>OY728159.1:1135444519-1145444519 GCA_963277665.1 Viscum album | reverse complement strand
CATTTACATCCTATAAAGCCATGAAAAAGGGCTAGACAAAGATATGTGGGCACTAAGCATGCATATGGGTGTCCTGTTCCCAAGTACTCTTATGAATATTCCCATGATGCCACCTAATATAAAATAAAGGAATTCCTCACCCATATAGGATCCTCTCCTATTGATCCTAAATATATACTAGGTACTCAGTAAATGTAGATCCATCCTCAATGTCCATCTCTCCCTATTCGATAACATGTGATGGTTCGTGCATGTACCTCATCAGCTGTGATACATGGAAGATGTCATGTACCCTGTCTAACTATGGAGGTAGAGCCAAGATGTATTCCACCTCGCTGACTCTATACAGTATCTGGAAAGGGATAATGAATCTCAGAGATGGATTGCTTCCCCAACCAAATCTCTAAAACCCATGTTGAGGTGAGATCCCCAGGAACACATGGTCTCTCTCCTCAAATCCAAATCCCTTTATCCTCAATCCACACAGGACTTATGAATTTTTTTTAGTCCTAATCTTCTCCTAGAAGATCTAAACCTTCTCTATAGTGGCTCACACCAGCTATGGGTCCATAAGTGCTGACTCTCCTAGGTCGATATAGCATAGTGGTGACCTGTAGGGTTGCCCATATAAATCCTCAAATGGTGCTATACTGATGGTGGAATGGTAGCTATTGTTGTATGAAAACACCACCAAAGGTATATGATCCTACCAACTATAGAAAATGTTCAAAACGTAATACCACAACATGTCTTTCAAGACCTGAATGGTCTGCTCAGTATGGTCATTCGTTTGTGGGTGAAAAGTCATGCTCAAACACAACCAATTCTCAAAGGAATCCTGTAAGCCTCTCCATAATCATGATGTAAAGTGAGAATCACAGTCAGAAATGATCATTGAGGGAAATCCATGGAGTCAGACTATCTCTTGAACATAAACAAAAAAAAAAAGATTTCCACTGAACTCTTCATTTGAATAACTAGGAAGTGGGCCAACTTGGCTAGTTAGTCTAGAATCACCTATATGTAATCATGTCCTCTAGACATACGTTCTATCCTTATCATAAAGTCTATGAATATTCAGTCCCAATTTTACCCTTTAACCTCAAGGGGTTGAGCTCTACCCACTAGAACCTAGTTCTTAACATTCACTCACTGACAAGTATGACATTGTGAGACAAACTCTGCAATACACCTCTTCATTCCTGACCTCTAAAACTGCTTCCGAAGGTCTTGGTACATCTTCACCATACCTGGATATACCACTAATGGTAAAGTATGAAACCACCTTAGCACTATTATCTCAAAACAACTAGTCCCATCATCCATCCTCTAAAAATAATTCTATTCTCCCCACCTTCATAAAATCCATCAGGAGCATGTCTAGTGGATATCATAGTACATAGGGTTTTACAGTCAGTGTCCCCAAGCTGTGCCTACCTGATTTACGATAGATGTCGAGGGGTAACAACCATAGACTAGAGGTAATATAATCTATCTCCATCCACAAAGGATAACAGTAATGAGGAAAACTACTTTTATTCCTTTCTCAATAGCTATAAACAATATATCATACCAAGAGAATCTACTACCAAATTCACCTTCCCAGAAGTATACACAATATCAAATTAATAATCCTAAAGGAACTCTAGCCATCATATTTGTCTCAAGTTAATATCCTACTAAGAGAAGACATACTTGAGACTCTTATGGTCAAAATAAATGATAAATTACTCACCTATAAGGCCGTATCTATATATCTTTAGTTCGAAGACTACCGCTGTTAACTCAAGATCATGGGCCATGTAGTTCTACTCATATGGTCTCAACTAAAGTGAACCATAGGTAATCACCACATTCATCTACATCAAAATAAAACCAAGCTTGGTCTCTCATGCATTGAAAAACACTACACACTCAACACCCCCCTTTGGAAATCTCAAGATGGGAGCACTCATCAATCACTACCTCAACTACTGAAAATACTATTGGAACCTCTCTATCTATATTAAAGGCTATACCTTTTGGGTTTTAACTATAAAGGGAGAAGATATCCTAGGGAAATTAGGTAAGAATATCCGATAGTATACTTCCAAACCAAGGAGTATCCATACATCTATCATGCTCTTGGGTGGTTTCCAAGCTAACACTACCTCAACCTTCACTGGGTTCACTACTACACTATCCGTTGAGATAAAATTTCCTAGAAAGTGGACCTTCTGAATCCATAACTGGAACTTCGATAGCTTCTTGTAAATATGGTGCTATTAAAATATGTCTAGGACCATCCTAAAGTGTCTCATATGATCCTCCTCATACACCAAGTACACTAGTATATCATCTATGAAGAATACCAGAAACTATCTAAGAAAGGATAAAATTTTTGGTTCATGAGTCCCGTGGACATCGCTAGGGAATTCATCACGCTGGACAGAATCACTAAGTACTCTTAGTGACTTTAGATACATTTTATTGTCATATTCAATATATCCTCATATTTTATTCATAGCTGGTGATATCCTAATCCGAGGTCAATCTTTGAGAACCATCATTCCCCTATCAACTTATTTTAGAGGTCATCAATCCTTGGTAGTAGATACTTGTTCTTTAAATTCACTTGGTTTAGGTGATGGTAATCCACACAAAAAATCAATATCTATTTCTTATTTTTGGATAATAACATTGAGGATACCCTGGGTGAAACACTTGGTCTTAGAAAGACCTTACTATAAATTCCTCCAAATGAACTCACAGATCACAAAGCTTTGTGGGAACCATATAATATGATGGCGTAAATATCTATGCTATCCTGGGGTGTAGATCAATGAATAAGTCTCTCTATAGGTGGGGAGGTAAGACTAGAATGTCTCCATGAAAGACGTCCTCATACTCCACCACCAATAAAGGAAACTGTAAGCTCATAGAATCCTCTGCATTGAGAGTTATGCTATCCAACTGAATAACAATCAGCCGCACTCTCCTCTGTCTGAGCTAGTCCTGATCCACTAGGATTTCCTTCTCACCCAAAAAATGAAACCACATAACATTACTATAGAAACACAACATCTTCTACTTGAAATATCTCATCTAGTAATGAACTATATATAATCATTACATATATAAGATGATGTTGTAATGCCTCATCGCTGATAAAAAGAGATCCCAAAAGAAACTCTCACCTCCAAGAGTCAGGTTACACCATCGATAGTAGTGTGTGATCACTAAGTCGCCTCCAGTAGGAGTCTCCAAGAACAAGGGTTGTGCCAAAGTCTCAATTAGAATCTCTAAGTCTCAAACCAGAGAAGTAGAAAGAAATTAATGACTTGAAAATGCGTCTATCAATAGTAAAACTAAGGTAGAAAAGATACATATCGTTCCTCATATCATCCTTAGAAACTTTGGGTCATAATCCTTGAATGCCTATAGTTTCCCTCATCCCTGACCATCAACTACCTGAGCCTAGTGGGGAATACCTGGGGGAGGTGGTGGTAACAAGTCAAAATTTCAACCACCTCAAGCCTCTCTCCTAACTCCTATTGCACGTCTGCTGCCCTACAAACCTGCATACTCCTTCCATTGACTGTTCTTAGGTGTCCCATCCACTATATCTCTATTATCCACATGATGGGTTAGTAAATATCGTGCAAGATGTCCCAAAACATCAAATGAGTAACACTATCTCCTAAAATGGATTGTACATCTAGATCCCCATGTCTATCATCAGCTTCTTACCACTGAAGTCTCAACTACCATGTTCCCACTATCAGCACCAACTATTTGTGGCTGCTCATATGGAAAAATATTGACCACAAAATAACACTCTATAACCCTAGTATAGGTAAATAATTCATAGAGGTATCATGCTGGCTCAGATGTCTCTGTGTAGTTCTATCTCAAAGGTCCAATCTTGAAAGAACTCATCATGCACCATATCCATCAGGTATTGATTGAGGTTGGTGAACCTTGATGAATACTAAACCACAATTATACTAACCTACTATGGTTTTAGAATCACTTGGATGAAAAAAACACTCAACATAGCTAGATAAAACTTATCTATGAAAAGGTGCACAAACTCTGACCATGAAAGAGTCACCTCATCATACAACTAGGTCACTAATCCCTACCATTGACCTGTAGATACATAAATAAGGATCATTGGAAAGACCACCATATGATCTATAGGCATTCAAACAATATGAAAAACTCACGCCACTATCTAAATCTATTCCTCAGCCACCTGTGGGTTGGGATCACCTCAGAACCTGAGGGGTCACCATCACTAAAAATCATGAAGCATGATCAGTCTATGATACTCATATGTTGGTATTACTGGTATCATCTACCGCTCAAATGCTGGTGGTAAGACTAGTGCACCACCTGAAGGTAATACCTCTTGAACATGTCATGATATCAAAGCCTCATAACTAAGGGGATTATCTATGTGATCCTACTACTGAATCTTAGCTATAAAATATTATTGAGGAATCCTAAAATAATATAGATATACCACAATCAATGAATATATCTGGAGAGCTAACTCAAGAAGGACATGAAAACCAACAACCATTCCTATATGATGCATTTACCAATTTTATCCCTACAACTAGTGCTTACATGTACCAAGTTGAAAAGTATGGAGTCAGAGTCCTGGTGAATGGATATGTTCGCCTCCACACTAACACTAGAGTCACTAGTCCAAGATTTGAACTTAAAAAACATAACACTGTTACCCTAAAACCAAAACAATCTC
Organism: Viscum album; assembly: GCA_963277665.1. Lineage (NCBI taxonomy): Eukaryota > Viridiplantae > Streptophyta > Magnoliopsida > Santalales > Viscaceae > Viscum > Viscum album. The sequence goes on along the minus strand of OY728159.1, from coordinate 1,145,439,769 downwards.
ACCAAATCCAGTACTAAGGTAGGTAAATCTAGATTTGATACCACTTTATCACAACCCAGCCCAGTGGGGCTTGATCTACGACTACCCCAAGCCCACTTCCAATAGGATAGGGGTTGGAGACCAACTCCAAGTAGGTATATCACACACATGGGAGGCCTTAACCTCATTTAAATGTATTCACACACACATCTCCAAGACTATAAAATTATGAAATATAAAACAACCAATAACTATGCATGAATACATCTAAAAATACCACCATCAGATTATAACAACAAGTACTAGAAAGAAAGGAAAAAAATACAATCCCACCAAAATAAAACTAAAACAAGCCCAACCAGTGAAATAGGAGTGAACTACTGTCAATGTAAACACCTAAACACACTTCAGACTATCTAGATTACTAATCTTTACACAATCTTGGTACCTCTAGGACTACATCAAATAGAAAACTCCAAAGGATGATGCCACCAATATTCATATTATTTCTGTTGACTTTAGGTTGTAGCCAGACGCTGATGTACATTCTGAATCTTCTTAGATGTCTCCTGAACCAAACTTGGTCCAACCAAAGCTACTTCAACCACCTCATCCCAAAAAAGGGGTGATCTATATGGGTGAACATACAATGCATCAAAGATATCCATTTTGATCGAATACTGATAACTGTTGTTATAAAAAAACTCCACCAGTCCTAGATTGCTATCCCATGATCCACTTAAATCCAAGACACATGCATGAAGCATATATTCCAGGATCTGAATTAATCGCTCCATCTGACCATATTTATATGGATATAAAGTTGTTCTAAACTTAACTTAAGTTCTATTTTTTCATGGAGACTCCTATAAAACCTCTAGATAAACCTAGGATCTCTATCTGAAACAAGGGAAGAAGGAATCCTATGTAACCTCAAAATCTCCTACACATACAACTTTCCCAAATCTTCAACCTTAGTGGTATCCTTTATCAGAATGAAATGAGAATACTTTTTCAACTGATCAACAAATACTCAGATAAAATTCCTCCCTCAAGGAATCTGTGGTAATCCAACAACAAAATACATGGATAGCTTACCCCATTTCTAGACCGACACTAGAAGAGGTTGAAGCAAACCAGAGGGTTTCAAGTGCTTTTCCTTTATCCGTTGGTAGGTGTAACAACGAGACACATAATCTACAATGTCACACTTCATACCCGACTATCAGAATCATCATATTGTTTCATAATACATATTCAAAGTTTCTGGATAAATGAACCATAAAGAGATATGAAAATTAAACAAGACTAAACTTCTGACAGGTATTGGGATGAAAACCCACTTCTTAAAGTGGAGTATACCACCTGAAGAGAGAGACCAACTAGAAATGGTCTACCCACCATAAAGGATTCCTATAATTTTTCTAAACTCATAATACTACTACTAAATTTGAAAAATATAATCTAGGATAGATGATAATAACTGAACATTGGTCAGAACCATACTTGAAACATCCCCCAAATCATCCAAGTGAAACTAAGAAAAAAGAACCATAATGTTATACTCTTCCTTTTATTCAAAAAACAGCCTATGATGTTACTTTCCTACTAAGAGTGTCTAAAAAGAAATTTCCCTTCCCTAGGGTGTAGGTGATATCAAATTCAAATGTATAAAGGTATTATACCCATCATCTACATCTAATATTCGAGGCCTTTTGGGAAAATATTTAACTCAAACTCTTATAATTAGAGAAGATTGTGAACCTCTTCCCAAAAATATAGTGCCACCAACATTTAAGCACATGAATAACTACAAAAAGATCCAAATCACAAGTGGGGTAATTATTTTCATTCAGACGAATCTGATGAGAGTCGTAATCTACCACATGGTCATCCTAAATAAGAACACATCCCAAACCAGAACGAGAGGCATAAAAAAATACCACATACCCCTTACTGGGCTTAAGTAGGATCAAAATATTAGATGATGTTAGAAGTAATTTTAGTTCATTGAATGAATACATACACTTTTCAACCCTTGGTAATTTCAGTTCTTTCCTAGTAAGAGAAGTCAAAGGTGACATCAGCTTAGATAAATCTTTAACAAACCGTCAGTAGTATACAAAAAGACTATGAAATCTCTATATCTCAAAGACATTCTATGGTTCCTTCCAAGACCAGACATCATTTACCTTCTTAATATCATATGATAAGTCATGTTTAGAAATATTGTTCCCTAGGAACTTTACTTCTTGAATCTAGAAACTATATTTCGAAATCTTTCAATACAAATGGTGACTTTTCAAAATTTCTAGAACTAAAATCAGATGGTTCTCGTGCTAACACTCATATTTTGAATAAACTAGAATATCATCCATGAACACTACCAAAAAAGTGTCTAGATTTTGAAGGAATATTATATTCATAAAATCCATAAAAACTGCAGGAGTGTTAGTTAGATAAAAGAAATAACAAGATATTCATAATGACCATACCTAATCCTAAAAGCTATCTTTAGTATATAATAATCCCAAAATATAAGCTGATGATAACCTGATTGAAGATCAATATTGGAAAACCACTCTACCCCCTTTAAATGATCAAATAAATCATCCACACGAGGAAAATGTAATTATTCTTAACTGTTACCTAGTTCAACTTTAGGTAGTCTACCAAAAAATGAAGTGAACCATATGAATTCTTAGAAAATAGAACATGGGATGCCCAAGGTAAAACAATAAGGAAAACTAAACATTTTTCCAATAAGTCATCCAAGTAAATATTGAGCTCTTTTATCTCCATTGGTGCCATATGATAATAAGGTATCAATATTGGTTGTGTACTTAGAACTAGGTCAATCATAAACTCTACCTCTCTCTCTTTAGGAATACTAAAGATGTCATCTATGAAGACATCAAACAATTCTCAAACAATAATGTGAAGATAAAAAAAAGGAGAAACATCATCAGGATCAATCGTAATAGTAGACAATAAACTCTTGAGATATGGGCGGGATGACACTATATGACCTGATCTTGGGTCCCACTCCCCTTGAAACACACAAGAGATCTCATGGGTAGTAAGAAACAAAACACACCAATGATAAAAATAAACCTCATCTTGATGAGTGAGAAGCCAATCCATACCGATAATGATGTAAAAAAGATCTAGATCAAGAATGAGAAAATCCCAGACCAACTCCATATCAGCTATCATTAACGAACAATAAGGACACTAAAACCCATTCTCTTTTATATTACAAAGAGGTGTCTCTAACTCCCTCACAAAGTACATAATTTCTGTTGGAATTTTAAGCATATCAACAAAATGTGCAGATATAGATGAGTGAGAGGAACCGATATCAAATAAATAAATCACTAATAAATATGAAATAAGGATAGTACCTATCAATGTTATCAGAATTTCATCGACTTCCATTGGGAACTCATATACTATGTGAAAGTGCTTCACTCATAAGGCCTATGGATAGAGCCCTATTGTCTTTAAAGCTTCTAACTGCATAATAGTAACCTTTGGAGCTAATGAACCCTGACCATAATGAGACGTATTCATAGTCTTATAGAAGTTTTATAAATTACCAACACATACATAGATGTTTCACATCTTCGAGAGAATAGGAAAAGAACATATGGTGTGTCTAACCTTGCCACACTTATAGAAAGTATAAGGCACACTAATAGATATAGAAGACGGTATAGATGAGGATTTCTATTGAGACCCACCACCACCACCACTTCTGCAATGATCCATCCACTTCCTTATCATCCATGTTTAAAGTATAGGAACTATATATACTTTACCAACATCCGGGACACTAGAAAAAACTACTGGAAGAATAGGGTTTTGAAACCCTTACAACTCAGGTCCACATGTATATCTTCTTGCACAATGGAATCCCAACATCTCTTACTAGAACCCTCGATCCTGAATGCGGCACACTTCACCTAGATTTTCTCAGGTGTATCCAGGAAGTTAAATATTTGATCGATCCTATCCAGTAAGTTCTCCGCCTCTTTAAGTTCATTAATTCCTTTAAAGGATGGTGGTTTCTCACACAAGAATTATCGAGATTTTTCTCTCTCCTGCAGCTCATAGCTGTACCTCAAAAACTGAATTCTAAGCTCATGGTAAATCCTGATGCACAAAAAGAACACCCCGTATGATAGTCTCGATGAGATTCTGATATATCAGAGGATTTCATTGAGGAGCATCAGTTTCAATTTTACAAGGAACTCATGGAATACGTCTTAGATTCATACTACTACACATCGAAAAAAATGAATGATTAGACAACTTATTAAATTTCAGTTCAAATCAGAAAACCCATAAGAAGAAACTAAAATAAAAAAACTAACATGAGAGACACATATCCCAATGTCCCACGAAAACTTGAGTCTCGTCACAAAAAGATCTGGACATGAACTTATAAAAACATACCTCTCATGTACCAAAAATTATATATCCAGTCTAACAAAAGTCCCAAGAAAAGGATTCTTAAGAAACAACCTATGCCTTTATAATTAACTGACCAGGTTACCCTCAAACTTGGCATCTAACTTGCTCCATCACATACCCAAAGGGAATTCTTGATCCCCACGGGCTGGAGAAAATCATTCTGGCGTCGAATAATAAACCATAGGGAATTATTTCACCCAACCTGAAAAAACCCATGGCATATATATACACAAAACAAGAAGAAACAATGGAAAGCTAATAAATACATTCTATAACTATAAGAAAACAGTAGAAGCAGAACAACTATAAAGTATCCAGAAACTCCAAGTGAAAAGTCCAACTATAAAGAACCAAACCAACCAACTACTTCATGTGATAGTGTGGATGAACTCCCACCATCTCAGCACCAACTACCCAACTCAACTGATGAGAAACCTCACCGCCTCACTACAAAACCTTGCATTTCCCTAAATTGGAAGACATACATAGGTCTACGCACCACCAAATAGGTGTGCAGGGTGTAAGATAACAGGATCAATAGGATCCCACCTAGGTGTTCCATAATAAGTCTCTGATTAAAAATTCCTATATTATCATTTTAAATGAAACATGGAATGATAAGAAGTAAATCAGTTTTATAGAAAACATTATAAACATTTCTCCTTTATCACAGTTCTTAAAATAAAACAAAATCATGCATATAAATTTCAAAGAATAATTTCCATACCATTTTTCGCATGTACAAATATTCATATCAAGGCTAAAACAACAAATCCATGCAATACAAAACAAAATCACATGTATCAGCACTAAGGATCACTACAGGTTATACTAGTAGACCACTGATACCATAATCAATAAAGTGGACAATCTAACTCCTAGAATATAGTCCTAGGAAGCAAAGGAATACACCATCAGTAAACTCTACTAATAATTTCAATATTGGTCCCCTAGAACAATGTGACTAGGAAATAGAAGGAATCCCAATGATAAAACCTTATGATAATCAAAAAACAATGGATGATGGACTCAAGCTAAAACTTCCACCTAATTTCCCAAGGTTACAAATGTGATAGCTTCTGCAATTCATTTGCAATTATTTTAAAACCATTTGATAAATCCATTTCGATGCTTTGAAAATAACCATTTTATTTCCATTTACAAAAAACAAGGGAAAACCCATTATTCTTTAAAAAAATCCTTTCAACACACACAAAATAATCATAAAAATTCCATGTATAAATCAATTTATAAATCAGGGACAAAAAGGTTCATCAATATAGGCTACAAATGGAACCACCTACCTCAAAACTCAGGTCACACACACCCGCAATGGGATCTACCAATGATGAAACCCAAAAACACCACTGGAGACCCTAGAATCCATCCAAACATCTTAGGATTGATCCAATTGAGAAGTAGGGTCAGTGGAGAAGAGGGATTACCACATAAATCAAGAACTAATGCCCTCCACACTATGACCAACAAAGTAATGACCTCCGTAATGAGATCACACAATTGATCTGGAGAGACACACCACAAATTAAATGGATATCAAATTATGAACATATAGATTTATAAGTAGAGGATTATCCCAAAATCACCTGGGAATTTACCTAGGTTGAGGTCAATGAATTCTGGATAAATAGTCTAAATAAAAACAATCTCACACCTATTTTAAAAATAGTACATGGGGAGTTACATGAAATGTAACCTCCAAAGTCTCATATACGCTAAAAAACCTATCACCTTAGATTAAAATCCAAACTTTTAATAACTCACGATGTGTAATATCTCTCCATATCGTGTAAATTTTAATACCGTGAATCCTTTCACAACATGAAACCAGAAACTCTTACACATAATGTAACCTAGTTACACGGTGTGAAATCCTCCTACAGCCTACAAAAAAAGAGAGTTAAAGTTGAGAGTCCAAAAAATCTATGACTTCAAAATTAAAGGTGTCCTCCAAATTTCCATATCATCCCTATACAAACAATGAGAAAGGAAACCCATGATGAGGTTAAGGATATACCTGACAGATCAGGAACAAGATGTTAGAAAACAATTATTGTTAAAGAAAATGGTCATATTTGATAAATTAAATCCTTTCATTTAATTTAAAATGTTCGAAATCTAATACTCTAGATGATATTTTTAAATATAATAATGTTTTTTAATTAAATTTGATTCACAATTATTGGTAGTAAAAATTCAGAAATAACTTCAATGAATTTTCAATATCCTGAAAATATCTTAAGAGAATGTTTACAACCGATAGTTGAGGATAAACTAACCATTTTACCTAATAATTATCTTAAGGAATCATCCCACATATAATATTGTCAGAGATATAAGTTAACTAGTCAATACTGGAATTTTTTAAAGAAATTTATGTGATCAACATGCATTATTATCTCAATTCAAAGCTAAAAAGATGATGATTCCTTAGGTGATGAATGTTGGATAAGGGCAATGTATGAAGAGGTAAATAAATTTGATAAAAATTAAGTTTTGAATTTAGTTAAGTATCCTATATAATTTTTAATGATTAGAGTGAAATGATTTTTTAGAAACAAGGGAAATGAAAATTGAGTCATTATAAGGAATAAGGAAAGACTTATTACTAAAATTTATTTTGAATAAGAAGGCATAGGATATAATTGAACTTTTACGTGAGAATACAAAATTAGATCTATTCATATCTTACTATAACTTTTATCACATATTATTTTTTTCAAATGGATATTAAAATATCTTTTATAAATGGATTTTTTCAAGGGGAAGTTTATGTTACACAACCACTTGTTTTTGAAGATGTAAAATCTTTAGAACATGTATTTGAATGTAAAAAATCACTCTACATAATAAAAAAATCTCCAATATCATGGTATGATATATTTATTATATTTTTTACTTAAAAATAATTTTTTAAGGTAGATTTTGATTTAAATATTTTTATAAAAATGGTTTTTAAAGTTACCATTGTTGTATAAATTTATGTTTGTGACATTATTTTGGGTTCAAATAAAAAACCTATTTCCAATGGTCTTTTTTTGAAATTATGAAAATCAATTTTAAAATTAGAATGATGGGAGAACTCAATTATTTCTATGGTTTTCAAATACCTAAAAAATTAGAAGGATATATTTTAATTAAACATAAATATATTAGCGACTTACTAAAATATTTTTGTTTTGATAATGAATAAAGTATAGGTACTTTAATAGAAACTTCTAAAAGAATCAATCTTGACGAATTTGAAAAGCTGGTTAATAATTTTTTTTATAGTTTTATGATTATAATTTTTTTATATTTAATGGATAGTTGAACAAACATATTTTTTTTGGTATTTTTATGTGATAGATTTCAATAAAATATAAAGGAATCACATATTAAAGCTGTAAAACACACTTTACACTACCTCAATGGTAACTCAAAATTTGGTTTGTTTTATTCTTCAAAAAATGAGTTTTTTCTTAAAATTTACTCATATAATAACTTTAGAGGCTGTAGGTTTGATAGAAAGAGTACTTCCGAAACTTTTCATTTCCTAGGATAAGATTTAGTTTCATAGCCGAGCAAGAAGAAACAATCTATTTCATTATATACTACTAAGGATGAATATGTAGTAGCTAAAAGTTATTGTACACAAGTTTTGTGGATACAAAACATACTCACAGATTTTTTTGAGTTTAACTCAAACTCTAATTATTTATGATAATACTAGTTCCATTTCTTTTTCTAATATTCCAGTACATCACGCAAATGAAAATAAAATAGATGTAAGACACCATTTCCTTAGTAATCCTAAATAAATTATATATTATTATTGACTTTATTATAACTAAAAATCATCTTACTAATATTTTTACAAAACCTTTAAATCTTGATAGATTTTAATACATCAAAAAATGTTGGGAATGATCAAACTAAAGTGATCATCAATTCGTTTAATATTTAACATATCTCTTTACATTGAAAAATTATTCAATAAAGGGGATTTTTTTCTTTAATTTGTAATCTTACTTTTTTTACATTTTCATGTAATAAAAGATATATTTATAGTTTAAATTAATTTTTTGAATTTAAATTTGAATACTATTCATGTTTTTTGAAACATTTATGAATTAAACCCTAAAATAATAGAATAAGCTTATTTAGTATGTTAATAGAAATATAAATTCAATTCAATGGAGGATAAATAAATTTCAATATGAAATTTATTCTTGGAACTATCCTTAAAAGAGTAATATATCATTTGTTAGACGATAAATTATTGGCGGTTTAATTTCTTAAACTTTATCTTTTGCTAATGTGATTTTAAAATTTTATCCCTATGTATTAATTATCAAATTAGGGAGAAAATTTATTCATTCAAGAAAGAATATATTATTTATTTTTAAAGTTTACTTGTTTTATTTTATTCTACTTTGTTTCTTTTTGAAAACCAAAAAGGTTGAGAAAATTTAGAAAAACTAAGAATTTTAAGAAATTATATTTTTTATCTAATTGGTTATTTCTGAAGGTTTTAAGTCAGAGAGAAATAATTTTATTCCATTATAACTTATAGGGATTTTAATTTCAATATTATGTGAAACTTATCATTTTTCCTATGTATCTTTTATTTTTCAAAAATGTGTAGATTGTTTAGTCAATGACTCACTTGTTTATTTTTTTTGAAAATCACAATACACTTCATAAGAAATTGATTTAACATTAAGACTTATTTTAGTTATGTATTTTCGTGTAGATCTATATTTAATATAAATGAAATTCTAGAGAAATTAATATGAAAATATGATGTTATAATGTTTCATGAAAGATTACATTCATCGAATATTAAAGAATTATAGTGGTGTAGGAATAAATGCATTATAATATTATAAGTTTTTTTGAATTCATTATAAGTTATAAAGATTATTTTGATACCGTTAAAACTGATTTATAAGAAATATGAATTCAAATGAAAGAGTCAGTTACAATTAATTCTATATAAATCTACAAATCGATGTAGAAGAAAATGTTACTTGATGATTTTAATGTTTCTGAATATTTTAAAGATGCGTAATTTCTTATTTCCATGAGAGCACTTCCGATCAGTGAAATTTTTTATTTCTAAGTGTTTTTTCTAAGAGATACCATTGTGTGAGGCTTTCCATGTAAAATCTCTTAGTATCTCTTCTAATAATTGTGTTACCAATTGTCCAAATTAGGAGAATTTTAAAAGGAATATAGAGCTTTTGGTGTTTGAAGTGTGCAATTAACCTATGAGTCAATGGATTAAAGTAATAGGAAAAAAATCACCTTTCATTGGGTTCAAGTCAAGGTATTACAAAGATAGGAAGATATACCTTTCAATAGGTATAAAATTGGAGATACCTAAAGTCATATTTATAGACTTACTTACCAATTAAGGTTAAATCGATTTATTTTTATAATATTATTTCAAGAGTGTTCAAATAGTTATTCGATGCTCTGTGGATTGTTTTAATACTTCATTCTACTATTTTTATTAACTTCAATGGATGTTATTTAATTTCTGGTAGTATTTGTTTTGAATTCTTTTACATTCATACTCTATTTTTTATAACTTGATTAGATGATCATATTTATGATCAACTTAATACCTGAGTGTTCAGGAAAATTATAAGATGTTTTTAAACTAAAATTTACCCCATCTAGTAGGGTTTCCCCTATCATATTTATGATAACAATGATAACCCTATACAACATCTATTTTTTCACATGAGTTGTATTGTGGTATTAGAGATGGGAACAATGATGTTTACCATGAGATGTGAAGTTTGGTTTATGGGTTAGGTGGGGGATCCTAATGATTTTAATATTTGAGAGGGTGGACTGAAAGGGGGGTTATCCTAGGATTGTGAGTTCCTTTATATATGTGATGTATGGGTAGATTCCTTATGTTGTGACTATTCAAGGGGTGTGCTATTGGGTATGTGATATAGGAATGAAGATGCCTTGTGTTTCATGAAGTAGAGCTCTTAGAATGCTTTTGGTGTCAGGGTGGGATTTCAATGGGAAGGGTGTATAGGATGCATGAACTTGGTAATTTTGGGTAAGTTTCTCAATGAGGCTACATATTATGATCTTAGATGGTCAAATCTTGGATAAATAGATCTTAAACAGTTTTTCTTAGGTTTAGTGATGATTCTCAGGTTGGTGGGAGATCATGTGATAAGCCTTGAATGAGTGAGATTTTGGGATTATTGGGAAGTAAGAACCAAGGTACATCAGGCTAGATTATATTGACATGATATAGAATAATGGTTAGTTTTGTAGGAACACGATCCAAGTATTGATAAAAATAAATCGAGATGGTATGAGTTTGATGATATGATAGAGTTTCATTATAGTGTACATCTATTTGGATGATATTTTTTTTTTAAAATGGGGGCTATTGAGTAAAGTTATAAAGGGAGAATTATGTGGTGGAATAAGGTTTATTTATCATAAAATAGTTTATAAATAAAGTTTTTTATAAGGTAAAATGATATCACAAATATGGGGCCACAAGTTAGGTTGTGTGAACATGTGGTACAGGAACATACACCCATTTGTTTTAGATGAGATCGAGGTGGTATGAACAGGTTATGTGTGGTGATCATTGATTATGGATCAGTAATAGAGCATGTGTGGGCTAAAGACTGATGACTTAATGATATTATTTTAGGCATGGTTTCCCTAATCATTGATGAGAATCAGGGGTGTCTCTCTAAGGGGATATGTGACATTGAAGATGGATGAAGGTTGCATTGTATGATTGACCTGATTTTATGCCTTGAAATGGATTTCCCGGATGGCATGTTGTTGGAATTTGTTAATGTCATGCTAGAGGAGTGGTGTATAAGAGAATCCATATGGTATGGAGTAAACTATTAGTTATAGGAGGGTGATACCCTCATTATAAATGAAATTTTGTCCAATGCTGGGGGAGATGTAACTGGTTAGTTGGGAATGGTTGGTGATTGATGATTTGAATTGGCTTCTAGTTATGGGTTGAACAAACACATTCAGTCATTACATGAAATTATGGATAGATCATGGGACATGGAAGTATTAAACGTTATATTGTAAGGGTCATGTATTTAGAGATAATGATCGGTGGATGATTAAGATGGAACCTAGGATATAGTGTGTGTGTAAATATGATTTTATCTTGTTCTATGATTGATATTAGATTTAAGATTTGAGTTTGGTATTGGATGGAGTCTGAGAATTGGCATTAAATTCAAGATATAATTTGATGTGATCTAAGAAGGAGTTATATCAGAGGTGCACCGGTTCATGTGGTGATGGTATGATGGTTGTTGTATAAGGTTGGTTATCTAATCATAGAATTTCAACGAGTGTTGGTTACATGCATCTATTTATAAATTTAGACAATCTTTATATTATTTTGAGGATTTAGGCATCAGGATCAAGGGATGTGATAGTGCATCCTAGGTTATAGTTGAGAGCTTTGAGAATGGTCATCCAGAGGAGAACTGATTAGTGTTTTCATGTACAGTTGGGTGTAGTGAGATGGAGGCCACATTGAGTGGGTATTTGGACCATTAGAGATGTTTTTTGTTAGGTTATTTCAATGGTGGGGAGTACCATGGCATAAGAGTGGGACTTTATGAGCTAAAGCTCTTAGTAGGGAGCACCATGATCTTGATGATGAATTGATCAATGAAACCATAGTTTCTTGGGGTAGAAAGGAGTGGGTACATGCTGTCTGAGTGTTGGTGTTGATGATGAGAAAGAGTCTTGGTTTTGATAAATAATGCACCTCATTTTTAGAGTTGTGCATCAGAAGATCTGTTCTCATTCCTGAGTAGAATGTGTTAATTTTTTTATGAGTTGATGTTTAATATGGGTTGGTTTTATGGTTGGATGACCACTAAGGATTATCAATAATTATAAGTGTTATAGTTAAGAGATTTTACAGACCTGTGTCTTTTCGAGTTGTGAAAATGAAGAGATTTTTTTTGGTTACCAAAGATTATGAGGGGTAAAATAGAAATTTATCTTGGTATAAGACATAAAAATATTTTATTAATAGTTTCATTGATATCAAGACTGGGATTTACCCTAGTGCTGGAATATGGTGAGATTATTAGAAGGTGATATTTTTCAAAATTTATTAATATCTATTAAATAAACATTAATGATTACATTTATTAAAATGATGGTATCACCTAAACAGATCCCCATATTGAATTTCCAATTTTTTAGTTGGGTCTAGAATGAGTGGTTTTACCTAAGCAAGGTATTAACTATATTCTAATTTTGGGTCCCAGGTTGTGACTTTAAATAAGTGATTAATTTTATTATTATTTTTATTATCTCTCCACCCCTTATTTATCCATCCCTTTCTCATGTGAGGGGGAGTGTTACACCCCTAGTTTCAAGTAATTAACCCTTAATTTATGTGTTTTAAGTATATAAAATGTTTTTATGAAGTTTGGGAGGGTTGGGAATAATTTTGGAATGTTTTTGAAGATTTTATAAGGGTTTAATGTTGTTGTATGGTTTGTGAGAACCGTGAAATACCTACAAGAAACCGAGCATAAGGAGACAAGGGCTAAGTTTAAGGTATATGGGCAGGTGCACAGTTTTTCAAAACTATGCGGACACCTAGAAGAAACCATGATGTGTTGTACATAGAGCTTTGGAATGGTTGGAAAATAATTTTCTAACCATGCGAACCAACCATGTGAGGTCCCCCTTGAGGCAGTAGCTGGCTCATGGTTAGTGCACAATTTTCCTAACCATGCAACTAACCATGCATGGTTTAAAAACTAGATCCACAAAAAGTTGATCTAGGTAAGGATTGTGTTTTAACCCCTAATGTTTTCTACAAAACGGACCAAAAACAATATTTTATCCCCCCAAAGGTATTATAGGATTCTAAAATCTATCTATAGTAAATATGAAGGCTTCTCTTGGTGTGTTGAAGCTAGATTCTCATGGTAATTCATCGTTCTTCATAGTTATCCTTGGTTTTCCTTAGATATACTTCTCCCTCTTACTAAATTTATTATATATACATTTTATGTGGATATATATAAGGTATTTTATGCAAAATATGATTAGATTTGTCTTTTTTAGTGTCATTAGAAAATATCTAAGGTGGATTTTAGGTGATTCAACCCAGTTTCATTGGTGTTTTAGTATTGTTCTTCATTTTCTCCATAAATCCTAGTGTAGGTGGTTTCACTCTCGACTCCTCTATTTATAACATGGAGAAATAGTTTCAAATTGGTTAAATTGAGAAATTTTTTGTTGTAAAATTTGTGTGAAAAGCATGGTTGTAACCCTCTTTAGTGATGGTTTGTGAATTTGGTAGTTTTGTGGAAATTGGTTGTGCAAGTGATTTGGTTTCTTGATTTTAAAATGTTCATTTTAAAATGTGTATTTTTCTGGAATTTTGGTAAATCATTTAATTGAAATTTTCTCAATTAAAAGATGGTTTTTTTGAATTGAATTGTAATGGTTTATTTGACATGGTTTGTTTGAACATTTTTCAATAAAATAAGAGATTTATTGAAATGGTTGTTTTGGCATTGGTTTTTGGAATAATGGATGTGTGTGTTCATGAGAAATCAAGATGGATAAGCATAATAAGTCTCCCCTATCATTAGTAGGATGGATAAGGGTCAGGGTTTCCCCCATAAAAATGGTTCATTAAGTGACATCTTAGTGAAAGGATGACTCACCACTCATGAGTATAGGGAGGTCTAGGTTTTCATGCATGGTTGGATGTGTGGATATGTGGAATGGAAAGGTTATTCCAAAATAGAACTTGTGAAATGATTTTAAAGCATTTTTGGTTGTTTTGCTTGGGAATTTTTTTGGTTTTGTGAAAATAGTTTTAGTATGGAAAACTATTTTGGTATTGAATTTCTTGGCTTTGTTATAAATTGTTCAACTGTTTTATATAAACTATTTTATATAAATATGATAAGATGTTCTATATTAGTGGAACAATAAGGGAAGTCATTTTATGAAATAACACTGAGTTTCATTACTCACACCGGCTTTGGAACTTTGGTTCATTTAAAGATATTTTCTATTAGGACATATGCAAAGGTAAAGTATCACACTTCTCTAGTGGTTCTTAGTGATACTTGGGCTATTTGTGGGGTTGGATCATAGAGCTTATTTGAGATTTTATGTTATGTGGTATTCATTGAACTTTGGTTGTTTTGTAGTATTCTACTATGGTAGTATTTTGTAGTTTGATTTTGATATAATGTTATTACTTTTAGTTTTTTTACATTTTTTATCATACATCATGTAGTGTCTGTTTGGTTATGGTATGTTTGGTTGGTTATTTTATTTTCAAAGGAAAAAATATCCCCCAATTGTAAATGAATCCCTTTGAATTTATTACCAGCCTTTGGCATCTTGGGGATGTCTCTTAAGGTCAAGTAACATCCTCCTTCCTTATCAAGACAATGAGATGGGGCGACATGTTATAAGTGGTATTAGTCTTGGTCCTTCCAAATATCTTTATGGAATAAGGCGTATATTCCTGTTTAGTCCTTACCTAACTAGTGGCCTTAAGTTCTCCCAGACTTGGAGTTTATATTCATTCTGGTATATTCCTTATTTTTGGGTCGGTAGAAATGAGTAGGATTGTCGAGACATGAAATGTAGATCACAAAAAGACATAGCTAACCTTTTTATGCTGAACTTCAAGTTACCATGGAGTTTGGTACATAAGTGTTTTAGAGAAACTTATAGGAATTGGAATCTCATTTTTATTGGTTTATCCAATGAGACGAGCATGGAATGCATTATATAAATGAATTCACACTAGGAGTTCATGTCACATTTTGGGTAGTGACATATGATTTGGTGCAATGTGTGGATTTTTGAAAAATATTGTTTTTTATCCAAAATAAATATTTTTAAAAAGAGCATGGTTATGGTATTTTGAAAATGGTTTAATTTTCATAACAAAGATGAAATTTTTAAAAAATTGTTGAACTTGGTAAAATTTGATTTTTTTGGAAAGAAATGTTGTGGTAGTATGCCATGATATAATTTGAAATTTTTTATCCTTCAGTTTCTAGAGAGCGAGACTTATGAAATTTGTTATGTTTTTAGAAAATGTAACTTGGAATGCATCATAGAAACCAACTAGAAGAAATAGCTAAAAATGTTTTTGTACCTAATCCACAGGTGAACCAATAGCTGGTTTAGAGTATCATATAAGACTCTCAGGATGTGGATAGAGGGAGCTGACATGATGGACCAAGGAAAGTGGACCACTCCATCTAGTTCTAGAAGTAGAATCCATCTATCTTTTGAGGTGATTTCAAACCAAAGTAGGCATAGGTGTGGCTTAATAGCAATAATATATTTTATTTCCTTGGCACACCAACTGAGTTAAAATTCAATATGGTTATTTATATATTGGAGTACCTTGCATGGAAATAGTGGGATTTACTTATTCAAGCTAAATTAGATCAAGGCCTTTCATGGGAGTATTTTGGAGAATTTTTCAACAAACAATTCTATCCTCACACATTCAGAATTCAAATAATTAATGACTTCTTTATCTTTGAGTAGGAAAATATTTCTATCATGGATTATATAGATAAATTTATGAATTTAGTGCACTTTTCACTCGAAGTTGTTCCTAGTGAATCCTTGAAGGAACACATTTTTGAATCATATATAAGGTAGTTTATTCTCTCAAATATTGTTGTGAAATGTATAAAATATTCTAAATAGATGGTTAATAGAAATACAGTAATAGAAAGAGACATATCAAGAGCTACAGGAGGAGGAAGCATGTTGATACCCATAGGAAACAGTGGGAACTTGATTACTGGGAGAAAGTGGAAGAGGGAAACCTATTTTCAAGGTGAGAGTATGGATCAGAATCAGATAGATGGATCAATAAATATTCGTCAATGAACTAAGATAAAATATGGATGTTTCCAATGTCATTCATTTGACCACATGAAGAGAGAGTGTACAACACCACCTAAAGCATGCCATAATTTCAATCAGATGGGGAATCTTCAACTCTATTTTCACTACGTTATGAGGTCGGGTCTTCAGGACACTTATCATGAATTGAAAACTTCATATTTTTTTGATGGGATGAGGGTATAAGAATACCTCTCACCATAAGAACAAAGCTATCCATAGTGATTCCAGGAATACCATGTCTCCTCAGGCAGTGCAATATCAACAATCCAATAAAGAATAAAGTGTCGCAAGAAAGAAATTATATAAAGCTGAGAATGTTATTGTATATGACTAGTCTAAAACATCAACTATGAGAGGTATTATTATTCTCAATTCTACCCTTATGTAAGATTTGTTTGATATGGGTGCATACCATTACTTATTTTTTTTGGTGCTGTTAATTTATTGTGTTTAAAAGTTGAGATGATGCCCACTGTGTTGAAACTGCAAACTAATATTAGTCAAAGAGAAAGTTGAGCATTTGTGTGTAGATAATGTTCTATAAATATTGATGTAGATGAACTGATATGGGATTTCTCAATAATATAAATGTATTACTATGTCATAATCCTGGGTATGGATTGGTTAACAACATTCAAGTATCACATTAACTGTTATACCAGAATAGTTAGTTTCATGACTAAGTATGGAGTTGAGCATCACTTAAAAGAAGAAATGAATGTAAAGGCATATATTATAGTCTTTTTGGTACCACTATTTTGAATGATATAATACCAATTGGTAGCCTTGACTTTGGAATCTAGGGAAGATCTTTAGGATAGTAGTTTTCCAGCAGTGGTTGATCACTTTACATATGTCTTTCCCAAAAACTTCTTAGGGTTACCACCTATGAAAAATGTTGAGTTTATGAATGATCTCGTTTTGGGGACCATTAATATTTATTTTAGGTATTTTAGGATGGAACCAACAAAATTAATATAATTGAAAGTACAATTGGAAGTGATGGAAAGAAAAGGTTTCATTCGGATGAGAATGTCACTATGGTCAGCACTGGTCTTGTTTTTCAAAAAGGTAGATGGAACTATTCTGTTGTGTGTGTATTATCTTAATATTAACCAAGTTACGATAAATAATATGTATCCACTTCCATGAATTGATGATATAATCTATCAATTAAGATGAGATCAATGGTTATCTAAAATTGACTTGAGATTAGGATATCACTAATTATAGATTCAAAAGGAGGATATTCCAAATAAATCTTTCAAGAGTAGATATGGATATTATGAATATGTAGTGATGCATTTTGGTCTTACTAATTCACCAAAGGTATTTATAGAATTGATGAATTTGATATTTTAAAGGTATCTGGATTCTTTTTTGGTGGTGTTTGTGGACGACATATTGGTGTATTCAAGGATGAGGGCTGAGCATGAGAAAAACTTGGAGACAATATTGGGAATATTGAGAGACCATCAATTATATTCCAAATTATCAAAATTTGATTTTTGGATATAAGGGGTATTCTTTATTGGCCATGTAATCTCTAAAAGGGGTGTTTTTATGGATCCAGAAAAGATAGAAGCCATTATCTCTTGGAAACCCCCAAAGAATGTCTTCAAGATATGGAGTTTACTTGGTCTATATGGTTATTATCGATGATTTTTTTGTCATGATTTTTCATAACCAGATTCAATAGTGAAAACTTTGACAAGGAATAATATTCTATTCCAATGGAGTGAGGAATGTCATAAGTCTTTTCAAGAGCTTAAAGTTTTCCTTACATCAGCACCAATCTCAATCTTTCCAGAATCAGGGAAAGGGTATGTAGTGTATTGTGATGCTTTAGGATCTGTGTTGGGATGTGTCTCATACAGGGTGATCATGTTATTTTTTTATGGATTAAGATAGTTAATGTTACATGAGAATAACTACCCAACACATGATTTGGAGTTAGCTGTTGTAGTCCATGCTTTGAAGACTTGACATCATAACCTATTTAGTGAGAAATTAACTATGTTTATGGATCATAAGAGCTTGAATCATATTTTATCACAAATATATTTTAATATGAGACAAATTATATGGATCGAGTATCTCCAAATGTTCAAATTTGAATTGATGTATACACCGGGTAAGGGAAATTTTGTGGTGGATGCATTAAGGAGAAATTTGCATGCTCAGTTAGAAAAAGAAGATTAAAATGAGTGACATTTTATATCGGTCCAAGATGAATTGCACTTGTAATGAGATGATTGAGGTGATGTAGTAGTTTTATGTCCATTTTTGGTGGTTCTTGATTTTCTTAATATGGATAAAGAGGCACAAATTTCCAATTCAGAATGTGTTATGATGAGGTAAAAAGGTAATGCTGGGGAGGCCATTGAGGGATGAAAGATGGATGAGAGTTTAGTACAATGGTTTAGTAATAGGATAGTCCTACCTATGGATTCATATGAATAACTTCTTCATGCTTACCACCATTCAAGATGGGTTTTTAATCCTATAATACAAAAGATGTATAAGGTGTTAAAAACACAGTTTTGGTTAGTTAATATGAAAAGAAAGGTGTAGGCTTGTGTAATGGATTTTGGTGTCTCATAATAAGAGCATGTACTGCTGGGGGAGTTAATAATAGCTGTTAGGACTCAATAAAAATGGATACTTTTGAATAATTATATGGGCATCCTTATCACTATCCACTTTTTTGGGTGGAAATATGTGAGAATTCACTAGTTGGGACAAGCCTTCTCCAAGAAACAAAGGAGAAGATTTAGTTGATCAGGAAACTGATGGAGAAAACATAGAGTCATTAGAAAGCATATGCAGATCATCATCGATGACCATTGTTGTTCGAGGTGAGTAATCATGTGTTCTTGAGAATCACTCCAAAGCTTGAACATCATGTTTTTGGGAATAACAAAAAGTTATATCATTGATACATATATAATTTTGAGATATTGTAATGGGTTGGTGAGGTGGAATATGAATTTTCATTGCCACCACAGTTCAATGTTGTACATAATATGTTCTATGTATCTCAATAGAAAAAGTATTATCCTAATCTTGACCATTTGATCATATGGGATCATGTTGACCTCGAGATGAATTCCTCATTGTTTTACATGCTAGTTTGGATTGTGGATATACAAGATAAGGTCTTGTGTGAAAAAATAATCTATCTAGTGCGGGTTTTGTGGCAAGAAGGTTAGATTCAGGAAGAGACTTGGGAACGAGAGATGGAAATTAAAGACCAATGACGAGAACTCTTTCATATCAATGTTGATTTTCTACTTTATAGGGATAGAAATTCCAATGGTGGGGAGAATGTAGCACCCCTATTTTTAAGTAACTGTTTATTTATGCATTTTAAGTATATAAAGTTTTCGGGTGAGGTTTGGGAGGGTTTGGAATCAGTTTGGAATGTTTTTAGGGATTTTATAAGGGTGAAAGGTTGGTGAAATGTTTTTGAAAACCATGAAACACCTACAGGAGACCATGCATAATGAGACATGGGCTAAGGGGAAGGTGCACAAGATGGTGCATGGTTTTTCCAAACTGTATGACCGCGTAGGAGAAACCTTATAGTGTTACATAGAGAGATTTGGCATGGATGGTGCATAATTTTCTAACCATGAAATAAAATTGTGTGAGGTCCCACCATGAGGTAGTATCTGGTGCATGGTTATCTCACAGTTTGACTAACCATGTGACTAACCATGCAAGGTTTAAAAAATAAATCCAAAAAAGTGGATCTTGGTCAGGATTGTGTTTTAACCCTTCATTTTTACTTAAACGGCCCTAAATTTAGATTTTCTCCCCCTTAAGGTAGTATAGGCTTCTCCCATTGACCCAGAGGTGATTATAAGGCTTCTTTTGGTGCGTTGATGCCAGATTCTCATGGTAAGTCATTGTTCCTTGTATTTCTCCATGGATTTACTTAGTTATACTTCTCCCACTCTATTATTTTCTTAGATCTACATCTGCTATGGATAGATATAAGGTATCTGATTCCAAATATGATTATATTTTTCTTTATTAATGTTAGGATAATAGATCTAAGGTAGGTTTTTGGATATTCAATCTGGTTTTTTTTTGAAATTTTAGTGTTCTTATTATTTTTCACCATAAAATCCGAGGTATGTGGCTTCAATATCTTCTAATATATTTAGAACTTGAATGATTAGTTTAAAATTGGTTAAATTTCTAAATTTTTAGTTTTAAAATTTGTGTTCAAATTGTGGTTGAAACCTACTTTAGTGATGGTTTGTGTATTTGGTAGTTATTTGGAAATTGGCTGTTCAAGTGATTTGTTTTATTGATTTTAAAATGTGTATTTTTCTGGAATTCTGGTAAATAGATTAATCAAAATGTTTTTAATAAAAGGATGGTTTTATTTAATTGAATTTTAATGTTTTAATTAAATTGTTTGTTTTAAAGGTTTCAATAAAAGAACATATTTTTTGAAATGGTTGTTTTGGCATTTTTTTTGGCATAATGGTTGTGTGTGTTCATATAAATTTAGGATGGATAAGGTTAATAATTTTCCCCCATCATTAGTTGGATGGATAAGGGTCAAGGAATTCCCTTATCAAAATGGTTCATCAGGTGATGACTTAGTGAAAGGATGACTCACCACTCATGAGTATAGGGAGGTCTAGGTTTTCATGCATGGTTAGATGTGTGGATATGTGTAATTGAAAGGTTATGCCAAAAATGGAAATTATAAAATGGTTTTAAAGATTTGTTTGATTATTTTCCTTGTATTTTTTTTGGTTTTGAGAAAATAGTTTTAGTGTGAAAAACTATTTTGCTATTGAATTTCTTGGATTTGTTATAAACTGTTCAATTGTTTTATATAAACTATTTTATATAAATGTAATAACATGTTCTATACTAGTAGAGTGAGTAGGGTATTCATTTGGGGAAATACTACTAAGTTTAATTACTCACCCTCACTTTATAACTTTGGTGATTTTGTAGATATTTTTTATTAGGAAACATGAAAAGGTAAAGTATCACACTTATCTAGTGGTGTTTAGTGATAGTTGTGATGTTTTTGGAGTTGAATCATAGATATTATTGGAGATTTTGTGTTATGTGGTTTTCATTGAACTTTGGTTGTTTTTTAGTCTTCCACTATGGTACTCTTGTTTAGTTTTATTTTGATATAATGTTATTAATTTGAGTTTTTTTTTACATTTTTATCATGAATCATGTAGTGTCTGTTTGGTTGTGGTATGTTTTTTTGGTTATTTTATCTTAAATGGGAAACTTTTCCCCCAATTGTAAATGAATCCCTTGGAATTTATTTTCATCCATTGGAATCTTAGGGATGTCTCTTAAGGTTATGTAACATCCCCCCACATTCTCCATCCAATGAGAAGGGGTGAGATGTTACAGAGTGGATGATTACCTAGGAAGTCATTTTATCCTTGATATGAAAGGGTGAAAAAGGGATATGGATTTCCTTGGTGATCTTGATTGTAGCTGGATCAAGGTGTATCAACATAGGAGTGTGGGTCTGAGCTTGATGCTTTGGAAATTCACCACGAGGTAAGATAACTATTTCGATTTGAAACTATTTACCATTAAGTTTCTATTTTAAATTTTGATATGTGTGATTTCTTTCTAGAAATAGTTTGATGTGTGTAGAAGAGTGATTTGTGGGTGAATGAGGACTTAATTTTAAGATTTCCAATTGTTGTTGTGTTGTTGAAGGACTTACAATTTTTTTAAAGGGTTTGATGAGTTCACTAAAGAATAAAAAGATAAATTTATTATTATTATTAGTATTATTATTATCATTATTATTAAGTTTATATAATTTTTGGGGAAACAAATTACCCTTATGAAAAGGACTTGTATAAGGGAATCTTCCTGGTACCCTTATGCAGGGCAACCTATGTATTAGTAAGTGTCAGATTACCTTTATAAAATGTGTCCTACACAAGGGTAATAAAATTTTAACCCTTATATAGTAATATTGAATAAGGTTGGATTATTTTACCCTTATGTAAGTACCCCCATCTAAGGGTCTTGTGTAAGGGTACAATATTTTTTTTAATTTCTTTTTTCAAAAAATGGGATTTTCTCTAACTTTCGTAAAGGATTATTTTAAGGTATAAAAGGGATATTTTGGGAGAATAATTAATTAATTTAAATTTTAAATTATTTTTTAATTAATTATAATATAAATTGTGAAATTATTTAATAATTAATTAAAGTATTATAAATTTTATTAGGACCTCATATTGATGGATGATGGTAATTCAGACTTAGAAGAGATTCAAAAAGAATGGATGAGATTCATTATCAATGTAATAACTCTGTATAAGGTAGGTGGTCCTCAAACACACCCTTAAAAAATTATGTATGTTTTCTATAGAATGTTATATGTGGTCTTACCACTACGAACAATTGACCTTTTCATATTAAATGATTTTTTATTAATTTAGATTAAATGTTTTATAAATTATCATGAGATGAACAAAGTGTTAAGGGACATGATGGATACTTGAACTGTAGCTTGATTCCTAGATCAAAGATGGTTTAGGAATTGATTAAATATGAGTTTTAAGTCATTCATGGACCTAGAAGTGTTCTAATTAAATGAACTATTTTGTTTAAATTCACATAGACAGAATGAAAGTTCTAAGGGGATGGATGACACATGGACATTGGTTGGTTCCATGTTCGTCAACATCTAAGGACTTGTTTATAAATTATTTATAAATGATAAAATGACCTCATAAGGGTATAAATATAATGAAATTAAATTATGAACTTAGTGGCCCTAGTACAGGTTTCCTTAGACACCTCCTTATAGACAAGGGTGTTGGATTAAGACGACTGGATTGAGTAGTCTATAGTGGAATTGTGATATGACTTAGATTCATTAGTATGGATGATTAGAGGGTTGGGTGAGTGTTACTCCCCCACTAAAAAGTAAGTTTCCAAGTGGTTAAATCCTGGATACAGTAATGATAGGTTGGGTGGGTAGACCGATATATGATGTGTTGGGATTTGAGACCTCAATTATGACATCTTTATGGAGTGGTGATAGTTGGGATTTTCCACTATGGCCATTAATATTGTATTTTGTGCCCTAGAATTGAATTTCACAGTGCTTCATTACATGTTTTTATTATTAATGAATATTTATTATCATATCATGATTGTTCATCTTCATGACATTGATATTTTATAATATCCTAAGAATATATTTCATACTAAAAGGTCATAGTAGTTCCCTATTATAATGATAACCAGGAGGTTCCATGACAGTATAATTTAATATTTTTCTATGGAAGGATGATATTTTCTAACATGAAATAGATAATATAGTCTGTTAGGGTTAAGAGGATCATAATAAATTGATACACCTTTTCATGTTTTCTCTATTGGTAATCTCCATGATTGGAAGTTATGAAAAAAACCCATTAATAAGAAATCCTCATTTCCATGTGTGATTGGATGTTCCTATCAATGAATATGTGTATTGATACTTAGACATTAATATTATCATTAATTAATATCATTACTCACATAATTTTATGTATTGATAAAAACCATGATGAAATATGTTTGTAGCGAGGTAGAATACATTGGGTGCATCATGAGTTATATTATATTAATTAATAATGTGAGAAAGGATTTATACCTTCTATTACTTGATGAAAGTTGATATATTAATACCTTTTATGGAATAGAACTGTTGAGATAATCCATTCCTATAATGTTTAGTGGGAGAGTTCAATTCTTAAAATTCAAAGAAAGATACATTGAGAATATAGGTTGGTGTAACAAGTATTAAACCTTCTTGATTTGAGATATCATAATAAAGAGATTATATTACATGATATGTATTCTTAGGAGGTTGGATGTTGTTGTGACATTAAATTCTTTATCTATGGATAATTTCACATGTTTCAAGATGATAAGCTTGGAATTTAGGTGGTTATGCCTAATTCCATTGAGAAATGGGCCTAGAGGGTCACATAATAAGTGTATCTAAAATCTTAGTTAAATTAAACTATTGAATTTAAAAAGATAGAATAAATAATATTTTTTGGGTTAGGTTTATTTCCATGATTTAATCACAATTTATTCGAAAGAATATGTGGGTTAAATAATAATAAATATTTATTTTCAAGGTTTGGTGAATATAATATTTATTATATTTATTGACGAATAATACAATGAAATTTATTAAATAAATAATCATTATTCAAGGATTGGTAAATGTCAATGATGGAAAGAATACCAAGCTTAATGGTCCGACTAGAAATGGTATAAATTATATTAATTTATATTCTTAAAGTTTTACACATCTCAAGTAATTAATAATAATAATAATGTTGGACATGGGTTCAACTAATAATTATAAAATTTTAATATGGGTTGTGTAAAAATTTCCAACCCTAGACCTCCTATAATAAATATCTAGTTATATCACTTTCCATAATGTCTCTTATTATTAACAATAGATAGAGAGAGACTCTATCAACCCATAGAGAGAATTATAGAGATATATAATATTCTCTCATTTCCTACTCTCTCAAGCCATCAAGATAACATCAATTGTTCACCCCCCTTTAAGAATAATTCTATTATGATCAACCACAAACAACACATTCAATTAGGACCAAACATGTTAACACCCTATGATTATATGAAGATGTTCATAGAGTGTGGTGAATGTGTGGAGCACCACTAGAGTGATTCTACACTTGGATCCTGCAACACAATAATGATATAATGAGATCTAGTTATCCATATCATCAATGAAGAGAGAATTACAAGTTGAAATAATTTTATATCTCCTCATAAATTCATTGTAAAATACATTTGAAGATCCTCCTCTTCTAGATTTTATGTTTTTATCTAATCAAGTAATATATTGGTTTCATTATACATATTGTTTTCTATGTGTAACAATTATTATCCATAAATTAATACTAAAAATACAAGTTTTTCATGCCATAAAGTCACTTATGCTATGACCAGAAACTTTAAGTGGTATCAGAGTTGTCTCCTTATTTAATTTATAATTATTTATTATTAATTTATTGATTTCATGCATTTTCATTTGATATTACTTGATATTGATTCATTTTAATATCTATGTATCATCGCCTTTTCCCTTATTCATTCTCACCAACATAAATAGTAAATAGGTTAATATTGAAAATGAATAAACATCCAAAAAACACCATCTAGAGGTGCTAAAGTCTTTTACTAGATTAAACCAAAGTATACGATGTTTACTGCCTAAATACAGACAATATATTAATATTTCTCAAATATATATCTATATATTGGGTCGGATCTAATAAAATTAGAACTAAAATTTGGTAAAATCAAATCTAAGATCCAATAAAAGTAGACCGATGTGTAAATATGGATATACATGAAAACATTTTTAAGAATTACACATGATATAACCACTATATATAGTGTTTAGTCATCATTTTGTCATGGTAGAGAACACGATGTGTCCCAACATGCCATGTATCAGATACAAGACACGAGGACTGGAATTTCATGTAAGTATGAGGCCACACACCTTGTAATATGAATAACACACCATATACATCAATCTCATCTATGGAAGGAAACACACCCAGTCTATAGGTGTGTGCTAAAGACATGGTAAAAATATAGTACACACTATGTAACCAGGTACATTCCTTGTAGTATTCTATAGAAATTGTGCCCAATTTTATATGGATAGAAAAATTAAAAATATTATTAAACCTATTCACATGTGTTATGTGTTTAATTTATTTGATAGTACATGTCATGAAAAAGGATTGATAATTATATATTTAATCAATTTCTGTGTAAAATTTTTGGAAGATCACATGCAGTTTCCTCTAAGTACACCTCTGTACATCATTAATTTTAAATAAAATTAATTTTTTTAAATTATAGATGATGGTGAATTAAGGATTATTATATGAAATTAAGATAAATTAAATTTATTGGATTAATTTTTTGGAACATCATCTAAATTAATGAATGAATTGAAGTAATTGACAACTAGATTGAAAATATATGCTCATTTAATGTTATGTATATGATCAAGATATCATTCAATCCCTATTCATGTGATTTTTTCTTTTAATTTATTAAATCTAAATTGATGGAATGCACGTCATCCCCTACTCCTTATTACGTAATCCCTTGAATGCCCATAATTTATTTTATATAAACCCCATATATCCTACCCATTGGATCCACTCACTTGTATTTGATTAAAAGAATATGTAAAGATGGTTCTCTTAGGAGAGATGAAGTGATCCGAGTCTAGGAACTCAGGAAAAACCAATTGAGGTGATATATAGGAATTAAGGTGGTATGCTATAACATGAACGAAGCTATGATTCAAGGTGTTTTCCCTTATGGTCGATGCTTAGTTTATCATTCGTTAGATGAACCAAATATTAGATAATATCATGATCACACCACTCATATTTTATTTATATCAGTTTCATGGTTACTTTTTTTTTGTTTTTAGATACTGACCAATCACTTAATACATGAATTAATAAGCATACAAAACAGAATAAAATATAATCGAATTATGTATAAATTTTATTAGATATGGATAATCACTTAAGTAAAATATACTTAATATTAACAAGGAATATGATAAGATAAAATGGTATTTTATTCATAAGAATAAAAATAAATTAACTAAAATATTAAGTCACCATATCCTTCCACTACTTAAGTTAGAATCGACCTCATAGTTCAATGTGCTTGACCACCCCATGTTTGGGTGCTTCTAATTATTGTGTAACTTTTAGCTTAATTTTTAGGGTTTAATTAACTTGGTTTACATCAAGGGTTGATTGACCATTTAGGAATTCGTGTAACTAAGAAGCAAGGGTTGAGGAAATATTTATTTAGGATTTCAGTATTGGGGAGTCCACTCAATGGATCAAGGAACTAAGAGGTAATGAAGTTAAAAAGTTATTTCTACATAAAAGCCTTCAAATAACTTGTTAGGACAAAATATGGGTTATTATAAGGGTAATATATATCCTTTTAACTATAATATATATATAAAAAGATATGATGAAACTAATTGTGAGGTTGATTAGGTTTCGACAAAATAGTGGGAGATTAAGGAAATTTAATTTAAAAAGTTTCTTCTATTTTTATAATCAAAGAAGTACTAATTATATGCTCTTAATTTTTAGAAATTTAAAATACAATTAATTATAAAATATCAGTGTGATACATAATATATAAGGATAATCTTATCACATACTTTAATTTCTAATAATGGTAAAGGTTCTTACGCGTTATACTACTCCATGAACAAAAAATATACATGATGAAAACCCCACTTCCTAAGTCACT
The DNA here is from genome assembly GCA_963277665.1 of Viscum album. Taxonomy (NCBI): domain Eukaryota; kingdom Viridiplantae; phylum Streptophyta; class Magnoliopsida; order Santalales; family Viscaceae; genus Viscum; species Viscum album. The sequence goes on along the minus strand of OY728159.1, from coordinate 1,145,411,983 downwards.
TGCGAAAGAAGCTAGAGAGGAAGAAGTATCTCTCTATATAAAACATTTAGATGACATAATTTATCTCTAATGTTTCATTATATTCTCTATTTATATGATATTCTAATGAAACATAAGGATATGGATGTCCAAAACATTATTTCTCACCTTTGGGATGTCTATCAAGTAAAGGAGAGATCAAATATATATGATATTTCCAATGCACTGCTCATGTGAAATCTTAGTGAGTCAACACCAAATGGGCCACATGTAGTCAAGATAATTGGATACACTAAGTGACTGTAAATATTGGGGTTTAAGATCCTTAATGATGTGAACATAAATCTCATTCATTCCTCATTACCTAAAAACTTATCAAGTTTTATTGTGAATTATAATATGAGAAATAGTGAGAAGACACTTTCAAAACTTATTACTCTTATTCAACAAGTTTATAAAGAAAAGGGATGTAAAAAACCCATGTTAATTATTGTTAATAAGAATAGAAATAACTAGGAAAAGGGAAAAAATAATCATGACAATTCTAGGGACTTAGAGAACCATCCTTTAAAGAAGAAGAATGTCCATAAGTAGGAAAAGGGACATGATGTGGTGTGTTTTGCATGTGTAATGTATAGCCAATGGAAAATGAATTTCAACTAGCCAAATAAGAAAGGGGGAGCTTCTGGTGTGTTAGATATCAAGTTTAATCTTTCCATAACTACAAGTTGGGTATTAGGTACTTCTTGTGGTGCTCAAATTTGTTTCCAAATATATGAACTAGGTAGATTTCGAAAGGTTTATAAGGTCAATGTGAATATTCAGGCTTCCAATGGAGTGAGTATGGTTTTTCTAGCCAATGGATACTACTATATCATATTTCCAACAATATTAATTTTGGTTTACATGATTTTTTATTATGCGCCTACCCTTACCAAGAACATTATTTCTATTTCTTTTTTTAGAAATGGATGAATTTATTTTCAGTTTTGGATATAATAGCTGCTACTTTTATGAAGATAAAATATTTTATTAATGGACTAGTTAAATAACATTATTTAAGTACTGAATTATGAAAACCAAATATTGTTAATTGATAATGAAAAAAATATGTGCAACTAATTTAAAACCCAATTATGGCATCACCATCATGGTTATATAAATGAGAGGAATTTGAAAAATATTTATCAAGATAGTTACTTATACTCTTATAAGATTTTAAAATTTGAAAAATGTCACACTTGTTTACAAGACAAGATGAATAAATCACCATTCTATGGAAAATGAGAAAGGGACACAAATATTATATAATTGGTACACATTAATGTTTGAAATCCTTTTCAAGTAGAAACTTGAGGTGTATTCTTATACTTAATTACTTTTACCAATGACTTGAGTAGGTATGGTTATACCTACTTGGGGAGGTATAAGTCTGAATCCTTTAAGAGGTTCAAAAAGTTCATGAATAATGTTGAGAATAATATTTTTAAGAAGATAAATAAAATTTGATCGGATTGGGTTGCTGAATATCTTAACCAAGAATTTATCAAATTTTTATGGGAGTATGGAATTTTATCTCGAATAACTCCACCTTATAAACTATAGTGTAATGGTGTTAATGAAAAAAGGAACTATCCCTTATTGGACATGGTTCGATGATGAGTCACACAAGATATTAATTATCCTTTTGATGATATAAATTATAGACTACATCATACTTACTAAACTGAGTACCAAATAAAGTGGAAAATGGTATTCCTTTTAAGTTATGGAGTGGAAATAAACCTGTTTTGTAATATGTTTATTCATGGGGTTGTGGAGATTTTTTAAGTCTATCTTAAGAAATAAACTATTACCCAAGAAATGAAGTGTATCTTTATAGGGTATCCCAAGGAACAATGGGATACTATCTATAAAACCCTTCCTATGGGAAATTAACCATCATAAGGAATGCTGTCTTTATTGCGAGGGAGAACATCCTCATGGAGGATAATGGGTGTAAGATTGACTTTGATGAATTTGATGGTCATGATACAAAATACTTGGTACAATAATAGATTCCACAAGTCCCCATGGAAGAATTTATTCATGAAACACAAGTACTGTGTATGAGAACTAGAGAGGTAATAAAACAAGAGAGATATGATTTTATACTCACCAATGAAGGTGAATAATTATTGGTTGAAAACAATGATCCTTACTACTATAACAAGGCAGTAAATAGATCAAAAGAAATAATATAGAAAGAATCCATGAATTATAAGATGGATTTCATGTATTAAAACCAAGTTTGGGTTCTGATCAATTTTCCAGTTATTGAAAATACCATTGGTTGTAAATGGGTATTCAAAATAAATCTGGACATGAAAGGCAAATTACATAACTATAAAGCACCTTTATTGGGTAAAGGGTTTAGAAAATATCAAGGAATTGACTATAAATAAACCTTTTCTCCAGTTTAAATGTTTATATCCATCAAAATTTTACTTTCCATAGAATCTTACCATGACTATGATATTTGGAAAATGGATGTCAAAACTACTTTCCTTAATATAAACCTTCAAGAGGACGTGTATATAACATAACCAGAAGGGTTTTTGACTCCATGAAATTCCAAAAAGTTATGAAAGTTATATAGATCCATTTATGGGTTAAATAAATCAACCAGATAATAGAATATTTAGTTTAATGAATCCATAAAATAATATGGTTTTATTAAGAATGAATGAGATTCATGTGTTTACAAGTGGTTTAATAGTAGTATGGTTGTTTTTATAGTAGTATATGTTGATGAAATATTACTAATTAGAAATGAGATACTATCCTTACAAGAGGTTAAGGCATGGGTTAGAAAGTGATTATCCATGAAGGAATTAGGTGAAGTAGCCTAAATTATAGGGATCAAGATCATGTGTGATAGATCTAAGAGTCTATTTAGACTAATTTAAGGAACATACATTTACCAGATATTGAAGTGGTTTAGTATGGAATAATCTAAGAGGTGATTGGTTCTAGTGTCATGTGGTATAAATATTTCTAATAAAACGTATCTTTGGACACAAGAGGAAAGATATATAATGAGTAAGATCCCATATTCTTCTATGATAGGATATATCATGTACACCATGTGATATACAAGACTTCATGTCACCTATGATTTGAGTATGATAGATAGATATCAAGAAGATCTGGGTGAATAATATTAGACTACTATTAAGACCAAACTTAAGTATCTTATGTGAACTAAGGATATATTCCTAGTGTATGGAGAACATGAAGAAATAGTCATTAGAAGTTATATAGATTCTAGATATTAGATAGATAATAAAGATATTAATTTATAGTGTTGATATGTTTTTGTCTCAACAAAGGAGCTGTGAGCTAGAAGAGTTATAAGAAACTAGTTATCACTGATTCTACAATGTATTCTGAGTATATTTCAGCTTCCTATGTAGCCAAGGAAGTAATTTGGATTCTAAAATTTGTCCAAAATATTTATGTGGTGCCTATAAGTTAAGACCTTATCACATTTTATTGTAATATCACTATAGTGATAGCTCTCTCTAAAGTGATGAGGTCACTCTAAAGGACAAAGTACATACTTCATAAGTTTCATCTCTTAAGGTGTTATTCTCAATAAGTTGAGGTTTTGGTGAGAAGAGTATCTACATAGGAAAATGCAGTGGACCCATTCACCAAGGCTTTATCTCAGTAGAGGAATGATTATCATGTGAGAGCTAGTAGACTGAATGTTGTTTTCAGTTGGTTCTAGTGCAAGTGGGAGTCTGTTGGATTTGGTTCCCTAGAACTTAATTTATTAGTACTTGATTACATGTTTTCACTATTAATTATGTTTAAATTTCACATCATGATTGTTCCTATGTATGAAATTATTATGTGATAATGTCCTATGAATATATGTTGCACTGAAAGGTCATATCAATTCTTCACCAATATGAGAACCCGGAGGTACCATGATAGTATTCTTGAATATTATTCTATGGCCAAATGATATTGTATGATGGGATAGGGAAAATATAATCTATCAGGTTCAGAAGGCTCATATAAACTTGAGACACCTTCTCATGGTATTCTGCCTTGGTAATCTTTTAGACAGGGGGTTATGAGAATAGACCTATTAGTATGAAATCCATATTCACATGTGTCATTATATGTCCCTATTAGAATATGTGTGTATTGATCTTTATAATTTAAGATTATAATTAATGGATATCATGAATCATGTAATTTGACGTATTGATAAAAATTTTGATGACATGTACTCGCTGTGAGGTAAGATATGTTGGGTGTTTTATGAGTGATATTGCATTAATGGATAATGTGAGAAAGTGTTTATCCCTTATATATATTGATTTAATTTTATATATCTATATATTTGATGGAATAGAAGCGCTAATATGTACCATGACCATTGTTTTCATTGGGGAGTTAAATTCTATAAATTCAAAGAAATATACATCTATCATATAGGTTGATGACACCACCATGCAACTGGCTTGATTGGGGATATCACGATAAAGATATTATATTACATGGAAAGTATTTATAAGAGGTTATATATTGTTTCAACATTAAATTACTTCTATATGGGAGCATTGATATTCTTTCAGATTATAACCTTAAACTTTAGGCAGTTATTCCTAATGACACTGGTAAATAGACCTATAGGGGAACATAATAAGTATATCTACAATCTTATTTAAATTGAAGTATTGAATTTAAAAAGTTAGAATAAACAGTATTTATTATTTTTGGTTGATCACCATGATTTAATCAAAATTTATTCAAAATAATATGTGAGTTAAATATTATGAAATATTTATTTGAAAGTTTTGATGAATAAAATATTTATTATTTTATTAATAAATAATTTTGTGAAATTTGTTAAATAAATATTAATTATTTAAAGATTAGTAAATGTCAACCACTGAAAGCATACCGATATTAATGGTCCAATTGGAAATGGTATAAATGATATTTATTTATATTATTAAAGTATTTCACAAGTAAAGCGATTAATAATAATAATTATATTGTTATTGGACACAGGGTTAACCAAAAATTATAAAGTTATAAAGGGTCTTGTATGAAAATTTTCAACCCTATACCTACCATAATAAATATCAAATTATATCACTTTCAATAATGAATCTTGTTGTAAACAACAAATATAGAGAGAATCTATCAAGACCTAGAGATAGATCTAGAGATCTAGATGACCCTATATCTTTCTCTTATCTCAATCCAGTGAGAAAAAATCACAAGTTATTCCTTCAAGAAGAATTATCCAGTGATCAACCATGAACAACACAAGAAATCAAGATCATTTTTACTAGAACCTGAAGATTCTACAATGATGTTAATAGATTTTTTTATGTGTGGATAACTATTAGAGTGATTCTACACTTAGATCTTACAACTTAATTATTGTATGACATGATCTAGTAAACTATATCATAAATGAATAGGGAATTACAAGTTGATAAAATTATATATCTACTCTTAAATTAATTATAAATTACATGTGAAGATCCTCCTCTTCTAGTTTTGATGTTTTTATCTAGTCAAGTAATCTACAGTTTTCATTGTATGTGAAATTTTTTCATGTGAAATAAAAATTATTCATAAATTAAGACTAAAAATCCCAATTTTCCATACCAAAAAGGTAGTTCTTCTCCACATGTAACCTTCATTTAAGGATGAAATATGATCATGATATTGTGGTGGTGCACAATTACCTCTGAGAAACAATCTTGGCCTGGAAGTTGTGATGGAGACAAGAGAACCTATGTAAGGTGTATGTGTTATGGGAGACTTATGAAACCTTATTGGGTTCCCTGATAATTATTTTAAACCTTTAGAGGGTGGGTATGGGAATGGGTAGTGATGGTTACTGGTGTCACCTTATAACATGAATCGATGATGTGTTCATAATAGGGATGTAGTGACAAGGATATGTCATGCACTTGAGAGGTTTACCTTGGTTATACAAGATGGAATGGGAAAGTGGCCAACCCATGTTATTATTACTATTATGGTATATTATAGGGTGGATGTTTTCCCCCAAAAAAATTATTATTTATATGATACTGGTGATTTTTGATCGGGTTGTAGGATACCGGGGATTACCACCGCTGGATTTGGTGATAGTTATTGATTAGGGGATGCTATGGATTACCTCCTTGGGATCCATATATATTGTTTGGTGATTGGGATACAATAGATTACCTCCCCAGGATCCATAGATGTTTATTTATGATTTAGATGCTCAGGATAACCTCCCTAGAATCTATTGATACCTTGTGATTTGGATTATATAACTTACCTCCCTAGGATATGATAGTTTTTGGTGATGAAAAAATTGTAGGGGTCACCTCCCTAGGATGAAATGATGATTTATGACATGGGATACCTAGTGATGCCTATTATCTAACATTTTATATGATATTATGAGATTACTAGGATATTTCATTAGATACCAGGGTTGTACCCTTTTTGTAGGCATGTTTATGAGATCTTGAGGTATGAATTATTCCCCCCTGAGCATATGTTTCACACTCAATGAAATTAAACACTGAAAATATTAGGTATAATCAATTCTGGGTGTCATGCTAGAACCCTAGGATCAATAGTTGTTATTATTTACACTTTTATATAGGTTTATTAATTTCATGAACATATCACATGTGCATATATGGTATTTATGGGTTATTATTGGGAACACATTGGTGGTTACCTACTGAGTTGTACTCACACCCATATTAGGTATCCATGACATCTGATTACCTAATAATATTACATTTATCATGAGTTGAATAAGGGTAGAGTCATATTATACTTGATTTAGTGGGATAAATCAAATGTATTATAGTCTGGGATAAGGTTAGGCTTAAGGATGGTAGTAGAGCCTTAGTGTATGTAATGAATTAGATTTTCCTGATTTTATTTTTATAAATTATTTGAAAAAATTCTGAGACCATGCACTGAGACAACATGCAATTTTGAGGCTCGGGGTTCCCAGAAGGATTGTTTGAAAAAAGACAAATTTTTAATAGCATGCACATGAAACTTTTCTGAAAAAGTGAAATAAATCTTAAATGAGTACTCTAATAAAAAATACAAGGGAACCATTGAGCTCAAATAAGTGACTTTACCCTAGGAATGACCTAACATTGGTTGGCACAGGTCATCTCTAGAAAAAGTCACTAGGGGCGTAACTATAAATAAAATAATAAAATAAAAATTATTTTATTTTGAAATCCTAATAAATCATAAATGGTAACTCATATTTGAAATATGAGACCACTGTTGAGTTCGTAAGGGGGTGTTTTTCTTAGGTGAGGCATAACATCGACCGACATGGGTCGACTGTGAAAGTTAATTTTTAGACATTTTGAAGGACAATAAAATAAACTTAAAAAATTTATTTTATTTATTTTTGGAATCTGAAAGAAACGCAACGACGATGTGATACCATGATGAGGAAACCCATTTTATTTCATAAATGAAACATTGTGTAAACACTGCAACATAGTGATGCAGAGATGCTGAAAATTGATTTCTTCATTTAACAGCTTGGTAGGGATATGGGATTAGATTCACAATCCCAGAGAAATTTCTTGGAAGCTTTGGAGAAGAAAAGTGTTGGAAAAACCTATCATTAGTGAATGATTAAGTACAACAAGATGATGGATCAAGATTTCTCATGGATGAATCACCGATGACAATGAACATTCTTCACTGATCGATCCAAACTCCGGGTAGGGGTTAATTCTGTGTGATTTCTTTCCTGTTCCTACTTTCCAACAACAAACACGGACCAAACCACAAATAGGTTGATCTGAGGGTCAATATTTCTTGTGGGATTGGTTTATTATATTATGGGGATTGATTTAGGTTGTTTCATGTTAGAAATTTTTATTCTTCCCCTTCGTTCTTCATCTAACATGGATGGATCGAGGCAGACATGAACAATGCCAAGATCCATCCACTTTGGGAATTCTTGTTCTTGCCTTTACCTCTATTATTCATTCATCATTCCTTGTGATTCAAAATCCATGATGTTAATTCAAAACCACGGTGATGCAATGCGGTGATCGGAGATGGATGTTCAAACCATTTTAGGTGGAGTGTGGTGAGGCGAGTCAACCAACAACGAAGGTGACACTGGCCTGGTAGGGTGGCCAGGCCAGGAGGCCCGACCAAGATGGCTACTGGTAGGGTGACAAAAGGTGATGGAAACTTGCAGTGTAGGTGGGAATGCGTCGGCGAGACAGCTCACGACATGAAGGCCGAGGGCAGTGGCCAGGCGAGGCTTTCAGCAGGGCGACCGATGGTGGGGGGGGGGCACGATACAACTAGACAATGTTAGAGGAGGGACTAAGGTGTAGCTGAAAATATAGTTTGAGCCGCATCTAAGGAGGGAAACATGGTAGAACCATGAGATCCGGTGGGTCATGCAGACTGGCTGCACCACATGGTCCGGCCGTGTTGACTGAGTAGTACACGTGGCTAAGCCATGTGCGGGGGAAGGGTCGGCCCGCATGCGGCGGACCTGGATGGAGAAACCGGGATTCCCCAAGTGGCCTAGTGTGCTGAAAGCTAGTAGACCAATGGTTCAGGATGGTTTGGGTGGGCCTAGACCGATCAGGTTGGGTCGGGTTGGCCGAACCAGGATGGGTTGGGTCTGTAGGTCCAGGTCGGGTCAGATCCAGACCTAGATAGATGCTTTTTCACTAAAATGGTTGTAACTTTCAAACGGAATGTCCATTTGATGAGACGTCTATGGTGTTGGGACTCTTACAATGAGGCGGTCCTTTTGGGATGGTTTTATGGGTTTTTAGTATGGAATAGTTCTAGATAGGAGTTCACCTTGGTTCATTCGTCAAGGGTTCAGTACGACATTTTGTCCACCTCACTGGCTAGTAATCCCCTCCAGAGGCTGAGTCCTAGATAGAGTTGTGGAATCCCTACATGGGACTAAAGCTATCCTCTATCACCCTTGATGGAGTTTTTTTGGGAATTAATACAACCTCCATGTGCAGGGAGTTAATCCTCAACGATTGTGTTTTTAGTATTATCGGTGGAGAATCCTCTATATTACGAGCCACATAAGTAGGGTTATCAATATTCTTTGAGTTAAATCCACTAAATTGTGGACTAATATATATTGGGTTTTTGGTATTATCAAGTAAGAATCCCTTATCTGTATATCATGACCTTGACGAGGGTATTTCAATTTGTGTAGGGCCCAAATTTGGAGGACCTTTGTGTAAGAGTATCTGATGACACCAAGGCTCGAGGAGTGAGATCTCCCTGAATGAGAATGATTCGAGTATGATCCTATAGATGATGTTTGGTTATAATATTGAGACCCTATGTCTTAACAAGACTGGATGTCTTAGGAAAACTTTATGATGTATCGAGACCATGTGTTCTCTCAGATACATTTAGTAGACTTTTTCTATGTGCTTACTATCAGATGACTCGAGGAGTGAGATCTATCAGAATGAGCATGCTAAGAGAGGAAATATATAGCTGGAAATGGATGAGACCTTGAGTCTTATAATATTTTTCTAGTATATCTAGATATTTTTGGTATATGTGTTTTAGGAATATACCTGTTTAGAACTGACTGTGCATTCCTTTGTGGTTTTGGGGTTCCGTACTGTGTATTGTTTTACTCATTCCTGCAAGGTATTTTCCCACACAGGTTTTTTCTTGTACATATGATCAATGTTTTGATGGAGTCCATGGTGGATCAGGACCAGGTGGTGCCCAATGAGATTAGACAGACGAGGCATACTCCTACGACTTCAGGTAGCTATCCTTCACCTACCATTGAGGTAGTGTTTTCTGCGGATGAGTTTTAGTAGCTTATGCTTTCAATTATGTTCAATATTTCTTTTGGTGGACTCATATTCTATCCCAGTTTACTTTCCTATACTTTACTTTCCTGTTTCACATTGGTTGTTGCATATATTTAGTGGTCTTCATGCATGTTTTACTTATCTTTTTTTAAATTTCAGCATTTGTGGGCTTGGATATGTGTGCATGCGTATAGTTATATAGGCAATGCCTCCAATATTAGTGATATTCCTACTTGATGCTAGCCACCAGCTAATGGAATATTGGAGGTGGTATTGGGGAGTCACTCTATGGGCCCCACTAGGATGGGTCGTGACAGAGTGTTATCAAAGGGGGTTGGTTCCATATTGGGACTAGGAGTCTATGATATTGGTTTGGGGAAATAGTGTTAAGTTTTTCGAGTTTAGTGTTCAGGATAGGGACTCTAGTATTGGTGTGGCAGCCGATGTATCCATACACTAGGACTCTAGTCACCTACTTTTTGACTCGGTACATGAAAACACTGGTTGTAGAGAAATGAATGGTACATGCATCTTATAGGAGTGGGTTGTTTTTTCATTTTCCTTCTTGAGTCATCTCTCCAGATATACTCTATTGACCGTGGTATATATTTTTTCACTTCAATATGATACCATGTAGATAGCCATCTAGGATTCTTCTATGTGTTCAGGAGGATGATCTATGAGGTAATTTGATAAGGGTACATAGATTTTTAATAGAGACAATACCTCTAGGTGGTGTACCAGCTATACCACCACATGTAGAGAAGCACATGGTACCCGTAGTACTAGCAGGAGAGATGCATAGGATGATCACACTTAATGAGTTTTAGAAATAGAGACCCCTTAGGTTTTTAGGTGAGCTCGACTCTCAAGTGGCATAGGACTGGCTTGAGGTGGTGACTAAGTTTTCTATCCAGTAAGGGCACCATCAGCTCAGATGGTGGTCCTAGTGATGAGACTTCTACATGGATTGGCAGGGTAATGGTGGGTTTTATATTACCTGATATTATAATGAATTTAATCTTTAGTGGATAAAGTTTGAGAAACTTTTTTTAGGGAAGGTGTTCTCACTTTATAAGCTAAGGGCTATGCATGCCCAAGAGTTTCTCCAGCTCTGACAGGACAACATGTCAGTATCAGAGTATTCATCATGGTATACCAATATTTCTAGGTACTCAACAAATATGATACAAAAACAGTGATTTAGGGATCAAACCTATGAGAAAGATGTGTTTCGGGACATCCGGGACAACACTATTCCTATTTTCATTTATACTTATGCTAGGTTTCTAGAAAAAATTGTGAATGAAAGTCCCTTGGTTGAGCGAATAAAACCAGTGAATGTCAGTAGTGGGAAAGCAGGGGCAAAGACCTTGAGAGTAGGAAACCGAAATTAGTCTCAGAGACTAGATCTATGAGACCTTTCTAGAGGAGGTCCCAAGATTTGGGATCTATAGCTAAGGGATTATAGGGTGAGTTCAGTCGTCCTGGAGAGAGACAATGATTTTCTTGTGACGGCTTGGGACATCTCACTAGAGATGGTCTAGCCAATCATACTGTTTATATGGAAATGGTGGATGGGCCACCAAGGAAGTGACAGTGACAGGAACAGATAGATCTACAAGGTGAAAGACATTGTAGGGAGCTAGGAAAGAAGTAGGAGGTGGTATACATTTTGACATGTTACGACCACCACCCCCATGTGGTCCACACTAGGCTCAGGGAGATGAAGGAAAAGGGAGGATATAGCTGCACGTGGTTGAGGGATATGACCCAAGGGCTCCAAGAATGATTCGAGATACAGTCTCTATATACTCTTCGCTACCACATTAATAGACACAAGTGCTAATAATTATTTCTTGTCATGAATCTTGTTCAAGGCCTTAGTTTCTGGTTAAACCATTGACTTGAACTTTATGTTTGAAGATACCTATTAGAGTAGAATCAATAATCACACTTATGCCGATAATGTGATCTGAACCTTGAGGAGAGAGTTTCAGTTGGTACCTCTTGATGGAAGTGTCAAGGCCTTATGACGTCATTCTTAGTATGGATTTGTTATTGACTGTCCATGCTTAGATTAACTATTTTTTTTCAAAGGGTGGAGTATGTTTGTAGATATAGAATGGGGTTTTCCTTAGTTAATGAAAAAGGAAACCCAAGCAACATAGGATTCACTAATGCCTAAGAGGGTGTAGCTGATCCCTCATGAGTTGGATAACCATACCCTCAAAGCAGTAGATGTTATGAGTTTTTAAGTTCCAGTATTAGTGACAGAGTATGAGAACATATTCATTAAAGATGTTACAAGATTACTTCCCCAAATAGAGATAGAATTATACATTTTTTTATACCCTGAAATGGAACTGATATCAGCATCAATATATCGAATGTCTTTCACAGAGCTTCACGAGATGAGGGTGCAGTTGGAGGACTTACAGAGGAAGGGCTTATTAAAACCCAATTTTTGATGTTATGTGTGGATTAACAGTGCTTTAACCATGTGACCATGGAGAATGTGTATCCAATTCCAAGGACTGATGAATTCTTCGATCAGTTTAGATAGAGTTTGACTCGTACCCTATCTTGAGTTTTACAGAGGAGGGAGTTGAGTGTGTAGTTTTCTTCAATGCATTAGGGACCGAACTTGGTTGTGTCCTAATTCAAAGGAAAGTGGTGATTGACTATGGTTCACAAAATTTGAGACCACATGATAAGAACTACATGACCCATGATCTTGAGATGGAAACAACAGTCTTCGCATTGAATATGTGGCGACACAACCTGATGGGTGAGTGGTTTGTCACCTACTCTAACCATAAGAGTATCAAGTATATATTTTGTTATAGGGATATAAAATTGAGATTGAAGTGGTGGATAGAGTTACTCCAAGATTATGACTTTAATATTGTATATACTCCTGGGAAGGGGAACGTGGTGGTAGATTCTCTCAGTAGGATTTCCAGCTTGCAATTGTTGAGTGAGTCATCAAAGTAGTTGGTTGTGCTACAGATATCCTTTGTGGATGATGTTGGAGAAACATAAATTCATTAACTGGTTGTCACCCCTCCACTCATACAATTATTTGTGGAGGTACAACTTGGGGATATCGACTGTTCGTCCCGACAGTCTCAATTTTCCACAGGATAGGCCCCTGATGGATATTAATTAGGTGGGAAGCATGCCGTTCTCTGCATAGGATGCACATTTGTACCAATGGAGTTGTGGGATGAAGTATTTATGGAGTTATATACTTCCCCTTTAGAGGTAAATTTAGGAGTTTAAAAGATGTATCAGGACCTTTGATGTTAGTTCTGGTGGTTGGGGATGAAGAAGGCTGTGACTGAGTTCGTTTCTTGGTGCCTCACTTGTCAACAAGTGAAGGCAGAGCACCAAGTTCCAACGAGTTTGACTCAATCCCTCAAGGCACCTAGGTGAAAATGGTATGAGATATCGATGGAATTAATTATGGGTTTACCATTCACATCCATAAGATATGATACCATTTGGGTGATCATTGAGTGACTCACCAAGTGAGACCACTTCCCACCGATCTGTGAGTAGAGCTCAACAGAGATCTTTGGATGCCTCTATGTGCATGAGGAATTTCAGACTTAGTTTCACTTGATCACTACATTTCATCCCTAGAAGGATGGCTAGATGTAGAGGATCATCCAGGTTCTAGAGGACATGCTATGTGCTTGCATCCTAGTATTTGGTCGCAGTTGGGAGGACCACTTACCATTGGTGGAGTTTTCATATAATATCAACTACCAATCCACCATTGGTATGGAACCATTTGAGGCCTTGTATGGGTGACCATGCAGGTAACCACTATATTGGATTAACCTAGGAGAGTCAGCACTAATGGGTATAGAGTTGGTACATTCTACCACTGAGAAGGTGCAGATCATCTAGGGGAGGATGATGATTTTATAGAGCCAACATAAATCATATGCTGACAGGATACAGAGGCCTCTAGAGTTTGAGAAGGGTGACCACATGTTCCTTTGGTCCTCAACTTAATGGGGACTGCAGATATTTGGAAAGGGAGACAAGTTATCTCTGAGATACATCGACCCTTTTTAGATTTCGAGAAGAGTTGGTGAGGTGGTGTACCACCTAGCTCTACCCCCATAGATGTATCGAGTGCATGATGTATTTCACATGTCATAACTAAGGAGGTATGTGAATGATCCATATCAAGTCATTGACTAGGGCGAGATGGACATTGATGATGGGGAAACCTTTGTGGAATAACCAGTAGAGATCGAGGATCGACATGAGAAGATCCTTCGTGGGTGGTAGATTCATCTGGTGCACGTATGGTGGCAACATTAGAATCATTGGGAGAGCACATGGAAGCAGGAGGCTCATATTCTAGTAACCTAATCATTTTTAGTAGCATTTATTTTGGATTTTGGGGATGTAAATCCCTAATGTGGGGAGAACGTAATGACTCTGATTTTCCTAATTTAATTTTTATAAATTATTTGGGAAAATCACGAGAACAATCTCTGAGACGGAGTTCAACTCTAAGGCTCAGGGTACCCAAAATGATTGTTTGAAAAATGTTAAGTTTTTAATTGCATGTTCACAAAAATTTTATAAAAAAGTGAAATAACTCTAAAATGAGTGCTCATATTAGAAATTTGAAGACATCATTGATCTCAGAGCAGTGGATTTACCCTAGACGTGTCCTAATATTGGTTGGTGAGACTCATCTGTAGAAAAAGTCACCAGGGGCATAACCATAAATAAAATAATTAAATAAAAATTATTTTATTTTGAAATCCAAATAACTCAAAAATGGTAACTCTGATTGGAAATATGAGACCACTGTTGAGTTCTTAAGGTTTTTTTCCTTAGGTGAGGCCTAACATTGATTGGCGTAGTTCGACCGTGAAAGTCATTTTTTGGATGTTTTAAAGGAGAATAAAATAAAATTAAAAACTTTATTTTTTTTCTTTTTGAAATTTCATAGCAACACAGTGACACTGCGATGCCACGACAAGGAATCCTGTTTTCTTTCATAAATTAAATAGGGTAGATACTATACAATACAATGATGTGGTGACGCTGGAATATGTTTTCTTTATTTAAAAGCTTAGTAGGGATACATGATTAGATTCAAAATCATAGATAAATTACCTCAAATCTCTAGAGAAGAAAAATGTTGGTAAAACCCCTCGTTGGTGAATGAAGAACGATGACAAGACGACGAATCAAGACCGCTTGTGGATGGATCACCGAAAACCATGAACATTCTTCACCGATCAATCCAAACTCTCAGTTAGGGGTTAATTATTTGTGATTTCTTTTCCGTTCTTACTTTCCAATGATGAATGTGGAGGAACCCACAAACAGGTTGATCCTCATGTCAATCATTCTTGCGAGATGAGTTTATTATGTTTTAGGGATTGATTCATGTTGATTCATGTTATAATTTTTTTATTATTCCCCTTAATTATTCATCTATCATGGTTGGATCAAGGTTAACATGAACAAGGGAAAGATATTTCACCTTTGGGCATTTATGTGCTTGATTCTACCCCCATTACTCATTCTTCATGCCTCATGATTCAGGATCCACGACAGTAATTGGAAACCGTGATGGCGCAAGGCGGTTACCGGAGACAGTAGTTCTGGCCATTTCAGGTGGAGTGCAGTGAGGTGAGGCTGCTAGTGGGGCAGCGGTGGCGAAGGCAGCACCAGAATGGCAGGAAGGCTGGGCCCAGTGGCAAGGGAAAGATGGCTTCAAGAAGGGAGACCAATGACGGTGGAAACCCATGGTCCCGGAGGGACTATAGTGGTGAGATGACCCATGACATGGAGGTTGTGGGAGGCGACCAGGCAAGGCCACCAGTAGGGTGGCCAATGACGGTGGGATGAGGTCCAGTTGAATCGCATCAGAGGAGGGACCATGGAGGAATGTGCTATAGGGGATGACCCAGAGGCCGCGACAGAGCTAGCGACGCGGATCGAGCCATATCAGAGGAGGGACCAGTGGCTGATCCATGAGATATGATAAGTCACAGTGACCGACCTTGTTGACCGAGAGTTGCATGAGGTTGAGCTGCGTGCAGGGTAAGTGTCAGCCCACATGCAGTGGGCCAGGTTAGAGAAACTGAACCACCCCTAGCAACCAAGATTGATGGATTGCACGACCCCGTGGGATACAGTCCCTCAACTCAACAGGCTGGTTTAGACTGACCGAGTCGGGTTGAGTATGTAAAATTGGGTTAGGTCAGGTCGGCCAGACTAGGTCGGGTCGGACCCAGATCGGGCTAGATCCCTTTTCACTAAAATGGCTGTAACTTTTTAATGGAAGGTCCCTTTGAAGAGACATATGTGGTGTTGGGACCCTTATGATGAGGTGGTCCTTTTGGTATGGATTGTTGGGTTTTTATTATAGACCGATGTAGGAGTGGAGTTCCCCTTGGTTCTTTCCTTGAGGATTTAGTACAACATTACATTCACATCACTGGATTGTAATCCCCTCTGGAGGTTGAGTCATGGATAGAGTTGTGGAATCCCTTATTGGGAATAGAGAAATACTCTATCACCCCTTATAGAGTTTTGTAGTAACTGACGTGACCTTCGAGTGCAGGGTGTTAATCCTCCATATAGCGGATCATAATTATAGGATTCTCGGTATTCTTGATGGAGAATAACATACGTTAAGAGTCGCATCGATTGGGTTGTCGATATTATCTGATAAGAATACCATACGTTAAAAACTGATATAGATTGGGTTGTCGATATTATCTAGGAAGAATCCATTCTCTGTATATCATGACCTTGACCAGTGTATTTCAATTTGGGTGGGGCCCAAATTAGTGGGACCTCTTCGTAAGAGTATCCTATGACACCAAGGCTCGAGGGGTGAGATCTCTTGGAACAAGCATGCCTCTAGTAGAATATTTTGGCCGATGTTTGGGTGTGATATTGAGACCCTGTGTCTTAACTAGACCAGATTTCTCATGGAAACTTCATGAAGTATCGAGACCATGTGTTCTCTCAGATACTTTTAGTATAATTTTTCTACATGTTTACTATCAGATGGCTCGAGGAGGGAGATCTCCCAGAACGAGTGTGCTACGAACAAAGCCATATGGTTGGAAGTGGATGAGACCATGAGTCTTAGAATTATTTTTGAGTATATTTTGACATTCTTGTTATATTTGTTTTAGTAATATACCTATATAGAGATGACTATGCATTCCTTTTTGGTTTTTCCTTTGTGGTTTTGGGGTGCCCTACTGAGTATTGTTTTACTCACCTCCGTATGGGATTTTCCCGCACATGTCGTGCCTTGTGCAGGCGATCAATGTTTTGATGGATTCCAAGGTTGACCAAGACCAAGTGGTTACCAATGAGATCAGACAGACGAGGCATACTCTTAGGGCTTAGAGCAGCTGTCCTTCACCTACCCTTCAGGTTGGGGTTTCTGCAGATGAGTTTTAGGGGCTTGTGATTTCACTGGTGTTTTGTCTTTATTTTGGTGGTCTTGTATTCTGGCCTATTTTACTTTCCTACACTTTACTTTCCTGTTGAACTCAAGTTGGGGCATATATTTATTGGTTTGCATTCATGATTTACTTATCATTTTACATTTCATAATTTGTGGGCTTGGATATGTGTGCCTGTGTATAGTTACATAGGCAATGCCTCCCTTTTTAGTGATATGACTACTCGGTCCTAGTCACCAGCCCCTAGACTATTAGAGGAGGGTTTGGAGAGTCGCGAAACAAGACCCACTGGGATGGGTCGTGATAGTGTATTTTATTATTTTATTTATCTTTTATTTAGGATTAGTTCATTGGGTGATTGGTTTTTTATACCGCTATGATCATATTTCTACATTATATTTTTTAAAAGAATGATTTCTTTTTTATTGGATTCGACATACTCTGATTTATTATTATAGATGTCATTTGGTTATTTTTCTACATTTTTTAGTCTGACATGAGTGTATATTCTTCCCATGGAAACAAACTATACCATTAATTTGATTCGAGATCCTATAGCATATGGGGAGGTGCGCCCGAGGTCAAGTGATGACCTTTGGTCTAAGTACTAGTTGAGTGGTATTGGGTAGCAAGATATTACAGATCCATTAGATGATTTATTCTAAAAAATAGTACATGTGAATACCTAACAAAAATATATATTTAAAAATAATAAATTATATCAGAGATGGATAATCATTCATTCCAAATATTCTTATCCATTATGGATTCATTTCACTAAAAAATGGATTCGAAATAAACTCTAGGAATTAAGATGTTTGAAATATTTATTTAATAACCTCTGAAATAGTTCTGATTCATTGAAATTAAATAATCTTTGTAAAAATATTTAAGGATAATCATGGGGTGATAATATATTCCATGACATGAGAATATCTAAAATAATAGAACCACTAAAATCCATTTTCCGCATAACAGTGTGACAAAATCCCCCATGATCATGACTGAAGCTTTATCTAAAAAAAAAAACAACTGAGATGCTTAAGTTAAAAACATAAGAGTGAACCTTAAGTAAAATAAAGGTTTTATCTTTTTAGATAAAATATAAAATATATTTGAATTTGATAAATTAAAATATGAAATATATCTAATGATACATAAGATCTTTCCCTCTTCTTCTATAATGTGTAAAGTTTTATACTTAGTTAGAAATATCGAACCACAACATACATAAGAAAATTTTATTCTAAAGCATATGTAATATATTTTACACTTAAAGGTAAGATATTTATCAGCTTCTGATAATACTTAGGGATTTCTCCGTAGCAAAATTCTTAACCATCATAGAATATGTATATTTTTGAAATCTTTCTCTATATATGTAATATTCTGTCCTTTGCAGAATTTTTATTTGTAAGATGTTTGAGCCAATAAGTAAAAAATATGATTTCATACATAATATCCTTTCTTAATATGTAAGATATTTCCTTATAACTACTATATGCATAAGAGTCATTAGTTAATTTAAATTTGAGTATTTAACATACGTAAAAGTAACTAAACTTTTGAAACCCGTACTTAAGAAAATTACTTCAAAAAAAAATGATAAAATATAATATAAATTTAGAATAATAAATAATGAAAATAAAAAAAAATTAAAAAAATAGTGTGATGGAAAATAAATTAAAAAAATATAGCAAGTAAAAATAGAATATGCAATTATCAAAACAAATAAATCCAAGTGGTAAGGATCCACTCAACCTTCTCCCTCTTTTGATAACTAAAAATAACAAACATTACTCCACCTCTTTATAAGATAAAAATATAAGAAAATATAAACCAATTCTAAAATTATAAAGACAAAAAATAGATAAAATATAAAAAAATAGGGGTATGAAATAAAATAAACAGGAAACTCTCCTTAATTTAAACACTAAGAATAGTAAACATAAAATAATAGTTAACGAATAGATAAACAAGATTAAGAAGATGAAATAGAAATCTCAGTAAACTTAATAATATATAATAATAGTTAAATGAAATAAATAAATAATAAAGGGGTAAGACATACTCCCCCTTGATATATAATTTACTCTTTTTAAAATATATTATAGTGAATGATATATGTTCAAAATCTATTTTTAAAAAAATAATTCTGGCAAGGAGCCATGAAACAAGTTAATAAAATTTAATGAAATATATAATGAGGTAATGGAACTATGTGATGGCAATCAAGAATGTGATTCATGGTGAAATATATTATGGAAGTAAGTAATGTGATTCCTGATACACTATGTGATGGTAGAAAGGAATGCGACTACTGATTCTCTATGTGATGTCATGTTGGAATATGATTCTTGATGCACTATGTCATGGCACGTAGTAACATGATTCCTAATGCAGTATTTTTTGGAAGGCAGGAATGTAATTTTCAATGCACTACGGTATAGAAAGAAGAAATGTGATTCCTGATTCACTATTGTATATAAGGTAGGATCATTATTCCTAATACACTAGGTTATTATTTCCTATGATTATGTTTTTCCATTATTTCTTGTTATTATTATTTCCATGACATTCCACATTTAGTGTTAAATTCCTATAATTATTTTCTTTGGATAATTTATATTATATCACACTCATATGCTATGGTATTTGTTTTTTTATTTGATATTAAATGTCCTTATATCAATACTTATGTAAAACTATTATTGTTCCCTATTATTTTTAATAATATTTTTCTCCCCTGCTTATGTTTTTTCATATGCTTATAATCTAACCCCTGGTGACATGTTGATGAGGTTTTCCTTTACCAATATTTTGACCTCATCCCATTCTTATGTTTACATTCCCTAAATTATGAAGATTATTATAAATTATAATAATTCTATGAGGGAGTCTAGTGTGATTCAATTAGTGTGAAAGTTTTACCACAGTCAATTCATTCCTATTGGCCATATACTTGAGGAACTAATCTGTCCGTATTCCTTATAATTTTCATAGATTCATCAAGTTTATTCCTAAAAATACATTTAGATATAATAAAATTATCATAATTAGGTGGTTCAACCAATTCCAAAATTTAATTCATTGAAAATTGGTTAAGTTTCTCTTGAGTAGACTATACCTAATGTAACACCTCAATATTTTAGTATTATATTATAAATTTCTCTACACACAAAAATTAATTATAATGAAACTATGATACATTAAAAAATTATTAAATATGATCACTATAATATAACTGTTAAATTAGAGATTATAAATATAAGTAACCACATAATGGAATGTAAAATAAATGGCATCAAGTGGAGGAAGTCTTCCATATGAGTCTTATTTATCTGAGCTTAGAAAGGAGGTAGCTTCACTATTTTTTGAACATAACCAAGCCCAAGATGAAATCCAAAACTTATGGTATGAATGTAATATTATTTAAGATAAGTTCATGCTTTTGGAAATTTCATTGAAATCTATTCTTGTAAAATCACCCGTGATAGCCATAAGATATTATCTTATGCTTAGGTTTTATGTGGAAATCATGAGAGGTTATGTAACTAGAAATTAAGATGGTATATATATTTAATAATAAATATATCATATGTATTTTATATATTTCATACTTTTTACTTTTAAAGAAAATAAAAATTATTTGTAATACTAATGCAGTGATAAAATTTAATTAGTTTAGCTAAATAACCAATAAGACCATTTTATGATAAAAATGTATTTTTTTTCTAAAATTAGATTTTATGTGAATTATTTTAAGAAAATAAATATATTATAAGTAAAATATATTTTTGATATTAATTATATAAAAAAACTAATCTAATAATTAATGTTAAATAATAATATGAATAATAATATTTTAAATAGTTATTTTCCTTTGAAAATAGTTTTCATTTTATTTTTATGTTTTTATTTAATTGTTAAATTTTATAATTTTATAATTTTAAATTTACCAAATTAACTTATTTTTTTATTTTTAATAACTATATTATCTTAATAATTTTTTTTGGGATTTTTCTAAAATATATGATTTTTAGGCGAATAGTGAAAAAATATAGTTTATACATATATTGTGTATTTTATGATATTATCATAAACTAAGTATAACTTTAAAAATTATAAAAAACAATTCATGAAAATTAATTTATTTAAGGAGTAAAATTATTCATTTAAAAATACAATGTTGAATTTATAAAAATCATGTTTGACAATTTAGAACTTAAGTAATATTTTATTCTAATGAAAATTATTATTGGTATGTTTATTTTAATTAAGTATTCTTAAGGTGGAAGTGAGGTTTTTAATTCTTTGAAATCCACATAAATATTGTTTTTATTAATAAAAAACTAATTAATGTAATTTATATCAATAACACTGATAAATTTATTCTAGAAATAATATTGATACATAAAAATACACTTTTTATAAATATAGTCTTTACATGTTATATGAGATAATATTAAAATTAAGTTTTTTAAATGTTTTAAATGATATTTGATAAAATATATTTCATATTTATAATCATTAGGTTAAAATTATTAAATAATTATGATTTAATTTTTGTATATACAAAATAAATTACTAAGGGAAAAATGAGTTACCACAATAAAGACGAAAAATGGTAAAAGTGTAAAATCTATGGGCAAAGGGCTTATAATATGTTTAAAACTTTTCTCAAAAAGAGTATTTGAGATTTTTCTTCACCAAATATTATATACACACTATTATTTTTCACTTTATATTCTAATTTACATGTGAAACATGTGTTTCTTTTACAGTAAGAAGTTATATATATAAAAATGTAATTCCGTTATAAAATGGGCATTCCACCACCCAATAAAGTAATCTCTAAAAATTAAAATTAATATTTAAAATCTACCAATTTTAATTCCCCTAGATTATTATTCCAAAACCACAAGCCTTTGGTCATAATAAAATTTCCCAAGTCATCCATTTCTAATAAGTAGATCAAGAAAAAGTTTAAATTCTCAATGTAAGTACTAATCACTCAATAATGTTTTTCCTTATTTATATTTATTCTAAAGAGCTATATTAATCATTAAAAAATTATTAAATTAGTATTTTTTACATATTGATATGTTTTTATGTTTATGGAATAATCATTATGTATTTTTCACCCTTTTTCCTTAGGAAAATGATAACATCATTCATGCGTATGTGCAGAATACTACCTCCATGAATCAATGTATTTCATTTTTCATAACCACATTACATAAAGGATTATAAAATAAAATTTAATGAATAAATATTTTATTTATGAGATATTTAATATTCTAAAAAAGACAAACCATTTCCTATATTTCTCTCGGTCTAATAAAAATGAAAACATCATCAACATTCACGTATGAATTACCACCTCCATGGACCAATGTAGTTAATTTTTCATCGCCACCCTATATGGATGATTCTAATATATATATGATAAATATATGTTACATTAAAGATTAATATATGGCATGAAAATGGTTATAAAAGGATAAAAAATTAATGATCATTATAAAGTAATTAGTTGATATTAGTAAGTTACCCGAAATAATAATGTCATTGAATCTATTCTCACAAAGCATGTACATAGTTTCAATAAAATGAACATGGGTATGAATAAATCTTGAAAAAATTATTTAAATATTTTTTCTGAAACAAGAATGATAATTTTTTATAAAATAATGGGTTTTGATGATTCCTATATAAGAAATATGCAAAATGATCAAAATTATGAACATCTGATAATAGAAATAAACATAAAATAGCTTATGAATTTATAATTAATGAAAATAATTTAAGATTAGAAATGGATATATATATGAATAATGTTTTGAAATAGGTTATTATTATAGTTATGTTTATGAAACAAGATATTAAATCACTTTCATAGAAGTCAAGAGTTAAGGTAAGGGGTTTCTTGACTCAACTTATTTCCTTGAGTCATAATCATTCATCTTTGACTATGATTTTACAAGATTATTTTATTCCATAAAATGAAGTTATTATATTTTATTTCCAAAATATTTTCTATAAAATTAAAATTTCACATTAAATACATATTCATTGATGAATTTATTTATTTTTAAAATTTGAATATGTTAAGAATAATTATCATTTTCTCCAAATAAGATCATTTTATTCTATTTTTAGGTTTTATTTTCCATACAATGTTCTCTTATATATTTGAAAACCTAATTATGTGTTATATCATGTGACCTTCATATTTAATTTCCACTCATTTTAAATTTTTTTTTATGATCCATTTTTACTATGTGGGATTCAAAAATTATATTTTAAAATATTACAAGGTTTTATTAACATGTTTTTTGTGTGTTTCATTCCAAATTTACTTGGATAAACTTTATATATTTTTAATTATTTCATTACTAATTTTTATTTTTTAAAAATTAAGGTTTTCACTTTTTGTTAAAATGGATTTTTAATGTGACCCATAACTTCATCTATTACGATAATGTTGAAAACATTTTTTAAAAACTATTTTATGTTTTTATTTAATTTTCCTCATTATCACAAAAATATTTATTAACTTGGAAATTATTTTTCATGAATTACCCTCTAAATTCCCTTATAATAATTTTATTATTGGGTATTAAACTCAAAATACAAAATAATCCAATTCTGGATCCCATTTTATGAGGTACCATTCAAAGTTTCCATCTTGTAAAGGTGTTTTTCATCCATGTAAATATCCTTTAATATTTTTTAAGATACACTAGGGATATTTCCTTTTGATACCATCCAAATTCCTCCTCTATATGAATTATGAAGTGTTCTACATTTTTTTCACATAAAACCCATTTATTTTCAAGGGTTAATTAAGTGATGTTTGAAATATGAATGTTTTAATGTTCCAATGACACACATATGTATGGTTTTCATTATTTAAAGGGTGGGCCTAGAATTATATATCCCTACAATTAATTGATAAAAGTATTAAACCTCATGAGATAGTTATGGATAGTAGGAACACCATTCCTAATTCATTATGTGATGGATAGTAAGAAGGTGATTCCTGATGCACTATGTGGAGGTAGAAAGCAACGTAATTCTTGATGCGATATGTTATGGTAGTCAAAAACATGACTCATGGTGAACTATGTTATGGAAGGAAGTAATGTGATTCCTGATGAAATATGTGATGGTAGAATGGAATGTGACTGCTGATTCACTATGTGAGGTCATATAAGAATACGATTCTTGATGCACTATGTGGTGGCATGTAGTAACACGAATCCTAATGAACTATTTTTTAGAAGGAAGGAATGTGATTTTCGATTCACTATAGTATGGAAAGAATAAATGTGACTCCTGATTCACTATGGTATGTAAGGTAGGATCAATATTCCTAATGCACTAGGTTATTATTTTCTATGACTATGTTTGTTCCATTATTCCTTGTTATTATTATTTCCATGACATTCTAAATTTAGTGTTAAATTCATATAATTATTCTCCATGGATCCTATATATTATATCACACTCATATTATATGGTATATTTTTTTTCATTTTAAATTTAATGTCATTATATAAAGACATATATGTAAAACTATTATTTTTCTATATTTTTTTTAATAAGATATTTCTCCCCTACTTATGTTTTGTCATATGCTTATGATATAACCCTTGGTGTCATGTTGATGAGGTTTTCCATTACCGAGATTTTGAACTCATCCATTTATTATGTTTTCATTACCTAGATTATGAAGATTATTATAAATTATGAGAATTCTATGAGGGATTCTAGTGTTATTCAATTATAGAGAAATGTTTACAAGTACTGTAAAATAAGTTGATAATTTATCTATTCTTAAAAAAACTAAACCTATAGTTCTTGGGATTATGATTTATTTGTGAGTTATGATGTTTAAATTATAGAAATTATGTAAAATAAATATATTTTTATCTAGTTCCACCATAGTTAATATCAAATAAAGTGTTTAGAGATTTTTGTTATCACCAAATATGGGAGTACGGATCTAGGGATCCTCAGTTGGTATCAGATCTTAGTTTATTTAATTTTGGGGATTATGATGAGATAAAATTATTGAAAAACCTAGTGATCAGTCTATTTATTAGATTATACCATGGATATTTTATAAATTATTGATTTTTTGGTTTTCCTTGTAATGAAAACCTTGTCCATATATTATAAGTGGATGCAGGATCTTTCCTAGATGTCCTAGGGGTAATAAACCTGAAAAGGATGGTTAAGTATTAACTTGATCTTCACCCAGTGTATTATAAATAGGAATATCTAAACATATTGTTTTACATTCCTAGGGGATATGATTTGGTTAATCACATTCAATTTAAAATCCATTTTGAATGATTTATTATCTTAAGGAATCTGTTTAAGAAACATGAGAGAAACTAACCTAAATAATCCTAGATTGAACCGAGGGCGATTTAGGTTAAATTGATTGGAGAGTAAGAAATTTCATGGTTGAGTTTTTGATGAAATTATTTTTCATAATTATCTTATTATGTTAATTTTTCATCACTCACATTAACCCCTTTTGGTTTTAGTAAAGGAAAATCCCAAATGAACCAAGTTAGTGATGGGTTTCATGAACTATGTGTAGATTTTCCCAATAGGAAACCTAATAAGATAATTTCTGGAGTGAAAAATACCATGATTATTCCCAATAAAATATCAAAAATTATGAACTAAAACATAAAATTAGTTGATCTTCGAAAAACACTAGAGAAGGGAAGGATGGAGTCTAATGGAATTTTAGGTGAAGAAGATAATGATACAAAGATAATTTAATTTATTTCATGTTAAAATGGTGGGAAGATGAACCCAGGGGAATGTCTCAAAGGAATTAGAATATGTTTTATCTAAGGAAAATGAGGTCATCAAGCAACAAACTTCTGAGGAAAAAGAATATTTTAATATGAAAAATGGAGGAAAATAATGTTCATCCTAAGGTAAGATTGACAGTTCAATGTATTAAACATGGGTAATTTTGGAATTATCCAAGTCAATGCCTTAAGTAAAGGGTTATCAATGATAACAAGCATCAATAATCTCCAATAATAATGAAATAAGGTTGAACGTATATGATTGCTACTACTAAAGTAGATCATGATGATTAAGGCAAACATATTCTCAACCCTAGGGTTTTGGATGTCTTGTTGGATTTCGATTTTAGGAACCCTATCATATCTAGAAAGTTTATTAAGTTAAATAAGTCACCACCCCTATGATTTAAGTATTAAAAAAAACTTCTAGTGTTGTGATTATTTAATCCCATATTTATTTTTATGGAAATGTTCCTTTTATAAATATAAAAAATTATTCCCTTAAATGAATTTTATGATATTTTATAAATGTACTGGACATCTCCAAGTAGAATCCATATTAATCAATGAAAAAGAAAATTACATTTCATATCTCAAATGAACTTACGACCATCTATCATTGTAAGAATAACTATTAACTCTCTAGAAAAATTAATTCTATTATATTGATCTTAACACCAAACCATGATGGGTATTTTAATAAAATGGTTAAAAAGAAAATAAATATTGGGATATGCATAGATAAGTTTCTCACTCCTTCCCAATAAAATAAGGTAGATATCTCATCGGAAATTATATCTTGATTCAATTTTATCATTTATATACTCATATAGTTTCATTAGTTATTGATAATTAAAATTGTGAGGATTTCATATATTTAATGGGGAAAATGTTACACCGGGATATTCTAGGATTATACTATAGATGATCTACACATAACCCTGAAATAAAGAAAAAATTTTATAATATATTTTTTATTAAATTTGACTGTTATAATATAACCGTTAAATTAGTGAGTGTAAATAGAAGTAAAAAGATAATGAAATATAAATAAATGGAATCAATTAGCGAAAGGATACCTTACAAGGCTTATTTATTTGATATTGGTAAAGGGGTGGGCTCACTAGGATTTTCCATAGACCAAGCTTGGTATAGATTCCAAAAATCTTGATATGATAGAAATAATATAATATATAAGTTCAAGCTCATGAAAATTCCCACAAAATCCATCCCATTAGAATCACCACATGTAATGACCACAAAAGCCTATCTTATTCTTATGCTTTATGTAGAAATATTGAGAGGTTATGTAAGTATAAATTAAGATCATATAAATATTTAACTGTCAACATATTATATGTATTTATTAAATTCCACATTTGGAACTTAAAAAAAAATAATTTTCATTTTTAATACTAATACATTGATAAAATTAAATTAGTGTTTCTAAACAACTAATAAGTTTTTTTATGCTAAAAAAATATACTTTTTTTTAAATTGTTTTTTTGTGCTTTATTTTAAGAAACTAAATATATTATATATAAGTATATTTTTTATATGAATAATATATTAACACAAATATAATTAGTAATTAATTTGAAATAAGAGTAAGACCAATACATAATTAAAATAGTTATTTTCCTATAAAAACTATTTTCATTATATTTTTATGTTTTTATATAAATGGTAAATTCCACAATTAATTAGAATTTTAATTTTACAAAATTAACTTCATTTTTGGATTTATAATAACAATATTTTTTTAATATGTTTGTTTTGTGATTTTTTGAAATAATTGATTTTTAGATGAATAGAGAAAAATATTGTTTATACATATACCATAGCTTTTATGACATTACTATAAACTAAGTATGAATTAAAATATTTTAAAAAAATTTAATCACAAAAAATGAATTTAAGGGGTAAAAATATTCATTTTAAAACAATATATTGAATTTAGAAAACCCATGTTTAACATTTTGGAACTTCAATAATATTTTATTCTAATAAAAACTATTTTGGGTCTATTTCTTTTAATTAACTATCTACATGGTGGAATTAGATTTTGGATTTATTAGAAATAAACATTACTCTTTTTTGGTTAATAAAAACCAATTAATATCATATAAGTAAACAACATTGAAAAAATTATCCTAGACATAATTTTTATACATAAAAATAAGTTCTTTTTTTTTCTAAAAATGGTTCTTATGCATTATGTGTGCTAATATTAAAATTTAATTTTTCTCAACCGTGTAAATTTTATTTTATAAAAAAAATTTCATATTTGGAATTATTAGTAACTAATTATTTTATTATTACTATTTTATTTTTGGATATAAAAAATAAATTAATAGCTGATAATGAGTTATGATATTAAAAACAAAAAATGGTAAAATTGTAAAATCAAATGGTAAAGGACTTAAAACATGTTAAAAACATGTCTCCAAATGATTGCTTGGGTTGTGGATCAATTTTTTTTATATTGTCCAATATTCTCCACTTTGGATTTCACCTTCCATGAGAAACATGTGTTCCTATTATATTAAGAAGTTATATTAAAAAAATGTCATTCCCTTCACTTATAAAAGGTGAATTACACCAGTACTTAAAGTATATTGTGACGTACTAAACCTAGGTGCCACCCAAAGGTTCCCCAAGCTTGTTTGGCCACATGGCCTCAAGCATGCCTCCCCATATACCAGAGGAATCCAAATAGGTGAACAAAAGTCAAATTAGAATTCAAACAAAAGTTTAAAAAAATAAACTTGGTTGGAGATAAAGATAGATCTATCAATGAAAGTGAGAATCTCATTTTTATACTGGATAGTAAATAAGTGGATGAATTTAGTTTAAATGAATTTAAGGGAAAAATTGTAATTTCACCTAAAAAATTATGGGTCGCACGGTATGGTCGCACGGTTGGCCAAACCATGTGCCAAATGTGTACCTCCCAATATGTAAGAAGAGACCCTATAGGTTTCGATGCACATGATTTGACTGACCATGCACAAACCATGCAATACCCTATGCTATATTTTACTGAGATAGCCACACAGAATTGTGGCCCTAGGCACACAATTTGGGCTAGCTGTGCACCCCTACTCCCCATTCTGAAACACCCAACACAGTTATTGGTAATTGTGTGGCCTACCCTGCATGGAATATTCTAATCATGCGACTAGTATGTTTTTGCCAAAATGTTGGGCTCTGGGTTCTGAAAAAGATTCACAAACCCTCGAAACACTAACAACATCATTAGGAATCCATATTAGGTAAAAAATAAAAAATTAGTTTGAACATAAAAGGATATTTATCAGAGATAAAAAATGGGTTCTTATAGTCTACCTCTTTAAAGGTAATCATCCCTGAGTTCACCTTCCAAGGGTGGAGAAACACTATTAGAGAACAACTTTTTCCATTGAGCACATATGCCAGCCTCCCACTCCCAAGTCTCATCCTATAACCAACCGTAATTCTATAGCACTAGTAATCAAGGGATTGACCAACCTCAAAGATCCTTCATGCTCCAATCAATGATCCATATAGGATAATCCTCAAAACAAGAATCATCATCTAACTCAGCCTTCTTGGGATAAAATATGAGATGGTTCGACATGATAATGGAAAAGATGTGAAACATAAAATATGTCTTGCATGTAATAGTACCTATGAGGTAGTAACAATCGATAGGATATCATCCCGATTCTATCTAGAATCATAAACTTCCCAACATTATGAGGTAAAAACAGCCCTTTCCTCTATATTCATCTATACCAAATCCTAAAAATACCCATAGAAAAACATGATCCCGACCTCGAAATCTAGTGGTATTCGATGGAGATCAACATTGTATTTCTATATATACTGAGCATTATATATATGCTTCTTGATAAGATTAACCTACTCTTAAGTCTACTCCACATGACGAGGAACTAGTAGCATTTCCTCTCTTACATCTAACTAGTACAGGAGTGAACAATATAGCCTACAATGCATGGCCTCATAAAGAGACCTCTAAATAATTTCCTAAAATCTATTATTATAGGAATACCAAACATGAGGGATATGATTCTCCAAATATCTATTGAAATTAAGGATGCATGCATGGATAACTTCCTCTAACACTTGTATCATTCATTCTGACTGGCCATCGATCTGAGGGTGAAAGGCTATTCTCAGAAGCACTTGCTTACCCATTTCTCTCTGTAACACCTACTATAACATTTATGTGAAACAAACATCCATATATGAAATGATAGTAGGAGGGAACCCATGTAGTCATATAATCTCACAAACATATAGTCTTTCTATTTCATCAATTGAGAAAGTCTCTTGGATAGGAATAAAGTGGGATACTTTCATTAGTTTATCCACAACTATCCCAAATGAATTTCTATAATGAGGTGACCTAGGTATTTCTACTAAAAAATCCATAAAAACATATTCCCATTTTCATTCCTAGATTGGAAGTGGGTGTAACAATCTAGAAGGCCAATGGTGCTCCAGCTTCACCTAATGAAAGGTGGATCACCTAGTGATAAAACTTGTTATCTGATGTTTCATCCCAGTCCACCAATACTGGAATCACATATATTGATTCATCTTGAATATTTCTAGACGAATTTCCCACTGAGAAGTATGGAACCCTCACATTAGTTACTCTCTCATATATGTAAGAACCCAAACACATCTATGTATACATAATATGTCATATCCATCCACATACCAATATGGTGGTGGGTCCACTCCCGCAATACTCTCCTAAAGAACCAAGCCTTTAGGATCTGAGAATTTCATACTCTTTAACCTCTCAAGGAGTGAAGAGTTAACTATTAAGGATGAAATATTATAATGCTTGTGACTATCATAAAACTCCATGATGAAACTTAGAGAATAGATCCATCAATTTCTATTCAGCACTGGCTTCCTATATGGCTTGTGCCTGAGTTTTTTGACTCAATGAATCTACTACCGCATTTCCCTTTTCTAGACCTGTAGTAAAGATCAAAATTGATGAACTAAGGATATTCAACCCATATTCACTGTCTGTTATTCAAGTCACACTATGTAAATATATACTTAAAGATATCATGATTTGTATAAACTATAAAGTTCTCACCAATTAGATAGTTTCTCCAACAACATAAGGCAAGAAAAACTACCACTAACTTGAGGTTGTGCGTCAAGTAATTTCTCTCATGGATCCTTAACTACTAATATCTGTATGAAATGATTCTATCCTCTTGAATTAGAACTGCTATAAGTCCAATGCCCAATGCATCTCAGAAAATGGTATAGCCTCTTCCAGGATTTAGAAGAATCATAATAGGTGTTAAGGTAATCCTTCATTTTAGATCCTGAAAGGCTTTCTCACATGATTATGATCACAGAAACTTAACACCCTTCATTGTAAGACCAGTAAGAGGTGACTAAAGACATGATAAGTCTTATATGAAATGATGGTAATATCTAACAAGCCCCAGGAAACTCTATATATCAAACATGTTATTAGGCTACTCCCAAGAAAAAAAACACTTACCTTTTCTTGGTTAATTGACAACACTAATTCTGAGATAATGTGACTCAATAAGTGCCGTTTTCCATTCCAAAAGTGGAACTTAGAAATATTGGCGTATAGATCATGATATCTAAGAATATTCAAAATGATCCCAATATGTTTAGCATATTCACTAAAATTGTGAGAATACACAAATATTTAATCCATGAAGACAAAAAAAAGAATCCAGATAGGGGTCAAATGCATGAAAATGGAAGGAGTGTTCATATGACCGAACAAATTAATGAGATACTCATATAGAATATATTTGCTATGAAAAGCTGTATGAGATATGTATGAAGGTCTGACTCACACCTGATGATAACAGGATCTCAGGTCAATCTTCTAGAATACCCTAGCTCCTTGAAGCTAGTCAAAGAGATCATCTATATGAGATAGTGGATACTAGTTTTTAACAGTAATCTATTTTAACCATCAGTAATCCACACATAGCATAAGGTTCATATCTGACTTCTTAGAAAAAATCATGGGTGAAACCCAAGAGTAAGTATTGGGTTAGATAAAAACATTAGACTCCAGATCCTCGAAATTTCTCTTAAGATACTGGATCTCAATAGGTTCTATCCTGTAAGAAGGAATGGACACTAGAGCTAGTCCTATAACAAGCTTGATCATGAAATCTATCTCTCTCACAAGGTAAACTAGAAAAATAATCATGAAATACATAACTGAAATGATATACCATGGGAGGCAAGTCTATATGAGGAAAACCTACTCTTCCATAAAAAGTCTAAAAATTTGGACAGTCACTCCACCTAGCCCATGAGGGTCCGGTCTAGCTCTACCGACCTGGACATCCCAATCACCCTTTTAGAGATAGTTTCTTCCCTTTTATGATGTAAAAAACACCATGTGACAATATCTGTCCACAAAGTCGTGACATGGGACTAGCCAATCCATCTCAAGAATGTCTTCAAAGCGCATCATCTAGAGAACAAAGTGGTCCCATAATAAGGGATAACTCCATATCTCAAGGGTTAGTTCCTGCATTGGCATATCCCCTCATACCATACAACCAATAGTGTATCCAAGGTCATCAGACCACAACAATACTGAATTTAAAACCTATGACTCTCCACAGTCAATAAATAGATAAAGGAATGTAAAAAATCATTTCCAAATAATGTAGATATAATAGTGGAGGATACAGGAATAATTCCTCATACAGTAGATAGTATTGCACTCAGATCCTCAGGTATTGGATTTAAGGCCTGCAACTGGCATGAACCAGGGACCTGTGCTACAGTTAGAATACCCGGAGAATGTTTTCTCTACTAAAATTAATAATAAAAAGTTTGAATACTACAACCACAACTGCCTCCTTGTCCATTACTAAGTGTGCCAATATAACTTCCCACCTAACATGACATAAAATATCCTTCCCCTGAATGTAGAGTTTGTGCGGAGCCTCTTCCACTGGAAACAAATGAAAATGTATGATAGAATCTATGGAGATTCCCCATATGGTTGAAATACCAGCACTATAGAGGGTCCTTATCACACTAAGGTTTCAAATTACCCTACTATATATACTGATGGAACATAACAGAACTTCTGGTATAGTTACTATGACCGCCACTACTCTAACAAGAAACCTCAAGGGAATTCTTCCTGCTACTGGAATAACTACTGGACCACATCGACATTTATTCTCTATACTCAGTACCATCACCATCCCCTAGGTTGTGATTAGTGATAAGAGCCTAATTTATGATATTAGAAAAGTAGGTAGGTGAAAGAAATTCACTTGAGTAGGTTTGACATGATGAAACCCATCCTCGAAACATTAGTCTCATGATAACTCATCACTAGTTAGAAGTTGTGTAAATCACTTTAACTTATTAAAACACACTTAATAATATATGAACAAAAAATCACCTTACTCTAGATTCACGAACTCTATAGATTTATCATCTCTTAGCATTTTAGGAATTAAGTGATCATATAAAAAAATATTAAAATCATTCCAAACCATACCCCAATGAAAACCATCCTGGGTAATCACATCCGACCAATGGTTGGAAGAATCACGAAGCATATAGTTGGAAATACTGACCCTCAAATAAGAGGCCTCTTCATATGATAAATGATATATAGAGTGGCCTTTAAACAATAATCAACAACCAGTGGACCACTATCACCTAAGAAGGTGGGAGGATTCTAATGCTGGTACTCATGAGTCAGATCATTGATAGTAGGTGAAGGTTATGGAGCAGCCTGCATGGATTGCATCAAATGTAGTAAACCCTCACGAAGTTGATCATCAGTGCCCAGTTCAGGTATAACAGGTGGTGCCTTAAGTGTCACTCATGGTAGTAAGATTGGCAACTCAAGGCCCACCACATATGGAGCATGGTCATTTCCACCTTCCTAGTGCATGATAAGAGAATGTCTTGGTGGAATAGCTTTATAAATGAAAAGCACATGCCTCAAATCAAGATTGGAGAGCAGATAATAACACTAGTGTAAGTAGAACGTAAGTATAAGGGATCACCACACAAGGTTCTAACCCAACTATCATCTTAGAAGTCTAGGGTATTGGTAAGTGTTCATGTTTAATTTACAGGGGTTCCAGCAGATGTAGGGTCAACTATACCTTACCTCTTCATTTACAAGAAACCATTTTAC
The DNA here is from genome assembly GCA_963277665.1 of Viscum album. Classification (NCBI taxonomy): domain Eukaryota; kingdom Viridiplantae; phylum Streptophyta; class Magnoliopsida; order Santalales; family Viscaceae; genus Viscum; species Viscum album. The sequence goes on along the minus strand of OY728159.1, from coordinate 1,145,377,593 downwards.
TTTATAATTCAATTTTTACATTTTAAGTTCATAATTTATTATATATATATATATATCAAGGTTGATTAAATGGATATCCATTCTTAGTGAATAAGATCCCATACAACTTATCCCTGAAATTGACACCCATTCAATTCCATTCTAATGGGCCGAATCAGTTAATTACCCATTCCAACCCACGAGGGCCCATAGACCTCATGAATTAAAACTGAAAATCACTCAATTGGAGGAAAGATAGCTCATGTAACCAAAACCACATTGATTTCATGGGTAGAAAATAGATATTTAAGATGCCACAATCAACCTATACATAAAAACACTATTTATATTGATTACAACACTTTAAATAACCAACTCCCTTCCCTATAAATGATGTTAGTAGCACCAACATATACAACAAGCATGGATCAGTCAACAATAACTAGAGTATACAAGAAATTTAGTAGTGAAATCCACCTATATGGCATAACATATGCATGAAATTTGATTTCTAAGAGCCTATAATGATGCATTATTGATTCATCCTTGAACTCATCTCATTTGTCCAAGGATAAAAAACAATACTCAATCACTATTATAATAATAACCATCCCACAACATGCGCATCACCCAATGGTGGAATTATATCAAATGTAATAAGAAAAAATAATAACATCAATTTCTCATTTTAGGAAACTTGGTGTTTACCCTGAAAGATGGTTAGAAACACCCAAGACCAACTTATAACCAAGTTCTATAGAATTTTTTAATATCCTATCTATTATATCAAAATAGTAAAGCAAGAACAGAACCACTCTGATGCCACTTTTTGATGTCCCGGACCTAGGTTCCACTTAGAGGTTCCCTGATCCCAGTTGGATACATGGACTCAATAACGCCTCCCCATATGAAAGAGGAATCCAATGAGATGAATGAAGTTAAATCAGGATTCTTATGGATATTTAATCAAAAAATTAAGGTTAGAACCAATATGTGGTATCTATACACAAGGGAAGAGAAAATTCATTCATCAAAAGAGGAAATAAGTGGATGGGGTGAGTTTAAATCAATTTATCATAACAATTATAATTTCACTAAAAAATTTATAGTTCGCATAGTTTGGATGCATAGTTTTCTAAACCATGTACCAATCGTGCACCTCACACCGCTTAAGGAGAGACCCCATATGGTTTCATGTTCATGGTTTTACTAACCATGTAATATCCTCTGCCACATTTTCTTGAGATACTCACATGAGAGTTCGGACATGGGTACATGGTTTGGGATAGTCGTGTGCCCCTATCCCCCCTTCTAAAATTCCCCTCACGATTAGGGGTAACTGTGTGGGATGCCCCACACAATTTCTTCTAACTATAAAGATAGTTTTCTTCCAAAATGTTGGTCTCCAAGCTTCGAAGAATCCCCATACACCCCTAAAACACTCATGACCTCATTAGAAATCCATATTAAGTCCAAAATAATGAATTAGACTAAAATTAAAAGGATCCATAGATGAGATAAAAACCATGTTCTTATATCAATTATAGAAATTACAATTCCTCTTTAAACTATAACCATTTTTAATTCCATAGAGTCATGTTACACAACCATTATGATTTGTTTATAATAAATTGGTTTAGGCCATCCATTTCCATAAAGTAATTCAAGAGAATGTTTAAATTCTCAATGTAAGTACTAATCAGTCTCTGATATTTTTAATTATCTATAATTATCCTCCAAACCTATATTAGGCATTAAAACATGATTAAATCAGTATTATTTATATTATTATATTATTTTTATTTTTTTAATAATAATTACATACCATTCACCCTTTTTCCTTAGGAAAATAAGAACTTTATTTATATTCATGTGCAGAACACCATCTCTATGAATTAATGTATTGTTTTTCATAATAAAATTACATGGAATGTTGTAAATGGATATTTAATGAATAAATATGTTATTTACAACATTTTTAATATTCTAAAAGGATATTCCGTTTCCTAAATTTTTCCCATTTTATGAAAAACAAAAATGATTTTTGAGTGTACTTGTGGACTACCACCTCTATGAAGCGATGTAGTTAATTTTTCATCACCAAAATATATATATGGTTTTAATATGTATTTGATGAATATATGTATTACTAAGGATTAATATATAAAATTAATGTAACACAAAAATGAATATTCATTATAAAGTAATTCATTTATATTGGTCAGTTTTATGAAATAAGCTAATCATGAAATCTATTATTATAAACCATGACCATGATTTCTATAAAATGAAAATGGGGATAAATACATAATTAAAAAAATTATTGAAATATCTTTAATAATATGGTAATTATGAACATGGTATGAAAGAATGGATTTTGATGACACCATTATAAAATATATTTGAAAATGATCAAAATTACTAACATCCAATAATGAATATAAAAATTAAAAAGATTATGAATGTGTAATGAATGATTATAATTAAAGAGTAAAAAAATATCTGATTTGAATACGGTTATGAAATAATTTATTAATATGGTTATGTTTATGATAGATGAGGTTAAATCACTTTTACAGAAGTCGAGAGTAAAGGTAAGGGGTTTCTTAACTCAGTTTCTTTTCTTGAGTCATAATTATTCATATTTGAATATGGTTTTACAAGATTGTTTTCTTAAATCATATTAGGGTATTATATTTCCTTTTCATATTAATTTCTAGTAAATTACAGGTTCTCATCAAATATATATTCTTTGATGGATTTTTTTAAAAAAAAACTTGATGATGTTAATAAAAATTTTCATCCTCTCTAATTGAGATATTTTTATTCCTTGTGTAGATTTTATTTTCCATATAATGTTTTATTATATATTTTGGAACCTAATTATGTGTTATTTCATGTGACCTTTATATACCCCTTATCATCTTTTCAATAGAATGTTTTATTATCTATTTTAATGATGTGAGTTTCAACAAACATATTTTAAAATATTAAAAGGGATTCCCTCCATGTTCATTTGTTTTGTTTTTACTCCACACTTCCTTGTATATGATTTATGTATTTTTAATGATTTTTATTATAAGAGTTTCTTTTTAAAATTTTTTATTTTAATTTTTTTAGTTATTCAATTTTGAAAATGGATTTTGAATGTGACCCATAACTTCATCCCTTATGAGAATGTTAAAAATATTTTTTAAAAACTATTGAATGATTTTGTTTCAATTTTTCACATTATCATAATTTTTTTTATTAATTTTGATATTATTTTTCATGAAATAACTTATAAATTCCTTTATTCTATTTTTATCATTAGGTATTAAACACATAGTATCAAATGATCCAATTCCTGATCCCATCCTATGAGGTACTATTCAAAGTGTTCATCTTATAAATGTTTTTTTCATCTATTTCAACCCCATTAATTTTTTTTAAGATTAACTGAGGAAATTTCCTTAAGATACCATTCAATTTTTTCCCTATCTGGATTATAAAATTTTCTATAAATGTTTTTCCTAAAAATCATATCTTTTCATGGTTTAATTAAGTGATGTTTGAAATATGAATGTTTTCATATTCCTATGACACACATATATATGGTTTTCATGATATAATGGGTGGTTATGGAATTATATATCCCTCTAATGCATTATCTAAAGTACTATTTCTCATGAGATTATTATGGAAGGAAGAAACATGATTCATGATGCACTATTTGATGGAAGGAAATAATGTGATTCATGATGCACTATGTGATAGTAGATATGAACATGATTCATGATGCACTATGTGATGGTAGGAAGGAACAAGATTCCTAATGCACTATGTGATGGTAGGAAGAAATGTGATTCTATATACACTATATGATGGTTGGTAGGAATACGATTCCTAATGCACTTTGTTATGGAATGTTGGGGCATGATTCTCAATGCATTATTGTATGGTAGGTAGGAATGGGATTCCTAATTCAATATGGTATGTAATACAAGATCATGATTCTTGATGCACCAGGTTATGATTTTCTATGATTTTTTTGTGCCATAGTTCCTTTTTATTCTATGTTTCCATGATATACCACATTTATTTTCAAATTACTATGATTATTCTCAATGGATATTGTGTATTATCTAACACTATTATAACATGGTAAATTCTTATTCATTTGAGATTACATGTCATTATATCATTACTTATGGAAAAATATTGTTGTTCCATGTTATTTTTTATAATATATTTCTCTCTTTTTTATGTTTTCTCATATTTTATGATATAACCCTTGATGACATGTTGACGAGTTTTCCCTTAATGAGCATTTAAACTCAAAACTTTCTTATGTTTCTATTTCCCAAGTTATGAATACGAGTATAACTTATGGTAAGTCTATGAGGGAGTCTAGCATGATTACATTGTGGGGGAATGCTTATAAGTATTGTAAAATAAGTTATATATGTAGTTGATCCTCTAGTAAATTAAACATTTAGTTCTTGGTATCATGAGATTATTTATGTGATTTAATATTTAAATTATCTAAATAATGTAAAATGAATATATGTTTATGTCTAGTCACCATAGTTTTTATCAAATCTAGTGTTTAAAGAATGTGTTTTTATCTCCAAATCCAACAGTGAGGGCTTAGGGTACCTCCAATAATTTAGGTCTTTCAAATATTACGTGGAATCATTTTTAATAAACTACGATTAAAGAAGAATGTGCACAAAAATTCCTTTCCAAATTTTTAGTTTGAATTATATAATCAACATCACCAATAACACTTTTAGTAGGATGATCTCGATGAGTATTCTAAATACTTTTTGATCTAGTTGATTCCCCCCTAAACATGTGCATCTTCCACATGAGGTGGTACATTTTCCACATGAGTATATCCAAAATTGAATTCAATGAAGTCTTCTTTAATTTAATGTTCTTCATAATTATTCTCCTTTGAATTCTCTTCATTAATCTTGGTATGAAATAATTCCTTAACAATTATAGCTATTTTATTATAAACTCTATAATCTTTACCTATTCTATAATATCCTAAAAATATTCCTTAATTAAATTTGGAATTGAATTTATCCAAAATATCTTTAGTATTGATGATAAAAAATTTACATAAAAAATAATTAAATAACTGATCTTAAAATTATTATATTTCTATAATTAATAGGAAATTTTCTAAATAATAGTTCTGATAAGAATTTTATTTTAAAGATAAAAAGATATATGAACAGATTCTACCCAAAAGTATCTAAGTAACTCAAACTAACTAAGCATGGTCCTTACAATTTCTTGAAACGTCTTATTGTTTCTATCCACTAATCCATTATACCATGGATTCCTGGGAGTTGAAAAGTTATAAAAATTTCCATTTTTTATATATAATTTCTCAAAATCTTGGTTCTAAAATTATTCTTCAACATCTATCTGAATAAAAACAATCAAGTAACCTTTATCATTTTTAAATAAATTATAATATGTAAAAAATTAGATAAAATTTATTTTTTATGAGTAAGAAAATATACCCAAGTAAATATGCTATATTCATCCATAATAGAAAATGCATATTTATTTCTACCAAGGATTTTAGTATGAACAAGTATAAATAAATATAGATAAACTAGATAGAGTATTATGTTGGTATCTACTTGCTTGATCAAACGAAATGAATCTCTATTTGTTTCTTTCCATTTTACTTAAGGATTGTATACATGATACTTTCCCACTTTAAGTTTCAATAATTGAAGTGATATTTGATGTTTTGAAATCTTATGAAGCATCCTTAAGTTTATGTGTTTTAATATCCTATTCAACAAAATATAATCTATTCATACAACATTAAAACACTTTTCATGTTTAATTCTTGATCCAACAAGGTTAATATAATAATATTCTCCTTAAGGTTAACATAAAATAATATATAATCTTCTTTTAAAAAACAAGTAATTTATTTTTATAAAATTTAACATATATTCCATCATCAAATAATTGAGAAATTATAATCAATTTATGTTGTAATCCATTAACATAAAAAACATTATGAATTATAATGTAATTTTAAATATAAACTTCACTATAAATTTTTACCATTACTTTTCAATTATTTAAAAAACGACTCTTCCCCCATAAAATCTATTTTAAGAAATAAAATTTGATGGGTATATAGTTATATACCTAAAGAATCCATTTTCTATCTACCATAAATCCTTCTTTAGACTTCCAATACATATTTCTTGAAAAATCAATTAGTAGATAATTTTAGAACCCATGAAAACTTGTGCCTAATAGGATTATTAAAACAATTATTTGGTTCCCATACATATTTTAAACAATTATTAATAGGATTTATAGGAGATAAAAATATATAAATAAATGATTTAGTATGTCATAAAGATTTTTGAAATCTGAGAGGTCATTCACTATCATAACATCCCTACATGTTTCATTTACAACAAGTATCCATAGAGATACTAACTTTAAAACTTCTTATAATTTTTTGGTAAATTTGAGGTAGTTTCCGATCATGACCAACAATATTTTTATTTCTGGTCATCTTGTTCATAAACAACCTTTTTCGTAGCTCTCCTTACCTTGAAAAAAGGTGGAAATATTTTACTTCAAACATTAAATGTCTTTATTAAGATTTTCAATTTCTTTATGAATGATCTAGAAACTATCACAAACCTTTTCATTAATTCTAGATGTAGTATTATTTAGTTTCTAATTTCCCTAAGAAAGAACCTTGTTTTCCTCAATAAGCCTCTCATTACTTTCTTTGAGTTTCGTGTACAACTCAAAAATTATAATATTATCTCTTTTCAAATTTTCAATATTTCCATTTAGTTTCTGAATACTAGGTTTATCAAAACAATATTCAAAATTAGAATCATAGTAATTTTCAAAACTATAGTCTCTAACATTATTTAATAATCCTATAAAGAACAATTTAATAGTTTATTTGTTGGTTTTATATTCTTTACTGGAGTCAAAATATTTAGTAAAACTCTGACTCGTATCCAATGATATTTTATCTTTATTATTGTAGTGTTTTTTCTTCCATTAATTATATAATATTAGGTAGTAAATCTTGATATGAACTTCTTTTGTGGATTCATAATAGGTCATATCTGAAGTATTATAATTATAATTAGAGTTACCTTTCTTAATGTCTTCCTGATAATCTCTTTTATAGAATTTTATAAATCATCTAGAGAATCCCTTTTAAATATAACATTTTAGACTCTTTTTACAAGTTGATATACTTAATTATTTTCACTTCTCTATAACTCATAATTAGAAGAGTAAGAAACTATATTTATAGATTTGAATGACACACCTTTCTTTTTTTGTTGTATCTTCTTAAGTATTGTTCTTAAACTCCAATTAATATTGTATAAGTGAACTAATTAGTTCATCAAGTGTATAAAACTTGAAATTATTTTTTCACAAATGAAGACCTTCTTAGTGTGAAAATTACTTGGCAGTGATATGAGAACTCATTCAATCATAATATTATTATCCAAGGTTTCCCTAAGAAAACTTGTCACATTCACTATGCTCATGATTCTATGGAACATTTGATTTATAGACTCATATTATTATATCTTGAGGTCATGGTACATAGATCAAAACAATCCAAGATTAGTTCTCTTAAACTTTCCTAGAACATTATGAGTAAATTGAAAAATTCCACAAATTTTGTGTGCTATTTTACATGATGAAACATGACAAAAAATATTTATAATAATAGAACAACACAAGATATTTGTATCTTTATAATTTTAAATATACTTAGCTGCATAATTTCTAGCAATAGAATTAGGTCCAGAATCAGATAATTTATAAGATTTTACCATTATGTTCCAATGATCAGTGATTTATTTCTTGAGGTAGGCTTACATTCAATCCTTCCAATAATCATACTCATTCCCATCAAATAAGGGTTAACTATGAGGAACCTATCCATCATTTTTTCCTTGATCTTACATATGATAGATCAATCCCTTAAACTATTAAATATAGGATAATGATAATAATATATAATAATATTAGAGTTCCTTTATTTGATACCAATTTTTGGTATCAAATAATATAGTAGAGTATAATAATTCTTAAAGGGGAAAGATCTAATACAATTTTTTTTCATATATGTTAATAAGGATAAGAGTCTGAGGGTGAGGGGTGTAATGGAAATATTGGGAGCACTAATGATAGTCAATTAAAGAATAAGAGTAAAATGGAGAAAAATATAAAATGAAGAAAAAGAAAAAAACATAGGATTTTTTTGGTTTAGGAATAAACCCTTGGTCCACAGAGAGGAAGAATAATATCACTTTGTCTCGAATAAAATTATTGGGTCAAAACACAGTGTCCAAAAACACTAACTTGAAATGGGCTCATAAAGAAATGCATTATTATAGTAACCCATGATTCTATAGTTCTAAATCTATACAATAAGTATATTATAATACAATGATGATGGTAGTAAGTCTATAGAGCTACAATATTATATCTATTTGAATAGTCAGCTCTGCTACAATACCATGTTGAATTTTACGCTATAGTAGTATTATTTTTAGTGTTATAATTTAGCTCTATTATAGATTCCAAAATTATTATAATCCCTCCAAAATTTGGGCCAGGGAACTTCTATACATCTAATTTACAACAACCTCATCATAGAGGTCAAATCATGAGAGGTGTATCTTGGTGTAAAATATGGGTCTCTAATAGTTAGACTAACTTTATCTATTGAATCAATCCACACCATTTCAACAATCTCCCACATGGATCATGATAAAAAATTTTGACTTCTTTCCATTGTTACATTTTTACAAAACTTATTTAATCTTATCTTATCTTCTTCACTCACTAATGGGAGATATCCCCTTGAAGCTTCACTTTCAACCTGAAAAATCATGAAATCCCCACTATTTTTTATAAAATCTTAAATTTCAAGATGATGATTCATAAAATACCAGTTATTTTTCCTTTCATGGTCCCATAGTACTCATATGTATTATACCTCTCATCCAACACTCATAAATAAATACTAATGTAGGAACCTTAATTTAATATACTATCCATCCTTTCATCCACAATGTTCTATTATAGTGTACCTAGAAGAGTCGTCTCCTACCAAATTACATTATTAACTTATAATTACTTGATCAATTTACTATCATACTCTCATCCAATTTTAGACCCCAATAATTTTATTCTTGATCCTAAATCATTCTCCGCAAAAATTATTCCACTTCCAAAACAATATAAATACATCATATTTTATTTTCAAAAAGTAAAATAATACCTTCATTATCATGTCATTGATAAATGTGACATAATAATGTGACCATACAACTAAATGTACTAGTGTAGGTCCACATTCATAAATAATCACAAGGTATATCTTCCTGGCCTTTGGTATTATGCCTCCTTTTACAAAAGATAAATTCTTCTACTTTCCATGTATATAATATTCACATAAGCTAACTTCCACCAACTTCAACTCTAGTAGAATTCATTTTTTTCTAGAACCTTAATACCCTTATAAATAATGTATCTTAATTTGTAATGAAATTTTTTGAATCTCCAATAAAATTTGTTGATGAAAGAAATACCATAAATATTATTTCATATTGTACAGGGTTCTATTATTTACTCCATGACCTATGACCATAACTACCTTGGTAATTTTCCATACACCACTAGTGAACATGGTGTTAAATCCTACATAATAATTCCACCTTATATAAATAAGATTCCTTCTCACTCTAAGGATAAATTATACATTATCTAGAATGATAAAACTCTTACTGTTGATCTTGATCCAGCCATCACCCTTTCCCATAATTGTTAAGGGTTTATCATTAGTAAGATACGCCTTACTATAATTTCCCAAAACATAATTATTTTTGAATCCCTTATTTTATGTGGAATGAAAATATTCCCCTAAGTATAGAATAAAAGACTCTATAGGGATATACACACTCAAAAAAATACATCATCAAGTATTTTAGCTACTGTGTTTGCTGAATTAATTTCAAGGGCCTTCCATTTTTCTCTTCACTTATTCTTGATGTGTCCTTTCTTCCCATAAGTATATAAGGTAGGACTAGAACCATTTGAATTGTCTCAAATATTTACTATTTACTTTTATCATCCTATGTTATTATATCACTGAATATGGCCTCTTCCTTCTATGTGCAGAGTAGAACCTATGAATCTACCTGACTCTATTATCAGAACATCCTCACCAAGGATCAGATCTCATGCATCATTTAGCTTTAACTTTGTATTCTTTGAAGAGATACTCATGACTGTTATATTTTATTCCTAACTATTATATAATTAAGATAATAAAACCAATTATCATTACTCATCATCTAGTATAATTATCACCTATGTCAACAGACTTGTGATGGTATTGAATTTATTGATGTGATCCATAAAAATCTCCCCTTTAATCATCATCACATTGAATGGTCATTACATCAAGTATACTTTATTTGAAATGGATGGATTCTCATATATTTGAGAGATATTTCATCTTCCTAGCCACTGTCTCCTCCTCTTTGATATTGAATGCCACATTTTTACAACATAAGTTATATAACTCCCAAAACCTTTTGATTTAATATCTCCCACTCAATATTCTCCATCTTTATTAGTCTAAGACCCATAAGAAGAAAATGTATGTTTTTATAATAAATATACTATTTTATTTTCATCCTATACTAAATGAATTTAAGATCCATGAAGATTATAAATCTTTACCTTTCCTTCTCTAATATCCATTAATCAATTTGAGAAATCTGAAATCAATCATCCTAGATCAAGCTTTGATAATAGTTGTTAAGTAAATATCGAGACCACCAACAAATGTCGATTCTAGAAGAAGAGTAAATGAGTGAAAAAAATAAAAAAAATAAGAATAATTAGAACAAAATATTTACATCTTTCAAGAATAATACCATTGTCTATAGAGAGGCAAAACAATTTCATCGTGTCTAGGAGAAAATTTAGGGGAAAACCTGTTTTTAGAAACCCTATCTTGAAATGAGATCATAAATAAAAACAGTGCTGTAGTAACCCATGTTTCTACAATACCAAATATGTATAGTAATTAAATTATACCAAAATAATAATGGTAGTATGTCCATGGATATGTAGTACCCTATCAAGTTTTTCAGTTAGCTTTTCCATAGTAAACATATCAATGTCCACACTACTAAAACACCACTAGAAGTGTCTATAGTCTTCTTTACTATAATGGCCAGTAATGCTATTTTAATCTAAAATTTAGGTTGGACACCTTCCACCGCTAGAACCCTAACTTAGGGGGGGGGGGTATTCCCCTTGTAATTCTAATTAATATTACTATGGAGGTTGAACCATAAGAGCTTCTACCTAGTGTACAATATGGGTAGTTAGTAGTTGGACCAATTTCATCCAATGGAAAAAACTACACCATTTTTGACATGGGGTGAAGTAATAAAAAACAAATATAGTTAATAAATAAGAAAAAGTGATTTTATAGTAGCTCAGATCACAAATAAATTACATATACTCTTCACACACCACTATAAAAAGCAGTAAATTAGTTTCAATTTTTAGCTGCGGTTTCTAAAAACATGTCTAAATTTTGATTTAGCCAAATTTCCATAAAAATGTGGCTAATTAAACCATATTTTTTAGCCACACTTTAAAACATGGTTAATTTTTAATTAGACACTTTTTTTAAGTATGAATAACTTTTATTTTAACTTTGTTTTAAACATGACAAGATTAAATAAGAAATTGAATGTTATTATATGTGTATGTATTTGTCTATAGTATTACATGACATTAAAAATAAATTATATTCTTTTAAAATTAACACACACACACACACACACAAAGTCACACACACACACACACAGATACATACATATAAACACACACACACATAGTCAAAACATAATTACAATTAATTAATAACTTAATAAATGGCCATTAATAATGAATGATTAAATATGTGAGTATATATGTAATAATATTACATATTATAAATTATTTATAAATAAATTTATAAATATATATATATATATATAATAAATATGCATATAAATTAATATCTTATTATATTAATAAATATATAAACTTATAAGTATTTGTATATACACATAAAAATCTTTTAACATATAAATAATATATATATATATATATATATTTACACACAATATATTAGAAAATATATATAAATATATATTAACACCGAAATCGGATAAAAACCGCACATGGATGAACTGGTTCATCTGCTCGGTGAGAATCCACAACACGAGGGTTTAATACCATGTGACTTAAAATTTTCATAACTAAATGAATGATCATTAATAAATAAATTAACGAACACACACATATTAGTATATATATAAATTTATAAGTATATTTATATGAATTTAGACACACACACACATAGAAATATATTTATATATATACATATAAATTAATATAAAATATAATTATAAATTTATATGTATATATGTATATTAAATTATAATGTTTGTATATAAATATAAAATTATATATAAAATTATATTAATTTTATTATATATATGAAAATATAATTTTATATTAAAACATATATTTATATAAATATATGTATATCAATATATATGTATATATTAGTATAGGTATATTAATTTATAAAATATGTATATAAATTTAAATAAAATATAGTATGGTTTTAAGAAAATATCAATGCCAAAATGAGTAGACTCGACGTTGCATAATGCCTTATGCGTGATTTTTTTTGAGCCCCGATGGTGCATATTTTATTTTAAGCGGGTATAGGGATATTAAGGAGGGGTAGGGAGAGTTTCAAGGATGAGAAGCGGGTGGTGGGCATGTGTTATGCTGGGGTGAGGTGGGGTGTTAGGGAGGGGAACAACAAGATGTTATGTTGGGGCGCAGATGGGTGTTAGGATTGGGGGGCGCATGCGAGCGAGGGTGTACAGACTATTAGTGAGGGGGTGTGTGGGTGTTAGGCTATGTCATGGTGTTTTGTCAAGGAGGGGGAGCTAGGGTGTTAGGGATTGAGAGGGAGAGTGTCAGTCATAGTTGGGTGGGGGCATGATGGGGTGCCAGAGTGGTGGAGGGTGTAAATTTACAAAAGGAAAAAGAAATAAAATGGAAAGGACGTCATATTTACTAGTGTATCTAAACATGGGTAAGGAAAAAAGTTAAAAAATGAAAAAAATTATATTTACCTATGTTTCTAAACATTGGAAAAATATCATTTATATATCCATGTTTATAAATAAAGGTAAAATTCTTATGATTTATTGACACCACATTTCCTGGAATTTTTATAAATCATCGGTAGATGATTTTGATGCATTTATAAATATGGCTAAAATAAAATAAAAACACGTTTAAATATATTTTTTCATAGTTCCCCTATACTCCATAAGAGGTATGAAACCCATAAAATCCCAAATTTTCTAAGGGATTCACAACCCATTTACAACATGCCTTTTCTATTAGAGGAAAAATAAACATACAACTTGGATTTTCAAAGGGAGACACAACCTGAATCCAAACCCATACCTTTTACAGAGGTATAACCAAATATATATTTATTTTTAAGAAAAATAATAAAATAATTATAATATAAACATAGTATAAAATATAAATATATAAAAAATCACAAAACCATATTTGACATATGAAGTATGGAAAGTTCTTGAAGCTTGATCACTTTACTCAATGAAGTTCTACATGATGAAGGTATTTACAATAATTGAAACAATATTGTGATATAATGTATCTCACATGTATCTATTATGGTTTTGTCAAATATCTATTTATAGAGATACCTTTATCATTATCAACTTCAATTTTTCATAACTATTGGTTGATTGATTTTTTGAAAATAGGAGATTTGAATCCCCAATCAAAATATATATTTAAAATAATGAAATACTTCAATGTCATATAATCCTTCTTTTAAAATCATCATATCCACCAGGGATTCGCTTTCTAATAAAATATATTCAAGATAATATTCATGACTCATGATATTTGAAGTATTTATTTAATTACCTTAGAAATATAACTTTTCTATAATATAATATCCAATATTCATAAAAATATTTAAGTATAATCATAGGGCCATAATTTCTTCCACAATATAGGAATCTATATAACAAAATAACCACTGAAATCTAATTCTCTCACAATGACATTCCATACTTCACCATGGTCATGATTAAAAAATTTAACTAAAATAAAACATCAAAAATACTTAAGTTAAAAATGTAAGAGTGAAACTTCAGAAAATGTAAGGCTTTATCTTCCAAAAGACAGTAAATAATATATTAGACATTGTGAAATTAAAATACATAATAAATTTATGGATACATAAGACCCTTCCCTGTAACGACCCGAAGCTTGACATACATGGACATTACATTACATTTGCGGAATACCTAGTACATTACAAAAACACACACACAAGGACCGTAATAGTTTAGTGTCTTTGGAAACTCGGAATATAATCTTCTAATCCTGGTGAAAGATCTTCAATATCTCCCATAAAGATCTTCTCTTTTTTTACCTAAAACCTTTCTTTATATCCTGGGGAAAAGAAAACATAAAAGGGTGAGCTCAAATGCTCAGTAAGGGTAAACAAAAGAAATATAAATCACATCATATATATAAGAACATAACTTTTGGAAATCTTAACCTGCAAAAGAGATCATAATTTCATAACCTGGGATAACTCATGGCAGTGAAATGTATTCACAATAATCATAACTTAAAACATTAAACTTTGTGGCATACACACATAATCATAGAGAATCATTTCTTGTTAGTCAAGACTCATTGCCAGGACTATCTTAGTGGACAAAGTCCATTTCTGAATCGAGTGACCCTCGTTTCAGTCCTGTTTCACTGAACCGGTATAACCTACCATTCCAGCCATATCTATCTCATGAGATATAAAATCTTTACCCAATGCATTGGAGGGAGATATAGGTCCCACCCATCTCATAATGATACCATTCTTATGTGTGCCACAAAATCATAAATCATACATCATTTCATAACCCATAAAAATGGGATTCTTAAACAACATGACATCATAAACCCATTCATATAAGATAAAGGAATTCATAAACATAATTCCATCACAACATAGTCAAATCAATGTAAAAATATGGATAGAAACAGAACCCTTTATTATCTTAGATGGAAAATAATTTTGATAAAACACTTGAAATGAATTCTTGAGGAAAATATCCTTTCTTCTTCAAAATCAATTTCTTTTCACAAAACATCATGCAATTTTAAAAGAAAGAGATTTTATTAAAAATAGTCCTGAAATATTTTTGAGGAAGCTTCATGAAAATAATGCTTTATAAAACTGTAAAAATCCGTTCGTACCGTTTAAGTTAAAAAAAACATTCTTCGTACTTTTTTCAGAAAAGTCAAAAAGTACCTCGTACGAAAAACGAAAAAAGATTCCTTTCATATCCTTTACTAAAAACTCATCGAAGGGTAAAATTGGATTTAAACAATTGTATGTGGATGGAAATAATATTACATATTGAGGAAACATGGATGTGGATAATAAAATACACCCTAGTAAATTTCAAAGTATAAACAATCTCGGATAAAAATGAGATTGTGATATTTCCCTTACCTTAGGTCCGATTTGCTTTGTACGTGTCCTAAGCTCCTTTATAATGGTTTAATAATGTTATTGACTTATTCCAGAATCATACATATTGATATGATATCATATATGGTCATATTCTTAGCTTCTTGTTAGTAATATTTCATTGTTACTTGTTACTCGGGTCTTTATTGCCTTTTGTTCTTATGCGTGTTTTGCCGAATAAATTCTTATTCTTATTTTAAGGTTATAGATACCTTATATACAGAATGTTATTAGTGTAACATATATCATATTTATTCATTCAATTCATTTATATAATTACTATGTAATGATGATCATGTAGAACGAGTCGCATCACATCGTGGAGACGGTATTCCGTACGTACGCACGAGTGATGATATCGTTCCTATGATCGTGGAATTGTATTGGAGTATATATATATTATTTCAGTAACAATATTACTTTATAATAATCATAAATAGTTACTCATTACACCATTATACCTATCCTTGTAAGGTGGTGGTGGAAAATAGATTACACCACAGCGTGGAGACGGTATTCCGTACGTACGCACGCGCGGTGATTTCATTTTTCCGTAGGATGGATAGAAGGTGAATTAGGGTTGTTTCATATTTATAATAACATATCATTATGTAAGTAATACTTATGTTATTACTTTATCATGAAACAACTAAAGAATAAGAAGTTGAAGAAGAAAGAAATTGAAAAGATCGGTAATGGATATTACCTCTTCTTTGGAACGCCTCTTTGAATCCTCCACTTAGGGAACTAAGATTGGTCTTTGAAGAAGACCAGGACCTATAGGATTATTCTAGGGAAGTGGAGAGGAGAAAATGGCAGGGGTTTTCCGAACTTGAGTGCTCAAATTGGTGTGAGGAGGAGGGGGAGGAGGTGCCTTTTTATAAGGGAGGAGAGGGGCACCTTAGGAATATCTCAAAATATTATTTTTTATTAAAGTCAAAATCGGTTTATAATGGTTCCAAAGGGTCTTATTTCTAAGATAAAGTGGGGATGGGTCGAAATCCTATCAACAAATAGGATTTAGACAAGTTTAAGGTATTAGTTTAACCTTATCAATTAGATTTAACTCTAAGTTAAATAATTTAACTTTTACCGTGTCTTTTTGTTTTCTTTCACTATATGGTTAATACACTTACTATAACATGCCAAAAGAACCCCAAATGGTTTATTATTAATATATATATCCTTATCTAAGTCATTTGGCCGAACCTTAGATTTTTAGGAATAAAATAACAATTAATAATATAATATTTTATTTAAAAACTATTTTGTGTCAATTTTGACACTATTTGATATATGATTTTTGTGAAAGTCATAACAGAATTATATGTTTGAACCAAGTTGATTAAATCAACACTAATATATCATAGTAACCTAGAAAATTAGTTGAATTCATAAAAAGTCTCAAATTACATTTATTTTTGTGTTTATAACATCAATTATGTCAATATTTCATAAATAAGATAATTACTGCATCATCTTTGTGTCATAAATAAATTAAATTATTCGATGTCTAAAAATTACAAATAAAATACCATTATGTAGGAAATATTTTTATCTTTCTAATGAATATTTACAATCGAATTTATCTTATGTACAACCCTATATTAAAAATGTTTTAGTAAATATACTTTGATTTTAACTCTTTTAACTCTTCCTTGAATTAAATAATAATAAATGTCCTAATCTAATCCAAGTGGGCCTAAATGATAATATTTTACACTTAAGTCTATTTTTGGTCGAGATACAATTGTCCAATAGAATTAGGACATGTGTTAGGGTAATATTAATATCATTCTTACCCTTAATTACCCTATTTACTTTTAACCGTGGTAAATAAAAGTAAAAAGTTACTATTCACCAAAAATTATTTTCATCACATTGAACCACATTTTACTTACTGACATCAACCGTGTCTCTCGGATTTTTTAAATTCCATTCACAGAAGCGGTAAAATTAAGTTTTATGAAAAATTCAGTTTTTTAACTACCACTTAGTAGTTTCACTATTCATCAAAAATTGATGTTTTTCAGAACAATGCCAAAATTTCATCCTAAGCTATATTTCATATTCCGAATTAAAAAATGAAGTCTATTTTACCAAATTCATAACATAGAAGTTTCATTAATTAATTTTATAATTAAATCCCGCTGTTAAAACAAATAGCGTGTTTTTAAGAAATAATATCTATCAAAAGATTGACACTTGATTATGTCTCGTTTAAATGTGAAATTACAACCAATGACCAAAATTGTATTAAATTGTAAAAATATATTCTAAATATACTTTAAAACCACTAAAATTAATAATTTATCACTATTAATTATTTCGATTAAAAAAGTTTTTTTAATTATAATTTAGTAATTTTCACTATTCATCAGAATATGAAAGTTATCCGAAAAGTACCAAAATTTCACCTTAGGCTAAATTAGATACTCCGAATCCAAAAATGAAGTCCATTTTGAGAGCTAAATTTTCTAAAATTTAAAAAGTGGTTATTACCATTCATAACGGCTAGTTTTAATAATATTTTAATAGCATATCGTTGTTTCATGAAACTCGGTATTGCGTACTACACACGCTATCGAGGAAGGTTGAGATTGCGTGTAATGCAAGGCAAGTCAAGGATACGTGTTGTGAAAGCTTATTTTTATGTAGCGTAAAACACAAGACATTAATAAAATTAAAAAGAATATTTTTCATAAAATCTCGGGCTGTTACATTCTACCCCCTTAAAATGAATTTCGCCCTCGAAATTCGTCAGGGTTATAAATGGTTTACTATTTGAAAGTTTCTTTAATAGAAACCCACATCGTAAAAAGGAATATCAAAACCAATCTTTAAAAACAAAAGTATGAAACGTAACGGTTACCCAAATAAACTAATCACTGGGTTTCCACATAGGTGAAAATATGGATATGGAAGAGAAATCTAACCATCATGTTCTGATGGAGAGTGGTAGAGAACATGGCTATGGAAAAGCCAGCAATCAAAAAGCCATAAATTTGTGACGATCTAAGGTACCATCTGATTCATCAGATATAAGATCACTAGGACAAAATTTTTGGTTTTCAAGATCGTTTCCCTAAAGTTAAAGAATTTGAATTAGAATAAATACTTACTTTATTTTGGTACAATCTCACTGTTGTTCGTGCCTTTAACAATTTCCACTTCATCTATTAAATAAATGAAGTTGAATTTGTTATTCGTGAAGTGTTAGCAGATCATGTGATAGAATGACGGGTCATTCCATCTGTCTCAAACAAAAGGTTATCAAAAATTATATACACAAGTCGATCTATAGTGAGATTAATCATATATGGTTCCTAAAATGGACTTTATACTTCATATATCATACTACTTAATATAATAAAACTAGTTTCTAATAAACAGGGACTTTTTATAGGCCAGTGGTAGGCGATAAAGGCCAGTCGCACTTCAGTTGTGGGTTCGATTCCCACATCCTTGTCCGACGCGATGGGTTGTCGCCCGTCCTGCAGGTTGTCCTTTTTCTAAAACTATATTACTATAACATCCCATCAATAATTTCTAGAAAACTTCTATCCTTAAACAATACTAACTTATGTCCAACATAATCCATTCCAATCTTTAGGCTTATCCATAATACTGCAGTCCACTCTCATAACATAGTGAAAATGATTACCAGAGATTTAACACCATCGTCGATCCCCATATATCATAAGATATGTTTTGTTGGTCACATTCCAAACATTCAAAGTCCTTAATCATGTATTCTATTGAATACCTTAGTGAAAACATGAATGCAGTTAAAATTTAACACTTTCCACATACCAAAATCCTCAAAATTCTATATACTCAAACCATGATATCACTTAGTCCTTATATCAATCATGAGCTCATGAATGCTGTCAAACATTTCATTTTCTCCTTATCCCTTCATTATGTGCATATCATCTGCTTTCCAAAATATTTGAATCACTTTTCATGGTTACAGGTACCTTAAAATTATTGAAAACCACAATAATACAAAAATATTATAATAAACAATAAAAGTACCTCAACAACATTATTCTTGAATACCAATACATAAACACTTCAATCCATCCTCTTCAATTATTGTCCTGGAATAAGTCCTTCCATGATTTAGAAGTAACTTTTTAGGTCAGGGCATTGAGTTGGGTAATGCCCATGTTCTCCACAAATAATACGTTGAACTCCATAACAGTCTGTCACTCTATGACCCTTATCTCCACACAAATAACATCGGTCCCTCCATTTGAGGTATTCTTCAAGGTTCTTCTTCCCTTCTTTAGAAATCTCAATCTTCCTTTCTTTATGCTGCTCAACATGCGAACATGCATAATAGTCTATCTTCCTCTTCTTTGATGACTTAGGTATACCACTAAATTTCACCTTGTTAATCATATATCGCGATGACTGATTCGTCATAATCACAATATCTTTCTCTCTAGGCATTACATAATTTTTTTTCTTATAGTCACCAATTTTTCCATTGGATTCAAGGTTAACCGAATTCCGTCTGGTTCCCTCCATTAACTAAAACACAAAAAGAATTCGTTGAGAGGAAAAAATCATGCTAGAGAAAACAACATAGTAAAGGGGGAGTACCCTCAATATCTAACATCTTAGGTTAAATTCTAAGATCGTTATCGTAATTCTAGGACTATATCCTATATGTATACTTATCCTTAGGGACATCCCTAGACATACCTTAGAAATATCTCTAGGGATCTCACTAACGTTCTCAGATCCTAGTTTCCAAAGGTTGACTAAACCTTTCCTCTGATACCAACTCTAACGACCCGAAGCTTGACGTACATGGACATTACATTACATTTGCGGAATACCTAGTACATTACAAAAACACACACACAAGGACCGTAATAGTTTAGTGTCTTTGGAAACTCGGAATATAATCTTCTAATCCTAGTGAAAGATCTTCAATATCTCCCATAAAGATCTTCCTTTTTTTTTACCTAAAACCTTTCTTTATATCCTGGGGAAAAGAAAACATAAAAGGGTGAGCTCAAATGCTCAGTAAGGGTAAACAAAATAAATATAAATCACATCATATACATAAGAACATAACTTTTGGAAATCTTAACCTGCAAAAGAGATCATAATTTCATAACCTGGGATAACTCATGGAAGTGAAATGTATTCACAATAATCACAACTTAAAACATTAAACTTTGTGTCATACACACATAATCATAGAGAATCATTTCTTGTTAGTCAAGACTCATTGCCAAGACTATCTTAGTGGACAAAGTCCATTTCTGAATCGAGTGACCGTCGTTTCAGTCCTGTTTCACTGAACCGGTATAACCTACCATTCCAGCCATGTCTATCTCATGAGATATAAAATCTTTACCCAATGAATTGGAGGGAGATATAGGTCCCACCCATCTCATAATGATACCATTCTTATGTGTGCCACAAAATCATAAATCATACATCATTTCATAACCCATAAAAATGGGATTCTTAAACAACATGACATCATAAAACCATTCATATAAGATAAAGGAATTCATAAACATAATTCAATCACAACATAGTCAAATCAATGTAAAAATATTGATAGAAACAGAACCCTTTATTATCTTAGATGGAAAATAATTTTGATAAAACACTTGAAATGAATTCTTGAGGAAAATATCCTTTCTTCTTCAAAATCAAATTCTTTTCACAAAACATCATGCAATTTCAAAAGAAAGAGATTTTATTAAAAATAGTCCTGAAATATTTTGGAGGAAGCTTCATGAAAATAAGGCTTTATAAAACTGAAAAATCCGTTCGTGCCGTTTAAGTTAAAAAAAACATTCTTCGTACTTTTGTCGGAAAAGTCAAAAAGTACCTCGTACGAAAAACGAAAAAAGATTCCTTTCATATCCTTTACTAAAAACTCACCGAAGGGTAAAATTGGATTTAAACAATTGTAGGTGGATGGAAATAATATTACATGTTGAGGAAACACGGATGTGGATAATAAAATACACCCTAGTAAATTTCAAAGTATAAACAATCTCGGATAAAAATGAGATTGTGATATTTCCCTTACCTTAGGTCCGATTTTCTTTGTACGTGTCCGAAGCTCCTGTATAATGGTTTAATAATGTTATTGACTTATTCCAGAATCATACATATTGATATGATATCATATATGGTCATATTCTTAGCTTCTTGTTAGTAATATTTCATTGTTACTTGTTACTCGGGTCTTTATTGCCTTTTGTTCTTATGCGTGTTTTGCTGAATAAATTATTATTCTTCTTTTAAGGTTATAGATACCTTATATACAGAATTTTATTAGTGTAACATATATCATATTTATTCATTCAATTCATTTATATAATTACTATGTAATGATGATCATGTAGAACGAGTCGCATCACATCGTGGAGACGGTATTCCGTACGTACGCACGAGTGATGATATCGTTCCTATGATCCTGGAATTGTATTGGAGTATATATATATTATTTCAGTATCAATATTAATTTATAATAATCATAAATAGTTACTCATTACAGCATTATACCCATCCTTGTAATGTGGTGGTGGAAAATAGATTACACCACGGCGTGGAGATGGTATTCCGTACGTACGCACGCGCGGTGATTTCATTTTTCCGTAGGATGGATAGAAGGTGAATTAGGGTTGTTTAATATTTATAATAACATATCAGTATATAAGTAATACTTATGTTATTACTTTATCATGAAACAACTAAAGAAGAAGAAGTTGAAGAAGAAAGAAATTGAAAAGATCGGTAATGGATATTACCTCTTCTTTGGAACGCCTCTTTGAATCCTCCACTTAGGGAACTAAGATTGGTCTTTGAAGAAGACCAGGACCTCTAGGATTATTATAGGGAAGTGGAGAGGAGAAAATGGCTGGGTTTGGCCGAACTTGAGTGCTCAAATTGGTGTGAGGAGGAGGGGGAGGAGGTGCCCTTTTATAAGGGAGGAGAGGGGCACCTTAGGAATATCTCAAAATATTATTTTATATTAAAGTAAAAATCGGTTTATAATGGTTCCAAAGGGTATTATTTCGAAGATAAAGTGGGGATGGGTCGAAATCATATCAACCAATAGGATTTAGACAAGTTTAGGGTATTATTTTAACCTTATCAATTAGATTTAACTCTAAGTTAAATAATTTTACTTTTACCGTGTGTTTTTGTTTTCTTTCACTATATGGTTAGTACACATACTATAACATGCCAAAATAACCCCAAATTGTTTATTATTAATATATATATCCTTATCTAAGTCATTTGGCCGAACCTTATATTTTTAAGAATAAAATAACAATTAATAATATAATATTTTATTTAAAAACTATTTTGTGTCAATTTTGACACTATTTGATATATGATTTTTGTGAAAGTCATAACAGAATTATATGTTCGAACAAAGTTTATTAAATCAACTATAATATATCATAGTAACCTAGAAAATTAGTGGAATTCATAAAAAGTCTCAAATTACATTTATTTTGGTGTTTATAACATCAATTATGTCAATATTTCATAAATAAGATAATTACTGCATCATCTTTGTGTCATAAATAAATTAAATTATTTGATGTTTAAAAATTACAAATAAAATACCATTATGTAGGAAATCATTTTATCTTTCTAATTAATATTTACAATCTAATTTATCTTATGTACAACCCTATATTAAAAATGTTTGAGTAAATATACTTTGATTTTAACTCTTTTAACTCTTCTTTGAATTAAATAATAATAAATGTCCTAATCTAATCCAAGTGGGCCTAAATGATAATATTTTACACTTAAGGCTGTTTTTGGTTGAGATAAACTTGTCCAATAGAATTAGGACATGTGTTAGGGTAATATTAATATCATTCTTACCCTTAATTACCCTATTTACTTTTAACCGTGGCAAATAAAAGTAAAAAGTTACTATTCACCAAAAATTATTTTCATCTCATTGAACCACATTTTACTTACTAACATCAACCGTGTCTCTGGGATTTTTGAAATTTCATTCACAGAAGCGGTAAAATTAAGTTTTATGAAAAATTCAATTTTTTAACTACCACTTAGTAGTTTCACTATTCATCAAAAATTGATGTTTTTCAGAACAATGCCAAAATTTCATCCTAAGCTATATTTCATATTCCGAATTCAAAAATGAAGTCTATTTTACCAAATTCATAACATAGAAGTTGCATTAATTAATTTTATAATTAAATCCCGCTGTTAAAACAAATAGCGTGTTTTTAAGAAACAATATCTATCAAAAGATTGACACTTGATTATGTCTAGTTTAAATGTGAAATTACAACCAATGACCAACATTGTATTAAATTGTAAAAATATATTCTAAATATACTTTAAAACCACTAAAATTAATAATTTATCACTATTAATTATTTCGATTAAAAAAGTTTTTTTAATTATAATTTAGTAATTTTCACTATTCATCAGAATATGAATGTTATCTGAAAAGTACCAAAATTTCACCTTAGGATAAATTCGATACTCCGCATCCAAAAATGAAGTCCATTTTGAGAGCTAAATTTTCTAAAATTTAAAAAGTGGTTATTACCATTCATAACGGCTAGTTTTAATAATATTTTAATAGCATATCGTTGTTTCGTGAAACTCAGTATTGCGTACTACACACGCTATCGAGGAAGGTTGAGATTGCGTGTAATGCAAGGAAAGTCAAGGATGCGTGTTGTACAAGCTCCTTTTTGTGTAGCGTACAACACAAGACATTAATAAAATTAAAAAAATATTTTTCATAAAATCTCGGGCTGTTACATTCCCAATACTTCTGTATTGAATAAAGTTTTATACTTATCTATAAATCCTAAACCATAACATATGTATTAAATTAAACTTGAAAATCATACATAATATATTTTTCAAAAATACGTATGATAATTCTTTTATTTTTTATGATAAATAAGTATTTTTCTTAAAAAAATTCACAATACATGAAATTTTTGTACAACCTTCATATAATAGATAATTTTTCCAAATCTTCCTTTACATACTTAATATTTTTTCCTTTTCTATAATTTTAATATGTAATATGTTTGATAAAATACATAAGAAATATGTTTTCATACATATTATCCCTTCCTCATTACATATGATATTTCTGTGCAACCATTTTATTCACAAGATTCACAAGTTAAAGAAAGTTTAATTCCATAGAATACATAAAAGTAACTAAACTTCTGAAAACTATACTTAAGAAAATTTTTAAGGAACCAGACTTTTATAAATAAAATATCTCTATTGAATGAACATATTCACCATTTAGTAATGTAGTATACTATAAAACACATGCACTATTTAATTAAAATCAATAAAACCTTATTATTATTATTATAAAATAAACCCATGATATGATCAATGGGAATTATGACTGTCAACATTACAACCATTGGTAATATAGCCATTATAAAGTGTAATTTAAGATTAGTATATATTAAGGGTAATAATAAACTATAATTGATAAAGAAGGAAGAAGTGATGACATCAACCGGAATAATTACCCCTAATGAAGCTAATTTATCAGACCATTCAAGGGAGATGGCATCACTAGGGTTCACCCTTTACCAAGACCACATTGAGATTCAATATTTGATACTTGAATGAAATAAATTACAAGAAAAGTTAAAGCTTATATACGCCAACCCCTAATGAATGTTTATCAAACCACCTCAGGAAATTACTACCATCACACACCTTACACTTAGGTCATATGATTATGTAATAAATGATTATGTATCTAGAACTTAGTAGTATAATGGTGTAAATATTATTCCTAGAATTGAAATAGTGGTTTCTCTAATCCCATTTTAGTCATTATTTAATGTTCACATGAATATAAATACAAAATAAATATATGGTAAGTATTATGAAATCATAATTTTTTAAAAGTGATTTAATAAATACTATAATAGTTTTTTAAATAAATAATAGAATTATTGACTAAAATAAGGTATTTTAAAGTGATTATATTAATTTTACAAACCTATAACGAATCTTTCAAAACATAAGGTATATTTTAAAGGTTTTTAAAAATAGTACTTCATGAAAAGGAATACCTTCCACCTCCAAAATAATATTAATTAAATGATATCAGTTCCTATGATTTTAAAATATTAATAACTAATCCCCATTTGAAAAGAACATGGGTAAAAAATGTAAAGGAAAATGGTTTTGAATTTTTTAATAACTATATGTTCAAGGCCTATGTTTATAAATTAATATAGAATACCCCCTATTTTGATATAAATTCCCATCCATTCTACAATTTATCTTCATTCCAATGTTTTTGAGCATGATGTTACTCTAATTTTATCTATCAAGATCACTCCCAATGAGTTTCTAAGGTTCTAAGGAGCTCCTCACATGATTTAGAATGAAAACTCTTAAGGTAAGGGGTTCTCTTCTTACTCTTTTCCATTCAATAACTTCCTTTTTAATATGACTTTTGATTCTAAATTGATTATGATTTATTGTGTTTATGAAATTTATTCTAATATCTAAATTATTTTCAAATATTGAGATACTACCTTACTCTAAAATTAAATCATTCTATAAACTTTTATGTATACCCATCATGCTGCCATAATTATCTCTTGATATTCCATTCCATAACTTTTGTGTTGTGAATACCCAACCCTATTTTTCATTCTTGGTAATTCACCTATATATAAATATCCTTAATTTATTAGGGACTTCCATTTATGGAACCCATATTATTTAATCATGGTATTGAAATAGACAAAATACAATCCCATGTTATAAGATTGATACGGTACACATAAATTTATTCATATGAAGGGTACATCTTGATAGTGATCTAATGTATCAGTAACATTTTTATCCTATGAGATACCACGTATGGTTCATGAGTGGTTAGCCTCGTACACTATGTTTTGATGTCTTGGAAGTGAGCTTTAACTTATTCTTATGATTTCATGTTTTAGGTTGTTGATACATTACTTTTATTATATGATCTTATGATATCATCTTTTATATTCCATGATTATATGATATTATTATTTATTATGTCATCATGATATGATTTTTGTATCATATGTATCATGATTACTATTATTGATCCCTTACTAGGATTTATGTCTTATGACTTTCTTAAGTTTTTACCCATGTTATCCTTTATAGTATTAGGATTCCAAGGTAATATATAAGAAAATTGTGGAGATTTAAAATAATCATGTCATTTTTAAAGTTGATTATATATTTATCTAATTTACCAAGGACACTAGCCCTCTTGATTCTATAAGATTATAATATATTGATATTTATATTAAAAATCATGAAATAAAATTTATAATAGATATAGGTTGTTATAGTAGGTATCAGATCTAAAAACCCAAATGTTTTTTTTGAATTTGTTATCAATTAGTCTTTTCAATGTAATTGATGAAAATAATATATTATTGATGGATTTTAGTATCCAACCACCAAATATGAAGAGTTACATACCATATAATTTAGGTAAAGGTGTATGAAGAGTTGTATTTTCCTAAATACCTAGTTTGATATATTCAACTAGGAACCCCATATACCAGATAATTGAAATAGGTGGTCTTCATGTTTATGAAAAGTATCATAGTGGTTAAGTGTGGTTTACCACACTTGGATGAAGGAAAAATTGGAAGAGTGAGTTGGTTACTACACTTGTACTAGAAAAGTTTTATAACTGTGAATACCAATTGTAAAATATATTTAATGATTAGAGAGGAAGATATCATAGAGATGGATAATCCATAACCATGTACCTATACATGAATGCTATGAAGAATTTTTCTAAAAAACACTTGGATGGAGACTAACCGAAAATAAGTGATGGAGTGCAGTGCATGATATTGAAGAACTCAAAGAGGATATTTTATATTTGTTTAAATGTTCTTGGAAATTTTGTTTAAGTATTTGAGAAAGTATCATAAATTTTTAATGGTGATTTTTAGTGGTTATGAGTGGTTGAGAGTAGTTGGAGATAGACTAGAGGATTCATGATACAAAATTAAGGAAATATTGAAAATCTCCTAAGTCTAGGTTCCATAGACGTGAATGGACATGTATTTGAATTCTAATAATGTAGGTGACTCTACTGATCTGAAGTCACCACATATGAAAATTATTTTATATATGAAGAATAAAATATTTGAATTTAGTAAATGTGGTAAAATTAACACATTGCCAAATTCTTTTACAAATCCTAATTCAAAATCCATATACCCAAATGATGTTCCATGTAAGTAAATATAGATATGTAGACGAATGGTGCATAACTAAACCCATGTACAAAAATTCACACTGTGTATGTAAATTTGATTTAGCATAATGGAATTCATCACATAGATGAGTCTATGTATGCATAGTGGAAATTCACATAATCAAATTTCCTTTATGCACTGTGTGAAAAATTAAAAAATTTCTAGAATTTTTATTTTGAAAAATAAAATCAGACTAGTTGATACTTATGCTATGAATTTAAGATCAAAACATTATGAATCTTGTTTAAGCCATGATCCAAGCATGTTTTGTGGAATACTATAGGAGAGGAACCACTACAAATATTTATTAATGGTGAAAATGACTTTATATATTTTTCAAGAATAATGAAGATGAAGTTTCATCGAAAGTAGATATATTTTTTTTTGTAAAATATTACATCATTGTGATCCGAGGAAGTTCAAATTTTCATGAATAAAATGCAATGGCCCAGAATTTTTGAATAATCACTATTTTCTAAAAATGTGTATTATATTATATTATTAAAAAAACCATGTCTTTTTTTAATGAAGTAAATATAAAGGGAAATGTGACCATTTGAATTCAATTGTTATATGATCATTGGTTAATTATGACCATTTTTAAATATGAACATTGGTCAATATTACCATTGGGAACTATACTCTTGATAATAATTTTAATGTTATAATTAGTGTTTATAAGTAAAATTTTATAAAGAATAATTGATACATAAATAAGGTCTAATGACCTCATCAAAAAGAATCATACCATTTGAATACCATTTTCCAAAGACTGGGAGGGAGGTTTCATCACGGGAGTTCACCCTTGACTAATCCCAAGCAGATATTCAACTTGTAAAGCTTGAACGAATTCACCTACTAGAGTAGTTCAACTTAATAGAGATTACCACTCGGTCGATGTTAACCAAGGAAACCCATGAAACTACTAAAATCGCACACCTTACTCATATGTAATTTTCAGGGCATAATAAGGGGTTACTTTTCCCAACCTTAGTGTGTAATTAATTTGTTTTAATGAAATTTTTATTCCATTATTTTTGTTTTAAGAATAGTTTTTCTTCATAAAATTGAGATGGAATTTGAAAAATTGATTTTTTCGGATAGAGATTGTACTTTTCAGAAAATAAATAATCATTATAATAAACTAATGAATTATTAATAATGTTTATTTTAATTAAATAGTATTATAAAAACACAATTATTTAATTAAAATGATAAAATAGTTTTTTTCAAGTGTCAGAAATTTTACTATGCATTTTCAATTCACTATTATTTTTAATAAATAATTAGTTTTATATTAAAAAGTTAAAATTATCATATTTAGAGAATTATTATGATTAAATAAAGATATTTTTTGAAATACTCACCTAGAAATTAGGTTAGGTTAAATTTATGAGAATTTTCTAAAATACTTTATTTTTCATGAATTTTTAAAATACAGTTTTAGTTTTTCAGTTTTTAATGACATCATAATTATTTTATAATGAAACAATAAATAACTAAAAAAAATAAAAGACTAAAAACATTTTATTTTATTAATATAGAGTATTTTAATATAATTTAATCAATTTCCAAATATATAATTTACTTTCCAAATTCTAAAATCGAAACTTTAACTTTAGAAATGTTATTCTGTGAAAAATTTAATTTTCATTTAAAAAAAGTAATATAAAATTATTTTCGACTATTGTGGATTAAAATAACATAATAGGTGTCGCATGTGTCCAATTACATGAAACAATACCACGTTAATTTCCATGGTATTTCATTTACCACTACCTAAGTGTCAAAGGTCTTTATTTAGAAATTAATAAAAAATTCCCTCAGTTTTTCTATAAATACCCACCCATTTCTCTATTTACATTCACTCCCATTTCATCCTCCACGAATCTATGATAGTTTTACCTCCCAAAGATTCCTCCCAATGTTTCCTAAAGGTCTTATGGTCCCGATCCTCATGTTTTTGGAACTACTCTTTAAGGTAAGGGAAATCTCCACTTCTCTTTTCCATTTAAGTTCACTCTTTATGTGGTATGTATTTTAAATTTACAAATTAAGTTCTTATATACTATTTATTTTATAAATTTAACATATTAATATTATTTTATGAATTAGATACCCTTTTACCCTCTCATTTACCATTTTCTAAAATCAACTTTTATACCCGTTATGCTGCCGATTTTACTTGTCAAAATTTCTCTCTTCTCTTAAAGAAATTACCTTTTATTTTATTTATGTGAACAACCAAAACAATTTAAATTATAGGGGTATTAAAAAATATTTAAAAATGATTTATTTTATTCTGTAATTGACATACATAAAATTTTCATTCCCCTTCTGTGGGATATAAATTACGTAAAGATCTCGTCTTTAAGCACTTTTTTAAATGCCATGATTTTTATATAAAGCCCGTTTCTTCTATTATACACAAGTTATTTATAAATTATTTTATTATGATCTATATGGCTCACATTAATTAATAAATTTCAATAGTTCTCCCTAATATCACTCCAATTAATTTTGTAAATAATTTAATCTCTAGAGATGACAAGTTTTACGATACCTTAGAGAATAACCTTGGTAATTTTTATGACATCTCAGTGATAAACCTTGGTGATATGCTTATAAATTTATCATTTAAAAACTGAATACAAATTTATATGTTATTATTCAAGTTATTTTTATTATTATGTTCCACTTTTTTCTTTACACATTCCTTTATTATATTTATCAAGTTGTTATTGATAATTCTTAAGATCACATGTAAACTATTTACCTTTCTTTCCCTTACTGAGACTTATTCTCACCCTTTCCTTTGATATATATCCCTAGGTTATGATATGTAGTAATTTTACTTAGGATGAACCTATGATGAATTTTTTCAAGTGGAATAGGTGAATTTTTTATGTTTTTCGGTATTATGTACCTTTTTTCCAAGAAACTAAACCTTAAAATATTATCTATTTGTACCTTATAATGAAAGGTTTATATAATAAAAAGGTGGGTTGAAATAGTTTCTTTCCAAGGATTATTTAGTTATTTTGGAAATTGGGATTTGAAAACATTAGGACAAACCTTAGGTACATGTTAATTTATAGGAAAAAATCCTGGTATTTTGGTAAAGTAATAAGTAATTGGTTTCTAAGAAAAGAAATCCATGTATGGATATAAAAAAATGGATGTGGCTCTAGAATAGATGTATCTCTAAGTAAAACCTGAAAACACTACTTTGATCTAGACTCAAACAGGAACTGGTGCATGAAAATGGGACTTTCTACACTACAAGTTTGACACTCATAGGGGATATGTTTGTTTGATCATAATATTTTTATGAAAAATTATGTAGGATTTATAGAAAATGTAATTGTTGTTAAAGAATATAATATTTAAGCATGATGTTTTAAGAACTAAAATTCCATTAGAGATATAATATTATTAAAATAAAAACATTTCTCACTAAGTTTTATTATTTTATAAAATGATGATAAATATTAGAAACCATGTAATTAGTTAGCACAACAGACCATGCACTGATGAAACTCTGATAGAATATGGAATAAAAAGATTTATAATAATTATGAATAAAATGACTTGAGTTATGAGAAATAACTTGAATCAAGCTGATAGAATATATTCACCTCGAAGGGAAAATCTTTTTTTGAGTCATTTATGCGTCAACGAATACATAATTTCAATGGATCCACTGACCTATTAATTACTAAACAATGGATAATCACTATAGAAATGATATTTTATTTACTCCATTGTTCAGAGCATAACAAGGTCACCCTACCTATGTATCGCTTATACGGAGAAGATGACCAATGGTGGAAACTAATTAAAAACAAAAATACAAGAAGAGAGTTTTAAGCTATGGTGTTGGAAGAGTTCAGGGGAACCTTTTTCAAAAAATTATTCCCCCCATTCGATGAGAACAAAAATGAAGAAGGAATTACTAGGGTGAAAAAAAGGAAAATGAATCTATGGGAATCTATGAGATGAAATTAACAAGACATTCCCATTACTCCAGATTTTTCATGGGTCATAATGGAAGGGTTGACAGTTTCTTTAGTGGACTAAGACCTCAACTATAAAAGAATATTTTCAACTGAGATAATGAAAACTATGAGGAGATAGTGTGGAGTGCTATAAATGTTGAATTAGAGTTTGAATAAATGTAGTGGTTCTTTATATTGAATGAAAATGAGAGATCAATGAATCAATTCTTAGGTAGTAACTTTTATCGTGTAATAAGGTGAAAGAAAGTGAAGCTTTCCACATACATCAAATGTGGGAAGAAGAATTTATGGAAACTCAGTCTTGGGAGCCAAAAATGTGGAAGAGATGTCCATATTTCTCGAAAATATCATAGTGAGGTGAAGCCTTAACTTCTTAAAACTTACAATAAAGGGAAGATGGTTAAATTACAGCCTGAAGTCCAATGATTCAAGTGTCAACAACTTGGGAACTTTCCCAATCACCATAAAAATCCAAAGTTGATGGAGGGAAATCACAATAAACCCCAACATAGGCCAAGGGATAAATTTTAGGATTTTTCTGTCATGAAAGCTGATATTGAAGCTCTAAATTATGCAGTAGTAGATACTCTCATTGTTCTCTCAAATATAGAAAGTATTTTTTTTTATTTTGGTTCTATGAATTCATTTATTTCCTCCAAGTTTACAAAGAATATAGAATCAATCCCTAAACTATTAAAATGAGAGATATCCATAAAGAATACTTGAGGGATTATCCAAGCATAAAAAGTGTACAGAAAATCTAGTATTCACTTTGGAGAGTACAATTTCATCACAAATCTAGTAGTCATCCCATGATGGAATTCGACATTATACTAGGGATGGAATGGATCTCAAGGTATAATTATAATATCAACTAAATAAGTAAGGAAATATCAATAGTCTTGAATGAAATAATATAGTTTTTTTAATGGAGAGATATCTGGACCTGAAATTTGTCTAGGATCACCTTCCATAGCCTTATTTATGAAGATGATCTATGAATATGAATAAGCAAATGAATGTATATGAATAAAAACCATCCCCATTGTTCAGGAATACATTAACCTATTTATTATGGAGTTACCTAGAAATTCCTTATAAAGAGTGGTATATTTCTCCATTAAAATCATTCATGGATCCAAGATGATATCAAAGAAACCATATAAAATAGAAAATATGGATCTGGAGAAATTGAAGAAACATCTTCCGAATCTTTTGGATAAGGGGTTTATCTGACCAAGTGTGTCTCCTTAGAGAGAAAATATCCTCTTTGTGAATAAGAAAGATGTATCAATGTGGATGATCATTGATTGTAGAGAACTTAATGGGATTATAGTGAAGAACAAATACCCTCTTTCAAGGATTGATGATATATTTGAACAACTTTGTGGGGCTCAATTATTCTCCAAGATTTATCTTTGATCTGGTTATCATAAATTGAGGGTGAAGAAATAAGATATTCTAATGTCTACCTTCTGATCAAGATATGGGCATTATGAGTTTGCTGTTATTCCCTTCAACCTAACTAATGATCCTACTATATTTGTGGATTTGATTAATAGAGTCTTTAAAGACTACCTTGATAACTTTTTTGTAGCTTTTATTGATGATATTATAATATATTCCAAAATTAATGAGGAGAGTGAGGACCATTTAAGGGTTATATTGAAAACTATGAGGAAGGAGAGGCTATTTGGAAAGTTCATAAAATGTGAATTTTTGTTACAACAAGTTTCTTTCTTGGGGAAAATTGTAGCCAATGAAAGAATCTTATTTTATCTTACAAATAAAAATTTTGTAGAGGAGTGTACTTATCCTACAATGATAACTGATATTCATAGTTTTGTTGGTTTATCAATATGTTATAGGAGGTGTGTGAAAACATTTCATGACTTTCTAATCCACTAACCAGGTTAACTCAAAATGGGGCCACCTTCATCTGAAAAAGGGCATGATGAAAATTTCTAAGATATAAAGAAGATATTGGTAACTATACCTATATTAACTTTACCTTCTATTAGAGAAAG
Organism: Viscum album; assembly: GCA_963277665.1. Classification (NCBI taxonomy): domain Eukaryota; kingdom Viridiplantae; phylum Streptophyta; class Magnoliopsida; order Santalales; family Viscaceae; genus Viscum; species Viscum album. Next base: position 1,145,343,563 of record OY728159.1, on the reverse strand, counting down.
ATTCATTATTTTTAGCGATTCATATCCAAAAAGGCTTGGGTGTGTCCTCATGTAAAATGAAAAGGTGATTGATTATAAATCTCGATAGTTGTAACCTCATGAGAAGAATTATCTTACACATGTCCTGGAGCGGGAAGGAGTTGTTTTTGCTATGAATGTACGGAGGCACTATATTTTTGAAGAGAAATGTGATATATACATAGAACATCAATGTCTGAAGTATAATTTCATATAAAAGGAATTGAACATGATACAGAGGATATGAATGGAACTTTTAAATACTATTATTGTTCAATTAATTATCACCCCAAAAGATAAAACAAAGTTGCTAATGCATTAAGTAAGAAAGATCCTATTGTGTTGACATTAATGAAGATTCAAGAAGATATTTTGATCAGAGACCAAGTAAAACTGGACATGATAATCGTAAGGGAAGAGACATCATCAACCATATACCAAATGATTTCTCAACCTTTATTGCTAGAGAAGATCAATAAATCTCAAAGAGAAGATCCTTTGTTAGAGAAGAAGATAGAGGATTAAAATTATGAGAAGTTTCTTGAGTTAAATACTGATCATGATGGTGTACAAAAATTTTATAAAAGGCTATGTGTTCCATCTATTCTGTAAATAAATAAGGATATGATTTATGAAGCTCATAGCTCTACATTCTCTACACATCCTGGAAGCACTAAAATGTATAGGGACCTTTCTGATCATTATTGATGGGATAACATGAAAATAGAGATTTCCGACTACACTATAATGTACCTAGTGTGTTAATAAGTGAAGGTAGAGTGACACCTTCCTAAAGGGGTATTGTAACCACTATCTATAAAGATATTAATGTGGGACAATATCACTATGAAAATTTTCACTAGTCTCCCAAAAAATCCAAAGAAAACCATGAATTTGAGTTATAGTGAATCATCTCACCAAGAATTCTCATTTCATCACTATTCAGGAAGATTTATCTCTTGATAAACTTTCCATGATATACATAAAGAATGTGTTGAGGTTTCATGGAGTGCCAATTTCGATCATTTTTAATCGTGATCCAATGTTCACATCAAAATTCTAGAGAAGTATTTAGAATTCTATAAATACAAAAATTGAATTTCAGTATGGCATATGACCCCCAAAATGATGGCCAATATGAAAGGAATATTCAAAAACCCGAGCACATGTTGATAACATGCTTGATGGAATTTAAAGGTGGATGGGATCCACATTTTCCATTAGTTGAGTTCACTTACGACAACAACTTCTATTCGAGTATTCAAATGGCACCCTATAAAGATCTATATGGTAATAGATGTAGAACTCCTTCTTGTTGGGATAATGCTGGTGAGAGAAAGCTTCTTGGGCCTGATCTTGTGCAAGATATGACAAAAAAATTTCATTCCATCCAACAACACATAAAGGATGATCAGAGTCAGTAGAAGGGATATAATGAAAATTGCCTAAGGGACTTGAGGTTTGATGTTGGAAACTTAGTGTTACATTGAATATCACCTTGGAAGAGAGTCATGTGGTTTGGGAAGAAAGGGAAGATTGGACCCTATGAAATCCTTGATCACATAGGAGTAGTGGCCTATCGCCTAGAAATTCCACAAAATCTATCTCAAGTTCATGATATATTCCACATGTAACTCTTGAGTAAGAACATACTTGACCCTTCACATGTACTAAATCTAGAGGTGATACAACTGGAATATGACCTCTCTTATGAGGAGCAACCGATTTAGATCTTGGATAATAGAGACAAGTTTCTACAAAACAAGACTTCCCACCTTGTCAAAGTATTGTGGAGGAACCATAAATACGAAAAAGAGATATGGGAAACAGAGGATACAATGAGGTATAAGTACCCCATATCTTTTCAAATGAGAGAAAAATTTGAAAAATTGGGGATGAAATTTCTTAAGGGGGAAGAATGTAACAACCCATATTTTTTAAATAATAATTGTTTCCTAAAAATGTATGTTATATTATATTATTCACAAAAAACCATGTGTTTTTTTGAAGTGAATATAAAAGGAAATGTAACCATAAATATTAAACCATTATATGACCTTTGGTAAATATGACCATTGGTAACTATACTCTTGATAATAATTAAAATGTAATAATTAGTGTTTATAAATAATATTTGATAAAGGATAATTGATATAGATAGGAGATTCGATGGCCTCAAATAGTAGAGTTGTGCCATTTGAAGCCCATTTGTTAGATATTCAGAGGGATATTTCATCATTAGGGTTCTACCTTAACCAAGACAAAGTTGATCTTTAACAAGTGAAGCTTGAATGAAATTTCTTATGGGAAAAGTTCAAGTTAGTATAGATTACCACTCAGTCGATGTTAGCTGAGGCACCCTAAAAAACTACCACCATCGCACACATAAATCATAGGTCGTACACAGGTGTAATAAGGGGTTATATTTACCATCCATAGTTTTTAATTCCTTTGTTTAAATAAAATTATTATCCCATCATTTACATTTTACGAATAGTTTTTATTAATAAAATTGAGATTAAATTTGATAAATTGATTTTTCAGACAGGGATCGTACTTTTTAGAAAAGAAATAATTACTATAATAAACTAATGTATAATTAATAATGTTAATTTTAATGAAATATTATGATAAAAACACTCTTATTTAATTATAAATTATATATATTTTTTAAGTGTCATAAAGTTTACTATGCATTTTCAATCCACTATTATTTTTAATAAATAAAGATTTTTATATTTAAAAGTTAGAATTATCATATTTAGAGAATTATTATGATAAAATAAATATATTTTTTGAAATTATCATATCAAAATTAGGTTAGGGTGAATTTATGATAATTTTTTAAAATACTTTATTTTTTATGAATAGTAAAAATATAATTTGTGTTTTTTCAGTATGTTAACGACTTAATAATTATGTCATAATGATGTAATAACTAATTAAACACCATAAAAGACTTAAAATATGTTATTTGATTAATATCAATTATTTTAATAGATTTTAATCAATTCAAAAATCCTTTATTTACTTTCCAAATTCTAAAATAGAAACTTTAACTTTAAAAATGCTATTTTGTGTAACATTTAATTTCCCTATCCAAAATAAGTAATTTAAAATTATGGTAGACTATTTTGGATTAAAATAACATAAAAGGTGTCCCCAGTGTCTAATAATGTGGGAAAATACCATGTTAAATCCCTTGGTTTTTTATTTACTACCACCTAGGTGTCTATGGCCTTTATTTTGAAATTAATAAACAAATCCCACAATTTTGCTATAAATAACCACCCATTTCTCCATTTACTTTCACTAAAATTTCATTATCCACAAATTTATGATATTTTTACCTCCAAAGGAGTCCTAAAAAGTTTCCTTCAATCCACCGAGGTCCCAATTATCATGTTTTAGGAATTACTCTTCAATGTAAGAGAAATCTTCACTTCTCTTTTCCATTCAAGTTCCCTCTTTATGTGGAATGTCTTTCAAAATTAAAAAATAATTTCTTATATCCAATTTATTTTATCTCTTAACTGTATTAAGTGTGTTTTATGAATGGTATACCCTTTTCCCTCTCTTTTTACCCTATTATAAAACCACATTTATACCCATTATGATGCCGATTTTACTTATCAAAATATCTATCTTCTAATCAATAATGTACCTTTTATTTTCTTTATGTGAATACCAAAACCTCTTTATTTTATAAGGGTATTAAAAAATATGTAAAAATTATTTATTTTATTCTGTAATTGACATACATAAAACCATCATTCACTTTTCGTGGGTTATAAATGACATAAATGTATAGTCTTTAAGCACTTTTTAAAACACCATGCTTTTTATATGAAACCCGTTTCTTCTATTCTACACTAGTTATTTATGAATAATTTAAGTATGATCTATATAGATCAAATTAATTAAGATATATGAAGGGTCCACCCTGATAGTTCTGTAATGAATTGTATAAATAATTTCATCTCTTTAGATAACATGTTTTACAATACCTTGGGAATTACCTTGGTAATTATTACAACATTACAATGACAAAAATTGGTGATATGCTTGTAAATGTCTCATTTAAACGATTTAGAAACATTTAAATGTTATTATTCATGTTATTTTTATTAGGATATTACCCCTTTTAATTTGATTATTCTTTTATTATATTCCTCAAGTTCTTATTGATAATTCTCAAGATCACATGTAAACTATTTCCCTTTATTTCTTTTATTGGGCCTTATGATCACCCTTTCCTTTGTTGTATGTCCCCAAGTTATGAGATGTAGTAATTTTACTTAGGATTAACCTATGGTTAATAATTTCAATTTTTTTAGATTTTTTTATGTTTTACACATTACATACTTTTTTCTAAGAAACTAAACCTTAAAATATCCTTTGTTTATACCATGTGATGAAAAGTTTATGTAATAAAAAGGAGGGATTCCATAGAAAAGATAAGAAAGGATGGGAATCCATCCATGATATAAATTTATTATACACGACATATTAAGTGTTTTATATTTTCTATAGTAGGGTATATTTGTAATGTTTTAATTTCAATGGAAATATTTTGATTTTGTTGTATATTCCATTACTTGATTGATATATTGGAATCAGATTGACATATGTGTAATTTTTTTATTTGCACCTTTTTGTTTGTATTCATGGGTTTCATACCCTGTTTACCTATTTATTTTTTTGGAATATATAGTATTTACTTTTATACAACTTATTTTTCATTTGGGATTATTTGTTTTCCTTTATAAGTAAGATCATGAACATTGTGCACATTTATCTAACATTCCCCATGTGGATACAATGTGTTTTTTGGATGAGTTTGTTTCACTAAAATATTTTCCTTCAATCCATTACCTTTTTCCAAATTTTATTTGGTTGTGCCACGTTCCCTTTCTAGTTGATCCATTTCTTTATTCAAATGACTATTTTTATCTAGGCCTTTCACATATTTCCCATCCCATGAAACTCAACTGTCTCACCTACCACTTCACCTAGGAATCATCATTGAAATTTGAGTTAGTCTTTTGGAATTTGGTTTTAATCCATCATTCGATATGATTTTCCTTTTCAATAGAAGAGATGAAACTCTCATTTTCTGGTGAAGATATTGACAAGGAGGAAGTGGAACTGGGCTTCCCAGTTGATTCTTTCTCCCTAAAGTCCAGAGTACCGAATCCTATAACTGGATATCTATTCTGGCAGAGACTCAATGGAAATTATGAAATGGTACTAGATAATTACACTCATTTCATAAGGATTAAAGGATATAATTCTTATAATCTAGGATCTTTACTATATTTTAGTATTTAAATCCATAATTTGAAGAAATTTTGTTTTCTTTATTGATTCTTATTGTTGTATACTTTATGATGGGTGAATTCATGAGTCCATCTAGGAGTGGATGATGCTAACTCTTTATGATTGATTTCATCACCTCCACCAAGTTTAGCTTAACCAGACTCTTGGATAGTTTCTCTAGTATTCTTTCTTGTATTCAAGTCGGCATTTATTTGTTTTCTTTCTAAAAAATGTTTTTCCCAGGGTGGGTTTCTTACCATGCATATAGAATAAATATAATATGATTCACATTATATCTTAGAATTATTTACTATTTTCCTTATTTTATTCCAAAAGAACATCCATCTATTAATCAGATTCATGTTTTTGAAAAAAATTCTTTTTAAAACAACTTTACAACACATAATAAATAATTATTAGATATTGGATTGTTTTCAAGGATGCCTACATCAATGATTCCCTTAAAAATTGGTTCCATATCCTTATGAAATGTTAACAATATGGCCATTTTTTTTTTAAATAGAAACTTTTTATGGTGAAAATGATTTAAAACTATGGAAAATAAAGAAAAATTCTCTCTTGGATCATAATGAACTACTTATTCATCTTAATGGACTTAAAAATTGTATTTTTACCCTACCCCCATAATTTATAGATCATTATTACATATGTTAATGTCTCTGATGATTCTCACTAGAAATCCCACAATCTTATTTTTATGTATATAGGTGATAAATTTCTCAAGGAAGTAGATTTTGAGTCTACTAATACTGGTATATAGTCCAAATTAAAATCCATGTACATGAATAAGTCTTTAGTTTGAAGGTTATATTAGAAATCGAGACATTACAAATTCAAGATGCATCTTGGAACTAAAATTAGAGACCTTATGGGTTATTTTAATAAAATATTACCAGATATTTCTAAAATACATGTTGAAACAAGGGATTAGGACAAATATATTATTCTATTAACAAATTTGGATGAGTCTTTCACTTTTTTTAAGGACTGAATGGTGTACAATAGGGACACTCTGACTCTTGATGAGGTTAATTATTCTTTTCTAACCAATTAACTTCAAAATAATGGAACTATTAAGAGTGAGGCTGGGGGTTTTAACATTAAAGGCAGGAGTAAGCATAGAGATAATTGAATATAGATGCTAATCCCAGAAACATAGGTCTAAATAAAAGATCTAAAAATATAAGAATATGGTGTTTAAGTGTTTCCATTATAAAAAACCTAGGAACAAGAAAATAAACTATCATAAAAAAAGAACAACTATAATGAAAATAATAATGACCATTATTTTTTTGTTTAATGTGATTTCTATAAAAATAATGTATTAAATTTTTCTAAACATCCTTTCTCTAGGGAGTGAATCATAGAATTGAGATTATCTATTCACGTGTTCCCAAATAGGGAGTATTCCACCAATTTAAGGGTGAGTAAATATGGTGGTGTCTAACTAGTAAATAATAAGAGTTTTGAAAATATGGTATAGGTTTCGTGTCTTTGGTACACCATGATGGGATGGAAGAAACTCAAGAAGAGGTTAGGTGGGTACATAAACTTAAAATAAACCTCATTTCCTTAGGAATCCTATGTAATAAGGGGTATACTTTTAAGTCTAGTTCTAGTAGTCTAATGGTTTATTATGGATCCTTTACTATGATTAAGGGAAATCTATTGAATTTATTATATATATTTGAAGGTAGGACTTTATTGAAACAAAATAATGTCTCTCATGTACCAGTTTTAGAAAACACAACCCTTTGGTGTAGGATAATCAAGTCTCTGAGTGCTAAGGGTCTTGATGAACTTATAAAAAAAGCCTAGTTAATCGATGTAAATCTTAGTAGTTTATGTTTCTGTGGGGATTGTGAGTATGGAAAGTATAAGTAGGTGAGTTTAAATAAGTCATTTTATAAATATATAATTAATCTTGAGTTTGTTCAATCTTATCTTTGGAATTCATCTGGGAATGTTTCTCATATAGGAAGCTATTACATTTTTAAGTTCATAGATGATTAATCCAAGAAGGTCTGGATTTACACACTAAAAAACAAGTTTGATACCTTTAAAAAATTAAATAATTTGAAATATAGTATAGAGGTCAAATATTGTAAGAAGATTAAGGCTATAAGAACTTCTAATGGTTTGGAATATTGTTTCACTACATTTTTTGAGTTTTGTTTCTTTGAGTGTATCCATAAGTGTCGTACTACTGTGTAAACTCTTCATATAAATAGATTATCTGAGATAATTAATAAAACCATTATAGAGAGGGTTAGATACATAATGTTCCATTTTAGCGTACCCAAGGCCTTCTAGGATGAGTCTACTACTTTGATAGTGTACATAATTAATCACTCCCATCTTCTTCAAAATATTTTAAAGCATCAAAAGAACTATAGAAAAAAAATCCACCTATTCTTTAGCACCATAGATTTTTTGGATCGAACACTTATTAAAATATAACAATGATAAGCTCGAACCTAGTGATATCAAGTTTATATTCATTGGTTATCAATAGGATGTTAAGGGTTACAAGTTTTGGATAGACAAACTGAGGTATAAAATATGTATCATCAATTGTGATATTGTGTTTCATGAGTCTTTTCTTCCAAAAAGAAAAAACTATCGAGTATAATGATCCCAAAAACCCCTAAAACTTGGGTATTAAGGTATTTTTAGTTTATATAATTTAGTTAGAGACTAAGTCTATTGATTTATATCCTTCTCCATAGGCTCAAGATGAATCTAAGTACAATCCTAGTTTTAAACCAAATATCATTGGCATAAGATCCTATTTTTTTCCAATGGGGTATGGTTCCTTTAAGTTTTGGTTAAACCTGAAGTGCACTGTGTTGCATTTGTTGTCAATGAGGTATGTTGTTGTCAAGGAATGAATGGATGGATGCCAAGGAGTTTCAATATGTGAATGACAAAGGATGTGATGGTGTTGGTGAGGAAAGGAGAATGGCCATGGTACTAAGATGCATGTCACTTAGGAGATTCACTAAGTGACATAGGATGATGTGGTTGAAACATTCTCCATGAATATCAGACGATTGTAGAGCTGTTCTTAATGTTTCAATACTTGTATCAAGATGATACTAAGTTACACCACTTGAAGTATGGATGATGATGGAGTATCATCATTACATCTGATGATTGTTGAACTGTACTTTAAGTTCCAAGAACTTGTATCAACTGGATACAATGTCACAACAATATCAGAAGACCATGCATTGTCTTAACAATGCATGAGGAGATGAGGAGAACCATCCACAACTCCTAAGTGGATGAAGTGGTACTAATGAAGTCCATGCACTATCACTTAGTGCATGTGAATTTGAAGAAGATCCAACTTGATCTCTAATTAGATCAATGGAGAACATTGAAGAAGTTATTTGATTAAGGAGCTCGGTTGATGAAGAAGAACCTTCGGGACGTCCATTCTTAAATATTGAATACATGATTAAGAAGAGGAGGAATCCATTTGAAGAAGAAATGATGAAGAAGAGAAGGGAAGAAATGAAGAAGAAGAGTTGTGACATTTGGCATTTGAACTTGGTCACTTTGTTTTTACACAAAGGACTTGTTCTATACTTAAGCAAAAAATAAGACACCAAGGGCCAGCCTTAAGGGTTCAACCCAAGGCACATGTGGGACTAGGTCACCACGCCCAAGGACATCCCATGGGGCCAGCCCGAGAGAGGCCGGGGCCGTGTATAAGCCCCGAGGCCACACGGTGATGAAGCCCACGCAGCGTGAGTACGAGGAGCGCGCGCTCGAGGATGCATAGTGGGCGCCAGTGGCGCGCCCGAGTGGCAGGGGTGGGCGCAAGAGCGCGCCCGCAGAGAGAACACGGTGCGGGGCGGCACCGTGGAGGGAGAAGATTCAATTGCGGTGAAGGGGGGAGTGCGAGATTGATAAGCCGCGGAAAAACCGTGCTCCGTTTCGATGTGGGACGCGGAAAAATCCCCGGGAGCGCATCCTGGCCGCACGATTGATCGCGCGCCAGATCTTGGCCGCACATCTAATCCGCCGCGGCCCATCCTGATCGCGGCCGTCCAAATATTCGATCCGATGGCTCCCCGTCCATCCTCTACCTCGAGCTCGGCCGAGGAACCTCCCGTGACGCCGCCTGAACCAGTGGCCCTCCGAAGACGGATTTCGAGTTCCCGGCCACCTCTGAAGGAGATAAGGCGTCCATGGTGATCGTCTGGCCGCACTGAACACAATCATGCAATAAAATATGCATGCACATGATGTTTTGGAGATTTGGAGTTTGGCCGAGGCAAAATAAAATGCCGAGGCCACGTGGAGATCATGATTTGCATGCATGAGCCTAAACAGAGGCATGCACGCATTCAAAAACGCATAAACGTGTAGAAGGAAAAGAAAAGGAAACCCGCGGTGAAACAGTGAAGGAAAACGAGATTTGGAAAGATTTTTAAAGATCCAAAAATCTCGGGGATTCGAGTTATCTCCACGCGGATGGACAAAATCTTTCTTTGCCTATAAAAGGAGCACTCGAGACACAGAATGTGTTGCTGATCCTTTGTTGAAAATCCGAAGTCCCGTGAGTGCTCTCTGCCTCGCGAAGAAAGAAGCCCCACGCACACTTGCGCGACTGAAGTTCCAGAGACACCCGAGGCTCTGAAGGAGGTGCCTGCCCGCGTACTCGCGCGGCAGAAGGAGCCCTCACTGCCCGCAAACTTGCGCGGCAGGAGGAGCTTGTGTGGCTGAGGTGCTTGACACCCTGCGCGCCCGAGGTGTTGCACCTTGCACACCCGAGGACCTTGCGCGCTGCCTTGTGCACCCAAGTATACCTTGCGCGCTTTGAAGAAGAGGAGAAGAGGCCGCACCTTGCATGACTCTTTGGGTTGGTGTTCGGGTGTGAGCAAGAGAAGGCCGAGACCTTAGTTTTGGTGTGCATGAAAATGGAAGAACACACTTGGCAGTGTGTGTGCTAAGTGAAAACAAGTGAAGACCGTAGCCTTGTGTGTGTGCAAAGTGAAGACACCCTACGGGTGGTATAAGTGCAAATGAACAAGAGGCCGTAGCCAAGTGTGTGTAAGTGAATAAGGCCAAAGACCACACCTAGTTGTGTGAAAAGTGGAGAACCTTGTGTATGCAAATTGAAGAACACACCTTGGGTGTGTGTGTGCAAACAAGAAACAAGTTGGCCGAACCTAGTGTGTGCACTAAGTGAAGTGTATACACTTAGAAGAAGTGGAATACTTCCACACTAAAGTATAACACACTTTTAAGTGTGTGAAAAAATTGAACAAAGTGTGTGAAGTTCAAGGAAGGTGTGTGCTTAAAGAGACTATACCCTTTGTGGGTCTACTGCACCAAGAAGAGGAAAGGGGAAGTGCATGCATGCATGCATGCACATGCGCATGTAATCAAAGTTCAAATCTGCTTGTGTGCATTTGAGTTGACCAAGACCAGAGGATCTTGAAGAATTTGAGAGACCATGCAATCAGTGCATGAGTATGTAGAGATGCCATGAACTCAGTGCATGAAGTTGAACTGAAGTGAGACTGGACCAGACTGAAGTTAAAGACATCATTTGTCTGAGTATTCAGTAGTTGGAGAGAAGCCAGGTCATCCTGAGAAGAAGGAGATAAATCCTGAGCAAGACGAGAAGAACTGATCAACTCAAGTGATCAGAGGTACAGAGCAAGGCCAGCAGTCTTTATCCCAGACTGCTGAAGATACTTGAAGAAGCTTAAAGTGAAGAAGAGCTACTCGTGCGACTCGAGGAGCCAGGAGAAGACCCTGTGGGACTCAGGGAGAAGAAGTCTTCAGTGGGATTCTGGAGCAGGCCAGTGGGACTCTGGTAACACTGTGGGACGCAGTATAAAGACCCTCCTGTGGGACTCAGGAGAGATACAGTGGGATGCTGTATCAACCATTGTAATACTAACCGATTATAATAGAGAAACCATGTTGGGGCGTATAACCAACATGGCAAGGACGTAGGCCTTTGGTGCCGAACCTTGTAAATCCTTGTGTCTAGTGCCTTTACATTTACTGCATCATTCGTGGAAAGGTGAGAGATACAAGAAGAGTGGATCGAGGCTTTAACCAGCCATAGAGGTTTAATTTATTAAGGAATCAATTAGTAAAAAGTTTTAAAGGATCACTGATTAACCCCCTCCCCCTCTCAGTGATTCACACTGATCTGGGCACTTCAATTGGTATCAGAGGGAAGGTTACCTCTAAAAGATCCAAGGGAGTCTTTATGAAGTGCAGATTTGAGGAAATGAGCAACCAGCCTCAAATGGAGATATCTACCAAGACTCAGAAAAATAGAAAGAAGAAACAAGCCAAGAAGATGAAGAAAGCCTGTCCTAGCTGTGATGAAGTTGGAATAATGAATGATCTTCAAAATGCAATCGAATATCTTCAGAAGACAGTCCCCAAGGAAGTGGAAATGTGTATAGCTACAGGAATCCTTGATCTTCAAGAAGAAAAATCACAGTTAGAAGAAGAAGCCAATGCAATGGAAGATCAATTGGCTAAAAGGGTTGGCATAACCAACACTCTCAGAAAGCTGGTGAAGGCTAAAGATGAAACCGTCTCTCTTTGCAATGAAAGATATGAAGACACTGCTGAAGAATTGCAGAGAATCCTTTCTGAGAAAGAATTATTTAAAGTAATAGTCAAAGATGTTTTCCATGCACTGGAAAAGAGGCACAAAGTTTCAATGAATGTCAGAGATGCTCAACTTGAAGACAAAGTAAACAGGGTAAAGGAGCTTGACAATTCATTACAAGAAATGAAGAAGGTGCATGAAGACCAGTTAGAACAGCTGAAAGAAAATTGGGAAGGCAGGCTAAGAACTGTTGAGGATGAGAAGAACTCCCTTAACATGAAATGCATAGAACTAGAGGTGATATTGACAAATCTGCAATCACCCAAAGCTGAATCCTCCCAGTCAGCTGAAAGTAGAAATGTTGCTACACAAGTGTGCTTTGAGAAGGATGATTCTAAAAGAAATACATCCTCTAATGAAAGGGAAACATCTTCTAAAAAGAAGGTACCATCCATACCATCTTGTACTCATGCTTCTAAAAGTGTTTCTACTAAAAGTGTAGGATGAAAGAATGAATCCAAACAAGTATGGATGAAGACAGGGAAGAAAGAATGCTCTCCTGAAACAACACAGCAATTCAAGACAAGTAACCTACAATCAGAAGAAATCAAAAGGTCAAGATTTGTGAGTCAATGTTGGTGTTGTAACAAGTATGGGCATTGTGCAAAGGATTGTTGGTACAATCCACTGAATGCCAAAGCACAGAGGAAGCCCATGCCTAGGGGGAGCAAGCCATAAGAAAAGAAGCAGCATCCACAGGTCCAGAGACATCTGTTTACTACTAACAGATTTGGATTGCTTGATAACATCTGGGATGTTTGCAAAAGTGGTCAAATAGATACATGTCAATCTCCAACTATATCTAGAGCTCAAAAGAAGAAAAGATCACAGAACCTGGCTCAGAAAGAATACTTGGGAAGCAAGAAGAAAGTTGAAGATGCTCCCAAGAAGGTTTTGAAAAAGGAAAAGAAGTCCTTGGAGTCTAAATCCAAGAAGGGTGATGCATCCAGAAGGACCACCATAAAAACATGCTTCTACTGTGGAAAGAAAGGACACACCATGGATCTTTGTGAACAATCCATGGAACTAAATATAAGTAGACTAGAATCGAAAAGACAATCAATCCAGAAGAAGCAGAAGGGATTGATTGAAAATAAGTTTCCTAAGAAAGGTAGCTTAACAGCATCAAAAGAACCATGTGGAATATCCAGAACTGAGGCCACACTTCCAAGTGACTTACTAGTCAAATGGCCAAATCAGTTGCAACTTGCAAAGATCTGCAAAGAGCAGAAGATGAAGTTCTGACAATTGCTAAGGCAAAAGGGAAGAATAATATTTCACATGAAGATGTATTGAGATCCACACCAGCACCAACATCATTGAAGATCAAATGTGCAAGTGTGAAGAATGGTGAAAATGGGACATCTCGGTTGAGAGAATCTTCTCAACCTTGTTGTTCACATTGATGAACCAAGGAGGTTCCATCTTATTCCCTAATCACTTGTATTTACATGTGCTGACATTGCAGGGAATTGAAGATGATGATCATTCTCAACTGGAGGATGGTTTGGAAAGAATGGAGTGCACCCCTTGAGGTGGAGCCAATCTGGAGAAGATAGTATTCTAAGATTTAATACCATCTTGAGAAAAGTGAAGGTATTCCAATCATACTTTCATCCCTAGTTTCTTAATTGTATTCATCATGACAATTAAGGGGGAGTATTGATTGAAGACAAATGGATGAAAGGGGGAGATTTATCTTTGCACCTGAACTTTCTAATGAGTTTTGTGAAGATGTGCAGGATTTTGCAATTTATTGTTATATCTGAAAAATTTTAAAACCCCTAAAGCATGATCTCACATGTTATAGTGAATGTGGACAACATTGAGTTCTTTGGTTACATCACTCTTGTTTTCTACACCGGGTTAGCCCAAGTAGACTTAGAGATGATTTACTAAAGGTTCTTTGCTAAAGAGAACATGTGACATCATCCCTCTCTTAGTGATTTTGAAGAAAATGCTTTTATAAGGGAGGAAGAGATTTTTGAAAGAGAACCACACCACACCTTTGCATTTGATTGCCAATAAGGGGGAGAAAATATTGGGACACATATTGACCCATTCATATGTGCTCTAGTGTATTTCCAACAAATACAAAGGGGGAGATTGAAGTGCACTGTGTTGCATTTGTTGTCAATGAGGTATGTTGTTGTCAAGGAATGAATGGATGGATGTCAAGGAGTTTCAATATGTGAATGAAAAAGGATGTGATGGTGTTGGTGTGGAAAGGAGAATGGCCATGGTACTAAGATGCATGTCACTTAGGAGATTCACTAAGTGACATAGGATGATGTGGTTGAAACATTCTCCATGAATATCAGACGATTGTAGAGCTGTTCTTAATGTTTCAATACTTGTATCAAGATGATACTAAGTTACACCACTTGAAGTATGGATGATGATGGAGTATCATCATTACATCTGACGATTGTTGAACTGTTCTTTAAGTTCCAAGAACTTGTATCAACTGGATACAATGTCACAACAATATCAGAAGACCATGCATTGTCTTAACAATGCATGAGGAGATGAGGAGAATCATCCACAACTCCTAAGTGGATGAAGTGGTACTAATGAAGTCCATGCACTATCACTTAGTGCATGTGAACTTGAAGAAGATCCAACTTGATCTCTAATTAGATCAATGAAGAACATTGAAGAAGTTATTTGATTAAGGAGCTCGGTTGATGAAGAAGAACCTTCGGGACGTCCATTCTTAAATATTGAATACATGATTAAGAAGAGGAGGAATCCATTTGAAGAAGAAATGATGAAGAAGAGAAGGTAAGAAATGAAGAAGAAGAGTTGTGGCATTTGGCATTTGAACTTGGTCACTTTGTTTTTACACAAAGGACTTGTTCTATACTTAAGCAAAAAATAAGCCACCAAGGGCCAGCCTTAAGGGTTCAACCCAAGGAACATGTGGGACTAGGTCACCACGCCCAAGGGGATCCCATGGGGCCAGCCCGAGAGAGGCCGGGGCCGTGTATAAGCACCGAGGCCACGCGATGATGAAGCCCGCGCAACGTGAGCGCGAGGAGCGCGCGCTCGAGGATGCATAGTGGGCGCCAGTGGCGCGCCCGAGTGGCAAGGGTGGGTGCAAGAGCGCGCCCGCAGAGAGAACATGGTGCGGGGAGGCACCGTGGAGGGAGAAGATTCAATTGCGGCGAAGGGGGGAGTGCGAGATTGATAAGCCTCAGAAAAACCGTGCTCAGTTTCAATGTGGGACGCGGAAAAATCCCTGGGAGCGCATCCTGGCCGCACGATTGATCGCGCGCCAGATCTCGGCTGCACATCTAATCCGCCGCGGCCCATCCTGATCGCGGCCGTCCAAATCTTCGATCTGAAGGCTCCTCGTCCATCCTCTACCTCGAGCTCGGCCGAGGCACCTCCCGCGACGCCGCCTGAACCAGTGGCCCTCTGAAGACGGATTTCGAGTTCCCGGCCACCTCTGAAGGAGCTAAGGCATCCATGGTGATCGTCTGGCCGCACTGAACACAATCATGCAATAAAATATGCATGCACATGATGCTTGGGAGATTTGGAGTTTGGCTGAGGAAAAATAAAATGCTGAGGCCACGTGGAGAGCATGATTTGCATGCATGAGCCTAAACAGAGGCATGCACGCGTTCAAAAACGCATAAACCTGTAGAAGGCAAAGAAAAGGAAACCCGTGGTGAAACAGTGAAGGAAAACGAGATTTGGAAAGATTTTTAAAGATCCAAAAATCTCGGGGATTCGACTTATCTCCACACGGATGGACAGAAGCTTTCTCTGCCTATAAAAGGAGCACCCGAGACACAGAATGTGTTGCTGATCCTTTGTTGAAAATCCGAAGTCCCGCGAGTTCTCTCTGCCTCGCGAAGAAAGAAGCCCCGTGCACACTTGCGTGGCTGAAGTTCCAGAGCCACCCGAGGCTCTGAAGGAGGTCCCTGCCCGCGTACTCGCGCGGCAGAAGGAGCCCTCACTACCCGCAAACTTGCGCGGTAGGAGGAGCTTGTGTGGCCGAGGTGCTTGATACCCTGCGCGCCCGAGGTGTTGCACCTTGCACACCCGAGGACCTTGCGCGCTGCCTTGTGCACCCAAGTATACCTTGCGCGCTTTGAAGAAGAGGAGAAGAGGCCGCACCTTGCATGACTCTTTGGTTTGGTGTTCGGGTGTGAGCAAGAGAAGGCCGAGACCTTAGTTTTGGTGTGCATTCAAATGGAAGAATACACTTGGCAGTGTGTGTGCTAAGTGAAAACAAGTGAAGGCCGTAGCCTTGTGTGTGTGCAGAGTGAAGACACCCTACGGGTGGTATAAGTGCAAATGAACAAGAGGCCGTAGCCAAGTGTGTGTAAGTGAATAAGGCCAAAGACCACACCTAGTTGTGTGAAAAGTGGAGAACCTTGTGTATGAAAATTGAAGAACACACCTTGAGTGTGTGTGTGCAAACAAGAAACAAGTTGGCCGAACCTAGTGTGTGCACTAAGTGAAGTGTATACACTTAGAAGAAGTGGAAGACTTCCACACTAAAGTATAACACACTTTTAAGTGTGTGAACAAATTGAACAAAGTGTGTGAAGTTCAAGGAAGGTGTGTTCTTAAAGATACTATACCCTTTGTGGGTCTACTGCACCAAGAAGAGGAAAGGGGAAGTGCATGCATGCATGCATGCACATGCGCACGTAATCAAAGTTCAAATCTTCTTGTGTGCATTTGAGTTGACCAAGACCAGAGGATCTTGAAGAATTTGAGAGACCATGCAATCAGTGCATGAGGATGCAGAGATGCCATGCACTCAGTGCATGAAGTTGAACTGAAGTGAGACTGGACCAGACTGAAGTTAAAGACATCATTTGTCTGAGTATTCAGTAGTTGGAGAGAAGCCAGGTCATCCTGAGAAGAAGGAGATAAATCCTGAGCAAGACGAGAAGACCTGATCAACTCAAGTGATCAGAGGTACAGAGCAAGGCCAGCAGTCTTTATCCCAGACTGCTGAAGATACTTGAAGAAGCTTAAAGTGAAGAAGAGCTACTCGTGCGACTCGAGGAGCCAGGAGAAGACCCTGTGGGACTCAGGGAGAAGAAGTCTTCAGTGGGATTCTGGAGCAGGCCATTGGGACTCTGGTAACACTGTGGGACGCAGTATAAAGACCCTCTTGTGGGACTCAGGAGATATACAATGGGATGCTATATCGACCATTGTAATACTAACCGATTATAATGGAGAAACCATGTTGGGGCGTATAACCAACATGGCAAGGACGTAGGCCTTTGGTGCCGAACCTTGTAAATCCTTGTGTCCAATGCCTTTACATTTACTGCATCATTCGTGGAAAGGTGAGAGATACAAGAAGAGTGGATCGAGGCTTTAACCAGCCGTAGAGGTTTAATTGATTAAGGAATCAATTAGTAAAAAGTTTTAAAGGATCACTGATTCACCCCCTCCCCCTCTCAGTGATTCACACTGATCTGGGCACTTCAAAACCCTTCATGTTACATGCCATTTTATCTTTGGAGGGAAGTTAGTAGTGGTTTGGAGCCTGGTTGAAGGACAATTAAAGACATGTATTAAATATACAATGTGTATTTAAATTCATGGAATATATTCCATACATGACGTGTGTTGGTTTGGTGAGGCCAATTCACGATGTCTATTAGGGTTTCCCCAAAATGGAAAACCCTAACAATTACATGATGCGTAATAATATACACACCATGTAAATGCCATAAGTTTTTTAAGAGACATAACCCCTTTATTTTTCTTTACCCTCTCCCTTCTTTTCTCTATCATATAGGAGCTCCTCCATAGAAGTTCCTTCCATCACCTAAGGCTAGGATTTGACCCCTTATCTTAATCCGATATTCATTTTTATCACTATTCATCATGTTGGATAGCCACTGATATATACTCTATTACTATAGATCCTTTATTATTCTTCATCTTTTTAGCAAAGTTATTTTCATGTGAGATCATTTTCCCTATTTTTAGGGTGTTTGACTTTTTTTTTCATTTTCTTATGATATAGACTGAACCAAGGGATGATACTTGTTGATTACTCTTCTACCACCTTAAGATAGGTGTTATATACCTTTTACATAAGTTTTCATCATTTATTAAACTATTTCCATTGTTCTACGCACTGGACCTTCTGAACATTGATCCTAAATTAATTAAATGTCTTTATTAAATCATTAGAACCTAAATGTGATGCCCTTGTAGCACCTAGATGTGGGTGGAGGTTAAAAAACCCAACCCAAACCACCTTTGATGTGGGTTCTATTATCCAACCACATTAAATCTACCCCTTTGGGTGTGAGAGCTCACCATATTATATTGGAATCCTATTTATGATTAAATGAGTTAATTGGAAATGTACATGCTAACTTGTGCATGTGATTAAATGTTATTAAAGTGATTAAATAATTGGTTTTAAATGAAAATTTGAAATGAGGTGGATATTACCTTGGCTTGTTTCATTTTATATTGATGATTTTATCTGGGTTTGGAAACTAACCTAGCCACTGTTATTTTATATTGATTAATGGTAAGGAACCAATTGTTACTAAAGGTTCGGAACCTACTGATTAATAGTATGATAATGACTACTACTAAAGGTATGACACCTATTGATTGATAGTATGAAACAAACTATTACCAAATGCATAGAACCTATTTATTGATGGTATGAAAATGACTAATACTAAAGGTATGAAACCTATTAATTGATGGTATGGTGCCGACTATTATTAAAGGTATAAGTCATATTGATCGATGGTATGGAAACAACTAGGGGATCATGTTATAGAACCTATGAACCCTATGTATGATTACTTATGGTATGAAACTGATGGGGGAAATCAAGGTAGGTCTCATACTACTCCCGTTTATAATTATATATCTGGACACTTGGTATCACTGGTTATCAACCTGGGACCTAGACCATGTAGGTATGAAACTTCATTCTTACATGGAATATACTGATCTAGTTACTACCAACTATAAAGATTTATTTTTATATATTTATCCTCATATATTAGCATGATCATGTTATAACACCATTTTATTGACCTATTTATATATGTCACTCTTTTAGTGCTTACCTATTTTTACCAAATCACAGTTTCTGTTTATTTGAGCGGGCTAGATTTGTTTTAGACATCTTTGTTGGTAGCCAAATGAGTATATATCACAGCTTATTTAGGTATCCCATGGTACCCAAACAAACATCATGACTGTAGGTAGGAACAAGGCTCAACAACCAGTCATGAATGGTTGATTGTTTATTGCATGGAAACATAAGAACACATGACCTAACCATGGGTTGTGATACCATTGGTCACATCCTTTTTAGTTTTTTGTTATTTTAGTATTTTTATTGTACTAAATTCTTGATGTCATGTATTTCATTATTTATTTGGCATAGGTTCATGACATACTCACCTTTTTGTATATGACATTGCCTTTGGCTTTTATTATTATTACAAACATCTAGATGATTTACTAAATGTGTCTTGTGTGTTATCATTATGATTACTTTACTTATTCCTTTATTTAAATGATTTTGTACTCTGATTATGAGGTTATTGTATCCCTAATATACCACATTGGACCATCAATTCTAGTTGGAAGCCTCACACATATGAGGAGGCATGCTTGTGGCCTTGTGATCAACCAGCTCAGGGAACCATTTAATGACTATCAATTCGTAACATTATAGTGGGAGGTGACCTTAGAGAGTATAATTTGAATCATGATAGGGTTATAAAGACTATCAAACCTTCTTCTTGGTTCATCCATGTTTTCATATCCATATATTCTTTTAATGTTTCTCAATACCTAAAAAAATGATTAATCACAAACATTCAAGTGAGTCTTGAAATCCTAAGAATCCCAACCATGGTTATCTTCCATGAATGATGAGGTGAATTTATTTTTTAATAAAAATACCTAGTTTGTTGTGATCAAAATTTTAAATGAAAAAAATAATTGGTTGCAAATGGATATTTAAGAATAAAGAAGAAAACACTATGGGGGTAAAAACCAAGTATAAATATAGGTTAGATGTTAAGATATTCCTTCAATGTGAAGAAGTTGACTCTGCTGATATCCCCCCCCCCATTTTTTGACATTCATACATTTGGATTATACTTTACTTTTCTATTAATAATGATTTATATATTGAATAGTTAGATTTTAAAACTTTTTTATTTCATTAAAAATTGGATTTAACAATTTATTCGTGGCCTCTTATTGGATTTTTAAAATATATTAAAACAAATTAAGTTTTTATTTTTCAAAAGTTTTAATACAGTTTAAAATAATATTCAAGGAAGTGGTATAAACACTTTGATTATATTATAATTGAATTTAGTTTTAACAAAAATAAAATTTATGCATGTGTTTATTTTAATCATGTTAATAATGATGTGATTTAATTTCATTTATATGTTGATGAAATTATAGTTATCTATCGAAAAAAGAGGATGATTAGTAATATAAAAGCACATATCAATTATATTTTTAAAACAAAATATTTGTGAAATGTAAAAAAATTATGGTTATAGAAATCAGTAGGCATATAAAGAATAAAACCTTGTATCTATCACAAAATGATTATGTTAAAAAAGTTTTAAAGTATAATTTGTTTT
The DNA here is from genome assembly GCA_963277665.1 of Viscum album. NCBI lineage: Eukaryota > Viridiplantae > Streptophyta > Magnoliopsida > Santalales > Viscaceae > Viscum > Viscum album. Next base: position 1,145,322,917 of record OY728159.1, on the reverse strand, counting down.
AGAATATTAAGATTTCCAGCATTCCCTTGGACCAAAACTTTATGCTATCCTTGAATCAGTCCCTTGTTAGTAAGTCCAAGGTATATTTTTTGTGTAAGATCCCTTATGATAATTTAGTTGGTAGTCTTATGTATAAAATGATTTGTTCTAGACCAGATATTTATTTTTTCCATGTGTAATCTGATTAGGTTTATAAGAAAACCTAGGAAACTGCACTAGAATTCTCTAAAATGTATCCTTAGGAATTCTTCAATATAATATGATATATGAATTCAATATAGTAAAAATCACAGTTATAGGGATGGCATTGTTGGATTTTTAGATTGTGATTATGATGCTAATATAGAAACTCATAAATCAACTATTGGTTTTATTTTTCCTTGATTATGATGTTCTTGTTTCATGGAAATTTTACCTAAAGTTAGAAGTTTCACTATCCACCAATGTGGATGAATAAATCTATTTAACAAAATCCATTAAATAATATAATCTATTAAAAGGACTAATTGACAAGCTATTTTTTATACTACTAGTGTAGTTGCATCCTATGATAGTGAATATGCTTTTCATTTATCTATAAACTATTTTATCCATGGTTGGTCAAGGAATATAGAAATCATGATTTATTTTTTAGGGAAATTATTGAATATGGGATAATGTGGGTCATAAATATACACATTAGGGATAAGTAGGCTAATTGTTTGACTAAAGTCATGCCCCTCTCTAGGTTTAATCACCATTTGAATATAATGAACTTAGTCCTAGTTTAATAGTATAGGTTTTAATAAAATGAACTTTAATTTTTATCATTTTAATTACAAGGAAGATAATTGTTGAATATGTCACTGGATTATTTCTATATTGCAATAAAATTGATATATTTGTCCTTTGTTTTGGTTTCAACTTTTTATTTATATCATGGCTCACATTCCCTATTTTCCAGTTCATTTTGGGGTATATATGAATTATTTATTTTCATTTAATTTATTAGTCATTATAGATTTTTTTCCTTTATATAAAATATTGGGACCATTTCTTACATTGATCCAATGGTAGATACAATATTACACATATTTCAGGAAAATAAGTTTCTCTAAAATATGTTACTAGTATAGGATACCAACCTGGAAAAAGAAGAGTAGTAAAGAGAACATTTGTTCCATAGTAAAAATCAGAAAACTATACCTCTATATATTTTTATAAAGGACGAAAAAAAGTGTTTATTTCAAATAGATTACAATCTATTTTCCAGACACATGATATACAAATATGGGTTCCTAAATTCCTGATTACTAACTCTTCTAGACCGAAGAAAATTTAGGTACTAAAATGATTTATTGTATAATTTCTATTTTATAGGAGAACTTATTGAAGACCTCCCGAAAAAGTCTATGGTACTTGGACAGCAAATGTTCAAGGCATATGATAGGAGAATATTCGAGCTTCAATTACCTAAAGAATTCCGATGGTGGTCATGTCACCTTTGGTGACAATTCTAAAGATAAAATCATTGGCCTTATCTAAATTGGTGTCAAACATTTTGTTTTAATTTATAGAGTATTATTTGTTGATTGTTTGAATCATAACCTACTTAGCATCTCATGATTACATGATGATGGTTTTCATGTTAAATTTGGGAATAACACATATAATGTTTTTGATTCTAAAGATGCTTCAATTTTTTCTACTTTATGAAATGAAAATTTTTATGTTGTTGATCTCAATTCTTTAGTTTGTCAAAATTTTTCCAACTTGAGTACTTTAAAAAAATAATCTTGGATTTTTCATATGAGACTAGGACTATGTAATATTCACTCACTTTGGAAGCTTAATAATAAAGGCTTAGTCAAGGATCTACCAAAACTAGAGTTACCATGACAAAGTCTATAACCACTATCAAAAAGGGAGACAACACAAGATTTATTTTAAATCAAAGAAAGAATTTTTAACTTCTCAACCTATTGAGTTGGTTCATATGGTTTTATTTTTACCTTATAGAGTTTCTATTATAAATGGAAAGCCCCATGTCTATATAATAGTAGATGAATTTTCTAGTTATACTTGGGTGTTATTTTCAGATCAAAAAAGTTAAGCCTATTCTTATTTTACCAAGTATGCTAGATCTGTAGAAAACCTAAGTTGAATTAGAATTAAGATCCTAAGAAGTGACCATAACCATGAGTTTGTAACTCAATAATCTTAACATTTTTTCTCACAAAATTTCTATAGTCATAAATTCTTTGCTCTTAGGACCCCTAAGAATATCGGATTTGTAGAAATAAGGAATAGAACACATTAAGATATTCCCTAACTATTATAAATAAAAATGACTTACCTATATAGTTTTGGGAAGAGGCTGTGAACACAACCTATTACATAATAAATAGAGTTTTAATTAGACCAATCTTGAAAAAGAACCCTTATGATATTTTAAAAAAGAGAAATCCTAAGGTTAATTACTTTAGTGTTTTTGGTTAAAAAGTGTTTATTCTTAATACCAAGAATAATTTAGAAAAAAATTCCTCCAAAAGAGATGAAATAATTTTTATGGGTTATTCAACCTCCAGTAAATCCTATAAAGTTGTCAAAAAAATGGCCTAGATTGTGGAAGAATATGTTCATATAAAATTTGATGTGTTAGATCCATATGATCCTAATAATTCTTTATAAAACCTTGAGGTTTATTTTTTTTCTCTAAATTTAAATTCCAAACCTACTAATTCTACTATGAAACAATAAGAAAAATCATCCATTTATGAGGAATTTTTATAAATTATAGAACCCAAATATGTAGAAAAACCTAATGCGACCAACCCGAATTTTTCAAGAGATGTAAGGACCCTTAAGTACCATACCTTAGATAATATAGTTGGAGACCTAGATAGAGGTACACAGAATAGAGATTATCATAGAAATTAGGTTGAACATCAAGAATTCTTACCTAAGCTGGTACCAAAGAACATTAATGATGTAATCAATGATGAATTCTATGTAATGGGAATTAAATAAGAATTAAATCAATTTGAAAGAAACAAAGTGTGGGAACTTGTTGATTGACTCAAATACACCTTGAATATAGGAACTAAATGGGTGTTTATAATCAAGGTAGATGAATTAAGAACAATATTAAGAAATAAGGATAGACTAGTTGCACTAGGTTATAGTCAAGAAGAAGGAATAGATTATGAAGAGACCTTTTCACTAGTAGCCATACCTAAATCCATTAGAATACTGCTTTCTTATGCAGCTCATTTAGATTTAAAACTTTATCAAATGGATGTCAAGAGTTTATTTCTTAATGGGTATATAGTTGAGGATGTTTTTGTAGAATAAATCCCTAGATTTAAAAATCCCCATTTTCCAAAAGAAGTTTTTAAATTAACTAAAACTTTATATGTTTTAAAATAAGATTTTAGAGCTTGGTATGATAGGATCAACACTTTTCTTATTTAGAAAGGTTTTTAAAAAGGTATAGATTATACTAAAATTTTTATAAAATGATTTTTAAAATATTTTTTAGTTATAAAAATCTATGTATATGATATTATTTTTGGAGCTTAAAAAATGAATTATGAAATGATTTATCCAAAATGACGCAAAATGAATTTGAAATGAGTTTAATGGGTGAACTCAAATTATTTCTTGGTTTTTAGATTTCTCAAAATAAATAAGGAATAATTTTAAATAAATGTAAATATAGAAAGGATATTTTAAAACACTTTAAATTGGATAATAGTAAGACTAGTGATATTCCTATTAATACTACTTGTAAGTTGGATCTTGATAAAGATGGGAAAATAGTGGATCAAACAAGTTACAAAGGTATGATTATAATTCTTATCTATCTTACTAATAGCCAACCTGATATAATTTTCATTGCAAATATGTGTGATTGTTTTCAAGACAATACAAAAGAGAAACATATTGTAGCTACAAAATAAATTTCAAAATACTACAAATATACTACCAATTTAGAATTTTTTACCCAAGAGGACAAGTATTTGATTTATTTACTTATTTTGATGATAATTTTAATGGATGTAAGTTAGATAGAAAAATAATCTCTGGAACATGTCACTTTTTAAGCATGTATCTAGTTTCATGGTGTAGTGAGAAGAAAAATTATGTTAAACTTCATACTACTAAAGATGAATATATAGATGCAGGTAGCTATTGTGCACAAATTTTGTGGATGAATCACACATTAATAGATTATGAATATCAATTCTGGCATGTACCTATAAATTGTGATAACACAAGTTCTATAAATATTTCTAATAATCATCTATCACATTCTATAATAAAAAATATTGATGTAAGACATCAATTTTTGAGAAATAATTTTTAAAAGGGTGATATCACTCTTGAATACATTGGTACAAAACATCTTCTTGTTGATATTTTCACTAAACCTTTGAATTTTAAGAGAATTAACTACAACAAATCTGAATTAGGTATGATCAATTATGGTTATCTTCAATTTTCTAGGTCTCATCATTGTGAATGTATTACCTTTGTGAATATCTCACCATTGTGAAAGTCTTACCATTGTGAATATATAACCATTGTAATTTTTACCATTGGACTTATCACCATTGGAATTCTCACAATTAGACTTCTCACAATTGTACTTTTCACCGATGATTTGTCTCACCATTGTAATTTTTCATGACTTTGTCATTTTTTTGTTTCACGCTGTTAATTTTGAACCGTCTGTTTATTGATTTTAGTTATGTTTTATTTTTTAAATCGATTATTAATTTATCCCGATTATTGATTTTTATTTTACCGAATCCCTATAAATCCCAAATCATAAATGAAAAACTTTTTTTAGTTTCAACACACATATTTACTTGTGCCTTTTTCTTATGATCCCTATGATATATTTATATCCCATTCTTTAGACCTTTCCTTCACCTTCGACTGAGCCAACCAAGTCAAACTCCATGGACAGAGTGAAGTGGCCTTGTGAATCTTTATTGAACAAGTCATGTTATACAAAGCAGCAGAAAGGAGAATAGATTCATCCTGCTATTATTGAGCCAGTGAATCCTGAGCTAGAAAAACTGGTTGTAGAACCTGAAAAGAAAGTTGAAGTAGAATGGATGATTTCGAGCATATCATTAGTGATTTGTTTTCATAACCAAGTATGGATGGATTGGTTCTCTTTAAATAAGAGACCTTTTTATCAAATGTTGGTTTATGAGTTCTATCAGTATGTAGAGTTTTGTTTGGAAGAAGAATAAGTTTACTAGGTATGAAGAGAAGTTAAAGTTCAAAGAATTATATTTTCTTCAAAACAACAGGATAAGTGTTTGAAAGTTACACATGAGAGTATTTTTAATTATTATCAAGGAACCATCCTGAATGATACTGATAATTTTATTTATTAAGGAGACCTTGATGAGTTAACTAGAGATGGAATAGTTATATGGTTAGTTTCTTTTGAGTTAGTTGGAGAATAAATATTTCTTTTCAAGATCATATTTCACTTGTTGTGTCCAAGGAAGTGTGACTTTGATACTTTAAGGTATCAAGATGTGTACTTGATGTGTCTTATGAAGAGAGTACAAAAGATAAATCTTCGCAGATATCTCATGCTTTATATATCGGATATGATCAATCCATATTCAAGATAAAATTATTTGATCTATCCTAAGATGATTTATGTTATGTTGAATGATAAAAGGACTGTTGCTGAATATGAAGAGTCTTTTATGGATTATGGTAGATTTTATTTTATAAGGATAATATGTAGAAGGATGAATATTGGTTGGAATACTTGGAAAACGAAGTGGGTAACTGATAGTGAATAATTATATGATGAGTTTAACCTTATTGATCATTCTTCAAGGCCAAAGGATCTTATTAAACCCGGTCTAGAGCTGGATGAGATCATTGAATACTCTGATGAGAAGGAAGAATCTATTGTTGGTAGAGAATAAGAGAAGGATTATTTAGTGGATGAGGGTAGTGACCCTTACCTATCTCTTAGTTCTCCTCCTATATCTTTTAGAGATCATAACCAACCTAGAAATCTACCTAAAATAGATAAGTTATTAAAAAGTTATGAGGAAGGGACCAAGTCTCTGGAGAAGATCAGTTTAAAAGTAGTTCCAAAATAGATCATGAAGATGTTGATGATGTTGATGGAGAATATCTTGAGGATAACGAACATGATAATGGAAATGGAAGTAGATATGGAAATTAATATGGAAATGATGATGATGGAGGTTCATATCGTGATTATTTGAATGGTAAAATTAGAAGAGAGGAGGTTAAGAATCCTCAAGATTTGATTTCTTCTCCTGAAGGTTTTATTTCCAGATCAGAGGAAAGGTCTAGTTTGGTTGGTGAAGTAGATCTTCCAGCTAGAAAATAAGGAGATTCATCTATTGAGGGGGATCAATAACCAATTGGTAAATCTTTTTCTTCTGTAGATAATGTATTTTCTACTGGTGATTAGATTGATTTAGACTAAGTTATTATTGTTAATATGAGAATTATTACTGTTGTCGAGAAGCATGTGGTTGAGAAGATGGTAAATGAATCAGTTTTTGAATAAGATACTGATGCTCAGTTGAGAAATGTGGACACTTAAAATAATAATTCAGATGATGAGCATATGTTTGATGCACCTTCTATTTAACATATATCAGTTGATACTTATTTTGATATACCTACTGTAGTGGTATCTACAGTTTATATTTCTTTAGTTGTTGATATTCATGGAAATCCTTTTGATAAATGGATTGATCCCATATCAGAGGAATGAGATTTGTTTTCTAAAAAGGTTGTTAGTCCACTAGTGAATGGTGAACCTAACATTTGAGAATATAGAAATCCTAAAGTATTGATGGTTACCCAGATTGATGTTGCTGTTTTGTTAGAGAGGTTTTCTTCAGTGAGAGAACCATCTCCTACAGTCTAGTCTATTATTGTTTATGTCGTAACCGAGGGTGACTTAGATGATTTTATAGAGAATATGATTTCATATTTTGGTATGTTTTTAAATAATAAAAGACCAATTATTACTATGATAAGTGAACACTATTCTAGATATATGTTTGAATTGGTGATTCACCACATTCAACTGAAGACAATGCACCATATCCAAGTAGTAGAGATTGTTAATATAATGCTAGAAAATGATTTAGATTACATAAAATCTATTGTGGAAGGAATAAAATATACTTTTTTAGAAAGTATGGCTGCCATTTTTGAGAAGGTTGAAAATATTACATCAGTGGTATATAGGTCTACTACTACTCCAGCCATTTTTAATGTTTATTTTCTCAGGTCTGTGATTAGGTAAGAGCTCTGAGCTACCTATAGTAGTATTTTAGGTGATGATGGTGCCTTACCTTTGGAGACCTTGAGAAAGTTTTATCATAATAATGATCATGCTCATATGATGATAAAGGAATATTCTAAGGATATAAAAGAAGACAAAGAGACTATAACCAAGTCAATCAAGTATTATATCTCAAGGATGTATACTAATCATTACATAGATTCTATTTTCATGTTTCTAGCAGAGAATTTGAGGATGCCTCCTGTGACTTTAACTTTTAATGAACAAGTCAACCAGTTGAATGTTATGAATCCTACGCTATAGAGGTTTATGGAAGAAAATCAAGACATTTTTTGTTATATGAAATGAGGTGGTCAAATTATAATGGAATTCAAAAAAATTATGAAACCTTTTCTTCATGTGTAAAGTACTTTATTTACAATTCAAGTGGGTATCCTTGTAACTTCCCACCTAAAACCTCCTGCAACTACCCCAAAGTACTTCTATCCTAGAGAAGAAAAAGATCCTCTTGAACCTTTTATAGCTATGTTACGAATATTTTATCTTACTCCCAGGCCGAAAGTACATCACCTCCATACAATACCCATTTATGATCCTCAAACTCCATCAGCTATACAAATGTTCCTTGAGCTATCCCTTTAGTACCATCAAATATTATTAAAGCTACTTATGTATATTACTTTGAACACTCTATCACAGTTTCTTATAACTCATCTAAGGAAAATGGAATATCATTTTTGGATCCTTTTTCCAATCCCAAAGATCATTGATTAGACTTAGTGTCTTTAATATGATTATTTTTTATGTAACTTTTTTATTAAACACTTTTTGTGCTATAATTTCATTTAATTTATTCCTTGGGATTCTAATGATATTATTAATCTATTTCCCTTACCATTCTTATTGTATTATTATTCCTTACTATTTATATTTTATTATTCACTTTTTGATAATACCAAAAGGTGGATAATATCTATGTCATTTATATTTATAGTTCTTTTCTTCTCTTTCTTTATACTGATTTGTGTTCCCATTGATAATATGTGTTTCACTTTCTTTATTTTCCTCTTTCTTTATCCTTTATACCTTATGTCTAAAATATTTTGTTTTTCCTTTGATGCCATGGATATACAATGCCATGATTTGTGATCATAAAAAAGGGGTACATTGTTGACCTCCTAGTTTTGATGATCATCAAATCATTATTTTTATGATAATTAATTAGTTTCATGTATTCTATTAGAATTTTATTATATAAGAAATATTGAAGAAATTTTAACAAGGATGAGGTACTACAAAGTATATCTCACCATCAATGATGAGACACCACCATATGACCCATCAATAAGATCAAAAAATAGATAGGTATGGATATACTCACCTCTAGGAAGTCACACTGCTAGGAAGTCACATCGCCTAGGATAGTTCACCATCCATAATGAGTCACCACTAAGATTGATGTTTGAAAAAGTATGAGACACCATGAGATAATGTCTCACCATCACAACATATCACTATTCAAAAGAGACACCATCAGAGAAAGACACCATTACAATTTCTCACTTCTATACTCATAAGTCACCGCCAGACATTGAGCCACCACCATAGTTAGACACCACCAGTGTCACCATTCTAAATACTTACCACCAATATTTATTAATTTTGAATTAAATTATTTTAATAGATACATTATCAAATATAATTCCATTGATTATTTTAATGATTGTTCCTTAATTTCTTGACAAAATTCATTGTTATATGTGTCAAAAATACAATAAGGGGAGAACAAAGGAGCCATATGATTCTCTCAATTATTATTAAAATGGGAAGCATAATACCTCATGAAAAAGAGAGAACAACATAGAAATACACTTATAGATATTCACACTTAGTGTTATCTGGATATTACTACAAGAACCAAAAGGTCGTACTAGCTATATACTACTTTCACTCGACTGAGGAAGTTGAATCACATCTTACATCTAGTTCCTTCCTATAGTCAAGAACAAAGAGTCTACGAAACTCTATTCTACAACAAATTTCTGAAATCTGACTCAATAATCAATTCAAATCACTTTCAAGGAGTCACGAGTTTCATCACTTATCAGATGGAGAAACCCCTTTACTTATTTACTTTATTCAATCTATTTTATTATTTACATTTAATTTATGAGAAGTGAGTGTATACTCTATTTTATAACACAGAATTTATCCTACACCTAAAATGGATGATATATAGATATCTTCACAACAAATTTTATTTATATTTCCCACATGTTGTGGAAGAGGTCTAGTTGTGAGATTTTTTTTTATTTTTTACTCCCATATAAATTGTGGAAGATTCCATATATGGTATTGAAAGTTTGTATACTATTATAAAACCTAATAAAAGTTATGGATCAAGTGTTTATTTTATATAAACTACTTTTCAGTAGGCGATTAGTAAGTGGAGAGGACTAAGTCTCACCTTAATACTGAACCTCTTGTATTCAAATTACACTGTGTATTTTGTTTGTTTTGTTTTACTATATCTTCTTATATTAAACCCAAGTTTGTTTTAAACTAAAAAAACCACTACTTTGATAATTAAACTTAATTAGTGCTATATAATATTTTGATTAAGTAAATTGATTTCAAAGGATATAATAATATTATATATTATTTTACCTGATACCTAATAATTCTTTTGAGAAATATTATAGAAGACTAAAACTTATATCAAACTACTATTTTGGTAAAGTGGGTTGATTTATTTATATTGGAGGATTTTATTTAAATACATTTTATCAAAGATTTTTTATTGGGTACTCAATTCACCCCCATCTTGAGATACTCACTCTAACAAACACTTATATATTTAATGATTTATATAATATAATATTTGAATTCCATAACATATAAACTTCAATCATCCAACTTTATTATTAATCCATTACTCAGGATCCATCAACTTATTCCTTAATACATATTTCCTAGAATATGAAGTAGAAAACATGCGTTAACATTTATCAATCTCAATTTAATCATTATTATAAAAAATAATATTATAAGAACACATACCTTTTATATGTCGTTCGGGGTCTCTTCATCATCCACAGTAAACCATTACTTATACCACCTTGCTAATTCTTATCACGATCCTTCCCTATAGACAATTTTTTTTATAATGACCAAAATTTACACATTTAAATAATTCATCAATTGATAAAACCTTAAGGAGTCCAACATTCCCATCCATTGTGTTAACTACACTTTTTATTTTCCCTTTGCAGTTACTTGATTTGTGACATTCTTTTCCACAGTCAAAACATATTTCTATTCCTCTGATACATTCAATTGGGTGTTTATTCCCACAATAATTTCATGTAGGAAATTTAATTTTAATTCCATGATGGTATTTATTAATAGAATTATTAGAGATATATCTTCTTATCTTCTTTAGTGAGTTAGAGAGTTAGTTAAGGTAAATATTGTTAATCCTGTTCCTTGAAAACTGATTAGGAATGATTACAACATCCTTCAATATAGTGATCATCCCATTTGACTTATCATTAACAAGTTTTCTATCCCATTCATTGTTAAACCAATTATATATGGTTTAATCCACTGAATTAAACTAAAAATAATAGAGTAAGAAATAATTTTCATAGTGAGGAACTACATAATCATGAAAAACCACTTATAGGATGTCTAAATTATGACACATTCTTTAATATATGAAAACTTAGGTTTATACTAGGTTATTCTTAGAAAACATATTTTTAAATACTTTAGGATGTTTTTTTTGAAGAGTTTGTGAATTCTCAAAGCATATCCCTTGGGAGTGTAAACATATGTGTGTAGTAAGGCCCGTTGTCATGTACTATGTTGTGTTGAGTCATCCCTGACGCACCTTTTCAGAGTTGATACTCCTAGGTACATCTATTCTATAACCACATCCAGTTATTGTATCCAGATGAGGATATATTTCTAGGAAACCACTCTCTCTATCATTTACCAAAATTCCAGGAAAATTTCCTATAATATTCTTTATCCTTTTACTTCTACTTATATATATCCTTATAGTTTTCACTAAGGTTTTCTCATCCTAGTTTCCAATGTTTGACTATAAATTTTCTATAATACCAAATATAATGACCCAATCTTAATGTACATGGACATTACATCATTTTTTTGTAGAATAGTTAATATATTACACAAATAGACACCCAAAAACCATATTAGATTAGTTCCATTGTAAAAATAGAACTAATATATTCTAACTCAATGAAAGATATTTATTATGTCCCACAAAGAAATCCACATTAGTAATTATACTTAAAAAACATTATTCATAACCTGGGGAAAGGAAACATAAGAAATGGGTGAGTTTGAATGCTTAGTAATGGTAAATTAAGAAAATATGTAAAAATAACACGCATATAAGGGTATGAGAACATGATCATATCATTATAATATCATACCCTACATATTAGAGATCGTAAAAATAAATCATGGAATAAATATTAACAATTCTTAATATATGAATCCCAAGATAATTAGGAACATAATCCATGAAAGGATAATATAAGAATAATACTTGGAATTGTGGCATACACATCAACGTATAACATCATGAACATTTATAAGTAGAAAGAGGTTTAATCATTAAGTCAAGGAAATTAAATCAATACCTCTCATAGACTTATGAACATACAACATGGACCAATAACAACGTCCTTAACATTAAATCAGGTTTACACATGACATTGTGAACATGTAATCAGGTTCACACATAACTTATGGACATGAAACTAGGTCCATGAATAACATTGTGAACAAGTAATCTGGTTCACATATAACATTATGAACACATAATAAGGTTCACTCATAACATTTCAAACATGTAATCAGGTTCACACATAAACTTATAGACATGAAACCATGTCCATGAATAAAATTTTGAACATGTAATCATGTTCCTATATAACATTTATACTTATGAGTCATCCATCATTACCCAATGCATTGGAAGGAGATATAGGTACCACCCATCACATAATACGTGTTCCAAAATATTATAAACAATCATCATATCATAACCCATGAAATGAAATGGGAATCATAAAAATTTCATCATACCATTATCTATGGAAAATATATAGGTCTCATATTCATTTCATCAAATAATAACTCGTAAAAAATCATGTTTTCAAAATAATATAACCCATGGAAGAGAAACGGGTGTCATAATAATTATTCAAAAAAACATAAACCATTAAAGAAATAATATGAATTGAACCATTATATCATTTCCCAAAAGGGTATGATTAACATAAATATATTCCATCTTATATGGAAAATAATTTTTAAATATCTTTCAGAAACATTTCTTGATTAAAATATCATTTCTTCTTTGAAAAATATTTTTAAAACATAAAACCTTAAGAAAATCATTTTCTTTGAAAATGAATTGAAAACTTATAAAGAAGGATTGATTTTTTTTCAATAACTTTTTCTTTTAAAACTTATAAAATATTTTTGAAAAAATTTTGAAAATTATTTCCCTTGAAAACATATAAAATAAGCTTGAATTTTTTTTAAAAACCATTTTCCTTGAAAACTTATAAAAGAATATTGAAAACCTTTTGAAAAAATTTTTCCATGAAAACATAAAAAATAAGCTTGAAAACATTTTAAAAACCATTTTCTTCAAAAACACTTTGAAAAAATATAAATAAATATTGAAAATGTTTTGGAAACAATTTTTTGAAAATAATTTGAAAACTTATAAAGAAATATTTGAAAGATTTTCATAACCATTAATTTGAAATCATACTGAAAAATTATAAAGAAAGCTTGAAAATGTTTTGAAAACCATTTATTTTAAAACACTTTGAAAACTTATAAATAATTCTTTAAAAAAAATTTAAATTTTTTTTAGAAAACAAGGTTTTGAAAGAATGCAGATTTCCGACCAAAGAGAGAGGTAAAGTTAGACTTTCCTAAAAACACTTTATTCATAATATTATGAACAAAATAGTGAAAAATGGTACCAATACATGAATATATCATGAATATGTAGAAGATAATAAAATTCATTAGTTCTATTGACATATGGATCATATTATTTCCTCGATGAAAGCATAATCATAAGAAATTTTGATAAATGATGAGATTGTTTCAATAAACTCATACCACAAGGTAACTTTGGATTATACTCAACATATATAATAAAATTAAATTAAATGAAACTTAAAATATAATGAAAATAAGTTTATTAATTATTTAAACTATCAAAGGTATTATATTCAACTCATAGAAAAATATAGGTTTATAACATGGAATATGTCTAAAATAAAGAAAATTGAGACAAAATTACTTTACCAATTTGATAAATTTTGAAACATAAACTTCCTGAATAAAAGATAATGAAATGGAAAAGTAAATACACATAAATTTAATTATTATAATAATATAATAGATATATTTTTAGTACACACAACACATATAATAATTATGTGGTGAACATGAATTTTGTCTCATGAAAAAAAAGTGAGACAAGAAAACCCATACTACTTGAGTGACTATGGAATTGTGATCCCCATGAAGGAATAAAATCAATTTACAGATTTTAATATCATTAAATTGATAAAATTATTTTTATAAAATTTCATAGGTTATTATATACACCAAAAAAAATAATAAAGTGGTGAATATGGCATGTATCTCACAAAAATAATAAGTGAGATGAAATTCCCTTACTACAAGTCTTGGCCTTCTTCGCACATGTTCAAACCTCCAATATAATAAATATAATATTATTATAAATATTCCATAGAAACATATTATTATATATAATTTTATATATGATTAAATTATGACTTTATATTACCCATTTATTAATAATTCCAAGTTATAGTAATGTTTCAGGTAATAACCACTTTGTTTATCGTATGTATTTTAACTTGTTATTCTTGATCCTCTTACATAGATCATGATTTAATTTTTTCCAGAATGTAAAGAATAAATTATATATCATATATATTAAGTATATAAATATTTATAGTAATATATGAAATATATAAACAATAAACTAAATACACCATTAATGGAGATGGTTGTCCATACATACGCATGAACGCTGTTTCCGTTTTATTGTCGTATTAAAAGAAAAAAAGCACATGAAATATAAATATATATATATATAATATAATTATATTATAATTATTATATAATATATATCATATATGTTTTCTAAATTCATCCTTAATACAATTCATGTAGCGTGTGAATGAATCACATCTCTTTGAGGAGGTAGTAGTCCACACTTCCCAAAACGAAATTATCGTATTTACACAAAATAGAAAGAATGATGGTATGTGTAATATAATAATGAAAGAAACATAAATAAATAAAATATATAATATATATCATATAAAAATATATTTTCCATCATAATTCACAACCATGATAAGTGGAAAAGAAAAAACGAACAACATCATTTTGTGAGGTGGTAGTTCGTCGTACACAAGAACGGTAAGTTCATTACCCATTATACAGAAGTGTGTGTAAGTGTAGGTAGAACCCTAATCATAAAAAATATTAATATATTTAGGATAATGGAGATATTATTTATGCATGGGATAATAATAATAATTGAGTTAGTGTAGAAACAAAATAAAGGAAAGGAGCTTGAGGAAGGATATTACCTCTTCTTTGGGTAACTCCTTTTAGTTTGCACCAAAGGGCTTCCTTGGTTGGATATATGATCAAATAGAGTATTAAAATATTAAGGTAGTTATGTTGTGAATTTAATTGGGTAGATATTAGATAAAATTATGTGGGTTGAGAGTTGTGAAGAAGGGGGAGAGGTGGTGGACTTTTTTAGGGGAGGGAGGGGACACACATGGAATTTTTGAAAACAAGTTAGGTGTGCCCATGTTTTTACCTAAAAAAGTCATCAAAAACAAAAAAAACATAGTAATGGAAGGTTTATGGAAAATATATGTCCATAAAATTGGTTTTTGACAAGTTTATAGGGTAAATTGCGTCCTTAAGTGTAATGTTCAGTCCCTTGATAAGTTTAATCTTACCATAATCGTTGTAATTAATTCTAATCACTTTCACTAATATATTTGGTCAAAAAATTTATTTGATATTTTTAGAATATAAATATTATAATTATTACAACCATTTATCTAGATTTTATAAATTCAATTCAAAAAATATAAAAAATTATGTTTAATTCTAGTCTCGTAGATGTGGCGAGAAAACAGGTTTTTAAAGTGAGAATTTTCAAAAGTTCAATAATCTTTTATATCTAAATTCAATATAAAAATGATTAAAATGGACTAAATTGTATTAAGGTATGTATAATTTATCTATTTATAATTTAAAAACAACTTAAAATATAATTTAAATATATAAATAAATTAGATGAAAAAGTAGTTTTGAATTAAAATTTAGTATTTTCACTATTCAACAACAAATGAAGTTTCTCAGAAAAATCCAAAAAATTCACCCAAAGATAATTTTGAAATTATGAATTAAAAATTATTTTTATTTTATAAAATTTAATTTCTAAAATTGTCGAAAATTAATTTTATTATTTTTCATAGAACCACCTAAAAATAGTTCTTTTGAGAAAATAGTATTTCAAAACATATAAATTACCAAAAATTATATGTTTTATCTTCATTATGTTTTGTTTATATAAAACAATTATAAATAATATTTTAAAATTGGTGATTACTATTCATATTATTATGTTTAATGATTATGTTATAACAATCTCATTTAGTAAATTATAATAAAAAAATGTTGTTTCATAGAATATTAGTGTTGCGTGTAACGCATCCCAAGTCAGTGTTACAGATAATGCCAAATTGGTGTTTTATGTAGTGAAAAATTATCTTAGTGTATTATAGAATGAATTATTAACATGTTGTAGCATACAGAGTAAAAATAACTTAGTGCTTTCATTTAACAAAAGCTATATTCAGTGTTACGTGAAATCAAAAATATCAAAAAGTTTAAATTAATTAGAAAAAAAATATTTCACATAAATTCAAGGTGTTATATATTTACCCCTTCCCTATAAGCGGTTCATAGATCATCTAAGCACATCAATTGGTTTCAGAAAAATCATAGGTTCCCTAAAAAAATATTTAAATAAATCCAATATTTAGGATGTTTTAAGAAGATTTTCAGATCAAGAAATCTGTCTCTACATATACTGAAGTACAAATAGGAGTTTTTTACAATACATAGAAGAATAGAATGAAGAAATAATACAATAAGGCAAGAAAGTGATTAAATAATAAATAGTAAACACCCTTAGATAAAGGTAATAATAATGGAATGTGTTTATTTTTTAAATATTCTATTTTTAAATCCTCTAATGAATCTACTTCAGTCTATAGAGAGTGTGAAGAGATCAAAACTGTTGAAGATTTTTACTCTCATATTGAAGAATATTTGAAGAATATTCTAGATGAAGTTATTATATATCTAATTGTATTTTACCAAGGTTAATTTTATGAAAAATCATATATAGATAAATTAGCAGATATTATAGAGGATGCAATGAAAAAACATATTAGAAGATGTAATACTCTAAAAAATATAGTGAATACAAAGGAAGAATATATCACAATTTTTAATTAAATATACTTATTAATTAAATAATATTTAGACACAGTTCTTTTTCAGAAATAAGTTTTTTGTAATTACCCCGAAGAAATGATGATATCATTATAGTATGATTAGTCCACCCTTAATATGAAGTGCCTTTCACTGTAAGTCAAGTTGATAAATATGGAAGGAAAATAGGAAAGCTCCCAATCTATTAAGAAAAAATATAATTCCACACAAAATTAAAATGAGGGTCCTACATTAAATAAATATCACAATGGTATAAAATAAATATTTAGGTTATAAGAATAAGAAGCTACCTCAGGATCTAATAAAAGGTACCCCAAAATGAAAATAAATTGGCACACACCAAATCTAGAATTTATTGAAGTGTTGGAAGGATATTAAAATATGTACAAACATGGAAGCATAAAAATGTTGGGATACCCACTAATAGATCAAGGGTATCTATAGGTAAGTACCCAAAAGGGAATTTACCCAAATAAAACTATTTTTTATGAAAAATATTCAAAAAAAATAGGTTTCTAATTCTGGATAGATTGAGACTACAAGTAAAATAAAGAGATTTGTAGGACACTATTTGTGCTGCTAGAGGTTCAGGAATATGGCCATATCTTGTTATAATAATATGAAAATATGTTCAAGTCAAATAAGGACTTTAAGAGGGAGATAAAATATGAATAAATAAGAAATCCTACTTGTGTAAATAATCAAATATCAGAGAAAATGAATAATTTAACTCTAAAGAATAGTTTTAAAAGTTTGAATAGTTTCTGTGAGATACAGAATATCAGTGGTCATAAATATTATGAATTGTGGTATCACTACTAAAAATATATGTTTATTCAGTGCTTGGATTTATCAGTGCTGGTTAAAAGTTTTGATAAAGGGGGTATTTATCAGCGATAAAAAAACACAGATAAAGATGTCCCTTTATCATCTCTACTAAAAAATAACTAATAA
The DNA here is from genome assembly GCA_963277665.1 of Viscum album. Taxonomy (NCBI): domain Eukaryota; kingdom Viridiplantae; phylum Streptophyta; class Magnoliopsida; order Santalales; family Viscaceae; genus Viscum; species Viscum album. The sequence goes on along the minus strand of OY728159.1, from coordinate 1,145,305,003 downwards.
AGGGGGTAGGGGGACCTTTATCAGATCTAATAAATAAGAACCGATAAAGGGGACCAATTATTAGTGCTAATAAAAAATCTCTAATAAGTTGGGTGGGTGGGGGTGGTGTTATCAATGATTTTTTACTAGTGATGATAAAGGATTCCCTTGATTAGTGCTTTTTTTCCAGTACTGATAGAGGGTATATTTCATAAAATAAAATATATTTCATTAAAATTATATATTAATATATAAATATATTTCTATTGATATAAATATAATATATTTTTTAAAACATTATTTAGATATGGATAAATACACATTTACTTTTAATATATAAGATATTTAGTGAAAATAGATTAAAAAGTAATTCATTTTTATTAATTAATAATTAGGTAATTCTTATTGAGTAATAGTCATTTAATAACAATTATATTACAAAAAATTTAAATTAATTAATGAACAATCAAAGATAAGTTGAAAATATGACTTAAGCTTCAAACACCACTAAATTTTGATCTGGGTGTCCATTTGAGCTCTACCACATATCAAATTGAATCATGCAAATAGATCTACATTATGGTGAAATAGAGGAACCCTGGTCACCTTTTTTTGAGGAAAAGGCCCATAAGGTTACCAAAACAGATTTTTTAGTTGAGATACCCTATTTTTTAAAATTTTATAGTATTTCTGCCTCCTTTAAGATATTCTTCTTGTCTATTTTCAGTGAGGAATGAATTTATTACTAGGTATTACATTCATATAGATATTATGGTTTTACAATTTTATTATTTTTCATAATTTATTTTTATTTATAAATAAATATATACATATTTTCTTATATTTACTTATAATAAATCAATTTTATCAATAGATATTTACATAAAAGTGTATTTTTAAATATATAAACTATATGGAAATATATATTTATTATTAATTTAATCTAAAATAAATAATTATCTATTTTATTTACCTTATAAAAATGCATTAATATGTATATATAATGTTTACCTCTACATATGTGTGTGTATTAATAAACACACACACACACACACATTTATATTTATATTCTAATATATATAAATTTATATTAATATATAATATATTTAAATAAATATAAGTTTATAAATATATATATCACACACTTCTCAAAAATATGTATGAAATTATATATAAATAAATAAAAACATCATAAAATGAAAAATAAAATAAGGTAGGGTAGTGGTAAAGGCTTTACATTATAGAAGGTAGGCCCTGTGTTTGAGTCCAAGCATGCATTGGTGGGTGATAATATATATAGGACTAAGAATGGGGGTTATGAGTTCTATTAAAGGGGTGGGGATGTGTGAGCGTGGGTGTGGTTCAGTCCTGGTTAATGGATAACACTAGGAAAGGGGAGTCGTGTATTTTTTTTAAAATTTTATTAATGAAGGAAAAAGCGCTGATAAATCCCCCCTTATCAGTGCTAAAAGAAAGAACTAAAAAAGGGAGGATTTAATGGTGCCTTTCTCAAGAGTTGATAAAGGTTAGATTTTAACATCTCTTAGGCTGTCATCGCTTTCTTAGAACCGATAAAGAATTTTTATAGCGTTGTTAAAATTATGTTTTATAGTAGTGTATAATCCTACTAGATACTATATGTTTAATAAAGATGAAATATAATAACCACATTCGGATAATTAAGTGAACAAATAAAGTGAATCGTTCTTAGGATGAAAATCCATGAAGAGGAAATATGAACCATTTACCCTCAAGATGAAAAATATGACAAATGATAATGAAGTCAAATCTACAAGAAAGATGTAACTCATTTTGGTAAGAGATGAAATATCATGGATCAATGAAAAATGTATATGAATGTCAAGGAATATGGGATCAAGATGAAGATAATAAAAGAATATATTCAAAATATTGGTTCCAAAATTAGATTAGTGTTTGACACTCCTTGTAAAGAAGTAGAAAGGCTTCCCAAAAAGGGAAAAGATAAATATGAATTAATGGTTTTTGGAAGGGGAAATATAATTGTATTAAATCCAAACATGTGTAAGAATACTATAATAGAACATATAAATATATTGAATAAAATAGGAAAATTTCCATTGGTCCCTAGTTCCAAATCTGTTCATGTTAAGAAGACGTACACACCATTAATGAATGAATAATATCTCCAGAAAGAATGCATAGTTATTTTCCCTGATTAACTAGAAGAAATTAGAATATTATAAAATGATTTAAATTATAAAACTAATCTAGTGTATCAATCAAATAATCTTACAGAATTTTATAAATGAGATGAAGAAAACTATTCCAAAAATTGAACATTATTTGAAATATAAGGGTTTAAGAATGAAAAAGACATGAGATGATTGTCATGGGATGGGAAATCTATCTAAACCCTCCTTATCAAGATGAGGAGCTATTGGAAGACCGAATTTTTTTTCAAGGAAATGGTAAAGTGAAGGTGAAGCTGTATAGGTAGAATTCCATGTGGGGGAGTGAGTAAGAGAACCCAATATACCTAATATATATATGAATTTATGATAAATATCAAAATATGGAAAGATTTGAAGGGAACTGAAGTTTTTGGTATGATTTTCACTCTCCAAACTATTTTTTTCATTTATATTTATCGTACTATTAGGGTAAGGGGGTGATTATCTAATAACATTAGGGGGATGTTTGGTACTTAAATTTTTTTGATATATTCGTTCAAGTGAGCATAAGTTCTTAAAATTTCTTAAAAATCTTCATGTGTGCCCTCAAAATGTAAGAAAGACAAAAATAGTATCACATGTAAAAATTTAGACCGCCTTTTTGTATAAAATTTTCACTCTTTTTTACAGAAAGTGTTATCCCATATAGACTTAGAGTTGATATATTTATAACATATTTCTTATAAAAATGTGTTTTTATGTTTGATTCAGATGATGTTTTGTTGATCTTTATTTCTGATTTTCACTTGTAACTGATGAGCTATAGAAAATGTTGAATTCCTTCCCTCATGGAATTTTTGGATATGTTGGAAAACCAAATAAGGGTATACTATGTTCTGTGAAAGTTTTTTTATGCACAAATGGTATCAGGATTTATAAATTTCAGTTGTTATTTAAAAATTCTACCTTTTCTCAAGTAGAATATTTTAGGATCCATAAGGAGACACAATGTATGTAAAATACTACCAAATAAAAAATATAATATGGATAGGAATTTGATGAAGATCTTGCACATGTATCTATATTTTTATCATGTCTTAAGTGGTATCAATCATTTTATATGGAGAATAATTTTAAGATTTAGAAGTCCTTCTGAATACCCACCTTTTCAATTAGAGGAATTTTAAAGTGACCCTTACATTTAAGAGGAGAATAATTTCCTATCATTTAAATTTATTTCCAATTAGGTGGAGAAAATTACATTGAATTTATAAGATTATTTAGAATATTTGGAATTTAATGTAAACAAAAAGTGGGAGACTGAAGAACCCAAATGTTCTTAGTTTTATTTATTATCAATTAGTATTTTCAGTGTAATAAATGAAAAGAAGATCTAGGTGATGGACTGGAGTATCCACCCACCGAATAATAGGAGTTGATTCCCATAAAATATTAGAACGAAGTATGAAGAGTTGGATGAACATTAATACATGGATAGATAGATTCAAGTGGGAAGGCCATATATTAGATGAGTGAAAGAGTTGGTATTCATATTTATTACAAAAAATATCGTGGTTGAGTGTGGTTTATAATAGTTAGAGGAAGAAAAAACTGGAAGAGTGAGTTGGATACTGCACCTATATTGGATAAATTGGATAGATGTGAATACCTAGTATAAAATAGGTTCAATGTTTGGAGATGAAGCTAACTTGGATATGGAGAATATGACCCTATGTATCTATGAATTAATGATACTAAAAATTATGTTAGAACACACTTAGATTAATACTAACATACAATAATTTGATTGAGTGTAGTGCATGATATTGATGAACTAAAATAAGAGAGTTTTTATTAGATTCAAGGTGATTTGGAATCATGATTAAGTGTCTAAGAAAATTTCAACAATTACTAAAGAAGTTTTGAAGTCATTAAGTGCATTTTAGAGTATCTTGAGACAGACTGAAGGAGTCCTAGTTTGAAATGAAGGAAAAAAAATAAAATTTCATAAGTTCAGGGCCTATATACATGAATGGAAACATATAAAAATTCTAATAACTCAGGTGACTCCATGGTTCCAAAGTCACCATGTTTTCAAATTATTTCATAGATTAATATCAAATTATGCTAATTTCGTAAACACAACAGAATGAAAACATAGCCAAATTATTCCATGTCTTTGAATTCATGATATGTATACCCAAATGAAGTTCCATATATCAAAATACTATTTATCCAAAAAAATATGAAAATTAAGGGAAAAATTGAATTTGATTTGATATAGGGGAATCCATCATGTAGTCAAGGTAACATATGAAAATTGGAAATATCACATAACCATATTTCCCTTACATATTAGGCGAGAAACTGTATAATTTCTATATTTTTTATTTTGAAGAATAAAATAAAATTATTTGATGCTTGTTTTGTGAATTCAAGGTTTAAACATCATGAATCTTTCTTAATCCATGATATAAGTTTTTTTAAGGTAGGGTGAATAAGAATAACCCCTACATATATTTCTTGGTTGTGAAAATTAGTTTTACTAGTTTTTAAGAATAATTTAGACGAAGTTCCATCAAATGTTATGATACTACTATTTGATAAATCTTGTATCATTATTATATGAGGCTGTTCAAATGTTATAATAGAAAAGAGAATGGAGGTAGGGAATCAACCCAAGATTGAAATGAATTCCAAACTACATCTAAAGTTCTGTATATTTTATACAGTTGTGTAGATTTTTATTGTGATAATTTTAATGGAAATATTTTGAGTTAAAGAATAATAAAAATCCATGCATATAATATATATTTTCTGAATATTATTTTGTTTTTATTTGATATTTTAGAAGTAATAAATGTGGGTATTCTTAGAATACACCTTGAGATGAAAATGAAATCCAAATAATATATTAACAACCCAAATCGGGTTATTTGATAATATTTATTTTTTCTATGTGGATACTTTTACAACATGTGTTCCATTTATGGAAAATTTAAAATAAAAATTTCAATTATTATTGACACCTATGGGCATGATAAAATGAGGGTGGGAGAAGAAGAAAAAGAATAAGTAGATTCTATTTTAGGAAGTTGATAATAGAGATTATTTGAGATAATATAATGTATTAAAGAAGAAGATATATCCCCTCCATGATGTAGTGAAGAAAAATTGGAAGAAATATACAAACATAATTCTGAGATTAGTTTGAGAGAGATATAAATTAGTGATAAGTAGAAGGTCACGTGACATCCATTGTTACATATGTTTTAAAAGAAGAAAAGTTAGAAAGTATGGCCTACTATGTATCATTTTAGTTATTGGTGTGGAGAAATTAGATAATCATGAGGATTTTATAGGATTAATGATCACATGAAATAATTGAGTGAGACATCCAGTCGATCAGATTTTTAAGATCTGCAAAGCTAATTTTTGATCGATGGCTGAGTTTTAGAGTTTTATTGAAGACTTTCTAGCATTCAAATAAGCTACTTGTGAGTTGAAAGATATATTTATTATTGATAATTAAGAATACTATTCTCAATTAAAGATATACATAAAATGAGGATATATAAATAAATACATTCATATATATGGTGAGGCTCAATACAACCTATGTGAATCAGGGTATACAAAAATATCACTATGTGTATCAGTGTCTACAGTGTGAAGTTGTTGAAAAAGTATTATATAAATCTTGGTAGTGAAGCCCTGTGAGACACATGTAAGTGGATATTGAGACTTTATCAAAGTGAATATTAGTGATATTCTAATTAGGTTATGTTGTGTGACACATACAAGACTTTTAATTGTGATATATGATTATAGTAGAGGATCCTTGATTGGGACACATAACCAATCAAGCCAAAGAGTTGGTATTTATACTAAACCTTGAAAATCCTTGTGTCCATGTGCATTAATTTATTGAATTATCCATGTAAGGATGTGATACATAAGAAATAGTGGATCTATACTAAATTAGTATAAGAGGTTTAATTGAAAGGAAACTAATTCATGCAATTTTTAAGTTACCACTGATTCACCAATCCACTCTCAGTGGTCCATCGGTCATCAAAGGAACTTAAAAAGACTAGGTATTGTTATTTTTTGGAATTAGGACCAGAAAAATTACAGAAAACCATTGGGATAATTTTAAATAATCCTAAATTTTAGATAAAGTATATAGTGTGAAATGTTTTAGAAATTAAATATATTTTTAGATATTAGCAAGTGGATTTAGCTGATGTAGATATTCACCCAGGGGTAATCACCTTAAAAAATGATGTTTGAGTGTCTAATTGATATTTATTCAGTTCATGATGATTTTCCCCTAGAAATAAACCTTGGATAGATATTCCTGATGGATATTATTTAGATAATTCATATGATCTTTACAAACCATTTTGAAGGATTTAAATATAATGTTAGGTAAGAGGAGTTAATAGGATATAAACCATGTATTACATATATCGAAACATAAAAATATAAAATACAAGGTATATATAGAATTTATGATTTTTTCTTTTAAAGTTTATATTTTCCAATTTATATGATTATTATTAATAATTATTTCATCCCTAATTTTTCCTTAAGTTTATCTAATTTCTTAAAATAGGATGAATTGTTCCAAAAACCAATGTAATGGGAAATGTGAGGATTTCCCAAATTAGAATCCTAACTTAATGGTAGTGGTTTTGAGAACATAAACTCAATACTTCATAAAATGACACAAGTTATGAATAAAAACTTGAATCATGTGTAACTAACTACTTCTCATAAGAAAGGGAATGTTATGTTTGAGTCCTTTATTTGACAAAGTCCTTCAAATTTTAATGGATCTTACAATACCCTAATAATAGAAAAATGTGTTAACTATGTTAAAAAGATATTATATATTATAAAATACACTAAGAAAGAGAAATTCATATTGGATATTTTTCACTCAAAGGAAAAAACTGATCATTGGTGTACATTAATCTAGAATATGAATCCCAATGAATAAATTGAATTAATGGAGTGGGAAGGATAAAAGAGAAATATTTTTCAATAAATATTTTACTCATAATATCCATATTAAAATAGAGAGGGAGTAACTTGGAATCAAGAATAAGGAGGATGAATCAATTGGGTCATACAAAGAAAATATAAAAAGTATTTAATGATATGACTCCACCTTTATCATTGAATCTAAAAGAAATGTTGACCACTTCTTTAGTGGGATAAAGCTGAGCCTATGAAAAAATATAGTGATTCAAGATTTTGATAGCTTTGAGGAAATTTTATGTTGTTCCCTTAAAGTTAAAATAATGATTGGATATTCTCAATAGTCTCATGGGATTATAGATAAGAACCCAAAAATAATGTTTAATTATGGGGGATCAATGGATAAATATCATAGAGGAAAGAAAATTCATCTTCCCACTTATCAAAGGTGTTGGAAGAGGTATCCTAAAAATTTCATCAATGGTACAATGGGATACTTCAAGTATGGAAAGGATGGGCATCAAAGTAATGAATACTGAAGGGAGATAAATAACCCCACTAATGTGATGGAAGAAAAGAACGTCTGGTCAATTCTTAGGATATGGTCTAATGTTACAAATACAAGGAACTTGGACACTATGGAAACTAGTGCCCTAAACCAAGGGTTTTAAAAGACAACCAAAGACAAAAACCTATTAGGAATAGACATCATAGAGAGGCATATGATATCACAATTTTTAGGGTGGATACTGACAATGAAGTGGTGATAGGTACTTTAGTTATTCATTCAAGAATATTGAATTTACTATTTGATTATGGCTCTCTTTATTATTTCATATCATGTAAGTTTAGTAGAACTATTGAAACACCAACTCAAAACATGGAAGTTGAGTTATCAGTGAAAATAAAAAATGGGGAAATTATTTCATCTCAAGAATATAATTCCTCCCCAATAAATATTTATGGGTTTAATCTCCCATCAAACATTTTCATAATTCCTATTGTGGAATTAATTTCTATATTAGGCATGTATTGGTTGTTCTTATTTAGATCCAACATAAAATAAATAGATAAGTAAATAAACTTATGTATTCTGAATCATCCTATAATTCGATACAAGTGTAAGGAGGAGGATAAATATAATTTTAAATCTTTATATTAAGCATGGAAATTATTTCCCTATATGTAAGAATATCTATATCTAATGATTTATAAAAAGGAAAGGACCATCCTTGATGAAATTACCATTGTGAGAGAATATGTTGATGTATTCCCTGAGGAGTTTCTAATTTGTTTTTCCTAATTAAGAGGTAGAGTTCTCAATATAAGTTATACCTTGAGCTCTGTTAATGTACAAGAATCCATATACAATGGAAACTATTATATTATAAGAATTTAAGATGTAACTACAAGAAAATATAGATAAGGGGTTTATATGACCATGTGATTCACCATGGGGTGAAGAAATCCTCTTCATAAAGAACAAGGATTGGTCAATGAATCTCTACATTCAATATCATATACTCAATAAGATCATGATAAATAACATGTATTCACTACTATGTATTGATGACTTATTTAATAAGCTATGTGAAGGCTAATAGTTCTCTAAAATAGACCTTAGGTTGAGATAATATCAATTAAAGGTAAAGAAGATGTATTTTACCAATAATAACTTTAAAATAAGGTATGGACACTATTAATTTATAGTGATTCCATTCAGACTCACTAATACACTAAAAAATCATCATGGGATTGATGAATAGTGTATTTAAAGACTACCTTGAATTTTGCTTGGTAGTCTTTGAAGATTATATTATGATCTACTCCAAAAGAAAGGTGGAACATAAGGATCATTTAAGAACTATGCTGAAGACTTTGATAATATAGAATTTATATGCAAAGTATAAAAAATATCAGTTTTTGATGAAAGAAAAACATTATAGGGGTATGTTATCACTAGAAAAATAAAATCTATTGATATTTTGAAGATAAAGGCGATCAAGGAATATCCTAGAGAAACATATATAATAGATATATGTAGTTTCCTTAGATTAACTAGGTATGATCAATGATATGAAATAAATTTCTCATGATTGTTAAACATACTATACAAGCTATCTCATAAGGGAGAGAAGTTTGTTTGGAATGATGACATTTAAGAGTGTTTCAAAGAGTTAAAGAAGATGATAATCAATACACTAGTACTCACAATACCCACTAGTGGGGAAGAATTTTTGATCTATAGTGATGCGTACAAGAAAGGTTTGGGATGTGTGCTCATTAAAAATCATAAATTGATAGGATATTTCTCTAAAAAAATTAATATCCATGAGAAAAAATATTTAACACATGATTTGGAGTTGGCTCCATAAATCTTCACATTGAATATTTAGAAACATTTTCTCTAGAGAGATAAGTGTGACATATATATGAATTAAAAGAGAATTAAGTACATATCCCCATAAAAATATCTCAACATGCACCAATTATTGTGGTTATATATGATCAATTATTATTAAAACTTTACCAATTACCTTCATAAGAAGATGAATATAGTGGAAGATACTCTAAGCAGAGAGGATTTTGAAACCTTATTCATGATAATGATTGAGAGAGATCCAATATTCTCAGAAATTCAAATAATTTACATGCGGATAAAAAAATAAGGAACATCACAAAAACTTTCTCAAATTATGTCTGAATCATCCATTCATGTGAATACCAAAGAGGATCAGAGAGATTATATGGAGCTATAGAGAAATGTAGAAAATATTATGAAGGTAAAATTTGATAAATATATATTTATATAGTTTGGAACCTAGATATTTTTCCCATAAAAAATATAACTATAACACCATAATATTTTATGATATATTTCTCTTTAAATACATTTATTTTTTTATATCTTGCGATACACGTAACACGAGTTTAAATGAACAATGATAAAAATATTATTATTTAAACATGATCATTATAACCTAGACTTTAAAATTTGATGTATTAATAATAATAACTAAATTAATTAAAATATTTACAAATGTTTTATATTATGTAAATTAATTGATAAATACGTACTCAATTTTTAGTAAAATCATTATCTACTTCAAAAATACATTTTCTTCAAAAAATGGATATTATTATTTTTTGTAATAAAATAAAATAAATAATTTTAATAAATTTAAATATTTTATTTCATAAAAAGAAATAATTTTTGAAATCAAAATATAAAAATTATCTTATGGGGAAATGTTTATATTTTTTTGAAATGATTGATTTTACAATGAATAGTGAAAATAATGATTTTTATTGAAAATTATCTTTTTGTTTAAAAAAAATTAAAATGTTTCAAATTATTTTAAAATTATTTCAAAATTTTTTTTTCAATAATATATGTAATAATCTAATTAATTTCAATGGAATCAATTTAATGTTGTATTTTGGTATAAAAACTTTTTATACTTAAGAAAACGTTTTTTTGAAATTCACTTTTCCTCGGGTTTTGCTGGTTCGATTTTAAATTAAATTCCATAAATTATATGAATTTAATTTTCTAAAATTTATTAAATATATGGAATAATATAATTAATATAAATTAATGGTTATAAATTAATTTTTTAATTATAATTAGTAACCATAGTAAATATTTTTCACATCAATAAAATAGGTAATATTCGGTTAAAAATATGGGGTAAAACATCAAAATATCTCTAAAAAATGACTTTATCAAATTTTATGAGTGGTTTTCAACAAAATTTAATCTTAAGTAGTTAAATAATCTATTTTAAATCATTTTTGTTGAATTTTGGAACCTAATATTTACTTTTGTAAAGTCAAGTTATATTTTATTCTAATTGAAAACTATTTTTGGGTAACTGAATTTAATGGCCTGGCCAGAATATTAAATTCGATTTTTTCTTGACCCAAAGGTCTAAAAAATTATTTGGTTTATTATTTAACCAAAAAAATTTCTTTAAACCAATTTAATACTTTATTTTAATTTTAAATTATTTTTACTTTTAAATCAAGTATTTCCCTCAAAATTATTTTTCAGACAGTTTGTGTTTTTATATTAAAATTAATTCCTACCACCTATAGAAATTAAATATAATAAAATTGATTAAAATTTTGGAACCATAATTTCCAAATTTATTTTTAATGACCCTTTTATTTTAGGTCATATAATTATGTTATCATGATAAAAAGTTGAGTTATCATGGTTAAGGTTAAAATGAGTTTAAAGTGGTTTAAATAGAAGATAACACTTAAAATGTATCAAAAACATTCCAAAATATTATTGGTTGACTTTATTTAAACCCCACAATAGATTATATTTTAATTTACAGTGCCGTTTTCCACTTTACATGATTATTATATAGATATATATATTATTTAATTTTTTAAGTAATTCTAATTGTTTTCCTTCCCTCCCTTATTAAATGATACCACATCTACACTATTTCCCAAACTTCATTATCCTTATATCTTGGAAAATAATTTCTATAAAAACTTCTTATATTCTTTACCCACATCCTAGAGCTTCTGGTCTTTCTAAAATACTATCCTTTCATGGCCTAAGTGGAAAGCCATTGAATGTTTCTCAATGAAAAGGTATAACTATAAACCAAATACTTTAAATTTTATTTCTTCTTCTACCTACTTTAAATATACAGTATTAATTATAAAATTATATATTAAATGTTCTAAATATAAATAAATTTTATTATAATTATAAAACCACCATTATTTAGCCTACTATTCTTCAAATGGGAATTTAAGGTATCACTCATGCGTACTTGTGTTCTACTACCACCATGAAGTTATACTTTCCATTTTCTATCACAAATTTTCATGGATGATTATTATATTTATTTTCGTGATTATATATTATATTAATTTCATAATAAATATTATGAAATTATAATATCCTATATTTATTTTTTACTTTCGAATTTGTTGGAAAACTATAACATTGCTCATGCATACACATGGATTACCACCTCCACGATGCGATGCGATTTGTTTTTAATTTTAATTTTACTTTGATGGAAAAAAGGATATATTTAATGTATATAAATGTTTTTTATAATATAATTATTTATTTTTAATGATAAAATAATATTTATCTTTCTTTCTATATTTTTATATAAAATGAAAAATGAATTCATGTGTACATATAACCTACCCTCTCTATAAATGGTGTAAATCATTTTTCTATCTATTCCATTTATCGATAGTTATAAATATGTATATAATGTAGATTTATTATATTTATATTATGAATAAAATCATGTATACTATGAAACCATGATCAAATTTGAAGGATTATAAATGCCAAACTGAAACTTCCACAAAAAATAAAGTAGTTATCACATGGAACATTGATTTTAATAAATAGTTGTTAATAAGTGGTCGATAAAAAGTTATAAGTAAATAACATATGGTATTATATGTATTAATATTCTTCTATAATATATTTATAACAAATATATATTTATTTTATATGATATTTTAAAGTGTACAAAGAAAAATGACGTTCAAGGTAAGGGATTTTCGTCTCACTTTTATTTATGTGAGACACATGCCATATTCAAAACTTGTTTCTTTTATATGGTGTATATAAATAACATGAATAAATTTTAGGATTATTCTCATGAAAATTATTGTTATTTACATATCCATCCAATTTTTTATCTTTTATGAGGTTTTTATTTTAAATTTACCAAATTGTTAAGGGATTTATATTACAATCTAATTGTTTTATATATTGTTTTTGATCATGTTTTAGATGATAAAAAATTATGACATATCTATCAAGAATCTCATGAATTTTATTATACATGTGTTATTTCTTTAAATTAAATGTTTTCATTTAATTTTCCTCTCTTTAAGAACTCAAAATAATAAGATAATATTTTTAAGGAAAACCAACTTTATTTCTCTTTTCGATCATAAATCATTTTCCTTCCATGTAATTATTTTCTAAAAATGTTTTTAATATTCTAATATTATTTTTAAAAGTAATTTTCCATTATTTATTTTTTAAATTATTTTTAAAAGGTATATCCTTTTCATTTTCTAAATGTGACACTTTTGATTTTTTACTAAAATTTTAAAAAGAATCCTTATTTTAACGTACGTCGCATGAACATAATTTCCCACAATCATGAAAACTGAATGATTTGAAGATTTATTTATAATTTCAAAGTTTATTTTCAAAGAAATTTTTTTTCTTAATATTTTCAATTTTTTATTTTTAATTACTTATTTCAAAATGAAAGGGAATTTTCCATAATAATTAATCTAGATATCTTTTAAATAATTTTTTCATATTTGATAACATGATTTGATGTTAGTTATGATTTAATAGGGATATTATCCAATAATAAAATCCTTAATATTTCTATGTATGATATATTATTATTATTATTATATGTTTATGAAAATCATTTATTTTCCACAGTTTATGCTATGATGATACACGGAATGTTTTATGATCACGTGACATTTATATAAATGAATTATGATTATGTAACAGTTGGTTAAATTAAATTACTCTAATTTATTGGGTAAAGTTATATTGATATCTCATGATATTATGAGGATAAGAGTGGAAATTATTACAAATATATTTTTTCACATATTGATAAATGAGTATGATTTCTTCTAGCTATGATTATAGGAATATACATGGACTTGATTGAGAATAACGTTTTTTGACATTTTAATGCATTAGTATGATATCTTTCTATATATGCTCAAAATTTTACGTATGATAAAGATTTTATTTAGTTATGTTGACAATATTATGATTTATTTTTATTATGATGACACATTCTTATATTATGGATCTTGGATGCTGATTACACATTTTCTTCTCTTATTGATCATGCATGTATATTTGGATTGATTTTAGAGATTTTGATATAATATTTTTTATGGGTATGAATAATTTACACTAATAACATGAACTTGAATATTTTATCATACTATTATGATAATTGTATCCTATAATGATTAATATCACCCAATTTCACCTTTAATGAGCATCATAGATCACCCTTTCTTATATTTGCTTTCCCCAAGTTATGAATTTCTTTTGAGTAGGTTATTTCTAAGAAGGGTACTATACAGAAAGATATATGTTGGAGATATTTAATATCCTTCACTAAATAAGAAGTTTATGTATTTATCCTCTAAATACACTAAAATTTTTTGGTTCCTAGGCTTGTATTATTGTGAAATGTGTTGAATATTCATCTAAAATGTTGAAATATTTATTTATGTTGTGCCCAAGTCTCTTCAGTTGGTATCATAGTAGGGTTTATTCAATATTTTGAGATTATGATTAATAAAATTTAGTGAAAAACATTTGGGTAAGTCTAAGTGTTGGATGAAATTATAAATTCTTGGTAACATAGAGATTATCTTGTTTTTCTAGAAATACATATATGTCAGGATACTAAAAGTTGATATTGTTTTGTTACAATTACATCTTGGGGTAATAATCCCAAAAATAATTGGCCAAAGTACATCTCGGTAGTTATTCTTATACACAGTGAATGTTCCCTTACTATTCAACTGGTTTGACACTCCTAGAAGATATGCCTAGGTTAAATAATATTTTACTTATGAACCATTATAAAGGATTAAAATATATAATTACTAAACAATACCTACATTAAACCTAATGATTCATAAATTGAAAATAACATTTCATAATTTAAGACATATCACGAATGATTTTCCAATTATTTTATATTAGTGCAATGATAAACATGAACATACAATGAGAATTAAGTCTATTGTATGGGTCTTACTACCTATTCATGAGGGATATTTATCCCAAATGGTTAGGGATAAACTCAAAAATAAGGATTTTCCTATTGTATGTGTGTTTTTTGATGTCCTTCCAAAATAATTTCATAGTCTACCTCTAAATCATAATGTTGAGTTTTCAATAGAACTCATACATAGTTCTACACATATTTCAAAGAATCCTTATAGAATATCCCCATTTGAGTTGCACAAATTAAATAATAAACTCTAGGATAATCTTGATATCAAATTTATTTTTCATAGTAAATCACCTTGGGGTGAACCTATTCTTTTTTTAATAAGAAATATGGTCCAATAAACCATTTCATTTATTATAAAGAACTTTTTAAGATCACTATTGAGAATAAGTACCCTCTACCCTATATCAATTCCTTATTTGATAAATTATTATGTCCTCAATAATTTTTTATGATTGAATTTCATTTTGGATATCATCAATTGAGGGTTAAGAAAGAGGATATGCCTAAGAAAACATTTTAAAGGAGGTATGGACTTTATAAAATTTTCACAATGCCATTTAGACTTTCAAATTCCCCTACAATATTGATGGATTTAATGAATAAAGTATTTATAGATTACCTTGATTAGTTTTTGGTAGTCTTTATAGATGATATTATTAAATATTCAAAGAGAAAAGAAGAGAAAGAATATATTTTGAGAATTAATCTGAAGACACCAATGAAGGAGAAGTTTTATGAAAAATTTACCAAGTGTGAATTCTAGATTTAAAAATTTTTATTCTTAGGAAATATAATCTCAAGTGAGGGTATATCTGTGGATCCTTCATAGAAATAAGTTATTGAGAAATGGAATAAACCTAACATGGTAGCCTAAGTCCATATTTTTCTTGGATTAACTAGATACAAACCAAATTTTGTGATATATTTCTCAGGGATATATAATCCAGTCACCAAATTGATTCGGAGGTGGGTTACGTTCTTGTGGGTTGATGGATTTGAAGAGAATTTCAATGATATTAATAGAAGATTGTTTAGTGCACCTATGATCACACTAACTTATAGTAGAGAAGGGTTTTTGACCTTTAGTGATGGATTGAATAATGGGATGGGATGCTTCATCATGAAAAATGATATGGTGAAAGATTATGCCTCACAATAATTTAAGGATCATGAGAAAAATTATCCAAATCATGAGTTGGTGTCAGTTATGATAATTTTTTAATTAAATATATAGAGAAATTATCTTTATGGTAAACGGTTTGATATATATACTGATCATGAATGTTTAAATTATATATTCACTCATAAAGAGTTGAATATGTTCTAAATAAGTTGTTTGGAATTGATCAAATATTATTCCTACTTAATACATTACCACCCTAGGAAGGAAAACAAGGTAGATAATTATCTATGTCAGATGAAGTGTTCTTGTTTTTCCATGATAAGGAATTAATGAGATCCAATAATTATATATTTTCAAAAAATGGAACCTGAAATCTAAAGAAAAGGAGATTGATCCTATCTTTCTCTCATGATTGTTTAACTATCTATCCATGTAAGTATTAAAGAGGTGGAGAAGGAAGATTTGAAACTATAGAAGAAGGTCAAAAATGTATGTGAGTTCAACAATTATTGTGATAGAATAATAAGGTTTAGTAACCAAGTATGTGTTCCATTAATAATATATTTAAGGAAATATCTATTGGTTGAAGTTCATAGTTCGTCATTATCAATTCATCTAGGAAGTATAAATTTGTATAGATATTTGAAATAGTATTTCTAGTCGGCTAACATGAAAAGAGATATTACAGATTATGTATCTCAATTCCTTGTATATTAGAAAGTTAAGGTCGATAGATATTAGTATAAGGGTACGTAAAAACCAATACCTATACTATAATGGAAATAGGAAAACACCACCATGGATTTTTTCACCGGACGCCTAAAACGTCTAAAGGACATTATACTATTTGGTGTGTAGTCAATCACCTTATGAATTCAGAATAGTTCATTGCTATTAGTGAATATTTCTAACTCAATAAAATTTCTAGAATGTACATTAATAATGTGGTAAGGTTTCATGAAGTACCACATTTTATTATATCAGATAATGATCCGAGATTTTCCATGAAGTGCAGGTTAATTATTCAGAATGATTTTGGATTTAGAGTTGTGTTTCAAAACTACATATCATCCTTTAACAAATTTTTAGTCTAATATAACCATTTTACCTTATAGTATATGTTGAGATATTTTTCTTTATATTTTAATGGTGTTTAGGATCAAATCCTTTCTCTAGTAGAGTTTTCATATAATAATTTCTTTCACTCTATCATTCAGATGGATCCCTATGACAACCTCTATATAAAGAATTATACAAATAAAATATTCTAGAATGAAGTTAGAGAAATAAATCTATTTGGACCAGAGTTATCTAAGAATATGGTAGAGAAATAAAAATATATTCAATAATACAAAAGGATATCTTAGAGTTGATAGAAAAGTTATGCTGATAATAATTGGAGAGATATAGATTTCGAAGTTAGTGATTGGGTATTCCTATGATTATATCCTTTAAAGAAGGTTATGAGATTTGGAAGAAGGAAAATATTATTCCTTTATATATTAATTCCGTTTGACATTATTTATCATATCAGGATGATAATTTATTATTTTTAACTTCCCTCAAATATATCCAAAGTTTACAATGTGTTTTATGTATATCTCCTGAAGAAGTACATACATGATCCTTTGCATATACTAAAAGAAGACATTAAACTAATAGAACAAGATATATCTAATGAGGAACAACCTCTAGAGATTCTTTATTATTTAGATAATGTTCTATGAAACAATACCACTCACACGATCAATGTTTATTTGAGAAACCATAAATTAGAGGAAGCTATGTAAGAACCTAAGAATGTTATGAGGAAAAAGTATTTTTTTTATTATAGTGAGAAAAATACAATGGAATAATTATTTTAAGGGTGTATTATATAACATCCTATTATTTAATGATATATTTCTCTTAAAAAAATTAATTTTTGAAGAGCTTGCAATATACGCAACATTGAGTTTTAACGAACCATGATAAAAAATGTTATTATTTAAATGTGTCAATTATAACCCAACCATTTAAATTTTATTTATAAATAGGAATAAATAAATTATAAAAAATATGTTTAAAAATTATATATAATGTAAATTTATTGATAAATATGTACTCAATTTTTATTAAAATCATCTTATTCTTTTAAAATACACTTTCTTTAAGAACATGGATTTTATTAATTTTTATGAGAAAATATTATAATCAATTTATAAAACATTTAGAAATTTTATTTGATAAAATGGATATAATTTTTGAAATCATCATATCAATATTATCTTAGGGTGAAATTTTGGGATTTTTCTTTCAAATGATTGATTATATAATGAATAGTAAAAAATACTGATTTTTATTGAAAACTATATTTTCATTTTAGGAATTTAAAAATATTAATTTGGTTTTATAATGATTTAAAATTAAAATTAGTAAAATTATATTATTAATAATCTAATAAATTTCATATAAATATATTATATATTGTTTTTTTGAATAAAAACTTTGCATACATAAGAAAACATTTTTTTTTGGAAAACCAAATTTTCAGCCCATTTTATTGATTTAATTTTAAATTAAATTTTGAAAAATATGTGAATTTAATTTGATAATATTGATTCAATATTTGTAATTATAATAATTAATATAATTTAATTTGAAAAAATTAATTTTTAGTCACTCTAAATAATAACCACATTAAATAATTATTTCCCTGATAAAATAGGAAAAATTGGTTTAAAACCATGGGGTAAAACATCAAAATCTCTTTAACACATTCCTTAATACTATTTCATGTGTGTTTTTGGACAAAGTTAAAATTAATAAGTTAATTTTTTTCAAGTCAATATTTCTAAATTGTAAACTCATTATTTACTTTTTTTAAGATAAATTATATATTTTTTCAAAATAAAAACTATTTTTGGGTCTTTGCATTTAATGGAATGTTTGAAAGATTACATTCTATTTTGTCTTGAAAAAAAGTATAAAAACCTTAATTTTTTTTTATTATTTATTAAAAAAATTCATATAAACCAATTTATTACTTTATTTCAGGGTTAAATGTTTTTAACTCTTAAATCGAGTATTTTTCTAAAAACTATTTTTCATGAGTTTTTCATTCTTATATTAAAAGTAATTTATACCACCTATAGAAATTAAATATAATAAAACTAATTCAAAATTTTTAATCATAATATAAAAATCTATTTGTTATCCCACTTTTATTTTTTTATATAATTACATTATGATGGTAAAAAGTTGAGTTATCATGGTTAAGGTAAAAAGGATTTTAATGTGGTTTAAATAGAAGATAAGTCTTAAAATTTATAAAACACTTGCCCAAATATGATTATTTGAATTTATTTATAACAAATAAAATCTTATATTTTAATTTTTAGTTCCTTTGTTCCACTTAACTTGATTATGATATATATATTATTTAATATTTTAATAAATTCAAAGTTCTTACTTCCCCTCCCTTATAAAATGATTCCACATCTCATATCTTCTTGACACTTCATGAGCCTCCTATATTTTCCAATACCAATCAAAATAACTTCCTATATTACTTCCTCAAATCATATCTATTCTTTTCTTTCCAAAATACCACTATTTAATGGCCTATGGTATAAGAAAAATAATGTTTATTAACTATAATATAATACTATTAACCATGCACTTTCAATTTTATTTATTCTTATACCTCTAATAAATCTATGTTATTTGTCGTAAAATAATAACTTACGAATAATAAATATTTAAAAAATTTATTATGATTATAGAACCACAATTATTGACCCTCTTTTCCATCAAATGGAAAGTGAAGGTATTGCTCGTGCGTACGTGTGGACTATCACCACCACACAATGATACAATCCATTTTCAATCACCATAATTCAGGGATGGTTATTATAATGAGTTCATTATTTATAAATGATATTTATGAAATAATAATGGTTCTATAATTAAAATATTATATCTACCTTATTACCATCCCATTCACTAGAAAACGATAGTATCACTTGTGCATACATGTAGATTACCACATCTACGAAGCAATTTGATTTTTTTAATTTCTATTTTACATAGATGGTAATAAGGATAGATTTAATTTATATATATTCAATTAATTATATTAATTATGTTTTTTAAATTATAAAATAATATTTTTATTTATTTACTCTTTTTTGTTAGAAAATGAATATAGTGTTTATGTGTACATATGACCTACCATCTCCATGAATAGTGTAAATCATTTTTCAATAACTATATTTTATGGATGATTATAAATATGTATATAATGAATATATATATGATATTTATATAATTAATAAAATTATATATATTATTTAACCATGATAAAATTACAGTTATTATTACTTATGAACCGAAACTTCCATGAAAAATGAAGCAGTTATCACCCAAAATAGTGATTTTAACAAAGAATTATTAACAAATGGATGAAAAGAGGTTATAAGTAAGTTATATATGGTATGATTTTAAGAACCCATATTTTCATAAAAGGTACATGTCTCTTTAATTTCAGTTTAAATGCATGTTTACAACCTAATTCAAGTAGGCCAATATGGCCACAGGTGAATCAGGGGTGTATAGGGATTTTTCAGTGCTCGGAGACCCCCTTTTTTGAGAAAGTAGTTAGGTTACATAGTTAGAAGAAACCTTGTAGGGTAGGATGTATAGTTACCCCTTGGTAGTGGGATGGTGGAGCCCAAACTCTTCGATAAACTTTGTGATTAGGGGCATACTACCTTGAAGAAATTATAGAGTTTTTAATAGAGCCGAAACACATGGTTTTCATATTGTTAGAAAAACCGTGCACACTAACCGTACAACATACCCCTCCTTAATGTAGTGGGAAAACAGTTAGCCCATAGTTTGGCAACCGTTTGACCAAACTGTGATGCTGAATATTTTGGATAAAATTAATAAATTTCCATTAAAAATTTATTTATATTAAACATTTTGATCATTTATTCTCCATTGGATAAAACCTAGGTAGGGAGATACCTTTTGGAATCCAAAATTCTAGGCTTTTATCCCATTCCTCCATCTGATCTCAAAATCAAGTTTCATTAGTCTTGATGGATCCACATCAGTGTGTATTAAATTTATTTTGTTCCATTGTTCGTTCTTCTCGAAATCAATAGAGTTATTTAGTTTCAAGATAATATGAATTATTTTTAGGTTTTTCATCCATTATTCATTTTTTTCTTAATTTGAGTTGAATTGAGAGCTTATACTGAACGATCACTCTACTAACAACCTATGGTAGGTGGTATATACTTTTCCTATTTGGTTTGGTGCCTTATTAAGCTAGTTACCATTGTTCCAGCCACCATAATTCAGAGAAAAACCCTAAAAATGAATTGATCAATTGAAATAAATGAAATGGAACCTTTTATATATTCCTTTAGTTCATTTGAGTTTTGTTGGAGGTTGTTTCCCTAACCATGTTCACCCAAGGGGTGTGCTCTCAGCCCTTTACATTTATTAAACCACCCAAGGTGTGTGTTTTATTCTATCCAATAAAAGTAGGCATGTTTATAAGTGAATTGAACTATTTTGATTAATTAGGAGATATATTAACTACTTTTACTTGTGTTTTAATGTTATTCCATTCTTAAATTTATTTAAATGGATTATATAGAATTCTAAATTGTTTGGATATATTTGATATCAATTGTTATATGGCTTGGTAAATTCATTAAACTTGAATGTTTGTTTATGAATGATGAATTTAATTAATTGGTGAATTAAAATGGTAGTGGATTAATTGGTTGGTATAACTCAGATCATGATTCCATTAGACACCATGGATGTTTCTCCCATGAGTATTCAACACAGTAGTGGATTCCTTGGATGATATTGCTCCCTGGGTCTTGATTCCATGGGATTCCTTGGGCCTTACTGCCCCTTGGACTTTGTTAGTCTTAGTCTCATAGTGGAAATGGTTAGTATACATGCCCCATTGGACCCCAAATCATTCATAACTAAGTTTCTATTGACATACTTCAGGGACTCGATGAGGACGCCTTTGTCTTATATACCTTGGATATGACCCTTCCTGGTCTGACATAGTGATTTTATAGCATGACCATAGTAAATGTGAAATTCTTGATTGTATGACTCTTCTATGGTATATGTGACTCCTTTGATTATATGAAGAGGCTATGGTTTTCATGATATGTATAGATGGACGATGAGGATGTGTTGGTTATTTATGTATTGTTTGTTGTTGTATTATGATAGGTGATTGACCCATATTTTTTAGGGATGCTTTTTGGGATATAAAATATCACTTGCTTTATAGTATATATTCCATGGGAACTTTAAATTTTTATTACTACTTATATATGATATTTATTGCAATTTTATTAGGTTATATTGTACAAATATGATTTCTATAGACCATTGGATGGTTACCTTTTGGGATTATATCTCACACCCTATTTAGGCCACTATTGGGTACCCAAATAGACTATTTGGATGCATGCTGAGATAAGGGAAAACCCCTACAATTCGATGCTTGTCTTTGCACCATGCTTAGGAGTAGAGGAGCACATGACTGAGATAATGCCCATGATGCCCTCTAAATAAAGTAAGTTTTTTTTATATTTTTGGTATTTTGATACATATATTGTATTATACTATTGTACACATGTTTTGGCTGTTTTGTAGAAACACGACATGTATCACCATATTTTATATTTGAGGTTCTTTTTGCATTGTTATCTATTTATGATGTTATTATTTTGTCTGATTATTGTATTTTATTTTTTATTTGTTCTATATGTTTTCCACCACTATGTTACAATTTTATAGGAGGCCGTAGTCTCCCCACAGACACACCATAGGCCCTTACTACTAGTCGGAAACCTCTAATGTTTAAGGAGATACACTTGAGGCCATGTTGCCAACCGGGCTCAGGGAAATATTGAGTGGCATCTGAGTCTGGGATTTTATAAAGTGGTATTGTAGGATTTATTTTCCAGTATTCTTTACTATTTTGAGATAATAGAAATGGATAATTGGAATTTGGTAATGATATGTTTCTAGACATAGCTAACTCACGTATGGAAACAAGCCAAATTGACTTGAATAGAATTGTTGTTTTTTGGATTTGACTATTACAGTTGATTTGATTCCACCATGGGGTGATAAACTTGAATTTTGATTCTATCATTGATATGATTGTGGGTTATATATTTTTGAAACATGGTGATATGAGGGTATTCCATCACATGCATAATTTTAGGCACCTGATAGAGTTCACATTCCATGCATTATTCCGGGACATATAAGATGCATTGCTTGTTTTCATGATGTTGTGATAGGTGTCGTGATAGATATACCTATTGTTGTGATGGAAATTAATGAAATTTACTAAGAAAAATGGTTGGTACACAGATCAATTACTATAACCTAAATATATATATTTTTTATTAGGCTACAATAGACACCCCGAGAATCCAATTATGACACATTGAGTCATGTACCATGAGTCTCATATACGAGAACGTGTTATGGTGTGGATTAGGTGGATGCTATAGTTTAAGTCATGAGGAGTATGGGTCCTTATGAATCAATATTTTTCAAAACATTTGGTTCAACCATTTAAAATGAAAGGTGAAATGAATATGAAATTAAAAATGAAAAATTGAATTAATAAATAGGGGACTTGACACAAACACTACTTTTGAGTGGGAAAGCGATAGTGAATCTAGAAACTTTTGTGACTTTGTACTTCTCTGAAGTCTTGAATTTATCATGAGGCTATGTTGTATGACCTAGCTATAGAAATATTTTGACCTATCCTACTGTTTTGGTTGTGAAATTTGATATCATTATTTCCTAAGGCCCGTATTTGGCATTGTATAGGAATTCAACCATGAAAACCTCTAGTTATATGCTAGGAGGGTGGCAATGACCATGCTCTGGAGGTGGTGGACCATGAGATACCAGTGGATCCTTCTTTATTTCTATCTTAGGAACTGGATATTATTACAAAAAATAGGTTATGATGCATAGTTTCATGAGGTATTTTATCACTTTGTGTAGAATTTTTAGGGAGCACCGTAACCTTCCTTTTCTATGGACAAGCTAAAACGTGTATTCCAGAAGATGCGTCCTCCCACATTTTTAGAGGTTGGAGGTCCAAATGAAACTTATCTATGTCTTGAGACAACACTGTTGATCTTAGAGCATCTAGAGACACCTCCTGAGGGTATAATGAATCTCACGATTTATATGCTTTGAGGAACAATGAAGCATTAGTGGGATGTTTTGAACTAGAATGACAGGACATGAGACATGGTTCGAACTGATTACCAAACCAGGTTCTAGGACTACTTATACCCTGATAATCTGAGGGTAGAGTGGGATAGTGAGTTCTTGCATCTAGAGTAGGGAACTATAGAAGTTATGGATTAGTCGACATGCTATACAGAGTTACAAAGTTTTGCGCCGATGTACCTTGATAATGAGTTATCGAGCTAGAGACACTTTGATGAAGGTATCTGACATGCCATTTGATCTTAGGTCAACATGTTTATATTGGTCTCTATTACTAATATTGTGAATCAGATGCTAATTTTAGAGAAGAACCTGAGTGATACTGGGGGAACATAGTAGAGTAGTGTAGTCTCTAAACCGAGTTGATCGGTATCTTTAGGTAGGAATCACTGTTTTGAGGCTTCCCGTGAGTTGAGTACCATCCATACCACTAGTACTAATAGTGAAATTTTCTATCATTAGTGTGGAATAGTGGGACACATGAAGAATTAGTGAAATCACGACCCAGTCGAGTGTCTTCTATATGGTAGGACGGTCCATGTCAAATGTTTCTGCATGTTATTCTTTCTAGCACTAAGTGGTAAGGGGTAATCTTTGAAACCATGTATGAGAGTAGGTTTAAAAACTCTGTGTGAAGTAAGAAGATGGAGTAGTACTAGTCAATCATGCTAAGGTGGTGGTTGTCATGGCTGAGGTATCCAGACACCAGTTTGAACGAGACCATGGATAGGGACTACTATGGGTAGATAGGTTGTGTCATAGGGCCATGGTTTAGTCCAAATATATTATGTATATACTGCACTTAAGGATCCAAGATCTAGACTATTTATAGTGAGAGGTACGATCTTAGTAGCCTCAACTCTCCTATATGCTCTTTTTGACATAGGTGCATCACATAGTTTTATATATAACCTATTGTGGAGATCCATTGGCTCATGATTTTGTTTTCTGAGGGAATTATGATTCTTGAAACTCCATTGGTGATCCAAACAGAATATGTATGTTAGTTCAGGGAGTTATCCCTTGATATTGGTGGGTGTTACAACATTTGGGATCTTTTTTTCCTTGATAATACTAGGTATGATGTCATACTTAGGATGGACCGACTAGTGGATTATCTAGCCTATTTTGAGTACTATCATCGAAGGGTGACTTTCACATCACTAGAGGACATAATTTATACTCATAAGGGTGAATGGAATGTCTAGGTGAGCTGAGATGGACTAGAGAATTGTGGGACGGGCGGGATGAAAACCCAAATTATTAGTTTGTATTTTGATGAACAAGGAGAATGTCAAGCATAATTTCCTCTAGTGGTTGATAATTTCAAGTACATTTTTACATATGAATTTTATGGTTCACCTCCTAGGAGAAAGGTGGATTTCTACACCGAGCTAGTTTCATGATCTGCACTGATATCCATTCCTCCTTATAGGATATCTACGATATAGGTATAGGAGCTCGAGAGGCAGCTAGAGGACTTTGAGGAAAAGGGGTTTATACAACTGAATAATTAATATTGGGGTTATATAGTCCTTCTAAGAAATATGATAATTATACCCTTAGGCTATGTATGGATTATCGAAAATTGAACCAACTGACAGTTAAGAACTGGTAACCATTTCCATGGACAGATGACCTGCTTGATCATATTCAAGGAGCATGGGTTTCCTTAAAATTGATTTGATATCTAGATACCATCAAGTTCATATTTTACCTGTAGATATACCACATAAATCAGTTCATAGGAGGTATAGTCTATACGAGTATCTGGTTATGCTGTTCAGTCTCACGAACACGCTAACAGTTTTCATGGTGTTGATGAACTGAGTTTTCCATATTTATTTGGATTTGTTTGTGGTGGGTTTTGTGGACTATATCTTTGGGTATTTTTACAATTGACACAACCATGTGAAAAATATTGAGATTGTTTTGGATACACAGAGAGAGAATTAATTATATGCTAAGATAAAAAATACCACTTTTGGATGGATAAAATTCACTTATTGGGTCACATTATCTTAGAAACAGGAGTATCAGTTGTCACATAAAATGGGAGAGTTGTATTTTATTAGGAGAATCCTAAGAAAATATTTTAAATAAAACGTTTCATGGGGATATATGGATATTACAGAAATTTCTTACAAGACTCCTCATGATTAGTATTATCGTTGATGAGCTTAACTAAGAAGGGTGTGAAGTTTGTATGGACAGATCCCTATGAGATAATATTTTAGGAGCTAGAAGGGAGATTTACTTTAGCACCAGTCCTAATACTGCCAGAGTAGGGAGGACATATACTGTGTATTGTCCCGCATCTAGTATCGGGATTGGAACAGTGTTGATGTAGGGGGATAGAGTCATGGTGTATGGGTCTCGACAATTGAGGCCACACAAGAGGAACTACCCGACACATGATCTTGAGTTAGCTGTAGTTGTTCATGCCTTTCACTATTGGATACATTATTTACTGGGATAGTATTTTTTGTTGTACACAGACCAAAAAAATTCTCAAGTATATTTTTACACCGCATGATTTGAACCTGAGGTAGCGAAGGTGGGTTGAGTACCTATAGTCTTTTGACATTGAGATTGCATATATTTATATAAAGGGAAATGTAGTGGCCAATACACTAAGAAGGAGGAATCATATATGGGTATTTAAATTAGAAAGTAGTGAGTGAAACATTATGTATTTGTTCTAGGATGTGCACTTAGAAGATCTTGACAGTTAGGGGAAGAATTTTTGTTCATTATTAGCTGTGACCTCTACCCTACTAGTTAGAGTAAGGTTGAAGAAGCTATCTGATTATGTGGGCATAGTCTTAAGAGAGAGTGTGTCAGGTGAGGAGTCACCTCCTGGTTGGACCGTAGGTGAGGATGATATCCTACATATTCATGATCATGATTGGGTTTCAGTGTACATACTAGGGGTGTTGATGCGGGAGTTTAATGCCTTAGTTTGGATAGTTCATCCTGACATTACCAAGATGTATCATGACTTAGGACTTCAGTATAGGCAGTTTAGTATGAAATGTAAGGTAGTTGGTTTTTTTTGAGATATTCCACCTGTCAATATGTGAAGGAAGAACATTAGTGACCATCCATACTTTTACTATAGTTACCTATTCCTGAGTGGAAATGGGATTATTCCGCAATGGATTTCGTAATCGATTTTCCAAAGTCTACTCGAAATAATGATGTTGTTTAGGTTGTTGTTGAGAGGCTCATGAAGGTTTCTCATTTCATATTGATTAAGGATATATTAAATGTGGATGAGATTGGTAGTTTGTATATCCATGAGATTGTACGAATTCATGGGGTCCCTCATTTTATCATTTCATATAGTGATTCCCAGTTCACATATCATTTCTAGAAGAGTGTGTAGAAAGAAATGAGTACATAGGTGCTTAT
Organism: Viscum album; assembly: GCA_963277665.1. Taxonomy (NCBI): domain Eukaryota; kingdom Viridiplantae; phylum Streptophyta; class Magnoliopsida; order Santalales; family Viscaceae; genus Viscum; species Viscum album. The sequence goes on along the minus strand of OY728159.1, from coordinate 1,145,277,254 downwards.
AAGAACAAAATAACACCCATAGAATGATGGAAAGTCTAGGAGTAAAATTTAAATGCTTGTGAGGATTGTGATAGCATGCATCCTAGATTTTGGTTTCTCTTGGGAGAGGCATATACCCCTTGTAAATTTATTCTACAATAAAAACTATCATATGAATATATAGAAGGAACCTTATGAGGCTTTTTATTGTGGGTCATGTGATCTCCCCTGTTGTTGTTAGTGGTAGGTGGGGTAGCTTTACTAGGACCACATATCTTGTAAGAGACTTATGAGAAGGTCACGTTGATTTGGAATCAGATGGCTACTTCACAGTCTAGATAGAAATATTATATCGATCACCACCGATGACCTATAGATTTGTATAAGAGTATGAAAGTTTTATGAGGATGGTTAGTTTTTCTAGTATGAGTGATATAGAAGCATTAATGTTAAGAGTAAAAGACTTAAGAGTGGAGAAAATATGTATGTTCTTAGTGGCTAGAGTTGTTATTAGGCGACTCTCAACCACCCTTGAGAGATAAATTCGGGGATGAATTTCTTTGTGAGGAAATATTGTAAGACCACAAGTTTTCATATGAGGTATGAATCACTTTTAATTTTGGGTTTAATGATTTTTCATAGCCTAATATGAGTTTATAATGTGGTCACAAGTGAAGTATGGGCATCTAAGACTTATTCAGAGCCCAGATCCCCGATTATTGGAGAAAGTAGACAGGCCGCACAATTAGGATAAACCATGTGAGGATGAGAAGTTAGACAGATGATCCTGCACAGTTTGATAAACCATAAAATTTGGGGTGCACATCCATAAAAAACTTCATTGTTTTTAACATAGTTTAACTAAATGGTTTGTGCATGGTTAGAAAAACCATGCCCAATAACTATGTGAGGTTCCCCTCCTTATAGAAGTGGGTGCACAGTTGGCACACAATTTTCTTAACAGTGCAACCAAACCATGTGGCCTAGTATTTTGGGTGATATTACAAATTTTTTCTTTAAAAATATATTTAACTTATAACTTTTTCTCCTTTATTCTTCATTGGAAAAAACCAACATAGAGAGATCCCTTTCGGAATCTAAATTCTAGGCTTTTATCCCATTCCTCCATCTGATATCAGAATTGAGAACTATTGGTCTAATGGGTTTTGCATCAATGAGTACTCAATTAATTTTGTTTCATTATTCATACTTCTTAGTATCGAAAAAGTTATTTGGGTGAAAGATAATATGCCATATTTTTTATAATTTTCATCAATGCTTCATTTTTCTCCCAATCTGAGTTGAATTAAGAGCTGATACATGATGAACACTCTAATAACGAACTACAATATGTGGTCTATACTTTTCCAATTTATTTGGTGCTTTGTTAAGATATTTTTAATTATGTCTCCAATCAAAATTTCCAATGTGTCCCTAAAAATGAATTGATCAATTGAAATAAATTAAATAGAACATGTTAGGGATTCTCTTTAGGTCTTTTGAGACATGTTAGAGGTTGTTTCCCCAGAAAAGGCCACCCAATGGGTTTTCCCTTATCCCTTTCCATTTGTTAAACCACCCAAGGGGTGTGTTTTATGCTTTCTTAGTAAGAGGAGGTCTGTTAATAAGTGAATTGAGCTGTTTTGATTAATTTAGAGATGTATTACCTCTTTTTCCAAGTGTTAACATGTCATTCCATTCCTAAATTGATTTTAATGTATTTTATAGAAATCTTTATTTGAGTGGGTAAACTCATTAAACTTCAATGGTTGTTTATGAATAATTAGTGTAATGAATTTGTGAACTAAAATGGTAGTGGATTCCATGGTTGGTATACTTTAGATCATGATTCCATTATACACCATGGATGTTTCTACCTTGGGTATTAAATGTGGTAGTGGATTCCATGGATGATATTTCTCCCTGGTTCTTGATTTTGTTGGATGCCTTGGGCCTTGATACCCCTTGGATTTGGTTTGTCTTGGGCTCATAGTGGATATGGTCGGTAGACATGATCCTTGGAACCAAACTCAAGAGTAATTCAATTTCCATCGAGATGATCTTAGGAATTGATGAGGATTCCTTGATCTTATATACCTTGGATCAGGACCTTCATGGTTTGACAATGTTATTGTATAGTACGAACAGGGTAAATGTGAAATTATTGATTACATTTCTTGACCGTGGTATGCGTGACTCATCTAATTATATATTGAGGAAATTGTTGTAATGACATGTATGGATGTATGACAAGGAAATGTTAGTTATTTATATATTGTTTGAATCTTCTTTATGACATGAGTTGGACACATGTTTTTCAGGTAGCCTTGTTGGGATATACAATATCACTTTCTTTGTAGTGTATATAACACAAGAACTTTACATTTTATTACTTCTTACCTGTAGATATGTATTGAAATCTATATAGATTATATTGTGAAAATAATATTGATATATAACTTTGAGTGGTTATGTACTGGTATTGTTTCTCATACCTTATTTAGGAGGCTATTGGGTACTCGAATATACTATTTGGATGCAGGTAGGGATAGGGGAAAGCACCCACATTTTGATGCTTTCCTTTGTGCAATGCTTAGGAGATGGAGAGCAAAAGACCGATCTGAGAAGAATGATTCTATCTAGAGGTAGTACTTGTACATATTTTTTTGATTTTTTATATGTGTATTCTATTGTACTATTTTATAACTATTTTGGATGTTTTATAGAAACATGTCATGCGTCATCATCTTTTGTATATGAGGTTCTTTTGGCATTGTTATCTATTCATGATTTTATTCTATTATCTAATTGTTGTATCTAATTATTATATTTATTTTTTTTATGTTTTATATCATTGATTTACAATCTGATAAGAGGTCATAGTCTCCCCATATACACACTCTAGGCCATCACTTCTAATCAGCATCCTCTGGTGTTCAAGGAGATACCCTTGAGGACATGTAGTTAAACGAGCTCAGGTCATTGTTGTGTGGAATCTGGGTCCAATATATAACAATAATATGTATGATTATGGTTATATAATATATTTATAATAAACCTATATTTATTATATAGGTTATTTTAATGTTTATGAAGTAATATGAGACTCGAGGTAAGAGATTTTTGTCTCACGTTTTTTTCTATGAGACACATGCCATATTCACCACTTGTTTCTTTTTTATGATGTATATACTACCCATGAAAGTATTTTTTGATTCCTTTCCGGAAAATTATTTTTTATTTACATATCCATATAATGATATATTTTTATGATATTTTGTCATGAATGTTACCAATATTCTAAGGGATTTATGTTAAAATCTCATTGTTTATTGATATTGTTTATGATAATGTTTCCAGTGATGAAATTTTATGACCTATATCTCAATAATCCCATGAATATTACTATACTCTAGTTATTTATGGAGATAAAATTTTTTTCTTTCATTTTTATCTCTTTAAGTACTCAATATACAGAAAGAATGTTTTTATGGAAAATCAAATTTATTTCTCTATTCACTAAAAAATCCTTTTTATTCGATATCTATGTTTTAAAAAATGTCTTCATGAATGTTTATAATATTATATTATTCCCTTTTAAAGTCATTTTTACACATTATTAACATTTTATAAATTTTTTAAAGGAATATTCTTGTTATTCTATAAATGATGTACTTATTACTTTTTACCAAAAAGTGATAGTGATAATTGTTTTAACATACAAAACATTACTATAATTTCCCACCATCATGACAATTAAATGATTTGAATATTAATTTATAGGGTTTAAAAGTTATTTTCAAATAAAATCCCTTCTTTAATTTTTGGGAGGTTTTTATATTTTAATTAAGTGATTTCCAAATAAAAGGAAATTTTGCTTAATAACTATTTGAAGGATATTTTATATAAATTTTCAACTATAATAGCATCCTTTGATGCTAATTTTGATTTATTAAGGATATGATCCAATTATACCATCCTTATTAATTTTCTAGATGGTCTATGATTTTGGTGATGATATTTTTTTGAAACCCATTTATTTTCCATGGTTTATGATATGATGACATGATGAATGTTTTGTGATATTATGACATTTATATAAATGAATTATGATTATTTAATAGTTGGTTAAGTTATATCCTTTAATTGAATTGGGTAAAGTGATGTTGATATCACCTAAGATGATGATGATAATCATGTACATGATTTAAAATATGTTTATTCACCAATTTATGTGTGAGTATGATTTCTTATAGCTATGCTATGAAGAGTATACAGGGAAATGATTGTGAGTAGACTTCTCACATTTTGATGTGTGATTATGACCACCTTCTAGATACTCTCATAAGATTATGTGTGGACATGATTTTTTATCTTGGTTCACAAGATTATGATTTCTTATGCTTATGATACCACATGCCTATATTAGAATCTTGGATGTTGATTACTACTTTTAATCCCTTATTGATCATTATTCTAGATATTAATTTATTTTGGTGCTTATGATCTAAGATATTTTGTGGGGTATGAATATTTTATACTGAAAAAAATATCTTTAATATGTTATCATACACTTATGATCATGTTATCCTCTAATGATTGATATATTCCATGTTTATCATCACTAAGAATATGAGCTCACCCTTTCTCATGTTTAATTTTCCCACGTTAGGAAGAAATTATATAATTAGGGTATTTTTAATAGAGTAAGATGTGGGAATATTTTTTTGGGAGATATTGAAGATACTTTATGAAATAACAATATTATGTATATAGTCTCTAAAGGCCCTAAACCTTTATGATCCATAAGAATGTATTATTATAAAATGTATTAAATATTCATATAAAATGTTTTAATATTTTTGTACGTTGTTCCTTGGTCGCATCAAGAATTGAGAATGTTGAATTAGGATGATTCACATAGCTCATACTTATCTATTAAACAAAGCATCACAAATATGTATAGAGATATAAGTAATACTTCTGGTGGGAAAACATGAAGATAGAAATTGTGGAATTTATTTCTAGATTCTTAGTATGCCAAAAAGTTAAGGATCAATGTTATAAATATAAAGGTATGATGAAAATATTACCCCTATAATTATAAAAATTAGAAAACATAACAATGAATTTCATCATAAGAATACCTAAGACATCTAAAGGCCACAATTTAATTTTTACTACAGTGAATTTACTTACTAAGTTATTTAATTTCATTTCAATCAAATAAGTTTTCTCCCTTAACGAAATATATAGTATATACATAATAAAATTGGTAAGGATATCTGGAGTACCAATGTACTTTGTGTCTAATCAGGATCCGAGGCTTACCTCAAGGTTATGGAGAAGTCTTCAGCAAACATTAGATACAACGATGTGTTTTAGCACTTTTTATCTCCCTCATATAGATGGTTTGTATAAAACAACTATTAAAACTTTAGAGGATATTCTATGATCATATTCAATGTATTTTCAATGATGTTGGGATAAAAACCTTCCCCTAGTAGAGTTCTCATATAAGAATAATTTCCATTATAACATTCCAATGGAACCATAAGAGGCTATGCAAGGGAAGTGGTTTAGGACTCCAATATGGTGGGATGAAGTTAGATAAAGGTTGTTGATAAGACTTGATCTTGTATAAGAGATGATAGAGAAGGCTAAAACCATTCAACGTCATATTAAATCAATTAAAAATTCAAAAAAAATTCTATACTGATAATAATAGAAAATACTTATTGTTTGAGTTTATAGATAATTTATTTTTTTGAATATCACCATGGAAGAAATTCATGAGGTTTGGGAATAAGGGAAAGCCAAGTCCTAGATACATCGACCATTTTAATATTCTTGATCACATCAAATCTATGGGATGTCAACTATCACTACCAACTAACTCATATAAACTGAATTATTTGTTCCATTTATCTCTCTTGAAGAAGTACATACCAGATCCCTTGCATTTACTCAATACGGAGGTAGTACCATTGGATAATGACCTTTATTATGAGGAAAAAATGATAAAGATATTAGAACATTGATATAGTGTTTTATTAAAAAATAAAACTAACTTAGTCAAATTACTATAGAGTAACCATAAGTACAAAGAAGCAACATGGTAACCGAATTAAGAAATGAAACAGAAGTACCCTTATCTATTTTATGGTCTAAAATGAAATTTTAAGGGTAAATATTTTAAAGGTTGGATGAATATAATGACCTAGAATTTTTTAAATGAAGTTTTCCTTATTAATGAATATATTCCCTATTTTGTAATGTAGTATAATATAGAAAAAATAACTATGTAATGAAAATAAACAACACTTTATTATTATTATAAAATAAATCCATAATATGGCCATTTGGAATTATGACCCTAGAACATTACAACCATTGGTAATATAACCAATATTATGTGACCTTTAAGTTTAGTATATATTAAGGGTTATAATAAAGGATAATTGATAATTAATGAAGAACCGATAACATCAACTAGTATGATTATCCCTTATAAATACTATTTATTAGAGTTTCTAAGGGAGATGACATCAAAAGGGTTTACCATTAACTAATACCAAGCCAAGATTCTACAACTGAGACTTCAATGGAATTGGTTATAGGAGAAGTTAAGGCTTATAGAAGTCACCTCCCGATCAATGTTCTCCAAACCACCCCATGAAAATACTATGATCAAAAACCTTATCCTTTGGGTGTATGCTGGTGTAATAAGGGGTTATTTATCTAGAACTTAGTAGTATAAAAGTGTAAATTTTCTTGTTATAAATGAAATAGTGGTTAATTCGATCATATTTTTATTATTATTTAAAATATATATGAATATAAGATAAATAGGATAAATAATTTTTTAGATACAAAGAAAATTTTTTTTTGGAAAACACACGATTACAATAAAAATACACTTTTATAAAAAATTAAAAAGAATTAAAAAAAATTATTTTCCTTTAAATGGTCTTATAATTTTTTTTATTTTAATAAAATTGATAATATATTTTTCTATAAAGTCCCTAATAATTTTTTAGGGGTTAACATTTTTAATATGTCAAAATAACTATTTTTTTAAATAAATAAGAATTTTTAATTAAAAATAAAATTTATCATATTTTGAAAATTATTTTGATAAAATAAGTGTTATTTTAGAAATTTGAACATTAAAATTACCCAACAATTAATTTTTTATAATTTTTTGAGATTTTTTTTTTCTGGGTAAAAAATAAATATGGTATAAATATACGATATGTATTATGACATCATAATAACTTAAAATAGATGTAATAAATAATATAATGGGAGATCTCAAACAAAATTATAATTATTCATTTAAATGTGGTATTTTAAAGAGATGAGATTAATTTTTCAAACCTAAAATGAATCTTCAAAAACCTATTGTATGTTATAAAGGGTTCAAATAAAAATATTTATGAAAATGAATATATTACACCTCAAAAATATTATTAATTAAGAAAACTAATTCCTTAAGATATTAAAATATTTAAAACTATCTCCATTTGGAAAATACCATGGGTAATAACCTTGATAATACCAATGATTTTACATTTTTTTTAACTTGATGTACACGCCCTATGTTTAGAAATTAATAAATAATTCCTAGTCCTTTGCTATAAATATTCACACATTCTCCCATTACTATTAACAAAAAATAATTTTAGCATGAAGTTATTCTAAATTTCCCTCCCCATTTCCTTCCTAATGAGTTTCTAAGGAGCACCTTCCAAGATTTGAGAAGTAACCTCTCAAGGTAAAGGGTTATCTTCCACCTCTTTTCTATTCAAGAACTTTCTTTTTAATATGACTTTAGATTATCAATGGATTATGATATCTTGTGTTTATGAAAATTCCTTTAATTTCAAAATAATTCCCAAATAATTATAAACCACCTTCCTCTCTCATTAATCACTTCCATAAACTTTTATGTATACCTTTTATGTCTTCAGAATACTCTCTTTATTTTCTATGACATAAATTTTATGTTGTGAATACCCAACCCAATTTTTAATTCATGGGAATTAACCTAGATATTATAATCCTTAATTTATTTCAGACTTCTATTTATGAAACCCACATTCCTTAATTATTGGATTTAAATTATGAAATATGTTCTTATGTTATATGATCGACGTGGAACATGTAAAGATAGACATATGAAGGGTGCACCCTTATAATGCACCAATTCATTGGTTAATGTTTTCATCTCATGAGATACCATGTATAGTGCATAGTTGATTATCCTAGAAAACTATGTTTTGATGTCTTGGTGGATATCCTTCACTTATGCTTATGTTTCTATTTTTATGTTGCTTCCACATTCCATTTATGCCATGATCTTGTGATATCATATTCAACATGCCCTGCTTCCATGGTATTATTCTCTTTTTTATCATCATGATATACCTTTTGTCTCATATGTACCATTATTACTATGATTAATATATTATATAGAATTATATATCCCTCATATATTATACTATTTGCAGGTTATCCAATGTAGCATTAGGAGTTCAAGGGATTATATGATCACATTTGGAGATTTAAAGCAATGATTTAATTTATATTTTTAAGTTGATGACATATGTATCTAATTTATTAAAGAAACTAAAAATCTCTATTATATGATATCTTAGTATATATATATATATAATTATTTTAAAAATCATGAAATAAAATTTATAATATATAGGGGTTTTTATAAAATTACAAACACAAAAATGTGAGAACAAGGACATATAAATTCAAAATAATAAAGAATAATAAATAATAATAAATAAACAAATGATGTGAGGGAAAAGTAATAAAAAAAGAAAATAAGTAATATAAAATTTTAAAAACAAATGAAAAAGAGGTAGGGAGCCACTTAATATTCAATCACTTTTTGGGAATTAAAAAACTTGGACATGAATCCCATTTTTATAAGATAAATATGATTAGGAAATGTTGAATAGTTCAAGTAAAAATTAGAATAATAGTTAGTGATAACATATAAAGAGTAATTGGGGAAAGAAATAAAATAAATGAGTAACCCCTACTGAGTTAAATAATAAGAAAAATTTACATAAGATAATAATAAAGGAATATATAAAGATGCTTAATAAAATGAAATATAAATCACAACATGCTTAAATAGATATACAAAAGTTAAGTGAATTTAAAATAATAATAATAATATAGTAAGGTATACTTCTATTCAATCTATGCTTTCCTAATTTTAAAATATTTGACAATGAAATATTTATATAGAAAATTTTTTATTTACAATAAAATTCTAGTATCAAGACACAAAACATGTTAATAAAATTTAATAAATAGATATAAAGAATATACAATGAATAAAAACCAATAGATTATAAAATACTTTATTTTGATATAATACCTCATGATTCCATTATTTAGGCTCATATTTAATCTTTTCAAACATGACAACATCAAGTCTTTGTAAATATATTGGTAATTGTTTCATCATTAGGATCAAAATCTCGCTTAATATCACATTTATATATATGATATCTGATAAAATGATTCCTTAATTTGATATTATTTGTTTTGGAATGTTGTGTATGGGTTTTAAAACTAGATATGTATGATGAATTGTCACACATAATATAAATCCTTTCAAAATGAATATCAAAATTGGTCAAGGTCTATCAAATCTAAAGATTTTGAACAGAACGAATTACTAATATGACATTTTTAACTTCAACTATTGATAAATCCACAAAAATATTTTTTTTAAACTCCATGGAACCAAAATTTTACACAAAATATTACATATACCACTGCTGTGAAATATTCACTATAGTTAATGCCTTCATATTGATGATACATTTGAGCAACTAATATGACATTATTCCTTGTAATCTGTTGAGATATATAAAGATTATTCTTGAAGTTCTATTTAGAACTAATCATATTCATATATTCAGGTGGTTTAATAAATTAATAAACACCATTCATTGGAAATAAGTTAAGTTCATATTTCATGGATATAACCCAATTCAGGTCTTTCAATGATTTTGAGACATTATTGAGAATAAATTGTGAAATAAAAAAAAATTTTAAAAAAAAATTCTTACTATTTTTTTAGTTTTAATTATTTGATCCAAATCACCAATATATCCTTCAATAGGGTGATCTCAATGTGTATTCTTAATCCTTTTTTGATCACATTTATTCCTCCCATCAACTGAAACATCTTCCACTTGAGGGTCTCTAAAATTGAATTCTCTAAAATCTTCTTCAATTTGTTATTATTTAAAAGTCTTTTCATTTGAGTGATTCTTATAAAAAATAACATAAATCGATTTTACAATAATTACCATTCTTTTATTATAAACTATATAAGATTTTATCGCACTAGAGTATCCTAAAAATATCCTTTATTAGTTTTGACATCAAATTTATACAAATAATCCTTAGTGCTGAGGGTACAATATTTACATCTAAAATATCTAAAATAACTAAACTGTAGCTTATTATTATTCTAAAACTAATAGATATTTTTATAAAGAATAGATATAATAATAATTTTATTTGAAACACAATAATCTAAACTAATTTTTTTTGAAAAGTATCTAGGTAACCTATACTATTATAGAATGGTCGTTACAACTATTTAAAGCATCCTATTCATCATCTCTACTAATTCATTTTTCATGGAAACTTGGGGAATAAAATTTTATGAGAATAACCATGGTTTTCATAGAATTTATCTAGCATTTGGTTATAAAATTTTCCTCCTCTGTGTCTTAGAATATAAACAACGAAGTTTATTTTATCATTTTGAACTATATTCCACTATGTAGAAAACATAGATAAAGTTCCACTATTATGAGATCAAAAATATACCCTGGTGAATCTACATTTGTTATACACATTAATAAATGAAAAATTATTTATACCAAGTATTTCTGTCTTAACTAGTATAAACAAATATAGTTAAAATAGTTAAAGTGCTCCGACGATATTCACTTGCTTGATTGAATGATATGAATCCTTATGTTACTTTCCATTTATGTAAGGATCAAATACGTGATACTTTCAACTTTAAGTTCTGGTAATTATGGTACTCTTTTATGTTTTTAAATATGACAAATCATCCATAGGTTTACATGTACAAATTTTATATGACATAAAATACCATATGTTTTTATAATATTTAACAACTTTAGATGTGGAACTATTTATTTATCAAGGTTAATATAATAAATATTATATTTATAGTTAGCATAAAATAATATAGAATGATAATTTAAAATAAGGAATTTATAATTATAAATTTAAAATTTATTCTATAATCACATAATTTAGAAGTTCTAATCAAGTAATATTTTAATCCACCAATATACCAAAACTTATTATTAATAATAGAATTCATAATACCAACATCACTAAAATATTTTACCTTCCCATTGTAATTATATCCAAAAGTGATAGATCCTTTTTCATATATTTTATATGTAATGATATTTTATTGGTATCCAATCATATGTCTAGCGAATCCACTATCCATATACCATACATATTTCATGATACTTCCAAGAAACATTTTATGTAAATTAATTAATAAAAAAATTGGTTGGGTATAATGGGATTAATAGATCTATTCTTCAAAACCCATAAAAATATTCAACAATCATTAATAACAATTATAGAAGATAAAAATTGAGAAATTAGTGCCTTTGTGTTTCTTAAAGAGTGCGAAAATATAGAAGAGTATCCAATAGAATAATGTTTCTCCATCATGCATATGAATCAATTATCTGTAGAGATACTAACTCCAATTTTTTTAATGATGCTCTGGTACATCTGAGGTATTTTCTCATCATAACCAACACCATTTTTTTCTGGTCACATTATTCATAAATATCTTTTTTTTCATATCATTACTTACCTTAAACAGAGGTTGAAAGATTTTCTTTCGGACTTTAAATCTCTTTTTTAAGACATTAATTATACCTTTTAATGATCTAAAAAACATCATAAACCATTTATTTTATACTAGAAGTAGTAATATTTAATTTATCATCTAATTGATAAAGAATATTATTTCCCTTAGAAAGAGGCTTATTACTTCATTTATGTTCCTTGTAAAACTTATAAATTCAAAAAAATCTCTCTATAAATTTTCAAAATTTCCATCATACTCTCCAAAATTATGTATATAATATTATATTTATTTTTAAAATCCTATTAATATTTGAAACCAAAACCACTAACATCATTCAATGCTATTTTTAAACACAAGTTAGAATATTAGTTCTCAATTATAGATTATTCACTAGAGACAAAATATTTAGTACAACCCCAACCAGTAACCCAATCTATATTCTCTTTATTCATGAAGGTTTTATTCTTGATTTCATTCTTTAATCTCGAATATTCAAGATTTATATGACCTTTATTTCTACATTCAAAACAAGTGATATTTGAAATATTATATTTAGAATTAGAATTACCTTTCTCAATTCCTTTTTGATCATCTCTAGGATATTATTTTCTAAATATTATAGAGAATAATTAATTTATTTTTAGGTGTTTTTATACGACATTTACAGGTTGATCTTCTTCATCGTTTTCACTTCTTTACAACCTAGTATTATGAGGGAAATAAAATACATTTATAGATTTGAATTCTATACATTTTGAAACACCGTGAGTTTTAATGTATTATTTTTTGCCGCATAAATTAAATTTATTTGATAACATGTGATACACGCATCACTAAAATATTTTTACTTTTCATGAAACACTAAGTTAAGCTTGTGTTATAGAAACCCCCAGTTTATCTTGTACTATAGAAAAAATTGAGTTTTAATAAACAATGATATATTATTAATATTAATTTAAAAAATATGTTATAACATAGCTATTAAAAATATTTATATGAATATTAGTAACTAATAATTAAATATTATTTATAATTATTTAATATAAAGAAAACACACTGATAAAAAACATTTAATTTTTGAAAATGTCTATATGTTTCGAAAATACTATTTTGTAAAAAAAAGTTTTTTCTTTATTTCTGCGAACCATAAAAAAAATTCACAATTTTATTAAAATTAATTTGATAAAAGAAACATAATTTTTTAATTAAAAATATCAAAATTACCTTATTGTGTGTTTTTGGTATTTTTTTGAATAGTTTCATTTTTTGATGAATAATAAAAAATACATAACTTTTATTGAAAACTGCCTTTTCATTTAATTTATTTATAAAATTAAATTATATTTTAAATTGGTTTTAAAGTAAAATTAGTTAAATAATAAATCCATTAATACAATTTATGTAATTTTGAAAAAAAATTCATATTGAATTTTGATATACAACTCTGTAAACTTTTGAACAATTTCTCTTAAAAAACCCTTTTTCTTGTCGCGTCTGCGAGATTAATTTTAAATTAAATTTTATACTTATGTGAATGGAATTTGGGAAAATGGATTCCATATTTTAAATCATAATAATAAATTATTATCTAATAAGTTAAAATTATTTTTTGAATAAAATAAATTGTAATATTAATAAAAATTATTTACCACGGTTAAGGTAAAAATGGGTCTATCGAGGCTTAAAACTAAAATGATAAGGCTTAAAATGAACTATACACTTGTATAAAATATATTTTATCTACATATTTTGACTTTTTAGTGTGTAAGGTTCTAATTGGATCCATTTTGGACCTTATTGGAAATTTAAAAAGGTGTGTACATGTTTTGTTTTTAAAACAATTCATGTGTGCCACTCACATCACTTATTAAAGGCCACCCTATATCCACTCTCATTAACACTATAATTTTTTTTGGTTTAGTAAATACCAAATAAAATCACTTAAAAATTACATGATATCATCCTATAATCCATATTTTTGACAGAAATCTAACCTAAGAAGTTTTTTTGGGAAAACCTAAGATAGATACTTGAAGAAGAGGTAGCATTCATCAATGAGAATTTTTGTTTTATTTCTTCATAAACATACTTAAATTATTATTATACCATGATGACATAATAAAATCTAAATTTTACATATATTGAGATGTTTTTATTTTATATTCATGGCCTACAAAAATCTCTGCTTCCATCAAATGGGTTACAAATGATTGTTCATGTGTACAATGGACTACCGCATCACGAGCCGATCTTGTTATTTTTTTTCAATTACCACCTATCAGTAATGGTTATAATGATTTATTTATTATTTATATATATATATATATTTTATTTATGATTTTAATATTATTAAATTATTATTATATCACTTATACATTTATACTCTTCATTTTGTGGGAATATGATAACATCGCTCGTGTGTACGATGAACTAATGCCTTGCGAAGCGATGTGATTCTTTCATGCTTTACATGGATTGTATTAAGGATGAGTTTAATAAAAAATGTGATATATATGAAATTAAAATGATAATTTAAGGATAATATATATATATATATATCATTTACTTTTCTTTCTTCCAATCTTACAAGAAAAAGGAAATATCATTCATGTGTATATACGACCCACTGTCTCCATAAATGGTGTATTTCATTTTTATCACTAAATATTATGAATTAATATAAATATTTACATAAATAATATATATTAAATTTATATCATGGTTAATATTTTTTATATCATGAAACCATGATAGATGTAATAATACAAAAAATAACACGTCAAAACATACACAAAAAACAAAGCAGTTATTGCCTGAAATGTGACTTTAGCATGGAATTATTAATAAAACGGTAATAAATGGTTATAATAAAATATTATACGGTATTATTTATATGAATATGTTTATTTTATATATTTATAATAAAATTATATTTATTATACTTGTGGTTTTAACATGTATTAAGGAAGTCAAGACTTAAGGTAAGGAATTTTTGTCTCAATTTACCGTATTTGAGATGTATGTTATGTTATGCACAAATATTCTTTCACAAGGTATATATAAAAACCCCTTTACATGTAATTATTGAATTTATTTATCCTCATGATATTTAATGTTTCTTTGAATGATATTCCTTCATTGGTATTATGATTTAAAGTTACCAAATTGTTAATGATTTTATTTTACAATCTCATTATTTTTCAATATTATTTAGGACTATGTTTTCGATGATAAAACCATATGATAAATATATCAATAAAATAATTAATATTTTTATCCTATTTTTATTCATGATATATTGAAGTAATATAAAATTTATTACTCTTTGGTGCTTAAAATAGTTGATAATGTTTTTAATAAATTCTACCTTTATATCTATATTCATTCGGGAATCAATTTTATTCCAAAACCATGTTTTACAAAAAAAATTAATTTTTTTTACTAATATATTAAATTTTATATCCCATGTTTTAATTATTTTAATTTTTTAAGGAAATATCTATTTATTTTATTCTAAAAAATTAATAATTAGATTTTACTGAAAATTGTGAAAGGAATATTTGTTTTAACATGTACTACATGAACCAAACTTTACATCAGCATGACTAATCATTACTTCCAATATTCCTTTATAAATTTTTAGGGCTATTTTGAAAGAAACGTATTTTCAATTTTTTTTAATGTCTAAAAAAAAATAAAATAGGAAAGGATATATTAATCGAGAAATGTTTTAAAATACCATTAAAAATAATTTTCCATCTAAGATTATATCCATTGATGTTACCTCTGTCTTACAGGGGATATGATCCGGGGATACCATTATTATTCTTTCAATAAATGATTTTTGTTTATAATGAAAATATGTTTACGAAAATCGTTTGTCTTCCACATGTTATACCATGATAAAATGTTTATGAAACCCAATTATTATCATAGTTTATGCTACGATGAGATGATGAAATGATTAAGAAACTTGTCTTTTTCAAAAGGTTTTGATATGATGAAGTTTTTATGAAAGTAATTTCATTTCTCGGGTTATGATATTATTAATGATTTATGATCTTACGAAACACATGAATATGGTTTTCATTATGATATATATGTAGGACCTATATCTCTATCCAATTCATTAGGTAATGATTTATATCTCATGAGATAGACAGGATTAGAATATGAAGTGAACCCGATTCCATAAGGGACTTTGTCTGATAAGATAGTATTGGTAGTGAACCTTGAATACTATGATCGTTTGTGGAGTGAAACCATTCAAATATGATAGACTTGGAAGTGATACTTAACTAATATGGAAATAATTTTCTATTATTATCTGTATTCCATAATTCCATATATTATGCCAATGTTATACTAACATGGATCTTGTTATTTGATTATCTTATGATTCATTTATTATGAACTAATAATCATTATTCTATTACTAAAAATAAATATATTTTATATGCAAGGTATGGTTTTCAAATGTAACTCCCATGTTCTCATAACCTTATGTTCATTTCATGCATACATATCTCCCTTGTTTACCTTTACTGAGCATAAGATATCACACTTTCTTATGATTCGTTTCCCCAGGTTATAAAGAAATTTATTATGTATAATATTCATAATAAGGGTGATTGTTATAAATATCATAATGTGAGATGATTTATTTTTTCTATAAACTAGTTTTTTGTCTCCATGTTTCTAATAAAACAAAAATATTATGGCCTTTAAGCTTGTGTTTGTGTATTGTAATGTATATTCATAAGAAATGAAGTAAATATCTATGTATTATAAGCCTGGGTCACTATATTTGTTATCATAGAATAGGTTTAGTTAACCTTTGGAAACTAAGATGATGAAACCTTTGTGAGATCCCTAAGGACATGTCTAAAGATAGGACTATATACAAGTCAATGTATTGATGAATATATTAGAATTTTGGTAAAGGAGAGAGTGAGTGGTTTCCAAGAAATAAAACTTCTCTCTAAATACTACAATTCAATGTGGCTCTATAATAGATGTATATAGAGGCAATATCTATGAAAATTGTGAATTTAGATATACTAGATTTTTTCTTAGTGCATGAAAACATGCCTTTCTACACACCTGGTTTGAAACTCCTAGGGGATGTTATTTGGAAATTCACAAATTCTTTCTATACTATCATGAAGTATTTAAACAGATGATGATAATGAATATCAAAGGATAAACCTATTTTTTCATAGATTAATGAATTATGTGTCCTTATTTGGACATCCTATAAGTGAGTTTTCATGATTATGTGGTTCCCCACTATGATTATTATTTCTTACATTATGATTTTTGGTTTTAGTCAATGTATAGAACCTTAAGAAACCATGTTAATGAAGAGTGTGATGAAAAATTCCATGATTTTCCTCCCGAGATTCCATTCATTATGGGATATGGAATGAAAAATCTAATTACAATTCTCACACAACTTTCACAAGATATAAATCATTCTAGAATTAAAAACGAACAGAAGAGGGAACAAAGTTATATTGGGTTCTTCATGAGGTAATGATCACCTTCTTTTAGTGGGTATTCTAATCCACTATTTATTGAAAAATGTATTAGAACCACTAAAAAGATATTTTCCATTCTTTAATGTTAATAATATGAAAAATTCATTTTGGATTGCAACCTTTAAGATGGTTAAGAGGATCAATTGTGGAATCTTATTAATAATACAAGGAAGCAAGATGAAATTGAATCCATGGATTAGGATGAGTTCAAGAAACTATTTTTCAATAAGTAATTTCCTTGTATTATTCATATGAATATGGATAAGGAGTTCCTTGAGTTAAATTAAAAGGATGATGAATCCATTGATATCTGTGTGGAAAGTTTTAAAATACTTAAAAGGTACACTTCTGGTATTATCATCCAACCTAAAAGTAAGGTTGAACATTTATTCAGTGTCTTAAAACCAACTTTATAAAGTTTTTTATCCATAAGATACTTTATTATATATGAATATATTGTTTTATATTATATCAAGGTGGAAATGGAGGTTGGATTTACATATCAATCTCATGGATTTGGAAAGAAAAGGTATATCTAGTTCAAAGGAAAATCTAAAAAGCATGGAGAGAAGAATTTGAGATTTTATTTATTCTCAATGGTGGGAAAAATATTGTTGGAAATTGTATTGTTGGGACTAGTAAATGTTTTAAGTGTAGAAGTGAAGGTCATCAGTAAATTTATTTCTAAAGTGATGTGAATAAGTTATCTAATGATGAGATTAAATGCACCACCCACACTCTAGTGTTTCAAATGCAAGGATTATGGGAACTATGATAACTAGTTCCCAAATCTGAAGGTTAATGATCATGATCGATGTAAGAAACCTATTAATATAAAGGACAAGGAGAAATATCATGTGATCAATATTTTTGATGAGTGGTGCAATAACAACATGGTGAAAGGTATACTTAATATTTACTCTAAAACTACTAATGTCTTATTTTAATCTAGATCTATCCATTATTTCATATCTAAAGAATTTTGTAAGGGTTTAAAGATGACATCCAAACAATTAGATATATAATTATTTGTGAAAAACTCTAATGGTAAAATGATCACATCTCAAGTATATGATTCCTCTCTAGTAGAAATTTGTGGGAATGTGGTTCTTGAAAATCTGGTGACTTTTCCACTCATGGAATTTGATGTCATCTTAGGTATGGATAGGGTTTATCTATGTAAATACCATATAAATTATTAAGTAAGGAAATTCACGTTTGATATTTTAAACCAAACTATGATCATCTATCAATTTTTTTATAAGTTTGAACTTCTGATTTAGATTACGTCCACTATATGGGTCTTAATTCCCATTCAAAAGTAGTGATTATCTCAAATGGTTGGGGAGAAACCTGAAATCTATGATATTCCTATTATTTAAGAGTTTTTTCATGTATTTTTGGAAGATTTTTTTACTTCCATGAAAAGGTGAAGTTGAGTTCTCAATAGAAATCATACCAGGAGCCACACAAATTTCAAACACTTCTTATATAATGGTCCTGATTGAGCTACAAAAATTAAAGAAGTAACTCTAGGATAACCTTGAAAAGGTATTCATTTGACCAAGTGTGTAACCATGTGGTTCACTTATAATTGTTTTTAAATAAAAAATGGATAGATGAGAATCTGTATTGATTATTGATAGTTGAACAAGATCAATATCAAGAACAAGTATCCTCTACCCCATATTACTGATCTATTTGAACATCTACACAGACCTAAATACTTTTCCAAGATTTTAATTCATTATATATATCATCAATTAAGGGTCAATAATGAGGATATACCCAAAACAACATTTCGTACAGTGTATTGAAACTATGAATATATAGTAATGTCATTGAATCTTACTAATGCCCCCACAATTTTCATGGATTTAATGAATAGAGTCTTCAGAGTTCACTTTGATCAGTTTGTGATTCAATTGATAGATTATATTATTATCTATTAAAAGATAAAGGAAGATAATTAAGTCCACTTTACAATTTCACTAAAGAACTTAAGTAAGGATAAAATATATGAAAAATTAAAAACTATGAATTTTGGATGAAAAGGTTTCATTTTTGGGCCATATAATCTTAAGAGAGGGTATATGAGTAGATACATCAAAGGAGAAGGTAGTTGAATGTCAGAGCAGACCAACCACAATGAATGATATCCATAGTTTTCTTGGTTTAACTGGATATTATTGATGGTTTGTGGAGAATTTCTCACAACTATCTAATCCTATGACAAAGTTTACTTGAAAAGGAGATGAGTTCCTATGGATAGATGAATGTGATGAAAATTTCAAGGAACCAAAGAAAATATTTGTCATCACAAATGTGTTTACATTACCATATAGTGGAGAAGTGTTTAAAACCTATAATGATGCATCCAATAAGGGATTAAGATGTGTAATCATGTAAAATAACGCGGTTATAGGTTATGGCTTAATAAAATTGTTGATTAATGAGAAAAATTACTCAACTCATGATTTAGAGTTAGCTATGGTAATTTTTTCATTAAGGATATGGAGTTATTATATTTTTGGAGAAAAGTGTGATATTTATACTGTTCACAAAAGTTTAAAGTATATATTCACAAAAAACTAGTTGAACATGTGATAGAGAATATGGTTAAATATGATTATAGATTATACATGCTCAATACATTATCAGCCTAGGAAATTGAAAAAGGTGTCAGATGCTTTGATTAGAAAGGATCATTGTAGATTATCCATGATAAGGATTACAAAATATCCAATATTTATGGATTTGAAAATAATGGATCTAGAAATATGAAAGGAAGGGTAAAAATATTATCTTTCACAATTGACTGTTCAACCATCTATCTAGGTGAATTTTAAAGAGGGGAAGAAGGAAGAAATAGAGTAGTAAAATAATGTTAGAAATGTTCTTGATTTTAACCTTGATCATGATGTAATGAGAAGGTTTTATAATTGTTTATGAATTTCTTCTATAACGTATTTTATGTAGGAGTTTTTATGGGAAGCTCATATTTCTTTATTATCTATTAATCTTGGAAGTATGAAGATGTATATAGATTTAAAAGAGTATTTATGGTTGGATGATAGGAATGGATATATTTTATAGTTTTCATCTTGATTCTTGTTATGTTATCAAGTTAAGGCTGAAAGAAAATAGTCTATAGGGATGTTACATCCATTAACCATACTAGAATAAAAATAAAAAAATATCACAATAGATTTTTTTGTTGGACTCCCCAAAAAATCTAAAGGGAATAATACTACATGGGTTTTAGTCGAACACCTTACTAAGTTAGTGAAATTCATTGCTATGCGAGAAGACTTGTCTCTAGATCAACTTGACAAGATATACATTAAGAAAATTGTAACGTTACATGGAGTACCACATTACATTATGTATGGTAGGGGTTCTAGGTTCACATCCAAGTCATGGAGAAGTATTTAGAAAACTCTCAATACAGAGTTGAGTTTCAACACTATGTATCATCCTCATACAAATGGATAGTTTGAGAGAACAATTCAAACCCTAGAGGATATGTTGAGATCTTTTTTATTTGATTTAAAAGGTGATTGGGGTCAAAAAATTCCTCTAATTTAGTTTTCTTATTATAATATCTTTCAGTAAATCATTATTATGTCTCCCTATAAAGTCTTATTTATAAAAAAATGAAGAGCCCCAATAGCTTAACTTAAGTTGGGGAAAGAAATGTATTGGTACATGAGGTATTTAAAGAAATTATAGAGAAGGAAAAATCCATTCAGCAACACATCAAGGCAACTCAAAGTCAATAGAAATGTTATGATGATAATAACTGATGTGATATATAATTTGAAGTTGGTGATAGGTTTTTTTATAAATTTTTTTCCATGGAATAAGGTTATGATATTTAGGTTGAAAGGGAAACTAAGCCCTAGGAATATGAGCCCCTTTAAAATTATTGATTATATTGGGACTGTAGATTATCATTTGGTGATTCCAAAAAACCTCTATCAATTCCATGATGCATTCCATGTATCTTTACTGAGGAATTAAATACTTGAACCTTGATATGTATTAAACTCATAGGTTATACCACCAGAGTAAGATCTTTCTTATAAGGTACAACCGATGGATATTTTATATAGTTCTATGAAACAAGACCACTCAACTATTTAGAATTTTTTTTGGAAAACCACCTATTTGAGGAAGCTACATGGGTTCTTGTGGATATTATGAGGTATAAGTATCCTCATTTGTTTATATCAGAGTGATGAATTTCAAGGTTGAAATTAATTTTAATGGGGGTAGAATATAAAACCTAGAGGTTTTATATATTATTATTATTTGAATAAGTTAAATTTTACTGGTAAGTGGTGTTACGCACAAAAAAAAAATTAATATTTTATTATATGAAACACATATTTAATAGTACATTACACGCAACACTGGGTTAGCTTGCGTTACACTCAACACTGAGTTTTAATAAAAAAATGATTTATTATTAATATTATTTAGAAAAAAATGTTATAACCTAGCCATTGAAATTAGAGATATTAATAGTAATAAATAATTTCTAAACATTATGGTTTTATATAAATAAAAAATACAGATAAAAAACACTCAAAAGTTTAAAATGTCTATATGTTTCGAAAATACTATTTTCCCCAAAAAATGCATTATATCATTTTGGGAACTTTGATAAAATTAATTTTTAACACTTTTCGAAAATTAATTTGATAAGGTAAAATTAATTTTTGAAATAATCATATCAAAATTATCTTAGGGTTAATTTTTGGGATTTTTCTGAAAAGTTTTATTTTTTGATGAATAATGAATAATACTGAATTTTAATTAAAAATTGAATTTTTGTTTAATATATTTATAATGTTGAATTATATTTTATGTTAATTTTAAAGAAACATTAGTTCAATTATAAATCCATTAATCCACTTTAGGATATTATAATCAATTTTATATTGAATTTGGATATAAAAACATTGTAAAATTTTGAACATTTTTTCTTCAAAAACCATCTTTCTCATCTCATTTATTGGATTGATTTTAAATAAAATTACATGAAAAAAGTGAATGTAAATTGAAAGAATTTATTAAATATTTATAATTATAATAATTTATATTATCTAATAAGTTTAAACTATTTTTTGACAAAAAATTATTTTAAAAATATTAATTTGTTTTACCATGGTTAAGGTAAAAATATGTTTACCAGGGGGTTTGAACTAAAATGATAAGGGTTTAAATGACATATAAAATAGTATAAATTATATTTTATGGAAATATTTATACATTTTAATGTCTAAAGTTCTAATGTTATCCATTTTGGACCCTTGTTTCATGTAACAAATATGGGAACACTTTTTCTTTTCAAAATATTACAAGTGTGCCACTCAACTCACTTGTAAAATGCCACCCCTCTCTTATCTTATTCACACCTTAAAACTTTTTTGGTTCATAAAATATCTACCCAAATAACTTATAAAATTCCCTCTTATAATCTTATATGTCTTATGTTGGACATAAATCCATACTTGGATGGATTTTGGTGCAAACCTAAGGAAGATACCCAAAGAAGGGGTAACATTCATCAATGAGAATTTTTGTTTTATTTATTCACCCACCTCATTCAATTATTATTATAACTTGATGATATAATAACCTAAGTATCTTAAATATAATGATATTTTATTATGTTATGTTCATGACCTAAAAGCATATCCACTTCCATCAAATGGGCTACGAAATCATTATTCATGTGTAAGGAGGACTACCGCATCACGAACCAATATTTTTCATTTTACATTACCACCTATCAAGGATGGTTATAATGAAAGATTTATTATTTATAAATTATATTAATTATGTTATTATTATCTAATAATTATATCACACATACCCTCATAGTCTTTATTTTTTGAGAATATGATAATGTCGCTCGTGTGTACAGTGAAATACTGCCTCACGAACAGATGTGATTCATTCAATGTTTACATGGAATATATTAAGGATGGGTTTAATAAAAATATTTTACATATATGAAATATAAATTATCATATATTTATAATATATATATCTTTATTTTTCTTTCTTTCAATCTGACTGGAAAATGGAAACAACGTTTATATGTACGTACGGCCTACCGTCTCCATGAATGACATATTTCATTTTCTATAAATAGATTTTAGGAATTACCATAAATAAATATATAATGAATATATATTATATTTATATCATTTTTAAAATTCTTGATATTATTAAGCCATGATCTAAGTAAGAGGAACAAAAATAAGAATTCAAAACATACATGAAAAACAAAGCACTTATTGCCCGAAATGTGACATTGACATGGAATTTTCATTAAACGGGTAATAAAAGATCATAATAAAATAATATGAGGTATGATATATATGATTATGGTTATTTATTATATTTATTATACAATAGTTTTTAATGTGTTTGATGGAACTGAAGACTTAGGCTAATGGATTTTTGTCTCAATTTGTCTTTATTGAGGTGCATGTTATGTTATCCACCTATATTAATTCACAAGGTTTATATACAACCAATTTAGCATGTAAAATCATTAATTTAATTATAATAATGATATTTTAAGTTTAGTTTACTGATATTATCTCATGGGACTTATGATTCAAAGTTTTCAAAGTGGTAAATATTTTTTTGTTACAATCTGATCATTTATCGAGATTATTTATGATTATGTTTCCAATGATAAAATATTATGATACATATCTAAATAAAATAATTAATTCCATTATACTCTATTTTTTCTTGATATAATCATGTATTAGTTCCATTTTCCCACTCTTTGGTATTTACATTAATTAAGAAAATGTTTCTAATAAAATTTGATTTTATTTCTCTCTTTGATAAAATATATTTTTTCTTCCAAAACCATGTTTTATAAAAATGTTATGAAAAATGTATTACCATTATTTTAAAATAAAATTTTTCCAATGTTTTTTTATAAATAAATATTCATGTTATTTTCCAAACAATTACCATTTGTCTTTTATCAGAAATGTGAATGTAATCTTTGTTTTAACATGTATGACTTGAATAAATTTTTATAAAGTCAAAAAAAATCACAAATTAGAATATTACTTTATAAGTTTTCAATGTTATTTTCAAATAAAATTATTTTATAAATGTTTTATGTTTTTTTAAATGTAATGGATATTTTATTCAATAAATGTTGTAAATGATCATTCAATGTCATTTTTCATCTAAGATGACATCCATTGATGTTATCTATGCCTCACTGGGGATATGATCCATGGATACCATTCTTCTTATTTCTATAAATGGTTTATTTTTATGATGGAATAATGTTTATGAAACCCATTTAAATTCCACAGGTTATAACATGATAAAATACTTATGAACCCCACTTATTTTCATGGGTTATTCATTGATGAAGTGATGAAATGATTATAAAAACTGTATCTTTTCTACAGGTTATGATATGATTAAATGTTTATTAAACCCATTTCATATCATGGGTTATTATATTATTAATGTTTTGTAATGTTTTATCACACATAAACATGTTTTTTATTAATGATATGGGTGAAACTAATATATCCCTCTAATGAATTGGGTAAAGATTTATATCTCATGAGATAAATATGACTTGAAGAGGGAGTGAAACTGATTTTTGTAAGGGCCTTTGTTTTCTATGAAGGTGTTGGGAGTGAACCTTGACTAATATGACAGTTGGGGGGGGGGGGGGTGAACCCATTACAATATGACATCCTTGATAGTTATTCTTTAATAATATAAAAATTATTTTCTATGCTTATGTGTATTCTATAATTCCATGTCTTATTCCAATGTTATGATCTCATGGATCATGTTATTTGATTATATTATGATTCATTCCCTATGTCTTACCAATATTTATTCCATGACTCAAGTTTATGATATTTTATATGCATGGTATAGATTTAAAATGTGATGTAATGTTCTCATACCCTTATTTTCATGTTATACTTATCTCCCTTGTTTACCCTTACTGAGATTCTGAGCTCACCCTTTATTTTTTTTTCATTTTCCTAGGTATGTAGAAATGTACTACATATCATATTATTAAGAAGGGTTTTAGTTTTTAAGATTGTAGTGGGAGATGATGTTGTTTACCTATAGACTATTTTTCTATGTCTCTTAGTTTCCATAGATACTAAACTATTACAATCCTCAGGAGTATGTTTATATAATCTAATTTATATTTATAAAAAATCATCTAATATCTATGTATGATAATCCTAGGTAACTGTAAATTTCTTTTTGGTTGTCTCCATTTCATCATTGTATTTTAAATCCAATTCTTATTGAATAAGTGAAATTATCAGTTCTTCAATTTCATAGGCCATTTAATTCATTATTTCATCAATGAAAACATTATTTTTGTGATACTTATTTAGTAGTGATATGAAAAGTAATTAAATTATGAAAATATTATCCAAGGATTCATAGAGAGCACTCATTCTATTCACTATTCTCATGAATATTTGGAAATTTTGATTTATAGACTCATCTTCTCCCATATTGAAGTCTTGGTACTCACCTTCTAACATACCAAGCTAAGTTTTCTTTAATGTTTTTGTACCATAGTCAGTAAATTAAAAAATTCACCAAATGTCCTAAGTGGTTTTATATGAAACCATATGACTAAAAAATTTATAATAATTCATAATAAAAAATATTTATAACTTTATAATATAAAATATACTTAGCTTCCTCATTTATTGTAATATAATTTAGTTTAGTCCCAGACAATTTATAAGGTTTTACTATTATGGTCCAATGATCAATTATCAATTTCTTGAGGTAGGTTTACATTCAAGAATACTAATAATCATAGTCATTCTGATAAAATAATGGCGATCTATGAGGAATCCATCCACATTTTTTTCTTAACCATAAAGCCAAGAGATATCTCTCTTTGACTTTTAAGTTTAGGATAAAGTTAGAAATATAGAATAATAAAAAACACCATTTCTCGAATACTATTTTTTTGGTATCAAATAATATAGTATATTACTACAATCCTTAAAGGGTAATTCTTTGATTCCATTTGTTTTCCTAGATATTAAAATAGTCAAGATTCGGGGGGGGGGGGGGATTGTCCCAAATAAAAAACATTAAATAAAATATAGAAAGTAAATAATAACACATGATATTTTTATAGTATTTTATAACACAAAGATCTTATGTCTAAAGTTCAAAACCCTTTATTACTTGATTGGTATTTCACCTACTAAATCATGACTTTTCCAGGGGAGTTACAACCAAATTACAAAATGTATTTTCTAGTGGATGCACAACAAACACCTAACATGATTTTTTAAGGGGATTCATCACCTTATTAAAAACCCATACCATTTATGTAGGTATAACCAAAATGATATTTATTTTACATAAAAAATCATAAAAAAATATAGTTCACACATAAAAATTAACATAAAGAAATAAAAAATCATAAAATAAGCTTTCAAGTATAAAGTATGGATTGTTATAGAATCTTGATCACTTTAGTAAATGAAGTTATTTAAATGAATTTCTTCACTAGAATTTCAGTTGTATTGGGATTGCATATATCTAATGTTTAAATGTTTTGGTTTTGTCCAATATCTTTTTGTAAAGATATTTTCATCATTATAAAATTTAATTCTCCAAATTTGTTTGATGATTTATTTCTTGAAAATGGAAGACATTAATACCCAAAAAATATATACCTTTTAAAATAATGAAATAAATCAGAGTTGGATAAAACTTTATTAAAAATCATCAAATCCATTAAGGATTTAATTTAATATAAAATGTGTTTTAATGAATCTAAATGAATTATGATGTTGGGAATATTTATTTAATCACCTTATAAATGAAACTATTTCATTGTAAAATAATACATAATATTCACAAAAATATTTAATATTATTCATGATGGGATAATCTATTCCGTGATGTGAGAATTTTAAAAATACGAAAACAACTAAAATACATTTTTCACATAATGGTGTGACATACTTCACCATATTTAGTATTTAAGCATTAACTCAAAAAACATCAAAAATCATCTTGTTAAAAATAAGAGTAAAAATTTAGTAATCATGAAGTTTTATCTTTTGAAAAATAATACTTAATAAATTTGGAGTTTCAGAATTTTAATACACAATAAATTTCTTGATACGTTAGATCCTTCATGAAGATTTTATAATGAATAAAGTTTTATACTTAACCATAAATCCCAAACCACAACATACATAAGAAATTGAATTTTTGAAGTATATGAAATATATTTTCCACCAATATATAAGATACGTCTTTGATTATGATGATACGTAAGGATTTATCCTTTATAAAACATAAAATTTTCATCTATCCATTATAGAATACATAATGGTTTAAAAAAATTCTCTATATAATTAATATTATATAATGTACAACATTCATATACTTAAGATGTTTGATCTAATGCATAAGAAATAATTTTAATATATATGATACATTCCTCAATACATAAAATATATCCTTGTAACTACTATATGCATATGATTCAAGAATTAAATAAAATTTAAGTCCTTATAAAATGTAATATTAAATAAAATTTCAAAATATATACATAATAAAATTACTTAAACACACAAATCTGAGAAAATAATAATATAAATTCATACTTACAAAGATTAATGTTTGACTACTTAAAGGGGGGTCAGTGAATTTCACCCCTTCCTTATAGATTCCATTGTTATGATAATTATGTTAACACCCCTTGGTCAGATAACTAGTACTGATCACCAAATGCCACTTTGTTTTTGTGGGTCCTATTAAGATCAACAGGCCCACTAGCCCTCCCCATAATAGACAGAATAGAATTTCCCCTAGCACTCGAAACTGATATCACTAGAAAAACATCTATAACCACTACCAACTGACCTACATGCTATTTGAAAATAATAATTAATTATAAATAATGATAAATTAATAAATTACGTGAGGGAAAAGTAATTAATAAAAATAAATTAAGAAAACAGTGAAAATTTAATTATCAAAAAAAATAAATAAAAGTGGTAATGAGCGACTCATTAAATCACTCAATCATAAATCACTCATTATCACCATTTAAATTATACATATTTAGCTTGTGTGAGTTTTTTATCTACTTATTTATAAGATAATTTTATTGAATTTTTCTCATTTTAATAATGAGGGAGTGTTTATACACTTTTTTCACAATGATTATTCTATTTGACTGTGGTTTTTAAACTCTTTCGTTTTGTGGGTTTTCCAAGTTACACCTAGTGTTATTTATTTTCTATATTTTTAACATTATTTCATCTCATATTTACTACTAAACTAGTAAAAAATTATTTTTGATCTCAATAAGTGGTATCAAAGGGTGGTTTTGGCCTAGTGATGTTCATTATTTCTAGGTATTAATAATTATGATAAATTTTATTACACTCTTTGATCGCGACTCCAATTTATCTTTCACATCAAAAAAAAAATATTTAAATTATTAAATACACCATTGTGAAATAGAAGAGATGATATAATGAAAATGTGTCCAAATATTGGCAAAATTTTAGATTAAAAAAATCAATGGGTGTTATGAGAAATGAAGATGATAGTGGTGTTGTAAAAGAATAATTACCAATCAATGATTGGAAGATGAAAAATGAGTGTGATGGAGGAAAAATGAAATAATATAGGCAAGAGTTCTATTCATAACATTCATTTCACATTGATCGTGATAGAGTAGATATTTATTTGATGTATTTCAAATCTAATTTAATCCCAATCATGTGTAATTTGGGGTATTTGATGTGGTGGAGTCAAAAGAGGTTTGGGATCATGTTTTAATAGAAAAAATAAAATGATGGAAAATATGTAAAGAAGAAAATTTCCCACATGAACCCCATTGGGTTTCCATAAAATTTATAGTAGGGGATGAAATGATGATTTTTGATGCCAGTAGAATCCCACTACGTATGAAATGGAACCCCAATATGGCCACCATAGTTCTGGAAGGTTTATATTAATTTTTTTAAATTTTGATTATATGTTAATAATCAATTTTATTAGATTATAAAATGGAATGGGGATGCCCTATTTGAATAAAGAAAATATGACCCATCTACTATCTCATTATATCTCCTCCAACGAACACCCCCATTGTTCATCATCAGTTATTAATGTAGTCTATCTCTAGGGACTCTAGTAAGTAAGTCTCCTCATCTATTATTTTAATTTTTTTGGTTTAGACATAGTTGTGGTGTGTTTCAACAAAAACCTTTGCTTTATTGAATTTTCTCTAGTTTCTTGACCTCTTCCTCTACATTTCAAATTAGGATATGGGATTCTATGTAAAAGATCATACAAGTACTTGATAGGTTGATCCATGTTATTTACATTACTATTTATGTGTTTATGCATCCTGTGATTTATGGGAATTGGTAGGGTTTTGTGAGTGACTAGAATATGAACAAATCATGGTCTCTAAGGTACTTGAGTCTTTTACTATGGTAGTTTAGAGTGGTTTCATGTGGATAAAGGATGATCTATGTCAATGGGATGTTTTTCATGGTTGTTTCCTTAGGTTGATGTTGAGGCTACTCACCTAGGGATTGAGGTCATTGGGGTGGTGTGTAAATAGTATATGGTCCAAGACGTTGTACTGATCACTAGATATTTATCTATAAACTCTATATAAAATTTATTATGATGGATGATTTTGATAATTGATTTAGGAGAGGGATATTTCCTATGGATGGAAATTGGATATTGGTGATGATTTAGAACACTAGATGTGAGAAGGTGGTCAATGTGTTTGGGTTTCATCAAACTATTAAGAAAGAAACAGGAATGGGAAATGATTCACCATGGTACCTGTGGTATAGTTTATTGATGTGCCGATAAGGAATTATAGTAATTGATTGAAAAACATTTTAGGTTATGAATGGGGAATGTATCGCCGTGCAACATGGAATTGGTTGGGAGGCCAAGGGTGCTTCAAGTGTGACAGACTGTGGATATAACATTTGACTCCAGCACTAGCTAGAGCTAATAAAAGATTTTACCCATGGTTAGTCGAGCATGGTGTGTATTAGATTGTGTTATTATATTGGTTAAAGTATATCATGATTTTTTATACAATCATATATTCATGGGTATTATGTGGGGGAACCATTGGTGGCAGCATACTGAGTTTCATACTCACACCTTTCATGGGATCTTTGAGAAACATTTATATTTCATGTCTTATGACATAGGAAAAGGTATTGGGAATGTTACTAGAGCTTGGAAAATAATATGCGGCTAGTGTGTGGGGGATATTGATGTTTGTTCTAGAGTTGGTAATGGTGGATCTTTGATGATGGGATACTATTCCCTTTTTCCTATTGGGATATCTTTATATAATTTTCCCCACAGGAAATCCAAATTAGTATTTTATGAATCACATAACATTGTGCATCTATTTTTTACAAAGAATATTGAATTTTAAGGTTGTTTCATATTATTAAATGATGATGATTATTACTTATTACTTTTTCAATATGTTTCAGGTTTTCATATAAGGAAATTGTATTCCCATGGTTACACCTTTAACCCCTATTTCTGGAAGGCATCATTTGGCTTACATGGAGGAACACATGAGATCTATGGAACCTTGTTCTAGTTACTATCTGAGATAATTGGGTTGGGAATGATACAAAAATGTATTAGAGTGGCTCAAAAAGGTTGTTATAAAATATTACCATGTGTATTTTTGTTTTCTAGGGAATATTATACTTGAGATCTAATAATGTGTTGATATTTGGAATGAAAACTGTATTTTGTGCCGAGATAGCATTAGTAGAGGATAAAGTCTAATTCACTTGGGAAATATGGATTTTTATTTTTGGTTTAAATTATTACAATTAAACTATTTGACCTTGATAGATATGATGCTATTATATTATAGATTTATGATTTTGACTCTTAGATTCAAGAGACAATAGGTTGTACACATGAATCATGATACGATAATTGAACTCACATGACATGGATGTGCTTGCTTTTAATTTTTATCATGGTTTTAGAAATGGTTTTTTTGTTTAAAGTGTAAAAAACATTCTATATGGGTTTTTATATATACCTTTTTGGTTACAATCTAATTAGATAAAATTATCTTCATGATTCATAGTGTTATTTGGAATGTATATCCTGTATATGTGTGGTGTGTGATACTTTGAATTGATATAGGTTGGTAGGGTCATAAGTCTAGATAGTACGAGAATTGGGTGTGAGTAGGGAAGTGCTTTTCCTAGTGGGATTCACTTGTTGTTACAAGTTTCCCTATTTTTGATATCAAGATTGTAATATATGTATTGATCATGGTATTTGGTTCTCAATGATATCCCACCTATATAGTCTCTATTGGAGCATTAGGAGGGTAGATATGGTTCCACTAAGGTATTCAATTGATGGGGACCAAAAGGGTACATACAAGAATATAACAAAGGTGAGGGTTTAAAGGATGGTGGGTTAGCCACAATAGCTATATAATTTAGGGTAGTGTTATGATGATTAGATCTGGGTGAGTCTAGTATGAGTTTTTAAGAGAATTTATTTAAGAGATTAGGGAGATGAGCTATCCGTATAATATTTAATGAGGGAGTTCTAGTCTCATAATCCTATTTGGTTTTAGGGGGAGGGTGGACCCTTAATAGATGATTACTATATCTATACAACTATATTTGATCAAATAAAGATTCTATCAGTGTGAAGAGTAATGATTTTGTCATATTTTCTTATGGATCCAGAATAATGTGGGTGGAATGTGTAGGTTTAGGTTTTCATGAAAGAGGGTATTATTTGGAAGGATTTCAAAGAAATGTTTTTCAACCACATTTTACATGAGACATGAAGGATGGATAAAGACAATTAATTCATTCACTTGATTCAATGAGAGGTATCAGTCCTACATTATGCTACCCAATTCATAGATTTTATGTGTTCCACACTAACATGAGTAGGGCATAAGATCACTAATGTGTGGTGATTTGAGGATGGTATTTAACACAATATCACGGTATAGGTAAATATTTTCCGTTTGATATCATAATTATAAGTAGAGAAGCATGTGTTGATAATGAAGCATAACCCAAATAATGAGGATACACCCAGTCAAGCAGTGGTGTCTGGTGAGATTGTTAATAGATCTTATGGTAGTTGGAAGTTGGAATATGAGGAGACCTAGTGGGATAGATAAAGAAGGGGATTGGTGTTTCCACTATGGAGTGGATTTCTTGTGAGGTGTTACTGGTGTGGATAGATGAGGTATGTTCCAGCCTTGTGTGATCAACCACATAGAGAGCATCAAAATCTTCGATTAATGGGGAACTCGAAGGTGGTTTATAGATGGTATCATAATCCTAATGTGGTTGGGGATTGAGTTATACTTATACATACAGTGTAGGACTAGGAGAAGTATTGGGAGGCCAAAGCTAGGATTTACCTACACACTTAGGTCATGAATATAGATAAGATAACATGTAGTTGGGGTAGTGGTCGATTCAATCTGTGACTCCATAGAGATGGAAATCATTGATAATTTGGACTTTATGTCACTTTAACAAGATTGAGGTGCATTTGCCTGAGAAGGTTTAATATCTATGAACAATAAGATGTATGAAATGACTATGTTGATATTGGATTTTCATGATAGTTATAGTACATGATGTGAATTATGTAGATGAGATAGAAAAAAGTTATTTGAGGTTTGGGAATCAGTATGATATAGGATAGTCAATGTAATCAAGATTATATAGATTAATTTGAAATTGTTTTATTATTTCAGGAGTGTTATGAGCATGACACTTAGCTTTTTGGTAGTTTTTGATTAGTATTATGGCCAGAGATAGCTCGAGGATGGGTTATCATATTTTCGGAATGTTGTCACAGACTAAGTATTTGGGGGAGGTATTTTAGGTCAACATTAGGCCCGATCATATGTAATTTATGGTATTTGAGGGGTTGGAGGGTTCAAATTATTAAAATGATCATGTTTCATTGAAACAATCCAGTGATGGAAAATATGAAAAGTATAATATTTCCTACCATAGAATTGCTCAGTAGTCACCAAAGTCTTGATGAGGGACATTGTGGTAACTACCAATTCTACTAGAAGGCTGATGAGAATGCAATTGAACCCTGTTAGAGACATCATAGTTTTTATGGGGCCACTAATGTTTTATCGGGTTTATGATATCTTTTATTTAGTATTTTTAATTAATTTTTTAATTATATTTTAAAATGGAAGGGGGAGTCCCAATTCATCTAGAATGACCATGAATCACCCCTATCTTATTTTTATCCTTAAAAGAAGATAACCTACATTCGTCAACAATTTTTTCTATAGACTATCCCTAAGGCTTGTGTGGTAGGCCCCATTTTTTATTAACATCTATTTTTGGTTTTGATTTTGTTACAATTAATTTCATCTGAAACCTATATTTTGGGTCATTTTCTCTAGTTTCTAAATCTCTTCATGCTT
This sequence comes from Viscum album, assembly GCA_963277665.1. Lineage (NCBI taxonomy): Eukaryota > Viridiplantae > Streptophyta > Magnoliopsida > Santalales > Viscaceae > Viscum > Viscum album. Next base: position 1,145,243,269 of record OY728159.1, on the reverse strand, counting down.
GGGTTGAATTAAGCTATGTGATTCAATATTCAAATACTATTAGTACCGGGTAGGTGGTCTTATGTTATTTCCATTTTTAAATATGTGCTTATGTATGGGGTGATTTACTAGCCTAGGTATGGTCATGTGAGAAACTAGGACATGATAAATCCAAGGAATCTATGTCCAACATTTTTTATTTTAACGAAAAGCCACTTTGAGGGTGAGTGGGAACCTAAAACCATTCCTCCAGTATCAAGACACACCCTTACAAAACAAATTTCAAATTCCAAAATAATAAACTTGAATTATGCCGCGCCAATACCGTGAAAAGCATCCGGTTTCAAAATTCCACAAAACCCATGAGCTACCAACTTGACTCCACAATCCCAACACCGAAAAACCCATTAAAATTTTGAAAAAAAAGAAGGCAGACAGTCATCACGCCTATGATACCTCAAGATGTACACACTGGCACCGAACTGTCTCCAGCGCAGACCTCCATCAGATCACCATTAACATCACGTACAAGCACAAACCGTCGCCAACGTTGGGAAGAATACTAACCTGTTGAGAGACACCATCAAAGACCTTCATCTCCATAGGAGAAGTAGAAATCATCGCCACCGATAACCCGTCGTCGAAGTCAGTATCGCCGAGCCACTAAAGACGTCATAAGTAGAATCCGGGCAGAACACCCTGAAACAATAGACGCCTCAGGACCAAAACAACAAAACCCCGGAGATGTACGAAACGCCATAGAAGCCCAACATCACCGTTGAGATCAACCAAAACAAGCTAACCACCCGAGGAACCCATCATCGCAGTCATCAACCTCACGCCACCGACGATCACCGAGAAGCACCGACACAACGCCGAACAAAAAGAGGGGAACCCGGGGATGAAAACCAAAAAAACAACAAAAAAATAAAGAACCCAGAACCCAAAGAAAATGGAACAGGGCCAAAATGGGACTGGAACCCTAAAAATAAACCAGGATTGAACCAACTAGTGATGGGATGAAACCCTAGAAGGAGACTGGGCGATGTAACCCTAAATAAAGAAGAAAAGAGGCGTAGAGAGGACCCACAACCGCCAAACCGCTTTGCCAAAGTCGTGATGTACCCATCACTCTAGATCCGACCTGGAGAGGAGCAATGGTACTAAATGCCAGAGCACAGTAAGGCGGCCAAAAAAAGACCTTCACAGAGCCAGGGGAGGTGAAACACTGAGATATTACCAGAACCGGTGAGATAGAGAGAGCGAGAGAGAGATAAAGAGAGAGAGAGAGAGGAGGAGGACATGGAGATAGTGAAGCTAGGATAAATGTGCAGAGAAGAGAGATCCAGGGAAGGTGCCGTAGTAGATTTAATGCCATCGGAGAGAGGGGGAACCCTAGGAGGAGGAAGATGGAGAGCCGAGCCAAAATCCCGAGAGTGCCCTCGAGAGTGAGGTGCCATCAAGGACTCTATGTAAACTGAGGGTTTTCTTAGGGAAGTTAGGGGTTGTTATGTGTGTCTATAGGATAAGCTACATCAATAGGGTTGTTTTTTTGGTTGTTGAACTTAATATTAAAATGGTATTTCATTCATCTGAGACATGAAATGGGTTTTATTACCTGTGATTAATATAGTATATAGATATTGGTGGCATGGTGTATCCTCGTATGATGTAGGTGATTTCAATCACGAATGATGAGAAAAAAGTAATTCTATGAGTTATGAAAATAGGTTGATGGTGATGCTGTTCACCATGGGGATAAATACATTGGGGTCATGTAAATTTAGGATAGGGGCTCAGAGGTGGCATTGACCACTAAATATTTAGTGGTGTCCTATGTAGATGAGAAAATTAGGATGGATGATATTGATCATTGGTTTGGAGGATGGATTTGGAATAAGTATGTCCATGATATATGGGTGGTAATTGATATAATTATATGGGAGTAGGTTCTCTCCATTCTTGGGTTTTTTGTTGTTGTTGAAATAGTTTTTGTAATTAAAAAAAATTGACCATGGTACTTATAGTATGATATGTGGGAATACCTTTGGGGAATTGTTGTTATTGATTTGGAACACATGTACAAGTTATGAGTGGGTTTTTATCACTGTGTGGTATGGTATTAGTAGGTAATCCAAGGAATATTTTTGTGTGATAGATAGTGGGTATATTTTTCCCACTTCGGCACTAGTCCAAGCTGGTAAAGGAGGCCACCCAAGGTTAGTCAATCTTGGTTTAGAGAATACTTTATTATTGTATTGGTTACTATGTATCATATATTCAAATACACTCAAATATATATGTGGGTATCATCTAGGGTTAAAATTGATGGTGGCCTATTGTGTTTCATACTCTCACCCTACATAGGCCCTTTATGATGTTCAAATTCTTCATGTCTCATGACATAGGAAAAATTAAAAGGCATGCGACTGAAGTTTAGAATCTAGGATGTGGCTGGTGTAGAGAGGATGTTGGTGGTGACTCTAAAGATGGCATGAGTGGATCCTCAGTGTTGATATGGTGTTCCCTTTTCTCTTTCTAGACATTTTCTAATATGATTGTCCCACAGGTGATCCAATATAATCTTGTATAAATTTTATGACACCGTAACAACCTGAAATTATGTACTTCTTTTATTTATGGATCTATTTCCTCATAATAACTTTTTATTATATTTTACAATAAAAGAACATTGAATTACTTCAAACTGAAATTGTAGTTTTCAGAAATGATATAATTATTACAAAAAATTACGGTATATGGAATAATGATTAATTTAATTAAATAGTATGATTAAAACACCCCCTTTTTAAATTTAAATGACAAAATAATATTTTTTTGGGAGAAATTTCACAATGCATTTTCTATGCGCTATTATTTTTAATAACTAAGGATTTTATATTTTAAAAGTTAAATTTCTCATACTTATAAAATTGTTATGGTTAAATAAACACCATTTTTGAATTCCAAATGCCAAAATTAATCTCGGGTTAATTTTTAGTTGTTTTCTTAGAAGTTTCAATTTTTCTATGAATACTATTTTTTGATGAATAGTAATAAAATAATTTTTTATTAAATAACTTTTTATGTGAAATGATTTTGAAAAATCCTTCATACATGGTTGTAATTAGAGTGAAAAATGTGGTTCAATAAGATCAAAATAATTTTTTGGTGAATAGTAACATACCCTTACAAATAATAATGAATAGTAATGAATATTAAATTGGCCAAAAAAATAGAAACTTCACCCATGAATTTATAAATACAATTTAGACATCTTAAAAGTGAAAGATGATCATAATATAAGTATTGGTATTTTTGTATGTCATACATATTTTATTTATAACATATTGATCAATTTAATAATTTAAAATTTAAATTTGTTTTCTTAAAATGTAATCATAAATTGATACTTTATTATATTATTGTTATATGATAATTTTTTGGAAACTTGATTACTTTCTCAAGGTGTTATAAAACTAGTTATAGATTTAAAGTTGGTTTTTTGGAATAAATAATTATTTTTTTAAAAATTAAATTAAAAACATTTAGAAAATTATTTTCATAAAATGGAGTTCATTTTTGAATTTAGAGTATTGATATTAGTTTAGAGTGGATTTATGATATTTTTATAAAATGTTTTTTTCCCGGTGAATAGTAAAAATGCAGTTTTGAGTTTCAGTGTGATTAATGACATCATAAATGATGTAATAATGATGTAATAATCCTGGTAGACTTGTTAATAATAAGATATTTTATGAGGCATCCCAAGTGGCCAATACCATGGCAAAATACCATAGGCAAGCCCATGGTTTTGCAAATACCACTGATGAGGTGCCCCTAGGAAATTAATTAAACATTCCCTCACTTTGGCTATAAATACCATCCATTCTTTCATTAATTTCATTCCAAATTCCTCCTCGTCTAAGATCCTGTCTTCTTTACCTCTCAAAGAGTCCTCCCAAGGTTCCCTCAATCCCCCCATGGTCTCAACCTTCAATCTTTAAAAGTTACTCTTTAAGGTAAGGGAGCCTTTCACCCTCCTCTTTTAAGTCATGACTTCCTTTATGTTATGTCTTCTAGTTTCAATTTTATTATGTTGGGGTATATTCTTATATATCCTTATTAATTTCCATTTCATGTCCAACTGATGAGAGACCCTTTCTTCTCTCATCAAATTCTTTTCTGAATTTTTAAGTGACATAGTTCAGCTGCGAAATTTTTGTAAAATAAATCACATCTTCTCTTTTCTTTTAAGTTTCCTTTTTATGTGGCATGTCCTTCAAAAATCCATAGAATGATCATATATAAATTATATTCTGTCCCTATACTGTATTATGGATTATTTATGAATGGGTGAACCATTTAACATATCTTTTTAATGTTTTCTACAACCATGTTTTATAGCCGTTATGCTGCATAATTTTCATCTCAAAATATCTCTCTCTTTTTCTCAATAAATTCTCCTATTTTATTTATGTGAATGCCCAAAACATTTTCGTTTATATGGTTATTTCTAAAGACAAAAAAATGATATATTTTATTTTTTAAATTACATACATGAAACCCTCATTCCTTTTCCATGGGTTATAAATGACATAATGATCTAATTTTTAAGCACTTTTTAAATGTCACAATTTTGACATTAAACCCATTTCTTTTATTCTAATTGAGTTATTTATTAAATATTTGATTTTTATATATGTGTATCAAATGAAAATAAAGGCATATTAAGGGTGCTACCTTATAGTCTTCCAATGCATTGGGTAAAGAATTTAATCTATAGCGATGACAAGTTTCACGATACCTTGGTGAATAACCTTGGTAATTTTTATGACACCATGGGGTCGAACCTTGGTGATATGTTCATTAATGTCTAAATTAAATGTTTTATCCACATTTTCAAGTTATTATTAATGTTATTATTGCAATTATATGCCTCTTTATAATTCCTTTATGATATCCTTCATGTTATTATTGATATCGCTCAAGATCACATGTAAACTATTTCACTTGTTTTTCTTACTGGGCCTTCTGCTCACCCTTTCCTTTGATGTATGTATCCAAGTTATGAGATGTAGTAATTTTACATTTGATGAACCTATGATGAATCCTTAAAAGTGGATTATAAGAATGTTTTTTTTTCATGTATTATGTTACTGATTTCCAAGACACTAGACTTCAAAGATCCTCTGTTTGTAAAATGTAATGAAAAGTTATGTAATAAAAAGGCAGTATGCCATATACACTATGCATATACTTTTTATAGAGTTTTTTTTTATGATAATTGCTGTTCTATTGTTATATGATTATTCTTTTTATTGATCATTTCTTCTTATATGTTGTGTTTTTTGTACATGTGTACAGTATCCTCAAGGTCATACATTTGAACTTCATTATTGGTCAGTAAAATATGCATATAGGGAGGCCCATATGAGATCTATAGAAAACCAGTCCAGTTACTTTCTGAGTGAATTATATTGGGTAATGATACATTGAAAAATATAATCCTGTCATGCATAATTGATAAAAGGATAGAGAAGAAATTTTTTGATACTCTAATAAATCTATATGAGGTTAATTTACTATATAGTAAACTATTATTAAAGAGAAAATTATACAATCCTTTAATGAAATCATAATTTATAGAGACAAACCACACAAACACCCTGAATACATTATTCACTCTACTCTTATAATTTTTTTAAAAAAGAGATAATGAATATGTATATATTCTTATTTATATTTTTTTGCTTCATATGGTCAACTCATCATCATCATCACCAATAATATCCTAATGGAAATATTTTTTCCAACGAAATTTCTATTGTGGTTCTTGAAGAATAAATTTTGTATAATAACAAGGAGCATAAGCCTACAATTTCACACCACGTGGAGGCTATATTAATGGATATTGGATGTAATATTGAGTGTGGTTCCATTGGGATCTAAAATTATGGAATTTATAAGTCAAACGAAAAAAATAAGAATGCCACATGTCATAAATGTTACAAAAAACATGAACTTTAAAAGGGATATGTGAATAATAAGAGTGGTGAAAATAATTCGCAAGGAACTATGGTAAGTAATTATAACAATGAAGACATACTAGTAAGTAAAGATACAACTACTGTTATAGGTATATAATGTGTCAATGATGCATGAATAATAAAATATGGAGAAATATGGAACACAGATCAAATAGAATAGATTAATTAGTTTTAACCATTACTTAAAGGACGTGTGTAGATGTGAAAAAAATCAAACTTTGATTATTGTAAGAGTTAATAACATAAACTTGATGATACATAATATTATAGTATGAACATGTAAGAAAATGAACTAAAATAGGCTTGACCATGGAATAGTTTATGTCATGGTTTGTCTCATGGTGCTACATGGTATAATGAAATTCACTATGTCGTGGTGTTTTGTGCATGGGAGTATCACGTTGTGTGATAATATTTTTGTTCCTTCAATATTATATAAATTTTTTAATCATGTCTAATTATTTATCATTAGATGAAAATCATGAAGAATTTCAATGTGTATAATAATACTTTAAGAATTAAATAATTCTTTTGAGGATTTATTTATATGTTTCAATATTTGAAATGGATTGAGGTGTTTATGATATATATCTTAAATATGGAAGGTAATTATCATTATCAAAGGCTTATATAAGCTCGATAAATCCAATCACATTTTTGAGTGGTTGTTAGAAACTCCATGGTTGAATATTTTAAGATCACATTATACTTTTCATTTCAATTGATGTTTTTAATAGATTGTGGATATAAGGGAGTTAATTCTTGAGAATTGAGTGATTTACATGACCCATGGATACCCTATGAGAGAGGAACTATTTTTTTCTTAGTAATATTATTTAAATTCCTATTTGAATCTAGGGAGAACTAGACCATCAAGGTGAAATATACATATTTTATTCTACATTTTATCATTAATTTCAAATGAATAAAAATATTCTATGATTTATTTGGTTTTGAAGTTGTTTATACAATATATTTGGAATGCTAGACATCCATTTGAAATGATTCAGTGTTATTAGAGTAGATATATCGATTCTTGCATTAAATTTTTAATGAATGAAGATACTGGAAAATATGATTCAATAGAAAGAATAAAAAATCCTAGGATAAAACAAACATTTACGTTGTTTATTTCAAAGGACCATGATATATGTGTTGTTAAAAATGTGAGTTCTAGTTCTTTATATGGACTAAACACACTATAGTCCATGTGAAATGAGTATAAGAGGAGGATTGATTTTTTTTTAAAAACACCATATGATGATGATCTATACCCTATTTAGCTGAGAATTGTGGTGTGGTTACATCAGCCATGAGGATAGACCATGAAATTGTGCCATTAAATTTTGGGCTAATGAAGTCCAACCCAAAACAGAGAGCCCAAATGAATATGCATGAAAAATTTATAGCTTAAATAAGAAGTCTAATCTAGTTTATATTGTTTAAATTAGCCTATATAATGTCCACAATATTCCCTTTGGAAAATGTTTCACCATGGTAAAGACCACGTTGTAGAGAAAGTATTTTTGAGCTGTATTTTAAAGAAATTACATTTTAGTTAATTTTTTTAAAAACCTCTGTCAATGAGCGTACATAATTTTTTATTATATATGATCTAGGATGAACATGGATTTATAAGGTTGATTAATTAATAAAGTCTTTATATATTATAAAATAAGGTCAAATATAATTTTTTTATATTTTTTATGAATAATTAATAAATGTGATTATAATATGTTTATATTAATGTATTATTTGGGAAATTAATTAATACTTTACAAAAAAAAATTGGATGATGATATGATCAATGATTTATATAAGAAAAATATGTGATATTTAATTTATGTATATTTTTTACATAAAATAGAAAAAGTTTATTATTTAATAATAAATGTAATTATAAAATATCCAATATTTATAATATGAAGGAGTTCATATTAAAACAATATAAATAATAGTATGAAACGTTTTTATAAATTAAAAGTGAATTATTCATGTTTATTTTTGACTAAATTGTTAAGTGTTTCTTAATGATTTATTTATGAATTGGTCATAATTATTTATTGTTGGGTCCATGAACATCTTCTAATTAACCCACAAAAAGTTACCCCACTAAAAATTCATATTTAGAAGCAACATCTATGGAATTAACCCCACATATGATTCCCAAAACCTGGAAGAATGATAAACCAAGTCACTACACCATAATGTCAAACCACCAAAAGAACATCGAAAAGGCCATCAGAAACAATGATCATAAGAAAAAATGAAAGGAAAAGAACACCACATTGGGATAACATGGTTCGGTATTGTGCCCTAATCTATAGGGGAATAATGGTTTACTTTATTTAAATAGTTAAAGAGGATGATTATAATGATCATATCACTCTCTTTCAGATGACCATCATCATATCCCCCAAGTGAACTACCTTACCATATATAGAAGTTCCCTTTTTGTGTTTACTATTATTAGGTGGGAGCTGAGCAAATAAGAATGACACCATACCAAGATTAGATAGACACAACAAGCAATTCATACACAGTATAGAATATATTTACACTACCAGACATACATCTATCAGATCATCATATCCTACACACCGAAAAGATATAAACATCACCAAACAAGGGGTTTTCTGATAACTTATTACTCCATATTCCATGAACTAGAACTAGGATGAAATCCCATCTAATCAACACAAAAAACTCATTAAACACCCTCCACAAAAAAATGAAACAAAATGAGTTATCTGCTTTAAAAAATGTCCTATATAAATGGGAGAATGCTATAAACATTATCATTGAAGGAGATACAAGTGAATAAATAACACATCACTCACTTCCTCTCTTGTTATATCTTCTTAGAATAAAAAACCAAAAATTCAAACTAGCATAACATATAAATCATGGTAGAACATAATTTTACCACCACCTCTATTTATAGAGTTCTTAATTTGGGGATCCATTTGAAATGACCTCTAAGATTCACTTTCAACCTCCCATTGACTAAAGAAATATGTGATACACTATTGAACTATCTAAAGAAAGTGAAAACAACCGGTATCTATGATTGCAGCCCAAGAATTGAGATTCCACCACTAATGAATTCCATCAGTGGAAACTCTATTCGATGATATTTTTCCAAAAAACTCCATATGAGGGACTTCATACAATGAAAGTTTGTCCAGTGAAACCCTTCCACCTATACTATCTAAAATTATTTAATAGGAAACCTATATCTAATGATATTTTTATGATTATATCCATCTAGGAACAACTATATAGTGGTACTAAATAATCTTTTAAAAACCCAAAAATATCCCACTTGAATATTAATTCAATATTCCATCCTTCCTTAACCATCCACCAAAGATCATTTTTTATCTGATGCATAAAATGTTCTTATCTCTATCTGATCATCCATGTACAACTATGGCATAATATTAACTAAGTAATTATTAGGAAATCACATTTTTAAACATATCTTTAGGTTTCTACTTCACAAAAATATTCTACAAATATAACAATTTATCTTATAGAAAGATTCATATAAAGTGATATCACAGATCAATGTGTTAGTCCTCACATGAAATATAATATTGCAAGCATGATGAATTACACTATAACTATCACAAAATTACTTTACTCTAACCAATACCTTTTCACATTCCTTCAGAAATCACATCATCCATATCAACTCTTTCCCTACTTCAGTAGTAATGGTATAATATTCTTGTATTATATATAAAGTAACAACAAGATGCAACTGTGGAATCTAGGTGACCATTATTATACTAAAAGTAAACACATAACCTTTTATAATTTTTTGGAATCCAAGTTCCTGGTAAAATAAAAATCAATAAATTATTTCATGTGATCATATATTTGAAATATAAATATGCTTATTTTGATCTTTTAAAGTACTAAAGAATCAATTTCATAGAATCCCAATATTTATATATGGGATTTTACATGAAACGAATAACAAATTCCACTATAAATGTAAATTTAGGTCGAGTGTAAATCATAACATACATCAAACTTCCCATTAATAAGGAAAAAGGCATATTTTCCATTTCAAAAACCTCTCTATCCCTTTATGGTGCCTATTCGATAGAAATATTGAAGTATTCTCAAAGAGGGTGGGGCTGGGGGTTGAGATAGGTTTATAACTAGTCATTATAATCTTCTTGATAATACTCCAAATTTAATCCATTTACGGTAAAAGAAAAGATCTATTTTTCCAATCCCTCCCCATTATCATCCAAAATAAATTCTTATCTTTTCTGCTGTTATTCATCTCATAACGTTTTTGAAAACTTCTTATTTAGTTCCTGAATCTGATAGAACAATGGACCTACAATAAATATGTCATAAACATAAAACAACATTATGATATATGTTTCATGATCCCATTTCATTTGATAATATAAATGATCAGAATCACATAGAATGAAACTTTATTCAAGAAAATAACTGTAAAACATATGATTCCACTATTTTGGATCTTGTTTCAATCCATAAATTGTGCATCTAAACTGATAATCAAGATCCACCTTCAAATGAATTTAATAACCCTCTGGCTAAAATATGAATTTTTCTCCTCCAATTACCCATGAATAATAAATTTCTTACATTGAACTGCTCTAAGTGTAGGTAATGATATGAAATAATGATAAGAGCTATTTGAATTGTTGTCTTCTTCACCACCGGTGTGAAAATTTTATAAAAATATATCCCTTATTTTTGCTAAAATACCTGAAACACCAGTATTTATTTATATCTCTTACTTTCATCAGCTTCATCTTTCAACTGAAAACCCATTATTTTTCATGAGATCGTTTCCCTTTTATAAAATCAACTAATTACCATGTATTTTTAAGACTTAAGGAATTAATTTACTCTTCTATAGATGGCTTGGATACTTTTAAGTCTCTAAAGAATCATATTATTATAGACCTTACAGTTCTCTTATGTCCATTATAAGTAAGAAGTTATCATCAGCCCCAAATATAAGAATTTATTTTAGAATATGATTTATTATTCAAAACAAAACATCAGTTTTTTCTGTTGGAAACTCTCGACCTGGTAGTTGTCCATATGAAATTTCTTCATTTAGTAGATGTATTTCTGAAAAATATCCACTTGATAATTTTTTCCAAACACTCTGGATTCGGTATATGTTTTCCCAAACATCCTCTATCCAATGCATCAAATATCACAGTTCCAACATCTAAAGTTTACCTTTAACTTTAGGAATGTAGAGTTTTTATGAAAATATCTATATGATCTTCTTGAACCTCAACACATTCCTTATCTAGGTTGAAATATTTCCAAAAAAATCCTTCACTAAAAATATATATACTCTTGATGACTTATTTATTTTCATCATCCCAAAGATGATATCTAAAGTTTTCTTCAATATATTTGACAGGAAAGAACACCTTGAATTTCTCCTCTATCTTATCTCTATATTTAGTATTAATATGTGCATACATGATACTTATGAATACTTTGGGATGGTTTAACTCTTATCTATTACCATAAAAAATTTCTTCCATAAGTTCTTGTCCCATTGCTGAAGTTGAACTCTTCTTCACCAAATATGGGGTTGTATTTATTACTGCTGGACAAGTTCCCTTATTCATTACTAAGTAAATCCTCATAATCCATGCCATCTCTTGAAAAGTATGAATCATCCATTCAGTTAATCCCTTATATTTTCACGTTATCAAAATAATATTTTCATGCATGACATTCTTCTTTTGAAAAAGGTTTTGAAAGGTTTTTCCAGTTTACTCCCCACCATTTTCTATTTGAAGACATTTTAAGTTTCATTCACACCATCTTTTTTCAAAAGTCTTCCACTAAATAAATGCATGAATCAAATTATATTTATTATTTATTAAGTTAAAATATAAATTTTGTGTGAAATTATCAATTAAATTCACAATGTATAGTGATCCTTTATCAGAGTGAGTTGGGGCTAGTCCCAAAACCTCAGAATAAACAAGTTCAAGCTTATGATTCCTTGGTTTTATACCATCAATGTTAAAGTAAACTCTCTTAAATTTCCACGTAATATAAATATCATATATTTCAATGTCCATGTGACTGAGTCTGTGTATGCTAATTTCCACCGGAACTTTCAAATTATTTTCTTTTAGGTCACTAAAAGTACTATGCTAGACTTCTAGACCGTTTGATGAAGTGCTTCCAATCACTGAAAATTAATCTTTTCATCAAATGAAGTATAATGATCCATTATTTAATCCATGATAAATCACCATGGAGGCTCTGGAAATTTTTCAAAATCCATTTTAAAAATTCATTCCAAAACCAACAATATCAAGTTATCTAACTGATACGAGTTTCTTCTAGAGACTTGAAATTTGTGTAATATCATTCAGTCTCAAGACACATTTATTTTTCATTTTAATGATAACATATCCTTTCCTAAATATTTCTATAGATTCATTATTTTTGAGATATACTCTTCCAAATATCACCAGTACATAATCAATAATTCACCCTCACTCACCAGTTGAATGAAATGATGAACCTGTGTCAATAATCCTTGACACCTTTATAAAATTAACACTCAGTAAAAAACTAGTTCCTTTATCTATTTTGATGTCATAGTTAATCTATATGAAATTTGAACCTTAGCATAATTCCAGTAATATTTCATGATATGTACATTCTTCCCACAAATCCATCATTTAGGACTTGGACCAGCTAATTAAATTCTATTTATTCTATGGGAGTTATCATCTAAAGAATTATTCATATGGCCGTACTTTCATTGAGGTAACTATCCCCATCTGGTAGTATTAGGAGCCCTTCCGAATGGATCATGGAATTACATCTACCTCAAATCTTCATTCAAGATCAAGTTTTTAATGTCATAAAATACAAGATCTGTATTCCTAATGAAGTTTCTCACATCTTCCAAAATGGCATCCCAACTTTCCAAAAGTGAAGATAAAATAAGAAAATCCCATAAATCATCTGCTAAAGTTACCTTGAATTATTTTATCAATACTTGAATCATATTAAAATAATTCATGGGATCTATTGTAAGTATTTCTTAAAATAACCTAAAGATAAAAATATTTTCATCATGAAAACTTTATTGAGAGTCATTGTTTTCTCATATATTTTATCCAACACTTTCATAATAATTGTTGTCTTTTTATTCCCCACAATGTTGAAGGAATCATTCCTAGAAAGTAAAATAATTAGCAAGGAGAAGTCCTTATTGTATAACCAACCCCATTTCTTCTTATCTATCATCTTAGGACATGCATTAGAAAAAGGAGAATCCATATTTTTTAGTATCAGAAGATCCACCAGTTGCATCATCTAGAAAGAAATTTCAGTTCCATAATTGTTTTTAAAAATGATCCACCACTTAATATTAATTAATTATTTTGATAAAAGTAAAACTGACTAAAAAAAATTCATGACAAGGAGAAGATAATCCTAAATGATTTGAGTGAAGTTAAACTTCATTTGATTCAACATGTTTGAAAGAGATTAAAAAACAAGGATCACACTTTCCCAAGATGATATGGACAAAAAAAATTCATAAACTATATGGGATCTAGTCACACCACGAGAATAACATCCATATGATGATCTCAACATATACTATAGAAAGATCAAAAAACCACTGTATAATGGTTTTACAAATAATGAATTCTTCTTGATTCTATTCACTAAAATTAGGATAAAATAATACCTAATTGGAAACAAAAACTTATTTTAAAAAATCAATGTATTAAAAAAATGAAAACTAGAAAAAGGAATTATGTAGTAATAAGAATGTCTTAAATCTATGAGTGAACAATATAAAAAATTTCATTAAAATAGATAAATGATAATAAAAAACTCATCACTCACTTCGTATCCACTTAAAAATTCATAGAATATAAATATAGAAAACCGCATAAGCTTCACATAAGAATAGTTATACAATAATTTCAGGATACCACATCTATTTATATAGGTCTTCATTTGATAAACGAGTTAGATCGAACTCCAAGATTCATGCTCAACCTCCCATTTACCTGGGTAACATATGATACACTATTGAGTCATCTGAAGAAAATTCCAATATCCAATATCTATTATTTCATTCCAAGAATTGAGTTTCCACCCCTAGTAAACAATGTTAGTGGGAAATCCATCTGAAGTTCTTCATCCGATGGATTTTTTTGATACAAGTCTATAAAGTGAAATCCATCCACCTAACCACTATAAAACTATTCAATGATAAACTTCTATACATTGATCTCTATATGATCATCTTCATATAAGAAAACATTGTATGATGGTACTAAAGAGTCTTTAAAAAACCCAACACCAGTCACCATCCCCATCCAATTAGTGTTGGATGAAGTGAACCTCCTCCAAGATATATGGAGGAACACATCATCTGGTAAAATCTCTCAAACACATTAAATTTTCAAGACAGTCAATTATTCCCTTTATAATGATACCACATATATCGAATACTATATATCTTTTGATAATTGAACATCCAGTGGATTTAATTATGGTTACTAAACTTTATCTTTTGGTTCACTAACACTTTTTCTTTTCCACCTTTACTTCATATAGTAATCAGAAATAGGGTAATTGTATCTTCTCTTTATAATGACTTGATATTCCGTACATCCCATGAAATGAAGCTCACACATGAAAAATATCTCACTTGAGATTCATTTTTCTTTTTAAAAAATTTATTCTACCAACACTAACATATAATTATTTCTTAAAAAACTTCATAATGTAGCTACATGGTTCCCCATCACCCCTTTATTCCATTAAAACTAGATTTACTATGGATAAATACTACCATATCACTTCCCTTGTTATGACCTTTGTGAACATGTTAACTGGATTTCAATTCCCTTCAATCATCCAAAGTTCCAAAACAACTTATTCTAATAATTTCCTAATGAACTGATTCCTTAGTTGAATATAATTCGTATGAGAATGAAACAATAGATTTATAGCCCTGTGAATCATGATTTGTGATTCATAGAACAATATCCCAATTTTCAGTGCATTATAGAGGTCCTCTAACAACCCATTTATCCTTACTAGATCCATACACACTTCCATAAAAATTATATAATTGGATTCTATTTTTGAAATTATGAACATTGGTTAAAGTTTTAGATATCCAAATAATTCTTGTTCTTATAAAATCAAACACATAATATATTGTTCTATTTTATAAAAATGAATATTCACCCATTTAAAATTTGAAAAACATTATAGAGATGCTTCTATTCTAAATAAAAGTGAAATGTGTTTAGAACCCCTTTAGTAATGGAGGATCAACTTCACCACCCCCAATGTTCCCTTCTCAGGTTCCACATAAACCTGCCAATAGCTAACACTACTTTTGAAATGTTTATATGAGTACAAAACATGGAATATATTATAATTTTGATAGACAATTCACAAGAAATTTCTCGATATAATTTACCCAATCTTTCTTTTGTGTTGACTTCTTTTTAATTAGATTGAAATTCCTGACATATGGTGTGGTAATAGGGTTTTCTTCCAAAAGTAATATAGAATACCACCCCCTTCTGGATGTATTCAGCCTCATTCATGTGTAGTGTATGAGAAATTTGGTATCCTATACTCCTAATCCCTAAAATTCAAATATCTAGATTGAGATATTTCATCTAAAATAATCCAAAAAACTCCACCTTTAGCTAAATTATCATATCATTCACCAGAACATATACCAATATATCATCCACATAAATAAGAATAATGATGAAAATCACATCATTAAATAACTTATAATAATATCAGTGAATCATTATTGATTCATAAAAACTTATCTCTATAATGAAATCAACGATATTACAATTCTAACAACTTGGTGCTTGCTTAAAACTGTAAAGGTTTCATTTAAACTTATAACAGAAGTCCTAAATTCCAATGATCCTAAAAAATAGCTAGATACTCTTTGAATATATCCTCATATAAATCCCTATGAAGGAATATTGACTTTATATCCATCTACTCCAGATGAATATATTTTGATGCGACCATACTGAACATTATTCATATAGTTTTTTACTTAACTACTTGAGAAACAATTTTATAGAAATCTACTCATTACTTAGGTTTAAATATCTTGGAAACTAACATATATTTGTATTTATGTCTACCATATTACACATATTTTGGGTGATAAACCCATTTTTATGAAGAATATTATTTTCAATAGTTCTTCCCATAATCTCCCATGTTTGGGAAAGATGTAAATACTGAAGTTTCATCCCTTACGGATAACTCCCAATATTTTTAATCCTTAATGATCCTTGTTTTTCCCAGGATTTTAGGCTCTAAATTATAAATTAAAAGTAGAAAATGAAAATTATCCCATAAAATTTAACTTGGATCCTTTTTTTGGTAGACCTCTATAGTTGTTCTTGAAGCTGAACTCCTTCTGGTTCTAAATTTTTTAGAGTACAAACTTCTAGTTCTTGAGATTTAGTATTCCTAAAAATCTCAAGTGCATTAGTCTTAGGAAACACCATCGGAACCTGAACCATTTATTTTGGTAAATCCATTGATTGGTCTGGTGTTATCTAAAATGTCTTTATTCATATTTTTTTGAAAGATGAGTGTCTTTCTGTTATCTATCCCGGTGAACCAAAAATTTTTATAACACTTTTATATCATCAGAATTTCCTATCAGGTTTTGATCCTTCACTAGGATATTTTCATCAAGTTTCAAACTTTTACTTTTTACTAATTTACAATAATCATTTTCATATATTCAAAATTCAAATTCTTCTTATCCATATCCAAAAAATTAATGCACTCAATATTTTTCCTCAAACTTGTATAATTACTTGGTATTAACATGGGAATAGTCTAGTGAACTAAATAGTTTGAGGTAGTTGAAATTAAAATTTTTTGTAGACCATTAGTTCTATATAGTTTTATACATAATGGGTGAGGATGGACCCTAATTGAATAAGTGTGTTCCACAGTTCAGTACCTCCACCCAAAATACTTTGGGGAACCTTGTGAGAATCCTCATTCTCTTAGCATTTTCCATTAGATTTATATTCCCCCACATCATAACTCCATTATTTTATAGAGTCCCTAGAATGGTTTTCTCAGAAATAACCCCCTTAGGATAGTATAAACTATAGAATCACATGATTCCATACTTACTACCATTGTATTACCATAAACACTTCAACATACTTATGGTCTCCTTTTACACAATGGGCCTCCATAAAAAGAAATCATCGAACATATAAAAACTATTCTTGATGAAGTACACTGACACTTTCCATATAAAATCATCTAAAAAAGTCACATAGTAGAGTAAACTTCATAAAAACACACCAAATCAAGCCCCCAAATATTTTTGTGAACCATCTTCAACTTTTTTGTGATTTGGAATTTTCCCTTCCATTTAAAAAGACACCTTACACTACTTTTCAAGGATTCAATCCCCACATGTTTTATACTCCATGAATCTAGTATTAAACAATATATTTAAAACTAGATTATTTATCCCCAATCCATGTAATATGTTTGATTTAATTTATTAAAATAATTAAGAAGGGGGATGATTAAAATAATTGTATCACTCTCTTTTTAGTGACCATATCCATGTCACCCACAAGTGAACCACCCTATCATATATAAAAGTTTCTTTATAGTGATTTCAGTCACCACCCCCATATTTTTGATATAGTAAAATTCTACATCATGAAAGATCAACATAGAAACCCTTAAACAAGTCCAAAATCTCTAACAATTCAACTTACCAAGAAGATCAACTACCACCTTTCAAAAATACCACTAATATTGAATTATTTATTTATTCTGATGAGTGAACATCTTATGACCATGATCCAGCTCACCAACCATCATCCTTCTATGCACAAACACTGTACTACTACAACCTCATCTTCATGAAGGCAACAATGATAAATTCATCATATATTCTCCTTATAATGAATTGAAATTCCTTCAATATGTGAAATGAAGATCACAACTTAACATTTATCTCATGATAAAAATATATGATTTTTTTCTTTTATTCTTAAATTATTCCATAATTTATTAATTAATATAAGTTTTATATTATGATTTTTTATATAATATTATTTAAAATGTTTTTAAAATAATTTTTTAAATTATATTATATGAACTTAATAAGAAACTTCAAGGTATGATAATTGATTTATTTTTTATTTTACCTTAACTATGTCTTCTACTAGGTTATGACATTTAATTTAGAATTGAATTATAGTTAATAAATATGAGGTGTTATAATTGTGATAGAATTGAAATATATATTAATAAAGGAACTATATATAAATGTAAATTATGTTGGACTACTCACTATCCTAAAGGTTTATTCCTTTATTAGAAATGTGAGGGTCATACACTTGTCACTCCATGATTACTCTTGCACGGAATATCAATTTCATATAATTTTATGCATTTTAATGAAATTATTTTATGTAATTTATGAATTGGATGAATTTATACTTGTATACATAAAATTGGATTTAAATTTAGGTTAGTAACACAAGTTATGGATTGTTTAAAATGTTAAAAATCGATATGGTTTAAACATATTTTTTTGGTTAAAGGATTAAGCTTCCAAACAAAATCATTAAGAGAATGAATAAATGTAAAGGGAATAAATATGATAATATTGTATTATTAAATAATTTTTCAAATATTATGTGTTATATTCCTGATGAGGAAAAAACTTTTTAAGACACTGATAATCCTATTGGGTTGGTCATGACAAGTATGGGTGCCCCTAGATTATCCTGTTTAAGGTAAGAAAGTAATGAGAGAAACCAAAAATTTTGGTGCATCATTTTTGTAATATTATTTGAGATAATATTATTTGGGAAACCCCAATCATGAAGATACTAGGGAAATAGTTTTTATTTTATCCATATGATGGATTGAAAAAAGAGTTGTCCACTTTCCATTCTAAGAGCCATATGTGATATGACTAAAATTTATGTACACCAATTATAATCAATAATTATTTAAATTATTAATTTTTATATTTCATAATGAAATATGGATCTTTTACCATGAATATAAGTAATTTATATAAAATGGGTCATTGTTTTTGTGAGATAACATTTAAAATAATTCTATATTAAATGAATGTAAAACATAATACTGATATAATAAAATCTTTTGTTGTTGATAAATGTCATCATCATCATTGAACTTGAAATTGAAATAAATATTTGAAAAGAATATTCTTAATGAAATAAATTTCTTAGACTAGTATAATAACTTATGAATTGTTATTAAGATAGAAAAATTCTATGTGTTTGATAAATCCCATTATGAACAACCTAATATTGAAGTAGTTCAATAGGTGGATCAAATGGATCCCGATTAGAATAATTGAAGGATTCCCTTGAGGTTTCAAAGTCATTTTTTATATAATAGATAATCAAAGGGATTTTATTATTTTTGTATGTATTCAATATGACTGGATGTATAAAAAAAGTGTGTGTGAAGTTTTCCTTTAAAGAATTATTTGGGTAATGGATTAAATATTGAATTATTATGTGAAATAGATATGAAAACATGAATGAGTTTAATAAAATTTTACGCTATCTCCTATAATTATCAATGATAAATGTGAATGAAATGTGATTTAAGGATTTGATGTTATATTGGCATCTTATAAGGGTAAAATGTTAATCTAAAGGCTGGACATTGGGTTCTCTAATAGTTAATCTCAGTATTTAAAACACACAGGAGGTTTAAAAAAGGAGGGGATATCATTCCATTTTATTAAATTATATATAATACATGAAATATTTTTAGAAAATCCTTATAGATTCCATGATAGGTATCCATGATATAGAATAAATTCTTAAAATTTTAATGGGTATGTGATTCTAAATGTATACTTGATAAATGTTTTAAATATAAATGAGTTCAAAATAAAACTAATAATTGATGGGTATTTTAGTTTTTATTCATGTTATAGAGAAAATGGTTGATAAATAATGTGATTAACAAAAATTAATATTTAAATTTCAAATGAATCAAAATAAATAATTTTTATTTTCATATTATTTATTATATAGGATGAGAGAAGTATTTTTTAGCATATTGTTATTGTGAAAAATATGAGATGATGGTTTCAATACAAAAGGTTTATAATTCATGAAACACTATAAAATGTTTGGGTAGAAGATAAGTATAAAAAGAGTTTTATACTAGATAAAATAATATATCTGATATTTTATTCAAAATATCAGTGAAACATTTCCAACACTAATTAGAGGAATATTTGAGTGAATAATGTCTTTTATAATATTAATAAAGAACATATAGAATTCCATATATGATATGGTTATAATAAATTATTTTTTAAATATTACTACTTTAGGTAATAAGTGGTATATCCCAATACAAAAGATTTTTTCTATATTGAAATAATATTATAAAGAAAATATAGTTTATAATAGGCTATTGGGAGTATATTTGGACTTATAAAAGTTCAATTACTATAGATAAAAGATTTTTTCATTCAAAATACAATGTGGATATCAAAAATTTCCAAAAGTGGGTTTTGGTTATGTTGGTAAATAGAAATGTAAAGAGCTATATTAATTTAATTTAATCGATATAAAGTAACTTTATATCCTATAGGAGTTCAGAATGGGATGAAAAATATACATTAATGTAATGTGTTACATTTTGTTACCAAATTACCTCAAAGAAAAATTTTAGATTGAAAAGTTCCCAAGAATAATGACGACGATAAAGTTAAAAAGAGTTCAAAGTTTATAATTGGTGTAATTGACATCATAAAATTAGATATTGTGAAGTAAATACATTTGAATACTATGTAAAAATAGTTAGACAATATGAATATTATTCCTAAGTAACACCATCATTAAAAAAACATTATTCAAATATTTTACACACAAAAAATATTTAGTTATTGGGTTTTATCAAATGGATACAAAGAGATGTGGAAGGAATTACATAATGATGAGATGGTTTTAAAAAAACCATAATGGCTCAAAAAATATAGGGACTCTCTTGTAGTTTATAAAATGTGATATTATTATATGGTATCTTATATATAGTTTTTTTTAGTATTACTATAACTTTTTAACAATTTAAAATGTATCATGTTATGAAAAAGGCCTTATAAAATTTATCATTCTTTAATAATGAATGCATATTCCTATGGAGTATTAATTATAATAGACATCTGAATGTATGACTTTGAGTTTTCCCAAACCAATGAAAATCATAGACTATTATAGGTTGGAAAAAATTATTATTGTTTTCATAGGTTGTATTTCATATAAATCTATATAATTGAATAATGAGGTATAAAACGATTTTCTTCACTAAAAGTCCTACCAAATATACCACATAGATTATCATACACTATTTAATTTGTATAATAGAGGATTATATTTCTTATTGAATACTCATACATAATTTTTGAAAGATACAGAGCATATAAATTTTTGTACTTTTTATATTTTTCTTACGTAATTCTTGAGGCTTACCAAAAGATAAGGTGATCGTGTATTTTGATGATCATGTCATCGGTTCAGGATAAATAAAAAATGGGCCATCTCATTTAATGATTATGATATTTGGGAATTTTATTTTGATACACTAATGAAGTGTATAGAAATACCTTGATAATATTAGTGTGATGTGTTTATCTGTCTAGATGAGAGGCACATGATGTTATCATCTACTTAAATGAATGACATGTGATGCATTCACCAACCTCATCAATTTATAATTAGATAATAAAGAAAATATATGTAATCAATATGAGATTGACATATTCTATGTCCTATAACCACTTGATATATTGGGCACAGGGATTATAGGATTATTGTTAGGATCAGTTGACAACATAATCAATATGGGGGGGGGGGTGGATCAGTGTTGGTACTCTTATTTTGAAATCAACTATTCCCTTTCATATTTGGAATAAACCGATCATACTCACCACAATATAGAAGTGTAAATAAGAAACACACCATATTTTTAAAGGATATTATCCTAAAAAAGGATGAATACATCCTTGATGTATAGTGATTATTAAACCCACACACAACATCCCCTTTATTATATATATAGTGTCAAAGACAAGAGTATTCCCTTAAACCTGTTACAATCACTACCACCAATGACATCAAAACAAGAACCAACATTTTATATTAAGAAATTATTGAAAATTTATCAAATAATTATCGCTATTAAAATCAATAGACACCAATGGGATCAAAGTTATTTATATTACCCCTATCATTGTACAACAATCCCAGTGGAGTGATCTCTTCTCATAGTTTTTTCTTAAGAAGTATTTATGGACTCTCCTTCACTTTAACAGGATAACTCAATTCATTTTAATTTCAAAACCCATAATTTATTTCATAGACACACCATGTAACGAAAAAATATGTTTTCTCCAATTTTAATGTGTTGTGGATAGACTGATATTGGTCCATTATTTGTTCCTTGATAATTAACTAGTTTCAAATAAAAAACATAACAATTTAATATTAAATCGATCGTGTTGATTATTTTTGTAAATTTAAATATATATATTTGATTCCCACTAATATTAGTCTATTATTAATCTTTTTCTCATTCAAATTCTATAAAATACATTGCTTCTTTTCTCCATTGAAATCTATCTATTTAATTTTTCTTTAAAATTATCTTCACATTCATTTTTAAATATCCATGAAAGCATCTTATCTTGAATTACAATTAATTTAAATTTTTTTATTATAGAATAATTTAATAAATAAAAATTCATCTCATTTAAAAAATCACTCTTCACCTGGATGACTTAATTTTACAAACAAATTTATCTTACATATATATTAAAGTTAATAGGTAAATCTTATACAGATTTAGTGTAAATCTTACATGTGTATAAAATAATCCTAAATAAACTCAAGAAACTCTATAAAACATTTATATGTACTATAAGATCTTATATATCCTTTAAATAATACTAAATATACTTCGAATATTTATAGATAATCTTACATATGAATGACTATATCTTAATCACCTTAATGAAATATTCCCTTCACAAATTGGAAATATTCTACATCACAAGATAGATATTATGTATCACCAAAAATATGTTACATATTATTGGAAAACCTTATGTATCACTTGAAATATCTAAGTTCAATATTTACAGTACTTTTATAGTTTTTTATCTATGATATATTCACAATGACATTTCAATTTTACAATAAAATCAATGATGTAATTTTTAAACTACCAACTTCTTAAAATCACCCAAGAACTTCCAAATATCATCTATAGGTTTAACTATATAACTCCAACCAACCCCAAAAAAGTTAAATACTCCTAAAATAAACAAATATAATCCACATATGTTGAAAATAAATAAAAAATTATACTCTATGGATTTAATAACCCCCTCATTTTAATTTTTTTATCAATACCATACATTTTGATTTAATGTTTTAAAAATAACCTCAAAAATATATTCTTTACCCCTCAATTAGTGAATTTATAATGTGAATTATATTCCCCCTTATTGAAAATAAAAAAAAGGTATTTGGAAAGGGGTGATAACATACTTTTTAATGTAATGTTTCACAAATCAGTTACCTCTATGTCTATGTGAGAAAATTCAATATAGAAAATAAAATAGAATAAATCTATTATTAAATATATCCATAAAATATTCCATCATGTGATACCAACATAAATGCTTTTTTAGAATTTATAAAAAAATTTCCAACCACTTTCTTAAAATAACTCAACAATTAGATTAATAACATTCAACCATAAACTTGTCTCTCCTCCTGTATATTATATCATCCCATTTTCTTTCCAAAGAAAAACATGATTAAAATAATGGGTAATGTAGAAAAACCTACCTTAGTATTGGGAAATGGTAAACCCTACCATATTCAGCCTCAACATCTAAAAAAATTATTGGAATTGTTTTTAAAATAATATTACCAATAAGCTCCATAGAGAGAAAAAAATCAAACATCAATATTACTTTAAACACTTTATAATTTAAAAAATGATACTTAATATCAAATATTTTTTATCATAAATATTTAATTTGATTATTATAAAAATATATAACACTTTTTCGTCATACGAAATGACCAGTGGAAACCAAATAATAAATTGAATGTTCTAAAGTTGAGTTTTCATATATATTATCTATGTAGTTTCCTATTATGTAGTATTATACTTAGATATAGTAGAGTTAAAGATGATTGATGAATGATTATTAGAATTTCATGTCACCCAATTTCCAACAATAAATAATTATCCACTTAATGTGGACATTCTATCAACTGCATTACCAGATGGGTCAGTATAATAAATCCCTTTGAGTCATTATCACCTTTCTACTCATATAAAAATATACATTGTATGTATTTTTGAAATATCACAAAATAATTTTATATACCATGAAATATGACTCTTGAATTGGATTTATACTAATAAAAATATTGATAGAAAATTAAATCTTTATCCTTGAGGTAGTCCAATAAAAAATACTACCAATTAACTTTATGAAGTCTTTATCATTAATAACATTACCTTTTACATATTTTAACCACTTTGTTCCTATTTAAATTAGTTTATACACACCTCTTGATTAATCCATATAAAAAATTATCAATATCTCCTTGGCATATTTCTCTGGATAAATTAAAATGTTATCCACAACTTGAGTGATTTTTAAACCCAATAATAATTTTATCTCACCAAGGACATAAAAAATATCTTCTTTATTTGTGTGGAAAATTCTTTACACAAACTTTCCACATTAGTTGAAAAGATAATATTATCAAAATACATAATCACAATGAGTGATGTGGTGTTGATCTTCTTTACATACAAGTTATTGACCACCTATATTTTTCAAAATTATATTCTTTTCAAGTACCCATACAGCTTAAAATACCATGATATTGAGATTTTTTTCAACCCATAAATATTCTTCTTCAATTTTAATACTTTTAATCCATATTCAATATGAATAAAATCCTTAGATTTCTCCATATAAACCTCTTATTTTAGCTCACCCTTCAAAAACACATATTTTACATTTTAAAAACACTAATGATTATTTGAGATTTAATTGAATGAAAACTTCTGATGGTATCAATACTAATAACTATGGAAAATTTCTCATCAATATTCATTCATTCATTATATAAGTACATGTTGCAAAAAATTACAGATTTGTTTCTAAAAACAACACCTTTATCATTTATCTTGTTCCTAAAAACCCATTTTATGATAATGATATTATTCTCATTGGGTATTTCTATACAATACCATGTCTCATTATTTTCAATTTGTTCTATATATTTATTCATATATTGAATCCATTCATTGTGCTCAAAATCACCATCAACAATTTGAGGTTCAATATTTAAAAGCAGACTAGTGTAACTAGTTGTTATGTTTTTAAATCATGTTTTTACCTTAGGATTATGATATACGATTATATTATAAGCATAAAAATGATTTTTAGTATCTAAATTTTCCGTATGATTCTAAAATACATAGCCTCATCACCTGAATAAGCTAAATATACATCATCATCTATATGTTTTTTCATTTTCTTCAAGATGATAAGTTGGTTTAGGAATGAAAAAAATGATAGTCATCATCATTTATAATTGATTTTTTATTTTATCCTTATTTTAAAATATTGTTACATCATCATAGAAAAATATCCTATCATATTTTTTATCATATCATTTATATGAACATCAATTTTTATAACCATGAAAATCCCATCTTCAACTTTGTTATATAATTATCCACTATCATTTCGATTCTTCTTGAAAAATAATATAGTCTAAACCACTCTAAAGTTTTTTTTATTTCGCTATTTATTGGAATACATTTTATATGGATTCATATATAAATTTTTTTATCAATAAACACATATTGTAAATAATTCTAGCTGTAGTGATATCTTAAAATTAAAATAATATTAAAGTTTCAAGCTTAGTTAGTAGGGATCTAACCATATAAAAAAGACTCATATTTTTTAATTTTATCTAATAGATTTTGTTTTTTAGATTAGATTACAATGCAATCAGGTATTATGACACTTTTTTCATGATAATATAATTTCTTTGGCATACTCACTTCCATTATTTGATCGTAGAATCTTTAAGAAAAACAAATTTAATTTTTAGAAAACCCCCTAAAACAATTAAATATTATTAAAGAATATGTTTTGTTAGATATAAATAGAATTAATTTAATTCTAGTGAATTCATTGATTATTATGATGAAGTAATTATCCCAAATTATTAAATTATTTCTCATGGGTCTATTTCTTGCAGGTGAAAAAGTATTATCATCCTCTAGATATAGGTCTTATATACTTATAGAGATGAAAACAAGGTTGAAGATTTCCTCACTTCATCAGCAGCCCAAGGAGCCGAAATCACTTTCTTCTCTAACTTATCCTCCTTACCCCATGATGGTGTGATTATTATCAGGGGGATTCCCTTGAGTTACACTATTTTAGGCCAAATTAATATGTTTCCTTTGTATCTTTCTGTTTGTTGTTCGACTTCCTATTAATAAAATATTGAATCAGAGTATACTCATAAAAAAATAATTTTGGTTTCTCAAACAATCAAAAAGTTACATTAGGTTCTAATGGTGCAAAAATATTTTTAAAGGATTTGGTGCATCAAATATAATTTTTTTAAATCCACTATGAATTTATCTTGGGATGATGACCATGATTTTGTCAGATGAAGATCCAGATAAATCAATAACTATCCATTACATTTATCAATATTGTTGTTTTTTATATTTAAAGTGAATAGAAATTTGATGGAGGATGTTTTATTTTTGATTTTATTAAATAAAAATAGATAAAAACAAATTTAAGAAGATAGAAACAATAATGGATGGTTGATAGGTAAATTCCAATGATTTCCATCTTTTTTATTTATTGTTATATAAATCATATAATTAGATGCAAATAATCAATAACATTCATCTATTAAAACCTTAATATTTATAATGTATGATAATACTATATTAGTCAAAGATCCTTACATATTCTATTAACTCATTTAACCTCCTTGGAGAGTGTGAAATAACTCTCTCCAATCAATAATGTGAACCTACTCAACCCTAATAGAAGTGACCTCGTGCCAATCAACTTACCAATTTACTCACCTCCATTGGAATTATGAGTGAATCAATTATTAAATTTTGTTGAAGTTATTACAATAAGATAATTAATGAATAATTATGAATAATAGAATCATAACCATCTAATTCACTCCCTACCATCACTCTCTCACTAGAGTTAGGCAAAAAGAATTGAAATTTCAATCCAAAAATTCAGAATCACTAATATGATTCTCCCTTGAACCACCTACAATGGGGTTTATCTTTATAATCATAAAATAAGAGATCTCATATATATCACTATAAGATCCCATATTTTTCTAGGTAGATCTATCTTTATGGTTTTCAATGAACTTATTTTGTGGGGCTTTCCATTGTCTTTGAACCTTGGTGGATGACTCTTATTCGTAGATAAAGAGCCTATATTGTGAAGATGACCAAAATTTATAGGATGTAGGTTTATTTAAATTAATCGAGTCTAGGTATAAACATGTTAAATGGGGTTATGTGGGTATTCCATGAGTTTTGAAGGATTCGAGGGTGGTTTATGCTCTTTTAAAAAAATAGGTTAAAAACTATCTGGTGGAAAATTACATGATGTGTACATGTTACACAATATGTAACTGTCACAAAAAATGTGTTATGATCTAGTTCATCACATCAATTGGTTAAACATCATGTTTCAAATTCATGTTGTGTAATGTAAAATAAGGGTTAAAATTAACCCAAGGTGATAGGTTTTTTAGCATATATCATTAATTGAGAAATACACAATGTGAATGGGTTACTCACCATGTAAAACATGTCCCCAATGATTTTTAGCCTTCCAAAAATATGATTATTTCATTTTTTGATAAAAACTTACCTCATCTTGACCCTAAGATTATTTATATGAAATTTTATAGTCTGCCCTTCCATTATGAACATCCCGATTACACATATGATCTCTGGTAAGTTGTTTTTCATTTTTTTCCACTCTCTTTCATTATTATCAATTATAGAGGTGGAATATTTGGACTACAGTTAGATTTGGTTTAACCTGGATGTTGTGTGATCTAGGTTTTTTCATTTATCTCCACCAACTTCATTTCTATTGATGTTAACCATTGTCGGTGTTCATAAATTTCAATATTAATGTAGGGGGTCTAAAACCTAACCCTATGTTCTTATTAATATTAAAGTATGTGAAATACTGTGATTGTGACAACATAGCACACACTTCAATTAATTAAATGATGAATTGGATTATTGATTGGATACCTATGAATCTAATTAATAGATATATGGTTTATGGATACTGATTGGGTGAGAGAACCCTTGAATATATTTATGAATCGTCTTGTGGCTTAAAATGTGTTTAACATTACATGATAATTAAGTGATTTCTTGATATAGATTCACCTTGGTAATGGATTTGTTTATTAAAATTGTTATCATGTAAGTATTTTAAGGATAAATTGATAAATTAAACATGTAATGGAATGATTAATGGTAATTTTCAGAATTAACCATTGATCCATATGAGGTGATATTGTGATATCCTTGTTTCTATGATATGTGTTGTGATTCATGGTATAATTCTTATATTGAGTGGGAATTGGCCAATACCATGCTATAATGATTATATTTAGAGGGATCTATATTGTAATATACTATAATTCTTATATATAATAGGCTATACCTTGTCCCATTCACTAATGATTATATTGAGTGAGTTCTTCCTAGTCCCCCGCTGTAATGCTTATATTGAGTGGGCTCTTCTCAATCCCATGATGTAATGCTTATATTGAGCGGGATCTACCTAGTTATATGATGAAATTATTATATATTGGTATTGTCCAAAATTTGTGTTATTTTTTGCATGGATATATAGTTATGGGTGGAATGGTTGTGACACATGATCAGAGACATTCTATCTTGTTTCTGAAGAAGGTTGATTTATGTGTTGCATTAATAGATTAATTAATAAACCTATTTATCGATTTATTGTATGAACTTATTATTAGGATGGTTTTGTTTAGAAATAGTGGGGTTGGCATTTTTAGTTTTACTCACACACAATTCAAGACACCATTTGGCACCCAAGAAGATTACATGGATGAAGGTTTGGATAAGGGAAAGAGACCTTGTTTTTGATTTTTTCTTACTGGATGGGCTGGAGTTTGGAGATGGTACAGACATGAGGTTCAGAACTAGGGACTTTTGAGTTATTTTTTATGAGATTATTCATTATTTTAATTTCTTTTAGTTTTACATTTTGATACATATTAACTTGTCATTACATGATTCCATATTGTTTGATTATTTGGTTCCTCCTTTTTCTTCCCAATTGTATGGTTTGTTATTTCCTCTATGTTTCCATTACTCTGATATTTCTTATATTGTTATTTATGTTATATTTTAACTCTATAACATGGGGTATAATCTCCCCACTATACTTATCACACCCCAGTACTATTCTAAAGCCTTTGGAATACGAGGAGGGGATCTTGAGGGGCCGTAACCAACCTAATTCAGCCACATGAGAGAGTTTGGGATCAAGGATCTTAAAAAGTGGTATTAGAGAATATGATTTTCTTTTCTATTTCTTTACTATCTTGGAATGGTTGAAATGATACAAGGATGTATCCATACTTGGTAATGATCTTGTTCATGGGAGTAGTTATCCCAATGGGGGAAATTTTGATTCCAAGGGAAGAAATTTCTATTCGCGATGTTCGTCTGTTACAGTTGATGTTATTTCACGTTGGGTGATTAACATATTGTGTAATGTTATTATTTTTTTGAGGATATTTTTTCTTTATATTATTACTCATGGATCAGTATAGAATATGAGGTGTATATATGCACCATGATTGGAACATAGGGGCATATGTAACAAACCAATAATTTAAAAATAAATTAAATATTGATTACATAAAACACTGAGTCTCTGCAAAACAACACTTTTTTATAACCGAGACAATAAAAATAATTTCTTCTTGTCTATTATTTGAATTTCAAAAAGCTGACACACATAGTTGCGTTTAGGAATATTTTTGTAGTCTGATAGAACACACTATTTTTTTTGTGAATAGTAACGTACCCTTATTAATATTAACCTACCCTTATGAATAGTAATATACCATTATGAATAACAATTCTACCCTTATTAATAGTAATGTACCATTATGAATAGTACTACACCTTTATGAATAAAAATATAACCATATGAATAGTAATGTTACCATTATGAATTGCAATATGACCATTATGAATAGTAACCTCACCCATGAAAGTATAAATAAAATTTAGGCACCTTATAAATGAAGTAGAATATTTTATAAATTATTAATTAGGTATTCATTTTTGTATGAGTGATAAAAATTTAATTACAATTTTAAATTAATAAATTAATTAATTTTCATTAAACGGGTTCCTAAATAAATATTTTGTTATCCTATGATTCTAGGATAATTTTATGAGACCATAATTAATTTTTTAAAGTATTATAAAAGCTATTTTAAATATAAAATATGTATTTTTCAAGTAAATAATGATATTTAAAAAAAATTAAATCTCACATATTTTGAAAACTATTTTTATAAAATGGATTCCATTTTTTGATTCTACATTTCAAAAAATGTTAGGGTGAATTTTTAGAATTTATCTAAAATATATGAATTTTTAATTAATAGTAAAATACTATAATTTACGATAAATACTAAATACATGGTTTATTGAGTAATAGGTGATGCAAGGTTAATGTAGGAACACTTGGTTAAACCTCACATGAACCTATTAATGTTTTTGGTCACATGAATTAAGTCTATTCATAGTCTTGAAGAAAAAATATTAATCTAATGATTAAAATAATGAGAAACCCCTCATCTCCTCCACTATAAATACCACCCCTCCTTACCTCTTCTCTTCACTCCCCTAAATACTTGTTACTTGTCTAAATTCTGCTAAAATATCATCCAAATCTTCTCCCCCACAATTATCATCCCTTGGTATCATAATAAGTCAAAATCCTCTCCCCTAAAGATGCCCTCAAGGAAGATTAATTCAAGAGGTAAATTCCTCTTTTTAATTATTTTACTTTTATTTCAAGTTCCTTTGTTTTCTTTTCTATTATCACTTATCCGCACCCAAATGTTATGAAAACTATAGTACCTTAAATGTTATTTAATGTTGTTATTAGTATGGAATACGTTATTATCATCTCTCATTTACCCATATTTTATGCTAGTACTAAAAAACGCCATCCGAGATGTGCTAAATTACCACATTCAAGGACGATGGGTTTCCAAACTATTTTATCATCTTCGATTATGGAAATAAAACCATTATTATGGATGAGATAGACTATAATATATGTATTATGTCTCATATATGGTTCTGGAATCTTTTTTACACATGTTTTTTATTTATAAAGAAAAATGAGTGCGTTGTGTTCAAAATCGCTAATTAACCCACAAAATTATCATTATATAATTTATATATTTATTCATGTTCACTACAAGTAACCAAATTAAATTTATAACCATGTAAATTTCTGGATGTTCACTAATAACATATAACTTCAATTATGGATAACCATCCTCATTTTACACAATTCTCCATTCATGTATATAAGTATACCGATCAGGAAACAAACAGACCAAAACAATGAAATTGAACATCTTAACCCATCAAAAAGGACATGAAGGATATTTAATAAGGTTATAATAAATCAATTAAATAAATATTAGGTTCTAGAATTATCAATTAATGAACCTAAATTTCATTATTTAGGTCATTAAGATCAAGTGGGGAACACCTTCAGACTTAAGGTAAGGGTCTCTTCATCTCACTTCCATTTTTTGTTAGATATTTCTTATTCACTACTACTACTTGTGTATGGTGCATGTGTACTGAAAATTGATGTTTTATATAATCAATCTCTTTATTTTAATTTTATTCAATTTATCATTTTATGATTATTAATTTTGGTGCATATGATTTAATTGATTACAAAGTTTTAATTATTTTCTACCTGAACCTCCATTTTCATTTGGGTTGATCTTATTCTTCACTAAACTTAATTAAATTATTATTTATTCATATTAACTCCCCATAAATTTCATCTTAATATTATATATATGTCTATAAATCATAATACTAACATATGTAATGGGGAGTTACTTGTTTTGAAAGAATCTTTCAAAATACTGTCCTCAAATGCAAGCCTGATTGAAGGAAATTATCAAATTCTGACCTATTTTGAAGTTCACTCTATAATATATTTTAAGAAATATTTATCTTTATAAAATCCAAATTTTTATAATAATAATATATTTGGGTTAAATTATGGGTTTTTAAAGAAATCATGCCTTTGTACTTTAAAATCCTTTAATATTGTCTTTAAACCCTACAAAAATGTTTTATTTACAAAGCTTCTTTAAAAACTCTTTTTAAATGATTTCACCTCAATAAGAATTTATTTAAGCTTAAAATATAATTTCAATGACCTTACCTTTTATTTTCTAGGATATACATGTTTACAATCAGATTTCATGACAAATACAAATGATTTTCCAAAATAATTCTTTCTAAAGTAAAAAAGGATTTTTCTCCTCTCACATTAAATTTTATGAGATATATAACTTTTTCAAAACTTATTTATTGCTTGTGGTGTATGTACTACCCTTTGGTATATCATATTAAGATTATACTTATTCTCATGATATTCTAAGGGATTGTTATTGGAATGTTTCACAGTGGTATGAGACACTTTGGAATGTTTATGGATTATTTACTCACGGATTTTTCAATGGTATCATTTGAAAGTATCTTCATCTATGTCATCATACTTTGTTGAATATTTTACTTAATTGAGTTTTATCTCCTATGATATCATCCAACATGTTTTATTTAATTTTTTATGAATCGTTTTATTGTGGATGTGCTATCTTGAAATGCTTCACCATATTACTCTAATGGTTAGTGTTTATGTTTAATGATTGGGGAAGGTTATTTACATTTAATATGTTAGTTTAAATATGAATGTCTATATTGTTTCTGATTATACCCATTCATATTAGAAATTAATTTGACTTAGTAAGTTTCTGGTGGGGCCCTTTATAACCCCTTGGTGCATCTTTAGGTCTCACGAGACAAGCATTGGTCTTAGCACGAGGCCTTGGTAGTATGATTATTTATGGTCTTCGAACGAGGACTTGATGATATGGTTATGATGTAATTCATTATTAATTCCCTCATTATGAACCTATTAATTGAAATTTCATGTGGTCATTAAACTAGTATAATACCCATGATTATGTTTTATTATGGAAATATTTATCCAGCTCCTATTCATGCCATAGTTTGTACAAGAATATTTTTAAAGGCATGGGTTTTTAGTTATTCACCATGACTAATGTTTATGTTTATGATGTCTTCAATTATACTTCTTACCCTTACTGAGCATCCAATCTCACCCATTTTCTTATGTTTTATTTTTCCACATGATATAAAGAGTTGTATTATTAATGAATTGTAGGGATAAACGTAGATTTGTGGATGTTCCCAATAAAAATTATATGATATCTTTCATTTCAAGTTGTAATGTTGAACCTATTAATGTATCTATTTTTTCAAAAATACCATACTATTTGGTCCTTTGGGATACAAATTCCTTGTAATCATGCCAATGTAATGAAATAATGCATGGACTCCAGGTTTCTGGGGTTGGGGAATTACATTTGGTATTTGAGAAAGTTAATTCGAAAACATGGAAAGTAGATTTAGAAAATGTAGATTAAGGAAGAAAACCCTAAGATACACTTGGTGATGCATATACAAGAACATCCTACATTTTTTTGGTAAGGAATATATTATTTGGATCTTCTTAGAAAATAATTCCTTGTCTGGATACTACATGTGGATGTGGTTCTGGAACATATGTACCTAGGAGTAAAAACTTTGACAAGGTGTTTTGGACTTGACATGGGGTAACCTGGTATAGGAAAATGGTCCCTACTGCGCACCGGGTATGAAACTCCTAGGGGATATTCTTAGGTTAATTCACATTTTCATTACAATCCATTATGAATGATTTATTCCCCTTAAGTATCCAATGTATATGGTTATAGGATTTATGATGCATACATTTATTTTATGTACTATACTATGTTTAGAGTTATATATAGTTCATAATTTTATGATCTAATTTAGTATATGGAATTTATTATACATGGCTCCTAGCAGGAGTAATAAGTTCACCAATTCGCGTTATGTAAAGAGTAAGAAGGATCATATATCTTATTATCTTAATCCATCATTTCAAACGTAGATAGTCTCCAAAGTATCCTCATCATATTATGAGATAATATCATGGGTTAACAAAGTATATAATGAATTATCTGAGTTCTATGGATTTTAAGGGAAGCAAGAGATGAAGAGGGTGGCAGAGGAAGGAATGGATAAAGGGAAGAATAAAAAGGGTAGTTTTCCAACATGTGGTAATTGTGAAAGGAAACTCCTCTAAGACCTATTAAATGGAAAAGGAGTTTATTACAAGTTTGGAGAAAAGGGACACAAAGTTCATGATTATAAGGGTAAGAAAATGGTTTTCAGGGTACAATGGTTCAACTGTAAGGAAATGGGACACTCTGAGAATCAATGTTCTAAGCGTCAAAGTAATATGTCCCAAATGGTGTTACTGGATAATGATAAAGTCATGATACTACCGCAGATGAAGTAGAATTATTAATATGCCTCATCAATAATAATTTCATTTGAATATTTTATCAGCAATGTATTGGTTATATTAATATATGAGGATTGTACTATAGTAATATTTCATTAATAATTTGAGGTCATATGATGAATTATACCAAGGAAAAGTGACTCAATAGAAAGTTAATATCTTGGGAATGTGTATGGATGATGGAAATTCGACCCTAAATATATTCTAGATGATTAAGATAATGATTAAAAAATTATTGATTTGGATAAGTACTCACTACCTCAAAAATGATTATTGACATATCTACATGTGGTCTATGCTATCATTGATGGAGTTTAAAACATTTATGGATATAAGGAATATATCCAATATTAGGTGTAAGGTTGAATTCATGTTTCCAATAAGGTTTTATGGTAATTTGATTTATTACCATATTTCAAGAAGATACATGATCAAGATATTCACATGTTTGGAATGTGAAAATTTTGGGCTGCTTCATGTTGATTAAAAGAAAATAAGGTAGCTGATACATTAAGTTGGATGGATCATGGAGTTCTAAACAAAATGAGGATTTCCAAGGACCCCGTGTACATGTATGTAACACAGATGGACATGGGAATGATTCTAATGTATTGTATCATGAACTTTTAGAAAGTTAAACCATTTATTAAATGTATTAAGTTGATCATTGTATGATGATTTAGAGTTTAATGTCACCACATTATTCAACCAATGATAAGAGGTGATGTATATAGAGTTCAAGGAACAATAAAAATATATGATTGTGTTTATGAAATATAAACATATATTTATACTCATATAGAGTAGAATAATTCCTCAACTCTAGGAAAATATTCCTAAACAAAAATGCTATCCTGTTATATTTTTTTTCATAACTGTAGTTTATGGTTTTTTGGTAATGATCTTTCATTTGAGCATGTTCTCTATCAACTTCCATCATAACCTGATGGTTTGATTATTCTTCCTTAACCATGTTATCCAATTAGAATGCGTAGTTTTTTAGTAACTGATGCATTTCCAATTCCCTCTTATTAAGATGATATTTTAAACATATTGATGTGGGTTTCCCATAAGAGAATTTTCAAGTATTCACCATTAATTTTCAAAATTCAATTTCAAAATTTCAAGGATGAAATTTTTATATAGAGGGTAGAATTTAATACCCCAAGGATATAAAAATAAATTTAACATTGAATGGATGAAACACTAAGTCTCTAAAAAAGAATTCTTTGTTAAAACCTAGCCAATAAACATAATTTTTCAACTTTTGTGATTTGAATTTCAAAAATCAGACATACATGGTTGCGTTCAGGGTCATTTTTGGAGTCTGATAGAACAAAAATATTTTTCTTGAATTTTAACCTGCCATTATTAATAGTAACATACCCTTATGAATAGTATGATACCCTTATAAATAGTAACCTACCCTTATGAGTAGTAATATACACTTATAAATAGTAATTTAACCATTATGAATAGTAATATACCCTTACGAATATTAATATACCCTTATGAATAGTAATATACCTTTATGAATAGTAATTTTAACCTTATAAATAGTAATAAGACCCTTATAAATAGTAACCTCACACTTGAAAGTATAAATAAAAATTAGGCACCTTATAAATAAAGTAGAATATATTATAAATTATTAATTAAGTATTTGTATATTTGGGAGTGATAAATATTTAATTACAATTTTAAATTTATAAATTAATTAATTTTCATAAAATGGGTTCCAAAATAAATATTTCACCGTCTTATGATTTTAGGATAATTTTATGAGACCATAGTTATTTTTTTAAAATATTATAGAAGCAGTTTTAAATATAAAATATGTATTTTTTAAGTAAATAATGATTTCAATTAAAAATTAAATTTCACATATTTAGAAAATTATTTCAGTAAAATGGATTCCATTTTGGGTTCCATGTGTAAAAAATGGTTAGGATGAATTTTTTGGATTTTTCTAAAATATATGAATTTTTTATGAATAGTAAAATATTATAATTTATGATAAATGCTAAATACTTGGTTTATTGAGTCATAGGTGATGTAAGGATGATGTATGCACACTTGGTTTGAACTCTTATGCACTTATTACTATTTTTTGTTCACATGAATCAATACTATTCATAGTCTTGAGAAAAAATATTAAACTAATAATTAAAATAATGAGAAACCCCTCCTCTCATCCACTATAAATACCACCCCTCCTCACCTCTTCTCTTCACTCCCTTCAAGGCATGTGCCTTGTCTAAATTCTTCCCAAATCTTTTCTCAAGATCCTCTCCCACGTCGAGCATCCCTTGGTTTCATAAAAATACTGAATCCTCTCCCCTAAATAGGCTCCAAAGGTAGATTAATTCAAGAGGTAAATTCCTCTTCTCAATTCTTTTATTTTCTTTTCAGGTTCTATAGTTTTCTTTTCTATCATCACCTATCCTCACCCAAATTTTTTGAAAAATCTAGTACCTAAAATATACTGTAATTTTTTATAAGTTTGGAGCAATTTCTTATCATATCTCCTTTACCCATCTTTTATGGTAATAGTAAAAAACAATATCCGAGATGTGCTAATTTACCACATTCATGGACGATGGGTTTTCAATTTCTATTATCATGTTTGGTTATGTTCATGAAACCATTATTATAGTTCAAAAATACTATAATATATGTTTTATTTATCATATATGGTTTTGGAATCTTTTTTTACACATGGTTTTTATTTATAAAGAAAAATGAGTGTGTTGTGTTAAAAAACCGCTAATTAACCCAAACATTTATCATTAAATAATTTGTATCATGATTCATATTTACTCTACATAACCAAATTAAATTTACAATAATTTAACCTTATAGATGTTTACTAATAACATATAACTTCAATTCTGGGAAACCATCTTAATTTTACATGATTCTCTATTCAAGTATATAAATATACTTATCATGAAATAAATAGACCCAAACAATGAAATTGAATCTCTCAAACCATAAAAAAGGCGACACATGAACTTAATAAGATTATAATAAATCAATTTAATTAAGACGTGGTTCTGGTTTTTTTAATTAATGAACCTAAATTTTATTATTCAGGTCATTAAGATCAAGTGGAGAACACCTTCAGACTTAAGGTAAGGGTTTCTTCATCTCACTTCCATTTTTGTGAGATATTTCGTATTCACTACTACTACTTGTGTATGGTATATGTATACTAACCATTGATGTTTCATATCACAAATCTATTTATTTTTATGATATTCATGTATAATTTGGTGATTATTAATTTTGGGGCATGAAATTCAATTGATTACAATGTTTTATATATTTTCTACTTGAACCACTATTTTCATTCGAGTTGCTCTTATTCTATACTTTCCTCAATTAAATTATTATTTATTCATATTTAATCCTCATTAATTATGTGATAATGTTCTATATATGTGTACCAATCAAAATAATTTTATATTTTATGTTTATTTACATGTTTTAAAAGAATTATTCGAAAACATTTCCCGAAATGTAAGCCCGATAGAAGGAACTTCTCGAATTCTTCCCTATTTTGAAGTTCAATATATAATATGTTTTAATCCATATTTATATTTATAAAATCACCCATTTTATCATGAAAATTATATTTTGGTTCATAACTATTTTTATTAATGCAAACATGCCTTTGCGCTTTAAAATCCTTTAATATTTTCCTTAAACCACACTAAAATATTTTATTTCTAAAGATTAAAAAAAAAATTAGTTCACCTAAATAAGAAATTATTTAATCTTAAAATATAATTTAAATGAACTTACCTTTTATTTTCTAGGATATACATGTTTACAATCTGATTTCCTGACAAATACAAATGATTTTCTAAAAGAAATCATCTTTCAAAAGTTAAGAGTATTTTTTTAATCTCACTTTAAATTTTTTGATATATATACCTTGTTCACAACTTATTTATTTATTGTGGTGTATGAAATACCATTTTTTATATCATATCACGAGTCTAATTATTCTCATGATATTCTAAGGTATTATTATTTTAATGTTTGAAGGTGGTATGGGACACTTTGGAATGTTTAAGGATTATTTCCTCAAGGATTTTTCAATGGTATCATTTATAAGTATCGTCATCTATGTCAATATCCTTTGTTTAATCCTGTACTTCATTGAGGTTTATGTCCTATGATTTCATCCACCATGTTTTATTGAATTTTTTATTCATAGTTTGATTGTGGATTCATGGTCTCAAAACCATTCACCATATTACTTGGAATGGTTAGTGTTTATGTTTAATGATTAAGGGACGTTATTTACATTTCATATGTTAGTTATAATATGAGTGTGTATGTTGTTTATATAGATCCTAATTCATATGAGGAATTAATTGGAATTATTAAGTGTTGGGTGGGGCCCTCTATATCCCCTTAGTTCATCAATAGGTCTCCAAAGACAAAATATGGTCTTGGCATGATGCCTTGATAGTCTGATTATTTATGGTATTGGAATGAGGCCTTGAAAGTAAGGCTATGATGTCCCACACTATGCATTAACTCATTATGAAGATAGTAATTGATAGCTCATGTGGTTATTTGACTAGTATAATACCCATGACTATTTTTTATTATAGAATTATTTATTCATCTCTTATTCCTTCCATAGTATGTACTAGTTTATTTTTAATGGAATGTGTGTTTAGTTTTTCACCATGCCTATTGTTTATTTTTATGATATCATCTACTATATTGTTTACCCATACTAATCATCAAAGATCACCCATTTTCTTATGTTTTATTTTTCCCCAGAATTCAAAGAGGTTTATTATGAGTGTATTTTAGGGATAAACATGGATTTGTGGATGTTCCCAATAAAACATATATGTTGTTTTCATTTGAAGTTATAATGTTGAACCTATATATATATATCTGGTTTTCTAAAGCAATTAAACTATTTGGTCCTTCAAGATATGACTTCCATGTAATCATTTCAATGTAATGAAATAATTAAATGACACTAGGCTTATAGGGTCGGGGCGTTACAATATATATTGATATGCATTTTTCATGATAGGGACATTTTTCTTTTATGTATTATATACCTGCATATATGAATTGTGAAATGTAGTACCTATTATATTTGTTAAATGAAATTAAAAGAACTGATATATTATTTTAAAACACAATTAATACAAGTTTAGAGAGACTATGAGTAGTGGTTCTCTGTTCTTGTCACCTATTGAGGTTGAATGTTTTTTAGCTAGTTTTCTAAGAAGTTCGTTTGGCTTGTAGAGAAAATACCTCCCCATTATCCTTGAGTTGAGCATTAGGAGAGTGGAAATAATTATGCTTCTAACACATCCAAACCATATATTCATATTTATCATAATAATCAAATGGATGTTCATATTCATGAAATATTCTTGAGGGTCTTACAATCCATGGAAAGGGAGACTGTTCGTACTGTGCCTTTGATTCCCGAGTTGATAAGAGAGTTCCATAAACAACATCTACCTATTTTCACTGTAGAAGGAGTCCCCTAGGAATCCAAGTTCTATATTGAGTAAGTCCATATGATCTATAAGAATCTTTAAAAACTCTAAAATTTGAAGGTAAATCATGCAACATATATGCTTCATGGACCAGCCAAGCATTGGTGGGACATTATGGAGAAGGCTGGGCAATAAGAAGAGTTATCTGGGAAGAAATTTTAGGCAATGTTATTAAGACACTTCTATCCAGAGAAAATAAGGGATGATAATAATCATGAATTGATGCACATAATGCACTAGGACATGTATTTTCTAGACTATGATGTACGTTTCACTGATCTGTAGTACTTTGCACCATCTTTAACTACTGACGAGAACTCTAGGGTGATATTTTTTTAGGACGGACATCGCTATGAGATCAGGTCACAAGTGAACATTGTTTATCTGAGAATATTTTAATAAATTATAATGTATGTTCTCATAATATAAGGTAATCTAAGAGAGTCACCAATAATAGAATATGATATTTTAGTTGGACGAACTAGGAGCTCTTAAACTTGTGGAAAGAAGCAATAGTATGCTAGTTTTTTCAAAGGAAATAGTGGAAAGAGTACTTAGGGTAGTGGGAATCCATCTCAGGATCATGTTATTTTGTAGTGAATTTAGTAAGAAATGTTAATCCACAAGAGTTCTCAATTTCTATATCCCACTTTGAAGGGGAATTCAGTAGATTAATAATGGATTGGGGTCACGCCAGTTATCAAAGCCTTGGAAGGACTCAACTGCTCATTATCAGATAGGTAGATGGAGTTCCACAATATGTTGTAGTTAATATAGGGAATGTAGTAACCTAGTGAAGGAAAAATAATACTAGTCAAAGGGAATAGAATAGGGGAGTTAGACTGGATCCTAGGGTAGAGGTACTATTGTGGATACATGACCATCTACTATCAGAGGTACAATTCTTAAATCATCTATGCTTACTTGTGTTTTGTTTGATATCGGAGGATCAAATTCTTTTGTATCTTCAATTTTTGAAAATGTTTTGGTCTAGGAAGTGGAATGCTTGGATGATGGTTTAACCATCGATAAATTATTGGGTGTGTGCTTAGAAAATATCATACATTTCAAGGCATTTCCTTTATAGATTTGTGTTTACAATTTATTTTGAGAACTGTTTATATTGAGAATGGAAATTTTTCATTTTATTTTTGGTATGGATTGGATAGATCTATTCTACGATTATATTGACTACCATCGAAGTATATTTACCTTTATTTCTCTAGAACAAGGAATCTATTATAACCACAATGAGTGGGATATTAAGACTAATCTTGTAGGACTAACTCAGTGTATATTTGATTTTCTCCTAGATCAGGTAGCAAGTATTATTCTTTATGATAGATAAATTTAGTAGGATTATTTTCCTCAAGTTGTAGAACATTTTCAATATGTATTTCTTGATGAGTTCCTAGGGCTTAACATATGAGTGTGAGATCAAGTTCTTGATTAAGTTGGTGCCTTGAACCGAGTGAGTTGCTATCAAACATTATAGAATAGAACTTGAATATATTTGTGATTTAAAAATTTAGTTTCATGATTTGGAAAATAAAGGTTTCATACATCCTAGTACATCTTCATGGGGTGCTCTAGTACTTTTCACCAAGAAATTTTATGGGACATTGTGCTTATGAGTGGATTATCATAGACTAAACCAGATAGAGGTCAAGAACTAGTATCCCCTTCCATGAATTTAAAATATATTTGATTAGTTTAGCAAGGAATTTTTTTTATCCATGATCTACTTGAGGTTAGAGTACCACCAATTGAGAGTGAGAACAACATACAAACCCCGAACTAATTTTTGGAGTAGGTATTGCTTATATGAGTTCATGGTGATGCCATTCGGTTTGAAAAACACATCGAAAATCTTTATGGACATGAAGAAAATTATCTTCCATTATTTCCTAGAATGATTTCGGGTATCTTTTTTTGATGATAACTTTGTATACTACCAGTAAGTTGATGATCATACACAACATCTTGACATTATCTTGAGCACACTGAGAGAGAATCAAATTTATGTTGAGATAACTAAATTCACTTTCAAGATTGATAAATTTAACTTCTTGGGCCATACCATCTCATAATAAGTAGTGTTAGTGGAATGAGAGAAAGTTTTAGCCCCAATATATTTTGAGAAACCGAAGAATGCCTTTGATATTTAGAGTTTTTTTTAGGTTTAACAGGTTATTATCGATACTTTATCTAGATATTTTCCCATTTAGAAGCACTGATTTGTGGACTGATGAAGAAAGTGGTGAATTTTGTTTGATTAGATTCTTGTGAGGGTGATTTTCCAGATTTAAAGAGAAGTTTGACCTCAACACCAATCCTCATTTTACCCATGCTGAGTAAATTATATACTAGGCACTGTGACACTTCTCGAGTTGGACTTAGAGAATTTTTGATTCAGGAGGATCAAGTGGACTTTTATGGCTCAAGAAATATGATACTACATGAGAGGAATCACCCTACACATGATCTGAAGTTATCTGTAACAATACATTCCCTAATTTATTAGAGATAATATATTTTGTGAAAGAGTTTTGTGTTATAAAATACCACAAGATCCCCAAGTAAATATTATCTTAGTAAGATATGATCCTTCAATAGAGGATGTGGGTCAATTATTAGTTGTCTTTCAACTTCATATTGTCTTGTACAATGGGAAATGGTAATGTTGTTTACAATTCCTTTAGAAATAATACATAGAGAT
Source organism: Viscum album (assembly GCA_963277665.1). NCBI lineage: Eukaryota > Viridiplantae > Streptophyta > Magnoliopsida > Santalales > Viscaceae > Viscum > Viscum album. The sequence goes on along the minus strand of OY728159.1, from coordinate 1,145,200,012 downwards.
AGGTAGTTCAGGATCCTTGTGATTATTGAAGGATGATTAAACTCTTTTTAGATACACATATAGATGTTCAAGTGTATTAGGTATGTATATATCTGACTTTAAAATCTATTATACCCATTGTTTTGGACTGAATCAATAAAGATAAGTTATCTTATCCAAAGGACTTATTTCCGAGAGAAAACTTATATATTAGGGACACACAATCAGGTCAGTCTCTTGGTAGTGGAAAATATATTGTTTTATGTGGATGAGTATGGGTTTATATGGGTTTTTGTGAGGATATGATGAGATAATTTCATAATTCTAGATGGGTGGTACATCCTAGTTTCAAAAAGATGTATCATGATCTTCTTAGAGAGTGGTGTAGGTCAAGAATGAAGAAATAGGTAGTGTAATTTTCTTTGAGATTTTTTATCTTTTAATAGGTTAAAGCTGATCATAGGAGGCTAGTTGGGCTATTACAGCCTTTACCCATTCCTAAGTGGAAATAATATGGTGTCCCTATGAATTTTTTGATAGGATTTTCCCATAAAACCTGCAAGATTGATGTAGTATGGGTGATCATGTTTCTACAAGAAACGGAAGTCCAGTTCTTACCTATTTGGAATACCTTTATAGTCGATGATCTGGGTAGTCTATACATTTGTGATACAGTAATATTTAAATAGGTTTTGAGTATTATCATTTCATATAGAGATCCTCATTTTACATCCCATTTATTTTAGGTCTTCAGAAGGCTATGGGATTTCATGTTATTTTCATCACATCCGAACATCCTCAAAATGTCGATCAATTAGAGAAGACTATTCATTTTTTTGATGATAAGTTGCGAGATTGTGTTTTTGATTCTAGTGGTTCATGGGACTAGTAAATTAATCCCATGGAGTTTTCATATAATAATAGTTTCATGGAATCAATCTAGATGAATCCTTTTAAGGCTTTATGTAATAGGAAATGTCATTCAAATTTTTATTGGTTAGAGGTAAGCGAGCCATTGTTTGTTGGACTTAGTCTCATTTAGGAGATTTATGAGTAGTTTTAGTTGATTAGGAGCTAGTTTCTGACCGCACAGAGTAGGCATAAAACTTATGATGTCCATCGAAGATGACCTTTGGAGTTTGAGGTTGGTCATCATGTTTTCTTTTTGGTTCTGTCTAGGTTGGGGAAACACTATATCCGGAAACAGGGAATTCTAGCACCAATATTTGTTGAGCCATTTGAGATAGTGGATAGAGTCAGTCCATTGTCATATTAATTATAACTTATATAAAACTAAATTTCCTTGTATGACATGTTTCACATGTAACATATTCTAAGATATTATCCCAAACCTTGTCATGTGGTATATGCCGAGGACTTAGAGATTTATGATGACACATCCTTTGAGTAGCATCCAATAAGGATTTTGGACCATAGTGAGAAGTATTTATAGGGTTGGACTATACCTCTAGTTTGAGTATAGTCATTAGATGGGTGTGTACAAGAGGATACATGGGACATGGAATCTAATATGGGATCACAATGGACAAAATTGTTCCCTGAAACCCTATAATGATTCTTAGAGAATCTCAGGGATGATCTGCTATATGGTGGAGAGGTTTTAAGATCTCATTTTTTTTTTCAGGCATGCCCCTCTTTTAAATGTTCATCAAACCTCTTTTTTGGGTTTTCCATTCTATTTGATCCTTGGAGGTTGAGTCTTATTTATAGACATATATAATTTGGTGAGGAAAATTTCCTAAATATTAGGGATGTAGGTTTATTTGATTTAAGGGAGTCTGGGTATAAATTTTTGAAATAGGGTTATGAGGGTTTTCCCTCAGTTTGGAAGGCATCAGAGGTGGTTCAAGATTTTTCACAGAAGATGGACCGAAAACTATCCACTGGAAAATTACACACTGTGTACATCTTACAGAACATGAAAATGTCTTCAGATGCATATCATGAACTGGTTCATGATGTGTAGTGTTTACACATCATGTAATGTTTGATAAGGGTTAAAATTAACCTAAAGCAATGTTTTTTTGACTTATCTATTTAATTGAGAAATATACTATATGAATGGGTTACATTCTATTTAATTCTCAAACCCAACATTTTTAATTCTTTCATGCATATAATTTTTTTAGTGCAGCCTTTCTTACACTTGACCCTTGGATGATTTCTTGGTGATATGAGATTCTTCTATTCTATTATGGATGTCCTGATTACACATATGATCCCTTGTAAGTTATTTTTCCTAGGGTTTCCACCTATTTGTTCTCAATTCTATAAGTGGAATATTTGGACTATAGTTGGATATGGTTAAAGATTGATGTTGTGTGATCCATGTTTCCTTCGTTGATCTCCATCACCTTTGTTTTTATTAGCATTACCCATTGTTGGTGCTTCTAAATCTCCAGATTAAGGTAGGGGTTCTAAAACCATACCATATGGTTTGATTAATCTTCATGTATGTGAAATATTTTTATTTCCTTGACATAACACATGCTTTAATTAATTAAATGACGAATTTGATTATTCCTTGGATCCTAATGAATCTAATTAATAATGACCTGGTTTATGACTACTTGTTGGGTGAGCAAACACATGAATATATTTATAAATCGGCTAATTGATTAAAATGTGTTTATATTGGCATAAGATTTAGGAAATTTCTTGATAAAGGTTCACCATCAAAATAGATTTTGTTATTGTAATGGATGGAATGTTAATGGTTTAATTCATAATTGATAAGTTAAATATGTAATTGAAATATTAATGTTAATTTTCAGAATTAACCACTAATCCATATCAGGTGAGATTGTGATATCCTTATTTCTATGATATGTGTTGTGATTCATGCTATAATGATTACATTGAGTGGGATCTTCCCAGTTCCATGTTGTAATTTTTATATTAAGCGGGATCTGCCCAATCCCATGTTGTAATGCTTATATCAAGTGGGGTCTACCCAATTTCATGTTGTAATGCTTATATTAACTAGAATCTTTCCAGTCCCATGTTATAATTCTTATATTGGGCGGGATTTTATAGTCCCATGATATAATGATTATATTAAGAGGGATCTACCTAGTTCTATGCTAAAATGATTATATAGAGGTCTTGGCCCATATTTTTTTATTTGTTCTCCATATATATATGGTTATGGGTGGAAAGGTTGTGCCACATGATAAGAGACATTACAACATGGTTCCAAAGAAGGTAAATTTATGTATTATATTAATTGATTAATTAATAAACCTATCTATCACTTTATTTACTCCACTTATTATCAGACATTATTTATTAGACATAGTGGTGACCACCTACTATGTTTTTCTCACAACCTATCCGGGCTGCCGTTTGGTACCCGAGAAGATTAATGGATGCAAGTTTAGACATGGGAAATGGACCTTATTGTTGATTATTTCTTACTGTATGGGATGAAGTTAGGAGATGGGGCTGACATGGGGTTTAAAACAAGGGGCTCTTCTGTTCTTTTGTTTTAGATAATTATTTATTTGCATTACTTTCAGTTTGAAATTTAGACACATATCATCCTATCATTACATGGTTAACTATTATTTGATTATTTGGTACCTTCTTTTTCTTCCTAGTTATATGATTTATTATTTCTGTTATTTTTTATTTACTCTAATATTTATTTGTATTGTTTATTTTCCATGATTTTGTAACTCTATACTAGGGGTTATAGTCTCTCTACTACACTTATCATACCACCACTGCTAGTCGATAACCTCTAGAGTATGAGGTTACACACTTGAGGTCCCTTAACCAACCCAATTCAGCCATGTGAGAGAGTGTTGGATATAGGGATGTTATAATTACAGTGGTTTAGAAACATAAATAAGTCATAGGATGAAGGATGAAACAACATAAACAAATAAAAAGAAAACATTATATTAAAATAAAACAAATGATTTACAAAAAAAATATTCTAATCCCCACTAGAATGAGGGGATGAGTAAATTAATAATTTACAAAGGTAGAGGTAAATTGTATTTATAGGAATAACTATAAGGAATTAGTTTTTCATGATCCATTATATTCTGTTTTAAGGTGATTAGAGGTTTCCTGGAAAGTAAAAGAGAGTAGAAGTGTTATTGAGTTGAAATTTAAATTAGAGGAGGATTGTGGAATAGTTTGTTAGAATGTGTCATGCTGTGGTCTCAAGTAGATGTAATTATTCGATCAAAATGTCCTCCACAATATAGAGTTTTAGATAAAATAATTTATAGATCTATTATTTTAGGTGTATCTTTAGTGAGATGTTTTTGGATACTCCATGTCACTCGAGGGGTGAATATCCTTATCTCTACAACACATAGGGATGATAATGAGTGGGGTTTAGGGATACAATATAGAACTTGGGGGTATATTTCTTATGTATACCTTCTAAAGTGTCACTTTAGGGTTGGTTATTTGATTCTTCCTGTAGTCTCAGAGGCCAGGACCATTGGTTTAGTTGATTTAGGGATCCTTGCAGCATGGTGTCTTAGTTTCACTATGGTTTCTCTTAGGATTATATGATCAGGGTTTGATTGAGTTTAATAAAGGAAAATATACAATGTATTTCAGACATTATTTTTAGAGGGGTCATTTACTAGGACCATTATAGTGTGAGAACTCTTGCTTCACAATGGTTTTTGGGTAAAAAAATAAAAACTACAACGTGGTCAGGGGAGTTCTACCATGGTCCTATTAAAAATAAGGACTATGTAAATTCATAAGACTCTTAGAAATACGATTATTTTTACCTCTAAATTTGAACCATAGGTGACTAGGTGATCTCTTTATAGATCATTAGTCCCATTTTATTGGATTTATCCTCGGACGTCTTGAGATCATTTAATGTGTTATCTAAGGTGAGTTTCCTTCTCGTCGTTGGTTTTAGATCTCTCCCATTCTATCCTTCCATACCATGGTAGACTTTTTATGTAGTTATTTTGAATTAAAAAAATTTATTTATGGATAATTTTTAGGGGTATTATTTCCTTAGGAATCATGGGTTCATCATAGGGGAGGTTATTGGAGATTTATGCGTATTATTTCATTCCATTTTAAGGAATATTCAATGATTCATATCATGGTAGGGGATTCAAAAATTATCCATATTCATGTGTTTATATGGAATTATGATAAATTATCTATAATAGGTAAATTATTGAGATTGAAATTAATAAATATAATTAACTAGGTGTTAGAAAATGAGAAATATTGGATGATTACTTCTATGACATGTGTTTTTGATTTGAAGGTGGATACCACTTGTTATTTTATAGATACCATGTTTTTGTTTATAGTGATTTATGTTGTTATTAAACATAATTACCTTTAAAAAATTGGTTAAACAAAATTTTTATGTTAGGATAGAAGGGAAAATGAATAATCCATGTGAATTTAGTTACCATTTTCCCTTGAAAACTACATGAAAGTGATGCTTGAAGCATGTTCGTGGTTGATTTATAGAAATTTTTAGTTTCTAAATATTTGGTTTTTTATTGTTTATATATTTTAATAATAAATTAGTTATTTAAATAAGGTAATGGGTAATATTAATTTCTAAACTTAAAGTGTTTTGGGCTACTAAATGCCTATTTTTTCTTACTTGGTTTATTTTCCTTGGTGTGAAGGCATTAGTTTCATATTTACTTTTTAATACTAAAAATATGTTTTATTATAATATTTATACAATAGTATGGTAGATCTATTTTTGTGTTTATTGTGAACCTGGTATGGTTGGATTATTTCTGAGGGATGGGTTGGTTTTACATGATTATGGATGTGGTTTGGTGATGGTGGTGGTGAGATGTGATGGATGGAACAGGTCGAGAGGTGTGCTTTTCTGTTTCTTGAATTCTATATTGGGATATTTATTGGTTGATTGGCTTAGGTTGGGAGATAATATTTTTCATTTTCCTATTTTGTTCTTCAAGTTGGATTTATTTATTGTTGATTTGTTGTTGTGGTTTCCAATTTCTTTATATAGTTGGAATATACACTACAGGTGAATCTTCCTTATGGAATTTCATTTAAAAAACAAGAATACCTATATTGTGAAATGATAAATAAAATTATCATTTAACTCATTGGATTAGGTGTTAATGATGGAAATGACACACTCACATAATACAAACCTTGAATTGGGTTATAGGGGACTCTCAACGAGTAAACACTAAATTCTAGAATTGAAATATGAATTATAATGTCCTCTTTGCTTGGGAACAATTTCAAATAATTAAAATAGAATTTATGATGTAATCAATAAATTAAATGGTAATTTTTAAATTAATATAATGATTAATTATTCTAAATCTTGATACATGTGGGATTATAAGTGATTTAGCTTTCTAAAAATTAGTGGTTGAAGTAGATTGTCAGGCAGGATGATAACTGCATTTCAATTTAATTCTTACTAATTTTACCTAGAATGTTTTTGTGATATACTATTAATTATGTTTTATGATTTCATACACTTCACCACTTGAGTTTGTTGGGAAACTGACACCCAAATGTTTTGGGTTTTAGGTGTTTTCCCTAATATATTGGTTGGGGTGAGAATTAATAGTGGACTACTCCCTATTCTCCACAATCCCTTTAGGCATAACATAATGTATAAGAATATATGGGCTGTGATGGCTTGTGGTATAGGGTATATATCACATAGAAAATGAAGGCTATGAGTTTTACTATACATGTAGGTGCAAACTATAGAGGTTTAAGGTTAAATTATATACTTGTATTCTATATGTAGTGGTTGTGGTAACTATTGGAGTATATTAATGGGATATGGAAGCTTATGGCATAATACATGACTCATGGAATTTTATGGCTTTTAGATTTACAAATTATTTATTGTGTATGTGATGTGGCTATGAAATATGTGCACAAGGTATATAATGAGATGAGTATATGGCTGTTATTTGGTTTCTTTGGGGGGGGGGTGATTTATAGAAAGTATTGAAGCACATGACATATGGTGTTGGGAAATAAAAATGATAAACCACCAGGAAAGTGGATTCATGGTAATCTTCTTTATATATATTATTTTGATAAAGAATTTATTACTTTTACATGTTACTTATTGAACAATCCTTAGTGAGGATGGGAGGTATAATTTTACCTCCTTAGGTAAAAATTTGGTTTCATTTGTTTATTGAGTGGGATTTAATATTATTCTTTCACATTTTCATGATTGGTTTCAAGGAATATCCTACTGAGTATACTCATATGGTAACCCTATATGTATAAACTTTTTTCATGACTGTAGGAGCTAGTTAGTGACTGAGTTGGGAGTTACAATCTCTTGGAGTTGTTCTGATGTTGTTGGAGTTTCTAGTCACTGCATATGATTTGTTTTTTGTCATTTTAATTGTTTTTTTATATATAGGAAATTAATCTTTTGTATTGGTATGTTTTATCAATTATTTATGTGATGGAGTGGATTGGTCAGTCTTATCTCTCTTCTTAGATTCATTTATTGAGAGTAATGCCTCTCATTTATGAATTTTATATCCATGGTGCAAGTCGTTGACCTGTATCCTATTGGTGGAGATATTTGGGGGTTATATTTATCTTCACTTATAGACACCGAGGGGATCTAGTGGATGGGAGGTCATGATGGAGTGGTATAAGGTATTTTGGTTGAGAGATAGAATAGATCTTGTGGATAGACACTAGGGAATATTACATGGATTAGTAGGGAAAAATATATTCTAGATTTACTACATGATGTTAGGAAGACTATATATGAAACTAGATTTTAGGATCCCTTGTTATCCATTACAAGGAACTTAATTTTACAAAACATGTTATATGAAGTAGTCCTGCTTGCTGGGTATAAACTAAATTGAGTATCATGTATCATAATTTTATGGACTTGTGTTTAAATTTGGTAGATAATGTAAATAAAGGTTAATATTAATTTTTAACCATAAATATTCCATATTCAATGTTTAGGGATCCCCGAAAAAATTAATCTTTTATATGTATGGATCTGGGTTGATGTCCCCATTAGTTTTTTACTGATGATGTCCAATAAGATGCAAAAACAGATTACCAAAGAGTTGATATTGAAAATGATGATTCTTGGAGGAATATTCTTTAATATTTTTAGTACTAGAGCCTATATAAGTATGAGTAATCCATTACATTTCAGAATATCAATGCTTTTTTTGGAGGAGGTATAAATTTCATTTACCATGATCAGTTATCATATAGAGAACTGGGTTCCTCTAGATGTCTATATACTATGTGGGGGATACTTGACAGTGGTGATATTTATTCCTTAGTAATTGTGAGGAGTCAACTATTTTTTGGGAGATGTTTTATAATATTTTTAGGCTATGTTTATTTATTTGAATGTGAAGGTGTTCTGTAGGTAGTAAATCCTTACTCTCCTCCGGGGTAATTTCAGTGTACAATAGTTTGGTATCTACTTAAATAAACTCTTTCATTATTCTTTAGACCTTTTTCTATATGATGAATCTAGGGTATGGAATTTTGACGGGGATTTGTTTTTAAATATCCTTACTCAGGTCACCCTATTCACAATGATGATGTATATTGAGGTGTTGGGAAAGGAAGAGGCCATCAACATGATGTTAGCTAGGAAAAGACCATCATAGGAGGGTAGTTAACATGACTTTCTATATAGTAGATTTTCTACCACTAGTTCTTAGTTTCCAGGCCAGATGAAGTCTTCTTACCCACAGAGTATCATTTCCTCCTATTATAGATATATTTTATAAATTTTAATTCTTAAAATACTTATTAACTAAATAAGGGTATATCATAACATATGATAACCCAAGTTCAAACCCATAAATAATATTTTAAAAATAACTTAAAAGAATTATAATGAATAAAATAAGAAAGAATAGTTGTAAATTAGTTAGAGAATATTCCAACAAGAGCTATGTATCCAGATTTATATTCTAGTAAATTAAAAAGGAAAATGAATTTACTAAAGTTGTTCTCATAATTAGGTATAAATTAACCCTCTATTTTGGTTTCCACCATCTATTCTAAAAATATCCATTTTCTTGTGGTCAAATACTTCTATAGTTAATAGAACATGTGACATAAATCCATATTTAATCATACCCAATAAATTTTCACAATAGTCATGTATAAAATATTTAAACTAGAATTGAACTATAAATCACCCCCATATATACACTATGGTTATGAATGTACACAAGAAAGAGATAAATAGAATATATTAATTTAAAATACAACTTCAATTGATCATAAAATAATAAAATTCACTAGTTACTACCCCCTTCAAACACATTATCCATACAAAGAACAAATAACCTCCTCATACAATCTATGAGAGAGTTCATAAAATGAAATATAATAACCTTGTAGCACCAAAAATCTATAGGTATCACTGCATAATAATCTTAATCCTATAAAATTAAAATACCCCAAGTGTGTAAAAAGTACTATCCTTAAATAGTTATATTTTTTCCAAATATATCTTTATGAATATGTCATATATCATTCAATAATTTTTCTATATCTTCCCCATTTTTAGTTGGACTCTAACTTATGAGGTAAAAAAACCATTAAATATATATTCAATATTATTCAAGGGAAGTGGGTGGCTAAACTGATATATGTGTTTTATATTTACAGTTCATGGTGAGAAAAATTCTTTTTAGGATAAACATGTACTTATATCACATTAGATATTTATTGGAATATAGCTTCCAACCTGCACATTACTCATCACATCAAAGACCAAAATATTTAAAAATTCAGTAATTTTTCTTGCATGTTCATGGAAGGAAGAAAATCCCTTCATGGTATGAAGTAACCTCTAGAAACACTTCCCATAAAGTCTTTATTAATTATTGAATCACTATAACAAAAATACATCCTATGAATTTGGATAAGTCATTCACTCATAAATATCCACCAAGGAATTGTATGAACTCCTATGTTGACTAGTATTCACCTTTCCATGACACTTACATAAATTTTTTGCAGAAGAACTCCATGAACTATGTAATGAACAATAACCTCTTTCACTGCATCAACCATTTACTCTCCCTCATAGCATGAAACAAACCCATTATTTTGGGATCATTCCTTGAAAAATTCATCTTTCATTCATTCAGAATAAATGTATACATCACAGATCAAACTTATTTTTTTTATCAAAACATCTCCATCTCCATAATTTTATTTGGGCCATTGAATCTTTACAATGGTTGTACTAGGATCCTAAAAATATCTTATGGTCATTCTAAGAATCATAGTGAAGCAATAGATTGAATCTGAGCTCCCTTAAGAATCTTTACCATCATTCATGGCAGATATATGGGAGTATAACTTGGGGAAAATGAAGGAGACACAACAGATTTATCCAAGGAAGGTGACATGCATGACATCCACAAAAAGTGTTGGTAATGAATGTTTCATGGTCACCATGATATTCATCCATCACACATTGATTTATCCATAATGTGGTTTATTTTTAATATATCTGCATGTGGAATCCATTGAATGAATAAGTCTCATAGGTTCTACTTACTCAGAGCACACCTATCCCTACCTCTCACAAGAGTAAACCAATGTTATCCTCTTACTTTTACCTTGTTGAGTCCTTCCATACACTCGACCGTCTTTCATGGTCTTACCATGTACCCATCCTTGGAAAATTTATAGGCTACATTTGGCTCCCTAAAACAATTATTTTTAGTTGTAAAAATATTCTTCAAATTTCTAAACATATTTATTTTATAAAATTCCCTTTATAATTCTTATAGAACCAAATAATAACAATAAATAAATAGATAATAAAACTTATATATTTTATAAAATTAATGTATTGAAATCTTAAAAAATCGATGCATAAAATAAAAATATCAAATACACCCACACTTAAACATTCCTTGTCATTACGTAAGAAATATCCACATAAATAATAGAATAAATCACTTATACCAATATTTAAATGCCAAGTTTAAAAAAATATAACTATTTTCAATGAATAAAATACTTTTATGAATCACATAAAAGATATCTTTTCCAATCCTCATTTTTTCATTGAAACCAAGTCAATTATACATTATACTCTACCGTTTAAAATTAAAGTTCTTCTCATAAATTCTTTTAATGTATCATAATTTATAATTTATAGGCATTCCAAGCCATGATCTAGCTCACTTTTTATTATTTTCTACTATCAATCAAGGTAAAATTTTACTATAGTTATGATCATTCCTAAAATACTTGTTTCTTAACATAGGCATGAAAATAATCATAAATACCCACCTTATAAAGTCAATTCTAAAAATTAATCATGAGGAAATCACATTAAGGTTCAAATTACTATGAGGCTTAGGATTAGTTTTTATTTTATGTAAAAAACATTAATGTTAAAAAATGAGGTTAATCTATAAATAATATTATGTAAAAATCAATTAAAAATAACATTGAATCATATCTCCTCTTCAAAATTATTTCAACCCCAATAATTCCGAAACTAAAATATTAGGCTCATGAATATGAAAAATAAATACAATAAATGAAAACTGTGACACCCTGCGATTTTCTGAGATAAATTCTTTTTATTTTTTTGATGTCTTCTGTTGTACCCTAAAAAAATATTATATTGCGCTATATGAAACACCGTATTATCTTACAGTATATGAAATACTTGCCTTAGATTACACTACACAAAAGAGAAATATTTCCCAATAGCTTGCATTGTATGCAATACCGAGTTTCACTAAACAACGATATATTATTAAAATATTATTATTTAATGGGATGAAAACTAGCCATTATGAATATTATTAACCAAAATTTTAATTTTATTTAACATTAACATTTATCATATGTATTTTCTAGACATGGTATAAGAACAAATTCAATTTTTCAGATAAAAGAAGTATTTTTAAAAAAATTCAGTTTTGCTGCCTTTTGATGGAATACCCATTTTAAATTTAATTTTTAACACTATTATATATTATATTTGACAAAATAAACTTCTTCTTCCGATATAGAACATAAAAATTTTCTTTTTTTTTGAATTTTAGGTATTTTTCTAATAAAATTCATATTTTAATGAATAGTGGAAAATACTGCATTTTAATTCAAAACCTCTTTTTCTTATAATATATTTACATAGTTAGATTATATTTTTTAGTTGGTTTTAAAGTTTTATTGGATTATTTATTTATCATTTAATCCAATTTTTGTCCTTAAAATTAATTTCAAATTTAAATTGGACATAAATACTTGACAATCTTTTCGTAAAATTTTACTTCCTAAAAACCTGTTTTTTGGATTTCACAACGAGAATTAATTTTAAAATAATTTCTTCCAATTTTATTTTTTTAATTATGAAAAATAAATTATATATTTGGAATAATTGGGTCCAAAATTATGTTAATATGTCACTTTTATTTTTGGGAATTATGAATAGTAACTTTAGTCATTATTTTTATTATCATGGTTAAAGGTAAAGTGAGTAATTAAAGGTAAAAATAATATTATAAAATTATCTTAACAGATGTAGAAATCCTATTTGATGAATAAATTATACCATTATCATCTATGGTTATAAATGAAATCACTTAACGACCAATTTCCACTGAATATGACATGAATATAAAAAACATTAATGAATATGACCAAATGTCACACTCTCATTTTATATAAGTATATTAATTTAAATTTAGGGATTATTAGGGAATGGAATTGACTATAGGTATTCTCTAGAAAACTAAAATAATTACCTATGTTATAGAAATTTATTTATAATTTTTAGGGATTAACATACATTTCATTAATGATGACTCAATAGTAATGCATAAATTATTTTATTAATAGAAATATCAAATAAATTATATTAAAAATGTTAAAATAAATATAATTTGATTGAATTAATTTCATCCACTAGTTTTATGAATTAATTTTACATTTTATTTATGGTTTAAATGAGTTTGTTTTAACATATCTATATGTTATGATATTTCTAAAAAGTCAACAAATGAATGGTGTCAAAATTGACACTATTGATATTTTAAATAGAAAATATTTTATTAAATTATATTAATTTCATAAAAAAATAAAATTCAGACCAATAATTAGGATGAAGTTAAATATGTCACCAATGGTCCATTTATGGCTTCCTTTTCATTTTAGAGAGATTATATCAACCCTTGGTAAGTAAAAAGACATGTTTCCATGGTTAGAGTTAAAGGAATTAATTAATGGAAAATCAAAATTATATGGTTTAAAATAAAACCAAAAAATTTCCAAATAAATTATTGAATTAATAATATTCAATAATAATAACACTATGATGAATTTTGAGTTGTTTAATGGACACTTGTACATGAAAATAAATTATATATTATTTAAATCAAAGAAAGTTACAAAATATCACTATCTTGTATTTTAATATCTTTTATGTGTCCACATAGGTCCAAAATCTACCTATGAACGAATATAAATGTCTATTTTGATATAAATGAAACCATTTTAATTATATAAAATTATTTTTAATTTTTAGAAGTTATATAATTACCTTTAAAGTCTCTTCAATTCTAAATCAAAATTTATTCAGTTAACAAAAAATAGAATAAATGATTTTAATAATATTAATAATATTATATTTTGGATTATTTAATGTGTATAAAAAATCAACAAGATCTATAAGATATATTATAGATGTTTTAAATAATTATATTTCAATTCCCACTTTGTATTATATTATTTTAAGTCAAATTAAATAAATAGTATTAAATTAGGTAATAATAATGTCTTTTTGAATTAATTTATTATTAAGTAAATTAAAAATCACAAAAATGTTAAATAATCACAAGGGGATAATATATGGTCTACCATGTATTATAAATTTCATTTATTGGCCATTTTTAATTATTTATAGCTATAATAGTCTTATTACATTTTAATATTTATAGAGTTTCCTAAAGTTCCTCTCTCATATCTTATAAAATGAAATCTCCTCCCACATTTCCTCACACCTCCATGATATTTCAAGCTTGACAAAACCCTACCCAATTATAATACCAAAATTATTAGTTAAATTTTGGAGGTCATTTTTGTTCCAAAAAGTCCATCCCTAGTGTCCCTAAGAAGAGATCCAAAGGTAGTGCAATGAAGAAGAGGTAATTGCTTTAACAATTAAATTTAGATTCTTTTATTCTATTTCTTACTATTTCTCTGTTTATTTCATAATAAAGTAAAAAATTCAGAATATTATACATTCTAAGACGTTATTATAATTATGTTACAACTTTATACCTCATTTTATCCATCCTACAAATAACAATATCACTATGCGTGCATACGTACGACTTACCGTTTCCATGTCATGGTGTAATTTTTTATTCAAAAATTATTTATTAGGATGGACATAATGATGAGTGTAATGCATTAAAATAATAAATATTACATGATAATTATTATTTATAATTAATATACCATCCAATTACATAATATTTAACCATCAAGTGAATGATACCGTCGCTCGTGCGTACGTACGACCTACCGTCTCCACGACGTGGTGAGATTCGTTCTCCACGTTAACAATTCAAGGATGATTATAAAACAAATATGATGAGTGAAAATAATAATTATGAACTTAATGTCTATAATAAAATACATCTTTGTATAAAAAAATTACTTACATGGAAAAATAGAAATGGGTAAACGAAGTAGTTAACACTCAAAATAATGGTAATATTGAAATACTATTAACAAATTGATATAATAAGATCATATATAATATCATAAATATGAATATGGTACTTATATAATTTAATAACATGAATTAAAAATTATACAAGAGGTTAAAACACCCTCAACTAATGAAAATTATAAGGTAAGGGATAATTTTACAGTCTCATTTTTATCCATGATTGTTTATACGTAAGTATTTAATGGGGATATATTTATCATCCATTTCCATGTTTTCTTAAAATGTTATCATAATATGTTTAATATTATTCTATGTATGTTTAAATTCATTTTTTTACATTTTATAATTTTACTACATGGTATGTAAGGAATCATTTTTTGTTTACTATACAAGTTACCTTTTGACTTTTCAGGGAAAAGTATGGGGATAATGTTTTTTTTAACTTATACAGAATGAATAGATTTTTATGCATTCATAATTATTTATTCCCATGAAGTATCATCTACAAAATTTCTAGTTTAATTCCAAATAAATTATTTTCTTTTAAAATTTCAGGAAATTTTAGAATGGAAACGTTTTTATAGAAGAAAGGATATTTTCCTCATAAATTAAGATCAAGTGTTTCTCAAAATTATTTTACTTATAAGATGAAATAAGGTTATTTTTATATCCATAATAGTAATTTTATTTTATTGTGTTTATGATATAATTAATTTTATGAAATCCATTTATATTATATGGATTATTTTATGATAGAATAATGTTTAAGAAACCCATTTTTTGTTCCTTAGGTTATGCTATGGTGAATAGTTTATGTTTTCTCGAATATGTGAGAATGATTTATTTATGAGATGGTGGTATTGATATCTCTCTCTAATTTATTGGGTAATGATTTATATCTCATGATATAGATATGATTGGAATGGAAAGTGAATCCAACTCAATAGTACATGGCTAAAATGACATGTAAACCCAGTTTAGTAATGGAATTTTTCCACTATGATGGTCATAGAAAAAATAACTTGGTTACTATGGAAATAATATTATGTGTTTGTTTTTTTTTCCAAAACTCCATGTTTTATGCCAATTCTATTTTATCAAGGTTAATATATGTTTATGATCTATTCCTTACAAACTACCAAGATTTTGTTTATGACTCGTGATTTTGATAATTAAACTTTATGTCTATGTTTTTACATTCTTATATTTATGGTTTATTTTATGTTATCCATGTTTACCCTTAATGTGAATTTGAGATCATCCTTTTTTTTCTTTTCCCAAGGATATAAAGAAAGATTTTAGGTAGGAAAAAAAGGAAGATCTTTGTGGAAGATGTTGAATATCTTTCACCATGTTAGAAGATTATGTTCTAAGTTTCCATTGTCACTAAAAAAATACGGTCTTGGGCATCGGTTTGTGTCATGTATTAATTATTCTAAAAAATATGTCTAGGGATGTTTCTAAGGGTATGTTTATTTATAGGTTACAGTCCTATAATTATGGTAAAGAGCATGAATAAACTATTATTAAACATAAGATGTTAGAGATTCAAAGTACTCCATCTCAATTATATTTTTTCCCTAGTATGATTTTTTCCTCTCAAACTATTTTTTTGGGGTTTTTGACGATGGATAAAAACCAAAGGAATCATGTTAATGATCAATGCACTGGGAAATGCAATGATTTTCCTCATAATAAACATAATTTTATGTTAGATAGAATGTAAAATCTTATTGTTATACTTACATAAGCTATGAATCATTATGGAATTCCAAATGAGCAGAGAGGGGAACAACATTCTATTGAGTCCTTTATGAGGCAACATCCACCTTATTTCAATGTGTCTTCTGATCCACTTGTTCTAGAATAATAGATTAGTACCATTGAAAATATATTTTCCATCCTTAGTTGTTTGGAACATGAGAAAGTAATTTTTCCTGTTTATCCTTTAGAAGGAAAAGCAGACCAGTGGTGGAATCTAATTAAGAATAGAAGGCTGGAAGATGAAATTGAATCCATGGAATGGGATGAGTTCAAAAAAATGTTTTTCAATTAGCTCTTCCGTTTTATTCTTTGAAAAAAGATGAAAAAAGAGTTCCATGAGCTTATGAAAAATTATGATGAATATGTTGGTACATACAAGGAAACTTTTACAAGACATTCAAGGTATGCTTCTGGCTTTATCATCCAACCTGAAAGTAAAGTTGATCAATTCTTCAATGGACTAAAACCAAGTCTTCGAAGGGAATTATCTAAAAGATAAGTCAGTAGCTATGAATAGATTGTGCGTTGTTCTATCAAGGTATAAATGGAAGTTGGTGTTACATATCAATTTCATGGTTTTGAAAAGAAACTAAATATGGAGTTAAAGGAAAATATCTAAAAAATGGTGAAATGAATATGAATGTTTCCTTATGCTCCTAGTGTGGAACGAAGAATGATTGAGATTCTATTAAAGGGACTAAAAAATGTTTTAAGTGTGGAAAAGAAGGTTATCGAGTAATTGAGTGCTGAAGTAATGGTAAAAAGGATTCTAATGATGCGAATTGATAAACGACTATATAGAATCCACCACCCACACTTAAATGCTATAAGTGAAAGGAAATGAGGGAATTATGCTAACTAATTCCCTAATCTAAGGGTTAATGATGATCGAATTTAGTAAACTCTTAAGGCCAAAGACAAAGTCAAATCACATGAAATCACTATTAGTGATGTTGAGAATGAAAATTAAATTGTAGAATGATTATGTGTTTATGTAATGGGATTCCAAAATACTGTTGTAGGATCTCTTCTATATAATCATGGAATATTATAATATTTATGAATTGGTCCATTGTGGTTTTCCATAATTATACAGTACCAGTAACCATGAAATGTTATTGAAATATTTTTGGAAATTATATGATATGTGCATAATGAAGGG
Organism: Viscum album; assembly: GCA_963277665.1. Lineage (NCBI taxonomy): Eukaryota > Viridiplantae > Streptophyta > Magnoliopsida > Santalales > Viscaceae > Viscum > Viscum album. The sequence goes on along the minus strand of OY728159.1, from coordinate 1,145,182,397 downwards.
ATAAAAAGATAATGAGATGTTCGATAGTGTTATCATGGTTTGAGTATATAGAATTTTTGGTATTTTTGGTGTTTGGAAAGAGTTAATTTCGAAAAATATGCATGTTTTTACTAAGGTTATATGGTAATTAATTTCATTACCATGTTTTAATAGATTTCATGATTATGGTATTCACATATTTGGAATGTGACAACCAAGAACTGCCAAATGAGATATGAGAGACAAATGTTAAGTCAATTTAGTTAACCACTTTCTAAAGTTTTATATTTTCATTTTTTGGAAGGATTTTATTGTTATCCATTGATGGATGGTATAATATAAATTCTGTTTGATGTTTTTTATATTAATGTATTATCTCACTATGGGTGGAATTATGCATATTTGATAATGTCACAAACCGAATCTGGCCTCCATCAAAACCAGCACCCGACACGGTCTGCGATATGGACCGAAGGGAATTCCCAATACCCATGGGCTAGAACCAGTGCCCTAGTATCATAAAATGAAATTTGGTAATGATTTACCAAAGATTATAAATAATAAAAGAACCAGTAAGTCTAATATAACAAATCAAGATTTTTGAAAACAAACCATCATTTAAAAAAAATTCAGAATTTAATTACTTAATTTAAAAAAATTCTCAAAGACTATAAAAAATTAAGAAACCCAAATTTGATATCCCAAGAACCTCTTCATGGTAAGATACAACGCCCTGAAGCCATCTCCACAACACTGCATCAGGAAGGATCGCTAAAAACCAAAACCATCAACTCAAAAAGTTGCACCCAAACCTGCGAAAAAAATAACAAAGTATACTGACAACAAAACGTGTAATTAGGGTGTGAGCCAAAGACCATAAGGATTCCACCACTAATAGATTCCATTTGATAAGAATTTAATGAAAAAATCTTGAATGTTTTCAAAAACATGAGATGGTAATAAATTTTTTAAAGAGATGCAACTTTAAATAAAAACCCTTTTAAAGTGGGCTACTTTAAAGAATCAAACATTTTAAAAATAGTGCCAAAGATACTGAATTTTCCATATAAACCTACCATATGCCAATGGTAAGCATAAAGTATCTAATAAGCATATGAAACAAGAAATAAACCCTGGGCACTAGCTCGCTGTAGGTCCCAGGTACCTCGTATCACGATGAAAGTAACCATACACATATTCGTTCTCATGCACAAGAGCCACTAGTAGGGATCATACCCATAACCTAGTGGTCCCCCAACATCATCATCATCAACATAATAATAATTTATTTAATGTTTTCATCATCAAACATTCTACGTGAAAGTGAGACCAAACCCCACTGGATCACTAGCATACTAGTACACATTCACCCACCTAGATACCCGAGTGTTCTCTATTGTGCTCAAAAAAGTTCCAAAATACATAAAATATAATTTTCACATGAAAATAATACTTACGAGTCCCACACACACCAAATAGATCTCATGTATATCACACAAGTCACATAATCCCCCTTTTCATTCCAATTAATTTTAAATCATACTCACACCAAAACACCCCAAAACACTTTTCACATATCTTTCACACTTCAAAAAATCCTTTAAAAATTTTATAAAACCTGTACAAGATATTTAAAATCTTATAAAATCCCACACACATGTCACATAATACACATTTAACAAGAAAAATTAATTTTTCACATCGTACTCACACAAAACAGGCCACAAACATGTTTCATACCTTTCTTCCAATTTAATAAAACCCTTCTGCAATTTATAAAACATTGTTAAAATTTTTGACATCTTAAATCACCAATTTACCTTTAAAAATACCATATTACGTGAACAAAATAACCAAAACAGTACATGTACATCCTTTAACCACTTTTTTTAACTCAATAAATCATTTAAAATTTTCATAAGTCAATCCCAAGGGGTATAACCAAGTTTTGCACATAAAACCTATTTTAAAACCCTATTTAAAGGAAAAAATCACAAAAAATCATTAACAAAACATAATTCTAATCCCCTTTCAACAACTAATAAATCAGTTTCATATTTTATAAAACTACCACAAAAGATATCCCTTGAGTCACATATGAAAAATACAAAACTTCAAGAAAAAATGTAACATTCGTACTACATGCTTAACTAATGATACCAAAAATGGTTTTTATATCAAAAATAACATATTAGGAACAATATAAATTAATAAATAAAGAAATCTAACTCATCAATAATTTCTACAACATAGAATCACTTAAAGTTTCTATCAAAACCCCAATCCATTGTGTGAAACATCAACCGCACCCCCTCCGCAAAACAGGGTAGTGAAAATCCACCTAAAACATAAATATTAGACCAATAAAGTCAATTAAAAACCCTAGGTATGAATGCTAAATTCTAGACATTTTATAACATCAATAAAAGAGAAATAAACCCTAAGAAAATGGGAGGAACATGAGAGGAAACTCACTTAATTTAGAGATCTTAAATAAAACACCCGAAATACACCAGTATCTGAATTCCCAAATTTCCAAAACTGAAATTGAGGTTATAATAAAGATTATTAGGTTATGTGAAAACTGAAATTGAGGGAATAGATAAAAACATAATGGAGTTATGAAAGAAAAAATTTACCTCTTCCAATATGGACGATTTAAGACATCTATAGAAGTTTAGTCCTAATTCTAGATTAATATATTCCCCAAAGATTGGTAGGAGATCTTGGGGGAGTTCCTTAGGTATGTGGTCTCTGGTGAGAGTTGGAATCACCGAAAAATCTTAAAAATTGAATGAGATGATAAATAATTAAAAAAATATTTTAAAGTAGGAAATGGATTTCAGGCTGGCCCAACCCCTTAAGAAATAACCCAAATCCATCATTATTATGAATGTATATGGGGTCCAAATTTATATGTTGGTTTTAATATACCATGGGATTTCAATTGGGAAGTGGAATGGGTGTAAAATGTTGAAAATTGAAGGAGTTATAAAAGAAATAAAATTTATTTTTAAATATGGTAATGGTCTTACAGTTTAGCCCAAATTTTGAAAACCCACCATTTCCACCAAAATGCATAGAGAACCCCCAAAACAAAGAAATAATGGAAATTAAATGAAAAATAACTTTAAAAGAAGTCATGGATGTGACAGATATCATGTTCTAACCTTTTTGTTGAGATATATGGGATGACCTATCAGTCTATCGCATGATCTACTAACACTTCAAGAATGAAAAATTCAAATTTATTTCTTTAAATAAGAGATGAAGTGGAAATTGTTCAGGGAATGGTCAATGGTGAGATTGTACTGAAATCAAGTAATCATTTTCTCTCATGTAAAAATTCATCAACTTTAGTAAAAGGATCTTGAAATAAAATGATATCTTAGTACCTTCTTATCTGATGAATCAGATGGTCCCTTAAATCATCTCTGATTTATGTCTTTCTGGTGGTTAACTTTCTAGAAACCTTATTCTCTATCACTAACCCTCATAACTTTATGGATATATTTCTCTTCCATATCCATGTTTTCACTTCTCAAATATGTTCTCCTATGTTGAACCCTAGTGATGAGTTAATTTGGGTAACTGTTATGTTTCTAACCTTAATTTTTGAAAATAATTTTTATTATTCCTTTTTACGATGTGGGTTTCCATGAACGAAACTTTCCAGTAGTCTACCATTTATTACCCCGAAAATTTTTAAGGGAAAAATTAATTTTAAGTGGGGTAGAATGTGACACCGTGATATTTTATGAGATAAATTATTTTTAATTTCTTTGATGTCTTGTTTTGTACACTACAATAATATTATCTTGCACTATACAAACCACTATATTAGCTTGCAGTATACGCAAAAATATTCCTGGCTTGCGTTACATTCATGAGCGACCTTCCTCGATGGCTTTTGTTGTGCGCAATTTGGAGTTTCAATAAACAACGATATATTATTAAAATTTTAGCATTTAATGGGATATAAACTACAAATTATGAATAGTATTAAGAACATTTTACATTTTATATAACATTATAATTCATCTTATGTATCTTCTAGACATGATATAAAAACAAATTCATTTTTTTTCGAATAGAAGAAGTATTTTTCAAAAAATACAGTTCTTCCGCCTTTCGATGACACACCCCTTTTAAATAATCTTTTAAAACTTTTTTATATTATATTTCACAAAATATAATTATTATTTGGAATCAGAACATAAAAATTTACTTTTTGGAATTTTTGGTATTTTTTGATAAAATTCATACTTTGATGAATAGTGAAAATTACTGCATTTTAAGCCAAAAAAGACTTTTTATTAAATTTATTTATATATTTAATTATAATTATAATTTGTTTTAAAGTGTAATTTGATTAGTTTTTATCATTTAATCCAATGTTGGTCATTGGAAATAATTTCAAATTTAAATTGGACATAAAAACATGTCAATCTTTTGGTAAGTTTTTACTTTCTAAAACCCACTTTTTGTATTTAACAGTAGGAACTAATTTTAAATTAATTTCTTCCAATTATATGTTTTGAATTATGAAAAATGGATTTGATATTTATAATCAGAGCGTCCAAATTATTTTAATAGGTTATTTTTCTGGACATTATGAATAGTAACTACAGTAATTATTTTTATTTCTGTCGTTAAAGGTAAATCATGTAAATAAAGGTAAAAATAATTTTATAAAAGTACCTTAACACCTATAAAAATCATATTGGATGAATTAATTTGACACTTATCATATATGGTTCAAAATAGAATCACTTAACAACCACTTTCCCATGAATATTACATGAAAAAAAATTAATGAATGTGAAAAAATGTCACAATCTCATTTTATATAAGTATATAAATTGTAATTTTGGGATTACAAGAGAATTAAATCAACAATAGGTAGTCTCTATAAAGCTAGAAGAATTACCTAAATCATCAAAATTTGTTTATAATTTTTAGAGATTAAAAAAGTATCATTAATGATAACAAAATAGTGATACAAAAAACTATTTTATTAATAAAAATATCAAATAAATGATATCAAAAATATTAAAATAAATATAATTTGAGTGAATTAATTTCATCCAATAATTTTATGGATTAATTTAACTTTTTATTTATGGATTAAATGAATATTTTTGAATATATATCTATGTTATGATATTTCTAAAAAGTCAACCAACGAATAGCTTCAAAATTGATAGTTGATATTTTAAATAAATAATATTTTATTGAATTATATAAAATTCATAAAAATATTAAATTTGAAAAAATAATTTAGATGAAGTTAAATATGTCACAAATGGTCCAATTATGGCTCCTTTTTCATTTTATAGTGACTATATTAACACTTAGAAAATAAAAAGACATATTTCTTTGGTAAGAGTTAAAGGAATTAATTAAGCATATATCAAAATTATATGGTTTAATAAAAACATGTCCAAAGAAATTATTAGATGAATAATATTCAATAATAATCACAATATTATCTATTTTGAGTTGTTTAAGGGACACTTTAACATGAAAATAAATTATATATTATATAAATCAATGATAGTTACAAAATATCACTATCTTGTATTTTAATAACATTTATGTGTCCACATAGGGACACAATCAAGATATAAACAAATATAAATGTCAATTTTGATATAAATGAAACTATTTTTGTTATATATTTTTTTTTAGTTTTTGGAAGTTATATAATTAGCTTAAAAATCTCTTCAATTCTAAAAAAATATTTATTCAAATAACATAAAAATAGATTAAATGATTTTAATAATATTAATTTTTTTATATTTTGGATTAGTTAATGTGTGTAAAAAATTTAAAAGAACTATAGGATATATTATAGATGTGTGAAATAATTATATTATAATTTCCACATTGTATTATTTTATTTTAAGTCAAATTACATGAATAACATTAAATTTGGAAATAATAATGTCTTATTGAATTAATTTATTTAAAAATAAAAAATATTGTTAAATAATTACAAGGTAATATGATATGGACAAAAATTTATTATAAATTTCATTTATGGGAAATTTTTAATTATTTATATGTATAATAGTCTTATTATATTTTAATATTTTGAGAGTTTCCTAAAGTGCACCTCTCTTCTCTTATAAAAAGGCATATCCTACCACCTTTCCTCAAACCTCCTTGAGCCTTATTTCTCGACCAAAACCTACCCAATTATCCTATAAACATTATTATTTAACTTATGGAGGTCCTGGTTTTCCAAAAATCTCATCCCTAGTGTCCCTAAGAAGAGATCCAGAGGAAGTCCAATGAAGAAGAGGTAATTGTTTTACCAATTCAATTAAATTTATTTTCTTCTTTTACTTCATCTTTCTATGTTGATTCCATAAAAAAGTAATAAATCCATTATATTATATATTTTGATATGTTATTATAATTATGTGAAAAAAATATACCTCATTTTACTCATCCTATGAATAACAATATCACTATGTGTGCATATGTACGACTTACCGTCTCCACGCCGTGGTGAATTTTTTTATTCAAAAATACTTTATTAGGATGGGTATTATGATGAGTATAATGGATTTTAGTAATTAATATAAAATTATATTGAATATTTATAATTAATATACCATCCATATACATACTATTTAACCAGCAAGAGAATGATACCGTCGCTCGTGCATGCATACGGCCTACAGTCTCCACGATGTAGTGAGATTTGTTATCCATATTTACAATTCAATAATGATTTTAAAATTTCTATTATTAGTGAAAATAATAATAATAAACTTAATTTCATGAATATAATAAAACTTATTCTTAAAATAATGTCTTACATGACAAAAGAGGAATGGGAAAACAAAGCAGTTAACACTCGAAATACTGGTAATATTGAAATACTATTAAAAAATGATATAATAAGATCATATATGATATCATAAACATGGATATGGTCCTGGTATAATTTAATAACATGATTTAACCATTATATAATAGGTGAACACACCCTCTACTAATGAAAATTACATGGTAAGGTATAATTTTTCAATCTCATTTTTATCCAAGATTGTTTATATGTAAGTATTTACTAGGGATATATTTATATTCCATTTTAATGTTTTCTTAAAATTTTATCATAATATGTCTAATATTAATATATGTATGTTTAAATTATTTTTTCCATTTTTACTTTTACTACATGGTATAAAAGATTTTTTCTTTTGTTTAACATACGAGTTACTTTTTGACTTTTCACAAAAAAGTATGAAGAAACTGCTTTTTAACGTATACAGAATGAATGAATTTTTAGGCCTTAATAATGCCTTATTTCTAGGAATTTTACTCGAAAAGATTTCAATTTTATTATCAAGTAAATTATTTTCTCTTAAAATTTCATGGAATTTAGAGAATAGAAAATGTTTTTGCTTGAAGAAAGGATATTTTCCTTAGGAATTAAGCTCAAGTGTTTTATAAAAATTATTTTCCTTAAAAGATGATATAAGGTTATGTTTTTATACATATTAGTAATTTTATTTTATTGTATATATTATGAAATTATTTTTATTAAATCCATTTATATTATATAGATTATCTTATGATGGAATGATGTTTAAGAAACCCATATTTTGTTCCTTGGGTAATGCTATGGTGAATATTTTATGTTTTATGGAACAAGTGAGAATAATTTAATTATGAGATGGGTGAGACCTATATCCACCTCAAATGCCTTGGGTAAAGACTTATATCTCATTATATATACATGCCAAGAATGACATGTAAATCCGGTTCATTATTTTATGGTTGGAATGACATGTAAACCCGATTCAGTGATGGATTTTGTCCACTATGATTTTCTTTGATACAATGCCTTTGATACTATAGAAATAAAATAATGTGAATAATTATTTTCCACAATTCTATGTTTTATGCTAATGTAAATTTTTAATGGTTAATGTTCTTTTATTATCTATTCCTTATGAAATAAAATGATTTATTTCATGACTCATGATTCTAACATTTAAACATTATGTTTATGTTTTTACATTATTATGATTATGGTTTGATTTATATTTTCAAAATTTAACCATAATGATTATTTGTGCTCACAATTTTTATGATTTTCTTTTCCCCATGATATAAATAATGGTTTTAGGTAGGGAAAAAAGGGAAGAGATTTATGGGAGATGTTGAAGATCTTTCACCAAGTTAAAATATTATGTTAAAAGTCTCCAAATTCACTAAACAAATACAGTCTTGGGTGTCAGTTTTTGTAATGTATTAATTATTCAAAAAAATAAATGTAATTTCCATGTACTTCAAGCTTGGGTCATTATAATAACCCTCTTTTTTCCTTCTTTTTTTTCTTTTTTTGAAAGTTTTAGTTAGAAAGAATCACACACCCATTACCTAACATATATTTTATCTCCTCACAATTTTAATTTTAATAGCATTAATAACATCATAGATTGATCAAATGATTTCTTTTTGACTCTCTTAAGACACAATGACATTTTTCTAATTTTTTAATTTTTTTCCTTTTATTTAATTTTTCCACAAGGATAAATATTGATGTATAATGAATGATGATCATGAAACTTTTCCCACACCAAATAAAAACACCAAAAATTTTCTAATTAATATAAAGATCCATTTTCACCATAAAAAAACTCTCCTAAAAACTGAAAACTAATGAATATCATGAAAAAAATTAAGTGTAGGTTTTGAAGGGTAAAATTATATTGTAGCGTGTCTCTTTCATTATAAGATCATCCATGTATTATATTTTATAAAAAAAGGGTAAAATGTAAAATGTTTTCTAATGGATAAGGAAAAATATAAATAAAAAATCATTAACTATTTAAAATGTGACTTTGTATAATCATAGATTTTATAAGATTCAATGAATTTTCTAATAGTAAACATGCCCCAAGTGTCTCTCAAGAATTGGGTATTACAAAGAATATGATTTTTTTTGTTGAAAACAAAATTAGAAATGGGAAACACATAATAAATAATAATAAATCCTGGTATACATAATAAAAAACTAATCCATATAGATATTAGAAAAAAATCATGAAACATGTGAAATGTAATTTCATTTAGATGAATCAACTAGTCCCCCAAAATAATGATTCATTAAATTGATACCCCTATAATTATCTCTAATAATTTATCCCACATATTACTCATTAAATATTATTAATAATGAAATCTAAAACATGGAATTACGGGGTTCCTAAGTATTTTTTTTGTAACATAGATCAAAATTACAGAGAAAATATAAGCTTGACATTCATATTTTACTCTAAAACCAAAAGAAAAAATTTATATTTAAAAAAGTTATAGGGAATAAAAAGTTGAATATTTCAAGAATATTTTACTCTTTTTACCTCTTATTTATATTATTTCATTATAATAATAGACCTATAATAGTAAAATATACCATTTAATTCACATGAACCATCTCATATTGAGATAAAAAATATAATAGGGGTTGAATCTACACACTGATAAAAATTATAAATACAAATATAAAATCCTAAAGATTAATTCATAAAATTCATAACACTAAAATATATTAGTTTTCCTCTAATAAAAAATTTATTTAAGTACTTGTATCTATAAATTATTTCTTTTTAGTCAAGTTATAGAGGGCTAGAAGGAAGATTCTTGATCAGGATCAATGAATTTTGAAATCATGGATTCCTCCATGTGGATGAGATTTTATATATTTTTTAAGATTATATTAACTATTCCATTAGAAAAAAAGGTATCTATATACATGGGGCTAAAACACTAGTGTTTGGTTAGTCCCAAAAAATCAAAATTGAGATTATAGACCAACCAAACCTGCTATTCCACCCTAAACTGTCTTGGGAAAAATTACCTCTATTATGCTTTACTATTTCCAATATTTTTACCATTTTCCCTCTATATCACCCATTCATTTCTCATTAACAATATCTATCCCTCTCATTCATCAATGGTGGTATCATCCTCAGCTTCTTTCTTGCTATAATCATCGAAATCCTACTCCTTTTCATTATAAGTTTCCATTTTTCAATGAAATTTTAATTTCACATTCACTATACAAATTTATAGAGATAATTAAAAACATTGAACATCAATTAAGAATCACCCATATCTTGGAATTTAATTCCCAAGATTTGGGGTATCTTCCCTTCATACATTTCAAGCATGATGAAATCTACCATAAAATAGAACTTATCCACTTTAATTAAATTTTCACTAATCAAATCTCATGGATGACTCATTATTATATTATTCAGTTAAAGAGAATATAGATTGGTATTTATCACCTCCAATCCTATGATTTTTAAGGTTGAGTATGAAATGATGTTCACACATTCTCCCAGATCACAAAAAACTTTTAAAATCCCATTATATCTAATTTTAACTGAAATTAAAAATATATTTTGATCTTGTTGCTTATTCAGTTGAATCCTAAAATCCATAACCGAGCACTCTTCCATGAGTTGTATGGTACATATCTCCTAGTGTTTCCTCTTGTTAGATACTAACTCTTTTAATAACTTATAATACGTTGGCATATTATCTAAAGAATCAATAAAGAAGATGTAAAATTGTATTTTATTAAATATTTCCCAAAATTTACCTTTATTTTATTCTATCATCCCTTGATTTATCCTCTAAATAAGGGGTAGTGGTGGGTTATAAGTTGTTGTGGCTTCCTGAAAAACTTACTTTTTCATTTTCAACTTCATTTTAATCATATTTTAATCCCCTTTCCTTTTATTTTATTATTTATTTTCATACTTTTTTTATTTTTACTACCGTGTATTCCATATTGATACCACTCCTTAGTGTGATATCATTTATTTCTCAACTTTTGGTCACCTCTATGTAACCTAGTATAATCCCATTCGACTCTCCTTAATTTGATTGTAAATCTAACAAAATTATAATTCTAGGTTTCTTATGATATACCTATGATATTTTGAATCACCATAGAGTTCTTTAATTGAATATCCAGTGGTTTTCATGTGACTCATAAAGGTCTCCTGCAAAATATTTGTTTGGATTTGAAGAGAGGGACTATGTTTTAATTGGAACCTTGTAGCTCTTGGTTTCTACCCTTGAATTATTTGTTGGTGTGTCCATCCCTAAAAATTATGTTGATCTCTATGATAAACATAGTTTAAATATTCAATATATATACCTTGGGGGTGGTTAATGGAAATCATGAATTTCTTAATCATCAAGAATAACATATATGCTATTATACCTCCATTATCATATACTATGTGTACTCCTCACATTATCCCTCTTTAGGTTTTACCTAGAAAAATACTATTGGATATTTTTCCGACAAATCATATCTCTCTCCAGGTGACTTCTTCATAAACAATCCTATGTTGGATGAATCTAAAATTGATATATTTTACTGTTATAGAACATTATTGAAAGTTTGAATCATCAACCAAATCTCCATCCCTTGATGGGTACACTTTATAATCATGTTCTTAAAACTCTCCCACGTAGTTTATAATTATTCTTTATAATATTGGTTTAAATTAAAAATATGAATGTGAATAATCAAATATATTTTTAGGGACGGAAGAAGCATGTTATGAATTTCCTCAAAAATTCATCTCCAGTGGTTATAGAATGTGGGGTTAGACATTGGATCTACTATTGAGATTTTTATTTTAATTAAAATCTATATAACCACATCCTTACCATATCAATAGAAACTTTTTTTAACTATAATGAGTTAAAAAGATTGAAGAAACTACCAAGGAGAGTGTTCAGGTCTTTTTGTGATATCCTGAAGAATTTAATTGAATTTGAGGCCATTTAGATGAATTAGAGATTTATCATGAAGTTATTTTCAATGACCAGTGGCATTAAAATGATTTGTTTCACCCACATAGTTAAGGGTCAACCATACTTCATTAATGTTCATTACCTCAGATCACTTGGTTATCTCTTGGTTCTCTGGTCTCTATTGGATCAACACCAACTATAAATTCTATATTTATAATTATTAGTATTTTTTCTAAATTGGGATAATAGTATAACACTTATTTTCCATTAATGAAAGTGAAGTATTCATACATCAGTTCTTTTAACAGAAAATCATGTAATTAAAAGAACCAACTAGGTTGAAATAATAAAAACTAATAGGAAAAGAAAAAAATCCTAATTATCTTAATTTTCCAATCAATCAGTCTCTAAAAATATTTCCAAAACACATATTCATCTTCTATGTATTATTACTTCCTTTGATAGAAACATTTTAGAATTTTTAATTATTAACCTATCAATTAACTACTCAAGGGAGTGTCATTGAATATGGTTTCCCAAGGTTAAACCCATAAGGAACAAATTATGAACAAAATAGAAGAATTAGTAAAAATGAAAATAAGAATGATTATTTGGAAATCATTTAGAGATTATTACACTGAGAAATGTGTATCTTGGTTTATCTACCAATGATGAAAAAAAGTATAATGACTTTACTAATTTTTTAGAATTAGTTTTAAGTTAAAAATTTGTCTTGATGTTTAATCTCTATTCTAAAAACATCCCTTCTCTTTTGGTTAAATAATTTTTTATTTACAAAAATAAGTGACCCAAAACCATATTTCATTTTCCCCTAAATTTAAAAAATGATCATGTATATAATAAAGTAACTAGTAATGAACTATAAATCACTCGCCCATCCATAAAAAATGGGCACTAATTTTCATAGGGAAGAGATAAAAATAATAAATGAATAAAAAAAATATAACTTGAATTGATAATAAAAAAAATAAACTTCACTCGTTACAATACCTATTCAAAAACATTCTTTACATAAAAAATAATTCACCCCTACCTTTCACAACCCAGAATATTTAAAAATGCATCACTTCTTCTTACACATTTATGACCTGAAGAAAATCACATCATGGTTTGAATAAACCTCAATTATCAATATCCATAAACTCTATATTATTTTATGTAATAAATTGAATAAATGTGAGAAAAAAATCATCCATTAAATTTTTAAATTAAAATAACTCATACAATACTTATAAGTACTTGTACACACTCCTTTTGTGACTCAAACAAACCTTATCATGACACTTAAACAAATAATTTATGGTGAAAATGTCATAAACCATGACATGAACCCATCACCTCCTTTATATTACCAACTCTTTCCTCTCACCCATAGTGTGAGTAAGACCCCTTATAATATGAACATCCCATGAAAAATCAACCCTTCATGAAAGCAGTGAAAATGCATAAACTATATATCAAACATCATTTGTATAAAAAATTCCTTATCTCAATATTTTTATTTAGGCATTTCTAACATCATAGTGGCTATAACATGCTCCTTTAGATATTCTATGGACATTTAAAGCATAATAGAGACACAATAGTTCAAATCAAAGCTACCTTGATCTTCCCATCACACAATAATGGTAGATACATGGGAGTTGGATGTGGTAAAAATAGATAAAACATAAAGGATTTATCCAAGTAAGGTAATGTAGGTGACATCCCAAAATGACACTGCTAATGTAAGATTTATATTTTGCATGATATTCAAATGTCCAACATCGATTTATTTATAGGGTGGGTGATTTTTAATATATCTATGTGTGGTATCCAACAACTAAATATTTCTATTAAATCCTCTCTATCCAGAGAGAACTTATCCAATAATCTCATTGGAGCTAACATAGCCTAACATCGTACTTATTACAAGTTGATTACCTCCACATACTCGACCCTCCCTCATATTTTCCCATGTATCCTCTATATTTATACCTGAAAAATATTTTTTCCTTCTAAAAATTATTCAATTTTTTTGATATATTTATTTTGAAAAATTATATTTATAATGATTTTTACCTAGAAATGAATATAATAATAAATTAATGGATAAGTAAATATAAATAATTAATAAAAATAATGAATTTAAATATAAAAAAATATGCGCATAAAATATAGACAACAAAGTATTGGAAAACAGATATTCGATTCCACCCTTATTCATCCAATTTAATTTGGATTTGGATTTGGTGTTGTTTGTTTATTATTTAGAGTTCATAGACATAAGAATATTGAGTGATCAAATTTTTGTTGTAGTCAGCATGGAGTTGGTGTCCCTCTTTAGTCTCATCCGTAGTAGCAATACCCTCCAAGGAAACAGTGGTAGGGTACTCTAGATTATTATTAGTAAAGTGCAGATGGAGAATTAAGAGGGAAAAAATGATTCCTCTCACCCTAATGGATATAGATAAGAGTGTCTATGGAGGTGGCTAACCTCAGGTCTTGGGAATCCATAGAGCCGAACGTGGTTTGATGCATGAATTAGAGTTTTCTATACTAGTAAAGTTATAAATCATGCAATGTAATATATTTTACCTAGGATTATAATTTTTTTGATTAATGATCTATCCAGTCCTTTATTTCACCTTACCTAGACCATGCTTCGACACTTAGGTAAAGGTGCATCTCTTTCTTGTGGTGTTGACTACACAAGGTGAAGGTTGATCTTGTTAGTATGATATAGATTTTGAGATAATGGTAGGACAACATTTCTCATGGGGAAATTTTCTTTGTTTGTAGATATAACCATATGAAATCATCCTCATCATCAAAAAGATGTATTCAATGTAGGATATTGTGGATTACTTCATGAGAATCATTATATTCCATGTTTATTTATAGAGGGTAGAATATATTTATTAGTGATAGAGATCATTAGATGAGCCATATTCATGATAAATACCTATCGTAATTGATTGAAATTATAATATTGAGATATATGGAGTTATCTAGTTGTGTTTTCTAGGGTTTTATAATAATACATAGATGTATTTTCTCAAGTGGTTTTGATTCCACCCATTCGAAATGATATCAATTTTGGGATAAAGTTGCAAGAAAGTGTCTATATGAAATTTATTTTGTTGAATATGATGGGACCTTATTATTTCTGAGTTCTGTAGATTCATATTGAATATATTATACAATGAGGTTTTATTCAACCCACTGTACATCTTGAGGGTGATCTAGTCTTGTTTTCAAATAATGTGGATGGGAGTATACATTTATGCATCAATTATCATCATTTGACTTGGGTCATAGTGAAGAACTACTATCATCTTCCTAGTAATTTTGATATTTTTGACCTATTTGATTAGATAAATGGATCTAGATGTTTCTCATAGATTTATTTCTATTTAGGATAACATCAGATGTAGGTGAAAGATTAGGATATTCTGAATAATACTTTTAGATGTTCTTATGGGAATTATGATTTAATTTTAATTATATTTTGTGTAACAAATTATACATATATAGATTAATTCTATATTTTTGTGAATTTATAGATTATTTCATAGTGGTTTTCATCGATTAAATCTTTTTTTATTTGGATTTGGAGGGGAAGCATGATAAGTAAACATGAGAGGTTTTGGGAGTTCTTCAAAATTAACAACTATTTAAAAATCTATTTAAGTGTATGTTTTATAACAAATAGGTTCATTTATTGGAAATATCTTATCTTGTTTTGGTTTATTAATGTATTTTTTGATGGTTTCTGTTTTTTTTTCTTAGGTGGCCCCAAATAATGTTGTAGAGGTTGTTTTTTATGGTCTTTCAAGTTATTATTAGATGTTCATACCTCTCTTCTCTTATATTTCGACTCCTCTGAAAACTTTTACCATAAAAGATTAGGATTAATATGGACTGATCAGTGGTAGGAAACATTTGATTATTTTAATAAGAAGATGTTTAGTGATTCTACACTTCCTTTTTTATATGAGGTAATTATTTTTGAGTTTTATTACAATGATTTATATATATGATTGGGTGGTGTTTTGATATAGAGAGAGTGGTTATCTCTTATGGGTCCTTATAGTTACAACCTCATGAAATTAACTATGCCACCTAAGATATTAATCTTACCATGGCTATTTTTCCCCAAATCTACAACAATATTATGTAATTAGAGATCACTTTGTGGTATTTAAAAAATAGAAGAGAATGAGGTTTAGTTTCTCCCAACACTTTCTGTATTTACAATAATGAAAAAAGATAAAAAGATTATAGGTTTATGAATTTGATATTTCCAACACATTTGGAAAATAGAGTTTTTGGTTGGTGATTTGAGTACAATGTCCCATAGAGATGTTGTACATGAGTTTTGAGATTATTTGAGAGTAATGGAAGAGATCTAAATGATAGACCATGATATGTGAGGTCACACACTGACCCGAAACATTATTTTATTTTAATTTTTTTGAGTCTCGATTTTGAGCTTCAGTTTGAACCAGTTTTAATTTTAAAAAAAATTTGGCTCTTATATGTTTGGGAGACTATGAATAGTGTCTAGCCTTAATAAGAGAATGTTTTATTCATATTAATAATAATAATAAAAAGTAATGTTATTATTACTGTGGTTGGTTTTATTATTTTGTTTTTATTATTAGTATTATTTTTTCATTTCTTATATTTTTCATTTATTATTTTTTTTATTTTTTTCCTTTGATTCTTTATTTTCTCTCTCTTTTCTTGTTTATTTTTTTCTTCCTATATTGTTTGTTCCTCCTAGTCGAGTGATCCATCTCTCTTCTTTCTTCCCCATTATCGTGTGATCCCTCCCTCTCCCTATATCATGCCGCCCCACATGACCCCCATCGACCGAAGGCCTCTATCACCTCCTCATTCTCCTTCTTTGGTGCATGAACCTCTTCTAGGAAGATCCTCCTCACACAACCCCTCCTCATTACACAGAGCCTCCCTTACATGACCCCTTCCTTGCTCGACCTCCCTGTTTGCAACCACCCTTCACCAACGGACCATCATCTCATATGGTTCTCCCTCTAGAGAACACACCTTCCTCCGGTGAGTACAAGTATTTTGTCATTTACCATGATTTTGTGGGTTGTGTAGGATTTGTAAAAACCATAGGGTTTCAGGTAAACTGATTTTTTACTTCTCCCTTGTTCTAGGGTGTGCTATGGGTCTTTCAGGCTAGTTTTGATCGTGTTTCAGCATCATCTGTTGAAGCCACAACATTTCATTTTGTCTCAGTCCATCCAAAACCATTTTGTGGTAGGTTTCTTCTTCTTATTTGTATTTTTGGATGAATCCCTTCTCTGATGTGTTCTTTAAATTTTACTTGAAATTTAAAGTGAAGTTTTAAGTGGATTTGATGTTCACTTTTGGTTTTAAGGATTGTTACATAAAAAACTATTTTTTATGTTTTCAATTAATACTCATTGTTTTAAATAAAATTAAATTTATTTGTCTTTATGGGGAATGTTATAAAAACTGGTTTGAAATTGTTTTTGTATTTTAAAAGAGTTTTCAATGTTAAAATAAGTCATTTTTGGGTGCGCAAATTGGCTTTGTGACATGTTTTATTTTAAAGTTTCATTTTTCATGTGTTGTGATTAATTTTTATTATTTTATGGGAAGTGAAATTGTTTTGTTTTATTAAATTATGAAAATGTTTTTTATTTTTTTTAGAATATAGTTGGTCTGCGTTTAATTCAAAAAGGGGGTTTTACGTGGGTCTTTTTTTGTAAAACCATGTGATACTCCTTGGACTTGTTTAATAAAAATTTTAAATGGTTTATTAAATCATATAAAGGATGAAAAATGTATTTAGGGTGAGGTTTTTCTTGATACCCTATTTAATTTATTTTTGTTTGGAGCCCTAGGTAATTTTTAGACTCCTTTTTTCTGTTGTAGCATGTTTTTGTCATCAAAGTGTGGGTTTGATTCATCGGTAGATAAAACCTCTAAGTATATACACGTGTAATCATGTACATATATATATACTTCTTGGGTATATTCCATCATGGAGTGGGGAATATGTACTTGGGTCCAAGGGTATATATATATATATATATATATATATATATATATGAAAATGTATATGCGTGTAGGTGAAGTGGTCTTGGGCTGCTGTCGTTAAAGGATACATGTCATGAGGTAGTTCCTCATCTCCCATTCCTTTAATTTGAATCCCATGATTGATTGATTGTTTTAAAAACATGTTTTATATTTATTCAATATACACATGCTCTGAAATCTGGCTGCGGTTTATAGAAATGATTATGCCTTTATTATGGAAAATGAAGTGTATTTCTAACGTTCATTTGGTCTTAAGTGACTTTTCTTGAAAATTAATTTCCTAAATGGATTTAATTTTTAATGAATATTTCAAAAGGTGTTTGGCCTATGATCACTTTAGTTATAAAATTGTGATGGCATGTTTCGTTTTTACCAAAAGCACGAATGTGGTTTCCAAAAAATGGGTTGTGGAGTGAACTCGAGGTTAAATGGTTGTTTAACTTATATGAAAGAATTGAATTGTTTTAAGAATGGTTTTAAGATTATTTTTAATCATACAGTACCTTTGTTGTTTATATAAACTATAAAATGGTTTGGGAACAAAAAAGAAATGGGTAATTATGTGTTACAAAATGAAAAGAATCCCATGTAAGTAATTAAGCCCATTTGTCACTTTAATAATTATTTTTGAAAAGGGAAAACCCCTCTTGAGGCCTACCCCCATGTTTTAGAAAAATTATGTGTATTTTGAATGTATGAATTTTGATATGTTCCTAGAATAAAGGCTTGTGAATTTTTGTTTGAGGATGGGGGGGGATGTTCCCAATGAGAGAGATCGGTGGTGAAAGGGTGAATGTGTTTTTGAATAAATAAAATGATATGTTTTTGTTTGTTGGTTTAATAAAAACTCACCATTGCTTGAAATAGAGAATATGGGAAACCTGAGGTATCTAGGTGGGTGGACTAGGAAAAGTATGCTAGATTATTTAAAAGTGTCTCCCCAGTTTGGTCTAGGAGGATTAATGCTACAATACTAACTAAATGATTATGGATAATGATGGGATACCACTAGGGTTACCTGGGTGTCCCCTACTAGTGTATTGTGAATGAGAATGCTAGTTTTAGTGGTTTATATACCACATTTCCTTGAGTTACAAGGTTTTAGGGTCACATTTGTGCTATTTACCTATAGGTGTTGACTGTGGTGATCATTTATAACATGGAGTTTTGAAATGATTCTCATTTTAGTTACTTTAAGCTTATTTCCTCTTTAAAATCCATGTTTTTTATTTAAACTGTTTGAATTTAGTTTTTGAAGATTGATGAATGCTTGGAACTATTTTAAAAATATAGTGTAATAGAAATGGTTTCCTTAAAAATTAAAACATGTGACTTTATTTTGAAAAGAATGAAATGTTATTTAAATATTTTTTATTATCAAACTATCATGATTGGTTTTTTTTAAAGTAAAGGGAATAGGGCTTCATTGCTATTGGGAATTCCTACTCAGCATCTCAATGCCCACACTTACTCCATTTTTCTTGTTTCAGTTTCCTCTAGTTTGAATCGCTCATGGAGTGAGTGTGGTTTTTATGTTATATGGTGACCCACGAGGTTAAATGATCTATGTTTTGATGATTAGTTTATTTTTATTTCTGCAGCCAGTTTATTTAGTTATATTCTTTTGTTTTGTCTATCTTTTTTGGGCCAAATCATTCCCAACTACTTTATTTTGATGCCTAATACTAGTTTCCAGACCATGGGGATCGGGAATCCCTTCGATACATGTCGTGGTCTGGCTCGGGTGACCAGTTCAGGGTCGACCTGAGTTGGTTAAGGACAAACTGGTTTTATAAGAGGTTTTATTCTTATTATTTGGGTTGTTAAGTAGATCAGAGATAGGACTATCAGGACTCGAGTGGTAGGTGTGGGAATAGCATCACAAACTCCTTCTCATTTCAATCATCTAGTAACCAAGGGTAGTCTGGGGTTTATGTTTTTTTCATTGGTATGTGTGGATAGGGTATGAAAGTAGGATTAAACAGATACCATATGCTATCTTCCATGGAGTAATGACCCATGTGATGCTCGAGATTACAGTTCTATATACTCTTAGTGGTTGGAACTCACCTCGGGCATGGTCTTCTAACCCATGTATCCTGGTTAGGCACAATCACTAGTTCTTCTATAGTTTTTTAGTATTGGTGACATCTTGGTTCTGTTTTGGGTTGTTGTGAAGGGGTTTTTAAAAGGAAAACTCACATTGGGGTTGGTCCTATTTTCTCTTGGTGTGAGTTTGAAATGATTTTTTGGGTTGTCTTTTCCTTGGACATTGTTTATAGAATTTGTCGATTGATTTTTTAAAATTATACTTCTAAAAGAACATGTCAGGTTATTTGAAATTTAGCTGAGTTATTTTAAAAATGGAAATCATTATAAGAATTTTCTTGAAACATTGAAATGGTTTTGGAAAAAGTTTTTTCGGAATATATGAGATGTTTTTTTGAAATAAGAAGTTCCTAGTTTTGTCGAGTTGTATTCCTATGGGTGATCACTTGTGTATGTGATGTAATTAATGGACAATCGTTAGATAGTGTGGATGGGTGCTTAATTACTATGAAAATGTATATCTATGAGGTATAATGGAATATCAATGTTTGGTGATTGATTTATAAGGAAACTTATTATTTATTAAAAATTGTATTTGGATAATTGGATAGAAAATTTATCGATGTTTTTGTATGTGTTTGGGTTATATTGGGCGTGTTGGGATGATTTTTCCCCAGAGGACCCTAGAAGAAAAGTGTGTTTTTTCGCTAAAATGGGGTTTTATGCTTAAATGATTTTAGAATAGAATTTTTTTAAGTGAATAGTGAAAATGATGGTTTCAAAAGAGATTTTGGGATTTGTTCTTTATTTCTTGGGTTTTCAAGTTGGTGTTTTTCATTGAGGATTAATTCATGTATTATGTTGGAATTATTGGATTTGTGTTTGAGGTGCGGATTTTTGTTTTGTGAGGTTCATGGTTTTTTTGAAGGAAGATTTTCTATTTATTATTTGGGATATTTCCCATAGAAAGGTCCCATGGGTTTCCAGTATGTCTCTCTTAGTTATTGGCTCAGCTTAGACTCTCAGTGGAGTGGAAGAGTTGGTCTCTACTCGGTTTTGTGGGATATTTGTAAAAGATGAGTTCAGTTGAATATCGTTGAATTATTTGGGAATGTTGGGAGTGTCTCTAGTTTTTTTGGAACTCCAAATATTGTGAGGGTGTTGTCTCGGTTATGTTTGGAGGAGTGGGAATATACTAGTAAACAATGATCGTTATTTTTTCAATGAAAATGGGGATTTATTAAAGAGTCTTCAATACTAGATTCATCCTATGGTTTTACATAAGTGAGTGATGGAGATGGAATGTGGTGGAGCTTATAGGTGTTTGACAAGTCCACATATGATGAAGGTGGTGTGTTGACCTTTCTGATGATCTAGTTTTATGTACCCTAGAGTTAGTGTAGAGAAATCAGTTTAATTCTTGTAATAGTGGTTGTTATTTTTCATGCTATGGTAAGTGAAGGTTTCTCATTTAATGATGAGTGTTAACCTAAGGGACCTGTTATTGGAATGAGCCTTCCATCAGTTTATGTTGCATCTCTGAAAGACTACTCAATCACTTATCTCTAGTGAGGTCAGTAAGGAACTCTATGTTGTTTTCCATAATTATCATTCAGTATGTTGACATAGTGGCCACTTGGTTCATGAAAAATCTGTAGGTTTCTTTTCTAGAGGAGGAAGTTCCAGTTAGAGGTGTTTAACTTATAACTATGAGGCGGTAGATGCTCCAAACATTAGGTCCCCAACCATAGGTCACGGGGTGAAGCTTGCACGCATTCAAGACTCATTGGACATGGGATGAGCTTGGTCTGTCTTAAGTCACCATTTTCATGATGGGAAAAAATTATGTTTCCCTATTTCGGTATCATCTTTGAAGGCATTTTTTTGTGAGGGGCATAAAGGCCTTATCTCCTTGTTGTGGTCTTTATTTATGGGAGTTACACTTGGGATTTAAGGAGATCTGAAGATCCTATATTCCTATAAATCCAGTGGGTATGCTCTATGAATGAGAAATATTTAATAGTATACCTTATTGTGGGTAATTTATGGATCGAAATTGTTCTCATTTTGGATATTCTCATGTATTTTTGGAATTAATGTACGCTTGTTCGGTTCACAGCTTGGTTAGGGGTTTCCACTGTCATAACCCTCCCATTTGGTATAGTATTGACTAGTTTGAGAATTTTTCTATGTTGTTTGGGCTGTGTTGGTGGGTTCATGATGAAGATTTCAATCCATATCACTCAAAGTAAACTGGGAATGCCCGTATAGATGTTGTTGTGTTAGGAAAATTCTAGAATGGTGGGGAGACCCACTTTGGGTCTTTCCAACATCTCCTCTTGTGTTGGTTTAGTTTAACTTAGGGATTATGGAAGTTCAAGTTAGTGTTATAGGGTTTTTCTAGGTTGGTGAGTTCTTTTGGTTTAGAGAACCAATGTTTGACAAGAATCCTAATATGATGGGGAGACTACCATGGTATGAACTTGTTGAAAAC
The DNA here is from genome assembly GCA_963277665.1 of Viscum album. NCBI lineage: Eukaryota > Viridiplantae > Streptophyta > Magnoliopsida > Santalales > Viscaceae > Viscum > Viscum album. Next base: position 1,145,159,974 of record OY728159.1, on the reverse strand, counting down.
AATGTCTTCAAAGTGTGCTTGGTGGGGTATTCCCTTTCTTCTTCTCCGCCCAAACCTGACCATGTTAATTTGTTAGCTCAGGTAGTGGGTCACCTGACGAGTGTACTTGGATGCATCGAGAAGGCCCCAGTGATTCAGAAGTTAGGTATCATGTTTTTGGGTGTTTTAGTTGTGTTTGGAGGTGAATTTATTAACATTGGTTATTTTTATTAGTGATTCTAGTTTTGAGATCTATGGAGTTTTAGGTTATGGGTATTTTGAATTCTTGGTATTTTGGTGATTGAGGTTTTCTTTTATGTATATTTGCAGTCTTTCTTGGAATCTTAGGATGATCAAGTTTTTTGGGACTTTCTTTTGGAAGAAAGCATCATGGTGGGGATAATTGTCACACCCTGACTCGAAGATTTATTTTATTTTAATTATTTTGGGACTCTCTTTTGAGATTAAGTTTGAAATGGTTTTAAATTTAATTTTTTTTGGCTCTTATATTGATGCACGACTATGCACAGTGTCCGGCCTTAATAAGAGAATGTTTTAGTCATAATAATAATAAAAATAAATAATGTTATTATTATTGTGGTTGGTTTTATTATTTTGTTTTTAATGTTATTATTAAATTTGTTATCATTCATTAGGTTTTTCTTCTATTATTTTATTCTGTTTTTATTATTTTCCTTTTATTAAGTATTTTCATTATTTTTTCATCTTTATTTTTTCCCTTCATCTCTTTTTTTCTTCACCCCAATTTGTGTGAGCCCTCACTATTTTTTTTCTCTTGGTAAAGCATGACCTCCCTCTCCCAACATCGTGCCGCCCCGTGTGACCCCCACCAGCCGAGGGCCTTCAACACCTCCTCCTTCTCTTTTTTTGGTGAAAAACCCTCATCCGGCTAGATCCTACTTGCGCCACCCCTCCTCCTCACACCACACCTCCCTTGTGTGGCCCCTTCCTTGCATGGACTTCCTATTCGCGACACCCTTCACCAACCGTCCATCCTCTCCTCTGTCTCTCCCTCTAGTGACCACACCTTCCTCCAGTGAGTACCACTTTATTGCAGTTTACCTAGATTTTGTGGGAATGCGTATGATTTTTCCGAACCCTATGGTTTTGGGTAAACAGATTTTTGACTTCTCCCTTATTCTAGGCTGTGTGATGGGTCTTTTAGGATCATTTCGATCATGTTTCATCATTTTCTATTGAAACCGAAACATTTCAGTTTGTCTTGGTCCATCTGCCAATATTTTGAGGTAGGTGTTTCCATGTTATTTGTATTTTTGGATGAATCCATTTCTATATTGTTTTATCTAATGTTTTCTTTAAATTTGAAGTGAAATTTGAAGAGCAATTTGAAGTGAATTTGATGTGTGTTTGTGGTTTTGAGGTTTGTTTCACAAATAAAATTATTTTTATGTTTTAAATTAATATTAATTGTTTTAGATGAAAGGGAATTTGGTGGTATTTATGGGGAAAGTGATAACTATTGGTTGGAAAATGTTTTTTGATTTCAAAATAATTTTCAATTTGAAATTGAATCAGTTTTGGTCGCACAAAGTGAATTTGTGTCATGTTTCCCATGAAAGGTGTATTTTTCATGTGTTGCACTTAATTTGTATTATTTTATGGAAGTGGATTTTTTTTGGTTTATTAAATGATGAAAATGACATATTTTTTTTTCGGGTATGGCAATGGTGTGTATTTAATTCCAAACGGGGATTTTAAGTGGGTATTTATGTGTAAAACCATATAATACTCTATGGAAATGTTTTATAAAATTTTTAAATGGTTTATTAAAGCATTTAAAGGGTGAGAAATTTTTTTAGGGTGAGGTTTCACTTTATTCTCTATTAAATTTAGTTTTTTTTAGCCCTAGGTAATTTTTAGACTTGTTTTTACTATTGCAGCATGTTTTGGTAATCATAGTGTGGGTTTGATTCGTCGATAGAAAAGACCTATATCTATATACCAGGGTAAACATGTATATATATGTATCCTTCTTGTGCATATTAATTAATGGTGTAGGGAATATGTACTTGGATTAAAGGGTATATATATATATTTATTAAAATTTATATGCATGTAGGTGAAGTGATCTTGGGCTACCATCATCAAAAGATGTGTGTCTTGTGGTAGGTCCCCTATTCTCACGCCTTTAATTTGAATCCCATGATTTTTTTTATTTTAATAAAATGTTTAATTTTTATTCAATATATACATGAAATGAAATATGGTTGTGGTTTATAGAAATAATTATGCCTTTATTAAGGAAAATTAAGGGTATTTCTAACATTCTTTTGGTATTAAGTGACTTTTCTTGAAATGTGATTTCTTAAATGGTTTGTCAACTATAATGAATATTTCCAAAGGCATTTGGCCTCTATAATCTTTAGTTATAAAAGTGTAATGAAATTTTTTATTTTTCTAAAAATCTCTAATGTGATTTCCAAAAATGGGTTGTGGTGTGAACTCGAGGTTAAATGGTGGTTTGACTTTCTTGAAAGAATTTAATTTTTTTAATAATGATTTTATGATTGTTTTCAAACATAAATAACCTTGGTTGTCTGGCTAAACTTCCAAATAGTTTGGGAATGAAAAAGTGTTGGGTGATTATGTGTTACAAAATAAAAAGTATCCCTTACAAGTAATTAATATCACTTTTCACATTAAGAATGATTTGTGATAAGGGAAGACCCCTCTTGAGGAATTCCCTTTTCTTTTAGAAAAATGGTGTTTACATGGAATGTGTGAATTGTGATGTGTTCCTAGTCGAGAGGCTTGTACATTTTTGTTTGATAGAAGGGGGGGGGGGGGTGTTACCAAGGAGGGAGATTGGTGGTGAGAGGGTGAATGTGTTTTTGACTAAATAAAATGATATGTTCTTATATGTTGGTTTATTGAAAAATCACCACCACTTAAAATAGATAACATGGGAAACTTAGGGTATCTAGGTGGGAAGACTGGGACTAGTATACTAGATGATTTCGAAGTGATCTTTCCAAGTTTTTTCTAACAGGATTGATGCTACAAAATTAAGTAAATGGTTATGGATGACTATGGGGTCCACTAAGTTTATAGGGGTGTCCCCTACTAGTGGATCATACACAAGAATTATATATATTTTTGGTTTATATACCACATTTAACTAATATAAAAGGCTCCCAGGCTCCCATTTATGCTATTTATTTATAGGGGTTGACCATGGTTCTCATTTATGACATGGAATTGTTAAATGATTTTCATTTTAGTTAATTAAAGCTTGTTTCCTCTATAAAATCCATGTTTTTTAATATAACTATTTTCCTTTCATTTTATAATTTTGATGAATGCTTGGAACTATTTTTAAAATATAGTGGAATAGAAATGATTATCTTAAAAATTTAAACTTGTGGCTTGATTTCCAAAATAATGAAATGTTATTTCAATATGCCTTATTTTAAAACTATCATTATTGAGTTTCTTTTTAAAGGAAAGGGAATAGGGTGTCTTTTAAATTTGTATGTACTAATGAGCATCTCGGTTCCCAAGCCTACAATATTTTGTCCAATTTCAGTTTCCTCTAGTTTGGATCTCTCTTGGAGTGAGTTTGTTTTTTCATGTTCATGGTGACCGATGAGGTCACATGAGATATGTTTCACTGAATAGTTTATTTTTATTTCCCATGATACTTTATTCAGTTTATATTCTTTTGTTTTGTCTTTCTTTTCAATGATAAGTCTTTCCCAACTACTTTATTTGGACGTCTAACACTAGATACCATCCCATGGGGATCGGGAACTTCCTTTAGGCCATGTCGTGGGCTAGCTCGGGTGATCGTTTCAGGGTGGACTCAGGTTGGTTTGTGACATGTGAGCAGTTGTCGATAGAGGGTGTATATACGAGATAATGGTGTATCTATCTTTGGTGTAGTAGTTTCAGGAATATTTTTGTGGAGGATTATAAGGCAGAGGTCTAGTGAGATAAATTTGTTTTTTATGATTCCCATGAGGGATGGAATGGGGATGATCAAAATCATGTGTTGTTTCATGGGAGGCTCTTTGTTCCTTCCATGATGCATGATGTAGTTCTTTGTGAGTTTTACAGTTCTCCCTTGGTGATATATCATGATGTGGATAAGATGTACCATTCATTGTGAGATTAGATATAGTGGTATAGTGTGAAGAGATCAATATTGGAGGTTGTTCCTTAATTTTTGGTTTTATAGTATATAAAGTTTGAGCATCACATTATGGTGGTCCGATTCAGCTACTTGATTATCCCTAGTCTAAGTGGGAGGAAATATTTTTTGATTCCATCACTATTTTTACATGATCGAAGGGATAACATGACTTTATATGGGTTATTGTGGACTGTTTTAAAAAGTAATCAAACTTATAGGTAATTAAGGAGTCAAGAGAAGAGGATGTCTTATCAATGTAGTACTTGTAAAGGTTATTGAGACTCCATGGGGTTCCGAAGATGATTAGTTCTGATCATAACCCATGTTTTACTTCCAAGGCATGGAGAGGTCTCTAATATGATTTTGTATTTATTCCATTACTTAATAGAACTTTTAATCGGTAAAAATATTGTTAGAAAAAGTAGATTATATATAATTTAGAATACATGTTATGTTGATGAATTCAAGATTTTGGATTTTAATGGGTGAGGAACATTCATTTGGTGATGTTTTCTTATAACAACAGTAATCACTCTACCATTGGGATGACCCCATTTTAATCGCTATATATCTAAACATTCCAATCTATTTTTTTGTGGACTAAGGTTGTAGATTCAAATATTCTCAGATTATAATTGCTGCAAAGTATGAAAAAGAAGGTGGAATTAATTCATGAGTAGATGAAGGTAGTGTAATATTGTTATAATTCATATTCATATCATAGGAGGAGGCCTCTAGTGTTTGATGTTTGAGATTATGTGTTCATGAAGTTATATCCTCTTTATGGGTAGTAGATATTTTTTTGGGAGCAGCCATTCTTCCATATTTCTTACACATTTTTTAGTGTTCCCTTTTACTTGAGATGATCAATATCAATTAACAATTCCCCCATAGATGAACCAAATACCTAATTTATTTCATGTTTTATAGCTTCTCTAATATCTTCATGAATATTCTCTTTTCATTGTTTAGGGAGGGATTGAATTTTTAGATGATGCAGCCTTTGAGGAGTGGCTTATTGAAATACAAGATCACTGGGTAAAGGTTTTGCATTGGTGTTCTATTATTTTAGTTTGTTTCTTGTAAAAAAATTACCGGTCGGAGGATAGAAATTGGGAATGTGAGAAATATATGCATACTTAATACCATGATTATTTATATGTTTTATTTTTTTGATGATATATATAACCCTTGTTTATTTTTGGGATAATGGATGATGTTTTGTGTTTATATGTCTCATTACACTAGTGTGTTAGATGTGGTCTTGTTATAACAAGATCCAGTAGAAGTATCTGATAGGTTAATAGTTTTATTCATGCTTTATTTTCCTCCCTAATATCAACTATTAAATTTGGTATGTGATACATCGTGGAGTCCCATATGTTGGGAATGTTGGTTTTAATGACTTGGGGACCACTACGGTTTGGTGTTTTTATTGTGGTTTGGTTTTTTCTTGGGTTTATTGGATCAAAGATTGATAGTGTTTTTTAAAGGGGGAGATATGAGGGAATATAATTATTATTTTTGGAGGGTCAATTGAACTTATACCTTTTGGGTATGGCCACCCATTCCACACCATGGGTTTTTTTAAATCTAACCATTTCGGCATGGACAAGGGTGTTTCAATGAGGTGATATTAAAAATAAAACCATTAAAAATTCATAATCCCCATAGAAATATTTTTATTTTCTTCATATTTCTTAAAAACCCAGGTGACCATAGTATCTATTCAAAGACCTTTAATCCCCCTTTACTTGGATTCATCCCCCTAATTCTAGATTTCAATTTGTGGGTGATATGAGGTGAGTTTCCACCTCCCCATCATTTCTTGATCTATTATTTTCTCTATTTCCATTCCATGGAATATTTTTTTGGGTTCATATTTATTTCATCTAATGATTTACATAGTATTTTTATGGGGATTATATCATTAGGTAACATGGGTTCCTTACAATAGGGGTGATTATAGATCTGTGTCTATTCTTCAGTTCTTATTTGGGGAACATAAGAAGATGCATATCAAGATGAGGGATTCATAAATCCTCCTTATTTATGTATTTATTTTGGATTATAAATCTTTATATTTTATGAATAAATGGTTAATACTTGCCTTAATAAAGATAATTATCTAGGATAAAGTAAATTGGATTTAATGGATGGGTACAACGATCACATGTGTTTATACTTCTATCTATGACGCCTCTTGTTATTTACGAGACAATGTGACCCTGATTTCTTTGATTTTTGTTGTTAGTTATCATAATTGACTTGGTGAAATTAGTTAAATAATAAAAATATGGTGATAAAAAGTTAAAAAATTAGTCATGTGACTTTTATTACCATTCTTCATTTAAAACTATTGAACAATAAATTGATACTTGAACCATGTCCATAGTTTATTTATAAACACTTATAGATTTTAAATATTAATGTTCTAATTGTTTAGAACTGAAAATAATGAATTAGTAAACCCAAGATGGTAATGGGTAATGATGAATGATGAAATAAAAGTGTTTGGGGCTACTATAATCCCAATTTTGTATCCTTGGTTTATTTGGATTGCTGTGATGAACATAGTTACCACTGAATTTGTTATTCAAAAAATATGTTTTTGGCTATGTTTATACTATAATATGGAATATCCCTTGTTTATGTATGGGGTCTATTATGATTACATGATAAGGATTACATAAGTTGAGAGATATGATTTCTTATTTCTAGATTGTTTTGTTGTGTTTTTGAATGGTCTATTGGCGCAGGTTAAGAGTTGTGGTTTCTCATTTTTCATTATGTTTTAATTTCTATGAATTATTTTATTGATGATTGGTAGTTGTGGTTTCCCACTTCCTTTTGTAGTAGGCCTATTCAGTATAAGGGAATATTATTTATAGTATTCTAGGTTTAATCCAAGAACACTCAAATTATAGAATGTTAAATAAAATTATAAATGAAGTCAATGGATTGGGTGTTGATAAAGGTAATGATATATATATATATATATATATATATATTTTAACCCAATATTGGTTTGGTGGGGATAATCTATGAGCATGGCATGAAACATGGAATTAAAATATGAATTTTAAAATCCACTTAACTTGGGAATGACTATGAAATATTAAAATAGAATTTATAATGGAATTAATATTGTAAATAGTAATTTGTAAATTATTTTAATGATTAATGATTTTTAATCTGGATGTTTTTTTCTTATAGTAAATATATAATTCAATACCTTGTAGGATTAACAATAGTTTGGTTTTTTTGTTATCTATTAATTTTGTTTTATGATTACATATGCTCCACCACCCATGTTGGGTGGGTATCCAATTATAAAATGTTTGGGTTCCGGGTATTTTCCCCGAAATCTAGATTGGTGAGGTAATAGATAGATTACAGCTCACTCTTACCTACTCTCCCTTCACATTTATCACGATGTGTAGGTATATATGAGATTTGATGGGGTTCGGTACAGGGTATGTGCTCACACATGCTATGATGGCTCTCTATTTTACCATATATGTAGAAACAAGGTATATTAGATTGAGGTTATAACATATTACTATATTTTATCTATAGTATCTATGGATACCACAAGTTTACATGCACATTATTTGATAAATTGAGGTATAGGACATGATACATGGAACATAACGACTCTTAGTATTACTTCTTCTTATTTATGGATGTGATGAGATGTGTCTGACATATATGTGCATGAGGTGTATGGTGAGATTATGATATGGCTATGATATTGTTTCCCATGTGGGCATGATGACATAAAGAAGGGATTTAAGTATATAAAATTTGGTGTTGGGGAGTGATAGAAACAATCTTATGGGGTTGTATATATCGGAAACGATATATATATATATATAATGTTATTGCATACTTATATGTGTTACTTCAAGAGTAACCCTTGGTATATCTGGGGTATAGTTATATCATCTTAGGTAATGAGTTGGTTTCCTTTGTTTATGTACTAGCACTTAGTATGCTTCTTTCACATTTTCATGAGATTTTTTGGGGAGGATCATACTATGTATACATTTATGCTCACAATATATATCTAAACCATTTTCAGGTTTGCAGAAACTAGTTGGTGTTTGATACGGGCATCTATTTGGCCCGAAAAGTTAAAAAAGAATCCTAAAAAGTTCATTATGGATTTGTGAAATCCAAATAAAACCTGGTGAATGATACATGGATCTAAAAGTATAATAGTATATAGAATAAAAAGTTAGTCAACCACTTATTTCATAGTTTTTTATTATGTGGGATCACAAATTAACATGGATTCCTCGCAAAATGAAATCATTTGTGGGGAAAGGCAGTCAGATCACAATCTCCATAAATGATATTTTCATTCGTGGCATGAGGCGGTGATATCATGTACCATGTAAATGATATTTTCATTTGTAGCTGAAGAAAACTATATGATTCTCCCATAAATGAAAATAAATTGAGGTTTGAGGTGATCATCATACCACACCCATGAATGAAAGTAATTTGTGGTGTCAGATGCTGACTTGACCAACCCTAAAAATGAAAATCTTCTATAGATGAGGAAAAGGTTTCATTTCCCGTTGTACAACACTATATATGATATGTGGTTTACTGTCCATTTTGGGAAAATTTTTATTCTTATTTCTTATAAATACATGATGTTATCTCTATAAGAAGTGAGATGAGGATGACAGCTTGGTGGGAAATTATAGAGAGATAGGAGGAGAGGAGCATAAAAGAATTCTATTTTGGAAGGCAATTCACTTACTGCATACTGTGAGGGGAAAAGAGACCCCAAAAATAATTCCATAGCTAAGAGCCTCAAACTCGCAAATGGATACCCTTAAAAAGAAAAAGGACTCTACTGGTAATCTATAAAGGGGTCCCCATTCATCCAAAAATAAAATCCCTCATGAAGAAATCCTATTCTATGGAAGAACCCCCTCATGATGAACCATCCCCCATAGCGAGAAGAATATATGACATTGGTTATCCTTAGGGTATTTTACCCATAATTCCCACTTCCCACCTTTCACAGGGTGTTTGAATTCATCTTTTAGCCTCTATGATATATCAAAATCATCCCCTCTGAACAACATGAAAACCCAATCATTACATCACTGAGACCCCCTTGTGGTCACCAGATTTGTTTGACCAAGGTAAAAGACAAATTCAATGTGTTCCTATCATGATATTTCATTACCATTGTAATTTAATATTTGTATTTAACCTCACCAATATTTAGAGTCTTTATAATGATTGTAATCATGAACTCTCATAGTAATGAGGATCCCAGCCTTAGGGACGATAGAAATAGTTTAGGTATAAAAATTCCTGCCACATGATACCTAAAATGTTAAATGAATCAGGAATTATCTAAATTAGATATGTAATCCATGAAATAGGGTTTAGAATATAGTCATGAAGATAGTAATTTCTAAGCCTTTTCTTTCCCTTATACTCCCTGTTATAGCCCCTCCCTCATCCACTAACATAGGAGGAGAAAGAACTCCCATGAGAATCAACCCTAGAGTAAGACCGTAAAATTTCGTATAGGGTGTCATATTCCACATACCTTTCCAAATCCCCATCATCCACTAGTGGATGAAGAATAATGTTCAACTTGGGATATCAATTTTTGTGAATTTCCTCTACCATATATGATTTTGAGACATGATAATCATATATGATTTCTTGTTTATTACACTAATCATGAATGATATGGTCTTAGAGATCAATTGTGATCATTAAACTAGTACAATCAAGAATACCCAATGGGACTCCCCTGGGTGTAATCCTAAAATAGTATTACCATCCTCTAAAAATGATATATTACCCATGAGAATTTTTTTAGAGATATTCCCAATGAAGTAACCTTCACTACGAGAAATTCATCTTATACCAACGTCCCCATCCCAATGGTTTATTTGAACCACTTGGATAGGGTAACCATACACACATTTTGATAAAAACCATTAGTATAATACTTTTTAGAGTGTAATTTTCCAATGGTTTGAAAAATCATTGGGATAGTCCCTATTAGAGACAATTTTCTCAACAGGTATCTGTATCCATTGGGATAGGTGATAGTTTTTGCAACAATTTGAAAAAACTATTGGGATAGTGGAAAATTTACCCCCTATACAAATGTTTTAATTAAACCATTGGGATTGGTTATTTGTGTTAAAAATTACCAAAAAGTTTTTAAAATATTTGGTATAAAATACCACAAATACAGCCGACCCCAATCCCAATCCCGATCTGCCTGCATTTTTCCCTAAACGAGATCTCCCTTTGTTCCACCATATAAATCCATCTTCCCAAAAACCGATTATTTGTTATTATACTTAAAATATGTAAGTTTCTTCTTCTATTTATTACTTTTTTTATTCATATTTATTTAATGACAAGGTTGTATTTTTTATTATCCCTAAACGATAGCTCCCATATTCTTTTCAAATCCCTCTTCCCAACCTTCGATCCATCCTTGATTCAATTGATTATTTTTTATTCCACTTAAAATCAGTGATGAAACAGTGTAACATAATTACCCTAACATAACACATTATTCCTCCAGTAGAATATCTATTTAAATGATGCTTTCACTAGTTCAGAAATTTATATTCATAAAATGTTATGCCTTTTCACAATGTTCCTTTGAGCATCATTATATATGGGGTGCTCGCATTTCACATTCACGTTTTGGATGTTCATATAGAAGGAATTATAGAAAAAAACAAAACATAATACATTTTATAATATGAATATAGATGGAAAACTAGAGTGAATGATATGGATATTATAGGATATTATTTACGAATGTGTTCTAGTATTCAATATAACATGGGATGATCACCTAGCCTTGGTTGAGTTCATGTTAAATAATATATATTTTTTATTTCATTCATACATCCCCGTATGTGGTTCTCTGTGATCATTCATGTCGTATACTACTAATTTAGAATGAGGCTAGTGGTGAAGTAGTTATGGGAAAAGTACAAAACAAGAGACATCTAATATGGTATAAAAAATCCATATGTGGTTAATGCCAACTTAGATTAGAAAACAATCACATACTGGCCATATGTAGTAATCTTTAGAGTTTGTTATGGGTGACTGTTTCGATGTAGGTAACTCCTCAATTTTGGAAAAGATAGTAATAAAAGAAATGAAATATATATCCAATATTTTTTGTACCATTCAAGATTATTGAGAATATTAATATATCATATTTACATTTGGATCTTCCTCCATGGTATAGAGGTATTCATGATATGTTCCTTATGTATCTACTTTATAGGTACATTCCTTGTCTTTAACAAGTGAATGACTATAATAAAATTGAGTTGGATCCTAACACATCTTTCGAGGAGTGCTCGATACATATATCAGACCACATCAAGAATGTGTAGTGAGGGAATATACTTCCACTTTTCAAATTCCTATGGAACGATGGTTTTGTTGAAGATGGGACTTGGGGCATGATTTAGATTTTTGGACATTTTGAATTGAGTTGTTCGATAAATAAAACTAAAGAAACTACTTGGATATGAGAAGCCATTAAAGAGAGAGATTTTAATCATCATTGACTTTAAATGTATTTTTTTGAGGATATAATGCGTTGTCTCTTTTATTATCCATTGGAGGTATATCTTATAGATAAATGGTGTCTTGGATTCAATTTGTAGAGGATGGTGGCTAAGTGGGGTGCATGGTTGCTGAAACAAGGCCACATGATATCTAGTGGGGTGCACTACAAATCTAGTGGTGATAGTAATGGGACTCAAATTTTTTTCATATTCTAAGGATCATCCAGTGTCCAACTAAGAATGATTGCATTATTACTTCGCTCATTGGCCTCTTGGGGGTTACTTGATGAATTTTCCATTAATTATTATTTCATCATTTTTATCAAATTTGATTATTTGAATAACCATCGTAGTAATCTGACCCCATTACCACTAAAACCCCAAAAGATATATTCTTTGGGGATCCAAGCTTCCTCATCCTATCCTATTAGGTTTTTGAATACTGTATTAATTTTTTGGAACTTTCATCGTATGATCTATCTAGGATATAGTATTTGAGGTATTTGGAGGTGCACATGAGGTGTTGTTGTGCACCATCAAGGATTATATTGTTTTTATTTTATTATTCACAATAGAAATCAATATTAGAGTGTTTTTTATTTTTATTACTATTTTTGGATAATTATACGGTGTTAGGAATGTGTTTGACTTGTGATAGTGCTAAAAAATGTGAGTTAAGATCCCATATATTGTTTTAATTATATGTTAATAGGGTTATAAAATTTCACTTCTTAATTATCAATGTTACATTTGATGTATTTAATCAAGTATTATGTGTTGATTTGATATTGCAATTTGTGGTTTTGGCACTGGGACCAAACATGAAAGAGGATTATGTACATTAAACCTATGTGGCATGAAGAATTCACATAACATTTATATTCTTATATGTGACTAAATTTTCTAATTAAATAGGGTTTAGTTGTATAATGTGTCCATAATGAGTTTTATATGGGTTTCCTATATAACTTGTCAGTGGAATTATACCCACCCAAACCATAGTGTTTTGAAGAAAAAACATGTGTATATTATTTTGGGATGTTATATGATGATTTAAATAACATACATTGGTGAAATTAATGTATTTTAACACTTGAGGGTTCACTTATTAAATTTATGGATTTGTAATTGTTTTAAGTATTAAAGTTAATCATAAAAAGATGGTTCATGATGGGAATGATTAAACTTGATTATTTTGATACCCTTATGATGGTAAAAGTGAATAAATGTAGAATTATTTATATCCTTTTAATTTAATTTACTTGATGTAATTTTGGAATCATGATTATATGAAGTGGGAATGATTTATTGGATACCTAGACCTATTGGTTTTGGGTGTGATTTTTTACCAGACAGTTGATTATGATCTGATATGGTTGGATCTAGGATGGATAGAGCATGCATATGTTCATTGTGGTTTTGTAGTGATGCTTGAGTGACTATTGATCATTTCGTAATCCATGGAATGAGTGTGATTTTATAGGATTTTTGGGAAGAAAGCACCAAGGGTGGTTTTTATAAACAAACAGGACATGAATGAGAATCATGGTCACTTTTTAGTTAAATGATCCTAGGTTTTATAGGATATGAATCATTATATAATGAGCCTAGCAGTGTGATTGGGTGACATGGGAGTGTACACTCATTGGGTTTCTAACAACTTGAGTTTTAATGAATTATTATTATTGTGGAATAAATTCCAATTCATTGGTGGATTGGATTGCATGCTACAATAGAAGAGTTTGAATATGATTAATGAACATCTTAGCATTTAATGAATATCTTACCATTTAATACTTTCAAAAAATATTATCAATATGATAATTTAATTATGATTGTTCCTATGTGGAATTTTTTTTATTATTTGAGTATAAATTCGATAAATCCTCAAATGAAATGGGGGGTATGAAACATATGAGGGTACTTGTTACTTACTTCTCCACATATAACTTTGTTTTCTAAGATTTCTTACCATAATTTAGAGAATGATTCATTGGATCATTTAATATTATATGAGTTATATATTTAAATACAATTCATCAAAAAAATTTGATCTAATACTGAGTTTCATAAAAAACTATATTCACTATTCACCCTTTATGTTTTATTTTAAATTTGAGTTTCTCCTGTATTTAATGTATATTTACTTATCTTTTATCTTATTATTTAAAAGGGTTTAATCCGATACTCTTTTTTATTTCCTTTTACATATTTTCACATGAATAACACAATAGAGGCCAGTTGTATCCTAGATTTCCTAGTGTTTTGTTATTTCAGGTAAAACCTGATCCATGTTATGGTTCATTTTAATTTTTTAGATAAATTTTCTTATTAGTGGGATGGAATCACATGGAGAGGACTATATTCTATATTGGATGTAAACCTCCTATTTTCTTAATTCCACTATGACATTTTGTTTTCTCTTACATAGTCTAAAATCAATTTTGATACAATAATATAATTTTGAATTCTATGTTTCAACATGTATCTACAAATTGTGTTGGTTATGGTTTTATATAAAGTGAACAATTATCATTTACTTAAAAATATTTATGATTGAACTTTAGTATTTTTTAATTTCATTCAGAAAATTACTGATTAAATTTTCTTAAATAATGGATAGAAGGTGGATGTATAAAACTGATCGGATCTCAAGAAATTTTCAAAATAATTTGGGGAAATTTTTAGATTTCACATTTGACAATGCATCAGATAGTGGTCACATACACTACCCATGTTATAATTGTGTTGTAAGACCATGGTTGAGCTGTGAAGAAGTTAGCTACCATATAGCCAAATATTATTTTCAAACAAAATATTATGTGTGTTATCATAATAGGGAGTAAATGAAATCCCAAAATGATGATGATCCAAATGAGAGGACTGGATTAGATAATTTGATATATGACCAATTTCTCTTTATTCATCATCATGAGAAAGAAATGATTTTGACGTAAGAAGAATTAGATATGGGAACACATTATGTGTCCAATTAAAATGATGATATTGACTGAGTGAAAAAAATTTAATGATGTTTTGTCGACTGCAGTATATCGATAATGTGGTAAAATGAAAAAGCTGGAATTTTTAATTAGATTGTTTCATGGGAAAACCATGTATGGGATTTCTAATACATCCATCGATTTAATTCTTAACTTATTGTAGGAATTACTTCTAGATAATGCAGATATTCCTTCAAAGCACCATATAGCATGGGATTTAGTTGAAGAACTTTGATTTCCAGAAAACAGAATTCATGTTTACCAGAAATATTGTGGCTTATTCTAGGGGAAGATTACTGAAATAAATGATTATATTAAATGTGGAACATCCCCATATAATCCAAATGATGATGGAACACCATAACATGTGCCACATAAAGTAATGTGGGACTTTTCATTAATCCGCAGGCTCCAGAATTGTTTCATGTATGATGAAATATCAATAAAAATGTGATGGAATGATACTGAGAGAAAGAAGAATAATGAAGATTTGGTTCACCCAGTAGATGGATTTTCATGTCAAATATTTGATTCTTGATATCCATATTTTATAGCTGACCTGTATAATGTGAGGTTGGGTATTTCATGTGATTTTTTTAATCTATTTGGGAAGATACTTTTCACATCACATGGTTGGTTTTCATACACATTTTACCCTTCCCCCATGGTTATGTATGAAGAAACATTTCACTTTCATGATTATAGTTATATCTGGCCCTTCAGATCCTAGAAATGATATAGATGTATACATGGAACCTTTAATAAAAGAGTTGAATCTTATTTGGGATGTCGGTGTGCATACACATGATGCATGCTCGAATGACATATTTTTGATGGATGATGTGCTTATGAGTAAGATCAATGATTTTTTTTCTTATGTAATGATGTCTGGATGGAGCACAGAGGGAAAACTGTCATGTCTTGTTTGTATGAAGAATAATCAATCTAGAAGATTGAAATATCATTGTAGTTTTAGTTTTATGGGACATCAACAATTCTGTCCAATAGACCATCCATATATAATCAATCGTCAAAGATTGTAGAATACCGTGGAGACTGAAAATCCACCTCAGCATATGTCGGAACTTTTGTTCTTAATGAATTGAAATAATTTAGTTTTTAATTTGAGAAGGGTCAAATGAAATATAGAAAGAGAAAGAATTTTTCCAATGACACTTATTACCAATAGAATAAGAGGAGTATCTTATTTGAGTTTCCATATTGGTCAACCAATATGTTAAATCATTGCTTAGATGTAATTCACATTGAAAAGAATATACGTGGAATGTTGCTTTAAATTCTTCCAAATGTCAAGGGAAAGGAGAAAGATGATTTACAATCTCGACATGACTTGGTGGATTGGGGTATTAGACCAGAATTGCATTCTGTGTTCATTAGTGAAAATAAATGGAAAATCCCATGTGCTTCTTATGTGATGACAACTAGAAGAAATCAATTTTTGGATGTACTAGATACTATTAATGTTCCTAATGCTTATTCAAGAAATATATCAAACTTCACCAATAGAAGATACTTGAAGTTGAAATCTTTGAAGTCTCATTATTATCACATCCTTTTACATGAATTGATTCCAATATAAATCCTTCATATTTTTTTTTCTAATAATTTAACAATGTCTTTTATTTGGTTGTGCCTTTTTTAGAGATCATTTTTCTATGAATTTTTCCAAGTATTTCTTTCAAAATATGCTGGTAGAGACACCATTAATTTTGTGTGAGTTAGAGAAAATATTTCCTCTATCATTTTTCACCTTCATGTTTCATCTTACTGTCTATCTTCCAACTGAAATTCTCTTTGGGGGACCTATTTCTATCCATTGGATATATCCAACTGAAAAAAACATGTAGACATTGATATCTTATGTCCAGTACATGTATCATCTTGAAGGTTCTATCATGAATGGTTACTTGAATTAAGAATGCATGGATTTAGACTCAATATATTTATCTGATCTTACTATAAGAATGAATAAACCAATGAGAAATGAAGAAGAACAATATGACCAAATTGAACCAAGTTTTCCATCACTTCCTCAAATAGGAAGAATTTCTAGATAAAATACATTAATGACATTAATCCTTGAAGAGTGGGAGATGGAACATCACAAAGTGTTGTTCAAGTGTGATTTGTTTGATGACCACTTCAAGTAAATTGAACATGTACATCTTATATCCTCTCTTATAATTTTACATATCTGTTAATCTCTTTCTATTTTTTATCTACATGGAACATAATGAAATGATAAATATAAAGAAACATTCTTTATCTTTAATAAGTGGAGAGGTTTTTTATAAAAAATATTTTTCTACTTAGTTGAAATTGAAGGTAGAAATATTGCTGCAGTAAATAAATAAAATAAATATTTAATTACATTAAATATTTGTTTGTATTTCAGGTATCGAGTTTGCTTACAAACTCTATTTCTCAGGAAATAAGAACTTTGGATTTTGGTCCAAATACTGTGGTTCTTGAATTTAAATCAATAGTGATCAATGGGTATAAATTTATTATCAGTGAATGGGCAGAGAACATGAGAACACAACATGATGGTATTATGCTAACTGCCACAACAGAATGTTATGAGAGTGCATCAGATATTATACATCATTTTGAAAATGTGTCTTATTATAGAGTCATTGTGAAAACAATAATATTGGATTATTACTCTCATGGCCGAGTCACGATGATGAAATTCCAATGGTTTGATTTGATGATGAGGCATGGAACCTTTATTGATGATTGTGGATTTTGAGTTATTGATAAGACTCACACTCTTTCTATTGATGAATCATATGTATTGGAATCAATGAAGAAACTAGTTTTATGTCAAATATCATCTTTAACCTAAATCTTGTGTCATTATTGAAGTAGTTTCAAGACATGTTTTTGATTATGGTGATGATTGAATTGACAATATCCGTACTAACATTGGAACCAATCCATTTATTACTTATGATGACTCTAATAGCTCAATTTTTAGAGTTGATCGTGATCCCAAAGTTGTTGTGGGAAATATATAGAATCATCCATCCATGTTCTCTATCATTTTGGTTTATCTCGACTTGGTTTATTAATGTTTATACTATTAAAATTGATTTAACATTGATTACAAATATATTGTATCTAACATGAAATGTATTCAAACATATGAAACTAAAATTTCTAACTTGGTGAACATTTAAATTCTTTATTGACCATGTATAAAATTATTATAACTCTAAGACCCCTATTTAGCATTTCAATGCTTTATTGACCATGTATTATTGAACCCAAAACCCATGAATACTTCTATCTCCACTCATATATTTTCTTTTTTGGGTCACACAATAGTTATCATTTTATAATTAATTCTATACTTGTTTTCAAGTTTAGGAAATAAAACCTATTAAAGATATGAAATCAAAAATAATGACAGATGAAAATCATCGTATGGCTGAGATGGGTGTTCCTCCACTAGTACATTTTTTGAGTAATTTATTTCACACATATATATACATATAAATTATAATGTCATGTAATTAATTTTGTTTTAAAAACTTTTCAGGATCCAAAACTGAGGTGAAAATTATTTGACAATAGCCTAGTATAGGTCCCAGTACTCAGTTTGGTGGTATGAGGGAGGGTGGTATAAGATATATAAGATCTAGTCGGTGTACCTGATTAGATCATGCCACTCCCTCTAACAAACAATCGATCCCACATTCCGATCACAATGTGATGTTAGGGACACCCATGATATTTAGGCCTCCCATATTTTCACCAACCTTTACATCTGAGCCTCCTCACCCATCTTTACCACATCTGATGATGATTCCCACCCCTCATCCATATCTTGATTTTGGCCCTCTATCCATTCCATCTTCTTTTACTTCTACTTAATTCTCTCCAAGATTCTATATTACATATTCTTGGACTCCTTCTTCACCATAGTCTACGCCTGTGAAGCATAAACTAGGACCCACTCCACATATACAGGGTGTTCCTTCAGTTTCTACGAATCCAGTGGCGCCCACTAATCAGACTGGCACATGTATATTTTTAGAACCCTAAATAAAATTTATACCATTATTTATTTTCATTATAACATGTATTGATATAATATTTGATTTTATTTCATAAAATATACATCTACTGATTGGGGGGGGGGGTACACGCATGTGTGCATTGTGGAACCTCCACACGTAGTTGATGGTGGACTACAATGAAGACAATAGAATGATTGGAAAAATATGGCAGCAATGTCGGAGTTTTTTTCGAGATGCTTCCCAAATACTTCGATATCATTCCCATTAGCCCGATGTAATGGAGAAATTTTCCAAACCAAGTCAAGTATAATACCTGGGCATAGATATCGGTAAAAAAATATGATGTATCTAATGTAATATATAATTTTTGTATATATATGAATTAATATTTTCCTGTCAGCTTCGGTTTAATTTCCATGATGGTGAGGGTGCCCGACCAACATGTATAAAGGAGTTAGTTGAGATTTGGAGAGCCTATAAGCTTGAGTTGTATATTTTCCAACATGATAGAGTTGGGACAGTGTTAGAGGTGGTATATGTAATGGGTAATTGTGTGATAGAACAATATCAGAAAATCAGTAATCATTGGATGACTATCAATTTTGAGGTATTAATCATATTTGAGGTATTTAAATTAAATTTTTTATGTCTTTCATTAATACCATATTTTGTATTATTTAATTTCATTTTGGAATCATATAGAAAAAAATTAATGTTAAAAAAATAACTCCACACATTGGGACATACTACAATGTTAGATCATGAGAGGAAGAAGGTACAATAGTTGTTTATAATTTTCTTTAGAACTTTTACTTTCTATTGTTTTGTTGATAAATTATTCGATTTATAATGTTTTCATATAATTTTATTTATTAAATTCAATAATTGTAACCTATTTTTAATTAGGGTTTCCTACATTCAATATAATTTTAGAATAAATAATTGAATATTGAAAGATGTGGTCCTCGAGAAAAACAATTTTTCTCGAGTAGAAGGAAAACAAATGGAAGTGCAGATAACTAACTGACACAGTAGAAGATTATAAGTTTTAATTTATTTATTTTAAATTTTAATATCTTTTATGTGACTTAATAATCTATTTATAATTGTAACAAGATAGTTTAGTGTCCCTTTATTTCAAAAAACATGACAATTTTGGGCCAAATCATCACTTACATCAAGTGTTGGGAGATGAGCACATTGGTAGAGTACACTGCCAATGTGGGAAGAGTATAGTACTGATAAAGAATTGGAACTCTTTAGGTACAAGTTTTAGTGGCACTAAGTGTGAACATGTTAAGACACATGTAGAAAAGAATGAAATAAGGGCCACACAATTGGATGAATGTTCTACTAGGGAAGACACTTAATTTATGGAACTAATGAATGTTTTATTTCCAACACTTCCCTAAGAGGTCATCATAACTTACAATGAATATATGTAATCGATGCACTCAATATATAGTGCACCAAGTGGCAGTTCTAGTGGTGGTCATGATGACGTCGTTCCTGGAGATGATGATGGTGAGGAAGAGGCCAAGGATGAAGATTATGCACAGGATAAGGGTAAAGAGGAGGCTGAGTTAGAGGAAGAGGGTGAGTAGGAGGGCGAGGAAGAGGCTGAGGATGAGGATGTGGATGCAAGAGAGGATGAGGACATGGATGATTATGGGGATTGGTATGAGGATGAGGATGAGGCTGATGATAGCGGTGATGATAGTGATGGTGGTGAGGGACATATTGATCCATTACATTTTTTACTAATATTACTGATATTTGATGTTTAATGATTTGTAGTGATTGAATATATGTGTTATTAGATAGGTCAAATTATCTTTATTTATTTATCTATAAATAATGAAGCCTAACTTGATATGGAGGTATGGATTCTATAAATTATTTTTTTACATGGTATCAATGATATTTCACAATTCCATTTTGACATTCACTCAAACTCTTGTCTAAATAACTTGAGATTATTTGTTTTTATTATACCAATTATTAGTCATATTTCTCTAATTCATTTTCTTTTTATTCTTTACATTATGGGACACTATTTTTGAACTATTATCATTCACAGATCATGTTGTACTTACTTTGTTTTGTAGTATTTTTTACCAAAAATATTTTTATTTGATGATAAATTATGAATCTTCTTGATCTGGTTTTTATGGATACATTATGGTATAATGTTTCATGATCCTGGAAGGTGTTTTCAGGTCAGTTGGAAGTCATCTAGATAGGCTATGAGTGAATTTGAGTGAAATATTTAATTTTACTGATTCATGTAAGAATTTCCAGTACAATGGAATTTCATGCAGCCAAATATATTATGTAACTAGATTTACTCATTGTTACCATAATAGTTTCTATTTAAATCTTAACCCCATCACTTAACACACCAATCTAGGAATCTCTTAAAATCCCTACCACTGATTTATCAATCATAAAAGTTAATCCTACTAACTATCACATTTCCCTCAATGAAAACTAGCCCACATGAATCTACATTCTCTGCTTAAGACCTTATTCATCAATTATATTTTTTATATGTCACCTTCATGTAGGTCACATCACCAAAATACCTCACCCATGATTTTATAAATAGATTGAAATATATATCATTTCACCACACAATAATTCTAACCCTTTTAGGTTACATAATATAACCCACAGTTTTTCTTAATTGATGTTTAACTTTGGTATCAAGGAATTTCATCCATGGAGATAATACCATATCATACTTCATGGTAAAATATTCCCTCAGTATAAAAGGTCACAGCAGGATCCTTACTCACCACTATGACCTTAGGCCCTAGTCCATTCACTTGAAAATATATACATATGTTTATAAATTACCTTATAAAATCATTTGAATATATCCATAGAGTAATGATATCATCACTATAAACCCACTATATTCCACTTGAGATATTTAATATATCTATATAATTAATAAACCTTGAGTATTTATCATCGTCATACTTCCACTATCAATCTCCAAAAAATACCCATCATCTTCTATTGATTGCACTATGTTCTGGTGGAATGATCATATAGTTCCTAAATCCTCAACCACTGAATTAAAGGGAAGTTGGGGGGAGAGTGAAATTGAAAGAGGTGAGGAGGAATCATAACTAAAAATTCCATATACACACCACTAAAATTAATTTTAATCATAGAGGATTTAAAAGAGAAATACAGATATGAGAAGCAATCCAAATGGACATCTATGTTTTTCCCATTTATTATTTTGTTGCAAATAACCTATATTTTGTGTATATGATTAATACTTTAGTACATAGTGGTTTCAACTTTTTTATGGTTGACACATGTTTTTTTGGTTTGGTTCCATTATAAAATGGGTTATAAAGGTGTTTAATAGGCAAGTTTTGAATTTAATGACTCTTCTATGATATTGATATTTTTATTTCAAAATGCTTGTTTCAATTTAAATAAGGCTTCAACATATAAACTGTTCTGAACATGGATATTTTCATTAAATAAAGAACACATTTTTTTAGAAATGTTAATGGGTTTGCGATTTTTAAAATTTCTCAGGCAGGTGGGGGGGGGGGGGGCTCTGCCGGGGGTGGCTGCTATGGGTGAGGTAGGGAGGAGGGGATATACATGTGTGTGTGTGGGGGGGGGGGGGTGTAGGGGAGAGGTGGGGTGTATTGGAAGGATTCTGGGGGTGGGGTGAGGAGGGGTGGTGTGCCGGGGTGAGGAGGGGTGGGGGCTGTGCAGTTGGGGAGGGGGGTGTGCATGTGGGGGGGGGGTATGCAAGGGGAGGCTACTAGGGGTGAGGTGGGGAGTGGAGGGATGTGCAGGTAGGGAGGGGGTGTGTAGGTGGGGAGGGTGTATGCATATAGTATGATTCTAAATTTATTAACCTAGCATAAATCACCTATGATGAATTAATAAATAACATAAAAACCCAATAATTATTTGGTTTTATCTATCAACCAAGCTTAAACCGATGTCCACCCCATCTATTCTAAACCATGGGTCATACAATTTATCAATTCATGGTGTGATCCCCACAATTTTTCTACACTCACCAAACATCTTTGAGCACCAACCAGTATAAATGTCTACCATCAGCCAAGAATTTTTACCCATGGAATATTCTAATTTCATACTCATAGATTCATCCCAAACATTATAATTGGGTATGAACTTCATGATATCCCAGGATTATTATACCCCATACTAACAAAATTTCTTCACTAAGGCCCCATACCACATCCAACAATAGAACCACACTATCACATTAGATTTCTTAAAATTTCATTGATTTCCTATTCCTCACCTAAGGTTAAGACCATCCCAAATTTATATTTTTATATTCCTACAATTATTCCATTGAGATTGAAAAAGGTCTATAAGCTTATCCCAATGAATTTTAATGAGACAACTCCAGGCTTTTTAGAAACTAAGAATGATGAATCCTTGCCCAATCCTAATGTATTTTAATAGTTATCAATGCTATAAATTGTTATTATACAAGCACATGACATTGATCAAATCCACCCACCTCTCATAGTGGTAATGAGTAACACTGAAATGCACCACTGAATTATATATAGTGTATTGAAATTGAATAGGGTAATTACCTTCTAAATTATGAATTCAATTCTATATGAGTTATACAGGATTCAATTCTGTATGTATTAAATTTTGAATTGAATACACTGTACATAATTTATAATTATATATGTATTCATAATTATTTATAAATCATACATAATTATGTATTCAATTCTATATGTATTGTATTCATATTTGATAATTCAATTTTGTATGTATTCAATTCTGAATTCTGTATTGCGCAAGGTAATTTATTTCTGAATTCAAAATTCAATTATGAGTTTCCTTCTGTATTGCACACGTAATTCAATGTTTCATAGAATTGAATATAATTTTTCCTTGTGTATTACATAGGTAATTTCAGAGGAAGGAAGGCTACTTCCTACTGAAATTCTAGCAGTAAGGCTATGCCAATAGTTTATAACAGTTGGTATATGTGTGAAAACATAATCTATACCTATGATTTACATGAAACCATTGGTAAAATTCTATACCAACATTTTGTAAAATGGTGGTATATCACTTTGAACTCAATATTTACCAATGGTTTACTTCAAACCATTGGTAAAATTATATGCCAATGGTTTGAAAACCATTGGAGTAGACGTGGAAATTACAAATTTTCCTCAGTTTGAAACCATTGATAAATGTTTATAACAATGGTCACCAGAAACCTTTACTATAATGTGCATTTAGAATCCATATCCCAATGAATATTTAATAACCATTGGTATATTTCTATCCCCACGACTCACCATTCAACGGTTTGGACAACCGTTGGTATAGTTTATACAAATGATTTTCTATTCCTTACTAGCGGTTTTAAACCATTGGTATAGAGTAAGTTTCCAATAGTTCTTGGTCCTCCCCCATAGGTGTACTACCCACCCTATAAAACTATGTGGGATATAATTCCAATACTATTGAGAAATATAGGAATCATCCCTAAGGTTTAATCCCAACACCTTAAATATACTATCCACCTCAATGGGCTACATTCCTAGTGGGATAAAATCCCACTTGGCGAAACATATTTTTTCTAGTACTAATCATCTAATCTTAATCAATATATATTTTTAGTGGGATATATCTTCATAGGGTTATACTCATTAAAAGACCAATCCATTCCCATTATACATATTCCTCATAGGGTTAATTGAAAATATTATCTAATGAATAAGTCCCACACTATCCTTTTCTTGGAATCTTTTGTATATATTTCCATGTTGTATGATGTTAAGCTTCATGTTATGGTCCATATCACATGACCCTAAAAGGTATGACTTGTCCCATAAAATAGAACCAAACAAAATGGGTTCTAATTCCTTTTATGAGTCTACATAGGAAGGCCATATCATGGGCCCGATCTGAAAAAAAACATCACCCACCTCCCTGGATGGAAATAAACTATAGAGTTTTCAATTATGTGTATTTAAATCATTATTATTTAAAATAATTCATGAATTAGAAAACAAGAAGATTAGATAGAGAACCTTTGATACATACAGACAAATCTTTCAATGGAAAACCATTGATACATACAGATGGATCCATTGATAGTGAACCTTTGATACATACAAATTTTTACTCCTGCATGTATATATTATTGATTTAAGTTGTGAAGGGTGATTAAAATTTTATTCGGTTTTATAGAGGATTCAATAATATGAATTAAATCTATAAGAGAGTCCTGAAGTAGGAAACAATCCCCCCCAAATGGTATGATGAGCATTACATTCCATCCTCTCGACCAATATAAGTCCTTAAGCATAATTTGTAAAATTCATGGGGATCACCTACCATTGAAAAGAAGGTCCATATCCTGGATGTGGGAACTATTTGGTGTCTCAAGTTACATGGATCAATCCCATTGGAAACCACAAAAAATTGGTTTGAAGAAAAATGGTGAACTTTATGTGAATCCTTTATTATCCTAAATAAAAATTTTACCCACATGTGAGGCCACTTAGTCCCACATACATACATAAAATGAAAAAGTGGCCAACATGGATCTTTCAAAGAAATCAATCATCATGTGATCACTTAATTGGGATGATGATTTAATAAGTGTATTTGTTTTTTTCTTTACTGAGATTAATAAAATCCACTCGAACTCTCTTCAATCCATAATTATGGCTTACCCTTAGCAATAAGTGTTTGTGTCTACTATCATAGAAAAAATATCCTCATCCAACAAGAGGATACCATCATCCACCCAGTGTCTCCAACATTTGGTTTCAAAGAGACTGATATATGAGTAATTCCTAAATTGTACAATCCCAAACCTAGAGTCCATATAATAATCCCTCCAATATATGAAGCCCCACCATCTATCCACCCAATGACAGCTGGGGATAAGGAATCAAGTGGTTCCCATCATTGTTTCAAACCATTTTCAGGGCATCTCCCTAAAACCTGATAATAAGTTCTTACCTTATCCAAGGGAGGAATATCCAAAGGTCAAAAGAGGGCACATTCCCTTAGTGCATGAGTTCCCCAAAATGGATCCTATATATAGTATCCACATCCATCTCTGTGTGGTGTCAAATCCTCAGTAGGATGAAGATTTCCTCCGATGGATCCCTTCTCATCCCACTCAGACTCGGGTTCCAAGGGTGTATAAGGACCCAACCTTAAACATTACATAATCTTGAGTGAATTCAAGAATCCACTTTGAAGAAATTTTCATGTTAAGTGTTTTAGTTAAATATGCCATAACTATTACACAACACCACAAATATTACATGATTACACTTCAAATCACTATCCATTTTTTAGAATATAAAACATTTTAAAATAAAACATGTTTTATCTTCTTGATAAAAATATTATTGGCTTATTATTTTCTCTTACCCATCCTTATACCATATGGAAAAAATTAAAAAAAACATGGGATGAGAACAAAAATCATAGTAAGGTATATACAATAAGAAATGAAACCATTAGTCCATGAATATTTTAAACTCAAGAAAACATTTTCATAAAATCATACTTTTCTTTGATAAAAACATAATCTCTTTAACATACCTCATGAAGTCATAAGAATCTTGAAAAATTCAAAGAAATAATAAATCACAAAGGTTACTTCTTTCATCCATATCATACTTACATTGTATCTTTTACAACTATATAGGGAGTAACCATCGTTGTTACGTTTGGAATACCCATCACAATATATTACCTAAATATATTAGGAGAAACCATATCATTTAACTCTGTCTCATTACCCAATTAATTAAAAAGATATCACAAGATCACCCTCCCTCGGTTTATCATGGAACCACCCATATACATATGTAATTCCCAAAAACCATATCATAATCACAACACATAAAAAAATCATAATGTAAAAATAAAATTTCCACTTTGAAATCACATTTCATCTTTACAAATACACACATTCAAAAATGAAAAAAATATATATGAAAATAAAAATGTAGAAATATAAATCAAACATAAATAAATTAACTCATCATAAAAGTGAGAAATTTGGTTCATGACCTATATGTTAAAAAATACATTCAAATCTATTGAAATAATCAATCCATTTTTATGAAATTTAAATCATTAAAAAAGAATATTTTTGAATCAATGTGATCTATACCATCTTGAATTTTTTTGAATGGATTTAATTTTTTAAAACAATTTGGTCCATATAAATCCATAAAAATAATTTAAAAAACATTTACATTAAAGGAAAAAATTTAAAATATTAAATATTAAAAACATTTAAAATGATGTTTTCATTTAAGATTCCCTTCTAAAGATTATTTTGTTAATAAAATTGATCAAATATACGTATTCAATATAATTATACATAAATAAAATATAAATAAAATAAATGATATCAAAAATTAATTTCCTACATAATCATATCAAAAAATAACCAATAAGTAGAAGTTTAACCAAAATAATGGAAATTAGGTTAAACAATTCCCTTACCACTTGTAATCTATCAAATTGTATAACCCATACAAGTAATAATAATCGAATGAAACATTTAGTAACATGAATATAAAGATATTATTAATTTTTCATATCAAATTTCATTATATATACACCACAAAAAGTAATTAGTGGTGAATAATGCATATATCTCATAGATGTAAAAAGTGAGACAAGTAAATCCTTACAAAGTTCACATCAATGACATAAAATTTTTTCAATGGGGTGATTATGAGTAGAAAATATATATCCACCAAAATTGAAGTGTAAATACAATTTAAACCAAAAAAATATATTCCACACATAATCTTGTCATAATAAAATTAACGAAGTAGATGTATAACCCAATGTGTGTAAATTGAGTTAGAAAAACCCCTTACGTTGAGTTCGACTCATCTCGTATATTACTTTTTCTTCTTGAATAATAAAAATAGGTTAATATATAATTTATTAAGAATATTTTCATGTTTATTATTCATTTTATATCATTAATTTCCATGTTATAACAACTACATAATTATTTGTGTTCATGTCGGATACTTTGTCAACATTCTATTCTAGAGTTGAAAATGAACTTGGCATGATGACAGTAGTCCATGCGGTCATAAGTCCATCATATACAGAATATAATACATGATATAAATATATTATATATTCATTATATATTTAATAATAATAATATTTTTAATACAAACATAAAACATTGTTCATGGATACGGTTGGCCGTGTGTACGCTTGAACACTATTTTTATTTTTTTCCTCCTGTATTGAAGAAACAAAATTAAATGAAATGTATGTAAATCTGTATACATATATAATATAATTAAAGTAGAATTAATATGTTATTTATATCATATATTTTTACTAAAACAATCCTTAATACATTCCATGTGATTCATGGATGAATCATAACATTTTGGGTAGGCAGTAGTCCATATGTCCCCAAATAAAGTTATTACATAACAACAATATAGAGAGAATGAAGGTATGTTTAATATAAAATTTAAAGAATATGATATAGGTTATAATATAAATATTTAAATATTATTTAACCTGAAAATAGTTTTAATACTATCCATTAAGGTGATAATGGAAAATGAAAAAAAAATATTCATAGAGGCGAAAAACCCACATAAATTGGATAATAATTTCATTTTTTTGAATAAGAGGAGGCGAGAAATGAAATGGGTATGTTATATTTAATTATAAACATAAAACCCCATTATATACATTATTTTTTAGTTATCATTAATTTATTGATGAAGAGGTGATAATAATGTAGTAAACGAAAAGAAATTAAGGGAGATACTTCGAGAAAATTACCTCTTGAATATCCTCTCCTTGGTAGACCCTTGAAGACCATTGGTTTGGTATTTTGGTGAGAAAAGAAGAACTTGGAAGTGGGTATAGTATATAGTAGAGTTTTTGGAAGATATTTTAGGAGAAAAATGTATTTTTTGTTCAAAAATTCGAGGTGGAGTGTTGGTATTTATATTTGAGGAGAGGTGGGTTTCAAGTGAATAGTTTATTTATAATCTTATATTAAAAGGCAACAATATAGAGGTGTCATTAAATTCCAAAACATTGAATTTTAATTAATGTTTTATAATATTTTTTGGGTCTTGAAACACCTCAACGACTCTTTAAATATTTTATTTTTTAGGTTGGTTAATATTTTAACATTTAATTTAAACCCTTGTCAAACTTTTATTTGTATTACGGTAAATAAATTTTTTACCATGGTAAATTTTAATAACTAAAAAAAATTAACATCATAATATAATTTTTACCTTATGATTAAAAATATGGAATAAGTTTTACTTAAATTCAATTCATATAATTGGGAAAAGTATATTTAAAAATTAATTATGCAGACAAAACAAAAAAGTGGGGTTTTAAAGTGAAATGTTCAAAAGTTTGAAATGATTTTATATCATTTTAGACATGAAATTGGTTAAAGTGAATCGATTTGTATTAAATGATAAAAAATGAATCTAATTATTCTTTAATACCAATTAAAATTTGAAGATAACTTTATTAATAAATTATATTAAAAATAAGTTATGAGTGAAAATGTAGTATTTTTTCACTATACGTTAAAAACGAATATTATCAGAAAAAACCCAACATTATTCAAAGTAAAAGTTTATTTCATGATTAAAAATAAGAAGTTTATTTATTTAAAATATAACTTACATAATTATAAAAAATTATATCTAAAATGGGTTCTCCATTAAATGATGGTAAAACTTCATTTTTTTGAGAAATACTTCTTTTATCCAAAAAATTGAACTTATTCTTATGTCATGTATAGAAAAAATTTAAGATAAATATTTAACATTAAATTTAATATATTACATATATATTTCATTAATAAAACAAGACTAGAGTAATTTGATTACATTATAAACTCACTTATTTTCATTTAAATAACTTTTCAGAGAAACATTTCCTTTTTTAAAAAAGGGTTTTACATTCATTTATAATTAATTATGCACATGATAATTAATTTTAATTAGGTATAAACCTTTTTTTATAATTTAGTTAATACTATTATTTCTAGAAATTACAACAGCTAGGTTATAATTACAACTTAAAATGATAATATTAATAATATATATTTTTTGGTATAACTCAGTCTTGTGTGCAATGTATGATTTTAGAGAAACACATTGTTGCGTGTTGGGAACACTATCAGACATAACGTACCTTTATAAGTATAATTACTATATAATTAATAAATATTAATAAATATGAAAAATTATAATTCTATAATTACCTGGGATTTTACATCCTTCCCTCTTTTGGAAATTGGTTCCTCATAATTTTAAATTTGGGATAAAAAACTATTTTTTAAATTTTCAAAATCACTTCATTGAAATACACCATCAGAAAAGGATTAAATAAAAGTTACACTTTAAAAGAAACAAAGTGAAGTACAAAGGTTACCCAAGATAACACATACTAGGATTCTAAGTAGTAAATCATTGATATAAAAGAAAAAACTAACCATCAAGTTACGATTGGAGAGTGATTGAAAAAATTGTTAGGAGAGAGTTAAAAATCATAAAACCAAAAACTTTTAAAGGATTAAATAGTCATTGGTTTCATAATAGGAAAATTATACAGATAACGTTTTTTCCTAATATACTTTTCATCGAGTTGTGGAATTATTTTACTACATAGAATAAGAACGTAAGGAAATATACTTACTTGACAAGAAGAGTTTCATCAACTAATCAAATTCCACCACAAATTAATCTTTTTTTCTAAACTATGAGTATTCATGTTGAATTATTTTTTTCACCCAAATAACTTGAATCAACTTTTAAATAATCATGTAATCCAAAAAAATTAAATATATTTTTCTCTTGTCCTGAAAAATTTACCAAAACCAATATGTTTAGAATAAGGTAAGACAATTCTCAAAAATTAAAAAACAATTGGATTATAAAAACTACTTTTAATCTCTAAAACCCATCTGTAAAACCAAAACTTCAATATAGACCTCTCAAAAAATAACTATCCTTAAAATTCCACAAAAATATTATAACTAAGATTAAATCCCAAAAATTAGAAGGATTTAATCAAACAATCTTCCAAGATAAGTTATAACATTTAACATCAAATAACATCAACCACTCTTAATGTCTTATACCGAAAACGTAATTTCCAAAATCACATATTCTCTAAAATAGGTTAATAATTTCAATAAATAACCTGAATTTCCATAATCCCATAACAAGAAAATAGATTATTCCAAAATAAAATTCAACCATTACTCTACAAATAAAATCCTATAGTATTATATTTTCCTTAGGCATATAGGGTTCACAAAATAGTGAGAGTCTTCCCAAATTACATTTATCACTCAATCCCCAAACCATTTTTTGATACCAAGGATATCCATTTGATAAAACATAAGTTCCAAAATTGAATTTATTCTTATTTAATAAACTTTTTTAACTAAAAGGAAAAGTTGTAACAAATAAGGACTTCACGTAGGACAGGGGTAGTAAATTCACCCCTGTCACCCTTTAGTTGTGGGTACGATCCCCGCAGCCTTTCCAGACGTGATCAGTTTCCACCCATCCCGTAGGTTATCATTTTTCTAAAAATATATAATTGTTATAAAAAATTCCCAATATGAGATATTAAATTATAAACATAAAAACCCAGTATATTCATGATACACAAATGAAATTCATCTAAATTTATGGATATCACTTCCCCATTTAAAAAGAAAAAAATTATCCCCTTACAAATGATATGCTGATCTGTTTAAGTCAATAGAATATCTTCATCAATAGATTTACTCAGCATCAATTTCAGCTCTATGATGCCCAAAATTGTAGAAGTTGTGTGATAGCATTCATCACACATGCCTTTATGTTTCACTCAATAGATGTAAATTAATAACTGATTCCCTATCTGATGTCTATATCAGAGGATGTGGAGAGCATATAGTTTTTCCTTTTAATTTTCCTTTTGGCCAATGAATCCCACCAGAAGTGGATTCATATGATGATGAGGCACAGAACCAACTCTCATATGTGGGTATACCTTCAAAATAACTATTACTCAGTTGAATTCAGATATGAATAAATATTAGAAGCATTAGTTTTGAAAAGATAGGGCCATCAAAAGACTCTTTTATGAGTCATATGAAATTATTAAGCATACCTATTTCTTAAGAAAATTCAACTGTTGCGTTAGAATGATTTATTCAAAAACATGTAGCTCACATGAAGATATTAAATTAAACGTAGATCATAATCGACAAATGGTTTAAAAAATCAAGAGAGAATCAGTTAAATCCACAACCGCGAAGATATAAAATAAACACCAACCCTCAGGGATGGCCTATTTTTACCACAAAGGTCTCAGTCAAGATCACAAAATCCAATTTTAAATGATACAAAGTGGACACAACAAACACTAGTATGAAAGGTTGAGCGAATTATTATCCCAATAACATCACTCAAGGAGGTCAATATTCTCTTGGTTATGTGATGTTTCATACATCATGCCCTCATGTTATGCTTCCAAAGCTGTACCACCTCTATCAGAGAATATTCATATAGTGAAGCTCTCTAATAATTATTTCCAGACCCCCTTCACAAAATTACCTTAGGAGAACCATCAGAAGAATGGATAAGGTATCAAAATAGCTACAAGATGAAGCGATCTACCATAGGTATAACTAATTCTAAATATTATATATTATCCTGTAGATATCCTAAAGTAAATTGAACCTCCTATTGTCCTAATACCAAAATGACAGCCTCAATGAATTATTCATCAATATACATCATTATCATTGAACCTAAAATTCTACCATGTGTGAAAAAAATGCAGGAGAACCGAAGGGGATGATTCTATTTGGAAAAAAATCTCACATCAAAATGCTATAGGAAGGTGTGAATGCTATAAATCAATCAATTTTTAAAAATTAGAGACTCCTGAAGATTCTCCACTACCACCCTCTTGATGTTCTTTAATAATGAAAAAATTAAGTTGATAGCCACATACTATCATTTATATGATTAATTTCAACCACTAAAACATGGGGAAATATTTTATCAATATGAAGTCAAGATGAATTTATTTAATAAACTTAACACATAAATTTTTAGAGGTAATATCCCTACCAGGAATGTTCTTAAAGAAGAACCTCATCTTACTCTACCAGCTAAAATCTTTCCAAAAGAGGAGCTCGTCCTGACAATGAATGTGGGTCCAGAACTTCCACTCAACCTGGAAAGAGAATCCTAATTTATTTGAACTCAATAATAGTAGGATATAATGATTTATATCTATCCAAAAATCAACTATACCCATGTCAGGATGATTATCATAGGTCATCCCACCCATGTTTTCAACCACATGTATAGGAACAACCACCACATCAAGCCTTGACCACCACTATCCCTATTTAATATACCACTCAAAATTCTACCCCTAGATCTAATCGACACTATTGATTCATTGACCACTAAATTGGAAGATATGGAAGGATAAAGTGCACTGGTATAGATAGAGAAGAAAACATACACCGAATTGGTAGATGTGACACTTCCTTTTCCCAACTTTGGAATCCCAATGTTTCATGAATTAAATAGTATAGGGGATCTAGAGTAGCATCTATTCCATTTTATGCCCCCCTATAGTCCCATGATGGGAAACATGAATATAAAGAAGAAAATAAAATTAGGAAATATGTGAAAACCATGGAAGGATTGGACTTTGTTTGGTATACTAGTTTCCCATCCTGGTTGATAAATGTATTGGAATATCTCAATCCATAATTTATCTATCAATTTATCTCTACATTTTAGAATTAAAAGATCTTGAAACTCTAAAATTGAGAACATCTAGGAAATGAGAGAGTCTTAGATTTCATTACCATGTAGAATGGGTTGACATACTCTCTAAACTGGTAGCATATTTAGTAAGATTTTTTGATCCTCTATATAGAGAACCTCCACAATAAGTTTCAGTCACAACTCACTCCTATGAAACATACAAGAAGGTTTTAATAAATTACCACCATTTTTGAAATACTATTAAACAATGTTGAATAAACCAAATCCAAGACTTGACCTATCCCAACAGGTCATGGAAACAAAACATGTAATATGGGAACTGTGATCACCACTCTTAAGACATATCACACACCAGTTCCATCCCCAAAACCCGAACTCTTTCACATGAAACCTCATTATGAGTGGTAATGGAAACAAAACCACCTTTAGGATGATAAAATGGAATAGATGTGATGTCTATTCAAGGAACATATAAATACATTTTAATTATTTTGAGATGAACATGTTCTAGAATACTTTATAAAAATGATGGAAAACAATTTATTAGAATTTTTAGATCCTAGTGGACGTAATTAGGTTGTCCTCAATGACTACCAAAAATATTTATTCTTTCACAAAATATTGGGCTATACTATCTAGGATTTTTTTTAAATCCATTCTAAAAAATATGGTTGATTCTGAATAGATAAAATTTATCAATCCACCTATACATGTGGCATAGATTTTTTACTTCCATCCCATAGGAAGAAGGATAGTGGAATGAAGCCTTAAGAAAGGGTGTACAAAATTTCAGTCATTAGAAAAAAAGGAGATCAATATACTCATCACTTACTCAAGGAATATTTGATCCAAAAAATTGTTCCCCCACTCTCCTCTTCCATTGTATTACCAACTTCATCAGTACCATAATCCTCTAAAATATCATCTTCTAAGAAATGTAATAATCTTGTAAATAGAAACCAAAAACACTTATATGAACCTAAAACAAAGCTAAATTCAGAAATGAACCTCTTAAAATTCATTCCACTAGTTTCAAGGTAATGGAAACTATCTCTCCAAATGATTCCATGAGCACCACTCCACGATAGAAATCCTCACCAGATGAAAAATTAATTTTGGTAATGTTAATTCCATTCATCAAATAGACCCATTTTCTAATGATGAGTGCATTTATGAACCTTAATTACCTTTTAATGATTCAATAACTAGAGATAGAGTTTAGAAGATTTTAGGTAATAGTGTAAGTCATAGTCATGGATGAACCCAATATTCTGACCACATCCCCACCAAACCCATTTATGATATTGAAACTTGAAAGAAATCCCAACAGTGAGCCCAATAATGACATGAAGATGAACCAATATTTTCTAAGGTCATTCAAACAAGATTTTTTTTGGAATTCTGATTATAGGGGGGTTTATCTATACAATCGGACAAGGGGGCCAACCACGCCAATTCATCCTAACTCACTGGTGAAAAGAGCGACCTCAACACCAATTGAAACATCTGACCTATCAATCACAGGTGATTAAACCCCTAAAGAAATTTCTAAGGAGAAATATAATAATAGAAAACATAGAACTTTTACTCAAAATTATCATATCGTTAAGAAATTATCCCTTTTACTAGCCAAGATTTAAATCATGGATGCTCTAAATTTATAGAGAGACCTCCAAGAAGCTATCATAGAGGCTTTTTAAACCCTCAAGTGTTCGAAGTCAAGGTTAACAATACTGAAGTATATAATATCAAGGTTAATACAATATAATTTCACAAAATTGTCACTTTCACACGATAGAACAAGTATTACATTATACTATGACACATCAGACCCATGTATGTGTTTATAGGGTTAGATGATATTGAAATTCTACGAATTGTTTTTAATAATGGATTAGGATTACAAGGTCTAAACCTTATACTCAATTCACTTTATTGTTTAAATAAATTTATAAGGAAAAATATCATAATGTAAGACATAGAAATTTGGATCAAAATTATGAATTATTCAAGTAATTATCCCTTGTACCGACCAATATTTCAATTCAAGATGCTCTCAGTTTATTGAAATACCTATGGGAAGCTCTCAAAGAGACCTTTATAAAACATTAATAGTTCAAATACAAGGTTAACAATATTGAAGTATATCATTTCATGTTTAATTCCATATAGTTTCACACAATTATCACTTTCATAGAATATGACACAGATTCCATTATACAGTGGCACATCTGACCCTTGTATGTATCTTGAAGGTTAGATGTTATTGATATTTAATGAGATTTTATTGATAATGTATTAGGAGACAATATCATTATAGTATGAACCCTTCCTCAATTGGGTTTTAGTGAAGCTAATTTATCCCCATCCACCATGAACTCTAGGGTTTGGATAAGAGAGAATAGATTCCCTTTGTCTGAATCAAGATCATGATTCAATTAAGAGACCTTGTATCTGATTATGAATTATTTTTCATTCACCAGGATGCCACTTTAAAAATTCTTCTAGTATGGAGTTGGTTTCATCAACAAGTGGAGATACCTTCATTATAACACCAATTTCTCAAATATTGAATCAATGGATAGATAAAAGAATTACATGCTGACAAAACACTATTTGATTATTGAGAAAGTCAATATATAGACATAGGTTTTTATTGAATTGAAGAAAAACAACCCTTGATTGTTAAAGTTTCGCAGTTTCCTTCCCCAAATGATCTCAAAATGACACTATATAACCCTTTTAGATATATTAGTGATGAATATGTATATACCATCATCCAAATTAAATGTTCGAGTTTAGGTTTGGGTATTCGTGCGCCAAATTTGATGATATCATTTTCTTTAACTAATCCATTAAATATCAAAGAAGTATCTAGCCTACACAATGATAGAATCACCCCATGTGAAAATTCTGATGTCCCCTCCAATGCTTTGGAAGAACTATAAATTTTTAGTATGATCAGAAGATATATTTTACAATAAGGGGGAATGAGAATACCCCTACCCCATATTTTAAATATTGAAATGGTGATTCTTCTCAAATATATAAATATTACTCTTCATCGCCTATTCCCTATAGGATTGGTTAAGAGGTAGAAGAGTATGAAGAGTAGGATGAACTCAAATATTCCCCTATAACATTTGAGGAAGGTTTTTATGCCCCCATCAATGAACTATGGTAGATAAATTTGGGTGCGGTAGAAGATCCATGACCCAAACTGATCAATGTGACCATGCCCCTTGATGAATAGGAATCATACGCCTCCTTTATAAAGCATCACTGATATTTGTTCACCTGGAGCTACATGAAAATTCCTGGACTTGACTATGATGTGGACACCCACTTGGGTTTTCTATAAGTTCAATATGGAAAAAGATATCATCCCAGAGAATGCATCTAACTCACACCACTAAAATATAAGTTAATCTTGATAAAATCAGCAAGGTCAACTTCATTTCAATATTCCAGTACCATAAATGGATATCCAATATTGTCCCTTTAATAAATAGAGTCATAAGATAATGATTTTAATTAACTTCATAGATCTCAACCTACATTGTCCAAAAGAAGATTTCCTAGTTTCTATTATATTACACCTAATCAATGAAATGTCTATATATTAGGATATTTCTTTCATGGGTGTCTACTCGGGATGAAACCAATTCCATATGCCCCCTAAAGATTAATAGAGAACTAATTTTAGGTATCACTAAGGAATGTATAGTTTTTGAGTGATTAATTTTTGTATGATGAATTCCAACACTATATACCAACGTGTCATGCACCTAATCTCATGATCATCATGGGAAATTCCATAGAATTATCTATCAATGATTTGGTTGTGATATCATAGAAACACACAATTCATATCCCTAATATTGTGATATATTTTTTTGATAATCTATTACAACATAGATTAAAAATAAATACCATTAAATTTTTATTCGGTGTTACCTCCAGATATTTTCTCATCTTTGTGATATTCCATTGTATCATTAATTTTTTACCTACAAATACTATGTCTATCATTGACATGTCACCTCCTCAAAAAATCTAAGAGATGATAGGAATATACAAGAATATATAATATATCTGACAGTTTATAGTGAATATAGAATGAAAATTTCTATATTTTTCCAAACTACATAAGAAAGGGGTCTTTTATAAATGGACCAATGATTGTCAAGAATTATTTGATAATCATAAGAAGTGTTTTTTTTTGTGTTTGGTAGTATTAATTCCTTAGGTTGAGGGAAATCAACTTATTTTGTATTTTACAACCTTAAAACGATCAATGGGTTATTTACTCATGTATAATAATGGCACTAAAAGTTAGAATAGACTATATTATCTTAGTAAAACAATTCTTTATACTAATACTTGATATTAATACATCAAGAAGAGTTATATCAATCTAATTTTTTACAGTTAAAAAATTGAGATACTATTTGTAGAATCATTAAAACCATTTTTTCTCATATAAAAACCCTCCCAAATACATACTCAACCACCATATACTGACTGGGAATTTGGAAAGGTGGGATATCAAATTGGAGTAGGTTAAAACTTAGTTTATACCATAGATGGTGATAAAAGTCCATGAACTATTAGATTTCATTTTAGAACATCCCTCTACAAAAAAAATTCATTAAATAATGAATTACCTGATGAAGTGATATTCTATCTTCATGGTAGCCCCTATCCATGGGATATACACTTTAACAATTCTTCCATAATCTAAATAGAAAGTATAATGGAAGACACCATTATTAATAAATACAGGATAAGAGTCATTATTTTTTCCTCAGCCAAGGATATTCTACCTTATTCATTCCTACTGTAGAAAGGATGCACCAACAATGATATAGAGTAGAATTCCCTCATATTATGTCTATAACTAGGACTGTAGATGATCGTATAACACATGAGGTCCAATGGTGATTCAGAGTCAGTGATCAAGCAGATCAATTGTAATAATTATATATTAAAGTAAGAGATAACCCCTGCATGACTATGTGTAGGGGTTGAAGGATAAATACCATTCAGAGTCAACATTAACTCAAATCCCATGCTCAAAGAATGCCTAGATAAATGTTCTAGTAAATGTGGCTATAAATAAGGAATATCTATATTATGATGAAATGGCCATCCACATTGTGCACCATATAAATGAATTTCAATTTACCTATCATAGTATGGAAGAGATCAGTGAGGTCAACTTCATTCCCAAACCAGATGGTCTTGTAAATGGTTGAAAAAATGAATATATTGGAATACCTATAAAATGGGGTTATTCCATTATAAATAGAAAATAAAATAAAATCTAATTATGGGTAGTAAAAGTCAAATTTTTTTATAGATCTAATCACTATACGGTTCTCTATAAATGTGGATTTGATGGATTCCTTAGATGAATCGATGGAGAAGAAATTTTTCCCTTATGAAAGATGCACCTAATGGTTTATGAAGTTCCCATAAGTTAATGATAAATATTTCTCATCAAATAGTATGATTTTTTATTTCTATCCTTCAATGATGAAATATTGAAAAAGCCTGACAAAAGTTTTCATTACTTTTAAGTGCATGCCAACTTCATCCATCAAACCCCAGAGTTTTTACACACAACCAAATAATCTTGGCCATTTTTTGCATGGGTTATAGATGTTATGGGGATATACCATACCATGAAACAATTTTTTTTAAGTAAATACTTATAAAAAATGACTTCTTTTAAAAATGGGATGAGAAAATACCCCTCAAGGAAGTTGGAGAAAATAGCATAATCAATTTTTTGAAGTCCAACATCATTACCCGGTTTGGTGTCTGCACTTTTTTTAGGGATAAATATACCAATTTCTACTCTTCCAAATTGTATAATTTATACAATGAGTATAACATTGAGTCTATCCATTCATCTCACTATCATGTATAATTAAACAAATATATAAAGTCTTTCAACAAGACCTTATCAAACAGAATAAAAAAGATAGTGGGTAGAGACAAAAGGAATTGGCACAATAAATTTCTACAATACTTGTGGGATTACCATACTATAGATATTTTCCCAAACAAGAAACCCCATATTCATTGGTATATGAGATAGATTTAGTCTTGACTGTTGAGGTTCAATTGCCTTCACTTTTCATTTCCATTTGTGATTAGCTATCAGTAAAAGAGAAATATCATAATTGAATTGACGAATTGGATTGAATTGGTGAGAAAATACTACATACATTACATCATTTTTAGGTCCCTAAAAATAAAATAGCAGGAAATTTTTGAAAATAATGTTTTTATCCTCTCATTCCTCTAAGGTGAACTGGTTTTGGCTCTCAGGACCCCAAGGATACTTGGGAATAAACATGAAAATATTGAACCAAAATGGGTGGGACCTTTTGTAATTCATAAGGTCTAATTAAATGGTTTTTATTCATTTATTAATATGTATGGTGAGTGTATAGTTCCCCTACCAATGAATGTTTATTCAAGAAATTTTTTATGTGACCAAATATCTGAATCAATGATCTATATTACAAGACCAAAAAAGGCATGAAAAATTAAATGTCATAGTCATAATACTTTAAAATATATGATAACATCCTCATCAAATGATGTTAAAATATAGCCTTATCCAATGTAAAAAAATGATATTCCCATATGGAAAATATGATACGATTCAATTCCCTCTCCTGATATGATTCCGCCCTTTTGGTGTCAATCACCCAACTCATAGTCTTCAAGAAATAACTGTGTCTTGATTCTTGTCTCTACTATATTTATAGTAATTCCCAGATCTCTTATTCTAGATATAATCACAAAAAAATACCCCTCTTATATATATTACCAACCTATGTAATGGATTCTTATATGGTTTCTCTCATTCACAAAAATTGTGATTGATAAAAAATGTTACCTTCCTTATATGTTAGTCAGATCAATACAAGGAACATTTCACCCATTTTGTGGAAATGACTATCTAATGATCCCTTCACAATCATACATCTACCTTTCATAAACCAAACTTCTATTCTCAGAATATTAGGTTCCCCAAATTATTTACATAGATATCAATAACAATGGTATCATAATCCAAAAGATACCTTTTCTTTGACTATAATAATTATGCCTAATATGGATCTGCAAAATGTGTTCCACCAATGTGGACCATCAACCGGAGGAATATTCATCCAAATGAGAAATTATTATCGTCTCCCTAAACCCTGAAAACATAATAATAGAGGCCTCCTTTATATATGGCCAACAGTCATTCCTTGAATAGTTATCCCATTTAATTCTCTTAGATATGAGAACCCCAAGATTATGTATTAAAAATTACCCCCTTAATATCCCAAAAATGTCGAGTCATTATTAACCGGATAACCATGGAACGAAAAATGAAGTTTTACTCAATGAAAACATCCTTTAATTTATATTTTTGCTACAATTTTGATAACTCCATGACTTTTATTGTTTCCAACATCAAGAATAGATCATGCGGGAATAGGGATTTCATGTTATTATTCCAATTTGTGTGGTAAGTTCATGCAAAACCAGAATTAAAATCCTACCATGTCAGACAAAATTTTAGGGAATGAATGGTCCTTAATGAAAAACCCTTAAAAGAATACCACCGGTTAAAGTTGTGTGTACTAAAACTCAAGATGCCAATATTTCCCAACATTATGAAATTAAACTAAGTGTAAATATCCATGAGATATTCTATAATAGAATTGTGTGTTCCCTATTCACATTGGGGGTTATCCCTTCCATTTTTTTATAGATTACATGCCCAAAATTTTTTTTTTCAATTATACAAGACCTTAAATTGAAGAAATAATATATCCCAGTCAATGGTACTAAACTACTGGTTAATGTACATGTCATCACAAGAAAAATCATATGAAAACTTTTCTTTACCATACAATGATAAACTTTGTGTCCAATATCAATGATGTATGATGTTAAACTATATGGTTCACATACCTATCAAATGACATAAAACTGTGCGACACTTTTTCCCTCACCTAGAAGG
The DNA here is from genome assembly GCA_963277665.1 of Viscum album. Classification (NCBI taxonomy): domain Eukaryota; kingdom Viridiplantae; phylum Streptophyta; class Magnoliopsida; order Santalales; family Viscaceae; genus Viscum; species Viscum album. Next base: position 1,145,118,282 of record OY728159.1, on the reverse strand, counting down.
ACCCTCATATGTTCAGTGGAAATTTCCCACCACCGTAGTTTTATTCCCATAACTTTATGTGGCTTGATTATCACTCCAACGAGTTACATAGTGAAGCATGTATCTTTAATTCCTATGTATATTATGAAACAAAAAATAATCCCCCTCTTATACACCATTGATTAGTTCAAAATATTCCAACATGAGTTCCTTTATTTATAAAATCCGGATTGGAGAAAACACCCCCTTTCATATATTTGAATTACAACCTTGTAAATAATTTCTAACCCCAATCTAAATGCCTCATTCATATTTTATAGAGACCTTATTTTCACAAATAAAACTCTATGTATTATTAAATTTGTATCATCATAAGATTTCCATGGTTATTGGTTATAAAAGTAACCCACTCTGATTGAAACAGTTTCTTTTACAGTCCACACTAAAAAAATTAGCTCTACATAATTGTGCCCTAATATATCCCATTAACCTAGGTAATATTAATCCTCAAGAAAACGTACTCTTGTCACCGTATTCCATGAAAACATTATAATATAAAATTATTTTAAAACATTGTCCGTAGTCATTCCATACATACTTACCCCATTAAAATTTCTCATATTAAAGAGTTTGAAGATTATGGATTGAAATCTCCCCTTATCATGTCCAAAAGATGTTGGATTATTTAAAACAAGAAAAAATTCCCAAGATATGGAAAAAAATTAGGTCGTGTATTTAGAAAACAACACTTTATTAGAATTTGTAGTGCAATTTGGATAATTCTCCTATTTCCTCTTCTTTCTCACAATGAGAATGTCTCATGTGAGCTTTGATATTTTAGTCTATCATTAACTTTCCATGACTTAAGGGAGTGATTGGTTTATTCTATATGACCTTAAGCTCTCTAGAGTATGCACTATCACGTGGAATCTCCTCCTTACATATGAATAAGACAAGTGTAATGAATTTTCTTATAACTATTTATGGATTTATTCTAAATATATTTGGATACATATTTATTCATGGATCTCACATATTGGACCAACCATGATAAAATGAAAACGCCTAATTTATCTTTCATATGATCTAGATCCGTGTAAGGAAATATTTATGTGAATCATGTGAAATTTGGTCTCAAGGTCCCAATGGGAGTAGAGACACCCCGTCATGGTGTATTCAAGTCTAAATTATCAAATCATGACTTTATAACATCCATCTTCTGTAAATCACACATTATTATTTTGTGAAACTCAAATATTCACAAACCTTCCTTGGTCATCTGAAACAAGAAGACATAATTATAAAGGAAACATTTCTTTTTATTTTTCATACTATGTGCAATATGGATCTTCATAATCTGTTCCCCCAATGATTTCCATTAACTAAAGGAATCGTCATCCTCAGAAGAAAGTTATATTGTCTATGTACACCCCGAAAGCACCATAATAGAATCCACCTTTCAAAAATAGTATGCAGTCACACCTTTTATACCTATCTAATTTCACTATATCAGATTTAAGAACCCCTAGAAAGTTATTTGGGACATTTTTACTCCACACTCAAAATATTGTGGAAGCATGTTTTACCATTGAGATCCCCATGTATTGGGATCAGGAAATGTTTGAACCAAAACAGAAGAGACACAAAGCATGTGGGATCCAACCAAAGGTCCCAATAAAAATTGAAGACATTCATGTTAGGCCTCATCCTTGAAAAAAGTAGATCACTATATATATCCATTCTTGAAATTTTATTTTAGATATTCAAAGAAAAACAAAACTTTAAAAAGTGTGACCTAAGATCATTCTTTGAAACAGATAAAATCTGATGTAATGGTGATGGTTATTATACCTATACCCATAGATGATCCATTCCTAGATAAAAAATCATTTTGACTTATGAATTCATGATTATGATAAATATTATTATTTGATGGTTGGATGATCCATAATAACTTAAGTTCACCTTTCCATGATTTTAAAGTTATTATGAGATGATTATTTAAAAGAGACGAAAGATAAATATTTGAGAGTGACTATATTTTCATTCATTAAAAATATGGAATAAATGAGGTATATCTACAACCTAGAGTCCCTCTGTCACGCTGTTGAGAAAATAAGAACACATAAAATAGCTACAAAATATACTGACTTGTTTTTTTCAATAAATCCACAAGAACATTGCGAGAATAATTAATGGACTAATCCAGATAGGAATACTGATCATCTTATACTTTAGATAGTGGTCTTGTGTTATTAAAATAAAAATTGATCTCTTGTATTTTTTAACCAATGGCTTTGAGAGTAGTGTTTAACAATTAAACCAGTGTCTTCACTCTAACTACATGAGCCTCAATTTTTCAAATCTCTATAGTTTATACATTAGTAAAATAATAGAGTTTCTATTATTCAGAAACTAAATGATGTAGATCTATAATAAAACATCTCAAATATTATGGATTATGGTTTAAAAGATTAAATTGGATGAGATCACATTCTCCACCCAGCAACTCCTCCTAATAGATGAGATCTTGATAGAAAAATATATGAATATTATCATAGCCAAATCAAACTACTAAAAAGATAAAGAAGAGTTGATGATGAGTATCCACCTTATCAACAGTCTCCTCTAAACAAATATTTATTATAATAGTGAAAACATGGAACCAATATAATTTTTTCACAACTTTATTTTATAGAGAACCACTAGTATATATACTTTTTTCACATACTAATATAGGTATATAATCCAAAATTAGGTTCACTGTTGCAGATGTAGGAAATCCCTCCAAATATTTTTTTTAATTTCATTGATTGATTTGGTTAACATGAAGTCTAATGATGAAGTTCCCAAATCCATGTCATTGATACCAACATCATTTAACTGGGACCAATGTTAGTGACACAACTAAAACCATTGGAAAATGATGTTGGGTCTGTACCACTTCCTATTTGAGGGGAACATGATAAAAAATTCCCCTACAATTCTTGTAACAATTATAAATATTATTTTATACCTCATAAATATGTTCCCAAATCACAATAAGTAAAGAATTTATTGAATTCATTTGATTATTCACAAATCAGAACCATTTCCCCAACATTCCATTTGGATATTATTCTAGAAACGTATTGGAATAATCACAATTCAAGTTGGTTTCATCATCAGTAAAAGGTAAAATTATTTCCATGCTAGAATCCTCATGCATAATCATCAAAAAAATTTAATAAAATATTGCTGGATGTGAATCCCTCTTAACCCTGGTGAGTGATAAGAGTGTATCCTATCAAAGACATCAAAATTGTTGTGTGAACCTATAAGGCATGTAAGGTTCACAAATAGTCACCCCACCTCTTTGAGATGTGATAATCCCATCTTAAAATTATACGATATAAGAGTATTATTCCAAGGATCCCCCACTGTTTTTCCTCACTACTCTAAAAGGTTCTATGTAAGGAACATAAGAAAAGTGGGGGGGGATCCCACATTATCTCAATGGTGCTGTCAACATATAGGGACATTGGGAAGACAAAAACAACGTTGACCAATTTTGGTAAAAAAATAGAATGATGGATTTTTATGGTATATTAATACTCACAACATTGAAAATTTTCCACTATACAAATATATATAAATTGGAATGGACCATTGATGAGATATAGAGAACTTACATCTTATATTTTACCAAGAAACTTGTAAATATATTATTGAGTGGGTATAACTATAACATCTCATACCCAAATTCCATGGAAGGTTCCCCAAGTCCAGTTTTTCACATGAAATCAAGCACATCACCCTAAACACTAGAGGCTTCCGACTAGCAACAAGAACCTATGGTGTGTCCATGGGGAGACTATGCCCTCATTACAAGAGTAGAACACATCAGAATAAAGTAACATATTAGTATTGGATGTTTTAAATCAATCAGTAAATAGAAAATATACACAACATATATAATAATAAACACCAAAAGGAAACTCATATACATATGATGATGATACATGTAAAATGTCTAAAAAGTATCCAAAATAGGTATACATGGAATCAATGTAATACATGTAACAAAGTACCAAAAAGACAAAAAAATATCCTAGATAGAATCAGGAGCCTCATCTTAGTCTTATGCTCTCCTAATCCTAAGAAACAATTATAAACTTGTAGTAGGGCACTTTCCCTTATCAATACCTAAAATCATGTAGTTTTTTGGGTATCCAACGACGGACCAAATAGCGTGTGAGATGCAATACTAGTAGAAAACCAACCAATGATCGGTTTCATCTGATCAGTGAATAAATAATAATAACAGCATGCAAATAGTACTAGAATAAGTAAAGGATGTATTGAAGGTAAACCATCCATAAAGTTTCAGGTTCCCATGGACACCCTTCCTCTGATACTTTCTTTTTCCTAGATATAATGTCTCTAAATAAACAGTCATCCCTATATCATTTAATAAGTAGTCTATTTAATTAATTAATATCCTTTAAATAGTATGTATTGGGACCTGGAACGTATCCCAATTCCCCCTCGTATAGTTATATAATCATAAGATACCTAACCTTGCTCTCAATAAGGTGTAAGTCGCTGACCGAATCTAGGCTTGTTCTATGGATTTTCAGATGGGTCATATAAACCATTTCATTCATTATTAAATTAAGAACCTAGGATAATCCTAAAATTCCTTATTTGGAATCCAGGTATCACTCCAAGTGTATCATAAACCAAGAACCTTGCAAAACCATCCATATAGATCCTCATAGTTACTCAGGTATCACTATAGGTGTAGTATAACATCACTTTTATTTGAGTCTATCCATGGAGGTCTGCTAAAGGAGCCCAAGTGTCACCCCTGGAGTATATAATCTTCCTCCCTCATAGTGTTTCCAAAGTATTATATAAAAAGAGTCTAAGTGTCACTTTGTCATATAATAGTAAAGCCTCCGATTTCTTCCTTGGAAATCCACTAAGGAGTCCAAGTATCACTTAGGCATAAGTAAGGAAGTAGCCAATTGAGTCCATCCCTGGCGTTCATATATGAAACCATGTGTAACTCAGAATATCGAAAAAATAATAATTCAATAAATATCATATAATTAAATCAATGGAAAATACCATGATCAATTCATTTATATATCACCTTAGAATGTGGCTCAAGGCATGGATAATCTTATAGGGCTTAGCCAATTAATTAAATCCCTTGGGAATTTCATTATAATAAGTAACTCAAGGATAAGTGAGTAAGAGACTTGGGTCATGTTCATTACGTTACCTTTCTTTAACCTATCCAATTTCCAATTCAATCATCATTTATGATTTAGAATTTATCAACCGATAGAAAGGGTTAAATGAAACCTAAAAGGGTATAAAGTTCATATTCCACCCATAGTGGTTCAATTAAATAAACAACCATCCTAAAAGGGGGTTCCAATTAATGGTTCTTAACATTTATTCATTTATAAATAGGATCATTAACTACATAGGTCATCCCTATCCATTTTAAAAAAATATTAAATTCCATTTAAAGTGGGTTGCTAAGATAATTGGGCCCACAACACAACATCATATATATAAACACCTATAAAATAAGGGAAAAGAACAAGACCACCTACCATAAGTACCTAGTGGAGTGATCATCCTTTATTGGATCCTCATTCGACTTAGATCAGGAGAAAAATGAAGAATGGATAAGAACCCTAAAAAATCAAGAAAATTAGCTTTAACAAAAATATTATAACAATACCAAGAATAATGGGAAACAAAACAAAATGAATGGAGATCTTACATAGATATATCTGATGATTTCGATTGATCTTGATTCCTAGCTTGGATAGAGGAGATATTATAATTCTTATATAATGTGTCAAAGGGAGCTCTCAAAGATTAATGATTCCCATAGATGAATAAATAGAAAATAGAGTTAGGTTATAAGATACAATTAATAGAAATTTCACAATTTCACCTAAAATATTAGGCTTCATGGTTGGACAAACTGTACGCCATCCATGCACCAACTACTATTGGGAGGGGAACTTCACACAGTTTTCACACAATGATTGAATAACCATGAACAAACCATTTCTAAACCCGCTTTCAAAAATTATATATGTACTGTTAGGCCCAAAAAGGATCTTCTGTAGCCTGGTTTGGGGGGGGGGTTAAATCAGTGTATGTATATTCTTTCAGAACTTATTCCTACCCCACTGGATCTAGAACTATTTATTATAAGTGACACTTCTTATGATCTTTAATTTTAATGTCGATTTTATCCTTTCAAATTTTATCTGATGCTAATGCACTGAAAGTAAATATATAAAGAAAGAAAAAGTGCATAAATATTTTTACTTGGTTCAACTTCATTGAACAACATCCATGGAGCATACAAAGATAATATGTCGGTTGTACCAAATTCACTAAGTCTCACTACCAATAATGATGTTCACACTAGATCACTTATATGCCCAAGATCACTACCATTACAAGGTTTAGGGTTAGCTCACTACTTTCCCAAGGGCCACTCCCTATGTCTCTGTCTCTAGCTCACTGTTGGTGGGAAGGATCACCTTCTTCCTCTTCTTTTTCTCACTTCTCTTAGAATGGATTCCCCCACAGTTTATGGAATTGTATGTAAATTGATTTTCTTGAATGTATCATCCTCAAATATTAGTATATGTTCTATTGAAGTTACATTTTCTGTCTTAGATGAAATACACCTTTCAAAAAACTATATGTTTTCAGAAATTTCATTCATGAACTATTTCAATACCTTTTCAAGATTAAATTTAATCCTCCATGAACAACCTTTCTTCCTCAATGTACTATGCTACACCTCATGGTTTGAATGCTTCATGGACCACCACTCATTCTGTGGACTATCCCTTCTTCATGGATGGATTCTTTTGATACTGACTGCCTCTCCTCCATGGATAAGTTATTACCCATAAAACACCTCTCCTTCATTCATCCTTCTTCCCTTGTGGGCTACAATTACCCAAAAAACCCCTTCCATGAAATGTACCCATGGAACTCTTCTCTTTTCACGAAATCCTTCCTTTGTAACCTCTTCCTTTTTGGAATTTTTTTCTCTTGAACCACTTCCTTCATAGAATTTTCTTCTTGGGAACTGCTTCAGACATCTCCGAATTCTCCCCTAGATATAATATTCTATATAATTTTCTCTCTACATAATCATATGATTAGCAGTACTTATATAGTAAAATCAATCAAAAAATATGTCAGTTTGATTTACCCAACACTTCGACGTGGTAAATCCTTCATTGTAGATTATGCTATGCTATCCACATACAACCTTTCTTCATTGGGATCATCCAATTCCTTCCAAAAATGAATCAATTCCTATTAGTCACAAACGATGGCCTTCCCATGAATCATCAAGCCTCCCACAAACTACGACACTCAAAAAATATTTTTTCTATGCAGCCCCCATATCGTTGATTTGTGGAAATCCTACCTTTATCGATTTTCCATCACAATTCTATGCACATACTTTATTGTCTGTGAACTATTCTTCATAGTCCACAAACTCTGTTTTACAGAAACAAATTCCTTTTCAAAAACCCAAACTCCTGATTTTTTGTCCCAAAAATTTGGAAAACACTGGGAAATTATGACACCTTAAAAACTAGATTTGGAAAGCACCATACATAGTCATTCATAGTAATTTGGGTTTTTCAACAAACACAATCATACCCAAAAACACTGATAGGATTCCTTGAGGAATGTTTTCCAAACACATACCCACATGGGAACACACCTTAAATTTTATGGGTTTTCAGTCCATGAAGGTTCTCTGATCCCACTGTCCATCCTATCATGGTCAGAAGTAAGATTGTAGACCGCCCCTCATAGTTTCTACTAACCATGCGAAAAACCTTTTCCTCCCTAAAAGTTGGGTTCCGAGCTTTGAAAATCCCCAAACACCCATGATACTTCCATGAACTCAAAGGAAATTCACATTAGGCTAAGATTATGTATTTAAAAAATCAATTGATGGAATTAGAAGATCCCATACCTCAAGAAAGAACCGAGTTCTCACAAACTTACACCCTTAATAGAATATATCCTTGAATTTCCCTTCCAAGGGGGTTAAAAAATATTCGAAGAACAACTTTGACCACTGTACTCATACATCAGCCTCCCGCTCCCTTGTCTAATCTTGTACATGGTTATACAACCATAACACCTATACTAGATGAATAGACTGACCTTAGATAAACTTTATGCTACAGTCCACACTACATATCAGATGCTCTTAAAAGGATGCATCCAATTATAACTTAACCTCTTTTTGATGAAAAGAATGATATGGTTCTGAATGTTAATGGTGTAGATGAGACACATGGAATACATTTTTCATGGCTTGAAAAATCTAAAGTAACTACAAATGATAGTTTATCAACCTTCCTCTCTGTAATGTCCCATACCCGGATTCCACTCAACAATGCCCCAAGACTGTTTGGACACATGGATTCAAGTGCATTTCACCAAATTCTAGAGGATTCCAAATAGAATCTAGGTCTTAGGTGATTCTTTGGGGAGACTATTCCCTCAATACCAGAGTATATCATAGTGGGAATATAATACAAGTAATGGAAGTAGTAAAGTAAACAACAAACATAAACAGTGGAAAAATAGTAGTATAATCAAATCCAAAATTCATATGATATATAATATTATGATACATGTATCATCTTTCTAATAAAACATACAAAATAGTTGCACAAAATTCAAATACAATACATGTACCAAAAGTAAAAAACTGTGAAAAGAGTCCCAATATCATTGAAACCCATAGGTTGGTCCCATTCCCTCCTTATACTAAGAAACATATCAAGTACCTACATTATAGAACTTTCCATTTTCAACACCTACAATCATATAATCTGTTTGGGTCCCAAAAAGTGGACTAAATAGGGTGTGTGATAAAATACAAATAGGCAACCACCCATGGTATCTGCCAATCAGTCGGGGAATATATATATAGCTCACAATGTGCAATAATAAAATCAGTATGAAAGGACGTAATCAAAAGTAATCATCCTACATGCACTATTTTTTATTTACATTCATTTCATTCAATTAATATTAATTTAGCAATTCAATTATATTGAATTTATAAGTCTTGAGATCCGGCTCAAGCATGAAATCCCCTATGTAATTGGAATCACAATAGATGCCTCAAAAGGCTATATTAAAATTATAATCAAAGAACAACTCCATTCTTGTACTTTGGCTTGGAGATTAATTATAAGTCATTTCATTTATAATTTAATTTGGAACCTGATCCCATACATGAAATTCCTAATTTGGGATTCAATTATCCCTATAGGTGAAATGTGAACCAAAACCCTACAAGATCATCCCTGAAGAACCTCTTAGGAGCCTAATATCACTCGAGGCGAGGTATGAAGTCCCAACCAATCGAGTTATTCCTTGGACTCCTCTATAGAATTGCGAGTATCGCCCCTAGGCATAATAGTCAATACCCTTTGTGTTTTCCATGAAATTCTATTACGAATCCATGTATCACTCAACATATATGTCAAGAATCACTGACTCCATCCATGAAATCTCTCATTTGGATCCATGTATCATTCACAACATATATAGGTTCAATCCATTGAGTCTGTCTATAGAATTCTAATGTGAATCCACATATCACCCAAGGTGTATAAGTCAATAGGAATAAAATTATTTCCATATCATTCCAATCTTAATCCATCATCACACTGTCCTATTAATCATTTAATCAATTCTATTTCATTTAAACAATTCATTAAACATGCCAAGGTCAAATCCAAAGGATTTCAATATAACTCACCTAAAAAGGGTGACTCAAGAAAGGACCAACCAAAAAGTATTGACCTTTCATTTACTCACATGGGCATAACTTGATAACGATCTTCCTGTTCTTAATCCATCAATTACATAGCAAGGTCTCAACATAACTCACAAGGGATAACAATTTAAAGGCATTTTAAATACCCACATGGACATTTTTAACACAACAATTCTACCAATGCTACCAAGATATCACATTTCTTAGTTCACATGGGAAAATCAACAATCAAAGAAATTCAATCCAATTTCATAAACTCATAGATAACCTATACATTACTCACATGGGTAAGGCAATACAAGTCAAGCATGCTTTAAACATGAAATAACATACACGGGTCTGGGGGAAATTCATCCATCCCATACCCTTAAATTATTTCATTTAAAATAAGATTCATAAACCAATTAATCAATTTTATTTACATATCACCTCTCAAGTGACATCCCATACAAGGGGTAAAAAGCATGCCTCATAGGCATATAAGGGGAAAGCCATCAAATGGCCCCTTTAATTCAACTCATGGGGGGGGGGGGTGATTTAAATTAATGTTATAAAACCTATAAAAATCATAAATAATCCTCTTTAACTGTGTTGTATATACCTATCAATTCTAGAATTTAATTTCAAATAAGGTGATGTTTGAAAAATGGGTGACCCAAACTACAACATATATAAATGGTTTTACATTAAGTGAAATGCACGAGTCCACAAACCTTAGGTCCATACTAGATAGCTCGTCAATTATTAGATCCTGATTTGATCCCGATTGGAAGAAATATGAAGAAATGATGGAGAACTAGAAATTATGGCATATGAACCTAAAACCATATAGCACACCCAATTACCATAAGAATCAATAACTTCAAAAAAATGAATTGAGGCCTTACCATTACATATCCAACGAAATGAACATCATTCGAATTAGAGGTTATGAAGACAACATAGCAAAAATCATAGAATAACCTCTAATGGGAGATAAATAAGGATATATTTTCTATGAAAAAATTTAATGGAAATTAGGTTTTATGTTATAAAACATTTAGGGGAAAATCATCATTTTATAATAAAAACTATTTTGTATGGTTTAGGATCACAATTTTTCAAACCATGAACTAGGTTTCATGGTCTACTATAGAAAAAAGGGTCACTCACATGGTTACCCTACACAGTTTACTAACCATGTGTAAACCATGAAAAATTCCTCTATTAAGATTTAATAAAAACGCAGACCTGGCTGCACGACCATCTGGCCCAACCCGTATGGTTTGAAATAATTGTTCAACATCCTCGTTTCACCCAAAACATGGGTAATGGAATCCAGACCAGCCTCATACACCACCGATCCCTCTATGAACTCAAAGAACATTCATATTATGTAATATTTATGAAATTAAACTGAGAATTGATAGAATAAAAGGAATACTTACCTCAAGAGAAATCTGGTTCTTACAAACATTCCCCTTAAAGAAAGTCAACCCTGAATTTCTATAGAAAAAGAGGTGAAGCATGATATATGAATAAATATAGCCACTACGATTATACATTAACCTCCTTCTTCTAGGTCTCATTATATACTCAGGAATGCTTCTATATAACCATTACAATAAAAACATACTGACCTTGAATAACCTTCATTCTACGATCCACAATACACAAAGGATGATCATTAAAGGAAGAATATACCTGTAACTCAACCTCCTTGGGATGAAATGAATGTGATAGGTATGAATAGTAAAATTACAACTGAGAAACATGGAAGATGTCCTGCATATCATGGTACCTCCGTGGTAACTACTACCGATAGAATACCATCCCTATTCTCTCTAGAATCTTGAACAACCCAATGTGCCTTAGTGAAATATTACCATATCTTTTGATCTTATTTTGTCCTAGACTAGGTGAATCACATAGTAAAACCTTATCCTAGACTTAAAAATCTAGAGGTCAAATGCGGTGATCGATGTATGATTTCTTATGAGAATGTACTATAGCCATCCACTTCCAAATCAATTACATCTGCTTTATGGTCACCTAGACAAGATTATGTCTAAGCATAGCTACCTCTCCTGTCTCCATCCAATATAGGGGTGACCAACATGGCCTACCATACAAATCCTCATATAGAGCCATCAAAATAGTATCCCAAAAACTATTGTTGAAGGATAATTCAACCAGGGGTTTATTCCTCTCCCAATAGCCACCAAAATATAAAGTCATGGATGCATCATGTCCTCTAACACCTAAACCGTGCTCTCTAACTAGCCATATGTCTATGGGTGGTATGATGTGCATAGAATCACCTGATTACCCAACATAATATATAGACCTTTCCATAATCATGAAGTAATCTGAGAATCCCGATCTGAAACAGTAGTATGTGGGACCCTGTGAAGTCATACTATCTTCTAAATGCCCTTCTGAGCTTATCATCACTACAATTTTCCTTAATTGGTTTGAAATATGAATACTTCATGATATTTTCCACAAAAACATCCATACAACATCATTGAATCTAGGTGACCTATGTAAACCCATCAGGAAATCCATTGTAATATCATTCCATTTACACTCAGGAAAAGGCAATTATTGTAAAAGTTCGGTTGGTCACTGCTCTTCGATCTACACCGGTTGATAGGTAAAACATCTCATGAAAAAAATATATTACATAGCTTTTCATACTTGAAAACCAATACTGATGATGTAAATCCTGATATATCATAGGGAATCCTAGGTGAACTGTGCATGTTGAATCATGAAAATCCCCATCATCTCTTCACGTATGTATGATGAAACCCATACACAACCATTCACTTGTAGGATCTCATCATCACCCATGGTCCATCCCAGGGGAGGGCACTCACCTTCCACACTCACCTATAGAATAAGGACTTTTGAGTATAATATCTTCTTCATCCTAACTCAATTAAATAGGGTATATCTAATAAATACAGGTGAAAGGAATATATTCCCTTGACTGTTGTGCACCTCTAAGTGCATCTTAGAGAACAAAGCCATAAGCAGCCACCCCCTACTGGCACGACTCACTGCCAATATCTGATTCCTACTACTCTGTGCATCAGCCAATAAATTTCCTTTACTAGGAATGTAAGAAAGTTAGAAGTTTAAATACTGAAGGTATTCAATCCTCCTTGTTGTGTCAGATTCAGGTCACACTGTGTAAATAGATACATGATTATTTTGTGGTATGTGTGCACCATGAAATACTCTCCTAGAAAACAGTGTCAATAGCAGTGCAATTCATAAACAACTATAGATAACTTTAGATCATGATTATGGTAATTCAGATCATGTGGCCGTAGCTACTGAGGCATGTACGTGATGAATCGACACCCTACATAAGAACCGATCCCATCCTGATACTTGATGAATCATAGTATACAATGTATCTTCTATTTTGATTTTGAAGAATCCGTATCACTGCTGACGTCAAACACCCTTTAATATCCTTAAATTCCACCTCATAGGTATCTGTACATACATAATTTACACACTTATTAGTCAATCCCATCAATAACATAGCTAAGCATGAGATGTATTGTATGAATTTTTTTAGTAAGCAACCAACCCTAAGAAAATCCTTACCTCAAAGGACTTATTTGGAAACTCCCAGGATACTACAATGATCACCTTATCTAGGGCCATTTATACTTCTGTATCTGAGATGATTTGACCCAATAAGTTAATTTTATCCATCCATAACTAGAAATTTATGACCTTAACATATAAATTATTCCCTATTAGTGTATTAAAAATGTTTTCTAGATGGGTGTCATGGTCAGGAAGATTATGAGAATACACTAATATATCATCCATGAAAACCACCATAAATGATTCACGGAATGGATGGATCACTTGGTTTATTAGTTCCATGAATATTTATGGAATTTTCATGAGACAGAATGACAGAAATTTTTTTTATAGACCATACCTACTTCTAAAGGCCATGCGAGGTATGTCTAATTGTATAACATGATCCAGATGATAACTAGATCCCAAATCAATCTTTGAGAATACACGAGATACTTAGATCTGGTCCCATAAATCATCTATCCAAGGAATATGACACTAGTTATTAATTTTTAACTTCTGATAATCAACAAATATCCTAAGGGTACAATCCACCTTTTTTGCAAAAAAGGACCAGTGAACCGCATGGAGAAGTACCGAGTCAGATGAAAAACTTTGCCTCTAAATCCTATGACAACCTCTTGATCTCCTGCAACTATATAATATCCATCATTTAATGAGGAATAAATACTTATATAGCTCCTTGAATTATATTTATAGAGAACTATACCTCTCTAACTAGAGGTAATTCAAAAAAGTAGTCTAGGAAAAAATCCCTGAAATGATGAACCCTTGGAGGGAAAATAATATGATGGGTTCCTTGATCATCAAAATATAAAATGACAATCTAGTCTCTCAACCCACCCAAACCTTGATTCATGGGTCCATATTAGCTCTCTTGGACATCCCATTAACATTTTTTAATGAACATTCTGCTCTCTGGGGGTGTTAAGGTCACCCTTCGGTGGTAGAAATAAATAAAAGTATGAATGGGGACCAACCGATCCATCCCGAGAATCATATCAAATCCAGTCATCTGAAAGACAAAGAGATCCCATAAGAAGTGAAACCCACCAAACTCAATGGGGAACTCCTTGGACTTATTCACACCTTCTATTCTGATCCCGAACATAGTGTATAACATCATAATTTTATTATAATACAATATAAAATCCTAATGATTTCTTCCAAAGATAAAGATATGAAAATATGCGAAGCCATTTTACCAAAATGTGAAGAAACTAAAATAGAAACTAATAGAATAGTATATCAGATAGTATATGGTATAATATACTAAACATGATGAGTTTGTTTCAAAACATATGTTTGGAAATTACCGTGACCCTGTGACACTACCTAGCTACCCTGAGCTAATCCACCTTTCTGTACCAATAAAACTGGGGTCTGACTATAATGACCACAACCATTATCTTGTCCTAAATGGCCTATTGTTCCCTAGCTCCATACCTATTGAGAATCCATTGACCTTAATCCTAAACATAGATTTGATAAATACCCCCTCCCACTAGATGCTAGTAGAAAATTTTTGTTGAAGAGTTGTAGATGGACCATCTTGTTGCAAGATCGACACTCAAATGGTCCCCTCATACACTATGACCTCATATTTCCCAGCCTACCGCACTGGTAGCACCTCACATGAATACATGAAAATATTTTTTTACAACTAAAATCACTGTGTGGAAGATCTATATGATGCTTACTACTACCGTTCGATACATTACCAAACCTTGGTGTCGAACCACCCTGACTCACACCTCCTGGTTCCCTCAGATTATTCTCAATGATCAGAAACTAATTCACTATCCCAAATATATTAGTTATCTAGAATATATTTACCTATGAACAGATGTCATACATGATACCGTCCTCAAATATATTATCTTTTTATAACTCATCACCCAGAAAAATTGGTGTGAAGCACTACAGATCAGTAAAACAGATCGAGTAATTCATAACTAATAACACACACTGCTTCAGATGCAATAAATCTCATGCTCTATCATCCCTCATCTTCTTGGGACATAAATTATCATAGAAGACCATATGAAACTTTGTACAATTGATCTCCTGATGTCCATCAGTCTAAGTGATAAAATCCCACCACCTCTAGGCAGAATCACATAGTACAGAAATATTAAAATTTACCCTCATCTCAAGAGATGTATCTAAGTGCTCAAAGATAGAAATCATGGCCTCACGCAATGAATTTGTAGCCTGTGGTCTGCAATCTACCAAAAAAATGGGTGGATTCTACTGCTAGAACTCAAGGGTAAACTCTGCCATAGTATGGGTAAGCCATGGTGCTCCCTAAACGGTCTTCATGAATCGCATAAAACCATCACATAAATATACCTCAACACCTTCATTAGGTATATCATTTAGTTCTAAATCTTGCACGACTAGATAATATGTTGGAAACCCATGGCCTACTACTTTCGGTGTATGATCATCACCACCCACCTAGAATATCACTTGAGGTTGTCATCGTGACACAAATTTATAATGCCAAACATACACCTCATATCATGATCATTATCAATGTTCACAGATCAAAAGTGAAACTATTATGTAGAAAAGATACAAGACTTACTATAAGATTACACCACTCTTCCTGCCCCATGGGTTAGGTCTGGGCATCAAACAAGTCAATTATAAGAAAGAGATAATACCCAAACTACCATTATAAAGGTCAGTTCTAGTAAATCCATCATATATAAGCAAATCATGTTCCATTTTCTTTTACATGAAATCACATATTCATTATGATTTTCCATTTCACTTGAATTCCTTTCCATATAAAATTTGAATTCAATCTCGTTTTACATTTATATCACAATTGAAATTAGAGTTACAACATGATCCACCAAATTCTGATCTATGAGGGCCCATACTCCCCTGGGACAAAATCATGGAATCCAACCATTTCATATAACCACACATCCCAATATACCTCTCAAAACAATAGGCATATCTATCATGATATCTATCACAATAACATACAGATAGTAATTCATCTTAAATTTTATGACATAATGCATGGCTTATAAAATCTACTAGGTACCAATATGATTTATGAGGTGTAATACCATCATCTCATCGGGTTTCAATATAATTGAACCCAAATTCATATAAAAAATAATAGAATAAATCAATTTAATCATCCAATGGTGGAATCATACCATCTATAATATTCAAAATCCAAAAAACAACAATTCAATTTGGGCAAATTTGGATTTTTCCTGTATACGGGTTAGATACACTCTAGAAAAACTCATTAAAAAATTACCATTTCTTCCTATCCATATCTATTCTCACCAAATAGTAAAGAAAGCAATAAAACCTACCTTTGATACCACTTTGCAATGTTCTAAACCCGATTTCCACACAACAATGCCCCATGCCCGGCTAGCCGCATGGACTTAATTGCATATCCACAAATACCAAAGGATACCGACTTGAAGGGAGGTCCTAGGTGAGAATATTGGGAACTATTACCTCAATAACAGAGTGTATCATAGCAAAAATATCATACATGTAGAGAAAGTATAAAACCATACCACATAAATAAACTATGGAATACTCATTGTATAATAAAATCCAAAAGTCATATCACAGACACGATAATGACACAATTCACATGTCTCTAATAAAATATCTAAAATAGGTGCACAATAGTCATATGTAATAGATGTAAGAAAAGAAAACAAGGAAAAATGAGTCCCAATAGCATTACTACCCTCAACTTGGTCCCATGGCCTCTTGAACCTAAGCAGCATATCAAGTACCTGTATTAGGGAACTTTCTCTTTTAGACACCTAATATCATATAATTTATTTGGGTCCAAAAAATTTCCCAAATAGGGTGTGGGATAAAATCCCAGTAGGAAACCACAAAAGGTCTATGATAATGAATCAGTTAATACATATAGTTGGGAGTGTGGAATAATGAAAGTAGTAAGAAAGTAATTACTCAAAAGTAAGCAGCCTACATGCATTGGATTTCATTTAGATTCATTTCATATTAATTTAACAATTAAATTACATTTAATTTATAATTATTAAGATCCCGATAAAGCCCAAAATCCATTGTGTATCTTGAATCACAAAAAAAAACTCAAAAGGCCATTTAATCATTATAATTCAAGACTAACTCCAAGCTTGTGCTTTGTCTTGGAGAAATTTCATAAGTAATTTTAGTTGTATTTTAATTCAGAACCTGAGCTCGTCCTGGACATTCCAATTTTGAGATTCAAGTATCGCTCCAAGTACAATATGAAAAAACACCTTACAAGGTTATACCTAGTGAGCCTCTTGGGAACCCAATATCGCTTTAGGTGAGGTATAAAGTCCCATCCAATCAATATATTCCTCGAAACTCCTCTATAGATGCTCTATTATCACCTCTTTCATAATAGTCAATTCCCAGTGAGTACATCCATGGAATTATAATATGAATCCATATGTCTCACAGTATATAATTCAAGCCTCACTGATTCTACCCATGGAATCCCTCATTTGGATTCATGTATCACTCACGACATATATAGGCTCATGGCATTGAGTCCATTCGTTGCATTCGAATGGGAATCCAGATATCACCCAAGGTGTATAATTCATTAGGTGTAAAGGTCTATCCAATCATTCCAATATGAATCCATGTATCACCCTTTCCTATTAATCATTTATTCAATTCCGTTTATTTTAAAAAATTCATTAAACATGGCAAGGTCAAAAGAAAATGCATTCAATATAACCCACCTCAAAAGGGTGACTCAATCAAGGACCAACCTCAAAGTCCAGAACATTCATTTATTCATGTGGGCATAACATGAAAATGAGCTTCCCATGTGTAATAAATCCATCACATAGCATGGTCTCAACATAACACACATGTACTAGAAATTTTAAGTCCTTTCAAATACTCACATGGTCATTTTTAACATAACAAGACTAACAAGCTTATCGAGATATCACATTAATAAGTTATCATATAAATTCCATGGGGAAATCAAAAATTAAATAAATTTAGGCCAATTACATCAACACATAGAATAACCTACACTTTACTCACATGGGAAATGCAATACAAGGAAAACAATCTTTAAACAAGAAATGGAATACATGGGTCCTGGGTAAAGTCATCTATCCCATATGATTAATTCATTTTATTTACAATACAATTCATAAACCAATTAATCCATTTGATTTACATATCAATTCAAAAGTTAAATTGTAACACCCGAGATTTTTATGAGTAATATTTTGTTTTTATGTTATATATATATCATCAAAAGAATCTTTCACTACACACTATCTTGACTTACTTTACACGCAATCGCGACCTTCCTCGATAGCTTGCGTCGTACGCAATACTGAGTTTCACTAAACAACGATATGCTATTGAAATATTATTAAAAATAGCCGTTATGAATAGTAATATCCACTTTTTGAAATTTTATAAATTTTATTTTTCAAAATGGACTTCATTTTTGGATTCGGAATACCGAAATTAGCCTAGGGTAAAATTTTGGTATTTTTATGAAAACTTTCAATTTTTGATGAATAGTGAAACCACTAAATGGTAGGTTAAAAACTGAATTTTGCATAAAACTTAATTTTACCGCTTCTGTGAATGGAATTTCGAAAATTCGAGAGACACAGTTAATATCAAGGACTAAAATGTGGTTCAATGAGATGAAAATAATTTTTTGGTGAATAGTAACTTTTTACTTTTTTTTACCACGGTTAAAAGTAAATAGGGTAATTAAGGGTAAAAATGATATTATTATTACCCTAACACATGTAATAATTCTATTGGACAAGTGTAATTAGACCAAAAACAAATTTAGGAATAAAATATGACCATTTAGGTCCACTTGGATTAGATTAGGACATTTATTATTAATTTATTTAAAGAAGGGTTAAAATAGTTAAAATTAAAGTTTAATAACTAAATAATTTTTAATATGGGGTTATACATAAGATAAATTCGACTATAAATATTCATTAGATATCTAAAACGATTTCCTACATAATGGTATTTTATTTATAATTTTTATACTTTAAATAAATTAATTTACGTATGACACAACGATGATGCAGTAATTACCCTTTTAAGGAAATGTTAACATAATTGATGTTATAAATGCTCAAATAAATGTAATTTGAGACTTTTTATGAATTCCACTAATTTTCTAGGTTACTATGATATATTAGTGTTGATTTAATCAACTTGGTTAGAACATATAATTCTTTTATGACTTTCACAAAAATCATATATCAAATAGTGTCAAAATTGACAGAAAATAGTTTTTAAATCAAATATTATATTATTAATTGTTATTTTATTCCTAAAAATATAAGTTTCGGACAAATGAATTAGATAAGGATATATATATATAAATAATAAACAATTTGGGGTTCGTTTGGCATGTTATAGTATGTGTATTAACCATATAGAGAAAGAAAACAAAAAGACACGGTAAAAGTTAAATTATTTAACTTAGAGTTAAATCTAATTGA
Source organism: Viscum album (assembly GCA_963277665.1). Taxonomy (NCBI): domain Eukaryota; kingdom Viridiplantae; phylum Streptophyta; class Magnoliopsida; order Santalales; family Viscaceae; genus Viscum; species Viscum album. The sequence continues at coordinate 1,145,098,317 of OY728159.1, read as the reverse complement.
TAAGGTTAAAATAATAACCTAAACTTGTCTAAATTTTATTGGTTGATAGGATTTCGACCCATCCCCACTTTATCTTTGAAATAAGACCCTTTGGAACCATTATAAACCGATTTTCACTTTAATATAAAATAATATTTTGAGATATTCCTAAGGTGCCCCTCTCCTCCCTTATAAAAGGGCACCTCCTCCCCCTCCTCCTCACACCAATTTGAGCACTCAAACTCGGACAACCCCTGCCATGTTCTCCTCTCCACTTCCCTAGAATAATCCTAGAGGTCCTGGTCTTCTTCAAAGACCAATCTTAGTTCCCTAAGTGGAGGATTCAAAGAAGCATTCCAAAGAAGAGGTAATATCCATTATCGATCTTTTCAATTTCTTTCTTCTTCAACTTCTTCTTCTTTAGTTGTTTCATGAAAAGTAATAACATAAGTATTACTTACATACTGATATGTTATTATAAATATGAAACAACCCTAATTCACCTTCTATCCATCCTACGGAAAAATGAAATCACCGCGCGTGCGTACGTACGGAATACCGTCTCCACGCCGTGGTGTAATCTATTTTCCACCATCACCTTACAAGGATGGTTATAATGGTGTAATGAGTAACTATTTATGATTATTATAAAGTAATATTGATACTGAAATAATATATATATACTCCAATACAATTCCACGATCATAGGAACGATATCATCACTCGTGCGTACGTACGGAATACCGTCTCCACGATGTGATGCGACTCATTCTACATGATCATCATTACATAGTAATTATATAAATGAATTTAATGAATAAATATGATATATGTTACACTAATACCATTCTGGATATAAGGTATCTATAACCTTAAAAGAAGAATAAGAATTTATTCGGCAAAACACGCTTAAGAACAAATGGTAATAAAGACCCGAGTAACAAGTAACAATGAAATATTACTAACAAGAAGCTAAGAATATGACCATATATGATATCATATCAATATTTATGATTCTGGAATAATTCAATAACATTATTTAAACCATTATACAGGAGCTTCAGACACATACAAAGAAAATCGGACCTAAGGTAAGGGAAAATATCACAATCTCATTTTTATTCGAGATTGTTTATACTTTAGTATTTACTGGGGTGTATTTTATCATCCACATCCATGTTTCCTAAATATGTAATATTATTTCCATTCTCCTACAATTGTTTAAAACCTATTGTACCCTTCGGTGAGTTTTTAGTAAATGATATGAAAGGAATCGTTTTTCGTTTTTCGTACAAGGTACTTTTTTGACTTTTCCGACAAAAGTACGAGAAGAATGTTTTTTTTAACTTATACGGCATGAATGGATTTTTAAAAAATTACTAAGAAGAATCCTTTACAAGTTTTCAAGTTTATTTTTAATCAACTTCTTTTAGTTTAAAGTTGTATGACATGTTAAGAAAGGAAAAATGTTTTTGAAGAAGAAAGGATATTTTCCTCAAGAATTCATTTCAAGTGTTTTATCAAAATTATTTTCCATCTAAGATAATATAAGGTTCTGTTTTTATCCCTATTATTACATTGATTTGATTATGTTGTGATGGAATTATTTTTATGAATTCCTTTATCTTATATGAATTGTTTTATGATGTCATGTTGTCTAAGAATCCCATTTTTATTACATGGGTTATGCAATGATGTATGATTTATGATTTTGTGGCACACATAAGAATGGTATCATTATGAGATGGGTGAGACCTGTATCTCCCTCCAATGCATTGGGTAAAGATTTTATATCTCATGAGATAGACATGGCTGGAATGGTAGGTTATACCAGTTCAGTGAAACAGGACTATAACGAGGATGACTCGGTTCAGAAAGGGACATGGTCCACTAAGATAGTCTTGGCAATGAGTCATGACTAACAAGAAATGATTTTCCATGATTATTTGTGAATGCCACAAAGTTTCAAGTTTCATGTTATGATTATGGGGATCTCATTTTCACTTCTATGATTTATTCCATGTTAAGATATTATGATCTCTTTTGCAGGTTATGATTTTCAAAAAGATATGATATGATTTTTATTTCCTTTATTTGCCCTTGCTGGGCATTTGAGCTCACCCTTTTACGTTTTCTTTTCCCCAGGTCAGGAAGATGGACATTAAGTAGAATATGCTAAAAGGGACCCTAGATATGATGAAATAAATGTGAGACACTGTAGAAGATTTTTGAACTAGTTTTTTATGTTTCCCAGTTTCTAAAGACACTATACCTATACGGTCCTTTGTGGTTTTGTCAAATGTTGTAATAAGTGTGCTTCCATTTTGAAATATTAACAATGTATGTAAGTATGGGTCATTATAGTTGGTATCAGAGGAAAGGTATAGTCAACCTTTGGAAACTAGGATGTGAAAGCCTTAGTAAGAACCCTAAGGATAAGTCTAAGCATAGAACACAATATTAGTGTTTTAGAAATGGCCATGAATAAACTAGGATAAGACCTTAAGCGTGAAAATTTTATTCTTGAATTATGTGGTTTTCCTATTATAATTAGTGTTTCTCACACTATTCTTCTTGGGTTTAGTCAATGGCTGGAACCCGAAGGAACCGTGTTAATGTGGAATGCGATGGGCAATGCAATGATTGTCCCCCTGAGCATCCAAACGATATGGGAGCTGGAATGAAAAATCTTGTAGCCATGCTCACACAACTTTCTCAAGCTATGAATCGTGCAGGACTTCCAAACGAGCAAAGGAAGGAGCAAAATTCTGTTGAATCCTTCATGAGGCAGCGTCCACCTTCTTTCAGCAGGTCTACTGATCCATTAGTTGCTGAACAATGGATTAGTACTACTGAAAAGATATTTTTAGTTCTTCAATGTTCTGAACATGATAAAGTCATCCTAGCAGTGTATCGTTTGGAAGGAGATGCTGATCAATGGTGGAATCTTATTAAGAATACGAGTCAAAGGGATGAAATTGAGTCCATGGAATGGGATGAGTTCAAGAACTTATTTTTCAATAAGTACTTCCCTCGTATTCTCCGAACAAAGATGGAGAAAGAGTTTCTTGAACTGAAGCAAAGGGATGATGAATCTGTTGGTACCTATGAAGAAAATTTTACAAGACTTGCAAGGTACGCTTCTGGTATTATTATCCAACCTGAGAGTAAGATCGATCGATTCTTTAGTGGCTTAAAACCAAGTATTCGAAGGGCATTATCCATAAGGGACTTCAATAGCTACGAGGAAATCGTTCGACGTGCTCTCAAAGTCGAGATGGAGATTGGAGTAACCCATAAGTCACATGGGTTTGATAAGAAGAGGAAGATGGAATTCAAAGGAAAATCTAAAGAGCACACTGAAAAGAAGATGAGCTTTCCCTTATGCTAAAAGTGTGGAAAGAAACATGGAGGGAGTTGTCTTAAAGGGACAAGTAAATGTTTCAAATGTGTAAAGGAAGGTCATCGGGCATTTGAATGCCGTGATAATGGGAAGAAGATGTCTAATGATGCAAACAAAGGAAGGGATACACAGAATGAACCTACTACACTTCAATGTTTCAAGTGCAAGGATATGGGGAATTATGCCAATCAATGCCCAAATCCAAGGGTTGATGATGATGGTCGACATCAACAAAATCTTAAGGCTAAAGACAAAGGAAAGTCACATGCAATTTCTATCAGCGATGTGGACTACGATAACGAAGTGGTGAAAGGTACAATTACCATCCACTCTAAAGTAGCAAATGTTTTATTTGATTCTGGATCCACCCACTCTTTTATTTCTGAAAAATTTTCTAAGGGTATCACCGTATTACCTCAACAATTAGATGTTGAGTTAGCTGTGACAACACCTAATGGCACAACAGTCGCATCAAAAGTTTATAATTCTTCTCCGATCGAAGTTTGTGGGAAAGTGCTTCCAGCAAATCTTGTGATCCTTCCTTTAGTGGAATTTGATGTGATTCTTGGCATGGATTGGCTTTCTCTACATGGAGCTCATATCAATTGCCAAAGAAGGGAAGTCACATTTCATATTCCAGATCAATCTACGATCGTCTATCGATGCAAGGATGAATATAACCTTGCAGTGGAAATTCCTTCCATCTTATGGGTCTTGATTCCACTAAATGAAGGTTATTTATCTCAAATGGTTGGTGAGAAACTTACTATTAAGAATATTCCCATCGTACGGGAGTTTGATGATATCTTTCCGGAGGAATTACCGGGTCTTCCACCAAATCGTGAAGTTGAGTTTTCAATAGAACTCGTACCGGGTGCTTTGCCTATTTCAAAGACACCTTATAGAATAGCCCCAATTGAGTTGCAGGAATTGAAGAAGCAACTCCAAGAGAATCTTGATAAGGGATTCATACACCCTAGTGCGTCACCTTGGGGAGCACCTATTCTATTTGTTAAGAAGAAACATGGATCAATGAGACTCTGCATTGATTATCGAGAACTTAACAAGATCACTATCAAGAACAAATATCATCTCCCACGCATTGATGACTTATTTAACCAACTACGCGGAGCTCAATACTTTTCCAAGATTGATCTTCGTTCAGGGTATCATCAATTAAGGGTCAAAAGGGAGGATATACCAAAGACGGCTTTCCGTACAAGGTATGGACACTATGAATTTATAGTGATGCCATTTGGTCTTACTAATGCCCCTGCTATCTTCATGGATCTAATGAATAGAGTCTTTAGAGACTATCTTGATCAATTTGTGGTAGTCTTTATAGACGATATTCTTGTCTAATCAAAGAGAAAGGAAGAGCATGAAGATCACTTGAGAATTATATTAAAGACCCTGAGGAAGGAGAAGCTTTATTCCAAATTTACCAAGTGTGAATTTTGGCTTCAAAAGGTTGCATTTTTGGGTCACATAATCTCAAAAGAGGGGATATCTATGGATCCAGCAAAAACAGAGGTTATCGAAAGATAGTCGAGACCAACAACAGTAACTGAAATCCGAAGTTTTCTTAGTTTGGCTGGATATTATCGACGTTTTGTGAAAGATTTTTCACGATTATCTAATCCACTCACAAAGTTGACTCGGAAAGGAGTTAAGTTTGTCTGTACGGAAGAATGTGAAGAGAATTTCAAGGAGTTGAAAAGAAGGTTATCTAGTGCACCTGTGCTCACATTGCCTTGTAGTGGAGAAAGGTTTGTGATCTATAGTGATGCATCCAAGAAGGGATTAGGGTGTGTTCTTATGCAAAATGATATGGTGATAGATTATTCCTCACGACAGTTGAAAATCCATGAGCAAAATTACCCAACACATGATTTGGAGTTTGCTGCGGTAGTCTTTGCATTAAATATTTGGAGGCATTACCTTTATGGTGAAAGGTGTGATATTTATACTGATCATAAAAGTTTAAAGTATATTTTCACACAAAAGGAGCTGAATATGTGTCAAAGAAGATGGTTGGAGATGATTAAGGATTATGACTGCTCAATCCATTACCACCCTGGGAAAGCAAACAAGGTGGCAGATGCATTAAGTTGACAAGACCATGCTAGTTTATCCATGATGAGGATCAAAAAAGATCCAATATTTATGGATTTACAAAGGATGGATCTTGGAATTATAATGGAAGGGGGAAAATCTTATCTTTCTCAAATGAATGTTCAACCATCTATACATGTGAAGATTAAAGAGGCACAGAAAGAAGATGTAGAGTTACAAAAGAAGGTGAGAAATGTTCCTGAATTCAACCTTGATTGTGATGGGATAATAAAGTTCAGGAATTGGGTTTGTGTTCCTCACATACCCAAATTAAAGAAGGAGCTGCTGGATGAGGCTCATAGTTCTTCATTCTCTATTCATCCTGGGAGCACGAAGATGTATAGGTACCATAAAGAGAACTTCTGGTGGGATGGCATGAAAACATATGTTGCTGAATATGTCTCTAGATGCTTGGTTTGTCAACAAGTTAAAGCTGAGAGACAAAATTCTAAAAGGATGTTACAACCATTACCCATACCCGAATGGAAATGGGAAAACATCACTATGGACTTTGTCACAGGACTTCCTAAAACATCCAAAGGCAATAATGCTATTTGGGTCATAGTTGATCGTCTTACAAAGTCTGCACACTTCATTTCTATTAGAGAGGATTTATCTCTAGATCAGCTTGCCAGGATATATGTAAAGGAAGTGGTAAGATTGCATGGAGTACCACTTTCTATTATATCTGATCGGGATCCGAGATTTACCTCGAAGTTCTAGCGAAGTCTTCAGCATACTCTGGATACAGAGTTGAGTTTCAACACTTCTTATCATCCCCAGACAGACGGTCCGTCTGAGAGAACAATTCAAACCCTAGAAGATATGTTGAGAGCTTTCTCTATGGATTTCAAAGGAGGTTGGGATCAACACCTACCTTTGGTGGAATTTTATTATAATAATAGCTTTCACTCCAGTATTCAGATGGCTCCTTATGAAGCTCTCTATGGAAAGAAATGCAGGACTCCAACTTGCTGGGATGAAGTTGGGGAAAGAAAGCTATTAGGACCTGATCTCATTGATGAAATGGCAGAAAAGGTCAGATCTATTCAACAACACATTAGAGCAGCTCATAGTCGACAGAAAAGTTATGCCGACAACCGAAGAAAAGACCTAGAGTTTGAAGTGGGTGATAAAGTGTTCTTACGAATATCTCCCTGGAAGAGGGTTATGAGATTTGGAAAGAAGGGGAAGTTGAGCCCTAGATATATCGGTCCTTTCGAAATACTGGATCGTGTTGGAAAGGTAGCTTACCGATTGGCGCTTCCACCGAATCTCTCTCAAGTTCACGATGTGTTCCATGTATCTCTCCTGAGAAAGTACATACCTGATCCTTCACATGTACTCAGCTCAGAAGTTGTACCGCAGGAGCAAGATCTTTCTTATGAAGAACAACCGATAGAGATTCTGGATCATAGCGAAAAAGTCCTACGAAACAAGACCACTCTATTGGTGAAAGTTTTATGGAGGAACCACCAACTTGAAGAAGCTACATGGGTGCTTGAGGATATGATGAGGGAGAATTATCCTCATCTGTTTGTTACAAAGTGACGAATTTTGAGGGAGAAATTCTTTTTAAGGGGGGTAGAATGTAACACCCGAGATTTTTATGAGTAATATTTTGTTTTTATGTTATATATATATCATCAAAGGAATCTTTCACTACACACTAGCTTGACTTACTTTACACGCAATCGCGACCTTCCTCGATATCTTGTGTCGTACGCAATACCGAGTTTCACTAAAAAACGATATGCTATTAAAATATTATTAAAACTAACCATTATGAATAGTAATAACCACTTTTTGAAATTTTATAAATTTTATTTTTCAAAATGGACTTCATTTTTGGATTTGGAATACCGCAATTAGGCTAGGGTGAAATTTTGGTATTTTTCTGAAAACTTTCAATTTTTGAGGAATAGTGAAACCACTAAGTGGTAGGTTAAAAACTGAATTTTGCATAAAACTTAATTTTACCGCTTCTGTGAAAGGAATTTTGAAAATCAGAGAGACACGGTTAATATCAGGGACTAAAATGTGGTTCAATGAGATGAAAATAATTTTTTTGTGAATAGTAACTTTTTACTTTTTTTTACCACGGTTAAAAGCAAATAGGGTAATTAAGGGTAAAAATGATATTATTATTACCCAAACACATGTCATAATTCTATTGGACAAGTGTAATTCGACCAAAAACAAACTTAGGAATAAAATATGACCATTTAGGTCCACTTGGATTAGATTAGGACATTTATTATTAATTTATTTAAAGAAGGGTTAAAATAGTTAAAATCAAAGTTTAATAACTAAATAATTTTTAATATGGGGTTATACATAAGATAAATTCGACAATAAATATTCATTATATATCTAAAACGATTTCCTACATAATGGTATTTTATTTATAATTTTTAGACTTTAAATAAATTAATTTATGTATGACACAACGATGATGCAGTAATTACCCTTTTAAGGAAATGTTAACATAATTGATGTTATAAGTGCTCAAATAAATGTAATTTGAGACTTTTTATGAATTCCACTAATTTTCTAGGTTACTATGATATATTAGTGTTGATTTAATCAACTTGGTTCGAACATATAATTTTGTTATGACTTTCACAAAAATCATATATCAAATAGTGTCAAAATTGACACAAAATAGTTTTTAAATCAAATATTATATTATTAATTTTTATTTTATTTCTAAAAATCTAAGGTTCGGCCAAATGACTTAGATAAGTATATATATAGTAATAATAAACAATTTGGGGTTCCTTTGGCATGTTATAGTAAGTGTATTAACCATATAGTGAAAGAAAACAAAAAGACATGGTAAAAGTTAAATTATTTAACTTAGAGTTAAATCTAATTGATAAGGTTAAAATAGTAACCTAAACTTGTCTAAATCCTATTGGTTGATAGGATTTAGACCTATCCCCACTTTATATTCGAAATAAGACCCTTTGGAACCATTATAAACCGATTTTGACTTTAATATAAAATAATATTTTGAGATATTCCTATGGTGCCCCTCTCCTCCCTTATAAAAGAGCACCTCCTCCCCCTCCTCCTCACACCAATTTAAGCACTCAATCTCGGCCAAACCCTAACATTTTCTCCTCTCCACTTCCCTAGAATAATCCTAGAGGTCCTGGTCTTCTACAAAGACCAATCTTAGTTCCCTAAGTGGAGGATTCAAAGAAGCGTTCCAAAGAAGAGGTAATATCCATTACCGATCTTTTCAATTTCTTTCTTCTTCAACTTCTTCTTCTTTAGTTGTTTCATGATAAAGTAATAACATAAGTATTAATTACATAATGATATGTTATTATAAATATGAAACAACCCTAATTCTCCTTCTATCCATCCTACGGAAAAATGAAATCACCACGCGTGCGTACGTACGGAATACCGTCTCCACGCCGTGGTGTAATCTATTTTCCACCATCACCTTACAAGGATGGGTATAATGGTGTAATGAGTAACTATTTATGATTATTATAAAGTAATATTGATACTGAAATAATATATATATACTCCAATAAAATTCCACGATCATAGGAACAATATCATCACTCGTGCGTACGTACGGAATACCGTCTCCACGATGTGATGCGACTCGTTCTACATGATCATCATTACATAGTAATTATATAAATGAATTGAACGAATAAATATGATATATGTTACACTAATACCATTCTGGATATAAGGTATCTATAACCTTAAAAGAAGAATAAGAATTTATTCGGCAAAACACGCATAAGAACAGAAGGCAATAAAGACCCGAGTAACAAGTAACAATGAAATATTACTAACAAGAAGCTAAGAATATGACCATATATGATATCATATCAATATGTATGATTCTGGAATAAGTCAATAACATTATTTAAACCATTATACAGGAGATTCGGACACATACAAAGCAAATCGGACCTAAGGTAAGGGAAAATATCACAATCTCATTTTTATTCGAGATTGTTTATACTTTAGTATTTACTGCGGTGTATTTTATCATCCACATCCATGTTTCCTAAATATGTAATATTATTTCCATTCTCATACAAGTTTTTAAAACGTATTTTACCCTTCTGTGAGTTTTTAGTAAACGATATGAAAGGAATCGTTTTTCGTTTTTTGTACAAGGTACTTTTTTGACTTTTCCGAAAAAAGTACGAGAAGAATGTTTTTTTAACTTATACGGCATGAATGGATTTTTAAAACATTACTAAGAAGAATCCTTTACAAGTTTTCAAGTTTATTTTTAATCAACTTCTTTTAGTTTAAAGTTGTATGACATGTTAATAAAGGAAAAATGTTTTTGAAGAATAAAGGATATTTTCCTCAAGAATTCATTTCATGTGTTTTATCAAAATTATTTTCCATCTAAGATAATATAGGATTCTGTTTTTATCCCTATTATTACATTGATTTGATTATGTTGTGATGGAATTATTTTTATGAATTCCTTTATCTTATATGAGTTGTTTTATGATGTCATGTTGTCTAAGAATCCCATTTTTATAACATGGGTTATGCAATGATGTATGATTTATGATTTTGTGGCACACATAAGAATGGTATCATTATGAGATGGGTGAGACCTATATCTCCCTCCAATGCATTGGGTAAAGATTTTATATCTCATGAGATAGACATGGCTGGAACGGTAGGTTATACCGGTTCAGTGAAACAGGACTGGAACGAGGATGACTCGGTTCAGAAAGGGACATTGTCCACTAAGATAGTCTTGGCAATGAGTCATGACTAACAAGAAATGATTTTCCATGATTATGTGTGCATTCCACAAAGTTTCAAGTTTCATGTTATGATTATGGGGATCTCATTTTCACTTCTATGATTTATTCCATGTTAAGATATTACGATCTCTTTTGCAGGTTATGATTTTCAAAAAGATATGATATGATTTTTATTTCCTTTATTTGCCCTTGCTGAGCATTTGAGCTCACCCTTTTATGTTTTCTTTTCCCCAGGTCAGGAAGATGGATATTAAGTAGAATATGCTAAAAGGGACCCTAGATATGATGAAATAAATGGGAGACACTGTAGAAGATTTATGAACCAGTTGTTTATGTTTCCCAGTTTCTAATGACACTATACCTATACGGTCCTTTGTGGTTTTGTCATATTTTGTAATAAGTGTGCTTCCATTTTGAAATATTAACAATGTATGTAAGTATGGGTCGTTATAGAAATCCTATACAAGGGTTAAAAGACATTCCTAATAAGAATTTAAGGGTCAATCCATAAAATGGTCTCTTTAGTTCGACACCCAAGGGGCGATTTAAATTCAAGGTCTATTGTAGAGACCCAAAGCTTGACATACATGTACATTACATTACTTTAGCGGAATACTTAATACATAACAAAAACTGACACACAAGGACCGTAATAGTTTAGTGTCTTTGGAAACTTGGAACGTAATATTCTAATCGTGGTGAAAGATCTTCAACATCTCCCATAAAGATCTTCCCCTTTTTTTCTTACATAAAACCTTTCTTTATATCCTTAGGTCCGATTTGCCTCGTAAGTGTCCGAACCTCCTCTTCTTTGAAGCGCCTCTTTGAGACCTCCTCTTAGGGCACTGGAATTTGTCTTTGAAGAAGACCAGGACCTCTTGGATGTTTCTAGGGAAGTGGAGAAGAGAATTGGGCAGGGTTTGGCTGATCTTGAAGGCTCAAAGTGGTGTGAGGAGGATAGGGAGGAGGTGCCCTTTTATAAGGGAGGAGAGGGGCACCATTGGAATTATTAAAAATATTAATTTATAATAAATATAAACCCACTTAAAAACCTCCAAAAATGACTCATATCCAAATATTATATGAGTTATTGTTGTAATCTCATCAACCAATCAAATTTAGACATGTTAGGTATTTATTTTAAACATTATCAACTTGATTTGTCCTTATTTAGTCAATGTTATTTTATTTGTGGTAATAACATTCTAAAATTTAAATTATAACAAATAATTACTTATTTGTTGTGAATTTTACAGAATTGGATACTTTATAACATTTTCTACCATATAAATTTAAATTTATAATTTTTAAATATATTTGTGATTTTTAAACAATTTTATAACATATTATTTTTGTAAAATAACAATAGTGTCAATTTTGACACTATTCATTTATTTGAATTTAAATAAAATATATACAGAAGATATGTTCAAAATAAAAGCTTTAATAGAATAATAAAAGGTCATATGTATCTAAAAAATTAGTGTAGCACATTAAATAGTTCATATAATATTTATTTTATTATTTTTAAAACCATTTATTTGGTTTATCTCTTAATAAATAAATTACTACAACATTTTTGTATAATTATTTAATATACTTATTTGTTGCATAAAAATTAAAAATAAAATCCTATGATGAAGCTAATACTTTTACTAGGATTTATCATCTTAAAATCACAATATTTAAATTTTTATATTTTTTAAATTATGATGGTGACAACTTTGGCATCATTTAAATTAAAATAGTATAAGTGTCATAATCACTTTTATAAGGTTACAAATGGTAAAATATTATTCCATTGGATGATTATGGTTTAAATTTACATGAACAATAAGTTTTCGTCAGGGTTTTGGGCATTTTACGGTTACTATTAGTTTAATAAAAACTATATTCTTGATTTTTCACTAGATAAATAATTTCTGCATCACTATTGTGTTACAATTAATGATAATTATTTTATCCCTAAAAATTATAAATAAATTCACATGATGTAGATTATTTCATTATCTTTATGGAGACTATTCATGTTCTAAGTTTCATGAAGTTTATCACTAAATTAAAATTAATATACTTATAAGATTTAAGAGAGTGACATGTTGTCACTTTCTTTGGTTTTAATAATAATTAAGTTATTTTCATGGAAAAAAGTCCCTTAAATGATTCTAATCCTACCCTTAGGTGATATGGGTCGACTTTTAGTCATCCAATAGGATTTTGGCAGGTGTTAGGGTAATTTTATAATCTTATATTTACCCTTAATTACCCGATTTACCTTTAATTATGGTAAATAAAATTTACAGTAGTTACTATTCATAATGCCCAAAAATAAAAATAATTCTATTAATATAATTTGGACCCACTGATTCCAAATATGGAATCCATTTTTCCAAATTCAAAACACAAAAGTTTCAGAAATTAAATTAAAATTAATCCCATTGTCGAAAGAAAATAGGTTTTTCTTTAAAACATTGCAAAAGATTGAATTGATTAAACCTACGAATTTAATGTAAAATCAATGCTAATGAAATAAATTATATTAAATGGTAAAAATATATTCTACTTATACTTCAAAACCATTCAATATTATAATTTAACCATATAAATTATTTCGATGAAAAAAGTTGTTTTTAATTAAAATATAGCGTGTTTTTACTATTCATCAAAATATGAAAGTTACCAGAATAATATGAAAAATTTATCCAAAGTAAATTTTTATTTCTTTATTCCAAAGAAGAATTTTATTTTGTCAAATTGAACTTATAAACATGTCAAAAACTAGATTTAATGTGGGTGCACCATCAAAAGGCGACAAAATTACATTTTTTGAAAAATTCTTATTTTACCCGAAAATTTATTTTGTTTTTATACCATGTTCTAGAAAATGTGTAAGATGAATAATAATTTTATAAAATTCAAAATTTAGTTAATACTATTCATAACAGCTATTTCATAATAATATTATAATAATATATCGTTTTTTAGTAAAATCCGGTATTGCGTACAACACACTCTATCGAGGAAGGTCGTGATTACGTGTAATGCAAGCCAAGTCAGGGTTGCGTGTTGTGTAATAATCCTTCATTGTTTCGTATAACAGAATCCAACCATATTTCATTTATACATTGAATATATATATATATATATACTCAATGTTGCGTAGAATAACTATTATCAAAATTGTGTGTAACACGATCCAAGAATAGTGTCACGTATACTGCAAGCTAATACGGTGTTGCGTATAGCACAAGGTAATCTTGGTGTAGCATACAACACAAGACATTAATTATATTAAAAGAATATTTTTCATAAAATCTCGGGGTGTTACATTCTACCCCCCTTAAAATGAATTTTTCCCTCGAAATTCGTCGGGGTTATAAATGGTTTACTACTCGAAAGTTTGTTTAATAGAAACCAACATCGTAAAAAGGAATACCAAAACATGGTTTTAAAAAATAAAGTATGAAATGTAACGGTTACCCAAATTAACTCATCACTGTGTTTCCACATAGGAGAACATAGGTGAAAATATGGATATGGAAGAAAAATATAACCATCATGTTCTGATGGAGAGTGGTAGAGAACATGGCTATGAAAAAGCCAACAATCACAAAGCTATTGATTTGAGATGATCTAAGGTACCATCTGATTCATCGGATATAAGGGAACTAGGACAACATTTTTGGCTTTCAAGATCATTTCCCTAAAGTTGATGAATTAAAAGAAATACTTGCATGATTTTGGTACAATCTCACTATTGTTCATGAATTGAACAATTTCCACTTCATCCCTTAAAGAAATGAAGTTGAATTTGTTATTCGTGATATGTTAGCAGATCATGTGATAGAATGATGTGTCATTCCATCTCTTTCAAACAAAAGGTTATCAAAAGTTATAAGTCCATCTTAAGGTTAGATTAATCTTATATGGTTCCAAAAATGAACTAATACTTCATATATCGTACCACTTAATAAAATAAAACTAGATTATACTAACTAGGGACTTTCTGTATGTCAGTGGTAGTCGATAAAGGCCAGTCGCACTTCGGTTGTGGGTTCGATTCCCACAGCCTTGTCCGACGTGATGGGCTGTCGCCAGTCCTGCAGGTTGTCCTTTTTCTAAAACCATATTATTATAACATCCCATTAATAATATCGAAAAAACATCTATCCTTAATACTAACTTATGTCCAACATAATCCATTCCAATCTTTAGGCTTATCCATAATACTGCAGTCCACTCTCATAATATAGTGAAAATGATTACCAGAGATTTAATACCATCGTTGATCCCCATATATCATAAGATATGTCTTGTTGGTCACATTCCAAACATTCGAAGGCCTTAATCATGTATTCTCTTGAAAAATTAATACCCATTGAACCTTAGTGAAAACATGAATGCAGTTAAAAGTTAACACTTTACACATACCAAAATCCTCAAAATTCTATATACTCAAACCATGATATCACTTAGTCCTTATATCAATCATGAGCTCATGAATACAATCAAACATCTCATTATCGTCTTATTCCTTCATTATGAACATATCATCTACTTTACAAAAATATCTGAATAACCTTCCATGGTTACTGGTACCATTAAACATATACTTTCAAATAATTTTAGGGAAAACAATAGTGTAACAATCCTTAGATGATTCATTATTCCATAATACCATTAACTATACAAAAAAACTATCGATAAACATACAGTCATTCCACTACCTTCTAAAAAAACCGACTGAGCTTCAACACTTCTTTCAGCTTATATATCATTTTTAGTCTCCTCATCATCATCCACATAAATACTACCCATATGACCATGCTGATTCTCTTCATGAGATTTTCCATTAGGGAATTGGTTTGCATAATGCCCATACATTCCACATTTAAAACATGTAATCATTGTTGATGTCGTAGAAATACCATTATCCTTGTCCATGGTGTTAACTGAACCTTTTCCTTTTCACTTACTGGCTTTGTGTCCTTCTTTTCCACACCCAAAGCATCTTCTAGTTCATTTGAAACAATCTCCCTGATGCCTCTTCCCACATGATTTACATGAGGGAAATTGAACTTTGTTTCCTCTATGATCATCACGAAACTCCTTCATTCTCTTATTATCTGAGTTGGGAAACTTACCAAAGTTGAGATTATTGATCATATTATGAGATTTATGATTAGTCATAATAACGATGTTTGGACTTCCAGATCCCATTTCATTTGGTTTCTCATGAAGAAAATAATTCCATTGTCTATCATATCCTCCATTATTGTGAATCTTCCTATTTCCAGCCATTTTCTAAAACCCAAAAAGAATAGTGTGAGAGGAAAAAATCATTCTAAGGAAAACAAAATAGTAAAGGGGGAGTATCCTCAATATCTAACATCTTAGGTTAAATTCTATGATCGTTACCGTAGTTCTAGGACTGTATCTATACGTATACTTATCCTTAAGGACATCCCAAGACATACCTTAGAAATATCTCTAGGGATCTCACTAACATTTTTGCATCCTAGTTTCCAAAGGTTGACTAAACCTTTCCTCTGATACCAACTGTAGAGACCTAAAGCATGACATACATGTACATTACATTACTTTAGCGGAATACTTAATACATAACAAAAACTTACACACAAGGACCGTAATAGTTTAGTGTATTTGGAAACTTGGAACATAATCTTCTAATCGTGGTGAAAGATCTTCAACATCTCCCATAAAGATCTTCCCCTTTTTTTCTTACCTAAAACCTTTCTTTGTATCCTTAGGTCCGATTTGCCTCGTAAGTGTCCGAACCTCCTCTTCTTTGAAGCTCTTCTTTGAGACCTCCTCTTAGGGCACTAGAATTGGTCTTTGAAGAAGACCCGAACCTCTAGGATGTTTCTAGGGAAGTGGAAAAGAGAATTGGGCAGGGGTTGGCCGATCTTGAAGGCTCAAAGTGGTGTGAGGAGGAGAGGGAGGAGGTGCCCTTTTATAAGGGAGGAGAGGGGCACCTTTGGAGTTCTTAAAAATATTAATTTATAATAAATCTAACCCCACTTAAAAACCTCCAAAAATGACTCATATCCGAATATTAGATGAGATATGGTTGTAATCTCATAATCCAATCAAATTTAGACATGTTAGGTATTTATTTTGAACATTATCAACTTGATTTATCCTTATTTAGTCAATTTAATTTTATTTGTGGAAATAACATTCTAAAATTTAAATTATAACAAATAATTACTTATTTGTTGTGAATTGTATATAATTGGATACTTTATCACATTTTATACCATATAAACTTAAATTTATAATTTTTAAATATATTTGGGATTTTTAAACAATTTTATAATATATTATTTTTATAAAATAAAAACAGTGACAATTTTGACACTATTCATTTATTTGAATTTAAATAAAATATATACAGAAGATATGTTAAAAATAAAAGATTTAATAGAATCATAAAAGGTCATACGTATCTATAAAATTAGTGTATCACATTAAATAGTTCATATAATATTTATTTTATTATTTTTAAAACCATTTATTTGGTTTGTCTCTTAATAAATAAATTACTACAACATTTTTGTATAGTTATTTAATATACTTATTTGTTGCAAAAAAATTAAAAATAAAATCCTATGATAAAGCTAATACTTTTACTAGAATTTATCATCTTAAAATCACAATATTTAAATTGTTATATTTATTAAATTATGAAGGTGACAACTTTGACATCATTTAAAATAAAATATTATAAGTATCATAATCTCTTTTATAAGGCTCCAAATGGTCAAATATTAGACCTTTGGATGATATGGTTTAAATGTACATGACCAATAAGTTTTGGTCAGGGTTTTGGGCATTTTAGGGTTACTATTAGTTTAATAAAAACTATATTCTTGATTTTTAACTAGATAAATAATTTCTGCATCACTATTGTGTTACAATTAATGATAATTATTTAATCCCTAAAAATTATAAATAAATTCATATGATGTATATAATTTCTTTAGATTTCTGGATACTATTCATGTTCTAAGTTTCATGAAGCTTATCACTAAATTAAAATTAATACACTTATAAGTTTTAAGAGAGTGACATGTTGTCACTTTTTTTGGTTTTAATAATAATTAAGTTATTTTCATGGAAAAATGTCCATTAAATGATTCTAATACGACCCTTAGGTGATATGGGTAGACTTTTAGTCATCCAATAGGATTTTGGCAGGTGTTAGGGTAATTTTATAATCTTATATTTACCCTTAATTACCCGATTTACCTTTAACTATGGTAAATAAAATTTACCGTAGTTACTGTTCATAATGCCCAAAAATAAAAAGTATTCTATTAATATAATTTGGACCCACTGATTCCAAATATGGAATCCATTTTTCCAAATTCAATACAAAAAAGTTGCAGAAATTAAATTAAAATTAATCCCATTGTCGAAAGATAACAAGTTTTTCTTTAAAACATTGCAAAAGATTGAATTGATTTAACCTACGAATTTAATGTAAAATCAATGATAATGACATACATTATATTAAATGGTAAAAATATATTCTACTTATACTTTAAAACCATTAAATATTATAATTTTACCATATAAATTATTGCGATGAAAAAAGTTGTTTTTAATTAAAATATAGCATGTTTTTACTATTCATCAAAATATGAAAGTTACCAGAATAATATGAAAAATTTATCCAAAGTAAATTTTTATTTCTTGATTCCAAATAAGAATTTTATTATTTGAAATTGAACTTATAAACATGTCAAAAACTAGATTTAATGTGGGTGCTCCATCAAAAGGCGACAAAATTACATTTTTTGAAAAATTCTTATTTTACCCGAAAATTTATTTTGTTTTTATACCATGTTCTAGAAAATGTGTAAGATGAATAATAATGTTATAAAATTCAAAATTTAGGTAATACTATTCATAACGGCTAGTTCATAATAATATTATAATAATATATCGTTGTTTAGTAAAACCCGGTATTGCGTACAACACATGCTATCGAGGAAGGTCGTGATTGCGTGTAATGCAAGCCAAGTCAGGGTTGCGTGTTGTGTAAGAATCATTCGTTGTTTCGTATAACAGAATCCAACCATATTTCATTTATACATTGAATATATATATATATATACTCAATGTTGCGTAGAATAACTATTATCAAAATTGTGTGTAACACGATCCAAGAATAGTGTGGCGTATACTGCAAGCTAATACAGTGTTGCGTATAGTACAAGGTAATCTTGGTGTAGCATACAACACAAGACATTAATGAAAATAAAATAATATTTTTCATAAAATCTTAGGGTGTTACATCTATAATCTATAACAAGCATAAATTATCCCCTTAACTGAGTAAGACGTACCTATTAATTCTAGTATTTAATTTCAAATTAGGTAACACCCTAAACATGGGTGTTCCATACTAATACATATATACAAGGCATGACTTTTAGTGAAAGAAATGACACCACCTTCCTTAGGTATGTTCTTGATAGCTCATCCAGTATCACGTCCTGATTTGGCCCAGATTAGAAGAAATATGAAGAACAGATGAAGAACAATAAATTAGGGCATACAAGCCTAAAACCAAATATCACAACCAATCCTAGAGTAATTAAGAATGTCTAAAAAGAAATCCAGGATTTAACATTACAGATCCAATGTGACGAACTGCGTTCAAATCAAAGGTTGGATGGATAACATAACTCAAATCCAATAATTTTCTTTTATGGGAAGCCCATGAAGAATCATTTTTCTATGAAATGGGTGAAGGGAAATTAGGTTTTAATTCATCAAAAAAATTCATGGGAAAATAGTCATTTTACCCAAAAAACATGGTCGCACGGTTTAGGTGCATGGTTTATCAAACCGTGCGCCAGGTCACACGGTTTACTATATAAAAAAGTGGTACTCACATGGTTACCATGAATAATTTTCTAGAACTGAAAAACCCATTAAAAAATCCTCTATTAAGATCTACTAAAAATATATACCTGGCTAGATGGTCATGCGGTCAAACAAGTACCGATGTACGACCCAACCCGCATGGTTTTCACTAACCATGAGACCTCCGATTTCCCCCCCAAACATGGGTTCTAGGATCTAGACCAGCCTCAAACATCTCTAATCCCTATATTACTTCAACAATCATTAATATTAGGCCATATTTAAGAAATTAAACTGATAATTGATGGAAAATAATAAATTTGTACCCCAAAGAAGAATTAGGTTCTTACAGTCACACATGAATCTCGCATGACCTGACATATCACGGTGAAATATTACCCTATATTCTGATCCTTATACGTCCTAGCCTCATTGCAACATGAAAAAAATACTTGGTTCTCAACATAAAACTCTAGAGGTTATTTTAGTTCTTTGAAACATGATTTTTATCGAGACTGTACAGTAGCCTTCCATTTCTGAATCGACTGAACATGATTGATAATCTCTTGTACGAGAAAAGGTTCAAGCATAACTGCCTATCCTTCCTCTAACCATAACATGAATGACCATAATGTACTACCATACAAATACACATAAATATATGTTTGAAAAGTAGCCTTAAATCAATTGTTGTTGGAGAATTTAACCAGGTCTATGCTCCTCTCCTAAGAGAACCCAAAATTCAAGATGCATTATAATGACTTGACCTTAAGAAATTATATCATACACTCTGACTTGTTATTAGTATAAGAGTGGTATGGTTTTATCAAAATCAAATGTTCACCTAATCCCTCAAAAACCCTTTCGAGAACCATTATATATACTAGTCATCCCTATCTAAAACGATATTATGAGATACCCTATGATGTTGTACTATCTCACAGATATAAAAACTTCCAAGATCAACTGTACTAAATTTATTCTTGATTGAAAATTAAGGGGAAACATTTATAGTCATATTAACAAAAACCCAAAGGGAATAATTTCATCTTATAAACCTAAGTAACCCAGTCCTAAAATCCATCATAATGTAAACTCACATCTACTCAGGAATGGTTAGGTATTGTAAAAGTCTGTAAGGTCGCTGGTATTTCACCTTCACCTACTGAAAAGTGGAAAAACTCATGAAAAACTTGCGAAAACTATTTTTATACCCAGCCTACAGTATTGTAGATGTAAATCCTGAAACATCTTGGTGACGTTGGAGTGAAATACCCAATATAAATCATGAAAATATCACACCATCTATTTATGCATGTTTGCTGAAACCAATACATGACCATGTACATGAAGAATCTCCAACTTACTTGTGGTTAAACTAGGATAACGATCCTCACCCACCATAATATAACATAGGATTAGGCCCTGAGAATATTATAGCTTCATCATCCTTACTATATCCAGAAGTTTATAGGTCACAACTATGGTTTTTAGAAAAGTCTGGCCCTAAGTGTCATGCACCTCCAATTGCATCTAAAAGAACAAATCTATAAGCTGAAACTCTCTACAGAATAACTAAACTTCCTGTATCTGTGTTCTCTTTCTCCCTGCATCGACCACATCATTACCTTTACATGTAGTCTTTTCAATCTCTAAATAAAAATACAGTAGGTACTCAACCCACCGTCTCTTTCTCAAATTCAGATTATGTTGTGTAAATACATACTTGAGGCATTTATTGTCTTTGTACAACACAAAATTTTCTCCTAGAAAATAATGTATCCAACAGTGAAATTAATGAACAATTGTTACTAACTCAAGATCTTATGTCTGAAAGTTCCTCTCATGTGGAATCAACAACCGAGACCTGTACACTATGACTCTCCCCCCGACATAATAACTACACCTAGT
This sequence comes from Viscum album, assembly GCA_963277665.1. Classification (NCBI taxonomy): domain Eukaryota; kingdom Viridiplantae; phylum Streptophyta; class Magnoliopsida; order Santalales; family Viscaceae; genus Viscum; species Viscum album. Next base: position 1,145,077,242 of record OY728159.1, on the reverse strand, counting down.
CTGATACCTAATGGATCACAGTAAATACTATAAATCTTGCCTATCTCTATAAAAACCAGTATTAGTGTTGTAGTGAATATCCCTTTCATCTCCTGAAAGGTTTTCTCATAGGTTTTTTATCATAATAACATCACACCCTTCTTTTTCAAGACTATGTGTAGAAATTCTAAGTGTGATAAGTCCTGTATGAAACAATCATAATATCTATACAGCCCCAAGAAACTCTATATTTCAAATACGTTCTTGGTATGATCCCAAAAAACTACAACTCTCACCTTATCTGGGTCAACTAATACTCCTATCTCATAGATTATGCGACCCAAGAAGTGAATCTGATCCATCCAGAAGTGCCACTTTGTGAGCATATAATATAAACTTTTTTATCTCAATGTATTCAATATTCTCTCAAGATGTTTTCCATTTCCATTTTGATTGTGAGAATACACCAAGATATTATTCATGAATACCATGAAAAAAGCATCCAAATATGGACGGAAAATAAGGTTCATCCATTCCATGAAGACTGTTGGCATGTTCGTGAGACTGAACTACATAACCAAATACTAATATAGAACATACCTTCTAAAAAAGGATGAACGAGGTATGACTAATAGTCTAACACAAACATGATGATAAAAATATCTCAAATAAATCATTGGGGAAACCTGAGTTCCATGAAGCTAGTCAAAGAGACCATCTATCCATGGTAGAGGATACCAATTCTTTACCATTTGCTGGTTCAATTTCTGATAATCCACACGCAACCTAAGATAACTGTCTATCTTTTTCCCAAAAAGGACTAGAGAACCCAATGAAAAAGTACTATATTGGATATCCCTTTGCCTTTAAATCCTTCAAATATCTGTTAAAATACTGTATCTTAGTAGTCTCCATCTATTAAGGAGGAATGGATATCAGTGCAAATCCTAGAAATAGATCTATAAAAAATTATACCTCTCTCACTAGAGGTAATTCTAAAAATTATTCAAGGAAAAATTCCTTGAAACAATCAACCACTGGATGGAAATAAACCTGATGTGTCCCCTGATAATCCAGACATATACTCAAAATCTTGGCTATCAGTCTGCCTAGCCCATGATGCTCGGGTCTAGATCAGCTCGCATGGACACCCCATTCACCCTTGTGAATAAAATATCCATCCTATGGTGATGTAAAGGTCACCCTATGACTATAACAATCAATAAAAATAATGAAAGGGAACCAACCAGTTCAAACTAAGAATGAAATCAAAACTTGTCGACTTGGGGGAAAAGAGGTCCTATACAAAGAGACACACACCAATGTCAAGGGAAAACTCTATGCACTATCATACTTTCTCTATTATAATCCAAAACAGAGTATCAATCATTATAACCCCATCAAAACACTGAAAACTAAGCCTATGGATATGAGAAATGGGCATTGATATATATCATTGTGATTCACCTATATCTAAAAGAGAATATTCTAAAGTTGAGACTACTAGAATAGTATATATCATGGTAAAAGGTCTGGGACGATGCTCCTATGGTGTTTGTTGAATTGTGTATATCTAGACTAATCCATGGCCCAGTGATAAAACCTACCTACCCTGAGCAGATCCGCTCTGTTATCTTTATATATACGGGATATAAATACCATGACCACTACCACCACCGCAGCCTGATCAACTAGCTATACTACAACTCTTTACCTAAAGAGAAGTTTCTAACATATATCTTGCATGTGGATTCAGTAAAAAACCTATATCACTGGCTACTGGAAAAGATTTTCTATAATAACATTATATATGACCCATCTTGTTTCATGATCAATATTCAATTGGGCCTCTTTTTCACTGAGGTCTCATATTCCCCAATCTAACGCACTGTAAACACCTCACCTAGCTACCTTACTATGTTATCTGAATACTTGAATCATCATGTGGAAGCTCTAGATGATAGTTCCTACTACTAGTCAAGGCATCACCAGATATAGGTTCATAATATCCCTGGCTCGCACCCCCGACATCCCTCGGGTTACAGTTTATGATAAGATCTTGATTCACTATTCCACAAATAGAAGTCATTTGGAATAAATTCACCTGATATCAGATGTCGTACTAGAGACCATCCTAAAATCAACTAGCTGTAGATAAACAATCACCCATAAGAATAGGTGTGAAGCAATGGAGATCTATAAAACTAATAGAATAATCTATAACTGATAACACAACCCATTCCAAGTGTAAGAACACATGAGATCTATTATCCATAAACATCTCACGATAGAAGTAATTATAGAATTATATATGAAAATATCTCTAATATACCTCTCGACGATGATCCATATGAGTAATTACTTCCTATAATCTATTAGAGGAATCATATAGCATATATATAGAAATCTTGACCCTCCTCTCAGGAGGTGTCTCAAGATGATAAAATATAGGTAGCATTGAATCTATTCATGACTCTGCAACATGTTCTTTGTCATCCCCTAAAAACATTGGCATATTCCACTTCTCAAACTCACATATCAACTCTTTCATAGTCAGGGTAGGTCACAGTACTCCTGGAATGGTCTACATGAAACACATAAACCCTTCACAAAATTTTGTCTCAAACCATTTTATAATAAAATCACTGGTTCTATAGTTGTTACAATGGGAAGATCTATTAGTAGCTCATGTACCACCACCTCTAGGTCATGATCTCCCCCACCCTTCTGGAAAGAAATTAGAGGACATCATAGTGTAATATATCTACAAATTCCTAGCACACACCTCAGATTAAGATTCCATAACTTCTAAAAGTGCATATGTTTAAATAGGAAAGGTACAAACCATACCATACCAGAAAAAATCCCTATTCCTCCTCCTTGATTCAGGTCTAGGTGATGTAAATATCATATAAAGTAAATATATACTTCCTATACCACACTGCTAAGGTCAGGTCTAGGAAAAGTTCTCTGCCATAAGAAATTTTAGTTTCCATTTTGTTCTCATTTAATTTCAATTATATCACAATTTATTTTAAATTATTGGACCAAATGGTTCACAAAATTCTGATTCATAAGGGCCCATAAACCTTATGAATTAAAATATGATGTGCACCTAATCCCCTCCATAACAAGTTATAGTCCACTCCAATCATGGTCCATGACTCAATGTTCTACAATTAGTTTTTTTGGGTGTCAGCTATATCCTAATCAGGAAAACATTACTTAGGTTATTGTAGACACTATGAGTACCAACCATGTTTTCCAATTCCTTGCACAAAATATTTATCACATAGCAGTTATATAAATCATGGAACATATCAAAAGTTCATGCAACCATGTAATTTATAGAATCTGGCATGGTAGAATGCATGGAATGTGAATCCTGTAAACTTTATAGAATGATGCCTCAGATAGAATAACCTTATCTCATTGGGTTTCAAAAAAAAAACAGATCCCGCAATCATATCAGTGATAACAACACAACACACGCGCATCCCCCAACAGTGGAATCAAATAAATTGTAATGGTCAAAATTCAGAAAACAGGAATTCCATTCATGGAAATTTGGATTTTACCAACATGCGGGTTAGCTATGCCTAGGAAAAACTCATTACCAATTTCAAATTTCTTTCTATCCACTTCTATTATCGCCAAATAATACACTTTGTATTGTCTTCAAATTATATTACACTCTAGGTTACCTTATCTTAGTTGGCCACATGTCCTCATGCACGTCTCCATAAATTTAATTGGATACTGAATAGAAATTATGGCCTAGTACATGTCCACAAGAAGAATATGTGCTCATTACTGGAGTGGAACAAAAAAGAATAGAAGAACATGTAATTAGTGAAATCTATAAATAAATTTGAAAATATAAAATATCTAAGATCGATATAATAAATAATTCCATAAGAAAAAATCACATAAATATGATGATGATATATGTCATGTGTCTACAAAGTAGCTAGAAAAGGTATACATGGAATAAATACAATACATATAAAAAAAATACCAAATTGATAAAAAACTATCTGAGCTAGCATAATAAGGATGATCTTGGGTTATTTCTCCCCTTATCATAAGAATAAATCATAAAAATATAGCAAGGAGCTTTACCTTATCCATACCGAAAAATATATAGTCTATCTGGGTACCCAAAGATGGCCCGAATAGGGTGTGAGATACAATCATAGTAGGAAATAATTCAAGGTCTAGTGTCATCCAGTCAGTGAATATATAAAATTAAAAGTGTGCTTGTTGTACTAGAATATGCAAGTGAAGTTCTGGATGTAAATAACCCATAAAGGTATTGGTTCCCATGGACACCAGTCTTCTACTTCCGGATTCAACATACCAGGAATGTATTTGAATAAGAAATAATCCTTGTCTCATTTAATAATTTTTCCATTAAATTAATTAATCTCTTTTAAAGAGTATGTATCATGATGTGAAACATAACCCATCATATCTTGTATAGGTATGTGATCAATAGATGTAACACCCCAAGATTCCATGGTATGCTTCTCCTTGAATAATACAATAGCGTGTGTTGTACGCAACTTCGAGTTCTAACACACACCACAACCAATCAAACCGGCTGTTATGAATAGTAATACCCACTTTTTTGAAATTTTATAAATTTTATCTTTCCAAATGGACTTCATTTTTGGATTTGTGATATCAAAATTATCTTAGGGTGAATTTTTAGTACTTTTCTGATAACTTTCATTTTTTGATGAATAGTGAAAATTGCTAAATTTTAATTAAAAACAACTTTTTTAATCAAAATAATTAATAGTGATACATTTTGAATTTGAGTTTTTATAAAGTACATTTAGAATATTTTTTTTACCATTTAATCCAATGTTGGTCATTGGACATAATTTCACATTTAAACTAGACATAAAAAATGTCAATCTTTTGATAGTTATTATTTCTTAAAAACATGTTTTTTGTTTTGACAGCGGGAATTAATTTTAAATTAATTTCTGCCAATTCTGTGTTTTGAATTTAGAAAAATGAATTCTATATTTAGAATCAGGAGGTCCAAATTGGGTAAATAGGTAACTTTTATTTTTATACGTTTTGAATAATTATTTCGGTAAATACTTTATTTGCCATGGTTAAAAGGTAAATCCGGTAATTAAGGGTAAAAAATAATATTATAATAATATTAAATTACCCCAAAATGTGTTCTACCCATACTGGTTGATAAATGTCCGACCATTGGAATATTTGGGTCAATTTTGGGACCTCATTGAGCCACTTGTAAGTGATAATGACACTTTATATTAATTAAGTTAAAGTAAATACAAAAATTACATAAGCATATATCTTTTAGAAATTTTTTTAACATAGGGTTATATATGTTATATTTTCGACAATGAATATTCATTAGAAAGATAAAAATATTTATTACATAATGTAATTTTATTTATTATTTTTAAAAATGTAGCAATTAAATTTATTTATGACACAATAATGATGCAGCATTTTCCTTATTAATGAAAGAATCAAATAATTGGTATTATAAATGATAGAATAAATATAATTTGACAGTTTTAATGCCATAGAAGAATTTTATAGGTTACTATGACATGTTAATATTTCTTAAATGAATTTTTTTTGAATTAATAATGTTTTTAAGACTTTAATAAAAATAAATTATTAAATTGTGTCAAAATTAACATATAGTAGTTTTTAAAACAAATATTATATTATTAATTGATATTCTATTTATAAAAATTTAAGGTTCGGACAAAGGACTTATATAATGATATTTGTATCATTAATGGACCATTTGGGGGTCTCTTGGAAGTATATAGTAAGTATATTAACTATATAATATAAAAATATAAAGAGACATGATAAATGTCAAACTAATTAACTAAGAGTTAAAACTAAAGGATAAGGTTAATAAACTTACCCAAACCTATCTAAAATCTATTGGTTGTGTTTTTTTCGACCTATAACCACCTTAAACTTTAAATAATCCACTTTTTACCCATTATAAACCGAATATTAATTTATTATAAAATAATATTTCTTTCTTTTCCTAAGGTGCCCCTCACCCCTCTTATAAAAGGGAACTTCTCCTTACCTCTAATTCACACATTAAAAGCCTTTTGGCTCGGCCAAAAACTACCCAAATATCCTCTCAACTTCCCTAAATGAAACCTAGGGGCCTTATTTTGATCAGAAATCCAACCTATGGAGCCCTTTTGATCAAATCAAAAGGAAGAACCCGGAGAAGAGGTAATGTTTTCACTACGCTCTTTCAAGTTTCTTTCTTCTTCAACTTCTTCTTTCATTGTTATTCCCAATCTAAAATAATTACTAAAGTATATTCTATATACTGTGATGTTATTATAAATATGGTACAACCATATTCAATATTCTATCCATCCTTTTAATGACATGTCACCATACGTGCATACGTACGGCTTACCGTCTCCACGTCATGGTGTAATTGTTATTCAATACATTATTATTTGGATGGGTATAATAATGATGTTTAATTCATGTAAATAATAAATATAACATGATAATGATTCTGTATATATGATATAATATCCAATTATATATTATTTTAATATTAAAAGAATGATATCATTGCTTGTGCGTACGTACGGATTACCATCTCCAAGAACGCGATGAGATTCATTCCCCATCGTATCAATTCAAGTCTAATTCTCATTTGATGATTAAAAATAATGTTTAAGGACTTGATATAATTCTAGACATTAATAATATACAACCTATCCACAACAAAAAATTCTTATGTAACAAAACATATAAAATAAAATGAGTAAGTTAACACCTGAAACGATGATAATACTAAGATATTATTAATAAAGAATTGTTAAAAGATCATATATGATATCATATTAATGTATAATATTCTTTTATAATTTAATAACAACTACTTCACCATTATAAAGGATGTTAAACTACCCTCAACCAAGGAAAATTACAAGGTAAGGGTTAATTTCACAATCTCTTTATTATCTGAGGTTGTTTTTACGTAAGTATCTACTGAGACATATTTATTATCCATTTCCATGTTTCATAAAATAGTTTTCAAAGGGATTCTTTTAAGGTACTTTTTACTAAAAAATCATTTTAAATGTTTTAAATATTTATTCTTCTAAACCATTCTCATTAATGTCCATGTTTTCAAAATGGTTTTAAGGATTTATTTAAATGGACATGAATGTTTTAAAATGTTAATTAATTTCAAAAGTTTCAAAGTGGTATGTGAAAAATTGATTAAAAAATGTATTTAAATGTATTCCTTTCTAAATTGTGTGACTTTTAAATGTTTTCATGAAAAAGTGATATTTCTCTCAAAGAGTCTTACAAATAATTTTCATCTATTTCTTTATACTTTAATGGATTTTAAACTTGTTTAAAGTTGATTTATTATGATACAAATCTTCCATATTGTATTGAAGGTTTTGTGATATGTTTGACTATGGATGTGTTATTTTTATACCATTTATGGTTTATGGGTAAAGTATTGAAATTTCGTATGCCAGTTTTAATAAGAATGTTTATGTTATGTTTAAACCTTTTCATATGAGGAATGCATTGGACTTATTAAGTGATGGGTGGAGCCCGCTATAGCTCCTCGATGCATCGGTAGGTCTCATTAGACAAACTAGTGTCTTGGAAGAAGGCCTTGACAAAATCTTATTTGTAGTCTTGGCACAAGGCCTTGACTATGTGGTTATGATAGTACGGCATTATGCATTCCATCATTATGAAAGTAGTTATTGATATTGCATGTGATTATTCAACTAGTAGAATATCCATGTGAATAAATAAATGGCATTATTTCATTTTATTTCTGCCATATTATGCTGAAGATCAAGTTTAAAAGGCTTTTTTTAGTTATACATTGCCTTAAATGTTTATTCATATTTATGAATGTTTTTGCAATATTTTTATCCTTTTTCATCATCTAAGCTCACCCCTTTCTTGGTTTTATTTTTCCCAGGATATGAAGAAGTATTTTATGAATGACCTACATGGATAATATAAGGGGATATGAGTGTGGAGACAAGATGTTGTTGTTGTTTTCAATTTATGATTTAATGTAAAATTTATGAATGTATCTAGTTATTCCAAGGCTAAAAAACCAATCGGTCTTTCGAGACTTTATATTTTGTGATCATGCCAATGTTATGTAATAATGCACCAAATCTAGGTAACTGGGGTCAGAGCGTTACAATAGATGCCTTAAGAGGATTCCAAAAAGGTGTAAGTCAGTAACTAAATATAAGCTTGGTCTTTGTCATGGAGGACACATCGTATAAATCATTTCATTAATTATTCAATTAGGAACCAAAGAGTTTAATTGTAATTTTTTAATTAGAATATAGTTATCACTCAAGGAATAACATAAACCAAGAACCTTACAAACCTATACATGGAGATCCTCAAAGGAACCAAGTTATCTCTCTAGGTGTGCTTTAACATCATTTCTATTCATGTCTGTCCTAGGTGGTGCACCAAGGGGGACGAAGTGTCACCCATGGCATATATAATCTAATGACCTCTAAGTCTATCCTTGGCAGTCCATATAAGGCATCCAATTTTCACTCAGGTGTATAATAGTAAAGCCTCTATGTCTATCCTCAGTAATCCACTAAGGATCTAAGTATCACTCAGACATAATCAAGGTAGTAGCCAAATGAGTCTATCCATAGAATCCATACGTGAACACATGTGTCACCCAAGGCACATAACCAACATGCATTCAATAAATATAATTTAATTAAATCCATTTCCAATACCACAACCAATTAATTTATATATCACCTCATAAGGTGGATTAAATAATATAAAAATTTTAAAGGATTATCCTCTTAATTAACTCACATGGGCATTTCAATAAATAAAAGTAACTAAAGAATAAGTAAGTAAGACTGTAGGGTCATGGTCATTCCATTCCCTTAGTTTAACCAATCCAATTACCAATTCAATCTTCATTTACAATTTATCATTTAACATCCCATAGAAAGGGGTAAATGATACCTAAAAGGGTATCAAGTTCATATACCACCCATGGTGGTCTAATTAATTAAACAACACACCCTAGGTGTGGTTACAATTCAAGTTTTTTAACTTTTATTCATTTATCAAGGGGATCATTAATTACATAGGTCATGCCTATCCATTTTAGACAATGATTAAATTCAAATCCAAGGGAATCACTTTGATAATTTTATGTGCGGAACAATGGAATATAAATAACTCCTTGAAATTAATGGAAAATCATGATACCACCTATCATAAGTCCATAGTGTATTGATCATCTGTTATTGTCTCATGATTCAACTCAAATTGGGTAAAAAATGAAGAACATATGAGAACCCTAAAAAATAGGGAAAATTAGATTTCACCCAAATAGTATATCTGATACCATGAAGAATGAGGAATGAAACCAAAGGAATGAAGATCTTACTAAGACAGATCCAATGATTTCAATGGATCTTGATTCTGATCTTGAACAGAGATGATCTTATAATTCAAAGATTCATATTCAAATAATGATATAATATTCCAAAAGATGATGAAAATATAAAATATAATTATGTAATAAGATTCAATCAAGGTAAATTTCATAATTTCACAAAAAATATTGGGCTACATGGTTTTGCAGCACGATTGGCCAAACCTTGTGCCAACTGTGTTCCCAGTACTATAGGGAGGGGAAGTTCTCATAGATTTCACACAAGGTTTGACTAACCATGAAAAAACCATGTCTCAAACCCCTGAGAAAAAATGTATATGGACACACACATGATTTCACCTCAAATCACATAGTTTATCAAACAATGCGGGCTCCTAATACCCAATTTCCATCCCTGAATGGTTAAATGTAACTATATACACTGCCTCACACAGTTTCTATAAACTGTGTGTCATGAATTTTTCTCCCAAAAAATTGGGTACCAGGCTTTGAAAAACCCCTGGACAACCCTGATACCTCCATGAACTCAAAAGGAATTAATTTTAAGGAATGATTAAGCACTAAAAATGAAAAATAATGGATGTAAAAGATTCCATACCTTATGAAAGAACTAGATTCTTACAATAACTAGGTTGATTGGATGTACCCCACTAACATGGTTTCCATCATCAATGTGCCAATCCTAACACTAGAGTAAGCATTATTGGATGAGAAGAGACATAAAATCAGAAACAAGGTGAAAAATCCAACAATCCTAAATGCTAATCAAATATCTGGATAGATCTCGTAACCCCATATAGTGTGTTGACCCACCTTAAGGTTATCTTGGTATAAACCTGGAACATATTGAGATTACTGATTTGGGTGACTACTGGTACACCAAGCCTTTGGTCTTGGACTGTTAGGTTGAAAGAATAGTTTTATCCAATCACTGAATGGGATATGTGAACAAATGTGAAGTGGATGACCCGATGACATCTCTTTTATATTCAATAAGTGTCTTTCCTAGAAAGTAATTTTCATGGGATCTGTGCAGGAGTTAGAAAAAAGAAGAAATTGATTGTACATCATACCAAGGATAAGGATTGCCTCAAATTGGTATATATCCCACAAACTAATCCCAAATTCCCCATGCCGTAGTTGAAAGGTGTTGGTACCTAAAAAATAACGACTGATCAAAATTTTAAAGATCCTGACTGGTGGATACATTGTGAATTGGAAATCCACACTGATTGGTATATAATGATGAACTCTAACTATTTAATAAATTTAGTTTAATTATGACCCACCAAAAAGCCAAGAAAAAATCATTAGGGGAAATGCCTCCATAAGAGATGTTTACTCAAACATAATTGGAGGACACTTTAACCTAATAAGGTGAATGATTTTAATTAACCAGTCAGATCAGAGATTCATATTGTTTCCCAAATTTATATAGAGGTATTCTTTCAGATAATGGAAAATATCAAAACTTTGGAGAAAGAAGGTTTGTTAGTAAGACTTCACGAAGAATAATATGGTTTCGAGGGTCATCCTCAACATTCTCAAAAAACATATCTCCTTTAAATGGAAATCATTGAATCAAACAGATGCCTCGGATCATGACCCTTCATCCCTGTAAACAAAATTTATATACAATTGATGGTCTGGTGGAATTGAAGGAAACAAAAATAAAATTTTAAAATCATTGAATTTTACATAGAATATTGAAGGCTATGTGGATTACATGGTGTAATATATGGTCCAAAAACATTCACTTGACTACATGGATTATCCCATTATGAAGTAGAAATAATTATTCTACAAAGTGAGATATTTTGTTTGTGGAAATACCATGTAATGGATGATGATTATTTAGTATGTGGAAGAATACGATCAGAAAGGTAAGACATTATATGGGAATATTTATAGGTTAAAAGATCCATGTTCATAGAAAAGAACTTTATATATGAAAAACGAGTTCATCTTGAAACATTTATATTGGTTTGGGTCCTCCCTTGGGTCATTCACACCACAAAGCATTGAACTAGGATGATTTATTCCTCAGAATTGTCTCCTCTTCTTTCTGATTAGACCATATTCTGACATGGGGAATTTTTTGGGACATTAAATTACACAAAGAATCTATAAAAGTTCCTTATAGATTTTGGAAAACCAAATCAACACAGGAGAATGATACATAGAGTTAAAATTAGAAAAGTATGAAGGACCAGAAAGTATCCAACCCATTATTGTGTACTAACTTACTATACAAGACCAATGATTTAAATGGTTTCCCTACAAGAGAAAATATTTTGTGGGTCACGAAATTTAGATCATGTCCCCTGCAAAAGATATTTTTGTTTAGATCATATGGTAGTGATCTCATGCCCCATGAAAATAGTATTTTCATTTGTCAAATGAGGTAAAAATATGACGCCACCTAAAAATGAAAATCATTTTTGGAGTGAGTAATTTCCCATACCACCCCCATAAATGAAAAGCATTTATGAATCAAGGTGATGTATCAATTGACCCCACAAATGGAAATCCATTATAGAATAGATGACAATTATATTACCCATTGCACATCGCCAGATATTCTATGCGTCTGAATGATAATTCAAAAAAATGGTTAGTCCCATGCCCTATAAATATATTATGTCATCTCTAGAATCAATGATATAAGGATGATTGATAGTGGGGAGATGAAAGATATTAGGGATAAGACTAGATAAGACTTCCATTTTGACATGTAATTTACTCACCGCGTATTGTGAAGGAAAAAAGAAACCCCACAAGGGGCTTTATAGCTTAGATCACCCAACTTGTGAAGGGATACCCTTCACAAGTTATTGTACCCACCTAGTCATCTATAAAGGGGACCCATTATTCCTTAATAGAAACCCTTGTGATGAAATCCACTATGGTGGATGAACCCCTTCATGATACCCCATCCTACATAGCTAGAATAGTACATGAAACGAGGTATCCTTAGGGAATTTTTAACCTTCACTATCACTAGTATCCTTCCATGTAGTGTTCAGATTCATGATGCCCCCTCTATAAAAATTCAAAGTCATACCCTTTAAAAGCCACCAAAACCTGAGAATTCCATCACTAAGATCTCCCATATAGCCACTAGATCCATCTGACCTGAAGATAAGACACATCAATATGTCCATTTTATGATCATACATGGTTAAGAAAGTCATGTATTTAACATTTTTAATATCCAGGGTTGCCAGAATTATCACAATCATGAATTCTTGTGGTAATGAGGATCCCAACCTTAGGGACGATGGAAGTGGTTGAGGTAGTGGCATTAATTACATATACTGCAAGAAATGTGAATAAATTTGTGTTGTATTTGACTCAGATATGTAATCCCAAATCCTGGGTTTATAATACATTTAGAAAGATATTAATTGATATTCCTTTCATTTCTCTCCGACTTACCTATATATATTCTTCCTCACCCACAAATTGATGAGGAGAATTTCTCTCCCTTGAGTATCCCTCATGGATTACACCCATAAACACCCTAAAAATATATCATATTACTCATACCTTTAAATATCTCTACCCTCATCCACCGGAAAAAATATAATAATGTTCAACTTAGTCTTTTGATTAAGGTTCAAGCCCTATCCCATTCATGATTGTGTGATGCGATGATATTCTAATATCTATTTTTTATCACACTGATCATGAATCACATGAACATATATATCAATGGTGACCATGAAACAAGTATGATAAAGAATATAAAATTTACCTCCAATAGTTTTAATCCCAAAACTGTGTTAGCATCCTCTCATACAGAGATAATCCCTATGAGAAAAACATTAAAGATATTCCTAATGAAGTATCTGTGAGACTCACCCATATGTTTAAACCCTAATTTAATAAACTAAACATACTTTGATTCAATTCATAGTGGGATATGGTGGAACAATCCTTGGGGATGGAAGAAAACAACTTAAATCCACTATCATCCTCACTGGGAAAATTTATCTGTAGGATAAAATTCCTATTTGGAGAGCTATATTTATTTTATGAAAAGTAATATCATCTTCATCCACATATATTCATGATGAGATTCATATTCATGTGTATATTCTTCTTCTAAGATAAATCCATTCGCATCAATCCATATTCCCTACGAGTTTGATAAAAAAGGGCTGCTCATGCGTAAGTCCCACATCAACTTTTTCTAGGCATATTTTCCCTAGACATCCTTGCTGAAGGATATTAAATTACATGGTTTGGTCTTTATCACAAGACCTCAAATTGTAAAACATGTCTTGTGACGTGTCACCGAACTACATATGTTTTGATTCCTTTTAGGAGGTTACATATGAAGCCCTTATCATAGTCCCAATCCTAACATAAAAAACTACAGCCACCTTCGTGGATGATAACAATCTTCATAATTCCCAATTTTTAGGATTTAAATCACTATTCTTTAAAATAGATCCTAATAAAGTAAATAATGAGTTTATATGGAGAACCATTGATATATATAGATAGATATCCCAATAGGGAACCTCAAATACATAAATATGGTTCCACTGATGGAGAGGATTTATTACATATGGATGGTTACTAATTCATTTATACAAGATTGAATGAAATGTTAAGTGACAGTAGAATTATATTTTGTTTTATAAAGGATTCATGGATTTAGATAAAATCTATAATAGAGTCTCCGAGTAAGAAAAAATCTCCCCAAAAGGGTTAGATGATTTTGACCTATTATCGTCTTGACCAATTTGAGTCCCTAAAAAGAATTGTAAAAATTCTTGTTGATCTTTTTACATTAGAAAGTAGGTTGAAATCGTTGATTTGGGAACCATAGGGTGTTTCTTGGTTCTATAAATCAATCCATTTAGAAACCAACCACAATTGGTGCGAATCAACGTTACTAGATTTTTCAATTTGTTTAGGTGATGTTGGAGTTTGTGATAAATTCCTAGGATTTTTTTGGTATTTTCATCATTTACACTTTATATGACACTATATATCATGTGTTATGATGTTTTATCTATTATTTATATTATATAATTGGTTTATGTATCTTTTTTCTTTTACTGATTTCATTTATTAAGGGTGATTCCTTCTATTTATACATTTTATACCCTCAAAGCTAATCACTAACCCATGACCTATTAATGGTGGGCTTCAGGGGTCATCCCCATAATCACAAATAACCATGAGGGGTACCTGTGGGTGGGGGGAATGGAAATAATAGACCACCTACTCATCCTAATTGGTTTCATTGTTGATATGCCCCATCGTGACATATCTTCCACTTATAAAACTAATGGTGAGATTTCCTCCTTATATTCTTCGTATCATCCCATGTTTATAAATAATATTTTATACTTTTTTTTCATTAAATATAAATATAAAAAAAGAATTTCTTTTTTAATAACTTTGAATGAAACATTTATACATATATTTATCACCAAAGTTGTTTCCTTTTCATTATTTCTTTCAAAATAATAATTCAAGTATAAAAGAATTTTATTTATTAAAATATTTTTATAAAATAACTTTCACCATATTCATGATTCTTTTGAAATATTTTTTTATAACTATATCACTTTTTATTCATTTTTATATCATCATATTAGTTAATTCATTATAATCTAACAGCCAAGATAATATGATACATGTTTTCAAAGTTACAATGTTGTAACATATTAAAAGTAATACCAAATAAAATATTATTTTAAACATATGATGAATTATTAAATATCAGCTTTACACTAAAATAATACTGTATCATGAATTTTCAGTTATACTATATCTTTTTCAATTTCTAAATAGTTTTTATCATATTATATGTATATATTTTATTAATAAAAATAAGTAGTATGTTTTATAATAAAATATCATTTTGAAAAATTTATTATTTTTATTTTAGAATGTTATTTATATTAGATATAGTGCTTTAATATCATAAAATAACTATAAAGTTGTGAAATTTTAGTTTTTATAAAACTAAAATGGTAATTTATATATAGTTTTTGACCTTAGTGTATAAAAATTGATTACACAAAAACTATTTTCTTGATTGTGTATTTCAAATATAATTTCCACATAATTAGAAGAATAATTTGATAAAATTAATATTATTTTTAATTATAAATAAATACATATAAATCATATAATAAATAATAGAATTAAAAAATATAAATCAATCATAACAATAGAAATAGTTTTTATTTTAAATTAATTAGGTTTCTATATATTATATGGTATAATTTATAAGTGAGATTTATTAATTTATAAATTTTTATTTCATAAAAAATACTTATTTTTATATAATCATTATGTAGAAATTAAATTAAGGATAATTTTTGGCCCTTTTTAAAGAATTTATTTATTAGTGAAATAGTGAAAATATAATTTTTTAGAAAACCACAACTTTTATTACAAAATCACAAGAAAAATATGGCTTAGGAAATTAATATGAATCTTTATATAGAAAAAATATTTTCAAGGATTGTGATAATGAATTTAAAAATTAAAAATTTTAATTTATAAAAAAAAATCTAACATTATAGAACATAAAATATATTTCTTTCTAATTAAAAACTATTTTGAGTTCTTTATATTTAAGGAGGTGGTTGGGATGTTCCATTTAGTTTAATATTTATTCTAATTTCAACTAACCTTAATTTTATTATTAATTATCATAATAATTTTTTGATAATTAATGATTCCCCCTAAATTATAAATAATAATTATTTTATCCCAAACCCCCCTATCATCACATTATAAATTCCAAACCTCACCACCCATCTTCTACTCACCCTTAAGATACAGATTTGAAACAATACCAAACAAGATCCCCCACAAAAACTATTATAAACATTTTATAGGTTTTGGTATTCCAAAAAGGGAATCCTAAAAAGAAATAATATGTGATCCAAGAAGGATACATAAGAAGAGTTAATTATCTTAACCAAATTATTTCAAATTATTTCTTGTTATACCACATAAAAACGTCTCTAATACATACATATATAATGAAATAAGAATATTCAATATACTTGAAAATAACCTAACACTATTAGCCTAGATTCAAAGGTTACTTAATTACATTGGCACTAGATTCAAGTGATCACATCGTAAAGGAATGAATAGTTTTGTAGCATCGATAAACTAGATACGTATTTGAATCTCTCATTAAAATTGAAAAATTAAAATAAAGAACATTTTTTATTTTATAACACCATTATTCCATTTATAATATCCTTTAATATCAATCATAATACACTTCCTGGAATTATAGGGGAAGGAAACATTAGAATGGGGTGAGCTCAGATACTATGTACAGGTTTATGTACAGTGGAATATATCATGAATACATAAGGTATAATTAATATGGAAAGGTAAATAACTAGAAATACATTCCATTTAATCAATAACTTGAGAATAAAAAATAATATGGTAACAATAAATGATAATCAAATACTTCTATATAAATAACCACATGAACTTGAAAATTATACATGAATATTATAAATAATCATACAATCACATGGAAATCAATTAATAGTCTCATAATGGGGGAATTAATATGTCTAAACATCATAAATATACTGTCAAGGACTTTTCCTAAGACATCTTACATAAATGGATAATGCCTCAGCTCAATACAAAAGTTAGTTTGTCTCATGGGATATATCAGTGCATCAAGGGGCTATAGTAGGCCCTGTCTATATCTTAATAAGTATAACCCATTACTCATATTAAAGTAGAGAAACATAATCAATATAAACAATAATATTGAAAATCTAGCATATGATATTTTTTAATTTCAATAATAATTAAACATAATCATAAACAATCTAGAGTAATATGGTTAATGTTATCCAAATATTACATGCACGGTCAAAATAATCATAGAAAATACATGGATATAATAAGTATAGTATCATTACAACATATTACCAATGTATCCTAAATAAAATGATGGGTTTTTTTTCATTGATGAATAGTAATACCATAAAAATTTCATTAAAAATATTATTGAGAAAAATACCCATTTCACTTTGAAAATAATGTTTTTTAAAATTACTTGTATATTAGGGGAAAAATTTATTTTAAAATAATCAAGGAAGAATATAATTGAGTATTAAATGTAGTGTGTGTTCATTATGGTTGGTAATTTCATATATTTCATTAAAAAAATTCCTTTCTCACTGTTATAAAAGGTCAAAAAGTACCTAATTTGTAAAAAGAAAGAAGATTATATTGAAACCATTTTAAAAAAAAATTCAAAATTGGTTAAAACATTATTCAATAAATAATTTTTATTATTTTGAATGAATTATTGGATGTATTTTTAGAAAACATGGATATGGAATGAAAATATTTTTGACTGAAGAGGGAAATAAAGTGATTTTTATTAAAACTATTTTCTCAACAATTTTAGGTACGAAAGAGAGTAAAATGGTAATATTACATAAAATATTCATGTATAAACATTAGATAATAAAATTAATTAGTTTCATGAGATATTTATTGTGTGGTTATGATTGTGGGAAATTTCATATATTCCATTAAAAACATTCCTTTCTCAGAGTTATAAAAAGGTCAAAAAGTACCTTATTTCGAAAAGGAAAGAAGATTATATTGAAATTTTTTTCTAAAAATTCCAAATTATTTAAAAATTTACTCAATAAATCATTTGGATTATTTTGAAAAAATAATTGGAAGTATTTTTAGAAAACATTGATATGGAATGAAAAGTATTTTTGATGGAAGAGGGAAATAAATTCATTTTTATAAAAAATGTTTTCTCAATAATTTTAGGTACTAAAGAGAGTAAAATGGTTATATTACCTAAAATATTTATGTATGAACATTAGATAAGAAAATTCATGAGTATCATGAGATATTTATCTATATATTTCCTCATCGAAAACTTAATCATAAACAATCCTGATAAAAGATGAGATTTTAAAATAAACCCTTATCGCTCTGGTAATTTTTGAATCATATCCCCAATAAAATCAAATGAAACTTTAAATACCATAAATATAATTTTTTTCAGGATATAAAATATTAATGGTTTATTATAAAAACAAAAACAAGAAATAATTAGTGAATATGGAATATGTCTCACAGAAGTGAATGTGAAACGAGAAACCCTTAACTCAGGTCTCATTTCCTTCATACATGTTCAAACCTCCAATATAATAAATATATATTAATAATAAAATTTTAAATATCCAAAATAATATATATCATACAATATATTGTTTTCTTAAAACTTTTTAACACATGATAATTAACAATTCCTTAATAAAAACACTATTTTAGGTGATAACTGCTTCGTTTTTCATGTATGTTTTGGTATGGTAGTTTTGGTCATTATAACTCAATCACAGTAAATTATTATACATAATTATAATAATTATATAAATATCATAAATATTACCTAAATAATGTTTTATAATAATCCATAAAATAATGATATAAAAATGAACATCACTGTTCATAGAGAGGGTAGACTGTACGTACGCATGAACACTAATTCCATTTTTTTATGGATGGGTAGAAAGAAAGGTAAATGATTTTTTACATTTAAATAACAATTTTTATATCTTATATATTCTTAAAATATATCATTATTATCATCCATGTCAAAAATAAAATTAAAAACAAATCACATCGCTACGTGGAGGCGGTTGTCCACATGTACACATGTGCAACATTATCATTTTCTAATAGTTTGGAAGGTAAGATGGTAGATGTAATATAATTTAAGAATTATAATTATTTCATAAATAATATATATATATATATATATAATCCATCACTATATCCATCCGTGAGAGGTAGTGATGGAAAACGAATAACAACTGTTCGGAAGGTGGTAGTCCGCTGTACACACGATCAATGATTTAATTTAATAATTTGATGGAATATTGGATGGATATTGGATATAATATTAAAATATTAAATTATAATTTTATTTAAGATACCATTGTTATTATTTTATAATATTTGGATAATATTTTAAGGGGTTATGGGACGAAATAAGATAAGGATGCAAGGTTATGAACTATACCTCTTCTTTAGAGAACCTCTTTATGTTTATACCTAATGACTTCCTAGAATGGTTTTTTGATGAAATGAAGGAAAATATTTCATGGGTAAGGATTTATGGGAGGTTTGTTTTAGTTATTTTCTGAACAAATTGGGTTTGTAAGTGTGAATTTTAGAGGAGAGTGAGATTCCTTTTATAAGTTGGGAAGAGGGCACACTTGTATTATTTGAAGAGAATAAAGTATAAACACCTTTTCTACATGAAAAATGGGTCCAAAATGTATAATTAAAGAATATTATATGACATAAAGACTATATATGGCTTGAAAATATGAATTATACAATTTTATATTCCACTTTAACCATAATAGATTTAGTTTAATCCCTGATAAACCCCTTATAACTTTAATCGCAGTAATAAATTTTTACGGTCTTTACTATTACTTACGACAAAAAATAAATTTTAACTTATTAACTAATATTAATTAACATTATTACAAATATTTGATCCATTTTCTAAAATTAAAACCCTAGGATTGGTAAAATTTAATTTAAAATTAAACCATAGATGTGATAAAAAAGAGGTTTTCTAGAGAAACGTTTTCATAAGTATAAAATGTTTTTTATATCAAAATTAAACATATAATTGATTATAATTAACTTAATTGGAATAATTATAATACATTTTAACTAATTTTACTTTTAAAATAATTTTAAACAAAATATAACTTGTACGATATTTAAATAGAAAATAAATTTTTAATAAAATATTAGTGTTTTTAATTATTAATTATAAAATTAATATTTTATAAAAAATTCAGAATAATTCACTCTAATAGTATATTGAAATGTTGATTTAAAAAATCAATATCATTTTTTCATATAATGTTTATAATATTGTTAAATATTAATTTTTACATAACATCCCAAGATACGGTGAAACGATTTTTAGAAAAAATATTATTTTTTAGGAAAATGTTTATTTTTATTTTAAATGATTTTTGTTTTTATTTACAATCAGTTAATAACCAATAAATTTATTTTATGTTAACATCAGGCATATAATTTTAATAATTTAGTTATTCCTACTCATAACCACCAATTTAACATCTAAGTTATAAAATTATTACATATTACTGTATATTTAGACTTAGGGTTTCATGTACTAAAAATTATTGTTGAGATTAAATTTACTTAAAAATAAATATATTTGAAGTTGTTGGTGTGTTAAACGCTTTGATACTTCAAAAAAATTTATCCTTGAAATTTCCATAATTTGACCTCATGAAATTATTTGGGTAGTTATTCATCATAACTTCCTCTGGTTCTCGCGTCACCTCTTCTATCTTATGATTTCTCCAAAATACTATTACCTACTAAGCCATTTGATTCCTTAACACCTATACTTTATTATCATGAATCTATATATTCTCATCATAATAATATTTATTAGGTTTAAATTCTATATCTTCAGATGTTAGTAAGTACATTAGTTTTGGGATGCACTTCATTAAAAATGATATATGGAACACATCATTTACTATAGAGAGACTATGCGACATTTAAAAATAGTAAGAAACAGATAAAATTCTTTATAGGATATAAAAAGTTCTGATATAATTGAAACATAGTTCTTATTTCTTATTTAACTTCATAACAACCTTCCATGGTGATACTTTCATGACACGGTGATATCCCACTTGAAATTCTAAATATTTCATCGAGTTATGTACATAGATAATTTTCATTATTTGTGTTTTTTATATGGGTTTGAATGGTCATTAAATGTTTCATTGTATAGTGCACATGTATTGGCCCTATAAGCTTCCTTCCAACAGCTTCATCCAAAATTTTTTTAGTATGATATTTTTTTCAAATAAAAATTAAAAAAAAACCATTTGAATACTTTAATGAAAGATACAGTTATAAGAGAACTCTACCAAAGGAAAATTATGATCTCACATACCTTGAAAGTGAAGAGATTATGTTTTCAACATGTCTTATAATGTTTGGATAATCCTTTTGAACTATCCATAAGTTTTTTGGTGATAATAAGTGCTTAAAAAAGATATATATTAGGATACCTATAAAGAATCTTCCATAATTTTGATGTAAATTATGGATAGAGATTAGAAATAATTGAAATTGGTGAGCTGTGAAGTCATAAAAAATAACTAACATAGAGTTGAGAAAAGTGATCAAGTGGTAAATATTTTATTATAGAAATTAAATGTGTGGATTTGGTGAGGTTATCAATAATAATTCGTATTTCATCATTATTTCAAAGAGTCTTGGGTAATACAGTGATAAGTTCCACTATAATTTCATCCCATTTCCATATAGAAATAGGTATAGGTTTTATAAATTCTATAATATGAAACCACTTAGACTTTACCTATAGGAAAACCAAATGTCATGACACATAATCAGTATTTTCTTGCTTCATATTATCCCACAAAAAATTTTCCTTCAAATATTTATACATCTTGGGGCTACCTGAGTGTACAGGGAATTTTGATCTACGAGAATCATCTGAAAATTAACTTTTTTTATCAGGTATATATTAAACACATAATATCTTTCAAAAGTTTGATATTCCTTCTTTCAAAATGAAGTATTAAACTTTTCCACCATTAATGGCTTTAATATTCTTTTGAAAATTCTCATGAATTGGTTGATAAATTTTTATATTTTCTAACAATGATTTTTTGGAAATAATTTGAAAAGGGAGTGATGTCTACCCTTCCTTAATAATTCCCATATCTATCTTTACTAGATTATAAATATAGTATCCCTAAATATCCTCAATTTGGTAACAACAACATGATATTTCATACTCTATGAACCCACTACTGTATTTCACTTTCTTGGATGTTAGTGTGTTTTCCAATCACAATAATTTAGTAGCTCAAGCCATCACATTTTCCTCCTGTCAAGCTCTTTATGTAAAAATATTTATTTTAGTCTCTTTTTATTCATGTATATCTAATAATTTTTACTATAGATATAATGTCTCCATATATTAGAAGGAATGATTATAATTGGAAACTCAAGATCATGGGATTGAAAGTTTTTACCATGGATCTATATCTTTCTTGGGGTATATGTAATAAATTTATAATTTTTTATAAGAAAACAAATAAGTCCCTTCTTTGATGTGTCACAGTTTATTAAAAATCTATCATTTCATGATGGTTGATCCAAAATGAGAGAATTTAATAATCTCTTCTTAATTTCTTCAAAACATTCTTCAAATAAATTTTTACATACATACTTGACCCATTTATGAGTAAGCTTGGTTAATAGGGTATCCAATCAGGAAATTATTTGAAAAAATTAGAGGTAGTAACCAACCAAACCAATAAAACTATGCACCTCAGTTATGTTCAATGGAATAGGCCATTCTTGGACTACCTTTTTCTTCAAATTATAAACTGAGATTCCGTCATTGGAGATAATAAGGCCAAGGAAAGAATCTTTCTGAATATAAAATTCACAAATTCTAAATTTCTTATATAAATATTTTCTTTTAATAATCTCAATAATGACCCACAAGTGATTCTCATGGTCCTCATAGCTCTAGGAGTATTAAAATATCTCATTAATAAATAAAAAAAATAAAATTATCAATATATTTTTTCAATAATTTGTTCATTCGATCTATAGAGACATATGGTGCATTTTTAAATCCCAAATAAATTATTGTGAACATGTAATGTCCACACATTGTTCAAAATGATGTCTTTGGAATATTTTCCTTCTTTATTCACAATTGAGTATACATGAAATGAATTTTAATATTTGAAAAATAGTTACCTCCATGAGTTTGATTGAATAAGTCATCAATGAACGATAAGGGATACTCTTTTTTATTTTAATAACATTGATTTCTCTATAATAAATGCACATTCCCATAGATATGTATTTTTCATTAATGAAGATAACCAAATATCCGTAATTAAAAACAAAAGGGTATATAAATACATTTTCACACAAACCCATTAGTTGTTTCTTCAACTCCACTAATTCCATAGTTTCCACTATATATGGTGTAATTGGTATTGGTCTTTTATTGGAGATTATGTAAATGGAAAACTAAACATCATACTCTTGCGGATTTCAAGGTAATTACTCATGAAATACATTAATATATTCCTGTAAAATAGGTAAATCCACAATTGGAAGATTTTATTTTTATTCAATATATTTTTTATACTCTTCCTTCCCAATAATTTCATTTGTAAGATGTAATGTGGAGATCTAGTAAATACTTAGATGATGAATTATCCACTATAAGGATAAGGAATTTCATACCTTTATCATGAATAATAATTTCCTTATCTTTACTATAAATATTGGTGCTATATTTATAAATCCAGTCCATACCAAGTATTATATCAAAACCAATCGTAGGTATAACAATGAAGTCATAAAATTAGGGATGTTTATTTTTTGCAAAAGGGAATCAACTAACACAACCTTGTTGGGATGATAATTACAATAGGGTTTTGATTGATAAGTACCTTCTTATGATGCGAAAAAAATTTAATTTTCATAGAAATCATTGAAGATATTCAAGAGTGATTTGATCCAGAATCAAATAAATCATGAGATAAATTTGAGGATATTATCAATGTACCTACAACCACATCATTAGATACTTCAACCTCATCTTTGTGATCACATAATATTGGTACTTCTTTCATGTCATTTTCCATGGAAAATTATCTTGATTCCTAGGAAGTTCTTTTACATAGATCCCGATATCCTTACAGTTGGATCATTTCACATTAGAATCTTATTTCCTCTAATTAAACTCATAAGTATGATATCGTTTCTTTCCAAACATTTTGACAAATCACATTTACGACATGAATTATCTACAACATTTATTTCTATATTTACTAAAAAATTTAAATACCACACTTCCCACTCTTCCCTATTTCCATATTTCATTTCCCAAAGTATTAAACATCTCTTTTATTATCTTATTCTCTTATAAGTCATAATACTTTGAAAAGTATTTCTCCATATTGATAGAACATGATACAATGTACTTATATGATGATAAGGATTGAGATTCTAGTTTCATTTTAAGTATTGGATTAATCCCATCAATGAAGCAGTCTTCATTTCTATTTGAATTTTGTGTATAGTTTACAACATTCCTTTCTGACCTTGTAAATTTGGCTTCATTCATAGAAACATTTTCGTCTTACTTTTTTCATAGATTCAAGAATTTTCTATCCATATCTGCTTGTTTTTTGTGAGAAAAATATTTTTCCAAGAAGGGTACCTTAAAATCCTACCACTTAATGTTTTTTATTTCATCTTCTCCCTTAGTGTTTTGAATTAGTGACCACCATTGATCCACATCCACGAAGAGATGATAAATTCCCATGAAAACATTCTCCATTTAATTTCTTCCCAAAGTGATAAGTATATTCTATAAATAATTTATCCATTTCTTAGTTAAATATAGATTTTTAGTCCCATTGAATGATGAAGGTTTTTGACGAATGAAGAAGTATAACATTTTTACACTACATTATTGATTAGTAGGATAATATATATGGGAAATGTTATTGAACATAAATTGAGTCATCTTCTCCAATATAGTAATAATTTTATCAGTTATAGCCACAACTGTTACTCTAGACTTCTTACTTTACCTAGGAGGGAAATCCCTATATGTATTATATGAATTGATTCTCTATACATTACTTTACATAGGTTCCAATTAAAAATAATGGAATAAACTATATTAGATCATAACCTTAAGAATCATAATTTATAATATCATGATTGGTTAAACACATAATTTAAATTAATTTTGTTTATAAGTAATATCAAAATAATAAAATTTCTATATTTTGGAATATTATCAAGAAATAAAAATATTTTGAAATCCTTCCGAATGGTTAGTAAAGAAAATATGAATTAACCCAAGCATAACCATTGGGAGTGTCAAAGTAATTGTCAAACAAGGATCTTTGTCATGAACTAGGTGATGATCAATTCAAATCCCAATACACCACTTTTAGATTTATTACCTCTTTGTACAACTATTCCAGTTCCACATTCAATTGTAGTATCCATTTAGGGATTTATTTATAAGAAAAACACATAATATATACATTACCAAAACATTTTGATGTTATCCTATACTTAGAATTATCACTAAATTATGTCATAGGGATATATTCCCAATTATATGTTTTCCTAAATATAGTTCCCAAGGTTTCTACTAAACTTTCTTTGGTACCAAGTAGAATGACCCCAACCCAAGTATCCCAAATTATGTGGTTACTTTATTACATTGGTACTAGATATATTTTATCACATCCCAAAGTACTGAATAGTTTACTAGTCTTTATAAAATAGATATGTAATTTAAACTCATATTAAAGTTGAAAATATAAAATAAAATGTACTATTTTATTTAAGGAAACTATTATTCCCTTTATCATATCTCTGCAAATCCATCATAATAAACTTAATGGTATCTTGGGGAAATAAAACATAATAAAGGGTCCGTCTTATATGCTCAGTAAGAAAATGTGTACAATGGAAGATATAATGTATAATAAAGAATAATCAATATATATGATTAAATAACCCAAAACACAATCCATTTAATTAATAACTTGTGCACAATTAATAATATGGAAGAAATTAATGATGATCAAATAATTTAATATAAATAATCATTTAATCTTGAAGAATATTAATCGATATCATAACTAATGACATAGTAAAACAGAAATCATTAATCAGTATCCTAATGATGGAATTCATAATGATGGACATCATAACTATACTTTGAAGGTGTTGTACTAAGACATATTTCATAAAAGGGTAAATCCTCATCCAAATACCCAAGCTAGTATATCTCATGAGACCTAATAATTCATGAATGAAGTACAGTGGCCCCATCCATCACTTACTAAGTACAATTCATTCCTCATATGAAAGGGGATAAATTTAATTATTATAAACATTCATATTGAAAATATAGTTTATGAAATGTTAATAATTTACCTAACAATTATAGATAATCACAAACCATATTGACTGATTTGGAAAATGGTATCAAAATGTTATAACACTAGCCAAACTGATCATAAAAAATCTATATAAATAATAATTATGCAATCATTACAAAATTTTCCCAATGTATCATAAGTTAAATTAGGTTTTTTCCATTTTTAGTATAAATAAATTAAAAGTGTAATTAAATTAATTCTTGAGAAATATATCATTTTTACTTTGAATATGACTTTTAAAAACTAAAAATTTCATGATTATATAAAAAAAATCATTGAAAGGAATCATGGAATTTTATAAAGGAAGATTCATAGTAAGGTGTGGTCATGACAATGAGTAATTCCATAGAAGATGTTAAATAAATCATTCCTTTCTCTCTATTGTAAAAAGTCCAAAAAGTACCTCATTTGGAAAATAAAAAGAGTAATCATTTAAAATAATTATATAAGAATTAAAATATGGGTAAAAATTTATTTAATAAATTTTTTGTATAATGTTGAAAATTTTCTTGATTTTTTTTGTAACGTCCCGGATCCGGAAGCCACATAATGGGTGCCCCAAACCCAGTTGGTCACCTGAGCTCTAGTGAATTTCCCTAAATGCCAGAGGCTTCCGACTAGCAAAGAGGGCCCAGGTCTGATAGTGGGGAAACTATGGCCACATTTGTCAAAGTGTAGCACAACGAAAATGAAATATTACATTCAACAGTGGAAATAGTAAACAATATGAAATAGAGATGAACAACTCCAGTAATAGATAACCAAATGTTATATATAAAATTGTAGCATGTCACTATTTCTCTGAAAGAAGCCAAAACTGGATACACTGCAATACAACTCGAAGTACAAGGTACAAACAAACAAAACAATCAGAGTAAATAGAATGCAGCAACATCGCAAGCCTAAGCTTGGTCCCATGCTCTCCTAATCCTCTACTAAAATCATGTACCTATATAGGGAACCTTTCCCCTATCGACACCTGCAATAATATAGTCTGTTTGGGTTGAAGACATGACCCAAATAGGGTGTGAGAAATAAATCCCAATAGGCACCCACCAAAGGCCCGTGCCCAACTGTCAGTGAAAATGTGCAGAAACAGTGTGAAAAAGTAAATGTAGTAAAATACTATGTACTCAAAAGTAACTATCACTACCAGTTTCATTTCCAATTTAATATTTATTAATCACTTCCAAGATTTTTCTTTAGATTGGAAAGTATAACATATGAAAATCACCACAATGAATATTCTAAATAGATGTGTCCTCAAATATACTATCCTTACCCTCAGGTAACAGAATCAAATACATGCAGGTGATTTCCCTCATGAATAATGAATATTTCCCTCAGGAATATGAGATATATCCCTCAGGCATAGAAACTACTACCCACATCCATAAACAATGGTTCCCCTCAGGCTAACCAAACACATCCCACAGGCTAAAAAAACACTTCTCTCAGGCTAAATAGAACACTACCCTCAGGTTCAAGGAACCGGGCCAAGACCAAAGCATAAACAAGAAATTTATATAAATTTTCTCTCAAGAAAATGAAATCCACAATATAATCATGGCATGCCCTCAGGTATCCTGGCCAAATGGCTAAACCGAGGAACGCACCCGCAGGGTGGTCCTCGATCCAAGCAGTAATCCCAAACAGTAGTTTTAATTCATCAACAGATTATCTATGAAATTATAGATATCATTCCACAAAGGCATCATCCATACGACACCCACACATGGGTGTGTAGCACAATGGTACACAATTTCAACTCAACAGTTGGAAATAAACACCAGACCACCTACCTCGATCACCTCTGATCGGTATACATGAACGAAGCCTCCCGAAAATCCCGTGAACGACATAGATCTAGGATAAAATCACACACATTCAACCTCAAATAAAATTCACTCAAGAAATAATTGGTAAGAACTACTCAAGAAGAAGGAAGGGCCTACCCATGCAGTTTAAAGGAGATCGATGGCGTAAGAATCGGGTTCCCGGTGTGTGGTCGAAAGATCCTCCAATGTCCAACCGTCTCCTCCATACTCCAAACGAACCCACTGCCTCCTCTGCCAAATAAGAAGGCTACTTCCTATTTTATGCAAAGAAAACAGACGACACAGTGTATAATCATAAGTACATGGTGTGTACTTTTCATTTTTTTAACTCTTGATCTGGCGGCTTTTTTCCACCGTGACATTGTTCATCTGTCGACATGAGCACACAACGTGTACTCATGAATACACGGTGTGTACTGTCGCTCAGCTGGAAGATGACTCCGTAGTCTAACTGTTCACCTGTAAACTGATTACACTGCATGTAAATACATAGTACACGACATGTAGTCGGTTTTTACACCCTTCATCGTAGACAAGCCTACACGCGCTGTGTACTCATCCCACACGGCCAAATTACAAGGTGTGTGGAAAAGTACATGGCATGTACCAACAAAATTTTGGATTTTTCCCCATTTTATTTATTTTATCAAAAGCACTTAATGAAAGAGTAACATAAGAAACCTTTACCTCATGAATAAGAACCAGGTTCTTACAAACTTTCCCTCTTAAATCAATTCGTCCCTGAATTTCCCTTACAAGGGTGGTGAAGATAAAATTGTTATCACCTCTGGCCACTAAGCACATACGTCGGTCTCCCACTCCCAGGTTTCGTCCTGCACTTGGCCATGATGCCATATCACCCGTACGAGAGGAATTGACCATCCTCGGAGAACCTTTGTGCTCATATCAACAATATGAATCAGATGCTCCTCAAAGGATGAATCGTCCTGAAGCTCAACCTCCTCAGGCTGAAAAACTTGAGACGGGTCTGAGTGATAACGATGTAGAAGAGATAGATGGGAGACATCGTGCATGGACCGATATCTCTGTGGTAACTTAAACCAATAGGAAACCGGTCCGACTCTCTCCAGAATCTCAAAGGGCCCCACATACCTCGGTGAAAGTTTACCCTGTCTCCTGATCTGCCTGTGTCCCAAACTTGGTGAAACACGCAATAAAACCTGATCCTCGACCAAAAACTCCAATGGTCTTCTACGACGATCAACATAAGATTTCTGACGAGACTCTGTAGTAGCCATATTATTTTGAATCAACTGGACCTGCTCTGAAGTCTTCCGCATGAGACGTGGTCCTAGTAAAGCTGCCTCACCTACCTCTAACCAGCACAAAGGTGATCGACATGGACTACCATAGAAAGAATTTTAAGGCTCCATCTCAAAAGTTACCTGAAAACTGTTATTGTAGGAAAAATTGAGCAGGGGTATGTGCTTCTCCACAGAGATCCCAATGTCTAGAATGCATGCACGTAGAATGTCCTCAAGTAACTATATCGTATGCTATGATTGGCCATCGGTCTGAGGGTGTTAGGCTTTGCTCAGAAGCTCCTGTGTACCCAGTTCCCTATGAAAACCCTGCTAGAATCGAGATGTAAAACATGCGTCCCTATCTGAAATAATAGAATGAGGGAACCCATGTAGACATAATACCTCTCAAATATAAAAATTCCCGAGCTCGTGAACACTGAAGGTATCTTTGATCAGAAAAAAGTGAGCTACCTTCGTAAGTCTATCCAAAACAACCCACATGACATCACTACCTCGAGGTGACCTCAGAAACATAGTCATGAAATCTATCGTGACATCATCCCATTTTCACTCCGGAATAGGTAACTGCTGTAACAGTCCGGCTGGCCTATGATGCTCCACCTTCACCTTCTGATAGGTAAATCATCTCACAACAAAACCCAGCTATCTCTCTCTTCATACCTAGAAACCAATACTGACATCTCAAGTCACGGTATATTTTGGTAACTCCGGGATGAACTGCCCAAGATGAAGGATGAAACTACCGCATCAACTCCTCGCACATATCCCCTGGAACCCAAAATCATCCATGGATAGGTAGTACCTCATCATCATCTATATTCCAACTAAGTGGAGGGTCCTCACTTTCCACCGAATCCCGTAGAACTAGGCCTTCTGAATCTGATAGCAGTCTCATCCTCACTCTATCCAGGAGGGTAGAAATCATACCTAAGAAAGAAAGATAGGTTTTCCTCTGACTTTCATACACCTCCAAATGCATCTCAAAGAACAGAGCCATAAGCTGCCCCTCACCACTGCCCTCGTGCACTGCCTGTATCTGAGTCCTCCTACTCAGTGCGTTAGTAACTGCGTTTCCCTTACCAGGTGTATAGGCAAACTCAAAGTCGAAGGACTGAAGGTATTCACCCCAACTTCACTGTCTCAAATTCAGGTCACACTGAGTAAAGATATATTTTAGAATTTTGTGGTCCGTAAACAACAAAAAAAGTTCTCCCAATAGATAATGTATCTAACAGCGTAACGCTTGAACAACTACGGCCAACTCGAGATCATGCGTCGGGTAATTCGTCTCATTTTTCCACAACTACCAAGACCCGTATGCAACAACTCGATCGCCCTACATCAACACTACTCCCAGCCCAATACCTGATGCATCACAGTAAATTATATAGCTCTTCCCTTGATCTGGATGTATCAGGAATGGTGCTTATGTTAACCTTCCATTAAGCTCATGAAAGGATATCTTGCATGTTTATAACCAAACAAACATCACACTCTTCTTAGTCGAACTCTTCAAAGGCATTTCTAAGCGGGAGAAGTCCTTTATAATGCGCCTGTAGTAACCAGTCAGCCCCAAGAAACTCCTTATCTCAAATACATTCTTAGGATTCTCCCATGACACTACTGCTCTCACTTTCTCTGGGTCTACTGTAACTCCTGCCTCTGAGATAATATGACCCAAGAAGTAAATCTGGTCCATCCAAAAGTGGCACATTGAGAGCTTAACATATACATAATGCTCTCTCAGTGTACTCAGTATGATCTCAAGATGGGTGGCATGGTCGTGTCGAGTGCGAGAGTACACCAAGATATCATCCGCGAAGACTACCAAAAACGATTCTAGATAAAGATGGAACACACGATTCATCAGATCGATGAAAACTACGGGCGCGTTTGTGAGTCCGAACGGCATAACCAAGTACTCATATATAACATATCTTCTCAAAAAATCCTTAAGCGGTATGTCCGATGGTCTAACATGCGACTGATGATATTCGGATCTCAAGTCAATCTTCGAGAATAGTCATCCACCTTGAAGTTGATCTAAAAGATCATCAATGATAGGTAAGGGGTATCCGTTATTAACCGTCAACTGGTTCAGCTTTCTGTAATCCATGAAAAGTCTGATGGTACCATCCACCTTCTTAGAAAACAGGACAAGCGAACCCCAAGGAGAAGTACTGGGTTGGATAAAACCCTTTGCTTACAACTCCTCTAACTGCCTCTTGAGCTCCTACAACTCTGGTGTAGCCATCCTATAAGGATGAATGGACACCATTGCTGCTCCTAGCACTAGATCAACAACAAAATCCACCTCTTTCTCTGGAGGAAGACCTGAAAAGTTGTCTGAGAAGACATCCCTGAAACGATCAATCACTAGAGGGAAATCCTTATGACAAGTTCCCTGATCATCTAGATATAAACTCTCAATCTGGGCTGTTATTGTACCTCACCCATGATGCTTGGGTCCATCTTGGCTCGCCTGGACATCCCAGTCTCCCTTATATAGAAACTCTCTTCCCTCTAGTGACGTGAAACCCATCCTGTGACAATAGCAATCCACAAAGGCTTGAAAGGGTACCAACTCGTCCATTTACGTGAGTACCTAAATAGGATTAAATATACAAAGATCATCTGAATAATGAATTCAATACCTCAAGTCACCTGATACTATTCGAGATATCATTATCGTCCAATAGTTCTCAACCTAGACTCTTCTCAACCCTATGTCTGTAGTAAACATATGAGAGATTATCAGGTACCCAAGTAAAATAGAGACCCAATAAGGGTGTGAGTAAAACCATATAGGCCACACAAAATTTTTGACTAAATAAAATACCAGTAAGTAAAATAGTATATGTAGATAAATAGTATAATAAATTAAAAGAATAAAGAAGAGATACATGACAAGAAATACAACAACTCATCTAGTGCCCACTATCCCAAATGGTTATATGGTGACACCTAGGCTAACCAAACGTGAAACGAACTAAACTAGTACTCTTAGGAATAACATAGAGGGGCATCATATCTAACCAAAAGGGGCATGTTTCCTATTCATTCCATCAAATAGGCATAAAACATAAATCCATGATATATGACTTATGTACCCATTCCATTTTTATAAGAACATCGATATAAAATCTAAGATAAATATCATTATTAATACGAAACATGCCTAAAAACTCCATCCATCACTGAACCTTATACCAAAATATTTGTACTAATACTTAACATAGAGTGTATAAAACACATAAAAATATAATAGTAGTTCCCAAAGCCTATGTCCAATGTCCATCTATACATAACATTAGTGGTGCCCCAAGCATAAGTCTGGGAAAACCTAAGGAGGAGTAACAACAGCCGAACATCCTATATCACATGGTATACCATCATTGAAAATATCCTCAGTCTCAGGATTAACCCATGAAATACACTATTAGGGGCCAAATCCATAGTGTGACACCTTATACATAGTATACCACTTATTCCCAGTGAATTAATCCAACACCTAAACTATTAAAATATAATGACCTAGGTCTAATATGGTTGTAACCTAACTTAAAAGAATCAGCTAATGAAATAAAATAATCATTTTTTATAAAGGATATTTTTTTACGGCTGAGTGAGACCATTTTCTTATGAATTTTAGAAGTCTTGGTTATAATTATTAGATTCCAAATTAACTATTTATTGTTTTCTTACTTCCTTGTGTGATTTCTCTAGATGTGGATCCTTTTTATGTGAAATGATGTTATTTTGGTATAAATAGTTGTTTGGTAATAAATTTGAGGGGGTTATTGTTTTAATTTTTGAAGTTAGTGGCAGTGAGGGCAGGATGCATCATGATATTTATTGTGGTGTTGGGGATGGTACTAGTAATAATAGAATGGGTTGAATCTGGGATTCATCATTAATTTTTGAGGTAAAACCTAGGTTTATTTCTTGTAAATATTTTTTTTACCATTTGGTTGAGTTTTGTTTTTTTTTCATTCATTTACCCACTGGTCAACACATCTAGTTGGTCTTGGTCTATGTATCTTTTTAGGGTAGATTAGGTTAAGTAATTAATTATATATAATTATGGAATGTTAATTAATATTAAATGATTTAACCCTTGGGTTTTCATATAATAACCAATAATTTTAATATATATATATATATATATATCAAATCATATTAGTTGAAAATTCCTTATGTAACATAATTATTCACACTATAATCATTTAGGTCTTGTATCATTTGGAAACTAGGATACATAAATAATTGGTTGAAAAGTGGACCATGTCGTCTCCCACTAATTTGATCATAAATAACACCCTTATTGGACATATCATACTTAATACCTATGTTTATAACCCAGGGAAAATAAATATAAGAAAGTGTAAGACTAGATGCTCAGTTAGGGAAACCAAGGGAGATATAAATGATCACTTAAGTATAACATGAGTATAAGGGTATGATAATAAGATCATAATATTTAAATCCAAACCCTACAGATTGTAGGTCATAATCATGACTTATGGAATAAATCATTCTAGTTCATAAGGCATGAATCATAATGTAATCAAATAACATGATATCTAAGAGAATAAAATTGAATGAATACATATATTATTGGCATACACATAAGCATAGAAATAATTTTCATAGTAGTCAAGGATCATTTCCAAGACTATCACAGTGGATTGGGTTCACTCCCAAAACGATTGTTGTATTTAAGATTCAATCATAATTTTTTTATAGATAATATCTGACCTTACTAAATTGGTTTCACACCCCATTCAAGTCATGTTTATATCATGGGATATCAATCTTAACCAATTATATTAGATGTTTATATAATTTTGGGTCCACTGGTCACATAATTAGAATCATGTATACGTGTTAAAAAATATTATAAAACATTTCTCATATCCTAACCCAAGAAAATGAAATGAATTTCATAATTCTTTCATCATGGCATAACCCATGTAAAATAAATGGGTTTCATAATTTTTTCATCAATTAATATTATTATAACCCATGGAAAAGGAAAAAGATTCATGAATATCTTTTCATAATTATCATAAACCATATAGTGAAATAATAAGTATGGAGTAATTGGATATTATCTCTGGTAAAACTTATTTAACATCAAATGATGTTATCTTAGATGAAAAATGTATTTATACGATCACTTCTAACATTTCCTTAAAAATACCACTTTTTCATTGAAATCACCTATTTAAAATACAATTATTTTTTCAAAATATTAATGTAAAATATTTATTTGAACATAATCATTAAAAAATTTAAAGTAATATTCAATTAATTTAATGGTCATTAAGACATGAAACTCAATTCATCTGGTATAAGTTAAAAGAAAATAATCCTTAAATACTTTCGAAAAGAATTACCTTATTCAGACAATGTCAAGAAGAATCCCTTTAAGAAATCATGTAAAATGTAAACAATGGGTGAAAATGACCTTTAAAAATCGTTTTATAATATTAAAAACAATCCCTAAACCCATTTTTAGGAAACATGGAATTGAGTGTGGAAGGTTGTTTTTGACTGAAGAGAGAAATCAAGTCATTTTACCTTAAAAATAGTCTTTTGGTATATTGAGTACATAAACAAAGGAAATAGAAATGAAAAAAATATAATTTATATAAATAACCAATATATATTAAAATACATGGTGTTATTTATAAATAAAAGATATTATTAAATCAAATAAACTTAACCGTAATTAATCCTGATAAACAATGAGACTATAACAAAAAACCCTTACCCTAGGTCTGACTTCCATCATATTCGTATGGAACTCACATATAATAAATATATATTCATTAT
This sequence comes from Viscum album, assembly GCA_963277665.1. NCBI lineage: Eukaryota > Viridiplantae > Streptophyta > Magnoliopsida > Santalales > Viscaceae > Viscum > Viscum album. The sequence continues at coordinate 1,145,041,721 of OY728159.1, read as the reverse complement.
AAATCTATTCTAAAATCATAATAATACATATAATACAATATATGATTTATGTATAACCTTTTACCTACCATTTATTAGCAATTATTTATTAAAATCAGTAATCCATGTTATAATTTCTTTATTTTTTCATGTATGTTTTGCATGAATTATTTTGGTACTTGTAATCAAATTATAGTTACATCATCTCAAAGAATATATTCATGATATAAAAATCACATATATTCTTTATATATTTATATATATAGAATCCTCCATAAAAGTAACATATAGAAAAAGTAATTACACTATTCAGGGAGACAGCAGACCATAGACACACATCAACACTATTTCATTTTTTAATGGAGGGAAAAAAATAAAGATAAAAAAATATTCACCTTTAAAAGATAATAATTATTTCATATTTATCAAATATATTATTAAATCTATCATTATTAAAATTTAAAAATAATTAAAATTAATAATGAATCACATCAATTTGTCGAGGTGGCAGTACACACGTATGCACAAGAATTGTTATCATTTACTAAAATATTGGATGATACGAATTTAGATATTAAATTATCATTATATAAGAATAAATTTTCAAAAAATATCATATATAAACATTATATAAATAATAATACACATCAATAAAACATGGTTATGAAAAATGAATTGCATTAACAGGTCGACACTAAGTCATACATACGCACGAGTGGTACATTTACTGCCCATTTGATGAGAAAGAGGGAAGATATTATTAGCTTCATAATCATAATAACATTCAAATATTTTTAGGTTCAAAATTTTATTATTTTATGATAAATATCAATGATTTACAGGAGTTAAAAGATGATGTAAGAGGAAAGTGACCTATTAAGGAAATTACTTCTTCTTTGAAAGAAATCCTTTGGATATCCTCTCATGGATCTTTAGGATGGTTTTTGAGAAGAACATAACCTATATAAAGTTTATAGAGATGTTGATAAGATATTTTGGTAGATTTGAGTTGATCTATAAGTTTAAATTTTATGAAAATAATAGAAAGGAGGGGTGTCCTTTTACAATGGAGGGAGTTGACACACTTTGAATTTCATAAATGATTAAAATATAATATAGTAATTATGAATAAAAATGATTCCAAATGGACAATAATTCAAATAAAAATATAATAGGTTAGAAATAAAATCATTCAAATAAATTTTTATACGTTTTTGTATTATTTTTTACCTTATATTTTTGATCAACCCCTTCATTAGTCAATTTTGACCTTAATCACGATAATAACTAATTTAATCTTAAAGGTTTAAGAATGTTACCCTAAATGAATAACTAACTAATTAACTTAACATGGTTGATAATTTAAACCATATTAAAAACAATTTCTGTAAGATATTATTTTTATGAATTTCAAATTATTTAATATAATATTATTTATTTTAAAATATCATTAATGTCAATTTTAGAACAATTCATTTAATTCGGCGTTAAACACACCTAAAAAAGTATGGAATATGAATATTATATTTTAAAACATGAATAATATTTCATATTAATATATATATATTTTTGTAATTCTATAACTCACTCAAATTATATTGCTTTTAATATTTATAAAATCATTTATTTTATTTTTGTATTAATAGAAATAATACTATGTTGTCATTTCTATATAATTTAAGGTAATTATATAATTAATAAAAATAATAAATAAATTACCATCATCAAATTAATTTAATTATTAATAAAATAACTATATATATTTTTATAAAAATGTGTTTTTAGCTATGTGAACACATAAGAGATATTTGAAAGTGAGAGAGTGATATTTTGTGTTTTTATTTTATTAAATTAATATTAATGTCATATTCAAATAGATATTGAACCAGGTGGCCATATATTCTAGAGTTGGATCAAAAGTTATTATATAATCTCATAAAATATGATATAGGATTGTTTTAAATAATGTATATAGCCTTATCCTAATGTTTAAACCCTGTTTTACCTGTTTTACAATTTCCTAGGTGATAAACTTTTACTATAGTTACAATTCATGTTGAACAAAAATAAAATGGGACTAATTAAAAAATTATATAATAATTATTCTTAATATGGAATTAAATTTTCAATAATAATTTTCAATAATTATTATAAATATAATTGAAAATAAATTCACAAAATCTTACAAAATAGTTTTTATATTAAAATACATTTTTAAGCATAAAACAAAATTTATTCCTATCCATTCATAGAAAAAAAGTCTATGAACATTAATTTTTTTATTAAATATATAATATATAAATTTCATTAAAATCATTCAAGAATAGTGATCAATTAAATTTATTAAAAACACATTACACACATAAAACATTTTTTTAGGAAAACATATCCTTTATTTTTAAATGAATTTTATTTTCATTTTTGATTAATTAATATCCAATGAACTCATTTTAAACATATTTGTTTTTTCATAATTTAGTTATTACTATTCATTCCTAACAATTTAATATCTAGTCGATAACAATATCATAAGATTATAAATTTTAATGGCATATCACAATTTGTTTAAAATCAGTGTTGTGTGTATCGAAAGATATCCATGATATTACATTTATTTTAGAAAAATAAGAAAATATCATGGTTTTATATTCTACCCCACTAAAATTTTACTTTATCATAAAATTACATTACCTTAATAAAAAAATGAGTATATTTTTGCATCATTACATCCTTAGGCTCCCATGTAGCTTCTTCAAATTTATGTTTTCTTCTGAGAACTTTAATTTTGTAACTAGTCGAATTCCATATTACTTAATATTTATGATTAAGGATTTATACCTGTTCTTATTCATAATAATGATCATGCTTTAGTGTTACAAAATTTGAGTTTTGTAAATGTAAAGTATCAGGTGTTCACTTCATCAGGAGACATACATGAAACACATCATGAACTTGATAGAGGTTTTGTAGAACAACTAAGTGGTATGATATCATCCATACCCAATCAAGATTATAAAATGGGAAATTAAACATAGGTATTATATTTCCTTTCTTATCAAATATTAGAAACTTATTTCAAAGGAAAATTCACAAAACACCTTCTCATCAACTTTGAAATCCAGACCTCACCAATAATTATTTGCATAATATGTTTGTTGACTCTAAGATACTTTGACATGATATTGAAATGATATGAATTTATCTTCCATTTACTTATATTTTATAGGTCCAAATATTTTTTCCCCATCTTCATCCCAAATATTTAGAGTTATAAACCTCTTTCCAAAGAGCGATTAAGAAGGTTCCATTTGAAAGCTTGAGTGAAATCTAATGTTGTAAGAAAACTGAACTAGAGGAAGGTGTTGATCCCAAAAAAAATTTAAATACATTGAAAAAGATATCAATATATTTTCTTGGGATTTAATTTCCCTTTCACACTAAACATAATTTTATGGATGATATGTAGTATTGGAACTCAATTATGTATCATGACACTACAAATGACTTTTCTTGAACATTGCAGTAAATCTAATATGCTGATCAGATATAATGGAATGTAGTACTCTATACAACCATAACACTTATTTAATGTATATTATAGGAAACTTATACATATAGGAATATTTTCTGATATAAATGAATTATAATAAATTTCGAAGGAGATCTACTATATCCCAAATAGCATTAATGCTTTTAGTCATTTGGGGGCGTCTAACAACAAAATCCATGGTGATGTTTTTCCATTTTTATTGTGGTATGTGTAATGATTATAACATAAAATTAGTATTCTATATTTTATCATTGAATAGATAATATATCAAGCCTTTAGATACATACTCTAAAATATATTGCTTCATGTCATCCCAACATTAATACTCTTTCATATCTCTATTTATCATTATACTAATAAGATGAATAAGGAATGATGAACAATGAGCCTCATCCCAAAACTCAATCTTCATATCTAGTATGGATGAAACACAAACATGGTCTATAAACCATATCATTCCATCAAAATCAAGGTTGAATTCAGGGAGAATTATGGCCTTATTATGTTGTTCCAAATATTTATTATGCATATCTCTAATCGTCACATGGATAGATGGTTGAATTCTCATTTAATAATGATATGATTTCTCAATTTACTTAAACATTTATATATTTAAACATTTAAAATAATTAACTAATGGATATTGTTTTTTCCTAATCATAGATAAGATATCACTAACCTTTGAACTCATATCATCTTCTACCTTGTTTTCTTTTATAGTGTTTTAATTTATTGAGAATTCATAATATTTAATCAATTCCAACCATCTTCTCTGGAACATATTCAACTATTTATAAGTGAATATATACATTAAACATTTATGATAGGTATATTTTTTTAAAATTTCTCTATAAATATAATTCCACCTTATTTTAAACGAAAAAATAACTACAAATAACTCCATATAATGAGTTGGGTAATTTTTTTCATGAACCTTCAATTGAAATGAGGCAGAAGCTATGACCATATAATTTTGTATAAGGAAAAATCATAGTCCCATATTTGATTCGTTACTATTGATTACCAACCATTCTCTACTATATGGTAATGTAAGCACAAGTTCACTTACTATCATTCCCTTTAGTTCCTTTAATGTCTCTTCATATTCATCTATCCAGTGTATGTTGGATCCCTTATAATTTTACATGGTGATGAGATTGTAAAATCTTGAGAAATATTTCACAAGGGATAAATAATATCGAAATAAATAAAGAATACAAGGGATCTCAGTCACAGTGGATGGTCTGGGCTATTTTTCAATTATGCCCATCTTGGATGGATCCATAGATAAACTATTACTTGAGATTATAGATCCATAAGACGAAACTTTCTATATCTAAAATTCATGCTTGGATAATTTTAATACAACTTTTCCTTCCCTATGATATTTTGTAAAATACCCATGTGATCTTCATTCTTTTCATTTCTCTTTCAATAGGTAATAATATAATCTATAAACACTACTATAAACTGATTAAGGGAATATATAAAAACTCTATTAAGTAAATTCATTAATATAGAGAGGTAATTAGGAATACCAAAAAAATAACAATATATTCATATCGTCCATAACTTGTATGTAATGCGTCAACCCCATAAGCCCAGAGTTGTTGCATTATGTTTTTACATTAGAATGATTATAAGGAATCAAATAAAAAAGGACCATTTAGTTTAGAAATCATGGAAATAAATATTACAAACAAGATACCCATACAAAATGGGGAAATAGAAAATTAAAACATGATACATAATAAAATGAGATAAGTAACATCCTTCAAACTCATTCAAAAGATTATTATTCATAAACTGGGAAAATAAAACCTAAAAAGGATAAGATAAATTTCTTAGTTAGGGTAAGTATTGGAGAATAAATAATGAAACAGTGAGAATAAATCCATAAGTAAAGGTAAATAGAAAATAAAACATGACATTGAAATAAAGATAGATGTAAAAAAATTTATGGCAAGGTAAGAAATTGAAACAAATTCAACTTAATCAATAAACTATGAATTTAATTAATCCACAGATATGTAGATGAAAAATATTATAGATAAGTAATAATTGAATCAAAATGATGTAAATTTTTAATTATTGATATCTGTAGTGTACTAATGAGGAATCATTCCAAATATATAATAATTTCAAGGATTCATGGTAATATTATAATACTTTCAAGGCATCAAGCCAAGAATCTAATACTATCAAGGATTTATATCATGAATCTAATACTACCAAGACATCATTCCAATAATCTTATACTTTCAAGGATTAATTCAAATAATATAATACTATCAAGGCTTCATTCCATGAATCTAATAATCTATAGTCTTCATTCTAAGAATATAATACTTTTAAGTATTCCTACCAAGAATCTAATACATTCAAGGAATCATGTGAAGAATATAAAAATTTCAAGCCTTAATGCTAAGAATATAATAATTTTATAGTGAAAACCATAAGAAAAATGGTATACGGTTTAGTTAATTAACATATCCAAGTATCAAAATATAGATATTGAAGTAATTGTCAATAATCTAATACTTTCATGGCTTCATGCCAAGAATCTAATACTTTTAAAGTGAACCCCATATAAAAAATGGTATATGGTTTAGGAAATAAGCACATATAAGTATAAAAATATGGATATTAAAGTAAAATTCCAAAAAAAAATATAATAGATTTATTTTTTCAAGAGAATGTTAACAATCATTAAGGAAGTGAAATTGTAAAGACAATCATTAAGAACATTCTTGAAGAGAATAATCATTAAACATTCCAAAGTGTCCCATACCACATTAAAACATTTAAATCATAATAACCATGAATTAATAACATTAAATTAAACTTATAATATCAAGAGAATAAGGGGATTCATGATATAATATGAAAATATGAGTATATAAACCAAATAAAAGTGAATTGTTGAATATTAACAAATATGTCTCAATGAAATGGAAATTGAGAGGAAATTCACCTACCTCAAAAATCTTTTTGTTGTGTGGTATCAATACTAATTTATATTGGATTAATGTTCTTTAATATCTTATACCTGAACTATACTCATGTTTATAATATCATATATTAACTTTTTACAATAGTTTATTACCTGTTTTTAAAACCTTTTCATTTTTTTAAATATTTTCTGTGTTAATTGCTTAGTTTTCTCATGTATGTTTTGACTTGTGATTTGTTGTTCCTATTAATTAGTATAAGATATAATCATTTAAATTATGTAATCCATGAACTAATTATTGTATATATTCAGTATATATTTATTTATAGTAGTCCAAAATATTTTGATATTATAAATCAAGTGTACTGTTCATGGAGACGGTAGGTCATACGTACACATGAACAATACTTTCATTTATTTTGTGTATTAAAAGAATTAAAGGTAAATTATACATATGTATATTATAGTTCTAGTATCATATCAATGTTATATATGTTACATAGGTTTATTAAAACAATCCTTTATACATTCCATGTAAGGTATGAATGAGACATATCGCTTTGAGGCGGCGGTAGTCCACACCTCGTCAAATGAAATTATCGTATGAAAACTGAATGGAATGAATAACGGTATGTTCTAAAAAAAATATAAAATAATAAATATAATATAAATATAATATATATCTTATATAAACATATTTCACTACTAGAAATAAGGTCTTTAGCATCCGCCCAGCGTCCGCCAAACGACGGACGTTTTTGGCCTGTCGCTAAATCCTTTAGCGGCTGCCATTTGGCGGCCGCTAAAGGTCAGCCCCAAAAAATTTGATTTTCGGTCTGTGATGCAGTATTCAACATGATGTGGTCCACCATCTTGGCTCACCAGCCATGGCGGATGCACAGTGGCCGGGGAGGGTTTAGGTCGGTTAGGGTGATTTGTTTTGTGGTGGGGTGATGTCGGGGGGAGACCATAGGGTCAATAATGGTTCATTAGATTTGTTCAGAATGGCTGCAGGTAAGGTGGTGGTGGGGTGGCAGGGGGCGGCGTGGCGGTGAAGTGGTGGTTGTAGGTCTTGTTGAAGAAGACAAGGGAAAAATCCCGCTGATTTTTTTACTTCAGTATTAGCGGCCGCCAAATGGCGGCTGCTAATACCCCTTTTAGCGACCGCCAAATGGCGGCCGCCATAACTGACACGCTCAACTGCCCAGAATTCTAGTAGTGTTTCCAATCATAATGGCCACAATGAAATGTGGTAAAGAAAAAATTAATAATTATTTTGTCGTGAGGCAGTAGTTCTCCATTCACAGAAACATTATGTTTATTACCCATTAGATGGAGGTGTGTGTAAGTGTAGATAGAACCATTTACATAAAAAATTCTAGTATATTTTTTATACTGGTTATTTTATATAATTATATAATAATGAAATTTTAGGGGGTGGAGAATGAAAATGAAACTAGAGACCTAGAGAAAAGATGTTATCTATTAATTAGGTAACTCCTTTTGGTTTGTAACAAAAGTCTTCCTTGGATTAATTAATTTCTAATGAGACGATTATAGGTCTATGGTTGTGATATTGGGAGAATATTTGTGAATATATTTGATGATCTAAAGTGGATTTATAGTTGTGATGAAGGGGTTGTGTGCTTTCTTGTTTATAGCAGAGGAAGAGTGACACTCTGGTAAATACAAGATGGCATTCATTAATGGGAGGATTCCTTTTATAAAGTTCCCCAAAAATAGTAAAATAATTTATTTATGGTAATAATTTTCTACTAAAACCTCAACCACACAAAAATACATTTGTTTTAATAATTTTGTTCCTCATCTTCGAAGATTCCCCAATTTTATCATTGTGATTTTATTAAATAATTTAGTATTATAATCTATTTAATTTTACCCTTAATATTAAATTAAATTTAAATTTATTGTAAAATATAGATCAAATTAAATATTAATATGATATCTAATTTATAAAAAAAATTCCCATTTTTTTGGAAATTAATTTTAAAACAAGCGCTTGTGACACGCTAAAACACTACCTAAACCCAGACTATGTTAACAACATTTCTATAAAATATGGTTCAAAATGTTAATTATAAAAGATAAATTGGTCCATTAATAGACTATATTGAATATTTATTAATACATAAAAATTTCTTGGAATAATATCAGTTTTTATTAATTTTAAATCTTTTAATAAAATTTCATTTATTGTATAATAACAATAATCTCAATTTTGACATTATTTATTTAATATTAATTTTAAAATATCAATATAATGTTGAAATTAAAATATATTAGGTTTCAAGAATTTTAACATGATATATATTTTTCTAAATAAAAAAATAAATACAACAATTTAATCAATTAACTTCACTTTTAATATATAGGTCACCATTTATTTCAGTTAATTATTAAATAAATAATCACTACATTGAAATTTATTAAGCATTTAAAGTAAATAAACCATATCTAAAAATAATTGATAAATTTTTCAATATAAAAATAACCCATTCATATTTCAAAATTATATATTTATCAAAAAATATGAAGTTTTTTACAGATCTCAGTGTTTTATAAAAGATAAAGGCAAGGAAAGTTCCCTTTTTATCTTTTTCTTTACATAAACTTATATATAGGGAACTTCAATATAATAATATCCCAATAACCAATAAATTTCTGTAGAAATGGTGATATGGTCTAATTATGTTTATATAATGGCTTTTTAGACATGTGTAAATGTCATTTGGTCTTTAATAATAAGGTTTAGTTCATTGTTAAGCTTAATTTTACCTTAATCAATATAAACAATTTTAAATAGTTTCACTAATGTTTTTGGTAAAAAAAATATGATGTTATTGAGTCACAAATATTTTCCTCATTACAACTATGTGTGTATTTTTTTTTCAAAATTTACATCACATAAGTTTTAAAATTATGATTAATGCTAATCTTATAGACGTGGCGAGAATGCAGGTTTTTAGAGTAAACACATTTAAAAGTTTAATAAGTTTTTACATCTAATTTAAATATAAGTATGTTTAAAATGAAATAAATTATATTAATTTATTCATAATTTATATATTGTGACTTTAATGACCAACTTAAAATATAATTTAACAGTAATTATTATTTAAACAAAAAGACTGTTTTTAACTGAATTGCAGTAATTTTCACTATTCATCCAAAAATGATGTTTCACATAAAAATTGCAAAAATTCACTATAAGATAATTTTGAAATTCTGAAGTCAAAAATGATTTTTATTTAAAACAAAAGTTTCAAAAAAGTGAAAATATTATGTGTTAAAATATGTTCGCCATTAAAAGGATGTAAAACCCGGTCTTAAGTGCATCGCACTCTATTTATTTTATGTGTGTTGAATAAGTTTAAATGTTTATTGTGTATAAAGAGAGACAAAATAATATATACTATAACATGAAATTTTTTGAATATATTGGGTTGTTCATTCTCCCCAAATTTTTTAAATTGTGTCCTCTCAATTTAATCATGCTCTTAGTAATCAAGGGATTGATATTTTAAAATAAATTATTGTTGAAAAACCCACATCATAAATAGGGTTAACAAAAAATCTTCATAATAAGAAGGAAGTTAATGTACAGTGGTCACATAACTAGGTTACCTAGTAGGAGAACATATGTGGAAAATGGAAACATGGATATGGAAGGAAAATCGAACAATCATGTTTTCATGGAAAGTGTTATAGAACATGGTTAAAAGAAAGTTAACAATCACAGGGCCATAAATCCATGATGATCTAAGAGGCCATTTGATTCATTGGGAATTAAGGTTCTGGGAAAAAATTTTTATTTAAAGATCATTTTTGTCACGAATCGTCCCCCAGGGCCCGCATCATGACTACCCAACCCCGCCTTCCATAGGCCAGGGGCTGGCGACTAGCACCAAAGGCGTATTTCCCTAGAACTGGGAAGGAATTGCCTTTATAAAATATAAACACACACAACCAGAGAACAAGAGGAAGAAAATACTAAGTAAAGAAGTATAACAAGTGTGCTGAAATTACAAAGGGTCTGAAAATACAATCCCAACAGAAAGGTATAACTACAATGAAAAGAAAGTAGAACTGAAAAGGCAAACAACTGGAAGATGGAAACAGCTCATGGATCGTCCTCCGGGTTCCTACCAGAAGGGTAAGTACAGATGTCCTCCTCATCACTCCACGTCTTTCTGTATGCTCTGTGTGCCATCACACCGAGTATCCACCTCCAGGTACTGTCCTGTCCTCGTACACTCTGTCGCGGTCAGCGCTGTCCGTCGTCTGCATCCAACTCAATGAGGTGCAGGCATAGCCTTACAGGGTTGAGTATAATGATACTCAGTAGGGACCCTGATACCCTCAAGGTCTCACGGAATCTAACAAGGATAAACCACAAGAAATATCTCAACAGATAACCTTTACTTAGGTATATTCCCATACATATACCTAAGTTATAAAGTAACTCATCTCAATCATGAGGAAAACACAATGGTCATTGACTCAGCTCAAACCAGGATTTTCATTATCGAAACCACAACTACTAGAGAAATCCTCCTCTTTCGAGTAAATTGGCCCCGTCACGACTCCGAGGAGCTATCACTAACCTTAGACTGCTGAGGTACTCCTCCTGTCGAGTAATGCGGGTCCGCTGCCAAACCGGGCGCTCCTCCGCTGTGGGTCTACCACCAAACCGGGTGCTCCCCCTAATAGCCGTAAGAGGTACTCCTTATGTCGAGTACCACAAGTGTTCTTCCAATCCAGGTGCTCCATCCACCATGGGTCTGCCGCCAAACCAGGTGCTCCGTCCACTGGGCTAGTCGAATCACTCCGAGTCGAATCGGTCAAGCAGTCGTGAGGTCTACAGCTATTAGGTATCCGCAATCCGTATGCTCGTCTCTGGAAGGATCTTCTCCATGAGCTACTAGTAGATACTCCTTGTGCCACTAAGTTTCTAGTGGAATTATCTCAAAGGACCTACATATCATAGGGGTCACAACGCAATAGACGACGCGTCAATCAGACGTCCGGTCTGAGAGTTATTGGCATTTCTGTTGTAGTGGACCGGTTGGTTTTTAAGCTAAAACCAACCCGACCATATTAAAACTGTGTGAAAACCTCAGGTGGAGTATTCCAAATGAACCAACTCATCAAAATTAATCCAACGTAGTTGAAGGCACATCAATCGGACGTCCGGTCCTTAAGTTAGAAACATTTCCGCTCTGAGGGCCCAGTTGGTTTCGGGTTCGATCCAACTCTACCATACACAAAATTTTCCAAAACCTTAATTGTAATATATTTAAACGACCGTCTCGATCCAAGGATTCCTACGAAACTGAAGGTGCGTCGATCAGAGGCTTGTAGCTCAAGTTATGAGCAAATGACCAGAAATGGTCTGAAAAGGGGGGTCTGGGCCCGGTCTGACCCGGCCCAACCCACCCTGGGTCGGCTCGAACAGGGTCGACCTGACCTGGGTCCTGGTCCGGTCCGGCAGGCACGCTCCGGCCCACGTGGCCCACCCCGGCCTGGCCGGAGGGTGGGGGGGGGGGGGTGGCTCAGCCAGCTGGTGCGACATCAAGCCACACCTCTTTAATTCTGGAATGGCTGAGCCGTTCAGATTCCACCTGGCACTGTGACTGAGCTGCGGAGGCCTACTCCGGTGGCATGCCTTCGACACCGGATACTGGAATGGCATGCCACCGCCGCCTTTCGCGGACCACCAGACGTGCTACGGTGGTCCGTTTCGCCCACTGTCTGCGCCTAAGATCATCTCGGGACCCAAACTCCACTACGAAAGCTCCAAATCACCGTTGCAGTCCCGTTTCATCATTGCCAAACATTCCGCTCATCAAAAATGATATAGTGATGGGTCCAGACTTGTTTTTTAGTCCGTACCCACTGTTTTAGTGGTTCAAATAATCACCCAACAAATAAACGCCAATGCTCGAGGGTATGAATTACATAAATGAAAATTATAAAAAAATTCCACTACCTTGAAAAGACGTCGCACGTTGTCGAATCGTAGAAGATGAACGTCACGGTGGTCGGGAGCCACGGGGAAAGACAAGTTTGTCATCTTTCACCGTACTCTTCCTCTTCAGAGCTCGTGCATCGGTCTGTTGATGACGAAGAGGAAGATATAAGTGTCGTCGGAGAAGTCTCACGTCGGAAGGGGGTTCCGAGGAATAAGCTGAGGGTGAAGCGTCGTTGCGGGCATCTTCGTGTTCTTCGAGATGTGGAGTGTTCTTCTTTGAGAGAAGAACACTATTCTCTATTTCTTCAGAGCTTTCTCCAAACTCTCCCAACACAATGAATTCCAAACTAAAATAATATCCTAAGATATTATTTTATTCTCCCATAATAAAACATTGCCAAGAAATTTCAAAAATGAATCAAATCCTCCCAAAGTAATTAATTCATGGTGTTGTCATACTAATAACCAAGTGTAAGGTGGGGGGTTTAACAATTAAAGAGGGGAGTTTTCAAGAATTAAACAAGGGGTTTAAGGGGAGTTATATGAAGATGATGAGTTAAGGCTCATGTGGTCCCCAACTCACAAATGTACTCACATGGGAAGTTATGTGGGTGTGGGCCCCACCATTAACTTCCCCATGTAGGATTTAACTTAAAAAGAGATATAAAAATGTTCTCAACAATTTTATTTAACTTTTTTATTAAACCCCTAAAATTAACTTTCAACCCGTATAAAACGCAACTGCGGTAAAGTTCCCCTTAAGCGAATACGGGTGATACAAGTTCATCGGTGTCCTCGGTTTTTGATTCTGAGTGTCGGTTCAAAATATAGGAAAACCCGAAAGTACGTTTATTGAACGTATACTAAAAAAACATCAGAAATTGATTCCTGGCACACCGGGCCTCAGAATCAACTACCGTCAGAAACTGCGGACTCAAAAAATTCCAAAGAATTAAGAAACAAATTATCCTTGAAATTTCCGGTTCTTTACATTACTCCCACCTCAGGGATTTACATCCCCGTAAAGCTACAACATACACTAGGGAAACAAAATAGGGTACTGAGAATGTAGCTGAGTCTCCCACTCCCATGTGCTCTCCTGGAGGTTCCCGTGCTACCATCGAATGCGCAATAGGGGAATCGACCGTCCAAGTAGGACCCTCTCCTGTCGATCCTCGATCTCTACCGGGACCTCCGAGAAAAGCGCCCTGTCATTGATGTCCAATTCCCCATGGTCGATGATGTAGGATGGGTTGTGCACGCATCTCCTCAGCTGAGATACGTGGAAGACGTCATGCACCTGGTGCAACTGAGGTGGAAGGACCAGGCGGTAAGGCACCTTGCTCAATCTGCTGAAGAAAAAGGAGGAGTGACTGTAAGAGACTATAGATATGCTGCACCATCTATATCCACAAAGGATTTATGTAAGGAAGCTAGCTACTCAGTCGCCTCTCCTAGCAGTTGAATACCAGTCCTCCTACTGAGCGCATCTGCGACAATGTTCCCTTTCCCAGGAATATAGACTATCTCGAATTCATAGTCCCAGATGAACTCAAGCCATCACCGCTATCTCGGGTTCAGATTATTTTGAAAGAAGACACACCTGAAACTATTGAGATTTTAGTGAACCATAAACCATTCGGTAAATGAACAATGGGTGAAACTAGACAATTGTATGAACTCGACTTCACCCTTCTTCGCTTACATTCTATAAGAGCTACTAAGATTTCCCCTTTGCTGAAAATGGAAATCTGGTCTCATCCCCTGGATGAACCATGTATTTTTCTTAATACAGCCAATCCTAACATGAAAGATACTAATTCATGCCATGGACGACGTCGTAAGGCCTCAACGCTACTACCAAGAGATCCAACCGTTACTCTCGCCTCTAAGGGTTGAGTCACACTATCATCATCAGTGTGTGGTTACTAGGTCCCCTCCAGTAGAAATATCGAAAGTGAGGTTCAAGTCAACAGTTTAAACCGAAACCTCTTATTATTAACCACACAAAAAGGGATGGAAGAAAACATCACAAGGCCTAGTGTCTTTTATTACTGCAGCTCAAAGTACAAAACACAGAGAAACCGCAATAATGACATTAACGAAGCTAAAAGAATCATGAAAAAAGGCCTTCCTGCCTGGAACTAGTCCCACTCCTGTCCACCTGCTTTTGAAACTCCATAGTCATATGCTTCAACTGAATGATTCTATTCTATCCCATGTCCACCTATTCCCTACGGTCAGGGTGGACCTCATGGTGGTGGTGGTGGAAACACCTCGAAGCGTCATCCACCACAAGCTGCACGACCAACTTCTCTGCCTCGGTGTCCTGCTCCTTGTAGTCAGCCTTGATCAAACCTATGCCTCTACCTGGGAGGTCCCTCATCTATCTGCTGATCGTCTGTATGGTGGGTCGTATAGTCACGTTCCATGTGACCAAGGCCACCGTAGGAGAAAAACTATACGTTCCTGGTATTCCTGGATCTGTCTCCACTATGGGTGCTCCACACAATCGATCCTGAGTCATGTGGTCAAACGCATGTGGGTCTGGTCTTCTTGGAACTCTGCGTCATCTATTTACTGCCAGCTACATAAGACTCCACTGCATGTTGACTAGTGGTGCGTTCCGCTGCTGGAGATTTCATAGTAAGGAAACTCTATAATAGGAGGGCTCTATCCAACACCCATGCCTGCATCGGGATGCAGTGATAAACAACTGAAGCTATAATCTCTCGCCTAAGCCCCTGCTTGAAGGTCCAGGCCCTGAAGAACTGGTATCGTACCATATCTGTAGAGTAGCGCAAGAGGTCTGTGAACCTCGCGGAGTACTATGCTACTGTCATGATACCCTGTTGCAGATGCAGTAGCTCATGTATACGCACCACTCAAAGGTTGTCTGGTACAAACTCCACCCGGAACAGGCTCTCGATGTCTGCACATAGAAGTGAAGCCTCGTCATGCATCTAGAGCATCAAGCTCCACTATCTGTCTACTTCTGCCTGATGGAGGTTGGCGGCAAGGATCCCCATAAAGTATACTGGTGTCCCTACTAGCCTGAAGACTCTCACCAAAGACTCCATCCAATCCTCAGCCGCCTGCGGGTCTGTCTCTCCCCTGAACTTGGGTGGCCTCTAGCGCTGGAACTCATGCAGTGCGCTCAAGCGACGTGCACTCTCTGCTGCTGGGGCTGGTGGCATCAGTGGCCCAACGGGTGGTAGTACCGCTGGTGCCTCTGCTGGTGCCTCAACTGGAAGAGGGCCCTATACTAAGACCTCATCGCTCGGTGGGTTGTCAGTATGTACAACTCTCGGGGCTCTAACTGGTCATCTGCTGGGAGGCATCCTGAAAGAACAGATGCGACACGGTCAAAAGACTATACCTGGTGAGTTTACCTAGTTTGAGATGACTTAAGGGAAACTTTTGTAAAACACACACGCAATCAGTGTTTCATGCACCATGTCGGAAATCAGTAGTCAAGGTCCTGGTGTATGGATACATCGGCCGCCACACAAACACTAGACTCAATGAACTGAAAACCACACTTAGTACTCTTAACACTATTGCTTCACAGAAAGAAATATTAGAGTCATGAGTTATGCGGTAGAACCGAATCCTCTGATACCAATTTGTCACAACCCGTCCCACATGGCCCACATCGTGACTACCCCAAGCCCTCCTTCCAAAGGCCAGGGGCTGGCGACTAGCACCAAAGGCATATTTTCCTAGAAATGGGAAGGCATTGCCTTTATAAAATGTAAACACACACAACCAGAGAATAAGAGGAAGAAAATACAAAGTAAAGAATTATAAAAAGTGTGATGAATGTACAAAGGGGCCGGAAATACAAGCCCAACAGAAAGGTACAACTACAACTGAAAGAAAGTACAACTGAAAAGACAAACAGCTGGAAGATGGAAGCACCTCCTGGATCATCCTTCGGGTTCCTACAAAAATGGTAGGTACAAAATTCATCCTCATCACTCCACGTCTTTTGGTCTGCTCCGTGTGCCATCATGCTGAGTTTCCACCTCAGAGTACCATCCAATCCTTGTACACTCTTCCTCGGTCAGCGCTATCCGTCGTCTACATCCAACACAATGAGGTGCGGGCATAACCCGTACAGGGGTGAGTATAACGATACTATGTAGGGACCCCGAGACCCTCAAGGTCTCACGAAATCCAACAAGGATAAACCACAAGAAATATCTCAACAGATAAACTTTACTTAGGTATATTCCCATACATATACCAAAGTTATCAAGTAACCCATCTCAGTCATGAGGAAAACTCAAAGGTCATTGACTCAGCTCAAACCAGGATTTTCATTATCAAAACCACAACTACTAGAGAACTCCTCCAATGTCGAGTACAGTGGCCCTGTCGTGACTCCAAGGTGCTACTCACGAACCTTAGACTGCTAAGGTACTCCTCCTATCGAGTACCGCGGGTCTACTGCCAAACTGGGCGCTCCTCTGCTGTGGGTCTACCCCCCAACCGGGCGCTCCCCCTAATAGCTGTCAGAGGTACTCGTCCTGTCGAGTACTTCCGGTCTCCTACCAAACCAGGCGCTCCGTCCACCATGGGTCTTCCGCCAAACTAGGTGCTCCGTCCACTGGGCTAGTCGAATCACTCCAAGTCGAATCGGTCAAGCAATCGTCAGGTCTATAACTACTAGGCCTCTGCACTCCGTATGCTCATCTCTGGGAGGATCCGATCCACGAGCTGCTGGTCGATACTCCATGTGCCAATAAGTCTCTAGTGTAAGTATCTCAATGGACCGCCATATCATAGGGGTCTCAACGCAACAGATGGTGCGTTAATCAGACGCCCGGTCTGAGGGTTATTGGCATTTCCGTTCCAGGGGCCCGGTTGGGTTTTTTGCTAAAACCAACTCTACCATACTCCAACTGCATCCAAACCTCAGGTGGAGTAATTCAAAAGAACCATCTCATCAAAATAATTCTAACGTAGTTGACGGCACATCAATCAGACATCCGGTCCTTAAGTTATAAGTGTTTCCTCTCTGAAGGCCCGATTGGTTTCGGGTTTGAACCAACCCGACCATATACAAACTTCACCGAAACCTTGAGTGTAATATAACGAAACGACCGTCTCAATCCAAGGATTTCTACAAAACTGAAGGTGCGTCAACTAGAGGCTTGTAACCCATGTTATGGGCGAATGACCAGAAACGGTTCTAAAAGGGGAGTCTGGGCCCGGGCCAACCCGACCCAACCCACCCTGGGTCGGCCCGAACCGGGCGACCTGACCCGGGTCCAGGTCCGGCCCGACTGGGTGTGGCCCAGCATGGCCTGGCCCGCGTGGCCTGCCCCTGCCCGGCCGGGGGGGCACTGGCTTAGTCGACTGGCATGACATTAAGCCGCGCCTCTTTAATTCCTGAACGGCTGAGCCGTTCCATTTCCACCCGCCGCCGCGGCTCAGGTGCATCGGCCTGCTCCGGCGGCGCGCCACCGCCGTCTTCCACGGACCACCAGACGTGCTCCGATAGTCTGTTTCACCCACCGTGTGGGCCTAAGATCATCTCGGGACCCGAACGCCACTTTGAAATCTCCAAATCACCATTGCAGCCCCGTTTTGTCATTTCCAAACATTCCATGCATCAAGAACGATACGATGATGGATCCAGACTTGTTCGTTAGTCCGTACCCACCGCGTTAGTGGTTCAAATAATCACCCAACAAATAAATAGCCATGCTTTAGGGTATTAATCACGTAAATGAAAATTATAAAAAAATTCCCTTACCACGAAAAGGCATCGCACGCCATCAAATCGCGGAAGACGAACGTCGCGGTGGTCGGGCATCCTGGGGGAAGGCGAGGTTGTCGTCATTTACCGTACGCTTATTCTTCCGAGCTCGTGCGTCGGTCCATTGACGATGAAGAGGAAGATAGAAGAGTCATCGGAGAAGTCCCGCTTCGGAAGTGGGTTTCGATGAAGAAGCCCAGGAAGAAGCGTCATCGCGGGTGCCTTCACATTCTTCGAGATGTAGAGTGTTCTTCGTTGAGAGAAGAACACTATTCTCTATTTTTCCAGAGCTTTCTCCAAGCTCTCCCAACACAATGAATGCCAAAATAAAATAATAGCCTAAGCTATTTTATTCTCCCATAATATAACATTTCCATGCACTTTCAAAAATGATTCAAATCCTCCCAAAGTAATTAATTCATGGTGTTTTCATATTAATGAACAAGTGGAAGGTGGAGGGTTTAGCAATTAAAGAGGGGAGTTGTAAAAAATTAAACAGGGGGTTTAAGGGGAGTTATGGGAAGATGAAGAGTTAAGGCTCGTGTGGGCCCCACCTCACAAATGTCCTCACATGGAAAGTTATGTTGGTGTGGGCCCCACCATTAACTTCCCCATGTAGGATTTAACATCCCAAGATATATAAAATTTTTCACTAAAATTTTATTTAATTTTTTAATTAAACCCCTAAAATTAACTTTCAACCCGCATAAAACGAAACTGCGGTAAAGGTCACCTTAAGTGAATATCGGCTTTATGAGTTAATCGGTGTCCTCAGTTTTCGATTCCGAGCACCAGTTCAAAAGATAGGAAAACCCGCACGTACGTTTACTGAATGTACCCACAAAAAACTTCAGAAATTGATTCCGGGCACACTAGGCCTTGGAATCTGGTGCCGTCAAAAACTGAGGACTCGTAAAATTCCAATGAATTAAGGAAAAAAATTTCCTTGAAATTTTTGGGAATTTACAATTTTTCCTGGGTTAATGGAATTATTTCACTCTCTAAAAATATATGTAAATAAACTAACTTGGTATATTTCTATAATCTTAATCGTATCCATTGGTCATTCCTTAAACTATTTCTATATCATCTCTTAGAATGATATTCATCATATAGTGATGTAATATTTCGATATCCTAAACCACATCCAATGTAAAACTTAAACAATTCCCTAAATTGTTAACCATTCCAAATGATTATTATCCAACACTATAGAATCATTTCTATGGAAGTTAGTAGTATCCTGTTTACTTTATCCGTATGAATAATCTCTACGTAAAAAATTAACTCTTCATTATGGACATATTAAGGATTATCTTTCCCTCAACCATGTGTTTTAAAAAATGTTTAACTTTCTACCAAATCACTTTTCTTTGTTCCATTCAACATATGATCTAAAATATTTAATGAAAAAGTACTATAGTAGAATCCATATATATTCTATAAGTCATATGATGTGAACATCGTCAACAAATTTCTATTACACCAAGTTTATTAGATCAATATACATAATTACATTATTCCATCCACTCTTGTTGCATTAATAACATATACATTACCTTGATCTATTATCTTGTATTGGTAATATTCACTTGGATCTTGGGGTATTATTTTCTAGAGTGCCACATATCCTTACAATTGAAGCATTGAACAATTGATTTTTTTTCTTTCCCTTGAAATCCTGATCATGGTGGACTTTTTCTACACAAATAAAGAAAACTCCTTTCCATTTTAAGCATTCTCCAAGGTGTTTCCTTCCACAAGTATCTCATGTTGGAAAATCATTATTTCCCTTTTCACTTTATCCATATCTTAATCTACCCTCATCTTCTTATCTGTCTTCCCATTGAATCCATAATACTTGGAGAATTATTTCTCTATCTTGATAGTACATAAAAATATTTTATCTCATGAAGAAAAGGTTTGAGACAATAGTTACCTTTGGATACATGGGTTATGTCCTTCAAATATATGATCAATATTTCTTTCCATGTTTCATATGAAATTAGTAGCATACGTTGCTAACTTTGTAAAGATGGATTCATACTCTGCAACACCTTCTTCCTTCCTTTTTCTTTAAACCAAGGAAATTTATCTTAATCTCAATTTGTTTCTCACAAGGGAAGTATTTATTGAAGAATTTATATTTAAATGATTTATATTCTATGAGTTTTATCTCCTCTTATTCCATAATATTTTGGATCAATGACCACCACTGATCGAAATTGTCTCTGAGACTATACACTTCATGTGTAAGCTTTTCTTTTTCACCAAATCCAGACACTGAAAATATCTTCTCCAAATACTTAGTCAATTTCTCATCTATAATTGGATCAGTAGTACCACTAATAGATCAGGGAATATATCACATAAAGTGATCCGACATAAAAGAGTCTCATTATGGAACATGTTTCTCTATCCAAGAAAGGTTAAACATCATAATATGATTAAGATTCCCAAATATTTTCATAACATTATCAATTCCAATACAATATGTATCATTTTAATTAGTAGGAAAATATATACAATTTCTATAAGTAATGATACCATTGATTCGTCTAGGAGCCATTTCTAAAAAATGGAATATATTTTATTAGCTCATAAAATTATGAACTCTGTATAACACTAAATACGATGTAACATAATTTAATAAAATTATGCATGGGTTATATCATAATCATAAAATTGAATTATTTGGGGATATATTAACTTCAAAATCATTCATAATTTTTGGTAAATAAAATGTGAACAATCCAAAGCGTATCCCTCAGGAGTGTAAAACTTGTTGTACAGTAAGGTCTATTTTCATGTACTAGGTTATAATAAGTTAGGCCCGACACACCTGGTTAGAGTTTTTATTCCTAGGTACATCTATTCTAGAACCACATCGACTTGTAATATCCCAACATAGATGAATTTCAAGGAATAACCACATAATCTCTACATCACCAAAATTCATGGATGTTACTCCATATATATCATCAATATATTTCTTAAGGTTATTCTCCTAAATCTATGTTTTATAAATATAGTTACCAACTTTTCCAAAAAAACTTCTTTTGATACCATCTTTAACACCCCTACCCTAGAATCCTAGTGCTAGTGTATTATGTTATTATATTAGCATTATTATAAGGATTCCAATACTGAAGGACCATTTAGTTTAGTAGTCTTGGAAATCCAGATTACAAAAATGATACCCATAATACATTTGGAAATAGAAAATAAAAACGTAATAAAAAATAAAATAAAATAAATAGCTTCCTTGAAACTCATTCAAAGGATTCCTCTTCAAAAATTGGGGAAATAAAACATAATAATGGTGAGCTCAAATGAGATTTTAGGTAAGTAAATTGGATGAAATAATGAAACAATATGAAAAAATCGATATGGTGAGGTAAATATTTTATAACAAATGACATTAAAAAAGATAAATAAGGAAAATTCTATATTTCAATGTAAGAAACTGAACCACATTACATTTCATCAATAAACTATGAATATAATTATTCCATTGATATTTCATCAAAAAAATATCATGGATAAGTAATAACACAATAAAAATGAAGGAAATTATTAATTTCAAATATCTATAATATACCACTAAGGCTTAATGATAAGGATATAATAATTTAAAGGATTTATTTCAAGAATCTAATAATTTCAGGGATTTATGCCAAGAATATAATATTTTAAGGCTTCCTGCCATGAATCTAATACTGGCAAGGATTCATGCTAAGAATCTAATTCTTTTAGGGCTTCATTCGACGAACATAATACTGTCAAAGATTCATGCCATGAATCTAATACTACTAAGTCTTCATGAAAATAATCTAATACTTTCAGGACATCATACCAAGTTTCTAATACTATCAAGGATTCATTCCAAGGATCTAATACTTTCAAGGCTTAATGCCGTGAATCTAATACTATCCAAGTGAACCCTGTATGAAAAATGGTATACAGTTTAGTAAATGAAAAAATCAACGTTTTGAAATATGTATATTAAAATAAATTAAAAAAAATATTATAATAATTTTATTGTTTCATGAAGATTTAAAAAATAATTAAATACATGATATTGTAAAGATAATCATGATGAAAAATATTGAGGAGACTAAACTTTAAGCATTACAAAGTGTCACATACCACTTTAAAGCATTTAAATACTAACCCCCATGAAGTAATAAAATTAAAGGAAACATATAATATCATGTGAAATAGGGAATTCTTGATATGTAATTAAAAAGGGATTATATAAACCAAATAAAAGTGAATTGGCACATATTAAAAAATAAGTCTTAATAAAATGTAAATTGTGACAAAATTACCTTACCTTATCCTTCCTTTTGATATGTGGTTTATATCCTTTTTTATTGTGGCTTAAAATATGCGACTAGATTTTACCAAAACTATACTCATGTTAATAATATCATATATCAACTTTTGACAATATTTAATTACATGTTTATAACACTCTTTCATTCTTTTAACTATTTCGGGTGTTAATTGCCTAGTTTTCTCAAGTATGTTTTGACTTGTGTTTTGTTGTTACTATTAATTAGATTATGAATTAATAATTTAAATAATGTAAAAATGATTTAATTATCATATAAATTATGTGTATATGTATTTATAGTAGCCCATTATATTCATAGATTATAAATGAAGTGCATGTTTCATGGAGATGGTAGGCCGTATTTACGCATGAATGCTACCTTCATTGGATTGTTGTATTAAAAGAATGGAAAATGAATGATAAACATGTATATTATAATTCTGGTATAATATATATGTTTTATATTTAATTTAGGTTTATTAAAACCATAATTTATATGTTCCATGTATGGTATAAATGATTCGTATCGCTTTGAGGAGGCGGTAGTCCACATTTCCTCAAATGAAATTATCATATTTACAGAGGATAGAATGAATAAATGTATTTTATAAATAAAAATTAAAGTAGAATAATGAAATTAAAAATATATAAAATATCATATATAAATTGAGTTTCCATAATAATGGTCCCCACGATAGGTGGTAAAGGAAAAATGAACAATCATCATTTCGTGAGGTAGTAGTTCACTCTATACAGAAATAGTATGTTCATTACCCAATAGATGGATGTGTCTCTATGTACGCCATATAATTTACATACCAACATCCCAGTATATTAAGGATAATTTTTCCTATTATATAATCATATAATTAGAATATTTTGGGCAGGGGGTATGGGTGGAGAATGGAAATGAAACAAGAAATCTTGAGAGAAGTCCTTAACTCTTAATCAGGTAACTCCTTTTTGTTTGTACCAAAAGGGATCATTGCATTGATTAATTCCAAATGAGAGGATTCTAGGTCAAGGGGAGGGATTTTGGGAGTCTTTTTAGGTAAATATCATATGATCCAATATTTTATGACTGATGTGAATAAGGGTTAGATTGGTTGCCTTTTTATAGTGTAGGGGGTGTGAAACTATTGTAAATACAAAAAGGTTTTTATTAGTGGGAAGAATAACTTTGATAAAGTGCCTCCAAAATCGAAAAATATTATATTAAATGATAATAATGGTGTATTTAAACCTCCAGCACACAATAATATGTTAATTTTAATAATTTGGTTCCTTAACTTCTATGATTCTTCAATTTTATCATTTTAATTTTTACTAAAGTATCTAGTTTTCTAATATAATTAATTTAACCATTAATACTTAAATAAAATTAAATTTATAATAACATATAGATATATAATTTTTTTAATAATATATCTAATTTATAAAATAAAAATTTCATGTGTTTTGGAAATTGATTTTAAAACAAGCGCATGTAACACGCAAAAACACTACCTAAACCCGAACCATATTGACAATGTTTTTACAATATATGGGTCAATATTTTAATTATAAAAGAACAATTGGTCCATTAATAGATGATATTTATTATTTATTAACACATAGAAATAACTTTTCATAATATAGTATTTTAATTTATATTATATTATTTAATTAAATTTATTTTATTGTAAAACAACTATAATGTCAATTTTGACATTATTTATTTAATGTAAATTTTAAAATATAAAATAAAATTGGAATTAAAATATATTATATTTAAATAAGTACAACATGATATATTCATCTAAAAAAATTTACAAATACAATAAATGATTCAATTAACCTGACTTTTAATATTTATAGTAATATTTATTTTAGTTAATTATTAATAGAATAATCACTACATTGGCGTTTTTAACCATTTTAAGTAGATAAACCATCTATAAAAATTATTGATAAATTTTTATGCTAACAATTACTCATTTATATTTCAAAATGATATTTTTAACATAAAATATGATGTTTTTTATGCATATCAATGTTTGATAAATGTTAAAAGTAAGGAAAGTTCATGTTTTCTCTTTTTCCTTAACATTTTATAGAAGGAACCTTCATTTAAAAATTTACCAATAACCCATAAATTTAACACTAAGTGTGTATATTGTTGAATTATTTTCATTTAATAGATTTTTAAAAATTGTAAAAGTCATTTTGGTCCTTAATATTACGGTTTAGTACCTTATTAAGTTCAATTTTACTTTAATCACCGTAATTAATTTTAATCAGTTTCACTATTCATTTTCGTCAGAAATTAAGTTTATATTATTATAATTTTTTTACTAATTTCAACCATGTATGCACATTTTCCGAAATTTAAATCATATAAGTGGAATAAATAATATTAACGCTAATCTCACAGACCTGGTGAAAATACAAGGTTTTAAAGTAAAAACGTTCAAAAGTTCACTAGGTTTTTATTTCTATTTTTAATATAAATATGGTAAAAATTATAGAAATTGGATTAATATATTCATTATTGATCTATTTTGACTTTAGAAATGAACTGAAAAAATAATTTAACACAATGAATTATTTAAACAAAAAGCATAGTTTTGATTATTTTGCTGTAATTTTCACTATTCATAAAAAATGATGTTCCTCAAAAAAATCTCAAAAATTCACCTAAAGATAATTTTAAAATTATGAATTAAAAATATATATATATTTATAAAAAAATTCATAAATGTGTTAAAATATCGTTTTAAAAATCGGTTCTTCTTTTAAAGGCAGTAAAACTCGATCTTGTGTGTAACAAAAGCTAATTCAGTGTTGTGTATAGAAAAAAGTATAACATTGTGTTTCATATAAATATAGTGAAAATAAAATTTATTCTATAATTAAAATATTGTAATATATTGGGGTGTTACATTGCACACCATTATTTCTTAGTTATATCCTCCTTCTCTACACTCAATTGATGATATCCAGAACAATGATCAATCTTCCTAGTGTATTAAGATCCACACAATTGATCAACCAATTCATCAATATGAGTTTAGGGATAATTATTCATGATTTTTATATTATTAAGTTACCAATAATAAATTAATTGACACATTGATCCATATTTTTTTATTAATAAAATGAATAGTTTCACCCCAAGCTGGAACACTTGGCCAAATGAATCCCTTTTCTGGATTCCCATGAAGTTTCTTATTCAATTACTACAATACATTAAGGGAAATTATATATGGAGTATTTTCAATAAATATAAAAAACTTCCAAAAAATAGTTATATCATCAATTTTTAGTTTCTATATTACATTCTAATACTAACAACCCTTTTGAATATTAATCAAGACCCATGAAACATATTTGATTTCTATCGGAAGATTATATTTATCATCTCATTTATAGATGATCATATGATTGTTTGGAATATTAAACATGAATTATGTTTCTTCATAATTTATAAGGTATTTATTTATTGAAATCCAATCCATGCCTAATATAACATAAAATTCAACTAAAGGGAGAATGATGGGATTTTCAAAAATCACATTCCCACAATGTTCAACCATAGAAGAATCATATAATTGAAATGCAATCATCATACCATTGTAGGATTTCAATGGTAATTTAATATATAATTATTGGGGTGTAATTTTAGCACCATTAAATTATTTTTACATATAAAATATTTGGTAGATTCAAATTCAAATAAAATATTAACAGTTTTATAGTGGACTATAAGTGTTCCTTTTTCCATGTTGTTATCATACCCCTCATTATAAATTTCTATCTAATTATGTTTTACATTTTATCTAGTATTAATATGTTTATAATTTCTATCATCATAATTAACCTTCATATTCGATCATTAGTTAAAATAATTCCTATACTCCATGAATTTGAAACACTAGAGTGTAGGGTGTGCATTATGTGGAGCTTTCTCTTTATTCACAAAAATAGAAAACAACTTCCCACCACTCCGAAATTTTATTTCCCTATGACATTCCTTTCAAAAAAAAACATTAGCCGTCCCCTGAATAAAATTTCCTCCATGTTTCCTTCGACACTTTGAGTATAATGGAAGGCTCATCTTCTTCTCTCTATGCTTTTTAGGGTTTGCTTTTGAACTCTATCTTTATTTTATAATAAAAAAATGAGATTTATGGGTAAAACCATTCTCTATTTCTACCTTGATAGAACATAGAACAATTTACTCATATCTTTGTAATACCCCTATGTATAATAAACTTTTAAGACATGATTTTAATTAATTAAAGAATTGATCAAACTTACTTTCAGGTTGGATGATAATAACAAAAGAATACCTCAAAAGTATTATAAAGGTTTCCTCATAGGTAACAAATGATTCATCATACTTCTCTTATTCCCAAGGAATTCATTCCCAATTTTAATATAAAAAATATGAGGAGAGTACTTATTGAAAAATAATCTATTAATCTTATCCCAAGTCATGGAATTAATTTCTTCATAGTGCCTCATATTCTTGATAAGAGTTCACCACTGATATTCTTCAACTTCCAAATGATATACTATAAAAATAATTTTTTTTTTCAGGTTCTAAACATTGAATAATAGAAAAAACCTTTTCAAGAGAACTAGTATTTTCCTCAAAAACTATTATATTAGTGTACCAACTAAAATAATATCGACATTTCTATATGAATGCATCAATAAAAAATTGTTTCCTCCTTTGATTGTTTGGAAGTTCAACATGATACATAGCAAAGAATGTTAGACCACTATTAAAACAAGATTTTTTACTCCAACTCCCATAAATTTAGGTTTCTCAAGATGAAAATTATTTCATTTTCTACCACATTCATCATTAACATGGTTCTTTCAAGTTCTATCCATTGACTAAAATCCAAAATCAGAATGTGAGAAAAAATAATCATACTTTAAAACTATATGATCATGAAAAATAATTTATGGGATTTATATATATTGATACATTATTTTAAATATATGAAACCTTATATTTTACATAGTTTATTCATGATCATTATATAATAAAATACTTTAGGATGTTTCATAAATAAAAATTCTAATTATCCTATGTATATCCCCTAGATGTGTTAAACTAGGTCCGTATTAAGGGAACCCTCACTGTGCACCCGAATAATGGATAAGATATTCTCAACCAAATCATTTCAAGGTTATTACCCCTAGATGAATCTATTCCAAAACCACATCTACTTTTATTATCTAGGAAGATATATATTTTCTAGAAAAACACACTATTTTCCTTCTGGAACATAGGTCATTCTATTATAAATAGGATTATCCTAAGGGTCTTTACAAATGTTTTCCTATCATATTTTAAAAATGTTCACTAAAAATTTATTTGATACCAAGAATAATGAACCATAATTTTCATACATATATATTACATCTTATTAGATGAATATTCAATATATAAAATAACAATACATTCTAGAATAGTATAGTTCTATTATATTTATAAAAATTTCTACCTAAAAAACTATTCATAAGTGAACCACATCATCACCCTATAAGTTATTTTAAACTTTCCCCCATATTATACATAACAAAAATTTCATCATAATTAATGGAAATGAACATAATAATTATTGAGTTTAGATTCTCAGTAAGGTAAAACAAGTGAGATTTCAATGATCACCTAGAAAAAACATGATCAAAAGTGTATAAGAAAAGGAGCCTAACATTAGAAATATATAACTTGTATATCATATATCATATTATTGGTTCATGAAATAATTCTTGGTAAATTATAAAACATTAATCATAAAATAATCTAATAAGTGATCTATCCGAGCATATCATTCGAACAAGACATAGATTTGCGGTATACACACTACCATAAGATATCAGTTCCCCAATATTCAAGGATCATATACAATACTATCTCAGTGAATTGTGTGCACTCTCTAAACCAATATAGTAGTCATGCTTAAATCCAAAGACTATCATAGTAGATATAGTACCTTAGTGAACTGGGTTAACTCTCCATTCCAGTTCAATTTATCTCATTAGATATCCATCTTTACCCAATGAATTTTAGGGATATATAATTCCAGGAACACCCATGACATAACAAAAATCAAATAGATTTGTTCCATTATATCATAAAAAATAATCATATAATAACCCATGGAAAAGAAATGGTCTTTATAAACATTTCATCATGGAATAACCTGTGGAAAAGAAATGAGTTTCATAATCATTTCATCAATTCATCATATTATAAAAAGTGGAAAAGAAAAAGGTTTTATAAATGTATTTTGATAATAAGAATAAAATATCTATAAAAATAATAATGATTTTATCACTATATCATATCCCCAATAAAACTTATGTATCATCAAAGTATTTCGTCTGAGATTATTTTTTTAAAGACAATTTGGAACATTTTTTAAGGAAAATACCCGTTTCTCTTTGACATTACTTATTTAAAATATATTTTTTTTAAAATTTTAAGGGAAAATTTATCTCTTTATATTAACATGAGAAATGGTAAGCTAATATTTAAATAATTTAGTGATTATAATATAGTTAAATTCTATTAATGTCTTATAAGTTAAAAGAAAACATTCCTTTCATACTTTTATGAAAAAACAAAAAAGATACCAAATTCTAAAATACACAGAAGGATTCATTTTAGTTTTTTTAAAAAAATTTAAAAATTGGTATTTATGACTTTAAAAATTCAATGTATAATTGTAAAAAAAAAATTTAGATACATTTTTATAAATCATGGACATGTAATAGAAACAATTTTAGACTAAAGAGAGAAACAAATTCGATTGAACCTAAAAATATTCGCTGGAATCATGAGTAACTAAAAAGATGTAATTTAAATAAAAAAAATTTAATTTAAATAAATAAATATTGATAAGAAAATTCATGGAATTATTGAGAGATAGACTATAATATTTCATCTTTGTAACTTAACCATCAACAATCCTGATAAACAATGAGATTGTAATATAAAATCTATACCGAATGTCCAACATTTTTTTAATGTGACCAAACATCATGTATATTAAATATTTATTTCTTGTAAAACTATTATGTAACCATAAATATGTATATAATACAATATAGTTTTTACTTATAACCTTTAAACACATTTATCTTAATAATTTTTTATTAAAATCACTGTTGTGGGTGATAACTGCTTCGTTTTTTCATTTTTATTTTGGTTTAGTTATTTTGGAACTTGTACATTGATCATGGTTCCATAATAAGGGGAATATTTATCCTGATGAAAATAATATATATATATATATATATATATATATATATATTCATCCATAAGAGTTATCGATAAGAAAATCAATTACATCATTCATTGAGATGATAAGTCTTACATACCGATGATAACTGTATTCATTTTCTGATGGATGGAATGAAAGAAAGAAAGGTAAATAATAACTAAATATTATATAATAAATATTTTTTAATTTTTATCAAATTAATTAATTTAATCTATCCTTACTAATATCCAAGTGAAACCGAACAGAAAAATGAATCACATCGCCTCATGGAGCTGGTAGTCCACACGTATTCCCGAGTGACATTTTCATTTTTCCAATGTATTGGAAGGTAAGAAGATTTGTATTATATTATTATTTTATAAGAATATTTTTTTACTAAATATAATATATATACATTATATCCATCATTATACCCAATAATAAATGGCAGTGATGAAAAATGAATTGCATTGCTATGTGGAGACGATATACCATACATACAGACGAGCGATAATTTCACTTCTCATTTAATAAGATAGTGGGTGGATAATGGTGGTTTAGTAATCATAATAAAATTTTAAAATAATTATTTTAATAAATTTATTATTTTATGATAAATACTACAAATTTATAGTTGGTAAAAGAATAAGTAAAAAAGAATGCGATCAGTTAAGGTGATTTCATATTCTTTGAAAGAACTCATTTGGATCTCCTCTTAAGGATCCTAAGGATGGTTTTTAGGAATAATAGAACCTCTTTTTTTATTTTTAGGGTATTTAGAATATATTTGGGTAGTTTTTTTAATATTTTAAGGTCAAAGTGGTGTAAATAAGATAAAATATGTGTGCACTTTTATAAATGTGAGAAATTACACACTTGGAATTTATTTAATAGTTAAAATAAAATGAAGTAATTATAAAGAAATATGATTCCAAAAATACATTAACTATATGAAAAATATTATAATTTATAAACAAAATCCTAAAAATAATGTTATATTAGTTATACTGTCATTTTTAACCTTATATTTTTTATTAAACCATTCATTAATCATTTTGACCTTCACTACGGTCATAACTATTTATATGTGAAAGGGGTAATAATGTTTTTATAAATGGAAAAATTACTCATTAATGGAACATGGTTGATATTTTAAACCATATTAAATTCACTTGGGTGAATATTAGTTTTTTGGAATTTAAATAATTTTGTTAAATATTATTTACTATAAAATATCACTAATATCAATTTTTTAACTATTCATTTAATTTGATAATTAAGTCCCCAAGATAAATATTTAATTTAAATATAATATCTTAAAACACTTATAATATGTCATATTTATATATAAATTTCATTTAATACTATAAGTAACTCAATCTAAATTACTTAGAATATTTTTAAAATATTTTATTTTATTTTCCATTAATTGAAGAAATAATATGCAATTATTACGTAAGAATTTAATGTTATTATATACTCACTAAAAATTATTAATAAATTAGAATCATGAAATTAATTTAATTATTCTAAAAATAACTTTTTTATTTGTTTATAATTAGTATTTTCACCTTTGTGAACACATAAGAGATATTTAAAATTAAGAGAGTGTCATTTTCTATTATTATTTTCATTAATTAATATAAAGGCCTTATTTAAGGATATATGGAACCTATTGGACATATATTCCATTAATGGATATAAATAAATGATATAAAATCATCTAATAGGATAAATTTTGGTTTTAGATGAATTTTAAATCCACATCCCAATTTGTAATCTTATTTTACCTGTTTTCCCATAATGAGGTGACATAAATTTACTATGTTTACTATTAATATTAACCAAAAATAAAAGGACATATGTAGTTAATTGAATACCCCTAAATAAAAATACTAAATATATTTTTTATTATTTAATATCTATAATTTTAGGATATATATTTTAAAATAATTATGGAAAACGCAACAAAAACCATTTTTTAGAAATACACATTTTTAAGCATAAATCTATATTTATTCTTATCTCATTCCTAGAGAAAAAATATGAATGTTAAAATTTAAAATATAATATATAGTATATGTTTTTAATTAAAATAATTCACTAAATGTGATAAATTTAATTTATTAAAAAAACACATTACATGGATAAAAAGTAGTTTTTCAGAAAAACTACCCCTTTACTTTCATATTATTATTTTTATTTTCATTCATAATAAATTGATAACCAATGAATTAATTTAAAAAATAGGTAAAACAATTATTATTATTATTTAATTAGTCATATTTTCACTTTCCAACCAAATATCATCGAAATAACTATCAAATTACATAATAATATTTTAATATTATATCACGTTTTGTTTAACCTTTGTGCTGCAAGTATAAAAATCTATTGGAGAAATAAGATATTTTTGAAAAAAATATTATAAAATATCACGGTGTCACTTTTAATTGTTGATAGAATTATATAATGATGTTATTTGTTAATGATCCATGGAGAAGGTTGGTTTTTGAAAGGAGGGAATGTAAACTAGTTGGTAACGGAAATGAATGAAATCTATAGAAATGTCTGTGTGTTTATTGGATATATGGTCCATAAAAGTAGAATATGGGTGTCTGAGAGGTGATAGATATAGTTGAGGATAATACTAGGTAGTTTCCATTAGTGTGGTTATGATATATATATATATATATATATTATACATATTATATGATTTCATATGGTACCCACCCATGTCGGTAGGGATACTGACACCTAGTGGACTCTAAGGGAAATTTCCACAACATCTAGGTTGGTGACAGTGGTTGACTGACTACCCCCTCTTCTATTCTCTCTTCTCTTAAGATTATTATTATGGGATCATCTTCAAGGGGGTTACCTTCTAATATATGTGTATAGATAGATTTAATGGCTTTTAGTTACATAACATATATGTATCTGTAGATATAGTATCCTAAAGACTATTATAGGTTTACTATGTATAGGATGTGATGGTTTGAGTTATATTACATTGTATAAAAGATGTGGTGGATCCCCCAAAACTAAATGTTTTCTATATTGAGATTATTTTATTGATTATAGGATCATTAGATGCATGATAAGTAGGTTTTATACAATCTCCTTCGATGCATGTGCCCTGTATTGACTCTAATTTTTATTACATGACTATTACATTTTTAATGATAAAAACATATTATCATTTCAAAATTAGGATCCAAAGGTATAATATATTGGAAAATTTATAAAATAAAACATTTTTTCATAATAAAACCTACACATTTATTTAATATTTTATTCTCTATCCCTATAAGGGTCATGGTGTCTTTAGTAAATATGGTCACATGAGGATATATATCAAAAAAAGGGGAGAGATAAAATCCCATTAAGAGGATGAATAAGTACATAAAACATGGGTGAGAATAATAATCATAATCATAACATAATAATAGTATCATCATCATAATCATGAGAGGAAAATTTAGATATTGGCATGGAATGTGGGAATTCATAAAAATGAAACATAATGTCATAGTGGTTAAATACCACACATAGTTGTGAAAAATATAGCATCATGTTCATGCATAACATATGATAAAAATCATAAAATCATAATTAAAAAAAATCTAGCAATATGGTCACTTATATTACACATAATATCATGAGATAATTTTCATTACCCAAGGAAGTGGTGGTCTATACAATCCTAGGCCCACCAATTGCATCTTAACATTTACATAATGATGCATGCCACATAGAACTTATAATAATCATAATCATGAAATAACCCATGGAAAGAAATGGGTTTCATAAGGATTTAATAAATTATACATACACAGATGAACTTTTGGGTCCCCAAATGAAAGAGGAAGAAAATATTTTATATAAGATTTATTGTTATTTAGTGAAGAAGAAACCTCTCAAGATGAGTCCAAGATGTGTTTTGGAAAGAATAATTATTTTTTAAAATCATTGTATTTTTTGTAAAACCATGTAGGAAACATGTATATCCTTTAATGGAAGACGTATTAAATATGAAATTATATTTTGGAACTTTAAATTAATATTCACACTAATTTGTTTCATGAAAGAGGTATAACCCAAAGAAAGGGTGATGGGTTCGAGAATCACCTTACCTTATGTAGAATGCATTCTGCAATTGAACTTAGTATCCTAAAAAATAAAAATTGATTAATTAATCACTAAATCTATAACCTATTATAAATTTATTCTAAATTTATTATGTTATTTTTTGATTACTTATATGACCTATCTAGTTCAACATAATTGTTTTGAGAGTGTTCGTTTTTTTGGTTTTCATGATCGGTTCACTTCTATACAAGTATTGAAGTTCATGTAAAATAAGAATAATTCTCCAAAATTGAAATTATTTTTTATTAATGAACATACATAATTTTAAATGGTATTGTATATAATTTTTTTCTAATATTATGATGATTCATTAAATAAAATTATAATGAAAAAAATTTATTGTTCATTTTTTCATTTTTGTGAGGATCATGAAGTATTTTTTTTATTTAATATAATGTGAAATAATTTGGAACAGAACATAAAAAAGATATAATATACATATTGAAATATTTGTTTTACCATAATAATGGTTTTATGACCTGCCTTGATTGGAAAAATGGAAAATGAAAACTCATCATCCACGAAGATGGTGAATCAGTACATCACATATGGTGCTTTATTTTTTAGAATAAAAGGAGAAGAGAATATATTTTATGATGGATATTACTTTTAAAAAATAAAATTCCTGTATACATGAAATAACATATTTATCATTACACTTTGTATAGGGGATGTAAAGAGAGGATAAGAAAAGAAAAGAAATTAAAAGAGAAGAATTGATGATTTTACATCTTGAATTTCATCTCCTTGAGAACCTCATAAAGGCACATGGTTTTGGTATTTTTTGCGTGACAATAATAATTTGGTAATGGAAGAGGCTTGGTAATGTAGTTTTAAATAATTTAGACAATATACAAGTCTCTAGAGGTCTGAAGAGAAGAGGTGGTGAGGGGAGTTATTTATAGGGGAGGAGAGGAGTATTTTTTGATTATTTTATTCACTTGTTTATTATTTTAGCTCAATATTATCAATATTTTTGGTTAATATGAATATATATTATTCATGGTTCATGAGAGTTAAAAAAATATATTATTAAATCATCCATACATCATCCATGACCCAATAATTAATGTATTTTCCATAAATTATCGTATTTCAAGATTCACCAAAAAATTCAACTACATTATAAAAATCCAAAATATTAAACCTAACCATTTTTCAGTGATTATATTTCATAAAATGATAAATTTTTTTGAAAATAAATTTCTAAATAGGATAAATTTAATTTTTAATTGAAATCGGTAATTATTCGAAAAATAGTTATTTTAATATTATTTCTGATTTTATGACACTTTGAAAAATTAATTAAGTTTTCATAAAAATATATTATAATTATAATAAAATTGAATATTAGTTTATGAATCTATTTTATGAAAATAAATTTTCTTTTTATTCGTTATATCAATTTTAAAATTGTAAATGAACATTAATGTTTTATAAAGATACCAAAATTTAATTTATCATTTTTAAAAAATTTATTTACTAATCCCATGATATAATTATATCATATTTTTATTTATAAGATGGATAAATTTTATTTTTACTTTTATAAGTGATTTTACTATTCAATGAGTCAGGTTAGTATTCTTAATAGTCATATTTCTATTTCAAAGGTTAGTTTACTATTCCATCAGTATAGGATCTTTAATTTCTTCTAGTACCACTTATTTCATTCGTAATTTATGATAATAAATTATTACTGGATTTTATATGTTATATATGTGTTTTATATTATATAAAATAATTATAAAAACAAAAATTCCATTTATTAAATTTTGGGAGGTTACATTATTCATCCCTTTTGAAAAATTTCCCTCAATATTTTGTTTTACATATTAACTTAAAAAAAAGTGATGGAAATTATCCTTGATTTCTTCCTCCAGTTCCCACCATTTTTTAAAATAGAAAAGGTTTAAACAAAAGGTTATTCAAAAAATCATGAATAAATAATTATTTATTTTATGTAATTATCTCTAAAGTCATATCTTATGGGATTCCTATATTTATCCTTTTTCTAAAACAAATATTTTTGGATGTTTACATATACTTAGTCTTATACTAAGGGTTTTTAAAATCTTTCTACAATCCTAATTCCCTAATAAACTAAATCCTTCTCTGATACCAAATATAGAGACCCTGATTTTTCTTACATGGCTATTACATAATTTTAATAATAAATAATATATTTTCATTACAAAACTAGGATCTAATGATTTAGTATCTTGGGAAAATTATGAACATTGAGCACATTTTTATAATAAAACATAAAAATTTATTTTAGATCTTCTTATTTATCCTTATAAATACCATGATATTCTTTGTACATATAGTAACCTGAGGTTATACATCAAAGAATGTGGCGAGTTAAAGGCAAAGTAAGAGGATGAATAAGTACATAAAACATAGTTCAGAATAATAACCATCATTATAAAATAATCAAAGTATCACCATTATAGTCATGAGAGGTAAATTAATTTGTACGAATGGGATGTGGTAACGTATAAAAGTGAATCATCATGTCTTCGTGGTTAATAACCACACATAGTTGTGAACAAAGCTAGCATCATATTCACATAAAACATATGTTTGTAATCATAAAATCATCATTGTAAACAAATATAACATCATGTTCATTCATATTACACATAATATCATTATAAAGTTTACATTGTGCAATGCATTGAAGGGACATAAAATTGATATCCCACCCATCACATCATAACATTAACATAATCATGCATGCCACATAAAATGTATAACAATCATAATAAAAAAACACATTTAAAGGAATGAGTTTTATAAGGATTTCATAAAGAATAAATTCAGGGATGAACATTAGGGTTCCCAAATGAAAACAGCATGAAACATATTTTATATGAGATTCAACATTTTAGGGTTAATAATAAAAAAATATTGATGAGTCAAAGATGTGTTTTGGAAAGAATAATAATTTTTAAAAATTTTTATTTCTATCATAAAACCAAGTTGGAAACATTTGTATCCTAGAAATTATAATTTAGGTACAATTAAATTATATTTAGGAACATTAAGGGAATATCCACACAGAAATTTCTCATGGAAAAGGTATAACACAAATA
This sequence comes from Viscum album, assembly GCA_963277665.1. NCBI lineage: Eukaryota > Viridiplantae > Streptophyta > Magnoliopsida > Santalales > Viscaceae > Viscum > Viscum album. Next base: position 1,145,004,626 of record OY728159.1, on the reverse strand, counting down.
AACTGAATTAGGTTTGAGAATCCCCTTACTTTATGTCCAAATGCATTTTTCACTTTCACTTATTATCCAAGATAATGAAATTAGATTAATTAATCACTAAATAAAAAACCTATTATAAATTGAATTTATTTATTATAATTTAATTCACTTTATTTATGGTGATTTTGACGAGTTATAGAGTTCAAATTCATTATTCTGGGAGTGTTCACTTTCATTGTTTTCATTTTTGGTTCTGTAGTATACAATTATAATGGTTCATGTAAAATGAGAATAATTCTCTATAATTGGGATTATATGTTATTAATGAACTTACAAATGTTTAAATCATCTTAAATGCCATTTTTTTAATATGAGGATGATTCATTTGATAAAACATTAATACAAAAATGTTCAGTTTATTTTTTGGCTTTTATGACCATCACAAACAAGTTTCGTTTTATTTAATATTATTTTAATAAATTATTTACCAAAAATTAAAAAATTATAATATAAATATTAAAATATAATTTAACCATAATTATTGTTTTACGACCATCCATGAAGGTGATAATGGAAAATGAATACTTGTCGTCCACGAAGGTGGTGATTTGGCACATTATGGATGCTATTTTCATTTTTAAAATAAAAGGATAATAGAAGATATTTGATGGTGGATATTCTATTAAAACAATATTATTATAGTATAGATGTAATATTTGATTTATAATTCCACTTTTTATAGTGTAGGTTAGGATTGGATAAAAAAAGTAAATAAATTAAAAAAGAATAATTGAGGATTTTAGCTCTTGAATGGCGTATGCATGAGAACCTCTTTAAATTACTTGGGTTCAATCTTTTCATGAGGACATAAGCCCTTTTATGTGATTAATTGTCTTTTAATGGTAGTTTTATAGAATTTAGATATATATAAGTCTTTGGAGTTGTGACGAGAAGAGGTGGTGAGGGGTGGTATTTATAGGGGATGAGAGGGGTGTTTTTTTTATTATTTTATGGATTACTATATTATTTTGGCTCAAAAAATTTCAATATTGTCTATTATAATGAATAAATAATGTAATGTTTTCATGATTTTTCTAAATAATTTCTTAATACCTCATTCATACATCATCCATGAATCCATAATTCATGTATTTGTTAAATACCCTAAATTACCATATTCCACTATTCACAAAAAATAAAATATCTTAGAAACAACCCATAATTCAGACTAACCATTTTTTTATGTTTATATTTAAAAAATTGAATCCATTTTATGAAAAATATTTTCTAAATATGATAAATTCAATTTTCAATTAAAATCATCATTAATTAAAAAATACTGATTTTACAATTATAACAGATTTAAGACACTTTGAAAATTTAATTATGGTATCATAAAACGGTCTTATAATTATAATAAAACATAATATTAATTTATTAATATATTTCATGAAAATATATTTTAGTTGAAATCATTATATTAATTATAGAATTGTAAATAATCATTTACGTCTTACAAAAATATGAATACTTTATTTATGAATTTTAAAACATTTACTTACTTATACCATGATATAATTAAAACATATTTTACTTTATAAGTTTCACAAATTTTATTAATAAATTTATAGGTTATGTTACTATTCTATTTCCTATCTTTCTATTATTAATTGTCATATGACTATTCCAACTATTAAGTTACTATTCCATTAGTATAGGTTCCATAATTTATATAAATACCACTTATTTCATTATTTATTTATGATAATAATGTTTATTGAATTATATATTTTGTGTACGTGTTTTATACTAAATGAAAGAATTATATGGAGGGAAATTACATTTTTAATGTTCTGGGTTGTTACATGGCTTATATGAGAGATATGACCCAGGATATTCGATGTTATGAAAAGAGTAACAAACCAATGAGTAATTCATGGGGGGGGGGGTACCTTTAATTTTATTTTATGTGGGATATATTTTAATTGTATATGATACATTGTTATAGATCAATGGTGAGTCTCATAAGTTTGTATACCTGATTAGGTGATGAGTTAGTTTCACTATTTATTCATTAGGACTTAGTATGCTTACAACACAATTTCACTAAAGGATATGAGGATGATCCTACTATGCATACATGTCATGATCATATTATGTTTATATAAGTTGTTTTTCATATCGATAGGAGAAGGTATGTGAGTGATCTATACATTAGTATCTCATGTAATTGATCATTATCATTTGAAAATCAAGGTCACTATAGTAGGTTTCTTTTGGTACTTTTTGTTCCTATTACATAGTTTTCATTTTATGATTTTACATTCTTGTAATAAGATATTTAGTTTTGAGGAGTTTTTTATTGGTATTATCTTATATATCATTACCCATAATCTTATAGGGTAATTCCTCCCACTTGTGATCATGTTATACCCTTGGGGCAAGTCTCCAACCCATGGCCTATTGGGGGAGGGCTTTAGGTGTCATCATCACTATTCCATCATTACTGACCCAAGAGGGGTACCTATGGGGTGTGGGGGTCATGAAATAGTGGCATCAAAGGAGTGGATAAGATATATTGTGGAGTTGGGAGGTAGGTAATGGTGAGAACTACATGGTTTGGTAGGAAAACTGTTTTAGTTAAGCTTAATATATGATGTAAACTGGGAAGACCATCATGGAAACTGATATTCATAGACCTTAATGATCTGAAGCAAGGACCTTCAAGTTCGCTGATCGTACTTTGGTATGTGATACTATTTTCAAGGTAGATACTAAGGACAAGATCATGCATCATTCTTGATTATGATTATGTTTCAAATGGGTAGACTATGGGGATAGGTTGAAACCTAATTAAATAATATTCAATATTCAATATTCTTCTCTTAGAAGTCCATAATAATTTATTATTTTAAAGCAATGGATCTTGGTTTATTTCCTCATTAGTTTTATGAGGAATATGTTTTGTGGGATGTTTTATCTGATCACCAAAGAGTTGAGGTTGATGATGATGAAACATGGATGAGGAAACTATAAACTTTTCTGTGCCAGATTTTATAGATGTATGAGGGATCTGTTTTGGATTCAATGATAGTGTAATTTTTTGAGGAAGTAGAGATAAAAATAAATATGATCCATATTCAAAATGAGGTTATATTTTCATTATCAGTGTAAATGTTGTGTGGGGAAAGATAAGTAGTGGTGGTTATTATTGTAACACCCCAGGTAAATAAAGAATATGACATCTTCATATTTATCCATATTTTTTAATCAAATATTAATATTACTTTAAAGGGGATTCTATGCTCGATGGCGTACCCAATACGCAACAACGAGTTTCTTGGGAATCTTACGTTGAACTCTAATAATAAAATAATATTATTTTAAATGGTAGTTAACATGTAGACGTTGTATTGGAGGGAATGGATAGAAATAACTAAAATATGATTATATATGTTTTTAAATGTTTTTATATTTACCCAATAAAAGATAAAGGCTTAAAATATGGAAAGAATTCAATTTTAGGCTTTTATACCCTAATTTTCACTAAAGGTTCACTTATCGCCTTTTGATGGAGAACTGTCATTAAATATAGTTTTTATTACTCTTATAAATTCTTTTGGACCAAATAAAACTCTTCTTTAGAATCGGGACATCAAATTTTAGTTTGTGTAAATTTTTGGTATTTTTCCGATAAAGTTCATTTTTTTAATGAATAGTGTAAAATGTTGTATTTTAATTCAAAACCACTTTTTAATCTAATTTATTTATATGATTAGATTATCTTTTGAATTGGTTTTAAAGTTAAATTAGAAAATATTTTTACCATTAAATCCAATAGTGGTCGTTGGAATTAATTTCACTTTGAAATCGGACTTAAACTAGTGTCAATATTTTGATACTTATTGTTTCAAAAAAACACGTTATTTTCTCTGACAGCGAGAATTAATTATTAAATTAATTAATTCAACTTATATCTTTTAAATTTTGTAAAATGACCTTCATTTTTGAATTCGGAATATCAAATAAAGCTTAGGGTGAATTTTTGGTATTTTTCTGAAAAACTTCAATTTTTGATGAATAGTGAAACCACTAATTGGTACTTATAAAAACTGATTCTTCGTTTAAATGAAATTTTACCACTTCTGTTTTTTGAATTTTAAAAATCTCACATACATGGTTGTCATTAAGAAGTAAAATGTGGTTCAATGAGATAAAAATATTTATTTTATGAATAGTAACTTATTAAGTTTTTAATCGCGATTAGAGGTAATTAGTGCAATTTAAGGGAAAAATGATATTATAATAAAATGAAAATACCTTGACACATGTCCTACCCTTATTGGATGTGTCATTACCGACCAAGAAAAGCCATGGGTCAACTTGGGGACCCCATGGAGCCACTTTGGTTGGGAAATGACATAAATAACTTTTTATTTAATGTTAAAGTAAAAATGACACACACATGAGATGTTTTACTAAAACAATTTTTACATGGTGTTATACAAATAAAATTTTTGACTATAAATATTAATTGGAAATATAAAAGGATTTACTACATCATAGTATTTTATTTATAATTTTTAGACACTAAATAAATTAAATTATTTATGACATCATGATGATGCAGCGATGACCTCATTATTTAACGATTTAAATAAAATGGAAAGACAATGTAAAATCTATGAACTACACATGTCCAAAACTTATTGGATGGGTGGCTTTAGAACCCTTATCACCTTATCCACGAATTATATCAATGTGGGACATTTTAAAACCGAAACACATTTTCAAATAAAGTAATATTTCCTTACTTTTCAAAAGTGCCCCTCCTCTCCTCTTATAAAAGGCCCCCACCTCTACCACCTTACACACACTCTTCAAGCCTTTGGCTCGGCCAAACCCTGCACATTTAATCTCTCCACATCCCTATCCTCATCCTAGAGGATTCCCTTTGGGAAGAATCCTTTCAAAGGAATCCTTTAGGCTCAAATCAAAAGGAGTTACACTTTTAAAGGTAATTCATTCTCTCATGTTCATTTGTTTTATTTTGCTTCTCCAACCCCCTAAACTCTTTTTATTTACTTCTTTTGTAACAAAACCAGTATATTCAATATACTAGGATGTTTTTATAAGATTTATTCGAGCTAAACTCTCACACAAATACATCAAATGGTTAAAGAACATACGGTTTTCGTGGATGGCGAAATTCTGCCTCCCGAAACGATGATTGTTCAATACTCATTTAACACCTTCAATGGTGGCCATTATGATGTCACTATTTTTATATATGATATATAATATGTTTATGTTTTACTTATGCTTCAGTATTTTTAATTTGTGTCTTACCTTTATGGCTTCCATTATGGGTATACGCGATATCTTCATTTTAGGAAGTGCGGACTACCGCCCCCTCAAAGTGATGTGATTCATTAATGCCACATGTGGGACGTGTAAAGGATGGATTTAAAGTTATTATATATTATTTTATACTAGATTTATAATATAAATCTATATCATTATTATTTCTTTCCATTAAAGTATGAGATATAAATGAAAGTAGCGTTCATGCGTACGTACGGCTTACCGTCTCCATGAACGGTGCATTTCATTTCTTATCCCCAAATGTAATGTACTATTAAAAGTACATGTATATAATGGATATATATAATGAATGATATATCTAAATGATGAATATAATTATGGAATTAAAATATACATAACTCTCATTTATTTTTAATTCCATTAATATGACAAAGAAATGAAAGTAGCGTTCATGCGTACGTACGGCTTACCATCTCCATGAACGGTGCATTTCATTTCTTACCTCTAAATGATTATGTAATATTATAAATACATGTATATGCTGGATATATATGATATATATGATATCCAAATCAGGAATGTCATTTTGGATATAAAGAACCTTTGACCACACGAACAACATGTAATTGTAAGAAGTCCACTTTCGACTTAAGAACCAAATATTGACAAAACAAACATTATTCACTTTAATGGTTACATAATGTTTATAACATGGAAATAAGTGATATAAAAGGAATAATGAACTCTAAAAAGGTTCTTAATAAAGTATAAATTAACTCAAGTTTATTATTCAGGACGTTAAAGAATGATCGAGTCAAGTCGGACCCGAGGTAAGGGACTTCGTCTCAATCTCCTTTCATTGAGGCATATTTCATTTTATACAAAACTTTCTTTTATACGGTGTATAAACCCCTTTGAATTTTACTTTTATAAAAAAGGAATCTTTTTCTATGAAGAGTTTTACTAAACGACAAAAAGGAATGTTTTTTTAACGTACGCGGTGACAACGACCTTTTCCGCCACCGCGAGTATTATTTGGTTTTTGGCTTCCTCAACAAGCCGTAATGTTTTTAAAATAAAATAAATACCATATACTATTTTATGTATTTTGGTATTGAAAATGGTTTTGATAAAGGATTCTATTATGATATATTGTGATTGAAATGTGGAAATGTTATCATTCCTTTATATTGGTTTTATGTTTTATGATTTTATATTGGTACTTGGACATTTGACGGGTGGTTACGTGATAAACCATATGACGGGTGGTTACGTTATAACCTGCAATGCATTGGGTATGGAAGTCAGCCGTATGGATATTCCATTAAGTATGTATGGAAATTGGCCGTATGGCTATTCCATTAAGTGATATGTGTGGAAGTCGACCATATGGTTATTCCACTTAAGTATGTTTATGTCCCAAGTTACCTTTATATATGCTATGTGTTCTTTATATGGGTTTTATGGTAATCCTTTGGTTACAAAAAGGTAAGTAATGATACATTATTCAGTGTAGAGTTTTTACTACTTCATGATGGTGAAGGTATTACTTTGTTAGAGTATACATGGTTTACTTGATGTTTGAAAAAGTAAAAGCTTTCATTCTTTGTGTATCCCTTACTGAGCTTTTTATGCTCACCCCAAGTTTTTTTTGAAATGTTTTTCACAGGACATAAAGTGGAATAAGGTCAAGGATGGGATGAAGGGAATGTCATGCTATATAAGACATGGAACTAGACATGTTTCTTTTTAAGAGTTTCTTTATTATGGAAACTTAGTAGAAGTGTCTACTTTGTAATCTTTTGAGATGTAATAGTTATGTTCTAATTATCTAAAACTCTATACCTGAAAAGATCCTCAATGTGAATTATTCATTTAATTCAATATTAAGTACGGTTTAAGGCTGGGGCCTTATAGTTGGTATCAAAGGTCGGTTTAGACAACTTTAGGGATTTGGAGTTCTTGTGAGACACATGATTAGTCCCTATATCTATTATTTTAGTTAAATCCTTGTTTTATAACTTTTTTTTTCAGGTCAAGTAAAGTTGGTTACGAATGGAAGGAGAAGGATCTCAAACGACATTACTATCTCTTCCTGATGACATGCTTGCAATAATTATTGCAAAGTCATCTTCAGATGATTGTGAAACTTTTTCTAGCATACAACTCACTTGCAAGCAGTTGTTTGAGATATCAAACACCTCCACTATACCTCTTTATCATCGTGGATCATGGGTTGTTTCTAGACAAATATTATTTTCACAATATTCTCATATTTTCAAGAAAGGTAAATATTATCAGGGTATTTTCAAATATTTTACCTTATCACAAGAATTTGAAGCATATTATGATTTTAAAAATGGTGCTGAGGAAGGAGACCCTTGCGCAACCTATTTATATTTTCTTTTAAAATATTGTCTCATGTCACATACTTATGGAATTTTAAAAGGACCAATAATAGAAATTTTCAACTCAATTTCGATCCGACAATTTTTTAGAAATCTTGTTTTATCAGATGTTTTGGAATTATATGTCATACATGATTATTTTCCAAAACTGTTTTTTTGTGAACACCCATATGACCCATGTTGTACGAGGTGTATTTGGATGGAGGAAGCAAATGGTTTTCAAGGATATCTAAATCATTTTTGTAATTCATGGGACTTCTACCTACGTGAACAAGATGACGATGAAACCGAGTGGGCGCCATGATCAAGGTATGCTATTATGAGTTTGTGTAAGAAACCTAGAAAGAGTTGAAAGTCAAAATGACAAGTAAGTATGTTTCCTTAAGATCAAAAATAAATTCCTCAATGAAATGTAACTTAAAAGAAAAATGTTGTCTATTAACTTTTCCTACTGGGGAATCTAATACCGTTTAACCCATCACAAGTTTGTGATTTTCTAATGGTTAAATTTCTCCTAAACATGTTTTTTATCACTCTCCATCAGAACATGACCCTATGTTTTCTCCTCCATGTCCATGTTTTCATACTTGCAATCCTAGTATGGGTTAACTCGGGTGACCTTTATACTTATCTTTCTTTATTTTAAAGTGATTGTTTTACCGACTCTTCTTTCGATGTGGGACTTTCAAGGATATTTCCAATCCCAATTTTAAAATTGCGAGGACGCAATTCCCAAAAGGGGGAAGGATGTAACACCCCAGGTAAATAAACAATATGACATCTTTATATTTGTCCATATTTGTGAATCAAATATTAATATTACTTTAAAGGAGATGCTATGCTCTATGGCGTACCCAATACGCAACAACGAGTTTCTTGGGAATCTTACGTTGCACTCTAATAATAAAATAATATTATTTTAAATAGTAGTTATCATGTAGACGTTGTATTTGCGGGAATGGATAGAAATAACTAAAATATGATTATATATGTTTTTAAATGTTTTTATATTTACCCAATAAAAGATAAAGGCTTAAAATATGGAAAGAATTCAATTTTAGGCTTTTATACCCTAATTTTCACTAAAGGTTCAATTATCGCCTTTTGATGGTGAACTGTCATTAAATATAGTTTTGATCACTCTTATACATTCTTTTGGTCCAAATAAAACTCTTCTTTAGAATCGGGACATCAAATTTTACTTCGTGTAAATTTTTGGTATTTTTCCGATAAAGTTCATTTTTTTAATGAATAGTGTAAACTGTTGTATTTTAATTCAAAACCTCTTTTTAATCTAATTTATTTATACGATTAGATTATCTTTTTAATTGGTTTTAAAGTGAAATTAGAAAATATTTTTACCAATAAATCCAATAGTGGTCGTTGGAATTAATTTCACTTTGAAATCGGACGTAAACTAGTGTCAATCTTTTGATACTTATTGTTTCATAAAAACACGCTATTTGCTCTGACAGCGGGAATTAATTATTAAATTAATTAATGCAACTTATATGTTGTGAATTTTTTAAAATGGACTTCATTTTTGAATTCAGAATATCAAATATAGCTTAGGGTGAATTTTTGGTATTTTTATGAAAAACTTCAATTTTTGATGAATAGTCAAACCACTATGTGGTACTTATAAAAACTGATTTTTCGTTTAAATGAAATTTTACCACTTCTGTGTTTTGAATTTAAAAAAATCCGACATACATGGTTTTCATTAAGAAGTAAAATGTGGTTCAATTAGATAAAAATATTTTTTTGGTGAATAGTAACTTATTAAGTTTTTAATCGCGATTAGAGGTAATTAGTGCAATTTATGGAAAAAATGATATTATAATAAAATGAAAATACCATGACACATATCCTACCATTATTGGATGTGTCATGGCCGACCATGAAAAGCCATGGGTCAACCTGGGGACCCCATTGAGCCACTTTGGTTGGGAAATGACATAAATAACTTTTTATTTAATGTTAAAGTAAAAATGACACACACATGAAATGTTTTACTAAAACAATTTTAACATGGTGTTATACAAATCATATTTTTGACTATAAATATTAATTGGAAATATAAAAATATTTCCTACATCATAGTATTTTTTTTTAAAATTTTTAGACACTAAATAAATTAAATTATTTATGACATCATGATGATGCAGCGATGACCTCATTATTTAACGATTTAAATAAAATGGAAAGATAATGTAAAATATATGAACTACACATGTCCAAAACTTATTATATGTGTGGATTTAGAACCCTTATCACCTTATACACGAATTATATCAATGTGGGACCTTTTAAAACCGAAAAACATTTTCAAATAAAGTAATATTTCCTTACTTTCCAAAAGTGCCCCTCCTCTCCTCTTATAAAAGGCCCCCACCTCTACCACCTTACACACACTCCTCAAGCATTTGTCTCAGCCAACCCATGCCCATTTACTCTCTCCACATCCCTCTACTCATCCTACAGGATTCCCTTTGGGCATAATCTTTTCAATGGAATCCATTAGGCTCAAATCAAAAGGAGTTTCACTTTTAAAGGTAATTCATTCTCTCACGTTCATTTGTTTTATTTTGCTTCTCCAACCCCCTAAACTCTTTTTATTTACTTCTTTTGTAACAAAAACAGTATCTTAAATATACTAGAATGTTGTTATAAGATTTATTCGAGCTACACTCTCACACAACTACATCAAATGGTTAAAGAACATACGGTTTCCGTGGATGGCGAAATTCTGCCTCCCGAAACGATGATTGTTCAATACTCATTTAACACCTTAAAAGGTGGACATTATGATGTCACTAATTTTATATATGATATATAATATGTTTATGTTTTACTTATGCTTCTGTATTTTTCATTTGTGTCTTACCTTTATGGCTTCCATTATGGGTATACGCGATATCTTCATTTTAGGAAGTACAGACTACCGCCCCCTCAAAGTGATGTGATTCGTTAATGCCACATGTGGGACGTGTAAAGGATGGATTTAATGTTATTATATATGATGTTATACTGGAATTATAATATACCTCTATATTATTATTATTTCTTTCCATTAAAGTATGATATAGAAATGAAAGTAGCGTTCATGCGTATGTACGGCTTACCGTCTCCATGAACGGTGCATTTCATTTCTTATCCCAAAATGTAATGTACTATTAAAAGTAAATGTATATAATGGATATTTATAATGAATGATATATCTAAATGACGAATATAATTATGGAATTAAAATATACATACCTCTCATTTATTTTTAATTCCATTAATATGACAAAGAAATGAAAGTAGCGTTCATGCGTACGTACGACTGACCGTCTCCATGAACGGTGCATTTCATTTCTTACCTCTAAATTATTATGTAATATTATAAATACATATATATGCTGGATATATATGATATATATGATATCCAAATCAGGAATTCCATTCTGGATATAAAGAACCTTTGACCACACGAACATCATGTAATTGTAAGAAGTCCACTTTCGACATAAGAACAAAATATCGACAAAACAAACATTATTAACTTAAATGGTTACATAAAGTTTATAACATGGAAATAAGTGATATAAAAGGAATAATGAACTCTAAAAATGTTCTTAATCAAGTAGAAATTAACTCTAGTTTATTATTCAGGACGTTAAAGAATGATCGAGTCAAGTCGGACCCGAGGTAAGGGACTTCGTCTCAATCTCCTTTCATTGAGGCATATTTCGTTTTATACACAACTTTCTTTTATACGGTGTATAAACCCCTTTGAATTTTACTTTTTTACAAAAGGAATCTTTTTCTATGAAGCGTTTTACTAAATGACAAAAAGGAATGTTTTTTTAACGTACGCGGTGACAACGACCTTTTCTGCCACCGCGAGTATTATTTGGTCTTTGGCTTCCTCAACAAGCCGTAATGTTTTTAAAATAAAATAAATACCATATACTATTTTATGTATTTTGGTATTGAAAATGGTTTTGATAAAGGATTCTATTATGATATATTGTGATTGAAATGTGGAAATGTTATCATACTTTATATTGGTTTTATGTTTTATGATTTTATATTGGTACTTGGACATTTGACGGGTGGTTACGTGATAAACCATATGACGGGTGGTGCCGTGAATACCACGATGGGTGGTTACATTATATCCTCCAATGCATTGGGTATGGAAGTCGTCCGTATGTCTATTCCATTAAGTATGTATGGAAATTGGCCGTATGGATATTCCATTAAGTGATATGTGTGGAAGTCGACCATATGGTTATTCCACTTAAGTATGTTTATGTACCAAGTTACCTTTATATATGATATGTGTTCGGTATATGGGGTTTATGGTAATACTTTGGTTACAAAAAGGTAAGTAAAGATACTTTATTTAGTGAAGAGTTTTTACTACTTCATGATGGTGAAGGTATTACTTTGTTAGAGTATACATAGTTTACTTGATGTTTGAAAAAGTAACAGCTTTCATTCTTTGTGTATCCCTTACTGAGCTTTTTATGCTCACCCCAAGTTTTTTTTGAAATGTTTTTCACAGGACTTAAAGTGGAATAAGGTCAAGGATGGGATCAAGGGAATGTCATGCTATATAAGACATGGAACTAGACATGTTTCTTTTTAAGAGTTTTTTTTATTATGGAAACTTATTAGAAGTGTCTACTTTGTAATCTTTTGGGATGTAATAGTTATGTTCTAATTCTCTAAAACTCTAAACCTGAAAAGATCCTCAATGTGAATTATTCATTTAATTCAATATTAAGTAAGGTTTAAGGCTGGGGCCTTATAATTGTTCCTAAAGGATTGTGAGTAGTTAAATATTTCATAGATTATGTTTCATGATCAATTTTAAGAATGGTTTATTTCTTTGAATATAAAGGTGTAAAAATTCAAAAAGATATTGACCCTCTAATAGGGGAGGTCTACTATATAAGAGTTCAAGATCTATTTCACGAATATTATATGATAATATTCGGAACTGCTTCTAGATGATAAATTTAGAGTGAGACATTTGGTGGAATATTTACATACATATATCCAGCACCAGGTTAATCCATTATGTTACCAACTATATTGAGGTATTAGAGATAGAAGAGTTTGTTGAGAGAATGGTGGCCAATAATAGATCATTTCAATAGGGTATTCCTCAAGATTCTATATATAATTGTTTTGAGGTATGGGTTTCTAGTTTCCTAGACATAAGTGTTTTCAGATAGATAGAGGTATGTTATTTCCTTCTTCATGTCATTTCATCAAGTTCATATTACCTTAGGCCCCTTTCAAGGGATATAATGTTGTGATTTTCTTGAAAAAAATAGTCATCAGTAGTGGATGTGACCAACCTTTCTGAGAAGATATCATGTATCAAGTGGTCTATATTAGGTTTCATATTTACAGAAAAATATCAACTGGGGATGAATAATAGAGTTCTTTAGACTCTAATGAATAGAAGAGAGATAGTGCAGGAATAAGACAACAACAAGATGATCCTCATCCCAATATAGATAATATAGAGGTCATCATGTAGGTCTTGTCTAGATTCATAATCTAGAGTTTCCAGCACATGGTGAGACATATTTCATTCAAGGTACAATTTTTTTGTTTTCTACTTGGGATAATTACTTATTTTATTCAAGAATCACACAATTCTCCATTTAAACTATCATAGTCCATGATTTAAGAATTTATATAGAGAGGATTCCAATTACATTGGAGTTGAGTATTCCAATTGGAGGACATGGTAATATGCATGAAGTGTATAGAGATTATGAGATAGTTTTTGGGTAGAACTAATATTAGGGTGACATCCTATGTTTGTGTATACAACCTTATCAAATCACTAAAGGCATTGTACAGAAATATTCAGTGAAATATATTTTGGATTTCTTCGGGAGTAATGTTGTGTTCTATGATACTGAAATATAGATTTCCATGCTCATCAGTGAGTGAGACCTTTAGATGGGTCAAAGGATTACACAATCCTTATATTCCTTGATCGTTGGGTTGATGATGAGTTGTATGAGGTTAAGTATAAAGTTGTTCCCTAGGTTGTGTAAGAGTACCATAATTTATTTCTTTAAGATGATATAGTGCTACCCCCTTGATGGGGGATCATGTTTGGGATAGAACTATAGTTGAGTGATTATCATATTTTTATGTATCCCTATAGGATTAAAACTTATGAGTTGTGAGACCCATAGATAAATATTGATGATATATTTTAATGAGGCTTTATTTAGATGAGTGTTTTACCATTGGGTTCTTCACTTTTGATAGTAAAGAATAATGATAGAAGTAAAGATCTATATATTTATTATCATCACTTGAATTAGGTGATTCTTAAGAATTTATACCCTCTTTCATGGATTAGTGATGATTGATCTATGGCCAGGATATCAGCTAAAATGAGATAGTTGGTTTTTAAAGATTGATCTATGGTTAGGATGTCATCAGATGCAGGTGAAGTATGGAGATATAAAAAATATTTCATTCCAGTGTCATTACTAGAATTATGATTTCATTTAAATGTCATTAGATGTGACTAATTATTCAATAGTATCAATGGGACAGATGAATACACTTTTCTAGGAGTTTTTGTGTCAGTTCTTGGATGTTTTCATTTATTAAATCCTTATGTGGCCCTCATCTATAAGGTGTCACCCACTGTATCCGAGAGCTATTTTGGGGGTTATTTATGAGAAAAAAATTATTGGGAAGATGTCAATGTTTTAGTTTCGGTCTCAAGAAATATGTTTAATGGGCAATGTTTAATCCAAACATGGAGAAGTTGTAGATCATTTTAATATCAAGGGGTTATTTCCTGTTAGGACCCCAATAATGTTGTAGAGGCATGCAGTTTCCTTGGTCTACCATGCTATTATTAGAGGTTCAGACCTAACTTCTCTTAGATTGAGACTCCATTGAAAACCTTTACAAGAAAGAATCTGACATTTTTATTAAATAACTATATCTATGATGCTTTCGAGTATATGATAGAGAAGTTGGTTAGTTCCCTAGTTCTTTGTTTTCCAGAAGAGGGTTTCCAATTTGAGGATTTTTGTGACACTTTAGGTCTTGTCATTTTAATTGTCCTAATTCACTATATAGTGGTTGTTTATCATGGGTCTGTATACTAAAAACCCCCAGAATATAACTATTCCACTCTTTATCTCGAGTTAGTTGTGGTTGTGTTTCCCATAAATAATTGGCAACACTATCTTATTGAAGAAGTCATTGTGTTTTTAACTGAACAAAACTGTACTTGGTAGGTTTTGTCCAAGCATGAGAGAATCTTTTAACAATTATGGTGGATAACAATATTAAAATATAATGAATTTGATATTTTCAATACAATGGAAAAGGGAAATATTGTAGCTAATGTGCTAAGAATCAAGTACCTTAATGGAGATATACATGAGTTTTGGGATTCTTGGATAGTGATGGAAGAGCTATCTATAATGAATGTTGATATGGTAGAGGCTGAAGGAAGATGGCCCCTTTTTCAGATGATGGTGTAGTCATCTTTAGTGAATATGGCATTGAAGTCCCAACTTAGGGGATTTTATGGTGAAATTATACCAAGATCGAGTTGTCTATAGTGATTATCATGATGGATATTCTGAGGATAAACCACTCTAGGTGTTTTTTCGGGGGAGGATTTTCATTTCATCAGTGATGCACGAGGTGGTTCTCTTTGAGATCCACAACTTGTACATGA
Organism: Viscum album; assembly: GCA_963277665.1. Lineage (NCBI taxonomy): Eukaryota > Viridiplantae > Streptophyta > Magnoliopsida > Santalales > Viscaceae > Viscum > Viscum album. The sequence goes on along the minus strand of OY728159.1, from coordinate 1,144,989,182 downwards.
CAATGCATCCTGGCGTGGAAAATATATACCATTATCTGAGGGGTTATTTTTGTTGGTCTTAGTTAGATCATTTGGTTATAGAGTTCATGTATTGATGATTAGTCATATAGAAGCTGAAGGCCAAACAATGTGTTCTTTGATGTTTTCTTCAACTATTTGATATTCCTCAGTGGATGTGGTAGGACATTTTAATGAAATATTCACTAATCTACCTTGATATGAGAGAGGATATGATTATATATGGGTAATTATGGACTATTTTTAAAAGTAAGATCACATTTTAGTGATCAAGGATTTTTTCTCATTGGAAATTTTGTGAAGTAAGTATTCAGGTGGGTGGTGAGTCTTCATGGAATTATTGATGATGATAAACACTGATTATGATCCTCATTTCACCTCCAAGGTGTGGAAAGGTCTTCATCATTATTTTTTATCTAATCCATGCCTAAAAAATTCATTTTATATGTATATGGAAAAATAGATAGAGAGGAGTATCCAAATTATTGATGACATTTTTCACACTTGTTTCATGGATTTGGGAGGTTTTTGTGTGAGTCACAGAATTTTGGTTGAGTTTTATAATAACAATAATGTTTACTCCATCACTAGTAAGTAAACATTTGATGAGGTTGAACTTTTTTACATCCATTGTACTAGAATGGAGTTGGATTTTCATCAATTATCAAGTTAGAACTATTTCATTTCATGATAGAAATGGTGCAGGCGATTCATGAGTGGATAAAGGTAGAATATGATCATCATAATTCCTATGAATACCATAGAATGAGACATTTGGAGTTTGATGTTTGATATCATATGTTAATAAATATAACTCCTCTTCATGGGTATCAATTTCTTGGTAATGTTATTAATATTTTTCCTTAGATTTGTGGTCCTTTAAATGTGTTTTCATGTGTAGGAGCTATTTCATATCAGTTAGAATTTTCCCTATAAACGAGGTGAATTTATGATTTATTTCAAGAGTTGAAACTCTAATGCTATATTCATGATGATTATCAAATCCTCAATTAGGGAGATATTTATGTTAGGGATGATTATACCTTTGAGGGTCATCCCATAGAGATGCAATATCATAAGGAAAATCTCTTTCATGGGTGTGTTATTCCCTTTGTTTGAGTCCTATAGTGACATGGTGGTGTGAATGAAAACACCGTGGAACCTAAGTACCAGATGTGTGATCAATATCCTGAGCTGTTTATGATTGATTATTATTTTGTAATAATTTTTTATTGATGTTTATATTTATATAGATTAATAAATGGTTCTCTATCCCTTGATGTATTTCTTACGACCGTGATATTTTTTGAGAGGTATCTACCCTTGGAGAGTGTTTTGGAAGATGGTTAATAGTGATATATTGTTTTTTCCTTCTTAATCTAGGTGAGATGGTTTTAATCCTGTGATAGAGATATCATTGAGTGGTACCTTATGGAATAGTTATTCTGATGAACCTTTTTTAACTTCTCTTAGGGACTGATTTTAATTCTCAATAGAGATAATTGTTTGATAGGTATCTAATGTGGGATATAAGATTACCAAAGACATTACATTTGAGTTTTTATGAGGTTGGATGGTTCTAGAAAGGAGTTTTGAAGTGTTCTGAAGGGTCAGGAAGTTTTTCATCCTTTAAGAGGGTAACCATACCCTTTTTGACGGAATGGTGTTAGCTGTTTTGGGTGTTGGGTTCTTGAAGGTTGTTGTTTTTTATTAGATTCACCATGGTGAGTAGAATGGGCTAGTTGTACATGAAGTTGTGCATGAAATTTGGGTGGATTCGCATTATAAAATGGGTATCGTAGAACTTATTAGTGGATGGTTTAGATCTGGGTATGGTGGTGTAGGGAACTACCTATGTGAAATAAGGTGTTATAGCTTCCCATATCATGGTCCTTGTCTTGGTGAAGAGAAAAGGACAAAGACCTTTGTGTTAAGCCACAATGTATGGTTGTGGCGGGTGTGAGGGGATCCACTATGAATTAAGCCATTCCACGAGAGAGGCCACAGTGATGGTCATTTTTTTTCAAATGTGTGAGAACGAATGTAATAACTGTGTGAGAATAAAATATTCATTGATGAAGGAAGACCACAAAATAGTGGGTTCTCTCAACACCTTGGTGGAGTTATTCAGGATTTATCTATAAATAGTGTTCCCAAACTCCCTTTTATTTGTTCCTTTCCTTCTCTTTCAAGACTTTAATGAATCCAGACCCCCTTGGAGCTATTTTATAGTCTCCTTTTTGATTATAACATCTTGAATTAGCGATATTTTAGTGATATTTATTCTAGTACCCTTCTGATTATCTTTATCCTTTCATTCTTCCATTTTTTGTATGAATGTTTTTAATGCCAAAACCCTATATTTTGGGATGAGATCTGAGTGTGGTTTAGGAATGTGTTGTTTTGGTTATGTTTCAATGGTACCCCTTTGAGTCTGGTGGAGTTGGAACCCATTATTCATCTACTTTGAGGTAGGTTTTCTTTGAGGTGACTGTTGAGTAAGGCGATTCATTACCTATCCTTTATTTTATATGAATCTTGAATTTATCAATATTTATATCATTGGTTAATGGTATAATTAACCATAATTAATATTAAAATATTTATAAATAATGTATTTTGTTTTTGGGTCGTAGATATCAAATGTGTTTACACTGTTTTGATGGGTTTCCTCTATTTTCTAGACAATGTGCTATTTATTGTTTACATTGTAGTTCAGCATGGTTGTTATTCTTGTAACTGAATAAATAATTTTAATATATAAATTCATGATGAATTAATGATAAATATTCATGTTTAATTTTTATCATACTTATTTATAATTTCTGGATGTTTAAGTTATTATTGGTGTATGTTTAAATAATTTATTAGCTATTTATAGCTAATACCAAAGGTTAGTTGTGGTTGTAACCTATATTAAATGAATCAATAAATTCAATATGGTAATGAATTTCTATTTTGTTAAAGATAATGTATTTGGTATGAGGGATCCTATTTTATTATGAAGGTTGTATTCCTTGGTTATAAGGCCCAGATGTATTGTTAAGGGTTTGTTGTTTTCTTGCTTCCTTGTGTGATTTCTTTGGATATGGATCATTACTATGCGACATGATGTGAGTATGGTATTGCTGATAGTTTGGTAATATATTTACATGGGTTCCCAGGTTTGTGGAAGTCATTGGTGTCAATGATGGTAGGATGCATGGTTATATGAACATTTGATGTGGGGATATCCTTGGGATTGATGGAACATGTTAACCATGGATTTACCATATCCATTACGATGAAAGATGGGATACCTAATTGTAAATAGTTTTTTATTCATGGTCAGATAGATGGGATTATTTATTATTTCTTTATTTTCCCCAATACTTAATAAAATTGGTTGTGATTTCTCTATACATATATTTATGGTAGATTATTACAAGTCCTACAGTGCCTGGAATTATGGAATGGAAATGAATATTAAATGATTAAACCAATATTATAGGAGGATCGAACTAATGATTTAATTATTAATATTCTTAGGGATATATGTTAAAGGATGGTTTATTCCTGGAGGGTATGAAAAGTAGTTGGTAACTTAAATGAATTAACTTATATTGAATTGTTTGTGTGATTATAGGATATATGGTCTTAGGAGTGGTAGATTAGTGTTCGAGAGGCGATATCTTTAGTTGAGGTTAAGTCTAGGTAGTTACCCTTACTATGGTTGTGGGATATATATATATATATATATATATATATATATATATATATATTATTCTATGGGACTTCTTTTTCTACCCCACCCATATCGGTAGGGCGACCTACACCCGATGGACTTTGAGGGGTATTTTCCAAAACACCTAGGTTGGAGATAGTGGATGGTTAACTAGCCCCTCTTCCAAATCACTTCCCTTTGGGGTATTATTAAGTGATGGAATGAATAGTGGTTACCTTCTTATACATGTGTGTAGAGAGATTTAATTCCATATAGTTATTTTACATGCATGTATCTCAAGTTACTATATACAATGTATTATTATAGGAACAATATTTACGATTTGTGCTTTAATTAGGTGTAGTATATTGTGTATGGGATATGGTGGGTCATAGAAAACTACTTTGATACTATATGGATATGGGTATGTTGACAATGTGATCATGAGATTCATGAGGTGTCGGTTGTTATATATTTTCCTTTTATGCATACAGATTTTTGTAGAGAGATGGAGCAGGACATGTGATGTTGAGTTGAGAGAAACAAACATGTAGGGAATTGGTAGTGGGATTCCTAGACCTTTATATTATGTTGGATATTATATTTTAATTGTATGTGATACTTGGATAGAGAGTCACGAATAGACTATAAACTTACTAAACATGATTAGGTGGGGAGTTAGATTCATGATTTTTTTTCACCAGGATTTAGAATTATTTAATCACTTTTTCACAAGAGGGTTTAGGGAGGATACCACTGAGTATACCTATTATTACCTCCCTATGTTTATATCACTATTTTTTAGGTCCATAAGTACTGGTTGGTTTTCTAGATAAACATTACTATCTCCTAGAGTTGTTTGAGAGGTGATTAGGATTTGAGGTCACTTCTAAGGATTTCTTTTGGTACTTTTAGTTCTTATTTTTCAATTGTCCTTATAGGAAATTACACGCATTTACTATAATATTTTATTTGTTGTGAGAATGATTTTTTTTCATATTATCTTATATCTAATTCCTCATACTCTTAGAGGGTGATGTGTCCTATTTGTGTGTATGTTATACTCTCGATTCTATTCCCCATCTGATCACCTATTGGTGGGGGGCTCAGTGTTTCATCATCCCTCTTATTTTATTTCCATCCTAGGGGTAGGTATCTGGGTTTGAGGTCAAGAAAAATACCACAAAAACATCTTAATTAAATTTATTGATAAAGGGAATATAGCTTTATCAATGTAATTTTACTTAATTTGGGAAGACCATATGAATATGAATTTTTTTATAAATGACCGAGCTACTCAAAATATTATGTTGATTTATATTATTCCTATATTTAAAGTAAAAAATCTCATATATCTATGAAATACACTTAAATATCATTTTAAATCTTACATATTTATTATTTTACCCTAAAGATAATGAAACTTATTCTTATGTATCTCATGGACCATATGGTCCCTTTAAATATCATCAAGTAACCCTTACATATGGGTATGGAACACTTACATAAGAACTAATAATATTACACATCATAGGAGACCTCCACTCTTTACATATAATAGAAAAGTAAACCACTCTTAGGTATGGAAAAAATATATCCATTGGAAAAGAAAGAACCTTTATGTATAAGTGTATCCATTTAGTAACCCTTACATTTTAGTGTTGTCAACACAATGGGGTTCCCTTTTGATATTACCATGTAAGAGATTCAGTGAAGTAACTATTACATTTGATAAAAATTTTATATATCCATTATTTTATATGTATGGTTTTACGTTTTATTTTTATCCCACACAACGCCTAGAATCATAGTTTATTTATCGGTAACATCTACAAATCATATAAAAACTCATTTTTAGGTTAATATTAATCCAAATTAATTTAAATGACATAATAGATTAAAATAATGAGTTTTTTCCTTTTAAAAATAATTTCATATTTATTCATAAATGACCATAAATATGATAATTTCTCTAAAAAATAAAAATATTTAGGAAAATTAGGAATGAAAATAAATAAATGGATTATAAAATTTGTCAATTTAGTATTTTATCAACCCATAGAAGATAACTACTCCATCTATTTGTCTCTTTATTGTGGACTATATAAATTAATACCTAGATAATATTGAGAGGAATGAAACATGGGAACCTTTTCCAATGATATAAAATACAAAATTTATTGGAACAATGTGGGTTTATAGAAACAAATTTAATGAGCATGGAGAATTTCAAGAAACAAAGATAGACTTTTTCGTAAAGGATACACACAAGTAGAAGGTGTGTATTTTGATGAAACCATTTCCTTAGTTGAAAGATTATAAACTATTATAATGTTCGCTTCAGTGGCTACACATAAGAATTACAATATTAATCAAATATATATAATGTCACCTTTCTTAAATGGTGAGATTGAGGAAGAAGATTAAATTGAATAAACTTGTGTATTTTTACTTGACAAGGATGAAAAATATGTTTTTAAATTGAAGAATTATTTGTATGGGATGAAACAATCTCCACGTCCTTTGTATTCTAAACATGATAGTTGATTGAGAATATTTAATTATGTACCTAACTTGTGTATACATTTTCATACATTTTATTTAGCATAAAAACTTTTTTTTCACCAGCTATCATTTTTACGGGTAAAATACCTTATTTTGGTGATTATTATAATTTTCAAGATTATTCTAGACAACAACACAAATCAAGGATGATCAGAATAAAATTTCAACTATACACGGCATGTAGTTTTATATACACGCCATGTGTGACTGCCACGACACAGATTGGGAAGATTGGATACACACCCAAGTTGCAGAAAAAAGCATGTGCGCGGTGTACTTTCCATATACATGTCGTGTGTCCCTTCTAGCAGTGGTTGGTGGGAACGAAATGTTCGTTCACAACGTGTATAGCGGAGTTACATGTCGTTTACTCCCACTTATGAGGTAGTTCCGTGTTCAAAGTCAACGATAGTGTGTTAGCACACCTACTAGCAAAGAAAAGATTTCCAAAACATGTTTACTAGGGTACACACTGTGTACTTCCTCAAAAACTCCATGTAATACTAAAACCTATAAATAGGTGGTAGGCCCTTCAAGTTCAAGATTCATTAAGACTCATTAATTTTGAGATATTCCAAGGGATATAACTATAAAGATGGCCAATAAGAGAAGAAGAGATAGAAGGAAGGGGATAAGATAGAGGAGAGAAGGTGATTTTGTGCTACCTTCCCGGCGACCTTCACTTTGAAGACTTCAAGAGGTTGAATTATAGTACTACAAGTTCTTCAGTTATTATCTAATCCATGAGTATTTAAATTCCCTATTTTTTGGGGCTGTGGAAAATTATGTGTTGTAATTTTTCAATTGTGATATTGTAATTGTTTTATTTATGTTTCTTTCTCATAATTACTTATTAACTCTTTCTAAATATCACTATAAATTTTGTATCCGACCAAGAACATGATTTCGAGATATCATTAAAGAATAATGATTAAAAACATCCAAGACCATTGGGTGTTTTAATCTTCTCAAAAAGTCCGCGATTAATGAAATTAATAGAAATCAATTTCTAGGCCAATGAAATTGGTTCCTATTGATTTAAAAAAAACTCATCGAACCGAGGTGGTTCCATTACATTACTAACTATAAGATGTGAATTATCATGAACAACACAACCTCATAAGAAAACATATTTAATAGAAACCTTTAAAATCCACAACCCCGATTCATTTATCTCTAATTTTTCATACAAACAAAATTTATTTGTTTTTATTTATCTTTAATTTAATTGGTTAAGAAAATGAAATCCCATCACCTTTTTATCAAAACACTAAATAATTGACTCTAAATTCCATTAAACATCACTAAATTTATTACAAACTAGGTAAAAAACATAGATAACTCCCTATCCATATGGATCAAACTCTTACATGTACTATACTTTGTTAGGGTAATATAATTTGGACTGTCAAAAATAGAACTTCAGTAGGAACGATACCAAATTTTGGAAACGTTTCAAGGGAAGAGGAAGTTAATGTTGTTTTTGTTTTCATAAATTTTTTATCAATTTTAGTGAAAATAAATATCAAAAATTCTAAAAATTAAATTCTTACTCTCATTTATCTTTTTAGTATTTTTTGTGTTCTTATTTTATGCTTGGTGTGCTAAGTATTGTGCATGTTCCTAGGTGGATGAGTAGTCGTGTCACTCATTCCAATAACCCTAAGTCTTCAGAACATTTCCAATTGACCCAGAGATCGAATGAAAAATTTTGAGGAGACGACATAAACTTATGGACGAGCACAACCAGAACTCCCTCTTGAATAATATTGAATAGGGAGACCTAGTTTCTCTTTAAGGGGTTGGGCAACCAATTCAGCGTGATGAAAACTAGAAACAATTTCTCGCTGCTGTGGAGGACCCAAACCTACCTACCAACATCATGGAATTCATGCTAAGAAACTTGATGTGACAACCATCTTTTTTTTCTATGGTATGACCCACAACAACCTCAACACTATCATCTACCGGGTATGTTTCCCTACCTAAATCTAGGTAAGAGGCCTTATTTTTCTCTTGAGGAACAATTTTCACCCCTAACCCTTTGAGAAAAACCTCCCTTGTGGTAAACACTTATGTAGTATAGACTCCCCTTCGTCTAAGGGAAAGACATGTGAATATTACGACCACATGTGCAGGCCCAGAACTTCAAAATCAAACTAGAAATTATGCAGCTGATCCATAACATGGTGAAATTTAGTGGTTAACCATGTGAATATAGAAATGCTCATCTCTCCAACTTTTTGGAGATCTGTGACACCCTTCGTTACCACAATGTGTCAGAATATGCCATCCATCTTCACCTTTTCTCCTTATAATTAATTGATAAGGTGAAATATTGGATCAATAGACTACCTAAATGGTCTATCCTCACCTAGGAGGGGTTAACCTAGGAATTTTTGTCCAAGTAATTTCCACTGTAGTAGACGGTGGCACTGTGGAACGAGATCCACAACTTCCAATAGCATGATTTAGAATTGTTATACGAGTCCTGGGAGTTCTTCATGGGGATGATATACAAATTTCCTCATGACATAATTCCACTAGGGATGCATGTACAAACATTCTTTAGAATCCTAACCAAAAATACTAAATCTGCGGTGGATGCCACTACTGGAAGAACTGTAATGCGGAAATCTCTGGAGGAACACTTTGACATCCTAGAGGAAATATCAGCCAACAGATTCTAATGGTACTCAGATTGGGGAACTCAAAAGTGAGGTATGAAAAACATTGTTTCCACCATGATGATCACATCCCAATTAGATGTTGTGTACAAGAAGATCAATTTAATGAACTTGAAGAAATAATCTCAAGTTCTAGTAGAAAACCATCCTGCATGCTGCGAATGTGGAGACAACCACATAATTGGTGAATGCCCTGGGTAAACTGCTAGCCCTTCAACAAGAAAGGAGAGATATTTTTATCAGAATCGAGGGATGAATATTTACCCTCAGTAATAGAACACCACGTGGTGAGAATATACGAACATGGGTTAATAGTAGAAACAGAAAAATACTCCTTCCAAGAGGCCACATGGTTATGGCCATCAATATTACCAGAACCCATATCCAAGAAAACAACAATAGGGGACTTACCAATATCAATGGTACCAAAACCCTCACTCTCAAACACTAAGGAAACCACCTCCTCCACTAGCTACACAACAAACTCATCAATAACCCCCATAAAAACTTGAATAAATGATGAAAAAATTTATCACCACTGTTGAAACATGATTTCAAAATCTGGAATCTTCTATTAGAATCCTATAAAATAAAATTTGGAAACTAGAAACCCAGATCTCCTAAAGGAAAACTGGTACAAAACTGGATAATACTAAGAATAACCCATGAGAATAGGCCCATGCAGTAACTTTACAATGTGGGAAGAAGCTACCTCATACACCAACTATAGAGAAAGGCGAGGCTACTAATCTAGCTCAACCTTCACCCTCTGTAGATGAAGAAACCACAATGAAGGGCCCCATGATATAAAAAAGAACCATTAAAAGAGAAGAATTCATCACATGGTAATGTAAAAGAGGTGGTCAAGACTCTTTATCCCGCTTTACCATTTCCGCAGAGGATAAATCAAACGAAGCTCGATCAGTAGTTTGGAAAATTCATGGAGGTATTCCGAATGATTCACATCAACATCCCTTTCGCAGAAGCATTAACTCTAATTCTGACCTACAAAAAGTCCATGAAAATGATTCTACCAAAAAAAATAAAGATAGAGGATTTAGGGACCATTTAATGAATGAGGAAGTCTAGGGAGTGGGGTAGCGCTTGCTTCCTCCCGAACTCCATGATCAATGTAGTTTCACAATCCCATGTCCCATTGGATCCTATGAATTTGGAAATGATTTCTATGAATTGGGAGAAAATTTTAATTTAAGTCCCTTTGGAGTATTCAAGAAACTAGAGCCCAATGATTTCAAATCCACCCGAGTGGTCCTCTAGATGGAATATTGCTCCATAAAGTATCCTAAGGGGTAACTCGATGATATTCCGGTGAAGGTAGGAAGGTTAATTCTCCCTTACAACATTATCATTCTTGACACGGAAGAAGACCAGGTGGCACAAATGATTCTGGTAACGCCTTTATTTTCCAATTGTAAGGTATTAATCAATATCCACCAAGGATAACTGATCATCAGAGTAGGTGACAAAAGAGTCACCCACAATGTATTCAAGGCTATCAGGTGGGTAAAAATCTTGGAACATGAGGACTGTTATGCGGTACCAGTAATGGACATGCACTTCATCTATAAGGAATATAGTCTAGTATGTTATTTTATAACCATAACTCACTCATCAAAGATATCCATGATTCACATGTAGAGTTTCAATTTATCGAAGGCTAGGACAGTCATTACTGGCAACACAAAGTTGTTTCAGACATTTTGGAGTGAGTGGAGGTGAAATGTTTTTTCCCTTGATCTTGAAGGCACCTAAATTGAGCTATAGACTCTCCCTTCATTATAAAATATAGATATTTGGGTGATCAACAAACACTTACAGTTATAATTAATGTTGATCTATCTCAAAATCAAGAAGACGCACCTCTTCATGTTCTGAAGAGAAGAAAACAAGCCATTAGATGGAGAGTCAAAAAACCGATGAGAATCAGTCTGAAATTTTTTACCCATTAGGTACTAGTTTAATAAAGAAAAAATCTCTCTAGTAAACCACATTGATGGATAAACCCTCACATGAAGGAATTCATGAAGAAGGATGTAATCAAATTTTTAGATGCATGAATCATATACCCCATTTCAGACAGCCAATGGGGGATTCCTCTATAAGTGGTTCCCAAAATGGGGGGTATCCCTATAGTCTCCAATAAAAAAATGAACTCATCCGTAAACATATAGTCTTAGTTTAGAGATTCTGTGTAAAATACCCAATTTTGAACGATGAAACACAAAAGATCACATCCTACTACCCTTCATGTATCAGATGCTGGAATGAATGGCGGGGCACAAGTTTTACTGCTTCCTCGATAGTTATTCTGGATATAACCAAATCTCTATTTGCCATGAAGATCAAGAAAATTGAACTTTCACATTTCCCTAAAATATTTTTTCTTATTGGATAATGTATATTGGGATGTGTAATTATCCTTACACCATCCAACGATGTATTTTGGAAATATTCCACGACATGATAGAACACATCCTAGAGGTCTTTATGAATGCTTTTTTCATCTATCAAAAATCCTTCAACACTTGCTTGAGGAATATAAAGCTGGTTTGGGAAAGGTGAGAGCACACTAAATTAGTTTTAAATGAGGAGAAATGTTATTTAATGGTGCATAGTGGTATAGTATTATGCCACTAGATCTCTATGAAACGAATAGATGTTGATCCTACAAAGATAGACGTAATCTCATATCTACCCATTAAAACTTCTATCAGATCCATGTACTATTTTCTAGGGCATACTGATTTCTACAGATTGGTTTTCGGGGAATTTTAGATGATTTCCCAACCATAAACCAACATACACCCCAAGGATGCCATATTTGAGTCTGATGAGACATGTTTCACATCTTTTAAGCATCTTCAGCAATAACTGGTGGAAGATCTAGTGATGATTACTCCAAATTGGGAGGCAAAATTTGAAGTAAATGTGTGATTCTAGTGACTATGTGGTAGGTGGAGTACTGGGGAAATGGCTTGATCACAAATTAAAACCAATTTAATTTTCCAACATAACTCTGAATGAATCACATGTGAACTACACCACCATGGAGAAAGAAATGCTTACAATGGTGTTTTAATTTGATAGGTTTCATTATAACTTGGTTCTCTCAATATTATTGTATATATTGACCATTCATCACTCAAGTATTTTCTGAACAAGAAGGATTTGAAACCTTGACCCTTCCGAAGAGGGATTCTCCTCCAAGAGTGTGACATGGAGATCTGTGTAAAGAAGGGAAGTGAGAATGTTGTTGCTGGCCACCTCTTCCACATGGAACATCCTTATTTGGATAAGGAGGAGGGAATAGACATTAGAGACGACTCCCCAAATGAACAAATTTTCTCAATTGCAGGAACACCTCGACCTTGGTATGAAGATATTACAAATTATTTGGTTATAAGAGCTGTTCACCCCGATCTCACATACCAGTAGAAGAAGCAGTTTCTATCTTAAATCCAGAGGGACTTCTGGGAAGACCCTATACTATTTCAATCATGTGGCGATGGGATGGTTTACCATTACCTCATAGATAATTAATTTTATGGAATTTTGCAGTTTTGTCACTCCTCACCAGTTGTTGGACATCATGGCCCAAACTGCACGATAGCGAAGATCCGGCAGTCTGAATTTTTCTAGACTACCATGAACAAGGATGCTCGTTACATTGATACAAAATGTGATCAATTTCATAGGATAGGTAATATGGGACAAAGAGCTGAGATTCCACAACACCACATCTTAGATGTTGAAATATTCAACGTCTGGGGAATTGACATCATGGGGACATTTCCCCCATCATATGGGAACTCTTACATACTCGTCTGTGAGGACTATGTCTCCAAGTTTCTATAAACTACTTGTACAGAACATGAAAAGGCCAAGGTAGTTGTGGCATTTTTTATGAAAAAAATCTTCAACAGATTTGGAATTCTTCAAGTGTCGACCAACTACAGGGGAACACATTTTGGAAATTCCTTAATGAAGAATTTGTTACATAATTATGGGGTGAATCATCACATGGGAACACATTATCATCCCCAATCTAGTGGATAGGTGGAATTATATAATCATGAGATGAAACAGATCCTGGAGAAAATGATAGGAGCTTCAAGGAAGGACTGGTCCAAAAAGCTTGATGATGACTTTTAGGCATACTATACCGCCTTTTAGACACCTCTGAGGATGTATCTGTTCTACCTTGTCTATGGGATTCCATGCCACCTTCTAGTGGAGCTAGATTATAAATCCTACTAGTTCATCAAGGCCCTGAATTTTTATTTAAAGGCTGCTAAAGAAAAGCGTAAGTTATAGCCGATGGAGCTTGAGGAGATCCGAAAGAAGGAGTATGGGAACACCAAAATATACCAAGAAAAGACACTATAAATCCACTACCAGATGATTTCTTGAAAAACCTTCCAACCCACTGATCAGGTATTTCTCTTCAACTCCAGTATAAGATTGGTTCCATCTATGTTAATTTATTGATGGTTGGAACCATTCGAAGTGTTCTATGTTTTCCACCATGGTGTGGTGGAAATCGTTGGGGAGGAGGGACAACCTTTCAAGGTGAATGGGAAATGAATAAATATTTACCATCACATGGAGGATATGGTGGGTATTATCTCCACCATTCATTTCCAGTAATAGGAGGTAGGTATTTCGAGCCAACTATGTAAAACAAAGGTGCTTCTTGAGAGGAAACCCATAGATTACACATAGTGCACCACTGGTCTACATGACGTTTACTTGTCCATTAGTGTATATATTAATAAAATAAGTAGTATTAATATGTATTAATTATGTTAATAAAAAGGGATGATGCTGAGGCTGATGGTAAGGTCTATGGAGTTTATCCAAACCGTCACCAGTTTGAATCCTTCCATACCTTCCTTCAGCACGGGGTTCATCCTTTTTATACCCTTGTTTACATACATGGAATGCGTGCTATTTTTCAAAATAATACATAATTTTACCTAAATACAAGAAAATCCATGATGGGGATGGACTAGTTGTCCAGGGTCATAAACCTGTTAAAAAGGAATCGAGTTTGAATCCTAACAATCAGACCTTTTCCATCATTTGTTCTCTAAATGAAACCACACTGTGTGCATTTTGATATACTTCATGTGATCTATGTTTTCATTGATAAATTAAAAGGTTTTTAAAATAAAGGTATACATATGGGTGAAGTTGGAATATTGGCAGAGTCTCAGGCCTAAATTCAAATGACCCGAGTTCAAACTTAGCTAATCTCACTACTTCATACATTTTATTCAAATTAAAACCCACACATCGTCCATTTGTTTAATATCATGTATTATTTGCCTTGGAAATTATATATATGTACATTAATAAACATGATAAGTATTAAAACTTTCAATATAGTAGTTGATGGATTGTGTTTGGATCAGCTAATCGCTGGTTCGAACCTCACCCCAAGCACCAGACTGAAGGTTGTACTTATCTTTTTTTAATTTTAGAACACACGATGTGTATTTCACGATACATTACATATATATCTTTATTTTTAGTAAATACTATATATATATATACTTATTTTAATTATTAATTTTAATTATTATATAGGTTACCATAATAATTAATATATATATGTTATAAAAACATAGTGATACATAGTGTGTGGGTCCTCTTACACGCCGTGCAACGTGGCTATAAAATTTGGGCCCTACCCGACATCAGTCCGTGTCATGTGATTACAATAGTATTTTCCTTAATCAAATTTATGATATATCCTTAATAGTTTACAAATATAAATTGAGTATAATTTTTGATTAATTAAAATTATAAATAAAAAATGCGTAAAAGTGAATTTTTAAAAAGTTACATGCTTATTTCAATTTTCAATGAATTTTAAAATGATTTCTGATATAGTTTGATTATGGATTTTAAGCCTTAGACATTTACAATTATTAGACTGACCATTTTTTACTCATGCCATGACCTGATTGACCGCTATATTTTTCCATTTCATGAGAGGTATTATAATCTTTTGTGACATTTTATTTCTTATAGACTCTTCATTGAGAGAATCTTGTGATATGCGTAACTACCAGAACATGATAGCTTTTCACATCAAAATGTGACGATTTTTGAATCACATTAAAATGATTGAGGCATATGATTGTTTTTTATCCTCTTGAACCTTGATACCTACCCTACATATGATCCTCGTAAACACTTAGAAACCATGAACTTCCTTGATTTGAAGCCACATTACAGGCCTATTTTCCCTTCCTACATCAATTATTTTATAAATTTTCATGATTATTAACTTGAGATTTAGAGAGTGGATCTGGTTTTTCATGGTATATTTTGCTGAGCAACTATTAAATTAAATGTGGGGGAGTTCTTCACTTGTTCATTTAAAAAAAGGGTATCAAAGACTAATATACACTGCATTCTTGTTGGTTCCTCATTATTAAGATATTACAAAACAATGATTCAATATGCAAGAGGGAACAGATTCTTTATTACATATTATTTATGGATTACGGGGCCATATTGGAAAGGGAATACCATGGTGATGATACCTTTTAGATTTCATGATTTGTGCTCCATTTTTCATTAAGATTTATCTTGAATATCATGCATTATTGTTTAAGAATTAAGCCACCTTTTCAAGCCTCTTAGATTAATTTTTTTATCATTACCTAACCACCATTATCCTCAGAAACATTTGAAACTTGTTGAAAGCCATCATGCTGTTTGGGATTTGATTTCTGAAGTAGAGAATGATAACCCTTGGAAGCCTTTGGATAGAGTCCATATACTTATGATTGATAATTACTTGTATTAAATAATCTTGAGTGATGAGTATGGTAATTTTTTGTGCGGTAAATCATAAAGTGGTATGTTTATTTATAAACAGTTAAACAATGTGAATGAAGGAGGATGCAAATGTTCAATTAACTTATATATGATGCATGATTAGAATATCTTTGAAATTGAAATTTGTTTTGTGCCTTCTAAAAATATTCTGATATTGATATATTATCTACCATTATAGTTAGTTAAATACTTCCATTTTTAAAGTATGGATTCTATAGATTTGATGTTGAGATCTTACATTAGGAAAAACAAAAGACTAAGTGTGGGGAATCTGATGTACCGTATTTTTGTATACTATTCTATAAATATTATTTAGCACAAAAACTTATATATTTTGTTTTATTTGAAAAATAATCTATTTTGATGATTATGCTAATTTTTAGGATGTTTCCAAAAAAAAATCACAAATCGGGGCTAATCAGAACAAAATTTCATCTATACTCGATGTGTAAATTTATATACACTCCGTGTACGGCTACCACAACCTGGATCATGATGACTTGGTACATGCCCATGTTATTGGCCAAAGAATACACATCGTGTACTTCCCATATACATGCTGTGTGGCCCTTCTAGAAGTGGGTGGTGGCTGATGAATCGAGAGACACTTTAGGGATTTGAAAAAGAAAAAATTGAATATTAAAATGAAGCATAATATATAAACTAATAAATAGAATAAATAACCACTAGGAAATTAATATCTACAATGAAATGTGATTATATATATGTACAGTCTTAGGTAATTATTTCAATATATGGTATCGAATAATACACCATGCATTGGGCTTTCATTGGGGTCTGAAAATTATGAAATTAGACAATCTATGTTGTGTTATCTCCCTATATTTAATGGAATTACCATTAAATACAATATTTACTTTATTAGGGACTTATACTATAGTGTTTAGCTGTATACACTAAGTGGATTGAGTGATGAAGTTATTAAACTATGTTTTTCCTTTTTTTAGTAAAGTGAAAGGCCTATTATTTGTTTCAATAGTTGGAATATTAAATTTTTAAACATAATATCACATTTAAAATGATTTTACAATGTAATATTACCGAAGGAGGATGAAATATGAAATCATGAACATAACCACTATTTTTTACATGATTAGGGAGAAATTTATCATAAAGCATGTGATTGATTTAGGGGATTACTTAGAAAATGGCCAAACAAAAAATTCACTCATAATTATCATAGATACATTCTATAATAACCACATCTCATAACACTAAACATCGGTTGACCGATATTCTATTAGTGATTTCAGTGGTTGAAGTTTTTCATGATAAAATGTGTTTTTGACACATTTTTAAAAAACTCACAACACAAATGTTATAAAAGAAGACCCATTATATGGAAGGAACCCAATCCCATTCCACAAGAGCAAGAATAATATTCTGGAATTTTCAATGAAAATAATAAAAAATAATTAGGATAAAATGTAACCAATATGGAATCATTTAGGAATTTTCAATCGTGATGTCTTCCAATATTGATATGTGTTACCAAGATATTGACAAAGAAATTTGTTCTATGTATAGCCCTAGGATGAAACATAGTGATAAACCATTCAAAAGTACATACAATTAGGTTATAGAAACAATCTATACCACTCATAGAAAGGGAAGAAGGTTCTTAGACCTATTTTCCCCTTAACATTTGGCACCAACCTAAGCAGAAGTTCAAACCCCAAACAAAAGACAAATCATTAAACTCCCAAGATGAATTAATGGGTATTTCTAAATAGTTGGTAGGTAGGTTTGATGATAAAATATCAAAAAAATTATATTAATAAATTTAAGTTTATGATATGATGAAATATATGGAAATAAAAATGGGGTATTTGGATTGATATTTTGGTGGTAAAGGAAAGGGTATGCTCCGAAATATCACATAATTGAACCTTAAAGAAAATTCCCAGGAAATTACCACTAGAAGACTAATCAAAACCAAACCCGATTCTTGGAATGTTCTCATCACTACTAAAAATGAAAATCTTAATGAATCTATAAATATTAGTTTCGAAAAATTTGAATATAGAAATTTGAAATATATAACTGAAAATAGTCCGAATCATACTGTTCTAACTGATAAAAAATAATAAAATCTTTTGAAAACCCAAATAAATAATAGGGGGAAAATCATAAAGAGGATGAGCAGATGCATAAAATTGTGAGGAAATTTTACCTTATCCTTCATTTTCCATAAAAAATAAAAAATGAAAAAATAGGATTTAGAGTTGTTAAATTTTCTAATGGTTGTTAGAAAATTGTACATTAACATTCCTTTAATAGTGCCATTGATTCAAAGAATATATTATATTAAGTCACTAAATAAAAAAATTTAAAATAAATAAATCCACCGAATAAGTTTCCACTTACAATCACATAGAAGAGTATAGTGTTATATTGTATAATATGATACCTCTAAAAAATACAGACCTATGTGATTTTAAATCCCTTGAAAATTTGGAGTGAATGGTTGTAGGATTAATTATTTTTGTGATATTTGAGAATGAAAAAATCTGATTCCATTTTTTTTATTTCAGTAATTGAGATTAAGAGTTCCTCCACTCACCCCAATTGTTTGAAAACTTATATATAAATTCACTAATCACCAATTTTTTAGGTTGGATTAATTTTTATTGGGATTCTTAAGGATATTTTTTTCATATAATTATCTAATACTGGATATAGAATGTTCACTATGAGGTTTCTATCAATATTGGTTAGGAATTTCTATCTATATGGGAACATTTCATTGATTTTTAAAAAGGAAAATCAATTTTCAATCATGGTATATTGAAAATAGAATTTAACGTGTTTAGAAAAATTAAATAACCCACCCATTAATTTTTTTTCATTAAGATGATCTTTAATGAGATGAATATATTTTTATGTGTATGAGGATGAATTATTGAGAAATATGTATAAAATTAATGGTTCACCTCAGATCTCTACTAAAATTTGAATGGGTATTAGCTCTATACAATTGAAGTATCCTTTAGATATGTTTTAATTGTAATTTTTGGAACACCTACATTAGTTTTACTTACTCGATATTTTTACCTTGATAAAAAAAATATTTGAGGAACAATTTTTGGGAAATAATAATGAAAAGGAATATTTTTAACACATCCTTCATTAATTAGAAACACGAATACCTTGGATTTCCTAGACACTTCTTTCTTACCTAAATCCAAGAACCACCCTATATAGAGATCAAGACCTTGTATGCTCATATGGGATATTTATTTATGTGATTGGTCTATACTAACAATAATTATTTCAACAAAATTAAAATATGGTCAAGAAGATAACCTAATGTTTGTCTTGAGGATTTTAAGTATTTTATTACTATAGTTTATTTAAATCATTAAGGGTATAATTTCATCATGTTGCATGTATAAAATTTAGATGGAACATGATTGTAAACCAAGAGTAAAAACATAAAAAAGGCTAATCCTGAATACAAAAAAGGTAGCTAGAGAATAATTCATTATTCTTGTTGATGTTAGGATGATTTTTCATATTTGTAATAGTTCATAAGTTATTATAGTATAAGATATACCTAATAATCACTTTTTCAAAATATTGACTTATGTAAAAAAAATGATCAAATCTTGTTAGAATGGTTACCATGTAGAAAGTCTACAATTTTCCTAGAAAACAAATCTCTACCTCTGGAAAGTATCATTTTACAATGATAATTATTTATTACCTAATTTAGAGGTTATCTATAAATGAATTTTTTTATTTTTTAGATGGGTATTTTGGTTACAACAAAATTCCTATATCCTATGAAGATTTTGATAAAACCACCTTCACTTTACCATTTAGAAAAATTTCCTATAGTATTATTTTCTTTGGATTGTGTAGTACAACTTCCACCATTGAAGATGTATGAGTTCCACATTTTATGATGTGATTGAGAGGGTTTTGATGTTTTTTGGATGAATTTTTCAAATTGGTTTAGATTTTGAAGGCTGTTTGGGAACAATGATTTTTTTTAAAGAGGTGTGAAGAAAAAACCCATGTCCTAAATATGGATAAATGTCAGTTTCTAGATAATGATGGAAATGTATTAGATGAATCTCTATGGGACTACATAACTAATTATAATACTCTTATAATTAATTCCATGTAAATATATCTCCTTGGAAATAATATCCATATACTTATGGAACTACCTCAGAAGTTTTTTTTTGTAGTGATGTCCCTAAACAGTAAACTGTTAATGGGGTGAGGTTTCTAGAGCCGAGTGATCTCGAGGAAATTATGACAGAATCATAACATAATTATGAAATATGAAATTTTAAATCAATATCCTTTTATAACTCAATAATTTATAATAAGGATTTCATGTTTAGTCAAAGGGTGTTTTTATTAAATTCTATAGTGAAAGTTTTCCCCGGTAAAATGATAACCATTTGGTGGTGACCATTCACTGTTTTGAGGTTGCTTGTTAATATATCTATAGAGCACGTTGAAAAGTAAATTAGAATACTTTTGGTCAATTTAAAGAGTACCAAACACTTCTATTGACAATAATCAAAGGTATTGTCTTTCATTTCATTTCATAAAATTATAATGTGACTCATTTCTAACATAAGACTATAAAATAACATTTTCTTGGGAACTAACCCATTTTCCTTGTATTGTTTTCAATTTATATATATTTTTCAATAAAGCTATCCCATATTTTTGGTTCTCTATAATTTAATCCCAATAAATATTTCACCAGGTAATAATCTAGGATATTGAAAGGGTAAACCAAAGTACCTTCCTCAAGGATATAAGGATGATGGTGTTGAATGAACTTAAATGATCAAATCTTCCACATTCAAGATAGTACTACTCTCATATGATGCTGAATATTAACTATAAGGGAATATTCCATGTTTTTATGTCATAATTTTGAATTGGTTTTTTGTCCTAGCTTTCTAAATTATAGTATGTTTAAAATTAAGTTGAGATTTGTGTGAAAACATTTCATGCATTATTATAATTTCTATAGAGTCAAAACTCCTTATCCTATAATATTATTCATCATGAAATTTTGAAACAAGTTTTAAATTCTTTTTGTAGTTCATAATAATATAAATCATAAATATTAAAAAATGATGATTTGGAAAATTTTATTTGATATTTGTCAAGGTGTATTTTGAAAATTCCTATACCCCCTTCAATATTAATTAACTATAAAATTTCTAATCTATTTTTTAGTAAACTTTCTCCCACATTATTTTTTAAAATTGGGATCAACACTGGGTTTTATTTATGGGGGAAAAGGGGTCTTTCTCTATACCAAGTTGTGCATCAATTATATACTCTTTGAACTAACAATTAATTTATTTCATAATATCATTATAATGGTCAAATATCTTCCAATTACTTCACAAAATGAGGGTATTTATGATTCAAATTTCAATAAAATTATTTTTAATATAGCAGATAATAATATGATGGTTTCAAGGGTTTGTGTTGATTCTGAAATTATTGAAGGTGTATAACTATTGGGTGATGTTATATACTATTTTATATAGATATTCAGTTTAGGACATATGAATGGGAGTGAGATAGTATATATACTTATGGATTTTTGATTTTAACTTATGGAATCAAGAAATATAAACTCAAACCTAGGAGAATAAATTTTTTGAAAATTAACCACCTTAGAGATCCAACTAAGATGATAATCATATAATTCATTCGATTCTGGAGTAAAATTTGAAATTGGGATCTCATGGTTCATCACTTATAATTTAGGAACATGGTTTCAATTTATTACCTCTATACATATCCAATAATATCAATTCAATAATCCTTTCCACATACATGTCTAGAACAAATAAAAAAAATAAAAATAAATGAAGTGACCAATAGCCAAACATGATGTCCTTATGGTTTGAGGAATATTGACCCCAAATAATGAAGGGTAGAACTGAATTATCCTAAAATTATCTGAGTTGTGTCCTTGAGGTGAAAATGGATTTTTTAATGATTTCTTGGAACCTTATAAAGAGTCAAAATTAAAGGTTCATCTTGTTAAAATTTCATTTCCATGTAAATCATCCTTGTTATCACTTGTTGAATTGTAAATTAAAATAGAATTGATGTTGGGTAGTAAGTGAAATCATGTTGGAGGAATGAAATTTTCAATATTGAATGAATTTTTGTCCTATTGATTTCTAATATGTATTTAAACAAAGGATGAACCCGTTGAAAGAATTCATTTAAAATACTTTCATATATAAAAAACAATTCTCCCTTTAAAAATTAATGTCTTAGAATGATTAATTTTAAACTGAATATAGACCTTATTATATTATATTTGATTGAGATAAAAACTAACAGAAAAATGAAATATAGAAACAAACCTATAACCACTGTTTAATATGTAAATGACTATAGCATACGAAATTGCCAGGAAAAATGAAACGCCATGTCTATATGCTATATAAATCCATAGGAAAAGTATCCCTTGGAAATAAAGTTTCCAATTTTTCCACCCCATGTGGTACTTCTTTTCTACCCACTAACATGACCATACAAATATTCAATCTCTTATCCCTCTCTAATCATCTCCCAACCTTTTCCTCATATATTCTATTTTATTGATCATCCTCCAACCCATCCATGATCCTCATCGACTCATCCATTCTATCCTCATAAAATTCCTCCCAACCCCTTTATTGTACATTCCTCCACTTATATATCCACTTGACCAAATACTCCACCTCTATTTGGTGTGTTAGTCAAACCCTATTCCTTCAGAAAGTGGACTATACATGGGTCTTGAAACTGAGTCCTCCTCTATTGGATGTGTTGACCAAACCGTTTTCATTCGTCTAGTGGACCATGAAATATTCTAATAGATATGACCTTAAACTAGTGGGACTTACATTAGCTGATCCTTACATTTTCTAGGAACCATTATCCTCCCAATACTTAAAAACAATATTCTTCCTTCATCTAAACAATTGTCTTATAGGCTCTTTAATTTTTTAAAGGACAATTTTAATTTTTATTTAATTTTGATAATTTTATATTTCATTCATCTTTTAATTACATTATATTTACATTATTAAATGATAATCATTCTATAATTAGAGGGCTATATATAAGTGTTTTTGAAGTTATTAATTATGGATTAAACATTACAGAGGGGTTTGAATCCATGATATTTAGTAAATTACATATCATGTAATAAATTATTATGTTCACACATACATATAGTCATCAATTCTATGATTTATAGGTTACCATATTCAAATAAGGATGTCATTTTTTTACTAAGTGATTGAAGGATATTACACAGTAATTAGATGCTTCACATTATAACCATATGGATTAAAAAATATCTGGAATGATTGAATACTTTTAAAATATGGAAATATTGGCTATATTTTTTGGTATTTACTTGAACTAAATGGATTTATTTTCGAGTCAATAAACATATGATATATTATATTTTAAGAAGTAATTTTTTTGAAATAAGAAATTTATGGTGTTAAAAATATGATGATAAAAGTTATTTATGAAATTTTTTGAATTTCTGGTTATATTATAAATTATTTGGGCATATATATAATTATTTAATTTACAATATAATGATTTTTAATCATAATTAAATTGATCAAAATGGATGTATCTAAATAGAAAACACCAAATATAAATTTGTTATTTATTAATTTTCGATACATTGTGAATGAAATGTACATCTTCAATTCATGAATATATTATTTTAATTGTTATGTGGATAAGAAGATATCAGTGGTTGATGTTTGATCAACACAACATATAACATGGCTTGATTTTTTCTATGTGTCCATAAGGAAACTCAAGTCGGTGGATCAACCATTCCATAAAGTCTTTTTTTTTATCTCAAACCAATTGTATCATTGTCTTTCAAAAACCTTTGGTTAGATTTTTCAAATTCATATTTCGAAAAAAGTAATTCAATTTTGATTATTTATTATAGGAATTTTAATAATTTAATATGTGATGCGATTTGATCTGTATCTACTCAATAAGTTGAAATTATTTCAGAAATATTGGCCTAGATAATGTAATAAAACTAAGAAATAATAAAATTTTAATAAGACATATTTGATGTAACATTAAATTTCTAAAAAAATTCACATTTAAAAAATAAAAAAAAGTACATTAATTTACATAAAAACACTAATATTTATCATATTATAACCATGAAATGAAATAATCCATCATTACCAAACTATAATATTTTAATTTGATGGGACTTAGAGTGAACATTAAAATATTAATAGAATATTTTTATCATTATTTAAATTAAGGATAATATAATCCTTAAGAACTATGTGATTATAATTTCATATAGTTAAACATTAAAAATCCAATCAAGTATGTAATTGATGGGTTAGGTGAGTAAAATATTGTTTTGGTGGGACCAAATTATTCCATGTAAAAATCATTAAATTGTGATAATGATGTTTTAATAAACTATAAAATATAATGATGTTTCCCCATACATGACTACTAATGACCTCATACCAATGAAATGATATTTTACTCACTAGTGACTAAAGGTATGGGTTTACACACCATTTGGAGATTATTTTTCTCCAAACATTCTGATTATCTAAATGATAAATACAAAATAAAAAATTAGGTAGGACATCAAGTGTTGTTAAAGGCTTGATGAGGTGAATACCTTGGAAAGGGGTGTAGTGAGGCACACCTAGGGAGCCTCACCACTGGTAATGTGAGGAATCCTTGATGAGGCACACTAAAGACATGTACCTAGTTCATTTTTTTATATGAAGTGATTCATGATCCACAATTTTAGTCACATCAATAAAATAAAATTAGAAATATTTAATAAATGTATATCTTTCCTGTAAAAGAGGTATTCTATTTAACTTTGGATAAATGACATCTTTTTTTTATAAAAAACCCAAAAAAATGATGAGCAATTGGGTGGAAATTGGGGTATCTTTTATAAAAAACTATAAATTAAAAATAAAATAATATTTTTTTCCAAGACACCATCAAAGGTATAAAAAATTCAAGAAAATGGACAATAACACCAATCAGTGTTACATTAGGATTGACTAAGATGGGTCGCTTGGCACGCAAGTAGGGAATAAATAGTAGTATTTTCTATCTATTTTTTTTCACCGTATATAAAATTATATATAAAATGATTTATTTAAGGATTTTTTGATACTTTTTGTGTGTATTCTAATTTTTATTAATTTTATCTGTTTTGATTATTTGATTATTTTTGAAAATTGTAATTATGTAATTTTTCCTGTTCTCCGTCTTAGTTTTGAGAGGCACTCACCACACGCCATGGATCACAAATATCCCAAGGAAGACTCTAGGCCTTACCACAATATATTCTTTTCAAACAAACACACACATATGTATATATATATATATTGAATAATCAAAAACATATTCTAATGGATAAGAAAATATCCCAAATATATAACCCAAAATTCAAGAACAATAATTATTTTATTATATAACCTTATAAATTATGGAATTCATATTAAAAATAGATTTAAATTAATAAAATATGATATCTCTTAGGAGTTTTTACATATGTGGTTGAGAATAATAACCCAATAGGATATTCCAACAATATGTATTTATACTGAATTCATTAAAAAAGTTATTTTTAAAACAGATTCAAAAAGACTTATTGATGATGCTGTACTATAATATATTTGAAAACAATGAATAAATGAATAACTAAAAGGATGAAAAAAATTGACAAAAAATTAAATTTAATAACATATGTTGCATTATTTTATTCTCTATTTAAGATATTTATTATGATTTTCTCTAAAAATATTATTGATGATTACTATTTATCTCACAAAATAGTACATATAATGATATTTAATTTTATATATTATTTATTTAATGTATTTTAGTTTCCCTATGATTATATAGAATTTTGATATACCACATTGATCAGATCATTGATGCGTTTTTGAAAGAGTTACAATGTTTTTTATACTTTTTATTCATGAATTATTCAGATTTCAGATTGATTTGATGCTTATATTTTTATTTACTAGAAGATCATCATTTTCTCATAAGTAAGTGAGTTACCATATCACAAAACATGGTTTCCAAAAAAAGTATGTTTGATTTCACTATGGAGATAAATATCATGTGGATAATGATATTTCTGGAATAGAAAATATTGGTATGAAAAATTTGACTTCTAATCAGTTTACATTTGGTCTTCAAGCCAACTCTTCATGTATAACTATGCAATTATAAATGAATAAATTTTTTTTTCATATTTTTATTAGAACTATGATGTTGATAGTATTAAAAATATGAGGGAATATTTGAAGACCTCATCATATCAAACATGTGTAAAGTTGAGTAAACTTGCATTTTTAATGAGATTATATTATGGGAAAGAAATGTATGGATTCAGTAATACTAATTTTGAATATTTCCCGACATGTATTAAGTTTTTAATACCTTATTATGTGTGTGTTATAGAAATTTATTAATAATAATCAATGATGGTCGAAAAATTTGGAATCTCATCAAATAAGATCCATTATTTCCCCAAATATGGTTGTCTTTTATTGAACGAAAATGTAGAGATAATTCAGTAAAAATAGAGGTGTACATCATGGTGTAAGAATAATAAAGAGAAAAACTAATGATATATAAAAGATAAAGTGATATGTCACTTTCATTTTATTCTAAGGCTTCAAAAAAATTTACTTTCAGAAAAAATGGTAAGAAATATGAGGTCACATAAAGATGAAATAAATAAAGAAAATGATGGAATAATGCATCCTATAGAGGGGTTAGATGAAAATAAACCTGATTAGTTATCTCATGATTTTATATCTAACTTAAAAAATGATGTATTGTGATTATCATGTGATGTTTTATACCCATTTCTATAAGTACATACTTCACATAGTAAATGTCCTATTTTTCTTCACATTTATAACGTCCCATTAAAAATGTTTATTAAGAAGTTGTTTACTATCATG
Organism: Viscum album; assembly: GCA_963277665.1. Lineage (NCBI taxonomy): Eukaryota > Viridiplantae > Streptophyta > Magnoliopsida > Santalales > Viscaceae > Viscum > Viscum album. The sequence goes on along the minus strand of OY728159.1, from coordinate 1,144,962,309 downwards.
ATTATATTGATTACTAAAACCATTGATCATGGAAATGATATTGAGATATACATACAATAATTAATATATGAGTTAAATGAAATTTATATTGTTTATACTCAAGCATATGATTCATTCAGGTAGGAAGGATTTACAGTTCAAATAGCTTTATTTTGGATGATAAATTATTTCACAACTAAAATAATGATTCGTGATTGGAGTAAAAAAGAAAAAATATCCAACAATATTTGTATAAAAATACTTATTCTATGATATTATGGTTATGGTGAACTTCTTCCTTCTTATTAAATTGATAATTTTTAATGATGGATCATCCATACAAGAAAAATTTGAGACATTTTGATAATGATGTTGAGACTGATGAATCACCTCAATTAATTTCATAGAAACATATTGGTAAGGAACATGATGGATTGAATTGTTTTAAAAAAAAATTAATTCAATTCCCATAAAGAAAAAAATGATAAATTAATTTAGAATTGCAAATTGGGAAAGAAAATTATATTCATGGAGTTTCTGTAATAGTTAGCAAATTTAATAAATCATTACTTTGATGTAATGAATATCAAGAAAAACATTTATTAAAGGTAATTTGATGTAATTTTACATGTCAATTGTAAAAAGAATATGATTTGTGGTCTCATAATGATTTTATGTATTGGGGTATAATATAAATACTTCAACCTGGGTTATTTGGCCAGAATAAGTAGGAAATCCCTTTGGCATATTTTTTGAAGAGGGACTCAAAGAAAAAACAATTTCATCAGGTCTTGGGAAATATGATGTTTCCATACTTTTATTCAAGTAATATTTTTAATAGTGTGAATACAAATATAATTAAATAAAATAATTTATTTCCCACAATTACTATACCTTTTTATATGAGTTGAATCCTATTTCTATTAGATATTTTCTTTTACCGAATGTTAGAGTTTTTGTGTTTTGGTTATCACATATTCATCAATACCTTTATCCCAAAGTGTTTATTAAATATGGTTTTCATAAATTATAGAGATATGAATAGATTATTCACCATGACATAGACAAAATTTTCCCTCCATAGTTTTTTCATAGGTATATTATTTCTGACTATTCATTTTCTAAGAGAAGTTCTTTTTGGTGATCTTATTTAGAGTTAGTGGAAGTATCCAATAGGTGGAGTGATGTTTATAATTATATATTTTGTGAGAAATAAATATCATCACGAAATATCTATTGTGAAATTATATTTTTACCAATAATGTATAGATTTTTATTAATCGTACATGGATATCTCCACTAAGAGGTCTAATTAACATTTGATAACTGAAGATGTAAAATATGATCTCATTGAGCATGTATTTGCTTCACTATAAAAAAAAAGGATATGTATGGATTTTATTCATTGTTAAAACTAATCATAAAAGAGTGGAAAATTCTCATCATAAAGTATTATTCATCTGTTCTGTTCTTGATTATTACTTCAAGTATGTAAACTAATAAATATGAATTTTTTTATTGAGATATTTAGTAATAAATTCTTTGATTTTAAATCGAATTTTTTTAGAGAAAATTTGTAAATTATTAAAAATAAATTTCATTCTATATCTATTAAGTGTAAGGGACATTTTAACAAATAATAATATTCTTATTTGTTTAAGTAAAAGGAAATATATTTATCTTATACCTCATAATGTAATTACATTTAGTTTCTTAATATTCAATGTTGGGATCTTTCAAAATTCAATTTTAAAAATGAATGGTATATACGATGAAATAAGATAACTTTCCTTTCATCCAAACAATCAGGTACAAAAATATAATGTAATGGTTTTCAATGGTTTTTAATTATTTTTAAATATCAATGAAACCAAAATTGAAACGCATCATGATGGTGTCATGACAAGTACCCCAAAAACTTGTTATTTGAGTGCATCATACAAGAAACCTTGACCAGGAAATACATCATATTATAGGGTGGTCAAAAGAATCATTTTCTAAAATAAAATACACATAGACATGTCAAAATGATTAAATACAAGAGGTTTGATTCAATTACACGACATGGAATGCATACAAATTAGTTGATGTCATGAATTATGGAAAGGTTTTTTCATCTTGAATTTCTACCCATTCAAGTATTAAGTATTATTATACACCTTATTTTATATTGGATGATATATCTACTTACAATTTAATATTATTATCATAATCCTCTCATTATTCGTGGATTTTAATGTTTAATTTCAATTTATATTCTTCAGGGGGTTAGGATTGAAAAATATACAATCTCAGAAGTGGCTATCATTCTCAAATTTAGGTTGGTGAGTAATATTTCTTATTGTGCACCATGATATCCTTATTGTTTTTTATTACATACTAAAGAATTTTGTGTTACATATTCATTTAATTCATGGGGTTTGAAATCAGTACCGTTTTTTTCTTCCAATGAATTTAAATTTAAAGTATTCCAATATTGTAAGATTCTTTGATAACATAAAATCCTTCATTGAGTTACAATTATTATGCATGGTATTATTTATTCCATGATTTTTTTACTTCCACCCTATGATTCTGTTTCATGTTACTTTCTCCTCCTATATAGTGTAAATACATTTTAATTTGACCCCTAAATTTTTATTTTATGAGTATGGAGAAGTTTTTTTTCTAAAAATTCATTATCGGTTCATCTCATTATATGATAATTATTATTAATGAAGCTCTTATTACATGTTTTAAAATGTATTTAAAAATTATTTTATCTCATTATGATTATAAAAGTAAATTCTAAAATTTTCATAACTAAATGTTTGAATTGAGAAAGAATTAATGAATTTTAAATTTATTTTTAAAAGATTATTTTTTATGAAATAATTCTTCATTATTTTTTTCATCTCGAAGAAATTTTTGAAATCATATATCATTCAAAAATTTTGATTAAATATTTTTAAGGTGTAATTTTTAGTATTTTTTATTAGGCCCATCATATTTCATTATAATGAATACCATTTGATAGAATTTTCAATTATTTCAAAAAGGAATATTTCTTCTAGGTTGTTAATTTTATTTATCTGATAATAATTTCATATTCATTTTCCTATTTAACCATACTATTCAAGATCATATGGAGTTCAGTTTTTAGAATCACCTTATAAATTCCAATATGTAAATATAATTTTAGGAGATTAAATTATTGGTATCAACTAATCTAATTTTGGTTTTACTTTATGTTATACCGTTTGGAAATGATATCTAACCCATTTTACTTTTTTGGTTTCATCATGTTATGGTATTTGTTTTAATAGAAAACATTTTAATGGGTTATCATTATGAGATATTTTATTTCTAATAAATCACTTAAATGGTTTTGGTATGATAATTTCTAATGATAGTTTGGTTCAGATAAATATATAAGATTATATGGATCAAATAATTCCCTTTAATGGATGTTGAAAAATATTTTCCTAAGTAGATTTGTGTCTAATATATCATTGATATTGTTTTGTACTAATAAATCCATCAAATGGTTTGGTTTGATAAATCCTTAAGAATATTTGGGTAAGATAATTACCAGAGACAGTTTTGGTATTATAATTCCTTGATAATGTTTGGGTTTGTTAAAGACCTTGAATTCATTGGTTTATATTAATATCTCATGAGATAATTAGGGATGGATATAATTACTTTGTTCACATAGTCATGCGTATAATTAATTTCTCAAATTTTCAATCATTCAAATAATGATTTTATTTTCATAGGAATGGGCATAATGAGCGACTAACATTTTTAATAGTGTACATAATGATTTTGATCGCAATGGTTTCAGAATAATAAGTTTTCCCACATTTTATGGAAAATACATTATATGTGTGTTCACATAGGTCTGGGAAAAATGAGTTTTATCACTATTTGTTATTATTTTTTTAATTTTTATACATTTTCAGGTTTCTTTTATTTTATGGATATGTTACATTCCATAAATAGTCCTATTTCAGTTGATATTACAATATTATATGTTATGCTCTTAGGGTTTGTGATTATTGTATTATGAATATATTAAGGGTTATTATTATTTTAATAGATATTATGAAAACCATATTAATTATGTATTTATTTATGTATTATTTAATTTCTAATATCTATTATAGAATAAAATGGTAAATTTGTAAATGTTTTTATCAAGACTGGTGTATTTCATTTAACGAATCAATTTTTTTGATGTTTTAAAGAATTTCAAAAAGGGATATTTCTTATTAATTTTCACTATGATTTATTCAATAATGATTTTGATTCAATTATCTTATTTAATCCAAAAATATAAAATCTTATTTATATGTGTTTTATTAATCTGATATTAAATTGTTTTATAAAAAACAAATATTTTCTAATTTATATTTTAGTAAGAACCAACCTACATTTGATTTCACAATATGTGATACCATTTAGAAATGATATGAAACCATTTTTGTTTCGATGGGTTATTCATGTTATGACATTAGTTTCTTGTTTTCAATAGAAAATATGTGTAGATATTATCATTATATGTTGGTTTGAGTCTAGTAATTTCCTGATATGGTTTGGGTATGATAACTCAAAGAGTCGGTTTGTGTTCCATAAAGCCCTAAGATTGTTTTCGTATGATAAATCATAGAGAAGTGTCACGAACCGAATCTGGTGACTGCCAAAACCGACACCAAACCCAGCCTGTGACAAGGAACAAAGGGTGTTCCCAATCCCCATGGGCTGGAAAATGTTACCGAGTATCATATAATGATAATTGGGAACGATTTACCCGATTTTATAAACATTAAACAACAAACAAACTCAATAAAACAAATCTGGATTTTTCAACTAAAACCATATTTTAAAAAAATTCAGAAGTGAATTACATAAGTTAAAACTACGTTTAAAGACCATTACAAAGGTAAAAAACAAATAGGGATAGCCCAAGAACCCTCATAGAAAGGGGCACCACCCTTAATCCATCTCCACAAGACTTCACCACCAAGGACCTGCCAGAAACCCGAACCACTGGAACTAAAAACTCTAACCAACCTGCGACAAAAAAAATAACCAAGTATACATACACAAAAGGGTTTAAGTAAGGTGTGAGCCAAATCCCAATAGGATACCACCACTAATAGATTCCATGGGATAATCATTTAATGACGAAAAGCATGCAAGTTTTCAAAAACATGAGATTCTAGTTAAAATTTCTAAAAGTTGCAACATTAAATAAAAACACTTTTCATGTGGGATAATTTAAAGAATAAAAAAATTTAAAATAAATACCATAGCTACTGAATTTTCCAGCCTCTCATACCATATGCCGACGGTGAGAACAAAATATCCAGTGAGCACAAGCAATGGGAAATAACCCCTAGGGACTAGCTAGCTGTGGGTCCCAAGTACCTCGTATATCGGTGAGAGTAACCATCACAAATATCCATTCTCGTGCACGATCCACTAGTAGGGATCATAACCATAACCTAGTGGTCCCCAATAATCATCATCATAGTTTAGTTAGAGTTGTAAGCGTCAATCTTGCTAAGTGAAACTGAGGCCAAACCCCACGGATTCACTATCGTACTAGTACACGTCCACCCACCTAGATACCCAGGTTTTCCCTTTGTGCTCAAACAAGTTCAAAAAGTCAAGATATATACTTTTCACATGAAAATATCATTTCCATATCAAAAATTCACCAAACAGCCCACATGTATACCACACAAGTCACAAAAGTACACTTTTCATTCAAATTGAGTTTGAAATCCGACTCATACAAAAATAGCTCACAACACTCTTCACATTACATTGACACTTCCACAAATCCTTTAAACAATTTTTATAAATGATTACAAGAAATTATAACTCACATAACAGCCCACTCAAATAACATATAATACCACTTTCGTCAACAAAATTCAATTTTCACAACACACTCACACAAAACAGCCCACAACCATATTTTTTAGCTCTCTTTCCTTTTTTTAAAACATTTCAGCACTTTATAAAACATTCTAAATTTTTCTTTTGAAATCTAAAATAACCACCATACCTTCCAAAAACCCATCTTAGGTGAACACCCCCCCCAAACAGTACATATACACCCTTTTATCCACTTTGTTTAACCAAACAAAACATTCACAATTTTCATAAAACAACTCAAGGGGTGTAACTATGTCTTTCACACAAAAACCATTTCAAAACCCCCATTCATGACCAAAAGAATACCAATTACTATAAAAAATATAATTGGAATCCCTATATACATTTATAAAAACACATTCAAGTGTTATAAAATTACCTTGAATAATACCACAAAAGATACAAATGAAAACACACATTTTCCTAAAATGACCTCAAGAAGTATAACAATATTTTACACATCAAACCTATTAAAAAACCTTATTTTTTGGACCACATGACACTAGTAAATTACGAAACCATAATTGGCAGGCCAAACAAGATTTAATAAACCAATTTCATAAGTTATAAACCACACCCAAATAAAACCCCATGAGTTACACATGAAAACACCCAATTTCATGTTAAAAAGCGACTATAAAATTTATCACATAACCAAATAAATCATAAATAGTTTTCGCACCACACCCAAAATATTAGGAATATTAAAAATGGTTAAATATAGCAAGATAACTCATCAATAATTGTTTACACATGGAACCACCTACCTTTTGTGTCAAAACCCTTGAATCTTGGTGCGAAACCTCAACCGCACCTCCGCTGCACCACAAGGATGTGAAAACAAACCCTAAATCATAATATTTCACAAAACATACTCCAAATAAAACCCTAGGTATGGACCCTAACTTCTGGAAACTCTATAAATTTAAGAATGTGGGAGGAAACCCTAAAGAGAAGGAAGGAATTGAAGAGAGAAACACATACCCAAAATAATATTGAAGAAAACGACCCAAATTCCACCAGCATATGACATTGAAAACATCCAACCATTCATGGGAGGTTCTAAAAACGATTAATACATCTTTTAGGAACTATAATGTGGGTAAAAGAGTAAAAATAGAAGAATTTATTAAAGGATCAATTTACCTCTCCAAATCTGGACGATTTCTGAAATCCAGTGAAATGGCGACTAGTTTCGCGATTCTATCGAGCTCAAAATTGTGGGAGGAGGGGATGGGGTCTCGCCTTAGGTAAGTGGGATCGGGTGAGAGTTGTAATCACCAAAACAACTCAAATATTGAAGGAGATATTAAAGAATTAATATTTATTTTTAATGCAAAAAATGGGCTTTCGGGCAGGCCCAATCCCTTACATAAAAACCCATATCCACCATGCTCATGGATTTATAAATGGTCCAAATTAATATGGTGGTATTAATAGGTCATGGGATGACAGTTAGGAATTGGAATGGATGAAAAATGTTGAAAAATGGTGGAGTTATAATGGAATCAAAATTTATTTTTAAATATGAAATTGGGCTCACGGTTTGGCCCAATTCATAAAAACTCCCCCATTCCTCCATAAATGCTTGGGAAACCCTCAAAACAAATAATGAATGGAAATAAAATGAAATTTAACTTTAAAATTATTCATTTATGTTAAAATTATCCACACCATGAAAACTATCCACCCCGGAAAGTCACATCAAGGCCAAATCAACAACCAAACCCAACTGAGAAACCAAGAGGTACTCCCTTACCAGGTTTCACCCCCAAAGGCCAAAACACCTCCAGTGATCAATTAAAGATTACTATCACAACCAAAACATACACTAATATCCTGAAATGATCAATCACATTCATACTTTATCCCAAAAGAAATCTCCTCAAACACTATCTGAACAATACTCAAGCAATTCACCCAAACGAACAACAACATCAAACAAGGTTACACTTACCTTTAACTAAACCATTGGTCACTCTCCAATCCCAACGTTTACTCATGGAATATATTGGTAGCTAGATAGTTCTTAATAATACTACCTACTTTCAAGCGAAGACCATGGATAAATCAAATTTATTGGTATGTGGTGGACACAAATAGGCTCCCCGCCAAAAGAGACAACCTATATTTTTCTGAGACAGAATCAGGACACTAACAGGGGAGGTCTAAATGGAATCCTTAGTACAAAGGGTAGAATTACATTAAATTTTTGTGAAGGAATGTACATGATAATCATAGTGGGTATCCACACCATAATAACTAACCATCTTAACTGACCAGCATGGGCCGACACAAACAGGCCCAATTTTTTTTAATGATTTGGGAATGGCATAGGGTTAGTCTGCACGATTTGGGAAACCGTGCACTAGCTGTGGAGATCATTCTTTCTACATGGATTCCTAGAACACGGTCAATAATAATCGTGCACAAACTGTGTCCTCAGTATTTCTATCCAAATTTACAACAATTCTCTAATGACTCTATGGAAACCAAAGTGCGAGGGAATGACATTATGCGAAGTCATGGGTACAAGTCCCTCCACCTATTTCCACCAAACGGGAACAAAAGAGAAAAGATGATGACACCAGAGGATTAAAATCTTCGTATCTTTAATGATGAGGATAAAACATTGCACAAGGGTTTAAATGACCCTAATATTTCCCCAGACTATGAGCCATCTTCTCTCCGAGACCTATGGCTGGAGCTCAAATTATTGAAGCATCTTCGGCCTCATAGTTGGGCTTTGGAAACCCCTTGGATGATAATTATTATTTTGATGCAACCAACAACTACACCACAATCCCCAATATTTTTTCCATGACATAACACATTCCAAAATCACATTACCCTAACCCGATGGTTCACTAATACAAGGGCTTAGAAAATGCACACACAAAAAACCTTGTTTCTTCGGGTGAGAAACAATAGAAGTAAAGAACACATAAACTCACCTTCCTATAAAATGGAATATTTTTATATTTTTCCAAGGGATACATTCTCCCAACATAATATAGACTCTCAGATGATTTCCTAACTTTAAACTTTTTGGTCAATCGAGCACAGGACATCATAAGGCATCACCGAACATGACCATTGCGAATGATATAAAAAATTCATGGAGAGGGACCTTATACAACATCCCCAAACACCACACAATTCTAGAAAGTGGCCACAATATCCTATCGTGACTATATTTCCCACACTCGTGGTTTAACATGAACTCATTCTTCAAAGAAACTGTGAAAAACCCAGAGGCCCTCTTAGACACCATTGAGACACTCATACTCACTAATAACCCTATACCACTTCCAGCTTCGACGAATTAGGAAACTTAAGAAACTATGGTCTCTTTCAACCTTCCAAAAGAACTCTCCCACTACAAGAGGATCTAAAAATCAAAGACCAGAGTGGGTGTAGACTCAATCAACAAATATTGATAAATGATTCCTTATTTTGATCAACTGGAGGGTTTTCCAATGGAGAAACAATCCTGGTTGCACTTCAGTTATGCATTAACCCTTAATGGAGGCATACCTTATCCAATAAAAGATCCCAAGGACCCAACCAAGCTGGTCCATTGGTCAAAAAATACATAAACCAGATCTAAACACATGAAGGTAACAACCATAAAGGTGTCCCAAAACATATCTCAGAAGATACTACTAACCGATCCTTCTACCCAACTTGCCGTCCAAACACAAACCCAAAGCACAGTTCGAACAAGAGGGGTTCTTGAACTCAAAACATCCCACAACATCAACATTTTCCAAAAACACATAATATAAGCCAGCCCAAATAATTCATCAAGATATCATGTTTTTATTTAAAAACATTTCTTGAAAACAAACGGTTCAGTGGTTAGCGTATAAACCAATGGTACCTCATAGGCCTTACACATGCATGTTTCTGTGCCACATTGGGAACCCTCCTCATATCCATACCAACACACATTCATTCATGCCATCAACCATCCATCATCCCATATAACCCCATGCATGTGGTTTGTCATAGAAATACCAAAGGTTAAAAAAATATTTCCACTTTTCAAAACCAAAAAGATAAACCAACACATACTTTTTCTCAAAACCGCTAACCACGAGATCAAAATACCAACTCACATAAAAAAAACATTTCATAAAGACACAACCATTTTGAAAAGAACTCACTTTCAAGATATTCACTTCAATTTAAAAATATATCATCCCATTAAAACACCCTTTGATTGTTTAGAAAACTCTATTAGAAACACTTTCAAAACCCAACATCAATATAGTTCCTGCTTTCAAAAGAGGTGTAAGAACATGATTTTCCATTTCAAAAAAATTCTGAAAATTCAGTTCCACTATTTCATTAACCAAAACATTCCCTCATTATTTTTCAAATCATTTCAAAAAAAAAACTATACCCTTCTTAAAACCAAGTCTCTTTAAAACCAAAGTTCCAAGATTTCCAAACTAAAGAACACAAGACAATGCGAGAGGAAACTAGTTTCAGTGGGTGACTTGGACATATTGTTGGTGACCATATTACAATCACTTCACTATCACCGAGAGTGTTATGGGGAAGATCCCCAGCTCCCCATGGCTTTCCAGGCCCTGCGAGCTCACTGAGACAATTAACCCAACTCTCTTTTCATTTCCCCTAACCACCATCAAACCATGAAAACCAATGGACTTAGATAAATCCTGACTTCCACTAGAAACTTGAATCCTGTAATGAGGTGTGGTGATTATGAACACTACCCATAACTAGAATACCAAGTCCCTACAATCCTAACTCCATAGTATCCTGACTCTTCCCCAAATAACATGACCCAAATAGTTAACCTGAACCGCCTCTCATACCATTTTGTCACGAACTGAATCTGGTCGCCGCAAAAACCGACACCAAACCCAGCCCGTGACAAGGCCCGAAGGGCGTTCCAAATCCCCACAGTCTGTCAAAAGTGTCCGGGTATCATATAATGATAATTGGGAACAATTTATCCGATTTTATAAACATTAAACATAAAAAAAACTCAATAAAACAAATCTGTATTTTTCAACTAAAACCATCTTTTCCAAAATTTCAGAAATGAATTACATAAGTTAAAACTATGTTTAAAGAAAATTAAACAGGTAAAAAAACAAATAGGGACATCCCAAGAACCCTCATGGAAAGGGGAACCACCCTTAATCCATCTCCACAAGACTTCACCACCATGGACCTTCCAGAAACCCGAACCACTGGAACTAAAAACTGTACCCAACCTGCCACAAAAAAATAACCAAGTCTACTTACAAACAAGGGTGTAAGTAGGGTGTGATAAAAATCCCAATAGGATACCACCACTAATGGATTCCATGTGATAAACATTTAATGACAAAAAGCGTTCAAGTTTTCAAAAACATGAGATGCTAGTTAAAATTTCTAAAAGATGCAACATTAAATAAAAACAGTTTTCAGGTGGGCTAATTTAAAGAATAAAAACAATTAAAATAAATACCATAGATAATAAATTTTCCAGCCTATCATACCGTATGCCAATGGTAAGAAAAAAATATCTAGTGAGCACAAGCAATGGGAAATAACCCCTAGGCACTAGCTAGCTGTGGGTCCCAGGTGCCTCTTATCTCAGTGAGAGTAACCATCACAAATATCAATTCTCGTGCACGAGCAACTAGTAGGGAACATACCCATAACCTAGTGGTCCCCAATAATAATCATTATATTTTAGTTAGAGTTGTAAACACCAATCTTGTTAAGTGAAACTGAGGCCAAACCCCACAGATTCACTAGCATACTAGTACACGTCCACCCACCTAAATACCCGGGTTTTCCCATTGTGCTCAAACAAGTTCAAAAAGTCAAGATATATACTTTGCACATGAAAATATCATTTACATATAAAAATTTCACCAAAAATCCCACATTTATACCACACAAGTCACAAAAGTACACTTTTTATTCAAATTGATTTTGAAATCCGACTCATACAAAAATAGCCCACAACACTCTTCACGTTACATTGACACTTCCACAAATCCTTTAAACAATTTTGTTAAACCATCACAAGACATTATAACTCACATAACAGCCCACTAAAATAACATATAATACCACTTTCTTCAACAAAATTCAATTTTCACCACACACTCGCACAAAACATCCCACAACCATGTTTAGCTGCTCTCTTTCCATTTTCTAAAACATTTCAGCACTTTATAAAACATTCTAATTTTTTTTGAAATCTTAAATAACCACCATACCTTTAAAAAACCAATATTAGGTGAACACCCCCCCCCCCCCCAACCAGTACATATACACCCTTTTATCCACATTCTTTAACCAAACAAAACATTCACAATTTTCATAAAACAACTGAAGGGGTGTAACTATGTCTTGCACACAAAATCCATTTCAAAACCCCCATTCAAGACTAAAACCATAGAAATTCCTATCAAAAATATAATTGGAAGCCCTATATACATTTATAAAAACACATTCGAGTGTTATAAAATAACCTTCAATAATACCACAAAAGATACAAATGAAAACACATATTTTCCTAAAATGACCTCAAGAAGTATAACAATGTTTTACACATCAAACCTATTAAAAAACCTTCTTTTTAGGACCACCCGACACTAGTAAATTACCAAACCAGAATTTTCAGGCCAAACAAGATTTAATAAACAAATTTCATAAGTTATAAACCACACCCAAATAAAACCCCATGAGTTACACATGAAAGCACCCAATTTCATGTTAAAAAGCGACTATAAAATTTAACACATTACCAAATCAATCATAAATTGTTTTCGAACCAGACCCAAAATATGTGGAATATGAAAAATTGTTAAACAAAGCCAGATAACGCATAAATAATTGTTTACACATGGAACCACCTACCTTTTGAGTCAAAATTCTTGAATCTTGGTGCGAAACCTCAACCGCACCTCCGCCGCACCACAAGGATGTGAAAACAAACCCTAAACCATAATATTTCACCAAAAGAACCCAAATCAAACCCTAGGTATGGACCCTAACTTCTGGACACTCTATAAATTTATGAAAGTGGGAGGAAACCCTGAAGAGAAGGAAGGAATTGAAGAGAGAAACACATACCCAACATAATCTTGAAGAAAATGACCAAAATTCCACCACCATCTGAATTTGAAAACATCAAACCATTCATGGGAGGTTAGAACAAAGATTATGAGATATTTTAGAAACTTTAATGGGGGAAAAGGAGTAAAAATAGAAGAACTTATTAAAGGATCAATTTACCTCTCCAAATCTGAACGATTTTTTAAATCTAGTGAAGTTTCAACCAGTTTCGCGATTCTATCGAGCTCCAAATTGTGGGAGGCGGGGATGGGGTCTCGCCTTAGGTAAGTGGGCTCAGGTGAGAGTTGGAATCCCCAAAACAACACAAATATTGAAGGAGTTATTAAAGAAATAAAATTTATTTTTAATGCAGAAAATGGGCTTTCAGGTAGGCCCAATCCATTACATAAAAACCCATATACACCATGCTTATGGATTTGTAAATGGTCCAAATTAATTTAGTGGTATTAATAGGTCAGGGGATGCAATTAGGAATTTGAATGGATGAAAAATGTTAAAAAATTAGGGATCTATAAAGGAATAAAATTTTATTTTTAAATCTGGAATTGGGCTCATGGTTTGGCCCAATTCATAAAAACTCCCCCATTCCTCCATAAATGCTTGGGAAACCCTCAAAAAAAAGCATGAATGGAAATTAAATGGAATTTAACATTAAAATAAGTCATGTATGTGATAAGAAGTATATCCTCTGATAAAACCCTATGATAGTTTGGTTCCCAAAAATAAGAAAGAAAATTTCATTTTTATAATTAAATGAGATTATTCATCTCTAATAAATCTCTGAGACTATTTGGGTCTAATAAAGCCCTCAGGTGGGTTTTGAATGAAAGAACCCTCATAAATTTTGTATAACGACCCTGGTATTTATAGAATAATAAATTTCTATATCTAATAATATATATGACTAATATATTAATTTTATGTTAAATAGGAAAATTTTTCCAATAGCATATTCTACACGCAACAACGGGTTTCTCCGAATTCAAACATTGCACACAACATCAAGTTATATCAAAAAATAATACAATAATATTATTATTATTTTAAATGGTAGTTAACACCTAGATATTGGAATGTAAAGAATGAATATTATTAACTAAATTTTGAAATATGGATTACACAAGTTTAAAAAATGATTCATTGGTTACCAAATTTATTAGAAATAGAAATAAAAACCAATTGAATATAAAGGATGTGATTTTATAAAAACCTATTTAAAAAGAAAATAATTGAGTTTATAAAATCATATAACTCAATTTTTATTTTTATATTACTAAAAATATATGTTATATATTAAATTTAATGATTTACATTCATCTTATATGTTTTCTTGATATGATATAAGAACAAATTCAATTTTTCAGATAAAAGAAGTAGTTTTCTAAAAATGAAGTTTTGCCGCCTTCTAATGGATAACTATTTTGAAATCTAATTTTTTTCACTTTTATTTATTATATTTGTAAAAATCATATTTTTATTTATAATCTATACATTAAAATTTTCTTTTGATGAAAATTTTGTGTTTTTCTAAAAAAATTCATATATTTATGAATAGTAAAAAATACAGCATTTCAATTCAAAAATATCTTTTTCATATAATTTATTTATATAGTTGGATTAAAATTTTAATTTTCATCAAGTATAATTGGATTAATTATTTATCATTTAATCCAAAATTTATAATTGGGAGTAATATAACTTTTAAATTAGACATGAACACATGTCAATCTTTTGATAGTTTTTATTTCTTAAAAAAAATTTTTTGGTTTTGATAAGAGAAATTAATTTTAAATTAATTTATGAAAATTATGAATTTTAATTTGAAAATATGGATTCCATATTTGTAATTATAAGGTCCAATTTTTTTAATAAGTACATTTATTTTAAGACATTATGAATAGTATCTTTAGTAATTATTTTTATTTACCATGGTTAAAGGGTAAATATGGTAAATAAAGATTAAAAAATATTATAATAATATTAAAATACCATAAAAAAGTCCTAATCTTATTGGATGATATATTTAATACCATGGTAATCCTTTGGTTAATTTTGGGACCCCATATATCCACTTGGGTGCGATAATGACATGTTATAAGAATTAATTTAATGTAATGTGAAATATAATATAAACATGTATCTTTTAATAAACCAATTTTAATATAGGGTTATATAACTTATCTCTTCAACTATAAGTAATAATTATAAACTTAAATGATTTCATACATCATAGTATTTTATTTATAAATTTTATAAATTAAATAAATAAATTTATTTATGACACAATGATGCTGTAGTGATTGCTTCATTAATAAAAGAATCAAATAAATGATATTTAAAATAATAAAATATATATTATTTGAAAAAATTTATTTCATCCATGAATTTTTTATAAGAATATGAAATTTTTGGATTTGTTATTTTTTTAAAAGGAATTAGGTTGTTATGAATTTTAATAAAATTCATGTATGAGTATAGACCAAAATTGACATAATTCATAACTTAATAAATAAAATTGTTTGTTAAATGAAATTAAATTCCTAAAAATATAATATTCGAATTTTTTTTAGATAATTCTAAATATATAATAAATTAAATTTTTGTGGTACTTTTCACATTTTACGGTAATTATATTAACCCACAATTTGTAAATAACATGATATCACTATAAGATTAAAAAGTGTAAAATAAGGGTTAAACCAACAAGATAAGGATGAAAAAATATACAAAACATGTCTAAAAATTATTTAATGATAGGTAATAGAACAAAAATAATATTATATTTGAATTAAATGAGTTTTGGAAAATTTTTAATCGAAATTGAATTTATAATAAAATAATATTTCAAGACTTTCCTAAAGTGAACCTCCTTTTTATAAAAGGCCACAAAATCTATCCACTTTCTCAAACATCTAAAGCACCATGGATCATATATATTATACCCAAATAATCTCCAAAAATCCCACCCTTAATACTATAATGCATACCTTGGGGAAAATACAGTTGAATAATGTTTTTGGTTCAAATCCATAAAAGATACCTGATTTAGAGGCAACGCGTTATCTCAAATTCCTTTCCTTTATTTTCCTCCTACACTCCCTATGATCTTCTTATTCATTGATTATATAACAAAAAAAATATCTCAAATATACTAGGATGTTTTTATGATAAGGATTCGAACTACACTTACACAAACCTCAAACAAATGGATATAGACATACTGTTTCTGTGTACGGTGAACTACTACCTCACAAAACAATGATTTTTTAGTTTTATCCTACCACCTCTCATGCTGACCATTATGATGGAACTGTAATTATGTATGATATATATTATATTTATATTATCCCTATGGTTCTGTAATTTTTTTTATAGCATAACTTTATGCTTTTCATAATATGTAAATACGATAATTTCATTCGAGGAAGAATGGACTACCGCCCCCTCAAAGTTATATGACTCGTTCATCAAATTCGGGGAATGTATAAAGGATGAAATTAATAAACATATGTAACATATATAAAATATATATTATACTTGAATTATAAAACACCTATGTATAATTTAGCTTAAAATCCTTTAATGTGACAATGAAATGAATGTAACGTTCGTGCATAAGTACGAATTACCGTCTCCATGAACAGTGCAATGTATTTCTTATCTCCAAATGTTATTTAATATTATAAATACTTTTATAATATAGATATATGATAGTTATATCATTAATATCTTTCCATAGATGATTTAATTTTTACTACTTGTACAATTTATATCAAAACATGTTCCTTTTCAACTCAAGTACCGAATATCGACAAAATGACTAACATGAACTTAAATAAATATATAATTTTTATAACATGATAATAAGTAATATAAAATGAATATTAAACTTCAAAAATGTTCTGAAGAAACTATAACATA
Organism: Viscum album; assembly: GCA_963277665.1. Taxonomy (NCBI): domain Eukaryota; kingdom Viridiplantae; phylum Streptophyta; class Magnoliopsida; order Santalales; family Viscaceae; genus Viscum; species Viscum album. The sequence continues at coordinate 1,144,945,368 of OY728159.1, read as the reverse complement.
AACTATGTGTATTATTCTGGAATATAAATAAGAACGAGATAAGTCAGACATAAGGTAATAAAACTTCTTAAGCCAATTTCCATTTTTTGGGTTAATATTGTAATTCTTGATTATGCGGTGCTATCAATATGTTTGAAATTAATCTTTATATAATTTCTTGTATATATAATTTTTTTATTTGTATTTAGATTATACAAATAATTGATCTATTTATATAAATAAAATGACATTTTTAAGGGAATTTATAAACATAATTTCCACTCATTGGGTTTTACACTTACATAGTTGATTATATTATTCAATGATTATGTGTGGAATCACAATTTTTTGTATTTTGTAATTTCCAATTTTGTTTGTATGGATGTACTATCTCTACACAAAATCACCCCATTGATAAATTCTTATGTCATTGATACAATATTTGTGAGGGATTATATCTCAATCTCCATTCATTGAGGTATATCTTGATATTGTGAAACTTTAATATCCTATAAGGATTATATACAACAATTTTGACATTTTATATCATTAATTTCTATATTATAATGATATTTAATGTTTTTTTTTTATTTTTTTCTTGAATTATTTTAATTCATGTGTTTTTATGTGTTTGGAGAATCTTTATCTAAAACACTATTTTAAATGTTTTAAAGAATTATTCTTCTAAATATTTCACATTAATGTCCATGATTTGAAAATGGTTTCATGGATTTATTTATATGGACATATATGTTTTAAAATTTTAATTCTTGAATTAATTTTACAAGTTTTAATGTGTTATGGTACACATTGATTGAAAAATCACTTTATTAAATGTTTTAAATGGTTTTGGAAATGGATTGAATATTTCTGTATCTTGAATTGATTTTTTATAATTGATGAGTGAAATGTTTATAATTTCAATATTTTATGTGTCATGATTATGTAATTCTACTTGGAAATTTGACGCATGGTTATGGGATAAACCAAATACGGGTGTTTTGGTGATAAACCAAGGGAGGGGGAGACCGTTGTAGCTCTCCAATGCATTGGGTAACTTGATAGAGGTAAAAGATAAATTTTCTGTAAAACGATTTAGGGAATATACATTGATGTTTATTCCAAATGTAACCATGAAGGTTAGTCCCTATGTAGATGTTAAATCTACAATTTAAATTTGATATGGATGCCCCAAGTTACCTTTTTGTTTTATTATCTCTATGATTTTTTGTAGGAATAATATGATTACATTATGTAAGATAAGTAGTTTATGTTTTATGGGGGAAAAGTATGATTTTGTAGAAATGTTTTCATGGGTTTTAAATATTCGTGGACTAATGGTTTTATTCCCGATTTTATATTCCTTACCATGATTTTAATGCTCATCACTTTTTTTTGAATTTTTTTTCACAGGGTATATGAAAGGATATGAGAATGGTATAATTCAAGAAGCTTTTATCAAGAAAATAATTATTTTTCTTATTTTAGGTGTTTTATTATTGTGAAAAAATGTATATAATAGAATTTTCTACTTTTTAGTTTTTGAGATGTAATTTTATAGTTATGGATTAATTCTATAAAACTATAATCTTAAAAAGATCTTCGATGTAAAATAAAGTAAATTCTTGACTAAAACCCATCATTATATAAGGTTTAAGGCTGGGGCCTTATAGTTGGTATCAGAGGAATGTTTTAGAAAATTTTAGATATTATGATGATTTATTAAGAGTTAGGGATATTATCATGGGTTTATAATTTTAAGGTATATTATAAGTACATTGAATTAGAATTCCCTTTTGAGGTTTATGTTATTTCAAGTTGATTAACGGGATTTTTGAGACATTCACCTTTGTGGAAATTATGAGTAATTATATTTTGGAATAAAAAATGTGAGATATGAAATAACCTTTGAGTTTAAAACAAGATATGGTCATTTTTTTATGATTTTATTTCATTTTTCTAATGTTAATAAAATTATATAATTTTTGAAAAATGATAACACATCGACCGTGTGAGAACCTACTGCCTCAAACAAAGCTGTGGGAATCAAACCCACAACCAAAGTGCGATATGGATTTATCGCCTACCACTGGCCTACATAAGGTACATGGTTAGTATAAGTTATTAATTGTAGTTAAATAATTTTAGGGATTAAGAATTAGTTGATTTTTGGAACTTATGTTTTATCAAATTGATATCATTAGTATAAGAAAATTATTTGGTGACTAAGTGATAAATGTTATTTTGGAAGAAGACCTATATTATGGTAACTTTATATGATCAAAGTAAAGAGAATACTTTGTGATTTAATTTTGGAGTTATGGTTTAATTATATTTTGGAAATAATCTATGATTTTAATAATGAAATTATAGAGAATTAGTGTATTTAATGAGATGATTAATCTGTCACAGAGAAAATGTGATTAGGTTAATTACTTTTGGTATGAGGTATTAAGAGTGGTTGATGTTATTTAGAGGTAAATGTTATAATTTATCTTAGAAAACTATGTGATCAAATCCTTTTGATTTTTGTGTTTCAATATTAGATGGATTATTTTGAGTAATTTTAAGGACTTATATTTGTTGAAAGGTATATGTTGATATACAATATTGATGTTGAATTTTTGAGATTAATAGTAGTCCTTCTCCTTATAAAGGATTATTATTTTTGGGGGATTATATGATCTCAAACTGACAGTTTTGGTCTTGGGTTAACGTCTAAAGATAAGGGAAAAATATAGTTCATCTCTTGTGGATTATAATATTTTCACAAAGTTTATTATATAACTTCTTATGTAACTAAGTCGTCTTGAATACTCATTATTTAGAGAAATTATGATTTTGTGGTAGATATTTATTAAAGAATGAATCTCTACATGAAAAGTAATTATTCTTCCTTATGTTTTTATTCTAAGTGGTAAAATAATTCCTCAAAATCTTGAAATGGATATTAAAAAACTTTTTCTGTTTACTTTTCCAACTATGAAATCAATGAATGTTTAACCCATCATAAGTTTATAGTTTTCAGGTTGTTATCTTTCTCTTGATCATGAATTATGTCACTCTCCATCAAAAATTGATGTTTATTTTATCTTCTATATCCATATTCTCCTAAATATAATCCAAGTATGTGTTATCTTAGGTGACCTTTGTACTTATATTTCTTTCTTTTCAAGTGATATTTTTATTGACTCTTTTTCCAATGTGGGATTTTTAATGATGTTTCTGAGCCCAATTTAAAGTTGTGAGGATGTAATTTACAAAAAGGGGAATGATGTAATGACCTAGGTGTCTATAGAATAATAAATTTTCATAAATATTAATATTTAAGAATAATATATTAAATTTACATTAAGGAGGAAACTTTTTCAGATAGCGTACTCGATATGAAAGAATGGGTTTCTTCAATATCTTATGTTGTACAAAACATTGAGTTAAATTGAAAAATAATAAAATATTATTATTATTAATTTAAATGGTAGATAAATCCTAACCACTGAATGGAATGAATTAATACTATAAATTAAAATTTTAAATATGGTTTATGTATGTCTAAATAATGATTCATTTGTGACCAAATTTATTAGAAATGGAAATAAAAAAAAATTGAAAATAAATGATGTGTTTTTATGAAAACCTATTTAAAAGAGAATAAATGTGTTTATAAAATCATATAACTTTTTAAATGTTTATATTTAATTAAAAATATTTGTTATATATTCAGTATAATGTTTTAAATTAATATTATATTTTTTCTACATATGATATAATAACAAATTCATTTTTTGGGGTAAAAAAGTTTTTTTTCTATAAATGCTGTTATACCGCCTTTTAATGGAGAACTCTTTTTAAATCTAGTTTTGGTCACTTTTATTTTATATATTTGAAAAAAATAAAAATTTTCTTTAGAATCAGGACATAAAAATTTACTTTGGATGAAATTTTGTTATTTTTCTGATAAAATTCATATTTTTATGAACAGTGAAAAATACTGAATTTAAATTCAAAACTGCCTTTTTTTCTAATTTATTTATATAATTAGATTGTAATTTTAATTTATTTTAAAGTTTAATTTGATTTTTTTATAATTTAAACCAATTTTGTTCATTGGGAGTTATTTCACTTTTAAATTGGATATAAACAAATGTGAATCTTTTGATACTTTTTATTTCTTAAAAACCGTCTTTTTGGTTTGGAAAACGGGAATTAATTTCTACAAATTCGGTGTTTTGAAAGTGAAATAATTGATTACATATTTGGAATCAGAAAGTATTTTTATTTAAATAAGTACCTTTTATTTTTGGACATTATGAATATTAACTTTAGTAATTATTGTTTTTAACTATGGTTAAAGGGTAAATCTGGTAAATAAGGGTAAAAAATTATATTATAATAATATTAAACTTCCTTAAAACTTGTCATAATCCAATTTGATGAGATATTTACGACCATGGGAATATTTGAGTCTATTTTGGGACCCAGTGGAGCCAATTGGGTGTGATAATGACGTGTTATAAAAAATAATTTAAACTAAATTGAAATATAACTTAAACATGCATCTTTTACTAAAACAATTTTAATATATGGTTATATAACTTATGTACTTGACTATAAATATTATTTATAAATCTAAAAATCTTTCCTATAACATGTCATTTTATTTATAATTTTTATACATTAAATAAATAAATTTAATTATGACACAATGATGATGTAGTGATTGCTTTCTTATTAAAGGATTCGAATAAATTACATTATAAATATTTAAATAAATATTATTCAACATAATTTATGTCATAATTTTTTTATATATATACAAATATTAAATTTTAATATTGATTCAATTCTTTTTTTCGAAGAAATCAGGTTGGTATGAATTTGTAAAAACGTCATGTATTATTAGTGACCTAAATTGAAAAAACTCATCACTTTAAATATAAAATAGTTTATTAAATGATATTAAATTAAAAAAAATATGATTAAAAAAATGGTTAATATAAATCCAAATATGTCATAATTATAATTTTTGGGACTTTTGACATGATACAGTACATACATAAATCCGGAATTTTGTAAATAACATGATATCACTATAAGATTGTGAAGTGTAAAATAAGGGTTAAATACAAAATATAAGGTTAAAAAGATATTCAAAACTTGTCTAAAAAATACTGGATTATGGGTATCCAATCCAAAATAATATTATATTTTAATTGAATGAGTTTTCCAATTTTTTTAAAATAAAATGAATTTATAATAAAATAATATTTCAAGCCATTCCTAAAGTACCCTTCTTCCCTCTTATAAAAGGCCACCACTTCTACCCATATACTCACACATATAAAGCCCATTTTATTATCCATATTCTACTCAAATAAGCTCTAAACATCCCTCCCTTACTTTCAGAAGCCTTACCTTGTGCATAAGTAAATTCAAGAAATCATTTTGGCTCAAAACAACAGAAGTTACCCAATTTTGAGGCAACATCTTCTCTCAAATTCTTCTCCATTATATTCGTTATCCACTCCCTATTATTTCATTATTCATTGATTTAATAAAAAATAGTATCTAAAATATACTAGGATATATTTATGATAATTATTAGAACTACACTATGAAACACCTCAATCTAATGGATACGAACATACTATTTTTGTGTACGGTGAACTACTACCTCAAGAAATAATGATTGCTCAATTTTCTTCTACCAATTATCATTGTGGCCATTATAATGGAACTGTAATTTTATATGATATAATTATATTTATATTTTCTCTATGATTCTGTACTTTTTATTTACAACATACCTTTATTATTTCCAGAGTGTGTAAATATGATAATTTTATTTGAGGAAGAGCGGACTACAACCCCCTCAAAGTGATATCAATCATTTCTTTCATACAATAAAATGAATAAAGAATGTAATTAATGAAAATATTTAATATATATAAAATATATATTATTCTGTAATAATAACATACCTCTGTATCATTTAGTTTTCATTCCCTTAATATGAAAATGAAATGAAAGTAGCATTCATGTGTACGTACGACTTACAGTCTCCACGAATGGTGCACTTCATTTCTTATCTCTAAATGTTATAGAATATTATAAAAACATATATCGTAGATATATATGATATTTAAATCTGTTATATAATTCAGGATATTTTTTACTTTTGACAATATGGACAATTTATATCAAAACAAGTTCATTTTTCACTCAAGTACCGAATATCAATGAACTGAACACTATGAACATAAATAATTTTGTAATTTTTATAACATGATAATACTTAATATAAAATAAATAATAAAATTGAAAATTTTTCTAAATCATGTAGAAATTAACCTATATTTATTTTTCAGGAATAAAAATAATGAACAAGACAAGTCAGACTCAAGGCAAGAGAACTTCTTAACATAATTTGAATTCTTTGGGTTAATAATCTACTTCTTGATTATGTCATAAAATTATTATGTGATAAATTAAAATTCATATAATATTATGTATTTATAAATTTTTATGTGTATTTATATTATACACATATTCTATCTATTTTATTCACAAATGATCTTTGTAAGCTATGTTCTAATCTCAATTTCCACTCATTGGGTTTTACGCATAATTTTTTGATTATAATATGCCAGGATTATGTGTGGAATAACAATTAGTTTATTTATTTTTTAATGTCCACTTCTATTTGTGTATATATACTATTTCTACCCATAATCACCCCATTTATAAATTCTTATGTCATTGATAAAATATTTGTAAGGGAATATATTTCAATCTCCTTTCATTGAGGAAAATATTTATATTGTGCACCATTAATATTCTATAGGGTGTATATACACCATTTTGACATTTTATATTGTTAATTTATATATTCTCGTGATATTTAATATTTTGTTTTATTTTATTCATTAATTGTTTTTATTCAAGTGTTTCTCAAGATTTATGAGACTATTTAACTAAAACTCCATTTTAAAAGTTTAATGATTTATTCTTCTAAATCTTTCTCATTAGTGTCCATGTTTTCAAAAGGGTTTTAAGGATTTATTTATATGGAAAAATATGTTTTAAAATTTTAATTCTATAATTTATTTTAAATGTTTCAAAGTGGTATGGGACACATTGATTCAAAGATCACTTTACTAAATGTTTTAAATGGTTTTGGAAATATATTGAATATTTTAGTATCATGAATTGATTTCTTATGATTAATGAGTGAAATCTTAATAATTTCATTATTTTATGTGTTATGATTATGTAATAGTTCTTGTAAATTTGATAGGTGGTTACATAATAAAACAAATACGGGTGGTTCCATGATAAACCTCGATTGGGAGAGACCGTTATAGCTCTCCAATGCACTGGGTAACGTGATAGAAGTAAACAATAATGTTTATCCTAAGAGATTTATGGAATATGCAATTATTGGAATTCTAAATATTACAATGAAGGTTACCCCCTATGTACCTGTGAAAGCTACAATGTAAGTATGATATGGATGCCACCATTTACCATTATGTTTTATTTTTTCTATGATATTTTTAAAAATATTATGATTACATGATATAATCAAAGTATTTTAGGTTTTATGAGTGTAAAGTATGACTTTGTGAAACAATTTTCATGGGTATTAAATATTTGTGGATTAACAGGTTTATTCCTTATTTTATATTCAATACTATGCTTTTTATTCTCATCCCACATTTTTGAAATGTTTTTTTACAGAGCATAAGGAAGGATAAGAGAAAGAAAGAATTCAAGAATATTTTTATCAAGAAAATAATTCTTCTTTTATTCAAAAATTTTTATTATTGTTAAAAAATTGGATAGAGTAGAAGTGTCTACTTTATAATTTTTGAGGTGTAATGTAATATCTATGGCCTAATTCTCTAAAACTCTAAACCAGAAAAGATCATCAATGTTAAAGAATGTAAATTCATGAATAAAAATCAAGATTATGTATGGGTTAAGGATGGTGTCATAAGTATGGGTTCAAGAAATCTGTAGGACTATTTGTGTTTTATAATACCCTTAGATGTTTTAGGTCTGACCAAGCCCAAATAATATTTGGTTATGTTAAAACCCTCTAAATCATTGGTTTGAGTTAATATCTCATGAGGTAATCAATCATGGAAATGATGAGTTTTATCACATTAGTGGTGGGAATAATGAGTATTTTCACATTATCAAGAATGTACATATTGGGTGTTTTACATAGTTGTGGAAATAATGAGTTTTCAAAAAAAATCATAAAGATAATAATTTTTTTCACAATGTAATTTGAATAATGAGTTTTCTCACATTTTCATGCATGGGAATTATGATTTTTTTCACATATGAGAGAGGTTGATGAGTTATATCAAAAATATTTCTTATGATTACGATTGTTACACCTTTGTATGTTGCTTATATTTCTAGGAAATGTTATATTTCATATTGTTTCATCTTTTATATAATAATAACGAACATTATATTATTCTCCAAGTATTATGAATTATTTTCTATGATTCAAATCTAGTTTATCATTTTTTTCTCGTATATGAAATTTCAATAAAATGTTCTTATGTTATGCTTTAACTTATTCGATAATATAAGAACAATTTTTTGGTTGGGTGCCTTCATTATAGTTGTATTATCATAAAATGATCATTTATGATCATTGAATAATATAACTCATGTTTAACAATACAAGGTGATTTGGTCTATTTTTACAAAATAATCAATATTATTTTGGTTGATTAATAAAGAAATTTTAATAAATAGAATTTTTAATATTAAAATATTTTATATTATATTATTTTTACACTTTAATTTACATTTTTAAAAAAAATTATTTGTACGAGGATTTTTGGGGAATACTGTATGTATCTTTAATTGAAATTTATTTTTTAAATATAAGATGTTGTTTTAAGATGAATTATTATTGATTTTTTAGTGATTGAATTTAATTATTTCAGAACTATTGTTTCATATTCATAATTTAAATTAATTTTTTTCATTTATTTTTATCGAATTCAAATTTTATTTGGTTAACTGGTGATCAATTTTTTATGGTATTTTTTTTGGTTGAATCGAATTTAATTCTCATATGAATTTTTTTATTTATCTAAAGTATTTTTAAAACTACTCTATACTACCATTTTTCTAACATATACAATTGCAGTTAGAAATCCATCCTCAACCAGTGCTTATATTCAACAAGCATCTAAATTTCATGAAAACCCTAAGCTACCATTCAGAAAAAATACTTATCCCAACCCCCCTTCACTCACTCTCTATCATTCCAATCTACTGCTCAACTTGCTACTAACTCGCATCCCTCAACTACCGTCAACCATCAACCATGGAAATGACTCTCATGACATGACCAACCAATCTACCATTCACCCATATCCATTCCACTATAATGAAATACCTCCACCATTCCCTTATTGTTTTGACCACTTAAACTCATACAACTATTATGAATCCCAATACGTTATTGGGGTTTTTTAAATTTTTTTTTGGGAAAAAATTTAAATTGCATAGGTATATTTTTTTTTTAAAAAATCTGCTGTAAAGGAATAATTGCCTCTGTAACCTTTTGGATTAAGTCCAAAGGTAGAATCACTGCTAATGCCTTTCGATTTAGTTGAAAGGTAGAAGTGAAGCTACCATATTTCCCCTAAGACCAATAAAATTACTATTTTAAATATTATATTTTATATATTTTAATTATCTTTAGTATATTTTGTTTATATATATATAACAGATAAAAATTAATAAAAATTATATCTTATCTACTATCTAATATTACTTACATTACAGTAATCTAGATTCTTACAGAAAAACTCTTCCATAACTCTCTTTATAAGAGGGCTACCCACAATATCATTCTACATTTCTGATGTGGGATTTGAGTTCTCCCTTTCCCGTGCAGAACATTTTGTATTTCCAATATGGGATAGAGAAATGTTTCAATTAAATAGATTTAAAAGACTATAAAATATAAACTATAATACCAGTATAAATGAAACTTAAAATATGGATTAAACCTAATAGAAATAGTCATAAATAAAAATAATTTCATAAAAAATATGGATGAAAAATAATTTAAAATGTTTCAAAGACTCCAACATGAAACTTAAAAAAGTTTCAAGAATGTGAAATTGAAAGGCTTTAAAATATAAAATATATGACCTATATAAACTAAAATTAAAACATTTATTAGACATATAATAAATAGTTAAAAAATAAAAATAATTTCATACAAAATATTGATGAAAATTAATTTAAATGTTTTCAAAAAACCCAACATGAAACTAAAAAATGTTTCAAGTATTTTACATTACTAGAATATAAAATATTAACTATAATAGATATATAAATTAAATTAAAACAAATATTAAAGATATAAAAAATAGTCAAAAATCAAAATAACTTGGTAAAAAATTTTGATGAAAAATTATTTAAAAGCTTTAATTGCCACCATCTTGAAATATAAAAATTATTCATGTATTTGAATTTTATAACCTATAAAATATATAATATATGACCAATATAAATGAAAATTTAAAAATGTATTAAACATATAATATATCGTCATAAATAAATATAATATAATTAAAAATGATGATGAAAAATAATTTACATGCTTTAAAAACCACCATCGTGAAACATAAAAATGTATCAAGTATGAGACTTTGAAATAATATAAAATATAAACTATAAAACCAAAATAAATTAGAATTAAAACATAGAATAAAATTATTTTAAATAGTTGAAAATAAAAAAATTATAAAAATTGATGATGAAAAAAAATTTATAAGCATTCAAAACCACAAACTTCATACTTAAAATTGTTTCAATTATGTGAGTATGAAATATTATAAAATATAAAATATAAGATGAATAAATAATTTCCTAATATTTAATATATATTTAATAAATGTGTTAATTTTCATTTAGATTGTTATTATTGTTTATATTTTATAGGCATTAAAATTCAGGTAGGTGGTTTTGGATCCTCCTAGACATTCTTTCTTTTCACCCTAACATTTGAGTAACCCTAGACAGACATTGAAGAACCTTGGTTTTCAGCCACGTAACTACTTCTCAAATAATTCCAATGGAGATCCTCTCACTACTCAATCATCTAAAGTGAGATCTCATCCCGGTGTACATTTCTAGTGGAGATACAGTTCTCGTCTTCAGTGTGCAGGATTTGACATGCATTCAACATATCAAGAACTGATTGTCACCATGGAGTACGAATGTGTAAATTTTATCTTTTTATGTAATAGATTTTGTGATTTTTAAATTAGAAACATTTTTAAGAACTATGTTTGGGTTCTTATTAATCTTCAAGTTGATATAAATATCATTAGGTGAAAATGGGACATTAAGAGAAAAACAGTCATGGAAGAGAAAATGGGTCTTCAGTAGGGTTCAATATCTAGGGTTACTTTTAATATAAACTATTCCAAATTCATCAATATTTTATTAAAAATTAAATTTTAGTATTGTCTTAATCCATTACAATGGTAATTATATTTTTTTCTTATATTCCTTCAATTTTTATTTATTTATTTCATTTATAAAATACTTTTTATTTTCAAAAAAATTATATATGTTTAGGATAGTTTTTAAATTTTATTTACATTGTTTTTATAATGTATATTTTATAATATTTTAAAGGTAGATACGTGAAATTTAATAATTATTAATTTGTTTTACGTATTTGACTTTGAAAGTTGTCAAATAAAAATTGTGCCTAAAATATTAATAAAAACAAAAACATTTGATAAACATATTAATAGGGATGATAGTAATAACATTATATATATTTCAATAGGCATAAAAAATAAAAATGTATAATTACAATCAATGTCTATGTCTATGGAGAAGAGATTCCATCCCCAAGGTGGTTTGTGAATAGGACACCTTCTTTGATTTTGATGTGGAGTCTGATGCCATAGAAAGGAAAGATTTTTGGGCACTAGAATGATGATTGACACATCCTATACCTATGTTTTAGGTGGTGGATTTGTGAATTGCATTTCATACTATTCTCTTAATCCTTCTCTCACTAGGTTAGTAGAAGGACCTACAATCATCGCAGTGGGGAACCAACCCTATAATAGATTTTGAACCCAAGGCTATGATGGATCTATACCCCAAGGCTGTGATGGATATAGACCCGAATCATGAGACAACTATAGATATCCTATAATGAAATGAGAATATAATTCCACTAGAGGCACATCCTCAATAGGTTGATGCTGGACAACTAGAGGGTCGACCACTGCCTATGGAATAGGTGATGTCTCAAGTGCAGCACAACACTGTCTATGTCATCTTCTTCATGTATCCTTATCACCAGAAACTACTACTGGATGTTCTTACAAGGTAGGAACCTCTTATCTATGAGTGGGACTCTAGAATATACTCACATAAAGTGAACAATAAGATGAGGTTAACTCCATCGCTTTAGCATGTAGTGCTGCTCAGCTAAAGACCCCCTCCACCTCTTCATGAATCATTCGAACAATATGCTCTGAGTGAGTTCTGTGTAATGAGATTCAAAATAAATTAGAAAAAAGTTAAATAAATAAACTAATTGAAATTTATTGACTTACATTATTATGAATCTCTCTGTCATATGAGGTATTATAGAGTACATTCTTCAGTCTATATCATAGATCTTGGTCGAACTCCTCTGAAATCAATAACCTTATCATAGGTACACCCTAGATAAATAACTCCACACATCTGTGCTATTGCTTAAGAAAATCATCATGTACATGGTTTTTGTCTTTATCCTTCCTCCCTATCAACTTTATTTCACAAAGCCTCTATTTCTGTATCGGCGGCAATGGAATTAGATGAACACAACAAAACGGTACCATGACTCTATTTGGATTCTACCATTAAATAATATTCAAGTGAATGGGGGCCACTACAACCATAACATCCTCAATCCCAACTATATAATATGGTGTCCAATGGTCTAGTATAGTCTAGTATGGAAGCCATGTAATCTGAAATGACATGTGACATTTTTCAAAAAATGATCTTTACTAAAAAAACAAATTCTATTATTAAATTTTATATACAGTGATAGATTTTATATACATACCAATTTGGGTAAGAGAAAATCATATCATGAGATGATATGAACCCAAATTGTGTCTTGAAATGTTGCAGAAATTGTGTCTCTAACACCATTTGTAAAATACAACATCGATTGTGGAAAATAATGAGAAATTAAATTCAATAACTAATAGTAGCATTCGAAACAAATAGAGATGAGTTATCATACTAGCTTCCCCATGGAGAATCATAAATAACCTCTATATCAAGTGGCGGACCAGAAAGTTTAGGGTAGAATAAGGGGAAGTGATCCCATTCCCAAATCTGAAGAAGAATGATGCATCCCATGATATATATACGGCTACTCCGGGATAACCTTCATAATTATATGTATGTGTATTCCAAACTGGTCAATCCCCAATTGAACGTCTCAACCTAATCGAAGTCCTCCCATAGGTGTAGATTCATCATGTGCATGTGCACTCTTAGGTGATCAGAAATTAGGGTCCCTCCAATGATTTGTAATATATATGAATAGGCATAACACATGATAGTCTGGTCATCATCATCATCAGGTAAATGTGTAATATGCCTCTCCAAAAAAGAAATAAATATTTACCCACCATTTGTAGCCCTATAGTCTCCCAAAATTTTGATGAATAATAATCAATAATCAATGTCAGGTAAAGATGCAAGGGTGGGTCCAATAAAGTCTTCCCCCAGATAGGAAGAATGAGAAGCACTCCCATATCCTTTAGAATGATGGTTATCTCTCCCTCAGGCATGTGAAATGTATGTGTCTTTGATCTCCACCTACCTAAGAGTGAAACAAGTAGGTGATGGTTGAAAACTGTGATATCTAATATGGTGATTTCGTAGAAGCTAACATGGTGAAAATATGGTCTAATGGAATATAGAGACTCTTTGTGATGAAAACTGTGTGCTTGATGCACCCAAATCAGTCAATCCTCACCACCATCTAACATGACATGAGAAAATGCCTATACTTCCTAGTGAGTAGTATGGAATCCTCCATCTTTATATAAACAAATGAAATGAGTTATAAGTGTAAAATGTAAATACAATTTTATGGTCATCAAAACGTTATGACTATTAGAATTTATGAAATGTCATGTTTATCCGTATTCTTTTTTGAAGTTATTTTTACCAAAAGAAAGGGGAATGTCTTCATGTTTTTTGAAGAATATTACTAATGTGTTGCTGTGATATGCTTTTACCTAGAAAATAGAGTTCTGTAAGAAACGTTTTAGTATATATATATATATATACATTTTTCTTCATTATATAAATGTTTTTTAAAAAATGGTGTGCTTTGTACTTTATTTTTGACTTTCTACATGATGGTATGTTTCATGATTATTTTATCACATGTATGCTTTATGTTTTAGCCATAAATAATTTGATTATGAATTTATGTCACCTAAAATTCACCTGTCATAATCCATTTAATTTAAATATGAAAAAAATATTGTTATTTGATAGTAAACATATTTGGAGAGTCATAAAATTAAATAAAATAAAAAAACTTATTCACAGATGCACATGCTCCAATAACGATTAGTTAGAAAATTAAAAAGGGAATATCTTCAATTTTAGAAAAGATAATGTTATAGTAGACAACAAAAAATAGTTGTTAGTGAAAATCATTCTGTAATAATAACTAAACTTCAAGAAAGAATTTGTGGAAGTGAAACACAACATATGTGGAAAAGTTACAACGATGATGGTTATAATGTAAACTCATTCTATCATCGTCACCATTGTCACTATTCCTCCTATGTTGTTGTTCATTTTCAATGATTTCTTTCTTGAGGTTCACTTAGTGTTATGGAATAAGATCTACTAACCACTATTGTTTATTGTGTATTATAACATGATCCTTTATTAGTTCAAATAACCTTCTCATAGCAGTAAACACTGTCAAAACATGATTATCAATGTCAAATATAGTTTTTGATCAAGACACTGATAGTGAAACTAATGTTGAAGAAGATGGTTGATCATATAATATTTATTATACTGAAAATTTAAAATTTCTTTTTGTACGCTAATATATGATACTATAGTTTCATTATATAAAAGTTTATTATAATTTCAGTCACAAAATATTTTTGAAACTAAGTTTAAAAGAAGATATAACACCATATAATTTACTATATGAGAATATCACATTAGAGACAATACATCATTGTTGCTAAGAGTGTAAAATTAACCTGAAATTTTTAGGGAATCACTTCATGTTATGACCTTATTGATGAAATATGGTGCATCTCAATCCTTTCCATTATTCTTGAGGCCAATCCATCTTATTCTGCATCATTTTGTCCTTTGGTCTCTCATGGGAACTCAATCAGTTGATGTCTGGTATCACTATGAGTTAGCCTTTGGGAATAAAGAAATAATGATACTCATGAATAGGTGTCCATGGTGTAGTATAATAGTTAGAAATGGTGTCCGTATTGTACACTGGATTAACATATACTTCCCATGATATGTTCATAGAGGAACATGCTCTGATGGTGTGTGCGCATAGAAACTGTAAGGCCTAAACATTTCCACGTTGACATTACCTTGTTTCCAGTAATACCGCCATTGTTTCACCGATGCTATTTTGATGGGGTCTGAACACTCTTTAACATTAAATCCAGAGGCTTCTCAATAAAAAAGTATGACATGATAACCAAGAATCTTTTTCAATGTTCATTTCAATCATTCATTGAAAGTGTCCTCCATACATTATCACCTACTGAATTTCATCTAAGGCTTATTTTTTTCTATCAACAAAATACATAAAACAAATATATAATGTCTCTTGAACTAGGGAAGTTATAGGTTACATGTAAATCCCTTTTAAGACACCATTTATTCACTTCATAAAGTTTTTGGTCATGTGTTTGTACCTCTTCTGCCCATTATACGCCAATTTCCATTTTTCTGTTTGAATTTACATCATATAATAAAAAATTTATCGATTAGCCTTGATGATTTTTTCAAATTATCCTTCAAACTTCCATTTATTTAGCTTATATGGTACATATAAGTGATAATATTTCAAGTAAATTTTCTTATCTTTACGTTGAAATGGAATCAAATAAAAATGACATTACATACCTATAATTATGATTACCTTCATCATAGGTTTATTGTGGAATACATTACTTAGATTTCTAATAATGTGTCTATTAAGAATAGATGATGTTAATTTGTTGATTTCCATGTATTAGGGTCCGCAAGGATTACCTCATTCATTGCCCGATGCTGATCAGATATCAAATAGACCCCCTGAATACAGGTGAATTGGTTACTGATACATGTCAAAAACCAACTCAATGATTTATAGTTTTCCTTCTCCACAATGGAAAAGGAATGAATAAGAGGTGAAAAATTTCCATCTTAGGTTTCCACAATCAATAATATACCCTTTTATTTTTCATAGAGAAATTTTCCATCAATTTGAATGAACTGTTTTCTAAAATTAATGGTTGAGATACATGGGAGGAATTCCCAAAACAACTAATGAAATTTATCACGAGAAGGATAAAGTTGGTTATCTTGAGACAAATTTTAATTTTTATCAATATGGAAGAAAACATCGCTATGGTTCCTCAGTATTGCTCAAAATTGAATCAACACTCGATACGGGTCATCCAAGTCACTATAGACCTTCACAATTTCTTTCTGTTTCTCTATCCATGCATTATTATACGAAATATTATAACTGATTATTTGTTGTATCCTCTATTTGACAAGGGCTATAAGAACATCTTGACATGTTCTAATCCTCTTAATGACAATTGATGAAAAAAATTCTTCATCAAATGAGGTATTCTATTATGTCAGGCTTGGTTAAATGCTAGTTTCAGCTGCCTCAATCCACGAGATTCTCAAACATCCTAATTCATTGTCTGGAATCTACCCCATGTAGAATCAATATTAATACCAATACTTCTGACAACATTTCAGATATTTACTATACCATGATTTTTGAAATATATATTTTTAGGGAAACTCTATGTGAAATCGATTTAGCATTCTTTTTAATGGTTGTTTACTTAGAAAATTCCTTACAACATATATTTTTTCCATATCCCACAAAACCTATTTGGTACAACTCCAGAAAACATAGTTGCAGGTGTGAGAACATTTCAGTCCAATTTAGGCACATGTTTCATTGCTGGTGACCAAAATACATAGTGGTGGATGATTTATTGTTGGTCGAGGATGCTGTACAACTAATGAATTTCTAGAAAATTCTTCCTAACTTCCATTTATCCCTCCTCATCTACATAGTTGTCACCATCTATTGCATCATTACAAAACAACTTATCAGAAGTCATATTGACATGTATATATATATGATCATTGAGCTTTTCCTCTTATTCGTCATTCGGAACCTAATCAACCTCATGTGGGAGACCATATTCAACCATTATTTTATGTATATGTCTTAGTACAACTAGATATTGTTGTTGTATAATAGAAACATTAACAGATAAATCCATCATGGTACCATTTGACTGTGGATAAAAAAAATTATTACTTGGACCCACTACACATTTGCATTCAATGGAAAAACTAGATGCCACATTGTTTCCAGGAATTGAAAATTTCTATAGTTCATTGAATTGATCTATTGATCGGGTCCCTAATTTAAGGAACCAAAAATTTTATCTGGAATGTCACATAGTGTTACAAAACTATTTGTACTGACCACTTTTATTAGTTGTGTACTATAAGAATCTCATTGCTATGTTTAAATAACCTCCCCGTAGAAGTATACACATGAAAACATGACTCTCTACGTCAAAAATGTTTATTGGTTATGATTATTATAGTGTAACTAATATTAACAATGATGGTTGACCATATAATATTTATTAGAATATAATTTTAGGATGACTTTTTATACCCTAAAATATTATAGTAATGTTTCATTATATAAAATATTATTAGAATATAATTCATAGATTGTTTTGGAAACTAAGGTAAAATGAAAAGAAAACATCAAATTAGTTTGTTTATCAATGATAAAATAAAAATTATGTTCATATAAATTGAAATGAAGATGATCAAACACACTAAATAACACATGAATTATTTATAACAAATAATAAAATACTTGACAATTTTCAATAGAATGTGGTTTGGATGGGATTATCCTCACTTGTGATTTGAGGTAAAATCCAATTTACTTTAAATTAGAAATTAAATAACAACTTATAAAGTGATTTAATTAACTTTTGATCTTTCAAAAGCATTCATCCATCTAATGAAATATATTATATTTCATCTCATATGTTATTATAAGTTAGAAAACTTTTGAATGTTTAAATGCTAAGTACACATCCTTAAAAGATTTTATTAAGCATCCAATTAAAAATAATCTATATTTTACCACATATCTAAAGTGAGACTCATCTCATCCGACCCATGTTCTATTGAAAAATTTCTAGGTATTTCTTGTATGTTGTATAGCATTAATGTGTTAATTAATGTGTGTGTTGTTCTATATTTCACTTTATTTGATGTTAAGTATCATTAGCTAATCATTATATGTTTTCCATTTTTAATCCTATTTTATTCATTAATTAATATATGATTAATAATTATTACTAAAAAATATTATTTCTAAACCATATAATTGTAATCATACTAAAATTTAAAAAAAAAATCCTATATCTAAAACTATGATATAAGTGTTTCTTAGTATATTTTTTACAAATTTAATCATTCTTTAATCACAAGTTGATCATTACTAAGTTATTTATTAGTTAGTTATTATTCAATAATTCTATAATAATTTTTTATTAAATCATTAATCATATGATATTCATTAGTTAATTATTATTAGCTTATTATTGTATGTATTCATTTTTAACACTAAGTTTTTCATTTATTAATCAATACTTCATCATTAATAATAATTAGTATTATTTCAAAGCTATATATAACTAATTAATGTACCAAATAAATATCAAAATTAAAATTAACTAGAAAAAATTAAATTACTAACAATAAATTTCATTCTGTAATGCCTTTGTCCATGTCTATTTCATTTTAAATTGTAATAATTATCATTTTTCATAGATAAATATACTAGTTTTATTTTTCTTCTCCTAGATATTTTGTATGTTTATAAATAAAATATGAATCATCTAAAGAATATCTTTTTAGAGTGTTAAACCAAGAGTACAGTAAGGCCCGTTTTCATGCACTAGTTTCTGTTCGAGTCTAGCTCAAAGAATTGTTTTAAGGTTTTACCCATAGGTACATCTGTGTGAGAACCACGTTCACTTATTTGTATCCAGACATGGATTTGATTGCTTTGATAACCAAATAATCATTATGCTACCAAAAGATTACAATATTTAATCCTATGTTATTATATATTTAATCTATACTTAATCATTATTAATAATAATTATTATTTCAAACTATATACCACTAATTAAACTACTTAATAAAAAATATATTTAGAACTAACTAAACTACTTATATATGAAATATTTAGAACTAAAAATAATTCAGTAATATAAATAATAACCTTAAATTAAATAAAAAAAACCTCTTATTGATTCTATTCAAAAAATGGGCCTTCTTTTCGACCACCAACTCCACCACACACGAAAATGTGTTTTTTTAGAGAGAGAAGTAGTGGATTGAAGAGAGATGGGTGAGAATTGATGTGAGGATAAGGGGGTGGTTCCCTTTTATAGGGAATTGAGAGAAAGGTGTAACCCCCATCCTACCATTTCAATGTCATCAATCTGGGCCAAACGCGGTGGGTGGGGGAGGGGGGGAAGGTGGGATCAGTGATGCCTATTTTGCTGCACATTTTTTTTAAAAAAATAAACCTACACATTTTAAAAAAAAATTAAAAAAAAATTTAAAAAAAAACATTAAAAAAACCTCGTTGTTGTCCACAATGGTGTGATCCACTAGAGACATGACTATCGTGGTTTTAGAAAATCCGATGGACCACTTCTGAAGAAACTAAACCCAATGCATAAAATTGGATGAAAAACACATGTCATATCCAATGATGTAGCCACTGTTGAAGATTGACCACAATAGATGAGATGAATCTCACAAAGATGCAATACCCTACCATAAAAGAAGGTGTTATGCCCAAGGGAACATGGAACTCGCAAACTTCCCATGCCAAAACCACATGTTCCCTAAATACACACTACCACTTATAAGAGTCTGCCGATCTAGTTGAATATGCCACTATTGATGAAGATTTAATGTCAACCACCAGTTTCTAATAAATAACTCCTTCTTTTCACCCCTATTATATAAGGAAAACCTCCACAAAGACCGATCATAGAACCCCTTGTTGAAAAGGAACTCCATAAAGGGAAGGAAAAAGGAAAAAAACCTATAATTATAATAATATCAAGAATAAAATTATTATATATATTTATTAATAATAATAAGTATATATAAAAATATATTTTTATATTTTAAGTTAATATTAATGATATAATCAATGTAATATATATTTTTATATATATAGAAAATAATCATAAATAAAATACTTGGAGATCAACTAGTGATGTCCGATTCTTTATAGAGTTGGGCACGAGGGAAAAAAATATGGCATTGAAAGGCTTTCCGAGAGACTAAACATTATAATGAGGGTTTTTATTTTGAAAAAAAATCCAAGATTTGTTTTTCCTCATCTTGATCTTATCTGCATGACTCATGTATACTCATGGGTGAAAGAGGTTGTGACACAATAAATATTCAGTTTTGACAATCACGAACATTTATCTATCCACATGGATAGAATTTGAGATTTTGATCACAATTTCTTCACAGACTATTACTTGAAGAAGTCCTATATTCTGTTACACTACCACATAACGGGGCAAGTGTAGCACCTTGTTTTATCAGCACCAAGAAGAAAGCACTTATAAAGGGGTGGCCTTTATCAGTGCTAGTTTTAGCACTGATAATAGATTTTAATACAAAATAATATTAATTTATCTTAATTTATTATATTTATATTCAAAAAAAATTAATTTTTATACATTAAATAAAAAATACATGTTTATAAATAATATATTTTTTTAATAATTCAAATATATATATAATGTTTTCAAAAAAGTATTTTAATGATTATAATTAAATTTATATATTAAAATAGTTATAAGATTATAATAAATTTCATTAAATAATGAATATATTACTTAGATTTTTTAGATTTTTTAGATTTATTATATTTATTATATTTGTAATATACACATATATATATTCATTTTATTCTATTTATATTTAATATATATAAATACATTTTAAATATGTATGTTTATAATTAATTATTAAATAAATATATATGTTTCCAATGAATTTGATCAATAAATATATTTGATCACGTGTGAATATAATTGATGTGCATATATGTTATGTATCGTCATGAATGTTCATTTATACATTACACCCATATTATTATTCATGTTGTCTATATGTGATGACTCATTTTTTATTATGTATACTTTATTAGGCATATGATTAATTTATGTTACCCGTAGGAACTATTACGTTATGAGAAATACTTATAAAATTACATTAATTATATTTAAATAATAAATATTTTTATTATAATTGTAGATATTAAATTATAATTATATATAAATAAATTTTATTTAATATATTAATTTTTAATTATAATTATACAATATATATATATATATATTTAACTAATTATAGAATTATAAAAAATACATATATAATTTTAGAAATATATATATATATATATGTAAATAATTTTACAATCAAAATAAATATATTTATTATACTTATGAAGTTGTAAACATATATAATTAAAAAAATATTAATAAATATATAAAAATATTTATAAATAAATAAAAATAATTATAATTATAATTCCTAAATAAATATAGTCATATTTAAATAATTAAAAAATTACAATAAATATAATAAATATATTAATGATATATAATTATAAAATTATAAATATATTTGTTATATTTTTATAAATATTTATATAAATAAATAAATTTATATTGTTATAATTACAACTATAAATAAATATGTATTTATAATATTATTTATTTAAAAATAAATAAATAAATAAATTTATAGTGATAAATATAAATAATGATATGTTTATTTAAATAATTATTAGTTTTTAAAAAATAAATTTATTATTTTCATATATAATGTTATATATAATTAAATATATATCTTTATAAATATATAAAATTATTGATAAATAAATAAACATATTTATATTTACAATTATAAATAAATACAATTATATTTAAATAATTATAAAATTATAATAAATATATTAAATATAAATATTAACAAAATTATAATTTTATAAATATAATTTTTTTTATAAATTTATAAATATTTAAACTAATAAATAAATATTTATTAATAATTATAATTAAAAATAAATATATATTCATTTAAATAATTATAAAATTAGAAGAAATATTGTTATATATATCAATAATCGTATAAACATATATAATTAATATATTTATTATATATTTTTCTTAGAATATAAATATAATAATTATATTTCATATAATTTTATAATTATTTAAATTATAATTTTATAAATAAATAAAATATATTTTTATTTACAGTTATAATTAGAAATATATATTTATATATATATATATCATATATGTAATTTTAAAAATATAAATAGTAGTATATATTTTTATCAGTACTTTTTTGGTGCTGATAAAAACTGCTTTTTTCAACGGTTTTTCAGCATTGATAAAGTCATATCTTTATCAGCGCTAAAAAAGAACTGATAAAGGCAAGTTTTATCAATTATTTTTATTTCAGCACTGATAAAAAATACATTTATCCGTACTTTTTAGCTAGAAATGATAAAAGTCCCATCATGTTTTATAATGAAACCCAAATATTGTCCTCCTTTCTCGAAACCCTCAAGCTCAGGTAGAAGCCGACCACTTTGCTGCCAACCCCTCATCTGCTATGACACCGCCTCCACCATGAACGCTCCTCCACCATAAACTCTCCTCCACCACGACCCCTCCTCTGTTGTGACTGCTCATCGACCATGAGTCCATTTCCACCACCCCCCCCCATCAAAGCTTTCTTGAAGCCCTTATACCTCAATATTTGGGTAGTTTTGACTCTAATTCGTCAAGAAAAAATCAGGTAATTCTTGTTTGACTTTATTTCTCCATCTTTTAAGGGTTTCCCTTATACCCTTCATGAGTTCTTATTTTCTAGTAGATTTTTTGACATAATGCTGGTCCAATCTTCTATATGTTGGGGAAAATATACATGTTTGAGTTCGGATTTTTCTTTAACAGGGTCTTACTAATGAGTGGTTGTGGTTTCACACAGATGTCTTAAAGATTCAAAGTGTGAGGTGAGATATTTCAGTCTTTTAAATTACTATATGACTTTGATATGATTGGTTGTTTGATTATATATGTTCAATGAATTCTTCATGTGGTGTGGAACATGTTTTAGAAATGGCTTCACATGCAGATTTGATGAATTTTTTTCTTTGAAAATAAATTGGTTGTATTTGTTATGTGCTTTTTCGGTGGTCATCCTTGAGAATGTTTTATGATTTCTGTGAATGGTAAAAATTATTTTTTCAAAAGATATATAATGGTGAAAATGTGTTGAAAATGGTTTTTTTACATTGGAAATGGATTTTTAGTGTTTGTAGGCTTCCTTGTTGTGTACCTTAAATTCAAATTTTAAATATGGATTTATTATGATGCCTGTTATGAATTTTTTTTATGTGAGTATGATTTAAAAAAAAATATTTGACCATATACTTGATTTATTATTTAATATCCCTACATGAAGGTGATAATTTGATCGCATCAGTGAGACATAATCGGAATTTTCCCTTGTTTGGTATTTATTTTTAGGTAGTTGTATTGAATATTAAGCTACCCACCACTAAGTGACAATAGTGTCTAGATAAAATGATGGTTTTCTCACCTTTTTATTCTATCCACAACCATATTAAATGTATACCATATTTTGGAGGTGGTGCTTCCTTTGACTATACAAGAATCATACTCCTTGATCCCTCCTTCTACTACACATCAAACTTTAATTCTCACTATCATTGAGCCATGACATTCTTCACTCATGGATATGAATTATCTTGGAAACACCTTTTAAAAACATTAATAATTCTTTTATCTCATTATTTCCCATTCTATTTTACACCTTGCTTATGACTACTTCAAAATCAATGTAACTAAAGAACTCTCTAATAGTAGCAAGGCCATTATCCCCATCAGATTGAAACCTCAACCATTTAATATCAATCCAAACCTTAACAATTTTAATGGCACCACTACTTTTTACTAATGAAATTCCACTGAATCATAGAAAACCAATTAACTAAAGGAACCCCGGTAGTCTTCTAACCAAGACATTCTATCGAGTGTTGAAAAAACAATCACTATATGTTATGTAACCAAGATTTAATACCAATTTTTGGTAACTAATAGTATAATATGAAAATGATTCGATACAACTAGTTGGATTTTTTACACATCAAAAATCATAATTTTAAACCCCCAAAACATAAATTAAAACCCCTAAATATTCACATAGAGGAAGAAATTATAGAATATAATTGATTTGGAAAAAATCCCCAATCGTAATATACCAAAACAAAGAAATCAAGATATAGCTAAGTCACTACATCATATCTCTACCTTCTAGTTCCAATAACTTCATGGTTTTGAAAATACATCCCCCATAATAAAATGAGCAATAATGAATAAATATATGACATAAAAGGAATAAGCACACCATATGAAAATTATGTTGTTTGGATAAAAATACTACTTTATAAGTGAATACATAGAAATTTTATTAAGGGGTAAATTGATTTATAAGAGAAAAATATCTTTTGTTATCCCTACCAATTCAAAGTTATATGAGACACTTTCAGGACACCCTAGTCAAATAACCATAAAAACATGTTTAATAAATCCTTCCACCCGTAGACACTCTATGGTGAATCCCTTCAATGGAAAAAATGATATAATTCAAGTGATTATCAAATCATATTTTCTCCCCAGCATAATTTTATATCTAATTATATAAATTACTATGTTATTCCAACTTCATAAAATTATAATATTGAATTAATAACAATTGATATTCAATGTTATTTCGTTGTTGTGAAATTTAGGTTGATGTAACCATCAAAACATACTCAACCAAGATTTTCATTACAAAATTCTCTTTAAAATGTTCTAGACTATTTTGGTACATGATGTTGTTAACTCTATGAATGAGTTTGGGATAGGTATGAATTCTCTTGAGATGTATAATGATACTCTCATCACTTTGATTCTAGATGTTACTGATATGAGTTTAGTTAAGAATTTTATAATGATTAGAAATATAAATGTCATTTATAATGTCCTATTAAAGATTTTAAGATATATTATAGGTAAAATTATACCGTCTATTAGTTTATTACCATAAATTTTTTGTGCTAAAGAGTTATATGACACTGTAGTCTCCATGAAGTAGTCTTCAATCATGAAAAATATCAATAATGTGAATCCTTACTCATTTTTTGATTAATTCATCCAATCGGATATGCTCCAGAACATAGCATAAATTTTTTTATATGAAAATTAGTTAGTGAAATATCCTAATGATATGGTAATTTTGAAGGATATGATTTTTCAAAAAGGATGGTGTAATTGTAAGTAGTCTAGAAGTTATGAATATTAGTTTTGGTTTTTTAAATATGGGTTTTCAATGGCGATATGTTAAGTTATTCTTCTAATTATATTGAGAATTTTTTTATAATGTAATTTTCATTCATTGAAAAGTGATATTATCATTAAATATTCATCAAAATTTAATAGTTTTATCTAGACATGATATCAGTGTTATAAATTCCATATTTTCAATGGGAAGACTTCTATGAAATTTTGGAAATAAGTGAAACTGGATGAACATATGATAGTTAATATAATAATGTGGGAAAACATGCCCAAGAAACATGTGATAGAGTTGTTTTTGTAATAATAATTGATAAGAAATTTTTTTTCACAATAATCACTAGAAAATTAAATGATAATTTAATTATTGTGATTTTGTTAGAGGGTTACTTTTATTACCAGAGGGTCCACTGAAATTCTTTCTGATTGGAAGTGATAATAAGTACTTAACCAATAATGTGGTATAGTTCCTTTCCTTAAATGTTCATGAGATATTCTTCTATAATATTAATTGGAGATTGATGAAAACACTAATATTAACCATAAATGATTTTATTAATGAGTATGTATTATATTTTTATGCATTAAGAGTCGGGATTAGAACATTTCCAGTCCATGATAGTCATGCGGTTGCTAATGGTTGCAAACTGTTAAGAACACATAAGAGAAACATCGAAAATCATTTACTAGATTTGAAAATATTTTTACATTCTATCAGGTGTTATTCGAATACTATAAAAAATGTGTTTGAAATACATTTAATCACAAACTGAAAGGATCCCTTGATAGAGGAGAAGGTATAAGTACCTATAGTACTTTTAATTTGAATTAATGAATACCTTCAAGAAGGGGATTTTTTTTCTAATGTACCATATTGGAAGGATTGTCCTTAGGTATTAAATGATTCAATCATCAAGTGGAATATGGTTTCCAACTTTTATGTGATACGACTTTATGTTTAAAAGTATCATTTCCAAGTGACACTTATGATTTTATCTATCACTTATTCACTCCTAAGTTGTATTATGGGAGTAAACTATATGATTCATACTATTTATTCATGAGATATATGATAAAACTTTCATAGCATTATATTTTATAAAATATTGGTTATTTTTGATTCATTTATCATTTTTAAAGTGCCTATGTAAAGATTTATGTCTTTGTGAAAATTTCTAAGTCGATACTATAAAATTATTCATTTGTTTTGAAATGCTTATTAAAAAATTATATGGGTTTGACATATTTTTTTTGGTTTTAAATACCTTTAAAAATACTTAAATACATGGCATAGACATAGGTTACATGCATTGTGATTTTCAAATCACTTGATTGGCTTTAAAAAATGGACGTGAATGTTTTGAAAGCGTATGAAATGATGATTTCATTTTAGAAAGGGGTGTGTGAATTTTTCAAATGAAAATTTTAAAATATAGAGGGTTTTTATTAATTTTAAATGATTAATATTTTAGGGTCATGAAGTGGCCTTGACCGATTTAAAAAATGGCATTGGGGTTTTGAGAAAGAGTGTTTGAAAGAGATTGGTTTATTTTAAAATTGTTATGTTATTTTAAAGAAGAATTTGTGTAAATGGTTGGTTTTTAATGGGATTTCAATTGAGATTTGATAAATAGTTTTCAAAGGAGAATTAAAATGTATATCTTTCTTTAGCCTTTGGTAATTTATATATCAACGTTTTGTGTATATATTTTGATAATTACTAATATCATCATATCAAATAAGATGGATATGAATTAATAAAGAGGGATACCAATTATTTGAAAAAAAGAATGAATATGGAGTGAATGAGTTCATCGTGTTTGCAAAAGATCATGCATATGCCACTTCTAAAATCATTTATTCGTTTTACCCTATTTTTATTGAAGACATGTTGTTCCATAGGAGTTAGAAGATCATTTGATATGTAACAAAATAGATTGATGTTATAAATGTTGGAATAGACAACGGGAAAAAGAGAATATAGCTATTGGGTGGAAACCACTGTATTTTATGGATCATCTAATATAATTTCTTGTGTGGAAAAGGAAGAATACCATATCAAGGACGTGATTATATATGTGAATGATGATGAAGTTTGTGTCAAGGAAATGACAAAGACAGTTGAAGATGAACTTCATGATTTCCCAAAATTGTCTGACCAGTTAAAGAGTTGGGGAAATATGCCATTATATTGTGGTTTTACTAAATATATAGAATTTTTAGCCATAATAAAGCTGTATAATTTGAAATCAGGCAATGGATGGAGTGATGTCATTTTTACGGAATTAATTTTTATCCTAAATGACATGTTTCCAACAGATAATGTGCTCTTAAATGAAACATACGACTCATAACTAATACTATGCTCGATGGGTATGATCTCTGAAAGAATACATGCCTTCTTGAATGAAATTATACAATTTTATAAGGACCATAAATACCTTATTGAATTACCAAAGTGTGGTTCTTCTCAATACAAAAATGAAGAATCCAGTCCTAAAAAATTTTAATTGTAATTTCCAATCATTCCAAGGATTATGCTCCTATATGAAAGTGAGGTGACTACAAAGAAATTGATGTGGAAGATAGATAGAAGAAATAAAGATGGGAAAATACGTCACCTGGAAGACTCTCCCTAGTGGAAGGAAATTTATCACCAGTATATTGACTTTGGAAGCAAGCCGAGAAACCTTTATCTTCTATTTTCTACAGATAGAGTGAATCCATTTGGTTTTTAAAGCAGCACTCATAGTATATGTCCATTTATGTTGGTAATTCATAACATGCTATCGTGGTTATGATTGAAATAAAAACACATCATGTTATCTATATTTATATCAAGACCAAAACAAATGGCTAATGATATTGATGTTTATTTGGCTCCATTGATCGAAGATTTAAAATTATTGTGGGATTTAGGTGTTACATTGTAACGTGCATACATAAATTAATATTTCACATTGATATCTAAGTTTTACGGGATAATAAATGACTTTCTTTCTTATGAAAATATTTCAAGATAATGCATTAAAGGAACTCAAGGTTTTCATGTCTTAAAATAATTTACATAGTCAATTAGGTTGAAACATTCATTGAAAACCGTGTTTCTAGGACATCACATATTTCGACCATGACGACAGAAGTATTGATATTGGAAAACCTCATTCAATGGAATTTCAATAGAATAAACCGCACTGTCTCAACTAATATGTGATCAAATGTTTTAAAAATTAAAATATGTGGACACTGATTTTTTTAATCCATTTTCAAAAAACCTTATGAAACAAGTTAGAAGAAGAGATCAGTTTTTTTTTGAATTACCATATTGAAATTTTTTGTACGTCAGAAACTTTCATGATGTTATTCATGTTGAAAAATATTTATGTGATAGTGTCATAGAAATGTTTCTAAATTCACCTGAAAAAACAAAAAAGTAATTAAGGATTTGTTGGACATGGTTGACATTGGAATATGAGAAGTGTTAGCACTTGTGAATGGTAAAAAATGAACTTTTTGTCCTCATTTTACTTAGACTATCTTTAGATAGAAGACATATCAATTTTTAACTCCGTGAATGACATAAAGGTTTTAGAGGGGGTTTTCATCGAATATCTAGAACATAATGTCAATGAACGATTTAGTTTTAAAGGGTTTAAAATCACATGACTTCTATGTTTTGATGAAATATCTAAATCCAATATCTTTAAATTTCAGTTTTCCCAATAATGTATGTCATAAAATTACCAAACTCGATTTCTTATTCAAATATATATGCAACAAAGTTATAGACCCGACTAAATTTATGATTATAGAAAGATAAATTTCCATCATATTATGTGAATTTGAAATGTTCTTCATGCCAATATTCTTTAATATGATGGATCATTTTATGGTTCACTTGGTGAGAGAGAATAAACTGTGTGGTTATGTAAACTATAGATAGATGTACCACGCTGAATGTTATATGAATATTTTGAAAGGGTTTGTCAAAAATCGAAGTCAGACAAAGGGTTGTATTATAGAGTGATATATTGTTGAGGAATGCATTGAATTATTTACAAAATACCTATCCAGTGTGGAAATCATTGGTCTACCAAGACTCATCACACTGGGTAGCTTGGTGGTGAAGGAATTTCTAGAAGAGATGTTGTCACAATCGATATTACATGTCGGGTGTAGGCCAACCTTTAAATTTTTCATAAAGGTTTGGAGGTTTCCCCATATGTCAAAACCCACAAAGAAATTTTTAGGCATTTAAATACATCAAGGGATGAAGAAGGATATCAAATAAACAGATTCAATAGTTTAAAGGTTGGTTTCCAGACCATATTTTAAAAGAGTCATAAGAAAATCCGAATTCAATTTTAAAAAGACTTCGATGGCTAGTCAAAGGACCAAATGTGTATGTATTATCATACAATGGTTATGAAGGTGTGGTGGATGGTGGTTTTATCATGCTACCAAAGTTGGTCCTTTTGGGCACACTATTTCAGTACTGGCCACCCAAACTAGCTCTAATATAGGGTTCCATCACTCCTCTCCAGGTCGAAGTTGGAGTGATGGTTACAAAGGGGTTTTGGGCCACACAGTTAGGCGGTCGTGATGTTTTCTTTTAGGGTTTCAACCCCGTTTCTATTTATTCTTTTTTGGTCCTCCTTCCTGTTGGTAGTGTTTGTTCTAGTTGGCGGTTTTGTATTTGTTTTGGTCGCTTTTAGCATGAAGGTGAGTCTGTGGAGTCGGATGGTACTATTGATGGGATTTAGTGTTCCGTTGGGTTGTTTATTCGGCGATGCCATGGCTGTTTGTCTGGATCGGGTGGCGATTTTCTTTGAAGTAGATGAAAAATCTATTTAACAGATGAGGATGGTGACGGCGGTGTCAGATTGGTTTTTTCCAGTGACCGGCATGATGTTTGGAAGGTGATGGCGGCGGTGGTCTGGACGACGTCGATGGTGGTTCATTTCTTCTACGGTGGCGAGGTCGGCGATGGTGATGACAGTAATGGATGGCAGTAACATGATGAGATCCCTTGTGATGGATGATGGTTCATGGTTCGTGGTTCGAAGTGGGTTAACTCGTGTTTCAAGGTGGATTTGGAAGGTTTTTGAATTTCGACTTTTGAAATTTGAATGTATAATTTTTAAATTTTGAATGCGTGGGTTGTGGGTTGTGGATTAAGTGGACCTCAGATATGTGTGGCTCTCTTTCTATGGTTTCCCCTTACCCAAAAATTATATTTTAAATAAAATAAAAAAATGGATAGTGGATACAGAGGTTATGAAATTAATGGTTATATATTCTATAAAAATGAGCATGATAAATCGAATACCATGAAAAATAGTGGAGTTACACTCGTGGATGAAGAAATTTATGATTCTATTATTAAGGAAGGAAATCCAATTTACATGAATATTTAATATGTTGGAATCATCAAAAAAATATAGGAGTTTGATTATATTACATTCCAAGTGCCAATTTTTTAATGCAAGTTGTTTGATAAAACGTGTGCTATTAAAATAGATGAATTGTGATTCGTGAAAGTTGGTTTCAATAAGGAAGGGTACAATGATTAATCATTTATAATGGAATCACAGGAAGTATAAGTATTCTATGTTACTGATCCTGCAAATTGAGAGTGTTCAATTGTTTTGTTATCAACCAAAACCACTGAGAGCATAGATTAATGTTCATCCAAGTATGACCCTTTAATTAGGACGTCTCAAAAATTTCACAACTTTCCCAATGTAGACGAAATTTTTCATGTTAGAGGAGACCATAATGAAGGGATTTGGATCATTGATAGAGGGGTGAAATAATTTTTTCCATTAAAAATAAAAAAGTGGGTTAAATAATCAAGTTACAATTTTCAGTAATATATTTTGTTTTATCTCAGGTTATTATCCATTTTCTAATTCATTTATGTACTCTAAATTAAATGTTATACAACTTATGCAGATAATGACTTCTACATGTGTCGGTGTATCCAATATAGAGGAACAATGGGTCTCTTAACATGATGTTTCCCGTAGTGAAGAGGAGTGGCCTTTTAGATGTTCTAGTTCTCGAATTTCTAAGGAACAATAGTTCATTCATCCTACTACTACTTATAGTGTAGAGGTGAGACCTTCTACACGTGTTGGTGGTCTCATTCTTAAGGAACAATAGATTTTTCAACCTACTGCTACTTCCAGTGTAGAGGAACAATAACCATCTCCATGTGCCGATGCCACTGCTCCAGAGTAAAATATTGATGATTTTGATTCTGAGGAAATGGAATATGATAAAGGATTGGAATCACATAAAAAAAGTATAACCCTAGTTTTAAAGTGTTTAGAAAAATATTTTAGGTGAAAGACAAAGGAATTAAATACGATGGTGGATGAAATGCATGGGGTCAGCATGTTAACCCCAACAAGGCCATGCTCAATAGTTATATTGGAATCGTCACTCAACAACGTATGAAAATTGAAGTAGATTCATGGAACCATGATATGATGGGATTAAGACATTGATGTGGGTAGATATTCTGTTAACATTATGATATCATTTCATTATTGTACTAAAAAAATAATATAATGAAACCCTGACTTACTCTTCCCCATCCATTTTAGAGTGCATTTCTAGTAGATGAATCCCACAAGAAGTATGTATTAATTATTGATGGAAGGATTCATATATTATTTCACATAATACATACAAGACATCATCTTAAAGATTCTAAAGGGAAAATAAACTCTCTCTCACTGCTTATCTATGCACACCTGATAAACCAAGATGTATGGGATGTGTTTACTGGCCTTTTGGTGATGTGTCTTTTAATGTACACTATTTCTAGAAATAAATTGTTTGATTATACATGTATTCATCAATTTGATTGACAATTTTTTATTTACAAAACAAAAACTGAGTGCGAAAAATAAGAAATGAGTAGCGAAACCATCATCCCCCTATCATAAAGAAAAGATGGGCATGCTTCACATGAAAGAAATTTATATATATTTTAAATTTAATGTAATACTTTTATATGACATGAAACAACACAATAATTTTGTTCCTAAATCTATATGCGGATTGATGAATCGAAATCCAAATCCACTTCCAACCCATACCATGTGTTATGGAAGGAGGAATGTGTAAATAAGTACAGGATACTAAGAGATGAGAACACACAAAAAGTGTGGGAATCATGTGTAAGTATTACATAATCAAAAACTTTTTTTTCTTAAAATCGCTATTACAAAAAAATGATCACTTATTTTTCAATATTTTTTATCTGACATAGTCAATGAAATCAACATCACCTATTCTGTTTGAACACCAAATATCAGGGCCCTTGAAGTGTCTCGAACAGTAGGGTCGTGTGAGAGGTGCTTGTTTCTTAATGACACTCGGAACATATTTTGAGAAAAAAAAACAAGAGGACGATCAAAGTGTATTAGTAAAATTGATGAGAGAAAAAATAGAAACCCTTGAAGGAAAAATATAGTGGCAGAGGGGGATTATGGAATCATTAATGAGTGATAGGCCAAGAGAAGAAGAAACTCAAGAACAGCCACTGTGGGGGAGATCCCACCCCACCACTCACTATCTATGAGGCTAGTCATTCCCATCAAATAGATATCTTCTAAGAGGAAATCAGTATGGACCCAACCCTAGCTTCTTAGAGCTAGTTCTTTATTTTAGTACATTGGAATATAAAGACTAAAATGACTAAGTAGTTTAGTATCTTTGGAAACAAGATATATAAATAAGTTCAACATTAAAACATGAAACATAAAACAATTTAAAAACTCCTATGAAAACATCCATAAATCCTAGGTAATTTTTATATTTCATTAATAATATACCTCTTCATGTCTTGGGAAAATGAAACATAAGAAATGGGTGGGCTCAAATGCTCAGTAAGTCTAAGAAATACGGTAGAAGATATCATAATCATAAACATTATCCATGGCGAATAACTAAAAAACATGCCTCCAAAATAAACATGAACACATTATGGAATGTATAAGAGATGAATAAAAATGACATAATAAAGAATAATCATGGGTATTATACATGTTGAACAACCTCGTGAACATTTAATTACCAGTTTCATAATGAGGTAATGCATACATCCAGACACCATAACCCCATTGTCAATTCATAGTTCCGTGACCATAAATAATAATTTTTTCAAGGCCCTGTGCCAAGATAATAGTTTGTCTCATGAGACCTACCGATGCATTGAGGGGATATAGTGGGCCCTAACCATAACTTACTATGTCTAATGAATTCATAATATTAATGGGCATAAATATAAATAACGTATACATTCATATTGAAACTAATATATTCAATTTCAAAAAACGTTCCCCAAATATTAAGCATAAACACTAACCATTCAGAGTAAATTGGTGAAATGTTATAAGATAGAACAACAATAGTCTAACTAATAATATTCCATTCAATCGAAAATTATAGATGATATCATAAAATATTAATCAAAATAATACATAAGAATCAATATGAGTGTTGAAATAGATGATGGGATTCTTATAAAATGATCAATTAATTATTGAGATATATACTATTTTACATAAAAAATAAGAGTTGTTTTGAAAAAATCTTTGTATAAAACTAGAAGTGAAGTTGGATATTATTTGTAATGTCCCGGATTTTCTCCATGTATTATTTTTAATATAATATGGGAATTAATTCGAGACCAGGCTCTGAGACGGTGTGCAGTTCCGAGGCCTGGTGAGCCTGGAACAAATTTTTGAATTTAATTTAATAATTAAATAACACCTGCGTTCGGTTTTCCTGAAAAAGTGGAATAACTCCTAAACGGGTGCTCGGATCAGAAATCCGAGGGCACCATTTCTTTCAGAACAATGTTTTTACCTTATAAGAGGCCTAACATCGGCCGGCATAGGTCGGTAGTAAAATCTTTTTTTTGGACGCAACCGCAATAAAATATTTAATTAAAATATTTTATTTAAATATTTGTTACAACAGAATCCCTTATCTTTTTAAATTGATATTTCTAAGGGGATCAAGGTTACAATTTCCATAACCCTGAAACAATTGGCGGCTCTGGAGGAAACCTCCCAACACGACGACGACGACGCAACGACCAGATCACCTCGACGAATGCCGCGAAATCCAGGTATGATGTTTGTCTTGATTTTTTTCCTTCCCCATTTTTGATTTCCACGATGAACGTGGACTAATACACGAACCGATTAGCCCGCAGGTTGATCGTTCTTGTGGGACGGGTTCATGTGGGGATTTGAGGCTTTGATTCTTGAGATTGTTTTCGTTTTCAATCTAACGATGGAAAACCCGGATCGTCACAAACAATGATCAAGGTTAATCCCTCTTGTTGATTCTTGTTTTCCCCCTTCGCGTTATTCGTTGCGTTCTACGCATTCTTGGAGTAAATCAATCGTTGCACATTCTTTTGTTGACACAACAATCCGAAATCAAAGATCCAATGTCAAGTCTACCTAGCAGAGGTGCGACGGCGACGACGAAAGATGAATCGTTGCGGTTCGGAAGTTCCCGTTCTTTGAGTATTTCATGCGGACGGATCGGGATGCGTTTTCAAGACCGATCGGAAGCCCAAAACCGACGGAATCGGTTTCGTAGGGGTGGGAAAATCCCAAATCTGGAGTTTCGTGATGATCGGACGGTTGGATCAAGATCCGGAGCAACAGCCGAGGCGCGCGGAGGAAGACGACGCTTCTGTAAATTTCCTGACTACACACCATGTAGTATAGGCTACACAGTGTGTGTTCATCGAAGGGATTACATAACATGTACTCTGGGAGTACACGGACACAGGCAGGGTACACGACCATGGACACACTGTGTATACCCCTCCTTGGCCAGAACTGGCCAGATACAAGGGATACCCCGTGTACTGGTACATGGGCAGGTGACATAGACACGGACAGAGGCCGTGTATGGGCACATGGCCTATGTACACAGAGTGAGCCCAGGTGCTCGGACACAACGTGTGATTCTTCTACACGTCGTGTAGTTTCTTTCTATCTGACAAGACGAATGACATGGGAAGTTTACACGGGCAGTACCTGGGGTCAAAGAACATGGCCTGTAACTTTTCTACACGCCGTGTAGTTTGGTTTTACACGGCTTGAACGAATGACACAGGCCATTTACACGGGCAGTACCCGGGGTCGAGGAACATGGTGTGTAACCATACTACACACCGTGTAACCTTTTATTGTTGAATTGAGCCACTTGTCTTCTGTGAATTGGACTATTTCTCTTAGGGTTCGTACCCTTGGTCGTTTCCCTGAAGGTTCCGGTATCATCTCCTTTACACAGGAGTATGATCCCATTAGCAAAACTCCCTGAATAGGGTTGTTGGAATCCCCTCGGTGAGACATAGAGCTGAATCCTCTATTCGTTCCTGGAACCCTAGGTAGAGTTTTTGGTATCGATGTGACCAACTTTACCCGGGCGGTGATCCTCTGCTTAGAAGATTATATCAGACTGAGTTGTCGGAATCACCCCATTACTTGGTTGTGATCCTCATCTGAGCATCATGTTCTCATGGTACTTGTGGAGTGTGTTGTCCCAGAATGAGTACTTCTTACCTCTCTCTTCAGACCTAGGAGTGTGTTCTCTCGGTTGCATGCTTATTGGAATCTTCAAGCTGGATCCTAGTGGTGGTATTCACGATAGCCGATTGTGCATGAGTATATGTGGATATTCTTGGGGTTTGTTCTTTAGAAATATACTGTGCGGAGCTGACTCTATCTTTCCTTTGTGGTATTTCCTTGTTGTATTTTCCTTTTTGGTTTTGGGGTGTCCTACTGGGTATTGTTATACTCACCCCTTCATGGGCTTTGCCCGCACGTGTCATGTCTTGTGTAGACAAGTGAGCCATTGATTGGATTTTAGGAAGACCAGGACCGGACGGTACACAGTGAGACAAGACAGGCTGAGGTGCGTTCCTACGGCTACAGAATGCAGTACCAACACCTTTATTTACAGGTTGTACTTTGTTATAGACTTTCTTTCTTGTGGGCTTGTACTTTTGGCCCATGGGTTACTTTATTGCACTTTACTTTGCTGTCGTACTATGTGGTTGGGTTTTAGTGTATGCATGCATATTTTCTGTTTTTAGTAGTTTTTTCTGTTCAGCTTTGTGATATTGGAGATGTGTGTGCATGTGTATTGGTTTATAGGCAATGCCTCCCATCTTAGTAGTATGCCTACTTGGTGCTAGTCACCAGCCCCTGACCTATTGGTGGAAGGCTTGGGGAGTTGCGGCTTGGGCCCCACTGAGACGGTTCGTGACAGAGTGGTACCAGAGGTGGTCGGTTCTACCTTAGGACCAAGAGTCTGTGAGTTGGTTTGGGGTAACAGTGTTAAGTGTTTAGAGTTCAGATTTCAGGCTAGGGACCCCAGTGTTGGTGCGGGCGGCCGATGTATCCATACACCAAGACTCTGATAACTAGTTTTTCGACTCAGAACATGAGAACACTAGTTGTAGGGAAAATAATGGTACATGCATCATATAAGAAAGGGTTGTGGTTTCCATGTCATTTTCGAGTCAGCTCTTCAGATATAATCACTGACTAAGATACATCTTGTTTCCTTACAGGATGCATCTGCAACGCGCACCTGCTAGGATCCAACTGCTCGATCACGAGGATGAACCCTTCAGTGATGAAGCTTCAATACAGGGACCAGATCCCCCAGTTTTACCACCA
This sequence comes from Viscum album, assembly GCA_963277665.1. Classification (NCBI taxonomy): domain Eukaryota; kingdom Viridiplantae; phylum Streptophyta; class Magnoliopsida; order Santalales; family Viscaceae; genus Viscum; species Viscum album. Next base: position 1,144,907,816 of record OY728159.1, on the reverse strand, counting down.
GGTGGTGTGTCAGTTATCCTGCCACCTGTGGAGAAGTGTTTAGTGCCTGCTGTACCAGTGTAGGAGGAGCGCAGGCTGAGCGCACTCCACGAGTTTCAGAGACAGAGACCCCTCAAGTTTAGAGGCGAGTCTGAACCTCAGGAAGTAGAGGACTGGCTTGAGGTGGTGGCCAGAGTCTTCTGTTTGGTTAGGACACCAGCAGACCAGATGGTGATCTTGGCAGGGACCCTTCTGCAGGGCTCGGTAGGATGATGGAGGAGTTTGGTTATCCAGAATCACGACGAGGCAACACTCGCTGGGTCGGAGATTGAGCGTCTCTTTAGAGAGGAGTTTTCACAGGTTACCTTGAGAGCAGTACGCATACAAGAGATTCTTCAGCTTCAGCAGGGAACCGTGAAGGTGGATGACTATTCATCAAGATTTACCGACCTCTCATGGTACTCGATGGATATGGTCAGAGATCAGTACTTTAGAGCTCAGACATTCGAGCAGGGCTTCCACAGAGATATCCAAGCTAGCATCATCCCTATGAGAATTCCTACTTATGCTAGGGTGCTCGAGTGGGATTTGGTGGTTGAAAGCTTCTTGGCAAAGTAGAGACAGTCAGCATATGCTAGTAGTGGGAGAGATGGAGCAGAGACCTCGGTAGCAGGGAGCCGACGTCAGGGACCCATGAGTGGGAGACGTTTTCAGATGAGATCCCATGACAGGGGATCTGCCGTAAAGGGTTCGCATGGCGCATCCAGTCTGCCTCGAGAGAGGTGATGCTACTCATGTGATGGAAGGGGACATCTCACTCGAGATTTTCCGACCCGCCGTACTACTGACACAGGAGAAGTGGATGGACCACTGAGGCAGAGGCAACGTGTAGAGCAGGCAGATCCGCGGGGCGACAGATGTGGTAGGGGAGTTGGGAGAGCAGCCGTAGGTGGTCGGTGTTTTTATCTTTTACCACCACCACCCCCAGGAGGTCCACCCCAGGCTCAAGGAGCTGGTGGACAGAGGCAGGGATAGCTGCAGGCGGCAGAGGCTTATGACCTAGGTACTCCCATAATGATTAGAGGTACTATCTGTGTCTTTTCTACCTTGGCTGCCGTATTGATAGACACAGGTTCTAGTCATTCCTTTCTGGCTGCTTATCTTGTTCAAGACCTTGAGATTCCAGTTGAGCCGTTGACTTGACCCTTACACATAGAGACACCGACTGGAGAAGATTCAAGGGTCACACACCTCTGTAGACATTGTGACCTGACCCTTGGAGGTGAGTGTTTCGGTTAGAACCTGTTGGTGGTAGCGTCGAGGCCTTACGATGTCATTATTGGTATGGATTGGCTATCCACAGTTCATGCATAGATCGACTGTTTTAGTTGAAGGGTGCAGTGTGTCCGCAGTGGTGGAATGAGGATCTCTTTTTTCAGTGAGAGAGAGACCCAGGCAGTGCAGGATAGACTCGTGCATGGGAGGGAACAACCGATTTTACATCAGTTGGCTAGCCTAGCCATTAGCGCATCAGATGCTACGAGTTTCCAGTTTCCAGCAGTAGTGGCTGAGTACGAGGGCGTCTTTCCGAAGGATGTACCCAGGCTACCTCCCCTTCGGGAGATAGATTTCTGCATTGAGTTGCAACCCGGGATGACATCGATATCAGCATCGGCATATCGGATGGCTCCAGCAGAGCTTCGTGAGCTGAGGGTGCAACTGGACGACTTGTAGAAGAAGGGCTTTGTGAGACTCATCATTTCACCCTGGGCGTCCCCAGTGTTTTTTGCCAAGAAGGCAGATGGGAGATTGAGGCTATGTGTGGATTACTGGCGCTTGAATCAGGTGACCATAAAGAACCGGTATCCCCTTCTGAGTATCGATGACCTATTCGACCAGTTGAGAGGGGCACGATGGTTCTCAAAGGTTGATCTGCGATCAGGCTATCACCGGTTGCTAGTACGGGAAGAGGATATACCAAATATGTATTTCAGATGTCGCTACGGTCACTATGACTACTTGGTGATGCCCTTCAGAGTGACGAACGCCCTGACAGTGTTCATGGGGCTCATGAACCGGATATTTCATCCCTATTTAGACCGGTTTTTAGTGGTTTTCATCGATGATATATTTGTGTACTATGCATCTGAGGAGGAGCATGCGAGACACCAAAGGATGGTTCTGGACACACTCTGAGAGCACCAGTTGTATGGGAAACTCTCGAACATTCAATTTTGGTTACAATTGGTCCACTTTCTGGGACACGTTATCTCAGAAGATGGTGTAGCAGAGGTCCAATCCAAGGTGGAGGCAGTGCTAGCATGGGAGCCGCCCCGGAGCGTGACAGAGGTGCGAAGTTTCCTTGGTTTGGCAGGCTACTATCATAGATTCATCCTTGATTTCTCCAGGATTACAGAATGCATGACAGCTTTGAAACGAAAGGGGTATCCTTTCGGGTGGACTGAGAGATGCCAACAAGCTTTCCAGCAGTTGAGAAAGAGTTTTATGAGCGCCCCGATCTTGAGGTTACTGGAGGAGGGTGTCGAGTATGTAGTGTTCTGCGACGCATCAAGAACTAGGCTTGGTTGTGTCCTGATGCAGAGGCAATTAGAGATTGCCTATGGCTCATGTCAGTTGAGGCCACATGAGTAGAACTACGCGACCCATGATCTTGAGTTGGCAGCGGTAGTCTTCGCATTGAAGATGTGGCGGCACTACCAGATGGGAGAGTGGTTTACCGTCTACTCTGATCAAAAGAGTCTCAGATATATCTTTTCTCAGAAGGATATGGATTTGAGATAGAGCCGATGGCTTTAGTTCCTCCAGGATTACGACTTTGATATCATTTATACTCATGGGAAGGGGAACATAGTTGCGGATGCTCTCAGCTAGAAATCCAGTTCGCAGTTACTGGATGAGGCGACAAGGCAGTTAGCCTCCTTACAGTTATCCTTCATGGATGAAGATGAGGGATCTTACCTTCAGTCGATGGTTGTTACCCCTCTACTCTTACAATGATTCATGGAAGCACAACGCGAGGATTCTAGCTGTGAGACTCTACATGCTCAGATATCCACAGGTGATGCTGGTGATGGGTATTCAGAAGGTTGGGAGAACGTTGTTCTTTTCAGAGGGTGCACGGTAGTACGAGCGACGTTGCAGGAGGAGGTTCTGAGGGAGTCCCATACAGCCCCTTTTGCGGTGCATCCAGGAATAGAAAATATGTATCAGGACCACCGACGTCAATTCTAGTGGCCAGAAATGAAGAAGGGTGTGGAAGAGTTTGTCTCTCGGTGCCTTACTTGTCAGCAAGTAAAGGCCGAGCACCAGGTGCCAGTATGTTTGACTCAGCCCCTTGAGGTGCCAGAGTGGAAGTGGGACAGGATATCCATGGACTTCGTGACAGGTTTACCACATACATCCAGGGGACACGATGCCATCTGGGTGATCGTTGATCGACTCACCAAGTCGGCCCACTTCCTAGCCATATGAGAGCAGAGTTCAGTGGAGAGATTGGGAAGCCTCTACGTGCATGAGATAGTCCGACTTCATGGAGTTCCATCCACGATCGTCTCAGATCGCGATGATCGTTTCACATTTTAACACCCGAGACTTTTATGAGAAATATTTTGTTTTTATGTTATATAAATCATCAATTAAATCCTTCACTACACACAACACTAGCTTGGCTTGCTTTACATGCAATCACGACCTTCCTCGATAGCTTTCGTCGTACGCAATACCGAGTTTTACTAAACAACGATATGCTATTAAAATATTATTAAAACTAGCCGTTATGAATAGTAAAACCCACTTTTTGAAATTTTGTAAATTTTATTTTTCAAAATGGACTTCATTTTTGGATTCGGAATATCAAAATTAGCCTAGGGTGAATTTTATTTTCTGAAAACTGTCAATTAGTGATGAATAGTGAAAACACTGGGTTACTATTTAAAAACCGAATTTTTATTTAAATAATTATTTATTTTACCTAAATTTATTTTAGGTCAAAATTGATACATAATACCTATATAAGTTCAATGAAATTCATTGGATTCATTTTATAATAATTTTAGATATAAAAAAATTTCATGGAACTTTTCACCGTCTTTCACCCACCTCCTAGGAGAATTTGAAAATTTACATAAAACATAATTTTACCGATTATATGAGTGGAATTTAGAATATCAAAGAGAAACAGTTAATATAAAGGACTAAAATTTGGTTCAATGAGATGAAAATATTTTTTGGTGAATAATAACTTTTTACTTTTTTACCACGGTTAAAAGTAAATAGGGAAATTAAGGGTAAAAATGATATTATTATTACCATAACACATGTCCTAATTCTATTGGATAAGTGTAATTCGACCAAAAAAACCATAGGAATAAAATATGACCATTTAGCCCTACTTGTAATAGATTAGGACATTTAATATTAATTTATTTAAAGAAGGGTTAAAATAGTTAAAATCAAAGTTTAATAAATGAATCATTTTTTAATATAGGGTTATACATAAGATAAATTAGACTATAAATATTTATTAGAAATATAAAAATATTTCCTACATAATGGTATTTTATTTATAATTTTTAGACATTAAATAATTTAATTTATTTATGACACAATGATGATGGAGTAATTATCTTATTAATGAAATATTGAAATCATATATGTTATAAATATCCAAATAAATGTAATTTGAGACTTTTTATGAATTCCAATAATATTAAATGTTAATATGACATGATATTATTCATTTAATTAAAATTTTGAGAAATAATCGTTCTGTTATGATTTTCACAAAAACCAATTACCAAATATTGTCAAAATTGACATAAAATAGTTTTTAAAACAAATATTATATTATTAATTGTTATTTTATTTATAAAAATATAAGGTTCAGAAAAATGACTTATATATAGTTATATATATTAATAATAAACAACTTGGGGTTCGTTTGTCTTGTTGTAGTATTTTTATTAACCTTATAGTGTAAGAAAACAAGAAGACATGGTAAAAGTAAAATTATTTAACTTAAAGTTAAATCTAAATGATAAGGTTAAAATAGTAACTTAAACTTATCTAAATTCTATTAGATGAGATAATTTATACCCATACCCACCTTATATTTAAAATAAATAAATTTTTGAGCTATTAAAAACCGAATACGACTTTATAATAAGATAATATTTTTAGTTTTTCCAAAGGTGCCCCTCTCCTCCCTTATAAGAGGGAACCTACTCCCTCTCTTCCTCACACCACTGTGAGCATTAAATCTCGGCCAACACCTACAAAATTATCTTCTAAACTTCCCTATAAACATCCTAGAGGTCTTGATCTTCTTCAAAGACCAATTTTAGTGCCCTAATAGGAGGTCTCAAAGAGGCGCTTCAAAGAAGAGGTAATGTCCGTTACCAATTCTTTCAACTTTATTTCTTATTCCACTTCTTCTTATTTAGGTTTTTCATTATGAAGTAATAATATCAGTATCACCCATATACTTATATGTTATTATATGTATTAAACAACCCTATTTCACCATCTATCCATCCTACGGAAAACGAAATCACCGCACGTGCGTACATATGGAATACCGTCTCCACGCCATGGTGTAATCTATTTTCCACCACCACCTTAATTGGATGGGTATAATGGTGTAAATAATAACTATAAATGATTATTGTAAAGTGATATTGATTCATAAATAGTATACATACACTGCAATATAATTCCACGATCATGGGAATGATATCATCGCTCGTGCGTATGTACAGAATACCGTCTCCACGATGTGATGCGACTCGTTCTACATGATTTTCATTGAATAATGATTATATAAATGAATTGAGTGAATAAATATGATATTTATACACTAATACCATTCTGTAAATGATTTATCTATAACCTAAAAAGAAGAATAAAAATTTATTCGACAAAACACGCATAAGAACAAAACGCAATAAACACCCGACAAACAAGTAACAATGAAATATTACTAATAAGAAGCTAATAAATTTACCATATATGATATTATAAAAATATGTATGATTCTAGAATAAGTCAATAACATTATTTAAATCATTATACAAGAGGTTCAGATACTTACGAAGCAAATCAGACCTAATGTAAGGGACAATCTCTCAATCTCAATTTTTATCTGAGATTGTTTATACTACAGAATTTAATGGGGAATATTTATCATCCACATCCATTTTTACTAAATATGTAATATTATTTATATCCTCATACAATTTTTTAAGTTAAATTTTACCCTTTGGTGAGTTCTTAGTAAAAGATATGAAAGGAATCTTTTGTCGTTTTTCGTACGAGGTACTTTTTGACTTTTCCGGCCAAAGTATGAGAAGAATGTTCTTTTTTTAACTTATACAACATGAATAGATTTTTAGAACATTATTTCCATGAATCTTGCTTTAAAAGTTTTCAATTTAATTTTTAATCAACTTCTTTTAGTTTAAAATTGTATGACATGTTAAGAAAGGAAAAATGTTTTTGAAGTAGAAAGGATATTTTCCCCAAGAATGGAGTTCAAGTGTTTTATCAAAATTATTTTAAATCTAAGATAATATATGGTTATATTTTTATCCCTATTTTTTACATTGATTTGATTATGTTATGATGGAATTATTTTTATGATGTCCATTTATCTTATATGGATTATGTTATGATGGAATGATGTTTAAGAATCCTATTATTATTACATGGGTTATGCTATGATGTATGGTTTATGATTTTGTGGAACACATAATAATGGTATCATTATGAGATGGGTGGTACCTATATCTCCCTCCAATGAATTGGGTAATTATTTATATCTCATGAGATAGACATGGATGGAACGATAGTTTAAACCGGTTTAGTGAAACATGACTAAAACGAGGAGTGAACTCGTTTCAGAATTGGACTTTGTCCACTAAGATAGTCTTTCCAATGAGTCTTGACTAATAAGAAATTATTCTCTATGATTATGTGTGTATGCCACAAAGTTTCATGTTTTATTTTATGATTATTGAGATTACATTTTACTACTATGATTTATCCCATGTTATGAAATTATGATCTCTTTTGCAGGTTAAAATTTACGAAATGATATGTTCTTATGAATATGATGTGATTGATATTTCTTTTGTTTACCATTAATGAGCATTTGATCTCACCCTTTTGTATGTTTTCTTTTTCCCAGGTCATGAATAAGGATATTAAGTAGGATATGACAAAAAGGGACTCTAGATATGATGAAATAAATGGGAGACAACGTAGATGATTTATGAACCAGTTGTTTATGTTTCCCAATTTCTGATGACACTATAACTATACGGTTCTTTCATGGTTTTGTTATATGTTGTAATAAGTGTACTTCAATTTTGAAGTACTAACAATGTATGTAAAGTACGGGTCGTTATAATTGGTATCAGAGGAAAGGTATAGTCAACCTTTGGAAACTAGGATGTCAAAGCCTTAGTAAGAACCCTAAGGATATGTCTAAGCATAGAACACAATATTAGTATTTTAGAAATTCCAATGAATAACCTATGAGAAGACATTAAGTGTAAAATTTTATTCTTGATTATTTGTTTTTCCTATTATAATTAGTGTTGCTCACACTATTCTTCTTGGTTTTAGTCAATGGCTTGAACCTGAAGGAACCGTGTTAATGCGGAATGCGACAAGAAATGCAATGATTGTCCCCCTGAGCAACCAAATGTTATGGGAGCTGGAATGCAAAATTTTATAGCCATGCTCACACAACTTTCTCAAGCTATAAATCATGCAGTACTTCCAAACGAGAAAATGATGGAGCAACATTCTATTGAATTATTCATGAGGCAGCGTCCACCTTCATTCAGCGGGTCTTCTGATCCATTAGTGGCTGAACAATGGATCAGTACCACTGAAAATATATTTTCAGTTCTTCAATGTTCTAAATATGATAAAGTCATCTTATCAGTATATCGTTTGGAAGGTGATGCTGATCAATGGTGGAATCTTATTAAGAATACGAGGAAAATGGATGAAATTGAGACCATGGAATGGGACGAGTTCAAGAACTTATTTTTCAATAAGTACATCCCTTGTATTCTTCGAAAAAAGATGGAGAAGGAGTTTCTTGAACTAAAGAAAAAGGATGATGAATCTGTTGGTACCTATGAAGAAAATTTTACAAGACTTTCAAGGTACGCTTCTGGTATTATTATCCAACCCGAGAGTAAGATCGATCGATTCTTTAGTGTCTTAAGACCAATTCTTCGAAGGGAATTAGCCATAAGAGACTTCAATAGCTATGAGGAAATTGTTCGATGTGTTCTCAAGGTTTAGATGGAGATTGTAGTAACCCATCAGTCATATGGGTTTGATAAGAAGAGGAAAATGGAATTCAAAGGAAAATATAAAGAGCACACTGAAAAGAAGATGGGTTTTCCCTTATGCTCAATGTGTGGAACGAAACATGGAGGGAATTGTCTTAATGGGACAAGTAAATGTTTATAATGTGGAAAGGAAGGTCATCGGGCATTTGAATGCCGCAATGATGGGAAGAAGATGTCTAGTGATGCGAACAATGAAAAGGCTACACAGAGTGCACCTCCTACACTTCAATGGTACACATGCAAGGAAATGGGGAATTATGCCAATCAATGACCTAATCCAAGGGTTGTTGATGATGATTGTTGTCAACAAAATCTTAAGGATAAAGCCAAAGGAAAGTCACATGCAATTTCTATCAGCAATGTGGAGTACGATAACGAAGTGGTAAAAGGTACACTTACCATCCACTATAAAGTAGCAAATGTTTTATTTGATTCTGGATCCACCCACTCTTTTATTTCTGAATAATTTTATAAGGGTATCACCGTATTACCTCAACAATTATATGTTGAGTTAGCTGTGACAACCCCTAATGGTACAACAGTCGCATCAAAAGTTTATAATTCTTCTCTGATTGTAGTTTGTGGGAAAGGGCTTCCTGCAAATATTATGATCCTTCCTATAGTGGAATTTGATGTGATTCTTGGCATGGATTGGCTTTCTTTATATGCAGATCATATCAATTTCCAAATAAGGGAAGTCACATATCATATTCCAGATCAATATATGATCATCTATCGATGCAAGAATGAACATAACTTTCCAGTGGAAATTTCTTCCATCTTATGGGTCTTGATTCCACTAAATAAGGGTAATTTATCTCAAATGGTTGGAGAGAAACTCACGATTAAGAATATTCCCATTACATGAGAGTTTGATGATGTCTTTCCAGAGGAATTTATGGGTCTTCCACCAAATCGTGAAGTGGAGTTTTCTATAGAACTCGTACCAAGTGATTTGCCTATTTCAATGACACCTTATAGAATGGCCCCAATTGTGTTGTAGGAATTGAAGAAGAAACTCCAAGAGAATCTTGATAAAGGATTCATATTCCCTAGTGCGTCACCTTGGGGAGCACCAGTTCTGTTTGTTAAGAAGAAATATGGATCAATGAGACTCTGCATTGATTATCAAGAACTTAACAAGATCACTATAAAGAACAAATATCCTCTCCCACGCATTGATGGCTTATTTGACCTACTACGCAGTGCTCAATACTTTTCCAATATTGATCTTTGTTCAGGGTATCATCAATTAAGGTTCAAAAGGGAGGATATACCAGAGATGACTTTCCGTACAAGGTATGGACACTATGAATTTATAGTGATTCCATTTGGTCTTACTAATGCCCCTGTTATCTTCATGGATATGATGAATAGAGTTTTTAGAGACTATCTTGATCAGTTTGTGGTAGTCTTTATAGATGATATTATTTTCTATTCAAGGAGAAAGTAAGAACATGAAGATCACTTGAGAATTGTATTGAAGACCCTGAGAAAGGAGAAGCTTTATGCCAAATTTACCAAGTGTGAATTTTGGCTTCAAAATGTTTCATTTTTGGGTCCCATAATCTCAAAAGAGGGGATATCTGTGGATCCAGAAAAAACAGAGGTTATCGAAAGATGGTCGAGACCAAAAACAGTAACAGAGATCCAAAGTTTTTTTGGTTTCACTGGTTATTATAAACGTTTTGTGAAAGATTTTTCATTATTATCTAATCCACTCACCAGGTTGACTCGAAAAGGAGTTACGTTTGTATGGACGAAGGAATGTGAAGAGAATTTCAAGGAGTTGAAAAGAAGGTTATCCAGTGCACCTGTGCTCACACTTCCATGTAGTGGAGAAAGGTTTGTGATCTACAGTGATGCATCCAAGAAGGGGCTGGGGTGTGTTCTTATGAGAAATGATATGGTGATAGCTTATGCCTCGCGATAGTTGAAAATCCATGAGAAAAATTACCCAACTCATGATTTGAAGTTAGCTGCGGTAATATTTTGATTAATCATTTGGAGGAATTATCTTTATGGTGAAAGGTGTGATATTTATACTGATCATAATTGTTTAAAGTATGTTTTCACACAAAAGGAGCTGAATATGCACCAAAGAAGATGGTTGGAGATGATTAAGGATTACGACTGCGCAATTCATTACCACACTGGGAAAGCAAAAAAGGTGGCAGATGCATTAAGTCGACAAGACCATGCTAGTTTATCATTGATGAGGATCACAAAAGATCCAATATTTATGGATTTACAAAGGATGGATCTTGGAATTGTAATGGATGGGGAAAATCGTATCTTTCTCTAATTAATGTTCAACAATCTATACATGTGAAAATTAAAGAGGCACAAAAAGAAGATGTAGAGTTACAAAACAATGTGAGAAATGTTCCTGAATTCAACCTTGATTGTGATGGGATAATAAAGTTCAGGAATCGGGTTTGAGTTCCTCCCATCCCAGAATTAATGAAGGAGTTGCTGGATGAGGATCATAGTTATTCATTCTCTATTCATCCTGGAAGAACGAAGATATATAGGTACCTGAAAGAGTACTTATGGTGGGATGACATGAAAAGAGATGTTGTTGAATATGTCTCTCGATGCTTGGTTTGTCAGCAAGTTAAAGCTGAGATACAGAAGTCTAAGGGGATGTTACAACCATTACCCATACCAGAATGGAAATGGGCAAACATCACTATGGAATTTGTCACCGGACATCCTAAAACATCCAAAGGCAATAATGCTATCTGGGTCATAGTTGATCGTCTTAAAAAGTCTGCACACTTCATTGCTATTAGAGAGGATTTCTCTGTAGATCATCTTGCCATGATATATGTGAAGGAAGTGGTAAGATTGCATGGAGTACCAATTTCTATTATACCTGATCAAGATACGAGGTTTACCTCAATGTTCTGGCGAAGTCTTCAGCATACTCTAGATACAGAGTTGAGTTTCAGCACTGCTTATCATCCTCAGACATACGGTCAGTCTGAAAGGAAAATTCAAACTCTAAAAGATATGTTGAGAGCTTTCTCTATGGATTTCAATGGTGTTTGGGATCAACACCTACCTTTGGTGGAATTTTCTTATAATAATAGCTTTCACTCCAGTATTGAGATGGATCCTTTTGAAGATCTCTATGGAAAGAAATGTAGGACTCCAACTTGCTGGGATAAAGTTTAGGAAAGAAAGCTATTAGGACCTGATCTTGTTGATGAGATGGAAGAAAAGGTCAGATCTATTCAACAACACATAAGAGAAGATCAGAGTCTACTAAAAAGTTATGACGACAACCGAAGACAATACCTAGAGTTTGATGTGGGTGATAAAGTGTTCGTATGAATATCTCCTTAGAAGAGAGTAATGAGATTTGGAAAGAAGGGAAAGATGAGCCCTAGGTATATCGGTTCTTTCGAAATACTGGATCGTGTTGGGAAGGTTGCTTACCGATTGGCGCTTCCACCGAATCTCTCTCAAGTTCACGATGTGTTCCATGTATCTCTCCTAAGAAAGTACATACCTGATTCTTCACATGTACTCAGCTCAGAAGTTGTGCCGCTAGAGAAAGATCTTTCTTATGAAGAACAGCCGATAGAGATTCTGGATCGTAGTGAAAAAGTCCTACGGAACAAGACCACTCGCTTGGTGAATGTTTTATGGAGGAACCACCAATTAGAAAAAGCTACATGGGAGCTTGAGGATATGATGAGGGAGAGGAATCCTCATCTGTTTTTTACGAAGTGATGAATTTCGAGGGCGAAACTCATTTTAAGGGGGGTAGAATGTAACACCCGAGACATTTATGAGAAATATTTTGTTTTTGTGTTATATAAATCATCAAAGGAATCTTTCACTACACACAACACTAGCTTGGATTTCTTTACAGGCAATCGCGACCTTCCTCGATAACTTGCGTCGTACGCAATACCAAGTTTCACTAAACAATGATATGCTATTAAAATATTATAAAAACTAACCGTTATGAATAGTAATACCCACTTTTTAAAATTTTATTTTTCAAAATGGAATTCATTTTTGGATTCGGAATATCCAAATTAGCCTACTGTGAAGTTTTGGTATTTTTCTGAAAACTTTCAATTTTTAATGAATAGTGAAAACACTGGGTTACTATTTAAAAACCGATTTTTTATTTAAATAATTATGTATTTTATTTAAATTTATTTTAGGTCAAAACTGATACAAAATACTTATATAAGTTCAATGCAATTCATTGGATTAATTTTATAATAATTTTAGATATATAAAAAGTTTATTGAACTTTTCACCGTCTTTTACCCACCTCATAGGAGAATTTGCAAATTTACATAAAACTTAATTTTACCGTTTCTGTGAGTGGAATTTCGAAAATCCGATAGACACGGTTAATATCAAGGACTAAAATGTGGTTCAATGAGATGAAAATAATTTTTGGTGTATAGTAACTTTTTACTTTTTTTTACCACGGTTAAAAGTAAATAGGGTAATTAAGGGTAAAAATGATATTATTATTACCCTAAAACGTGTCCTAATTCTATTGGATAAGTTTAATTCGACCAAAAACAACCTTAGGAATAAAATATGACCATTTAGGCCCACTTGGATTATATTAGGACATTTAATATTAATTTATTTAAAGAAGGGTTAAAATAGTTAAAATCAAAGTTTAATAACTAAATCATTTTTTAATATAAGGTTATACATAAGATAAATTCAAAAATAAATATTCATTAGAAAGATAAAACGATTTTCTACATAATGGTATTTTATTTATAATTTTTAGACATTAAATAATTTAATTTATTTATGACACAATGATGATGCAGTAATTATCTTATTAATGAAATATTGACATAATTGATGTTATAAATACCAATATAAATTTAATTTGAGACTTTTTATGAATTAAAATAATATTATATGTTAATATGACAAGTTATTATTGATTTATTTAACTTTTTTCGAACTAATATTTCTGTTATGATTTTCACAAAAATCAATTACCAAATAGTGTCAAAATTGACATAAAATAGTTTTTAAAACAAATATTATATTATTAATTGTTATTTTATTCCTAGAAATCTAATGATTGGACATATGACTTATATAAGGTTATATATATTAATAATAAGCAACTTGGGGTTCGTTTTTCTTGTTATAGTAAGTTTATTAACCTTATAGTGTAAGAAAACAGGAAGACACGGTAAAAGTAAAATTATTTAACTTAAAGTTAAATCTGAATGATAAGGTTAAAATAGAAACCTAAACTTGTCTAAATTCTATTGGATGAGATTATTTTGACCCATCCTCACCTTATCTTCGAATTAAATCAATTTTTAGCTATTAAAAACAGAATATGAGTTTATAATAAAATAATATTTTTTGTTTTTCCAATGGTGCCCCTCTCCTCCCTTATAAAAGGGCACCTCCTTCCTCTCTTCCTCACACCACTTTGAGCCTTCACAGACGGCCAAACTCTACCAAATTATCTTATCCACTTTCCAATAAACATCCTAGTGGTCCTTGTATTCTTCAAAGACCAATTTTAGTGCCCTAAGAGGAGGTCTCAAAGAGGCGCTTCAAGGAAGAGGTAATGCCCCTTACCAATTATTTCAACTTTATTTCTTCTTCCACTTATTCTTATTTAGTTTTTTCATTATGAAGTAATAACATCAGTATCACTCATATATGGATATGTTATTATATGTATGAAAAACCCTATTTCACTATCTATCCATCCTACGGAAAACGAAATCACCGTGTGTGCGTACGTTCGGAATACCATCTCCACGCCGTGGTGTAATCTATTTTCCAACACCACTATACTTGGATGGGTATAATGGTGTAAATAATAACTATATATGATTATTTTAATGTGATATTGATTCTTAAATAGTATACATACACTACAATACAATTCCACGATCATGGGAACGATATCATCGCTCCTGCGTACATACGAATATCGTCTCCGCGATGTGATGTGACTCATTCTACATGATTTTCATTGAATAATGATTACATAAATTAATTGAGTGAATAAATATGATATTTATACACTAATACCAATCTGTAAATGAGGTATCTATAACCTAAAAATAAGAATAAGAATTTATTCGACTAAACACGCATAAGAACAAAAAGCAATAAACACCCGAATAACGAGTAACAATCAAATATTACTAATAAGAAGCTAAGAATATGACCATATATGATATAATAAAAATAATTATGATTCTGGAATAATTCAATAACATTATTTAAATCATTATACAGGAGTTTCAAACACTTACGAAGCAAATTAGACCTAAGGTAAGGGACAATCTCGCAATCTCAATTTTTATCCGAGATTGTATATACTTCAGAATTTACTGGGGAATATTTATCATACACATCCATGTTTCCTCAATATTTAATATTATTTATATCCTCCTACAATTTTTAAGTTCAATTTTACCCTTCGGGGAGTTTTTAGTAAAAGATATGAAAGGAATCTTATGTCGTTTTTCACAAGAGGTACTTTTTGACTTTTCTGGCCAAAGTACGAGAAGAATGTTCTTTTCTTAACTTATACGGCATGAATGGATTTTTAGAACATTATTTACATGATGCATCCTTTAAAAGTTTTCAATTTTATTTTTAATCAACTTCTTTTTGTTTAAAATTGTATGACATGTTAACAAAGAAGAATGTTTTTGAAGTAGAAAGGATATTTTCCTCAAGAGTGGAGTTCAAGTGTTTTATCAAAATTATTTTCCATCTAAGAAAATATAGGGTTCTGTTTATATCACTATCTTTTAAATTCATTTGATTATGTTATTATGGAATTATTTTTATGATGTCCTTTTATCTTATATGGATTATGTTATGATGGAATGATGTTTAAGAATCCCATTTTTATTACATGGGTTATGCTATGATGTATGGTTTATGATTTTGTGGCACACATAAGAATGGTATCATTATGAGATGGGTGGGACATATATCTCCCTCCAATGCGTTGGGTAAAGATTTATATCTCATGAGATAGACATGGCTGGAAAGGAAGGTCAAAACGGTTCAGTGAAACCGGACTGAAACGAGGAGTGAACTCGGTTCAAAAATGGACTTTGTCCACTAAGATAGTCTTGGCAATGAGTCTTGACTAATAAGAAATTATTCTATATGATTATGTGTGTATTCCACAAAGTTTCATGTTTTACGTTATGATTATTGGGATTACATTTCACTACTATGATTTATCCCATGTTATGAAATTATGATCTCTTTTGCAGGTTAAGATTTCCGAAATGATATGTTCTTATGAATATGATGTGATTGATATTTCTTTTGTTTACCCTTACTGAGAATTTTAGATCACCCTTTTGTATGTTTTCTTTTCCCCAGGTCAGGAATAAGGATATTAAGTAGGATATTCCAAAAAGGGACTCCAGATATGATGAAATAAATGGGAGACAATGTAGATGATTTATGAACTAGCTGTTTATGTTTCCCAGTTTCTAAAGACGCTATACCTATATGGTCCATTAATGGTTTTGTTATATCTTGTAATAAGTATACTTCATTTTTTATGTACTAGCAATGTATGTAAAGTATGGGTCATTATACACATCCCGGTTGTGGAATGGATTTCGGGAAGCTTTTAGGACTCAGTTACGCTTGAGCACAACGTTCCATCCCTAGACTGATGGTCTGGCAGAGCAGACCATTCAGGTCCTGGAAGATATGAATCAGGCTTTCATACTTGACTTCAGTCATAGCTGGGAGGATCACCTACCAATGGTAGAATTCTCTTATAACAACAGTTAACATTGCACTATTGGTATGACACCATTCGAAGCTCTGTACGGGAGACCTTGCAGGTCGCCAATTACCTGGATTGACCCGGGGGAGTCAGCACTCATGGGCCCAGAGATGGTGAGAGATACTACAGGGAAGGTACAGGTCATCTAGAAGCGGATGAAGACTGCACAGAGTCGGCAGAATTTGTATGCCGATATGAGGCAGAGGCCCTTGGAGATCGAGGAGGGAGACCATGTGTTCCTTCGGGTCTCACGTCAATGGGGATTGTAGAGATTTGGCTGAGGCGACAAGCTATCTCCGAGGTTCGTTGGACCTTTCCAGATTCTGACTAGAGTTGGCAAGGTAGCGTATCTCTTGGCTCTACCTCCTCAGATGGATCGGGTACACAACATCTTCCATGTATCACAGCTACGGAGGTACGTGCATAATCCATCGCACATCATCGACTGGGGCGAGTTGGACATCGTTGATGGAGCAACCTTTGCTGAGTACCCAGTGGAGATCGAAGATTGATAGGAGAAGATCCTTCATGGGCGAGCTATTCCCTTCGTTCGTGTACGGTGGCAACATGGGAATCTCCAGGAGATAACGTGGGTGCAGGAGGCTCATATTTGCATACAGTACCCACATCTTTTTGAGTAGCCTTTGTTTTGTCTTTTCGGGGACGTAAAATCTCTAAGGAGGGTGTGATGTAATGTCCTAGATTTTCTCCATGTATTATTTTTAATATTATATGGGAATTAATTCGAGACCAGGCTCTGAGACGGCGTGCGGTTCTGAGGTCCGGTGAGCCTGGAACAAATGTTTGAATTTAATTTAATAATTAAATAACGCGCGCATGCAATTTTCCTGAAAAAGTGGAATAACTTCTAAACGGGTGGTCAGATCAGAAATATGAGGGAACCAAACAATTCAGAACATCTTTTTTACCTTAGGCAAGACCTAACATCGGCCGGCGCAGGTCGTTAGTAAAATCTTGTTTTTTGACGCAACCGTAATAAAATATTTTATTAAAATATTTTATTTAAATATTTGTTATAGAAAAATACCTTATCTTTTTAAATGGAGATTTCGTAGGGGATCATGGTTACAATTTACATAACCCTGAATCCCTTGGCATCTCTGGAGGATCTATAGGAAACCTCCCAACGCGGCGATGACGACGCAGCAACCAGATCATCGCCGACGAACGCCGCGAAATCCAGGTAGGATGTTTGTCTTGATTTTTTTCCTTCCCTGTTTTTGATTTCCATGATGAACACAGATTAATACACGAATAGATTAGCCCATGGGTTGATCATTCTTGTGGGACGGGTTCATGCGGGGATTTGAGGATTTGATTCTTGATATTGTTTTGGTTTTGAATCTAACGGCGGCAAACCCAGATCATCACAAACAACGATCGAGGTTCGTCCCTCTTGTTGATTCTTGTTTTTCCCCCTCGTGTTCTTCGTTGCGTTCTATGCATTCTTGGAGGAAATCGATCGTTGTGCATTAATTTTTTGATGCAATGATACAAAATCAAAGATCCAATGTCAAGGAGATCTAGAAGAGGTGCGATGACGACGGTGGCGGATGAATCGATGCGGTTCTGAAGTTCCCATTCTTCTAGAGTTTCATGCGGACGGACCGGGATGCGTTTTCAAGACCGATCGGAAGCCCAAAACTGAAGGAATCAGTTTCATAGGGGCGGGAAGACCCCAAATCCAGAGTTTCGTGGTGATCAGACGGTTGGATCAAGATCTGGAGCAACAACCGAGGCGCACGGAGGAAGACGCCTCTTCTGTAAATTTTCCCGACTACACGCCATGTAGTATGGGATACACGGAGTGTGTTTGTCGGCGAGATTACATAACGTGTACTCTGGGATTACACGGACACGGGAAGGGTACACGACCATGGAAACACCGTGTATACCCCCCCCCCAGCCAGACCCAACCAGATACACGGGATACCCTGTGTACTGGTACATGGGCAGGTGACACAGACACAGACAGAGGCCGTGTAGGGGCACATGGCTAGGATACACGGAGCGAGCCCAGATGCTCAGACACAGTGTGTGATTCTTATACGCGCCGTGTATTTTCTTTCTATCCGACAAGTTTAATGACATGGGTCGTTTACACAGACAGTACCCGGGGTCAAGGAACATGACGTGTACCTTTTTTACACGCCGTGTAGTTTGGTTTTACACGGCAAGAACGAATGACACGGTCCATTTACACGAGTAGTAACCGGGGTCAAGGAATACGGCGTGTAACCATTCTACACGTCATGTAACCTTTTCTTGTTTACATGAGCCACTTTTCTTCTGTGACTTGGACTAGTTCTCTTAGGGTTCGTACCCTTGGTCGTTTCCCTGAAGGTTCCGATATCATCTCCTTGACACAGGAGTATGACCCCTTCAAGAGAACTCCCTGAATAGAGTTGTTGGAATCCCATCTGTGAGACTTAGATCCGGATCCTCTATTCATTCCTGAAACCCTAGGTAGATTTTTTGGTATCGACGTAACCAAATTTACCCGGGCGCCGATCCTCTGCTTAGCGGATTAGCTCAGAATGAGTTGTTGGAATCACCCCATGACTTGGTTGTGATCCTCCTCTGAGCATCGTGTTCTCAAGGTACCCGTGGAGTGTGTTCTCCTAGAATGAGTACTTCGTACTTCTCTCTTCAGAACTAGGAGTGTGTTTTCCCTGTGGCATGCTTAGTGGAATCTTCGAGCTGGATCCTATTGGTGGTATTGGCGATAGTCGATTGTGCATGAGTATATCTGGATATTCTTGTGGTATGTTCTTTAGACATATACTGTGTGGAGCTGACTATATCTTTCATTTTTGGTATTTCCTTTTCGTATTTTCTTTTTTGGTTTCGGGGTGTCCTAATAGGTATTGTTATACGCACCCCTGCATGGGCTTTGTCTGCACGTGTCATGTCTTGTGCAGACGAGTAAGCCTTTGACATTATTTTAGGCAGACCAGGACCGGATAGTACACAGTGAGATCAGACAGGCTTAGGTGTGTTCCTACGGCTATAGACTGTAGTCTGAGTACCTTTCTTAATAGGTTGGGCTTTGTTACATACATTCTTTCTGGTGGGCTTGTACTTTTGGCCCATTGTTTACATTCTTGCACTTTACTTTCCTATCGTACTCTGTGGTTGGGTTTTAGTGTATGCATGCATATTTTCCTTTTTTAGTTGTTTTTACTTTTCAGCTTTGTGAGCATGGAGATGTGTGTGTGTGTACATGTTTATAGGCAATGCCTCCCATGTTAGTAGTATGCCTACTCGGTGCAAGTCACCAGCCCCTGGCCCATTGCAGGCGGGCTTGGGGAGTTACGGCTCGAGCCCCACTGGGACAAGTCGTGAAATTATTTTCATAATAAAACAAGTTATTTTAGAAAGATATTTTTTTTTCTAAAATCATATTATATAGTGCCCTTGAAAATAGGTAAGAATTTGAGAAATTCGCTTCAAACATTCTTGTTTATTGAGAAATATTTTTTAATGATCCTTATAAAAAATGTAATTACCCATAAAATAAAGAAGGTTTTGGTTGGCACACATATATAAGGCATTAAAACATAATATATGATGATTATATATAAGTGAATAAGAAGTTAGTTGATGTAAGTAGAGAATAGGAGTAACCCGAATAAAAATAGCATTTCAGGTAGGAAAAACCCGTACATTAAGTCTAAAGGTATTCCACACTTGATCTTAAAGACCATAATATTCAAATTTAGGATAATAAATTAACGAATCCATATCCTCTTATATTTTTAACTGATTTATTATAACCTTATTTTGGGTCATTCATGGCGTTTTGATGGGTTAAGAGAGTCAATTTCATTGTTTGGGAGTGTTTTCATCCTTAGTTATCCAGATTGGTTTAGTTATGTTCATGTATGGATAGACTTATAGAATGATAATAGTCATCCAAAAGAGAAGATTTATGCTATTAGGGAACAACTAGAACAGTACATGGTTATAAAATTCATTTTTTTATTTATAGTGAATATGAATAATTATATAAAACATTAATGAAAATTGTTAGGGTTAATTGGTGGTTCTTGATCACAATTAACTCATTTTGATATATAAATTAATATCACATGTAAAAAAGGATTACAGAACCATATATATGTTATAATACATATATTATAGTATAATGTCACCATCAAGAAGGTTTTATGACCAAAATTGAAGATGGTAATAGAAATTGAAAACCCGTCATTCTAGATTGTGATAAATTAACACATCATGGATGGTGTTTTCATTTCTATCATAAAAGAAGGGGTAAATAAAGATGATGAATAATTATTACTTTATAATAAAAAATTATAGTACATGTAAGGTACTAGAGTCATCACAACATTTGGATGAACGGAGGTGAGGAAAGAAAAATAAATGAAAGGAACATGAAATAAATGAACTGAAAAGAGGAATTTACCTCTTGAAGTTTTCTTCCATGAGAGCTTCTTTAGGGGAGGGGTTTCTATTTTTTTATGATAACAACTTCTTTTGGACGTGGGGGGGATCTTGGTAGTAGATTTGGTCATTATTTAGACAATGAAAAAGGCTTTAGAAAAGTTAAGAGAAGAGGGAGTGTGTGGGGGGGGGGGGGTTAAATTAGAGGAGAGGAGTATTTTTTGAATATCTTATTCATTATATTATTATTTTCCTAAAGAAAACCAATAGTGTTGATTAATGTGATCCATAATTGTAATAAGTTCTTGTGATACAGAACAGAGTGTGATTACATCATCCTTTATGCTAGGAATAATTAATTTAATAGATAATGTATATATACGACAAATTACCGTATTTTACTATTTATAAAAAATTTGACTATTTCAGAAAAATACAAAAAATACAACCTAACCATATTTTGTAGTTTAAAATTAAAAAATGAACTCCATTTATGAAAATAGTTTTCTAAATAATATTATTTTAATTTTTAAATAAAATGATAATTTTGTCGAAAAATAAAAATTTTAGAACTATAATTCGTTTTATGTCACTTTGAAAAATTAATCAAGATATTATTATCTTATAACCTTATGAAAATAAAAAAATAATATTATTTACTATTATAAGGGTCATATTTCATTTCATATTACTATTCATAAGGGTATGTTACTATTCACAAAAAATTATGTTTTCTTATCTGACTCAAAATATCTTACTGAACGCAACCGTATATGTTAGTTTATCATAATTTAAATAAGAGAGGTGAAAAAGTTTGGTTTACTACCTATGTTATTACAAATTGGTGTTTTTTGGAGACTTAGTGGTTCATGAATTTATTTATAAATCCTTTGGGTATTATATTCTCCCCTCTTTACAAAAATTTCTTCGTCAAAATTAATAGAATATTACCTCACAAAAAGATTTGTGTAATTTTCTCTTGATAAGATCCTTAGGATCCCATGTTGCCTCTTAAATTATATGAACTTTCCCAAGTATCATTACCAGTCATGTTGCTTGATTCCCCAACACTTATTCTTTAGGGTCTAGAATCCAGATAGGATCTTAATAGTAATATTGGCCAACATCCAATTATATACCTTCAAGACTGAGGAAATGCATTGGGTGTGGAATGTACTTTCTTATAAGTGAGATAGGAAACCCATTGTATAATTTAGACATGCTAGGAGGAATATATAAATGATAAGAAATAGCTCTATTTCTATCTAGGATTTCGAAATGTCCAATGTACCATGTACTCAATTTCCATTTCTTACCAAATCTTTTAATGAACTTCAATGGATATACATTCCAGAAATTTTAATCCCCCACAAGAAAATATAAACCCTTCATTCAATTATCGACATAGATCTCATTCCTGGTTTGAGCTACTTTGATATGGGTTTGAATAGTCATCAACTTTTCTATTGTTTACTCCACAAGCTTTGTGTCCACATGCTTCCTTTCTCAAGATTCATCCTACCATGTTGGTGTATGACATCTCTTTATGTACAATGATTTATATAGTTCCATTTGAATACTTTAATGTAAACTATTACTGCAGGAAAACTCCAAACTCCACTAAAGTTAAATATTTATCCCACATACCCCAAAATTCACGTGAACATGATATTAACAGGTTTTATAAGGTTTTGATTGTCCTTTCTGATTACACATCAGTTTGTGGGTGATAAGAAATACTAAAATGAAGCTCAATGTCCAATGATTATGGATGAATTTTCAGTAATTTCGATGTAAATCGTGAATCATGATCAGAAATAATTGAGAGTGTTTCTCCATGTAGTGTCACAAATTCATTGATATAGAGTCATTCTAGGTGCTCCTATAGAAAATCTTCTCTTATAGCAAGTTAATATGAATATTTCATAATTTGATCAACAATTACCCATATTTAATTCTTATTTCTTGGAGTTTTTGGTAATCTAGTGATAAAATCGTGGGAGATGTCATCCCATTTTCATGTAGTAATAGGTATAGTAGAATGAAACCTATTGGATGTTGTATTTTGGCCTTCACTTGTTGAAAAACTAAACATCTAGATACATAATCATTAATTTCCCACTTTCTATTGTCACACCATAAATTTTCCTTCAAATATCTATACATTTTAGTGCTACTAGGGTGTATAGAGAAATTCAAGCTATGGGCATTATCCAATAACTCCCTTTTCTACTAGGGTATATAGAAAACACATAGTCTCTTCCCAACTTTCAAAATTACATATTTACATATGAATTAAACCAACTTCCCATCCTTCAAAACATTAATTTTTTTTCCAGTTTCTCTTCATCAAGATGAGATCTTTTAATCCTTTCTAATAAATATGTCTGGGCATCCTTCTAAAATATTAATGATGTTTCACCTTCTTTGATAAATACAATTTCCATCTTTACTAGATCCATTAATACATGACCCCTTTCAATCCAAATTTTATTTAAAACACCATGATACTTCCTTCTTAATGAATTTGATATCTTGATTTAAATTCCTAGGTTGTAGTGTATGGAATAGTTATAATCCTTGAGTAGTTCGAGCCATCTCCATTAACTCAGGTTGAGTTTCTTATGTGAGAATATATACTTCAGACTCTTGTGATCTATATATATCTCACATATTTCACCATAGAGATAGTGTTTCCATATTTTTAGAGAAAATATCACAAATGGTAATTCAATATATAGAGTAGGATAGTTTTTTTCATGAATTTATAACTACCTTGATGTATAGGAAATAACTCTATTATTCAACATATGGACACAAACATTTCCTTTCTTTTATGCATCACTATAGATCACAAACCCAACATTCCCTGATGGAAGAGTTATGATTGATCATTAACTAATCTCCAAATAAATTATTCAAAATAGTCTTCACATTATTTTATCCATAAAACATAACCCCTTTATGTGTAATCTTGGTTATTGGGTTGGATAAACAAGTGACTTTATGAATGAAACACTGATAGTAACCTGAAAAACCAATTAAACTACGTACATCGGTTATGTTCATTGGTGTCGGCCATTCTAGAATAACCTTTTTCTACATAGGATCAATATATATTCCATATTTAGAGGAAATTTGAACAATAAATGAAACTGATTGATTCCAAAATTCACACCTTTTAAATATTCTATTTAATTCATTTCTTCTAAGAGTTTTTATGAAAGTGTGCATGTAATTATCCTGATCTCTATGTATTTTGACGCATACCAAGATATCATCAATAAAAACCACCATAATTTCATCAAGATGTCCCTTTAAAACCATATTCATTAGATCTATAAAGATATACAGTTCATTAGTCTATGCAAAAGAAATTTCGATAAACTCGTAATGCCCATACGTAGTTTGAAAAGATGTCTTCCTTTCTTAATCGCAACTGATGATATCTAGATCGAGGGTCAATCTTTGATAAATATTGTCCCCCATGAAGTTGATAAAATAAATCACCACTACGAGGTAAGGGATACTTGTTCTTTATTTCTATATCATTTATCTTCCTATAGTCAATGCACAACCTCATTGATCCATCTTTCTTCTTAATGAAAAGGACATGGGATCCCCATAGAGAAACACTCAAGTGAATAGATATTTTATCACACAATTCCTCTAGTTTTTTCCCCAATTATACTAAGTCCACTGTTGCCATTATATAAGGGGAATTTTATGTGGGCCATGATTCATGAATTATGTTAATAGAATACTCAATTTCCCTATGTGGTGGATGTATATGAAAATACTCTAGAAACGCATCAAAAAAATTCTTGCACAATAGTTTTTTCCTCTATTTTAACATTATTTTCCTCACCCATAGTTATTTGATTCCATTATTTCTAAATAATTTAATTTAGAAAATCTAATATGGGTGGATCTAGTTGAGAATTATATGATGATGTTTCTTCCCTAACGTTAAGGGATTCAACATCATCCTCAAAAAATTTATACTCCTTATTGTTCCAATAATTTTTTTCATCATGGTTAAAAATAAAAAACATACCAAGAATTATATGAATTTCAATCATGGGTATGATAATAAAATTAGTAGATAAATAATGTTTATATGCCTTAATGGGGACTGCCTTATACAACTTTGCTGTAATGATACATCTTCAAGGAGTTTTTACTGACAAATAAATTATTAAATAAAATATAAATATCTAATTTTCTTGTAAAGATGGAACGATATGAAATAATGTGATGAACCAGAATCAAATAAAGCATTGGCTATGTTTGAGGAAATGATTAATGTACCTACCACCACATTTTTCGGCACATCAACCTCTGTAGTTGTGAC
This sequence comes from Viscum album, assembly GCA_963277665.1. Lineage (NCBI taxonomy): Eukaryota > Viridiplantae > Streptophyta > Magnoliopsida > Santalales > Viscaceae > Viscum > Viscum album. The sequence continues at coordinate 1,144,882,870 of OY728159.1, read as the reverse complement.
CGCATAAGCTTCGCCTTACTCCATTGACCTTATTTGGGGAAATTTTTTTTTAACACCTTGCACAATAATTTACATAAAGTATTATCTATATACAATTGTAGCACTGAACATTGGAATCTTTTTTCTTCCCCTTAAAATACTGAGATTTTTTGCCTTCTTAACCACAATTATAACAAATACCCATACCCTTCAAGAGAGTAAAATGGTGTCTCTTCCCACAATTATTAGAGGGTGGAAGGTCAACTCTTCCCATCTTATCAATTTCCTTATTTACTTTTCATGAGTTTTCTGTTTCCCTATTCTTCTCTTGATTTATCTTAAAATCATTAAACTTATATAATTCATTTTTCATATTGATAATACTTGAGAATATATATTCATATGATGAGAAACATTGGAAGACTAGATCCCTTCAGAGGAATGGTTTAGAAAAATAAATGATTCGATCAATATTTCTTCTTAGATTAATTATGTAGTCTGTGACATGTATTTCTAACATTGTTATGTTAGATTAATACTTTGCAACATTCTCATCCTTTTTTTGACTCAGATTCAAAAGCTGCCTTTCCAAACCTTATCATTGTTCATGAGAGAAGTATTTTTCTATTTATATTTCTATAAAATCATTCCATTCCATTTATTCTATTTCTTCCTAATCCTTTGTGATTTGGATTAAATACCACCATTGATCTTCATCTCCTGACCATCAATAAACATCCATGAAGACCTTATCTCTTTCATTACAACCCAATGCAAGAAATATATTCTCTAATGAACTTATCCGCCACACTTCTAAAAATGAGTTTGTTGTCCCATTAAATGATGGAGGTTTTTGTCACATAAAGTGGTATAACCTAGCTCCCCCAAGTTGTGGATCCATATTCTCTATATGAATGAGGTTATTATTCATAACCTAAGTTATGTTTTGAATTATAGTTATATGTTTCTTAGCACTATTAATGACACTAGATCCAATATCATCATCTTGAATCAGAGGGAAATCCCTATATGGTACACACACATTCATTTAGTTTCCATTCATTCCACTATGAACCATTTATAAATAATTGAATACACTGAAATAGGTTATGAGTCTAATGTATAATCTCAACGTAGATAAATACATTTCAAAAAAAGAATTTATAAATAGAGCTGATATCATAATCATAAACAAGGTTTCTTTGAGGAAAAATTTAAATTTAATTCCTTTATAATGGATCGCAAATAAAATGCGATTCATCATAAGAATATACCCTGGGACCATCAATATAGGTTTTTAGTAATTTCCATTGTCATGTACCACGATACCTCGAGTCAAACATGAAAATCCATGTTAGATTTTTCACTCCTAGGTACATCTGTTCTAGAAACACATCCACTTGTAGTATATAGACAAGGGTGTATTCTATAGAAGTATCCCAATAATCTATTCCTTACAAATAAATTCTAATATTTTCTTGTTTTTTTCATCAAAGACTATCTTAATGTATTGTTCCCTAATCTATGATTTCTAAAACTAGTTTCCAAGTGTTCTACTAAACATCCTTTGATACCAACTGTAAGGACCCGACCCTAGATGACCAAAGGCAGTGCATTATTTTAGTAAATTTTAATATAAAGAAGGAATATTCATCCTAAAGGACTGAGTAGTTTAGTTTCTTTTGAAATAATATACATACATACTTTCAACATTACAACTTAAAACAGAAAACAATTTAGAAACTCCTTTGACAACATCCATAACATGTCTGTTACTTATGAATTTCATTCATAATATACCTCTTCATGTCCTAGAAAAATGAAATATATGATATTAGTGAGCTCAAACGCCCAGTAATGGTAAGAAATACAACAGAAAATATCATAAAAATAAATATTAGGCATGGAGAATAAATAAAATACACATGCCATTAAAAATGAACTTGAACTTATTATGACGCGAATAAGAGATGAATAAAAAATTCATAATAAAGAATAATGGTAGGTTTTCTGCTAGTAAAATAACCTCATTAAAATTCAAATAAAACTTTCATAATGAGGGAATTCATAATTATGGACATCATAACCACACTATCAAGGCCTCGTTCCAAGACCATAAATAATCATTTTGGCATGTCCTTGTCCCAAGATAGTAGTTTGTCTCGTGAGACCTATCGATGCATCTAGGGGATATAGAGGGCCCCACTCATCACTTACTATGTCCAATTAAATACTCATATGAATGGGGATAAAAAAAATACATACATTCATATTAAAACTAATATATGAAATGTCAATAACTTTCCCCGAACATTAAGCATAAACACTATCCATTCAGAGTAAATTGGTGATTGGTTTTAAGATAGTACATCCATGGTGAAACTAATAATAAACCATAAATTAAAAATGGTAGATGATGTCATTAAATATTAATCCCCATTATACATATCAATCCCCAAGTGTGTTGAAATCGATAAAGCCACTCTTATAAACTCATCAAGTAATTCTTGATATAAATACACATTTACTTCCAAAAGAAGTGTTATTTAAAAAAAAATTGTATAGATCCATAAGTGGATTAATATAGTATATTAATAATTAAATTATTTATCTTAAAAATATAAAAGTTTTTGAAAACAGATTATATAATACCCTTGAAAATAGGTAAGAATTTGATAAATTCCCTTAAAACGGGCTTATTTATCCGGAAATGTTTTTTATAGATCCTTTTAAAACATGTAACTACCCATAAAAGAAAGAATATATATGGTTGGTACACATATATATAACATTCTCAACTAATATATTATTATTAAATATAAATAAATAAGAATTTAATTGAGGAAAGTAAAGGATAAGAGTAACCAGAATAAAAATTGAGTTTGAGGTAGAAAACCCTTACCTTTAGTCCAAAGGTCTTCCTCTCTTGATCATAATAACCTGAATAATAAAATTTAGGTTCATAAATATTTTCTTATATAAACTAAGATATATTTAATTAATTTATTATAACCTTATTTTGATTCATTCTTGGCCTTTTGATGGGTTAAGATATTCAATTTTATTGTTTGGGAGTGTTTTTTTACTTGATTTTCATGGTCTGTTTACTTATATTCATGTATGGATAAACACATAGAATGGGAATGGTCATACAGAATAAAAGTTGCATGTTGTTATTAAAAATTAATATGATTACATGGTTATAAAATTCAGTTGGTTATTTGGAGTGAATATGAATCATTATATCAAACATTAATGATAATTGTTTGGGTTAATAGGCAGTTCCTGATCACAACGAACTCATTTTGATTAATAAATTAATATCATGTTTACAAAAGGATTCCTAACTCTTAATAAAGTTATAATAAATATATTATAGTCCATTTCAACCATAAAAATGGTTTCATGAATAGAATTAAATATGGTAATAAAAATTGATAACCCTTACACATTTTAGATGGTGTTTTTATTTATAGCATAAACAAAGGGGAATGGAGAGATGATGATTTTTTTCCATTATCATAAAAAAATTAAAGTACATTTAATGTAAGGTAGTTTTGAAAACATTTTTATTAAAATAGGCGAGGAAAGAAAAAAAAATAAATGCTCTTGAAATAAAATAAATGAAAAGAGGGATTTACCTCGTGAAGTCATCTTCCTTGAGGGCCACTTTAAGGGAGAGGTTTTGGTCTTATTATGAGACCAAGGGCTGTTATACATGGGGGGAAGATTTTAGGAGGATATTTGGGTATAATTTAGACAATTAACAAGTATTGATATGATTGAAGAGAATAGGGAGTGGGGGGGGGGGGTCATAGTGGAGGAGAAGAGTAATTTTTGAATATCATATTCATTATTTTATTATTTCCTTCATGACAACCAATATTATTGATTCATGTAACCTATAATAGTAATAAGTTCATTTAATTCTGAACCAACTGTTCTAACATAAGAAAGTATGTTACAAATAGTGAATTTAACTGCTAATGTATATATACAGTAAATTAATATATTTTATAATTCATCAAAAATTTGAGTATTTTATAGGAATCTCAAAAATACAACCTAACCATTTTTCATGTAGAATTAAAAAATTAAGTCCAATTTCATGAATAATTTTCTAAATATTATTAATTTAATTTTTATATAAAATAATAATTTATTCAAAAAATAATAGTTTTAAAACTATAATTCATTTTATATGACTTCGAAAAATTAATCAAGATCACATTATCTTATAATGTTAAGAAAATAAAAATATTAATATGGGTTACTATTAATAAGGGTCATATTACTATTAGTAATGGTCTGTTACTATTTACCACAAATTTAGTTTCTCTTATTAGACTCTGAATATCCTACAGAACAACAACTCTATTTGTAAGTTTTTCAAATTTCAAATCAAAGAGGGGTAAAATTATGCTTACTGAATAGGTTATAATACTGAAGTGTTTTCTATAGACTTAGCATATAATGCATTTGTTTATAAAATCTTGGGGTGTTACACAATCAATGTTCTAATAAATGTTTCTCTGAAATGTGAATCAGACATACATTGATACCTTTCATACAATTTTATTCTATCAGGTGATAATGAATGTGATTTATATCTAGAAACACCCACTAATCACCTTGTGTAGAGGGATATGATGTTTAATATTCAAAAGGACATGCAACACAATAGACCACTTCCCACAGGTCATGTGTGAGTGTCGATTAACATAGCCAATGAGATGACTCAAGAGCTAAATGTTCCAATTCATGAGGATGATATTAATACGTTTGAAAAGGATGTTGGAACAATCATTTCATCGACATCACATATTTTAAAAAATAATGTCAATAAGGATGTATTCATTTCAAATTTACCTTTCAAAATAAACCATTAATAGTTAATGAAAAAGGTATAAACCGATGAATGTTATTATAAACGAAAAAAATAGAAGCGGTTGAAATGAAATACAATAAAAAAACATATAAAGGATCAATCAACTGATCAAAAAGATCTACTGAAAGAACAATTACCCTGTCCATTATATATACATATTCACTATCATTAAAGGATCATGTGGATACAAAGATAAAATATGGTGGAAACCCCATAGTTGATTTTGAAGAAAATTTGTACGGAGAGAATGATCAAGAATTCATTAGTGTTGAGAGTGAAACTAAAATCCACAACAATGAATGGATAAGAGGCTTAATTTTAAATGTATACATGAGGTATGTTCTCATGATTTAAATTTCCAAAAGGTGATATACTTTGTTAATTGTGACTAAAGACAATTAATATTTTTGGCAGGAGTATATATGAAAAAAAATTGGAGGGTTTTTTCATGAGAAAATGTTATAAATCATTAGTACTCATGCCAACTCAGTATAAAAAGATAAAATAAAACCAAACAAAAAGGATAAAATAGTATCCAGTCGGATCAAGTCCTTCAAATGAAAAATTTCAGATGACATAATTCATTTAATACCAAAGATGTAGGGGTACTTCTCTAAAATTTAATCATATCAAATTTATCCTTATTTATTCCATTACTTAATTATTTTTTATTTTTAGGTAGCATTGGATTCTCATTTTATTAAATTTTGATACTCCAAGGATTCATTTCCTAGATTCAATGCATGGAGATCCAAAAAACATTCCACAGATGATGAAATTTATCAATTTGTAATACACTAAATCAAACCTTTTATAACTAATAATGAATATATATAATTAATATTATATTTTAATGAGGATTCTTTTATAATAGGGTGATGCATCACTATCGTCTGAAAAAAGGAATGAGGCCAAGTGATTAGCACAAGGAAGAACAATAGTACTACAACTCGATTAACATTAGGGTATATATAATTAGATTTCACTATCCAAACACATATCAAAACAAATTAGTTATTATCATCAATGTTTTTAAAGATTATAAAAAAACCAATGGAAAGGATTGTGATTTTTAGGTTTTTAAATTTATGAGAGTGTTCATATTCAAAAAAAAACTAGAATCCCTAAAGAGGTATTTTTTAATATAATAACTATTTGATTTAAAATATTTACTAATAATTTGTGTATTTATAAGTTTCCAGTACTACTATTACTGTCAAAAATACTCAGATTCAAAAGAAGATATAGATGTTCTCAGCAACTAATTGGCAGAATGACTTATGAAATAATGTACACGAATATCTTAAAGATGTGACTTCTATATGTTGGGTATGAATTTCTAATGTTAATATCACCTTCTAAGGTCTTTATTCTCATGTTATCCTTATATGATCATTGATATATCCATTTTTACAGTGATTAAACATCTCTAATCATACTTTATTATGTTTAATATACTTAGGTTATTAATAATGGTTTTATAAATGATGTCTAAGAAGGTCTATACAACTCAAAGTATCTCTTTTTATTTAAAATTGACATTAATTTAAGTAAAACCACAAGGTGAAATACTCAAAACTGAGAAAACACATTTGGATTATTTAAATATTTTAGTAAAATTATATATTACTCATTTGTGATGTGTAGGGATTAGCCTCACATCAGTACAATTCACGGTGTGGCTGGTAGGACTCAAAGTGTCTCTTATTATTTAAAATTGTCATTAATTTAAGTAAAAAAAACAACATTCATACTGAAAACTGATAATTTTTTTTTATATTTTTAGGAAAAAGATAAATTTTTCATTTTTATGCTTATGGATATGTCACACCTAAATACAACGCACAATGTGGCTGGTAGAACTCAAGGGCCTCTTTTTATTTAAAAATTACATTAATTTAAGTAAAAACAACATGTGACATAATAAAAATTGAGGAAATGATTTTGAAATGATTTTGTACTTTAAAAAAATGATCAATGTGTCATTCTTTATGACTAGGAGTCAACAACACCTAAATCTAATTCATAGTGTGGTTGGTATAACTTAAAGTGTCTATTTGTATTGAAAATTGATATAAATTTATGTAAATACAACAAGTGACATACTAAAAACTAATAAAATGCATTTATATTGTTTTTTATATTTTTGGAAAATGTTTTATTAGTGACTTTTGATGTTTTGGAATCATCATCACCTCAATAAGACACATGGTGTGGCTGATACAAATAAAAGCATCTCTTTCTATTTAAAATTGAAATTAATTTAAGTACAAACAGCAAGTGTGTACATAAAATGAGAAAATGAATTTGGATTATTTTTTTACTTTATAAAAATTATCCATGAGTGATTTTTACATGAAGGATTAAACTGCTCCTCAATCTGATGCATGGTGTGGCCCATAGAACACAAAGTGTCTTTTTATTTCAAATTGAAAATAATTTTTGAAGTGAAAACAACAGGCGACATACTGAAAAAAGAAGAAGACAGATTTGGATTATTTTGGTATTTTTTAACCATGATATATTAGTCATTTTTGACATCTAGGGATTGACCTCACCTCAATCCGACACATAGTGTGTCCAAGAGAACTCAAAGTGTATTTTAATTTAAAATAGACAATAGTTGCGGTAAAAATAAAAAATGACACACTTAAAATTGAGTAATCACATTAAATTTTTTCGATACATTACAAGAATTATACATGAGTCATTTTAAACTTTTGAGATTCACTCGTACCTCAATTCAATGCATGGTATGACCAGTAGAGCTCAAAGTGTCTCTTTTTATTTTAAATTGACATTAATTAAAATAAATACAAAAAGTGACATATAGAAAACCAAGGAAACACATTTTAATTGTTTTGAAACATTAATAAAATGATACATGAGTCATTTTTGATGTGTCAGATTCAACCTCACCTTAATCTAACATACGGTGTGGTCGGTACAAAGAAAAGGGTATCATTTTATTTAAAGTTAAAAATAATTAAAAAAATCAAATGACACACTAAGAACCGGGAAAACATATTTGGATTGTTTTAATTTTTTAGGAAAATGATATATTAGTCATTTTTTACATGTAGGGATAAACCAAACTTCAATACAACTCATGGTTTGTCTAGTACAACTCAAATTTTCCCTTTTTATTTAAAATTGACAATAATTTAAGTGGAAATAAAAAGTGATGTATATAAAACTGAGAAAACACATTCATATTGTTTTGATACTTTAGGAAAATTATCCATGAGTCATTTGTGACGTGTAAGTGTCAACTACACCTAAATAAGATGCTCAATGTGGATGGTACAACTTAAAGTTTCTCTTTTTATTTAAAATTGACATTAATTTAAGTAAAAACAACACGTGACATGCAGAAAACCAAGAAAAAATGTTGAAATTGATTTTAAATTTTTTAAAAATGATTTATTAGACATTTGTGATAGGTAGGGATTGGCCTCACCTCAATATGATGCATTCTCTGTCTAGTAAAACTCAAAGTGTGTATTTATTTAAAATCAACAATAATTTAAATAAAAATAACAACTGACACAAAAAAATTAGAGAAAATGAATTTGAATTATTTTGATATTTTAATACAAAAAACTAAAAGTAATTTCTTATGTGTGGGGATTATACGCACCTCAATATGACACACAGTGTGGCCGGTATAACTCAAAGTGTCTCATTTTATTTAAAATTGACATTAATTTAAGTAAAAATAATATGTGACATACTAAAAACCAAGAAAACACATTTGTATTGTTTTGATGCTTTATAAAATGATACACGAGACATTATTGACATGTAAGAGTCACTTGCACCTCAATCCGATGCACGATGTGATTGGTATGACTAAAAGTGTCTTTTATCAATTTAAAATTAACAGTTTATTTCAAGATGTGTCACTCATTGAAAACCAAAAAAACACCCTATGATTGTCTTGATAATTTAGGACACTGATTCTTAAGTAATTTGTGATGTGTATGATGTAGTGTCATGTAAAACTGACACATGATGTGACCAACATGACTCAAAATGTGTGTTTTCATTTAGAAATAACAATTTAGTAAAAAACACAACTATCATACTAAAAAATTTGGAAACACATTCCTATTGTTTTGATAATTTTAGACAAAAATTGATTAGTTATTTGTGATAGGTAGGAATAATCCACACCTCAATACGATGCACAGTGTGGCCAGTATAAATCCAAATTTGTTATTTTTTATAATTAACATTAATTTTAGTAAAAGAACAATTAATATACATAAAACCAAGAAAACACATTCAGATTGGGTTGATATTCTTGAAAAATGATCCATAACTCATTTTTAACATGTAGTAATTAAACCACCTCAATAGGACACACATTTTGATAGGTATAACTCCAAATGTGTCATTTTTATTAAATATTGACTTTTTAATAATGTGTTATTTCATTTAAAAGTTCCATTTAATATTTTATAATATTACTAACATAATATTTGTCTTCTTATATCGGTGGAATATTTTACTTGTGTTGAGATGATTTGTTCAGAAACTGACACCATGTGAGGAGATCTTTTAGAGGGGATCACCAATGTCAAAAGATGAAATATTAATCTTTTTGAATGTTTGATGCACACTTGTAAATGTAATTATATAAAATTGTTTGTTATAAATATAAATAATATTGTTTTTTTGTATATACCATGGGCACAAAATTTTTTATTCATGATGTCAATTAAATGTATATAGTAGGTTTGCTTCCAGTGTGGTGTTTAAATTGGAGTTTTCTTATAGTGTTCTATGTTTAAATTTTAGGTTGGGTGTGATGTTATATGTGTTTAAATTAAAGGATGAGGGTGATTTTATATAAAAAACATTATAGGTAGATATCCCTTTATCATTTCTAAAAATATCTCTAATAATGTTTTCCTTTATCCATTATAAAAATAGCACTGATAATGTGGACCCCCTTTATCAGCACTGTGTTTAACACCACTTTTTAGTGCTATTAAATGCAATTTTTCACACTATTAAAGGCCATATGTGTAGTAGTGTTAGAGGGTAGGTTCTCATGTCACCTCCAAGGAGGAAAATCCCCCCTGAACGTGCCATATAGAGGTGATGAAGATCACCATAGGGATGTGATAGTGAATTCATTAGGGTTTTTGGTTGAAAAATATATATTTATTTTGTAAGAATCATTAGAAATTACAAACACCCCTAGGTTGTAAAAAAATTTATAGACAATGAAAAACTATTACAGATCGAGATATACTATAGATCACTAGAGGAGTTCAAATTGGAGAAGTTAGAGATAAAATGCTTTATCTATTCCTTTGTTTCAATTTCCTTCTATTCATAGATATTTTTTCAGGTAATCTTTCGAATCTATTTTTTTATCATGTTATTTGGATAAACACATTTTTGGGAACTAGTTTTTCTAGTTAATATATTTTAATTCCTTTAAGAAGTTATATTTTTGTGTGGTTCTATCTACTTTTTTTTATAATTATTTTTTTACAAAACATCAAGTATCAGGGAAAAATGTTTTTGACAGAATATCTTTTGAAACTATTTATAATCAATGAATTTTATATAATTTTAAATAATGATCAAGAGAAAATATCTTAATAATTTATATTGATAAATTAATCTCAGTTATAATTGATTTGTTCTCATTAATTGATCGATTTAATTGTATTGTTAAACTACTATAAGACCCATTCATTCACTAATTGACTTGAGGCAAATCTGGTTAGCCAATTTCAATTGGTTATAGGATATTTTGTCAAATTAATGACCAAAGGGAAATTATTATTAAAATAATCTAGTTTATACCCCCTACCAAATTAATTGATCATTCTTATTAGCTTATGACTATTTTTATTGTTTCCATTTCAAGATATCATGCACACTCACAAAATTCTTTATTATTAATACTATTTCTTCACCATTACCAATATCATCACCCAACTGTACTGTTTTTTTAATTTTATAATTTTTTTCTACTTGGAATCACACTCAAATAGATTTTTTGAGTCCTTCTATATAGATCGACCCTTACTCCCAACTAAATTAGTTTTTCGGTGTGTCATAAAAAATAAATTTTAACAATTCCAATGAACTCCTAAAAAAATTTGGTTCCATTTATAGAGTTATCAAGTGACAATAAGAAACAGAAAAAACTATATTTAAAAATAAGAAAACACTATAAAAAAATCATCTAAACAAAAATAGTTATAAATCAACATGAAAATCAAAAAAAAACTATTGATGTTGTTGGTGAAGGAAAATAATTTCATCAAGTAAAAAAATCGATCCCACCATAATAGATATCCAAATATACCATAGAAATATGAAAAATAACAAAAATAAAATGAAAATTACGGATAATAGATAATTTGAGAACTCAAATAAACAACCACCTAGAAATTTTGATTCACATAGAAATGAGATGATACAGAGGCACATTCAGAGTTAGTTATTTTTATATCTATCTCTAATAATCCATCATAGATTAGGCATTAACTATGGTGTATAAATTTTGAAATAAATCAATACACATTTTTCTAGCTTCATAAATTCTATATAATTCCTAGTAAGGACTCTATTGGCATAATTATGAACTTCTACTATAGTTTTAGTAGCTTACACCAAGAGTAATAAGTGAGGATGATATTAAAATAAGATTTTTCACTTTTTCCTCAAACAAAAATGCGCAGTAATGGTTTCAATAGATGTAAGATGAAATTTTTTTACACTTAGGATTGTGTTTCAATTCATTAACTATGAAATTTTACCATGGAGAATGACATTTGAAAGTTGGTTTAAAATCAATATTTCTTTACATGAAGAGGGAGACATGTTTCATGATGAATGGGATGGATTTAGGGTATTACATAAGAAAATTTACAAACAACCCATGAAATACCCATTAAAATATCATTTCATTCTAAAAAAACATCAGTTTTAACCATATAACATTTGTTAGCCCATATATAAGTTGTAATTTTAGTAATAGTTTTGTAAATTTGCTAAATTTTTTATCAAATTTTTACAAATCTGATAACACAATTTTTTTCAAAGAAGAACCATTTTACAGAAAATACCCAATACCATTCCAGAATAGGATGCATAATATGATTTATTTTTCAATAAAATTAGTAAAAAAATTGTTATGGAGGAATGTCACTACTTTGGAATGTTTAGAAATTTATAATATTTTATTCCAAATTTTGATATGTCTTCTAAAGTTTTTGAAAATGGAAAATTTAAATGGTGTGGTCCCAAGATTCATAATTGGTATGGCCCAATTTTTAACACATATAATTAGGTTATATAAGAAGAAATCCAAAACCCAACAAAAATATGAACCATATTACTCCATTTATTATATAATTTTCATTTTACAGTTGATTTTATGTAGTATTTATGAAAAAAATGGTCAAAAATTTTGTTGATGAAGTGAAAAAGTATGCAAGGACAAAATAAATAGAAATAAAAATTTGATAGTTGGACAAAAATTCTAGTGGTAGATGCATACTTAAGCTTTCAAGACTCAAATAATTGATCCTTGGTGAAAATAACTTGGATTTGACAACTAGAATTGGTCTCTAAAACCAACTAACAAATTGGAAATTACCACAAACATCTCAAAAATAAAAACTGATGAATTTAGAAATTTTAGTCTGGAAAATGATGAATATTGAATTTTTGAAAATAGAACTAAAAAAATATGAATTAAAATATTCCAAATGATAAAAAAAATGTCTTGAAAAAAATAAAGGGAATAAAAATCAAGAAGATAACATTTAAGGGATGTCTATAATTTTGAGGAACTTTTATCCATTAGTTCATTTTTTCACAAAGAATAAAAAATGAAAAATGGATTCTAAACAGTTAAAATTTCTCATGGTTTTTAGAAAATTAAACACTGAAATTAAATTATTTGAAAACTTTATTTAGTTTCCATCTTAACTTAAATCACGCAATAAAATATATTGAAAAGAGAAAATATTGGAATAATTTTGCACTAGAAATATTACAAAAGAGTGTAGTTATATATTTAAAAATAATATACCTCCCTAATATCAATAAATGTGGAGATTTTTCATCCCTTTAACCATTGAGGGTAATGGTGGAATGATAAATTTTATTTTTGATCTTATCGAAATATTTATTTAGATTTCACTATCCAGATTTCAGAAATTTATATTAGAAGATCCACAACCCACCATTGTTGTTTTATAACCTGAAATTTGATCCATCACTCACCAAGTTGGTAGGGTGGAGGACATGGTAGTGAGAGTATAAAATAACTTTTATTCAGGTTATTTTATGATACTAGATATGGAATGTGCACCATAAGGTTTTTGTGATTCTTGGTAGGGTTATTTGGGCCATAGGGGGATCTATTATCGGTATGTTAAATGGAAAATTAATTTTTAATAATTTTTAAAGTAATAGAGAATTTAATTTTTAAAAATAAATTAAATAACCCTCCCATGACCAAATATATCCTTGATTGGATCATTTAGGAGCTAAAGAATATTTTGATGAGGATAAATATGACATTATGATAAATATGGATAATGTTTATGGTTCACTTCAGGACCCTATAGAAATCATCATATGTATTATATTGAGAAATATGAAGGAGTCATTATATGAATTTGAGGTAGAGTTATTGTAACACCAAATTGAGTTTTCTTTAAAAAATATTTTTGACCCCAAACAAAAAATATAGATGTTAGGATTAATTTATCAGAAATAATAATGTAGAGAAATCCTTTCAACACTGTCATTTTTTATAAGTAACATTGATACCATGGACCTACCATTACTAGGTGACTTACATTAAGCTAAGTTACTTCCAATATAAAGATCAATCCCCTAATAGATCATTTGAATTATGATTTTTAGGTGATTGATATATACTACCTATAATCATATCATCCAAATTAAAAGGTGACCAAGAGGATAACCTACTAGGATTATTAATAATGTTGAAGTTTATCATTTCCCAGTATCTTGCGGACATGAAGGGTATAATTCCATCATACTACATGCACACAATTTCATTGTAACATGATTTTAAAATATGAGTAGATGTAACGAGAAGGCGTAACATGAATATAAAAGTGTATTTAGAGAGTAATTTATTAAGATGATCGATAGTAGAAATATTTTTCCAATTTATAATTGTATGTGAGTTCTGTCTGATATAAGATATACGTAATAAGGATGTTTTTCACAATTGTGACTAAAGTGAAAAATGAATAAATTTTTGATATAAATGATACCACATGGAGAGTCTACATTTATCATAGGAAACATATATCTTTCACTAGAATAAATCATTTTAGAATGTAATTTCTTGATAAAACTCCTGAGAGGTTGGATGGAAATGAATTTTTATTTTTCATGGATAGTCATTATTGTTATAGAAAAATTCTTAGAAACTAATAAGACTTGGAAAAAATCTCCTTCACTTATCCAATTAGGATATTTTCCTATATGTGTATGCCCTCCTACTTCTGTGGTGCTCATTCAACCATTAGGAACTATTTTATGTCCATAATTTATGATTTTATTGAGGGATTTTTTTGAAGATTTTATAGATGAATTTACCATAGTTTGTTTCGATTTTGATATCTATTTGAAAAATCAATTTTTTTAACTATTTCTAAAGAGAAAAACGTTGTCTTAAATTGGGGGAAATTTTATCCAATGGTTAGTTAAGGAATTATATTCAGACCTATTTTTTATAATAAAGGATTATAGGTTTAATATTATATAATTGATTTAATCAATAATTTTACACACTAATATAATTTCAAGGGGATTAGAATATTTGTAGTCTATGATTTATTTTAGAAACTGTTCATTACGAATATCTATAAAATTTCCTTGATATTATGATCTCTTCTTGATAATGAAAAAACCTTTGTGTTTGATGGGAAACATCCATAATCCTTTATTTTTATAACTTATAAACTCAAATATTCACTCATTATCAATTCCCTAGATTGAAAGTTACATTTTTAAGTAATGTGTGATGATAGTGTCTTAGACGTAGGCGATGTGTTGGGGGATAGGAAGGATAAGAGACTACATGTATTTTATTATGTTTTAAGGTACCATATGATGCTAAGAATAATTATTCCATCAATAAAAAGGATAAGAATGATATTATGTATTACATTGAAAAATATAGATAGTAATTGATTTGGGGAATGGTTATTCTTCTCACATACCATTCAGACCACAAGTACCAAATTTATAATAATGAATCAAAACCATGGAAAATGAGGTGAACTCTTCAGTTGCAATTGTTTGAGCTAGAAATCAAGTACAAAAACGGGACTATGGATGTGGTATCATAACATTTTTTATGTCTCAGTGGAGATGAAAAAATCATTCATAGATGAACCATTGCCTACAACTTAAGTGAAAAAGTCTAGTTTATTTTTATTTTATTATAATTTCTTATTTATAGGTGTTATTGAAAATTTCCATTCATAGATCTAAAATAAGTGGTTCATATATGAGTTGAAATACAATGTCTAGGACAGACCTATTCATTTCAGAAGATGTGTTGATGGGTTTTTGAGGTGGTGTGTTAATTATATGTAACTGCTTCCCATACTTGATATAAGGCTCCAGCCTTAAACATTACTTAATCCTGAGTTATTACAAGATTACACATTGAGGATCTTTTCAGATTTAGAGTTTTAGAGAATTAGATCATAAAACATGCATTATATTCCACATTTAAACAAAGTGGACTCATAAAAGATAGTATTCATTTTTACCATCAACAGAAACATATTTAAAATAAAACATGGATTCTTTCTTGAAACTTCCTTGACACTATCATCATATCATGTACCTTTCCCTTGACCTGTGAAAAATATTTCAAAAACTTGGGATGAGCATAAAATGATCAGTAAGGGATATAAAAATATGGAATGGAAACATGAGTACATATATACATAAGAATGAAATCATACATTACCCATAAAACATAAGCTATTTAACATACCTCATCAAATCATGAATAAATCATAGAAATCATAAGACATAAAGGTAACTTGAGGCATTCATAACATTCTTACATAGGGAGTAACACTCTTGGTTACGTTTGGAATACCCATCACAGTATATTCCCTAAATCTCTTCGGAGAACCTTCAATGTTTATCCCCTTCGCGTTACCCAATGCATTAGAGAGCTATATCGGGCTCACCCACCCTTATTTTATCACGGAACCACCCGTCTTCATAACAATTCCCAAGAATCATAACATAATCGTATCACATAAAACATGCATAAAGGAAACATAACATTTCCACCTTTCAATCACAAGATATCAATACAACGCATTGATATAAAAACATTATGAAAACCATTTTCAATACCAAAATAAAAGAAAAGTAAAACATGGTATTTATTTTTCTTTTAAAAAAAGGTATGGCTTGTAGAGGATGCCGGAACTCAAATAATGGTCACAGCGGCGGAGAAGTCGTTGTCACCACATATGTACGACAAAAACATTTCCTTTTGTCGTTTAGTAAAACACTTCGTATAAAAAATATTCCTTTTGGATAAACTTAAAATTCAAATTGGTTTATACACCGTATAAAAGAAGGTTGTGTATAAAACAAAATATGCCTCAATGAAAGGAGATTGAGACGAAGTCCCATACCTCGGGTCTGACTTGACTCGATCTTTTTTTAACCTCCTGAATAATAAACATGAGTTAATTTATAATTTCTTAAGAACCTTTTTCAAGTTCATTATTCCTTTTATATCACTTATTACCATGTCATGAACACTATTTAATTATTTAAGTTAATAACGGTTGTTTTAACGATCATTGGTACTTGAGTCAAAAAAATAAACTCTTTATAATTACATGTTGTTCATGTATCCATTATATCCAAAGTTATAATCATGATTTAGATATCATATATATCATTTATATCCAGTATATACATGCATTTATAATATTACATAACATTTAGAGGTAAGAAATGATATTCACCGTTCATGGAGGCGGTAAGCCGTACGTACGCATGAACGCTACATTCATTTATATTTCGTGTTTTATGGAATGGAATCATAATTATATAAAGGTATATTATAATTAAAGTATAATATCATATATAAAATCATTAATTATATCTTTTATATGTCCCACATATGGCATTAATGAATCAAATCACTTTGAGGGGGCGGTAGTCTGCACTTCCTAAAATGAAGATATCACGTTTACCCAGAATGGAAACCATAAAGGTATGACATAAATTAAAAATACAGAAGCTTAAGTAAAAAATAAAAATATTATATATCATATATAAATATAGTGTCATCTTAATGGCCACCTTTGAAGGTGATAAAATAATATTGAAGAATCACCGTTTCGTGAGGCAGAAATTCGCCATCCAAGGAAATAGTATGTTCATTAACCATTAGATGTAGGTGTGTGTAATTGTAGCTCGAATAATTCTTATAAAAACATCCTATTATATTAAATATACTGGTTTTGTTACAAAATAAAGGAATAAAAAGAGTTTAGACGGTTGGAGAAGCAAAATAAAACATAAGAACACAAGAGAAAACACTACCTTTAAAACAGGTAACTCTTTTTTAATTTGAGCTCAAAGACTTCCTTGGGAAGACTTCTACCCAAAGTGAGGCTTATAAGAGTTATAGAGTGATGTGGAGAGACAAAATGGTCCGGGGTTGGCCGAGCCAAAGGCTTTGTAAGTGTGGGAAAGGTGGTAGAGGTGGGGGCCTTTTATAAGAGGAGAGGAGGGGCACTCTTGGAATGTTAAGAAAGGATAATTTTTTATAAAATGATTTTCGGATAAAAAAGGTCCCAAAATTATAAATTTAAAGGATAAGGTGATAAGGGTTCGAAATACACCCATAAAATAGGGTTTTGACAAGTTTATGTCATAGATTTTAAATTATATTTTCATTTTATTTAAATCGTTAATTAATGAGGTCATTGCTGCATCATCATGGTGTCATAAATAATTTAATTTATTTAATTTATAAAAATTAGAAAAAATATATCATGATGTAGGAAATCTTTTTATCTTTCCAATTACTATTTATAGTAAAAAATATGACTTTTATAATCCCATGTACAAATTGTTTTAATAAAACAATACATGTTTGTGTCATTTTTACTTTAACATTAAATAAAAGGCATTAATGTATTTATCTTACCCAAGTGGCTCCATAGTGTCCCAAAAATAGACCCATGGGTTTTCATGGTCGGCCATGACACATACAATAAGGTTAGGACATGTGTCAAGTTCATTTCATATTATTAAAACATTATTCTTACCTTAAATTACACTAATTACCTCTAATCGCGATTAAAAACTTAAAATTTACTATTAACCAAAAAATTATTTTAATCCCATTGAACCAAATTTTACTTCTTAATGACAACCATGTATGTAGGATTTTTGAAATTCAAAACACAGAGGTGGTAAAATTTCATTTAAATGAAAAATCAGTTTTGAAGTACCACTTAGTGGTTTCACTATTCACCAAAAATTGATGTTTTTCAGAAAAATACCAAAACTTTACCCTAAGATATATTTGATATTCCAAATTCAAAAATGATTTCTATTTTACATAATTCAAAACATATAAATTAAATTAATTAATTTAATAATTAATTCCCGCTGTCAGAGCAAATAGCGTGTTTTTATGAAACAATAAGTATCAAAAGATTGACACTAGTTTAAGTACAATTTCAAAGTAAAATTAATTCCAATGAGAAATATTGTATTAAATAGTAAAAATATATTCTAATTTAACTTTAAAACCAATTCAAAAGATAATATAATCATATAAATAAATTAGATTAAAAAGTGGTTTTGAATTAAAATACAAATTTTTTCACTATTCATTAAAAAAATGAACTTTATCGGAAAAATACCAAAAATTTACCCAAACTAAATTTCATTGTCCCAATAATAAAGAATAAGTTTATTTCGACAAATAGAGCTTATAAAATAGTCAAAAGTTTGATGTAAAAATAGTTTTCCATCAAAAGGCAGTAAAACAATCTTTTAAAAATATTAGTGTATTCCATGCTTAAGATTGGATTTATTCTCATTTTAAGCCTCTAAAACACTATGTAATTCATTAATAGACATAGATAAAAATATCTATTATTCATTACTTACTTGGGATGTTATATCCTTTCCCCTTTAGAAAATTGCGTCCCCACAATTTATTTACTTATCGAATAAGTGTGAGTATTTATCCCTCATTGCATTTTCAGATTCCCATGTTGCCTCTTCAATCATGTGGTTTTTCCACAAAACCTTTACCTGATGAATCACCGTATTCTGTAACACTTGCTCCCTGTGGTCAAGAATCTGGACTTATTGTTCCTCATAAGATATGTTCTCTTCCAGCTGAACTACCTCTGGACTCAAAACATGAGATGGATCTGGCATGTACTTCCTTAACATTGAAACATGAAAATAATTGTGTACCTGAAATAAACTCGAAGGTAAATCCACTCGGTAAGCAACGGATCCAAATCTCTCCAGAATTTCATATGGTCCAATGATCCTTGGACTCAACTTTCTTTTCTTACCAAATCGCATCAAACTTTTCCATGGTGAGACTTTGAGAAAAACATGATCACCTACCTCAAAAGATAGATCCTTCCTCCGGTTATCCGCATAACTCTTCTGCCTGCTCTGAGCTGTTCTCATGTGTTTCTGTATCAGCTGAACTTTTTCTGCCAACTCTTCTACCAATTCTGGTCCCATCAGCTTCCTTTCACCCACTTCATCCCAGAAAGCTGGAGTTCGACACCGCTTCCCATATAACGCCTCAAATGGTGCCATCTGTATACTGGAATGAAAACTGTTATTATATGAAAACTCAACCAAAGAAAGATGTTGGTCCCAACTTCCCTGATAATCCATCGAACAACAACGTAGCATATCTTCCAAAGTCTGAATTGTTCATTCTGATTGCCCATCTGATTGAGTATGAAAAGATGTTATAAAATTTAATTCAGTACCCAACGACTTCTGAAGGCCTTTCCAAAAGTTAGAAGTGAACCTGGGATCACGATCAGATACAATGGAGAGAGGAACTCCATGTAACCTGAATATCCCTTTAATATACAAATAGGAAAGTTGATCTAGGGAAAAAGTATCCCGTATAGCAAGGAAATGAGCAGATTTAGTCAAGCGATCACTAATAACCCATATTGCATTATTACCTCGAGGTGTCTTCGGCAATCCCACAACAAAGTCCAAGGATATATTTTCCCATTTCCATTCTGGTACTGGAAATGGCTGAAGCATCTCTTTTGGTAACTACCTCTCTACTTTAACATTTTGACAAGTCAAACACTTCACAGTAAAATAAACAATATCCCTTTTCATTCCGCCCGACCAGTAACACTCCCGAAGATCTCTATATATCTTAGTACTTCCAGGATGGACTGAAAACAGATAACCATGAGCTTCACATAACAAATCTCTCTTCAACTGTAAATCACACGGCACACACAATCTCTTCCCAAATCTTAAAAGAAAATCATTATCAATATTGAATTCAAGCAACTTACCATTCTGAACCAGCTCTACCTTTTTCTGCAACTCGCTATCTTGCTTCTATACTTGCTTAATTCTATCTGATAGAGAATATTTTAGTGATACCTGAAACAAAATAGAAGAACATCCTGCACCAAAAACATCTATGCCAATTTTCATCAAATCCTTAACCAAAGGGTCACGTTCCAAACACAGCATCATTAATGAAGCATTACTTTTTCGACTCAAAGCATCAGCCACTTTATTTGATTTCCCCGGATGGTAATGAATTGTAAAATCATAATCCTTGATTAATTCTAGCCATCTCCTCTGTCTCATGTTAAATTTTTTCTGAGTGAATATATACTTTAAACTTTTGTGATCAGTATATATCTCACACTTTACTCCATACAAATAATGCCTCCAAATTTTTAAAGCAAAAACAACAGCAGCTAATTCCAAATCATCTGTAGGGTAATTTACCTCATGAGTTTTCAACTGTCGTGAAGCATAAGTAATTACCTGATCATTCTGCATTAGGACGCAACCAATTCCTTTCAATGAAGCATCACTGTAGATAAAAAACTCCCCATTCCTGGAAGATAGTGCCAAAACTAGAGCATTCACCAATCTTCTTTTCAATTCCTGAAAACAATCATCACATTCTTTTGTCCAGATAAACTTAACACCCTTCCGAGTTAGATTAGTCATTGGACTAGATAAACGTGAAAAATTTCTAACAAACCTTTGGTAATAGCCTTCCAAACCAAGGAAACTACGAATCTCTCTTACATTTTTGGGTCTTGGCCTTTCTTCAACAACCTTTGTTTTTGCAGGATCAACAGTTATTCCATCTTTAGATACAATGTGACCAAGGAAAGAAATTTGTTGCAACAAAAACTCACAATTTCTGAATTTCCCATAAAATTTCTTTTCTTTTAAGGTTTGAAAAATAACCCTTAAATGTCTTTCATGATCCTATTTACTTTTAGAAAACACCAAAATATCATCAATGAAAACAACCAAAAACTTATCCAAGAACTCATGGAAAATTATATTGATTAATTCCATGAATACAGCAGGGGCATTGGTTAGCCCAAAAGGCATTACTACAAATTTATAATGGCCATACCTTGTATGAAACATAGACTTCGGAACATCTGCTTCCTTTACCTTCAGCTGATGGTACCCCGATCTCAGGTCAATATTTGAAAAATACTGAGCTCCCTCGAGCTGATCAAACAAATAATCAATATTAGGCAAATGATATTTGTTCTTAATAGTGATGTTATTCAAGGCTCTATATTCAATGAAAAGTCTCATTGAACCATCATTCTTTTTAACAAATAAAATAAGAGCACCCCATGGTGATGTGCTAGGTTGAATGAACCTTTTCTCTAATAAATCTTGCAATTGCTCCTTCAACTATAAAAGTTCAACTTGAGCCATTCGATAAGGGGGTTTTGAAATTGTCTTAGCATCAGGAAATAAGTCAACAGTAAACTCAACCTCCCGATCTGGTATTATTCCAGGCAACTCATCAGGAAAAACATCAGGATACTCATTTACCACTAGCACATCATTAATCTGAACAGTTCCCTTGTTTCCAACAATGTGTGCAGGGTAACATTCATTTCCATCTTTTACAAGTTTCTCGGCCTCTTGATATGTTATTAACAGTAAGTGTTCATTCTTGTAAACAAACTGAAATTATTTCTTAAAAGAAACTTTTTTAGCTCTACAGTCAATCTTAGCATGGTAAACAGAGAGCCAATCCATACCCAGGATAACATCAAACTCTACTAGAGGTAGAACAATTAGGTTTTCATGTAGGTTCTTTCCATGAATAAGGATAGGAAGATTCTTATAAATTCTTTCTGCCTCAACATTTCCCCTAGGTGTTTTTACCACAAGCTCAGGAGTCATTTCTGGAGATGGTATTCCCATTTTACTAGAAAAGGTTTTAGAGATGAAAGAATGTGTAGACCCCGAATCAAACAACACATTGGAATAATCTGAAAAAACAAACAAAGTACCTGATAACACTTCATTTGATGGACCGACATCTGCTGAAGTAGTTTCAAAGGATTTCACTACCCCTTTCTGCTTATAGTATAACTGCTTCCCATCACTCGAGCTATTTGTCGGACAATCGTTTTCATAGTGACCCATCTCATTGCACTTAAAAAACTTCGCTAACTGTAAATCAAATTTGGTCTTACCATCACCTTGATCTTTTTCAGTGCAATCATGAGCCATATGTCCCATATTACCACATTGGTAGCACTTTCCAGAATTCAGAAGACATTCCCCAACATTCCTTTTACCACATTTCTCACAAACTGGAAACTTAGTTTTCTTACCGTCATAATTTTTTGAAGAATTATTCCCTTTATCCTGCCACCTCGGTCTCTTCTTCTTCTAGTTGTTATAGAACACTTGATGATCAGAAAACTCCATTTCCACCTTCTCAGCACATAGAACAAGATTTTCATAACTTTTGAACTCATGAGAAGCCAATGACCTTCGATATTTTGGCTTTAATCCTGAGTAAAAATGATTGATTTTACTATCAATGTCTCAGATAAAATTTGAAGCATACCTTTCCAATCGAGTGAACCTCTCTTCATAGGCAGCCACCGAGACTTCCTCTTGCCTCAATTCCATGAATTGTTTTTCCATCCTAAGTCGAACAGACTTAGGAAAATACTTCTCAAAAAACATACCTTTGAATTCATCCCAGTCAAGAGCATCAATCTCATCAGCGTCCCTGATATTTTTAACCATCGACCACCACTGATCTGCCTCACCCTCCAAATGGTAAATAGCAAGACTAACCTTTTGATTGTCTGAACACCCCATGACATAGAAAATATTCTCCAGTGCTTTAATCCACCCTTCAGCTAGCACAGGGTCAGATGATACTCTGAATGACGGGGGATGTTGCCTCATGAAATGTTTCACCACTGACATGTTCCTCTGCGGTTGATCTGGCTGATCTCGTGCATGGATACCACCACCATTTATCGCTTGAGTGAACTACGCCATTACTGTAAAAAACTTTTCAGTTCCAATTCCGACCATCTCAGGATGCTGATTCAGAAGGTTATTTCCTTCTGTATGCCTTCCTAGCACTGATTCCCTGTTTCCTCTGTGGAAAACCATTCTGAACAAACATGTATTACATGGAGCAACATGGTAATCTTCAAATGCTATATCATTTAAATTTGACCATAAAAAAATATTTTTGGATAATCATTTAATAGAATTCTAACTCATAAAGTTATCTAAACTGACCTCTGATACCAACTATAAGGCTCCAGCCTTAAACATTACTTAATGTTGAGTTATTACAAGATTACACATTGAGGATCATTTCAGGTTTAGAGTTTTAGAGAATTAGATCATAAAACATGCATTACATTCCACATTTAAATAAAGTGGATACATAAAAGATAGTTTTCATTTTTCCCATCAACGAAAACATATTTAAAATAAAAGATGGATTCTTTCTTGACACTTCCTTGACACTATCATCATATCATGTACCTTTCCCTTGACCTGTGAAAAACATTTCAAAAACATGGGATGAGCATAAAAAGCTCAGTAAGGGATATAAAAATATGGAGAGGAAACATGAGTAAATATATATATAAGAATGAAATCATACTTTATCCATAAAACATAAGAACATTAACATACCTCATCAAATCATGAATAAATCATATAAATCATAAGACATAAAGGTAACTTGAGGCATTCATAACATTCTGACGTAGGGAGTAACCCTCGTGGTTACATTTGGAAGACCCATCACAGTATATTCCCTAAATCTCTTCAGAGAAACCTCAATGTTTAACCCCTACGCATTACCCAATGCATTGGAGAGCTATATCGGGCTCACCCGCCCTTAGTTTATCACAGAACCACCCGTCTTCATAACAATGCCCAAGAACCACAACATAATCGTATCACATAAAACATGAATAAAGGAAACATAACATTTCAAATTTTCAATCACAAGATATCAATACAACGCATTGATATAACAACATTATGAAAACCATTTTCAATACCAAAATAAAATAAAAGTAAAACATGGTATTTATTTTTCTTTTAAAAAAGGTATGGCTTGTAGAGGAAGCCGAAACTCAAATAATGGTCACGGTGGAAGAGAAGTCGTTGTCGCCGCATACGTACGACAAAAACATTCCCTTTTGTCATTTAGTAAAATGATTCATATAAAAAAGATATCTCTTGGATAAAATTAAAAATCAAAGTGGTTTATACACCGTATAAAAGAAGGTTGTGTATAAAACAAAATATGCCTCAATGAAAGGAGATTCAGACGAAGTCCCATACCTCGGGTCCGACTTGACTCGATCATTCTTTAACCTCCTGAATAATAAACTTGAGTTAATTTATACTTGCTTGAGAAACTTTTTCAAGTTCATTATTCATTTTATATCACTTATTACCATGTCATGAGCACTATGTAATTATTTAAGTTAATAACGGTTGTTTTAACGATCATTGGTACTTGAGTCAAAAAAATAAACTCTCTATAATTACATGTTGTTCATGTATCCATTATATCCAGAGTTATAATCATGATGTATATATCATATATATCATATATATCTAGTATATACATGCATTTATAATATTACATAACATTTAGAGGTAAGAAATGAAATGCACCGTTCATGGAGACGGTAGGCCGTACGTACGCATGAACGCTACTTTCATTTCTATTTCGTATTTTATGGAATGGAATACTAATGATATAATGGTATATTATAATTCCAGTATAATATCATATATAAAATCCTTAATTACATCCTCTATATGTCCCACATTTGGCATTAACGAATCAAATCTCTTTGAGGGGGCGGTAGTCCGCACTTCCTAAAATGAAGATATCGCGTTTACCCATAATGGAAACCATAAAGGTATTCCATAAATGGAAAATAAATAACCTTAAGTAAAACATAATCATATTATATATCATATATAAATATACTTTCATCTTAATGGCCACCTTTTAAGGTGTCAAAAGAATATTGAACAATCATCGTTTCGTGAGGCAGAAATTTTCCATCCACGGAAACAGTATGTTCTCTAACCATTAGATGTAGGTGTGTGTAAATGTAGCTCAAATACTTCTTATAACAACATAATAGTATATTAAATATACTGGTGTTGTTACAGAATAAAGGAATAAAAAGAGTTTAGAGATTTGGAGAAGAAAAATAAAACATAAGAACACAATAGAAAACACTACCTTTAAAACGGGTAACTCTTTTTGATTTGAGCTTAAAGGATTCCTTGGGAAGACTTCGGCACAAAGTGAGGCATCTAAGAGTTATAGAGGGATATGGAGAGACAAAATGGTCAGGGGTTGGCCGAGCCAAAGGCTTTGGAAGTGTGGGTAAGGTGGTAGAGTGGGGGGCCTTTTATAAGAGGAGAGGAGGGGCACTCTTGGAAAGTTAAGAAAGGATACTTTGTTATAAAATGATTTTCGGATAAAAAATGTCCCAAAATTATAACTTTATAGGATAAGGTGATAAGGGTTATAAATTCACCCATAAAAATGGTTTTTTACAAGTGTAGGTCTTAGATTTTAAATTATCTTTTCATTTTATTTAAATCGTTAAATAACGAGGTCATCGCTGCATCATCATGGTGTCATAAATAATTTAATTTATTTAATGTCTAAAAATTATAAAAAATATATCATAATGTAGGAAATATTTTTATCTTTCCAATGAATATTTATAGTCAAAAATCAGACTTGTATAAACCCATGTAATTTTTTTTAATAAAACAGTACATGTTTGTGTCATTTTTACTTTAACATTAAATAAAAGGCATTAATGTCTTTATCTTACCCATGTGGCTCCATGGGGTCCCAAAAAACGACCCATGGGTTGTAATGGTCGGCCATGACACATCCAATAAGGGTAGGACATGTGTCAAGTTTATTTCATATTATTAAAACATTATTCTTACCTTAAATTACACTAATTACCTCTAATCGCGATTAAAAACTTAAAAGTTACTATTCACCAAAAAATTATTTTAATCTTATTGAACCACATTTTACTTATTAATTACAACCATGTATGTTGGATTTTTTGAAATTCAAAACACAGAGGTGGTAAAATTTCATTTAAACGAAAAATCAGTTTTTTAAGTACAACTTAGTGGTTTCACTATTCATCAAAAATTGAAGTTTTTCTGAAAAGTACCAAAACATCACCCTAATCTATATTTGATATTCCGAATTCAAATATTATGTCTATTTTAAAAAATTAAAAACATATAATTTCCATTAATTAATTTGATAATTAATTCCCGTTGTCAGAGCAAATAGTGTGTTTTTATGAAACAATAAGTATCAAAATATTGACACCAGTTTAAGTCCAATTTCAGAGTGAAATTAATTCCAACGACCACTATTGGATTAAATGGTAAAAATATATTCTAACAGAACTTTAAAACCAATTCAAAATATAATATAATCATACAAATAAATTATATTAAAAAGAGGTTTTGAATTAAAATACAACATTTTTCACTATTCATTAAAAAAATGAACTTTATCCGAAAAATACCAAAAATTTACACAAAGTAAATTTCAATGTCCCAATCATAAAGAATAAGTTTATTTATAAAAATAGAGCTTATTAAATTGATAAAAGTTTGATTTAAAAATGGTTTTCCATCAAAAGGCAGTAAAACAATCTTTTAAAAATATTAGTGTATTCCATGCTTAAGATTGGATTTATTCTCATTTTAAGCCTCTAAAACACTATGTAATTCATTAATAGACCTAGATAAAAATATCTATTATTCATTACTTACTTGGGATGTTACACTTGAGATATATCCTTCATCATCTTGGGTGAACACCATGACGGTGAAAGAACCTCCGAGAAGGATTTATAGGATTGTTCATACTAGCCAATGATATAAAAAAATAGGAGTTAGGTGAATAACTGTGAAAAATATTGAATTCTTGGAAATATAAGTAGAATATAAAAGAATCCAACAAAAACAAATACTATAGGTTGGGGTTTTTTTCTATGGTTATTATATTTCATAGAAAATTTCACTTCCTATAATTGAAATAATATATTTTTTGGGAAATAGAATATGTGTCTATGTGGGTAGAGGTAGAGGATCTTCCCAACAGTATTGCCTCATGTGTGATTAAATTAATCAAGGAAAACATATTTTCTATATTTTTAGTGCCTATATAATTAATTACTTGAAAGAGAACCCATTTAAAGAGTTATAGGATAAAAAAATTAGTGGATAAGTATGAGTTTCCTCACAAAATCCATACAACATAAGAACTACCATCTAGTTGGAAGGAAGAAGTATCCAATATAGAAAAAATAGATTTTTGAAAAGAACATTCCTACCTCCGGAATGGAATGAAATTTCATGTTGGATGAAGATCTATGGGATTACAGATCTTCTTTGAATACCCCAGTAGGGACGTCTGCATAAATAAAACTTTTTAGAAAAAATTTCAATATTACTATATAACTACATAAAAATTATTTTTGGGTAGTGAAGGACATGGAAATTGAATTAAAGTATATAAGTGGGAGGAGGCTACTAGATTAGAGAGAGGTGTATAAAATTAGAAAAAAATAACAACATAATTATGAAATTTAAAAAGCATACAAAAAATCTTTTATTTACTTAATTAATTATAATATGTATTCCAAGGTTCGTCAAAGTGTATTTCTATTCAATTCTATAGTGAATATTTTCCTAGGTTAATGAAAAACCAAGTGTTCACTACACTTAACCATTTTGAGGGTGGTAGACAGTGGTGCTGTGGAGATATTTGAAAAGGAAAACATTACATTTTTTTCAATTGAAACAAAATCAATCAATTTTATGTAGTGAAAGAAAAGGTCTTGGAAACCATTCTAAGCGAGAATGTTAATATTTTATGCTGGTATATTTCAGGTTCTATTTTTTCCAATGAATTATGTGTGAGATGAAATAAGTTCATTTTCTATTGTCCCAAACGATGTGGTATGTGATTTTAAGGTAATGGTTGTTAATGTATTTAAATTAGTTTTAAATATCTATTCAAAAATACTCCAATGAATCATGAAAATGTCATCAAAATCACTACAATTAAAATTTATATGAGTGCATCATAAAATAAACCTCAATCCGAAAAATAAATGATATTATGGGGGTATTGAAAGAATAAATTTCTATGATTACAATGCACATGTATTTGTTGCAATGATGAAATATAATTGGTTTGGATCAATAACAAGACAACACATTCATACACATAGGTTGATATCATGAAATATGGTAAGGGTTTCTAAACTAAAATTTCCACCCAGTTAGACATATGTCTAATTATAAACCATGTTATCTTTGGAAGGGTTTATATGATTCCCAATTAATATATTTTTTTTCACAATCCTCACATTATTCATTTTATTTAATGTTTCATTTTAATTTATATAATTGAATGGGTGTTGATAAATTTTTTTAAAGTTGTAAGTGGTTCGTTTTCAATGATTTATGTTCAAGAGTCATATTTCATATAGCCCATGATGATATCATTAATACTGTTTGATTACATCCTAATGTGTTTCATTTTAAATATTCATTTAATTCAAGAATTTTGAAGATCTTTATATTTTTTATTCATCAAATATATATTTTTTTAAAATATACCAATGTTGTATGGTTCTTTGATAACACAAAAACAATTATTTAGTTAAATGATTATTTATGATATTCGTTCTTCCAAGATTTATTACTTCCTCCATAAGAGTTTATTTCATGGTAATTTCCATTCCTGTAGTAGAAAAATTAATTTTGAATGTGACTATGACTTTTTCTTTTATGAGTATGGAAAAACTTTTTCAAAAAATTCTTAATGATTCCTCTCATTGTATGAGAATTATTCCATATAAAGATATCATTTAATGATTATAATGGTTTTCCAAATTATTTTATCTCTTCATAAATTTAAAAATAAAATCAAAAAATTCATCATAAATAATTTGTGAGTTGAAAAGAAATTATTGACATTAAAAATAGTTTTTAATTAATAGTTTTATTAGGAAACAAATCATCGTTATTTTTTTCTTCTCAAAGAAGTTTTTGAAAAAGTATTTTTTTCATAATTTTTTTTATAAAAAAATTATTTTATAGGGTAATATTAAATTTTTTTATCAGTCCCAATGTATTTATGTTTATTAGAAACATTTTTTTGGGTGTTTTAAAGTAATTAAAAAAATGATATTTCTACTTTTTCATCAAAATAATTTATATGATAATAATTTCACATTTATTTTATAATATAAAAAATAATATTCTTGCTCATATGGAGTTATTTTTTATGAATAACCTTATAAATTCCATTTTGTATATTTACTTTTATAAGATTTAATATTTTGTAACAACCTATATAACTTTTTTCCATTTTATGAAACCATTTGGGAATGATATTTCACTGATTTTCCTTTAATGGGTTCTTGATGTTTTGATATTTGGTTTATTTTTAGAATATCAGACATTATTATAGATTATCATCATAAAATTGCAAGGTAAAAAAAATCTCTTATATCGTTTTAGATTAATAATTCCAGGAGATGGTTTGGGATAGATATATCTGTAAAATAATTGTGTTCCTATAATGACCTTATATTTTTTATTTCCACTGTTATCATATGTAGGTTCATATATAATATATCGTTAAGATAGTTTGGTTCTAATAAATCCCTAAAATGTTTATGGTTTGATAAATCTCCAATACTATTTGGGTAAGATAAATGCATGAGAAGGTTTGGAGTTAATAAAAACTTGACATAGTTTGGGTTTGATAAAGACCATGAATGAATTTGTTTAGGTTTACATGTTATTAGGTAATTAGACATAAATATAATGTTCTTTTCACATAACCATGTGCATGATTTATTTTCTCTCATTTTCATTTATAAAAAATCAGTTTATTCACATATGTATTAGAATAACGAGTTTACTGGCATTTTAAGGGTTAAAATAATGATTTTTTACAATGGTGTTGGCATAATGAATTTTCCCACATTTTCATCAATATACATGATGTGTGTGTTCACATAGGTGTGGGAACAATGAATTTTCTCAAAATTTGTTTATTTTCATAAGAATTTTCCCCATTTGTATGTTTATTTTTATTCCTAGATATGTTACATTATATATTTATTCCCTTTTACTATGATAGTCCACAATTTTATGTTTTCCTCCTAGGATTTGGGATTAATGTTTTATTAATATAAGGGTTGTTATTATTACTCTAGCTCTTATATATAGGTAAATTCAAAGTCATATTTTTTTGTTATTTTATTACTTATTTAAGGGATTTATAACAATTTAATTATTTAGAGAAAAAAATAAAATTAAAATGCAGTTTGAAGAGGGATACATCTTCTTCGAGTATCCTCTGTAGGATTCCACCAAAGGACTTACTAGTTAGATTTCTGCCCAAACTGAGGTTTATAGGATGAGATAAAGGTTTTTAGTAAGTTATTTTTATAGATATTATCCAATAAAAAGTGGTTCGGTAGAATTAATAAGAGAGGATACGGGGTGGCCATTTATAATTGAGGAGTGTCATTGTTTAAAATACTCAAAAATATTCAATAAAGGGAGGACACTCTCACTTCATGTGTCACCATAATTTATTGAAAATTGATGGGAGGGTTTGTGTGGTTAATAAACACATCCTCTATACAAAAATAAACATATTTATATCATGTCATTCCTTAAACATTAGGTAATCTAAATTTTACCCTTTTAGTTTTTAACATGGAAACAAATTTTTTTTATTTACCGACGTAATTTACCAATTACGACTAACTCAAAATGAAATTTACAAAATAATATATAAATAATGATTATAAATATGGAATATAATTTATTAAATAAAAATCATAGGTGTGTGTAGAAAACATTTTCACACAAGTTCATTTTACCCACAAAACCATGTTTTAACGTTAATCATGGTAATTAATTTTTAACTATTTTACCAATTAATTATAATAAAAAAATTAATTACAAATTATTAAATAATATAAATTATTCTGATTTCAAATATAGAAAACATTTTTATATATTTCATTCACTGATGGGAAATAAAATTAATTTAAAATTAATCCTACAAACAAGGAGAGAAATAGGTGTTTTCAAATGCATATTTTTCATGAAAAAAATTACTCTATATTAACTCTACAAATAATAATAAACATTATATTAATGTTAATTAATATTCTCTGATATATTATCTAAAAAAATCCTTCAAAAAATTCCCTATTTGGGATTATTTAAAATAATTAAAATGGAGATTAATTATGCATTTTAAAATATTTGAAAAACATTTTTAAACCCCAAAAGAAACGTATACTAAAAACTAATAAAAAGATAACTCAAAAGTAATTTCATACATTAATATAAACTAAATAATAATTATGTTTCTTGAAATCTTATATAAACATAACGTGACTATTAAATTAATTATTTTTTAGAAAATAAGTGGTATTTTTTGTAGAAATTAGTATTTCTCTATAAAACCCAGATACACTTTTTAGTTACTCCCTTGTTTATGTATTGATTATTATACACGTTTGAGATCATTTTAGGGGTTCTCAGGTATGGATATCTCTTTCTGGTAAAATTACCAAAATTTCAAATATATAAGTTTATTTTAATTAATGGAGTCCAGCTACAATTATGATTATGTCTTTGAGGTGTTCCTAACAAGTTTAGAAGTCGTCCCGAGTGATTGGGTGTTTTTCTGCTAGAAAATGACCTGTTTGAGGTATAATTGGATATTACACATAATAAAAGAGATTAAAATCCATTTAATGTTTGCATTAGTATTTCATGATATATATATAAAACATGACATGTTTCCATTTCATGTAATTTCTTTACATCGTATAATGATAGAGAATCATATTTCAATAAAATGTTGATGAATTTTTGTGCGTAGTATGACTTTGTGAATTTCAAGACAATTAATGGGATTAAATTCCATGAAATTATTTTGATAAGTTTTTTAAGGGAACTGCGTGAGTGGTTAATATTTTATTCTACCTAAACCCTCCCTATCTCATCCTAGAGTTCACCCTAGGCGATTTTATAGATCACCTCCCCTTCCGGATTTCTTTTTTCGACAATCGATCATTATAGTTATTGTAGTGAACCTCCCCAGGTAAGCGTTCCTTCTGGATCTTCTTTACATTGGTCTAAAATGTTGTGTTGCATATGGTTTGGTTTCATATTCATTATCATAACGTGTTTTTATTGGTCCATTGGAGTTTCATATTGTGAATTCTTTATTAAAGGCTAATATCTTGGTTTCCAGTCACCATTGTCGAAGGTGACTAGGATTATACCAATTTGAGTTACTTATTTATATAAAATGGGTTAATTAAATGAATGTATTTTTTTGATGTATTCATTTGTTCTGATCGTTAAATATAATTGATATGTCATTTTAAATGATTTTCTTAAAAAGAGAAATGTATTTAAATATGGGTTATCTTTGAAAATGAGTTTTATTGATTTGTGAATGTATTTTAAAACACTGAATTATATTTTATTTGATTTTCAAAATTTTTTTAATAAAATTAAGGTCATGGTTTTGAAAATTTATTTTGACAACTGTCACTTTGCTAACCTCTGGTGCATTGGGAAAGAGACATATGTAGCCTTAGTGTGTGTGGAACGACTATGAGGTAACCATTTGTATAACGGTGGACTGTGGTCAGACTAGATATTAGTGGGTACTATTGTTGTGCTATTATAGGATCTTGAATGTGTATTACAAATTTTATAATAGTCTAGGATATAATATGAGGTTATTTATTATTTATTTTCATTTATCACATGGTTGTTTTTATCATGGATTGTTTCCCATCAATTCTTATATGAGGACGAATTACATAACTTCCCATGATAAGTTATTTCACAGATACATGTTTACATTATTACCTCTGGATGCATGGATATTCTCTCATTAAAAATCTGACTTCTACTTGTAATATTTTTTTGATAATATGAATGGATTTTATTAAAACTAATGGGAAATTGAGTTACAAAATAACCAAATTTATGAAAATTATTTTAAAAAATATTTTTGGTTTAAAATCTAAAACTATTGATTTCTTATTATTATAACATGTATATAATATATAGTGGTATCAGAAAAGGTATTGAGATCACACAATAATTTTTCCATTGGGGAGTTTTTAGATGTGGTATTGAAAGATACAGGTAAAGGAAAGGGAAACTTATAGCTTATAGACTTATAATTTGATCATTTCATTCATAGGGGGTGGTTTAGAGGTGACTACTGGTCACAAGGGGACATTTTGTTCTTATTTTATTCATAAATTTGGGTTTTTAACATTGGTATTTGATCGTATGGATATGATTGTATATTTTTATTCCGTACAGTAGTTGGGTAGTATGTCTTCTTCTATTATATTGATGACCTTGTTCTTTTTTCTTTATTTTCCTCACCATGAAAAATATGCAAAGACGTATGGTTGTTTTGACCCAAGTGGGTCTATTATAATTTTATATTTGATATAACGATCAGCCTGGGTAACATTACTGTTTACTATGTTTGGTTCTATGTATTGGGTATAAATGAGTTAGGACCACCAGAATTCAGATCATAATTGTCGAAAAGGGTATTGGCCATCTCACAGCTATGATTGAACCCAAGTTACAATGGTTATTCTAGGAAATTTTACTAGGTTTGAGACATGGGGTTTGGGGTCATTTTAATGAACTATATGGGATGTATTTCTAAAGTTCCCTATTAATTTTTGTAATTTATTTCTTTGATAAATTTTTTTAATTTCTTTAACTTCTTATTATTTAAAATAATTGGTATGAATTCGGAAATTGGTTCTAATATTTTTGAAATGTGATAATTATATAAATAGTTTTTTAATGTTTTTAGTATATAATGAATATAAGAATATATGTTTTGATTCTGGAGGAGGATTCCATGAGATTGGTTCGGCATCCTAATCCTATAGTGAATAATTCATTATTATAATTTTTTTCCCCACTATTCAAAATCTAGGTCAAGTGAGTGTCAAGAACTTATAATGTCTGGTTGACCATGGGAAAGAGTTTACTACGAATCATCTTTCCATATTACATGGTGATAAAGGACCACATAAATATGTGGATTATCTTGTGCATATTGAGATGATATTTAATTTATTAAATAATCCTAAAGACATAATGGTGGTTTTTCTCATGTACATGATCGAGGGATGATAAAGAAGATGGTAGAAATATATTTTCTATTCTCTATTATATAATGAACTTACTTATTCTTCATTCAAGAAAAAGATTAATCAGCAGTTTTACCCCAATATATTTCGTGTAGAAAATTCCTAGGTTTTTATAAAAATAGATTAGTGGGTGTATACTGTTCTAGAGTATTCAACCTCTTTTTATGAGTTAATACATTTGGAACAAGAT
The DNA here is from genome assembly GCA_963277665.1 of Viscum album. NCBI lineage: Eukaryota > Viridiplantae > Streptophyta > Magnoliopsida > Santalales > Viscaceae > Viscum > Viscum album. Next base: position 1,144,847,889 of record OY728159.1, on the reverse strand, counting down.
CTTGTCATTGATGAGTACCCAAAGGCTCAAAGTTTTTAGTTGGTGATGACGTCTGATATTAGGTCAATGTATATTCTCATATTCTATTACACTATTATGGAGGTTTTGGGAGAATTAAATTTGTCTATGGTAGACAAAGATGGGAAGAGAGGTTTGGGTGGATCTTTAGTTGGTGTATTTGTTATCCAAGAACTATCTTCTAGCAACAAAATGAAACATAATGGTGGTTAGTTATCCTCAAAGACGATTTTAAATGATTAGTTAGGATATACATAGTCAATTTTCTATCAATGTGGGAAGTCTAGTCCTATCGGTCTTATCTATATGGAGGCTCCAAGTTCTCATCAAAATTGTAGATTATTGGGAAATCTGAATCATTTCCATGAATGGATGTCCTAATGTACAAAGTTAGAATCCACTCATACCAAGGGTTCCAATATTTGTAACGATTCATACTATTGTAGTGGGTAAAATCCTCTGGTAAAGGGAGATGTTCATGTGGAAAAAGTTGAATTTATTTATGAGGTAGAGTATGTAATAGTTTAATTTGAGGTAAGGACAACTACTATTCGAGGTATGGTGTTTTTTTCATCTTCTATGTTTCAATCATTATTTGACCTGGGTGATACACATTATTTTAGATCATCAATGTTATTTGATATATTGTGATTGTTTTCATAACTTATTCCATACATGTTTGATATTTACACACCATTATGTAAGAGGTCCGAATAGGGTTTTATGTGTCCCATGTATTAGGTGATGATAGGTGATATTGTGGTATAACGAAACCTCTTTGTGTTTTATATTTACATCATTGACTTCATTTTCAAGAATGGATTGGATGTTTAGTATCAACTCCTAGATATAATGTTATCAATGATATGTACATTTCTTATCTACAGATGGGGCCACTCATGTCTTTCTAGGTGACTGAGATTCTGGATCAGGAAGGTCAGGGAATGTTGTTCCTTATACTGGTGTAATCATGTGGTAGATGTCATTGATGATTCTAGTTGAAATTGACCTTTTTTGGGTTTTTAAACATCTTTCAAAGGTGTGTTCAAACCCTATGGACTTTCTCATTATTTTCCTCTGTAAAGAGAGGTTGAGTTCACTATTGAACTACTCCCTGATATGATTCCCATTAATATTTCATCTTAAATAATGGAACCTATTATGTTAGAGGAACCTAAGGCTCAACATATGGAGATAGAGGATACAAGATTTATTCATCATAGTATGTAACCATGAGCTTTACCCATCCTCTTTTCTATGAATTTATACATGATTTTAATACTTTGAATTGATTATCAAATGTTAAATCAGTTGATCATTAAGAGCATGTATTCTTTTCCAAGGATTGATGGAGTATTTGAACACCTTATAGGGGAATCTAATATTCAATGATTTACCTATGGTCAACATACAACTAGTTGAAGGCTTTAAAAGAGGATATACCGATGATAATGTTCAGGAGATGGTATGGGAATTTTGAGATCATGGATACTTCTTTCGGTGTGACTAATGCTATATCGGGGTTTAAGGATCTGATAAAAAATATTTTTAATTGAATCTTGGAATATTTTTATGTCATGTTCATGAATAATATATTAGTGTACTAAATGATAGACTAGTAATAGGGATACCATTTGGATATCATTCTTTAAACTGTGAAGAAATATCAACTCTATGGTAATATTTCTAAATTTGAGTTTTGGATCAAGGAAGTTATTTTTCTGGAGAATGTTACATCTGATAGGGGTGTCCCATTTGATAATCAAAAGGTAAAAATAATTATTTTCTAGGAAAATCCTAGAAATTATTCTAAGATCCAAACTTTCTTGGGTTTGGATGGTTACTATCAGTGGTTTGTTCAGGATTTCTCCAATCTCACATATTCGATGACTGTTTTAAGTTGTAAGGGTATGAGGTTTAATTGTAATGAAAACTATAACAGAAAATTTTAGGAAAAAAATTTGTGGTTGAGTTTGATACCAGTTTTTATTTTTCAAAAATTGAGTCTTGGTTGTGATGTTTTAGGTGATACTTTCGGGTTTGGTTAGGGATGTGTCTTATTTTAGGAGAAATAGGTGGTGGCCTATGGATCACTTCTATTATGAGCTCACCAAAGAACTAACCTGCGCATGATTTTATGTTGGAAGTGGATATACATTCCCTAAAATTATAGCATCACTAATTCTTTGGGGAGAGGTGTAAAATGTATTCTAATAATAAGAACCTAAAATATACTTTTACTCATAATGATCTAAACTTATATTAGAGATGCTAGGTAGGTTATATTTAGCTGATTTATTTTTATATTTCATAAAACCATAAAAAATGAAATGTGGTTTTCAATTTTTTTCATAAAATTACCTAAATAGAACATGATGTATTCGGTTTATTAGTTGTCACTGATGAGTTTGTTGAGATGAACTTGGGTTGGAAGAGTTTGGTAGACAAGTGTTGTTGGCTTCGATGAAAGATGACTCATCTTTTGAAGAGAGATTTCATCTTGAGAAGATTGTAGACATTCAATTCCAATGATTTAGGGGAATACTTTATGGTGTGGAGACCTCAAGTGAGTGTTCTTCGTCTCACATACATTGTTTTTTCTTATGTAATTGGGTGGCTGTTCCATTTTAACTGAATGTAGGACTTTATAGATAGTGGACACTGGTCTTATTGGGTTGTGCACTATAGGGATAAATTTTTTTATTATTACTTAGTCATCGATATTGGAATCCGGGGTTGAGGTTTTTGATTATAAATTTTTTATCACGACATCTTACTTGTTAGATAATTAAGGTGGAATACCAGAGAAAATCTAGTTTTTTTCAACCCGCACCAATTCTGATATAGAAGTTGGAAGATATTTCCATGGATTCCATCATTGGGTATCCATAAACTCTTTTTCTCACAAATCAGAGTTGGGGTTTCAGTGATAATATCAAATAATTTGTACATTTATTATTTATTAAAGATATCATTATGGTTGAAAAACATGGGGACTTGTATGTATGAGAGATTGTGAGACTTCTATGGTTTTCTCTGCAGTTTTATCTGACATGGAAATGATTTCCATGTTCAGGTCCTAGAATGGTTTGTAGATATATATGGTTACCCAATTTATATTGGTCATAGATTATCATTTGTATATGGATGTGTAGATAGAGAGGACTTTCCAGGTTCTTGAGTATATACTCTTATTTTATGTTCCTGATTTTATAGGATTTTGGGAAAAGAATATTCATTTGTTTGATTTTTCCTATAATGATATTTATCATGAATAAATTAGTATGTAACCCTTTAAGGATTTGTATGGGATCCCATATAGACCTAGCTTATTCTATTCAGAAGTGGGAGACTGTTCCTTTCTTAGGATAAGTATCATTGTCAAGATTTTGGAGATGGAGCAGTTGATATGGAGGAGAGTGATCATGAAACAAAGTCATAAGAAATCATATGCAGAAATATGATATCGGTTGATGGTGTTTGATGCTGTTGGTTAGGTTTTTATTACAGTTTCTACTTGATTGGGATATTGTCATTTGGTTATGAAGGGTATCTTGTCACCATGGTTTGTATGACCATTTTATATCATTGGACGCCTAGGAAAGGTGGCCTTTATGTTTGACTTTCCATCTTGATTGACATATATCCATGAAATTTTTCATGTTACCAAACTTATGTGGTATATACTAGAATCTTATGATGTTATTATATGGGAGGATTTTGATCTTTATATTGACCCAACATTGGTTAATTTTCAAGTTTATATTATGGATCATCAAGATAAGGTAGAGTATAGTAAAAAAATTCATATGGCCTGGGTACTATGGAAATGCATATGGGATAACCACGATATGTGGGGGAGGTAATGTATAATGGGGTAGTATTGGCCTTCACTTTTTCAAGTCTAGGAAAAAGTGTGTTTTTTGTTGGGAAGAAAACATGTATTGTGTGGAGATTGTAACACCCTGTTTTACTTTTTAGGCACACATTTTTCTATGATTTTTTATTTCCCTTATTTTGGTGAATTTGAGGGATTCATATGGATGAAGCACCTTTATAGGGAAATTACCTAATGTTCATAGATTTATGATTATATAAATTAATGGAGTCAGGGTACAAAAATTGTTATGGATTTGAGGGGTTACCCCACATTTCATAGAAGTCCCTAGTGTTTGAGTGTTTCCTCCTAGAAACTGGTATTTTTTCTATATGAGGTGAAATTACATGCCATGTAATGTTCAATATAATATTCCATGATCTGGATACATACAGTGGGGGGTTTACACACCATTTAATAACTTCAGGTTTTTTAATGATTGAGAATCATATTTTAAAAAAATGAGATGAATTTTTCAGTGTGTTCAGCTATGGTGGATTAAAAAATGTGTAATGGGACTACACACCCTATAATTATTACAAGAAATTATTTTATAGAGTCATGTGTACGTTCAATGTTTTATTCAACCTTCAACCTTAACCTGTGATCCCAATCTAACCCTCTACAATTAAAGAGGTATTTGCCTCTTCTAGATTACATCAATCAGATATTGATCATCAATGTTGTTGTTGTACGCCTCTCTCGGAAAGTGTTCCTTTTTTTATTATATAATTTTGTGGAACTATTTCATTGGATACAATTAAGATTTAGATTGATGAATTTATAGTATTTTATATCAGTCTTGTGTATTTTTCTTTCATTCATTGTCTTTTAATGTCTAATATTTTGGTTTCTAATCACCATTGTATATGGGGGCTAGGTGCATACTATTTGAAGTGGGTGTTTGTATACAATGGGTTAATGTAATTAATTTATCATTATTCTTGATAAATTACTTTTTTGGTTTCCATATGTTTATGTAATATGTGGTTATAATGCTTTTTCTAAGAAAGAGTAATTTTTTCAAAAATGGTTTTCCTTTGAAAAATAATTTTATTGATTTGGAAATGGATTTTCAAATACTAAATAGGATTGTCTTAGATTTGAAAATATTTTGTAATATTTTGAGTATGTTTTTTGAAATTTTATTTTAAAAATTTTATCATTGAGATCATAGGGTGCGTCGGGAGAGAGACATGGGTAGCCTTATTGTGTGTGGAACCACATGGAGGTATACTTTTGGATATCGATGGATTGTGATAGGACTCAGTACCAGTGTTATTCCAATTTTGGCTATTGATTGTATAGTTCACATTTTCTTATAGTCTAGGGCGTAATAATAGTTTGATTTTTAATTATGGTTATTTATTTCAAGGTTTTTTCCATCCTGGATTATTTCTCATAAGTTTTTATATGAGTTTTTATCCCATAGATATTCATGTTAGGTTATTTCATTGATATATTTTTACTTTTTTACCTCTTAATGCATGTATATACTATCTCGTTTATATCAATTATGTTTTTATCCATCCTTGTCTTTAGAATATCAATGGATTTTATAGAAACTATAGGGAAAATTAATTACCAATGAATTAGATCTATGAAAATTCTTTGTTAAACTATTTTTTTTAAAATATATAAAAGTTCATTTCTTGTTATTAGACCTTGTATAGACACTATGATGGTTTCTTACTGGGAAATGTGCTCTCACCCTACTTTTTTCGATGGGGTTGTACTTGATGTCATATTTTAGGATACAAGTAATGGAATTGGTATCTTATAGTATGTTGGCTTCTCGTTTGGCCTTTGACTTCATAGAAGGGTAGGTTGAAGGTAAAAATTTGACACATTGAGACATGTTGGTCTTGTTATATTCATTATTATATAATTAGTATGTTTTTTTGTGGATTATATAGATGTGGTTATATATTTTTCTTCCACATTGATTTGGGTTGCATGTTTTGATTCATTATATACAAGGACTTGTTCCTTTCTCATTATTTACCTCTCCATGGGATATCTTGCTCAGCTTTATGGATTTATAGACCAGGGTTTGTCGATTTCCTTTTCCCTATTTAATGAAAGATAATATTTTCAAAAAATTAAAAAATTCCACAAAATGAAAATTTTGATATTCTGATTCTAAAATTGATGTCAATTTTATCAAATAAATTTTCTAAAAGTTCTAAATATTTGAATATATAAATTTTTTATTAAAATAAATATAAAATGTTTGTTTAAGAAAAAATATTTTTTAATAAAAAATTAACTTTACTAAAACATTTATAGATACTTTAGAAAAAAAATATCAATAATTTATATTGAGTATGATATTTATGTATATATACATATATATATATATTTTCAATTAGTTAACAATATTCATACTCCATAATTTATCCTATGTGATAAAGTATATATATATATATATATCATATGTTGTTTATGCTTAGTTTTTCTTGTTGAATATTCTATCAAGCATAAAAATATTAGGTTTATGTGCACCATAACTATTGAATAAATAAAATTTATTTAAAAATAAATATATCACAATTTCTCAAGGAGTTAAATTCATATATATGTTAAGTGTTTCATTTCATTTGTGCTATCAATTATAATTTTCATATTTTTAAATAATGGTGTGTTACATCCTCCCCATTTAATAAATTACACCCTCCCAATTTTAACATTATCTTGATAAAAATTGAATGGAAATTGAAAATTATTTTTAAACCCACATCGTATAAAGGGTTACTATAAATCTTTATTACTGTGAGTGATAATGGAATTACAAAGGTCGTGTGGAATAATATATATCTAGGTGTCCAAATTGGATAAAATAGGTTGGAATGTAGGACAAGAATAAATAATTATAGAGAGTGAATGTGGTCATTGATCATGTGTTATTGAATGTTTAATTTAAAGTTAAGGGACTCATAACCATAAATCTGTGTTGAATAAAAATTCCATTCATTTATTAAAAATGAATGTATAGTGATAACATTTTTCCAAGATCCTTTTCCTTGATATTATGAATTATCTTACAATCTAGACTAAGAGAATATGGACATATACTTACACGATGAATGGAATTTCAAACGTTAATAAATTTCCACCATAATATAATCTTTTCATAAAAATGATGTGTATTCATGATGAATTTTTCATTCCAAGAGCACTAAAATAAAATTTTAAATACCAAAGAACCATAAAAGGCATAAAAATATATTCCTCCTATTCACAATCATTAACGAAAACCATAATGGTTAGAAAATTTTAATGTAACTCCTAAAATGAAGAAACCCTCATATGATACAATAATATTCCAAATTAAATATCAATACCAAAATTTAAAACTAAATAATTCAATAACCATATATCCCAAAGATATTCAGTAACAAAAAAATTATTTATTTTTTTATCATAAATGGTTATCTCATACCATTCATCTTTCAAGAACAAAAAATATGGCAATCTAATTATGAAGAAAAATTAATCACATATTAACCAAATCAATTTTCAATCATGTGGTTATATATATGATAAAACCTTTATTTTCAAAATATAGAAATAATATACAACCTAAAGGTTAAAAATAACTTAAATATCATTCCCAAAAAAATTGGATTCATACTTCATGTTATACCATATCATTAAAAATACATCATCTTATTAAAACGGATTGTAATATTTTATTAATCAGATTAAGATATCCTTGCATAAATCCTTAAAATTATTTATAACACATTAAACTATTGATCATTCTTATTATTAAAGTCCTATGATATTATCGATAACTCCTAAGATAACCTCAAACGAAAACCTAATAATCTCTATTTTTATATAAAACTTTCTTTTCCTACCATGTATAAAAGTCTTGAACCAGACCTCCTAGATCTGGTGATGAAAGCATAAACATAAAATTTTTGGATTTGAAAATGATTATTGTGACCCATTTTTTCAAATAAAAACTATAAAATATTAAAAGTAAAATTTAGATCACATAAATTCATGAGGACCTTTTATGTTTATAACTATAAATAATTTGAAAAAACAACTACATAAACAATGACCATGTCATAAAATGATATTTTATTCTAATAAACCCTTACATTATTATTTCACATTATGGAATCATCATTATCAATATGAAATCCCTTATAGATATAATTAGTTCAACCAAATTCAATATACCCTATGGAAAATGCCACATATGAAGGATGAGATCAAATTATTAGTAAGGGGAAATATAATAATTTATTAATAAATTTCATCATTTAGCATAATAAGAGCATACAGATATGATGGAATAATCAAAGTGCAAGAGTATAACATAAAGATATTCACACCCAACAATAATGGGGCCATAAAACATGAAAACATGGCATAAGGTTTTAACAATTGAAAGAGTCACAAGGATCAATAATATTATGAAATGGGATTCCAATATTGATCAAATGATATTTCATAAACCCATATGATGAATAGATAAAAAATATTGGTATCTTGTAACATAATATTTATAAAACACACACATAACCCTTTCAATTTAAATATCCTGATGAAAAATATCCAATATAATTCCACAAATAATATCATAATTAACTAATGCATTAGAGTTCTATTTTGGTACATCTATCATTAAAGCTATAATGGGATCACTCGATGTCATATGAGTCACCTAATCATATAATATGTCATGGGTTCAATAAGTTATATCTGGTTCACCCCATTATATAAGCTATAATTCACTCACTCGATCTTATCTTGGAAAACCCATCATATATGTAATATCCATGAACTATAACATGAATAATGTGTAAAGTGACTATTTATCATCCTAAAACTAATACAAAATCATTATTACTTTTATAACATGGGTAACCAATGGCAATGAAATGGATACCATGATAATCTATTTGAAACATGATTAACTTTTTAAAATGATATGTATTTCATAAATAAACTCTTTAAAATAATATTATTCCGTCCTGAGAAAGAATGAATATGGTAACAATACTAGATATCCTACGTGAAGGATATAAAAAACAAGGGTTTTTGATATTGATGAATTAAAATACCATTAAAATATCATTAAAATCGATTTTTAGGAATGAAATCATTTTAATTTTGGGAAATCTCTATGTAAAATAGTAAAAATTTTGAAAAACAATTTTTTGAAAATCACTAATAATTTCTATAATATTAAAAAAATATCTACTTTAAGAATAACCTAAAAAAAATTAAAATTAATCTTCAAATAAATTTCTCTCATGTTAGTGGGTTATTATATATATGTTAAAAAAAAATTTCTTTTCCATTGTAAATTTTTTTGAAAAATACATTCTTTAAGAAATTGAGAATAATATTAATTTATTTTTTTTGTAAAAGGTAAAAACTGGTAAAAAAATAACTATAAAATAAATTTTATATGGTAAATAAAATTTAAAACATTTTTAGAAAATATATTCTTGGGAGAAAACATATTTGTGACCGAAGAGTGAAATTTTGTTGTATTATCTTAAAAACATTTTGTCAATTATTTTAGGTAAAAAAGAGTGCAAAATTTTAACATTAGTTGAAAATATCATTAATAAATATAGAGGAATAAAATTCATAATAAATCTTGATATTTTTATAATAGTATTTCATTATTGAAATCATGATAATAAAAAATACCGATAAATGATGAGACTTTAGTAAAAACTACTGCCACTTTTTTATCGATGAATCATAATACCCATGCCATAATAAAATAAAATGCAATATATAATATCATTAAAATTGTTTTATTAATTATATATATTTTACATATGTAATAATGTACACATTATAAAGTAATATAGGTGTATAACATTACATAATTCTTCATGAACGCAATTTGACAAAAACATCCCTTACCGCTTAGGTAACTTTGAAACCATAAATCCCATGAAATAGAGTTCACAAAATGGATATGTAAATACACATAAATTTATGTATAATATTAATAAAATATATTCAAGTGATTTATATACTCCACAAAACAAAAATAAGTGATAAATATAGAATATTTCTCACAAAAATAAAAATGGGACAAGAAAACGCTTACCTCACACTTCGTTTTGGTTGATCATGGTTTAAACTCATATAAAATGGTTTTAAAATTTTAATTAACTTATAAAATAATAGAATTAACATTTTTAATGTCATGCAGTATCCTTCTATAATATATTATAACTCATTCATTAAAAATATTTGATTATTTTTATTGTTTAGTGTGTTAACTATCTTGTTTTTTCATTCATGATTTGTTATGAAAGTTCTGGTTCTTATGAATATTATATAGATCTATCATATCTATAATAATAATAATTAAATAATTATAAAATATATACTTAATTTATAATTTTAAATTAAATCATGAAATATGTTTATGAAAAATGAACTAACATTATAATAATGGAGACAAAAAGTTGAACATACGCATGAGTGACAGTTCTTTTTTGAATTATAAATATGGGATAAAATAAGGTATTATTTTATCTTTATAGAGTGATAATTATATCATAAATAACATATTATGTTAATAAATAAACTTATATATATCATTCAAGTTTTTTGGTGATGAAAAGATAGTCACATCGCTTCATGAAGGCTGTAATCCACACGTAAACGAATGATGTTATCCACTTTTTAGTGTAAAAAGAAAATGACATATTATATTGAATTTTTTAAAAATATGACATAAATATCCTAATGTTTTAATTTATAAGAAATATATTCATATAATTTACCCTCATTACCTTCCATTCAGTGCGTAATTGAGAAATGAGTCACATTGCTTTGTAGGGCGGTAGTTCTCCATACATATGAGTGACATTATCATATCCATTACTAAATGGAATGTAAAAAGGTATATATATGATATAATGACTTATTAGGTAAAAATATATTATAAATATCATATATATATATACTTTATATCCATAATCATGCCCATCCATGGGTGGTGGTAATTTAATGAAGAAGGATATCGGTTCGCAAGGTGATAATACACCACACATACAAATACTGATTTTGCAACCCATATAATTGAAGTTGATTTATTTATAGGTGATACTGGTATTATGAAAAATTAATTAAATTTGACATTCTAAAGTTATTATATGAGCATGGATTAGTAATAATTTAATTATATGGATAAGGAAATAAAATAAAAACTCTCGTTGAAGAACACATATTCTTCTTCGGGTATCCTCCTTAGGTTTCCAAAAAAGGCCTTCATAGGTTTGATTTGTATGAAAAATAAGGATGATAAGATGAGAGGATAGAATTTGGGAAGTCATTTGGGTTATAATTTTCAGAAACCTAGATTTTTTAATTCGTGAAGAAGATAAGGGGTGGATTTTTAAAATTGAGGAGTGACATATTTGTAAATAATCAAAATTATTCAGTAATGGGAGGTAAATTTCACCTCATGTGGATCCAAAATTAATTAAAAATGGAGGGTAGTATTGATGTGTTCGATACAGATCTCCACTAAATAAAAATAAAAATATTATTACCATGTTATTCATTATTCATTATATTTACTCAATTTTACACTTTTAGTTTTTTACCATGGTAAATTGTATAATTTTATTTACCTTCGTAATTTATCCATTATGACATTAATAAAATTTTGATATTTTAATAATTTATACCAATTGATTCAAATTATTAATCTAATTTATTAAATAAAAACATAGGTTTGGTAATATTAATTTTATCACAAGCACATTGAATGTGAAAAACCCTCATTTTAACCTTAATAGTTGTAATTAGTTGTTAACAATTTTCATGAATTATTATAGTAAAAAAGAAATTTGACCATATCAGATAATATAAATTATTATTATTCCATACATGGATTTTATTTTTCAAAATATAATTCCCATAAGTAGAAATCATTCATCATTAATGTAATCTCACAGACGTGGTGAGAATGAAGGGTTTTAAGAAGTGTATTTTTCATGTAAAAGATGACTGTATATTAACTCTATGACTATTAAAAATAGTTTTATTAATATTAATTATAATTTAATGATATGACATATAAAAATATAATTTAAAAAAATCCAATTAGGTATTATTTTAATTAATTAAAAATGGAAATCATTATGCATTTTAAAAAGATTTTTAGAAAAACCAGTTTTTAAACTCGAAAACAAACATATAATAAAAAACAATACAAATATGCTTCAAAATTAATTCAGTGGATTAAAAATAAAAAAAATAATATATTTTGTTTTGTGAAATATTATGCTGAAAAATGGGACTTTTAAATTACTTAATTTATTTAACATAAATGATAGTTTTACCAAACATAATATATTTCACCATTCACAAAAAAATAAATATTTACAGAAATATTAAAAAATTACATAAAAATTAAAATTTGATATTACGATTAAAAAAATGAGTATAATTTGAAACAATAAACTTTATAAATATTTTAAATATTTATTATAACCTTTTTTTTAAAATAAATAAAAATAATTTTTTGAAAATTAAAATCACATTACTAAAAATTTATTTATTATTTACTAAACAATTATCAATAATTTATATTTATTAGGATATGTATATATATATATATATGTATATCATAATTTTGTGAATAAAATTCATATCCTCTAATTTAACAACTATTTTATATCAAATATATATAACATTGATCATTTAAGCTCGGTGTTGCATGATAGATACACTATTAAGCATGAAAATATTTTGTTTTTGTGTACTAAAAGAAATTTAGTAGATTATGTTTATTTAAAAATAAATAAAACATATTGTATCGGGAAGTTATATTTTAATGTTTGTTCAATGATGTGTGTTTTTATGCTATAATACAAAATTTTATTCTTTGAAAATCACCTGATGATACATCTTATTAATAATAAAAAAATAGGATTAAAAAGTCATATGGAATAACACATAACATGGTTTCAAAATAGGATAACATAGGTGGGAATGGAAGAAATGGATAAATAATTATATATAGTAATTGAGGTAACTAATCAGAAGAAAGTTAATGATCAATAGAATGTTAAGGGCCTAAAAACTATAAATATGTGATGATATAAAAGGAAATATATTATCAGAAATGAATGTACAATGATATAATTTTTTCTTGAAGAAAATTTTATTAGATTTATGTAAATTTATTTCCTTATAAAATAATATAATAGGAATATATACTTACTTGATGAGTAATATTTCACCATTTAATATATTTTCACCTCAATATCATCTTTTTCTCCGATTAAATAGTATTCAACATGAATTTTTCATGTCTGAAGAACTAAAATCAAAGTTTAAGGATGGAATGGTCATAAAAGTTATAATTATGTATTCCTCATTTCATTTAACATTAACCAAAACCAAAATAGTTATCACATGGAAATATAAATTCCAAAATTAGTAAACCATCCTATTATGAAAAATAATAATAATTCAATAAGAAATTAAAAAAATTAAACTAAATCATTCCATTATAATATATCTCTATTTACATGAATAAAATCAAAATTAAAGACTATTCTAACCTCAATTCTTATATCATACTATTCAGATTTCAAGAGAAAAAATATCTCTTTCTTCTTTTGAAGTAATATTAATCACATAGTCACTAAATCACATTTAAACCCTATGTTTATATATATATATGATAAAACCTATTTTCTAAATATCCAATATCCTATAAACCATTAATGTTATCAATACCTTAAATTTCATTTCAAAAAAATCTAAATTCTTACATCACGTTAAACCAATTATTTATAAATAATTCAACCTATTAAAAATTAACCAAAAATTTCATTAATAACTTTAAGATCTCATCACTTAAAACCACAAATGGGAGTATAAGAGATTGAAATTATTACTGTCCTTATGATTTAATACCTATGAATGAATCCATAAATGATAAGATAACTTCACATAAAAACATTCTCATCTGAAAGGTTATTGAACCATTCCTTTAATACCAACTATAACAGCCCAAATCCCTCTATCCAATATATGGTTCTCAAATCATAAAATTTACCTTTCTGAATTTGATTCTAATATTTTCACCCATTCTTCCCATTACTTGCTAACAACATCAAAAGAAAAATTGGATCACTTACATTTTCAAGGAACTATTACATTTATATTTTTATAGAATAATAAGAACTCCAATATAAATAGTACCCATGTGATCAAATGATCATTGTTACCATCTAATAAGTATTTCTTATCTGATATTAAGTCATCATCACTATCCATATAAAATACATTCTAGACAAAATTCATTCAACCTAAGTATATATAACATAGGGAAAAGGAAACATAAAAAGGGAGAGCTCAAATGATCAGTTATCGAAAATCTAAGAATTAAAAAATGAATTTCATCAGTGAGAATAATAAGAACATAAGATTGTGATAACATAATCATTGTTTATTAGTATATTATAACAATATTCATACCCATAAATATATAGATCACCAAATAGAAAACATGTATTGAGGATCTATTAAATTAATGATCATAAAAATAAAAAATCATGAGCCATGTGATACCAATATTGATCCAATGAAACATCATATACACAATTAAATTCAAAGTTAAAACATATTGATATTTTTTAAAATCATCTTCATAGAAAAATTTTATAACCCATAAAATTGACAAACCATATGACCAATTTCCAATTTAATTATCTCATGAACATAATAATTATCCAATGAGTTGATAAACTAAATGGGATAAACCATCATAAAATATATAATTGGGTTTCCCAATTCTATCTTGGATACCCCATCATATATGCTATAATGATCTCACTCGGTACTATCTCGGCCACCCCATCTTATAATTTGTAACCACCTCACCCAGAGATATCTGGTCCATCCCATTGTATAAGTAATATACAAGAACCCATATATGAATAAATTATATATACATTTAATATCATCCTAAAACATTTAAAAACAATAATTATTCATTTAATAACTTGGTTAACCAATGGAATGGAAATAGGTTCCATGAGAATCTATTTTGAACATTAGTAACCCATGTAAAATAAATAGGTTTCATAACAATATCTTTGAAACAATCTTACAAATTCCAACGAATTAATGTGAAAGGTATCAATACAAAATATATATATTAGAGGATAAGTAATAATAATTTTTTTTGATGTTGATGAATTGAAGTAAAATAAAAAATATCATGAAAATCAATTTTAATGAAAATATACTTTTTATTTTTGAAATCATTTTTAAAATATAATGTTTTGGAGAATATTTGTCATTGAAAATCACATAGAATTTCTAGATTACTTTGAAAATTTTTTCTTTAAAATTATCCTTTTATATTTTCAAAATTATACTTAATGAAATGACAGTCATGTCTGTAGGTAATTCAATACATTCTGTAATGAGCATTCCCTTTCCATAGTAAAATGGTTACCAAAAAGACTTGTTTGGAAGGAGACAATAATATAACTTTTAAAACTTTTTGTAAAAATAAAAATTGGGTAAAAGTGAACATTAAAAATAATTATTAAAATGTTAAAAAAAATTTTGAAAAAATTATTATAAAACATGTTTTTTCATAGAAAATAGATTTTCGATCAAAGAAAGAAATGAAGGAAGATTTTATTTAAAAAACATTATTAATTATTTTGAGTCCACATACCCATGAAATAATAACAATAAATGAAACTTCTAATATCAGGAGAATATTTAGATTTACGATATAAGACTTAAATGCGATTGTATATACACCTTATAAAAGAATATAGGTGTATAATATGACATACACATCATCGAAGGTAAATTAAGACAAACAAATCATTTTCCACTTTGGTAATTTAGAAACCTTTAAACCCACAAAAGATAGATCACCAAATGGAAATGTATATGTTCAAACATACATGGATTATAATAATAAAATATATTCCTGGGATTTATATCCACTACACAAGAAAAATAAATGAAGAATTGGTAATATATCTCACAAAAATAAAGGTTAGATGAGAAAACCCTTACCACCCGACCCCTTTTGGTTGATCAAGTGTTATCCAACTATATAGTGGTTTTAAAATTTTTATTAACATATTAAATAACAATATGAATATATATATATATATCATATATTATTATTTTATATCATCTTGTAAACTATTCTTTACTAATCCTTGATTATTTTCATTATTTGTAGTAATAATTGACATATTTTTTCAGTCTTGCTTTGTTATGAATGTTTGAGTTCTTATAAATATTATATATTTCAATAATATATATATATATAATCGTTAAATAATTACCATATTTATAAAATTATTATATTTTTACAAACAATCATGAAATATTGTTATGAAAAATGTAATAATGTTACAATCGTGGTGATAGTAGGCCACATATACACATGAGTAACATTCCAATTTTTAAATGGTCATTATTTAAAAAAGATAAGTAATATTTTATCTTTATATAATTATAATTATATCATAAATAACATATAATATAATAGAAAATAATTTTATATATCATCTATGTGGTGTGGTGATTAAAAGAGTGTAACATCACTTCATGAAAGTGGCAGTCCACACATAAACGAACAATGTTATCATTTTTTAGTGTAAAAAAATATATAATATTTAAATAATTAAAAAAATTTCTTTAATATCATAAATATTTCATTTATATCACATATATTAATTATTTATATCCTTATCACATTCAATTTTATGCATTATGTAAATACGAATCACATCACATCGCTAGGTGGTACTATATAGTACACATGTGTGACGTTATTATATCACCTAAAAAATATAATGTAAAATATTATACAAAATATAATGACCACATAGGTATAGTTAACTTACATATATCATATATAGTATTTAAATCCAGCATTATACCCAATCATGGACTGTGGTAATGGAAGAAAGAATTTCATTACTTTGTGAGGGGGTAGTTCTCCTTACACACGAACGATGAATTCATAACCTATTTGATGGAAGATGAGATATTTTATGGTTATTAAAACATTATAAAAAAATAATAGTGTAATTAATATTATTGAATTATTATATTAGAATGTTTTTTATAAGAATTTATGGGGTTAGAGAATGAAATAAAATTAAAACCCTTGTTGAAGAATGCTACATATTTGTTTTAGTATCCTCCTTAGGTTTCCACCAAGAGAATTACTAGGATTTATTTCATCCAGAAAAAAGGATTTTATGATGATATGAGGGATATTGGAATGTTATTTCAAAATTTATTTACAAAACATAATCGTTTTTAAGGTGTTAAGAATAGAGGTGGGTGGGTGGCCATTGGTTATTGGTGAATAGTGCCATTTTAGAAAATACTCAAAAGTATTCAATAATAGAAGGTCAATATCACCTCAGGTGGACACAAAATTGCGTAATAATTTTATTTATGGTATTTGTGGTATATAAATACCTCAAAAAGACAAGAAAAAATATATTTTTATCATTTTATTCCCTATTTATTATGTTTCCTCAATTTTAGCATTTTATTTTTTACCACGGTAACATGTATTTTTTATTTACCTATGAAAATCACCCATTAATACTAAAAATAAGATGATATTTACTAAATAATTTTTTTACTAATTATTATAAATATGAAATTTAATTTTTTTAATAAAAATAATAGGTGTGTCTAAAATTAATTTTAACACTGGAACATTTAATGCCAAAACACATTTGAACCTTAATTGCTATAATTATTTATGTGTTCTCACTAATAAATATATTAAAATTTTAATTTTAAATTATTATATAATATAAATTAGGTTAATTCATAATATGGATTTAAATTTTCCAGTTATATTCATATAAGTTACTAAAATTGAATTTAATATTAATAATACAGAAGCGGATAAAATTCGGGTTTTTATGAAGTCTATTTTCAAGAAAAAAATGATTTTAAATTAACTAAATAATAATATTCATTGGATAAATTTACAATAACAATAAATTATATATAATCTAAAAGGTTAATTTAAAACATTACCTATTAGGGAATTTTTTAATTCTTAAATATGGAGAAAAATTATTCATTTTATATCAGTTTTGAGAAAAAACTCATTTTTGATCCCAAAAAAACTTATACAAAAAACCATTATAATTTTTTTAAAAAAGTAATTTATTATATTAAATATAACTAAATAATACTTATGTTTCATAAAATCATATTTAATAAATAATTTTAAGATTAAATTACATAATTTAATGATAATAAATCGTAGTTTTATAAAAAAAGTTATTATTCATGAATCATTGAAAAATATTTGTTTTCAGAAAAATTCCAAGGTTTAACACAAATTAAAATTTTATATTATTATTCCAATAAATTTGTAACTTTTATAAAAAACATTTTGAAAAATTTCCTAAATTGTATCATAACATTTTCTTCATGAGAATCGATAAATATCATTTTTGATGAACACTTGTTTTGGAAGAATAAAAAAACATTAATAAAAATTGAATTATTATTTAATAAAAAATTAAAAAAAATTTCTATTAAGTAGGATATATATATATATACATATATTTCATAAGGTATTTAATACTATTAATACTTTCCAATTTAACGGCTAGGTTATAATGGACAAATATATCACTGGTCATTTAAGTTTGGTGTTTCATGTTGAATATGCAATCGAGCATAAATATATTAGGACTACATGTACTGAAATATATTTAAGAGATTAAATTTATACAAAAATAGATATATCATAATGTCCTAGAGAGTTAAATTCTCATCAATTTTTAATGTTTCATGTCATTTACGATATCAAAATTAATTTTCTTTTTTAATATCTCGCTGTGTTGCAAGAACAATTTTAAGGTACATACTTTCATTGGGTTAAATAGTTAATAATGAAGGTATATAAATATATTTTCTCATATTGTAAGTCTTTTATTATCATCAACCTAGATAGGTAATAGTCTATATTAGATTTATTTTCTTTATGATTCATTCAAATGATTATTAGAAAAGATGGTGAGTTATGTAGTACCTATATTAAATTATTAGTGAATTTTTTTTATTATAAATTTTTACACATCTCATTAGGGTTTTACATGTGTCCTGATTAATGAAAATTATATCATAACTCATAATAAATAACTTCTATATCTTCTTTAAAATAAATATATTAATAATAATTTAAATTATAATGTTGGGGTGTTTAAGATTTTGTTTTCAAGGAACTACTAACTTGGTGAGATATATATGATTTGTAAAAATCATAAAAAATTATATATTTTATTTTAAAAAAGCTATTAATATTTTTTAGATAATAATGGACAATTTTCCCCATTATTATTACTTTGAGGTTACATATACGCTTGTAAGTGTTTAAGACATCAAAAGTGTTTGATATATATATATATATTATAAAATTAATTTGAAACAATTGTGGATAAGAATGAAATAAATTAAACAATATTATGAAATTGAGATAAAAAATACACATGTTCATTGAAATGTGGTTGTCAAAAAATTGATTTAAAATTAATACCCTAATGTTTATTATCATTAGAATGATTAATATAATATAATATATGTGTTATATTCTTCTAACATTTATATTGAGTAGATAAATATGGGTTCTTATTTTTTTAATTTCAATTTCTTATTTTCAATGATAAAAATAGTAGAAGATTCATAGTCAAGAGATCAATAGTTAAATTTTTGAGATATCCAATATTGAGTATTGATTCTATTAGTTGTTCAATTTTTGATAATTAAAATATATTTTCATTCCAATAAATGTTATTTTTTCCACAAAATACATGTGATATAATTTTTTATATTTTTTCTGGTTCACAATTCACAGTATTTATGGGATTTATAATGATTTAAAATTCTTGAAAGAATAAATTTTTGTGGTCTATGATGAAGAATTTGGTTGTTTTTACTTTATATAGATATATTGTTTACAAGTATGTTAATTTTGAACATCTTATTTTAATAAGTTTTCTACATCCATTAGATATAACCTAGTGTAATTTTGTGAATATATCCACTGATTATTTTTTTTGGGTTGACACCATACACTAAGATAGTTTGTGTTTTTTTGTCATCATAGGAAAATGAAAAAATAAAATTCATTTCTTATCAACGATGGAATCATTCATAGTTGATAGTTTTGTAAAAATTAATATGATATGTGTTACAATTATTCTTGGTGTTTGGAGGATGATAGTTTTGGATCATCTTTCTCCGATTATAATATATATATATATATATATATAAGATAACATTTTTCATTTAGTACCCTATTATGTCTAGAAAAAATTCCATCTATAGATTTAATCATAATGTATAATAGAAAATTACTTTA
The DNA here is from genome assembly GCA_963277665.1 of Viscum album. NCBI lineage: Eukaryota > Viridiplantae > Streptophyta > Magnoliopsida > Santalales > Viscaceae > Viscum > Viscum album. The sequence goes on along the minus strand of OY728159.1, from coordinate 1,144,827,595 downwards.
TTAAAGTGTATGCTGATTGTGAAAATCAAGTATTTTTTGGGATCATAAATGGATTACTTAAATATGAGAATTTTTTTAATTCAAAAAATCATCAACCCTCTATTACAATATAAACTAAGGAAATTTATATTAGTATCCTTGTATTTTTCCACTATATTGTGATGAGATTCATGAGGAAACAGTAGTTAGTCCAGAGATGCTATACATTATGATGTAACATTTATAATTTATTAGGGATTTAAAGAAGATAATTAAAAATTATAAGATTTAAAATACATATCATATAATTATAATGTTGAAGTTTTTTATTAGAGGTTATATGTTCTTATGAGTTTATCATAAATGTGGAAAAATAATTCCTAAAAAGGGATGTAATTGTAATCAATCATTTATTATAACTTTTGAGATGTTGGAAAATTTATAGAGGTATCTTTTCCATCTTAGCTACATCAATTATCAAATAGGAATCATGAAATATTATATGTATATTAAATAACTATGATTTATAAAGACCCATTTTAGGGAATTCATTTAATTAATATTTATTTTGAAGATTATATGAAAATTAAAAAAAAATTCATTTGAAATTTAGGACCATAGGGGAAAAACATTATATATTTATTTATTAATTTACTGTTACTTACTTCAAAACATAGTGGAACCAAACAAATATCATGTTAAGGGTAATGAATGTTTCACTGGTAATATCTAGAGTTTTTTATGATATATTTTAATATATTTATATGGAACCATATGGTAATAATTGTGGTATAATTAAGTGATTTTCAATGATATTATTTTCACTTCATGATTTTTTTGTATCCATTCCTTAGATAAAAAATATAAAATTTATTTGTAGTACAATGACATGTAAATTCAATGTTTTATAGTGTAAAATTCCTAATTTATATATTAGTTATTTTTTATAACAATCTAAAAAGGAAAACATTATTGAATTTATTATTAATTTTTATAGTAATTGTTGGATTTTGGATATGTTTTTTACCCATGGGAATAGTTTTCATAATTTTTATGTTAGTTTTATATTATAGAAAATTCCATGAATTAGTCATATTGATTTAGATATTTTTACATGTGATTTTTTTTATATATTAATTGATGAATAATTTATATGATGTGTATGGTGGAATTATTGTTACATGAAGAATAATATTTTTAAAAGATTTAGCTTTCATTTTCAAAAAAATAAATTTTTGAGGGGTTATCAATTAGAAAGCCAATGAATGATTATTTTATGGGAATTAAGAATTTTTTATCCATTGAGAGAAGTAAGGAAACAATTTTGATCTATATTTTTATTGTAATATTATGTACCATTTCAATTATATTATGTTAATAATGAATACTCGTGAAATTTATTTGGTATAGTGGATACATATAGATGTGGTTGATTAATTGAATTAGAAGGGCGATTAATAGTGATTTGGTATTTTTAATAATTATTTATTAGATTCAAGTGCCTTTATAATTTCATCTTTTTAATAATCTAGGTAAATCATATTTGCTTTTGGTATTCTATAATGAGGAAAACATTGTTAATATTCCATGATAATGATTATATTTCTCAATTGAATCTATATAGAATGGATATGTGGGAGATAAAATATATATTTTATATAAATATTTTAAATTATTATAAAATGTGATAGGAATGATTATAGTGAAAACTATTAAATTTTAATAATGGAACAAAAGATATATCATAAAATACATTTGATGAATATTGAATTTATTAGTTTTTATTTTGGTGTATTATTAGTGTTATAGATAAAAAAATGTGAACTCTTTAATATAAGAAGATTATATTGATTTTTTTCTTATAGTTAATTTGGTGGTAGTTAATTATTTATAATAAATGTCAATTATTTGATAATTCCTCAAACATAATTTTGAGTAGTAAATGATGAAATTCTTTAGAAATTAATATAGAAGGTGTGATTAGTGAAATTATAAAATATTGAAATTATTATTTCAAAACACAACCGGGGTCATGAAACATTCAAGAGATGTTTCACAATGTTTTAGTAAAATCATGGGATTAACTAGAAATGTTTTACATATATTTCCTTCTATATAGGACTTTAGTCATTCTCCATTTTGTGTATAGTCGAATTAGAATTTTGGAACACATGGTATGAGTTGTTTTTTAATGAGTTATGACACATATACTTAGTGCATATAAAAATCATCACAAAAGTCACATAACTATAAAAATTATATAATATCTCATATATTATCAGCTAGTTTTGTTTTTATATGGATGTAGGGAATATAAACACTCTTTTTCGTAGTTTTCTTATTATACATACAATGATATCTATTTGTGAAAAGTTATTTTCCAATGAGAAATACAATGATTTATCATAAAGAATCGAGTTTTTTCTAATTGTAGAAGTAAGTTTAGTAAATACATATCATATAATTTTATTCCCCAATAATTTTTTGTTTGTGGGGTTAGATAATGATGAAGAAAAAATTGATTGTGTAGATCTAAATTCATATATTATTCTTGGTGACGAGGTTAATTTTTTTACTTAATAGATTTTGGTGGTATATATCCATTTATGGTTCATGATGATGATGATTCGATTGATTATGTGGATATGATAATGGTGATATCTGTTTATGTGGGGAGAGTCCACGTGCGTGGACACTTAGTAATAATTAGAATACCTTTTTGTCGAAAACATCATAACCATTGAGATATAGGGGAGTTATCGGATATCATTATGGTGATCTTAGTTTAGGTGGATAGAGTAAATGTTTTGATATCTAATAATTTAGAGAGTGTTTGTGGGTGGAAAACTTCATAACAATTATGTTATGGTGGACATGTGTTGGGTGGGGATGGAAGCTATGGGTAAACAAGTTCTAAGAGATATTCCATAACAATAGATAGTTTTTAAACCATCATCTAATTGAGGTGACATTGATATAAGTAAAATTTATAGTGGGGGTACTTCTTATGTGTGGAAACAGTATAATCATAAATATTATATTGGAAGTTTGGTTCTAATGGGAGGATAGTTTTTAAGACTTAGTTACTAACCTCAATCTAAGGTATTACTATAGCACGAGATATGTGATATTATACTGTTACATATGTGTTGAGATTTAGAAATGAAAATAGCTTTGAGGTATGGTATGAACATGATTGATGGATAAAATTGGGAAGAATTATTATTTAATTATAATTTTTTATATACATCATCTTATATATTTTAGTTTTAAGAAATAATCCTTTTAGTCTATTTATATACTCATTCCTACAATATACATATTATTTATTAGATCATCCATATGAAATTAATGTATTTGTTTATTGAACATATCTATTGAAAATGGGTAATTTCAAGTGGTAGTGTGTTTTATGATTCCTTACCAAATTTATAAATGAGTTTTTTGGTCATAATTCGTTAATTTTTTATATATTGTATGAAAATACAAGAACTTTATAAATTTTTATTTGTAGTCAATCCTGAAAAATTTCATTGTTATTTTTATTGATATAAAAAGATATTATTAAAATGGATAAATCCATTAATAAATTATGGTGACATTCAATTGGGGATTATCTACAACACATTTCTTATTGAATGCAAGCCTTAGCGTAAATCTCAATATTCTTGTTGGAATAGTAGAATTACTAGAAGGTTCATTCATGAAATATAAATGGATAAATCTAATAAATATTAAATGTATTAAAAAAATATCCATTTATAATAGTTTTATAAAAATAAAAAAGTAACAAATATTTTTAATGAGAAACATGAAACATGATTTTGATTATATGATGGAGTGAGGTTGAAGAATGTGATTGAAAATGTACTGTGATTGGTCACTAATTTTTATTGTTTAGTAGATGAAAAATTAAGGTATGTATTCATTATTACCATATAATTGACTAATATTCATTGTGACATATCCCATACCTTCTTTAAAATGGTAGGTTGTTACTATGGCATTACCATTAACACATCGAAGAAGTCTTAGTTGATAAGAAAAGAGGCTGGAGTAATCTCAACCTTTATGGAGGAGTTATATTATAGCATGGGACTATTTTATATATATTAGATATGATCATATAACATATATGATTTGTATTGATATACTTATTACCACTATGCTAATTATTTAATCAAAATTATCCATTATTCCTTGAATCATTATATAAAATAGGTCCCCTATATTCATATTATTAGTTAAAAATGATATAATTTATATCCTTATAGTTTTTAATGCTATATATTTCATAAATCTAAAAAATATGGTGATTGTATTGGAGTATAGATTAGGCCCATTAAAAGGGAATTCATATGTATCCATATAATTTAAATCCAAATCCATGTTGTTCGGTTCCACTAAATGGGAGACATTTTTAATTTTAAAATCACTTGAAAATGACCATTATGATGTCTATTAAAGACATACTTCTTTCACTATTATATGTCCATTTCATTGCTTTGTGTCCTAGATCTATAGGGTGCCGATATTAAACCTTATATTTATGACCAATGCATCCTAGTTAATATAAATCATAGCCAATTTAGTTTGTGTTTTATTGTCTAAGGGAAAATGATTGTATCATACTTTGTTATTTAACATCATACATCAATTAATTTTAGTGAAACAATGCCCAACTATACTCAATGTTGGTATTATATAAGGATAATCCATTTTGGATTATCATTTATGGATGTTGGACCTTCTAGGAATGAGGCTTTAAGTGAATATGTCTCTTTAGGATATAAGGTTCATCAACAATGTGTCATTTTTTGGATATAACACATGTAGGGAATATAGTCCTTTTAGGATATAAGGATCAAAGGGTATCTAATGCTCAGAGTATTTGAGGATCATATAGTAAATGGTTCTTTGGGGATTTGAGTTTCAAATAGAATCTGAACATTTATGGATATTGGGTTCATAGGTAATATGTCTTAGATAGGATCCAGAGGGTCTTATTCATGAGATTCACTAGACTTTATTGTGAATTAGATTGATTCTTTTAATAAATATGAACATGATACTTAGATATGAATATAATTCCTATTGACAAGGGTTTTGAATCAATAATGATGATTGAATACATGAAGGATATCCAATCACAAGGATAATGATAATTATTACCCATAATAATCTCATTAAAGTAATCGTTGTCGCATAAACCAAGTATGAATCCCAAATATGTTTCCACTCCATATCTATTAATGGATGTGAAATAAAAGATGATGGGTCTCAAGTGGAATATAAACTAATGAGTACAAATGATCAACATGGAATATTTACCTATAAGGAACATGTTTGTTCATACACAAGGTCTTACATACTATTTCTAGGGAACTAAAAGGATACATATGGGGCCTATAGGTTTTCTTCAAATATATTATTTTACTTATTGGTGACTAGGGTTTCAGATTTGAATTTATGAGTACAAACATAATCGATATGAACCCGTATTGTATAATTTCTATGAAATTTTCTCATATGAATGAATTTTTTTCCGTGATGAGTCAACATGATGAAGTCATCAATTGAAACATAGTCGATGATTATTCCCTGGGATTAAATGCACGTTAACATGACTCACTGAGTGGGATTGGTCAATCATCTTGAAATTTAAATTGTTTTAATGAGAATCGTGAGACCTTAAATGTTTCATTAGTGTCTTCTAGATAAGGAACATCAATATATAGTGAATATATGATTTCATATCTTATAAGGGACCTATTAGTTAGATAAGATATAAGAAAAATGTGGTATTATCAATGGAATACATGATCGATGAGATGTACATTAGTGTTAATAACATGAAAGAACATTTCAAGAGGTCATGGAGGTGGCCTTAGTGTATAAGTGGTTTGGAATTGGTCCTATGAGAACTTGGATCACATGTATATAACTTGGGTGAGGGTGGTTCCTAGGTATGAAACCCAAGAATAAGGGGTACTCATGGGTGAAGATACGGTCAATGTTTTTTCTAAGTGGTGTACCGAGGTGAAAATGGATATGTAATAGTATATACGGTGATTTATTTATCCTAGTATAAAGTAGGGTCAAGTGGTGTCCCTATTTTGTTGTAGAATTATGTTTCTATCCTAGAACAATTGGGAGGGTAAATAGTTACCCCATCCATAAGATAAGGTGAATATAGAACCCTTTTGGCACGAATGGAAAAGTGTTAACACAATTTTTGAGGAATGTGGGATGGTTACACCATGTGATATGGAGTAGGGAATGTATGGTTCTATACTGTCTCAAGAATTTATGTATAATTGTTTTTAATTATATGGAATTATTTCGAGACCAGGTGAAAATACGTTGTGCGATTCTGAGGCACGGAGTGCCTGGAATGATCCATCAAAAAAATGTAAAGCTATAAATAGCGTTCATGAGTGGTGTACCTGAAAAAGTTTTATAGCTCTTAAATGGTTTCCTATATCAGAAATATGAGGGCATTGTTGTATTCATAATGGCGGGTATACCCTAGGCATTACTTAAGGTCAGACATAGCAGTCCTCTAGTGAGAATACCCAAAAATGGAATAACCATAAATAAAATAATAAAATAAAATTATTTTATATTTCAAATGATTATAAATCACAAATTGGGGATCATATTAATAATTTGATACCATTACTGAAGTTGTGAGGGTATGATTTCCATTGGTAGATCCTAACATTGGATGTCATGGGACAATAATGGAAGTCAGTTTTTCACTGTAAATAAAATAATTAAGTGACAATTATTTCATTATCAAATAATTATAACTCATAACTGGTAACTCGGATTGAAAATACAAGAGTACCGTTGAGCTCATGGAGGCATGTTCCCCATAGGTTTGGTCTAACCTCAACCGGCGCGGGTCGAGGGAGAAAGTTAATTTTTGAATTTTTTTAAGGTACGTTCAGAAAACATGCAAGAAGGTTTTTTCAATCATTTGAACCGCTTCTCAGATTGAAAATTTGATGGCACTGTTGAATTCACAGTGTTGTTATTCGCTTAGGTGAAGCTTAACATCGACCATCATGGGTCAGAAAAAAAATTTATATTTTGGGATTTTTGAAAAAGTAATAAAACAACTCTTTGAGTTATTTAATTATTTTCTTCAACCATTGAGCGACGGTTTGTGAAATTCTAGCGTAATGATATGCATTAAATGAGGGTAATTTAATGAATCGTTTCTTTTTGTTGTTTAACCATAACACCTTCTTAATTCATGGTTCATTAATTAAGGTTCATTAATGAAACACATTAATCAACACAACGAAATGATTTTTTTATTTTTGTTCAATCCATTGGCGAACAGATTAACAACCACTGGGGAAACCTTTGATATAACATTGATGAAATCCCTCTCCAAAGTAGAATGGAGAATGAACATTGATCGTTGGAGGATCCATTCTTGAGATCGACCAACAACGACGAACGCCAATGAAGTTAGAACATCAACGAACACATAATCCCTCCCTTGTCTAAAATAGATTTAATTGAATCCAGGTAGGGGGTTTATTTTCTTTAAGTGTTTAATGATTACACTTATCTCATTCTTGAAAAATACAATGAACGCATATCAACTGACAAATAGTTTGATCTGAAACTCATTTTTTCTTATGAGAGGTTGTTACTGGGTCTTTATATGAGGTTTTTCTTAATCCTTATAATGGTTTTTATCACCCCCATGATTAAATACTAACGCGGAGGCCACAGGTTGATCTGAAAAATTCCGAGACCCTCCACTTATCTTGGATGTTGATAATTCTTCTTAAGTGACTGAGAAATGTAGCGGTGATGACTTTTCCTGGACTTCGTAGTAAAGGCAGTGACCCAAGAGGCCTGTAGGAATAGACGAGATGGAAAACATACCACCAGATATTTTACAGTGGCCCCTGAAAGGTGCCGCCGATACAGCGGTACTGAAGACCAGTGACAGTGGCCTGCCCACACCGACAGCCTGGGGGTGGCGACACCAGTAGGAAATGCGGTCGAAAAAGGGAGTCCACTCTGACTGACTGTGTGGAAGAGGAGAGACCCACTGAGGCCAGCCAAATTATGCACGAAATGACTAGCTCTTTCCAACTGTTATGGGGAGGCGGGGAGGCCTCTACTATCACCACCAGTTAGGGGAACAAGATTCCCTGCATCTAGTCCAGTGCAACCGGCCCACACTGCATGGGCCGGGTTTGTTAGGTGGACCGCGACCCACCGGGAGGGCCAGACCCCTGCCAGACAGGTGGGACCCACAACATGTCCAGAACTGGAGACCCAATGGGTCGATTGGGACAAAACATTACCAAACCCACTCTAGACCCTCATTTCATGACGTGTCGCTCTGATCGCGTCAAACCCGACTCAGACTGGACCAACTCTGCCTCACTAGAACAACTATAACTCACCCCCCAAGCATCTGATTGACACGTCGTCTATGGAATGAGTTCTTGTACAATGTGGACATCCATTGGGGATACCACACTTGTGTATTGGAAGAAGTTTGAATATGTATAGGTTGGATCAGACTCGAATCTAACATGGCCCTATTCACCTTTTTCCCTATATCTTAGAGACCAGGTGTCCGTTTGATGCACCATCCCCCATGAAAGAACCCTTATTAAAATATGGTACTTTGGGTTACATCTATATGAGACTTAATAGAGGTTGATATATGACCAATATCTTTAGGGGAATACCCTTTAGAAATCAAGAGTGAAATGTGAGGAATCCAGTGGCGGTTGTGACATGAAGAAAGAGTAGCGATCCTCCAAGTGGGTCAGCAACTAGAGATCCTCCGTGGGTCAACACCTTGAGATCATATGAGTGGGTAAGCACCTATCGATCATCAGAGTGGGTCTGTGACTAGAGATCCTCCATTGGTCGGCACCTAGAAATCCTCTAATTGGGTCACCACCTAGTGATTGTCTAACTGGGTCAAAACCTAGTGATCCTCTGTGGGTCAGTACCTAGAGATTCTCTATGGGTCAGCACCTAGAAATACCCTATGGATCAACACCTTGTGATCCTCTGGGGGTCAGCACATAGATATCCTTTGGGGTTCAACACCTAGAATCCTTTTGTAGGCCAACAGCAAAGCCTCTGGATAAAATAAGATGATCTAGATTTACAACTAATAATTATGCACTTAAGTTATACCTGGGGTGAGCTATATATTTTACTTTTTGTTATGTGGTTGAAGTATTTTCATGGTGATATTACCTCTAGGGTATTATACTTTTTGGTGTTTTTTTCTTGGATTTCCAAGAGACCTTCAAGGGTCTCCGAGTTCCTACATTGTATTGTTATAGTCACCCCCTGCACGGCTTTCGCCTGCACGTGTTGTGTGTGGTGCAGATTATCAATCTTTTTATAGAGGTTCTTTGGGGAATGGGACTGATAGATGCTATGATGGTGGAGTTGGTGGCCTTGGACTATGTGGGGCCCCATAGGATCGGGTGGGCTGGACATTCTAATTCTACTTCTAGTACCTTCACTACTCTCACAATTAGGTGGGATTTTCCACAGATGACCATCAAAGTGTCCTTTTGTATTTTACTATTTTTAGTTATTTGTTGGGTTTGTATACTGGCCCACTTAATTTAAATTGTAATTGAACTCATCATTGTTTTAGTGGTATAATTTCCCCCCTTTTAGTGTGTTTGGATGTGGATGGATGTGTGTGTATATAGGTGTAAAGGAAATGCCTTCCCATTTTGGGTTATTCCTTTCTGGTGCAAGTCACAAGCCCCTAGCCAATGGAATATGGGATTGGGGTAGTCATGACATGGGCCATAGGGGAAGGTTCATGACCAAGTTTTATCAAAGGGAGGTTGGTTTTTCCAAAATTACTGAGAGTCATTATTTTCAATGGGGGAAATAGTGTTAATTGTAATGAGTTTAGCTTTCAGTCTGGGGAGTCCTGTGTTGGTGTGGTGACCAACCTATCCATACACTGGGACCCTAAATTTTGTTTTCCAACTTGGTAAATGAAATAACTGGTTGCATGTGTTTTGGTAATTATTTTCTCTTGATCACTTTTGAGTCAGCTCACCATGTATATCTTTTTGACTATGGTTCATCTTGATTCTTATTAAAGATGCCTCCACGCAGACAGCCATCATGGATTCTAGTTCCTGACCATAAGGTCAGTATATAGAGTCATGATGCTTCAGTACAAGGACCCTTTTCTAATATGGTACCTTTGGGTGGTGTCCCATCAATACCACTTCTCATTGTCCAGCAGTTACTATCGGCGCTACCAGTAGAGGATACATGTTGGATCAGTGCCTTACAGAAGTTTCAGTGATAGATACCCCTTAAGTTATGAGGCGATATCGACTCAAAGGTGTCTAATGACTTGCTTGAGGTGGTGACCAAGTATCCATCAAGCCATGGTACCATTAGATCATATGGTGGTCCTAGCAGTGAGCCTTCTATGTAGCTCAGTAGGGGGATGGAATGGTTTAGATTACCGTGATATTATTATGAGGTGACTTTACATGGGTAGAGCCTGAGAACCTTTCCTTAGAGAAGGGGTATCATGACATAAAAAAGATAAGGGTTAAGTGTTCCCAAGAACTTATACAGGTTAAGTAGGATTACATTTCTGTAGCTGAATATTTTTTGAGGCGTACGGACCATTCCAGCTACTCAATGAATATGATATGACCAGTGAATTAGGGATCATACCTCTGAGTGATTTGTGTTTAGGGGAATATGAGACAAAAATATTCATTTATGGATTCCTACTTATGTTAGCGTGCTAGATAGAACCTTTGTGGTTGAAAATTCTTTGGATGAGCAGATACAACTAGTGTATGTCAGCAGTGGGAAAGTGGGAAACAGACATCACTCTCAGAGACTTGGATGTGTAAAATTTTTCAGGAAGAGGAAGTGATAAGGATAAATGAATCTATAGGGAAGAAGATATGAAATAGGTGCTAGGAGAGTAGCTGGAGGTGGTATACATTTCTACATGTTACAACCAGCACCCCTATGTGGTCCCCACTAGGCTTAGTGAAATAGAGGATATGGTAAGGAAGTAGCTGAATGTGGTCAAGGATTATGACCTAAGGGCTCTAGGAATGATTCGAGGCATGGACTGTTTCTACTACTAGCTATTATATTAATAGAAATACGTAATAATCATTACTTCTTGTCATGAATCTTCTTCCATACCTAGAGTTTCTGGTTAAACCATTGACATGATCCTTACAACTGGAGATACCTATGGGATGAGACTCGATAATAACACTTTTTTATATAGTGTGATCTGACCCTTAAGGTGATAGTTTCATTTCGAACCACTCAGTGGAAGTATCAAGGCATTACAATATTAGTTGGGGTATGGACTGGTAATCCAAAGTGCATGCTCAGATTGACAGTTTTAGGAAAAAGGATGTGGTATATTTGTACCATTGGAATGGGTTTTTCCTTGGTCAATAAAAAAGGAAATCTAGATAGCATGTTATAAATTTATGCATAAGTGGGTGCGGACAATCTACCTTGAATTGGTGAACCTTACCCTCGTTGTAGTAGGTGTTTTGAGTTTCAGTTCCCAACTATAGTGGCAGAGTGCGGGAACATCCTTTCAAAATATGTCTCCTGGATTACCTCCCCACAGGGGGAGGGAATTTTGTATCATTCTACACCATGATATTCCATCGATATCAGTATCAGTATATTAGTGTGATTTTGTAGAGATTACCAATAAGGGAAATTGGTGGTGGAATTGTAGAAAAAAAGATTAGTAAGACCCAGTGTTCGAGGTTATTTTTGGATTTCCGGCACCATAACCAAGTGGATACATAGAGTGGGTACCCACTACCAAAGGGTTGATGGGTACATCAATCAGTTTAAAGGGGTATCATTTTTCATGGGTGGAATGGTGCCCGTAGTATTTTTAGTAGTTGGGAAAACATCGATTTTTCGAGTTCCTCTAGGACATTGAATTTGTGATAGAACTTACTAATATTAAAGGGTATGTGGTAGAAAACATACTTAATAGAAGGAATGGTTTACAACTGCTGAGTGAGGTGATGGGGAAGCTATTTGTGATGCCGATATCCTTTGTGGGTGAAGATAGAGCAGCTAACCCCTAGTCTATGACTGTCACTCTCCCACTCATTTAGTGAGTTAGGTAGGCACAACTTGCATATGTTTACTGTGAGGCCCGATGTGATCAGATATCCCCAAGACAAGCTCATGATAAATTTTAGATAGGTTGAGAGAACATTATCCTTTTTAGAGGATTCCCCATGGAACCCAAGAAATTATGGGAGGAGATGTTGGGGGGAATTCCATACATCCCATTTGATGGTATATCTTGGTGTGGAAAAGATGTACTAGGACCTATGACGTTATTAATATTTTCCAGGGATGAAGAAAGAGGTGGTAGAGTTTGTTTCATGGTGCCTCTCTTGTTAGAAAGTGAGATTTGTGCATTATGTTCCAACACACATGAGGATAGATTATACTTCAATACTGATACTCAGATAGAGAGGAACATACAGACCATGGAGGACATGCTTCGTGCATGTATCCTATATTTTGGTCATAGTTGGGGTGACCAAATATCACGGGTGTAGTTTTCATACAGAAATATCTATCACTCCATCGTTGGCATGGCACTGTTTGAGGCCTTGTACGAACAACCATGCATATCACCTTTATACTTGACATACCTAGGGGAGTCAACACTCATGGGTCCATAGTTTGTACGAGTTACCACTGAGATGGTTTGGATTATCCATGAGTGGATGAGGACTGCACTGAGTAGAAATATGTCTTATGCCGATAAGATATAGATACCTCTAGAGTTTGAGGAGGGAGACCATGTTTTGCTTCAGGTCTCACCCCGACATGGATAACAGAGATTTGACTGGAATGGAAAGTTATCTCTGAGGTTTATTAGACTATTTTTGTTTTTAAGAGGATTTGGTGAGGAGGCGTACTGCCTAGCTCTTTTCCCACTGATGCACTGGGTGCACGATGTTTTTCTCATGTCATAGTTGAGGAGGTACATGCATGATCAATCCCACGTCATTGACTGGGGCGATCTAGAAATTGAAGAATGGGTGATGTTTGCAGAGTATCCATTGGAGAGAGAGGATCCACACGAGTAGGTACTTTATGTATTGTTTAATTTTCTAGTGTGTGTTTGGTTGCATCACATGAATCTACAGGAGTGAAAAAAGGATCCAGAGACCCAGATTAATGCTCAGTACTCCCACTTGTTTTATTAGCCTTTGTTTTATCTTTTGGGGATGTAAATCCTTAAGGTGGAGAGAATTTAATGTTCTAAAGTTTTTGTATAATTTTTTTAATTATAGTAATTATTTTGAGACCAGGCACTGATACGACGTGTGATTCTGAGGCCCAGAGTACCCAGAATGATCCATCAAAAAATGATATGCTTTAAATAGCGTGCGTGAGTAGTTTTCCTAAAAAAGGGGAATAAATCTTAAATGGTTTCCTGGAATAGAAATATGAGTGAACTATTGCGTTCATGATGGCAGGATTACCCTAGGCACGCCTTAAGGTTATTCGACACATGAATCAAGTGAGAAAACTAAAAAATGACATAACTGTAAGTAAAATAATTGAATAAAATTATTTTTTATGTAAAATTTCCTTAACTCATGATCGGTGACCCAGATGAAAAATCTGAGACCACTGTTGAAATTGTGAGGGCATGCTTTCACTTGGAAAATACTAACATTGGATGGGGTGGGAAAACAATGGACGTTAGTTTTGGGCCATAAAAAAAATAATTAAGAAACCATTATTTTATTATCAAATCCTTATAACTCCTAAATGGTAACTCATATTAAAAATATGAGAGAACCATTTATCTCGTGGGTTCTTGTTCAACTTACATGATACATAATCTCGACTGGAACGAGTCATGGGTGAAAGTTAATTTTTGATTTTTATTATGGTATGTTTAGTAAATATGAGAGCAGGTTATTCTACCATTTGAACTGGATCTTAGATTTAAAATCTGAGGGCACCGTTGACTTCATAGTGATGCAATTCATTTAGGTGATTCTTAACATCGACGGAAAATGGTCAGATGGAAAATTTAAATTTTGGAATTTTTTGAAAAATAATAAAATATCTCTTGGGGTTATTTAATTTTTTCATCTATCATTGATCGATGGTTGGCTAAACCACTTCTTAATGATGAGGATTAAACAAGGGTCATTTAATTAATCATTTGTTTTTTTGGGTAACCACAAAACCCATCTAATTAATGGTTCATTAATGAACAACATTAATGAACACAACATCAAAATTGTTTTTTATTTATTCAATATATTGGTGAAAGAATTAATGACCATGGGGGAAACCTATGATGTAATGCCAAAAAAATCCATCTACAATAAATAATGGAGAATAAATGTCGATCGATGGAGTATCTGATCTGGAGATTGACCAGTGGAAATGAACACCAACAAACGTAGAATGTCAATAAACATGGAATCCATCCCTCTTCCACACTCGATTCAACCGAATCCATGTAGGGGATTTATTTTTATTAAGTGTTTAATGATTCTTCTTATATCGTTCTTGAAAAATACAATGAAAATGTATCAACCAACTAAAAATTTGATATGTGACTCAATCTTTTTTGTGGGAGGTTGTTGTGGGGTCTTGATTTGTGGGTTTTATTAATCTTTATGATGATAGTTATCACCACCATGATTAAACATTAACTCGGAGGCCTCAGGCCAATCTAAATAAGGCACATACCCTCCTCCAATCATGGAATTTGAGCGTTCATCATGAACGACCATGAAATGTCACAGAAAGGCATTTATGTGGGCTTCACAATGATGGGGGTGACCCGAGAGGCCTGTAGGGACAGATGATATAGAAAACGGTCCACTAGAGCATCTTTGGTGGCCCGCATGAAGTGCCCTTGGTGTGGTACCAACGATGTGGTGGCATCGGCGACCGACCCAGTATGGCCATGTGGAAGGGGCGACGCCCACAGGTGCCATAACTGCAAGAGGTGGTCGGTTCTCTATAGCCGCTTGGAAGAGTGGCCCACTCAGGCTACGCAACAGACGCGTGAAATTCCCGAAACATGCTGGACATTACGGGGAGGTGGGGTGGCCCTTGCTAGCACTACCAGCTGGAGGAACCGTATGCCCCATGTTCGGTCCAGCATAGCTGCCCTGCACCACATTGGATGGGTTCTTTAGGTGGACCACACCTCACCAAGCTGGACAGGACACCCATGGGTCGGGCATGCTACAGCTGGGCCGGACCCACTATAGCGGGGCAGGACCCTGCACTAGGCTTTACATAGGGACCCAACTGCCAGTTGACAAAGATATTTATTAGACCCACTCAAGACCCTTAGGTTAGTTTGGGTCGGTCAGATCGGGTTGGACCAGAGATAAACCAGACAAGCCCTGTTTCACTAAAATGACTATAACTCAAAGGTCGCGCATCTGATTGATGCACCATCTACAGAGTAGGGAACCTTGTGATGAGGTGGTCATTTTGAGATACTCTACTTGAGTTTTGGAATAATTTGGAGTATGGACGGGTTAGATCATACTTGAATCCAACGTGACCCTATTTATCTTTTTTCCTATATCTTACAGACCAATCATCGGTTTGACACACCATCTATTGAATTGGAACCCTTACGATAAGACTGTCTTTGGGGTTACTTCAATGTGGGACTTAGTGGTAGTTGAGATATGACGAGTATCTTGAGGACCAGACCATCTAGAAATCAAGCATGCTAAGTTAGGGAATCCAGTGGTTGGTTGTGACGTGAAGAAACAATAATGATGCTCTAAGTGGCTCATCACCTTGGGATCCTTCGTGTGTAATGGCCTGGACCTCTTCGGTCCATTCCATTGTTAAAATGTGGTGCTAGAGGAGTTATGGGAGGTCAATGTGACTTGGGGGTGAGTTGCGGTGGACTTATAAGGAAATCTAAAGGGTAATAGCTTTCTCATGGTTTGCCTAAATCGTGCGGCCTAACCGTGCATGGATTGTTTGGAAAGACAGAAGCTAATGCACGGTAAGCGCACAGTTTGTTAAATCGTGCAGAAAAACTATGCAGGCACTTAAAGTTAGATCCTAAAATTGTGGATCTATCTTGTTTTGCTTTTAATCACCTCGTTTAAGTCCCTAAGCGGCCATAACATGGGATTACTCTCCCTTGAATGTTAGAAAACCTCTCCCAAGTATTTTGGAGGTGATCCAGGGGCTTTTCTCAGTGAGTCGAAGCTGGTTCTTGAGGTATGCGCTCGTTCATGCTTGATTTGTTAGATCTACTTAGATCTACTCCTACTCTTCTCTCAGTTTCTTGGATATACGCCCGTTATGGGTAGATCTAAGCATGTGGATGTCAAATATGATGAGCTTTGATCTTGGTTGTGTTAGGAGAAGAGACCTAAGGAGTATTTGTGGAGAATTGACCAAGTTTCTTTGGAATTCATCGACCGGTGTGGTTTTCCTAAAAAACCATTGAGGTAAGGGATTCATGGCTTCTCTAATTGTTTATGTGAAATCGTAGAGTTAGCATGATTTATCCCGTTTGATCACAATAGAATTGACCTAATTAAATACTTGAACTGGATTAAAATAATGGGTTCGATCGCATGTTGTTGCTTTGTACCGTGATAATGGTTTGCCTCTTGATTTTCTAGATAGTGTGATATATATGACTTGCTTGTTAGCATGGGGTTCATGATGAAATTGATAAAGAACATAAAGCTGGAATTAATTGATAATTAATTGGATAATGATAAAGAGGCATGTAAACAAATCCAGTTATTTTTGTTGTGGTTGTTGATCCAAATTGATGTTAATCAAATTGATGCCGATGTATGTGTTTAATTCAGTTGGTTGGTAAACCTGAAATCTGTTGGTGCTTGTGGTTTAAAGGCCGGATGCCATGTTAAATGGCCAAGAGCCCAAATTGATGTGATGTTTGTTTTCCTGCTGCTTGTGTAGTGATGTGACCCTGGGAGGGTGTTGTGATATGTGGGGGCATGGAGGCCTTGTGGTTGTGGCAGAGGATGACGCCTAGAGTGGTGAGAAGCATCAGTTTATGCATTTGGGTGTCAGGGAGGACACCGGGGATGATGGAATGAGATGGATGTGTTTCTTGGATGCTTCTTCATTCTTGGTTGTTTATCTGATTTACTTTTCTCCACTGCTCAAGGAAGCCGGTCTTGCATACCCTTCTTCAGAAGGAGATTAATACACGCAGTGTATGCTAGGTTTTTTCCATGTTTAGCCTCCAAGGGAGAATGGGTCTACGCTCTTGCTATAGGTGGAAAATAATCGAAAGGTAGTACGTCTACTCACCATGTTTATCCCCCTTGTATTTAGTAGCATAGGTTTCTTTTCTAGAATTCCTGGTAATATGGGAAAGTAATTCTGTAATGAATGTTTGAATAAATGATGTTAACCCATGTGTTTGGAGTTTGATGAAACTTAATGACGAGGTTGAGAACATTTGAAGGGACAGTGGTTTTTGGATGTGATGTTAATGGAACTTAATGTGGAATTGTTATTGGTTAATTACTGATTGAAAATTAATTAACATACACTGAAATTGATAAAAATGTGAATGAAGTAATCTATCAAATCAATTTAAATTTTTGTGTGCTCATAGGATACCTAGTCTTAGAAGTGGAAGCCCGAAGTCCGAGAGACGTTAGTTGAAGTCGTGTCTAAGACTAGGTTATGCCCATAGTGTGGTTTTGAGTTATAATATATTCTATAATTTTTGTGTTTCTATAAGCTACTCCACCCTGTCAGTAAGGGAAACTGACACCTCGGAGATTCTGAGCCATGGGGGGTGTTTTCACCAACATTCCAGTGGGAGGATGAATGGATGACTACCCCCTTTCACCCCGCTCTCTCATCTTGGTTGATACTAGTTCCATGAGGCACATCAGTTAGTTTTCCCCATATATGTGTGTAGAGGGATGTAATGGCTTGTGGTTATTCACACACAAATATTATAGATATAGTATTCTATGGTCTACTATAGGTGTAACCTGTATAGGTTGTGATGGATTGAGGATCCTTACTCAGTGTATGGGTTGTAATGGCTTAAGGTATAATACCCGACGTATGATACACTTTATGTGAGCTGTGGTGGCTCCCAGAAACTACCTGGTTACTTTTGGTTGTGAGGATGGTGTGGTGTTTAGCCCAGGTGTCTACGGGAAAGCCTTTGTGGTGCATGTGGTGCAGATTGTGGAGAGTAGCCCAGGTGCATATGGGCAATCCATTAAAGAGAGATGCACAAGACGTATGTTGTTGGGGAAAAGCCGAAAACCATTGGGGAAGTAATAACGGGGTACCCTTGATATCCTTTATTATATGATATATTCTTGTATTCATTACTTGGTGAAAGTATGCATGGTGAGGTTGGGAACTTAGTATACCTATTGAGGTGAAGATTTAGTTTCAATTGTTGTTCACTGTGCTTTAGCATGCTTTCTTTAATTTTTCACGAGAGGTTTCGAGGAGGATCCCACAGAGTATACTATTATACTCACCCTAAGTATATATAAACTGTTTTTAGGTCACATGGAGTAGGTTGGAGATCAAGCTGGTTTCTACATGCCTGGGGTAGCAGGAGTTGTTAAGGCTTGTGGTTGCAGTTGTTTTTTACTTTCTTTTGAGTACTTGCAGTTTTCCCTTTCAGTTGTAGTACTTTGGAATGGAATTTCATATATGTAATTGGGTTTCTTTTATGTTTCAGTCCTGATTTTGAGTTGGTTGGTGTCTATCTTATCACTCTCTTCCTCATGTGTTCTCTTAGAGGGAAATTCCTCCCGTTTGTGTGTTTATTATACCCTCTGTGCTAGTCGCCAACCTGGTACTTACTGGAGGCGGGACTCGGGGGTCATTATCTCTCTTTTCACATTGTCGACCAAGGATGGGTACACTTTGTGGGGATGGGGTCGTGACAGAGAGGTATTAGAGGTTTGGTTGAGAGATAGGATGGAGTTTGGAGTTAGGCATAGGTGAGGTTGCATGGGTTGGTAGGGAAATAGTGTAATTCATGTTTAGAAAGTGATTTATACACTAGAGACAAGATGAGACATAGGAGTTTAGGGCCGCTTATGATATGATGTACGAAACTTTAAGTTTAAAATGGCTTCTAAACATGGTGGTACTGGTTTTAGGGTAGAGGCCTAGGAAAGGATCATGTATCATTCTTCTTTGTGTCTGTGTTTGAATGGGTAGACCTTGGGATAGTTTAACCTAAAATGAATAAAAGAAAGAAATTAATTAATAAATGTTGAGTCTTCCATATTCCCAGATTAGGATCTCTATGTGTTTTTTATTTTGCAGGTATGGCTTTAGGTCAGCATCCTCATCAATTTTACGTATAAGACGTCCAGCAGGTTGCCTCAGGGTAGAGGATGACGATGACGACACTTGGAGGAAGACACTCCGAGAGTTTCAGCGCCAGAGTCTGCAGAAGTACGAGGGCTCCATTTTAGATGCAGTCACAGATGACGGGGTGGAGGAGGTTGAGATAGGTTTCAATTTAATCCATTCTCAGAAGGAGCACTGGGTGTCCTTAGTTGTGACAACGCTATGTGGAGAAACAAGGAAGTGGTGGTTCTTATTACTCAAGGGTCGTGATGAGTCAACGATCTCATGGGAGGAGTTTCGAGACAAGTTCAGAGTCAAGTTCCTTTCCTCGGCTGCAAAGGCGTCCAGTTACCCGGAGATTTTTACCCTTCGATAGGGGAGATCCATTGTTAGAGAGTTTGGAATCCATTTCCGGAACCATTTACGATATTCTTCGGATTTGTTACCAGACGAGGAGGTCAGGGAAAGGCATTTTGAGGAGGCTTTTCATCCAGAGATCTAGTGCCAGGTCACCCCATTTATTTTGAAAACATATATTGAGGTGAGGGTGAGGGCGAAGGTTGTCGAGAGGACATTGGGTAGGACCAGATCATCACGATAGGGGAATCAGAATGATTCCTCACAAAGCAAGGCTGTGGTTCGGGGTTCTCGGTTTTCAAGGCAGAAGAGTTTTCATTCAGCTAGGGTAGGTCCCAGCCCTTCACATCTCGTTTCTACGAAGGCACTCAGGCCTATTCCGAGGGATCAGGTGCTTGTTTTTATTGTGGTGGTCATCGTCATCATCAGTGGGAGTGCCTGACCTTTCAAAGCAGTCATTGTACACCAGGTGTTATGCTCCAGGTTCCTCTATTGAGGCAGTTTCCGCCGAGGCATCAGCAGCCAGTTTCACCTGCTTTAGATCAGCAGAGGGTATATGGGGAAGGAATAGGACAACCCCACGAAACTCCCCATCCTCAGAGAGCAGATCGTGGCCGTGGTGGTAGTTTTCATCAGGGTCAGATAGGCCATGGAGGAGGTCGTGATCAACTTCATGCTATAGCGTTTCCAGCACCAGACGAGTCATATGTCATTTTTGGTACCCTTATCTTGTTTTCTGCCTTGGTTTATGCCTTGTTTGATTCAGGAGAGACACACTCTTTCATATCACCTACCCTTGTCTGTGCTTTGAGACTTGAGGTAGATAGGCTTCCAGTGCCCTTGGTGTTGACTACGCCAGTTAGAGATCGAGAAGTCTTGTTTGAAGTATGTAGAGACTGTGAGCTAGTGTTGGGGAAAAGCTACTCTTGGGTAGATTTCCTATGTTTACAGATACAACCATATGATGTCATCCGAGGCACGGATTGGTTGTATTAGGTGAAGGCTATCATGGATTGCTTCGGGAATAAAGTTATTTTCATTGGTGTGGATGGAGATCTAGTGGTGTTTGTAGGTGAGCGAGATCCTCGGATGGGTCACAGGTGTGTTCCATTCTTATCATCCATGATGGATGAGATGATGCTGAGTTCTTCAGAGGTTTAGTAGTTAGAATTTTCTAGGGTCATAGAGGAGTACCCTGATGTCATCCCAGAGGAGGTTGTAGCATTACCCCCTCGAAAAGAGATCGATTTTGGGATCGAGATACAGCCAGGAGATTCTCCTATCTCTATGTCTCTATATAGGATGGCCCCATCTGGGTTACGATAGCTACGTATATATCTCTATGGTCTGTTACAGTGCGGTTTTGTTCGACCAAGGGCGTCAACATAGGGTGCACCAGTGCTGTTCGTGAAGAAGGCCGGCGGCAGTTTGCAGTTGTGTGTCAATTATCGTCGCTTGAACAAAGATCGACTTGCAGTCAGGATATCATCAGATGCGTGTGAAGGATAAGGATATCCCGAAGACTACTTTCCATTGTCGTCATGGGCATTCTGAGTTCGTTATAATGTCGTTTGGTGTGACGAATTCTCTAGATGTATTCATGGGAATGCTGAATTCTATATTCTGTGAGTTCCTGGACATTTTTGTGGTAGTTTTTATTGACGAAATCCTTGTGTAATCCACATCTGAAGAGGATCATGCAGAGCATATACAAGCCGTTTTGGGAGTACTTTGTCGACATCAGCTATTCTGGAAGTTGTCGAAGTGTTAATTTTAGGATCGATATGTCCGTTTCTTGGGGAATGTTGTGTCCAAACAGGTAGTAGCTATGGATCCCTCTTAAGAATGAAGAAGTTTTGTCTTAAGAAGCTCCCACGCAAATGTCAGAGGTGCGAAGTTTCCTTGGTCTCGCAGGCTACTACAAGAGGTTCATTTCCAATTTATCATGGGTTGCGACTCCTCTGCCAGCTTTGACCGGGAATTATCAGGCTTTCATATGGACTTATCTATGTCATACAACATTAGAGTATCTAAAGGAGAAGTTAGTAAGTTCTCCATTCCTTTGTCTTCTAGTTGAAGGAGTTCAGTTTTATGTTTTCTGCGATGCTTCACATATGGGGTTAGGATGTGTTCTCTTGCAGCATAGGTCAGTTGTTTCTTATGGGTCTCAAAAGTTACATCCCCATGAATGCAACTATTCCACTCATGACCTTGAGTTGGAAGCTGTGGTGTTCGCTCTGAGGTTGTGGACACATTACCTCATTGGTGAGCGCTTTGTGGTTTTCACCGATCATAAGAGTTTTATGTATGTTTTCTCCCAGTGTGACTTTAACTTACAACAACATCGGTGGATGGAGTTCTTACTGGAATATGACTTATATATATCGTATACGCCTGGAAAATGTAATGTGGTGGATGATAAGCTCAGCCTAATGTCACGTAGTGATGCTTCGTGTGAATTCGATGATTACTAGAGAGTAATGGAAGAACTCTCAGCATTACATTTTGATATAGGAGAAGTTGGGGGTAGAGGCTGTCTTTTTCAGTTGATAGTGTAGTCATCCCTGGTGCAGAAGGTGGAAGAGTCCCAGTTGGGGGATCTTGAGGTGGAGGTCTGGAGAGACCAAGTTGATTGTGGTGAGGCCCCTGATGGTTGGTCTACGGATGAACAACACAGAGTGTTGTATCATGGAAGGATTCTTTTCCCTTGGCGATGTGTGAGAAGGTCCTCAGAGATTTCCATTGTTCTCCTTTATCAGTGCATCCTGGTGTGAAAAAGATGTACCGATCCTTGTGGAGTAAGTTTTGGTGCCCTGGGCTGAAGCGTGCGGTTGCGGAGTTTGTGTCTCGATGTTTAGTCTGCCAGAAGGTGAAGGCCAAACACCGTGTTCTTGGTGGTCTTCTCTAGCCATTAAAGATTCATCATTGGAAGTGTGAGGACATCTCAATGAAGTTTGTTACAGGTTTACCTCGATCTCTAGGAGGACATGATGCTATTTTTGTGGTAGTGGATAGCTTAAAAAAATCATCCCACTTCATAGCGATTAAGGAGTCGAGCTCAGTAGAGGTTTTGTCGAGGTAGTATCTAGGGGAGGTGGTGAGACTTCATGGAGTCCCAAAGAATATCATTTATGATTGAGATCCTCATTTTATCTCCAGGGGGTGGAGAGGTCTCCAACATGCTTGTGGTTCTCAACTATGACTTAGCACTACTTTTCATCCTCAAACAGATGGTCAGACTAAGCGAACTATCTTGACTCTTGAATATATATTGCGCTCTTGTGTTCTTGATTTTTGAGGTTCATGGATGAGGCACTTACCCTTGGTGGAGTTTTCTTATAATAAAAGATTTCACTCCACCATCGGTGTGGAACCGTTTGAATCCTTGTATGGATGACCTTTCCATTCTCCACTGTGTAGGACTGGGGTCGGAGAGTCAGCAATTCTTGGACCAGAACTAGTTTATAATACAATTGAGATGGTTTAGGTGATTCGTGAGAGGATAAAGACAGTGCAAGATCGTCAGACATCATTTTCCGATCAAAGAAGGAGGCCCCTAGAGTTTAATGTTGGGGATCATGTGTTTCTGAAGGTGACTCCTCGTCATGGGAAGCGAAGGTTTGGTCATGGGAGTAAGCTTTATCCTCGTTTTGTTGGGCCTTTCGAGGTGTTAGCTCATGTTGGAGCTGTGGTGTATCGAGTAGCGCTTCCCCCTCAGATGAGTGGGATACATGATGTTTTCCATGAAGCACAGCTACATCGTTATCTTCATGACGACTCCCACATCATCAATTAGGGAGAGAACAATGTTTATGATGATTCCACCTTTGAGGAGAAACCTGTGGAGATCCAGGACTGCAAGGAGAAGGTGTTGTGCGGGCATTCCATCCCCTTAGTTCATGTCCTGTGGCGACATGGTGGAATGGAGGAGAAAACCTGGGAACATGAATCACAGATACGTGATCAGTACCCAAAGTTGTTTAATGTTTAACTCTTTCCATGTATCGTTGTAGATGATGCGGTTGTGGAACTTTCATGTTTATGAGATGGAACCCTTTGTTGCTTTAGTGGGTTTTTCTCTTTTGAGAGGTATATCGGTGGGTGGTTGTTCAGACCCTGTTTCGTTTTCTCTTTAGGTGGGTTTTGGATTCTCAAGGACAAGAATATTTTGAGAGGTATCTGATGTAATGGCCCAGACCTCTCCGGTATATTCCTTTGTGAAAATTTGGTGATGGAGCTGTTTCAGGAGGTCAAGGTGACTTGGGGGTGCATTGGGGTGGAATTATATGGAAAGCTAAAGGGTAATAGCTTTCGCACGGTTGGCGCAAGGTTTGCCTAAATTGTGCGGCCAAACCATGCAAGGATGGTCTTGAAGGCATTGTCTAACACACGGTTAGCACACGGGTTGTCTAAACGTGTGGACTAACCGTGCGAGGAGTGTTTCGAGAGGAAAAATCTAACACACGGTTAGCGCACGGTTTGTTAAACCGTGTGGATTAACCATGTAGGCACTTAACGTTATATCCTAAAATTGTGGATCTAACTCGTTTTTCCTTTAATCACCTCGTTTAAGCCCCTAAGTGGCCATAACTCAGGATTTATCTCCCTTGACGGTTAGTAAACCTCTCCCAAGCATTTTGGAGGCAATCCAGAGGCTTTTCTAGGAGAATCAAAGCTAGTTCTTGAGGTATGTGGTCTTTCATGCTTGATTTCATAGATCTACTTAGATCTACTCCTCTTCTTCTCTTGGTTTCTTGGATCTACACCCGTTATGGGTAGATCTAAGCATGTGGATGTTAAATATGACGATCTTTGGTCTTGGTTGTGTTAGTATAGGATACCTAAGGAGGATTCGTGGAGAATCGACCTGGTTTCTTGGGAGTTCATCAACCCTTGTGGTTTTCCCCGAAAACCATTGAGTTTTTGGATTCGTGGATTCTCTAATTGTTTATGTGCAATCATAGAGTTAACATGATTTAGCCCTTTGGATCACAATGGAATTGACCTAATTAAAAACATGAACTAGATTAAAAGAATTGGTTTGATCGCATGTTGTTGCTTTGTACTGTGATAAATGTTTTCCTCTTGATTTTATAGATAGTGTGATATCTATGCCTTTCTTGTTAGCATGGGGTTCTTGATGAAATTGATAAAGAACGTAAAGCTGGAATTAATTGATAATTAATTGGCTAAAGATAAAGAGGCATGTAAATGAATCTGTTTGTTGTTGTTGTGGTTGTTGATCCAAATTTATGTTAATCAAATTGATGCCTATATATGTGTTTAATTCAGTTGGTTGGTAAACTTTAAATCTGTTGGGGCAGGTTGTTTGAAGGCTGGATGCCTTGTTAAAGGGACAAGAGCCCAAATTGATGTGATTTTTGTTTTCCTACTGCTTTTGTGGGGATGTGACCCAGGGAGGGTGTTGTGATATGTGGGGGCATGGAGGCCTTGTGGTTGTGGCATCGGATGATGCCTCGAGTGGCCAGATGCATCAGTTTATGAATGTGGGTGTCAGGGAGGACACCGGGGATGATTGAATGGGATGGATGTGATTGTTGGATGCCTGTGGATTTTTGGTTGTTTATATTCTTTACTTTTCCCCACTGATCAAGGCAGTTGGTCTTGCTTACCCTTCTTCCTAAGGAGGTGAAGACACGCAGGGTATTCCACGTGCTTTATGTGTTTAGCCTCTCAAGGGATAATGGGTTTACGCTCTTGCAATAGGCGGCAAAGACTCGATGGGTAGTATGTCTACTCACCATGTTGGGCCCCCTTTTGTTTAGTAGCATAGGTTGATTTTCTAAAATGCCTGGGAATATGTGAAAGTAATTATGTAATGAATTTTTGAATAAATGATGTTAACCCATGGGGTTGGAGTTTGATGAAACATAATGATGAAGTTGAGAACTTTTGAAGGGACGGTGGTTTATTAATGTGATGTTAATGGAACATAATGTGGAATTTTTCTTGGTTAATTAATGTTCGAAGAATTAATTAACGTATAATGAAATTGATAAAAAGTGGAATGATGTAATCTAATAAATCCCTTTAAATGGTTGTGTGATCATAGGATACCTAGTCTTAGAAGTGGCAGCCCAGAGTCTGAGAGACGTTAGCAGAAGTCGTGTCTAAGACTAGTTTATACCCATAGTGTGGTTGTGAGTTATAATATATTATTTAATTTTTGTGTTTCTATACACTAATCCACCCTGTCAGTAAGTTCGACTGACACCCCGGGGATTCTGATCCTTGGGGGGGGGGTGTTTTTTCCAACATTTTGGTGGGAAGATGAATGCCTAACTACCCCCTTTGACCCCGCTCTCTTCTTTTAGTAGATACTAGTGTCACGAGGCACAGTGGTTAGTTTTCCCCATATATGTGTATAGAGGGCTGTAATGGCTTGTGGTTATTCACACACATATATTCTAGATATAGTATCCTATGGACTACTATAGGTGTAACGTGTATAGACTATGATGGATGGAGGATCCTTACCCGGTGTATGGGCTATAATGGCTTGAGGTATAATACCTGACGTATGATACACGTTATGCAAGATGTGGTGGCTCCCGAAAACTACCTAGTTACTTTTGGTTGTGAGGATGGTGTGGTGCTTAGCCTAGGTGTCTGCATGAAAGCCTTTGTGGTGAATGAGGTGCAGATTGTGGAGCTTATCCCAGGTGTACGGGCAAGCCTTTGGAGAGAGATACACATGACATATGTTATTGGGGAAAAGCGGAAAACTAGTGGGGAAGTAGTAGCGAGGTACCCTTGATATCCTTTATTATATGATATATTCTTTTATGCGTTACTTGGTGAAAGTATCCATGGTGAGGTTGAGAACTTTGTATACCTGTTTAGGTGACGAGTTAGTTTTACTTGTTGTTCACTGTGCTTTAGCATGCTTTCTTTGCTTTTTCACGAGAGGCTTCGAGGATTATCCTTCTGAGTATACTGTTATACTCACCCTATGTATATATAAACTGTTTTTCAGGTCACTTGGAGAGGGTTGGAGATCAAGATGGTTTCTACTAGCTTGGGGTTTCAGGAGCTGTTTGGGCTTGTGGTTGCTGCTGTTTTTACTTTCTTTTGGTTTCTTACAGTTTTCCCTTTCAGTTGTTTTACTTTTTCATGGAATTTCATATATGTACCTGGGTTTCTTTTATGTTTCATTCATGAGTTGGAGTCGGTTGGTGTCGATATTATCTCTCTCTTCCTCATGTGTTCTCTTAGAGGGTAATGCCTCCCATTTGTGTGTTTATTATACCCTTGGTGCTAGTCGCCAACTCGGGGCCTACTGGAGGTGGGACTCAGGGGGTCATTATCTCCCTTTTCACATTGCCGACCCAGGAGGGGTATACTTTGTGGGGAGGGGGTCATGACATCGTGGGTCAGAAACTAGAGATCATCTAAGAGGGTCAACACCTAGAAAACCTTTATGTGGGTCGTCACCTTGTGATCCTCAATGTTTCATCACCTATAGGTCCTCTGAGTGAGTCAACACCTAGCTATCCTCTATGTGGGTCAGCACCTAGCGATCCACTGTGGGTCAGAACCTAGAGATCGTATGTGGGTCAACACATAGAGATCCTATATGGATCATCTTCTAATGGCCTTATGGGTTTTATTAGAAGATCCTATGGATAAAATAAGATGATATAGCTTTACGTCTAACCATCTTTACTTATGTAATTGTGTTTTAATTGATGTGAGTTGCATCTTTTACTTTATGATATGTGGTTGATGTCTGGTTTGGTGGATTTACCTCAAAGATACTTTGATTTTTTTTGGTTTCCTTCATGGGTTATTGATATAGCTTTGGGGGTCTTAGGGTCCCTAAAATGTATTGTAATACTGACCCCTTTATGGGATTTTCCTACATGTGTTTTGTCTGGTGCAGATGATCGGCATTTTAGCAGAGGTGTTTAGTGGGATGGGACTGAGGGAAAATACTATGGTAGATTTGGTGTCCTAGGACCAGGTGGGGCCCAGTAGGACTGAGTAGGTAGGACATACTACTTCGTCTTCCTGTAGCTTAAATAATCTCATGATCCAGTGGGGTTTTTCGTGGATGGCCATCAGAGTTTCTTTTTGTACTTTACTCTTTTCAATCCCTTGATGTGTTTATATTTTGGCCCACTTACTTTTACTTGTACTTAAACTCAGCCTTATTTTCATGGAATAATTTTTCCCCTTTCACTGTGTTGGGATGTGGTTGGAAGTGTGTGTATACATGTTTAAAGGTAATGCCTTCCTTTTTTGGGATATGCCTTTTTGGTGCTAGTCACCAGCCCCTAGCCTATGGAAGGCGGGTTTGGGGTAGTCATGGCATGGTCCCCAAGGGATAGGTCCTGATAGTTTCTATATAATGGGAAGAGTGAATTGGTAATATTTTTTTATTTATAGGGTTTTGTGTTGCTATACTTGTACCTCCAAAGGATATTTGGGCACATTCCACCCATGTGTAACACAGCTAGTGTTGTCTAAGAAAGTGGAACCATTGTGTGGTGGAGTCTGAGGGGATGGTCAAGCAATATGATAATATTGTTTTTCATCTAAGATGGCACTCTTAATTATTGTTATGTTTCTTCAGGTATAGTTTGTTCCCCATAATCCATAATGGATAATATAAGTGGTGTTCTAGGAAATATTCCATGTTTTAATGATTCATGTAAAATAATTACCATACTTTATAGTCTATTTGATTTGGTTTTAAGCTTATATAATATATACAAAATGATTATTTAAGTCAAAGATGTGTGGAGTTACTATAGCGTGTCTTCATATTTATGGAATCCATGTTTTGAATCCCTAATGATGTAGACCTATGGGGTTTATTTTATATATATCCATAAGGACTATGTATTATTGAGGTCGGGAGAAAATGGTGGTTCGTGAAAGTAATTTTTGAAAATTTACATGTTCAAAACAAAGATCATTCTTTTAGGTACGTGAAGTATATGAGTGCATTAATTCGTTCACCCAATAAGGATACGGAAAGAATGGGTGAACCCCCTTGGGTGTATGACATAGGGTCTGAGTGAAGTTACCTTAGAAAATTATTACGGTCTTCAGTGAAGTAAAACATTTTTTATAAGAACATTTACCATAACATTATCAGGGATTCCATAATTTATGAATAAGAATGACCAAATAATACCACTCATTGTAATTGGATCTTATTTTTGAATGAATAATGAAACATAATGATAGATAAGTGTCTGACATGATAATTTCATAAAAGGAAGAATATTGGAATTTCTGTCAAAAAAGTTTGTGGTATGGTAATTCCAATATTTACCAACATATAGTTATCCAATAGATAAGAACTAGTTGATGTGATATGTCTATAAATATCACCTTGACACATTCAAACACTCATTGGATATGATTGAACTACAAATATTTTATTTTTCTATTTTCCCTACTCATTTATGCTACCCGAGGAATGAACATATACATCATTATTTCTCTATTAGTTGATTGATGGTTTATGATGAGTGATTTATTCCTACCAAACTACACATGGGTGGAGGGTTATAAGGGAATGTAATGGGAGATTCAAAATACACTAATCTGTTGAGAAATGATGGCTTAGGGGAGGATACATTAGAAAATTGACCTAGGAAAAAACAATAGGATATTAAATATTAATTATTTATATTTCCAAATATTTTTGGAGCCCAGATCATCTTCATCATCAGGTAATTATTTATCTACATTATCTTATTGGTAAAATGACTAACTCCCATGGAGGTGAAATATGTTTCATCAAACATTCAGTATTTTGGATGCTGATTCTAATTCCAAAATCAATGATTCAGTAGAGAATGTTGAGACACTCTCAATAAAAATTATTACACTGTAATATCATGACCTAGAAGTACATCCTAAAATTTTATTCTCTAAAGGATCCAATATTAAACATATAAGGCCCCAGCCTTAAACATTACATAATCTTGAGTTATTACAAGATTACACATTGAGGATCTTTTCAGGTTTAGAGTTTTAGAGAATTAGATCATAAATCATGCATTAAATTCCACATTTAAACAAAGTGGTTACATAAAAGATAGTATTCATTTTTCCCATCAATGGAAACATAGTTAAAATAAAACATTGATTCTTTATTGAAACTTCCT
Organism: Viscum album; assembly: GCA_963277665.1. NCBI lineage: Eukaryota > Viridiplantae > Streptophyta > Magnoliopsida > Santalales > Viscaceae > Viscum > Viscum album. The sequence goes on along the minus strand of OY728159.1, from coordinate 1,144,797,707 downwards.
TGACACTATCATCACATCATGTACCTTTCCCTTGACCTGCAAAAAACATTTCAAAAACCCGGGATGAGAATAAAAAGCTCAGTAAGGGATATAAAATTACGAAATGTAAACATTTTTCGATGTATAAAATCATAATTTACTCATAAAACATAATCATTTTAAAATACCTCATCAAATCATGAATAAATAAAAGAAATCATAAGACATAAGGGTAACTTGAGGCATTCATAACATTCTTACGTAGGGAGTAACCCTCATGGTTATGTTTGGATTACCCATCACAGTATATTCCCTAAATCTCTTCGGAGAAACCTTAACGTTTAACCCCTTTGCATTACCCAATGCATTGGAGAGCTGTATCGAGCTCACCCGCCCTTAGTTTATCACAATACCACATGTATTCATAACAATTCCCAAGAACCATAACATAATTGTATCACATAAGACATGCATAAAGGCAACATAACATTTCCACATTTCGATCACAAGATATCAATACAACACATTGATATAATAAAAACATTATGAAACCCATTTTCAATACCAAAATAAGAGAAACATAAAACATGATATTTATTTTTCATTTAAAAATAGTTATGTATTGTAGAGGAATCCGAAACTCAAATAATGGTCAAGGTGGCGGAGAAGTCGTTGTCGCTGCATACGTACGACAAAAAAACATTCCTTTTGTCATTTATTAAAACTCATCATATAAAAAAATATTCCTTTTGAATAGAAATAAAATTCAAAGGGGTTTATACACATTATAAAAGAATGTCGTGTATAAAACAAAATATGCCTCAATGAAAGGAGATTGAGACGAAGTCCCTAACCTCGGGTCCGACTTGACTCGATCGTTCTTTAAACTCCTGAATAATAAACATGAGTTAATTTCTACTTTTTTAAGAACCTTTTTAAAGTTCATTATTCCTTTTATATCAGTTATTACCATGTCTTGAACACTATGTAATTATTTAAGTTAATAATGGTCGTTTTGTCGATCATTGGTACTTGAGTCAAAAATAATCTTTTTATAATTACAAGTTGTTCATGTGGTAAAATATCCATTATATATAGAATTATATTCATGATTTAGATATCATAAATATTATATATATCCAGTATATACATGCATTTATAATATTACATAACATTTATAGGTAAGAAATTAAATGCACCGTTCATAGAGACGGTAAGCCGTACGTACGCATGAACGCTACTTTCATTTCTATTTAATATTTTATGGAATGGAATCATAATGATATAAAGGTATATTATAATTCCAGAATAATATCACATATAATTTCATTAACTCCATCCTTTATATATTCCACATATGGAATTAACGAATCAAATCACTTTTAGAGGGCGGTAGTCAGCACTTCCTAAAATGAAGATATGGCGTTTACCCATAATGGAAACCATAAACGTATTCCAAAAATGAAAAATACAAAAGATTAAGGAAAAAATAAAAATATTATATATCATATGTAAATATAGTGATATCTTAATGGTCACCTTTGAAGGAGTTATAAAAATATTGAACAATCATCGTTTCGCGAGGAAGAAATTCACCATCCACAGAAACAGTATGTTCTTTAACCATTAGATGTAGGTGTGTGTAAGTGTAGCTCAAATAATTGTTATAAAAAAATCCTAGTATATTGAAAATATTGGTGTTGTTACAAAATAAATGAATAAAAATAGTTTAGGGGGTTGGAGAAGAAAAATAAAACAAAAGAACACAAGTGGAGACATTACCTTTAAAATGGGTAACTCCTCTTGGTTTGAACCAAAATGGTTTCTTGAAAAGATTTCTGCCTAAGTTAATTCTTATAGGATGAAGATAGAGATGTAGAGAGATAAAATGAGAAGATTTTTGCTGATCCAATGGCTTTAGATGTGTGGGTAAGGAGGTAGAGGTGGGGGCCTTTTATAAGAGGAGAGGAGGGACACTCTTGGAAAGTTATAAAATGTTACTTTATATTGAAATGAGTTTCGGATTTTAATGGTCCCACATCGATATATTTTGAGAATAAGATGATAATGGTTCGGAATATACTCATACAATATGTCTCTGACAAGTTTTAGTCTTACATTTTACATTATCTTTTAATTTTATTTAAATCGTTCATTAATGAGGTAATCGCTGCATCATCATGATGTCATAAATAATTTAATTTATTTAATATATAAAATTTATAAAAAAAATACTATGATGTAGTAAATAGTTTTATCTTTCCAATGAATATTTATAGTCTAAGAGATAATTTACACATATAAAACTACATTTTTTTTACTCGGGTGATACATTCTTTAGTGATATTCTACCTTCTTTAAAAATAAAATGATAGAGTGTCACCTTCACCCAAAAGTGATTCCATGGGGTCCCTAAGTTTGGCACAATGAATTACATGGTCTGACATGACACAAACAGTAGCATTAGGACACATTTTGGGGTCATTTTTTGTTATTATGATATTATTTTTTTATCCTTAACTACCCGATTACTAATTAATCAAGATAATTAAAGATAATTACCGTCGTTACTATTCATAATGTCCAAAAACAAATAATTATTAATTACATAATTTGGACCTTTTTATTCCAAATATGGAATCCATTTTACCAAATTCTAAACATAGAAATTGCAATAATAAATTTAAAAATAATTCCCGTTGTCAAAACAAATAGCGGGTTTTTTTTGAAACAATATCTATGATAAGTTTGGCACTTGTTTATGCCCAATTACTAAGTAAAATTAATTCTAATGACCACCATTGGCTTAAATGGAAAATATATATTATAATTACACATTAAAACTAATTAAAAAGATAATATTACCATATAATTATATTAGATGAAAAAGAAGTTTTGATGTAAAATGTTGTACTTTTCCCAAAAAATGAACATTGTTAGAAAAATACCAAAAATTTATCCAATGTAAATTTCAATGTCCCAATAATAAAGAATAAGTTTATTTTGAAAAATAGAGCTTATAAAATTGTTAAAAAGTTTTATTTAAAAATGTTTTTCCATCAAAAGCCAGTAAAACAATCTTTTAAAAATATTAGTGTATTCCATGCTTAAGATTGGATTTATTCTCATTTTAAGCATATAAAATACTATCTAATTCATATATAGACATAGATAAGAATATATATTATTCATTACTTACATGGGATGTTACATCCTACCCCCTTTAGAAAATTTCATCCTCTCAATTTATTTACATATCGAATAAGTGGGGGTATTTATCCCTCATTGCATTTTCAGATTCCCATGTTGCCTCCTCAATCATGTGGTTTTTCCACAAAACCTTTACTTGATGAATCACATTATTTAGTAACACTTTATCCATGTGGTCAAGAATCTGGACTAGTTGTTCCTCATAAGATAGATTCTCTTCCAGCTGAACTACCTCTGGAATCAAAACATGAGATGGATCTGGCATGTACTTCCTTAACATTGAAACATGAAAAAAATTGGGTACCTGAGATAAACTCGGAGGTAAAGCCACTCGGTATGCAACTGATCCAACTCTATCCATTATTTTGTATAGTCAAATGAACCTTGGACTAAGATTTCCTTTCTTACCAAATCAGATCACACTTTTCCATGGTGATACTTTTTGAAAAACATGACCGCCTACCTCAAAAGAGAGATCCTTCCTCCTGTTGTCCGCATAACTATTCTGCCTGCTCTGAGCTGTTCTCAAGTGTCTTTGTATCAGCTGAACTTTTTCTGCCAACTCTTCTACCAAATGGTTCTATTCATATACTGGAATGAAAACTGTTATTATAAGAAAACTCAACCAAAGAAAGATGTTGGTCCCAAATTCCCTGTTAATCCATCAAACAAGCACATAGCATATCCTCCAATGTCTAAATTGTTTGTTCTGACTGCCCATATGATTGAGGATGAAAAGATTTACTAAAATTTAATTCAGTACCCAATGACTTTTGAAGGCCTTTCCAAAAGTTAGAAGTAAACCCAGGATGACGATCAGATAAAATGGAGAGGGGAACTCCATGTAACCTGACTATCTCTTTAAGATACAAACGAGAAAGCTAATCTAGGGAAAAGGTATCTTGTATAGCAAGGAAATGATCAGATTTAGTCAAGCGATCAACAATAACCCAGATTGCATTATTACCTCGAGGTCTCTTCAACAATCCCACAACGAAGTTCATGGATATATTCTCACATTTCCACTCTGGCACTGGTAAAGGCTGAAGTATCCCTTTCGGTAACTGTCACTCTGCTTTAACCTGTTGACAAGTCAAACACTTCACAGTAAAATCAGCAATATCTCTTTTCATTCTGTCCCTCCAGTAATACTCCCGAAGATCTCTATACATCTTAGTACTGTCTGGACGAACTGAAAATGGATAACTATGATATTCACATAACAACTCTCTCATCAACTACTATTCACAAGGTACACATAATCTCTTCCCAAATATCAAAACACAATCATTATCAATGTTGAATTCAGGCAACTTACCCTTCTGAACCAACTCTACCTTTTTCTGCAACTCACTGTCTTGCTTCTGTGATTGCTTAATTATGTCAGATAGAGAAGATTTTACTGATACCTAAAACAAAACATAAGGAAATCCTACACCAACAACTTCTATGCCAAAGTTTATCAAATACATAACCAAAGGATAATGTTCCAAATTCAACAATGTTAATGAAGCATTACGTTTTCAACTCAATGCATCAGCCACATTATTTGCTTTTCCCGGATGGTAATGAATTGTACAATCATAATCCTTGATTAATTCTAGCCATCTCCTCTCTCTCATGTTCAATTCTTTCTGAGTTTATATATACTTTAATCTTTTGTGATCATTATATATTTCAAACTTTACACCATACAAATGATGCCTCCAAATTTTTAAAGCGAAAACAACAGCATCTACTTCCAAATCATGTGTAGGGTAATTTACCTCATGTGTTTTCAACTGATGTGAAGCGTAAGCAATTACCTGATCATTCTGCATTAGGATGCAACCAAGTCCTTTCAATGAATCATCACTGTAGATAACAAACTCACCATTCATGGAAGGTAGTGCCAAAACTGGAGCATTCACCAATCTTCTTTTCAGTTCCTGAAAACAATCATCACACTCTTTTCCCAAATAAACATAACACCCTTCCAAGTTAGCTTAGTCATTGGACTAGATAAACTGGAAAAATTTCTAACAAAACTTCGGTAATATCCTGCCAAACCAAGGAAGCTACGAATATCAGTTACATTTGTGGGTCTTGGCCATTCTTCAACAACCTTTGTTTTTGCAGGATCAACAGTTATCCCATCTTTAGAAACAATGTGACCCAGGAAAGAAATTTGTTGCAAGCAAAACTCACACTTGATGAATTTCCCATATAATTTCTTTTCTTTTATGGTTTGAAAAATAACCCTTAAATGTCTTTCATGCTCCTCTTTACTTTTAGAAAACACCAAAATATCATCAATGAACACAACCACAAACTTATCCAAGAAGTCATGGAAAATTCTAATCATAAGGTCCATGAATACAACATGTGCATTGGTTAACCAAAAAGGAATTACTAAAAATTCATAATGGCCATATCGTGTGAAAAATGCAGTCTTCAGAAGATCTTTTTCCTTTACCTTCAACTGATGGTACCCTGATCTCAGGTCAATCCTTGAAAAATACTGAGCTCCCTAGAGCTGATCAAACAAATCATAGATATGAGGCACAGGATATTTGTTCTTATCAGTGATGTTATTCAAGGCTCTATAATCAATGAAAAGTCTCATAGAACCATATTTATTTTTAAAAAATAAAATAGGAGCACCCCATGGTGATGTGCTAGGTCGAATGAAACCTTTCTCTAATGAATCTTGCAATTGCTCCTTCAACTCTAAAAGTTTAATTTGTGCCATTCGATAAGGGGGTTCTGAAATTGGCTTAGCATCAGGAACTAATTCAATAGTAAATTCAACTTCCCAATCTTTTATTATTCCAGGAAACTCATCAGGAAAACATCAGGATATTCATTTAACACTGGAACATAATTAATCTGAACGGTTACTTTATTTTCAACAATATGTGCAAGGTTACATTCATTTCCATCTTTTACAAGTTTCTCAGCCTCTTGATATGTTATCAACAGTAAGAGTTCATTATTGTACACAAACTGAAAGTCATTCTGAAAAGAAACTTCTTTAGCTCTACAGTCAATCATGGCATGGTAAACAGAGATTCAATCCATACCCAAGATAACATCAAAATCTACTAGAGGTAAAATAATATGATTTGCAAGTAGGTTCTTTCCATGGATAAGGATAGAGAAAATCTTATAAATTATTTTTTCCTCAACATTTCCCCCAGGTGTTTTTAGCACAAGTTCAGGAGTCATTGATTGAGATGGTATTCCAATTTTACTAGGAAATTTTTTAGAGATGAATGAATGTGTAGAACCTGAATCAAACAACACACTGGCATAATCTGAAAAAACAAACAAAGTACTTGACACCACTTCATTTGATGGCCCAACATCTGTTGAAGTAGTTGTAAAAGATTTCACCACCCCTTTCTACTTGTAGTTAACTTCTTCCCATCAATAGAGCTCTTTGTCGGACACTCGTTTTCATAGTGACACATATCATTGTACTTGAAACATTTCACTAATTGTAAATCAAATTTGGTCTTACCATCACCCTGATCTTTTTCAGTGAAATCACAAGCCTTATGTCCCATCTTACCACATCGGTAGCACTTTCCATAATTCAAAAGACATTCCACAGCATGCCTTTTACTACATTTATCAAAATCTAGAAACTTAGTTTTCTTACCATCAGTCCTTTTTGAAGAATTCTTCCCTCTCTCCTACCACCTCGGTCTCTTCTTCTGTTGGTTGTTATAGAACACTTGATCATCGGCAAACTCTATTTCCACCTTCTCAGCACATCGAACAAGCTTTTCATAACATTGGAACTCATGATAAGACAATTCCCCTCGATATTTTGTCTTTAATCAAGAGTAAAAACGATTGATTTTACTATCAAGGTCTCGGATAAAATTTGGATCATACCTTGCCAATCGAGTGAACCTTTCTTCATAAGCAGCCACTGAGTCTTCCTCTTGCCTTAATTCCAAGAATTGTTTGTCCATCGTTAGTCAAACAGCCTTAGAAAAATACTTCTCAAGAAACATACATTTGAATTCATCCCAGTTGAGAGCATCAATCTCATCAGCGTCCCTGATATTTTTAACCATCAACCACCACTGATCTACTTCAACCTCCAAACGGTAAATTGCAAGACTAACCTTTTGATTGTCTGAACACCCCATGACATCAAAAATCTTCTCCAGTGCTTTAATCCACCCTTCAGCTAGCACAGGGTCAGATGATCCCTTGAATGATGGGGGATATTGCCTCATGAAATGTTCCACCACTGACATGGTCCTCTGCGGTTGATCTGGCTGATCTCATGTATGGATACCACCAATATTTATCGCTTGAGTCAGCTGCACCATTACTGCAACAAACTGTTCAGTTATAATTCCGACTATCTCAGGATGCTGATTTGGAAGGTCATTTCCTTATGTATTCCATCTTAGCACTGCTTCTTGTTTCCTCTGTGGAAAACCATTCTGAAAAAACATGTCTTAGATAAAGCAACATGGTAATCTTCAAATGCAATATCATTTCAATTTGACCATAAAAAAATATTTTTGGATAATCATTTAATAGAATTCTAACTCCTAAAGTTATCTAAACCGTCCTTTGATACAAACTATAAGGAACTAGCCTAAAACATTACATAATCTTGAGTTATTATAATATTACACATTGAGGATCTTTTCAGGTTTAGAGTTTTAGAGAATTAGATTATAAATCATGCATTACATTCCATATTTAAACAATATGGTTACATAAAAGATAGTATTCATTTTTCCCATCAACGAAAACATATTTTAAATAAAACATGGATTATTTATTGACACTTCCTTGAAACTATCATCACATCATGTACCTTTACCTTGACCTGTGAAAAAAAATTAAAAAACATGGGATGAGCATAAAAAGCTCAGTAAGGTATATAAAAGTACGAAATGAAAACATTTGTCCATGTATGAAATCATACTTTACTCATAAAACATAATAATTTTAATATACCTCATCAAATCATGAATAAATCATATAAATCATAATATATAAAGGTATCTTGAGGCATTCATAACATTCTTTTGTAGGGAGTAACCCTCATGGTTACGTTTGGAATACCCATCATAGTATATTCCCTAAATATATTTAGAGAAACCTTAAAGTTTAATCCCTTTGTGTTACCCAATGCATTGGAGAGCTGTATCAGGCTCACCCGCCCTTAGTTTATCACAGAACCACCCGTCGTCATAACAATGCCCAAGAACCATAACATAATCGTATCACATAATACATGCATAAAGGCAACATAACATTTCCACATTTCAATCACAAGATAACAATACAACACATTGATATTATATAAAAATTATGAAAACCATTTTCAATACCAAATTAAACGAAATGTTAAAAATGGTATATATTTTTCATTTAAAAAAAGTTATGGCTTGTAGAGGATGCCGAAACTCGAATAATGGTCACGACGGTGGACAAGTCATTGTCGCCGCATACGTACAACATGAAAAACATTCCTTTTGTATTTTAGTAAAATGCTTCGTATAAAAAAAGATTCCTTTTGAATAGATGTAAAAGTAAAAGGGATTTATACACCATATAAAATAATGTTGTGTATAAAACAAAATATTCCTCAATGAATGGAGATTGAGACGAAGTCCTTTACCTCGGGTCCGACATGACTCGATCGTTTTTTAACCTCATGAATAATTTATTTGAGATAATTTATACTTGATTGAGAACCTTTTTCAAGTTCATTATTCCTTTTATATCACTTATTACCATTTCATGAACACTATGTAATTATTTAAGTTAACAATGGTCATTTTTTCGATCATTGGTACTTGAGTCAAAAATAAACTTTTTTGAATAACAAGTTGTTCATGTGGTAAAATATCCATTATATCCAAAATTATATTCATGATTTAGATATCATATATATCATATATATCCATTATATACATTCATTTAAAATATTACATAACATTTAGAGGTAAGAAATGAAATGCACCGTTCATGGAGACGATAAGCCGTACGTACGCATGAACGCTACTTCCATTTCTATTTCATATTTTATGGAATGGAATCATAATGATATAAAGGTATATTATAATTAAATTATTATATCATATATAATATCATTAACTCCATCCATTATACCTCACACATATGGCATTAACGAATCAAATCACTTTGAGGGGTCGGTAGACCGCACTTCCTTAAATGAAAATATCGCGTTTACCCATAATGGAAACCATAAAGATATGCCATAAAAGAAAAATACAGAAGTTTAAGGAAGACATAAACATATTATATATCATATATAAATATAGTGACATCTTAATGGTCACCTTTAAAGTTGTTATAAGAATATTGAACAATCATCGTTTCGTGAGGTAGAAATTCACCATCCACGGAAACAGTAGGTTTGTTAACCATTATATGTAGGTGTGTGTAAGTGTATATAGAATAATTCTTATAAAAACAACCTAGTATATTTAATATACTGGTTTTGTTACAAAATAAATGAATAAAAAGTGTTTAGGGGGTTTGAGAAGCAGAATAAAACAAAAGAACACAAGTGAAGACATTACCTTTAAATCGGGTAACTCCTCTTGGTTTGAACCAAAATGGTTCCTTGAAGAGCTTTCTGACTAATGTAAGGATTATAGGATTAAGAGATGGATTTTTATAGATAAAAAAAGTAGAGCTTTGCCGAGCCAATGGCTTTAGAGGTGTGGGTAAGGAGGTAGATGTGGGGGCCTTATATAAGAGGAGAGGAGGGGCACTCTTGGAAAGTTATAAAACATTACATTATATTAAAATGGGTTTCGGATATTAAAGGTCCTACATTGATATATTTGGAGGATAAGTTGTTAAGGTTTCTAAATATACTAATCCAATAGGTTTTATACAAGTGTAATTCTTATATTTTACAATATATTTTTATTTTATTTAAATCGTTCATTAATGAAGTAATCACTACATCATCATGATGTCATAAATAATTTAGTTTATTTAATGTATAATTTTTTTTAAAAAAATACTATGATGTAGGAAATATTTTTATCTTTTTAATTAATATTTATAGTCAAAGATATCATTTACACATACAAAACTAAAAATGTTTTACTCGGGTGATACATTCTTTAGTGATATTCTCCCTTCATTAAAAATAAAATGATAAAGTGTCACCTTCACCCAAAAGTGATTCCACGGGGTCCGTAAGTTTGGAAAAAGGAATACCATGGTGTAAAATGAAACAAAAAGTAGCATTAGGACACATTTTTGGGTCATTTGTTATTATTATGATATTATTTTATTATCCATAACTACCCGATTACTAATTAATCAAGATAATTAAAGATAATTACCGTCGTTACTATTCATAATGTCTAAAAAACAAAAGAGTCTTAATTAAATAATTTGGACCTTCTGATTACAAATATGGAATACATTTTAACAAATTCCAATCATATAAATTTCCATAATTAATTTAAAAATAATTCCCTGTTGTCAAAACAAATAGCGGGTTTTTTTGAAAGAATATCTATGAACATTTTTCACTTTTTTATGCCCAATTCCAAAGTGTAATTAATTATAATGACCAAAATTGGATTAAATGGTAAAAATATATTCTAATTACACTTTAAAACCAATTAAAACAATTATTTAACCATATAATTAAATTAGATGAAAAAGCAGTTTTGATGTAAAATGCAGTGTTTTTCACTAAAAATGAACATTGTCAAAAAAGTACCAAAATTTTATCCAAAGTAAATTTCAATGTCCCAATAATAAAGAATAAGTTTATTTTGAAAAATAGATCTTATAAAATTGTCAAAAGTTTTATTTAAAAATGGTTTTCCATCAAAAGGTAGTAATACAATCTTTTAAAAATATTAGTGTAATCCATGCTTAAGATTGGATTTATTCTCATTTTAAGCCTCTAAAACACTATATAATTAATAAATAGACATAGATAAAAATATCTATTATTCATTACTTACTTGGGATGTTACAAAACACGTTTCATTTTTATGGATTCAGACTTTTTATTAACAAACCAATAATATAATCCGGTGCTCACCTTCCTATCATGTAGATCTTCTCACCCTGAGATGTCTCAAAGAAAAATAACTACATTGATGAGAATATTATTTATAAGGGACTAAATGAGAAAGTGTAATATACAATAATACTTATGGAGTTGATAATTAATGAAATGTGGAAATTTTATAACATAAAAAACCATTCTTAATGGAATCATTAAAGATGATGGAGTTTTCCATTTAACCTCCATCCTGGAGGGTATTTCAACAATGTGTGGTCTTTCAAATCTATGTAAACTAGAGTTATATTGAATTAGTTGATAGTGTGAGGAATTTTATACATTATGAAGATATTTAGTTATCATAATTTCCAGTCTCCCCTAATACTAATCCCATCCCTGATATGATAAGTTGGGTGTTATCAAATACCAACACCTTTAATTTACATCATGGGGAGGTCATTATTAGTATTTTGGAAATCTATTGAATCTAAGGAATCTATAAACATGGTGATATATATCATGAGTTAATCCCACCCTATTGTAGAAATGATGATATTATGGGTTTTCATATTTTGTTAAGTGTTATGATACTGCTGGTTGAAGAGGAGATAATGAAATATCCCCTCATATATCTAAATATCTCTTTAAATGCATGGATGAAGATATTTTTCACCCAAAGTAATGAAGAAATATGATTAAAAGTCCAATGGAATATTTGAACATGTATTCTAGTGGGTCATAAAACATAAACTGTTCTATTCAAGAATGTGGTATCTACAACACTTTAGGTTATCATGTATGGTCGAATCTAGGTCTAGAAATTTGAATTGGATTTTTTATAACTAGGTTACCTAGAGGGAGATTTTTACATGCTTTGGATTCTCATTCCATTTTAAAAATATATATACATTTGAGGTATTTACTAAAATATTTATGGGTGTTAGTAAATCTTATTTTTCCAACTCCAAGGAGACTCTATCAAGTTCTATAACATATTCAATTAGTTAAGAACCCCCAATAGACCTTAATACCAATATAATCATTACATGTATATATATTAGAACACCATTAGAGATACATGTCATAAAAAATAACCTTGTACTTTTGATTAATATACAGACCAAAACTATTATAAATTATTGGTGATGACCAATAAACATAGAGGACTAATTTATAGATCACCTAATAATTGATAGAAATTAATTTTTCATCACCGTTTTATCACCCTACAATCAAGACACTACTTAATAATGTCAATGTAATAGTTATCTCTTTTTCATACTAAAAATTATTAGAACATATAGTAAACATGGAATCATTCAATGATACCCCCATCAATGATGCTTATATTCCACAAATATTTGTATTTGGACTCCATTTTGTTTAAGATATAAGTATTCCAGCCAACTAAAAAGGGAGTGTCGAGTGCAATTGGAAGATCCTTTGGGAATTTTCCCTAAGGTTGTTTCATATAGAAACTATTCATGTTTGTCTATGTTCATCCAATACACTGACTGTTTTGAATATGAAGTTCTTTATTCATAGAACAATTAATACCCTAACACGATATTTAAAAAAATAACATTATATATTAATATACATCAATTAATAATTAATAATAAAGACGAAAAGGATTCCTTTTTCCAATTTAATTTCATCAATATAGATTCATAAAATAGAAAATAAGAGTCTTCTATAGTTTAGAATGACATTTTGATCTGTATGATTCCAAAGACACATTATCCCATAGTATGACCTTAGGAATTGATGGCCTCTGTTGTTTGTTCTGTATCATCTACTTAGACCATACTTGGAGATACCACTATTAAAACATGATTCTTCAACCCATTAAAGATTTTATCATTAGTATATTGAAAAAAATTCCAAGAATAATCTTTACCAATGAATAAATTGTGATTCTAAAGTTTGAAAAAATTCCTATAAAAATGTTCTATCATGAAATGAGTCCTATATTTGAGGTCCTAGAATAATGGTTGCAACTGGATCACCCAAAACCCACTTGCTCATATGAGAATTAAAGCATCTTGAATATTCCAAATACTCATTGTATTAAAAACCCATAGATTTGACTACTAGGATTTTTTTATATAATTCATCAAATCAGAGTGACATGAGAATAGGTAAAAATATAGAAAAATATTTCTCTCTATGATTAAAGTGTAAATAGATGAAGATAATATATAGATTGAGACACCCATTCAATAAAATGTGTGACTAATTTTGAGTCTCAAGGTTATGAAATGAAAAAAATATTACCACGTAGATCCAAAGAAACAAGAAGCATTTATTAAATTTAAGAGAGCACTTAATAGATGGGGAAACCAATCCTGAGGCCACCATGAAATGTAATCAAGAATTTTACATAGTGATTTTGGAGGTGTATATATTGGATTAAGTTGAGGATTCTAGGCATGTAGACATCCAATGTTCTATAAAGGGCTCACATTAGATGAGTTCAACATATATTACTATCCCTATAGAAAATTTCTGAAGAAAATTCTACTGCTCATTTTTTTAATGTATGGATCCATATAGTGGATGGTATCTATTTTGTAAATCATTTAATGAGAGGATATAAGTAATGTTAAATCCACCTCTATTATGTTACATAATATAGGAATTTATTACTTACAGGTTGCATTGAATCCTCAAATTTGAATTTTATTATAAACATAATCATCAATTTAAAATATATTAGAACACTCAAGAATAGTATTACTATAAAAACATGAATCCACATAAGTATTTAAAAAAATGGATTTAGTAATTCTTGATTCAAATATTATTGAGTCAATGTGGGTTTCCTCCTCTCCATGTACTCTAAAAATTGTATAGTAATCCCTAATATAGCACATTATATACCATAAGAAGGAAATATATTTTTTCAAATTATATATGGTTTATTATTAATTTTGATTTTTATAAGAATGATACATATAGGATTAAATTTACCATCACAATCTAAAAAATACAGTCCACTCAAACAAGAAAAATAATTTTATCAACGACATGAGATTAGAAATGGGTATACAAACCTCTGAAATTGTGTCATATGATCTGTCCTGAAACACTTTGGTTATTCAAATAAAATTTAATTTTATATTCTTATGAAAATATTCCCCTTAAAGGGTATAGGTTAGAAAAATATATCAGCATATATACTATCATTGAACACAAGCTGTTTTCTACCCAAATAAGAGAAATATGTGAATCATCTTGATGAAGATCACAAATCATGATCCTAGATTGGGGAATCCAATGTTATAGAGGGATTAATGAACCCAAGAATACACCATTAAACATTTCACATGGGTGATCGTAACCAATATAAATGTGGAATGACAACATACTATAATTTTCTTAGTGTAAAATGGACTGATAATTCTTAGAGTGACTTTATCTATAGTGATATGATAGATCATACAATCCATGCATCTCTATTTTAATACACTTAAAATTTGCCAAGGAATCATATGGGGTTGTCCTAATAGGTAAGAGTTTTCCCTTTTCACTATCCATACATTATATGTTTTTAACATAAAATGCTTTACACCTTTTGTTTTCTCAAATCTCAATATTCTCATGGTCATGTCAGGTTTTTACCCATTAGCGGAGACTACACATTTATAATGGATACCATTTATGGGTTGTCAACCTAATGGTAAATATTTCTATTTTCCAATTCAATTTATGGACATACTAGTAGAATAAGTATAGAATGTGTTCGTGGACAAACACTATTTGCCAAAAAATTGATGTATCTTTAATTAAAACAAAATAAAAGAAAAAAATAAATTAATTATGTTAATAATGTTATAAATACATAAAATATTAAGTATGTATTAATAGAGTTAAATGATTTTGTGATCAAATAAATCTTATTTGATAGTTTTGGTCTACCAAAATTGACCAATAGGTGAACAATGATATTCTGTATCAAACATGGAAGAATGGTTGAAAATATAGAAATGAGTGTGGAAATATATTAGTATAAACATACTTGAAGAAAGTGTACATAGTCAATGAATATAGTTATGAGAAAAGTTATGATTTTTATGTCCATATAGATTCTAAAAAAATAAACGGTTGAGGGAATTTATTTAGATAAATTTGAGGAAAAACCTGATATGAAATAGAGATCAATGTTGGTAGAGACAACCTCAGGGACAAATGAACTAGTTTATGGTCTTGGTTTTAGACCACTCTATTGTATTGTTTAGGGTTATGTGATAAAGAATTATTTGTGTTCAATAATTTGATTTCATTTGATTACATTGAAACTTTATTGAATTCACAAATTCATAATAATAAGGGTATTCAAATCATCATTCATTTTTTTTATATGTGAATGTTATTACACTATATATTTCAATCATTGGGTAGAAATATAGTAAGGGTATGTAATTGATAATTTTCTACATTATTCATATAATTAAATCCACTATGATGTTACTAGGGAATATAGAAATTAGAGGACCTCCAACTGAAGATAAACGTGCATCTAGATGGAAATGTAGAATATAGGGGAATTAAAATTACTATGTAGTGGTTACACTTTGATCCATATCCACCTTTATTATGGAAAATGGATGTATTTAAATGATTAAAACACTTAATTAATTATGTTCAATTATAATTGAATAGATATAATATAAGGGAATGTGATCCCTGATTGTTAGGCCTCAATTTACTAATGTATTCTTGGGGAAAATGGGCACAACATGAGAATAAATGACCATGTGTGATGAAGAAAATGTAATGGATATACTATAACATTTAACAATAATAGTGCATTTAGTGAACATTGATTAGATATTTAGGGACATATATTTGGGCCTGAAATCTTTCTGAATTATTATTTTAACAGTCTAGGATTTTCTAAATTCATAATCGATATGAATTAAAGAGTGAAGACATTAATTTAGTATAGTACACTATTTTTGGTATTTAATCAAGAAATGTTATTGAGCACTCTCACTTGGGGATCAATGGCTATTGAATTAAAACCCCTTATGAATGGTGTTTGTTGTTGGTAGGTCCCCAAAGTACCCTAGAAGTGGGTTAGGTGAATTAGGGTCACATTAATTAAATCCATTTCCTCTATTAATGTTTTTTTTACATTTGTATAATTTTCTAACATAAATATGATCTTTTATTAACAAATTTATCTTCACTAAACCTCAAAAAGCTTAAATTAATGAAGAAAAATAAATGAGTTATGTACATAGTGGATTTTAATTGGGTCAACTACACAAATATAATCTCAGAATCTCTTAAACGGTGGGCTATAAATTCTATAAATATTTAAAAAATCTCACTATTATTCGATGGATACAAAATGGAAGCAACTAAGGATCACTGATATATAATTTTTCATGGAATAATCATTACTTCCCATGGAATAAAGCCCTTTGTGAACCTTGTAAAATAATTTGATGTAGGAAACAATTAGTTTATAGACATGTATGTTTATCTTTAACTAGAATTAATTTATTGTATGGGTTATTATTTAATTATTTATAGATACACTATCAATCTCCATACATGATGAACCTTCATAGTCAGCCTGTGAACTGTTCCCTTATAGTAGAAACATCATTCATTCTAGATTGAATATATAACTACTTATTGCAAGTGAATTTATAGAATCACATAACCTTCATATTATATAACAAGTTTATTTCTCTCAAAAATCATATATTTAATAATGTGTGTAGTTCCACCTCATTATTTTTGGATTTATATTGCTTTAAACAATTCATTTTAAATATCAACTCTTGACATCTACACAAGGTATTAACATTATTGATCATAAATATCGATTATATTCATCACGCACACTCTCTATCTCTATATATATCCCTATATTATTTTACCTATAGATAGTAAAGTTTCTTTAGAGTAATTTTTTACTTCCCATTATTCCTTTTATTATTATTATCAAATTCATATTCCACCATGATATCATCAATCATTCTTATACTACAAAAAAGTACTTTTTATGAAGAGTACATTATATATTTGAATAAAAAACCCCAATAAGACCAATTTCTTCCTTCCAATATATAATAATTCCAATTATATAAAATTTACATATATTATTCATTGGAATATATCTCCCCATTCAATAGTGTGATCTCCTCTATTTTCAATTTCTAATCAACTTTCTTAAAAATATAGAGAATTACACCACCATAATCATTTTTCATAAGATTTATTTTAAAACAACCCTCATATATGATTCAATAACCTCTACATCAATAATAATTATTTTTAAATGTGTGAAAATGTGTGGATTGAATAGATCTTTGATATTCTAGATTTCCAAAAAATAAAGAGGTAGCCAAATACATGCTTGAATTGATATATAATATAATCCAATTGCCTCAATAATTTCCATAAACCCTACTATTTCATGAATTCATCATCTTATTATATGATATTCAAATCATTAAAACATCATTACAACTCCTACGTTGACTTCATCTTGAATAATGGATCCCATTTTAAGTTTTATGATGTTTAAATATTTTTTAAATAATACATGCATCATTTGATGTTAGTTAAACCCCATAGGAATATCATGAGGGATATTATCTTTCAATATAATTATAATATCCCTATAAAATCAATATTTTTTAATTGAAATAATAGTTGTGTATACCCACACAAATTCTTATGAGTATCTCTTCAGTTTCCACTGGTTTATAGAATTTTATAATGGCATGATGATTATGTAGTTCAAACATCATTGTTACATAGACAATGTTTATGAAAGTTATGTATGATGATTAATCACCTCATAATATCTTTATGAAAACAATATTTTTTGGGTATTTATTTATTTATGTATATAAAAATTAATTTGATTCATATGGTATCATTATGTGATGGTTACACATGGGAGACTCATTTTTATGCTGAGAAATATGAAAGTTACATAGATCTAAGCGATTATTACTCACAAATAAATGATGGTTATACAAATCCATAAATTATGGTTATATAAATACCCTCCATCATTATGAAATACTATATTATTCTTACATTGACCATGTAAATGGTGGTTACCTACATGGGACAAATATAAATTTTTTAAACCTTTTCTTTAACAAGGATACAAAACATTGACTATTGATTTAATATAGTTGACTTTAAACCATTATATATCATCCCATGAACTCCTCTATTCACCATCTCTTTACTCTTTCAACAAATCAGATAAATAATTAATCTCCATTTTTCAATAATCTTCCAAAAATCACTCTATCAATATTAATATTATTTTCAATAAATAATTTATCTTCTATTTCTATTTTATTATTAAAAAATCTAACTAAATACCTAAATGTGTTAAAACATACCACCTTTTATTTTTTATTTTTAAATAATTAAAATTAATTTTAAATTTTACTCTCCCTATGTCATTGAAATACAATGGGTCTTAACGTTAGTAGATTTATCTTTGTTGCCTCTCACCATTTTTGGTGTCTTCAAATTAGATCCCACAATATCATAATAGTCTCATAGTTTCTGCACACACACCCCCTATAAAGGGGAAAACTACTCAACTCCATAATTTTCATTAGAAAATATGAGGTTTTTAGGGGATTTTACTCATCTATCATGAATAAATTTCATTTTTATGTTCTCAGTGTTTTTTGGGAGTTTAAAAATGGAACTTTTTCAACATTCCCCCTATAACATCAGAGAAAATAACTATATAATTTTTTTCTTTAGCTACTTGTTGACTAGAATTTATAAAAATTTTCACCTATTTAAAATTTTCGGTTGGGCATCCCATTTATAAAACAATTCAACTTAGATAATTCTAAGACATATTCTTCAAATTAGCTATATAGACTACAAAAATTCAAGTATATGAATTTAATAAATATAATTTCAGTATTCATGAAAACCCATAATTCTTCTAAGAATGTTGTTCATGTTTTAAAAAATTATTTTTGAAAATATGTCCAAATATATACATTCCCTAATATGTTTTCTTATTAAATATATTTAAATCAATAAGAATTCATTTTATTTAAAAATAACCATCATTTTCATTCACCATAATTCCGTACCAAACAATAAATTAGATAACCAAAAAACACAAAATTTGATCACATACCATTTATTAGATCATTTAATAGAACATTATATATTTAAACTTTTTATTCCACTTGAATTCATCGTTATTTCATACTTTACATGTATCTTGTGATTCATAATATTTTGGAACATATTTTTAGGATTCAATAATATGTCCACCTGAATCATAGCTCAATATTTATGAGAGATTTCTTCAGTATGAGGCTTAACATGGTGAGTATATTATACCCAATATAGAAACTTTTGTTTAATATATATATATATAAACAATTTTTAGAGCATAAAAATATAATTAAGAAAAACTTAATGTAAAATTTTCAATCACCAATCTATCCACATATTATTTGTGAATTTATTAAACTAATATTATAGTATATTATAGTTTTTAATTTATATTTTTTAATTTTTCCCTCCTTTTTCCAAAAATCTTATAATACAACATCATTACCACATATCACATATATTGTACATGATACCACAAGAAACACTTATTAATAATATATATGGAAAAAACATCCTATTTAGAAACAATTAAATCATGTTTTAATATAGTGTAATTATTCATGAGAAAACATTAGTATATTATATTTTTAAATTCGATTTGATGTCTAAATCAACCTTGGTAGTCTTGATATTTCTTGAAAATGATGATTTTTTTCTTATAACTACATATTTTAGATACATATTTATATTATAATAGATGTGTCTTTATCATTAGAAAAAATTTCTTGAAATCTTACCCCATGGATAATAAATTTCCATAAATTTTTCTCCACATTCAAATAGTTAAAACAATTAATTCCATCGGGATAGGTGTAACTCAAGTTTCATTATGTTAAGGATGTCGGATATAGTTGTACAAAATAACCCCTTATTTTTTAACATTTCCTGTCTATTTTTTATAATTTATGAATATGAATCCCAGACCACATTAGTCTAATATTCTTTATCTTGATCATATTTTGCAGCCATATTTTTCTTACACATTACAATAGATCTTATATGTGGAATGAAACATATACAGATTTATTCCATGATGTAATAATTTTTTTTATTCCTTGGTTGGGTATTTCGAAATAATGTGAAACAGATTCCAATAGTGCATACCTTTACTATTAATTAAAAAAAAACTGGTATTTATTTCATACACCCTATCTATTTGTGGAAACATTCACCAGTATACACATGTTTCCAATTTTTGGGTTTCTAATTACAATCAGGAATTCATAATCTTTTATATTAATGAGAGATATATCAAAATACTTATTCTTTAATGGATCCTTTTTATTAGGATATTTCTAAATTCTAAATGTACTATTATATCTCATTGTTCTATACCCACTATATAAGCATTATTTATATAAAAGTTAGTTAATGTGAGTCTATATAAATTGGTTCATGTAGAAATCATCATTAAAATGATTGTTTTTTTATTCAAAATAATAAACCTCTTTTCATTCACATTTGGATTAATTATATGAAAAACTCCATCCTTTTATATAAAAACATTTAAGGGAATCCATGTGAATTTATTTCCCTTGTTAAAGCTACAATTCCTTACCAAATGTTTTTTTGTTAGATTATATAATGAATTTTACTTTGAAACAATACTTCATGAGGTACCCTTTTAATTTAGGTGATAATTTAGTAAATTATTACTCATACATAGGTATTGGTTCATCATAACATGTACTCATGAGATTCCCAAAGCATCCATAAAAGTTGAAGCTCATGGATAATTTTTTCTGTGGGTTTTTCATCACATATTATTCCAATAATCTTCTACTTGATTATGTATTTTAGATCTATATTTTACCTATAATTTCATGTTGGGGATGTTTTTTATGGAAGAATCATTTTATATTATCCCTTAATTAGAGAGATATTTATTTCTATCTATATGATCCTTTCTTCGGGTTTATTAATTTTTCCTGTCACTTTATTCACATAATAAGTAGTTTCCACACCTATTAACCTGAAATATTTTATTTTAATTTTTTGAGGGAGAATAATTTTATTTAAATATTTTTATTGGAAATTTTATTTATTATTTCATTATACATTTAATCTAAAAAATGTAATGTTTTTCAAATTTTTTATCCTACCTACTTAAATCAAACATCATGGTGTAACATCTTGGATCCGGGAGCCACTCAACGGGTGACCCGAACCCGGTTAATCACATGTCCTCAAGCACATTTCCCCTAATGACAGAGGATACTGGCCAGCAGCGAGGGCCTAGGTTTGATAGTGGGGAAACTATGACCTCAGTTTTCAAAGTGTAGCTCAATGGAAAAGATGAATGACATATAAAAGCAGAAGTAGTAAACAATATACAACTGAAATGGACAACAGGAGTTAAAGAGTACCAACATATAAATATAAAGATGAAGCATGTCACTTTTTCTATGAATCAATCCAGAACAGGATACACTGCAATACAATACAATACAACTCAAAGTATAAGGTACTGCCAAACAAAACAAGGAAGAGTAAACAGAACGCAACAGCATCGCAAGCCTAAGCTCTCGATTATGCTCTCCTACTCTTCTTCTACAATCATGTGCATTTATAGGGAACCTTACCCTGTCAACACCTGCAACAACATAATTTGTTTGGGCCGAAGACATGACCCAAACAGGGTGTGAGAAATAAATCCCAGTAGGCACCCACCAACGGCCCATGCCCAACTGTTAGTGAAAATGTGCAACAACATTTTTCAGTAATAAGTGCAATAAACTAAACATTACTCAAAATTAACTAACTCTACTAGTTTTATTTCCATTTTAATATCCATTTAACCATTCCAAGCTTGTGATTTAACATGGAAGGTGTAACATATGAAAACCACCACGGTGAATATTCATGATAACACTGTCCTCACACATACAAGCCTTACCTTATTGTAATCCGAATCAAAACCCTCAAGTGATTTCCCACATGCATAATGAAAATTTCCCGCAGGCATATGAGGTGTCTCCCACAGGCATATAATCTGTTTCCCACTGGCATGAGAAGAGTTGCCCACAGGCTAACAAAACATTGCCCTCAGGCTATACAAAACACTGCCCATAGGATAATAAACACTGCCCGCAGGGTAAAAGAACTGGGGAAATCCCAAATCATAAAAAAGAAATTTTTATAAAATTTCTCTCAAGAAAATGAAACGCACAACATAATCACGGCATACCCTCAGGTATCCTAGAAAAATGGCTAAACAGAGGAACGCACCCCCGGGGTGGTCCTAGATCCATGCAGTGATCCCAAACAGTAGTTTAAACTCATCATTATATTATCTATAAAATTTTAGATATCTTTTCAGAAAAGGCCTCTGCCATATGACAACCCAACATGGGTTTGTAACACAACGGTACACAAATTCAACTTGACTGTTGGGAATAAACACTTAAACACAAAACTTGATCGTCTCTGATCGGTGTATGTGAACAAAGCCTCACGAAACGCCCATGAACGATGTAGATTTGGGATAAAAATTCAAAATTTCATCCTCAAATAACTTTCCATCGAGAAATAATTGGTAAGAACATCACAAGGAGCAGGAAAGGATTACCTGTACGGTCCCAACGTGATCGACGAATGCAGAATCAGATTCCCGGTGCGCGATCGGGTGATCCTCCAAGGTTCGGCCATCCTCGTAAGTTCCAAAATGAACTCAAAGCCTCCTCTTCCGAATGAGGAGGCTACTGCCCATTTTAAGTAAAAAAACTAAACTGAGTGTACTCTCATGTACATTGCATGTAATTTTCATTTATTTTACTGTTCCTCTAGCGGCTTCTTTCCACTGCAGCACTATTCATCCGTCGACATGAGTACATGGTGTGTATTCCAGATTACACGGTGTGTACTATCGCTCCACTGGAGGCTTCCTTCACCACCTTATTTTTCACCTACCGACTGATTACACGGAGTGTATATAAAAAGTACACGACATGTAGTTGGTTTTTACACCCTTCATCACCAACAAGCATACACGCTCTATGTACTCATCCCACATGGCCAAACTACACGACATGTGGAAAAGTACATGGAATTTACCCATAAAATTTAGGATTTTCCCCATTTTCTTTATTTTATCAAAAACACTTAAGGACGAATTAAAAGAAGAAACCTATATCTCGTGAATAAGAACCGCATTCTTACAAACTTCCTCCCTTAATGGAATTCCTCCCCAAATTTCCCTTCAAAGGGTGGTGAAGATAAGGTTGTGAACAACTCTAGCCACTGATCACGTACGTCGATCTCCCGCTCGTAGGTTTCATCCTGCACTTAGCCATGCTGCCATAGCACCCATACAAGAGGAACTGACCAGCCTCAGAGAACCTTCGTGCTCCTATCCACAAAATCAATCAGATGCTCCTCAAAGGATGCACCGACCTGAAGCTCATCCTCCTCGGGCTGTAAGGCGTGAGATGATTCTGAAAGATAATGGCGCAGCTGAGATACATGAAAGGCGTCGTGCATGGACTGGTACCTCTGTGGTAACTACAACTGATAGGCAACCATCCCGACTCTCTCCAGAATCTCAAATGAAGCCACATACCACAGTGAAAGTTTACCCTGTCTCCTGATCCGTTTGTATCCCAAATGTGGTGAAACACGTAAGAACACCTGATATTCAACCACAAACTCCAAGAGTCATCTGAGGCGATTAGCATAAGATTTATGATGACACTGTGTGGTAGCCATCCACTTCTGAATCAACTGGTCCTACTCTGAAGTCTCCTGCACGAGACGTGGTCCAAGTTAAGCTACCTGACCTGCCTCCAACCAGCACAAGGGTGATCGGCATGGCCTACTATATAAAGCCTCATAAGGAGTTATCTCAATAGTTTCGTTAAAATTGTTATTGTAGGAAAACCCCACCAGGGGTATGTGTTTCTCCCAAGATTCCCCAAAGTGTAGAATGCATGCACAGAACATGTCCTCTAGCAGGTGTATCATATGCTCTAACTGGCCATCGTTCTGAGGGTGGTAAGTGGTGCTCAGAAGTACCTGTGTACCCAGTGCCCTATAAAAACTCTTCCAGAAACGAGATGTAAAACAGGAACCCCTATCTGAAATGATAGAATGAGAGACCCCATGAAGACGTACGATCTATCAGATATACAACTTACTGATCTCCTCAACACCGAAGGTCTCCTTGATCGTCAAAAAATCACTACCTTTGTGAGTCTTTCCATAACAACCCACACAGAATAATTTCCCTGAGTTGACCATGGAAACCCAGTCATGAAGTCCATCGCGACATCATCCCATTTCCAATTTGGAATGGTTAACTGTTGTAATAGTCTGACTGTCCTATAATGCTCCGCCTTCACCTGCTGACATGTGGAATATATCTCAACAGAACCAGCTACTTCACATTTCATATCTCGCCCCCAATACTAATGTCTCAAATCACGGTACATTTTGGTAACTCTAGGATGCACTGCACAAGATGAAGCGTGAAACTCCCGCATCAGTTCCTCGCATATATCCCCCAAAATCCACACTTGTCAATGGACATGTAGTAACTCATCATCGCCTATCGTCCATCTAGGAGGAGGTTGATCACTTTCCACTGACTCCCGTAGATCTAGGATATCTGATTCTGATAGCTGTATCATCCACACTCTATCCAGAAGGGTAAAAGTCACAGATAAGGAAGAAAGATAGGTTTTCCCCTGACTATCGTGCTCCTCCAAATGCCACTCAGAGAACAAAGCCATGAGCTACCACTCACCACTAGTCTCTTGCACTTCCTGAATCTAATTCTTCCTACTCAGTGCATAAACTACTACATTAACCTTCCCAGGTGTATAGGAATGATCGAAGTCGAAGGAATGAAGGTATTCAACCCACCTTCGATGTCTCAAATTTGGGTCACGCTAGGTAAAGATATACTTGAGACTTTTGTGTTTCAGGAACACCACAAAATATTCACTCAAGAGATAATATCTGCAATAACGTAAAGCATGAACAACTGTAGCCAACTCGATAACATGCGTTGGGTAATTCCTCTCATGCATCCTCAATTGTTGAGACCCGAACGCAACAACTCGATCTCCATGCATCAACACTACTCCCAGCCCAACGCCTGATGCATCACTGTAAAATTTATAGCTATTAAATTTCTCTGGAACTATCTGGACTAGGGCTGATGTCGACCTTCCCTTTATATTCAGAAGTCTGTCTCGTAAGATTCTAACAAAATGAACTTCACACCCTTCATTGTCAAACCCGTCAATGGTGATGTTAAGTGAGAGAAGTCCTGTATAAAGAGCCTGTAGTAACCAGCCAACCCTAAGAAACTCCATATCTCAAACATTTTCTTAGGTTTCTCCCAGGAAACTACTAATCTCACTTTTTCTGGGTCTACAGAAGCTTCTGACTAAGAGATTATATGACCTAGTAAGTGTATCTAGTCCATCTAGAAGTGGCACTTTGAGAGCTTAGCATATAACCAATGCTCTCTCAGTGTACTCAAAAATTTTTCAAGATGGATGACATGGTCGTGTCGAGTGTGAGAGTACATCAAGATATCGTCCATGAAGACTACCACAAAAGAATCAAGATAAGGATGGAACACAGAATTCATCAGATCCATGAAAACTTTTGGCGCGTTCGTGAGTCCAAAGGGCATAAACAAGTACTCGTATATAGCAGATCTGCTTTGAAAAGATGTAAGTGGTATATCTGATGGTCTAACGCATAACTGATGATATCCAAATCTCAAGTCAATCTTCAAGAACACTCTTGCTCCTCAATTTTGATCAAAAAGATCATCAATCCTTGGTAAGGGATATCAGTTCTTAACCGTCAGCTGGTTCAGCTTACGATAATCCACACAAAGTCTTAGGGTACCGTCTGCCTTCTTCGTAAAAAGGACTAGAGAACCCCAAGGCGAAGTACTGGGTCAGGTAAAACCCTTTTCTTGTAACTCATCTAACTGCCTCTTGAGCTCCTGCAACTCAGGTGTGGCCATCCTATAAGGAGGAATGGACACCGGTACAGCTCCTGGAACATGATCAATAGAGAAATCCACCTCTCTCTTCAGAGGAAGAACTGAAAATTCATTCGGTAAGACATCCCTGAAATGGTAAACTATTGGAGGGAAATCCTTCTGACAAGTCCCCTGATCATCCAGATATAAACTCTCAATCTAGGTTGTGACTCCACCTCACCCACGATTCTCGGGTCCAGCTCGGCTTGCCTGGACATCCCACTCACCCTTGTAAAGAAACTCTCCACCCTATGGTGACATGAAACTCACCCTACGACGGTAGCAATCTACAAAGGCGTGAAAAGGTACCAACTAGTCTATCTTTAGAGTGACATCATAGCTCATCATCTCTAAGACATAGAGGTCCCCGAGAAAGTGACACCCACCAACCTGTAGGGGGAACTCCTTTCACTAACGCACACCAACTGTTCTAGTCCCCAATGGATTGTCTATCGTCATAACATTAGAAGAAGAAGAAACACAGATCCCAAGTCTCTACATAACGGGCATAGAGATAATGCTATGTGTAGCACCAATATCGAAATGTACTGAAGATAAAACAAAAGCTAATAAAATAGTTCCTCTGACAGAAGAAGGTCTGGGATCCTGCTCTTGTTGGGTCTGTTGCATTGCATATGCCTGCTTAGTACCACGACCCTGTAACACTGCCTGACTACCCTGAACTTACCCACCCTGCTGCCAATGAGATCATGTTGTCTGGATACCATGGCCATGACCACCATCTCTACCTGCACGCCCTGACGTATTCCAGTTTCCCAATTGGTAAGAAGCTACTAGTCCTGCTCGCGCATGCGAAGTCTGCACAGAACCCCTCTCACTAGACACTGGTGGAAATTCCCTGCAAAATGATAGAGATGACCCATCTTGCCGCAATCTCGGCACACCACTAGGTAGCACAGACACTGAGGTCTCTTATGCCCCTCTCTATCACACTATTAGCACATGACCTGGCCACCGAAATTATTATTCTTGCTAGTACTGCCACCGTGAGAGAAGTCCATCTATCTCTTCCTTTTACCAGTAAAAATAGTACCAAAAACTAGTGTCAAACATCCCTGGCCCACACCACTAGCTTCCCATAGGTTCTACTCTGTAATTAGTGCCTGGTTCACAATAGCATGAAATGTAGGCAACATGAAAACATTCACCAGTGATCGGATGTCATTTCAACGACCATCCTAAAAGCGTCTAACCGTCAACGTCTCATCACCCACCAGAACAGGTGAAATACACTAAAGCTCGGTGAAGAAAGTAAAATAATCCATCACTGGCATGGTTCCATATTTCAGATTCATTAACTCTCGATATTGATCTTCTCTCAGTGTCTCTAGGAAGAAGAAGTCATAGAAGGATACCTGAAAATCATTTCATGCCATTTCACGGTGATGCTCAGATTGGGTGGTAACATCCCACCACCTCTTGGAGGAATCACACAACATATATGTGGCAATATTGACCCTCCTCCCATGAGGTATCTCTAGATTCTCGAAGATATTCTGCAAAGAACCAAGCCAAGACTCCACAGCCTATGGTCTGATATCCCTTGAAAACATCGGCAGATGCTCTATTAGAAGATACGAGTCAGCTCTTACATAGATGTGGCAGCCGGCGGTGCTCCTTCAATGGTCTTCATGAACCGCATGAATCTTTCTCGGAACTATGCATTAGCACCTATGTTCTGTATAATGGTTGGCACTGCATCTGGCTCTGCTAGAGGATTCATCGGTATCCCATGTCCTACCACCTCTGGAGTATAATTTTTGCTGCTCTCCTGGAGAAAAACCAGTGGTCATCTCAGTGGAATGACACTACAAGGTCAAACACACACCTTAGATCAAGATTTATTAAAGACCACAACCAGGAGAC
Organism: Viscum album; assembly: GCA_963277665.1. Taxonomy (NCBI): domain Eukaryota; kingdom Viridiplantae; phylum Streptophyta; class Magnoliopsida; order Santalales; family Viscaceae; genus Viscum; species Viscum album. Next base: position 1,144,769,469 of record OY728159.1, on the reverse strand, counting down.
CATGAAAGGAACAGGAGAGAGAAATCATTCATGATTTATAAAACTTGACTACACGGCGTGTATAAATACTACATGGTGTGTTCTCCTAGGCCATCACATGGGTGTATACTCCAGCTAAAAAAGGTCGTGTAACACCCCAACTACACGACGTGTTGTCTTAACACAGTGAATGTACTAGAATCCTTATTCGCTCACTGGGTCCTTATACATGTATTAAGCCACAAAGATCTGCTAAAAAACATACATGGCGTGTCCCAAAGGCACACAACCTGTACTTGGAAAGATAACACATACCCGTGTTGTTAGTAACACGACAATCTACTTGGCTGGAACCACACGACATGTTACACCCACACACGGCCTGTACACCAACCCATTTTCCCAGCCACATAGTCAAGTATACATGGTCTCTCATAGGTCAAGACTACACAAAGTTTCCCTCAGGTAAACATCGTGTTTATTAAGAGGTAACACTGACCCGTGTTGTTAGTTACACGGCCAGATCCCCAGGTCAAACTACATGCCGTGTCCGTCATTGACATGGCATGTATATGGTCATATTTCTCTTCCCGTTATGTTAGTTACATGACCAACATTGGTTCAATGCAACACAACTTGTATAAGAACTACACGACATGTGTCCTCAATGTTTTACCATCCCATGGTCCCACCTATATGGCCTATGACATGGGTAGAAACTACACGACGTGTACATATGGTACACAACTTGTAATAAATAATTCCTCTTTTCTTCCCAAACAGAAGAGTAAACGGTGTGTAATAATAATTACACGACATGTATTCTGGGATTTTTCCAGACAATAAGCCTCAAAAACTACTCCAGAGCCCAAAAAACACTAAAAAAAACACCTACTTTCCAAATTCCAATTCATGAGGGCACATACTCCCTGCAAATCAAAGAATGGAATCATATATATGTTCTAACAGAGTAAAATATCAATGAGCCACAAAATTTCAATCAATGTGGGATCATAACCCACAGGTCGGTGGATCAAAACCTCCCTCTGATACCACATTGTAACATCCCAGATCCAGGTTCCACTCAACGGGTTCCCCGAACCCGGTTGGTCACATGACCTCAAGAGCATTTCCCCAAACGCTAGAGGCTGCCGACTAGTAGTGAGGACCGAGGACTGATAGTGGGGAAACTATTCCCTCATTTGTCAAAGTGTAGTGCATCAGAAAAGATGAATGACATACAACAAAGAAAGTAGTAAACAATATACAACTAAAATGGACAACTTTAGTAAAAGAGAACCAGTATATATATATATATAAAGATGCAGCATGTCACAAATTATATGAAAGCATCCAGAATAGGATACAATGAAATATAATACAATACAACTCAATGTACAGGGTAAATCCAAACAAAACAAAGTAGTATAAACAGAACGCAACGACATCGCAAGCCTAAGCTCGGTACCATGCCCTCATACTCCTCTGCTACAATCATGTACCTGTATAGGGACCCTTTCCCTTTTCGACATCTGCAACAACATAATCTGTTTGGGCCATTGAAATGTCCCAAACAAGGTGTGAGAAATAAATCCTAGTAGGCACCCACCAAAGGCCCATTCCAAACTGTCAGTGAAAATGGGAAAAAACAGTGTGTAGTAATAAATGAAATAAACTAAGTAGTACTCAAAAGTAACTAACTCGACCAGTTATATTTACATTTTAATATCCATTTAACCATTCCAAGCATGTGCCTTAACTTGGAAGGTATAACATATGAAAATCACCTCGGTAAATATTCATGATAACACTATCGTCAGACATACAATCCTTTCACTCATGTAATCAGAATCGAATCCCACAAGTGATTTCCCATAGGCATAACAAAAATTGCCTGCAGGTATACGAGGTGTCGCCCACAGGCACAGAATCTACTACCCACAGGCATGAGAAGAGTTTCCCACATGCTAACCAAATATTGCCATCAGGCTATACAAAAGACTTCCCACCAGCTAATAAACACTACCCTCAGGCTAAAGGAACCGGGTCTAGGCCAGAGCATATAAAATAAATTTATATAACATTTCACTCAAGAAAATGAAATGCACAACATAGTCATGGAATGCCCTCAGGTATCCTATCCTAACAGCTAAATAGAGGAACGCACCCCCCACGGTGGTCCTGGATCCAAGAAGTGATCCTAAATAGCAGTTAAAACTCACCATTAGATTATCTATAAAATTATAGATATCTTTTCAGCAAATGCCTCAACCATAAGACATCCAAACATGGGTTCGTAGCACAACGGCACACAAATTCAACTCAATAGTTGGGAATAAACACCAAACCACCTTACTCGATCGTCTCTGATTGGTATACTTGAATGATGCCTCCCGAAACGCCCATGAACGACGTAGATCTAGGAAAAAAATTAAATCATTAAACCTGAAATAATATTCCCTCATGAAAGAATTGGTATGAACAATGCAAGGAGAGGGAAAGGGTTACCTGTATGGTTGAAACGTGATCGACGGAGGCAGAATCATATTCCCGTTGCATGATCGGGTGATCCGCCAAGGTTTGTCCGTCCTCTTAAGCTTCAAAAAAAAAACTCAAAGCCTCCTATGCCGAATGAGGAGGCTACTACCCATTTTAAGCGAAAAAAATACAGGACGTGTAGTTTTCATTTTTTAACTATTCCTCTGGTTGCTTATTTGCACCGAGGAACTGTTCATCCTTCGACATGAGTACACGGTGTGTATTATTGATTACATGGTGTGTACCATCGCTCTGCTGGAAAGTTCCTCCACCACCTTACTATTCACCTTTCGACTAATTACATGGAATGTACATACAAATTACATGGCGTGAAGTCAGTTTTTACACCCTTCATCGTCGATAATCCTACACACCCTGTGTACTCATACCACATGGCCAATGTACACGGAGTGTGGAAAAGTACACGGTGTGTACCCATAAAATTTCGGATTTTCCTCCATTTTTCTTATTTTATAAAAAACACATATTGATGAAGGAAAAGAATAAACTCGTTCCATAAGAATAAGAATTGGGTTCTTACACATGGACACAACCCCCCTTTTAGAATTCTATTTTCAAAGAAAAAATATTTAATAAAGGATTAGAATATTTCTTGAATAAATTTATAATGTTCTAAATTATCTTTTAAGGTAGGGTAATCCTCTTGGACATTAGATTACCACATCCCTGATTGGAATGATTATGTTTTCCACTTCATTAACAAGGTAAAATAACTTTTTCATCTCCATAGAAGAGTCTAAAATTATTAATTCATAAAAATTATCCACAAAGATGATAAAATTAGATATAATATTATATTTATAACTTATTACCATTTTTAGAGAGCTCTCATTAATAGTTGAATTAATATTAATATTATTTTATTTTTACATGAGAAACTGTTCACTAACATTTATCATTAATGTTGTGTAATCAATACAACACATGTATCACAGTTATATTTATATATATTTTGTAAACATGTAGATTGATATAAACTATAATGTGTCCTACTTTATAGATCCCATTAATCCCATATTTATTAATGATTCAATATCTAGGATTAATCGATCCCGCTAAATCAAAATTCCATGATGACATAATAGAAACATTCTATCATTGAATTCTTTTAGAAGGATATCTAAAACTACTTAAATATATTTCATGGACTACATTTTTCATCTATATATTTTATTATCATTAATTTTTTTGCTTCAATGTTTTCTAAAATAAATATAGACATATCTCTATTAGTTTAACACACAGTCAAAACCATAGGCTCTAACAACATTGGTAAGGTCCCCATTGAACCTTGGTGGGTGGGGGTGAATCCAGTTTCCTTAATATGAATACTTTTTCTTAGTTGTTTATTTATTTTATCTTTTTATCTCTATCCCACATTTACAATAATCATTTTAAAAAGATTTTACATCTCTCAACTACAATAGAAACTCAAATTAATAATGTAATTTAATTAATGGACTAGGATAATTTTATTTATTTGGTTCACCCACATAGAGATATTCTAAGGAGAATGTAATCAATAATGATTCATTACACCAATTAACCACTAAGAAAACTATTGCTGAGTGTATAAACTATGTGTATAGGAATTCCACAATAAGGATTGGTGACTTATAATTTTTCTGGATTTGTCTTCCTTTACTAGAGAACATATCATTCATCCTCCATTGCATAAAAATCCAAGGTTGGACACCAAAAATGAATAGACATGTTTGAATACATTGAACCATCATTAATTTTTCAGATGAGCATATTCTCATTTTCTTATTGAATCTCTTTTGATATTCTCATTTGTTCCACCTTTACAATAAATCTATAACCTCTATCTTTTTAGGATAAAATTATTTCCTTCTATGATCAATATAAAACACCTAAATTACCTTGGATGTGATTAATTACTACTCATTTATATTATATATTAACTTTCATCTTTATTGAAATAATATATTCTATAAGGTATTGGGTTCTTTAGTCATGTTATATGTTTTAATTAACTTCAAAAAATTCATAGTCAGCCAAATATTTTTTCTTCTATTCATAAGTATATCAATAATGTTCATCAGATTGACATCTATTCTAAAATATTAATTATTTAACAGATATGTACTTATGACTCTTGGGAGTCATCTATTAATTCTTCCTATAACTTACTTATTTCTTTTTAGAGTTATAAGATCTCCCTATAAATTACCCACAAGATTTCTTGATCCACTATAAATAAAATATTTTTCATGAATCATATAAACCATTTTTGAATATGGAATATTGAGAATCACTATTTCTAATTTCTTGTTTGGATCATTTTCTCTTCAATGAAATATATCCATATTCCCAATGAAACTAATCTTCTATGTCATCTTCATGATGTCATTCATTATTATATTATAAATAAAATTACTTAAAACATGGAGAATTAGACAACCATTACTGTTATTTAGATGATGTATTGATTGTGAAACCACTTTCAAGATACTAAAACCACAACATTACTACTCTGAATTATTTTATATGATGTGTTACATGGTAAAAGAAGATCTTCTGTATCTTTTATTTCCCACAAGTCATAATTATTTTGAAAAAATCATAAAATGAATAAATAATATTATCCACATGGATCATTAATTTACAAAAATATTTTTTCCTCATGGATTTCTCTAATATAGTGTAATTTTTTAGCCACATAAATATCACTTCCAATCCAATTTTTATTTTATATTGAACCTTTTCTTCCATTTGATGTTCAATGATGTTTAAATAATTTTTTAATAGTACAGGCATCATATAAAATTGTTATATAAAATTTTTGAATATTATTTTCAATATCATATTTTAAATTTGTAATTTAATCCCTATAATCTTAAAATTTCTTACAAGAAAATATCCTTTCAGTTATCCAAAGTGATACTTCAAACGACCCCTTATATTACTATTGGTTCTCATAATTTCAAAATGGCATGATGCTTATGCAGCTCACCTTTCAATGTTAAACATAACGTGTTTACAGATGTCATGGAGGATTATTACACACCATATATGATCATTATAAAAAAACCTAAATGATGATTATATATTATGGGACTTATTTCAATATAGATCCCATTTTAATTTATGGTTCCTTATGTTGTTGGTTATGAAGATGTGTCTGATGTTTAAATTGAGGTAGATCATTGATTATCTACTTGAGATAATTTTCACAATCAAAATAAACGATTATTATACATACAGATAAATTATGTTTATATAGATCCCATTAATCCATATGATTTAATGGATGTTATTTAATTATACCATTAAAATGAATCTTTTTAATGGGGGCATAAAAATATTATAAAATATTCTATTTTACTAGGAATTAAAAAAATAACTCCAAATTAAATCCAAATAACTTCTACCACATAAATATTTTTATAGATATCCTCTATGGAATTATATTTTTTCAGTTTTAAATTCAACATTAAAAATAATAATGAACCATTTTATAGAAATACTCCACAAATAACTTCAACCAACTCATATATACTGTCCATAAATCATTCGATCTTCCATCAGGAATATTTATTTTTGAAAAATCCAACACAAACACAATTTGTTTGCAAAAGGATTCCTATAAATTAGACTCTATATTTGTTATGTTTTATGACCTATCAACGTTGACCAATAAAAAATGAGATAGTTTATATAAAATTGGAGAGGTAATATAAATTTGAATGAGGATGAAAACATTAATAAAGACCATATGAAAATTTTATGTATGTTGTTTATAGATTTACTTAATTGTTTTTTTGAAAAAACCACCATATCATGGGTGTAGAGTGACTAGAAATGAATAAAAAACCCATTTATACTATAATATTTCTCAAATGTAGGATTCAATCAGTTTAAGAACATGGTTCTTGAAAAACTGTGTGAGATAATTGATAATAAAATGACTCTTTAAAACTTGATGTCAATAAAGGATACCATTAAGAAAACTATCTCAATGATGGATGTGTGAAGTTTATGGAAATAATGATCAGAACATATAGTAGGGGATGTGATATTACAACCGCAATATGCCTATAGAGATAAGAGTGCACCGAAAAAATAAAAAATCGGTAATTTTCAATGTGTAAATGATAAACTTGTGTATGCGACCTAGGATGATAACATGGAACATGTATGTCAAGGATGAATAATGAAAAATATTTTATGGATGACTTCCACATTTTTATTATTAGAAAAATATATAAATCAGAGGCCCTTACCCTCAAGATGATGATGCATATGGTTTGTACCATCATCTATGTCTACATGAACATTTCCAAGAATAGTTTTCCCTTATAGCCATATATTCTCATTAATTATATCCCAAAATTGTTGATGATGGTTGAAGAAAATCAATAGATACTGTGTGATTTTTAGAATAAAAAATTAAAAGGTATGTTCTAACAATGTAGTCTCAAACTAATAATAGTGAAGTTGGTTATGTTTTATGGAGGTAAATAATGATAGACATGGATTCGTGGATGGGACTGTATTATATGGTTAGAATATATCGATGTATACCAAATGAGTATGAATAAAGCCATTTTTAGTGCTGTAAAATGATCTTATATGCATAGATCTATCTCATATGGATGTAAGAGAATTTATAATTCGTTCATTTTATGGGAACTAAAGGATTCTATATGATTATTCCATAAATAAGAGAAATTTTCCACAAAACATAGATTCAAATTATTTTTCTATGATAGAATATAATATATGAATATGGTAAATGTAGGTTCTAGGAGGTAGTTATAGAGAACATAGTAATTTCATTCCAGTGTGGGTTGATGGATAATATCAACATAGAAGGTTCCCTTACTTGGATTTTACATTTATTTAGGTGAGTTTTGTCATCTATAATGGACCATCCTAAATATTTAATGTCATATTGGATGAACTATATATCATGAAATTTAACATAATGAAATATGGACATATTTTCTATGTTTTTATTTACATTTTTTGTAATGATTTAGAATTTATATCCATGTTTAATAAAATAAAAACTTCCAATTAATGAAAATTTAATTATTTTTAACATTTTATGTACAAAGAAAGAATATTATAAGTAACATGTTACATGTCAATTAAAAATTCAGATTATTAAAACCATGACTTGTATAGAAATATGAAAAATAATGAATAGAGAACATATAACTGTATAATCTTTTGGGTCAAACCCTGATATGAAGATTAATAATACTATGGTAAATATTAAAATGAGAATAAAATTTTGTAATATGATTTACATAATCAAAGAAATTTTAAAAACCATTGGGTATGAAGTAGTAAATATCGACGAATGATAGAGTATATATAGGTTATAAAGGGAAAAGTGATAGTTGGAATCTAATTGTTTTTCAAAATGACATTGGGTGAATATGATCATTAGAAAATATGAATGTTGGGCACCATGAATGTTGGTAATAATTTTAACATTATAATTATAGTTTATATTGGGTAATGAAAATGGAAATTGATGTAGGAAGAAGAAATGATGGCCTCAACCAATAGATTCATGTCTTTTGAAGCCCATTTTTCAGAACATGGGAGGGAGGTAAAATCATTGGGGTTTTCCCTTAACCAACCCAGGAATAACTACAATACATGAGATTTAATGAAATCATATATATAAGAAGATCAAGTTAGTGGAGACCACTGTTGGGAAAATATTAGCTAAGCCACCTCATGTAAATACCATCATCACACAACTTACCATTATGAAATATTCTGGTGTGATAAGGATTTATGTATCTAGAACAAATATAAATTACTTGGTATAAATTAAATAGTTGTTTTATAAATTTTATTTCCTGTATTATTTCATTTTATAAAATACATTTGAATATAAGGTGAACTTGATAAATAAAAATTAGATACAGATAAAATATTGATGTATCTTCGAAAAATATATAAAATTTTATAATAAACTCAGATATTCTTAATAAAAGGTTATTTTCTTGAAAAAGTATTTTAAATCACTATTTATTTATATATAAATGATAATGTAATATTATAATTTCATATTAAATGTTTAAATGTATCAAAAAGTATCTTATGTCATAAAAACCATTACTTCAAAATAAATATGGGGTTTTTAATTGAAAATATTAAAATATCAAATTTATTGAATTATTAGGAAACAATAAAAAATATATTTGAAATTTTAGTGTTGAAATTAGGATATGGTGGAGTTTGAGAATTTTATAAAATATATAAATTTTTTATGCCTAAGAAAAATACAGTTTTTTGTTTTTCGTATGTTTTGTGACTTCATATATATGTAAAAATGATGTAATAAATAATTTATTATAATCAACAAAAAATATTCAATTTTATTAATATTATTTATTTTAATTATTTTAAATCAATTTTTCAAACTTATAAATCACTTTCTAAATTAAAGAAGAAAAATTATGATTTAAAAAAAACTTTTATAAAGAAAATATATATTTCTATTTTAAATGTAATATAAAAAAAATGAATTTTAGTTATAATAGATTAAAATATTATAATACATGTCTTTATGCTCTAAAAACACGAGTAAAAAACCAAGGGTAATCCAATGGTGTTTTATTTCTTACAACCCAGAAACCCAGAACCAATATTTAGATATTATCAAATATTTCCCCCTCTTTTACTATAAATAACCATGAATCCTATGATAACTATATACTAAAAATCCATTAATCACGAAATTCTACTCATTTAATATAAGGTCCCAGCCTTAAAACATTTCATAATCGTGAATTAAATGAATAATTCACACTGGGGATCATTTCAGGTTTAGAGTTTTAGAGAATTCGGACATAACTATTACATCTCACAATATTACAAAGTAGGCACTTCTACTGAGTTTCCATTTTTTTCATAAAATAAAATCTCTTAAAAACAAACATTTCTAGTTCCATGTTTTAGATATCATGTCTTTCCTTGATCACATCCTTGAACCTATACACATTTAAGTCCGGTGGAAAATATTTCAAAAACTTGGGGTGAGCGTAAAATGCTCAGTAAGGGATATAAAAAAACGGAAAGAAAAAATTAGTCCATGTATACAGAAGAATTAATGAAATAATACTTTACTCATAAAACATATACAATTTAACATACCTTATGAAATCATAAGATTTATGAATAACTCATAGAAAACATAAGACATAAAGGTAACTTGAGGCATTCATAAACTTATTACATAGGGAGTAACCCTCATTGTTACGTTTGGAATACCCATTACAGTATATTCACTAAATCTATTTGGAGAAATCTTAGCATTTAAATCCTTCACGTTACCCAATGCATTGTAGATCTATCATAGGATCTCCCACCCTTAGTTTATCACAGAACCACCCGTCTTCATAAAAAATTCCCAAGAAACAGAACATAATCTTATCACATAAAATATGAATAAAGGAAACATAATATTTCCACATTTCAATCACAAGATATCAAAGACACATTGATATAATCAAAACATTATCAAAACCATTTTCAATACCAAAATAACATAAAGGTAAAACATGGTATTTATTTTTTATTTAAAAAAAAGTTATGGCTTGTAGAGGAATCCGAAACTCAAATAATGGTCACGATGGCGGAGAAGTCGTTGTCACTGCATATGTAAGAAAAAACATTACCTTTTGTTGTTTAGTAAAAATCTTTGTATAAAAATAATCATTTTTAATAAAAGCAAAAGTCAAAGGGGTTTATAAACCATATAGAATAAAGTTGTGTATAAAACAAAATATGCCTCAATGAAAGGTGATTGAGACGAAGTCCCTTACAAAGTCGGTATCCTTAGATTAAGGATAAATCAATTACATGATTATGTATGGAAAATATAAATACACCTAACATAAGAAGATATTAAGTGTAAAACAATTGGAGGTCATCCACACATATTCATAGTACAACATAATCCATAAGTAGAGGTTTTATCAAAAGAATTGAAATTGGGTTTAGAAGTTCCCTTACAAGAATTCAAGTGCCTAACGACGTCAATTTAAAATTCATAAAATGAGCTTATGAGAGGGAAAAGGGTATCTCTCACTTGGTCATAATATTTATAGCAATAGGACAGATAATAACTTATCCCAACATAACAAGATGTAAATTAACATACCTAACAAAAGATGTCTTTTAAAAAGAAGAGGGTGAAATGTTCCCTTACCGATTTGGGGAACTTTCGAAATGTACACTCCATGAAAGAATGAACAAAAACTTCTGGTTTAAATAACCATAAACGAGAGTATATTACACAAGTATTAGAATCATGTTCAGTACATAAACCACTCTACAGAGATAGTGACGAATATAGCATGAATTTCACAGGAATAAAATGTGAGATAAAAACCCCATACCTCATTGTAATCAATCGAGTCGTATGAACAAAAGATAATAAACAAAATATGAATCACATAATACCCTGAATATAAATATAATAATGATAATATATATAAAATTTAAGAACAGAATACACCACATGCAATAAATAAGTGGCGAACAATGGAAATCTCACGGAATTTAAAAGTGAGATAAGATATCCCGTTACGAAAATTCGGCAGCTTAATAGTGCCACTTAAAACGTCCAAAACTGGATTGAAGATATAAATTAGGTACTCTAATCATATGAACATAAAAATTAATGTAATAGAAATATATAATACCATCCCCAAACATAAAAAATTGGAGCTTAAAAGAAGTGACATAAAAGAGAGTACTTAAAAAGAAAGAGAGAGGTTAGACCCCTTACCTCATGTCCGACTTGTCTTGTTTGTTTCTTTATATTCCTGAATAATAAACTTTGGTCAATTAATAATTGCTTAAATAATCAATTTAAAGTTTTTTATTCAATTCATATCACATATTATAATTTTATAATAATTTGTTAATTATGTGAGTTCATTTGAGAAGTTTTTTTCGATGTTCGGTATATGAGTCAAAAATAAACTTGTTTGAAAATAATTCCCTATGTAGTTATAAGTAAATCATCTCCAGAATGGAATTAATGATTTAAATATCTTTTATATCCAGTATATATTCATTTTATAATATTCCATAACATTTGGAGATAAAAATGAAATGCACCGTTCATGGAGACGGTAGGTCGTACGTACGCATGAACACTACTTTCATTTCTTTGTCACATTAATGGAATTAAAACTAAATGAGAGATATATATATATATTATAATTCTAGTATAATATATATGTTCTATAGGTCACATAATTTCATTAATTTCATTATTTATACATTACATGTGTTGCATGAATGAGTCACATCACTTGAGGGGGCGGTAGTCCACACATCCTCAAATGAAATTATCACATTTGCACAACATGAAAAGCACAAATGTATGTTTTAAATGTAAAATACTGAAGCATAGAGAGGAAATAAATATAATATATATCATAAATAAATATAGATCCATAATAATTACTACCATGAGAGGTGGTAGGAGAATATAGAACAATTATCGTTTCGTGTGGCAGTAATTCGCCATCCACGGAAACAGTATGTTCTTTTACCATTAGACGGAGATGTGTGTAAGTTTAGCTCGAATAATTCTCATAACAACATCCTAGTATATTTAAGATACTGTTTTTGTTACAATATAATGGAATAAAAAGAGTTTAAGGAGTTGGATAAGAAAAAGAAAACAAAAGAACATAAGAAAAGATCTTACCTTTAAATAGGGTAACTCCCTTGGGTTTGAACCGAAAGGGTTTCTTAAAGAGCTTTCTTCCCAAGGTAAGGCTTCGAGGATGAAGATAGGGATGTGGAGAGATAAAATGATCAGTGTTTTGTCGAGCCAAAGGCTTGAGATGTGTGGGTAAGGGGGTAGAGGTGGGGGCCTTTTATAAGAGGGAGGAGGGGCACTCTTGGAAAGTCTTGAAAAGATAATTTATTATAAAATTATTTTCTGATATTAAAAGTCCCAAAATTATATATTTAAAGTGTAAGTTGATAAGGGTTTGAAATACACCCATACAATAGGTTTTTTACAAGTGTAATTTTTAGATTTTACCTTATCTTCTCATTTTATATAAATCGTTCGTTAATTAGGTAATCACTTCATCATCACAGTGACATAAATAAATTTATTTATTTAATGTATAAAAATTATAAAAAAATTACCATCATGTAGGAAATATTTTTATCTTTCCAAATAATGTTTATAGTAAAATATATCATTTATTTAAACAAAATTAAAATTGTTTTACTTAGGTGATACATACTTTGGTTACATTTTCCATTCTTTAAAAAAATATGATAAAAGGTCATTATCACACTAATGTGATTCCATGGGGTCCCAAGGTTGGCAGAAGGCATCCCATGGTTGGCCATGACACCAAAAATAGAATTAGGACAATGTTTGGGGTCATTTTATATTTTTATGATATTATTTTATTACCCTTAACTACCCGATTACTAATTAAACACGATAATTAAAGATAATTACAATCGTTACTATTCATAATGTCTGAAAATAAATGTGTCTTAATTACAAAATTTAGACCTTCTGATTCCAAATAAGGAATCAATTTTTTCAAATTCCAATAACAGATATTTCAGTAATCAATTTAAAACAATTCCTGTTGTCAAAACCAAAGACGAGTTTTTAAGAAGTAAAATCTATCAAAAGATTGATTTGTTTTTACATCCAATTTAAAAGTAAAATTACATTCAATGACAAAAATTGTATTAAATGATAAAAAAATAATTAAATTACACCTTAAAACCAATTAAAATTACAATCTATGTATATAAATAATTTGGATGAAATGTCAGTTTTGAATTAAAATGCAGTATTTTTCACTATTTATTGAAAATGAACATTTGTCAGAAAAATACCAAAGATTCACCGTAAGAAATATTTGATATTCCAAATTCAAAAATTATATCAATTTTACCAAATTAATAACATAGAAGTTTCATTCGTGAATTTTATAATCAAGTCACGCTGTCAAAACAAATAGCATGTTTTTAAGAAACAATATCTATTAAAAGATTGACACTTGTTTATGTCCAATTTCAATGTGAAATTAATTCAAATGACCACCATTGGATTAAATGGTAAAAATATATTTTAATTACACTTTTAAAAACAATTAAAAATATTATCAGACCATATAAATAAATTATACTAAAAGGATGTTTTTGAATTAAAATACAACATTTTCACTATTCATTAATAAATAAACATTATCGGGAAAATAAAAAAATTTACACAAAGTAAATTTTGATGTCTTGATTTTTTAAAAAAAAATTCTTTTGTCAAATATAACATATAAAATTGTCAAATATATATTTAAAAAGGGTTCGCCATCAAAAGGCAGTTAATCGACCTTTTAAAGAATATTAGAAGATTTATGCTTAAAATTGGATTCATTTTAATTTTATGCCTCTAAAATTTATTTGGATAAATGAAAAAATATTTTACAAGCATATATAATCATTTTTTAGTTAGTTCTATTCATTCTTGCCATTATAATGGCTAGACATTAACTACCATTTAAAATAATTTTATTATATTATTAGTGTGAAATGTAAGATTTCAAAGAAACTCATTATTGTGTATTGGGTATGCCATTAAACATAGCATTACCTTTAAAGTAATATTAATATTTTATTCACAAATATTAATAAATATGAAAATTTCATATTATTTATTTACCCAGGATGTTACAGCCTTCCCCCATTTTGGGAATTGCGTCCTCACAATTTTAAAATTGGGCTTGGAAATTTCATTGTAAGCCCCACATCAGAAAAGGAGTCAATTAAACTCTCACTTTAAAAGAAATAAAGATAAGTACAAAGGTCACCCGAGTTAACCCATACTATGATTCCATGAAAACATGGATATGGAAAAGAAAACAAAGGGTCATGTTCTAATGGAGAGTGATAGAAGAAATGATTAGGAGAAAGTTAACCCCAAGAAATTCACAAACTTATGATGGGTTAAACGGTATTTGATTCCGCAGTAGGAAAAGTTAATAGACAACATTTTTGTTTTAAGTTACATTTCATAGAGGAATTTAGTAATGAGATTAACTAAATCATAAGGTAATATAGTCACTTGTCATGTAGACTTTCATCTTTTACTATATTTTTAACACAAACTCAAATTATCTCCAAATGATGAGTATTTTAGGATGACTTGTTCATATTAAGAGCGCTATAATCAATTTATAGAGAATCAATTAACCCTAAAATGATGAACTGTATATTTCCTATGTCTTTAGACCTTAACCAAAACCAAAAAATTGTTAGTACAAGATCAGATAATACCCAAAAGGATAATCTTTTATAAAAATAAATACTACTCTTAATCTCCAAAATTTGTCCAACAAAACCCAAAGTTCATCAAAGACCATTCAATAAATATCTATCCATAAAATTCATCAAAGTAATCCAAACTAAGAATTAAACCCAAATATTTGAAGGATTTAATCACATAGTCTTCCAAGAAAAATCTTAACATTTATCTCCAAATAACATCTATTACTCTTAAAGTCTCATACTGAAAAGTATCTAACCTAGTCACATATCCTTCATGATAGGATAATCATTTCCATAGATAACCCAAAATAAACTTATTCCTGATTCATAAGATCATATAACTAAAAATAATTTGTCATTCTAACCAGGTACTTCACGTAGTCCTGTGGTAGGCGATAAATACAAGTCTCACTTTGGTTGTGGGTTCGATTCCCACAGCTTTGTCCGACACGACAGGTTGTTACACAGTCTACGTGTTGTCCTTTATCCAAAACTATATAATTCTTAAAACATTCCCCAAAAAGAGATAAAATAATCAAAAATAACAATAACATAATTTACCCTCAATTTTATCTCATGCCTTTAATTTTCCATAATAACATATAGTAACCCATAATTACCTCAAAAGTAAGGATCATATAAACCATAATGGTTACCATTATAATTATTACCTGAACTTCCACATCGAGTTGGTTATCTCGTACATTATGGATTCGAGAACTCACCAAGGTTCAAGAGGTTAATCATGACTCCTGATATTTGGTTGAGAAAAACCACAAGAGTTCTCATTACATCTCCCATATCATTCAGTTGTTCTTTCAGAAAACCGTCACAGTTTTCTTCACATCCACTGTTACTTTGGTGCCTGTTAGATCTAGCCATTTACTAAAACCATAAATTTCAGTGTGAGTATATCATTAGAATCATCATATAATAATGAGGCAGATAAACACTAAGATATAATTATCCAAGTTATCTCATACTCATTCCAACTTTCTAAAAAAAACATTGACTCCATCCAATATACTAACCATTGTGGTTATCTACAACTCTTCACTTATGCTTAAATAACACTCTAACATCTAAAGTTATCTAAAACGACCATTGATACCAACTATAAGGACCCAACCTTAAAACATTACATAATATTTAATTAAATGAATAATTCGCATTGAGGATCTTTTCAGGTTTAGAGTTTTAGAGAATTACGACATAACTATTACGTCTCACAAGATTACAAAGTAGACACTTCCACTCAGTTTACATTTTTTTTCATAAAATAAAAACTCTTAAAAATAAATATGTCTAGTTCCATGTTTTAGATAGAATGTATTTACTTGATCCCATCCTTCACCCTATTCACCTTTAAGTCCTCTGGAAAACATTTCAAAAACATGGGGTGAGTAAAAAAAGCACAGTAAGGGATATAAAAATATGGAAAGAAAACATTAGTCCATGTATACATAAGAATTAATGAAATCATAGTTTACTCTTAAAACATAAGAACATTAACATAACTTATGAAATCATAATATTTTTGAATAACTCATAGAAAATATAAGACATAAAGGCAACTTGAGGCATTCATAACATTCTTACATAGTGAGTAACCCTCATGGTTATGTTTGGAATACCCATTACAGTATATTCCATAAATCCTTTCGGAGAAACCTTAGAATTTAATTCCTTCACATTACCCAATGCATTGAAGAGCTATCACAGGCTCACCCACCCTTTGTTTATCATGGAACCACCCGTCTTCATATACAATTCCCAATAAAAATAACATAATCATATCACATAAAACACTCATAAAGTAAACATAACATTTCCACATTTCAATCAAAATATATCAAAAACACATTGATATAATCAAAAAATTATCAAAACCATTTTAAAAACAAAAATATCAGAAATGTAAAACATGGTATTTATTTTTCATTTAAAAAAAGTTATGGCTTGTAGAGGAAGCCGAATCTCAAATAATGGTCACGGCGGCAGAGAAGTCGTTGTCGCCGCATACGCAAGACAAAAACATTTCTTTTTTCATTTAGTATAATGCTTCCTATAAAAATAATCCTTTTGAATAAAAGTAAAAGTTAAAGGGGTTTATACACCGTATAAAATAAAGTTGAGTATAAAACAAAATATGCCTCAATGAAAAAAGATTGAGATGAAGTCCCTTAGAAAGTCAGTATCCTTAGATTAAGGATTAATCAATTAAATGATTATGTGTGGAAAATATAAATACACCTAACATAAGAGGATATTAAGTGTAAAAAAATTAGAGGTCATCCTCACATATTCATTTTAAGACATAATCAAGAAGTAGAGGTTTGATCCAAAGAACTCAAATTGGGTTAAGAAGTTCCCTTACAGAAATTCGACAGCCTAACGACGTCACTTTAAAATTCAGAAAATGAGTTTATGAGAGATAAAAGGGTATCTCATCACTTGGAAATAATATTTACAGCAATAAGGATATAGAATAACATATCCCAACATAACACGATGTAAATTAAAATACCTAACAAAAGAAGTCTTTTAAAAAGAGGGGGGGTGAAAGGTTCCCTTACCGATTTGGGTAACATTCAAAAATTACACCCCATGAAACAAGGATCAAGCAATGCTGATGTAAATACCCATAAATAAGAGTATATTACTCTAATATTAGAATAATGTTCCGTACATACACCACACAATGGAGATAGTGATGAATATATCATGAATCTCACGAGAATAAAAAGTGAGGTAAAAACCCCATACCTCATTGTAATCAATCAAGTCGTATGACCAAAAGATAATAAACACAATATGAATCACAGATTACCATGAAGATAAATATAATCATGATAATATATATAAAATTTAAGAACAAAATACACCACATTCAACAAATATGTGGCGAACAATGGAAATCTCACAGAATTTAAAAGTGAGATAAGATATCCCCTTACGAAAATTCGGCAGCCTAACTGCACCACTTAAAACATCCAAAAATGGATTGAAGATATCAATTAGGGTCTCTCATCATATGAAAATAAAAATTACAGTAATAGGGATATAGAAGAAAATACCCAAACATAAGGAATAGGAGCTTGAAAGAAGTGACATGAAAGAGATTACTTAAAAAGAAAGAGAGAGGTTGGATCCCTTACCTCAAGTCTGACTTGTCTTGTTCGTTTCTTTATATTATTGAATAATAAACTTTGGTCAATTAATAATTTCTTAAAGAAATAATTTAATGTTTATTATTCAATTCATATCACAAATTATAATTTTATAATAATTAGTTAATTATGTGAGTTTATATTAGATGTCTTTGTCGATGTTTGGTATATGAGTAAAAAATAAACTTGTTTGAAAATAATTGCCTATGTAGTTATATGTAAATCATTTACAGAATGGAATTAATGATTTAAATATCATATATATCCATTATATATTCATTTAATACTATTCCACAACATTTGGAGATAAAAATGAAATGCACCGTTCATGGAGACGGTAGGTCGTACGTACGCATGAACGCTACTTTCATTTCATTGCCACATTAATGGAATTAAAAATAAATGAGGGATATATATATATATATATATTATAATTCCTGTATAAAATATATGTTATATAGGTCACATAATTTCATTAATTTAATTCTTTATACATTCCATGTATTGCATGAATGAGTCACATCACTTGAGGGGGTGGTAGTCCACACTTCCTCAAATGAAATTATCGCATTTGCACAACATTAAAAGCATTATGGTATGTTTTAAATGTAAAATACAGAAGCATAAATAGGAAATAAATATAATATATATCATAAATAAATATATTTCCATCATAATGGCCACCATGAGAGGTGGTAGAAGAAGATAGAACAATCATCGTTTCGTGAGGCAGTAATTCACCATCCACCGAAACAGTATGTTCTTTAACCATAAGACGGAGGTGTGTGTAAGGGTAGTTAGAATAAATATCATAAAAACATACTAGTATATTGAAGCTACTGGTTTTGTTTAAAATAATGGAATAAAAAGTGTTTAAGGAGTTGGAGAAGAAAAATAAAACAAAAGAACATAAGAAAAGACATTACCTTTTAATCGGGTAACTTCCATTGGTTTGAACCAAAATGGTTTCTTGAAGAGCTCTATGCCTAAGGTAAGGCTTCTAGGATGAAGAGTGGGATGTGGAGAGTTAAAATGAGCAGATTGTGGTTGATCCAAATGCTTTAGAGGTGTGGGTAAGGGGGTAGAGGTGGGGGAATTTTATAAGAGGGAGGAGGGGCACTCTTGGAACGTCTTGAAAAATTACATTATTATAAAATTATTTTCGGATTTTAAAGGTCCCAAAATTATATATTTCGAGGATAAGGTGATAAGGGTTAGAAATAAACCCATACAATAGGTTTTTGACAAGTGTAAGTCTTATAATTTACCTTATCTTCCCATTTTATTTAAATCGTTCATTAGTGAGGTAATCACTGTATCATCACGGTGTCATAAATAAATTTTTCTATTTAATGTCTAAAAATTATAAAAAAATTACCATCATTTAGAAAATATTTTTAGCCTTCCAAATAATTTTTATGGTCAAAGATATCATTTATGTAAACAAAATTAAAATTATTTTACTAAGGTGATACATACTTTGGTTACATTTTCCTTTCTTAAAAAAATATGATAAAAGGTCACTATCACACAAAAGTGATTCCATGGGGTCCCAAGGTTGGAACAAGGAATACCATGGTCTGAAATGACACAAAACACAGAAATAGAAAACATTATGGGTTTATTTTATATTTTTATGATATTATTTTATTACACTTAACTACCCGATTACTAATTAATCACGATAATTAAAGATAATTACCGTCATTACTATTCATAATTTCCAAAAACAAAAGAGTATTAATTACATAATTTGGACCTTCTGATTCCAAATATGGAATCCATTTTTATCAAATTCCAACCCCAAAAACTGAATTAATTAATTTAAAATAATTCATGTTGTCAAAACCAAAGACGGGTTTTTAAGAAGTAAAATCTATCAAAATATTGATTTGTTTTTACATCCAATTTAAAAGTGAAATTACATAAAATGACAAAAAATGTATTAAATGATAAAAAAAATTAAATTAAACCTTAAAACCAATTAAAATGACAATATATATATAAAAATAAATTGGATGAAAAGGCAGTTTTGAATTAAAATGCAGTATTTTCCACTATTCATTGAAAATAAACATTTTTCAGAAAAATACCAAAAATTCACCCTAAGCTATATTTGATATTATAAATTCAAAAATTATATCAATTTTACCATATTCAAAATATGTAATTTTTGTTAATTAATTTTATAATCAATTCCCGCTGTCAAAACAAATAGCATCTTCTTAAGAAACAATATCTATTAAAAGATTGACACTTGGTTATGTCCAATTTGAAAGTGAAATTAATTAAAATGACCACCATTGTATTAAATGGTAAAAATATATTTTATTTAAATTTTAAAACCAATTAAAAACATAATCTGATGATATAAATAAATTAGACTAAAAACAGGTTTTTGAATTAAAATACAGCATTTTCACTATTCATTAAAAAATGAACTTTATCGGCAAAATAACAAAATTTAACACAAAGTAAATTTTGATGTCTTGATTCAATATATGGATTTTATTTTGTCAAATATAGAATATAAAATTGTCAAAAAAAGATTTAAAAAGGGTCGCCATTAAAAGGCGGTTAATCGAACTTTTAAAGAATATTAGAAGTTTTATGCTTAAAATTGGATTCAATTGAATTTTAAGCCCATAACATTTATTTGGATAAATTAAAAAATATTTTTCAAGCATATATAATCATTTGGTAGTTATTTATGTTCA
The DNA here is from genome assembly GCA_963277665.1 of Viscum album. Lineage (NCBI taxonomy): Eukaryota > Viridiplantae > Streptophyta > Magnoliopsida > Santalales > Viscaceae > Viscum > Viscum album. Next base: position 1,144,748,732 of record OY728159.1, on the reverse strand, counting down.
TTCATGCCAATACAATGGCTAGGTGTTAACTACCATTTAAAATAATAATATTATATTATTAGTTTGCAACGTAAGATTTCAAAGAAACTCATTATTGCGTATTGGGTACGCCATTGAACAAATCATTCCATTTAATGTAATATTAATATTTTATTCACAAATATTAATAAATATGAAAATGTCATATTCTTTATTTACCTGGGATGTTACATTTAACATCTTCTTATTCCCTCCAATGTGTATCTATGGTCATATTTGTTCCCCCTCCATGATTTGAGAAGTTACATCCCAAGGTAAGAGAATTGTCCTCTTCTTATTTTATAATAAATTAGCAATTTTCTTATGTGTCCTTCAAATTTTTTAATATATATTTTTATGAAATTTTATGTATACTCTTAAATACAATATAATTTTAAAATATTGGTATATATGTGTTCCCTCTCATCATTCCTTTTACTTAATCTATATTGTATACCTGTCATGCGTTCGAATTAATTTTATGAATTTTTCTGTTTTACAAGAAATATTAATTTGCTCTGAATACTCCAAAAAAAATTTATATTCATCTGTATTCACATAGATGTAATAATGATTACCTTATTTGGGTATTAAAAATATGAAACCTAAATTCCTTTGTCATGGGTTAAAAAATTAAAATACCATGTCTTGTAGCATTTATGGATATAATGAATTTTAAATAAAACCCAATCATTGTTTCCCTTAAGATATTAATGAAATATTATCTTATGATATAATTAAAACATAAGAATATAATAATATTAATGGTATCCCTTGATAGTTCTGTAATACACTAGGTAAATAATTAATCTATTATATAACATGTTTATGATACCCTGTGGAATAACCATCGTAAATTGTTTTAGGAAACCTTGTTCATGATCCATTGTGATATTCTTATGAATTTCTCATTTTTATGATAATGAAACATTTCCATGTCATTCATAGAAAATATATGATTATTCAAAAATGTAATTCTAAATTTTTTAATCTATGATGATAATTTATTTCCCATTTCCTTTGTTTATCCCTTAATGGGATTTATGCTCACCCTTTTCCCTTGATGTATATCCCCAGTAAATTACTTTAATTGAGGTAACATAGGATGAAAAAATTAAGGATACATTAAAATGGATTAAATAATGTTTATTTGTATGTTTTACATATATACTTGGAACGCTCAGTCAGAGGCATGCCTCTGACCATTTATTAATAAAGGAAAAATAATTAATCAAGTATAATAATTCATAAAAAAAACTACATATCATAGAAGTCATAACTATCACCATCCCCATTAAATATTGTTTCTTATACAGTATTGGATTCCTACATTTAGATATCATAGTGCTTAAGAACCTTGGCATATTTATTTTTAAGATTTAACTTCTCCAAGGCTAGAAACTCCTTTAAGGACTACATTTATGTTTTACATATTTAAATAATGTATAATGTTCCTAGTTTCAATGACATTATTCATCAACAAAATTTTTTAATTCATTAATGTAATATTTTGTTATTAAATTATGTTAAAAGTCATGTATTATAAAGGAGGGATTACATAGATGGTTTTGAAGGAAATGTTTTGTTATTTATATAAATTCGGACTATAAGACGTTAATAAAAACCCTAGGTATATGTTTAAATATGGTAAATATTCTTAAAATTCTCATGATGTATAATGAAATCCATATCTGGATACAACTAGGATATTTTGCAGTAGAACATATTCACATATTTGTAATAACCCTGAAAATGGTTCATTGAGTATTAAATCAAATATCACCTATATAAGAAAAAAAGTCCTTACTTTACACCAACTTTGACAGACCTGGGGGATATTCTCTGGTTAATCACAAGATTTTTAGAAATAATTATGATGGATATATAAATAATGTATACTTTTCTAAGATTTATGTATACCATATTAGATGCATGATATAATTTTTTTTGGACATATATTTCCTTTATAATTTTTATATGATTTTGAATAGTATTGAATTTCACAAAAATGTTTTATTATTATAGAAAAAATGGTTGGAAATAAAATGGTTCCTATAAAAAATAGATGCAACATTCAATGTTATGGAAACCACCCAAATAAATGGGGTGATGGAGATGATAACTTCAAGATAATGAAGAATCCAATAACCCATATTATGAATAAAAATCCAAACCATGGGGACCGTCTAGCTTCACCATGGATGAGAATATTAGCAATTGAATCATTTATTCTTCAATGATCATATGTTTTTAGTTGAACCACAAATCCATATATTTTATAAAAAAAATACAATAAAAAATATATTTTCGATAATCCATTGTTCGGACCCAGATATAATTATTTCTGTAGTATATATCTTAGAGGGGGAATCTATTTACTAGTGGAATCTGATATATAACATGAATCGAAGGGACATGGTTGAATCCATGAAATTGGAAAACTTAAGAATAATATATTTTCGACAAATGTTTTCCTCAAAACCTATAAACCAATATTTATATGGAATTACTTGTGTTCAAATAAAGAGAAAAAGAACCTTTGATGAATTTTCAGATGCAATTTATATGACATGTGTGATATGCATCATTATTTTTCATCGAATTTGATGGGAATATTGATCGATTATTTTCTCATACTAAGATCCCATTTAAGGAAATAATTTGGAATTCTAGACATTGAGAGTTATAAATAGATAGTTTTATGTGAAATAAAATCTGAAATGATGTTTTTAGATTCATAGTGCACTTATGAAATGAAGTGAAATAAGATAATTAAAGATATTTTGTAGATAGAATCCATATTGGAAGAATTTTCAACATCCCATGTGTAAAAACTGTTAGTAGAAGATTTTTTTGAAATATAATTTTGTAATTGGATAATGATACATTTTTGGAAGAGATATACAAATAGATTTTAAATATCATGCAGATGTTAATCCTAAAGAGATAGAACCTAATGAAAAAGTTAATATACTGTATGCACAACCTTCTATGAAATGCTTCATCTCTAGGGTGAATGAGATTTTTCTAATTAATGACCAAATAAAAATATATCAGAGGAAATCCAAGGTCAACCATAATAGATGACAAGGGGGAATTAACATTAATTTTCAAATATGAAGACTAATATTGAGGGTCCAAATTTGGTTTTTGAATAAACTCTCAATATTCACTCAATTACTGAAAGTAAATTTTATTATTGAGGTTTAATGCATTCATTTATTTCATTCAATTTTGAAAATAACACATAGTTGAGCCCTAAATAGCTTCGAGGGGAGTTTTTATTTATATATATTAGAGGAACTACCCAATCTTCAAATAAATATTGGGATTCCCATATAAAATATAGTGGCAAAAATATCTCTACAAACCTATCTGTTTTTCAAATGGGGTTGTTTGAAATAATACATGGGTTGAATTAGTTATTAAATTATAATTCCAATATAATCTGATTAAGCTAGGTTATTTTAATTATTTTTATTAGAAAAAGTTAGTTATTCTTAATGAAGATATATCTCAACCCTATTCTTTCCATGATTTTTTTATTAAAATATTTGTTAATATTATGGGTGAAGAAGAAAAATAATGAAATGATCGGAATATATGAGATGTACACAATTTTTAGAAATAAATAGATTTATTTATTGAAGTGTTAATTCTAACCCCATATAAAGAGAAGGAGACTTCACAAAAGAATATATAACTTGATCTATGGAAATATGAAAGACCCCATATAGAATGAAATATTTTGAGTTAGTGGAATTGAAGAAGAATCATAATGTTCTATAGAGAAGGGTTTTATTCAATAGGGTTTCATATTAGAATGAAGCTATTCTCTATTTAATAAATAATGATGGATTAATGATCTATTAATTTATTATAGAGAATATAATGGTATCATAATTAATAAAAATTATCATATCCCAATGATTTAAAATCTATTTAACGAACTTCATGGGTCTGAATTATTCTTCAAGAATCACCAATAATCAGGGTATAATTAGTTGAGGAAATGAAATATGTTATCACATTTAATTTAATTAAAAAAATATTTGAAATATGAGTTTTTTGTTATCACCTTTTTCTTGAAAAACGAACCATCCATATTTATGGGTTTGATAAATTTAATCATTTGGGAATATGTTGATAAATTTTTGGAGGTACATAATGATGGTATTTTGATTTATTTAAACTATCATCAAGTGCATGAGGATAAAGTATGGTTATTAGTACAAAATCTGAAGAGGAATATGTTATTCTGTAAATTTAGTAAAATTGAGTTCTGGTAACAGAAAAACATTTAATATATAGATAATTTCAAGTGGAGGAATATCAATAGACCAAATAAAGAAAATGGTTGTAGACGAGTGGCCTCATGCAAAAAAGTAACTGATATTCGTAGAATTTTTTTAGTAAGATATTATAGAATGTTTGTGATTTCATTTTCATTAATTTATAATCCACTAATGTAAAACCCCATGGATTTAAAAATAAATTGAATATATAATGAAATTCATACAAGAATGAGTCTCTAAAAATAAAACATTGTTATTTACAAGAGATAGTTATAACCTAAATGTTAAACAATATTTTTCTACTTCTATGTTTTATATTTTGGAGAACATAAATACACAATTACAATCAGTAAGATATTTAGAGTATGACAGGATCAATATTCATTTTCTGAGAATAGAAACTTTAACATTTGGAATAGTATTATAACATTATGAATATTAAATATCCCTTATGAATAGTAAATCAGAAAAATTAATAGTAACCTCACTCATGAATGTATAAATAAAATTTAATCACCTTATAAATGAATTTATGATATAATTATATCATAAGACTATTATTCAAATAATTTAAAAATTAATAATTAAGTGTTGATATAATTTTTGAGTAATAAAAGATTAATAATTAATAAATTTATTTTCATAAAATGTATTTATAAATCAATATTTTTTCACTATGATTTTAGTATAATTTAACAAGACTTTTGTAAAATTTTCAATGTGTTATAAAATCAGTTTTAATCATAAAAATGCATTTTTTCAAATAAATGATGTTTTTAATAAAAAAATAAATATCACATATTTAGAAAATTAGTATCATAAAAAATATTTTTTTTGAATTATACTTTTGGGAAAATTGTTATGGTGTATTTTTAATATTTTTCCGAAATACGTGAATTTTCAAGTGAATAGTAAAATAATGTAATTTAGAGTATAAATACATTATAAGATAAATACACTATTTTTTGTTTCATGAATGATTCAAGAACCTTTGGTTAGAACTAAAATGAACTTATTTCTATATTTAGTCACAATAAACAACAATAGTAGTTTTCTTGAGAAAAATAAAAAATAATGAATAAAATAATGAGAAATTACCCCTCTCCGCCACTATAAAACCACCCACCCCCTCTTTTATTCAAAAATTACAAGATTTGATACTTGTAATATTTATATCCATGAATCATAACAAGATCCCCCCCATGTCCAAAATCTCTTGATTGCATCGGTGGACCAAAATAAACTCCCTTACAGAGATTCTCAAGGAGGAGTATTCAAGAGGTAAAATCCTATTCCTTTCCCTTTAATTTTTTTCATGATCTTCCTTTTATTATTATCTCCTCACCTCTGGTATCAAAATTTTCGTGATAACTCTAGTATAATTTATATAATTGAATTATATCATGTTAATTTAATATCCTCCACCAAACTCCTTTCTCTCTCTATCACTTTTATTTTAAAAACAAAATCATCGTCCTAGAGGTGCCAATTTACAACCTTCGTAGATGATGAAATTTAATTCATTAATTTATTCTTCACGGGAGGTCATGAAAAAAAATTTATGGTTAAAATATATTATAAAATATTTATTATATCTTATTTAATGTTATGGATCCTTTTTATTTATTTGATTTTAAATAATAGAAAAAAACTAGTTCATTGTGATAAAAAACCATTAAAATTGAGCCAAATGATTATCATTAACATGTTATCAAAGAATTAATGCACATATATGGAAATTAAATAATAAAAAATACAATTTATGATTAATTTTATACATTAATAACATGTAATTACAATTTTAGTGACTCAAAATCATTTTACATGAACCGCATTTCATACAATCAAGTGAGATGATCGAGAAATCAAGGAAACAAACAAACTAGAATGACAAAATTCAATCTTATAACATATCAAAAAATCAATAAATAAACATAATAATAATATAATAAATCAAATAATTATAGAAAATTTATGAATTAAATAGTTAATGTATTTAATATGATTATCCAAGAAGTTATGGTCAAGTGCAGAACTCATTCAGACATGAGGTAAGGGTTTTCTTCCTAAACATGAATTTTCATTCAGGTTGTGATTTCTTTTAATATAAACTAATATAATTATTAATTTATTTAATATAATAATTAAAAATTCTGGTTTTATGTTCCATATAAATGTATTTATATTAGTTCATATTTCATTGTTGGAAAATACATGTTTAAAAAGGGCCCCCTTCTCAATTTTCATGATAAAAAAGCTTGATTAAAGGGAATTTCCAGATTTCTTACCTATTTTAAAGTCAAATCTCTAATATATTTTAATCCACCATTATTTATCTAAAAAAACTCAATTTATGATGAAAATACTATCAAATTTCATTTCTAGTTTTATTCAATTATTTTTTTTCTAAAAGAACACTTCTTTTCAAATTAAAAGAGTATTACTCTCAAGAAATCTTCGATAAATTTATTAGAGAATTTTCAACTATTTAAACATCTATATTGAATCATATGTGGTATTAGGATTAAATTATTATAATTCTCATGTACCTTATTTTATTAAATGGTTTATGGAAATGTTGATTGTGGATGTGCTATCGTGATACAATTCACCATACAACTCAGAATCATTATTGAATATGTCTATAGATTGGGGAGAGTTAACATTCATATGTGGAATTAATTAGAGTTAGAATGTGATGGGTGGGGACAACTATAGCTCAAATATGTTTCAGTAATTCTGAATAGACAAAAATTATTGGGGTTTGTCCAAGAAATTACACTTTTATTTCTAGACGTCTCAGCCGAGGCCTTGATAATATGTTTCAGATGTTCGACATTATGCATGCCCTAATTATGATATTAGTAATTGATAATTTTTTTATTTTACTAGTATAATGTCCCTGATAATGTTTCATTCTATTCTCATTATTTATATAGATTTATGTATTATACTATCATTCCTATAATTTTATGCTCATGTTTGTTTTTAATGGTGTTTGTATTTAGTTATTCACCACGCCTAATTTTTATGTTTTTGATAACTTCTCCTGTATTAATTACCCTTAATGAGAATATGATATCGAACCTATATTTTATTTATTTTTCCCTAGTATGTTAATATGAATATTATTATGAACGGATTGTAGAAATAATATAATAGTTTATGGTTGTTTTCAATGGAGTTGAAATGTTGTTTTTTTCTTTCAAGTTGTAATGTAAATCTTATGTTTTTACCTGGAATTCAAAAACTAATAAAATATTTGGTCCTTCTGGATGTGACGTCACAGTAAACATTCCAATGTATTAATATAAAGATCTATCTTTGGGGATACGGGGTAGAGTCTTTGCAGCAGGTATTAGATGAAGTTCAATTTAAACATTGCAATCTAGATATATAAAACATAGATTGGGGAATAAAACCCTAAAATAGAATATTATGATTAGAATACAAGAACATAATATAATTTTGGTAAGGTATAGGATATGTGGATATTTAAATAAAATACTTCCTTTCTTGGATACTATAAGTGGTTCTGGTTTTGCCACAGATGTACCTATGTGTAACCACTTCAACAAGGTGTTCCAGGCCTGACTCGGGGTAACCGGGTACACGACATCAGGCCGTACAGAACACCTACTTTGACAAATTTGGGGGATATTCTATTGAAAATTCACATATTAATTACAAACCTATATTAATTATTTAATTGTAAATATGTCCCCAAAGAAACCATTCTTATGATTCTGATATTAGACATGCATAAAATTTCAATTTATATTATGTGTCTCTCTAGTTCAACATTATACATTATAATTCATATCCTAAATTAGTTTATACCGTTATTTATAAATGGTTCCTAGTGGAAGGAAAGGAGTCCTCATGAATACGCCTATCCCATATAGGGATTCCATCCTATACAAAATAATGATGTTAATTATGGAGTTTTTAATTGTGTTGCGCAATTTGTATCAATTCTTGGAAAAGTGACTCAACTTATACACAATAAACATACCCGTATAGAGATTCTTAATCCCCAATATGGATTAGTAATTTTAGACCATTTTATGAGATAGAAGACCCCATCATTTAATGGTACTACAAACCCATTCGCAGTAGATAAATGTATAAGTTCCTTAGAGAAGAGATTTCCCACTTTGGTATGTAACGAAAGGGAGAAGGTTTTTAGTGTAATTTATCATCAATTGGGAGATACTAATCAATAATGGTTGTTGATTCAAAAAAAATTGAGGGGGAGAGATTGAAAATATAGAATGGAGAGATTTTATATAATTTTTATTAGAAAAATTTATCCTCTTAAAAAACGAATGGATATATTAGTAGAACTATTTAATATTAGGAAATAAGAGGATGATAATGTTTCCATTTAATAATCCAACATTACAAGGTTATCATGGAATGAATTGGACTACATACGTAAAACAAGGAGCAATTTTGATCAATTATTTGATATTTTAAAACCATTAATCCAAAGGGAACCAGTTTACCAAAAAAATTTCTCATAAAAAGATATAGTATAATATGAAATCAAGATAGATAAATAATTCTCTAAGAATTTTGACATTTAAGGAAACAAAGAGAAGAAGAGGTTATATAAGAAAAGTATTATTAAAGGGAAGATTAGAAAGTTATTTTCCACCAATCGATACCTAGGGAAGGAATCACCCCAGAGCCTGCATAAAAAGAAAAGGAGTTTGTTACAAGTGTGGAGAAACGGTAATGAATGATATGATTGAAAGGGAATGAAATAATATATTAATGTTTAATTGTAATATTATTGTGTTATAGGACACTATGAAAATAATTTTCTGATTTTGTAAGTAATATTTCCTCAGAAAACACAATGGGAGCATGGAAAAGCATATTTGATCACAACAGTTGAGGTTGATGTTCCGAATTACGTAGTTATAGGTACATTTATCCTATCCTAAAATTTAGATAAATTTTTATTTGATTAGGAATCATCACATTCCATTATATCTTCTTAATTTTCATTAAAAATTATATATTTCTAAATATCATTAAAAGGGATTTATCAGTCAATACCCCTAAGGGAAGTCTCGTTGCAAAAAAAGATGTTTAAGAAAGTTCCCATTATTGAATATAACCATGCTTTCTCTACTGATTTTATCATCATACCTATGGTAAAATTTTACATAATCCTTAGTATAGATTTGGTTTCAAAATATTATGTTAAAATATTTTACAAGAAGAGGAAAATTACAATTTGCAATGAAGATGTAAAATCCATTATCTTTAGAGAAAAAATATCACCATATGTATTTTAACTAGATCTACCCACATATCTCAACTGAATTCAATTTTTGGGGTGTAATATAATGAAATATCTATGGGTGAGGAATGAAATATTAAAATTTAATATGTACCTATTGTGAAGTACTACACTGATATTTTTCAAAATGATTTACCTGGACATCAACCAGAGCAAGAAATTATTTTTATGTTGATTTAATTCATGGTGGAAGTCATATATGAAAGATTCATTATAGAGTGAACACAATGGGATTAGTAGAACCGATGAAACAACTATAGGAATTTTGTGATAAAGGATTTATCTACCATAGTTTTTTTCTATGGTGAGATACTATTATATTCGTTAAAAATAATGATGGTTCTATGAGACAGTGCATTGACTATTGGGATATCATCGATATAATAATAAAGAAAAAGTATCATATTACTCAAATTGATTATTTATTTGATCAACTTCATGGTGCCTAGTATTTTATGAAGATTGAACTTTGATCTATATATCAACATTTTTTTTGTGAGGAAGGAAGATATTACAAAGGAATTATTTGAAACCAGGTATGGGCATTACAAGTTTACAACAGTGCCTTTTGGAAAGACAAATAAACACTCTGTTTTCATGGAAATATTGAATATAAATTTCATGTAATATCTTGATTATAATTTGTGGTATTTATTTATGATATCTTGTTATAATAAAAAATCAAAAAAATCATCAGAATCATGTGTGCATCATTCCAAATATTCTTAGAAGAAATGAGTTATATGGGATATATAGAAAGCTTGAATTACGGCTTAACAAAATTTCTTTTCATTGACATATCATATCTATGGATGGCATCATAGTTGATCATGCAATGAAAAAGTATGTTCATGAATGGCCTACTCTAATTGACATAATTGAGTTACATTGTTTTATTGGTTAGTTGACTTGTTAACCAAACTTACTCATAAAGGGGTTAGGTTCATATGGATTAAAAATGTAAAGAATGTTTTATTGAATTGAAGAAGAGATTAGTGAACGCTATGATCTTGACTTTACTATCGGAAAATGGTGTATTTTTAATTTATAGTGATCTATCAAGGAAATGACATGGCTATGTCCTTATATAGAATGATATAGTTATTTCTTACGCATCATGTCATTTAGAAACTAATGAATAGAACAATCCAACACATGATCTTGAGTTAGCAGCTATGATATTTTCCAAGAAGATATATAAAAACTATCTACATGGTTAAAGATGTGTGATATATATGTATCACAAGAGTTTGAAATATATCTTCTCAAATAAAGAACTCCGTAATAGGGAAATGCGATTGCTCTTGATGACCAAGTATTATGATTGTTTGATACACTAACACATGAGTAGGTGAATAAGGTAACTGATGCATTGAGCAACAAGGATCATGGGGTTTTGAACAAAATGATTATTTAAAAGGACCTTGTGTACATGGATGTTGAAAATATGGATATGGGAATTATAAATTAAGGTAAAACATCATTACATTTTCAACAGGTTGGAACCATCTTTATTTTAAATAATTATAAGTTCTTAGTGTCATGATGAAAATCATTAGAAGAAATTTAATTGTTTGAATTATAGGATGTTTTCAAACATTTTGTGTGAGGATGGAATTCTGAAATTTGGGAGGAGGCTATTTTTTCCCTCTATACCCGAGCTAAAAATTGAGTTATTGGATGATGACCATAGTTCAAATTTCTTTATATACCTCGATAGAACTAAGACGTATAAGGAATTGAAGGAACATTTTTTTGGGATAATATGAAGTGGAAGATTGTTGATTATGTATCAAGATGTTTATTCTATAAATATGTGGTGTTTGGGAGACAATATCCTATAGGTTTTATGGAACACATTCCTATTCCTAAATTGAAATGGGATGACATCACTAGGTATTTTGTCACTAGATTACCAAAAACACCAACAAATAATTTCGCAATATGGATTATTGGTTACCGAATTTACAAATATGCACATTTCTTCACTATTAGGAGTATTTTCCACTAGATCATCTTGAAATAAATTATATTAATAATGGTTTAAGACTTCATTGGTAAATAATTTCTATTGTGTATGATCAAAATCCATGACTAACATTGATATTCTAGAAATATCAATATAAATATTTGGATACTAAGATTATTTTAAATACTTCTTACCACCATCAAACTGTTTGGAAGTCTGAATGGACCACTCAAAAATTAGACATGTTGAGATCATGCTCCTTTGACTTTTAAGGTATGTGGGGTCATTATTTTCCTTTGGTAGATTTATCCTACAATAATAGTTTCCCTTAAAGTATTCAAATGACACCATATGAAGTTTTGTATAGAAAGAGATATCGTACACTAATATGTTGGGATAAATTTTGTGAAAGGATGCTTGTAATACCAATGTTTGTAGAGGAAAAAACAATGAAGGTAAATAATATGCAAACCCATACTAAAGAATCTCAAAGAAAGAAGATGATCTATATGAATAATTGAGGGAATTATTTTTAATTTCATGTGCGAGATAATTTCTTCTTAAAATTATCTCCATGGAAGGGTGTTATCAGATTTGGGATGAATGGAAAACTATTCACCCGTTATATTAGTCCTTATGAAATACTTGAGAGAATCTGATATGCAACTTATCTTTTGGGGATGCCACCTAGAATTTCAAAAGTACACAATGCGTTCCATGTCTCACTGTTAAGAAAGTACATGATAGACACAAGACATGTCCTCACATATGAAGGAATTGATATGGAACGCTATTTATCTTTTTGTGAAGATCATATCTGAATTTATCCCACTAAAGAACATGTTTTGAAGAATCAGATCACTCAGTTGGTAAAGGTACTTTAGAAAAATCATAAATTTGAATTGGTTATGTGGGATCTGGAGGATCTTACGGTGAAGATCTACAAAAATATTTTAATGAAGTAACATTCTAGTAATTTTGAGGATGAAATTTTTGTAGGAAGGAATAATGTAACACCCCAAGGATTTAAAAATAAATTTAATATATAATTAAATACATGAAACAATGAGTCTCCCCAAAGGAATAATTTTTTATTTATAGGATATAGTAACAACCAATCCATTAAAAATAATTTTTCTACTTTTTTGTATTGAATTTTGAAAAAAGGACGTACACAGTTGCGATTAGGGAGATATATAGAGTCTAATATAATCCACATACATATGTGTTGAATAGTAACATGACCCTTTGGAATAGTAATATACCCTTATGAATAATAATATTACCCATGTGAATAGTAAAATAGAAAAAGTAATATTACCCTCACTCATGAATGTATAAACAAAATTTTGGAACCTTATAAACAAAAGTGTGACATAATTATTTCATAGTATAAGTAAGTGAATATTTTGAAAATTAATAATTAAGTGTTTTTATTTATGTTGGTAATAAATATTCAATAATTAATAAATTTATTTCTATAAAATTTATTCATAATTTTTTTGTCTTATGATTTTGTGATAATTTAATTAGAAATTTGTTAAATTTTTTGGGTGTTGTAAAATCAATTTTAATCCTAAAAATATTTCTTTTCAAGTAAATTATGTTTTTAATTAAAAAATAAATATCTCATATTAAAAAATTATTTTAATAAATTGGATTTTTTTTAATTCTACACATCAAAAAATGGTTTGGGTGAATTTTTGGGATTTTTCTAAAATAAATTAATTTTTATGTGAATAGAAAAATACAGTAATATAGAGTATAAATACATTATAAGATAAATACGCTATTCCTTGAGTCATGGATAATGTATGAACCCTAGGTTATATCTCACATGATCATATTACAACATTTAGTCTCATGTATCAATAATATTAGGTTTTCTAAGTAAGATAATAAAATAATGAAAAATTATCTCTCTCCTCCAGTATAAAAACTAACCTCAGCCCCTCTTCTCCTCACACATTCAAAGATTTGAGTCTTGTAAAATTTCAACCCAACCCCCTTTCCAATATCATCCCCCACATCTCTAAGCTCTCGGTCACATCAATATACAAAAATCTATCCCCTTAAATAGATTCTTAAGGAGGAGTATTAAAGGGGTATAATCATCTTCCTTTTCCATTTATATTCTTTTCATGTTCTTTATTTTATTAACCTATCCTCACCTCCTCTGTCCCAATGAGAATGATAACTCCAATATCATTTATATACTATAATTATATCATGTTAATTGAATATACTTCATCCAAATCATTTCTCCCTCTCTCTCTGTCATTTATTTTAAAAATGGAATCTTCATCTGGGAGGTGCCAATTTACATCCTTCATAGATGATGAGCTTTAGTTTTTTAATTTCATAAAAATGTATAGCCATGAAACCATTTTTATTGTATAAATAGATTATAAAATATTTATTATATTTTATTTAAGTTTCTGTATCCATTATATAGAAAATATATTAAGTAATATATCAAAACTAGTTCATTGTGATTGAAAACCATTAAAATCGACATAAACAATTACCTTTAACATGTTATTAAATTATTCCTCACATATATGGAATAACAATAATAAATAATACATATTAAAAATATTTTTATAAACTAATAAAATGTAATTCCAATTATATATAATCATGACCATTTTACATGAACTCTGTTACATACAATCATGTGAAACGATCATGAAATATAGGAAACAGACACTCCAGAATGACAAAATTCGATATTCTAACTTATAAAAAAGTCTATAAATGAAACAAAGAATAATATAATGAATTAAATAATTATAGAAATGTTTTTAAATAATTAATTTGTGGATTTAATTAGATTATCTATGATGTTAAGGCCATGTGTAGAACTAATTCAAAAAAAAGGTAAGGGTTTTCTTCTCAATCATAAATTTTCATTTAGGTTGTGATTTCTTCCTATATAAACTAATATAATTCTCCATTTATTTTATATAAATCTTCTAAACTCGTGGAATATGTTCCAAAAACATGTATTCTATTCATTTCATCTTTCATTCATGGAATATAAATTTGTAAAAGGGTCCCTTCTCAATCATTCACGATAGGCAAGCCAGATTAAAGTGAAGAGCCCGATTTCATACATTTATTAAAGTTACCTATATATTATGTTTTAATCCCACATTATTTTTCCATTAACCACTCATTTTATCATGAAAAAACTATATTATTTCATTTTTAGTTTAATGAAACATTTGGTCCAAAATAACTCTTGTTTTCAAAGTTAAAGAGTATTAATCTCAATAACACTTAGATGACTTATTAGGTAATTTTCATCCATTTTAATAACCCTATTGAATGTAATGTTTTATTGGGATTAAAATAACCCGATTATCATATATTTTGTTTTATTAAATGATTTATGATCAGTTTGACAGTGGATGTGCTAACCTGTTACCATTCACCATACTACTCTAAATGATAAGTTATTATGTCTACCAATTAAGGAATGTTATTTAACATGGTAAAGTGGGTTATATTTATCCCCATTAGTATGAAGAATGAATTAATTTTAGAATGTAATAGGTGCGTACATCTTTATACCCTCAATGAATCAGTAGGTCTTTTGAGGCAAAACATAATTGGGCTTTGGATAAGTCCCTTACCAAGTATTTTCAATGGTCTTGGACCAGGTATTGACAATACAAATTACCTCATTATGATATTAGTTATTGATAAAACATGTGATATTTTACTAATATAATTTCCATGATTATGATTCATACTCTTATGATCATTTATATGGATTTATTTATTCAGCATTCATTCTTGCCGTATTATGATTCAGTTTATTTTTAAAGGCATGTGTTTTTAGTTATTCCCCATACCTAATGTTTATTTTTATGATAACATTTGTATTATTAATTACCCTTACTGATCATCTGATCTCACTCATTTCTTATTTTTTAATTTTCACCAGGATGCGAAGATGAATATTATTATGAATTAATTGCATGAATAATCTATGAGTTTATGCGTGTTTTCAATGGAGTTGAAATTTTGTCTTGGATTTCAATGTGGTGACCATAGTTTTTCCCTAAATGTATTTGATATAATTCTAGGAATATTTCCATAGCTAGGTGATAGGATGGTGCATGATTTCGGGTCTTGGGGGGACCAAAATTATGTTCATAAAAATATTAAATATATTTCTAATATGTGTGCATAGGTTTTTAAAGATAAATAAATATATCCTAAATAGTTAATCATATTGGAAATACGAGGATGTGGCTAAATCTGGAACATGGCGTTAACCCTAGGTAGGTTATATCTTTTGTCGGCGTCAGGTGTTTGGCTTATGAGCCATCATGGGAACGTAATTAAATAGTTAAATTATTAGTTATTTAATTAGTTGATTAATGTTTTTAAACTAATATGAGTTTATAAATATGAGGCTATAGAGGTTTGGCCTCATAATCCCTAGTATTCACCAGTGAGGGAATACAAATTCTCTAGAAGAACTCATCCCTGAGGAAGAATGATGATGAATGAATGGAGAAACCTTGTCTCAAGGTGGATCGAATGAAGACAAACCCAACAAATCCTCCTCCTCCATAGGCAGGCACATTCTTCAATAATGATTGTTCCAAACCCGAAGTAGGACTTGTCATTGTGGATTCCTTATCCTGGATGAATTTTCATGATGAACATGAATGAAAATTATTTGACTAAATTAATTCGTGGATCGAAATATAGTTGTTTAAATCAATTTAATCTTGGGTATTTGAAATTGAAATTGTTGAAGTATGATAAGTATTTATTTTTCATTTATTCATGTTCATGATTCTCAAAGACGATGGCTAAACAAAAACAACCATTGATCCACACTTAGACTACGATCTTTTCTTATTCATTCTTCATTCGTTCTTCCATCATTTTTCATGTGTTCATCATCACCAAATAATTTAGGGCATCAAAAAATTAATGTTTCATGGAGTGCTACATATAGATGTGGACATATCGACCATAGGATTGGGGATTCACATTTATATCTCCATTATGAGTTAGATCAATGATGTAATAGAACACAGAAGGATTCCACATCACTTTTCCAGAAAGGGTTCTGGTGAGGGTTTTAGTCGAGGTGACTCTAAGGTGATTAGGTGGCTTTCTAGATCGGTAGTGGTCAATGCGACTCCAGGAGAGTGATTAAGTGGCGCAGTGGAGGTGGTATGTCTATGTGAAAGGTGTATAAGGGGGATTCATTTGGTGGTCCATGTGCCCAACAAGTGGCCATGAAGGAGTTAGAGATGGAGAGGTCTGGCTGATAGTGGAGGTCGTCGCAGCATAGAGAGCTGGCAGAAGGCCGGAGGCAGCAACGATGTTCGGCCAAAGGATGAAGGCCAAGGGGTGAGGGAACAATGGCTACGTTAAGGGGGTACAATAGGCGGTTCGGAAAACCTAAAAGAAATAAGAAAAAATAGAATACTAATAATAGAAAAAGAAAATAATAATAATAATATCTTCTTAACCCTCTGTAACATGCTTGTTCGACGTCCAATTCGCGAACTGTCAGCGGTTTTGAAAACCTAACTATGAGAAATACATTGTGAGTCTAATATTTGATATATTTTTCAGGTTTTCAGAGCATGCACTAGAAACGATAAAAATAATAAAATATTTAATATTATAATTGAATCATCGACAACCATAGCTCATGTGTGCGACATCCTATTGAGGTTCTGTCAACAACGACGTAACCCTATATGTAAGATGGTTGATTCAAGTCCAATGTTGGATATTAAATTTTGATATTTAGATTATGTGAATGAAACACCCAATATTAATAATGTCATTATTATTGTGAAGTCTTGTGTCTGTCGTGACACATCCATACAAAATTGGATTGGTGGGATGTTAGTGGTTTCTTGAACATGAAATTGAGGCAGAATTTTCATGACTAATTGTAGGTTTTTAAACTAAATTTGAGGTGCAGAACCGACGAAGCCCAGTTTGCACGCATTACAGTGGAATGTGACTTTTTAACTGGGTATCTGTTATGGGAGAATGAGTAGTAAATCCCATGTTTTTTAGAGATGATCGCAATGCTGTGATCCAAATATTATGTTTCAGGACAAAGGAAAGGATCCCTTAGGATGTCTTTTAAGTATAATGTGGTGAAGTGAAAAACTTCCATCGAGGGTCCAATTGGGGTGAGTGAATATTCTACCTCACAATTTTTTCCTCATGGATCACAATGGTGTGATCCGTTTGGATGTGCAGAGCCTTAGTTCTGATCTCATTAAATGTTGATGTTTCAGGATGGTACGTGAAGAGATGAACTTTGAAGACTGCACTATTTTTCCTCAATTATTTCTAAGAAGTACTCTCCAGAAAGGATGATGAAAGTTACTCAATGCTTTTCTAAGAGGAAACAACCAACACGGATGGCCAGATCAGATCATTGGTTACCCTCCAACTATGTTGGGAAGTGGCGTTCCCTGATGATCCTTACAAGCTTACCCTTTAGTAGGGCTGAGAGGTGGAATTCCCCAATGATAGTTCTGGGTTTATGATCTAGCTGGGAAGGGAAGTGGAATTCCTGACTAATCCTTCTAGGCTTACCCTCTTGCTGAGGTTGGGAAGTGGAATTCCCTGATTAATGTTCTAGGCTTACTCTCTAGTGAGGGTGGGAAGTGGCATTCCCCGACAATCTTTCTGAGTTACCCTCAAGTTGTTTTAGGAAGCAGTGTTCCTCAGTGAGTACTATAGTAGGAAAATCGACTATGCAGCATAGTGACAAGTCATGGTTTGACTTTCTATAGGAATCACAATAAAGTGGGGCACTTTTCCTTCCAAGACGTGTCCTCGTGATGCGACCTAAAACCGTGAAGGCGAGTCAGTGCCTCCCAAGGATGATAGTATCGAGGTATGGTGATTTGATCTCCTTTGACTTGTTCCTCCAATAAAAATTCAATGATAGGTAGAGAATCCCAAATGGTTTTTATATCGAAACTAATTTATTATCACTTTCTTGGGTTGAGCTGTAGAATGGAGATACCCTTACTCTTTCGTTTAGGTTTCTTTGACCGGGAATATCTGTTATTGGGTGGAGGTGTACTATTTCCATTCACTCTTGTTGAACTATGTTCTCTCAACTACTTCTCTTATGTGTATCTCATACTGATCCCCTCTTCCATAACTCTCTTGTTTCTCCCTCGAGCCTTCATGGTATCTAACTGAGTATTTTTACTCACCCCTTCTTGGGATTTGTTTTCACATGGTGTGGCCTTGTAGACGACATGCAGGTTGATGGTGATATCAGATGAGATTAGAGAGACGTGTTTCTGGGACAAAGTGTGGTTGATGTAACTGGGGATTCAGAAGTGGGACTCTCCTAGCTATTTTACTTTTTTACATGTTTCCGAGTTGTGGAACTTTTCTAGTTGGGTGTGTATTTTTCCCCCATCCCTTTAATCTTTACTTTTCTTTTACTTTTAATGTTTCTAGGTCTATTCATATATTCTTGGTTTCTGTTTTATTATTATTTTTTTTATTTTTTCCTTTCCTCTGAACATTTTCATTGACTTGGATTCATGTGTGTGTATAGGTTCCTAGGAAAAGTCCTCCCCTAGTTTTTGGTGACTTTTCACTATACGCCATCCCTATCGTATGGAGACACGCTTTGGGTAGTTGCAGCTCGAGCCCTAGCATGGAGTAGGTCATGAAAAAGTGGTATTAGATATATTTAAAACATTATGATGTTTTTCGAATGTTTTCCTAAAATGATTTTGGTTGAGATTAGGGAAATAGTGTTGAAGTGTCTTTATAGCATCTCTCAGGCCAGAGAATCCAGTGTTTGTATGAGTGACTGATGTATCCATTCAGTAGGACCCTAACTACACACATGTTGAATCGAAACCATAAGAAACATGTTGAATAGAAAAATTGTACATGAATCATATAGGTTTGAGTCTTAGACGTCTTTCTTGAGTTATCTCCCCATTTATATTGATATATATATATATGCTCATCTGACTGCTGTACTCTCTGCAACATCGTCCATCTTGGAAACTATCTTCGGTTTGTGATGATGATCCTATGAGTGATGAGGCCTAAATTCATCAACCATAGTGTGATCCCCTTCCTCCAGGTGATTAGGTAGAATATCCCCTTCCTAGAAATAAGTATAAATCCCCCGAGGATCAAGGTAGGGCTGTGTGCAGGTTGAGCACACTTTGCGGTTTCTAGCAACAAAGACCATTGAGGTTATGAAGAGAGCTAGACCCTCTGGTTACAAAGGATTGGATAGAAATGGTGGTCCACCTCTTCATGATTTTTCAAACACTAGATGATCAGATGGTGGATTGTGAAGTCTACCTTTTCCATAGAGCAGTTGGGCATTGTTTGAGGTTAGTTACTCTGATGCATGATGAGTCGACACTCTCATGGGACGACTCCCAACAAATATTTTTTAAGGTGTACTTCTCCTCCTTCTTACTCTTAGTTAAGATTCATGAGGTTATAGAGTTTAAATAGGGAGGGAGGAAAATAGATTTGTACATGACTAGATTCACAATCCTTAACTTTGACTCTCTTGAATTGATTAGAGATGGATACTTTTAAGTGCAGTAGATCGAGGAAAGAGTGCACAGAGAGATCTGATCCACCGCAGCTCCCTTGTGAATGTCCATATATGACGGGGTACTGGTGTAGTCACTTGTTAGAGAGTGAACTAAAATTATGTAATGAGGTAGTCCAGATTTTTCAACTTATGAAGACCTCGATATATTTTATGGTTGTGATGAAAACCAATCCTCCCTGAAGAGCATTCAATGGATCTAGAGTCATCGATAGATGATTCACTTGGATTGTGTGTGTGTAAAGAGATTTGAATATGTGGATAACTCATTATTAATGGACATAAAAACTCTCTCTTTTTAGGTGGTAGTATTTTAGAGTGAGCCTGTGGTGTGAATGTCCCGCTTGGATAAGACCCTTCTTAATGGTGGTCATGGTGGATGAGTCTCTCTTACCTACATGTTCCGGGTTATGTATACCAGTGGAGAGATTATCCTAGAATCTTTCCATAGATAAAGCATTATACCCTATGATATTTCTCTAGTATGGATCGATTTAATACAATCCACACTCATCTCAAGTTCCCCTATTGGGTGTTTTCGTGTTTTTGTTTGTGGAAAACTATGTTACAGCTTGAAGTTCATAGATGAAGGTCTTAGTAAGACCCAATGATTCCTATTGGGTGACCATGTTTCAATATTGAATTCCCTCAAGTGTCTAGTGTATATATAGAACACATGATTCTTGAGGAGGCATTAAAATAGTACATCAAGGTGTGGATGTGAACAATGGGGGATTTGTCAGTAACCATGCCAGGTTAGAGAAGGTGGTGTACCACTAGATTCTATTACTATATCTAGACATAGGGACTTGTTCTCTTCCACCTGTCACAACTGAGAAAATAGGTGTCCATTTGATGAATGATATTGTTCAATTGGATGATGGTCATAAGTTTGGTTTGACCATGGTGTATTTACCCATATGTTCACAATTAGAACCAGCAAGAGAATTCTTGATAAGATCATTGGAGTTGGAGTCCCTGTAGTAGAGCTCATTATTTTTCTATGTGCCAAGAATTTTAATTTTTGAATACGGAAAAAATTAAATGGAGGTGTGATGTAAAGAACTAGTTTTTTCCCTGTATGAATTTTTAATATTTCTAGGAATATCCACGGTTCTAGGCACTGGTATAGCACATGATTCTGTGTCCTGGGATGCCCAGAATTAAATTTATAAAAATATTAAATATATTTTTAATACTCACACATGGGTTTTCTGAGATAAAGGGAAATCTTTTTTTTATTTTGTTGGATCAAAAATCGGAGTCCATGGTTAAATCTAGAACACAATGTTTACCCTAGGATGGGTATAACCATTATTAGTGTCAGGTTTTCATCTTATGCGCCGATGTGGAAAAATAATTAAATAATTAAATGATTATTTATTTAATTATTTGATTAATAATTTAATCCTAATCAGAGTTTATAAAAATGAGGTTGTAGGATATAATACTCATAATACCTACAATTTTCCACTGAGAGAACAAACCTTCTATGGGATAACTGATCCATGATGAAGAACAACGAAGAAAGTACTGAGAAACCTATGCACAAAATGAATCGAATGACGGTGATTGTGACAGATCATCCTCTTCTATAAGAAAGAACATTCTTCATCAAAAATCGATCCAATCTTGAGGTATGAATTATATTTTGGGATTCTGTACCGTGATTTAATTTTCATGGTGAATTAAAATTAAAAATATTTGAATGAATTAATTCACGGATCAAAAAAAAATTGGTTAAATCAATTTATGCTTGTGTATTTGAAATTTAAATTCTTGAAGTATGATAAATATTTAATTTTATTTCCTCATATTATTTATTCTCAATAAAGATGGCAAAAAAACACGATCATAGATCCTGACATAGACCATGATCTCTTTTTAGTCATTCTTCTTGCTTTCTTCGTGCGATCTTCATCTCCAAATTATTAATCGCATAATAAACTCAATGGTTCATTAATAATGGAATAAAGACGATGATATCTCGGCCTAAGGATCACATATACACATTCGCCTCTTTATTATACATTAGATTAAAGTTTGAATGGAATGTATAAGGATTTAGTGATGCGGGTCCAGCGATGGTTCCTATCAAGGAGACTCTGAGGCATGCATGTGGCGGTCTGACTAGATGGTGGTCGGTGCAGCTTCGGGTGACCGAGAAGGTGGCATGGAGGAGGATGTATGGATGTGTGAAATGTGTCTATGGTAGATATGACCAGTAGTCTGAGATTTACAGTAGGTGGAAAGGTGGGTATCATATCTAGAAAGGGTTGGCTGATGGTGGATACTGTTTCAGCGTGTGGAGCCAGCAGGAGGCTGGAGTTGGCGATGATGTTTGGCCGAAGGATGATGGACGGGGGGTGCAAGAATGGTGGCCACATGAAGGGAGAACGATAGGGGAGGGGGTAACCATAATGGAAAATGGAAATAATAATAATAATAACAAGATAATAGTACTAATAATAATAATAATAATAATAATAATATTTACTTAAACCCCTATAACTTCCTTGTTCAACATCTAATTCATGATCCATCAAGGGAAGTGGTCCCCTGACTCTAAGACAGACATTTCGATACTAATATTGGATGTATTATTCAGGTTTTCTGATCAGGCACCACTACTGGAAATCGCACCTATACCCACGGTTTAAAACTGTGGTTATAGCCCTTGAAACTGTGGGTATAGGGTATACCCACGGTTTCAGTAACCGCGGGCTGGAGTGTTGTCGCAATAGGCCTATACCCACGGTTTTTAGAGAACCATAGGTATAGACTCGGAAAATTTTATATTACCCACGGTTCATTGAACCGTGTGTATAGATGTATACCCACGGTTTTATAACCACAGGTATACTATTTTGCAGCTCCGGGTATAGAAGTATACCCACAGTTTTATAACCGTGGGTATACTGTTTTGCATCTCCGGATATAGATGTATACCCACGGTTTTATAACCGTGGGTATACTGTTTGCTGCTCCAGAAATTTCCCATGGTTATAAAACTGTGGGTATACATGTTTCCAGCGCCAAACATTTCCTACGGTTCATTTGAACTGTGGGTATTGGCAGATCCCCTGCAGAAAAGCAGGCCTGGCTGTACAATTCTACACCTTAACATTATTCACCTAAAAATAGAATATAAGATTATACATGGATGATGAGCAACCTCAACATGCTATGGTCCGGGATGTAGACATCAGCCCTGTAAACACAGTACATGGGGATTTTCAGATGAAAGTGCAAACTGCACAGCATGTGGGCTCAACTGTCTATGAATTGGAGGCAGCGGACGCTTGTGCTGAAATGATACAAGGGAGGGCAGATGTTGCTGAAGCAATGCTTATCACGGTTCCCACTAGTAACAGTTTTCTTGAATTGGATGTGGAGACCTCTCATGTAACCCAACCCCCCTGCCCAGCCCCCCTGCCCAGCCCTCCCTGCCCCCACCCCCCACCCCCACTGCCCAGCCTTCCCCCTCCCTCTCCACTTTAGCTTTTCCATAAAGGAGTAGATTCTATTGGACTACTGAGAAAAGGAAGATTTACCCTATGCAGGGGTGATTTCAGAATCTTTCCAGATCTGAGTACGAGGAACGACGAGCAAAGAGACTTTTTTATTCTTGTGGATCAAAGTTTGGACCAGCACCGAGGTGTTCCTAGAATGGCATGCACATAATGGTTTGGGACTGTGTGAAGCCCCAAGAAAAAGAACTGACAGAAACTAAAGAGGGAGGAAGAGAATGTGATAGGGAAGAAGGGATGATGGAAATGGCTTACCAGGCATTGTTTCTTGGCACATTAGAGGGCCATGGTACTCAAGGAACCAGGTCCATGATGTTAGAGGGAAACTCTGTAGGAGTTCCAATTTTGGTTATTATAAACAGTGGGGCTAGCCACAATTTCATGTCAAAAGCCCTTTTAAAGTTTCTAGATTTGCCTATTACTCAGACTAAGTCCTTTGGGGTTCTCTTGGGAGATGGTCATCGAGTTTTTTCTAGTGGACTGTGTAAGACACTCTCAGTACAGTTGGGAGACTTAAAATTTTATGTGGACGTGAACATGTTTGACTCGTCTGGGCTAGACCCTATTACGGGGATGAAAGTTGCTGGAAACACTTGGATTTGTTAGTTTTCACATGAAGAAGTTAACAATGAGTTTTGATTATTAGGGGTGACAAATAACATTGCAGGGTATGCTATCGCAGCAGAAGGTGCCCTTCAGCCTTGAAGACGACAAGAAACTGTTGACACAAGACCTTTTGTGTGAGTCTGGTATAGAAAACGTGCTTATAGGGACAGATTCAAATCGCAAGATGAGCAGAGTTATATAGAGGCTACTCGAGAAATTCCACCATATTTTGGAGCCCTATTGGGTTGAAATGCCACTTGTGTAGTAGTAAGTTCTTGATGATAAATACTTGCAGCCTATTGTAGTAGCTTTGGATAATTACCATGACACAAAGAACGACTATGCTCTTCACCATGGGATGCTTTACTTTAAGGGACGACTAGTTGTGTCCAAGGACTCCCAGTTGATTCCAAACCTACTTCATTATTATCATGCCACACCCATAGGAGGACATAATGGGTTCTTAAAGACCTATAAGCAGTTGGCAGGGGGACTGTTTTGGTTGAGGATGACATAGATTGTATTGAAGTTTGTTCGTAGTTGCGGCATTTTTCAGCGACAAAAGTATCAGACATTGAGTCCAGTTGGTGGCCGATGCTTGCGACCGCCCACTGCAAACCATGCAGACACCATGAACCATCTCCAATATTATTGGGAACCTTATCTAGAATAAAACCATTTAAAAAATAGTTAAAATACAGTACTTCAATTAAAAATTCAGACAAAATGGTATGGAAGCAGTTATTATAAATTTCAAGTGTAATAAGAACCAGGATGTTTGTTTCATCTTCTAACAATAGTATAAATCGATATTTAACAGAAGTTTGAGGTGATGTCCAGATTTTTTCTGGCCCATAAAAGAGGAAAAAATTGTTATTAAGTAGAAAATTAACTAAAGGAAATAAAATTAAATGAAATGGATAAGAATTTTTGGGTTTATAACCCCAAACATGTGTTGTAGCTAACTTGTAAAAATATGAACAATTCTTGCAGGTCAACCCCAGTCCAGTAGTGGGTGTGGTCTTTAGAGTAGGAACCACCACATCCGAGTATGCACCCCCTTCACATGCACTTTAATGATGAGAAACTAAAAAATATTATTTCAAAACACAAATATATCCTATAATAGAATTCCACATGATCAAATCAAAACTCAAGAAAATAAACACATTAGTGTTTCTTCCTAAATGTAGTTCCTATTTTACATATTAACAATGAATTTTTCATGGAATTGATTAAATTTGACATAATAAAATAATGTCATACAAGAGGATGTCAATGTATTAATAGTAAGACAGTGACTTGCATGTGGGTGGGGGGTTCAGAACACATGTTCTGTTATATGTAAATATGTTCTTTCCACTCTTAATTTTTTCTTTTTTCTTCAATTCTATCAATTTATTTTCTATTAACCAAGAAATGCCTAAAATGAAAAACTAAAAGTATGAATAAAGAAAGCAAAACCGTTTCACTTTCAATAACATGAGCCAGCAAAACATCACAACCCATGAATGAAAGGAAACCTACAATAATGACACGTAATTAAATAAACATGACTTTTTCATCGCCATTGGCTTCAGTCAGAGTTGGAATTTGAAGCCCGAGAAGATCTCACCATCCGGTGCCTATTATCATTATCCCCATCACCTTCCTCTTCCTCCCCAACCCCTACCTAGCCCCCCCCCACCCAGCCCCCCCTCCCAGCCCTCCACTGCAGCCCCCCTCCCCGCCCCCAGCCCTCCACTGCAGCCCCCCCTCCCAGCCCTCCACTGCCGCCCCCAGTTCCCCCCTCCCAACCTTACCCTCCCCAGCCCCCCAGCCCTCCCTTAAAGCCCCCCAAGCCCAGGCCTCCCCTCCCAACACCCCCCTCCCATCCCCCCTCCCAGCCCTCAACTACAGGTACATTCTGCAGATACAAAAAAATATATTATGTTTTGAATAAAATAATAAAAATGAAGTGATTGGGATGTTACCTTGGATTTGAATCATCATGTGATCATTACCACCATATATCTATTCAAGTTTATATCACTTTACAATTACATAACATCATTAATGCAGTTACAATGGATATTTCAAGTTTACATCTGAAAAAATTTCAACAAAAATAAAATTAAAATAGGAATAACTGTGAACAAAACCCCAATGGGGGATAATATTTAGAAATGAATACACTTACTGACCAAAGATAAAGTGTAATGCAATAATTGAAACCCCAGAAAAATAAATTACAGTAAGGGTTAGAATATGAATTAAAGACACCAAAGTTTTTTGTGGGGTTCTAAATCCTTAATAAATTGACTATGAACTTCATATGCATTGTCATGCACCTTTTAGCTTCTAAAAAAATTCTAGTAACTTGTTTTTTAATAGGGACATAGGGAATGTCATATTAAATACATATAAATAATGTTGAAAAATAATCCAAAAAACCTTGTTACAAAACCAATTTCTCATATTGCATCAAAATACATCCTCATGATTTGGAAAACTAACTTCCATAAATGAAAAATACATTTACACTAACAATTAATACAAAATAATCTGTATCAAAAGATGTAAATCCATCAATATTTCACCTTTTATGGTAGGGATTCAGGATTCATACATTATTCCAAATGTTCCTAGCAATCAGGGTCATGTAGGGTTTGTAAGAACTTTTTCATTATACCTAAAATAATGCCTCATGTCGAAGACCTCCTTGCATCTCGGCTTCATACTATCCTTTCCTACCCAACACCGCTATAGGCAGCTCACACACATCGACAACCTAAAACATGAACATGGAGAAAAAATAATGATGTAAAATAAATTACAAACACTACACATGATGCACAATGACAACATAAAATATGGAACATAATAGAACCTCATCTCTTGCCGTGTTGAGACTCAGGGTTTTTTTATGATTAACTATTCCATATTAAGTAAAAAAACCTCATATCCTGCTTGTATTCATTCAATACATACTAAATACAGATATGAAACTATCCATATCAACCTATTGTCGTCATAATTAGAAATCTGGAAAATGTTATCCAATGAAATTTGGAAATAGTTGTCCAAATAAATCTGGAATCAGTTTATCATAAGAAATGTGTAAAAACACATTTGTATGAGAAGTAGGGAAACAGTTTTGCCTATGAAATGCATAAAAACTCATTTGTATTATAATTTGGGAAACCGTTTTGTATAAGAAATGTGTAAAAACACATTTTTATGAGAATTTGGAAAACCGTTTTGTATAAGAAACATATAAAATCACATTTGTATGAGAATTTGGGTAACAGATCTGTATAAGCATTATGGAAATAGCTATGTACGAGTAATCTAGAAATATTTACATATAAACAGTCTAGAAGCACTTATTTATTAGAAATCTACAAACAGTTATGTAAATTTCAAGCCAATCTGAATACAGGTTCAACAAACTGCTACCCCCAAAAAACTCATGGAGAGGGTATGTTGAACCATCTGGAGGATTAATTAGAGATGGATTGGTATCTAAGAATCCATTAAAATAAATCACACCTCAATCTATAATTAATGATGTTGTAATTGCATTAGTTACCAATAGAAAAGAAGAATTCTAGTATTTCTTATGAGTGTGACATCGCTAGAATGCGCAGAAGATCTACAACTACTGAAATATAAATTGTTCCCTAGACAAATGATAAATTAAAAACTCTAAATATGATACACAATGAAAAAATAAAATTTGAAACATAATAGAACCTAATCTCCTGCCATATTGAGACTCAGGGTTTTTGAAGATTACCTTCTCTATATTAAGTTATCAACCCTCATATCATACATGGATACATTCAATACATACTGAAGCCAAAGATGAAACTATCAACATCATCCTAGTGTATTCAAAATAAGAAATCTGGAAATAGTTTAGAATAAGAAATGTGAAAAAACACATTTGTTTGAGAAGTTGGGAAACCGTTGTGTATAAGAAATCAGAAAATAGATCTGTATGAGTAATCTGCAAACACTTACAGATAATCTTCATTTCATTTTATTTGTTAGTTCCCCCTCAATCTAAAATTCTTTCCCACATCTAAGGCTATGTTTGGTACAAATAAAAAATGGTATGACTGCAAATTTTCCAATTTTGGATCCTGATAAAAACCATGCACTTAAACAAATAAAGGAATGTGGGCACAATAAAGCTGGAACATTACCGTCGCACAAATTAAATCCAACAACTCACCAAGATCAACCTCCTGATTGTTTGAAGTGGATGTCTGGACATTCTGTTGATCTAAAATTTTATATAAAATGAAAAAAATGACATGACAGATCACAAAAGTTTGCACATTTACATTTTATATTTGCAAGATAACACAGGTGGCACAGAAGAATTTTTTTCATTTGTTTTGCTTAACATAGATGTCGGAACCCCTCCCATCCCTCCACTGCAGCCCCCCCCCCCACCCAGCCCCCCTCCCAGCCCCCCTCCCAGCCCCCCCTCCCAGCCCTCCACTACAGTCCCCCATCCCCCCCAGCCCTCCACTGCAGCCCCCCTCCCAGCCCCCATCCCAGCCCTCCACTACAGCTCCCCCAGCCCTCCACTGCAGCCCCCCTCCCAGCCCCCTAGCCCTCCACTGCAGCCCCCCCTCCCAGCCCTCCACTGAAGCCCCCCCAGCCCCCCTCCCAGCCCCCCAGCCCCCCCCCCCCCTCCCAGCCCTCCAGCCCTCCACTGCAGCCCCCCCTCCCAGCCCTCCAGTGCCGCCCCCCGTCCCCCCTTCCAACCTTCCCTTCCCAGCACCCCCAGCCCTCTACTGCAGCCCCCCAGACCCAGGCCTCCCCTCCACTGCTAAGGCCAAGATTGGATGGTGAGATAATAATAAACACACCAAACCATAAAAAAATATATGGCATGTGAAAATTACCGAAATAACTGACATATTTAATGACAAGAGGAGTCCATGATTGAATAAGTAGGAATAAAGGGAAAAAGTTCTACCTTGAGATATAAAATAAAGAAAAAAGTTAAAAAAGACACTCCACATGGAATGTAGTGCATGGTGGAGGGAGAGGGTTGGTTGGTGTAGCAGGGAAAGGGGGAGGGGCAAGTGCAGTAGGGAAAGTGGGAGGGGGAGGGGCTGGTGGTGGTGCTGGGGAAGCATGGGGTAAGGGGATGGTGGGGGTGCAGTGTTGGGGGGAGCGGCTTATGTAAGGGAAGGGGGGAGGGGGAGGGGCTAGCTGGTGCAGTGTAGGGAAAAGGGTAAGGGGAGGGGCCGGTGTAGTGCATGGGGAGGGGGAGGGGGAGGGGGAGGGGCTGGTGCAATAGGGGGGAGGGGATGGTGCAATAGGTTGGTTGGGGATGGTGGTGGGGTTGGTGCAGTAGGGGGGTAGGGGTTGGTGGGGGGGGGGGAGGTCTGGTGTATGGTAGGGGGAGGGGCTGGTGCAGGAGGGGGGAGGGGGAGGGGCTGGTGCAGGGGGAGGGGCTGTTGCAGCAGGGGGTTAAGGTAGGGGCTGGTGCAAGGGGAGGGGGAGGGACTGGTGAAGTAGGGGGAGGGGGAAAGGTTGTGTAGGGCAGGGGGGATGGTGCAGCAGAGAAGGGGTGTAGGGGGGAGGGGGCTGGGGGGGTGTAGTGTAAGGAGGGGACTGGTGGTGGGGTTGGTGCAACAGGGGGGATATGGGGAGGGGCTGGTGGTGGGGCTGGTGCAGCAGGTTGGAGGGGCTGGTGGGGGTGCAGTGCAGGGGGGAGGGGTGGTGCAAGGGGGAAGGGGGGATGGTGCAGAGGGTAGGGGGATAGTGGGGGGGGGGGCAAATACTAGTCCATGGGGCAGGGGCTGGTGCAGGGGGGATGTGGAGAGGGTAGTCTGGGTGGGTGGGGGGCTAGGTCTGGGGTGCATTTCAGGGAGAGGGTTGGTTGGTGTTCTCAAGGATGGGGGTATTCCCATTAGAAGTTACTCTATTTATTTTTTACTAGTAATTATTGAATTTACCCCATTATCATAATCACATTTAGTGAAAATTAGTGTGGAATCACATCAAATGAAATACCATTAATAGACTTACATTATCTAAATGGTAACACTAATGGAAAAGTTTAATGCCCTAAAGAATTTGTAATCCTATGAAACTTTCTGATAATGAAAGAGAGAATGACCAATGCTTTTACAATCAACATAGAAGGTTGTCCACCTCTCATATGTATGTATATTATTGATTCATTCCTCTGATATTTTACAAACAAACATATCAATAAAGTAGTATAATAGATAATCCTCTATGTGCACTTGGATATAGTTGGAATATATATCACTTCTAGTCTCACAATGAATACTGATTGGGTTCCAACCAATGATGAAATGTTTTAAAATAACTGAGTGTTCTAGTAGACTAAAATGAGACTATTAAAAAGGATCGGGTAACATCCCACCCCTCCCATGTTGGCATGGGAAGAAGCGTAGGTGCTTGTTGACGTTAGTTGACTTCCCCATGATAACGGTGGATGGAAATAAATGCCATGGTCATCATCAATAGTTGGGGATGATTATAACTTTAAAAATAAGACAATCAAACAATGTCTAAAATCACTAAAGAAACACTATATGATACATAATAATGATGTTATACAACACAATGTTACTAAACCAATAGAAAACCATACAAAAGTACAATGGAGACACTAGTACCAATACAATAGTATTAATAGGTAGACACAAATTAAAATTCTCAATGACTCCGAAGACATTAAATTGATATCCCCTTCAACATTTTCACATTAATGGAAATGAATACACACCCCTAGTTTATGCCAAATAAATTGCCAAAAAAATTAAATCAATTACAATAAAACATTTAAATTGCAAGAAACATTTCTATCAAACCATTTCCATGAATCAAAATAAATACCAATTTTAAAATCATCATTTTATAATAATTAATCAAATCAAATTTCACAACAACTAATTTCCACCATTTCTCAATAATAAATAAAGGGTGTTTTTACCAATGTTGAAAAAAATTCACCATTAAAAACATGTAATTCAGTTAATTTTAAATCAACCATCCATTT
Organism: Viscum album; assembly: GCA_963277665.1. Classification (NCBI taxonomy): domain Eukaryota; kingdom Viridiplantae; phylum Streptophyta; class Magnoliopsida; order Santalales; family Viscaceae; genus Viscum; species Viscum album. The sequence continues at coordinate 1,144,717,347 of OY728159.1, read as the reverse complement.
TCAAATTATTAGATTCAAAAGTAATGAAACCTACCTATAAAACATATTTCAAAATGATGAATAATGAAAAAACATCAGCCAAACCCGATTGAAACCCCAAAAACCCATTGTAGACATTGTATAATATCAACCAAAAAACATACCACAACAATATTGGAATAAAAAAATATAGCTATATCCCATATAGATTAGATCTATGAACCCTCAAGAGGTAATATGATGAAATTATGGGAAAGCAACCAAGAATAAGAAATTACCAAGAAATCCAAGACTCCAACATAAAAAAGAAATCACTAATGTGAAGGCCGGGAGGTCCAGGTCGGGTGCCGGGAGGCGGAGCTGGGAGTCGGGAGCCGGGAGGCAGAGCCGGGAGTCGGAGCCGGGAGTCTGCGGCTGGGGAGGGGAGTCGGAGGCCTGGGAGGGGAGTCGGAGGCTGGGGAGGGGAGTCGGAGAGGGGAGGAGAGGGCCAAGAGTCAGTGGTTGGGGAGGTAAGGACACGACTGTGCGTCGGGCTTAGGGAGGTAGGGTAATCGGTAAAGTTTGAGGAGGAGCCCGATAATTGGGTTCGGTAAAAAATTTAATACCCACGGTTTTAATAAAACCGTGGGTATACTTAACTAAAATCATACTATCCCCACGGTTTAAAGAACCGTGGGGTGCGTTGGGATAGACCCCATTTTCAGTAGTTCACCCAATACAATAAAATTAATAATAGATTTTATAGTATTATTAAATTGTGGACCTGCCATAACTCTTGTCTGCAATGTCCAATTGTGGTGCCATTAGCGGCGATGCAAACCTATCCTTAAAACCATTATTTCATGTCCAATGTTGGATATTAAATTCTTATTCATAGATTGGGTTCAAAAAACACCCAATAATAATATTGTTATTATTGTTGTGGAATATTATGTCTATTATGAATCATCTATATGGTGTCATATTGGAGGATCGTTAGTAGCATACTAACCCTGAAAAACAGGTAGATGATATAGGACTAATTGAAGGTGTTTAAACAAAACATGATGTGTGGAACCCATTAAGTCATGGTTCTCATGTATTATGGAAGAATGTGATTTTTTCATCAGTTATTTTTTATGGGAAAACAAGTAGTCGATCCCGTGTGTCTTTTAGAGAGAATCACAATGGTGTGATCCGTATATTTTATTTCAAGACTATGGTGTGGGTACCATGTTATTTATTTCAAGTGTAATGCGGTGAAATGGAACTTTTCCATTAGGAGTCTGATTGCAGAGAGTGAATAATCTATCTCATGTGTTTTCCCTCAAGGATGGAAATAGTTTCATCCATTTGGATGTGCATATCCTTATTCATGATCTCATTAAATGTGGATGTTTCGCGATGGTACATGCAGATATGAACTCCAACAAATGATGTGTTGTGCCTCAATGCTTTTCGAGAGGAACCATCTAACAGGGATGATCATAGTTCCTCGATTATTTTTGAAGATGAACTATTCAACAGGGATAGCCAAATCCAATACATGATTACCACCCAAATGGGTTGGGAATTATAATTCCTCGATGATCCTTCCATGCTTATCATCCAATTGGGCTGGGAAGTGGCATTCCTCGATGACTGTTCTCGATTTACCCTCTAGGTGGGTTGGGAAGTGGGATTCCCCAATGATACCTCTTAGATTACCCTATAGCTGAGGATGGGAAGTGTCATTCCCTGATGAAATTTTCTGGCATACCCTCTATCATGATAGGGAGGTGGTGTTACCTGATGACTGTTCTGGGCATACCCTACAGTGAGGCTGGGTAGTGGCATTACCCGATGATCTTTCTATGTTACCATCCAGTAGGGATGGTAAGCAATGTTCCTCAGTGACTACCAGAGCAGGACCCTTGATTGTGTGACACATTGACGAGGTGTAGCTTTAAATTTTTTAGGACTCGGTAGAAGGAGGGTATATTTCCCCACAAAGACACATCCTTGTGAAGAGACCTAAAACTGTACATGAAAGTTTGTTCCCTCCAAAGCGGAAAGTATAGAAGGGCGGTGATTTGATCTGCATTGACGTTTTCCTCTTAGGAAGCTGTGATGAGATGAAGGGCATCATGGATTGTTTTTATCTTGTAATTTATGGATAATCACTTTCTAGGGATGATTTTTGGAATGTAGATCACCTTACACTCTCATTTGGGTTTATTTGAAAAAGAATATCTATTATTGTGAGGAGGTGTACTTTTTTGTTCACTCTTGTCGTACCTTGTTCTCTCAATTTTAATCGCCTCAATGTATCTCTTAATGTTCCCCTCTTTCTTACCCTTATTTATACTCCCACTAGCCTTTGAAGAATCCGTTTGAATATTTTTATACTCGCCCTTTCTTGGGATTTTTCCGTACTTGGTGTACCCTTGCAGACAACAGACAAATTGATTATGACATCAGAGGATATTATGAATACTGGGTGCCTAGAACACATGTGATGATCATATCATGGGATTTTGTAGTGGGGATCTCCAACCGTTTTTACTTTTTCACCAGTTTTTGGGTTGAGGAAATTTAATTTTTGGTTTTTTATTTTTCCACTTTCCCTTTAAGATTTACTTTTCATGTACTTATACTATTTAGAGGTCGATGCATATATATTTGATTTTCTTTTTATAGTAGTGTTGTATATTGTTTCCATTTCCTCTGAACTATTGAATTGATCTAGTCACATGTGTGTGGATAGTTTCTTAGGAATATCACTCCCTTAGTATATTGTGCCTTCGGCACTAGACTCCATCCCCTTTCTTATGGTGGCGGGTATAGGGTATTTGCAGATACAATCCTGGATTGGGGCATGTCATGACATTCATGTTATTTTTTAAATATTATGTTTTCATATAGTTTTCCAAAACTACTAATGTATTCAGTCCTTCATGAATCTATGTTTTTGTAAATATACCAATGTATTAATATAAGGCACTGACTTAGGGAAATTGGGGTCAGGGTACTCACAACTAACAATGTTAACATGAAAATGATTAATGTTTATATGAAAAAATTAATGTAAAGAATTTTTCCATGAACTGGATATGTGGTTGGTTAATACACATTTTTTTAACTCTACCTTATATTATAAAAGGATTTTTTATCTATAGTGTTGAATCATTTATAGTCCATATATGTGTTCACTTGAAAAATGTCAACATAATTGACTTCAAATATCGACAGTTAATGAATTATAATAATATTTTTTCTACTGATGAACTAGAGTTATAAGTGGTCATGTTTTCTCTGGTGATTTTGATACACTATCATTATATGAAAAAGAGTTATATATACCCATACCCCAAAAGATTGAAGTATATTTTTAGAAAAGAGTAAATGATCACGAGACAAAGGATAATGGTTGCAGCTTCTTAATAAATATTATTGTTCATTTCAACATTCCTCTGTAAGATCAAATAATTTCATAGACGCATTGGGTATGAATGATCATGGTTTTCATTCAATGATAAAGGTTGAAGGAGATCCATTGATCAAGGAACTAAATACGGTTGGACATGAATATCATAAGTTAAAGGAAATAATCAATCCAATCATAAAGGATTTATCAAACATAAATAATATAGGATATCAAGAAATATCAAATAGAATATCCTTTGATGAAAAAGAAGGTATAGGATTTGTAAAAGGTGAATTTTACAATATTGAATATTGATCAATATGGTGTACTATAATGTGGTACATAGTTATGTATTGGAAATATTTTTCAGATAAATAAGGTGTAACACCTAGATATTTTATAATATATTTCTTTATAAATAAATTTAATTTCTTTGATATCTTGGGTTACATGAAAACCCCATGTTTAAACAAATCGTGATTTAAAATTAAAATATTATTATGAAAACGTGATTGTTAAAACCTAAAAATTAAATTAATAGGGTTGGATAAGAATAAATATATTCTAAACATATGTGTATAAAGATTTTATATATTTTAAAATAATTGATGAATAATTACCCAATTTTCAACGAAATCATTTAATTATTTGAAATTGCATTTTAATCAAATATATTATTTATTGGATTTTATGACCAAATAATATAATTAATTTTGTCTACTTTTAATTTTTTTATATAATTAAAATAAATTTTGGAATTATCATATCAAAATTATCTTGGGATGAATAATTTATTTTTATTAAATGTTTAATTTTTTAGGGAGTAGTAAAAATGTAATTTTTATAAAACTATCAATTCATTTCAATAAAAAATACACATAATATTTTCAAATTGTTCATAAATTAATATTTGTATCATTTAGTTATAAATTTTCTAATTAATTAAATTGTAATCAACAATATACTTGATATTAGTATGAGAATTCATTAAGACATAAAAATACATTATTTTTTTCATAAAAAAAATTGTTTCATTAGACTTTGTGAGATAATTATGAAATTAATATACTTTAATAATAGGTAATGAATTTGGTAGAATACGTTTTAAATTTTTAATCATCATAATTAATAATTTTTAATATGCTTGACGTAATGTTTGGTAATAATTAATGGTAAAAATAGTTAAAATTTATCACTATCTTAAAAGAGAAAATATGCTAATTAAGGTTAAAAGTAAAATGACATGAACATAAAATTTACCCTAACACATGCCTTTAACATATTGGACAATTGGATCTCAGTTATTTCACTCTAATCCTATAATATATATCCAATTGGTTCATACTTATTTTATCTTGAAAAACATAAAAATTCATGCAAAGAAAGAGACAAAATTGTACTCTATAGATTTTAAAAAACAATTATGTGTTCTCATAGAAATAAAATAATGTTTTGAATATATAATTATGTTCACTTTTAGAATATTAAAATTATTTTCTAAATGGTTATTTAGTTATAATTTTTAGTGATTATATAATTTCCTTAAATTATTATTTATTTCTGAGACAATATTTCTTTAATTAATAGAAAAATAAAATATGTGATTTAAAAAAACTTATAAAAGTGATATAATATATTTAATTAATAGTTTTTCACAAATTATATAGATTAATGTAAATTATTAGTGTTTTTAGTGGAGTATAATTTATTTAAATATTTTTCATATTATTTTCAAATTCGAATTAAATGAATAGTTCTAAAAATGTCATTAATTATTTATCATAGTAAATGATAATTTATTAAATGATTTAAAATTATTTTAAATAATATACTCATACACCTGATTAAAATATTGTTTAAAATACAAACAATGGACTATTTATTTTTAAATTTTCAATTAATAGTAACTATCATACCCCTAAAAAATAAAAACAATGTTACGATAGTAGTTTTCAGAATGGGTTAATGCAGTTTATAAAACAAAATATGGGTAAAAACTAATATAAAAATAAAAAAAATTTCATAGTGTGTGACTATTTAATCCCATTAACATATTATTTTAAAATAATACTAATTTTGATCATTTTTAATTAAAAATTAATCTATATTAATTTAATACTATATGAAATTACAACAATGCACCTCTATACATTATAACTAGACAACCCCCACAATTTTTTCATTACATTTCAATAACTATTTCTTTCAGAAATTTCATTTCAAAATTCCTTCATTTCATCCCTTACCATGGATTATATGCATTTGTTTGATTATAATACCCCCTTTGGATGGATTGTTTTGTAAACTTAATGTTGTTTTCTAAAAAAGAGTGATTATTCTTACCAGAGAGTTTATGTTCTATTTCTTAATCCTCATCCCTAAAATATTATCTAACATTGATTATATAGTAAAATAATTAACCCCCATATACTGATATTTTTTTTAATGTTATAACCTTCACCAATGTTTTATTCTATCATATTGGGAAACCAAACCATTATTCTTGTGTACATCAGACTAAAGCCTCAAAAAACTGATGTAATTATTTTTTTTGTCTTTACATATCATAGATTTTATTATGATGGATTTAAAGTAAATATTTTATGTTGTCTAAAATTAATTTATCTTATATTTTTTACCTTTCCATTAATTGAATGATAATAAAGTCTCTTCAATATATAAGTGGATTTCCATATTCAGGAAGTAATATGATTCATTTTTCAATATTATATCAAATGTATTGTATATTTAACTATATGTGAAAAAATAATATGGAATTAATGATATAATTATAAGTCTATAATTATAAAATAATACTTACCCTCTTTCCATCATGATCTTTTAATAATGGAAATGTTACACGTGGATAGACATGACTTACCGTCTACATGATTTTAACACAGTTTATTTTTACTTAGAATATTTCATGTTTTTATCTAGAAGTATAATTGATATATAGAAGTTAAAATTATTTCATAATTATTATTCTAGATATTTTGGTATAAGGGAAATTTTCACCACAGTCAACCTACTGAAATTCATTTTTGATATATATACTGATTATCATGGAAACTGCCTATATGATCTTAAATGACTAGGAAATAAAATATATCTGGATAATAAATAAAATAAAAGGATAAATAAAATTTAAAATTTTCTTAAGACAATAAATAATTAAAATATGTTTTACTATTTAGGAATATAGTTAACCTATGTGATTATTCAAATTATAGGTAAGGGGTTTCTTCTCAATTTTTCTTTCAATTAGGCACATCTTAATGTTAAGAACGAATTACCTTAATATGATGTATATAATTTTTATTTATTTGTTATACCATTAATAATTCATAAAATATTATATTTTATGTAATAATTTATAGTATTTTATCCAAGTGGATTTAACATGTATATTACCATGTAGTAAGGGGTTTCACAACTCAATTTCTTTTCATTGGTTTATAATAGTTATAAATTGTATTCGATATCTGTAGAATATATTTTCAATATCATATGATTATTTTGTGATGTATTTAAACTTATTTATTTGGATATATATTTGATACACATAATCTCATCATTGATTAATTATCAATTTAGTTATATAATCTTTGTATGGGTTTCCCATCTCACTTTCATTTCTGTGAGACATGTTCCATATTCACTACTTACTGATTTCCTATGGTGCATATACAACCCCGTAGTTATTATATATCATGAATAAAATTATAGTCATGGTATTCAAATATTTAGTTAAATTTATTCTTTTATGGGTATTATGATTAAAAAGTTACCAACAATGTAAGGGTTTATCTTCCAATCACATTATTATATAGGATTGTTTCTATTTAAGTCTCCCTTGGGTGAATTTTTTGATATTTTCAACTTATTCCCAATATATTTTATGTTAGAATATTTTTTTCTATAATTTCTACATTTTAAATTCATTTCCTTTTATTTAATACACTTGAGACCAAAATTATATTTTAAAGGAATATCGACATTATTTTACTACTCAGTCAAGAATATTTTTCTTCCTGGTCAATATGTTTTTTAAAATATTTCTTAATATTAATTAATTAATTATTAAATATATTTTAATTCATGTTTTAATTTGTAATTTTTTTTGGCAAGTCATCATTTTTAATTTTTTGAATAAGGTACTAATTGAAATTATATTGAAATATGAAAGGAATCATAGTTTTAACTTACAAAAAATAGATGAAATTTTCATCCTTAATTTATGGTAAATGATTTAAATATTATATTATATGTTTCATGATTCTATTCAAATAATGGGGTTTTCCTGATATTCTGGAATTTTTTAGCTTTTAAAATGGAATTCCAAATTTTTAATGGGGTTTTTATTTATGAATGTGTACTTATATTTTATGGTATTTCTATTCATTACTAATATGAATACAATATTTAACTTATTCTCAAATGGTGATATGTTATAGTGATACCATCCTTAACATTTTTCTAGATGGTTTATTAAGAGTCGAACTGGGGAAATATTAACATTTCATATACTAGTTTTTCTATACCAATAATAATGTTTATTATTTATTTAATTGTTATTATCACTATTCATAGGATGAATGCTCTGGAAATTTTTATGTGTTGGGAAGGGCTCACTATATTCCTTTAAGGAATTGTAAGGACTCCTGAGAAGAAATATCATGGGTATTTGGATAAGGAATTACTCATTTAAGTAATATTTCTTGCCATGAGGCCCTGATGATAATTTTATGATAAATAATATTATGTGTTTCACTATAATGGGATTAATTATTGATGTCCATGAGATTATTCGAATAATTTTGGTATCCATGGATTTGTTTTGAGCTCATTTATTATTTATATAGAATTATTTAATCATCATTTATTTTAGAAATATTTTTCTTTGTGATCAATTTTTGCATTAAATCTCATGTGATTATAGATATTATCCATTTAATATATATTATGAGTTATTTATTCAAGATATATTCTTCTATATATAACCCTTAATAATAATTTGATATCACCCTTATATTGTTTACTTTCCCAAATATATGAGGAAGGAATAATTAAATGAGTACAAGGATAAAGAATATTTATTACTTTTATGTTCTTTATTTTATATTTTCAAATATAATATTAAATATACAATTGTATTAATTTTACCAATATAGAAAAAATATTTTTTTCTTCAGGATGCAATTCCTTGTATCTAATGAAAATATAATAAAGTCACCACCAATTTTAGGTTACTTGGGTTTGGGTATTTATAGTTTTTATCATAGTAGATTTAGTATAATTTATGGGAATAAGATTTAAGAAAAAATATATAATAGAGAATAAATTTATGGAAATGATTTAGAATAATATTATGTAAAAGATTACAAAATTTTGAAGAAATGTATATATTTTTGTTATTTTCCTTAGAAAACATAATTGTTTGGAAACTACAAGTGGATTTGGTTTTGGAACTAATCCATATTTGGGTTAGTTTGAGTCTATTTTTTCCATAATTATAATGCACAATGAGTTTTCCCTCAATGAATACCATGTTTACACTCCTAGGGGATATTCTTGGGTTGATTAAAATTTAATATACAACTAACTATGAAATATTTGAAATTATTATGACCATGAATATCTTTAGTTAAACCTAAAATAAAATCAGTTGATAAGTATAATGATTATAATATGCTTCATGTCATAGATATCCCATTTTATGTTTAGATGAGTGGATTTTATGATGAATAAGGATATTTTTGGAAATTTATACAAAACACAACACATTTTATTTAGAATGTTTTTTAGTTTAATGTTTAATTTCGGTATAATACTTTAATATGTTCAATAAATATGTTTAATGTTATTTATAACCTTTAGTGTTTATAAAATAATTGATGGCAAGGTAATAATATTCAATTAATATTAATTAATTTTCTGTTAAAAATATACTATTTTGAAAACCATAGTTGTCAAAATGTTGTTTGATGAGTAATGTAGTTTTTGAGGATGTTCATTATATTTTTAAGAATTTCAAATTAAATATGTTAATATAGTTTCAGTAAATCAAAAAATTCGATATCTACTAATATCTCATCACATCGTTAATGTTCGCAGAGCTTCAACCCATAATCAAAGGGAAACAATGGTGAATACCCTACTACTGGCCTACATAATGACTACGTTTGTATGGAATTTTTTTCAAAAATGATTTCATGAGTAAATATTAATATCATTTTTCTAATAATAATATGAAATAATTATTTTGGTATTTTGAGTGAATAAATAGTAATTTAGGATATATATTACCTGGATGCGATATATATTGTCACTATGAATAATATATATGTTTTTCTTCAATTAATTCTATTATTTTTTTATATATGTAATTTAAATGGCATGAGATAACCTTTAAGATTTTTAAATTCATTAATTTTAAGGTTAATGAGGTTATTTTAGATTTAGGTTTATTTTCTTTTAGAATGATCTATATTAAACCAATTGTTTTTTTTAATTTTGGAGATTATTCAACTATTTATTCAAATAATGGCCTATTAATTTTGGTTATTTTATTAAAATTATAAAACCAATTTTTGTTTTAGTAATGACATGGGAAATATCTTGTTATTATTTTTTGGATTATGTGGTTCATTAGAATTTTATTTTAGTCCATTAGAGATAAAAATTCATTTTGAATAATTATATTTTGATGGGAAAGATGAAATTTTGGTCGATATTTACTATAGGATGAAATGAAAATAAAAAAGTATATTTTCCTATGTTTCTTTTTCTATATAGTAAAGTAATTATTATACACTGGGAAAACAATCCAGAAAAAAACTATATCCTTTTTTAAAAATTTCTAATGAACTGAGGGTCTACTTCACACCTCTCCGATTTATTAAATTTTGATCGTTAACATTTTAATGATCATTCAGTTTCTTGTGATCAATGTTCTATATAACTCTTCATTTATAGTTGGACATTTATTTTTTTCATTAAAATATATTTATATATATTTACTTCCCACTTATTATGTACTATTTGGAAAAGTAGTGATTTGATATTCAAAATGACCTTCGTATTTCCCTTCCCCTATTTCTATATATATGTTTTATTAAGCCTAATTATGATATGAGTTTTCAATTAAGGAGTTATCAAATATTAAATTTTTTATTTCTTAGATAAAATTTTTATGAAGACTTTTATTTATGGGTGTTATAATTTAAACAAATGATATTCTAGAATATATTTCTCTTTAATTAAATTTAATTTCTTTGATAGCTTCTATTACACACAACACCATGTTTAAAAAACTATGATACAGTGTTAGAATATTATAATTTAAACAGAACTATTATATCCCATACATTAATATTAGAGGCTTGAAAATGAAAAAAAATTGTTAAAAAAAATATATAATGTATTTATGTACTGTCAATTCATTGATAAAAAAGTACATGATTTTTAGTCAAATTATTTTTTATTTGAAAGTAAATTTTCTAAAAAAAATTTAATTGTTTATTTCAATCGTAAACTAAATTTAGACATTTATTAAAATGTTATAAAATGTATTTTATACAATTAATACCATTTTTGAAATATTTCTATTAAAAATAACTTATGTTGAAATGTTGGGTTTTTATGAAATGACTAATATTAGTGAATAATGAAAAATACACTTTTTATAAAACTATTATTTTCATCCATTAAAAATTAACAATAAAATTTTTAATTTGATACCAACTTAAAATAGCACCCATTTATTTATAAATAATAAAATTAAATACATTTAAATCAATATTATAATTGATCGTATTTTAAAAATACTTTAAAACATAAAAAGTCATTTTTTTGAAATGTCAATTTATGTCGTGTGTTGTGGGAAGAAAATATAATGAATATATTAAAATTATAGAGAATGATGTTTTTAAAAATTTATTTACTTTTTTGAATGAAAAAAAATCATAATTTATCATAAATTTGACTTATTTTTTATCATATTGAATACAACAATTGGTATAAATTTATCACATTAATAAAAGGGAAAATCAGGTAATCATGTTTAAAAATAATATGATAAAGATTATAAATTGATAGTAACATTTGAATTTATATTAACGGATGAGCTTATCTTCAAATATATAGCTAATACTTTAATTTATGACAACATGGTTCCATATTAATTTTATTAGGACACATATATTAATTTAAGTAAAGAAAATGACAAAACGACACTCTCTTGGTTTTAAATATCTCTTCTGTGTTTACACCATGATAATAAAGTTTTTTATTTATATTAATGGGATTTTTTAAGAATTATTTATTTATATTCTTGATTTTATTTTATTTTCAATATATAGTGACTTTATAATTAGCATAAATGTTTATTCTATGTTGACACAATATTTCATCAATTAAATGGAAAACAAAATAAATGATTTTAAAAATATTAATAGTAATATAATTTGAGTGAGTTATAGTATTACATAAGGTTTGTTTAAAAATATATCATATTTGGTACGTTTTAAGGGACTATAATATAATTAAATATTTTTATTTACATTTAAATAGTTAAATTTAATGAATAGTTCAAAAAATGATATTATAAAAAATGATATGATATTACATGATATAAATTCCATATAAATCCAAAACATTTTCTAGTGATTGTTATATGGGTTTAAAATATATCCCATTTCCAATTTATTATCTAAATATCATTATATAGTAACTATCTTTTCCCCTATTGAGTAAAAACATTCTTATCACAGTAATTCTCAAAAAAGATTATCTCGTTAAAAAAAATAGATAAGTGTATTAAAATAATCTAAACAAGTAAATTTTCTTATAAGATTTTATTTAGACCCAAAATTATATTATATTTGTATAATATAAATTTATATCCATTTGAATATGATAAATTATTTATATTAATTTAATATATTTACAAATTCAATGAATTCCCCACCCATCATTTTTAAAGGACATCAACACACCTATTTTCTTTACACATAATGAACCATTTGGATGAGAAAATAAAAAAAAAAATAGATTAATAACTTCAATTAATATGTCTCATATGACTAGTTAAAATTATAAAATCCTCCTATGTAAGATTTCACTGTAAACTTAAAGAGTTTATTTAACGAACAAGTATCATTATTATCGAAGAATTTTTATTTTATTTACACTTCCATCAACATAAAAACTAATAAAAAATTATAGAATAATGAAATATTTATAAAAAATATAACTTTTTTTATAATTTAATTTAATGAACTATATCTATATCCTCTTCCATCATATGGGAAACAAAACCATTGTTCGTGTGCATGGAGGACTACTACCTGACAAACTGATACATTTTTTCCATAATATTCTCTCATGAATATTAATGATGATGGATTTAATGTATATATATGACATAGAAGAAAAATTTATCATTCTATAATATTAATATATATTATTTTTTCTGAAATTTATATTCTTTTAATGATGGTATAACCGCTTGTTCATATATGTGGATTGCGACGTCCATGAAGTGATGTGATTTGTTTTTCATTAAAAATTCACATATATGGTATATATAACAATTTAAAATAATAATTTATTTATGATATAATTATTATTTCGGATTGATGAAATAATACCTACCTTATTTCCGTTATAACTAGGGAAAAATGGAATTGTTACTCAGGAGTATATATGACTTATAGTCATCATGATTTTAACATAGATCAATTTTCATAATAATATTTCATGGATGTTTTGAAAAGTTTAATTGGTTTGTGATAGTTATAATTTTGTCATTATAACTAATCTATAAATGATTTATGGATGAATTTGTTTACTGTAGTCATCCAACCAATGTTATTTTGAACATATAAAACAAATATCGTCAAAAAGACCAATGTGAATTTATTTGACTAAGTAATAAAATATAACACGGTAATAAATAAAATAAATGTAATGATAAACTTGAAGAAGGTTTTAGGCATGTAAATAATTAACATAAGTTTATTATTCAGTATAATAATAATATATGTGATTATTCATAATTGAGGTAATATTTTTCATCGAAATTTTCATTTTATTTAGGAATATTTAAATGTTATACACTAATACATTTTATATGGTGTAAATAATTTCCTTTAACATTTTATATCATGAATCCATAAAAATATATGGAATTTTATATTTTAATCAATATTATTTCATAAAATGGTATTTCATGTGAATGGTACCACGTAGTACGAGTGTTCATAACACAATTTCTTTTTAATAGGTTATATTTCTTATTAAATGTATTTTATTTAAAAAAAATATATTTTTAATGTCCAATTATTATTTTATTTTTTATTTACACTTTCATTATATATAATCACATAAATTACAGATACTCACTTTGGATTTTATTAATAATTTCAATCATACAATCTTGGTATTGGTTTCTCACCCACTTTTGTTTCCATAAGAGATATGTTGTATTCACAACTCTCTTCTTTCATATTATGTTTATACTACCCCTATAATATAATATAAAATAATTCCATTTAAAATTTTAATTTATTTAAATATTTATTTGAATTTATTATTTTATGATTCATATAATTAGAATGTCTTCAATGTGGTAATGGTTTATTTTATAATCTTATAATTAATCAAGATTATTCATTTATATGTCTTTATAGGGAGAACTGATTGATATTTAAATCATAAAACCAATATATTTTTCTATCCAATGTTTATTTAGGAAAATTATATGATACCAATTCATTTTCATATTTTAAATACACTATTAGAAATAATAATTTTTTTACAAAAAATAGATTTGTTTTCTAATCGATTAATAATATTAGTCTTAAATATATATTTTTTAATTAAAATGTTTTCAATAATGTTCTTACAATTAATGAACTATTAATTATTACCATTTTACCCATTTTTTCCATTTTAAATAAAATTCAAATAATTTTTATTTTATTTTTTAAATTGTGTAATTTTTGATGTTTTATAAAAAAATGTATGCAATATTTTTTTATCATGCTAATTATGGATGTAACTTTCAACTATTATGACCACTCAATGAAATGAGGATTCATTTACTAGTTTCCAAGATTATTTTAAAACTAATTGTTTTTCCAAATTTTATTGAATTTTTTAGTTTTTAAAAGATACTTTTAGGGAGAAAATGGTTCTCCCCATTAATGTTTTAATGATTTTTTTGTTATTTTTCTTCTTCAACAAATAAAACACATTATACTACTTATACTTCAATAAGGATATGTTGTAATGAAACCATAATTTTTTTACTATTTTTTTATCTATTTGACTAGGGAAATATTAAGGTTTTATTTGGATATTTTATAGTATGGTTTTTTGATTATGTGTTGATTTTTTATTCTCACCATTCATATAATGAATGTGTTGGACTTAGAAAGAGATGTACGAGGGATACTATATCTCTTAGATTCATCTGTATGTCACATGGGAAAATATTTATTGGGTATTTGGATGAGGCCATACATGATTATGTAAGATGTCTTAGAATATGTCTGTGCTAGTGGTTTTATGATGTTTAACATAATCAATTCCATCATTATGAGATTATTTATTGTTATCCATGTGATTATTTGGATAATTATGACACATGTGGATGATTTTTAATATTTTGTTTTTATTTATATGGGATTATTTGATCATCATTAATTCCATCGATATTATTATTCAGGCTCATGTTTTTTGTTAAATGAGATGTTTTTTTTCTATTTCTAACCTTTCTATATTGATTATTTATTATTTATTAAGGATAGATTCCACTTTATGTAACCTTGACAGAGCATTTGAGGTCACCTGTATTTTGATTCCTTTCACTATGATATGAAGAATTAGTTATTAAATTAATTCAACAATGTATAGTATTTACATTAATTTTTTATGTTTTCCAATATAATGGAAAATCAATGTATTTATCTAGTTTAAAAATTCAAGTAAAATGTAGATCATTCAGGATGTGATTCCATATTATTTAGCAAAAAGGAAATATAGTAACCATTAGCTCTGGGTACTATGATCAATGAAATTATATAATGAGATGATGGGTGAATCTTATATCTCTACATTCACTATAAATTCTAGAAGAACTAAATGTTTTAGGGAGCTTGTGAATGTTTTTTTCAGGATAATATGAAAATAGATATTTTTTAATACCATACAAGGTGATTGATGTGAAAAAATGACATAGGAATGAAAACATCATAAAGGGTTATTTCCAAAAATTACCTTTGTCTATATGGAAGTCAGAAAACCTCATTATGGAGATCATCAATGTCCTTACTCATATATCAAACGAAACAATGTCATCTATTTAATTATCGATAGATTGTAAAACTATTCCCCTTTTATTTATATAAGAGGGGATTTCTCCCTTAAACACCAAATTATTTGATATATTCCTGAAGTAGTGAGACTCTATTGACTACCACAAATGATTTTTTCTGGTAAAGATCTAAGGTCAGTATATATATTTTTAATGATCCTAGAAAAGGAAATGGATACAAAACTAAAAATGATCATAACATTTCAGCCTAAAACTAAGGAGCAGTGTGTGGGGAAAATAAATTCCTTATAAGTCATGTTAAGGGATAGCTCACATGATTCTAAAGGGTGTTGGGACAATCATAATCAACTTATTGAGTTCTTATACTAAATAATTTTCATGTCATGTACTAAAATTGAACACATTAATGATACATTCAAAACAATGTATAGAACTCTAACGACCCGAATCCGGAGCCCCTCTACTGGTGCCCTGTACCCGGTTCACCACATGACCTCAAGCACATTTCCCCAAATTCTAGAGGATGCCGACTAGTAGCGAGGGCCTTGGTATGTCGGTGAGGAAACTATGCCCTCATTCGGTAAAGTATACAGCGGAAGAACAACCAATCACAATAACGGAAATGATAAACAACATACAACAACTGAAATGAACAGTGGAAGCAATGTATAATATTAATAATGATGAAATATGGTATATATGTCTAGGAAAAGAAGTGAACAAAACAACGTGCTGAAGTACAACTTAAGACAAAGTGCAAGAGAAAACAAAGTAAACTCCTCAGCATCGCAAGCCTTGGCTCGGTCCCATGCCCAGCTCCAGTGCAATCAAGAACCTGAAGTAGAAGGGCCCTTGCCCTTATCTATTCCTGCAACAAAAAAGTTTTCTTTAGCCCAAACCATATCCCAAACAGGGTGTGAGACAAAGTCCCAGTAGGCAACCACCCAAAGATCTATGCCTAATAGTCAATGAATACATGGTATGTAAAGTACAGGGACAGTAAACAAGAAATACACAGTAGCAACAATTCATAGTTCTATCATATAAAGTACACAAGTAAACAACCAACAAAAGTAGAAAAACGGTAATCCTCTGGGTAGATCACACAGCCTAACCCCTATGGTTCAACCTACATGTACTAGAAACCCTCTAAGAGGAACACACAGTCTCACCCGTCTGGTTCAGAATAGAATATACTCTCTAAGGAAGCACTCACCGTCCATTCCCCTTATAGTCTTGTATCGTGCTAAAGGCTCTTTGGGTAAGCACTCAACGTCTCATTCTCCCTGTGGCCCGTGTCGAGGAACTACAGACTCTCTGAGGAAGCACTCATCATCAATTACCCCTGTGGTCTTGCATCGTATTAAAAGACACTTTGGAGAAGCCCTTACGTCTATTCTCCCTGTGGTCTACTACACTAGGTTCTCACAGTCCTACGTGAAATAAACATTCTCAGCATGCATGTATCGTCCAAGTAAACCTCAAGAACTACTTGGATATCCATCTAAGTCTCAACAACATAACATAGCAACAGTTCCACAATCCTACAACTAGGAATGACAACTAGTAGAATGCCTAACAAGAAAAACAAGCATGAAAAAGCAACCTGAGCACAAAACAAATTACTCTACTCACAAGAAGAAACCTCTACTACAACAATCTAGAAAAGAAGGAAAACAACATGGAAAAAATAGGAAACACACAATTCCCCGTTCAAGGGAATTTGTGGAATTTGCACATAATATTCAACGACTTCCTACAGAAAGGCACAAACCACCTACCTTGATCCTAGGAGATCGTTATATGTGAACCACAATGACTAATTCTCTCTAGAAGGTCGCAGATCTGAGAAAATGCACAAAACATTCAACCTTAGATAACTTGATAAGGAAGAATAATTAGAAAACAAGGCTCAAGCAGAAGGAAGAACTCACCGCTGCGCTTCCAACACAATCGACCATGCTCGAAATGGAGAACGGACGGAGAGGCGGGATCTCGGAGAAGATCCGGCCATACGGTTCGCTCTCGAACGAAAAACCTGGAGAATGGGTGTGTTCTGTCCATCAGGCGTGACCCCGGTGCATTTAGGGAAAAAAAGAAAAGTACACGACGTGTACTTTTAGAGTACATGGAATGTACTTGGTCTTTCCGTACTTCGCCAAAATCGGCCTCCACGTCACCCCTACACACCTTGTGTATGGAACGGGCACAACCAGCACACAGCTTCGAGTCGGGGAAGAGTACACGGCGTGTACTTTAAAAATATTCATAAAGAAAATTTTTCGTTAAAACTCTAGAAAAAGGGAAAACATACCTGAAACGAAGATCCGGGTTCTTACAAACATCCCCCCTTAAAGAAATTCGTCCCCGAATTTCCCTAGAGTGGCGTAGAAGATGAAACCCCGAACAGCTCTGGCCACTGCGATCGTACATCGGCCTCCCTCTCCCAGGTCTCGTCCTGTACTCGCCTATGCTTCCATAGCACCCATACAAGAGGTACATACCACCCACAGAGGACCTTCGTACTACTATCGATAATCCGGATGGGATGATCCTCAAATGATGCATCCGCTTAGAGCTCAACCTCCTCAGGCTGAATGACATGAGATGGGTCTGAAAACTAACGTCGAAGATGAGAGACGTGGAAGACGTCGTGCATGGCCTGATACATCTGGGGTAGCTGAAAATGATAGGCGACCAACCCAACTCTCTAAAAAACCTCAAATGGCCCGACGTACTGTGGTGAAAGATTACCCTACCTCTGAGTCCTCTTGTGTCCCAACCTCGGTGCGACACGTAGGAAAACTTGATCCCTGACCTTGAACTCCAAAGGTTGTCTCCACTAATCAGCATAAGAATTCTGCCGAGACTATGCTGTAGTCATCCTCTTCCAAATCAGCTCTATCTGCTCTGAATTCTCCTGAACAAGACGAGGTCCCAGCAAAGCTGCCTCTCCTGCCTCCAGCCAGCATAAGGGTGATCGGCATGGCCTACTGTACAAAGCCTCATATGGTGAAATTTGAATAGTCTCTTGAAAACTATTGCTGTAGGTGAACTCCACAAGAGGAATATGATTCTCCCAAGAACCTCCAAAGTCTAGGATGAAAGATCAAAGAATATCCTCAAGCACCTCGATCATGTGCTCGGATTGGCCTTCAGTCTAGAGATGGTATGCCGTACTCAGATGTACCTGGGTACCCAAATCCTTCTATAGTCCCTTCCAAAACCGAGAGGTAAAGAGAACATCCCTATCTGAAACAATGGATCATGGAACTCCATGCAGATGAACAATCTCTCTGATGTAAATTCATCCCAGATCATTGACACTGAAGGTCTCTTTGATCGGAAAGAAGTGAGAAACCATTGTGAGTCTGTCATCGAAAAGCCAAACAGCCTCGTTCCCTCGAGGCGACCTCGAAAACCCGATTACGAAGTCCATCGCAACATCGTTCCACTTCCACTCCAGAATGGGTAACTGCTCTAAAAGGCCTGCTGGTCACTGGTGCTCTAGCTTCACCTGCTGACAAGTAGAACACCGCATGACGAAACTAGCAACATATTTCTTTATACCAGGCCACCAGTACTGGTGATGAAGATCTCGATACATATTGGTGACACAAGGATGAATTGCCCATACTGAGGAATAAAAAACCCACATTAGCTCCTCGCGTATGTCTACTGGAACCCATACGTGTCCCTGGAAACGAAAGATCTCATCCTCACCCATTTCCCATCCAAGAAGAGGGTCCTCTCCTGACACACTCTCTCATAGGACTAAGCCTTCTCAGTATGATATCTTCTTCATCTGTAAACGATCAAGTAGTGTTGAGGTAACAGCTACCGAGGGCAGGAAAGTCCGTCCCTGTCTATCTTGCACCTCTAGATGCATCTCAGAGAACAGAGCCATAAGCTGCCACTCACTGCTGGCCTCCTGAACTGCCTGAATCTGAGTTCTCCTACTCAATGCATCTTCCACTGCGTTTCCCTTTCCCGACGTATAGGGAAGCTCGAAATCAAAAGATTGAAGATACTCGACCCAGCTATCCTATCTCAGATTCAGATCACGTTGAGTGAAAATATACTTGAGACTCTTGTGGTCAGTAAATACCCCAAAGTGCTCTACCAGAAGATAGTGTCTCCAACAGCGTAAGGCAAGAACAACAGATGCCAACTCCAGATCATGCGTAGGGTAATTCCTTTCATGTGGCCTCAACTGCCGTGACTCGTACTCAATGAAACCATCTCCCTGCATAAGCACAGCTCCTAGCCCAATACCTGAAGAATCACAATAAAATGTGTAGCTCTTGCCTACCTCTGGAAAGACTAGTATCAGTGCTGACATCAATCTCACCTTCAGCTCTTGAAAGGAGGACTCACAAGAATCTGACCATAAGAACTTTTCCCCCTTCTTGTTCAGTCCTGTAAAAGGTGCTGCTAGTCATGAGATGTCCTAAATGAAGCATCTGTAGTATCCATCCATCCCTAAGAAATTCTGTACCTCAAAAAGGTTGTTCAGCTGCTACCAGGAAAATACAACTCTCACTTTCTCTGGGTCCACAAATACTCCTACCTCTGAGATGACATGACCCAAAAAGTGAATCTGATCTATCCAGAAGTGGCACTTCGAGAGTTTACCGTAAGGACGATGCTCTATCAGTGTACTCATAATGATCTCAAGATGTGTGGCATGGTCGTGTTGAGTGTGAGAGTAAACCAAGATATCATCCATGGAGACCACGACGAAGGAGTCAAAGTAAGGATTGAACACTCGGTTCATTAGTTCCATGAAAACAGTAGGCGCGTTCTTGAGACCAAAAGACATTACTGTATACTCGTATACACAATACCTGCTCCTGAAGGCTGTCATAGGTATATCCGATGGTCTAAAAGACAACTGATGATAACCAAACCTCAAATCGATCTTCGAGAACACCCAAGATCCTCGAATCTGATCAAAGAGGTTATCCATACTTGGAAACGGATATCAGTTATTGACCGTCAACTGGTTCAGCTTTCGATAATCCACACAAAGCCGAAGGGTACCATCTGCCTTCCTCGCAAACAGGACAGGAGAACCCCAAGGAGAAGTACTGGGTTGGATGAATCCCTTTCCCTGCAACTCCTCTAACTGCTTCTTGAGCTCCTGAAACTCATGTGTAGCTATCCTCTAAGGAGGAATGGACACTGGTACTGCTCCTAGAACGAGCTCAATAGAAAATTCTACCTCATGCTCCGGAGGCAAACCCAAAAAGTCCTCTGGAAAGATATCCATGAAACGATCCACCACTAGAGGAAAGTCTAACTGTGAAGTCCCCTGATCATCAAGATAAATACTAGAAATATGGGCTGTCGCCCTTCCTAGCCCATGATGCTCAAGTCCTGCTCGACTCGCCTGAACGTCCCATTCGCCTCTATGAAGAAAATATTCACCCTATGGTGAGACGAAACTCACTCTCCAGCGATAACAGTCGATGACTGCTTGGAAGGGAACCAACCAGTCCATCCTGATGATGACATCAAAGCCTGTCATCTCTAGGACATAGAGATCCCATAAGAAACGATACCTTGCAACCTATAGAGGGCACTCTCTACACTGGTGCACACTAGATGTTCTTGTCCCAAAAGGTGTGTCTAGTGTCAACGAGTCGGAAAAATAAAAGACATAGAGCCCAACACTCACCACAGCAGAAATAGAGATAAATCTATGCGTAGAACCAGTATAAAAAAGAGTTGAAGACAAAACGGAGGCTACTAAAATCGTACCTCGGACTGTAGAAGGGCTGGGATCCTGCTCCTGATAGATTTTCTCCACGGTGAAAGACTGACCTGTACCGCAGCCCTATGCCCCTAGCTGACCAGTCTGAGCTGAACCTCCCTATTGGTGCTGAGAAACTGGTGGTTGACCACCATGGCCTCGACCTCTACCTCGGTCTGAATGGTCGGAAGAACTCTAGTTCCCCGACTGGTGAGAAATTGGTGGGGCTACTCCTGAACGAGGAGTCATGGAAGAACCCCGGTCACCAGCTGCTGGTGAGAAAACCTAGCAGAAACGCTAAAGGTGACCCATTTTTCTGCAATATCGGCACTCCACGGGGTCTCTCTGGCACTGTAGCCTCGTGTACCCTGACCGAAAACACTGGTAGCATACCACCTGGCTGCCTGATGATGCATCTCGCTTCCACAGATCACCGCACGTAGACTCTATATGGATATTCATGCTGTCATATGGAGGAAAACTCGTTCTAGAAGGAGAACCTCCATGGATCACAGCTGCATAGTCACTCAGATTGGACTCCTCAATCAGTGCCTAGTTGACGATGTAAGTGATGGAAGTCAACTAAAAGATATTCACCTATGAGCGGATCTCCCACCTGAGACCATCCTCAAAAATCCTTGCTAAGAACACCCCACTCCCATCCCGGAGGGGTGTGAAGCGCTGCAGCTCAGTGAAACAAGAGGAATACTCCATGACAGAAAGAGTACCCTGTTCTAAGCTCATGAACTCCCGGGCTTGGTCGGCCCTCAGGGTATCCGGGTAGAATTAGTCATAAAAGACGGGCTGAAGCTCCTCCCATGCCATAACCTGCTGGTGACACGCCTGTGAGATCATGTCCCACCACCTCTTGGGAGAGTCTTGGAGCATGTAGGTAGCGAGCTTGACTTGCCTCTCTGGAGGTGTCTGCCGATGCTCAAAGATAGTCAGCTTGACTTCCAGCCATAACACTACAGCCTGTCGTCCTCCTTCTCCCGAGAACATGGGAGGATGATGTTGCTGGAAAACCCACGTCAAATCATCCATAGTCGTGGTAGGAGGTGGTGCTCCGTAAATGGTCTGCCTCATCCTCAAAAAACCTTCCCTGAACTGTGCATCAGCACCTGAAACTGGTATGACAACCGGTGCCAAGGCTGGATCGACTGGATGATCGACATGAAGTCTCTGATCAGCCATATCTGGCATCTGATCACTTCCTGATGACAAAAATACAACCCGAGGATGTCTCAGATGCATAGCTCTGAAAGATCAAAAGTACACCTTAGATCAGAAACACAAGGACATAGAACACATGAGTACAAAACGGGAACATGGGAAGAAAAAAACACACAAGATTCCAAAACATGACTACACGACGTGTAATAAAAACTACACGGTGTGTCCTCTTAGGCCACTAACATGGGCGTGTACCCCTTCCCTACAGGCTGTGTAACAACTCAAACTACATGGTGTGTTGACCCCACACACGGTGTGTACTTGAAAACTACTCCCCTGCCCGAGTCTCTTAACATGGCTAACCCACATGGTCCGACATAACCCAAGACTACATGGCATGTTCTGAAAAAACACAACGTGTACTAGACAAGGTTTCGGTGGCCCGTGTTGTTAAATACATGGCCGTCTACATGGATGAACCTTACACGGCGTGTTCCGAACAAACACGACGTGTATAGGTGAAGGTGACACCATCCTGTGTTTTTTGTGACATGGTCGGGTACTTGAACAAGACTACATGATGTGTTCCGAAAACAAAACGGCGTGTCTAAGAGAAGGTAACACCGACTCGTGTTGTTTGTGACACGGCCGGGTACATGGACGGGACTACTTGGTGTGTTCCTTCATAACACGACGAATTCTACTCGATCTCCCCCAACCCATTGTTAGTGACACGACCAGGTACACGGCTCTGAACTACATGGAATGTGCCTACCATACACGGCGTGTTTCTGAAGTTATTCTCACGACACCATGTTTTTTATCACACAGTCAGTGACACGGACTAAAAACTACATGGCGTGTATCCAAAAATTACAAGCTGTGTATTCTGGGATTTTATTTGCAGCAGCTCAGAAACTGCAGAGAAGCCCAGAAACACTAAAAACAAGGCAAAGAGGTGCCAAATTCCGATCCATAAGGGCCCATACTCCACGTGAATCAAATCTTGGCATCTCCTACAGTCACATACAAGAGAAAACAGGATCATGATCCACAAATTCCTGATTCGAGAGGGCCCATAACACCTCAATAATAAATATTTGGCGTTCATTTAAGCAAAGTAGGAAGAAAACAATCCTCTAACAAGGCAGCAGAGATTCTATCAAGAATCTATCACAACAGCATGCATAATCTACATGAAGTCTATCACAACAACATGAAATTTCTAATGCACCCTAGATGGCATGGCAAAAATGCATGGAATGTTATTTCTACAAGTGCATATATGATGCATGAGATGGCATAACCTTATATCATCGGGTTGCGACAAAAATAGAACTGATATCGTCAAAAAAATAACAACACAAAGCATGTGAATCACTCCAGATGAAATCATATCAATCATAAAATCTCAAAAATAGAAAACAAAAATTAACAAAGTAGTATGGATTTTCCCTGTACACGAGTTAGCTACTCCCGAGCATAGCTTAATACCAAGTACTGAATCTGTCCTATCCCTGGCTAAAGTCTCTAAACAGTAAAGCAAGAGAATAGAACTCCTCTGATACCACTTTGTAATGACTTGAATCCAGAGCCCCTCCACTGGTGCCCCGTACCCGGTTCACCACCTGACCTCAAGAACATTTCCCCAAACGCCAGAGGCTGCCGACTAGCAGTGAGGGACTTGGTATGTTGGTGGGGGAAACTATTCCCACATTCGGTAAAGTATATAGTGGAAGAACAACCAATCATAATAATGGAAACGATAAACAGCATACAACAACTGAACTGAACATTGGAAGAAATGTATTATATTAATAATGATGCAACATGGTACATATGTCTATGGAATGCAGTAAACAAAACAACGTGCTGAAGTACAATAGAAAACTAAGTGCAAGAGAAAACAAATTAAACTCATCAGCATCGCAAGCCTCGGCTCGGTGCCATGCTCACCAGCTCTAGTGCAATCAATAACCTGAAGTAGAAGGGTGCTTTCCCTTATCTATTCCTGCAACAACAAAGTCTTCATGGGCCCAAATCATGGCCCAAATTGAGTCCGAGACAAAGTCCCAGTAGGCAACCACCCAAAGATCTATGCATAACAGTCAATGAATAAATGTCAAGTAATGTACAGGAACAATAAACAAGAAATACACAATAGCTACAATTCACAGTTCTAACATATAAATTACACAGGTAAACAACCAACAAAAGTAGAAAACAGGTAACACTCTAGGTAGCTCTCACAACCTAACCCCTATGGTTTAACCTACAAGTACCAGCAACCCTCTAGGAGCCACACACAGTCTCACCCCTCTGGTTCAGCTAAGAACAGACTCTCTAAGGAAGACGTCACCATCAATTCCCCTTATTGTATTGTATCGTGCAAAAGGCTCTCTAGGGAAGCACTCAACATCTCATTCCCCCTGTGTCCCACGTCAAGGGACTATAGACTCCCTGAGGAAGCACTCATTGTCAATTACCCCTGTGGTCTCACATCGTATTAAAAGAAACTCTGGAGAATCCCTTACATTTATTCTCCATGTGGTATACTACACAATGTTCTCATAGTCCTATGTGAAATAAACATGCTCATAATGCGTGTATCATCCAAGTAAACCTCACGAACTACTTGGATATCAATCTAAGGCTCAACAGCATAACATAGCAACAGTTCCACAATCCTGCTACTAGGCATGACAACTGGCAGAATGCCTAACAACAAAAACAATCATGGTAAAGAAACCTGAGCACAAAACAAATTACTCTACACACAAGCATAAACCTCTACTACAACAATCTAGAAAAGTAGAAAACAGTAAGGGAAAAATAGGAAACACACAACTCCTTGTTCAAGGTAATTGGTGGAATTTTCACATAATATTCAACGAATTCCTACAGAAAGGAACAAACCACCTACCATGATCCTATGAGATAGTTATATGTGAACCACAGTGACTGATTCTCTCGAGAATGTCATAGATCTGAGAAAACGCACAAAAATTTCAACCAAAGATAACTTAAGAAGGAGGAAGAATTGGAAAAAAAGGCTCAAGAAGAAGGAATAACTCACCGCTGCGCTTCCAACGCATTCGACCATGCTCGAAATGGAGAACATACAGAGAGGCAGGAGGTCGAGGAATATACATCCGTACGGGTATCTCTCAGATGAAAAATCTGGAGAAGGGGTGTGTTTTGTCCATCAGGCATGACCCCGGTGCCTTTAGTTAAAAAAAAAAAGAAATGTACACGGCGTGTACTTTTAGAGTACATGGCGTGTACTAGGTCTTTCCATACTCCACCAAAATCGGCCTCCACGTCACCCCTACACACCATGTGTATGGCCCGGGCATGGCCATCACACGGCTTCGAGCCGGGGAAGAGTACACGGCGTGTACTCATAAAGTACAGGACATGTACATAAAAAATTTCCATAAAGTTCATTTTTCTTAAAAAATCTTGAAAAAGGGAGAACATACCAGAAACGAAGATCCAGGGTCTTATAAGAACTCTATAATGTGAGAATAAAGTTAGAGAAGGGGAACAGTTGTGACCTGAAATTTTGAATGAGACTACATAAAAGATACACATTATTCAAAAATATGGGAATAATTATTAGAGTTAGAAAATTTTATTCTTTGAATCCAATTAAAGTCATATAATTCCATGTTGTGGATAATGTATTATGTAAAACACAACCTTGGAATGTGGTCATGAGGTTCAAAATGAAGTTGAAACGATGTCTAAAGTATGTTGGACCATTTGGGATTTCAGATCACATTGATGTAGTTTCCAAACAAGTATCACTACTTTCATAACATTCCAAATTTCAACAACATATTCATGTGTCCTTTTTTAGAATGAATATGTCAGACCCTATAGATATACTACACAAAAATGGTATGTAATCATAACATGATCAATAATTTCAATAGTAACCATTCTAGTTTCTTTACAAAATCTAACAAGTTTAGAGGGAAAATAAAAAAAATATTTTGAAATTCATAAGGATAAATAAAAAAGTTGAAGAATATACATTGGAAAAAGAAGAAGTAATTAGGGAAAATACCCCAGTTTTTTGGGCAAGAGTCAAATTTTGGGAAAAAATGCCATAATTGTGGGGAATGTAATGACATGAAAATTCCTACTATGGTTAATAAAGGAATTTATTTCATTATGGTTATTTTATTATTTTTCTCAATGGATTTACAAAAAATGAATATTATATAAATAATATTACATTTCAAATAATATGTCTGAATTCTATAGATTATAAAAGAAAATTAATATAAAAATAATTAATTACAATAATGAAAATGTATACTCCATTATAAAAATCTATGTTTAAAATATTAAACATACCTATAAAGAGGATAAAAGTAAAAAAAATTAGGAATATAATTGATATTACCATTGATAATGTTTAAAAATATTGGGAATGAAGTATTCAATGTTGACGAATTATAGAGTACATTTAGTACATAATGGAAAAATGATCATTTGGATATAACCAGTATCTAACTGCGAGTCAATATTCCTATTTATCATTATTATAATAAGTCAATGTGAATTTTTGGAATGATGATCATTGGTTATAATGTTCACATTAGAATTAGGGTTTATAAAGGGTAATGTGAAAATATAATTGATTCAAAAATGAGAAGTGATGGCCTCAACCCATAATATAAATTCATGTTATTTGACCTGTCACTAAAGGAGAAACAACTTGTGGGGATTGAATGAAATATTATATCTTATAAATTCATGTTATTTGAGTTCACGACTAGGTTAATGTTAGCTAAGAGACCATATGTATGTACCACTATTTCACAACATACCCTTATGGAATATTTTAGTTTGATAAGGGTTTATGTATATTGACCATCATTTAATTTCCAGTTTATAAATTAATTATTTATTTCATCATCTCTATTTTTAGTATAATTTTATATAAAAATACATATTCATATAATATGAATATAGAAAATTTATTTTTTGATACAAATAAACAAAAATGTACCTTATAAAACTGTATAAAATTTTATAACAAATAATTCCCCCTTTTGCAATAAATACCCGTCAATACTCCCATTCATATCCACTATAAAACTATAGATCATAAAATTTATATCATTTATCCCCTCTAAAGTTCCTCTAATGTGTATCCAAGGTTCTATGGTTTCTCTCTATAAAATTGAGAATATTTATTCTAAAGTTATGAAAATATACTCTTCTTATTTTCCTATCATGTATTACTTTTTTTACATTATATAAATGTTTAATAAAATAATTTTCATTTAATTTAATTTATTTAATTACAATAAAAATATTTTTTTATCAATGGGGGACATTTTACCTCTCCCATTACCCCCAATATTTAATCTTCATTATTTACCGACCATTCTATTGAATTCGATTAACGATATTTTATATTTTAAATGAAATATTTTTATGATTTAGATACTGAATCCAATTTCCAATTAATAGGTATTTACCTAGATATATACATGATTCATTGAATGGGGACTTCAAAATATGAATCCCAAATTCCTTTCTCATGTGTTAAAAATTATGTAAATCTCATGTCCTTAATCATTTACAAAGTTAATGTCATTTATAAGAAACATGTTCATTTTTTCGAACAAGTTATTAATGATATTTATTATTATAATCTTTATAGAATTCATAAATTTTGATAAATGTGGGTTTCACCAAGATAACACTCGAATTTATTATGTATAGAATTAATATTTATAGATAACATGTTTATAATTCATTAGTGAATAACCATAGTATTATTTTTTATGATACCTTAGTGATATTCTAATGAATGTATGATTTTTAGGATTTATCCATATTTTCTTGTTATGTTCAAGAAATTATGATTATTGAGTCTTGTTATGACTCATGTTTTAGCAATGATGATCATTCATGTTATATATCCATTATTTATCCCTTATTTAGATTTATAATCACCCTTCAATATTGATTATATCCCCATGAAATAAATTTAATTAAGGTGGCCTACAATGGAATAATAAATGATTATTTCAAAAGGATTAAACAATGCTTACTTTTATGTTTTCATAATAAAATTCATGTATTATTTACCTAGTTTTCATGATAATAATCATCTAGTAACTATTAGATTTTTTTTGTAATATTATTTTAAATAATTTTGTTAAAACTGATAAATTAAAAAATTTGGGATACTATACATAATTAAGAAATTTATGTAATGGGTTTTATGAAAATATTGTTAATGAAAAAATAAAATGGTTTTTTCCTACCATCAAACCAAAAAATGAAAATATAAGGTGACTGGAGGGGTATGGATGGCACGATAACATGGTGGAATTGAAAGAGATTTATGCTCAAGATCAAGGTAGTTGAGAAGAGTTTCACTATCTATCCTAAAACAATATAAATCAATGATGTTGTACTTATAATTTAAGTATAATATTTTAGTGAAAATATAAAACATGTTTAGGAGAGGATGAAAGGAATTCCAAAATGTAATGATGGGAGGGATGGATGGTAACCAGATGTAAATTAGGTAAACAATAAAAAAATATAATAATGTGTGGAATTGAATCGTAATACAGGTTTAAGATGTGGGATATATGTTTCACTTTAAACCATATTTTAACAATAATCAGTCTATATTTATTTATTAAAATTCTCTATCATAGGGTATTTTATAGAAATATGTATGCGATATAAGAGGGTCAAATCACTGGGATAAAATTGGAAAATAATATTGATGGAGATTCATGTATTTTATAAGGGTGATATATTCAATGATTAAAATATATATCTACAAATAATTATAAACAATGCATATATAGTTATTTCATATGTGGGGGAATTTTCTAGTCATGGGATGGGTGTACAATAAAATTACATAAATTCTTTAAATAATGTATCCCCAAAAAAGGATATAACCACCTATGTTGATAGAGCTCTCATACCTTACAAGGGAATTTTTGACCTTGTTAGAATTGAATATACCATACTAAGAAGATTATTTAACTACCTAATTCTTTAGTTATATTATTTTACATTAATACTATATTCAATTATATGTTCATCATTTAATACAAATCCTAAAACAATCTCTGATATACTATTTTGATATTATTATTTAAATATGACCTTTATGACCAAGTTATTTTCCTGGGAAGTAAGAATAAGAATAAATATATAATGAAATATTTTAAAAATTATTAATTATCAAGCATACATTGATTATAAATTGGTTTCAAATGAAGATACATTATTTTGAAAAAAAAAATATTTTTTTAATATAATTAGATTGATGTGCATGTAATGTATTTTTTCTTAAACGATTAAAATAAAAATTGTTTATAAATTATTTTTTTGAAATAATTAAATTATGTATACAATTTATTTTATTATTATTAATTTTTTTATAGTTATTAATTATGAAATGTGAATAATGGAATTTTGTTCATTAAAAAAACATGTTCTTAAAATGGAATTTTGTTTGTATTTTATGAATGGATATTAAAATAATTTTCAACAACATGTAAAATTTAATTTAGAAAAAATGGAAAAAAATTTTAAATTCTCATTACTTAATAAGATTATGATGAATTTTTGTTATTTTTTCTGGAAATATTGATTTTTGAGTGAATAAGAAAATATGATGATTTTTAAAAACATCACATAATATTTAAAAATATATATTAAAAGTACAATTATATTGTGTATGTTGTTTAAATTATAAATAATTTCAATTTTATTAAATAGATGATAATTTATACCCTCTTAATCATCATTATATATTGCTTATATGAAGTTTAGGTTTATTCTTAAAAAAAATATTTTCCAAAACTTGTTTTTCATTGTGTTTTTGACACTTATATTACAATTTAATGTTCCATTTATAAATTTTAAATCATGTTAAATGTATTTAAAATATAATATAAAAGTTTATAAATTATGTTATAAGTTCAATTTTATTTTTTTTCACGAAAATAAGGTACCAAGTTATAAAATTGACTCATCATAGTAAATACAAATTATGTAAAAAATTTATATTTAATATAAAAGGGAAAAATAAATTAATACATATAATTTTTTTTATGGCCAATTAATTTAAAAAATTTATTTATTGAACTATTTTTTGTGGATTACTTTGAAATGCTTTTTGGATTTCAAAATAGGGATGTGTTATACTAAATACAATTTCACAGTATGCCATTTTATATCATAAATATGTTTTCATGAATAAGAAAAGAGTAAATATAAATTTTTAATGAACCATGTAAACTATAATTGTGTAAAATAATTGAATTTTATTTTAATAATTTATTTTTAATTTTCTAATATTTTACATATATTTAATTGTTTTATACAGTTTCTATACAAATATTGAGAATACCAAAAAAAATAAAAATAAATGGTTTGGAATACATTAAAATTGATCATATTTAAATTATATATGGTATTAATTTAATATTATAAATACTTATGAAGAATAATTTATAATATAAGTGTTATTATTTTAATTACATTATTATATTTAGTCCTTAACAATCAAATTTTGTGAATAGTTCTAAAAAATACTTAATGGTTTATAATGTTTAAAAATAATTTTAATATCATTATGTACTAAAAATAATTATATCATAACTCAATTAAAAGGGAAAAGTTTCAGTATATCATTTAATTTCCAAAATATGTATATTCTATTTTATTTCAATTTGGATCTATTTTACATGATTTGGGAAAATTTTATATATACTAAAATTTAATGCATTGACATGATTCTTAACCACAACCCTTATAATAGGGTATCTCCTATCCTATATTCCTCACAAATCATGAGACATTTATATCAATAAATATCAGAACACATACCTTCAAAAAATACATACCAAAATACTATACTCCCTAGTTTCACCATAGGAAAAACCTAGAAGGAATAAGGTGTAATCCAAAAGTGGTTTCAAAAGACTTTATATAATACATAACTAAATATTTTCATGTTTATTCTTCTTCTACATAATTATAAAATTTTATTTTAATATGATAATATAAAATCATTTTTATCTTACATACATGAAATTATATTATTATTTTTTACAATACTATTTCATCCCTTTTTCTTGAATACGAGAAATGAAAACATCGGTTATGCATACGTGTTGACTACCACTATCGTTAAATAATTTGGGTTTTTTCAATACAAGATTATATTTATTTATAAAATAATATATAAAATTAATTTATAATAAATTTATTATATAATTATGACTCTCTAGTAATATAATGTTGCTTACCTTTTTACCCAACCTTCCGTTAGAGAATGATAATGTCACTTCTTTGTATGTCTGGACAACATAATCCCTGAAGCAATGTGAATCATTTTTTAATTTCCACCATACATGGATTTCCATTTGGTTGAACTAATAGAACAACTATTAAATTAATAATATTTTTTTGAATATAATAATATTATATACCTTATTAATTTTCCAACTAGTAGAAAAATTAAGGATTTGTTATTGCGTACTTACATACTACCATCTCTCGAAAATGACATGATACATTTTTATTAAACACCGTACATGGATGGTTTTAGAAGTTTAATTAATATATTAATATTATCATTATATAATGTTCAATATTTCTAGCCAATTTAACTATATATACTATGACCACATTCAATGTACTGATTTTGATTTTGGGTTTCAAATTGAGCGACCATAAAATATCCAACAGATTCCTGACTATTTTATATTGTAAATATAACATGGTAATATATAAAATACAGGGAATAAAGGTATTGTGTTAATAATAAATTTAAATTATGAATTTAAATAAAAAATATATAATTTTATTTAAAATTATATATAGAATGAACAAAATAAGACAAGACATAATCTAAAAGATATTTTTTTTATAAAACCTTTTTTCAAAAGTGTTCATTTTATATATTTTTATTATTTTTCATTGATATCCTAAATATTTCAAGATAATTCTTATTAATTCATAATTTTTTTTAAATTTCATCATCAAATATATTTTAAATTTATTAGAATGTTTTAATAGAGAATATTTTCATTATTTTCAGTATGGGTTATTTGGAATATTTTACAAAAGCGAAAAGTAATATATATTTTTAATGTGTATAATTTTAGTAACTTTTCCCAACATCATATATTTTTTATCCAGATTACATAAAAAATAAAATTTACCTTAATATTATATAATATTCATTCTATTATAGAAAATTTTCTTTTTAAGAGTTTTTGAAGAAAATGTTATTTCTCTTTATGATTACACTAAAATTGGAAGTGTTTTACTAATGGGCTCAACAAAGGTATTATAATTAAAATATTAAAAATTAAAAATTTTATTTTTCATAAAATGATACAATGGAATGATATATGATTAAATTTTATCCTAATATATATTTTGATAACACAGGATCCAGATATGGCTGTCCAATGAATCGTGTAATTATTAGTCTTTATGATAAAATATGTTGGAGATAACTAGGTAGTTAACTCCAATAGAAATAATTAGGACTCAATTATTTTAGATATAGGTTTTACATGATTGAACATGTGTTATCAATATGGATTTCTATGATACTTATTTATGCTTTCAAAATATTTTTATGCATTTCTATTTATTTTATTAGGATATAAAATATTATAAATTATAATAGGTGAATTGTTGGTTTTTAAACTAATATTCTCTTGAATTCACATATACCTCATGTTACCATAACAATTTTATGTGATTTTAATGGGTTATAAGTATATTATTTTAAAAAGATTTATTTTAAAATGTGGATATGTTATATTTATATGGGAAATGTTTTATTGTGAAAACGGGGAAAATTATTGGGTTTTCATGTTTTTAATGGACTAATACGTTTTTAATAATTTTACATTCCATAATGTGTTTTTTATTTTCATCCAATTTTTTAAAATGTTTTTATTGGTCCTAAAAATGATTAGGAACTATTATAATGTCTAGATCGGAAAAAACACATTTTCCTTGATTGATTCTAATGTTCCATGAATTAAATAGTTTGTTAAAATTATGTACACACTTTTAAAAAAATAATTCATTAAGGGTAAGTTCTCTAACAACCCAATATTTTTTAGAATTATTTATATAAATAAATTTCTTTTTTAACTATTTTTTAATTCATAAATGACTAAAAATAACAACAACCTATTATAATATTATTACGTAAAAATTAAATATTTTTGAATTCATTAATGTTAGTATTATCTAAAGTAAAAAAATTCATATTTTTCATAAATGATAGATTTTTAAGTAAATAGTGATTTTTTTTAATTTTGTAATATTATATTTTCTAATTGTAAAAAATCATATTTCATTTAATTTAAGAATAAATTAAAAATATAATCCTTTAGTTACAAAAAATATAATTAATTATATTCTAGTCATCATTACACTAGATATTTGTAGAAGCTCAATTTTGGACTTAAAAAAACATTTTTCTAAAAATAATTTTTTTTGCGATGTTTTTTATTTATTTCCTAAATTAACTTATTTGAAATATATAAATTGAATTTGACAGAATGTATTTCATATCTAGGATTATGTAGATTATAATTGTCCTAATATTTCACTATTATGGTTGCTCACTATGAATAGTAATAGTGGTACAATTTATCCCTATGATAATATAAATTTCAGGTGATTAAGGCTAACAACTATGCTGATAAGGCTTTAAACATTATCTAACACATTTTATTATCTAGTTAGATGAATGGATTTCATCCATTCTTATCCAATTCTCAAAAATATTTCCACATGTTTTCTTTTTTATTTGATATTGATATTTTTAATATTTTAAGAAAAGAATGAAAATAAAATGACCATTATAAAATAATTATCTTTTTCCAATAGGGGTATATCTATTTGTAAAAGTTAATTTTTTGTTGATAAGAAATTGTACAAAAAAATATTTTTCTTTTACTAAAATGATGGTAAAAAAATGTAACTAAATGTTATTGTGACAGATAAAATATTAATATTGCAATTATAATAATTGTGACAGATAATATATATGTTAGTCAATGATTGATGAAATAGATTCATATGAAAAATATATTTGTTGGTATCTATATTTACAACATATATTATCTATTTATAAATTATACTAAAATAAAATTATATTTTTTTTATTTTAAAATTTTTTATTATATTTATTAAATTATCATAAATAATGTACCTATTTAATTAGCAAGGTGAAGAAAATTTTTACACATGTTCAAAATTAAGAAAAATTATATTAAAAGGGGAATTTAATAAAAAAATAATTAATACATAGTTGATGTCGATTTATAAGACCATAAAAAATAAATAAACCCACAATCTATCTATTCAGTTGCCACCACCTCACCGCCACCACCCATGTCGTCTCATGACTGCAATCCTCCAATATTTTAATATCATGACTAAAATCCTCGTAACCCATCAGGGTAAAGGAATATTTAATTCTACCAAAGATCATTTATCACCCCAAGTAGGCCACTAGAAGAAACAAACCAAGTCAAATACAGTACCATTGTGGAACCCCAAGTCAATGTTATGCCACATCTTTCAGGACCAAGATCTACACCACACACAATAAAATAAAATACCCACAAATCAGAGAAAAATATATTTATGAATTAAACACAAAAATATTAATAATATATAAAAATGAAATATATAAATTTAAGAAATTGAGAAGTAAAAATAAGGGTAACAGAAAAAAAAGCAATAACTCCCCTAAAAATTGTAGTTTTGTCCTCCTGGTTGAGTCAGCATAAAATTTTGAACAAAGGGATCTACAATTTCCAAAGCCAATAGTTGAGAAATGAATCTAAGGATAGTATTCCATGTTATTATTATATCTCATGAGTATATCCAATAATCATGGATTCATCATGAAATAAATTTTCTTTACCATTCAGATCACATTAGTTCACCTTGTAACAGTGCTCTAAAAGTATGCAGGCTAGTATTTCAACATACATGATTTTAAAAAATGAATATTAAATATGATTTTCAACAAAAAACCATGAAACATACATGTAAAAAAACACTATGATGCCTTTATACTCAACACCGATCAGGTTTTACAAGCAACCCTGTAGTGTGGTAATAACCAATTTGTTCAAAAATAGTGTAGTGATTATTTGAATGCAAATATTATTCCATAACACACATTTATCACAACTAAGGGGGTATTAATTGTTAATAAAATTAATGAAAATTTTGATTAAAATTAATATAAAATGTATAAAGTACTACCCTACAATGAGAGGGTGTTATCCTCTAGAAAATAATGAACCATCCATCATTCTCTTATTAAATTACACTCAACCTAATTTTTCTCATTAAAGAAACTAAAAACAATCAACATCAGATTCAATAATTTTAGTTCAAGAATGATAAAATCATTTAAAATGTGAGAAAGTACATTCATCATCCCTTTTGAAATCTCAAAAAATCAAGTCCCTCGGTGGATGATGGCCCTTATGAAAACCTATATTCCCCTATCATTAATGCTACCAATCTAGAGGGAATAGAGAAAGTTACTAATTCACAACAACTGAAACAAACAAGAATCATGATTTCCTATTCCTTCTATCATTTTTTGAAATATATTGGAATATGTTGAAAGTATCTACCCCATATATGTTTTTTGTACATTTAAATTCATGTTCTAGGAGAATATATATTATACATTTGGATAAAAACTGAATATATATATCATTGAAGGAATTAAAGAATCCATAATTGGTGTAGGAAAATATGAAATGGATCAAGGGATGGTTTTTGTTGTAGCTGATACTATCATTGAGTATGCATAGATGGCTCAAAATATGCTTTCAATCGAGAAAAAATCACGATCCATTCATTTAAGAAACATGAAAATTCACAAGGATGTCATCACTAATTTAAAGAACTAACTAGGTCACATGAATAATGATTTTTCTGATCATATTTTCATGATAATATTTGGTGATTCTAATCTAATTGTCTTTCTAAATGTTTATATGAAATCCTTTAAGACTTTAACAATTTATTTATGTTTTTGTATACATGTGTTTTATGTGTTTGTGAATAGGCACCACCAAGTAATATTAGCAGCACTAGAGGAATTATCTCATACATATTTAGATATTATAATATTTCTTAACACCTAGAAACAAATATGAATTTCCATCATGATTTTTATAAATCAAGTAAAAAAACAATGAAGGATAAACTTATAAAAAATATCTATGCATGATGACATAATTTAGGAATCCATATTCCCTAAAAATCCATTCTTTTAAAATAGAAAATCATCCACATCATTAAATACAGATATAGAATAATCATAATAAAAATATAAGAGAATGTAATAACACAGAATGGATGTGCATTTTTTGAAGAGGTATCTTAACAACTCTTCAAGAGAGTGGCTAGAATCAATGAAATAGACCCTTTTTTAAATTTACATCACATAAATTGAATAAAAAAGACATGAACACCCATCCTGAATAGTAGTAAACACTATCTCAGAACCCTAAAAAAACAAAAACATGAAAATTCATCTTGACAAGAACCATGTATTTTGCACAAATATATATGTGAATATATGTCCAATTAATGAATAATATATCTGATCATCATTCCTTGAACTTTTATACAATATTATTGTTAAAAATTATTCACATTTTACAACATAAAATGAATATTGTCTTTTCACTTATTAAAACATGAATATTATATTGCAATACCTTTTATAAAAAATTATTGTACATATTGTCACAATTTTATATCAGTTTATAACATGCATATAAAATATAATAACATTTATGAAAATGAGTTGGTCATGAAATTAAAAAAGATACTAGGAAAAAATGTATTATTTGAATATATAATTTATTAATAGATCTACTTTAATAATCAAATATTTTCATGGCTTGTAAAAAAAATAATCAAAAAATTGTCATATTCATTTACGAAACCATTGTACACTTATATAGGTTTTAAATACTATAAACTAAAATTTAGAAAAGATGCATCTACAATAGAGGACCATTGTTATATTATCATATTCAATTTAGAAAACTATTACAATTTGGACTACCTAATATATTGAAATATAATACAACCTTGATATTTTCTTCAAATGGAATAAAAAACGATCCTTCTGTGATTCTATTTAAAAAAAATTATAGTTGATAAAAAACAAAATTGGAATTTGTATAAAAATCCTGGCCCCATATTGATATGGAATAAACTTCATCAACTTCAAATATAAAAATCTCACATTTCTCTGCAAGACATTGAATAAACATAAAGAATAATAAGAAATCAAAAAAAACAAAAGAAAATGAATAAACATGAAAAACATTTTTTTTCAACGCAAGGGGCTTGAGGATATAAATTTGTGCGCAAAGGGCATGGGAGGGTTCATTTTAGAGTTCCATGAATACTTTTAAGCATGAAATGATGAATTAGTTGATGTCTAGTGGGCTTCGGTTTATGGTCCACAGATCGAATATCCAGATTATATGGGCTCTCCTATTGGCTTTGTACCAAATTTATATGGCCATGGAATGGATAAATAATTGCTAGAGTGTGTGGCATGCATTCAAGATAAATGATGGAATCAGTTGAGGGAAAGTAAGTAGAAGTTAGGTCTTGTGATAGTGAATGAAACGAGAACATTGAAAAAAATTCCACATTCCTCATTTCAGATAGGTCTTGTGGGAAATCTTAGTTTAAGTAAGGTTGTGTTTTCAATCTAAGTGAAGCACTAAAAAACCTAGATAAGGCCACATGTTCTATATAAGTGGAAAACTAAGAGACTCGGTGAGAAAGTGGTGAGGTGATAGACTTCACAGATTCTATATATTCAAGATTTCATAGATTCCAAATTTCACAAACAATACATAGATTCCAGATTTCATTAAGGAAGAAAATCATCTATCTTATTCTTAGAAACCAACCTAGATTTTACATAGATGGAAAACACAAATGAGGCATCAATCCATGTCAGTGCTAACAGTAAAGCAAATTCCAAATTTAAAACCATGGCGTGAGAAAGAGGAGAAGGTGAGTATGTTATATGTGAGATCACTAAAACAAAAACTATACATCATTATATTACCATAAACATGATGTATTGGCTTCTCCAAATTAACCATAACGATCTACGGATTAAAAAACACTTCTCTGCTCATCATAATAAGCATTATACCTGCATAAAAGGAATACTACATTTCATTGTAAAAATTATAGATAATTTTCTTCCTCATTAAAAATTTAGAGGAATTTACAAGTAAAAACAGAAGTAATAACATCTCCATTCATGTACTATTATTATCATCAACAAAAAAATGAAATGAATATTTTGAAAATCATAATTATTTTTCATGCCATGTAATTTATATTTCACATTTCATAAGTAAAATTTGAATTGAATTCAATGTGATATGACCCTTTTGATGTTCTTGGTGTGTCCATCTAAATACATCGTTCAAAATAGAAATCTGTGCCTAGATAGTCAATAATGAAGGATAAGGCCATTCTACTATATATTTGGCTCAGCACATCCAGAATAAGGGTTTTAATGACCCTCACTCTGAAGGGGATCAACTAAAATTACATGGAAGAGGAATTGGGAAACAAATGATCTTATCGACAATAGATAAACCTCTTCCATAAGAAGATCCTAGAACTTATCTATAATGGTAGCTTGGTTTAAAAATCTTTCATCATTTCTCCATACATCGATGAGGAATGGAAAAAAGGCACTCTATTGTTTCCCCCCAATGATTACATGTAAGTACATACTACGATATGGGTTGATTGTGTTGACTAGAAGATATACACGAATGGAAGGAAGTAGTTGATGAGGAAAGGCAAGGAGCATAAGTAGGAAAAATATTAGTATATTTAATATAAATAAAAGGATAAAAAAATGATTCTATATTCAATGGTTAATAAGAGCATAAAAATGGTGAAAATGAATGCCAATAAAAGAATTTTTTTTCATGTAATTATTAATGTAATGAATCTAATATTGTGTATAGGATAAATTATATATATTGAACACACTAAAAAATAACCCTATGGTACTTGTCTCTATCCATGTATAGGAATTATTTTGAATGACATGAATATCAATGAGCACCAGTAAAGATCTTCAAAATTTATAGTGATATCAATAATGAGAGAGGGGTAGTGATTAAAACAAATAAAAATTAAGGAATACCTCATGTGGGGAAGGTCAATGATGGTTGGGGGTTTAGTGGGGAAGATTAGGTACATTAGGGGTCGAGCAAGGAAGGCCTAGGAAGGTGGGGGTCATCCAGTGGGGGCGGTACGACAGTCATTGAAAGAGTGAAGTGGGTGTGAAGGGTCGCAATGGAGGAGGACAATGGCATAGATGGAGGGTCGTGGAGTAGGTGGAAGGGGTCACAAAGGATGTGGATGAAAATGTAATGGCCCGGGTTTTTGGGGTCCATTACTTTGTGAAAATCTCATTTTGGGCTTTCGGGTCTAGGAATAACTGTGGTGTAGGCCTACCGGTAGCCTTAGCCTACCGGTAGCAGGCCTACCGGTAGCTCGGTCTACCGGTGGCCGCGTCCTACAGGTAGCTCTGTCTACTGGTAGCTCAGTCTACTGGTGGCCGCAGCCTACCGGTAGCTCTGTCTACTGGTAGCTCAGTCTACCAGTGGCTATAGCTTACCAGTAGCTCGGCATACCGGTAGCTGCAGCCTACCCATTTCTTAGCTACTGGTAGCTGTCAACCACCGGTAGCTCTCAGCTACCGGTGGCTCTAGCCTACCCCGCGGGTTATTTCCAATAGCGCTCACTTTTGTGCAAATAGGGTTCTAAACCCTATTTTGACCTGTTTGAGCATGTTTTAAAGGCCCATAAGGCGGATAATAGTTTTAATTAAACACTTAATCAATTAATGAGTCAGTTTAAACCACCCGACACTTTAATGATGAGTGGAGCCGCGTGATCAACCCACGACCCATGCGCCTTACGCGGTTTCGTGTTCTCACCTCAACCGTCCGCAGCTCTTATAAAATAAGGGTTAGCCATGGTTTCTCCTTTCCTCGATCATGCCTCTTCAAAAACAGTTTATGGTGCATTGGGCGCATTGTTATCCGTAAAATTCCTCTCCCGGACTAAGTATTGATAGACGAAGCGATTTTCATTCAGGCGAGCCGAATCGCTATCCGTGAACATCCTCCCCTGGCCTCAGCCTAGCTCGTTGATCCAACAGGTTGGGAATTTCTCCTTTGCCTCTCTCTTTGGTGTATCATGCGGGGTGGGCATGCTTTTGTTCTGTAGAATTGGATAAACCAGACCTAATTAAAGATAATGAACGAATTCTATAAAGAAAAGAAGGGGGCAGTGATCGTTGATGGTGTCCTATATTTTTTTTATGATGTTTCTTTTATGACCATCTTTTTGAGTTGTGCTGGCTTATGCCTTCGGAAAATCAAGGTCATTGGTGGTCATTTTTTGGGCACTAATGAACCCTGATGATGTTTTAAATGGCTTGTTTGTAAATGTAAACTCCTGCTGTGAAATTGGTTAATAACGTATATCCGGCTGAATAAGTTGAAAGCACTAGGATCAATCCATTCTGTGCTAACCCCGGTCAAAATGGAATTGAAATCATGGAACGTGTAAAATCTTTTAAATCTAAAAATACAGGCTTGGCCTTGCTTAGTGTTCGTGGTAGTGTTTTGGTGGTTTTCATTACGAGTCGATTGCTGGAGATGTGGGAGGGGATGGGATCCCCTGTTCTTTTATAACCTCGGTGGTTGTGTGAAATTGGGGGATGAGATCCCCTGTTGATGCGGCTTCGGTGGTTGTGAGTTTTAAGACTGGGTGGATACTTGTTTATATCACGAATTGGGGTGGAATCCTCTGTTGTTGAGAACCGGGTATGGGAATTATGGTTGTTGCTTGATTGTTCACCTTCCTGGACTTATGCCTATGCCTACTAGTTTCCCAGTAGTGCTTAAACATAAACATTATTACTAAACTTGAAATAAGAAAGGGGACAAATGGGTTGTTAGCGTGACTCGTGACTCGGACTTGAGCGCTGTTGTGATCTGTAGGCTGTTTGAAGAAAAACCTAGCATGGGTGAGAATGGCGGGATTGGTCCAATGCGTAGGATGTCTCAATAACCTGTGGGAAAGTGGCACGGGTTACCCAAACATCGATGTGATCTTAATATATATATTACTTGACTTGCGTTATTTGGGGAGTGTGCCTTGGTGAGGCCTGGGGTGGATAGTTTACCTTGATAGGTGTTTGGTTTACTCCTTTTCTCACGGGACTTTAGCAGATACCCACACTTGTGCACGAGAGTCTTTGGTTTTCTCTACTGAGTGTACTTGTATGCTCACCCTATGTATATAAAACTACTTTCAGGTTTCCAGGAGGACATCGGGGATCAAGAAGGACCATACTAGCTCAGACCTTTGGGGCAGCTGCAGTTGCTATTTTTCTTCTTTGGTACTTACCTTTGTAGTCACCCTTTGTACTTTGCGGATTTACTTTTAGAACATGCATGTGGGAATGGTTTATTTCTTTTGGTTTTACTTCTCTTTCCTTCTTGGTGTTGTTGAGTTTTCTCATCTCATATCTCGATCTTATAAAACAAAAAGGGGTAATGCCTTCCATTTGTGAGAAATTTCTATACCCTTGGTGCTAGTCTCCACTACGGGACCTATTGAAGGCGGGTCTCAGGGGTCCTTATCTCTCCTTCAACTTAAAGAAGGAAGGGCCACGCAATATGATGACCCTTCCCTCCTTTTGGTGAAGGCGGGTCGTGACAGAATGGTATCAGAGGGATGGTTGAGATATAGGATGGAGTCTGGAGTTAGGAACAGTGAGGATTTCATGGGATGGTAAGGCAATAGTGTTGGGTGGCCTTGGCGCGTGAATTAGGCCAGGGAAGACCGGCTAGGACACGAGATTTTAGGGCCCCCGCGATCCGATGTAAGGACTCTGGACCTACCAAATGACCAAGTGAGGCCACACTGATTGCAGGGTAGAGACCCTAGGAAAGGTAAATGCATCATAATGACTTGTGTTCTTGGGTTTCTGGGATGTCTTGGGGTCTAAGAATAAATTAATTTTTAATAAGTTTTAAGAACAATATTCTGCACTACTTGGTCTTATGCATTCCTTGTTTACCTTGCAGCTATGGCACCTGGAAGGCGACCACATGTGGTATAGGCGATCGAGGCCCTGGAGACTACTTTGGCTGATCGGCAGAGAGCTGATCGAGAGGAAGATGAAGACCAGTGGCAGAAGACTATTAGAGCCTTCCAGCGACAGGCCCTCGAGAAGTATGAGGGCAGCACCTCCGATATTAAGACGGAAGGCCGGCT
The DNA here is from genome assembly GCA_963277665.1 of Viscum album. Taxonomy (NCBI): domain Eukaryota; kingdom Viridiplantae; phylum Streptophyta; class Magnoliopsida; order Santalales; family Viscaceae; genus Viscum; species Viscum album. The sequence continues at coordinate 1,144,674,279 of OY728159.1, read as the reverse complement.
AGAGGAGCTAGTTATAGATTTTGGCCTAATTCGGGCCCCGACCGAGTATTGGGTTTCTCTGGCCATTATCCAGATGCAGGGAGCGGCACGTCAGTGGTGGATGCTTTACCTGGGAGAGAGGAGAGAGTCTGAGGTGGCTTGGGTGGATTTCGAGAGGGACTTCCGGGCGAAATTCCTCTCCTCGACGATGAATGCAGAAAAGAGGCAGGAACTTCTCTCCCTCCAGCAGGGGAGAGTGTCCGTGGGGGAGCTAGGGATCAAGTTCAAGGACCTACTACGTTTTCCTCCGGACCTCTTTCCCAACGAGGGGTCTCAGGGAATACGTTTAGAGGAGGCGGTCCAACCCTCCCTCCGGTATGATGTTACCCCCTTCACCCTGCCGATGTATTTGGAGGTCCAAAAGAAGGCCGAAGTGGTGGAGAGGATGCATGCTCTAGGAGGAGTATCGCGAGAGGGGATCCAGCTGGGACCATCGAAGGGGAAGGACGTCATCACCAGTCCTCCAGTGTCAGGACCCTCTAGGTTCCGACCAGCAGGGAGCAGGCCGCAACAGTTTCAGTTTCGATCCCCCGGCCCTCGCCCTTTTCCTACGGGCCCAGGACCGCGGTGCTTTATATGTGGGAGCCCTGGGCATCTCCGGAGTCAGTTCCCCGACTGGGTGCAGTACAGTAGTGGCAGTCATCCCCAGCACCCAGCCCAGCAGCAGCTTCCAGCCAGACCATTCCAGCAGCAGCAGCAGGGATAACGAGCTCTCGCTCCCCCGAGGGCAGACGTATGAGGAGGAGGCCAAACTCAGGGCGCTCCACATGGACCTCGACCAGGGCATGGTCGGGGAGGTGGCCAATAGAAGAGAGGCAGGGGAGCTAGGCATGGACAGTTACACGCCGCAGAGGCAGCAGTTCCGAAAGGGCCAGAGGTTGTTCGAGGTATGATCAGTCTGTTTAGAACTCTTGCTTATGCGTTGTTCGATACCGGAGCATCACACTCCTTTGTTGCACCCAGCCTAGCCCGTGCCTTGGGTTTAGATGCGGAGAGACTTCCAGTGCCCCTGGTGTTGAGCACACCAGTCGGAGGTTAGACCAACTTGTTGTTTGTTTGTCGGGGATGTAGACTGATGATAGGGCCACATCAGTCGGTTAGGGATCTTCTTCTACTACAGATTCAGCCAAACGATGTCATCCTAGGCATCTACTGGCAATTTTCCGTGTGCGCCATCATCGACTGTTTTCGAAGAAGGGTGGTGTTCTCAGACTTGGACAGCCGGCGTGTTACCTTCACCAGCGAGCGAAGCAGTCCGAAGGGAAACAGGAGAGAGGAACCTCTCCTCTCCTTGTTGACTGAGGTGACAGTGGAATCAGTAGATGCTGAAATGGTGGAAGTGCCAAAGATCGTCCATTAGTTTATGGACTTATTTTGTGAGGAGGTGATGACTCTACCCCCTCGACGTGATATCGAGTTCGAGATAGACCTGCAGCCTGGCACTCGCCCAATATTGATGGCTCCTTACCGGATGGCACCTTCGGAGCTACCGGAGTTGTGGATATAGATTGACGATCTGATGAAGAGGGGTTATGTTCGACCGAGTGCGTCACCGTGGGGTGCTCCGGTCCTGTTTTCAAAGAAGGCAGATGGTGGTATCAGGTTGTGCATAGACTACAGGAGGCTGAATCAGGTGACGATCAAGAATCGCTACCCCCTTCCGAGGATAGATGATCTTTTCGACCAGCTGAAAGGGGCAGGATGGTTCTTGAAGATCAACCTGCGGTCTGGGTACCACCAGCTGAGGGTGAAAGAGAGCAACATCCCGAAGACAGCGTTCAGGTGCAGGTATAGACACTTCGAGTTCATAGTCATGCCCTTCGGCGTTACGAACGCCCCAGCTATGTTCATGGGGCTTATGAACTCCATATTCCGGGAATACCTGGATCGGTTCCTGGTTATGTTCATCGAAGACACCCTGATCTACTCTAGATAAGAGGATGACCACGCAGAGCACCTGAGGACAGTTTTGGATGTCCTCCGACAACACCAACTCTGTGGGAAGTTGTCAAAATGCAAGTTCTAGACACAAGATGTAACACCCCGAGATTTTATGAAAAATATTCTTTTAATTTCATTAATGTCTTGTGTTTTATTCTACACCAAGATTACCTTGCGCTATACGCAACACCGTGTTAGCTTGTAATATATGCAACACTATTGTTGGATCGTGTTACGCACAATTTTGATAATAGTTATTCTACGCAACATTGAGTATATATATATATATATTCAATGTATAAATGAAATATGGTTGGATTCTGTTATACGCAACAGCAAAGGAGTTGTGCACTATATGCAACCCTGACTTGGCTTGCATTACACGCAATCACGACCTTCCTCGATAGCGTGTGTTGTACGCAATACCGGGTTTTACTAAACAAGGATATATTATTATAATATTGTTATGAAGTAGCTGTTATGAATAGTGTTAACTAAATTTTGAATTTTATAACATTATTATTCATCTTAGACATTTCTAGAACATGGTATAAGAACAAAATAAAATTTTCGGGTAAAATAAGTATTTTTAAAAAAATGCAGTTTTGCCGCCTTTTGATGGAGCACCCAGTTTAAATATAGTTTTTGACATTATTATAAGTTCAATTTGACAAAATAAAATTCTTATTTTGAATCAGGATATAAAAATTTACATTAGATAATGTTTTGATATTTTTCTGATAACTTTCATATTTTAATGAATAGTAAAAACACGCTATATTTTAATTAAAAACAACTTTTTTCATCGTAATATCATATGTGGTTAAATTATAATATTGAATGTTTTTAAAGTATAAATAGAATATATTTTTACCGTTTAATATAATGTATGTTATTAGCATTGATTTTACCTTGATTTCGTAGGTTAAATCAATTCAATCTTTTGCAATGTTTTAAAGAAAAACTCGTTTTCTTTCGACAACGGGATTAATTTTAATTTAATTTATGCATATTTTGTGTATTGAATTTGGAAAAATGGATTCCATATTTGGAATCAGTGGGTCCAAATTATTTTAATAAGCTACGTTTTATTTTTGGGCATTTTGAATAGTAACTACGGTAAATTTTATTTACTATAGTTAAAGGTAAATTGGGTAATTAAGGGTAAATATAAGATTATAAAATTACCCTAAAACTTGGAAAAATAATATTGGATGGCTCAAAGTAGACCCATATAACCTAAGGATTGGATTAGATTCATTTTATGGACTTTTGTCCATGACAATAATTTAATTATTATTAAAACCAAAGAATGTGACAACATGTCACTTTCTTAAATCTTATAAGTATAATAATTTTAATTTAGTGATAAACTTAATGAAACTTAGAAAATGAATAGTATCCAGAATGTTAATCCAATTATATACATCATAGTAATTTATTTAGAATTTTTAGGGATTGAATAATTATCATTTATTATGACACAAAGATGATGCAGTAATTGTCTTATCAATGAAATATTGACATAATTGATGTTATAAATGCCCAAATAAATGTAATTTGAGACTTTTTATGACTTACATTAATTTTCTTGGTTAATATGACATGTTATTGTTGATATAAGTACCTTTGTTCGAACTTATCATTCTGTTATAAATTTCATAAAAATCATGAACCAAATAGTGTCAAAATTGACATAAATTAGTTTTTTAAACAAATATTATATTATTAATTGTTATTTAATTCCTAAAAATATAAGGTTCAGACAAATGAATTATATAAGGATAGATATATTAATAATAAACAACTTGGGGTTATTTTGGCTTGTTATGGTATGTTTTTTAACCATATAGTGTAAGAAAACAAAAAGACACAACAAAAGTTAAATTATTTAAATTAGAGTTAAATTTAATTGATAAGGTTAAAATAATAATCTAAACTTGTCTAAATCCTATTGGATGGGATTTTTTCGACCCATCACCACTTTATCTTCGAAATAAGACTCTTTGGAACCATTATAAACCTAATTTTACCTTAATATAAAATAATATTTTGAGATTTTCCTAAGGTGCCCCTCTCCTCCCTTATAAAAGGGCACCTCATCCCTCTCCTCCTCACACAAATTTGAGCATTCAAGCTCAGCCAAACCCGGCCAAAATCTCTTCTACACTTCCCTAGTATCATCCTAGAGGTCTTGGTCTTCTTCAAAGACCATCCTTAGTTCTTTAAGTGGAGGTTAAGAAAAGGCGCGTCAAAAAGAGGTAATATCCATTACCGATCTTTTTCAATTTCTTTCTTCTTCAGCTTCTTCTTATTTATTTGTTTCATGATAAAGTAATAACATCAGTATTTCTTATATACTGATATGTTATTATAAATATGAAACAACTCTAATTAACCTTCTATCCATCCTACGAAAAAAGGAAATCACCATGCGTGCGTACGTACGGAATACCGTCTCTACGCCGTGGTGTAATCTATTTTCCACCACCACCTTAATTGGATTGGTATAATCGTGTAATGAGTAACTATATATGATTATTATAAAGTGATATTGATACTTAAATAGTATACATACACTTCAACACAAGTTCACGATCATGAGAATGATATCATCGCTCGTACGTACGTACGGACTACCGTCTCCACGACGCGATGAGATTCATTCTCCACATTAACCATTCATGAATGATTATAAAGTATATATAATGAATAATAATGAAATATATGACATGTAAAATCTACTGTATTTATGTATATTTATATATGTATGTAATCTACTTACTTCCATTCAAGAGAATAAGGAAAGGAAAACAGCGTTCATGCGTACGTACGGACTACCGTCTCCATGAATGGTGTGTTTAATTTCATTTATCTATCTATTATACATATATATATACTGAATATATATGATATATAAATCATGTTTAATATTCTGGAAGTAATTAAATCATGATATATGTAATAATAATGTCACGAACAACAAGTCCAAACACCTACGATAAATGAAACGATTTTACCCAAAACGCTTCTTTAACATGGAATTTACAAAAGAATGGGTAATATAAAGTCATAAGTGAACCATATAGTATATCATAACAATGAATATGATTATGTAATAAGTTAATGACATTATTTAAATCATTATACAGGAGGTTCAGATACGTACAAAGCATATCAGACATATGGTAAGGGAAATATCACAATCTCATTTTTATCCGAGATTGTTTATACTTTGGTATTTACTGGGGTGTATTTTATCATCCACATCCATGTTTCCTCAATATTTAATATTATTTACATTCAACTACAATTTTTTAAATCCTATTTTACCCTTCGGTGTGTTTTTAGTAAAAGAAATGAAAGGAATCTTTTGTCGTTTTTCGTACGAGGTACTTTTTTGACTTTTCTGACAAAAGTACGAGAAGAATGTTTTTTAACTTATACGAAATGAATGGATTTTTAAAAAATTATTTCAAAGAATAATCCTTTACAAGTTTTCAGGTCTATTTTTAATCAAATTCCTTTAGTTTATAATTGTATGACATGTTAATAAAGGAAAAGTGTTTTTGAAGTAGAAAGGATATTTTCCTCAAGAATGGAGTTCAAGTGTTTTATCAAAATTATTTTCCATATAAGATAATAAAGGTTTCTGTTTCTATCCCTATTATTACATTGATTTGATTATGTTGTGATGGAGTTATTTTTATGAATTACTTTATCTTATATGAATTGTTTTATGATGTCATGTTGTTTAAGAATCCCATTTTTATTACATGGGTTATGAAATGATGTATGATTTATGAATTTGTGGCACACATAAGAATGGTATCATTATGAGATGGGTGGGACCTATATATCCCTCCTATGCATTGGGTAAAGATTTTATATCTCATGAGATAGACATGGCTGGAACAGTAGGTTATACCAGTTCAGTGAAACAGGACTGAAATGAGGGTAACTTGGTTCAGAAATGGACTTTGTCCACTAAGATAGTCTTGGCAATGAGTATTGACTAATAAGATATGATTCTCTATGATTATGTTTGTATGCCACAAAGTTTCATGTTTTAAGTTATTATTATTGGGATTACATTTCACTACTATGATTTATCCCATGATATGATATTATGATCTCTTTTACAGGTTAAGATTTCCAAAATGTTATGTTCTTATGAATATGATGTGATTGATTTTTCTTTTGTTTACCCTTACTGAGCTTTTGAGCTCACCCTTTTATGTTTTCATTTCCCCATGATATAAATAAAGGTTTTAGGTAAGAAAAAAAAGTGAAGATCTTTATGGGATATGTTTAAGATCTTTCACCATTATTAGAAGATTGCGTTCCGAGTTTCCAAAGACACTAAAATATTACGGTCCTTGTGTGTGTGTGTTTTTTATGTAATAAGTATTCCACAAAAGTAATGTAATGTCCTTGTACGTTAAGCTTCGGGTCTCTACAGTTTGTATCAGAGGAAAGGTTTAGTCAACCTTTGGAAACTAGGATGCGAAAACGTTAGTGAGATCCCTAGAGATATTTCTAAGGTATGTCTAGGGATGTCCCTAAGGATAAGTATACATATAGGATATAGTCCTAGAACTACGGTAATGATCATATAATTTAACCTAAGATGTTAGATATTGAGGATACTCCCCCTTCATTATGTTGTTTTCCCTAGAATGATGTTTTCCTCTCACACTATTCTTTTTGGGTTTTAGACGATGGCTGGAACCCGAAGGAACCGTGTTGATCAATGCAATGGACAATGCAATGATTGTCCATCTGAACAAACAAATGTTATGGGAGATGGAGTGAAAAATCTTATTTCTATACTTACACAAGCTATGAATCATTCTGAACTTCCAAATGAGCAGAGAATGGAACAATATTCTATTGAGTCCTTCATGAGGCAACGCCCACCTTCTTTTAGTGGGTCTTCCGATCCACTTGTTGCTGAAAAATGGATCAGTACCATTGAAAAGACATTTTCAGTTATTCAATGTTCTGAAGATGATAAAGTCATCTTAGCAGTATATCATTTGGAAGGTGAAGCTGATCAATGGTGGAATCTTATCAAGAATACGAGGCCAAGAGATGAAATTGAGTCCATGGAATGGGACGAGTTCAAGAACTTGTTTTTTAGTAAGTACTTCCCTCGTATTCTTCGAAAAATGATGGAAAATGAGTTTCTTGAGCTGAAGAAGAAGGATGATGAATATGTTGGTATATATAAAGAGAATTTTACAAGACTTGCAAGGTATGCATCTGGCATTATCATCCAACCTGAAAGTAAAGTTGATCAATTTTTCAGTGGCTTAAAACCAAGTCTTCGAAGGGAATTATCTATAAGAGACTTCAGTAGCTATGAAGAAATTGTGTGTTGTTCTATCAAGGTAGAAATGGATGTTGGTGTTACATATCCATCTCATGGTTTTGACAAGAAACGAAAAATGGAGTTCAAGGAGAAATATCAGAATAATGGTGAAAATAAGATGAATGTTTCCTTATGCACAAAGTGTGGAAAGAAGCATGGTGGAGATTGTCTTAAAGGGACTAGAAAATGTTTTAAGTGTGGAAAATAAGGTCATCGAGCAGCTGAGTTTTGATGTAATGAAAAAAGGGTTTCTAATGATGTGAATAAAGCAAAGACTGCAGAGAACACACCACCAACACTTCAATGATTCAATTGCAAGGAAATGGGGCATTATACTAATAAATGCCCTAATCCAAGGGTTAGTGATGATCGACATGAGCAACTGCTTAAGGCAAAGGACAAAGGGAAGTCACATGCGATCACTATTGGCAATGTTGAATATGACAAAGATGTGGTGGAATGATTAAGTGTTTATGTAATGGTATTCCAAAATAATGTTGTATCATGGAGTATTGGAATATTTATGTATTGGTCTAATGTGGTATTCAAAGTGATTGAGATATTTTTGGAAATAAGATGATATGTGCTTAATGAAGGGAAAACGAGAAAATGAAATGTTTAACAGTATTCATGAGCTCATGATTGATATAAGGACTAAGTGATATCATGGTTTGAGGATATAGAATTTTTAGGATTTTGGTATGTGGAAAGTGTAAACTTTTAACTGCATTCATGTTTTCACTAAGGTTCAATGGATATTCATTCTTCAAGAGAATACATGATTAAGGTATTCACATGTTTGTAATTTGACTAACAAGATATATCTTATGATATATGAGGGATAAATGATGGCATTCACATGATCATTTTCTTTATACTATGAGCTTGGACCGAAGTATTTTAGATAAGCCTAAATATTGGAATGGATTATGTTGGACATATGTTAGTATTGTTTAAGGATAAAACTTTTTTGATATTTTTGATGGGATGTTATAGCAGTATAGATTTAGAAAAAGGAAAACCTGCAGGACGGGCGACAGCCCATCGCGTCGGACAAGGCTGTGGAAATCGAACCCACGACCGAAGTGAGACTGGCCTTTATCGCCTACCACTGGCCTACAGGAAGTACCTGTTTAGTAGAAACTAGTTTTATTATATTAAGCTGTATATGAAGTATAATTCTATTTTTGGAACCATATACGATTAATATAACCATAAGATGGACTTATAACTTTTGCTAACCTTTTGTTTGAAAGAGATGGAATGACCCATCATTCTATCACATGATCTGCTAACACATCACGAATAACAAATTCAACTTCATTTCTTTAAGGGATGAAGTGGAAATTGTTCAATTCACGAACAACAATGAGATTGTACCAAAATCATGAAATTATTTCTTTTAATTCATCAACTTTAGGGAAATGATCTTGAAAACCAAATATGTTGTCCTAGTTCCCTTATATCCGATGAATCAGATGGTACCTTAGATCATCACAAATCAATAGCTTTGTGATTGTTGGATTTTTCATAGCCATGTTCTCTACCACTCTCCATCAGAACATGGTGGTGAGATTTTTCTTCTATATCCATATTTTCACCTATGTTCTCCTACGTGGAAACCTAGTGATGATTTAATTTGGGAAACTATTACATTTCATACTTTAGTTTTTAAAGCCATGTTTTGGTATTCCTTTTTACGATGTGGGTTACTATTAAACAAACTTTCGAGTAGTAAACCATTTATAACCCCAACGAATTTCGAGGGAGAAATTCATTTTAAGGGGGGTAGAATGTAACACCCTGAGATTTTATGAAAAATATTGTTTTAATTTCATTAATGTCTTGTGTTTTATTCTACACCAAGATTACCTTGTGCTATACGCAACACCGTATTAGCTTGTAGTATATGCAACATTATTCTTGAATCGTGTTACGCACAATTTTGATAATAGTTATTCTATGCAACATTGAGTATATATATATATATATATATATTCCATGTATAAATGAAATATGGTTGGATTCTGTTATACGGAACAACAAAGGAGTTGTTCACTACATGCAACCCTGACTTGGCTTGCATTACACGCAATCATGACCTTCCTCGATAGCGTGTGTTGTACGCAATACCGGGTTTTACTAAACAACGATATATTATTATAATATTGTTATGAACTAGATGTTATGAATAGTGTTAAATAAATTTTGAATTTTATAACATTATTATTCATCTTACACATTTCTAGAACATGGTATAAGAACAAAATAAATTTTTCGGTTAAAATAAGTATTTTTCAAAAAATGCAGTTTTGTCGCCTTTTGATGGCGCACCCACTTTAAATATAGGTTTTGACATGTTTATAAGTTCAATTTTAAAAAATAAAATTCTTCTTTTGAATCAGGATATAAAAATTTACATTTGATAATGTTTTGATATTTTTCCGATAACTTTCATATTTTAATGAATAGTAAAAACACGCTATATTTTAATTAAAAACAACTTTTTTCATCGTAATATCTTATGTGGATAAATTATAATATTTAATGGTTTTAAAGTATAAATATAATATATTTTTACCCTTTAATATAATGTATGTCATTAGCATTTATTTTATCTTGCATTCGTAGGTTAAATCAATTCAATCTTTTGCAATGTTTTAAAGAAAAACCCGTTTTCTTTTGACAACGGGATTAATGTTAATTTAATTTCTGCATATTTTGTGTAATGAATTTGGAAAAATGGATTCCATATTTGGAATCAGTGGGTAAAAATTATGTTAATAAGATACTTTTTATTTTTGGGCATTGTGAATAGTAACTACGGTAAATTTTATTTACTATAGTTAAAGGTAAATTGGGTAATTAAGGGTAACTATAAGATTATAAAATTACCCTAACACATCGAAAAATCATATTGGATGGCTCAAAGTATACCCATATAACCTAAGGATCGTATTAGATTCATTTTATGGACTTTTTTCCATGAAAAGAATTTAATTATTATTAAAACCAAAGAATGTGACAACATGTCACTTTCTTAAATCTTATAAGTATAATAATTTTAATTTAGTGATAAACTTCATGAAACTTCGAAAATGAATAGTATCCAGAATGTTAATCCAATTATCTACATCATTGTAATTTATTTATAATTTTTAGTGATTAAATAATTATCATTTATTATGACACAAAGATGATGCAGTAATTGTCTTATTAATGAAATATTGACATAATTGATGTTATAAATGCCAAAATAAATGTTATTTGAGACTTTTTATGACTTACATTAATTTTATAGGTTAATATGACATGTTATTGTTGATATAAGTAACTTTTTTCGAACATATCATTTTTTTTATGAATTTCATAAAAATCATGTACCAAATAGTGTCAAAATTGACATAAATTAGTTTTTAAACAAATATTATATTATTAATTGTTATTTAATTCATAAAAATGTGAGGATCAGAAAAATTACTCATATAAGGATATATATATTAATAATAAAAAAACTTGGGGTTATTTTGGCTTGTTATGATAAGTTTATTAACCATATTGTGTAAGAAAACAAAAAGGCACAGTAAAAGTTAAATTATTTAACTTAGAGTTAAATCTAATTGATAAGGTTAAAATAATAACCTAAACTTGTTTAAATAATATTGGATGAGATGATTTAGACCCATACCCACTTTATCTTCGAAATAAGACCCTTTGGAACCATTATAAGCCGAATTTGACCTTAATATAAAATAATATTTTGAGATTTTCCTAAGGTGCCCCTCTCCTCCCTTATAAAAGGGCACCTCCTCCCTCTCCTCCTCACACCAATTTGAGCATTAAAGCTCAGAGAAACCCTGTAAAAATCTCTTCTCCACTTACCTAGTATCATCCTAGAGGTCTTGGTCTTCTTCAAAGACCATCCTTAGTTCTTTAAGTGGAGGTTAAGAAAAGGCGCGTCAAAAAGAGGTAATATCCATTATCGATCTTTTTCAATTTATTTCTTCTTCAACTTCTTATTCTTTAGTTGTTTCATGATAAAGTAATAAAATCAGTATTTATTATATACTGATATGTTATTATAAATATGAAACAACTCTAATTAACCTTCTATCCATCCTACGGAAAAAGGAAATCACCGCGCGTGCGTACGTACTGAATACCGTCTCCACGCCGTGGTGTAATCTATTTTCCGCCACCACCTTAATTGGATGGGTATAATGGTGTAATGAGTGACTATATATGATTATTATAAATTGATATTGATACTGAAATAGTATGAATACACTTCAACACAAGTTCACGATCATGAGAACGATATCACCGCTCGTGCGTACGTACGGACTACCGTCTCCACGACGCGATGAGATTCATTCTCCACATTAACCATTCATGAATGATTATAAAGTATATATAATGAATAATAATGAAATATATAACATGTTAAATCTACTAGATTTATGTATATTTATATATTTATGTAATCTACTTACTTCCATTCAAGAAAATAAGGAAAGGAAAACAGCGTTCATGCGTACGTACGGACTACCGTCTCCATGAACGGTGTGTTTCATTTCATTTATCTATCTATTATATATATATATATATACTGAATATATATGATATATAAATCATGTTTTATATTATGTAAGTAAGTAAATCATGATATAAGTAATAATAATGTCAAGAAAAACAAGTGCAAACACCTACGATAAATGAAACGATTTTACCCAAAACGGTTCTTTAACATGGAATTTACAAAAGAACGGGTAATATAAAGTCATAAGTGAACCATATATGATATCATAACAATGAATATGATTCTGTAATAAGTTAATGACATTATTTAAATCATTATACCGGAGTTTCGGATACGTACAAAGCATATCAGACATAAGGTAAGGGAAATATCACAATCTCATTTTTATCTGAGATTGTTTATACTTTGGTATTTACTGGGTTGTATTTTATCATCCACATCCATGTTTCCTCAATATGTAATATTATTTACATTCACCTACAATTGTTTAAATGCTATTTTACCCTTCGGTGAGTTTTTAGTAAAATATATGAAAGGAATCTTTTGTCATTTTTTGTATGAGGTACTTTTTTGACTTTTCCGACAAAAGTACGAGAAGAATGTTTTTTTAACTTATAAAACATGAATGGATTTTTAAAACATTATTTCCAAGAAGCATCCTTTACAAGTTTTCAAGTATATTTTTAATCAACTTCCTTTAGTTTATAATTGAATGACATGTTAAGAAAGGAAAAGTGTTTTTGAAGTAGAAATGATATTTTCCTCATGAATGGAGTTCAAGTGTTTTATCAAAATTATTTTCCATCTAAGATAATAAAGGGTTATGATTCTATCCCTATTATTACATTGATTTGATTATGTTTTTATGGAGTTATTTTTATGAATTTCTTTATCTTATTTGAATTGTTTTATGATGTCATGTTGTTTAAGAATTCCATTTTTATTACATGGGTTATGAAATGATGTATGATTTATGATTTTGTGGCACACATAAGAATGGTATCATTATGAGATGGGTGGGACCTATATCTCCCTCCAATTCATTGGGTAAAGATTTTATATCTCATGAGATAGACATGGCTGGAATGGTAGGTTATACCGGTTCAGTGAAATAGGACTGAAACGAGGGTAACTCGGTTCAGAAATGGACTTTATCCACTAAGATAGTCTTGGAAATGAGTCTTGACTAATAAGATATGACTCTCTATGATTATGTGTGTATGAAACAATGTTTCATGTTTTAAGTTATGATTATTGGGATTACATTTCACTACTATGATTTATCCCATGTTATGATATTATTATCTCTTTTGCAGGTTAAGATTTCCAAAATGTTATGTTCTTATGAATATGATGTGATTGATTTTTCTTTTGTTTACCCTTACTGAGCATTTGAGCTCACCATTTTATGTTTTCTTTTCCCCAGGATATAAAGAAAGGTTTTAGGTAAGAAAAAAAGGGATGATCTTTATGGGATATGTTGAAGATCTTTCACCATGATTAGAAGATTATGTTCTGAGTTTCCAAAGACACTAAACTATTACGGTCCTAGTGTGTGTGTTTTTGTTATGTAATAAGTATTCCGCAAAAGTAATGTAATGTCCTTGTACGTTAAGCTTTGGGTCTCTACACGAGAAGTGCACTTCCTCGGGCACGTGGTGTCCGAGAAGGGGGTAGCGGTGGACCCGTCAAAAGTTGAGGTAGTTGTTTCTTGGGCAGCACCCAAGAATGCGGAAGAGGTCCGTAGTTTCCTTGGGCTGGCAGGTTACTACCGGAGATTCATACCCATCTTCTCCCGAGTTGCAGCCCCTTTGACGGCTCTGACCAAGAAGGACTAGGCTTTCGTATGGAGTGAGCAGTTTTAGTCAGCCTTCAGCTATCTGAAGGAAAAGTTGGTCAGTGCCCCAGTGCTGAGATTACCAGAAGAAGGGGTGGCCTATTAGGTATTCTGTGATGCTTCAGTACAGGGCCTGGGATGCGTGTTGATGCAGCGACAAGGGGTGATCTCTTATGGGTCCAGGAATCTACGTTCCCATGAGTGTAATTACCCCACCCATGACCTGGAGATTGCAGCGGTTGTTTTTGCACTAAAGTTATGGCGGCACTACCTCATCGGGGAACACTTTGTGGTCTTCACGGATCACAAATTTTTGAGGTATATCTTCTCCCAGCGGGACTTAAACTTGCGACAGCGGAGATGGGTGGAGTTCCTCCATGATTACGACTTCGAGATCTCTTATACTGAAGTCAAGGGCAATGTGGTGGCTGATGCCATGAGCAGGTGGACGCAGAAGGATGCGGTCCGAGAGTCGGCGGACGCCTGGAATGCAATGGAGGAGTTGTCCGCCTTACACTTGGATGCGGGGATGGATAGCGGCAGAGGCTGCCTATATCAGATGATAGTGCAGTCATCTCTGTTTCGACAGGTGGAGGAGTCTCAGTGGGGAGACCCGGAGTGAGAAGTGATGTGTTACCGGGTTGACCAGGGCAATGCTCTAGAAGGATGGACAGAGGATGGTCAGAACCGGATGCTTTTCCAGAAAAGGTTGTTTGTCCCGGAGGCGATGCGCGACAAGGTTCTCAGTGGGTTCCAAAAATCACCCCTGGCGGTACACCCATGAGTTTCCATGACATACCAGGGTTTGAAGAGGCATTTTTGGTGGCCCAGTGATAAGCGAGCGGTGGCGGAGTTTGTGGCCAAGTGCTTAGTGTGTCAGCAAGTGAAGGCTGAACACCGAGTTCCAGGCGGCCTATTGTGACCTCTAGATGTCCCCGAGTGGAAGTGGGATGACATCTCGATGGATTTCGTCACGGGACTACCAAAGGTCCAAGGAGGGTACGACGCCATCTGGGTGGTAGTGGACAGGTTGACGAAATCAATTCACTTTCTGGTAATCAGGGAGTCGAGTACTGTGGACGCTTTGGCAAGAATGTACGTGGATGAGGTGGTGAGGTTGCATGGAGTTCCGAGGTCTATAGTCTCGGATAGGGATGCACGGTTTACCTCGCGAGTCTGGAGAGGATTGCATCATTCATTTAGCACCCAATTATGCCTTAGCACTGCTTTCCATCCCCAGACAGATGGACAAACAGAGAGCACCATCCAAACCTTGGAGGATATGCTACGGGCATGTGTTCTGGACTCAGGAGGATCATGGGTGCGACACTTGCCCCTATTAGAGTTCGCTTACAATAATAGCTATCACTGTACCATTGGAATGACTCCGTTTGAAGCCCTGTATGGGAGGCCATGTCGTTCACCTATGTGTTGGGCCGAAGTAGGAGAGGCAGACATCCTTGGCTCGGAGGTGGTGCAGAACACAACAGAGAAGGTTCAGCTCATACGGGAAAGGATGAAGGCGTCCCATGACCGATAGAAGTCGTATGCTGATACCTGGAGGAGGCTCTTGGAGTTTGAGGTTGGGGACCACGTATTCTTGAAGGTCTCTCCTCAGCGTGGGCAGCGGAGGTTCGGCAAGGGGAGTAAGCTTTCCCCTAGGTTCATCGGACCCTTCCAAGTATTGCGGTGGGTCGGCAAGGTGGCTTACCAGCTAGCATTTCCACCACCGCTACTGAGAATACATGGTGTCTTCCATGTGTCCCAGCTCCGTCAGTATCTGCACGATGATTCACACATCCTTGATTGGGGTGATCTGGACATCGAGGACGATGTGACCTTTGTGGAGAGACCAGTGATGATCGAGGATCACAAGGAGAAGGTGCTTTGTGGGCGAACCATTCCCTTGGTTCGCGTGTTGTGGAGACATGGTGGGCTTGTGGGGATTGGGTCCATTACTTTGTGAAAATATCGTTTTGGGTTTTCGGGGTTGGGAATCACGGTGGTCTAGGCCTACCGGTAGTTGTCACCCATCGGTAGCTCTTAGCTACCGGTGGCTCTGGCCTACCCCGCGGGTTATTTCCAGTCGCACTCCCTTTTGCGCAAATAGGGTTTTAAACCCTATTTTGACTTGTATCAGCGTGTTTTAAAGTCCAGTAATGCGCATAATAGTATTAATTAAATTCTTAATCAATTAATGAGCCAGTTTAAACCACCCGACCCTTTAATGATGAGTGGAGCTGCGTGATCAACCCATGACCCCCGCGCCTTACGCGGTTTCGCGTTCTCACCTCAACCTTCTGCGACTCTTATAAAATAAGGGTTAGTCGTGGTTTCTCCTTTCCTCGATCGTGGCTCTTCACAAATAGCTTCTGGTTCATCGGGCACATCGTTATCTGTAAAATTCCGTGCCCGGCCTAAGCATTGATAGACGAAGCGATTTTCGTTCAGGCGATCCGAATTGCTATCCATGAACTTCCTCCCCCGGCCTCAGCCTAGATCATTGATCCAACAGGTAGGGAATTTCTCCTTTTCCTCTCTCTTTGATGTATCATGCGGGGTGGGCATGCTTTGGTTCTGTATAATTGGATAAACCAGACCTAATTAAAGATAATGAACGAATTCTATAAAGAAAGGAGGGGGGCTGGGATCGTTGATGATGTCCTATATTTTTTTGATGCTGTTTCTTTTATGACCATCTTGTTGAGTTGTGCTGGCTTATGCCTTCTGAAAATCAAGGTCGTTGGTTGTCTTTGTTTTTTCACTAATGAAACCTACTGATGTTTTAAATGGCTTGTTTAAAAATGTGAACTCCTGCTGTGAAATTGGTTAATCACATATATCCGGCTGAATAAGTTGAAAGCACCAGGATCAATCCCTTCTATGCTAACCCCGTTCAAAATGGAATTGAAATCATAGAACGTGTAAAATCTTTTAAATCTGAAAATACAGGCTTGGCCTTGCTTAGTGTTGGTGGCAGTGTTTTGGTGGTTTTCTTTACGAGTCGATTGCTAGAGATGTGGGAGGGGATGGGATCCCCTGTTCTTTTATACACTCAGTGGATGTGTGAAATTGGGGGATGGGATCCCCTGTTGTTTCGGCTTCTGTGGTTGTGGGTTTTAAGACTGGGTGGATACTTGTTTATATCATGAATTGGGGTGTAATCCTTTGTTGTTGAGAACCGGGTATGGGCGTTGTGGTTGTTGCTTGATTGTTCACCTTCCTGGACTTATGCCTATGCCTACTAGTTTCCCAGTAGTGCTTAAACATAAACATTATTACTGAAGGTGAAATAAGAAAGGGTACAAGTGGGTTGTTAGTGTGAGTCGTGACTCAGACTTGAGCGTTGTTGTGATCTGTTGGCTGTCTGAAGAAAAACCTAGCTTTGGTGAGAATGGCGGGATTGGTACGATGCGTAGGATGTCTCAATAACCAGTGGGAAAGTGGCGCGGGGTACCCAAACCTCGATGTTCTCTTAATATATATATTACTTGACTTGCGTTATTTGGGGAGTGTGCCTTGGTGAGTCCTGGGGTGGATAGTTTACCATGATAGGTGTTTGGTTTACTTCTTTTCTCACGGGACTTTAGCACGTTCCCCCACTTGTGCACGAGAGTCTTTGGTTTCCCTACTGAGTGTACTTTTATGCTCACCCTACTTATATAAAACTGCTTTCAGGTTTCTAGGAGGACTTCTGGGATCACGCATGACCTTACTAACTCGGTCCTTTGGGGCAGTTGCAGTTGCTGTTTTTCTTCTTTGGTACTTACCTTTGTAGTACCCCTTTGTACTTTGCGGCTTTACTTTTAGAACATGCATGTGGGAATGGTTTATTTCTTTTGGTTTTACTTCTATTTCCTTCTTGGCGTTTTTGAGTTTCATCATCTCATCTCTCAATCTTATAAAACAAAAAGGGGTAATGCCTTCCATTTGTGAGAAATTTCTATACCCTTGGTGCTAGTTGCCACTCCGGGACCTATTAAAGGCGGGTCTCGGGGGTCATTATCTCTCCCTCAAATTAAAGAAGGAAAGTCCTGGCAATCTGCTGACCCTGCCATATTTTTGGTGAAGGTGGGTCATGACAGAAAAACTTACAAAAACGTTAATGAGTCAAGCATACCCCCAAAAAATAAAATTTTAAATTTTAAATTTCAAAATTCAAATTTCAATTAGAAATCCATCACTTCTGGGTCCACCTACCGCCTCACCTCGCCTCGTGCACCCTATAACTAGGCATACCCATCTAAAAAATAGATTTAAAGAGATACCATCCTTCGAAGTCCATCACAATCATAGAAAATCCAAAGTGATCACAAAACACCATAAAAACCTGAAGATTAATCCATACTACAATTAATAATGAAGATCAATCATTCGGGATCCCAAAGACATAGATGAAGCCCCATAGGGAAACACCTACAAAAAAAACCATTGAATACTCAAACATCACATCCCGAATCTTCTTGAGAACTACCATGAAAATCTGACAAGGAGAAGATAGCAGGAAATTAGGAGCGGGAGCAAAGTAATGAGAAAACAACGACCTCTACACTAAAATGCAACCACCAAACCATTCCTTTAGAGTCACCACTAAGAAATGAACACCAGTCACAGAATAACAGTAAATATAACCATCCAAAACCTAGAACAATAGAACACTATCAAAGAAGAAGACAAAACCAGACTGTGGAAACACCAAGAGACATCAATCAGCACCATAGACTGGTCAAAGAACTCCATATCTATTTAGTTAATGCAATACCAAGGAGTCCCCAACCATAATGAAAAAAATATAACTAAACAATCATAACTATCCATGGGTTTTGGATCACTGAATTCCATCTCCAGGAGCCATCACTAGTGATAACTACAACCCTCAAAAGACTAAAACTCCACCATGGATCTTCAATGAGGATGACACACCATCAGGTTACTAATAGTCCACCATAGAACCTCACACTAGACCCTCCCTGAAAAGTGAACTGGGTATAAGATCACCATCACAAAAAATAGGGGATGAGACCGAGGGGATGATATTTGAGGGAGAAGCCGCTAAAGAAAAAAGGGGTCTCCACAGAAAAACCCAAGCATCCATGAGAGTGGTGGAGGTGGCTGAATCATCAGTGGAGGTGATAATGACATCGATGTCAGTAAAAGTGGAATCAATGTTTGTGGAGACAATTTCAGCCTTATCAGAGGCAGTGTCAGTGTTATCGGAGGCCGCGTCGACATTAGTAGAGGCAGACGTGATGTTGCGGGTCACCGAAGAAGGCAGGGTTGGGGGTATTCCATGGTGAGTGATTTAGGGTTGGGATTTTAAGAGATTTTAACAAATAAATAAAATTAATAAAATAAAAAATTTTATTCAGATTATTAAATTAAATATATAATAAATACATATATTAATGGTATAAAATTTTATAAAAATTATTAATTTTATTTTAATTTAAAATAAAATTTCAATACATGAATATAAATTATTAATAGAAAAATATTTATCAATTTATTGTTATGTTTTTTTATTTATTAAATTGAAATTATTAATTTTTTAATTTATTTGACTATATTTTGTTATGTTTATTATGTTTAAATATAAATATTAAATTATAATGTGTGTAAAAAATATCAAACATATATGAAAATATATCAAATATTATATGATTTAAATTTCATTTTATAAAAATTATTTATTGGATTATAAAATGAAAAATATTAACAAATATCAACACTATTGATATATAGAAAAAATTGGAATCAAAATTTTTGTAATGAGATATTTTTAATAACACTTGAAAAAATCGATATTGACTATGGTAATAAAAATATTAATATAAAAAAATAGCTTCATTTACTTTTTACTGATAATTTTTTTTGTTATAAAATGGTTAATTGTAACAATTTCTATTGATAGTAAAATATTTTTTGGTAATAGTTATCATTAATAAAAAAAATTCACATATTAATAATGTTTTTGGTTATTAGTGTGATAAAGCGATAGATTTAACGAATGGTAAAATAATTGTTGGTATTAAATGATCAATATCAAAAGATATCTATTTCAGTAAAAAAAAGTGTTAGAATTAAATATTTATACCAATGATACATAATATCAGTTTGAAATACTCATTTTTACCAAAATATATATTTTCTGTCAATACATTTCTATTGGTATAATCCATTTTTTTTGTAGTGACATCACACTTGTGACATTAATATATCTAATATCATTCCATCAGGATAAAAGGGGTTATATTAGGTTTAAAATTTTCATTTAAGAGACTGATTAATTTATAATTATAGAGATTCATATTTAATTTTTAGTGACCATGTAATTACTCTAAATTCTTATGTAACAGCAACACTTAATTATTCAATTAAAAAAATAAGATAAATGATTAAAAAAAGTAAATTTAATACATTTTATATAGATGATTATATTTAAATAATTTAATATATATATATATATATTATATGGTATTTTTGAAAGGATTATATTCAAATTTAATATATTTCTTGATGGATTTAATGTAAAATTTAAATAATAGAATGAAAAATTAGTTTAATGATATTTTATGACAATAATATTTTATTTAATAATTTGAAAATCATAAATATATATATATATATTAGAAAATGATAATATGATATCATCTAATATTATAACCCATGGCCATTTATGATCCAACTTTACCTTTATAGTTAATATAATTACACTTTAATATGTTAAAATTGATTACCATGGTTATGTATAAAATTGAATAACCAAAGGGTTAATCAAATTGATAATGTTTAAAAATATATATAAATGTATAAAATTTTATTAGAAGATTATATTAATATTTTAACCTCTTTATATTTTATGATACTCCATTCTAGAACCATTTTACCTCTATTGGGAATATATTATATAATAATATTTCATAATTTTCCAAAAGTGTCGCTTCTATCACTTATAAAAGGGAATGGATTTTCTCTTTCATTTAAACTAATTTTTCCCCTACTAATCAATAAAATTATTTCAAATACTCTTATAAACATTACGATAAAATTTTTAGTGGGTTTTTATTCCCAAAATACTAATCTTGGGTCACATAAGAGAAGCTCAACTAGATATCCTTCAAAAATGAGGTACTTATATCTACCTAGCACTTTCAATTTTATTATTATTTTAGAAACATCAATTTTTTCTAATAATTACAATATAATAACATCAATATTTCTCATATACTGATTTTTTGTTTATGCCATAATATTTAGACATCACCTTCTATATCAAATGGAAAACAAAACCGTCAGCCATGTGCATGATTAACCCCAAATATGCAACTAGATGTATTTTTTTCCATTACCATTTCACATGAAGATAGAAAAAAATAAATATTTTTTAAATTTATTACAGAATAATTCTTATGTAATTATAATATCATATGTTCCTTCTTCACTTCCAATCCATTTAAAAACTATAACGTCGCTCATGCGTATGTATGGACTACCAGAACCATGAGCCAAAGCAATTCGTTTTTCAGTATCAATTTACAGGGATGGTAATAAAGATAAATTTAATGAATATATATGATATATATTTTATAATATTTAATTTTCAATGGTTAATTATTATTTTACATTATTTCTTTTGATCAATTTAAAAGAGGAAATAACATTCATGCGTATGTAGGGCCTACAATCTCCATGAACAATATAATTTTTTTTCTATCTCTACTATTTATTGATGACTATATATATATATATATTGAATATATATAATACTTATATCATTATTAAAAATCATTTTATGATTGAACAATTATCAATGAACACATACTATAACTATTGAATCAAAACATACATGTAAAATGAAGCAGGTGACACCTGAAATAATTATAATAATATATGCTTGTAAATAAATGGGTGATATGATCTTATAAATGAAGATTAAATTATAGTATTTATATGTTTATATATTTTTATTTAACTATAATAAATATATATTTATTATATAATCAGTCAAAATCAATTATACAATATGCAAAAATGAGGTAATATAACATCCCATAACTTTCAAAAATATATATCACATGCTAAAAGATGAATTTTAATGACAAAAAATAACAGTCCCTACATAAAATTAGTTCATTATATATCTATATTATCCCCACTATATTCTCCATAACTAGCTTCTTTCCAAGAAATATCATAGATATTACTTTTCTTCTTAACCTTGGGAAAAGAAATATAATAAAGGGTGATATCAGATGCTATGAAACAGTAAACAAAGAAGTTATAAATGATCACTTAATAATAAGCTGAATATATGGGTCTGTGAATATTATCAATAAATTTTTAAATCGTAAACGACATATAAATGATCATAATATTGACTCATGGCACAAATATTAGAAATATATAAGATATTAATCATAAAGTATTATAATAACATGAGCCATGAGTTTATAACATTGGAATAAGACACATGTTTTTGGAATAAAAAAACAATGTAAAATAATTTCCATAGTATTAAATAATAATTTAAAACACTATAATTGTGGAATGGTTTCACTCCCTAAACCATCATAGTAGTCATGGTTCACCCTCAACATTTTCATAGTGGAAAATTTCAATTGCTAAATTTGGCTCACTCCCTATTCCAATCTTATTTATCGCATTAGATATCAATATTTTCCCAATTAATAAAGGAAGATATATTTCCCACCCACACATATTTAAAATTTTAGCACCATCACTGGTTATAAAAAAACTATTTTTCATGGTTATATTGAAAGTTTCCTCCATAGTTATGATATAACCACTATCATTTGTTATCACATAACCACAATCACATAATGGGGAATATACCAGTTTACTATAAAAAATCATAATACAATAATCATATAAGAACCCATGAAAGGAAATAGATTTAATAAACATGTCCTTATATAATAACCCATGTAAAGGGAATGGGTTTTACAAATATTTCACTATTTCCCATAGAATATCCTATTAAAAATAAGGGGGCCTCATAATCATTTCATCACATCATTATAGAATAAGTAATAGAGAAGGAACATGTTTTATAAAATTATTTCCATAATAAACATAAAAAATCCATATAATGAATAAGGATTTTATCATTTTATCATATTTGTAAATAAATAATGTTTTAAACTAAGGGTTGTTTTCATTAATTAATAGAAATTCCACTAAAATATTCATGAGGAATATAAGCTTCCCATTTTGAAACCACATATTTAATATATTAATATTTCAAAAATAAAATAGAGAAATATTTAATTTTAAAAACGATTGAAAGATGTAAAGTAAGCTTGAAATACATGATAGGTTGGTATGGATGGAAGTTCTTGTTCATTTTGTTTATTTAAAAGAAACCATTATTTTTTACACGTTTGTCAACAAATAAGAACGTATATCATACAGAAAATTATTAAAATATTCTTTTTGAATATTTTTTTGAAAATATTTAAATCATGGGTAAAATGACTATAAAAATAATTATATAATAATAAAAAACTTAAATAAAACATTTAAAAAAACATTTATATGTAATAATTTATTTTTGATCTAACTGATATTTTAATTTCATTTTACATAAAAACATATTTTCAGTTGCATGAGTACATATGGTGTAGCAAAAGAGATGAATAAATGTATTCTAAAAAAAAATGATTAATATAATAAAAATAATTATTTTATTGAGTGATAGATCATAGGATTTTTTCATTTCAAACATAATTATAAAAAGTAATGATTAACAATGAGATTGTAAAATAAAACCCTTACCAATTTTGTAACTTTTAATTATTAAGCACCCTGAAAGGAAGAAAGTTATATAGACTTAAAAATACCAACAAAAATAAAAATAATAATAATAAAATACATTAATTTATATTATATACCTCAAAAAAATAATATTGGGGTGAATAAAAAATGTTTCCCACAAAAATAAAAGTGTGACATAAATCTCTTAACTCTTTGGTAACTTCTAAATATAAGCCCCATGAACTAATAAAATTGATTTAAACATTTAATATCATGAAAATAATGATATTAAATATAGAACATGTAAACAAGTATTTATATAAACCCCACAAAATAAAAAATTTGTGAATTTTATATAAGTCTCCCCGAAATAAAATATTTACAAAAAATCCCTTATCATAGGCCCAACTACCTTCATAAACATCGGAAAATCCTATATAATAAATATAAAAATATTATGAATATTGATTAATTATAAATATATTAAATAATAATTATCATATATGTTATAACATATATTATTTACTTACCACCTTTTATCCCAAATCGTATAAAACAACTTTATTAAAATCACTATTTTATGTAATATATGTATCATTTTTCATGCACATTTTGGTTTGACAATTGTGGCACATGTATTTTGATAATGGTTCTTATAAACAAAATAATTTTAATAATTATATAAATAAAATATATATACATTATAAATATGATTATATTCATTTATAAAAAATAAATATCGAATAATGAATTACACTATTAATGGAGATGGTAGACCCTGCGTATGCATGAATAATAATTCTAATTTTTGATAGATGGAAAAAAATAAAGTTATTGAAATAATAACCATTTAGGTATAATTATTATATAATTTATATAATATATATTCATAAATTCCATAGATATTACCATATATGTAAAATATAAACACAAAACTAACAATATCGCTTAGTGGAGGTGGTAGTCTACACATACACATGAACAAAGTAATTCTTTTCCAAAACATTGGAGAGAAAGAAGTTAGATATGATATTATCCTTATAAATGAATAATTATATCATTAATAACATATATAAAAATTAAACCCATCATAATAACCATCGGTTATATATGGTGATGGAAAATGAATTATATATTTAAGTAGAGATGGTATTCCATACACATGCATGAATGATTATTTTACATTCCATTTTATGAGAAATTTCTGAATAAAAGTGGTTTAATAATCATAAAAACATTTTAATATGTTTAAGAAAGTAAATTTATAATTTATGAATAATATAATATATTTAGAGGTGGAAAAGTAATAATTAAAAAACAGAGCGAAAAGTTAATTCAGTTACCTATTCCTGGAAAACAATACCTTAGATATCCACTTAAGGGATTTCTTGACTTTGTATTTTATTGAGCCTCGACACTCCTCCCATGTTCATTGTGTTTTTCTTTTAAAATAATGGCAGTAGTGACTCACAATTTTTAAAAAATATCCAATCAAGGGATATATGGTCATTCTATGGGAATAAATAAACCTATGAAATGTTCTATAGGTGTATAGAAGACAACTTGTTAGGAGGATGGTCCTGATAGAAATGAAAAAGAGGTGTGATGAATAGAAAGGAAAGGTTACCTTTTATAATTTACGGGATATTGGCTCTTGTAATTTCATAAAATATTAAATTAATATAAATTATTAGGATGTCTAGATGGTTCTTATTAGATAATATTATAATTCAATATTAGTATTATTCTACATTATGTCATCATATAAAATTTGTGCAAGTTTGGATCAGATTTTTACCCTTATCCTTTTGTTTAAACAGACTATTATCCATTATGATAATTACTATAGTTTAAACATTTATATCATTTAAGGGTCAATAAAAATACCATAAAATGATAAATGAACCATAAATAGAACCTGGTTGATCTATAAAATAATATCCCATTCTTTTACCCAAATCCAAATTTTAACCGTTTTTATATTATTTAATAAAATAATATTTCTTTTTAAATACCATTAATTTTATTTTCAGCATTTTTCATTTAATTTGATATTAAATGAATCAAGAACGAATAAAAATTTGAATATAATTCATTAAAAACACCCCAAAATGTCATATAGATCTATTAAATTAGTGTCACCCAATAATTCACTTAAAATTTATTAAATTTAATAATTTTTTAACAAATATATTTATTTTTATATTAATTTGAAATTTAATGCATCAATGTTGTATAAGAAATGTAGTTCCTTATATAATTAAAATAAATTAAAACAAATTTATATCAATAAAATGATCTATTTAATCTAAAAATAGACACTAATATTCTATCATAACTTACATTTGTAACTATTTGAAAAAATAAGATACATTTAAAATGAAGAGAGTGGCATTTTATACTTTCATTGATTGAAATATAATATAGGTTATTTTCATAAATTTTTATCGATTAGAAAAATATTTTTTTAGCATATGGTGATTATTGTTTAATTAGCATCATCCAAAAAGAATTTGTAAAAAAACTTATGGCCTTTTTTCTTAATTCTAACCTAGATAAATATGATTTACCCATTATTGTGGTGATAAATTTTTTCACAGTTTCTATCCATGTTGACTAGTAGTAAAATAAGCATATTTTCGAAATTTTAACATCTAATTCAAATTATGGAATCCATTTTATCATTTTCATTAACTATATATGGTAGGAAATAAAGTTTAAATAAGTTCACAAGATGTGATGAAAACTTGTATTTACGAAAATATATTTTTAATCATAAAATATGATTTATTCTTATCATATGCCGAGAAAAGTTTTATATCATTGTTAAAAAATTATTTAATATATAATGTAAAAAATTTAATTAAAATAATTCACCATTACTTTTAAATTTAATTTATTATGTTAATAACACATTTTGTGTATACAAATAGTTTTTAAAAAAAACAAATTTTACGTATCGGAAAATATTTATTTTAAATTTAGAGATAAAATTTGTTCCAATGTACTTAATTGGATTATTTGACTTATAAGAGAAAATTTTTTCATTGACCCTATTTTAATACAAATTTAATATTTATATATTCTTGAATAAGAAATAAAACATTCAATAAAAATTTAATATTTTCACTATACAGTAGAAAACCAATCCTTTAAAAAAACCCAAGGAATTCTACAAAAGATAATTTTGATATGATTATTTCAAAATTGTAGTTAATTTTATGTAATAATTTTTTTTATTTAAAAAAAAATTAAATATAATATTTTCTCATTAAACACAATAAAAATAATTTTTTAAGGAAATATAATTTTAATCATAATATTATTTCTCTAAAAATTGAAAAAAATCTAAATAATTTAAAAATAAATTTATATTATGGATTATATTATCATATTTAAAAGAATTTACATAATAATATTTACAAACTATAAATTAATCTATAGGTTATAATTGACACATAATAATATTTCAATAATTCATTTTTTGTTCATTTAAACTCGGTATTGTGTGAAATATAATCTACTAGAAAAATTAAACAAATTTGAAAAACAATATATTTGTTATAATGATAAGGTATTAAAATCTACCCCCATTAAAATGAATTTATCCCTCAACATTCCTCATTTTTTAAGAATAAAATGATTATATATTTTTTTATGTATTTGAGATCTCATATAACATCAGATTTTTTTAAATTTTCCAGAGAATTTTCACCATTTGAGTGGTCTTGTTCCATAGCATATTATCTCTATTATATAACATTTATAATATTTTACCTCATATAAAATTTCATGTTCTTTTGGTAAAAACCTTATGTTTAGTACATGTTATTGTTTATGTATATTGTTCCTCAAGTGTGATACATGGAACACATCGGGAACTTGAGAGAGGTTTGATGGATGGATTATGTGATCAACTACCATCCCTTATCGATCAGTAATATCTAAATTAAAAATATAGCTCAGGCTCAACTTTTTTTTCTTTCTGAATTTCATTACCATTATTCTTGGAAAAATATTCACAAAAACATTCTCACCAAATTCAAATTCTCGGTGACACCGATGAATATCTGCCCCGTATTTCAGTTGACTATGATCTTCCTTGATGTTCTCCAGAATGGTTCTGAATTTATCTATCATTTCATCTACTAGCTAAGATACTAATATATTTATTGATTTAATCTCAACCTTTTATTTTGATTTAATTAAATTCCATTTTATCTCTTACATCAGGAAATGAATATTCAAGATGAATTTTTCCTTAAAAATGAATCACTTGAAATCACTTTTAAGAAATCATAAGATGTATAAGACATTCATTCAATCTCTTAATATTTTATAAATCCAAAATTTCTAGAAATACTTATCCTATAACATACAAAGATAAAATTAATCAGTTCTATAGGTAGTTACCCATATAGATTCTTCATAATATGAGTAAAAAAATCAAATAAAAAATATATGAATGATTTGATCACATATCATTCCAGTACAAACTGAATAAAGAACATGAAATAATTTCAATCACTCATAAAATTCCATACCAAAATAGGTATACCCTAATCATGTCCCAAAATCAAGTCATGATAAAATCATGTATATTTCTAAAAGAAAATTCAAATATTAATCTGTAAATAACCTCTTTTTCTAATAGAAAACATCTCTATTAAAGGGTTGGATTTCTCTATTCAATAATGTAGTATCAAAAGTGTAATTAAAACAATAAAAAATGACTTTTTTATTCTAACATATATATATATATATATAGATAATCAATGCCCAGAATCACATCAAATATCACTAACTGATAAACATTAAAATTCTCATGGTGTTCATTCATAGAAACCTAAAATATAAATTCGCAGCCCTAGAGTGGTGTATGAATATGACATAATTATTATGATTCAAATCAATTATTAGAAATGCATACTATTTCCCTTTTTTCCTTAGGAATCAATGGTTGTTGTAGCTTATTATATTTATTATCCCTTTGAAGAGGGAAGTAATTCAAATACTTCTAAAGCTCTATGAATTTAAAATACATTATTGTAAGTAGTGAATTCTATAGATCTTTCTCTATATTCATACCATGATCTATCTTCTTCGCATCACTTCAACATTCTATTTTTGGATAACCTTCCTTTATGAAATGTCTACTATTTACCAAAATACAATTTCCTCTTTATTTCATTCCACATCTTGAGAATAAACTAAGGATCACATTATTTTTTCTATGGTTTTTAATATTCCATTTTAATCTCAACATTCCATTATACTCAAAACCCATGATATTGATGGGAAAATATAATAATCATCTTTATATTGATGATACATTGAATGAAATTTTCATAGAAACTAAATTCCCTTATGGACAATGACCATCATAGAATTTGTTTTAATCCACTAAAAAAATCGATTAATTTTAGTATCAGGTTTGATGATAAATCAATAATATCATCCCACAACTCTTATAATAGTTACCTTACAGGTACCACATGATTCATCAACCTTAATTTTTAGAAAATGAAGTTCCTTATCATTTTTTTGAGAAAAATATGTTCAAATTACTTTTTAAAAATTAGTATATAAACTCACCCCACTTTATGGATTCCATATTTTCGTTTTTCTTCATAATCCTAATAATATTTCACCTTTGATCCACTTTACTATCCAAGTGATAGAAAAACAAAATGACTTTTTCACATTCCGAACTTGAGAGAGTGGGTAATATCTTTTCAATGGTACTAATCCATTTCATATAAACTAGTGCATCATTAAAAAAATGAATAAAAGTGGATAACGCCTCTTTAAGGAGTCAACATAATATTATTACTTAATGTTTTAATTTGGAGTTTTTAAAATATTAATTTATTGAAAATGTTATTTGAGAATAAAAATAATATTATACCTCCCAAAGTAGATAGCATTTTGTTTCTAAGGAGGAAAATCATTACATATTCCATCACATTTAGCCTTACCATGACTCCTTCAAGTTATCACTATTAACTATAATCAAGATTCATATCATGAGAAATGATAATCATAGTAAAAATTCATATAATCATGAAAAATAATATATTGGATATATAAATAATGACACCTAATTCAATAAAGCCTTATGATTATACTAAGTCATTTATGATAGTTACCAAATCCTTATGATTTTATTCTACATATTGACTTATCCTGAGGGTTTTCACTATAATTATCTCCTCCATGATTATAATGATTGACTAATCCATTATTGGAAACATAATACAACGAAAAATAATTTTTATACTTAGATATCACATCAAAATAGATTAATATTAATTACATCACATAATGATCCACATCTAAATGTTATAGGTATCGTTCCTTTTGAAACTTGTGAACATAAACATTGGTTCATAAACAAATTGACATTGTATACAACTAAATATTCATAACTTGAGTCCTACTTAGAAATTTCATACTTTTTACAATTCATCATAAAATGCCGAATGGTAACATATGAAATGGTGATCTTAAATGCTTAGTAATGGTAAACACGACATATATCAATGTTCACTTAAGAATAACATGAACCAAAGGTTATATGAAAAATATTATAATATATATAAATCACAACCTATACAGCAATGATCATAATATTGGGCTGTGGAAAAAATCTAGTATTTCAAAATAAATGAATCATAAATTAATTATAGATGACGATCTATGTGAGAAAAAAATTTAGAAGAAATTTTTTTTTTGAACACAGAAATGTGTTTATAAAAATTTAAATAGTTATAAATGATAATTTCAATGAATCTCATAATAAGATGTATTCACTCCTAAAACTATAATAGTTGTCGTTATTCACTCTGAAAATAATAAAAGTGAACAAAGTTCCTCACTGAACTGGGTTCACTTACCATTATAGTCCTGTTTATCTCATGAGATGTCACAATTTTCCCAAAGTGTTGCAGGGAGATACAGGCCCCACCCATAAATTTTTATAACATGATGACAATATTTTGATATAATGTTACTACAATCCATTGTTATATCATAACAAACATCTTTTATTATAATTTTACCACCAAACTTTGTTTTAACATAAAATTTATCACAAAATGATATCCATACGTTTGTATTTCACAAGATAATAATACATTCATCATATAAAAACCAATGTTGATAAATTGGTATAAAAAAATATCATAAATGAAATATATTTGGAGGAGGAATGAGTTTCATAAATATATCACCATTTCCTCAAATTATAAACCATCCAAAATTTTTGGTTTTCATAAACATTTCATTATTTAAACATAGCACAACCCACAAAAAATGAATGGGTTTCATAAATATAATTTCACTATAACTATAATACATCTAGAGAAATAATAAGGATAGAATATTTGGATAATATACCCAGTAAAACATAAGTGAAATCAAAGGTTGTTATCTTTTTTGGGTATAAATATAGTTAAAATTTCGTTGAAACATTCTTGAGGAAAATTATGATTCCAATTTGAAATCACTTATTTAATGTATAAATGTTTTTAGCATCCTATAGAATAAATTATCTATTAAAATTAACATGTATACTTATATATTAATCATTAATGAATTTAGAAGTCATTATTTCTAAAAAATTTATTCATTTTAAATAATTCATAATAAAAAATTATTTTTCAAATTTTTAAACAAATAATTTAAAATAACATCTTTCAAAAAATGAATAGATGATTCATTTTTATTTTTTTGAATATTATCATTTGTAAAAATTAATTTAAACATTCATATGATAATATTAAAACCATTATTTTTTTTGAAAACATGGAAATTGATGAAAATGGTTTTTCGACTAAAGAGAGAAGTGAATTCAAATTTCATTAAAAAATAATTCCATTACCTTGAGTAATTAAGTTAAAAATAATAAGTGTAAAAAATTTATACTTGATAAATAACTATATTAGAATAATATTCCTGATTTTATTTATTGATAGGTCATAATTTTTCTTTATCCTAATCTTAATCATAAAAAATCCTCATAAACAACGATATGGTAACACAAAACCCTCACCAGATTGGTAATATTTTAATCATAAGTCCCATTAAATAAAAAACAATAGATTTATTTTTATGTCCAAATAATATTTATAAGATGAGATATAAAATAATTTCATCAAATTATATACACAACACAAGATATGTAAGTGGCGAATATGGTATATATCTAATAGAAATAAAAGAGAGACGAAAATCTCATACCAAATTGGTATTATTTGATTGAGAATTTGAATGAATGAATAAAATAAATTTAAAAATACAATATCATAATAAAAAAGATTATTTATGATATAAAATTTCAAATCAGGATCATATACACTATACAAATGATACAGGTGGAGAATTTGGCATAAGTCTCCATGAAATAAAAGTGAGACAAAAAAACCGTACCTTAGGTATAAATTAGATCATATGCATTGATACCTAAAATATAATAAATATTTATTTGTTATGAATATATTAAATAACCATAATCCCACATATAAATTAATATATGAGTTAATTATAATATTTTATCTCATGTTTATTAATAATTATTTATTAAAATCAATGTTCTGGGTGATATCTGAATCATCTTTCATGTATGTTCTTGTTTGTTAGTTTTTACCAATTATTTAGAAAATGGTTACATAATTTAAATAATATAAATAGTTATATAAATATAATATAATTTAAATATATACATGTTTATATTCATTCATAAATGATGGAGATAGAAAAATTAATTACACAGTTCTTAGGGACGGTAGACTGTTTATAGCGATGAATGTTGTTTCAATTTTTTGAATTATTGGAATAAGAGAAAGAAATAGTAAAAAAAATTAATAAAAAATTAATAAATTATATATATATATCATATATAATCATTAAATATATTCTTTTATACAGAAAAGTAAAAAGAAATAAAAAATAATCACATCATGTCATGGATGTCATATTCCTCAGGTATGCATAAATGATGTAATTAATTTCCAAGGTTTTGGGTGGAAAGAAGGTAGATATTATATTATAATTAAAAAACAATTTTTTTAATAAATATTTTACATAATCATTAAACCCATCATAATAAAAATTCTGTATATATGTTGATGGAAAATAAATTGTATCTCTATGTTGTAAACGTAAACTATATGTATGCATGAGCGATAATTTCACTTTACATTTGATAGAAGGAGGGTGAATAATGGAGGTTTAAAAATAATTATAAAGTTATAGTATAATTAAGGAAATGGATTTTTAAATACTATGATTAATATTTAAAAAATTGGTGAGTAAAAAGAAGATTTAATAATAAAGTTATCAGTTAAGGTGAAAAACCCATATTTGGAATCTCTCCATTAAATATCCTTTTAAGGTCTCTATAGATGGTATTTTGGGAATCAATAAAAACATTAATGTGGATAATGTTTTTTATATGAGATATTGGTATAGTTTTTTGAGTTATAAGGATCATTGTGGAGTGAATAGAAAAAAATGGTGGGTTTCATTTTCTGATTTAGGGGAGGATAAGTCATTAAATTTATTAAAATATTAAATTAATATAAATAAATTATAACGTGAAAATGGAACCAAATTGAAAATATTTTATGATAAGGTTAGTTTTAGAATAAATAAACTCATTTAAAAAAATTTCTAACATTGGAACATATTTTTACCCTTTCCTTTTTGTTTTTACCCTTTGTTAACACTTTTTATAATTAAAATAATATTAATTTTTCCACCCTTTAAGGGTTAATAACATTACTGTAAGGTGTAAAAAGACACCTATATGGACAAAGGGTATTTTATAAATCCATATCTAATTCATTTGGGTGAATATAATTTTTTTTTATGTTTTATATCACTTAATAAAATATTATTTATCAAAAAATATCATTAATTTAATTTTAACATGATTCATTAAATTTGATTTTAAATGAATCATGAAAAAGTCTAAATTAGAATAAAATGCTTTTCACCCTTGATAATATGTCACATAGATATATAAAATTTATTTCACACATTAAATCAATAAAAATATATTATCTTATCTATTTTCAAAATCAATATATATATATATTTTGTTAATTATAGAAATACTGCATTAGTGTTTCATAAGAATTTTAGTTCATTATATAATTTATAAAAATTAAATACATATTTATATTAGGAAAATAATTTTATTATTCAGTTAATATATACTTACATTCCATCAATAATTATTTTTTCAATATGTAGGACATAAGAGAAATTTAAAACTAAGAGAGTCACAATTCGTAACTATCATTGATTTAAATATCTTACTGGTGATATTCATGGATACATGTTTATTAATAACTTAATCTTCAAGGATAAGTGGATATGATTCAAATTATCTCTATAAAATTTCAAATAATATGAAGATGTATGGACATATCACTTAATAAAACCTACATTAACCTGATTTACCATTTACCGTGCTGATAAATTTTACCATATTTTCTATTCATGTTGACAAAAAATAAAATGGGAATTTTTTCCAAATTTTAGACAATTGATTATTAATATTGAATTTTTTGTCATCAAATTAAATACCAATAATTGGATGGAATTATTTATAATTTTTTTTAAACGTGTGATAAAAAAAATATTTTATAAAAATACATTTTTAACTGTAAAACATGGTTTATTCATATCCAATTCCTTGGAAAATTTAAAATGAATTCCAATTTTTTTATTATATAATATATAAATTTTATAAAAATAATTAATATATAGTGATTAGTTTAAATTAATATGTTAAAAAAAATGTTCACAAAAAAATAGTTTTAAAGATAATTTTTATTTGATGTATAAAAATAAATTTATTAAAATTTAAAAAACATTTGATTCCAATGAGGATAAATAAATTATTTATAATATAATATATATATAATTTAATATAGATAACATTTTAAAATAAAATGGAACTGTATTACTTTCTTTAAAAATATTGTTTTTATCTTTATAAATATTTTTTCACCATTCACTTGAAAATAAATATTTTTAGAAAAATTATAGACATTAAATATAATATTGTTTTTAAATGAGGATTTAAAAAATTTAATAAATATTTTTAAATAAAATTTTAATAATTTCAAAAATTAAGGATAATTGTTCCTAAAAAATACAATAATTTTTCTTTTGATGGAAATCCATTTTTTAAAGCATAATATAATTTCTCTAAAAATTTAATGATTATTTATTAGTAATTACTCAACATATTTTCAGTGAATATGAATTATTTATATATCACATAATGTTTTTAGTCATATTAATACCATTAAATTTAAAATATATGTTTTTATAGTCACAACATAATTTTTAATAATATAGTGTGGTTTGTTTAAACTCATTTTTATGTGCAATAAAAGCTATCCAAAAAATTTAATATATATTAAAAAATCAATTATAAAATCTTGGGGTGTTTTGGGTAAAGGGTTTTGTTTGACTTTCGACTCCATTAAGACAATGTTAGTTTTGTTCACCTATTTACATTTATATGCAAAAAATATTACATCACTGAGGTATTTAATATGAATATTATTTTATTTAAATTAATTAACCTTTTAATTCACATTACAATTTTAAGTGATTTCTTTTTGAAAGTTAGCAAAAGGTAATAATTCAGTTTTCAATATCATTTTTTGAGATTTAACATATATTCATTGAAGAAAATATTTACTAAGTCCTTCATAAAATACATATAAATTGTATCCTATATATATTTGAGTATTTTAAATACATTAATCTAAATTTACATTTTTTGGAACATGATTCTAGCAATGGAATTATTTCAAAAGGTTTGTTCTCATTTATCTTTTTGATCATTTTATTTTTCTTCCGGGTAAAAATAATGATTTTTTAACAAAATTTAAATTATAATTAATCAAATAATATATTAGTTATATTTTATGTTATCCTCTAAACATTAAAATGTTTGAAAGGAATAATTATAATGTTATATGGAAGGTATATTTTATACTTCTTATATGAAAAGTAAAAACAGAATGATTTCTAAAATAAACGATGTCAATGGATTTTCCTAATACAATAACTATTTTGTAAAATTTTTATACGTATACACATTTTCTGTAGTTTTATGAAAGAATAATCATTAATTAAAGCTTATGATATTTTTTTTCTAAAAATTTCATCTACTCTCTAAAGGACATGATTTTATTTCAAAACCAATATTTCTAATGAAATAATGGATTTTTTATCTGTCATTAATATTATTTGTTATTGACTTTCTCATACAGAATTCACATTGTTATGATAATTTTTCATTTGACATTAAATTTATATAAAATATCCACTTTCATTGTATCAATTATATAACTATTTTATAAATTATATAAAATTTATACATACCATGATTTTTATTTGATTCAATAGAGAAATAAAATTATTTTTTTTATTTACAAAATACATACATTTTATAAGTCATATTTTGTATGAAATAAATTTATCATTTAATATATGAGTTAGTCCTTGGACATGAAGTGATTTGTATGACCTTTTTAAAGGTATCCCCTCGATGCATATAAATATCTCATGAGACGAGTAAGTTGGATATCCTTATTTAAATGTGTTAGTAGCTGTATAGATACCCATAGATTAAAAATTAATCGCACAATTCATTGATGGTAAAGATATCATGATGTATTAGATCCTAACATCTAATATTAACGATTACTTTCAATGATAACTTTGATATTATTATCAATGAGATTAATGAATTGTTATTATCTGTGGATGTATTCATTGATAATGTTATTAATTAAATGGAATGTCGTATTATTATTTATGTTGATATATTGATTAATCTATATTTACTCAAAAATGAATATTCTATACATAAATTTTACAGAGAAAATTATCTCACCCATTATTTTTTTCTTTTTCCCAGTATACATAGTTTTTTTTGTATAATATCAATGATAGAAAATTTTATATTTCTATTGTAATTTGGGATTAATATATGTATGTATTTCACTAAGACTACTAAACTGATATGTCATTTGATTTGAGTTACATTATATCATATACAACTGAATTAAATTGGAAACCAAATCTTGGTTACTAGGGTATGGGATTAAAAAAATAATATCAGGAGAAGTTTAGTAGATACCATATGAGCTAGTTATAAAATGAACATAACTTATATAAGAATTATGATAATCCATTATAGTATTTTAGAAAATTTTCCCTTAGAGGGAATTTAATTTAACATAATAATAATTATGAGGATTATGAGATAACTTATTGCATTCCATTATTTAGTAATGGAACCTAATGGAAGGTAGGGAATCAACACTCATAGAGAATGTGGGGATTTCCCTACTGAGAAAGTGAATATAGTAGGTTTAAGAATTGAGAATTCTATGGATATATTAAAGAATATATATTAGGTTTTGAAAAATTAACATGGTCCAATAAAGAGATTTATTTCATTAAGAAATGGTTTTTATATGTTTTATTTATTCATGTGATAGTTACCTATATCATTTAAAAAAAATTTAAACCATTAATAGCTGAATAATAGATTAAGTATCTCAAAAAAACATTCCTATATATAGAATTTAATTAAAATTAAAAAGATATTATTTGTAATGAGATTCCAATCAATGAGGTTTATTGATCCAGAACACGAAAGAGGTTTTAAAAATTGATATCACAGAATAGTGAACTTATAATGTGATTTTCTTTGAGAAAAACATCCCTTGACCACAGTGAGATGAAATAGAGTGTAATTTCATCACATTAAATCACAAGGAAGAAGAAAGTGTATTGGAGTTTGAGTATAACATTAAAATATTATATATGCATATTTCATATTATAATTAAAATATGGAATGAAAATTTAACAATTTCATTAAGGGTATTACGATATGTCTCTAAAGGGAATTATTTTCTCAAAAAGTATCATCATATGAGTATATAGAATCAATATCCATTATGAAATAAAATGTTACTTGTATACCTAATATATTCATGTGAAATAAATAGAAGAATAGGTTAGATAAGTACCATTAAAATAAGAACATGCCAATTTATAATAAGGGAAGAAAGAAATTATCATCATGTACCAACTGTGAAAATAAACATCTTAGAAGATGCTATAAGGGAATGAGAGTATGTTAAAAGTATAGATATTTGTGTAATATAGTAAATTAAGATAAGGAAAATAAGTAACCCACTAATATCATGTTTGTTAATAGTAAATATATGTGGTATTATTAAAACTAGTTCCCCAAGTGGTAAGGTAATTTACCAATGGTAAATCATGTAAGGGGACAAAGAAAAGAATGTGGAATTATTATAGTTGAAATGGATATTCCTAGTATTGTGATTAATGGTAAAATATTCATTCAATCAAGAAGAGAATTTTTTTTATTTGATACAAGTTAAACCAAATATTTTATTTCTGAATAATTTTTAAATGGTATCACATTACGACCACAATTATTAAATATTTATTTGGTTGTGAAAACACCCAATGGTAGAATGACCGTATCCCAATTTATAGCTCCTATCCAACTTATGTTTTTTGGGAATATGATTCTTTAAAATAATGTTATTCATTATATATTTGAATTTAATTTAATCCAAGGAATGTAGTTGATACCTCATTATTGAGACCACATCAACTATTTATGATGAGATGTTACATTAAGTATTCTGAATTAACATGTGACAATCTATAGGTGAGGATTTGAACCGAAACTAGAAATGGAAATTACTTCAACCCTTGGGGTTTTCTACCTATTAATAAGGGATATTAATCTTATATGGTTGGGAGAAACTAATGATTAAATATTTTACAATTTCATGATAGTTTTTATTATCTTTCCCAAAGATTTTATTAGCCTTCCCAAATCATGATGTTGAGTTTTCTAAAGAACTGATACATGTAACACCATATGTTTTAAAGAATCCATATAGAATGTCTCTAATTAAGTGATTGTAACTGAATACCTAACCCTAGTAGAATATAGATTGGGGATTCATTTAGACCATTATATCACTATGGGTTGTACTTGCTCTTTTATTAATAAGAAATATGGATGAATGCATATTTTTATTGATTATCATTTACATAACAAAAGCATTATTATGAAAAATATTCATTTACCCTATATTAATGATTTTTTAATCAATTTCAAGGAGATAAATAATTTTCCATGACTGATAAATGATTTTAAAATTATTATCCATGGGTCAAAAGGTGGATATACAAAAAATAACATTCAATATGAGGTTCATTAATTTAGAATTATAATAATTCTATTTATACGTATCAATTATTCTAGTATATTTATGGATTTAATAAATAGAGTCTGTAGAGATTATATTGATTAGTTTTGTTAGTCTTTAAAAACTATAGTCTTATATATTCGAAGAGTAAGGAATTTGATGATAAAAATTTGATAATCATGTTAAAGTCCCTCAGGAAAGAGATGTTATGTTCCAAATTTATCAACTGTGAATTTTTTCAAATAAGGGTCATTACTGGTTCATAAAATTCCATGTGTGGATATACTAGTGGATCCTTCTATTATTGATGTTATTTCTTAAAGGCATTGAATAACCCTGGTAACTGAGAATTATAGTTTTCTTTGGTTTTTCAGATACTATAGATGATTTTTAGATATTCTCCATGAATATATGACCAAATCAAAATTTTCACAGAGAAGGGGGTTATATTCATTTATATAGATTATTCTGAGGATAATGTCAATGAACTTATGTGCATATTTTTCAGTCCACCTTTTCTTATTGTACCCTAAAATAGTGGGGAGTTTTTGATCTATAGTGATGAATCAAAGAAGATATTGGGATTATTACTCATTCATTATGAAGTTATTATATATTATTTCTCCCACCTATTGAAGAATAAAAAATAATCAGGATACTCATGATTTGGATCAATTAGTGGATATAATTTCATTGATGATATAGAGTAATTATCTTTATAGTGAAAGTTGTGATATATATATGGATAGTAAAATAAAGATGTATATATTTACATAGAATGAGTGAATATGATGTATAGAATAAGGTTGGTGTCGATCAATGATTATGAATTATTATTAGACTACTACCTTGGGAAGGTGAATAAGGTGGATGATGCTTTAAGTCAAAAAGATAAAGCATGGTTTTCAATGATGAGGAATGAAAGTGATCTATTATTTATATATTTAGAGAATTTGTATCTGGAAATAATTATGAAATGAGATAAATCTAATATTTTTTATATAAATGAAAAATTATCCATCTATGATAGTTTTAAAAATGTATAGATGGTTGATGATGGATTACAAAAGATCGTGAAAAATTTTATAGAGTTCAAAAATGATCATAAAATAACGGTAAGTACTAGAAACCATGTATATTTCTTATTGATACTAGAGTTAGACAAGGAGTGGTTGAGTGATGATTATAGTTCATAATTATATATTCATCCTAAAAGAATGAATATATATTGATATATGAATGAATATTTATGGTGGTTTAACTTGAAAATGGATATTTATAATAATGTATCATAATTTGTCATGTGTCATCAAGTTCTGACTGAGAAAAATATTCATACTAGGTTATTACAACCAATAGCTATAGAATAATGGGTATTGGAAAATATTACCTTTTATTTCATAGTCAAATTCATTAAAACATTGAATTGGAATAAATCTATTTGGGGTTCAGTCGATCACCATAGGAAATAAGTGCATTTTACCTCTAATATTGAAGATTTCTATCTTAACTAGCTTACTAGTTTGTATAACAATGAAATTGTGAGATTACATGGAATAATACTCCAAATAATTATGATTTAGTTATTCGGTTATCATAGATGTTCTTTAGAATCCTTCCATAGGATTTGGATACATAGTCTCTTTTTATTAACATTTACCATCCTTAGATAAATTGTCAGTCTAGGAGGACCATTCAAAATATATAAGACATACTGTGAGATTTATCAATGATTTTAAATTTTTTATGGGATTAAAACCTAACATTGGTGTAATTTTCATATAATAATTGCTTTTAATGGATTATTTAGATGAACCCTTATGAATCCCTCTATATAAGGAGTTGTATAAATATAATGTGTTTTATTGAAATTAGTGGAAAAATTTTATTGGGTCCTGATGCAACTAAGGAAATTAAATAGAAGGTTGGATCTATTAAAAAACATTGGTAAGCTTCAACATTATAAAATAATTTATGTTTAAAATCATTTGGGATATCAAGAGCTCAATGTAATAAATAAAGTATCCATTTGAATAACTGTATGGAATACGTTTATAAGATCTAGAATGAAGGTAATGTTTATGTCACGACCCCCTCCCACGAAAGATACTGCAACTAAGGTAGAGAGATAATGACTCCCCTGAGTCCTGCCTCTAGTAGGCCCCAAGTTGAATACTAGCTCTGAGGGTATAAAAATATAAAAATATGGGTGTAATTTCACATTATAATAAAACAAGATCATGATATTAGATAAATCAACCACAATCAAATCCTTGATGTATATACAAGAAATCCAAATACCATCCAACAATGAACTTGTAAATAAAATTGATTGAGATAAGAGTCTATAATATAAATACCCAAAATTAAAACTAGTTCAGAAATAAAAAATTTGTCTAAAGGTCTATTTAATAAAGTCTATCATGGTATATCAAGTCCTCCTGGAATCTAGAAAAATGATTTATATACATAAAGTTAGAATATAGGTATACTAAATAAGAATACTAAACTATGTCATGGATATGTTAAAAGATAAAAATAATGCACCCATGTGAATGTACTAGAAAAAAAAACCCCTAGATAGGTATATTAACAAAAACCACATCATCACCAAGGCTCACTCTCAAAATAATGCAACCAAGTATGAAATATTTTATAAAGAACATCAATGATATGGTACCCTGAATTTATTTACAAATTATTTTCCACTCTCACACACCAAAATTTTACAACATGACACCCCTAACCCTCACGAATAACACCACAACACATCACATCCCGCCCGCATACATCTGGTCCATCACATCACATAACTCCAAAACACACATGGGCCATCACATATCAACACATCAAAAATTGATAGTGTAACTTTTGAATTTTGGCCATTACAACCCATGCATAAACTTCTTATATCCTAAAAGTGTGAGAGGGGAAGAGCGTGCATCCAACCATTTATCCTCCCATCAGGATGTTTGTAAAACACCACCACGTGACTATGCGGCTGTCTAAACTTAGTGATTGAAAAGGGTGTAGTTTATATAAAAAACACTGGAACATATAGGGTTTATACATATAAATAAAAAACACAAAATCACCATCCAAATTGATCATGATGAAGGTATTAAAAATTTCACATAAAACTCAACTTTTACTACAGAAGATAAATAAACAAACATTAACAAGAAATAACGAATCCACATTTTATATTTCTATTTGTGATTTTAATTAATAAACATTCCATATTCCCTTTTACCAATCATTTCAAGTAAAATAATTAATTTTACATTTAATTAAAGAAGAAACATAATATTTATTAATTAATCATGCACAATATTATTCATTTCAACATCCATAAATAACAAATCAACTAACACAACATTGCCAACAACAAGAAGTATAATATAAAAACTTATGATCCACATCTTGTCCCACATTCTATTATAGGCCCAGGGAATAACCACGTCACAACACCCATCACTATCCAACTACTCCACCAAAAAATAATAACCATTAGAACCCCACTGCACAACCATATCTCATCCACTACCCCAATACAAATCACATCATATAACACAACACAACTAATTTTTAGATTTAGAAAAGGGTATCTAATTAAATTCCTCATCATTAATTAATGGTGTTATCATACAATTCATTTAACCATGATTCATGCCTTACATTATTTGAATTAAATTTTTAGAGAGTTTTTATGTTGATAATCAAATAATAAAAAAGTACAGGTTTTAAGAGGCTGTTTTTACAGATTTTTTGTGACACAAATATATATAATTTTTTATCAATGCATTGCACAGAAAAAACATAATATCCAACACAATCAAATCAAATAAACAAAAATTATGTAACATTATTCATTAAAGTACCATAAAACATTAAATTAAATTCAAATCAATTCATTATATTTCTTAATCCATATACAACCCTGTTCAAAAGAGATGAAAATAGTAAACCCATCCTGCATGATTCACTTAAGGAGAAACAAAGGAAAAAA
The DNA here is from genome assembly GCA_963277665.1 of Viscum album. Lineage (NCBI taxonomy): Eukaryota > Viridiplantae > Streptophyta > Magnoliopsida > Santalales > Viscaceae > Viscum > Viscum album. The sequence goes on along the minus strand of OY728159.1, from coordinate 1,144,631,468 downwards.
TTTCTTGGAAGAAATAATCTTTTTCCCAAACATGATACACCAAAATAGGGGTACACTTATAAGAGATAACTTATTAGTGGGGAAGTATAACAAAAAATTACACCTATTGAAATAATCATATAGAAGCATCTCAAGATAATGTATTCCTAAATTAAGGAATCATAATAATCCTCTTTAGAAGAAACATATTCGATATTATTCTGTAATTGGATAATATTTTAATTGAACATTAATGCCGGATCCCATTAATCCATAAAGATTTTGAATTTAAAGTCTTTAAAAATTGTATAAATTAATCATAAAATTAATATCCTTTTAAATTACTTCAAAACACATTAATTTAGGTATTAAACTCATTTTTCATAATAAAAAGTGTTAAATTGGAAATTTGGTGATTTTTCTGGGAAATTAGAAAATTCCAGAAATTTGGAAAACCATTGGAATGACTCAACAATAAAATAAATCACCATTGGAAACTAGGAAATTTAGAATACTATTGAAATTAATCACCATTGGAAAATTGATATTTTAAAGACTTTGGGAATGAATCACTATTTTAATGACTCAACATTGAAAAACTAGAAATATAGGAAACTGTTTGGATGACTCACCATTAGAATGACTTTCCATTGGAAAACACGAACATTGGAAAACAATTAGAGTGAATTAATGTTGCAATGACTCAATGTTGGAAAACTTGAAATTTGGATTTTTTTTGCAGTGAATCACCATTGGAAAACTAGAAATTTGGGAAATTGTTGGAATGAATCACCATTAAAATGACTCACCATTAGAAAAATGGAAATTTGGAGGAAAGAAGGAATTAATCACCATTAAAATGAGTCACTATTGTAAAAATATTTTTTTTTAAAATGTTGGAATGATGAACCATTGGAATGAAACACCAATGATATATCACATTTTCAACAATATTTTTAATTCATTACAAATTTTTCCAATTTTTTGTTTTCAATGATTTCCATATGGTTTATTTTTTACTCTTTAGAAAAGATAAAAAGAATTTTTTTATCAAAAATAGATTCATTTCCTTTTCATTGAGTCATATTATTTATTATCTATCATGATTACTCTAAATGTAAAAATGTATTTTAAAAGTAGTTTATATTCTTTATATTATTTTAATTTATCAATTTTACTCTATTTAAAGAAAAAAGGTGTTTCTCTTTATGAAATTTAAATCAAGGAATATTTTTTCCAATGTATTAAAATGAATTTTTATGATTATAATGTGATATATTATAAATGTTTTGTACATTATATGGTATATTAGAATTATATATGTTGATGGGCTATCCCAATATAAGAAATTATGGCAGTTTTCCCAATATTTCTCCTCAATTCATTGGGTAATGATTAGTCTTCAATTGTGAAAAATAAGAACAATAACTTGGTAGGTTTATTGAAAGAAAATATATGTGAATAAAAATATTTCTAACATGGTTTATACATTTGGTAAAATGGGTTTTGAATATAATTCTACAAGAAATCTATTTTATTATTGCACAATTTTTTAAGAGAAATATTTTGGTTTTACGAGGTAAAAAAGTTTATAAACATTAAATGTTGAATGATTAATCATTTAGGAATATTAAGGGTTGTAATGCCCGATATCATATTAGTATAACAAGGTAAACCATGACCTTTATTAAATTTATATAGGATTCCATGCCCAGTATCACAGTAATATCATAAGGGACACCATGACCATATCCCAATAGTATCCCATTGGACTCCAAGACTGTATCACATGTGATTATAGGACCATGTCATAAGGGGAACCATTATTGAATAATATCACAATAGTATCATAAGGGAAACTAGGATTTTAATCATAAGGAACACTATTCCTATTCTCATACAATTTGGGTTACCATGGACATCCATTATTATAAAGTAAAAGGGACCCCCTGCTCATATCATAATTATTAAAAAGAAGGGGAACCATACCCATTTATATAATAAAGGTCCTTATGCACATTTTTTTAATAAATTAAAAAAGGGTCTTTATGAAGATTCACTATAATTCACAATGTTCATCATTAAAATTAATTATTATAAGGAGGAATTCATGCCATTTTATTTAATAACCTTTTAGAAGTAGTCAAGACCTTGTAAAGAGCCAATAGTTAATTCAAAATTCATTTTTTATAATTAATTATGGAATAACCATCGTTCTTTTTAAGAAAGTGATGTGGATAATCACTCACTTTAATTCAATTTGTTATAATGGTTAGGGTACCAATCATTCCATTCCACTACTGTCATTCCAAAGTAACATGGTATCATTATATAATTAATGGAAAAACACAACATTATGTGTTTTGGTAATAAAGGCATAATGGGACAATTATGAATATGAGTGTGACCACCCAAAGGGATGGATCCATCAATTGTATTCAATATGAATGTGTCCAATGAGTTCGTTAGGAACCTAACATAGAAACTAATTTAAGAATTATTTAATTTAGGGGAAACACGTGGAGAAAATTGGTGTTTGGAATGACAAAACATATTATCTAACATCAAAACATGTGGAATAATTCATAGGGCAGTTGACCTATTCACGTACAAATCTCCGCATATAGTATCAGCCTCTATTTCATCCTATATTGTTAAACATATGAATACTAATTTTTTTTCTAAACATTTGAAATATAGACCTACACCACAATAACTTAATATAAGAAAAGATAAATGATGGATGGTTGAAAAATAATAAAGATATTACAGGTATAGATCTAATGAGATTAACCATTCATTAATCGATCTCTAGACAAGAAGAAGATATCAAAATATATCTTATATATTCAAAGGGAGAAATAGAGAGAAAATAGAAGGGATTATTTAAATAAATGAAATAGAAATAAGGGTTTAGTATTAATGATATTTTTAAGGGAAACCCCATAATATCACACAAAAATAGGCATCACACGGTTTTCCCAGATGATTATCCAAACCGTACACCAACCATGGACCTTCCTATTTAGGGATGTGGAACTCACACAGTTAGGCCACAATGGTAGGAAAACCATGCTACAACCGTAACAACCCCCTTTGAATCATGTTTCTAGTTTTTATCATGGAATTTTATCCCCTAACACAAGTTTAGGGAAACTATGTGCCCCATTCCACATCACTATCTGGATCCGCATAATTAGAAGTAATTATGTGACCTGGATTGCACATTTTCTTCTAACTATGAGGAAAAACTATTTTCCACATTTGACACATTTCCGATATTTGAACAAGACTTGGAAACCATGGTAACCTCTACAATCGCATTTAGAATCCACATTAGGTCCATAATAAATAATTAAAACAAAATTTAAAGGATTCATACATGAAGAAAAAACTAGGATTTTACAGTCTTTCCCATTTAAAATATATTTTCCACGAGCACACATCCCAAAGAAGGATAATCACCATCTTTGAATAAATATGGAAACTGATCACGCACATCATCCCCCCACTCCAACGTCTTATCATGTACCCAAACATGATGCCACAACAATAGTACTAAATGGAAATATCGGCCTCAGATGGAAATTGTTCTCCAACAAACAATGCAACTATGGTACTCTTTAAGAGAAGCGTCAACCTGATGCTCAACATCTTTAAAATTAAAATTATGAGACATGTCATCATGATATAGGAGACGCTATGGGACATAGATGATTCCATTCTTGGATCATCACCTATGATGTAATAAAAATAGGTAGGATAATATATTAACTCTTTAAAAAATCTAAAATGATCAGAAAAAGCACATAACTAAATTCCATAGAGTACATATCTTCCCATGTCTGGGTGATACCCCAATGAAATAAAAATCCCCAACCTCGAACTCTAGAGGTCATTAATGACAATTGACTTATGATTTATACATCGACTAAGTAGTAGATATCCATTTTGTGATCATTGGGACATTCTCTATAGTCTCATAAATGAGACTACAACCCAATAGTGCTTCCCCTCCAACCTCTAACCAGCACATGGGTGAATGACATGGCCTAACATATAGTGGATTAAAAGGAGCCATATAAACAGTTTCATGATAACTATTATTGTAGAAAAACTCAATGAGAGGGATCTGACTCCCCCATGAATTACCAGGATCGAGTAAACATGATTAGAGAATGTTTTCTAGAACTTGTATTCTCTGTTAGGACTGACCATTATCAGGCAGTAAAGGGATTATGGTCAGAAGTACCAGCATATGCATAGTCCTTCGCAACCCTTTATAGATCCTCGATATGAAACAAGATCTCATATATAAAATTTTTATGTGAGGGATCTTTTGTAGTCATATAATGTCATTGATGCATAATCATATATTCTCATAAACAAATAATATCTCTTAGATTGGATGGAAGTGGTCTAATTTTTTTAGTCATCCAATGACTACCCATAGAGTGTCGCTGCCCCTAAGAGTCCTCGGTAAGACAACAACACAGTCTATCACAACATCATCCCCTTTCAATTCCAAAACCAATAATGGATATAGAAAGCCAGTAGGTCATTGGTTCTCTTCCTTCATCTGATGACAAGTAGAACAGTTTTTTATAAAACCTTCTATCTGATACTACATCCCTGTCCACCAATACTACCAATGCATATCACGATACATCGTGGGGATGCAAAGATGTAAACCCTATTTGAAGAATGTAATTCACACATCAACTCATCTCTAATATATATGGGAACAAGATATTCCCAATTTTATTTGGGATTTTTTCTTCATAAATATTTCTATATAGAGGTGGTTCCTTACCAACAATGCCTTCTTATAGGACCAAGACATATGGGTCAGAAAACTGCCTCATATTCACCTTCTTTAGAAATGAATAAGTAATTGATAGAAATGATAGTATAGAATATACCAGAAGGTCTTAAACCTATATATGAATCCTAGAAAATAAATACAAAAGATTCATTTCTCTACTTGCTTCCCGAACTGCATGTGTTTGGTTCTATTGCTCACTACATCAACAATAACATTTCTTTTTCCAAGAATACATGATATCTCATAGTCAAAGGAATGTAGATATTAATCCCATATTCATTAAATGATTTATAAGTTTCGTTGGGTTTAAAATATGCATGAGCCTGTTGTTGTATATAAACACCATAAAACTCTCTCCAAATCGTACATTTTTTCAAAAGCATAATGTGTATACACCAACTACTAACTCGAGATCATCTGTCGGTTAATTTCCCTCATGAGCCCTCAACATTCATGACCCATATGCATAGATATTATAATATTACATTATAACTACTCCTTGACCGATACCTAATTCATCATAATATATGGTATAACTCTTTCCTATCTCCGACATAATCAATATCAATGGTGAATACATTCTACATTTCAACTCTTATAATGTTTTCTTAGAAGATTCACACCAAATTAAATCTATAACCTTCTTTTAAATAATAATCACAGGTGCATCAAGACATGATAATTCAAATATAAAATTCATCTAGTAACCATTTAGCCCCATGTATCTCCCTATATCAAATAGGTTCTTGGGATTATACCACATAACCAAATCCCTCACCTTCTTTGGGTCAACTAAATTTATTTTCTTTTAGATAATGTGACCAAGGTAGTTTAACTTATCAATATAGAGCTAGCATTTAATGAGCTTTTCATACAATAAGTTATCCCTTAGTGTATTAAAAATGTTCTCATGTCGAGCGTCATGGTTGCTTCGAGTATGAGAATACATGAAGATGTCATCTAAAAATACTATCACAATGGAGTCCAGATAGGGATAGAAAAACCTATTCATCAAATCCATGAAGATGAAAGGAACATATATAAGACCTAAAACATCACATGATACTCATATAATCCGTATAGACTAAGAAAATATTTACCTTGAATATATAAATGATTGAATTAAACATGACGATATCCTGATCTCTTGTAAATTTTCAAAAGAACCTGCCTTCTATATGCTGGTCAAAAAAATCCTATAAACATGGTAATGAATAACTATTTTTTACTATCTATTGAATTTAATTCTGGTTATCCATGAAAATTGGGAGGTTTCAATCTACCTTCCTGGTGAAATGGATCAGAAAAACCTAAGGATTAGTACTCTTCCATATTAAACCCTTATCATATAAACCCTCTAGATCCCTATTAAGATCCTACAACTCATTAGTTTCCATCCTACAAGGGGGAATGGATACTATTGTAACACCAGGAATAATTTTATTTGTAAACTCTTCTAATCTTCAAAGAGGTATACATGAAAATTCTTCAGGGAAGACACAGCTGAATTGATAGACCACATGTGGGAACTTAGTCATATTTAGCCCATGATAATTCATTTAATGACTTGAAATCTTGGTAGTCACCCCAACTAGACCATGACTCCCTGATCCATCTGTAACCACATGGACATCCCACTAACCGTTGTGAATATAATTACTTCCCATTGGTGATGTAAATGACACCCTCAAACAAAAAAGATCACATAGGTATGATAAGGATACAACAAGTCCATCATGTGAATGAAATCAAAACCTATCACCTCAAGGAAAAAGAGGTTCCAAAAGAAACCATGGCTCCATAATACGAGTGGAAAGTGATTTCACTGGTTTATTATCTCATATCATATACCTAAGGTTGAATACAGTATCATTACGCCACAAGAGGTTCTACATGAAGTTTGGGACTCTAAAAAATAGGCATATATATGAATTAATGTGATGAAATTATATGAAAAAATGAAAATGTGAGATTAGATTATTCTATAATAATACCTAGAATAGTTTATGACACTTCATCCTACTCATCCAGTATATGATGTACTAAATAGATAATATTTGATCCCAACATTGTGGTATAACATGATTTCCTGGAGTTTCCCCTCTCTTTTTGAAGTATAAATCCAATGTTTGGAAACCTTGTAAATGACCTCATTTCCTTCATATAGTTCTAGTATTACTCCATCTACCTACTTGGCGAGGTGATATGGAAACCTCTCTTGAAGGTGGATCTAGCGCAGACCCTCTCTCACTCTAGATAAATGGGAATGTCCTACATAAACACTGAATATGACCCAATATGCCAATCCTAGGAACATTATGGTGTATCATGTACACTTGTGAGTTTTATACCCATGATTCCCACACTGATAACATACCATGTACTTTCATTGGGTGTCAACATGCTACAACTACTAATGATTTTGGCATAAATTTTATCTTCCATCCTCTAGTAGAACAACTACTCTTTTGGGTTCTGATCCACCCTATCTTAAACCATATGGTTCCCTCATGTTTTTCTAGTTGATATGGGTCTATTTCACTAAATAAAATATATTAGTCAACTATAAATAATTTACCTATGACTGAAGAGGATTCCTCATACCATCCTCAATTTGAATGGATTTCTTTAGCTCATCAATAATATGGATAAAAATGATGTGCTAAAGCTCTATAAACTGAGTTGAATAGTCCATCACAACTATTTAACCCTTATAAAGGTTCATAAATTCCCTTCCACAATCATACCTTAGAGTCCCATATAAAAATTAATTAATTAATCTCTACTAAAAGTCCCTCTACAGTGCTTCCCGACACTAACAATCCAGATTCTGAATATACAACCAACATTTGGAGGATCCTCATAGAATATATTTAGAGAGTATAAATATCATCACAAGAGGGGTCTTCAGATGATCTAATATAGACATAATTTTATCTATCCATTTCTATTCCAAAGATGGTATTTCATCCCCAAAAAACAGGAGTGGATGTGGCTACTGGAACTCTCTAGAAAACTCTCTCATAGAAGGGAGAGAGCATAGATCTCCCTGTATTATTTTCATAATCCATAATAAATATCCTCCAAATTAGGTATAATCACTCAAATAAGGTACCATAAGATGTGAAACTAATGAAGCTTTATATTGTGGCTCATCCTCAAGCAATTTTGGGGCATGTTCACCACAACCCTCTTAGTGTATAACCAAAAGATGTTGTGTTGAAAAATCATTAGAATTTTCAAACACACAGATCTAAAAAACATGATAATGTATTAATATGTAGATATATAACATGATAAGTTAAAATCATTTCTTTGTAGTAGTCTCATCCCTATTCCAGTTTAATGATTCAGGTATAGGTGATAGAAACATTACAAGGAACGATAGAGATGTTACATGATACCCACTACTAAGGATGAGACTAGGTCTGGAATTGTGTTTTTCATTTTAAATTTAATTTTAACTCATAATAACAATCCATTTAAATTTAATTGGATGAACCAAATGGTTCACCACTGCAGATTCATAAGGACCCATACACCTTATAAACTAAAATGTGGTGCCCAATCAATTCATATCATTATACGTTCCTGTCCAGGCGACCAACAATCTGTGATTCAGAATGCCATAATTGGATACATATGGTGTCTACTATATCCTATGTAAGACAAGACTACTATGTTATATCTGGAACCCTATGTATTAACAATATTTTTCTCAATCACTTAAAATAATCATTAGTTGATGCAAATTATGTTTTTGTTAATCACATAACTTATGGAAATAACAAGTGATGAAAAGACACAATTCTTTTATATAGAAAGGATTATACATAGAATGTGAATCTAATACATGGTGCCTAATATGATTCATTCTCAATGCTTTATTTTATATATAAAAGTACGTTAAGGATATTAAATTAATCTCAATTTATTTAAAAATAATATCATAATTTATGTTCATCACCCAATGGTGGAGTCATATAAACAATAATAAAAAAATTAAAAAATATAAAATTTTATTTGAGGAAATTTGGATTTTCTATATACATTGGTTAGATATGCCCATGATAATCTCACTACTAAACTACATAACCTTCTTAATCTATTTTCAGTTGTCAAAAAATTGTAAATCAAGAATATAAAACCCTCAAATACATGTTTGTGACCTCTTAGACCTAGAGTCCACCAAACAATTCCCCAATCCCAGTTGAACACATGTCCTCAAGCACATCTCCCCAAATTATAGATTGTTCTGACAAGAAATGAGGGCCTTGGATGTGTGTGTGAGGAGAGTATTCCATGATTACCCTTTTATAACTGTGGTATGATTATTATATTTTACCAAAAACAATATAACAATTGATAACCAATAGAATAAATTAAAACAACCAAGAAAATGAGATCAACTAGTAACATAATATTAAGAAAAAGGATTGTAATGTATGATAGGAATCTATAAAAGAGTAAAGAATGGTTACAATTAGATTGTGTATGTACTAAATAAAAGAAAAAAATGCCAAAAAGTATATCATGCATCACAAGATCTAAATCGATCACCTTACACCATCTCCAAACTATGTCCTTCTATAAGTCGTGCATATATAAGATGATGCTTCCCCTTATCTACACCTATAGACATGTATTCAGTTAGGGAACCCAACGACGCCCTGAATAGGGTAAGAGATAAATCCCAATGTGTAACTATCAATAGAATTATAACTATCCAATAGTGTACACAATATAGAAGTGTGATGATATAATAAGTAAATCAGTAATAACAAATATAAATTGGTCAGCTCGATTTTGGGATTAGAAACAAAGTATACAATTCCTTCTTCAACCTATGTAGAAAAGAATTATAACAATAAAAAGGGACACAATACCTGATACCACATTATTATCAAAAGGGACTCCATGACCTATATCACATTTATAAGGAACTCAATGGGTATTATCATAATAGTTTTACAAAAGATGCCTTACTTGTATCACAATAGTATCATAAGGGACTCCAAGAGCATATCAAAAGGGACGTAATGTCAATATCAAAAGGGGTTCAATGACCATATCACATGGTAAACTCTTCCAAAATAGTATTATTACTGAATCACAAGGGACACCATGCTAGCAATCACAAGCGACACCATGCCCATTAATATATAATTACCATCACTCTACCCATTCATAAATTAAGAAAAAGGGTCACCATGCCCGTATAAAAATTATATAGAAGAAGGGATACCATACCCATTAATATAGTTAGGGTCATCATGCCAATTTGTTTTAATAAATATATAAGGTTTCTCATTCCCATTCACTAAAATTCACAAGTTTTATCATACTGATTCATTATTATAACAATGTATTTATTCTCATTTAGTTAATAAGCTATTAGAAGGATTGAAGTCCCTAGAAAGAGCCAATAGTTTATTTTAAATTCACTGGTTCCAATAATTAATTAGGGAATAACCGTCATTCTATTTAAGAAAGTGACATAGACTCACCACTCACATCAATTCAATACATTATAATGGTCATGGGATCAAGACATGGTAAGCCACTACCTTGATTCCAATGTAATATGGTATCATTATTTTAATTAATGACAAAACACACCATTATGTGTTTTGGGCATAATTTATCAAAGGTATAGTTATGAATAAGAGTTGGAACAAAAAATTCGATTTCACTATTGAATGTATTATATCTTAAGGTGCCCAATCAGTTCGTTATGTTTTATACAAGGAATCCAATTTATTGAAGATATAATTTATGTAAAATACCTAGTGAAAATTAGCATTCAACAAACAAAATATATTATAAAACATCAATAATTGTAGAATAATTCATCGACCACCAACTTTTTACTCATATGACACTCCCAATCCTATATTAGACTGAAGGTTAGATAGAATTTAATGAGATTGGATGAAGGTACCAACAGCCTAAAAATACAGAATATGGTAAAACACATCAAAAACATACACTAAGAAAAAACGAAAATAGAACGACTATATTGAAATTGAGATCTTATCAGAATGAATCAAGAGAGATATTTGGTGCCTCGATCAAATACCGGAAAATACAAAGGATCAAAAAATATGTTTGAGATTCAAAGATAGAAAATGATATAAAATAAAAGGGTTTTACATTGGAAATAAAATATAATGAAGGGTTTTTGATTTATTATATTTTTAAGGGAAAACAATAAAATCCAAAAAATAGAATAATATGGTTTGGATGAAAGGTTGGAAAAACAATGATACAATCATGCGACTTGTATTGTACAGAAGGGGAACATCATTGTTTGAAAGAATGATAAAATAAAATATCTGAAACCATGGAAAATACCTATAAAAAATTTCCATAGATTTTAGCATGACCATGTTGTCCATAATGCATGGTTAAGGAAAACAATGCACCACATTCCTCCTAAATATACATCTAAGAACATTTTGATATAACAATGTTGCATGAATTATATTAGTTACTATTACATTTCAAATAGTCTATTTTTAGTACGATCCATGGTACCATTTTCTAATAAAGCCACTAACACCCCCATAACCTCAAAATCATCATTATGAATTCATATAAGGTCTATAATAGAGAATTATAAAAAAATGATTCAAACATTAGTAAAAAAGTTGGGTTATTACACTAGAATTTAGTGCCTTTTGGTTTTAGTATTATTTACAGATAAATAAGAACACACTTTGGATTTATACATTGTAATGGCTCATACATAATGGTATTGAGGTCTCATGTGATGGAAAAATCTATGATATTTGATTTCATACATGGTAGACAATGTTTCTTGTCATTTAATATAATTCCAAAATTACTCAGGTGTTATTCAGTTTGGCATTATACAATTAGGTGATATAAACATTACATACAAAAATAAATTATTATTTTAGATGAATATTTAATAAATCTCCTAATCATCCACACCCCCAAACCATATCTATTTTGTGTATTTGAAAACGACAAACATAATCAATATATTCCATGAAATGTCTTCAATATCTCGCACATTGTTATTCCACATAGAACTATTCTTAGTCATACCATACTTAAGAGAATTCTTCAAACCCCATAGAATGGAAACAATGCGAAGGGTGAGATCAGATTCTCTGTAAGGCTAAACGTGCAAGATATGCATCAATAATCATATGTAACAATAACATGATTATAAAGCTATGATAATATGAGGTAAAAATTTTAGAAATAATAATAGATAAGTCATATCTTATAATCATGGAATAAAGATTTTTCAGATGATACTATTAGAATAAGAGAATAAACAGATATCATGAGACACCAAATCACAATATATAAAAAGGGAAATACCATTGAAAGTATATTAAAAAGTGTTTTGTAATGACATTCTTAGAAATTATATTCCATGGATACCCACTCAAAAATTAATCAAATGATTGGATTTCAAAACCAGTTGAGTAGCTGATTTGGGATTGAGATAACCTTATATGTACCTTTTTTTGGATTTGGATAAGAACCCGTGTTCCATATTTTTGGATTTGGATAACCAAACTTGTGTAATTTGATCTTATAAGACATTTTTCATTACATTGTTCATTGGAGGTTTATAAAAAAAATCCATTGATTATATAATTATAATGAATTAATATATATTCAACAATGTTATGAAATCATTTATTATATGACCATAGCTTAACCCATGGAATGGAAAACTAGTATCAACAATATTTCCTCATCCTAATATATAACCATATAGAGAATGGTTAAAGATGGAATAATTGGATCATATATGCAATGAAGCATAAGAAACACCAAAAGATGTATTCATATATGAAAATCCTATTAAAGATAAAACAACTTTTCTTGGGGAAAATAACCATTTTATTTTGAAATAAATTATAAAAATACTAAAAATTATTTCAATATTAAGAAATACATTTTCCTCAAAAAGAACCATAGAAATTTCTAAATAAATATTATACAAAGAGGCTTGTAATGAAAATTATAGAACATTTTCATGTAGAAAATGTTAATATAAATATTTTGTCCAAAACATTTATAAAAAGTACTTCATTTGGATAATGTCCAGAAAAATCCTTCCAAACTATTTTATAAAAATTGATGTGTTGGCTAAAATTTCATTAATAAATCATTACAGAATAATAAAAATATTCTTTATTTTTTTAAAGAATATATAGAGATGGATGAAAAATATTCCCTAATGAAAAGATAAATAATATCAATTTTAAGTAAAAAAATATTTTATATGTTTAGGAAAATATGGAGAGGAAAATAAAAGGAAAATAGGAAATATCCTGAAATAACTAGAGTATAATAAAATATATGTGAGAGATATTTCGTATAATTTTATAATCATAAATTTATGAATAAAAATATCATAAAATAGTGAGATTAAGACATAACACCTTTACCTCAAGTCCAACATTTCTAAAAATATCTCTATACACATGTATATTGAATTTTAATTATTTAAAATTCTATAAAATGAAAACACTAAAACTTATAATAATATATATTATTTTCTTATAAATTATTATCATTTATTCATTAGCAATATTTCACAATCATCATCATTTATGGTGGTAACAATGTTTTTATGTGTATTTGAATTCTATTGTTTTGGTCATTTCATCTTGATCGCAATTTTATTACCTCTAAAATGGCATTCATATCATGTGTATCATATTATTATATAATATCAATATTATTTTCCAATAATTAAATTTATTGAGTCTTATGAACCCAAATGTTCACTTGATATTAAAATAAGCCCTTTCAGACATGGAAGGATAAATAAAAATAAAAAATGGCCCTTGTAAATTAAAGATCACATGTATGAGAAGGGAAGATAAATTACACACATGAGTAAAGGATTCACATTATGTTCAATATTGTGATTGTGATGGGAAGTGTGGTGTATGGATTCCTCATCCTAATAGTGAACTATTCTTGTATTATAAAAAACAAATATAGATCACATTACAATTATAATTATTAAATGGATAATAATTTATTGTTTCTTATATTATTTTTATCACTAAATTATCCAGTTATCATTATGATCTATCATAGACTCTATTTCTTATGGAGGGATGTCATTGGGTCTTTACTAGTGATAAACATGATGTTGTTATATTAAGAGGATGAGATGTCTAACTCATCACCCAATATAGAAGTAATTATAAAATAATATGAGAATATTATTTATATTTAATATATGTTTGATAATACACCCCGAATACTATTGTAATACTTTTTTATTTCTATGGTATTTATTAGAGAAAAAAATGTTGATGTAAACAAACAAAAATATCGATGATTCTCTATCATAATCTTATCAATTAGTTATGAAATGGTATATATCCAGATAGTTTGGTACTATGGAAAGAATATACATATTTTAAGGGAATAAGTATTTATAAATTTTTAAGGGTCCCATGAAAAGTGAATTTCTATGTATCCCTATGAATGTTTCTACAATTCGAATAGTTTAATACCACTGAATGGGACACATAATATATTTTAAGGTCATGTGAGAAAGGTCATTTCGATTTCATTCATTTATGTGCATCCAAGACTAGTTGAATTAACTTTTTAGGTAATGTATAAAGATCCTATGGGGTATTGGGATTGAACCTCATAGTGGGATATGACATATCCATGTTAACAGGAATCCAAATATACATAGTTTGAGTTTCACTTTTGATGGTCATTTTGTTGGACAATACAATACATTTTAATATCATGTGACAAGAATTTATAGGGGAAAGGATCAAAACAATGATGGGGGGAGACACTTACCTATTACCCATTAAAGTTCAAATATCAATGAATATTTCACTTATAGTAATTAGGAATGCATGTAATATATCCATATGAGAATATAATGAATTTAGGGAATATAACCCTTTAAGGGGATGAGGCTCTCATGGAATATTTTATTTTGAGGATATAATTCTCATAGAGATTATATATCTCTATAGATATGATTTTTATATGAAATATGAGCCTTCAATGATACAAAGATCAAAGGGAATATGTCGATTTGAAGGGATGATGGTGAAAAAGATTATGGAACTTTAATGATATTAGTCTAAAATAGAATATTAACCATTTAGAATGTGATACTAATGGGTAATATTTAAATTTTTATACATATGCATTTTCATGGATTATATAAATTTGAGGATAAATATGATATGTGATATGGCCTTGAGTGGATGAGGTGGGGCTTATACAAAATATATCATGGCCCAGATTTGGATCAATAAGGATAAGTGTGAGGCCTATGGGTATGATTGTTACATATATATATTTACTTCTAAAGTTATATTTAGACTGGAAAATGGGATTATAGTTATGAAAATATATACCCATCCGTATGACTCTTTGGATTACACATGGAATTAGTTTCATGTACTATTGTGGATTTCACTATGTAAGAGGCCCAAAAAAGTATCCACTTATTTCTTATTGATGGCCAAACAAAGAAGCATGAAGACTCTCATGTGGGAATAGTAAATAGTGAGAATAGATGACCTAGAAGAAATATATAACTTTTAGATAATATTTAGGGATTTCACATGGGTTTCCTAGAACCTTTCCTAGGAAAATGAGATTTATTTTTAGAGAATATTTTTATAATTCATAGATATGAATATAATTCTTTCTGAATGGGGATTTGGAATAAGAGAGATGATTGGACTTAATAAAGATATGATCCCATATAGAAAAAGTGTGTGATTAATCCTAGCCCATTATTAAATGTATTGATCTATCTCATTGATAAGTATATGAGAAGAAGAAATAAAGGAGAAAATAGTTAGAGGTTATTCTTATAGAGAATAACCACATGAACCCAATAAACTAAGGGTACTTGGATGGTAAACATAATATGTGAATATGTTGAATAAAAATCCCAAAAATGTAGATTATTCATAGATTACGTCACCATAAGGATCCTATTTATCAATATATTTATTATATTCAGTTCTCATAGGTCCCTATTAGTAGGCAAGAAAATGTTTAAAATTTATTTCAAGTGTAGAATACATGATCAAATGGTTATACGATGAGGTGAATAACGTGGTAAAAATTTAAAGTGGTTTTAGAAGGGGAATCTTTGAATATAATACCTTATATTAAGTCTATGTGATGTTAGAGGCAATGTATATAGAATGGTTATAGTTGGGTCATAGGTAAAAGACATAGACACATCTAGTGCTCATGAGAGTGGGTCCATGAAATGGCCCCCCAGTATAATTCCTAAGATAATATATATTTCTAGTTTGAAGTAGGGGAAGTTATAAAACTTAATTGTTTAGGGTGAATTGTCCTAGCTACTGAAATTTTGGGCGAATTTTTCACCCTAGTTCCAAGGGGAGGGTTACGTTTCACTTAATCCATAAGGTAGGGTGAATATTGAATCCCATTGGTAGGTGTCGAGAACCGTTAACCCTTGTATAGAGTCTTGGGTGAGGTTTCAACATAGTGACTTTGGGTTGGGTGAATATAGATCATTCTTAATTATAGGTAAAATATATAAACCAAGTTAATTGTAATTACCTATAATTCTAAAGTAATATAATTGTAATCGATAGAGTGCGTGATATGCAACAACCAACATAAAAGGGAATGAAATATCCTAAATATTTATAATATATTAACTATTTTAAATAAAATTTGAAGTGATATTTATTAATATGTATGTGATACTGAGTTAACATGTGTTTCTTGTAACAATGAGTTTCTTCGATAGCTTACATTACATGCCAGACCGATATTTATAAATAAAACATTATTAAAAAATGATTATATAATATAAAAAGACATAACCTAGAGGATAAATTGTTAGTTATTAATATTACTAATTAACACATGAAAATCTATATTTTATACAAATATAAAACAAAATCATTGGTTACAAAATAATTAGGAATGAATATATGAACTAATTGAAAAAAGGGTATATTTTTATTCAAAACTATTCTTATGCTCACAAAGTGATTTATCCTATTAATTTAAATTAATTATAAATAGATAATTATATTAATGTAATATATAGATCATATATTCAATGAAATATTTTTTACATTTATCAAATATATTTGACAGACATAGGATAAGAAGAAACCTAATTATACACATAAAACCCTTTATTTATATAAAAGAACTTTATCATCTTTTAATGGAGAACCTATATTAAATCCTTTTTTTGAAGCACTTATCAATAATAGTTGTAGAAGTAAACTTAATAATTGAGATACAAAGCTAAAAATTATCTTAGGGTAATTTTTTATTTTTATCTGAAGTTTTATTTCTTGATAAATAGTTAGAAATACAAAATAATGATTCAATACTAAATTTTTGTCTAATTTATTTTTAAGTTTAACATATATTTAAAATTGTTTTTCATGTTTTATTTGATAAATTTTTTATTAATTTATCCAATTTATGTTATTATAATCAATTTATCATTGAATTTGGATATAAAAAATATCAAAATTTTGAGGGTTTTTTACTTTAAAAACTCGCATTATCGTCACATCCATGGAATTAAATTTAAATTAATATATACAAATTATGTGATTTTAATTTGTATTAATAGATTCTTTATATGGAATAAAAATAATATATAATATATAATATTTTCAACTAAGTTCATGAACAAAACTATTAGTAAACACAATTAAAATTAATTACAATAATTAATAGAAAAATTATCTTAAAATGGACTAAACCATAAACTTAAGGGCCAAAATAACCTATAGAGTTTATCAAAAGAAATTTTAGATCCATATAATTACCATATACTTCATTTTATATAATTAAAACCATTATTTTATCCACTATACATGGGAAAATGTGGGTGTAAATCCCTTTCGAAAAATTTACTAGAGTGTCACTCCTCCCCTATAAAAAGGAACTCACAACGCCCACTTCCTCACACCCCTCAAGATATTTTGGATGGACCAATATCTACCAAATTATCTCATAAAAATACCTATCCAAATCCTATGATCCTACATTTTTTTGTAAGGCATCCAATGAACCTCTTTTGTTCAAAATATAAGGTGTTACCCAAAGAAGAGGCAACCACTTTTCTCAAACTCTTTAGTTTTATTTCCATTGTCCACCTGTTTAAATATCCTGATTCCATGATTATATAAAAACACCATTATCATAATTATACTTATATTTTGTAATTTTATTGTTTTGAGATACACTTGTACAAACTTCTATCAAATAAGTAAAAAACTTACAATTTATGTGTACAGAAAACTAACACTTCACTAAACGACGATTGTTCGCTCTTCATTTACCACCATTAATAGTGGGAATTATGATGGTAACAATATATATATATATATATTATTAATTTTATTATACATCATTAATTTTTAAATAAAACATTCCTTTATGATTTCTATTTTGTGTTAATATGATAACATCATATGTGGATGTGTGGACAAAGACCTCTTAAATGTGATGGGATTAATTCTCGTGATACATGGAATACATAAAGGATTAATTTAATTAAAAATATGTTTCAAAAAAATTTAAAATATATTCAATATATAATTAGTTTTATGTAAATATAAAATATATCATTTTATTTACTACCATTTCAAACACTTAAATAGTTTTAATGTAGTTCGTAGACATGTGTACGACCACCTCCTCAACACGATGTGATTATTTTTAAATCATAATAATTATATATATGAATATATATGATAAAATAATATGGAATTTATGATGAAATGATAATTATTTAAATATTAATGTTACTTACGTTCTTTATATAACAATCATTGATAAATGAGAATGTTACTCAAGGGTATGTATGACCTACCTTCTCCATGATTACATCATTGGTTCATTTTTATATACCCATATTTTATTATTGGTTTTAAAAGTATAATTGATATTTAAATATTATATGTTATATATTTTATACTTTAATCATATTTAACCTACCAATGTTTTATTGACACAGAAACTGAATTTGGTCAAAACACACAACGTAAACCTCATTTTTTAAGTAGTTTCTTACAACATAGAAATAAGTGAAATGAAATTAATTATAAAACTTAGAATGTTTAAAAATAAATCAAATAAAAAAATAAATTTATTAATTGTGAAAAATACAAATACACATGATACATTTTGGAATCAAGGTATGGTATTTTCATCTCACTTTTTACATATATGAGATAAATTTAATATTCACCACTTAGTTCTTTGTGTGGTGTAACTATAGATCATTTTGATATATTATATCATGAATTAATTTTAATCATGTAATATAGATCATTAATTTAATGTTTTTATTTCATGATTCATATGAATCAAACGTTTCAATGTGTTATGGGAAACATTCAAATGTTTAAATATTATTTCACTCAAGAATAATTATAATGATATTTCAATGGCCTAATTCATTTTAATTGACTTACACTACATCCTAATTTTAATTTATATTAAATTATTATGTGTATAATGACTTGTTTACAATAAATTGATTTATTTCCACTTATCTTATTTGGATTTATAGTTGATAGAGATTCTATATACATTTATTGATTCTCAGTTCAACATTATGTTATTTTCAAGGGTTTACTTTACAATATAATTTTCTTTTGGATTATTTACATGTGAATTTACATTATCATAAATTAGTTTATCATGGTATAATAATACCCCTAATTTTTTTCCTCAGGATATTCATGACCCATTTCATTTATTAGTACTATTTTACATTTTTTTAATGGAAATGTTTTATAAAATGTTTTTTGGAACACATGACCTCATATATATCTTTATTCAAAGAAATTTTTTTCTTATAGAAACCCTATCTTGAAAAAATATTATCAAAAAAATGATTTTGTCCTTTCCAAAATTATTTATTAAATACATTTTTACCCATTTTTCTTTTACCATTTTTTTAATGGAATCTGCATATCACTTTATGAAGAAGGAATTTTTATATCCTTTTTACCATGAAAAATGAATGTTCATTTTACCTCACATGACATGTAAAAATTTAACTAATTTCATTTCTTTTAAGATTCAACTGCATGTTTAAAAGGTTTAATTTTAATGAAGTTTTTTTCAAATATTATTTTCACTGAAAAGGTTTTTTAGAAGGTTAAAAAATGGATATATTCTTCCAGAATTTTATTAAAAGAAATTTTTATATAATTCTTATTCATCAATGACAAAAAAAATTATGTTTACTCCACATGTTTGATGTTGTATTGATACAATTATTTTTATTCGTCTGGATGGTTTATGATTGATTTGGATGAATATAGTTTTGACATTCACTTCCATGGTATATTCTAGCCCCATGAAATATTCAATTTCATATGATTATTTGAAAAATGAATTTACCCCAAATATCCATATCATTTTTAATTGATATGATTATTTACTAAACCACAAAAAAATTATTTTATAATTAAATTAAAGGTTATTTGATTATTTATATAAGTATTGATAATTCTATATCATTTATTCAATAAGGATATTTGATTTTCATGTTTTTTATTAGATCTAAGGAATGCTTAGGATATGAAAGAAATATTATGGTGACCATTTAATGTAATCCCAATGGGTTGGGGACCAATTAACGGAATCCCTATGATGCATTAGAATCATAATTAATTAAATTAGTTTTCGACAAAGCATTAAATTTTGTTTCCAAGATGAATAGTTAGGTTTCTACCCACAAACATAAATCATCATATAAATGGTCCTGATGGTAGTGGTTTATGTGATAGATACATTATGTCAAATAATTTACATTTACCTAATTTATAATCTTTTATTATTAATCCATGATATTTTCATTTGACATATGAATGGATGAATTTGATTCATAGTTTATTGTTTAAATAGTTTGTGTTTCAATTTTTTATATTTATATATTTAGTTTTCCTTATATATTTATTAAAATGAAATGAGTTTTCAGTTTCTTACCTTTCCATGTTGATTTTCCATTATATAGTTATATAAATTACATGACTGTATACTTATTTACCTTTCCATATTGTTTATGAAAATTTTTATGAGTTTATTTATTATAGGGTATGTATATTCTATTATCACCTTTATATATAGAAAATTAAAAAGTATTCATTATTACATCTACTATACTTTACCCTTACAATGAATTTTGTCTTAGATTTTTATTTTTTCTTTACCCATGAATCTTTTAATTAAACAATGAAAGGTAATCGAGGAAAATATATATGGAATAATGTTATCCTAAAAAATGATATTGTTAGTGTATTAATTTTTAATACAAGATTCTTGTATGTATCTTATTTACCATGACTACAAAACTCATTGGTAAATTGTGATTTGATTACTTGTAAAAAGGAAAATATAATTGTAGTAAAAACAAACTTCGGGGTTTTGGGGTTGGGTATCTATAGTTTGTATAAAAGGATGTCTATTAGCCTACTTGGGAACAAGGTTTTATAAATCATAGAATAGAGAACACACCCCTATTGTTGAATTTTAGGATGAGCATAAAATAACATCCTAGAATATTGGAATGTTTTAAATTATGTGTTAATTACTAAATATAGATCTTTGTATGGACACTATAGGTGGACATAGTTATAGCATGAACATACCTATGAGTAATGAACATGACAAAGTAAGATGGGACCGACTCTCCGTAACCTGGTACATGAATAAGGTCTTTACTGTTCACTAAGTTTGAAACTCCTATGGGATAAACTTTGGATAATTCACAGTTTCTTTAAAAACCATTATGGATGATTTTAATAGATAAATGAATGGCCTAAGTTAAGAATAAGGTGGAATAGATTAAAGTTATTGGGTCATGATTTATAAATTCATTAAATGATACTATGGTTAATATCTAAACCAAGGGAGGACATATGTTGAAGTAAAAAGGATAAAGTATTTATGTACTGGGGGTTGATTGAAAACGTTATTGAAAAATCCATTTAGTGATTAACCTTATTTCAAGGATTTCCATCATATTTATTTATTAAATGATATTAATATGGTTTTATAAAATGGAAAACCTATATACTAGTTGATAAACCACCAAATTATGAAAGGTCGTGTGTCTTGAACACATGACTGAAGGATGATAAGGAATTTAGTTCAACCACTAACCTACTTGATGTTTAAATGTAATTTTTTTAGTCAAAATATTTGATGAATTAATTTTAGTTATTAAATAATATTTTTAATTTTTGTTTTAGAGATTTATGTGTTAACCATATTGGTTTTGGAGAATATTTAGTGACCAATAGATAAAAATTTCACTATTTTATGGACCTTAGGATCAGTTAAAAGTATATTTTAGTTCAAATAGAATCTATGTAATTATTTGGATTGAAATTTTTTGATGTAATAAATGAATTGAAAATTGATCAAAGAACAAAGAAAGGATGATTTTTTTATAGAAATATACAATGTAGTATATTTCATTATATACTTAGGGATTAAATTAATTACTCAATAGTAGTACAATGATGAAAAATAAAAAAATTATCCTAATAACTTATTTTTTATTGAACTCATTGTCTTTTAAATCATCACCAATTCATTGCTTTGAGGCCCCTAAATTTTCATTAAAAATTAACTAGTTTTTGATTAATAACCATAATAAATCCCTAAAAATAATTAAACCTTTATTATATGTATGTATCTCTACATAACATAAATTTTTTTCATAGAGACGAAGTTATATGATAGTCCACATGACCTTTGTAATTTTCATTCCCTTTTTTTATTGGATGTAATATGAACACTTCTCATGATTATGGATTTAAAAATAAGAAATATAAAACAATTTATTACCAAGTTCATTTTTAAATGATGAGGAAGTAATTTAAATAATGTGGGGAGAATGTAACACTCCAAAATTATAAATTATCTACATTATATTTCATAATGTGTATGATATGAAACACCAAGAAAGTAAGGGATTTAAATATATCAAGACGTTATAATATATAAAATATTTTCAAAAATATTATCCCATGATATTTCTTTCAATCCACATAATACTTAGTTAGTGTCCATCACATTCAACGATGAGTTTCATTGATAGCTTACATCGCATGCTAGACCAAGATTTACCAAACAATAATGTGTTTTTAATGTCTTATTATTTTGTATAATATGAATCATCCTAGACATTAAATTGTTGGTTATTAATATTATTAACTAAAATATGAACATCTATGGTATACCCAAATATAAAACAAATTTGTTTGTTACAAATTAATTTGAAATTAATAAAATAATCAAATGAAAATAAAGGGAATATGTTTATAGAAAACTATTGTTATGCTCACAAAGCCGTTTTATAATAATAAATTAAATTAGTTACAATTAATGAATGATGTTAATGAAATATATATGTTATATATTCAATAAAACATTTTGGAAATTTAACAAATAGATTTGATATACGTAATATAAGAGAAACCCATCATTTGAAAAAAAAATATTTTTATAAAGGAACATTTAAAGAATTTAATAATGAATCCATTTTAAATACTTATTTTGGAAATTTAATAAATATTATATTTCAAAATAAAATTTATATTTTAAATAGAAATATTAAAATTATATTTGAATAATTTTTTTTGTATTTCGTTGTGATGTTTCAATTTTTGGTTAATTGTGAAAAACTAATGAAATTTATTTCAAATTTTTTTTGCATTTAATTTATTTATATTGATAATTTATATATTAAAATGGTTTTAAAATTTAATTAGTTCAATTTTTTATAAATTAATTCAATTGATTCCATTAGAATCAATTTTATATTAACTTTGGATATAAAAGAATATCAATATTTTGAAAAATATTATATTAAATTCCCAAATTATCATCTTGCCTATTGGATTAAATTTAAATTAATATTTTATACCTATTATATTAGATTATTTAAAAAATATTTCAATAATTTAAATAAATTGTTTTTATTTTATATTATTTTGAAAATAATTTTTCGAGTAAATATTACTGAAAGTAATTAAAATTAATTACAATTATTGAGAGAAAAAATCACTCAATAAAAGACTAAACCATAATATTAAGGGCCTAAATGACCTATAATATTTTTTAAAAGCAATTGGATGACCATATTTAGACTATATCCTCCATTTTATCAAATTCAGATTATTATCAGAGCGACAGTACATGGAATAAATGTTGGTGTAATTCCCTTTTAAATAATTTTTAAGAGTGCCACTCCTCCTTCAATTTAAAAAGAAACTCACCCCTCCCACATACTCACACCTATAGAAACTAATTTCCTAGAAAAAAGTTAAGTCCAAATATAACATAAAAATCCAACACCTAATCCTATTTGCCTCACTTTTTGATGGAATCTATCCAAATAAGCCCTTTTTCTAAAAACCAAAATGAGTTACACAAAGAAGAGGTATCATGTTTCATAAAGATCATTAGATTTTTTTCTATTCTCCAATATCTAAACTATCCCTATTCCATAATTGTATAACAAAAAATTATCCTAAATATAACTATATGTTATTATGTGAAGTGATTAACCTACAATTACACAAACATCATTATAATTGGTAATGAACTTATCACTTATGTTTAAGGTGAACTACCGCCCCATGAAATGTGGATTTTTTGTTATTACTTTACCACCTCTCATTTTCTAATTATGATGGAAAATATTTTTATAAAATATATATTTATATATGGTATTAATAATTTCCATATTCTTCTTTAATTTTTATTGAGATTAGATCTTTATGCATTCAATTTTGTGTAAATACGATAACATCATTTTTGGAAGTGTGGACTACCACCTCCAAAACGTGACATGATTCGTTCACACGATATATGGAATTTATAAATCATGGTAATAATTATGTTTATGATAAAAAAATATAGATAAGATAAATTACATAATTATCTTTAAATAATTATAAAATATATCATTTTCACTAGTCATTCACAAACTTAAAAATGATAATTTCATTGATGGACGTGTAGACTACTACATCCTGGACATGATGTGATTCCATATACATTAAAATAATTATATATATAACTAAATAAGATTAAATAAGATTATTTTTACATACCATATTCCCACAACTATAATTGAAAATTGCAAACGTTACTAATGAAAACGCACGAACTAATCTCTCCATGATTATAACATTGGTTCATTTTTAGTAATTGTTTTTAATTATTGGTTTTAAAAGTATAATTTGTGTATAAATTTGATAATTATGAAATATTCTTATTCTATATATGTTATATAATTACCCCTTTGACCATAGTTGAACTACCAATGTTGTTTTTAACAGATAAACTGATCTTGGTCAAAACAACCGACATAAACATAATTATTATGTTGTTGTATACAATAGGGTAATAAGTGAAATAAAAGTACTGAAAATATGAAATGATTTCTGAAAAAATTAAGTAATTAATAAATGTTTATTATTTTGGAATATAAAGACATACGAGACAAGTTAAGCTCAAGGTAAGGGATTTTTATCTCACTTTTTTACATATGTGAGATAAATGAAATATTCACCACATAGTTATTTGTGTGGTGTATCTAGATTAAATTATAGTATACTATGTATTGAATTTTTTTATCTTCTTAGTATTTAAATCATTTTTTTAATTTCATTCCTTCACAAGGTTTATGATTCAAATGATTAAAATTGTAAGTGGACACTTTATAATTTTCCTTTTCCTTGGGTTATACTACTTTCTTGTTGTCATTAATATTCAATGATTATTTATATGAATAATTTTAAATGTCAATTAATGTATTTAAACATCCATTATTTTCATTTATAGTTGAAACACATAATCTATTTTTTATTTATTATCACTTCAACATAATGGTCTTTTCGAGAGTTTCAGAATCTCATTTTTCGGCACTGCTTACATTTGAATTTAAATTAGAGGAAATTATTTTATAATTTTAAAATAAACTTATTATATTTATTATCCATTTAATATTAATTAACATTTTCACGGATTAGTATAATTTTTCAATTCTATGGTACTTAAAATATTTTAAAAAATGATTAAAAGAAAACCACAGTTCAATTCTCTGTTTAGTCAGAGAAAATGTTTTCTTCAAAAAATAATTTTCTCTATGAATGTTTCAATAAAATGTTTATAAAATTTAGAAATCTATTCAGTTTTTAAAATTTTAATTTTTATCTTTTTCCTATTTTCTCAAAGGAATATTCTTGTCTCTTTCTGAAAAAGTCAAATATCTAACCTCTTTGCCATGAAATAGTAATGTTGTTTTTACCTCATACGACATGAAATGCTTTACCCACCATCATTTATTCAAAGATTCATTTTCATTTTTATAAGTATAATAATTAATTAAAATTTTTATAAAATTTATTTTCAAAGAAAAGTGGTTTCAAAATTTCTTTCAAAATAAAAGTATATTTTCAACATGAATTTTTTTTAAATGATATTTTATAATATTTATAATCATAAATAATAAAAAAATCTTTTTTTACTGTAGTATAGATACATGTAATGATAATATCCTTATTATTATTCTACATTTTGTATTACTGATTTATACAAGGATAGTATTGAAATTCAATTGATAAGTTCTTTTTACCCCCTTGAAATAATAATTTTATTATGATTATTTGAGAATGAATTTCCCCTAAATATCAATATCATTTTTCGTGAATATGATTATTTCTTGAACAATATTCCATTTTTAATATGGTTTCAACATTGAAATTTAATTTATTATTTGAGGAAATATTGATTAATATGTATCCTTTATTCAATACAGATATTTGATTAGGCATATTATTACCTCAATATGAGGAATGCATTGGACATGAATAATATTGGTTGGGCACTATATAAGGTAATATATACATTTTGGGGATCGATTAATGAATTCCCCATGATGAATTAGTAGTCTCATGAGATTAAATTGGGCGGTGACATACATTTGAAATTATTTCCAAGAAGAATATATGGGTCTCTACCCACATATATAAACCCTCCTTCTAAAGGTCTTGAAGGGAGTGGTTTATGTGAGAGATACATGATATTAATAAATTATTCCTTATATCATTTTGATTTAGTTTTTATTCATCCATGATATTTTGTGTTGAAATATATATGGATTCATTTCATTCCAGTTTATTGATTAAATGGCTTGTGTTTTAGTTTATTACCCTTCTATATTGAATTTTTAATATTTAGTAATATAAATACCTTGAGTATTTAGTTTCCTATAATTAAATAATTATTTTTCGAAATTTATTTAGTTATATAGGGTGAGTTTTTAGTAATTTAAATTTCCCTATTGTCTATGAAATTCCTACTCAATTTATTCATTACATGAAATATGTCTTCAATTATTACTTTGGCATATTGAATACTCCTATTATATATTTGTTTTTTCCATTGTACTTTATCCTTAATGAGAATTTTATTTAACCATTATTTTTTCTCCTTCCCATGAAATCTAAGAAGTATACTGCGAAATAAAGTGAAGGGTAAACTAGATAGAATTATGTTATCTTCTAATTAAAAAAATACTTTTATTTTTGTATATTCATTTGTTATACAAGACTCACTTTTGTATATGGTGTACCAAGACTGATACACTATTTGGTCCTTTGTGATTTCATTCCTTATAATCATTCTAATGTGATGTTAGTAGACATGGGATATGGGTTTTTGGGTTTGGGTCACTACATTAATGAAATGGGAGATGTGCTTCTCTAGATAGAGCATTGTAGGAAACTATGATGTATGGAACCATAGTGTAAAACTATTCAAATTTTTTGGTAGAGTAGTAAACTATTTTTCTTGAGTCTCTAGGGTTTTACAAAGATCATGGCACTCTATTGTACCATATTTGGTGCATAATTCACACAATGGAAGGGTCTATGGACTTGGGAATTTTAAATTTTTCATGAGAATATAGAGGAAACAATAATTGGTAAAGGTTTATATGTTCTACACATTCAAGTAACTCAATTACCATAATTTCTAGTCATTTCCCATACATTTTTTACTTACAGAAGCCATAGATTAGTGTGTTTGAGAATGAGTAGTTTAGATCTCAATGGTTATTTTGATTGATCATATATCAAGAACATATTTTTATTATAAATTTCACTAATTTTATTCATTAAATAATTTTTATAAATTTTTTTATAATTCTTCATATTATTTTTTTGTAAGTGATATCAAATTAAAATTTTGGGAAGCTGAATAAAATAAAAGAGCTTGGAGAGTTGATATTTCATGGAAGAGTTTTTGATGTGGTAGAATATACAATAGAGTTATTTCGAAGATAGAAATTATATAGATCATAGGACATGAATGAAATGGATATCATATCATATATCGATTTATAACTATTTTAAGAAGGATAAAATGTTTATTCATAATGTCTTAAGACCTGTGAATAATTTTTCACTATTCTTAATTATTTTTTTTGTTTCATCAATGAAGTATAATTTTTTTTAATAAATTTCAATGGAGTTTCATTTTCTAGTAGAGTTATTTCATAATGTGTCCCAAAAAGTTTTGTAGGAGGATTTTTGTATGAGGACATATGGGTTATTGTATGTACGAAACAAAAAATATCTATATGGATTCATAGAGATAAAATTTTTAGCTCACACATTGAGTTATTATTCAAATCAAAATTTATAGATATAAAATAAATATAATGTTAAACAAGACCCTATCATCATTTTATTTTTATAATATATTTAAGTGATATATTTAGAATATTTTCATGAGGGTCCTGACATATATCACATAGTAATTAGTGATAAATCATAATAAGAAGGATAAAACATAATAATTTTTATAAAAATTATTCATATTAAATTTAGATATTTCAAATAAATTTATCTTATAACTACATATAAATGGAAAAAAAATTAAGTGTGTTTTTAGTAACAATATTTACATGGAAAATATTGAATTCTTTAGGGTTTTCCCATTAAATTTAAAAAATTACATTTGATATCTCGCATGGGATTGCAGTTTATTATTTTCGTTTTTTGTAATGTAAATTTATTTTTTAATGAATTAGTCTTTTATTTTTATGATTCATTCAATTAATGTCAACAGAAATTGTATTTCCTGTGTATTTGAATCCTTTTATTATGGAAGACCATTTCTATTAAGTGCTAGAGTGACTGTTTGGTTGGGTACTGGGATAAAGATTAATCCGTAAACATTTTTTTAATTTTAATTATATGGTTAAATATTTTATTGAATTTCTAAATTGTTAAGAAATTGGATTTACAAGACTATAAGAAAAAGTGGTCATAGAGAATGTGGAATTTTTACCCCGATCAAGTTATTTACTAAGAGCAAATTTTGATAACACAATGATCGTTATTATCCAATATGTAAATTATTATATCATAAATCAAATATGATATATTAGGGTATATTCGACTTCATTGGTTTCTCATATTTTAGTTATTGATATCCATTTTTTATAAGAGTTTTAGTTCAAAATATTGAGTTATAGTATTTTACCTCACCAATGTGGGTTTGAACTTAGGTAATCAAATACAATAAAACTTATTATTAGTTCCTATGTTATTTATAATAATTTTTATAAATTAAAATTTTATCTAATATATAATAATAAATGAATCCCTTCTGAGAAAATAAGTATTGTTTTTGTTTCTATGAACAATTTATTATGAGATTAATTTAATAGTTAGGAATTATTTTCCCACCCTATTTTTTTATTATTAATTTTATGCTTATATTTTTTGGTTATACTTAATTCTTGTATTTTAATACATTTTATGGTATTATAAATGTTCATATTCTAAGAAAATATGTTTTTAATAAAAAATGGATATTATATATCCAATTTATAAACACATGTAAAAGATAAAAATGTAGTGAAGAAAAATATGACCAAAAACCATAATATAGAATCAATTAAATAAAACTCTATAACCAAGAATTCATTTTCACTATGGAATGTAAATATGTATATAAAATGTTAAGGACAAATGAGTAGTAAAATTTGGAATCTGTGCTTGAATCTACACCTAAGGTTAGGTCTAATGGTGGTGCTAAATTTGAGTATAAATAAAAGGAAACATACAAAATTGAATTTGAATATATTTCTATGAATGATATCATCACCAATTTAGGTTTATAGGCGAATGAAAAAAAATTATAATAACCCAGATCAATTAAATAAAAATATGATCAAGATGAATTGGTATAAGATGATGATACATAAAATTCATTTTATAATAAATATTTGACAAGATATGTAGAAAAGGTTGTGTTTCATTAAGTTATAATATATTATCTAGTGCTTATCGATTATTTAGTACTTCCATTACATGATTCTATTCTAAATAAATGTTTATGAATATTTCAATGTGGACGATGAGAAGTCTAATACCAGATTCAATACAACCTCAATATTGGATGAACATATGTTGGGTAACTCTACAAGACAATATTATTATTTGAATGTAATGATATACGGTTTATCTATATTTCTATAAAAAAATATTTTTTTGGGAGGAAAATCACTGTTTTTAACAAAAATTAATCTATAGAAATTTTCTTTATGAATTATTTTTAAGATTTAATTTTTTTTACTTTTTGATATTAAATTAATCATACATTTACATTCATAAATTTTTTTCTTTTATAAGTCTATGATGGAGATGGAATAAATGAAAATAATCAAAATAAAGGATTGGTAAGTGGAAATATATATAGTCCTCCTAATTCATTATATTTTTTACTCCTAAAAATTCTTCTTTATTTGTTTCATGTGTATTTACGAAAAATTATATAGAATACATAATAATATTTTTTATTATTTTATCTTTGAGGAATGGTTACATATGAATCCAATAATTCTGTGTGATATATTTTATTGTTAATAAAAATGAATCTTTAAAATGGGGTATGATTAATTAAAGATATTAATGATATTTTCAAATTGATAAATAATCATTTTTGTGGAATAGTTGATTTACATATATGAAATTATAATATAACTTGTTTCATTCTTTTATTTTATAAAAATCACATGGATTAGTTTTGTATTATTTTTGATGCCTTGATTGATTTCCTTATTATTATATCTTTCATATTCCTAAGATGGTTATATGAAAATTTTCCATGATCATTCTAATACCCATTTTATAAAATATACACATGGAATATATGTCTACAAGAATAACCATGTAATCATTAAAAATCTATAAATTAAAATTATGGCGTTAATATTATTGATGAGATTTTTGTACCATTACATAATAGAGACCAAACCTGAAATTTAATTTTTAGTAGAGCCCATTGAATCAATGGATGACCTTGTAAGAAAGAGTGAAAATACAAATATAATATATCATTATAACCCTAATATGGGTTTTTTTAATTATATATATTGGACTATTTTTTGTGGAAAATTTTTACAAGGTCAAAATTGATATCATATAGTGAGTAATGATATTGGATGGTTTCATCGGGTGTGGAGAAATGCTTCATGATCAAATTTTATTTTATTTAATTTTTTACCATGCAAATAAAAAAATGTGATGAAATATTGTTGAAATGAAATAGAAAAATATTTAAATATTATGAAAATGTTGAAAATAAATAACATTTTTTTATTTTTCATTTAATAATACATTACACTAAGTTCGGGGAAGTGTTTTATGATTAAATACTTGAAATATTTTTTCATTTACATCATCTTTGTGTATCATGCAATGAGAACTTATGTTTAACATAATTTTTATCATTAATTATTTTTAACATCAAATTTAATTCAACCGTAATCTTCAAATCAATATATTAATTATTATAAATCAATGAGGATTATTATTGAAAATTTTAATTATAGGTTCTAGTATTGATATTCCATTCAATATGATGTATATAATTAATATATTCACAGAATGATCATATATTTATTCTTATTATTACTTATGACGATGATGAAAAAATTTATGTTGGGGTACATAAATAAATGTAATGTGTAGTAATAAAAAATTGAGAAATTTCATTAGGTTTTGTATATGTGATTTCTGTTAAACAAGGATTATAAAACATAGCCATCTTGTTTTCATTTAAAATTGTGAAATTAAATAGATTCCTTCGATTTAAGCATGAATGTTCATCCCACATTGATAATTATTTTATTTTTTTATCTATGATATTTAAATTTTATTTGTATTGATTTCCTTTTTGAATATCAGAATGTTTGTTATTGATGAAAATGATGGATTAACTATTGGAGTAATTTTTAAAAAAAGTATCATGAAAACATATTTATTATTGAATTTATTAATTTTATTTATTAGTTATGTTTTATTAAATAATGTATCTTTCCATATATAATGTATAGGTATAGGGGATACCAATTAAATTTTGGGGAAATGGAAGAAAATGAAATAATATAGAGTGTTGATATTTTAAGGAAGAGTTCATGCTGTAAGAGAACGTGTCAATCCATGATTTGAAAGAATAAAATGAGAATGATGAAAGTTAAAAAAAATTAGAGATAACACAATATATGTTATTAATGTTAGAGTTAAAGAGGACATATATCAGTTATATAATGTTTGATGTCTTTTGGAACCTATTCTTACTATTCATAAAGACTAATGTTGCATTATGAAAATGATATATAAAATAAATGATATGTAATGGGAGTTTTTAGACTATGGTTGAGGTTTCTGTTAAATAGTGTATATAATTATATATGTAGGAGGATTGAGAAGGGACATTTACACTATGGGATAGATGGGATGAACTAACCTCATATAAACTCGTGTTTATTCCATGATAGGTTCGCGTCATGAGGTACCATTCATGCTGCAAGTGATTTATTTAAAATATATAGAAATTACCACTATAAACTACCATTATGTGACTTCAACCATATACATGATATAAATATCAATTAGTTTTTTGTAAGTTTCCCTACCTATATAAATGAGTGTCCATATCTATACTCAACATATGGAACCTAGGAGATAATATAAGATAGATATATAAAAGATATATCATATTGTTTCTCCCTAAAATTAATAGGCATTTCTATAAATAAAATAACATGAATTTTATACCTTCATATAATACCATATTTTAGTTATTTATATATGACTATTATGAGTTTATTTTTATTTTATTTTGTTAATTATCTCAAAGAGAAAGCAAGAGAGGGATGGATATTATAATGGGTTCTATAAAAAAGGTGATTATTTTAATGAAATAACTTTTTTTGATGGGAATCCATAGTCATTCTATATTATTTATATATATGTTCTTATATTGAGATTCACCATTACTTTTTAATGTAAGAGTGAGTGGTACATAGTGCGATTACTAGGGAGTACCTTCCATAATGACCATTTTTTATAGATTTCAGTGAATTAGTACATTTAACTAGAGAGATATTTTTTAGTTTCAATATTATTTTGTTTCACTCATATACATACTATCCAAAAAAAATAGTTTGTGAAATGTAAATTAATTCCATTTATGTTGAGATGTAACTTATGTAAAAACTGTAATATAGAAACCACACATCACTTTTTTGTCAAGGGGACTTGACATTTTATATCATGAGTTTATTTGAGAGTTCTATTGGAATGAAACACCAATTTGAATCTCTTGATATTTTATACTCTACAAAAATTTTATATTCTCAGTGGTGTATTGATGATAATCCAGTGAATAGAACTATTTTTGTATTGTTTATATTTTTTTCAATGATTGTATTTTGTTGTCAATAGAGGAAAATTAAGTAGGATTATTTTGTTAATGTAAATATGTTAAGGAAGTTAGAAATAAATATCTTTATTGACATTTCTAATGTATCTATGACATCCATACTTAATGGTAAAGTGAATATTTCAAGGATGAATTGATGAAGAAGAATATAATTACGTATAATTGTCTTAACTACTCACTTTTAATGAATCTTAGTTTTTAAATATGGATATTGTTGAACTATTACTAAATAAAAAAGAAATGTATTTATTTGACTATGATAGTGCATAATATTTACAACATGTCGATGAATATACATTTTATAATTCCATGAAACCCTCTTATTGTATGAGGAACATATTTGAATGGTAATAAAGTCGTAATTTTCATGAGTAAGACAATAGAGATGGTAATTCAATGAATACTTGGAATTATTACAAACCATGATAAATGATATTCTTCTTCTTTTTGAAAATAGAAGTAATTTAATTGGTTGGTGTAATAGAAAAATAGTTTTTAATATATTAATATTTAAATAATTAGTTTTCATTTATATATTTTGTTACCTAAAACACCTAGTTTAAACAAACCGTGATATAATATTAAATAAAATTTATTTTAAATTTAAAAATATATTCAACTTGGTAAATTTGTAGGAATGAATAGTATTAACTATATTATGAAATATTTAAAATATTCCAAAACAGTATAAATTTATTCAAAAATTATAAAAAAATAAGATCTGAAACTTAATAAATGTATTTTATTATACAGAAAATTTGTTTCCTTTAAATATGATTTTCATATATTTTTTTGTAAAGTATCATATATAATTTTTGGTATATATATATATTTAATTTCATAAAAGTAACTTTATTTTTGAAATAATAATATCTATATTAATATAGGTTTAGGTAATTTTATTTTTCCAAAAAAATTATTTTTTATTGAATAGTGAAAAATAATTTTTTTTAGTAAAATTGTAAAATATTTTTAATAAATCATGTAATTTAAAATTCCACTAATTATTTAATATATATTATATGTATCATAATTATTATTTAGTAATATTTTATCCAATTAATTACATTTAAATCATCATTATTATGGGATTTAATATAAGACAATTTTTAGTCTTGAAAATAATTTTTTTGTTTCTCAAAACTACTTTGAAGTGCATAGTTATTCTCCATTTTAATCGATTAAAAAAACTTATTATTAAATATTTAAATTTATTATATAGATTATGTTTTTAAAATTATTAATTAATATACATTTAAATTTTATTTCTTGTCATATAGTTATCATGATATCATCTTGTTCTTGAAAAGTACCTTAATGGGAAACTTGTTTTTTAACACATATGCATGTCTAATTTTAAATTAAATTCCGCAAAAAATTAGAATTGAATATGATAAATTGTATTAAATATTTTTAATAATAACAATTTATATTATATAATAAGGTAAATATATATTTTTTATAAAAGTAATTTTAAAAAACAGTAAAAACATTGCTAATGATGTTAAATAATTAAAAGGTTAAAAGTGAGTAACCATTGAGGTAAAGAGGATAACATGTTTAAAAAACGTTTCTAAATAATTTTATTGGTATTTAATTTAAATTTTTATCCTCTAATACTTTTCTTAATTTTTGAGGCCCTCGGTTTTATATTGATTCCCCATTATTGAATAGTTGTGGGTATTTACAAGAATAGTGAT
This sequence comes from Viscum album, assembly GCA_963277665.1. Taxonomy (NCBI): domain Eukaryota; kingdom Viridiplantae; phylum Streptophyta; class Magnoliopsida; order Santalales; family Viscaceae; genus Viscum; species Viscum album. Next base: position 1,144,596,122 of record OY728159.1, on the reverse strand, counting down.
CCCCTCCCTTATATAATGGAACCCCCATTCCTATCATTCCCAAAAATCTAAATTTTTTTATCAACCAATAACAACCCAAATTAATTTTTTCTTCCTACCTTATTCCTATCATTATTTTTTTATCATTAATCTAATCTAAGAAAGAAAAATGTACAATCCTAAAATTGTAGTCCGAAGAAGTGGTAATAGTCTTCACCAAGATCATTATTTTGATCTTCTAATTTTTCTACAGTCAATCAGGTTTTTCAAATTTATTTCTAATAAAAAAATTATATATTTTATAATGATATCTTATAATTATTTTTATAATATATTTCATTCATCTCATATTCCATCAAATGGGAAATTAAACCATCATTCTTGTGTACAACTGACTACTGCCACACGAACCAATGTAATTCTGTATCCATTATCTCCTCTCAAATATATTCATAGTTATGGATTTAGTCTTTATATTATTTATTATTGAAAAATAACTCGTCATATAAATTATTATAAAATTTTTTTTCTTACCATTCCATTCATTTAAAATTGATAGCACCGTTCAATTGTACGGTAGACTACTGCTTCATGTACTAATGTAATTTTTTACTGCATCAAATGGATTGAATATGTATGTGTATTTAAATAAATAATAGGAAATATATTATTTTATGGTAATTATGGATACATTAAATATTAATCACCATATTTGCATCATTATCTCCGGAAAATGGAAATGTTACACATGTGTAGGTACGACATGCCCACTCTAGGATTGTATCATAGTTCATTTTTAATAAACAAATTAATGGTTATTTTTGAAATCATAATATATATATAATAATATTTTCTTTATTATTATTCTGGATATTACGGAATAATATCCCCTTTTACCATGGTCAATGCACTGCTGTTTTTTTTCAAATAATGAATTGAGAATCCTCAAAACATACAATGTGTATATGAATGACTATGTAATTAAATACATAATTAAAATAAATTATATAAATTGTTTATGTATTTGTTATTAAACATATAAAAATATGAAATAAAAAAAAATTATATTTTTATTGAAAATAAAAAAAACCTTAATAAAAAAATAATTGATTTAAGTTTATTATATAGGAGATAAAATTCATACAGTACAAACATTGACTCCATATAAGGGTTTTCATCTGATGTTTTTTCCTTGATTTGCATGTTCCTTTATACATAAAATTTCATTTTTATGGTCTATATAGTACCCAATTCCATATAATATCATTAATCCTTCATACATTCTGTAATTTTATGTTATAAAAAATATAAATCATTCATGGTGTTATGATTCAAATGTTACTAAAGAATGGATGGTTTGTAAATTAATTTCATTTTAGTCAAGATTGTAAATGATTGCGTTTCCATTGAAATAAATTATTTTATATATGCCTTATAAAACCATTTTATTTTCTTATCCTATATATATTTATCAATTTGTTTTCTAATATTACCATTTCCACTCATAAGTACTTGTAATGACTGATGAAATGTTTGTAAGATAATTCTAATTCATTTCTATCTTTGGTCGAGAATATTTTCCCCTCTAAATCCATGGTTTATTAGAAATTTTTAAATAATTATTATAATATTTACCACTGATTTATTAAATAAATTCTATCCCATGTAATAATTAAAATGGTTGTTTAAATAAACAATCCCATTATATTTTGAATGAGTAACTTTATTACTTTTATTATAAAATGTGAATGGATTGTTTTTACCCTATACAACATGTATGTAATTACCCGCCAATATTTTCTTTCAAGGATTATTTATATGTTTCAAATGAAATATTTGAGGAAATGTATTACCATGTTATTTATTTATTTTCAGTAATACAATTTTGTTTCATAGTGTCAAGGTTATTTTCCTCAATAATGATATTTATCATTGTAAATAAATTTATATTCATCAAGGAAAACATCCTTTAATTTGATGGAAGGATTAACAAATACATATATATACACCTAACATATATATCATTCCCACTATACCTTAGTTTTAAAGGGGTAATACATTCCTTATGCTCATTTATCAAATTCCTTAATTATGAAATTTCCAATAATTTTTATACGAAGCATGATTCTGTAACACAATTTATTTCCATGGTAAATTCTTATGATTATTCCTTATAATTGATTTTTTTATGTGTCACACAAAATCAAGTACAATAAATTAATGTTTCAGGTGGGCCTGTAATTATATATACCTCAATGCATTGGGTAACATATTATTATCATTCAATATAAAATATTAGAATATGGAGTTATCCAAATCCATTATGACACTCTATCCACAATGTGATATTTTCTCGGTAGTTATTGTTGAATTTTTCATGACATGTATTATGTTTCTTCCAAATTTCCAATGATGCCATGATATTTTAATACCATGTTTTTTACATTATACTTTAATGTGTTTACTCATATACCCTCTCTTTTATGATATCATGTTATACCATTCACTCATATGTTATGCATCCCTATAATGATTATTTAATTACTTGGTTCTTTTCTCAACCCTTTTATCTAGGTATTCCCAATGTTATCCCATGATTTTTTAGGAGCTCCAAAAAAATTATTTTATTATTATGTAGAATAAAATAATAAATTTTTATTGTATTCTTACATTTATATATTATTATCCAATTATTCTAAATAAACTATTCCACATGATCATTAAGATGCAATTAATAAATGACTATGCTAAAAATTATGAAATGACATGTTTTAAAGAATTGGTTAACTATATTTTGTATTATAGAAATGGTTTACTTCACATTTGGAAGTTATGATAAGAAATATTTAGTTGTTAGATTTTGTATTAATCTATGGATACTATTATTTATAGAATAATATAATAGAATCATGGAAATGTATAGATATAGAAGGGTTTAAGAAATTACTTCTTTGTCTAGATAATACATGTGAATGTGGTTATTGAAGAGATGTACCTTGGAGTGATAACGGTAACAACCAAAATAATAGTAAATAAAATTTTCCATGAAAATTATATAAATTAATTTTTATATATTATGAATATAGAAAACAAATGAAATTATTTTGTTTTAACCAATCATATTAAATTTTCCATTACATATCATTACTATTGATAATATATCCAAAAAACAGGGATCATATGATTAGTATAAAATAAACAGATTTAATAAAACCAATTAACAATGAAAAATGATGTGATACCATCAACTAGTAAGATCATACCCTATAAAGACCATTTACCAGATCATCAAAGGGAGATATAATCATTGGGATTTTCCTATGGCAAACCACAAGTTGAAATCCAACAACTTATGCTCGAGAGAAGTTTTTTATGGGAGAAGTTCAAGCTCAATGAGATCATGACCCAAATTATGTTTGCTGATCCACCCCATGAAATTCTCACCATTATATTTCTTAATATTAGGGTGTTTTGTGGTGTATTAAATAGATTTTTATCGATACCCTTGTAATAAGAGTAAGTACATTATTTTGTATAGATATATTTTTATCATATTTCTGTTACATTATAAATGAGTTCGATATTGATATAATAAATTTTTTTTATTTTTTTTTGTAATATTAAAATTCTATTAAAGAATTTATTTTGATGAATTAATGTATTTTTTTAGTAAATAGTTTTTCTTTGAAATATCATTATTAAATAATTTTTAATAAATATAAATGATCATGAACTTTTTATGATATAAATTTTAATTTTTATAAGGATTGAAAAACATTTATTATTAAATAACCATTAATTTAAGTAAATTTCCATTCCAATTTTAGCAGTGAAAATTAAATATTTTATAAAACTATTGAGATAAAATTAAGATTATTTTAGGAGTAATAATTTAAAAAATATCCAATGGTGAATTTTCCCTTATTTTCTGATCCAATCGAATTTTCATGTAAAAATTAAATATAGTATAAATAAACTGAGTGTATTAATGCCTAAAAATACCTAAAAAGTGATATAATAAATACTATAAATGTTATCTTAAAAAATAAATGTTTTACATTAATGATAATGTGGGTTTCAGTTTATTTGATTAATATTATAAAGCCTCTATTAATCCTACAAAACCTATAATATATTTTAATGTTTTAAAATTATTTCTTTAAGTACATGACTTTCCTCCACATCACCTAGGGTAATATTTTTTATGTTAATAACATAGACATAAAATATAATAAAAACCACTACCCTTTAGTGAGTACATGGTAAAAAATCATAAGATGGTTATAGCTTTTGATTATTTTATTATATAGATTCTAGAAACTATGTTTGGGAAATAATACAAAAAATATTCAATATTTTCCTATATTAACCCACCCAAGATCCAATTTCTCTGTACTAAAAACCCTTAACTAAAATCCACACTCTACCCTCCTATTTATAGGGTCCTATGATGGTGATCCCAATCTCTAAATAACCTCCCCCATGCATTTGGAGTAACACACAAAGGTCAAGGGATCCTCTCCTTATCATCTTTATTCATGTATTGTCTTTATCATATAGATATTATCTTCATTTCATAATATTGGGATATGTTATTCCATATCCCCCATAAATTACACCATCTTTCTATGTGATGAGATACCTATTTCACTCTCGTCAATCCCCCCCATGATCATTCATACACCCCCAATATGCTTCCAAAGTTTCACTGGGGTTTTTATGCCAAATAATTATGTAGTGAATACTCGTACCAACTTCCTTTGAAGGGTGTTCACTTATATGAACTTATACAAAATTAGTGTTACAAAATAATTTATAACACACTCCATTAACATGGAATAGAATATGATGCTGAAATAATTCATGTTTGGTGTCTTGTGTAGTAAAATTAATAACGAGAATTAAATGAATGTGATGGGGGATCCAAGAATTATGTAGAGCTCCAATGCATTGGGTTCTGTTTTATTATCATGATACAAAATTATTGTTATTAGGGAGTGATCTTAATCAATAAAATTACTTTTTCATATTTATATATTGGGAGTTATCCTTGACCTATGAGTTTGATGTAGTGTTTATGTTTTTGGCACATTTATATTATTTCATTAGGATTACCAGGTTATATAAATCCATATTTGTCATTTTTATGATTATCACGCCTTTTATTCCCAATTAATATGCCAATTGTCTAATGTGTAATACATTCTTCATGTTATGCCATGTTTATTGCATTACTAGTATTTATTTCTCACATCATCCATATATTGTTTCCATGTTATCCCTTTCAGTTGTAAGTACGAGGATGTTAAGGATGTTTTCAAAAAAAAAATGTTTCATGTATTATGTTTTTATGAAAAATACCTAATTCCCAAATAAACTGGATATCTCTATATTCTGGGTTTTGTTATGTGTGTTTTTATATACTAAATAAATAATTAATATGTAATTATAAGATAGGTTTTCATAATAACTCTAAAAAAGGAGCATCATTCATGACTCAAGTGGTACTTAGTACATGACAATGGGTCTTACACCACACTATTTTTTGACACTCCTGTGGATTTTTTGATAGTCATATTCATTTTATGAACCGTTATGATGTAATTGAAAAAAATTTAGGTTACGAAACTTAATAAGAACAATTTTCGTGAATAACTTATATTAAAACATTAAAACACATATATAAAGATATACCAATCATTTATAAATTATTACTTATATGATTAAAAGTTTAATTTTTTATATTAAACTATTATTATCATTTATTTTTATTTCATTTGGTTAAACTAAGAAAATATGAGAAAACATGCCAATAACCAGTGGTATTTTTAATGTAATGATTAAACTAATGAAATCCTAAGCCTAATGGAAATGGAAGTTAGACATCTTCTGCAATTCCTAATAGGATTATTCAAATTAAGATTAAAAATTGGAATGCAATTTAATTCCCTAACACACAAAAAAAATGGATTTCATCTCATGGATGTTAATTTTCAAAATATGAAATAAAAAATAATATTTAATTTCCTAAATAATAAAAAGTAATGAATAATCACAATGGAAAATGAATTAATGAAATTTTACGATTCTTTATTCGTAGAAAATTAGTTATCAAATTTTCTATTTGTTAAGGAAAAATAGTGATTAAATTCAATAATACAAAATGAAATAAGGTTTCATATATGGAACCACTAATAATTAATTATTATAAATTTGGTTATCTTAATTAATATCATAATCAATTATGTTATCCAAAGATTAATTGCTATGTGAAAATGTTATGGAAATAATTTATCAGGAATTATTGATGTGTTTAAGTCTTATAATGAATAATAATGGTGTTGAATTATTTATATTAATGGTATTTTGGTTATAAGAATCATGAATCTTATAAGGATTTTTATGAATAAGTTATATTTAAGAAGTTGTAATAATATTTTTAATGGTAATAATAACCTTAAAAAGAGATTAAATCATGGTTTTATATTCTATGAATAATCACTATATTGAGAAAAATAAAATCTTGGATATGTACTTGATGATGAGGTAATTATATTTAATTAAAATATGTTAATTGTTAGGAAAATAACGAGTTTTATAGAAAACATAGAAGTCGAAAAATATGATTTGAATACTAATGTTATTTTTATGGTTTTCATCTTATTATCTAGAACATTTTTTCATCATGGAAAATTATGAATTTTATTATCACATAAACATTCCCATAAATTTATAAAAAATACATCCTACAATCTATGTGACAACCCATCGCATCTACGATGGTTATGGGGCATGAGTCGATAATCAATGCTTACTAACGGTGAAATGCCTACCACTATCCTACATGAAGTATTTGTTAGTATGATTTTTTTAAAAAAATGTTTTTGGATAATATTATGGTTATTTTTAGAATCATATTATAGGATTAATTTTTTTAAATTTTATTATGATTTTTCTGTTATTATTAATATTTTAGGGAACATTTTATATGGTTTTGATATATATAACCTTTATGTTTAATATAAATGAATATTTTTGAAGAAAACAATTATTTTATTAGAGAAGAATATTCAAGGGTACGAGATAACCATTGAGGTTAAAATAATCTTCCATGTTGAGGTCATTGTAGTTATTTGGGAAATATGGTTATTTAAGGAATGGACTATGTTAAACCTTTTATATTATTGTTTAATTTTTGTGATTTGTATATTTATAATCATTTTAGGTATTATATTTCCTATTAATAACTATTTTTATTGTAATAAATAATTGAGGAATATTATGTTTCTTTTTTATGAATCTTATGATATTTGCTAAAATTAATTTCATTGATTCAGGAAGAAAAAAATCCTATTGGAAATTCATTCCTTAGAGTAAGAGGTGAAGTGGACATTAATAAAAGTCAAAAAGAAGAATGAAATTCAATTTTTTGAAATAAAAATATATAAATTAACCATGGTTTATGGATATCTACATCATGATAGAAAAAATATCCCTTGTATATAGGAAAATGATCTTGAAAAAAATTTCCTCTTATTTCATTCATATTTAGTGAAATAATGGTATTTTAATACATCACATATATATAGTTTTTTGGTGGATAAAATTCTCTTGATCGCTCAATTTTGGTGACCGACTATCTCTATAAAACCTCATGATTATTTAATCTTTTCTTATATGTCCATATTTTCACTTCCCAAAAAATGTTATCATATTTTGGAAACTAATTATTTGATGAAATTTATATTTCCATTTTTCACTTTTTAAGAGAATATTTCATTAAAAACTTTTATGATGTCTGTTTTTAAACAAATGATTTTAAAAATGGTCAACCCAAATTACTAAGAAAGATTTAAATGTTGAAGGATTAAATTTATTTAAGTGGGTATAATATGTACACCTTGTAATTTATAATATATTATCTTTAAATAAAATATATTTCCTGGATAGCTTCCATTACATGTCGTATATTGTATAATCAAAACATGATAAAATATTAAAATATTATTATTTAAACATGATGTATATAACATATTCATTAAATTCATCAGTATGAATAAATTTAACTAATATATGAAATATATATAATGTAAAATATCAATATTAATTTATTTATAATTTTTTAATTAATTAGCAGTCAACATTAACAATGATATTTATTTTTTCATAAAAATTATGTTTCTTAAAAAATGTTTTATATTTATTTTGTGAAAAAATATTATAATTAGTCTTTTTCAAAATATTTATTTTTATTTTATAATATTAAAATCATTTTTAATATAGATATTAACATAATGTAAAATTGAGGGATTGTTTTGGTTAATATTGGTATTTTAGTAAATATAGTGAAATTCAGAGTTTAGTTAAATTGTGGTTTACTATTAATAATTTATGTAATTTAAAAGTCCTATAATTGATAATTATTTTTTCAAATTAACATGACTATTTTTTTACTTCACCAAACTAATTAAATTTATATAATCGTTATACTATATTTTAATATAAGTTTATTTTTAGGTTTTTTTGAACTGTATTAAACTGATTTTTTTTACATTTTAACATATTAAATTTAACACAGATTATGAATTAATAAAATTAAAATTATATATTATATATCTATAAATATAAATTTAATTTAACTTAAATATTATTACCTTTCATATATATATTATTAAACCATCATTAAATAAAAAATCCATATCTTAAAAAACAATTTTTTAGATATGTCTATGGGTTTAATTTTAAATTAAATTTCACCATTTTGATGAAATAAATCTGATAAAATAGATTTCATATTTTTAATCATAAAACTTTTTGTTATATAAGTAGGTGAAATTAATTTTTTTTATCAAAATGCATAGTAAAAATGTTAAAAAATAGTTTCCATGGTAAAACAATAAAAATGGTATATGTGAGTAACCAAAGAGGTAAATATGATAAAATAATTTTTAATTGATAATTTTTAATGGTATACGTGATTAATATCCTTATATTTTATTAACTCATTCATATTTAAAATTTTTAGGCACTTAAATTTAGAGTGGCTACCCATTATTGAATAGTTTTGGTAATTTACAGGAATGCCAATCCTCTTCCTTTATAAATCAGAACCCCATATCCTTTTCGTTTAAAAAATAAAATCCCCATTAATTCTTAAAATAAACAGGAACATGAATTCATAAATTACCTCCCCACATCATATAATCCTTGTTTTTATTATAAATAATATCTATAAGGGTTTTTTTAGAATCTTAATGACATGGTCTAAAGAAGAGGTAACAATATTCAATGAGATCCTTCTTTTTTCTTCTTTCTTTTACTCATATAGTAATGTCATAAAAATTATAATATAATAACAAAATTATAATATATATTATTTTATCTTATTATTTTTATGGAATAATATTCATTCAACTCCTCTTGCATCAAATTTTAAACAAAATCATCATTCAGTTGTACGCCATAATAACGCCTCATGAACCAATGTAAATGTTTTTACATCATCACCATAAATGTATATTCATAATAATATATTTAATGATTTTATATAAAATTATCTACTATTTTTTAATTCTAGATATTTAATATATCATGTAATTTCCTACCATTTAATCCATTAAAAAATTAAAACATCGTTCATTTTTATGTCATTCTACTATATCATTAATGATGTGTTTTTATTAACTAATCCCCAAGATGTAATATGAAATTTTATTTAATGAAATAAAAAGATATTTTAGGATATTATTATTATTATATAAATATAAAGTAATTCTTACCTTTTTACATCATGATAATTGAAAAATGGAGACGTTAAACTTGTTTATGTATGTCCTACAACCTCCATGATTGTTTCATAGATCTTTTTTCATAACCCAAAATCATATTTATTTTAAAATTATAATTTATGTATCAAAATTAATGTCAATTAAGGATTAATATTTTTATATGATAAAATAATGACCATTTGAACCATGTTCAACACACCGATGTTGTTTTTAAATAATGTAAAGAGAATCCTTATAATATCCAATGTTGACATAACTGACAAAGTAATCAAATAAATTATTAAAATAAATTTTGTTAATTGATTACATATGAGGAAATAATCCTTATAAAGGTCATAAAAAAATAATTGATATAATTTTATTTTACTTGTTATAAAATAAACACACGTTAATCCTAGAACTGAGGATATAGTTTCCATCTCAAAACATCCTTCCTTGAGAAACATGTTCATTAATAAAACTAATTTATTTTATATGGTGTATATGATTCCCCATTACATGTTATATAATTAATCCTTCACATTTTATGGAATTTTTAGTAATAATTAACTTGCTTCATTTATAGTGGATAAGACTCAAATGTTTTCCAAGATTCAAGGGTTTTTCCTTAAGTTTTATTTTAATCGAATTAATTTATGATTGAATTTGCATTGAATAAAAATAAATAATATTTTTATATAAACTCATTTTATTTTTCAATACTATTTTTAATTAATAAATTTTAATGTAACAATTCCATTTTCTTATCTTAGGTTCTTAAATTAATTGAAAATATGTTTTTAATAAAATATAACTTCATTACTCACTTTGGTTGAAAATCATTTTTCATTATAAAAAAATGTTTTAAAAAATTTTAAATAATATTTTGAATATTAACAAATAATTTATTAAATAAAATTTTATATATGATTTACTTAATTTTTTTAACTGAATCTTCCAGTAATTTTATAAAGGGGAATTATGAATTTTATTACAGAATGTGAAAGGGTTGTTTTTTAACTTATATAACATATATAAAATAACTCATTATTTTATATAATGATTCTTATTTAATATTCCACATATAATTTCAAAGAATATTACTCACAGAATATATTTTGTTTTTTAGTTTTTAAAAAGTGATTTTCAATGTGGCATGTTTATTTTTCTCGTGATTTTTTTATCTATTTCATATTGATTATATTAAACAATTACATCAACCTTAAATATTATGTAATAATTATAAAATAAGTAGATATTATCTTAAAAATATTCTTTTATCACATTAACATTTAAAAGATAATAGGCATGTTATTCTAGTTTATCAAGTTCGATCATTATGGATTTTTTTATTATGATATGATGAAATAATATGTATCAAATTTTTATTCCCAAGTTCGTTGTTATGTTTATATCATATGACTTATTTATTTATGTTCTACACATATTCATGTAATTTAAAAATATGTGGTGGGTGGTACATTAATTATATATACCTCAATTTAATTAATTATTTTATTGGTCACATGAGATGCCATGTATGGGATTAGAGAGTTAACTAAATCCATTATGTGACAATATTCACCATGTATGTTGTATCAAATACTATCCTAGAGTTATATTTATGAAATGTATTAATTTTATTCATATTTTACTATGATTCCATCAAATTATGATCCCATGTTATTTATGTTATTATTCAATGTGATTACTATAGTGACTTCTCTTATTTGATATAATGTAATACCATTGAATCACATGTTATGTTTCCTAATAATATTTATTTTCTTACAATGTTTTTTAGTTCACACATTATTTCTCTATATTCCCCATGTTATTCTATGTAGTTTTTAGAGATTAAAAGGATTTTCATTCTTATTAAAAAGAATAAAATAATGAATGTTTATTTTATCATCACTTTGCTGTATTATGAACCGGGTCTTCCAAAGACACTAGGACTCATGATCATTTGATTGTTATTAATAGATCTTTATTTTAAAAATATAGTATGATATGTTTATAAATCTTGGGTCACTATATTATGAAATTATTTATTGGTAATGTGATTTATATTATATTCTAAACATTTAATACAAACAAATTATACTTTTAGTTTTTCTATATTAAAAATATGGCCATGTATTTCCATCCAATTTGGGATACCTCAATTAACATATGGGATCCTAGTCTTAACCACATGGGATCCAATCTATGAAAGGGTAGAAAATGAAATATGTGTGAGTGATCTTTCTATGTGCCCACATGGAGCATGCATGGTGTGTTTATTGCATTTACAAGGGAGCCCTAGGAAGTTGTAATTTTGTGGAATTCACATGTGGGTGAAGTGTGATAAGGTGTCATTGTCAATATCATTTCTAAATTCACCAATGGAAGAAATCATTTATTAAGAACTCCTAAACTTATCCAAAGTATAATTTGGTATTGGAACATGCAATGCACTATTTACCCAGTTTAAAATCACATAGACATAACATGTCTATTTGATCTGATGTGAGATAATAATCCAATGACCTCCACATAGTCATCATATAACTCTCGATATGATGGATAAATTTGATAATATATTTGGAAAATGGCCACCACCATCTATCATGCATACAATGAGACTCAATTTCAGTGATCAAAATAATAATTAATGATCTTACCATATGAATTGATACAAATTCATGATATAAGTTTCAAAAAATTAAGAGAATAAGGAGCATTTTGTGGACGAATAAAAATAATTTCGAGAAGTTTATTCATTTATATAATAAATATGAATATTGTACATATGTGAAATCAGATATGTCTATAATATCATAAATGTGCCGTTATTTATAAAAGAAGAGTGTCTTGTCACATAAGAAAGGATGATGTGTTTTTCGGTGTTACGTATCCCATGTTTGATGATATAAATTTTGAGATCTTTAGCCATTAAATGTATTGATTTACATATAATAATTTTTTTATTCTAATGTCTTGTAATGGAGGTGAGTAATCTCTTATAAATAAGAATTATCAGAGATCTGATGAGGTTGATGCCTCCCATATATTTTTAGAGAGATCTTATTTTTTGAAAAAGGTGTATTATTGGATATATTATTTACATGAGGCTGGGATATCCATGAGAATTTTAGTGACTTGAAAAGGGTATTTATATGCATATAAATATAAAAAATAAAACCTCTGAGCTAGTGACTATGATATTAACTACAACTATTATATTGGAAGAAACATTCACTAAAATTTCCTTGAATCTTATTGGTTATATGATGGGAATTCACATACCCCTTATCATATAACGAATAATCAATTGTATAATTAGTTAAATATCCTTAATAAAGACATCATTTTCTTAGAAGAAGATGAACTATACACATTATGATGTAAATATAAGAGTGAAACTACTATAATGTATATATATGAACATAATATTATATTCAAATTTCCTAAAGCATGGGATTTCATGAAGTTAATGACATAAACAGTGAACTTTTATTATTTTAATGAAGGAAGAGAACTACTGAATAATATGCTACTAATGAAAAATAGACTATAATAAGAATTAATACAATAGTTCCGGAAACACAATTGATATTCATGAAACATATAGATTCAAATTTGGATATATATATATATATAATGGAAAATAATCAAAGTAAATATGTATGTAAAGGAAAATAATTTAATATGGGATAAATCAAACATGTTTTATAATGGAATTATTGAATGTTAATCATGATATGGTTAAAAATAAGGGAAGATAAAATATATGCACAAAATAAGAGACTAAAATATTATATTTATTATGATGAAAAGAACATAGAAAAATCAATCTTAAAAAATTAAAAAAGCTTATCTATTTTTATAAAAGATTTAGATTTTGAAACATAAATCAATTATCTTATGCTGGTTGTTGAGGTCAAAAATGTTATTGATGTTATTGTTATTTAGTTGAATTAATATCTACTACTGAAATAGGAATAGTAGCGAAGTGGTAATACATTAATTATGTAACAATGAATAATTAATGTTTGTGAAAATTATTAGATAAAAATTAATCGTTATGATAATTAGAAAGGTTGTTTGTGAGTCGAGAGTGACAATAAATTCATTGTAATACAATAAAGAAGAAGTGTTTAACCAAAAATGTGATAGAGTGGTCATTGTCAATTGGGTTAAAAATACTTCCAGGATATTAATACAATAACATATTCATATTTTCATGATCGAATATTGAAGAAGAAATATTGAGAACTATTTTAGTTTTCAACAATGAATAAAATAATGAGTCTCTTCCATGCTGTTGGGAAAGTAACAAGGGACGAAGAAGGAAGTGACGATTAAATTAGTATTGTGACATCAATATGATGTATTTAGGGGTGGAATTCCTTCTTATTTATACACTTATTATTTAATGTGGTAATTAATTTCTTCATATGGAGTATAAAGAACTATTTTTTTTCTATAAAACAAGGATTTCCAATTTACTATATTTTAACGATGTTTAATTGGTATTCCATTCATCTTGTAACCATGATTAATGGATTTTTTTCTAGAGTTTTTTGGGTATTAATTAATCTTGAATCCATATCAATGGATTCCATCTCTTATTGAGTTTTTATAATTGTAAAGACCCAGAAATTTCAAGGAAATTTATTTTTTCTTCTTAATTTTCTTTGGAATTTTACAAGAGCACAGTTTCTGACGGCACCAGATTCTGAGGCCCGGTGTGCCCGGAATCATGTTTCGAAGATTGGCTCGGGTACATTCAGTGAACGGATGAGCGGGTTTTTCTAACGTTTGAACCGATGCCCGGAATCGAATTTTGAGGGAACCGATGGAATTGAAGTGCCGATATTTGCTTAGAAACACCTCTTCCGGAGTTGCGTTTTGCTCGGTTGTGGTTTTTATTTTTTTTGGGATTAAAGTTATGAAATAAAATAAGGTTGTGCGACAATTTTATTTTTATTTAACTTAAGCCACTTAAAGCTGCTTAAGCTGAGTTGATGTAGATAAGGTGCTATCAAAAAATATCCTACCCTCTTGGTAGGATATTTTTGAGGTGGGGCACGCACGAGCCCCACCGTTTCTTTTTCGCTAAGTAACGCACCCGCGAAAACCCGTCATTATGAAGTCAACTGACGCGTTTTCTTAAATTCTTAACACACCATTAAATTGGGCGGTTTTATTTGTTGAATTAATTCTATGAATTAATATAATCGTTTCATAACCTGTTTTTCAATCCATTGGCGTAATAATAAAATAAGACCAACGCACAACTTCAGGAAAAATGTTCATTGAGAGGATTTGACAGAAACCAAGAGTTCTTTATCCTCCTTCGCAAAGAACACGAAGAACGCGAAGAACGCCGGCCTCCGACGAAGAACTCCGAACCCGCGGAAATCGACGACGCGATGTCGTGTGCCGCGACACCGACGTTTCCTCTCCCGCGACATTCTTCTGCGACGTTCCTTCATCAGCAACGAAAATCTTTGATCACCCGTTGAGGTGAGAGATTACGGTTCTTTAATTTTACTTTGTGGATTAAAACAACAATATGGATTTATTTATTATTAATTAAATCTATTGTTCTTGAACCTTGGAGTTCGTCGACGCGTCACCATATTCCGCGACGATTTGACTCCCTTCCGCGACAACGTGACGCCTATCTGTGACGACGCGACGCCCTTCCGTGACACGACGATCACCTCCTTCCGCGGCGATCAACTCTGCGAAGAAAGCGCGTGCGACGACTTGACGAGGTAGGGGTTTGTTGTGAAATAATTTATATTTCCCATGATCGTTTCTTTTAAAATAAAGATCCCGATTTCATAAGAATAATTTTAATTGATTAAAATTGTTGTTTGATATGTTGATTATTCTTCCCGATTGTTATCGCCTAACGCGGAGGGTGCGGGCCAAACGAACACGGCCCGACAACCCTCCGCAGTTATTCGTTGTTGTGCGGATTTGGCAGGCGATGAAAAAACATGATGCAAGGGCTATTTAATGATTCCGCAGTGAAGAACGGGTCCCGAGAGGACCAGCGGCGTAGACGGGAAGGAAAACGGACCACCGGAGCAATTCTGGTGGCCCGCGGAAGCCAACTGCACCCCGGCGCGCCGCCGCGGCTTCGGCGGCGGCGGCGGCGCCCAGCGGGTCCAACTCAGACACGCGGGATGCGGCAAAAGCCGCGTCCTCTGATTTCCAGCGCGGCCCCTCGAGGGCCGTGACTCTTCCATCCCGCGGGGGCAGCGCCCCGCGGCTGCCATGCTCGGCCGCTAAGCCGAGTCAATCCGGGCCGGCCGGCCGGGCCGGGACTCGCCCTGGCTGGACCGGACCAGGTTCATCCAGGTCGGACCGGTTCGGGTCGACCCGGTTCGGCCGCCCGGGGGGGGGGGGGGGGTGGTCGGGCCGGGCCCAGACCCCCCGTCTTCGGACCGTTTTTGGTCTTTTACCCGTAACATGAGATACAGGCCTCCAAACGATGCGCCGTCAGCGGAAATGAGATCCTTGGATCGAGACGGTCATTTCGGTATATCGCACTCAAGGTTTTGGATTACTTTGGGTTCGGCCGGGTTGGTTCCAACACGAAACCAACCGGGCCTTCGGAGCGGAAACGCTCATATCTTGAGTTCCGGACGTCCGATTGACGTGCCATCGACTTTGATGGATTCCTCTAAGGGAGACGAATATTTTGGCTTACTCCTCTCAAGGTTTGGACGCAGTTGGAGTACGGTCGGGTTGGTTTTGACTTACGAAACCAACCAGGCCCCCGGGACGAAAAAGCCAATAACTTCCAGACCGGGCATCCGATTGACGCGCCGTCAGTTGCATTGCATTCCTATTGATGATACAGAACTTTTGGCATCCTCCACCCGAGTTTTGGATGCAGTTGGGTTATAGCCGGGTTGGATTGTACCCGAAATCCAACCGGGCCCCTGGAACGGAAAAAGATGATATCTTTCAGACCGGACGTCCGTTTGACGAACCGTTAGCAGCGTTGGTGATCTCGTCGAGAAACGGTCCCTATGAGTATACCCTATGAGAGTTCAGGGTACAGTTGAGATACGTCCGGGTTGGTTCGCTTACGAAACCAACCGGGCCCCTGGGACGAAAAGGTTAATAACTCACAGACCGGGCGTCCGATTGACGCGTCGTCTGTTGTGTTGAGACCCCTGCGACGAGGAGGTCCTTTGAGATACTTTTTCGTGGGACTTGTGATGTTTTGGAGTATCGACCAGTAGCTCATGGAGCGGACCCTCCCGGAGACGAGCATACGGAGTACGGAGACCGTGTAGCCGGCTGAAACCTGATGACTGCTTGTCCGATTCGACACGGAGTGACTTGCATAGCCCAGTGGGGAGCACAACTTTTTGAGGTGGCAGACCCACAGCGGAGGAGCACTACTGTGTGAGGTGGCAGACCCGCGGTACTCAACAGGAGGAGTACCTCTATAGTCTATGAGGGGGAGCACTACTGTGTGAGGTGGCAGACCCTTGGCGGAAAGCACTACTGTGTGAGGTGGCAGCCCCGCGGTACTCGACGGGAGGAGTACCTCAGTAGTCTTAGGTTAGTGAGCAGTACCTCAGAGTCGTGACAGGACCACTGTACACTCTAGAGACGAGGTTCTTCGGCTGTTACAGCTTCGATAATGAAAATCCTCGTTTGAGCTGAGTCTATGACCTTTGTGTTTCCTCATGATTGAGATGGGTTACTTGATAACTTGGGTATATGTATTTGCATATACCTAGGTGGTGGTTTTATGTTGATTTCATAATCCTTGTGTTTTCTCATGATTGAGATGGGTTACTTGATAATTTAGGTATATGTATGGGCATATACCTAAGTAGAGGTTATCTGTTGAGATCTTCTTTGTGGTTATACTTGTTGGTTTTAGTGAGACCTTGAGGGTCTCGGGGTCCCTACTGAGTATCGTTATACTCACCCATGCACGGGCTATGCCCGCACCTCATTGTGTTGGTTGCAGATGACGAGCAGTGCTGATGGAGGCCGATTGTTCGAGGACTGGATGGTACCCGGAGGTGGATGACACGACGAGTCAGTACCCGGAGGTGGACGACATGACGAGTCAGTATTTGGAGGTAGACTTCACGGTGAGATGACACTCGGAGGAGGTTGACGGGAGAGAGCGTTGTGGAGGCTATCTGTACCTACCCTTTAGGTAGGATCCATGGTGGACGATCCAGGAGCTGCGTCATCTGTACCTACACTTTAGGTAAGATCTGAGGAGGATGAACCAGGAGCTTCTTCCATTCTTCCATCTATTGACTTTTCCTGTTGTACTGGTTCAGTTGTAGTTGTACTTTCTTTTGGGTTTGTATTCTGGTCCATTTACCTTTCAGCACTTCTCTTTGTACATAGTTTTTTACTTCCGCTTATACTCTATAGTGTTTGTTTACTTTTATTAAGGCAATGCCTTCCCAGTTATCGAGATTTACGCCTTTGGTGCTAGTCGCCAGCCCCTGGCCTATGGAAGGTGGGCATGGGGTAGTCACAGAATGGGCCCCGAGGACCGGTCGTGACAAATTGGTATCAGAGGAGTTCGGTTCTACCGCATAAATTATAACTCTGATATTTTATTTCTATGAAGAAATAGTGTTAAGAGTACCGAGTGTGGTTTTCAGTTCCGGGAGTCCAGTGTTGGTGCGAGCGACCGACGTATCCATACACCAGGACCCTGACAACTGGTTTCCATCTCTGTGCACAAAAACACCGATTGCGTGTGTGTTTCCTGAAGTTTTTAAATGTTAGATCAAACTAGGTCATCTCACCAGGAATAATCTGTTGACCGTGTCATGTTGTTTCTTTCAGGATGCCTCCCCGTGGACGACCAGCTAAAGCCCCGAGAGTGGTACGTACTGACAGCCCGCCAAGCGATGAGGCCTCAGTACAGGGCCCTATCACAGTTGAGGCACCAGTGGAGGCACCAGTGGTACTACTACCCATTGGTCCACCGATGCCACCAGCCCCAGCAGTAGAGGATGCACGTCTCTTGAGCACACTACATGAGTTCCAGCGCCAGAGGCCACCCAGGTTCCAGGGAGGGACAGACCCACAGGCGGCTGAGGATTGCCTGGAGGCTGTGGTGAGAGTCTTTAGGCTAGTGGGGACGCCGAAAGATTTCATGGTGATCCTTGCTGCCAGCCTTCTTCAGGCAGTAGCAGGAAGATGGTGGAGCCTGATGCTTCAGATGCATGATGAGGTGACACTTCTATGGGCAGACTTCGAGAGCCTGTTCCAGGCAGAGTTTGTACCAGCCACCCTTCGAGCGGTGCGTATACAAGAGCTACAACAGATGCGGCAGGGCAGCATGTCAGTGGCGCAGTACTCAGCGAGATTCACAGACCTCTCGCGCTACACTACAGACATGGTACGTGACCCATTCTTCAGAGCCTGAACCTTCGAGTAGGGGATCAGGCGGGAGATCATAGCTTCGGTTGTAACGCACATCATTCCGACGCAGACATGGGTGTTGGAGAGAGCCCTCTTAGTGGAGAGTTTCCTTACTGATCAGTCTCTAGCAGCAGGACCCACCACTAGCCGGCATGTGCCAGAGTCTTCTACAGCAGGCAGTAGACAGATGGCGCAGAGGTCCAAGAGGACCAGACCTACAGGTGGTTGACTGCGTGACTCAGGGTCGGTAGTGCGAGGCACCAAGGGAAGTGATAGAGCCAGACCTGCCATGAAGTGTTACTCCTCTGGCGGGATTGGTCACATGGAACGTGACTGTCCGAACCTCCATATAGATGACCATCAGTTAAATGAAGAACCTTCGAGGCAGAGACAGAGGTTCGATCAAGGCAGACCACTAGGAGTAGGCGACCATGGCAAAGGAGATGGTCGTGCAGCTGGAGGTGGATGACGCTTCGGGGTGTTGCCACCACCACCACCAGCTGGTCCACCCCGACCACAGGGAACAGTTGGACATGGGAGAGCTCAGCTTCAGGCAGATGAGGCCTACGATCATGGAGTTCCGGAAGCAGATGAACTCGAGCGAGACTAGCTCCAGACCTGGAGACTTTTGTTTATGCTGCTTCTAGCATTGTTGATGTTTGTTGTAGATTCCTCGTGTCTTTGTATTATTAGCTGCAATATTAAAAGACAAATACCCTTGTGATGTTTTTATTCTTGTCCTATTTTGTGTTGTTACAAAGAAGTTCCGGTTTAGACTGTTGACTTGACCCTCACTTGTGAGACATCTACTAGAGGAGACCCAGTTACCACACACTGATGCCGACAGTGTGACTCAACCCTTGGAGGCGTTAGTAATGGTTGGATCTCTTGGTAGTAGCGTCGAGGCCTTACGACGTCATCCTTGGTATGTATTAGTAACATCCATGTCGGAATTGACTGTATTAGGGAAGGGAAGTGGTTCATCCAGGGGATGAGACCAGATTTCTCTTATCGGCAAAGAAGAAATCATAGCAGCTCTTGTGCGACTGGAGATGGTCCAAGCCACGACAGAGAAGGTCCAGGTCATCCAGGAGTCGATAAGGACAACTTAGAGCCGGAAGAAGTCTTTTGCTGACAGGAGGCGGAGGCCACTTTAGTTCGAGGATGGCGATCACGTCTTCTTGCGTGTGTCACCTCGACGTGGATTACGGAGATTTGGCCGAGGCGGCAAGTTGTCTCCACGCTTCATCGGACCCTTCCTGGTCTTCAGCAGGATTGGCGAGGTGGCTTATCGCCTGGCTCTACCACCTCAGTTGCTCCGGGTGCACGACGTCTTCCACATATCTCAGTTGAGGAGATACGTGCACGACCCGACACACACCATTTTCCATGGGGAGACTTTTGCGGAGGTCCCAGTGGAGATCGAGGATCAACAGAAGCGGGTCCTACATGGATGATCGGTTACATTTGGGCGCATCAGATGGCAGCACGGGAGCCTCCAAGAGAGCACTATGGAGCGGGAGGCTCAGATGCGTGCTCAATACTGCCTTTGTATCCCTAGTTTGTGTTGAAGCTTTACGGGGACGTAAATCCCTGTGGTGGGAGTAATGTAAAGACTCGGAAATTTCAAGGAATTTTTTTTCCTTCTTAATTATCTTCGGAATTTTACAAGAGTGCAGTTTCTGATGGCACCTGATTCCGAGGCCCGGTGTGCCCGGAATCATGTTTCGAAGCTTGGCTCGGGTACGTTCGGTGAACGGATGAGCGGGTTTTTCTAACTTTTGAACCGGTGCCCGGAATCGAATTCTGAGGGCACCGATGGAATCGTAGCGTCGATATTTGCTTAGAAACGCCTCTTCCAGAGTTTTGTTTTCTTGGTTGTGGTTTTTATTTGTTTGGGATTAAAGTTATGAAATAAAATAAAGTTGTGCAACAATTTTATTTTTATTTCACTTAAGCCACTTAAAAGCCACTTAATGCTGCTTAAGCTGAGTTGATGTCGATAAGGTGCTATCCAAAAATATCCTACCCTCTTGGTAGGATATTTGTGAGGTGGGTCATGCACGAGCACCACCGTTTCTTTTCCGCTAAGTAACGCACCCGCGAAAACCCGTCATTATGAAGTCAACTGACGCGTTTTCTTAAATTCTTAACACACCATTTAATAGGGAGGTTTTATTCATTGAATTAATTCTATGAATTAATTTAATCGTTTCTTAACCTGTTTTTCAATCCGTTGGCGTAATAATAAAAAAAGACCAATGCACGACTTCTGGAAAAATGTTCGTTGAGAGGATTTGACAGAAACCAAGAGTTCTTCATCCTCCTTCGTGAAGAACGTGAAAAACGCGAAGAATGACGACCTCCGACGAAGAACGCCGAACCCGTGGAAATCGACGACGCGATGCCGTGTGCCGCGACGCCGACGTTTCCTCTCCCGCGACATTCTTCTGTGACGTTCCTTCATCCGCAACGAAAATCTTCGATCACCCGTTGAGGTGAGAGATTGCGGTTCTTTAATTTTACTTTGTGGATTAAAACAATAATATGGATTTAATTATTATTAATTAAATCTGTTGTTCTTGAACCTCGGAGTTCGTCGACGCGTCACCATATTCCGCGACAACGCGATGCCCTTCCGCGACAACGCGATGTCTATCCGCAACGACGCGACGTCCTTCCGCGACGTGACGATCGCCTCCTTCCGCGGGGATCAACTCCCCGAAGAACGCGCGTGCGACGACTTGACGAGGTAGGGGTTTGTTGTGAAATAATTTATATTTCCCCTAATCGTTTCTTTTAAAATAAAGAACCTGATTTCATAAGAACAATTTTAATTGATTAAAATTGTTGTTTGATATGTTGATTATTCTTCCCGATTGTTATCGCCTAACGAGGAGGGTGCGGACCAAACGAACACGGCCCGACAACCCTCCGCAGTTCTTCGTTGTTGTGCGGATTTGGCAGGCAATGACAAAATGTGACGCAAGGGCGATTTTATGATTCCGCAGTGAAGAACGGGTCCTGAGAGGACCAGCGGAGCAGACGGGAAGGAAAACGGACCACCGGAGCAATTCTGGAGGCCTGCGGAAGCCACTGGCGGCGCGGGTCGCCGGCGGCGCCCCGGCGCGCCACCGGACATGGCCTCCGCGGCTGAAGTCGCGGCGGCATCGGATAGCAGACCCACGGCCGCGCGGGTCCAGCTCCCACACGCGGGACGCGGCAAAATCCGCGTCCACTGATTTCCAGCGTGGCCCCTCGAAGGCCGCGACTCTTCCATCCCGCAGGGGCAGCGCCCCGCGGCTGCCACGCTCGGCCGCTCAGCCGAGTCGAGTCGGGCTGGCCGGCTAGGCTGGGCCACGCACTGGCCGGACCGGACCGGGTCCATCCGGGTCGGACCAGTTTGGGTCTACCCGGTTCGGCCACCCAGGGGGGGGGGGGGGGGGGGGCGGGGGTCGGGCCGGGTCGGCCCGGGCCCAGACCCCCCGTCTTCGGACCGTTTTTGGTCTTCTGCCCGTAACATGAGCTACGGGCCTCTGAACGACGCTCTGTTAGTGGAAATGTGATCCTTGGATCGAGACGGTCGTTTCGGTATATCGCACTCAAGGTTTCGGATTACTTTGGGTTCGGCCGGGTTGGTTCGTACACGAAACCAACCGGGCCTTCGGAGCGGAAACACTCATATATTGAGTTCCGGACGTTCGATTGACGTGCCGTCGACTTTGATGGATTCCTCTAAGGGAGACGGATCTTTTAGCTTACTCCGATCGATGTTTGGATGCAGTTGGAGTATGGTCAGGTTGGTTTTGACTTACGAAACCAATAGGGCCCCGGGACGAAAAATACAATAACTTCCAGACCGGGCGTCAGATTGACGCGTCGTATGTTGCGTTGCGTTCCTGTTGATGATACAGAACTTTTGGCATCCTCCGCCCAAGTTTTGGATGCAGTTGGGTTATAGCCGGGTTGGATTGTACCCGAAATCCAACAGGGCCCCTAGAACGGAAAAAGATGATATCTTTCAGACCGGACGTCCGTTTGACGAACCGTCATCGGCGTTGGTGATCTCGTCGAGAAACGGTCCCTATGAGTATACCCTATGAGAGTTCGGGGTACAGTTGAGATACGGCCGGGTTGGTTCGCTTACGAAACCAACCGGGCCCCTGGGACGAAAAAGCTAATAACTCACAGACCGGGCGTCCGATTGACGCGCCGTCTGTTGTGTTGAGACCCCTATGACGAGGAGGTCCTTTGAGATACTTTTTCGTGGGACTTGTGATGTTTTGGAGTATCAAAAATTAGCTCGTGGAGCGGAGCCTCCCGGAGACGAGCGTGTGGAGTACGGAGACCGTGTAGCCGGCTGAGACCTGATGACTGCTTGTCCGATTCGACTCGGAGTGACTTGCATAGCCCAGTGGGGAGCACTACATTGTGAGGTGGCAGACCCACGGCGGAGGAGCACTACTGTGTGAGGTGGAAGACCCGCGGTACTCGACAGGAGGAGTACCTCTATAGGCTATGAGGGGAACACTACTGTGTGAGTTGGCTGACCCATGGCGGGAAGCACTACTGTGTGAGGTGGCAGGCTCGCGGTACTCGACGGGAGGAGTACCTCAGCAGTATTAGATTAGTGAGCAGTACCTCGGAGTCGTGATAGGACCATTGTACACTCTAGAGACGAGGTTCTTCGGCAGTTACGGTTTCGATAATGAAAATCCTGGTTTGAGCTGAGTCTATGACCTTTGTGTTTCCTCATGATTGAGATGGGTTACTTGATAACTTGGGTATATGTATGGGCATATAAATAGGTGTTGGTTATCTGTTGATTTCATAATCCCTGTGTTTTTTCCTTATTGAGATGGGTTACTTGATAACTTAGGTATATGTATGGGCATATAGCTAAGTAGAGGTTATCTGTTGAGATCTTCTTTGTGGTTATCCTTGTTGGTTTTAGTGAGACCTTGAGGGTCTTGGGGTCCCTACTGAGTATCGTTATACTCACCCCTGCACGGTCTATGCCCGCACCTCATTGTGTTGGTTGTAGACGACGAGCAGTGATGACGGAGGCCGAGTGTTCGAGGACTGGACGGTACCCGGAGGTGGACGACACGACGAGTCAGTAACCGGAGGTGGACGACACGACGAGTCAGTATTTGGAGGTGGACTTCACGGTGAGATGACACTCGGAGGAGGTTGACGGGCGAGAGCGTTGTGGAGGCTATCTGTACCTACCCTTCAGGTAGGATCCATGGTGGACAATCCAGGAGCTGCATCATCTGTACCGACCCTTCAGGTAGGATCCGAGGAGGACGACCCAGGAGCCGCTTCTGTTCTTCCAGCTGTTGACTTTTCCTGTTATACTGGTTCAGTTGTAGTTGTACTTTCTTTGGGGTTTTTATTCTGGCTCATTTACCTTTCAGCACTTCTCTTTGTACTTAGTGTTTTACTTCCGCTTATACTCTGTAGTGTTTGTTTACTTTTATAAAGGAAATGCCTTCCCAGTTATCGGGATTTACGCCATTGGTGCTAGTTGCTAGCCCTTGGCCTATGGAAGGCGGGCTTGGGGTAGTCACGGCATGGGCCCCGAGGACGGGTCATGACAGTAATATCAAAATTATCATCTTCTATCTTTAACTACTTTCATGTAATTGTATATAAGAAAAAAATTGAATAAGGTAATTCAGACCCTAATATGTATAAGAGGTAAAATGTTTATAAGTTTTAATTGGTGAAAAATATACTAAAAGTAATTCAACCTCCTCTCAATGTTGAGTATATTGTTATGTGGTCATCTCAATTGATACTATATTAGCTTCAGCATATATTATATTCAATATGTTTAATTAATTCTATTTTAATGATTTCATTCTATTTCCTATATTATCAAAGAAGTGTATTATTGATGATAGAAAAACTATCTCTAAATAAAAGTATATTGGTACCATAATCATGATTAATAAGATAAATAAAGATAAACTAATGTTGATGAAGATTTATCTCATTCATAATGTAGATTATGTATCAATTTTCCCCGCCTTTCCAAGAACGAAGATATATTTTATTTGAAATGTGTATAGAATGTGGATCATGTTTTTTCCAAGGATAATGATAAAATTCTTACCTCAAGTAATTATTAGGTATATGTGAAAATTACTGTAAAACAAATCACCAGGAATATGTCCATATGAAATGTTTTGGTGATGATCGATACACAACATTTAAATATATTAAAGTTCATTGATTAATAGATATTATACATTGTGTTCCAATATAAAAAATCTCTCTTATTTATGGAGTTATTAAAAATATTCAGTAATAGATTACCCAGATAGGAGATGTATAAGATAACATAGATAATGGTTTACAAGGGAAACTTATATATAATTTTTTAAGCTATCTAGAGAGGGTGGATAATTTTAAGAAACTATGAGGGATCATGAAATATGTTCATCAAAATTTATCAAATAAGATACTAATAATGATAGAGTCAAGATGGATTTGGATGAAAGGAAACATTCACTAGAATAGAAGGTACACAATATAATATATAAAAAGGATTTATAATTGGATGTAAAATATAAACAAATCATGGAACATGACTCTTTATCACAAAAAAGATAATTTGCATGATTAGAAATTTGATAGAATATTGAAGTCTTATGAAGAAATGTGGTTATTCTTGAAGAAAAAATAAACACCATTAATATGAAATTTCATGAATTTGATATATATATTACCCTTTATGGGAAGAAACATATTCATTCATTATAAAAAATAGAAATTTGATTGTTAAACTCAGTGTTCATTAGAGAATTAAATTAATTAAAACCCACAATATGTGATAATATGATCATTTCATCTATTAATGATCCATCTCAATCCATTATGAAGAAATCATTAGTATCTATGATATTTTAAATAATGTTTCTATATCGATAATCCTAATTAGTATATGTTGAAAAACATAATCATTACAAGTATGAATTATTAATGTGGATGATAAGCCTACTATCAATTGCTATGATAGAGAACAAAAACAATTTCAATATAGGTTCCCCATAAAGAGACCAATAATCAATGAAGTATACCTAAAAACATCATTCCGAAGAAATTATATGATCATGTTTAGTTGGTAAATGTTGGTGTGGAAAAATATATAGGAATTATGAATTTGTTTTTTGGTACAATGTTATAGATGAAAAATTAAAATGGATATATATATCAATAGGGATCAACCCCGATATGAAAATAATTATCCACAAATTATGAAATATATATATAATTTAAATATATTTGGAGGACTGGAAAATATATTTGATCTATGAAATGGTATTTTTCACCTGAATTGATCATGATTATCAAAAAATGTATTCAAAGCTAATGAGAAAATGAGAAAAAATTATTTTGTGAATATATAAGAGGCATCCATGGGTAATAAAAAGAATAATGTTTTAATATTTTTTTCATCCACTAAGATTTTATGAGGGATTGTTGTGAGTATATTGGAATCTATATAAAATAATTTAATGATTAGTTAATCAAAGAAGAATTCATTTTGACAATCCAAACATGCCTCAATTGTTCCTATTGATATGTATGTAATATGGAATGAATGTTCAGATAGAATGAAAAAAATAAAAGAAACATAAGTTAATGTTTGTGATAATAGAAAAGAAAAGGTTCCACATAGAGAATATGATTTTGTGTAGGAGTGGTATAACATAATTAGACACAGATAGAGAAATAATTCTATAATAAATGCATCATAAGAAGAATTATTTAGGATGTTGAAAGTTTTAGTAGCTGATACTTAAGATTTAGAATCTATTAAACAAAGCAGGTTCCAAGAAAATGAAATTGAAGACGTGAAAATATAGACATATACTATATAAAAATTTAAGATCAAATGATCATGTGTGAATATTAAAAGAAATAGAGTAACATGGTTTATAAAGAACTCAATTATTTTTCAAATTGATAATGTAAGGATGATCCACTAATTCCATTAATATTTTTATATTTTACGTGTTCTTATAATATTGGAAATGGAAGGTGTATGATGTTCTTTGGGGGAGAAATTGATAAGTATTGATTGTTGTCAATTCATGATATAAAATCAGACGAACTATCCATCCATGAATGATTCCTCAGTTGGTATTAAAATAACTATATGATAGTGGTTCATCTTGTATGATTTTTAATAATATGTTATCATATTCCTGAAAATATGTATAAGGAATATATCATCTTGGTTTGATCTTATATTTAGTATCCTGAAGAACAAGTAACAAGGAAGATCATTCCCAGTTATATTGTGGATGTTTTCTAATCTGTATAGTTAGTAGTTGACGATCCATATTAGAAAATTATCTATATTGGAACATCTTGAAATCTATTCTTGAGAAGATTTACCAATATGATGATATTGAGTAGTGTTTCCCTTGAGGGGGATATAAATGAATAAAGATCAATTTTCTCCCATAATCAATAGTACAATTGTTATAAAACTTAATTATTATCGATTTTTTAAAATCATGTCATTGGAAGAGTAATGTTTTTCATAATATCTCATTTTTATAAAAAAAATATAGAAACATAAAACAAATGGGTGATTTAATAAATCAATAATATATGAAAAATGGATATATGGATGTGCTCCAAAGTTAATTATCCTTCTTATCACTATTGAATGATTTTGATCTATTTATTGATGTGAGTGTGAGAGTTTCTGTTTGATCTACATACAAATGTTTTATATCTAAAATTTTATCTTTAACCAAGAATAAAATATTAAAACCCTTGAATATAATTATATAAATTATGATTTTATAAGGTATCATGATTAGTTAGAACAAGAAATATTTTTCATATTAATCAAATCCTCCTGTTTTCTACACCGATCATGGGTAAGATAGGAATTATAGAAAATTATGTATGTAAAATTACTTAAGATTGTATTGATATAATTGTCTCATTATATTTTTATTTATTTCGGAAAATTCTGGGAAAATGGGAAGTGGATGTTCTGAAAAATAATTTCGATATATTCACATGTTGACATATTAATTTACAGTGAACACTGAATGTTTAAAAAAAATAATAATGTGGAAACTAAAGACCCCACATTGTGTATGAGTTCTATATTTTTATTGTTATTAGTTGATAATCAAGGTTAATGTAATAAGAACATTCTATTTATTTCAATATTTTTATGATGTTGGAAATAAATAATCTTTTGGAAGTTGACGATGTATCCAATATATCCAATCATGATGACAAAGTGAATGTTCCTTGGATGACTGGATGAATAAAAATGTAATCAATTCCTATTATAATAATGAATCTTATTTGAATAATTTAATATTTAAATTATGTTGATTATTTAGTTGGTCATAAATTACATTAAATTGTACCCATTATTATAGGTGATTAAAAAATTTCTACAATATTATGAAGAATAAACATTGAATAATTCCTTTAAAACATTATTGCATGCAGATATTATTTTAGGAGGCTGAAAATATTAATTTCAAGGAAGATGAATTTAGTGATGATAAAAAAAAATAGTAATATTAATTAATGATGAACATGAATAATTTTTTATTTCATGATGGTTCCTAGACATGTGATGGTATTTATGTGGATGGGAAACTTATGGTGGAAAATTGAATGATATGATATTATATACATAGATTATAATCTATGTAATTTTCAATGGGTGAATATTAAGAACATATGAAGCCATATCTACCAATATTTGTATATAAATAACTTATTGAAGACTAGGATTAACCATAGGGGATCTGTAACATATATGGGAAGTAATGGAGGAAGAGGTGAGTAAGACAGCTATGTGTCTGTAGGGTGTTCCCATGGTGTGGAGATACGGTTTGAAAGGGAGAAAATGGACCACACAAGGTGTGGTTTAACCTATGTGGGCGAGGAGTTTCATGCTACTAACACAAGTTCATGCCTATAATCCTAGATGGAATCAAATAATTTACTAGGTTCTCCAAAATTTAATTAATATTAAATTTTGGATAGGATCATAGAGCACACTATTCACCTGATTCAACATTTAGTAGACATAAAATGTCCATTTGATCTAAAGAGATAAGAACTTCCATTGGAATCCAAGTAGTATTGGTCTACCCATAATAAAGAAACAAGACCAGCTATGTTATTTAGGGAATGGGGACCACTGATTGTCATGTCTTGTACTGAGAATCAACCACATGATCAAAATGTGTGGGAACCATCTAACAATATAGATTGAAACTCATTCATGATATGATTTACATGAAATCATGATATGTAGGTACATAATATGGCCAAATTAAAATGAAAATTCAGTGGCTACTCATTATGTGAAATAATATATCCACTTAACATAATTAAAGGAAATATGTTTATCAGCACCAAAACCAAAAATAATGAAAAATAAAATGTGTAGATCTCTAAGAATTCCATATATCGATGGAAAAATAATATTTTTTTGGATTTAATCATGGGGAATTGGTGGTGAGATGATAATGTACAATATTTTATAAATAAACAATAACCAAGAAAATATTACATTTCTTTTGCACTAATTTTTAATTGAGATATTATGTTTTCTAAAAAAGATAGAAATATATGTGAATTTATTTATGAAATGTACCAAAAACGGATGCCACTGAAGGTGACCCAAGCATGGTCAGTCACATGGACTCAAGTGCATCTCCTCAAAATTCCAAAGGAATTTGATTAGTTTCAAGATCCTAGGTTTATTAGTGTAGATAATATTCCCCCATTACCATAGTGTAGCATAATAGAATTTCAATAGCACTTAGATAGTGGAAGAAGTAAATTAAGTAGAGAACATGGCTAACAATGGAACGAAAATATTAATAATTCCAAAAGACATCTCATATACATAGTGATGATATATTTCACATGTCCCAATAAAAATAAAAAACCTGGTTTACAAGGAATATGTATAATACATATAAGAAATTTACAAAAAAAGGTCCAAAAGTATCCCAATAGAATTACAATACATAGCTTGGACCCATTCTCTGCTACCCCTAACCAGAATAATAAACCTGTCGTATATCTTTTTCACCTATCAACACCTTCAATAATATAGTTTATTTTCATCCACAATGTTGGCCCAAATTGTGTGTGAGATATCATCCCAACACGTAACCACCTAAGGTCAGGTTTTATTTTGTTAGTGAATATATATAAAACATAGTGTAGGAAGTAATGAAAACAATGGAGCTACTCAAAAGTAAACATCCTATAATTATAGGTTCTAATATCATATCGGTTTCTTTTATTTAAAATCATCTAATAACTATGTATATGATTGAATGGTTAATAATGTGTTACTTATAACATATTTGTTTAATTAAAGAGATCATTTAATCATCGAAGTCTTAGAATGTTTCATAAATAGCTGCATGCCCTATATGAACATGTAACCAAGGATTCCAAAACAAGAAACTCAGAGAGTGTATATGAAGATAGAAACCAAGAATATGATTTGGCTTGGAAGATGCTTTATAGAAATCATTTAATTCATTATTAATTTATGAAAATGTGTCTGTTCTTAGCATTTCAATGTAGAAATTAAAATATCACTATATGTATAGTATAAACTGACACCCTACAAGTCCATACACGTAGAACCTACCATGAACCCATGAATCACTGTGTGAGAGGTATATCAATCCATCCATTGAATAAAATCATTGATATTCAACTATATGAGCCCAAGTATCACCCATTGCTATAAAATCAAATTCCTTTTGAGTCTAACTATGGAATTCTCATATATCACTCAATGAATTGAGTCATGCCTTAGAGTCCATCCATGGAAGTATGCTAGGGATTCCATGTATCACATAATAACAATTAATGTTCAATACAATTTATTCCATTCATTACATTATCATATGAATCCATGCATAACCCAAGGCCTTTAGATTTCAGCATTATTTAATAAATTCCATTTAATTATGAAAAGGTCAAAACCAATAACATCTCAATTCAATCCCACCTTGAAAGTGACTAGTGTCGTTATCCAAGACTAGATGGATTGGATTCCAAAAATTTACATGGGATTATTATTATAACATGCTTCCCAAGAATAAATGAACAATTTCATGGAATGTTATTTATCAATATCAAATATTAATAGAAATACAAATAAAAATTTATTCTAAATAAAGATATTTCATAATATGGTGTAATCCTAGATTCCATTCATTTAAATACTAACAGGGGAATATTATTATATCACACATGTCATGGATATGAAATCCATTTCATGTAATAGAAATTATTTAACTCACATGAGAAAATCAATATTTAGGGAAAGTAAAGCCATGCTCACCAACACAAGGCATAGACTTTATTTAACTAACATAGTAAATAGAATTTTTTGCAAGTCACTTCAATGAGATATTTCTTAGACAAGGACAAGTCCATGTTCATCCATACAATCCTATTAATTAATTCTGTTAGAATTCATTCACATTTAAATTATACTCCTAACCAAATGTGTATTTGACATCCCAATTAAAGGGTAAATGGAACTCACAAAGGATTCCAAATCTATAAGCCAGCCATGGTGGTATATTAATTAATTAACACCAAAGGGGTGATTCAAGTTCATTTTATTAAACATATAACCATTCATTAGAAAGAACCTTTAATTAAATAGGCTATTCCTATCTATTATAAGATACAGTTTGATTTAAGGAAACACCCAGAAATAAGGTACAAGGAAAAACGATATATATAAATAGCTCAAATTTAATAGAAAGGAAATAGATCACCAATTATAGGTCTATATTTTATAAATCATCCAATATAATGTCATAATTCGGCTCAAATCATTAGAAATTCAAAAAACCAAATGAAGAAGCAAATAATTGGAAAATTAGCTTGAACCTAAATAGCAAAACTGATATTTATAAAAATCATGAAAGGTCAAAAGGAATCAAGGTCCTGTAGTTAAGGATCTAATAATATGAAAAAAATTTGAGTTGATGATCAGAGGGATATGCTTTCTCAAATATTTGAATATCCACCAAGTAGAGTGTCAAATGGAGGGTCTTGTTTTGCAGGAGGAGAATGGACATAATTAGTTTTTAAAAATATTTTTAATTTATTTTAATATTATAAAATCTTTTAAATTTATGTTCTAGAATAGCTTTTCAACCCATTCCCATACCATGAATGAATTTATGTAGGTAAGAGGAACCCAAACGATATGTCTATATGGTTTACTATCCTTGTATAAACCATGAAAATTTACTCGGTAAGGATTGTAAACCTAGACATATGGAAGTGTGGCCCGAATAACATGGTTTTTCTAAAACCATATTACCTATATCTTCTCTCTTCCCATGCCTCACACAATTTTAAATCCATAATTTTGTCCCAATTGAGTATAAAATAACCATGTGTAAGACCTTATTCAAATAGAATCTTGGGTTCTAAGCACTGAACCATCCCCATACGCCCTCGACTCCTCAATGACCTCTATGATAATTCACTTTATTTAATACATGAACATTTAAACTGAGAATTGGTGAAATCATAATGATATGTATCTCAAAAAATAACTATGTTCATACAAGTATTCTCCTTTAATGAAAATCATCTTTACTATTCCTTTACTCTAGTTGTGAAGAATGATATTAGAGTAAATCCTTCCACTGTGATCAAACATTGGCCTCTCACTCCTAGGTTTCATCTTGTACTTATTAATTATTCCATAACACCCACACTAAAGGAACCAACTAGCCTAGGAGAACCTTCATGATACAATCCAAACTATTTATATGGTGATTCTAAATGGACACATGTACCTATAAATCAACCTCCTTAGGTTGAATGGAATGAGGTTGGTCTAAATAATAGTTTCACATCTGAGAAACATAGATTATGTCGTGCATGGAACAATACCTATGAGGTAACTTCAACTCAAAGGATACAAAAAAAAATCTCTCCAAAATCTCAAACAACTTGACGTATCTTATTAAATGATTACTCTATCTCCTGACCCTATTGTGTCTCAGCCTTAGTGAAACATGTAGGAAAACCCAATCACTGACCTCAAACTCTAGAGGTTTTCAGAAGTGACTGTCTTATGATTTCTGAAAATACTGAGTAGTATCCATCCACTTCTGAATCAACTGAACCTACTATATGCTATCCTAATCATGGAAAGGTCTTAATATATCTTCCTCCACTACCTCCAACCAACCCATGTTTGATCAGTATATCATACTGTTCAAAGATTCATATTATTCCATCTAGATAGTATCATGGAGTCTACTATTTTATGAGAACTATAACACTAGTATATGACTCTCCCAAGATCCCCTAAAATCTAGGATCCTTTCTCACAACATTTTCTCAATAACCATAATCATACGCACTAATTATATATATATCTATGGGATGGTATAATATGCTCAGTAGAAACTATGTAACCAATTTTTTTGTATCCCTTACAATAATTTAAAATTAAACTAGTCATCCCAATATGAAATAACAATATACGAGACACTGTGATGTCATATTGTATCACCTATGTACAACCTTACAATCTTATCAACAAAAAATGTTTCCTTGATCGGTCGGAAATATGAAACCTTCCTGATCCTTACAGAAAAACCAATACAACATCATTACCTCAAGGTGACCTCGATAAGAATATCACTATATCTATCATGATGTAATTTCATTTCCACTTAGGAATGGGCAGCTACTCTAAATGTATAGATGGTCACATGTTTTCCTTATTCACTTGTTAATAGGTGGAATATATCATGACGAACCCAAACACACCTTTTTTCATACTAGGCCACCATTACTAGAAATGTAAATCCTAATAAATTTGGGTGATGGCCATATGTAATGCCCAAAAAAGAAGAATTCAAATAATACATCAACTGCTCATGAATTTCTTCTGAAACACAAACATGACCATGAATATAAATAATTTCGCTATCTCCTATGGTTCAATAGGGAGTATGGTCCTCACTTGCCACACTCTCCCATAGTAATAGGCTCTTAGAGTCTGATATCTACCTCATATTTAATCTATCTAGAATTATAGTGGTAATAATTAAGGATGATAGAAAATTATTCCTATTTTGGTATAACACCTCCATGTTCATCTCATGAACATGTCCATAAGCCAACACTCACTACTAGCCTTCTGCACTGCCTATATATGAGTCATCCTGCTCCATGCATCATCCATTTCATTATCATTTTTAGGTGTATAGTCATGATCAAAGTCAAAAGTTTGTAGGTACTCAACCCAGCCTTTCCACCTAAGATTAAGCCCACATTGAGTAGATATGTACTTGAGGCTATTTTCGTCCGTGTATACCATAAAAACTCTCCCAGTA
This sequence comes from Viscum album, assembly GCA_963277665.1. NCBI lineage: Eukaryota > Viridiplantae > Streptophyta > Magnoliopsida > Santalales > Viscaceae > Viscum > Viscum album. The sequence goes on along the minus strand of OY728159.1, from coordinate 1,144,561,537 downwards.
AATAGTGTCTCCAATAATGTATTTCATGAACAACTATAACTACCTCGTTATTATGCATTGGGTAGTGCCTCTCATTTGGCCTCAACTGCTGATACCCATACACCACTACTCTATCTCCCTACATAATAATTACTCCCATCGAGATACCTGATGAATCACAGCAAACCATGTAACTCATGATCATCATTAGAATGTTTAGTACTGGTGTAGAAGAAAATCTCTCATTTAGCTCCTAAAAAGATATCTCACAAGAATATAACCACACAAACATCACACCCTTCTTAGTCAATATTATCATTAGTGCTGCTAAGTGTGATAATTTCATTATAAAATTTATATAATATTCATCTATCCCCAAGGAACCCCATACATCCATTAAGATAATGGGATGATATATGGAATATATAACTCTCTCTTTATATATGTTGACTAATTCTTATTTTTATGAGATAATGTGACATTAGAAGTGAATATTATCCAAATATAATGGTACCTTTTTGATTATAGCATAAAACCGATTATCTCTTGGTGTTTTAAAAATGATCATAATATGTTTGGAAGTGTTTTTGCAATTTTACAATACACCAAGATATCATCCCTGAAAACCACCATAAATGAATAAAGATTATTATTGAACAATCAGTTCATCAGTGATAGGAAGACCACTACAACATTCAAGAGACATAATGACATAACCAAATACTCATATAGACTATACCTACTATGAATAGTTCTGATAGGTATGTCTGATGGTCTAACATGTACTTAATGATAACCTGATATCAAATCATTGTTTTCGATGTCTTGAGCTCATCGATATCGTCGAAAATATCATTTATCCATAGCAGTTGATACTTCTTCATTACAGTTAGCTGGATTAATTTACGTTAATATTCACATAGACTGAGAGTTATGTCCTCTATTTTCATAAAAATAATAGGAAAATGCCATAGAGAAATATGGGGTCGGATAAAACCATTTGCCTCAAAATCCTCTAGTTTCCTCTTGAGGTCTTACATGTTAGCAGTATCCATCCTATAATACAGAATGGATATAGGTTAAGTTCCTAGCTTTATCTCGATATAAAACTCTACGTCAATCATTTGAAGAAATCTTGAAATGAAATTTGGGAAAATTTCAAAAAACTATAAACCACTAGAGTGAAATATTCCTAACATGTTCCCTAACAATACAAATATAAACATGAAATCTATGATATCATCCCACCCACCCCCTGATGATCAGGTCCATCTCAACTCACCTTGGAATCCCATTCACATTATTTTAAGGAAAGCACCAACCTGTGCTAATGTAAAGGTCACCCTTCAATGATATAAATCAATAAAAGAATAATATGATACCAAACCATCTATCCTGAGGATGATATAAAAACCCAACATCTCAAGGAAAAATATGTTCTATAGGAAATGACTCCCATAAACATCAAGGGTCACTCCCTACGCAAATGTATACCCTCTGTTATATTCCCCAACAGAATGTCATGTGTCATAAAATCATCATGAAACTGAACACTCAGCCCAAATATCTCCACAATGGGCATAAACATAAATATATTATAATCCCCTATATAAAAATGTGTAGAAGATAATGTATAAGATACTAAAATAGTAACGCTGACATTAGAAGTTCGAGGAACCTACTCCCCACAGGTCTGTTGCATTGAAAATACTTAGCTTGAGTCATAAACCTATGATACTGCCTAGCTACCTAGAGTAGATATTGATGCCGAAACTCCCAGGCTTGCACATCATGCCTCTCTCAGATTATAATCTATGATAATCACCTTATTAACTATTTTATAAATATTAGTCAACCAGAAAACACTTACATGTGATCATATTTTATACATGAGGCCATCCTTGAATATCCTACATTTAGATTACTCATTAGCCATTAGAATAGGTTTGATGTGATTGATAAAAACAAAACATAATGATTAATCCATAAAAAGAATGTTTCTTTCACTAGATGTAAGAACTATCAAGAACAATTGGCCCTCAACATCTCAGAAAACAAGTTATCATAGAAGGTCAGATGAAACCCCATTAATTCCATCTCTCTATGATAGTCCATATAAGTTATAACATCTCACCATATTTTGGAGGAATCATAAGGCATATACATATTTTTATTTACCCTCCACATATGAGGCATTTCAGAATGCTTGGTGATATACATCATTGACTTTTTCAATGACTCTACAGCTCATGTTCCATTATCCCCTAAAACATGGGGTGATTATACTACGGGAACTCTTATGTCACCTCTCCCTTATTCAGGGAGGTCATGCTGCTCCCTAGAATAGACTGCAAAAAGGACAATCCCCCCTCACAGAATTATGTCTCAACACCATGGTCCTGTACAAAAATGGGTTCATCAACTGGAAAAACTGGATGATCCACTGGTATCCCATGGACCACCACTTCCAAAGTGTGTTCGTCACTATCATCCTTGTTCATTACTGGAGGACGTCGGGGAGAAATACCTTTAAAAATTATAATCACATGAATCAATTAAATATTTTTATCATGGTTTTCATCTCAAAAGTGTAGAAATATAAATAAGATAGGTAAAAGTCATCTGATATAAGAACACACCCCTTTGACAACTCCCTGATTTAGGTATAGTTGTTTTACAGATAATGTATAAAAAGGAGGCACTTTCGATTTCCCAGTACTAGGGTCAGGTATAGTCAAGTTATCTTCTATAATCTGTTTCAATTTATCATGTATTTATATTTGTTTCATTTAAATTGATATCACATATTCTTTCTCATTTATATCCATAATCACTTAACTTTTTTCTTATTTCATCTTAAATTGTTGAGGAAATGGTTTTCCAAAATCTCATCCAAGTGGGACCATTCTCCTTAGGGGCCAAAGGATGGCATCCACCCCTTTCATATCACAACATAAATGAGAATACCTACCAAAATAGTCGGTATATTTATCACATAACCTATCATAATAGCATGAAACAAGTAATGCATCGTAAATTGCAGGGCATAATGCATGGAATGTGAAATATAATAGGTGGTTATATGGTGCATGAAGTGGAACACCATCATCTCATCATGTTGAAATAAATTAGAACTCATATTCATATATGTAATACTATTACAACATAATTTTGTCCCAAAACTGTGGAATCAACTCAAAAGTAATAGGAAAAATCCACAAAATAACAATTTAATTCAGGGCAATTAGTTTTTTTCATGAACATGAGATAGATACGGCCATAAAAATATACTTTAAAAATATCATTTACTTTATTTACAATTTAATTATACCCAAATAGTACGTAAAATTATAAAAGACTACTCTGATTCCACTTTTTAATATCCACAACCCAAATGACACAGAAGGGTTCCTCAAGCCCAGTGGGTTACATGGCCTCAATCACATCTTCCCAAATTCTAAAGTCTTATGACTAGAAAAGTGTCACTGGTTGCATTAGCGAGGAGACTATTCTATCATTACCAGAGTGTGGAATAATGGAATGTTAATAGTAGATAGATATAGAAGTAGTTAATCATACAGATAACATGGTAAATAGTAGAATACAAATATAAATAATTCCAGAGTACATCTAATATAAAAAATGATGATACATGTTAAATGAATCTAAAAATGACAAACCATTTATTCAAGAAAGATTTACAATACATTTAACAAATATAAGAAAAGATTAAAAAAAGTATCCTAATATCATCACAAGCCACATCTTGGTCTAATGCACCCCTGCCCCAAGAAGAATCATGAACCTATTATAGGGTGGTTACCATATCAAAACCTATAATAATATAGTCTATTTGGTTCCCCATATGTGTCCCCAACATGATGTGAGATATAATACAAGTAGGTAACCACATATGTTCATGTTCCAATCAGTTATTGAATATATAAAACTGAAAGTGCAGGTAGGAAGAAAACAAAGCACTCAATTGTAAACATCTTCTAAGTACATGTTCTCATTTAATAACAATTTCATTTAATAAAATTCATTTAATCAACAAGTGTAAGATTTATCATTCATTCCAATGTCACTTATAAAATATTCATTTTAATAAATTGGTTATTTAATCAATCATTTCACGAAACATTGCATAATGACTAGTGTTCCCTGTAAGAACATTTAAATAACGATTCATGAACTAGACATCTATATAGTGTACATAAGAACCAAAACTAAGATTGTGATTTGGCTTGGAAGTTGTGTCAGACAAGTTAGTTAATTAATTATTCATTTATGAACATGAGACTATCCTTGGAATTCCTATGTTGTAATCCATGTATAACTCTTGGTATAGTATAAACCAACACTCTACAAGCTTTCCCATGGTGAACCTCATAAGAACCCTTGTATCGCTCTAGAAATGGTATAAATTCCAGCGATTTGAGTCCATTTCTTATTATACAGTATGGGAGCCCAAGTATCACCCATGTCTATGTAATCAAATTCCCACTGTGTCTATCAATTTAATTCTAAAGTGTATCTAGGTATGAGTTGACATATCATTCAAGACTTAGAGTCTTTTCATGGCAGTCTGAAAGGGGGTCCATATATCACTCAAGAAAAATCAAGGTTCATGCCAAAGGATTCAATCCATAAAATTATCATATGAATCCCTATATCAATGAAGGCCTTTGGAATTCCACATTATTTAATAAATTCTATTTAATCATATTATGGTCAAAATAAAGAACATACGAGTTCAATCTCACCTATAAAGGGGACTCATGTCATTAACAAGTTTTTGAATCCTGGATTCCAAATACTCACATATTAATATCTTTATTACAATATTATGAAGATTAAATAAACTATAACACAGAACATTATGTATCTATCTCATGTGGTAATATCAATATAAAGGGTATCCTATTCTTAATCAAGCAATTCTATAATAAGGGCTATTATTTTGACTGATGTCCTTCAACTACTCACATGGGGAATTTAATATATAAAGCACCACATGCATAAAGAAGAAATTTCATTGAATATACATCATTTAAATCAGATGGTAAAATTAATATTAAGTGGAAATCATGGAACATCAACCAACACATGTCATACCATTTATTTAACTCTCATGGGAAATTCACTTTAAGAAAAGACAAGCTTCAACAAGCTATTTCTTTGCCAATTCCAAGGGAAGGGTCATCCATCACTTCTTATTAATTCATTCAATTACAATTCATTCATATTACAATTAAATAAATAAAAAAAATTCACATTTGAAATCATGATCAAGGGGTAGAGGGTACACTCTAGGGCTTACAATTCCAAATTCCACCCATGGTGGTCCATTATTTAATCAATACCCAAAGGGGTGATAGATATTCAACGTATTCAACCTATAAATATTCAATAGAAATCCTCTTTAGATAAAAAAATAACTATAAATTATAGGATTCAATTACCATTATGGTGATGCCTAAAAATTTGGCATGTGACGTGACATCATATTTAAATAGATCAAATTTAAGGGAAAAACATGATACCACTTACCATATGTTCGTATTTAACATATCATCAAGTAACAACTCCTTATTTGTATTATATCAGAGAGAGGATCATGATATATTGGTGGGTAAAGAACCAAAAATTAGTGTTTCAGAATATTTTTAATTAAATTTAATTTTAATTTTATCTAAATTCAAGGGGTCTCACGGTTTAGTGATAATGTTTTTCAAACCAGGTGAAACCCATTCATGGTTTTTGGTGGGAAAGAGGAACTCACCTGGTATTCATAAATTGTTAAATAACCATGAATAAACCATGAAAATAACCTCTTACAAGATTGTATAATGGGCTTCAGGTTTGAGATACCTATATCACATAGTTTTTATGAGCTAATGTGGCCTATATCTTCGTTATTCTGATGCCTATAATGATTTTTTAAAAAGTTTTTCCCAGCCTACATTGGGTAAAATAACCATGAACTTGATCCAATTCACATAAAATATTGGGTTTCGGGATCTGATCATTCATCAGACACCCTTTAAACCTCCATGACCTCAATTTGAATTCACATAAGGACGTATTCAAACAAATAAATAGTGAATTAATGGAAGAAAAAACTATACTTCAAATAAGAACCCGTTTATTATAATTTATGTGGGGGTAATAATATCTACAAGCCTAACTCCTTTATGGAGAGTGTATTTCTATGATCCTCTACAACATGAATATGATTTATAGCCAGTGCGTGAGTTATTCACTCCAACTATGCTATGTGAAGAAAAAATGTATAAATTTTCACAATACATATTGTACAAAAAAAGAAATATGATGCACCCCTACCTATTCAATAGATACTGAAGTGTTTCATGAATTAAATTCTACAATACATAGTTGTATGAATACGAATTATACCCCATGATGTATACATTTCATAGGAAAAGAATAAAATATAAGGATGATGTGAATTGATTCATGCAAAATAACTGATACTATATAAACACAAAGTTTCAAATTGTGAAATATATATAAATAACAAAATACATGCAGAGAAACATAATAAAATTTTATGAAATGGTAGATAGGTACACGTAGGATTAATTTAAACATGTTTCATAATAATAAAAATTCATGAAATGGATGAAATTATTTTCATTATCTCAATAGAACATTCTTCAATAAAATAATAGGTGAAAGTATTATATTTCTTGTATTGAACTAGTTATATAAGAATAATATTGTTACCATTAAAATTATCTATTTTTGGTATTGAAGATAAAGAATATATCAATCCAATTAGATATCTCATTTTGGTTGTCAAAGACTAGAATCATAATAATTTTTATGGGATTCTGTTGAGAAAATATTTTTTGCATCAAGAAATATAGATTATAACCAAAAATACATTCACTATATCTAAAAGAAGAATATATGATTATGATTATTATGATGATTTTTATAAGAAAATTATCCTTTAAGGTAATCACAATAAATGTTTGTGATTCCATAATGAATAGACATTTCGTGTACTTTAAAGAAGAATAAAGGTATCACTGAATACCGAACAAAGCTATGATTATCATTTGGGTCCAAGAATAATTATAATATATTTATTTCAAGAAAAATTTATATTATTTTGAATGTAGTTATAAGAAAGAGTATTGAGTGGAATGTAATATTTCTATCATTAATAGAATAAGAAGAGTTTCATTCCCACAAGTTTTCAAGTAATAAGAGAAGTGAAAGGAATTAAAGATATAAGAACAATTATGACATCAATATGAAGTCTCAATAGGTGGAATACATTCTTAGTGTTACAAATAAGCATTAAAAAGGTGAATACTATCTTTACAGATAGTATAAATAACAAACCAAGAGCTATAAAACAAGCACTGAAAAATGATTTCAGTTCATTTTAAGTTAATGGGTATTAGATACATACTATTAACGAATTTAAATTACTAATTTATTTTCAATTTTTGGTTTTATATTTTCTCCAAAACATGAAAAATCTTATCTACTCTTATTAAGTAGAAAACCTTGTAAAAATATCATTGGTCATCATGTTATTATTTTATGCACATATATTTTAAAAAGAAAATATAATTAGGGATTCATGATCATAACTATTCAAAATCTTAAAAGAGATAAAAGTTGTAATTGTCAAAACAAAAATTCCCAAAACTGATTTCACCCCTATCAGTGATGAATATATCTTAATTTTATCATCTAATTTAGTTCATTAAATTTTATTTTATCAATTTGTTTCTGGATTTTATGGGATTCATCAATTTTATATTGTCAAAATAAGAATAATATCATTGATTTTGGTTGTAAGGTAAATATGATTTCAATTTCTTGAGATATCATTCATTATATCAAATGATAAAATCTCCATCCATAATATATAATGTTGTGGCCTCATTAATACATTGTCACAATTATTAGCCACAAAAAGATTCTATGATATTGGACAAAATTAAAATCCATAAATTATTTTGAACATATAATTTATATGGTTATTGTGTTCATAGATATCTGAGGGATGGTAGATTTATTTAGGACATTTATAAATCAGTTTTATGGGAGTTGAATTATTTCTATATAGAATACAATTCCCTTGTTATGTGTCCCTTAAACATCTCACATGGTTTAAGCCACAACCACGAACAACAAGCTGATCTGTTATGTTTTTTTACTTACACATGACTGTATTGGAAAATGATTTGAATTTGGTGGGGAAATTTTTCATAGGGAATCTTCTTTATCACACACAGAGTTTAGGGTATCTCTTTTTGATCCGTGTGATCAATGTTTTATATTTGTGATGATTTATATGGTTTATGGTGTCTTATGGTGGATAATATTAATTTTAAATTACACCATGGTAGGAACAAATGTGGTATAAGTTATGTTATCACAAAAGTCCACCATTGTAAAATGGGTAGTTCAATGTGGTTATGGTGTGAATTGTATTAATCAAAAAGTATGTGGGGTATCTCTGGGGTCCATCTTCAGAATGACCCCAGTAAGAATTTTTTAAAGCTGAGTTCGGTCTAAAAGAACCATGGGTTCTCCTTGGTTATCTGGTTGATCTCTATAGTACATCTCCTAGAATGGTGATATCAAATACACTATGTTCATGGTTTAAAAAACAAATCATATTAATTGGAATTCATTTTTTAAAATAAATTAATTTTACACATCGTCATCTATGGAATTTGTACCCATTATTGGAATTGTGTGAGATGTACTATAGAAGGTGAAAAATTAAACTTTTACTAATTTTCTTCACAATGAATGACAATCCCAATAATTATTTCAAGATTTTTTAGATCTATATAATTTTATATTAACTTTTACATATCCTATATTATTTATCTGAGGGAATATTTTTTGGGGTTTTCTAAATATAAGAAAGGGATTTTGTGTATGTGGTTTACATTCAGCATCCATCAATTTTTGTTACACAATAATTAGGATTTATCATATAAAATGGTTTTGGAAGCCATAATACATTAAATATAATGTTTTTCCTATGGGAATATTAGTTTAGGTATTATTATTACTTTATTAGAGAATTATCCACCATCAATAGGCAGATCGACTTCTATTGTTGGAAATACCTAGTGTTAGAGGTAGATGGTTTCTATAATTGGGCTAGATTTATGAACTATACATTATTTCTCTTATTAAATTGATTTTATAAAAAACATAATGACATGATATATGTTTTTTAATTATGAATGTTTGGGTTCATTAATAAAATAGACCTCCCCTTGGTCTCGTTGATGAGAAAGGATTCCACTATATGTGTTGATGTCTTAAAAGAACTATTTGATTATTTATGTATGGAATTTGTATTAAATAATTTATGATATAAAAATGTAAGACATAAATCATTGTTTTTTTGCGAAATTGGATTCCACCATGTATCCATCTAGCACATGGTAACCTAGGGTTCATTGGAGGGGGTTAGTTTGGGACAATAATTTTTGATTGGTTTGTGGCTACATTGTATAATTTTACTCTAAAACTATAAATAAAATTTTATATGATTAGTGGTGAACATATAATGGAGTTAGATTATCCCTCATCTTATTTTAATGGGATATATGTAAATGTTTTCAATTTATCTCATAGTTGTGAGGATATGTGTTTAACCATACCCAACCATCCCAAGGATTAGTTTTCATGGTGCTCCATTTGGATTGGACATTTGTAAATTCTTTGTGGATGGGTTTGTTGATGTTTTATTTATAAATTGGTTAGAAAATAGTGTATCTTAATTTTTTATTTGAAACTAAGTAATATTGTGCTTCATTCCGAATAAACTTTAAAATGAGAATGATTAATAGGTTTCGTTAATACTAACTCTGAAATTCAATATGGGGGATTCTTGGGGTTTTTTCACACATTTCCCATGCATTTTTATGTGTATAACTTGTTTAATCTTACACATGTCATTTCAAGATGATTCACAATGTTAGTGGGTATCCTTTTTATTGAGGTATGGGGGTTCAGTGGTACAACGAGGGGATTTTTACCCACACACCACATGAATATGAGTATTTTTTTATTACTAGATAATTTGGATTATCTAGTTTGCTTTGAAACATGATATTATTTCAAACTATTTCGTTCATTTTGTTATTCTATGTTATATTTTTTAACATATATTTTTATTCATTTTCCCATTCCATAGACTTATATTTGTAGGAATATAATTCTAAAAGTTGTTCATGATTCCATGGTTCCTATCATTATCCCATGGAGATCGAGAATGCCTTTCTGGTATTATCACAGGTAATATCGAGTGTTTATCTTAGGTATACCATATAGTTGTATAGGAAAAAGATTCTTTTGAAATGTTCTTTTTGTCTTGGTATTTTACGTTAGATATGATACAATAATTTTTTTTACATAAGGCTTAGGTTATGAGAGAGTTATTGAATAGATATCATTGTAATTTTCCTTAATATACTATAAGGTGTTGGGTAGTATGTATCTTGTGTTTATTTTTGATCTATTCATATATGTTTTATTGTATTCTCCTGATTTAAATAGTTATTTCATAATTTTATTATTATCTATCTATATATGATGTAGTGAAATTCCCCTAAAAGGATTTTTGTAATTTCTCAAGATGGTGATGTGGATGATGTTCTGTGAGGAAACCACTCTCTTGATTTGAATCCCATGGATATAGTAAGGTCCGTGGTTTTTTCCATCGAATATGGTGTTTTTCAAGACCCACATCAAGATAGGGATCTTGAACCAATGAATAGATTGAATAATGATAGATCCTAAGAGTTTCTCCTCTAGAAACCACTATGATTCTATATAGATAATGATCCTTATGAAGAAAAGGAATCATTTGATATGATTGAATTAATTATAGACTTCATGGAAGAACTAAATTTTTTATAGGAGAAATTTGAATCCTTTAAGCTCAATATCCCAACATAGAGATGGTGGGACATGATATTTTAGGTAGAACACCGTGAATTTTTTTTCCATAATGACATAAGTACCATATTTTGTGCATAAGTTTTCATAGAATCATTGAAAATGGATCAATTCATTGAGTTACTCACTCTTCAAAAGGTGATCAGGCATTAATGGACAATGAAAACCAGTTAACTAAATTGTTATTTTTGTCTCTTAGGTTTATGTTGATTGATAATTTTATGACCAAGATATTTTTAATGTCTTGATACAAGATATTCAATATAATGACTAAATATTGATGATTACTACCCATGATTAAGTTATTGATATAGATTTGATGGAAGAGATTGACCTGTTAGTAAATGAAAGGTTTTTTTTTTCGATTCCACTTCAACTGAGTAGTTTCTTTTGCAGTTCCTTTAGAAAAAAGAGGAATTAGGACGAGGCTCACAAAGGTGGTTTTAATGGATCCAATCAGTAGACATATACTGAACCTTTTCTAGTGCTTAGGAATAATCCTTTTACCTGCTACTAGTGTCACAACATTGGAAATATGACATGTACTTATACCATGACCCCTAGAAGATGTAACTCATGTGGAGTCTATTGTAATTTATAGATGTTTTTAGGCTCTTTCTAAACCATGTTACTGTATTCGATCTTCAATACATATATCATCTATTGTGAGAATAGATTCTTAAAAGGAAACATGGTTCCCAGTCATAGAAATCTAGAAATAATGCGTTTCAAAAAAATAGAGGATTCTCTAGTGAATATTGATATGAGCCAAGAAATATTAAGATGTTAAAAATTTATGGCTTCATCAATTTTGATGACATTGTTTGAGACTAGTTCTTCTCATTCAATTATATCAACCTGCTATTTAACCTTTTAAAAATTCCAATGGAACTAATTCTCTTATTTATGGACATAGAAATTTCACTTTTAAATAACGAGTATGGTTTTTGATGTCCCTCATAATACAAGATGATATCAAACATATTTATAGTTTTAGATTTTATGGTTCACAGAATGAATCTCCCTGATTTTATCCTCGCGATTGATTGATAAGTGGATTATGATGTAGATATTGATTAATATCATCTGTGAGTATTCGATGCATCCTTTTATTAGGACTCCCATATAGTTTAGGGAGAGTGAGGACATAGAAAAAAATTGATCAAGACCTCCTTTAACAGAACATGGAAAATTAATTTACCCATTCTTATTTGAACATGGGGAAAACTTGTGGGTTGTAATATTCCTTTGGGGGTTAAGAAAATTCAAAATGTTTTCAAGTAGATTTCTTAGGTATTCTTTCAAATATAAAAGATATGTTTTGATTGATTTGGGGCGGGGATGCTTGTTAATATCTATATATTTGTACCATTAGTATATTAAGGAAATAATTTAATTGGAGACATTGCTATATGATTTAAAATATTAAGGCTTTAATTTTACTTGTGCATCACCTTGGTTATCCCTTGTTCTTCTCTCTAAAATGGATAACGATAGTTTAAATTTGAATATAGATTACGACAATATTAATTAGGTTATGAGTTAGAATAATTATCATTTTACCTATATAAATGAATTATTTTATCAATTAAATTAAGAATATTGGGTCTAAAAAATAATCATCCAGTCTAGATATCATATTCATAGATTTATGGTGTTGAATATTCTGAAGGAAACCATTAAGAATAAACATGAAAGAATTTAATATATGGTGATGTTATTTAGTCTTAAAAATTATCCATTTCTTTTCACAGCAATGTGGAATCAAATTTTCTATCAGAACCATCATTCCTATTTTTTGGTATCAAATATGAAATTGAGCTTCACCCAATAACTAAATAAAATAAATCTTTTTCACAATGAATCTATTGTATAAAACATGAAGAATCCTTAACTTAATTTAATGTTCTGAAAATTTAATAAATTGACTCTTTTAGTTGGGTTATAATGAAATTTTCTTTCAGAACACAACATATAAATTGATCCTCGGTAGGTTAAATATATATTTTCATGATACGAAACATAAAATTTCCTTTAGATTTTATGTTTTTGGATTTTGGTATGACATTATCATTTGTTTTTGAATGAATTGTTTTGTCTTATATCTCTATAGATTTCTATTACAAGGAAACGGGTAAAATTAATATGTGATTCTATGTTTCGTACTACCATTGATGAATTAAAATAACATTATAACTCAATATATAATTTTGTTTTTCTAGATTTGATAATGGACTATGTGGTGTTATATGATCCTATAATTTTTGTCATAGGATGTGTTTTGTTTGATAAAAATCATATAGTGTCATATGAATCTCTTTTTACTCATCAAAATGTGATGTTTTGCAACACCAATTATTTAAAACATAACATAGTTATTCATACATTGTAAAGATGTTGAAATTTCCACTTTTTGGAATGGTTTAATATTTATTATAACCAAAAGAATGTTGTGTTACTTATTTTCTATAGGGTAAGTGATATTTGGGATGATTATTTGGTTTGATTATTATAATTCATTTTATTTTAACAATTAGTATAACCTAGTAAAGTAGAATATTTTTTTTCCAAAGTTGTAGAATGTTTCTATCTCAATAAATGATTGAATAAAAATATAAATGGAATCTGGTGAGACTAATTTTAATCATGCTCTAAATATGTGATGGAAAAAGATAATATCATTTTTATAGATAGTTATTAGTGGATTTAGTATGTTATCTAGTTTATTTTTCTGTAGAAAATATTCGATGAATATTTCAAATTTATAAAGAATTATATATATTACTTGGATGTCAATCAAAAGTGGTATTTTTCTATAGTGGGTATTTTTTTTCAAAAATGAGTAATCAGTTTATTCATATCTATGGAGAATTATGGTTGATTTGTCTAATCTCTGTGTATTATTCTTCCTTGTAAATTTAATATGTATAAGGATATCATGATCAATTTTAGTTACTAGGATTGAATCATGACATAGTTTATTTTGTGTCCCATTAGTAAATTTTTCAATAGATTAAGCCCAAACACCAAAATAGATATATATTTCTTCACTACTCTTTGTTACAATTAAGAAATAAGTGATGGTATCATTGGGTTCCAACATTGGGTTACCAGACCTCTATATGGGAATAATTCTATATGGGTGGTGATTGATCAATTAACCAAGACATAAATTTCCATTCTGATTTAAGGAACCACCAGGATTAAGTATTTGTCGAAGCATTATAGTCAAGTGATTATGATGTCTGATGGAGTGAATTAGGCTATCATTTTAGTTAGAGACCCCAATTTACCTCTCCATTTTGGAAGGCCTCCAGGAGGTGATCGGTTCTTGTATTAGATTAAGGATTGATTACCATCATCATAATTATAGAAGAATAGAACTAGAAATTATTATTATAATGGATATGAATTAACCATATGTAATAGACATTGTTGGATCATGGGATAACAATTTGGGACTACTTGTATTTTATAATAATTGTAGTTACAAGTCATTAACTATAACAGATACTATAGAGGCTCTTTATGAAAACCAAATATGTTTCCCCACTCTTAGACTAAGGTGAGTGAAATGTCTCTTGTGTGATCAAGTATTGTATAGGATATATCATACATGATTACAATTATTTATAAAGGATTGGTTAGGGATCATTGTTAATTAAAATCATATCAGTATCTATAAATACTTCCTATATAAATTTCAGTATATGAATCCGTGTTATCGAATGGTTTACCTTATTTGGGTCATTGAAATCATAGAATAATGGTAAATTATCTACAAAACAAGTAGGACCTTTTCAGATCAGAGAGAGAATTAGAATATTTTTTTTCAGTAATATTTTCAACAACATTTTAATTCTATGAGTGATTGTTTCCATTAGCCTCAATATTAGAAGTATCATTTTGATATGTCTCATGATATGAACTTTAATGATATTTATTTTGAACTATAAATATAGAAGGTTGGGCATCCAATAAAGATTATGTATTCTCTCATTAAAACCCTTTGTGTGAAATTAATTTTATTTTCTCAAGTATTGTGGTATCATAGAAATTGTTATCATGACTGGTGAGACTGAAAATCATATGTAAGGGAGAAAGAGGCTCATCTAATATAATAACTACCTTCTTCAATGTCAATTTATAAAGATAAAATTGAAATAGTTTGGATATTATGGGATCCCTTGTTTTTGGTTTATTCTTTAAATATTTTAACAGTTCCCATTAGGTTTAGGACATATAATATCGATCATGGTGGATTTTGTTAGAAACAATGTATTATCATGTGCATGATAGGTATGAAAACCCAAGGGTGGATTTCATGATATTCTCAGAAACTAAATATATGAATCATAGAGATTAATAGGCTTCATCCTTGTCATAGTACGAAGCATGGAGCATGGGGTCTCCCTATAAACAACCGAAATAATGGAATCACCACATAAGTGTTCAAGGAATAGGATTTCTAAAATTTATGTGGTATCTCCCCCATTCCATGGTTGGTTATTATTGTAGGTCTCCTTTAATGGTTTAATCAAATATACCATGATCATGGTGAGACTTTCCATGCCACAGTACCAACTGTTTATTTTGGAAATTGATAAATTGGCCTCCTAGTCATACAGGGGAGTGTCCCCAATTAATTGTGGTACATGAAAGCTTCTTGGGATAGTGTATAGTGTATTATGTGATCATGTTTTCAATTAATATTTCACAACCTATTTTCCATGATATATTTTTTGTATATTGAATAATTTTAGAGTTAATTCATCAAATATTAACTTCACTATATTGGTGTGATTTTAAGTGAGATTTTCCTAAATAAAATATGTATTGTGAGTTATGTGGTTTCCTTTTATCCTTAGTCAATTTCTATTCAACATTCTGCATGTATCGTTATTCCTAAAGGATATGGGATGCTAGAGTCAGTTATGTTTGACTTTGTTCTTATTATTATTTTCGTTTAGTGAATATTATTTATTAAATGGAACCTTATCTCCCTTTTAAATGTGTATGTTGTTCTATTTGTGGATATAAACAATTTTTGAGGTACATGTATTCATAAAAAAGATTCTTTTTATTAAATTTTCATACATTATCAACTTATATTTATTTTCTAAATTGTTTAATACTTTGATCTATGATTTAAAAAATCTGAATTTTTTTAATTCTTTTCTAAAATTGACTTCCCCTTTTGTATTGATTAGGGAAATAGTTTTTAAAGAATTATTTGATGTATTTAAAAAAAATTTGGTTATTCATGTGGTTAAATACCATTTAATGATCTTATTTGTGAAAATTTAATACTCCATGTGTGTGTTGATTGTGAAATTATAAGGTTATGAATGTGGGATATGAAATGTTGAAAAATGGGATACTAAAGGGCGGGGAAGGGATTTAGACAAAAACACTGGAATGTTTTGAAAATACCTAGAATTGAAATATTCTACAAATATAACAAAACTATGTAATGGTGGGGGGGGGGGGGTTCACATATCAAGATGTTCTCTCAAAACATGACCTTTATTTGGGGGATACATTTTAACATTGTCTTTTAATCAATATGGTGTAAGGATCATAAACTACCCAAGTCTACTCTACCCTAAGAATAATTTCCATAGATCTCATATAGTTGTATATATTCATGCATTATTTCATAAATTGGTCATTTGTATAAATTTTATAAACTATTCAAAAAATTTGGATTTCCCAATATTTTATAAGACAATGTAAGGATATTTTTCCATCCATGTATTTATTGAAATGAGAATAAAAGATATATTTTATAATTTCTCCTAGTAAGCCACTTGGTGGGATAATACATGGATTTTTTTCTCTCGCATCATGAAAATAAAATTAATTGTGTGTAGATCTTGTTTAAAATGATATAGGTAAAGGAAATTAAATTTGTATTTTTGGATGATATTCAAGTAATTAGTGTTTAAAATATTATTCGTGACATGGAGTTACATTGAACCATGTATCACATAAAGAAGTGTATTTGTTGGTCTCTACTAATTTAGTTGATCTATATCCAATGTTCAATTTTTTGACTAGAAATTTTTTTCTTCCCCAGTATTAATGTTTTTAGACTATTCAATTTATTTTGTATATTCCATTGATACTTTCTTTAGTTTTTCATGAAGGAAAAAAAATCATTCCCCATTTTATTTCTTGATGCCAGATACTTGATTCTAAATAGAGGGGTTTTTGCAATTCCCATCAGGCCATTCCAAAATCTAACATGTGTTTTCAGTTTTAAGGATAACCAAATTATATTAGAGACATAAAAACCAACTAGTAATTTTTTTATTATATCAAGGAGAATATATGAAGTATTTATGAATATGGGGATATTTTATATTCTTTGTGTGAGGGAAATATAGTGGCATAAAATCATACTTCTAGAGGTGGTCATTAAATTCCTTTTCAAATCATATGTAATATCTGATATCATCCTTTAATATGTATGGTTTTTATCCTTGGATATTACAAAGAACATCATAATTACATACCTCATTAAATTATTGTTGTATAATATCATCACATAAAAAAATTCCCTATTTATCAGTGATTGAGTAAAAATATGGTTTCCTGATAACTATTTTTTTAATTTAATGTACCCAACATTGAGAAAATATGCTCATAGTGGGTGGAGAGTGTTATCCTTGATTTTTGGATTTAATAAGACCAGAATATAATTAAATTTTCATCACTATAATATATAATGAACATTATTATTTAATTAAACGATCGTTTTAAAATATAGGTACATTATCAAGGATTGGTTTCTCTTAGGTAAAATAATAGTATAATTTTTTCTTCAGAGTTATAGTACTAAATAATTAATTATAGATGTTTAACTATTATATATGACTTAAAAATCATTTCATTATATTATGATACATCATATTATTAAATCTAGTGTTTTTAGTATCAATTTTTAATTTTTTAAAATCATTAGGCTATAGAAAATAATGACACTATGCATAATAACTACGACTCTTTGTCTATAATGAGTCAATGTATTCAACACCTAAATAAAGAGACCCATATAGACTATATAAATCAAATATTTTGGTACTAAAGAGAATAATGGTTGGAAATTGAAGGAGATAAACATAATCTATCTACACAAAAGATACAATAATATAATTAAGCTCAAGAAACCATGTTTCATGATGGAAAGAAGAAAGAAATCCCATTTGTGAGAGTGTGATAAAGCATTCCTGGGTGAATTACCATAGTGAAAGCCTGGGAACATGGGAAATTTGACCTAGAAACACTCCCAGAGTAATGGTGTATGTGATATTTTCCTTCCTGTGGAATTTACCTACATATAATTATGTTATAAATCCTTTTCCAAAAAAAGTTATAAAAAATATAAGTTTGGGATACGTAAAAAAATTGTTTAAACTTTTTAATGGAAAAAATATTGTTGTATTATGATAAATATAAAACTAAATATATATTATATTTTATATTAGATTAACGCACTAAAATATAATGTATCTATAAATCACATAAAACAAAAATAAATATTGGTTTTATCATCGTGACAATGATTAAATTATTTTCAAATGGATTTTAAAATTTAATTATAACAAAACAGTAAGTAATGAAATTATATAATTGTTTAAATCCTTAAAATCAACACACTCACTTCTAAGATATGAAAGTAAAAAAAAATATAATTTTTATAATATTCAACTTCCATGTTCGGTGATCATATACTAATGGATACTGATAAAATCTATTATATGGATAAAATTTAATTCCATTAAATTAAATAACCCCATCAATTTAAACTGAGATATTCATTCAAATTAATTTAAATTTGATAATGTTATTTATATCCTTGTATAAAATATACATATTTTCCTTATTTTGGTAATATTTATTGTAGAAATTTCATCCAAGTATTGGGATGTTACATGGTTAATTATTTTCTTAACAATTTCCTCCTCTTATATTGATTTTTAAACACCCAAAATATAATTTTTATTACATACATGAAATTCATAGAATCTAAAACTTTATCGATAATTTATTAATAATTTATATATACTAATCAATAAAAATATATCAATATACATATAGAACCAATCTCTATTTACTATTATTATGGAAGTAATTTCAATTCCATATTTATATATCATAATATCATAGATAATTATATTCAAAATTCATCCATGTGACAATAATTTTCTGATTGAAAGGTAATTTCATTTTATTTTAATCAAATAAGGGAATAATATTTCACTAATATAATAACATATAATTTTTACCAATATATATTAAAATCATCATTCATATAATGAATATTTGACAAGAAATACTATTGAAATCATGAAGACTATGTGTAAGATATCAAATCAATACTAGATATCAGTAACAAAATATTATATTCATTTTATATTAGAGTATATTAATTTATCATTATGTTATTCAATGATTATTATTCTCCTTATAGTCAATCTAGAGAATGTTTTAATGATTATTATATTAAAAATAATAAAGATGTTATCATAAATATTGATGTTGGAATATAATTTCATGGGGAATATAGATTAGAGGATTTAGAAATAAAATTAAATAACATATGTATATATGTGTAGTGATATATGGTGGACTAATAGAGCTAGAGTTGATGTGATAACAATTAATTTTATGTCTATAAAGTAAATTGAGAATTAAAAGACCCATTTCTGTGTGGAGTTTTATAATCCATCTTGGATATCTATGTTAAGTGAGTATAAAATTTTCATAAATATTATTTAATAAATGGAAGTCATTTGAGTATAATTGGAGTGTTTTAAAGATATTGGGAGTTTATTTTGTCTAATCAAACAAACCTTGTTGTAATCAACATGATTATGTTGCAACATATTCATGGGTTTTTTATATTATAAGGAAATATGTATTATGAAATGACTAGTAAATATTATGTTATTTTGTGTGTCATAAGGTTGATAATATTGAGAGATATTTTTTTAATGAACCAACCAGAAATACCATTAAAACCGATATATGATCTGATTTTACACTAACGATAAGAGTGTTCTAGAACTCCACTAAATAGAGAAACAAAATTGGGATAAATAAATAACCGATGAGAATGATTTCTCCAACAAAATATAAAAGAAATTCACAATTGGATATTCATATAATAAATACAGTAGTATAATCATATAATGCACAAGAAGAGAATACAAAATTGGAAATAAATGTTACCAAAACCCCCTCTCCTAGAGGATGACAAGCACCAACCATTTCTTATATATCTATCCCATGTTCAACATAACATGAAACCTCAATGGAATATGAGAGAATAGACAAATTATATAAGATCATAAAGGATATAAACAACAAACAATACATTATGTGTGTGAGAAAAGGATCCTAGTATGATTCCACAAAATATTCAATGTTGTTACGTAATATGGTATATAGAATATTCTAAAATTGTAGTACAACAATGTTTGAAAGGGTATTTTTTAATAAATATATTTTTTAAAACATTAAAATAATTTATCGAATGAAACTTGTAAAAAATTACATTTCACCATTTAGAAACTAAAGTTTTTCTATAAAATCCATGAAAAAATTACAATATATTATTTGATAATTAATACTATATGAGAATATTCACATAAAATAAAAATCTTGACAAGAGTCAATTAAATAGCACCAGGGTAATAATAATAATAATATGATAAATAAATAAAGGAAACTTCAGTTATACTTAGTTAAAATGAATGCAGTGATGCATTAAGATCACCTATATGGATGACATGGGTACACCCTATGTATGATTATGAGCACACCATACAATAGCTAATAAAAATGTGTCATATTTATCGATGGTAATATATATAGTCTCACGTGTCTCAATAAAACTTGTTACATGCACACCTCCTTTCTAAGATGTTAGTCCATAGCTACAAACTGTCATGTCATCTTTGAATCCATGGTACCGGGTGTGATTACACTAATGAGGAATATATCTAGGTCACCCCATCTAAATATCTATGTTCTCAAGACTAGTCAAAATATGTGAGTAATATAATCAAGTTATGAGGATCACATGAGGATAATTATCAATATAAATCGTGGGATCATGCACCCATATCACATATTACTCTCACCTAGGAGCATCCTCAATGTAAAGAATCCATTTTTTTAACACCCAATAATTGGAATTATAAGGAACCTATAGGTTACAATATGTGAATATTACATGATATAATTATCATAATGTTTCTTTAGGGTTTTCAAGCATTATCAATTTTAATTCAAATCCTTTTATAAAATTAATCATTCAAAATGGTAATCACACACACTTCCTTTAAAAAAACATTATAATAATGAAAATGAGACTATAAAATCATTTATTTCATAGAAAACCTAATAAATTCCAATCAAGTGTTACAATTTAAAATTCATTGAATTTATTTCCAAACATGGGTTTACTCCCTTATATCAATGTTATTAAAACACCCATTTTAGAACACCCAAGAGCCCCAATTTTAAGAACATGAGGAAAATAAATCATTGAGGTCCCTTAGTAATTTCATAAATTCAAGGACATTAGACTATTTAGAAAACATTATATAGTTTAACACATTTCATTGAATAAATACAATTATTTTAATGAAGAAAACTCAATACAAAGGCATAAATATCAACACAACAACCATTAAATGTTATTTGAAAAAAAATAAAAAAATCATGGAATTAAAAAATTAAAAAAATTGTGATATAGATCAAAATTATATCCATTCAAATAATGCTTTGATAAATTTATCTAAAATATTATTAAAGATTATTTCAAATGGGAAGTAAAGATCAACAATTATAGAATATCTCTTGAAAAGAAGAACTTGTATGTAAATTATCAGGTGATAATGAATTAAGAAATCTAGGAAAATCATATACACACCATATTGTAATATTCAAAACCAAAATAAAATGAATCTAAAAGGATAAACTTTCACCCGATATCACTGAATCATGGAAGTATGATCTAAATATAATATGGAAAATACCCTAGATCCAAAATTCCACCAAAAGAATAAAATATCAAATGAATAAAAATGATAAAATATCCTCTAGGAAGAAGTAATCAAAATAAAAATATATATATAAGACCAATGAGACCTGGAAACATCATAAGAGGATCACCCGTTTGATCAGAAGTTCAATCAAACAAGAAATAATTTGGTAGATCCAAAACACCACTTATGTATATCAATATCCAAACGATAATATTTGGTTCATGTGGAAGGATATTTGGGTTAATTAGAGTGGTTTTTTGGATTTTAATTTCAATTTATAGGGATTTAATTTCCACATAAGAGGTTTAATGGGATATGTCTCATAGTTAGAAATAATCATGTACCTATCCATGTACCAAAAAAATAGAGCCCTAAGAAGTGCTGTAAGGTTTGGATGCACAACTATTTTAACCATGCACTAATCATGCCAATCCCATTTATACAGATTTCTTCGATTGGGTAACTATTTTTAAACAATGTGATAACCATGAACCCCTACATAGGCTAATGGAAAATTTTCAAGGTTTTGATGCATGATTTATCAAACCATGTCCAAATAATACACTTGAAAAAATGCCTTAAAAATACCAATAAACCAATGGGAAGAACAAAAAACGAAATCCAATAATTTCATACTCAAATAAGTGGGTGGATAAATTAAAAAGGTAATGGTGTTCCTCCTCTCCAAAGGAATTTTTGTATCTAAACGTTTCCAGTCCCTAAGATAACACACGACGACCAAGAAGAAGTCCCTCACTCAAATTGTGTGGCGGAAAATCTAAAATCTAGAAGGGATACACACCCAGAGGTAAAAAAATCCACACATAACTCCAAGATAAATTGATTAATATCATCACACATCTCTAAACCAATGAATGGTTAGAGACCCATCACTGGTCTCCCCACCATAAAATGATTCTTCAAAATTGTGTACCATAAGAAAATAAAATCCCTTTGACCAGAGATGATACTTCAACCACTCACTATAAAAAATAAGTAGTATAATATGTCCACATTCATGGAAAATAATTTAATATTATTCCTAATATGGGTAAGTACTCGAAAACTACCTTGTATTTTCAAAATTGAGACTAACCCCTCAATGAGATCATCAAATAAAACACCAAAACATCTATTGGATTTTACCATCATTATCAACGTCATTCTAATTAACAGATTACATTCAAATGGTCTATCCAACTCCAACTATAATGAGCTCAAACATCTTGGTCAGTCCACGAAAGGGCACTACAATCTCTTAAGGGAGATCTTTTTTTACATCAAAACTGACCTCTAAAAAATATACAAAACAAGAAAACAAAAGGGTAACAAATATCAATGATTCCTAGCATAAGATTCCAATCCATCACCAAGAGAACAATTAAAATCACGTATCCAATTTCATTTTATAAAGTAAGGTTTTGAATTCAACTGTGCAGATCCACATGGTAAATATACTATGATATATAGAAATATAAACAATTTTTATATCATCAATCCAAAAATCCCCCATACAAGCATCCACAAGATTTCATTCAATGTTGTTCCATAAAAATCCACCATGATTTCTGTTGGGCAAAAATCTCTCAAGGTATCATTGAAGAATTTTTGAGGTGATTGTGTTTTTTGAAAAAGTGGACATCTGAGTAGTGATTGATGACAAAGAAAAACGATGACATACAACTTTGTTGGGAAGGAGGATTTCATGGTGGAATGTCGAGTTCAAGAGCTGAGTTCAACGATCCATGTTTGATTCAAGAACTTCGATAAAAGGAATGGATGATCTGGAGGCGGTACAAAAGAACAGACACAAGGTGGCACCATTTTCCAGTGTTTGCCAAATTTTTGGGCCTGAAAATCGGAAAATGAAGAAAAATGTTTTTGGCAAAGGGACTTGCACGCCGAGGACTTGGAGAATAGGAAACTTGCGCGCCATATGTTTTTCAAGATCAGAAGATCAAAATATGGAAAATGAAGTAGGTTCGCGCAAGTTTGGGAGTTGGTCGCTCAAGTGTCCAAAAGGACAGAAGACTTGCGCGCCGAAACTGGGTCGCGCAGGTGACTTGCGCGCCGTCGCGCAGGGTGGTCAGATTGCCTATAAATACTGGACCACCCCTCCTCATTCTCAACCGGAGTTCAACTATTTGATAAATCAGATCTCCCGTCGCGCAGGTGTGGTGGTCGCGCAGGTGGTGTGTGTGGTCGCGCAGGGGAAGTTGCGCGCTAGTGGTTGAAGTTGTGCACCGGTGTTAGAAGTTGCGCACCGGTTGGCAGTTGCGCGCCAATATTGGTTTGGGCGTAAAAGGAAGAGAGTCGCGCAAGTTTGGAGTTGAGGAAGCTTGAGTCGCGCAAGTTTCTGAGGAGGACTTGAGCGCTCGCTGTGACTTGCGCGCCGGTACTTGCGCGCCGAGATTGACTTGCGCGCCAAGTAAGGTTTTGTTCCAGCGGGGCTTCTCGGACTGCGTGGAAGTTGGTAGGTTGCCCGATACCTTTGGTGCAAAGAGATATTCATCTATGGGTGATAGTTGTACTTCAACAGAGCATCTACACACAGAGGAAGATGCATTCATTCATGCAAATGAAGAGACCTACAGGTCTATAAACTGTGAGTGGATTCCCTTCTAGAGTAGTGAGCTTAGGAAGAGGAAGAAGGTGATCCTCTCCACCGGAAGTGAGCCAGAGAGAGAGAAACAGGGATTGACCCTTGGGAAAGCAGTGAGCTGACCCTAAACATTGTAAAGGTAGTGAGCCTGGGCATATAAGTGATCTAGCCCGAACATTGTATCCACAACTAGTGAAGATTTGTGGAATTTGGTACGACCGGCAACTTGTCGGCGTATGCTCCTTGGACGTAGCCAAATGAGGGTGAACCAAGTAAAAATCTTTGTGTCTATCTGGCTGCTTCCCTGCATTGCATTCAAAGCATCATCCTTAGATAAATAAGTAATGAAGTGATCATAGTTTACACACAAAAGGAAACAAAGTGACCCTTGTAATAAAGAGGTCAAGATCCAGTGGGGTAGGAAGAACGTTGAAAAACAATATTCATACCCTGATTCACCCCCCCCCCCCTCTCAAGGTATATAGGCCCCTATTGGTCCTAACAATTTCAAAAATAAATGTCCTTCCCATGTTAAAAATGAAAAAAAATCAAGTATTTTTCACTCCGACATTAAAAACCACAATCTCGATCAATTAAAACAATAACCAATAGTTAATAGTAGAAAACACATCCAAATTGGGAAATGCTTAACATCTTGGCCTACACATAATGTCTATTTTTATTTAAGTATCTGATTGACCTCAATTAGGATTTAATGATCCTGACCAAAACATTGAATTATGGAAACTAACTTATGAAACCTATTATTATTATTACCTAAAAAGACACACATTTTATAAACTCTTGGATATTTCAAACATAACCGCATAGAATGTATAAGTTATCTACCCTGAGAATACACGATAACCATAATTTTCGCTAAGAAGAATTCCCATTATTAATAATAAATGTGGTATTCATCCTTTCATGTCACATTACTGGCCTAAGTTTAGCTATTAAAGCCATATTGACTTTCATTGGATAAGAGATCATCCCATCTATAGGTGTAATGGCTCATACCTCTTCCATACATTCCTTTGTAAAATTCGGATGTGGTCAACATGGTGCATGTAATAATGATAATTATTAAGGATAAAAATGAATAAGTGTTAATAAAATTAAAGGTGGTTTCTGTTGTTATTATTATTATGTAAAATAATAATAGTAATAGTGGCGTAAAAATATGTAAGGTTTACTAAATTGAATGGTTTTAATTTAATAAAAGTGGTTTTAATTTAATCAGTGTAAAATAAAATAAATATAATTAAATAATTATATTGATGGATGTTACGTGACATTGACGTGGCATGGTCAGATGCAGATATCCAATAGGGTGGTTTATTGTGGTCAATGCGATGAGCGTAAATATTATTGTTATTAAAAATAATAACGTTGGTGAGTTAATAAAATAAGTTGATGAAATGTTATTATTATTGAAATGCAATAAATAACAATGATGGTGTAAAACTATGTGTGAGAGGTTAATGAAATTAAATGTATTAAAAAATGGTTGAATATGTAAGTTATATTAATTTTATTGTCATTTAATTCAATTAAATGAAATGGTTTTGAGTCACATGGAATGGTTGTGCATAGGTTCTCCCTAAATTGAAATATGAAATTAATAATATTACTAGTATAATAGTATGATAATACAATTAAATTAATAATGGATAAAATACAAGGTAATTAATATTATTTCTATTATGCTTGAGTCGCATGAAGAATACATGCTTCGTATATACTATTTAACTTATATAATATTTATATAATATAATATTAAAACAATCAATGGATTTGAATGGAATGGGAGGTGTTCCCCTTTATGCGTGTGAGGGGTGAATATATTGAACATGAGGAGTTCCATTATTATAATAATAATAATATATGTAATATATTTATTATATTAATGTTGCATGTGCATGTAAATGATGTATGGGAGAATGAGGAGCATGAGGCACCTTGAAGAGGGTGAGGCGATGTACATGGATCTCCCCATGTATAATATAATAATAAATAATATTGATTAAATGAGATAATAAATGAAAATAATTGGAAAAAATAAAGGGGGGCGTGATGTTCATGTGTAAAGGAGGCGTAAGGGGTTCCTTTTTTTTCCCTTAAATGAATAATATTCATATAATAATATTATTATCATAATTAAAAGAAAATAAGGGTGATTAATGGGTGGTGGTGAGATTTGGGCGTGAAATCAAAAGATGGAGACAATTTTTAGCGTATAAGCTTCATGGAAAACAAATAAATAATAATAATATAAAATGTTATTATTATTTTGAGTTATATAATCCTAATTCGACCATAACATCTTCATATGGTGTTGGAATGAAGAACCGTCAGTGGTAGTGTAATCCTGAAATTAAGACGGTCATTTTAAGACCAATGATTAATACCTTTTCATGACACATGACTCGGGTCAACTAAACACCAAATATTAATAGAATTATCAGTATTATTAAAACGCGTGGAAACCGTGTGACGTGTCGTGTGTTGACTAGTCAAAACATGTAACGGGTGTACGGTCACACCGTGTATTCATTAATACACGCTGCATACCATTTTACCTTTTCGTTTCCTATATAAGAAAGGGACACAGATTATTTCCAGACCGATCACTTCTTCATCGCACGACGACTCTCTTGGACGATCGAAAAGTCTTCCTCCTCTAACTTTCTCATACGGACTCTGATCGTCGATCCGTCAGTGACTGCAGGATTGTGTCAGCCAGGAGAACATTGTACACCTTGTTTCGTTCCCTCTTCTTCAACTTCCCCTCTATAGTTTCCAACCGAGGAGACTGCTGATAATTTATAGGAACGACTATCTTTGATGAACGACTCTAAAAAGGTATGTTAAACCTATGTTCTTTTATTCTCTTTCCGATCCAACTTCTCCCATTTTCTTTCCATGCTACGGCATGTGATCTCTATGTTTAGGGAGTTTCTTGTGTCATTGATTCGGTGGTGCCGCGGTGTCCATGGTGGGTGCAGTCATTATGGGAGAAGCCTTGTGATCATGGTAGTCGTGTTCGTAGAAGGACATCGGAACCTATTGAGGTAGGGATCTTATCTTCTTCTCTCTAGATTGTGCATCAGGAGGGGTGGGTTTCCTCTTGTTTACATGAAACACATTTGAACCAGTTTAATGAAGATAATAACTGGATTATATAACAGGGATGGGAATTTTTTGAATGCAGTTACATTATTTATATCCAGTGATATTATGGTGTGAATTGAATGATCTTATGCCTACTGAAAATCATGTTTGTTGGGGGACTTTGCTTATGCAATTAAATGTTTCCTTCTCCTTATGGATTTTTTTATGGATGAAAATTTTATTGAATGTGAAAATTGGTTAATCACGTAATGTTGTGTGATTAAATACTCGGAACCATTGTGTGATCACCACCATTCAACAAAATTGAATAATGAACATGTTAGGATGGGTTGGCTTTGTTATGGGATGTATGAAGTTGTAATTTCTGGGTTGTTGTGTGATATGATGTTTGGTAGTAGGGCTACAATGATGGGTGGTGAATATTATTAAAGTGGCTAGTAGTGGATTATATACGGGGGGAAATTAAAGGAAATGTGTAATGTGGAAAATGAATTTATATGTGGGACTTGGGAATAAATGAACGGTGGGGTATTGTGATGGAAATGAATTAAAGATGGATATGATAATCAAATTTTTAAGGAGTTGGTACGTGATCTCTTGTGTTTTCCCTAACTTTTGTTGTGGTTGGAAGGGATATGTTTTATGAACAATCGATTTTCTTTGGTTGTTGATAGTTTCCCAATAGTTAAAAAGAATTGACAACTAAAGATGTTGAACATGAAAACATAAATAGGGTTTTGGGATTTCTTGTTGTGTGCATACTCTAGGGGTAGCAGTGCTAAGGCATGTGCTCAGATATTTTGTGTAGAAGCCTTAGGATGGGTTGGGTGGTTGATATAATTATATAAATCTGTATCTTTCTATGTTTCTTTACGCACCCCACCCGCGTTGAGCACTACGTGCCAAACACCCGTGGGATGGGGGTGTTATTCCCAACATCCAAATGAAATTGTGGATGGATGGTTACTATTCTTCCCTATGCACCCTCTTCTAGGTTCTATATCCCAAGATCCTTTAGGCAGGTTACGACAGATGTTTCCCAAGAATCTTCAGGATGAGATATGATGTGGTTCCCAGTTGTTTTTGGGAAGAAATGTGGGGATGGCCGAGGATTGTGTACCGATGGGTTACTACGAGATTCGTATGGCCAGGTTGCGGCACTAGCTCGAGCTTCGTTTAGCCAAGTTGCGGCACTAGCTCAGGAAGAGGGGGAATCATCAGAGTGTTAGGTGTGAGGGCTTGAGTAGTATCTAGTGGGAATGTGGTGTGGGGTACCCATACATTGATAATATTACTAATATACTCTATTGACTCGTGTTACTTGGTGAGTGTGACTGGTGAGGCTAGGTGGATATATTCCTTTCTAGGTTTTGGTTTTCTGTTTTCTCACGAGGCATTAGGATGTCTCCCCACTTGTGCAAGAGAGATTTAGGTTTCCCTATTGACTATACTTGTATGCTCACCCTACGTTTGCTTTCAGGTTTTCTAGAGGACTACAGGGACTGTACGGGACCTTACTAGTCAGGCCGGGGGAGTTGATGTTGTTTTCTGTTGTTGTTTTCCATTACATTTTGAAACAATACTTAGGATCCTTTCTGTACTTGTACTTTTGTTTCACTATTGTATAAAGCATGCATTTGGGATTGGTTTTGGGATATTTCTATAATTGTTCCTTTTCTTATTCTTGGTGTTTGATTCATCCTATTTTCCAATATTAAATAAATAAAAAGGGTAATTCCTTCCATAATTGTGAAAAACTCATACCCTTGGTGCTAGTCACCACTTCGGGGCCTACTGGAGGCAGGACTCAAGGGTCATTATATCCCTTCCACCATTTCCATCTTAGAAGGGGAATCTTTGGTGGGAGGGGGTCGTGACAGAATGGAATCAATAGTGATGGTTGAGAGATAGGATGATGTCTGGAGTTAGGCACAGTGAGGATTTCATGGGATGGTAGGGTAACCGTGTTAGTGGATCTTGGTATGTGACAATATGCCAGGGAAGACCGTCTAGGACACGTGATTTTTTGGCCCCCTGTGATCCGATGCAATAACTCAGAGCATACCGAACAACCAAGTGAGACTGTATTCATTGCTAGGTAGAGACCCTAGGAAATGTACATGCATTATAATGACTTGTGTTTTTACTTTATTTGGGTGTTCTGGGAATGAAATTGAAAATGATAAAATAGACATTAAGAATAATTTCCTTGCTACTTTGGCTTTGGAGTTCTTTGTTTACCATATAGTTATGGCACCGGGACGTCGTTCCCAGGTGACTCGGGTAGTCGAGGCCCAAGAGATTCAGATGGTCGATCAGCTTAGGATTTCCGAAAGGAGGAAGACAACTTGTGGCAGCACACGTTTCATGCTTTCCAGTGACAAAGCTTGAATTAGTATGAAGGTAGCACTTAGGATACTGAATCAAGGAGTTTGTTGGAGGAACTCGAGATCACCTTTGGGCTGATCAAGTCTCCATCAGAGTATTGGGTTCCTCTAGCAGTAAGCTAGCTGCGAGGAGTGGCGCGTCAGTGGTGGATGCTTTTCCCTGGGGAGGGGAATGAGATAGAAGTTATATGGGCCATATTCTAGAAGGCGTTCCATGAGGAATTTAATTCCTCGATGAGGAAGGTCGAGAAGAGGCAGGAGTTGTTGTTTCTCCAACAAGGAAGAATGTCAGTGAGGGAACTAGGGGTCATGTTCAAGGATCTCCTCCGTTTTTTCCCGAATCTCTTTCAGAATGAGGATTCCCGTGCTAGAAATTTAGAGGAGGAACTTCACACCTCTATTCGGTGTGCGGTGACCCCTTTCATTTTACCAACATACCTAGAAGTACAGGAGAAGGTAGAGATAATCGAGAGGATGTACTCGCAAGTAGGTACACTACGAGAGAGGATTCACCCAAGTTTTTCTATGAAGGAGGCGGTCATCAGTAGATCCCCGGCAACATGACCTTCTAAGTTTCGACCGGTAGGGTGCAGACTTCAGTAGGTCCCATACCAATCTCACAATTTCCACCCGTTTTCCATGGGCTAGGGACCAAGGTGCTTTGCATGTGGGGATTGTGTGCATCTTAGCAGACATTGCCCTTTCCATACTCGGTATGGTGGGACTAGCCAGGTTCAGCCCCAGCCCTATCAGAAGTTCTCAGCCCAACCATTCTAGCAGCAACATGCTCTAGTCCCTCTTAGGGGAGATGGATATGGTGGTGGCCAGCCACAAGAAGTTCCTCAAGGATCCCAACCAGGGAATGTTCGAGGAGGTGGACGTCAACAGAGAGGCAGAGGAGCTGGGTGCAGATAGTTGCATGCAGTAGAGGTGGTATCTCTATAAGGACCAACGATCGATAGATATGTGTTTGGGTTTTCCGGAATGCTCTCATTTATGTTTTGTTTGGGATCATTACACTCCATTTTTGGAACTATATTTTTCTCATTATTTGGGCTTGGACCTTGTTTTTGTGAGTTTTTAATGTTATGTGGTTTCCCTCTTTTCTTTAATTGTACGCGAAGAGCCCTATTATGTGGGGAGGGGAAGACCAAATCCCGAATCGAGACGAATTAATGTGGATGCGATTAAACCAGGGCAGGTGACTCAGTGCTGCCTAAAGCGGATAATCTCTCGACATGAGAGAAAGAATTCCCCAAGCCTTTTGTTCGGGCGATGTGTTTTTTGTTTATACGGTGGTGGGGGCAGTGTAAGTATGAAAAATCCTAATATATTGAAGTGGGAAGACCTCATTCTTAATCTGGATGCATTAATGTGGATGTGATTAAACTCGTGCAGGAGTTTCAGTGCTGACTAAAGCGGATAATATCTTGACATAGGAGAATGAATTCCTAACTCATGTGATTAGGGTTGTCGGTTGTTTTCCTGTTACGACGAGAGCCCTGAGTGGTATCTTACGGGTGGTTTCTCGTACCTCTTCTTCTTTGAAATGGTTTTTAATTATCGAGGACGAGAATGTTTTGAGAGGTATCTGATGCAATGGCTCAGACCTCTCCAGTCCATTCCTTTGTAAATGTCGGATGTGGTCAACACGGTGCATGTAACAATGATAATTATTAATGATAACAATGATGAAGTGTTAATAAAATTAAAGTTGTTTTTGTTTTTAGTATTATGTAAAATAATAATAATAATGGTGGTATAAAATATGTAAGGTTTATTAAATTGAATGGTTTTAATTTAATAAAAGTGGTTTCAATTTAATCAGTGTGAAATAAAAGAAATAGAATTAAATAATTAAATTGAAAAATGTTATGTGACATTGACGTGACATGGTCGGATTCAGATATCTAATGGGGTGATTTAACAAGGTCAATGCGAAGAGTGAAAATATTATTGTTGTTAAAAACAATAATGTTGTTGAGTTAATAAAATAAGTTGATGAAATTTTATTTTTTTTGAAAAGAAATAAATAACAATGATGACATTAAAATATGTGTGAGTGGTTAATGAAATTAAATTTTTTAAAAAAGGGGTTTAATATGTAAGTTACATTAATTTTATTGTCATTTAATTCAATTAAATGAAATGATTTTGAGTCACATGGAATGGTTTTTCATAGGTTCTCTGTCACGAACCGAATCTGGTCGCCTTCAAACTCGGCACCCGACCCGGTCCATGGATAGACCCGAAGGGCGTTCCCGATCCCCACGGGCTGGAAGAAGTTCCTGGGTATCATAAAATGAAAATTGGGAACGATTTACCCGAGTTTATAAACAAAAACAACAAAAGAATCCAATGAAACAAATCTGGATTTTTCAAACCAAACAATCTTTTACAAAAATTCAGAACTGAATTACATGGCTTAAAACAACTCAAAAGGTCTATACCAAAGTTAAAAATCCAAATAAGGACAGCCCTAGAACCCTCATGGCAAGGGGCACCTCCCACAAGCCACCTCCACAAGACTTCACCACCAAGGACCTGCTAGAAACCCGAACCACTGGAACAAAAAAAACTGTACCCAACCTGCGACAAAAACAAACCATGTCTACTTACACCCAAGGGTGTATGTAGGGTGTGAGCCAATGCCCAGTAGGATACCACCACTAAGAGATTCCATGTTATAAACATTTAAAGACGAAAAGCATGCAAGTTTTCAAAAACATGAAAAGCTAGTTACAATTTCTAAAAGATGCTACTTTGAATAAAAACAGTTTTCAAGTGGGCTATCATTAAGAATCAACACTTTTAAAAAAAATGTCAACACTACTGAATTTTCAAGCCAACTATACTGTATGCCGACGGTAAGTACAAAGTAAAAAATGAGCACAAGAAATAGGAAGTAACACCTAGGCACTAGCTAGCTGTGGGTCCCAGGTACCTCGTATCTCGGTGAGAGTAACCATCACAAATATCCATTCTCGTGCACGAGCCACTAGTAGGGAACATACCCATAACCTAGTGGTCCCCAATCATCATCATAATAGTTTAGTTAGAGTTGTAAGCGTCAATCTTGCTAAGTGAAACTGAGGCCAAACCCCACGGATTCACTAGCATACTAGTACACGTCCACCCACCTAGATACCCAGGTTTTCCCCTTGTGCTCAAACATGTTCAACACATCAAGAAATGTAAATTAAACATGAAAATATCATTTACACATCAAAAATTCACCAAACAGCCTATATGTATACCACACAAGTCACAAAAAATCCATTTTTCATTCAAAATGATTTTGAAATCCGAATCACACCAAAATAGCCCACAACACATTTCACATTTCTTCAACACTTCCACAAAACCATTAAACAATTTTATAAAAAAATTATATGATATTTAAACTCATGTAACAGCCCACACACATGGAATATAACACTTCTTTCATATTCAAAAATACAATTTTTCACATCACACTCACACAAAACACTCCACATCACTTTCACATCACATTCACTCCAAAATATATCCTTCAAATAATTTAATAAAATATTTTCAAGATGATACATATCACATAGAATCCTTTTCACAAATGAAATGGACCTTTTAAAAATATACTCCTACCAAAACAGTTTGCTGATATAGTTTCACTTATTACACAACCCAATAAAGCATTCAAAACTTCCATAAAACAATTATAAAGAGTATACCCAAACATTTCACATAAAATCCATTTCAAAAATCTCTTTTTAAGCAAAAAGCACACCAAGACCCTACCAAAACAGAATTGGAATCCCAATAAACATGAAATAATCTACATTCAAATGTTATATAATCACGTTGAATAATATCACAAAAGATACCCATGAGAACACACAAATCCATAAAACACTTTCAAGGAGTATAACAAGGTTATACAAATAAAACCATTCAAATACACCCCATTTTTAGGCCCACATGGAACTATATCATTACCTAACCATAATTTTCAGCCCCTTTCAACAACTAATAAATCACATCCACATTTTACAAAACTACCACAAGATATAACACATGAAATACATTTGAAAAATACACATTTCAACTAAAATGTAACTCTAAAAACAAATGCTTTACTATTGAAACCAAAAATGGTTTTCACATAATTCACATCACATAAGGAACATTCAAAATTATTTAATCAAGCAAACTAACTCATCATTAAATGGTTACCCACGGAATCACCTACCGAATGTGTCGAAACCCTCAAAACTTGGTGTGAAACCTTAAGCGCACCACCGTTGCACCAAAAGGAATACAAATCCAGACCTAAACCACAAAAATTTACCCAAAAGACACCAAATCATACATTAGGATCGAACCCCAACTTCTGGACATTAGGAACTTCAAGAAAAAGGAAATAAAAGTAAAAGAGGATGGAAGGAACCAAGAAGGAATTCCCTTACTTGAAATATCATGAAGGAATCGGCCCCAATCCACAAAATAATGAATCACCAAGTACCCAAAACTGGTATGGAGGTTCGAAGGATTCATATTAGGTCATGTGGGGACTGAAATGGGGGAAAAGGATGAAAAATGAAGGAGTTATGAAAGGATCAATTTACCTCTCCAAATCTTCCCGATTTTTGAAACCCTAATAAGTTCAGTACTACAGCGCGATGAATAAGAGCTCCAAAGAGGGTAGAGAGAGCTTGGGCGCGTTTCTGGTTTCAAGGGGCGCATATGAGGCTTTGAATCACCGAAAAATACTTAAAAATGAATAATTTATTAATTAATCAAATATTATTTTTAAAACTGGAATTGGGCTTTTGGGCAGGCCCAATCCCTTAAATAAAAACCAACATAAACCTTGGTTATGGATTTTCAAAGGCTCCAAATTTTAATTTTGGTGTTAATATATCAGGGGGAGGACATTTAGGAGTTGGAATGAAGGAAAAATATTAAAAAATGAAAATGTTATAAAGGAAACAAATTTTTTTTTTAAATCTGGACTTGGGCTCGCGGTTTGGCCCAATTCATGAAAACTCATCTATTTCTCCATAAAACCTTTGGAAACCATCCAAAAAAATGAAAGGAAAAAAAATGAAATTTAACTTCAAAATAATTCATGTATGTGACAATTCTCCCCACCCTGAAAACTTTCCGTCCCCGGAAAGCTACAGAAAGGCCAGATACGAAAGCCAAACCGAACTGATAAACCAAGATGTACTCCCTTTCCAGGTTTCGCCCCCCCCCCCCCAAAGGCCAAAACACCTCCATTGATCAATTAAGGAAGGAATAATTCACAACAAAATCATACACCACTTTCCTGAAACAATAAATCACATTCAGGATTTATCCCAAAGGAAAACACCTCAAACACTATCAGAACAAGACTCAAGCAATTCACTCAAACGAACAACAACATCGAACAAGGTTACACTTACCTTACTTTAACTAATACATTGGGCACTCTCCAGTCCCAAAGTTTACCCAAGGAAGATGTAAGTAGTTAGATATATCCAAATGATATTACCTACTTCCCATACAATACCAAGGAAAAACATGAGTTACTTGTATGAAGAGACACAAATGAGCTCCCCACCATAAGAGACAACTTTTTTTTTCTTCCCAAGACAGAATCAAGACAGTAATAGGGGAAGGCCCAAACATACTCCCTAGTACAAGGGGTGTACATCCATTAGAAATTTACAAAATAATATGCACGATACCCATGGTGGGTCTTCCCACCACAAGAACCAACCATCTTAACCGACCGGTGTGGGCCGACATGAAAAGACCCCAAAATTAAGGAGTTGGGACGGTCACACAGTTAGTCTACACAGTTTGAGAAACTGTGTGATAACTATGTGGATCCTTATATCTGCATGGTTATTTTTTTTGTTCACGGTTAGAACTAACCATGTGAAAACCGTGTGCTCAACTTGTCTAGCCAAATTTCCAACCATTCTCCATAGACTCAATGGAAACCAAAGGGGGAGGGAATAACATTGTGTGATGACATGGGTACAAGACCCTCCACCTATTTCCACCGAACAGGAACAACAGAAGAAATATGATGACACCATAGGTTTAAAATCTTCCTATCTTTCAAAATGAGGATAGGACTTTGTACAAGGGTTTAAACGACACTGGGGTTTCCCCGGACTACGTGCCAGCTTCTCTCCGGGACCTATGGATGGAGCTCAAAATATTGAAGCATCTTCGGCCACGCAGTTTGGCTGTTGAAACCCCTATGTGGAACTTCTTCTTTCGGTGCCACAAACAACTACACCGCATACCCTAATGGGTTCATCAAGACATAACACACTCCATAACTCACTTTACCAAAACCATACATTTCACTGAAACAAGGGATCAGAATAAGCACACACATCGCACCTTGTTTCTTTGGGTGAGAAACAACAGAGGGGTAGGACACGTATAAACACCATCCTCTAAGATAGAGGATTTGATGTTTTTCCCAAGGGATACATACTCCCAACATAACAGAGAACCTAAAAGGATTGTGTGACCTTGACCTTTACAGTCAAAAGAGCACACAGCATCACAATGCGTCACCAAACAGGACCTTTGTGATTGATAGAAACAATAAATGGAACATGACCATATACCAAGTCCCTAAACAACAGACAAGTCCAAAAAGTGGACACAATATCCTATCAGGACCAAAATCTCAAAATTGGTGGTTTAATAATAACTCTTGCTTCAAGGAAACTATGAAGAACCCAGAGGCCCTCTTAGACACCATCCAAATACTCATCCATGCTAACAAACCCAGAACACTTCCACCTTCGAAAAATTAGGAAACTTAAGAGGCTAAAGTCACTTTCAACCATCCATAATCAATCTCCCACTACAAGAGGATACACAAAACCAATAAAGGAAAGGGTGTATACTCAATCTAAAAATCTCAAGAAATGTATTCCTTATATTGATCAACTGGTGGATTTTCCAATGGAGAAACAATCTGGGTTGTGCTTCAGTTATGCATTAACCTTTAATGGGGGTGTACCTTATCCAATGGGAGAACCCAAGGACCCAACCAACCTGGTCCATTGGTCAAAAAAAGCCATAAACCAGATCCAAACAAATGAAGGGAACTATCGTAAAGGCATCCCAAAACAATTTTCAAAAGAGACCACTAACCGTCCCTACAACACAGCTTACCAACCAAACACAAACCCAAAACACAGTTCAAACAGGAGAGGTTATTGGACTAAAAAAAACATCCCACAAAAACAACATCTTCAAAGACCCATAATACAAACCATCCCAAAACTATTCATCAAGACATCATGTTTTTTTTCTCTTTAAAACCATTTCTTTGAAATCAAGCGGCTCAGCGGTAAGAGTATCGACCAATGGTACCCCATGGGCCTCACACATGCATGTTTTTGTGCCACACCAGACACCCTCCTCATATCCGTCCCGGCACTCATCCATTCATGCCATCAACCTTCCATCATCCCATATAACCCCATGCATGTGGTCACTAAGGTAAATACCAAAGGTTAAAACAAAAATTCTTTCCACTTTTCAAAACCAACACGGTCAACCAACGCATCCCTTTTTTTTCATAACCGCTAACCACGAGATCAAAATCCCAACTCACATCTTACAAAAATTTTCAGAAAGTCACAACCATTTAGAAAATAACTCACATTAAAGATATTCACATCAATTTAAAAACATCTCATCCCATTAAAACACATTCTGATTGTTTAGAAAACTCTATTGGAAACACTTTTCAAAACCACCTTCAATACAGTTTCTGCCTTCAAAAGAGGTGTAATCACACCATTTTCTATTTCAAAATAATTCTGAAAATTAAGTTCCTCCATTTCATAAACCAAACCATTCCCTCTTTATTTGAAAATCATTTCACAAAAACTTTACACTTCTTAAAACCAAAGTGCTAAGGTTTCAAAACCTAAGCACAAAACAGTGCAAGAGGAAACTAGTTTCAGTGGGTGACTTGGAAATATGGTTGGCGGCCATATTCCAATCACTTCACTGTCACAGAGAGTGTTCGAGGGAATATCCCCAGCTCCACATGGCTTGCCAGACCCTGCGAGATCATTGAGACCATTAACCCTACTCTCTTTTCATTTCCCCTAATCATCATCAAACCAAGAAAACCAAAAGACATAGACAAATCTCAACTTCCCCTGGCGACGTGAATCCTGAAATGAGGTGTGGTGATCAAGAACACTACCCATAACCAGAATTCCATGTCCCAACAATCCTAACTCCATACTATCCTGACTCTTCCCCAAATAACATGACCCAAAGAGTTAACCTGAACCTCCTTTGATACCATTTTGTCACGAACCGAATCTGGTCGCCTTCAAACTCGGCACCCGACCCGGTCCATGGCAAGACCCGAAGGCCGTTCCCGATCCCCACGGGCTGGCATAAGTGCCCGGGTATCATAAAATGAAAATTGGGAACGATTTACCAGAGTTTATAAACAAAAACAACAAAAGAATCTAATGAAACAAATCTGGATTTTTCAAACCAAACAATCTTTTACAAAAATTCAGAACTGAATTACATGGCTTAAAACAACTCAAAAGGTCTATACCAAAGATAAAAATCCAAATAAGGACAGCCCAAGAACCCTCATGGCAAGGGGCACCTCCCACAAGCCACCTCCACAAGACTTCACCACCAAGGACCTGCTAGAAACCCGAACCACTGGAACAAAAAAAACTGTACCCAACCTGCGACAAAAAAAAACCATGTCTACTTACACCCAAGGGTGTAAGTAGGGTTTTATCCAATGCCCAGTAGGATACCACCACTAAGAGATTCCATGTGATAAACATTTAAAGACGAAAAGCATGCATGTTTTCAAAAACATGAAAAGCTAGTTACAATTTCTAAAAGATGCTACTTTGAATAAAAACAGTTTTCAAGTGGGCTATCATTAAGAATCAACACTTTTAAAAAAAATGTCAACACTACTGAATTCTCCAGCCAACTATACCGTATGCTGACGGTAAGTACAAAGTAAACAATGAGCACAAGAAATAGGAAGTAACACCTAGACACTAGCTAGCTGTGGGTCCCAGGTACCTCGTATCTCGGTGAGAGTAACCATCACAAATATCCATTCTCGTGCACGAGACACTAGTAGGGAACATACCCATAACCTAGTGGTCCCCAATCATCATCATCATAGTTTAGTTAGAGTTGTAAGCGTCAATCTTGCTAAGTGAAACTGAGGCCAAACCCCACGGATTCACTAGCATACTAGTACGCGTCCACCCACCTAGATACCCTGGTTTTCCCCTTGTGCTCAAACATGTTAAACACATCAAGAAATGTACATTGAACATGAAAATATCATTCACACATCACAAATTCACCAAACAGCCCATATGTATACCACACAAGTCACAAAAAATCCATTTTTCATTCAAAATGATTTTGAAATCCGAATCACACCAAAATAGCCCACAACACATTTCACATTTCTTCAACACTTCCAAAAAACCATTAAAAAATTTTAAAAAACAATTATATGATATTTAAACTCATATAAAAGCCCACACACATGGAATATAACACTTCTTTCATATTCAAAAATACAATTTTTCACATCACACTCACACAAAACACTCCACATCACTTTCACATCACTTTCACTCCAAAATATCTCCTTCAAACAGTTTAATAAAATATTTTCAAGATGATACATATCACATAGCAGCCTTTTCACAAATGAAATGGACCTTTTAAAAATATACTCCTACCAAAACAGTTTGCTGATATAGTTTCACCTATTACACAACCCAATAAAGCATTCAAAACTTCCATAAAACAATTATAAAGAGTATACCCAAACATTGCACATAAAATCCATTTCAAAAATATCTTTTTAAGCCAAAAGCACACCAAGACCCTACCAAAACAGAAATTGCATCCCAATAAACATGAAATAATCTACATTCAAATGTTATATAATCACATTGAATAATATCACAAAAGATACCCATGAGAACACACAAATCCATAAAACACTTTCAAGGAGTATAACAAGGTTATACAAATAAAACCATTACAATACACCCCATTTTTAGGCCCACATGGAACTATATCATTACCTAACCATAATTTTCAGCCCCTTTCAACAACTAATAAATCACTTCCACATTTTACAAAACTACCACAAGATATAACACATGAAATACATTTGAAAAATACACATTTCAAGCTAAAATGTAACTCTAAAAACAAATGCTTTACTATTGAAACCAAAAATGGTTTTCACATAATTCACAGCACATAAGGAACATTCAAAATTATTTAATCAAGCAAACTAACTCATCATTAAATGGTTACCCACGGAATCACCTACCGAATGTGTCGAAACCCTCAAAACTTGGTGCGAAACCTTAAGCGCACCACCGTTGCACAAAAAGGAATACAAATCCAGACCTAAACCACAAAAATTTACCCAAAAGACACCAAATCATACATTAGGATCGAACCCCAACTTCTGGACATGAGGAACTTCAAGAAAAAGGAAATAAAACTAAAAGAGGATGGAAGGAACCAAGAAGGAATTACCTTACTTGAAATATCTTGAAGGAATCGGCCCCAATCCACAAAATAATGAATCACCAAGTACCCAAAACTGGTATGGAGGTTCGAAGGATTCATATTAGGTCATGTGGGGACTGAAATGGGGGGAAAAGGATGAAAAATGAAGGAGTTATGAAAGGATCAATTTACCTCTCCAAATCTGCCCGATTTTTGAAACCCTAATACGTTCAGTACTAAAGCGCGATGAAGAAGAGCTCCAAAGAGGGTAGAGAGAGCTTGGGCGCGTGTCTGGGTTCAAGGGGCGCATATGAGGCTTTGAATCACCGAAAAATACTTAAAAATGAATAATTTATTAATTAATCAAATATTATTTTTAAAACTGGAATTGGGCTTTCGGGCAGGCCCAATACCTTAAATAAAAACCAACATAAACCTTGGTTATGGATTTTCAAAGGCTCCAAATTTTAATTTTGGTGTTAATATATCAGGGGGAGGACATTTAGGAGTTTGAATGAAGG
This sequence comes from Viscum album, assembly GCA_963277665.1. NCBI lineage: Eukaryota > Viridiplantae > Streptophyta > Magnoliopsida > Santalales > Viscaceae > Viscum > Viscum album. Next base: position 1,144,520,328 of record OY728159.1, on the reverse strand, counting down.
AAAAATATTAAAAAATGAAAAAGTTATAAAGGAAACAAATTTTATTTTTAAATCTGGAATTGGGCTAGCGGTTTGGCCCAATTCATGAAAACTCATCTATTTCTCCATAAAACCTTTGGAAACCTTCCAAAACAAAAAATGAAAGGAAAAAAAATGAAATTTAACTTCAAAATAATTCATGTATGTGACATTCTCCCTAAATTGAAATATGAAATTAATAATATTACTAGTATAACAATATGATAATATAATTAAATTAATAATGTATAAAAGACAAGGGAATTAATATTATTTCTATTATGCTTGAGTCGCATGAAGAATACTTTCTTTGTATATACTATATAACTTATATAATATTTATATAATATAATATTAAAATAATCAATTGATGTGAATGAAAGGGGAGGTGTGCACCTTTATGCATGTGAGGGGTGAATATATTGAGCATGCGGTGTTCCATTATAATAATAATAATAATATATGTAATATATTTATTATATTAATGATGCATGTGTGTGTAAATGATGTATGGGAGAATGAGGAGCATGAGGCACCTTCAAGAGGGTGAGGCGCTGTACATGGATCTCCTTATGTATAATATAATAATAAATCATATGGATTAAATGTGATAATAAATGAGAATAAATGGAAAAAATATAGGGGGGCGTGATGTTCGTGTGTAAAGGAGGCGTAAGGGGTTCTTTTGTTCTCCCCTTAAATGAATAAAATTCATATCATAATATTATTATAATTATAAAATGAAAATAAGGGTGATTAATGGTTGGTGGTGATATTTGGGCGTGAAAGCAAAAGAAGGAGACAATTTTGAGCGTATAAGCTTCAAGGAAAAAAAATAAATAATAATAATATAAAATGTTATTATTATTTTGAGTTATATAATCTTAATTCAATCGTAACTTCTTCATATGGTGTTAGAATGATGAACCGTCAGTGGCAGTGTAATCCTGAAATTAAGACAGTCATTTTAAGATCAATGATGAATAATTTTTCATGAATCATGCCTCGGGTCAGAAAAACACCAAATATTAATAGAATTATCATTATTATTAAAACGTGTGGAAACCTTGTGATGTGTCGGTTGTTGACCAGTCAAAACGTGTAACGGGTGTACGGTAACACCATGTATTCATTAATACATGTTGTATACCATTTTACCTTTTTGTTTCCTATATAAGAAAGGGTCGTGGATTATTTCCAGACCGATCGCTTCTTCGTCACATGACGATGCTCTTGGATGATTGAGAAGTCTTCCTCCTCTAACTTCTTCATCCAGACTCCGATCGGCGATTCGTGAGTGACTGAGGGATCGTGTCAGTGAGGAGAACACCGTACACCCTGTTCTGTTCCCTCTTCTTCGACTTCCCCTCCGTAGTTTCCAAATGAGGAGACTAATGATAATTGACGGCAACGACGGTCTTTGACGAATGACTCTAAAAATGCATGTTAAACCTCTGTTCTTGTGTTCTTTTTCTGATCATACTTCTCCCATTTTATTTCTATTATATGGCATGTGATCTCTATGTTGAGTGATTTTCTTGTGTTTTTGATTCGGTGGTGCCATGTCGTCCTTGGTGGGTGCAGTCGTTCTGGGGGAAGCCTTGTGATCGTGGTGGTCGTGTTCGTAGAAGGACATCAGAACCTATTGAGGTAGGGATCTTACCTTCGTCTCTCTAGATTGTGCATCATGTGTGGTGGGTGTCCTCTTGTTTACATGAAACACATTTGAACCGGTTTAATAAAGATAATAACTAGATTATATAATGGTGATGGGAAGTTTGTGAACGCAGTTGCATTATTTTTATCCTGTGATATTATGTTGTGAATTGAATGAGCTTCTGCCTACTGAAAATCATCGTGGTTGGGGGCCTTTGCTTACACAATTAAATGTTGCCCTCTCCTTTTGGATTTTCTTATGGATGAAAATTTTATTGAATGTGGAAATTTGTTAATCATGTAAAGTTGGATGATTAAATACTCGGAACCCTTGTGTGATCACCCCGGTTCAACAAAATGAAATAATGAACATGTTGGTGTTGGGTTGGTTTTGTTATGGGATGTGTGAAGTGGTAATTTCTGGGTTGTTGTGTGATATGATGTTTGGCAGCAGGGCTGCAATTATGGGTGGTGAATATTATTAAAGTGGTTAGTAGTGGATTATATACGGTTGAAAATTAATGGAAATGTAGAATGTGGAAAATTAATTTATATGTGGAACTTGGGAATAAATGAACGGTTGGGTATTGTTATGGAAATGAATTAAAGATGGATATGATAATCAAATTGTTAAGGAGTTGGTATGTGATTTCTTGTCTTTTACCTAAATTTTGTTGTGTTTGGAAGGGATATGTTTTATGAACTCTCGATTTGGTTTGGTTGTTGATAGTTTCCCAATAGTTAAAAAGAGTTGACATCTAAAGCTGTTGAAAATGAAATCATAAATAGGGTTTTGGGATTTCTTGTTGTGTACATACTCTCGGGGTAGCAGTGCTAAGTAATGTACTCAGATATTTTGTGTAGAAGCCTTAGGATGGGCTGATTGGTTGATATAATTATATAAATCAGTATCTTTCGATGTTTCATTATGCACCCCACCAGCGTTGAGCACTACGTGCCAAACAACCGTGGGATGGTGGGTGTTATTCCCAACATCCAAATGACATTGTGGATGTTTGGTTACTATTCTTCCCTATGCTTCCTCTTCCAGGTTCTATAGCCCAAGATCCTTCGTATAGGTTACGACAGATGTTTCCCAAGAATCTTCGGGATGAGATGTGATGTGGTTCCTAGGTGTTTTCGGGATGATATGTGGTGATGGCCAAGGATTGTGTGCCAGCGGGTTACTATGAGCTTTGTATGGCTAGGTTGCGGAACTAGCTCGAGCTTCGTATGGCCAAGTTACGACACTAGCTCAGGAAGAGGGGGAAGCATTAGAGTGTTAGGCATGAGTTCTTGAGCAGTATCCAGTGGGAATGTGGTGCGGGGTACCCATACATTGATAATATTACTACTATACTCTATTGACTTGTGTTACTTGGTGAGTGTGACTGGTGAGGTTGGGTGGATAGATTCGATGCTAGGTTCTGGTTTTCTGTTTTCTCACGGGGGATTAGGATGTCTCCCCACTTGTGCACATGAGCTTTAGGTTTCCCTACTGATTATACTTTAATTCTCACCCTACGTTTGTTTTCAGGTTTTCAGGAGGACTACAGGGACTGTCCGAGACATTACTACTCAGGTAGGGGAGTTTCTGTTGTTTGCTTTTGTTGTTTTCCCTTACTTTTTGGTAAAGTACTTTGGGGATTTTCGGTACATGTACTTTTGTTTCACTATTGTATAAAGCATGCATATGGGATTGGTTTTGGGCTATTTCTATACTTGTTCCTTTTATTCTTCTTGGTGTTTGACTCATCCTATTTCCCGATATTAAATAAATAAAAAGGGTAATGCCTCCTATATTTGTGAAAAACTCATACCCTTGGTGCTAGTTGCCACTTCGGGGCCTACTGGAGGCGGGAATCGGGAGTCACTATCTCCCTTCCACCATTGCCATCTCAGAAGGGGAATCTTTGGTGGGAGGGGGCCGTGACAATACGAATTGTGGTTAATAGTTATTGTATTATACATTTATTAAAATATTCATCCTTACTGAAGTCATCATTTACAAGAACTGATATGAAACATACTAACTGTGATAATTTCACAGCATACTCTGCTAAATATAGATCATCATGACCAAAAATAATAAAAATAGAAACTTTCCACTTCAATAATTCCTAAGGATACTACCACTGAATTAATTTTGAAATGAACAATTACTAGGCCATTCTTTCATTTAGACAAGTGGGAGTGAAATATTTCCAACAATACTAGCCACTTCCTTCAAATAATTATTTTATATATATGATTTCAGGGATTCATGTTTTTTAAAATAATCGAAGATCCCTTGAACTTCTTCCATCCAATTCACGTCCTCAAGAGAGCCCTATCATCGCTTATAATTATGTGGATAAAAACACATGATGTAGTGGATGAGGTTTAAATATAATAAGGTCTCTGGATCCAACACTCTATATGGAGTATGGGTAGAGTCGTTAGCAATAGATTCCACTAATGGAAAGAAACAACTAACACTATGAACTGGAACAATGGATGAGAATTCTAATATTCATTGAAAACTTCATGGGGTGTATTTTCGGGCATCCTAAAGCATAATAATATTAACATAGAAAAACTCCCAAAAATAGGATAATAGAAATCCGAAATCATTAAAATTATCCATAAAAAACATAATCAAAGTAGAACTGATATTAGATCCCACAAAATTGGATGATTTATAATAAGATTCCATTTTATTTAAAAATAAAAAATATTTTTATTAATCCAATAAAGTTATCATAAATACATTACCTACACATGGAATGTATTCTAAGATTTCAAAAGAATTAATTCAAGTTTCCAATAATTAAAACCTGTTTCTTTTTAATTCCAGTACAAAAATTATATTTTATTAATACGTATTTTAGAACCTCACACAAGAGTCATTAAAAATAGTTACTTTTGAATGAATCAATTCATGAAACCCAAATTTCAGTAATTGAAAAACGTTTCACAATGACTAGAACCAACGATTGTTCTAAGATATAATTTGTTTACAAAGGATTAAGAATAACCAATGAGGGAAGAAAGTTTAAATAACAAAACAAGAGTATGAAACAAACCAAATGCTTAATCTTTACAAATAACTTGAAATGTTTTATGTCACTTTGGAAAAAATTAAATAGGGTTTCATATTTAGTATTATGTATATCTATGCATATCATGGTTTGATGGGATAGTAATCCAAACACAGACATCACAATAATACATAGATTCACCTCCAAATCAGTCACACTGATTCCTCACAATTTACCAGAATACAATGTCATAATGGGAATTTGGTCACATTTTGTTTCCAATCCAAAACACATAATAAATTCGTAAAATAAATGTTAATAACATTAGGAAAATAATGCTCATTCATCAAGAAACTAATAACTCAAAATAAATACTCAAGTCCCTACATCCTAGAAAACTCATATCTCATCATGAGGAGTCAGTGATTGAGCACCATCTCTTGAACTAATTATTGAGTTTATAATGATTTTTAATATCTTTTTAAATACAAATCACCCCGAATAACATAATCTATTTAAAATATAAGTGCTTTTTTTTAAGGAGAAACAATCATGTGATATGATTTATAATGAAAAACCCAAAATAACATCCAAAATGATAATTTTCTATATTCTCCTCTAAAATTAAGAGAATTCGTTATCTCCACAGGATGGTGATAAGAACTTTGGAATATATAAATAAACATTAGGAATGAATTCTCCCAAAAAAATATTATAATGAACATAGTAAACTATGTAAACATAATCAGATACATATATGAACATAATCATATCATGTGTAAGGAGATGATATAGAACTAGAAATAAAAAAAATGTTTCAAAAAACACTCTCCTGGTGTTCTATGACCACCCAGAATGTCTAAAGTCTCCCACCCTTGGCCTCTAAAACTCAAACCCACAAAAGAAGAAGATATCATGAACAAATTCTATATAATCATAAAGGCTACAAACACAAAATTTTAATATCATGGTGTGACCTAAGGATACCAACATGACTCCACCAAATATTTTATATAGTTACTTTATATGGTATATAAAATATTATAAAATAGGAGTTCAAAAAAAGAGAGTATGAGGCTTAGTTTAAAAACAAGCATTTGGACATACAATATTATTTAACAATCCAAACCTATACAAATTCCATATCACCATTTGAAAACTAAACATTTAATTGTGATGAGTGGAAAACAATTTAACATTATAATGTTATATAATAATGAAAAGAAGATAATATTCACCTAATATAAAAATATGAATAATGGAAAATATAGATAGGTAAAGTTCCATAAAAACAATGATCAGATAAATGTACCATAGAAACAACAGTTCCAAGTAGTGGAAACAAAATTTTTTTAATAACAAGATCATGTATATGGATTCATTTGGTACAACTTAGGTATGATAGAGAGTCCACTATTGAATAACTGATCAAAAAATCATCACAAAAAATCAATGGTATTACATATAGTATCGTTGGTCCCAAGAAAACCAGCTCTACAAACACCATCTTTCTTGGCCACTCTTATATTTCCTTGTACATTAATTTTATCTATATATCCACTATAAGATGTGTGATTCTACTAATGATTCATATATAATGGTCATTACATCTCACTATCTAGGTTAATATGACTATAAAAAAGAGGTTAGTAAGATAATCAAGTTATAAGGATCACATGGGGATCATTATCAATATCTATCATGGGCTCATTCCCTCAAATAATTTCACACTCTCACCCCAAAAATCATTCCATGTAAATAATACCTTCTAAAAAACAATCAATTTAATGTATATGAAAAAAATTACAATAAGGGATCATTACATGATAGAATTTTCATATTGTACCATCCAGGACTTCAAGCATCACTAAACTCAATTCAAAAGCTATTGTATAATTTCATATTCAAAAGGGTAATCATTCCATCTTCCTTTAAAATATTCATCATAATAATTGAAAAAAATCCATTAATCTAATAATTTATTTCAATTAACCTCTAAATCATTCAAAATAAGTACAAATATTTCTAAAGGAATTAATAAACTTCATAACAAGGGTTAAAAAATATTTTTAGATGTTAATAAGTCAACTAATTCAAATTACAAGAGAGAATCTATTTTGCAAAACAAGGGGAGAATCATACAAATAGTGATCATAGTAATTTCAAAAATTCAATCAGAATGACCTATTTGTCAAACATAAAATATGCCAACTCATTTTATTTAAATCAATGTATTTCATGTTATCAATAAAAACCTGGGAAAATCCCTAAATTTCACCAAAATATCTATAATAATTTATTGGAAAATAAATCCAAAAAAACATTTAAATAAAAATTTTAAAAAAAGTTATACAGGTCATGATTATTGAAATTTAATTAATTCCTTTATAAATTTAATTAAAATAGGAAAAAGTGTGTTCTTATGAGAATTATTGATAAAAAAATTTATAACATTTTTATGGTGTAATTAATCTATTAATTATCAAGAAATAGGGAATTAAATAATGGAGGAAAACATAGAAACAACTACTTAGAATACTTAGAATCTGACCTCGATGATTTTGAAAAGCATCCCCACCGATGAAGATCACCAAATCTTGGAATAAGGATATATATAGAATACTGAAAACAATCTAGATCCAAATTGAAAATCAATAATCATTTATCCAATCAATCACAATGATACCATATCCTCTCAGAATGAAAAAGCAACAAAAGAAGAGAGATCTAACACCCAGGAGAATGGAAGTCACTAGAAGTGGTTCATTGCATGGATCGAAACATTAAACCTCCATGAGGAGAGATTGGGAGATCCAATATTCCTCTAAATGGATCCTAATTGGAAAAAATTGGATTTGGTTCAAGTGGGAGGGGTTTAAGGTCAATTATGGGGTATTTGGATTTTAATAACAAATTTGTGCCTTTTATTAATATCTGAATAGTTTTAAAGGTTATGTTATAGAGTATGTTCTATATACTCACAAAAAGTAGATAACCTAGATGAGCTACATAGTTAAACTACTTGGTTATATTAACTATGTAGCAAATATGAACCCCCATAAATCCATGTTTAATGGTTTTTACAACCATGTAAAAACCATGTGAAAAATATGCAGCCCTACTAAGGTTACTTGAATTGTTGCATGGTTATCATGCATGGGTTTTCAAATGAGGTGCCAACCATGAACTCCCCAAAAATGTTCAAAATTTTCTAAAAATACCTGGAATAATGGAAAATGAGATATGATAATTGAATACTAAAATTAATCGTTCAAAATACCAAAAAAGATAACATGATTCTATTATATGATTAAAAGGGCATATTCAACTATGAATAGTGTACGTGAATACATGAGTATAATATAGGATGGAGGCATTGCACAAAGTATATGGTTATGCGATAATTCTCATAAAATAGTGAATAACTACATTTGGAATTGATATAAGGATGAAAATAAACTTTTCTTTAATAAACATAGTTCCCACTATGATACATATTATGAATTATTAAAATATATTGATTTTTTGCGATATAATTTAAATTATATGTTTTTCATTAAAATTATCCCTTTGATTTAATGGATTATAAATATCAAAAAAAGGAAACCATAATGGGTGGTTAATAATATTTTCAAAACCATGGATATAAGGTTATGAATTAATATAAACGTTTTGTACTTTAAACGTAGTTTATAATATTGCATTGAACAATCTATTAAGGAAAAATAAAAATACTACACTATAAATTTATAATATCATATTTTTGTAGAATGGTTTCACCATATTTATAATTCATAGAATAGTTATCAAGACATGATATTTAGTGTGATATGGGAGTGATATCCAATATCATAGAATATCTATCATTACACCATAATATTATTGAAATTTATAAAAAATAATATAAATTTTTAGAAGAAGATGAAGGATATGGATCATTTCTTAGGTCGATAATTAAATATATTTTGATGTATTTTTGTAGACATTGAATTTTGTGAAACATGTAAAATTGACAAAGAATCAAGAAATATCTAATCATTATTCACTTCCAATTGATATTTTAAATTCTCCAATGCTAGTAGCTCAGATCCAATGGATACATTATAACATTGGAACTAAATATAAATATTATCATGAATGAATGAATACATTAGTATTTCCAGTAATAATGATACATAATTTAATCTCATATTCATTTGAAAACATAAAATTGAAAATATTCTGAAAGTGTGTATTCTACATCCTTGAACTCATTACATAATTATTTCTTCATATCCTCTGGATTAAATAATGGTGAGCTCATATACTAAATAATTTTTATCTATAGAAAATAATATAATGAATAAATAATAAATAATAAATATGTAAAGGTAAATAACTAAAAACACATGCCATTTAATATATAAATTGATCATGAATAATAATATGGTTGGAGTAAAAAATTTAACATTTTTCATTATAAATAATCCATGAGAATAAATCTTATACATGAAAATTGTTCCAAATAATCATATATACATCAATAATTACATTAATTGTGATGGAATACATAATGAAAAACATCTAAAATATACTATTAGAGCCCAGTTCCTTGATATTATCTAGTCTTTTTAGGTAAAGATCAAAACCACATTAAATATGGCTGACTAACTAGTTTGCCTCATGTGTCCTAGAAATTCATTGTGGGGATATGTAATTCCTGGACCCACCCATTACAAAAGATTTCTAACATAGTCCTTATATATTTAATGATAATTTTTGTTCTTAAATAATATTATTTATCATCTAATGTCTTTATTTATTGAAGAATACAATATATAATTAATTTCTCCAAAAAACCGATCATAATAATTCAAGGGAATGACAAAGAATTTCATCATTAAAATATGTACCATGTTAAGAATAAAATTTTCATATTTAATAAATAAAAACACCATAAATATTATTAAAAACATTCCTAAATAAAATATCATTTTCACATTGAAAATCATTGTTAAAAATAAAAATTTCTATAATACTATGAAGAATATTTTCTTTTAAAATAAATTTTTATTCTTATAATGTATTATTATAGTCATCAAAAAGTTATAATGATATGAAATTATAATCATTATATATAAGTTATGAATACATTCTTAACTCACTTTTTAAAAAAAACTAAAATTTAATTGTTCAAAAAATGATAATAATATTCGTTTTATACAATTTTATAAAATTAAAACATGAGGAAAAATTATTTAATTAATATTTTTTGAATAATATAAATATAAGTTATATTTTTTAAGGAATATATGGATATGAATAAAAAATATTCTATGATGAGCTGAAAATCAGATATGTTTTCATTAAAAACACAATTTTGGTATGATGAGTAATTAAAGTGTGGGAAATGAAAGAGATAAAATAATTTATAGAAATAACTAGACTAAAATAAAATATAATTTTTTAAAGATATATAGATTAAATAATTACCCTTAATGGAGACATTAACATAAACAATCATGAATAATGAAGAGATTATGTAATAAACCCTTGAACATTGGTTATATTTTGACGAAATAATTTAAATTTTATCATAAAATTCAATTAATTAATAATTAAAAATGATATTACTGGTTAAAGGGAAGAAGCAGAACATTGAACATAACACTGATGTGATAATTAATCAATGAAGTGATTATATGTACAAATAGTAAATCAAAATAGTAAAAATTGAAAATAAATCGTAAATAAAAAGTTTCACTTCAAACATACTCATGTAATAATATAGTCAATGAATAAGTGATTTAACCGAATGAAAGTTGATTAAGTTAAGAAACCTCTCATTTTAGGTATGAATTTCGAAATATGTGTTTGAATGTATTGTATAATAATGAATGATTAATTATAAATCTATTAGATAGCCATAATCACATATATCATACCATATAATATTAGCATATAACCTTTTATCACCAGTTTATTAATAATTAATTAACAATATATATTTTCTTGTGCTAACAACACCATTTTGTATTTAATTTTGGTTTCTTAGTTTTGGAACTTGTTCTTTGATCAGGGTTCCATATTCAAGAGAATGTTAATCATGATATAAATGTAATACATATTCATTATATATGTATATTTTTAGTTACACATAAATGGTAGAAATATAAAATTTAATTACAATGTTCATGCAGACAGTAGACCGTACAAACACATTAATCATGATTTTATGTTTCAAAAAATGAAATGAAATAAGGGTAATTAAAAATTAAATATTAAAAAATCATCCTTATTTCCCATAAGAAATATATATTAATCAAACTATACATTATTACCTCTAATATACTATAAAAATGAAAAATATACCACATCGCTTTATGGTGGAGGTAGTTCGAACATACAAACGAGTTATGTTATTGTTTTCGACGTTTTGGAATATTAGTATGTGTCATGACCCGTCCCCTTGGGCCAGTGCCGTGGCTACCTTGAACCCGACTTCCATAGGCCACAGAATAGTGATTAGAATTGAAAGGCATTTTCCCTAAATCTGGGAAGGCATGGCCTTTATAACCTACAAACTCACATAATCAATCAGAAACAAAGATACAGACACAAGAAAATTGTATAACCAAAAGAGTGATGAATGTAAAAGGGACCAGATTAGAATCCCAATAGTAAAGGTACAAGAACAACTAAAATATAATACAACTGAAGAAAGAGAAAAGATAGCTATTGTATCCTCCTATGAGGTTCCAACCTGAAGGGTAGGTACAGATCACCTCCTCATCACTCCAAATCCACCCGTCTCCTCCGCATATCGACACCCCGTATGGTCCACCTCCAAGTACCATCTAGTATAGGTACTCTCAGCCTAATTCAGTGTTGCCCATCATCTGTATCCAACACAACAACGTGCGGGCATAGCCCATGTAGGGGAGAGTATAACGATACTCACTAGGGACCCCGAGACCCTCTGGTTCTAAGAAAATCCATCAAAGATAAACCAAAAAGTATGAAAACAACGGATAACCTTACTTAGGTATATGCCTATAAAAATACCTAAGTTATCAAATAATCCATCTCAATCATGAGAAAAACGTAGAGGTTCTGACATAGCTCACACCAGGATTTATTCTTGGGGTAGTATCAAGTAACATTCTGAACCCTCGGCTACTGAAGAAATCATACTCTATCAAATACAGTGGGCATGCCGCATCACCAAGGCGCTCCCCACCATGGGCTTGCCGAGTCACCAAGGTGATAACACTCATTTTCGACTAAGGTACTCCTCATATAAACTACTGTGGGTATGATGCATCACCAAGGCGCTCCCCACTGTGGGACTTCTCTGTCACCAAGGCACTCACCGCTGGTCCAGTCTAGTCACTCCGAGTCGAAATGGTCTGCAGTCGTGAAGTCTCAACCATCGACTGGGTTCCTACTCTATGATTGCACATCTCTAAGAAGATCCACTACAATGATTACTTGTTGATACTTCCACTACCACAAAGTCCCATGAAGAATTATCTCAAAGGTTCGCCACGTCATAGGGGTCTCAACATAACAGACGACATGTCCATCAGACGCCTGGTCTGTGAGTTATTAGCCTTTCAGTCCTCGGGGGCTTGTAGGATTCATACGAGATCCAACCTGAACATTTCCCATATCAATCCATAACTCAGTGGGATATCACCCAAAGGGACCGTCTCGCTCCAATATTACCAACGCCACTGACTGTTTGTCAAACTGATGTCTGGTGCCAATGTTATGGATAAAAGAAGTAAATGTATCTTAGTGGGCCCAGGTCTGGTCCGACTAGGTAGGTCTAGCCCGACCTGTAGTGCGGCCCCACCCGTTGGGTCGGTCCGGCCCGCTGGGTCCAGCCCGACAGGCCGTGAGGGGCCGCAAATGGAAACAAGGGAGTGAGGTCGCTGAGCTGCTCGGCCGGATGTTTCTGCGAGGGCACGAGGCCGCGTGGTGGCTCGGCTTGGGCGGCTAGGAGGGCCGGTGGACAGTGTGGTCGGGTCATCTCAGAGGTCCGGAGGGTGGTGCGAGATGGGGCGGCTCAGAGGGCCGAGGGCGGCGCCTGTTGGGGCGGCTCGGAGTGTAGTGGGCGGCGCGAGCTCTAGCGGCTCGGAGGGTGGTGGGCGGCGTGAGCCGGGGCGGCTCGGAGGGCGGCGGACGACGCTATCCGGGGCGGCTCGGAGGGCCGCAGTCGGCGCCAGTCGGGGCGGCTCGGAGGGCCGTGGGCGGAGCCAGCCAGGGCAGCTCGGAGGGCCGCGGGCACCACGAGCCAAGGAGACTCGGAGGGACACGATGAGGGAGGTTCGACTGGAGTACGGGGTCGGTATGGTTGGGAGGCCAGAGCATCATGAGGGTGCATGGCAGGTTCAGCCGGGAGCCTAGTGTGCCGCGAGGTGGCTCGGTTGGGGCGTGGAGCCAGGGCATGCAGCCAGTTCGGCCAGGAGGGTGGAGGGTCACAGGTGGCCCGACCGGGGTGCGGAGCCGGGGTTCTCGGCCGGGAAGGCGGCGCGCCGCAGGTAGCATTGGTTGGGGCGCGAATCCGGGTTGTTCGGCTGGTTCGACTGGGAGACGGGAACGCCATGGGGGCGGCACGGGTCGTAGAGGCCATGGGTGGCTCAGTTGGGGGGTAATGCCGGGGCACGCGGCCAGTTCGACTGGGATACCGGAATGCTGCATGGGCAGTGTGGGTTGCGGAGGCTGCAGGTGGTGGCTTTGTTTCCTTTGTCACCTTCATCGCCTTAATCGCTTTCCTCTATTTCGAAGAGTACACCAAAGAAGAACGGTAGAGGGGTCAGGCCATGTTTGTTTGGCCCTCACCCTTCGCATTTATAATCATATAAATCAGTTCATAAAGTACGAAGAATGAACCTTTATGGAAGATATTTTAAAACATCATTTCCCACATCCTTCATCAATCTTTATTCCCAAATCCTGTAATAGAAATAGAAGGGGAGAACATGAAAAGTGATAATCAATAAACCCCTACCTCGTTCGCTTGATGATGTTGGCCAGAGGAAGAAGGTGAAGTCGTCGATGTTCATCTTTTCCTCCACACACCTCCAATCTCAGGCTCGTGCATCTATTCGTTGAAGTGGAAGACGTTCCTTGTCAGCGTTCTTCGTGGAGAAAGCATTCTTCATGGAGAAAGCATTCTTCATTGGAGAAGCATTCTCCCTACTCTACCCAAATATAATGTGGTGAAAAAAATAATAAATTATCCCCTCTAATATGTTTTTTGAAATAAATTCAAAATTGATAAATTAATATGGTGTGTTGGCATAATTATGTGGGGGGAGGGTTGTAACAATTATGTGCAGCGCTCAAGAGGTTTATCAGCAGTTAATTATGAAGTTCAAGAGGTTTCATTCCACGGGTGGTCCCCACCACCATTAAATCCACAAGGGAGTTAATCTCGGCTAGTCCCCACCACCGATCATTGAATTTGTAGAATAAAACTTCTATGGTCCCCACCACCATAATATCCACAAGTGGGTGGTTACAACAAATAAAATAAAACGTGTGATTATTTTATATTAGTATTTCCACAAAAAGCCCAAAAATTATCTTTCACCCTCGACCAACTACTATCGAGGTGAAAGTCCTATTATTTGAGTACTTGTGCTACAAGTTTAACGTTGCCCACATATTTCAATTTGAAATATTGATTCAAAATTTAGAAAAACCCGCTCGGGCGTTTACTGATCGTACCCAAAATAATGTTCAAAAATTTATTTTGGGCACTCAAAGCCTCAGAATCATGCGCTGTCAATTTTCACAGGTTCATAAAATTCCCATTCATTTAAAAAAAATACATGGATATTTTGGGTCTTTACAATATATTTATACGATATTATAATTCTAGAAAAAATATTTATATAATAAATATTATATATATTCATTATTTTCATATTTTTAAAAAAGTATATAATGTGGTGAAACAACATTAATTACACTGTAATTTTGAGACTATAAGATGTACTCATGCACGAGTGATGTTATCACTTTTCTAAGGAAGGAAAATAGTTGAACATGTTTATAAAATTTTAACAATAACACTTCAGTATATTTATTTTATGCATGTTATTATTTTAGGATTGTTGAAAGATATTAATAGGATTTAAATGGTTAAATTAATTTGAGTTAGTTGACAAATTCAATTACATCCTCTTTGGTAGAATTCCATTAGATCTCAACTTAAGGGAAACCCCATTTTTCATTTGGAATGATAAACATATCAATAATAGGGATAAGGATTCTGAGAAATAATCAGATTTTCCATTGATGACATAGGTTGCTTAGTTTGGTGTAAATAAAAGTGAGAAGGGATGTCTAATTATAAGTGATGGGATGCACATTCATGGAATTTCAATAATAATAATAATAAATTAATATAATTAGTTTTAAAATGGTTAATATTATATGTAATTCAATGATATATTTTTATGAGTCAAAATAAAAACTCCAAATAACATTCGGGTTTTTTTTTTGATTTAGACCCTAATCAATTAGTTTGAGTCCACTGTTACCATTTTTGACAGTTAGCTCAATATTTAATTTTTGTGCCTATTAATTGTCAAGGATGTAATCATAAAAGGATAAAAGACCCATAAAGGGACCACAGATGATGTTCTCAAAAATTGATCCTATATTGTGAAAAATATAGTATTTCTATGAATTTTAAATCATTTAATATATTATTATATATTATAAAATAACATTAATGTGATATTTTATTCTATTAATTTAATTTGACTTAAAATACATCAAAAAAGTGGAAATTTTAATCTAATAATACAAAAAAGATATAACATGTCATATGTATCTATTAAATTTTTGGAACAAAAAAATCCATAAAATTTTTATTATACTGAAATGTTTTAAAACCATCAACTTATTTTTCTATTTTTTATAATATATTTTGTGTCGATGTTGTGTAATAATCTATATTAATTATTAGTTCACTAAAACGTTAGAATAAAGTACCAAAATTAAAATCATCTTTCATATTTCAAATAATTTTTTTAATAAAACAAAATTTTTATTTATCCAAATCAATAAATAATTTAGATATTTAAATATCAAAGTGCCATTTTTTACCTTTATATCTCAAATAAACATTATAAAGGTAAAATCAATGAAATATTCAATAATATTTTCATAAATTAGAAATATAGATGTAAATGGAAAAAATAAATCAAAAAATTAGATAAATACAGGTTTCAATGTCATTTTTTTGTCATTATCATATTTTTTTAACCATAATTACCCATTTTACCATTATCATGGTGACAATTACTTTATATAGTTACAATTCATAGTGAAAAAATAAAATAAAAGGGACCTTTTTAAAAAAATTAGAATCCTAGTTCCAAATATGGAATGAATTTTTCAATATTCTATTTATATATCTGGAAACAATTTATTTAGTTTTAAACCACAAAATGAAAAGTAAAATAGTTTGTCATAAAATGGACTATTAAGTATAAAAATATTTTTATCCAAAATTAAACTATAAAATCTATTCCAATGAACTTAATTGGATTGTAAATAAAATGATAGTGATAATTCATTTTTAAAATTATATATTTTAAAAATATATCTTCCTAAATTATTGAAAAAAAATTATAGTTTTCAATGAAAATCTTTAATTTTCACTATTCACTAGAAAATCCATATTTTTAGAAAAATCCAAAAGTTTTACCCTAAGTTAATAATGATATATCGACAAGAAAAATGTCGTTTATATTATAAAACATAATATATAAATTCTGTATAAATTAGTTGTAATTCTTACTAAAAAATGAAAAATAAAACCATTTTTCAATTATAACAGTATTTTACAAAAAATTATGTACTTATTTATTATTAATAAGTACATCACATAAAACATTTATACATGTTTTAATAATGTGGATAACCCAATTCATACCTTCCTTTTTACCATATTGGTTATAATTATAATTTTGAAATAATAATATATTATATTTGGATTATACTCAATATATCATGTTTTTTGCAGTATCAAACATAAATTTCTTTTAAAATATATATATAGTACAAAGATCATTGAATTTGGATGTCTCTATAAATTTTTTATGACAGAAAAAATAGAACATGATTTGAAATCATTGAGGAATATAAAAATAGAAGCATGTATATATTTATCTAATAATCTGTACTATACTTAAAATTTCATAGATGGATTTATTATTTAACACATAATTTTTAAATGGAAGAAAGGAAATTATAAATTGAGTCTAATTGGTATATCAATCTATTTTTTCAAAATTAATTTTTTTTTATTTTTTTAAACTAAACAATTATACTCTATTGATATTTTTTTATAACTTATAAATTAAGGAATAAAATATAATATAGATTACTTCAGGGAATCATATATATATTTTATTAATTTTGTTTATATTAGTTGTAAATACCTCAACCCTAGTATATTGGAATTAGTGATTACTTTATTACATTGGTAATAGATAAATGATATCAAAATACAATTGAAAAAATAGTGTTGTAGTCTGGGAAATCTTGATAAATACATTAATCTCACATTATATTTGGGAATTTAAAATAAAAAACTCTTTTTTATTGGGAGAATCATTATTTCCTATATCATATTTCTACATATTAAAATTATGAAACATAATGAAATCAAAGGGAAAATAAACAAAAGAAAGTGATGAATGTAGTTTATAATTAATTGTATGGATAAAAAATAAGATAATAATGAATTAATATTAATGAATAAATATATTAGAGTATAAAAAATCAATATAAATAATAACTTTGGCCTCAAAATTATCAATGGATATAATGAGTAATAAAATAGTCATATAAACATCAATAACTAATTTCATAATGAAGGAATGCATATTTATGACATCATATACTTACCATCAAGGCCCCATGAGAAGAAATATTACACAAATGGGAAATGACTCTTTTAAATACCCAATATAGTTTGTCTCATGAGACCTACTAATGCATCGATGGTCTATAGAGGACACCGTCCGTTGCATAATAAATTTAATTCTTTTATCATTTGAAAAGTCTGAAACATAATCCACATATTGAATTACACTGAGAAAACTAGCATTCAAAGGTTATAAATTTCACCAATCATTAAACATAATAATAAATCATACATGGTAGTATGGTTTATGGTATCATAGTAGTTATTCTATAGTAAATCAGAATATTCACCAAAAAATATTGACCTATATAGATATAATTTGAAGGATCACTGGAATATTTATTAAGAATAAAAATATCCTCATTTTGAAATATTTTTCCCAAAATATTAAGGAAAATGTTCTTGTTATAAAGGATCCTTTGAAACTGTAGAGGAATCATCAAATAATTTTGTAGCCATGAAGTGGAGAAATTTCATTCATTCTATATAATTAAAACACACTTCTTTCACACCTTTGTAAAAAGGTAAAAAAAATACATAAATAATAAACTGAACTGAAGATTACATTTATCAAATTTTAAAAAAGTCAAAAAATGGGGAAAATTGTTAATATATATTTTGAATATAATAAAAATATTATTTAAGACATTTTATGGATAATATGGATATAGAATTAAGGGATTCCAAGTGGAGTAGAAAAACAATGTTGTTTTTCCTTAAAAACATGTTCTTAGTCATGTGAGTAAATAAAGAGTTGAAAATGAAATGAAAAAAATAATTTCTATAAATTAAAATATGATTATAAAATATATTGGGTTAATGGTATTATGATCATATAATTATTCCACTAGAGACTTTAATATCAACATTATTAATTAATGAAGAGATTCTGAAAAAACAACTTTACCTCCAGTTTAACTTACAAAGAATGAATTTGAACCTAATGTATAATAAATTTATATTTATTATAAATATATTATAGAATATTTATAATATTTATTATATAATATGTGATTTATATAATTCCTTTTATCAAACATTTATTAATAATTTATTGTTAAAACTATTATTCTAGTTAATAACTACTTCATTTATTGCTTGTTTTGGTTTTGTAGATTCTATCCTTGTAGTTAGATAATGTTTCCATAATATCCATGATTATAATAATGATATAAATATCATATATAATAATTAAATAATTATTTTAATAAATCAATAAATTTTATATATAGAAAAATTAATTACATTATTGTTGGAGATGATAGGTCGTTCGTATGAATAAATTCTATCTTTATTGTACTATTGATGAAAAATAATAATGATAAATATTAACTAACTATTATTGAATAATTATTATATCATATATATCATATATATTAATTAATTATATCTTTATTACAGTCCATGTAAAGATACAACGAAAAACGAATCACATCACTTTGTTGAAGTGGTAATCCACATGTACGCAAGGGAAACATTAAATGTAAAAGGTAGATGTGATATTATAATTAAAAAGTATAACAATATATTAAATATAATATATATATATATTAAATATATTAAAATATCTATCCATAATATTTTGTTATTGAAAATGAATTACTTCGGTCTGCGAGGTGGTTATCTTCCTTAAACACGATTGATTGTTTCATTTCCCATTTGATGAAATATGATATGGATAAATATTATCCCATAAATATAATATACTATCAGTATATGGTTCATAATTTTGTTACTATATTGTAAATTTTATGATATATTATATGATGGTAAAATAAGAAGTAAAAAATAAATAGCTTGGGGAAGTTGATTACCTTTGCAAATAAAAACATCCCTTGTATATCTTATTATCAACCATTGGGTTTCTATGTTGGGAAAACCATAATCTAGATTATGTGGTTAAGGGAATTGGGGATATATTTATCAATTTTATGGTTAATAAATATTTTCCATGGGGTGTGAGGGAGTGAGGGGAGAAGGATCCATTTTATAATTGAGGTTAGTGGCACACCTAAAATTTTTAAAACATTAAAAAAATTCACTGTCAAATTCTTCAAAAAGTTTCACCAAAATGGACCATATTAAAATTAAATCAGGCTAGGGTCTAAATTATACCAACTAATATGGTTTATGTAAGTGGTTAAGTCATAATTACCCTTATATTTTAACAATAACACCTAGTTATCTCTGTTTAACCTTAACAACTGTAGTTATTTTCTAAAACTCTTATTAAATTAATTATTTAAAAAAATATATTTATTTTTTAGTATAATATTAATTATAATGATTGAGAATTTTAAATCTATTTTACCAAATGTAATTAATATAAGGTTAAGTAATTATTTTTGAAATAAAATAGCAAATCGTGTCAGAAAATAGGTTTCCAAAGAAAATGTTTTCTTCAATGTGAAATTTTTTTATCATAATTAAACATAAAATATAATAAAATTATAAATTTACATTAATATTAAGATAAATATAAAAAATATCACCAAAAAAATTAAAAAATTAAAAAATACAAAAATATTAAATATTTAAACAAAAAGATAGTTTTAAATAAATATTAGTATATTCAATATTCATTGAAAAATATACAATTTCCAAAAATTATAAAAAATTTAATAAAAGATAATTTTAAATATTAATTTTAGAAATTAAATTTACAATTGAAAATTAATATCTCATAACTGTAAAAAATTTATTTTAAATTAATTTCATAAAAGGGATGAAATAGGTTTTTAAGAAAAAAAATGTTTTCATGAATAAAAAAAATTTAATTCATATCACATGACATGAGAAAATATTAACTCAATTATAGAAAAATTAATTAAATATATAATATATTAATGTAACTATAATAATCTAAAAATATTCATTAATTTAATTTATTAAGATACAAACACATTGTGTGCGTAAGAACAATATTTTAGAAAAAAAAGTCATTTATATTAAATGTTTATTATTTATTTTAAATTCAGTTAATAACCAATGAATTTATTTTATACATGTGAAAACCATATAATTCTTATAAAAGAATTATTCATACTCATACCCTAAATCTAAATTGCATGTTATAATTGTATAAAATATTATGGTAATTTTCAATCGGGGTTGTTTGTATCAAAATCTATCAAAGAGATTAAATTTATTTAGAAGGAAATATATCATAAAATATTCGGGTGTTACATTATTCCCTCTAAAAATATATATTTTGATATCCTGGACATGGATTCCACTGAATAGGTTCCCCGATATTAGTGAGAAACAATTCATCATACGTATCTCACCAAATGCCAGAGGCTATCAGCT
This sequence comes from Viscum album, assembly GCA_963277665.1. NCBI lineage: Eukaryota > Viridiplantae > Streptophyta > Magnoliopsida > Santalales > Viscaceae > Viscum > Viscum album. Next base: position 1,144,499,391 of record OY728159.1, on the reverse strand, counting down.
TGAAACAATGGCGCTGGGTGCATCTGTGGGGAGACAATGCCATCGTTACCAGAGTTTAGAATAATGTATAAATATAAAGAAGGTAAATAGTAGATGGAATATAAGAAAAAAATGGATTCATGCAAATTAATAGATAAAAAAGGATAATAATAACTGAAATAATAGGAATAAAAGGAATACCATACAACAACTGAGGATGATATGTCATATATCTAATAAGAAGGAAAACATGGATACCATGTATAAAGAATACATTAAAACCAATATATAGATAAATTAAGCACATTAAAATTTCAAATAATCTCGATCTACAACTCGATCATCTACTACCAGCTCTATACTAGCACAACATGCAATCAACTCTCCAAAGCATTACACTTCCCATTATCAATAGTTTCATATATGTAATCTTTCTTAAGTACCAAATGGTTCCTGAATAAAGTGTGAGGTAAATATCAGTGGGCCACCACAAACGATTCCTATTACATTTGTCCCATTTAATAGAAATGTAACAGTGTGCAAGAATGCATATATAAAGCAACGTAGTACAATGTAACTAAATACCCAAGTAACTTCTTCATTCATTGGCTGGGTTTTGAGCATGTAATCAGTTAATTGTTTTATTATTAACAATTTATAAATAAGTCACATGTTATCAAAATTTAAGGTTCCAAGATGTAACAAGGAAACCTATAATGATATTTAAAAATGAAGTTCCAAGTTTATAACCAAGGAAACATTGGCCTCAAGGGTAACCAAATCAGTAACAATTTTATCCTGACTAAGGATAAGAGGGTGATTCATGGATCAAATTTCAAGGCATTTCACAAAAACTTGTCTACCAAATCCAAGGTGATCATCCATGGTAAAACTGAGCTATGCGGTGACTGGGCTCTATGAGAGATAACCATGGATCCAACTTTTCAATGCAAGATCCAGGGAGTGTATCTAGTGAATCCATTAATACTAAGTGAGTGATCATATGGAGTCATAACAGTAATCCAAGAATATATAATTATCAAGATCTAGGTGGGTCTGAACCTAAGAAAGCTGCTTCCTTGAATCGAAATCGGGTTCATGAGTGGTCAAGGTATTAACCAATAAAAATCCAAGGTTATATCTAGTTAGAGCACTCCAATTTGACAATAAAGTCATATATAAAATTTCAATTGGTTCATCCCATTCCATTTATTAGTCTGAATTGACCAAGTCACAAGAAACCATTTAATCAAGTCATAATAAATCAATAATACCCATTGGATCATTCTTTCCCTTTCATTAGTGTGAAAATTCCATGTAACATAAAACCATTCATTTAATACATTTAAGAATATTCAATAATTAATGTTCAGTCTTCCACCTACCATCAATATGTTAAGGGGTGTTACTAACATGCACCCTACAATTCATTCATAATTAAATCTATTCATGTCTTATACTTAGTTTACTTTCCAATTTCCCTTTTAGATTTAATTATATATTATAACCACTTACCATAGGCAGGTCAAGTGTAAGTGAAATGGTACTTTTCATTCACCATTACACGATTCAACCAGAATTTATTGTAATGAGGATCAACATTATTGTGTTCAGGTTTGAGTACACCTGAATGATGGCTCAAAATAGTCAAAACACAAAAAACTCTACTATGTAATATTATCCTACATGGGGTGTTGGGCTTTGTGGGTGTAACAACCAACAATTAATAAAATATATGGAAAAACCATAATAATATGGTTCTAATGATTATAATAATGACATATATATTAAAGAAATGACACATGATGAAATCAATGGTCCCCACAAGACAAATTCAAAAATCAAAAAACTCAAAGGATGATTTAGAGACCACCCACTGTAGGGTTATAAGAATCTCCACATCTAATATTAGCATCTTATTTGGATTAAAATGGTGTAGATATAAAAAAATTTGAAAATTCCCATATCTTGATAACTATAGAGAAAGAGAGATGAGGAATGGCTCAAATGAACTCAGGTACTCATTGTTGTGTATCCAATGTGATGAATGAAAGCTCATTCACATTAGGGATGAATGATATATTTAATTTCTAATATAATGCTTTTAAAGAGATCTAAATATGGAGACAAGGTTGATAATCCAACAGGAATTCTGATTAGGATGAAAGGGGAAGATTAATTATACCATTAAGGGTAAATTGGGTATTTTACCTAAAATTAGCCAGTGCATGGTTTGACTGCATGGTTTTCCAAACCATGCGCCAACCATGTAAAGGAACCTAGAAAAAAGAATGCACCACATAGTTATTCCACATAGTTAGGGAAACTATGTGTCAACCATTTAAGATGGATCTTCCTAAAATGTAATCTATACTCATGGTTAGATATAACAATGCATCGTACCTTCACATTTTTCTCTAACAATGTGACAAGAAATGTTTTCCCATGAAGATGGGTTCTGGGCTCTGAAAAATCAAATGATACCCCTGGGAACTTCGCTAACCCACTATGAATCCCTATTATGTCCCAAATAAGGAATTATACCTTTATTTAAATGATCCATACCTAACTAAAAATCGGGTTTGTAGAGTCTTCCCCTATTAAGATAACACATCCCCAACTTCATCTTCTAATGGTGGAGAAATGATGTATGGGAAAAACTCTGGCCATTGGGTATGTACGTTAACTTATGGTTCCCATGTCTCATCCCGCACATGGTCGTGCTACCATAACACCCATACCAGAGGGAAAAACTTTCCTTCGAGAGTCTTCATGCTACGATTGATGATTTGTGTTTGATATATCTAAAAGGTATAATCAGAATATAACTCAACTAACTTAGGATCAATGGTATGATATGGGTCAGCAAGATATTGGTGAAGTTTTGAAACATTGAAGATGTAATGCATGTCACAGTACCTCTGAGGTAGTAGCAACTGATAGGCTTAAATCCTGACTCCCTCTAAGATCTCAAATGACCCTATCTGATAATGTTAAAACTTCCCTTACTTCTGTAACCGTCGATTCACTAGCTTAGGTGATATGTAAAGGAAAAAATGATCCCTAACCTCTAACACTAGTGGGCTTCTATGGTGATCGATATATGATATCTATATAGAATGACCTGTATTAATACCCTTTTTGATCAAATAAACCTACTCTGAAATCTTCTAAATGATATGAGAAACTTTTAGGGACACTTGACCTACCTCCGGCCAAGAAAGGGATGAACATAATGGAATACCATACATGTTATTAAAACTATTCGTCTTAATTATCACTTAATATAAATTATTATAGGAAAACATAATTAGAGGGATATTCTTCTCCTAAGAATAGTTGAAATCAAGGATAAATTCTTGAAGCATATCCTTTAGAATAAATATTGTTCATTTTGATGGTCCATCATTCTGAGGCTGAAAAGATATACATAGAAGCACAATTTCTCCCATAAATTTCTTCAATCCCTTCAATAACTGTGATGTGAAATGAGAATCCCGATCTAAAAAGATAGTACAAGGGAATCCGTGTAGTTATATTATATCAGAAACATACATTATTCTTATCTCATCAATAGATAAATCCTACTGTATAGGTATGAAGTGATCCATATTTTTTAGTTTTTCATTGAAAACACATATATCATCACTACCTCTATGTGACCTAGGGAAACTAACTAGAAATTACATGGAAACATCTTCCCATTTTTCATTCTGGGACTATAATCCACTATAACTCGAATGTAGGTCTTTGGTTCTCTTCCTCACCTACTAATTTCTATAACACCTAGTGATAAGTACTTCTATTTGATGTTTCATCACATTCCACCAATATTGGCATTAGATACCTATATTCATCTTAGATGTTCCTAGATGAACTGTCCACTGAGAAGTATTGGACCCACGCATCAACTCCTCTCTCAAATCTTTATGAAACAAGAAACATCCATGAATATGTAAAATGTTTCCCTTATCCAGCAAAAAATCTACTGGCAAGTTAAATATTAATACACTTTCATAGAAAACCAAGCCTTCCGGATCAGAAAATTGTACACTCTTCACATTCTCTAGGAGGGAAGAGGTAACTACATAAGATGAGAGATAATACTGATCTTGATTATTATAAAACATTAGATGAACCTCAGAAAATGGTCCATTGACATCCATTCATCACTGGCTTCTCGTATGGCCTACGCCTGCATTTTCTAACTTAGTGTATCTGTAAGTGCATTCCCCATCCCATTCATATAGGCAATCTCAAAATCAAATTATTATAGCTATTCAACCCATCTTCACTAGATGAGGTTTAATTATAGTTTTGAAAAAGTTATAATTGATGTACTTTTGGTACATGTACGCAAAAAATTTCTCACACAATAGATAATGTATCCTTTAATGTCATACATGGAAAATGGTGCTAAATTAATTTGATGTGTTGGGTAGTTTCTCTCATGAGGTCTCAACTGTACATATCCATATGAAATAACTCTCCCCCTACATCAGCACTGCTCCTAGGAAGATGCCTGATGTATCACATAATATGATATAATATATTTTTAGCTCCAAAAGTGTCATAATAGGTGTTGAAACTAGCCACTCTTTCATATTCTGAAAGGAATTATTACAAGATTATTACCACATGAACTAAACACCATTCTTGGTAAAACTATTAAGTGGTGATAGAAGGAAGGAAAATTTCATTAAAAACTATAATATCCATCCATCCCCAAGAAACATTGTATGCCAAACACATTAATAGGATAATCACATGGAACTACATCACTAACATCTTCTCGGTCAAACGATACTACTTATTATGATATTATATGACCCAATATGTGAACTTTGTCTATCTAGAAGTGTCATGTAGCTAGATTTGTGTAATTTTGATGCTCTCATAGTGTACTAAAAATGATATCAAAATTATTGGCATGGTGGGAATGATTTTTAAAATACACCATGATTTCGGCCACAAAGACCAGAAAAAATAATACAAATAATGGTGGAACACCCTATTCATCAGGGCCATCAAAATGAAATGTGTGATTATAATACAAAACAACATAACAAGGTACTCATGTAGACTATAATTGATATGGAATGTTTTATGTGGTATTCATGATGGCCTAACTCACACATGATGATAACTCGATATCAGGTCAACCATAGAGAAGAACCTAGTTCCATAGATCTGGTCAACAAGTTCCTCTATTAAAAAAAGAGGATATCGTTTCTTAACCATAAGCTAGTTCAACCTTCTACAATCCAAAAATAGATGAAAATTTACATTAACATTATTTGAGAAAATCACGGGGGTACCCCACGATAATGTAGTGGGATGAATAAAATCTTTTTCCTCTAAATCCACTAACATCCTCTTGATCTCCTAGAGAACAGTAGGTTCTATCTTATATAGTGTAATTCATATGAGCGATTCTCTTAGAACAACCCTGATCTTAATCTCTACTTCTATATAATAAGTTAATCTTGAAAAATCTTTGGGAAAGACATCTATAAAAGGATCCACTATTGGAGGGAAATTAGATTGTCAAAAACCATAATCCTCCATGATGATATTTTCAATCTATGTGGTCACTCTACATAAACTATGATTATTTTTCCATATCTATAAGACCAAACACCCCACTCACCCTCATGTAGATAATTACTTCCCTATTGTGATGTAAATGTTACCCTGTGGTGATAGACTTCTAAAAAATATGAATACTGAACCAACCAGTCCTTCCTGAGTATTAAATCGAATCTCATCAACAATAAAACAAAGAGGATCCATAAGAAAGGGTTACTTACTACTTCAAGGGGGTAGTCCCTACACTGGAATATAGCCTCTTCACATATCCATAATGGTTTATCTATTGTCCTTACATCATAGTAATATTGTGTCTCATGTCCAAGTCTTTGGATGATAGATACAGATATATAATAGTTTGAATCACCTATATCAAAGAAGGGCTCACTTCCCAAGGTATACTACCCCAAATAAAAAATTAGACGGCCAAGTATTGGTATATTCTAAACTATAATTTTTATTTCATTTTATATTTGATAACCAGATTCACTTTTTTACCATTTATAAACATTAAAAACTGGTATAATGATGTGCAACTATGTTATTTTAGATTTCATGTTTGACTCCATAATGGATAGGAATTACTATTGAATCTGTTCCCATGAACCTTATTAATAAAAAATACACCCATTTATTTTGTAAATAATGGATCAACTTGGTAAATAACTCAACATAACCCCTAAGGCCCCAAAAACCAAATGAATTGAGATATTCAATAAATCAATCACAATTGTGGAAAATACAAGAATAGGAAAACTATCACAACATCCCTCATCAATCATAGACTTATCAAGAAATGAAAATTAATGAAATTCTCCTATATGGCATGGAAATATGCATGGCATGAGAATTATAGGTTCCTATACGATTCTTATAACAATACTCTTTTCCCCCATCTCATCGTGCCAACGATTCAATAGAATCTCAATTAGATAATAATCTAAAACACCACACAACATATTAATCACCCAATAATGAAATAATATCAACAATAATAGTAAAATAATAATAATAGTTATGTTTTTGGTAAATTGTATTTTACCCTAAACATGGGTTCGTGAATCCCATGAATGGTTTATGAATAGGCACCGCGAATTCCTCATCTCCAATATGTTGTCTCCAAATAGTATATAAATAAAAAGAAACTCCCCTAATACCACATTATGATGTCCAAACCCATATCCCACTTAATAGGTGCACTGAGCACTGCTGGACACATGGAATCAAGCACATCTCCCCAAATCCTAGAGGCTTCTGACTAATAGTGAGGGCCTCAGGTGTGTCCATGCGAAGAATATTACCTCATACCATTGTGAAACACATCAGATAAATTTAAAAAATATCTAAATAGTAGAATGAATATATGTAAAATTCATAACCAGAAAAATTAATAGATAAACAAGGATAAAAATAACTATAACAACTAGAAGAACATAGGAGAATGGATGATGATATTTCTTGTAACTAGTAATCTAGGAAAATTTATACCAAGTGGAAATACCAAATTAAAAAAAAATAAAGTAGAAAAATAAAAAAATATGATATCCCAAGCATCCTGAGGTACAACTCGATCATCTACTACCATCTCTATTCAAGCATAGTAAGATATCACCTGTCTGAAGCATTATGATTCCATTTATCAACACCTACATACATGTAATCTTCCCAAATTCTCAAATGTCACCCATAAAGTTTATAAGATAAATCTAAGTTAGTCACTACCAAGGGTGAATATAAAAACTAACCTATGTTATAGAAATTTATCAATGTGAAAGCATGCATATATAAATTAGAGTAGTAGAATGTATCTAAATACCCATGCAGCAGCTTTATCACTCAGATGGGGCCTGATCATGTTACAAGTTCATTATTTGATTATTAAAAGTTTATAAATAATTCAAGTGTCTTTAAAAGTGAAGGATCCAACATGTGACAAGGAAACCGATAATGATATTTAATAATGAAGATCCATGGTAATTTTAAAGGCAATGTAGACATCAAGGGTCACTAACTCAGTAGTAATTGTAGCCTTAATAAGTTTAAGAATTTAATGTAAGGATCATATTCCTTGACATTCCACAATAATATGCCAACTAAATACAAGGTGGTCATCCATTGTATAACGGGTCTAAGTAGTGAATGGTCTCTATGAGATATAACCATGGGACCTACATATCAATTCTGGATTCAATGAGTTTATCCAAGGTATCCTTTAATATAATATGAGGGATGCTATGATGTCATATCAGGTATCAAAAAATAGAAAAGTATCCAGATATTGGTGGATCTCAACCTAACAAAGACACATCCTTGAATCAGAATGGGGTTCCCAAGTGCTCAAGACATTCCTATATAACAATCCATGGTGAGATTAAGTCAAGGAACTCCTATTTGATAATGATGTCATATATATAATTTCAATTGGTCCAAGACTTTCAATTTATTAGTATTAATTGGAAAATTATCATGAATCCCTTTAATCATGGCATAATCAATCAATACATCCATTTGGGTCAATCCTTTCCTTTCATTAATATGAAAATTCCAAGTACCAATAAACCGTTTATTTAAAACATTTTAGAATATTAAACAATTAATTTTCACTATTCCACTATCCACCAACATGGTATGGTTTGATTCAGAAATAAAACCTATTTTTCATTCACAATTAAATCTAGTCAAGTCATGTAATTATTATGCTCTCCAATTTCCCTTTCGCATTTGATTATAAATTTTAAGCACATTCCTTAGACGGTTCAACTAAAAGTGATGTGGTACCTATCATTCACTATTACATTTTTTATAATGAAATTTATTATAAGGAGGCCTACCTTCATTGTGGACAATCTCGAGTACACCTGAATGATGGATTAGAAGTGATAAAACACTGAAAACTCAACTAAGTTATACAATCCTACTTGGGGTGTTGGGCGTGGTGGGAATAACCATTAAATATTTATCACATATATGGAAATAGCATAATTATAAATTTCAAATTATTATTATCTTGACATATAAATCCAATAAACAATATCCGATGAAATCCGTAGAGCCTAAATGACAAATTCCAAAACCAATGAACCTAGGTGACGAGTTATAGACCATCAAACATAGGGTTATATATCTCTCCACTTATGATATCAACCTCTAATTCATCTTAGAACATATAAGATTTTCAAAAAGGAGATAAATGTTCATACCTCGATAACTAGTTTGGGAGAAAGTGAGATGAAGAAAAAGTCTCTTACAGACTCATGTACTTATCATTGTGCATCCAGTGTGATGAATGAAAGCTCGATTAGATCCTAGATGATGGAGATCTTTCAATACATAAAATATGCCTTAATATGATCTAAATAGGGATAAAAGGATGATAATACCATGAGAATTTGGATTTGTATGGAGGAGGAGGCTTAATTAGATCATTAAAAAATTGGGTTTTTACCCCGAAATTAGCATTTTCACTGTTTGGCCACACGATTTTCCAAACAGTGCAGTATCCATGCAAGAGCACCTAGGGAAGGGGGAACAACACACAGTTATGCCACATGGTTAGGGAAACTATGTTCCTACCATATGATATGGCTCTGCGTAAAATTTAGTCCATCTTCAGGGTTAGATCTAACCATGTGACCTACACTTATGGTTTTCTCAAACCATGCGATAAGGCATGTTTTCCTAAAAGGATGGTTTATGGGCTTTGAACAAGACCTAAACACCCTTGGGACCATCTATAACCCAAAATTAATCTATATTAGGTCCAAAATAAGAAATTGGACTGAAATTTAATGGATCTATACAAGGGTGAAAACTTGGGTTCTTAAATATTTCATCATAAAAAAATCTAGAATTATACCCTATGATGAAATTTGGATTATTTTTCATCATGAATTCTTTAGGTTATCATGCCATCTCTTAGATATTATGATTTCATCAAAGTATCTTTGTCCTTTGATCAATTAAATTCTAAAACATGGGTTATATAGTTCCCATATTATTTACAGGCTCATCACAATATGATAAACAATGTTCCAATTCAATTCCATTAGAGGTGAGAAAAAGCCTTGGATCAGGCCTATACTTCCTCACTAAAGAGATATTGAACACTTCATGTTATATTGAGATGAATGGTTAATGTTAAAAATGGGAACCCACAAAAAAAACTAATTTTATAATTTTAAAAGGTTAGATATACCAGTGTCTTGATTTCCCCTTATCAAAAAATATTATAACACCCATCCATGAAGCAACTTTTAATAAATCATGATCTCACACTTGAAATTCAAAATAATTCATTAATTTATCACCATAACTCTTTTTCATTTTTTGAGATTCATTAATTTTGTATGAGTACTTTTTATCCTTTCTACTTTCTCATCCACAAGTCATTGAACTATATGATTACATTCACCAAATTATTCAAAAATGTGAGAGTATGACATATCTTTCCGTATTATTATTCATATAAAATTGATGTCAAATATGGATCCTGCATAATTTTAATTTCATGGGAGAATGACCTCAATGTGTCTTCTATTGTTTGGATAGTTATTTTAGACACACCATTAGTTTGAAGGAAATAAATAGTTCTAAAATGAAGCTCAATATCAATAAAATTATAATGCATAATTTTGATGCATATAATGGATCATGATTATAAAATATTTAAAATGTTATCAATGAATTCTTAAAAATTCATTTATATATAATAATTCATGAAAATCTAGAAGTAAGTAATCTATTACAGTGAGAAAATGTAAAGATTTTGTAAGTAAATAAACAATAACACGTAGTGCATCATTTATTTTTGGAATCTTTGCTAATAACATGTCAAAATAATTACTAATTCCATCTTATATAAAAATATTAATAGGTAGGGGTTCCAGGAATACTCTAGGGAGATATCTCATAGATTTGACTTATTGAAAAACCAATCCGAATGACATGTAATAATAATTTTTTAACACTACATTATCCCTCCAAAAAATATCCCTAAAATCTATATACATAATCATGCTTCCTACATTTGTAGATAAATTCAATATACAATAATTTTCTAAAAAATCTCAACTCATGTTTGATATAGATAGAATACAGAGACACTATCAAATTATTGGAATTCCATCTCCATATATAATGCCATTAAATTTCTCATTATTTATGAAAGTAATCTTATTTTTATAATTATACTCACCAGGATAAGAAAATATATCTATTTAAATATAGATTATCTGAAAATAATTTGAAGAATAATTAATTTATTACTTCTTTAATATTTCCTAGATCCAAGTTTAATAAATTATTTATCTAATAATCCCTATCAATCATCAATTTGGATAGAATTAAATGATCATTCTTTATTAGTAAATCCTCTAACGTATGTTACATTTCGGGATAATAGTGTATTGAAAAGTCATAATCCTTTTGTAGATCGAGCAATTTTTTACTCATAGTGAGATCATTCAGTGAAAATATATATTTTAGAATCTATTAATCTTTTTAATTTTCACATATTTTACAGAAAGATAATGTCCTTATACATTCATTGTAGTTAATAAATAATACAATTAACGATCATGTATTATATAATTTTCATCATTATTATTTTAATTAAATGATACAAAAATAATAACATTACTATTCTTCATACGATCACAACCATATCCCATCTTCCATGCATCAATAATAATTGAAAAATTCAACATTTCTTGATGGTAGATTCTAGATTAGAGATTTCTTCAATATGTTCTTCAATTTTTCAAAATATTCCTCACAGTCCTTTTTATATATAAAATTTAACCCTGTTTAAGTATGCTTGGTTAAAAATTTATCAAATTTTCTAATTTTTTGGACAAATCACATACTGTAACCTGCTAAACTAATGAATGTATATTACTTAGTAATGTTTTTTTGGTATAGGAAAATCTTGGACTGAATTTTTCTTCATAGGATCAACTAATATTACAACATTGCAGAGTATATAGATAATAAATGAAACATTATGAACCTATAGTTCACAATTTCTAAATTTTCTATATAACACTTTTCATTAAAAAGGCTTGAGATTGATCCACAGTTGATTTTAATTGTCTACATATCACATTGAGTACACACTAATATCATCAATAAATTACAAAAAAAATTATCAAGATATTACTTGATTACTGTATTTATTTGAACCATATAAATATTGGCTACATAAGTCAATCCAAATGGGAATAATATAAATATATAATATAACTACCTCATACAAAATGTTTTCATTAGAATATTTTCCATCTTTACTCACTATTAGTGATACCCATGATAGGTTCAATCTTCAAAAAAATATTGAACACTATGATGTAGATTGATCATGTTTTCAATGTTAGGAAGAGGATAAATTTTCTATATCATAATATAATTTATTTACCAATAATCAATTCATAACCCCATACATACATAATTCAAACCAAATAAAATAAACAGAGGCTCCCCAAAGTGAAATAATAGTTCTTATAAATCCCATATTGAATAATTCAACCAATTTTTTCTTTAACTATACTAATTTGGAAGTGTCCATTACATAGTGAGTCTTTAATATATGCCATTTGTCATGAAATTATATGTGGAAAACCACATTATTCAATGGAGTAAGTCAATATAATTCTTTAGAAAATACATAAATATATTCTAAAATAATAGTTACATTATTAATTTGAGGATTAAATTTTCAATTGTTAGATCATGTATTCTCTCCATCTCAAAGAATGTCATCTAAAAGTGATACTTTGGGTGGATCATGAACTGACTCAAATGATGAGGTATCCCATATAAAAATTTGAAATTAAAAATAATTATCATTATTCATAATTTCATATTATGTGAATAAAATGTTTTCATAATATTTTTAAATAAATTTAATACAATGGGTTATATTTAAACCTAGCACAGGTTTAATGATAATTTCAAAATATGTAATTATTATGAGTCTTAATTGGAATTTATGGATACATTTTTTTTGGTGATCCTTGCACAAGGAATAATAAATGACAGCATCCTTCATTGTTTTCTAGATAAATATCTCATTTTTATGGAATATATGTACTATACAAAATATTTATAAGATTCTAAATTAAATAAAGTATTAGATAAATCTGGGGCTATGATTATCGCACCTTGAATAACAAGAATTATGTTTTTAGGCATCCTCAAGTGAAATTTTATTATGTATACCCCTAATTATTGGGTGCACATGTTGTCTCGGAAGGGTTAGTAATTAATAAAATTAACAAGAATCAAATTAAAGGCCAAGATATTTATCTCTCTTGACTTAATCAAGACTCACAAGGACAAGGGGGTTTCAATACATTAGAAATGAAGGGTTTTTATTTATTATAATGTACACAATATAATAAGAAAAAATATTCTTGGGAACATATACAAACACCCACATCCCTGGAAAATATTTAACATATACCATCAAAAAATAAGATTAAGTGTTTTTATGTTTTTAATATTACATATCACTGAATTAGAAGAGTTAAATAATTATCCCTTTTGAAAACATTTCTCACAACCAATAAACATTGATTTTTATATTTTGTATATAAATTTAATTAATCACAAATAAAAAAGAAATAAAATCTTAACTCTCCTTGTTTATAAACCTCTTACATACACTATACTTGTAGTAAGAATGGGAAATTCAATTTGGGCTGCAAAAGTAAACACATCGGTAGAGAAAATAGCAATAATATTTTATATAATGAAGGATACATATCATGACCCATCATTCTAAATGATGTGTGAGATATTATGAATATGAAAACATGAATAATATGATCTATGTCAAAATATGATTGAAGAACAAAAATCTTGGTGAGAATGATTAAAATTATTGATTGCATTACTTGTGGTTATTAAATAAATATAAAAATAGGGATAAATTTCACTATATAATAATTTTAGATCTATGGATGTTAGGGAACTAGAAGTTTTTTATTAATTATGTGGTTTCATATAAAATTTATTTTCAATAAAATTAAATGTTATCATATTTGTATTTATAATTATATAAACATATTTAAAGTTTTTATCTATGATTAGTGCCAAGATTTGTGAGGGTCTTTATGAATTATGACCTTGAGTATAGTGTGATAAATTATTGGTAATGATTTAATAATTAGATTAATTAATTTTCTAATGTAATTTTTTAATGGTGTTTAGATATTCAATGATGGATATAAATATAAGAGATCTTATTTGTAAATATTTTATAATGAATATTTTCATAATGATGAGAAGTACTAGCCATCCTATATGTTTCGAATATCATTAGGGTAAGAAAATTTATATATTTGTAACATAATGTTCTAAATTAATGTTAAGAGGACTTATAAAGATGATTGATTATAATAGGGAATGAAAAATATTTGAATAAACCCATAAAAGTTATCAAAAATTTAGTAGATTATAAAGAGTAATAACATTAAATCTAGATTCCTGACAAAAGATATTAGATATAAAATTCTAATCATGTAAATGGTATTCATGTTAATTATATTTAATGGTGGTAAAGATAAATGGTTTGATCTTACAAAGTGTATAAATTATTATTATTTAAATGATGTTGAAACTACTTATTTATATTACTATAATGACTCAGAGGAAGATAATAATCTATTGTGGATGTAGATGAAGTGAGAAAAACATAAAAGAATGTGATTAATTAGTTTATTGGGTATAGAAATTTAAATTGGTGGGATCCTATATAAGGAACATGTTTGGAAATTGTATACTATAGGGATCCAGTATTAAGAACCTTTTCATAAATAGTAAGTCTTTTTTTAGATATCCTATATGGGAAATTTTCAAACATACCAACACATATTTTTATAATTGTTAATAATTGTTCAAAATCCATGGATCATAAATATCATTAACATAACAAGGAAAATATTCTTATAATATAATCGATCTTTATAATAATATTGTGTGTTGTACTCTATTAACATTGTATATTTTATGATGAATGGTTTTTCATTGTGAAAATATGGTTTTCATTCATCTTAATTGGTTTAAATGGTAAAATAATTAATACTGGTAAATGTTTACGTTATATGTATCAGGTAAAATGTGTCTACACTGATTTACCCAATCATATAATTACTACATGGTTCACAATAAAAATCAATTTTCACAAAATAGATTAGTGATTTTAAAGGGTGGTGTATTTTTAAACTTATAGTTGATATTGTGTTTAATTTCCATTCTAATTTTTCCTTTTCATATAATTAGTTTTTTATTACTATTTACTACATATAAAAAACATATTCTATATTTCCTTGTTAAACAAAATTAAATTAAGGAAATAAATATTCCACTATTAATTTATTTTAATTAATATGAATTGGATAATGATATATGTAGGAAAAAAATTATATATAAATTTGAACACAAATCAATAATTTATTTTTTATTTATTAATAAAAATAATAATTTCACAAATATATTTCTAAAATACATACATAAATTAATTTTAATTATAGTATTCTTGTAATTGGGTTCTAAATATTTATTTCTAAATGTATAAAAAATCTAATCGGGTCTGTGTTAGAAAACTACAATGCTATAAAAATTTTAATGGATGATATGAACATAAATAAATTAAGTAATTGTTTTTATGTTTTATTCATATAAAACATGAATAATTGACAGGAATTTTATTAGTGAACATGAATGAATCAAGGAATGATAAATTAATTTTATTTAATTAAATAGTGATGAATTAAAATCTTTGAAATTTCAAACTATGTTATGAAACATGAATAATATGTTATTTAATAAGTGATTTCATATTAAAATTGAAATTTAAATAAATTTAAAATTATTAAAAATCATTCACTATGCCATAAATAAGGGATGAATGAGATTCTATGTGAATTGTATTGGTTAAAAATATCCTTTCTTAAGATAGAATAATTCTAATACACAGATATGATTCCTCAATAATGTATATGTATTTAATTATATATTGAAGTAAATTTTATTAAAATAATTTATTATAATATTTAAATTATTTTAAAAATTCATATTTTAGGTTGCTTTTTTATATTAATAATAACATTCCTAATAATATTGATTTTAGTGATTTTATTATTATTATATATTTTATTTTTTAGTTTAAAACATTAAAAATACTATTTTAAATAATTTATATTATCATATAGTTATTCACATGTTAGAAGAGTTAAATAAATATTAATATTGTATAATTCATTCATTATTTTCATAAATAAAATTTAGGAATGGTCTAATTAATAAGAGTAACATTTTTCTCAATCCTATAATTTAGGAATTGGTAATAATCTTTATAGGAATGCATTTACTTATCCCCAAGATCTGTTATATTAAATAAATCATTATATCCTATACTCAATGACACTACCATAGTTTACAATCCAAATTTAAATCAATTCCCCATCTACGCATTAAATCCTAAAATTAAAAACATATTTTTTTATCTTATTTCATGACTATGTTGGGAAACATATATACACATTCCACATGGCCTTCATCCATGAAATTCGGGTGAAACTAGTTCATATAAGGATAAATGATATTGAATCATTATCATTAACCACATATGTATATTATATCCACCTTCCCTCCAAGAGAAATAGATTATATCTAGGATAGAAGTGTGTACCCTTACAATTTGTAATTTATTTACCTCATCACCCTAGTAGAGGATTCACCATATGAATATTATATTTCAGTATCTATACTAAAATTTTATTTTCTTCCTTTTAATAATATTTTCCACTTCTATTGAATTAATTATGATTCTCTCAGAATGATTTTCATAATGTTAATTATCATGTACTATCATCGATAAGATATATTCCATGGGAGGTGTATAAATATAATCCATAACCTGATCTTCATTTTAATTATGTTTTTAATTTTTTTCTGATGTGGTAGTGGGTTTTCTAAGGCATTAATTTAATCAATACCAATTTAACAAATTTTTTCCAATAACTAAATTCCATCATCTAATCATATATTTTCAGTCCAATGTTTAATCTCATTTCCCAAATGACATGTTGAGATATATAGAGTCATCGATGATGCATGGTTGCATTGGGTGTATAATATAGGAATATTTATGGTCATTTTAGGATCATCTCCTAACACTAAATATGATATAGTATTTTATGGGATTAAGTTGTTTTTGAAAGTACACTAAAACATAAAATATAATATTAATGGTGATATTCCTTAAATAGAATTCATTGGATCGTTAAATGAATTATTTGTAATCTAACCAAATAATGAATGACCCATACAAGAAAAACCCAAGGACAACCCATTTATTCCTAACACCTATGTAGTTTTTTATTTTTTTTAATTCTATATATTTTAATCACAATAAAAAATGGACATATCCCCTTTAATTTTAATATTAAAAAATTTAAATGGTTAAATAATTGAAAAATATTGATTAGTAATTTGAAAATCCCTTCACCCAAGTTTTATGATCTAGTAAAACCATTACATTTCATCCCATGTTTTTTGTAATTTCTATTGACAAGGAAACTATTATAAGGTTCTCCATCACTAACACATTAAATAATGAAAAATAATATCATAATAAAAGTGCCAAAAAATTGGTAAAAACATGAATTTCTTGTGAATTATATATAAAAATGAAGATGCATGAAAACACATTTTCATTATAACTTGGTAAAAGTTGAGATTAATAACAAATAAGTCAATAACATAGTGCATGATATTCCAAATAAGGTAGCACATTTTTTATTACAAATAAAATGAACAAAAACTTTTACCCATTTATTTTTTATATCCTACCTAAGTGGGTAAGATACTCTCAGGAATAAGTCACATATCTTATTATTACAACATATTATTATCTAAATTACATAATATAAATAATTAGAAAAAAATAAAAGAACATGTATATAATATTACTTTACATCATACCCCATCTAATTCACTTTTACAATGGCCAATCTAGGCCCTGGATACCTCATGCATGCTCCATCAAAAGCTGGAGGCTTCTTATATTTAATTACGGTTTATACTTGTATTGGGGATACCATTCTATCATTGGTCCATATTTTTGTATGTAAAATCATAATAATTATAAAAAATATGAATTAAAAAAAAAATTGAATAGAATGACATAAATATTACAATCCATATTCATTAGAAGAAGGACCCTTAAATTAAACCAAATGAGGATCTAGCACATAAAAAATAATGATGGGAAATATAGGATATCTAATAAGAATATCATATATTAAATGACCATTAAATTATAAAAATACTAGATATTAAATCTAAAATAGTCTCTAATATATCCCTAATTATATCTCTAATCTCCCATTAATCTTTATGTCTCAACAATCAATGGAAATTTCTTTTCCCCTACCAAGAGAAAGAGAAATAATTTTATCTCATGTATTAGGGAGCTCAGGGAGTGTTTTAGTAAAACATGTAATGCCACTAAGAATGGTGTCCTAAAATATATATATTATTGAATAGTTCTTATAAAATGACATATGCTCATAAATAAAATTTAATATTAAATGAATGTCTAGATAATATGGAACTACCTAGTGCACGACAAAACAAAATTGGTGTGACCATACCTGATTCATCAATTATTGGAAAATAACTTAATATAGGATATAATCATCAAATAAGTACACATATAAATCCAAAATTATGAGGTATAAGATAATTTTATAATATATAGAAAATTTGGGGGAAACAATATTGGTACTATTAGTCGAATAATGGAAATAACGCCCCTAATACAATATATTTATATTGGAATCATGTCTTGATCAATGTACTATTAGAGGGAATAACTACCCTATATATGTGAAAAATATCAAAAGTTATAAACCTATATATAAGCATATTGAATACAAATAAATGGGTATCAAAAACCATTATAACTATTTAAATATGAGAATCTCATCCCCATCATTACCAAGGTATATTCAGGGGTATTATTTCTAACATCAATATATATTACATGATATTAGGATATACCATCAAATAATTATATAAATAGAGGCTACATGGGAATTTTGTTCCACTTACCTGTGCATAGTGCCCTAAATTTGATAAACATCATAATGGGAAATCGGATCACTCAACATCTACAATATGATATTTTCTAGCATAACATCAAAAAAATAATCCATCATAAAAAGTATCATACCATCACACATATATTAGAAACATAGTTTTTAAACAATCTTAATATATAAAAAATCCATTTCACTCTATATTGGTCTATTTTTTAAATAACTATAATCAGTCCAATTTGATCCTTATCCACCCAATGAAATTTCAAAACCATAACCACGGATTCACCTAAACTATCATTTTTAGCAATGGATAACATAGAACATAACCTACATGAATCAATAATCTATTTGAAATGGATTATTTAAATACATGATATATATATAATTAGAACCTCTTCCCAACCACAACAAATAATACCTGTCACTTATATTATAGAGGATAAGGAACCAAAATGAAGTATATAATTTTATTATATTAAACTTGGAAACCCCTTTTTAGTTCTAAAAATATATTTAAAATTTCAGGGGTTTATTATTAGGGAATCAGTGGGAATAAAATCAAGGCATCTTTTTTAATGGACTATCATGTCCTTATACATACCTACCATGAAAATATTCTTCATATAATAATGTTTTAGAATATTCATGGGTTAATATGCCATTAAAGAACATATAATATATCTCTTTTCACATAAAACAATCATAAACCCTAAAAATTAATTAACGACCCCCTAAGGGGGAATAGAAACATTCTCCTCAGATTTGATACATGGTTAATTATACCCAAAATGTATAACATTAGATATCATAAAGAAGAAACCTTAAATTAAGGCACAACCACTGATACAAATTATAAAAACATGGATGAAATAATGAAACACCTAATTGTGGTTATACATAATTGGATATATATATATATATAGGAACTAATTGAATTATTTTCAATTATCTCTTATAGAAAATCACAGCTGGAGTGTTTTTAACGAAAGTGTTGAAATTGGAGTGGTTTCGTGTGTGACAGACAACCACCTCTCAATGTTATGTAATACGTTTTCCATAATAGATCTCATTACTAGATATAAATATAGATTTAATTTATTTGTCTAATATTTTTTGAAAAATTAATCTTCTGAAATTTTAATACCATATCTAGCTTTTTTTACTTTCCAACCTATTGGAAAATGATGACATCGCTCATGTATACATGTGAGCTACCAAATTCACAATGTGATGTGA
Organism: Viscum album; assembly: GCA_963277665.1. Lineage (NCBI taxonomy): Eukaryota > Viridiplantae > Streptophyta > Magnoliopsida > Santalales > Viscaceae > Viscum > Viscum album. The sequence goes on along the minus strand of OY728159.1, from coordinate 1,144,479,481 downwards.
TTTATTTTTCATTTTATGTTTAAAAGGTTGGAAATAAGTGTAAATTTAATGAAAATATAAATATATATTGTATAAGTATGATTAAATAATTAATAATTTTTATTTCCTTTCTATTTTCCCACACGTAGAAAAATGAAAATAGTGCCCCTAAATACGTATGACCAACCCTATCCAAGAATAGTGTAATTTATTTTTTAATATATATAATTTATGGATTATTATAAGTAAATAAATTGGTATTATATATGATATAAATATTCTGATTATTATTAATGATATTATAGAAAATGGATCCAACAATAAGGATATTAACTACAAAAAACATGGAAAACATAGAAGTTATTCCTTGAAACATATGTGTTAGAAAAAAAATTATTAAAAAGGTTATAAGATATTAAAATTATATCATACATGGTATGATACATATTATTATGTTTCTATAATATAATTATAATAAATTTATTTTTATATATTTTAGGTTTAGACACATATGAAGTTAGTCGAATATGAGGTTATGGTTTATTTAAAAATATCATCATTCTTCACAACTGTGTAAATTAAATTCTATGATATGGACATTATTGGACATTTATATCCTAAAACAATTATATTTTATTATCCATTTTTAATCTATAAAAATTACATTTATTTCTTTCATTTTAGAATCTTTGACCACAAATGATACTAAAACATTGTTTTTAAGAAAAACTGAATTTATTTTTCTTATAGGTTGGTAAAATTTTCCTCTATTTAAATATTTACCTTAAAATGTATTAAATAATTTTTTACATTATCTAATTATTTATTAAATATTCTTTACCCATTTTTTCTATTATAAAATGTGTTAAATAGAATACTCTATTTATTTTCTAAATAATGTACATTTTTACCTTTTTTAAAAAACTTGGATAGGAATTATTATTTACATATATAGAATGGTGGTAATTCCCACCATCATGACTACTTAATTAAATGATGATTACATTAATAGTTTCAATGATTTTTTTGTAAAATAAATTTTAACTATAATTTATGGAATTTATATTCTAATATGAGAAGAGTATTTTCTTAATGAAATATTCTAATGATCATTTTCTTTTCTATTTATATATATATCAATATTTTTTGTTTAATATTATGATCTAATTAGGATTTAATATTTCAATTCCACTATAAATATTAATCATGAAGGTTTATGATTATGGTAATTAATTTCGTAAATTATTAACATTTGACATACTATATTTTCTATACAACTATTTTAATTGATTGTATTTAACCCATTTTATATGATAAATGCATAAGACATGGTAAGTGATTGGTGGGTACTTTTATAGACCCTTGATGTATCATTATGTCTCAGGATTAAATCTATATTGGTTATTTTGTTAAAGCCTTACCCATTAATTTAATTTTTCTATTGTTGAGACCCAAAATATTAGATTCAAATGCCCATAATTAATTGTTCAATAAATATGATATCTATTTTTAATTTCCACTTAAATATTTTATTAGTTATAAAATCTAATTATATATTTCATTATTATGTGGTTATTTATAGGGAATTATTTGATTATAATTTAATTATTCTATTTTATTTATTCCTTATTATCTTTTGTTGTGTTCAGTCCCTTAGAGAGCATTTGGTTTACCCATTTCATATGTTTCCTTTAATTAAGAAACCAGGAAGTGTATTATTATTTATATATGGGTATATTCTATATGAAATAATGGTGTTCTAAAGTAATATAGTACGTTCTATTATATATTTTTTAATTTAATTTGAGATTCAAGTATGTATCTAGTTTTCAAAGAATAGAAAACATTTAGGTCTTTCAGGATAAAGTAACTTAAATCAAATACAAAAGAAATGATCATACCCCACTAAATATGGGTTTCTAGGATTAGGGTATTTACATTCAATATTAGAATAATTTTAGTTGAAACCCTGGTAACTATATTTATGAAATAATAGATTATGTAATATAACCATATGATTTACTTTGATGATAATTAAATGTGTTGGATAACTTCATTTTTTTGTAAGAATGATATTATGTGGATTTCAAAGAAATACATTATAATTTTTATAATATAAGTATATTTTTTTTAAAATATGGAAATAACAATAAAAACAACCAAAATACATTTTTCAGTATATCTCGGATAACGTTCTACTTCATGGTTAGTTTTTCATTAATACCAACTATGTATGACACTCTTGGGTGATATGAATTTGTTAATTCAAATTTTTATTAAAAACCATAAATGAGTTTACTTTTTTATAATATTACCAATGAAACCATTATTATGATCTAGATATTATTTATGTATAATGTTTCCAATTTATGGTAAGTGTTTCATATGTCTTGAAATTATAAATTATCGTTGGTAATGTTATAGTAAAATCAAGTGTACGTCATTATATAAAAATTAATACTAGAAAAACGAATGTAATCCATAGAATGCACATAACCGTGGTAGATTTTTCCTCATAAGAATGAGAATGATGCTAGTGTAGGAGAATATAAAACTATAACTGTATTAGTGAAAATAAAACATATTGCGAACAAAAAAAATACCATGATGGAAAATTCAGTTGACCCATATTATAGTGTAAAAGTTTTATAATGATTCATTTGTCAGAAACCTCAAGTATTCAATTGGACTACAAATCCCATTTTAGTTGTGCATTGAAAATTTTCTCCCAAGAAGAATACATTAAAATAATTAAACTCCATTTTTTTTATTTTTTCCTCACACATAGTGTTTTAAATTAATTTCAACAATTTATCTACTTCATCTAACAATGATAAACAACCATGAAAACCTTTTAAAATTCATTACATAAAAAATATTTAAATATCTTCAATAAATAACATATCCATTTATCATCTAAAAAAGGATTTTTAGTCCAATTTAATAATGGAGGTTTTTGAAAAATGAATCATTATAACATTGTTACACCATAATAAGGGTCAACAAACTACTCAATAAGGGCATTGTTTTGTGATCACAATAAGATTTATTTTCCCTAATTTAGTTATATTTGATTTGGTTCCAACACTAAAATCAATCTCATTCATATGAGGGAAAAACTACCACGATTGTATGCAGTTATATGGATTCCATTCATTTTTCTATGAAATATTTCTGAATAATGTCTTAAAATAGATATGACTATAACATTATGAATAATAATTTATAATTTCATGACTTGTAAAACACATACCATAAATTAAAAACATTATTTATAAATAATATGTCGATTAGAATCATGGTTTCATTGGGAATATTATAAAATCATAGATATAATTTCAAATCCTTCATAATGGATTCAAATGAAAATTTTAATTAACAAATGCATAACAACTGAGAGTGTCAGACATAGTTCACTGTAAGGTAAAACACACCATGCACTAGACTGATGGTCGAGATATACTCAAAAAAATATTTTTGATGTTATTATTGTTAATTCCATCAATTACAAAACAAAATACATTTATATTATGAAAATAATAATGCATTTCAATGAAAACCACATAATATATTTCATACCAAAAAAATACGATGTTATCCTATATATCAAATTATGGTCAAAGTTAGTCATATATTTATATTACATAATCTATGATTTCATAAATATAGTTACCATGGTTTAAACTAAAATTATTCTAATATTTAATGTAATGACCCCGAACCTAGACACCTAGATTTAGTGGCATTAGTTAATTTCATTACTATTTGATATAAGATACTACATCTCAAAGGACTGAAATTTTTAGTAGTGTATGAAAACTAGATATATACATAAATCTGACATTACATTCCAAAATTTCAAATAGAACATAGTATTCTACTTGAGAACACCATTACTGTAATGGTCTGAAATTTATATGTAATTTTATTTATTTAAATGGTAATATTACGGGTCTACGAAATCTGACGGTGCACGATTTCGAGGCCCAAACTGCCCACAACGAACCATAGATGTTTTTTAAGCCTAAGTTAGCATGCGTAAGTATTTTCCCTGAAAAAGTGTAATAACTATTAAATGGTAACTCGGATCAGAAATCTGAGGGCACCATTGTGCTCATGATGGCGGGTTTACCCTTGTCACGACTTAAGATTAGTTGGTGCGAGTATCCTGTGAGAATACCCAAAAATGTAATAATTTTAAATAAAATAATTAAATAAATTATTTTATTTTTCATATGCTTATAACTTACAAATGGTAACTCGGATTAAAGATCTGAGACAACCTCTGAACTCATGGGTGTATGATTTCTTTAAGAAGATACTAACTTTGGCCAGCACAGGCCACTGGAGAAAGTTAGTTTTTGGCCGCAAATAAAATAATTAAGTGACAATTATTAAACTGTAAAATTCATAAATTCTAAAAGGTAACTCAGATTCAAAATCCAAGAATACCGTTAGGTTTTTTGTGGTGTGTTTCACCTATTCAGAGACTAACCTCGACCAGCACAAGTTGAGGGTGACTGATAATAATTTTCGAAACATTTTTTCAGGTACGTTCAATAAACACTCGACAAACATTTTGTAACTTTTGATGCAGTTCTCGGAATTGAAATCTGAGGGCACCGTTAAACTCATAGTGCTAGTAGTCTCTTAATAATACTTTCACCTCTATGGTAGTTGGTCAAGAATAAAACATAGTTTTTGTGTTTTTATAAAAAAAATAATAAAATAAAGTGTTCAACACTTTATTTTTTTAAGCTTCCATGTGAGTGATTGTAGGTTAAAACCTCCACTTGGGAGTTGGAGGTCAGACCACAACACCCTAACCTCCCATGAGAGGTTATGGTGGTGGGGCCCACCCAAACATAACATCCCGTGAGAGCTTACGATGAGGGGAAGACGCGAGATCAAAACCTCCCCACTCCCTCATTTAATTTCATGTGTCAATTCAAAATTAAATGCTTTCAATTTAATTTTATGTGTCGACAAAAATTAAATGCAATCAATTAATTTTATGTGTCAACATAAAATTAAATCCCATAACTTTTTTATTTTTTGATGTAGGCTATGTGGGGAAGCCTCTTGGAATCCACCCAATAATTAAGCCAACACACCTTTTAAATTGTGACAATGCTATTTAATTCGCTTGAACCCCCTTTTTAAATGAAGTAAGCACATCGTTCAAATTTTGGAAGGTTCCTAATAAATTAACCTTCATAAATTCCACGATGGTGACATACTTCTCCCACTCTCTTATATATAGGGAGCTTGGGAGGAGGATTTGGGATCGCTTCACCAAGCAACGAGATGCTGGTGAAGTGACGTGATGCCTAAAACTTGGAGGATTACGCCCTCTACAACAAATAATGAAGAACACCAACCTTTTTTGACGTCTTCATCAGACACCTACCGACGTGGAGTGTCATGAAAGAGATGACGCAACTCACGTTTAGAAGTTCACGGTGGACACGACGAATGATGATCCACTACGTCTTCTTCCGAGACTCTGTCAACGAACGACGTCCGCCTTTTTGCTCCAACGTCAACCAACAACTATCAAGGTAGGGGATTACTTTTGACTAAGTATGATCTTTACCTAGGTTTTTAATTTCCCTCAAAAATGAAGGATTTGTAATTTTGGTTCTTCATACTTACGACCCAATTTCTATCTCCTCTAAACACGGAGGGTGCGGGCCAAACTAACATGGCCCGACTCCATCTGCCGATCTTTTTTGATGTCTTAACAGCAAGGCGATGAGGCGACGATGACAAAGGAAGAAACTAAAAAGGCTGCTCTACCTATGGTCTCCATGAATCACATTGCTCCCCCATGGAACACTGATGCTTCTGGCCGAACACCACTGGCCCGAGCGGCGCCCTACCGGCGCACTCGCGGCCTCCCGGTGGCCTGCCCATCACGCGGCCCACCTACACGCGGCCTCCAGGCACCATGTCAGGCGCGCAGCCTACCTTCCCGCCTGCCCGGTGGGTGGCCCACCTACCCGGTGCACCTGCGGCCTGCCCGCACTCTGCGTGGCCTGCCGCTGGTCTCCCAACAGGCCCGACCTCCCGGGCCAAGTTGCCTAGTTTGCTCCCCTCGTGGCGTTGGCTGAACGGGCCCCGTCATTCGGGAAGAATCGCCTACGTGGAAACCTCTATATTGAACCACCCTCATAGTCCACTAGGCCGGGCCCAACAGACGGGAAAAACATTGCAGGCTGATCGTGTTGGCCCAGACCAGGTTGGCCCAGTCGGGGTTGGGCCGAGTCGGTCCGACCAGGTCGGACAGGACCCGAGCCCACTACTGACCCTTTTATCTTCATGGGCCATATCTTTGGCACTGGATGACTGTTTGAAAAACCATCAGCGGCATTTATTTTATTAGAGAGAAACCATCCCTCTGAGAATACCCCACTAGAGTTTGGGGTATAGTTGTGATATGATCAGGTTGGATCATACACGAATCCAACCGGGCACCCGAGACTAAAAGACTAATAACTCAAAGACTGTGCATCTAATTGACACGCCGTCAGTTGCGTTGAGACCTATTCGACATGGCAGACCTATGAGATACTTATATGTTGGACTTCATGATAGTTGGAGTATCAAACAGTAGCTTGTATAGAAAATCTTCTAGAGACGATAATACATTTGTGCGGAAACCTAGTAGCCGGCTAAGACATGATGACTGCTGATAAATTTGACTTGGAGTGATTCAAATAGCCAAGTGGGGAGCGCCTCTATCTGAGCACAGATGACCCAAGGTGGAGAGCGCCTCTCTGTGAGCATGGAAGACCCATGGTACTCGACATGTAGAGTACCTCAGCAGGATACCAGGGGGAGCGCCTCTGTGTGAGTGCAACACACCCATGATGGGAAGCGCTTTTGTGTGAGCGTGGCAGAACCACAGTACTCGAAAGGAAGAGTACCTCACCAGTACAAGTTAGTGGGAATCACGTGTGTGTGACGCGGTAGGCCCACTGTACTTGATAGAGAAGGAGTTCTCCAGCAGCCGAGGGTTCAGAATGATACTGCCCCTAGAATAAAATACTTTTTGAGATAAGTCAATAACTTTTATGTTTTCCTAATGACTGAGATGGGTTAATAGTTATCTTAGGTATATGTATGGTAATATACCTATGTAATGGTTATCTGTTTATTTCATAATTTGTGTTTTATCCTTGTTGAATTTTGTGAGACATTTTGGGTCTCAGGGTCCCTGGTGATTATCGTTATACTCACCCTGCACGGGCTATGCCTGCACCTCATTGTGTTGGTTACAGATGACAGACAGCACTGACTAAGACAGAGAGTGGCAGGATAGGACGGTACCCAAAGGTGGACCACTCGGTGTGACGGTACATGGGAGAGACAGAAGGATGGGATGGTTGAGGAGGAAATCTATACCTACCTTTCAGGTAGGAACCCCGGAGGATGACCCACTACCTGATTTACTTTTCTTCAATTTTACATACTTTCACTTGTACCTATACTTTCTTGTAGGGATTGTATTTCTAACCCCTTTTACATTCCATCACTTCTTTTGTATATAGTTTTACTTAGTGTTTTGTTTCCAGTTGTGTTATCTGATGTGTTTGTTTACAGTTATAAAGGCAATGCCTTACGAGTTAAGAGATTTACGCCATTGGTGCTAGTCACCAACCACTGGCCTATGGAAGGTGGGCATGGGGTAGTCATGATACAGGACCGAAGGGATGGGTTGTGAAAAATTGGTATCAATGGAGTCGGTTCTACCAAAAAAACATAAGACTCTGATCTTTATTTTCTGTGAATAAATAGTGTTCAAGGTAATGAGTGTGGTTCTTAGTTTATGGAGTCCAGTGTTGGTGTGTCAGTATACACATACATACACTAGGACCATGAGTACTGATCTCCAACTCAGTGCACTAAAACACTTATTGCGTGTGTGTTTTCAAAAGTTTTCTTTAAGTCAGCTCAACCAGGTCAGCTCACCAGGTATAAATTTTGACCGTGTCTCATCAGTTTAGGATGCCTCCATGCATATTTCTAGTTAGAGTTCCGATAGAGTACTCGATGACATCCCACCAAGTGACGAGGCTCTGGTGCAGGGCCCTCTTACTATGTTGGAACCATAGGGTGGTGTACCAACAGCACCACCACCCATTGGGCAACAGATTCCACCAGCTGCACTGGTGGACGGTGCACTCCGACTGAGCGCATTACACGTGTTTTAGCATCAGATAACCCTCAGCTTCTGAGGCATGCCCAACTCATAGGCGGCTAATGACTGAATTGAAGTGGTGGCTGAGAGTTCCCTATAACTTCTACAGCTTCATCATGACGACGTGTAAGTATCTTAGTATTAATCGAGGCATATCGATCTTTATTGGTACTTTATGAATACGGTACGATCAGTGCTTCATGGCTCGAACATCTGAGCGAGGTGTGCGTAAAAGACATATGAGCTAGTAAAATTTTTCTATGCATTACTACATATGTTAGGATGCTAAGGAGAACCTTTTTGGTTGAATTTTTTTTGGCTGAGAAGATACAACAAGTGAGTGTTAGCAGTGGGAAAGCAGGAAACCAGCGCCAGGCTTAGAGACTTGAGCATGAAAAAATGTTTCGGGATGAGGAAGTGTTAAGGACAGATGAATATGCAGGGCAGAAGACATAGAAGCAGAGCTAGAAGAGCAGTATGAGTCAGTGTACATTCCGACATGTTACAACCAACCGCTTTGGTAGTCCCCGCCAGAGCCAGGGAGCTGAAGGGCAGGGGAAGTGAGTAGCTGCATGCGGTCAAGGAGTGTTACCCAAAGGCTCTAGGATTGATTTGAGGTACGGACTATGTCTACTACTAGATGTCGTATCAAAATACATATGTACTAATCATTCCTTCCTTCCTTGACATTTTTTCCAGAACTAGAGTTTTTGGTGAAACCATTGACTTGACCCTCATGTCTGGAGATATCTTTGGGAGGAGACTCAATAATCACACATACACTGACAGTGTGATCTGACCCTTGAGGATAGTGTTTCAGTTAGAACCTCTTGGTGGTAGTGTTAAGGCATTATGACATTAGTTTGGGTATGAACTGGGAAAAACAGTTCTTACAAGGATTAGCTATATTAGGAAAAAATGTTTTGGTTTATCTACAACGTTGGGATGATGATTTCCTTAGTCGGCGAAAAAAGGAACCCAGTCAGCACATATTAAACCCATGCATAGGAGGGTGCAGCCAATCACTTTTGAGTCTTCCAGCCTTACCCACGTGGTAGCAGGGGTTTTGAGTTTTCGGTTCCAAATAGGAGTGATAGAACATGGGGACATATTTTCAAAATATGTTCCCAGGATTCTCCCCCCCCCCCAATGGGGGAGGGACATCTGTTTTGGTATGATATAATGGATGGTTCGTTCCAGACATCACCAGAGTTACAACACCACTATCATCCTTGACAAAGAAGGGGAACCTCTTTGTGTGGTCAGAGAGATGCCAGCAGAGCTCTCAAGAGCTGAGGCAGAGGCTGGCTAGTGCCCCCATATTGAGGCTTCATGAGGAAGGTGTAGGGTACATAGTCTACTACGGTGCATTAGGGACCAGACTCAATTGTGTCCTGATACAGGGGTAAGCAGTGATTGCATATGGTTCTTGATAGATGAGAAAAAATGAGAAAAACTACACTACCCATGACCTAGAGTTAATAGTAGCGGTCTTGTCCTTAAAGATGTTGTGACACTATCTTATGGGTGAACGTTTTCCTATGTACTCTGATCCCAAGAGTCTCAGGTATATCTTATCTCATAAGAACCTGAACCCAACAGATCGACGATGGATTGATTTCCACCAGGACTATGACAATGAGATAGTCTATACTTCTGGGAAGGGGAACATTGTTTCAAATTAACTAAGTTGGAGATCTGGTATACATCTGCTAGGAGAGGCGACAGAGCAGTTGGCCTCTTTACATATATCCTTTGTGGATAATGATGGTTCATCATTCCTACAGTCTCTTACAGTTACTCACCCACATATATAGTGAGTCTGGGAGGCACAGCATGGGGAAGCCGACTGCGAGACACGACGTGCTCAGATATCCACAGGGTAGGCACCTGATAGATTTTCTTAAGGTGGGGATCACATCATCCTCATTAGAGAACGTATCTTGTTACAAGTTGCACTTCAGGAGGAGGTGTGGAAGTAGTTCCACACATCCCCTCTAGCGGTACATCTAGGAGTGGAGAAGATGTACCAGGACATTTGACAACAACACCGGTGGCCTGGTATGAAGAAGGTCGTAGCTAAGTTTGTTTCTCGATGCCTCTCTTTTCAGCAAGTGAAGGCGGAGCACCAAGAACTAGCAGGCCTGGTTCAGACCATAGAGGTCCCAGAGTGGAAGTGGGATGGGATATCCATGGACTTTTTGATGGGTCTTCCATGTACATCCAAGTGTCATGACTTTATTAGGGTTATCATTGACCGACTCACCAAGTCGTCCCACTTCCTACTGATCAGAGATAAGGGCTCAGTAGAGAGATTGAGACGCCTATATGTACAGGAGATTGTGCATTTAGATGGAGTACCTTCATATATTGTCTGCGACCATGATGCCCGGTTTACTTCCCGGCTATAGAAGGGGTTGTAGGAGGCTTTCAGGACACAGCTTCGCTTGAGAACCGCCTTCCATCCTCAAAAAGATGGTCAGACCGAGCAGACCAATCCGACCCATGAGGACATGCTATGTGTTTGTGTCCTCAACTTCGGTCACATCTAGGAAGAGCACATACCTTTCATGGAGTTTTCTTACAACAACAGCTATCACTCCACCATCGGTATGGAAGCTTTGGAAGCTTTTTACGGGCGACCTTGCAAATCACCCTTGTGTTAGACTGACCCTGGGGAGTCAGCACTAGTAGGACCAGAGATGGAATGTGATACTATGGAGAAGGTGCATATCATCTAGGAGTGGATGAAGACTGCACAGAGCAGACAGAAGTCATATGCTGACAGAAGATGGAGACCTATGGAGTTTGAGGATGGTGACCACTTCATTCTACGAGTCTCATCATGGAGAGGTCTACGGAGATTTGGCAGATGCATCAAGTTTTCTTCGAGATTCATCAGACCTTTCTAGTTCCTCAGTAGAGTAGGCGAGGTGGATTACCTCTTAGCCCTTCCACCTCACTTGCACCAGCTGCATGACGTCTTCCATGTATCTCAGCTAAGAAGATACGTGCACGACCCTTCCCACATCATCGACTATGGAGAGTTAGACGTCGAAAATGGGGACACTTTTATGGAGGTTCCAGTGGAGATTGAAGATCAACATGAAGTGGGTCCGGCATGGATGGTCGATACCTCTAGTGTGTGTTCGCTGGCATCACGGGAACCTCTAGGGGAGCACATGGGAGCGGGAGGCTCATATGCGTGCTCAGTATCCTCATTTGTTCCCTTAGTTCGAGTTGTAGATTACGGGGACGTAAGGCCATAAGGTGGGGAGAATGTAAAGACCCAGAATTTCCGTGTAATTTTTTTTATTTATATGGGAATATTACTGGTCTGTGAAATCTGATGGCGTGTGATTCTGAGCCTCGGAGTGCCCACAATGATCCGTTGAATTTTTTGGTAAGCTTAAGTTAACAAGCGTAAGCAGTTTTCTTGAAAAAGTGGAATAAATCTTTAATGGTAACTCGGATTACAAATCTGAGGGCACCGTTGTGCGCAAGATGGCGGGATTACGCTTTGCTTGACTTAAGATTAGTTGGCGCGGACCTCCTGTGAAAAAACCCAAAAATGGAATAATTGTAAATTTAATAATTAAATAAATTATTTTATTTTTCTAATTCTTATAAATCACAAATGGTATGTCGGATTAAAAATCTGAGGCCACCACTGAAATTGTGAGTGTATGATTTATTTAAATAGATACTAACATTGGTCGACACGAGCCACTAGGGAAAGTTAGTTTTTGGCCGCAAATAAAACAATTAAGTGACAATTATTTTATTGTAAAATTCATAACCTATAAACGGTAATTAGGATTGAAAATATTAGAGTACCATTGGGTTCTTTGGAGAATGTTTCACCTAGTCAGATCCTATCCTCAACCAGCGCGAGTTGAGTGGTGACTGATAATAATTTTTCAAACATTTTATCCGGTACGTTTATTAAACGCGCGAGCAACATTTTGTAACTTTTGATGCGGTTCTCAGAATTGTAATCCAAGGGCACCGTTGAACTCACAGTGCCTTTATTCAATTAAGAAGACTATCACCTCGACGGCAGTTGGTCGTGAATAAAAGTTAGTTTTAGGATTTTTAATAAAAATAATAAAATAATGTCTACAACACTGTTTTATTTTAAGAAGCCGTGTGAGTGATTGTTGGTTAAAAATTACACTTGGGATTTGGAGGTGGGACTACCCCAACCTAACCTCCCATGAGAGGTTATGGTGGTGGGGCCCACCCGAAAAGAACCTCCCGCGAGAGGTTACGACGTGGGGACCACCCAAGATCAAAACCTCTCAACGCCCTCAATTAATTTCATGTGTCCACATAAAATTTAATTCATTCAATTTAATTTTATGTGTGAACAGAAATTAAGTTCTATAAATTAATTTTATGTGTCAAAATAAAAATAACTCCTATCATTTATTTATTTTTTGGTGCAGGCTATGTGGGGAAAGCCTCTTGAAATCCACCCAATAACTAAGCCAACAAACGTTTTAAATTTTTCCAACGTGATTTAATTCTCTTGACCCCCATTTTAAATTAATTAAATGCATCGTTCGAATTTAAGAAGGTTCCTAATAAATGAACCATCATAAATTCCATGATGGTTACATACCACTCCCCATCTCCAACATACATGGAGCTTGGGAGGAGGATTTGGGACGACTTCACCAAGCGATGAAACACCGACAAAGTGACGTGACACCCAACACTTGGAGGATTACGCCCTCTCCAACAAAGAACAAAGAATGCCAACCTTCATCGACTTCTTCCTCAGACCCCTACCAACGTGGAGTGTCGTCAACGAGCCGACACAACTCGGGTTTGGAAGTGCTTGGCGGACATGACGAATGACGATCCACTATGTCTTCATTCGCGACTCTGTCATCAAACAACATACACCTTTTTGTGCCAACGTCAACCAACTATGAGCAAGGCAGGGGATTACTTTTGACTATGTATGATCTTTACCTAGGTTCTTCCTTTCCCTCAAAAAACAAATAATGATGAATTTTTGTGCTTCATACTTACAAACCAATTGCTATCACCACTAAACGTGGAGTGTACGGGCCCAACTAACATGGCCTGACTCCCTCTGAAGATCTTTTGTGATGTCTCCATAGCAAGGAGATGAGGCGACAAAGACGAAGGAGAAAACAATAAAGGATGTGCTACCTGCGACCTCTGCGAATCACGCCACTCCCTCACGGTGCACTGAAGCTTCCAGACGAACACCGACGGCCCAAGTGGCGCCCTACCAACACACTAGTGGCCTCCCAGTGCCCTGCCCGGTGCACGGCCCACTTTCCCGCCTGCCCCGCGTGCTACCCGCATACCTGGCGCACCCTCAGCCTACCCGCTCTCTACGTGGCCTGCCGTTGGTCTCTTGAATGGCCCGAACTCCCAGGACATGTCGCCCAGGCCGGACCCCTCATGGCGCTGGTCGAAAAGGCCCTAGCCTTCGTGACGAGTTTCCTACGTGGTGACCTTCGGGCCAAACCGCCCTCAAAGTCCACTGGGTTGGGCCCAGCAGACCGGGCCAAACTTTGCGGGATGACCGGGTCGACCCAGACCAGGTTGGCTCAGTCTGGGTTGGGCCGAGTCGGTCGGACCGGGTCGGATCGGATCCGGGCCCACTACTGACCCTTTTACCTTCATAGGCCATATCTTTGGCACCAGACGTCTGTTTGACAAACCCTTAGCAGTGCCGGTTTTTGTGGAGCGAAGTCGTCCCTTTGAGAATACCCCACTGGGGTTCAGGATATAATTGAGATATTGTCATGTTGGATCATACACGAATCCAACCGTGCACCCAGGACTAAAAGGATAATAACTTAGACACCGGGCGTCCGATTGAAACACCATCAGTCGCATTGACACCTCTTCGACATGGCGGACAATTGAGATACTTATATGTGGGACTTAGTTATTTTTGGAGTATCGACCACTAGATTATGGAGTGGATCTTCTAGAGATGAGAAGGCATTTGTGCGGGAACCTTGTAGCTGGATGAGACTTGAAGACTGCTGATCGAGTCGACTCGGAGTGATTCAACTAGGCTAGTGGAGAGCCCCTACATGTGAGCATGACATACCCAAAATACTCAAAATGTGGAGTACCTCAGCAAGCTACTAGGGGGAGCGCCTCTATGTGAGCGTCGCAGACCCACGTTGGGGAGTGCCTCTGTGTGAGCACAGCAGACCCATGGTACTCGACACGAGGTGTACCTTAGAAGTCCAAGTTAGTGGGAAGTGCCTCTGTGTGATGTGTTAGACCCACTGTACTCAATAGAGAAAGAGTTCCCTAGAGGCCGAGGTTTCAGAATGACACTACCCCTAGAATAAAATCCTGGTTGAGCTGATTCAATGAATTTTGTGTTTTCCTCATGATTGAGATGGGTTACTAGATAACTTAGGTATATGTATGGGAATATACCTAAGTAATGGTTATCCGTTGATTTCATACTAGGTGGTGTATCCTTGTTGGATTGTGTGAGACCTTGAGGGTCTCGGGGTCCCTATTGAGTATTGTTATAATCACCCATGCACGGGATATGCACGTATCTCGTTGTGTTTGTTGCAGACGACGGACAACGCTAACTAAGGCAGAGAGTAGCAGGACTGGATGGTACCCGGAGGTGGAACACTCGGTGTGACGGTACAAGGAAGATATGGATGAATGAGAGTGATGAGGAGGAAATCTGTACCTACCCTTCATGTAGGAATCCCGGAGGACGACCCAGTAGCTACTTCACTTTTCATTAATTGTACTTGCTTTCAGTTGTACTTGTACTTTCCTGTTGGTCTTGTATTTCTGGACCCTTCGAGTTGTGTTATCTGATGTGTTTGTTTATAGTTATAATGTAAATTCCTTCCCAGTTTAAGGATTTATGCCTTTGGTTCTAGTCGCCAACCCCTGGCCTTGGGAGGTGGTCTTGGGGTAGTCATGATACGGGCCCAAGGGGACGGGTCGTGACAATTACTCCCTATATAATATACCTAAAAATTAATCAAAATACACTTCCAATTGTACTGGGTAAAGTAAACATATGAAAGTGGTGAACCAAATTAATTGTAATGGTCTTCATACAACAAAGGTAAAAAGAAATGAATAAATTAGAATAAAAAATTTATAATCAAATAATTCCATATAAATAACAAGATAATAAAAAATATATATACATAGATATCATAACTTATAAAATAATTAGATAGACATTGGAAATAAATATAATATTGATTAAATGAATAATAATGGACATTTGAAACAAATATTTTAGGTCTCAATAATAGACATATTAAATTAATGGGTAAGCCCTCAACCAACTAACCTACATAGTATTAATCATGATACATACTAATGCATCGAGGAAATATAAAAATACCCACTAATAAATTTCTAGGTTATATGCATTTATCATATGAAAGGGGAGAAATATAATCAATGTAAATTATTGTATTGAAAATTTAGTATGTGAAATGTTAATAATTTACCAAATTAATTAACATAATCATAAATCAGCAAGATTAATAATGATAATGGTATTGGAATAGGGAATCCCTATTAGATTATAATATTCAAAAAATATTATATATATATATATATATATATGAATATAAAATAAAATGATCACTGGAATATTCCATGAGGGAAATACTATTCTCATTTTTAATAAAAATTACTTAAATTATAGGTAATATTTATGATAGAAATAAAACATTAAAACATTTAATGTAATCATAAAGTCATTGGGTATTCATGATGGTGGGAAATTTCGGCCATTCTTTATAAGTAAAAAATAATTACTGTCCCAATTTTCTAAGAAGGTAAAAAAGTACCTTACTTGAAAAATGATTAAAAAATTAAATTTAAACCATTTCCTAAAATTAATAATTAGGTAAAAAATTATTTAATAAATCAATGGATAATATTGAAAATATTAATTTATATATATATTAAGGTAAATATTAAAATATAGAAATATTTTACAAATATAGTAGAAAAATAAATTTTTTTCCGTTATAAAATTGTTCCAGTATCATTAGGGGTTAAAGATTGTAAAATGAAATGAAAATTGTAATTTTCATAGATTAAAATATATAATAAAATATATTGTTTTTAGGATATAAATTTCAAATGAATACCATAACATAGAATTCAATATAAACAATTCTGAATAATGATGAGATTGTAAAATAAATCCTTACCTCATGTTCAAATTCCTTCATATGTGACTAATCCTACAATGTAATACTAATATATTTATTATAAATATATTATTGTGACATAATAATATGTATCAAACCATGTATGATTTAATTATTGTCTCTTTTAACCGGTTTATTAAAAATTATTTGCTTAAAACTTGGTTCCAAGGATTAACTACTTTGTTTTCCAAGTTTTTTTAGTAGTTTATATCCTTATCAGTTGACCCAATTTATATAATTTATTTAGTAGTAATAATATATACATAATATATATATAATATATATATAATATATATATATATATATTAAATTATAATAATCCATAAATTATATATACTGAAAAAACGAATTACACCATTAACGGAAAGGTTAGGTCATATGTATGTGTGAACACAATTTTTATTTTTCAACGTGTGGAAAAACATAAAGGAAAAAAAACATAAACATTATATAATCATTATTATATCATATATATCTAATATTTTCATTAAAATAATTCTTTTTTACTATCATTGTCAAGATAAAATGAAAAATAAATCACATCACTTTGTGGAGGTGGTAGTATACACGTATACATGCGAGATGAAATTATTTTCCAACAAATTGTAATGTAAAAAAGTAATATAAGGTATTAAAATTTCCAAAGAATAATTATTTTTAAAATATAAGACAAATAAATTAAATGCATCCTAATATCTAGGAATCAGAGGATATTATGGAAAAAATACATCACTTTGCGAGGAGGGAGTCTATCATACACAAACCCCTATCTCATTTCAACACATTCGTTAAACCCACTATAAATTTGATTTTATCTAAGAGAGAACTGGACATTTTTTAATAAGTTCCTCAGTGTATAAATAATTATAAATAACCACAATTTTGTGTTTATTTATTTTATCCATGGTTTTATAATATGTATCAACATTTATGCCTTCATTTAAGGTTTTTTTTCATAGGATATCTAATGTCAAACATTTTGGGTTTTGTTAAGAAAGTAGCATAACTGAGGAGGAAGATTTCAGTCCCCAGTATGTGGTCCATATTTTATTTTTATGGTTTATTCTTTTTTTATGTGACAAGAGATATATTATATCTTATCTAATGTCATATGAACCCTATTATATTCAAAAACCTTCTTTTTGGTACTATCTTTTCTTAGTAGGTATGTATAAGGACATGATAGTCCATTAATAAAGATGACTTGATTATATTCCCACTTATTCCCCTAAAAATAATTCTATATAAGGATTAAATATATTTTTGGAACTAAAAATGGGATTCCTTGAGTTATATAATGAAATTATAGGCTTCAATTTTGTTATTAAACGCCTATAATATATGTTCTTTGAATTATTAGTTGTGGTTTGATATAGGATTTTACTATATATAGCTCATATATTTCAATTATCCCTTTCAATTATTTTATTGATTTATGTTTGTAATGTTCTATGTCTTCTATAGCTAAAAAATGATAGAGTAGGTGAATCTTGGTTATGGATTTTAAATTTTATTAACAATATAAGGATCAACATTGTTTTCTTATAGTGTTTAAAAAATAGACTAACATAGAATGAAATGGATTTATTATGTATTAATGAGGTTTTAAAACTATTAGTTTATTATATATATGTGATGGTTTGAGACTTTTTTATGAGTAATTATTTTTGTGATCATATGTCACCATATTTCATATTAGAAGTGATGAGGGATTCCATTCCCTTTATAACATTTACCATATATGGGGCCCTATGATTAAGGAAATGTGATGAAAAACCCTATGTGATCCCAACATTGATGGGGGATTTGATGGAATTCCCTACTATTAACTACTTTATATGGATGTTGGAAATAATACCCTTATTAGATCATTCCAATGATGGGGATGCGATTCTCATTTTTGAATAGTAATAATTGTATATGTTTCCCATTTAATGAGATCCAATAGTATAATATATAAGTTCATAACTTATGATATTTTTTCATCTATTGGGAAGTTATTCCCTCTAAAAATGATGTGATAAATACAAGATTCCCAAATAAATATATTTCCCTAGGGATGCAATATAAATTGTTCAGAAAATATTACCATGATTTTTTCATACAAATTTTCAATATATTATAAAATTATGTTATACCTCTTTATTATAGAGACAGATGTGTCACTTAGTCAATGATTATATGATATTTTATGTGATATCCCAATAATGGATGAATCTGGTATGGTCACAAAAATTTTATTTTTCAATGCAGAAGGTAATTCCATATTATATATACTTTTATTTAATATTAAATTTTATTTATGAGCATATGACATTTTATAAAAACTTTTCAATACTATATATATTCTGGGAAACAATTATTGGTGGAATTCCATGTTGTACTCACACACTCCCTGAGATCCATAATACCTATATTGACTTTATTTCTCTTGATATTGGTAGGATAAAATACATTTTCGTTGATGTTTGTGCCATGTTGCTTTGTGGGAGCTTATATAGATAATTGAGGATGTACTCGAGACTAGTTTAGATCTTATATATAGTATTTTTATAATTTAAATGTAATTTATTATATAATATTCCCATTATGGATCCTATGATTTCCTTCATGAATTTATTATATCTTATATCATCATTTGGTTAAATTTATGGATGATTATTATAATGAATATGAAACATAATATTTATGTCATTCTTTGCCACTTTTTATTTTTCATTGATAATTATTATAATTATTATGTTGTTACTTATGAAAATATTCACCTATAGGAGAATGGACTCCCCAATACATGTACAGAAACTCATCATATGTCTGTAAACTCTAGCTTATGAAGAGGCATGCATGAGGTATCTCGGGCCTAGTTTTTCCATTATAAAAGTGAATTGGAGTGGGTGTGGTATAAAGTCGTATTAG
Source organism: Viscum album (assembly GCA_963277665.1). NCBI lineage: Eukaryota > Viridiplantae > Streptophyta > Magnoliopsida > Santalales > Viscaceae > Viscum > Viscum album. The sequence goes on along the minus strand of OY728159.1, from coordinate 1,144,460,167 downwards.
AGACATGTTATTTTATTTTATTCTTATTTTTCATGACAAGTAAGTTATATAATATTATGTGGTTATAAAAAGAGATGATTCTTATTACTAATAGTATATTAACTATATATGTAGGTTATAAAAATTAAATGGGTTAATGCATTTGTTCTTGGTTTTATATATAAAATATGGGTTATTTTTTTTGAATGTTATTCAATATGGTATTTAATTTTTGGTAATTATTCTCATATTTACCCATGGTAGAATTAAGATGTGTGTTCATGAATCATAATTTTTATATATAATTCACTATAAATTCACGTTTTTCCCTATTTTTTGGAAAAAAATTTATGATATTATTTTTTATTATTTTCTGTTTGAGGTTTGATGATTCTTATCAATGTTTCTTTATCAGAAATAATTTTAAAAATAATTTAATGACACGTAATTGTTTTAACAGGGTCCTAATACTTTGGGGAGGGGGCTTTTTTAATTACTATTATTATTTTTCAATTATTTAACCATTTAAATTTTTTAATATTAATATTAAAGAGGAATTTTGATTGTGTTTTTATGAATAAAATTTATAGAATTAAATAAAAATAAAAACTATATTGGTGCTAGGAATGAATGGGTTTTCCTTGAGGTTTTCTTTTATTGGTCCTTCAGTTCCAATTTAGATTATATAATATTCATTTGAGGATCAAATGAATTCTATTCAGGGACCAACCCCATCAATATTATATTTTAATAATTATTTTTGCATTCAAAATCATATTAATCCCATCAATTACCACATATTATTGAGTGTTATGTGATTATCCTATAATGAAAATATATATTCCAACATTATTCACAAAATTCCACCATACATCATCCAATACTCTATCCATCTCAACCTATAATTTATAACATGAGATTAAATAAGTGAATAAAAATGTATGATTGTAGGATGCAAATTTTTCTATTGGAAAATTCTAGTTAAATTGGGATCCATTAAATTAATACCTTATAAAATCCAATAGAACATTATAAACTAATTAAAAACATAATTAAATTGATGATCACGTTATGGAATATTTCTATAATCCTCCAATGAAATATAAATTATGAATGTAGACCATGATAATGGACATTGATAATTTATTTATTATAAAATCATAATTAATTCAATAGATGTGGAGGAAATTATTAAAATGATTAAAATGAAATTTTATTATAGATACCCCACTATATTAGTGATAAGTTTAATCCACTACTGTGGTGATGTTGAAAAAAATTTAAAAATTGTAGGGGAAGCTGTTATTTCATGTATAAAATCCATTTATATTGGAAGGGAGGAGGATATATTCTAAATATGTGGTTAATGATATTTATTGAATCTCAATTGACTTTATATGAACTAGTTTCATCGTAAAAGCATGGATGAAGGCTATATGAAATGTATATATATATTACTCATTGTATCCCTGAAATAAAATAAAAAATATGTTTTCTATTTTATGATTTCATCCATAGAGGAGGAATTGATTTAGATCATATGGTAAATAATGGTAGTGTTATTGGGTGTAGGACATACAGATTTATTTAATCTACCATATCTTATATATATGTAAATGGATTCTTATCATGATTATTTCCAATTCATATATGATGAGAATGACCAAAATTTTATTCTTATTCATTACAGAAGAACTAAAATTTATTTTTGAGAAAATCATGAGAGAATTAAACTACATTAACAATTAGTTAACTATCCCAATATATGAATAACTATAAGATAATAAAAAAATATTTTAAATTTTTTTTAATGTAATTCTATAAAATATTAAATCTATAATAATAATAAAATCCATAAAATCCATAATTTTTGGAATTATCATATTAATACCAAAATATTAACTATAAAATTAAATTTTTATTAATATAAATATTATAATACATTAGTTCTATAAATTTAACAAAAATATAGAAATAAAATATTGACATTGTTGAATAATCACATCCTCATATAATAATTAATCCTTCTCATAAAGGGTCATTTTTAACAAATAAAATTCACATATAATATTTTCTTCCCTTATTAATTTCTTAGTGAATTATTTTTAATTTGTTTAATATTTAAGTAAATCTCAGTTTTAACATGAAATCACTAATTCAATACCATGTTATACATGTTTCATATCATAGTTTTAAATTTCATAGATTATAAATCATCATTATTTATTTAGATAAAATAAATTCTTCATCCTCTTATCTATTGATGTTCATTATTCAAATTCATGGAGATCCTTAATGTTTTATATGAATAAAATATATAAATTTTTACTTAATCAATTTATGTTCATATCAGTCATTAAATATATTATAGATTTTTTGTTTTCACATATATATGAAATGTTATTTTGGAATCTTTTAGAAATTAATATTTAGAAACCAATTACCATAATACCATAATTTAAATTAATTTGTGTATGTTTTTTAGAAATAAATTTTTGAAATTATTTCATTGATTAATAAATGAGTGAATTAAATAAATGTTTTGTGTTCTATTTTATATATAATTTTTTTTCAACATAGATATTTTTCCAATTAAAATTAATTAACAAATTTTCTAATAGGGGATCATTTATTTCCTTAATTGAATATTTTTTTTATTGAGAAATATAGGTTATTTTTAATCTATATGGTAATTAATAATAAAAAACCAATTATTTGAGGAGGAAAAAGCATAATTGAAATTAAACACAATAGCAAATATAAGTTAAAAAATCAACCACTATTGAAAATCACTAATCTATTTAATGAAAAATGATTTTCATAGGGGAACATGTAATAATTATATGATGAGGTGAATTAGTGTAGGCACATTTTACCTAATACATACAACATAAACATTTACCAACATTAACTATTTTACCATATAAACCAATTCATATTAATGAATATGATATATTCACATTGAAAACCCACTCAGCATAAAATATACAATGTTAATAGTGTACAATAAAAAATATTCTTATAAGGATCTATTCCAATAAAGGTATCTAATAATTGTTGTGTTAATGAAATTTATAATCGATGGTTTTTGAACAATTATTAAAAATTATTGTAATAACAGTTGGTAGGTATGACCATTTTTCCAAGAGGATATCTCAAAAATGGAATAATATTTCTCAAAAGGTTTTTTATACTAAATCCCTATAGTATATAATATCCTGACATGTTCCTTATTCTGGAACCCACCAATTTAGAATTTTCTTGTAAAAAAACTAATTAATCTCATTTGTTTTATGTTTTTTCTCACCTCAACAACTTCCACAATAGATTATTATCTTCCTCAGATTCATCATAGTAATCTAGATCTGTTTTTTCTCCCTTATTCAAATTATAATAATTTGACCCTATGTATGATCCAACCATTTATCTAGATCACTTTTCAATTTAATTAACATTTATACCATTTAAAAGATTATAATATTAAATTTATTCTCTTTGGTTAAAAATATATATTTCAAGAGATTATTCTCCATAGTATACTCAATGATTGAGAACTTTTAAGGGTTTATTATAATATTTTTTCATTCTCACTTAAAATCACTCATCTTTATTCCTCTTAACTGGACTTTAGATGATTATTTTTCAAATTATAAAATTCTCTAACGCAAATGATATTCAAAACATATATGATGGCTAATACTTCTATTATTTATGAAAATATTCATTATAATATATTAATGAATAATCTCCATTATATTTATACCCATCGTTGAATATCTAAGCATCATTAAAAAATATCATCAGGACATCATTTATTCTATTTATTAATTCTTTACTAATATTTTTAACACTAAAATCTTTGTCAAAATTCATAAAGACCCACTCAAATATTTCCCCAACTCATGGATAACAACTCAAATATTTTTATCTAAATGTAAATAAACTATAGTCTCTTTTTATTTTATTGATAATAAAGGTATGGTAAAACCACATAAATAGTTAATAACTTCTAGTTTACTATCATCAGTAGACAAAAAATTATTATATATTGAAATTTATTCATATTTTTCTATTTATTTAACAATAAGAAGAAAATTAACAAATAATTTGGATCATTCCAACCCAGATTATGGTTCTTCAATCGTAATCTGACATAGATTTTAGTCTTCATGTTTTTATATTCACAATATCTAACACAAAATTTGAATGATCTATTTTGACATGTCACCTTCATGATAAAACTTCTTATTGGCGTTTTCCCATATGAAGTTTTTATTTCGGCATCCCAAATTGAATTCCCCATTCTTACTACATGTATAGTGCATGTACAAGGTCAATCTAGAAAAAAGAGTAATGTTGTTCCTTATTTTTGATTTGTGATTAATTATGTGAATATGTGGAATTTTGAAAATCAATTTTTTTTGTTTGTAAATTTTTTTCAGAAGGGTAAATTATTGAACTAATATAATTCAATAAAAATTAATCATAATAATAGAAAAACAATTAAACTGATTACTGATGATATATGATAAAAATGTACCAGGGATGTGTGTATTTGTGTATCCCCAAAAAGATTTTTTACTTATTGCATTTTGTAGTTCATAATAACTAATATATTTCTGTTTTGAATGTATCAAAAAACCCTTGTCCTGGTGAGTCCCAATTAAATCAAGATATATCAATTTCTTTGTCTGGAATTTGATTCTTATTAATTTTATTAGGGATCAGGCCTTCCATGATGACAATTAAACCCAATTATCCGGGGAGTACATTATCATGATTCCCTTTATGATCCCTGAAAACTTAATTCCTTGTATGATATGGGGTTTCTAGCGATATTCAATAATAGAAATCGAGGGAATTTTGTAATAATGATGAAAACATGAACAATATAAAATTGATTGATTAATGAACCCACATTTTATCACAGCCCCAACACATGTTTTAATTAGATACAAATGGATTAAATGTTGAAAAATAAACATGGAATACCTAATGTGTTCATTATAGCAGAAATATGAATGAAACGACTGGTGATTACAAGAGAAAAACTCCATAATTTTCCTAGAATGAGTTCCAAGCTCTTCCTCCAACAACATGTGTCCTTTGTATAATACTCTCCTTCTCAAAAGCTTCACCCTCCCCTTAATTGGGCATCACTCTTCTCTTATGTTTGTTTGGGGTCCAAATCACGAGTCAGATGTTGGGTAATATGGGTAGATTGGAGTGGGTGGGGGTGGTTGATAGTTGCATGGTTTTGACACACGGTTAGATAAATTGTGTGCATGGTTTTATACACAAGAATAAGAGCACACAGGTAACATGTCTGGTCCACACAGTCTGACAAACCATGGAGATCCTGGGAAGTGGGTCTCTGTCTCAAAAATGTAGTCCCTACATCGTTTGATTGGGAATTTTTATGGTTTGTTAAACCATGTAGAGACTGAGTGGGGTTCCCTTACCTTGAAAAATGATGATATTCTAGGAATTCAATTTGGGGTTCATGGCCTGGGTGACCTAGCATTAGATAACACCATTGAAATAGGGTCCAAATGCATCCAATATCTTTCTGAATCACTAGAGATTTAATGTCCTCAATTTTCTATCATTGGCGACTAAAATACATATCTAAATATAATTAATTTCAAAAAAATCAGAAAATCCATTCCCACCAACAGATTCAAGATAATTAAATAATTTGAAATTCTATATTCACAACAATACATTAAAATTACCCCACACTCTATTTATTATTTTTCACAAAAAAAATCATATATAATCATTTGAGATGAATTAACAAAGATATATGTTGAAATGTCACAAATTATATAATTTTAATGAATATGTATTTTGAATAAAAAATCATTAACAATTAATTCATTCATACTTCATGACACCCAAAATTATTGAAATTACCTAACAATGTAAGCCTATTCCAAATCCTCCAACCATTCATCCATAAATCACTATTCTTTAAAACCTGATTTTTAATTCTTCATTAAAATAATTTCTCAACCTCCATTTTCATCTCATTACACACTATGATTATTGAAGCATAGGTTTCATCATCACCCATTGGTGGGCGACCACTATAATAGATCACACACCCTCATTGAGTTTCATGTTTTGAAACATGGTGAAAGGTCATAAAAAATATTGTTTCTAACCTGGAATATCTCATATTATTTTCATTGGGATGAGATACTAACATTAAATTAGAACCATTTTTTCCTGTCAACACATGATGAATATTTGGAGAAAGTAAGAAATTCATGAAATTAAGATAACATGATAACCACTTGGGTGGATAAAATAGTTCCCACACAACACATCTCTTTATGAAAAAACTGATTTCCATTTTAATGGGTTCCTTAATTTAAATTACTCCATCAAAAAAGTCATTTAAAAAGATGTTTTCTAAATTAATGACTAAATGTTTCTCCAAAAATTTTACAATGTTCATTCATCACAAATAAGGTTTTTCAGTATGGATATATGAGAAATGTTTAGAAATAACTCCTTAAAACCCATTTTTATCCAATTGATATAAGCCTATGGCACATATAACAACCCTTTATAAAAACCCTAATAAAACATTCCATCCTGGGTAATGATCATGCAGTTGACCATATGGGGTGCCATTTGTGGGAACCCTACCCCATACTTAAGACCATTCATGGTCCCCTAAGAAGGTATTGAGGTGGAGAAGGGTGGCCAAGGTAGGGAAGAAAGTAGAGAGAGGAAGAAAAATTAAATAAAAAATTTAGAACTAAAAATATCCTTTCAAAAGATGAAACTTATATGGAAGCAATCTGTGTGAGAGGTCCCGCAAAGCAGAAAAGTGGCATTGAGTTGTAGATTGTGAGTAAAATGTTGAGTAAAGAAGAAAATCAGAATAAGTGAATCAATAAAACCAGATCAGTATTAGGGAGAACCAAAAGGTACCACATAATCAGACCATGCTCATGAAAATGAATAGTGGTAAAGGCATGATAACAAAGTCACAAAAATAAAATTGGCCAAAAATAAAAGTAACAAAATATAATTAGTTCCGTCCAATGGAGTGATGGGATGGATTATAAAACTATGCACATGTGGCATCATCCGAGGTGGGGTCTATATTAGGTGGAGTGGTGGACATCCATTTAGTGGGAGAAGATGTGGGGGAGGGACCACCCATTGATGAAGATCCCCAAGAAGGATTAGGTTGGAAAGGTGCATTTCCATACATGTAATAGGAGGTGTGGGGGTACATCCTCTTAGAGATCAGGTGCTTGGGGATTGGCCATCCTAAGTCCTTCCATCTCCACCCGAGTCTTTTCAAAATGCAAATGGAACATTTGATACTAGTCCTACTGCCACATCCATAAGAGGTCTGGAATGGCATATGGTGTTACTTGAAGGTTAGAGAATGAATGATAGTATGGGAACTTAAGTGGGATCATATATGTGGGGTAGGTGGTGGCAGGATATGTGTCATCATGGGGTGCGGAGTGGTGGGAACCAGTATGTGAAATACGAGGTGCCTCTTCCTCAGTGGCCTCACATTGGGGTCTAGATGGTTCTTCCATGGGTTGGCCTTTAAAATTGTATCCGGTTCCATCATAGATGAGAATCCTTATTTGATTAAGAAGGGTGATATCAAAGTGAGGGGACGGTGGAAGCTCAACGAATACAGTCTCATCATATTCAATATCCAATGTATTTATCAAGAGTGTGAAAAGGGGCTAAAAAATTCCCCCCTTTGGCTGGGAGAATATATTCTTTAGGTGCTGTGAGAAAATATATCAATTGTTATCCTGACCTCTGGTGATCATGGAGTGTTAGAAGAACACATCTAGATTAGTAAAATTTTCCTCACCATATGACCGAGCAGTGAAGCATGTGGTAGAAATTAGATGCAATATATGATGAATGTGGTTAAGTAGTCCGGTTGCCTCAATAGTTTAGGGCACATATGAATCACCAGGTAGGGGAATGGTGGTTGAGAAGGCTCCGGAAGCTATAGGGTCCCTTTCAAGGAGTGATTTGGCATACACTATAGTTTCCACATCATTACATTCATAAATTATGAATAATTTGGTGAACATTTATAGGCTAAAACTAATTCCTTTTTTTCAGCAGGTTGAATGGTACATTTTCATTTGGCCTCCCTCAAATAGCCCTTCTCATCTTCAATACACTGATCAAAGAGTTTAAAAGTTGTTGTGAACTCTAAAACTAGCTCCTTTAATGTGGGGTTTTGAACGAAAAGTTCTGGGCTATGGTGCCTAGGTCTATGAGTTATTTTAGTTCCACTATCATTCCCAATGTCTAAAGGTATTTCATTATAAAGTGTTGAGGGGTATTGAACTCCCTAGTTACCAATATCTTATTTATCAAATTTTATTCATTTTTACTAAATTTAATGAGGGTACCATGGGTGGGGGCATAACTGAAAGTTAATGCTCTCATTGAGGATGAAATTATGGGTTTGGGTTGTGGGACATACATGCAACATAGTGCACACAACAAAATTGAACATTTTACAAAAAGAATTTATAAAAAATCGAATAAATATTATGAAAGAACTAAAGAACCTAAGGAAAATCACAAATCAAGAAAATGAAATTCCAAAATTATGGATTTTGGAAAAATTATTTGTTTCCACAGTGTATGAAAATGAATCAGTGAAAAATTAAGTGGAGGAGAGAAGAAATTAACTCCAAAAGGATAATAAAATAAATTGATAGAAAATGGTGGAAAAATAAGGGGTTGGAAGAACCCTATCGAGAAAAGGGATATAAGAAGAAGATGATGAATAGAAAACAAATATAATGAGGGAGAAAACAAACAATGGTTAGGATCTAGTGGAAGAAGGACCGAACGATTGAAGGAAAAGAGGATGAAATGATGATCATGGTGCATGAATTGGGAGAAGGAATCATATGATTAGGGTTTTAATGAGGGGGAAGGGAAAAATTTTGGGGTTTTTAAAAAATGTCAGTTTTTATGTGGTCATACGGTTTCAACGCACAGTTTTCTAAACCATGTGCCAACCGTCTGAGAGGCTACTAGAAAATATGGTGTTTTCCAACATAGTTTTTTTGGTGATTAAATCATGGTTTGAAAAACTATGCAATAGCCATGCAGGATTGCACTAGAATGGGCTCATTAAGGCATATGGTTAGATCAAATGGTTTTCCAAACCAGGGGCCAACTGGGTTGTATGTTCTGTTTGATGAAATTTTGTAAACATCCATCTTCTTCATTAAAAAAAACTACAAAATTGAAAACTCTTGCTCAACCATGATGTTTAAAAGATGAATTGAGATTTTCTATAAGAAATTTAATCCTTGTAAAACAAAAATTAAATAATATATCTATCTAATTGAATTGATTCTATAATAAAACACACAATTAATAAAATAGACACTAACATGCATCCCTAATCACTCAAAAACAAATAATTATTTTAATAAATGTTTTTGAAATTTGGGGTTACCTCCAAGATAGTGCTACATTTATAGTCTCGATATTGACATACCTGGGAATATTTATACCAGAATTGAAAGTTAGAGACTGTGACCACCTTGTATTCTATGTAAAGATAAGGTTTTAGATGCTCTCATTGTACATTAATGGTTTGACCATCAGATCCATCAACTTACACCATACTACAGTGGAAGAATTTGATACCTTTAAAGGGTCCTACCAACTGGTGTAATGGACCGAACCTCTCCGGACCATTCTTTTGTCGAAAGGATGGTCACGAAGTGTTCTGGAGTGTAAAATGGACTTTTCCAAACTTTTCATAATTTTGTAACTACATGCCATGTAGTGTGAGTACACGCCATGTACCACCTCACCAGGTATACCCCATGTTGAATTCCATGTCCTTTCCGTGTGAAAAAAATGAGTACATGTCGTGTATCTCATAATACACACCATGTAGTCCCTCCCCACGTACGCGTTACCCTCAAACCGTGTGTTGAACAGTCAACCGTTGTGTGCCGTGTTGGAGATGTGTCCTTGTCGTGTGAAAAAATGAGTACATTCCATGTATCCCATACTACACACCATGTAGTCCCTCCCCGCATACGCGTTACCCTCAAACCGTGTGTTGACCAGTCAACGGCCGTGTTCCGCATTGAAGGCCGTGTTGGAAGCTGCGTGGTGACCGTGTGAAATGGCCGAGTACACGCTGTGTACTAGGAAGTACACGCCATGTACTTTTGTTTTTCTCACCTATAAAAGTAGGGGTCCTATCCTCCTTTTCAACACACTCCTACCCTCCCCATTCCATCGAGCAGAGCTCTCCCAAGAGACTCAAAGGATCTTTTCTTCCATAACATCTTCGTCCGACCTCCGATTTACGATCCGTCAGCGGCCACGGGGTCGTAACGATGAGTTGGAACTTTTGAGGTTGGATCTGTTGTCGTCCCTTCAACCTCTCCTTCCCAACTTCAACCTGAGTAGGTTTTTCTGGGATTTGAAAGAAGCGATGGATGCCGACAGATGTCTTATAATGATGATCCGGGGGATTGTTGTAATTAGAACCTATTGAGGTAGAGATATTACCTTCGTTTATCTAATTTTTGCATCATGCGGAGTGGGTTTCCTCTTGTTTATGGGAAAAACTTTTGAACCTGTTTTATAAAGAAAATAATTGGCTTATATAACGGGGATGAGAAGTTTGTGAATGTAGTTACATTATTTATATAATGTGATATTATGTTGCGAATTGAATGGGCTTGTGCCTACTTGAAATCACAGTCGTTGGGGGCCTTTTCTTGCACAATTAAATTCTTCCAAATCTTTCTAGACCGTTTATGGATGGAGAATTTGTTGAATGTAGAAATTTGTTAATCACATAAAGTTGGCTGATTAAATGAATAACTGGAACCCTTGTGTGATCATCCTGGTTAAAAACAACAGCAATAATAAACATGTGGGTGTTGGTTAGGGTTTATTTATGTGAAGGGAGTGTTTTGCGGGTTGTTGGGGATCGGGTGAGCAGCGGGGCTGCGATTGTCTTGCTTGTGGGTTGGTATAAATGCTATGTTGGTGTTGGGTATCATGGCTGTGATATATGGTATCCAGGGATGATTTTGTACGAGTTTCGCTGTGTTTTTGGTTATGGTGGTTAGCAGCGGGGCTGCAGGGATGCGTTTGAATGTGAATGAACTATGGGTTGTGAATAATAAATAAAAGTGTAAGATTTAATGAATGGTGGGGCATGGTAATGGAATGGGAATAATAATCAATGGGGTGGTTGGTTAAAAAGAAGGGACTTGTTTGTGTTTCTAATGTTTACCTAACTTGATTTGTGGATGGCGGGGATATGATTTATGAATGATAGATGTGGTTGGTTGTGGATAGTTTCCCAGTAGTTAAAGAACTAATAAACTGATACTTTTGAAACATGAAAACCTAAATGGGGTTGGGGTTGTTTGTTTTATGCATACTTCGAAGTAGCAGTGCTGAGGCACATGCTTCATTATCTATTTAGAAGCTATAGGTTGGGCTATGTGTTTGGTATATATATATATATATATATATATATATATATATATATATATATCTGTATCTTTGTGTTTTGTCGCACCCCAACCATGTTGGGCACTTAGTGCCGAAAACTCCCATTTCAGGGGAGAGGGTATTTTCCCCTTAGTTACTAGCTCCTTCCTGCTCCTTCTTCCATAAGTTGTGATGGCTTAAGGAGACCTTACACCCAAGACACTTCTGGTAGGTTTTGATTGGGGTGGTTTTAGCCCAAAAATCATCGGGCATGCTTACTGTTTCCCAAGAATCTTCGAGATGAGGCCCAGGTGTGTGTGGGTAGGATATGCAGTTGTGAGGCCCAAGTGTGTGCGGGAGGGATATGCGGTTGTGAGGCCCATGTGTGTGTGGGCGAGATATGTGGTTTTGAGGCCCAGGTGTGTGCGGACAGGATACGTGGTTGTGAGGCCCAAGTGTGTGCGGGTAGGATATGTGGTTCTTGAGGCCCAGGTGTGTGCGGGCGAGAAGAGTGTGGTAGCGTCAGGATGTTCATCTTTAAGAAGAGAAGCTAACTTGTGGGAAGTGGCGCAAGGTAACCAATACTCTTGTTCTTATGTACTACTACCTATTGTTTTGTGTTTTGGTGAGCGTGGCTGGTGAGGTTGGGTGGATATAATTCCTTGATAGGTTTTGGTTTCTTCTGTTATTCTCACAGGACATTAGGATGTCTCCCCACTTGTGCACGATAGATTTAGGTTTACCTACTGAGTATACTTGTATGCTCACCCTATGTTTAGTTTCAAGTTTCTAGGAGGACTACCAGGGCCGTGCGGGACCCTACTAGTTAGGAAAGTTGGAGTTGTTGCAGTTTGATGTACTCTTGTTTCTTTTGGTATTGTACTTTTCAGCTTTCTTGTACTTTTACTTTGTTTCAGAACTGTTTAAACATGCATGTGTTATTGGTTTGGGTTTATTTAATTGTCATCCCTTTTCTTTTTCTTTTGTTGATTGAGTCATCCTATTTACCGATCTTAAATAAATAAAAAAGGGTAATGCCTCCCATATTGTAAAGAATTCATACCCTTGGTGCTAGTCACCAGTATGGGGCCTACAGGAGTCGAGACTCGTGGGTCATTATCTCCCTTCCACAATTTCCAACTCAGGAGGGGCATCTATGGTGGGAGGGTGTCATGATAGAATGGTATCAGAGCTGATAGATGAGAGATATGATGGAGTTTTGAGTTAGGCATAGTGAGGATTGTATGGGATGATAGGGAAACAGTGTTGGTTGATCTTGGTGCGTGAAATAGGCCCGGGAAGACCGGCTAGGACACGAGATTTTAGGGCCCCCCATGATCCGATGCAAGGACTCTGAGCCTACCGAACGACCAAGTGAGACTATATTGATTGTAGGGTAGAGACCCTAGGGAAGGTACATGAATCATCATGATTTTGTTTTACATGAATTGGGTTTTATGGGAAAGAAATTGAAATAAAAATGATAAAATGAAACCTTGAGAAATTTCCTTACTACTTGGGATTTGGTGATCTTTGTTTACCGTACAACTATGGCACCTAGACGTCAACAGAATGCTAGAGGAGTGGGACGTGGACAGTTTCACGCAGCATAGTTGACAGCTCCGGCAGGACCAGAGGTGGTGCGGGGTACGATTTGTTTGTTCAGCACTCTTTTTTCGGCTTTATTCTATTCGGGAGCTTCACACTCTTATGTTGCACCTAGTCTATCCCATTCTTTAGGACTAGTCGTAGAGAGACTTTCCGTACCCTTGGTGCTGAGTACACCAGTTGGAGGCTAGACCAGCGTATCTCGTGTTTTCTGGGTATGTGGGATGACGTTGGGACCGCATAGATCTAGTGGGGACCTTCTTTTTCTATAGGTACAGCCAAATGATGTCATCCTAGGCATTGAATGGTTGTTTTCTGTTTGTGCAGTTATTGACTGCTTCCGAAGAAGGGTCGTGTTCTACGACATGGATGGGCAGCATGTATCTTTTGTTGGCGAGAGGATCTATCACGTGGGAAGACGACATGTGAGGCCTCTCCTTTCTTTGTTAGGTGGGTTATCAGTGGTTTCAACTAATACAGAGATGATGGATGTCCCAGGGGTTTTTCGGGAGTTCCTCGATGTTTTTCCCGAGGATTTTGTGAGTCTACCCCCCCAACGTGACGTTGAGTTAGGAATATACTTACAGCCTGGTGCCCATCCAATTTCTATGGCCCCTTATCGGATGGCACCTTCAGAGTCGCAGGAGTTGCAGATTCAAATTGAAGATCCGATGGAGAAGGGTTTTGTTCGACCCATCGTGTCTCCATGGGGTGCTCTAGTTTTGTTCGTGAAGAAGACATATGGTGGTCTAAGGCTATTCATAGACTACTGAAGGTTGAATCAGGTAACGGTCAAGAATAGTTACCCCTTCCAAGGATAGATGATCTCTTCGACCAGCTGAGGGGAGCATGATGGTTTTCAAAGATTGATCTATGATCTGGATATCATCAGTTGAGGGTAAAGAATAATGACATCTCAAAGATGGCTTTCAGGTGCAGGTATGGGCACTTAATGTTTGTAGTGATGCTATTTGGAGTTACGAATGCACCAGCTGTGTTCATGGGACTTATGAACATTGACTTCCGAGAGTTTATGGACCTGTTCTTCATTGTGTTTATCGATGACATCCTGATCTACTCAAGATCAGAGGATAAGCATGTTGAGCATCTCAGGGCAGTCTTGGATGTCCTTAGACACCACCAAATTTATGGGAAATTGTTGAAGTGTATGTTATTGACACAAGAAGTACACCTCCTTGGGAACATGGTTTCTTAACATAGAGTGTTAGTGGACTCGTCGAAGGTGGAGGTAGTTGTTTCTTGGGCGGCACCCAATAGTGTGGCAGAAGTTCATAGTTTCTTGGGGTTGGCAGGTTATTATCGGAGGTTCATTTCAGACTTCTCTCGAGTTTCTACTCCATTGACAACCTTGACAAGGAAGAACCAGGTCTTTAGATGGAGCGAGCAATCCCATAAAGCTTTCGACTACCAGATAGAGAAGTTGGTCAGTGCCCCCGTACTTAGGTTTCTAGAGGAAGGGTTGTTGTATGAGGTGTTTTGTGATGCTTCTGGCCTGGGTTTGGGGTGCATAATAATGCAGAAGAAGTGTGTGATCTATTATGGGTCTAGGTAGTTACACCCTCATTAGCATAACTATGCCACCCATGACCGAGGTCTTGCCACAGTAGTGTTCGCACTAAAATTGAGGAGACATTACCTCTTTGGGAAGCACTTTTTGGGCTTCTCAGATCACAAGATCATACACTATATCTTCTCCCAGCGCGACCTGAACTTATGGTAGTGGAGATGGGTCGAGTTTCTCCCAGACAATGACCTCAAGATCTCTTACACTAATGGTAAGGGAAAGGTTTTGTCCGATTCCTTGAGTAGGAAGTCGCATAAGGAAGTGGTTTCGGAATCCGCTGATGCTTGGAGGGAGATGGGAGAGTTGGCTTCCTTGCACATGGATGCAAGGGTGGAGTGTGTTAGAGGCTGTTTGATTCATATGAAGGTGATGTCCTCATTGTTGCAGCAGAAGGAAGAGTCTCAGTGGAAGGCCTCTGAGGTGAAAGTGATGCGGGACCGTGTCGATCTGGGAAACGCTCCAGAAGGATTTCCAGAGGACAGACAAAATCAGATGCTTTTCCATGGATGGTTGTTTGTTCCGGAGGTGATGCGTGAAGGAATTATTCGTGAGTTCCATAGCTCAACCTTGGAGGTACACCCGGGAGTTTCAAAAATGTATCGAGGCCTGAGGGAACAGTTTTGGTGGCCCGGGGAGAAACGACCAGTGGCAGAGTTTATGGCTAAGTGCCTAGTGTATCAGAAAGTGAAGGCTGAACACTGTGTTCCCAGTGGTTTTTTGCATCCTTTAGATGTCCCTGAGTGGAAGTGGTATAAAATCTCGATGGACTTCTTCATAGGACTACCCAGAGCTCAGGGTGGTTATGATGTTATCTGGGTAGTGGTGGATCGACTGAAGAAATCATCTCACTTCTTGGAAATTAAGGAGTCAGGCCTAATGAGTACCTTAGTACAGAGGTACATAAACGAGGTGGTTCGGTTGCATGGAGTTCCAAATACAATAGTCTCATATCGGGATACTTGGTTTACCTCACGAGTCTGGAGGGGGTTACAACATGCTTTTGGCACCCAACTACGCCTTAGAACTGCTTTCCACCCCCAGACCGATGGGAAGATAGAGCGGAAAATCCAGACGTTAGAGTACATGCTGCGAGCATGCGTTCTAGATTTCAGAGGATCATGGGTGTGACACATGCCTTTAGTAGATTTTTCCTACAAAAACAGCTTCCACTCTACTATTGGCATGGCACCGTTTGAGTCTTTGTATGGAAGACCATGTAATTACCCCATTTGTTTGGTAGAGGCTGGTGAGATAGGTGCTCTTGAGCCAGAGGTAGTATAGAGCACCACAGAGAAATTCCAGCTTGTGCCTTAGATAATGGAAGTGTCTCAGGACCGACAGAAGTCTTATGCTGATCGTCGGAGGAGGACCTTGGAGTTCGAGGTGGGAGATCAAGTGTTCTTGAAGGATTCCCTTCGATGGGGGCAGCGAAGGTTTCGGAAGGGGAGTAATCTCTCTCCTATGTTCATCGGACCTTTCGAGGTGCTGAGTCTAGTCGGTGAGGTGGCATATCAGCTATCCCTGCCACCTTAGTTGGAGAAGTCTCACAACGTCTTCCACATCTCCCAGCTTCATCAGTACTTACACAACGACTCTCACTTTATCGACTGGGGAGAGTTAGATATGGGAGACGATGCGACCTTTGAGGAACGACCCGTCAGAATCAAGGATCGTAAAGATAAGGTGATCCATGGATGAACCATTGCCTTGGTTCGTGTGTTGTGGAGGCATGGAGGCCTCGAGGAGAGAACTTGGGAGTGGGAGGCTCAGATGCATGATAGGTACCCGGAGTGTTTTGACTTGTGTTTTTCTTGGTTCTTCTGAGATTTGTTTCGATGTTATACTTTTTACCTTTGATATATGGAATTCTTGGATCGTCGGTTGTGAGACCTTTTGTTTCATTGTTCTTTGGAAGTGTGTAACATGTCCGAATGTGTGGGGAAATGGGAAAACCTGATCCTCAATTGAGACGCATTAATGCAGATGTGATTGAAACCATGCGGGTGCGTCAGTGCCGCCTAAAGAGGATAATATCTCGACACAGGAGAAGGAATTTCCCCAAACCACGTGTTCGGGTAGTGTGTTGGTTGTACGGTGTTGGAGGCAGTGTAAGTTAAAAAATCATAATTTATGGAAGTGGGAGGAACCAATTCTTAATCGAGACGCATTAATGAGGATGCTATTAAACCTGTGCAGGTGAGTCAGTGCCGCCTAAAGCGGATAATATCTGGACATAGGAGAAGGAATTCCTAAAACATATGATTAGGGTTGTTGAATGGGTTTCTGTTATAACGAGAGCCCTAAGAGGCATCTTGTTGGGTTCCTCTGGGTTAGATTTTGAATTCTCGAGGACAAGAATGTTTTAAGAGGTATCTGATGTAATTTCCCAGACCTCTCTGACCCATTCCTTTGTCGAAAAGAAGGTCACGAAGTGTTCTGGAGGGTAAAATGGACTTTTTCCTCACTTTTCTGAATTTTGTAAATACACTCCTTGTAGTGTGAGTACACGCCGTGTACCACCTCGCCGAGTATACCCCGTGTTGAAGGTCGTGTCCTTGCCGTGTGAAACAAATGAGTACACGCTATGCAGTCCCTCTCCGTGTATGCGTTACCGTCAAACCGTGTGTTGACCAGTCAATAGTTGTGTGCCATGTTGCTGTCGTGTCCTTGTCGTGTGAAATAAATGAGTACACACCATGTATCCCATACTACATGCCATGTAGTCCCTCCCCACGTACTCATTACCCTCAAATCGTGTGTTGACTAGTCAATGGCCACATTCCACCTTGAAGGCCATGTTGGAAGCCGCGTGGTGACCGTGGGAAATGGCCGAGTACACGCCGTGTACTATAAAGTACACGCTGTGTACATTTGTTTTTATTGCCTATAAATGGAGAGGTTCTCTCCTCCTTTTCAACTCACTCCTCTCCTCCCCATTCACTCGAGCAGAGCTCTCCCAAGAGACTCTAAGGCTCTTTTCTTCCATAACTTCTTCGTTCGAGCTCCGATTTACGATCCGTCAGTGCCCACGGGATCATAACAACGAGGAAGAACATTTGAGCTTGCATCTGTTGTCTTCCCTTCGACATTTCCTTCCCAGATTTCACCTGAGGAGGTTTTTCTGAGATTTTAAAAAAGTGAAGGATGCCAACATATGTCTTCTATGGTTGATCTGGGGGAGCGTTGTGATCGGAACCTGTTGAGGTAGGGATATAACCTTTGTCTCTCTAATTTGTGCATCATGCGGGGTGGGTTTCCTCTTATTTATGCGAAACACTTTTTAACCGATTTAATAAAGATAAGAACAGGCTTATATAATGAGGATGGAAAGTTTGTGAATGCAGTTACATTATTTATATCCCATGATATTATTTTGTGAATTGATTGGTCTTATGCCTACTGAAAATCACGGTCGTTGGGGGCCTTTTCTTGTGCAATTAAATGCTGGCCAATCATTCTAGACCGTTTATGGATGGAAAATTTGTTGAATATAGAAATTGGTTAATCACATAAAGTTGGATAATTAAATGAATAACTGTAACCCTTGTGTGATCACCCCGGTTGAACAAAACTGCAATAATAAACATGTGGGTGTCGGTTAGGGTTTATTTATGTGAAGGGAGTTTTTTGTGTGTTGTTGTGGATTGGGTGAGTAGCGGGGCTGCGGTTGGCTTGGTTGTGGGTTTGTATAAATACTATGTTGGTGTTGGGCAACAGGGCTGTGATAGATGTCATCAAGGGAAGATGTTGTATGAGTTTCGGTGTGCTTGTGGTTATGGTGGTTGGCAGCGGGGCTGAAAGGATGGGTTTGAATGTGAACAAACTATGGGTTGTGAATAATAAATAAAAGTGGAAGAGTTAATGAATGGTGGGGCATGGTAATGGAATGGGAATAATAATAAATGGGTTGGTTGGTTAATAGGAAAGGACTTGTTTGTGTTTCTTATGTTTACCTAACTTGATTTGTGGATGGCATGGATTCGATTTACGACCGATCGTTGTGGTTGGTTGTGGATAGTTTCCAAGTAGTTAAGGAACTAATAAACTGATACTGTTGAAACATGAAAACCTAAATGGAGTTGGGGTTGTTTGTTGTATGCATACTTCGATGTAGTAGTGTCTAGGAACATGCTCAGTTGTCTATTTAGAAGCCATAGGTTGGGCTGTGTGTTTGGTATATATATATATATATCTATATCTTTGTGTTTTGTCGCACCCCACCCATATTGATCACTTAGTGCCAAACACTCCCATTTCATGGGACAGGGTGTTTTCCCATTAATTACTAGCTCCTTCCTACTCCTTATTCCATAGGATGTGATGGATTGAGATGACCTTACACCCAAGACTCTTCGGGTAGGTTTCGATTGGGGTGGTTTTAGCCCAAGACACTTCGGGCAGGCTTACAGTTTCCCAATAATCTTCGGGATGAGGCCCAAGAGTGTGCGGGTGGGATATGCAGTTGTGAGGCCCAGGTGTGTGCAGGCGGGATATGCGGTTGTGAGGCCCAGGTGTGTGTGGGAGGGATAGGCGGTTGTGATTCCTAAGTGTGTGAGGGTGGGATACGTGGTTGTGAGGACCAGGTGTGTGCAGGCGGGAAATGTGGTTCATGAGGCCTAGGTGTGTGAGGGTGGGAAGAGTGAGGTAGCGTCAGGACGTTCACCATTTGGGAAAGAAGTTAACTAGTGGGAAGTCGTGCGGGGTACCCAATACTATTGTTCTTATATAATACATACTATTGTTTTGTGTTTTGGTGATCATGGCTGGTGAGGTTGGGTGGATAGAATTCCTTGATAGGTTTTGGTTTCTTCTGTTGTTCTCACGGGACATTAGGATGTCTCCACAATTGTTCATGAGAGCATTAGGTATCCCTACTATGTATACTTGTATTCTCAACCTATGTTTACTTTCAGGTTTCCAGGAGGACTACCAGGGCCGTGCGGGACCCTACTAGTCGGGACAGTTGGAGTTGTTGCAATTTGTTGTACTCTTGTTTCTTTTGGTATTGTACTTTTGAGCTTTCTTGTACTTGTACTTTGTTTCAGAACTGTTTAAACATGCATGTGAGATTGGTTTGGGTTTATTTACTTGTCTTCCCTTTTCTTTTTATTTTGGTGTTTGACTCATCCTATTTCCTGTTCTTAAATAAATAAAAAAGGGAAATGCCTCCCATAATTTGAAAAACTCATAACCTTGGTTCTAGTCTCCACCCCAGGGCCTACTAGATGCGGGACTCGGGTGTCATTATCTCCCATCCACCATTTCCAGCATAGGAGGTGAATCTTTGGTTGGAGGGGGTCGTGAGAACTGGGACATCTACTTCCTTGGAAACAATCTCAAGTGATAGTTATACAGCAATACCTCATCATCGATATAGAAGTATTTTTAAAATATCATGTGGTCATGAACCATATTATTTTTTTCTATTTGTATATCGTAACATTATGATAAGCCTACCATCATATGGCATCAAGCTCTGTCAATTGAAATTTTTGTTTCTCTTCTATGATCATTAGATCATAGTTGAAGTCCTTGATAACCCCATAGGCCTTATGATCATGTTTCACTAGTAAATAACATAATTTTACATATATTAGAATGGATGGGGACATGGCTAGTGGTGTTTGGAAGGCGTACCTATATTCCCATAAGGAATCATCAAGTTTCTTAGACCTATACTTCTTTAATACTCCCATAGTTTTCTCCAGGATTTGTTTCAGTTCCCCTTTTGAGACTTCCACATGGCTACTGGATTGAGGATGGTAGTGTGTCCCCATGCTATATCTCATTGCATATTTTTGGATCACATTATGCATAAAATCATTGTAAAAATGAGTCCCTTTATCACTATTTAGAACCCATGGAACACTGAATCTTATAAAAGTATTCTTCTTCATGAAGGTAACAATGACCTTCACTATGTTATGCACTGTGGTAGTAGCTTCCATCCATTTGGATACATCATACACACTAACTAAAATGTAGGAGTTCCCATATAATGGGGTAAATGTCCCCATGAAATCAATAACCCACACCTCAAATACCTCAACCTCAAGGATGAGTTGGTGAGGCATTTAAAATTAGGACCCCATGTTACCTGCCCAAGAGAACCTATCACGGCGTGCTAAAAATTATCGGGCATCCTTATGCATGGTTAGAGTGGAAAATCTAGATTGAATTTTTTTTTCTATCATTCGGTCAGGCCCATGATTCCCCCATTAGCGGAACAATGAAAAAAAATCAAGAATTCATTTAATTTCTTCTTCAAGAAAGAAGCTGTGACTCAAACTGTATACACATGATCATGAAAGTATAAGGTCTTCTCAGAAATATCTTTTTTACTTATTAAGATAAATTCATTATTTTTTGGTAAATCAAGATTAGGATGAACCACTCCCATAACCAAGTAGTTGAAGAAGTCACCTTACCTTAGGTGAGGTGCGACTCCGACTGAAAAAATATTCTTTTCTAGGAAGTCTTATTTTATTTCTCTATAATCCTCTCTTTCCAAATGAGAAAAATTCAAAGATGAAGAGATGATTAGTTACTACATTATCACTTTCATTCTTTTCATGGATTTCTTAGTCAAATTCCTAGAGTAGAACCACCCAACGAATGAGTCACTGCTTTGCATTCGTCTTATTCAACATATATTTAATTATTTCATATTAGGCATAAACATCTACTTTGGATAACACTAAATAAAATCATAATCCATCAATTACAATGACCAACCTCAACATCTCTTACTTGGTGGTGGTGTAATTAATTTTAGATTCATTCAATGCTTGACTTGCATAATAAATTGGTCTCAAGATACGATTCAGATACTATCAGAGTATGGACCCCACCACATAATCACTTTTGTCACACATAATATCTACTTGTTCCTCCCAATTTTGGGAAACCATAATAGGATCCTCTAACAATCCTTTTTCATGACTAGGAATTCTTCAACACACGTTTCATCAAATTTAATGGCAACATCCTTCAAAAGGATGTTGGTCAAATATTGATCTATTTTTGATTAATTATGAATGAATCATATAATAAAACCTATATATCCTATAAAACTATGAATGGCACCGAAAATTTTTGGAATGGGAAGCTTTGAATTTACATCCATGTTTTTCAAGTCAACTTCAATTACATTATGAAGACATGGTGGCCTAATAGAATTCCCTTTTGTATGATAAAGTGGCACTTCTCCCAGTTCCAAACCAGATTGTTGTACTCGCAGTATTCAGGGATTAATTCCAAATTTTTCAAGAAGGTGTTTAATAATTTCTTATATATTGAGAAATATTCAAGGAATACTTCAAAAAATTTCTCTTCCATATAATGGAATATTTCCAACATGCATATCTAAAAAGGTTGAAGGAGCATTGAAAATCTCAAAATCATTCTTTAATAAGAAAAAGTTCCCTACAATCAAGATAATGTACTCTTCTCTTTGTTTTCAGGAGTGTTATTGATTTGGTTATATATAGATTAACCATCCAAAAATTAATAGAACTCATTCTATACCAATCGCTCTAAAATCTAATCAATTAATGGGAGTGGGAAGTGATCCTTCCTTGTTGATTTATTGATCTACCTATAGTCACAAAAAACTATCCATACCATAACTATTATTATTGGGATGATTTTATTATTCATATTGGAAATAATAGTGATACCCCAGATTTTGGGAAACACATGAAAAAGAATCAACTATGGGCTATTGGAAGTTTGGAAGATGATTCTAACATCCAATAACTATATCTCTTCTTTCATCACTACCTCCTTCATTAGAGGGTTTAGCTGTCACTATGGTTGAAAAATGGGATTTTGTCCTTCTTAATGCATCACCTTGTGTGTGAAAATAGTGGGAATAATTCCCTTATGATCAATGACCATCCAACCAATGGCCTATTTTCTTCACCTCAAAACATGTAAGAGTGCATCTTCTTGATATTCCATGAGTCATTCATTGAGGATTACTGAAAAAGTGTTGTCATCTCCCATGTACCCATTTTTTTATGAATATGGGAGAGGATTCAAATAGATTTGTGGGTCTTTAATAACTTAAGGAACAATTGGTATGACCTTGGAATGCTCTAGTAATCCGGAATCATGGATCACTGCCAATAATGACCACCTTGGCATGTGATAAGTTGCAGCTCCCCTAGTTATTCTCCAGGATTTATGTCTATGAAAAAATGGGTCATCAATGGTATAAAATCATCCCATTTAAATCTCCTTTTTTAAAAATTTATCGTCCACTATTGTCAAAGCACAACATTCCTCATGTTCCACAATTGATGCTAGCTTAAAAACTTTGAGAATGTTGTAGGATACCTTTGTATCTCCTACTCTAAAGATCAATTCTCTCTAGCGAATATCTATCAAAACATTTCCCTTATCCATGAAGGGTCTTCCCAATATAAGAGGTTCCTAATGGTCTTCATCCATGTCAAGAACAATAAAATCAGATGAAAAAATCAGCCTTCCCACATTAACTAGAACATTCTCATGTAGCCATATATGATATTTATTTGATCAATCTGCTAGTTTTAATGCCACTCAGGTTGGTTTTAGATCATTCATCCCCTGCTTATTAATGAATTAAAATGTAATAAATCTAAAACTAACCCTAAATCACATTGTGACATTCGAAATTCACATGATCCTATTACGTATGAGATTTTTAAACTATCCAGGATCTTATTGTTTTTGAGGATGAGAGTGCTGGACCACTTACAAAAATTCCTTAGTATAAGGGATGGTTTCCAAATGACCCATATTCCTACTGTTTGAGATGATCCCATTCATGAACTTTGTGTAGGTTGAAATTTGAGTAAATTCATTTGTAAAAGGAATGTTAATGTGTTGTTTCCTAAGAACCGCCATAAATTTTCTAAACTGCAGATCCAACATATTCTGCTTCATTTGTTATGGAAATGAAAATGTGTGTTCATATGGTTTGACCACCTCTTTTAATTTACCATGTGGGGACTCATTCTCCTTTGATAATATCTTAGATGAGGGGGTATCCTCAACTTTAGTTTAACTATCCGAAGACGGTGTGTCTTGATCATGAATTTTATCTTCACCATGATTTGTAGTTACTTTTCAGGGAGCTCCTTCCCACTTTATAAAGTGATAGAATTATACTCCTCCCATAGATTCATTTCAATATCACCTGGCAGTGTACTAGGTTTCACTGAATAGATATGATTTCCAAGCTATGCAAATTTATTTTCACAAATTCTTTTAAATGCCTCTATATTTTGGAATCATGTCTTAGTGGTTGTAATAAATTTCAACATCATTTCATCCAGCCATGATGGGGGTTCCTGCTAAGGTTATTGTAAATCCGGTTGAAGTTGTGGCTACAAAATGGTTTCACAAGATGAGGGTTTTTAAACCCTTGTTGTTGAAAGGTTCCTTAATAAAACTAATTTCCCTTTGCGTTCTAGGATATGGATTTCAAAACAACTATTGACAATAACAAGGAGGCCTCTATGGTCAGGGATAAGTATTTTTTCGCTACTGTTTACAGCCTATGTTCACATTATATTTCCAAGACAGGTTTTTTTATTGAGGGTAAATGTATTTCCATTGGTTCTACAAAACATAATGCACTTTACTAGTGTAAGGACATGAACTTGTCCCACAAAATTCTCCAATAACAAGGTTTATTCTACAATTGATGAATGATAAGTGATTAATATCTTGATCATGTGATGTGGTTTTCAATGTTGATGCTTCAATTTTCATTGACGCGGTATTTATTTGGGCTATAAGCATCGTAGTGGCATAAATTTTGTATATGAATCTCTTTTGAGTTCCCCACATATAATTCAATTGAAATATATTCACCAACATATCTTCTTCCA
The DNA here is from genome assembly GCA_963277665.1 of Viscum album. Classification (NCBI taxonomy): domain Eukaryota; kingdom Viridiplantae; phylum Streptophyta; class Magnoliopsida; order Santalales; family Viscaceae; genus Viscum; species Viscum album. Next base: position 1,144,435,615 of record OY728159.1, on the reverse strand, counting down.
CGTTAAAGTGTTTATCTGGAGATTTTTTCATAACACTACCTCTAGCCGCTACATCCACCATTGATATGGTGTTTTTTGTAAGACCTCCATAAAAGTTTTGGACTTGAATCCACAAGGGATGTCCATGATGAGGAAATTTCCTCATCATTTTCTTGAAATTCTCCCAAGACACATATAGTGACTCTGACTCATGATTCTGAAAGATGTGAATTTCATTCCTTATTGTCACAATCATGGTGTGAGGAAAATACTGTGACCAAAATGCATAGGCTAATGACTCCCAAGTGAGGATGGAACATTGAGGCAATACTTTAATCTAATCCTTTACATTATTTCTTAATGAGAAGGTGAAAAAGTGAATTCAAATGGAATCCTCAGACACTCAGTGGTAATGAAATGTATCACAGATTTCTAGAATGTTAGAAAGATTATTATTTAGGTCTTCACTTGGTAGAAATCCAAACAGAACATTTTTTTGGATGAGCTACATGATGGCTGTATTGATCTCAAAATGTTGGTTTTGAACTGGTGGTCTGATAATAACGGTCTCTTCCCAATGAATATATGGGAGCTCATAAATCATAACAGTACGGTGCACAAGTAGTTGTTATTGAAGAAATGCGGGTATAAAATGTTTTCCTATGGGAAATACTGCTGTTGATTTGAAGGTAAGTACGGTTGTGGATCTTGTAAAATATATAAATACAGTTGTTGTTGTCCAAACCCTGAAATAAACTGAACTAGTGGTCATTTCTGGTTCTATGTAACATAATCCATAAAATTTTCATCTTTAATCTAGTTTTACTCATCCTCAGTTGCCAATTTTTGGTTTCCATCAAGTACAAAATACTCCTCAAATCATTGGACAATAACCAGTTCTTCCTCTTCCAAATTCACAAAGATGGCGTTCTGGTAGTGGTCTCTAATAAGGGACCAAAGTCGCCAGGATAAGATTCTTTCAATTTCCGAATCAAGTGGAAGTATTTTTGATGACTTGAAAATATTTTAATATGTGTTCTAACCACACATATAATAATGGTTCTACACAACACCAAAAAAACCACATGTAAAAGAGAAAACCAAAAATATTTAAAACCTGCAATGAGGTCAAGAACATAATTTTCAGAATTTTATATTTTTTTCACGAAATTAATTAAACCCAATTTAACCAAACACCATTAACAATATTCCCCTGTAACATACACATAATTTTGTGTCATATCAGCTGAAGTGTTTATTTCCGAAGCCCAAATTCAATTTCTCTTTTTAAATACTAATATAGTGTTTGTAAGGGGTCGATCAACTAGGAGAGTTAAGATTTTTTTGCATGATGATTTGTGATTAATTAAGTGAATATTATATTTTTTTAAAATCATAGTTGGTTCATTGTGTGAATTATTTTAAAATGTTAATATAATTGAACTCTTCTAATTCAAATATAATTTTTCTTAAGAACATGAAAGTAACCTCAACTAATTTTTGATTATATATGATAATGTTATGTCAGGGTTATGGGTGTTTGTGTAGGTCATCATGATTCATTTTTCTTATTTTCGTGTGTTGTTCATAAAAACTCACATCTCTGGGTTTTGGACATATCGGAACCCCCTTGGACCGGTGAGTTATGATTGGATCAAGAGGGATTAATTCCTTTCTTTGGAATTTGATTCCTATTAATTTTATTAAAGACCGGTCCTTCTGAGACTACAAGTGAACCAAATTATCATGTGTGTACTGCTTCATAATTTCCCAGAGGATCCCATGAAACTCTGTTACTGGTCAGATACGGGGTTTCCAACAAGATTCAATAAGAGAAATTGAAGGAATTATGATGGAATGGTGAACAAAATGAACAATATAAAATTGATTTATTAACGAACCCAAATTTCTCCAAATCCCAAAAACATAGGTAATTTAGCCACACATGGAGTAAATGATGAAAAATAAACTTTTAATACCTGATGTGTTCAATATAGTAAAAATGGAAAAGAAACAACTGATGATTACAAGAGATAACATCCAAAAGTTTCCTAGAATGAGTTCCAAGATGTGTCTTCCAACTAGATGTGTCCTCTAAAAAATATTAACCATTTTTTTGGGATTTATATAATCCGAAGTTAATTTTATTAATGGGTTAATTATGGAGAGTGATGATTGAATCCATTAAAAGCATGTTTTGGGTAATTAATAGATAACTGTAACATAACTAATAATGGACATTAATTTTTTTCACCCTTCCATGAATATATTCCAAACATACATTATTATTTAAAATCATATATTACCTATATATTTTTCTTAATACATATTATAATTTGAAACAAATATGACATTACCACATCATTCATTTAGGTATTTGAACCTACCCAAAAAATATGAAACACCACTGAATGAGTAATGGTATTGGGTTATATTACTGTACTATAATTTTTATATAATAATAATGATTTTTGAAAAACATAATTATAATGGTTTATAATATTTATGAACTTAAATGTTTATAGGGTAGTTGTAAAATATGGTAAAGTACTCTATATTTAAAATGATGAATTCACTCCTTCTCAAAATGGGTTCATTTAGCATTAAGAATTTATGAATTCTTCTAAAAATCATTTACTATAAATTGTTTTCTAGGGTTTTAAGAAATGTAATTTTTGATTGGATTTGAGATGTATACAATTAAAAATAGTTTATTGGGTGTGTTGAAGGTGGGGGAAAATAATATGTGTGTTTTTAGTAGCCTTTATTTATATAATCATTCTCTATGATGTATGATTTTAATTTTAAATTGAAATTAAATCCAACATGGAAAATAATGGAAATGTGTCGTGAATTCCCTCATCCAATGAATCTATATTGATTTTTAGAGATATCATAGACATATAAGACATAACATATCCTATTTACCCCATTTCATCGTTATCATGGTAACTAAATTTTTATGTTGGGAAAATATTTTTTTCTAAAAATTAATTTTAACCTTAATTCAAAATATTTAATCAAAATAATATAATTCAATATTTAATGATAATAAATTTATATTTCAAATTAAATCATAAAAAATTTGGAAATCAATTTTTTTACTAAATAATAAAATTATAATATGTTAATTGATTGTAATCTTATTTGACATAATTAAAAAATTAAATGAGTGTTAATATATTTTTAATAGATAAATAAAATTATTTTACCATAACCATCCTATAAATATCACATATATAAATTATTACGGTAAAAACACCTTGATAAAATATTCTTCGAAAAATATCCAATTTTAAAATTGATTAATTTTGTTTTTGAATCCTATTATAATTAATTATTTACCGACAAAAAATTCAATTTTATTAATTAGTTAGTATTAAAATCTTTCATTAATTCAATAAATTCATGAAATCAATATTCACAATGATTATATATATATTTTTATAATATATCATTTTTAATAATTATTATCATTTGGTTCATTGTATAATTATTTATTATATGATAATTATTTTATTTTTATTATGTTTCTAAAATATATATGACTCAATATACCTATTAGATTCAGGTATATCTAATGACCCTATATTTACTTATAATATATCCAACGTCCACATTTCCGGTGAAGAAAATAATAATGTCTATATAAATAATGATCATATTTAATTTCCAATTATATTCATATAAACATATCTTACATAATTCATCATATTCAAAAATTTATTTTTGAGTTTATTTTTCATATTTATATTATGTTGTATTTTTTGTATCGTTATCAGAGGTTTTATGATAGTCTTGGTTTTGCATTATAATGATAATTTCAAACTTGTTGTACTTTTGTTCAACTGTTCAATTACACCGGAAATCTTCTTAATTCGGTTTAATAAAGTTAGGATATAATGGATCTAACTATGAATTGTAATATTCTAACATATTGAATAATTCATTTCTCATTTTAGATAAGATTTGTGTGATTTAAAATTTATCAAAACCACTGTATTTTTTTAAAGGGAATATAAAAATAAAATAATGTGGTGTTACATTAGACCACCATAAATGAATTTCCTCAATAATTTTCTTTATCTAATAAAAAATGCGGTGACTTTATTATTATTATAGATTCATATTCCAATATATAATTCTCAAGAAAATGATTTCTCCAATTAATATATACCAGGTGACTGGCTTTATTTCAATGTATTTTATGAAAAATAACTAGGATTTCTACTAAGTGTTCCCCATAAATGTTTTTTTATTATAGATATACACAATATCATGTCATTACATGTAATGGATATGGTATGTTCATCCTCATAAGTTGTACTTCGTGAACGTCATGAACTTGTGGGATGTTTGGTGGACATGTGTTGTTCCATTCTACCATCCCAACATGATTGAGGATTTTGAAAATGTTAAAATATCTAGGGATCAACATTAACATTTTTATAAATATCACAACCATTTTACATGGTGTTATTGGAAAAGATATATTTTCTCAAATATCGATCTTTATATCAATAAAATAATATTTAGACTAAATATTACATTTCCATGGTCATGTTTTTATCTATCATTAAAAAATTATTATGTTATCTTATTTATCAGGTGTAATATATGGTCCCATAATATGACATAATCATAATTCATACCCATAATTGAAAATTCTGATCCTATTCTTAAATTGATCTTCAAATGATATAATTTGAATGAATAGTAGAACTTTTTGTTACAAGAGAACTATAGTAGAGGAAGCTATTCATCCCAACATAATTTGAAATCGATTCATCATGATCTCAGTATACCTTCCATCATTTTAATATTACTTTTAGATAGTTATTTAGTTTAAGTATAATAGGATATAATAAATATATTCTCTCTATTCAATTACTATTTTAAATTACACAATAACTTCACAGAAAACCTTATTTATTGACCAGATACAACTTATAGTGGATCTTTATATAGTCATGTATCTTTATTTATATATATTTTAAAAGGGTGAACAAGAGATAATTTTTTACAAATAGTAATAATATGTCACGACCCGTCCTCGGGGCCTGTGTCATGACTACCCCAAGACCTCCTTCCATATGACAGGGGCTGGCAACTAGCACCAAAGGCAGAAATCACTATAAAAGGGAACACATTGCCTTTAAAAAATTAAACAAACACAACAGAGCACACAACTGAAATAAGCACTAAGTAAACTGAGTACAAAAGTAAGTGATGTAAAGTAAATGGGCCAGTATACAAACCCAAATGAAAGTACAGTACAACTGAAAAGAAATTACAACATCAGTACAGTAAAGCAGCAACCACCGAGTCTTCCTCTGGATATCCCACCAGAATGGTGGGTAAAAATGGTCTCCTCAGCTCCATGGGTCCGGCCGTCCGCTCAGTGTACGTCCCATCTAGTGGTCCACCCTAGGGTACCGTCTAGCTCCACAAGCCTCCACCTCGATCAGTGATGTCTGTCGTCTGCATCCAATACAACATAGTGTAGGCATAGCCCATGTAGGGGTGATTATACAATACTCAGTAGGGACCCCGAGACCCCCGAAGGTCTCCCATGATCAATAAAGGATAAACCACAATGGAAATATACAACCACGAAGTATCAACCGACTCTATTTAGGTATATGCCCATACATATACCTAAGTTATCAACTCCAGTTCAGCTCCAACTCTCGAGCCCATGCAAAACCCAGTCCACACAGGAAAGAAGTCAATCACGCAAATTGTAATGATTGAATAGTCAAGAATCAGCTCACACAGGTATACTAATCATGAAGAAGAGTGGAGGTGATTAGATGTAGCCTCTGAATCATCGCCTTTTCCGAACCCACGTAGGATCCATGTGTAGAAGTTGCTGCTATCGATCCCACGAAAGATCCAGGTACAGTAACCATCACTGCCAAACCCACGTAGGATCTAAGTACAGTCGTCATCGCTACCAAACCGAAGAAGGATCCAATTACAGTCGTCATCCCTGCCAAACCTCGAGATGGTCCAAGTAAAGTCATCATCATCATAGAACCAACAGAAGATCCCATCACGGTAATTGTCGCAGTCAGAGCCAGCTCTAGTTTTCCTGCACATAGAACATTTGATTTCGGGAGGGTCCACTCCTCAAGCCAAGGGGGTCGATAAATCTACTATCACAAAGTCTGGAGTTCATGTATCCCAAAGTTCCGTCTCGTCAAAAGAAGCTAAACGCGATAGACGGCGCGTCAATTGGATGCCCGGTCTGAGAGATATTGGCCTTTTCGTTCCAGGGGCCCGGTTAGAAATACACTCATTTCTAATCCAGCCATTATCCAAAGTAATTTAAAACTCACTTAGAGTATCAAAAAAGGGTCTCCTCGTCACGAGGGTCCTAGTGTCGCAGATGGAGCGTCGATCGGACGCGCGATCTTCGAGTTATTCACCTTTAAGTGAAAACGGGCCCAGCCCATTAAGCCCAGTGGGCTGGCGGGTCAGGTCAACCCGGTATTGGGGGGCCCAACCCGGCTAGTGTCAGACCGACCCGGTGAAATGAATTGACCAGCCCGAAGGGCATAGCTCGGCCAGGCGCGGCCTGCCCAGCAGAGCGTGGCCCGGCCCGACACGGTCTGGTCTGGCGCGGTCCGAACCTGCAGGGCGCGGGTCGGTCCTGTCCAGCGTGGCCCAGCCCGGCTAGTCATGGCTTGAGCCGTAGGCCGAGCAGTCTGAGGGGGGGGGGATGCCCGAACCAGCGCTGCCAAGAGGCTCCACCCTCCCTAACTGGATGGCCTTCTTGGCGCAAGCGGCCTGCTTGGGCGGGCTGCGGTTTGTCCGGCGTCGCGCCCTCCTGGCATCGCGGCTTTCCTCCACCCAGTCGGCCGACATGCCGGCCGGTTCTTCCACCGAAGTGGCCCGCTCAGGTCGGCCATGGTCTTCCACAGTGCGGCGCCGTGAGGCACCCCGGTTCATCCCTTCGGCCTGGCTGGCTATGGTCGTCCGGTTCTTCCCCGGTCGAGCGTCCCGCGGTTGCAGGCCGCAGTTCTTCTGCACGTGGCTGGCGCATCGCCGCCACTCTCATTCATCGCCACCTTAGTTTCATAATTTCTATCGCAATAAAAAGAGACTACAGAGGGTCATTGGGTTGTGTGCTTTCGGCCAACTCCCTCCATGTTATGTGTTAGCAGTTGGCCGAAAATAAACAATGATTTCCCACAAAGAACGGGGTACGAGATAAACACTTCAAAATAAAAAATCCCCTACCTCGAATATGGTTTGTTTTTCATAGACTAGGAAACAGATGTCGCTCTATCAACATCAGAGAATGATTCTTCGACATTGTCCAGTTCCCCGCATTGGTGTATCCTCCCCTGACGCGGAGGAAGAAAAGGATTGGCGAATCTTGGAGCGTTCTTCGCTGAGTTGTTCTTTGTTGAAGTTTGGTGTTCTTCGTCGGAGAAGAAAATTGTTCTTCACTGAGGAGAGGAATAATTTTCTCTCTCTCTCAAGAGCTCTCTCCCAAATCCCTTTAACACAACAAATTACCCAAAAATAAAATAATAGGCTAATTCTATTATTTTATTAACACATGAAATTAAAAATTTAAAATTCAAATCACTTAATTAATTAATTGAAGAGGTTCATTTAATTAATTAAGGTATGTTGGAAAAATAAGAAACAGCGAGAGAGGAAGAGGAAGGGATCTCTTAATTATGGGGGGGGGGGGGTTGTCATGAATTAAAGAAGGGAGTTATAGGGGGTTTGAAAAGAGTTATGGGAGATGAAAGGTTGGGGCTCGTGGGTGCCCCGCCTCTCAATTATCCACACATGGGAAGTGGGGTGGGTGTGCGCCCACCAATAACTTCCCATGGGAAGAATTAGCTTCCATAGATATATAAAATTTTTCTAACAATTTTATTTAACTTCTTAATTAAACCCCAATTTTTAACTTACAACCCACATAAAACGCAACATCAGTAATGTTCACCATAAGCAATTACCGGCGCTACGGTTTCATCAGTGCCCTCAGATTTCAATTCGGAGAACCGGTTCAAAATATAGAAAAACCGGCTTTTTCATTCACTGAATGTACCAGAGATAAATTTCAGAAAATTATTCCTTGCACACCGGGCCTTAGAATCAGGTGTCGTCAGAAACTGCGTACTCATAAAATTCCAATGAATTTAAGAAAAAAAGTTCTTTGAAATTTTATGGACTTTACATTACCCCCACTTCAGGGCTTTACGTCCCCGTAAAGCTACAATATAAACTACGGAAACAAATGAGGGAACTGAGCAAGCATCTAAGCCTCCCTCTCCAACATCATCTCGTGGAGGTTTTTGTGCTTCCAGTGAATGCGCACCAGAGTAACTGACTATCCACATAGGACCCGCTCCTGTCGATCCTCGATCTCCACCGGGACCTCTATAAATGTCACCCCGTCATTGATGTCTAGCTCCCCATGGTCAATGATGTGGGACATGTCGTGCACGTATCTCCTCAGGTGAGATACGTGGAAGACTTCATGCACCCGGTGCAACTGAGATAGAATGGATAGGCGGTAAGCCACCTCACCTACTCTGCTGAGGACCTAGAAAGGCCCTATGAATCACAGAGATAACTTGCCGCCCCAGTCAAATATCTATAGACCACGTCAGGGTGAGACCCATAGGAAGATGTGGTCTCCATCCTCGAACTCCAGTGGTCTCCGTCTCCTATCTTCACAGGTCTTCTGTCTGCTCTGTGTAGTCTTCATCCATTCTTGGATGATTTGCACTTTCTCCGTCATAGCCTAAACCATCATTGGTCCTACAAGAGATGACTCCCCAGCGTCAATCCAGCATAGAGGTGATCTGCATGGTCAGCTGTATAGTGCCTCATAAGGTTCCATCCCGATGGTGGTGTGGTATATGTTGTTGTACGCAAACTCCACCAAGGGTAGGTGATCCTCCCAGCTGTGACCAAAGTCAAGGACACATGCACGGAGCATGTACTCGAGAGTCTAAATGGTCCTCTCCATCTGGACATCCTTCTGAGGATGAAAGGTGGTTCTTAGGCTTAGCTGCGTCCCAAATGCCTCCAACAACCCCTTCCAAAACCGGGAAGTAATGTGATAGTCTCAATCAGAGATGATAGACGATGGAAGACCATGAAGCCGTATGATCTCATGAACGTAGAGGCGTCCCAAGATCTCTACTAAGCCCGGCTCTCTAATCGGTAGGAAGTGGGCTGACTTGGTGAGTCGGCCTACGATCACCTAGACGGAGTCTTGTCCTCTGAGATTACGTGGAAGCCTCATCATGAAATCCATGGATATCTCATCCCACTTCCACTTCGGAACCTCTAAGTGTTCTACCAAGCCTGCTGGTACCTGGTGCTCTGCCTTCACATGCTGGCAAGTGAGGAATCTTGAAATGATCTCTACTAAAACCTTCTTCATACCCAACCACCAGTGCTATTGTCTGAGGTCCTGGTACATCTTCGCCACTCCTGGATGTACTGCTAGAGGGGAAGTGTGAAACTCCCTCATCCCATCCTCCTACAGTGAAACTGGTACCATGGTACATCCCCTGAAGAGGATGACGTGCTCTCCTCCTTCAGAAATTCCTTCAGGCACCTGTCCTGTGGAAATATGAGAACGTCGTGTCTTGCAGTCGACATCCCCACGCTCTGCCTCTCTGACCAGCTGAAGTAGTGTTGGAGTGACTGTGAGAGACTGTAGAAAGGCTTCCCCATCTCTATCCATGAAGGATATCTGAAACACGGCTAGCTGCTACGTCGCCTCCCCTAGTAGCTGTATGCCTGATCTCCTATTGAGGCCATAAGCTACTATGTTCCTCTTACAAGAAGTATAGACTATCTCAAAGTTATAGTATTGGAGGAACTTGAGCCATGGAAGCGGTCTCACGTTCGGGTCCTTCTGTGAGAAAATGTACCTGAGACTTTGGTGGTCAGATTACACTGTAAAGCGCATGCCCATCAGATAGTGCAACAACATATTCAGGGTGAAGTCCACTACTTCTAACTCTAGGTCCTGGGTAGTGTAGTTATGCTCATGCTACCTCAACTGCTGTGATCCATAGGTGATCATTCCCCGCTCTTGCAACATGACACACCTGAGTCCGATCCATGATGCGCCGCAAAAAACCACCTACCCAACGCCCTCCTCCAGTAGCCTCAAGATGGGCACACTGGTCAATCTCTGTCTCAGCTCCTGAAAGATCTGATAGCATCTATCTGACCACACGAAGGTCTTTCCTTTCTTCATCAATGCTGAAAGTGGTGATGCAACTCTGGAGAAGTCTAGCACAAATCTCCGATAGTACCCAGCAAGACCTAGGAAACTCCGCACCTCTGACACGCTCCTTGGTGGCTCCCATGAAAGTACTACCTCAATCATCGCTGGGTCCACTGCAACCCCAGCCACCAAGATGACGTGTCCCAAGAAATTTCCCTCTTGAATCTAGAATTGGCACTTCAAAATCTTACTATAATGCTTGTTCTCTCGGAGTGTATTCAGTACAACCTGCAAGTGGCAGGCATGCTCCTCCTCAGTAGTCGAGTAAATCTGTATATTGTCGATGAAGAAAACGGCAAAATGATCGAGGTAAGGCTGAAATAACCTTTTCACGAGACTCATGAAAAACACTGGAATGTCGGTTATGCTGAAGGGAATAACCAAGAACTCGTAGTGACCATACCGACACCTGATGTCTGTTTTCTGCACATCCTCGTCTCGAACACTGAGCTGGTGATAGCCTGACCTGAGGTCTATCTTCGAGAACCATCGTGCTCCCTTGAGCTGATCAAAGAGGTCTTAAATCCTCTGGAGTGGGTACTTGTTCTTTACGGTCACATGATTTAGGCGATGGTAGTCGACACATAGTCGTAAGTTCACATCCCCCTTCTTGGAAAATAAAATTGGAGAAGCCCAGGGCGAAACACTGGTTCAGATGAATCTCTTTCCCTGCAAGTCCTCCAGCTATATCTGCATGTCATGAAGCTCGGAGGGAGCCATCGGATATGTTGCAGAAGATATCGGTGCTATCCCGGGGTACATGTATATGTAGAAGTATACCTCTCTATGAGGAGGTAGTCCTGGAACATCATCTGGAAAAACGTCCGCATACTGATCCACCACAATAGGAATACTCTGACTCCGCACATCAACCGCTCCTAGGATGAGACTATCCAACTGATTTGTGATTGGCTGCCCTCTCCTCTGCGTATGTCCATCCTACAATGCAAAGGCTCCCTTCTCGCCGGTGAAGGTGAACCTGCTCCCATCTGTGCAGACACACTACACTTTGCGGATAATGCAGTCGATCTGGGCATGGACTGTAGATAACCAGTCCATACCCAAGATGACGTCGTAAAGCCTCATCGTCACTACAAGAAGAATGCTTCTGAAGATCTCGCCTCCTAGAATAAGCTCACACTATGGGCACCAGTGCATAATCAACGAGTCTACTCCCGAAGGAGACTCTATCCGTAAGGATCGATCCAACGGCTCCGTCAGAATCTCCGAGCTCCGAACGAGGATAGTGGCAATAAAATAATGACTCACTGATGTGTTTATAAGAACTGCATCAAGGGTGGAGTAGACACAGATAGTGTAGAGACTCATAGCTTGACGTACATGGTCATTACATTACTTTTGCGGAATACTTCATACATAACAAAAACAGATACATAAGGACCATAATAGTTTAGTGTCTTTGGAAACTCAGAATATAAACATCTAATCATGTTGAAAGATCTTCAACATCTCCCATAAGGATCTTCCCCTTTTTGTTTCATTACCTAAAACCTTTAATTACTTCCTGGAAAAAATGAAAAATAAAAAGGGTGAGCTCAAATGATCAGTAAGGGCAAACATAGAGAACATAAAACAACCCATAATCATTTGAAAGGAAAAATTCGAACATGAAATCTAAACATTAAAACCTTGAGCAAAGACATGAATCTTGGAAGTACGTAAGGCATATATCATAAAGGAAAATCAATCACGATAAAATACAATGGGAATAAACATGTAATTGTGGCAACCATTCAACACTTGTTATGATTTCCATAGTAGCCAACGCATTGCTGCCAAGACTATCTTAGTGGAAAAAGTCCCTTTCCGAATCGAGGTCACTTCTCGTTTTAGTCTTGTAACACTGAATCAGATTAACTTACCGTTCCAGCCATGTCTATCTCATGAGATATAAATCTTCACCCAATGCATTAGAGGGAGATATAGGTCCCACCCATCTCATAATGAAATCATTATTACTTGTGACACAACATAAATATAACTCATTCATAATAACCCAAAGAATAAAATGGGTTTCATAAACATCATACCATCATCACATAATTCATATAAAAGAAATGGATATCATTTCATAATAAGAAAATTGAAACCATGTAAATCATAGAGGAATTATACATGAGACATACACATATGAAATAATGTATTCTTAGATGAAAATTGGTTTTGATAAAACACTTGAAATGAATTCTTGAGGAAAATATCCTTTCATCTTCAAAATCATTTTCTTTTCACAAAATGTCTTGAAATTTTAAAAGAAAAGGATTTTGTTGAAAATAGTTATGAAATCTTTTGGAGGAAGCTTCATGAAAATAAGGATTTATAAAGCCATAGAAATCCATTCACATTGTATAAGTTAAAAATAACATTCTCCTCGTACTTTTGTCGGAAAAGTCAAAAAGTACCTTATATGGTAACCAAAGGAAAGATTCCATCTATACAATGTGGTAAAAAGTCAATAAAGGGTGAAAATGACTTTAAAAATTTATGTAAGAATAGTAAACATTTTATTGATACATTTTTAGAAAGCATGGTCATGGATGATAAACGTAACCCCAGTAAATACTTACAAATAAGCAATCTCGGATAAACAAATGAGATTGAAAATTTATCCCTTACCTTATGTCCGATATGCTTTGTATGTATCGGAATCTCCTGTATAATGATTTATATAATTCCATTGACTTATTACAGAATCATATTCATTTTTATGATATCATATATGGTTCACTTATGACTTTATATTAACCATTCTTTTGTAAATTCCATGTTAAAGAGAGTTTTGGGTAAAATCGTTGCATTTATCGTATGTGTTTCGACTTGTCGTTCTTGATATTATTACATATATCATGATTTACATAATTCTAGAATGTAAAACATGATTAATATATAATATATATTCATCATATACATATATATTATAGATCCATAAAAGGAATGAAATACACCGTTCATGGAGACGGTAGGCCGTATGTACGCATGAACGCTGTTTTTGTTTTCTTATTGAATTGAATAAAATTAAGTAGATGACATACATATATATACACATAAATACAGTATCATTATTATTTCATATATTTCATTATTACTTATTATATATACTTTATAATCATTCATTAATGGTTAACATGGAGAATGAATCTCATCGCGTCGGGGAGACTGTAGTCCGTACGTACGCACGAGCGATGATATCATTCCCATGATCGTGGAATTGAATTGAAGTGTATGTATAATATTTAAGAATCAATATAACTTTTCAATAATCATATATAGTTATTTATTTACAACATTATACCCATCCAAGTAAGGTGGTGGTCGAAAACAGATTACACCACGGCGTGGAGACGGTATTCCGTACGTACGCACGCACGGTGATTTCATTTTCCGTAGGATGGATAGAAGGTGAAATCGGGTTGTTTCATATTTATAATAAAATATAAGTTTATTATTTATAGTTATGTTATTCATTTATAATGAAACAACTACATTAGAAGAAGTTGAAGAAGAAATAATCTTGAAAGAATCGGTAGAGGAAATTACCTCTTCTTCGACGCACCTCATTTAAAATTCTTTTTAGGGCACTAGGGTTGGACTTTTGAGAAGACCAGTCCATCTATAATGTTTCTAGGGAAGTGGGGAAGTGAAATGGGAATAGGTTGGCCGAGATTAATGGCTGAAAATGGTGTGAGAAAGAGAGGTAGGAGGTTCCCTTTTATAAGGGAGGAGAGGGGCGCCACTGGAATAACTAAAAATATTATTTTATTATAAAGTCATATTCTATTATTAATAGCTCAAAATTGAGTTATTTTGAAGATAAGGTGGTTATGGGTCGAAATACGCTCATAAAATATAATTTAGACAAGTTTAGGTTTCTATTTTAACCTTATCATTTAGATTTAACTTTAAGTTAAATAATTTTTCTTTTACCGTGTCTTTTTGTTTTCTTACACTATAAGGTTAATAAACATACTATAACAAGCCAAAAGTACCCCAAGTTGTTTATTATTAATATATATAACCTTATCTAAGTAATTTGGCCGAACCTTATATTTTTAGGAATAAAATAACAATTAATAATATAATATTTGTTTTAAAAAATATTTTATGTCATTTTTAACAGTATTTGGTAATTGATTTTTCTGAAAATTATAACAGAATTATTAGTTCAAAATAAGTTAACTAAATCAATACTAACATGTATTATTAACCTATAAAATTAGTGGAATTCATAAAATGTCTCAAATAAGATTTATTTTGGTATTTATAACATCAATTATGTCAATATTTCATTAATAAGATAATTACTGCCTCATCATTGTGTCATAAATAAATTAAATTATTTAATATCTAAAATTTATAAACTGAAAACCATTACGTAGGAAATATTTTTATCTTTCTAATGGATATTTATAGTCGAATTTATCGTATGTATAACCCTATATTGAAAATGATTTATTTATTAAACTTTGATTTTATCTATTTTAACCATTCTTTAAATAAATTAATAAAAAATGTTCTAATCTAATCCAAGTGGGCCTAAATGGTGATATTTTATTCCTAAGGATGTTTTTGGTCAAATTAAACTTATCCAATAGAATTAGGACATGTGTTAGGGTAATAATAATATCATTTTTACCCTTAATTACCATATTTACTTTTAACCATGGTAAAAAAAGTAAAAAGTTACTATTCACCAAAAATTATTTTCATCTCATTGAACCGCATTTTAGTCCTTGATATTAACCATGTCTCTCAGATTTTTTAAATTCCACTCGCAGAAGCGGTAAAATTATATTTTATGTGAATTAGAAAATTCTCCAAGAAGGTGGGTAAAAGACGGTGAAAAGTTCAATAAAATTTTTATATATCTAAAATTATTATAAAATGACTCCAATGACATAAATTGAACTTATATAGGTATTATGTGTCAATTTTGATCAAAAATAAATTTAAATAAAATAAATAATTATTTAAATAAAAAGTCGGTTTTTAAATAGTAACCGAGTGTTTTCACTATTCATCAAAAATTGATTATTTTCAGAAAAATACCAAAAATTCACCCTAGGCTAATTTTGATATTCTGAATCCAAAAATGATGTCCATTTTGAAAGATAAATTTTATAAAATTTCAAAATGTGGGTATTACTATTCACAACGGCTAGTTTATATAACATATCATTGTTTAGCGAAACACGGTATTGCGTACAACACACGCTATCGTGGAAGGTCGCGATTGCGTGTAATGAAAGCCAAGTCAGGGATGCGTGTTGTGCAAGCTCCTTTTGGTGTAGCGTATAACACAAGACATTAATGAAATTAAAAAGAATATTTTTCATAAAATCTCGGGGTGTTACATAGAGTATCTCGAATCATATCAAGTGTTCCATGGTCGTAGGCCTCGACCGCCTGGAACTGAGCCTGCCCCGGTCTGCCAGCTCCCTATGGTCGGGGTGGTCCTCCTAGTGGTGGTGGTGGTAAAGCCTCATATCATCTTCCACTGCCCACTGCTCATCCAGCTCCTCTGCCTCGTCCTCCTTCTCCCCGCAAATCGCCACAATCAAATCTATGCCACTACCTAGGAGGTCCCTCTACTGTCTGATGCTCATCTACAAGGAAGGTTGAGTAGTCACGAGCCATGGGGACCTTACCACCTCATGCATAGCACTGCCTGCCCCTTGTATGGCTGGATCTGCTTCGTGTGCCCCGCACATCCGAACCAGTATCCTGAGGTCGCCCACCTGATGGCCTGGTCTGCTTAGACCTCTGTGACATCTGTCTACTACTGGCTGCATAAGACTCCGCTGCGTGTAACCCTGCGGTGGGTCTCGCTACTGGTGTCGGCTCAGCAAGAAAGCTCTCCACAAGAAGGGCTCGCTCCAGCACTCCTGCCTGCGTCAGAACGCTGAGGGAGATCATCGAAGCCATGATCTCATGTCTTAGTCCCTCCTCAAAGGTCCGGGCCCGGAAGAATGGGTCCAGTATCATGTCTTTGGAGTAGTGCGAGAGGTCGGTAAATCTTTCCAAGTACTGATCTACTGTCATACTGCCCTGACGCAGACGAAGTAACTCGTGGATCTTCACTACACGATGGGTGGTTGGAAGAAATTCCGAGTAAAAGATACTCTCGAAGTTCGTCAAAAGTAGAGATGCCTCATTGTGAACCTAGAGCATCAGGATCCACCATATACCTGCTGCTACGTGCAGAAGAATCGCTGTAATGATCACCATAAAGTCGGATGGTGTCCCTACCAATCTAAAGACTCTAACAATAGCCTCCAGCCAATCCTCAGCTACTTGAGGGTCCGTCTCTCCATCGAACCTGGGCGGCCTCTGTTGCTAAAATTCGTCCAACGTACTCAGGCGGCGTGCACTCTCTGCTACTGGGGCTGGTGGTATCGGTGGCCCAGTGGGTAGTGGAACCGTTGGTGCCTCCGCAGTAATAGTGCCTTGCAACGAGGCCTCATCGCTCGGTGGGATTCCATCTCGTACGTAACTAGGAACCTTAGCTGGCTACTTTCGAGGGGCCATCCGGAATAGAATTAGGTGTGCCACGGTCAAACAGTATACCTGGTGAGCTGACACAAAGTAATCACAGAGAAAAATTTTGCATCACACATGCAATCAATGTTTTCATTCACTGAGTCAGAAATCAAAAGTTAGTATCCTAGTGTATGGATACGTCGGCCGCCACACCAAAATTGGACTCACTGGACTGAAATCCATAATAATTACTCTTAAAACTATTGCTTCATAGTAGAGAATTATTAGTGTCCTTAGTTCAGCGGTAGAACAAAATCATCTGATACCAATTTGTCACAACCCGTCCTCGGGGCCCATGCCGTGACTACCCCAAGCCCGCCTTCCATAGGCCAGGGGCTGGTAACTAGCACCAAAGGCTTAAATCCCGATAAAAGGGAAGGCATTGCCTTTATAAATGTAAAAAAACACAACATAGCAGACAAATGAAGTAAGCACTAACTAAAATGAGTACAAAATAATGTTCTGTAAAGTAAATGGGACAGTATACAAACCCAACTGAAAGTACAATAAAAATGAAAAAAAGTAAAACAACAGTAAAGTAAAGAAGCAACCATCGATTCATCCTCCTGATATCCCACCTGACGGGTGGGTACATATGGTATCCTCAGCTCCTCGGGTCCGGTCGTCCGCGTAGTGTATGTCTTGTCTAGGGTTCCACACCCAGGTACCATCTAGATTCCCAATCCTCCACCTCGATCAGTGTTGTCCGTCGTCTGCATCCAACACAAGGTAGTGCGGGAATAACCCGTGCAGGGGTGAGTATATGATACTCAGTAGGGACCCCGAGACCCCCAAAGGTCTCCCAGAATCCACAAAGGATAAACCACAATGGAAATATACAATCACGAAGTGTCAAATGACTCTACTTAAGAATATGCCCATGCATATACCTAAGTCATCAATTCATGTTTGGCTCCAACTCTTGAGCCCATGCACAACCTAGTCCACAAAGGAAAGAAGTCAATAACACCAATGGTAATGATTGAATAGTCAAGAACAAGGTCACACAAGTATAATACTCATGAAGAAGAGTCAAGATGATTTGAGGTAGCCTATGAATCATATCTTATGTCGAACCCACGTAGGATCCAAGTACAGAAGACGTCGCTGCCAAACCCACAGAGGATCCATGTACAGTAACCATTACTGCCGAACCCACGTAGGATCCAAGTACAGTCGTTATCCCTGATGAACCCACGGAGGATCCAAGAATAGTAGTCCTCACTACCGAACCCATGGAGGATCCAAGTACAGTCAGCATCGTCATCGAACCCATGGAGTATCCCAGTACGATAGTCATCGTAGTCGCTGCCAGCTCTAAGGTTCCCGCACACAGCACACTCAATTCTGGGAGGGTTCTCTCCTCGATCCAAGGAGGTCAATACATTAACTATCACAAAGTCTGGATTTTATGTATCCCAATGTTCTGTATCGTTAAAAGGAACTCAACGCGGCAGACAACGCGTCAATCAGACGCCCGGTCTGAGAGATATTGGCCTTTTCGTTCTAGGGGCCAGGTTAGAAATACGCTTGTTTCTAACCCATCCGTTATCTAAAGTCCCCTAAAACTCACTTAAAGTATCGAAAAAGGGAAACCTAGTTGCTAGGGTCCTACTCCATATATGGCGCGTCAATCAATGTGTGGTCTTTGATTTATTCACCTTTAAGTGAAAACGGGCCCAGCCGGTTAAGCCCAGTTGGTTGGTGGGTCGGGTCAACCTGGTCTTTGTGGGTCCGACCCAGCTGGTGTCAGACCCACCGAATGAAACATGCATTCCGGCCCGGTGCAGCCCGGCTGTCCGCGACTCGGCCCGTAGGCCCAGCTGTCTGGGGGGGGCCTCCTGGCTGCCCGAACCGGCGGCGCCAAGCGGCACCGCCCTCCCTAACCAGCAGGCCGAAGCCGGCAGACCTTAATGGATCACTCGGCCTGCTCGGGCGGGCCACGGTTTGTCTGGCGCAGCGCCCTCCTGGCGCCGTGGATTTCCTTTGCTTGGCCGACAGACGGGCCTACCGGTTCTTCCGCCGAAGCGGCTCGCTCGGGGGGGCCGCAGTCTTCCGCAGCGCGGCGCCGTTGGGCACCGCAGTTCCTCCCTTCAGCCCAGTAGGCTATGGTCGGCCAGTTCTTCCCTGGTCGAGTGGCCCGCGGTTTCCTACCGCGGTTCTTCCACATGTGGCTGGCGCACGACCGCCACTCCCATTCGTCACCACATTCTTTTCATGATTTCCATCGCAATCAAAATAGAATACGGAGGGTTGTCGGGCAATGTGCATTCGGCCCGCACCCTCCGTGTTAGGTGGTAGCAGTTGACCAAAAATAAACAATGATTTCCAACAAAGTACGGGGTACGAGATAAAAAATTCAAAATGAACAAACCCCTACCTCGAATTTGGTTTGTTTGTCGTAGACGTGGAATGTGATGTCGCTCTGTCAACGTTGGAGAAAGAATTGTCGTTGTTGGTGAGTTCCCCGCATTGGTGTCTCCTCTCCTGACATGGAGGAAGAAGAGGATTGGAGAATCGTGGAGCATTCATCACCGAGTCTTTCATCGTTGAAGGTTGGTGTTCTTCATCGGAGAGGAAACCCTTTCTTCGTTGAGGAGAGGAATACTTTTATCTCTTTATCAAGAGCTCTCTCCCAACTCTCCTTAACACAACGAATGCCCCCAAAATAAAATAATAGTCTAATGATATTATTCTATTAACACATGCAATTTGAAATTCAAAATTCAAATCACTTAATTAATTAATTGAAGAGGTTCATTTCATTAATTAAGGTATGTTGTAAAATAATAAATATGGAGAGAGGAAGAGTAAGGGATCTATTAATTAAGGGGGGTTGTCGTGAATTAAATAAGGGAGTTAAAGGGGGTGTGAAAAGAAAAATGAGAGGTGAAAGGATGGGGCTCGTGTGGGACCCACCTCTCAATTATCCACACATTGGAATTTGGGTGGGTATGGGCCCCACCAATAACTTCCCATTGGAGGAATTAACTTCTATAGATATATAAAATTGTTCTAACAATTTTATTTAACTTCTTAATTAAACCACAATTTTTAACTTACTACCCGCATAAAACGCAACTGTGGTAAATGTCCCCATAAGCAAATACCAGTGCTGTCGTTTCATCGGTGCCCTCAGATTTCAATTCCGAGCATCGGTTCAAAAGATAGAAAAACCCACTCTTTCATTCACTCAACGTACCCGCGCTAAATTTTAGAGAATTATTCCAGGCACACCGGGCCTCGGAGTCAGGTGCCGTCAAAAACAGCATACTCATAAAATTCCAAATAATTTAAGAAAATATTTTCTTTGAAATTTATAGGTCTTTACATAAAATTTTTCGAAATTGTAGGGTGATCAACTATAACTCAAATGGTAGTATGATCAATAGATGTATAAATTAGATCAGCAATGAAATCCTTGATAATGTTCAATAACTTCCATTATATTATAAGTTATGGATATATATTCAATATATATTTATATCATTCGTCCATAAAAATCTTGTATTCCAAGAATCGACATGTAGACCGTAAAATTTCTTATAATATTATGATAACAAAAATTTCCCTTGAGATCTCTATAAACCATTTTCATCTAAGAACGGGATAAAATCATTATTCATTTTCATCATCTACCAAATACTACATTAGTTCTATTTTTGAATTTTTACATTTCTATTTCAATAAAATTAAAATTCTATCAATTCCATGGTTGGCCTCTAGAATATTATTCACATTCATCAATATGAAAATATCCTCCTTTATTACCTCTTATATTATTTTATAAATGGATGGTTGACTATTAATTTGGTTATAAAATTAATATTTAAAATTCGTTATTATTTATTGGTCCATTAATTGAAAATAAATATATAATTTCTCTCTTTCAATCATAATCATAAGTAATGTATCTTGATATATCCTCATAATTGGATCAAACATCTTGTTTTCAATCCAATGGTGGTAATTTTTTTAGTAGTCATAGTGAATTATTAACCCCAAATATCCCAATTAGAGTGTGTTCGACAACTTATATTTGAATATATACATTATGTTCATGTGATTATTATATATTTTACATTATTATCCTTAGATATAATGGGTATATTTGTTCAATTTAATATTACCTCTATTAAAATCTTATCATGAAATAATTAATCTTGTCCTCAACCTTTAATTAATGTGAGTTTATGCACCCAACATGTAGTTTTTAGGAGGAAACATCAAAATACATTCTACTATGGTTTAATATATATAAAAAACCATTTTATAATACATGGAATAATTAGAATAGGTGTAGTTACCAACCTATTTTTATTTCCTCAGATCTTTATTCACATTAATATGTTTTTCTTAATTTAACTCCCATTCGGTTAACTTGGTTAGTTTGTCTAATTATAGTGAGAAATTATTCCTCAAGTATCAATTGAAAATATTCTATATTAGAAAACTATGAATCATTGTAACTGTGTATGTTATGGGAAATTCTTCATTCAACAATATATTTGAAGGATCCCAAAATATACTATCATATGTACCTTACTCATGAATTTTACATTTTATATTTATAATTCACATTTACTAAATTTATCATAACATTTCTACATTATAAAAATCATGTTTATAATAATTAAATAGTCATATTTCTATTTATTTCTCTTATATATTAAGATAATATAATCTATAATGCATAAAAAATGATCAAAATAATATCAAAAGGAATTTTTCATCATATCCATGTAGATGGTGGATAATTTTCATATCCAATAGGCATCACTATAAATTCATTGAATACATTTATCATATTAAAGGTCCCTTTTTAAATATCCTATATTATCACCAATTAATTAATGATATACGAATGATGTATACTGATATCCTTATAGTATATTAAAAAAGACTTCTATAAGGGGTTGGGGACATGATCTCAAACAAGATCTTGTTTTTTTCAGGGTAATAAAAACAATGACATATTGATATACTATTCATTATAACATTTAGGTGTTTTTCACCCATAGAGAAACACATGGATTTATTACACCCTTAAATATATTACATTGTTTTTTATTAATTAATTAACTCAATTCTATCAAGGCCAATCGATAACTAATCATTGATAAAGGGAAAGCACTATGTATCAGTTCTTTTGTGATGTCAACCACATGTTCCTGATGATAACTATACAACTCTTATATATATAAATTAGTACAACACATAAATAAATACAAACTATAATTATTACGAGTATCCCAAACTATTTGAGCTAAATATCCCTCACTATTATGTGAAAAGAATCATGCATGGTATGTAACATCTATGTGAAGTTCATAGCTATCGTTCCACTGCAAGTTGATCATAGGTTGATTTTGGATGTGAAATTTGATTTTTTCTATAATATTAATATGTGTACTAGTTATAAAAAAATAGACAATCCACACCCCTAATAAATATTAAATTATTCCACAGTGAAAATAATAATATTTCTAGGATATAAATTTCAAAAATTTCTACTGGAGATGAGTTATAGGATTGGGATAAATGAATCCTAAAAATAGATTTATTGATAAAAATTTAAAAATTTAATGAATATTATAGTGAATTTAGGATCACTAAAAACTTTTTGGATAAAATTCATGTGTCAAACGAATGAAAAATAAATCATTTTTTGATATTTTGTGGATGAAATTTATACCTTTCAAAAAATAAATTATATGAAAAATTTTAGTATTGGTATTTAATATGCATTCCATGTCCCCATTTTCTTTATAGGATTCTGATATTGATTGTTTCCATTGACCACTGGATTGGGGATCTAATTTTCATAATGTCAATATAGAATATAATTAATTTTATTAAACTTGTAGTGTAATGGGTTTTTTTCTACCATTCCATTAGTTTTCCTACTGACGTCACTCTAAAATTAATGTTCATGATGACCTTTTAATTTCACTAGATGCCGTTAATTTCTTCATTAAGGTAACTCTATCCAAGATTCTTCCCATAATTATTCCATTTAGGAATATAATTCTAATTTTTTAATAATTGTTATAATGTGATTTTTCATAAAATTCATTTTTACCCTTATTGTATCAAAATTCATATGAATAATGAGATTTCATTATTTCCGTTTTAACTATGATATAATTTTTAAAAACATTATCATAGATACAAAATTCAGTTATAACCATTCCATTCTGAATATTATATTTATTCCTCTAGAAAAATTACAATTTTTTTTATTCCAGGCCAATGGAGATACCATAATAAAACTTTCTATGTATCATAATTTTACTTCCATATGTATTAGTGGTTTCTATATCCATTATATTCATCTGAAAGTGTTATCTCAACATTTATGTCCAAATAGTTTGAAGGAAATTTTATTTAAAAAATGACATGATAAACTCGACCATTCCATATATAATATTTCTTCAACCTTTGATAAGATTCATCACGAAATAAAAAAAAACTAAAAAGAGTATTCATATTTTGAGTGCTTGAGGAAAAATTTTAAATCTTTTTTGTTGATCCATATCATGGAAAATATTGGATTAGAATACCCAAAAATGGAGGGAGGATATTTCAATTTTATGTAAATTTTTTTGAGTTGTTCTTTATTTAGAATTTTTGTTATTTTACATGGTTCATGTTATTATTCAATAAATTATAATTTCAAGGGATAATATACATGATATATTTCTATTTTTATAATAAAATGTATAATAATTTCAATATCTATTTAAATATATTATTGAATAGTTCAAAAAATTTATAGACATTGAATTATATAAGTTTTTTTAGAAAGGGAAATAAAAAATAATATACATAGTTAACAAAATTATTCTCCTAAAAAATCATAATATATTTAAATATTGAATCCTTCGGGTTTTACATTAAAATAATAGTTTCAACTTTCTGAATTTTTAGTTCATCATATAATGGTTTGGGTACAATAAATATTGATTTATGTTTTCCCCCATCTTCTTCAAAACAAAATATCCAAAACTTATATTCACCACACTATGATACAAACTGATATAACCAAATCATACCCATATATATATATATATTAATTATATATGAAAATTTATAACATAACAAAATAAAACAGATCGTAGAACCTAATGGTTTAGTTTTATTAGAGATTACTCAAATAGATGACTTATTTTACAAATATTATTTAACATTTCAAATAAAATATATTCAAAACATATACCCAGATAAAAATTTAATTTTAAAATATATTTATATATTTTAAAGGAAATTTAATCATAATAAAGGATTAATTCAAGAACTTAGTAATTTTTCAAAATGGGAGATATAGATCCATGTTCATAAGTGATCATAAGATAAAAATGTTGGTATGGGAGAATAATAACCGAACATGAAAAAAACATATGGAATTCATATGCAATTAATAATGGACAATAAATTTCTAATCATGATATAAAACTTTTTAGTTTACTTGTATAATAAGAAAATGGAATGCAAAATCATGAAATAATTTTTATAATCAACAGAAACAGAATATTGGTATATGAAATAATAAAAAAAATCAGCAGAAACCCCAGAATATAAATCAGCTTCACATGACATAACATAGTTACAAGACCATTATCTCATGGTGTAAAAAGCTACATAAAATATGTCATTGGTTTTACACAACATTTCCATAAATAAAAGGGTCTTGCATAACACCATGTACCCTTATATTCCATATAATAAGATATGAATCATTAACCAATGATATATATGGATATATATTTCCTAGAAAATTTACTTTATAATGGAAACCAATATATATGGTAAATGAAAATGATAAGATTCATAATTACACTATATAATAGTTAAATTTTGAGACTGAACTGAATTTTAAAATTATAATCAAGAGGCATGAAATTGAATCATCCAAAGAAAAGATTTATGATCCAATTTAATTATATCCGCAGTGAAACATTTATTGAATTAATTGATATTGAAATATAATAATAATACATTATAATATCACTACATATTTTCATAGAAAAATAAAATAAACACACTTTATATTTGTATTAAATAAAATAAATTAAAAAACTTAAATTAATGTGTTTAAAAATATTTTTAAGGAAAATGAAAAATACTTTAAAAAATCATGAGAACATGATATGAAATAACTATAACGAAAACCACAAGAAAATTATGGGAAAAAGAGACCATAGATAAAATAATAAGAAAATATCTAAATAAAATATTCAAATAAAATATCAATATCAAAATAAAAAATACTATTAGATAGTTGATATAGGAATTATTATATCTAAAAAATCATATAAAAATAGTTGATATGGTTGAAAAGGGTTATTGAACAAAAACACGAGATAAGATAGATTGAACAATAAACCTGTATTTTTGTTGAATTTTGAAATAATGGGAGTTAAAATTGAGTGGGTAAATGTAAAAGATAAATAAAAAATCATGTGAATATAATTATTATGGTATTGTAGAGAATGAAAATACAAGTTTAATTAATGGGAAATTAGGCACATACAATCTAAATTTAAAAGTGATATTTCAAAATAAAACCATGCCTTTACTCCCAACTTTATATAATGTTGTATAACATACTTTATAATAAATAATATAATATTCATAACATATTTTATAATCTTACGCATATATATTACGATTTATTCTTTTATAGTATAATATATATAAATATATGGGTTTTATTATTTATTTTTCATTAGTGGGTGTATGTAATTTTGATCATTTCGTTCATGTTTTATAACACAGATTTAAATAATCAATATTTAATAAGATTTTATTAATTATCATATTATATATTATTGGAAAAAATGTGTTTCATTGATTTATTAAGTTCCACAGACATTTTATAAAATGTATTAGTGTGGTTTAGGATAATAAAATCCCCAATAGTGATCTTTCTAGAAATTTATCAATTATAATAAGTTACATTATATTAAAAATTAATTATTATATCACTATTATAATGATATGGTTAGAACATAATACTATATTTAACTTTACTTGTTACCTATATTAATTTCATTATATTTATTGATATATGAAATTATGAATATAGTATTCAATCTTTCATGTTAGTGATAAAACTGACCCAAATAAGAACCTTTTATACATTGAAATGAGTATGATCACAAAGTTATGTAATAGTAATATAATTTTTAGATAAGTATAATGTTATAAAAATAAATTTTTTTTGTGGTGGATTATATTTCAAAATAGTGGATATGATAATGTAACCAAACAAGACGGTGAACAACTATATTAATTTTAAGATGAATTAAACTCTTCTCAAAATGGGTTCCATAAAAATGAATTATATATTCCTCCATAATAAATCCATATGATACAAAAATAGTAAATATTATTTTAGAGATATATTTTGGGAGGATAATCAAGAAGGAAAAAAATTCAATGATTTATTTTAGAGGGTTAAAGGATGGATTATTTAATAGTTGAAATTTGTGTGGGAATTCTATATGTTCATAGTCCATAATGAGTTAGGATATTATTTCAACAATATAGTAGATCCAAATTGTAAATATAATAGATATGATTCATTACTCCCCTTATCATTATATTTTATAGATAATGTTATTATAAAACCAATTTTTTGTTCTCTTTTATTTATTTTAAATAACTTTGAATCCAGCATATATGATGTGAATATTTTTTTTGATTTGGAAAACCATTAAATGATATAGAAGGTTACCAAGAATGATTTTTTAAAATATGATAGAAATCACCAATGATAGGTTATATAAACGAACTCAATTGAGCAATTTAACTAAAATCATGTAGTTTTGTGCTGGTATACATGGTTTATATAATCTTATTATTAATATGTTATTGATAGTTTTCCTATTTCCAGTTATTGTTATCTATTCAAATAGATAATATAGTTGTATTTTCTAGAAGAATATATGACTTATTATTTGATATTAAATTTTGAGAATCAAATTAATCTCTAAAAAAATTAGTATAAGAAGATGATTGAATAAATTTTAGGGGAATGTGATAGTGTTGATTCCAATATTACATTGGGTTTACATGTCTAGTTTTGATTTATTATTATTATTATAGATGATGAGGAAGATACGAGGAAGTTTTTGTATAAACTATGATTATACAGATTCTATGAGGATGATCTTGTGGGAAGATCACAAATAATTTTGATGAATGTTTATCATTATAACATTGTGATTATGGTGTCAGTCCATGTTTTATAATTTCATCCTTTTATTTTTGAAGCTTTATGATGTTTTATATAATAATTAAGTATATGATGACGAGTTAATTTGTAAATATGGAACTTAATAAGAAATATAATACTAACAAAATTCTGAAAAAAGTAATTATTTGATTCAGTAGGTTTAATTTTGTTGTATTTGATTTCCTTTTATTAAAATTTAATGTGTTTTTTTGAATTTTTTGATTCAATTAGAGAAGAGTGTATAATTTACAAGTAAATTTAGAGAAATAACAATAGTATTAATTTTATTTTATGTAATTTAAAGTTAATATGAGACATCTAGATATAATATTTATAGTCATTTAAATGGTTTAGAATAAAATTTTCAATTTTTTATGAATATGAAAGTAATTTTAGGAATTCATATGAGTTAAATGAAAAGTAACTCTATTGCAGAACTGTTCAAAATAAACAAGTCATGGAAAAATAAGATTCAAATGGTAACAATTATTTTCACCCATTTTTAACCAATATTTACTATTAAATTCTTAGAATAACCCCTTAGAATCATTAGTTTCATTTAGAAAAACTATTAGAGTTACGATAATAGGTGTAAGTGTAGTTTAAAATGTGCATTATTTTCATTTACAATAACATAAGTTAATATAGGTCTCTAAATGGAAGTTCTCCTAAAACAAAAGATACTTTTCTATAGTTTTTACTATATAGTAAAGTTGGGAATAAATTTGGTTCTTTATGTAAATCATGAACATATGAGGTCAATATTATAATAATGAAACATGGAATAAAGAACTAACATTGAAATTGATGAGATTTTATTCAATCTATAAATTTAATAATTAAGGGAATTATCAGGGTTGAATCAACAAGTTTATGTTTTAAATAATAAGGATGAATTTTTCATTCACCTTGATGAAGAGAACTATACCACATTGAATGATTAATAAAATTTTGTGGGTGGTGCTCATAACTACAGTAGAAAATTAATTATTGAAATTTTGTTACAATATGTTCTTCCTAGAAAATCATGAATTAATAGATATTTGTTTCAAAAATGGAATAAAAGAAATATCTAAAACGAGTTGAGGTTTTTTATGGATTAAATAATTGAGTCAAAATGCGAAATTGTGGATAAAATATTTCTATGTTGAAAGATAAATATCTAGGAGATTGTGATAATGATATTTAAAGTTTTATTTTACTAATAGAAAATAAAAAATATGTTGAAAGTGGTGAATATTATTTAGATACTATTCACATCATATTTTGAATATATATGTAGAGAAAAATAAGGAAAAAATGTTATTTATCACATTAACCAACATTGACAGTCCATGAGTTGAAAATTTTGAGAGTAATCCATGAAACTATTATTATTTTAAGAAACCATTTTATTATATATATAAAGATATTGTGCTAATAAGATGATGCTTATAATTTTGTGTTGAGGAAGAAATATAAGAGTGATAATGATAATTACCCAACTTTATACGAAGGATCCTAACATTTAATGAAAAGAATAGATAATTATTAAATGATATATTATTAAATTTTAAGGTGTAAATATGTTCAAGGAAGACTATGATAATTATTCATTTTGATTAAAGAGATTAATAACATAATATCTGGTAGGAAAACAAGTATACGCTACAGATTTATGAAGGGGTTGGGTATGATAAATATTGTATATGGTGTACTATATATTCATACATGAATTTTGCAAAGTTAGTAAAATGATGATGTCTCAAATGAAATACACTTTACCAATGTTTATGTAGATATTAAATGGTATTTTATGTTTGTGATGGATATGAAAAACAATAAAATAATCATAGAATTATATACATTGTTTGAAACCCTTGTTATCTAATACATATGTTATTTTTTTTGTATTCTAGTCATTATAATTATATTTATTCCATCGGATGGAACTTATTGTAATATCTACTCATTGATGAATTCAAAAGGTAATGATGGGTAATGTTCTTAAAAAAATAAATTATTTAAAAATTATTTCATTAAGCTTTATATGTTATCTATACGTTGATTTATCCTAATTAATTTATATTATAGTATAAGTTGGAACTATTCTAGAATTTTCATCAATTCAAAAATTTATATGTTATTTTTTTGAATCTATTATTTTATTAGAATTATAAATTGTAGATTTGGTGAATTCTATGAGTTCAATATCAAATAAACCATGGATTTCATGTCTTTTAACATAGTAAAGAACAAAAATAAAATATATGTAATAATATTGAGAATGAAATCATCAAAAAATGTTGTCAATAATGACTTCCAACTAATTATATGATTAAAATGTTTGATTTATCATATTTCATCATTTTATAACAAATATCTGAATGATAATTTTTATGATAAGGTGTCTTTCATAAGAAATATGAATAAAAATACGTTTTTTAAGTAATATAATTCATATCAAAAAATTGGATTATAAGATGACAATATTGTTGCTGAATGCAATAAAAATTATTTAATGAACAATTTTACAAAAGGGGTGTCATATAATTCATATGATAATGATGTAATTTGAATTAATTTGTAAAATATACATAAAAAATAAACAGGACCAAGTCTTGAAGATCACATATTTATGGATTTATTCATTAAATAAACTAGTGATTTTCCATAAATATCCCATAAATATTCTGACTAGAGTGTCACAATTATTTTTGGTTATAATTATAGAATGCATATAATGATCACCCAAATTATATAAGAATACAAATTTCTTGAGAATGGATTGGATCATACGTATAATATCAGTGTGATAATATATAAACTAGTAACAAAATTAAAATCCTTTAATGTATAAATTAAATAAAGGTTCTATATATTTTAAAATGAGTTTTTCAATTCAATTCATGAGAGTTATGTAGTTAAAAAATTATTGAAGAAGTGATATACGTATTAAAAAAATAAAATTCAATCATGCATGCTTAATTGAGGATCCTAACTACTAGTGTTTATAAGCATACTATTTAATATCTTGAAAAGAACCAAATGCATCAAGATGAAGTCAAGAAGATTAAAAATGATTTCATAGATAGAGTGATTCCATTATTGTTTTTGAAAAAAATATTCTCCACATGATTTATATTGAATTATTGATTAGATATTCAAATATGGAAGTGACATAATCTATGTGTTCACATCATGATTATAGAATCTTCATGACCGCACATTATTCCAAACGGGGAATATTATGAACTAATATTTTTATCTAATGATAAAAGGGCTATGCATTCACCAAATGAAAAATTTATAAAATTCATTGAATATAATATTCCATATATCATTGAAAATTATGGGTTTGATAGGTCGTAAAAATTGATATAATAACTAACAATGAATCAATTTTGAGGATCCTCATATAAAAAATATGTCGGATGTTAAAAAATATAGTAGAATCATTCCTATAAACGCAACAAAAAATAATGATGTTTTTATAAAAAAAATAGAATTCAATAAAATCATTTTATCCAATATCTAAAATAAGATTCATATTTTTTTGGTTAGTAGTGGTGGAATAATATATTTTGTGACTAGGAACATTAATAAGATAAAATATTTTAATATATAGGCATCAATTAATGTATACAAAAAATGGGTTTAAGTATTAAATGATGTAATCCATATAGAATAATGATAATTTTTATGTTTTAACATATTTAAAATCATGATGATATTTTATAGGTGTTATAACACTTTTTTACTCAATATATATTATTGTTAAGTACAACTAAGAATTTACCCAAATCACTCAAAAAGGACATCCACAAAATAAAATAAAATGTTATGTTTAGATTAGTTGTGATTCATTCTTGGGGTAGAATAAAAAAATTGTGGAATAAAGTGTTACTTATAATTCCATGATGAATGTTTCACCATGAAAATGAAAATGCATATTTGTGATTGAAAATGAAAGACTATTGACAATTTACCACAAGAAGAGAGTTTTGGTTTCAATGGATTATGTATAATAGAAAAAACAAATCACTCTAGTAAATAAGATAAATTATTTATTTTGCAGAGGAAATTCATAGGATATGATATGAATGATATAATCAAGCTAACAAAGAAGTATAAATTCTACGACCATTTTTATCCCAATTAGAAATTGAATAAAAAATGACGAAAGCATAGAAAATTATAACAACAGATATTGGGAAGATGATTACATATAATAATGAAATAAAATTTCACCCTAATATTTCATTATGAAATTACCATATAACCCTTGAGGAAATGTGTTGTATGTCTTAATAGTATAGAAAATTTTCAATGAGTTGAATAATTATTCTGATTACCCTAGGAAAAAATTCCCAATAAGACATATATAACCCCAAGATAATTGAATTACATAATAGATAATAATTTAGAAGAATATTATATATAATGATATTTTTATGAATGGAATAAATTACATTCTTCCTAATGGATGAACTTGTTTGAAATTAGAAAAACAAATTATAAAGTGTTTTCTAATATAAAGAGTTGTAATGAATTGAGTATCTTGGTTGAGAATAAACTCTCAACATTACTTTTCTCAATTATGAAATAATGATATACAAATATCTATAATATACAGGTATTTTTATTTTTCCTTTATAGATATGGAATTTATGGTGGTTCATATGAAAAAGGGGAAATAATGAATAAAATCATGATGCCATATCGGGGTAGTAGATTGAGAATGATGGAAAATTATTTTGACTATACAGAAGCCATAATTATGTAATTGTTGAAAAACATTATAACCTATATCAAATTTTATCAATAATATATACAATAATGGCCTAATGATGTAGATTAACTCTCAAGGGGGAGATGTGTGATATAGTTATAAGATGTATTTTTAAATAAAATTTTAATATCACTGAAATGATTTTTCGAAGATTTAATTAGAAAAATATTCATGAAAATTCCATTTTAATGGAGTCTAAAATGAAATATTGAATCCAATAGGATAATAATTAATAAATTACATAGTGTAGAATAATTTATGGAACATTACTTTTAGAGAACTAATACATTCCATACTATATTATAGTAGAATTTATTATTAATAATGGGGTGAGAGAAGGAAAAATAGTATAAAAATGTGAAGACATGGCAATATAAATTTTATATAATAATGAATTGAAAACATATATTGTCGGTATGAGTGAAGAACCCACTTTATATAGTTTTTCTTCTAAAATAATGTATATAAAAGTAATTGTGTAAATATACAATAAGCTAAAGTATCATGGAAATAAATTTAAAAACCAATCAACATTTTTGTAAGATTAGACAGGGATTTGAACATACTTTTCCGAAGGTAATATGATATGTATATGGGATAATATTATATATCCTGGTGTAGGAGGAAGTGAGCGTGTGTCTATCATTATTAATATATAAATTTTATTTATTCCTTAGAATATTTTTCATGTATATTTATATAGAATGTATGGTTTGATGGTATTGTGAGCTTGAAGGATGCTATTTTATATTCCATATTAAGAGTATTTTTCAGTGTGATCTAAAGATGATAATTATATTTATTCTATAAATTATATGGAAAATAAATTTTTCTATTCCAAATATTACATATATAATTTTTCTACAAATTATTTTGGAAGAATTTTTAAAAGGTGGGAAAAATTCTTGGAAGAATATGTTCAAATTCAATTTTAACACATTTGAAAGATTGATGTGTTAGAGAGTTATCCATGGAGTTAGACCAATAATAATCGTTATATAATTGTAAAAATACTTTTAATACATGATTCGAAAGTTGGTAATTATATTTTTCTTGAATGAATAAATTCTATATGATATTGATATAGACATGGATTATTTCTATGAGAAAGATTGAATTGTAGAGGTGGTAGAATGTGATTGGAATTTTCTATAGAGAATTTATTTTCTACATTGACTATAAAATTATTTTTTAATTATTTTTAATTGGAAAGTAACATGAAGTTATTTTATTATTGTTTTGGCCAAAATATTTTATTTATAATTGAGTGTTATTGGGGAATAAATATGAAATTCGTGCATTTTTTTAGATTTACATAGATATTAGTAAGAGTAATATCACTATAATATTGATAGCCATTCAGAAAGTGTGAACATTAGTTTAGGAAATTCAGAAATTTTAAGTGTAATTATATAAATGATTATGATTCATTATACAAGTTACTAAACTATATAACCATTGTGAATTGTAAATGATGAGAAAATATAATAGTCAACAATTTATATCATATGAATTATTCAGAAGAGGACTATCAATTTAATAAATGTCTATAAGATTCCACAAGAATCATAATGGTCATCAAATTTTTTTAACAATCATCGCATGAGAGATTAGAGTCATTTAAAAAAATTATATGTATAACTTACAACATTAGTAAGCATCACATAGTCTTGAAATTTGGAAATTTTCTAAAGTATAAGATCTATTTAAAGTGTGTTTAATAGCCACAATGATGTTTCATAGAGTTGATGAATATTTTTTTAACATTAAATGATAAATCATTGGAGGATTCACAGTTGTGGATTAAATAATTATGAATGTTTTTAGTTGATTTAATGGGTTATGAGGTGGATTGAATTGATACTGTGCTTATTTAATGGAATCTGGAACACTGATGTAGTGGATGAAATGTAATAAGAGAATGAAATTTTATGAGACATATTGGAATATAATAATAGTTATTTAAATTTATTTACTAATATTATCACATATCTAAAGAGAGTATGAATAATTTCATAGGACTATTAGTTATTTCACCTTATGTATCAATCATTACACATACGAATACGAGATATTTTTTTGACTAAGAATTAGAAATTAGAAATTTAAATGATGTTGTGTATGTGTCATTTATATGTGTCTGAATCATTCCATTATGTGAAAAAGTCATCTAAAGTTAAAATTTTTGATTTTGAGGGATTTTTTTTAATTTTTAAGGAAAATAATCATTTTATAAAAAAATATAATCAATAATTATGGGTATTTTTTTCGTAAGAGGGATCATGTTTGAGTAATTATACCGTTCTTGTTCAATATTTTTTCAAATTATGCTATTTAAGGATCATTACTGAACCATAATGATCAATTTGGATGTGTATGTGACATCACATAGAGAAATTTCATATATTTCCACAATATGTATAATATTAATTTTTAAAATTGAATATTATAAAGAAAAAATATTTAATTAATATTCATTTATACCTCATTGATTAAAAAAATTATATTTTGATTCAGGAATATTCATTTTAGGAAAAAAGAGTGATCATTCACAACTGAAAAATAGGTCTATACACAGGATTTTGCAAAAAACCGTGGGTATAGGGATAGTATGTGAACCTATACCCACATTTGTGCCCAAAACCGTAAGTATAGTTTTCTTTTAAGACCTATACCAACGGTTTTGGAGATAACCGTGGGTATATGGTATTTTTCAAAGACCTATACTGATGGTTCTTCAAAACCTTGGGTATTGGGGTTTTTTTGAATAACTATAACTACGGTTCTCTAAACCAGTGGGTATAGCTTTCCCATGTTATGGAGAGGAAATAAAATTAGGTGGGACATGAAAAAAA
Source organism: Viscum album (assembly GCA_963277665.1). Lineage (NCBI taxonomy): Eukaryota > Viridiplantae > Streptophyta > Magnoliopsida > Santalales > Viscaceae > Viscum > Viscum album. Next base: position 1,144,400,933 of record OY728159.1, on the reverse strand, counting down.
ATTTAGGATGACATTTTTTCACTATTTAGATTAATATATTTACATAAATATAAATACATATTTTCCAAAATTTCATAGCTCAATTGGTAAAACATTCTCCGCGACTGCTGTAGGTCACAGGTTCAATTTTCATAGTTATCATTTTCTGAAACACAGATCATATTAATATATATACATAGATTTATGTATATATATCAAATAAAAATGATAGATCAGTTGGTACCATGGGGAGGCACAGTCATGAAGCGCATCGTGAGACGCGGGTTCGAATCCACCTGCACGCGTTTTTTGAATTTATATACCACACATGGATCATATTAATATATATGCATATATGTATGTATAAATAAAAATTAAAAATCATATCTCGGTTGGTCCCTTGGTGGGGTGCTGTCGTGAGGCGCAGCGTGAGGTGCGGGTTCAAATCACCCCTGTGCGTGAGTTTTGAATTTAAATACCCCACGGTTTGAAAACCATGGGGTTTATTGTGTGACACACTGGAACAACGGTGTGCCTCTCTTTGACTCCCCTATACCCACGGTTCTCCAAAACCGTGGGAATAGGCTGAGACCCCTATTGTGACGCCATTCTATCCCAGGGTTCCCAAAACCGTGGGTATAGGCTATACCCATGGTTTTGGGGGCTATACCAACAGTTTTGAACCGTGGGTATAGGTCGTTTTTCCAGTAGTGATTCCTCACAAAAGTTTATTTTTAAATTGTAATTTATTTGAAAAATGTTTTGGGGATCAAGGATAGATGGATTTTCTATAATTTTTGTGTGATTATATCATTCTAAAAATAAACTATTTATTAAAGTGAAAATAACGTTTTAATCAATTATTACTTGTTCTTTTTTTGTAATATTCATGATAAAGAGTTAAAGAGTTCTATTCTTTCATAAAAGAAAGCAATCTGATACAAAAATATTGGAAAAAATATGAACTGATTTTGATCTAGTTTATTGATGAAGAAGCCATCACATGGTATTCTTTGAGTTTGGGAATGTCCTTTTAAAAGTTATTTTTTCCTGGCCACCACTACCAATGTTCTCATGAGTATTTTTAATATTTCTAATGACGATAGAGTAATTTATTGAAATTCACTAGAAAAAACCACTAAATATGGAATCTAACATTACTTGATCATGATTGAAATAAATTATTGATATTCATTGAGGAAATAATTTTAGGACCACATTCCATAAATTTTTTAACGTGATATCTCTATTATTCTATGATAGAAAAGAAATTTTGGAACAAATTAGATTCTATATTAATTTTTCTCACAAATATGGGTTGTAGTTAAAAGGGGGGATATATTATATGATAATTTTAAAGTGTATAAAAATATTAGATAAAAATAGTTCTTAAAGTTAGAGTTTCAAGAAGAAATAGATGTTATAAAATTCCTAATACCTTAGTAAATTTAGACTAATAATAATTTTTATAAGATGTTTCAAAATAATAAATCATTCTATGATCAATTCTAGATAGTAAAAATTTTATTATAAATCTTTTTACCTATTTTTGAAAAATAATGTTTCGTGTGTGTTTGAATTTTTAAAATTTTAATTCTCATTAGGAAGACTTTTATCAATTACTAGAGAAACACATATTTTCAAGTGAACATTATAATTTTGGTATATTTATTTTTTAACTAGTGGGATGAAATTATAATTCTATCTAGATGTTGAACAAATAAATCGTACATGAGTACTGTTGATATATCCACATAAATTTGATGGTAAACTAATATAAAAAATTCTATGGACTGAGACAACAATTGCACACCACAAGTATGTATGAACACTAAATTATAAAAATTTAAAATATCAATGTGTACCTTGTTGTGAGACCCACTCTATCAATATAGTATTCATTTTATATTATTTTATGAGTTTGATGGGTTTTTTATGTTTCTATAACGTTTAATTTTAGAGAATTAAAATTTTTAGTTTCTCTTTCTATGCATAGTTTTAATCATGGTATGAAGAAAACCGTAAGACTCTAAAATGTGGATAAATTTTTTCAATCATTTAGTTCCATTATTTATTTTTCATGAAATTTAATGAATGTTTATGTCTAAACAAATAAATAATATATTAACCCATTCTAAAATATTTATGAGTATGGGTTGTAGAACACATATTTCACATGGTATGGTAAACTACATGTAAAATAATACAAAGACCACCTAATTTTTTTTGGTTCCATTTGACATGATTTCTCGATGGTTTGTCACATTGCCTACTAACTTAGGATAAACCATGATTGTTTATTTTTCCTAGTTTGTTTCCAGTGCACAATTGTAGCATGCTGTGGAAAACCTTTAATCCAAATCAGGTTCATCAAAAAGTGAATATACACTTTTTATCCCAATCAAATTAAATCCTAAAACCCTCCCATATCTCCCATAAATTCATGAGAAGTCTATGAACCCCCCCATTGGGTCGCCCCATCTCTATCTATTATTGGGCATTTTTGCCTTGGATTCAAGTGGTTTTCTTCATAGTATGTCACTCTAACCATATTATTCTCTTCTATTATTAAATTTAATTTATTTATAGTACATTCCATGCACAATAATCTCAATGTTGGAAAAAATATAGAGACAGGGTTGTTCCAAATCAAGGGGATTTGAACATGTAGGTGTTTTATAGATCATATTTTGTATTTTGGGAGTTTTCACCCTCATAGGTGAAAAAATCATGCATAAACTTCATTGAACCGAGGTAGGAGTTTACTTATAATTTCATTATGTTGCATGCCTTTATATTTATAATTAGTTAATTTTGTTTTTTTAACAACCAAATAATTATAAAACAATGTGTTTTATTCTAGAATTAAATAGTTAAATTAATTATAAATGTATATTAAAATAAGTGGTATTTATTGAAATTAACGAATCTATACTAATAGAATAGTAACCTCTCCTATGAATGTATAAATAAAATTTATGTATCGTATAAGTGAGAAAATGATATATTTAAATCAAGGAATATGTGGATATTTTTTTTAAAAAGAAAAATTATGCGTTCATATTTTTGTGAATTATATATGATTATTTACAATTTAATTATTAATACAATTATTTAAAATATAATATATCTTTATAAAATAGATTCAAAAAATAATAATTTTTGTATATTATTAATTATTAAATTTAATGTGAGCTTATTTAAATTTGCAATGTGTCATAAAATTAGTTGAATTAATAAAATCGGCAATTTTTTAATAAATGATGTGTTTAGTTAAATATTAAATTTATCATAATTAAAATATTGTTTTAAAAAATGGGGTCCCTTTTTGGAATTCTACACGTTGGAAAATAGTTTTGTTTATTTTTTATATTTTCCTAAAATAGTTAAATGTTAGGTGGATTGTAAAATATGGTAATTTTCATTATTTATAAAATACATGAATTTTTGATTCATAGATGATGAATAGATAATACAAGAATCTTAATCTCAAATTATACTTATATCGTTACTTATTAATCATTTTATCAAAAATATTCATTAAATTGAAAAAATAATAATAAAAGAATGAATAACATAATAATAAAAATCCCCTCTTTCCCACTATAAATACCACCCCTCAGCACCGCTTCTCCACACAAATACAATTATTTTTTAAATTGTCTAATTTGTGCCTGATTACCTTTGTAAGACCCTTCCCAATAACAAAGACCATTCAGTCTCACAAAAAGAATAAAAACAGGGGGCTTAAAAAATTTCTCGATGTGAATAATTTAGAAGCTGGTTTGAACATGTTTGTTGGAATTTGAGAACAAAGGTTAAAAAAATTTCTATAAAAATACCATTTTAAATTTCAATTATTATAAAAGATTAAAATCATTTTTTCGAATCAAATATTCTGGTTTTATGAATATGATTTGGAACTTGGTCATTATTTATGATGATGTTTGGGACCTATATCTCCCTCCAATAAATTGGGTATGATTTTGTTGAAATTTGAAAATAATGGTTATTCTTTGTGTATCTATGATGGTTACACCATAAAGTTTCTCCAAGGACAACCCTGTATGGTAGTCGTGGGGTTTACAAAGCAAAAAGTAGTCATTAGGGTTAGAATACTATGATTGTTTGGTATGAAAATGATTCCCCAAGTTAATTAAATGGTTTATTGATATTTTCCATTTTTCATGGAAATATTATGTTATCACAAAGTATGTATATAATTATTTACAGGTCAAAAGTATATCATTGTTAAAATTATTTCATATGTTTATATGTATTCTTGGAAAAGTAGTTTGTTTCCTTCTTTTTATATCTCTTACTAGTATTTTTATGCTTGTCTTGAGTTTTAAAATATATTTAATAAGGCATGAAGATTAGTAAGAGAAAATTAAAAGCCATGATGAATGCTATGAAGATTTTTCAATAAATGAATTCAATTTTTATTAAAAAACTATCACATTTTGGAAGAAATATATCTTTTTTTAAGTTGTATCATCATTATATTATCATGGGTTATCATTTATGAATTTTTAACTAATTCTTTAAAAATATAAACGAATATGATATTTAAGAATGAAAGAAAACAGATTCTCCTTGAAATAACAAGAACATGTAATGTTTAGAATTGGGTCCTTATAGTTGGACTCAGAGAATAGTTTAAATATATTTTAATGTTAGGATGATGTTAATAGAATACCATAAATTTTCTTTCCATTATATTTATGTTGAATGGATATATAATCTCACGATTTCCATTTTTTCATCTAATATATGTCTATTTAGAATTGTTTTACTCATTAGAAATGGGTAAGATAAGGCTTTAAGGTACTGATACGATGATATATTTTGGAATCAATGACCAAAAATGTTGGGAATTTGAAAAAATAATTTTGGATCATTAATCACTCAGTTGTAATAGGATATAAATAGTAGGTGGCATCCATGAAATAGAAGAACCAGATTTGCCACAAAGACCATTATGATAGTGGGGATTTTTACGAGGAATAATACTAATTATTTTAGTGGACCTTCTGAATTAGTGGTAGTTGAAGGGTAGATTAAATCCATTGAAAATACATATGATTCCATGGGGTATTAAGATAATAAAATCATTAGTCTTTATATTTTCCATTATGTAGGTGAAGACAACTTTTTATGGTTAATGGTCAAGATTATTAGATATAGCGAGGAGATTGATTCTTCGAAATAAGCTTAATTCAAAATTTCATCTTTGAAAAATATTTTCTCAAGGTGGTTTAACATATGATTAAAAATTAATTCACTGAACAAAAAAAGGAGGAAGATTCATTAGTTTTGTATAAAATAAACTTCACCATATTGGAATGATATGCTCTAAATCAAATTTTAGGTACTGAGAGTAAAATCAATCATTTTTACTCATGAACGAAGTTGAGATATCAAATTGCAGTGGATTCTTGTGGAATAAAATTTTATAAGATTTGTTTTTATGTTTTGAGAGGTTAGAAATGAATTTCTCTGATGATCACATGTACATCAAATATAAGAATAAGAAATGGTCCATATATGAAGGAATTCATATCAAGTAATCAAACAAATATTATTGGAATATAATAAAGTTTCCAGTTTGTGGAATGTTGTGTAAAACAAACACTGGGGAATGCCATAACAAATTTAAAATGTGTTTCTTATATGATATGTTTAGAAATATAGTCTGATATTTCAATGAAAAAATCATGGCGATGTTATGATAAATTATAAAAAGAAAACAATAATGTGTTTTAAATATGGTGGGATTGGTCATTATGCACATACATGCCCAAATAAGTAACTATATGACCTAATCTAGCTAGAATATAAGAAAAAAGGTGTAATAAATCCTTTGTGAATACTTCAGGAGATTCCATGCAATATAATAAAGTGCTATCAGTTACATTCTTCATTTACTCATATTTTTCTATTGGTTTGTTTTAAAATGGGTCTCTACATTCCATTATTTCCGAGAATGTTTTGGGGAAAATTGAAATTTCACTAGAGGAAATGAAACAATATCATATAGTTTCAAAAATGGTGGAATGTTAAGGAAAAAAGTATTATAATAATATTCTTCTTGTTTTCTGTAGAAATAAATTACCTAAAATCCTTTTTGTTATAACCTTAGTTGATTTTGATATTATTCTGGGTATTGATTGGTTTTCTGTTTATGATGGTAAAATTGTATGTAATAATAATGATGTTCTTTTTCAGAAAGAGTATTAGTTTGTATAAAATAATTAACTCATTCAATTGATAATATATCAAGAAACAAAGAAACTATTAAATGATTGAAATGAATGTTATATTTTACATATTGTTGAAAACCTATGAAGCGTTTAGATTAATAATGCTCTAGTTTTATATAAATACATATATGTTTTTATTAATGATTTTCCCATTAGTATAATGGATTGGAAAGTGGAACTTAAATATAATTTTTACATTATGTAATGCAAATTTCAAAACCCATTATCTAATGACACAATTAGAACTTCTAGAATTGAAAAACTAATTGAAAGAGTTTCTTGATTATGGTTTCATTAATCCTATAATTTCAATATGGGGTTCTCCTGTTTTTTATTAAAAATAATGATGGTTCTATGAGGATTTACATTTATTATAGTGATTTGAATAACATTGTCGGTAAAAATACACATCCATTTCCTCATAGTGAGGACTTGTTTGATCAGATATAGGGATCTTAGTATGTTTCCAAAATATACATGATATTTTCTTTCTATCAGATAAATGTGAAGGAGGATGACATTGTGAAAAAATAATTCGGATCTAAATACGGTGATTATGAGTCTATTATTATGCCCTTTGGTATGAAAATTTCTCATTCTAGATTTATGGATCTTAAAAATAGAATTTGTGATTAATATCTAGATAAATTTTTAGTTGTTTTTATAGATGAAATTTTGGATTATTCAAAATTTTTTGAGAATCAGAAAAAGAATCAATATATTTTTCTACATCCTCTTAAAGGAAAGGCATTATAGGAGAAATTTCCAAAATATGATTTTTAATTGCAACAAATTACATATCATGAGAACATTGTAAATACATATGAAATAACACATGATACCCCCCAAAACAAAAGTGATTGATTAATGGACAAGACCTACACATGTGTCTAAGATTCATAGTTTTCTTCTGTTTTCTGGAAATTACAAAATGTTTGTTAAACAAATTTCATGTTTATTGAGACCACTATATATGTTCACATGAAAAGGGGATAAATATAATTCTTCAAAAAAATGCGATGCTTATTTTGAGTAACAAGAAAAATGATTGTTGAATTCTCATGTTTTGGACATGCCACAAAAAATGGGTATTTATTCATCTTTAGTGATGCTTCATTGAAATGACATAGTTTTGTTAAATACAAAATGTTCCTGTAATTTCTTATACTTCAATACAACTAAAACCCCATGAACTAAATTTTCCCACACATTATTTAAGATATGGTAAAGTAGTTTTTACTTTTCAAAATTTGAGACAGAATTTATATGTTGAGAAATTTGACATATATACTAACCATACAATTTTGAAATATATATCACATTGAAGGAATTAAACACGAGGTAGATAAGATGGGTGGAAATGAAAAAGAATTACGATTACACAATCAACTACCACCCTTGAATGTAAAATAAAATAAAGGATTCCTTAGATCGAAATAACTATGATACATTAACAATGTTATGTTTGTAAGATGACCCATTGGATAATGATTTGATGAATTTTCTCATAGAAGCTGTTGGTATAAGAAATTCATCTATTTTTTAATGTATCAGTGAAAGTGTATCTATCAGATAGAAATAAGTAAGAATAGAAGGAAAACCATGTGTTATAGAAAAGGTAGAATTGGTGAAAAGGGTAACTTTTCTTGAATTTAATAGTGATAATGATTTTATTTTGAGATTTGAGAGATATTATGTGGGCTATTAGATTCATAGTCGAGGAAAGATTTATTATGTGATGCATATTGTTAAATTTTTTAGATCATCATGTTATCACTAAGCAGTACAAGGAACATCCAATGTATTAATAGTGGGAATAAATGAAATGTGATATAACTAATTTTACCATGAAATGATTGACTTGTCAACATGTCAAAAAACAGGGACTACTAATAAAGGGGATTCTTTAACAATTTCTAGTTCTATAGTAGAAATGGGAAATATACCAATGTATTTCATCGTAGGAATACCAAATAAATATCAAGGGAATAATGTGATTTGGGATATTTTTGATTGACTAACTTAATATGTAAATTTTCTTCACATTCAATATACTCTATATTTAGATCTACTATATAAGATGTAATTCAATGGGATTTTTAGGTCACATGGTGTTCTTCTTTCAATTATATCTGACCATGATCTATGTACAACTTATAAATTTTTGAATTTCCTTAAAAAGACATTGGGAATTAAATTACATTTTAGCACTGCTTTTCATCCTCAATCTGATGGATATACTGAGCGAGAAATGGAGACAATCGATGACATTATTCGATATTGTTCAACGGATTACAAGGGATGTTGGGATCAAAATATTTTGTACTTTTGTTTTATTATCATAATAGTTTTCATTCAAGTATAAAAATGAAACCTTCTGATGAATTTTATGGAAATAAGTGCTAATCTATATAATATTGGGATGAATTCATAGAATGGCAGTTTATATGACTATAATTAATAGAGTAATTGTCTTGGAATGTAAATATGTCCCAAAAATATGTGAGGAAAACTCATATCAAGAAGAATTGTTATGCAGATAACCTGAGGAACGGTATATATTTTAAGGTAGGGGGTAATTTATTTCTCAATGTTTAAACATGGAAAAGTTTGATGAATTTGGAAATTAGTGAAATCTGATTCCACACTTCATTGGACCCATTTATATCCTCAAGAATGCCGGATAAATTGACTACCGAGTGGCTTCACCTCTCATTTTGTCCCAGGATTAAAATGTTTTCCATGTTTTGATGTTAAGGATGTACTTTCCAGATTAATTAATGTTTTATCCCATAAGTAGTTCATATGTAACAGAACATTTCTTATGTAGAAAAACATTTCCAGATTCATGACCATGGACAACATGTATTTTAGAATATGGTAATTCACCACGTTTTGGTTTTTTAGAGAAACCACATAGTTGAATAAGAAACATGGGAATATGAAAATTATATGATGAAAAGGCATCCTTACTTGTTTAATAAGTGAATCATAATTATGAGGACGTGATATCTAGAAGGGGGATAATGTCAAAACCAGGTACTTCTAAAATAATTTTTTTTCTATTTTGGAATTAAATTGTATAATTCATTATAAATTTATAATGAAATAAGTAGTTTTTATAAAAATTAAGGAATATATACTAATAAAACATTAACCTCACCTATGAAATTATAAATAAAATTAATGTATCATATATGTGAAAATATTATATATTTATATCTCTGAATAAAAAAATAAATATTTTCCAAATGATAAATTAAGTTTTTTTATTTTTGTGATACATAAATGTCTATTTATAATATTATAATTAATATAATTATTTAGAATAAAAATTTTATTCAATAAATATATTAATTAATTAATATTATATAGAATTATAACAATATGTAAATATTATGAGGCCTTAAATTTTTTAAAAGTTTCATAAAATTGATTATATTATTCAAATAAGTATTTTTAGAATAAAATGTGAAATTATTTAATAACTAAATTTCACATATTAAGAAAATTATTTTAAAAAAATGGAGTCGATATTTGAATTCTACACATAAAAAAATCATTCGGGTTAATTTTTTACAGTTCTCTAAAAATATGAATTTTGGTGAATAGTGAAATATAGTAATTTAGGATATTTAGAAAATACATGAATTATATGAGTCATAGATGATATATGGATGATTTAAGCACGATAATTTAAAACCATACAACTCTATTTAGTGTATTTTGTCATGGAATCAAAACTATTCATAGTCTTGATCCAAAACAATAAACTAATGAATAAAATAATCAAGAAACACCCCTCTCCTCCACTATAAATACCAGCCTTCACCTCCTGCCCACAAAAAACTCCCAAATCCTTCTTAGTTATGTTATTTATGCCCCATTACCTTAACAAGCCTCCTACCCCTATCTAAAAACTATGTTTCTCATCAAAAAGTCCAAAATAAAGGGCCTTAAGCATATTCTCACGGAGATGAATTCAAGAGCAGGTTTGAAAATATTTGAAGGATGTAAAACATGAGTTAAAGGAATTTTATTTAAAAATACTATATTGAAATACAAATTTTTAGACATTTAAATGGATTGTCAGGACCTGTCCCCCGGGGACAGTGCCATGACTACCCCAAGCCTTCCTCTCGAAGGCCAGGGGATGACTACTAGTGCCGAAGGTGTCAAAATAGAAGTGGGAGGAAGTTTCCTAAGTACCAAAATGCACATATACACCCACCCACATCCCAAGAACTTGAAAAAGCAAGAAAAGTACCACTTAAACAAACTTGAGTGAAAATACAACTGAAATTAATTGGTCATGAATACAAGCCCAACAAAGAACTGAAAACAGTAAGTAAAAAATGGGAACTCTACTGATCTTCTGCCGAAAACCCCCACCTAATTGTGAGAGTGGTGATGGTACTGGAAGAAGAAGTAGTACATCATGTTCCCCTAGTTCTATTGGGCCCCACCCGGTCCTATGCCACCATGTCCACTGTTATAGAATTCATCAGTCCCATCTCCCTAAGAACCTCTATTGAGACGTTAGTCATCTTCACTGGACATAACACCTGCAGGTGAATGGCGTGTAGGAGTGAGTAACAATGTACTCAGTAAATACCCCATAATAAAAAGGGGGGACAACACAAAAATTCCTCAAAGTGTAGAAAGAAACACAAAACAACCCAAACCATGCATATTAGAGGGTAGTAACTGTAGCATCATCAGTATTATCGTGGAACTCATCTTCCACTAGAGAACTCCTCCTCTATCGTGAATAGTGGGACATTCGCATCACACTATGATTCTTACCACTAACCATAGAGTTATGTGGTACTCATCCCTAATGAGTACCATGGGCCTACTGGGTCACACAGAGCCACTCTCCACCATCGGCCTGCTGGTTCACATAGTGTCGCTTCCCACATTGGATGAATTGAGGTACTCATTTTGTTTTTTACCATGGGTCTGCTGGATTACACAGAGTCACTCCCCATTGTGGGACTGTGGGTTCACATAGATCTGCTTCCCATTGGGCCATCCTAGGGCCATGTTCAGGTCTTATCCAACAACATGGTTTCATAAATAGCGCGCTTGAACGAACCGTTTCTCAAGACATTTTTCACGTCTAATAATTGTTTAATGTCACTAAAAATCATGTCTAAATATATGAATCCTCGAGAGGGTCCCAACGCCGCCAACGACCCATCAATCAGATGTTTGGTTTTCAAGATACGGGTGTTCAGTCCGACTCGGTCGGACTGACCATACCACCCTTGCTCAGGGATTCCACATACCAATGATCATTCTAACTGACCTGACCTAACCAAGTGTGAGAGGGGTCGGTCGGGTCTGGCCTGGCTAGTGGAATTGGCTGAAAATGCATCGCGGGACCTGGCCTGGTTGGCCGAGGGTCCAGCCGGCCGAGTCACCTAACGACTTCGCCTAGTACGGCCCGTCCTGAAGAGGGCTCAGCTACGGCCTATCGGTGTTATTATGACCTTATAGGTGTGTGTCCAGCCCAATGTCGAGGTCCAACCCGTTGGGCTTGAGTCTGGACCACTGGGCAGCAGAACCGGCCTGGCCAGGTGAGCCACAGGACCGCCCCATAGCATGATCATACCCCATCCAGTCTTAATAGGGGGACCGGTACACCTCCCTAGACGTGGCCGAGAGCCACGTCCATGCCCTTCCATCTCCTGGTGGGTCGCGTCCTCCGCCACTGTCAAGCTACTGTGGCCCATCGCATGTGACGCGGCTTGGTGCCACATTCTCTACCCTCTGACGTGGTCATGCGACCGCGTCCACCTCCTCCCACCACCGGTTCGGCCAACGACTTCTCCCACAACACCGCAGCCAGATCTGGTTTCAACCTATTGTCGATCATGCCATCGTGGCATGCCTCCTCACACCCATGGCTGCCATTGCGGGCCACAGCTGGCAGTCACCGGTTCCACCACTAGTGTCGGCGCTCCTACATATTCTTTCGCAGACCAGCAGGTTTGCACCGGTGGTCCGTTTTTCATGCACCTTCATTTTATAGGGATCATCCTCTCCACCGCGACTGTCTCAAAACTGAATTTTCATCGATTGGAATGTTTGACCATAGAGAAAACCCAAGGAAGAGGGGCTCAGGCCTTGTTCGTGTTGGCCCCGGAGCTAAGTGATAAAAGATTACAAAACAAGGCAGGTCCATAGATTTTAATTTGAACAGAAAATATAAATAAATCCTAGATAATGAAACCCCATAGAAATCAGCCTCCCTCCAGAATGCACGGTCCCCAAATTAAACAGTTTGTGTGTTAAACCATTTTTGTCATTTAGAAATGGATTGAGAAGAAAAATTCATCAGAAAAAACCCCTACCTCTTATGATGTCTGATGTTGCGGCCTTCATCCTCACGGTATTTAAGATGTCCACATCTCTTCCCAACTCCAATATTTAAAATATGTCGAAGAAGAAGAAAAAATTCCTACAGCATTCGTCAATATTCACTAGGGTGGATGTTCGTCAGAGGTTTTTCGGAGAATCATTCATGTTTTTAACTCAAATTTTATAGCACATCGAACAATAAATAATATCATGTCACAATGTTCCAATTATGATGTGATGTTGCGTCGTTATGCTATTTTATTTGAGAAACAACGGTGTTGTTTAGTGTCATTAAAGAATATTTACACGGTTGTTTACCAAATCATTATAGAACTGTATTAATACACATCATCACCGCCTTATTGTTACCTCACATTGTCTTCATCCTCTAGTCAAAGGTGAGAAAAAAAAAATAATTATTTCAATTTTTTTTATTATTTTTCATGAAAATTCCAAAAAATAAATTTTCTACTTTGACCGTGCCGGCTGAAATTAAGTCATTAGTTGGAAAATCTGGGCTTTCTGAATTCCACGATACCCTCAGATTTTTTATATGAACAATGGTTCAAATTATTAAAATAATTGATCACATGTTTACTGAATGTACCTTATAAGAAGTATTAAATTATATTATGGGCCCTATGGACCTCATAATCATGTTCCGTTTAATTTTGTGGTATCGAAATAATTCCATATAAAAAAAATTTCACCGAAATTCTGAGACGTTAAATTCTCCCCACCATATGGATTTATGCCCCCAAAATCCAAAACAATAACTAAACAAAAATATTGTGGTACTGAGCACAAATCTAAGCCCCCCGCTCCCATGTTCTCTCCTGCAGATTATCGTGTTGCCATCGGACACGCACTAGAGAAATTGACCTTCCATGTATGACCCTATCCTATCGATCCTTTATCTACATTGGGATGTCCACAAAAGTCACTCCGTCGTCAATGTCCAGCTCACCCCAGTCGATGACGTGTGATGGATCATGCACGCACATTCTCAAACGCGACACATGGAAGACATCATGATCCCAGTGCATTTGTGGGGGAAGATCTAGTCTATACACGACCACAACACCTCTTATCAGGATCTGAAAAGGGCCGATAAACCATAGAGATAGCTTACTGTCCTGGCCAAATCATTACATTCCTCATCGGGGTGGTACCCAAAATAACACATGATATACCTCCTCGAACTCCATGGATCTCCCTCTCCTGTCAACAGAAGATTTATGTCTGCTCTATTCAGTCATCATCTATTCTTGGATGATATTCCCATTCTTGGTTGTAGCCCGTATAAACACAAGAACATTTTGTGTTGAATCCCCTGGGTTTGTCCAGCATATGGGTGATCTGCAAGGCCTCCCATACAAGGCCTCAAATAGTTCCATGCCAATGGAGGAGTGATAGATATTATTGTATTCAAACCCCACTAGTGGTAGGTGGTCCTCCCAAATATGACCAAAGACATGGATGCAAGAATGAAGCATGTCTTCCAAGGTCTGTATGGTCCGCTCAATCTGACCATCCAGCTGGGGAAGAAAAGTTTTTCTCAAAAGAATCAGTGTTCCGAATGTATCCTGTAATCCCTTCCACAAATTGGATATAAAGTAGGCATCCTGATATGAGATTATTGTCCAAGGCACCCCATGAAGCTGCACTATCTCTTGGACAAAGAGGCATCCCAAGACCTCTATCGTTATGTGCTCCCAGATGGGTAGGAAGTGAGTCGGTCAATGATCACCCAAAAAGAGTCATGAATTATAGATGCACATGGTAACCCTATCACAATGTACATTGAGATACAGTCCCATTTCCACTATGGTACCTTGAGTGGCTGAGTTAAGCCTGCCAGAACCTGGTGCCCGACCGTCACTTGTTGACAAGTGAGGCACTGTGAAACGAACTCGGCCTCTGATTTCTTCATCCTTGGCCACCAGTACTAATGCTAAAAGTCCGGGAACATCTTTTCCACTCTAGGATATACCGATAGAGGGGATATATGGAACTCTGTCAATGAATCCTCCCACAACACCACTTTTACTAAGGAAATCCCTTTGTAAAGGACGAAGTGCTCCCCACCTTTATAAAATCATTTAGGTGCTCATCCTAAGAATATATGAGCACATAGGGTTTGCATTCAATGCCCCCAAGCTATGAATATTCTACACACAGAAGGAGTGGGGGAGTGATAGTCATGGACTAGAGGTAAACATCTTCTCCATCCTCCATGATGGATATCTTCATCGTGGCTAACTACTCTGTCGCCTCACTCAGCAGCTGCAACCTGGTCTTTCTATTGAGCATGTCTTCCACCATGTTCTCATTACCAAGAGTATTGAATATCTCAAAATCATAGACTTGGATTAACTCTAGGTGTCACTGATGTCTCAAGTTCATGTCCTTTTTGGAAAATATATACATGAGAAACATGTGGTCAGAATAAATGGTGAACCGCTCACCCATCAAGTATTTCCTCCATGTCTTCAAGGAAATGTCCAATTCTACTAACTCTAGGTTGTGGGTCACATAGTTATGCTCATGCTGACTCAACTACCATGAGACGTAGGCTATCATTACTTTTTCCTACATTAGAACACAACCCAATCTGGTTGCTGATGCGTCATAGTAAACTATATACCCCACACCCTCCTCAGGTATTGTCATGATGTGGCACTACTCAGTCTCTCCCTCAGCTCATGGAAACTATGCTGGCATTTCTTTTTCCACACTAAGGGTTGTCCCTTCTGTGTAAAATTTAACAAGGTTTCTTTTACTCTAGATAATTTGGTAACGAACCTATGATAGTAACCAGCCATCCCCAAGAAGATTCGTAGCACAGTCACACTCCTGGTGGCTCACAAGAAAGAACTGACTCTATCTTCTCCAGATGTACTATAACTCTAGCCTTCGATATGATGTGTCACAGAATGTGGATCTCTGGTATCAATAACAAAAACTTTGAGGCTTAAAACAAATCTTGTTCTCTCGGTGTGTATCCAAGACCATCCATAGGTGTGTAGTGTGCTGATCCTCCATCACCGAATACACCATGAAGTCATAAATAAATACCATAATGAACCGATCAAGTTAGTGCTGGAAGATCCAGTTCATGAGGCCCATGAATACTATTGGGGTGTTTGTCACGCTGAAATTCATCACCAGAAACTCATAGTGGTCTTAACGACACATAAAGGCTATATTTGGTACATCCTTGAACCATACCAGAAGTTGGTGGTAGAATGATTTGAGGCTTTTATTTGATAACCACTTTTCCTCCTTCAGCAGGTTGAAGAGGTCATCAATTCTCGGAAGAGGGCAATTTTTCTTCACGTTCGCCTGGTTCAGGTGCCGAAAGACCACAAACATCCTCAAATTTCTATATGCCTTCAGGCGAAAAAGCATCGAGACTACCCATAGTGAAACATTGGGTTTTACGAACCCCTTATAATGAACGTCCTCTAGATGTACCGTCATCTCGTGAAGCTCTATAGGAGAAATTCAATATGCCTATGTGGATATCGATTCCATCTTGGGGTACAGGTCGATACAGATGTCTACCTCTCTAAAAGGAGGAATTCCTAGAAATTTATCAAGAAAAAACATCCACGTATTCATCATCCACTATAGGAACCCTGGAATCCTCTCTTTCACCGTACCTAGGGTGAGGCTAGATAACTGGTGAGTTATTGGATGCACTTACCTCTGAGAGAGTCCTTCCTACACTTCAAGGGTTTCCTTTTCACCGGTGAAGGAAAACCAGGTCCCATCTGTTCATACACACCACATAGTATTCCTAAAATAGTCGATCTGAGTGTGGACAATGGTTAACCAGTCCATACCCATGATGACATCGTAAAGACTTGATTCTGATACTACAATATACCATCCAAAGTTCTCACCTCATAGAGTAAACTCGCAATGTCGGCACGAGTGTTTAATCATTGAATCATCTTCTATAGCAGTCTCTAGTTGTAAGGATCGAGCCAATAGCTCCACTGGAATCTCCAACCTCCGAACAAGAAGTTGTAGAAAAAAAGGAGAAAGTAGAAACTGTGTCTATAAGTAATATAGCTAGGGTGGAGAAGACAAAGATCGTACCTCGAATCATCTCTATAGCACCGTAGTCGTAAGCCTTTACTGCATGGTGCTGAGATCACCCATGTCCTCCGGCTACCTATGGTCATGGTGGACCACATGTGGGGCGTGGTAGTAACATCTCAAATCATCGCCCACCATCTACTACTTGGCCAACTCTCCTACCACCTATTCTTCCTTACAACCCTCCTCGCTCGAGCCACTGATTCTTCCTCAGCTACTCCTCAACCGACTACAAGTCTTCTTGTATGACGGTTTGGGAAGTCATGTGCCATGTGTCTCTACATTCTGCACGTGTAGCACTGCTTGGAACCCTACTGACACCCTACATACTGGGAGCGCCACACCACCGACCCTTAGTCCTAGGGTTTCCCTATGAAATATCTAGCCCACCTGGGCCCACACGTCTCCTATCTGCTACCTGCCGAAGACTCTGCCACGTGGGGTTTGCGGCCTACTCTAGCTGTCGGTGCCTACTCCGTGAGAATCTCTCCACAAGAAGGGATCTCTTCAGAACCTCAGCCTGGGTAGGGATGCTGATAGACAACACCACAACCTGAGTCCCTGCTCAAAAGCTCGATCCCTAAATAATTAGTCTCAAACCATATTTGTTGAGTAGAAGGAAATCTCGGTGAACCGTTCCGAGTACTTCACCACTTTCATAATGACCTTCCATAGTTTAAGCTTCTCTTAAATGGGAACTGAGGGAAACGTCGTGAAAAAAATCCTCCTAGAAAAGCCTCTCGAAGTCAGTTCAAGTGAGGGTTGCCTTATCATGAGTCTGGATGGTTAATAACATGCATCTCCTTTCTGAGGGCTATAGAAGGTTCGCTGCCAAGATATCCATCTGGTCAGGCATTGTCCTCAATAAGCAGAAGACTCATGTCACATCCTTCAACCAGTCCTCAACGTCCTAAGGATCCATCTCTCCCCTGAACCTGGCAGGTCTCTGTCTCTGAAACTCATGTAGGGTCGTGATCCTATGAACGTCCTCTACTAGAACTTCCGATAGTAGATGTTGACCATAATTTGGTGGTAGCACTGGTACATCACATGGTGGGGTCATCTCTTGAACTAGTCCTTGAACGGACGTCATGTCGCTTGGTGACCATTCCTTAAGACCTCGAATCAGGATCCTGGATGGTCATCCACATGGAGGCTTCTTGAGATACATCACGATGCACAACATTTAGAAGGTTATACATGGTGAGATGACTCTTATTAAAAAAATAAGAGTCACTTATACAGAAAATGATTTTATGTATTGAGCCGATGACATAATTCAAGGTCCTGGTGTATGGATACGTGGACTGCAGCACCAACAATGGACTACCTGAATCTGAAAGTCGAACTTGTAACACTAAACACTGTGTCACCAAAACAAAACAACAGAGTCCAGATCATTGATGGGGAACTGACCTATAACGACCCATACTTTACATACATTGTTAATACTTCAAAATTGAAATACAATTATTACAACATATAACAAAACCATGAAAGAACCGTATAGTAATAGTGTCTTTAGAAGCTGGAAAAAATATATACAATGGGTTCATAAATCATCTACGTTGTCTCCCATTTATTTTATCATATCTAGAGTTCCTTTTTGGCATATCCTACTTAATATCCTTCTTCCTGACCTGGGGAAAAGAAAAAATACAAAAGGTTGGACTCAAATGCTCAGTAAGGGTAAACAAAAGAAATATCAATCACATCATATTCATAAGAACATATCATTTTAGAAATCATAACCTGCAAAAGAGATCATAATTTCATAAAATGGGATAAATCATAGAAGTGAAATGTAATCCCAATAATCATAACTTAAAACAAGAAACTTTGTGGCATACACACATAATCATAGAGAATCATTTCTTAGTAGTCAAGACTCATTTCCAAGACTATCTTAGCGGACAAAGTCCATTTCTGAACAGAGTTCACTCGTCGTTTCAGTCCTATTTCACTGAACCAGATTAACCTGCCGTTCCAGCCATGTTTATCTCATGAGATATAAATCATTACCCAATGCATTAGAGGGAGATATAGGTCCACACCCATATCATAATGATACCATTCTTATGTTTCCACAAAAGCATAAATCATACATCATTGCATAACCCATGTATTAAAAATGGGATTCTTAAACCTCGTGACATAATAAAACAATTCATATAAGATAAAATAATTCATAAAAATAATTCCATCACAAAATAATCAAATCAATGTAATAATGGGGATAGAAATAGAACCCTATATTATCTTATATGGAAAATAATTTTGATAAAACACTTAAACTCCATTCTTGATGAAAATATCCTTTCTACTTTGAAAACATTTTCCTTTCTTAACATGTCAGAAAATTTTAAACTAAAAGAAGTTGATTAAAAATAAACATGAAAACTTGTCAAGGAATATTCTTCGAAATAATGTTTTAAAAATCCATTCATGCCGTGTAAGTTAAAAAAACATTCTTTTCGTACTTTTGTCGGAAAACTCAAAAAGTACCTCGTACGAAAAATGACAAAAGATTCCTTTCATATCATTTACTAAAAACTCACCGAAGGGTAAAATTGGATTTAAACAATTTTAGGTGGATGAAAATAATATTACATATTGAGGAAACATGTATGTGGATGATAAAATACACCCTAGTAAATACCAAATTATAAACAATCTCGGATAAAAATGAGATTGTGATATTTTCCATTACCATAGGTCCGATTTTCTTTGTAAGTGTCTGAACCTCATGTATAATGATTTAAATAATGTCATTTACTTATTAGAAAATCATAATTATTTTTATGATATCATATATGGTCATATTCTTAGCTTCCTATTAGTAATATTTCATTGTTACTTGTTATTCGAGTGTTTATTGCTTTTTGTTCTTATGCGTGTTTTGATGAATATATTCTTATTCTTATTTTTAGGTTATATATTCCTAATTTACAGAATGGTATTAGTGTAATTAATATCATATTTATTCACTCAATTCATTTATGTAATCATTATGCAATGAAAATCATGTAGAACGAGTCGCATCACATCGTGGAGATGATATTCCGTACGTACGCACGAGCGATGATATCGTTCCCATGATCGTGGAATTGTATTGTAGTGTATGTATACTATTTCAGAATCAATGTCACTTTACAATAATCATATATAGTTATTATCTACACCATTATACCCATCCATGTAAGGTGGTGGAAAATAGATTACACCACAGCGTGGAGACGGTATTCCGTACGTACGCACACGAGATGATTTCGTTTTTCGTAGGATGGATAGATGGTGAAGTAGGGTTGTTTCATAATTATAATAACATATCAGTATATGAGTGATACTGATTTTATTACTTCATAATGAAACAACTAAAGAAGGAGAAGTTGAAGAAGAAATAAAGTTGAAAGAATCGGTAACGGACAATACCTCTTCTTTGAAGCGCCTCTTTGAGACCTCCTCTTAGGGCACTAAAATTGATATTTCAAGAAGACCAGGACCTATAAGATTTTTCTAGGGGAGTGGTGATGAGAATTTGGCAGGGGTTGGACGAGCATGAAGGCTCAATGTGGTGTGAGGAAGAGAGGGAGGAGGTGCCTTTTTATAAGGGAGGAGAGGGGCACCATTGAAAAAACTAAAAATATTATTTTATTATAATGCAATATTCGGTTTTTAATAGCTCCAAATTGACTTATTTAAATGATAAGGTGGGGATGGGTCTATATCATCTCATCCAGTATAATTTAGACAAGTTTAGGTATCTATTTTAACCTTATCATTTATATTTAACTTTAAGTTAGATAATTTAACTTTTATTCTGTCTTCTTGTTTTCTTACACTATAAGGTTACAAAAATTTCTATAACAATACAAAAGAACCCCAAGTTGTTTTGTATTAATATATATAACCTTATATAAGTCATTTTGCCGAACCTTATATTTTTACGAATAAAATAACAATTAATAATATAATATTTGTTTTAAAAACTATTTTATGTCTATTTTGACAGTATTTGGTAATTGATTTTTGTGAAAATCATAACAGAAATATTATTTCAAAAAAAATAATTAAATCAGTACTAATATTTAATATTAAACTAGAAAATTATTTTAATTTATAAAAAGTCTCAATTTACATTTATTTGGATATTTATAAAATCAATTATGTCAATATTTCATTGATAAGATAATTACTAAATCATCATTGTGTCATAAATAACTTAAATAATTTAGAGTCTAAAAATTACAAATAAAATACCATTATTTAGGAAATCATTTTAGATTTATAATGAATATTTATATTCGAATTTATCTTATGTATAACCCTATATTAAAAATTATTTAGTTATTAAACGTTGATTTTAACTATTTTAACCCTTCTATAAATAAAATAATAATAAATGTCCTAATCTAATCCAAGTGGGCCTAAAGGGTCATATTTTATTCCTAAGGTTATTCTTGGTCGAATTACACTTATCCAATAGAATTAGGACATGTTTTAGGGTAATAATAATATCATTTTTACCCTTAATTACCCAATTTACTTTTAACCATGGTAAAAAAGTAAAAAGTTACTATTCACCAAAAAATATTTTCATCTCATTGAACCACATTTTAGTCCTTGATATTAACCATGTCTCTCGAATTTTAGAAATTTCACTCACAGAAGTGGTAAAATTAAGTTTTCTGTGAATTTGGAAATTCTCCTAGGAGGTGGGTAAAAGACGGTGAAAAGTTCGATAAAATTTTTATATATCTAAAATTATTATAAAATGACTCCAATGAATTGCATTGAACTTATTTAGGTATTATGTATCAATTTTTACTAAAAATAAATTTAAATAAAATTAATAATTATTTAAATAAAAATTCGGTTTTTAAATAGTAACCCATTGATTTCACTATTCATCAAAAATTAAAAGTTTTCAGAAAAATACCAAAATTTCACCCTAGGCTAATTTCGATATTCTGAATCAAAAAATGAATTCCATTTTGAATGATGAAATTTAAAAAATTCCAAAAGGTGGTTATTACTATTCATAACGGCTGGTTTTAATAATATTTTAAGAGCATAATGTTGTTTAGTGAAACTCGGTATTGCATACAATGAAAGCTATCGACGAAGGTCGCGATTTCATGTAAAGTAAGACAAGCTAGTGTGGTGTGTAGTGAACGATTGCATTGAAAATTTATATAACATAAAAACAAAATATTTCTCATAAAAATCTCGGGTGTTAGATTCTACCCCCCTTAAAATGAATTTCGCCCTCGAAATTTGTCATTTTGTAAAAAACAGATGAGGATACCTCTCCCTCATCATATCCTCAAGCTCCAATGTAGCTTCTTCTAATTGTTGGTTCCTCCATAGAACTTTTACCAAGCGAGTGGTCTTGTTCCGTTGGACCTTTTCACTATGATCGAGAATCTCTATCGGCTGTTCTTTATAAGAAAGTTCTTGCTCCAGCGGTACAACTTCTGAGCTGAGTACATGTGAAGGATCAGATATGTACTTTCTCAGGAGAGATACAAGGAACACATCGTGAACTTGAGAGAGAGTCGGTGGAAGCACCAATCGGTAAGCTACTTTCCCAACATGATCCAGTATTTCGAAAGGACCAATATACCTAGGGCTCAGCTTTCCCTTATTTCGAAATATCATTACTCGCTATCAAGGAGATATTCGTAAGAACACTTTATCACCAACTTCAAACTCTAAGTCTTTTCTTCGGTTTTCAGCATAACTTTTTTGTCGACTCTGATCTTCTCTTATGTGTTATTGAATAGATCAGACCTTTTCTGCCATCTCGTCAACAAGATCAGCTCTTAATAACATTATTTCCCCAACATCATCCCAACATGTTGGAGTCCTGCATTTCTTGCCATAGAAATCTTCATAAGGAGCCATCTGAATACTGGAGTGAAATCTATTATTATAAGAAAATTCTACCAAAGGTAGGTGTTGATCCCAACCACCTTTGAAATCCATAGAGAAAGCTCTCAAAATATCTTCTAGAGTTTTAATTGTTCTCTCAGACTGACCGTCTGTCTGAGGATGATAAGTAGTGTTGAAACTCAACTGTGTATCCAGAGTATGCTGAAGACATAGCCAAAACATTGAGGTAATCCTCGGATCCCTATCAAATATAATATAATGTGGTACTCCATGAAATCATACCACTTCCTTTACATATATCCTATCAATTTGATCTAGAGAGAAATCCTCTCTAACAGAAATGAAGTGTGTAGACTTTGTAAGACGATCAACTATGAACAAGATAACATTATTTCCTTTGCATCTTTTAGGAAGTCCAGTGACAAAGTCCATAGTTATGTTTTCCCATTTCCATTCTGGTATGGGTAATGGTTATAACATCCCCTTAGACTTTTTTCTCTCAGCTTTAACTTGCTGAAAAACCAAGCATCGGGAGACATATTCAGCAACATCTCTTTTCATTACATCCCACCAGAAGTACTCTTTCAGGTCCCTATACATCTTCGTGCTTCCAGGATGAATAGAGAATGAAGAAATATGAGCCTCATCCACTAGCTCATTTAATTCGGGGATGGGAGGAACACAAACCCAATTCATGAACTTTATTATCCCATAACAATCAAGGTTGAATTCAGGAACATTTATCACCTTCTTTTGTAACTCTACATCTTATTTCTATGCCTCTTTAATCATCACATGTATAGATAGTTGAACATTCATTTGAGAAAGATACGATTTTCCCCTTCCATTATACTTCCAAGATCTATTCTTTTTAAACCCATAAATATTGGATCTTTTGTGATCCACATCATGGTTAAGCTAGCATGGTCTTGTCGAATTAATGCATCTGCCACCTTGTTTGCTTTCCTAGGGTGGTAATGAATTGAGCAGTCATAATCCTTAATCAGCTCCAACCATCTATTTTGGCGCATATTCAGCTCCTTTTGTGTGAAAATATACTTTAAACATTTATGATCAGTATAAATATCACACCTTTCTCCATAAAGATAATGCCTCCAAATCTTTAATGAAAAGATTAATGCAGCTAATTCCAAATCATGAGTTGGGTAATTTTTGTCATGGATTTTCAACTGTCGTGAGGCATAAGCTATCACCATATCATTTTGCATACGAACACACCCCAGTCCCTTCTTGGATGCATCACTGTAGATCACAAACCTTTCTCCCCTACAAGGAAGAGTGAGTACAGGTGCACTGCATAACCTTCTTTTAAACTCCTTGAAATTCTCTTCACATTCCACTTCCAATCAAACTTAAATACTTTCCGAGTCAACTTGGTGAGTGGATTAGATAATCATGAAAAATATTTCACAAAACGTCGATAATATCTAGCCAAACCAAGAAACCTTCGAATGTCAGTTACTTTTGTTGGTGTCGACCATCTTTCGATATCTTCTGTTTTTGCTGGATCCATAGATATCCCCTCTTTTGAGATTATGTGAACGAAAAATGCAACTTTTTGAAGCCAAAATTCACACTTGGTAAATTTGGCATAAAGCTTCTCCTTTCCCAGGGTCTTCAATATAATTCTCAAAAGATCTTCATGTTTGTCCTTTCTCTTTGAATATATAAGAATATCGTCTATAAAGACTTCCACAAATAGATCAAGATAGTCTCTAAAGACTCTATTCATCAGATCCATGAAGATAGTAGGGGCATTAGTAAGACCAAATGGCATCACTAAAAATTCATAGTGTCCATACCTTGTACGGAAAGCCGTCTTTGGTATATCCTCCCTTTTGACCCTTAATTTATGATACCCTGAATGAAGATCAATCTTGTAAAAGTATTGAGATCCGCGTATTTGGTCAAATAAGTAATCAATGCGCGGGAGAGTATAGTTGTTCTTGATAGTGATCTTGTTAAGTTCTCGATAATCAATGCAGATTCTCCTTGATCTATCTTTCTTCTTAACAAATTGAATAGGTTCTCCCCATGGTGATGCACTAGGGCATATGAATCCTTTATCAAGATTCTCTTGGAGTTGATTCTTCAATTCCAGCAACTCAATTGGGTCCATTCTATAAGGTGTCTTTGAAATAGGCAAAGCACCCGTTACGAGTTCTATTGAAAACTCAACTTCACGATTTGGTGGAAGACCTGGAAATTCATCCGGAAAGACATCATAAAATTCTTGTACAATAGGAATATTCTTAATCATGAGTTTCTCACCAACCATTTGAGATAAATAACCTTAATTTAGTGGAATCAATACCCGTAAGATGGAAGAAATTTCCACTTGAAGGTTATGTCCATCCTTGCATTGATAGAAGATCATAGATTGATCTGGAATATAAAATGCGACTTCCCTTATTTTCCAATTGATATGAGCTCCATATAAAGAAAGCTAATCCATGCCAATAATCACATAAAATTATACTATATAAAGGATCACAATATTTGCAGGAAGCACTTTCCCACAAACTTCAATCGGAGAAGAATTGTAATCTCTTGATGCGACTGTTGTTCCATTAAGAGTTGTCACAACCAAATCAACATATAATTGTTGAGGTAATATGGCGATACCCTTATAAAATTATTTAGAAATAATAGAGTGGGTGGATCTAGAATCAAATAAAACATTTGCTACTTTAGAGTGGATGGTAAGTGTACCTCTCACCACTTCGTTGTCGTACTCCACATCGATGATAGTAATTGCATGTGACTTTCCTTTGACTTTGGCTTTATGAGTTTGTTGATGTTGATCATCATCATCAACCCTTGGATTTGGGCATTGATTGGCATAATGCCCCATCTCCTTGCACTTGAAACATTGAAGTGTAGTAGCTTCATTCTTTGTATCCCATCCTTTGGTTGCATCATTAGACATCTTCTTCCCATTATTTCGACATTCAATTGCCCGATGACCTTCTTTTCCACACATATAACATTTTATTGTCCCCTTAAGACAAATTCCTCCTTGTTTTTTTCCACACATTGAGCATAAGGGAAAACTCATCTTCTTTTCAGTGTGGTCTTTAGATTTTCCTTTGAATTCCATTTTCCTCTTCTTATCAAACCCATGTGACTAATGGGTTACACCAATCTCCATCTCAACCTTGAGAGCACATCAAAAAAATTCATCGAAGCTATTGAAGTCTCTTATGGCTAACACCCTTTGATGACTTGGTTTTAAGCCACTAAATAATCGATCGATCTTACTCTCAGGTTTGATAATAATTCCAGAAGCGTACCTTGCAAGTCTTGTAAAATTTGCTTCATAGGTACCAACAGATTCATCATCCTTTTTCTTTAGTTCAAGAATCTCCTTATCCATATTTGTTCAGAGAATATGAGGATAGTACTTATTGATGAAAAAGTTCATGAACTCATCCCATTCCATGGACTCAATTTCATTCCTCTGCCTCGTATTCTTGATAAGATTCCACCATTGATCAGCTTCACCTTCCAAATGATAAACTGCTAAGATGACTTTATCATGTTCAGAACCTTGAAGAACTGAAAATATCTTTTCAGTAGTACTGATCCATTGTTCAGCCACTACTGGATCAGTAGACCCGCTGAATGAGGGTGGACACTAACGCATGAAGGATTCGACAGAATGTTGCTCCTTCCTTTGCTCGTTTCGAAGTCCTGCATGATTGATAGCTTGAGAAAGTTGTGTGAGCATGGCTACAAGATTTTTCATTCTAGCTCCCATAACATTTGGTTTCTCAGGGGGACAATCATTGCATTGCTCGTCGCATTCCGCATTAACACAGTTCCTTCGGGTTCCAACAAATTGACTAAAACCAAGAAGAATAGTGTGAGAAACACTAATTATAATAGGAAAAACAGATAATCAAGAATAAAATTTCACACTTAAGGTCTTATCATAGGCTGTTCATGGCCATTTATAAAACACTAAGATTGTGTTCTATGCTTAGACATATCCTTAGGATTCTTACCAGGGCTTTCACATCCTAGTTTCCAAAGGCTGACTATACCTTTCCTCTAATACCAACTATAACGACCCATACTATACATACATTGTTAATACTTCAAAATTGAAGTAAACTTATTATAACATATAACAAAACCATTAATGTACCGTATAGGTATAGTGTGTTTAGAAACTGGGAAACATAAACAACTGGTTCATAAATCAACTATGTAGTCTCCCATTTATTTCATCATATCTAGAGTCCCTTTATGGAATATCCTACTTAATATCATTATTCCTGACCTGGGGAAATGAAAAAATACAAAAGGGTGAGCTCAAATACTCAGTAAGGGTAAACAAAAAAAATATCAATCACATCATATTCATAAGAACATATCATTTTGGAAATCATAACCTGTAAAAGAGATCATAATTTCATAACATGGGATAAATCATAGTAGTGAAATGTAATCCCAATAATCATAACGTAAAACATGAAACTTTGTGGAAAACACACATAATCATAGAGAATCATTTCTTAGTAGTCAAGACTCATTGCCAAGACTATCATAGCAGATAAAGTCCATTTCGGAACCAAGTTCACTCCTCATTTCAGTCCTGTTTCACTGAACCGGATTAACCTGTCGTTCCATCCATGTCTATCTCATGAGATATAAATCATTACCCAATGCATTGGAGGGATATATAAGTCCCACCCATATGATAATGATACCATTCTTTTGTGTTCCACAAAATCATAAGTCACACATCATTGCATAACCCATGTAATAAAAATGGGATTCTTAAACATCATGACATCATAAAAAAATTAATATAAGATAAAGAAATTCATAAAAATAATTCCATCAAAACATAATCAAGTCAATGTAACAATAGGGATATAAATAGAACCCTATATTATCTTATATGGAAAATAATTTTGATAAAACACTTGAACTCCATTCTTGAGGAAAATATCCTTTCTAATTCAAAAACATTTTCCTTTCTTAACATGTCATAAAATTTTAAACTAAAAGATGTTGATTAAAAATAAACATGAAAAATTTTAAAGTTAGATTTTTGGAAATAATTTTTAAAAAATTCATTCATGCCGTATAAGTTAAAAACATTCTTCTCATACATTTGTCGGAAAAGTCAAAAAGTACCTCGTACGAAAAATGACAAAAGATTCCTTTCTTATCATTTAATAAAAACTCGCCGAAGGGTAACATTTGATTTAAACAATTTTAGGTGGATGGAAATAATATTAAATATTGAGGAAACATGGATGTGGATGATAAAACACACCCTAGTAAATACCAAAGTATAAACAATCTCGGATAAAAATGAGATTGTGATATTTTCATTTACCTTAGGTCTGATTTGCTTTGTAAGTGTCTGAACCTCCTGTATAATGATTTAAATAATGTCATTTACTTATTATAAAATCATACCTATTTTTATGATATCATATATGGTCATATTATTAGCTTCTTATTAGTAATATTTCATTGTTACTTATTATTCAGGTGTTTATTGCTTTTTGTTCTTATGCGTGTTTTGTCGAATAAATTCTTATTCTTATTATTAGGTTATAGATACCTCATTTACAGAATGGTATTAGTTTAATACATATAATATTTATTCAATCAATTCATTTATGTAATCATTATGAAAAGAAAATCATGTAGAACGAGTCACGTCAAATCGTGGAGACGGTATTCCGTACGTACGCACGAGCGATGATATCATTCGCATGATCATGGAATTGTATTGGAGTGTATTTATAATATTTCATAATCAATATCACTTTACAATAATCATATATAGTTATTATTGACACCATTATACCCATCCAAGTAAGGTGTTGGTGGAAAATAGATTACAACACAGCGTGGAGACGGTATTCCGTACGTACGCACACGTGGTGATTTCGTTTTCCGTAGGATGGATAGATTGTGAAATAGGGTTGTTTAATACATATAATAACATATTAGTATATGAGTGATACTTATATTATTACTTTATAATTAAACAACTAAAGAAGAATAAGTGTAAGAAGAAATAAAGTTGAAAGAATCGGTACCAAACATTACCTTTTCATTGAAGAGCCTCTTTGAGACCTCATCTTAGGGTACTAAAATTGATCTTTGAAGACTATCAGGACCTGTGGATGTTTCTAGGGAAATGGAGAAGAGAATTTGGCAGGGTTTGGCTGAGTGAGAAGGCTTAATGTGGTGTGAGGAATAGAGGGAGGAGGTGCCTTTTTATAAGGGAGGAGAAGGGCACCTTTGGAAAAACAAAAAATATTATTTTATTATAAAGTAATAGTCGGTTTTTAATAGCTCCAAATTTATTTATTTAGAAGATAAGGTGGTTATGGGTCTAAATTATCTCATCCAATATAATTTAGACAATTTTAGGTTTCTATTTTAATCTTATCATTTAGATTTAACTTTAAGTTGGGTAATTTAACTTTTACCATGTCTTCTTGTTTTCTTACTCTATAAGGTTAATAAACATACTATAACAAGCCATACGAACCCCAAGTTGTTTTTTATTAATATATATAACGTTATGTAAGTCATTTTGATGAACCATAGATTTTTAGGAATAAAATAACAATTAATAATATAATATTTGTTTTAAAAACTATTTTATGTCAATTTTGACACTATTTGGTAATTGATTTTTGTGAAAATCCTAACAGAGATATTAGTTCTAAAAAATTTAATTAAATAAGTAATAATATGTAATTTTAACCTATAAAATTATTTTAATTTATAAAAAGTCTCAAATTACATTTATTTGGGTATTTATAACATCAATTATGTCAATATTTCATTAATAAGATAATTACTACATCATCATTGTATCATACATTAATTAAATTATTTAATGTCTAAAAATTACAAATAAAATACCATTATGTATGAAATATTTTTATATTTCTAATGAAAATATATAGTCAAATTTATCATATTTATAACTCTATATTAAAAATTATTTAGTTATTAAACTTTGATTTTAACTATTTTAACCCTTATTTAAATAAATTAATAATAAATGTTCTAATCTAATCCAAGTGGGCCTAAATTGTCATATTTTATTACTAAGGTTGTTTTTGGTCTAATTACACTTATCCAATAGAATTAGGAAATGTTTTAGGGTAATAATAATATCAATTTTACCATTAATTAACCTATTTACTTTTAACCATGCTAAAAAAAAGTTAAAAGTTGCTATTTCCCAAAAATTATTTTCATATCATTGAACCACATTTTAGTCCTGGATTTTAACCGTGTCTCTAGTATTTTTGAAATTCCACACACAGAAGCGGTAAAATTATGTTTTATGTGAATTTGGAAATTCTCCTAGGAGGTGGGTAAAAGACGGTGAAAAGTTCGATAAAATTTTTATATATCTAAAATTATTATAAAATGACACCAATTAATTGCATTGAACATATATAGGTTTTATTTATCAATTTTGAACTAAAATAAATTTAAATAAAATAAATAATTATTAAAATAAAATGTCGGGTTTTAAATAGTAACCTAGTGTTTTCAGTATTCATCAAAAATTGAAAGTTTTCATAAAAATACCAAAAATTCACCCTAGACTAATTTCGATATTCGGAATCCAAAAATGAAGTCCATTTTGAAAGATGATATTTACAAAATTCCAAAAAGTGGTTATTACAATTTATAACGACTAGTTTTAATAATATTTTAATAGCATATCGTTGTTTAGTGAAACTCGGAATTGTGTATGACACAAGCTATCGAGGAAGGTCACGATTGCGTGTAAAGCAAGCTAAGCTAGTGTGGTGTGTAGTGAAAGATTTCTTTGATGATTTATATAACATAAAAACAAAATATTTCTCATAAATGTCTCGTGTGTTACATGACCACCCTTTGATACCACTTTTTTACGAACCATCCCTAGGTCCCATGCCATTACTACAACAAGCCCGCCTCTTAAAGGCTAGGGGATGGTGACAAGCGCCGAAGGTGTCAACCTAAAAGTGGGAGTCATTGTCATAAGTACCTATAAGAACACACACACCCAACCACATCCCATCAGACTAAAAATATAAAACAAGTACTAATAAAACAATGATGTGTGAAAATACAACTAATTGTATGTGTGATAGAAACAAACCCAAAAATGAACTGAAAAAATAATGTACAAAAGTGAAACTCTGATGGAAAACTATAAAAAACCCCCACCTGATCGTTAGGGTAGGGAAACTAACTAATTCCAAAGTAGTGTGCATGTCTGTTCGGTCATATCGGTCTCTGCTCGATCCTAGGCCACCAAGTCCACCATCGTAGCGTCTGCCAGTCCTGTCTCCCTGAGCATCCAAGTCAAAATATTGGTCATCGACAGCAGACACTACACATACGGGCGAAAATCATGCAGGGGTGAGTAAAATTGTACTTAGTTGGGACCCTAAAACAAAAATAGAATACCACACCATAACTCCTCAAAGTAAAGAATGAAACACCAGACAACTCGCACCAAGAATATTTTTGGGAAGTAATAGTACAATCATTAGTCACCTCGTGGAACTCCTCTTCCATTGGATAACTCCTCCTTTACCGAGAACAGTGGGCCTTCCAGGTCATAGAGAGCAGCTTCACACTAAACATGGACTATTTTGGTACTCATCCCTGATGAGATCATGTGCCTACTGGGTAACACAAAGCTACTGCCCTCCATGGGCATGTCAGGCCACATAGAGATGCATCCTATATCGGAAGAAATGAGGTACTTTGTCTGTCGGATACTGTGGGTCTTCTAGGTCACACATATCTGCTCCCCATCATGGGCCTTCTGGGTAACACAGAGCCGCTTTCCATTTGCCCATCCTTGAATAGTCTTCAGGTCTTAGCCAACCGTAGGGTTCTGTACGTAACTCATTCGTAAGAACCGCTCCTCTAGCCATTCTTTTCTTCCCGACATCCATGACAGTCACCACAAAGCATTTTGAAAGATATCAATCCTCAAGAGGGTCCCAACACTTCAAACATACCATCAATCAGACTCAAAGTTTACAAGATATAGGTTTTTTAGTAACTAGGGGGCTAATTGTGATGGGGCCCAGTCCAACCTGGTCAGTCTGACCCGACCAACCCGGCTTGGGGGTTCAACATACCCTGGCCCATTCTGAAAGACCTTACCTGAACTGGTGTGGGTTTGGGTTGGTCTTTTCTGACTTGGATAGTGTCCCATTCCCAATAGGCCTCACTAGACCTAGAACGGTTGGACAAGTGTCCAGCCTGTCGAGTCACCTAGCGACCTGACCTAGTTCTGCCCAGCCCAAAGGTGGCGCGGGTCCATCCCGAAGAGGGTGCAGGTCCGGTCCACCGATGCGAGTCTGACCCACATGTGGGAGACCTTCCCACTATGTGTGGGTCCATCCCACTGGCACGGTTCAGCCCACTGGACTCATTTTCATCCCTATGGGGAGTAGGAATGACCCATCCTGGTGAGTTGTAGGTCCATCCAACAATGCGGTTCTAGCCCATTGGAGGTTCACACACCATCTGGTCCGCTAGTGGTGGACCATCCCACCTCGCAGGGTGCTGCAGGGGGCACATTCGTGCTCCTCCATCGACAAATGGGTCACCGTTAGGTGCCTCCTCTACATCGGTTGATATATCACATCTTGTTACATGGGACATGGATTGGTGCTGCATCCGCTGCCCTCCGACGCGACAACTAACTGATCCTGAAACATCTCTTATTGTGTTGAGGCCTAGTCCGATCATGTCCTTCCGTTCGGTGCACCGTCGTCGGTCATTGTCTCCCACCCACGACAACCGCCGCAGGCCACCGTTGGCACTCGCCGGTGCCACCACTGGTAGATTCTTCCGCATTCCACTGGGTCCGCATCAGTGGTCTATTATACATGCTACAAGAACCTATGTTTTTTTGGGGATAGTCTTACACACCATGACATTGTCAAAACTGGTTTTTCGTCTATTCGAATGTTTGACATGAAAAATCCCACTAAAGAGTTTATTGGGCCTTGTTTGTGTTAGGCCAAGCCCTCCACATTAGAAGTTCACCGAATAAGGGATGTCTTGGGATTTTAATTTGAACAATAAATATAATTAAATATCTGATAATGAAACCCCAAAGAAGTCACCCTCCGACAAGAACGCCCGGTCCACATATTAACCTATTGGTGGATTGATCAACATTTGACGTTTAAAATTGGACGGGGAAGAACAATGAAAAAAAACCCTACCTCTTATGATGTCTGATGGTGTGGTATTCTACCTTGTTGGATTTAAGACATCTACGTCACTTTATGGTTCCAATATTCAAATGTTGTATAAGAATAAGAAGAAGTTCCACAGGTGTTCGCCATTCTTCGCTAGGGTAGAAGTATGTCAGAGTTTTGTGAGAGAATCCTCCAAATTTTTAATCCATATTTACCCAGCACGTTGAACTATAAATAGGAGCATGTCACAATGTTCCCATTATAATGCAATGTCACATCATTACACTGTTTTTATTATAAAATATGAATGATGTATAATGTCGTTAAAGCATCGTTACACGATCAATTAATGAGCCATTAATTAACATTATTAATCTGCATCGTCTCCGCCTCTTTGCTGCCACGCATCATCATCGTCCACCACTCAAAGGTGAGAAATGAAATAAAATAGTTCATTTAAATGATTTTAGTATTTTCATGAAAAGTCCGAAAAAAAATTATACTCCTCCCAGGTCGTCCGAAGTTTAGTCATTTCTTGGTGAATCCCGACATTCTGAATTCAACAGTGCCGTTGTATTTTTAATCCATGTAATGGTTCAAATGATAGAAAATCCGGCTCACACATTTATTGAACATACCTTAACAAAGTTCAAAATTCCATTTCAGGCTCTCTAGACCTCAAAATCAAGTGCAGTCAAATTTCTCTATCTCGAAATAATTTTATATAAATAGATAAATTACATGGAAATTCTGAGATTTAAATGGACCTTTTTAATGAATATATTCTTGTGTTGTGATTTTTTTGGTTCTTGGGAATTATTCTTGACAATGTGTGGGACCTATATCTGCCTCCAATGCATTCAAAATGTTTTCATTTGAAGTTGACTACAATAGTTATTCTATGTTAAACTGAGATAGGTACACCATATAGTAGTCATGAGGATAACATTTTAATGTTTCCATGGTGGTGAAAAATCATAAGATGGCCACAAGGATTATAATCTTATATATGTATGGTAAGAAAATGATCCCCAATCTTACATAAATGGTGTGTTTATATTTTCAACGATTCATTGGAATATAATATTCTCACGATGTATGTATATGATTTTTTATGGGAGAGAAATATAACTTTGTAAAAATGATTTCATATTTTTATAAGTAATCATGAACTAACAATTTCATTTCGTTTTTTGTGTACCTTATTAAGTTTTTTGATCACCCCAAGCTCTAAATTGAAATTCATAAGGATTAAGGATGGGTACGAGAAGCGAGGAAGCTAGGTTGAATGTTGTGAAGATTTTTCATGAATATAATTCTTGATTTATTAAAAATTGTTATATTTTTGAAGAAATGGATAATGTTTTATGTATTATACTCGTTTCATTATTGTGTATTGTCATGTATGAATTATGAACTAATTCTATAAATCTCATAACTAATATGATCATGGGGAATGAATGAAAATGAGTTCTAGTTTAATTAAGTAGAATATTTAATTTTTTAAGGGTCGGTCATTATATTTTTCGTCTAAAATTTTCCTATATGTTTAATTAAAAGTGGAAAAATTGGATTTTAATGAAACTTTATTGTTTATAATGGAATTCTATTTCATGATAATATTTTTTGGAAATTACTTAATTTATTTTAAAGAATTCATTTTCTTAAAAATGAGTAGTGAGAATTGGCAAGAGAATTTTAAAATTTTTATTGTTTAATGTAACATTCAAACAATTTTTTTGGGATTTTTGAAGGTGATAAAATATTTTCCATGTATTGTTAGGCTTTAAAGTGTTGTATTAACTTTTATGGAATGGGTTTAGAAATTGGCTTATGTAATTGATGTATTTACAATGTTTTTTGGTGGAATATTGAATTTATAAATGGGTTTTAATACAACAGTTACCAAATTAGTCTTTAGAGTGGATTATAATGGATTTTGAAAATAACGTGTTTGGTTGAAATTACAATAATATTTTGGAAAAAGTAATATTGATCATTTTTTGAGAAATTGGTTTACCAAAATATGTGAGTCCGTCTTGAGTCCATTGTAAAACTTTATTTCAATGTGTATTTTGATTCCATTAGTGGATGTTTATTATAGATTCATTGATAAGTTTTACTAGTGTTTTGTTGAATAAGGTGTTGTTTCTTTGCAAGGGTATATAGGTGAGGAAAGAATATTTTTAGATGTTTCATATTTTTATTATAGAATGTTTGTTTTTTCACCTCTATTAGGCTCATTATGGGTGAACCAGATGAATATTAAGTGTCCAATTTGAGGAATAACTATATTGGTGATAGTGGGATGAATACAGAGTGTTTTAAGCCCACTCAAAGAGGTACATTCATAAATGAGTAGTGAACCATTAAGTAAGATTTTATTTATTCTTACGGTTGAAAGAATCCCATGATCATTTACATTTTTTTTGTCCCATGAGACATACATGGATGTGATAAGATCATTAGTGTTGGATTACATTCATTATCTCTAGTTTTGATCCATTTTTACTACTAAAATAGGTCATTTCCCATGATATTTGGATCGTATTAAAGAAAATATAGTTTTTTTATCCCTCTTCATTAATTTTATCACATAGTAGAAATATATTTTTTGGGTATATATGTTCATGTGTCTATTTATCCATGTTTTCATACATAACATTGTGGTTCATGACTATATTATTTCTTCTTTATTTTAGTGGTTTAATTTTCATTTTTTCAAAAGAGATTATGAAAGGACTTTATGTAATGAGAAATTAAGTGTTATTTGATATTTTATTCAATATCTTTAAAAAATTAATTTGACACATATTATTTAAAATATAGAGTTTTATCTCAATAAGTAATGTAGTTGTTTTATTAGAAAAGAATTTGTGGATTGTTTTTGAAACTATGAGTGTGTGAAGGTTTTTAGAATAGGGTTTTTGCGGAATTAACCAAATTTATATAATACATCGATTATAATGGTGTTTTAGAATTTTCTTTTAAAATTTGAAACCTCTAGAGAGTTGTAAATTTATATTTAAAAATGGGGTGGGTATGAAATGGATTTAACGTAAACCATAAAAAATAGTGTATTTTTCAAGATGTATTGGTATGGTAATAGAAATTTAAATGATATGTATTTCATTTAATAATGATACTTGAAACAATTATTTAAAAAAAATTTATTGAGATGTTATTGTTTCTTTTATAAATTATTATAGAAATTTTTCATTTTTATATTGAATAAAAGACTAGCCTAGTTAATATGTGATATAATGGATAATTGTATGATTTATGCATTTTTGGTGTCTTACTAGGCTATTTTCCTCATGAATATATTTTTACACATCCTAATTTGACCAAGTTTTATTATTTTATTTTCTTCATATACGATATATTTTTGGATAAATAGTGAACATTGATCACTCAATGGATCTTTAGTGATTACTTGAGTGTTATACTTTATTTATGTTATTTATTTTATTTTTAACACCATATTCTATGATCTATAACAAGAATATTTGATTTTTATTTCAATTTATTTATTTATTGGGTTTATAATTTTATGGTATGTTCATTCATACATGTCTCCACTTGGTTATTTTACCAAAAGAATTCCCACTACTTATTTATTAAAATTTAATAAAGGTGAAATCATTATCTTGGTATGATTGTGATTCTAGGAACTCATTTTTAGCCCTCGGTAATTATAAGAAACCTATGGGTCGTGTTCCATGCATGTTTGGGATCTAGGTTAGATGGAAATCTGGGTAAGGTAATTATGATGTGGTATCGAAAAATTAATTTCTCAATGGGACATTGGTTCTGGGATTCCTTCTACTTATTATGGGTATTTTTAGTCTAAATATAAGGTTCCATGATTCTATTGGTAGTTTTAGGGTGAGTTTCATGATCACTTTCTAACCATAAGGCTCTAGATTCTTTGTGCAGTTGGTATCGTTATATTGATTATAGTTTTCTTATTTGATGGAATCATTAGATAATATCTTCATACAAATGATAGTGGGGCCTTATCCTCAATGTTATGGATTAAAAAGTATTTTAAGACAACATTTGATTAATAGGATGGATAATGAAACTTAGATTGAAACATGTTGTTGTCTTCTATGAAATAAAAACAGTATAAAAACCAAAAAATTGATGTGAGATATATTTTATGGACCAATATGTGATTGGAATGTAGTTATAAAGCATATATCTAATTTGGTCATGATTCTGTATCCCAGTTATTTTTTTTATTTATATCCCATTAACCTTGGATTTCTTATAATGTATTAATGAAACATGAATATAGTTTTCATTGTCCTTGATATGTGTTGGTATCTATAAATTTAGTTTTTTGGCTTGTAATATCCCTCTATTTATGAGATTTTACATGTGATGTGATGTTTGATTTGTGTGAATTAAAAAATTATTTCATTATAATATTTTTTGTATTAATTAAAGGTATTAGGGATTGTTTTTGAAAATATTTTTTCTATGAAATTTTTTATTACAGTTGATATCATTTTGAAATTAGTTAAAATGATTTTTCGGTGATTCATTCATCAAATAAATTTCACATGGTGTTTTAAAATGATTTTTTTATTTTAAGTAAAATAGATGTTTTCAAAATAATATTTTTTTGTATTTATTTATTTTCTATCCATGTAATGTTTTAAAAAGTATGAATAGTTTCATTTGTACTCAAAATAAGTGTGTATTTTTTATTATGATATATTAAAGGGGTTTTAGTTTTAAAATAAATTTATATCATTTTAAAATCACTCTTTTGGATCATTTAAAAGTGACTACATTATATAAGGTGTTGAGTTGAAATTATAAAATTATATCTATTTTTTTCAAATATAATAGTCCCATTTTAATTGTTCGTAGATTTTTTAAATAAAAAATTTGGACTCTTGTTAATGGAAAATGTATTTAAAAGGGTATTGTTCAAGATTCTCTAAATCTTGTGTTTGATTTTGTCTAGGGTAAATTTTTTTAAAACATGGTGTGATTTTAGGGACATTATTTTTTAATGGCCAATGCATCATGTTTTATAGTATAATACTCCATTAAAGGTATTTTATAACATTAAACTATCATTTTGTGGGTTTTAATCCATTGGGTAGTTATATTCCCTTGATTCTGAATTGAGTCCCTTATGACTTTCTCATATTGATAGGGTGCCTTATATTTATTCATGTCCAGAATTATTATCAATTCTTCATGATAATTATGATAAATTTAGGTTCTGATCCTTGGATTTATGGTGGGAATAGTGAGGATATGTATCTCCTATTGAATATTGTATGGGATCTCATATGGTATTTTTATTTAATTTATTCTTTCAGTGTCAAGATGGATATGTGAGTGTCTATAATTGATCATATAATGAAGTAGATTATTTTCCCTTTTAATTGAAAAACCAATTTTGTATTTATTATTATTTATCCAAGAGATGTTATAAATTAGGGAAAACCATGAAGGTGTTTTATTGGGTGCTTCATTGCTTAGATGTTATGGGAAATTATTTTTTTAGGTAACCATTCATTCCTCTTTTTATAAATTATTCCTTCTTGGAAATAGATATTGGGATTTTTTTAGTTTATAAATGGGATGGACCTAGGGTACTCATATGCGTACTCAGTGGTGTAATTTTTTTCTAATTGGATCATGGGTTCAGTTGAGATGTGTTTTCCATTATAATCAACATGGGATGGGTTTTTAAGGATTTGTATCATGAAACCATCATATTTTTTATTTATTAAATTTGATAAAGCCTTCGTGTTTCTTGAAAATTAATGTAACATATTTTTTCACCTTTCTTGAGTGCTTTGGTTTTGTGATCGAGTTTTTTGTCCTTGTAGATGTTTAAGGAATAAAGACTTCCTTTTAGTGGTTTTGATCCCAATTTCTTGTGATGGGATTTTTTATATGAGATTTGATAATTCCAATTAGATAATTATAGAATTTTATTAATCAACAATCTAGAATAATTTTAAAAATATCATTGGTTATTCATCCATTATATATCAATTATAAATTTTGGGGAGTCCTCTTTTAAATAACTTTATTATTAGATATTATCATCAATCCATTATTGATTGACTTCAGAATGGGATTTATTTAAGATGTTTAGTTTATATTTATAATTTTTTGGTTGTTTCATGGATGGTAAATTTCTTTGATGGTTCATTTTATATTCCTATATGGTATTGAATTTCATTTGGGAATTATCACATTTATTATTTATTTAATGATTATCATGATTTCTTCTTTTTATCGATATTATATATAAAAATAAAGTAAAAAATAAAATGAAGGGGCATGAATTATCACCTAATTACCATGTAAAAAGGATAATTTATACATAAAATTAATAACATATGAATGTGTGGTATATTATAAGTTATGATTCCCTATATTTAAATCAGGGTTACCCATGGTGAGAGAGTTATCCCTATGGTTATTAGTAATATAACAAATTCATAATACCTATAAAAAACTAGATTATGTTCCTATAACAAATATATATAACATAACCTTTTACGTATACTATTAAATGGTATTAATAATAGTTATCAATTTACTAAAAACCAATGATTCAAAAGTATAATGTATTCTAAATACTAGGTACATAATGGGAAAAGAAATGAAATAGAATAAAAGTAATTTTATTAATATCCATAATTAGTTCCTAACTCCCTCTCATCACATACAACTACATAAGATAACATTGCATATAAAAAATAACAGAGAAGAAAAATCATAGTATGGGAACTAAAAATGATACGAAGAGTGAAACATGTTTCCAAAGGCCTAACTTGATAATATAAAAGTAATGGATAATGTATAAACATATGGATGAATTATATATATAACATAGAATCATATGATCATGTAAACCTTGGGATATGGGAAAAACACATAACATAACCAAAATATTAGTCATGGACAACATCCAATATAATGAGAGAAAAGTCTTATAATGGTGTAGGTTATCTCTATATTATATTTAATAATATCTCATGAGAAAAAAAATTACCCACCAAACTATTTAACTACCCATATACCCCCATCATAACATTTACAAGATTTTCTTTTTCATAGAATCAAATAAAATGTAATGAATAATTGTATGGGTTACCCAGGGAAATAAATGGGTTCTGTAATCATCTAATACAGAATAACTAAATGGAGTATCATAATGTTATATATGAATGAAGGGATTATATAATTGTGGAAACTAATAATTTAAAAATAATTACATATCATGAATAATAATGTTAAAATGTTTTTAGAATGTGAAAAAATAGTGTTTAGGTAGCTTTGGAAATGTACCAATTTTGTGCAGTTTTCGAATAAGGTGTCTTAATATGGGATAAAAGAAAAATTATTTAAAAAAACAAAATATAAGATAAAATATGTTTTAATTATTAAATTATTGATTTTAAAATATATGGGGGAATGAAAACATTTTATGGGGAGTTTATAAAATTTTTAAAAACTAAGAACTTCCCGTTAATTGGGTTTTCTTATCTAGAGGAATTGAGAAGGGAACCTTTTTAAAAAATGAATTTAAAATCAAATAATGATTTATTGAGAAATATATATATATATATGTATATATATATATATATTTGCGAAATATATAATAAATTTGGTAAAATTATAAAATATGATTGGATAGATAAATGTAGTCAAAGAGAGTTGAAAAACATAACCCATATATAATATAGATGTTTGGGGAGATCATTGACCTTATGTCCCAAGGTATTCTACAGTGGATCTTAATTTCCATGGAAATAAAATTATGGTAATTAAAATATTAATTCAAAAAAAATTAAATATATATTTTATGTATTATAATTTTATTATTTTTATCTATATATATTCTAATGTGTTATAACTTTCAATTTTATTGTTCGGGGAGCATTCGTTTCACGGATTCACGATCCACTCAATTGTATATAATTATTGATGTTTGTGAAAATGGAAATAAAATAACAGAAGTTAAATGAAATTATATTCATTAACTTCCATAATTTAAATTTTCCCATATTTCAATTTTTTACTTGAAGATGATTCATTTGATAAAACATTAATGTAAATGATTAGTTAATTTGGGTGGTTTTTCCAACCATCCTGAAATAGATTTGTTTTAATTAATTTTATGGACATATAAAATTTCTTTTCTATGAAACCACATATAATATGAATAATAAGTTCAATTTGGTAATTTATATGTGAGTTTAAATATTCCATGATGGAATTAGTGGAATATAAAAACTCATCGTCCATTACAATGGTTAATCGATATAATATGTGAAATGATTTCATTTTTCATCAAATAAGAGGATATGAGAGAAGGTATCTAAAGAATATATGATTTTATCAATATTAAATTCATGCATATATAATATAATAGAGTTATTTCTCCTTAATGTATAAAAAAGGGGATGAGGATAAATAAAAATAAAAAAAGAAAAAGAGCTATATTTAGGATGTTATATCCTATGTATTATATTTTTGAAGCCCCATCATGGAACATAAAATTGGTCGTTTACTGATACCATAGTACTGTGATGTAGGGAGATTTGGTATGTGAGTTTTTGGTAGAGAATTGAAAAGCATTAAGCCATATATAGTCTGACGAGATGTGGTGGTACTTATAAAGAGAAGAGAGGGATGTCTTTTAATATTAAATTCATCAGTTTAAAATTTATTATCAAGAAAATAAATTTTATTTATTCTTGAAAATGTATGTATTAAATGGAGAATGTGAGTTCAAAATAATTGATTCGTACATCATCCATGACTCAAAAACTTATGTATTCCTCTAATAATATTTAATACTGTAAATTATAAAATTTTATTATTCCCAAAAAAATAATCTATTTTGGAAATAGAAAAAAATCACCCTAATTTTTTTTAAATATGTAAATTTTAAAAAATTATCCATATATGAAACTAATTGTCTATATATGAAAAATATTTTTTATAAATAAACCCATCATTTATTAAAAAAATAAATATTTTAATATTACAATTAACTTTATAACACTTTGAAAATTTTACCATGGTCTCATAAAATTGTATTATAATTATAATAAATATAATATTTATTTATGAATATATTTTAATAAAATAAATATCTCTTTAAGTAATAATATTGATTATTATATATAAAATGAAACATTTACATTTTATAAAAATTCCTCCACATAATTTATCATTTTTGAAATGTATATGTACATGTACCATGATATAAACATATCAAATTCTTATTTTATAATATTCCAAAATATTATTATAAATTTATGTAGGTGTGGTTACAATTATATTTATCATATTACTAATCGAAATTGTCAGATTACTATTCCATTGGCCAGGATAATATTCCAAAGGCTAGATTACTATTCCAATATTCATGTTACTCTTCCAACAGTCCTATTTATAATGGTGGTATGGGTTCTAAACTTACTAAAAAATATCATTTTTTAATTAAGTATTCATTTAATTATATTTTATATTTATTATATATATATAAATTCATCCTAAAAATGAATATTGTATAATTATCATTATGTTTTATTTTCACAGTGTTGTTTATGAGTGCGGTCATTCAGGTGGATTGAGAAGATAAAAATTATCCTATTATTTTTCTAGTAATTTCTATTTGTTGTACAATTATAATATTTGGATTTATTTATTAGCTTATATGATAACAAATTCGTCATTACTACATAATGATAATAATGTTATTGTATATATCTTTAATTTTTTCAGTATATTTTATTTTTCACTGTTATAAGAAGGAAAATTCTATTGATAAGATTTTAGGTTGTAAAATTTGATACATGAAAATTACCCCATATATCAAATATAGGATGGATAGTGAATATGGTTCATTCATAATGTACTGGGACTCATCTTCCAATGTTGGTGCCACTCCCAGGGAAGTCATAATGTGTCCAAAATGGTGTGATGAGAGGGACTCACATTCGTCCATATGAAAATTTTCAATGACATTATTGGTGACATATTTCTAGTATTACACCAATGTAGAATATTTTTTATACATCAATACTCTCATCACCAATATTTTCATGGAATATACATGATCATTCTTTTCAAATATTCCATAAACAAATGATTCAACTCTTAAATGTATAAATTTTCAAGACTTTCAAATAACATTTCATCCACAGATAGTATGAGTATGATATATGGGTTATCATCACACAAATTTTGTTAAATATGACTATATTAACATCTTGTAAAACATCCCTCATTCATGAAATTTTCTAATATTCAGTCCCAATACCTAGGTGTATCTTTCAATCAACAAAAGGAATATTTCAACACATATATATACCCTTCATTCCTATTATATTCAAATAATTTAGGATTCATTATATTTATATCATACATTAGGTCGTTATTATAAATCAAAGTCATCGAATAAAGTTTCACAACGTATTGTTAATCTAAATTATCTAGACTCATCCATGTTAGATGGTAGTAATTTATAATACCTAATAAAATAATTTTTAATAATTGAACCCTTCTTTATATGAAAATACTTTCTATGATAATCATAACTTGTACCTTTTCTTCCTAATATAATCTTTTTTTTAAAATAAAAATGTATTTGTACTATATTTTTTTCATTAAATTTTTATTTTTAGCTAGCTATCAGATTCTATTAAACATTATGGAATTTATTTCAATCTCTATAGCTAAATCTAACTATATTTAGTCACTAATTGTTAAAATAATTTCTTCAATTTTTTGTTCCCCACCATTCATTAGAACTATTAATTTTAAATTAGTCATATGATAATATTTTGGGTTCCTTACAATAAGATATCTAAACATCCTTACTTGAGTTTCATAAATTTATGGCCATCCAATTTACAATTCCATAACTTCTCATGACCCATCTATTTATTTTTTAAATCCTATTATTTTCACTTGAGGTTCTGTAGAGATTTTTAACTGAGGAACATATACTATCAATCAAATTTATATTAAACATGTTTTTATAAGAATTTAAAAATGTGTAAAATATCACAGTTAATTCCTTCTTTTTACTAATCAAGTAATTTTTATTATTATTTAATCTATATATTATATGAGATATCGCACTATTCCATTATAATGGATATAATATAATTGAAAAGAGGCATAGTTCCCATTGATGGTTGTGATTTATGACCATGGTCTAAAGGGAATGTATGATAGCAAAATTGATTTAGAAATTAATTTGTGAACAATGAAAAAATATAATTTTTCAGGGATGGATCAACTAAAGGGAAATGATAAATTGAATACGAGTTGTGATAAAATATTTTTCAGAGTCTTGTAAAATAAAATGAATATATTTATGGGTCGAGTCATCTATATTGAATTAGTGAAATAAAAAATTTTATCGATGTTTTTTTCATTAAAATTAGTTTTTTTATCAAATTTAAATATTAGTTGTGACATAATTATTTTTATAAAAATTATTTTTTTTAAATTGATGTTGAAGTATTCATTAAAAATTACTATAATTTATTTCTATATCATCTATTTTGATAATAAACTTTCAAATATACCTATGATATTAATTATTTTTATATGTAACTTTATAGGTATCATTAAACGTCTGTTATCAAAATACAGAACATTTAATTTTTAATTTATTGAAAAAGTTTATTTTCATATCAACTACAGAAACATACATACAATACTATTTATATAAATATTCAATTTTATTGGTAAATTTCATCTTCGGTTACCAAAATTTTGTAGATAAAATATTTTATATATTA
This sequence comes from Viscum album, assembly GCA_963277665.1. Taxonomy (NCBI): domain Eukaryota; kingdom Viridiplantae; phylum Streptophyta; class Magnoliopsida; order Santalales; family Viscaceae; genus Viscum; species Viscum album. Next base: position 1,144,356,272 of record OY728159.1, on the reverse strand, counting down.
TTAAAAATATATAAACATATATCACTATCTTTGAAACAATTAGACAAAATGGATAACTGATGAGTAATTTTTAAAATATTCTTATAAATCTAATGTAGAATATATATCATGAAAATTCATTATAAATAACATATCATCATCAATAAGGAAAAAAGAAGGAAAAATATCTTCCATTGAAAAATAAAAATAATCACTAAAAAACTAAAACAATAATTAAGAATTATAAATACCTAGAAAGAGTGCTAAAATAGAGAAGTATTGGAATAATGAATTGTTAGAAGGATGAAATAAGTGTAGAGAAAGAATGTTTAAGGGGTTTTAAATAAATTTTATAGATGATATTATAAATATTATTCCATTTAAGGGTTTATTTATTGGTTTAAGAATAAAAATTGAAATAAAAATATTGTGAAAAAATGAATTTTTATTAGAAAATGGCATGAGAATTTACATTAAATATTATTTATTCATTTAATAAATTTTAAAACCTAGGGTCTCTACATCAGCTTTTTATTAACAAAATTCATGAACCAAGGTTTTCATGTGGGTTATATATTATCATACGCCAAAACCAAATGTTTTGAAAACAATTATATATTAATTGATGATAACTCCATTATAAATTAAATGATGTAATCACTAAATATTTACTTATATTTACAAGAATAATATATTCATAGTTCCTTTATAGAATACGTTATCGTATCATTGATTTTAAAACTCATATGTGAAATTTATAATTTAAAAATACGATGGAGACTGATATGTCTTCAATGGTTATAAAGGATAAATGAAAAGGGATGATAATTTTCAAAATGTGTGTATTTTTTGTTATTGTGTTTTTTAAAAGCTCTTCAATACATCAAAAATATTCATATAAGAATTATTTTACCTTTTAGCATCACATTATATTATGTCAATTTTAGATTTTTATCTTGGAGACACCGTACATGATATCAGTGTAGAAATAATTTTTTTTAGAATGAACTAAAAATATGATAGGGAACATGTTTTTTTTTCAGAGAGAATAAAATTTATTGTAGAGATGGATAATTCCATTTTCTAGGAATATGTTTTACTTGGAGGTTATGGCTATAAACTACATAAAAATTAAAAATGATCAAAATTATAAATATGTGGATATGAGGATGTCATGGTTCACATATTACCTAGATGATATATAATTGAACACACCATGGTGAACTCTTACCCAAACCATTGGTAATAAATATTTGGGAATAAATATTTTAGATTAATGTTAAAATATTAATGATATTTCATGATTATTAGTAGTTGGAATAAATATTTTTAAAATAACATAGTTTCATTAAATAATATGGAATATTAGGAAAAAATTATAGATCTTAGATAGAGTGTAAATTTTACTATATCATTAATTAATAAAGGAAAATATTTAAGGAGTTTATAAAAATTAATAACACCATTCAAGAAACATTATTGAGAGAAAGGGAATTATAATGATATAACATGATTTATATAAGAGAGGTATCCATTAACAAGTATTATAATTTCCTTATTTGGTTGATTGAATGTCCCTTTCATATTTGAAAATTAATTAATTATATTAATCACACTAGAATAAGAGTGTTATAAAATGTAATTCCAGTGTATAAGTATTCATATCTAGTGGATTCTATTTTCCACTATAAGGATCCTATAGAAGAAAATTATTCATCTATAAATAATATAGTAAACAAATTTTTTCTTAAATAGTATGATCATTTAGTTTTATTACATTGAAACATAACATTTTTAATGAAAATTCATAAAAATTTAAAATTTTAAGCTAGTTATGGATATATCATCCTTATTATAAACTATTAATTACATTACAGGTGTAGTGTGTGGAGAAGGTTGTACACAGAGACATCCTTGGTAGGTATTACGTCACACTTAAACATTATACTGGTTATGAGCCATTTTTTGGGGAGTGACTATAATAATCAATATAACCCTAAACATTAAATAATACAGACTTTCATAAATTGGTATACTATTGGGTGTATTCTCATTCAATATATCTCAGCCTATGTGACCCAATTAAAATACATGTGTTTTTAAATAAACATTAAATTATTGTTTTAAACTATGTGCAAGAGATAACAGGGGATTGATAGATTAATCATGATATATATAGTGATGGAGAAACATATGATGACTTGTGAGGCTAATGTGAAATAATACTATTACATTGAAAAAACCATGATTCTCCCCCTCAAATGGTGCTCATACTCTATTGAATTCTATATGGTGACATTAATTTATATAAGTTTCCATAGGTTTTTATTTATATCTATATCAATAAATATTCATTTTTAATAAATTTTCTATATAAATTTAATCATGATACATCATATTTTTAATTGTATGAAATTTTTTGGATGAAGTAAATAGATTAATTATTATCTATAGGATTGTGTTTAGATATTGAAGATGAATAATAATTTTAGTGTTCATGGAATGAAACTTAGGGTGTTACCATTGGATTGGATGACTTATGGTTGCTGAAGGCTGTTAATGGCTCCCTTATGACCCGACTATATGTTGATAGCTATGATGGCGGGAATTGTTTCATATAATGTAATGATTTTATATCATGAATTTTGTCTTATTTTTTCATTATTTCCTTATTCATTATGGTATTTTAAAAATTTGATCATTTAAATATAATCATTCATGTCGTATATCTTTATCATATATTTTGGACATGTGTAACCCTAAACCCAGATTAAAATGGCTTCCATTACAGTCTTTTTAATGAAGATGGTCATCCCAATCCAATTATTATTGGCATTTATTGATGATAATAATGTTTATACATCTATCTTCTTATTTGAGAAAACACTGTGAGAGATTGTATGATGATGAACACAAAATATCATTATTATATGTATAATCCTGAAGGTACTAATGAAAACCATTCATTTGTCTTCTACATTTAATATTTGGGAACTCTTAAGAAATAATTATAGATATACCAAAAAAAAGATAAATGTCCCCAAAAATAATCATCATAAATATATTTTATATGTGTTATTAGTTAAGAAATATGGTAAATGTTATATAATTTCAAAAGTAATAAAAGTGAGGTAATTATCATTTTTTATATTGATATTTATACTTCTAATAATATTATTGAATCATATTTAAAATTTGAATATTTTTTTCCTAATATGGATTTTGGATGATGTGATCATTCAAATGATGTAATTGAAATTAAATCTAGTCACTAGTAAAAAAAATTATTTTTTTTAAATACATAAAGTTAAAATCCATCAATGAATAGGTAGATTAATTGGAAATCCATCATATATTTGACTATGATTTCATAAAAAATAGGATTTAGAAAATAATTTATTAAGGATAAAATAATTTTACACAAACGAATATATTTTAAGGTTGGATGAAATTATGAATTCATAAAATTATCGATTAAATGAAAATTTACATGAATATGATGTTTATAAGTCCATGTAAATTTAGTTAGTTTCATTAATGTTCATTTTAAATTTTTATAGATGGATACATAGGAATAAAATCATTTTCAAGAATGGGGGAAATTGTGGCTCGTGTAATGTTGTAGAATATAAATATAGTGCAACTTGAAAAAAAATTAAATTAATAATATAAAAAAGGGAATATTATATTTCACATATATGAAAACTATAATCAAAATAACATGTATAGAATAGAACAAGTAATTAAAGAGTATGTGAAATATAAATTTTAAATCTGATAGAAATAATCTTAATTTAATGTTAGTAAAAAATATATTACATTACAAAATAATTTAACATATCATGGATCTATTTTAAATATTAAAATCTCTCAAAAGTAGAAATAAACATATTTCAACATCTCATCAAAGAAAAAATACAATATAATTTTATAAAACATTGTTTTATTTTTACTGAACAGAGTAATGTTAACGTATACTATACTATGAGAAGTGATGAATAATACAAAATGAAATACCAAATTCCCATATCATGGGAGAGGTAGAAATTGTATCATATAAAAATATGGTACATATAAATATAAATTTAAAGACTTTTTTTATTTCATGGGAATATTGAAAAGAAAAGTATAACATACATTGTTGGAATTTTTTTAATTTAGACATTATTTATGGAATGAATGAAATAGAAGATGGAGATGTCATCTTCCCCTTTTGAATGAAAAATGAATTAATTCATGATAGAAAACTCTTAAGGATATAAAATTATATTGAGGTTTTTATTGTAATTGAATAGAAAAAATATGTACCATTCTTATATTGTCTCACAAATATAAACACTATGAAAATAATAGAATATAGGTGGATGAGATATCTTATATTGGTGGAATAGTATTGAAGGATGAAATCATAGATCATAATTGGAGAATAATTGGACATGTGAGATTATTCTCAAAATGTTATTAACCCCCATGACAAAGAATATAGATCATTTAAATGAAAAACCATGAATAATAGTTGTATGGGTATTAATACTTGAGGAATAAATATGATGAATGCTTTGAGGAATGTTTAATGTACATACTATGTTTCTACATTACAAACCTCATTTCTCATTAAATGGAAGTTCAAAATACACCTAATATCACCATGTATATAATTACTATAACTATTATATGAGTGTTACTTAATTAAAAGGGCGATATTTCTATAGTGTGAAATTAATGAGAAGTGATCCGTGAATAGGATGAATATAAATACATTTTATATGTATGAGTAAATTACAATTGGTATCATTTAAAATTATTTCAATGCAATAACTTGTGGTATCAATGAATGATAAATAAATACATGTGGTGTTTGATAAATTTTAATTAGAATCAAATGCCAATAAAAATTAAATAATTCATTTCTTAATAAATTTTTAATTTAAAATATTAATTGAATTGAGAGTGTCTCTATTATTGAAGAGTAATGGCTTGAATATGAAATGGGGAAATCAATATTTGAAAGGGTTTAAAATAGGTGAAATTAAAAAAAATTAAAGAGGACAATTTTTTAGGGTGAAATATAATATTTATAATAAGTTTTGGATAATGATGGAGTTACAACTCTATAAATATAATTTTAAATAATGATATTACAGTTTTAATGGTGATATTGTAAAAAATGGATATAATGCTATTTACTTAGTATTCAACGGACCAAATTGTATAAATTAAGGGAAATTATATTTTTTTAATCAAACCATAAAAACATATTGACTATAAATCCCATATTTATTGTAAAAACACGTTCACTACAAAATTTATTTGATACCAACTAAGATGACCCAAAATTCAAACAACAATTTATACATCATTTATATATATATATTATATCCCAAAAATTTCCAAATATATGTACAAAAATATGTTTTTTGTCAATCAATATTAGATACATAACAGTATTGTTACACATTATTTCTTCATTATTTACCACAGTGTTTCATAGGTGGACTATTTATAATCCTAACCCCAAATATATTTCATTGGGGAAATATGTGATAAATTGACTGATGTTATATGATTAGAAATTGAAATCATATCAATGATTAAAAACATTGAAAATTAATAGTAAATTGAGAAAAAAATATCATTGGAGAAATTTATGGTTAAAGTGAACAAGGAATCATAATGGATTTCGATAAATTATTAATGAATAATATTTAACCTAATATTTACAATCCTATTCCATGGAATATGAATTGAATGTAGTGATACAATAAACCTGATCCTTTTATCGTGGAATATGAATGAATAATAACACATAAATAACACAGAAGTGTGATCATGAAATATGAATTAAGATTAAATACAGAGAAAATCACCATAAAATGGGAATTACTGAGAACATTTCCAAAATATAGTTGTATTAATATAAAAAATGATTATTGTTTTTGGAATTTGTCTTACCACTCATGTACCCTTGTGTATTTGATAACTTAAAACATCTAGATCGGATATCCACAGAAATGGTGTCTCGATCATATGGGTCAATTTTCTTCAAGCATTCCTATCTATATTATAGAGTCTTCCAACTAGAAGAGAGTGAATTTTTGGTACAATGTGTATAATATACCATCAAATCTGAGTGTTATGATAAAAATATTAATAAAACGACTTATCATAAGCATAATATTATAGGTGGAATTGAAAAAATAATAATAATAATAAAATGTGGAAGAATAAATAGAAAAGATAATATGATTGTAATAACATCCACTGGATGAGTACTTTAAAAATGATATTATGGAATACTGATATAAAAATGGGGAAGTAGGGGATATATTGTACATGAATATATAACATGCTATACAAAAATAAAAAATGACCAAAATAAATTTCCTCAAAAACCATGAGCATATGATTGGTCTTATATTACCATGCTATACTATATAAGATAAATATTCAAGACATCTATGAAAGGGTTCTTTCATTTGTTCAAACCTAACATCATAAAGTATTCTTGGGTACCAATGGAAGCTATGTAAGGGGTGATATAATCTTAGTAGGCCAGTATGAGTGTTATATATAATAATATATCTATTGTGTATAATATATATGTTTTTAAGATTAATGAATAATAAAGGATGTTTCAAAAATAAATACTAGTCAGATCATGTTCTGATAGGACACTAGTATGAGTTTACCAGCTTGAGGATAAGTTGGAAAAACTCTGACATGTTTACCATATATATAGTAAACATATATATATAATATGTATGCATGTAATAAAGTATATGCATAAAGAAAAATATATAAATACATGTGGATTGTGGGTACTAGCTAGACCCAGTGTGTAACTCATGCATCTATGACTAGTCTAATTGTATATAGGCTCTCAAAAAGGGTATAAACTCTATATATTGGATAAATGTGAGACATCATGCCCATTACTCAAGATAATGGGGTGAGTTGACCTTCCCACCACTTGATAGAAAAGATTGTAGAACATAAAGTCCATCAACAAAATAAACTTATAGATGGTGATACACCATTACGTTTAGAAAACTAAAGAGAGGTGAAAACCCATGCTCAAAAGGCCCTGGAACTATTTTATAATGACCATTATCCATGGTAAAAGAACAACATTCATGATCAGTTACCTCTAGAAAATTTATATTGATTTATCCCAATAAACCATGGGATTCTAATTTGCATAATTGATATTTATAATTACACAACACTTGTAGTGTAATTTTCACCCAATCACATTCAATTTATTTTTCACTATTAATTTAATTAGAAGGGAAAAACAATCAAGGTCTAGCCAACCCCCCAAGATGGCGGATGGTCCATAAAAAATTTTATTTAATGAGGTTGATTCATTCAACACACCCAATGGGGTAGTATCCAATTTTTAGGAAACATATACTAATTCAACATTTGTCTAATGGAGTTCTTTAAAATAGAAAAATTAATTTCTCACGAAAAATATTTTTTTATGAAACATGAAAAAAATGTCCTGAGGGTGGAACAAAATGAAAAATTCTATAAAACAAATAATAATTTATGGAAAATTTATAGACCCTTATATTAGTTCCATAACATTCTCTTTGTATAGAGTTATCCTTTGAACAGATCTAGAATAGAATAAAGTAGATTAATAGACTAACTACCTAAAAACATGGATATGATCTTGCACAAAAAGGGTGCATAATATGGAAAGATAAAAAAATAATTGAAGATAGATTATTAGATTTCATACCATTTTGGATCTTACATTAATGAAGATAATGAAAATGTATATCAAATGATGGAGTTATTGACAAGCCTAACTTAGGAAGGGGGGAACTCTCATTGGATAGAAGATGGTCTCAAATACGCTGGAGGAGATGAATATAAGGATTAGGTATAAAAAAAATTTTGGGGGGAATTGGTGAATTATGATTTATTTTAAGGGGTATCTCATTTGTATATACGATTTTACAAACCATGTGCCAACCATTCTTATCCTACTACCCAAGTAAGGAACTGACATTGTTTAAGTGCATAGTCTGAGAAATCCTATGCTGACTATTTGTTTTAACATTGAAAAAAACTACATATCTTTAGCATGGTCATGTGGCATGGCCTACATAGTTATGGAAAACCATAATTCCTTATAATATTTACATTGTCCCATGCATGGTATATATTCGTAGTTAGCACTATTTGTATACCAACTATGTGGCATTTTTTGTCTCTTCAATTCTTGGGACTGCAGGTTTCGAACAATCCCTAGATTTTCTTGAGAATTTCCCAAGGCCATCGGGTGAACTCAATAGGATAAAAATAGTAATCAAAATAAGAAATAAAAAATTCATACCTTCATGAAATTCTTGTTCATTACAACCTTCACTTCATAAAGAAAATCATCTGAATGTTAACCCTCTATGTGTAGTAGGAGAGCATCTAAGAAAATCATTGGCCACTGGTAACGTATCTCAGCCTCCGACTCCATGGCCTTGTCCTATACTCAGTCATGTTGTACTAATGAAAATGACCTTCCTTAGAGTCTTTTCATGCATTGATCTACAATACACACTTGGTACTATAAAAAAGCATTCATATCTCACTCAACCTCATCAAGTAGGAAAACATGCCATGGTTATGGAAAATAATGGAAAAGTTGAGACACCAGAAAAAAAATCATGTGCAGATAGGTATTTATTAGGAATATATGTCATGTATTCGACTAGTCCAATTATCTCTAAAACCTTAATGGTTTCATCAAATCGAGTAAAAATCATACAATAACACTAAATTTTTAGATGTACCAACCAAGGTAAAACATGAAAGAAAACATGATACCCATCCTCGAACTCTATTAGACATCAACATCGACTGAATAGGTCTACATCCAAGTAAAAGCAGTCATCAGACACTCCTCAGTCATCTACACCATCTCTATAGTATCCTGTATGAGATACGGTCCAAGTAGAGAAGCCTCCCCTACATCTAACTAGTAGATTGGTCATATGAATGGCCTAGAATATATGTCTTTAAAAGTATCCATACTGATGGTACTGTTAAAACAATTATTCCCAGAAAACTCAAGTAGGGGAATATGTTTCTCCAAATAACCACAAAAGTCAAGGACAGACTCACAATATATTTTCTCTAACACCCAAATCATGTTCTTTGTCTAACCATCAATCTAATGGTGATAGGTCATGATTAGAAATATCAATGTATCTGATTCCTTCTAGAACCTCTTATAGAACCACGACATGCAATGTGCATACTATTCAAATTCAATAGAATAGAGATCTTTGTGGAGACATAAAAACTCCATGATGTATAGCATCCCTAGCTGATCTATCAATAAGTTCACTAAAATAGGTAATAAGTGGGTGACCTTCATCAAATAATCAATTATTAACCAAAATAATTCATTATCTTGAGGTGATCTAGGAAAACAATTCAAAAATACCCTAGAGGCATCATTCGATTTCAATATAGGAATGGAAATCTGCGGTAAAAGTCAATCTGGTATCTAATTTTCCACCTTCTCCTACTATCCAGTGGAAGATCAGGTGATAAAGAAAGGTATCTCACATTTAATGAATGGCCACCAATACTGGAGACATATGTGTTAATACAACATAATTACATGAAGATGAAGTACCCAAGATGATGCATGAGAATCATTCATCAACTCCTCTCATGTGTAAATTGGGACCCATACACACCCATGTATGTATACTTTCTCATCCTTATCAATGGTATAATAAGAAGATGAATCCTCATCTAAGATAAATTATCCTAGGATTGGGACCTCAGGATCATAATTTTTTTTCATTGTCACCAGTTTTATAAGGGTAGAGGTTAATTCTAAAGGAAAGTGTAAATTCCTCCCATGATTCTCATAAACCTCAACATGCATATTTGAAAACACGGATATCATCTAGAACTCGACACTAGCCTCCGGATCCAGCTAGTTATGAGTCTTATGGATCATATTACAGGCTACTAAATTACCTTTCCCGGGCATATAGGAAACCTCAGTGTTGAAGGCCTGTAGGTATCCTATCCATCTATGATCTCAATAATTCAAATGTTGATGTGCAATGATATACATGAGTGTTTCTAGATAAATGAATAATTGAAAATGATCCACAAGTATATTATGGATCTAATAATGAGAATCCTAAATTATAGCTACTAGATCATGATTCTTCATCATGTAATTATGATCCTGATGTCACATCTGTATTGACTCATACACCACAAGAAGCTTGTCTTACATTAATACTACTCTCAAATCAATACATGTGGAATCATAATAAACAAAATAAATTATTCATCACACTAAAAGAATCCTAATTAGTGTCAAATTCAACTGGCCCTTTAACTCTTTAACGTATATATCACAAACTTCAAATCATATGAATATCACACGATTTATAATCATGCCTAATGGAGTCACTGTTTGTCATGATAAATCCTAGATGTAGCATTTTTACTTCATGTATAGTTGCAGAAAACTCCTTATATAAAATTATTTCTTAGGTGTCTCCCATGAAACTAAATGTATCATCTTTTCGAGGACTATTGATACTCTTGACCTAAGGATATATGACGTAGGAAGTGGACTTCTTATCTAAATGATGAATTTAGTTAACTTTTCATAAATACGATTCTCATTAGTGTATTCCGAAAAACATCTTATTTTTGCTCATGGTCATGCTAAGAGAGATAATAAACAAATATTTCCTCTGCAAAGACAACAATGAATGAATCCAGAAAAGTTTGAAAAGACTAATTTATCAGAGCCATAAAAACTGCTAACACATTCATGAGACCAAACAACATTACTAGGTTACCATAATGTCTATAAATTCTATTTATGGTGTGCATGTTATCTATGAATATAAAATAAGTACATGATGATATCCCTAACTCAAATCAATCACTCAAAAAAAATTCACTCCATAGAGCTAATCAAAGTTGTCTTCTTTTATTTGAGGTAGTGCATAGTGATTATTATATGTAATATGATTCAATCGTCTGTAATCCATGAAAATACTGATGGTACAATTTTATTTCTTGGAAAAAAGTACCAGCTAACCCCATGGTGTGGTATTAGGTTGGAAAAATCTACAAGCCTCCAGGCCTTTCAACTGTTACTGGAGCTCCATAATCTCTATAGGTTCAATCCTATAAGGAGGAATGGACACCGGTCCTACTCCGAGAAGCAGATCAATGGTGAATTATAAATATCTTAATATAGGTAGCACATAAAATTAATAATATAATACATACCTGAAACAATAAACCATAAGTGGAAAAAATAATTTAGTTTCCCTAGATCATCCATGAATAGACAAGAAATCCAATTTTCCACACTCCCAATCCCCTAATTTTCTAGACTACCTTGAGAGTCATAGAAATCCCATTCTCCCTTATAAAAATTTCTACAACCATTTGGTGATGTATCCCTTGATGAAAAAATTAAATATGGGCCATATTGGGAACTAACTAATCTATCCCAAGAATAACATCATACCCTTACATGTCATGGATAAAGAGATTCCAAATTAATACATATATCCTCCTATATTATGTGAAAAATCCTTACATTGGGGAATTGTTTTTCAGTGGATACACAATTGGGGTTGAGTTTCATTACAAAAATAAGTTGTTTCAAGGCCAATACTCTCTAGATGTTACATAGACATAAAAGAGTGTGATACTATTGTGTCAAAAATATATAGTAATGAAGAGGATAAAATAAGAGAACATCATAAAGTAGATGGATATATATTATTCTCCTCTTTTATATATTACACTACATGTATATAATATGTAGTATCACCCAGAGTTACAGTTTGAATACCCTAAGTTGTCATGATCTGCTGGAAATGTATGTCCTAAGTCCGATTCCCACTCCTCGACCACCACCTCAGCCTATGTAAAATATGGTTTTATAGTTACCCACCCAGGGAGGTCTACTAATCTTAAAAATGAACATGGAGTATGAGTAGAAACTCCCTCATTATGAGTTATTGAAATTTCTTGAAAAAGAACTCAATATTCCCCATTCTACTATGACCTCTACATTGAACTAGATCCCATATGCGCTGGGTTTTTGGTTTCCATTCATTCAACACCAGTGAAATATAAAAATTATTTTATTACAATATGTTCGACTACTGAAAACACTACAAGAAACCACAAGGAGACAATTTCATCCATTATAATAGCCACTACCAGGTCTAGGTATTGAACAACCCTAGATCAAACCATTACATTATCTCAAATTCATCTCAGTATTGAGTACTTGGATTACTATTTTACAAATAATAGTCAACCAGAAGACATTAACCTATGAAAATCTGGAATATACCTTCACATAAACTCTCTAGGTCATCCAAATATCAATTTCCATGGAATTATGAAATCTTATAAGACAATATAAAAATATATATAGATCACTCATTTATGAATGTCTTCCCATGTAAACGCATCCCACCATAGATTTTTAGAATCATGCAGCATATTGGTAATTTCATTGATAATCTATTCTAGAGTCATATTTAGATGCTAAAATATGTAAATAATGTTATCTATCCATGATGGATCAAGCAGTTTACAATCCTCTATGAATGTGGTAGGATTATGTTATAGTAATTCAAGAGTAATTTCTACCATTGTCAGGTACGGTTGAGAAGCCCCTTACATAGAACACATGATACAAAGAAAACTATCTTGAAATTGGGCACTAGTTACTATGTCAGAAATGACTGGTGGTTCTTCAAGGGGTACTACATGAGGACTCTCTATTACCTCTATGACATAATCCTACAGAGAATGTCCATCACTGCCCTCCTAGAATATGACTTGAGGCAATCATGGTGTAATGATTATAATTTTCTAAAAAAGAACACATTTTAAGTGTGGAGAAAAGTTGAAAGGACTAAAGATGGACAATATGAAAGGTACATATGATTCATGTGAAAAATATTCCACCTATATTCATTCTCCAAAACCTAATTCTAGGTTATAAAAATCCACAATAGGTCATAATACACAAGGAAGATAACCTCATCTAATAACTACAATATACGTGTTTAGATCTAGTCTTATATTATAAAATAGTGCTTTCAATACATGGGGTGTTAATTGCATGTTATAGAAGAAAAAACCCTTTAAATCGAAATTAGAATCAAAATTTATAGTAACTATTACCTTTAATGTTTAATTTTATTTATGTTCATACACTCATATATATATATATATGAATGTTCAGAAAAATGTTTAACAGTACCCTATAAAAACCACACTCTTATAAATTTCAATTATAACCATATGTGACTACAATATAACCACTACATCCTATATCCAGATGTGTCAAGTCATATGTAACGATTTTATTACATAAATCACTATTTATGGTTAATAGTGTTACTAGCTTCATAAATCATCATTGGAATTCATGTAATCTAATCAACTAAAGTTTTTTTTAGTCCTAGTAACCAATAGGACCAGAACCATAACATGATATGATTATCCTATTATGGCGTCAACATCAATATATGTAGATAATCAATATTTAAAGTGATGTAGTAACATTAATTAACCCAATAATTTTATCCTAAAAAATTATAATTAGCCTAATTTGAATGTTGAAATAGAAAAAAAAATGCATCCCTTGCTAGAAATTTAAGTTGTAAGTGAATGTGGAATTCCTAAAATGCATGGTATATAATTATTAGAAAGCTTATATTAATGCATGAATAGAAAAATCCATGCCTTAACTATCCAAGGAAATTAAATCCAAAATAAATAATGAAATATCATGAATAGGAATAATGGCACAAAACATGGGAATACCCATTGATGAAATAAAATCAATTGTAATAGGTTTAATCCAATAAAAAAGAGTAACCAATCCCAACTAACCTGGGTTTTCCCAATACATGAGTCAGCTAGTCCCATTTACATGTTCATTTCCAATTTCCATTACCTCATAGTTTTCTATCTAATTCTAACTAAGGATCCATTATAATGATGTCCCAATCCAGTGAGGCACATAGCCTCAAACATGACTCCCTATAAAACAATGATTTCCGACTGGTATTGAGGTTTTAAGGATTTATTTTGGGGAGACTATACCATCATATCATTATAGAACCGTAGATATAATAATAAACAGAAATCACAGATTCCAAGTATGAAGGATCGCATAGTGGAAACATGAAAAATAATAAACTGCATACGTATAAATAGATAAGCTATAATAATTGAAATAAAATTCCTAGGCTAGGTCATATACCAAATTATGTAATGGAATTATGATATAAATAAAGGGGAAACATGGGATATAACTTGAAATTATATAAAACATGATATAAAAATAAAAAAAGACATCTCCTCTAGAATCAAGGGAATATGCTCATTCCTCTACTCTCAAACTCCTTGGTATAAGAAAAATAGATCATAGATTCTAAATAGTGTGATTTCCCTTATCAACACATGTAATAATGAAGTCTACTCATGTACCAATAGTGCAAGTGTAGGGTTTGAGATAAACATATTAGGCCACTACCAATGATTTCTAGAATAATATAGCCAATGTGTATAGCATAACAGGGTACAAGTAAAATGAATAATGAATGATTATTGAAAAATTAATACTAGTTTCTTTAGGATCTGATAGGATGCTATAAGTCTTTACATAATTCAATATAGTTTTTAATAATTTAGATCAATTGACCATAAAAGTAGAAATCATATATATTTAACATGTATACATGTGTATACATTGTATACACAAGGGAATATATTAGAATATAAGTGGATTCTAGGTTATTTCTAGACTCGAGGAGAAACACTATAATCCATGAATAATCTAGTAATCTATAGGCTCTAAAAAGAAGACATTCCATGGATCCCATAGGAATGTAAGATATCATGAATGTAACTTGAGAAAGTAGGGTAATTATTCATAATCAAAACCTGATGCAATGGATCATGGAATTACATGACCAACACCCAAATAAATGTAAATGATGTGAGATTTCAAGATCATCACCCAAAATAAGGTAGAGTGAAAATCCATGATCAAAAAGTCCTTTAACAATTGTTCAACGACCATTAAATATGGTAAAATAATATTAGTAATGAAGGATTAACTCAAGATAATTTATAATTATTTAACACAATTGACCATGGGTGTAAAATTTATATATTCATATTTATAACCAAAAAACATGTTATTTGGCCTTTTTACAAACTATAATTCAATTAAATTAAGCCTTTTAATTTAATTATAAAAGAAAATTAGATTAATGGTCATACCAGGCCCCCTACAAGGTGGTTGGGAAATAATAAATTTAATTCAAAGAGGTAAAATCATTAATTACACACAAATTGGTGATATCCAAGAGGTAGGAAACCAATAATAATTATGTATGGGTTTATGGGAGTCCCATAATAGAGTAAAAATAATTCAACATGTAAAACACAATTTAAGTAATAGTCCATAAACTGTCTGTAGTGTGGCGTAAGGACAAAAAGCTATAAAATGTGTAAATTTTTGTAGATAATTCAATGACCTACTACATTTATACCTTATTAATATGCTCAAAAAGGTTCACCATTTTAATCAAGAAAAGGTAAAATTTTGTTTAATTGGCCAATGCCTTGATTTTTTTTTTCAAATGATAATGCGCCAAAATAACATAGGATATCGATGGAAAAATAAATAAATAAATCTAGAGGATTAGATAACATAGAATTACAAATCCATCATAACCAATGATGATCAAAGAAGAGATATGATGTGGAAGTTATAAAGAATCCTACATATGGATTGGGTGGAATCCTACAGGAAAGGAGAATGACATATATCTACTAGTGAAGAATAAAAGTAGGAATATGATTAAAATTTTCCTTCGAAAAAAATAGTTAATTGTACCCTCTTTTATGGGGTTTTCCTAGTTTGTCCACATGATTATCCCAACAGGGTTCCAATTCTGATTATCCTCCCACCGATGGTTAGAACCCACATGGTCCATGAAAAAAGATTGGGAAACAATATACAAACCATAAATTTACCCTCTCCTAATTTTTTTTAGTTTTAGAAAAGTAGTGTGGCCAGATTCAAATGGTTACAGAAACCATTTATCCACCTATTATGAATTGAGTAGACTACATATTTGATTTTAATAGTAAGAACTAAGCATATTTAAACCTTGTCACTAAATATATCTCTCTAATATCTGATACAACAGGCTCTGAAAAAGACCCTAACACTCCCAATTACTTTTTGGGATATAAGTCACACTCCCTAGGATAAAATGAGGAATTCAAACTGGAAAAGAATGGGTCACATCACTCTGAAGGAAGGGTCATTACATAACCTCTCATTAACCATATATTATTGGGCTAAATAAACAAATCTACTTGGTATAGGATAACCTCTCATTTACCCTTTAGTATTGGGATAACCTCTCATGTAACTTTTTGATCTCACAAGATATAACACTTTACCAATAAATTATATGGCTATATAATACACCACCTATCATTTATTGATAAATAACTCATATGTGTGACACAAGAAATTAATCATATATCAAATATTGAAATAAATGTTATTTAATAAACATTCCAAACAATATTTCATAAAAAACATAATGATTTAAATCTATTCATACATAAAAATAAATCATCCCAAGGATTTATATTAAAATATCTCATAGAGAATGATCAAAAAAATTACTTAATAAGTGTTATTTATTTTATATTGATATGAAAATGAGAATATAATTATAAAAAATAATATTATATAAATCATTATAATAAGACAATATTTTATGAATCAATTTAAAAAATATTATCTGTGAAGTACACAAAATGTGTTTTTTCAAACATTGTTTTTAAAAAATTCCCAATCATAATGCCTTTAAAAGAAAAAATATTCATTTTCAGATAAGTGAAAGGTTAGAAAAAAATTAAATTAATTTTAAATTAATTTGAATATTGATCTTTTTATCAATTCATTGATAAAAACCCACGTAGATAAAATTTGATTAAAAACCTTTTAAGAAATATAAAGAGAAACATGTTTGTCAAATATATCATATATGATTAATTTTTTGAAAAAGGGATTTAAAATATTTTTAAATGAATTAATAAATATATCACTGAATATAAACCAAAATAACTTATTTTATTTTATCTAAAAAACATATTTTTTATGTTGAAATACAAAAATTAAAGGAGATTAATTTTCTATGATAATGTATACTCCCTTAAATTGAATCAATTAGTAAAATATAATAACATAATTTGATAGAATAAATCAATACTGTACGCCATTATTCAAAGATGAAAATTTACAACTCATGTAAAAGGGTTGTGTTATAAGAAACCACATATCCAGGACACCTGTTTTTGTTAGACGCAATCTTACCTCAGTGTAGAGATCATTCATTCTTACAATGACTTACGAAGGAATAATGGATTGAATACATATTCATATGTTTAGGGGAATCCAGAAATTTATTTTTTTTATTGAAAAAAATGTTCCATGATTCATTAGGAATTTGAAGGAATATAATGGTTTAAATTTAGTGAATGATATAACCTTTTATAGGTAAAAATGTAGGACACTGACATGGAAACTAATTTTAAGAGACTAGAATATATGAAATCAAATTGGAGTTATGTATAGAATGGTTGGTGAGACATGTGTTAATTACTTCTCAACATTAAATATATCATCTATAATTTAAATTTTTCAATTAAATTTATCAAAATATAAGATATTGAAGGTTACCCCGTTTACACTCATTATCCCAGATTTAATATTTACCAGTATAATTTTTTTTACAAAAAATATATTGTGATATATACTAGAATTTGTTTCTAAAAACAGATTCTTAATTTAGTTTGTATTTTATCTATTTATATTTCTACATATGGAAATCCAAATATTTAAATTTTAATATATGATATATATAGAATCTGTTATTTTTGAAAAATAATTTTTAAAATATTAATCAATAATTTTTATTTACAATAAATTGTTTTATTAAATAATTGATAACATATTATATTAGGGTAAATATTTAAATGTGATTAATTCAATATACTTGAATAATAATGCATAAATCATTTTTTTAAAAACTCCTTTATTTTTAGAAGGGAAAATAAATATAACCCCAAAAACTTATTATTCTTCCTAAAATTTAAATTTACCTTATTATATAATTTTAAATTCGTATTCCAAATATACCTTTTATCATATTCTCTTTAATGAGGGGATTAAAAAAATTAATATATGTGGATAACACATTAAAATATTATTTCCAAAAATATTATTTTATGACACATAATGAATTTATTATTATTAACTAATTATTTGATAAGTAATAATTTATTTAAATAAATAAATATATATTATATTGGAATTTCATTAAAATAATTATTTATTTGGGATTAATAATACTGATATAAAAATACCCAACCATTATAAAAAATATTTCTATGATAAAATATCATTTTTCTGTCAATTTATCTAAACCTAAAAATAATTAAAATTAAATTTTTATCTTCTCAAAATTTAGTTTTTTCAATAGATTGATATTTTGATATTATAAGAAGTTTTATCATATCATTCCTTAAAAATAATATGTAACTTAATATAATATTTTTATAATAAAATATTTTTATTATCTGTAATATTTTATATTTTTCATTCATTCTTTATTATCTTCAAATTATATAATATTAAATTTATTAAAAAATATAAATAATTTCATTATACCAATTTAATTATTGAATATTGAAAAAATATATAACCAATAACCATATTTACAACAACTATATTCCAAATTATGATATTCCCAACAATCATATTTTAAATGACTATATTTTTAATATCACATTTCATTTCTCAATACATATTTACAAGAATAATTCATAATAAAAATTCATTCATTTATAACTTCTCATATATTATATCTACTTATATAAATTTACATTATGTATTTTTAATATACATTTATCTATTCATAATTTTTTTTCTCATTGTTTGTTTAATTATACGAATGGTGATTCTCAAGGGTGAATGTGATCCATTGTATTTTCTTTTTATAATGTTATCTTAATTTCATATCTATTCTATGGTTTTTTATAATGTGATTTTATTTAATGTAATAAACCATGTTATTTTATACTCTATAGAATATGAAAAATGGTTCATGAAATATTATTGCAATGTTCTATAATCAATGAATAAACCACTTCAGATTGATTAATGACTTGTAAGAATTATTTTCTAGACTACTAAAATGATTTTTATTGATAATTAATTTTATAGAAATATGATTCACTTGATTTTTATGGAAATTAAATGTTCCCAACACATATGGTGTTAAATTATTCCCTTTTATTAAATTGTGACCGTCAAATTTGGATCATTTCATACGAATAAAAACATATAAATATATACATAATATAATTATCACTCATAATATAATTTATGGTTAAATATAAACCTTACTATTGTATTAAAGAGTGTGAACCTATAAATTCCATCCCTATCAGAATATATTGACACCATTATTTTGTACAAAATATTCTTCATTAGTTGATATCAATACTAATAATTTTGAATGAATTCCTGTTGGAAACCATAGATGTATTGTGATAAATAATTTTTACAGCACATACCCAATTTAATACACAAATAGTTAATATCCATGATTGATTTTTGAAAATAAAATAATGGAAAATATATATTTCAATTCCCATTGAGCTACTAAGAATCATTATCTAATAGAAAAACATACAAAAGTACAGTGAATGTCATTTTATTATGCATTAAATAATGAGTTTCTTTTCCATTCCATATATATCAAATTAAAAAAATGTAGCTATTAAAGAAATCAGAGCCCCACAATATATGATTATAAAAATTTATCATATGATTTCAAAACCAACGATACATTTGGAATTTTTTAAACATTGAGTTGCGTCATGAAAAGTTAAAATAAGTAACATACATTTTTGGGATGTATGACCCATTTTCTATAAAATTTTTCTAATATAATTTTATAATCATTCTTACCTTGAAATATTATAATGGGGTGATTTAGAATAGTTATTTATATATCCCTATTAAAAAACATATATGATGCCTCTCTAAAGAGAACTTATCCATATCTAATAATGCCACAAATTATACAATATGAATAATTTCTAGATCCATAAGAAGTACCTCCCAAAAAACCATGAGGAGAATTTTTATTGAATAGACACAATCACCATTTGGTTTTATTTATAATTAAATATCCATAGTTTTTGGTGATTAATCAATATTACTTTACAAACATGAAAACACAAATTTATATAATTATATTAGACGATACATGTACCATTGAAATCATAATTATCAATATCAACTACAGTTTTCATACTTTTCATAATACCTTCTCTGCCCCATTTCATTTGGGGGTTTGGAATTCATATTAAACGCGTTATCCATTATCAGGAAGAATTGAATTTTATATATACAAAATTCCATGAATTTATATACTTGGACTGTGGTAGGATTATTTTTTTGTTCTTTTCTATTTTCATTATTTTTTTCTACCTAATTATCACACTAAGAAATTATTTTTTTCAATAGATACCATTTCCACACTAGAAAAATTTTATCAAAAATTTTAAAAAATTTCCAGTGTTCTTCCCCCCCATATTTTTACATGTTAGAAATTGAATATTCATTCCTCTATGGTATTTAATACCTTAACATGAAAGAAAGAATATGGTTTTATCATTTGGGTGTGATTGAAAATTCCACTTGTTCCGTGATTTAAATCCTTTCTTGAGATAGTAGGTTAATCATAACCACATGATTTTTTACTTTTTCTCCATTGCCATCTAGTTACTAATTCTCACAATAATAGTATTATCATTTCAAACCATTGTTAAATCAGTTAATAATATTTCAATCCATTTACTATGAAAATGAATTTTATAAATTATGGTACCTTTTTTAATAGTAACATCATTTAGAAAACAATTATCCTTAGATGGAGTAAATATAAAAATTAGTATATGAGAAAACATATGAAATTTATAGGGTTTAATCTTGGTTATTCATGTTTATTTTATTATTAGTAATTATTAATTGAGTTGTTATATATCATAGAAAATATTAAAATCCTTGGAATGGTTTATAAGTAGTATGAAAACAAACTAAAGAATATATTCTAAGATATCTATTCATAATGTGATGTTATGAATACTAATTAACCAATGTGTGAATATTGAGTAAAGACCAAACCAACCATTTTTATGTCTTTAAAATAAATGTGAATCTAATCAAGATCACATGTCCCCTTTTTTATATATAAAAGGATATAATTTATAGGCTATCACACAGTATTTAATGTACCAAATTTCTATTATGACTTCCAATATTAAGTATTTTCATTATAATTATCATTGATGTTTTCTATTCCTAATCCAAAACATTAATAAACCCTTCTAGAAAATCGATTAAATAAAACTATACCTACATGACTAGATATGGTTCTTCATAATAAAATATTTGACAATATATTTGATACCAATTATGATGAAAAAAAACTAAATCCATTATGAATAATTCCTCAATAATTAATCTATTCATGTAAAAAAATAAATCATTACCCTAGCACCCAATTGATGTATGTCATTAGAGATTAGATAGATAAATTTCTAATAGGAAATTATTTATTCGTCATTTTACAGAAAATTCTACATTCACGACTACATTTTAATATTAATCCAAAACATGAAGCCCTAGGTGAATGGGGTATAATATAAGTGCCTTCAAACACTTAGTCATAGAAAGCATATCAAAAAGTCATAAAGAGGATACTCCATAAACACATGGGAAAACATTAACATGGGTGATATAACATACAAAACATAACATATCCCTAAAAAATAATTCCAAATAGAATTAAATAAGTACATATAAATAGAAAAGATCAAACATATACCATTTTATAAGAATTAAAATTTATTAGGTAATAATCATGGGCCATTGTCCATGGCCTTTAAATGTGAAATAACATATAAATTACGCAAAAATATGAGTATAAAACATGTTTAATAATATTATATTGAGAGAGTAATGAAAATATTATCAATCATAACCTCCTTTCCATAATATAGTAGTATTGTAATAAACATTAATGTAACCATTTTGGAACTGTGGTAATCACCAATTTATCCATGTATTTTGGATAAACACTCATATAATATTCTTCTTTGGATAAAATATTTTTTATCCTATAATATTTTGTTAATAAACCCTTTACCATTGGGATTTATATTAAATCATTTTAACACTTTGGTCATGGGATAACCTCATGTGTACCCTTAAGCCCTCATGATATACAAATCATTACCAATTCATTGGATGCATTTATAATACACGATTCTTAACATATTTATACAACTTACATTCATTTTACACATTAATACAATAATATATAAAAATCACATAAAAAATATTGTAAGATAATGGAAATTCAAATAATTTTCAACTAGTACTCTATAAAATTACATTAATTGTTAAATAACATGATACCCAAAAGTCAAAAATCAAAAAAGATGTATAATATAAATGAAAATAGATATTGATAATGAAAAGTACTCTATAATAGTAAGATTATTTTTTAAAAATAAGAAAATTGATGCTAAATCATAAAAATGTTATTTTATAAATCATTCTCATAAAAATATGAATATATAAGTCTTCTTAAAAAATATTTTTTTAGATGTTGAGTAAATAAAATTTTAATAAATATATTTTAAAAAATACACATTATTGTGAAAATTAATTGAATAAATATTAAACTTAAAATTAATGATGTGGAATATAATAAATTAATTAGAGTGAAATTAAATTCATTTTTATGATATATAAATATTTTTAGACAACACGATTAAATGATGAAAAAATTTTAAACTAACATTTTGAAAAGAGATAAATAAGAATATGATGAATAAACTGAAATTATACAACCTTATTATTAATAATTAAATTGGAATATAATTTTTGATATAAATAATAAAAACATGTAGGAAAATTTACCATAATAATAGATTTGATATATTAATAACAATTATATAAATTTATGTACAAATAAATCTATTGATGTAGAAGACATTGGTGTTAAAATTTAAATTTCTTAAAAAATAATGAGAATGTGAAATATAATATCTTCATATGGTATAATAAATAAATATGAAAATATCATTGTCAAAGTGGAATGATTATGGATTCCCGGAAATAACTTGGTTAAGAAAACCCTATACCATTGATTCTAAATTATTTGAATTTTTTATAACCTCTTTAGATAAATAACTACCTGTCATTATAAAAACCTATTATTAAATAAACCTTGAAAATTTTTTAAAAGGGTTTTCCAGCTATACAAGTGGTAACAATAGATATAAAATGGGATATAATTCAAGAGGAATTAAATTCTAGAGAGTGGATGAAATACAGTGGAAGTGATATCCTTTTATATGTGAAAATGGGGAACAGATCATTGGATATTATGTTAGGTGAGTGGTAAAGATATAATTACATTGGAGTTTGGTTGTGTAGGTGAATAATGATTATTCAGAGACCATGGTCTAATGTTTCTATAAAACCAAGGTATTCTTTAATGTATATTAGGAATTTAATTTAATGAAGTTAGAGCTATGAATGATTAGATCAATTACCCATTAACATTGAATAAATATTCACCGTGATAATTTTTATTATTTTAACTAAAAATATAATATAAACACTCAAAACAGGGTTTGTTTAACTAATTTATTAATTTGGACACAATTTATTTGACTTCAATTTATAAATATGAGAACATTCCCTATTAAAAAAAGATATATAGAAAACAATTTTTATTCAAAAACAAAATTTTATTATTAATTTTTATTACAATCATTTCCTATGAATTTAGTAATTAAATATTTTTTATTATTATACGGTAGAGTAATTAGTCAAATTTAATAAATTAAATTTGTTAGTATTAAAATTAAACCATCAAAAAACCATTATATGAAAATATCCCTTTTACTATGACCATGGTAATTAATTTTCATCTCGATAACTTATTTCTAGGGTTGAAAATGAATCTATTATTATTACCCATTTTATTTTTGATGATTAAAAATACAAAAAAACATCATTATATTCAATTTAAAATGGTGATAAAAAATAATTTTAATATAAGAGTTCATAACACATAAATTAAATTTATAGGAGAATTTATATTCATGAAAAATGAATTTATTCTAATTAAGAGTCTATTAAAATATTTTGGATATTTATTAATTTATTATCATATATATATATATTTCCAATAAATTTATTTTAAATAAATATTTATTGATGATAAATTTTATTATAATAATGATACAAAACACATTTATAATAATAGTTCATTATGAAAATATCCCTATAATTTTGAATGATCATAACCAATATGCTATTAATAATAAATATTTATATTGTAAAACATTTAATTAATAAATTCATTGAAAATAAAATATTTATTTTGGTTTTTATCATATCTATAATTAGAAAATATTTAACACATAAGAATATTTATATAATAAAATATATTACTTAAATATCATAATTTTTTTTTTGCAATTATTTACTATTGTGTATTCAATTTTATTTGGAATAATAATCAATTCGAGAAAAACTATTTCATATATTTATTTCCAATGAATATATCCCCATTTACCATATTACCAATAATAATATTTCAAAAATATATATATTAGGGATCACCATATTGATTTTAGTTTGATATAATTCCAATGTATATACATAAAAAAATAAATCAATATATAAACAAAATTTACTCTTTTATTTAAAATAAAACATTCCATATATGAATTCCCATTATGTATTTTTAATAATTCATAATTCATTCATAATTTTTTTTCTCATTATAGGCATAATTCAATAAATAGTGGTTCTGAATAGAGAATATGTTACAAGTGTTTAAGTAGTTACAATGATATGATTTTTTTCAATATACTGCCCATATTAGTCTATGTTCATTTAATGGGAGAAATAATCCATTGTTTTTAACTCTATATTGATTGTAATACATGGTTTCATAATTTTTTCAAAATTTTAATTATTAATTAATAATGTGTATTTTGTTTGATTCATATATTTTGTGATTTATTTTCAACTCCAGATAAATATATTTGATCATTACCGTTTTTTTTAAAAATGATAGGAATATTGTTCATGAAAATAAAATGTTACAAAAATATTGGGTTGTTATAAAATATTTAAATTTAACAAAATAACGGTGGGATTAATTAGGATAATTTAGAGAATGTGTTTTTTTATTAAGACGGTCTAATGGAAATATTTTAAAAAATCATTGATTGTTTTAAGTAAGAGGTTTTTATTAGGTTTGATTACAATCCATGGTGACAAATTGAAAATGGGTGGTGAAAATAAATTAATTTTACACTAAAAGAATATTATTAGCAAGAAGTTATTTAATGGAATAAATTATAATGGAGAAGGTATCCTAGAGAATTATTTGGTGTTTTGAATAAAGTCATTACTTAAAAATTCATTTAATTATAACATAAATATTATCATGGTTGTAATTAGAAGAAATTTAATATTGGAGAAAAGTTTCAACCTAAATTTTTTCCATGTAATATTGATGGAATGTGATGTAAAATTTATATTAATAGTTTTACATATCATGTATATTGAATCTGAATAAGAACAATGAATTTTATATATAAATACCTTGGAATAATTTTATATGATATAAAAAGGATTATTATGGAATGTTAGGGAATTATGAAATGTACGATTATGCGTAGAGATTCTATAATAACATCAGAATGTCGATGCACATCATGGTTGGAATTTTTTCTCTTAGTGTAATGATTAATTTAGGGAATCCATACACTCCACATGATATAATTACAAATGTTATTTATGGTCATTAAAAAAGTGAAAATGAGATAAATCTTATAATTTGATGTTAGTTGTGACCAAATTAAAAGGTGATGTGAATAAAGTAAAATGATTATATTCATTGGTGAAATCATGAAAAAATGTATCACACTCATTAATGGATATGAAAATTGAAATGGTATATTTAATAAAATATGAACCCTAAAATTGTATCTAGTTTAAGAAATTAAAATGATTAATTGGTCATAATGATCTATTCATGGAATTCACTAAGGTGGATGTCATGGTTTTGACGTATAAAATAAAAAATCATTGATGTTTTTAAAATGGGTGTAATGCTGAAGTTATTTATTTTTTGAACTAGTTATAATTCATGGGGATACTGGAAGTATGTGTTATATTATCCATGGTTAACACAACTGATTAATTATAATGTAAAGAATGAGTTTTTCCACAACATAGTGGAAGTAGTAGTGCATATAATGATTTTTTGAATGAACATGAACTGAGAATGTAAATATGGGTGAATTTTTTGACTGAATATTTTTACTAAGTTATTACTTATGTTAGTGTATGGAGATTTTGGTCCCTTTATTTTATACGTTATGATTATTTTTGAAAATAATAATTGTAAACTCTTCAGGATATGGTGTTATGGAAGTTGAGGAACAAAATTTTGAAGGTTATGGTCGAATTGTCAACATTATGGTGAGGAGTTATAAATTAAATAAAAAATGATGACGTTGAAACTTATAGTTATAGATTTAATTTTAATTAGGGGACAAATGGAAAGATTTTTTTTTGGTTTTACTTGAACAAATTAAATGAAATTATAAAAATAGATGAAATATCGTACACATGAAATAGATACAGAACATCCATAAATCATGAATTGATGTTTAATAATTAATAATATAAATTTTTATGAAAAGAGATAATAAAAAGATTCAGAATTTATAAATATAAATTAATAGTAATATTTGAATGATTTTGACCTATACAGATTGAAAATAAATGTAGATATTTTGAAAAATATCATAAATCCAATTCCAAATTGAGTCTGTTGGAATCACCTGTTTTGATAATCCCAAATCATGCTTAAACATTGATTATGATGTATTAAACCTTTGCATTAATCTTATTATTCTATGCTTAAACGTATTTTATTCTAAACAGTTCATATTCTTACTCTCATAACTTTACTGTAATAGCTTACAGTAGTGGTTACATAAGTTTGGTATTGTTAGCTAACAGTCAGCGCTTTCTTCTCAAAGTCACAGTTACAGTTAACTGTCACCTTAAGTTACTGTTGCAATAAGTTCACAGTTACAAGGTTACAGTCGAAGACTAATACAAGCTTACAGCTACGAGTCTACTGCTATCTATTGTCAAAGCTCACAGACGAAGGTCACAGATACAAGACTTCTGTTCAAAGTTTTCTCTGCTCAAGTTCACAGTCGAATAAGTCTACAGTTGAAACAAGTTCGCAGACGAACTAGCCTACAGTCATAAGTCTACAGTCAAGGTTACAGTTAGACAGCTTCTGTCTACTAAGTCTACAGATGATCGAAGTCTACAGTTGACAAAGGTTACAGCTCTACAAATTTGATGTTACAAGTCTACAGTTAGAGAGGCTACAGTTACATGGAGTAAAATCTACCATTGCAAGCCTACAGACAGCAAGCCTTTTGTTGAAATCAGCAGTCAGAAGGAAGTCCACAGTTGGAAGTCCACAGTTGGAAGTCCACAGTTGGAAGACCACAGTTGAAGTCAACAGTGACATACATTCTCGACTCACTGTTTTAATTTCTTTATTTCCTACATTTTAATTTATTTAATTTATCTAACGGTCATATCATACATTTTGATGATTTGTCAAATATCTGATAAAGGTTGTCGGATGTCAGGAACCCGTACCTCGTACCTGCTGAAAAGAAATCTTTTCTGTCCCCTGTCGGGAGATAAATACGAGAAGACTACGCTGCCCAAAACAGAGATAATGCGAATGCGAACCAGAGAAGTGCGTGGTGGACGAAATATACCAGAAACACAAGAAGATAAAAACGAGTTCCATCAAGAACACAGAGAAGCATATAGACAATCAAGTATACTCGAGAAGTGTTCTGTGCATACAAGAAAAACCCGGAAGAACTTCATCGACTACATTCTCACTACCTGTGAACCTGAAGCATACGACACTCTGTTTCTCAAACAGAAACGAGAAGAGGACTCAAACTCTCTTTTGATCGAATACAAGAGCTACACTGAGATCACCAGAACCACTTCTAAACTCTACATCTCTTGTTCTGTGATTTATTCTACATTTTGAGCAGTGTGTGTTATCTGCTGTATTAAACACACACAATGACTCCTGTACTT
The DNA here is from genome assembly GCA_963277665.1 of Viscum album. Lineage (NCBI taxonomy): Eukaryota > Viridiplantae > Streptophyta > Magnoliopsida > Santalales > Viscaceae > Viscum > Viscum album. The sequence goes on along the minus strand of OY728159.1, from coordinate 1,144,327,903 downwards.
TCACTGGAGGATCTGTAAATCCTCAGCAAATCTTTTTGCACTCCATTTCCCACTGTGGATAGTGGTAGAGGTCTTGTGACCTGGACAGCTTGCTGCTGTTGTTTGTTTTCCCACGAAGAACTGTGGTAGAGGTCTTGTGACCTGGACAGTGTGTTCACTGTTGTTAACCCCGATCCAGGGTGTGGATCATTCTTATATAAAATTTTGAGAGGACTAAGTCTCGGCTTGAGACTGAACCTCTTGGTTAATTTTCTGTGCTTATAGTTATACTCTATATCCATACTATACATATTTATTTCATATTCCGCTGCTATTACTTTGAAATATAATCTATCTACAAAGCTACTTTGATAATTAAATTCGCAAGTGTTTATATTTGTTATAAATCAGTAAGTTAGTTTCAAAAGTTAATTTAATCATAAGATTAAGTTAACTGAGAATTAATCAATCTTTGAGAAACTAATTGAACCTTTATAATCTATATAAATTCACTACAGTTTAATTTGTTTTTGAAATTGGGGGATTTTAATAGAAATTGTTTTTAACAGAAATTTTAATTGGAACTCAATTCACCCCCCCTCTTGAGTGTCCACTCCGACCAACATTTGGTATCAGAGGTTGTGTTTAGCTCTGTTATACTTGCTCAAAGTTTTATTTTAACTCTGTTTTTAAACTGTGATTGTAGTTTTATCTAAAAGATCTTAAATTTCTGTTAGTTCTAAATTTTATCTCTTTAAAACATTTTCTAAAATTTCCTTATGGATAATAGACTAGAAGGTGCTGCTACTAACAGGCCACCCTTCTTTAATGGTGTGAATTATGCCCAATGGAAGCTCAAAATGAAAATTCATTTGGAAAGTATGGGTTTTGATATTTGGACTGCTATAGAGTCTCAATACAAGATTCCAGAGACTGAAAGAATAACTTGGGATGAACCTACTAAAGTAGCTTACAATAATAATTGTAAGGCTGTGAATGCTCTCTACTGTGCTCTAGGAGATGAGGAATTCAATAGAATTTCTGCATGTAAAACTGCTTTTGAAATCTGGGACACCTTAGCTGTTTCTCATGAAGGAACAACTAATGTCAAGGAAATGCGGTTAAACACTTATACTATCAAATATGATAACTTTAAGATGAAAGCTGATGAACCTATTTCTGATATGTATCTCAGGTTTAATGAGATAGTCAACACAATGAGCTCACTCGGGAAGATTGTTCCAGCAAAGGAGCAAATCATGAGATTATTGAGATGTCTGCCTGACAGATGGAGAGGCACATCCGTTTCAATTAGAGAATCCTGTGATATTGGAACATTGCCTGTCAAGGAGTTAATTGGTAAGCTGATGATGTACGAAGAAGAGCTAAAGGTGAATAAAGAGGAAGATGAGGAACCAAAACGAAAATCTGTAGCTTTTAAGTCTACTGCATCAAAGAGCAAAGACAAGGAGAAAGTGCATATACCAACTGAAAGCTCATCTAGTGAAGACTTAGATTCTGACAGTGATGCCGAGATGGCACAAATAGAAAGGAGATTCAAGAAGTTCTATAGGAAGAAGAAGTTCTTCAGAAAACCAAACTACAAGGGTAAGTATGATAGACAAGGTAAGTGGAAGAAAGATTGGAAGAAAACTGATAAAGAAGAAGACATAGTTTGCTATGAATGTAAAAGGAAAGGACACATTAAAGCTGACTGTCCTAAGTTAAAATTCAAGAAGAAATATGAGTACAAGGACAAGAATTATAAGAAAGCTATGAAGGCCACCTGGAGTGCTTCAGAAGACAGCACAAGTGAATCAGAGTCCAGTGATTCTGAAAGAAATCGTGCTAATATGTGTTTCATGACAAACACATCTGAGGTAACCTTAGACACTCCCACTTTAAACTCTTATTATTCTGAAGGTGAAGCAGAATCTGGTTCTGATTCTGAAAATATGTCTAAAGATGAATTGACTAAATACTGTAATATGCTGGAAGAAACGTGTAATGAACTAAAGGATAAATATAAGTCTTTAAAGAAACAGCATGCTCTTACTGCAAGTGTCAAGTCTGCACTTGATGTAGAAAAAGAGAAAAATGTTCAATTATTAAAGGAGAATACAGAACTGAAACTATCTAATGAACAACTTAGAAAGGACTTAGAAACATTCACAAATGGAAAAGATACTCTAACCCAACTGCTAGGAAAGCAAGTTGCACCTAAGTATGCTACTGGCTTGGGATACCAACCTGGACAAAGACAGTTTACTAAAACCCAATTTATTTCCAAGTCTGGAAAAAATCCTGCTAGTTCCAGTTTTGGAAATTCGTATGCCTCAACTGGTTATTTAAATAGTTGTCGATCAAGTAAAGTATATCTCTCTAAATCTGTTGCATCTATTAATTGTATGGGACCCATAAAACAAATCTGGGTACCTAAATCCTTGATTGCTAACATATCTGGACCCAAGAAAATCTGGGTACCAAAGTCATTTCTTGTCTAATCTGTTCAGTAGGAAATCTGTTTGAAAAGCAATTACAAGAAGGTATGGTACTTAGACAGTGGATGTTCAAGACACATGTCTGGGGAATATTCGTGCTTCAAAAGCTTAATAAAGGTTGATGGAGGATAAGTCACTTTTGGTGATAACTCAAAAGGAAAAATCATCGGCTTAGGCCAGATTGGTAACACTGACTCAGTATTAATTTCCAAAGTTTTATTTGTTGATGGACTTAAGTACAACCTACTTAGCATTTCTCAATTGTGTGATGATGGCTTTAATGTCAAGTTTGAAAACAACTCTTGTGATGTTTATAATTCCAAAAATGCTTTAATATTTTCTGCCTTAAGAAATGAAAATGTTTATGCTGTTGACTTGAACACTTTAGCTAAACATAATGTTACTTGCTTAAATGCTTTTCATAAAGAGTCTTGGCTGTGGCATAGGAGATTAGGACACTGCAACATTCACTCACTTAGAAAACTCTCTAAGAAACACCTAGTTAGAGACTTACCTAAGCTTGAATTCCCAAATGACAAAGTGTGTAATCCCTGTCAAAAGGGAAAACAACACAAAGTTTCTTTTAAACCAAAGAAAGAAGTTTCAAATTCTCAACCACTTGAACTGGTTCACATGGATTTGTTTGGACCATCAAGAATTTCAAGTCTAAATGGGAAGCACTATGTTTATGTTCTTGTAGATGACTTTTCTAGATATACTTGGGTATACTTTCTAGCTCACAAAAGTGAAGCCTGCTCTTCCTTTGTTAAATACTCCAAGTCTGTAGAAAATCTTAGTGGACTTAAGATTAAGACCTTGAGGAGTGATCATGGCCGTGAGTTTGAGAATCAAGAATTTGAATCTTATTGCTCACACAATGGCTATGCTCACAATTTTTCTGCTCCTAGGACACCTCAACAGAATGGTGTAGTAGAAAGAAGAAACAGAACCCTGCAAGAAATTGCTAGAACTATGATTAATGAATATGACCTGCCAATTTACTTTTGGGCTGAAGCTGTTAATACAGCTTGCTATGTCATTAATAGAGTCTTGATCAGACCTGTTCTAAAGAAAACCCCTTATGAGTTGTGGAATAATAGGAAGCCTAAGGTTAATTACTTTAGAGTTTTTGGTTGCAAAGTCTTTATTCTGAATACTAAAGATAATCTTGATAAATTTGCTCCAAAAAGTGATGAAGGAATTTTCCTAGGTTACTCTATGTCTAGTAAAGCCTATAGAGTGTTCAATAAGAAAACCAAATGTGTGGAAGAATCTGTTCACATTAAGTTTGATGAGACTGATCCACATGAGTCTAAAACTTCTCTTGAAGATGTTGAAGAAGACTTATCTGTTCTGGACCTAAATGACGAATCTAAAGAACCTGTAATAAAAACATCCAGTTCTGGACTTTTTCCAGAATCTTCCTCTGTGGAACCCGAACCTATAGATGAACCTGAAATCTCTAGTCCAACCTTTACCAAATCAACTAGGATTCTAAAGAATCATCCTTTAGATGCTGTTGTTGGTAATCTTGATAGAGGAACACAAACTAGAGCTTCTCTAAAAAATCAGGTTGAACATCAAGCTTTTCTTTCACAGCTTGAACCCAAAAATGTCAATGATGCTATCAGTGATGAATTCTAGGTAATGGATATGCAAGAAGAACTAAATCAGTTTGAAAGAAACAAAGTTTGGGAATTAGTGGAAAGACCTAAAGACACTCTTACAATAGGCACTAAATGGGTGTTTAGAAACAAAGTTGATGAGTTTGGAAATATAATCAGAAACAAAGCCAGGCTAGTTGCACAAGGGTATAGTCAGGAAGAAGGAATAGACTATGAGGAAACCTTTGCACCCGTGGCTAGACTAGAGGCCATTAGGATATTACTTTCTTATGCTGCTCATCTGAATTTCAAACTATATCAAATGGATGTTAAAAGTGCTTTTCTAAGTGGATATATAATTGAGGATGTATTTGTGGAACAACCTCCTGGTTTTACAAATCCCCATTTTTCTAATCATGTTTTTAAACTATCTAAAGCTTTATATGGTTTAAAGCAAGCTCCAAGAGCTTGGTATGATAGGCTCAGCTCTTTTCTTATTTCAAAAGGATTTACTAAAGGGATAGCTGATCCTACTCTTTTTATTAAATGGATTTCTAAAGATGTCTTAATAGTACAAATCTATGTGGATGATATTATTTTTGGATCTTCATAAAATTCTTTATGTGTTGATTTTTCAAAAATAATGCAAAATGAGTTTGAAATGAGTTTAATGGGAGAACTCAAATTTTTCCTTGGATTTCAGATCTTTCAAAATAAAAATGGTATTATTTTGAACCAAAGTAAATATATTAAAGATCTTCTAAAACGTTTTTCTCTGGATGGCACCAAAGGCAGTGACACACCTATGAGCACCACTTGCAAGTTGGACAGTGATGAAACTGGTGAACCAGTGGATCAAACCAATTACAGAGGTATGATAGGTAGTCTACTGTACCTTACTGCCAGTAGACCTGACATCATGTTCAGTGTATGCATGTGTGCTCGATTTCAAGCCAATCCAAAAGAGTATCATTTGACTGCTGTTAAAAGGATTTTCAAATATCTAAAACATACTCCCAATTTGGGATTATTTTATCCAAAAGGACAATCATTTGATTTATTAAGTTATTCTGATGCTGATTTTGCTGGCTGCAAGTTAGATAGAAAGAGCACCTCTGGAACGTGTCACATTTTAGGCAAGTCACTAGTATCTTGGTGTAGTAAGAAGCAGAATTCTGTTGCATTGTCTACTGCCGAAGCTGAGTATATAGCTGCTGGTAGCTGTTGTGCACAAATCTTGTGGATGAAACACACTTTACTAGACTATGGATATCAATTCAAACATGTCTCTATAAGGTGTGACAATACAAGTGCTATTAACATTTCAAAAAATCCAGTATCTCATGCTAGGAAAAAACATATTGATGTGAGACATCACTTTCTGAGGGATCATTATCAAAAAGGTGATATCACTCTTGAGTTCATTGGCACTGAACATCAGTTAGCTGATATTTTTACAAAGCCTTTGAATTCTGAGAGATTAAGTTACATCAAACATGAGTTAGGTATGATCAACTATAGCACAGTTGAAACCTCACAGTTGAAACCTCACAGTTGAAACCTCACAGTTGAAACCTCACAGTTGGACCTCACAGTTGAAACCTCACAGTTGAAACCTCACAGTTAGACCTCACCGGTGTACCTCACTGTTACATCTCTCTGTAGGCTGTTTCGCTGTTTAACCTTATTTTATTTTTGCGGGAATTCGAACCGTTTCTTTTCTTTATATTTTTTCTAAATCCCTAAATGATAAAATTGAGAACATCGAACATATCTCAATCCACTCATCTCGACCCTTGCTCTCTCAAGTCCTAAACCCTAAACCTTCAACCGAACCTCGAAACCTCATTCAGTTCCAATGGCCAGAACAAAGCGACCCCCGACTGTCAACGAAGATGCACCAATGCCGAAGAGGACTCAAGTCGAATCCAGTGGCACCGGGAACGCCTCGATAAGACCTGTTAATCCACATCTGACTAAGAGAGAAATAGTTGCTGAGAAGGAGCTAAGTGAAGAGTGGATTTTATCGAGCAGATCATTAGTGCTGGCAGTGCTTAATGATCAAGGATGGACCGAATGCTTCGCAAACAATAATGGACCGTACTACCCGAAGCTGGTGAAGGAGTTCTATGAATATCTACAGTTCGAGGAAGAGGATGATCTGCATAAACTGGTATCCAGAGTAAATGGCAATGAAGTCAGTTTTTCATCCGCTGAATGGGCTGCTTGTTTAAGAGTTCCTCATGAGGGTATTTACAACTACTACTCTGGAGAAGCTCCTCCAAATAGTAGAATCATTGATCATGAGACAGCTCTGGAAGAATTGACAGGCAATGGCACTGTAAAGAAGATTATTGCTACTGAAATGAATGGAGAGGACAGGCTTCTGTTTAAGATTATCCAGCATGTACTGAGTCCTAGAAGAGGAGATTTTGCAACTCTGATGCATCAGGATATTTACTTGATGTACTTATTAAAACATGGAAGGAAGGTCAACCTTTGTAGGTTGCTGATGGCTCAGATGGAGGACATGATAATGGCAAGCTCAAAATCAAGTGCCTTGTTTCATGCTAAACTCATTTCGGTTATGTTGAAAGTGAAAGGTGCAGCTGGAAGTCAGGAAGAGTTGATAGTGGCAAAGAACAGTGTATGTATCTCGAAAGTAATCTGCAAATTCATGAAGATCAGTTGGAATCCCTGGAAGAAATCATGGGTGAATGATGAGGAGAGAATCTATGAGAATTTTAGCCCTTCTACTCATCCCTCTAGACCGAGAGATAGGAGAGATCCAGGCTTAAAGCCTGATGAGCCTGAACCTGTATACTCAGATGATGAACAGACTGCAGTAGTTGGTAACTCTGCAAGAGAGAACACTCCAATTGATGAAGGGAGTGATCCTGATACTACTCACAGTCCTGTCAGGACAGTGACGTTTGGAGCAGCAAGCCCTCCAAAAGAACTACCCAGTAAAGAACCTGTTCTAAGAGACAGTGAGACTGAGACTACAGAAGAAGAAGAAGAATCTCAATATTTTGTCAAGGACACCTCTGATGAGGGTGATACAGTCGAAGTAGAAGAGGCTGGAACTTTAAATGAAAATCAAGAAACTGTTGCAGAAGAACTTAGTATGAGCCCTCTGATAGGGTATACAGACAAGTCAGTGTCTGACCAGGAAGCAGGAGTGGTCTCTACTACTGTTGTCATAGAAGTGGTTGACGACCCAACAGAGAAGGAGGCTAACCTCACTGCTGAACCTACAGAGGAAGCAAGTATGGAACCTGCTAGAGCTACAGAAGAGAACTTAGAATTACCCAGAGTTGAGCAGATAGTAGAAAGTGTTCGGGAAGGACCTCCAAGTGAGGGGGAGCGTGTTGGTTCAGTCTCTGTACTGTATGATATAGAAGGATGGACCTCAGATCCAGGATACATGGTGTTAGGACTCAATTATGAGGATTCAGATGAGGAAAACCAACCACCAAGAAATCCAGTCATCCTACCTAACAGCTCTCCAGTGTTAGAAACTGAAGGATTGGCCACCAAGGAAGACCTTGAATCCTTAAAGAATGAAATGAAGGAGACCATCAGACAGTCTGTTGCTGAATTGAAAACCAGTCTTTTTGATGAGCTGAAAAATGTAGAACAATCCTTAGAACTATCTCTAGGATGTGTTGTGGGAAGTCCAATCAAAGAAGTGATGGATGAAATGAAAGTGTGCCACACCCAAATTGAAAGCTGGACTGGAGCAGTAGTGGCCCTCAGACAATCAGTTGCTTCTTTAACTGCCCTGAGCAGTTCTCAGACACAAGTGGCCAGTGAGATTCGATACATTAAAGAAGTGGTCAAGCAGTTTGTGGAAGTATTTGAGGCTTTCAAGAAATCAGTAAAAGAACACTTTAGCAATCAGGATGCTGTCATTCAGAAAGTGATTGGAAGTCTGACTCAGTCTTTCAAGGAGACAGTGGCATTCTCAGTCAAGTCCCTTCCTTCATCTAGCTCTCCTGTAGACCTTGAGCAGTTTAGAAGCCTGCTCAGAGAAGAGCTTACTCAGGCCCGTGCAAATGACACATCAGACCTACAGATCCTTGCTACTACAAGAGAAGTCAGTGGCTTTGTTCGTGAGCACCTGCAGGCTGCTACTGCTTCTCAGGAGGCCATCAAAAGTAAAGTGGATTATTACTTTGATCGGATTTTCACCAAGCATCAGTTGAACAATCACTTCAAGCTCATGCTAGAGACTATGAAGCTACCTCCTGTAACTCAAGCCTTCAAAGAACAAGTTATCAAGCTACGAGAGTTGACCCCGGCTTTGGATAAATTCTTGGAAAACAAAGATGACTTCTTATCTGCCATGGACAGAGGAGGAAACATTATCATGGATTTCAGAAATCTGCTTCTACCTTTTCTTCATGTGGACTGCACACCTGTTATAGTTCCTCCTGCCCTACCTGTCTCCAACCCCAGTGGTTCTTCCATCATGTCTCCTGCTGATGCCCTCAGAAGCCTTAGACCACTGATCCCTCGGCAAGCTACTCACTATCGTCCTTCAGGAGCATCTGTTGCTGCCCCTCCAGACATTCCTGCTGCCATTCCTCAGCCTGTTGATCCTTCACCTCCTGCTCCATCTTCTTCCTCCAAAGGAAAAGATCCCTTACCTCCAGATGAAGAGGATTGAGTCTGTTTATTTTTTTTGATAGGGATCATGTATTCACATTTTGGGTCATGTATTGTACTCCTTATTAATACAATGTTTCTTTTCTCTCTCTCTGTCTTTCTTTTTGTTAATCACAAAGGGGGAGAAATAAAGAGAAATAGATAGGGGGAGAAATGGGGAGAAATAGGGAAACTCAAGGGAGAAATGAACCTATACAGAGAGGAGAAATCCTTGCGGATTATACCTCATTTTTGCGCTCATATTGCTAATACTGTGTTTTGCACACTTCTCTCTGATACTTCTATATTTCATACTGACATAATTTGTGATTATCAAAAAGGGGGAGATTGTTGGAATCACCTGTTTTGATAATCCCAAATCATGCTTAAACATTGATTATGATGTATTAAACCTTTGCATTAATCTTATTATTCTATGCTTAAACGTATTTTATTCTAAACAGTTCATATTCTTACTCTCATAACTTTACTGTAATAGCTTACAGTAGTGGTTACATAAGTTTGGTATTGTTAGCTAACAGTCAGCGCTTTCTTCTCAAAGTCACAGTTACAGTTAACTGTCACCTTAAGTTACTGTTGCAATAAGTTCACAGTTACAAGGTTACAGTCGAAGACTAATACAAGCTTACAGCTACGAGTCTACTGATATCTATTGTCAAAGCTCACAGACGAAGGTCACAGATACAAGACTTCTGTTCAAAGTTTTCTCTTCTCAAGTTCACAGTCGAACAAGTCTACAGTTGAAACAAGTTCGCAGACGAACTAGCCTACATTCATAAGTCTACAGTCAAGGTTACAGTTAGACAGCTTCTGTCTACTAAGTCTACAGATGATCGAAGTCTACAGTTGACAAAGGTTACAGCTCTACAAATTTGATGTTACAAGTCTACAGTTAGAGAGGCTACAGTTACATGGAGTAAAAGCTACCATTGCAAGCCTACAGACAGCAAGCCTTTTGTTGAAATCAGCAGTCAGAAGGAAGTCCACAGTTGGAAGTCCACAGTTGGAAGTCCACAGTTGGAAGACCACAGTTGAAGTCAACAGTGACATACATTCTCGACTCACTGTTTTAATTTCTTTATTTCCTACATTTTAATTTATTTAATTTATCTAACGGTCATATCATACATTTTGATGATTTGTCAAATATCTGATAAAGGTTGTCGGATGTCAGGAACCCGTACCTCGTACCTGCTGAAAAGAAATCTTTTCTGTCCCCTGTCGGGAGATAAATAAGAGAAGACTACGCTGCCCAAAACAGAGATAATGCGAATGCGAACCAGAGAAGTGCGTGGTGGACGAAATATACCAGAAACACAAGAAGATAAAAATGAGTTCCATCAAGAACACAGAGAAGCATATAGACAATCAAGTATACTCGAGAAGTGTTCTGTGCATACAAGAAAAACCCTGAAGAACTTCATCGACTACATTCTCACTACCTGTGAACCTGAAGCATACGACACTCTGTTTCTCAAACAGAAACGAGAAGAGGACTCAAACTCTCTTCTGATCGAATACAAGAGCTACACTGAGATCACCAGAACCACTTCTAAACTCTACATCTCTTGTTCTGTGATTTATTCTACATTTTGAGCAGTGTGTGTTATCTGCTGTATTAAACACACACACTGACTCCTGTACTTTCACTGGAGGATCTGTAAATCCTCAGCAAATCTTTTTGCACTCCATTTCCCACTGTGGATAGTGGTAGAGGTCTTGTGACCTGGACAGCTTGCTGCTGTTGTTTGTTTTCCCACGAAGAACTGTGGTAGAGGTCTTGTGACCTGGACAGTGTGTTCACTGTTGTTAACCCCGATCCAGGGTGTGGATCATTCTTATATAAAATTTTGAGAGGACTAAGTCTCGGCTTGAGACTGAACCTCTTGGTTAATTTTCTGTGCTTATAGTTATACTCTATATCCATACTATACATATTTATTTCATATTCCGCTGCTATTACTTTGAAATATAATCTATCTACAAAGCTACTTTGATAATTAAATTCGCAAGTGTTTATATTTGTTATAAATCAGTAAGTTAGTTTCAAAAGTTAATTTAATCATAAGATTAAGTTAACTGAGAATTAATCAATCTTTGAGAAACTAATTGAACCTTTATAATCTATATAAATTCACTACAGTTTAATTTGTTTTTGAAATTGGGGGATTTTAATAGAAATTGTTTTTAACAGAAATTTTAATTGGAACTCAATTCACCCCCCCTCTTGAGTGTCCACTCCGACCAACAGAGTCTAATAAGGTTTTTTGTACCCAGAATTAAAAAGATTATATATAAATATTTGAACAAAAAGGGAGTGAAAAAATGTGTGATATAGTGAAAATTTATTCTAATAGGTATCATGGAGTTTCATTATATAATTCATTTTTTGAAAGATATTTATTTGACTCGCAAAAAATATTTTATCTCATCTAGACATATAGAATTAGCATAATTTGGTTGGATTTATTGGATAATAAATTTTATGATTAATGATATATAGTGATTTATTTTAATAAATTGATCATATAGAGACAATTTGGTTAATAAACTATTAAATATATCCCAAAATTAGTTCATAAAAAATAATAAAAAATTAATTTTCTTGAGATATATAATTTTATTTCTATATAATTATGAAGGAAATTATATTTATCATATATTGACCACTACTAAAATATATAGACACCAAATAGCCTGTAAATTTGTTTGAAATTTTACATCATAATGAGTATGGTTCTGTATATATGCTAATGTGGTTATAACAAGTAAAATATATATATTATTATATTCCATAAATTTGGAATTTTTTTAACTCATTGTGAGAGATGGTGCAGATTGGATAGATATATTCTTATTCCTTTTGTAAGAGGATAAAATCTAAAAATATGTGGGAGTTAAGTGGATGAGAAAATTAATTTATATTGAGACCTTGTTTATCTTTTTTTAGTGATATTAAGACTTTTACTGTAACACTAGTGTTGATATCTCTAAAAGATAATATTTTGTCAGAATACTATATCTATTACATTCATTTGAATACAAAACTAGCCCAGGATCCTGAACCCCAAGACCTATGTTGGGAATTCAAAAATGTCTCAAACTCAATAACTAATTTCTATAGGTTAGATGATAGTATTGGGGAATTAATATTATAAAAAATCATTTTTAACATAAATATATATTACATCACATTTTATAAATACATAAACATTAAAAAAAATGACATTGAATGTCCATATTTGTTTAGTGCCTTTAGATACATGAAATCATAAACACTATTTCATAATTGAGAAACATTGTCTCCCACTAGGATATTCATGACAAGAACCATTTTTAACGAATCACACTCAATATAAGTCTTCATAACATGTGGAAGGGAAAAAATTGTGTTATATCATATTCATAGTAAGGCTAAAAAAGGGAGGCATGTAATTATAAACTTGAGAATATGGGTATGAGAACATGATAAAAACATTTGATGATCATACCCTTCAACTCAATGATCATAAACATGAATCATGGGGTAATGCATGATCGTTCATGAACCATGAATCATAATTAAACAAATAACATAAGCCATGAAATGATAATATAGGAATTAATCATGGAATTGTGGTTGACACATAAGTATACAATACCCCTATGTCAAGGCTACTAACTAATAAATTTGTAACATGTTAGGATTGGGATGATCACACATGTACCTAATTTAGGATTGGGATTCCATCCAATATACCCTCTTGAGATTTCCTCTCGTATACCTTCTCTTTTTGGGCTTGGGATGTCGTCTAGTATACCCTCTTTTCCGGGGCTTGGTATGTCCTCCTATATACAATCTTGTTTTTGAAATGGGATGTGATCTCATGTACCCAATTATTTCAGGCTTGAAATTCCCTCCCAATTACCCTTTTATCTCATAAAACATTTATCACTACCAAATTAATTAGAAGATATATAGGTCCCACCAACGACATAATGAAATCATACATTAATGTTCCACAAAAAATCATCATATCATAACCCCGTAAAAAAGATGGGTTCAATAAACATCAAATCAAAACCCATGAAATGAAATGGGTATGACTAAGATATTATCACATCATAACCTATGGAAAAGAGTTAGGTTTCATAATAATGTTATCAAATAATAACCCATGAAAAGATGTACATTTCAAAACTATATAGCCCGTGGAAAGTAAATTGGTTTCATAAGCATCATTACATAAAAAAAATCATTCAAGAAATTTTTTTTAATAAAACCTTTGGATAATTTCCTAGAAGGGACTGTTTAAAAGAAATAGATTTCATCATAGATGGAAAATAACCTAGAAAGATATTTTTAAAACAACATTCGAGGAAAATATCATATCTTCTTCGAAAATTATTTCTAAAACATAATCCCTTTAGATAACCATTTTTAATGAAAATGCACTAAAAAAGAAAAAGAGGCTTGAAACCATTTAAAAAAAAGTCCTTCAAAACATATGAAATAATCTTGAAAATATTTCTAAATACATTTTCCATGAAAAGATATAAAATAAAAATTAAAACATTTAGAAAACCATTTCTTTGAGAACCCTTTGAAAAATTATAATCAAAGGATAAAATAATTTTGAAAACCATTTTCTTAAAAAACATTAAAATATTATAAAACGTTCTTAAAAATCATTTAAAATAATTCTCTTTGACAAAAATTTGAAAAAATATATTTATTCTATTAAATAAATTTTAAAATAGTTTTATTCAAAAACACATGAAAATTTATAATGAAATATTGAAAACCATTTGAAAAAATATTCATTGAAAATACATTTGAAAAGTCATAACTAAATATTTTAAAATAATAAAAATAATATTTATTTTAAAATTTTCTCCAATGATAATTTATAAATATTCTTTGAATTGTTTTTGTAAACATGAGTTTTTTATGATAACACATTTATGATAAAAAAGGGAATTGATGTCATATTTTTTTAAAAACATAATAAAAATAATATGTTTCAAATTGGGTAGGAATTATTCCATTACATTAACAAAACATTAATAAATAGATTTTAACAAAATTTATGAATTTTTTTGAGAGATGGTTCATAATATTTCATTAATGAATACAAATTAATAAAAAATTAGGATAAAAGATTAGAATGTTTTGTAAACCTCTTACCACTTGGTAATATTGAATTATACTCCCCATGTAATGAAATTATATTACATGAAACATAAAATATCATGAAAATAATCATATTTATGAAATAATATGTCAATTTTATTGTATATACATCTAAGATAAATATAGGTGCATTACTTGACATGTTTCTCAAAGAGGGAAAATTGTGCCAAAATAACTTCATTGATTTGGAAATATAGAAAAATAAACACCATCAAAGAAAGATCAAAAAATTGATATTTATGTGACCATTAATTTAATAATATTAATAATATAATTAAGTCATAGTCATCATATACACCACACAAATAAAATAACTGGTTTTTAAGGCATGTATGTCACAGAAATAAAATTTCGAGATGCAATCCCCTTACCTTGTCTTTTGACTCTCATCGTTTTCAAAAAAAATAATGTATATTAAATATAATTATATTATAAATAAATAACTGAACAATATTCATATATGTAATACCATATATTTTTCTATTATGAATTTATATAACCCTCTTAATAATTCAATTTTAAGGATTCATTATGGGTTATATCAGCTTCGTTATTCGCATGTGTATTAATATGTAATATCTTTTGACCTTGTAATTATTTAAGGATTTAAAGTATTTTAAAATTGATATAATTATAATTTAAATTCATTATAAATATATTATAATTATATATATGTATATATAAGTATGAAATGGAATACACAGTTCATGAATATGGTGGGTCGTACGTAACAAATAACGTTGTTTATTGTTTATTGTCATAGTGAAATAAAAAAATAAAATTAAATATCTATATATATGTATATTATTTAATAATATTATAATTATTATTTCTTATAAATCATATAATATGAGTAAAAGCATCTATAATACATTCCATGTAGCATGTGAATGAATCACATCATTTTGAGTGGGCGGTAGTCCACACTTCCTCATACAAAAATATCATATTTACATAAAATGGAAAGTATAATTATATGTATTATATAATAAATACATAACTATAATTACATAAAAATTATAATATATAACATATATTAAGATATTTTCCATCATAATGTCCACCAGGAGAGGCGCTAAAGGAAAAATGAACAATCATCATTTCGTGGGGTGGTAGTTTACTGTACACGTAAATAATATGTCTGTTACACATCAGATGTAAGTTTGTGTATTTTTAATTCAAAAAATTATTATAAAAAATATTAAAATATTTATGATAGTATGTTTTTTATACAATTATGGAAGATGATTATTTTCAGTAGTGGAGGATGGAAATAACATAGAAGAACTTGAAGAAGATTATTACCTATTATTTGGGTAACTCAACGTTGTTCCCACCAAAGGTATTACTTATATTATTTCCTTACCAAATATATGGTTAAATTAAGAAGGTAGGTATTCTATAATTTTTATTGGAATGATCCTGGTAGAACCTAAGTGGTATTAGATGTGTGAGGAAGTGGAAGAGTTATTTCTTTTTTATGGTGGAAGGGGAGTGTCACTATTGTAATTACCAAAATGTATTATTTAATTAGAGGTATACCATACCAAATGATCCTATAAAATTAAAAAATAATCAACTAAATGGGATTAATGGTAATGAAAAACCAACACCTCACAAAAATATGTGCATTTTAATAATTTGATTCCTAAACATCTGTGTTTCCCCAATATTATCATTTTAGTACTTATTAAAAACATTAGTTTTTTAACCTATATAGATTAACCATTAAATATATATTAAAGTGATAAATTTTTAAAATATAGTAAAACAGAATAATAAATATTTTACCTAACAAAAAAAATATATCATGTGTTTTATAGATTAATTTTAAAACAAGCGCATGTGACATGCAAAGACACTACTTAAAACCATACTATGTTATTTATAAAAGGTAAGTTAGACCATTAAAAGAAAAAATTAAATATTATATAACTCTTAAAAATTAGATGGAATAATAAATGTTTTTTAATTTTTAATCATTTAATAAAATATGCTTTGTTGTAAAATAATGTTACTACCAATTTTGACGTTATTTACATAATTTTATTATTAAAACATCAAAAAACATGGTGTTTAAATAAAAAAAATTAAAAAAAATATATTTCATGATATATTAATCTAAATAAATATTCAATTACAATAATTAAATCAATATACTTAACAGTTAATATTTATAATATTGTTTATATTATTTAATTATTAACAAAATAACCACTACATTTGTGTTTCTTATGAATTGTATGTAACTAAATAATATTTAATAATTATTGTTAATTAATTCTGATAAAAATAACTCATTTATTTTTTAAAAGGATATGTGTAATATAAAATATGTTATTTTTTCCATATTAAAATGTTTTATAAATCTTAATGCCAAGGAAGGTTCCCTTTTTTTCTTTTTCCTTAATTAACCATTTTGGGGAATATCCATTTAATATTATCACAATAACCCATACAATAAAAAATAATATGGGGAATATAGTGTTATTATTGGATTCAATTTCCCTTTGTAGAAGTGTTCATATAATTTTTGTCTTTAAGATTATGTTTTAGCCCCAAATTTAGTCTAATTTTACACTAATCATTGTAATTAATTTTTAATATTTTCACTAAAATTTTTTGTCCAAAACTAATTTAAATTTATTATAAATTATAAATTATGAATATTTAAAATATGAAATCCATTTTTCCAAATGATAATCGTAGATGAGGTAGAAATGTATTTAAATTCAATCCCATAGATGTGATGATAATGCTAGTTTTTAAAGTACAACCATCAAAAGTTTAACTATGTTTCTATACCAAATTTAAATGTGAAAATAGTTTCAATGAACTAAATATGTTTAATTGATAATACTATTTTGTAATTAAACTTTTGAAAACAATTAAAAATATAATTTTACCTTATATGTAAATTAAATAAAAAGTAGTTTTTATTTAAAACCAAGTATTTTTCAGTATCCATTAAAATGCTAATTCCCATAAAAATAATAAAATCCATACTAAAATAATTTATATGTTTTTATTTAAATGTTTAATTTTTATTTTGACATATTATATTTATAAAAGTTTCAAAATTTAGGTTTATAACATTGTGCATTGTTTTACGGTTGTTAAGCATGGTAGTGGGTCCATCGCAAGCCATGCCAGTGTTGCGTGTAGTGCAAGATCACTATAGTGTATCATGTTGAGAAATATAGACATAATGTTTCATGATGTTTATGATTATCTTGATATTTCACATTACTCATGCCAAACATACATCTTTAATATATAAAAAATCTATTTTTTACTTTAAGTGAAATGAAAAATAACAAAAATATTAAATTAATTCAAAAAAAATTCACAAAATATAGGGGTGTAATATTATACTCCTATTAAAATGAATTTCTCCCTATAAATTAATCTTGGATATTAATTGTTAAATAATTTAATGTTCCTTTCTTAAAACCCCAAATCCTAATAATGAATCATAAAAATTAATATCAAAAAAATGTTGGAATCATAATGGGCACTTAGACTAATAGATACCTAGGTCCCCACATAGGATAACATATAATTAAATAGAAAACATTGTCATGAAAGTGAAATTTATCTATCCTGTTCTGGAGGATAGTGATATATAACCTAGGTGAGAGATTGTTAACAATCACAAACCCATAATTCAATGATTATCTATGGTATTATTTGATTCATCGGAAAACACATACAAGGTTATCTTTTATGATTCCAAGATCCATTCACTATAGATGAATAGTTTTTATTAGAAGTAATACTTACATGATTTTATGCCCTTTAATAAAAAAAATATCACCCTTTTTCATGTCTTGAAAAATTTCAACTTAACATCTTTCTATGAAAAAGAATCTTAATTTTTTACATTCATGAAGCACTAACATATCCTGGAATCCACAGGAATTTATAAAATACTTGTTTAGCTACCATCAACAACAAAACAATTGAGTAGGTTATCCATAATTCATAAACCCTTAGGTGTTGAGATAGTAATATAATCTCAAAAAATGCATCCAAAGTTTATCATAAATATTACATGAAGGGTTAACCTTATAACCCTTGAGAAAGATGAAAATTAAATAAAATAGAAATAAATTCACGAAATCGTCATCAAATTGATTCCTAATATATAAGAAGGTTCCTCTTGGTTTTTAAATTCCAAACAGGTGAATACCCTCATTGTATATACCCTTGAAACATGTAAATAACTAGAATTACCATAAATCCATTTGTAAAACATGAATTCTTCCTCATTCCACTAATTATTAGATATATTACATAAATCCATGAATATTAAACCTTCATACATGATGACATAGAACACATTTGTGACCAATAATTAATCATATCTAGGGTATTTATTACTGTCTGGTGTACTTTTCTAAATTAATCATCGATTTATCCAAGAGAAGCACAATTTTCTCAAAATCATGACCACATTAATGGTTACCTTCCCTTAATAAAAACAAGACATTTATAACTCTTAAACACAATTAGATATGTCCTTATCAATATTTAATGAAAACATATACTCACCATACTTATATATTTCATGATTCATTTAACATAATCATTGAATTCTAAAAAAAGTTCTTCATTCATCCAACTTTATTCTAAAACCATTATATAAGATTCATTGGATTATTCCTTAATAAATATTTCCTATAATATGAAAAATGATTCATGTCATAAATTTCCTCAAACTCAATATAATCATGAATCTTATTATTAATGTAAAAAATATTAGAAAAACATCATATAACGTTCACATGTCATTTGTTGTCTCTTTATTTTCAAAAGTACTGACAATAATCATACCACATTTTTTGTTATCTTTATGATATTTACAATTGGAAAAATTATTTTCATAACTATGATACATTCTATATATGAAACCTTCAATTTTGAAAATGTTTCTTCAAGTCCCCTCAATTTCATAAAACGTTAATGTACAGTGTGAGAAACAAAAATCATTGAACGAACCCACATAATCATGAAAAATTACTTATTGATTGTCTAAATCCTAACACTATAGTTTTAATCAACGACACCTTATGTTAATACATGGTTACTCATTGTCACATTATATATTGAAATACATTATAATGGTTTGTAAATAGTTTTTTAATTTCCAAAGCATATATCCTTGGAGTGTCAAAACAAGTGTGCAGCATGGACCATTGTCATGTTATATATTACCCTAATTCGAGATGGAGACAAATTTTCAGACTACATACCCCTAGGTACATATTTTACAGAGCCACATTCACATGTATTATCCTAGTATGGATGTATTTATAGAAACCCAATCACATTATCATTTAAAAAAAAATTACATGACATTTTTCTATATATTGGATTATCCTTAGACTTATTCTTTGACATGTCCTTACGGGTTCCACTACTGTTTTGTCATCCCTGTTTCGAATGGTTAATTAAAACTTTTATCTGATTCTAGCTATAATGACTGGGTCATAACTTATATATAGATTACATAACATTTGTGTAATAGATAAAACAATACAAAATCAGAAACCAAGAGACTATATTAGTTTGGTGCCTTTGAAAACATGGAAACTTAAACACGAGATCATAAGTGAGTTACATTATCTCCCACTTGGATATTCATTACTAGTATTGCTACTAAACAAATAATACATCATATAAGTATTGATAAACCGGGGAAGGAAATATAAAAAGTGTGAGATCATATTCATCATAAGGGTAAAAATGGGATACATGTAATCATAAACTTTTGAATAGGGGTATGATAATGTAATAAAATCATTTGAAGACAATACAATGTATATCAAAGATCATAATAATGAATCATATTATAAATCATGACTATTTATAATACTTGAATCAAAATGAAATAATGAACATAAGATATGAAATCATAACATTGGAATAAAACATGGAATTGTGGAAGGCACAGAATCATATAACACCCATATGTTATGGTTTCCTACCAAGACCTTTATAACAAGTTAGGCCACGGTTAATCACATCATTAACTATGTAAATCTTGGGATTCCCTCCCATGTACCAATTTTTAAATTCTTGGTATGTACTCTCATGTAACGTCTTGTTTTAGGCTTGGTTTTTCCTCTTTTTTACCCTATTGTTTTGAGCATCGTATGTCCTCTCTTGTACCCTATTGTTTCTGGCATGGGGTGTCCAAAAATGTACCCTCTTATATCGAGCTAGGGAATCTATCCCATGAACCCTTTTATCTAATTTTTTTTATAATTATCTAATTAATTATATGGGGATATATATCCCACCCATCAATTAATAAAATAATAAATCTATGTTACAAAAAACATTCAAAACGTCATAAACCATGAAAATATATGTGTTCTATAACCTTCAAATAATTACTCACAAAATTAAATTGGTGTCCTTATCATATCACCACATCATAACCTATGTAAAATTGATAATTTTTATAGTCATTTTATAAAATCATAACCCATTAAAATTAGCGGGTTTCAAAAGAATATAACCCATGGAAAAGAAAAAAGTGTCACATTCATCATTAAATCAAAAAAATAATCCATTAATGAAAAAATATGAATCGATCATTTGGATCATTTCATAGAAGTACTTGAGTAAAATCAATGGATGTCATCTTAGATGTAAAATAAATTGTATGGATGTTTTTAAAACATTTTTAAGGGAATTATCATTTCATATTTTAAATTTATTTATAAAATATAAAACATTTAGAAATCTATCTTCATTTAAAATTCATTAGAACATATAATTAAGGACTAAAACCATTTTAAAAACTTTTTCCCATAAAAACATATAAATTATTATTGAAAACAATTTTAAAATTTTTTTCTTGAAAACTTATAAAATAATAATGAAACCATATTGATTTTTCTAAAAAACACATAGAAAAAAATAAATAAATAATGAATGAATTATACAAACCATTTCTTCAAACCAATTTTAAATCATATAAATAATGCGTGATTTTTTTTAAAACCTATTCAAGTAAAAAAGATTAAAACTTCTAATGATTGTTTGAAAACCTTTTGAAAACATTTTTCATCGAAAACACTTAAAAATTTATATAGAATGATTAAAAATATTTTTAAAACCATTTAATTGAAAATAGCATCGAAAAATCATAAATAAAGCATTTAAAATATGTTAAATCATTTTAATTTGATAATAACATTCAATTATCAGCTAAAATTTCATTTGAAATCATTTTTAAAAATATGAGTATTTGAATAAAACTTATTTCCGACCAAAAATATAATTGAGATCATATTTTCTTAAAATCATTTTATTAATAATAGTATATATCAATTATTAATAAAATAGTACCATTACTTGGATATAACACGAATAAAATGAGGGTAACTAAATCCATGATAGTTCATCGGAGATGGATCATAATTTTTCATTAATGAAAGCTTAATTATAAGTAATATTGATAAACGATGAGATTGTTTCAAAAATCTCTTTCCACTTGATAACATTGAATCATACTCCCCATGTTAAAAAATGAAAATACATGGGTCTAAAAAAAATCATGAAAATAATTATTTTGTTCATATAAAATTTCAAATATATTATATACACATCTTAGATAAATACATGTGCAGAACACGACATTTCTCTCAAAAAAATGAAATTTAAAAATTTACTTTACCTATTTGGTATCATTTTGAAAATAAACACCATCAAAGAATGATCATCAAATAAATATTTTAATACCCATAAATAGGTGAATAATAATCATAAAACTCATCCATGGGTACTATAAACAACACACAAATGAAATGAGGGCTGATTAAGGCATGTATCTCATTAAAATAAAAAAGGTGAGATGAAATCCCCTTACCTTGTTTCTTGAGTCTCATCATACTCACAAAAAATTCATGTATAATAAATATTATTTATTATACATCTATCAAATAACCATATTAATATATATAATACCATAATGGTTTTTATTATTACATTATATTACACTTGTTAAAAATTAAATGTTAAGGTTTCATTTCGAGTAATGTTCACTTTCTTATTCACATGCATCATAGTTTATTATATCATTTGTCCTTATAATTATATCATAATTTCCATAATTTAAACCTTCATATTAATATAAGTAATATTCATTATATTTATATTATAATAATTTATAGATTATATAAGTATGAAATTGAATATATTCATGGAGATGCAAGCCCACACGTACACATTAATGTTGGTTCCATTTTATTGACATATTGAAAGAAAGAATGAAATATATATTTATATATATGAATATAATGTCATCAAAGTATCATTATTATTTCATATATATCATATAAGATAACTAAACCCATCCATAATACAACCCATAAAGTATGTTGTCATGACCCGTCCTCGGGGCCAGTGCGGTGACTACCCCAAGCCCGCCTTCCATAGGCCAAGGGCTAGTGACTATAACCAAAGGCATGATTACCTAAGATGGGAAGGCATTGGATTTATAAAAACAAAAAAACACACAATCAGAGTACACAACTGGAATCAAAACACTTATCAATACTGAATAAAAAGATGTGATGGAATGTAAAAAGGTGTCGGAAATACATATCAAATAGTTATATACAAGGAAAAGACAAAACATGTACAACTAAAAAAAATAGCTCGAAGGTGTATAGAAGCTCCTAGATCATCCACCATGAATACCACCTAAATGGTAGGTACATATAACCTCCTCAGTGTTCCACGTCCATCCGTCTCCTTCAGGTACTGTCTCGTCGTGAGGTCCACATCCAGGTACCATCCAATCCTTGAACCCTCCACCTCGGTCAGCGCTATCCGTCGTCTGCATCCAACACAATGAGGTGTGGGAATATCCCATACAGGGGTGAGTATAATGATATTCAGTAGGGACCCCGAGTCCCTCAAGGTCTCACAAAATCCAAAAAAGATAAACCACAAAGTATGAATCAATGGATAACCATTACATAGGTATATGCCGATACATATACCTATGTTATCTAGTAACCCATCTCAATCATGAGGAAAACACAAAGGTCAGTGACTCAGCTCAAACTAAGATTTTCATTATCGAAACCACGACTGCTAGAGAACTCCTATTCTGATGAGAATAGTGGGCCTATCATGACACCAAGTCGCTTTCTCACTAACCTTGGACTGCTGAGTTACTCCTCCTGTTGAGTACCACAGGTCTGCTGCCAACTACCATGCGCTCCTTCGCTGTGGCTCTGCCACCAACTACCAGGTGCTCCCCCTAATAGCCAGCAGAGGTACTCCTCCTTTAGAGTACCACGAGTTTGCCGCCAACTTCCAGGCGCTCCTCCTCCATGGGTCTGCCGCCAACTACCAGGTGATACCCACTGGGCTAGTGGAATCGGTGAAGTAGACATTAGGTTTGTCAAATAATAGGTCTTCGCACTCGGTCTGCTCTTCACTGGCAGGATCCGCTCGTCGAGCTTCTAGTCAGAACTCCAAATATCGCGAAGTCTCATGTATAAGTATCTCAAAGATCCATCATGTCAATGTGATATCAATTCAACAGACAGCGCGTCATTCAGATGCTTGGTCTGTTAGTTATTGGCATTTTCTTTCTAGGGGCCCGGTTAGTCATCAAGATCAAAGAAACCTGACTGTACACCAACTGTGTCCAAACCTCAAGTGGGGTATTCTAAAATAACCATCTCTCTCTGAGCTTTCCATCACCGCTGATGGTTCATCGATCAGACACTCGTAGCCCAAGATATGGGTGAAATGGTGTAAACATGCCATAGTGGGTCCAGGTCTAGTCTGACCCAGTCGGACCGACCAGGCCGGACCCAGTCCGCGGGTCTGACACGGCCCGAGGGAGTAGCCCATCCCGTGTGGGCGTCCAAAGCCGAGGGGACGACCTGACCCGATGGCATGGCCCAGCCCGAGGGCGGCCCGTCCCGAGGGGGCCCGACCATTGGGCGGCCCAGCCCATGGCGGTGCGGCCTGAGGCGGCCCGTCCCGTGGCGGCCCAGCCCGTGGCAACCCGACCCGAGGCAGCCCGGCTGGCCGGCCTGCATGGCTCGGAGGAGGACCGCCAGCCGATGCCAACGATGGCTGAAGTGGGGTGGTTAGCCCCCCCCCCCCATGTACCCTTGTAATGGCCGACACGTGGCACCGGTTCAGTATCTATGGGACCCGAGGGGTCCTGCCTATGGAGTGCCTGCCGGTGGCCGCATTAGCCGTCCGATCTCCTCCATCCACCTCGACCTTTGGATGTGGGTATTCTCTGGCGCGGTGCGACATAGTCCTGATGTCTTCATCCTATGCGGCTCACATATTCACGACCCACTTCCACCGGGGCGGTGCGAAATCACCGCGCCCCACCAATACCACCACAACCCACTTGGCTGCGGCTCGGTTCGTTGCACAGTGTGATGGAGCTGCACCCCTTTGGCGACCTAGTGAACCTTGCACCACCTGTTCATCTCAGGGCTAGCCCGTCGTCGGCCGTCGATTCCCCACTGCAGTCATCTCTTCCGGTGGCTCCATTGCACCACCCGTCTTCATCGACCAATCTAGAACCAATGGAGGGACGTCGGTCCGTGTTTGTTCGGCCTGTGCCCTCCGCGTTAAGTGATAACAAATTTCCATCATTTAACCACAATAAACAACAAGGAACAAGGATTTAATTCAATCAAAACAAATGCATACTTCAAGTTTGGTGATCGATGACGGAGTCACGGAAGGTCGGACGTCATTGTTGGTGACGTTCTTCACAGGCGACGTCTTCTCCATTGACTTAGATGAGGTTCGTTGGAGAATTCATGGGCATTCATCATTGAGAAGAACGTGTTCCTTCAAGATCGTTCATGTTCTTCCTCCTCCCCCTAGCTCCACCAAAAGATTATGCCAACCCAGAATAATAGAATAATATGTATTTTAATGGTTTTCATGAAGAATTCAAATGGTGATTAATTAAATGAGGCAAACCTACAAATTAATGAGGATTGTGAGGCTCAAATAAATAATTGGGGAAGGTGAAGAGTTTCACCAATTTAATTGGGGATTCCAAGGAGTTTGAGGGGATTAGAGGAGTTAAGGAGCTCGGGTGGGCCCCACCTAATAACATCCTCCCAAGGGAGGTTTGAGTGTTGTAACCGCCACCTCCAACCTCCCCTTGGAGGTTTTAACCACCAACAAATAAAAATAAGTTACATTTTATTTTCATTTCAAAAACAGAAAAATTGTCTTCCACTGTCGTTAAAACGCAACTCCAGTGAAGGTCTCAATAAGCAATCACCGACGCTGCAAGCTCAACAGTGCCCTCCGATTACAATTACGAGAAACGATTCAAAATATATAAAATCTGCTCGTACATTTACTGAATGTACTCGAACAAAAATCAGAAATTCATTCCGGAAACACGGGCCTCTGAATCAAGTGCCTTCGGAAAGTGCAGATTCATAAAATTCTCATGTATTTAAGAAAAAACATTCCATGGAAATTTAGGGTCTTTAAATTCTCCCCACCTCAGGGATTTACGTCCCCGTAATCTACAACTCACACTAAAGGAACAAATGGGGGTACTGGTCACACATATGAGACTCCCGCTACCATGTGCCCTCCAGAAGCTTCCCGTGATGCCAGCAAATGCACACCAGAGGTATCAACCGTCAACCCAGGACCCACTCCTGTCGATCCTCAATCCCCATTGGAACCTCTGTGAAAGTCTCTCCATCATCGATGTCCAGATCCCTGTGGTCGATGATGTTGGATGGGTTATGCACGTACCTCCTCAGCTATGATATGTGGAAGACGGCATGCGCCCGGTGCAACTGAGGTGGAAGAGCTAAGAGGTAATCCACCTCACCTACTCTGCTGAGGACCTGGAAAGGTCCTATGAACCGCAGAGATAACTTGCCACCTCGGACGAATCTCCGTATACCTCGTCGAGGTGAGACCTGTAGAAAGATGTGGTCACCATCCTCAAAATATAGAGGTCTCCGTCTCCTATCAAAAGATGAAATTTGTCTCCTCTGTGCAGTCTTCATCCACTCTTAGATAATCTGCACCTTTTCTGTGGTATCCTGTACCATCTCTAGTCCCACTAGTGATGACTCCCATGGGTCTATCTAGCACAATGGCGATCTGCAAGGCCGACCATAAAAGTCCTCAAAAGGTTCCATACCGATGGTGGAGTGATAGATATTGTTGTAGGAAAACTCCACCAAAGGTAAGTGGTCCTTCGAGCTACGATCAAAGTCGAGGACACATGTACGGAGAATGTCCTCGAGGGTCTTAATGGTTCTCTGAGTCTGGCCATTTTTCCGAGGATGGAAGGCAGTGCTCAGACGAAGCTGTGTCCGAAAAGCCTCATGCAACCCATTTCATCGCCGTGAAGTAAACCGTGCATCACAGTCGGAGATAATAGAAGAAGGTAATCCATGTAAAAGCACAATCTCCTGCACATAGAGGTCTCCCAAGCTCTCGACTGAGACCTTCTCTCTGATCAATGGGAAGTGGGACAACATGTTGAGTCAGTCAAATATCACCCATATCGAATCGTGACATCTAAATGTATATTGAAGACCCATCACGAAGTCCATGGATATCACATCCCACTTCCTCTCTAGGAACTCTAAGGTCTATACCAAGCCTGCTGCTACCTGGTGTTCCGCCTTCACTTGCTGACCAGTGAGGCATCATGAGACAAACGTTGCTACCGCCCTCTTCATACTTGGCCACAAATGCTGCTGTCGAAGGTACTGGAACATATTCACCAAACCTGGATGTACCGCTAGTGGGGAAGTGTGGAACTCCCTCAACACATACTCTTGAGTGATTGTGAGAGACTGTAAAAAGGATACTCCATCCTTATCCACAAAGGATATCTATAATATAGCTAGATGCTCTATCACATCTCCTAGAAACTGAATGATTGATCTTCTGCTGAGAGCATCCGCAACAACTTTACCTTTCCCAGGAGTATAGAATATCTCGAAGTCATAGTTCTCGAAGAAATGAAGCCAACGCCACTATCTGTTGTCCAGATCCTTCATAGTGAAGATATATCTAACACTCTTGTGATAAGAGTACATGATAAAACATTCCCCAATTAGATAGTGTCGCCACATCTTCATGGGG
This sequence comes from Viscum album, assembly GCA_963277665.1. NCBI lineage: Eukaryota > Viridiplantae > Streptophyta > Magnoliopsida > Santalales > Viscaceae > Viscum > Viscum album. The sequence goes on along the minus strand of OY728159.1, from coordinate 1,144,300,832 downwards.
AATACCACTACTGTTAACTACAAGTCATGGGTAGTGTAGTTCTTCTCATGCTGTCTCAACTGTAAATAACCATATGAAATCATAGATCGATCCTACATCAGGACACACCTGAGTCCGGTCCCTAGTGTGTCGTAGTAGACTACGTACCTTACGCCTTCCTATGGAAGCCTCAAGATGGGGGCACTAGTCAGCCTCTGCCTCAGCTCTTGAAAGATTTGCTGGCATCTCTCCGACCACATGAAGGGTTTCCCCTTCTTCTCCAAGGCTGACAGTGGTACAACAAATATAGAGAAATCTAGAATGAATCTTCGATAGTATCCAGCCAAGCCCAGGAAACTCCGTACCTCCATCACACTCTTAGGTGGATCCCATTCTAGTACTGCCTCAATATTCACTGGATCTACATCAACTCTAGCCTCTGAGATTACATGTCCCAAGAAGTGAACCTCTTGAATCCAAAACTAGTACTTTAGGAGGTTACCATAAAGCTGGTGCTCTTGGAGTGTGTCTTGTACTACCTGAAAATGGTATGCATGCTCCTCCTCAGTAGTCAAGTAGAGCAGGATGTTGTTGATAAGAATACAACAAAACTATTGAGGTAAGGTGAGAATATCTGGTTCATGAGGCTCAAGAACACTGTTAGAGAGTTGTTTACACCGAAGGGCATAACCAAGAACTCATAGTTGTTGTACCGACACCTGATGTTTGTCTACTGCACATCCTCATCTCGAACTCTGATCTGGTGATAGCCTAATCTAAGGTCTATCTACGAGAACCATCATGGTCCCTTTAGCTGATCAAAGAGGTCGTCAATCCTCAGAAGTGGGTAATTGTTCTTCACGGTCACCTGGTTCAGGAGAAGGTAGTCAAAACCGAGCCTCATGCTCCTGTCTGCCTTCTTGGAGAATAGAATCGGGGCTGCCTAGAGAGAAAAACTAGGCCAGATGAATCCCTACCCTTGCAAGTCCTCCAACTGTACCCACAGCTCACGAAGCTCAGTGAGAGCCATTCGATATGCTGGAGTAGATATCAGTGTCGTCCCGGGGTACAGGTCAATGTAGAAGTCCACCTCTCAATGAGGAGGTTGTCCGGGAACATCGTCAGGGAAAACATCCACGTACTCGTCCACCACTACAGGATAAGTCAGACTCTCCACATCTACTACTCAGAGGGTAAGGAAAGCCAATTGGTGAGTTATTGGTTGTACCCTCCTCTGATTATGTTTTTCCTACACTTCAAAGGTTCCCTACTCACCGGTGAAGGTGAGTCTGGTCCCATTCGTGGGGACACACCCCAATTTACGCCTAATACAATCGATTTGAGCATGGACTATAGATAATCGGTCCATATCCAAGATGACGTTGTATGGCCTCGACGCTGCTACGAGGAGATCCCAGCCGAAGATCTCGCCTCCTAATGTAAGCTCGCACTACCAACACCATTGCGTAATCATTGAGTCTGCTCCCGTAGGAGCCTCAAGCCGTATGGATCGATCCAACAGCTCCGTCAGAATCTCTGAGCTTCGAACAAGGGTAGTGGCAATGAATGAATGACAGGAACCTGTGTCTATAAGAACTACATCTAAGGTGGAATAGACATAGATTGCACCTCAAATAATTTCTAGAGCGCCATGGTTGTATGCCTTAGTTGCCTAAAGTTGAGCTCTCCCATGTCCACCCAATGTTTGCGGTCGGGGTGGACCTCCTGGTGGTGGTGGCGTTAGCACCTCAAAACATCGACCGCCACCAGTTTCTCAACCATCTCCTTTACCACGTACACCTGCACCCTGTGGACTTCCTGGATCGAACCTCTGCCTCTATCTGGGAGGTCCTTCAACTGTCTGTTGATTGTCAGTATGGCGGGTTGGACAGTCACATTACATGTGACCAAGACTGCCGCATGAGTAACATTATATGCTCCTAGAATAAATAGCTCTGTCTCCACTCCGGGTGCCCCGTACAACCGATCCTAAGTCATGCGGTGATCCACCTATAGGTCCGGTACTCTTGGGCCTCTGCGACATCTTTCTACAGCCAGCTACAGAAGACTCCACTACAAGTCGACTAGGAGTGGGTCTTACTGCTGGAGATTTCTCAGCAAAGAAACTCTCCACTAGTATGGCTTTCTCCAACACTCCCTCCTGCGTCATAATGCTGAGGGAGATCATCGTGGATCTGATCTCTCGCCTGAGACCCTACTCGAACGTCTGGGCCCTGAAGAATGGGTCTTGTACCAAATCATTGGAGTAGCGTGAGAGGTCATTGAACCTTGCTGAGTACTGTGCTACTGTCATGATTCCCTACTGAAGATGAAGTAAGATCTGTATCCTCACCACACGAATGGTGTCTGGGACAAACTACGCCTGGAACAGGCTCCCGAAGTCTTCCCAGAGTAGTGTGGCCTTGTCGTAGACCTCGAGCATCAGGCTCCACCATACGCCAGCTATTTTTAGAAGGAGGCTGGAAGCAAGGATCACCTTGTAGTCTGTTGGTGTTCCTACTATCCTGAAGACTCTCACCACAGCCTCCAGAAATTCCTCTACCACATGTGGGTCCATCTCTCCCTAGAACCTGGGTGGCCTCTGGCGTTAGAACTCATGCAATGCGTCCAAGTGGAATGCATCGTCTACTGTTGGGGTTGGTGGCATCAGTGGACAAACGGGTGGTGGTCCCGTTGGTGCCTCAACTGGAAAGGGGCCCTGCACCGAGGCCTCTTAACTCGGTGGGCTGTCAGAGTGTACGACTCTCAGGGCTCTAACTGGTCATCCGCGAGGAGGCATCGTGAATGGAACAAATGTGACACGGTCAAATAATTATACCTAGTGAGCTGACATGGTTGAGTTAACTTAAATATAAACTTTTGAAACACACACACAATCATTGATTTCATACACTAAGTCGAAAATCATAAGTCTGGGTCCTGGTGTAAGGATACGTCAGTCGTCGCACCAACACTAGACTCCCTGAAATGAAAACTACACTTTGTATCCTTAATAATATTGCTTCACAGAAAAGAAATATCTGAGTCTTATATTCAGCGGTAAACCGACTCCTCTGATACAAATTTTTCACGAACCGTCATGGGGGCCCGTGTCGTGACTACCCGAAGCCCTCCATCCATAGGCCAGGGGCTAGGTACTAGCACCAAAGGTGTGATTCCCTAAGATGGGAAGACAATTCCTTTATAAAAAGAAAACACACACAATCAGTGTACAGAACTGGAAGAAAAACACTAAGTAATTCTGAATACAAAAGATGTGATGGAAAGTAAAAAGGGTCCAAAAATACAAGCCCAACAGTAAAGTACAAGGAAAAGAAAAAACAAGTAAAACTAAAAGGAAAACAGCAGGAAGGTGTCTAGCAACTCCTAAATCGTCCACCAAAGATCCCACATGAAGGGTAACTACAAATAGCACCCTCACCACTCCACATCCATCAGTCTTTTCCGAGTACCGTCTCATCGTGAGGTCCACCTCCGGGTACAGTCCCATCCTCCCACCCTCCGCCTCGGTAAGCGTTGTCCATCATCTGCATCCAACACAATGAGTTGCGAGCATAGCCCATTCAGGGGTGAGTATATTGATACTCAATATGAACCCTGAGACCCTCAAGGTCTCAGAAAATCCAACAAGGATAAAACACAATGTATGAAATTAACAGATAACCATTACTTAGGTATATGCCCATACATATACCTAAGTTATCTATTAACCCGGATCTATGCCAACAATGTCAAAACCTCAAGTGGGGTATTCAAAAATAACTATATCGCTCTATGCTTTATCTTGCCGCAAACGGTTCGTCAATCGGACACCCATAGCCCATGATATGGGCAAAAAGGTATAAACATGCCATAGTGGGTTCGGGTCCGGTCCAACCCAGTCAAACTGACCCGGCCCGACCCAGTCTGAGGGTCTAACCCGGCCCGAGAGGGCAGCCCGTACTGAGGGAATCTCGGCCCATGGTGGCCCGGCCCATGGCATCCCGGCCCAAGGTGGCCCGGCTGGCCGTCCTACGTGGTTGGGAGGCGGACCACCCGCCGAAGCCAGCGGTGGCCGCGGGGGGTGGTCAGTGCCCCTATCTCCCTGTAACGGCCTGCGCATTGCGCCAATCCGGTATCGACTGGACTCGAGGGGTCCGGCCTGTGGAGCGCCCACTGGTGGCCGAGTCAGCTAGTCGATGTCCACTGTCCACCGTGACCTTTATTCGTGGGTCTTGTCCAGTGCAGCGCAATGGCACCGCACCGTCTTCATCCATCGCCGCTCACATGGCCGCGATCCCCTTCCTCTGGCGCGGTGCAACGACACCATGCACCACCAGAATCCCAACGTCCTGCATGGTCGTGGCTCGGATTTTTTCATGGCACGACGGCGCCACGCCCCTTTGGCGACACGATGACCCTTGCACCACCGGTTCCTCTTGAGGCCGACCCATCGTCGGCCGCTGATGCTCCACCGTGGTCCTCTCTTCCGGTGGCGCCATTGTGCCAACCATCATCGTCAACCAATCAAGACTCAACGGAGGGACGTCGGGCCAAGTTTGTTCGGCTCGCGCCCTCTGCGTTAGGTGGTAACAGTTGGCCAACATTGAACTATAATAAATGACGAGGAATGAGGATTTAATTGAATCAAAACGAACCCCTACTTCGAGTTTGTGAATCGATGACATAGTCATGGAAGGGAGGACGTTGCCTTTGGCGACATTATTCACGGGCGGTATCTTCTCCTTTGATGCAGATGATGTTTGTTGGAGAATTCGTGGGCATTCTTCGCTGTGGGGAACTTATTCCTTCATGATCTTTCAAGTTCGTCCTCCTCACCCCAAGCTCCACCAAAAGATTATGCCAACCCAAAATAATAGTATAATAATTATTCTAACAGTTAGCATGAATAATTCAAAACGTGATTAATTTAATGAGACAACCCTAAAAATTAATGAGGATGGTGAGGGTCAAATAATTAATGGGGGAAGGTGAAGAGTTTCACCAATTTAATTTTGGGTTCCAAGGAGATTTAGGTGGTTAGAGGAGTTAAGGAGCTCTGGTGGGCCCCAACATAAAACATTCTTCCAAGGGAGGTTCGGGTGTGGTGGTACCCACCACCAACTTCCCCTTGGAGGTTTTAACCACCAACAAATAAAAATAAGTTGAGTATTATTTTTATTTAAAAACCCCAAAAACTATTTTCCACTCTTGTTAAAACACAACTGCGGTGTAGGTCCCTCTAAACAATCACCAATGTTGTGAGTTCAACGGTGCCCTCAGATTTCAATTAAGAGCAATGTTTCAAAAGATATTAAATCCCACTTGTATTTTAATTGAAAGTACACGAAAAAAATTTCAGAAATTGATTCCAGATTCACCGGGCCTCAGAATCAAGCACTGTCAGAAACTGTGGACTTATAAATCAACATGTATTTATGAAAATAATTTCCACAGAAATGTAAGGTATTTACATGTGTGAATTAATCACATAACTTTGAGGGGGTGATAGACCACCCTTCCCCCCTCTAGTATCTGGGATGGCTCAGTGACAACTTGCTTCACCTCGGTTATGGCTTCGTCTCACCTTTGGCTTCCTATATCTGAGCATGGCGGGGCTTGTGGTGGACACTCCAGATTCGTCGGCTCAAGAGAAGCACATTCTTCATCACATCTCGGTCGGTGAAGGTATCAGCCGGCGTTTCTCAGATCTTCCATGTTCGCTTTCGGCCCAGGTGTGGCGTCGTCCCCACCCTTCTCTATGGGCGTCCCTAGCTAGACGACGTTACAAATCTGTCAGGCAAAGGATTCTTGGTCTGTTTCCTAGATTGACGTCTGAGGGAGAAGAACCGGTTCTGCTCCGATGCAGGTTATCATCAGCCTCAGTATGGAACAGAGGGGGAGGGTATTTTTTTCATGCTCTCGGTGGCCTTGTGTTCTACTTGTAGTGTTTGGGTTTGATGCTTTTCGGGGGATCTTGCAGCAGTTATAGTGTTGGATTTCCTTATCCCTCCCCCTCAGGCTCCTTCGACTTCACACGGTTTGTTCAGTTTGGAATCTGGTGAGGGTTCTTCCTTGGTTTCACTCTGTCCCGCTCCATCACAGAGAGGAATTACTAGTGTATATCTACTTGGTTCCTCTCAATGGTGACACTCCCTTGAGTTACAGTTGGGTATTATAGTCCTGAGATAACAAAGAGTCATTTTCATACTTTTTGGTTTGTATTCGTCTTTGGTTTGATGTGTTTTTGAATGAAGGGTGATTTGTGGATGCAGAAGGGTCTCTGGTTTCGGTTCCAGCAATGGGTGCCATCTGTGCTGATTTTTAGTTTGTCTTTTATTCTGTTGGTTCCATGATATTTATTGATTTCTCTCAGGAAGTGGAAGGTCTTAAGTTGATGGATGATGCGCGGATGTGTGCGGTTTTCACCTTTTATTGGAAATTAAAGACTCTCTAAAGGATATTGAAGCCATGGTTGATTTGATTGTGTTCTGCGGAGTGTTGAATAGTTCATGTTTGCGCAGCAGTGTCTACGGAGTATGGATGGCCTGACCTTCCTCGTTTTGGTTTGTTTGTCAAACTTTTCAGATGTCCTTTGGGTCATCTCACGTCGCTGGAGGGTTTGGGAGAACTCCGACTGGAGTCTGCCATTAGGATTTTGGATTTGGGCTGCAGTCGATGGTCACACCAGTGGCACACAAGGAGACCAGTTCTTTGGTTTTAATAGCTTTTCTGATGTTCTTGTTTCCTGTTTCATGGTACCTTGGCCCTCTTTTGATGGTTCCGGCTCCAGATATGATCGTTTGTCAGTTGTAATGTTTGTATGGATTGTCTATACACTGTACTTGAATGTTTTTCATTGTGAAGGCTTATATTGTTTTATGTGTGAATATATGGATGTGGGGAAGTGGAGAAGTGGTGAAGTGGTGAAGTGGTGAAGTGGTAAAGTTGTGAAGTAGTGAGGTCATGTATGTTTTCTCACTTTTTCCTCAAAAGTGTTTCTATAATAATAAAAAGAAATTTTCAGTTAGTAGTTTGTTGTACACATAAACAATATGTTCATTACTTATTAGATAAAATTATGTATATGTTTTCAAAAAATAGCATAAGAATAATACAGTATATTTAAAAAACTTTATTTTTTATACAAGTATTTAATATTAATATTTTAGGGGTTGGTTTATTTAATTAACATAATAGAACGCGAGGAATATTGTTACCTCTCATTCGGTTAACTCATTTTTTTAACTGAATAGCTTAATTAGATTGATTTTATACCGAATAGGGTATTCAAGGAGAAATTTTGGGATTTGAGGAAGTTTATTTGTAATATATTGTAATATTATATGTGGTTTGAGATATTTAAGGAAGTGGGAGAGTTTTTTCTTTTTAGAGTTGACGGGGAGTGGAACTCTTTTATATACCAAAAGGTATTCATTAATGGGAGGGGAGGTATACCTTAACTAATGTGACTAAAAAATAGAAACATAATAAATAAAATTATTATTATGGTCTATATAAACCTCCAAAACATAGAAATAATTTCATTTTAAAAAAAATTCCTTAACGCCAAAGATTCCCCAATTCTATCATTTTGGTTTCTATTTAAGACACTAGTTTTCTAACATATTTAGTTTAAAAATTAAGGATAAATAAAGAGATATTTTTTTAAAATATAGATAAAATTAACTTTAAATATTATTTCTAATTTATGAAATAAATATATCATGTGTTCCTTAGATTAATTTAAAATCAATTTCACATGATGCGCAAAGATAATGTTTAAACATGGACCGTGAAAAAAATGTTTTTACAATATATGGGTCACAATTTTAATTATAATAGATCAATTGGTACATCAATAGACAATATTTAATAAAAATAAACGCTTATAAATAAATTTACTAAATATAATTTTTTATTAATTTTAAATTATTTATTAAAATATCATTTACTAAAATGTAACATTAGTATCAAATTTGACATTATATATTTAATTTTATAATAAAAATATAAAACCAATATTTGACTTAAAATATATTATGTTCACATATTCTTAGAATTATATATTCATCTATCAAATACTTAATGATAATAATGCAACCATTTTTTCACTTTTAATATTTATAGTATCATTAATTTTAGTTAATTATTAAATAAATCATAACTATGTTGTTATATGTTAAGCATTTTAAGTAACGTAATAATCTACAATAATTATTGATAAGTAATTTTGATAAATTAAATCATTTAATTTTTAAAATTAGATGTGTAATTGAAAATCTGTTTTTTCTATATCTAGATGGTTTATAAATGTTAAGGGTATGTAATGTTTTCTTTTTGTTTTTTTTCCTTAACCTTTTATAGAGGGAACATACATTTAATATTATCACAATGATACATATAATATGAACCAAGAGGATATTTGGTTGAATTATAGGAATCAAATGTCCTTTAGACATGTTTTCCTGTCATTTTGTTCAATAAGATTATGTTTTAGTCACTTATTAAAATTAATTTTACCTTAATTTTGGTAATTAATTTTAATTACATATACAAATATTTTTGTCAAAAATTAATTTGAACATAATTTAAAATTTAAATAATGATTATTTAAAATATGTATACCATTTTTACAAATTATAATCAATGAATTTGAAAAAATTAATTTAAATTTAATCTTGATGATTGGATGATAAAGCAGGTTTTTAAGATAAAAACCTTCACAAGTTTTAAATATTTTTATTTCCAAATTCAATGTGAAATTTTTTCCAAAGACATAAATTTTATTTTTGATAAATATATTTTTGAATTAATCTTTTAAAACAATTTAAAATATAATTTAACCTTATAAATATATTATATTAAAATGATGTTTCAATTGAAATTATTGTTTTTAACTATTCATTAAAAAGAAAACCTTCACTGAAAATATAAATAATACACCCTAAGATAATTTATATAATTAAATTTCAAATATTATGTTTAATTTTACATATTATTTTTGTATAAGATTCAAAATTTAGTTTTAAAAAATACATGCTCTATTATAATGTGGTAAAACTCGGAAATGTGTGTATTGCAAGCCAAGTTAGTGTTTCATATAGCATGGGTTCACTATTATGTAGTGTGTTGATAAATATGGACATTATGTTTCATGTAGTGTACAGTTATCTTGATATTATGTATAACTAAATTCAAATGTAGTTCATGAATATTTAAGAAAATCTATTTTTTATGTTGCATGAAAACAAAAAATATAAAAAATATAAAATTGAATTGAAACATTATATTTCACAAAATCAAAAATCGTTACCAGAATAGTTATTGGTGAATTATTCCACTGCAAATGAAACTACCAAAAACCTTATCTATGAATATATATATTTTATTATAAATTCAAAAAAAACATTAAAATTAACATTTTTATATATTTACATAATAGATTATAAAAAAACTAAAAAATATCATGTTAGTAATTTTCATGATAATATTTTATATAACTCCCATTTAATATGAATAATAAATCACCACATATTATTAATTGGTTGAAATCAACACATCCAACAAAAAATCATTTCCTAATATCTATATCCCGAGATCATGGGAACCATTACATTATCTTAATCAAAAGAACACAACTTTTTATATCCAATTGATTGAATAATGGTTCGGTGAACAAAAATATTAATTTATTATATTATGAAGTAAAGGAGAATAAGTTGTGTGATAAGGATAATCAATATTAATAATGATTACTATATATAAGAAATCTTTTGGACGATTTAGTTATCTTGTGGATGAAATTGAATCAAATCTAAACAAGGATTTAATGTCATGTTTCTAAAGAGATGATTTATAGTGGATATGATTTTTCTAGTATCAATAAATTAATCATTATATATAAAAACATTTAGAGATATCCATAATATTGTGCATAGAGGTGAAATATTAGGGACTAAAAATTGAGTGTTTCTTCCCATCCCAAAATAATTATGAAAAATATAATTCTCAGCATGCGTTGAACACTACTGAAATATGTATACACCATAATGTGATAATAAAAAAATGGTGGAAAATGATATTTTTAGTATTATTATTCATGGATGTATCCATGTGTGGGTGGAATACTTATATTCATGTTTTATTAGAACCCATAATTTAATATTTTATTTGAAATTTAATGTATGATACGTTGAGTTAGTGAAATATTAACAATGTTTCATTAAATAATTGAACATGATAAAACAACAGTGGGTGAATAAGTGAAATAAATATTTTATATGGATAACATCCCTCTTAGGGCTCCTTAGAATCTTTCCATTACCCACAAGTCACATAATCATTCAAAGATAACACTAACTAATAACACTCCAAACATTACATTAATTTTGATACCATCATAGTTATAGTTGATCATAAAGACATAGATTCGGTTAATCATATTTATGAGAGGGAATTAATGTTACTGATGAGTTGATTTGAATAAAATTGAAAAAAATAATAGTGTTGGGAGATAAAATATTTAAATTTGGGAGCAATTATATAATAAACAAAAGAATATGATTAATAAATTTTAGTGTCTTCAAAATGGATCGATGGGTTGATATTTAATGTAGTTATAACTATTAAATCTAACCAAAATATATTTTAGTCATTGTATGAGAATTGTTTATATTATATATATGAAAACATGAATTTTTCCCTTGTATACTTTCTATGTGTATAGACTTTAAAAATTTAATAGTGATGGTAATTGACGTTTGATAAGAGGAGAGGGAGATAAAATTGATTGAACAAATCAATAAATAATCGAAAAATTAGTTAGAAAAATGATGTAATTTATTGATAATTTTAATTTTATTGTTGATAATAACTCGTAATACCTAGAACTAATATCCCTTCTACTAATTTTGGGTGATTAATATTTAATCATTAGTGATTTTTTGGGGTCATAACTTGATTTTTTCTAAAAACCATAGTATTTATAATAGTAAATCAATTTCATTTCTTATAAATATTTATAAATTTATTTTATTTATTAATATAATATATGAAAAATTCATCTGATTCTTTAGCCATAAAATCAATGGTTGTATTCTAACTAAAGAGTTTTCTAGAAAATATATGGTTTTATTTGAAAATTAAATTTCTAATTTTTAGAGAATCAATTTTATAAAATAAAATTCATTTTTCATCGATCATATTGAAATTATCACTGTGATATTTTTTAGATTTTTTCAAAAACTATAGATTTTTGGGGTAATGGAGAATTTTTTTTTATAAAACATGTCATTTATTTTGAAGTGTTTAAATTTGCCTAGTATATTTAGGATTGGTTTTAATGTAATATTATTCCCACATTACTTAAATTAATCTTAATAATTCTATAAGAATCATTATTATATTTTATATTTTAATGAAATCATTTTTATTCTTAAAATGATATTTTTCTAAAAATAATTTTAAATATAATTTATATAAATATATTAAAGTTCATTTCTACCAATTATACTAATATAATGTTGAAAATGTAATTTAAATATCTATTAAATATGATAACTTTTTAAATTATGGATATTTAAATTTTTTTCATTATAAATAGTAAACATGGTAAAACAGTCACACCATGTTAATAGTTAAAGGACTGAATATCGATTATTAATAAAATAAAATATGTTTAAAATATCATAAAGTCATATTAAAATATTCTTTTATGTATTTTTTTCACTAATAAAAATTTTCTATTCAAAATTTTTAATTTTTTTTCCACATTACATTGAGAAATTAGAATATTATATATGATCCTTTTAATTATTTCCATGATTTCCACTCCCCTGAAATATAAATGAGAATCCCACCCCCTAACTTATTCAAATAGTTTGAGCAAGTTAACTTTTACAGGATATACATAAATCACATAATAACATCCCACCTCATATCCTAATGTTCATGATCTTATAAAAATACAAATCCTAATGGATTATGGTTTTGGTAAAATGGATATATCTCACGATAATGGATAAATCCGAACCGACTCATTAAAACATTATTTTTTATTGTAACTCATTAAAATACACCAGAACCATAAAATGTTTAAATAATTATCTTATCAATAAAAATGTTATTATATAGATGAAACTATTATTTTATAAGGTATTTAGGTACTATGTAAAATGACTACATCACCCTTATGTACTTGTGAAATACGACCTCCATGAAGCGATGTGTTTAATATTCCACAACCGCCTAAAAAACCTGGATATAAATATGGAATTAATTAATGTATAAGATTATTAAAAAATTATTATGACTTTTTAAGATAAAATATTACTTAACTATTACTATATCATTCTATTTGGAATTGATAATATAGCTTGTGCATAAGTTTGGAATAATATCTCCTTGAAGGGATGTGATTTATTTTTCATTACCACTTTTTATGGTTGGAAATAAGGATGTAATTAATAAATAAGTATAAAATTTATAAAATTATTATTATAATATAAATTTAAAATATTACATACCTTATTTTTTCCCTTCTAGTACCAAAATATAAATTTTACTCTTGTGTACATGCAAATTGATGCCTCTGTGATACTAAATATTTCAAATTTTCTATACAGATTACATGAATTTCTCTAAAATTATTTAAAAAATATGAAAATAATAATGTTTTACATATTAACATTAATAATATTATTGAATCATGATATTTTTTATCATTTTCATCCTAGAAAATTAAATTTGTAATTATAAATCTAATCATCTAAAATGTCCAATGGGAATTTAACCATTTTAGTAATTAAATAATAAATGATAAGAAATAAAATAAATGGAATATTTATAATTTAATTAACATAAAAAATAAACTCTAATGAAGTAAAAATATAATATTACTCCTCATAATGGTATACCTATGAATGATATGAGTTTGGATTTGAGGAACGAGACATCGTTTTTATTTTTTTTAAAGGATTCTATCAAAATAATATTATTACTTGTATAGATTATTTTAAATAATTTAAGAATATTATTATTTATTCATTAAGTTTGTAGATACCTTAAGCTTAACATACATGGAAATTACATTACTTTTGCGGAATACTTAGTACATAATAAAAACACACACACAAGGACCATAATAGTTTAGTGTCTTTGGAAACTCGGAATATAATCTTCTAATCGTGGTGAAAGATCTTCAACATCTCCCATAAAGATCTTCCTTTTTTTTACCAAAAACAATTATTTATATCCTGGAGAAAAGAAAACATAATAGGGTGAGCTCAAATTCTCAGTAAGTGTCAACAAAAGAAATATCAATCACATCATATTCATGAGAACATATGATTTTGGAAATCTTAATCCTGCAAAAGAGATCATAATATCATAACAAGGGATAAATCATAGTAGTGAAATGTAATCCCAATAATTATAACATAAAACATGAAACATTGTGAAATACACACATAATCATAGATAATCATTTATTATTAGTCAAGACTCATTTCCAAGACTATCTGAGTGGACAAAGTCCATTTCTGAACCGAGTTCATTCCTCGTTTCAGTCATGTTTCACTGAACGGGTTTAACCTGACGTTCCAGCCATGTCTATCTAATGAGATATAAAATCTTCTCAGAATGCATTGTAGGGATATATAGGTCCCAGCTATCTCATAATGATACCATTCTTATGTGTGCCACAAAATCATAAACCATACATCCTAGCGTAACCCATGTAATAAAAATGGGATTCTTAAACATCGTGACATCATAAAACAGTTAATATAAGATAAATGAATTCATAAAAATAATTCCATCACAACATAGTCAAATCAATGTAATAATAGGGATATAAACAAAACCCTATATTATCTTAGATGGAAAATAATTTTGATAAAACACTTGAACTCCATTCTTGAGGAAAATATCCTTTCTACTTCAAAAACACTTTTCCTTTCTTATCATGTCTTACAATTTTAAACTAAAAGAAGTTAATTAAAAATAAACATGAAAACTTATAAAGTAAGATTCTTGTAAATAATGTTTTAAAAATCCTTTTATGCCGTATAAGATAAAAAAACATTCTTCCCGTACTTTTGTCGAAAAAGTCAAAAAGTACCTCATACAAAAAATGATAAAAGATTCCTTTTATATCTTTTACTAAAAACTCACCAAAGGGTAAAATTGGATTTAAACAATTGTAGGTGGATGTAAATAATATTACCTATTCATGAAACATGGATTTGGATGATAAAATACACCCCAGTAAATTCCAAAGTATAAACAATCTCGGATAACAATGAGATTGTAATATTTCCCTTACCTTAGGTATGATATGCTTCGTAAGTGTCCGAACCTCCTGTATAATGACTTAAATAATGTGATTCACTTATTCCATAATCATACACATTGTTATTATATCATATATGGTTCACTTATGACTTCATATTACCCGTTCTTTTGTAAATTCCATGTTAAAGAGCGTTTTGGGTAAAATAGTTTCATTTGTCGTCCGTGTTTTCACTTGTAATTATTCATATCATTACTTAGATCATGATTAATTCATTCCAGAATATAAAACATGATTTATATATAATATATATTCAGAATATACATATATATAATAGATCAATAAATTGAATGAAATAAACCGTTCATGGGGATGGTAGGCCGTATGTATGCATGAACGTTGTTTTCGTTTCCTTATTGAGTTGAAAGGAATTAAGTATATGACATACATATATATACACATAAATACAGTATCATTATTATGTCATATATTTCATGATTAATTATTATATATACTTTATAATCATTCATGAATGGTTAATGTGGAGAATGAATCTCATCGCATCGTGCAGACTGTAGTCCGTACGTACGCACGAGCAATGATATCGTTCTCGTGATCGTGGAATTGTATTGGAGTGTATGTATAATATTTCATAATCAATATCACTTTACAATAATCATATATAGTTATTATGTACCCCATTATACCCATCCAAGTAAGGTGGTGGTGGAAAATAGATTACACCACGGCGTGGAGACGGTATTCCGTACGTACGCACGGGCGATGATTTCATTTTCCGTAGGATTGATAGATGGTGAAATAGGGTTGTATAATACTTATAATAACATATCAGTATATTAGTGATACTGATTTTATTACTTCATAATGAAACAACCTAATAAGAAGAAGTGGAAGAAGAAATAAAGTTGAAATATTCGGTAACGGACATTACCTCTTCTTTGAAGCGCCTCTTTGAGTCCTCCTCTTAGGGAACTAAAATTGGGGTTTTAAGAATAAAAGGACCTCTAGGATGTTTCTAGCGAAGTGGAGAAGAGAATTTGGCAGGGGTCGGCCGAGCATGAAGGCTCAAAGTGGTGTGAGGAAGAGAGGGAGGAGGTGCCCTTTTATAAGGGAGGAGAGGGGCACCTTTGGAAAAACTAAAAATATTATTTTATTATAAATCCATATTCGGTTTTAAATAGCTCCAAATTGATTTATTTCGAAGCTAATGTGGGTATGTGTAATGACCCGAAGCTTGACGTACATGGACATTACATTACATTTGCGGAATACCTAGTACATTACAAAAACACACACACAAGGACCGTAATAGTTTAGTGTCTTTGGAAACTCGGAATATAATCTTCTAATCCTGGTGAAAGATCTTCAATATCTCCCATAAAGATCTTCCTTTTTTTTTACCTAAAACCTTTCTTTATATCCTGGGGAAAAGAAAACATAAAAGGGTGAGCTCAAATGCTCAGTAAGGGTAAACAAAAGAAATATAAATCACATCATATACATAAGAACATAACTTTTGGAAATCTTAACCTGCAAAAGAGATCATAATTTCATAACCTGGGATAACTCATGGCAGTAAAATGTATTCACAATAATCATAACTTAAAACATTAAACTTTGTGGCATACACACATAATCATAGAGAATCATTTCTTGTTAGTCAAGACTCATTGCCAAGACTATCTTAGTGGACAAAGTCCATTTCTGAATCGAGTGACCCTCGTTTCAGTCCTGTTTCACTGAACCGGTATAACCTACCATTCCATCCATGTCTATCTCATGAGATATAAAATCTTTACCCAATGCATTGGAGGGAGATATAGGTCCCACCCATCTCATAATGATACCATTCTTATGTGTGCCACAAATCATAAATCATACATCATTTCATAACCCATAAAAATGGGATTCTTAAACAACATGACATCATAAAACCATTCATAGAAGATAAAGGAATTCATAAACATAATTCCATCACAACATAGTCAAATCAATGTAAAAATATGGATAGAAACAGAACCCTTTATTATCTTAGATGGAAAATAATTTTGATAAAACACTTGAAATGAATTCTTGAGACAAAATATCCTTTCTTCTTCAAAATCAATTTCTTTTCACAAAACATCATACAATTTTAAAAGAAAGATATTTTATTCAAAATAGTCCTGAAATATTTTGGAGGAATCTTCCTGAAAATAAGGCTTTATAAAACCGTAAAAATCCGTTCGTGCCGTTTAAGTTAAAAAAAACATTCTTCGTACTTTTGTCGGAAAAGTCAAAAAGTACCTCGTACGAAAAATGAAAAAAGATTCCTTTCATATCCTGTACTAAAAACTCATCGAAGGGTAAAATTGGATTTAAACAATTGTAGGTGGATGGAAATAATATTACATATTTAGGAAACATGGATGTGGATAATAAAATACACCCTAGTAAATTTCAAAGTATAAACAATCTCGGATAAAAATGAGATTGTGATATTTCCCTTACCTTAGGTCCGATTTGCTTTGTACGTGTCCGAAGCTCCTGTATAATGGTTTAATAATGTTATTTACTTATTCCAGAATCATACATATTGATATGATATCATATATGGTCATATTTTTAGCTTCTTGTTAGTAATATTTCATTGTTACTTGTTACTCGGGTCTTTATTGCCTTTTGTTCTTATGCGTGTTTTTCCGAATAAATTCTTATTCTTCTTTTAAGGTTATAGATACCTTATATCCAGAATGTTATTAGTGTAACATATATCATATTTATTCATTCAATTCATTTATATAATTACTATGTAATGATGATCATGTAGAACGAGTCGCATCACATCGTGGAGACGGTATTCCGTACGTACGCACGAGTGATGATATCATCCCTATGATCGTGGAATTGTATTGGAGTATATATATATTATTTAAGTATCAATATTACTTTATAATAATCATAAATAGTTACTCATTACACCATTATACCCATCCTTTTAAGGTGGTGGTGGAAAATAGATTACACCACGACATGGAGACGGTATTCCGTACGTACGCACGCGCGATGATTTCATTTTTCCATAGGATGGATAGAAGGTGAATTAGGGTTGTTTCATATTTATAATAACATATAATTATGTATGTAATACTGATGTTATTAATTTATCATGAAACAACTAATGAAGAAGAAGTTGAAGAAGAAAGAAATTGAAAAGATCAGTAATGGATATTACCTCTTCTTTGGAACGCCTCTTTGAATCCTCCACTTAGGGAACTAAGATTGGTTTTTGAAGAATACCAGGACCTCTAGGATTATTATAGGGAAGTGGAGAGCATAAAATGGCAGGGGTTGGCCAAACTTGAGTGCTCAAATTTGTGTGAGGAGGAGGGGGAGGAGGTGCCCTTTTATAAGGGATGAGAGGGGCACCTTAGGAATATCTCAAAATATTATTTTAAATTAAAGTCAAAATCAGTTTATAATGGTTCCAAAGGGTCTTATTTCGAAGATAATGTGGGTATGGGTCGAAATCCTATCAACCAATATGATTTAGACAAGTTTAGGGTATTATTTTAACCTTATCAATTAGATTTAACTCTAAGTTAAATAATTTAACTTTTACCGTGTCTTTTTGTTTTCTTTCACTATATGGTTAATACACTTACTATAACATGCCAAAAGAACACAAAATTGTTTATTATTAAAATATATATCCTTATCTAAGTCATTTTTCTTAA
Organism: Viscum album; assembly: GCA_963277665.1. Lineage (NCBI taxonomy): Eukaryota > Viridiplantae > Streptophyta > Magnoliopsida > Santalales > Viscaceae > Viscum > Viscum album. Next base: position 1,144,282,823 of record OY728159.1, on the reverse strand, counting down.
CCTTAGATATTTAGGAATAAAATAACAATTAATAATATAATATTTGATTTAAAAACTATTTTGTGTCAATTTTGACACTATTTGATATATGATTTTTGTGAAAGTCATAACAGAATTATATGTTCTAAACAAGTTGATTAAATCAACACTAATATATCATAGTAACCTAGAAAATTATTTGAATTCATAAAAAGTCTCAAATTACATTTATTTTGGTGTTTATAACATCAATTATGTCAATATTTCATAAAAAAGATAATTACTGCATCATCTTTGTGTCATGAATAAATTAAATTATTTGATATCTAAAAATTACAAATAAAATACCATTATGTAGGAAATCTTTTTTTCTTTCTAATGAATATTTAAAATTGAATTTATCTTATGTACAACCATATATTAAAAATGTTTTAGTAAATATACTTCGATTTTAACTCTTTTAACTCTTCTTTAAATTAAATAATAATAAATGTCCTAATCTAATCCAAGTGGTCCTAAATGATAATATTTTACACTTAAGGATGTTTTTGGTCGAGATACACTTTTCCAATAGAATTAGGACTTGTGTTAGGGTAATATTAATATCATTCTTATCCTTAATTACCCTATTTACTTTTAACCGTGGTAAATAAAATTAAAAAGTTACTATTCACCAAAAATTATTTTCATCTCATTGAACCACATTTTACTTACTGACATCAATCGTGTCTCTCGGATTTTTGAAATTCCATTCACAGAAGCGGTAAAATTATGTTTTTTGAAAAATTCATTTTTTTAACTACCACTTAGTAGTTTCACTATTCATCAAAAATTGATGTTTTTCAGAACAATGCCAAAATTTCATCCTAAGCTATATTTCATATTCCGAATTCAAAAATGAAGTCTATTTTACCAAATTCATAACATAGAAGTTTCATTAATTAATTTTATAATTAAATCCCGCTGTTAAAACAAATAGCGTGTTTTTAAGAAACAATATCTATCAAAAGATTGACACTTGATTATGTCTGGTTTAAATGTGAAATTACAACCAATGACAAACATTGTATTAAATTGTAAAAATATATTCTAAATATACTTTAAAACCACTAAAATTAATAATTTATCACTATTAATTATTTTGATTAAAAAAGTTTTTTTTAATTATAATTTAGTAATTTTCACTATTCATCAGAATATGAAAGTTATCCGAAAAGTACCAAAATTTCACCTTAGGCTAAATTCGATACTCCGAATCCAAAAATGATGTCCATTTTGAGATCTAAATTTTCTATAATTTAAAAAGTGGTTATTACCATTCATAACGGCTAGTTTTAATAATATTTTAATAGCATATCGTTGTTTCGTGAAACTCAGTATTGCGTACTACACATGATATCGAGGAAGGTTGAGATTGCGTGTAATGCAAGGCAAGTCAAGGATGTGTGTTGTGCAAACTCCTTTTTGTGTAGCGTACAACACAAGACATTGATAAAATTAAAAAGAATATTTTTCATAAAATCTCGTGCTGTTACATTCTACCCCCCTTAAAATGAATTTCTCCCTCGAAATTCGTCGGGGTTATAAATGGTTTACTATTTGAAAGTTTCTTTAATAGAAACCCACATCGTAAAAAGGAATATCAAAACCAATCTTTAAAAACAAAAGTATGAAACGTAACTGTTACCCAAATAAACTAATCACTGGGTTTCCACATAGGTGAAAATATGGATATGGAATAGAAATATAACCATCATGTTCTGATGGAGAGTGGTAGAGAACATGGCTATGTAAAATCCATCAATCACAAAGCCATAAATTTGTGACGATCTAAGGTACCATCTGATTCATCAGATATAATATCACTAGGACAACATTTTTGGTTTTCAAGATCGTTTCCCTAAAGTTAAAGAATTTGAATTAGAATATATACTTACTTTATTTTGGTACAATCTCACTGTTGTTCGTGCCTTTAACAATTTCCACTTCATCTCTTAAATAAATGAAGTTGAATTTGTTATTCGTGAAGTGTTAGAAGATCATGTGATAGAATGACGGGTCATTCCATCTGTCTCAAACAAAAGGGTAGAAAAAATTATATGCAAAAGACGATCTATAGTGAGATTAATAATATATGGTTCCTAAAATGGACATTATACTTCATATATCATACTACTTAATATAATAAAACTAGTCTCTAATAAACTGGGACTTCCTGTAGGCCAGTGGTAGGCGATAAAGGCCAGTCGCACTTCGGTTGTGGGTTCGATTCCCACATCCTTGTCTGACGCAATGGGTTGTCGCCCGTCCTGCATGTTGTCCTTTTTCTAAAACTATATTACTATAACATCCCATCAATAATATCGAGAAAACTTCTATCCTTAAACAATACTAACTTATGTCCAACATAATCCATTCCAATCTTTAGGCTTATCCATAATACTACAGTCCACTCTCATAACATAGTGAAAACGATTACCAGAGATTTAACACCATCGTCGATCCCTATATATCATAAGATATGTTTTGTTGGTCACATTCCAAACATTCAAAGTCCTTAATCAGGTATTCTATTGAATACCTTAGTGAAAACATGAATGCAGTTAAAATTTAACACTTTCCACATACCAAAATCCTCAAAATTCTATATACTCAAACCATGATATCACTTAGTCCTTATATCAATCATGGGCTCATGAATACTGTCAAACATTTCATTTTCTCCTTATCCCTTCATTATGCGCATATCATCTGCTTTCCAAAATATTTGAATCACTTTTCATGGTTACCGGTACCTTAAAATTATTGAAAACCACAATAATACAAAAATATTATAATAAACAATAAAAGTACCTCAACAAAATTATTCTTGAATACCAATACATAAACACTTCAATCCATCCTCTTCAATTACTGTCCTAGAATAAGTCCTTCCATGATTTTGAAGTAACTTTTTAGGTCAGGGCATTGAGTTGGGTAATGCCTATGTTCTCCACAAATAATACATTGAACTCCATAACAGTCTGTCACTCTATGACCCTTATCTCCACACAAATAACATCGGTCCCTCCATTTGAGGTATTCTTCAAGGTTCTTCTTCCCTTCTTTAGAAATCTCAATCTTCCTTTCTTTATGCTGATCAACATGCGAACATGTATAATAGTCTATCTTCCTCTTCTTTGATGAATTAGGTATACCACTAAATTTCACCTTGTTAATCATATATCGCGATGAATGATTCGTCATAATCACAATATCTTTCACTCTAGGAATTACATAATTTTGTTTCTTATAGTCACCAATTTTTCCATTGGATTCAATGTTAACCGTGTTCCGTCTGGTTCCCTCCATTAACTAAAACACAAAAAGAATTCGTTGAGAGGCAAAAATCATTCTAGAGAAAACAACATAGTAAAGGGGGAGTACCCTCAATATCTAACATCTTAGGTTAAATTCTAAGATCGTTACCGTAGTTCTAGGACTATATCTTATATGTATACTTATCCTTAGGGACATCCCTAGACATACCTTAGAAATATCTCTAGGGATCTCACTAACGTTCTCACATCCTAGTTTCCAAAGGTTGACTAAACCTTTCCTCTGATACCAACTGTAACGACCTGAAGCTTGACGTACATGGACATTACATTACATTTTCGAAATACCTAGTACATTACAAAAACACACACACAAGGACCGTAATAGTTTAGTGTCTTTGGAAACTCGGAATATAATCTTCTAATCCTGGTGAATGATCTTCAATATCTCCCAAAAAGATCTTCCCTTTTTTACCTAAAACCTTTCTTTATATCCTGGGGAAAAGAAAACATAAAAGGGTGAGCTCAAATGCTCAGTAAGAGTAAACAAAAGAAATATAAATCACATCATATACATAAGAACATAACTTTTGGAAATCTTAACCTGCAAAAGAGATCATAATTTCATAACCTGGGATAACTCATGGCAGTGAAATGTATTCACAATAATCATAACATAAAACATTAAACTTTGTGGGATACACACATAATCATGGAGAATCATTTCTTGTTAGTCAAGACTCATTTCCAAGACTATCTTAGTGGAAAAAGTCCATTTCTGAATCGAGTGACCCTCGTTTCAGTCATGTTTCACTGAACCGGTATAACCTACCATTCCAGCCATGTCTATCTCATGAGATATAAAATCATTACCCAATGCATTGGAGGGAGATATAGGTCCCACCCATCTCATAATGATACCATTCTTATGTGTGCCACAAAATCATAAATCATACATCATTTCATAACCCATAAAAATTGGATTTTTAAACAACATGACATCATAAAACCATTCATATAAGATAAAAGAATTCATAAATATAATTCCATCACAACATAGTCAAATAAATGTAAAAATATGGATAGAAACAGAACCCTTTATTATCTTAGATGGAAAATAATTTTGATAAAGCACTTGAAATGAATTCTTGAGGAAAATATCCTTTCTTCTTCAAAATAAATTTCTTTTCACAAAACATCATCCAATTTTAAAGGAAAGAGATTTTATTAAAAATAGTCCTGAAATATTTTGGAGGAAGCTTCATGAAAATAAGGCTTTATAAAACCGTAAAAATCTGTTCGTGCCGTTTAAGTTAAAAAAAACATTCTTCGTACTTTTGTCGGAAAAGTCAAAAAGTACCTCGTACGAAAAATGAAAAAAGATTCCTTTCATATCCTTTACTAAAAACTCATCGAAGGGTAAAATTTGATTTAAACAATTGTAGGTGGATGGAAATAATATTACATATTGAGGAAACATGGATGTGGATAATAAAATACACCCTAGTAAATTTCAAAGTATAAACAATCTCGGATAAAAATGAGATTGTGATATTTCCCTTACCTTAGGTCAGATTTGCTTTGTACGTGTCCGAAGCTCCTGTATAATGGTTTAATAATGTTATTGACTTATTCCAGAATCATACATATATATATGATATCATATATGGTCATATTCTTAGCTTCTTGTTAGTAATATTTCATTGTTACTTGTTACTCGGCTCTTTATTGCCTTTTGTTCTTATGCGTGTTTTTCCGAATAAATTCTTATTCTTCTTTTAAGGTTATAGATACCTTATATCCAGAATTTTATTAGTGTAACATATATCATATCTATTCATTCAATTCATTTATATAATTACTATGTAATGATGATCATGTAGAACGAGTCGCATCACATCGTGGAGACGGTATTCCGTACGTACGCACGAGTGATGATATCGTTCCTATGATCGTGGAATTGTATTAGAGTATATATATATTATTTCAGTATCAATATTACTTTATAATAATCATAAATAGTTACTCATTACACTATTATACCCATCCTTGTAAGGTGGTGGTGGAAAATAAATTACACCACGGCGTGGAGACGGTATTCCGTACGTACGCACGCGCGGTGATTTCATTTTTCCGTAGGATGGATAGAAGGTGAATTAGGGTTGTTTCATATTTATAATAACATATCAGTATGTAAGTAATACTGATGTTATTACTTTATCATGAAACAACTAAAGAAGAAAAAGTTGAAGAAGAAAGAAATTGAAAAGATCGGTAATGGATATTACCTCTTCTTTGGAACGCCTCTTTGAATCCTCCAATTAGGGAACTAAGATTGGTCTTTGAAGAAGACAAGGACATATAGGATTATTCTAGGGAAGTTTATAGGAGAAAATGGCAGGGGTTTGACGAACTTGAGTGCTCAAATTGGTGTGAGGAGGAGGGGGAGGAGGTGCCCTTTTATAAGGGAGGAGAGGGGCACCTTAGGAATATCTCAAAATATTATTTTATATTAAAGTAAAAATCGGTTTATAATGGTTCCAAAGGGTCTTATTTCGAAGATAAAGTGGGTATGGGTCGAAATAATATCAACCAATAGGATTTAGACAACTTTTGGGTATTATTTTAACCTTATCAATTAGATTTAACTCTAAGTTAAATAATTTATCTTTTACCGTGTCTTTTTGTTTTCTTTCACTATATGGTTAATACACTTACTATAAAATGCCAAAAGAACCCCAAATTGTTTATTATTAATATATATATCCTTATTTAAGTCATTTGGCCGAACCTTAGATTTTTAGGAATAAAATTACAATTAATAATATAATATTTTATTTAAAAACTATTTTGTGTCAATTTTGACACTATTTGATATATGATTTTTGTGAAAGTCATAACAGAATTATATGTTCAAACCGAGTTGATTAAATCAACACTAATATATCATAGTAACCTTTAAAATTAGTTTAATTCATAAAAAGTCTCAAATAACATTTATTTTGGTGTTTATAACATCAATTATGTCAATATTTCATAAATAAGATAATTACTACATCATCTTTGTGTCATAAATAAATTAACTTATTTGATGTCTAAAAATTACAAATAAAATATCATTATGTAGGAAATATTTTTATCTTTCTAATGAATATTTACAATCGAATTTATCTTATGTACAACCCTATATAAAAAATGTTTTAGTAAATATACTTTGATTTTAACTCTTGTAACTCTTCTTTGAATTAAATAATAATAAATGTCCTAATCTAATCCAAGTGGGACTAAATGATAATATTTTACACTTAAGGCTGTTTTTGGTCGAGATAAACTTGTCCAATAGAATTAGGACATGTGTTAGGGTAATATTAATATCATTCTTACCCTTAATTACACTATTTACTTTTAACCATGGTAAATAAAAGTAAAAAGTTACTATTCACCAAAAATTATTTTAATCTCATTGAACCACATTTTACTTACTGACATCAACCGTGTCTCTCGGATTTTTGAAATTCCATTCACAGAAGCGGTAAAATTAAGTTTTATGAAAAATTCAGTTTTTTAACTACCACTTAGTAGTTTCACTATTCATCAAAAATTGATGTTTTTCAGAACAATGCCAAAATTTCATCCTAAGCTATATTTCATATTCTAAATTCAAAAATGAATTCTATTTTACCAAATTCATAACATAGAAGTTGCATTAATTAATTTTATAATTAAATCCCGTTGTTAAAACAAATAGCGTGTTTTTAAGAAACAATGTCTATCAAAAGATTGACACTTGATTATGTCTGGTTTAAATGTGAAATTACAACCAATGACCAACATTGTATTAAATTGTAAAAATATATTCTAAATATACTTTAAAACCACTAAAATTAATAATTTATCACTATTAATTATTTCGATTAATTTTTTTTTAATTATAATTTATTAATTTTCACTATTCATCAGAATATGAAAGTTATCCGAAAAGTACCAAAATTTCACCTTAGGCTAAATTCGATACTCCAAATCCAAAAATGAAGTCCATTTTGAGAGATAAATTTTCTAAAATTTAAAAAGTGGTTATTACCATTCATAACGGCTAGTTTTAATAATATTTTAATAGCATATCGTTGTTTCGTGAAACTCAGTATTGCGTACTACACACGCTATCGAGGAAGGTTGAGATTGCGTGTAATGCAAGGCAAGTCAAGGATGCGTGTTGTGCAAGCTCCTTTTTGTGTAGCGTACAACACAAGATATTAATAAAATTAAAATGAATATTTTTCATAAAATCTAGGGCTGTTACATTATGGGTCGAAATACGCTCATCAAATAGAATTTGGACAAGTTTAGTTTACTATTTTAACCTTATCATTTAGTTTTAGCTTTAAGTTAGATAATTTTACTTTTATCGTCTCTTTTTGTGTTCTTACACTATAAGGTTAATAAACTTACTATAACAAGAAAAAAGAACCCCAAGTTGTTTATTATTGATATATATAATCTTATATAAGTCATTTGGCCGATCCTTAGATTTTTAGGAATAAAATAACAATTAATAATATAATATTTGTTTTAAAAACTATTTTATGTCAATTTTGAAACTATTTAGTAATTGATTTTTGTGAAAATCATAACAGAATGATTATTTCGAAAAAAGTTACTTAAATCAATAATAACATAACATATTAACCTATAAAATTAGTGTAATTCATAAAAAGTCTAAAATTACATTTATTTGGGTATTTATAACATCAATTATGTCAATATTTCATTAATAAGATAATTACGTCATCATCGTTGTGTCATAAATAAATTACATTATTTAATGTCTAAAAATTACAAATAAAATACCATTATGTAGGAAATCTTTTTATCGTTCTAATGAATATTTTTAGTCGAATTTAGCTTATGTATAACCCTATATTAAAAATTATCTACGTATTAAACTTTGATTTTTACTATTTTAACCCTTCTTTAAATAAATTAATAATAAATGTCCTAATCTAATCCAAGTGGGCCTAAATGGTCATATTTTATATGTAAGGTTGTTTGTGGTCGAATTACACTTATCCAATAGAATTAGGACATGTGTTAGGGTAGTAATATTATCATTTTTACCCTTAATTACCCTATTTACTTTTAACCGTGGTAAAAAAAGTAAAAAGTTACTATTCACCAAAAATTATTTTCAACTCATTGAACCACATTTTAGTCCTTGATATTAACCGTGTCTCTCGGATTTTCTAAATTCTACTCACAGAAGTAGTAAAATTAAGTTTTATGAAAAATTCATTTTTTTAACTACCACTTAGTGGTTTCACTATTCATCAAAAAATGAAAGTTTCCAGAAAAATACAAATAATTAGGCCTAAGCTATATTTGATATTATGATTTAAAAAATGATGTTTACTTTACCAAATTCAAAACATATCATTTACATTTACTAATTTAAAAATTAATTCCCGTCGTCAAAACAAATAGCGTATTTTAAAAAAATAATAACTATCAAAAGATTGACACTTGTTTATGTCTGTTTTAAATGTGAAATTACATCCAATGAACAACATTGTATTAAATTGTAAAAATATATTCTAAATATACTTTAAAACCACTCAAATTAATAATTTATCACTATTAATTATTTTGATTAAAAAAGTTTTTTTTAATTATAATTTAGTAATTTTCACTATTCATCAAAATATGAAAGTTATTCGAAAAGTACCAAAATTTCACCATAATCTAATTTCGATATTTTGAATCCAAAAATGAAGTCCATTTTGAAAAATAAAATTTATAAAATTTCAAAAAGTGGTTATTACTATTCATAACGGCTAGTTTTAATAATATTTTAATAGCATATTGCTGTTTAGTGAAACTCGGTATTGCTTACTACACACGCTATAGAGGAAGGTCGTGATTGCGTGTAATGCAAGGAAATTCAAGGATGCGTCTTGTGCAAGCTCCTTTTGGTGTAGCGTAAAACACAAGACATTAATGAAATTAAGAATATTTTTCATAAAATCTCGGGGTGTTACATTCTACCCCCTTTAAAATGAATTTCGCCCTCGAAATTCATCGAGGTTATAAATGGTTTACTACTCGAAAGTTTCTTTAATAGAAACCGACATCGTAAAAAGGAATACCAAAACCAATCTTTAAAAACAAAAGTATGAAACGTAACGGTTACCCAAATAAACTAATCACTGGGTTTCCACATAGGTGAATATATGGATATGGAAGAGAAATCTGACTATCATGTTCTGATGGAGAGTGGTAGAGAACATGGATATGGAAAATCCAGCAATCACAAAGCCATAAATTTGTGACGATCTAAGGTACCATCTGATTCATCAGATATAAGAGCACTAGGACAACATTTTTGGTTTTCAAGATCATTTCCCTAAAGTTGATGACATTGGAATTAGAAGAAATACATTCATGATTTTGGTATAGTCTCATTGTTGGTCGTTCTTTGGATAATTTCCACTTCATCTCCTAAATAAATAAAGATGAATTTTTCATTCGTTATGTGTTATAAGATCATGTGATAGAATTATGGGTCATTCCATCTATCTCAAACAAATGGTTAGAAAAGTTATCAAAAAAATACATAAGTCCATCTATAGTGAGATTAATCATATATGGTTCTTAAAATGGACTTATAATTCATATATCATATTGCATAATATAATAAAACTAGTTTCTACTAAACAGAGACTTACTGTAGGCCAGTGATAGGCGATAAAGGCTAGTCGCACTTCAGTTGTGGGTTTGATTCCCACAGCCTTGTCCGACGCGATGGGCTGTCGCCCATCCTGCAGGTTGTCCTTTTTCTAAAACTACATTACTATAACATCGCATAAATAATATCGGAAAAACTTCTATCCTTAAACAATACTAACTTATGTACAACATAATCCATTTCAATCTTTAGGCTTATCCAAAATAATACCGTGTAATCTCATATTATAGTGAAAATGATTACCAAAGAGTTCATACAACTAGCATGTTAATACCATTGTTGATCCCCATATATCATGAGATATGTCTTGTTGGTCACATTCCAAATGTTCGAAGGCCTTAATAATTTATTCTCTTGAAAAATGAATACCCATTGAACCTTAGTGAAAACATGAGTGCTGTTAAAAGTTAACACTTTCCAAATACCAAAATCCTCAAAATTATATATACTCAAACCATGATATCACTTAGTCTTTATATCAATCATGAGCTCCTGAATACTGTTAAACATTTAATTTTCTCGTTTTCCCTTCATTATGCGCATATCATATTTTTTTCCAAAAATATCTCAATCACTTTCCATAGTTACTGGTACCATTGAAAACCACAATATACTAATACATAAATATTCCAATATTCCACGATACTATATACAACATTATTTTGAAATCCCATTACATAAACATTCAATCATTCCACCACATCGTTGTCATATTCAACATCGCCAATAGTGAACGCATGTGACTTCCCTTTGTCCTTTGCCTTAAGTGCTTGCTCATGTCGATCATCAATAACCCTTGGATTAGGGCATTTATTAGCATAATGACCCATTTCCTTGCATTTGAAGCATTGAAGTGTTGGTGGTGTGTTCTCTGCAGTCTTTTCTTTATTCACATCATTAGAAACCCTTTTTCTATTACTTCAATACTCAGCTGCTCGATGACCTTATTTTCCACACTTAAATCATTTCCTAGTCCCTTTAAGACAATCTCCACCATGCTTCATTCCACACTTTGAGCATAAGGAAACATTTATCTTCTTTTCACCATTATTCTGAGATTTCTCATTGAACTCCATCTTTCGTTTCTTATCAAAACTATGATATGGATAAGTAACACCAACTTCCATTTCTACCTTGATAGCACAACGCACAATTTCTTCATAGCTACTGAAGTCTCTTATAGATAATGCCCTTCGAAGATTTGGTTTTAAGCCACTGAAGAATCGATCAACTTTACATTCAGGTTGGATGATAAATCCAGATGCATACCTTGTAAGCCTTTTAAAATTTGTTTCGTATATACCAACAGATTCATCATCCTTTTTCTTTAGTTCAAGAAAATATTTCTCCATATTTTTTTGAAGAATACGAGGGAAGTACATATTGAAAAATAAGTTCTTGAACTCGTCCCATTCCAGGGACTCAATTTCATCTCATGGGCTCATATTCTTGATTGGATTCCACCATTGATCAGCATCACCTTCCAAACGATACACTGCTAAGATGAATTTATCATGGTCATAACATTGAAGAACTGAAAATATCGTTTCAGTAGTATTGATCCATTGTTCAGCAAAAAGTGGATCAGAAGACCCACTGAAAGAAGGTGGACATTGCCTCATGAAGGTCTCAATAGAATATTGTTCCCTTATCTTCTCATTTGGAAGTCTAGAATGTTTCATAGCTTGTGTAAGTATAGCAACAAGATTTTGCACTCCATCTCCCATAAAATTTTTTTGTACAGAAGGACTATCATTGCATTGTCCATTACATTGGTCAACACGGTTCCTTCGGGTTCCAGCCATCATCTAAAACCCAAAAAGAATAGTGTGAGAGGAACAAATCATGCTAGGAAAACAACCTAATAAAGGGGGAGTACCTTCAATATCTAACATCCTAGGTTTAATTTAATATCGTTACCATAATTCTAGGACTATAACCTATACATATACTTAACCTTAGGGACATCCCTATACATTCTTTAGAAATATCTCTAGGGATCTCACTAATGTTCTCACATCCTAGTTTCCAAAGGTTGACTAAACCTTTCCACTGATACCAACTGTAGAGACCCGAAGCTTAACGTACATGGACATTACATTACTTTTTCAGAATACTTAGTACATAACAAAAAGACACACACAAGGACCGTAATAGTTTAGTGTCTTTGGAAACTTAGAATATAATCTTCTAATCGTGGTGAAAGATCTTCAACATCTACCATAAATATCTTCCTTTTTTTTATACCTAAAACCTTTATTTATATCCTGGGGAAAAGAAAACATAAAAGGGTGAGCTCAAATTCTCATTAAGGGTAAACAAAAGAAATATCAATCACATCATATTCATAAGAACATAACATTTTGGGAATCTTAATCCTGCAAAAGAGATCATAATATCATAACATGGGATAAATCATAGTACTGAAATGTAATCCCAATAATCATAACTTAAACATGAAACTTTTTGTCATACACACATAATCATAGATAATCATTTATTATTAGTCAAGACTCATTTCCAAGACTATCTTAGTGGAAAAAGTCCATTTCTGGACCGAGTTCATTCCTCATTTCAGTCCTGTTTCACTGAACCGTTTTAACCTGCCATTCCAGCCATGTCTATCTCATGAGATATAAAATATTTACCCACTGCATTGGAGTGAGATATAGGTACCACCCACCTCATAATTATACCATTCTTATTTTTGCCACAAAATCATAAACCATACATCATAGCATAACCCATGTAATAAAAATGGGATTCTTAAACATCGTGACATCATAAAAAAGTTAATATAAGATAAAATATTTCATAAAAATAATTCCATCACAACATAATCAAATAAATGTAATAATAGGGATAGAAACAGAACCCTATATTATCTTAGATGGAAAATAATTTTGATAAAACACTTGAACTCCATTCTTGAGGAAAATATCCTTTCTACTTCAAAAAAACATTTCCTTTCTTAACTTGTCTTACAATTTTAAAATAAAATAAGTTGATTAAAAATAAACTTGAAAACTTCTAAAGGAAGCTTCTTGGAAATAATGTTTTAAAAATCCATTCATGTCGTATAAGTTAACAAAACATTCTTCCCGTACTTTTGTCGGAAAAGTCAAAAAGTACCTCGTACGAAAAACGACAAAAGATTTCTTTTATATCATTTACTAAAAACTCACCGAAGGGTAAAATTGGATTTAAAAAATTATAGTTGGATTGAAATAATATTACCTATTGAAGAAACATGGATGTATATGATAAAATACACCCTAGTAAATTCCAAAGTATAAACAATGTCGGATAAAAATGAGATTGTGATATTTCCATTACCTTTGGTCCGATATGCTTCGTAAGTGTCCGAACATCCTGTATAATTATTTAAATAGTGTCATTGACTTATTCCAGAATCATACTCACTGTTATGATATCATATATGGTTCACTTATGACTTTATATAACCCGTTCTTTTGTAAATTCCATGTTAAAGAGCATTTTGGGTAAAATCGTTTCATTTGTCATCCATGTTTTGAATTGTAATTATTCATATGATTACATAGATCATGATTACTTAATTATATAATATAAAACATTATTTATATATAATATATATTCAGAATATTCTTAAATATAATAGATCAGTAAATGGAAATAAATACACCGTTCATGGAGACGGTAGGCCGTACGTACACATGAACGCTGTCTCCGCTTCCTTATTGAGTTGAAAGGAATTAAGTAGATGACATACATATATATATACATAAATCCAGTATCATTATTGTGTCATATATTTCATGATTACTTATTATATATACTATATAATCATTCATGAATGGTTAACGTGGAGAATGAATCTCATCGCGTCGTGGAGACGGTAGTCCGTACATACGCACGAGCGATGATATCGTTCTCATGATCGTGGAATTGTATAGGAGTGTATGTATACTATTTCAGAATCAATATAACTTTAAAATAATCACATATAGTTATTATTTACACCATTATACCCATCTAAGTAAGGTGGTGGTGGAAAATAGATTACACCACGGCGTGGATACGCTATTCCGTACGTACGCACGCGCGGTGATTTCATTTTCCGTAGGATGGATAGATAATGAAATAGGGTTGTTTCATAATTATAATAACATATCAGTATATTAGTGATACTTATGTTATTACTTCATAATGAAACAACCTAAGAAGAAGAAGTGGAAGAAGAAATAAAGTTGAAAGAATCGGTAACAGACATTACCTCTTCTTTGAAGCGCCTCTTTGAGTCCTCTTCTTAGGGAACTTAAATTGGTCTTTGAAGAAGACAAGGACCTCTAGGATGTTTCGAGGTAAGTGTAGAAGATAATTTTTCAGGGATTGGACGATCTTGAAGTCTCAAAGTGGTGTGAGGAAGAGAGGGAGGAGGTGCCCTTTTATAAGAGAGGAGAGGGGCACCTTTGGAAAAACCAAAAATATTATTTTATTATAAATCCATATTCGGTTTTAAATAGCTCAAAATTGATTTATTTATAAGCTAAGGTGGGGATAGGTCGAAATAATCTCATCAAATAGAATTTGGACAAGTTTAGTTTACTATTTTAACCTTATCATTTCGTTTTAACTTTAAGTTAGATAATTTTACTTTTACCGTGTCTTTTTGTGTTCTTACACTATAAGGTTAATAAACATACTATAACAAGCCAAACGAACCCCATGTTGTTTATTATTAATATATATAATATTATATAAGTCATTTTTCCAAACCTTATATTTTTTGGAATAAAATAAAAATTAATAATATAATATTTGTTTTAAAAACTATTTTATGTCAATTTTGACACTATTTAGTAATTGATTTTTGTGAAAATCATAAAAGAATTATTAGTTTGAATAATGTTACTTAAATAAATACTAACATGTCATATTAACCTATAAAATTATTTTAATTCATAAAAAGTCTCAAATTACATTTATTTGGGTATTTATAACATCAATTATGTCAATATCTCATTAATAAGATAATTACTGCATCATTGTTGTGTCATATATAAATTAACTTATTTAATGTCTAAAAATTACAAATAAAATACCATTATTTAGGAAATATATTTATCTTTCTAACGAATATTTATAGTCGAATTTATCTTATGTATAATTCTATATTAAAAATTATCTACTTATTAAACTTTGATTTTAACTATTTTAACCCTTCTTTAAATAAATTAATAATAAATGTCCTATTCTAATCCATGTGGGACTAAATGGTCATATTTTATTCATAAGGTTGTTTTAGGTCGAATTACACTTATCAAATAGAATTAGGACATGTGTTAGGGTAATAATAATATAATTTTTACCCTTAATTACCCTATTTACTTTTAACCGTGGTAAAAAAAGTAAAAAGTTACTATTCGCCAAAAATTATTTTCATCTCATTGAACCATATTTTAGTCCTTGATATTAACCGTGTCTCTTGGATTTTTGAAATTCTACTCATAGAAGCGGTAAAATTATGTTTTATGAAAAATTCAGTTTTTTTAACTACCACTTAGTGGTTTCACTATTCATCAAAAAATGAAAGTTTCCAGAAAAATACAAAAAATTAGGCCTAAGCTATATTAGATATTATGAATTCAAAAATGATTTTTATTTTACCAAATAAAAAATATATCATTTACATTAACTAATTTAAAAATTAATTCTCGTCGTCAAAACAAATAGCGTGTTTTTAAAAGATAATAACTATCAAAAGATTGACACTATTTTATGTCTGGTTTAAATGTGAAATTACATCCAATGAACAACATTCTATTAAATTGTAAAAATATATTCTAAATATACTTTAAAACCACTCAAATTAATAATTTTTCACTATTAATTATTTCGATTAAAAAAGTTGTTTTTAATTAAAATTTAGTAATTTTCACTATTCATCAGAATATGAAAGTTATCCGAAAAGTACCAAAATTTCACCCTAAGATAATTTCGATATTCCGAATCCAAAACTGAAGTCCATTTTGAAAAATAGAATTTAAAAAATTTCAAAAAGTGGTTATTACTATTCATAACGGCTAGTTTTAATAATATTTTAATAACATATCATTGTTTAGTGAAACTCGGTATTGCATACTACACACGCTATTGAGGAAGGCCGTGATTGCTTGTAATGAAAGGCATTTCAAGTATACGTGTTGTGCAATCTCCTTTTGGTGTAGCATACAACACAAGACATTAATGAAATTAAGAATATTTTTCATAAAATCTCAGGGTGTTACAAAGTTATTCTAATAGTAAATGTAAAATTTTATTAACTTTCATTAAAATTTGAAAAGAAGAATATTTCCAACATTTTCCTTTGGTGTTATTTTAAAATTTTTACAAAATTACAAAAACAAATATTTTTAACATATTTGTATTGAATTACCATTTAAAAAATCATTTATTTTATTCATTATCAATCATCCTATATAAATAAATTTGGGTTTTAGATGAATACTCTATTCAATATTTTATGATAATTTTTTGTATTAGAATTATTTCATTAGGAAACCAAAATTTATTTTCATTTAATGAGACAACTAAGCGTGTTCTTGATTAGGAGATTATTCAAATATTCAAAAGTGTTTTATGTTTACTAGAAATATATATGTGTTTTAATCATGCTATGTCTCTTGGAATTTTTATATTGATGTTGGGTAAACATGATACATCACTGATAAAGGGTAATCTCATTTTCTATCTCTAATACAGTAGGTAATATAACTTAGTACACCAATGGTAGTTTACTATAGGAGATGTTGAATTATCTGATTAAGTGATTCTATCTCATGGTTTTTTATAAGGGTGAATATAAGGATAAATTTATACGGTGACCAAATTATATTATAGAAATTGGTTATAAAGTAAATATTATGATATCAATGTATGTAAATGAGTTTTTTTTATAAAAGAAACATTTTTGACATTTTTAATATAAATGTGGAAGGACGTTTTTTCAAGGAATGTTATTCTTGAGTTATAATATTTTCCCATAACAGTTCATGATGATTATTTTTACCATTATTATCTCATATGTTTTTTTGAAATATATTGAAAAATTATTATGTTTTCATTGAAAAATAAATATATATTTTAACTCAAATAATTTTTTTTTAAATGAAAAAATTATAATAATTTTTTTAATGTTATGGCATTAAACATTAAAAAATACTGAGTTGTAGTCAATAACATAATTTCAATCACATTGTGGATATTTTAAGGTTTAAATTCCTATATAATAAGTCTATACATCATACTTAAATCCCATATTCATAAAAAGTGTATACTACTAAAATCATATCCATCGTTTCCAATATAGATAACTTTTATAATAAAACATGATTTCTTTTACATAAAATTCTTCATAACATTCAACAGGACATCCTCCATTCTTGTACCCATCCTTATACCCTATGAAAATTATTTTAAACATCGGTTGATCATAAAAATATCATTAAGGTACATAAGAAGAATGACATAAATTATTAATCAATGTATTCCTTAAACCCATTAAATAGTTTTAAAAAATTTATACTTTTCATCCATAAAACATAAGATCTTTATCCTCAATCATGAAATTATAAGATTCTTGTTAAACAACACACAAAAATCAATAATAAAGGTAATTTTTTTGAATTAATTATATATAAATAGTACATTTATTGAATCTATCACCAATGCATAGGGAGTAACCTTCATGGTTACATTTAGAGTCCCCAATGTAGTATATTCCATTAATATCTTACAAAAAACCCTTATGTGTTAACTTTGTATCATCACCCAAATCAATGGATATCTATAGAGGTAATACCAACACTAATTTTATCATATAACCACTCATAATCACATATAATTTCTAATAACCAAAATATAAAAACCACTTAAATTATTAATAGTAGAAAAATAACTTTTCCACATTCAATTCACTTTTCCATTTTACAATGTCTCACACCCATAAATGAAAACACATTATTTGCAAAAAAAATTTATTTTGTAAAAGATTCATCAAAACATAAATGTAACATTATATCAGGAAATTAAATTCATGAATTCTATGTTAAAAACTATCATTTTGTCTTTTCTAAAATTAGTTGAAATGGTAACACTAAAAGTAGATTTTAAAGGAATGTCCCTTTCCTTAGGTCAGACAAGACACATACAATATTATGGTCAGGTCAGACATCCTGTTGGTAATCTGCACTTGAGTCAAATCTAAATTCGGTAAGATTTCAATATTCAACATGTTTGTAAAAACAAAATATCTAGAATAATATTCTCTAAATGATTATTTTTTATGCATATATTATAATTTTATATCATATCATTAACAATGCTTACAAAAATTGAAGTGTGTTGTAATCAAGAGACCGTAGGGCGTATGTAAACATGAGTAACATTTTTATTTTTCAGGGTCCAGTACAGAATAAAGGAAATTATAAATTTATATTTATATAATGATCATAATATAATTAAAATAATATTAATAATTTAAATATAATTATATATGTCATCCATTTTATGTGGTGAGAAAAAATGAATCACATTGCTTTGTGGAGATGATAGATCCCACACACGCACGAACGACGATGTCATTTCTATTTGAATAAATAATAAAAAATAATAAAATTTTATTTAATAATGATAAATAATTCTTGGATATTATATATAATAATTATTTCAATCATTATATCTAGTATTGATAGATGATAGTGGAAAAAAAATTATATCTGTTCGTGAGATGGTAGATTATCTTATACACTAACGAATAATTAATTTCACATATGATCAATGTGGATATAGATTTAGGTGATTAAATTTACATAATAAGATATAATTATATTAAGGATATAATATTTATTATATGAAAATGTTTTAAAAATATTTGACGGATGTGGAAGATGAAAATAAAACAGAAATAGTAAATTGAAAATGATACCTCTTATTTAGATGATCTCCATTGAAAAACACCCTAACCCCAAACAGGATGATTTTAAGCCTAACATAAGGCATCTAGAATGTGTATATGGATTCTAGGATGGGATTTTGAAAGATTTATTCCAATCAAAATAGGTATTGAGGTATAAAAAAAATTGAAGAATAAGTTCCCATTTATAAGAGAGAAGAAGGGTACTTTTGGAATTATTCAAAATATTAAATTAATATAAATTAATAATCATTTAAAAATGAGTGAAAAATAGTTTATTTATATGTTATGATAATTTTGGGTATAAATCCATTCATCCATAGAAAATTATATAATTTTCAAATATTTTTTCAATCCTAAAATTTGGGTTTTAACCCTTATTAAACCCCTTTAACTCAAATTGTGATATCATGTAATTTAGACATTGAGGGTCAATATAATTACTATAAATTTCCAAAAGACCACTAAATTAATTAAAGATGAAATTTTATTACTTATCTTAGTATATTGGATTAATTTAAAATATTTTATGTTTTATATCATTTAATGAAATATTATTCATTTTAAAATATCATTAATGTCAATTTTGAAAGAATTTATTATTTTGTCTTTTAAAAAAATAAAAATAACATGATAAATATGAACTAAGACTTATCAAACATTAGAAAAACATCGATGTCAGTTTTTTTGATTAATCAACCCATATTATATTTATTTTAAATTTTTTATTATGATTTATTTTACATTTTCATTAATTAAAAATTTATTGCATCTTCATTGTGAAAGATATTAAATTAATTATTTCTTACAAAATAGATTTAAATAAATTACAATGATAATGAAAAAAATTATATTTCAAAATAATATTTACAATAAAAAAGATCCTCTATATAACCCTATATTAATAACATTTCATTTCTTAAAGATAAAATAATTACAAAATTGACATTTGTTGGAATTAAATACATTTAATGGCATAAAATCATATACATGGAACCAATAGAATTTAAATCTTCCCAAATATTATTTTTTTATAATTACTCATCAAATATAATTTGTACAAGTGTTAGGATAATTTCATAACATTTATAATTTTATTTTAACACTTAATTACCTAATTTACAAATAATTATGGAAATAAATTTTTTTGAAGTTACTATTCATATTTCCCGAAAACTAAATGGAACAATTTACTAAATTTTGACCATTAGATTCCAAATATCTTTGCAATTTTTTAAAATTTGAAAAAAAACAAATTGGCTAAAATTAATTTAAAATTAATATCGTTAAAGAGGTGAGAAAATGGTTTATTAATGTGAAAACATTCAAAAGGTTGAATTTTTTTATATCCCAATTCATTGGGAAAATTATGATAATGTCCTAAATTTAATTATATTGTATTCAATTGATATAATTATGATTTAAAACAAAATAAAATTTTAATTTAACGCTATAAATTATTTAGACAAAAAAGATATTTTCATTTAAAATGCAGTACATTTTAATATTCTTGAAAACGTGAAACTGATCATAAAAATACCAAAAATTCAACAAATTTAAATTTACATATTCCACTTTAATGTTAGAATATTATATTGAAAAATACAAAATTTTAATTTATCAAAAAACCGATTTAAAATATGTGCATCATCAAAAGGTAAAAAAATTGGCTATTTAGAAAAAAATATTTAATAAACATAAAAAAATTCAATATTATATTATTCAAATAAAAAATATTATATTAATTTAAAAGTATTTTAAAAATACCTAAAAACTTATTATATCATTACATAGATTGTAAAATTTCTTACCCCCTTTTAAAAATTACTTCTATTTAATTTAATTCACCTATTAAATTAGTGTGGATACCATTCCTTCAAAGCATTTTAAATTTCTTTAATTGCCTCTTCAAAAATATGGGTTTTCTATAAAATAATAACCCGATGAATAAAATTATTCTACAACACATTCTTCTTTCAGCCAATAACATGAACTGGATTTTTCTCATAAGAAAGACTTTCATTAACTGAACTACTTTAGAGCATAAAACATGTGATGTATCTAGTAAATATTTATTTAACATTGAATCATTAAAAATTATGCACCTATGGAAAAATAAAAGGAAAACCCACTCCATATAGAAATAATCAAAATTTATGAATTCTTTCATAGGTTCCGATGAACTTTGGAAACGGCTTAAACTTATTACCAAACCACATCACAATTTTCCTTGGAGAAACATTGAGAAAGACATGATATAAAACCTTGAAAGAATGATCATTCCTCCTGTAATCAGAATAAACTAATTTACCAGCTATAATATGTCCTTATGTGCCACTGAAAAAACAAAAAATTCACTTTAGTTTCATCTACCAATTCTGGTCCTATTAACATCCATTCATATACATCACACTAAAATTCTGTTGTTCTATGCCACTTTCATTATATTGTCTCAATTGGTTCCATTAGTATAGTGGAAGGAAAACTGTTACTATAAGAAAACTCACATAAACAAATTTGTTGATGCCAACTTCCCTAGTAATCCAATTAACACACATGTATCATATCCTCTAATGTTTTAATATATCATTATAACTATCAATAAGAACAAGGGTGAAAAAATGTGTAAAAGATAAACATGGTTATGAATGAATTTTGAAGGCCTTTATAAAATTTAGAAGTGATGCTGGAAGAAAAATTGGATATAATAGAGAGAGGAACTCCATGTATCCCAATTATCTCATTGTGATACCACTAAGATATTTGATCTAGAGATATAGTGGCTCCAATATGAAGAAAATTTGTATATTTAATGAGTTGATCTATAATAAGTGAAATAATTTTTTTACTTCAAGAAGCCCTTGGTAATCCCAATTTGAAATCAATGGAAATTGTTTCCCATTTGTACTCAGGAACTGGAAGTGGATAAAGAATCATCTTCTACAATATTCATTATTCTATAACATATGACATTTCAAACTCTTCATTGTAAAGTTAGTAATTTATATTTTTATTCTATCCCACTAGTAATACTCTCGTAAGACTCTGTACTTCATAGTGTAGAAAGGATGAACCAAAATGGAGATCTAAGAGCTTTACATAACAATTCTTTATTCAATTGAGAATCACAGGGAATAAATAATCTCTTCGCAAATCATGAAACAAAATCTTTATCAATGATAAATTCATGAAACTTAACATTTTATCCAATTATAATTTTTTATGTGACAAACCGTTATGCTTATATGTTTTTTGAATTATGTCTGATCGAGAAGATTACACTGAAACCAGAAACAAAATAGTGGATAATCCTACACTTTCAACATCCTTGACAATATTCATCAAATCATTAACTAATGGGTCATTATTAAAATGTACCATGGTTAATATAGATTTTCTTTCTAGACTCAATGAATTGACCTCTTTATGTTTGCTTCCTGGATGATAATGAATCATGCAATCTTAATTCTTGATTATTTCCAACCATATTCTATATCTATTTTTTATTCGTTTTCAGTGAATATATACATTTAATAGAAATGATCACTATATATTTCACATTTTAATCCATAAAAAAGAATCTTAAAAATTATTAATATAAAAAATAAGAGCTATTTCTAAAACATGTGTAGTGTAATCTAAATCATGAAAATCTAAATAACATAAAACATAAGAAATTTCTTGATCATTTAACATTAGGATACAATCATTACCTTTCAGAAAAAAATCATTTTAGATGTAAAAATATAAAAAAATTGGAATGCAGGGTCCGAATTGTTGAATTCACCAATCATATATTCAATTCCTGAAAAAAAAACCATCCAATTCCTTTGTATAGATGAAAATAACTCATTTTTAGTTATCTTATTCAGTGGACTAGATAACCATGAAATTTTATCAATAAACCTATGTTAATATCATAATAAACCATGAAATCTATAAATATCTATTATATTTTTGGGTCACGACCATCCATCAACAAATTTTAATTTATTAGGATTAATGGTTATGCCATATTTAGAAAAAATTTCATCAGGGATGGAAAACTATTTCAACTAAAATTAACAGATGATAAATTTCATATACATGTTAGTTTCTATTATTTTTTTAAAAAACCCCTTAGATATATTTTTTTCTTCTATTTACTCTTATAATATACAAAAATGACATCAATAATCAAAACCACAAACTTATCCACGAAATCCTGAAATTTTCTATTCATTAGATCCATGAATACAATAGGTTAATTAGTTAACTGAAATGGAATAATTTCAAATTCATAATAATCATTTCTTGTGTGAATCATATTCCTTGGAATGACTCCTTCCTTTACGTTCAACTTATAGTACCTAAAATTCAGATCATCCTTTGACAAATATTTTTCTCCATGGAGCTGATCAAATAAATCATCGATATGAATCATATGATTCTTTTCCATAATATTGATTTTATTCAAGGCTCTATAATCAATGAATCATCTAATTGAACCATTATTATTTTTAAATAACATGAATGGGGAACCCCATGATATAGTTCTATATCAGATTAAATATCAATCTTGAAACTCCTATAACTTCGTTTTCAATTCTATATGTTTTACTTGGGCCATTTTATTTGGGGATCTTGAAATGGGAATATCCAAAGAGGCTAAGTAAATAGTAA
Source organism: Viscum album (assembly GCA_963277665.1). NCBI lineage: Eukaryota > Viridiplantae > Streptophyta > Magnoliopsida > Santalales > Viscaceae > Viscum > Viscum album. Next base: position 1,144,259,170 of record OY728159.1, on the reverse strand, counting down.
ATTAAACTTCCATATAAGATATAATTCTAGGAAACTAATCAGTAAAAATATCAAGATACTCATTTACCAATGAAAACCCATTAATATGAATAGTTGAATCATTTTTATCAAAATGTAAAAGAAGGTTTTTCCTCATATATTGACAATTCCTCTACTTATTGATATATTTTAAATGGTTTGGATTCATTATTATACACAAAATCAAACTTTTTCTTATAAAAACATCATTAGATTAGACTTTTACCTTCTAATGGTAAATATAAAGAAAATATGAAACTATAATAATGTCAAACTCTAATATTGGACAGACAACAATGTTTTCAGGTAAATTCATTCAGTAGATGATGAAGGGAATATTCATATAATTTCTTTTTGCCATAATATTTCCCCAAATTGTTTTATACATAAGTTATTGATTTATTTCATCTGGTGTAATTTCCAATTTAGTAGATAATATACAAGAAATGAAATAATGTGTAGAAACCAAATTAGACAACACACTGATATAATTTGAATATAAGAACAATGTACCTGATACAACATCATCTGATGGTCAAATATCATATGCATTATTTGTAAATGAATTCATCACACCTTTCTCCTTATTTTCTACTTTTATCTTATCATTTAGGTTCCTCCTCAGACACTCACTAGCATAATGAGGAATCTCATTGAATTTATGAAATTTAACTAAATGTTTATTAGAATTTGTCTTACAACTACCATGATATTTTTCATTATAGTTAGGATCCTTATGCACACTCTTTCCAAATCCGATGAACGTACCAAAATTTATAAGGAATTCATTAGTGTGTTTTTTCCACAATTCTCCCAAACTGTAAACTCATTTTCTTACAACAAAACATATTTGATGAATTATACCACTTTTTCAACAATATAAACAACTTTTTTATTGGTTTTCGAAGAAGATATGATCATTAGAAAACCCATTTTCCACCTTCTCCACACATAAAACTAGTTTTTTGTAAAATTTCAATTCACATGAAGCCAGTTCCCTTATAAATTTTGAGTTCAATGGAGAATACAAATTATTGATTTTCCTATCAACATCCAAGATGAAATTTGGAGTATACCCTAATAATAATGTGATTTTTTATTTATATTATTCCACTAAATCATCATCTTACATAAATTACAAGACTTGTTTTTCCATCCTATGTAAAATAACCATACAAAAATATTTTTCAGAAAAAGTATTTGTGAATTCAACCCATTCTGATAAATAAATATCTTCATTTTCCTAGATATTCTTAACCATCAGCTGCCTACTAGTCAAATTCTACCTCAAACTATACATATAATGATTATCATTTCTATCATATAAATAACCCATGAAATCCTAAAACATTTCATTGAATTAACCAACCCTTTTAATACCACTAGGCTATAATAATCCCTAGAAATAAAGGATTTTTCCTCATAAAATGCTCTAATACTTAAATATTATTTTTTGGTTGATCTAGGTATTATCATGTAGGGATACCACCACCATTTTTTTCCTTTTTCATCCTACTAATCACAAAAACTAACTATTCATTTTTTATTCCTGCCATTTTTGGATACTAATTTCGATGGATGTTTTCCTCTCAATTCCATCCCATAATTGCTTCCCTATTTCCTCTGCAAAAAACCATTTTGAGCATACATATTTTAGTCGAAGAAACATTATGATTGTTTTGTCTCAGAAATTCCATGAAATATTTTAATTATATAGAATTATTTTGAGATAGGGAAATATTACGGCACATGATTCCAAGGCCTAGAGAGCCTGGAACGTATTTCTAAACTTTTTATAAGGTATGTTCAGTAAACATGTGAGCTTTATTTTCTATCTTTTGAACCGGTGCATAGATTAATAATATGAGGGCACCATTGAACTAATAACACCATGAATCACCCATAAATGATATAATGTCGGCTGAAAAGGGTTGAGCAGAAATGTTATATTTTGGACATTTCGAGAAAAATTATTAAATTACTTAAAAAAGTTGTTATATATTTTTTCTCATCCGTTGAGCAGCAGAAAATGACATTGTGGGGTGGTGATGAAGCAATGAAGAGGATTATTAATGGGGATTATTAATGGGTAGTACCACCTAGTGTAATGATGCAATAATAGAAGCGTAACAGAAACTCTATTTCATAAATAAAACAGCATAATGATGTGACGTTGCAACATAACTGAAACACTACTATAAGATTCCATTTAATTTATATGGCATTGGAGACGATAGAGGATTAATTAGTGGGAATCCTCTGATGTACCTCTATCATTTCTTACTCTCCAACTAAGTACAAATAGCAATGAATGCCAACATCTTCGATGCCTCTCGATGATCAGAGCTGGGAAGCGATGTCGACACATATAATTCTTGAGAATAAACAGTACATAATCAAACATCAATGAAGTAGAGCTTTTATTTTTATTTCATAGTAATTCGCCATTATTCTGTTTTTAGAAACGATGAACACAGATCAACCAATAAACATGTTGATCCGTAATTCATGCATTTATGCAGGAGGGTGACTTTTCTTGGGGATTTATTATCTGGGATTATGTTTATCACATGATATGATTGAAAAAATAGGCATGAGCATTCCCTCTATTTAAAACCTCTAACATAAACGGTGTAGGCCAACATGAACAAAGGATCGGACCCATTAGTATATGTGCTCTTATTAATGGTTTGTCTAAATCGATGGAAAGGCATAAATGAGACCTTTATGGTGCAAAAGGTGGACCAAGAGGACCGTCAGCATTAATAACATGAAGAAAATACCACCAGAGCGATTATAATGGTACACCGAACATCCTGCACGCGCACCGGTGGCCAGAGGTGGTGTATGTGGCACGCCGGTCGGTGCGCCTTAGTGACAGGATTTGCGGTGCCAGGTGGGTGTCGTGTAAAGGGAGGTATCCCACATTTGGGACACCCAGCTATCTGGACGAGCCACAATGAGTTGACCGCAGCTGGAGGTGGAGGACATGTGGCATCTCACAGGGCATAGAGGGTCGGACATGGTGGGTTGCATCGTCCCGGTCGGACGGCGCACCACCAGTCACTCCAGCGGGCGGTCCTTGGTTGGTGGGTCGAGCAGAACCTGCACTAACGACCCAGATCTGTGTTGGTGGGCTGGACCTGCCCCCAGTATGTCGTGCCTATGCTAGAAGACCAGACCTGTGCCCTTCATAATGGGACAAACTAGAGCGGGTCACCAGGTGACCCTGTGAACTAGACCCTCGGCCAATCTAGGTGGGGTCTAGTGAGGCCTACTGGGCCTGGCCCACTGGCCAGGCCCACAAGACTGACTCCGACCCGAACCAAGTTAGTTCGAGTCCATATAATTAAACTAGGGTATGTTGGGCCCCTGGGCCGGGATGGTTGGGTCGGCCCGATCGGGTCGGACCGGGCCATGTCACAATCGGTCCCCTATTTACTAAAATGCTTGTATCTTGAAAACCACAAGTCCGATTGATGATATTCTTGCGGCATTGAGACACTATTGATGATGTAGATCATTGTTAATTATTTTTGGTGACTTTAACGTAAATTGATATTTGAATGATCGGTTGAGGAGTGGTCCTCCCAAACACGCTATGTACGGAACCCTGCGGTTGGATGAGACTTGATGACTGCTCGATGGTGGTCCAATGGGAAGCGGCTCTATGTGACCCAGCTGACACATGGTGGGGAGCATCATTGTGTGACCTAAAAGACCCATAGTACTCAGCAAGAGGACTACCTCAGTAAAATCAATGTGGGAAGTAGTTACGTGTGACCCGACATGCCCATGGTGGGGTGCGAATATGTGTGACCCAACATACCCATGATACTCATCAGGGATGAGTACCACCATATTCCAAGGTTAGTAGGAATCATCTCTCTGTGTCCCTAGAGGCCCACTATACTCTATAGGGTTGTATTTATCCAGTAACCAAGGAGTTCAATGATATGACTAAGGATGCTACTATCAATACCCTAGAATACACCTTGTATGAGCTTTTGTTTGCTTCGTACTTATGCTTCGTTCTTATGCGTCGTGCTTCTCTTTGAGGATTTACTTGTGGTCATTACTTTGTGTTTCAGGGTCCCCTAATTGGTATTGTTATTCTCACCCCAACATTGGATTCACCCGCAAATAAGGTTCTTGGTGTAGATGATCGACGTTTCGACAGAGGTGCTCAGGGGGACATGACTGACAGACACTACGACAGTGGACTTGGTAGTATAAGACTAGGTGGGGCCCAATATGACTTGTATAACAATCATTCTCTTTATGACACATTTAAACATGATTTATTACATAAATTTTTCGCTTGATAAAACATAGAAGATCGATAATTCTAGTGTATTTGGGGCTTAGGAACACTACATAACAACATAAAACATGAAACACAACATCCTTATTGAAAACATCCTTTACATGACCACATCATTCTCTTGTACTGAGAATTTCAAGTGATAACCTAAGGAAATGCATAAAAAATGGTGAGCTATAAAGCCCAATAAGGGATTAAACATTGAATAACATGAATAATAAAATACATGTTAGGAAATTGGCATATAAATGGAGAATAAGAGAATCATGAACATAAATGCATGATATAGCATGATTATCAAAACATGGAAATGTGACGACTACACTTAACATGGTATTAGAATGACCCAAGGATAATTGCACATGGAGCATGAGAAAACCCTCATTGAACTTGAATTAGAACATGTAAATCCTCATTGCACTTAACATATCATGATACATATCATTACCAAATGCATTGGAGCGCTATCTGGGAACACCATTCATAAAAATTTAATTCATGCATATGTGTTCCACAAGGATCATATAACATGGATTCATTAAACATCATCATTTATTACACCATAAATGAATATGAAATTTATAAAATAAAATCCTAAATCAATATGTAAATGTAAATAAAGGTGAATAACATTGATAGAGAAATGGCTATTGTATTTACTACAAAATGACTTTGGCTTGGAAAATCGCGATGCAATTTCGGTAGCATACCGGCGTTACATAAGAATTCATAAAAACGGTTTATGAGAGGGAAAGGGGTGTCTCATCATATTTACATGAAATGAAAAGTAATGGGTTCATATAGGTACATGTCTCAACATATGTAATTTAATTTAGATACATAATACAAAATAATTACTTGAATGTAAATATGGAGAGAGAAATTACTTATGAAATTTTAGCATTATAACAGGTGTCCATGGGAGGAATTAATGAGAGAGAAAGGGGTTTATCAGCATTTAAAATTAAGTAAGTAAGTATGGGGGAGGGGACTAATCATACCCCCACATTTATAATTTAAAATAAAAGAGCATAACAATATTAAGAAACAAGGACATAAATAAAGAAGAATGAAATCCCTTACTTACAAGTGTGGTCCAAATGGCTTGGGAGGGGATTTGAGAGAGGATTATTGGAAGCATTGGGTGACTTGAAATTATTCTTGATAGAGGATGGAAATTTTTGGTCTATTTTCAAAGGCATTGAGTGAAGTGTAAGTGGGATATTGAGTGGGTTTATATATGAAAAGGGGGGAAATTGTTTATTATTTATGTTTTGGACCCTACACATTAAACTAATCAAAACTACAAACCATTCCATTGTTTTTTCACATGGTATTATCTAATGGGAAGTAAAAAAGAATATTTTACAAGGAAAATGGATGAACTTCTTAAAATATTCATCTTTCTTATGTGGAGGTGAGTCACACTCTCAAGGAAATCAATTTTAAAAGTTATAAATTTTTATAAGTCTTAGAGGGTCCAATAATTCTTTTTATAATAAAAAAATAAAACCCTAGAAACATTATTTTAATGATAAAACATATATTGGCCTAAAAGAATGTTTATATTATTATATTACATCACTATTGGGTCTTTATGATGTCATAAACACATTATATATTTAAAAAGTATTTAATTTTTACCCAAAAATCAAATTTCTCAGAAAATAATGAAAAATTCATCATTGGAAAATATCGACTTCCTGATTCCAAAAATATTATTCAATATATATAAATAATTTTATAAATATGTGAATTTTTACTTTTAAAATAAAAACTCGGATTTATCGAAAATTTGTGGGATTTGATAGAAATAACTTTCAAACATTAATAAAAATCACAATTGTATCGATAATAATTATATGATCATTTATATTTAATAAAAATTAATTTAGAGATAATATTTTAATAAAATATTATTTCATTAAAAAATCTATCAATTTATCAAAATATATATGTTAATTTTCTAAAAAATATATTTTTTTTCTTTAAAAACTACTTATAATGTAATAATAAGAAAATGAATGTATATTATCTATATAAAAATAATATACGTTATCATAGTGCTCAGGTCTTGTTACATAACTCCTTATAACACCCTCATAAGACTTAAGGGTATGGTGTGTGATAGTGAAATACTCTTGAGGTGGCTCGGATAACATCACTCTGGTGGTAATCTGTATCAAATTCCACTTATACTATAGGTAATTCCATTTAATATTCACGTGTTAAAGCTCGACTTGGGCTTGGTCAAGAGCGATGCCCAGTGACACCACATCCTTTCTGAGCTCCGACAAAGGGGCCTCATAAAAAGAAATTCTACTATATGAGGCCGTCATTTCCATTGTTTGGGTAAATTGGATTTGTTAAAGACCTATATATATACTAATCATTTGATCACTATTCAACATCTATATTAGAAAAGGCCATAATTATTAATGGTATATTAAAATAAAAAATCATAAAACCAATGAAGTGCATATGTTATATATCCATTTTACACAATAAGACATTTAATTAGATCAAATGGAATTTTCATTAATAAATGTTTGGGTCATTACAGTCTTCCCCGCATATGAAAATTTTCCCTCAAAATTTTCTTTTTCCCACACTAAAACAGATGCAGGTAAATCTTCTTCATCACTTCCTCTCACTACCACTTTGCTTCTTCAAACTTGTGGTTTCTCAACAACCCTTTCTTTAAGGGTATTGTCTTATTTCATAGATCTTTTTCCCTATGATCTAAGATCTTCACCATATTCTAATTATAGTAGGGGTCATTCTTAAACGGTAACACATCTATATTTCATACATGTGATGGGTTAGGTATGTTCTTCCTCAAGAGTGATAAATGGAATACATCATGTACTTGACATAGGTTCGGTGGGAGTTCTATTCGATTGGCCACTGCTCCAATGCGATCAAGGATCTAAAAAGGGCCAATATACCTTAGAATAAACATTACATTATTCCTAAAACTCATACCTCTCATCCATGGTGATATGCAAAGGAATACCATGTCTCCGACATCAATCTCTAGGTCTCATCGATGATTATCAGCATAGCTCTTTTGTCAACTCTGAACAACATTAATGCGATGTTGTATGGTCTTAACCTTCTCCACCATTTTTTTACCATCTCTGGACCATGGAGTTTTTAATCCCCAACTTCATCCAAACATGCCGGTGTTCTAAACCTCTTCCCTTAAATGGATTCATCAAGATCCATTTTTTATTCTTGAGTTGAAATTATTGTTCTAAGAGAACTCAACTAGATGAAGATGTTGATCCCATCCTCTATTTAAATCCATTAATCTTTCTCTCAAAATTTCCTCAATTGTTTGCAAAGTCTTCTCTCATTGGCCATCATTTTGAGGATGATAAGTCGTACTGATTTTCAGCACAATATTTAGTGCTTGTTGAAGACTATTACAAAATAAAGAGGTGAATCATGGATCTCGATCGGATACAATCGATTGTGGTACTCCATTTAGCCTTAAAGCTTCCCAGATATATATCTGTGCCATCATATCCAATGAGAAATCCTCCCGAATTGCGTGGATGTGTGCATTCTTTGAAAGATAATCGATAAAAACTTTGATAGCATTGTTTCCTTTGAATTTATTTGGAATTTTGGTGACAAAGTCTAGGGTGATTTTCTCCCATTTCCATGCCAGTATGGGTAATTGTTGCATTTTCCCCTTATACATCTACCTCTCATCCTTCACTTGCTAACATACCAGACACTTTTATGTATACTCAACGATCTCCTCCTTTATTTTATCACACAAATAATTCCCTCAGATATCTCGATATATATTTGTGTTTCCCAGGTGAATGGAGAAATTTTAACTATGTCCAAAATCAAAAAGTTCATTATTTATCTCTAGATTCAATGGAACATAATATATTGATCCAAATCTCACAATTCCTTTCCATTGACACTGAACTCTAAGGATTTTACTTTTCAGATAGTTTATACCTTTTACTGAATCCCCACATCATCATTTTGTGCATCCTTTATCATTTCTAAAAGAGATGGTGAGAAATAATTTGTGAACGGATTGATGATGTTCCCTTCTTCCTGATTCCCATGTCCATATTCATCAAATCAACAAAGATTAAATTATTTTAAATTCTCATCAATGATATAATCATTAGGTCCTTTTTACATAGAGAATCTGCCACCTTGATCGCATTCCCAGGGCGAAAATTGATTGAGCATTCATAGTCTCCTATCAGATCTAAACATATTTGTTTGGGCATATTCAACTCATTAGGTGGGAATATAAACTTTAGGCTTTGGTAGTCCATGTATATTTCTCACTTCTACCCAAAGAGGTAATTATAACAAATTTTCATAGTGAAGATCACTATAGCCAACTGCCAATCATGCGTTGGATAGTTTTTCTCATGAACATTCAATTTCTTTGAAGTATAGGCAATGAATTTGTAATTTTTCATCAACACACAACCCATTCCCTTCTTCAAAGAAACACTAAATACCACAAATAGTTCTCTAGTTATGGGTAGTGTGAGAACATGCACAATGATAATCCTCCTTCTCAACTCTTTGAAGCTATATTTTCATTCATCACTCCAAGAATACTTTACACCCTTCCTAGTTATATTGGTAAGAGTGTTGGAAAATCAAGAAAAATCTCACAAAAATCAGCAATAATATCTAGCTAACCCCATGAAGCTACAAATTTTTGTTACCGATGTTGGCCTCCAACATCCCTCAATTGCAGCTGTCTTGGAGGGATCCACAGATATCCAATTATTTGTGATGATATGTCCCAAGAATGTGACATCATTCTACCATAACTCACAGTTGTTGTACATTTCATAGAGCTTCTCCTTTCGCAAGTTCTCTAGTAATGTTCATAGATGTTTCTTACACTCCTCCTTGGTTTTGTAGTATATTAGAATATCATCTATATTGACTACCACAAATTTGTTGCAGTAATCTCTAATGAATATAATCATCATTTCTTTGAATATATTGGAATCATTAGTGAGTCTGAAAGGAATTAATATGAATTCATAGTTTTCATACCTTGTATGAAAAGTAGTCTTGGGTATAACCTCGTTCTTCAACCTTACATGGTAATATCCTGACCACAAATTCACCATGGATCAATATTGTGCCTCACATAGTAGACCAAAAAAGTCATCAATTTTTGGAAGAGGATACTTTTTCATTATCATGATTTTTTATGTCACAATAGTCAACGAAAAGGCGCATTGACCCATCCTTCTTCATGATGAAGAGGACTGGTGCACCCCATGGTGAGGCACTTGTGCATATAAACTCTTTATCCCAATTCTCCTGTAGTGGTTTCTTCAGATCCTCAAGCTCCACAATAGAAATTATATATGGAGTCTTGGATATTAGTAATGGCCTTGTTACATTTTCATTTGAGAATTCATCATCTCTTCTAGGAGGAAGACTATGAAATTCTTCTGAAAACACTTCATCGAATTCACCCACAATTGGCATGCCTTAAAGGATGGTAGCTTCCTTAGACTCAATCATCTGAGCAAGATAAGAATTCTCATAGGGAATTAATATATACAATTGAGATGATGGTATTTAAGATGATTCATCTCTCTCCTTTCACTTGTATATAATCTTGGGTCAATTCTTTGTATAGAGAGTGATTTGCATCTCACAAGACTTATGTTGGATATATATATGTAAAGCCAATCCATGTAGAAAATTGCATCAAATTATACCAGAGGGAGTATGATGAGGATCATCAAAATTTTCAATCTACATATTTGGATGGTGAGGAGTTATATTAATGGGATGCAATGATTTCCCCATTCTCTTTACTCACCAACTTCATTACTTCCATTATTTTATTTGGTATTGGAATTGTTCAAATAAACATTCTATATAAAAAATAATGCATAGAACAATAATCAACAAGAATATTTTCTATTTTGAATGATTAACTAGTGTACATGTCATCACTTATTTTTCTGGGTTCACTTTGGTATTAGTGATTGTAAAAGCTCACCCTTGCTTCCTTGGAGGTTGCTGGTTGCATCTGAAAACCCATAGCTTAGAGAAATGTTTTTCAAGGTGACCTAGTTTTTTGCATTTGAATCAATGAACAATGAATTGAGGATCTAACAATGCATTCCTCTCCTCTGTCAAAGATGTAGGTTTTTCATGTCGGTAGTTAAAGGCTTGGTTCTGGTTTATTCCACACCTAAAGAATTTCTTTTTCCAATTCATGATATTTCATGGGTGATTCTTTCCACATCTTTTGAAAGTTGGGTACTTGATTGTTTTATCACTATTGAATTTATCCATTAGAAAGCCAGAATTGTAGTCCAAACTACACTTCTTATCCCCATGATAACCCAAGGATTCTTCTATCTTCATTTTGACCTTGAGGGCACATCAAAAAATTCACTCATAACTATTGAAATCATAGATCACTAGGGATTTCCTTAGGCTTGGTTTTATCCCAACAAAGAAGCGATCAACCATGCATTCAGGAGTATCGAAAAATACAGAGGTGTATTGTGAATGCCTTTTGGATTTTTCCTCATACACTCTGACATATTCATTTTTTTTCTTGAGGGAAAGAAAGTACCTTTCCATCTTATGTCGGAGGGTGCGAAGAAAATATTTATCGAATTTTTTTTCCAGATATCCTTCCATTCGAATGCCTCGATCTCCTCCTTAGGATTCATATTTTTTTTATCAATTTCATCCATTGATCAACTTCACCCTCTATATGATAATAAGTTAGAAGAACCATATGTTGTTTGGAACATTGATGCATAAGGAAGATATTTTCAATGGATTTTATCTATTTTTCAACAATTGAGGGACTAAATGATCCGTTAAATATTGAAGGACTTTCTCTTATAAAACTCTCTATTTCGACATGTTATTTATTGGGGCGGTGAACATTCCACTTGACCCATGATTCGGTTAAAATATTTATTTAAATGGGAGAGTATCGTGACAATGTTAATGATTCCAGCTGCCATTAGATTTCAAATCACATTAGAACAGTCATCACATTGATCTTTACCTCAGTTTTTACCACAAGTCCTCCTATTACCGGAAATTGGGTAGAATAAAAGGAAAGGTAGGGGTAACACATAATGGGTAATACCAATACATAAATTGATGACTTATAACTAAATTTTATTTCCTTAATTTATGAATCTATAGGTTTATATCAAGGTTATCAATGATATACTTCCCAATGTATATTATAAGGGACATTTTTTATCCCCTTAACAATGGTTAATACTAAGGTTGTGAATTTACCAAAGCATATACACCAGGAGTGTCATTACAATGAGCACAACAAGGCCCATTATCGTGTTCGAGGATACCCCGAGTCAAGCCCAAAACTCATTTTCAGAGTTTTCACTCATAGGTACATCAGTGCCAAAGCTGCCTCTCTCAGCTCTTATCCTAATAGAGATGTATGTTCTTGATAAAAAAATACTCAATAATCCCCAAAATTTATCGATTTTTTATTATGCATTGTCTTATCTCTAATTATTCACTAAGGTTTTCTAATCCTAATTGAAAAAACAATTAAACCATTCAGATAACAACTATAATAACCCTTCTCTTTATTACACACTTAAACATGATTTATTACATAAACGTTTTACGTGATATAACATAGAACATATATAGATCTAGTGTGTTTGGGGACTAGGAACAATACATAATGATTTAAAACACAAAACACAACATCTTAATTAAAAAAATTCTTTAAATGAACACAATGTTCCCTTGTACATAGAATTTCATGGTATAACCTGAGGACATGCATAATAAATGGGCGATCTATTAAGGCCAGTAAGGGAGTAAACAAGGAATAACATGAAGAATAAAATACAAGTTTTAAAATAGGCATATAAATTTATCATAAAAGAAACATCTACACAAAGTCATGATAAGACATGATTATAATAACATAGAAATGCGGGGACAACACTTAACTTGGTATTATCATTAGACAAGGATTATTTCACATGAATCATGAGTAAACCCTCATTCAAATTGAGTTAGCACAAGTAAACCCCAATAACACTTGACGTATCATGATACTATTCTTTACCCAATGCATTGGAGAGCTATTAGGGCACACCCTTCTTAAACATTTCATTTCATTCATAAGTGTGCCATATAGATCAAATAAAATGGATTAATTAAACATCATAATTTATTCAAAAATAATAGAATATAAAAATTTCATATTTTAAAATCCATAATCAATAAGTAAATGTGCATAATGGTGAATACTGTTGATAGAGAAATGGGCATGGTATTCACTACACAATGACATTGGCTTCAAAAATCACGATGCAATTTTGATAGCAAAACAACGTGATATAAGAATTCATAAAAATGGTTGATGAGAATGAAATGGTTTATCATGTAATTTACATGAAAAAGATAGTATATGGGACATATAGACAAATTTCCCAACATATTTAATGGAATTTATATTCATAATACAAAATAATTTCTTGAATGTAAATGAGGAGAGAGAAATTCCTTATGGAATATCAGTATGGTAATGGGAGTTCATGGGAGGAATTATTGAAAGATAAAGTGCTATATCAACATTAAAACATAAAGAGGTCATGATGGGTGAGGTGTGAAATCATACCCCGACATTTATAATTGAAAATAAAATGGAACAACAATATTAAGAAACATAGACAAAAATAAGGAAGAAAGAAATCATTTACGTGGAAGTGTGATCACACAGGATTGGGAGGTGATTTGAGAGAGGCATCTTTGGAGCTTGGTGAATCTTGAGAGGATTATAAAAAGAATATGGAAGGATTTTTTTGAGCTCTAAAGGCTTTTATTAAAGAGGAAGTAGGATCTTGGGCGGGTTTATATTGGAAAAAGGAAGGAATTATTTATTATTTAGGTTTTTCACCCTACACACTAAACGAATCAAAACCACAAACCATCCCAGGGGTTTTCCCACATATTTCTAAAAAAAGGTGTGGAAAAAAATATTTAATAAGTTAAATGGCATAAAATTTTAAAATGTTCGGTTATCCAATGTGGAGAAGAGTCACACTCTCAAGGAAATCAATTTCAAAAGTTAAAATGTTTTATAAGTCCTGGAGGGTCCACTAATTATTTTTAAAATAAATGAAACAAACCTAAAACAGAATTATTTCAATGATAAAACCAATATTGGCCAATCATAATGTTTTTAGTATTTTATTAATTCACTATTGGGTCATTATGATTTCATAAAACAGATTATATATTCAAATGATATATAATTTTTACCCAAAGATTTGATTGTATCAAAAAATTAGAAAAATTTCACTATTGGAAATGTTAAAAATCCTTATTCAAAATATAACATTCATTTTATCTAAATAATTCTATAAATATGAAAATTTTTACTTTTAAAATAAAAACGGGCATTTATCTAAAATTAATGTGTTTTGACAGAAATAGCTATCAAAAGAAAATAAAAATAAAACTTGTATTCATAATAATTATATAGTCATTTGTATTTAATAGAAATTAATTTAGTGATAATATTTTATTAAAATATAATTTAATTTAAAAAACCATAATTTCATTAAAATATATTTCTTAAATAACTAAAAATGCATTTTTTTCGTTAAAAACTATTTCCAAAGTAAAAATAATAAAATGAATGTATATTTTCTATATAAAAATAATTTACATAATCATACTGCTAAGGTATTGTTACATAACCTATTACAAAACCTGCATAATATCAAAGGGTAAGGTATGTGATGGTGACAGACTCTTGGGGTATCATTGATAACATCACTCGGGTGTTAATCTTAATCAACTTTCACTTCTCCCATAGCTGGTTCCATTCAAGCTCCCAGTGTGGAAGCTTAGCTTGGGCTTGGTCATGAACGATGCCCAGTGATTCCACATCCTTTCTGAGCTCTGAAAAATGGGCCTCTTTATTGAAAAATTCTATTTTATGTGGACATCACTTCCTTTTTCAAAGTAAATTGAATTTGTTAAATCACTATATATAACCATTATATATAATAAGGCATTGAACTAGTTTAAAATTAAATTTTCATTAATAAAATATTTGGTTGTTACAATCATTCATATGGGACATACTACATCGGCATCCATAAACTTCAATACTCTTATGATCAGGTGGTGTTTTCTGTGGATGGCCATTAGATCTATTTTTTGTACTTTTCTATTTCAGTCCTTTTTGTTGGGTTTTTATTCTGGCCCACTTTCTTTCAATAGTATTTTGTAATTAGTCTTATTTTAGTGTACTTGGTTTCCCCTTTATTGTGTTGATATGTGTTTGGGTGTGTGTGTGCATAACGGTACTCAATGAAATTCCTCCAATATGTAGCTGGACTCCTTTGGAACTAGTCACCAACCCCCTTCATTCGAGAGTTATTATTAGGGTTGTCACTACACATGCCATGGGGGATGGGTCATGAATTATTGGTATCATAGGGCGAATAATCTCACCACAAAGACCATGAGTGTGTGTTTTGTTTTGGTTTTGTAATTTTTAGTGTTGCGAGTTCGACATTCAGATTCAGGGAGTTCAGTATTGGTGCGGCGGTCAACGTATCCATACACTAGGACCTTGAATTATTCTTTTCAGCTCAATGCATGAAAACATCGGTTGTATAAGTTTATCCTTATATTCTTATGAATAAAAGTCATATCTCCATGTATAACTTTCTGACCATGGTACATCATGATATATTTCTTGATGCCTCTATGTGGATGACCATTTAGGATCCCAATACGAGGTTGTGAGGATTGCCTGCCTAGCGATGAGCTATCCCTTTAAGGACCAGTTCTTAAGATGTCCCCACAAGGTGTTGAACCATTTCTTTCACTACTCGATGGTCAGGATCTTCTGCTGGTGGTTCTGGCAGTGGACGTCTATAGACTAAATGACTTTTATGAGTTTAATATAATGATACCTCCCTAGTTTTGGGGAGTGACAGATCCTCAGGTCATTGAGGACTGGCTGGAGGCTGTGACATGGGTCCTCCACCTTCTCAAGAAACCTCTTGAACATATGGTGATCTTGGAATCATCCCATCTTTAGGGATCATCATGGATATTATGGAGTTTAACTACCCATACACAAAATGGGGAGACCCCCTCCTAGACAAACCTCAATAGGATTTTCTTTGTGGAGTTTTTTCCCACGACCATGGGTTCTGTGTGCATGCAAGAGCTGTTTCACCTTCAAGAAGGCTACATGACTGTAGCCGAGTACTCAATGAGGTTTAATGAGCTATCTTGCTACTCCACAGACATGGCATGAGACCCTTTATTTTGGGATCAAGAATTTGAGTAAGGACTCGGGTGGGAGATCAGGGCATTGGTGTTGTCTCTCAACATCCATACCATGGTTGGGGTGTTAAAGAGAGCACTTCTTGTGGGATCTTCATTGAATTATAGGCACTGACAGATAGCCCTGCCAGCAGACCCTAGGCTATAGAGTCTTCAACTGGTAGAAAAAGAAGACATGTGGGACCATGCAGTCCAGGTATTTCATTGGCCTACCCCATGACACAGGGTAGGTAGTAGGGGGCTCCCAGTCCAGGGGTAGTCAGCAGGGAGCCAGGCGGTTCACTGTGTGAGGCATGAAAAAAAATATGGAATATGACTGCCCAACCTATAGTAAAGATGAATAGAAGATGGTTGAGGGGACACTGAGGAAGTGGTAGTGGTTTGAGAGTGGTGGTATGTAGGTCTTTAGACCTGGTAGGGGAGCTGTCAGAGCATCAGGCAGTGGGCGATGATTTGAGGTGTTACCTCCACCACCTTTTGGTGGTCCACACCAAACATAGGGAGCAAGCATAGAAGGGAAAGATCAAGTCTTAGAAGTTTATTTATATGAATAATTTTCTCTATATATGATCAAAGGAATGTTCTGTGTCTTCTCCACCCTGGCTATAGTTCTTATAGACACAAGTGCTAGTCACTCTTGCCTTTCCACAACCCTCGTTCAGAGGTTGGAGTTTCCTATGGATCAGATGGCTTGATCCTTAGGGATATAGAATCATATTGGAGAGGATTATATTATTACACAATAGTGTTGGAAGAGCGATCTTAATCTAGTAGGATAGAGATTTGGATGGGAACTCCTATCAGAGGAGTCGAGGCCTTACAACATCATCTTGGGTATTGAATGGATATCCACATTCAGTGTATTATTGACTGTTTTCAGCATATAGTACAGTGTGTTCATTGATATGGGACCGGGTTTTTCTTCACCCACAAGTAGAAAACCCTTGTAACGTAGGATGGCCATTATTGGAGCCGGGTGCAACCGTTCACTCACTGGTTGTCTAGACTCATCCTTGGTGTAGTGGATGATAGGATTCCATGATTTCCAGCTATGGTGGATGAGTACGAAGATGTTTTTCATGTGGATGTTTCAAGACTACCTCTTTGTAGAAATTTATACATTTTCATCGACCTATAAACCAAGACGACAACGATATCCACACAGGAATATCGGATAACTCCTGCAATGCCTCCTAAGTAGATGGTATAGCTAGAGACCCTTAAGTGTAAGGTGTTCATTATGGAAATTGTTTCTCCTTTGGCTGCCCAGATGATTATTTCCAAGAAATCATATGAGAATTTGAGGATGTGTGTCATCTTTCGAATCCTGAACCAGGTGACTGTGAATAACATGTATCTAGTTCCGAGAATGGATGACCTCTTCCACCAGGTGAAGGGAGTGAAGTGGTCCTAAAATATAGACCTCAGATCAGTCTATCACCAACTTTGATTGTCGGATGAGGATGTACCTAAGACATCATTCAGGTTCCAGTACAACCACTATGAGTTCTTTGTGATGCCTTTCATCATGAACAACACCCCTACCATGTTCAAGGGCCTCATTAATATGATCATCCACCCTTACCATAACTCGTTCACCCTGGTATTCATTGATGAAATCTTTTTGTACTCATGGTGAGAGGAGGAGAATGATACACACCTACGAATAGTCCTGGATACACTCTGAGATTACCCCTTCTATGCTGAGATCCCGAAGTTATAATTCTAGATTTTGGAGGTCCACTTTATGGGAAATGTCATCTCAAAGGTAGGAGTTATATTAGGTCCAGTGAAGATAGAGGAAGTGCCTTCTTAGGATCCACCCAGAAGTGTGACTGAGGGGTAGAGCATCTTGGTGTTGGATGGTTACTATTAGTGGTTTGATCCGAATTTCCCAGAGTAGAAGCACCATTATCAGTATTTAAACAGAAAAGAAAACCCTTTGCATGAACATCAAAATGACATAAGAGATTCTTGGAGATGAAGTTGATACTGACTAGTTCGCCCCATCTTGAGACTACTAGTGGAGGTTGTTGGGTCTGCAGTTTAATGTGATGCATTAGGAACCAGGCTGTGTTGTTTCATATTGCTCGAGGGAGAAGTGATCACCTATGGCTCATGACAGTTGAAATAATATGAGAAGAACTACGTGACTAACATATTGGAGTTATCAGTTTTGGTATTTTCCATGAAGATGTGGCAGTACTACTTGATGGGTGATTGGTTTATAGTCTTCTCTTACAAAAAGAGTCTATGTTATATCTTCTCCTAGAATAACTAGAACCTGAGACAAAAATGATATTAAGAGTTCATATAGAACTATAACTTTTAGATAGTCTATACATTTGGAAAGGGGATCATGGTTGTTGATTCTCTCATCAGGAAGAAATGTTTGCAGCTACTAAGTGAGGAGATAGACTAGTTATCCTAAATCCATATATCCTTTGTGAATGAGGATTGATAAAATTACCTTTGGTTGATGACTATTACTCTCCCACTATTACAGTGAGTCAGGGAGGCACAACTGTTGGATATAAACTGTGGGGCCAGACATTCTCATTTATCCTTAGGGTAGAATCATTATGGATTTGTGATTTGTGGGGTGAATGCTATAATTTTCAGAGGATGCAACATAGTTCTAGTGACATTGAAGGAGGAGGTGTTGAGGGTGTGTCATAAATTCCCAATGGCGGTACATCTTGGATTTGATATGTCGTACCAGGACCTTCGACATCAGTCTTGGTGGCTGTGGATGATGTGAGTAGTGGTCGAGTTCATTTCACGATGCCTCACTTGTCAGCAAATGAAGGTTGAGCATCAGGTTCCAGTAGGCATGGCCTATCAACTCGATGTACCAGAGAGGAAATGGGATGGTATCTCGATGGACTTTTTTATGGGGTTACCACTTACATCCAGGGCAATGAATCTATCTGGGTGATCATTGACCGAATCACCGTGTCGGATCCCTTACTACCCATCTAGGAACAGAGACCGGTAAGGGGCTTTAAATTCCTCTACATTTGGAAGATAGTACGACTCCACAGGGATCCTTCGACGATCATCTCAGACTATGATGCATGATTAAAATCACGGTAGTAGAAGGGATTATAGGAGTCATTCGGGACACAGCTGCACTTGAGTACATATTTTCATCCTATGAAGGATGGTTAGACATATCGGACCATACAGATCATAGAGGATATCATTCGTGATTTTGTACTTGACTTTGGTCATTTTTGGGAGGACCACCAACCGCTGGTGGAGTTTGTATACAAAAAAACCTATCACTCCATCATTTTCATGGAACCTTTTGAGGACTTGTACATGGAGCCTTGCAGAACAACCATATCCGGGATAGGCCCAAGGGAGTCAGAAGACATGGGTCCAGAGTTGGTATGAGATACCACTAATAATGTCCAGATCATCCAGATGTGGATGAGGATTTCATAGAGTAGGTATAAGTTATATACTGGAAAGAGATGAATATCATTGGAGTTTGTGGAGGGAGATTGTGTATTACATTGGGTCTCATCTAGATGAGGATTTCATAGACTTGGCTGGGGTACAACTAAATATCTGAGGTTCATCATACCTCTTCAAATCCTGAGTAGAGTTGGAGAGGTGGTGTACTGCATAGCTCTTCCCGCATAGATACACTGGGTGCATAATGTTTTCCATGTGTTGCAGATATGGAGACACATGCATGATCCATCACATGTCATTGACTGGGGTGAGATGGAAATTGATGATGGGGATATTTTTGTGGAGATCCTTATAGAGATAGAATATCGACATAAGTGGGTCCTACGTTAGTGGTCAATTCCATTGGTGTGAGTTTAGTGGCAGTATAGGAACCTTTAATAGATCGCATGGGAGAAGGACACCCAAATTCATTATCAGTACTCCTATTTATTTGTCTAGTATTTGTTATGGATTTTGTGGAAGTAAATTCATATGGTGGGGAGACTGTAATTTCTAGGAAATTACGTGCAATTTTTATAATAATGTTGAATTATTTCGATATCGTGAAATTCAATGTCATGGGATTCTGAGGCCCATAGAGACTGGATAGAATTTTCTGAATGTTCTTTAAG
This sequence comes from Viscum album, assembly GCA_963277665.1. Lineage (NCBI taxonomy): Eukaryota > Viridiplantae > Streptophyta > Magnoliopsida > Santalales > Viscaceae > Viscum > Viscum album. The sequence continues at coordinate 1,144,239,379 of OY728159.1, read as the reverse complement.
TTACAATTAGTAAACGTTCTAGCGATATTTTATATATTTTCAACAGGTTCTCGGATTAAAAATTTGAGGGAACCATTGAACTCGTAGTGCCAGGATTCACATATAAATGAATTCACTTCAGCATGAAAGGGCCAAGAAGAAATGATATTTTTTGGAATTTTTTGATAAAAATAATAAAATAACATAAAAAGTTATTGTATATTCTTTCTTGTCTATTGAGTAACAGATGACGGCACTGCATTGTGGCAATGCAGTGATAATAGGTTGTATTAATGATGCTCATTTATGGCCCATACTGTGCAACATAACGATGCAATAAAAGAAGCAGAACAACATAATGACGTGATGTCACAGCATAATTGAAACGCTACCACATGTTTCTTTTTAATTATTGGGAATTGGAGACGATGTTGGGTGACTTTCTAGAAATTAAGAACACATATCAACCAACAAATAGATTGATCTACAATTTTTTTTATGTGGGAGGGTGACTTACTTTTCAATTTATTATTCATGATTATGTTTATCAATTGATATTATTTAAAAAACATCCCTCATCCTTCCCTCATGTTAAAACCACTAATGTTGAGGGTGTGAGCTGACATGAACAATGTCCTAGAAACCTAAACATGTGTGCTCTAGTGAACTGATCATTGGAATCAATGGTATGGAGGAAATGAGACCCTTGTATTGAAGAAGGCTACTCGAGAGGACAATCGGCACATACGTCGTGAAGAATAGACCACATGAGCACGTCCAGTGGTCTGGTGAACACCCTGTCAGTGCACTAACGCCATCAGTTGTAGGAAACTAGATGCTAGGCGGTCAAATCATTAAGGGAGGTGGCCCACGTCTGGGCCACCCAGTTTTCTTGATGAGCTACGGTATGTATACTACGGTTATAGGAGGATGCCTCACTTTGTCCCGCGGTATAGAAAGGGTCGGATGCTTCCAATTCTCATGTCCTAGTTGGGTGGCGCACCACCGGCTACTCCAACGGTTATTCCTCTGCTGGAGGGACAAGTCCCCAATGGGCCATGCATGTTCTGCACCCATTGGGCTAGTCCCATTCCCAATGGGCCGGACCTGCACCGGTGGGATGGATCCGCACCGTCAGGCTAGACCCACACCTAGAGTGTCGGACCTACGTCGGCATGTCGGACCCACACAGACAAGAAAGACCCATGCTGGCTGGCCAAACCTATTCCCTTTGAGTCAGGTCATACTGGACCAGGTCGCCAGGCAACCTAGCAGGATGCACCCTTTGAAAAAATACACCAGGTCCAGTAAGCCCTAGTGGGCCTTGCCACTTTCCTAGCCATACCATACCGACCCCGACCTGATCCAAGTCACGTTATGTACTCCTAATTAAATTAGGGTATGTGGGACCCCATGGCTATGTTCGGAGGGTTAGTCTGACTACGTCAGACCAGGCATCATCACAACCAGCCCCCAGTTTACTAAAACACCTGTATCATGAAAACCACAAGTTCAATTAAAGATCCGTTTGTGACGTTCGAACCCTATTGATGATGTGGATCTTTTGGAATGATTTTTGTTGACTTTCATGGACATTGAGATGAGATGGATGGATGGAGGAGTGGTCTTCCCAAGAGCACTACGTACAGAAACCTATGGCTGGATGAGACCTGATGACTAGTTAGAGATGGCCCAGTGGGAAGTGGCTTTGTGTGACCTAGAATAACCATATTGGGGAGTGGTTCTCTGGGATCTGACAAAACCACATTACCCGACCGGAGGATTACCTCAGTTTGGCCCAGGTGGGAAGCGGCTCTGTGTGATCCAGCAGGCCCACAGTTGGGACCAGCTATGTGTGAACCAACATACCCATGGTACTCATCAGGGATGTGTACCACAACTCTCCATGGTTTGTGGAAAGTATCTATGTGTGACCCAACATGCCCGCTGTACTCGATATGGGATGATTTATCCAGCAGCCGAGGAGTTCTATGATATGGCTGATGATGCTACTATAACAACCCTAGAATATACTTGGTGTGAGTTGTTTTTTACTTCATGTTTATGCTTTGTTATTTTCATTGAAAATTTATTTATGGCCTTTTATTTTTGTTTCAGGTTCCCTTATAGAGTATTGTTACACTAACCCCTTCACGGGCTTCGCTCGCACGTGTTGTTCCTGGTGAAAAATATCGATGTATCGACAGAGGTGCTCGGGTGGGGGGGACTAACATACGCTACGATGGTGGACATGGTGGTCAAGGAATAGATGGGTCCCACTCTAACTAGGTGGACCATACATAATACTTCATTTTATAGTAGCTTCACTACTCTTACGATATGGTGGGGTTTTCTGTAGAGGTCTATCATAGCTCCTTTTTTTACTTTGTTGTTTCGGTCATTTTCATGGGTTTTTTATTCTGGACCACTTTATTTTTGTTGAATTTTTTACTCAGTATTGTTTTGTTGTACTTGTTTTCCCCCATCAGTGTGTTGGTAAGTTGTTGGGCATGTGTGTGCATATAGGTACTCAAAAAAATTCCTCCCACTTGCAAGTTGACTTCTTCAGTGCTAATCACCATCCCCATTCTTTTGGGAGGCCTGCTCAGGGTAGTCAGTCCATGCACCCCATGGGACGGGTCAGGATAATGATATTTAAATTCTATATCATTTAAAAATAACCATTAGATTAAATAATCTAGACACTTTAAAGAAGATTATCCTAGTGGATTACATGAGTTGGGTAACAACTAGAAAGAATGTATGGTTGGTCTATTAGAATGCCCCCTTCTCTAGTTTTATGTTAAATTTAGATGACTCTTGTATGGATGAAATGTTGTGGGGGGAATCAAAATCAGGTACAACAGGGGCTGATTTATCCTTGGCATTAGAAAATTCTATGGATAGGTCACACCAATATGATCTGAGGCGAGAGCCATAGAAATTTGTATTATTCTTTACATGATCATTGATACTCAGATCACTGATGTGGACTCAGACATAGTGGTCTTGGTTAGGTTTTTAGAAAAATACGATGATATTCTATGGGATTTAATTTATTTCATCATGAAATATACTGCCTTAAATAATCAAGGAATTCATATTCATCACACATGGTTGGAGGGGAATCATGTAGGGGATTACCTTTCTATAAAAGGAATTCCATTTGATATATTTATTTTTTACACTATTATGAGTTCGTTACCCAATGATTGTAAGATTATTTCTTGATGATATGCGCTAGGTCTTCAACATTTTCTTCCTCCATTAGATGGGTAGTTTTGTACTTGTCTTTTTATTTCAACAAAAAATTAATATTCATCCAACATAAAAATAAAGTAAAATTAATTTATGGATTTTATATTAATAATAACCTGACTCTGAATGTTGTCTAAAATAACCATTGACAACAACTATTAGGCCCGAAGGTTAAACATTACAAACTCTTGAGTTTTGTAAATAATTTAATTTCTTTCATATTGAAGAAATTTTCATGTTTTGAGTTTCAGATAACTATTCCATAATTAATACTCAACATCCCACAATCATAAAAGTGTATTATACTTAAAAATACACATTTATTTCAAAATGTAAACATCTTAAACTAAACATGATTTTGTTTTAGTAAAAAATATTCATAAATATCAACCTCACATCCTCATTTCTTCTACTCATCCTTAAACCCTATGAAAATAATTTTAAATCTTATTATGAGCCCAAAAATGTAAGCCTTGGACATAAAAAATACTAAAATAAACCATTAGTCCCTCAATATTTTAATCCCATGAAGAAAATTTATCAATGATATACTTTTCACCCATTAAACAAAAATTCTTTATCTTACATCATTAAATCAATAGTTTATTATAAAACTTTATAAAAATAATAATTGTAACATGTGTCATAATTTACATATCACTATAACATTTTCTGCAACCAATATGACTACATTGGAAGTAACCTTCATGGTTACATTTTTGAATACCCAACATAGTATACTCCCTTAATAACTTATAAGAAACATTACTAAATAACATTAGATCATTGACTAATTATTTTGAGAGTTATAATGTGCTCATTCACCATTATTTTATCAAATAACCACACATACTCATAAAAACATTCTATGAAATGAAACATAAGTAAAATAAATAAATCATGCATAGAATAAAAGTAACTTTTCCACTTTGAAATCACTTTTATATTTTACGGAGTCATGAACTCATAAATAAAAAAAATTATTTGAAAATAAAATTTTTATCTTATAAAGGTGTAAAAAACAATAAAGATACATGAAATAGTGAAATTATATTAATGACATATATGCAAAAAATTTATTCCTTTTGGGTTTTGTAATTTTATTGAAATAGTTACTTTAAAATGAAATTTTAAAAAGAAAGTACCTTACCGTGAGTATGAATCATCATGAACAATATTTATCTTCCTGAATAATAAACTCAAGTTAATTTTTTAATTTTTGGAGAAATTTTTTAATATTATTATTCTTTTATACAACTTATTATCATTATATAACAATTATATAATCATTTATGTTCATGTCATACATTTTTCTAGAATTCAGTACTTTTGTCCAAAATGACTTTGTTATGATATAAAATATCAAAATGGTGAAAATTCAAACACATAAATTATAATAATAATGCAATTATTATCATTTTATTAAATCACTTTTAATTTTAAAACCAACCACTATGTATGTTTATGAAACATGAACACTGTTAAAATCATGGACATTATAAGCCATACAAATCCTTGTGTATTATTTTAATTTTTCAATGATCAAGATGGAAAGAAGGTAATTATAATTTTATCTCTACATATATATTATATAATAATTATTAAGATATGAATAATTTATATATTCTTATATATATCATAAATCATACGTGCCGATGAAAAACAAATCATATGACTTCATAGAGGTGATAGTTCACATGTACAGAAAAATGTCGTTATTGTTTTTATGTCAAAATAAAGGTAAGAACATAAATGTTATATTATTGTTTAATATTTATAAATATATCATTAATATCATATATAGAGATTAAATCCATTCATAAAATCATTCTTGAAAGATGCTGGTAGAAAATGATTTATATCGGTTTGCGAGGTTATAGTTTTCTATACTCATGAAAAAATAATTATTTTCTATTATGATGAAAGTGGGGAAGGATTTATTTGATGAAATTTACATACTAATATATAATTATATTAATGGAATTATATTTATTATTGAATCAGTGTTGAATAATATTTGAATGATGTGGAAAAAATAAAATGGAAAAAACATAATGAAAATGGATACCAAATCTTCGGATGACCCCCCTTGATTAACACATTAAAACATCTAAAGTGGAATTTATGCCTTATATATTACTTATAAAAAGTTTATATGAGCTATATTAAGGGATTGGGGTAGATATTGGCTAATTAAAAATTGTTTTTATGTTTCATGAAATGGGATTAAGAGGATCCCTTTTATAAGGGATGAGAGGGGTACTCCTGGAATTATGAATACTATTAAATTAATATAAATAAAATTTCTATTATAAATGAGTCCAAAGTAATATTTTTCAAATAAATAGCGAGTATGGGTCTCAATAAATTCTTAAAAAAATAGTCATATTTGGAATATTAGTTTTAATCCTTATGTTTTTGTTTAAACCCTTATTTTATACCTCCAACTCTTACTGTGCTATAATGTAATTTATACATTGAGGGCTAATATAATTAAAAAAATGCAAAATAATCAATAAATTATTCATTTATAATAATTTTTTATGTATTAAATTATGTTGGATGAATTTTAGTTTTTTATAAATTTTATATCAGGTTATAAAATATTATTTATTTGAAAATATCATTAATGTTAATTTAAATAGTATTTATTATATTTTATTTTATAAAATTATAAAAACAATATAATTTTGAAAAAGAACTTCTAATATATCACTATCATACCAAATTCATCGAAATTTTTTTTTGATGAAATTAATTGTATCCAATTATATTTATTTTAATATTAGTAATATCATTTATTTTGTATTTCAATTAATTAAACAATTATTATATCATTTTGTTGTAATCCTTTATTTTAATTACTTATTCCCAAATAATTTCATATAAATTACTATGATGATTATAAAAATTCTATCTCTCCAAAATTCTATTTATTGTCGAACATATCCTCCACATAACACTATATTAAAAAAATTTCACTTGTTAAAAACCGAAGTATGAAAAAAATTGAATTTTCATTAAATAAAATACTATAAATGGATTAAAGTAATAAAAGAGGCTCTATGAGATTAAAAAATAATCCCAAATAAGAATTTGGCTGATAATCACTCAACCAATAAAATTAGTACATGTTTTAGGGTAAATTTCTAATATTTAAAATATCAATTCTACATTTAATTTCTTAATTTACCCTGGACTGTGGTAAAAAAAATTGCCAAGTGTTACTTTTCTTATTTTCAAAAAATTATTGGTACCTCTTTAATTTATTTGGAACTTATGATTCCAAATCTATAATCTATTTTAAAAAATTTTAAACACAGATTTCATTAAAATTAATTTAAAATTAATATCATTTCTAGGTAGAGAAAATGGGGTATTAATGTGAAAATAGTCAAAAAAATGAAATGATTTTATACCATAATTCATTGTGAAGTTGATTTTATAAATAAAAATTGTATTAAATTATCTAAAATTGAACTAATTATACATTAAACTAAATTTAAAATATTATTTATCTCTATAAATTATTTAAGTGAAAAAATTATTTTCAATTAAATAGCTATATTTTTTCACTATTCAGCAAAACATAAAACCATTAAAAAACAGAAAAAACAACCAACGTAAATTTTTTTGTTCCACTTTCAAATAATAATATTAAATTTTCATATATAACTTTTCAAATTTTCAAAAACTAGACTTAAAAAAAGTGTTCCATCAAAAGGAATAAAAATAACTTATAGAAATAAATAGAGTTTTTTAACATAAACCATTATTTATTTGAATATCATGCCTATTAAATATGTTTAATAAATGTAAAAAAATTATGTGACTATAATATTAGTTTATATTTACCTAGGTTTTTACAAATTTTTAGTATTATAAATGTAAAATGGATTTTTATTCATTAATGAAAATTTATATGATTTTTTCCCATGTAAAGACCCGTAAAATTCAAGAAAAATGTTTTCTTAATTTTTTTTTTCAGATTTTACAAGAACACGTTTTCTGACGGCACCTAATTTCGAGGCCCGGTGTGCCCAGAATAATTTTCTGAAGTTTAGCTCGGGTACGTTCAGTGAACGAATGAGCTGGAATTCCTAACTTTTGAACCGGTGCTCAAAATCGAATTCCAAGGGCACCGATGGAACCGCAGCTCCAATAATTGCTTAGGAACACCTTTTCTGAAGTTGCGTTTTCACGGGTGAAGTTGTTAAAATTTGTGGAAGGTAAAATAAAATTTAAAGGACAAATTTTATTTATCTTCCTATGTGTTTAACCTTTGGGTGGATGTTGGGTAACCACCCAACTTCCCAAGAGAAGTTATGAAGCCGATGGGGCCCACACGAACCCCACCCCTTCATATTCTTTAACCCCCCCCCCCCTCAACTCACCAATAATTTTTGACAACTAATGTTAATTAATTAAGTGAGTTAAATGTAAATGTTTGAAATTCAAATGCATAGGTTATGTTAATAAAATAAGTGTTGAACTTATTTTATTTTTTTGGAATTATGGTTGTGGGAGCCTTTGGGAGATAAGCTATGGAGCTTGAGGAACTTCTTCATCCAAGACGAAGAACGTGAAGAATGCGAAGAATGCCAGATTCGTTGGAGATCGACGCCTCCTTCCACGACGCCTCCTTCCGCGACGTCTCCTTCCACGGAGATTATCTCCGCGACGAATCCTTGCTCAACGTGTTCGACGAGGTAGGGGTTTATAGACAACGGACATCGCTGATCGTGGTTGAGGCTTGCGGAGCAGGTCGGTAACCGGAGGTGGACCACTTGGAGGGACGTACTCGGAGCGGACAACTGGACCCGAGGAGCTGTGGAGGCTATTTGTACTCACCCTTCAGCTGGCACTTCCAGTGGATGGCTCGATGATGCGGCATTACTTTCAGTTGCTATTTCCCCTTTCCAGTTGTACTTTACTTTCAGTTGGGGTTTGTATACTGGCCCACTTACTTTTCCGCACTTAATTTTGTATTAGTTTTTACTTAGTTTTTACTTATACTTCTTGCTTGCTCTGTGGTGTGTGTCTACCATATAAAGGAAATTACTTCCCTTTTTATCGGAAATTACTCATTGGTGCTAGTCACCAGCCCCTGACCTTTGGAAGTCAGGCTTGGGGTAGTCACGGCACGCGCCCTGAGGACGGGTCATGACAAATTGGTATCAGAGGAGTTCGGTTCTACCGTAGAACTTTGGACTCTGATCTTTCTTCTATGTGAATCAATAATGTTAAGGGTATTGATTGTGGTTATTAGTGCATGGAGTCCAGTGTTGGTGCGGCGGCCAACGTATCCGTACACCAGGATCCTGACTTCTGATTTCCGACTTAATACACGAAAACTTTGATTGCATGTGTGTTTCATGTTTTCATTCTGATTACTTTATGTCAGCTCACCAGGTATACTGTTTGATCGTGGAACACTTGTTTCTTTTCAGGATGGCCCCACGATGGTAGCCAGCTAGGGTTCCGAGAGTTGTGCATGACGACAGCCTACCGAGCGACGAGGCCTCAGTACAGGTCCCTTTGACAGTAGAGGCACTGGCGGTACCGCTACCTGCCGATCCACCAATGCTACCAGCCCTAGCCACTGACGATGCATGTTGCCTTAGTGCACTACACGAGTTTCAGCGTCAGCGACCTCCCAGGTTCCATGGGGAGACGGACCATCAGGCAGCTGAGGATTGGCTGGAGGCAGTTGTACGAGTTTTCAGGTTAGTGAGGACACCCGCGGACCTCATGGTGATCCTCGCAGTGAGCCTACTATAGGCGACAACAGGAAGATGGTGGAGCTTGATGCTCCAGGTGCACGATGTGGCATCTCTCCTCTGGATGGACTTTGAGAGCCTTTTCTGCTCGGAGTTCGTCCCAGCCACACTCCGTGTTGTGCGCATCCAAGAGATTCTTCAGATGCGGCAGGGCAGCTTGACGGTCACCCAGTACTCGGCGAGATTTACCGATCTCTCGTGCTACTCGACAGACATGGTACGAGACCCATTCTTCCAGGCACAGACCTTTGATCAGGGATTGAGGCATGAGATTAGGGAATCACTGATCTCCCTCAGCATTCCGACTCAGGCATGGGTATTGGAGCGAGCTCTTATGATCGGGAGCTTTCATGCTGAGTCTACATTAGCAGCGAGACCTACCGCAGGGCGGCAGGTAGCAGAGTCTTCTGCAGCAGGCAGTCGACGAATGACTCATGGTTCCAGGAAGACCAGACCCTCAGGAAAAAAATCTCAGGACACTGGCTCAGCAGTGCGGGGCACACAACATGGATCCAGTCTTTTGAGAGGCAGACAGTGGTACGCATGCTGCGGGCAGGGCCACATGGCTCGTGACTGCCCGACCCACCATGCAGAGGAGCAGCAGAAGGTTGAGGGCCACCCAGGCAGAGGCAGAGGGTCGACCGTGGTGGTCCGCAGGGAGCAGGAAGGCGAGGTAGAGGAGCTGGCCGAGCAACAGGTGGTGGGTGACGCTTTGAGGCTCTACCACCACCACCACCAGAATGTCCACGCCGACCACAGGGAGCTGGCGGGCAGAGACAGGCACAACATCAGGCAGCAGAGGCCTACGACTACGGCATGCCCGAGATGATTCAAGGTACTATCTGTGTCTATTCCACCTTTGCTGCAGTTCTTATAGACACAGGAGCGAGTCATTCATTCATAGCCGATGCCCTTGTTCGGATCTCAGAGATTCTGACAGATCCGTTCGCTCGATCATTACGGTTAGAGACACTTACGGGAGCAGACTCGACGATTATGCACTGGTGCCGGCAGTGTGAGATTACTCATGGAGGCGAGAACTTTGGATGGGATCTTCGTGTAGAGGCGTCGATGCCTTACGACGTCATCATGAGAATGGATTGGTTATCTACAATCAATACTCAGATTGACTGTATTAGACGCAAGGTGCGATGTGTACGCACTGACGGGAGCAGGGTCACCTTCACCGGTGAGAGGAGAGCCTTCGAAGCAGAGGATAGACTTCCGAAGAGGAGAGGATAGCCCATCACTCATCAGTTGGCTAGCCTCATCCTAGGAGCAGTTGACGTACAAAGTCCTGGTTTTCCTGTAGTGGTGGATCAGTATGCAGAAGTTTTCCCCAACGATGTTCCAGGACTACCTTCTCGCAGAGACGTAGAATTTTATATTTACCTGTACCCCGAGACAACCCTGATATCCACTCCAGCATATCAGATGGCCCCCCGCTGAGCTTTGAGAGCTACAGGTACAGTTGGAGGACTTGCAGGGAAAGGGATTCATCCAACCCAGTGTTTCACCCTGGGCTTCCCCGATATTGTTCACCAAGAAGGCGGATGGGAGCTTGCAACATTGTGTCGACTATCGTCTCCTGAACCAGGTGAAAATGAGGAAAATGTATCCACTACTGAGGATTGATGACTTCTTCAATCAGCTCAAGGGAGCATGATGGTTCTGGAAGATATACCTTAGGTCAGGCTATCATCGGCTCAGAGTTCGGGATGAGGATGTGCAGAAGATGACCTTCAGATGTCGGTATGGCCACTATGAGATCTTGGTTATGCCATTCAGCGTAACCAATTCTCTAATATTGTTCATGGACTTCATGAACAAGATCTTTCAGCCATACCTCGATCGATTTTTCATGGTCTTCATCGACGACATTTTGAAATACTCGACGACTGAGGAGGAGCACGCCTACCACTTGCGGGTTGTGCTAGACGCAATCCGAGAGAACCAACTTTATGGAAATCTCTAGAAGTGTTAGTTCTGGATACGTGAGGTCCACTTCTTGGGACATGTCATCCTTGAGGTGGGAGTTGCGGTGGAGCCTGCGAAGATCGAGGCAGTGCAAGCTTGGGAGCCACCTAGGAGCGAGATAGAGGTGCGAAGTTTCTTGGGACTAGCTTGATACTACCGGAGATTTGTGCCAGACTTGTCCAGAGTTATGGCACCACTCTCAGATTTGACGAAGAAGGGGAAACCCTTTGTGTGGTCAGACAGATGTCAGCAGATCTTCCAAGAGCTCAGACAGAGATTGACCACTGCACCTATCTTGAGGTTGCCGGAGGAGGGAGTATGGTATGTAGTATACTGTGATGCATCAGGGACCAGAATCTAATGTGTCCTGATGCAGGAGCGGTCCGTGATCACCTATAGATCATGTCAGTTGAGGCAGCATGAGCAGAACTACGTTACCCATGACCTGGAGTTAGTGGTAGTGGTCTTCTCTCTGAAGATGTGGCGACACTATCTGATGGGAGAGCGCTTTAAAGTCTATTCTGACCATCAGAGTCTCATGTACATCTTCTCACAGAAGGACCTAAACCTGAGACAATGGCGATGGCTCGAGTTCCTCCAGGACTATGACTTTGAGATAGTTTATACTCCTAGGAAGGGGAACGTAGTAGCTGATTCTCTCAGCAGGAGGACGGGCATCCAACTACTTGGGGAGGCAACATAGCAGCTAGCCGCTTTGTAGATATCCTTCATGGATAGAGATGGAGCAGTCTTTCTTCAGTCACTCACAGTCACTCCTCCACTACTGTAGCGGGTGAGAGAGGCACAGTGTGGGGACACCGACAGTGAGACTTGGCATGCACATATATCCTCAGGACAGGAACCTAATGGATTCTCCATGGGAGGAGAGCACATATTCTTTTTCAGAGGACGTACCTTGGTACTAGTTGCTTTATGGGAGCAGGTGCTGAGAAAGTTTCACACTTCCCCTTTGGCGGTACATCCTGGAGTGGGGAAGATGTACCAGGATCTCAGACGACAGCACTGGTGGCCGGACATGAAGAAGGCTATGGAAGAGTTCGTTTCCCGATGCCTCACCTGCCGGCAGGTGAAGGCAGAGCACCAGGTACCAACAGGCTTGGTACAGCCCTTCGAGTTCCTGGAGTGGAAGTGAGACGACATAACTATGGACTACATGACTATACTTCCACACACTTCCAGAGGTCACAGCTCCATTTGGGTGATTGTTGACCGACTCACCAAGTCGGCTCACTTCTTACCCATTAGAGAGCAGGTCTTAGTGGAGAGCATGGGATGTCTCTACGTCTAGGAGATTGTACAGCTTCATGGTGTACCATCTTATATCGTCTCGGATCGATATGCTCGGTTTACTTCCCGTCATTGGAAGGTGTTGAAGGAGGCATTTAGGTCGCTGCTACGTCTTAGAACCGCCTTTCACCCTCAGACATATGGTCAGACGGAGAGGACCATTCAGCCTCCCGAGGACATGCTCTGCGCATGTATCCTCGACTTTGGTCACAGCTGGGAGGACCACCTACCCCTAGTAGAATTCGCGTACAACAACAGCTACCACTCCACCATCGGGATGGAACCATTCGAGTCGTTGTACGACCGACCTTGCAGATCACCGTTGTGCTGGACAAACCCTGGGGAGTCAGTACTTGTGGGACCAGAGATGGTCTAGGCCATGACAGAGAAGGTCCAGATCAACCAAGAGCGGATGAGGACAGCTCAGAGCCAGTATAATTCTTATGCTGATAGGAGGAGGAGGCCACTTGAGTTCATGTATGGCGACCACATCTTCCTGCGGGTCTCACCTCGACATGGATTACAGATATTTGGCTGAGGCGACAAGTTGTCTCCACACTTCATCGGACCATTCCAGGTCCTCACTAGGATTGGCGAGGTGGCTTATCGCCTGGCACTACCACCTCAGTTGCACCGAGTGCACGACTTCTTCCACGTATCTCAGATGAGGAGATACGTGCACGACCCGACGCATATCATTGACCATGAGGAGCTGGACATTGATGGTGGGGTGACTTTTGCGGATGTTCCGATTGAGATTGAGGATCAACAGGAGTGGGTCCTACATGGACAGTCGATTCATCTAGTGCGCATCAGATGGCAGCACGGAAACCCCCAGGAATGAAATTGGGAGCGGGGTCTCATATGCGTGCACAGTACCCACTTTTGTTCCCCTAGTTTTTGATGTATCTTTATGGGGACATAAAGCTCTGATGTGGGAGTAATGTAAAGACCCGTAAAATTCATGGAAAATTTTTTCTTAAATTTTTTTGGTATTTTACAAGAACGCAGTTTCTGACGGCACCTGATTCCGAGGCCCGGTGTGCCCGGAATAATTTTCTGAAGTTTAGCTCGGGTACGTTCAGTGAACGAACGAGCGGGAATTCCTAACTTTTGAACCGATTCTCTTAATAGAATTCCGAGGGCACCGATGGAACCGCAACTCTAGTAATTGATTAGGAACACATTTTCCAATGTTGAGTTTTCATGGGTGAAGTTGTTAAAATTTGTGGAAGTTAAAATAAAATTTAAAAGACAAATTTTATTTATCTTCCTAAGTGTTTAACCATTGGGTGGAAGTTGGGTAACCACCCAACTTCCCAAGAGAGGTTATGAAGCCGGTGGGGGCCACACGAACCCCACCCCTTCATATTCTCTAACCCCCCTCAACTCACCATTAATTTTTGACAACTTATGTTAATTAATTAAGTGAGTTAAATGTGAATGTTTTAAATTAAAATGCTTAGGTTATGTTAATAAAATAAGTGTTGAACTTATTTTATTTTTTTTGAATTCTGGTTGTGGGAGCCTTTGGGAGAATATCTAAGGAGCTTGAAGAACTTCTTCATCTTAGATGAAGAATGCGAAGAATGCGAAGAACGCAAGATTCCTCGGAGATCGACGTCTCCTTCCGTGATGCCTCATTCCGCGAAGTCTCCTTCTGCAACGGTTATCTCCGCGATGAATCCTCGCTCAACGTGTTCGAAGATATAGGGGTTTATGTGTTCTTATTTGTGAATTCTTCCGTCATCTATCCTCGTTCATTTGGACTACTTGATATCATTTAATGGGAGGTGGCCGGACCACAAAAACACAGCTAACCCTCCTCCCTTATTATTTTTGTTGTTGCGGTTCAAAGTAAAGTGACGCGGTGTCGTAGCACCACGCGGGAATGAGCGGCAAGGTTGTGTGGCGCTGTCACACCGCGCATTTGAAAATTGAACCAAGCCGCGGCGCCGTCATGCCGCGCCGGAAAAACCCAAATACACCGCGGCCGGAGCGGGGCCACGACAGAGGGGCGTGGTGCCGTCGCGCCGCGCCGGACGGACCAAAGCGGCGGCTTAAGCCGCGGCGGAGCAGGGGAACTGGCGGCCGGAATCGGGCCACCGGCGTCGGAGCAGGGGGACCAGACCTCTCCGGTTCCGTGGAGGCAGAAGCCGGCTGGCCGGAGCAGGCCGACCGGTCAGGGGGAGAGCTGGGGGTTACGACCCATGACTAGACAACAAAGAGAGACCCCCATTATGGGGGGCTGCGGTTACAAACGGCGAGGGGCAGCGCCCCCCCCCCCCTCGCACTCCCGAACGGCTAAGCCGTTCGGCCGAACCACCTGGCCAGTACGCCGGATTGCCAGCGCACTGGGCCGTTCCCTTCCAGGCTGACCTGGGCCCAGGTCAGGTCGCCCCGGTTCGGGCTGACCCAGGGGGTCTCGGGCCGGGTCGGTCCGAGCCCGAAACCCCCACTTTCGGACCTTTCACGGTCTTTTGCCCATAACTTGAGCTGCGGACCTCTGATTTATGCACCATCAACTGCGATGAGATCCTTGGATCGAGGCGGTCGTTTAAGTATATTACACTCAAGGTTTTGGAGTACTTTGGGTTTGGCCGGGTTGGTTCGTACACGAAACCAACCGGGCCCTCAGAACGAAAACACTTATAACCTGAGCTCTGGACGTCCGATTGACGTGCCATCGACATTGTTGGATCCCTATTAATGAGACAGACCTTTTGAATTATTACGCTCGAGGTTTGGATGTAGTTGAAGTATGATCAGGTTGGTTTTGACTTAAAAACCAACCAGGCCCCTGGGACGAAAAAGCCAATAACTCTCAGACAGGGCGTCCGATTGATGCGTCGTCTGTCACGTTGAGTTCCTGTTGACGATACAAAACTTTTGGATACATCAACTCCGGACTATGTGTCAGTTGATATATCATCCACTCAGCTTGTGGAGCGGACCCTTCCGAATGAGCTTGCTGTGTGTGGAAACCCTGGAGCTGGCTGCAACTGCGATGATGATGACGACTGTACAGAAATCCTCCTTGGATTAGACGGTGATGACTACAGCACTTAGCGATCCTATGTGGATCAGTGCTACCAATCCAGTGTGGGTCTGATATTGTGTGGGTCAGCGCTCAGCGGTGCTGTGTGGGCCAAAGCCTACAGATCCTATGTGGGTCATTGCAGGTGTTAGTTACCTATCGATCCTTTGTGGGTCATTGCGGGGATTAGTACTTATCGATCTTGTGTGGGTCCAACGCCTTAGATGAATCAGTGGCAATATCTGATCATCTCTATCGTCTTACGAAGAAGTATACCTTTGTGAGATGAATCTTGACTTTCAATCCTTATCTTCGATAAGATTGAATTGATATCCTGTGTGGATTACGTTATGCATTCCTCTATGGATTGGATTGTGATTTCCTGTGTGGACTGGGTTGTACTTGAGCTCGGATGTTGGAGCCGAACGATAATTGATGACTTAGGAATATGTATGGCCATATACCAAAGTAGTGTCGGATGTTATTTCGTGATTGTATCACTCCTTTGTGGATTTTTTTTTGTGGATTCTGGGAGACCTTCGGGGGTCTCGGGGTCCCTACTGAGTAGCTTATACTCACCCCTTCACGGGCTATGCCCGCACTACGTTGTGTTGGTTGGAGACAATGGACATCGCTGATCGCGGTTGAGGCTTGCGGAGTAGGTCGGTACCCAGAGGTGGACCACTGGGCGGGACGTACTCGGAGCGGACGGCTCTACCCGTGGAGCAGTGGAGGCTATTTGTACTCAGCCTTCAGGTGGGAATTCCAGTGGACGGCTCGAGGTTGCGACTTTACTTTCAGTTTCTATTTTCCCGTTACTGTTGTACTTTACGTTCAGTTGGGGTTTGTATACTGGCCCACTTACTTTTCCACACTTACTTTTGTATCAGATTTTACTTAGTGTTTACTTATACTGCTTTCTTTCCCTGTGGTCTTTGTTTACCTTACAAAGGCAATGCCTTACCTTTTTATCGGAAATTACGCCATGGTGCTAGTCACCAACCCTTGGCCTTTGGAAGGCGGGCTTGGGGTAGTCACGGTACGGGCCCCAAGGACAGGTCGTGACATCTCATCCCACATTTTCAAATGATTTTCATAGGATTTATGGATGAGTAGTATGATTAATAATGCTATACATATAGATATGTGTGTTACCTTTAGTTATGAAAGTGCGTATTTATAAAGAATATTTATTGTGGGGAAATGAGAATATTTTTGGAAGTGTCTAATTTGATGTGTGATTTTTTTTATAATTGTCTAAATATTTAATCCTAAAGAGGTTTTAGGTAAATAAGGGATGAGATATAGGAAATATAAACTTAAATTTATAAGAATTTTATGATTTTTTGGTTCAATTGGTATCAAAAGAATTGATTTGATATCATTATATGCTTGGATGATGTTAAAAGAAAATATTAAGAGATGATAATTAAATGAAATATTTTCATGAAAAGTATATTGAAAATTTTAATGTTTATTAATCAAATATTTTTTTTCGGAGTGGGTTTCTATAGAGAAAACATAAAAACTGAGATAAATTGGAAATAAGAGGATGGTATTCTTTTGAACCAAAAATTTTTAATGGTCATAATTGGAATAGATTACTTTATAGTTATATTAACTCAGTTGATATTGGCTCTAAATAGTGCTACTAAGGAACGGGATAAATCAAATTCCCTATATAAGAATATGTCCATAGAAGAATATTTTTTGAAACACCACCCTTTAATATTTTTATATCGTTAAACCTAATGATATATAGAGGGTATACTAGTAATTTTTCTAAGATATTTTATTTTCTATGATATCAGGACATCAAAAGATAACCCTTATTAATTATCATTTTAATGGAAACTATGATCACTGGGGGTCATTGATTATGACTACCTTGGAAAATGAATGAATTTATTCCATGGTATAGATGATATTTAATGAATTAATCAATGAGAAGTCTTTTACTATATTTATTCTATATATAATAGAAGTAGAATTATTACAGTTTTTCTAAATAAAATGTAATGAAATTTCATGGAGTGGAATTAAAAGTAGCAAGAATATGTTTCATATTGTGATGAAAATTTTACAGTAATTTCTATGTATGAATTTTTTTTTCATTTTTTTCAATGATTGTTTATTTTTTCCACTATACCTAGTATTGTAAAATATTTTTCAGAGGGATCTTGTTACATGTGAGTTAAAAATTTATAAAAGAATTATTTGGTACAATAAGAAATTATAAACAATGATTGTGTATTTTTTATAGAATATGGATAATAAGTGCTACAAGTCTAAGGTAATGGGGAAGAATTTGTTCAAAACAATCGAATGTGAAAATATTCAATTCCATTCTTGTAATATTTGTGGAAAAAGAAATTTTGGGGAATATATTATATAATCTATGTTATGTTATTGATGTGGAAATATATAATACTATTCCCATGACTGTAAGAAAATAATTAATTATAATTGATAGTATGATAATGTAAAATAATATTTTTTTATTTTAGTGATGTAAGACTAGAGTTTTTAAAAGGTAAATTATGTCATATTGCGTATGTGATACGTAACAACAAACAGAAAATAATACTATTTAAATATTACTATTTTAACCTTTCTATTACATTTTAGGATTTATTTAGTGTCATAAAGATTATGATATATATATATATATCTTAAATATGATGATAAATTCATATTAAATAATCAATCAAATTTTGGTAAAGCCTTTTTGTTTTTTGAATAAATGATTTCTTAAAAAATGATATATTTTTATATTATAATTTTTTATATTTCATTATGAAAATTTATTTGATAACAAGAACAACACGTGTTTATAAAAATATTGAAATTAACATAGGGTGAAAATTTGGGCTTTTTCGGAAAATATATATTTTCTAGTGAATAGTGAAAAATATAATTTTTATGTATAATCGTCATTTATTATGATAAATGATGTAATATAAATTTCCCAATATTAATTTAATTTGATATAAAGTTTAAATAACTATTATTTTTCATATTTATTTTAATTAATTACATTGAAATAATCTTTATACTGGACTTTAGTATAAGATTATTTTGAGGACTACAAATTCAATTTTTTTAAAAACTGTTTGAAATAGATAATGGTGCTCCATTATTAATCACTAGAATAAAATCTAATGAGAAATTATTTATATGAAATATTATTTTTATATTTATGTATTTATGAAATTAAAAAAATATAATTATTGTTGGGAAAAAATCTTGCATGGTATCATTGAAGCATTTTTTAGGTGATTGTGTTTGTTGACAAAGTCGAAATCTGTGTTGTGATTGTTGAAAATGAAATCCTTGACATAATTTTTTTTTACAAAAGGGCTTTCATAATGGCATGTCAAGTTCATGGAATGTGGTTAAAGATCCATTTTTATTCAAGAACATCGACAAATGAATGGATGATCTGGAGGTGGTACACAAAGAGCATATAAAAGGTGGGGACGAGGTCTTAGATGATAGGAGACTTGCGTTCCATATGTTTTTGAAGATCAGAACATCAAAATATGGAAAATGAAGAAGGGTCGCGCAAGATTTAGTGTTGGTCGGGAAAGTGTGTTGCGCGGAAGAGAGTAGCACGCCGAAACTTGCGCGCCGAGGGGAGACTTTCGTGCTGTCGCACTGGGTGTACAAATGCCTATAAATACAAGTCGATCCCTCCTCATTCTGAACAGAGTTCAACACATAAAAAATTCAGATCTCCCATCACGCAGGTGTGGTGGTCGCACAAGTGGTGTGTGGTCGCGCAAGTATAAGTTTTGCACCAGGTGATAGTTGCACGCCTAAGGTGATTTGGGTGAGAAAGGAAGTCAGTCGCTCAAGAATTGAGTTGTAGATGAAGACATTATGCAAGTGGTTTGGTGACACTTGTGAGCCAGATTTTGAAGAAGCACAAAAGTTGTTGGTTGCACACCAATATTGGTTTGGGCGTAAAAGGGTGTGCGTCGGGCAAGTTTGGAGTTGCAGAAGCTTGTGTCACGCTAGTGGTTGAGGAGGACTTGCGTGCCAGTTTTGACTTGCGCACCGAGACTTGTGCACCGACATAATGAAGGGCTTCAAGTATGGTTGTTTCATGACAGTGGTTCAAGGCTTCATGGAAGCTTGAATATTTCCGGATACCCTCTCTGCAAAGAGAGATTCATCTATGGGTGAATGTTGGACATCAACAGAGAATCTACATGCAACGGAGGATGCACTCATTATTGATAATGAAAAGACTTACAGGTCTATAAACTGCGAGTGGATCCTTTCCAGAGCAGTGAGAAAAAGAAGAGGAAGAAGCTGATCTTCTCCACAGGCAGTGAGCCAGAGAGAGAGAAACAGGGAGTGACCCTTGGCAAAGCAGTGAGCTGACCCTAAACATTATAAAGCCCGTAAGCCTGGGAATAAAAGGGATCTATCCCGAACTATGTTAACAACATCATGCTTATAGTGGATTTGGTACATCATCACATTGCTAGTGTATGCTCCTTAGACGTAGCCCAGTGAGGGTGAACCAAGTAAAAATTGATTTGTCTGGTGCATGCTTTACTTTCTATTTATATTGTGCAACGAGAAAGAATGAGAAGAGTGTTTTTCTTTACAGCAAAACAAGATCAGAACGGGCTTTAATTTTAAATTATCCATACCCTGAATCACCCCCCTCTCTGGTTATTCAGCCTTGTGGACCAAACAATTATGATTATTGGTTAATGATTTAAAACAAATATTATCATTTCCTTAATTTTTTTTTCAGAAATATGCATTCCATCAAGCTTCTATATTTGATATTAATTTAAATCAATCCTTCTATGTGAATTGAAGTTGATAAAATTATTTCATTATATTTAGTAATCAAAATGAATATGATCTAATATTCTCAACTTAATTTTTGAAATATATGAATAGTAACTATAGTAAACATTAATTACCCTGATGAAGGAAAATAAAATAATTTTGGGTAAAAATAATTTTACAGGGACTAGAAAAAAGTAAAAGTAATTGCATTAATATTTATATATCCTTTCAGATGAAATAATTATTATATTTACTCTTTATTTTTTTACTTTATAAATAATTAAGTATACATTTTGATTCAATTATATTTTTATATGATAAACCACAAATTATATTTGTATATAATATTAAATTCCATTTAGAACATTTAATTTGATTAATTAATAGATGTTTTAAATAATTTTTATTTTAGTAAAATAGTATTATTAAAATATTATTGATAAATTTAATTGATAATATAATTTTAATGATATTAATTGTAGATTCTATAGTGGTTCGAAAACTGATATTGTCAAAAAATAAAGCAGTTCTCAAAAAATGTAAATTAAATTTTAAAATATGAAATTAAAATAATAAAAATTTATTTGGTTACTATAAATATTTTTTTGATCAGAACATCAAAATTACCCAATGGTTAATTTTTTATAATTATCAGAGAGTGTAATTTTCAGGTAAAAATTAAATAGGATATAAATATATAGTGTATATTATGATATCATAATCTTGCTGAAATTAACAAATAAATAATATAAATTGTATCCAATACCAAATATATTATTTTACTTTAACATAATTTAATTTATTTTAATTTGGTAAATTTTATAAAGTCTTTTAAAATCCCCAAAAACCTATAATATATTTTAAGGTTTTTGAATAATCTATCCATGGGAAAGACTCACATCAACATCATCAAGGGTATTATTGTTATAACTGTGGCCCTTGGAATTATAAAATAATTACAAACACCTCTCTTTGGATGAAACCATTGACAAAAACAATGGCATGGTTTGTGGTTTTGATTAAAAATTATATAGAGTTCAAATTCTCTGTTTTTAAAATAATAAATAATTCCACAATTTATTTATAAAAACCCACTCATTCTCCCATTCCACTTCACTATAAATATATATATCACATTATTAATAAAACCTCCCTTATCTTTATTCACCTAAAGGTTCCCTCAACCTCTCTAGAATCTCCTCCAAATAATTTTGTATGATACTGTCAATGCAATAGGTCATATCCTTCCCCTTATTATTCAGGTTTCATTATAATATTATATCAATTATATCCAAATAACAGTGATGGGATATGTTCTCACATATCTACTTTACTATAAATTTTATGTATAAATGATTAGGTACACCTTTCACTCTCATTAATACCTTCCATGAATTCTTATATGCCGCATTATACATCCAAGATTCTATTGTAATTTTTCATTCTAAACAACTGTGTAATAAATTCCCATACCAATTTCTTATCATGTTTGTCCAAATTTATGAAATTATTATTCATGATTGGTTAATTAAATGTTTGTATTCCAAACCCATTTATCATGAAAAAAATATGATGATGGATTGTTCTATATTTTATGATTTGTGTGGAACACTTTTTCATGAGAATGAAATAACAATGATGAGTGCACCCATAATTATATATCACTCAAATGTGTTGGGAAATGTCTTAGTCTCTAATGAAATAACTCAAGGAATTATGGCGTGAACCTAATCCTTTAATGGAACTTTTATATAATTATTTATTTGTATTTTTTTCCATGACCTATATTTATGATGCAATGTTTTATGTTCCGTATTTCCATTATGATTATCATATTATATCATGCCTCATTGTACATGTTTATAAATATCTCTATATTTAAGACCCATTAATATTGAAATTTTAAAAAATATATTACCTTCCTCATGTTATTCAATATTTATCCCCTTACTATATTTTATTGCTCACCACTTTCTTATAAATGACCAGAGTTTTTCCCCTGAATTTTTAAGTATGACCCTATTAAGGATGTTTTCAATAAAGATGAGGTGTTTTATCTTTTATGTTTTTTGTAATGTACTTAAATTGCAATGAAACTATACACATTGAATTTTTTTATTTTATTATTTGTAATATTATATAATAAATCATGAATTAATGTGAACTAAAGAGTAGTGTTATAATAGTTTTCTTCACAGGAAATGTTTTGTTATTTTGGGATTAGGATTAGAAAAATCTAGTGAAGTACTTAATAATAAAACTAGGTATAAAAAACTGTCTTTAAATTTTGGTAAAGTACAGTTTAATTGGTTGATTAAGGGAATAAACCCCTATCATGATATTATATGTGTATGTGACTCTGGTACAGATATTCATAGGGGTAAACCCCAAAAAAACCTTGATATGCTAAACTCTACAAGGGATTAGTGCACGATAATTGGTCATACTAACCAACTCTTTTTACACACTCTGGGGAAATAATTTAGAAAATTATCATAGTTATTATTAACCATTATTAATAGAACACAAATACCCATATAAGCTAATGATAGGTAATAAATGACGAATTCCATCTGTTGAAACCTATAAATTTTAATGTTAATGAAATACAGTTCATTTATTAGTTATCCCATTAATTTTATAAGATTCCAATTTATGTGTATAATATTTAAAAAGTAGGCATACAAAATTTTTCATTTATTATATTCATTGGATTAAAATTGAAGGGAAATTTTTTTATTCTTTGGTGGATTTTGTGATCCATCATATGTTTATTCTACAGCCTCAGGTATTATTTTTTCTCCTGAGTTCTCATCAATAGAAGAAAAAAAATGAGATTATAGTGGAAATTAGATAAATGAAAAAATTATAAATTTCATGAACATATGTGATATTATATACATAGTAATTATGATAACAAAATTCATTAACTCTAAGAAAATAATCATGAATATAATTGTTTTCATATTACGATCATTTATGAATAATTTATGGTAATTTTACCCATGATTGACTTATTGTTTAATGGTCATTGACATAATCCTGAACATGTTCCATATGAAACTCAATTAGTTATTTAGTGACATTTTTCTCTTCCATTTCCATGTTTTCACTTCCCACTAAATGTATACTACTTGGACACCAGGATTTGGGATTACCTTAAATCTTTCATATATTTCTATTTAGGAGGATGTTTTATTAATGAAATTTATGATGTAGAGTTTCAATAATGACATTTTGAACTATAATTACATATAACAACTAAATAAATTATAAATTTTGATGATGCAATATATTAAATGGAGTATTAATGTAATTCCACGAATTTTTAAAAGGGAAATTATGTTTGATTGCATACGAAACCTGTAACACCAAACCCAAATGAACAATTATTATTTAAAAATGAATATTTTAACCGTTCCATTAATTAAGTTTAAATAAGAATGATTATCTACATTATCAATTATTTACATGTCATAAATATATTAATTAATTCTTGGAAAATAACTAAGAAATTTTTTCTTATGTTTATTGTTCTTCAAAATATGTTTTCATTAGAAAGTAATTTTTATATTATAATTATTTTCTAGAAACATTATAAAATATATATGAGGATAATAAATATTTTGTTCATCAAAATATTAAAATTAACATTCAGTGAAATTTTGATATTTTTCCGAAAATATTGATTTTACAGTGAATAGTAAAATACATTTTTATATAAAATAGTCATTCATCTTGATAAACTGAGTAATATAAATGTCCCAAAATTATTTTCATATTATTTAAATGTAAATTTTTTTTATTTAGTTGTATTAAACTCAATTAATCACATAAAAATAATTTTGTACTAGATTTTAGTGGAATATTGTTTTAGGATAAAAAATGATCATGTTAAACAACTATTTTAAAACGCATAATATTTCAACAGTATAACTATATTAAATAAAATATAATTTAAAAAATTAATTGAGTTTTTAGATAATATATTTTTTTTATTAATTGAAAAATATGATTATTATTACTTTTTATTGATTTAAAATTAAATCACATTTTCTATAAAAAAATATATTTTTCAAAAAACTAATTTCCATAATCATTTCAGGTTCTATATTAAATTAAATTAATCCAAATGTATGAATTTATTATGATAAAATTTAATCCATATTTGGAATAATTATAATTAATATAAGGTTATGATGTAAAAATACTTTTTAAAAATATGAATATAAACTATAGTAAAAATTAATTACCATGGTAATAGAAACACAAGTTAATTATGGGTAAAAATATTTTCACAATGACTAAAAACAAAGTAACCATTATTGTATGAATATTTATATTTCCTTTTAAATTAAATTATTATAATATTAATTCATTTTTTACTTTATAAAAGATTATTTATTCAGTATGATAAAAATAATATTTTTATATGATAAAAATAAAATTTTATTTTTATGTAACATGCGGTTTCAATGAAGACATTTTTTTGATTTATTAATGGATTTATGAAATAAGTTATAATTTTTTAAATTAATGATTTCAAATTTTTATTGATAAATTTAATTGATTATATAATATTTATGGTATCAAATGTAGTTTCTATAATGGCTTAAAAACTATTTCTGTTTAGAAAGTATATTATTTCTCAATAAATGTAAATTATATTTTAAAACTGAACATTAACTTATATATATATATATATATATAATTATTTTGTAAAAAAATTTTTTATTTTTTGAATAAGAAAATCAAAATTATCGTATGATGAAATTTCAATAATTTTCTGAGAAAATATAATTTTCAGGAAAAAATTAAATACACTATAAAAATATGGTCTATATTATGACATCACAATGATTTAAAATGATATAATAAATAATATAAATTTTATCCATGACCAAATATATGATTTCCATTTATAATTATTTACTTTTTCGTATATTTGATAAATTTTATAATTCCATTTTCAATCCTCCAAAACCTATAATGTATTTTATGGTCATAAAATCATTTCATTAAGGACATGATTCATTTCAACATAATAAAAGGTATTATTTTAATAATTTCGTCACATGGACTTATAAATTAATTAAAACCCCCACTAATTTTTATTTACTATGGGAAAAAACCATGGAATGTTTTTTGGTTTTGATTACATTATTTTATAGAGTTCAAAACCAAATATTGATAAATAATAACGAATACCCTATTCATTTTCTATATAAACCAACCCAATCTTCCATTCATATTACATGAAAAATAAATCTTTGTATCTATTACTCACCCTTCTCTACAAACACTAGAGTCCTCCCATGGAGCCCCAAGTTCTAAATATGCTTATCCCAAGAAGTTAGAATCACACTATCAACATAGGGGATCATATCTTTCTATTATTTATTCATGGTTTATCATTACATTATGTAAATTATCTCCAATACATAATGATGGGACATGTAATTGAAAATCCCCCACACTATCCATATTATTTATAAATTAATAGAGACCCTATTACTATCATTAATCTCTTTCATTAATATTTATACGCCCCAGTTATGCAACTAAAAGTTCATCGCAATTTTCCATGTAAAAAAATTGTGAAGTGAATAACCCTATCCCTTCTCTTTCAATGGTATTCACCTTTATAAACATATACTTTCATAATTGGGAATAACATGTATTTATTCCACACTCCTTAGTCATGAAATAAAATATGATGATTAATGAATCAATGTTGTATGATCAATGGGGAACACTTAAGCTTGAAAATGAAATGAATATCACAGGTGAAGCCCAAATTATATAGTAGTCCAATGGTTTGGGTAATGTTTTAGTCTAATTTGATGTAAATAAATAGAGTATAGAGTATGAATAATCCATCATGTAACTTTTTATATCCGGATGTCTAGGTAGTTTTCCTTGATATATGTTTATGATGTAGTATTTTTATGGTGTTTCCAAATTTTCCTTATTTCCTTTATGATTATTATATTATATCATGCCTCTTTGTTCATGTTTATGATTCTCACACCTTTTATACCCCATTTTTATTCCTATTTTAAAATGTATGTTAAATTCTTTTTATCATTCTATGTTTATTACCATTGTGGTCTTTATAGCTCATCCCTTTCTAATATATATCCCCAGTTATACCATGTAGTTTTATGAACATGCATGATAAATATGTTTTCAATAAATGGTATGTATTCCAATTTATTATGTTTTTCAATACAACTAGTTATTAATTAAACTAGACTTATAGATCTTATGGGTTGAATTATGTGCATTCTTATTTATGAAATCATGAATTAATGTATACTAAATGGTAGTGTTTTCATAAGTGACATGGTCTATTATGTGAGTGTTTTTTCAACTAAGGTTGTGAATGATAGTAATCACCAATACTGTTAGAATAATTTTGTGGAAAATTTGTGTTATTATTTTCATATATCAAATAAACCAGTAAATGGTACATTATTATTTTACCCTATGTATTATAATTTTTTAGTTGAGTCATGACCTACATATTCTTTTATGTTATAAAACATTCTAGTAAAATGAATATATCACCTCAATAAATGAAGAAGGTTTTTAGTAAAAACTCTTAGTGGACACTATAAATGAAAATACATTTATTTAAAGCCCCCTATAATCTTTTTTTAATCTATTTTTATAAAAATGATGTTTTTCAACTAATAGGGTAGTATTTATTTTTCTAGATATGGATTGAATTTTATTTTATCGGGCATTGATTGTTTTCAAACATAAAAAAGATATATCCAATCCTCAATGTGATTTTCAACTTGTATATAAAAATGTGTTAATACCATTGAAAAAAGTACAATGATTATATGAAACTGATTAATGATGGGAGTGAATGATATCTTTTACATATTGAGGAAAATAATGAAAACATTATAATTTCTTTTGTGCATATTATAAATGAACTTAGGCATATATTTTAAAATAATTTTCCCTATGATATTCTAAATAATGATTTTGAATTTTCTTTTTTCCTAAATAGTAATAACAAAACAATTTTATACAATGTATATTGAATATATTTGTTTGAGATGTTATAATTGAAGAAACAGGTACAAGAGTTTCTTGATAAGGGTTTCATCCTCCCATTATCCTTATATTTGGGTACATTTATTATTTTGTTTAAAGTATGTATGGTTATTTGATTTTTTACATTGATTATATAGCACCCAATAAAACATATATTAGGATAAAATTTCTAATTCATCCTATAAATTAATTATTTTTCTAGGTTTATGGAGTGTTATATTTTTATATAATTCATCTCAATTTTTTGTCACATCAATTAAAGGGGAAGGAAGTGAAAGATATTCAGATTAGAATTTAGGAGTAAGTATTCCTATTTTTATATTTCATTCATTTTACGTTAAAAAATTCCCACATTCTATACATAGAACTAATAAATACCTTTTCCACTAGTATTTTAATAAATTTTTTCTTGTTTTTATCATTTATGTTTTATTATTTTCATAAATATGAGAAAATGATGATAAATATAAAATTATTTTTTTTACGATAAAGTTAAATGTTTTTTCATTAAAAATAGTATAACTTTAAATTTTGGTTACATAAGATTTTATTTCTTGGGAAAATTATTTCTAAGGAAGGAATAACTATTTACCATAAAAAAAATTGTGTTATATAAGTGACAATGTCTTATAAATTTCATGGAAATTAAATTTTTTCTTGGATAAGTATGTTACTACTAAAGGTTTGTTGAAAAAATATCTTCATTGTCTATTACAATAACCAATTTATCATGAAAATGTGTTTAAGTGGTATTTAAAAGTGAATGTGATTAATTTTTTTAATTGATAAAATGATGATTGGTTAATGATCATATGTTAGATTAGAAAATTATAAATGGATATTTTTATTTACATTTATACTACTATGAAGGGTTTTGGTTGTGTGTTTATACATAATTATTAAGTTACTTCATGATCATTATATTAAATAATGTTCTATCAAAATAATTATTATACTCATGACCTTGAGATTGATTAAATACACTTTTTATTAATAATATCCCTCAATAATTTTTATTAGGATAAATTAACATATAATGATCATTAATTTTTAATGTATATATTTACACAAAAACAGTTGAACATGTGGTTTAGAATATTGGGTAATTCATTAATGATTTTTAGTGAAAAATTCACTATCATCTTATAATATAACGTTGTGTAGTGAATTCCTTGAGTTTAAAAGATAAACAAAATTAAATTTGTTTTATTTGAAACCTAACCCGTTAGTTAATTATTTATTACCTTTTTGAGTTGTAATATTTTATGAACAAAATATATCTCTTTTGTTGTTGGTTTTAGTACAATGTACCTTATATAAAATACTTAGAGGTGTTTGAGATAAAATATAATATATTATAAAAAATTATATAATAGTTTAAGGAATAAAAAATTCACAACATCATTGAAAAAAGCATATTATTAAACATTTAAGGATGTAATGTGATCTAAGTGGATCCTAATTTTTGAAATAATTTGTAAGTGGAGATCACATCCTTTTATTCTCTATTCATATAGAGAGAATTAACATGTTTAGATACCTTTGAGATTATTATTATTGTTAAGGGATAAATATGGATAGTATTTATTTTACTATGACATGTCAAACTTTTGAATAGGATAATTCTTAATGAAAACTATTTAGGGGTATAAAACATCGTTTTTCTAAGCCAAAATATAAATTGGAGAACATATTCGTGTATTTCATGGTTAGATTACTAAATAAATACTGACATAATAATTAAATTTATATAATTTATTCACTGTTTTACTAAATCACAAAATTATATTCCTATCAGATATAATATGAATTTGTATAGCTATCAATATATTATCTTATAAATATTTTCATGTTTTTTGAGGTTCCCATATCCAATTTATATGACCATGATATCATATTAACATTAATTTTTGTGTAAAGGACATTATAATATTATTCATTAAAAATTAAATATCAATTAGACTTTTTATCATCAATCTAATAGAAAATAATAAAATAAAATTATGAGTATACATTTCATTATAAAATATTTCTCATTTTATTATCAAGGATGATTAGATCAATATATGGTTTTAGTTGAATTTTATTATAAAACCAATTTTTATTTATATATTCATATGAAGCATTTTTGGGAATTATGTAGATTGAATTTTCAAAGGCCTACATGTTTGAAAAAATTTGGTGATAAAAAATTATTAGAAATAAAATTGGTATATTTTAATAATGAGAATGCATGGTTCAGTTACAACCACATGAGGGCATCATAGAGATATCTAAATTGGTACATATATATCTAGTTTAATTAAATTTTAATTGATGTAGGCTACTATGTATTTCATAGAATATCTCATTGGGAATGTGTAATTAATTTTGGTAAAAGAGAATGTAAATCCCATGGTTCAATAAACCCTATTAAAATATAAAAAAATGGAATAAGTTTATAAATTGATATACATACCTCTATGATTTTATTTGTTATAGGTTTCCATTCATGTTTCATTTATATGGAAGTATATACCGTGTGTATCGCATGTTCCGAGACCTGATATCATTCAATTTAATTATGATATATCTTATGAATAAAATGAAATTCATAATTTAGAAAATAAATAAAGTGTAATATTAACTAATTTGAATCAATTATTTTTTTTAATTCTAGTAAACAAACATGTTAAGGATGAAACATAAGAATCAAAAAAGGCTAATAGGAAAAAATATAGTCACATGATTATTTGATGAATAAAATAAGGATACGGTAATTTATAAAAGCTAAAGAATAATAAAACCCATATCATGTTAATAATAAATAAATTTCATCACTTGTTAATTTTCATTAAATTATCTTTTGGAGACATATATAATATGATATATCTATATGATTATTTAGTCATAGAAGATACTGTCTTATTCGAGTTCAAATGTTTTCCAAGACATATATATATATTTTTTTACAAATAAATAAATAAATTATATTTTTTTTTAAATTTATAAATAAAATTATTTTTTTGATTAAGAATATTAAAATAATAATATAATGGTGTTTTTGGATTTTTAAGAAATTTTTTTTTGGGTGAATAAAAAATACATGTTTTAAAAAAATCCACTCTATATAGAGAATCTAAATAATCCCATATTATATTGGATTATTTTTAACTTAAAATTAGTAACCTATTAAACAAAATAATTCAAATAATTATATGTGATTTAGTATTATATTATATTTTGGTATCACTTTTATGACCCAAAATAACATCTTTCAAAAACCCATTTTATGTTTTGATTTACATAGATGTTACAAAATTATAACTTCCACTTATAAAAAATTAATCATCAGAAACAGAATTCATATTTTGAATCAGGAGGTTCAACATTACTTATAATCCCACATTCATTTTTGGTCATTATGAAGGGAAACAATTGAAATTTATTATAACCATAGTAATATGTAATGTTGTCAATAAGGTGGTTGAAAAAAGTTGGTCAGGTTAAAAATATCAAAACAATATATATTATAACTTTATTTTTTAATTTTATTTTGAATCATGCTTATAATAACTTTAAAATATCACAATTATGTTATGTAATCCTATGAGGTATAAATATACAATATTTATATGACATTAGTGTTTACAATAGTACCAATACCCACATGTAAAAAAGGTAAAATAATTATTCTTTGAACAATATAGTTTGTCCATGATCGACACAAATTACATCCCATAATCCAGCCCAGATTCTAGAGGTTTTTATCTTCACAGATGACCAATCATATGTGGTTTAAGCTATGATAAAATTATATTTATTCAACAAAGATATATAAATCATAACTCACATGTTTTATGTTTACTTCTTCATCTACATCTCATAAATATATTCTAACCATTATAACATATCTACAATATCCTATAATCCATAATGATGTTTTATTATATTTACAGATTAAATATTTTCCATCAATTTTTAAATTTTATAGAAAATGAATATATCTCTTCTGTGTTCTTATGCAATATCACCAAAAATAAGAGATATGTTTTTTACATCACATCCTCACATGTATTGTTTTTATTATTGAATGAATGAATATATAATATTTTTTTTAAAATTATTATGATTTTGGAATTGTGAAATATTAATTACTATCTTCCCCTCTTTCCTGTTGGATGTCGATAAAAGTACTCATGTGTATGTGTGGAATACAATATCCACAAAGTGATGTTATTTTCTATTCATTAATCCCTTACATTGGTTTTTATATACATAGAACAAATGAATAAATATGACATCAATAAAATAATTATGACAGAGTAAACATTTAATTAAAATATTCTTATTTTATTCATATGAAGACAAAAAAAATGTCGCTCATGTGTATATTCATAATAAAACTTCTATGATATGACATATTTCATTTTTTAACTCTATCTTAATTTAATGGATAAAAAATGTTTTAATGTTTAAAAACAATAATCTGGTCTTGTCTTTCATTCAATAGATGATGAAACCATTATCCCATTGACCATTTTTAAACTAAAAAAATTAATTTTGGATTAATAAACCTAATTCCCTCCAAAAAACCAATGTGAAAATAAAAATTTTAGTAATTGAAATGAAACATGGTAAAAATTGAATTCATCGGGTTAATATTAATTGGATAAACATGAGAAATGTCCATAGTCATTTAGAAAACCAATACAATTTTTTATATAGTGTTGTGGAATTTTGAATGAAATGTGTCTAGACTAGATGAAAATTAATTTATTTAAAATCATGAATCATTATCTTTATTCTGAATATTTTTTATACATTTTTATGTTCGTTTATGTTTTTCTTGAATATCATTACTTAGTCTTCAATGTTTTCAAAAGTTTATTTTTAGCTATATTTATATTCATCAAAGGGGGG
This sequence comes from Viscum album, assembly GCA_963277665.1. Classification (NCBI taxonomy): domain Eukaryota; kingdom Viridiplantae; phylum Streptophyta; class Magnoliopsida; order Santalales; family Viscaceae; genus Viscum; species Viscum album. The sequence goes on along the minus strand of OY728159.1, from coordinate 1,144,207,255 downwards.
TTAAATGTGACACCCATGTTTGAATTATAGTAAGTGAGAAATATATTTTAATAAAAATTGAATATAATGGAAATTTTAATTATTCATGGCACAAATATAATAATCTTATTGGTAGAAATTTATTTTTGACATACTTTGTCAAAATAAGACTATAATTATTTTTTGAAATTTTCTCATTGAAATAATCATTAATAAATAATTGAATATGTAGTTTTTAAGTACTTCTGAATTAATTTATAACAATTTATCTAATATATGGAATTAAAATTTTTTTACTAATAATTTTATTGATATAATTATATGATCATTTGATGGTAAAAGATTTATTTTTCATATTTTTTAAGGAATAATTTATTGACGTTATAATTTATTAAGATAATATTTAATGATATATAATTTTAATTAAATTTAAGGATTATATGTCTAAATATTTTATTTTAAATCCACATGATTATGATTACCTGTCATATAGTTAACATAAGGTCATATTATGCTTGAAAAATTAATTTATTAAAAAACTATTTTTAACATGTTTGAAATAATTATTTTTAAATATATTTTCCCAATTATATTAGATTAATATAGTATAATTAATTACTTATTTGGAATTAGGTTACTAAATATTACATAATATGTTCAAATAAATTTTATTTCATAAAAAATATTATAAAAATTAAAAATTTATTAATATGGTTAATGTTAAAAAAGTGATACTCAGGGATAATCTATAATGATAACAGTTAAAATACCCATTTTTCTAAAAACATTTTTTTTATTTTTTTCTGATATTTTATTTTACCATTTTAATATGATCCATTTTTGATATTATTTTCCAAGAATGTGACTTCATATTATTATAAATCAGTGATAAGTAACAAATTTTCAACTCACCACAATTGTAAATGGGAACATCATCCAAAAAATTAATCCCACATATCTATCCATTTATCTTTTCATAAACCTTTAAAATTACCTCCCAAATTTCATTATTCATATGATATTGGCTATGTTCTTCCAAAAATAAAATTATTATGGTCCTTGGTAAGATATTCAAAGCATTTTCTATATATACAAATGTAATCATCTTCACTAAGATAGTCCTTTGTTACTTATTCATTTATAACCTTCAATTATTTCATAAAAAATAAAACATAATTAATGTATTATATCCTATATAATGTGATTTTATTATTACGATTACATTATATTTATCCATCTCAATCTCCAAAAAAATTGAAAACATCATTATCCCTTGTGTATACAGTTGACTACCACCTCTTGGACAGGTGTCATTTATTTTCCATCACCGAAGCATTTGAATAGTCATTATTATAGAAATAATGAATATATTTGATATTATAACATCATTTTTGTTATGAAATTTTTTATATCACCTACTTCCTTACTATGTCACCCATTAAAGAACATATATCATCACTCGAGCATATATACGCCCTACCATCTTTATTCAGTAATGTGATTTATTATAGATATCCAACTGTCACGAATGATTATAAAATGTATATAATTATTTAAAATAAAATTTAAAAAATTAATATTACTCTATAGATGATTTAATTATTTTATATATACAAAAAGATAATATTCCATGATAAATAATATATGCTAAAATGATATAGTTAACACCCAAAAAATAAAAATAACGAATAAATATTAAAAAACTAGTGATTAGATATTATAAGATGATAATATGTGATATTATAATATTTATATCATTATGGTATAAAATAATAACATTTTCAAAACCATTAAATGGGAGTTTAAAGCATGTTTATCTAATGTGTTTCATGGGTTAATGTATTCATATTGATTTATAGTCTAATAAATCATATTTGTTATTATTCTCATATTCAATTTTATATGTTGTATTTAACTAAAATTTGATATATTTAACATTAATAAATATTTATTTTTGATGAATAACGGTTCAATTTGTGGTTGTTCATTCAATGTGATTGAAATAACAAATTCCATAATAAGTAATTGTTTATTTTGAAATCTCCATTTTTGGGATTGATCATATTTTCATTAAATGAATAAAAACCCAATAATTCTTAATATAATTATATTTTATTATTCATTTAATATTTAAGGATATTCTATATTTCCTTAAATATTTTCCTCTCTTTTTTAATTGAATCTTGTAATGAAATACTTAAATCACAACCTGATTTTATTTATTTTTTGATCAGATATATTGTCCACCTATGATTATATTTAACATACATATATTTGAAATTACTTATTAATAGTAAAATTATTTATTAAAGAAATTTTATTGTATAAATATCTTATGAAATGGGTCTAATTTTATATTTAAATTTTATCTAGAGGTTACATATTCAACTGTCATGAAAAAATGTAAAATGGAATGTTTTTAATATATATTGCGCTAAGGGACACACCCTCTTCTATAACCATAATAAATAATTTATTTTATTCAATATATTTCAATCATATTACAATTAATGATCTTTACTTGACTATATCTTAATATTTCACTTCCTTTTTTGAATATTATTCCAATCGACATTATTTCATTACAAAACATATATTTCTTATAAGAAAATGGCCACCTATTATACCTTCATATATATTTTGCTTTTTAACATTATTTTGAATCATAAACATTATTATTATAATTTTAATTTATATTTCTAAAAAATATCAATATTATTTATACAAAATTTATTATTTCCTAAACTATTTACTATTTTTTTATTTGGTTTTTCATTATACTTGTTAATTTATTGATTGGAAAAAATATAAATAAATATATATTATTTATTAAATGTGGTTATTTACCTTATTGGAATATATTATATCTATTTTATTGAGCATTTAATAAATAAAAATTTACCGGGAATACAATGATTGGTGGGGACTTGTTTTAGAAAGCTCCATGATTCATTGACTAGCCTTATTAGACAAATCAGTTGGACAAGTGAAATTTGATTTTTAGGTATACCTAAAAATAAAATAAACTATATTTAAGATTATTCTTTAATGTATAGATATAATTTTTTTTTTAATATCATGATATACAATATTATTTATTTACTATATACATAATTCAGTTATTATTATAATTGATATAACTACATTGATATTTTCTATTAATGAATTTTGTGCTCATTAAATTAATTAAATGGTTTTTTTATTTCATTACCATTATATATAGATTTTTCCTTATTTAATAATGTTAGCTTCCACTATTTTTAACCCTCAAAAATCATTTCAACTCAACCATATTTTCATTCCTTTACCTATGATAGGAAGATGAATTCTATTAATGAGTTCAAGGATTCCAATCATTTTCCATTAAAATGTTTTATATTTTAAACAAAATTTAAAATGGGTATCATGTACATATATATATCTCAAATAATTATAAGTTGATTATCCCTTTGGTATTAAATAACTTTTTAATTTTCCAATGTACTAATATAACTATATACTATGGGTTATTGGAGTGTGGGTGGTTAAATTTAGTATCAAAGAATTTTTTTAGAAACATTGGGAACAAAAATTTGAAAATACAAAGATTATGGACCAGAAAAATATTGTATAATTTAAGGATATATATAATTATGTGAAAATATTTTAATTCATTGACGAGGATGCAAATATATGGTTTTCTTGAAATACATCCCAATTTTGATACTATTAGTGAATTTGGGTTTGGAAAAGATGCATCTAGCGGTAGTAACTAAGAAAATTGCTAGTGGTTTATATCTCGAACCTAATTCTATGAATGGTGAGTGTTTCATTATCATGAACCTATATTAATAATCCAATAGGTATGATTTGGCTAAATCAAATTTTCTTCACAAACCATTATAAAATATTTGAATATATTTCAATGATATTCACAAAGAATCCTAGTTTATGATTATGAAACTAACAATGCATAAAATATTGAAATTATACTAAGTGTGACATCGTATATAGGATTATATAATATGTTTTAAATTTCATAATAATTTAAACTAATTCAGTAATTTTGATGATTTATAAATTTATGTTGATTGAAATAATATTATCAATACTCGTGGCCAATGTAGACATTTCCATTGTGAGAAATTAAATAAAACATGGGTTGGATTTGAAAAGATCTTGGATATATTAACAAATATGAACCTAATTATGACTAATAACCACATAAAAATTTAAAAACACAATGTTTGGTGTAGTAATACACCTATACTAGAATCATTTCAACTAAATTAAGCTTCTATTATTTACTGGAACAACTAATCCACTGGTGGTTGTTCAGAAACATTATTTAGTTGGTGTATAATATATTTTATTCAATGTACCAGAATCACCAAATGTGTCTTACATCAATGATATGAACATACATTCCAATGGAAGGAAATCAATGTCCATTTTTAGAAGGATCATAGGTAATCACATTGGTCAAGATAATGGGATTTCATTATCATAACACCCTTCAAAGTGAATTATTTCCCACATAGAAGACTATTATATATATATGTCATATTTTCTAATTCATCAAAAATCCCAATATGGAATGGGTTATCCCTAAGAAAATGATATGATCAAGAAACTGTGTTTTATTTCAACCTCAATATATATTAAATATTTCCCATATATAATTTGTTAGTTTATGATGCTTATTATTAATGTCAATAATATAGGTTTTTTGGTTTTTATTAAATTCCATGGAGGATTTGGGGTTTTGGATTTGGGATTAATCTTTTAAGAGGTGTCTTATGTATCCTATAGAAACATTAATCAAAAACCATATAGTTACATAAAATGGGTAAGTGATAAATTAATTATTTTATAACCTAAATTAAGAATCCTATATATCCATGTAATAATAATAATAATAAGAGAACACATAGTTGGGTTGAAGGGTTAGGGATCACACTTAATAGGATGCTCGTAAATGATGCACACTCATCATTTTGATTGGAAGATGATTGAATATCTCTATAACTATATGATACATGATCAGTCTGAGAAAAAAGAAAAAATTGAATATAAATAAAATTATATAAAATTTTACCATTATATTTTGATAGATGGATTACACATTGAGGAAATCCTCATAATATTCTTGGGTCATAAAAAGAGAGATAAATAGAATCAAATAAGACAATAGACATAAGATTCCTTGTGATACTAGACCTAATCAGTAAGTACAATGAGGATATGTTTTAGTAATCTAAGAGGAGTATCTAAAATCATAGTGAAAAAATAGAACCATTTGGATTATCTCTACACATTGGTAATTGATGATATAATCAGGGCTTATAACTAGGAGGATGCATGTGTATCTAGTACCAATAAGAATATCTCATATCAAAGAGAAGAATAACAACCACAAATAGTAACTACACTCATTGGAAATTTTATATTTGGATGGGAATTAAACCAATAGGGATATATATATATTAGTATCCACCCCCAATGAGAGGCTAAAAAATCATGTTCATGATGCATCACATTCATTCATTGTAGAGTCCACATTGGAATTTGTGGTAGAGAAACCACATAATAGCTTTACGTTGGATCCCCCAAAAGGGAAATGCATAAGGATGTCCACATAACCCTTCATGATGGAGGGACTCTCGGAAGGAGAATCACATAGCATTCCACGAGAGAGCCCCACATATCACTTTACATGGGGATGGCTGCATTGGTAAGGTCATTAAAAATTTTACAATGGCCTAACAATATAGAATTATCCTCATAGACGAACTAACATATGTTCCCCATAATGGAAATAAATTTATGAATATTTGATTTGAAATAATAACAGGTCAGGTCACATATAACTTTGTTATGTTTTCATGTGGGGGGATTGCATTTTGGAGGGAATAATTTGGAAAAGTACATCACAATGTCCCTACCCTATTTGAAACATGGGAATTTTATTGATTTTTTCTAGGGATAAGGAGTATTATCTAAGAACCAGTCAGTCATCCAGGTGTATGGCCCTATTATAGTCCCAATGTGGATGTTGGAGTTTATAACATCCAACGAATAACTACTTTTGGTAAATATTTTACACCATATAAATAGAGTTATAAAAAAAGGTGGTCTTAATGAGCATCCTAATGGAACGTGGTTGTGTATGAGATTTTCATTGTATCCTCACAAAAGACTAGAGGGATTATAGCTCAAAAAGAAATTAATTCACTGTGTGGGGGTCCAACAATGATGTGTTGACAACAAACTTACATTATTTTGTAGGAGGTGAATATATATTACCTCTAACAACAATCAACATGAATTTCATGACAATTTTTTTGAAAACAATGTTTAAAGCAATGTGCTCGATGTATGAAACTACGTAGAAAAAAATAACCACATTCAAGCCACAAATTAGAGTATATCTATGAATTAATTGAATTGATATATTGTTAGCGCAATTTTTATATGGGATTTTATAATTTTTTATTTTATTTTGAGTTAAAATGGATGTCGGCACTGACTGGTCATAAATTTTAATCCATACTTACATTTAGGATATGTGAGTAGTCTAATAAATGACTGAAAACACTATGCACTATTCCACGGTTTACACACCCAATAATTTTGTTTTTCGATTCTATTATGTTTTATAAAGACCCTAAAAATGGTGGTAAAAATATAACACCTTTTTATGAAAAAATATTTCTATCCCTTATCATATTTGGCAGGGAGGTTCTCAAAACGATGCCATATTATTTGGATATATATCTAATTAATTACTATCCGTTAGCGAGTGAGATGTCTTGTAGCCCAAGTAAATACAATACTATTATTATAATGAGATATTGAAACGTTTACACTCAAACTCTACATGTTTTTTAGGTGATAATAATATCATCAGTATTCCAAAAATGCGTGTGACATGAATTTTTTTATGCATAAAGTTTCACAGCAATTGATGGTGATCAGATATTTTTTTATGAATATTTCAATTTTGTTTATTTTAATATCAAAACTACTTGTATTTTGTTAATTAATACCATAATATCTATATATAATAATATATAATGTTATTGACTAAAAAATTGAATAAATAATGAAAAAAATAGTTGATGTGATGATATTATGGTGGAACAGAAACAAGAGAGACAAGAGAGTGGGTAAATAGATGATTAATGGAAATCAGAATATCTTAAAAAATTATAAAAATATTTTCACTTCAGGTTATAAATTATAAAAATTATACCATTGATTGAAATTATGGTGTTTATAATGACATAAATATCATTCAAATGTTAACACATCATAGTTAATTCTCCTAAAATGATCAGTAAAATAAAATTCTCAAAGATTTATGATCAATGATGTAAAAGAGAAACATCATCATTTTCCATATATCAATACATTGAATTATGATCAATGGAAATGGATTTGATATCATCACATTTATGTATATAGAATATTGAGAAAGGGACACTTGTAATGAATGAAAATAAGTTCACTCAATGTAAAATGAACTGAATCTATTCTAAAAACTAAAAAATATTAGGAAATATATCAACTCATTCTAATACAAACCCCCTAAAAATAGAAAGTTACTAAAAATTAGAGAAATAGATAAACTGAGTAGATAAAATACATTACATACAATGAAGTAAAGAAGAAAAAATCAACAAAATAGAGACATATTCTCTATCGTAGATGATCGAAACATTTCGTCAAGCTCCCACTAGTTTATTATTATTCAATTTCTTCATTCATGATTCTACTTACTGTAATATTATATGGGTAATACCATCTATCCCATAACTAACTATTTTATAGTCCATGTATATTTTATATTTTTTTAATTTGAACCACATCACACCTATATGAATTGTTCTCTATAAAATGAGTGTGTTGAGTCCCAATAATTATGTTAATGAAAATTCATTTTATCAATTATAATTAATGAAATATTAGCACCATCATTTAAAAATGATCAATCAATATGACATCATTTTATATCTTATATATAAAATAATTTTTTTTTTGAAACATTCTATTCTCCCTAGGTGATTTCGTAATTATCCAGTGGGTCACAAATAGGTCTTATACATCTCCAAATTAAAATGGAATTTAATCCCTTTATTTAAAATTGATATATTGAATCATTAATCCTAGGTCATAAAAATATTTTTTTTCCTAATTTTGGAATTATTTGGTGGGAAGTTGTTTTAATTGGAAAATATGGAATGTTTTGAGGCTCTGGTGATGATTTGGGCTCACTATATCATTATGTCGAGAATAATGCATGGAACCACCTTCTAACTCATAGCCATATCAGTAGAATGAAATTAAAAACCCACATAAATAACTTCATATCTAACCTACAATGGAAAATTCCATGAAAATGATTCTTTATCAACACTATTCATCATTAAATTCATATCTTCTTCATCACCAAAAAAAATGCATCCCTACAAACTCTTTCTTAATCAAATTTAGTTCTCAAAACAACAATAATGTTTTCCAAACCAGCTACTCAAATAAATTTTCAAACCTTAGTTCATCCTTGTTTCAAAATCTTGATGTTTTAGGGAAATGAGTGTGTTTTTTCTAGCATCGACATGCATGCTCGTCTTCCCCTCAAATGCTTTGGAAAGTTAAGACAACCTAAATAATAATAGTGTCATCATTATATAGTTATCTTTAGTCACTAAAAAACATCATCTATTAGAACATGTGTCTATGTATTCTTCATATTTATCATTATCATTCATAGAGATATAGACCCTTTCATGATGATTATTTTTAGTTTCAAAACTCTAGTGTGGAATTTATCATCATCAAAATTAGTTTCAGTAATTTTCAAAAAGTGACATGTTTTTACCTCATATAATTGAAATATTAGATTGATTTTAGGCTTTTTCATCATGAATGGTTATAATGGTTGTGGAAAGATTGGATCCTTGAATCATACATAACCATGAAACAAAGGGTTGTATTCTTAGCTTATGTTATCCTCATTAAATCTCAATCACCAATCTGCTTTCGGTTCAAGAAATTTTGGTTATCTGGTATCATTAGGGTGCCTCTGTGAGATTAAGATGTTAACAAACATTCTTAGTATTAGTTAATGATTTTTATTTGGGGTTATAAATAATTAGGTACATGCATTTTACATACCGAAAAAAGTCTATGTAATCCCCTTGTGTGATTTGAATATGTTACTATATTCGGAAATGGGTATACAATGCCGAATTCAATTCCATTACATGGATGGTTTTATAATTAATAGGACATGTGGAATTTTTTAGAAATAGTTACATGATAATACTTTTATAATGGATTTGTAAAAAACATAGTGAAAACTCAGATACAATATTCCCGAATAAATAATATTCTTCTACAACCAAAAAAACTATAAAATCACCATATAATAAAAACATATAAAAATTAAAAAAATTATAAAACATGAAATAACTGAAATTTAAATTTAAATTTAAATGAAAGTATCATTTTCTAATTGGATAATTTATTAACTAAGATATTAAAAATTCAATTAAAAAAGATTTAATATCAAATTCAAACCCATTAATAAACTAATTTATTAACATAAAAAAATAAATAAATAATTTTTTTTAAAATATTTTATTTATAATTATACATTACTAATTAAATAATTACTTATGGTATATAGTTTAAAAGTAAAGCATTAAATAATTAGCTAGTATGTTCATATGAAATAAAAAATGTTTAATTAAATTTAATACATATAACATAAACTACATAAAGTGACTATATATAAAAAATATTTTAGAATAATATTTTGAATTATACTAAACATACTCAAATTTGGGATAAATATTATAATATGATCCTAGAATAACTCTTTTAAATAAGAAATAATAAAATATTATTATTTAAGAAAAAAATTAAAAAACACTTATAATAATCTATAAAAAAGAATAAATTATTATTAAAAATAAAATAAATACCCAAAAGTATGTGGAAAATGTAAATAATTAATTCCCCATAAACTTACACCACAATTATGATATTTACTAACATCAATAAATTTTAGTCTGACTCAATTATAAAAAATAGATCCTAAAATGTAAATGTTTAAATGCCTCTATGAATTGATATTGAAAATTATTTTTCCACATGGATTCTCTTAATTATTGAAATTCAAATTCCATCACAAATTATATATTTTTAGTGTATAAAATGTTACTAATTTTTTTAAAAAAATATTTATGTTTTATACTTTTTGGAGAATTTGTAAAACACCAATTTTCATCAAATAGATTGTCCAGACATATCATTACTTCCAAGTGATATAATTATATAAATTGAAAGCATAAAATAGTAAATACATCTATATTATAATTGTAAATAATTAAAAACAAGATAAATCACTCACCCAAAGTAATAAATAATAATAGATAGAATGAATAAGTTCAACATGGATTTGGATTTTCATTTAATATTTTTTATTGATGCATATATTATGTGTTAATTCAAAATAAAATGTTTATTATCAATGGTTATTGTGTAACATTATCTTATAATTGTATCAACCTCAATTTTTTCAAAAGGGTATAGAATAAATTATTACCTAATTAAATTCATGTGGTATTAACGATTAATATCGTAAATGTGGCATTAAAATCATCAACATTGAGGTAATAGTATATCCAATGAAAATTAATTAGGGATTTTATAATACTCAATCATAAAATTAATTTTAATAGATTTTTATCATATCCCAACAAATTATTGCTTTTAAAATTAAAATACCACTCCCCTAGATAAATGACCACTCAATGTCCCCCATTATTGAACTCAATGATGAATTACAATTAATATAGTCAATGATTCCAAATGATTTTCAATTCAATAGTAAATGTTTCTTGTTTAGGGTTATATAAATTTAAAAATTCTTATTTCCATAAAAAACAACCATAAAAACAAATACATGAATAGGTACTGTATACTTCTTAATAATTCAAGAATAGAAATAGAAAATTTCATTGATGATTTATTCTAACACATTTAATTTCATAATGGTAAACACTTAATATTCAAATTAAGCATGAAAGGAAGAAAATTCATTATTCATGGATTTTAAAATTGATGAAATGGATATTAGGTGAGTCATGATAAATATATAATGTAGAATAATATTAAAATAAAAAATTATATCATTTATTAGAACTACGTAAAAATTTTCATTTGATGTTAAAAATAATCAATAGAAATAAAAATTTTGAATTTAATCCCATAAGGAATAGAGCTTTGACATTTTAATTTCATCAGAAAAAACTCCCATACATTCAATATTATTATGTTCCTTTGATAGAAAATTATTTAACTACAATAATATGAATAATATTTAATAAAATTATTGAACATAAATTTGAATGAAAATAATACCAGAGAGAAATTTTATGGAAGTGTAATCCTATTTATCTCTAAACTTAACTCTTTTATCAATGATAAACACCCAACCTATTCTAGGTATGCACCAAAAGGTTAATAAAGAAGATAATTATGTCCACTATTAGTAATTCATTATATAATTAATGATAATTTTTGGAAAAAATGGTGGGACACACATGACCTAGTTGGAGAATTTTATTGAAAAAAATTAGAAATTGATAAAGCGAAGAATATCATGTGTTGAATCCCATAAGAAATTTAAATTTAAATATTAATCAATAAACTACCCTTCAATTTATTATATCTATTATTATTCAAAAGGTAAGATTCATTATTGATTTTATGGAAATTTATGATGGTGATAATTTAATATTGTTTTCTATGGGATTTAAGCACTCCAAATTCGAGCATCATACTTCCCAAAACTCAAATTTTTAGTAATTTATCTTTCTAAAATAATCACATTTTGGAGTTGGAACATCAAAATTTTAATGAACGATGTAAATAATTAGAATAAAATTTTCAATATAAAGGTAAATATCACATCAATCACCCCCCATATTTGGTGAATCTAACAACTCAGAATTAGGTTAAATATTTACTACAACGATCTCATTATTAACAATAGATTGATATTATAATCATATTTCTTTGGTACGGTAAAATAGTTTTCCTCAAGATATTTTTGGAAACACTCGATGTTATGTACAAAAATAAATCATTTGAGTTTTTTAATTAAATAGGTTTATATAATTGTACCACAATTTTGGTTTCTTTACACATAAAATAATATTTATAAATTTAGTTTACTTATTTTATTGGGAAATATCCCCATGATTCCCTAAGAATTATCTATGATCATGAGTAGAAAAATTATCCTCATAAATACATATCTTTGTAGGAATATAAATACTATTTATATGTGAAAAACATCCCATATTATAACATTATACACTATCAACCATCTTGGATGAATCATTATTATTTAATAAAGGATCATAATTCACCAAAAAATTTATATATGTCTTGTAAACATAAAATCAGTAGAATAATGAAAATAAGAAACTCACACATCTTAATAGGATTAGAATAAGAAGAAATTTTCATATATGAAATAAGAGAGGGATATAAACATTTAACATCTCCATGAGAAATCCATTAAATGTGAAATGTTGTGTGTGGGTGAACCAATTTATTACCATGAGAAATGAATTTAAAAACACAAATTAATGTTTCCAAAGTCATTCCTGCTCATGTGTGGACCCATATTCAACAAATTTTCCATCAAATTATATGTAATAAATATTAATTTTTTTTCATTAAACGAGAAACTATGACCTTCTAATTTCTTCTCTAAACACGTCCTTAACACCTCAACCAACCAACAATATACGAAAATATGTGACTGTTTTAAAAAAATTAACTCGTCTTGACCATCACCTTCCTAAAGGGACACATTTCTATTATAAACACCAATTATAACCACAAATATAGCTAAAAATAGTTGACCTAAAATTATTGGAACATTTTTTTAAATTCCATTTCATAAATAATGAATTTATTAGGAATGTTTTTTCCTTATAAATAATATACTACGTCCTCAACCCTCCCATAAAATTTGTCTTGTTACCTTTTATTATGTTTTGAAGAAACATATAATTATTTAACAAACATATAGACTACCCTTTTGAGTATATAGTAGAAAATAAGACTATATATTTCACCCAAATCATCCAGTCAAAAAATATATTTAGTCCTAGTAATTTTACATGTGTTAAATAAGACATTGGAATAATTCAGTTTGGGAGGAAATGTTTTATGAACATTTTCACCACACACCTTTTAATATTTATTCATGACCACTCATATAAATCCATATTATTAGATAATAATAATTAATATAATTTCAACCAAGAGAGAAAATTATTCTAAGACTCCATAAAGGGGTCATTAACATTATTCATTCTAAAAAATTGAAGGAATTTCATGTTATCTGAATAATTAATCATGTTATGACTTTGTGGAAAATGGATGGGAGAGGTGTAATTATTTATAATTTATTGATTATTATCCTCGTCCTTAAAAAATATTTTTTATCAATATTTAACATGTTTCCACATGATATTTCTTTTCATTTGAATTTTCACATTATGATTCAGTATTTGGGAAATTATGGACCCATCTATCCATCTATATAGATTGGAATTTTTTGTTTTTATTTTCAGGATCTTCAAAAACATCATGTCCATATCTTATATGTTGTTAAGAAAAATATTATTGAGTTTTTAGATATTATATTTTTATTAATACCATAAATGTTTCATTGGAATTTATCATTATTTTTCTAGTTAACTATCCTTTGTCACTTCCACAAAAATCCCCATCATGTTTAGCCATTAGTTACTCCGGAATTTGTATTCTAAAATTAATTTCACCCCAATCTGAATTTTGTAATTCTATTATTGATTCTAATTAAAAAATTTGGGAATAATATTTTCTACTTAACTATTTAAATAATACCATAACATCTACTTAGGTATTTTATGATTCAATATTTAATTTATTCAGAAATGGAGGCTCAAACTATTGTGGGAAAATATGTACAACATATTGTTTCAAAAAACAATTCACATTTCAATGATAATTTCTATTATTTTTTGTATCTAAACATTTATTTATTTGAATAATGGTCATTGAAATATTGGTTTTTATCACAATAGTTAATAAACTGGGATCTCTGTTTCAGTTTCAGAGATATATCAATGTTTGGACAATAATTTTTATAATTTTCAAACATCCCATTATGATAATATTACTCCCTATCCTAATTTTGAGTAATGATTTAATTTTGGGATTATTCATCATCTCTTCCAATTACTAGCTTCCTTGTGAATTATGTTAGTCCATTTGTGAATGTTTATTAAATTTTTTTCCTCATATGAAATCTTGTGAGATAAATCCCCACAACGAGATCAATCAAAATGGATTTTTTTCTAAAGAGTGGGGCCATTTCAGAATGTGTCCATTAATATTATAGTAACAAGTTAGTTATTGGTATATTGTCTATATATTCCCTTAAAAGGTCTAAGGTATCATGGGAATTTTTTTCCCCAACCTAATAAAAATATGGATTTTATTTCTCACATCAATGGGTGTTTTTCTAAGACAATATCTACTAACGAATGAGTAGAAATGTTGGTCCCATGTGTTAAAAATTACTTTCTCTAAATTATGGAAACAGACCCTCACCGTAAACATCAAGAAAAAAATACATGGTTTTTAACCTAATAATCACTTGATAAAGCCTATGAAAATGTAACTATTGAAATTTTCTATAATTTTATATAATGAACACAAAATAATCCACATATGGATTTTTATTAATGTGGGGTAACATAGATAGATATGATTATTTCATCTCAAAACTCCAATTCGTTGTGATTTCACATATAAACACATTATTATTATAATTGGTTTGAAGAATGAAATACATAATCATTGGCATATTATTATCATTATTAAAATTATGAGGGAAAATAATTATATTTTCCTCACTAGGTCAATTAACATCTAGAGTTTGAATTTATTCACCAATTTATCTTATTATTTTTCTTAAGGGATTTAAAATGATTTTCATTTTTAGAATTTAATGATTCATGTGATAATTTAACTTTATTTGGTGTGTGTAATTCAATTTCTATTACATGAAATAAAACACATAATAGTAATAAAAACCATTGATTTTCATCAGATTATTTTCTTAATTTGATGTTTTATATACACATATTTTAATTTTTTGGGGGGTTCAGTTGTTTTCACATTTTCCCCAAGTCACATTGATGAAAATCTGATCATGTTGTCATTCAGAACATGTCAAATTTAATGTTTTTAAAAAACATAAAAACTACTAGTGTAAGGGTAAATACGATCATTGTATCCATAGAGAAGGAAAAAAATTATTTGAAAAAAATTAAAACATATACTGAAAATATAGAAAAATTAGTGATGTGGTGGTGAAAGGGAAAAAATAGAGATGAGGGATACAGTAGTGGATGAGGATTTGGGGGAATCAAACTGTCCTAATTTGATTAAAAATGTTTTTATATGCATTTTTTTAATGAATTTTTTTTTGATAGTGATTAAAATAAATGTATATAGACTAAAATAATTATCATTCATGTCTTCCAGACTATGTTGTGGACTCTCCTAAACGTTTTCAGTAAATAAAATTTTAAGAATTGTGATGTTTAATGAAAAAAAATATAAAAATCATATTTTACAATTTTTGGTACTTAAGATGATTATAAAAGAAATTATATACCCTATCATATCCTTTTGGCATATAGACTAATAATAAAAATATTCCCTTGAATAATGAAAATAATTTTAGATAGAAAAATGTACATAAACGATTAGGAATACTAAAAAAATTTAGAAACTTTTATCGATTCAATCTAATAAAAACCAAAAAAAATTGATTAGATTCCCATTGTGTGGGAAACAATAGAAACTCATGTGAAGAAATACATAATATATAATGATGAATATAAGAAAAACATGGAGAAAAAAATATTATTTGTTGTTGAAAATGTCCTCTCTATTTGAATATTCTATTGGTTCAGCCTTCTTGTCCTATATTTATCATGCCTCCACTCTCTAGAATATATTTATATATTATCTATAAAATTAATTAATTAAATCTCATTTTCAACATTTATTTATTTTATTTACTTATTTTGGAACACATTCATTAATTTAAATTTAATAATTCCAAATTAGTGTACAAACTCACTGTATTTATGTCATTACACTATCACTTTTTAACATCTCTTCAACATACTTTTATCAGTTTAAAAAAAAATGATGTATCGGGATAAAAACATTTAGTTTCCCCATTTTGAAATCAATTTCTATCCATCCATCTCCTAGTATCCCTAAGAGTCTTCAAAATTATCTAACTGCTCACAAACCTGACACATATATTTCTTATGCAAACCAATTTTGATGACTTTTTTATTATAACATGTGAATGTCAATCTTAGATCACAAACACATATTCTTATTCTTATATTTGGAATTCTTCAATAATTTTATGAATTTACAACTGAAAATAATCAAATGTGGAAAGTCATTAGTGAGGTTTTTAGCTCGATGGATCGTTATGTTTAGTATCATGTGTGCAACAACCCTTGAACTCATAGTCATAGAAGAAGAGGGAAATGAAAAGGCTGCATAAACCAATTCATCTCAAACATGGAATAGAAAATTAAAACAAAATTATTATTCATGATCATTGTTTATCAATAAACATTCATATTATTTGGAGCCATCCAAACAAAATATAGCCCCAAAATCCACTTCTTCTTCAGACCCGAACATAGAATTTGAATGAAGATTCTTGAATAATAAACATAATAGAATATTTAATCCTCATTTCATCCTTAAATCTAAATCTATGATTTTTGTAAAACATGAGATTTCTTCTCACATCTCTAGTAGCCATAATCAATTTCCCCTCCCAATATTCATAAATTTAGCCTTCCTTAAAAATGATGGTATTATCCAGAAGTCATCATTGGTCACCAAATAATTCAACTATTGGAATATGTGAAGTCATCATCTTCATTTGGTTAATCACTTTCCATCTAGATCTAGATCCCTTCATGAATATTATATTCGGTTTTATATCCATTTTATGTATTTTTTTCATTCCATTGTTCACTTTCCCTAAATTCTAAACCCAGATAAATTTTCAACCTATATTCATTGGTTTCTTAGATCATGTTTATACACCATCATCATCAATTTTCATAAGGATAACTATGAAATCACCTCCATGAAGCATAAATAAAAATGGTAAATTGGGTTACATTCTCTTATTGGGTTATCTTCCTCAAATCTAAATCACTATATTTCTTTTTTTCAAGTCCTTTTCAGACATCTAGGTTCATCTACTAGCTTCAATGAGATTTTGATATAAAAAAACATGACTTTTATCAGTAGATACTTCGTCATTTGGGTTGAAAAAGAATTTGTTTATAAGGACCCAACCTTAAAACATTACATAATCATGAATTAAATGAATAATTCACTTTGAGGATTTTTTTAGGTTTAGAGTTTTAGAGAATTAAGACATAACTATTACATCTCAAAAGATTAAAAAGTTGACACTTCTAATCCATTTCCAATAAATAATCTTAAAAAGAAACATGTCTAGTTCCATGTTTTAGAAATCATGAAATTTCCTTGATCCCATCCATGACCCTCTTCCACTCTATGTCCAGTGAAACACATTTCAAAAACTTGGGATGAGCATAAAAATCTCAGTAAGGGATAAAAAAAGAGAGAAAACATTAGATCATCAATATGTACATATCATTAGACTTTTAACATACCTCATGAAATCATAAGATTTGTGATATACACATATAAATCATAAGACATATATGTAACTTAAGGAATTCATACCATTATTACATAGTGAGTAACCCTCATGGTTATATTTGGAATACCCATCACAGTATATTCCATAAATGAATTCGGAGAAACCTTAGTGTTTAACTCATTCACGTTACCCAATGCATTGGAGAGCTATCTCGGGCTCACCCGACATTAGTTTATCACGGAACCACCCAACTCATAAACAATACCCAATAACCATAAAATAATTGTTTAACATAAAACATGCATTAAGGAAACATAACATTTCCACATTTCAATCACAAGATATCAATACTACACATTGATATAATCAAAAAATTATCAAATCCTTTTTCAATACCAAAATAAATGACAAGTAAAACATTGTATTTATTTTTCTTTTAAAAAAAATTATGGCTTATATAGGAATCCGAAACTGAAATAATGGTCACAGCGACAGAGAAGTCGTCATCACCGCATACGTTAAAAAACCATTTCTTTTTTCATTTAGTGGAATGATTCATGTAAAAAGATTCCTTTTGAATGAAATTAAAAGTCATAATGGTTTTATACACCGAATAAAATAATGTCGTGTAGAAATCAAAAGATCACTCAATGAATGGAGATTGAGATGATGTCCCTTACAAAGACGGTATCCTTAGATTAAGGATAAATAAATTACATAATTATGTGTGAAAAATATAAATACATCCAATATAAGAGGACATTAAGTGTAAAACAATCAGAGGTCCTACACACATATTCATAGTTTGAAATAATCAAGAAGTATAGGTTTAACCCAATGAATTTAAATTCGGTTAAGAAGTTACCTTACAGAAATTCGACTACCTAACGACATCACTTTAAAATTAAGAAAATGAGTTGATGAGAGATAAAAAGGGTATCTCATCACATGAATAGAAAATTTACAGAAATAAGGATATATAAGAACATATCCCAACATTAAGAAGATGTAAATTATTGGACCTAACAAAAATAAGTCTTTTAAAAAGTGGAGGGTGAAAGGTTCCCTTACCTATTTGGGTATCATTCGAAATGTACACCACATGAAATAAGGGTCATAAAATGAAGAGGTAAATACCCATAAATTATATTATATTACACAAATAATAAAATCATGGGCAGTACATACACCACACAAAAGGAAATAGGGGAAAAGGTAGCATGAATCTCACAAGAATAAATTGTGAGATAAAAAACCCTTCCCTCGTTGTAATTAATCGAGTCGTATGACCAAAAGATAATAAACACAAAATGAATCACATAATACCATAAATATAAACAGAATCATGATAATATATATGAAATGGAAGTACACAATACAACACATGCAATAAATAAGTGGCGAACAATGGAAATCTCACAAGAATTAAAAGTGAGATTAGATATCCCTTACCTCAAGCCCGACTTGTCTTGTTCGTTTTGTTATATTCATGAATAATAAACATTGGTAAATTATAATTTCATAAGGAAATAATGTAATGTTTATTATTCAATTCATATCACATATTATCATGTTATAACAATTAATTAATTATGCGAGTTCATATCATATGTTTTGTCGATTTTCGGTACATGAGTCAACAATGAACTTGTTTGAAGTGAATTTTCCATTTAGTTATAAGTACATAATCTCCGGAATGGTTTTCATGATTTAAATATCATATATATCCAGTATATATGTATTTAATAATATTCTATAATGTTTGGAGACAATAAATGAAATGTACCGTTCATGGAGATGGTATACCGTACGTACACATGAACGCTACTTTCATTTTTTCATATTAATGGAATTTAATACTAAATTAGACATTGATATATTATATTGATTGTATAATATATATGTTATATAGGTAACATAAGTTCATTAATTACATTCTTTACAAATTCCATGTTTGGCATGAACGAGTCACATCATTTGAGGTTGTGGTAGTCAACACTTCCTCATATGACATTATTGCATTTGCACAACATGAAAAGCATAAAGTTATGTTTTAAATATAAAATACAGAAGAATTTAGAGGGAATTAATTAAATATATATCATATATAAATATATTTCCATAATAATGGTCACCATGAAAGGTTTTAAAAGAAGATTGAACAATCATCGTTTCGTGAGGCAGTAATTCACCACCCACAGAAACAATATGTTCTTTAACTATTAGATGTCGGTGTGTGTTACTGTAGGTAGAATAATAATCATAACATCATCCTAGTATATTTAGGACACTAGTGTTATAATTGGATGAAATAATTAGAAGATGGTGGTGAGTGAAGAAGGAAAATAAAATAATGAAACTCGAGAGAAAACATTACCTCTAAATCGGGTAACTCTTTTTGATTTGAGCCAATGACTTCCTTGGAAAAACGGCTGCCCAAATTAAGGCTTCTAGGAGCGCGATAGAGATGTGGAGAGATAATATGAGATTATTTTGGATGAACCAAGGGCTTGAGAGGTGTGGGTAATGGGGTATAGGTGGGTCCTTTTAAAAGAGGGAGGATGGTTACTTTTGGAAAGTCTTGAAATGTTACTTTATTATAAAATGGTTTTCAGATTTTAAAGGTCCCAAAATGATATATTTCATGGATAAGGTGATAAGGGTTCGAAATATACCCATAAAATTGGATTTCGACAAGTGTAGGCCTTATATGTTTCCTTATATTTTCATTTTATTTAAATCATTAATTAATTAGGTAATCACTGCATCATCATGGTGTCATAAATAAATTTATTTATTTAATGTCCAAAAATTATAAAAAAATACAATGAGGTAGGAAAAATATTTATACTTACAATTAATATTTATAGTCTAAGATATAATTTATGTAATCAAAATTAAAATAGTTTTACTTAGGACATACAAACCCTTTTTATATTTCTCATCTTTTTAACAAATAATGTCATAAATTCCACTATTACAACCATGTGACTCCATGGGCCCTCAAGTTAGGTAAAAAGCTTCCCATGGTTGTCCATGACTCAAAAAAGATAATTTTGACACATGTTGGGGTCATTTTATATTATTATGATATTATTTTATTACCCTTAACTACCCGATTTCAAATAAATCACGATAATTAAAGATAAATATCGTCGTTACTATTCATAATGTCAAAAAACAAAAGAGTATTGATTAAATAAAATGGACCTTATGATTCAAAATATGGAATCCATTTTACCAAATTCCAAACTCATACATTGCAGTAATTAATTTAAAAATAATTCTCGTTGTCACAACCAAAGATAGGTTTTTAAGAAGTAAAATTTATCAAAAGATTGACTTGTTTTGACATCCAATTGAAAAGTAAAATTACTTAAAATGAACAGAATTGTATTAAGTAATATAAAAATAATTAAATTACACATTTAAAAAATTAAAAATACAATATTACTATATAATTCAATTAGATGAAAATGCAGTTTTGAAGTAAAATTCAGTATTTTTCACTATTCATTAAAAATGAACATTTGTCTGAAAAATAACAAAAAATTATCCAATGTAAATTTGATATTCCAAATTCAAAAATGATTTCTATTTTACCATATTCAAAACATATATTTTTCATTAATTAATTTTATAATTAATACCCACTGTCAAAAAAATACCGTGTTTTTATGAAACAATATATATCAAAAGATTGACACTTGTTTATGTCCAATTTCAAAGTGAAATTATTTCCAATGACCACCATTGGATTAAATGGTAAAAATATATTTCAACTAAAATTTAATCCCAATTAAAAATATAATCTAACCATATAAATAAATTAGATTAAAAAGAGGTTTTGAATTAAAATATAGCATTTTAACTTTTCATTAAAAAATGAACTTTATCAAAACAAATAACAAAAATTTAAACAATGTAAATTTTGATGTCCCGATTCTAAAGAAAGTTTTTATTTTCTCAAATATAACATATAAAATTGAAAAAAATTAGTTTTAAAATGGGTTCTCCATCAAAATCCTGTTAATACACCTTTAAAAGAACATTTGAATATTTATTCTTAAAATCGAACTCTTTTCTTACTGTAAGCCTCTATCTTTTATTGGATAAATGTAAAAATAATTAAAAAACTTGTATAATATTTTTTTAGTCAGTTCTGATCATTCCCGCCATTACAATGGATAGGCATTAACTAACATGTAAAATAATATTATTATATTATTAGTGTGCAACGTAATGTTTCAAAGAAACTCGTTGTTACGTACTGGGCACACCATCGAACATAGAATTCCCTTTAAATTAATATTAACATTATATTTACAAATATTAATAAATATGAAAATTTCATATTCATTATTTACCCGATATTGTACATCCTTCCCCCCTTTTGAGAATTGCATCCTCGCAATTTTAAAATTAGGCTCGGAAACTTCATTGAAACACCAACATCGAAAAAAGAGTAAATTAAAATATCACTTTAAAAGAAAAAAAGAAAAGTAGAAAGGTCACCCAAGATAACAAATAATAGGATTCCATGAAAACATGGATATGGAAGATAAAAAAAAGCGTCAAGTTCTGATGGAGAGTGATAGAAAAAATGTGTAGGAGAAAGTTAACAACCAGAAAATCAAAAACATGTGATGGGTTAATTGGTATTTGATTCCCCGGTAGGAAAAGTTAATAGAAAACGTTTTTTATTTAAGTTACATATCATTTAGGAATTTATTTATGACATTAACCAAATAATAAGGAAACATACTTACTTTTCATGTAGACTTTCATCTATTACTATATTTCTTACATGAACTCATATTTTTTCCAAAATATTGGTATTTAGGATGACTTCTTCACATTAAGAGGGATATAATCAACTTCTTGAGAATCAACTAATCCAAAAAATATGGACTATATATTTCCAATGTCATTAGACCTTAACCAAAACAAAAAAATTTAGTACAGGATTGATAATCCCAAAAAAGGATAATATTTTAGAAAAAGAAAAACTACTCTTAATCTCAAAAAACTATCCAACAAAACCCAAAGTTCATCAGAGCACATTCAATAAATAGATATCCATAAAATTCTTCAAAGTAATCCAAACTTTTATTGAAACCCAAATATTTGAAGGATTTAATCACATATTCTTCCATGTTAAATCTTAACATTTACCTCCAAATAACATTAGTTACTCTTAAAGTCTCATACTGAAAAGTTATTAACCAAATCACATAAGCTCTATGATATGATAATAATTTCCCAAAATAAACTTATTCCTGATTCATAAGGTCATATAACTAAAATTAATTGGTCTTACTAACCGGTGACTTCACGTAGTCCAGTGGTAGGTGATAAATACCAGTCGCCCTTTGGTGGAGGGATCGATTCCCACAACTTTTTCCAACGCGAAGGTTTGTCACATGGTTTGTGTGTTGTCCCTCTTCAAAAACTATATAATTGTATAAAATGCCCAAAAAGAGATAAATTCATCAAAAAAAACTATAACATATTATAACCACTAATGTTATCTAATAACTTTCATTTTGCATCCTAAAATGTATTAACCGGTAATTGTCTCAAATTCAAGGATCATATAAATCCCAATGGTTCTTTATAACTATATCCATAAATGAAAAGATTATTATTACTTGAATAAAATATTCATATATCAAACATCAGGGTTACACATACTGTAAAATTTCTTCTAATTGTATCCCATCATCAAAATATACTTAATACTTTTATGAATTTAACCATCCTAAATTCTACAATAAACCTTGAATCCCTTATATGTATACTACTTACTCATTCAACATTTTTTAAGATACATTAACCATTACTTTCCAAAATTATTCTGAAATAATTCTTTCCACCATAAAAATTCATGAATCATGTCCTAATATTTCAATAATTGGAAAACATGTGTTATGAAATAATCTATATCGTTCATTGGTCATTGTTAGTTTCATTATCCTTAATCAGACTGGAATTAGGTATTGGTAAATTAATATTTATATGATCTTGGTGATACCATTCCCAAAACTTCTTCTTAGGACATGTGTTTGTATAATGAACATGCACACCACATTTGAAACATTCAATTGATCCTTCAGAAAGAACTTCATTCCCTTTTTTAGATTCAACTAGATGCTTCAATTTTCCATGGAAGGTTCTTGATTTATGACCTTAATTTCAACATATATAGAATCTTTCTGTCCCTTTGAATCATTTTCCTATGTGTTTCTTTCCACATATTTGACACATAGGTTTTTTAACATACTTACCTTTATGATTATTACTTGAACTTCCATAGGGATTTTTTTCTAGAATATATGATTCCATATAAAAATCAGTAAGGTGTAGGTGGTCAATCATGAATCCAGATAGTTTGTTTATAATAACCAAAAGAGTTATCATTTCAGCTCCCATATCATTCAAATGATCTTTCAGAAAATCATCACAGATTTCATCACATTCACTATTACTTTCGTGCTTGCTAGATCCATCCATTTGCTAAAACCAAAAAGGTTAGTGTGAGTATATCACTAAAATAATTATATAATACTAAGTTATAATTATTCATGTTATCTTAAACTCATTCACATTATCTAAAAACTAAGAATCTTTCTGAAATCCTAACCATTATGGTAATGTCAGTTGTGCTTAAACAATACCCTAACCTCTAAAGTTATCTAAACCGACCTTTGATACCAACTATAAGAACCTGACCATCAAAAATTACATAATATTGAATTAAATGAATAATTCACATTGAGGATATTTTCAGGTTTAGAGTTTTAGAAAATTATGACATATCTATTAAATCTCAAAAGATTACAAAGTAGACACTTCTAATCAGTTTCCAATAAAAACTCTTAAAAGGAAACATGTGTAGTTCCATGTTTTAGATATAATGACATTTCCTTTATCCCATCCTTGAACCTATTCCACTTTATGTCATGTGAATCACATCTAAAAAACATGGGATGAACATAAAAAGATTAGTAAGGGATACACAAAGAGAGAAAACATTAGATCATCAATATATACATATCATAAGATTTTTAACATACCTCATGAAAACATAAGATTTAGGAAATACACATATAAATCATAAGACATAAATGGAACTTGAGGGATTCATAACATTCTTACGTAGGGAGTAACCCTCATGGTTATGTTTTGAATACCCATCACAGAATATTCCCTAAAATCTTCGGAGAATCCTTAGCGTTTAACTCCTTCAAATTACCCAATTCATTTGAGAGCTATCTCAAGCTCACCCACCCTCAGTTTATCACGAAACCACCCAACTTCATAAACAATTCCCAAGAATCATAACTTAATCATATCACATAAAACATGGAAAAATGAAACATAAAATTTCCACATTTCAATCCCAAGATATCAATACAACACATTGATATAATAAAAACATTATCAAATCTATTTTCTATAACAATATAAATGACAAGTAAAACATTGTATTTATTTTTCTATTAAAAATGTTATGGCTTGTAGAGGAAACCGAAACACAAATAATGGTTATGGCGGCGGAGAAGTCGTTGTCGCCGCAAACACAAGGAAAAAAAATTTCTTTTGTCATTTAGTAAAACAATTCATGTAAAAATATTCCTTTTGAATGAAATTAAAAACCAAAAGGGTTTTATACACTGTATAAAATAATTTCATTTAGAAATCAAAAGATGCCTCAATTAAATTACATGGAGATGGAGTCCCGTACAAAGACGGTATCCTTAGATTAAGGATAAATAAATTAAATAATTATGTGTGAAAAATATAAATACACCAAATATAAGTGGATATTAGGTGTAAAGAAATCAGAGGTCATTCACACATATTTCTAGTATGACATAATCAATAAGTATATGTTTAACCCAAAGAATTGAAATTGGGTTAAGAAGTTCCCTTATAGAAATTCGACAGCCTAACGGCGTCACATTAAAATTCAGAAAATGTGTTGATGAGAGATAAAAAGGTTATCAAATCACTTGGACATAAAACTTACAGCAATAAGGATATATAAGAACATATCCCAACATTAATAATATGTAAATTAAAATACCTAAAAAATAAGCCTTTTAAAAGGAGGAGGGTGAAAGGTTTCCTAACCGATTTGGGTAACTGTCGAAACGTACACCCCATGAAAGAAGGGTCATACAATTAAGATGTAAATACCCATAAATTAAAGTATATTACACAAAGAATGCAATGATGGGAAGTACATACACCATAAAAAAGTAAATAGTGGAAAATGTAGCATGAATCTCACGTGAATATAAAGTGAGAAAAAAATATCTTACCTCGTTGTAATCAATCGAGTCATATGAACAAAAGATAATAAACACCAAATGAATCACATAATATCATGAATATAAATATAATAATTATAATATATATGAAATGGCAGTACAAAATACACCACATGAAACAAATAAGTGGCAAACAATGGAAATCTCATGGAATTAAAAGTGAGATAAGAAATCCCTTACCTCAAGTCCGACTTGTCTTTTTTGTTTCTTTATATTCCTGAATAATAAACATTGCTAAATTAGAATTTCATAAGGAATTAATTTAAATTTTATTATTCAATTCATATAACATTTTATCATGTTATAATAATTAGTTAATTATGTTAGTTCATATCATACGTTTTATTGATGTTCGGTACATGAGTTAGCAATGAACTTGTTTGAAGAGAATTGTCCATGTAGTTAGAGTACATCATCTCTAAAATGGTGTTAATGATTTAAATATCATATATA
The DNA here is from genome assembly GCA_963277665.1 of Viscum album. Classification (NCBI taxonomy): domain Eukaryota; kingdom Viridiplantae; phylum Streptophyta; class Magnoliopsida; order Santalales; family Viscaceae; genus Viscum; species Viscum album. The sequence continues at coordinate 1,144,180,687 of OY728159.1, read as the reverse complement.
TCCAGTATATATGTATTTAATAATATTCCATAATGTTTGGAGATATGAAATTAAATGTATCGTTCATGGAGACGGTAAGCCGTACGTACACGTAAACGCTACTTTCATTTTTTTGTAATATTAATGGACCTTAAAAATAAATTAGACATGCATATATTATAATTACAGTATAATATATAAGTTATATAGGTAAAATAAGTTCATTAATAACATTCTTTATAAATTCCATGTTTGGCATGAACGAGTCACATCATTTGAGTGGGCGGTAGTCCACACTTCCTCATATGACATTATCGCATTTGCACAACATGAAAAGCATAAAGGTATGTTGAAAATATAAAATACAGAAATATATATGGGAAATAAATAAAATATATTTCATATATAAATATAGTTCTATCATAATGGCCACCATAAAAGGTGTTAAAACAATATTGAACAATCATCATTTCTTGAGGCAGTAATTCACCACCCACAGAAACAGTATATTCTTTATCCATTAGACAGGGGTGTGTATAAGTTTAGGTAGAATAATTATCATAAAAAAACCCTAGTATATTTATGATATTGGTATTATTATGGGATCAAATAATAAGAAGATAGTGGTGAGTGAAGAAGGAAAATAAAAAAAAGAAACTCGAGAGAAGACATTACCTCTAAATCGGGTTACTCTTTTTGATTTGTTCCAAAGGCTTTCTTGGAAAGACTTATGCCCAATGTGAGGCTTCTAGGAGTGAGAGAGAGATTTGAAGAGATAAAATGAGAATATTATGGATGATATAAGTGCTTGAGAGGTTTGGGTAATGGGGTAGAGGTGGGGGCCTTTTATAAGAGGGAGGATGATCCCTTTTGGAAAGTCTTGAAATGTTACCTTATTATAATTTTTTTTTAATTTTAAAGGCCCCAAAATAAAATATTTCGAGGATAAGGTGATAAGGATTCCATATATAACCATAAAATAGGTTTTAGAAAAGTTTATGTATTATATTTTACCTTATCTTTTCTTTTTTATTTATATCATTCATTGATGAGGTAATCAATACATCATCATAGTGTCATAAATAAATAAATTTATATAATGTCTAAAAATTATAAAACATATACCATGATGTTGGATATATTTTTAGCTTTCAAATGACTATTTATAGTCTATGAGATCATTTATTTAAACAAAATTAATATTATTTTAATTAGGATATACAAACCTTTGTTATAATTCACTTCTTTTTAATAAATAATGTCATAAATGTAACTATTACACCCATGTTACTCCATGGGCCCTCAAGTTCGGTAAAATCTTCCCATGGTCGGCCATGACTAAAAAAATAGGATTTGGACACATGTTGGGGTAATTTTATATTATTGTGAAATTATTTTATTACCGTTAACTACCTGATTATTAATTAATCACGATAATTATTGATAATTGTCGTCGTTACTATTCATAATGTCCAAAAGAAAAAAGATTACTAATTAAAAAATTTGGACCTTCTGATTCCAAATATGGAATAAATTTTTCTAAATTCCAAACATAGAAATTTCAGTAATTAATTTATAAATAATTATTATTGCCACAACCAAATATGAGTTTTTAAGAAGTAAAATTTATCAAAAGATTGACTTGTTTTTACATCCAATTGAAAAGTGAAATTTCATTAAATGAACAAAATTGTATTAAGTTATAAAAACATAATTCAAATAGACTTTAAAAACAATTAAAAGAAAAATATATCTATATAATTAAATTAGATGAAAAAGAAGTTTTGATGTAAAATGTAGTATTTTTCACTATTCATTAAAAATGAACATTTGTCAGAAAAATACCAAAAATTTTTCCAAAGTAAATTTGATATTAAAATTTCGAAAATTATGTCTATTTTAACTAATTCAAAACATTTAAGTTTCATTAATTAATCCCCACTTTCGAAACAAATTGCATTTTTTAAGAAACAATATCTATCAAAAGATTGACACTTGTTTATCTCCAATTTCAAAGTGAAATTAATTCCAGTGTCCTCCAATAAATTAAATAGTAAAAATATATTTCAACTACACTTTAAACCCAATTAAAAAGATAATATAACCATTTAAATAAATTAGATTAAAAAGATGTTTTGAATTAAAATACAGTATTTTCACTATTCATTAAAAATGAACTTTATTAGAAAAATAACAAAAATTTACACAATGTAAATTATGATGTCCCGATTCTAAATAAGGAATTTATTTTGTCAAACATAACATATAAAATTGACAAAAATTAGTTTTAAAAATTGTTCTCCATCAAAAGGTGGTTAATCGACCTTTTAAATAAAATTATAATATTTATGCTTAAAATCGAATTCTTTTCTTATTTTAATCCCTTAACATTTATTGGATAAATTTAAAAATATTTACCAAACATATATAATCATTTTGTAGTCAGTTCTATTCAGTTCCGCCATTACAACGACAATGCGTTAACTACCATTTAAAATAATATTATTATATTATTAGTGTGTAGCGTAAGATTTCAAAGAAACTTGTTATTGCGTACTAGGTACGCCATCGAACATAAAATTATATTTAAAGTAATATTAACATTTTATTCAAAAATATTAATAGATATGAAAATTTCAAATTCTTTATTTACCTGAGATGTTACATCGTTAAATGGATTTCACATACCTAATTCAAAGGCATCACTAACCCCTGATATGATTTGGAAACGTTAATATTTTCAAAATCAACTATCATAATCCCACTTCAATTCCCTTACATTGATTTCTTTAATACATGACTATAGGGATTCTTTTTTTAGAAATGGTTATGTGAAACTACATGGATAATGGGGTCTTAAATAGCATAGATAGAATAAGGATATGTGCTACCTGATCAATAATATGCTACTCCAACCAGAAAAATTTTAAAATCAATTTATAAATTTAATTCATAATAATAAGAAAATTCAATATTGAAAAAATAAATGAAATTGAAATTATATAGTTAAATATGTTATCATTTACTAAATGAATATTTTATTAATGATATAAATAAAATTTTAAAAAAATATGGAAAATTAAATTAAAAATCATTAATTGACTAATTAATAAATTTAAAAAAAATATATTAAACAAAAATATTATATAATATTTGATGTAAAATTTTATTTTATATATCCTTAAATATTTCAAAGAATTATATTAAATGTTAATAACTTATTAATTAATTAATATGTTAATAATAAAAATAATGTTTTTTAGAATTTTAATACAAAGAACTATAAATAATGAATCTAATGAAATAAATATTTGAGAATAATCAGCATAATTATATTAAATGAACTCAATGCTGAGAAAAATAATAATTAATTAAACATTATAATTTTAATAGAAAATTAATAAATTTAATTTTTTAACATATAATTTACACAAAATTATAATTATCAAAGTAAATATATAAATTTACAATGAAAAAAATAAATCCCTTAAAAATTTTGTGCAAAATGTAATGACTAAACAAGCTATAAAAATCCCACAAAATGTAGATATTTATTTTCCCCTGGAAACCATTAGGAACATTCAATGAATGAAATTATATCTCAAAATAGAATTTCTTAATTTCATCTATGAGATGATTTTGAAACTTATTCTTCTTGAGGGATTCTATGGGGTAGTAAAATATGAATTTCCTCTTGAATTAAAATAATGAACTGTAAAATCTATTATATTTATTTAAAAATGATTTAAATTGAAAATTTTAAAGAGAATTTAACAAACATAAAATTACATCAAACTATAATTATAAAATTCTCATTACCTCTCAATGAAAAGTGTCACATAAGTTGAAGTCATTAAAAATAGAGAATTTTTTTACTAAGTATATTTAATAATTACAATCAATATAATAACTCATTAAAAACATTATTAATTAAGGAATGAAAGAATATGTTACACCCAGATTATGATTTTCATTTCATAATTCATCTGGATGAATGATGAGTTAAACACTATTAAAAAGAATCATTGTAAATGATTTTTAATATAGTCTACAATTTTTCTACAATTTTTTTTTTCAATTAGGAAGAAAATTATTACCAAAATAAATCCAAGTAGTACTAATGATTAACCACTCAGAGTGGCCTCATAGGGATCAATTTTGAGAAAAATATTTACCTAGTGAAAATTCCTATGTTATACATAAAAAAATACAATTTTGAAAAGAACTTTAATGCATTTTGAAGGACTAAGGATGAATTATAAATCAGTATATTAAAATAGAACTTACACCCAATTAAAATCCATTAATTTCCCCTTTTATTGATCTCAAGGTGGGATAACAGTTTAGATAATTAAAGATTCAATTATAGTTACCACTATATAGTGTGTGTTTCTTGTTAAGGGCCATATAATGATGAAAAAAATTATTCCTACCCACAAAAAAACTATCAAAACAAGAACAAGAACACCAAATAGTTTCATATTGAAAATTCAATTAGATATAAATAAAAAGTAATAGTGTAACCATTCTAACACATTAATGTAAAAACAGATATCATTCAAGAAACATATTAATCATATAATGAAAACATTCAGAATTCAAAACATAAAATATAATAAATTACTAGTAAGTGAAATTTGATTATTTCACCATGTGGAATAAAATAAATATTGAAAATAAAAAACCTTATTAAAGAATATAACTATGCATTAGTTTATGTCAAAACAACATCAACTGAAATATTGTGTTTGAATTCAACAACCTTGGAATAGATCTTTAAAATATGAATTTTTTGATATGTAAACTCAAATTTTAGTATAGTGGTTTCTCACATTTGTTGGATATGATTCATATCCAACAATGTCAAAATGATACAGATAAATTTATATAATTTAATGTTTAATCCATATATTATGAGATAGAAGTTTTAAGGATGTGTAATCCAATTTTCCACTGAGAAGCAGCTCCTTCATCAATGATTCCCACCTTACATCTTCCCATGAAGTAACAAGATAATAAAGTATATCATTTTCTCAATTAATTGTAATTTACTAAAATGATTCCATGAAATAGTAGCATATTGGTGCACAAAAGTATAGTGAAACACAACAATTTAGGATAATTTTATTCAAAGAAACAAAAAAACATTATGATAATAACATCATTAGTTACCACCAATGATTTGATAAATTTAATTTCAAAATCTATAAATTTCCCCAAAACTGTTATATCTTTCGAAATTAAAAGGGTATGATTAATTATTAGTTTCCAAGACACTGATTATTATTAATTTTTTAGACTATTATTTAATGGATTTGAACACTATATCATCCTAAATTACACTCCCCAAATATATTAAAATTACAGGATTTAGACTCATACTACCATGAACATAAAGATTATGAACATAAAACAAAAAACTAATGATGAAACATGTATCCTATAATTTTCAGCATAAAGTTAAACATCACTTCATTAAAAATAACCCAAACGCGATGGATTTAAATTATTCAAATAATGATCAATAGTTTATTAATTCATCTAACTGTTTACCAAAAACAAACACTAAAAAATATTCTTAGTTAAATAAGGGAAATATTCCTCACTATCTCCTATTAAATTCCCATTGATAAGAACAATTATACCATCATTTATGTTTTTTAATATAGATATTTCTCAAACTCGATCCAAAGTAAAGTTGATTTCCAACATCGAAAAATATTCCCATATTCAGTTCTCTTTTTTTTATGGGAATCCTCTTAACCAATTCCTAGAAATTATATAATTTTATGAAAAGAAAAAAAAACCAAAATAACGCAAATAAAGTAGAATATACTTTCTACATAGATATGTAAAATAGTCAATATTTTAACATTTTATAGACTCAACAACCTAGGGTAACCCATTTTTTTGTTACTAAAGGACTAGTAGCTAACCACAATATATCGCCCCCTTTCAAAAACCCACTTTAAAAATAATAATAAACCAAAACATACTCAAACTACATATTATGATTGGAATAAGAATTTTTTTTCAATTTGGAAACAGGAGAGGGCTATAAACGTTGACAATAATCTTGAGAAAATATTTTCATGTAAATGTTTGGGATTATGTGGGAATATTCACGTCTTTCTGTAATGAATTTATTAATATTAATTTCATATTTCCAATGTCATTCCAAATAATTTCGTTCACTTCGACTCAAATATTTTTTTGAAAATTATTAGAAAGAATAATTTCAATTATGTTATAAAAAGTACAATGTGAATCCTTTATAATATCTACAATGAATACTTCTTCAGCCACACAAATTGAAATACCACTAACCAGAAGTGGCGAATCATTGAAAACCTAGAGCTCTAGTCGATCATCATTTCCCATAATGGTAACCTTACCTTTATAATCTTCTATTGCCACACCTACTATAGTTAAATATTGTCTACCTAAAATGATTGGACCTTTAATATCAAATTCTATTTCCTGAATGGGGTATTATGTAAGGAAATACAATTTTCTTATAATGAAAAATAGGTCAACCACCCCCACATGGATTGGGAAGTGACTAGTCATTTTGTTTCATTGAAATAGATGTTCTTTTTTCTTCTATAAGATGTTACTTTTTGAGTGAGGAGTGTGGAATACTGTCTATGATCATAATTAAATAAATTATTAACCTAATATAACCAATCTTAACGACTCTACATGATTTGATAATGTAACCAAGATCATTTAGTTTGTGAGGAATAATATTTTAAACAATGAAATGATACTCCTCATTGAGATTTATTACTCAACATACATCCTCATTCATCTTATTAAAAACAAACATATTAAGGTATATCATTCAAGATGAAAAAACATTAGAATCCTACATGAAGGGAATACTAAAATTAAAGATTCTAAACATTTATTGAAATTTTAGGAAAATTGGTTCATTAATATATTTAATCCTTTTGGGAAAATGGGTGAGGGGTAAAATTCTTAAGGAGTAGCTCATCACTATCCTTATTATTGAAACATAAAATATTATTACCTTCTTTAATAATATAACTTAGTTTTTTTATTTAAAATTTTCACATTATGATTATGATTTTTCTTATTCTAGACAATACTATCAAGATTTAATGATTTTTTGTGTTTCATTTCTTTATTTTTAGGTACTTCAAAAACATTCAGTTCAAATTCCCTTTTAATTCCACTAACTTATTCTTGAGATTATTTCCCTACTATTTTCTTATCAGCCAAAAAATTCTCCATTTGAAAATCAATGTTGTTTTAGGTAACATCCCGTTTCCTAATCCACTTTTCATCCTTGAAATCAGACACATTTGAAACTCAATACGATGGATTCTATAATTTTTTCAGCTATCTGTGAATCATGACTATACTTTTAGGAATATAATTCAATATTTTTATAGTGAAATCATCGTATTTAATATTAACACATTATGCTAAAATCTATTAGAGTATTAAAGTATTTATCATTGAAATGATTTTTATGTGTTTCTTGAGACTATTATGGGTAAACAAGGGGAGCATATTGTTTCACACACCGGACCATTCTATCATAAAATGAGATATTTTTTTATACCAAGAAATGTACTGATAATTAAATATGTTATTTATGTCATGGTTTCAATCCATATCATTAATAATGTTGGAACTATTATAAGGCTTCACAGGGATATCAATATAGGAAATAGTTTTGTGACTGTCCATACCCCCCACTATTAGATCAATACTCTATAAGTTAATTTTTTAATTAATCCATCTAGATAGTTTGCTTCACCATTATTAATTACTCTCTTCCATGTGAATTAATGTATGCATTTTTAATATTAAAAAAATTATCTCATATGCGATCTTGTGTTTGGAAATCTCTAATATAATATTAATCCATAAGATTTTATTTATATGGAGTGAGACCATTATAGTATTTATCCATCCTGATATGATAGGATAGTGGGTTATTGGTAAAATATATATTTAATCCCTTGATATTTCTCTAGGTCTCATAGAAAGTTTCATCCCCATAATAAATGAGAATTGTGATTTTATGTCTCATATTGGTGGTTGTGATTCTAGGATAAAATGTTGCTATAAATGAATTGAGATGTTGGTCCCGTGTGTTAAAAAATTCCTCAAAAAATTATAAAACCATATACTTCCCATTATATTCTTGAAAAAAGGGAATTTTTATAACCTATGATACTCCTCATAGATCTCATGCAAAAGTGATTGATGAATTATGTAATAAAATTCTCTATTAAACTCTAATTAATAATCACTAGGTAGTATATTAAATAATGGTAACATTGAGGCATGTGATAGTTTCAATTCATAATTCATAAAACATGGAGATAACTATATACTAGTAAAATTACATTAAATCCTAGGAATATGGAAATAACTAAGATTAGTCCATTTAGCATTATAATTCCTAGGATGAGGTGGAAATGGATTTTAAATTTCCTTAGCATCCCTTGAAGCATTATATTTTGAATTTCAATATAAATTTGTCCTTTTTTTATATTGATAATAGCTTAACAATTATATTTAGTTTTACTAATTAATTTTTTAGGTTCATATGTCATCATTTTATTATGTGAATAACATTTCAAGTTCAAAAAGTTCAATAAAATCACACAAAAGTTAAAAAAATCACTTTTCAGATAATACATATTAATTTTAGTTTTTTAAGAATTAGATTTAAATGTATTTCTAGTTTTTGTGATTGTCTCACATGCCTTCCCATGAAATGAAACCATAAATTTGATCATAACACCATAAGTAGATGTAAGAATAAATATTTTAAAATATATTAACTATAATTTTCATGTTAATTAATATTTTCATATCCACATAGAAGGATATATAAAAAATAGTGGAATTGATGAAGTAGTAGAGGAAGAAACTCGTGAGAGAAAAGAGAGAGTATGTGTATATGTTGAAGATTATGTAGATTCAAAGTTATCTGAACTGATTTTAAAATGAATTATTATAGTAATTTTTAATTATGTTTCTTACCCATTGACTCATACGATGGTTTTTATAATTACATAACTATTTTTAAATTAGTATATAATATTTAGTGAACTATCCTAAAAATGTAAAGTAAAATAAATTTATTTAAGGGATATGTTCAACGGGGGAAGATAGAGATATCGTAATTTTTCTATATTTGGTAAATTGGGTGATTATAAAATATAATGGATTAAATATAATCTATTTTTAATAATTAGATTAGCGATAATGAAAATAATCAATAGCTATGATAAGTTCACTCAATGGAAAATGCACTCAAATTGATTGGGAAACTAAATCAATTGATATATATTTATCAATTCATTCTAATTAAACACACGTACCAATGATAAGTTACTCATACATTGAGAAACCATGAAATTTGTGTTGATGAAATACCATTATCAAAAATCAATAAAATAATAATTAAGACAATAGATATTGAAATATTATCCATCATAGATGATTTCCACTCCGTTCCATGCATCATCATGAGTGTTATTGTTATTCTTATTTCTTTTGTGCCTTCGCTCTACAAAATATTATATGTTTAATATCTTCTCTGTAATAAATAACCCTCTTTATGTCACTATATTTTTTTTATATTTTTCACCACATTACTCCAACATAAATTGGTGACTACAAAATGAGAGTGCAGAATCTTTATCATTATGTCAATAAACTTTTAGTTTAGTGATTATTATTAACTAAATATTAACAGTTTCAAAGGAAAAGTATTACTCAATATTATTATATTTTTTTAATTTCTCAGAAAAAAAAATAATTCTTTTCCAGAAAAATGCTATTCGACAAATATTTCATAAAAATTATCCAATATATCACTAATAAGACATGTAAATCTATGAATGTAGAATTATTATCATACATTCATTTTGATTTGGATCTTTTAAATGTCTAATTCAGTATGATGAATATATATTCGTGATCCCATTCACGAGATTCATGGGCACATAGATGAAGTACAAATAATTGATCATCAAAAGTAATGAGGCTAGGGATAGGATTTCAGCTCCCCGTATCATTATGTCATGTAACATGCACACACCAACCTAAAAAGTATCTACAATTGCAATAGAAAGAAATTATTTAGACCCATCTACGACAAGATCTATAATTATGAAAACAAAATTCTAGAAAAGAGATTATATTTCAACAATGATAACCATAAAATCCCCATTTTCTTCAGCATTGTGAAAAAAATGAAACCCTTCCATTAACATAATCACCATACCCAGACTAAAAACCAGCATCATGATTCCTAAACAAGAAAATAAAATGAATTATTGAACCTCAGGTCATTGTTCAATAAATTGTTTTATATTGTCCTGACAAGTATATGAATTTCATATATTCAACCATTAATCTTATCCACTAATTCCATTAATTAATCAATCATACCTAAAAAACAATGGAATATTTAGCCACTGGTCGTCTTCATTCACTGAATACATTAAATGGAATAATAGATATACTCTACATATTCATTTGTTTCATTAGTGGAAATTAATATTTTGATCCCCCAAAAATAATTATCCACATTTTCCCAAATTTGGCAATGAATTTATCATCTCATCATTCAGTTTAATGAAATTCCAAACCTATACAGGTTTAAGAACATGGTTCTTAAGTTTAATTGATCAAGATTAGGATTTTTTAACATCAATGGTTGAATGGTAGAGAATTAATCTTCTCTTCAAAGAATCACTAATTTACAAAATTATTTTCAGTTTGGCTTGGATATCATCATCAAATCATAGTTAATGGCTTGAATTGATTTTCCCATTTTGTTATCTAGTCTCATTGGCCATCTTCAACGACATTCAAACATCAATAAACATGCTTGGTCGTGGTTGATGCTTATTCATTTGAGTTATAGAATAATTGGGGCTGTTAATTATTAGGTACCTTAATTTAAGTCTATATAAATCCCTTGTATGATATTTCTACATGACTATTTTATGAAATTTCTATGTGAACCCTACATCAATTCTCATAAAATGTATGTTTTTTAGATTTTGGTATTTGGAATGATATTTTTTCTAAAATTTATTCATGCTTATACATTTATAATGTATAAATAAATAAAAGAGATAAAAAAATTTATTTAATTTTTGGATCCATAATTTGTCCTGTAACTAGAAAATTATAAAATCACCATAGAAGAAAAATTCATAAAAAATATAAAAAATATCAAAATTAATACTAATTAACAAAATATAACTAATATTAAATTTTATAATTATAATCAGTATTCATTATCTTGTTTACAAATAAATTAATTAAATAATTAAATATTTGAAAAAATATATATAATTAAATTCAAACATTTTAATCGAATAATTATGTAATTTTAAAATAAGCAAATGATAAAAATTATTAAATATTTGAATTATAATTTTATATTTAATTTCAGAAAACTTGACTAAAATATAAACATTAATTAATCGATGAATATATTAATAATAATCATAAAAGGGGAATGTTTCTAAATACATATAACTCAATATAAAAAACCCACAAAAAAATATTTTTGAGGGTAAACATCTAAATTAACTTAATACAACACAATGTATAAATAAATTATAATTTAATCATGAAATACAAATTTAAATAAGAAATTTATAATTTTAGTATTTAGATAACTAATTTATAGATGATATATAATTATCCCAAAAAAAGAATTTATATATAAAAACACTACAATTACACAATAAAGGATACCTAGAAATATAATTAATAAATTCCCCATGAGATTATGTACCATTAAAAAATATTTCTAGAGATAGGATGTGATGAATGGAAAAATTTGGTATTAGAAGTATACTATATCATGGGTTATTTTAATAAATTGATGTCATTGATCCAGTATATATTGGATTAAGAAGAATTATATCACATGGAATGTAGTTATTTAAAATAAAAATTCTTTGGCTAATATTTCCCTTACGTGAAATGCACTAAAATGAAGAGAATGTTCATTACATTAATGAGAAAATAAAAATAAATTGTTTTAGAGGTTTTGGTTAACATACAAGACTATCCATGTATGATATAGATTACATATATAATATGGAAATAATGTTCATCCATTTATTTTATGGGTTATGCTACTTATATGAGGGGAATGAGTTTCCCAAATTATTTCAATGTATTTTTAAAGGGATTTAGGATCCATCACATTTGAGAAGAAATTTTAAAGATATTACATTATCAACGAAAATTAATAGAAGATGTGTTTTGATAAGCACCATGAAAAATATAACTAATAAGAAATAATAAATAAATTATCCAATTTCCATCATATATTATTTTTGAAAATAATCATCATGCATAATGCTTGAATAGAAAGGGGGAGTATTACATATGTAGTGATAAGGGTCATCTGAATCGTGACTAAAATTGAATAATGTATAAAATAATTATTCAATTGTTAAACTATAATTTAATAGGTCGTTATTCAAATATTTATCCAAATAATTATTTAAATATACCACAAAATAATACAATGGTGGAAGGATAAGGTTATGCGATCATGATAGCATAAGATGGAGTTCTCAAAAATGTTGTGGAAGGTAATTTAATCATAGCCTCAAATTTAGATAATGATTTATTCAATTTGTGATCCTATCACACTTTTAAAAATAATATATTAAAAAAAATATTTTCCCATAAACATTAAGAAGAGATTTTTCAGTCAAAACTCCAAGTGGAAATATCACTAAAAAATGGATTTGTAAGGATGTTCTCATTATGACACATAATCTTGAATTACTTGAATACATTATTGATAATAATATGGTTGTCATTTATATGATACATGATATGAATTTACATTCAAAAATTGATGAAATAATTATTTTAATGAGAATAAATTATTATTCAGGATGAAGATATGGAAATACTTATCTTTAGAGTGGATACATTTATATTTAAGTCATGTATAGATCCAGAATCATTACCTATTCTTAGTGCGATTTTTGGGGATTAATATTAGACACCTCCTTCAAATAGAAAATGAAATCCAAAAATTGAGGACATATTTTTTTAATGTAATAAATTTATATTTTTACAGAAGAATTACCATGAAATCATCAAGATATTAATGTTTAGTTTTATGTTGATTGAGTCATTAATTTATGGCCTATATAAAATACCCTCTATATAATGGCCACTATATATTTATTATATTTAAGGAAATAAATAATAATAATGTGATAAGGTATTTTTATTCCCTACTGTATTTCATTAGGGAACCCCTATTCTTTTCATTAAAAAGAAGGATGGATACGAGAGCCTATTCATTGATTATAAGAAAATAATTTTTATTATAATAGAGAACAATAATAATATAACTCATATTGACTTCGTTTTCAATCAACCTCATGGGGAATAATATATTTCAATTTCTAAGAATTAATTTGTGTATCATCAATTTTGATGAATGTATGATGATATTTTAAAGACTTTATTGAAAAAAGGAATGGAAAAAATAATTTTATAGTAACTTCAATTAGATTTACTAATGTGTCATATGTTTATATAGATGTAATGAATATATAATTCAATGAATATGTAGATAAATTTTTATTGTATTTATTAAAGGTAAGCGATTTCATTTTAAAATCTATGATAACCATGATAAGTACATGTGGATCATTCATGAGACTCATAAAGGAAGAGATTTATATGGGAAATTTAGAAAGAGTAATTCTGGATTTATGAATTTTAATTACATTGAAATATTATATCTAAGAATTGAATATTAGTTTATCAGGTGATGATAAATGTAGTAATAAAATATCCTACTCCAACAAACATAACTATGGTACATAGTTTCTTTGGGTTTCCAGGTTACATTCAGTTATTTGTTCAAAATTTGGTCTTATTGGATATCTTCTTAACCAAGAATACATAGATTTGGATTATTCTAATAAAGAAAAAGTAATTTATAAAATGATTTGTATAATTTTAGAAGATATTAGTTAATACTTCTATTATATATATATTTTTACAAAATAATGGATTTTTAATATCTGGGGATGGATCAATAGAGGGACATAACAGTGGGAATATGAAAAATGATAATATTTTGTACTATGAATTAGTCCAGTTAATGAATCATGAAAATAACTATCCAACTAATGATCATTATATTGTAGTAGAAATATTTTCATTGATGATATAGAGAAATTGTCTCTATTGTAACATCTCGACCCGAATAACTGGGTACGAGACAAAATTCCATGTGACCTAATCTGCATATCACTATACCAAAGAGGATTCTCACTTGTAGGGAGTTTCTATGTTTGTTAGTGAGGAGACTATACCATCACTATTATTTTATAGGATCAATAATGAATATAAATTAAATAATAAATAATAAGACTAGACATGCAAAAATGTAAATATGGCATATAGGTAACACCAATAAATCGCATCCTAAGGTAGAAATAACAACATGTGTAATAAAAATTAGTTAAATAAATGGAAAAATTGTGAGTCCTATGATTTACACCCCACCCAACTACCATATATATGCTACATCCCTCATATATCCATCATAGGGACCTCCCCTGTCATTGGATCCCAGATGAAATCTACCAGAACATCAAAACACCTGAGAAGGGTTTTAGTACAAGACATATTATGACACTATAACATTTTCCTTAATTTTATGAGCACAAGTGTACCACTGTATTTCATACTAATATTAAAATAATAACATGAATAGTAACACATAATCCAAATTTGAGTGGTCATGCACTAACTATTCCAATATGCCCCCAGGTGTAACTACATCAAATCTATGTTTTACAGATAATCAAGGTGTCATTAAAATAAAAAATACAATGGAGGGAAATGAACCATTCTACTCTGAATCATGTGATTGTGAAACTCATAAGCATTTCACATCAATGAGTTTATGTTCTTAGGATTCTCTAGGCATTGATAGATACTCATCAAACCTTTTTCGTCGACTAACATTCCTTTTGGAATTCAACAGTCTTCGAGTACTTCACTTGGAATCCCCAAGGGATCATTGTATCACTACCCTATTCATAGGTCCCTCCTCTTCATAGTACCAAGTTGTATATACTGCCCCACAAAGGGATAAAAATGTTAGGATGTTCCACCTGCCTTACATTCTAGGAATAATACCAAAAAATCACAAATATCATAGTAGGATTCAAGAGAAAGTAAAAAAATTTCATTATAATTAAGGTATAACACACAGTACATGTGATAAACATCAAACATGAATAATATAATACAATTAATCATGGAAACATGCGTAACATTGTGTTCTCAGGGATCCACACACAGCTGCATGCAATCAATGTCTAGCATGGTCATCATAATATATCAATGTAATATTAAATTATGAAAAAATGGGTGAACAATACCAAGAGGTAAGGAAGTTCCTACCTCAAAATTCATTAATGTCAAAGGAAAGTATAAATCACCATCAATATATATTTTCATCCTTATTATCTAAAATTCGACATTGAAGGATCACCATGGGTCCCAAAAACCAAAATAAACTATTTTCATTCAAAAATAAATTGGATATCACATGTGATGATAAATTTTATATCCTAGATATCTAAAGAAATAATTTGTAATTATCTTTTGAAAATACCACAAAAATTATACTTTTATAATTATATTTTGAAATTTTTTCATAAATTATGCTATTATAATTAACTTTTGAATTTTTTTAAAAAATTTACCATTTATAATTTTATTGTGCTAATTTTTATTAAATTATAATTTCATAATTATGTTTTTATGATTTATCATAAATTATCAATTTATAATTATATTTTGATAAATCCTCATAAATTAAAATTTTATATTTTTTTTAATTTATCACAAATAATAATTTTATTATTATATTTTGAAAAGTTCTCAAAAAATTACCTGCTATAATTATATTTTTATAATTTATCATAAATTATACTTTTATAGTTATCTTCTTATTATTTAAAATGCATCCTATAAATGATTATATTTTGATAATTTCACATATTTTATTTTATTATTATTATATTTTGATAATTTCTCTTATTTAATCCATTAATAATATTCGTTTCATTATTTATAAATAATCCTTTTATAATTATAACTAATAATATAGTACAATTACCCCTCAATAATATATAGTAAATATCACATTTTAATTAATTATAATTATCCTTCTCTCTTTTCAAAAAAAATATCATTTGATAAATTTTTTATTCTTCAATCATGATAATTTAGTTTAAAAAATAATATTATAGTTATTTATAAATATTATTTTAAATTCCCTTGAAATTATATAATGATATTTATCTTATGATAATGTGTAAACATTATCCTTTGATAATTTTATAAAATTATTTTTTATAATCTCGCACAACCAAAAATTGAATAAATGGCATCACTATTGCTCGAAAATCCCCACAACTTTTTTTAAAAATTACTCACAACTATTATTTGATAATCTTTCATCAATTATCCTTTCTTAATTTGGAGTAATAATCACAAAATATTTTCTTCATTATTATTTCTAATTAAACATGTAATGTTTCTTTTAATAGTATTTCGCAATTATCATTCCATAATCTAAAAACATTATCCCTTTATTATCGATCATATAAATACCGTTTGATAATGTTATGCATTATCCATTCATAATTTATGGATTAGAATTTAGTATTTTACTATTTATATTAAATTCCATAAATTTTTTACCATGACTATATGATAGAAGAAAATAATGTAAGAATGAAAAAACTGACCGCATCACCAATATAATCACACAATGCACGGAGGAGGAAGGCAACCCACACCTGGATCTATTCAACACTTGAATCCCAAAAGGGGGTGTCCTTTTGGCCACAGATAGATGATATTCAGGGCATATTAGACTCTACATGAAGAACTAACATAGAGATAAAATGTCATTTGTCCATAACAATGTTGTGATCTTCAATTTAAGAAACCCAAAAATTAGTATTCCCTTTTTATTTTTAATTAAACTAATAAATGATGATAGTGTGTTTAATTTGTCACCATTAATGATTTTCCAATAAAATTTGGATAAATGTTTGTAAAATTTAAGGTTTTAAAAACTTTTATATATTTAACAATTGTGGGAGACCATTGAAGAATAAAGTTAATAGTGATAATTATTTTTTAATATATTATTTTTTAATTACATTATTAAATAACTCAAAAAAAGTTGGGAAAGTGATGAAATTTGTTGTGTAGAAAAGATATTCCCCACATAGGGTATATCTTGTGTTATAAACCTTACCGTGGTCTTATATTTCTAATACACCATAGAGATATATATTATTTATTATTTAATGATAATAAAAATAAAATAAAAAAATAAAAAAATACCATTCTCGCATAAAATGTTACCAAAAACTAGACACAGATGAAAGTAATATTGTAAATACCCATAATTTCCATGTATTTTTTTAAATAAATTGAAATTTTATGAGTCCGTGAAAATTTACTGTGCCTGAATCTGAGGTCCGGAGTTCCTGAATATAATTTCTGAACATTTTTTCAGGTATGTTCAGTAAACATGTGAGTGGGTTTTTATAACTTTTATACTGGTGCATGGAATAGAAATATGAGGGCACCGTCGAACTCGCAACGCCGATATTTGTTAAAAGAAACCGTCACCTCGACCGCAGTAGGTCGAGGGTGGAATTTATCTTTTCACAAATTCATGAAAGAATAAAATAAAAATAAAATTGTGTAGCTTTTATTTTTATTTTTATTCCATGTGGATGTTGATAAGTGAAGACCGCCTGACCTAAACCTCCGATGAGAGGTTATGTTGTTTGGGACCACCCGAACTGACCTCCCATGAGAGGTTATGGGGGTGGGGACCACCCGAGGATTAAACCTCTTATACTCCCCTCTTAATGAGGGAGAAAGCTCTCCAATGAAGAAAATCGACTCAAGACTTCTTCCTCAGGATGACCTCCAACGTGGGATGCCTTCAACCGACGTTCGTTCTTTCCTCCTCTTGGATGTCAAAAAGAAATCAAAAAAGGTAGGGGTTATCATTAAATTCTTGGTTTCTCTTGTTTAATTTTCCTCATTCTTGGTAAGCATGGAGAACATGGATCAACCAAAACGTGTTAATCCATGATTCGTATTAAATTAATGATTTTTCCATTCTTGACTATTGTTTTTGTTGAGATGATTTCTACTTTTCTAATATGGATGGTTTTTTCCAAACAAACATTGCCCGACCCCTCCTACATTCTTCCTTATTGTGTTCTTCACTATGGAAGAAAGTGGAAAAACCACGATGGTGAACAAAGAGTGAGGCCGGCTAAACCAGCCACTGGAAAAGGCACGGTGCCCCGACACCCGTGGCCTCACTGCCCAAGCCGCCGCCATTGTTCATGGCCGAGCCAATGCCCACATCCATGGTTGAGCTGCCGCCCAAGCAACCGGCACTCGCCGCCAAGCTGTCTCCGCCGCCCGAGCTTCCACCGTCCCTAGTTGAGCCGCTGCCATCATTTGAGCTGCTGCCGTCGGGCCGAGAAGCCACCTTCGTCCATGAAACCACAACCGTCTGAGCCGCCGCCGTCGTCTGGGCTGAGCCGCCGCCGAGCCACCGCCGCCGGGACAAGACATTGTTTGAGCCGATGTCGCCTATCCTTCTGAACCACCTGGAAAGAGCCTCCACGTTGCCTCGCGCCTTCACGGCACCCACCGCAGCCTCGCGGCCACTGGTGGCCCTCCGCGGACCCTCACGACCTACAGGGCTGGATGCAGCGAGCTGGTCTAGACCCGAACTGGGTCGGCCCAGGCCGGGTCGGTTCGATTGGGTCCGACCAGACCCGGGCCCACTATGACCCAATTACATTTTTTGGACCATAACATTTGCACCAGAAATCCTTTTGAAAAACCTTCAGTGACTTTGGTTATATTATTTGTGAGATGGTCCCTTTGAGTATACCCCATTAGTGTTTTGGATTATGATGGGGTACAGTTTGGTTGGATCGAGCATGAATCCAATCGGGCCCCTGTGGCTAAAAGACTAGTAACTCACAGACAGGGCGTCTGATTGACGCACCGTCTATTGTGCTGAGACCCCTACGATGTGGTGCACCATTGAGATATTTTTTTTGAGAAATCATGGTAGTTAGAGAATCGACTAGTGGTTTGGGGAATAGACTCTCGTGGAGATGAGCAAGCATAGTGCAAAAACCTAGTAGTTGGCTGTGATGAGAAGAGTGCTCCTAGAGAACCTATGTGGGTCAGCTCATAGTGATCCCTTGTGGGTAAGCTCCTAGTGATCCTATAAGGGTCACCTCAACGATATCCTTTGTGGGTCATCTCCAAGTGATCCTGTGTGGGTCAGCTCTAGCGATCCTGTGTGGGTCAGCTCCTAGTGATAATGTGTGAGTCAGCTCCAATGATACTGTGTCGGTCAGCTCCTAGCAATCATGTGTGGGTCAGCTCATAGAGATTTTGTGCAGGTTAGTAGTAAAGAATCTTAATGGAGTAAGATGATTCAGTAGATATAACAAATCATCTCTACTATCCTACCTATGTTATACCTAGTGTGATTTGAGTCTGTACCTTTGGGTACATTCTTTAGTGGTAATACCGTGGTGGTATTTTTTTGTGGCATACCTATGTGGCACTTAACTTCATTGTATTCCTTCCTTTTGGAACAGTTGTTCTTTTGGATTTTGGGCTGGACCCTGTGTTTCCTCATGATTGAGATGGACATACTTTATAACTTAGGTATTTGTATGGGCTTATACCTAAGTATGGTTGACAATTGACTTCTTGATTTTTGGTATATCCTTTTTGGATTTTGTGAGACCTTAAGGTCTTAGGGTCCCTTATGAGTATCATTATACTCACCCCTGCACGGGCTATGCCTGCACCCTGTTGTGTTTGATGTAGATGAAGGACAGTGCTGACTGAGGACAAAATTACCATGATTGGAGGCAGTTCGGAGGTGGATATTAGACGAGGTGAACTACGAAGATAGCATTTCATGAGATGTACCCACCAATAAGGTAGGATTCGTGATGGCTGATCTAGGAGCTGGTTTTCATCTATCAGCCATCTTTTACATTCCATTTTTCCTTCTACATTCCAGTTGAGCTTGTATTCTGGACCCATTTACTTACTGCACTCACCATGTTTACTATTTAGTTTACTTGTGTTCGTATTATGATGTGTGCATGGTTGTGTGTGTTATAGGTTATAAAGGCAAAGCCTTCCCAGTTTTAGGGAATACTTTTTCAGTGCTAGTTTCCATCCCCTAGCCTATTGAAGGTGGGCTTGGCGTAGTCATGGCACAGGACCCGGAGGATGTGTCATGATAAATTGGTATCAAAGGAGTCGGTTCTACTGTAGAACATAGTAATCTGATCTTTATTTTAACAATAATAGTGTAATATGTAGTGTGTGAGGTATGAGTTTAGGGAATCCAGTGTTGGGGTGGCGGCTGGCGTATCTTTACACCAGGACCCTGACTTCTAATTTCTGACTCATTACACAAAAAAACTAATTGCGAGTGTGTTTTGAAGAGTTTTATTTGTGATATCTTTTTTGTCGGATCACAAGGTATAACTTTTTGATCATGGCACACCTGTTTATTTTTAGGATTCCTCCATGTAAACAACAAGCTAGGGTTCCGTGATTAGTATGCACTGATATCCCACCGAGTGATGAGGCCTCAGTGAAGGTCCCTTTTCCAGTAGAAAAACCAACAGAGGCCCCACCGGTACCATTCCCCATTGTGCCACTAAATCCTCCAGCCCTAGATGTAGATGGTGCATGCCGCTTGAGCATGTTACACGAGTTCTAGTCTCAGAGGCCACCCATGTTCAGGAGAGAGATGGTCCCACCTGCATTTGACGATTCATTTGAGGATATAGTAAGAATCATTCGACTGGTAGGGAAACAAGCTGATCTCATGGTGATCCTTACCACTAGCCTTCTATAAGAAAAATGGGTTGATGGTGGAGCTTGATGCTCCAGGTTCACAACAAGGGGGCGCTTCTCTGGACAGACTTTGATAGCCTATTTCGGGTAGAGTTTATCCCAGTGACTCTTTGCATTGTGTGCCTACAATATCTGCTTCATCTGTAGCAGGGAAGCATGATTGTGTCTCAGTACTTAGCGAGATTCACTAACCTCTCATTCTACTCCTCAAATATGGTGAATGGCCCATTATTCAAGGCACAAACCTTCGATCAGGGACTCGGAAAAGAGATCAGGGCATTGATGATCTCACCCAGAATCCAGATGCATGCAAGGGTGTTGGAGAGAGCCCTATTAGTGGATAGTTTCCTTACTGAGAAGTCACCAGCAGCGAGACCCACCACCCGTTGTCACATAGAATAGTATTATGTAGCTTGCAGTAGATAGATGAAATTGAGGTCCAAGAGGACCAGACCTATAGGTGGACAACCGAATGATTTAGGGTCGGTTGTGCGGGGAACCTGAGAAAGAGCTAGTCATACCAAGAGCGGGCATTGTAACACATGCAGTGGACAGGGTCACATGGATCATGACTGTCCGACCGGCCAAACGGATGATCATCAGACGGTCTAATGACCACCTAGGTAGAGACAGAGGTTCGGATGAGGAGGTCTACAGGGAGCAGGCAGATGTGGCAGAGGACATGGTCATGCAGCTGGCGGTGGGATATGATTAGATATGTTACCACCGCCACCACCTAGATGTCCATCCCGAGCGCAGGGCGTAGGTGGACAGGAGAGAGCTCAGCTCTAGGAACCTAAGTCTTATGATCATGGCACTCTAGAGATGATACAATGTACGATCTGTGTCTACTCCACCTTAGCTATAGTACTTATAGACATAGTTGAAATTCATTATTTTATTACCATTTACCTCGTACCGAGATTAGATATTATAACAGAGTCGTTGGATTGATCCTTAAGGCTAGAGAATCCTACGAGAACAGATTTGACGATTACACACTAGTGTCGGTAGTGAGAGCTAACTCTAGGAGGCAAGAGCTTCGGCTGGGATATCCTAGTAGCAGTGTCGAGGCCTTAAGACATCATCTTGGGTATGGACTGGTTATCTTCACTCCATGCTTATATTGATTGTATTAGGCGCAAAGTGCAGTTTGTTAACAAGGATGGGACCGGGTTTTCCTTCACCAGTGATAAGGGAGCCTTTGTAGTGCAGGATGGACTTACTCGGAGGAGGGTGCAACCAATCACAAATTAGTTGGATAGCCATACCCTCAGAGCCCTTGATTTGGATAGTTTGAGCTATCCTGTAGTGGTGGACCAATACGCGGATGTCTTCCCTGATCATGTTCCGGGTCTACCTCCTCGTAGAGAGATGGACTTTTACATTGACTTGTACCCTGGGAGGACACTGATATCCACACCAGCATATCATATAGCCCCCGCAGAGCTTCATGAGCTACAGGTATAGTTGGAGGACTTACAGGGGGAATGGTTCATATGGACCATTTTTTCCCCTCGGCCATCCCCGATTCTATTCCTCAGGAAGGTGGATGGGAGCTTGAGACTTTGTGTCAACCATTGGTGCCTGAACTAGGTGATTGTGAAGAATAAGTAACCACTTATGAGGATTTCTAACCTATTTGATCAACTGAAGGTAGCATTATGGTTCAAGAAGATAGACCTCAGATTAGGCTATCACCAGCTTAGAGTACGAGATGAGGATGTGCAAAAGGTGGCCTTTAAATGTCGGTATGACCATTATGAGATCTTGGTTATTCCATTCGGTGTAACCAATGCTACATCAGTGATCATGGTACTCATGAACATTATCTTTCATCCATACCTTGATGGCTTTGTAGTAGTCTCTATCGATGGCATTATGATCTACTCAACTACGGAGGAGGAGCATTCCTATCATTTTTAGTTAGTACTGGACACACTCTGAGAGATTCAGATTTATGGTGAGATCTCGAAGTTTCAGTTCTATATCCAAGACGGTCACTTTATGGGACATGTCCTATTGGAGGCTTGAGTTATAGTGGATCCAGTGAAAATTGAGGTTGTACTTTATTGGGAGCTGCCTAGGAGTGTGACAGAGATACAGAGTTTCTTTGGATTGGCTGGATACTACCAGTGATTTGTTCCAGATTTCTCCCGAGTTGAAGCATCAGTTTCAGCATTGACGGAGAAGGGGAAACCCTTCTTGTGGATGGAGAGATGCCTGCAGAGTTGGCGAGGTGTCTTACCACACATATCTTTTAAATTAAATTCACCTGGTGCATGATGTCCTCCACATATCCTAGCCAAGGAGATACATGCCTGATCCTTCCCACATCATTGACCATGGAGATCTAGACGTCGAGGATGGGGATACTTTTACAGAGGTTCCAGTTGAGATTGAGGATCGACAGGAGCTGGTCCTTTGTGTATAGTTGATACCTCTTGTGTGCATTCGATGGCAGCACGAGAACCACTAGGAGAGCACATGGTAGTTGGAGGCTCAGATAAGTGATCATTACCCCCACTTGGTTGCCTAGTTATGTTTTTTGTCTTATGTGGATGCAAATCCCTGAGGTGGGGAGACTATAATTACCCATAATTTTCATGTAATTTTTTTAGAATAAATGGGAATTTTACTAGTCTGCCAAAATTTACAGCGCATGAATCCGAGGCGCGGAGTGCCCGAAATGAATTTATGAACATTTTTTGGTTACATTTAGCAAATGTGCGAGCGGGTTTTTTCTAACATTTTAACTGGTGCATGAAATTGAAATCCGAGGGAAACGTTGAACTCATGGTGCCTATATTCTCTTATGAAGACCTTCACCCCAACCTCAGTAGGTCGAGGGTGGATGTTATCTTTTCATATATTCATGAAAGAATAAAATAAAAATAAAATTGTTTAGATTGTTTTCATTGTATGTGGGTGTTGATAAGTGGGGACCACCAGACCTAAACCTCCTATGAGAGGTTATGATGGGGGACCGACAAAAATAACCTCCCATCAGTGGTTTTGGTGGTGGGGACCATTGGAGGATTAAACCTATTGAACTCCCTTCTTAATGGGGGAAAAACCTCCCAACTCCCTCTTTAATGTGAAAGAGCCTCTTGAGCTTCTTCCACATTAATTGTGCCAACAACATACATTAATTTATGCCATATTAGTTTATTAATTTATACAATTTTATTTTTGTACCAACAAATTATATAATATATAACATAATTTATTATTTTTCCTACCATTCATTTTGGTGGAATTGATGGAAAAGGCTTGGAAGGGGAGAGAAATTTGGAGACTTGGGAGAAAGCTCTCCAATGAAGAACGCTGACGCATGACTTCTTCCTCGGGACATCCTACAACATGGGATACATTCAACCAATATCTGTTCTGTCCTCCTCTTGGAAATCAACACGAAATCAAACAAGGTAGGGGGTTATTCTTAAATTCTTGATTTCTATTGTTTAATTTTCCTCGTTCTTGGTTAGCATGGTGAACATGGATCAACCAAAATGAGTTGATCCATGATTTGTATTAAATTGGAGAGTTTTTCATTCTTGATTTTTGTTTTTGTTGAGTTGTTTTCTATCATTATAACGCGGAGGGTGTAGGCCATACAAAAATTGCCTGACCCCTCCGTCATTCTTCCATATTGTGTTCATCGTGATGGAAGAGATTGGATTACACTACGATGAAGAACGAAGAGCGAGGCCGGCTAAACTGGCCACCGACGAAGGCAAGGTTCCCCGCTGCCCGCGGCCTCACCGCCCGAGTCACTGCTGCCATCCACGGTTGATCCGCTGTCGCCGTCCACGGCCAAGCCGCCACCGCTATCCACAGCCGAGCCGCCGCCCGAGCCACACCCACCGCCCAAGCCTCCACCTTCTCCATCCGAGCTAATGCCGCCATCCGAGCCACCGCCGTAGTCCTGGCAGAGCCACCACTGTCGTTCGGGCTGAGCCTCTACCTAGCTTCCACCACTGAGTTGAGCTTCCATCTGATCTGCCACTGACCTTCTGGACGAACTGTGCCAGCCAAGCTGTCGCATGGTCTCGTGCCCTCACAGCACCCCCCGCGGCCCCGCGACCACCAGCGGCCCTCCACGACCCCTCGCGGCCTTCCATTACAGACCTAACAGGTCGGACCGGACCTAGCGGGTCAAGACAGGTGAACCCAAATAGGGTCGGCCCAGGTTGGGTCAGTCCTGGTCGGTTCGACCGAGTTTGACCGGACTCGAGCCGACTACGACCCAATTACATTCTTTTGACCATAACTTTTGCACCAGATGTCTTTTTGAAAAACTGTCAATGAAACTAGAAATATTTGATCTAGACGGTCCCTTTGACTATACCCCACAAGAGTTTTGGACTATAATTGGGTATGGTCATGTTGGATCGATCACAAATTCAAAAGGGCCCCGAGACTAAAAGGCTAACAAAACACATACCGGGTGTCTGATTGACGCACCGTCTGTTGCGTTGAGACACCAATGACACGGAGAAACTTTGAGATAATTCTTCATTGGATATCATGTCAGTTGGAGAATTGACCATTGTCTTGGGGAGTGGATTCTCCAAGAGACGAACAAGCCTAGTGTAGAAACATAGTAGTTAGTTGTGACGAGAAAAGTGCTCTTAGCGAACATGTGTGGGTCACCTCCCAGCGATCATGTGTGGTCAGCTCTGAGTTATCCTGTGTGGGTCATCTCCCAACAATCTTGTGTGGGTCAGCTCCTAGTGATCCTATGTGGGTCAGCTACAACGATCCTATGTGGGTCAGCTCCTAGCGTTCCTCTGTGGGTCAGCTCCAGCGATCTTGTGTGGGTCTGCTTCTAGTGATCCTGTGTGGGTCAGCTCCTAGAGATTCTGTGTAGGTTAGCAGCAGAACATGTCGATCACTGCTTATTGGTCTCATCGAGAAGTAATTCTTATATAGAGATATTGTAATCCCCTAAAAACTAATATCTAATAGAAGAAAGTTCTAGTACTCTTCTATTTAACAAGATTAAATCATCATCATCTATCAACCATTCCATTATTGTGTGACCACCAACTAGATAATTCATAATCATTAGACCCTATAGATTTTACTACTGACCATTATTCATGTTTTCCAGAATTGCGGATGTGACCAAAAAGGATAAAATTTATAGATCCCAAATACTCAGTATCATCCATCCTTTATTCATCAAACTATATCACCGTACCTCTCTTACCCTCTGAAGGCATATCTCCAAGATCCATCCTAGCATGAATCCTACAGCTAGAAGTATCCACAAAAAATTGAAGTTCATAGGTTTATATTCCATTTCAATGTTAAAAAACTACAGATACTCAACCCAAAAATATTGTCTCAGGTTTATTTCACTATGTGTAATGATATTGTGAAGACTCTTGGGGCCTGTGTAAACAATACCTCTCTAAATGAATAGATATAATCTCAAATATTTAAGGGTGGAAACCATAGCATCATGTTCTATGTCATGTTTGGGGTAGATCCCCTCATAAGGTCATAGCTAATGATACCCATAATCTACTACCTACTCTCTTTACA
This sequence comes from Viscum album, assembly GCA_963277665.1. Lineage (NCBI taxonomy): Eukaryota > Viridiplantae > Streptophyta > Magnoliopsida > Santalales > Viscaceae > Viscum > Viscum album. Next base: position 1,144,154,128 of record OY728159.1, on the reverse strand, counting down.
TCAACATCGCTCGAAGAAAAAATCCAGAGGCACCACATTTAATTGAATAGCCCATCCCATGATTATGGATTTTCAATAATGGATCTATTGAAAACCATATATTTAGTTCAAGGAGCACATATTCACATATTTTTGACCACCATAAATTCTCATCATTAATTTTCTTGTGCTTTCACTAGTGCTGATAGTCAAGAGTGGGCCCACAGAAACTCTTGAAAATATATTTATAAAACTAAAAAGATTTTAATCTCAAACATGTTCTTGGGGATAGAATCATATATGAATATCTTTACCTTCTCTAGGTCAACATATATAGTGGTCATAGAAATGAAAATTCCAAAAAAATATAACTTCTGAACCCAGAATTTATATCTTATAATCATAGCATAAAGCCTTTGTGCTTGAAGGGTACTCAAGACTATCCCAATGTACTTATCAGGTTTCTCAAGTATTGATAAATAGATGAGGATATTGTTGATAAAAAATATAAAGAGGGAGTCCATTTATGGATTTAATGTATCTTTCATGAGTTCTATGTAAAATAAATGTGTGTTTTTTAACATAAATAGTATTACCATGTAGTTATAGAGTCCATAATCACATAGAAACCCCATATTTAAGCTTTCCTCCATAGTAACATGTATATGAGGGTACATTGTTCAAAGAAAAATCTTCAAAAACCATAGAGCTCCTAGTAACTAGCTGAAAAGGTCATCAATCTACAGGAAAAAAAATTTACATTGTCACCATCACCTAGTTCTCCTATCTTTATTTAACAAATAGCTAAAGAGTTCCATCCGTTTTCAGGGATATCAAAACAGGTGAACACCATAATGATGTATTCATCCTTAGGAATCTCTTCCTCTCCAAGTCATCCATATAAAAAATGGAATCTTTAATCTATGATGGAACTATATGACATTGGGTATCAAGATGGCCATCTTCTCAACATCAGAAAAATCATTGATTAACGTGTTAATTATTCAGAGTCTAAGCAAGGTCATCATATCCAGAATTGAATTCAACCCATTATTCAACATTCTGAGGGCCTTTGTTGACCTATAGGGATGAATAATGATGGATTTAATGTTAAGTCAAATTGGAATATCATTCTAGACTCATATGCCAAGGACATACATTAATGAAATGACTTCTGGTTGAAATGAACATTCTAACTAAACCATAGAGATGGTGTACAATACTACAAAACAATTTTTTTCCATTACTAGGGATTTCATAGTGCTAGATAAAATCATTGTTCATGACCCCCATTATCTGTGGTTGAAAATGAACTATTAAAAGGGGTCTTTTACAGCTCTAAAATGAAATTTTAAAGGAGGGCCTTTTTCAGAACATGAAAAATCACTAATAAATGTCCCAACATTATAAGCACAAGGAAAAAATCAATTATAAAGGGTGGTCTTTTTACAGTGCTAGGAAAAAATTATTGAAAAATTTGTGCCTTTATCATAGCTAAAAAATAACTCATAATGGACAATCGTTATCAATGGTTTTCTAAAAGTGTTGATAATGACACACCCTTTATCAGTTATTTTTTTATAGCGATAATAAGAGTAATTTTTCATAAAAATATATATTCTATTAAAAATCATATATTAATATATAAATATATTTATGATGACATGAATGTAAAATACATTTTTTAAATATGTTATAGATAAGGATATATAGTAATCTTCACATAATGTATAATATACATAGGGATAATGGATTATAAATCAATTAAAAATACAATTAATTAATACTTTTAGATTAATATTCATTTAATAGTTGCTAGATGACATAGAAATTAATTTTATTAATGAATGATCGAAGATATGTTGAAAACATGATTGGAACCAAAGACAACCCTAAATTTTTATCTGGTAGTTTGTGTGAGTTCTACCAACTATAAAATCGAAGCATGTGATGAGATTTATTCCATAATGATCATGTAAATACTTAGGTCATGTTTTTTAGGCTAAAAAGGAACAAAGTTTTCCAAAACCTAGTTTTTAGTCGAAGTATTCCATTTTTTAACATTCAATGGAATTTAAGTCATTTTAAGGGGTTCTTATTAGTTTTTTTGAGTTGGGATTAATTTTTTTCTCATGTATTATATTCATTTTGAGACAATGGTTTTTATGATTTATGTTTTTTAAATATTTTATTTTATTTTTAATTAAATATGAACATTTATTCTTAAATTTTCTTATAACAATTCGCTTTTATAAATAAAAACATCAAAATGTTTATATAGAAATATATTATTTAATATATAAACTAAATATTTATTTTTAATTTTATTTAATGTAAAAAATTATCCACTTTTTTTACATCATAAAAATTCTATAATATGTATATAAATAACTATATTGGTAATGTTAGTATATAAATATACATCTTTCAATAAACAAATATACATGTATATGCATATTATAATATATTAATATAATTACATATTTAAAAAATGTTTTAAAAAAATGTTACCATTTATACACTATATATATAATTTATATATATATATATATATATGTTTATTAATCAAAATATATTTACGTTCATTATATTTCATTATATAAAAATGAGTAAAATATATTATACATTGAAATGAATATAAGTATATATATATCACACACACACAAAGAAATATATAATTAATATATATTAAAATAATTATATAAATATATGAATTAAAAAAATTTGTATATATATATATGTGTTATTAAATTGACAAAAAAACAACATGGTGCATTGATTTAAGTATTCCATCTACAATAGAGTTGTTCATGGATCTAATATAGGAGCATTAAGTAGGCTGAAAATTCACTAAATGTTGTTAAAAGGGTTGTTGTTTGAAATATGCTAATGAAGTGGAGGAGGAGAGTAGATAAAGGGATTAAGCTCATAGAGGCCTGAAAAAATATAATTTGAACCCCATTACCACTCCTTTTTATGGGTTTTGTTAATGTATACCCATTAACATTTCTTTTATAGATAATGATTTATATGCAATGTTAAAGTCCCTTTACAAGAATAGTTAAATCCCAGTTTTATAGTGTTTTCTGGGAGCATGGTCATATGTATTATCCTATATTTCAAGTATTAATGTTGAATCCTCATTCCTTATTGCAGTATTTCAAACTACATCTCATGTAATTCCATAATACTATGTCAAGGTGACATCATCTGTAATGTTATATAACACTGTTGATAAAAAAATTGAGTCATTAGGATAAACCCTAACCAGTCTATGGGATCACACAATGTTTCTCATAAATAATTGATGGGTTCAAACAATGTATTCTTAGGTGTATACCATTATCCCAAGTAATACCCCTCCTATAACTAACCCTTGATTCTATCCCAACATGTTAATCACTGTAATCATATATATATACTAACACACCAATAAGATAAGTTCACTTATTAATGAAAATAATGATATATCACAAAATCATGGAATATATATATTACACAAGGAGAAACTATCCCAAAAAGATAGAATTAATTAAATAATTTAATTAATGAACTAATTTGTATCATAATATATTTATATATATATATTTAATTTGAAATTACATTTGTATTCATGAGGCAGTAATGCAACATGATCCCCATAAATCAAATATCAACATCTTGTGCATCTACAAAAGTGAATTTTATTAATGGTAAAAACAAATCATCATTTATCATTTATGGAAACCTATTGTTCCACTACCTAGTGCTGAAAACACATTTACATAGATCACCATCCAAAATCATAACTATCATATCTCATTTCTAACCTTTCCAAAAAAATAAAGGTATGAACAAGTAAGATTGTAAAATGTCCCTATAACACTATTTTGTAACATCCTGACCCAAATTAGTGGGTTGGATTCAGAATTCTATGCGACCTCAGGCATGTCTCCTCAAATATAAAAGGGTAGTGATAAGAAGTGATGGTCTAATTCTATTTTTGGGATGAATATACCTTCAATATCATGTCCTTGGATCCATAATCAACACTATACCATATAATAAATAATCAGAGAAAACTTGAGGAAAATTAATGATTGAAAACATGTAAAATAATCAGCTCCTAAATTGCCAAGAATAAGTAGTGTAATATGATATAGATAAATAAATGGATAAAAATCATGTCCACTAGAGTACACCTTGATCCGCTAATATCACCATTCTTCACTACCTAGATGTTCATCTCAACAGCTTTGTCCTTCTATAGATTCCACATTAAATCTACAAGCACATTGAAATTATTGAGTAGTTTATAAGTACAGATCGCAAGAGGATACATCCACAACATCCTTAACATAATGTGGTCAAGAATAAAAGTTTATTATATAAAACTAATATATGTGTAACTATATTAATAACACAAAATCCAATACAAAATAGTTGTGTACTGATCAATCCTCTATAATCCCCCATATATACATGATTTGGCACCATACTGAATAGATAATGAAGGTGTTATAAGAATAATGAATTACCGAAGAGGGTAGTAAATCATGATACTTAGCTTCATGTGATAATTAAACTCAACATAAATGTGCCTCATTAATGTTATTTTCGAAATATCCCCAAGGTATCAAGAGCTACTCAATAACCTTAAGTCATCAATTAATATACCCATTTCATTCTAAAGTCATCAAGTGCATCACATGTCATCCATGTGGCATCTTCGTGTCCATATCCTATAAAAAGGTCCCTCTTAATCATTATCTCAATTCATGTGTTTTCCCTCTCCATGGATTAAACATGTCATAATGATCCATCTACCTTGGGTTCCATGAAATGTACCAAAAAATCACACATGACATGGTATGATAAACGAGAAAACATAACGTATTATCATAATTAAGGTTGCTCAAACAATACATGGGATCATTATCATATATATTAAATATGCTATATGTAATCAGGGAAACACATGTAATATAGGGTTCCATTGAAAACACAGAAAAACACTTACTTATGTCCATAATATATCACGGTTGTCAAAAAAGGACTAATCCTAACTATATTACGGAAACATGTGTTAACATGCCCAATATATAATTAATTTTCTACCAAAAAAATCATCGATGTCATTGAATGGGTAAACCACTAAGAACACCACATTATGGCTTTATTATCGTGACACAGATACTCAAGGATCACTAAGGTTACCAAAACCAAAAACCAATTATGTTATTTCAAAATGAAATAAAATATCACATGTGATGATACATTCTCTCTCATAGATAATTTCAAAATTATCTTTCATAATTATATATTGTTAATTCCTCACACATTAACCATTTATAATTATATTTTGAAAATTTCTCACAAATTATCCTTCAATAATTATATTTTAATCATATCTCATAAATTATACTACTATAATTATATTTTGATAATTTATCAGAAATTATCCTTTTATAATTACATATTTATAATTTCTCATAAATTACCCATTTATATTTATATTTAGATAATTTCTCCTAAATTATACTTTAATAATCATCTCTTGATAATTTCTCATATATTATTATGTTGTGATTATATTTTGAAAATTTACGAAAATTTATTTTTTTATTATTATAATTTTATAATTACACATAAATTATATATTAATTTTTTTATTTAGATATTATCATCGGATAATTTATAAATCATTTTTTAAAATTTCTAAATTAGTTTTGATAATATTTAAATTATCCTTTTTATAATTATATTTTGATAATTTCTCAAAAAATATATTTTTACAATTGTATTTTGATATATTTTCTTAAATAATAATTTTATAATTATCTTTTGATAAATTATAAATATTCATTATTTAAATATATCTAAAAAAGTAGCATAATTATCACCGTAAAATCTATTTTCAATATCACATGACAATTATTTATAATTATCAATCAGTAAGTTCTAAAATATTATTGTTTTATATTATTTATAGATTATCCTGTATAATTTAGTTTAATTAAAATATAATATTTATGAATAATTTTCATTTTTAATTTAAAATAAATTATTTTTCTAATTATCTTATGATAATAATAATAAATTATCAATTTATAATTGTATAATATTATCTTTGATAATATCACACAAATATTATTTGAATAAATGACTTGACCATCAGTCTATAATTCATTAAAATTTCCATTGACAATTTTATCATATTATCATATGAAAATATTTTATAAATTAAACATCCATCATTTTGTGTAATAATCTTAGAAAAAATTTATAATTATTTATAAATAATCATGTAACGGTTGGTTGATTATTTTTCGCAATTATAATTCCCCAATTTTTATAATTTTTCCCAATATCATCTTACAACAGTTCAAGGGATGAGCTAATTATGATAAATTATCCATTTGTCATAGTCCTATAAATAAAGATTTATAATCATAATAAATTTACTTTGATAATTTAGGAATTAAACTTTAGGTTTTCACTATTTATATTAAATTCCACAAATTTGTTTCTTTAATTATTTGTAGAAGAAAAAAATTGAAAAATAAAATAAATAAATAAATAAAATTCTGCAACCTAAGTTCACCACACATAGATTTTGAATGTATCCCACACCAATATAGGATGGACACTTGAAAGGTGATGATGAGTTATTTAATTTTTTACCATTAATGATTTTCCAATTCAATCAGGTCATAATGGTTGAAATTGATGTTTCTAAAAACATGGAGGAAATGATAAATAGTCAGCACTGTTTGAAATATAATGTGAATAGTGAAAATTTATTTGAGATATTTAATTGAAAAATTACTTTATTAAATAAATAAATCTGAAGGGTGAAATGGCCAAACATATAATGCGTATAATTTTTATGCCCTAGCTTGGGTAAACCATGTGTTCTGAACCAAACTATGGTCTCGAATTTCAAATACAACTGATCATTTGAGATATATTAATTATTTTTATTTAAAAATTAATATTACAAATATAATTAAATGTAAAAAAGGTATTATTTCATTAACTATTAACAAACATCCAATGTGTATAAATGTTATGCCCCACCTTGGGTAAACACCACATTCCATGGCTAAATGTGTTCTCATACTTCTCATACGATGCACATTTTGAGAGATATTAAATTAATTTTCATTAATTAGATTTTAAAAATATTAAATATAGTATCTACATGAGAGACATGAATAATCATAACATGAGCATAAATGTTATACTGGGTAAAATATAAATTCTAGACATAAAAGAGGCCTTATATTTGTCATAAAACACACCTTTTAGGTGATAATCAATTATTCTTGATATATTAAACACAAATAATTTAATATTTTTAATTTTGTTATTTTGTCTTCACTGATGATCTACATGCCTCAGAATATCAAACATACATATATCATGAACCCAAAATATTCTATGGAATACTCCAAGGCGTTAACAAAGATTTTTCTTTATTAAAAAACCAACAAAACAATAATCAAGTGTTTTAATGAAAAATTACATTTTCACATAAAAATGTATAAATTATTAATAATAGAGGTTTTACTATCATTAAAACTTTAGGATATTACAATTCACCAGCTCTATCGACTTCTCATACTGGAGAAGTATCTCTTGTGGTTTTACTCGTAAAATTAGGCAACTAAGTAAAAACAGTAGACTCACGATCCCACATTTCTTCTTAGATATATAAATGATACCAACGAATCAAAACTAGTGGTGTCTTCTTTCATCACAATAGTTCCTCTCATTGATATATTATCTACACATGATGTCTCTAATAAGATGCATCATCCACCATCAAAACAAGCTCACAATCAGCCAATTGCATAGGGTTGTGTATGTACCTCAAAAGGAATGCCAAAAGACTAATTTCATGCATACCAAAATATAGATAATGGAGATTTAAAAGATATAACACTATCCCTATTCACTTAGTGGTCATAAAGGTTCTAAATAATCGAGGTGATAACTTTACATTCTTCCCTTGATGTCTGTTACCTACCGAAGGAGTGACTCTCAATAAATCCAAATATCCAATAATGAAATGATATGGTATCCTCATATTCTAGTCATATTATTTTCATCATATTTGAATGGTGATAAACCTATTCATAATAAGATGAACTCTCTAGGGGGCCACTTGAACCAAACTAGACCCATAACCACTGCCTTATATGCATCCCCCCTAAAAGTGGTGATCAATATTATGTCATGTAGAGAGCCTAATAAAGTCCCATAGAAATCTAAGCCTGGTATGTATTATTGAAATATAACTTATTAAAGGCTAGGTAATCATTCGACAATCCATTTATAATAAACAATAATGTTGTAATCATATCATCCAATTTGATTATAGTCCACTCAGAATTTCTATCAGTATGGTGGGGGTACACCATTCTCAATTTCCACATTGTCCATAGAGATTTATGAAATCCCTATCAAAAGTGCATTGTAAAACGTGAGTCTTTATAAAAAAAATATCAATAGAACTCCATGTAGTTGTTTCATCCATTAGACAAATAGCATTCCCATCTCCACTAATGAGTGAGTCTATCTCATTGGTAATTAATGAGAAGTCCTTGTTAAAAAATAAAAAATCACCAAGATTGCATCCTGAATCCTCAAGGTCCTCCGTAACCCTATCACAAGGTCCATGGTTATGTTCTCTCTTGTATATATTGGTATCGAGAGTGTCTTAAACTGTCGACAAGGGTTATGGGGCTTAGACATCACACTATGACAGGTAAGGCATTGAGAAATAAAACTATTACTTTTTATAGTCATCCATGGACACCATAATTTCATCCTGAAGTTGTAATATATAATGGTCATGCTGGGATATACTACCCATCTAGATGTATGAAAATCACCCATAGGTTACTCTCCAGTCGAATCACGTAGTATTATTTCTGTATGTTCCATTATCACTTCATCATCACCCATCGACCATACAGTTATTATGTTACCATAGGATAGTTGTTCCCTTGAAAGAGATCACGTTTGGTATGACTCCTAACTATTTATCACCTAGTACACAATTGAGATGTGATCACAAAAGGTAAAAACGTTGTAGATCCATGATATTAAACATAATCCTTCTTCCAATTAGCTAACAATATCACCATGACTTACTGATCCACTAAAGGCCTCCCACCAAGAACCTTATCAACCTAAGTATTACTGCTAAAATTATACAGAATAGTATAACCCTTCCTTGATGTATAAACCATTTTATTGTTGAATGTATGTAGATACTGAACCTAACAATTCTATATCGAGTTCATGTCCCAATGTGTGAAGATATTGTGATGTATATTTTGGTCGGTGTCATCAATAATATCAAATGAAATAGATAATGTCTCCAATATTTTAGGATAAAAACCATAGCTTATATATTCATGTCATTTGTAGGTTATCTCCACTCATAGGGTCATAAAACAATACTCATATGCTACTACTCACTCTCATTACAACAACATATCTCCTAGACTAACCCTTGAGGAATCATTATATAATGCATAACCCATCTCTGGAGTTGGGATTGTCAGTACTTGAGAGGTCATTAAGAAACTCTTTAGTTCAACAAACTCATATCAACATTAGTCAGACAGCTATAATATCACATCCTTCTTTGACTTTGATTTAATGGGTGCTGATAGTCAAGAGAATCTAGGATAAATCACCAGTAATATACAACTATACCTTAAGATCCTCTAAAGTAAAAAAAATTTCAGGAATGAACCAATACATGGCATGCTTCACCTTCTCTAGGTATAATGTTACATCGGTCTTAGATTTCCCATGTCCTAGGAACAATTATTTTGAATGGAAAAGTCATATTTTGACAAATTGGTGTAAATCCCATGTACTCAAATCATACTAGGGACTATCTCAAGAAACCTAGCATGTTGCTATGGTGATGAAGTGTAGATAATTATATCCTCAATGAAAACAATGATGAACGAGTCTTGTTATGGATTAAATATGTTGTTCAGGAGGTTCATGAACACTATCAGTGGATTCATCATCTTGGAAGTTAATAAAAAGTACCCTATAGTACATTACAGAATTGAACCTACAAATTTGAAATGTCATCCTCCCTAATTCAGAACTGATGATATCACGATCGTCGAAAAAATTTAGATAAATATGTGGACACGTGTATCTAATTGAAATGAGCATCGATCATGGGAAAAAATATTTATTATTCAATATTAGCAGGTTCATCTACCAAAAATCATTGCATAGATAAATACATCCATTATCTTTCTTGTATAATAACATTGGTAAAACCCATGGTGATGTATATGGCGTTATAAATTTCTTCTTATCCAAATTGTCCAGCTGAACATTGAGCTCCTTAATCACATTTGGATGTAGATGATATAGGGTATCAAAATTTTTGCACTCCAAACCTAATATCAATCTCAGATTAATGTGTCAATCCTTTAGATACATTACTAGGTCAATGACTCTGAAAACATTTTAACTCATTCATCATCATCTTTAGGGCCATCCGTGCCCTTTATGGATGTATAATTTTATAGTTAAAATCATGTCATATTTGGATATCATTTTTATGTACAATGCCCTGTATAGACACTAAATGAATGGCATTTGGTTGTAATGGCATTAATGACCATAGAACATAGCAAGTGGAGTAATCCCATCTGCATTCTCCTGCATATCCTTTGATAATTCTAATACCCCCATCTTTACAGATGTATTTCGACCTTCATAAAAAGTAGTTCTATAAGGCTATATCGAGGTGAATTTTTTTTATTGTGAAATAAGACAGTTATGAAAAGAAACATAGTCATTTCGATAAACTATATTCATTCTATAGAATCCCCCCATATTTGACTTAACTAGTATATGGGAGAAAAAATATTTTTCCTAGGATTATACACTTAATCGTAGGTGTACCCCTCTGTTCACTAACCCATTTTCCATACTTGTATGTCAGTAATAATAATCATATATATAGTAACAAAGCCATAGTATTCGTCTAACTTATCAATGAAAATAGTGAAATATCACCACAAAATAAAATAGATATATCACACAAGGATAAAAAATCCCAAATATATAGCATAAGTTATGTAATTTAATAAATGAACTACTATGTAGCACTACAACAGGTTTATATGTGGTATATGAACCTACCTTCATATTCATGATGCATGAATATAACAGAAATTCCATAAATCAAATATCAACATAATTTGAATCACCCATGTAGAATTTAATAAAGCTAATAAATATAATCTCCCATTTATGGAAACTTGTTGGTCCACTTCATAGTGTTGTCTAGGAACTAACATAGTTCCCCTACTAAATTTACAACTGTCATATATATTGTATAACCTATCCCAACCAAAACAAGAGAAGAACATGGTTGTTAATAACCCGACCATCTAATACTATCCAGTAACGGGCCAACTTGAATCACCATGTCTAATGTGGAATTCCACATGTCCTCATTCACATCTCCCAATATGCAAGATTATGCCTACTATCAATGAAGGTATGTGTTCATCAATGGGGAGACTATATCATAAATATCAAGTTAATGGATTAATAATAAAAAAAATAAACAATACAATAAATAATCAGAGTAAACATTATAAAATGTAAATATGGAATACATATAATAAAAATAAGGATGTTACCAATGTAGAAATAATAAGTATTGTAATAAGTAGTAAATAAATAAATTGATAAGCAGGGGGGCCTCTAGAGAATTCCCCAGTCCCCTACTATCTCTTTGATATAGTATAACATCATTTCCCACCTCATTGGATAATGGGGGAAGGATATTACAAGGCCTTAAGCGACATCCCCCATATTCTAATGGCTAGAAATATACACCAAGGGTGTCATTAACAATTGGGGGATGATTTTGCCTTTTTAAAGAAACAACCAACCAATATAACCAAAATTAATAATCACTAAATGATGCATGATAACAATGTAAGAAAAATTTATGTTTACAAATAGTGAACTATATCAATGTTCCCTAAAAAAATCAAGATCTATGTCACCTAAAATGTAAAAGTCATTACCATCAACACAAAAAAATAATCCAAAGACACCGACTCAACCACATAGAAAAGGCTCTAAGAACACACTCCAGTATCCATGCCCAATTAACATGAAATACCACTAAATAAATGAAATACCTCATAATTTACCTATACTTGGATATATAATATCTTCAAATTTAAAAAACATCCAATGTAGGGTTGAGTAATGAAACTAAACAGGTTTTACCCAAAATGACTTCCCTACTCATTCAATTATGATTTAAAATACTCAAACATTTATATAAAACACATCAAAAAATTAATAGTTAATATAATGATATTATAGAATTTTGAAACCAGAAATGTTTCCAAAGAATGGAACAAAAAAACTCATAAACCATTTTAGAATACTTTTTGGAATACCTAATATGTGGTTCACAAACACAAACAAAAACGCATGAATTCTTCAATGACAATTCAATTCTCATGATTGGTTTCTCATCTATCAAAAAATTCATCACTAAGTGGCCAATATCATTTTTCCCAAAATGGAACAAGACCCTTATCTCGGGTCACATCCCATTGTAAAATAATGGCACATTACCCTTATTTAGGGTCACAACAAAAGATTAATCTCTCACCACCCCGTGTGCGCTAAAATCCCATTGCCAAAAAAACATTTCATGCACATTGAATAAATATTTTTGAAAAAAATCACCATCAAACCATTTAAATGATTCAAAACAAATTCACATGTTAAAATACTAATTTTAAAATCTATAAACAAATCAACTTCACACAATAAACAAATTCCAAAAATCCAAAAACCATCACTAATGAGAGTTTTACTATGATATTCAGTTGAATTCCATAATCAATTTAAATAAATTCACTAAATTTCAATCTAATAATACAAATTATAATAATTAGAGTCAATATTGAAGTACCCTATATAATGAATTACTACATAAATGAATAAAGACATGAATTATTCAACAAAACTGGGTTAAATCTCCCAAAACACAACATAGATATTGTTTTGTAAAATGAGAACAACAATATCTCAACCTGATGGGGAAAAAAATCTTAGATATGTCCCCAATGGACTATATATATGAATATAACATATTGAAGAATAGTAGATAAAATGAAAAACATAAAAAATGGATACTTACCTAGAAATTTGTCGTTTAACGCACCATGATTTATTGACGGGTCACATACAAATCGAAAGGGGGAGTCTCTACAACCATATTGAAGAAGGGAAATTTAATATAGTGTAAAAATACTGGAAAATGTGTATTTTGTGATAAAATGTGATAGATTCACTTTTTCAGGATCTAAATATAAACTCTTCATGGTTGGATCACATGAGTTGGTAGACCATGGGCCAACCATGCACTACCCCGAGATGTAAACCACCATCATCCAATTGTATCACATGGTTATGAAAACACATCCCCAACCGTGTTTTCATTTGTTCTTAATTTTATGGTTACTCAAATGTGGTAGTATAGTTTACAAAAAATGTGTCCCTAAAAATGATCCTTCTGAGTAGCCTATGTTTCACTTCGCATAGTTTTCTATATGAGTTTCTAAGTTTTTACTGACCATCCTCAAAAGTAAACCTTCATAAAATCTCAGTAAAATATTACAAAATTATTCTAATACCTCCCAAACACATTATATACAAAAAATAAATAATTAAATGGTTGCGTACCTGAAACCGGAGGTGCTAAATTCTCCACACAATAATCCATTGTCTACATAAAAATTAAAAAACACTATTATCTAAGAATATTTAGCTTAATTTATCAACCATTTATATCATCCATTCCCACATATCATCCTAAATATAACCATGATCCCACAAAAAACACACTTGACCAATGTTTTTTCAATGAAATACATTATATTTTTTGTCCACAATCTAACTATCACATGCACGAACAAGCATCCGAGTGTATGTCAACGTGATACCATAGAATGACATGGATAGGATCAGGATGATACTTTTTCAACTAAGATATGTTAAATAAATTGTGCAATAAAATGAAAAATTATGGGAAAGGAAAACTTATATTCCACCTATCAAAATATTTGAAGAATTTCAAAATGGAAAATGTTTCAGGAAGATAAATTTTCTTACTTCCCTAAACAATGATTTCCAATCATTGGAGATATTATCATGAAATCGTGATCACTCAACTCGAATGAAAACATCCTGTGATGATGATCCATATATGATTTCTGAAAACTCTACGAAATCTCCATCCCATTCCTGATCAACTAATTATTATCTCCTTTATCTTAGAATATGCTTGTCCCAACCAATAAATTATCACCGTCTTCCACCACAAAAAAAGTAGAGAAATACAAGGATACCTATAATATGCTTCAGTAGTTCCATATGTATCAAGTCCAGATAAATGTTGTCATATATGAACTCCAATAACGTTATGTGATCCTCTAATGATCCCCAAAAAATACATCACCCAATATCATAACATGTGTTCCAATATTTGTATCATAATTTTGGATTTCCTATCCATCTAAGTATGATACATTGTTCTCATGGAAAAATAAGTCACCAATGATTGTTGTAATTATTTATTGAAATGATAGGTAAACCTGCAAACTCTATATTACACTATCAGAAATTTTATTCTAGATCTCTTTATCCCTTCACAGATTTATGTTTTTAAAATGTTCTTCACCGTATGATATTAATGAATTGGGATGAAATTGGCCAATTATATGAGCCTATATATTATCATCCCCTATGGAATTGTGTTTCTGAACCATTCATGGGGGACTATTTTTGAAATAATTGGATATATACTCCAATTTCCAAATAGAAGTAGGTAATTACTAAAACATACAATATGGTCACCGATTTAGTACATTATCTTGCTTATTGGCGAGTAGTATTGAAATAAACATAGCCACCACCCTTTTCATGCCGACCCACTAATAGTGGGATTTCAATAACTTATACATATTTTTTATTCCCATATGAATAGACCATCTTGAATTTTAATAATGAATAATTAGTTCCAAAAAATATATAGTAATTACTATATGATTTTGAAACCACAAAGTTGAACTAGCAACCATATTCCATTACATAATGTTCTCAGATGATCGATATTCAATCTCACAGAAACACATTAAATATAAAAAATATGACCCTTTTTAACTACATCCCCCAAGTCAAGAACAAAATAAACATAAAAGATAAAGAAAACATTATCTTAATCTTCACATTGTACGTGCATGTCAGCTGTCACTAACAACAACATCCATTGATCTAAAGCCTATTTTTCCACTTATGCATATAAATATCAGACTAATTCATCTACCACTGAATTTTCATTACCCAGTGTATATATCAAGTCAAAATAAAACATTTTTATACACTCCATACAACTTATTTATCTCATATTCAATCCAATTTTGAGAAAAATAATCAAGATCTATTGATCCATGAACATTTTAAATTTATTACTATATATGTAATTTCTCCCTTTCTTGAAACCATGGACTATTACAGATAACATAAAATCGTGTGTTGGGTTATTCTTCTCATGAAACCTTCCATACCTTAAGCCATAAGTGAAAAAATAATTTCAATTAAGGTGGTTATATCCCAACCCTGATCCCAAAGCATCACAATACTCTATATATCATTTTTCTGATTCCAAACATATCATACGAACATTGTGTTAATGTAAGGTTAACATTTAACTATTGAAAATACTTCTAACATCCATCCTTCCAATGGAATGAAACTCTTTTTCCTTATCAAATATATCATTGGTGAAGATACTCATGATAATTCACAAAAAATGTCGATAATTTCTAACAAAACCAAAGAAACCGCATATCTTGAAGGCATTCTTTTCGAGTTTCCAAGAGATAATAGCACCTATCTTTTCAACAACGACATAACCACATATATAAATGATTTCATATCCACGAAAACATATATATAATATATTAAAATCACACTTCTATAATTTTTTATAAATATAATGATCTCAAAAAATTCCCAACACTGTCGCCATGTTCTCCTCATGCTCATCCCTTATTCTTTAATACACTAATATGTCATCCAAAAACACCACTTAAAAAGTATCTAGATATATCTAAAATATATTATTCATAAATAACATAAATAATTTTCGTTAATTTTTAAGACAAAAATACATACGCACATACTTGAAATGGCCAAATATACTAAAAATCTATCTTTAGAATATCCTCTTTATGAACTACAAATTTGTGATATCCTAAGAAGGAATCAATCATAGAGTATGACTGATCTTCTACTATATTGACCAAATATATCAACAATCAATGGAAGTGGATGTTGATTATTTATAATAACTTGGATAATCATAACATAATATAGACACAACCAAATTATTGCATCCACCTTTTTAACAAGAAAGGATGGTGTTTCTTAAGAGACATGTCCAACTGAATGAACAATTTACTTTCGTTATCTTCCAACTACACTTCTAGTTACATTAATTATATCGATGCCTTATGATGTGATGAGAGGGATATATGATAGTTCCCTATAATTATATCAGTAATAAACTATAATTATTTTGTGTTTAGTATCCCTAAGAAATTATTTGAAAAAAAATCATCGAAATGTGATAATGAATTTCTAGAAAAATATAATTCATGATATCATCCTTTAATTAAAAATTCAATGTTACTAACTAGTATGAGATCGTTATAACTTCTTTTTTCAAAAACCCTGATTCATTTACCATAAACTCTAGTACCATTTAAAGAGTTTCTTGATTCCATCATCAGTAATAAGACTAACCCATAGGGTGTGAAAATCAATTTGAGCTTTGAACATAGTAAACCAATCCATACCCAAGAATATTTCATATAATTAATTTAAAGTACAAAAAAATCCTATATAAAATCTACGACATAAATAAGTATAGTAATGTTTGTACACATAAATTCATGAAATTGTTTTCCCCCATGATGATTTTGATGTTTTATAAATGAATGTTTTATATCAACAAAAATATATATAAAATAAATAGCATGAGAAGAAATAAATGAATGGGGTGCACCCATATCAAAAAAATATTTTATAAGGGTAAAATTCAATTTGATTTTTCTAGTCAATCTCGATGGTCCAAATTGATAATACAAAATAACATGTTCAACTCCAAATAATTGCTTACCCTATAAAAATTCTTCTTTATTATCCAACTGTGATTTCACATAATGAGGAGTCCTGGGAATATTTCTTTCACCATGCCGATATCAGATTTTATAATGTTAATTATCATACTTACCTTATCTTGTTGAAGCATAAAATGTCCATCGACCATGAGAAATTTCCCAAACACCAAACCATGTTTCACTGGGACAATAACACAAAATATGCCACATCTTGTTGTAATTATGGAATGCTCTAGGTGGTTCCAAACATTTTCATTCCATGTGGTTAAATGGACAACATTGAAAACATTCATATATTCTCATAGATTGCTTCGGAAGATTCACTAATTAATCCTTCTGATTTTGATACATCCCACTACCTTTAAATTATGTGCCCCTCTTCTCTTTTTCCATAATCAGAGTTCTCAATGTTTCCTATATGTCTAAAAAGTCACATTCTAGCCATAGATCCTGAGATATAATATTCAAACACATTCTCTCTATTGACCAACTATTTATACTTAATTATAAAAATCATAATAATATTAGTGAAATTATATTATCTCATCCATAATAACGAATTCATGACATCATGGATGCACTAGAATAAAAATTGGTTGAAAAGTAGACTATATTCATATATTATATGTATACTCTATCACTGATAGGTTTTCTTATATTAAGATGGAAAGTTATATCATTCTATAAATTCTAAAATTATGACTTTAGACTTTTTTAAAAGATCATCAAAATAATACCATGCAATGAATTTTTATATTTTAGCATTAACTACTAAATACTTTTG
Source organism: Viscum album (assembly GCA_963277665.1). Classification (NCBI taxonomy): domain Eukaryota; kingdom Viridiplantae; phylum Streptophyta; class Magnoliopsida; order Santalales; family Viscaceae; genus Viscum; species Viscum album. Next base: position 1,144,136,110 of record OY728159.1, on the reverse strand, counting down.
TTATAAAGAAATATCTTTATGTATATAAATCACCATAATTAATTTAAACTCTGTTGGTGTGCTAAATAAATTGAATATATAATTCCTCATATATGGCCACACCTCTTCCATATCTAGTTTTAAATCACCCAAAATTTTTGTGGACTATTCTTATGAAACTGAATGGAATAATCCACTATCATTGCTTCATCATAGTTGGTATCTCAATCTATAGCCTAAATGTTGTATAATATACCCAAAAATAGTTTCCGGTTCACCTTTGGATTAGTTGAAACCACATTCTCAGAAGCCTCTTCTAGTTTCATTCTATGATACCTACCATGTACTATTTTGTATAATGAAAAAACACCATAAGTCTCACTCTTTAGAAACTAAAGGAATAATAATTTTTTTTACTACATAATAATTTTCACAACAATTCATTTTGAAAATCATGAATTTTTTCTTTCAACCCATTTTTGAAAAGTATACAAAACATATGATAATAAATATATTTTAAAAATACTAATACCAATCCATTATCAAAATATCACATATGAAAAAAATCCATACATTTCCAAAATCATCATTTTTTCCCAAAATGATATTCATTAATCAAAATGATGTACACACTCCTAGTGGGCTGTTATTTCTATCAATGAACATCATGTTCATCACATTGGTTAAACCCATGAAAATGATATTATGACTCCTATATGTCTCTTAGAAATATATATATACCAAAATCCCTAATAATAAGAACTTAAACATAAATAGTTAATCCATATTTTTTATGATCTATATTTAAATCCTCAATAGTATTTCTCTTTCCATTAACCCCTCAAAATAACTCAACTAGAATGAATTTAAACTCTCATTCCAACAAACCAATACCATTTGATCCAATATTAATGATGTACCAACCAAGTCTAATATAATTTGTAACATCTTTTCCCACCTCATTGGCATGAGTCAAGGCCGAATTACCTCATATCCTTAGGTAACATCCCCTCCAAAGGCTGAATATAAATTACAAGTGATTCATTAACTATTATGGGATTATTTCCATTTTTAACGAATCAACAAACAATGAAAACCACAATAAATAATTATTTCATAATTCATGATATAAATGTAAGAAAGATCAATTTATAATAAAATAAACCAAATTATATCAGAGTACCAAGAGGAAATAAAGATCAACAACAACTATAGTGTGGAAGAAAAAACCAACAAAACCGAAAATAATCCAATGAAAACAACTCAACCACATGTAATATTCTACAAGAACAAGATCCACCTTCCTTGATCAAGTATCATGAATAAAATATAATGAAATGTAATAAATTCCAGTATATATTTATCATGGTAGAAGAAAGGAAGAAAGAACTAATTTTCTAAATAAGAGGGTGAGTAATAAAACACAGTAGGTTTTCCCCCAAATTACTTCCCTACTCACACCACTGAGATAGAACATGTTATCAAATTTATATAAGAAAATTAGATAAATTTTTTTATAAAATTTTATTATATATATAAAAATAAAAAATAATTTACATACCAAAACATTTTCAAAGGAATCCAACCAAACTAGACTTAAATAATTTCACATTCTTTTTTGGCATGTCCAACATGTGATTCAAACACACATCCCGCCACATGAATGGTTCAATGATATTTCCATAATAAAGAATTGATTCTCGACCATCCACAATGTTCCAACTAAGATTACAATATCATATTGTCCCAATGGAACATTTCCCTTATCCTGGGTCACGTCCCATTTCACCCTAATTCGACACACCCCTTATTTAGGGTCACTTTTAAAGAATGAACTCATGATAACATGTGTGTTCCAAAACACCACTATCAAAACAACCATTTCAGTATATTTAAATAATATTTTTAAAACATAACCCTAAAATCATTTAAATGAATAAAATCATGTTTTCATTTTAAAATCAACATTTCAAAATCCATAAATAATGTACTTTTCATAACAACCAATTTTCTAGATATCCATAAACCATCACTAAATAGGGTTTCTACAATGATTTTCAAATCAATTTTAAAATTATTTTCAATAAAATCACACAATATGAAACTATGAATTCTTTATATAACAAGAGGATTCAATAGTGAATCCACCTATATAATAAATTATACTGGAAATTAATAGTGACATAAATTATTTAACAAACTCAGGTTGAATCTCCAAAATCCCACTACAGATCTTATTCCCTAACATCAAAATAGACATATATCCACATGATAATCCATAAATATCATATACATATTATTCCAAGAGAGGTAAGATGTGTAAATCCAAAGATGACCATAATGAATGGATACATACCAAGCAACTCTACCTTTAACACACTATGATTTTCCAACTGATTTCTTTCTGGTCGATGGGGATAGTCTCCACAGCCTTTGAGAAGAATAAAAAACCCATTTAGGGTCTAAATAGATGAAAATGAGTGTATTTAGGGTAAAATAGTGTTAGAACTACTTATTTAGGATCCAAATTTCAACCATACGTGGTTGGCTAGAATAGTTATGAAAATCGTGAACCAACCATGCCCAACCCTTTCCTCTAAAAACACTTCCCACGGTTGGATTATGTGTTTAGAAAAACCCTGAACCAACCATAATTTTACCACTATTTCACATTTCATGGAAAATCATATGTGGTCATACATTTTGAAAAAATAGCACACCAAACTGTGTTCCATTCAAGAATCCTCTAATTCATATTTCATGGTTTCTTGATGGATTTTCACAGATTATACTGACCATGATGAAACTATAATCCTCCATTAAATCCACCAAAATAATTTTTAAGTCTTATAAATTCTCAAAAACATCACCCAAACACATTAGATACATAAAATACATAAATAAATGGTTACTTACTTGAAAATTGGTTTACCACATCCAATGATTAGTTTTACACCGCAATGACCATTCCCTTCACCATATCCTACATGAAATCTACAAGTGAATCAAAATTTCATAGTATGATATGTGTAAAAGGATTATTAATACACCACCAAATCATATTTATCCATATGTGAAAATGTATAGAAGTGTATTACATAATAATTATAGAAATATGTGTAATGAGAAATGTAACACACAATCCAAAATCAAGAAGTCATCAGCCAAAATATGCTTCCACAGGGCCTCGACTGTACCTTCATTGGCTCTAGGCAAGATTAATAATCAATGTCTCAGAAGAATCAATGATTAACCATAAGGCTAATGAATAATTATACATCGAAGAATGTGATCATGCAATATGATGCCATTGTGAATAATGAGGGTTATGTTCTCAGTATCCTCTAGGCAGTGAAAGCTACTGAACCTCTCATAGTAATCATGTAACATACTCCTATTATTTAATAGTCATAGAGTGCCTCACATTTCATCAGCGTATCCCTACAATATTCTTATATCCCTCATTATCATAATACCATGTGATGTGTACTACCTTTATAAAATAAAACCATTTCACAACCATTAATCTACCATGGATTCGAAAAAACAATACCATAAGAGAACACATGGCATGCTAGGATACAAGAGAAAACATAACATGTCATCATAAGTAATCCAGAACACGTATTAGATCTGATCAATATGAAAAATAAATAATATACTACAACTATTAATGAAAAAAAGTAATATGGGGTTCATAGTGCTACACACAGACATGTGGTCATAATCTAGAACGATCATTAAAATAAGTGTAAGCATAATTATATTAAGGGAACATGTGTAAAAAGTCTTTTGAGGTAAGGTGATCCCAAACTCAAAAGCCATCAATCTGAAAGGTAAGTATATACAACATTGAACACCTCTTTTAGACCTTATTATCAAATTATTGACACCCGAGGATCAGCAAGGGGACATAAAATAAAAACTACATATTTTATTTCAAAATAAAGTAAAATATCACAAGTGGTTATACTTTCTAGTTCCAAGATAAATTCTAAATTACTGTTATTAATTATCATTTGATAATTTATCATAATTTTTCCTTTATTAGTATACTATCATAATTTATCATAATTTATCATTTTATAATTATCTTTTTATAATTTTCAATAAATTATCCTTTTATTAATACATTTTTATAAATTCTCTTAAATTTTTATTTTCTAATAATATATTGATAATTTCTCATAAATTATCCATTTATAATTATATTTTAGTAATTCCTCATTAATTAACCAACTATAATTATATGTTTATAATTTCATATAAATTATACTTTTATAATTATATTTTTGTTGTTTCTCAATAATTATTCTTTTATAATTATATTTTCATATTTTATCATAAATTTTTCTTTGATAAAGATTTTTTTATAAATTATATACTATCCTTTTTATAATAATATATTTATAATTTCTAAAAAATTATCTTTTGATAATTCAATTTTGATAATTTTTCTTAGATTATATTTTTATAATTATCTTTTCATAATTTATAAATTGAGATTTTATAATTATAATTGATAATAAAGAGATATTATCCCTTGATAATCTATTGTATATATAGAATGATATTTATTTATAATTATCCTTCATAAAAGTTTCAAAAATTATTATTTGATAATTTTTTCTTAGATTACAATTGACAATTTAGATTAATTATCATATGATAATAATTTTTAATTATCATTTTTAATATAAAAAATATATATTTATGAATAATTATCATATCATAATATTTATAAATTTTACATTAATAGTTGTTTGATATTTTCATCTATGGACCATCACAACCATCCATTGAATAAATGATGTGTCATTGATTAATGCACACAATTATCAATTAATAATCTTTAATAAATCATGCTTTAAAATTTATTTGTAGTTATATTTAAATAATAAATTATAATTATTTTTGATTAATCATGTAACAATCCTATGAGAATTTTTCAAAATTATCACCTGACAATTTTAATTAATCATACCTTGAAGATAATTTGTATAAATACTCTGTGATAATATTTATAATTATCAATTGATAAATTATGAATTAAAAATTATTTTTTTACTATATATATTTAATTACACAAAATTATTCATTAACTTTATGAAATAATAAAAATAGAAGAATAAAATAAATAAATAAAATAAAAAATTTAACTCTTATTTAACCTAATTGAACCACACACAAAGAAGGAATGCGGTCTGCACCTGGATCTGATAAATAGTTGAATAAAAACCTGGGAGTCCTCTAATACATGAGTATATAAGATTTGGGGTTATTTGGACATAATAAGAACAAATTCCATAGAGATCTGAGGTCGTTTGACAATAACAATGTCATGTTCCTTAACCTTAAAAACCCTGAAATTAATCTTGTGTATTGATTTTTTCTAGTTAGAAAATCATGATAGAGTGTTTAATTTTTCACCATTAACGATTTTATTATTAAATACAACAAAAAAATGGGTGAAATTGATTTTTTAAAAACATGGATGTATATAAAAATTGTGGGTTTTATATGAAGAAGAATGTGAATAAACTTTATTTTAAATAATTAATTTAATAATTGTAATTAAAAATAAATTAATATAAATAGTGGAAAGATCAAAATAATGATTCCCATAAAGGTTATAAACCATATAAGGAAAGCATGTCATTCAATACATACCCGTGGTCTTGGATTTCTCACATGGAACACCGATTGAGAGATTCGAATTATTTATTATCTTAAAAATGTATTAATAAAACAATTAAATATAATAAATGTACTATTGAGCGTGATTTTACAAAAAACTAGATGCATAATAAATTTATACACCACTTATTGTAGACACCACATTTCAGATCTAACAGTGGTCTCATAGCTCAAATAAGACCCACCATTTGGGATATAATCAATTATTTTGGACAAATAATATATTAAAATATTTACTTAAATTATCTACAAGAGAGAAATGGCCAAACAACTGATGTGAATAAATTATGCACCCTACATAGGGTAAAATCAATGTCTATTTCCTAATAGTGGCCTAAAAAATTCAATGTCAATGATTTTGGGATATATTCTAATATTTTGGATAAATCATGAATATATAATTTAATATATTTTAAATTTTCTTTCCTTTTATGAAAATACTATATGGCCCTTATAATCTCACAGTTACTCAAAATTTTACTCATAGATTATTTTATTGAATATTTCATGGTATTAAAAGGACTTTTACCCTAAGAAAAAGTCGTTAAAAAATTTATTAGTGCTTTTTGTTGAATTTTTTTTGTCTTATAAAAAACCTATTAATTATCTACAATATGGTTTTAATTATCTTTAAAAAGTTGAGATAATGAATTTATGGTAAAACCTATTATATATAAATAGACTATATGAGGCTAAAATATATCTTTTATATAATTATCTAAATATGATGTAATTTTGATGGTAATAATTTCTTAAGAATTATTATTTCAAAATACACTACCACCAAGAGATGGTAAATAATACATCACATGCATTATGAAGGAGTGATATTGGAATCCTAAAACAATGATTATCTTTTAGAATTATATGTACATTGTTCTCATAGACATTGAAATGTAAATTATTAAAAAATTGGAAACATCACTTATTTTTTAAATGATTTGATATGTGTATTTCAATAAAAAAATTTATAATAATTTTTTATAATGATTTTTGTATTTAAATGAACACTCCTTTCATTTTTTGAATGTATTGACCTATTTTGGGCATGGGGAAGTAACAATAGATTAATGAAAAAGGGAATAAAAGAGGTTATTTTTTAGCTATATGCCAATTCTCACCATGAACTTCACTCATGTTGTGACACTAGATTATTATAGATATAGTGAATCAATGGAACTATAAAGGATAATTTACACATCCTGTAATTACATGAAACACCATGTGTTTTGAAGAGATTGTTTTTTTGTAATAGATAGGATAATATTCAGGAATCATTCTACCATTATGAAAATAAAGAGATTGCACAACTTCCAAAACATTACATACCATGACAATATAAAGAAACATAAAAATAAATGAGATACACCCAATGAATTTATGGGATTTATTATAAAAACCAATTAGTCACACAGTAGGGTAAAATCATAACCAGAGGAGTAGAGTGTTGCTAATGGATGAGATGAACACACAAAGTGATGATATAATGACCATATTGACTATTATTTTTTCATAATCTCTTCCTTGGGTACCCGTGGTGCACATTCTCAAATTTCATACATGAATGACTGTTTTTATTTATATCAGGAGATTTTTTATAGGTTTATTTCTTCTATAATATTAATTTTTATGATTCTTGTTTTAGATTGATGTAACACCATTTATTAATTACAATTCATGTTATTTTCATATTGCATGACCATTAATGTGTTCTGAGGAGATCTATTTCAATTCATCCATTAAGTGGAGAATTTTTTGTGTGACCATTTAGTAATCAGTTATAGATATGATTAAATATGGATTTTTTGGTTCTTATATTTGTGACTAAATTTAGTAGATTACAATTGAAATGGTGTAGTCTTTGGATTAGTGTAGGGAACCTAGAACAAGGATACATGCAGAGAAAATTCTAAAAACAATCCTGAATAAAACGGTATAAATTAAATCCCTAGAATAGAAATATGAAAATCAATGAACACGAGTTGTCTCCATTCCTGATATTAAAACCCTTTTTTTCAATACGTTTTACCTTTCTTTAAAAAACCAATAAATGTAATTTCAATTTCTTTATTTAATTGGGAACAAAAAAAATTAACCAGGTGGGTTCAAGAATCGGGACTTTCAAGTTCATCATTTTTATTAGTTTTTCTAAATTTTAAAAATAATGAAATTTAGATATCCCATTAAAAATTAATGACACCTAATGGGATTTAATTATTATATAACCATATTTATGGGTGAAGATAAAAATATTCTAATTTGGTGATGAAATATTTTATAATAAAATTAGAAATGTGAATGATTTGAAATTTTAAGACTTATTTTTTGAAGATGTAATTCTAAAATTTGGTAGGAGAATACAAGTTATATTTATAATTATGTTGAGAAAAGGATTTTTTGTATTGTGTTAATAGTTATATTTTTATTATTGAACTTCGTACCACTAACATGTATAGCGATTTTTTTGCTCATTTATAGTTGGACAAAAAAATGTTAAAAAATGCTAGTTATGTGTCAAGATTCTTGGATTTTCATTAAGTAAAGTCTAAGATACATAATCCGAGAGGATTAATTGAAGCTATATCTATTGAAATATCGAAATAGATTAAATTACTATTCAATTATACAGTTGATTATAAAGTACACTTTGAATGAAATATTTGATATGGTTTATTGTTTATGTATTGACCAAATATGATCATTTCCATGATATAAGATATGTGTTAACACTTTAGATACCTATATTACTCTTTTTAAATGAATTTTTATTAATCCATGGTGAACCTCCTTCAATTGTGTATGATTGTGTTTCAAAATATTAATTTAAATTCAAGAAGTTTAATTAGATGGATACTAATTCTAAGGATCATTATCACACCACATACATTCCCCAAACTACTAGACAGTATAAAAATACAAATCAATCATTATAATGCATTTTGATATATTTATTACTCAATTTTCAATTAATATGGGATCAATAACAACCTATGAATGATTTTTTAATCAATAAAATTTTTATTCATGTATTCAAATGGTGTCGTATGAAGCATTATATAACATGTTATATCATAATCCAATATGTTGTGAAATTTTTTTTGAATGAGAACTTTTAGGCCTAGGTCATGTTGAGGTGAGAAAGGCAATGATAGAAACTATTTATAATAATATTAAATAATATCAATGAGGTAAACATATTTATTCCAATAATCAGTGGAAGGATTTATAATTTTATACAAGAAATCATGTTTTTTTCAATGTATCTCCATGGAAAGGTGTTATAATGTTCATTAAGAGTGTGAAATTTATCCCCAAGTATATTAGATCATTTAAAATTAATGAATTAATTGGATATATGGATTACCCATTGGAAATGCACCAATGGACATCTAATGCACATGACGTGTACAATAAATCATTATTATAGAATTATTTACTATACCCAACACATGTTATCTCCCATGATGAAATAGAATTGGAAGCATATATATCTTAATTAGATGAGCCCATATAGATTCATGACACTTATGAAAATGTATTTAGGAATTAGATGCGTGAATTATAATGGTGAAATTGTGAAATCATAGTGTAACGAAGCAATGTTTCAACCAAAGGATATTACAAAGGAGGACCACCCTCATTTTTAAAAATAAACATCAATGATACTTTTGGGGGGGAAATTTTTAAAGTGGAAGAATGTTAAACTCGATCATCAATTATATTAAATGGATAATATATAATAATTAAACATTATTATATTTAAGAATTTAATATTTTATGGAAAACTATTCTATCTTTATATGGTGAATAACTATTTAGAACTTGGCTGGTCAAAATATTCATAGAATGAAATTTTCAAAATTTTCCTTAGAATTAAGTTATAATAAATAAATGAAAATGTAATATTTAACAATTTATAAATTTATTTATAATAATTAATTGTTATATTTGAAATAAAAAATTTACTTACTATCAATTTTATATAAACAAAGATATGATCATTTGGATGAAATAGAGATATTTTTTCGAAATCAATTTATTAAAGAATAATGTCTTCTAATATTAATTAATTAAAATAATATTTTGTAATGAAAGATTTATATAAAATATATATATTATATATCACATTTTATGAATTTATATCTATATGATGGAAATTACTAGTCATATAGTTCTTATAACATCATCAAATTCTTGCAAAATGAATTTATTAAAAAAATCAACACATTTTGAAGACTAATTTTTTAATTAAATTCTTCCACTACATTAAATTTACTTTGATGAAATTTATTCCATATTTTTAATCATGATAATTAATATTAGTTTAAATGTTTAACTAAATTTTTGGTCATAATGAATATTAAATTCATTAATAATTAATTAGAACGGTTAAGGTTAAAATTGTTTACTATTAGGTTAATCTATAATGATAATGATTAAAATGATATAAAGATGTGTATAAACCCCATTGTGTGGTTTTAGCTAAATTAAATCAAATAAAACTTATAATATGAACCATTTATGAGAAATATTTAGATGAAAATGATTTCAAATTATTGAAAAAACATTAATTATTAGAAGTGTTCCACTCATCTCAATTTTAAACGGGCACCTCCTCTCCACACATTTTTCAACTATAACGATATTTTTACAAACAAAAACCCACCAAAATCACTCATGAAAATTTATTTATACATTATAGTAGTTTTTTTCCCAGAATTCAATCCCTAGGATCCTTTCTAGGTGATCCAAATGATATTTTTATAAGAAGATGTAATTTTCTTCTGTGGGATCATTAATTTTTATCATCATTATTTATGTATTAAAAATTAAAAAATGATAACACCCATTCAAATCATATAATGTGATGTTATTATTATTATGAAATTATATTTATCTATCTCATTTTTCCTCTAATGGGAAACAAAACCATTGGTTGTGTGTTCGATGGTCTATATCCTTAGGAGGCAAAGAAATTTGTTTTCCATCATCGACTCACATGGATAGCCATAACAATTGGACTAATGAATATATAAAATACATATGAAATTATATTTATTCTATAAATTTAATATTTAATTTAATTTTACATCCATTTTCCCATTTGTGAATTTATATCATTTCTCGTGTGTACGTATGACCTCCCATACCCACGAAACAATTCGACTAATTTTCCATGTACTAATTTAAAGAATGATTAAAAATTGTATCTAATAATTAAATATGATAATGATAAAAATGATATAATTTTGGATAAAAAATAACAGTTTCCTATATATAATAATCATACCATTCATGACAAATAATTCTATAGAAAATGATGTATTTAACACCAGTAATAGTAGAAATAATGAATTTTTTTAACAAAAAAGAGATATAATGTTACAAGTGGATAATATATGAATAAGTAAATATTAATATGGTTCAGGTAAAAATAATAACATATTTAAACCCATTATATTTTTAGATAAATAACATTCTACTAAATAGAAGTTTGATCTAACAGACTTGGTATCAATTTACACTCAATTGAGATATATTTTTTATTATGCACCTATTCATATTCATGTGGTTTATAGAATAAAACTTTTATATGTTTAACCTGAATATAAATGTATTTATGATGTTAATATTTAAATTATTGTTTTTCATTTCAAGGTGTTCTAATTTAAAAGTTACCAAATATATAATTATTCATTTTACAATCATATTTTCTCAGAGATATCTTGTTTTCATTAATGGAATATGAAAAAACAAAGGGAGGATAGTGAGGTTTGGGGGATCTACATGTGGGTTCGAGATAGAAATTGGGGTATTCTTCAGTGAAGAATTTAATTTTAATCATCATGGATGAAATATTTCTTATGCAAGGGAAAATTGAGTCTAAAAAAGAGGTGGCTGAAAGAGAATGAGATTTGAATTCTTATTTTAGTCATCTGGGGAGGATGCAAGTGGGGAAGACGAAGTGGGATCTATCAAGGGTTTTTTGTCTCAAAAAGAAAAAGAGTTTATGAGATAATATTTAAATGTGGTAACTTTTCCTTAATCACAACCAATCAATATACTATTTTCGACGGGATCAAGATATTCAAATTTTTGATCGTTGTGAAAATGGTTCTTCTACCGGGGAAAAATTCATGGAAGATAGATAATGTGATTGGTTGGATTCCTAATACATGGGGGATCCACAATCATATGTGTATCAATACTGGATGCGTTTTTTACACTTATCCTTTCCAACAGAGGAGATAAAGTGAAAATCATGGGGGCTTAGTCTAATATATCTCGAACCAGGTATGATATCCCTAAAAAATTGGCATCTGAGCATCAGTCCTTTTTTCATCAATGTTCAAAGGGCCAAGACTGGATTTAGATATATGGTTTAAGATAGATCTTGCCTCATCCCCAAATAATATTCTATTTTTCATATGAAATTAGTTCACTAATTAAGTTGGACAAGGCAATAGAGGAAGCTCGATTTCTCTTAATTTCTATATTTCTAGTCGAAATTGACCTCAACTAAAATCATGTTGAGAATGTATCTCTATCAATTATAGACTACATCTTTGATCATTACATTTTTATGAGAACTTGATAGTTTTCTTTTGTGTCTTCCAGATTATTGGGAACAATAATGATAAATTAAAACTTGAGATGAAAATTCATGCCCAATATGACTAGAGAATGAAATAAGTAAAGGTTGGTAGCTCTTTGGTGCCAAGGGATGACCCCACTACTGCTGAAAACATATTCCCTGATAACATTGGGATAGATAATGTTTAGTTTCTGAGAAAAAAATGGGTAGATCTTACTAAGGAGGATCTTTCTTAGATTGATTAGGAATTTACATTACCTGAATTATACGAAATGGGTGAAAAGGTGGTACCCCCTTTCAAGGATATTGTTTCAAAAGATCTTGATTCCTCTTCTGCAATGGAATGTTTTGGATGTAATGAATAAGTCCTCTATCAATCATGTATTGTAGTAACTACTAATGGTCTCACAAGTAATGATAATCTGTTTAACATTAAATCAGTGAAGGAAGTGGAAATTCAAAAATAAATTGATAAATTTCTCATTATAGAATAAAATTTAATGATAGAAAGAATAATGGTATGTGAAAAATTGATCTAGAATACCATGAAGTTATTCTTAAGCCTCGTCTGCCTCTTATGGATGATAAGTGTGATTATGCATGTCAATATTCCCCTACATACCTAGGACATGAAAATACAAAATACATGACTATGATGAAATAAAGTAAGGTACCACAGTAGGATTAAATGATGGCTTGAATAAAAAACTCAAGAGTTCAATATAATAGTTACAAAAATGGTTGCTGTTGACAATGAATGATTCAAAACTGTCCATCACAAAAATCCCAATCTCCATTTGGGGACAGTGGTGTCACTACAGTTGATCACTCTAAGGATCCAGATCAATCTTCTAAAATAACTTCTTCTAACCCATTTGGTGCACTTGAGGTTCCCATAGAAGAGTCTCTAAAATATCAATAGGATATTATCCACACACCAATGCAACAATAAGATATGCCAGAGGGTATGAAGGTGACCCCAATAGAGAAATTCAGTAAATTTGGAGACTTAAAGGGATATGGTTATTAGTAGAAAACCAAATCATTGAAATTTGGACGTCATCGTATATGACATGGATAGGGACACAGATGAGTTTATTTGAGTGGTATGATGGAGGAAAATAAATTACAAAATTGAAGAACGGATGAATCTAATGTTGAATATTTATTCGAGAAACTAGAAAAACTAGGTGAACGCTACCTCAGGGGTCATGGATTAGGGTGTTGGCAAGGAGAGGAATGGAGAGCTGTGAAAGAAGAAGAATGAAGAGATACTGATAAGATCATGGAAAACCTGGTAATCCTTGATGAAGTCATTGATGTTGTGTTAGAACCTATCTCTCCGTCAGTTTATTATCTTTCGTTTTATTTAATAAAAAGTGCCTCTTCTCTAACTTCCAAAAAAATTAATGGAATATTATATCCCATCCACTAAAACTCCATATATTTTCATATCAAATGGACATTAAACTATTTTAGATATTTTATTCCAACATTTCTTTAGTTTTTTACATGAATTAAACTATGATAATTCATAATGGAAAAATAATTTTATTTCTCTTTTAATCATATTTATTCTTCATCCATGTCCATATTTAATTCAAATTTGATTTAGGTAAGTAATTTTTATTAATCAAAGTATGTATTATGTAATTTTTCTATCCTTTTATTTTTAATTGTTTGGTAGGATCATTTTTAACTTCTAATCATAGGGTCGGTTTCAACATTATTTATAAAAGCCAAAATGTTGGTTTTAATCCTATATGATGTTAATAGACCTCCTCATCACCAAAACATGTTTAAAAAATTAAATTTCAGCTAAACATTTTCTATTATTTTTCAATGAAAACTCATTAATTAATTTTTATTTTAATAATTCAGTTCATTCTTCTTTATTATCCTTTATTACATGATTTTATTAGAAACCCATTATTTTCGTTAAGCTGAGGGTTACCTCTTATTTCTTATTAAATGTTGTTTTCATTAACATTCTCTTTAAACACTCAATTTCTCATGATCATTGAACATTACATTTATTTTAAATAATAATATAATTTTTATTGTTGACATTATTATTTCCTAAATAGTATATAATTTTTAAATATGCTATTTTACATGGGATGTAAATTTATTGACTCAGGAAATATTGAAAAATTAATATTCATTACTCATAATGGGTATTTGTAAATAATAAATAATTGTTATTAATTTAATTGATCATTCCACATATAAGTAATGAATTAGAAATGAAGTGACCATTAGGTATCTGTTATATATTAATACTCAAGGTATCATTAGGTCTGATGAGACAAATTAGTTTGCCAAATTCAATTAGTTTTTAGAGCATACCTTCCCATCTATTAAACTATATTGGCACATGGTAATCAATATTTTTATAAAATTATGTACGAGATCGTGAAATCCCATAATATTCATTTTTTTCATTGATAATTTGTATTATTATTATACAATATGTTATTGAACTAATATTATCAATTGATGTATTTTGAGATGAAGTTATTGATTAAATATAATTTCTTTTCCCTAATTTTCCGTTCTATATTGATTAGGCCTTATTTACCCAATATAAGTTAAAATATATACTACCATTATTGATCTTTTGAGGTCAAACAAATTTTTTTTATTTCCCCCCGACAAAATAATTTTTTTGATTGATTTCGAGGTTGTTTAACTTTTCTCATCACTATGTTTGAAATTATATTCATAATGTGAAATGTGTATCAGGTACATATATATTGATTTACAAGACAATTAAATTTATTTTTATTTCTACGATGTATTACTTGTATATATTCTTATGTAAAAATGTAACAACTGGTTCAAGGCTTCTAGTGTCAGGGATGTTACATTGAAATGGTATTTTTAAATTTTTTTATGTTTTCATTATTTTTATTTCATTATAGAAGTAAAAAATTGAATGTTTTTCATGTATATGAAATGATGTACCTTCACCACTTTAATAGAAATTATCCATTATAATTCTCCCTTTAAATGATAATATGTCTTTTCAATAAATATTATATTATATATCTTCAAGGTTTTATTTTTGTTTTTTATAGTTTTACTAGGGAAAATTAAATTTATTCCTATTTTTTGTTATAAATGAATGTTTTTTTAATGATGGGTTTGAATGTTAATTTAATTGAGTTTTATGGTTGAGTTTAATGTTATATATGTATTTTTAATTATATGTTCAATGGATATTTTATATGATTGATGGGTCGAAATGATATTACCCTGATGAGTGGTGATCTGATTATAGCTCTCTAATGAATTGGAAAAAGTAATATAGTATTTCAGTGGTAGGTCACTCTTATAAGATTTTGGAATTATCTAGTTAGATGATTCAATTCTACATGTTCCAATATTGTTGAATTTATAAATAATGTTATAAGGTACATAACATATATTCCTTCAATGGTTCATATATGAAATATTGTTATTTCCAATGTTAATAAAACAATATTACATTTTTTAATGGATTTTTATTTACTTATAATATGAAATTTAAAATATGAAATGATTTTTTGAAAGAAATACATTAATTAGTTTTCATTATTCAATAAAACCTAAAATTATAATTTTACCTTGTTATTTCCAATTAAATTTTTTATGAATTCCTTTCATAAATTTTGTAAATTTCATGGAAATGTAAATAGATATCTGAGCTCGTCCGTTTATTATGAAAAAAAGAATAATTTACATGGATTCTTCTAAATAAAAAATATAATATACTATTTAATTATTTTTGTAACCATTACAGAGCATTTTGAATCACGTGTCATTATGAAACATTTATCATTAGGCTAATGGATGAATAGGAACACTAATATTGTTAGGGTTTGAGATATGTGGGTTACCATGAGCAAACAAACTATTTATTTATAAATAACATGTTTTATAATGGAAAAGGACACAATGTGGAAATGTCCACTGCCTAACACAATGGATTTAATTATTATTTAATAAAATAAATATGAAAAATTCTCTCTAGGTTGCATGTGACGAACCATATTTCATAAATAATTTTATTTAGGGGATGGTTATGTTTCAATTTAATTATTTTCATATAAGACTATGTTAAGAAATAAAATATTATTTTGTGGGGTCCATTTTCTAACAAGGCCTCCATGTGGATCAATTTCGGGAGAGAAGGATACAAATTTAAGAAATATACAAGATTTTGTGGATTTATATTTCAATGTTATTGCATTAATGTATTGTGATCTAGAATAGTTTGAAGTGGACATGGATGTATTCACTATGCTTCCTTATATCTATGATGATTATCATGAGACAATTTAGATAAAAATAAATGATATCTTTAATACAATACTCATGGTTAAATTGAAATAATAAATCTAGGTTATCTCCCCTATAATAAATATAATAAGGTACATAAAATGAATGAAATAGTTACAATTTGAGATGAATAATTATTGATACACAAAATTCAATTTAAAATAATTTTGGACAATAAGAATAAAACTACTATGGTATGAATTGAGAATTAATGGTTTTATAATTACTTCTTATATTCATTTTTCATTTTTTTTAATTCGTACCGATTATTTTGAAATGATATCACCAAGAATTTAATTTAAAAATATGGATAATTTTACATTTGTTAATGTTTTGTGCCTCTTAAATGAGGACTAAATCCCTAGGGTATGGTGGATTTTATACCACAACACAAAGATATTAAATTGTAATCATTGATAATTAGAGATGAGGGTATGAATTTAACCCTACTTTAAGACAATGGAACAAACTATTGATGTATAAAATGTTTTTTGTTAAATAGAATCAACAATTTTCCCTCAATGATAGATTAATAGTAGAAATATTATCCTATAATTGACCCAAAATAATGTAGTATAATTTTACTTTTCACAATTTGTTTTTTAAATTTTCTCAAAATGTAGATTATATTTTCCCAATATCTCTCCCTTTCATAAACTACATTACAAATCAAAGTCACTATAATTCTAATATACAAATAAAAATATTGTGTGTATACTTTTCGCATTTTTATATACATTAATTACATTGAAATATCATTCTGTATAAAATACATCATAGTCCAACTTGATATAAAAAACAACTCATTGAATTTTAATTCTCATTTATTTATTTTCAAAAAATTGCACATTAAAAACAATTATCGGATATGTTTCATAGGCAAACTGATCATGGATCCACATATTTCACATCAATTTTCTAAATAATATCATCTATCATCATTATATGAATCATAACTTACACCATTGGGATATTTCAGGTTTTCAATGTTATATTTTTTAAGAGTGATCATATTTAATCTAAAATATATCAAAATTTACATTATAATATTCCTTATAATATTCAAATTTTGGATTTCTAAAAACCAATCTATATTAAATTATTTCAGTGAAGAGTGTAAAATAATTATGAATAAACACACATCATACTTATTAAAAATATTAAGGGCTTTTTGAAGGTCTCATTCCATGAAATATATTTTTATTTGGGAAAATAAAAGTCATTCCGCATATAAAAGTTATATATTTATCAAATTCAAACATGGGTTCCTCAAAATATATACATAAAAATAAAATATCATAGACATGGAGAAAAAAAATTACAATCCAAAAAATATCATATTTTTAGAGTAAAAATAAAATGTGGTTTCATGAATTCTACACTAATATAATAAATTGAGAATTTTTCGGAAAATTTATAAGTTAGTTTATAAAATTATACAAGGGATCCTAAAAAGGCATACGTGTAACAATTGTCAAACTAATTAAAATACTAGAAAAATTTAATTATTAAATATAAAATAATGAAATTATTACTAGGAATTTATATCTTTTACCATTGTTTCTACGGAAACATCGTGCTTTTCAAATGTATCACTAAATAAGTCAATAGTTCACTAACTCACCACAGAATTTCTAAATCATCAAAAATATTAATGAAAAAATAGATCATGTTTTATGGTTATAATATAAATATTTTTATAAAATAGTTTATGACCATCACCAATTCTCATTCACAGAATCCTATCATTAAAATTCATTTAATGAAATTGATTAATATTGTCAAAAATGTTCACAAAATCATTCCCACAACATTTCCTCTAAAACAATATTTTTTAACATGTAAAATATTATATTCCTAATTTCCTCAATAACATACACTAACATGAATTCTAATTCAAAAATAATATAATAAAAATAGTTTTACAAAAAATAAAAACGTGATAATTTTGGTAGTACTTTAATCTCCCTTATATGGAAATTGTTTTCTTTAGATCCCCATTATTTATAATTAAATACAAAAAAATATTAATTTATTACTAAAATATATAAAAAATCACAATTAATTAATAATCACTAAGTCTATATAACATATCTTTATTTTATATACAAGAGTAATCAAGTCCATTATCAATAATTCCCTCAAAAGAACCATATTTATATATTTATATCAGCATTTTTTATAACAAGAAAAAACTAAAATCTTTGAAATCTTTTTTCATGAACATGTAGACAGAAAAAACCACAAACCAAAGAATTTTTTTTTCAACGTACCAACCAAGCTGGCCCCCATAACCAATTCCTAGGTCCAGTAGGCCACAAAGCCACAAAGTGCCTCACTGTATGTTAAAGGTTCGTAAATAATAGTTGTGTATAAGGTGGTATAGTGGGGATAATATACCTTCATTTCATATTGTTACATTTTATATTAGAAATAATCATAAATTAAAAGAAGCATAGATATTGATGGAATAGTGAAAAAAATAATAAAAAAACATTCAATGGATAAACAAGAAGATTTATTAATAGTAATCAAAAGCCCATAGGTTGATTCATATACATGAAATGTCATGTAATTATAATATAAATAAATGGAAATACATGATACATATAACACAAAGATACGACATGCTATAAAAAATAAAAATTCCAAAATACTAATCCTATTGAATCAGGATCATAAACAAAGTATTTAGTTACCATGCAATGCAATATCTGTGAAACAGATAAAGCATCATTATTAGGGATGTCTCCCTTATCCAAATATACACTCCTAGAGTATACTTAGGTATCAAAGGTGTCCTTAGTAGCATGTCATATAAACTCACTCGTCCATAAACAATGGTGTCTTGAATGATTTCTTCCATGTACATAACATAATAGTGTCGAGGTAAATGAATAATATAAGATTCTTGAAAATAAATAATAGACAATATAGGATCCTTTAAGACAGATGGATAGATCATTATGATACAATGTAGGTTTGTGTATGTCTTATCAGTAAATATATATATATTATAATCATATATATATATATATTATCATATATATACATATTAGGTATACATGTATTTAAAAATCGTACATGATGATGTTTAAAAACATATACATGGATATAATGTGATTACTAGAAATAGGGAATATATTGGGAATCCATAACTACTTTAATGACCTAATGGATACAGAAATGGTATAATTCTAAAATCTCATACGAATTCAGTACCTATTTCCTTTCACTCGAGATGATGGGATGAGCCATCAAGCCCAACTCTAAATGCATTGGAAGATGGAGCTTCATGACCATCATCTAACTAATGATACAATGGTGATATAGATAATGATAAACACCCAACACAAGTGAGTGTGAAACACCATGCTCAATATAACCCTTAACCATTTTCACATCAAATAACCATTGAATAATAATAATAATAATAATAATAAACATGATGGATCACCTTTAATTCATTTATAAACATTTCGAAAATATTACCAAAGGTTAAAAATTCATATAAATCATATTTATAATCATAATTTACATGGTGTATCATAGCCTCAAATTTCCATTTATTTAAATTGAGTCATTTAATTTATAAGGAAAAGAATATACAAATTTATGGTCACACTAATAACTTAGAAAGTATTTTTTTCATTTATACTTATACATAAAGAGGGTGTTTCTACATTGACACCCAAATAGGGTATCATTAAAGTGGTAGAAGAACTCTAATAAATAAATATTGTTCTATGAGAGTATCACATCATTGAATAACTAATTAAATAAGTAAGAACAAAAATTAAATTATTTCACATAATTGTCCAGCAAGAGGCCAAACATAAAATCTATAGAAACACATTGACATTTAAGAAAATATTTATAGATGACCTACCTTAAGTACATGGATGAAATCGCATCCATCATCCACAATTGATTGAAATAAGGATAGAATAAAATAGAAATACTATCCTATAATGTAAACTGGGGTATGTGATCTTTCACCTAAACTGTATAAGAGATTAGATGATGAACTATGATAGAAATTATTTAGTTTTTAGAGCATAACATAGCATATTCTACATGACTGGAAATGATGAAATCAACATCCATAATGAGGAGTTATCATTCCCCCTAGGTGAGGATGTGGGAAAGGATTTAGGAGAGCAGGAGGGCTTCTATCACTGGAAATTGAAAAATAAAGATGTGTGGTGATGATTCAAGATCATTAATGAAAAAATCTTAAATCCACCTTCAAAATCTAGGTCACATGGTTTTGATATATGCTTTCCTTAACCATTCACCAACTGCACCGCCCACTACTCTTGAACCCAACCCGCATGGGCTAGGAACACAGTTTAACTGACCTTGTACAATCTATGAGAAGACTCTTTCACCAATGACTATAATCTCTTATGGTAATTTTGACTAGCTTTCATGGTTATTGAAAAACCATGTGACCCCTCCTATAAAATAATTATCCTAAACAGTTATGTCTCTTAGTTATCCCTAAGAATGTTATAACCATGTGGACTACTCTATTTGTCCAATATCTAAATCATTATTCTTTGAATAGGCCCTAGACACTCGTAAACTGTACATATACCATAGATATTGATTAGCAAGGTAAAATAAATGATTCACACAAAAAATGGACTTCATTGAAATCTATTAAATAATATATTTTTTTAAATGCTCTAAATTAGATTTCAATGGTTTGGTTATCAATTATAGTATTTTAATATTTATTTATTTTACATTTAAGGGTTCTCACTTTGTCATTAGTGTGTTTGAAAAGTAAATAAGATAATTTTCAGTCAAAACCTCTACTCTTAAAAGAGAATCATCATCGAGTTAGACTTTATGAGGTAAAGAGGCATCGTCTGAGATATGCAAAGCCATTAGGATCACACGTCAGCTTCATACTCCCATGTCTCCTTTTATACTCATCTATGCTTCCATAAAATAATTTATAACCTAACCCACCTACTTCAAATATTTTTCATGCTTCGATCCACAATATAAACTGGATACTAATCAAAGGTAGAATCTACATATAACTCAACTTCATCAAAATATAAATCATGAGGTGGATGAGGATAATATTGGAGGATTTGATATATTTTTTTAACATCATAATTATACTAATATAAATGATTATGTTCTATCTAATTTGGAACTGGACCAATTTATTTGAAATCCACAATGGGTCTAATGAATTCAGATTAATGATTACCCTTGTAACAACCCAAGCTTCCATAGTATGTCTCCATTTGATTAATATATTAGCATGCATTGTACGCAACTTCGAGATTCAAACACACTACGACCAATCAAAAAAGCGATTATGGATAGAAAGAATCACTTTTTGAAAATTTATGAATTTTATTATTTAAAATGGACTTTATTTTTGAATTTGGAATATCGAAATTATCATAAGGTGAATTTTTTATATTTTCTGAAAACATTATTTTTTTGATGAATAGTGAAAACACTGCATTATGGATTAAATATGAATTTTAATTTAAATAATTATTAATTTTATTTAAATTTATTTTAGTTCAAAATAGTTACATAATACTGATATAAGTTCAATGTAATTCATTGGAGTAATTTTATAATATGTTTAGATATATAAAAATTTTATTGAACTTTTTTCTGTCTTTTACCCACCTCCTAGGAGCATTTGAAAATTTGCATAAAACCTAATTTTACCACTTATGTGAGATGAATTTCAAAAATCCAAGAGGAATGGTTAATATCAGTATGTAAAATTTGGTTCAATAAGATGAAATATTTTTTGGTGAATATTAACTTTTGACTTTTATTTAACACGGTTAAAAGAAAATTGGGTTATTAAGGGTAAATATGATATCATAATTACCCCTACGCATGTCATAATTATATTGGATAAGTATTATTTGACCAAAAACAACCATAATAAAAAAAATATGATCTTTTTTGTTCCACTTATATTAGATAACGACATTCATTGTTATTTTATTTAATGAAGAGTTAAAAGAGTTAAATTCAATGTTTTATAAATAAACCATTTTTAATATAGGTCTATACATAAGATACATTTGACTATAAATATTAATTTGAAATATAAAAATATTTCCTAAATAATGGTATTTTATTTAAAATTTTTAGACATTATATAATTTAATTTATTTATGACACAATGATGATGTTGTAATTACCATATTAATGAAAGAAAAAAATAATTTATATTATAAATATCCATATAAATGTAATTTGAGACATTTGATGAATTAAAATAATTTTTAAGGATAATATGACATGTTAGGGTTGATTAAATAATATTTATTTTGAAGTAACCTTGTTTTTATGTTTTTTACAAAAACCAAATAATAAATAGTGTCAAAATTGAAATAATTGAGTTTTTAAAAAAATACTATATTATTAATTGATATAAAATTCCTAAAAATATAAAGATCAGAAAAATGACTTAGATAAAGTTACATATATTAATAATGAAATACATGGGGTTCTCTTGGATGTTTATATTATGTATTTTAACCTTATAATATAACAATACAAAGAGACATGGTAAATGTCAAACTATTTATCTAAGAGTTAAATCTAAAATATATGATTAATATAGTGACCTAAACCTATCTAGAACCTATTGGTTGAGTGTTTTTATACCCATACCTACCTTATCCTCTAAATAATTCATTTTGGAGCCATTATAAACAGAAAATTATTTTATTATAAAATAATATTTCAAGATTTTCCTAAAGTGACCCTCACCATTCATATAAAAGGGTACTTCCATTTATCTTAATTTCACACCTCAAAATACATTTGGATCGGCCAAACCCTAACCCAATATCCTCCGCACATTACTCCCTTATTTCTAGAGGCCTTAATTTGGTCATAAAGCCAACATAAAGAGCCCTTTTGATCAAATAAAAAGGAAAAACTGGAAGAAGAGGTAAATATTTCATCACCTCTTTCAAGTTATTTTCTTCTTACACATCCTATTTATTTTTTTATTCCATTATAAAATTATAACTCTAGTATATTATATATAATGTGATGTTATTATTAAATTTTTACAACAATATTCATTATTATACCCATTATATGAATGAAAAAGTCACCATACGTGCGTATGTACGACTTACCGTCTCAACGTCATGGTGTAGTTTTTTATTCAAACGCATCATTATTTGGATGGGTATAATAATGAGAATAACTAATGTAAATAAAAAATATAACATTTTAATGATTATTTATATATTATATATAATCAAATTACATATTATTTTACCATTATTACAATGATATTGTCGCTCGTGCGTACGTATGGATTACTGTCTCCACGAACGCGATGCGATTCTTTCCCCATCGTAATCATTCAAGAATAATTTTCATTTTTGGATTAAAAATAATGATTAATAACATAAAATCATTTTGGATATGAATAAAATACATCCTATCTATAACAATCATTGATTATGTAACCGAGCATATAAAGGTAAACAGATCAGTTAACACCCGAAACGATGATACTACTAAAATATTATTAATAGAGCAATATTAGAATATCATATAAAATATATTATTTATGTATACCATTAATATATAATTTAATATCAATTATTTAACTATTATACCAGATTTTAATGTTCCCTCGACCAAGTAAAAGTACTAGGTAAGGGGTTTCTTATCCCACTTTTATTCCCATGAGATTTCTATTGTTCGCCAATTATTTATTGAATGTGGTGTATTTTGTACTGACATTTGATATATATTATCATTATTATCTTTATATTCATTTTATTATGTGATTTATATAGTGGTTATTATCTTTTGGTCGTACGATTTGATTGATTACAACCTGGTAAGGGATTTTCATCTTACTTTTATTCCCATGAGATTCATGCTATATTTGGCACTATTATTTTTTGTGTAGTGTGTGTAGTGCCCATTATTTTATTTTTTACATAATATACTTTAATTTATGGTTATTTACATTATCATTGGATTTTACTTCTTTCATAGGGTGTATGTTTTGTATATTACCAAATCGGTAAGGAAATTTCAAATTTCAATTTCCACTCATTCATTTTTACTCAAACTTCATTGATAACTTTACTCCAAGATTATGCGTGAATTCAATATTTATATACCTATGTAGTTATTTAAACTCCCTATTGTGTAGATATAATTTTGATACATATAATTTCTATATTGATAAATTCCCAAGTCATCGATATAAACTTGATAACAGTAATTTTAACTCAATTTCTATTCATTGAGTTAAACATCCAAGTCATTGGTGTAGTTTTTGCACGAATATGTGGGAATGCCCTCTAATTTATTTACACTGAATATACAATCATATTGAGTATATTTATATTTTTTAGAAAAAATTATGTTATTGATTTATCCTTAATCTAATGATAAGGTCTTTATAAAGAAATTCATCTCAACATACATTCCATTAAAACTTCTTTGTTGTTATGCGCCAATTCACTTTTATTTAGTGTATACACTGTACATTGACATATTATATCATGAATACCTTAATTATCATGATATTATTATGTTTTTATTACCTCAATTATTTGTATTCAAGCGTCTCTCATTTGGTTAGGAACTCTAACTAGAATATCATTTTAATGTTTTTTTAAAAAATTATTCTTCTAAATCTTTCTCATTAATGTCCTTGTTTTTAAATTTATTTTAAGGTTTTATTTATATATAAATTAATGTTTTAAAACATATATTACTTTTTAAAGTTTCAAATTGGAATGGAACACTTTTATTAAAAAAATTATTTTAAACAGCTTCTTTATAAATAGCAAGTCTTTTATTTTTTTTTATGAAAAAGGGATATTTCTCTCAAAGATTTTTTATGATGATTTTCAACTATGTCAATATTTTTTATGGGATATTATTATTGATCTAGGATAATTTATTATGACGAAAATAATTCATACTATATTTAAGGATTTTTGATATGCTTCACTGTGGATTTTTTGTTTTTATACCATTCGTGGTTTACGGATAATGTATTGACATTTCATATGCTACTTTTAATACGAATGTTTATGTTATGTTTTAAAATTTTCATATGTGGAATGAATTGGACTTAGTAAGTGATTGGTAGAGCCTTCTATAAATCATTTATTCATCGGTAGGTCTCACGATAAAAACTAGTGTCTTCGAACAAGGTCTTGACAATATCTTATTTGCAGTCATGGCATAAGGCCTTGACTATGTGCTTTTGAAGTCTGGAATTATGCATTCCATCATTATGAAATAAGCTATTGATATTACATGAGATTATTCGACTAGTAAAATATCAATGTGAATAAGTAAATGACATTATTTTATTTATCTTTTCCATGTTATGTCGATGTTTAAGTTTAAAAGGATCGTGTTCTAGTCTTATACGTTGCCATAAATATTTGATCTTATTTATGACAGTTTCCCCAATATTTTTATCCTTACTGAGAATCTGAGCTCACCCCTTTTTATGTTTTATTTTTCTTAGGATGCAAATAATTATATTATGATTAACCTGCAAGAATATTCTAAGGGATATAAGAGTGTTCAAAAGGAAAAAAATGTTGTTGTTTTCATGATGTAATGTAAAGCTTATGTTTCTATCTAGAAATTACAAGGCTACTAAACTGATCTGTCTTTTAGGGTAGTAATCCTTTTATCATGCCAATGTTATATAAAAATGAAACCATTACGTGTATCTGGGGTTGGGGTGTTATAGTTGGTATTAGATATTGTTTAGTACAATCCTTGGAAACTAGATTTAGAAAAACTCTGATTAGATAACACTACTCTTAGATAGACTTTGAGGATTAGTATAAAAGAACTTCCTAGAATTTTTCTTTAGTAAAAATTTTGTGATTTTTCCAAGGAATACATCCCTATCTGGATCTGAGCAGGTAAAGGTGGCTCTAGAATAGATTTTCCAAGGTGTAAAACCCTAAAAACCCACTTTGAGCTAGACATGAATGAGAACTGATGCATGACAATAGGCCATGCTACTCATGGTTACGACACTCCCAGGGGATATTCTTATAATAATTTTCATTTTCATTACAAACCATTATGAAGAGTTTATGATTATATACCTCCTAATAGATAATATTTTTATGATTATGGATTAAATCCCTATACTATTCAATTTATATTAAGTGTTAGGCAAGATCAGAATTATGTTCTGTGATTCATAAATTAATCTACTATATGCCATTTTTTAGAAATGGTTCCTAGTGGAAGGAATGGAAGTCGTATCAACAAACATAATCAATTTACGAATTTCCATCCTACTCAAGATAATTATAGTGGAGCTAGTTATACAATTGGTGTTGATCAGCTTATCACCATACTAGGACAACTCACTCAGGTTATGAATAATAACCTTATCCATATGGAGCACCCTGATCCATAACACAGAGGATCAATGATAGACCTCTTCATGAGGCAACAACCACAAACATTCAATGGGAGTACAAATCCATCAGTAGTTGAGAAATGGATAATTTCCTTAGAGAAAATATTTCATGCTTTAGGGAGTAGCGCAAGGGAAAAAGTTAACATTGTAATTTATCACCTCACAGGAGATTCAAATCAATTTTAGTCATTGATTCCAAACAAAATGGAAGATAATGAATTATCAAACATGGAATGGATGGTGTTTAAAGAAATTTTCATAGAAAAATTATTTCCTCGTGACCATAGAGTGGATATGGAGAGTCAATTTCCAAGGAAGAGGCAAAAGGAGAATGAGAATGATGAAAAGTATGAGGCTAACATTACAAGGTTAGCAAGGCATGATGCAGATTATATTTATAACCCAATGAGAAATATTGATTGATTATTTTATGGGTTAAAAACATTTCTCTGGTGAGAATTAATTTCATAATCCTTCTTATAATACGAAGATATTGTCTCATGTGCTATCAAGATAGAAAAATAAATCTCTAAGTCTTACGACTTTAATGAAAATCCAGATAAGAAGAAATATACATAACACTTTGTAAATGGAAATAAGTTGATGAAGGGAAAAGTTGAATATCCATCTTGTGGTAAATATGGGAAGAAACACCCAGGTACTTGCATGAAGGGAATGGGAGTCTGTTAATAGTTTGGTGAAAAAGGCCACAAAGCTCGTGAATGTAAATGAAAGAATGATGCTGTAAATATTGAATGAAACAATTATAAAGAAAAGGGGCATTATGAAAATTAATTTCCTAAGCGCCAAGTTAACTTACCTCAGAAAAGGACAAGCGAGAAAGGACAAGCTTATGTGATCACTACTACTGAGGTTGAAGCTATAAAAGATGTGGTGGAACGTAATTTAATGGTTAATCAAGTTTATCCAATGATATATTTTATTCTGGATCATCGCATGGTTTTATATCTACCTAGTTTTCTATGAAAATAATATATTCTCAATTTTCATTAACAAATTAGATTTCAGTCAAAATTCATAAGGGAAGTATCATTTAAAAAATGTTTTGTGAATTAGTTCCCAATAGAGAATATAAATGTTCTTTATATAATGATCTCATCATCATACCTATGATTGAATTTGATATAATCCATCGTATGGATTGGATTTCAGACCATGATGCGTAAATTTATTGTAATAAGAAGGAGGTTACAATTCTAGATGATGATAAAGAGTACATTATCTTCAGACTAGAAACATCACAATAAAATTATTATATAGATCCACCCCCAGTAGCTATACTAAATTCAATTATTAGGGAGGATGAGAATTAAATAATTATGGGTGAGGAAAATAATGTTTGAATAGAGGAAGTACCTATTGTGCAAGAATATATTGATGTGTTTCTAGAGGATTTACCTGGAAATCCTCCAGAATGATAAATTGAGTTTTCAATTGATTTAATTCATGGTTCAAGGCCCATATCGAAGACCCCTTATAGAATGGCCACTTAGGAATTATTTGAAAAAAAGAAACAACTAGAGAAATTGAGTAGTAAGGGATTTATTCGCCCTAGTGTTTCTCAATGGGGATCCCCAGTCCATTTTGTTAAGAATAAAGACGGGTCTATGAGGTTGTGTATTGACTACCGATAGATCAATGCTATAACAATAAAGAACAAGTATCCCCTACCTTGTATGGATAACTTAGTCAACCTACTTCATTGAGATTAATATTTTTCAAAGATTGACCGTCGATATGGAAAACATTAGTTTTGTGCGAAGAAGGTAGGCATTCTGAAAACAGCATTTCGAACCAGGTATGTGCATTATGAGTTTACAATAATGCCTTTTGGATTGAATAATGCACCCTATAACTTCATGGATCTAATTAATAGAGTTTTCAAGGAATACCTTGATGACTTTGCAGTTGTATTTATTGATGATATATTGGTATACTTTAAAAGATATAAATATCATGAATATCACTTTAACATTATTCTAAAGACACTTAGATGAAATCAATGAAATGGGAAGTTTAGCAAGTGTGAATTCTGGATTCAAGAGATTTCTATTTTTGGCCATATTTTCTCTATGGATAAAATATCTATTGATCCTTCAAATTCTGAGGCAATCCAGGAATGGCCATCACTGATGAGTATAACTGAGGTACACAGTTTTATTAGTTTAGTAGGTTATTATCTGTATTTTGCCTAAAATTTCGCCCGATTGGCTAACCCATTAACTAAGCTCACTCGTAAAGGAGTTAAATTTGTTTGGACAAAAGAGTGTGAATAACGTTTTGAATAACTGAAGAGAAGATTATTTAATGCTCCTATCCTGACTCAACCATCTGGGAATGATGGGTTTCTTATTTATTATGATGCTTCAATGAAAGGACTTGGTATTTTCCTTATGAAGAATGATAGAGTTATTTCTTATGAATCATGGCAGCTAAACATTTACGGGAAAAACTATCCCACTCATGATATTGAGTTAGCAGCTATAATCGTTGCTCTGAAATATGGAGACACTATATCTATGTTGAAAATTGTGTGATTTAGACTAATCATAAGAGTTTAAAATATATTTTCTCACAAAACGAACTAAAAATGTGGAAAAGGATATGGTTTGAACTACTCAAGGATTATGATTTCACTATAAACTACCACATGGGGAAGGAAATTAATATTACAGATTCTTTAATCAGAAATAATCATGGAGTTTTGAACAAGATGAGATTTGAAAGGGCTTATATTTTCATAGATCTAGTAATGATGAATATGGGATTATCCATAGAAGGTGAACCATCAATACTTTTTCAAACGGTTTCTAATACATCATTAATATAAAGGATAAAATGTTCTCAAACTGATGATGAGGAATTTAAAAGAAAAATTAATGTTGTAAATGATGGGAGATAGATCGACTTCGTATATAAAGTTGGAAT
This sequence comes from Viscum album, assembly GCA_963277665.1. Lineage (NCBI taxonomy): Eukaryota > Viridiplantae > Streptophyta > Magnoliopsida > Santalales > Viscaceae > Viscum > Viscum album. Next base: position 1,144,106,120 of record OY728159.1, on the reverse strand, counting down.
TTTGAAATTTTGGAAGAGAATTTGTGTTCTCGATATACCTGATCTAAAAAGGAAATTGTTGGATAATTTTCATAGATCCAATTTTTCTATACACCCTAGTAGCACTATGATGTATAGATATTTGAAAGAACATTTTTTGTGGGACAAAATGAACAAGGAAATTGCTGATTTTGTGTCAAGATTTTTGGTTTTTCAACAATTCAAAGCCATAAGGAAACAACCTAGAAGATTCATGAAACCTCTTCCCATACCTGACTGGAAATGGGATAAAATTATGATAGAAATTGTCATGGGGATACCATAGACTCCTAGAAGGAATGATGGAATATGGGTCATTGTTGATTATCATACCAAGTCAAAAAAAATTCTTGAACCATTACCACATGAATGTATGGAAAGACTATAAATTAATGAATTTGTAAGACTCCATGGTGTACCCCTATCGATTTTTTCTGATCGTGATCCCCATTTTACATCAATATTCTAGAAAAGTCTTCAGAAGGCCCTATATACTAAGCTTTGTTTGAGCACTGCCTACCACCCTCAAACTGATGGACAACTAGAACGGACTATTGAAACCATAGAAGACATGTTGAGATCTTTCTCACTTGAATTTCAAGGTAAAAAAGATCAGTATTTACATATTCAAGAATTTTCATATAAGAATATATTCCATTCAAGTATTCAAATGGAACCATATGAAGAGTTATATGGATAGAGATGTCGCACAACAAATATTTGGGATGATGTTGGTGAAAGAAAACTCATAGGCCATGAACAGGTTGAGGAAAGGATGGAAGCAGTGTAGGTTATTCAAAACCACATCAAAGCTACTCAAAGTAGGCAAAAGAGCTATTCTGATAACTGAAGGAAGGATTTGAAATTTCAGGTAGAAGATCATGTTTTCATGAAGGTATCTCTAGGGAAGGTTGTTATACATTTCGGTAAGAAGGGTAAATTATGTTCCAGGTAAATTAGACCTTTCTAAATTCAATAATGAATTGGAGTTGTATATTGTTGTTTGGAAATGCCTCCAAGTCTCTCCGAATTTTAAGATGTCTTCTAGGTATCACTGTTGAGAAAATACATGACTTACCCAATGCATGTACTCACCTATGAGGAAATTGAACTGGAACCTGATCTGTCTTATTGTGAAGAGAATATCATAATTTCTGATATAAGAAAACAAGTGCTGAGAAACCGGATGACTCATCTGGAAAAGTTCGATAGAGAAACTATAAGATGGAAGAGGAAACATGGGAACTAGAGGAACTTATGATGAAGACCCACTTGAATATTTTTTTGTGGAAGTATTATAGAAATGTCAAGGACAAAATTATTTGAAGGAAGGAAGAATGTAACACAGAAATCATCCATGATATGTTTCCATTGGAATAATGCAATATCACGCATTATACGCAACTTCGAGATTCTAACACACCAAGACCAATCAAACTAGCCATTATGAAGAGTAATATGCACTTATTGAAATTTTATAAGTTTTATTTGTCATAATGGACTTCATTTTTGAATTTGGAATATCTATATTAGCATAGGGTGAATTTTTCGTATTTTTCTGAAAACATTCAATTTTTTGACGAATAGTGAAAAACACTGTGTTATTAGTTAAAACCAATTTTTTTAAATAATAATTTATTTTATTTGAATTTATTTTAGGTAAAAATAGATACATAATACCTATATATGTTAAATTTAATTAATTGGAGTCATTTTATAAAAAGTTTAGATATAAGAAAATTTTATTGAACTTTTTACCGTCTTTTACCCACCTCCTAAGAACATTTTCAAATTTGCATTAAACATAATTTTACCACTTCTGTGAGTTGAATATCAAAAATTTGAGAGACACAATTAATATCATTAAGTAATATGTGGTTCAATAGTATGAAAATATTTTTTTGGTGAATTGTAACTTTTGACTTATATTTACCGCGATAAAAAGTAAATATGGTAATTAAGGGTAAAAATGATATCATAATTACCATAAAACATGTATTACTTCTATTTGAAAGGTATAATTTGACAAAAAGACCATTGGAATAAAATATTATCCTTTTTGGTCCCCTTGAATTAGATTAATACATTTAGTATTGATCTATTTAAAGAAGAGTTAAAAGAGTTAAATTCAGGGTTTAATAACTAAACCATTTTTAATATAGGTTTATACATAAGATAAATAATAATATAAATATTAATTAGAAATATAAAAAGATTTAACACATAATGGAATTTTATTTATAATTTTTATACACTAAATAATTTAATTTATTTATGACACAATGATGATCAAGTAACTACCTTATCAATGAAAGATTAAAATTATTGATATTATAAATATCCAAATAAATGTAATTTGAGACTTTTGATGAATTACACTAATTTTATTGGTTAATATGACATGTTATGGTTTATTAAATAATTTTTTTTCGATGTAACTATGATGTTATGATTTTCACAAAAACCAAATACTATATAGTGTCAAAATTGACATAATTGATTTTTTTAAAACATATACTATATTATTAATTGATATAATATTCTTAAAAATATACAGTTTGGCCAAAAAACGTAGATACAGTTATATATATAAATAATGAACCACTCTGGGTTCTCATGGAAGTTTACAATATGTTTATTAACCATATAATATAAAAATACAAAGAGTCATAGTAAATGTCACACTATTTAACTAAGAGATATATCTAAAATATAAGGTTAACATAGTGACCCAATACTGTCTAAAACCAATTTTTTGATATGTTTTTTACCAATACCCACCATATCCTTGAAATAATTCATTTTTTAGCCATTATAAACCTAAAATTAATTTATTATAAGATAATATTTCAATATTTTCCTAAAGTGACCCTCACCTCTATTATAAAAGGGTACATCGCCTTATCTTAATTTCACACCTCCAAGCCATTTGGCTCAGCTAAACCCCACCCAAATATCCTCCCATAATCATTTAGGCCATCCTTTTGTCAGAAATCCATCTTATGGATCCCTTTTGATCAAATCAAAAGGAAGAACCTGAAGAAGAGGTAAATATTTCATCACCTCTTTCTGGTTCTTTTCTTCTTCCACATCCTATTTCATTATTGTTTCCATTCTAAAATAATAACTCCAGTGTATTTTATATAAAATTATGTTATTTTAAAATTGGTACAACCATATTAAATATTCTATCCATCATATAAAAGACATAGTCACCATACGTGCGTACGTATGGATTACCATATCCACTTCGTGGTGTAGTTTGTTATTCAAAAACATCATTATTTGGATGGGTATAATAATGAGTATAACTAATGTAAATAATAAATATAATATGTTAATGATTCTGTATATATGATACACTATCCAATTACATATGATTTCACCATCAATATAATGATATTGTTGCTCGTGCGTATGTACGGATTACTCTCTCTACGAACACGATGAGATTTATTCCACATCGTAATCATTAATGAATAATTTTCATTTTATGATTAAAAATAATTATTAATAACTTAATTTCATTCTGGATATGAATAAAATACATTTTATTCATAACAAACATGGCTTAGGTAACTGAACATATAAATAAAAATAGATCATTTGACACCTGAAACGATGATACAACTAAAATATTATTAACAATGCAATATTATAGGATCATATATGTTATAATATTTAGGAATACAGTTATTTTATAATTTAATAACAATTATTTAACTATAATACAGGAGGTTAACTTACCCTCGACCAAGCAAAAGTACAAGGTTAGTGGTTTCTTATCCCACGTTCATTCCTGTGAGATTTCCATTGTTTGCCACTTATTTATTCCATGTAGTGTATTGTGTACTGCCATTTAATATATATTATCATGATTATCTTTATATTAATTTTATTATGTGATTGACATTGTGGTTATAAAATTTTGGTAATACGATTCGATCGATTAAAACATGTTAAGGGGTTTTTATTTCACTTTTATTCAAGTGAGATTAATGATATATTTTCCACTATTACCTTTTGTGTGGTGTATTTATTGCCCTGGATATTCTTTTTTGCGTTATATAATTTAATTTATGGGTATTTAAATCATCATTGGATTATCTTTCTTTTATGGGGTGTATATTTCTTAAGTTACCAAATCGGTAAGAGAATTTCAAATTTCAATTTCCACTCATTCAGTTTTACGCAAACATCAGTGATTACATTACTACATAATTATGGGCGAAATCACTATTTATTTACTTATTAGTAATTTACACTCCCCTTTGCGTGGATATAGTTTTGATACACATTAAAACTCTATTAAAAACATCCCATTACATCGATATAAACTTAATAAAAGTAATTTTAATTCAATTTCTATTCATTGAGTTAATCATCCAAGTCATTAGTGTTTTTATAGGAATATGTGTGAATGTACTCTAATAAATTTAAACTGAATATCCAATCATATTGACTATGTTTATATTTTTCACACATAATTATGTCATTGATTTATCCTTAACCTAAGGATAGAGTCTTTATAAAAAAATTAATCTCAACTTACATTCCATTGAGACTTCTTTGTTTTTATGAACCAATTCACTTTTATTTGGTGTAAATACTATAATTTGAAATATTATATCTTGAATCCCATTTTTCTCATGATATTATAATGTTTTTATCACCTCAAGTATTCATATTCAAGCATCACTCATTTGGTTAGGAACTCGAACTGAAATATCATTTTAATTTTTTTAGAAAATTATTCTTTTAAATCATTCTCATTAATTTAAATTTTTTAAAAATGGGTTTATGTTTTTATATATATGGACATTAATGTTTTAAAATTTAAATTCATTTTAAATGTTTCAATGTGGTATGGGACACTTGGATTCACAAATCAATTTTAAACACCTTCTTGATAAACAGTGAGACTTTTAAATGTTTTCCTGGAAAAGGGATATTTCTCACAACGGTTTTTATTGTTCATTTTCAACTACGTAAACATCATTTATAGGATATTATTCTTGATCGAGGATGATTTATTATTCTAAAAATTCTTCATATTGTATTGAAGGATTTGTGATATGTTTGACTGTGGATGTGTTATTTTTATACCATTCATGGTTTATAAATAAAGTATTGACATTTCGTATGCTAGTTTTAATATAAATGTTTATGTTATGATTTAACATTTTCATATGAGGAATGAGTTGGACATAGTAAGTGACAGGTGTAGGTCACTACAGCTTCTCGATGCATCGGTTGGTCTCACGTGAGAAACTAGTTTCTTGGAACAAGGCATTGAAAAACTATTATTTGTATTCTTTTCACAAGGCTTTGACTATGTGGTTATGAAGTGTAGAATAATGCATTTCATCATTATGAAATTGTCTATTGATATTACATGTGATTATTGTACTATTAAAAGAGCCATGTAAATAATTTAATGGAATTATTTGATTTATCATTGCAATATTGTGCTGATGTTTTACTTTAAAAGTCTTCTGTTCTGGTCTAATACATTCCATTAAATATTTACTCTAATTTATGATAGTTTCCGCTATATTTTTATCCTTACTGAGAATCTGATCTCACCCCTTTCTTTTGTTTTATTTTTCCCAGGATGCAAAGAAGTATATTCCGATTAACCAGTAGGAATAGGCTAAGGGATATAAGAGTGTTAAAGGAAACACAATGTTGTTTTTTTATTTAAAGATGTAATGTAAAACTTGTGTATATATCTAGAACTTACAATGTGACAAATCTAATCGGTGTTTTGGGACATGATTCCTTGTATCATGCCAATGTTATGTAATAATGCACTGATTTTGGGTAACTGGGATCATGGTGTTACAACCTTTCCGTAGAATTCGTCGATGACCGAACGTGGGTGAAACATATAAGAACAACTATCCTTGTTCTTAAACAAAAGAGTTCATCAGTATCGATTGGAATATGATTATAGTCTAGAATGAGCTGTCAATGAGAACTTATTGATTAACTGGAGAAGCTATGAAGTATCCTCGATAGAAAGTGGTATATGAAAATATTATTCTCATACCTCTAATTAAAATAGAGGTTATCATCAAGGCCTATTATATTTGGATTAATAAGGTTACATCTTGTCAAAATTTATAAATATATTACTATAAGAGAACTCAAGCAGGGGTATGTATTTTTTTCAAACAACCTCCAATTGTAAGAAAATATATACATAGACTATCGTACAATACATTATTTTTATTATATATCTTTCTGCCAGTCTGAAGATGAAAGGACATCCTAAGAAGCACTGGTGTACCTAGGGCCTTCTACAACCATTTCCATAACTGAGAAAGGAAGAGACCATCTCAATCAAATATGATATGACATGGAAATTCATGAAGGCATACAACCTCCATGGCATATAGAATTCTTAGATCATCAACCAAAAAGTTCTACCAAATACATAATAAGTGTGTTACATTCATAAATTGGTTAATGAATACCCACACATTATATTTCCATGATGTGATCTTAGAAAAACCGTTCTAATGTCTATGGAAACATCATCCCATTTACACTCATGAATGGGAAATGACTATATATTCCCTTCCAATCAATAATGATCTGGAATCACCTTCTATGAGTTAGAACACTGTGTCAAATATTCAGTTATCTTGCATTTGAAACTATGCCACCAATACTGGTGACATATGTCTCAATACATCTTGGTTACTCTAGGATATACCATCCCAACAGAGGCATGGAATTCTGATATCATATCCACTCTAACGTTTGATAGGGCCGATACATTATAGTAATAGAATAAGGTTTTATCCTCATCCAAGGTCCAACCAGAATAATAATTGTTATCTACGATACATTTCCTCAGGGGTAATCCTTCAAAATATGAAAGTTACCTCATTTTGAACAGTTCCTAAATGGGAGATATCATTACTTAATCAAAAACTGTTTTATTCCCATTATCCTTCTGAACCATAACATGAATATAAGAAAACAATTCCCTTGCATACCACTCACAACTAGCCTCTTGACCACCCCATTTCTAATTCTAACATCTCAATGTATCAGTTACTGAATTACCCTTTACATGCATGTAATAAAGTTCCAAATTACGGGGTTGTATACTCTAAACACATATACACTTCTTGAGATTCGTATCACGATGTGTGATGATATACTTGAGTATTTTTTGATCTGTGTGTACCAAAAACTTCTCCCCAAATAAATAATGTCTCTAATAGCATAGATAATAAACAATGATAACCAACTCAAGGCCATGCATAAGGTAATTCTACTAAAGAGGCATAAAATACTAAGACCCATATGCTATGACTCTCTCATCCAACATTATAATAATTTATGGACCAATGCATGGTGACTCACAATAAATAGTATAGCACCATCGTTTCTTGGTCCGAATCAAGATCAGCAATAAATTGAATCTCCCATTAAATCCTGGAAATGGTACATCACAATATTTTTTCCATAATCATTTCACACCTTTTGTATTTAACAAAGTAATAGGAACTACATGTCTTGAGAAATCCTAGATAATGTATCAATAATACTTAGATATCCCTAATAAAATATGTATATCTAATAAGTTTTTAGTATTATCATAGGAAACTATATCAATAACCATATTTTGGATTTCTCACTTTTCGTTATTAGAGATGATATAACCATCAGAGTGAATTTTATGGATCCAAAATTGTTTATTTTTGTGTATATCTAAAATCTAGTGCTTCCGTAGCGTAATAAATAATATATCAATAGGTCTGGCATGGTCATTTAAATAATGAGAATAATCTAAGTTATAATCCAAAAAAATACCATGAATGAATCTAGATATTGGTGGAAAAAATGATTCATCAGATCCATGAAAATGTCTAATGAATTCATAAGACCAGATGTCATTACTAGATAAAAATAAAGTCAAACTAATCTTAAAATCATTGTATAAGGTATGTCTAATGATCTGACATGTAACCGATTATTTTCTAATGTCAAATCCATTTTTTTAAATACCCTCTTAGATTAGATATATTTAAAGAGTCCTATTATTCATGAAATCAGATAATTGTTCTTTATTTTGAGTTGATTCAAGCATCAGTATTCCATGAAATTTCTATGGGTACCATTTTCCATGGGAAAAAGGGCCTGGGAATGCCATGGAGTAGTTAAGAGGAATATAATACCCTTATCCATTATGTCTTCCAACTGATTATTGATATAAAGTTGATATAATGGTTCCATCCAATAAGTAGGAATGGACTATGGTGGTGATCCTAGCACTATAACAATAGGGAAATCAACCTCTATCACTAGAGGCTAAACTGAAATGGAATCACAGAAAAAATCCATAAAATGATCCACCCCAATAGGGAAAAAATGGGGTTTCAACCATTTGTAATATAAAAAGATACTATTGACATGTTTCACATTTCCTAGACCATGATTATAAATCAACGTCTAAATTCATGGAAATACCATTATCCCTTAGGGATATGTCTAAAAACATCTAGTGATGTAAATTTCACCCTCTAAAGATAATAATTAGTAGGTTCGTATTAGAGAACTAACAAATCCATCATATTAATTACATCCAACCCTATTTGTTGAGTATGAAAATTCTCTATTGAAAGAGATATCTACATATCGAAATGGTACAAACCTCACTATAGTGGATAATATCTGATCTGATAACCAATGGGATATCAAGTGTCATAATTCCATAGTAATACTCTATCATGAGGCCCAGACTCTCAAAAATTGCCCTTAGTATAGAAGTCTATGATGCACCTATGTCTATAAAAGAAGATAATAATATAGATTATACTTGAATATATCCTAGAATAGTATATGTTTGAGTGTTCTACTCCTATAGCATAGACCACACAACATTAACCTATCTTTTAACTCATCCCTGAGTCACAACCTAACTACCCTAAGTATCCATGATCTAATGACATTGTATGTTTATATTATAATTCCATGTACCTCAACCAACACCATGAACTGGGTATACCGTTTTATTTCTGTAACCTTCCTAGCGAGATACAACATTCTCATCTCCCGAACATGGGGTAGGTCCACACACATAATACACTCATGTAAAATCCTCTAGAAGCACTACATATACTCCATCCTAACACAACATATGCATTAAACTGAATCACACATACATTATAATGTTCTGTTTCCTGGATTCCTACCATGGTGGCATTTATGGAATATATCAATATGATATTTTTTACTACTTTTACCATCTTGAGAAACCATGAAACACAACATCCTTCAACTATAAGAACCACTAGATAGTCACGGTACTAAACATTCCTTATTCCCAACATTGACATGCTTAATATTCCTCTCAGTAATGAGGGCCTGGTTCACTATTTAAGAAATATTGGTCAATCAATAAACATTAAAATAGGATCATATATAGTATTCAATGCCATTCTCGAATCATAAGGAAGTCATAAAATCATCACCTGATGCAGTCTGTGTGTACAAATAATGATTTGTGAAAGGAGAAGAATACTCCATGAAAGACATGGATCCCATCTTAATGTTCATTAATTATCTATCTTAGTCATCCCTGAGTATTTTTTGGATGTATTAATCCTAGAATACCATCAAGAAGTCCCTCTAGGACATGTCATAATGTTATTATACTTAGGTAATTACATTCCCAAACCACTTGTTAGAACCACATAACATATAGGTAGAAAACATGTCCCAGAACTCTACAGGATTCACCAAGTGATTAATCATATGAATCATGGAATTAATCCATGACATTATATTATGAGTTCCACCATCCCCATAAATATAGAAGGATTCTATTTCTAAAACACTATATTCTACTTTTCTATATCCATGGTTGGTCATTAATCATTATCCATAAACCGAATCATTCAAAAAAATACCTCGTGAATATACGAATCAATTTCCATATTAGGAATATAATGTGGTTCTATATGTGGAACTACAGGTGGTAAAACTAGCAGTTCAAGGCCCATAACCTCTGGACCATTTTCCTCACCCCTTTCACGGAGTACACATCAAGGTTGTCATGGTGGAGTTATTTTACAATGAAAAAAAGTACCATAGAATATAATTTTAATAGTTGGATGAATTGCAAATAAATATCAGGACAATAATATAGACATCCTATAGATAAGGTCACCCATCCAAACATAATCAAAAAGATAGAACATGGTGGTATAAGATAACCAAAAAAGGCCATAAATATGTAATATACACTCCCTACTACCAACTACTATGGTCATGTTCGGGTATAGTTCTCATATAATAAGTTAGGTGTTCCAGTATATGTATTTTTAATTGAAATTTATAGTGTAAAACGTCCATTAAATTGCAATTGGAATCCCATTTAGTGGTAAAAATTTCATTTAGATTTTTAATTTACAATAATATCTTAGTCTTTTAAATAAATAGTTTGATATTATACATCTTGTTTCATTATAATGAGTTAAATTTTCAAATTTATAAAAATAATACACCTTATAAATTAAAATTGGAATATAATTTATGGAGGACACAAGGACACCAAAATAGGGGAGGGGTGAATTATGGTGTCAACGTTTTCTTTCAAAGTGATTAATCTTGTTACCACATTGGAAAGAACTCTATAAACCTGAATAATGCATGTGATCAGCAATTAAACATTCACATGAAACGAGATGATATAACACTTTTACATTCTTCACCACTAAGGGTTATGACCAAGGACCATACACCAAAAGTCTGTGCGTTATACCAAAATCCACTAATCTTCTCTAACTATGGAATGTAAAAGTTCAATCACAGTCACTCTGTGCCAAGCACACTACCATTACAACATTTCAGGTATAACAGACTACTTTCCTCATAACACTTTCGTCAACTCCCCCTATCTTGCTTCATTGAGAGAATTATAACTTAGTTTATCAACATTAATGTCTCTTTAATGATTTGGAATTAATTTATTGGTCCCCGAATTAGCTTGAGACTTTCGTTTCACCATAGACATGAGTTAATGCAAACTGAAAGCCTTTTCCACTTATACTTGATATTCAAACACTCTCATTCACAAAGCTCCTTCATGATGTTCATTCACGAATCTCTTTTCATAATCTCACTTCTTCATGAACCACCAAATTCTTCAGTGAATATACTACCTTTGAGAAGATCCCTTTCCTTCATAGAAAAATCTTCCTTCCTGAAGCTCCCTTGCCTATTCCAAACAAGAAGCCTTCACAAATCTCTATCACCCAACATGGAACATCCCATTTTCATGAATAAATTAATAAATAGAATAAGTGACATCAGTAAAAATTAAAATAGTCTTTTTTATGCTCATGCTCTCATTGAAAATCAGTACCATGGAGTACTCATTTCTTCAGGAAATTAGAGAAATTTTGGATTTTCATTAAAAGATTTTAGGCCAAGTGAAGAGGGATATTTTCGTATTTATAGAGTCAACCATTATCAAAACTACACCACCTCCAATGTTTTTTTATATCTATGAAAAATATATTTGCATCTCTCCATCCTCCAAAATGCTCCCAGGAAATCCTCTAATATAAAATCCCTTCTTAATCGTAGATATTTTCATCTAAACCCTTGGCAAAACCCATCGCAATCACAGACACTATTTTCACCAATCACAAATCTACAAATCTCAATACCATAGAGAACACAATCTTCAATCATTAATCCTGTCAAAATCGTAGAGAACACCATCAAAAAAATTTTTCCCTTCACAAACCAAAAAACATTAAGCCTATATTCAAGAAACTCATCCATAAAATTTTTTTATAATGACTTAAATAAAAAATCATTTTAGAAATTTTTTGCATTCTCAAAATTTTGGACCCCAAAAATTTGGAAAACACTAGAAACGATGCCTATTTCAATATTGTTGTCTTGTTGTACTGTAAGTCCCGTTAATTATTACCTACTAGATCATCCTTATGAGGATAGACAAAAAAACACAAACCACAATCCATTTATCCTTGATAATATCCCTTGTTCCAAAAATATATCAATTTTAGTTTTTTGGAAATCTTGAGATAAATTAAATAGTGCGCAATACATTATAAAAACATGATATGAAAGAAAAAACTCATCTAACCCATTTAATTTAACTGTTTCTACCCTAAAATAAATAAACCCACAGACTAGTAATTGTATAATTTAGAGCTTAGAGCATACTCCCCATGGATCGTATCACCCCCCATAAACCTGCATAACAGCCTGAAACATATGAAATTAGTTATCACAACTACGAGAGGGGAACACTATTAACCTCCTCATGTACTAGGAGGTGGTTGAACTCTGAGGTTCCAACTATGATTCTTGATAACCTATAATGATAATGGATTATTTATTATGTCAAAAACATAATAATCAGTGCAAACATGATCCATTTTAATCCTGCCTTGTTCAACCTTTTTCTTGATAATGTGATATCTAATTTGAATGGGTTTTATATGAGATTAAATAATATGATTCTTTGTAAGATGAATTTTTCTCTTATTATTAATGAAAATTACTATCGGCTGCTTTACTTAATCTCCAATATCCATAATTTTTTTCTTCACACACAATAGTTAAGTCAAAGACATTGTTTCATAGATATACTTAGCTTCAACAGTACTCAGATAAGTTCCTTCTTGTTTATTACTCCCCCATCCAACACATTTCCTTCCAAAAAAGAATTATACACCACTTGTGAACTATCTTTTAATCACGTCTCCAGCCTAGTCCAAATCAAAGAAAGCCAACAACTCATTATCTATTCCTACATCAAATTTTAGACCATAAATTTAAGAACCTTAAATGTACCTCATGATCCATTTTAGTAATTCCATATGTTCTTATTTCATATTTCATTTAAATCTGACTGCTTAGAATCTTGCAAAGACAATATGTGGCCATGTTGTAGTTAGGTATAATAAGTTTCCAATAATTATTTTTTATAGTGTGGGATCTATAGATGTATCATCCTCATGTTTTACCAGTTTTGTTCTAACCGAAATCGGAGTCGACATTTGATTTGAGTTTTTTATATTGAAAATCTTTAGCAACTCTATTGCATACATTTCTGGAGAGATAAAAGTGTCCTATTTACGCTGAATCACTTACAACCCTATGAAATATGTGATTTCACCAATCATGGAAATTTCAAATTATACATTAATGTAAAGGAAAATTCATCCACATATCCCTACCAGCTTCCACCAAAAATAATATCATCAATGTACAACAATAAAATGATGTAATAATTTTCAGAGTTTCCCACCTATATATTGTGATCAACTCCTCCTATTTTGAATTCATGATTTTTTAAATAAAAATCTAGTTGATAGTACCATGCCCATAATACCAGCATTAATCCCTATAGATATTTATTTTTTATAGAGACTTTCATTTCATCTCTTCCTAGAAAAAACCCCACTAGATGTTCTATATAAATTTCTTCTTCAAGGACAAAATTTGAGAATGAAGTTTTTACAACCATTTTATAAACATTATTCCTCATTGAATTACAATGGAATGAAAGAGTTGGATTTACTTCAATATATCCACATGAGAAAATTTCTCTTCAACATCAACTCCTTCAATCTATGAATATCATTTACTCACCAACTGATCCTTGTTTTTAATCTCATTACGATGATAATCATATTTTTATTAAAAATACAATTTTTACCAATCACATAGTGACGGTTGGGTCTATTGACTAGATCCAATGTTTGGTTCTTGTCGATGTGGTCCAAGTCATCATTCCGGGATTTGACTGATGATTCATCCTTCATCGCTTCTTCAAATGATGATGGTTCCACAACTGAAAGAAATGTATACTATATATTATTCCCCATTCCTTGTGTTTGTGGGGGTTTAGTACAATCCCTATTGATATTGTATTGACCAATTTATGCCCTTCAATATATCCTGTGGGGTTTAATAGGATTTTATTCAGCCATTATTTCTTCATCCAATTCTCTATCCGAATCCAAATCATTTTGTAATGTCTAATTTCTTTTCAAACCTCCCTATACTTCTTCATTTGAATATGTTCCATGTCACATGTATTTTTTATCTTCAATCACATCAACATAAGATCCTCTCTTGTTATTTCTGGTTTTATCATCCACTATCTTAACATAACATCATTAAAAAAAATTCTAAGATTCTTATTTAAACACTTATTGGATTTTTTATTTGTTAAATTTCTGTGGAATATTCCTTAATCAACAACATTACCATATTTTCCCTGATTTTCTATATTGTTTATGATAAAACATTTACTTTTGAAAAAAATGAAAATACTTCAAAGAGGGATTCTGTAAATGATAAAATTCATAAATTGTTTTTGATTCTCTCATATATAACCCTATTGGTTTTCAATATACAACATAGCTTGAATAAACACTTTCTACTGCTATGAGGGATACAACTAGTAGTTATGTATATTCTTCACCTATTGTTTCTATGCGGAAAAACACCATATTTTTGTGGGGTTCTCATAGAATCCTCATATTATTAAATTCCATGATACTCTGTGTAATTTTAATACTCAATGCATGTGTATTACCCTCCATTGTCAGACCGTATTACTTTGGTTGTCTATCCAGTATCATTCTCAGTGATTCAGTGATATATTTTCATGCAGTCACAAAATTCCAATTTTTTTTGTATAACCATTAGGTGTGGCATTATACTATAATAATGAATGAAAATAACAAAGTATCATTCTCCGTAATTTCTAGCACCATTTATTAGACCAAAAACATATACATGGATGAGATAAAGAAGCTTTGATATTGTTTTATTTTTAAGCCGATATGAACGACATACAAACATTCCTCATTTGTAGGAATCATGCATCTTTTCACCTTCACATTTTAGATTTGGTATATTCATGACTATCTTCAGTTCAGGTATCATTTCAATATTATGTTGATTAATATGCCATAATATATGGTCCCATAAGCCATTTTCTTCTTCAATTGTATGATAGAAAATATCCCCTCTTCTACCAACCTGTTACAAGTTTCCATTTGTTCTACAACCTTTCATGAGAGAATTCCATTTATTTCCCTTTATAGTTCTACCAAATTTATTGAACGTGAAAATAAGTCTTTTGTCACCGAGTTTACTCACACTGAGGAGACTATGATGAAAAGCATCAACATTAAGAAATTAAATTTTTTTTAGATCTCCATTATCTAGCTCAATAATTCCATTATATTTTATCATCAATGCAACATCATTACCAAACAATACAACTCCATCAATCATTTTCTTAAATTTCGGTAATAGGTATGCATTTCTCTTCATAAGGTATGGGCACCCACTGTCAAGAATATATCTTATATTTTTCTTTTTATCATTGAGAGATACTACTATAAGTGTGGATTTTTCATTTTTACTTTTTTCCTTCGATGAAATATTATATTGAGTTGAGGATAGAGATGGCCCTTCATATCTCTTTTCCCCATGAACAATTTATTCATTTTCATACTCATATTCCAAAGGAGAAAAAATATTTTAAATAGAAACACAATTTCATTGGTGAATATTGACCTATATATGAGTTTCGTATGACTTTCTAATGACATTCCTCTTCCATAAATTCACTACATTATGGAAATGTTAGAATAATGAAAAAATATCTATTGAAATTATTTTTTCTATAAGAAGTATGATATGATTTTTTAATCTTTTGTTGAACTCCTAGCTCTTCTACAATAAAATATCTCTTCGCCTCTTCATAATATTAAATGGTATGGATCAAATAGCCACAGAATTAACATATAATAAGTTGAAATATCTTCTCATTTGATTCCTCCTCATGTATCTTTCAATAAGAATTTGTTTTGGCTACCTATAATTTCTGGATACCTGAGGATACTTTTTTATATTGATTCAATTTGAACTAAGGGTTTCTTTTTCAGCAACTCAAGTGATTTTTCTACATGTAGAACATTCATATTTCTTTAATTATGGTCCACTTCATTGGCATCATTTAATGATTCTACATCACAACTAATTCCACTCTTTCCATACAAGTAGGACACTGATCATTCAAATTTTTTGCAACTAAATTTGAACCATTCTTTCCTTTCTACAATAGCTCAACATCTGAAAATGTTCCAAACAATATTATCTTCATTGTCTCTTTGATATTTATTCACTTTCATGTTTACTCATAAGAGTATAAGATTCTTCTTCAAGTCCCTCAACCATTTTGGACATCTTTTATAGTCTGGTTGTGAGTTCATTGATGAATTTTTCATGTTATTCTTTTATCATCTTCAGTTTCACTAGGTGTTCTAGGCTTTCAAGGGTTATTGTTATTACATTAAATACTTCTTCCAGTCATTCAATTTCAGCATCAAGCTGATCAACATCTTTTAATGATTCTTCCACAACTTCACTCTACTTGTTGTATCTCATTATTTAATTCTAAAGCTTACAAAGATCATCCCTTTGTTGTGAAATTAGATCAGAATCCCTACTCAAGTAATGATCTATATATTTATCCTTTGATGTTTCTTCTTTTTCAATAGTATCCATC
The DNA here is from genome assembly GCA_963277665.1 of Viscum album. NCBI lineage: Eukaryota > Viridiplantae > Streptophyta > Magnoliopsida > Santalales > Viscaceae > Viscum > Viscum album. Next base: position 1,144,089,511 of record OY728159.1, on the reverse strand, counting down.
ATTGATGATTGGTTTCAATATTTAAACATTTTTTCTTATTCCTCAATGAATTCATTATCATCGGCATCTTCTTCATAGGAAAACTCTTTTTTGTACAGTTTCTTTCCATATATGATGTTTCCCTTTTGAGGAATCATTTTCTATGTATTTTGTGAGTTTCCATCTTCACCATCATCATTATCAAACATCATTGATCACTAAAAATCAATTTGACCAACTCTAGCATAATAAATACATGCGAAGGGTATCATTCCTTCAAATATACCTTTTTCGATCCTAAACTTCTTGGAAATGAGGGAAAATATTTTGTCTTCCTAATTGTCTTAATTAAAAATACCAACTCAAATGCCCATTTTTTTTATTATATTTTATTTTTATCTCCTTTCCGACACATGTAGTCACACCATCTTTATTTACTCTCATTTTATAGGCAACCATAGTATATAGTATATCATCGAGAGAAATATTAGGAATGTCCCTTTTCGGATGGGATGAGACTTTTGGATTGTAGAGAGTTGGAGGACTGACATTAGTAATTTGATTGATGAAGGGATTATCATTTTTCATTTGGATGAATCTTCAGATCATTAAACATTTTGTGAAAATATGGAGTTTCACATCCTTTAATTTACTATCTCCTTCATAGATATTTATAGTTCTTTCCCACATATAATATATTGATGTGAAACACATCACCATTAGATAGATCTGATTATAAAGAGCTATAGTAAAATAATTCTATGCTTTGGCATCTGAACCATGCATTTTCTAATCGTAATCAGTCATAGAAATAACTTTAGGATTAGTGACTTGTATTCCTTGTGCAGAAGAAAAATGGATGTCCATTCAAAGAGATTATAGATGAGATCTCATACTATTTTTTAGGTCTGAATGTTTCTTCCATCAAAGTGAAGAAATACCCTTAAATTAAAAGTATTATCCATGATAAGAAACATGAATAGATTTAATACCAAAAACCATTTCTCTCTGATACCACTTGTATGATCCAAGGAAACCCTGATAGGGGAGGGTTGAATCAGGGTGTCAAAATTATCATTCAAAGATATGGATATTGTTCCAATGTTAGTGGGAACCCATTAAACATGTATGATTGTTATGATCAGCAATCATACATTCACATGAAAAGAGATGACACACCACTTGTACGTAATTCATCACTATGTTCTAATACCAAGGAGCATACATCGACTGTGTGTTGTCCACACCCAAATACACTAATCATCACTAGCTTTGGAATACAAATGTTCTGTCACAATCACTTTATTCCAGGCACACTACCTTTAAATGATTTCTTAGATAGATCAGTGCTTCCCTCGGTAGACTTCTTCTGACTTATCACATGACACTAAATTGAGAGATTTCTAACTCATTTTATTTACATGAATGTCTCTTCAATGATTTAGAATTAATGTTTGTGTCCCTGACTTAGCTTGGGTCAGTAATTTCATGATATACCTGATTTGATGCACACAGAAAGCCCTGTCACTTGAACATGATATTCAAAATCTTCCTTTCTCAAATCTCCATCGAAAATTCCCTTCACGAAGCTCACTTATTTAAAAAAACAACCCCTTATTTAACAAAAAACAATGGCTCTGTAAGCTTTATTTTCTTTACAGAATAGACTACTTTCATGAACCTCCCTTGCTTGTGCAAAAAATCCTGGCATTGCAAAGCTCACTAAGCTAATACAGAATTTCCCATATTAAAAAATCACTCAATACCTATAAGAATTGACTTATTTGAATTCTAGAATAGTCTATTTGTGAATATCAAGCTCGCATATACAAATTGTTTTGTGGAGCACTCCATAATTTGTGAAATTAAGAAGATTATAGATTTTCCCTGGTATGTATTCTTTCCAAATGAAGCGGGGTAGTTTCTTATTTATCGGCCTGGCCATTCATTAATCTCCACCACCTCCAACAAATTTTGTTGATTTGAAAAATATATATATACAGCACCCCTTCGATCAAAATGAGAAAATAAAATTATTTATTCACAAAGGTCTACTTAACCAAAATGATTTCTGTCAAAACCCTTCATAGCTCCCATCATAATCGCAGAGCCTTTAGTAAGCAATTCCAATGATACATTTCTTGATACTATAGAGGGATCTGTCTCTGATAATAAATCCCATCTAAATCTCATTTTGCCGCATCAAAAAACATTAATCCTTCTTGAAACACAAATCATGAATCCCAAATTCATGAAAATCATTCCATTTTAATATTTTCTTAAGGCCTTCAAGAAAAACCAATTTTATCAATGTTTTCCATTCACCAAATTTTGGACCCCAAAAATTTGGAAAACACTATGAAGTGATGCCACATTTAATAATATTGTCTACTTGAACAATAAGTTCCATTTCCGTGCTATATCCATAATCATCAATGCGAGTATTAGCAACAAACAAAAACCACACTACATTTCTAGAAGAGAACAAACCATGTTCCAAAATTTTATATGTAAACTAACCTATAAATTCAATATCAGTATGTAACATGTTAGATTCAATGATTTCGTTAGAAAAATCACATTTATGATTTATAGAATTATTTTATTTATAAATTCCATTTGGAATTCATGTTATATAATCAACTAATGTTGGTTTGGTACATCAAGCACATAGGTACATAACCTATAACCTCATATAATTTTCCATTTATGGTTTTAGCACCAATATAGGTTGGGAATCACCTTTTCCATTGATGTAGTAACTTTAGTTAATACAGCTATATTAACCCTGTAATAAAATTTAGATCATTTAAATATAAAGAAATTGAGGCACTAATTATATCAAATAGGTATATGTATACCAAAATTATACATGGAATGGTTATTTGGATGGAATATTAGTCATATGATTACTATAATGATGCATGCGATGCTATTTTATTTTCCTAGCATGCCAATGACTATGTCTGTATCAATACAATCAACAATAATAATATCAAAAATCATGTTTGTCACCTCAATGGTTAAATCGTATCAACTATTACCATTGTTATCCAATAATTGTAATAAACAATGCTAGAAAATTTTGGTTTACCCTATACGTGTCTGGAAACTTCTAGGAATAGGTAAAATATTCTTTTGCATAATATTATCATTCATACTAACCAAACAGGAAGTAAAAAATTAAAATGATACTCTGATGCCACTTTTTAACACCCGAACCCGAGATCCCCCTTAACCCTTTGCCAACGTGGTATTTCCCATGGCCTCAAGTGTTCCACTATATTTTTTAATTATTGATGACTATTAATGAGGGTAGAATGTTTTATAGCGGGAAGACTATACATGCATATTAGTGTGCAAAATCAGATATGATAAGTTAATAGAAAACATAATAGGCATAATATGTAATATAGAATTAAAAAAATAAAAACAGTAACCAACTACAGAATCATAAAAAACAAGAAACAATAATATAAATCAAAATCCTATAGTATGAGTTAGATACATGATGTTTTCAGGGAATGATTATAATAATAAAAGGAAACATGAAATATTTGGGACAAGTATATGCAATATTCTATACAAAAATAGAAAAGGGAAAAAATTTCTCCAGTAGAATAATTAGCTTATTCTCGGTCCTCTACTCCCATGATCCATGCAATAAGTGATATAGATCAAGAATCTATAAAATTGCATTGTACCTTATTAAAACCAGAAATCAAGAAGTTTTCTCAGGTACCAATGGTGACCCGTGTAGGGTGGGAGATAAAATTGGTTTTCCACCACAAATAATTCCTAGAATAATTCAACTAGTGTTCATAGAAGAATATTGGGATATAAATAAATAATAAAAAATTTTCCAAAATAAAAAATATATTTCTAAGATTCTTAAAGGATACACGGTTATCCCTTTTTTTCATGATAGGATAGTGTTTTTCTATAATATAATCATATTTACATATAATAATATATATATATAATATGTATACTTGTATATTCACACTATACGTGTGTACATTTAGATCTATATACATGGATACTATGTGCTAGCTCGACCGGGGTTGTAACATAGCCATCTGTAACTTTTCTATTGTTCCAATGCCTCTAGAAATTATACAAGACATGAATCTCATATGAATCTCAGATATCTTGACCATCACTTGAGATGGTGGGTTGAGTATTCATGAACAATACCGAAGAACGAGAACATGGAGATTCATTCCCATCATCTAAATTAAGGTATAATGTTTTGAGAAATCATTCCAATCATCCAATGTAATATATAATTAAATTCCATGGTCAATAGATTACTTAATAATTTTTTATATCTTATAAACAAGGAATTATAATAATACCACTAACAACAATGACATATAACCATTAACAGATTTATAAGCATAAAAAAAATATTGAAGGGTGCAAAATTCAAATAATTCATTTTTATAATCATATAGCATGTGGCATGTATTTTACATTCATTTTAGATTATTTAAATTAAACAATTAAATATATAATTAATGGTGTATACCAATTCAGGGTCTAACTATCACATAAAATGTGTTTGGTCATTTGGAATTAAACATAAGGATGGTATTTCATTTTCCATGCCCAAAGGGGTGGAAACCAATTAGCAGCAATCCTATATTAAGTTATTAGGGTTCTATGTGAGTATTAAATTATGGTTTAATTAATTAAACAAGGAATAATTTTATTTAAATCATTTCATATAATTTTCCAACATGTGGAATAATGGTGATGATATGGAAAAAACCAGACTTTTCAATACCCATTTTAGACCACTTAGAGTACATCTCTAGATGAACACTCGTCGTGCATTAGCCTTTGATTTGAAGAAGGATTGATGAAATTTGAGAATGTCCAACAATAAGAAAATATTTCATATACAATTTCACCTGAATAACAAAATATATAATAATATGAACTATGATATGAAGAATATTAATTTAGGAGCTTACTATTGTGGGTATAACATGAATGGAAACAATGAAATCATAATCTGTTTTAAGTAATTGTCTATATGACAAATAGAGTAGGAGGAAAACCCTTTACGATTTTAGAAGGTATCATGTAACCTAAAATGATTAAATGAAAATATTGGTGAATAATTAATATAATTAATGGAAAATTTAAATTTCAACCACAAAATTTGGGTCACATTGTTTGGCCACCGGGTTAGAAAAATTGTGTTCAATCTTTTCACCACACACTACCCATGATCCCCACCCATATAGGCAGGGATCATTGTTAACGTAATCTTGCACAAGATCCCCAAAAATCATCATTAAATATTTTCTTAAGCACTACCACTTCTCATGTCTTGGCTTGAATTCTTGTAGACAATATATGTTGTCTCTACTATACAACATGTTCCATGCATGGATAATTCAAAGAGTTATAAATAATTGTGCAAAAACCTTGTGACCCATTATTTCTTTTTAATTTATAGAGATCGTTTCCCCAAACAATCATTGAACACTCCTGAAACAATCCTTAATGAAAAGGGAATATTTACAAGATAAGAAATTTATTAAAACAAAAAAATTAAACAATTTTTACCTTCTTGAAAATATGGGTCATTACATGTATTTTGTAGAGAAAAATAATCATTAAAAATTTATAAATGAAGGAATATATGATGAATCTTAGAATCTTTATACCTTAGTGATGGATATTGTGTTTCATTTCTGTTTCTATCCTCAATATCTAAAATTACTTTATTGTGTTGGTTTTTTCATGAAATCATAAAATTTTACAATATAATGAAAAATATATTGATTTAGTGTATCGTAGAAAATATTCTATAACAGAAAATGATATTTATTTTACCTAGAATGACAATATTTATTTTTAGGCTAATTAATGGAAATTTAATTATCTTACCTTACAAGATGTTGGTATCCAATTTATACATCCACGTCCTTATACATATATTTCATCCATATCATTTGAGTATCCTCATATGAGGAAACCACATATTCTAATTCATTTGTACTCAATTTATAAGATTATTGATTCTTTGAGTTCCATGCAACTAAATGGTCAATAATAAAATCTACACCACCTAGGATACAAATTCTATCAACCAAGATAAAAAAACTAATCTAAAAATAAAAAATAAATTTTGAACTAATTCGTTTTCAAATGTAGATCATAGAAAAAATTATTTTCAATATATATAATAACACTCTTTCATTCTAAAATATTATATCCATTGTACTACGCTAAAACCTGAATTATGGATTAGTAAAAAATCAATCTCACACCTTGATGTAATTTTTTATTAAAGAGTTCTTATTAACCTTCGTAATTCTTTCTCAATTAGACATTTTCATTCTTTATCATAAATCAGCTTCCTCACCATCTATATAGAAGTAGAAATTTCCCTTTCTTAAGCCATTTCAAAACATTTCATTTGTACTTTTCTATCCATTTTATATAGATGAAAATGTGGAAAATATATTTTATTTTTTGTAGACCCTGGAAGAATTTCACTAAAAAATTATTTATAATCCAATATTTCTACATTATTTGACTAGATAAATATCAAAAAAATAATTACGTTATAGGTAAATGATATGAAATCATTTTTATACTCAATCATAACATGTGATGTGGTTTCAATCATCTTAGTGTAATTATTTCTAAAAGCATGTCCCATCTTAAACGTCATTCTCCTCAAATAATCTTCATACATGAAGTACATATCTATTTGTAATTGATTTCATCAAAAAAAAAGACTTCCAATAACTAAAAATACTATTACCATCATCGTTATAAAACCCCATGATTTTAAATGAACAATATGTTTGATAGCATATATGACACACAACACTGATATTAAACGAGTCCTGAATTGTTATTATTTATATATGATAATTATAGGCAAGATGTTAAAGAAGATGTTTTGAATGGTATTAAATGAATTAACATATAAATATATATATATATATATTTAAGAACTAGTTTAAATATTAATTTATTAATTCTAAAAAAATAAACACTCAATTTGTGGTATTTTTATTTTATGCTTCGAAAATAGATTTCCTACAAAAAAATGTTTTTTATTGTCTTTTAAGAAATATTATAATCAATATCTGGAATATCTATATATATTACATCTTATAAAAATTATACAAATGTTTAAATAATCATATAAAAATTCTATGATGGATAATTTTTTGGTTTTTCCTAAAAAGATTATCATTTAATGAATAAGGAATAAATAACGATTTTTATTAAAAACTGTATTTTTGTTTCAACCAGTTTAATAGTTATAATTTATTTTAAAATGGATTCAATGTTGTATTATTTATATTATATTATCAATAATAAAATTATGTTCCTTTTAATCAAATATATAATTTAATTATTTAAAAAACATTTCTTATACAAGAAATAATTTTCAGTAAAAACTACATTTTTTTAAATAGCAGTTTTCATTTGATTTTTCAAACTAATTTGAATATTATATTAATCAAATTATATATACATAATAATTTGATAAATTTTATTCCTTATTTTTGATAAGGAGTTTAAAATTTTGTACAGAGACCCTTCTTATAGTCACTATTAACAGTAATTATGATAAAATTTATCACATTAGAAATAGGTAAATTGAGGAAATATATTTTTTTAAATGAAATGATTGTTATATTGCATCTAAATTCTTATTGGATTAATGAAATTTGACCCACATAATAAGAATCTATATATTGTTATATTTAATGGAAAATTTTCGATTCCAATGAAAAATATAATATTTAAATCAATTAATTTTAAAAAATCTAATACCACATAGATTTAAATATATTTTATTTGTCCATATTGGTAGAAAATAAAAATATTATTGAAATTTAATGTCAATATTGAGATTAATGAATCTATATTCTTGATTGATGTTTATTTTTATTTTAAAAAAATTATATAATTACCTTAAATTCTCATACAATGATAATATATATTTTATTGACATAATATAAAAATATATTTAATGATATTGAAAACACTAAATGTTATATATTTTCAATGAATATATTATTTCCAAGAATTATATAGATATGAATACAAATTATAGATATTTTTAAAAATTATATTTGATTTCCCCCATGGTTTTATTTATTTTAAATAAAATTAAATGAATAGTGTACGTTTGAGGGAGAAGATATAACTGGGAACCCATAAAAAGGTGGATTAATTTTTGCCCGATAATTGATTATGGAAAGTTCATTTCTTTGAAAATCATCCAAATTTGGAAACAATTTTTGTTCTTAATAGAAACTGTCAATGTTTCCCTCATCCATAACTAGGTATGAATATACTTTCCAATGGCATGTGGCCAATTATGTTATCATACTTAATGATGGTTAATGAATTTTAGTAGTCGAGGGTAATGGGAGGTCGAGGTACTCATACCATGTTGGGGTGTTGGATTATTACCAACTTTTTCACACCCTTATATTTTAATGATATTTTCATGAATCTCTTAATTATCCTAGTAAGAGACTGTTCACCCAAAAAAAGATCGTAGGTTACCTTTCATCATGTAAAAAATAAAGATATCTCATGGGTGTATCCATCTATATGTATTTAAGGATATTTATAATTTTAACAGTAATGAATTACAACTCTATATGTTAAAGTTTCATTACCATGGTTATCTAAATTGTCCTCTATGTAGGGATGCAGTTTACATTTCATGGAGTGTATTGAGCCATTATTAGGTATCCCACAATCCAATTTATTATAGGAATAAAAATAAAAATAGTTTATTAAACCCAAATATTTTAACATCATGCATATAAGAAATATGTGTGGCAAATGGGGCACTAGAATTATGAGCTCGATTCTGGAGAAGACATCAAATGCATCTAGGTTGTTGTAAGAATATGTTCTATCATAGTTTAATCACACCCTTATGATTTAACCAAACGAATATTACATTATACATGGGATATTTATATAATGAAACTCATTTTGAATTATATTCTATGATTTATATTTATTTTTGAGATTCTTAATTCCTATGATGTATTCCAGGTGGCTCCCTATGCCCACGCGAGTGAGGGAGGTGTGAGAAGCAAGGGATATCAAGTGGTAATCTTCATTACACATGGTTGTGAGGGATAATGCACTGTGATGAACCATGGTATATTTAATATAAAGCTTAAATCTCATGGATTAATCCTACATATCCAATTTATAGAAATAATCTTAGTCTATGTAGTTTTATATGTTTCATAGTCAATTAGGAGATGAGTTTTGATGATTAGCATATGGGAATGATTAGGTCCTGATAGATGGAAGGACTTACATAAAGGTGGGTTCCCATTTGATTTAGGAATGAATCGTTAGGAATGTTTTATATATATCCCATTTTTATCAATAATCATATTCCATATAGTTTAATTGATTGGGGTTTGCACACTGACACTGCCCTTTTTATGTGGGACATATAATATTATTCCACTACCTAGGGATTAACAATTGGCGTTTTCCATTTTTCTGTGACACAAAATATTATGATACTGATCAAGTAATAAACATTAATGTTTCTAATTGATATGTGAAATATACTAATATACATATGTCCGGGGTTTACACACTAATTTTGTGCTTATTCAGATATAAAATTGTCACTTAAAGGATATTATCCTTGTGATTCCTAATCCCTTGTGAGCTGTACCTGCCAACAGAAACAAGGGTTGTAAAATAATCAATTTCATTGAATGTTTTTGAGGAATTTATATTCAACTTCCTCCCTTTGGATGATTAATATGGATCTCAGACCTCATGGAGGCGTCTTACATCTCTTTGTCAAGGGAGGAATCATAGTCATCACAATTCTGTTGGTTGGTGCCTAAATACTAATATTTCGGTTTTTTCTCTAGCCATCATTCCTTCTTGACATGTTTTACTACCTACATGACATATAAACATATTTCTAGACATGTATCATTATATTTCATATATTTTCAAAGACAATCACATTATCTAGTTGGCTTTTTTGAGGGATGTGACATATATTGGATGACATGTTTGAGTGCTAACAGATGATAAATGCTGACATGTCTGGATAACATTGCGGAAAATGGCTTGGAGATCATTGATTAAATTGTGTGACCCTAGCTAACATGCCTATAGGGCTTCGAATGATCCAGCTGACATGCCCTAGTGTCATCCTGCAAGCTAGATGACATACTAGGATTGAATATGGAGAGTCAATGCGACATGTTAGGAGGGTAATTCATGATATTTATTTACATGTATATGGGTCATCTTGATACCTAGATTTCTTTCCATATGGGTGGGGTGGACATTTATTTGAAATTCACAGGTGCTATCTTTAGACTGAAATTATATGTGCTGGTTCCAAAATTTGAGTCAGGACATATGTCCAAAGGACACTATAAGGTTAGAATGTATATCATATAGGGATTCCTAATACTTAGATGTAATTACTGTAGGGAAAATTTGACTTTCTTTTACATTAGTAGAAGACATTGAATGATCCAAATAGTATACCAAAATAGCATCGTAAGATCTTGCTGCCATGGCATGCGGCTATCTAGTGTCCTAGATGGTTCACATGATGTGCATGAGGATCAATATATATGTTTATTGTAAAGTATCACATCATTTAGTCCTTGTTCTGGACCATTATAATGAATTCCTTATATTTATTCAGTTTTAGATGATTTAACGAGTCTCGTGATTTAAAAGATGTGTTGTATATTTTTTATGTGTTCAAATAAAAGTCTTTCATGTAATATATAATGATCACATGAAGTTCCTATGCATGTTTCATGATCTCCCCGACTGCTCCCCATATCTTACATGATGGAATTCTTGTCCATTCATGAGATTAGCTGCTATGATAAATCAGTTACAGTTGTATGGTTCATCTATGTGTTTGGATGCGCAAAAATATAACCACTTGATTCTAGGGATAGGGATTTATAACTCATTCAACCTCAGTGGTCAACCTATTTTAATGATTAATATCTCACGATTCTTGGATGGGGTCAGAGGAGGTCCCCAACATTATTCATCTTCATGAGGTCATATCATGAATCTCTCTAGAACATCACATTTATTTAGATATTGTAATACCATTTCATCAATAACTACTTTAATGGATTTCATTGAGTTTACATGAACTTTTTATATTATGAGGGTATGCAAAGAGAATTTTATATTTCCAATATAAGACATCCATGTGCCATTGTGAGAACTAGTTTACTTATGAAGGCCTTTGAATGATCTAATGCATGTTTTCTAGGTCATTATATTAGAGAAGGATGGATTGTAAGGGGGATTTGTGAAATCATCATGGATTAATTGATGGGTCTTGAAAGACCATGTTACAGAGAGACTTAGTGAGTCACATTAGTTATACGACCACAAGAGGATCCTGTCATTCCCTCTACAGTTTAATTTTCCTATTTTTCAATGGTTCGGGACCTCATGAGGTTTCATGAGTGCTGTTAAAGATAATAAATGTACCTTTTTGTGATGTGTCAGATGACCAACAAATGGATTTTTGGATATATGTGAGCACTTTATCAAAAAAATCATATTTTTTTAGGGATCCATAGGCGGTATTTGAGGTAGGGTAGACATAACCATGGCCTTTACTATATGGGGAGGACATGTCAGTGGGCTTTCATGAGATAAGGTAGACCTGTCTCTGGGTGATTGTGCCATCATGTAAATTTCTAGGGTTGGGTTGCATGTTTTTTATGTCTAAAATATGCTACTTTCTAGACATTGTTTATATTCCTTAGTTATTTTACAAAGGTTGGGTATCTAATGAGTTTTGATTAATGTTATATTCGAAAAGCATTCTTTTTATGCCTGATGTTTCATGTGTGTTTTATAATCACAAGAGCCACCCATATTTGGATAATTTCCTCTTATTTTTTAAGTATATTTTAAGGCCATTTAGGTGTCAAATAGTTTATAATTTACATAACATAGGGGCTCTTTCCTACAAGCCACTATGTCATCATTGAATTATTAGGGCACCTTTTATTGAACAAACAGAATTTTCAAAAGGGGATACACGGGATTTTTTTAGGTTATGCATTGTTCATGGTCATCTATATAAAAACACTACTATTCACGAGATCTTGTGTATACTATATATTAATGTGACCGATGTGATCATGACCACCTTCTTATTCATTTTGTATTGTGGGGAAAATAATACCCATATTCAGGTATTCATTCAATTATGAATTTGTTGAAGATCATTTGGATGGTCTAAACAACCCCCCCCCCCAAGGATCGATGTTCACGAGACCAAGGGCTCAGTTAAAAGGAATGTAAATTCATGATTTTTTTGGTAGAATACATTTCCCATAGGGAGTGTTCTCTATCTTTTACTGAAGACAATATGCTTTTCGAAGGAAACAATATTTTTTCCAAGGCCATATGGTGGTCCTTGAAAGCTATTACATTCATGAAAACTAAATAACTAAAGTGTTATAGTTTATGGTCGTTTAGCTTAGACATTATATCATATTTTTTACGGTATTTTATCTCATACCATGTATCAATTTAGTTTAGGGACTTATATCTCATACCTTTTATTCCTTTAGTTTAGGTTCTTTTAGATTAGAGATTATATAAATTTAGTTTAGGGTCCTTTATTTCACACCATCAATCATTTTAGTCTAAGGTATTTTAGCCCATACATTCTATCACATTAGTTTAGGTTCATTTATATTATACCTTCAATTTTATTATTGTATTACCTTAGTGATTGAACATTATTTCACTTAGTTTTAGGGTCTTTTATCTTATAAGTTCTACCTCTTTTGATTTGGATCTTTTAGCTCGAATCTTATATCTTTTTATATTATGGTATTTTAGGTTAGACTTTATATCACATTAGCTTATTTTATTTTATCTCAGACCAGTTAAATTTTTTTGGGATATAGTGTATAAATACCATGAATGACCCAATAAAAAATAATATATGGGGATCATTCATGATTTTGTTAAGTCTCATGAGGATTAGATCTCCATTATTGCACAGTGGAGACACCTCTGGTTTGATGTTCAAATCCATTATGCGTCTATGGAATTTCCAAGCAGAGGTACATTCATTGTGGTATTATCAATTTAGTGGGAAATAAGTGGTATTTAGATCCCACCAGGATATTATGAATATGGGTGATATATGGATAAACTAAACGTTTGAGTTTGTGAGAATGGGATGGAAAAGACTTCCCTAGAATGGCGTGTAATAACATTGGATTCTATGTTCCTCTATGGTGTTTCTAAGGGTCGCCTGGATTTATTCTCCTTTATTGAAAGGAGGAGATTGAATCTTTTTAGGTCAAGGCTCTAATGAGTCAATATCATTGTCATGAAAAGATGATATCCAATCTATTCAGAGGACTATGAATGATTTTTGAAGAATGAAAAGTCTATATGATGTGGTTGAGTATCAGAATAAAACTGTCCAGGGAGGGTTGTAGCACCCTAGGGTAGTTCGGCTCATAGATTGAGATGAGTGAGCCCTATACCCTATGGTTTTGAATAATGAGGTGTAGGCCATAATTTTTTTTAATGGAGTGTCACATTTATGAGTTATATGTGGGAAAAACCTAGTTACATAACATCTAGGATGTATAATACAATTGAACTTTTTGGTATAGATTTTGAAAATCATGGTTCGTAGTGATCAATTCATTTGGGTGGTCTAGAATAGTAATGTGGTGACTCAACCAAAACACACTAAGGCATTGTGTTCTTCTACAATGATATCAGAGATTACAAGGATCGGAAGTACCTTTTTGCAGAGTAAAGCATATGGTGGATTAGCATAAGCATAAATACATGATCCTTAGGAATATATTCATTTTCAATCAATGGGTACCTTGAAGCTGGGTATCCTTTCCTTGAGACAAAAAGGCTTTGATGATCTATTGAACTCAATTCTTGAAGATTATTTTGTGGAATGTGAAATATCCAAGATGGGTTTGAGCACCATAAAATTGTGACACTGGTTAGAGAAAATATTATCATAGTTAGGAGATAAAAAATTTCATTAATAAAAAATTTCTTAAAACATAATGGTCCAGAAATACTTTCTTTTCTTTTAATAGGATTATAGGTTATGCCCTATGAGCTTTATGGGTGATTTATTTTCACCTGATTTTTTTCCTGAACATTGGAGGTGAATAGTGAAATAAGAAAAGACATCAATTTTTCTCAGGGTTCCCTATACAGGTTCTCATCCTAATATGATTTTTTCTCTATCATTATATGATTACGTTCAACCATTTTGGACCATTTTAGGATTGAGTTTAAGGAAATATAGATTGGACCAAAGTTTAGGTAGTTTAATTTCATGATGCACATGGACCTAGTATGGGGAATGATACACAATAGTGTAATTAGGACACCTAGTGTTAAGACTACCACAAACAACCTTCTGGGTGGGATATGGAAAATTTTTATTCAATGGATTAAGGTTCTCAGGCCATGAATAATGATATGGGGAAATCATACGATGAGTATTTCAGATCCCACTAAGGTGATTAGTTCTGCAATAGTGATTTCATAGCTCACAAGGATCTGAAATCCATTTTAATGGATAGATGTATATTTATTATGACCATATAAACATATGAAGGATGCATATAAATACATGAATGATCAAACAAAGGGTCACATGTAGACATGTATCATATCCAGGGTCCATGAAAGGGTTTGGATAGTAAATTTACTTTAAACATGAAGTATGATTTATGTTTTAAGATGCTTTAATGATGATGGAAGAACCATGTACTCTTTTTAACCAAGTAAAATCTCCAATGGTCCTTTTATTTGTGTAAATAGTAGATAATGGTCTGTCTAGTTTAAACTCTAGTAGCGGGGATGCATTTTCTTTCATATAGATTATCATCATGTGGTAAGGATTCTTGCATTAAATATTATCATCATGGTGTAAGGATGTTTTTGATCAGAATATTTAATATCATTAAACCATGATTCTTGACTTTTAGTTTAACATCATCCAACAAGTAAATGGGATATGATGTGAATATTTTTACAAGATATTTTTCAAGAATTATCAAGAATTACATAGAACTAGAATGTACATAATAAAAACAAGATTTTATGACATAACCCCAATGCAAGTTTGGGTGCATTTATTTCTTTGTCAGTTTTTGTATCTAGGACATGGATTGGAGATCCAAACATCACTACATATCATACGATGATTGGAATTAAGACACATGTAGTTCTAGGATGATAAACACTCAACACAGGTCTGGATAATACGTAGAGGTTGGTATTGTTTCTAGTTATTTCTATACCTACTCACAAGATTTGATAAAAATGTATCACTATATATCACGTGATTATATTAATCATGCCCAAAAATGTTTTTTTGGAAAGAAATTCCTATGCATGATTGGACTATATGTATAGAGGGGGAATTTTTTAATTTTCTTCAACTAGAAATAGGAATTATGATCTTGGGATCACTATGTATAACATGATTTATAGAACCAAGACACACATAGTTCATGAATGGATGTGCTTTTTGAGACCAAAACTAACAAAAGTGGTTCTCTCATGCGTGTTTTAAAATAATGTGCAGTTTTGTGTTTTGTAATGGGAATCAACCACGATGTTAAATGTCATGCATAAAGGACCCAAGGTATAACTTTTAAAGTCTATCATTTATGGCTGTGAAGAATATTTTGTGTGTTTTTACACATTATTTATTTGGGGAAGCCCTTACAGAAATTCCTAAGATCAAAGGAGCTATGATCGATGTGAGAAACAATCAATGGTAAAAGTTCATATCACAATGTAGAGACAATTAAGGATATGGAAAAGGCGTTTTTCATCAAAATGGGGCTGAAAAAAGATACAGTATTGAGGTATCCCTACATTTCTCAACAAAAATAAGAATCATTCCATATTTATTTCAAAAACCCATGTGGTTTAATGTCATGTAGAAAGGAAATAAACCATGTAGTTTAATAAAACAAGTTAAAGAAAAGGATAACACGATGAGATAGAAACGGATGGCAGTGTCTTTACCCAAGACTAGATTTTTGGATGTCACAATGAATCCCACGATAGTAGGAATCATGACACATGTAGTTCCTGGATGAAGATATTACCTAGGTAGAGCTAACTCACACATGGGATTAGGGGATCTTCATCTCTCCTTTGCACAAATATGTCTCATGTGCTATGTATATTTAGTGAGATAGTTCATCCTATGCAGTATAACATCATGTAGTGAGGACATGATACATACAGTTTACTAACCTATGGTGAGGACATTCTTGGAAGGTTTAACATCATGTAACTGGGATCAATCCATATTTTTTATCATCATTTGGTTGGGATGATCATCCATGTAGTATAATGTCTTATGGGGAGGATGAACTACTGTAGTATAATTTCATAAAACCAGGACATTCATTTTTTTTAATGTCATTTACCAAGGATGACATGTGCCTGATAACAGTTATGAAAATAAAATCTTGAGAAATATCACATTGGTGGGGGGTGTTACATTCATTCTATCCGTCATGGTGAGTGGGTAAGCCCCATTATGATAGACCTTGTGTAGATGTATGTATTGTACCATTTGGGTAACATATTTGAGGTTTCATTCCAGGTATAAATGACATTCTGGACTCTAATACAGGTTCTCTTTGACCAAATAAATGAATATGAAATTTTTAATAAGTATCATGTGATCTGATTATGATGGAATTTAATGTTTTTTAATATATGCATCTAGTTGTCATCAAGCTGATCCAGTTCATCCATATGATTTTTTCATTGATAATATTGTGAGAGAAGTCTTAAAATTGATATTTATATTGAGAGTATATGTAATTATATTTATAACATAGTATTGGTCTCGTACAATAATGAATATTACGTTTCCTATGTAGCAGTATGTGTGGTGGTACAGTAGGACCATAAAGCAAGTAAGAGCTTGTTTGGAAAATAATTCTTATCATTTTCACTATATTATGAAGTATATTTGATAGAGTCTTATTTAATGCCAATATCTATCAGTTTTACATTATAGTAAAGTGAAATGAGTTATTTTCCTTGGTATAGTAGTCATGGTACAACTTCTTCAATACTATAAAATAGAATTTATTACTATTTTATATGAATATTCTGTGAGGGACCCTGAACATGGTAATGAAATGGGTCACTATAAAGATGATTATTTACTTTTTCAAAACCTATTTCAGGTGTATTTTCATATCCTATGTTTAAAAGAATATGGTAACAATAATGATGTACATTAACATCTTAGTTGTGGTTGGGGGATATGGACCCACAACATCCACTCCCCAAATGAAAAATAGACTGGAATATTTAGATATGGGATTAAATTATTAATGTCTATGGATTATGTTTTCATGGATTGGGAATTCATGAAATTTCATTTTGAATTCCACACAATCCTGTACGATGGTTTTTTGGTAATAACCAAGCCTTCTGATTTGGTGGGAGGGTCTGGTCCCAAAATGAAGAGAGATGATAGAGCCTACATGGACCTCTTCCCAAATTGTGATAATCACTCCTTCTAGTATATATATGATGAGTGTTTTTTTCAAATCCACTTCTTTTGAGGGACCTCAAATAATTTGGTCCATAATTTAGGTTAATATTCATTGCACAGATCTAAATTTATTCCCTTTTGGCTTGATCTGTCAAGATAACAACATTTTTGAGGTAGCCAACCATGGTTATACCCATAAATGAATGGATAATGGTTCTTTGTAATATATTTTGGTGCAAACTATATTGATATAACCCATATCAAAAACCTTTATCGATCAAAAAATTCTTTAATATGTGATATAGAAGATCACTTCCTCTGGATAATGGTTTTCCTAGACTGTGGCTACATTAGAATATATGTTGGATCAATAATTATATGATCAAAAAACTTAATGCAATGTGTTCTCAAAAGGGAAATATCCCATCAATACCCTGATATAAACAGTAATAGGGTCTAGTTCATCCTTTTCTATAATATTTATCATTCATATTCCTTATTACTATCTTTGAATCCCCTTTGATATTTATTTAAGATATTTGTAACTATATAGAAAGCTCCATTTTCTAATAGTGGCTTGGTATTCATCATTATTATTCATAAAACACTCAAAAAGAGATAATGATTACAAATAAAGGAATGTTTATGGAAAGGAAAATTCAATCCATCTAACAACCAAATTAATCTTCATGTTTTCCATAATTTTGAAGATGTGAAATTGCGATGTTCCATAAAAATATATCTCTAATTTACAGAGAGTTTCATGAGAATAGAATAACTCCTCACATGGAATCTCTATGTCCATATGTATATTCTTCGGGGTATGATATGGTTACTATAAATTATCCATGTATTTCCATTTCATTGATGATTGTGATACAAACTGAATGTCATCTTTCTTCAAAGATTCTGCTAATCAGACCATGTTCCATTCAACTAATTTCATGAAAGTATGTACATGTTCAAATCAATATAAGTGACCAAATAGACCATGTGTTGCTTCAAGTAAAGACCCATTTTTTCCCTTTGGAGATGAGTGAAACACATTTCTTCTCAACACCAGTGTATTATATCTCAGTATTTGTTCAGTTGATGTAGTAGAGACTTTTTTCAATCCCTGCATCATTTTACTAGACTAGGAGGTTTCCTAGTGATCATTCCATGGAGTCCACATATAGCATGAGCAGACTCCCTTCCGCTGGTGGCATCATAACCAATGTGTGAAACATGTGTTACATGAGACACTCACAGTATTTTTGGAAGTCATCTTCCCATTGATTTGTGTTTCCCTTCTTAGATAGCATGATGAATTGGAGAGCATTGTACGCTATGTTTTCTATGAAATTCCAAATATATGTGTGGTGAACATGGAGCCCCATCAATTTATTGATATTTATTGGTTGTGAAATTTCTAAAGTAGCATTAGTCTACTCTAGGTAGGCATCAATGACATGCTAGCATACCAAAAATCTAAGAAACTAACATGATATTAGCCCAAAGGTAAATTTTAGTGGATTCATCTTTATACAATTCTATCACATCATGATGATTATTGTTTAATGATCTATGAACTAATAACATCACTGTCGATGTATCAAAACTAGTTTATCCACTCAATATACAACTATTCGTTCCAAGTACAACTTAAAGGTAAGATACATGGCATGTTAATATGTAGCACCACAATTTATTATCCCAAACAGCTTGACATGATATAAATAGTTCCCCTGATGAACTTTTAAGGATGTGGATTCATCATATCTGGGGGAAATATTTATTGGATTGTACCCTTTAATACCCATTCATAATGGAAAGGTCTTGGAATCCAGTAGTTTCATCGATCAGAAGTCCTATGATTTATAATTGGAATTCTTACTTTGGGAAATGCTGATTAAGGTCTCTAAAATAAATGAAATCATTAATCTGTAAGTTCGATTTCTTGATAGGGATTGTGTTAGTTATAAATATTGTGTTTCTAACTTCTCAAATAATATTTTATTTGATTTATTTTTCATCTTATGCCTCTATATTGGTTTTATGTGATGGGTTCATCCTCCTTGTTTTTTGATTGAAATCTATATTTTCTCTGTGTAAGATAAGATAGATTATAGCCACATCGAGATTTGAAATGAAAATTTATGTCTAGTTACAAGAGAATCAAAATTATTCTTTCTTTAGAAATGTGATTTATAACTCATTCCTTTCAAGGTTCATAGAAGCAAAAATTAGTATAGGAAGAATTCTTTCATATGTTAAAAGATTTACATTCTATATATTGTCATGTGTTGTAGATAACATATCCTCAAATAATGTAGGGACGTTCATGAGTTCATCCTCATATTATTCCCCCTCTTAGTTTGTGGAGACATTTAAAGGTGATGTTTTCTAATTTGGGGGGCTACTCTGACACTATTGAGGTGACAAAGTCCCTAGGAAGGTACATTATTATCCCCTAATACATATTTCATTGCAGATAAATTAGGAATGTTTTTTTCATTTAAAGTGTCACTGTGAGAAAAAAGGGTATTGATATATGGATTCATGTATATCTTCTTGATTATATCTATGGGGAGAACATGGTCACTATCGAGCATACACCAAGGATGTTTAGGGGTGGTCCCCAAGAAATTGAGGGATAAAATCATTATGCCATCATCCCCCATTTTTTATTTGATGCATATTATTTAGAATTATACTACATCATGTCTGGATTAAGAACACTCTGATGGGGTTTTTTACCACGTATTACGCCAAACATTCCATTAATGGGGTATTTCAGAAACTGAGTGAATATTCATGGTTCAACCATATGGCCATGACTCCTGGGTTTTAAAATCAATACATCTATTATGGTGTCTAAATTCATAACAATATACCCATTTCTAGATGTGATATTCAAAAACAAAGATCCATGTTTGATCATCCCAAGAAGACTTCTCTATTTCTTATAATTCCCTTGAATGGTCATCTTAGTGGTAGATAGGTACCCTTTTCTATACCCCAAACATCGAAGGGTTTAGACCATGATGAAGTTGATATTATATCCATTGCCAATAAAATGTATTTTGATGTCAACATTATTTAGTCTTCCTAAAACATATAGGGGTAAGATGTTCTATTTCATGATTTCTTCCTAATTCTAGTTTGTGAATGAGATGGTAATATGGACTTCAGAGGGAATGGTCTCCACTCAATAAAGATTGGTTTCATTGACTTATGTCTCGAACTCTTGTGGGATCCTTTGGGCCTAAAAAATTTCATCATTATGTTATTTTAGAATAAGGAGTGCATATGAGATTGAGATATTTTATGGGGAAACATAAAAAAATTTAGAAATTCATAGTTTGTTCCCATGTTTGGAGCATTTATATGTGTGTTTCTCTTATACATGTGTCCTAGGAATCAAGGAAATTGAGGGAGTCAATCCTTGTTCTTTTTCAATTGGTGGGGGGGATCTAATGCCAGTGGTATAGGTTACACTGACCTTCCCCATTTCTGAGATTGATTAGATGTTAAAACAACTTTTAGGATGTCAAATATGATAAATAGGCACAAAAGAATGCTAAAGGGTTCAGGGACACCTCCATGTCTCTTTTTAACCTATTGGAGTGATTTCCCATGAATCTCAACTACATATATTTAATCAATTGATACATGACCAAAATATTGTGTCTGAACATGAACATGTTGTCCCATATATCATTAGATCCAATGCATGTGGCCTCATGTTCCATAGTTATGTGTGGGAGACTCAAATTATATGGAATCTTCAACATTGGACAAGGGGTAGAACATGTGTATCATGTTCACAAAAACCATGATGATCTATTTTTCTATTGAGGAGTCTATTTTTCAGGGTCGTTCCCATGCATCCAATGTCAAATGGAAGAAATTATCCCAAGTCATAGCTTGCATTGGAGAATAATAGAACTACTTATTTTTTTGTTTCTTCTTGATTTGGTTGGTTAGTCCCACTTCTGGGATACAAATTCTACATCAAATCTTTGGGTGAAAAAACTATTATGGGTCTATGTAATTCTCCTACCATAATGGAATAATCCTAGTCAATGGTTATTTTGAGTCATCCAGCTCTTGAACATGATCTCAATCTTGAATCGATGTTTTTGTTATCCATGGTTTTCATCTGACTCTACAATAGTTATGTAGGATACTTGAATTGAATAATTTTCAAAATTCACTTTTCCATTATTGACCATTACTTAAAAGAATTATTTAAAGATTAATAACTCCAGGATATTATGACAGAGTCTTATATAGAATGGGAAAATGAAGAGATGGTTGGTGTGGTTGACCTTATAAGGTTTCTTTGGGGGATGGAAGTTAGAGTAGGTTATTTTCTACTAATACTAAGAAATAATTAGGTTCATGTTCAGTTTATAATGGGTATTAATTTTTGATCGTCTCCATAAATCTTATGAGACACTATTTTCTATATTATTTCTGTTCGAGAGAAATTCTATGGTTGTCACCACTTGACAAGAGGTGATGAGTGATTCAGGACCTTCCTAAGTTGATGGATATGCACTACTATGGGTCTAAGTGTGACAACATTAGCTTCTACATTCCCCAACCTCTTTCCCTAGGCTTAAACCATGAGTAATGAGTTGGATTAGGTTCTATGATTGGATTCATAAAAAATTTCATTTTTGAAAATTCTTGAAACCCACCAAGATACTTCATTAGGATAATAGGTTTCTGAAATTCATCTTTGAGATTATCAGCATAGAGTTACTACATATTCTATTATAAGGGAAGTATGATGAGTGAATAGTTTAAACAATTCTATATATTAGTAAAGTCAAACACCCACTCATTTTCGTGCCATTTGATGTTATTCAGGTTATGTATTTTCATTTTCCTTAGAATGGAGTTGAAATAATAATGTAATTGATGAAGATGTTCTTCTATCCTATAATGGAGCCTGCTAGAATATTATTGTACCAATCAAATGATGGACACATAGATGTTTGTACTAAACATCTATCCATTTTCACCTTCTAATGATCTCGAGTGTTAATCATCAGACCACATCAGGATATGATGTTTGTGATATGATTTTTGAGGTCTCATGTGCCATAAAATGTTGTCTAGGTAATATTATAGAAATTTGATGTGGGGAATTTTGTTTCTACCGATCTAGGATATAGATTCCTCTCATTATAAATAGGTTCAAATTTCTCTTCCATTGATTCTGTTCAAGTAGAAAGGGACTCAATGATGTAAAGAAACTTATGGGGAACTATAATATATGTTTTCTCTCATTTACATGGATATGGTAGAGACCTATGAGGTGTCCCTTCCTTTGTCTCCCTCTGATTCTTGGTTCATCATATGAATGAGTGATCACCCTGGAGATGAGGAGGTTGTCCCCACAATGAGAGGAATTAATGATCATTTTATAATTCCACATTTATTATCACTAGACTTCTATATTTAGAGATAATATGACATTTATGTACCACTCATTATAATGGATTTCATATTTGAGTGAGAATACTCATCTTCATCAAAAGACTATATTGTGTGGGAATATTTCCTATGAGTAGCTCCTCATTGAGTTTTGTGATAGTTTGTATCTCAATATCATAATATGATAATTGTTCCTTTCTAGAAGGAGACCCAAATATTCTAGGTGGTGATTAAGATGTATCCAAACATTTCCCTTTAACTTTGTTAGTATTCCACCAGGGATGTGGAAAGTTGATATTTGGATGTTCCAGATTTTGTAGACATCTTTTGTTCTGAGAACATGCTGCCTGAGTTAGTGCATCCATATCACTCTCCTCTCAGTGTATGTTATCCCTATTATGGCCATATATATTTAAAACATGATTCGTAATGTATTTACTGTCAACAGTAATGATATTCACATAGGCATATCAAGAAATGGTTGGTGTTCAAATACTTCTTACGCAACAAGAAAATTATTCACTTCATTCCCCGTGGTCATTATTTAAACCCCACGCCATTTTGGGTCATTTTGTATAATGAACCTGATATGGTCTGACCACCTTCTTCATGGGCTCCTTCAGATGTGGACCATGAATAGTGACTTTGATGGATTTTTCGGGTCATGTTTTCCAAATGGCACCGAAATCAGATAGTTCTAACTTATGGTGGGAGGAAAGGAATGTTTATCGACAATTGATTTTTACCTCCAATCTCGGAGAAGAATTTTTATTTATTTGGGGGTTTTGATGATGAAATTTTCTCTTCCCTGAAGGCTTGGGGTTATTCAAGGTCTCAATTGGACTTGAACGATCCTATTATTCTGGATGTAATGATTCAAGTGGAAGGTTTAATGATTCCAAAGAAGTATATTGAGATATTAACCCCCCACCCAATACCAACAGACTGGGGTTGAAGTGGAATCATCCCTAATTCTCTAAGTACCCTTACAAGGGATGATATTCATGGTTATGGTTATTGAGTAATAAATAAACCCAACCGACCATGATGGGAATTATTTTTGAAATTTATAAGGATATGTATTGAAACATCTCAGGAATTTATGATTCTAGAGGTAGAGGTAGTGTTATATATTCCTCCCACAAAATAGGGTGGGTTATTTCTTGGACGACAATTATGGCAGTTTCTACCATTACATTCTTGATGAATCGTAGTTGTTATCACATATAATATTGGTGTGATGAGATCCCATAGTGGTTATAATTATTTACATGAAGATTTCTGGTTGATAAAAACATTATCCAACATATCTAAAATGCATTAATATTGAAATGGGGGGCCATATTGAAGCCATGTTGGATATACACTACATTAATTCATGATGTTCAGGAATATTTGATGTGGGGGAATTCTATTGTAGTGACTAAATGGACATAGCATTATTCTATTCAGTGATATCATCAGTGTCTATGAAATTATCAGATACCATATCTTAGTGGAAATGCAATTATTGGGACGTAATTGAAATGTAATGCCTTGTATTTTTCTCATACTCAGACACACACACATCTTGATATATATGTGAAATTTGTAATGGGTGGGGGGGGGGGTTGTCGTGACATGATAACAACAACAATGTATTACATTTTCATGCTCTTCCACTCATTAGTTATGAAATATTGAAAAGGTGGTCATATCTAGTGGACCGAACATTAGATTGATTAGATGACGGTGAAACTTGTAACCCAAATTAAATAGATGAATATCCTTCAGTCTCAAATCAACCACCCATAAATTTTGTCATAGATAAGGCATGAACTCAATTCCATGCTCATTTGGGATATCATAGTAAGAATTGGATATGAACAAGAACATGATGGAGAGGTTTTCTCCTTCAAACATTCATCATATGTCATTATCATCCTCCTCTTCCTCATACTAACATGACTTCATCACATCACACCATATAATAGGGTTCTGAAGGATGCCTACCGACTAGAGTGGAGTGTAACAACATCTGAGTTTGAGAAAACTCTCTATATGATGGTTTCCAGGAAACTAGAGGATTTCATTATCTATGGGAGATATCTCCATGTGTAGGATGACCATGGTGGATGTCATGAGTTATGTCAATGATATCCATCTCAATAATTCCAAGATGAGGAATATAAAGGAAAATATAGTCTTGTTCTTTAATTGAAGAGTTGAAGGAATAATTTTGTGTTCAGAATTTGTATCGAATAAAATCATGGGAAAAAATAATTGAGAAGATTATGAATATGGGTCTTGATCTGTGTCATGGTCAAAATATGGAAACATTACTTTTGTAATTGTTTAAGGATATGAATATTATTTATGATGACTTATAGAAAATTTGTGTAGCTATTGGGTACTGCGGGAATATGTTCCCTTTGATGAGAATCCCATAGAATATTATAATGAGATGTCTCATTATTGATATTAATTAGAGACTATCAAGATGAATTTTATATTATCCCTTGGATATCCATGATAAAAATGAGAGTATGAGATGATCCAGAGCCATTAGAATACGTCTTTCTCATTTTTTGGAAGGAGTATGAGCCTACCCGAAAAAATATTCCACTCTAACATGGAAATCCAAAATTAGAGCCATAATATGAACCTAGTATGATTATACATTCCCCACTATAATATATCAATGTACCTTTATAATGGAAATATGATATGAAAAACCTCTTATTTTTCCTAAAAAATCATGAAAGTTCATTTTTTTCATTGGTATATTTAGAAATATCTTCTAGCTTATAGGTTCTACTAGAATCTGTTGACTATATTCACTAATGGGAATATGAACCAATCTCGAGGTATGTACTATTATAACAAGGTTATCCTAGTATATAACAAGGAGATAAGTCCAATCACAGGACTTTGGTTTATGAAATAATACATTTTCGATGAGAATATGAGCCTGCCCCAAGGCATGCACCCATATCACTTTGTGAGCCCCAGCTAGAATAGGGATATGAGCCTGATAATGGGCCTTTAGAATATGTCACTAGACATCGGAATTCTTGTTCCCCTATACAGAGGCATGAAAATCTATCACCTGGAGTTCCCAGGATGGAATAAGAATATGAGTCTAATCCAAATCATCGTCCTTTATTGTAATAAGCCAATAATCCTCCTAGATGGGTGTATGAATGTGATCATTCTCTAATGAGATCACTTGTTCATCTAGATTAGTGTGATGTGTTACCATGGATATAGAGATTATAATATGTTCCTTCCCCTATCTCTTTATTAGTGCTGGAATTAGCCGATATACTATGTCAACTAGCGATAAGATGTATTTTCAATTTCGAAAAGTGTGCTAATTGTTATAAGACTACACATTTTTGGTCTCCCATATGTACTAAAAGATATCTTCAAATGAATTAGGGATAGGATCCCAAATTCATAATCATTATTCCATCAGAATAAGTTGATGGAATTCATTGAAGGGGTTATGTATATACACCTCCCTCATGCCAATTATGGCAACATTCCCAAAAACATGATTCATGTGAGAAGAGAATTGATCTTTCTCACTAGTCACTACAAGTATATGCCGACACACATCATCAATGTGATTGGAGACATGTACCCACTCCTATATATCTAATTTCTTCCTTACCCTATGTGTTTTCATTATTATCTAGGCCTGGGTGTCATAGGTGGAAGTGTATCAGGTGGTACCCTCTACACCAGGCTTGTGGGTAATTCTGGGATCGTGCTAGAAAAAGAGGTTGATGGTGGCCCTCCTCGAGGGTGCCTAAACTAGATGGGATCCATAGTTTACTCCCAAATACCCCTTCCTTAGATATTAAAGGTGTTTATTGTGGAACTCTAGAGATAATATCCAAAAGAGATTGGTTTTTGGAAACGAGGTCTACAAAATTAGCTATTTCATTCCCTAGATGATGCGTACTCATCGACTTCAGTACTTGAAGATACTTGATGGATGATTTTAGGGTTAGGATTATATCATGTTAATGTTACACATGGAACATTTTTTTTACCACATGACATTGAAATTGTCGTGATGGTGAGATCATTATTCAACACATTGGGTCTGTGTCCACATTTGACTTTCTATAATGGCTTATGGATGATATAACTATATCAAATTGAGATTTTATTGATGAGAGAAGTATCTGTAGTCCTATAAGAAACAAGGAACAAGTTCATATACTAGTGAAATATTATAGTCATGATGTGGCCAATATGATATTCATGGTTAAATTTTTTTATTTTATTCCTAATCTAACCATTCTACTCATTGGGAACTGATAATATGTGTATGGACATATTTCATGGGAACCATGGTTATAGAATAATTTGAGATAATCTTTGTTGGGATACCTATTTTTTCATGTAGTTTGAAATCATTGTATGATAGATAATAATTATATCATATTTTATTAGAGAGATTCATGTTGAGTTCAACATTTTTTCATATTGTGTAAAAAATGGCCCAATGGATAATAACCCAATTAGTTTGTTATCATATGGTTGCGTGTTATATTCAAATTGGGTTCATCAATTTCATTTCAAAGGAGAATAAACCACCAATAACCCCTATCTAAGAAGATTCAATTTTGTATGATGGTTGATTTTGGGTGTTCATTTATTGCATAATCATCAACATTGGGTCACCATTTTCATTCTTAATAGAAACTCCCACTGGTTCCCTAAACCATAACTATGTACCAGAATACTTTCAAAATGCAGTTTTTCAATTTGGGTTTCATATCCAATGATCCTAAGGGACTCTCATTGATCAAGAGGATAGTTTTTCATGATAATGACACCGTTTTTGGTGGGGTAAATTTTTCCTACTTTCAGACTCCCTTATTTATTTATGATATGTCTGAGAATCTCATTCTATTCCTAGTATTAGATTGTTTACCCTAACAATATGATCACACTTTAACTCTATTTCTATATAATATTAGGTGATATCATTGTTGTATCCATGTTTATGTAACCAAGGTTATTCATACTTTTTCCGAGTAATGAAAAAGTGTTTTATATGATGAATCCACATAAATAAGAACATCAAAATTTACGACCATATGGGGCGGTTGTTAATATTCTGAGGAGTTAATTGGGAAATTATGATGCTTTATATGTATATTGTTTCTTATATGAATAAAAATTAATTTACTTCATTAATCTCATGCAGTTTAGCCTCATAAATAGATAACATATGTGGAGGTTGTTAATATTCCGAGGAGTTGATTGAGCCATTATGATGCTTTATATATATATCTGGTTTTTTATAGGAATCAAAATAAATTTACAGAATTAATCTCATACAGTTTAGCATCATGAATAGATAACAAATGTTCGATCCCTGGGACATTGGATGTTTCATCTTGCTTCGCAATGAGGTATCCTATGTATCCTAGTTATAGTTCGAATTAGAGTTATCATAGTTTGATCACAACCTTGGGACTTTCCACATGTTAGATTCCATTATATGTCGATATGTATATCATTCCACTCATTATGGCTTACATACTATGATTTCCCATGCTAGGTGATATTCATGATTTAAATGATGTATTCATTTCTATGCCCAAATCCCATGTGAATTATTCTTGGTGTGAGAAATATGGGATAATAAGCGATCAACCTCATTGCATATGGAAGTGAGGGATCGCATTCTAGGGAAACCCTAAGATTGTTTAATATAGAGAATGATTCTTAGGGAGGAATCCTACATATTATGTTCATTACATGATTCAATTTAAAAATATTTTAATTGATTTTTCAGTACACTGGGGGATGATGTATGATGATCACCCCATTGAAATTAGTGTGCCCCAACGGTTGAAATATCAATTACATGGGGGTCTTACAATGATGTTGGTGCAATTTGAGTTTGTGATTGGGCCTTAGAAAGGGATTGTATATATCCAGTTAAAAGATGGAATTTGACACTTTATAGTTCAATTGATTTAGGATTACCCATGAAATATCCCTTTTTATATATTTCAGATCATATTATACCACTATTTGGGGATTACACACCGACTTTTCCCTTTTATGTGGTACATATCATGTTTTTTTTCTGGTCTAATCTTATACACTAAAATTTACCATTTTTTGGGACATATCATATTATTACACCAGTCGAAGCTTCCACACTAACATTTCACTTATTCTGAAAGAGACATTCCCCTTGAATGAAATGATCATTCAGACTCCCTAAGCCCATGTGAGCTATACATTGTGTGGGAAATAAGGGATGGAAAATAATTATTTTCATTACTTGTGTATGTGGGACATATGTTATAAGAATCCCCATTGGATTCTTAATATGGATCTTTGACCTAAATGTGGCATCCTACATATCGTGGTTATGATAGAAATCAAATCCATCATAGTTTAGTAGGCCAGAGATTACAAACTAAGATTTCCCTTTTTTTCTGGACAACATGCATTCTAGACATGCTAGAATGCATGCATGACACATCGAAGAATGCCTAGACATGGCTCGTTATGTTATGTATGTTCCTAGAGACATGTGCGTGATGTAGTTGGCTTTTATGGGTTATGTCTCACACCATGGATGGAATATTGAACTATCATAACATGGTAATGGAAAACATGTCCATTGAAAATTTTGAGACATGGCTATATGATTCTGAAGGCCATCACAATATCCTGGGTGACATGCCTAGAGGGAATCTCATGATATAGATGACATTCTTGGGTGCCATCATTCATGCTTTCCAACATGCTTGGGGGGCATCGTAATGGACAATTCGACAAGTCTGGAGTGTGATGCATGATCATTCTTAACATGTTTAGAGGTCCTCTTAATAATTGGATAGCGTTCATAGAGAGTGTTATGTGAATTTGTGGACATGACCAGGAGATATCATGAGAAACATCTAACATGTTTTGGTTCCATCATATGAGTCAAAAAATATGAATTATGGATACTACATGTTTTGGACAGAGAGCCTGAAGGCCTTTGCATGACTGGGGCACCATACCCATGGGATGCCATGCGACTTTCTTGGACATGTCTAGTGGACATCACATGATCCATGTAGTTTACAAATAGAGTGATGAAATATAAAGCGACATGTCCTAGTGAGGTCACATGTCCTAAATGGTTAACACAAAGTTCACAAGGATCAAGGTATACGTTCTTCAAAAATTCTCAATTATTTTAGTCTTTGTTTGATCCATTTATCACAAATTACATTGATTTACTAAATATTATATTATATAAAGTATCAAACTATCAAAAAGAAGTGAATTATGTTCTTCACATGTCCTTAAAAAAACATTTGTGTGATCTGTAAAGATCATTTGAAGTAATTATACATGATACATGATCACTATAGAAACTCATCAAATCTTACTGGATGGAATGATTTTCTGGTTGCGGGATTAGCCTCTCCATATTATCTAATATAGGCCTTTTGGGGAGACAGTTTGTCTGGATTCCCAATAAAATAAAACCCTATGATATTGAGGTGTTGGATTTATAGGACACACCAACCTAGTTTTTTCTTCATTACACGATGCATATTGTGTGAATCCAAGCTGGGGTCAACTGATGGCCTTGATTTCATGAATCTTCATGTGTTCATGTAGTAAATCTCTTCGAGGGTGTCTCTTTTCATTCAGTTAACATAATACCATCCCTTTAATGTTTCTTTTATTATATTATTTAAAATTATTTGGGTCTTTTTTAGTCATGAGGACCTTCCAGTGGACGTTTATTAAGAACGGAGGACATGTCCATGTGCCTTCACAAGAATTATAATCCTTCTGAAGTTGCTTTCATTATCTCAGAAAACCTGTTTGGGAAATATCAAAAGACAGTGTTGGGTTTTTATGATCCCTTTGTGAAATTTTCGTGGTTTTCTAAGGGGTATTCTGTGACCATGCTGGGGGTAGCCCTGGATCATCATGTCAGTTTTATAATAGTGATATAATCGTTTAATTTACTTGTTATTTTTTATTTTTATATTTTTAATGGTTTGGGATCTCATGAAGTAGCATGAATGTTTGGTAATGAATTACTTTACTTCTGGGTGGTGTGTTTTGTGACCATAAGAAGTATTTGTAGATATGTAAGGTAAATTTTCCAAAAACTACATCAATTTTTCCTTATGGATCCAATGGGGGGAATAAGGTTTCCTAGACATAACATAGTCCATTCATGGGACATGGATGACATGCTAAGGGGATTTCATGAGATGAGGCAGGCATGTTTCTAGGTGCTGATGATGTCTTGAGAATCAATATGTGTATGTTGCATATTACTTATAACTATAAGAGGCTCCCTAATCCTGCCAATTTATTTCTATTTTTTATTTTACAAAATATATGGATCTCCAGATTTTTCTTTATTATTTTTAAAGATAACAATTTTTCACATCAGGGATACATCACGTCAATTTTACGATCGTAAGTATCTCCTTCATTGAAGATATTTTCTCCATTTTTAATGGATTTTTTATGGGTTATTATGCTTCGACTAGTTATAAATTCACATGTCATTGGGGTGATATTTTGGGATTCTTATTGTGATCACTGATTGTTAGGGAGAACTTTTCTATAATAAAAGGGCACATCAAAAGGGGATTTTCGGGATCTGATGCAGGTTTTTTGGTGCACATGATTTTCTACATGACCCTCAACTAGTCATACAAATCACGTGTCTCCTTGGTGTTTATGTGGTCCATCTCATCATTACCACTTTATACTACCCTTACATTTTTCTGGAATATAATACCCATATTCATGTATTACTTTATAAATATTCGTATTTTTTATTGGATGGTGTCAATAGTGTTAAAAATGCCATTAATGATATTTTATAAAAGATAATATTTTTTTTAAAGATTTTCAATTCATAAAAACATTATATTTAGAAAAATATATTTAAAATCGTAGTAAACATTTATCATATTCCCTTAATGGGTAGTTTTTAATTTTATTGTAACTTTATTAACACTTAAAGCGTAGAATACAGTAATTTATAATTAAATGTCAAAAGAGTTTACAGAGGGTTAACTATAAATAATAATGGGGAAAAATTGTCCCAAAATTATTGGATGAGTTAATTTAGTTTTATAGTCTTATAATTTTATAATTTTATCTATTTGGGAAATTTATAGATCAAATTAATTTATACTAATTTAAAATTTTAAAAAATACCAAAAATTTCTCCTTACATAAATAATAAAAGAAAACCCCGTAGAATGAATCTTCACACAACATTGAGAACATATAGATCATCCAAACCCTACATATTTTACTTTTAAACATATATATCCTTATTATGGAGGTGATGGTCTCCTTAAAATACTATCCCTAGATCCCTAAGAGGAGATCCAAATGAGTTTCTCCAAAGAAGAGGTAATCACCACAACATATCACATTCATTAAAATTCTTCTATTATATCCTATAAATATATATAATTTCTAATAAAATTTTATAAGAATTATCCTATGTATACTTGAATGTTCTCATTATTATAGAACCTCCATTATCCACTCTATTTCTCATCAAATGATATGTGAATGTATCACTCCAATGTGCGTACGACTTACTAAATTTACATAATAATACAATTAATTTTCATGAAAATATTTTATATATATAACTTTTAATGTATTTAATTTTTATTTTTGACATTTAAAATTTAATTATACTTAATTAATGATATTATCATATATACCATATTACCTTCAAATCTATAGGGAAATGATAATGTCTCACATGCGTGGGTGTGGACTATGACCTCCATGAAGAGATATAATTAATTTATATTAATTAATATTAATCATAAAGAGGATTGATTTGACTAATATATATTATTTATATGATATAATAATTATTCATTAAATTTTAATTATTATTTACATTTCTTTCATTCCATCAGTCAAAAAATGTAAATAATGTTCATGCATATGTATGACCTAATGTCCCCATTAATAGCGTAATTAATTATCTATCTATAATTTTCTTGGTTTATTATAAATATGTATAAAAGGAATACATAATATAATTATATAATTACTTACATTATTTAAATTATGTAATATTTATCAATGTCTAATTATATATTCTACTAAACAAAAACATACATGAAAATCAATGATGTTATTACCCAAAACATGATTTTAATAATGAATTGATATTAGATGGGTGATAAGTGATTATAAGTATGTAATATATAGATTTATTTTTAATATAATGTTTTTAGAATATATTTATAATATATATATTTATTTTATAAGAGGTTCTATCACATTCCAAGGAAATCGAACCTGAAGAAAACAATATATCTCACAATCTAATCCCCATTCAAGGTTTTTTATGTTTTATTCTTTCTTCTAAATATTCCCCTTCCATGTGCATTTTTTTAAAAAAAATATAAATTTTTTACTATTCTACAGTAATATTATAATATCAGTTTTATTAATTATTGAATTCTTACACAAACATTTAAAATAAATATTCATGTCATTGTGAGAAGGACGTACTTTTAGAATTTTTTAACAAACATGTGAAGGTAATTATTATTTTAACATATACGGCATGATATGATTTTAATAAAATGTTGAATATTCTATTACATGAATATTACATTAATATATTATGAGTTTATTTTTCGAAAAATTGTTTGACCCCATATAATCTGTGTTTTTAAAAATGATTTACCAATTTAAATAGTCTCTTTTCAAAAGAGTGTTTTAGAGAAATTTTTCTGATATTTTGATTTATTAATGAGACAGTAAATTATTTTACAAATTATATTCCACAAATATATTATAAATTTTCCATCATTATTATTTCCCTAGATGGATTACGAACATTTATAATATGATGTAAAAATGTGATAACATTTTCCAAATTACACCTGATTCTTCATAATTATATTATCGATAGTGGAAATTATTAAAATTCAATATGATATATTCAATAAGAATTTTTATGTTGATTATATTTTCCCTTCATATGTAGAATATATGAGACTAATTTTGTTATGGGTGGGGCGAGTTGTATTCTATTAATCTATTGGTATGTATAATTAGACAAACTAGCATGGGTATCTGCTAAGGCATTACCCATTTAAAAAATAATTCATGGAATGAGCGTCAATGATACTTTATAATGGCTTATATTATGAATTATCTTAGTATTATATTAATTATTTATTTTCTATTTATTTTTTTTATTTTTATTATATCTATAGATATCTTCTAAGATAATGTGATTATTTATATGGAAGTATTTTATTCTCATTCATTCAATACATATTATTTTTCTGCTTAAGTTAATGATTAATTATCATATATTTAATAAATTAAATTTACATATTTATTATTTCTTGTTTAATTAAGTAATCATTCATTTTATGAATACTATTAATAATAATTTCATCCCACACCATTCTAATGTTTAATTTCTATTGCGTGAAAAGAAATGTTTTATGACTGATATGCATGGTTATGATAGAAGAAATAATGTTTTATTAAAATAAAATAATTTTTTTATTTTATGTATTCATATTTAATGTGAAATTATACTATTTATATACCCCTCTAAGTCTACTAAACAATTCGATCCTATGGGATGGTATTTATTTTATATTGTGACAATGTAACAAAGTATCCAATAACTCTAAACTACAGGGGAACAAATATTTTTAGTTTATTTCATAAAATGTTTTATAGACACTATGGAAAATATATTTTGGAAATGTTATTTAATATGACCCTATGACAGAACTTGAGAATATTATCAATATAACTGGACTTATGATTCTAAAAATTTTCAAACAAAAATTTTCAATTTATGTATGAATTGTAGTAGTTTTAGAGTTTTAAATTATGATTCATAATCTACTCAAGTATATGAAAATAATTATAAATAAATCCTAGAAAATGTAATGGAAAAAATATAAATAAATTTTATCTATATAAGGATTTCCCTCTTATACAAGATAATAAAGATGGATCTAGATCAATAATTGGAGATGAAAAAATATAGTTGTATCGAGATAACTAAATCCATTTATTAGAAATATCCTTGACCACATGGATCTTCCTTCTAATCCGAAACATGGTGTAATAATGTTGTAAAACTTGTTTTGTCAGCAATGGGCCTAAAAATAAATCTATAAATGAAAAATGGATGAGTAACTTAATAAAGAAATTTATTTCATTGGAATGTAATTAAAGGGGGATGATTGATATGGAAGTTTACCATCTCTCTTGGGTTGTAGCTCAATGGTGTTCATTTATTCATAAAATGAAAGATGAAAAGAAATAAAGAACATAGAATACATTTATTCTAATAAATTTTACTTGGAAACGTATTTTCTTGTACTTAATGAGTGAATATAGATAGGAAAATATTTCGATTAAGATAAAAGGAATAAGTGAATATTTCAATTTATCAAGAAAACAATGCATGTTCTTCAAGGCATGACATGGGCTACGTACTCAACCCGAAGGGAAAGATACATTTTTTCTATGATTGGAATAAGAAAATCCTTCAATGGAAACAAGTATCCCAAATATTTTCAAAAAATATGGATATAGTATAATATTATATAGAGAAATATAAATAATTCTCAAATCCTTATGTCCTTAAAATAAATATGCAAGAGAAATTTAAAAACGAACTGATTATGGGAATAAAGTAAAAAAGGTTTTTCCGACATACGATTATTTTGTAAAGAGAAAAATATGTACAAGCATGGTGGGAATAAAATTTTACTACATGTGTTGGGATAAAGTTTTCCAATCTTTTGTTTTCATGATCAGGAAGTAAACTTCTTAATGCGAAATGATTGAAATGTAAGGATATGGGGAATTACACAAAAAAATGTCTTCAGCATTATAGGAAATATACCAAAGATGAAGATAACATATCAAGGTCATTATTTTTAAATTACTATTATTTATTTTTAATTAAAAATGTATGTGGGTACGTGGAATTTAGATTTCTTCTATTGAATTATTTTTATCAATGGTTTTCCACTTAATATAATTGTGGAAAATTTAAGGATTGGGTTGTTTTAGTTTTTATTTAAGGGTTTTTAACAATTTGTCTCATAGTACTGATAAAATATAAAAGTTATTTCATGATATGTTTATAGTTTATATAAAAAAATCATTACGAGTAATTTAAATCTTAATATGATACAAATGTTAAAATAATAATGTTTATTTGAGGAAAATAAATTATAGATACGATAAACATGAATGTATGTATGACCTTGGAAGTTATTTTTATATTGATTCATGATGGAGTTTAATCTATTTTTTGGATTTATGTAATATTATATATGTTATTTAAATAATATATAATAGTTTATTTATTTAAAGAATTAATTTTTTCATTAATGATTTAGGGCGATTCCAATTATTACCACAAAACTCTATTTTTTATTAAAAACACAACCCACGGAAAACAAGGCTGGTGTAGGAGAAAAAGAACATACTAAGGTGGTCTAAAATATTTGAGACCTAACTGGTCCCCCCAAATCAGCACCAACCCTTCCGAATCAATACAAGAAATACTATGAAAACACACATCATTTTTACCTTGATCCGCCACCTTCTGAGAAGCAAAATAATCTGTTAATCTATTACTCTCTCTCCAAATATGAGACAGCCACAAACCATTGTTGCTGATCCAGCTCCTACATTTCCTTATAATATAAGCAATCGACCATGGAGAAGATATCATGCCAATAACTGAGTCATTAATTATCTTTGAAGTGGTCTCAATATGAGAAAGGGATATATTCCTCTAGGCACACAAACTAATCCCTGTAAGTATAGACTTGGCCTCAACTTGGATGGAACTACAACTCCTATAGAAAGTAGAATAGGAAAAAAAAATACATCCTCTCCCATTACGAACAACACAACCCCCCGTTAATGAGACCATCGATACAAGAGCCACTAAAGTTCAACTTCATCTCCATAATAGGAGGGTACCATCTAACCCAATTCACTTTTCTCATGTGAGCTGGACGATCCACAATAGGACAACACACCAGCACTTTCCTCAAGGAGGGAAAATCTCCTAAAACATTGGAAAAACGAACCAGATGTAGAATTAGGAGTCTAGTTATGGAAATCACCTAACTTTTATGGGTTTGAAAAACCTCAAAATGGACTTTATTCCAAGCTTTCCAAATGCACCAACACCTTGCACTAAGAATCATAGATTTGGCCATTCCTTCAGAGTTAGCACTATTCATACCATGAAACCATCTATCAAAAAAAGAATATCCATCAGAAACAGAACCATAAATATGTGTGAATTCACCAAAGAAAATCCACACAGCCAAGCCCCAATCACTCTAAAAAAAGATATGGTTGGAATTTTCCTCCCTACTACAACTACAGTAATGACATTTGGAGGCCAGATAGATGCCCACACTTTTCACATTCTCATCAGTAGGAACAGCCTGATTTCTGATTCTCCACAAAAGATAATTAACTTAGTTGGGATGATATCACACCAATGTACCTTACTCCAGCAATCATTACGAGCCCAGACGGAAGAGATCTCTTGAAACTCCGTAGAGGAAAAAATACCAGTCCTTGAAGCAGTGAAAACACATTTTTCTAGATCCCTATTCTGCTCAATACGGCCAAAAACATTCCTTCTATATTCATCAAGAACAACATTGAAAAAAATGGGTAACTACTAGCTTTTTTGAATGAGATCATAGGAACCAGACAACTAGGGAAGCCAATAATCGACCCAGACTAGTCGTGACTCCAGAAAAAAATATTTCCCTTCCCAATAATCAAGCGCGGATATAGGTGAATAATAGGCATAAAACTCTAGATTAAATCCCAGAAAGGAGAAACCCTCCTTCCCCCCCCCAAATACACTCCTTGTGAGGCCATGTTTTTACCCAAAAGAGTGCAGCCTTCCACAACCTCCCAGGAAAGCTTCGCATGTAAGCAGTGAAGAGAATCCCTAAGGATTCTAATATTGGTCCCACCTTCCTGAACCGGTCTAGCCACGTTCTTTCAATAAGCCCAATGACACTTCCCCTCAAAATGATAATCCCAAAAAAAATCAGCCATAACCTTTTCAATATCCCTAACGACCCCCTTAGGCATGATGCAAGCTGAGAGAACATGAACTAGGATCTCCAAAAAAACACTATTGATTAAGGCAATCCTCCCAAAAAAGGATAAAAACGATTCCTCCAGTCAATAACACAATACATGTTTCTATTAAAAATACCATCATAGTCTCTAATGTGGATGCGACCAGGAGATATAGTGGAACCAATATAGATCATAGGAAAGGAACCTTTCGGTATCACCAACAATCTGTGAATAGAGCAGACATGAATATAAGCACATTTATCAGAATGATAGTAACTACTCTTCTTCATGTTCAATGTTTTCCCACTCCAATTACAATATCCATCCAACACATTAATCAAATTACCAACCGACCTAACACTAGAATTAATGAAAAGTTGTGAGTCATCCGCAATCATCAAATGAGAAATAGAAGATTGTCTCATACGTCTCCGATACGGAAAAATATCACCCATGAAGACCTTCTTATTATGAGATGACTAAGGGTATCTTGCAATAAAATAAAGAGGGCCAAAGAGATAGGATCCCCTTGTCTTAGACCAAGAGCCATCTTGAAAAAACCTTGGGTTTTTCCCATATAATAGACTGACTTCCAGGAAGAACTAAAGCAGTGAAATAATAGATCAACAACCCACAGAGAAAAGCCCATACTTCTCAAAACTCTTATGATGAACCCCCATTCCATCATGTCACAAGATTTATTCATATCTAGCTTTAAAGCCATATTAGACCCATGATATTTGAGATTAATATCATGGATCATATCATGAGCCAACGCAACTGCTCCCTAAATCGACCGACCTCTAACAAAACCATGTTGCTCAAGAGATACACAACAAGAAACACTTCCAACCAGCCGCAAGATAATGATACTATAAAGGATTTCGTAGGAAAAATTTCACATACTTACCGGTCTAAAATCAAGGATGGAATACGGATTCTTAACCTTAGGAATCATAACCAGGGTAGTAGCAACCACCACCCTAGGAATACCCCCCCCCCCCCGAAAGAAATACTGGATAACAAAAATCAGATATGCTTTGATCACCTCTCAAGACCCTCTGTAAAACACCCTAGGAACCGATCAGGACCTAGAGCACTCTCTGGTTTGAGCTTCAACATAGCATCACGAATCTCATCCTCATCAGGAATGGTTTCCAGCAGATCATTTTCAGACCAGAAACCTTCTGCGGAATCACCTCTGACAACTCTGTATTCCCATTAGGATAACCAACACCCATGGAAAAATTAGGACCAGCAAGAAGATTTGTGAATTGTATGATTTTAATAATTCATTTGGAAATTTTAAAGATAGTTACGTTTAACATGGATAAACAAAGTAATTCACAAAAACTCTATGTCCTAATAACATTCTTGATTCCGGAAAAGTGATTCCAGAAATGAATCTTAACTAATGTTTACTAAAAATAAGATTCTACCTTAAAGCGTATAGAATCTAACTAAATCAAAGTACAAGTTTAAAAAAGTATAATAAAGTTATAATTTATTCAACACTAC
Organism: Viscum album; assembly: GCA_963277665.1. Lineage (NCBI taxonomy): Eukaryota > Viridiplantae > Streptophyta > Magnoliopsida > Santalales > Viscaceae > Viscum > Viscum album. The sequence continues at coordinate 1,144,049,847 of OY728159.1, read as the reverse complement.
AAATTCACAGTGGAAATCAAAGTAGTAACAGTACAAGTAACAAGTAGAAACTCTTTTAACCCAAATAGGAGGGTATCCAACAACCCTGGATAAGTTGTCCCTTGATTTATACTTTCAAGAAAGTCTGTCTTACCCAAACCCAGGTAAGCCATCAATCTGAAGATTGGTATCTGTCTTATTATCCCTGCAAGCCCTCGATTTTTACGGAAATCGGCACCTCTGACTTTACAACCCGAAGTCTCTGATTTTAAAGAAATCGACCCTCTGCACTAAGCAAGTCTGCATGAAGTAATGTTTGAACAAGCAGTTCAAAACTTTCTACACGAAGCCTGATATCATGTTATCGTGGTATTTAATTCTAATATTAAGATTCAATTTATAGGTGATTAATGATAAGATAATTTTAGAAATATAGTGAACTTATATCTATTTTTTTGATTTTAGAATATGGGGAAACACATTTTGATGGATACTGCAGGATAACTAATTATGAAATTGATTATGATAAACTTTAGAAATTATTTTTTGAGGTTATAATAAGATTTAAAATATTTCTTAACTTTTGAAAACCATTTTGCTTATTCTAAATGCTTATAGGATAAAATAATCACTTATGGATCTTTTGATTAATTAAAAAAATATTTTATTTCTTTTGGAATATTGAAATTCATCTCATATATCTACTTCTTGGCATAAGTGATGAAGTCTAAATTTGTTAAAGTGATGATATTTTGATAATGGCATCAAAAAAATCAAGTAATTATATTTTATTGAGTTCATTATACCAATAGTAAAACAATAATTCTATATTAGGAAAATTATTTTGAAATAAAATATTTTTTTTCTTACTCAGAAATCAATAGTTTTTTGACCCATAAATGTTTTTCAATTTTGTGTTGGTTTACTTTATAATTATGTTGATATTGATAACTCTTTGTTAATACATGTTGAATAGAATTATTTTACAAATCCATATTTTTTATTCAAAAAAAATTTATCTTATTTATAAACCATGTTTTTTGGTGACCTTCAAACTTCCATTTCCTTTTATTAAGAGGATGTTTTATTAATCCATTTTATGATGTTGGTTTTCCAAAAAGAAATTATCTAATATCAAAACATAAATTATAAAAAAAATAAAAATACTGAGGGAAAATTTTAGTTAACAGAGAGGGGGTGAAAACCCCAATTATTTTAAAATAACAAGATGTTTGTTGGTATATACAACCAACGACAACATTCATAACGAGCCATACAACATCATTTTTAAATATGACCATTACAACATAATTGATAAATTATCCAGTATGTATGGTACTAACTAAATTTTAAAATATATAAAAAAGATATATTCATTAAAAATTACTATATTAATTCCCTTGTTGTATGTAGTCAATTTTAAGTAATGTTATTATATTATTCAAAAATATACCCCCTTCAAAAAATTATTTCATCTAAATTATGTGAGAAAATTATTGTAATCAATTTATGGATCTTATATAAATATTATATTAAAAAAAGTTCATTTTTAAATTATCATACCAAAATTACCTTAAGGTAAAATTTTCATATATTTCTAAGAGGAATCATTTTATTGTGAATAGTGAAAAATTCAAATTTTTATTGAAAACTATATTTTTTCAACTGTTTAGATATATAAATTTTATTTAAGATTATTGAAGATAAATTTAAATTAAATTATATTATAAGTAATTATATAATATTTACCATAATCGAATTGATAATTGTATTTTTTTATCAAAAAAAATCTACAAAAATGCTTTTTTAAGAAAACGTTTATTTTTCATAAATGTATCTTTCATAGTGTTTTGAGAAATTATTTTAATATCGAAATAATCCCATTATATATATTTAATTTTATAAAAAATTATATATTCAATCAATATGTTCATATTTGGTAAAAGGTCCATTTTATTCATAGGGATTATGGATAGTAATTATTGTAAAATTTATAACCTCAGAAAAGGGTATCTAAAAGTTGTATACATTAAAACTATGAGATACGGTACTAATAATTCATCCTAATTCATATTATATGAAGTTTGACATACCATTATCATAACATTGTATAAATTGGTATATACAATGGATATTTTTCCACGAACGAGACTAATATCAACTTTAAATCGAAGCCAGATAAAAAATCTCACTCTCCTAGTTCTTAATATCTATAATGTGACCAAAAATGGAAATAATGAAGGTATAATTGAAAATAATTATAAAAAATGAAATTAATTAACTTATTTTTATGATATTAATTAATTAATAAATTTTTAGTTCGTTATATAATTACCTTAATTTTGTTTGAAACATTAATATAATATTTGTTAAATTAATTGAAAAATAAAATAAATTATTTTTAAAATATTAACAGTGATATATAAGGAATGTGATAATTTTTCCTACGATGATCTATATCTATATAAAATATTATGTTGATTTAAAAGAATTATATTTAAATTCCCTCAATGTATTTATTAATTTCTTGTCAAATAAAATTGATATTGTTAAAAATGGAATTAATAATATTTTATACAATGTAATATTTTACTGAATGATTTCAAATTCAATTAAATATATTTTTTTTGAAATGATTGATTAATGGTTTTATAAATCTAATATATTCAATTTATAGTCCATTTCTCATTTTATAGTATTATTATTAACACTTAACGGTTCAAAAAATTTTATATTTTGAAAATTGTCAAAAGCATTAATGGGGGGTTAAAACTAATTGATAATGGTGGAATAATAGACAAATCATCTCTCACTTTTTTAGAGGAGGTAATTTGGACTCATATTAACATTGATTAAAATATTATAAATTTGGATCTGTTTTAAAATCAAAATTAAGCTATATTAAATTTATATTTTTTAAAACAGTGAAAGTGCCCCTCACCTCATATATAAAAGGAACCCCTTATCTCAATTATTTACACACCTTTGTGAACTTTTTATAGAATAAAACATAAATATATATATTTTAACCATTCTTACACATGTTTGGAATTTAATGGCCTCTTCCAAATTTCAGCCATAGAATCCATTAGAGGATATCAAAATGAGTTCTTCCGAAGAAGAGCTAATCACATTAACCAATCGCTTTATTTTACTTCATATTTACCTCCTCTAAATATATCTTATTTATCATAACATGTTAAAACAATTATCCTAAATATAATTAATTTTTATCAAAATTATTAAAGAACCATTATTCACCGTAATCTCCATCTAATTGAAATTTATTGTACTGTTCATGCATTCGTTTGACCTATCGTCTCTACATATCAATGGAATTCATTTTTCGTTACCATATTATATAGATGAGAATTATTATCTGTTCAATGGATACATATTTATTAAATACATTAATAAATAGTTAATTATAACATATTGTCTATTATCGGAACCACATAAATTGGTTTTGACAGCGCCACACTTTCTTAGCGCTAAGAAGGGATGATAAGGGGGGGATTTATCATTGCTAAATAAAGCGCTAATAAAGGGAACATTTAACAGTTCTAAAAAAGCACTATTAAATGTGACCCTTTATCAGCGCTTTTTTGTACAATTAAGAGATCCCCCTTTATCAATGCTTTTTTAGTAGTGCTGAAAATTGGAGGGGCTTTAACAAATCTCCTTTCTAGCACAAATAAATTATATATTTAAAAAAATAAAGAAAAATAATATATTATTATAAATGAATATTTCTATTGATATTAATATAATATATATTTTTAAATATGTCTTAGTTAAATATAAATAGGCTATTACAATTAATATATACGAAATTGAGTTAAAATGGCTTCAAAATATTTTAAAATATATTATTAATTATTAATTTTTGTAATTATCCTTGATTAATAATAATGTTATAAATATTTGATGACAAAAAATTATAGAAATTTATTAAAGGATATAAAATAAGTTGAAAATGTAACTCAAATTTCAAATGGCCATAACTTTTGATCCTGATGTACGTTTTATCTCTAAAGCATATCAAATCAAATCTTGTAATGATCTCTACACCCTAGTGACCTAAAGAAACATTTTTTCCCTTTTATAGAGACCCAAAAGGCCCATATGTCCTCCAAAACTGAGTTTTAAGTTGGGACACCCCGATTTTTTAACATTCAAACTGGTATAACTTCTGCAATAGATGTCTGCTAGGCCTGTACCACATATCATGTCAAAGATTGTATAATTTCTTCTATTTGACTGGTTGTAGAGTTTAAAAGAACTTTAAGATTATATGTTATAGTCGTTTTAACATAATATGGATTTTCATATACACATATATATGTATTTATTCGTAAATATATATATATATGTGTGTGTGTCTGTGTGTCTGTGTGTGTGTTGTATATATGCATGCATGTATTGGTTTATTTATTTGTCAACACGCATAAAAATCATATTTTATAAATTTATTTAATACTAATCATATAAATATATATTAATATACAAATAAATATACAGATAATAAATTATAACTAAAAAATATATAAATAAATATGAATATAAATTAATATATGAATAAATATATATATACTAATTTATGAATAAATATATATGTATTAATATAATTAAATATATTTATAATAATATGAATCTATATTAATATATGAATAAATATAATTATATATACATATATAAATTAATATACATATATATATATATTAACATATGAATATATATATATATATTGATTAATATAACAAAATTTATTTATATTAATATGAATACAAATTAATATAAAAGTAAATATAAGTATATATATAAATATAAATATATATTAATATACGAATAAATATATATATATTAATATATGAATATATATATATATATATTAATATAGCTAAATATAATATTTTTTTTATGAATTAATATGAATATATGAATAAATATAACTATATATATATATAAAAATAAATAGATATATCATTAAATAGAGAAAAAACAAACTAGTTTAGGGGTAAAGGTGTAGGCGTACTTAGGGGAGGTCTCAGGTTCGTGTTCGGGTGGAAGCAGGGAGGGGTGCGAGGGCATGTGGGGGATTCGTGGGCAAGGGAAACACGTGGGAGGGTGAGAGGGGGTTCGCCTAGCCCTGAGGGGGGGGGGGGGGGTCTACTGATGTTAAAAGATCCTGCCCATATTTTATATTCTTGTTAACTTTTTTATTTTTTTTAGTTTTATATGCGCTTAAAAAAGAACTAATTAAAAGTTCCTTTTATCATCGCTAAAAAAGTGCTGATAAAAGTCAATTTTATCAACACTGATAAATGACCCATTTTATCAATGATTTTTTAGTGCTTATAAAAGGACCCCCATTTATATTAGCCTCAATTAAAAATTCTTTTTAGTGCTATTAAATCCCTTTTCTAGTGCCGATAAAAGCCATATTTGTAGTACTGTATCTTACCTTCAAATTCATTGGGAAATGATACCATTGATCAACTATATGTGTGCACTACGACCTCCTCAAAGTTATGTGATTTACTTTACGTTTAATTTTACACAAATGGAATTTAAAATTTGTTCGATGAATATATTTTATTTATTTTATATAAACAAGAAATTTGAATTCTTATTTACCATTCTTTCATTCCATCTGTTTGATATTGGAATCAACATTCATGCATGCGAATCACCTACAATCGTCATGACTGATGTTATTCATTTTCTACATATAACTTTTATAGATTAAAATAAATATTCTTATAATTTAAAAATATTATGTTAATATAATTATTAAAAATTTGGATATTATGTAACATTGATCAATTTAATATGTCCAAATCTACCAATTTAAAACATATATTAAAAACAATGATGTTATTACCTAAAAATTGGATTTCAACAAAGAATTATTAATAAAAGGATGATAAAAGATTATAAGAAATTCATAATTGGAATGATTTATATGAACATATCTATGGAATAGATTTATAATAAATCTATATTTATTACGTTTCATTTTAAATAAATGGAATTTAAAATTCATTCGATGAATATATATTATTTATTTTATATAGACAAGAAATTTGAATTCTTATTTACCATTCTTTCATTCCATCTGTTTGATATTGGAATCAACATTCATGCATGCGAATGACCTGCAATCGTCATGAATGATGTTATTCATTTTCTAAATATAAATTTTATAGATTAAAATAAATATTCTTATAATTTAAAAATATTATGTTAATATAATTATTAAAAATTTGGATATTATGTAAAATTGATCAATTTAATATGTCCAAATCTACCAATTTAAAACATATATTAAAAACAATGATGTTATTACCTAAAAATTGGATTTCAACAAAGAATTATTAATAAAAGGATGATAAAAGATTATAAGAAATTCATAATTGGAATGATTTATATGAACATATCTATGGAATAGATTTATAATAAATCTATATTTATTATAAAATAGGGTTGAACATGTATAAGATAAATCATACATGAGGTATGAGTTTATTTCAGAATCTCATCATTATTCAAGACTGTTTATTTTTAAGTACTTTCCAGTTAATTTTTCACTTGCATTTCTATGTTTTCAAAAAAATTATTTTCTAATATTTTATAATTGTCACAACCCATCCCCCATGGCCCATGCCGTAACTACCCCAATCCCACCTTCCATAGGTCAGGGGCTAGCAACCAGCACCAAAGGTGTAATTCCCTAAAAAATGGGAAGGCATTGCTTTTAGTAACCTAAAAACACACACAATAGAGTATGATATGGTGGTAAAGCACTAAGTAATGATGTATACAAAGATGTGATTGAAAGTAGAAGGGGATGGAAATACAAGCCCAACAGGAATGTACAAGTACAACTGAAAAGAATGTTGAACTGATGAAAAGTAAAGCAGCTACTGGGTCATCCTCTGGGGTTCCTACCTGAAGTGTAGGTACATATGGCCTCCTCAGTACTTCACATCTGTCAGTCTCCTCCATACACCTACTCGTCGTAAGGTCCACCTCCGGGTACCGTCCATTCCTGCTACTCAGCCTCAGTAAATGTTGTTCGTCGTTTACATCCAACACAATGAGGTGCGGGCATAGCACGTGTAGGTTTGAGTATAACGATACACAATAGGGACCCCAAGACTCTAATGGTCTCACAAAATCAAAAAAGCATAAACCACAAAGTATGAAACCAACAGATAACCCCACATAGTTATATGCCCATACATATACCTAAGGTATCAAGTAATCCATCTCAGTCATGAGGAAAACACAAGAGTTACAGACTCAGCTCACACAGGTATACAACTTATGTAGAGAGAAAGAGATGATCATATGTAACCACGGAATAATATAAGATGTGAGACCCATAAAATATCTAAGACCAGTAGTTAGAACTATCGGACCCACATTGGATCCAGGAATAGTAGTCGGAGCCATCAGACCCACACTTGATCTAGGACCAGCTAAGTTGTCAGACCCACATAGTATTTAGGACCATCTATTCTATCGAACCCACACAGGATCCAGGAACAGAAGCTAGAACTGTCAGACCCACATTGGATCCAGGAACAGTAGTCAGAGCTGTCAGACCCACAGTGGATCAAGGAATAGTCATCTGAGCGCAGCCATCCATAGTGTTTCCACAATGCATGCTTGATTCTAGGAGAGTCTTCTCCTCAAGCCAAGACTTGATACATCAACTGCCACAAAGTACCACGAAAAATTATCCCAAAGGTCTGCCTCATCAAAGGGGTCTCAACGCAATAGATGACGCATCAATCGGACGCCCGATCTTTGAGTTATTTGAATTTATATTCCAAGGGACTAGTTGAATTTAGGTTCGATCTAACCCTATCGTACCCTAGCTGTGTCCAATCCTCATGTGTGGTATATGAAAAGAAATGTCTTTCTCCAAGATTTCTGTCTCCGCAGACGGTTCATTGATCGGACACTTGTTGCCGATGTTAGGGGGAAAAGGTAAAATTAGGTCAAAATGGATCTTGGTCCGGACAGTCCCAGTCGGACCGACCCGGCCCCAACCAGTCCGGACTGGGGTATGAACCATTTTGCGGGTCCACTCTTGTCTGCGGGTCTGACCCGGTCCGTTGGGGTGGTCCGACCCACGCTGGGATTGGCCCGGAAGCCCGTGGGGTCCGCCCTAGCCGCGTCCCCAGGGGTTCCCGAATGCCTAAGCTGTTCGGGTGAGAGACAACTATCGCTATGTGGCACCAGTTCGTGTCACACGGGACCCGCTGGGTCCCACTCCTCCCTACTAACCGAGCGGCCAGCCATGTCTCCCATGGAGCCGTTCCGCCGTGCCGCCTCTGGAGACCCGGCGGCTCGGGCCGCCGGTCTTCATCGCAGTCGGCCTAGACCCAGCCGCCAGTGCATCACCACGACCCCTTTTACTCCACCGCGCGGCGCGGTTGCACTGCCCGTTGTCCGACGACCATGCGGCTCGGGCCACCGACTTCTTTCACGGTCGGCCTTGCAACGGTCGCCGCAGCACCGCCGTGGCTAGTAGGCTACGACCTTCTTCTCCCAGTGGCGCGGTTGCGCCACCACTGACCTTGCATCCATTCAGAGCATTGACCTCCCTTCTCTTCCTCTCTGGTTTCGATCACTGATGAATCATTCGCGGGTCACCGAGCGAGTTCGTGTGGCCAATTTATCATTTCAGAAGAAGTCACACTCCTCTCGAAACATCACCTTTGATCTGAAACCGTTGTTAGAGAGAAACGATAAAACCAGACTCATACTGGATTGGGTGTCAAATCTATAAGAAAGGTGGAGGGGTCGGGCCATGTTTGTTCGGCTCGCGCCCTCTGCGTTAGGGTGATATCAAGAGTCATCGAATTCAAAACCATGATGGGAAATGAAGAATAGAAAACAATTATAAATCTTGAACCCCTACATCAGATTTCTTGTTCATTGACGATTTCATGGAAAGGAGTATGACTATTTGTTGATGTCGGGAATGAAGTTGAAGAAGTCATGGACGACGTCGTTAGCGTTCTTCAAGGACATCGCTTCCTCCCTTGTTCCGGTTGAAGATCGTTCTTCGTTGGTGGAAGAAGTTTTCTTCGTTGGAGAATTTTTCCCCCAAGCTCTCCTTTTCCCGAAGCTACCCAAAATGAAAATGGAAAACCTCAAAAATAATGGATTAAGTTAATCCATTATTTAATTTTTTGGCCCAATTATTCAAAAATATTCATATAAATTATCTAATGACCCATTATTTAATTTGTGTGGATTGGCACCATAAAGTGGCGAGCTCAAGAGGCTCTCCAAAATTAATGGAGAGTTCAAGAGGCTTCCAACTCGGGTGGTCCCCATAAAATTAATCCTCTAATGGGAGGTTTAGTTTGGGTGGGCCCCACCACCATGACCTCTAATGGAAGGTTAAGGTGAGGTGGTCCCACCTCCATCCTCCATGAGAAGGTTTTAACCACCACACACCAATAGGAGGCTCAAATAAAAGAAAGTTATGCACACATTATTTTATTATTTTCCATGAAAACCCAAACTATATCTTTTAAACTCGACCTACTTCTATCGAAGTTAAAGTACCCATAAATGAATACTACCACATCAAGTTCAACAGTGCCCTCTAATTTCAATTCTGAGAACCAGGTCAAAAGTTATAAAATCCCGCTCCTAGATTTACGGAACGTACCCAAACAAAACATTAGAAATTTATTCTGGGCACACCAGGTCTCAAAATCACATGTCGTCAGTTTTCGCAGACTCGTAAAATTCCCATGTATTTAGAAACAATTCCACATAAATTCAGGGTCTTTACATTCTCTACACCTCAGGGATTTATGTCCCTGTAAGCTACAACTTGAACTGAAGGGAACAAATGGGGGTACTGAGCACGCATCTGATCTTCCCACTCCCATGTGCTCTATTAGAGGTTCTCATGATTCCAATGAATGTTCACAAGAGCTATCGACCGTCCACGTAGGACCCATTCCTGTCGATCCTCAATCTCCAGTAGAAACTCTGTGAAATCCTAACCATCGTTGGCGTCCAACTCTCCATGGTCGATGATGTGAGATGTTTCATGCACATATCTCCTCAGCTGAGATACGTGGAAGACGTCATGCACCTAGTGCAACTGAGGTGGAAGAGCTAAGTGGTAAGACACCTCACCTACTCTACTAAGGACCTGGAACGGTCCGATGAATCTCGGAGATAACATGCCACCTCCGCAAAATCTCTGTATACCTCGTCGAGCTAAGACCTGTGGAAAGACGGGGTCTCTATCCTCGAACTCCAGAGGTCTCCGTCTTCTGTCCGAATATGACTTCTGCCAATTCTGTCTAGTCTTCATCCTCTCCTAAATGATATGAACCTTATCTATGGTTGCCCATACCATCTCTGGTCCCACTAGTGCTGACTCTCCTGGGTCTGTGCAGCACAATGGTGATCTTCAAGGTCATCCGTACAATGCCTCGAAAGGTGTCATCCCGATGGTGGAGGGATATCTATTGTTGCCGGAAAACTCCACCAACGATATCTGATCCTACGAGCTGTGACCGAAGTCGAGGACACATGCTCGTATCATGTCCATGAGGGTATGAATGGTTCTCTTAGTCTGACCATCTTTATGAGGATGGAAGGCGGTGCTCAAGCGAAGCTGCGTCCCGAAGGCCTCATGCAACCCCTTACATAGCCGGTAAGTAAACTTTGTGTCACAATCTAAGACAACAGAAGAAGGTACTCCATGTAGCCGCACAATCACTTAAATGTAGAGGCACCCATTCTATCTACTGAACCCTGCTCTCAAATCAGTTGGAAGTGGGCCGACTTGGTGAGTCAGTCAACGATCACCCAAATCGAATCATGACTTCTGAATATATGTGGAGGCCCCATCACAAAATCCTTGAATATCCCATCCCACTTCCACTATATAATATCTAAAGGTTGTACCAAACATTATAGTACCTGATTATCCCTCTTCACTTGCTGACAAGTGAGGAAACAACAAACAAACTCTACAGCAGCTTTCTTCATACCTGGCCACCAATGCTGTCGTCAGAGTTCTTGATTCATATTCACCACTCATGGATGTACCACTAGAGGGGAAGTGTGGAACTCAAAAAACACATATTCCTGATGTGAAAATGGAACCATAGTACATCCTATGAAGAGAATGACATAATCCCTACCTTCAGAAAATCTATTAGGTGCATGTCCTATGGATATCTGAGCATGCCATGTCTCACAGTCAGCTTACCCATGTTGATCCTCCCTAAATCACTGATGATGTGGGGGATTGACAGTAAGAGACTATAGAAAGGCTGCTTCATCTCTATCCATCGAGGATATCTGTAAGGTAGCCAACTGCTCTGTCGCCTCTTCGAGAAGTTGTATACCAGTTCTTTTTCTAAGTGAATCTGCAACAGTGATCCCTTTCCTAAGAGTACAGACTATCTCGAAGTCATTGTCTTGGAGGAACTCAAGCCAACGTCGCTATCTCAAGTTCAGGTCCTTCTGAGATAATATATTTCTGAGAGTCTTGTGATCAGAGTACACAGTAAAATGTTCTCCCATCAGATAGTGTCGCCACAACTTCAAGGAGAAGACCACTACTACTAACTCCAGGTCATGGGTAGAGTAGTTCTTCTTGTGATGTCTCAGCTTCTGAAAACCATACACGATCACTACACTCTCTTGCATTAGGACACACCCATGTCTGGTCCCTGATGCGTCATAATAGACTACGTACCCTACGCCTTCCTCATGATGCCTCAACATGGGGGAACTACTCAGCCTCTGCCTCTGATCCTAAAATCTCTTCTGGCATCTCTTTGACCACACAAAGGGTTTCCCATTTTTCATCAAGGCTGATAGCGGTGCTGCAACTATAGAGAATTCTAGGAAGAACCTCCGGTAGTGACCAGCCAAACCATGGAAACCCCGTACCTCCATCACACTCTTGGGTGGCTCCCAAGAATGTACCACTTCAATCTTCGTTGGATCCACTGCAACTCTAGCCTCCAAGATGATATGTCCAAGAAGTGAACCTCTCCAATCCAAATCTGGAACTTAGCGAGCTTACCATCAAGCTAGGGCTTTCAGATTGTGTCCAGTACTACATGAAAATGGTAGGAATTCTCCTCCTTAGTAGTCGAGTAGATCAGTATGTCATTGGTGAAGACTATGACAAAGCGATCAAGGTATGGATGGGAAAACTAGTTCATGAGACCCATGAACACTGCTGGAGAATTGGTTACACCGAATGGAATAACCAAGAACTTGTAGTGGTTGTATCGACAGTTGAATGATGTCTTCTGCACATCCTTTCCTCAAACTCTGATATGGTGATAGCATAATCTGAGGTCTATCTTCGGGAACCACCATTCTCCCTTCAGCTGATCAAAGAGATCATCAATCATCGGGATTGGGTACTATTTCTTTATGGTCACTTGGTTCAGGCGACGGTAGTGGACAGAAAGCCTCAAGCTTCCATCCATATTCTTGGAGAATAGAATCGGGGATGCCCAGGGAGAAATGCTTGGCCACATGAATCCCATCCCCTGAAATTCCTCCTGTTGTACCCGCATCTCACAAAGCTCAGTGGGAGCCATCTGATATGCTGGCGTAAATATTGGTGTCGTCTCGGGGTACATGTCAATGTAAAATTTCACCTCTCTATGAGGAGGAAGACATGGGACATCACCAAATAAAACATTTGGGTATAGGTCCACCACTACAAGATAGCTCGAACTCTCCACATCAACTGCTCTGAGGGTAAGGCAGGCCAACTGATTGGATATTGGTTGCACCCTCATCCTAGTAAGTCTTTAATATACTGCAAAGGCTCCCTTCATGCTGGTTAAGGTAAACCAGGTACCATCTGTGTGGACACACCACACTTTGCCTCTAATACAGTAAATCTTATCATAGACTGTAGATAACCATTTCATACACAAGATGGCAACATAAGGCCTCAACACCGCTACGAGGAGATCCCATCCGAAGCTCTCGCCTCCTAGAGTAAGCTCACACTGCTGGAACCAATGCATATTGTCGAGTCTGATCCCGTATGAGTCTATATCTGAAAGGATCGAGCCAACGACTCTGTCAGAATGTCTGAGCTACGAATGTGGGTAGTGGAAATGAATGAATGACTAGCACCTATTTCTAAAAGTACTGCAGATAAGGTGGAGCAGCCATAGATCGTGCCTCGAATCATCTTTGGAGTGCCATGGTCGTATGCTTCAGCTGCCTGAAGATGAGCTCTCGCCTATCCCCCAGCTCCCTATGGTCAGGGTGGAACTCCTGGTGGTGGTGGGGGTAACACCTCAAATTTTCGCCCATCTCCAACTGCTCGACCAGCTCCTCTGCCATGTCTGCATGTGCCCTGTGGACCACCTCGATCGAATCACTTTCTCTGCCTGTGCGGTCCTTCGACCGTCTGATGATCCTTAGTACGCAGGGTTGGATAGTCACAAGCCATTTGACCCTGCCCATCGCAAGAGTAAGACTTCCCACTCGTGGAATGACTGGTTTTGTCTCATGTGCCTCGCACAACTGAACCCGTATCCTAAGGTCTTCCACCAGATGGTCTTATTGGCTGGGACCTCTGTGACATATGTCTACAGCCAGCTGCAGAAGACTCTACTGCATGTCGAAAGTGGTGGGTCTCCCTGCTAGAGACTGCTCAGTAAGAAAACTCTCCACTAGGAGGGCTCGATCCAACACCCCACCTGCGTCGGGATGCTGTGGGAGATCATCGAAGCCCTGATCTCTCGCCTGAGCCCCTGGTCAAAGGTCTTATCCCTAAAGAATGGGTACCTAACCATTTCTGTGGAGTAGCATAAGAGGTCGGTGAACCTCGCTGAGTATTGTTCCACTGACATGATACCCTCTTGTAGATGTAATATCTCCTGTATCTGCACCTCACGTAGGGTGGTTGGGACAAACTTTTCCCGAAACTGGATCTCGAAGTCTACCCAGAGAAGTTTCACCTCGTCATGCACTAAGAGAATTAGGCTCCAGCATCTGCCTACTACTTCCTGAAGAAGAATAATAGAAAGGATTACCATAAGGTCAGATGGTGTCAATACTAGTCTGAAGACTCTCACCATAGCCTCTAGCCAATCCTCAGCTACATGAGGGTCCATCTCACCCCTGAACCTGGGCGGCCTCTGGCAATCGAACTCGTGAAATGCGCTCAAGCGGCATGCACACTCTACTGTTGTGGCATGTGGTATCGGTGGCCCAATTGGTAGAGGTATTACGGGTGCCTCTACTTTAATACGGCCCTGCACCGAGGCCTCATCGCTCGGTGGGCTATCATCTCATACAACTCTCGTAAACCTGGATGGCGGTCTACATGGGGCCATCCTGCAAAGGTACAGGTGAACCATGGTCAATAAGTTATACATAGTGAGAGGACTCAAATAGATCAAAATGAAAACACTTTAAACAGAAACACAATCAGTGTTTTCATGCATTGAGTCGGAAATTACAAGTCAGGGTCCTGGTGTATGGATACGTCAGTCTTCACACCAACACTTGACTCCCTAGACTAAAAACCACACTCAGTATTGTATTAAATATTGCTTCACAGAAAAGAAATATCAGAGTCCTAAGTTCTGTGGTAGAACTGACGAACTCTAATACCAATTTGTCACGACCCGTCCCCCAGGGCCCATGCCGTAACTACCCCAAGCCCGCCTTCTGTAGGGCAGGGGTTGGCTACTAGCACCAAAAGCGTAATTCCCAAAAAACTGGGAAGGCAATGCATTTAGTAAACTGGAAACACACACAAAAGAGTACGATCTAGAAGTAAAGAACTAAGTAAATATATATACAATGAAGTGATAGAAAGTAAAGGGGCCGAAAACACAAGCCCAACAGGAAAGTATAAGTACAACTAAAAAGAAAGTACAACTGACGAAAAGTAAAGCTGCTACTGGGTCATCCTCCAGGGATCCTACGTGAAGGGTAGGTACAAATGGTCACCTCAGTCCTCCACATCTGTCAGTCTCCTCCGTGTACTGAATCATCGTAAGTTCCACCTCTGGGTACCATACAGTCTTGCTACTCAGCCTCAGTCAGCACTGTCCTTCATCTGCATCCAACACAATAAGGTGCGGGCATAGCCCGTGCAGGGGTGAGTATAACGATACTCAGTAGGGACTCTAAGACCCTTCAAGGTCTCACAAAATCCAAAAAGGATAAACCAAAAAGTATGAAATAAACAGATATCCCAACTTAGGTATATGACTATACGTATACATATGTTATCATGTAATCTATCTCGATCATGAAGAAAACATAGGAGTTGCTAAATCAGCTGACATAGGTATACAACTTATCTAGAGAGATAGAGATGATCAGATTTAACCACTAAATCATCTATGCTATCAGACCCACATAGGATCCAGGACCAGTAGTTAGAACGGTCAGACCCAAAAGGATCTAGGAACAGTATACGGAGTCGTCAGACCCACATAGGATCCAGGACTAGCTAATCTGTCAGACCCACACCGGATCCAAGACCAGTTATTCTATCGAACCCACACAGGATCCAAGAATAGAATTAAGAACTGTCAGACCCACACAGGATCCAGGAATTGTAGTCAGATGTATCAAACCCACAAAGGATCATGGAATAGTCATCAGAGCGCAGCCAGCCATAGGGTTCCCACAAATAATGCTTGATTCAAGGAGATTCTGCTCCTCAAGACAAGAGTCGACACATCAACTTCCACAAAGTACCAGTAAGAAGTATGCCAATGTCCCGCCTCGTCAATGGGGTCCCAATGTAAGAGATGGCGCGTCAATCAGATTCTTGGTTTTTGAGTAATTTTCATTTATGTCTTGAGGGCCCGATTGGATTTACATTCGATCCAACCCATCCATACCCTATCTATGTCCAATAAATAAGTGGGGTATACCAAAAGAACCTTATTTCTCCAAGTCTTCCGTCACCAAAGACAGTTCTACAATTGGACACTTGTAGCCTATGTTAGAGGCAAAAAGGTGAAATCATGTTAAAACGGGACCAGGTCGGGTCCGACCCAGTGGGCCGACCCAGCCCGACCCAGTCCGGACTGGGGTCTGACTTAGTTCACGGGTCTTACCCTATCTGCGAGTCTGACCCAGTCCGCGGTGATGGCATGTCCCGTGCTGGGTCTCTCCTGGCGGCCCGGCGGCCCGTGAGGTCTGCCCTAGCCGCGTCCAGGGGAGAGGCTGCACCCCCTGGGGTTCACGAATGGCTATGTTGTTCGAGTGGGAGACAACCGGTGCCACATGGCGCTAGTCCACGTCACGCCGGACCCGTCGGGTCCCGCTCCTCCCGCCTGGCCAAGCATCCAACCTCCTCCCATACGACACCATTACGTCGCGCACCCTCCGACGACCCGGATGCTCGGGCCACCGGTCTTCATCGCGTCCAGCCTAGCCCCGGCCGCTGCTACATTGCCGCAACCCCTTCTTCTCCACCGCCCGTCTAAGTAGCACCACCACTTCTCCGGAGACCCGGTGGCTTGGGTCACCAGCTTCCTTCCTGGCCGGCATTGCGCCAGCCACAGCTGCACCGCCACGGCCTTCTCATCCCGGTGGCGCGGTTGCGTCGTCGCTGACCATGCGGTCGGCCAGAGCGTTATCCACCCTTCTCTTCATCGCCGGTTCTGATCGCCAACCAATATTTTGTGTGTCACCGGAGGAGTTTTGGTGGCCCATTTCTCATTCTGGAAGATGTCTCACTCTCTTCGGGATGTTGAATTCGACCCGCAACCGATTTAAATGAGAAAATATCAACCCGGACTCATGATGCATTGGGAATCAAATCCATAAGAAAGGGGCGGATCGTGTTTGTTCAGCCTACTCCCTCTGCGTTAGGGTGAAAACAAGCAGCTTCGAATTCTAAACCACAATGGGAAACAAAGAACACGCCACAATTATAAAGATTGAACCCCTACCTCGGATTCGTTGTTCGTTGACGACATCACAGAAAGGGGGACGTTGATTTGTTGACATCAGGAAATAAGATGAAGAAGTCGTGGACGACGTCATCGGCATTCTTCAAGTATGGCACTTCCTCCCTTGTTCTGGTTGAAGATCGTTCTTTGTTGGCAGAAGAAGTGTTCTTCATTGGATAATAATTTTTCTCCCAAGCTCTCCTTTTTCCCCAAGCTCCACCAAATGAAAATGCCAAACCCCAAAAATAATGGATTAAGTTAATCCATTATTTAATTATTGGCCCTAATATTCAAAAAGATTAAAATTAATTAATTAATTCTCTATTATTTAATTTGTGTGGATTATAACCATAAAGCGGGGAACTTAAGAGGCTCTCCCCACTTAATGGGAAGATCAAGAGGCTTCCAACTCAGGTGGTCCCCACCAAATTAATCCTCTCATGGGAGGTTGAGTTCAGTTGGGCCCCACCACCATAACCTCTCATGGGAGGTTAAGGTGTGGTGGTCCTACCTCTAACCACCATGATGAGGTTTTAAACACCATACACCAAAAGGTGTCTCAAAAAAATAAAGTGATGCACACATTATTTTATTATTTTCCATGAAAACCCAAAATCTATCTTTTAAACTCAACCAATTGTTGTTGATGTTATTGTATCCTTAAGAGAATACCGCCACTGTGAGTTCAACGGTGCCCTCAGATTTCAATTCCAAGCACCAAAAAAATGTTATAAAATCTAGCTCGTATTTTTAATGAACTTACTTGAAAAAAACTTCAGAAATTGATTCCAGACAGACCGGGCCTCGGAATCATATACCGTCAATTTTTGTAGACCCGTAAAATTCCCATGTATTTAAAAAAAATTCCACAGAAATTTCAGGTGTTTACAATAATTATTTTTTAAAATCATTTTTACCCTTGTTTGGATTTTTTACAATGTGAATCAAAAGGAAACGTCATGTTATATTCCCAATAAGTTACCTCTTAATTTTTTTTACAAAAGTATGAATGGAATGTTATTTTTTCACTTATATGAAATTATTAGATTTTCCTAGTATCATGAATTATATTTTCATTATATGATACTCAAAGTGTATATGAGTTTATTTTTAATTAAAATATTTTCATTCGGATTTTGGATGATTTAAAATTATTTTAAAAGTGATTTTTAATGTGGAATGTTTGTTTTCTTAAAAAATAGTTTAATGAATTTAGATTTAATTTCCATTAATTAATTAAAAATAAATTATTTAGTTTTTTCTATATAGGAAATATGTTTTAATGTTACCATACAAAATATTTATTTGGATGATTGATGATCAGTTTTTTCGGGAAGTAATTATTTTATACCATTCCCTTCATTACTGTAGATAGTTTATCATTATTTTTATTTATTGGGAACATTACTACCATTTCATAATCTTGTTTCAATAGGAAAATATATTGATTATCTTTCACCTATTTTATATGAGGAATACATGATACATAGTATATGATGGATGGGGCCCACTATATCCATTCAATGCAAATGTCGGTCTAATGAGACAATCATGCTTGGGTGTTTGTTGAGGCCATAACCATTTAAGAAATATTTCTTAGAAGAAGGTCTCAAGAATATTTTAAAGATATCTAAAAGTATAGATTCCCTCAAATGTGAGATTAGTTATTTATTTCCTTGATATTTTTTGATTATATAAAATATTCCTTAATATGATTCATGATCAAGATGTAATCAATATTGAATTTATTTAACATCATTAATTTCTTTAAAAGTATTCTCCATGTTTATTTTGTTTATTAACTGGAGGTTGTTTTCAGGTATTTAATTTTCTATATTGGGTGCACCTTATTAATTCATTTATTCTTCCACTGTATTTATACCCTTTCTGATCATCTGATATCACCACGTTCAAATGATTCTTTTTGCAATGAGGCAATGACAAGTTTTATGAATGATATTCAAGGTTATGATGATGTAAAAAGGGATTTTTATGAATAAAACACAACGTTGTATTTTATGTTTATAAATGTGATGTAAAATTCACACACATATATATATATCGTGTTTTTTGAGAGAAATAAACTATTTTGTCCAATGATGGAGATTTTTTATATCTACTAACAATGTAATAATGTAACCATTGTCTATGGGATTGTATAGTTTAGATCATTAAAATAATAAAAAAATAAATCCTTATAGACATTTTATATGAACCTTTTTATTGATATTTTCATTTATTGATATATAAATTAAATATATCATATCATTTTTTAAGTTCATTGAGATCGAATTTCTATAGAAATTATCGAGATTTTAACCTAGAATAGTGGAAATTGCAAATAAACATCAATCTCATCTAATTTTTAATATTCATTATAAATAGGTATTTTGTTATTAGTTACAACACTTCCAAATAAATTGATAATTTTTTAAACATATATTTATTTAAAATGATATTTTTTCTATATGTCATGAGAAATTTCCCATGTTACAATTTTCCCTATATGATCTACCTACTAATTCAATATATTGACATAATTTTTTCTTTGAAAATATTACAGAATAATTTTGATTTTTATATGGGATAAAATACTTGAGTGATTAATTTTAATATATTTTTTTCTAACCTAACACCTATATTCTAGTCCTCAATTAGATTCTCAACATCGAAAGTAATCATTTACCTTCAATCAAAACCTATTAGATTTTTTTGTTCTTATATTAGGATTGATATATGATGATTTTTTTCATCTTCAACCCATTTTTATCCTGTTTCATTCATTATATCAACTAATTCAATAAAAACAATAAGATCATAAATATATTAAATAATATATATGATTACAACTTTTTTATTCAAAAAATACTATATGATCATCAATTTTAAAAACTATAACATTGTTTTTAAAAATATCCATATGATCAAATACTTTTTATATAACCAACGAATCATTGCCCATATTATTTTTAATCAAACGTTCTTCAGTTTTATATATTTACCTGATTAATAATAAAATAAAAAACAATAGATAAAAAATTCAAAAATATATTATCATATAACCACATTTCATTTGAAATAATATCATAGTTTGACATGAAGATGCATCTATTTTGAATAAATCCTAAAATCTAATAGGAATGTATTAAAAAATCATGATGTGTCTTTCTTATTTATCAAACATCTAGCCACATCCTTTGGTTTTTTATTTCATCTTCTATATTTTTCTAATGTGTTTATTAAACCATGATCTCACTCTTAATGTCTTTCGTATCATAATACTCTAAAATAAATATATTCCAAAAAAAGTTCATTTATCTGACTTTTAATAATTCAGAGGTAAAACTATTTTTTAACTAATTTTTTAATGATTATAAATATATTATATTATTAAGAATTCAGGGATATAAATAATTTTATTATCATTCATGAAAAAGAAACCATGAAATTTATGAAATACCATTTTCCACTCAATGTATTATTTTTTATTATCCCACATATATTAGTGTATACAATATCCAAGGTTTCATTGATTGAATAGAAACATTAATATGCATTTTCTAAATAAATTCCATTTATTCATGTCGTGATAACTATTTTATTATCAAACATCATGATATAAATGATTCTCAATACTTTCACATTGGAGATCTTCTTTATTTTTATTTTCCCAAGATTTCCCAAGCATCTGGTCCAAAAGGTAGTTTCGTCTCAAAAAAACATATTTCAATCTGATTTATCCAGTTTCATTTGAAATAATATTTTTTTATTTAGAACTCAATTTGAGGTAATAGATTCATAAGTTAATATCATTAAAACGGAACAATTGTTTCATAGAATCTAACCATTTAAATAATAAAAAATCTATGATACACTCAGAAAGTTAATCTTTATTTCATCAATAAATAAGGCATTTGTAAGGAAAATCATTTTCTTATAAAATAAACTACTTTTTATTCGATTAATTTTTTAAGATAAATCATTACAACAAATAATAGCTTCACAATCATATCATATTATAATATTTTGGTTTTTTACGTCTCTACTATTATGTTGAATGTAACCACTATAAATTCTTTAGGGTTTATTAGTTTCTAGTATATTAAAAAATATTATACAATATGAGAATAATGATTTTGGATTTTAATATTCACTATTGTTATTAATAATTATATTATGATGGTGTAAATGAGGCGTAATCAAGTTTAATATTTTCATCCTCACCTCATGTATCACAATATTCTTATTGAAGATCAATTATATTTTTTTTCATATCGATATTCTTTATAGCTAGTGAATGCATAAAATCTTTTTCTCTTGTTTTTATTGATGTATACCCCTATAAAGACTATCCTTACATAGGTGACGATGATTTATATTATACATGGATTTGTATGAATTATGACCATTTACACTATGAAACCAAAACTACCCTTTAAAAGTTTTTTTGGTTGAAATTATATTTATATATGGAGTTTTGCATTTTCTTCTTTTATGTGATTAATTATTATGTTTCTCAAAAACCATATTTTACACTTATTATCTATATATTTGAGGTGGGAATGGATGATTTAAAAAAAATTCTCCTTCCATATGATATATAATTTATGATTTTTTTTCTATTTTGATGAGTAATATGTAACGTTGTTTTTCCTTGTTATCTTAAGGATTCAAGATCCCCTTATTTTAAAGAAAAATAAATTGTGAATTTATGTTAATATTCATTAACTTAGTTATTAGAATTAAAAATTTTTGGTTTGTTGATACATTTTTTTGTTCACATCATATCATTAATATTGCTAATATAGTCTTCTTTTTCTCTGGTGATTATTCTTAAAATAAGAGAAAATATCTCAAAAAGACCATCCATATTTAATTTTTCATATAAATATAATTTTCCATCAACAATTCTCAACACATTGAATATTTTATAGAAAATATATTCTTTTTTAATTCATTTCATTCAAGATAATATCCTCTTATCATTTCATAATGAATGTGATTTTGAAAAAAATTATTCATTTAGTAATCATCAATATCTATTTCATTAAAAACTGAGACATTGGAATCAAATATATCTAAATGAATTCTCATAATATTCTTCATCACTATTTTATCATCATGTTTCAACCCAAAACCATGGATAGAATATATAATAACATTGAATATCTTGAAAAATATACCAAAAATATCATCTATAGTTATTCCGACATCATAATGCTTTTGCATATATATTTATTGGTTTTCAGAATTCACCCAGATGTACCATTCATATATTAAATTAATTTATTCTAAAATTTAATAGTTCTTTTTTTGTCTCCTAATATTAGTTAAAACTTCAACAAGTAATGAATAGAGTGATCATTATATGATTTTACATAAATTATATCATTCCTTTTAACTTTTATAAACGATGTAGTAATCTTATTTTTCAGTTTGAATCCACAAAGGGAATACATAAAATTATATCAACTTAGGTATAAAAAATAAATAAACATCCATTCAATCTATAAGTGAGAACCACTTCCATCAAACATTGAATCATTTTTTGATCTACCCAATTGTATTGCCTATAACAGAAACAACTTCATATGTTAAATGATGTGCCTAGATCTGGTAAAAATTATAACATGATATAACCATTATGATAATTACTAGTTTGGGGGGAGGGGGAAATCTATTCTTATAATTATTTTCAAAACATAAATTCCTTTTTTTATTATTTATTAGAGATTATTATGATGAAAATATAATAGAAAAAATATGTATGACAACATGATTATTAACATTATTAACATATTAAAGGATTCATGCGTCCTCATTATATGGTGGTTCTTATACAACTCATGAGAAACAATTAATTTATTGTCATGATTTTTTTATGATTGTGAATTAACTTATACCTACTAAACATTATATTGAAAAACTAGTGTTGTATATAAAATTAGATATTCAAAAGAATCAAGTGTATAAACTTGAAGATAAATAACTATAATATATCCAATTCTCTATAAAATAAGGTTGTAGAAGATCTTCTTATTATTATCACCACAATGTAACATTAATATAATCAATAGTTGTATTATCTTATCAGAATAATACTTTAATTATAAAAATAATCTTATCATATTATTTTATTTTTTCTAATATATTCTCTTAAACAATGTCAAATAATATTAGTATTTACAAGAACATGAATTTCACTCTATTCAAAACCTATATATGTGATCTCGTAACTCCCCATGATAATAGAAATTGTTATGTTCTTTTTCACATTTCATTATTTTCCCAAATAACTCATGAGAAACTATATGTTTAAATTTTATTCACCTACTATGACCATGGTTCCTCATGTCATGGATCCATATTATCAACATCTATATCATACATCCCTAAATTAATTAAGTGTAAATTTTTTCATGATATTTCCAGAATTGAATGATCCAATTACCGAGAACAATAAAATTTAATCTCTAAGTTGCCATAATTTTTATTTATTTATTACATATAATCATTAAATTATAGATTTTTCAAAACTCATAAGTCATTAATTTATTATCAGTTGTTGAATAATATAATAGATATATTTATAGAACCATTTCTACTAATATTTTTAAAGGCTTTATGAAATTATTTTTCCTTTATAGATTTTCTTCTTTGGTAAAAGTATTATATGGAATCATCTACAAGTAATATATTCTAAAAATGCATACATATAATTCTCAAATATATTAAATGTAACATAAATACCATATAGGATTTAAAAAAGTGTTATGGGTCACTGAAATATCATGCATGTTGTGTAAATTTATTGTGTAGTATATAAAAATACTTACACATATGAGACTTATATAAAATAATAGAAAAGTCATACACATGTGTATAAATATGCACAGAAGATCTACATATTTATTATGAAAATAAAAGGATATAAAAATTAGCATATTTTATTAATCTCAACATTAACATAAAATTCAATAATCATTTTATCTATATTCCAAAAATATATCAATGACTTATGGTTTTCTTGAAAATTATCTAAGGATTCTATATATTAGTTTAAACATTAATATATAATCATAGAAAATCCAAACCATTCATAAAATTGAAGAGTGGTATGTTCTAGTCCAAAGGTAACAATAACAATTTTTTCATGAAATAATTATGATCATAAACAACATTAATTTTAACACTCCTATCGTAGAAATCATTACAAGAAACATAGGGTAATTGTTACCTATGATCAAATGATCATACATGCATATTTACCTCAAAAAATAAAATATTTAAATTGTATGATATATTGTTCTTTCAACACATAAAACCATTATTTGTCTTGTAGAACCGTACATCAATCATCACATCTAATCTATTAGTTACGGCAAATATATCATCCTCATTTAAATGGTTGATTAACTATATAGTTTCACCAACTTACTTATTATCCATCAAATAAATGTTTTTATTAATACTATCCTTATCCATTGTCATATGGTTTAAAATTTTTATAATGACATAAAGATATTTAAGTCATTAATTCTTATAGTAAACATTTTTTTTGGAAAATATGAAAGTATAACGTTTGAAGAGAATGTGGCCATTAAAAAATATTATGGTGATGTAAATTATATTGATGGTACAAAATGATGAAAAATTTTATCCACTTTATATTAATTGAAATTCCACTATGATAGGATGAATAATGTGATAAATAACATGGTAGGGGGATTTATAATTTTAGTTACATTAATAATTGAATATAAGCATTGTGTTTTTATAGCAGATATTTGATACATCCTATTACTAATAAAATTGTATTAAATTTAGTAAATGAGTATTTTAAGAATTATTTCATATTGTGAGTTTATTTCCTCATATACTAATGAATATATTCTTACCACAATATCTCTATAATATTATATTTTTCATTTTTCATAAATGATAAATTTATTTATTTCATCATATAATTTTTATAAGTGATCTTCCAGTCATGAAGTCTATTAAAATCATCATTGGTTCCTAGATTGGTATTATAAAAAAGATTTAAATACTTATATATTAATGGTATGTATTTTCTAAAACCTATATTCAACTAAAATGATTAGCGATATCCCAATGTATGTTGAAAACCCATCAACATATTCTCTTTGATGAATAAAAATATTGTGACTTATGTAAATCATTAATATTACACTATTTATTTCTTATGTCTATATATTTCATAATAACAATATTGAAATCCTTGAATGGTATATTAATATTTGAGAGACCTCCTTGATAAATTAAAAAAAGGTAAATTACTAATTAATTATCCCCCACTTATGTGGGTGTATTTTGGTCTAGTTTATTATAAATGGTTCACAGTCTATATGGTTTTATATGGTAAATTTAAAAATTATATTCAACTATTATTGATAATTATTTAATTGAAATAATAATTTCATTATTCAAGGGTGATAATTAATAGATTTTTATGTAATAAATTATATCAAATTAATGATATTTTGGGATAAATGTTTACTTTACTATAACACCATGTTGTGATGTTATTGAGTTTTTAATAAGAAAATCTTAGAGAAAATTATATAGATCTAATATGAAGGAACCAAATTTATAATCTAGATCATTATAAAATATGATATATCAGAAGGTGATGATTTGTACATTATAATTGAATTTTTAAGATGTAAACAAAAATATATATAAAGATTATTGTACTTTAAAGGTGAAAAATTGCCTTTTTTAAAATATGGATTCAATTATTTGATGATGATATCAGATTAAAACATTTAATGTTTTCTAAAACATTTTAATTATTTTCTAGGAGATATATACGGGTTCAAGGAAAACAAATTACTTTTTAAATAATGAGGATTATCACAAGTGTTTTTCCACCATTCAATAATCTGTAAGTATCATTACATGAAGATAGTGATATTATAAAATTTTCTCTATATGATCATTATAGATTGATGTTATTTTATATGATATTGGGGAAGAATAATAAAAAATTTATTCAATCATATAATTTTTATTTTATTTTATTGATATATAAATTATTTACATGAATTATACATGATATTTTGAAGAATATGTATGAGATTAATTCTTCTGACATATATTGAATGAATGAATATTTAGAAAATGAATTTTCAATGGAAAGAAACATGTGGTATGATTTTAATATGTAAATGTTAGTTATATCAAAAATAGGATTCCATTGAATGTTGATGGATAAGTTAAAATTGTATTCATATATAAATATGGGATACTGACTCCCATAAAAATGAATAATAAATTAAAAAATTCAATAAAAAGAAATTTTATAAAAAATTACTTTTTTAGTAAAGATGATGAATATTTGGGTGACCTAATATTGAATTTTTTAAAATTTTCTCCAATAAAAAGGATTTAATTATTTAAATAGTTGAGAAAAAAACATATAAATACATGAAAAAAACTAAATTAATATTTATAATTGCTAATTTAAATTTTTATATTTTAGCAGAATAATAATATCATCACATATTTCCAAATAAAAATACCAAAATTTTTGGGCTTATATGATAATATTATAGATTGTTGAAAAAATAGAAAAAATTTCATAAGAGAGAGAATATAGTTAATTAACAAAGTTCTTCTCAAACAACATCTAGACAAGAAATATATTATAATTTAAATTTTGAAGTACATGAAATTGTTAATGATGAACATAATTACTGGATCAATGAGAGAAAAAAACTGATGACTCCTATATATATGAACTAATATTATGGATAAAACTTGGAATTAAATAACATTTTTATTGAGAAAAATAGATATCAAATTTTGAATTTTCTTTAATAAATAATTATTGTATATAGATGATCAATGAATAAAAAGTGTTTAGAAAATAATATATATATATATATACAAATGATCATTCATATGGAAAAACATGTAATACAGTTTTATGGTGTAATATAAAAAAATATATGAGTTCATTTGAAAGAAACCATGAATCAAAATATTGGAGATACCTCTGAAAAAAATATGCATTAATGAAAATAATGTTGTTAACCAGAGGTAATATATTTTTTGAGAGATAGCGGGAAGAAATTTATCTTGATAAACATTAAATTTCAATGTTATGTTTTCCATAAAATGGCATATTATAACGATGTTGAATTAGACCTAAAATTATAAGAACCCATGATTCAACGATTTAATATGAGAAAATAAGAAACACCTTATTAAAATTACACTTTTATGGATATTTTTTTCCTTGTTGTAGATTTTGATACAATGATTTTTATTATATTCAATAATGGAGTAAATATTACTCATAATGTAATCAATGGTGAAATAATGAAATAAAACAAAAAATGATTTCTTTTAGAGAAAAATTTTTCCAACAAGAAGAATATGAATATGACCTACCTACCTATAATCAATCTAAAAGGAGAATATACCATCCCATATATTATCTAAACATGTAATCTATTGAATAGATAACCAAAATAATTATATAGAAATATTGGTGGAAGTATCCCTCAAAGTGATTTATAATATTATCTTTTATATTCATGAATGTGGTTTTTCATCAAACATGTTTAGAAAAATCAATATATTGAATATTGTAGACAAAAATGTTGACGGAATTGTTCAACTTAGTAATAATTAATTATTTAAAAGTAGGCTATGTAAAAAAGGGAAGAGTATATTATAATTAATTTTAAAATATGTATTCTCTCTCTATGGATGTTCTATCACAAAAACTTTTGTGTTTTAATACAATTTTTTGGATCAATACTTCTTGTCACATTAAATTAGAAGGGATGATTAACGAAATGTCGCGAGAATATAAAATTATAACAGGTTCAAGAACATAAGACGTCTTATAAGATATTTATTGAAATGAGAATAACTATATCCATAAAGTAAAAAGATAAAATAACCATCAGAGATGAATTCTTGAGTTCATCCATAAACAAAAAAATAAATAAGTTTTCATATACTAGTGGTTTTGGATGAAATTCTGAATCCAAACACGATCATTAGAGAAATTTTGATTCATGTCTAAGTGATAAAATTGGAATAAATGTTTATTGATTTAAAAAGATAACATTTGTAAATATAGAGGACCTATTTCAACGAAATCTTTCATTTCCCTTGGAGATTTATAGAAAACATGTTGATATTGATATTAACCAAATTATTGAAACAATATTATAATTGGTTGTGTAATATTTGGGAAAAAAATTTAATGGATTATATCTTGTAGTTTTGACAGAGATACGAATGAAATATCATAAAAATGATCATTTTTTTCATTTAATAAAAGATTGGGATATAAGTCTTATTTGGCTAAGAGTGACCAATATCAGCCTGAAAAAAATCATGTCTCACTGGTGAGAAAAATCAAAATAACTATTTTATAGTGATTTAGAATATATAGTTTAAAATACATAAAACAAATACTGACTGTGGAATATCTAAAAATTAGTGGAATTAAATTTTTCATGCTTCTTTATACAAAAGTAATTATGAATTATAAAATAATAGTGAAAATTATACATGATAAAAACATATATTTCATGTGAAAAATATATTTTCAAAACACATTAACGTGTTTGGAAGAATGTTATGCATTGCAAACAAAGAAGGGAATTAATCAAAATACAATGACTTAGTTAGCGAATGGATTTTTTAACTGATCAATCAAGGGTAATAAAAAAATATTTTTAATAAGAAAATGTAAAAAATTATCAAATAAAAATATTTAAATATTATTAAAGAAAAAAGTTAAAAATAGATCTAGAAATATATATATATATATATATATATTTATTTATTTATGTATTTATTTTGAAGATAGAATTGAGATCAATACTGACTTTAGATCCATAAAAAATCCTCTATTTAAATGTATTAAATTTATTAAATAAATACATAATAAATCTACTGATGAAAACTATCTACATCATAGTAAAGGAATTGATTAATTGAGATTGATTAATAAAACAAAATTGTATATAAAATCAGCTCATATGAAATCTATGTTGATTAGAAATGTAGATAACATGACAATATTATCAGGAAAATTTGCAAAAATATTTTTGGTAGTGTGGAATGACGAATAATGTTTCAATATATTAAATCCAGATCAGGATTAAATATATAAAAATAAAACATAATGGCTAAAAAATTTTTTGGCATATAATAAAATTATTAGAAAAAAGTTTGTGATAAAAAACATTGATTAACAATGAAGAATACAAAAAAAGTAAATAGTAGTTTTAAACATATATTCATTGGTAGAATATGTCGAGTTGGAAGAAAAAATCATAAACAGAATGAAAATTTAATCAAAAATGGTTTTCATTACAATAAAAATCAAAGAAATTTTAGAATCACCTAGTTGGATTTTATTACATAATTTATGAATAGAGTCATCAAGGGATATATATATATATATATATTTGGATTTATATTTAATAATGTTGAATCTATGATTTTTTTATTTTTGAAAGTGTTATATAGTAATTATTTTCAATATTTTCCTAGTTTCATTAGCTGGACATATTTTTGAAGATATTGGAAGATAGCTATAATAGTGTAAGCCCAAATCATTATAAGAAATTTTAAAATATAATTTAATAGTGATTATTTATGTCTGGAAAATCATATATTATTATGAAATTCTGAATTAAAGGGGGGAATTTCCCCAATGCTTTAATTTTGAGTTTTTGATGTTAGTGATCAAATTACTCATATATTTTCCTAGGTTGATATTAAAAAATAAGGATAATAATTAGTTCTATAATGAAAATAAATATTATTGGTGTTAAAAAATAAAAAATTCCAAATAGAATCATTTTAACATAATTTGTAGATGAAAAAAATATTAGGAACAATAAAGTTGTAAAATACATTTAGCCAACACTATATCTAAATATGATATTATGACATATTAATTTAATAGTTATAATAATATATATTTTTTAAATCACAATACTAGATATTCATTTTCAGTGATGTCCCATGAAAGAACATATGACAACTAATATAGAATCCCAATACTTTTCAAATATTATTATTATTTTTTCTTAAAAAAACCTATAAAAAATTATAGATAGGAATCGTGTAATAGGAATTCGAGGTATATAATAAATTAAAAGAATGTAAAAAATAATTATTTTATTCTCCAGAATGATATGCTAAATCCCTTTGGGCTCAAAAAAAATCATAAAATAACCTAAAAAATAAAACAATTGGGTGAGAAATAAATCCAAGGGAATAAACATGGTTATGAAGCATATCATGTGTGTCAAAAGGAATAAAATAATATCATTGATGAAATTTATCAACAAAAATAAGATGGGGGAAGAACATAAATAAGATGTATTGGTAAAATCAATGGTATTTAGTAAATTTTCAGCAATATATAACATGACATAATCATTAGTCAAGGATAACATGTAAGAAAAAATAACAAGATTGACAGATTCCCAACATGGAATAGGTTTTCTCACTACTAACAAACACAACTTATCATGAGACCAAAACAATACCCAATTGATTGGGGATATATTTGGGAACAACAACTACAAAATGTATATACATATGTTTTGCACATAATGAAATAAAATATAATTAATTAACATAATGATTCATCAAAGAATGAAATGGGATTCATAACCATGTCATATAGAATAACTAGATGGAACATCATAATGAATTTCATGAAATAAATGATTTAAGAATTATATTTTATCCATAATAATGATGCATGGAGGATTTTTTTCATTTGATGTGATGACATGATAATTATTAATGAAACACCTTTGTAAAATCTCCTCTTAATGTCTTTCGAAAAAATAGAGCAATTCGTTAAAAACTATAAGGTAATAATAATTTACATAAAAACATAAATAAAATAAAATTATTTTCCATGTTAAATTATTGATTTTCAGAAAAATTATTTGTTTAATACATTTAACGGAGTGGTAAATGAAATGGGGTAGGAAACATTGAAGTTCTCATTAATCGAGGTTTCTTATTGTGAGAAATTCATAAGGTAACCTTTCAAAACATGAATGTCACCATAAAATAATCCTAATTTACGCAATATTATTTTAGGTACATATACAAATAATATAGAATAATTTGATATGAATATTAGAGTAACAATTTCATTTAATATAGATAAATAATAATTCTAAAGAAAATAATGTGGTCTAGAGATAACCCTTAACATATCTTCTAAAATAATTTCGAACATTCACTTAATGTCATGAATAAAAAAATTTAATGAAATAATTTATTAAGTCATAGTATTTTTATCTTCATTTAGTTTATTATAATTATATTATATTAATTTCAAATGATTTCATTAGTATGTAAAAAAAATTAATTGTTCATGGGTATTCATTTTATGGTTTCATGGTTGGATCACTTGTTGATAAATATTGATGTTCTAGTAAAATAGGATGAAAACCCCCTGAGTGAAATGAAATGGTATTCACGATCATCTAGAAATTTCAAAAGAATAAACTATTAGTATTTATTCTAAAATAGTTAATATCCACATTTTAAAAGCATTAACATTGAGTGGTTAGTTCATTTTGTCCTTTTTATCAACTATTATGACCAACATTCATTTAATTTAATATTACACCTATATATAAATTATTGAACATTGAATATGTTTTAAAATAAATATTTTCATCTTATTTAACCATAATAATATTTATATTTCAATACTTTAAGTGATTAAACTAATAAACTAATGGTCATTGTCCACGTAGGTGGTGAACTGATTTAATATGGAAGATGGTTTCGTTTATTTGAAAAAAGGGAAGAAATGTTTACATATGGTAGATATAACAATAGCCTTATAATATTATATTAGATATATGATACTTGTGCTTTTATTACATTTTTGTATATTGAAGGATAGGATAAGGTAAATGATAGAGAAGAAATTAAAAGAGGAAATTTGGGAATATTACCTCTTGAATGTTGTTTCCATAAAAAATTACTTAAGGATATTAGAAAATGACTTTCGGTGAGACCATAAGAAATAAAATTTAATATTTTCTATAAGGAATAGATTTGGTTAGTAATTTTTCAATATCCACATCATGTTTTTTGAGTAGAGAACGAGTGGTTAGGGGATATATATATTAATGGATGAGCGAGGTGTTTTTGAATATTATATTCATTAGAATATGATATAAGTAGAATATTTAAAATAGGGTTGTACCTTATGTATATATAAATTTAATGGAACTTGTGAGTTTGAAGTAGATGTTTATTAAATCATCCATGGTAAACGAATTTAGTTATTTAGCTAATAATAATAAATACTGAATTTCACCAAATATTACTATTCATAAAAAATCAATTATTTTTAAAAATTACCAAAAAAATTGTCTTAACAATTTCAAAAAATATATAATCAAAATTTTAAATCCAATTAATTAAAATATATTCCTCGTATTTTAAATTTTCTTAAATAAAAACCTCTTTTATTAGTAAATAATGAATTTATTATTATGATAAATTTTATAACAATTTGAAAAATTACATAATATTAAAATAATTGTCTTCTCGTTAAAAAGAACATAATAATAATTTACAAATCCATTATATGAAAATATTTTTTTTGAAACACTATATTTATTTATAAAAGATCAATTAAAACAGGTTCATTTTAGAAAAATATGAACACCTAGTTTAGCTATTTTGAAATATTAATTTACTTAGTACATGATATCAATATATAATATTTTCATTTTCTATTATTATTAATTATTATTTTACCCTTACATGGTTGAAAAATCTATTCTAATGGTTGGGTTACAATTCAAAATGATCATATTAATATTCCGAAATTATGGTTACCATTCCAATGCTTATATTAATATTCCAATGGTTAGATTTGTAATGGTCATATGGGTTCCCAAAATCATAAAAATACCTCATATTTCATTCACTATTCATTAAATTATATTTATTTGAATGGGTATATAATATAATTTAAAAAGATCATATTACATTATTAATGTTGTATTTAATTTATAATGTTTTGTTCATGAGTGATATTATTAAAGTGATGGATCATATAAAAATATCACTAATACTATCTTATTATATATTTTTTCTACTATAATAAATTCATTTCATTCAGCCTTATTTAATCAATAATTTTAATTTGTAACTTAATAAAATAAAATGTAGTTAGTTTTATCATTTTCTTTTGTGTTATACACATCATTGCCAAATAATAATCAATTAGAAGAAGTGTTATTCTATTGGTCAAATTTTGGGTCGATACATTATTCATTCCTTATGAAATTTTACACATGGAATAATTATTTATACACAAATGTGTAAATATTTGAGGGATCTTCTTATTCCTGACTTCTTTTGATTCCCATGTCTGCTCCTCATACTAATAGTTTCAACATCACACATTAAATATGTGAGTTGTCTAGATTCATATAACATTATATCTATTATCTATTATCTTTAGGAGTTTCTCCATGTAATATATATCTTTTTATTTATTTTCAAGATTTAAAATTAGTATAGGTGAGGGATTTAATATCTACATCTATAAGTGGGTTACATGGAAAACATCATAAAATTGAGAAAGTGTTGGTGGGAATGCATGTCGATAGGCATAAAATTATATGTGATATAAAATATAAAAGTGGATTATGTACCTCCAAAATATCATCAACCAATTCTATGAATATATGAAGAAAAAGACTTTATCACTAATGATACATTCAAATTTTCAACGATTATTGTTAGCATACCATTTTTTTATACTATGATACTTATATGATGTTCTACTGAATGAAATTTACCTTTTATACCATTTCATGGACCATTCCATGACCGAATATCTTGTGTTCTATTAATTTATTTAATCAAATAGTTTTTCTAAATCTCATCCCACAAAGGGTTTCTTATAGATCAATTTTTATTCTAGAGTAAAATTTATTATTTCACGAGAACATCACCA
Organism: Viscum album; assembly: GCA_963277665.1. NCBI lineage: Eukaryota > Viridiplantae > Streptophyta > Magnoliopsida > Santalales > Viscaceae > Viscum > Viscum album. Next base: position 1,144,015,887 of record OY728159.1, on the reverse strand, counting down.
ATTGTAGATTTTGATCCCATAATCTTTTTATGTCCATCTAGAATTACCTCATTATATCATACAATGTTTTGATAGTTAACATTGACTAGACTTCAGTCTATGTAGTATAATCCATACTAATGTTCTACTGAGTGATTAGATAATTATGGGACTTCTGTAAATCATAGAAGTTATCATTTGATCTCAATTAGATAAAATAAATATTTTTGTTTCATTAAGCCTCACCAATTATTAGAATTATATCCTTGGATGTTGATCAAGTGTGAAGACATCTCAAATTACAATTATTTGAGAAGTATTTTTGTGATTATCCACCACAATCCACAGATAATTATTTCTGAAATTTGACAATGAAATACCAACAGAAAAGATTGTGGTGATGTTTTATTATTTCCTTATAGGTATGAGAATAGTTTCCTTCATAATATTATACAATAAACATTAATTCTTCACATGCTGATATACTAGTCATGTTGATATATATTAAAACATCAATATATTCATATTTTTCCACCAATATTTCTCTTTGGGATCATGATATATCGTCATGCTCCTTGGGTGGATGTATAAGTTTTATCATTGTAAGTCTTTCAAAAACTATTTTATCATAGGATTTAATGGTACTCCTAGGCATAAACCAGGTCTTAAAACAATATCTTGATCATTTTTTATTTTGGATAATTTCGATTTTCTTATAGATTTCACATTCTTCGATACATCCAAATCAGCTGTTTTGAGTATAATTTGTCCTCACTAGGAAGGATGGGTGAAGAATAAATTTAGAAAGGAATTATGATATTTTCTTCCAATTAAGAACCCATATTTATCTATTTTACCTCAAAGGGATATTATCATTCTCAATTATCATCATTGATGAGGATATGTGACTATTTATACAGCGATCCTGGATCACATAATTTAAAATCCAATAACTGTAGTGGATGAGTAGTAATAGTCCTTCATAAGATATAACTATCTTTATTCACCAATAATAATCACCTTCTATGTGAATATATACATTAGACACTTATGGTTTTTATGTATTTCCTAAATTTTTCATTAGTGATAATTCCATCATATTTTCAATGGAAAGATTGCTAAATCAAACTCTAGATCTTGTAGTGGATTGTTTTTTTCCTGAATGCTAAAATTCCTTGAGCCATGGGATATCACATTATCATTTTTATAGTAAAAAATCCGAGAACATCATTGAATCATTGGTGTATAGCAAGAGAATTTCCCAGAATGAGGTTGAAATGAGCCGTACTTTTCTAATAATCCTATTTGCAATTCCTTTAATCTCACACCACATTCATCAGTATTTACATAAAATATCCCCTTCCAATTCATCTTGAATAGTGAGTTCGAACATCAAAATAAGATCTGCAAAATTCATTAGTAATACTATGATAATATATGGAAAATATAAATATCCATTAATATTGTTTTTAAGGTAAAATATTCAATTTACATCATTTTATAATATTACCTAGATATCACTATTCTCATGTAAAAATGCCTATGAATTATATATCCTACACCAAAAAATCACAATTAATGTACTTTGGTTAGATATTCTCCTATAACAAGATATATAGAAAGTTATTCAAATAATCTCCATGTTCCTCCTTGATTTTGAAGTATATCATAGTCCCAAATGGATAGAATGACAAAAAAATGTAATGATTATCTTCAAATATGCTATTAATTATGTACACAAAGACTACTGGACCATTAGTGACACTGAAGGGATTCACATAGAACTTATAGTTTCCATACACTGTTTGAATAAAATATATGTGAATATAATCCTTTATCTCCATTAATTTTTTATACCTCAACAATATTCCTCCATTTAGTAAATACTTAAAAAAATATAGTTGATAAAATAAGTAATATATTTGTGGTTCAGAATACATCTTATTTATTTTAATTTTTTGGTTTTTGAAAATCAATTTAAAGAAACATTGAACCATTCTTCTTCTTGGTGAAGAGGACTGGGGAACCCCACACCGAAGCACATTGTGTATATAATCCATATGGTGATTCTATATTAACAACCTATTTTATTCTTATATATAAATTTTGAATATTATATATGGAGTCTTTTATATCTATAGAGATCCAGTTTTTTGATATTTTGAGAATATGACCGCCTAGATAAGGCAATGTCTAGTACACTATTACAAAAATACATTTGTACAATTTCCCACAATGGGTAAGTCCTTACGAATTATTATCTCCATGGTATCAATAAGTTGATATATGTATTATTTTTACGAAGATAATAATATTCATTGTTTATAAGAATATTCAAATATAGATTCATCATCCACTTTTCACATGCACTGAATTGAATGATGATTCAATATGTGAAAATAGATATCCCTATCATAACAATTGATGTTCGATTTATATAATGATATTTAATTCAATTCCAATATAAAATCAAATTAAAATAATAGAAGTCGGATATTTTTTTTGGGATATTTGGTATAAAAAATTTGTCCAAGTAGGTGTTATATATATGGGATGCAATAGTAACTCAAATATTTCTCAGAGATAGCTCAAACCCCACGTTTGGGTGTGTCATTTGAATAATTCTAATAAACATGTATTATATTAAACAATTTTTTTAACTGAAATAAACTATTTGTTGTCTATTCATGTATGAATAAGTAGTGTACCTATCACCATATTATATTCAAGTTCTACATCAGTAGTAGTGATAGCATATTCTATTCTATGATCTCTATGGATTTGAAATTCCTTCTTAGAAGTAGTTATAGAATATTACATTTTATTCTCACTATGGATTGCACATTCTACCTCAGCAGCAGTAATAGCACATTCCCTTCTATGCTCTCTATAAATTGGATGATGTTATCCCTATTTTTTTAAACAGAACCTAGTTTGGGGAAATTCTTTTCATAACTAGCATGATCTTTATAATCTAAATAGTTTATCAATGGTTTTACATTGATATTACGTTATTTTCATCTAATATATTAGTGTGTTTCTAAATCATTCTTCGACATTGACTGAAATGATTCCCATACATTTCATATTTACAGCATCTCTTAGTTCCCCTTATAATTTTTTAGGATGCCTTTTCCCATATTTTTATGTGTTCCCAGATGCGATTTCATTAATCGATGATATTTATCAATTGGCCCTCTTGAATGAAAATTCATTTTATGATTTTTATCTCATGGACAACATGACCAAGGATATTCTCCAACCTCTATTTTGACCTTCATGGAATAATGGAAATTCTCTTCATATACAACATCCCCTAATCTTACACTCTATAATAAGGTTAGTTTGGGTTGGTTTTGGGACTTCAAGTGTGGGATTATATATTCTAAAGGCTTCCTAATAGAATTTTATGCATGATATGTATAGGAGGACAATTCCCTAGGTTACAATGTTAGAACACATCCGAATAATAATATGAAAATACAAATCTGAGTGTGAAAATAAAAGAAATAATATAATGCTACGGAAAACCAATAATAAAGTCCAAATGAATAATAAAGTATTTAATAATTTAATAACAAAATGATTCTATGAAACACTACTAAATGAAAATATATATGTAAAAAAATTAGATTCTTCTATAATTAAATAAATACTCAAAGTCGTTAATATCTAACCACATGTCATTCTTTCTCCAAACTCTTACCATCTACAAATAAGTAATCAACAACTTAGTCCTTTTCCCTTTTCCAATTCTATATCCATGTAATATTCTCCTGTAACAAATTGTGTCCTTAATAGGGTTAGTGTAAAAAAAAATCGGTCAGCTCCACCATGTCTAAACATAAAAAATCTAATAATAAGTGAATGAAATAATGAAATATTAATGTACATTAATTAATTAAACAATCTTATTAACAACCCATCAATCAGTATCGACACCATGTCAGAATATTTCATAGTACCTATCACAACCGTGCCAACCATAACCATATAGAAATGATATAAAACAACGTGCCTCAGCAGGAATGTTGTAATGTCAATGAGAATGTCTCACCACTCTTCAATCATTACCATAACCATATACTCATGGTATAAATCATACAATTTTGGGGATAACATGCCTTATAATAATTTTTACAATCAATCAAGGTGAAGAGTAGTATATAATCATTTCGATGTTTATCTGGGCCAAACCCATTATATAAGTATTTCATCACATGTATCTGGGAATAACCTGCGATATAATCATTTGAATATGTCATAGGGAATAGATAAGTATATAACAATTTCATTATTTCTCAGGAAATAGACTGATATATAATAATTTCAACATGTCTTAGGGCATATCCTAGATTATTACAATTTAATAATGTTAATGGGACATGGAAATATAAAAAAGTTACATCATATAAATCACAACACATGTCATATTAATAAGGATATTGTAATATCATATCATAAGGATCAATGGTTAATTACAAAAATTACCATTTGTCTTTAAATTACATTGTTCAGTTCTCCGCGGTTTATAAACAATCAACAAGGGAATAATTTCAATAACTATGCTAATACAAGATAAATCTATATCAAGAAAACACTCAAATCCCATGAAATTATAAACAAATATTAATCACTCAATAAAATCATATATTATAAAGTGATTTCTCACCAAATTTGTATCTATATTCTAGGTAAAAATAATGCTAATCCAATAGGATTCCAGGAAATAAAAAAATTCCTCATTTAATTATTTTTGGCCTAAAATATGATGATGTAGTTGCATTATTTCACATAATTGTCAAATTGAACAGACAATAGGGTCATGGTTTAGCCCCTACATAGAAGTTAATAACAAAAATCCTTAAGTAGGATCATCCAATAAGGATGATATTGTAGATGATCTCTAGAAGGATCCTAAATCATAACATATCAAGATCAAAACCATAAATGGACAAGGTTATGAGAGTACACTGCAATAGCTGATGATCAATTATAATGAAGGGGAAATTTAGTCAAATGAACTGACTAATGATTAGATGTTTGGTCAAGACATATGAACTAAGGAGAGGCAATGCAAAATATCCTAGAATATACCCTAGTAATGATAGGATGAATTTTCACCTGAGGCGAAATGAAAATAACTTGTGTGACACTGTTTAAAATTATGGGTTGGGAAATAACATAATGATCAATTAATTTAACCATAATTTATTTTTTAAAGGGTTATACTGAAAAAACCCATCACATATGGTGAATTTTATATTATCATAAAAATTAAATGATTTTTATTTTTTACACAACCTATAATGAGTTCACAACAGTTATTTGTTTCATGAAATGTGGAAAGTAATGTTTACATGTAATGTAATTCCATTACATGAAATGTAATTATTATGTAGACACATTTTCGTCACATTTTCTTGTATAAGGTTCCAAAACACCCCCAAATACATCCAAAAATTGAAAAACCCTCAAACCCCACTCAAATCATTAACATACGGAATCCATTAATTCTAAAAAACATGTATCCGTGAACATTATGTAATTTTCCATAACAAAGGATCTCTATCAATAAACAAGAATCAACCACCTAGGTTAAAAAATTTAAAGAGGGACTTACATGGTAAAAGATGAGATATTACATCATACCCACCATATGACATACCTTCCATGAGCTACTTCAAGAATCATGTTGGGATATTTGTGAAAAAGTATATCCATTATTCTCACATATCATACTCTTTATCAAAAGTATCCCCCAGAACATTTCCATGCTTCCACAATACATGGTATAAAGGAACCTACTACCTTAGAGAAACTTCTCACCATGGTCCACAATCCATATCATATTCTCATAAAAGGGTGAATTAGAATTAAAATCAATGTATACCAAATCAATCACATGGGAGGTGTTTGGATTATATCTCTTAATATGTGACATATGAAAAACATATTCTATGGAACTGTAGCACTATATAGGGTATAGTTGGTATTCCAGTAGAATGACCATATCCACTATCTCAGATATCGGAACAAACATGGTTTCTTTCTTAACCAATTTCATGATAAGGAATTTCCTCAACCAAGGAGACCACTAAAGGAAAAAACAATATCTAAACATAGACTCCATATGTCATATATGATGGTGTTTGTATGATTTTTTTCTATTCAATTTGGTCATCAATGAAATAATTATAAAGTGAACATGATCAAATGTCTCATTCATGAGACTATGTCCAATAATCTAAAAATCACCTACCTACAAAAAATAATGTTTCAACTGACATGACTGTCTATAAAACTATTGAAACATTCCATTAGGATTGATGTATGTAATATAATATTGTATGAAAAAATGATGACCATCATATGATGATCCCAAGAACCAATAAAATCTAAAACACTACCTAATAAAATAATATAAAAAACTGAATAATTCTCTCAGATTGACCATTAGTCTGATGATTATTTTCCATACATAGAAGAAATTAATATCCTAGTTACTTCTGAAGATCCTTCTATAACCATGATGAAAATCAACAATTTATTTCTGAAATAATACTCTTTAGATCAACAGGATGCTAAACCACCTCAAAAATGTAAAGACTACCCATGCCATCAATTATAGAGGTATCCACAATAGAAAAAATAATGTATTCTTTCTTTAATCCCTCCAAAATCATCCAAACAACATCATTTGTATAGAGTGTTGGAAAATTATGTGAAAATATCTATAGTGACATAATAACATTCCACCAAGGAATGAGAAAATATAAAAAATTCCCACGTAACCTATAATGATTGGCTTTCACCTAATGAATGGTAAAACGTATCCCGCAAATTCCTACCACTATATTCTTCATTCCTAATGGACAATACACTCTAGAAGAATATTGATTCTTCATGGTCAATCAAGGATGTTCCACCCATCTCGAAGCATGAAACTATCCAATCATATCCGAATTGAATCCCATTGAAACCCATACATGACCACAACAAAAAGAGAACTACCACTACCCAGAGTCCAACCTGATAGTGTTTCAAAAAATTACATGTTGTCCATTGAAACTAAGCCCTCTAAATTAGATTATTTATCAATAATTATCTAGTTCAAAGGCATGGGTATAATAGATTTAAATTTCATATATTATTATCCTTGAGAATCCAGAACATCCATATGCATGAATAAAAAGTGGTATATCATATGTCACTCATCGCAAGACTCCCACACTTCATTTGTATTCTTATTTTAGCTCAATGCATTATAAATGATATTTCCCATTCCAGGTATACAAGAAATATTGATTTCTAAAGAGAGTAGAAACTCTGCCCACCTCCTCTTCCAAAAGATTATTTCCCACTGAAAAATGGTGTACCAAAGGCTCTTGTGGTCTATTTATACCACAAAACTCTCACCCTTGAGAAAATTACTAGATAATGAGAAAGAATATACACCTAATTATAATTCTAAATAATTATTAGGTTAATTCCCAACATGATTTATTGTCTTTCTATATCCATAATAAACAATTTGATCCTATTTCGTTAGAAATTTTCCGAGTCTATATGTGGATACACCATTGTACAAAATACATGCATTATTCAGTATAGGTAATGTGTGGAAAGTTTGTTGAGTTGAGCCATCCTTTCATCTCCTAAAATATCATTCCCATGTATCCCACCAAACCCCCTACTTAGTCATCCTTAACATCAGGGCTTCCAAATAGGATAATAACTTCATAAAGTGATAATAATAATGTGATAACCCTATAAATATTAAAATATAAAAGATATTCTTGGGTTTCATCAATGATACCAAGATTGCAAGATTTTATAGGTCCAATAACACTTCTTCTGCAGAGATAACTTTTCCTAAGAAGTTCACTTCAACAATCAATAATTCTTATTTGGTTTGTTTGGTGTAAGGTTGTGGCTCTCTTTATATATATAAAATAATTTCATGATGTTGGGAATAATCATTAGATGAATGGGAGTACACTAGAATATCATAAAAACCCACCACAATTCAATCCAAAAGAGGGTGATAGGTCGTATTTATCATGTAATTGAATACTACTGGTTCATTTGTCTACCCAAATGACGTAACTACAAACTATTACAAGAGATATGTTCTAAAAAAATTATATAGTGGTATATACGATGGTCTCAACATCAACTAATTGCATCATAATGTCAAATAAATCTTGGAAAATTTTATAGAACAACTCATGTTATTAAAGAGATCATCAATTCATGGGAGTGGTGTAAAAACCCAAACTATTATAAATAAAATTCACCTTATGTTTTAATTTAATTTCTTATTTTGTAATATGGTTATTGAAAATAGATGAACTTCATTGGTTTTATCCTATTAATTTTAAAAGACTGTTAAGTTTCATTAGCAATAATAATATAGTCATTGAATTGTATTCACATGATTAATACAAATGTTGGATTTTATCAAATCCAATTGGCCTAAGAAAAAAGAAGTTATAGACTCAAATAGTGGGATCATACCCTATCAATCCCTTTTATCCGAACTTCTAATGGAGATAACATCACTGGGCTATTCCCTTAACAAATCCCAAGAGGAAATTAAATAACGAAATGATGATAAAAAATAAATTATGGGATATGTTCATGCTCATTGAGTTCATGTCTCATTACATGTTTTCTGAACCACCCCATTATTTTCTCACCATCACACACCATAATCTTAAGGAGTTTTATGGTCTATTAAAAGGATATGTATCAATACCCTATCAATATGAGTATATATAATAATTTTTTATATTAATAGGAATATATTTTCATCCTATTTTTATTAGATTTTATGTTTTTTATTTTAATATAGTAAAAATAAAATATTAATTTTTGGAAACATTCAAATTCAATTGGAAAATTTATTTTTCTGAGTTAATGAATTTTTCAAATAAATATTAATTTGGTAAAATATTATTAATAACTAATATTTATTAAATATATACTATGATATAGTTTTTATGATGTAAAACATAATTTTTAGAAGCATATGAAAACAACTACTATAAAAAATATAATTTATCATTAATTGTAGAATGTTAGATTAAAAGTTGAAATGATGTTATTTATAAAATTATTTAGATAAAATTAATGTTACTGTTGGAATCATAATGTCAAAAATATCCATCGGTGAATTTTTTATAATAATAAATCATAATTAAATTTTGGAGTAAAAATTAATTAATGTATAATTATATAGTGCATATTATGAGATCATGATGATTCAGAAATGATGTAAAAAATAGTATAAAAGGTATCCATGACAAATAAATACATTATAAATAATAATATTTTATGTCAATTTGGAAAAGTTCTATAAATACAATATGAATCCTCCAAAACTATTAATATATTGTAAGGTTTTGGAATCATTTATTTAAAAGTTTGACTATCATCCACATAATCAAGGTAAATATTTTATTAAGCTCATCACTTTTCCCCATAAAATAATTAAACCCACTATATTTTTGCACAAACAATGGTAAAAATCATTGGATGGTTTGTGTTTTATTATTTTAATATGTAGAACCTGAGTCCTATGTTTGAGATATATTAAAGTAGTCCCCTATCATTCCCATATTTACCCACCCAATATCCCATGTATCTTTACTCAAAACCATGGATAACGTCCTTAATATTCAATAACCTCCCAATAGTAATCCCGAGGAACACCCAAGATCTCATGAAGCTCCTCTTAAGCATTTGGAGTCTCACACTCTAGTACACGATCCTCACATACTATTCTTTATTGATGTTTCTTTATTATATCATTCCTTCTATTTCAAATTCCTAATATTGGGAGATGAAATTCCATTTCCCTATTTTGTCACGTTTTATTTCCAACTAATTATAGACCCCATTAACTCTCATAATACCATTTTTATTACTTTTTATGTGACATCGTTATGCTACATAGATTTCACCATGGTTTTCCATGCCAACATAATCATGTAGTGAGTACCATATCTATTTCCAATCAATGTTATTCACATTTATAAAATTATAATTCCTTTACATGGGATATAAATTTAAATTATCTGTACTATTTAACTTTTTAATAAATTTTTAATTCAAACTAATCCATTTTCTATGATCAATGTGGCACACAAAAGCATGATAATGAAATGAATGTGACTAGTGTGCCAAGAATTATTTAGTGCTACAATGAATGGGGTAATTTTTAGTCTCATGAGGCATCATGTTGGGATATAGAGTGAACCATATTCCTTTATGGGACTTATTCCATTATCATGTCTTCATATTTATCCTTGACCTATGTTTATGGTTTTGTGTTTTAAGACTTTTCCATGTTTCCCATGTTTTTTATGATTATCATTCTCTATCATGACTCATTGTATATTTTTATCTTTCTCACTCCATTATAACTATTTTCTATCATGTATTAACTTCTTAATTTTATTCCATGTTTTTTCCATGCTAGGATTTATATATCGCCCTTTTCTTATGTATATCCCAAGGTTATCCTATGCACTTTTATACTATAGAATGTAAAAGACGTATTCAATAAATATGTTGTTTTTATAGTTTTAAACTGTTATGTATTGTAAATAATCACAAAAGTTATTATACATATTGATCATTGGAGATATATTATGTGTTTTCCTATTTGATACGTCATTTATGGGTTTAAAATAAAGATAAGGGTTATTATTAAAGGATACCCATTCTAAATGGTCATATAGTTTAATTTACAATAAACCACATACATTCACAATGACCCAAAATCATAATTATATAAAGGAACAAGGAAACCCATAAGAGATGTAATAGGTCATACAGAACCATTTGATTCTTGATCGACCAACTGAACTTTCAAATCTTGATTCCTTATAAGTTCTATTCTATAAAGATTGATAGAAACTAGCTCTTCTTCCAACAACATATTGATCATGAACTCGATCCCTTCCGCAAGAGAAAATCTATATAATGTATCTTGAAGTAATTATTTAAAATTTTCTACCACTAGAAAGAAATAAAAAAATTCTCTAATCCATTATCATCATAGGAATGAATAGCTGTATGAGCTGTGAGATGATCAAATCTACACATTATGTGTCTTACAACACTAGCATGATGATCACACTCACACTAGTGTGGATATGTTTCTATTTATGGAGATATAAATGAAAATATCCTTCGGTAATAGGTGCAATAATATTTTTATAGAACTAGATAATTCTTACAAAGAATCAAATAATATATTTCCTCTTCCATGAAAATCAATTCCCAAAAGCAATGGTAACCCCAAACTTCCATGGATAATTACTTCAAACAATTTAAACTCTCTATCCACACTCCAAAAAATGTATCGATGTTCATAGAAAAATCCAAGCATTTAACATCCAAGCTCGTGCTATTTAAAAAAAATAGTTTATATTAAGGAATGTGATGATATTGTATAAAAAAGAACAATAAAGGTTAGATGATATAGGAATCATACTTATGATATTAGATGGTCCTACAACTGAAACAACCTTAGTAGTCTGTATAGCATGCACCTAAACTACCCCTCTACTTTGGGTTCCATCCTGACCCTGATAAACTATTACCTCTACATAGTACATCCATTATTGCTCTAGGCATCCAATTCACATATCCCAAACATAATTTATAGTGGACCTCTACCTAAATGACTACTGATGAGTAGATGAGTCCCTCCCAAACTTCACCATCCATCCTGATCCCCTGTTATTCTTGTACTACTATATGCCCTTACAAAACGTCTATTAGTGGCCCATCCTACCACAAGACCAACACTCAAATGTGGGGTTGGACACTGAGGACATTAGTGGGGAACTATTTCAAACTATGTGAACTACAATACAATAATATCTAGATATGGATTCTCACCACAATGAATTATATGACCAGTATAACCCTTGAAAAAAACTGCCCAAGAGACACTTCTTTCCACTAGAATAAGAGTTCCCAATTACCATGATAAAATATCCTTTCGGCTACATGGGGATGATATTTGATTCACTACCTCAATGTGTTCTAAATTCTTCTCATATTCAAAAATTCATATATGAACACATTCACCAATGACAAAATCTCATAGATAATAACATCATAAAGATGTATCACCTCGAATATATCATCAACTAATAATGATGGTATAAATCACTTTAGGTTGATGAATTGTTCAGTGTAGTCTGGTACTGACATACCATAACATGTCAAGTGATAGAACTCACAATCCAAATCATCCCTCAAAATTTTTCGATAGAAATTTATGAGGAGATTCATCTCTAATTTCATCCAAAATAACTCCTCATAGTACCCGAATTTCTCTAGAATGTCCAGAAAATGTTTTTCATGTCCATAAATAAATTTTTCCAAAAGATCCACCTCTTATATATGGGTTCCTCAATAATCATAATTATTATCTATACTGACTTGATCCGTAACTCAACATCTGTGGGGCCTCCCAGTCGAGTGAATGCAAGAAGATGTGGTAACTATAACTCTCATGACAACTCGTACATCAAAGGTACAGTCGAAAAATATCCCAATCATGGATCACATGAACCATAAGAAGATAATGTAAAGATGATAATCCATATGATCCTATAATGTAATTGGATTCTCAGGATCATATGAGTTAGAAACATGTTCATTTCTATTCTCCTAATACTCCACTCAAACAAAGAATTGATGTATTCTCTCTAAATGTAGATCACATTTCTTAGATTATTGGATATAAGAATAGGGTAAACTGCAATAGGTGAAAAAATAAAGAACCACTAATTTGGGTCCCTATAAACATGGATTATAAATTTTTCTAAATGAAATAATAATTATTTTTATTTCATTTATAAGATAAAAAAGTATATTATATAACTTTTAAAAGAAAAATTATATATCACATGAAATAAATATGTCCCTATCATGGACATTGCATTTTAATATATATATATTCCTATATTCGAATACTGACAAAGAATACATAACTCACACTATACCCAATCATGATTACAAGTACAAATAATCAATAACATCATGAAATAATAACCTCACACAACATGTGAATTACCCAAACTGAAATAACATCTACATTAACATGAGATCAACATAAAATAGAATCTCAACCCCAGGAACTCTGATTTCCACGTTAAATGGTTAGATGCACCCAGAAAAAGAGAATTCAAAAGTTCAAACACATCTTTATCTAATTTATACCTTTTAAAAATAATAAATAAATAGAAAACAAGAAATTTATCATTAGATACCACTTTATAACATCACGCAACCCAGAAATCTCTCACGTAGGAAAATTAGGTTTGTTATGTAACCTAAAGAGAGCATCCCCATATTCCATAGGATGATGAATAGAATAGAGGCTGTGATATGTATTGTGGGGAGACTATAATAAATTATATATAGTTACAAAACAATTGAATAATCCCCTAAAAATAAAAATAAGAGTGAAAAATAACGGAAACAATATAATACAATAGAAAACCAAAAATATTAGACAAAAAAATAATACAATATGTAATAAATAAATAATGTAATGACGTGTTTCAATGTAACTAAATTTCAAGATGGATGTAACAAAATTATGTGACTAGAAGAATCATATAAAGAAACAATTTCCCTAGTCATGAACTCCATGTTAGTCAAATATTGAATCTCTATTCGATCTAGTAAACAATAGAAAAACAATTTCCCTTTACCTAATCTTATCGAAAATCAATGTAATTTTTACATATACCAAACGATGGACACAATTTGGTGCGAGTATAATTTAATATGCTGGAATATCTTTGTCTAAACATAATTATTCTTATAATAATGGGATTCAATAATGAAATAAATATGTGTATTGATTAATTAAAAAATCAAAATAATACAACATGAACTTAATTTGGGACTGTTCTAGAATATCTCTAAGAATGTATCATGACTATAACAACTATTACCAAGTGGCCATTTTATAAAATAGAATACCACAGTGCTGGGCTATAATGTCACAAAACTTATCCCCAAAAATGAAATCATACCCATAACTGTATAAAAATAGTATAAATCACACTAATCTGGGTTGAACCCTTTATAACATTATTTTAGTAAACAATCAGGGTCGTTCTTGATATATATTCATCTTAGGATTTTTTTATTTCCCAACCCATTATATAATAACTTCATCATATTTCATTTGGCATAGTACATTATATAAGCATTTAGCATGTCTCTGGGAATTGATTGATATATAATAATCTCTTCAGCATATCTCACAGAATATCCCAGTATATAATAATTTCTGTATGTAAAATATTCCAACACCCTATAAAATAATTAAAACATAGAAAGCACAACACATTTCATAGAAAAAATGATCCCAAAATATCACATCATACAAATCAGTGGTTAATTATGTATATTACCATTTATCATCGAATTAAAAAGTTCAATTATCCAATCATCATAAATCAAGAACAAGCCATATAATTTCAATAATTAAGTCAATACAAGGTAAATATATGTCATGAAAAAACTAAAATCCCATGAAATACTATACACACAATAATACATTAGTAAATTCAATTATAATAAAGGGTTCACTAACCCAAATGGTAGCAATAAGCCAGGTAAAATCTATATTAATACAATGGTATTCATCAAAATCATACAGTTCATCATTTTATTATTTTAGGTGCATAGTTGGCTGGTGTAATTACTATATTGTGAAAACATTAAAAAATAAATAGACCATATGGTTAAGGTTTATACCCCCACCCGTGAAATGATGATCAAACAATGTTTACAACAAGATTTCTCAATAGGAATGAAAGGAAAAATGATCATAAGGATTATCCTAAATCCTAACTAATCAATATCAAAACCAGAAATGACCAAGGTTTAGGGATTACACCATAATGTCTAGAGAAAAATGGGCGAGAAGGGAGAACTAAGAAATAGAAACTCAGCATGTTTCAAATATGCGATCTATACATCCGAAATGAAGAGAGGCACTTTGACATTGCATTAAAGCTACCCTAGGGTTGAGATGATGAAGATTCATGTGAGGATAAATAAGATGTATCAACACAACACTATTTAAATAAAAATGTTGTCAAATTTCACTACTTTTAATTATTTTAAAAGTCATGTATAACTTTTTTGAGGGTAAGGCCAAATAACAAGTCACCTTGGGTTGATTTCTAATTAACACATCCATTAGAGAACATGTATTTCTTAGATGACATGTAATAAGTTCAAGGCCTTTATATGTTTCATTAAATGCACTTAGTAGAGTGTTTCTTGTCGTTTAATACCTTTACATGCTGTTTAATTACCCAACTGACAATATTCATCCCCTATCCCTATATAATGATGAAAAACAACTAAAAAGAATTTTATGTAACATACCAGGTAAATAAATAATATGGAATTTTAATATTAATTAATATTTGTGAATAAAAAAATTAATTTTCATATAAAGGGTATGCTATGTTCGATGGTGTACCCGATATAAAATGATGGGTTTCTCCTAAATCATATGTTGTACACAATTCAGAGTCATATTGAGAAAAATAATAATACAATTTTATCATTTTAAATGGTAGTTAACATCTTGTTGTTGTTCTAGTGGGAATGAATAGTAATAACTATATTATGATTAAACATGTTTGTTAAATTTTTCTACATTTATCAAATAAATTTTATAGGATTAAAATGAAAATGAATCCAATTTGAAGCATAGATACTCTAATATTATTAAAAGGCAGTTTTACCCCCTTTTGATGGTGACCCAATTAATAATATTTATTTTTTTCATTTTTATATGTTATAGTTAATATAATAAAATACTTATTTATAAGTAGGATATAAAACATTCTTTGGGTATATTTTTTATTTTTTTTATAGAGTTCATTTTTTTAATGAATAGTGAAAAATAATGTATTTTAATTCAAAACTTCCTTTTAATATAATTTTTTTATATAGTTATATTGTATTTTTAATTGAGTTTAAAGTGTTAGTGGATTATCTTTTTAACTATTAATCAAATTTCAGTTATTGGAAGTAATTTTACTTTGAAATTGGAAATAAACACATTTCAATCATTTTATATTTTTTACTTCACAAAAGCACGCCTTTTGGTTTTGACAACAAGAATTAATTTTAAATTAATTTTTACAACATAGGTGTTTATAATTTGAAAAAATGGACTCCGTATTGGGAATTATGAGGTCCAAATTGTGTAAATATATGCCTTATATTTTTAGACAATATGAATAGTTACATAAATAACTCTTTCTTTACCATGGTTAAAGGGTAAATCTAGTAAGTAAGGGTAAAAAATAATATTATAATATTATAATATTATCTTGGCACATGTCCATACCATATTGGATGATATTTTTCCGACCATGGGAATCCTTGTGTTGATTTTAGGACCCCATGGAGTAACTTGGATGTGAAAATGACATTTAATTATTTTACATTTAATTTTAAGGAAAATATAACATAATCATGTATCTTTTTGTAAAATAAATTTAATTAGGGGTTATATAAGTGATATACTCAACTAAAAAAAGTCATTATATATCTAAAAAAATTCCTACATTAGGGTATTTCCATTTTAATTTCTAAAAATCAAATATATAAATATATTTATGACTCAATTATGATGTAGTGATAGCCTTATTAATGGATTTTTTATATAAATGAGATTATAAAAATTAAAATAAATTTATTTTGAAAAATTTTTTTCCATCCAAGAATTTTAGGGATGATTATGAAAATTTATCTTTTAATTAATTAATATTTTTCTAAATAATTATGTTGTTATAGAGTTTTTTAAATTCGTGATATGAATAGATTATAAATATACATAAATAAGTTTTTTTAAATAAATACTATCTGATTAAATGATTTAATAGTCCCTAAAATATAACATTAGGACAAATGACTTAGATAAGGTTTAACATGTTATTAATAAACCACTTGAGGTTCATTTGTCATTTTATAGTAATTATTTTAACCATATAGTGTGAATATAAATTCAGACATGGTAATAGTCTGATAAGTTAACTAAGGGTTAAAGATAAATGATAATGTTATATTTGAATCCAAAAGTTGTCTAAAACCTATGGTTTTAGAGTAATTTTATAAAATAAAATTACCTTTGAACTAAATGAGTTTGGATCTTTTGAATCCAAAAATTATTTTATAATAAAATAATATTTTAAAGCATTCTAAAAGTACTCCTCCTCCCTCTAATAAACGGACACCAACTCTAACATTTTATAACACCACTCAAGACCCCTTGTCTTAGCCAATATATTCAAATATATTCTCCCAAAATCCATTTATTCCCTTTATATGGCTTACCTTGGGTAGAAGGAAAATCAATAAGGCCTTTTAGCTAATATCAAACGTAGTTACCCAATTTAAGATAATGTATTATCTCAAGAATCATAAATTTATATTCCATCTCCAACCCCATAAAATCTCTTTATTCTATTCTTTTATAACAACACAGGTATATTAAATATACTAGAATTTTGTTATAATAAGGATTATAACCACACTTCTATACACATCCATCTGATGGATACGAATATACTGTTTCTATATACGGCTAACTACTGCCTCATTAAAACATGATTGTTTGTTTTTTCCTTAACACCTCTCATCGTGGAAATTATGATGTTTCTATATTTATATTATTTAATTATTATAATGGGGTAATTGATTGGGCCAATCTGGATAGATAAGGATGTAAGAAGATTTTGCTGTTACAGAATGTTGTCTTTTATTGTCAAATAAGATAAATCAATTCACTTTGTTTAGGACCTGAAAATCTGATGATGCTTTGATGATATGTATTTAAAAAATATAATATTTTTAGAGAACTTGTGAAGAAAGTCTTATTATGGAAAGGGTGAGAAATTATTATGTCGGTCATATACAGATTTGATTGGAAAGAATAAAACAGTTGGAAGATAGGGATGTTTCAGTACTTCCTGTTGAATCCTTGATGATGCTAAATATAATCTATCAAAGTATAAATGTAGAGATCCATAATTGACATACATAGAAATAAAATTACTTTTGAGTAATACTTAATACATAACAAAAACAAACACACAAGGACCGTAATAGTTTATTGTCTTTGGAAACTCGGAAAAATAATATTCTAATCATGGTGAATGATTTTCAACATCTCCCATAAATATCTTCCCCTTTTGTTTTCTTACCTAAAACCTTTATTTATATCCTGGGAAAAATGAAACATAAAAAGTGTGAGCTAAAATGCTCTGTATGGGTAAACATAGGGAATATAAAACAATCCATAAACATTTGAATACAAAAACAAGAACATAAAATCTAAACATCAAAATCTTTAGCAAAGTCATAAATCGTGGAAGTACGTATGGCATATATCATAAAGGAACATAAATCATGATAAAATAGAATGGGAATAGAACATGTAATTGTGTTAATAAATTAAGCACATGATATTATTTCCGTAGTAGCCAAGGCATTGCTTCCAAGACCATCTTAGTGGACAAAGTCCCTTTCTGAATCGAGTTCACTCCTCATTCCTGTCTTTTATCACTAAACCGTATTAACTTACTATTCTAGGCATGTCTATCTCATGAGATATAAATGTTTACCCAATTAATTGGTGGGATATATAGGTCCCCCCATCTCATAATGAAATCATTCTTACGTGTTCCACAACATAAACATAAATCTTTCACCATAACCCAAAGAATGAAATGGGTTTTATAAACATCATCCCATCAGAAAACAATCCATTTAAAAAAATTGATACCATTTAATCATAAGAAAAGTGAAACCATTTAAATCATAGATACATTATACTTGAAACATACACATATGAAATAATTTCATCTTAGATGGAAAATGGTTTTGATAAAACATTTGAAATGAATTCTTGGGGAAAATATCCTTTCTTCTTCAAAGTCATTTTCTTTTCACAAAATGACCTACAATTTTAAAAGAAAGGGATTTTGTTGAAAATATTCATGAAATCTTGTAGAATAAGCTTCATTAAAATAATGCGTTATAAAACTATAAAAATTCATTCATGCCGTATAAGTTAAAAAAACTTTTTTCTCGTACTTTTGTCGGAAAAGTCAAAAAGTTCCACGTATGGTAAACAAAAGAAATATTCATTCCATAAAACAAATTAAAATTCAAAGAGGGGTAAAAAGGACTTTAAACATACATGGAATAATATTAAACCCTTTATGAAAAACATTTTTATGGACATGGATGAAAAATATAACCCCAGTAAATACTTACTTCTATATAATCTAGAATAAAAATGAGATCGAAAACTTATACCTTACTGTAGGTCAGATATGCTTCGTACGTATCTGAACCTCCTGTATAATGATTTAAATAATTTCATTTACTTATTAAAGAATCAGATTCATTATTATGATATCATATATGGTTCACATATGACTTTATATGACCCATTCTTTTGTAAATTCAATGTTAAAACAGCGTTTTGGGTAAAATCGTTTTATTTATCGTACATGTTTGGACTTGTTTTTAATGATATTATTATTACTTATATCATTATTTACATACTTCCAGAATGTATATCATGATTTATATATCATATATATTAAGTATATATATATATAAGATAGATGAATGAAATGAAATACACCGTTCATGGAGATGGTAGGCCGTACGTACGCATGAATGTTGTTTTACTTTACTTATTAACTTGAATGGAAGTAAGTAGATGATATATATATATATACAAATAAAAAAATTATCTTTATTGTGTCATATATTTTATTATTATTCATTATATATACTTTATAATCGTTATAGATTGTTTAACATGGAGAATGAATCTCATCGCGTCGTGGAGACGGTAATCTGTATGTACTAACGAGAAATGATATAGTTCCCATAATTATTGAATAAGAATTAGTATGATGTTATAATAACCATATATAGTTATTAATTACACCATTATACCCATCCATGTAAGGTGGTGGTGGAAAAACAGATTACACCACGGCGTGGTGACGGTACTCCGTACGTACGCACGCACGGTGATTTCTTTTTCCGTAGGATGGATAGAAGGTGAAATGGGGCTGTTTCATATTTATAATAACATATTAGTATATTAGTGATACTTATTTTATTAATTTATAATTAAAAAACTAAAGAAGAAGATGTTTAAGAAGAAAGAAACTTCAAAGAATCTGTAGAAGAGATTACCTCTTCTTCGACGCACCTCTTTTAAGATTCCTCTTAAGGCACTAGAGTTGGTATTTTGAGGAGACCAGAACCTCTATATTGTTTTTATGGAAGTTGATAGGGGAAATGGTCAGGGTTTTTTTGATCTTGATGGCTCAAAAGTGTGTAATGAGAAGATGTAGGAGGTTCCTTTTTATAAGGGACGAGAGGGGCACTTTATGAAAAACATAAAATATGATTTTATAATAAAGTAATATTGGGTTTATAATGTCAAAAAAGTGACTTTTTTTAAGCTAAAGTGGGTATGGGTTGAAATTATTTCAACCAATATGTTTTAGAAAAGTTTAGGTTACTATTTTAACCTTATCATTTATATTTAACTCTATGTAAAATAATTTAACTTTTACCGTATCTTCTTATTTTCTTACACTATATGGTTAATAAACTTACGATAACAAACTGAAATAACCCAAAGTGGTTAATTATTAATATATATAACATTATCTAAGACATTTTTTCTAACCTCATATTTTTAGGAATAAAATAAAAATTAATAATATAATATTTGTTTTAAAAACTATTTTATGTCAATTTTGACACTATTTGGTAATGGATTTTTGTGAAAATCTTAACCGAATAATTAGTTCAAAAAAAGTAAATTTAATCAATTATAAAATGTAATATTTACCTAAAAAAGTAGTCGAATCTATAAAAATTATCAAATTACATTTATTTGGGTATTTATAACATTAATTAAGTTAATATTTCATTAATATGTTTATTACTACATCATCATTGTGTCATCAATAAATTAACTTCTTTAATGTCTAAATAATATAAATAAAATACCATTATGTAGGAAATTGTTTTATCTTTCTAATGAATACTTATAGTTGAATTTATCTTATGTATAACCCTATATTAAAAAATTTTAGCTATTAAACTTTGATTTTAACTACTATAACTCTTCTTTAAATAAAATAATAATAAATGTCCTAATCTAATCCAAGTGGAGAAAAGGGGTAATATTTTATTCCTAAGGTTTTTTTTCGTCGAATTAAACTTATCCAATAGAATTTTGACATGTTTTAGGGTAATATTATTATTATTTTTACCCTTAATTACCCTATTTAGTTTTAACCGTGGTAAATAAAAGTAAAAAGTTACTATTCAAAAAAATTATTTTTATCTTATTGAACCGAATTTTACTCCTTGATATTAATAGTGTCTCTCGGATTTTTAAAATTCCACTCACAGATGTGTTAAAATTATTTTTTATATAAATTTTCAAATTCTCCTAGGAGGTGGGTGAAAGACAGTGAAAAGTTCAATAAATTTTTTATATATCTAAAATTATTATAAAATGACTCCAATGAATTACATTGAGCATATATAGGTATTATGTATCAATTTTTACCAACAATAAATTTAAATAAAATAAATAATTATTTAAATTAAAAGTCTATTTTTAAATAGTAACCCAGTGTTTTCACTATTAATCAAAAATTAAATGTTTTCAGAAAAATACTAAAAAACACCATAGGCTAATTTTGATATTCTGAATCCAAAAATGAATTCCATTTTGAAATATTAAATTTATAAAATTTAAAAAGGTTGGTATTACTATTTATAACGACTAGTTCATAATAATATTATAATAATATCTTGTTTGTGAAACTCTGTATTGCGTATAACACATGTTGTCAAGGAAGGTTGGTCTAGAATGCAACACAAGCCTAGAATAATCTTTGATTATACTGTAAATAATATGGTGTTGTGTATAGTTCAAGATAATCTTGGTGTATCGTAAAATAGAAGACATCAAAGAACTTAAAAAGAATTTATCTCATAAAATCTCGGGGTGTAACATTTTACCCCCCTTAAAATGAATTTCTCCCTCGAAATTTGTCGGTGTTATAAAGAGTTTACTATTTGAAAGTTTCATTCATAGAAACCCACATCTTAAAAAGGAATACTAAAACATTATTTAAAAAATGAGCATTTGAAACATAATGGAGACCCAAAGTAACATATCACTAGGTTTCCACATCGGAAAATATCGGTGAAAATATGGATATGGAAGAGAAATCTGAACATCATGTTTAGACGAAGAGGGTTATATAACATGGCTATAAAAAATCAAACAATCATAAAGCCATAAATTTTTTATGATCTAAGGTACCATCGGATTCATCAGATATGAGGGAACTAGGACAACATTTTTGGTTTTCAAGATCATTTACCTAATGTTAATGAATTTTTGAATTAAAATAAATACTTACTTTATTTTGATACAATATTACTGTTGTTTGTGACTTAAACAATTTCCACTACATCTCTTAAAGAAATTATGTTTAATTTTTCTTTAGTGAAGTATTAGTAGATCATGTGATAGAAGGATATGTCATTCCATCTATCTAAAACATAAGGTTAGTAAAAGTTAAAATCTATCTTATAGTGAGATTAATCGTATATAGTTCCAAAAATGGACTTATACTTCATCTATCATAGCACTTAATAAAATAAAACTATTTTTTACTAACAAGGGACTTTATGTAGGACAATGGTAGGAGATAAAGGCCTGTCACACTTCGGTTTTGGGTTCGATTCCCTCATCCTTGTCCGACGCGACCGGTTTCCGCTCGTCCTATGGGTTGTCCCTTTTCTAAAACTATACTATTATAACATAATAAAAAGTTATATCCTTAAACAATACTATCTGATGTCTAACTTAATCTATTCCAATCTTTAGGATTATCCAAAATACTTCTGTCCAATCTCATAGCATAAATAAAATGACTACTAAAAGGTCATCTACCAAGCACTGAATAAAATCATTTATCACTTGTATATCATAAGATATATATATCTTGTTGGCCACATTCCAAATATTTTAATTCCTTAATCATGTATTCTCTTGAAACATGAGTACCCATTGAACCTTAGTGAAAACATGAATATTGTCAAAAGATAACTCCTTCCACATATAAAAATCCCAAAATTATGTATACTAAAACCATGATATCACTTATACCAGTCAGGAGCTTATTAATACTATCAAACATATCATTATCTCCTTATCCTTTCATTATGCACATATCATCTACCTTCCAAAAATATTTGAATAACTATTCAAGGTTACCGGTACCGTTGATCATATACTTTCAAAAACTCATGGAAAGGCAATAGTGTAAAAATCCTTAGATTTTTCATTATTCCATAGTACTATAAATTATTCTTGATAAACATACAATCATTCCACTACCTTCATAAACCAATGAATGAGATTCATCATTTATTTCATCTCATATATCATTTGTATTATCTTCATCATCATCCATATAAATACTACCCATATGATCATGCTGATTCACTTCATGGAATTTTTTTAGGGCATTGGTTTTCATAATGCCCTTAAATTCCACATATAAAACATTTAACCGTTGTTGACGTCTTAGTAATAACATTATCCATGTCCTTGGTGTTAACTGGACATTTTCATTTACAATTATTGGATTTTTTTCCTTATTTTCCACAACCAAAGTATCTTCCATTTCCATTGAAACGTTCTCCCTGATGCCTCTTCCCACGAGATTTACATGAGGGAAATTGAACTTTATTTCCTATATAATCTTCATGAAACTCTATTTGTCTCTTATTAGCTGAGCTGAGAAACATACAAAAGTTGATATTATTAATCATATTATGAGATTTAGGATTAGGTATAATAACTATATGTTGACTTACATATCCAATTTCATTTGGTTTCTCATGAATAATATCATTCCATTGTCCATCATAACCTCCATTATCGTGAATCTTCCTGTTTCCATCCATTTTCTAAAACCCAAAAAGAATATTTTGAGAGGAAAAAATCATAATCAAGGGGGAGTACCTTCAATATCTAACATCTTAGGTTCAATTATAATATCTATTCCATAATTCTAGGACTATGACCTATACTTATAGTTATCCTTAGGGACATCCCTATACATACCTTAGAAATATCTCTAGGGATCTCACTAAAGTTTTCACATCCTGGTTTCTAAAGGATAACTAAACCTTTCCTCTGATACCATCTATAGAGACCTTTAATTGACGTACATAGACATTATATTACTTTTTCATAATACTTAATACATAACAAAAACCAACACGCAAGGACCTTAATAGTTTAGTGTCTTTAGAAACTCGGAAAAATAATATTCTAATATTGGTGAAAGATCTTCAACATCTCCCATAATGATCTTCCCCTTTCTTTTCTTACCTAAACCCATTATTTATATCATGGGGAAAAGAAAACATAAAATGTTTTAGATCAAATTCTTAGTAAGGGTAAACATAGAGAACATAAAACAATCCATAAACATTTGAATGAAAAACATGAACATAAAATCTAAACATCAAAATCTTGAGCAAAGACATAAATCCTGGAAGAACTTAATGCACATATCATAAAGTAAAATCAATCATGATAAAAGATAATGGGAATAAAACATGTAATTGTGGCAAATAATTAAGCACATATAATGATTTCCATAGTAGCCAAGGCATTGCTGCCATGACCATCTTAGTGGACAATGTCCCTTTTTGAATCGAGTTCACTCCTCGTTCCAGTCCTGTATCACTAAACCAGATTAACTTACCTTTCCATCGATGTCTATCTCATGAGATATAAATCTTTACCCAATGCATTGGAGGGAGATATAGGTCCCACTCATCTTATAATGAATTCATTCTTACGTGTGCCACAACATAATCATAAATCTTTCATCATAACCCAAAGAATAAAATGGGTTTCATAAACATAATCCCATCATAACATAATCTAAATAAAACAAATAGATATCATTTCATCATAAGAAAAGTGAAACCATCTAAATCATAGATACATTATACTTGAAACATAAACATATGAAATAATGTCATCTTAGATGGAAAATGGTTTTGATAAAGCACTTGAAATGAATTTTTGAAGAAATTATCTTTTCTTCTTCAAAATAATTTTCATTTCACAAAATGCCATGAAATTTTTAAAAAAATTATTTTTTCGAATATAGAAATTAAATCTTTTATAGTAATCTTCATAAAAATAAGGCGTTATAAAACCGTAAAAATCCGTTCATGTCGTATAAGTTAAAAAAAATTCCTCTCGTACTTTTGTCCGAAAAGTCAATAAGTACCATGTATGGTAATCAAAAGAAATATTTCTTCCATAACACAAAGTAAAAGTCAAAGAGGGGAAATTTTGACTTTAAACATATATAGGAAAATATTAAACACTTTATGAAAAAAAAATTTAATGACATGGATTAAAAATATAAACCCAGTAAATACTTATGTATAAGCAATCTTGAATAAAAATGAGATTGAAAAATTATCCCTTACCTTAGGTCCGAAATGATTCGTATGCATCCGAAACATCTATATATTGATTTAAATAATGTCATTTACTTATTATAGAATCATATTCATTATTATGATATCATATATGGTTCACTTATGACTTTATATCACCCTTTCTTTTGTAAATTCCATGTTAAAGCAGCGTTTTGTGTAAAATCGTTTTATTTATTGTACATGTTTGGAATTATTGTTCTTGATATTATTATTAATTATATAATTATTTACATACTTACTGAATGTAAATCATTATTTATATATCATATATATTCAGTATATATATATAATAGATAGATGAATGAAATGAAATACATCGTTCATAGAGGCGGTAGGTCGTACGTACGCATGAATGTTGTTTTCCATTCCTTATTGACTTGAATTGAAGTAAGTATATGAAATATATATATATATATATAACCAATAGCTTAATTATTTCATATTTTTCATTATTATTCATTATATATACTTTATAATCATTCTTGATTGTTTAACATTGAGAATGAATCACATCGCGTCGTGGAGACGGTAATCCATACGTACGCCCGAGAGATGATATCGTTCCCATAATTATTGAATCAGAATCAGTATGATGTTATAATAACCATATATAGTTATTATTTACACCATTATACCCATAAAAGTAAGTTGGTGGTGGAAAAACATATCACACCACGGCGTGGAGTTGGTATTCTGTGCGTACGCATGCGCGGTGATTTCATTTTCCGTAGGACGGATAAAAGGTGAAATGGGGTTGTTTCATATTTATAAGAACATATAATTATATTAGTGATACTAATGTTATTAATTTATAATTAAACAACTAAATAAGAAGAAGTTGAAGAAGAATGAAACTAGAAAGAATCGGTAGAAGAGATTACATCTTCTTCGACACACCTCTTTTAAACTTCCTTTTAAGGCACAAAATTTTTCTTTTGAGTTGATCAAAAACTATGTAATGTTTCTAGGGAATTTGAAAAGGGAAATAGTTAGGGGTTTTCTGAGCAAGAAGGCTCAAAATTCTGTAATGAGTAGAGGGAGGAGGTTCCCTTTTATAAGGGATGAGAGGGGCACTTTAGGAAAAACTTAAAATATTATTTTATAATAAAGTCATATTCGGTTTATAATTTCTCCAAAGTGACTTATTTATAAGATAAAGTGGAAATGAGTCTAATTACTTTCAAAAAATTGGTTTTAGATAATTTTAGGTTAATATTTTAACCTGATCATTTTGATTTAACTCTAAGTTAAATAATTTCACTTTTACCGTGTCTTCTTGTTTTCTTACACTATATGGGTAAAAAACATAATATAACAAGCCAAAATAACCCCAAATTGTTCATTATTAATATATATAACCTTTTCTAAGTCATTTGGTAGATCCTTAGATTTTTAATAAAGAGAATACAATTAATAATATAATATTTGTTTTAAAAACTATTTTATGTCAATTTTGACACTATTTGGTAATTATTGTTTGTAAAAATAATAACAGCATTATTAGTTCAAAATAAGATACTTTAATCAATAATAACATGTAATATTAACCTAAATAATTAGTGGAATTTATAAAAATTCTCAAATTACATTTATTTGGGTATTTATAACATCAAATATGTTAATACTTCATTAATAAGATAATTACTGCATCATCATTGTGTCATAAATAAATTAAATTATTTAATATCTAAAAATTATAAATAAAATACAATTATGTATTAAATATTTTTTTATTTCTAATGAATATTTATAGTCGAATTTATATTATGTATAACCATATATTAAAAAAATTTAGTTATTAAACTTTTATTTTATCTATTTTAACTCTTCTTTAAATAAAATAATAATGAATGTCCTAATCTATTCCAAGTGGAACTAAAGGGTAATATTTTATCCATAAGTTTGTTTTTGGTAGAATTCCACTTATCTAATTGAATTAGGACATGTGTTATGGTAATAATAATAGCATTTTTACACTTAATTACCCTATTTACTTTTAACTGTGGTAAATAAAAGAAAAACGTTTCTATTGACCAAAAATTATTTTTATCATATTTATCCACATTTTATTCCTGTATATTAACCGTGTCTCTCAGATTTTTGAAATTTCACTTAGAGATGCAGTAAAATTATGTTTTATGTAAATTTTCAAATTCTCTTAGGAGGTGGGTAAAAGACGGGGAAAAGATCAATAAAATTTTTATATATCTAAAATTATTATAAAATGACTCCAATAAATTACGTTGAACATATATAGGTATTATGTATCTATTTTGACCTAAAATAATATTAAATAAAATAAATAATTATTTAAATTAAAAGTTGGTTTTTAAATAGTAACGTAGTATTTTCACTATTCATCAAAAATTGAATGTTTTCAGAAAAATATCAAAAATTCACTATATGCTAATTTCGATATTCTGATTCCAATAATTAATTTTGTTTTGAATGATAAAATTTATAAAATTTCAAAAAGTGGGTATTACTATTCATAACGTCTAGTTCATAATAATATTATAATAATATCTCATTTAGTGAAACTCAGTATTGCGTAAAACACACGATATCGAGGAAGGATGCTCTGGCATGAAACATAAGCCTGGAATAGTGTTTGCATATACTGTAAGCTAATATGGTGTAGCATGTAGCACAAGCTAATCTTGGTGTAACGTTCAATAGAAGACATCAAATAAATTAAAAAGAATATATCTCATAAAATATCAGTGTGTTACAATATATAACACGATAGTGGAATTCGTGATGAAATATAAATAATGGTTATTAGTGAAGAGAATAATGACAATGGAATAGATGATTTGGAGGTGGCACAAAAGGGAATTTTAGGGCCTGAAAATCAGGAGATGAACAATGTGTTTTTGGAAAAGGATGTTTCCCGCAAGCTTGATGATGGCACGGTATATTGTGGGAAAGTTGATTTACATAATCCAAACATTAAAATCTAGAAATGGAGAGGCATGACCGAAATATTGGGTGTTGCATGCATGATTGGTTTATGCACGCAAGATGAAAGGGTGTTTGGAATCATGCACACAAGGCATGATTATATGTCCAAACATCGGAAAATTGAAAATACTTGAATTGAGTGAAAGAGTCAATGAAGTGAACAAAAGATGATGTTAGTGAGAAAAATACTTATGTGCCCAATGTGACGTCAAATGTGTTTTTGCATGACAAGTGACTTATGCTCCCAATGAGATGTCAAATGTTGTTTTGCATGACGTGTTAGGATCTTACGTGACACATTGGGGTTTTTTCACGTAGGGTTTGACGAAGTCTATAAATAATAGGTGACCACCATCACATTTAAAATTCTACACACTTAGAGAAATACTAAGCTCTAAGATGCGGAAAAATATTATGAAAATTAGAGTGTGTGAAAGAATGAAAGTTCCACACAAGAAAGAGAAGTTGTTCACAAAATAGGAGTCACACACATAAAGAGTGTTGCACGCAAGAAAAGTGTTGCACTCCTGAAGAGAGTTGTGTGCAAGAAGAGAGTTGTGCACAAGATTGATGTTGCACTCAAGATGTGTTTTTCCAAAAAAGTTAAATCTAGTGTGTGTGGAATAAAAGTTCCATTCAAGTCACCTAATAGGTTGCGCCAATGATTTGGGGTCTTCACATATATTCTGTTGTGCATGAGATAGTTCTTATCAGCTTCTGGGTAAGAAAGTGAAGATTTTTACATCAAAGAATACACTTTCTCAACTGTAAAGAAACACTAAAATACTATAATTACATATTTGTGCTAAGAGGGTGCACAAACACCTTTGTATTTTTTTCCAAGTAATACATGAGTGTAAGTGTATATCTTACATGTTGTATTCCACATCAAAAGATTGTTTTCTAGTGGATTGTCTAGTACTAGATTGTTTCAGCACCTGACCAAGGACGTAGCTTCTCTTGTTGAGTGGTGAACCTTGTAAATCTTGTGTTCCTATGGTTGTGTGTGTTTATAAGGGAAAAAAACTCATTAATAGGAGGAGAAAGTTGTTTAAAAAAGAATGAAACATAAAAAAATGATATCACTGATTCACCCCTCCCCCTCTCAGTGATACACAGATCCTGACTGGGAACTTCTATAATAAATGATATAAAATGGATAATACATTTAAAAAATGTTCTAAAGAAAATTAAAATTAACATAAGTTTATTTTTTAGGAAGAATAGAGAACATACGTGATGATTCAAATTCAAGGTAAGGGAATTTGTCTCAATCTCCTTTCATTAAGGAATATTTTGATTTATAATGCCTTGATTTTATATGGTGTATAAAACCCTTTAACTTTTAATTTTATTCAAATGGTATATTTTTCTATATAAAGATTTACTAAACGACAATAGGAATGGATCTTTTTAACATACGTTGTGACAACAACCTTTTTGTCGTCGCTAGCATTATTTGATATTTAGATTCCTCTAAAGGCCTTAGTGTTTTTTAAAAGGAAAATTAAAGACAATATATATCCTTTTTTAGTATTTTGGTATTGAAAATGGCTTTGATAATGCACTGATTATGTCAATATCTTAAACTGATATCTTGTTATTGCAACGTAGAAAGGTTATATTTCATTTATACTTGGTCATCTGTTATGATTATGTTATGGTTCTTGTGAATTATTCATGTATACAGGTTGTTCATTAATAATCTTTGGCCATGTGATCCCTAAATAGCTCTCCAATGAAATGGGCAACATGACAGAGGTAAATGTTAATGTTTCTCCTAAGATATAGAGTGAATATAAAATGATGGTTATTCCAAATGTAATTCCATATGTAGTTGTGAAAGCTGCAATGTATGTATGTTATGGATTTCACATGTTTCAATTATGATTTATGATTTTTATGTGTTATTAATAAATCTTACAATTTCAAGAAGTAAGTTATAGAACATATGTTTTATTATTTAAATTATGATTTTCATGATTTTTTTGTATTGATGGGATAATGATTTCTTTCTTTCTTTTATATCCCTTACTGAAATTTTTATGCTCATCCAATGTTATTGAAATTTTTTTCATATGGTATAAGGAAGATTAAGATAAAGGATGAAATCAAGAATATTTATATCATGAAATAAATTCTTCTTTATTTAATGAGTTTTAATTTTTAGGAAAACAATTGGAAGAAGCAGAAGTGTTTACGTTGTAATTTTTGAGATGTAATGTTATAGTTATAGACTAATTATATAAAACTCTAAACCTGAAAAGACCCTCAATGTGAATTCTTGACATATATAATGACTAAGTAATGTTTAAGGCTGGGGCCATGTTGTTTGTATCAAGGGTCAGTTTAGACAACATTAGAAGTTAGAATATTGTTAAATTAATATCAATAAATTAAATAAGCATAATATTCAAATGATATATCATATATAGATTACCATGTTTTTTCAACTAAGATATTTTTGTGTCTAGAATGGTTTTTCTTAGAGGAAACATGACAACTATGATGGGACAAAATCAAATAGAAAACAACGTTCCAAATTAGAAACCATAGATGGTCGGAATCAGAACTAAATAGTTTTTTGCTATGATGGTACAATTGAATCGGGCTATAAATGGTGGTGGTATCCATTCACAATATTACATAGATCAACCAAATTGAACAATTCAGTAGTGGAGAATTCCATGAGGCAACATCTCACATCATTCAGAAGATCATCTAAACTTGTGCTAGCTGAAGGTTGGTTTAAAACCCCAGAAAAGATTATCGATGTCATGGGGTGTTATAAATATCAAAATTTTATTCTTGTTTTCTACAATTTTGATAGTGAAGCCGACCAGTGGTGGTCGATGGTTAAAAATATTTGTGGTGTTGACGAGATTGATGCTATTGATTTGGATGAATTCAAATGTTTGTATCAGAAAAAATATTTCCTTAATGTGGTTTGACTTAGGATAGAAAAACAAATATTGGAATTGATTCTAGAGGATGAATCAGTGGATTCTTATGTTGAAACATCAACTTGACTATAAAGGTATGCTACAAATTATAAATGAGATCTTGATAGTAAAATAAATCATTTTACTCAGGATTAAAGATAATGTATCGAAGGGATTTAGATTCTAGTGAGTTAATAAATCATGAAAAAAATCTATGTGGAAATACGGTGGAAATGGAGTATGATGATGATCAATTTTTCTTTTAAAAACAACAGAACAAGAGTTTGAGGCAGTAGAAAAAAGGGACGAACTCTTCCAAAAAGTCCTATGGTAAGAAACCTATGTTTATAGTTTGTGAAAATTGTGGTAAAAATCCCACTAGGGAATGCGTTTTTAATTATGGTAAGTGATACTGATGTGGTAAAATGGGACATAAGGCTCGTAATTGCACGGAAAATGATCAGGGTAATGTTAAGACAAAATCTGATTTATAGTGAGTAAAATGTTTTAAGTGAAATGAAATTGATCGTTATGAAAATTAGTGTCCTACGAAGAACTGAAATGATGGAAAGAAGCCAGACTAAAAGATAAACTGGGTAGTGAAATCATTTGAAACTACTTCAGTAGATTTTGGGCCATCAAATGAAGTAGTATCAGGCACATTGTTTGATTTTTCAGATTATACCAGTGTGTTGTTTGATTCAAGGATTACACATTCTATCATTTCTATGAAATTTTATATTAAACTGGGAATTCCATCTCTAGATAAAAATCTTTAAATTGTGGTAAAAACATCTGTAGTAAATGTGGAGTTAAATAGAAAATATATAAATCTTCTTATACTTTTTTGGAGAAAGAATCTACTAGTAAAAATTATTGTTTTTCCTCTAGTTGATTTTGATGTTATTTTGGGTACGGATTTGATTTTAATTTATCATGCTATGATTGTTTGAATAGCTAAAGAGATTTGTTTTTCAAAAATAATCTCATTTTATGTACAATAATTAACCCTTAATATTGATAACATATTAGGAATTTTAGAAACTAGTAAAATATGGAAATGAATGTTACCTTGAACAAATTGTTGAAACCAAGAAAACTACTTATATTAATGATGTTGAAGTGGTAAATGAGTATCTTGATGTTTTTTGTCACGACCCGCCCTCGGGGCCCGTGCCGTGACTACCCCAAGCCCGCCTTCCATAGGCCAGGGGCTGGCGACTAGCACCAAGGCGTAAATCCCAACATAAATGTAAGGCATTGCCTTTGAAGAGTAAACAAGCACCACATAGTATGCAAGAGGAAAAGTAAACACTAAGTAAAAACTGTACAAGCTGTGCTGAAAGTAAAAGGGGCCGGAAATACAAGCCCAACAGTAAAGTACAACTGAAAGGAAAAACAGCAACTGAAAGGGAAAACTGTAGCGTCGAGCCGTCCTATGGAAATCCCACCTGAAGGGTGGGTCCAGATAGCCTCCACTGCTCCTCAGGTCCACCTGACCACTCCGAGTACGTCCCACCCAGTGGTCCACCTCCAGGTAACGTCTTTCTCCGCACGCCTCCACCACGATCAGCGATGTCCGTCGTCTGCAACCAACACAACATAGTGCGGGCAAAGCCCATGCAGGGGTGAGTATAAGCTACTCAGTAGGGACCCCGAGACCTACGAAGGTCTCCCGAATTCCACAAAGGATAATCCACAAAGGAAAGGTACAATCACGAAGTAACATCCGGCACGGCTTAGGTATATGCCCATACGTATACCTAAGTCATCAATTCCCATTCGGCTCCAACATCCGAGCCCAAGCACAACCCAGTCCACACAGGAAAGAAAAACATATACCCACATAGGATAGCTCAACACAATCCAGAAAGGAGTGTAAACAGTAAATCCACACAGGATAGCTCATCACAATCCACAAAGGAGAGTAAACACTAAATCCACACAGGATAGCTCAACACAATCCACAAAGGAGAGTAACACAAGATTCAGCTCACACAGGTATACTTTTTCAGATGACGATAAAGATGATCACTGATCCATCTAAGTCGTCGGACCCACGAAGGATCGATAGGTAACTGACCCCCGCAATGACCCACACAGGATCGGGCCCACACATGACCAGGCCCACACAGGACCTGTAGCACTGATCCACGTAGGATCGCTGAGTGCAGTAGTCGTTGCAGTCCACTGAGGATCTCTGCACAGTCGTCGCTGTAGTCCACTGAGGATCTCTACACGGTCGTCGTCGGAGTCCACGGAGGATCTATGCACCGTCGTCGCCGCAGTCCACTGAGGATCTCTACACAGTCGTCGTCGGAGTCCACGGAGGATCTCTGCACAGTCGTCGCTGTCGAAGTAGCAGTCGCAGCCAACACTAGGGTTCCCGCACACAGCAAGCTAATTCGGGAGGGTCCGCTCCACGAGCCGAGAGGCTGATACATCAACTGACACAAAGGCCGAAGTTTATGTATCCAAAAGTTCCGTATCGTCAACAGGAACTCAACGTCGCAGACGGCGCGTCAATCGGACGCCCGGTCTGAGAGTTATTGGCCTTTTCGTCCTAGGGGCCCGGTTGGTTTTTAAGGCAAAACCAACCCGACCGTACTCCACCTGCATCCAAACCTCGGGCGGAGTATGCCAAATGATCCATCTCACTTAGAGTAAAACAACGAAGCTGATGGCACGTCAATCGGACGTCCGTGGCTCAAGATATGAGCGTTTCCGCTTCGAGGGCCCGGTTGGTTTCGTGTACGAACCAACCCGATCGAACTCAAAGTATTCCGAAACCTTGAGTGCCATATACCGAAACGACCTCCTCGATCCAAGGATCGTGTTTCCAATGACGGCGAGTCGTTTGTAGGCCCGTAGCTCATGTTACAGGCATTTGAATGAAGACCGTCCGAAGACAGGGGGTACTGGCCCGGGCCGACCCGGCCTGACCCCCCCCCCCCCGGGGAGTCGGCCGAACCGGGTCGACACGGTCCGACCCGGTCCGGTCTGGCTAGGGGGCAGCCCGGCCGGTCGGACCGGCCTGGTCCGGTTCAGCCGAACGGCCTGGCGCCGCGGGGCGCTGCCCCCGCGGCCTGGTGGTGTCGCGGGCCCCGCGTGGGGCCTCGCTGAGTCGGGACGCGGCTTCAGGCGCGTCCGAGGGCACCGGACCCACGCGGACGTGGGTCTGCGGGTGCCGCCGCCACTGCAGCTTCAGCTGCGGCAGCCTGTCCGGCGGCGCGCCAGGGCGCCACCGCTCCCGGATGCCGGCGACCCGCGCCGCCGGTGAGTTCCGCGGGCCACCGGGATCGTTCCGGTGGTCCGATTCTATTCCCGTCTGCGCCATTGCTCCTCCCGGGACTCGTTCTTCACTACGGGATCGTCAAACATCCGTTGCGGCACGTTCCGTCATCGCCCGTCAAATCCGCACAAAACGAAGAACGGCGGAGGGTCGTCTGGCCGTGTTCGTTTGGCCCGCACCCTCCGCGTTAGAGATAAACAAATGGGGGAAATTTAATTCAACACATGAACTGACAATTTTAATAAAATAAAATTGTTCGCTTGAAACCGGTTCTTTAAATTTTTAAAGAAACATCTACAGGAAATAATAAAAAGGGGTAATTCCCATAATAAATCCCTACCTCGTTGGTCGTCGCGCACGTGCGTTCTTCGTGGAAAAGCTCGTCGCGAAAGAGAGGGATCACCGCATCGTCGCGGGGAGGCGCCGCATCGTCGCGGAATCCGGCGTTGAGTCGGCGAGCTCAACGGACCAAGAACAATAGAATTAAAATATAAATAATTAAATTTGTGTTTCGTTTAAAACCAAAAAAAAGAACCTTGAGAGGAAATCCGAAATCACTCACCTCAAACGGTTGGTGATCGGAGATCGGAGCGGGGAAGAACGTCTCAGATGGAAGCGTCGTCGATTTCCGGGTTCGGCGTTCTTCGCGTTCTTCGCGTTCTTCGCGTTCTTTGCGAGGGAGAAGAAGATACAAGGGTCCTCTCAAATCTCATCAACGCGCAAACAACCAGAGGTCGTGCATTGGCCTTATTTTATTATTACGCCAACGAATTTGAAAATTGGTTAAGAAACGACTAATCAATTCGTTGAATTAATTCAACGAAAGAAACAGCCCATTTAATTCACAAAATAAACCGCCCAATTAAATGGTCTGTTAAGATTTTAAGAAACGCGTCTGTTGACTTTCATAAAGACGGGTTTTCACGGGTGCGTTTCTTAGAGAAAAAAAAAACGGCGGAGCTCGTGCGGGCCCCACCTCAAAAATATCCTACCAAGGGGGTAGGATATTTCTGGATAGCATCCTATTCGGCTTAACTCAGTTCAAGACGTCAACAAGTGGCTTCAAGTGGCTTCAAAGTGGCTTAAGTGAAATAAAATAAAGTTGTCCCAAAATTATTTTATTTCTTAACTTTAAGCCCGAAAATTAAAAACCACACCCGAGCAAACGCAACTCCGGAAGAGGCGTTTCTAAGCGAATACCGGCGCTGCGATTTTATCGGTGCCCTCAGAATTCGATTCCGGGCACCGGTTCAAATGTTAGAAAAACCTGCTCGTCCGTTCACTGAACGTACCCGAGCCAAACTTCGGAAAATGATTCCGGGCACACCGGGCCTCGGAATTAGGTGCCGTCAGAGACTGCACTCTTGTAAAATTCCAAAGAAAATTAAGAAAAAAAAATTCCTTGTAATTCAAGGGTCTTAACATTACTCCCACCTCAGGACATTACGTCCCTGTAAAGATACGTCAAAAACTAGGGAACAAATGTGGGTACTGAGCACGGATCTGAGCCTCCCACTCCCAAGTGCTCTCCTGGAGGTTCCCGTGCTGCCATCTGATGCGCATAAGAGGAATCGATCGCCCACGTAGGACCCGCTCCTGTCGATCCTTTATCTCCACTAGGACCTCCGCAAAAGTCTCCCCATCATCCATGTCTAGCTCCCCATAGTCAATGATGTGCGTCTGGTCGTGCACGTATCTCCTCAGCTGGGATACGTGGAAGACATCGTGCTCCCGGTGTAACTGAGGTGGTAGAGCCAGGCGATAAGCCACCTCACCAATCCTGCTGATAACCTGGAAAGGCCCGATGAATCGTGGAGACAACTTGTCGCCCGGCTAAATCTCCGCAAACCACGTCGAGGTGAGACATGCAAGAAGACGTGGTCTCCATCCTCAAATTCTACTGTCCTCCGCCTCCTATCAGAATATGACTTCTGCCGGCTCTGTGCTGTCCTCATCCTCTCCTGGATGACCTGGACCTTCTCTGTTGTGGCCCGGACCATCTCTGGTCCCACAAGTGCTGACTCCCCAGGGTCTGTCCAACACAAAGGAGATCTGCAAGGCCTGTCGTACAATGCCTTGTAGGGTTCCATCCCGATGGTGGAGTGGTATCTGTTGTTGTATGATAACTCCACCAAGGGTAGGTGGTCCTCCCAACTGCGACCAATGTCGAGGACACATGAACGGAGCATGTCCTCGAGGGTCTGAATGGTCCTCTCCGTCTGACCATCCGTCTGTGGGTGAAAGGCGGTGCTCAGACGTAGCTGCGTCCCGAACGCCTCCTGCAACCCCTTCCAAAGCCGGGAAGTAAAGCGAGCATCCCGATCGGAGACGATAGTCGATGGCACACCGTGAAGTCGTACAACCTCCTGAACGTAGAGACGCCCAAGATCTCCACTGAGCCCTTCTCTCGAATGGGTAAGAAGTGTGCCGACTTGGTGAGTCGGTCAACAATCACCCAATGGAGTCATGACCTCTGGAAGTGCGTGGAAGTCCAGTCACGAAGTCCATAGATATCCCGTCCCACATCCACTCCGGGACCTCCAAGGGATATACCAAGACTGCTGGTACCTGATGCTTTGCCTTCACCTGCTGGCAGGTGAGGAACCGTGAAACAAACTCTGCCACAGCCTTCTTCATGCCCGGCCACCAGTGTTGTCGTCTGAGATCCTGGTACATCTTCTCCACTCCATGATGTACCTCCAAAGGAGAAGTGTGAAACTATCTCAGCACCTCCTCTTGTAAAGTGACTGGTACCAAGGTACGTCCTCTGAAAAGGACATCGTGCTCTGATACAAGGGAGAAACCATCAGGTGCCTGTCCCGAGGATATCTGTGCACGCCGTGTCTCACAGTCAGCGTCCCCACGCTGTGCCTCTCTGACCCGCTGTAGAAGTGGAGGAGAGACTGTGAGAGATTGAAGGAAGGCTGCTCCGTCTCTATCCACGAAGGATATCTTCAAGGCGACTAGCTTCTCTATCGCCTCCTCAAGTAGCTGGATGCTCGTCCTCCTGCTGAGGGCATCGGCTACCACATTCCCCTTCCCAGGAGTATGGACTATCTCAAAGTCATATTCCTAGAGGAACTCGAGCCATCACCATTGTCTCAGGTTCAGGTCCTTCTGAGAGAATATGTACCTGAGACTCTGGTGGTTAGAAAAGACTATGAAGCACTCGCCCATCAGATAGTGCCGCCATGTATTCAGGGCGAAGACCACTAATGCCAACTCCAAGTCATGGGTAGCGTAGTTCTCCTCATGAGGCCTCAACTGACGTGATCCGTAGGAAATCAGGGCCCGCTCCTACATCAGGACACACCCGAGTCTGGTCCTTGATGCATCGTAGTAGACTACGTATCCAAATCCCTCTTTAGGCAACCTCAAGATAGGTGCACTGGTCAACCTCTGCCTCAGCTCCTGGAAACTCTGCTGACATCTGTCTGACCACACGAAGGGTTTCCCATTCTTTGTCAATACTGAGAGTGGGGCCGCAACTCTGGAGAAGTCCGGCACAAATCTCCGATAGTATCCGGCTAGGCCCAAGAAACTCCGCACCTCTGTCACGCTCTTGGGTGGCTCCCAAGCTAGCACTGCCTCGATCTTCGCGGGATCCACTGCAACTCTCACCTCAGAAATGACGTGCCCCAAGAAGTGGACCTCACATAACCAGAAATGACACTTCGAGAGCTTACCATAAAGCTGGTGCTCTCGGAGTGTGTCTAGTACAACACGCAAGTGGTAGGCGTGCTCCTCCTCCGTGGTCGAGTACACCAAGATGTCGTCGATGAAGACTACGACAAATCGATCGAGGTATGGCTAGAAGATCCTATTCATGAGGCTCATGAACACTGCTGGAGCGTTGGTCATGCCGAAAGGCATAACCAAGAACTCATAGTGGCCATACCGACATATGAAGGTCGTCTTCTGCACATCCTCGTCTCGAACTCTGAGCTGATGATAGCCTGACCTGAGGTCTATCTTCGAGAACCACCGTGCTCCCTTGAGCTGATTGAAGAGGTCATCAATCCTGGGTAGCAGATACTTGTTCCTCACTGTCACCTGGTTCAGGCGACGATAATCGACACACAGTCACAAGCTCCCGTTCGCCTTCTTGGCGAACAATATCGGGGAAGCCCAGGGTGAAAAACTGGGTCGGATGAACCCCTTGCCCTACAAGTCCTCCAACTGTACCCGCAGCTCTTGAAGCTCAGCGGGGGCCATCCGATATTCTGGAGTTGATATCGGGGTTGTCCCGGGGTACAGGTCAATATAAAAGTCCACCTCTCTGCGAGGAGGTAGTCCTGGAACGTCGTCGGGAAAGACGTCCGCATACTGATCCACCACTGCCGGAAAACTCGGACTCAACACGTCAAATGCTCCCAGGATGAGGCTAGCCAACTGATGAGTGATGGGCTGACCTCTCCTCTGCGTGAGTCTATCCTGTGCTGCTAAGGCTCCCTTCTCGCCGGTGAAGGTGAACCTGCTCCCGTCGGTGGGCACACATAGCACATTGGGCCTAATGCAGTCAATCTGAGCATGGACCGTAGACAACCAATCCATGCCCAAGATGACGTCGTAAGGCCTCGACGCCGCTACAAAAAGATCCCAGCCGAAGCTCTCGCCTCCTAGAGTAAGCTCACACTACCAGTACCAGTGCGTAATCGTCGAGTATACTCCCGTAGGAGTCTCTCGCCGTAAGGATCGAGCCAACAGCTCTGTCAGAATCTCCGAGCTCCGAACAAGGGCAGTGGCTATGAAAGAGTGACTCGCTCCTGTGTCTATAAAAACTGAAGCAAGGGTGGAATAGACACAGACTGTACCTCGAATAATCTCTGGCGCGCCGTGGTCGTAGGCCTCCGCTGCCTAGAGATGAGCCTATCTCTGCCCGCCAGCTCCCTGTGGTCGGGGTGGGCCTCCTGGTGGTGGTGGTGGCAGAGCCTCAAAGCGTCGCCCACCACCTGCTGCTCGGCCAGCTCCTCTGCCTAGTCCGCCTCCTCCCTGCGGACCGCCACGGTCGACCCTCTGCTTCTTCCTGGGTGGTCCCTCCACTGTCTGCTACCCCTCGGTACGACGGGTCGGGCAGTCATGAGCCATGTGGCCCTGCCCGCCGCACTCGTAGCACTGCCTGCCTCTCGGAAGACTGGCTCCGCACTGAGTTCCCTGCACTGCTGAGCCAGTGTCCCGAGGTCGTCTGTCGGAAGGTCTGTACCGCCTGGATCCCTGAGTCATCCATCGGCTACCTGCTGCCGAAGACTCTGCTATCTGCCTCCCTACAGCAGGTCTCGCTGTGGACTCAACCAGGAAGCTCTCGATCAGAAGGGCTCGCTCTAGCACTCCTGCCTGGGTCGGGATGCTGAGGGAGATCAGCGATGCCCTGATCTCATGTCTCAATCCCTGCTCGAAGGTCCGGGCCCGGAAGAAGGGGTCCCGTACCATATCTTTCAAGTAGCGAGATAGGTCGGTGAACCTCGCCGCGTACTGGGCGACCGTCAAGATACCCTGCCGCAGATGAAGAAGCTCTTGGATGCGCACTGCACGGAGGGTGGCCGGGACGAACTCTGAGCGGAAGAGGCTCTCGAAGTCTGTCCAGATGAGGGAGGCCTCATTGTGTACCTGGATCATGAGGATCCACCATCGCCCTGCTACTACGTGCAGTAGGCTCACCATGAGGATCACCATGAGGTCTGCTCGTGTCCTCACTAGCTTGATAACTCGGACGATCGCCTCCAGCCAGTCCTCGGCTGCCTGGGGGTCCGACTCCCCACGGAACCTGTGTGGTCGATGGCGCTGGAACTCGTGCAGAGCTCCGAGGCATCGTTCGTCATCAGCTGACAGTGCTGGAAGCATCGGGGGCTCGGTGGGTAAAGGTACCGCCGGTGCCTCTGCTGTCAACGGGCCCTGTACCGAGGCCTCGTCGCTCGGCGGGCTGTCGTCGCGCTCTACTCTAGGAACCCTAGATGGCTGCTATCGTCGTGCCATCCTGAAAAGGAAACAAGTGAACCACGGTCAGAACAGTATACCTGGTGAGCTGACACAAGTAATCACGAAGCAAACTTGAAACACACATGCAATCAATGTTTTCGTGCATTAAGTCAGAAATCAGAAGTCAGGGTCCTGGTGTATGGATACGTCGGATGCCGCACCAACACTGGACTCCCTGGACTGATAACCACACTCAATACGCTAAACACTATTTCTTCACATAGAAGAAAGATCAGAGTCTGCGGTAGAACCGACCCCTCTGATACCAATTTGTCACGACCCGCCCTTGGGGCCCATGCCGTGACTACCCCAAGCCCGCCTTCCATAGGCCAGGGGTTGGCAACTAGCACTAAGGCGTAAATCCCAAAAAAAAAGGAAGGCATTGCCTTTGAAAAGTAAACAAGCACCACAGAGTAAGAAATTGGAAAAGTAAACACTAAGTAAAAATTGTACAAGCTGTGTTGAAAGTAAAAGGGGCCGGAAATACAAGCCCAACAGTAAAGTACAACTGAAAGGAAAAACATCAACTGAAAGGGAAAACTGTAGCATCGAGCCTTCCTCTGGAAATCCCACCTGATGGGTGGGTACAGATAGCCTCCACTGCTCCTCGGGTCCACCTGACCGCTCCGAGTACGTCCCGCCCAGTGGTCCACCTCCAGGTACCGTCCTGCTCCGCACACCTCCACCACGATCAGCGCTATCTGTCGTCTGCAACCAACACAACGTAGTGCGGGCAAAGCCCGTGCAGGGGTGAGTATAAGCTACTCAGTAGGGACCCCAAGACCCATGAAGGTCTCTCGAAATCCACAAAAGATAATCCACAAAGGAAAGGTACAATCACGAAGTAACATCTGGCACGACTTAGGTATATGCCCATACATATACCTAAGTCATCAATTCCCATTCGGCTCCAACGTCCGAGCCCAAGCACAACCCAGTCCACACAGGAATGCAAAACGTATACCCACACAGGATAGCTCAACACAATCCACAAAGGAGAGTAAATAGTAAATCCACACAGGATAGCTCATCACAATCCACAAAGGAGAGTAAACAGTAAATCCACACAGGATGGCTCAACAAAATCCACAAAGGAGAGTAACACAAGATTCAGCTCACACAGGTATACTTCTTCGGATGACGATAAAGATGATCACTGATCCATCTAAGTCGTCGGACCCACGAAGGATCGATAGGTAACTAACCCCCGCAATGACCCACACAGGATCAGGCCCACATAGGACCTGTAGGCGCTGGCTCACACAGAACCGCTGAGCGCGGACCCACACAGGATCGGACCCACACAGGATCGGGCCCACATAGGACCGGGACCACACAGGACCTGTAGCACTGATCCACGTAGGATCGCTGAGTGCAGTAGTCGTCGCAGTCCACTGAGGATCTCTGCACAGTCGTCGCCGCAGTCCACTGATGATCTCTGCACGGTCGTCGTCGGAGTCCACGGAGGATCTCTGCACAGTCGTCACCGCAGTCCACTGAGGATCTCTGCACGGTCGTCGTCAGAGTCCACGGAGGATCTCTGCACAGTCATCGCTGTCGAAGTAGCAGTCGCAGCCAGCACTAGGGTTCCCGCACACAGCAAACTCGTTCGGGAGGGTCCGCTCCACGAGCCGAGAGGCTGATACATCAACTGACACAAATTCCGAAGATGATGTATCCAAAAGTTCTGTATCTTCAACAGGAACTCAACGTCGCAGACGGCACGTCAATCGGACGCCCGGTCTGAGAGTTTTTGTCTTTTTCGTCCCAGGGGCCCCGTTGGTTTTTAAGGCAAAACCAACCCAAACGTACTCCACCTGCGTCCAAACCTCGGGCAGAGTATGCCAAATGATCTGTCTCACTTAGAGGAAAACAACAAAGCTGACAGCATGTCAATCGGACGTCCGTGGCTCAAGATATGAGTGTTTCCGCTCCGAGGGCCCGGTTGGTTTCGTGTACGAACCAACCCGGCCGAACTCAATGTATTCCGAAACCTTGAGTGTGATATACCGAAACGACCGCCTCGATCCAAGGATCGCGTTTCCGCTGACGGTGAGTTGTTTGGAGGACTTTAGATCATGTTACGAGCATTTGAACGAAGACCGTCTAAAGACGGGGGGGTACAGGCCCGGGCCGACCCCCCCGGGGAGTCGGCCGAACTGGGTCGACCCGAACCGGGTCGATCCGACCCGGTCTGACCCAGTCCGGTCCGGCCAGGGCGCGGCCCGGCCTGGTCCGGTTCGGCCGAGCGGCCGAACGGCCTGGCGCCGCGGGGCGCTGCCCCTGCGACAAGATGGTGCCGCGGCCCCCCGCGTGGGGCCGCGATGAGTCGGGACGCGGCTTCAGCCGCGTCCGAGGGCACCGGACCCGCGCGGCCGTAGGTCCGCGGGCGCCGCCGCCGCCGCCGCTTCAGTCGCGACGGCCTGTCCAGCGGCGCGCCGGGGCGCCGCCGGCGAGTTCCGCGGGCCACCG
The DNA here is from genome assembly GCA_963277665.1 of Viscum album. Lineage (NCBI taxonomy): Eukaryota > Viridiplantae > Streptophyta > Magnoliopsida > Santalales > Viscaceae > Viscum > Viscum album. The sequence continues at coordinate 1,143,972,591 of OY728159.1, read as the reverse complement.
GGATCGTTCCGGTGGTCCGATTTTCTTCCCGTATGCGCCATTGCTCCTCCCGGGACTCGTTCTTCACTGTGGGATCGTCAAACATCCGTTGCGGCACGTTCCTTCGTCGCCCATCAAATCCGCACAAAAGGAAGAACGGCGGAGGGTCGTCGGGCCGTGTTCGTTTGGCCCGCACCCTCCGCGTTAGAGATAAACAAACGGGGGAAATTTTGTTCAACACATGAACCGACAATTTTAATAAAATAAAATTGTTCGTTTGAAACCGGTTCTTTATCTTTTTAAAGAAACACTTACGGGAAATAATAAACAGGGGTAATTCCCATAATAAATCCCAACCTCGTTGGTCGTCGCGCGCGGGCGTTCTTCGCGGAAAAGCTCGTCGCGGAAGAGAGGGATCGTCGCGTCGTCGCGGGGAGGCGTCGCGTCGTCGCAGAATCCGGCGTTGAGTCGGCGACCTCAACGGACTAAGAACAACAGATTTAAATTATAAATAATTAAATATGTGTTTCCTTTAAAACCAAAAAAAAGAACCTTGAGAGGAAATCTTAAATCACTCACCTCAAATGGTTGGTGATCGGAGATCAGAGCGGGGAAGAATTTCTCGGACGGAAGCGTCGTCGATTTCCGGGTTCGGCGTTCTTCGCGTTCTTCATGTTCTTCGCGTTCTTTGCGAGGGAGAAAAAGATACAAGGGTCCTCTCAAATCTTCTCAACGCGCAAACAACCAGAGGTCGTGCATTGGCCTTATTTTATTATTACGCCAACGAATTTGAAAACTGGTTAAGAAACGACTAATCAATTCGTTGAATTATTTCAACGAAAGAAACAGCCCATTTAATTCACGAAATAAACCGCCCAATTAAATGGTCAGTTAAGATTTTAAGAAACACGTCAGTTGACTTTCATAAAGACGGGTTTTCGCGGGTGTGTTTCTTATCAGAAAGAAAAGGTGGAGCTCTTGCGGGCCCCACCTCACAAATATCCTACCAAGGGGGTAGGATATTTTTGGATAGCATCCTATCCGGTTTAACTCAGTTCAAGACGTCAACATGTGGCTTTAAGTGGCTTCCAAGTGGCTTAAGTGAAATAAAATAAATTTGTCACAAAATTATTTTATTTCTTAACTTTAAGCCCGAAAATTAAAAACCACACCCGAGCAAACGCAACTCCGGAAGAGGCGTTTCTAAGCAAATACTGGTGCTGTGATTTCATCGGTTCCCTCAGAATTCGATTCTGGGCACCGTTTCAAAAGTTAGAAAAACCAGCTTGTCCGTTCACTGAACGTACCCGAGCCAAACATCGGAAAATGATTCCGGGCACACCGGGCCTCGGAATCAGGTGCCGTCAGAGACTGCGCTCTTGTAAAATTCCAAAGAAAATTAAGAAAAAAATTTCCTTGAAATTTACGGGTCTTTACATTTTTCTTGATGAGTTTCCTAGTATATTACTAGATCTGGAAGTTGAATTTATAGTTGACTTAATTATTTATGATAATCCCATTTGAAAATTCCCTTATCGAATGGTTCAAATTGAACATTTTGACTTAAAGAAGCAATTGGAGGAGTTACTAGATAACGGTTTCATTTGACCTATCACCTCAACCTGGGGTGCTTCTACCTTCTCTGATAAAAATTAAGATTGGTTAATGTGAATTTTCATTAATTATTGAGCCCTAAATAACATAACTATTAAGAAGAAGTACAATTTTCCTAATATCTATGATTTGTTTGATCGGCTCTAGGAAGCTCGGTATTTATCAAAGATTGACTTGAGGTCAGAGTACCATCGGTTGAAAGTAAATGAAGAAACCATTCTGATGACCTCATTTTGTACTAGATATGGCCATTAGGAATTTTATGTTATGCCTTTTGTGATAACAAATTAATCAATGGTATTCATGGATCTTATGAATAGAAATTTCTGTGAATTCTTGGATAAGTTTGTAGTTGTGTTAATTGATGATATTTTGGTTTATTCTTAATGTAATGAGGAGCATGAAATTCATTTTATGGTTTCCTTGAAAACATTAAATAAAAAGAAAAAATATAGTAAATTTATCAATTGTTTGTTTTGGATTGAACAAATTTCATTCCATTGTCACATTGCTTCTAAATATTACATTACTATTGATCCCGATGAACCAAAAATTTGATAATGAATGGCCCAGTCCCCCAAATGTAACTGAGATTCATAGATTTCTTGGTTTAGAAGGTTATTATCAGTGGTTTTTTGATCTTTCTCCATAGTTATCTATCCCACTGACTACGTTAAATCTAAAATGTTTTAAATTTATCTCGACAAGGGAATGTACTGTCTATTTTCAGGAATTGAAAAGATGATTTGTGAATGCTCCAGTTTGGGAACTGCCTTCCAGAAATGGTGAATTTGTTATCTATAGTGATTCTTCATTGAAAGGACATGGATGTTTCATTATACCGAATGATCAGGTAATTTATTATGCTTCATGATAGTTGAAACCACACGAGGTTAAGTACCCTACACATGATTTGGAGTTAGCTGATGTTGTATTTTCATCAAATATTTGGAGACATCATTTTTATGGATTAATGTGTGAAATATACACTGATCCCAAATGTTTGAAGTATATATTAACTTATAAATAATTAAACAAGAGACATAGGAAATGTATATAATTAATCAAGATTTCTGATTTCACAAACCCTTACAATCTAGGAAAGGAAAACAACATGGATGGTGGTTTAGATTAAAGAGTAATGAAATATTAACCGTGATACGTTTGGAATAAAATCCTTTGGTTTTTGATTTGATTAATTTTTTATTGGATGTTGTTGGTGTAGTGAATTTCCTTGTTTTGTTCCAGGCTTCAGTATAATTTTCTCTAGAATACAGAATAAAGCAAGCACAAAAAGAAGATAGTGTGTTTTAAAAAATGGTATAATTCATTCAGAATGGCATGTTACCTGAATTTAGATTTAATAAAAAATTGTTTTTTAAGGAGTGTAAATTGGATATGTGTGACTTTTGATTCACAGTTGAAGAAATAGTTGTAATCTTAATCTCATAGTTCTTCTTTTTTAGTTCATTCTAGCAGTTCTAAAATGTACAAATATCTTGGATTGAAAATATATATTTCCGATATTACTAGGAAGTGTTTGAATTTCCAAGAGGTTAATGTAGAGTGATAGTTACCAAACGAGATGTTTCCTATTTAACCGGTGCTAGATTGGAAATGGGAAAATATATCCATGGTATTTTTGTATGATTATGGAAGACATCTCGAGGTAACAATGAAATCTAGGTTATTTTTGATCAATTGACTAAATCTTCACTCTTCCTTCCTATTAAAGAAACATTATGTCTTGATAAAAATTCTCGTTTGAATTTTAAAGGGATAGTATTGTTACCTAAAGTTACCCTCTCCATTTTATCTGATCATGATCATTGGTTCACATCTGTCTTCTAGAAGATCCATCCGAATTTTTGGGGTACTGAATTAAATTTTAGTATAGCCTTTCATCTGTAGTCATATGGAATGCTAGATCGAACAATTCATACATTGGTAGATATTCTATGTTCTTGTTCAATGGATTACCATGGAATCTGTGGCCAACCTCATTATTGGATTGAGGTTAATTATAATATTTGTTTTTATTCTATTATATAGATTGAACCATTTGAGATATTATATTATAATCGGTGTTGAACTCTATATTTTTGGGATGAAGTATTTGAAATGACGATTATCGTACCAAAATTAGTAGAATAGATGGAACAAAAAGATTAGTTGATTCAGAAGCACATGAGAATTTCTCAAAGAAGGAAGAATAGTTTTGCATATAACGAGATGAAGGATATTTCTTTCAGGATAGATGATCATGTATTTTTCAATTGTTCTCCATAGAAATGTGTGAATCACTTTGGAAAGAAGGGAAGTTGAGTCTGAGGTTCATTGGAACCTGTGAAAATTATAGGAAATGTTGGATTGGTTTCCTACATAGTGTCTTGAACTCAACGTTTATCAAAGGTACCCAATGTTTTTTCATGATTCAATGTTGAAAAATTATATACCGGATCATTATCATATTTTGAGTCTCGAGGTAGTTTAGTTGGAAGAGAATATTTCTTATGAGGAACAACCAGTCCAGATTCATGACTATGGAAAGAATGTATTACAGCATAATACTAACCATCAGGTAATGGTTTTGTGGAAAACCAATATGGTTTAAGAATAAACATGGGAATCATAAAATGATATGATGGATAAATACCCCCACTCATTAGATATGTGAATTGAATTGCAAATCACAATTCCCAAAAGGAGGGAAAGAGGTAACATCCAATGTAAATAAATAAATGAAAATTTTCATATTTATTAATATTTGTGAATTAATAATTAATTTTTCATTAAATGGGATTCTATGTTAGATGGTGTACCTGACACTAAACAATGTATTTCTTTGAAATATTATGTTGCACACAATGCTGAGTCATACTGAAAAGATAATAATATAATATTATTATTTTAAATGGTATTTAATGCCCAGTTGTTTTATTGTTGGGATTTAATGGTAGTAAATATATTATGATTACACATATTTGTTATTTTTTTTTAACATTTATCCAATAAAAGTTAGAGGCTTAAAATGAGAATGAATACAATTTTAAGCATTAATACTCAAATATTATTAAAATGTAGTTTTACTGCCTGTTGATGGAGAACTATTTTTAAATCTATAATTTTTCACTTTTATATATTTAATTTGAAAAAATAATCTTATTATCTAGAAGAGTCAAATAAAAATTTTCATAGGGTAAATTTTTGGTATTTTTCTGATAAAGTTCATTTTTTTAATGAATAGTGAAAAATACTGCATTTTATTTCAAAACTACCTTTTACCCAAACTTATTTATATATTTATATTGTCTATTTAATTTGTTTTAAATTTTAAATAGGTGATATTTTTTTCATTTAATACAATTTAGTACATTTGATGTTATTTTATTTTGAAATTGAATATAAACACAAGTCAATATTTTGTAGTTTTTACTTCATAAATACTCCCTTTTTTGTTTTGACAACGAGAATTAATTTTAAATTAATTTCTGAAACTTCTATGTTTTTAAATTGGAAAAATATATTCCATATTTGGAATATGATGTTCCAAATTGTGAAAGTAGTTACCTTTTATTTTTAGACATTATGAATTTTAACTTCAGTACATATTTTATTTACCATGGTTAAAGGGTGAATCTGGTAAATAAGGGTAAAATTAATATTATAATAATATTAAAATACCCCAACATGTGTCATAACCATATTGGATGATATAACTCCGGCCCTGGGAATCCTTTGGTCGATTTTTGGACCCTCTGAATCCACTTCGATGTGAAAATGACATTTAATTACTTTTAATTAAAAGTTAAGGAAAATATATCCTAAACATGTATCTTTTAGAAAAAAAAATATTTATATGGGGTTATGTAATCAATCTATTCAGCTATATATTTTCATTATAATGATAAAAGAATTTCCTACATCATGGTATTTTATTTATAATATTTGGAAACTAAATAAATGAATATATTTATGACACAATGATGATGTAGTGATTACCTTTTTAATGAATGTTTTATATAAATGGGATTATAAAATTTAAAATAAATTTATATTGAAACTTTTTAGGCCATACACTAATTTTAGGGACTAATATGAATTTTTATCATTTAATTAATACTTTTTTTTTCGAAATAATCATTTTCTTATTTATTTTTTAAAAGTCGTGATATAAATAGTATATAAATTGACATTAATGAGTTTTAAAAAAAAAAATTATTAAATGAATTATTTTTCATAAAAATATACTACTAAGAAAAATAAAATAGATAAAGTTTAAAATTCATTATGGATCCACTTTGGGTTTTATTGGGATTTTATAGTATCTATTTTAACCATATAGTATGAATAAACAAGAAGACATGGTAAGAGTCAAATATGATATCTATGGGTTAAAGCTAAATGATAAGGTTAAATTTGAAATTAAAACTTGTTTGAAACCCATTGGCTGAGAAGATTTAAAAAAAATCAACTTCTCTTCGAATTAAATGAGTTTTGGACATTTTGAAACAAAAAATCAAATTATAATAAAATCATGTTTCAAATCATTCCTAATGTAACCCTCCTCCCTCTTATAAAAGGCAACAACCTCTAACCCTTACACACACCAATCAAGATTACTTGTTTCTTCCAAACTCTACCCAAATAAGCTACCAAAATCACCATATTCCACAAAGAAGCCTTCATATGGGAATAATCCATGTATATAATTCTTTTTAGCTTAAATCAAAAGGCATTACTCGATTTGAGGTAATGTATTCTCTCAAACTTAATCCATTTTTTTCTTTATGAAAACCCTAAACTCTATTTATTGATTTATTTTATAAATACACCAATATCATAAATATAATAGGAATTTTTATGATATTTATTCTAACTACACGTCTACACAACACCATCTAATGGATATAAACCTGTTGTTTCTTTGTACGGTGATCTACTGCATCATGATACAATGATTGTTCAATTTTTCCTTACTATCACCCATGGTGTCCATTATGTTGTGAAATTATTTATATTTGATTACATAATGTTTAGATTTTCTGTATTGTTATTTATTTATCATTTATATCATACCATTATAATTTCCAAAATGGGTAAATATGATAATTTTATTTGAGGAAGTACAGACTACGACCCCCTAAAACTGATACGACTCGTTCACGCCATACATGGAACGTATATAGAATGAAGGTTCTAAAAAACTATGTAACATATATAAAATAAGATATTATTCTAGAATTATAATTTAATTATGTATTTTAATGTTTTCATTACATTAAATATGAAACAGAAATGAATGTGGCATCCATGTGTATGTACGAATTACCATCTCCATGAAGAGTGCATTTAATTTCTTATCTCCAAATGTTATTGAATGTCATAAATACATATATACTAGATATATATGATATATATATGAATAATATTCTACAAAAAATTTGTTTTTTACCACTTGGAAATATTTTAATTATAAGAAGATCTATTTTGACTAAAGTACCAAATATCAACAAAATGACCGATATTAAATTAAATAATTATGTAATGTTAATAACATAATAATAAGTGATATAAAAGGGATAATAAAATTTAAAAACGTTATAGAGAAAGTAGTTGTCACGACCCGTCCTCGGGGCCTGTATCGTGACTACCCCAAGCCCGCCTTCCATAGGCCAGGGGCTGGTGACTAGCACCAAGGCGTAAATCCCGGTAAAAAGGGAAGTCATTGCCTTTGTAAAGTAAACAAGCACCACAGAGTAAGCAAGCGGAAGAAGTAAACACTAAGTAAAAACTGGTACAACAGTAAGTGAGGAAAGTAAGTGGGCCAGAATACAAACCCAAACAGAAAGTAAAGTACAAATCAAAAGGGAAAATAGAAACTGAAAAGTAAAGCCACAATGTCGAGCCATCCACTGGAAGTCCCACCTGAAGGGTGGGTGCATATTGCCTCCACTGCTCCTCGGTTCCAGCCGACCGCTCCGAGTACATCCCACCCAGTGGTCCACCCTCCAGGTACCGTCCTGCTCCATAAGCCTCCACCACGATCAGCACTGTTAGTCTTCTGCAACCAACACAACGTAGTGCGGGCATAGCCTATGTAGGGGTGAGTATAAGCTACTCAGTAGGGACCCAGAGACCCCCGAAGGTCTCCCAGAATCCACAAAGGATAATCCAAAAAGGAATGATACAATCATGAAGTAACATCTGACACTGCTTTGGTATATTCCCATACATCTACCTAAGTCATCAATTCTCGCACGATTCCAACATCCGAGCTCAAGTACAACCCAGTCCACACAGGAAAGAAAAACGTAAATACACACTGGATAGCTCAACAAAATCCACAAAGGAAAGAAAAACATAAATCCACATAAGACAGCTCAACACAATCCACAAAGGAAAGCAAAATAGGATTTCACCTCACACAGGTATACTTCTTCAAATGATGATAGAGATGATCACTGATCCATCTAAGTCGTCGAACCCACAAAGGATCGATAGGTGTTAACCCCCGCAATGACCCACAAAGGATCTGACCCAAAAAGAATCGATAGGTAACTAACCCCCGCAAAGACCCACACAGAATCAAACCCACACAGGATCTGTTGGCGTTGGCCCACACAGGATCTGTTGGAGCTGACCCACACAGGATCGGACCCACACAGGATTTGTAGCACGGACCCACAAAGGATCGCTGAGTGTTGTAGTCTTCATCGTCGAATCCACTGAGGATCTCTGCACAGTCGTCGTCGTCACAGTAGAAGTCGCAGCCAGCTCTAGGGTTCCTGCACACAGGAAGCTCATTCGGGAGGGTCCGCTCCACGAGCCGAGGGGCTGATACATCAACTGACACATAGTCTAGAGTTGATGTATCCAAAAGTTCCATATCGACAACATGAACTCAACGTCGCAGACGGCGCGTCAATCGGACGCCTGGTCTTAGAGTTATTGGCTTTTTGGTCCCAGGGGCCCAGTTGGTTTTTAAGGAAAAACCAGCCCGACCGAACTCCACCTGCTTCCAAAACTCAGGCGGAGTAAGCTAAAAGATCCGTCTCACTTAGAGGAATTAAACAAAGTCGACGACACGTCAATCGGACGTCCGAAGCACAAGATATGAGCGTTTCTGCTCTGAGGGCCCGGTTGGTTTCGTGTACGAACCAACCCGGCCGAACCCAAAGTATTCCGAAACCTTGAGTGTGATATACCGAAACGACATTCTCGATCCAACGATTTCATCGCCACTGACGGCGTGTCGTTCGGAGGCCCGTATCTCAAGTTAAGAGCAAAAGACCGAAAAGATCCGGAAATGGGGGGTCTGGGCCCATACTAACTCGGCCCAATCCCCCATGGGTTGGCCCGAACATGGGTCGACCCGACCCGGGTCCGGGTCCGAATTGGTTGGGCGTGACCCTGCCGGCGGGTCGACTTGGCTCGGCTCGGCCGAGCGGCCGAGCAAAGGAAACCGCGGGGGGCGTGATGCCCCCGTGTGAAGAGAAGTCGTGGCCCCGCGTGGGGCCGCCCTCGCCAGCGGACGCGGCCGGGCCGCCGCGTCCCGCTCCTCTGGTCTCGCGCGTTTGTGGTACCACGCTGCTGCTGCTGCGTCTTCAGCCGTGGAGGGTCCGTCTGGCGGTGCGCTGGGGCGGCGCCGCCTCCGGCCGCCGGCGACCCGCGCCGTCGGTGGAGCCTGCGGGCCACCGGAGTTGCTCCGGTGGTCTGATTTCATTTCCGTCTGCGCCGTAGCTCATCCCGAGTCCCGTTCTTCACTGCGGAATCAACAAATCGTCTCTACAGCCCGTTTTGTCGTCGTCCGCCATTCCACACCCCAAGAACAAAAGTGCAGTGGGTTCGGACTTGTTCGTTGGTCCGCACCCACCGCGTTAGCAGTTTGAAACAACACCATAATTCCCATCAATTGATAAACCTTGAACCGCAATAAAAATTCTTTCCTTGGAGGAAAACAAGCATAGGTAAAATAATTTTCCAAATGTCTCCTACCTTGTCGTAGTCGTCGGACGAGTTCTTCGCAGAATTGACCGTCGCGGTAGAAGATGATCGTCACGTCGCAGAAGGGCATCGCGTCGTCGCAGTATACAGCACCGTTTCGACGAACTCCGAGGATCAAGGACATACAGATTTAATTATAACAATTAAATCCATGTTGATGTTATAATCCACAAAAAATTAAAAGGACCACAATCCCCTACCTCAAGATGCCGATCGATGATTGTCGTGGGGATGGATCGTCGTGGAAGAAGCGTCGTGGAGGGAGAATATTTGGCGTCACGTCGTCGATCTCCGGGGGTCAGGCGTTCTTCGTCGCCCTTCGTCGGAGGCCAGCGTTCTTCACGTTCTTTACGTTCTTCGCGTTCTTCGTGAAGGAGGATGAAGAACTTTAGAGGTTCTCTAAAGGTTTAACACAACAACCAGATCATAAAATAAGTCCTCATCTTATTTTTATTATCAACAAATGAAATTGAAAAAGAAAGGTAAGTAACGAACAATTAATTCGTAGAATTAATTGCAACGAACAAACCGCCCAATTAATAGGGGAATTAAGGAATTAGAAAACACTTCAGTTGACTTTCGTTTAGTAGGGGTTTTTGCAGGTGCGTTACTTAGCGGAAAAGAAACGGTGGGGCTCATGCAAGCCCCACCTCACAAATTTCCTACCAAGAGGGTAGGATATTTTGAATTGAACCCTATCCACTTCAACTCAGCTCATGTAGCTTTAAGTGGATTTAAGCGGCTTTAAGTGAAATAAAATAAAGTTTGTCGTACCACATTATTTTATTTCATAACTTAAATCCCAAAAATTAAAAACTACACCCGAGCAAACGCAACTCCGGAAGAGGCATTTCTAAGAAAATACCGGCACTGTGATTCCATTGGTGCCCTCGTCATTTGATTTCGAGCACCGGTTCAAAAGTTAGAAAAACCCTCTCATTCGTTCACTGAACGTACCCGACCCAAACTTTGGAACATGATCTCGGGCACACGAGGCCTCGGAATCAAGTGCTGTCAGAAACTACGTTCTTGTAAAATTCCAAGGAAAATTAAGAAAAAAATTTCGTTTAAATTTACGGGTCTTTACAGTTGTAATTATGTAATGTTTATTATTCGTAAATAACATTGAACAAACATGACGAGTTGCATTCATGGTTAGGGACTTCGTCTCCATCACCTTTCATCGAAAAGTATATTCATTTATACACACATTTATTTTATACTTTGTCTAAAACCATTGGACTTTTAATTTCATTAAAAGGATATATTTTTCTATGTATCATTTTAATAAACAACAAAGGGAATGTTTCTATTTAACATACGTGGTGATAATAACCTTTCTGTCACCGCAAGCATTATTTGATATTCAGATTCCTATACAAGTTGTAGGTTTTTTAAAAAGGAAATGTAAATACCATATAACATTTTTACATATTTTGTTATTGAAAATGGTTTTGATAATGTATCAATTATGTTAATATATTGAACTAGAATCTTTTTATTGCAATGTGTAAATTTTATCTTTCCTTTATTCTACTTCATGGGTTATGATTATGTTAGGGTTATTGGGAATTATTCACATATATATGTGGTTCTGTGATAATATTATGGTGGGTGAGCCTGAGATAGTTCACCAATGCATTGGTTAATGTGATTGTGGTAAACGATAATGCTTCTCCTAATATATTTAAGTAATATACCATGATGGGTATTCCAAATGTAACTCCCTATATAGATGTGAAAGCTGCGATGTAAGAATGTTATGGATACCACAAGTAACCAATATGATTTATGATTTCTATCTGTTATTCAGAAATGTAATGATTTCATAAATAATTTTAATGATATTATGTTTTATTATAAAAAATCATGATTTAATTTATTTTTATGTATTTATGGGATAAAGATTTCTTTCCTTCTTTTATATCCTTTACTGTGCTTTTTTATACTCATCCCATATTTTTGAAATGTTTTTCACAGAGTATAAGGGTGATTAAGAGAAAAGAATAATTCAGAAAGATTTATATCAATAAACTAATTCTTATTTATTTAAGGAGTTTTAATTTTTTTGAAAACAATTTGATTGATTAGATGTGTCTACTTTTTAATTTTTGAGATTTAATGTTAATGTTATGGACCAATTATTTAAAACACTAAACCTGAAAAGAACCTCAATGTTAATTCCTGACATAACTAAAGAGTTAGTAATGTTTACGGATAGAGCCTTATATTACAATCATGAAAAAATCATCAAACTCACCATTAAGACATTTATATATATAATCCATTAATTAAAACAAAGATATATCCCTTAATTTTATGTTTTCCCCAACAAACTCTCTTTATCTTAGATCTAGACCCATCCACCAAGTCTAAAATGAGAAATTCAATGATGGATGTACCAGAAAAAAAAGATAGGATCTAACATTATATCTTTCTATGTCATACATTAATAAATCTTTTCATATAATCATATTTAAACCACTATATAAATTATCCACTTTACAAATAGAGTTAATGATAAAGTTGAATACATACCATAAAAGCCTTTAGATGTGTGAGTCATATGAGATGACAAACTCCTATTTATTTTTCTTTAGTCTTAGGAACTCCGAATAAATTCTATGTTGGTGTGTTCATGGAATATTTTTTTGGAAATATTTTTTACTGAATCATTCATAATATATGAAATCAATTCCATCTTTTAACTTCTTGTTATGATCACTATCCACCCCTAATCACCTTCCCCCACCTAGTGATAAATATATAACAAGGCATTCATTTCTTAAAATAAATGGATGAAAAAAAATATCATCTAAAAAATGTCCATCCATTATTACATGATTATGGTTTTGTGATATCTACTAAACATTGAAGACATTTTTGAATAATGAACTCGGTCACAACTTTCTCTTTCTTCGTAATAGGATAAACATCCCCCAAATTAATTATTTTATTCTTAAGATAAATATGGAGATCTTGTACCATATAAGAGTTCTAAAATCCTGATCACCTATGGTATTTAATCACATTAAGTAAATAATCACCTATCCTATCATGTTGGTTTTGGGAATGGTTCCTTAAATTCACAACAATTGACTAAAATAATGGAAATAATAAACATATTAGAATAATAAAACTAAAAATTATATAAAATGAGAAAATATAAACATATAATGAATAATTATAAATGAAAATAATTTCATAATTTATGAGTCTCTAGGTTTTTATCTAGCGTATCCCTAAAAAAAATTCATTTTAGGTTATTTAATCTAATAATATATTTGTGTCCTTTATATTTTCATGTAAAGAGTGTGTGTATTTCCTAATACATATGAATCAGAACAATCAATATATGTTTCCAACATTTCCTTTTTTCCATTCACAACGTAAGGATCAAGCTAGTTATAAATTTTCCATTTAAAGGTTTATTACCCCTAGGTATATCTATACATGTGCCACAGGCAGTTGAATTATACAAACAAGGTTTTAATGTCTTGGAAATCTCTAGCACTATAACTCACCATGTTTTAATGTTATTATAATATATATAAAAATAACAATATGTTCCTCACTAATTTATTCCAATAATAAACCATAAAATAACCAGACCATTCCCATATAACAACTATTACAACCCATGCATCCTACACATATTATTACAAGATATTAATGATATCATCCAGTAAACCCAATCTAATGATTGAGAATACTGGTGTTATTTGAAGGTTTGGTTCATAATGAATAAAGAGTTACTAAAATAAAACATCTTTATTTTATTATCCATTAGGAGCTCTTAAATCCCTTTATGTTATAATAAATTATAATATAACTCAGGGAATAGAGAAAATATTTGGGTGAGCTATGAAGACTAGTAACGGTATATTCATAGAAATGAAGCATTCCATATTAGTGAAAATGAACTGCATGTTATCAATAATGCAAACACTCATGGACAATAATGAGGGAGAATAATATAATAAAAATGGTTTCATAAGATATACAGTACATATACATGGTAGAAATATACAATATGAAATAAATATAAGTTAAGTATAACTCTAAACAAAACATCCTGTGGTTGAAAGACGTCTATCATGGATTATGTAAACTCACTTACCTTATACCTAACATTCAATGAGACAATACTATTACCTAACACATCAGAGTGGTATCTCAGTGCACCCATCTTAACATTTTCATGCATATGTGGTCCTAATATGGAAATCAAATACACGACATAAGCATATAGACTTCCTATGGAATGGAATGGATTACATTACCATGTCATATGTCATAACAAGATTCATACAATAATTTATATCCTAATTAAGGTATTTATGTTATCTAGAATGTTTTTATTAATATTACATGATGTCTTTTATCCAAGTGAATTGAATAAATCAACAAAGAGAATATATTTTCCTTTAGAAAACTACCTCTTAAGTGGGGATTTCCAACCAAAAGGTAATGAGTCTCTAAATTATAAAGGGAATAATAATTTCCCTAAATATGAGTATTATCTAAATTTTTTAATGGATAAAATGATTTATTATTTAATATATGTGGTTTTATATCATTTTATGGATTATAATTTTATATGGATTAAAAAACAAACCTTCCCCTATATTATGTTTTTCTTACCATGATAAATTGATAAGGGAAACTTTTAAAATATATATTTTCATATTGGGAAAAGGGAAATTATAATAAATATATGTGTCAGTTTCATATAACCAAAATATTAAAATTATAAATAATAATATCAGAGTGAAAAATGAGTAATATAGAGAAATCATAAACCACGTGAAAATAGGGTGTGCAATGTGATCCATTAATATTTACTATTTAATTTATATGCACATACACAAAATTTCATTATTGAAAAATTAAAATAATTAAATTTATAAATCAAAATATTTTCTATATATATATATCATAATTATACTTTGCTCATTTGAAACCATTTCATTGAGATTTAAAGACTAATTTCATTGTTTAGAGTTTTTTTATTCCATAATGCAAATATCAGATCACTTGAGGATAATTATTGATGTTCTTGTCAAAGGGTACTATAACTCTAAATGAAAAATGAAATTGTATGAATGTAATTAAATAAAATATAATGATCCCTAATATTTTTTTTGTAATATGAAATACATAGTAATTAAAAATGATAATGTTATCCAACTAGTGTATTTAGGTAGTTTTACCTACCATCACAAACTACCTTAATTTTATTTAATATTAGTTCTATATGTTTATTAAGAACACTTATAAAATAATAATATAATTATTATACACATATTATACCATATTAATATCTTTATGACCCTCATTAAAAGTGATAATGGAAAATGAACACTCATCATCCATGAAGGTAGTGAGGTAGTATAATTTGGGAAATGGTTTATTTTTTATAATAAAATTTAAAGAGAAGATGATGCATGTTATATATTAAATTTTAAATATAATATTCCCATATATATAAATATATATGTGATTATATAGTTATTATTAATTGTATTATGAGGTAGGTGAGGAGACTGTAGAAGAAGAAAATAATTTAAAAGACATAGTTAGAGAATATTACCTCCTAAATGTTTTCTCTGTGAAAATATACCTAGAGATCATTGAATTATTATTTTTGATAAAAAATAACTCTTATTTTTGGGAGACTATATAGAATTTAATTTGGTATAATCATGTAATAATCGAAGACAGATAATTTTCGAGGAGAAAGCGTGATGAGGTGTGATATTTATTAGAGGATTATAGGGGTGTTTTTTAATATTATATCTATATCTTTATTATTCTCGATCGTGATATCCAATAACGAAAAATAGTTTTACTATGTATAGTTAATGGTTCATGTGAGTATTATCTACATGTTTCTAATATCATCCATGACTCAAACAATCGTGTATTTAGTAGATAAATTTTAATAATAAATTTTAACATATTTCAATATTGAAAATATTAAAAAAATTTAAAAATATACAAAGAATTAACCATAATAATTTTTCATCATATAGATTAAAAAATTATATAAATATTATAAAAATAATTTTTCAATATACTAATCTTTAATTTTCTAAATAAAAAATCATTTATATAAAAAACCCTCAGTTTTAGAATTATGATCAATTTTATTTCCCCTTGAATAATTACTTATATTCTGATAACATTGTTTTCTTATTATAATATGACATAATAATAAATTATAAACAAATTTTATTAAAATATTTTTTTTAAATAATAATATTTATTATAAAATTTCTATTGGGACATTTATGTATTTAAAATATAGAAACACTTTCTTTATCAATTTGAAAAAAAACTATTTACATTTAGCATGAAATTAATATATCAAATTTTTGTTATATTATATAAAAATATTATTTTAAACTAGTTTTGATGAGTATAAAATTATTATAGTTAGGTTACCATTCCTAATTATGTGATTATTATTAATATGTTCGGGATACTATTTGAATGATCTAATTACTATTCCATCATATTCATTGTTAAAGGTCATATGAGAACCCTACATATTATAAATAACTTTTATTTCAGTCACATCATTTTTCTATCATGTTTATAAATTTTCAACTTCAAAATTAAAAATAAATTATTGTTATTCTTTATCATTTCATTCGTGTTGTTTGTGTGTGTGATTATTCTGGTGGATTAATAATATAAAAAATTAATTCCTATTTTTTAATTTTTTTTTTATTTTTTTATCTTTATAATTCCTTAAATTATTTATATAATATTTATTTTACAGTGTAAATTTCATCTTAATATGATAAAATATATTTTCTAATATAATGTTCTTTGTGTTCCATAAACTAAATTACATAATAGGACTAAATTATAAGAAGGGAAATTACATTTCCATAATTCTATATAATTAAAAATATGAAAATTAACATGTTAAAATATCATGAAATATTATATTATAGTTATAAATATAGAAAATATAATTAAAATATACATATATAAATTTTAACATATTTATTTGAAAGGATTTGTTGAGTATATAAACTCATAAGGAAAATTATTATTCATTATCTCAATCAATTTTAATGGTTTTCGTTGAATTAATTTGGAATGTATTTCTCTAATCATAAATGAATAAAAATATATTCTACCTACAAGAATATATAAAAATATTTTTTTATAAAATAATAAAATTAGGATCTCATATAATATGTAATGATTCACATGATAGTCAGTTGTGATGATAATAGAAAAAATAAGCTGATATATATTATAAAAAAATAATCCAATATAAAATAGATTGGGAGTAAAGGATGTTTTATTAAATGGACGATGGAGAAGGAAAAATATAGTTATATGGTGTTGAACTAATAAAAAAGTTATTCCTGCCATTATAAAATCATTATCCACATAAGTATTTGAGAATTTTTTTAACAAACTGGACAATACTATCCCAGAGCCCATGCCTTACTTTGTTTTATTGTTACAAAGTACTAGAGGTACCGTCCAAAGGAAGAAATTATTTTATGATCATTAGATAAATAGATAAAAACATACGTATTACAATACAACGTGAAATTAAATAAAACATAGAAACTCTAATGGAATCACCTGTATTCTCCCATATTATATTTTTATATCAATCAATATATATATATTATCATTCAAGGGAAAAATAAAAAACAAGATAACGTTTCGCTCAGATTATTAGTAAGGGAAAACCAAAAAATAGAATATATAATAATCAAACATTAACGATAAAGGTAAGGTTAATAACTAAAAACACATTATATTAATCATAATATAGTGCCCAATATGGAAAGAATAAAAGCTAATAAAATAATGCCAGATAAATATTTACATGGGAATGAAATGTAACCATGGGTATTCAAATATTCATATAATTACTTGGACTATCATTAACTAATATAATAATTAGGTAATGCATAATGTGGGACATCACAAACATATCATCAAGGATTTTTCCATAACACCATACAAAATTAGGCAAAACATTAGCCAATAGCCAAATAGGTTTTTCTTACTAGACCTACCAATGCATTAAAGGGCTATAGATGGCCCCAACGATCACATAATATTTTTAATTATATACTCATATAGAATATGTTAAGAATAATAAATATGTAAATTAATTTTGATATGAGAATATGAATTTCTAAAAATATTCTATAAAAAATATACATAATCATAAATCATCCTGTGTAATATGATATATTGTATCCAAATATAACATCCATATTAAAACTGATCCTAAAAAATTTAATAAAACATAGTATATGGTATCATATGATATCAATATCAAGTAGGTATAAGTTCCAACAATGGGGCTCTAAATATATGAAAATACTCAAATAAAATCATTTTGATGTTCTATAGAAAAATACGACAAAAAATAGAAATAATATATTCTAAAATATGTGAAAAGATTTTTTTTTGAAAATAACATTTTAAAAAAATATAGGATTCTTGAATAAATTAATTCATCATTAATGATGGGAATTACACTCATTCCAAATATGGTAAAAACCCATCCTTCTATATTTTTTAAAAGAATCAATTAAAGGTGTATTTTTGATGAAAGTGTGCATAGTAACTAAATGAACAGAATTTTTGTATTAACTCTAAATCAACATAAAACAAGTGGGTGTATAAAATTACATAATCAAATTTAATTTCACACATAACAATATCATGTCATAATCAATGGAGTATATGTTTATCCTAATGAAAATGAATTGGGTTATGCATTCTATAACCACATCACAATCAGTCAAATTGTACGCCGCATAAAATGAATGATCATAAAATGAAACATTTAATAAAGTCAATATAATGAAATTAATGATATGATATATTAATTTTTAGTATTAAAATCACACACAATAAATAAGGGTTGAATAAAGAATATTTCTCACTATAGTGAATTTTTTAAGAGAAACCCTTACTATTTTGTAATGAGTTGAATCATATGCCCCATAAAAGTAATAATTATAAAATGATACATTTAATAACATTGATATAATTATATTAATTATATTAATTATATTATTTTTTTATGTTAAGTATATACACAACCGAAATGTAATTATAGGTGTGTAAGACTTATTTATCCCAGAAATAAAAAGTGAGAGGAGTAGGCCGTACCTTATTTTAGAAGGCCTTACCTTTTGTCCATATATAATTTTGTCATTTTACTGAATTTCCTAGATAATAAAATTAGATTCATTAATTGATATCTCAGAACATATGAACCATATATATTATTTTTTATAATTTCATTATGTCCATCTATGAACATTTGATGTTTTATAATGTTTAATTTGGTTGTTTCAAGAGAGCTTATTTCATTGTTTTACGATCGGTTTACTTGAGTATAAATAATAGTGTTCTTGTAAAATTGGAATAAATTTCGACAAATTGTAATTATTTAGAATAAATGAAAATAACTAAAATTAAATTTAAATATATATCATTTTTTTATATGGTATGAGAATTATATTTTAGATAAAATGTTGATGAAATTTATTTTTGGAGGTTTTACGAAAATCATGACATTGTGTCATATCATTTAATATTAAGTTTATATATTGGTTCAAGATAAATATATGACTCATTATATGTATAATAAAATATTATTCAACCATAATAATGGTTTTATGAATAGTACTAATGGTGGTAATGTAAAACTAAAACTCATCATCCATTAAAGTGGTGAACTCACACACCATAGACAATGTTTTTATTTTTCAAATAATATTGTGGGGAAAATGGATTTGATGATGGATAACCCATTAGAAAAAGAAAATTCATATATATATATATATTAAATGAGAAAGAAGGAGGATTTTTCCTGTTGAATAACATCTTCATGGGAACCTCTTTAAGGATCATGGATTTTGAATTTTTGTAAGAAAAATTGGTATTGGACATGGGTAACAGGAGTAGGGAACAAATTGGTCAAAATATACACATGATTCATGGATTTTATGGTGTGAGGAGAAGGGGTGATGATGGGTTGTATTTTTCGGGGAGGAGAGAGGTGTTCTTCGTTATTTTAATCACTTATTTATTATTTTTCCTCTTGACTATCAGTAGTGTTTATTATTATAACTATATATATTAAATAGAGAGTGTGAGTTATAAATATTGGTTTCTTACATCATCCATACATCATCCATGACTAAATAATTAATTTAATTACTTAAAATGTTAAATACCATAAATTACCATATTTTACAGTTCCAAAAGAATCATCTATTTCAAACAAAAAACAAATATTAAACATAACCATTTTACCATTTTTAGATATCAAACATTGACATTATTTTTTTAAAATTATTTTATAAATATAAAAAAATTAATTTATAATTAAAATAATTATTTATAATAAAAATAAAAATTTTAATACTATAACAAAATATATGACATGTTGAATAATTAATTATAGTCACATAATATTGTCTTATAATTATATTGAAAAGATTATTATTTTTTAATATATTTTAAGATAATATATTTCTAAATCATTATATTAATTATAAAATTTTAAATAATATTTTACATTCTACAAATAACCCAACACATAATTTATCTTTTTTAAAATTATTTATTTACTTATTCCATTATAAAAATATGTCATTTTTTTTATATACATAAATTTTCATTGTAATTTCATCGTAAAAGTTACAATTATAAGCCCATATTTCTATTCATAACATTAAAATTTCTATTTATATAATCATGTTAATATTTAATAGAATACAATTGTTCATTTAAGCTTGGTGTTATGTTTAATGTATGATATTGAATAAATTGAATTTATTTAAGAGGATCCATACTAGTAAATATTGGGGTATTATATTATCCCATCCATTAATAAATTTTTTCATATCAATTTGAACCATTGATTTGTAATAATGAAACATTCATCTTAAAGTACCCTTTTGAAAATCCCACACTATCAGTATGGTTAATGAAAAATATTTTTAAATGGAGGGAATTTACAAAGTCGTCATAAAACAAATACAAGGTTTCCATGAAAGATAAAAATATTGGGAAGTGAAAACATGATCATGGAATATTATCAATAATGTTTTAATAGAGTGTGCATAGAACATATCCATTATAAAGTCTACAATTAAAAAAATGTGAATTTTTTATCTTGTAAAAGATCACTGATTACTTTGTTAGAAAAATAAATTGCCTAATTTTTAAAAAAAATCCATTTCCTTTATTTGAGGGAATATTTTTCTATATATATATATATATATATTCCATTTAGGTAATAAATATTCATGATTTCATTCCATGTCCTAAAAACTTTCTCATCATTTTTGTTATTCTTCCACACATCACCACTTCATTTTGTAAAACGAATGATGGATATTCAAGATGGTTTTTTATATATGAAGAACATTTATTAGAGTATCTATATGTCATTTATTTATATTATAAATATTTATCACACACAAAATTTTCAGGACTGGTTATCCAATATGATAAATCATATTTTAACCTCATAAAATAATATCCGCAGGCCAACATAATCTATTCCATAATATATTACATTAAGACTGAGTCAATGTATATCTATCGAAAATAAGTGGGAAAAAATATATAAATAAAGTTACAAAACTTCTATAATAAAAATAATATTATATTTCCCAAAATAATTTATCTCTTATAGTCACAAACAGAATATATGAATACCTTAATATCATTTAAACCTCTATGAAACATGGATCCTTCCAAGTGTAAAATATAAAGTTGTTAAATATATTTATTTATATATAAACATCTAATATTTCCAGATTAACATAAAATATAATATCAATAATCACCTACGTGGTAAAAAATAATATCCCACAATCATATATTTATTATTATATCATTCTGAAGGAAATATTTAGGTTCATCAATCACAAGTCGTGTGTTTTCACCATGATTAACATACAACAGAATCTGTTCTCTTGATTGTTGTTGTATTCATAGCATGCTTGCAATTCCATAAAGAATAAGTACTATAGTACAATCCTTTTATATCTTATGATTATTATAATAAGAATATCATTAATAAAATACATTTAAAACACAATTCATGAATCCAAAAACCACAAATCCTTTAATTTTTCCACTTTGACTATAAAAAATAATCATACATTGACCCCTTTTCTTATTGTGAGTTACGTTCCCAATATGAATGTTATATTCATTTTTTTGTAGTTCTCTATTTCCTTATAGTTTATTAATTAAATGAAATCATTATTTACATTTAATCATAGTCCTGTTATCCATTCTCGATAAAAAAAAGAAAACTACCATTCTTTTAAATCATGTATTAGGATGTTTCCTACCATAACGATCACCTATGGTAAAATTATTCATTCACCTATTCCTTTTATACAACTTTTTATCTATAATTATATTCTTATATAGGATTATTTAGAAGTAATAAAACATGGAGAATTATTTTAATGTCTTAATAGTACATGATATTATATCCACATATGATTAAAATGTTTTGTATATCAGTTCCCTTGGAAGGATTGGTTTAATCCCGTAAAGAAAATAGTCAATCATACTCTCTGGATTACATATATAGTCTACATAGTTTTTGGTTAACATTATAATGTTATCATTATACTTAGAAAAACATTTATTCTTCTATTTATATAAGACATAAAAATTTTATCTCCATATCTACTTCTTATTCTAAAAGAAAATACAATTCTAGTAAATGTTTCATAAAAAAATTATAATCAATGTATTAAATTCCCTATTTCTACGTATGGTTTTGAATAAATGACCAACATTGATATTAATCACAAAACATATGATAAATTTCCATTATAACCTCGTTTCTTTCATTACATCCCAATGTGAGAAATATATTCTTTACTAAACACATTAATTTCATAGAAAAAAATGGATTAGTAGTCTCATTGAATAATGGAGGTTTTCACCAAATTAATTGATCTAAAATTATTACACCACATTGTGTGTGTGAATTCTCCAAATAGGTAAGAATATTTCTCATAACAAGATTCAATTGACCAATTATAGTTATATGTTTTTTTATCTTCAACTGCATTTTTATCTACAACATCATTTCCTTGAATAAGAGGGAAATCATAGCAAGTATTACACGTGTTTATATGGTTTCCATTCATTCCATTGGGTTACATTTATAAACAATGTAATATACTAGATTGGATCATAAAATTCTAAAAATAATGTATAATATAAACACAGTTAAACAAATAAGATAAATTGAAAATTTAGGTTTAACTAATCTCTAAATCAAATGGATGGTTACCCTATGAATATCGTCAATTTATTTTGTAGAGTTATGTTTCCATAATCCATGTTTTTCTAAATCTTTTATCCAAATTTTATACTAAACATTATCTGATAATAACTATAAGGCCCCGGCCTTAAACCGTACTTAATATTGAATTAAATGAATAATTCACATTGAAGATCTTTTCAGTTTTAGAGTTTTAGAGAATTAGAATATAACTATTACATCTCAAAATATTACAAACTGGACACTTCTACTATGTTTCCATAGAATAAAAAACTCTTAAAAAGAAACATGTTTAGTTCCATGTTTTATATATCATGACTTTACATTGATCTCATCCTTTACCCTATTCCACATTAAGTCCTGTGAAAAACATTTCAAAAAAAAACATGGGGTGAGCATAAAAAAACTCAGTAAGGGATACACAAATAATGAAAACTATTAGTTTATCAAAACAACAAGTAAACCATGTATACTTTATCAAAGTAATACTTTTCACCTTTATGAATGTAAAGACCCATAAATTTCAAGAAAAATTTTATCTTAATTTTCGTTGGAATTTTACAAGAACGCGGTTTGTGACGGCGCCTGATTCTGAGGCCCGGTGTGCCCGGAATCATTTTCTGAAGTTTGGCTCAGGTACTTTCAATGAAAAGACGTGCAGGTTTTTCTATCTTTTGAACCGGTGCTCGGAATCGAATTCTGAGGGCACCGATGGAACCGTAGTGCCGGTAATTGCTTATGAAAGCCATTTCCGGAGTTGCGTTTTCACGAGAGAAGATGATAAAAATTGTGGAAGTTTAATTTATAAATTAACTACATTTTTTATTTTCTTTTAGTGGTTTAAGGCTTTGGGTGGAAGTTGGTAACTACCCAACTTCCCAAGAGAGGTTATGAGGGTGGTGGGGCCCACACGAACTCCACCCCTTCATATTCATCAACCCCCCTCAACTCACCATTAACTCTTGATAACTTAAACATTAATAACTTATGTTATTAATTAAGTGAGTTAACTGTGGCTTTTTAAATTTCAAACTCTTGAAATTCAAAAGTTATGTTATGTTAATAAAATACGAGGTGAGCTTACTTTATTTTTGGGTTAGCATTCTTGTGGTGGAGTCTTGGGGAGAAAAAGTCTAAGGATTGAAGAGTTTCTTCATCTCCTTCGTCGAAGAACACGAAGAACGCGAAGAACGTGAAGAACGCCAGATTTGTCGAAGGTCGACGTCTCCTTCTGCGACGCCTCTTACCGCGATGCCGACGACATCTTCTTTCGCGATGTCTCTTTCCTCGACGAATCCTCATTCGAAGAACCTCCGTTCAAGCAACGTCGAGGTAGGGAATTGTTTTGTGAATATTAATGAACCCCATGTTACTTCCTTCTAAATCAAAGAACGTTGATCAACTAAACATCGAGTTGATCCGCGAAGAATATGTTGCGGGTTGTGAATTCTTGTTTGCGGGAAAACTGTAGTGGTTTATTTATTAATTTTTTCGTGATTATTACCTTGACGCTCTTCATGAAATATGACCAATTGTTATCAATTAACGAGAGGGGGCCAGACAGCACAAAAACGGCCAAACCTCCTCCTTATCCATGTTGGTTTATTTTGTGGATTGAAACGGGAATAGCGTGGTGCCGTCGCATCGCGCGGAATCATGCGGTAAGGAATGCGCGGTTTCGTCGCGCCACGCCGTGAAAACGAACAAGGACGCGACACCGTCGTGCCGCGCCGGAGAAACGCGAAGACATCCGCGGACGGAATCAGGACACAGCGAAGGGGCATGGTGCCATCGCGTCATGCCGGAGAACCATGAGGACGGCGCAATTTATTGATTGACGTGCGGATTGATGGGCGATGACAAACGGGGCCGCAAGGTTATTTTGAGGCTTCCGCAGTAAATTTCGAGACCCGAGATGAACGCCAACACATACGGTTTTGAAAACGGACCACCGGAACAATTCCGGTGGCCCGCGGAAAACTAGGAGGCGCGGGTTGCCGGCACAGCGCCGTCGGCGACTGGGGGCGGCGGCCGGAGCCGTCCGGCTGCCAGGAGGCGGCGGCGCCCGAGCGCGCCGTCGGAGGAATCAACCACCGCGGCTTGCCTCGGCGGTGCGGCACGGGGCATCCCGCGGCCGCGTGGGATCCCGGAGGATTGGCAGCGGCGCAGACTGCCGCCGACATCAATCAACAGCGAGGGGGGCGGTGCACCCTGCCCCCCACCACCCACCCCCCCCCCCCCGCTTCGCGGCATCCGCTCGGCCACGCTGGCAGAGCCGCGGATGGCCGGTCGGGCCGGACGGAGCCGGCCGGGGCGCGCCGCGCCGTCCAGGTCGGGCCGCGCCCGGAGAGGCCGCACCCGACCCAGGTCCGGTCGACCCGGTTCGGGCCGACCCAGGGGGGATTGGGCCGGGCCGGGCCGGGCCCAGATCCCCCATTTAGGTTTGTTTCCGATCGAACACCCAAAACATGGGTTATAGAACTCCGATCGACGCACCATCAGTGGCGATGCGATCCCTGGACCAAGACGATCGTTTTGACATATCGCACTCAATGTTTCAGAACACTTTGGGTTCGGCCAGGTTGGTTCGGATACGAAACCAACCGGGCCCTCGGAGCGGAAACGCTTATATCTTGAGCTCCGGACGTCCGATTGACGTGCCGTCGTCTTTGATATATTTCTCTAAGTGAGACGGATCTTTTGGCTTACTACTCTCGAGGTTTAGATGCCGTCGGAGTGCGGTCGGGTTGGTTCGCTCAAGAAACCAACCGGGCCCCTGGAATGAAAAAGCCAATAAGTCACAGATTGGGCGTCCGATTGACGCGATGTCTGTCTCATTGAATTCCTCTTGATGAGATGGAACTTTTGGCATACTTCGCCCGAGTTTTGGTTTATGGTGTATAGTGGCCGAGTTGGATTGTACCCGAAATCCAACAGGGCACTTGGAACGGAAAAGCTGTTATCTTTCATACCATACGTCTGTTTGATGAACCGTCAGCGGCGTTGGTGATGACGTTGAAAAACGGTCCCTATGAGAATACCCTATGAGTGTTCGGGGTATAGTTGAGATACGGCTGGTTTGGTTCGCACACGAAATCAACCGGGCCCCGGGGATGAAAAGGCTAGTAACTCACAGACCTGGCGTCCGATTGACACGCAGTCTATTGTGTTGAGACCCCTATGACGAGGTGGTCCTTTGAGATACTTCTTAATGGGACTTTAAGATACTTGGAGTATCTATCTATACCTCGTGGAGCGGACCCTCCTGGAGACGAGCGTACGGAGTACGGAGACCGTGCATCAGACTGCTTGACCGACTCAACTTGGAGTGAGTCGACTAGCCCAGTGGACGGAGCACTACATTGTTTGGGTGCAGACCAATGGTGGATGGAGCACTACCTGTGGGATAGTGCAGACCCACGGTACTCGTCCGGAGAGTACCTCAGCAGGCTTCTAGGGGGTGTTCACTACTATTTTTGGGTGACAGACCCCGGCGGGAGGCACTACTGTGTTTGGGTGGCTGACCTGCGGTACTCGACAGGAGGAGTACCTCAGCAGTCTTAGGTTAGTGAGCAGTACCTCAGAGTCGTGACAGGACCACTGTACACTCCAGAGACGGGGCTCTTCAGTAGTTACAGTTTCGATAATTAAAATCTTGGTTTGAGCTGAGGCATTTGATCTTTGTGTTTACCTCATGATTGAGATGGGTCACTTGATAACTTAGGTATATGTATGGGCATATACCTGATTAGTGGTTATCTATTGATTTCATGATCTTGGTGTTCTCCTCATGATTGAGATGGGTTATTTGATAACTTTCGTATATGCATGGGCATATACCTAAGAAAAGGTTATCTGTTGAGATCTTCGTTGTGGTTACCATGTTGGTTTTAGTGAGACCTTGAGGGTCTTGGGGTTCCTACTGAGTATCGTTATACTCACCACTGCACGGGCTATGCCCGTACCTTGTTTTTTTGGTTGCAGACGACGGATAGTGCTGACGGAGGCCGAGTGTTCGAGGACTGGACGGTACCCGGAGGTGGACCACATGACGAGTCAGTATCCGGAGGTGGACTTCGCGACGAGACGACACACGGAGGAGGTTGACGGGTGAGAGTGTTGTGGAGGCTATCTGTATCTACCCTTCAGGTAGGATCCGTGGTGGACGATCCGGGAGCTGCGCCATCTGTACCTACCCTTCAGGTAGGATCCGAGGTGGACAACCCAGGAGTCGCTTCCGTTCTTCCAACTGTCGTCTTTTTCTGTTGTAATTTGTTCAGTTATAGTAGTACTTTCTTTTGGGTTTGTATTCTGGCCCATTTTCCTTTCAGCACTTCTCATTGTACTTAGTGTTTTACTTCCTCTTGTACTATGTGGTGTTTTGTTTACTTTTATAAAGGCAATGCCTTCCCAGTTATAGGAATTTACGACTTTGGTGCTAGTCGCCATCCCCTGGCCTATGGAAGGCGGGCTTGGGGTAGTCACGTCAAGGGCCCTGAGGACGGGTCATGAAAAATTGGTATCAAAGGAGTCAGTTCTACCACAGAACTTATAACACTGATTTTTTTCTTTCTGTGAAGCAATAGTGTTAAGGGTACCGAGTGTGTTCTTCAGTTCAGGGAGTCCAGTGTTGGTGCGGGCGGCCGACGTATCCATACACCAGGACCCTGACAACTGAATTCTGACTTTGTTCACTAAAAAACTGATTGCATGTGTGTTTCCATAAGTTTTATTTAAATATCAGCTCAAACCAGGTCAACTCACCAGGTATAATCATTTGACCATGTCACGTTGTTTCTTTCAGGATGCCTTTTCACGGACGACTAGCTAGAGGCCAGAGGGATGTGCGTACTCACAGCCTGTTGAGCGACGAGGCTTTGGTACAAGGCCCTCTTGCAGTTGAGGCACCAGCGATACTACCATACGTTGGGCCACCGATGCCACCAGCCCCAGCAGTAGGGGTTGCACACCACTTGAGTGTGCTGCATGAGTTCCAGCACCAGAGGCCACCCAGGTTCCGGGGAGAGATGAACCCACAAGCGTCTGAGGTTTGGCTAGAGGCTGTGGTGAGAGTCTTCAGGCTAGTGGGGACGCCTGTAGACTTCATGGTGATCTTTGTTGCCAGCCTTCTTCAGGCAGCAACAGGCAGGTGGTGGAGCCACTTGTTCCAGTTTTGCGATGGGATTACCTTTGCATGGGAAGAATTTGAGACCTTCTTCGGGGTGGTGTTTGTGCCAGTAACTCTACACCCCGAGCATGTTAAGGAGATGCTGCCTTTGCCGCGTGTTATTCGATCAGTAGCCGAGTCATCAGTGGGCAGTAGATAAATGATGAAGATGTCCAGGAGGACCAGACCAGCAGTTGGGTGATCTCGGGTTTTAGGATCGGTGGTGCAGGGCACCCGGGGTGGGGATAGAGCTAGGCGTTCCAGAAACAGACAGTGTCACTCATGCGGCGGAAAGGGTCACCTGGCGCGTGACTGTCCGACTCATCATACAGTTGATCCGTAGGCTTTGGAGGAGCCACCGAGGCAGAAGCAGCGGCGGGTTCTTGAGCAACAGCCAAGCAGTGGACAAGGCAGTAGAGCTCCGGGAGAAGGTATACATGAGCGGAACTAGTGGATACGTCCCTTGTACTTCTAGTTCCATGTTGTTGTTGTATTCATGTCTTTGTACTATGAGATGAAATAATAAAAAGACACTTATCTTTGTTTGATTTACTGTCCTTTTGTTTGGTTGATACTGAGTGGTCCCGGTTAAAACTATTGACTTGACCCTCACTTTCGAGATTTCTACTGGAGGAGACCCAGTGACCACACACTGATACTGACAGTGTGACTGGACCCTTGGAGGCGAGAGTGGCAGTTGGATCTCTTAGTAGTTACGTCGAGGACTTATGACGTCATCCATGGCGTGAATGCGTCATTCATGTCAGGATTGACTATATTAGGCAATGGGCATCGTTTATCCAGGGGATGAGACCGAGTTTCTCTTTTCGGCAAAGGAGAAATTTTAGCATCTCCTTCAGATGATATGCAAAGAATGTACAAATCATCCAGGAGAGGATGAAGACTGCACAGTGTAGTAAGAAACAGGAAACTGTCACTAGTCTTAGAGACTCGAGCGTGTTAAGAGTTTCATGAAGAGAAAACTTTAAGGAGAGATGAGTCCGCGGAGCTACAGACGTGGAGGAATATCTAGGAGAGTGGAATGAGGTGGTGTACATCTTAACATGCAACAACCACCCTCCTTAGTTATCCCCGCCAGGCTCAGGGAGCTGGAGGGCGGAGGAAGAGTGTGGCTGCATGCGGTCAAGGAGTGTGACCCAATGGCTCTAAAAATGATTCAAGGGATGTTCTGTGTCTAATTTTAGCTGCTGTAGTAACGGACGTCGATATGAATCATTCCTTTCTTTCACAAATCTTGTTCCAGACCTAGAGTTTCCGGTAAGCCGTGGACTTGACCCTCACGTTTGGAGATACCTTGGGAGGAGACTCGATAATCACACTTACGCCGATAGTGTGGTAAGAACCTCGAGGCGAGAGTTTCGGTTGGAATCTCTTGTTGGCAGCGTCGAGGCCTTATGACGTTAGCTTGGGTATGGAATGGGAAATAACTGTTCATACTCAAATTGACGGTATTAGGCAATAAGGTTGTGGTTTAACTATGACGTCGGGATGGGTTTTCCTTGGTAGGAAAAAAAGAAACCCCAGGAAGCACAGGGTAACTCATGCACAGGAGGGTGCGCCCGATCACTCTTGAGTCGGTCAACCTTACCCTTGTGGCAGCAGTCATTTTGAGTTCCAGTTCTAACAGGAATTTGAGACCTATGGAGTTTGAGGATGACGATCACATCCTTATACGGGTCTCACCTCAACGAAGCTTACAGAGATGTGGCCAAGGTGACATGTTATCTCTGAGGTTCAGTGGACCTTCTTAGGTCCTCAGCTTGGTAGGCGGGTTGGTTTACTGCTTGACCAATTCACCTCAGTTTCACCAGGTGCACGACGACATCCACGTATCTCAACTGAGGAGATACGTGCTCGAACCTTCGCATATCATCGACCATGGGGAGATGGACTTTGACGATGGGGTGACTTTCACGGAGGTTCCATTAGGGAACGATGATCGACATGAGAGGATCCTACGAGGATGGTCGATTCCTCGGGTGCGCTTTCTTTGGCAGTACGGAATCTCCAGGTAAGCACATGGGAGAGGAAGGCTCAGATGCGTGCTCAATACCGCTTTTGTGACCCTAGTTTGTGTTGAAGATTTACGGGGATGTAAAGCCATGAGGTGGGAGTAATGTAAAGACACGGAAATTTCAAGGAAATTATTTTCTTAATTTTCATTGGAATTTTAAAAGAACGCATTTTCTAACGGCGCCTGATTCCGAGGCCCGGTGTGCCCGGAATCATTTTTCAAAGTTTGGCTCAGGTACGTTCAGTGAACGGACGCGCAGGTTTTTCTATCTTTTGAACCGGTGCTTGGAATCGAATTCTGAGGGTACCGATGGAACCGTAGCGCTGGTAATTGCATTGGAACGCTATTTCCAGAGTTTCGTTTTCATGAGAGAAGATGATAATAATTTTGGAAGTTTAATTTATAAATTAACTACAATTTTAATTTTCTTTTAGTGGTTTAAGACTTTGGGTGGAAGTTGGGTAACTACCCAACTTCCCAAGAGAGGTTATGATCGTGGTGGGGCCCACACGAACCCCACTCCTTCATATTCTTCAACCCCCCTCAACTCACTATTAACTCTTGATAACATAAACATTAATAACTTATTTTATTAATTAAGTGAGTAAAGTGTGGCTTTTTAAATTTCAAACTCTTGAAATTCAAAAGTTATGTTATGTTAATAAAATAAGAGGTGAGCTTATTTTATTTTGGGGTTAGTTTTCTTGTGGTGGAGTCTTGGGGAGAAAAAGGCTAAGGATTGAAGATTTTCTTCATCTCCTTCGTCGAAGAACATGAAAAACACGAAAAACGTGAAGAACGCCAGATTCCTCGGAGGTCGACGTCTCCTTCCGCGACGTCTCCTTCCGCGACGCCCCTTACAGTGATGCTGACGACGTCTTCTTTCGCAATGTCTCTTTCCACGACGAATCCTCATTCGACGAACCTCCTTTCAAGCAACGTCGAGGTAGGGAATTGTTTTGTTAATATTAATGAACCCCATGTTACTTCCTTCTAAATCAAAGAACGCGGATCAACTAAACATCGAGTTGATCCGCAAAGAATATGTTGTGGGTTGAGAATTCTTGTTTGCAGGAAAACTATAGGGGTTTATTTATTTAATTTATTCTTGATTATTACCTTGATGTTCATCATGAAATATGAACAATTGTTATCAATTAACCAGAGGGGGCCAAACCACACAAACACGGCCGACCGTCCTCCTTATCCATGTTGGTATCTTTTGTGGATTGAAAAGGGAATAGCGCGGTGTCGTCGCATCACGCGGAATCGTGCGGCAAGGAATGCGCGGTGTCCTCGTGCCGTGCTGTGAAAAAGAACAAGGACGCGACGCTGTCGCGCCGCGTCGGAGAAACCCGAAGACATTCGCAGACTGAGTCAGGCCACATCGAAGGGGCGCGGTGCCATCGCGTCACGCCGGAGAACCACGAGGTCGGCGCGATTTGTTGATTGACGTGCGGATTGATGGGCGATGACAATCTGGGCCGCAAGGTTATTTTGAAGCTTCCGCAGTAAATTTAGAGACCCGAGATGAACGCCCGCACAGATGGTTTTAAAAACGGACCACCGGAGCAACTCCGGTGGCCCGCGGAAAACTAGGAGGCATGGGTCGGCGGCACGGCGCCGCCGGCGACTGAGTGCGGCGGCCGGAGCCGTCCGGCCGCCAGGAGGCAGCGGCGTCCGAGCGCGCCGCTAGAGGAATCAACCACCGCAGCTTGCCGCGGCGGTACGGTATGGGGGATCCCGGAGGATTGGCGGTGGTGCAGACCACCGCCAGCTTCAATCAATGGCGAGGGGGGCCACGTACCCCCCCCCCCCCCCCAACACCCGCTCCACGGCTTCCGCTCAGCCACGCTGGCCGAGCTGCGGCTGGACGGTCGGGCCGGACCGAGCCGGCCGGGCCGGGACTCGCCCGAAGGGGCCAGAACCGGACCCGGGTCAGGTCGGGCCGGGCCGACCTAGGGGGGATTGGGCCAGGCTGAGCCCGGCCCAGATCCACCATTTCGGTTTGTTTCTGATCGAACACCCATAACATGGGCTACGAAACTCCTATCGACGCACCGTCAGTGGCGATGCGATCCTTGGACCGAGACGGTCGTTTTGACATAACGCACTCAATGTTTCGGAACACTTTGGGTTTGGCCGGGTTGGTTCAGATACGAAACCAACCGGGCCCTCGGAGCGGAAACGCTTATATCTTGAGCTCCGGACGTCCGATTGACATGCCATCAACATTGATGTATTTCTCTAAGTGAGACGGATCTTTTGGCTTACTCCTCTCGAGGTTTGGATGCCGTCAGAGTGCGGTCGGGTTGGTTCTCTCACGAAACCAACCAGGCCCCTAGAACGAAAAAGTCAATAACTCACAGTCCGGGCGTCCGATTGACGCGCCGTCTGTCTCGTTAAATTTCTCTTGATGAGATGGAACTTTTGGCATACTTTTCCTGAGTTTTTGTTGCTATTGGATAGTGGCCGAGTTGTATTGTACCAGAAATCCAACTAGGCCCTTGGAACAGAAAAGCTGTTATCTTTCAGACCAGACGTCCGTTTGACGAACCGTCAGCATCGTTGGTGATCACGTTGAGAAACGGTCCCTATGAGTATACCCTATGAGTGTTCGGGGTACAGTTGAGATACGGCCGGTTTGGTTCGCACACGAAACCAACCGGGCCCCGGGGACGAAAAGGATAGTAACTCACAGACCGGGCGTCCGATTGACGCGCCGTCTGTTGCATTGAGACCCCTATGACGAGGCGGTCCTTTAAGATACTTCTTCATGGGACATTAAAATACTTGGAGTATCGACCTATAGCTCGTGGAGCGGACCCTCCTGGAGACCAGGGTACGGAGTACGGAGACCGTGTAGCTGACTGAAACCTGACGACTGCTTGACCGACTCGACTTGGAGTGAGTCAACTAGCCCAGTGGACGGAGCACTACTTTGTTTGGGTGCAGACCCCTGGAGGACGGAGCACTACCTGTGTGACAGTGCAGACCCACGGTACTCGTCCAGAGAGTACCTCAGCAGGCTTCTAGGGGGTGTTCACTACTGTGTTTGGGTGACAGACCCCGGCGGGAAGCACTACTGTGTTTGGGTGGCTGACCCGTGGTACTCGACAGGAGGAGTACCTCAGCAGTCTTAGGTTAGTGAGCAGTGTAACACCTGAGACTTCTATGTTATATAAATCATCAAAGGAATCTTTTTCTACACACAACACTTGTTTCATTTGCTTTACACGAAATCACGACCTTCCTCGATAGCTTGCGTCGTACGCAATACCAATTTTCACTAAACAACGATATACTATTAAAATATTATTTAAATTAGCTGTTATGAATAGTAATAACCACTTTTTGAAATTTTATAAATTTTATTTTTCAAAATGGACTTCATTTTTGGATTCGGAATATCGAAATTAGCCTAGGGTGAAATTTTTTTATTTTTCTGAAAACATTCAATTTTTGATGAATAGTGAAACCACTAAGTGGTAGTTAAAAAAACTGAATTTTTCATAAAACTTAATTTTACCGCTTCTGTGAGTGGAATTTCAAAAATCTGAGAGACACGGTTGATGTCAGTAAGTAAATTTTGGTTCAATGAGATGAAAATAATTTCTGGTGAATAGTAACTTTTTTACATATATTTACCACAGTTAAAAGTAAATAGGGTAATTAAGGGTAAAAATGATATTATTATTACCTAACAAATGTCCTAATTCTATTGGAAAAGTGTAATTCGAACAAAAACAACCTTAGGAATACAATATGACCATTTAGGCCCACTTGGATTAGATTAGGACATTTATTATTAATTTATTTAGAGAAGGGTTTAAATAGTTATAATCAATGTTTAATAAGTATATCATTTTTAATACAAGGTTATACATAAGATAAATTCGAATATAAATATAAATTAGAAAGATAAAAATATTTCCTACATAATTATATTTTATTTGTAATTTTTAGACTTTAAATAATTTAATTTATTTATGACACAAAGATGATGTAGTAATTATCTTATTAATGAAATGTTGAAATAATTGATGTTATAAATACCCAAATAAATGTAATTTGAAACTTTTTATAAATTCCAATAATTTTAGAGGTTAATATGACATGTTATTATTGATTTAATTAACATTTTTTGAACTAATAATGATGTTATGAGTTTCACAAAAATCAATTACTAAATAGTGTCAAAATTGACATAAAATAGTTTTTAAAACAAATATTATATTATTAATTGATATTTTATTTCTAAAAATCTAAGGTTCAGCCAAATTACTTATATAAGGTTATATATATTAATAATAAACAACATGGTGTTCGTTTTGCTTTTTATAGTGAGTTTATTAACCATATAATATAAGAACAAAAGAAGACAGGGTAAAAGTAAAATTATTTAACTTAATGATAAATATAAATGATAAGGTTAGAATAGGAATCTAAACCTGTTTAAATTATATTGGATGAGACGATTTCGACCCATCCCCACCTTACCTTCTAAATAAATCAAATTGGAGCTATTTAAAACCGAACATGACTTTATAATAAAATAATATTTTTAGTTTTTCCAAAGGAGCACCTCTCCTCCCTTATAAAAGGGCACCTCCTCCCTCTCCTCCTCACACCATTTTGAGCCTTAAAACCTGGCCAAACCCTGCCCATTTCACTTCCCCACTTCTCTAGAATCATCCTAGAGGTTCTGGTCTTCTTCAAAGACCAACCCCAGTGCCCTAAGAGGAGGTTAAGAAGAGGCGTGTCAAAAAGAGGTAATATCCATTACCGATCCTTTCCAAATTATTTCTTCATCAACTTCTTATTCGTTAGTTGTTTCATTATGAAGTAGTAACATCAGTATCACTCATATACTGATATGTTATTATAAGTATGAACCAACCATATTTCAACATCTATCCATTCTACGGAAAATAAAATCAACACGCGTGCGTACGTACGGAATACCGTCTCCACGCCGTGGTGTAATCTATTTTCCCCCACCACCTTACTTGGATGGGTATAATGGTGTAAATAATTACTATATATGATTATTTTAAATTGATATTGATTCTGAAATAGTATACATACACTCCAATACAATTCCACGATCATGGGAATGATATCATCGCTCGTGCGTACGTATGGAATACCGTCTCCACGATGTGATGTGATTCGTTCTACAGGATCTTCATTGCATAATGATTATATAAATGAATTTAATGAATAAATATGTTATAAAGTACATTAACACCATTCTGGAAATGATGTATCTATAACCTAAAGGTAAGAATAAGAATTTATTTGACAAAACATGCATAAGAACAAAAACTTACAAACACCCGAATAACAAGTAGCAATGAAATATTACTACTAAGAAGTTAAGAATATGACAATATATGATATAATAACAATAATTATGATTCTGGAATAAGTCAATAACATTATTTAAATCATTATACAGGCGGTTCAGACTCGTACAAAGCATATCGGACCTAAGGTAAGGGATAATTATTCCAATATCATTCTCATCCGAGATTGTTTACTCGTAAGTATTTACTGAGGGTTATGTTTATTATCCAAGACCATATTCTCTCAAAATGTTTTCATAAAATGTTTACATTCCTTCCATGTATGTTTAATACATTTTTCCCCTTTATTACTTTTACCACATCATATAGAAGGAATCATTCTTTTGATTACCATACGAGATACTTTTTGACATTTCCGACAAAAGTACGAGAAGAATGTTTTTTTAACGTATATGACATGAATGGTTTTTTAAAACATTATTTCCAAGAATCTTCCTTTACAAGTTTTAAAGTTTATTTTTAATCAACTTATTTTAGTTTATAATTGTATGACATGTTACGAAAGGAAAAGTGTTTTTGAAGTAGAAAAGATATTTTCCTCAAGAATGGAGTTCAAGTGTTTTATCAAAAAAAATTTCCATCTAAGATAATAAAGGGTTCTGTTTCAATCCCTATTATTAAATTTATTTGATTATGTTGTGATGGAATTATTTTTATGAATTCCTTTATCTTATATGAATTGTTTTATGATGTCACGATGTATAAGATTCCCATTTTTATTACATGGGTTATGCTATGATGTATGGTTTATGATTTTGTGGCACACATAAGAATGGTATCATTATGAGATGGGTGGGACCTATATCTCCCTCCAATGCATTGGGTAATGATTTTTTATCTCATGAGATAGACATGGCTGGAACGGCAGGTTAAACCGGTGCAGTGAAACAGGACTGAAACGAGGAGTGAACTCTGTTCAGAAATGGACTTTGTCCACTAAGATAGTCTTGGCACTGAGTCTTGACTAATAAGAAATGATTATATATGATTATGTGTGTATGTCACAAAGTTACATGTTTTATGTTATGATTATTGGGATTACATTTCACTTCTATGATTTATCCCATGGAATGAAATTATGATTTCTTTTGCAGGTTAAGATTTCAAAAAGGTTATGTTCAGGATGTGATTGATTTTTCTTTTGTTTACCGTTACTGAGCATTTGAGCTCACCCTTTTGTATGTTTTTTCCCCAGGTCAGGAAGAAGGTTATTAAGTAGGATATGCCAAAAAGGGACTATGGATATGATGAAATAAGTGCGAGGCAAAGTAGATGCTTTATGAACCAGTGGTTTATGTTTCCCAATTTATAAAGACTCTATACCTATACGGTCTTTTCCTAGTTTTGTTATATTTTGTAATAAGTGTGCTTCAATTCTAAATTAATTACAATGTATGTTACGTATGGGTCATTATAGTTGGTATTAGAGGAAAGATATAGTCAACCTTTGGAAACTAGGATGTGAAAGCCTTAGTAAGAATCCTAAGGATATGTCTAATAATAGAACACAATCTTAGTGTTTTATAAATGGCCATGAACAACCTATGATAATACCTTAAGTGTAAAATTTTATTTTTGATTATGTGGTTTTTATAATTAGTGTTTCTCACACTATTCTTCATGGTTTTAGTCAATGGCTGCAACCTGAAGGAACCTTGTTAATGTGGAATGAGATGGGAAAAGCAATGATTGTCCCAATGAGCAACCAAACGTTATGGGAGGTGGAATGAAAAATCTTGTAGCCATGCTCACACAACTTTCTTATGCTATAAATCATGCAGGAATTCCAAAGGAGCAAAGGAAGGATCAAAATTCTGTTGAATCCTTCATGAGGCAGCGTCCACCTTCTTTCAGCGAGTCTACTGATCCATTAGTTGCTGAACAATTGATTGGTACTAATGAAAAGATATTTTAAGTTCTTCAATGTTCTGAACTTGATAAATTCATCCTAGCAGTGTATCATTTGGAAGGAGATGTTGATCAATGGTGGAATCTTATTAAGAATACGAGGAAAAGGGATGAAATTGAGTCCATGGAATGGGATGAGTTTAAGAACTTATTTTTCAATAAGTACTTCCCACGTATTCTCCGAACAAAGATGGAGAAGGAGTTTCTTGAACTAAAGCACAAGGATGATGAATCTGTTGGTACCTATGAAGAAAATTTTACAAGACGTGCAAGGTACGCTTTTTGTATTATTATCCAACCTGAGAGTAATATCGATCGATTCTTTAGTGGCTTAAAACCAAGTCTTCGAAGGGCGTTATCCATAAGGGACTTCAATAGCTACGAGGAAATCATTCGATGTGCTCTCAATGTTGAGATGGGGATTGGAGTAACCCATCAGTCATATGGGTTTGATAATAAGAGGAAAATGGAATTCAAAGGAAAATCTAAAGAGCACACTGAAAAGAAGATGATCTTTCCCTTATTCTCAAAGTTTGGAAAGAAACATGGAGGGAGTTGTCTTAAAGGGACATGTAAATGTTTCAAATGTGGAAAGGAAGGTCATCGGAAATTTGAATGCCGCAATGATGGGAAGAAGATGTCTAATGATGCAAAAAAAGGAAGGGATACACAGAATGAACCTACTACACTTCAATGTTTCATGTGAAAGGAGATGGGGCATTATTCCAATCAATGCCCAAATCCAAGGGGTGATGATGATGGTCGACGTCAACAAACTCTTAAGGCTAAAGACAAAGGAAAGTCACATGCAATTTCTATCAGCGATGTGGAGTATGATAACAATGTGGTGAAAGGTACACTTACCATCCACTCTAAAGTAGAAAATGTTTTATTTGATTCTCGATCCACCCACTCCATTATTTCTAAAGAATTTTCTAAGGATATCAACGTATTACCTCAACAATTAGATGTTGAGTTAGCTGTGAAAACCCCTAATGGAACAACAGTCGCATCAAAAGATTATAATTATTCTCCGATTGAAGTTTGTGGGAAAGTGCTTCCTACAAATCTTGTGATCCTTCCTATAGTGGAATTTGATGTGATTCTTGGTGTGGATTGGATTTCTTTATATGGAGCTCATATCAATTTCCAAAGAAGGGAAGTCACATTTCATATTCCCGATCAATCTATGATCTTCTATCGATGCAAGGGTGAACATAACCTTCTAGTGGAAATTTCTTCCATATTATGGGTATTGATTCCACTAAATGAAGGTTATTTATCTCAAATGGTTGGTGAGAAACTCACAATTAAGAATATGCCCATTGTACAGGAGTTTGATGATGTATTTCCGGAGGAATTGCCGGGTCTTCCACCAAATTGTGAAGTTGAGTTTTCAATAGAACTCGTACCAGGTGCTTTACCTATTTCAAAGACACCTTACAGAATGGCCCCAATTGAGTTGTAGGAATTGAAGAAGCAACTCAAAGAGAATCTTGATAAGGGGTTCATACGCCCTAGTGCGTCACCTTGGAGAGCACCTATTCTGTTTGTTAAGAAGAAATATGGATCAATGAGACTCTGCATTGATTATCGAGAACATAACAAGATCACTATCAAGAACAAATATCCTCTCCCACGCATTGATGACTTATTTGACCAACTACACGGAGATCAATACTTTTTCAAGATTGATCTTCATTCAGGGTATCATCAATTAAGGGTCAAAAGGGAGGATATACCAAAGATGGCTTTCCGTACAAGGTATGGACACTATGAATTTATAATGATGCCATTTGGTCTTACTAATGCCCCTGCTATATTCATGGATCTGATGAATAGAGTCTTTAGAGACTATCTTGATCAGTTTGTGGTATTCTTTATAGACGATATTCTTGTCTATTCAAAGAGAATGGAAGAACATGAAGATCACTTGAGAATTATATTTAAGACCCTGAGAAAGGAGAAGCTTTATGCCAAATTTACCAAGTGTGAATTTTGGCTTCAAAAAGTTTCATTTTTGGATCACATAATCTCAAAAGAGGGGATATCTGTGGATCCAACAAAAACAGAGGTTATCAAAAGATGGTCGAGACCAACAACAGTAACTGAGATCCGAAGTTTTCTTAGTTTGGTTGGATATTATCGACATTTTGTGAAAGATTTTTCATGATTATCTAATCCACTAACCATGTTGACTCGGAAAGGAGTTAAGTTTGTCTGGACGGGGGAATGTGAAGAGAATTTCAAGGAGTTGAAAAGAAGGTTATCCAGTGCACCTATGCTCAAACTGCCTTATAGTGGAGAAAGGTTTGTGATCTATAGTGATGCATCCAAGAAGGTATTGGGGTGTGTTATTATGCAAAATTATATGGTGATAGCTTGTGCCTCAAGGAAGTTGAAAATCCATGAGCAAAATTACCCAACTCATGATTTGGAGTTAGCTGCGGAAATCTTTGCATTAAAGATTTGGAGGCATTATCTTTATGGATAAAGGTGTGAAATTTATACTAATCATAATAGTTTAAAATATATTTTCACACAAAAGGAGCTGAATATGATCCAAAGAAGTTGGTTGGAGCTGATTAAGGATTACGACTGCTCAATCCATTAACACCCTGGGAAATCAAACAAGGTGGCAGATGCATTAAGTCGACAAGACCATGCCAGTTTATCCATGATGAGGATCACAAAAGATCTAATAATTATGGATTTACAAAGGATTGATCTTGTAATTATAATGGAAGGGGGAAAATAGTATCTTCCTCAAATGAATGTTCATCCATATATACATGTGAAGATTAAAGAGGCATAGAAAGAAGATGTCGAGTTACAAAAGAAGGTGAGAAATGTTCCTGAATTCAACCTTGATTGTGATGGGAGAATAAAGTTCAGGAATCTGGTTTGTGTTCCTCCCCTCCCCGATTTAAAGAAGGATCTGTTG
Source organism: Viscum album (assembly GCA_963277665.1). Taxonomy (NCBI): domain Eukaryota; kingdom Viridiplantae; phylum Streptophyta; class Magnoliopsida; order Santalales; family Viscaceae; genus Viscum; species Viscum album. The sequence continues at coordinate 1,143,932,238 of OY728159.1, read as the reverse complement.
GAGGAGGGTCATAGTTCTTCATTCTCTTTTTATCCTGGAAGCACGAAGATGTATAGGGACCTGAAAGAGTACTTCTGGTGGGATGTTATAAAAATAGATGTTGCTGAATATGTCTCTCGATGCTTGTTTTGTCAGCAAGTTAAAGCTGAGAGACAGAATTCTAAAGGGATGTTACCAACATTACCCATAATAGAATGGAAATGGGAAAACATAACTATGGACTTTGTCACCGGACAACCTAAAACATCTAAAGGCAATAATGCTATCTAGGTCATAGTTGATCGTCTTACAAATTCGGCACACTTCATCGCTATTAGAGAGGATTTATCTCTGGATCAGCTTGCCAGGATATAAGTAAAGGAAGTGGTAAGATTGCATGGAGTACCACTTTCTATTATATCTGATCGGGATCCGAGGTTTACCTCAAAGTTCTGGAAATGTCTTCAGCATACTCTGGATACAGAGTTAAGTTTCAGCACTGTTTATCATCCTTAGATAGACGGTCAGTCTGAGAGAACAATTCAAACTCTAGAAGATATGTTGAGTGCTTTCTCTATGGATTTCAAAGGTGGTTGGGATCAACACCTACCTTTGGTGGAATTTTCTTATAATAATAGCTTTCACTCCGGTATTACGATGGCTCCTTATGAAGCTCTCTATGGAAATAAATGCAGGACTCCAACTTGATGTGATGAAGTTGGGGAAAGAAAGCTATTAGGACCTGATCTTGTTGATGGGATGGTAGAAAAGGTCCGATCTATTCAACAACACATAAGAGCAGCTCAGAGTCGACAGAAAAGTTATGTCGAAAACCGAAGAAAAGACCTAGAGTTTGAAGTGGGTGATAAAGTGTTCTTACAAATATCTCCCTGGAAGAGGGTCATGAGACCTGGAAAGAAGGGGAAGTTGAGTCCTAGATATATCGGTCCTTTCAAAATACTAGATCATGTTGGGAAGGTAGCTTACCGATTGGAGCTTCCACCGAATCTCTCTCAAGTTCAAGATGTGTTCCATGTATCTCTCCTGAGAAAGTACATACCTGATCCTTCACATGTACTCAGCTCAGAAGTTGTACCGCTGGAGCAAGATCTTTCTTATGAAGAACAGCCGATAGTGATTCTGGATTGTAGTGAAAAAGTTCTACGAAACAAGATCACTCGATTGGTGAATGTTTAATGGAGGAACCACCAATTAGAAGAAGCTACATGGGAGCTTGAGGATATGATGAGGGAGAGGTATCCTCATCTATTTGTTACAAATTGACAAATTTTGAGGGCGAAATTCATTTTAAGGAAGGTAGAATTTTACACCCAAGACTTTTAGGTTATATAAATCATCAAAGGAATCTTTTTCTACACACAACACTTTCTTGGATTGCTTTACACGAAATCGCGACCTTCCTCTATAGCTTGCATCGTACGCAATACCGAGTTTCACTAAACAACGATATACTATTAAAATATTATTAAAATTAGCCGTTATGAATAGTAATAGCCACTTTTGGAATTTTTATTAATTTTATTTTTCAAAATGGACTTCATTTCTGGATTCTGAATATCGAAATCAGCCTTGGGTGAAATTTTGGTATTTTTCTGAAAACTTTCAATTTTTGATGAATAGTAAAACCACTAAGTGGTAGTTAAAAAAACTGAATTTTTCATAAAACATAATTTTAAAACTTCTGTGAGTGGAATTTTAAAAATCTGAGAGACACGGTTGATGTCAGTAAGTAAAATGTGGTTCAATGAGATGAAAATAATTTTTGGTGAATAGTAACTTTTTACTTTTATTTACCACGGTTAAAATTAAATAGGGTAATTAAGGGTAAAAATAATAATATTATTACCCTAACACATGTCTTAATTCTATTGTACAATTTTAATTCGAACAAAAACAACCTTAGGAATAAAATATGACCATTTAGGCCCACTTGGATTAGATTAGGACATTTATTATTAATTTATTTAAAGAAGGGTTAAAATAGTTAAAATCAAACTTTAATAAGTATATCATTTTTAATATAGGGTTATACATAAGATAAATTCGACTATAAATATAAATTAGAAATATAAAAAAATTCCTACACAATGATATTTTATTTTTAATTTTTAGACTTTAAATAATTTAATTTATTTATGATACAAAGATGATGCAGTAATTATCTTATTAATGAAATATTGACATAATTGATGTTATAAATACCCAATTAAATGTAATTTGAAACTTTTTAGGAATTAAAATAATTTTATTGGTTAATATGACATGTTATTATTGATTGAATTAACTTTTTTCTAACTAATCATTCTGTTATGATTTTCACAAAAATCAATTACTAAATAGTGTCAAAATTGACATAAAATAGTTTTTCAAAAAGATATTATATTATTAAATGTTATTTTATTCCTAAAAATCTACGGATCAGACAAATGACTTATATAAGGTTATAATATTAATAATAAACAAATTGGGGTTTTTTTGGCTTGTTATAGTGAGTTTATTAACCTTATAGTATAAGAACACAAGAAGACACGGTAAAAGTAAAATTATTTAACTTAATGATAAATCTAAATTATAAGTTTAAAATAGGAATCTAAACTTGTATAAATTCTTTTGGATGAGAGGATTTAGACCCATACCTACCTTAGCTTCTAAATAAATCAATTTGGAGCTATTTAAAACCGAACTTGACTTTATAATAAAATTATATTTTTAGTTTTTCCAAAGGATCCCCTCTCCTCCCTTGTAAAAGGGCACCTCCTCCCTCTTCTCCTCACACCAATTTGAGCCTTCATGCTCGGAAAAACCCTGCCCATTTCACTTACCCACTTTCATAGAATCATTCTATAGGTTCTGGTCTTCTTCAAAGACCAACCCTAGTGCCCTAAGAGGAGGTTAAGAAGAGGCACGTCAAAAAGAGGTAATATCCATTACCGATCCTTTCCAAATTATTTCTTCTTCAACTTATTCTTCTTTAGTTGTTTCATTATGATGTAATAACATAAGTTTAACTCATATAATGATATGTTATTATAAGTATGAAACAACCCTATTTCAACATCTATCCATCCTACGGAAAACGAAATCCCCGCGTGTGCGTACGTAATGAATATTGTCTCCACACCGTGGTGTAATCTATTTTCCCCTACCACCTTACTTGGATGGGGATATTGGTGTAAATAATTACTATATATGATTATTGTAAAGTTATATTGATTCTGAAATAGTATACATACACTCCAATACAATTCCACGATCATGGGAACGATATCATCGCTCGTGCGTATGCACGGAATACCGTCTCCACGATGTGATGTGATTCGTTCTACATGATCTTCATTACATAATGATTATATAAATTAATTGAATGAATAAATATGATATATAGTACATTAATACCATTCTGGAAATGATTTATCTATAACTTAAAGAGAATAATAAGAATTTATTCGACAAAACAAGAATAAGATCAAAAAGTTATAAACACCCGAATAACAAGTAGCAATGAAATATTACTACTAAGAAGCTAAGAATATGACCATATATGATATCATAACAATAATTATGATTCTAGAATTAGTAAATAACATTATTTAAATCATTATACAGGAGGTTCGGACACGTACAAATCATATCGGACCTAAGGTAAGGGATAATTATTCCAATCTCATTCTTATCCGAGATTGTTTACTCGTAAGTATTTACTGGGGGTTATGTTTATTATCCAAGTTCATATGATCTCAAAATGTTTTCATAAAATTTTTACATTCCTTCCATGTATTTTTAAGAAATTTTTACCCTTTTCTTACTTTTACCACATCGTATGGAAGGAATCTTTCTTTTGATTACCATACGAGATACTTTTTGACTTTCCCGACAAAAGTATGAGAAGAATGTTTTTTTAACTTATACTACATGAATGGATTTTTAAAACATTATTTTTCAAGAAGCTTCCTTTACAATTTTTCAAGATTATTTTTAATCAATTTCTTTTAGTTTATAATTGTATTCCATGTTATGAAAGGAAAAGTGTTTTTGATGTAGAAATGATATTTTGCTCAAGAATGGAGTTCAAGTGTTTTATCCAAATTATTTTCCATCTAAGATAATAAAGGGTTCTATTTCTATCCCTATTATTACATTTATTTTATTATGTTGTGATTGAATTATTTTTATGAATTCCATTATCTTATATGAATTGTTTTATGATGTCACGATGTTTAAGATTCCCATTTTTATTACATGGGTTATGCTATGATGTATGGTTTATGATTTTGTGGCACACATAAGAATGGTATCATTATGAGATGGGTGGGACCTATATCTCCCTCCAATGAATTGGGTAATGATTTTATATCTCATGAGATATACATGGCTGGAATGGCATGTTAAACCAGTTCAGTGAAACAGGACTGAAACGGGGAGTGAACTCGGTTCAGAAATGGACTTTGTCCACTAAGATAGTCTTGGAAATGAGTCTTGACTAATAAGAAATGATTCCCTATTATTATGTGTGTATTCCAAAAAGTTCCATGTTTTATGATATGATTATTGGGATTACATTTCACTTCTATGATTTATCCCATGGTATGAAATTATGATTTCTTTTGCAGGTTAAGATTTCAAAAAGGTTATATTCATGATGTGATTGATTTTTCTTTTGTTTACCCTTACTGAGCATTGGAGCTCACCCTTTTGTATGTTTTATTTCCCCAGGTCAGGAAGAAGGTTATTAAGTATGATATGCCAAAAATGGACTCTAGATATGATGAAATAAGTGGGAGGCAAAGTAGATTCTTTATGAACTAGTTGTTTATGTTTCCCAGTTTCTAAAGAATCTATACCTATAAGGTCTTTTCCTAGTTTTGTTATATGTTGTAATAAGTGTGCTTCAATTCTGAAGTAATAACAATTCATTTTAAGTATGGGTCGTTATAAGCAGTACCTCAAAGTCGTGATAGGACCACTGTACACTCCAGAGACGGGGCTCTTCAGCAGTTACGGTTTCGAAAATGAAAATCCTGGTTTGAGCAGAGACTTTTGACCTTTGTGTTTACCTCATGATTGAGATGGGTCACTTGATAACTTAGGTATATGTATGGGCATATACTGGTGTAGTGGTTATCTGTTGATTTCATGATCTTGGTGTTTTCCTCATGATTGAGATGGGTTACATGATAACTTAGGTATATGCATGGGTATATACCTAAGTAAAGGTTATCTGTTGAGATCTTTTTTGTGGTTACCATTTTGGTTTTAGTGAGACCTTGAGGGTTTCGGGGTTCCTACTGAGTATCGTTATACTCACCCATGCACTGGCTATGCCCGCACCTTGTTGTGTTGGTTGCAGACGACATACAGTGTTGACGAAGGCTGTGTGTTCGAGGACTGGATGGTACCCGGAGGTGGACCACATGACGAGTCAGTATCCAGAGGTGGACATCGCGACGAGATGACACACAGAGGAGGTTTAAGGGAAAGAGCGTTGTGGAGGCTATCTGTACCTACCCTTCAGGTAGGATCTATGGTGGACGATCCAGGAGCTGCACCATCTGTACCTACCCTTCAGGTAGGATCTGAGGTGGACGACCCAAGAGTCACTTCTGTTCTTCCAGCTATTTTCTTTTTCTGTTGTACTTTGTTCAGTTATAGTAGTACTTTCTTTTGGGTTTGTATTATGGCCCATTTACCTTTAAGCACTTCTCTTTTTTTCCTTAGTGTTTTAATTCCGCTTGTACTCTGTGGTGTTTTTTTTACTTTTATAAAGTCAATGCCTTCCTAGTCAACAGGATTTACTCCTTTGGTGCTAGTCGCCAGCCCCTGGCCTATGGAAGGCGGGCTTGGGGTAGTCACGACACGGGCCCCGAGGACAGCTCCTGACAATGAAGTAGTAAAAACTCTTCACTGAATAAAATATCATTACTTACCCTTTTGTAACCAAAGGATTACCATAAAACCCATATAAAGAACACATAACATATAATGGTATCATGGGACATAAACATACTTAAGTGGAATAACCATACGGTCGACTTCCACACATATCACTTAATGGAATAGATATACGGACAACTTCCATACATACATAATGGAATAGCCATACGACCGACTTCCATACCCAATGCATTGGATATTATAACGTAACAACCCATCCTGGTATTTATGGCACCACCCGTCATATGTTTTATCACGTAACCACCCGTCAAATGTCCAAGTACCATTATAAAATCATAAGACATAAAACAAATATAATATAAAGAAGAGATTTCCACACTTTGATCACAATATATCACTAAAATATATTGACAAAACAAATCCATTATAAAAACCATTTTCAATACCAATATACATAAAAGTGTATATGGTATTTATTTCATTTTAAAAAAATATTACGGCTTGTTTAGGAAGCCAAAGAACAAATAATACTCGCGGCGGCGGAAAATGTCGTTGTCACCGCGTACGTTAAAATAAACATTCCTTTATGTTGTTCTGTAAAATGGTTCGTAGAAAAATATTCCTTTTGTATAAAAGTAAAAGACAAAGGGGTTTATACACCATATAAAATAAAGTTGTGTATAAAACGAAATATGCCTCAATGAAAGGAGATTGTGACAAAGTCCCTTACCTCGGGTCCGACTTGACTCGTGTGGTCAAAGGTTCTTTATATCCAGAATGACATTCCTGATTTGGATATCATATATATCATATATATATATAGCATATACATGTATTTATAATATCACATAATTATTTAGAGGTAAGAAATGAGATGCACCATTCATGGCGACGGTAAGCCGTACGTACGCATGAACGCTGTTTTCATTTCTATGTCATATTAATGGAAATAAAACTAAATGAGAGGTATGTATATTTTAATTCCAGAATTATATTAATAATTTATATGTAACATAAATCATATATATCGATTATATATATGTAATTATAATAGTACATTACATTTGGGGATAAGAAATGAAATGCACCATTCATGGAGACGGTAAGTCGTACGTACGCATGAACGCTACTTTAATTTCTATCTCATACTTTAATGGAAAGAAAAAAAATAATGATATAGAGTTATATTATAATTTAAGTATAACATCATATATTATAACTTTAAATTCATCCTTTATACGTCCCACATATGGCATTAACAAATCAAATAACTTTGAGGGGGCGTTAGTCCGCACTTCCTAAAATGAAATTATCGTGTTTACCCACAATGGAAACCATAAAGGTATACCCAAAATGAAAAATACATAAGCATAAGGAAAACATAAACATAATATATATTATATATAAATATATTTTCATCTTAATGGCCACCTTTTAAGGTGTTAAAAGAATGTTGAACAATTATCGTTTCGGGAGGTAGAAATTCACCATCCACAGAAACAGTATGTTCTTTAACCATTAGATGTAGGTGTGTGTATGTTTAGCTCGAATCCTTCTTATAAAAACGTCATAGTATATTTAATATAATTGATTTGTTACAAAAGAAAATAAAAAAAAAGAGTTTATGGGGTTAGAGAAGCAAAATAAAACAAAAGAACACAAGTGCAGACATTACCTTAAAATCGGGTAATTCTATTAGATTTGTTCTCAAAGGCTTCCTTGGGAAGACTTCTGCCCAAAGTGAGGCTTCAAAGAGTAAGAGAGGGATGTGGAAAGACAAAATTGATAGGGGTTGGTCGAGCCAAAGGCTTTGGAAGTGTGGGTAAGGTGGTAGAGGTGGGGGAATTTTATAAGAGGAGAGGAGGGGCACTCTTGGAAATTAAAGAAAAGTTACTTTATTTTAAAATGATATTCCGATTTAAGAGGTCCCACATTAATATAATTCGTGGATAAGGTGATAAGGGTTCGAAATATACCCATCCAATAGGTTTTTGACATGTGTAGCTCATATATTTTACAATATCTTTTCATTTTATTTAAATCCTTTATTAAGGAGGTAATCGCTGCATCATCATGATGTCATAAATAATTTAATATATTTAATGTCTAAAAATTATAAAAAAATATTATGATGTAGGAAATTGTTTTAGATTTCTAATTAATATTTATAGTCAAAAATTTTACTCGTATAACCCCACGTAAAAATTGTTTTAGTAAAACATCTCATGTTTATGTCATTTTTACTTTAACATTAAATAAAAAGTTATTTATGTCATTTCCCAACCAAAGTGGCTCCATGGGGTCCCCAAGTTGACCCATGGATTTTATTGGTCGGCCATGAAACATCCAATAAGGGTAGGACATGTGTCAAGCTCATCTAATTTTATTAAAACAACATTTTTACAATAAACTACAGTAATTACCTCTAATCGCGATTAAAAACGTAATAAGTTACTATTCACCAAAAAATTATTTTAATCCCATTGAACCACATTTTACTTCATAATGAAAACCATGTATGTCGGATTTTTGAAATTAAAAACACAAAAGTGGTAAAATTTCATTTAAATGAAAAATCAGTTTTTATAAGTACCACTTAGTGGTTTCACTATTCATAAAAAATTGGAGTTTTTCAGAAAAATACCAAAAATTCACCCAAAGATATATTTGATATTCCGAATTCAAAAATGAAGTCACTTTTACAAAATTCAAAACATATATGTTTCATTAATTAATTTAATAATTAATTCCCGCTGTCAGAGCAAATAGCTTGTTTTCATGAAACAATAAGTATGAAAAGATTGACACTAGTTTAAGTCCGATTTCAATGTGAAATTAATTTCAATGACCACTATTAGATTTAATGGTAAAAATATTTTCTAATTTCACTTTAAAACCAAAAAAAAGATAATCTAATCATATAAATAAATTAGATTAAAAATAGGTTTGGAATTAAATTACAACAGTTTTCACTGTTCATAAAAAATGAACTTTATCGGAAAAATACCAAAAAATTACACAAAGTAAATTTTGATGTCTCGATTCTAAAAAAAAGTTTTATTTGGTCAAATAGAATGTATCAAAGTGAACAAACTATATTTAATGACGGTTCTCCATCAAAAGGCGATAAGTGAACCTTTAGTGAAAATTAGGGTATAAAAGCCTAAAATTGAATTCTTTTCGTATTTTAAGCCTTTATCTTTTATTGGAGAAATGTAAAAACAGTTAAAACATATATAATAATATTTTAGTTATTTATATCCATTCCCGCCAATACAATAGCTATGTGTTAACTACCATTTAAAATAATATTATTTTATTACTAGTGTGCAGCGAAATATTTCAATGAAACTCTTTGTTGCGTATCTGGTATGCTATCGAACATAGAAACCATTTTAAAGTTAAATTAATATTTAATTCGTAAATATTAATAAAAATGAAAATTATTTATTCTTTATTTACCTGGGATGTTCCATCCTTCCCCCATTTTTGGAATTGCGTCCTCGCAATTTTATTCACTTATCAAAATAAGTGGGGGTATTTATCCCTCATAGCATTTTCAGATTCCCACGTTGCCTCTTCAACCATATGGTTTTTCCATAAAACATTTACTTGGTGAATTACCTTATTTTTCAACACTTGCTCTCTTCGGTCAAGAATCTGGACTGGTTGTTCATTATAAGAGAGATTCTCTTCCAACTGAACTACCTCTGGGCTCAAAACATGAGATGGATCTGGCATATACTTCCTCAACATCGAAACATGAAAAACATTGTGTACCTGAGATAAACTTGGAGGTAAAGCCACTCGGTAAGCAACTGATCCAACTTTCTCCAAAATTTAATATGGTCCAATGAACCTTGGACTCAGCTTTCCTTTCTTACCAAATCACATCACACTTTTTCACGGTGAAACTTTGAGAAAAACATGATCACCTACATGGAAAGATAGATCCTTCCTTCGGTTATCTGCATAACTCTTCTACCTGCTCTGAGCTGTTTTCATGTGTTTCTGAATCAACTGAACCTTTTCTGCCAACTCTTCTATCAATTCTGGTCCCATCAACTTCCTTTCACCCACTTCATCCCAAAAATCTAGAGTTCGACACTACTTCCCATATAATGCCTCAAATGGTGCCATCTGTATACTGAAACGAAAACTGTTATTATATGAAAACACAACCAAAGAAAGATGTTGGTCCCAACTTCACTGATAATCCATCGAACAAGCTCGTAGCATATCCTCCAAGGTCTGAATTATTCATTCGGATTGCCCATATGATTGCGGATGGAAAGCTGTACTAAAATTTAATTTAGTACCCAACGACTTCTGAAGGCCTTTCCAAAAGTTAAAAGTAAACCTGGGATCACGATCGGACACAATGGAAAGAGGAACTCCATGTAACATGACTATCTCTTCAAGATACAAACGGGAAAGTTTATCTAAAGAGAATGTATCTCGAATAGGAAGGAAATGATCATATTTAGTCAATCGATCAACAATAACCATGATTGCTTTATTACCTCGAGATGTCCTCGGTAATCCCACAACAAAGTCCATGTATATATTTTTCCATTTTTACTCTGGCACTGGTAATGGATGAAGCATCCCTTTTGGTAACTTCCAGTCTTCTTTAACCTGATGACAAGTCAAACACTTCATAGTAAAATCAGCAATATCTCTTTTCATTCCAACCCACCAGTAATACTCCCGCAGATATCTATACATCTTAGTACGGCCAGGATGAACTGAAACGGGGAACTATGAGCCTCACATAACAACTCATTCTTCAACTGTGAATCACAAGGCACACATAATCTCTTCCCAAACCTCAAAACACAATCATTATCAATGTTGAATTCATGCAACTTACCCTTCTGAACCAGCCCGAACTTTTTCTGCAACTCACTGTCTTCCCTATGTGCTTGCTTAATTCTGTCTAATAGCGATGATCTCATTGATACCTGAAACAAAACAGAAGAACATCCTGCACCAACAACTTCTAGGCCAATATTCATCAAATCAAAAACCAAAGGATCTCATTCCAAACATAGCATGGTTAATGAAGCATTACTTTTTCGACTCAAAGCATCGTCCACTTTATTTGCTTTTCCCGGATGGTAGTGAATTGTACATTCATAATCCTTGATTAATTCCAGCCATCTCCTCTGTCTCATGTTAAATTCTTTCTGAGTGAATGTATACATTAAACTTTTGTGATCAGTATATATTTCACACTTTACTCCATACAAATGATGCCTACAAATTTTTAAAGAAAAAACAACAGCAGCTAATTCCAAATCATGTGTAGTGTAATTTACCTCATGAGTTTTCAGTTGACGTGATGCATAAGAAATTACCTGACCATTCTGCATTAGAACGTAACCATGTCCTTTCATTGAAGCATCATTGTAGATAAAAAAATTACCATTCCTAGAAGGAAGTTCCAAAACTGGATCATTCACCAATCTTCTTTTCAACTCCTGAAAACAATCGTCACATTATTTTTTCCAGATAAACATAACACCCTTCCGAGTTAGCTTAGTCTTTGGACTAGATAACCATTAAAACATTTCAACAAACCTTCGGTAGTAACCTGCCAATCCAAGAAAACTATGGATCTCAGTTACATTTGTGGGTATTGGCCATTCTTCAACAACTTTTGTTTTAGCAGGATCAACAGTTATGAAATCTTTTGAAACAATGTGACCAAGGAAAAAATTTGTTGTAACCAAAACTCACACTTGCTGAATTTTCCATATAGTTTCTTTTCTTTTATGTTTTTCAAGATAACCCTTAAATTTTATTCATGCTCCTATTTACTTTTATAAAACAACAAAATATCATCAATAAAAACAACCAACATTTTTCACCTGAGTCAACTGATCCATCACTGCAACAAACTATTTAGTTCTGATTTTGACCATCCCAGGATATTGATTTGATATGTTATTTTCCTCTCTATGCCTTCCCAGAAAATTTGTTATGTTTCCTCTATGAAAAACGATTATTAACACAGAAATATCTTAGGAGAAGAAAAATGGTAATCTATAAAGGCTATATCATTTCAATTTTACCTTAAATTAATTTATGGACATTAATTTAACAATACCTTAACTCCTAAAGTTGTCTAAACCGACCTCTTATACGAACTATAAGGCCCGACCATAAAGCTTACTTAATATTGAATTAAATGAATAATTCAAATTGAGGATCTTTTCAGGTTTAGAGTTTTAGAGAATTATAATATAACTATTACATCTCAAAAAGATTACAAACTAGACACTTCTACTAAGTTTCCATAGAATAAAAAACTCTTAAAAAGAAACATGTCTAGTTCCATATTTTATATAGCATGACTTTCCCTTGATCCCATCCTTTACCCTATTCCACATTATGTCCTGTGAAAAACATTTAAAAAAAAACTTGGGGTGAGCATAAAAAATCTCAGTAAGGGATACACAAAGAATGAAAACTATTAGTTTATCAAAACAACAAGTAAACCATGTATACTTTATCAATGTAATACTTTTCACCTTTATGAAGTAGTAAAAACTCTTCACTGAATAAAATATCATTACTTACCCTTTTCTAACAAAAGGATTACCATAAAACCCATATAAAGAACACATAATATATAAATGTGACTTGGGACATAAACATACTTAAGTGGAATAACCATACAATCGACTTCCACACATATCACTTAATGGAATAGACATACGGACAACTTCCATACATACTTAATGGAATAGCCATACGGCCGACTTTCATACCCAATGCATTGGAGGTTATAATGTAACCACCCGTCCTGGTATTCACATCACCACCCGTCATATGGTTTATCACGTAACCACCCATCAAATGTCCAAGTACCATTATAAAATCATAAGACATAAAACAAATATAATGGAAAGAAAAAATTTACACACTTTAATCAAAATATATCACCCAAATATATTGACAAAACAAATCCATTATAAAAACCATTTTCAATACCAAAATACATAAAAGAGTATATGGTATTTATTTTATTTTAAAAAACATTACGGCTCGTTCAGGAAGCCAAAGACCAAATAATACTCACGACAGCGGAAAAGGTCGTTGTCACCGCGTACGTTAAAAGAAACATTCTTTTTTGTCGTTTTGTAAAATGCTTCGTAGAAAAAGATTACTTTTGTATAAAAGTAAAAGTAAAAGGGTTTTATACACCGTATAAAAGAAAGTTGTGTATAAAACGAAATATCTCTCATTGAAAGGAGATTGAGACGAAGTCCCTTACCTCGGGTCCGACTTGACTCGATCATTCTTTAACGTCCTGAATAATAAACTTGAGTTAATTTCTACTTGATTAAGAACCTTTTTCAAGATTATTATTACTTTTATATCACTTATTTCCTTTTTATAAACATTATGTAATCATTATGTTAATAATGTTTGTTTTGTCGATATTTGGTTCTTAAGTCGAAAGTGGACTTCTTACAATTACATGTTGTTCGTGTGGTCAAAGGTTCATTATATCTAGAATGAAATTCCTGATTTGGATATCATATATATCATATATATCTAGAATATACATGTATTTATAATATAACATAATCATTTAGAGGTATGAAATGAAATGCACCGTTCATGGAGACGGTAAGCCGTACGTACACATGAACGCTACTTTAATTTCTATGTCATATTAATGGAATTAAAACTAAATGAAAGGTATGTATATTTTAATTCCAAAATTATATTAATCATTTAGATGTAACATACATCATATATATCCATTATATATTTGTACTTATAATAGTACATTACATTTGGGGATAAGAAATGAAATGCACCGTTCATGGAGACGGTAAGCCGTACGTACGCATGACCGCTACTTTCATTTCTATCTCATACTTTAATGGAAAGAAAAAAAATAATTATATAGAGGTATATTATAATTTCAGTATAACATAATATATAATAACATTAAATCCATCCTTTATACGTCCCACATATGGAATTAACGAATCAAATCACTTTGAGGGGGCGATAGTCCGCACTTCCTAAAATGAAATTATCGTGTTTACCCACAATGGAAACAATAAAGGTATACCCAAATTGAAAAATACATAAGCTTAATAAAAACATAAACATATTATATATTATATATAAATATAGTGTCATCTTAATGGCCACCTTTGAAGGTGTTAAAAGAATGTTGAACAATCATCGTTTCGGGAGGCAGAAACTCACCATCCACAGAAACAGTATGTTCTTTAACCATTAGATGTATGTGTGTGTAAGTTTAGCTCGAATACTTCTTATAAAAACATACTAGTATATTGTAGATACTGTAGTTGTTACAAAATAAAATAATAAAAAGAGTTTAGGGGGTTGGAGAAGCAAAATAAAACAAAAGAACACAAGTGAAGACATTACCTTAAAATCGGGTAACTCTCTTAGATTTGTGCTCAAAGGCTTCCTTGGGAAGACTTCTTCCCAAAGTGAGGCTTTAAAGAGTAAGATAGAGATGTGGAGAGACAAAATGGGAAGGGTTTGGCTGAGCCAAAGGCGTTGGAAGTGTGGGTAAGGTGGTATTGGTGGGGGCCTTTTATAAGAGGAGAGGAAGGGCACTCTTGGAAAGTAAAGAAAAGTTACATTATTTTAAAATTATATTCGGATTTAAGAGGTACCAAATCAATATAATTCGAGGATAAGGTGATAAGGGTTAGAAATATACCCATCCAATAGGTTTTGGACATGTGTAGGTCATATATTTTACATTATCGTTTCATTTTATTTAAATCCTTTATTAATAAGGTAATCGCTGCATCATCATGATGTCATAAATAATTTAATATATTTAATTTCTAAAAAATATAAAAAAAATATCATGATGTAGTAAATCGTTTTAAAATTCTAATTAATATTTATAGTAAAAATTCTGACTTGTATAACCCCATGTAAAAATTGTTTTATTAAAACTTTTCATGTTTGTGTCATTTTTACTTTAACATTAAGTAAAAAGATTTTTATGTCATTTCCCAACCAAAGTGGATCCATGGGGTCCCCAAGTCGACCCATGGATTGTATTGGTCGTCCATAACACATCCAATTAGGGTAGAACATGTGTCAAGCTCATCTCATTTTCTTAAAACATTATTTTTACCTTAAACTACACTAATTACCTTTAATCACGATTAAAAACTTAATAAGTTAATATTCACCAAAAAATTATTATAATCCCATTGAACCACATTTTACTTCTTAATGGCAACCATGTATGTCGGATTTTTAAAATTCAAAACAAAAAAGTGGTAAAATTTCATTTAAATGAAAAATCAGTTTTTATAAGTACCACTTAGTGGTTTCACTATTCATTAAAAATTGAAGTTTTTCAGAAAAATACAAAAAAATCACCCTAAGCTATATTTGATATTCCGAATTCAAAAATGAAGTCTATTTTACAAAATTTAAAATATATAATTTGCATTACTTATTTTAATAATTAATTCCTCTTGTCAGAGCAAATAGCGTGTTTTCATGAAACAATTAGTATCAAAAGATTGACACTAGTTTAAGTCCGATTTCAAAGGGAAATTAATTCCAACGACCACTATTGAGTTTAATGGTAAAAATATTTTCTATTTTCACTTTAAAATCAATTCAAATGATAATATAATCATATAAATAAATGAGATTAAAAAGATGTTTTGAATTAAAATACAACATTTTTACTGTTCATTAAAAAAATGAACTTTATCGGAAAAATACCAAAAATTTACACAAAGTAAATTTTGATGTCCCAATTCTAAAAAAGTGTTTTATTTGGACCAATAGAATGTATCAAAGTGACCAAAACTATATTTAATAACGGTTCTCCATCAAAAGGAGATAAGTGAACCTTTAGTGAAAATTAGGGTATAAAAGCCTAAAATTGAATTCTTTTCGTATTTTAAGCCTTTATCATTTATTGGACAAATTTAAAAACATTTAAAAACATATATAATCATATTTTAGTGATTTCTATCCATTCCCACCAATACAACAGCTATGTGTTAACTACCATTTAAAATAATATTATTTTATTACTATGGTGCAACGAAAGATTTCAATGAAACTCTTTGTTTCTTATCTCGTACGCTATCTAACATAGCAACCCGTTTAAAGTAAAATTAACATTTAATTCGTAAATATTAATAAATATGAAAATTATTTATTCTTTATTTACCTGGGATGTTACATCCTTCCCCCCTTTTGGTAATTGTGTCCTCGCAATTTTATTCACTTATCAAAATAAGTGGGGGTATTTATCCCTCATTGCATTTTCAGATTCCCACGTTTCCTCTTCAACCATATGGGTTTTCCACAAAACCTTTACCTGATTAATTACCTTATTTTGTAACACTTTCTCTCTTCGGTCAAGAATCGGGACTGGTTGTTCTTCATAAGAGGGATTCTCTTCCAAATGAACTACCTCTGGGCTCAAAACATGAGATGGATCTGGCATATACTTCCTCAACATCGTAACATGAAAAACATTGTGTACCTGAGATAAACTCGGAGGTAAAGCCACTCGGTAAGCAACTGATCCAACTTTCTCCAAAATTTCATATGGTCCAATGAACCTTGGACTCAGCTTTCCTTTCTTACCAAATCACATCACACTTTTCCACAGTGAAACTTTGAGAAAAACATGATCACCTACATCGAAAGATAGATCCTTCCTCCAGTTATCTGCATAACTCTTCTTCCTACTCTAAGCTATTTTCTTGTGTTTCTGAATCAACTGAACTTTTTCTGCCAACTCTTCTATCAATTCTGGTCCCATCAACTTCCTTTCACCCACTTTATCCCAAAAAGCTGGAGTTCGACACCGCTTCCCATATAATGCCTCAAATGGTGCCATCTATATAATGGAATGAAAACTGTTATTATATGAAAACTCAACCAAAGAAAGATGTTGGTACCAACTTCCCTGATAATCCATTGAACAAGCTCGTAGCATATCCTCTAAGGTCTGAATTATTCGTTCTGACTACCCATCTGATTGCGGATGAAAAGCTATACTAAAATTTAGTTTAGTACCCAACGACTTCTGAAGGCCTTTCCAAAAGTTAAAAGTAATCCTGGGATCATGATCGAACACAATGGAGAGAGGAACTCCATGTAACCTAACTATCTCTTCAAGATACAAATGGGAAAGTTGATCTAGAGAGAATGTATCTCGAATTGGAAGGAAATGAGCAGATTTAGTCAATCGATCAACAATAACCCAGATTGCATTATTACCTCGAGATGTCTTCAGTAATCCCACAACAAAGTCCATGGATATATTTTCCAATTTCCAATCTGGCACTGGTAATGGCTGAAGAATCCCTTTTGGTAACTGTCGCACTGCTTTAACCTGCTGAAAAGTCAAACACATCATAGTAAAATCAGCAATATCTCTTTTCATTCCATCCCACCAGTAATACTCCCCCAGATCCTTGTACATCTTAGTACTGACAGGATGAACTGAAATGGGGAACTATGAGCCTCACATAACAACTCATTCTTCAACTTTGAATCACAAGGGACACATATTCTCTTCCCAAACCTCAAAACACAATCATTATCAATGTTGAATTCATTCAACTTACCCTTCTGAAGCAGCTCTACCTTTTTCTACAACTCACCGTCTTCCCTATGTGCTTGCTTAATTCTGTCTAATAGCGATGATCTCACTGATACCTGAAACAAAACAGAAGAACATCATGCACCAAAAAATTCTATTCCAAAGTTCATCAAATCAAAAACCAAAGGATCTCATTCCAAACGTAGCATGGTTAATGAAGCATTACTTTTTCGACTCAAAGCATCATCCACATTATTTTCTTTTCCTGGATGGTAGTGAATTCTACAATCATAATCCTTGATTTATTCCAGCCATCTCTTCTGTCTCATGTTTAATTATTTTTGAGTGAATATATACATTAAACTTTTGTGATCAGTATATATTTCACACTTTACTCCATAAAAATGATGCCTCCATATTTTTAAAGAAAAAACAACAGTAGCTAATTCTAAATCATGTGTAGTGTAATTTACCTCATGAGTTTTCAATTCACGTGAAGCATAAGCAATTAACTGATCATTCTGCATTAGAACGTAACCAAGTCATTTCAATGAAGCATCACTGTAGAAAAAAAACTCACCATTCCTGGAAGGAAGTGCCAAAACTGGATCATTCACCAATCTTCTTTTCAACTCATGAAAATATTCATCACATTATTTTGTCCAGATAAACATAACACCCTTCTCAGTTAGCTTAGTCTTTGGACTAGATAACCATGAAAAATTTTCAACAAACCTTCAGTAGTAACCTGCCACTCCAAGAAAACTATGGATCTCAGTTACATTTGTGGGTCTTGGCCATTCTTCAACAACTTTTGTTTTAGCATGATCAACAGTTATGCCATCTTTTGAAACAATGTGACCAAGGAAAGAAATTTGTTGTAACCAAAACTCACACTTGTTGAATTTTCCATATAGTTTTTTTCTTTTATTTTTTGCAAGTTAACCCTTAAATGTCTTTCATTATCCTATTTACTTTTAGAAAACACCAAAATATCATCAATAAAAACAACCAACATTTTTCACCTGAGTCAACTGAGCCATCACTGTAAAAAACTATTTAGTTCTGATTTTGACCATCTCAGGATACTGATTTGAAAGGTTATTTTCCTCTGTATTCCTTCCCAGAAAATCTGTTCTATTTCCTCTATGAAAAACCATTCTTAACACAGAAATATCTTAGGAGAAGCAACATGGTAATCTTTAAATGCTATATCATTTCAATTTGACCTTAAATTAGTTTATGGACATTAATTTAACAATACCATGTCTCCTAAAGTTTTCTAAACCGACCTCTGATACCAACTATAAGGCCCCGACCTTAAACCTTACGTAATATTGAATTAAATTAATAATTCACATTGAGGATATTTTCAGGTTTAGATATTTATAGAATTAGAATATAACTATTACATCTCAAAAGATTACAAACTAGACACTTCCACAAAGTTTCCATAGAATAAAAAACTCTTAAAAAGAAACATGTCTAGTTCCATGTTTTATATAGAATGACTTTCCCTTGATCCCATCCTTTACCCAATTCCACATTAAGTCCTATGAAAAACATTTCAAAAAAAAATTTGGTGAGCATAAAAAATCTCAATAAGGGATACACAAAGAATGAAAACTATTAGTTTATCAAAACAACAAGTAAACCATGTATACTTTATCAAATTAATACTTTCCACCTTTATGAAGTAGTAAAAACTCTTCACTGAATAAAATATCATTACCTACCTTTTTGTAACAAAGGATTACCATAAAACCCATATAAAGAACACATAACATATAAAGGTAACTTGGGACATAAACATACTTAAGTGTAATAACCATACAGTCGACTTCCACACATATCACTTAATGGAATAGACATACGGCCAACTTCCATACATACTCAATGGAAAATCCATACGGCCGACTTCCATACCCAATGCATTGGAGGTTATAACGTAACCACCCATCCCGGTATTCACGGCACCACCCGTCATATGGTTTATCATGTAACCACCCATCAAATGTCCAAGTACCATTATAAAATCATAAGACATAAAAGAAATATAATGGAAAGAAAACATTTCTACACTTTGATCACAATATGTCACTCAAATATATTGACAAAACAAATCCATTATAAAAAACATTTTCAATACCAAATTACATAAAAGATTATATGGTATTTATTTCATTTTAAAAAAACATTACAGCTTGTTCAGGAAGCCAAAGACCAAATAATACTCGCGGTGGCGGAAAAGGTAATTGTCACCGCGTACGTTAAAAGAAACATTCCTTTTTGTCGTTTTGTAAAACGCATCGTAGAAAAAGATTCCTTTTGTATAAAAGTAAAAGTAAAAGGGTTTTATACATAGTATAAAAGAAAGTTGTGTATAAAACGAAAGATGCCTCAATGAAATGAGATTGAGACGAAGTCCCTAACCTAGGGTCCGAATTGACTCGATCGTTCTTTAACGTCCAGAATAATAAACTTGAGTTAATTTCTACTTGATTAAGAACCTTTTTAAATCTTATTATTCCTTTTATATCACTTATTTCCTTGTTATAAACAATATGTAATCATTACGTTAATAATGTTTGTTTTGTCAATATTTGGTTCTTAAGTCGAAAGTGGACTTCTTACAATTACATGTTGTTCGTGTGGTAAAAGGTTCTTTATATCCATAATGACATTCCTGATTTGGATATCATATATATCATATATATCTAGCATATACATGTATTTATAATATCACATAATTATTTAAGGTAAGAAATGAAATGCACCGTTCATGGAGACGGTAAGCCGTACGTACGCATGAACACTACTTTCATTTCTATGTCATATTAATGGAATTAAAACTAAATGAGAGGTATGTATATTTTAATTCCAGAATTATATTAATAATTTAGATGTAACATAAATCATATATATCCATTATATATATGTACTTATAATAGTACATTACATTTGGGGATAAGAAATGAAATGCACCGTTCATGGAGACGGTAAGCCATACGTACGCATGAACGCTACTTTCATTTCTATCTCATACTTTAATGGAAAGAAAAAAAATGATATAGAGGTATATTATAATTTCAGTATAACTTAATATATAATAACTTTAAATCCATCCTTTATACGTCCCACATATGCCATTAACAAATCAAATCACTTTGAGGGGGCAGTAGTCCGCACTTCCTAAAATGAAATTATCGTGTTTACCCACAATTGAAACCATAAAGGTATACCCAAAATTAAAAAATACAGAATCTTAAAGAAAACATAAACATACTATATATTATATATAAATATAGTGTCATCTTAATGGCCACCTTTGAAGGTGTAAAAAGAATGTTGAACAATCATCGTTTCGGGAGGCAGAAATTCACCATCCACAGAAACAGTATGTTCTTTAACCATTAGATGTAGGTGTGTGTAAGTTTGGCTTGAATACTTCTTATAACAAAATCCTATTATATTGAAGATACTGGAGTTGTTAGAAAAGAAAATAATAAAAATATTTTAGGGGGTTGGAGAAGAAAAATAAAACAAAAGAACACAAGTGAAGACAGTACCTTACAATCGGGTAACTCTCTTAGATTTGTGCTCAAAGGCTTCCTTGGGAAGGCTTCTTCCCAATGTGATTCTTCAAATAGTAAGATAAGGATGTGTATAGACAAAATGGGTGGGGGTTTCCCGAGCCAAAAGCTTTGTAAGTGTGGTTAAGGTGGTAGAGTCAGGGGCCTTTTATAAGAGGAGAGGAGGGGCACTCTTGGAAAGTAAAGAAAAGTTACTTTATTTTAAAATTATATTCGGATTTAAGAGGTCCCAAATTGATATAATTCGAGTATAAGGTCATAAAAGTTCAAAATATACCCATCCAATAGGTTTTTGACATGTGTAGGTCATATATTTTACATTATAGTTTCATTTTATTTAAATCCTTTATTAATGAGGCAATCGCTGCATCATCATGATGTCATAAATAATTTAATATAATTAATGTCTAAAAATTATAAAAAAACATCATGATGTAGGAAATCCTTTTTTTCATTCTAATGAATATTTATATTCAAAACTATGACTTGTATAACCCCATGTAAAAAATGTTTTAGTAAAACATCTCATGTTTGTGTCATTTTTACTTTAACATTAAATAAAACGTTATTTATGTCATTTCCCAACCAAAGTGGCTCCATGGGGTCCCCAAGTTGACCCATGGATTTTCCTGGTCAGAAATGACACATCCAATGAGGGTAGGACAAGTGTCAAGCTCATCTCATTTTATTAAAACATTATTTTTTCCTTAAACAACACTAATTACCTCTAATCGCGATTAAAAACTTAATAAGATTCTATTCACCAAAAAAAATTATTTTAATCCCATTGAACCACATTTTACTTCTTAATGACAACCATGTATGTCGGATTTTTTAAATTCAAAACACAGATGTGGTAAAATTTCATTTAAATGAAAAATCAGTTTTTATAAGTACCACTTAGTGGTTTCACTATTCATCAAAAATTGAAGTTTTTCAGAAAAATACCAAAAATTCACCCTAAGATATATTTGATATTCCGAATTCAAAAATGAAGTCTATTTTACAAAATTAAACACATATATGTTGCATTAATTAATTTAATAATTACTTCCAGCTGTCAGAGAAAATAGCGTGTTTTCATTAAACAATAAGTATCAAAAGATTGACACTAGTTTAAGTCCGATTTCAAAGTGAAATTAATTCCAAAGACCACTATTGGATTTAATGGTAAAAATGTTTTCTAATTTCACTTTAAAATCAATTCAAAAAATAATCTAATCATATAAATAAATGAGATTAAAAGGAGGTTTGGAATTAAAATACAACATTTTTTACTGTTCATTAAAAAAATCAACATTATCGGAAAAATACCAAAAAACTACACAAAGTAAATTTTGATGTCCCGATTCTAAAAAAGAGTTTTATTTGGTCCAATAGAATTTATCAAAGTGACCAAAACTATATTTAATGATGGTTCGCCATCAAAAGGCGATAAGTGAACCTTTAGTGAAAATTAGGGTATAAAAGCCTAAAATTGAATTCTTTTCGTATTTCAATCCTTTATCTTTTATTGGATAAATGTAAAAACATTTAAAAACATATATAATCATATTTTAGTTATTTATATCCATTCCCTCCAATACAACGGCTATGTGTTAACTACCATTTAAAATAATATTATTTTATTACTAGTGTGCAACGAAAGATTTCAATGAAACTCATTGTTGCGTATCTGGTATGCTATCGAACATATCAACCCTTTTAAAGTAAAATTAATATTTAATTTATAAATATTAATAAATATGAAAATTCTTTATTCTTTATTTACCTGGGATGTTACATCCTTCCCCCCTTTTGGGAATTGCGTCCTCGTAATTTTATTCACTTATCAAAATAAATATGGGTATTTATCCCTCATAGAATTTTCAGATTCCCACGTTGCCTCTTCAACCATATGGGGTTTCCACAAAACCTTTACCTGGTGAATTACCTTATTTTGAAACACTTGCTCTCTTCGGTCAAGAATCTGGACTGGTTGTTCTTCATAAGAGAGATTCTCTTCCAACTGAACTACCTCTGGGCTCAAAACATGAGATAGATCTGGCATATAATTCCTCAACATCGAAACATGAAAAACATTGTGTACCTGAGATAAACTCGGAGGTAAAACCACTAGGTAAGCAACTGATCCAACTTTATCCAAAATTTTATATAGTCCAATGAACCTTGGACTCAGCTTTCCTTTCTTACCAAACCACATCACACTTTTCCACGGTGAAACTCTGAGAAAAACATGATCACCTACATTGAAAGATAGATCCTTCCTCCAGTTATTCGCATAACTCTTCTGCCTTCTCTGAGCTGTTTTCATGTGTTTATGAATCATGTGAACTTTTTATGCCAACTCTTCTATCAATTCTGGTCCCACCAACTTTCTTTCACCCACTTTATCACAAAAAGCTGGAGTTCGACACCTCTTCCCATATAATGCCTCAAATGGTGCCATCTGTATACTGGAATGAAAACTCTTATTATATGAAAACTCAACCAAAGAAAGATGTTGGTCCCAACTTCCCTGATAATCCATCGAACAAGCTCGTAGCATATCCTCCAAGGTTTGAATTATTTGTTCTGACTGCCCATCTGATTGTGGATGAAAAGCTGTACTAAAATTTAATTTAGTACCCAATGACATCTGAAGGCCTTTCCAAAAGTTAAAAGTAAACCTGTGATCACGATCAGACACAATGGAGAGAAGAACTCCATGTAACCTTACTATCTCTTCAAGATACAAACGGGAAAGTTGATCTAGAGAGAATGCATCTCGAATAGGAAGGAAACGAGCAGATTTAGTCAATCGATCAACAATAACCCAGATTACATTATTACCTCGAAATGTCCTTGGTAATCCCACAACAAAGTCCATGGATATATTTTCCCATTTCCACTCTGGCACTGGTAATGGCTGAATCATCCCTTTTGGTAACTGCCGCTCAGATATAACCTTCCGAAAAGTCAAACACTTTACAGTAAAATCAGAAATATCTCTTTTCATTCCATCCCACCAGTAATACTCCCGCAAGTCTCTATACATCATAGTACTGCAAGGATAAACTGAAATGGGGAACTATGAGCCTCACATAACAACTCATTCATCAACTGTGAATCACAAGGCACACATAATCTCTTCCCAAACCTCAAAACACAATCATTATCAATGTTTAATTCAGGCAACTTACCCTTCTGAACTAGCTCTACCTTTTTCTGCAACTCAATGTCTTCCCTCTGTGTTTGCTTAATTCGGTCTAATTGCGATGATCTCACTGATACCTGAAACAAAACAGAAGAACTTCATGCACCAACAACTTCTATTCCAAAGTTCATCAAATCAAAAACCAAAGGATCTCATTCCAAATGTAGAATGGTTAATGAAGCATTACTTTTTTGACTCAAATCAGTGGCCACTTTATTTTCTTTTCCCGGATGGTAGTGAATTGTACAATCATAATCCTTGATTAATTCCAACCATCTCCTCTGTCTCATGTTCAATTCTTTCTGAGTGAATATATACTTTAATCTTTTGTGATCAGTATATATTTCACACTTTACTCCATAAAAATGATTCCTTCAAATTTTTAAAGCAAAAACAATAGCAGCTAATTCCAAATATTGTGTAGTGTAATTTACCTCATGAGTTTTCAATTGACGTGAAGAATAATCAATTACCTGATCATTCTGCATTAGAACGTAACAAATTCCTTTCAATGAAGCATCACTGTAGATAAAAAAACTCACCATTCCTGGAAGGAAGTTCCAAAAATGGAGCATTCACCAATCTTCTTTTCAACTCCTGAAAACAATCATCACATTATTTTGTCTAGATAAACTTAACACCCTTCCGAGTTAGCTTAGTCTGTGGACTAGATAACCGTGAATTTTCTTCAAAAAACCTTCGGTAGTAACCTGCCAATCCAAGAAAACTATGGATCTCAGTTACATTTGTGGGTCTTGGTCATTATTCAACAACTTTTGTTTTAGCAGGATAAACAGTTATGCCATCTTTTAAAACAATGTGACAAAGGAAAGAAATTTGTTGTATCCAAAACTCACACTTTCTGAATTTTCCATATAGTTTCTTTTCTTTTATGTTTTCCATGATAACTCTTAAATGTATTTAATGCTCCTCTTTAATTTTAGAAAACACCAAAATATCATCAATAAAAACAACCAACATTTTTCACCTGAGTCAACTGAGCCATCACTACAACAAACTATATAGTTCTGATTTTGACCATCTCAGGATACTGATTTGAAAGGTTATTTTCCTCTGTATGCCTTCTTAGAAAATCTGTTCTGTTTCCTCTATGAAAAACCATTATTAACACAGAAATATATTAGGAGAAGCAACATGGTAATCTTTAAATGCTATATCATTTCAAATTGACCTTAAATTAATTTATGGACATTAATTTAACAACACCCTAACTCCTAAAGTTGTCTAAATTGGCCTCTGATACCAACTATAAGGCCCCGACCTTAAACCTTACTTAATATTGAATTAAATGAATAATTCACATTGAGGATCATTTTAGGTTTAGAGTTTTAGAGAATTAGAATATAACTATTACATCTCAAAAGATTACAAACAAGACACTTCTACTAAGTTTCCATAGAATAAAAAACAATTAAAAAGAAACATGTCTAGTTCCATGTTTTATATTGCATGAATTTTCCTTGATCCCATCCTTTACCATATTCCACATTATGTCCTGTGAAAACATTTCAAAAAAAAACTTGGGGTGAGCATAAAAAATCTCAGTAAGGGATACACAAAGAATGAAAACTATTAGTTTATCAAAACAACATGTAAACCATGTATACTTTATCAATGTAATACTTTTCACCTTTATGAAGTAGTAAAAAATCTTCACTGAATAAAATATCATTACTTACCCTTTTGTAACCAAAGGATTACCATAAAACCCCTATAAAGAACACATAACATATAAAGGTATCTTGGGACATAAACATACTTAAGTGGAATATCCATACGGTCGACTTCTACACATATCAATTAATGGAATAGACATACGGACAACATCCATACATACTTAATGGAATAGACATATGGCCGACTTCCATACCCAATTAATTGGAGGTTATAATGTAAGCACCCGTCCTGGTATTCACGACACCACCCGTCATATGGTTTATCACGTAACCACCCGTCAAATGTCCAAGTACCATTATAAAATCAAAAGACATAAAACAAATATAATGGAAAGAAAACATTTCCACACTTTGATCACAATATATCAATCAAATATATTGACAAAACAAATCCATTATACAAACCATTTTCAATACCAAAATACATAAAAGAGTATATGGTATTTATTTTATTTTAAAAAAATATTACGGCTTGTTCAGGAAGCCAAAGACCAAATAATACTCACAGCGGCGGAAAAGGTCGTTGTCACTGTGTACGTTAAAAGAAACATTACTTTTTGTCGTTTTGTAAAACGATTCATAGAAAAAGATTCCTTTTGTATAAAATTAAAATTCAAAGGGGTTTGTACACCATATAAAAGAAAGTTGTGTATAAAACGAAATATGCCTCAATGAAAGGAGATTGAGATGAAGTCCCTTACCTCGAGTCCGACTTGACTCGATCGATCTTTAACGTCCTAAATAATCGAATCGAGTTAATTTATACATTCTTAAGAACCATTTTCATGCTTATTATTCCTTTTATATCACTTATTTCCTTGTTATAAACATTATGTAATCATTATGTTAATAATGTTTTTTTGTCGATATTTGGTTCTTAAGTCGAATGTGGACTTCTTACAATTACATGTTGTTCGTGTGGTCAAAGGTTCTTTATATATTGAATGAAATTCTTTATTTGGATATCATATATATCATATATATCTAGCATATACATGTATTTATAATATCACATAATCATTTAGAGGTAAGAAATGAAATGCACCGTTCATGGAGACGGTAAGCCGTACGTACGCATGAACGCTACTTTCATTTCTAGGTCATATTTGTGGAATTAAAACTAAATGAGAGATTTGTATATTTTAATTCCAGAATTATATTAATAATTTAAATGTAACATACATCATATATATCTATTATATATATGTACTTATAATAGTACATTACATTTGGGGATAAGAAATGAAATGCACCGTTCATGGAGATGGTAAGTCGTACGTACGCATGAACGCTAATTTCATTTCTATCTCATACTTTAATGGAAAGAAAAAAATAATGATATAGAGGTATATTATAATTTCAGTATAACATCATATATAATAACTTTAAATCCATCCTTTATACGTCCCACATATGGCATTAACGAATCAAATCACTTTGAGGGGGCGGTAGTCCGCAGTTCCTAAAATGAAATTATCGTGTTTCCCCACAATGGAAACCATAAAGGTATACCCAAAATGAGAAATACAGAATCTTAAGGAAAACATAAACATATTATATATTATATATAAATATAGTGTCATCTTAATGGCCACCTTTGAAGGTGTTAAAAGAATGTTGAACAATCATCGTTTCGGGAGGCAGAAATTCACCATCCACAGAAACAGTATGTTCTTTAACCATTAGATGTATGTGTGTGTAAGTTTAGCTTGAATAATTCTTATAAAAACATAATAGTATATTGGAGATACTGTAGTTGTTACAAAATAAAATAATAAAAAGAGTTTAGGGGGTTGGAGAAGAAAAATAAAACAAAAGAACACAAGTGAAGACATTACCTTAAAATCAGGTAACTCTCTTAGATTTGTGCTCAAAGGATTCCTTGGGAAGACTTCTGCCCAAAGTGAGGCTTCAAAGAGTAATAGATGGATGTGGAGAGACCAAATGGGTAGGGTTTGGTCGAGGCAAAGGCTTTTGAAGTGTGGGTAAGGTGGTAGAGGTGGGGGCCTTTTATAAGAGGAGAGGAGGGGCACTCTTGGAAAGTAATGAAAAGATACATTATTTTAAAATGATATTCGGATTTAAGAGGTCCCAAATTAATATAATTCAAGGAAAAGGTGATAAGGGTTCTAAATATACCCATACAATAGGTTTTGGACATGTGTAGGTCATATATTGTACATTATCGTTTCATTTTATTTAAATCCTTTATTAATGAGATAATCGTTGCATCATCATGATGTCATGAATAATTTAATATATTTAATGTCTAAAAATTATAAATAACTATCATGATGTAGGAAATCTTTTTATCTTTCTAATTAATATTTATAGTCAAAAATCTGACTTGTATAACCCCATGTAAAAATTGTTTTAGTAAAACATCTCATGGTTGTGTCATTTTTACTTTAACATTAAATAAAATGTTATTTATGTCATTTCCCAACCAAAGTGGCTCCATGGGGTCCCCATGTTGACCAATGGATTTTCATGGCCGGCCATGACACATCCAATAAGGGTAGGACATGTGTCAATCTCATCAAATTTAATTAAAACATTATTTTTACCTTAAACTACACTAATTACCACTAATCGCGATTAAAAACTTAATAAGTTACTATTCACCAAAAAATTATTTTAATCTCATTGAACCACATTTTACTTCTTAATGACAACCATGTATGTCGGATTTTTAAAATTCAAAACACAGAAGTGGTAAAATTTCATTTAAATGAAAAATCAGTTTTTATAAGTACCACATAGTGGTTGCACTATTCATCAAAAATTGATGTTTTTCAGAAAAATACCAAAAATTCACCCTAAGCTATATTTGATATTCCGAATTCAAAAATGAAGTCTATTTTACAAAATCCGTAACATATATGTTGCATTAATTAATTTAATAACTAATTACCGCTTTCAGAGCAAATAACGTGTTTAATGAAACAATAACTATCAATAGATTGACACTAGTTTAAGTCTGATTTCAAAGTGAAATTAATTCCAATGTCCACTATTGGATTTAATGGTAAAAATATTTTATAATTTAACTTTAAAACCAATTCAAAAGAAAATCTAATCATATAAATAAATTAGATTAAAAAGAGGTTTTGAATTAAAATACAACATTTTTCACTGTTCATTAAAAAAATGAACTTTATCGGAAAAATACCAAAAATTTACACAAAGTAAATTTTGATGTCCCGGTTCCAAAAAAGAGTTTTATTTGGTCCAATATAAAGTATCAAAGTGACCAAAACTATATTTAATGACGGTTCGCAATCAAAAGGCGATAAGTGAACCTTTAGTGAAAATTAGGGTATAAAAGCTTAAAATTGAATTCTTTTCGTATTTTCAACCATTATCTTTTATTGGATAAATGTAAAAACATTTAAAAACATATATAATAATATTTTTGTTATTTCTATCTATTCCCTCCAATACAACGACTTTGTGTTAACTACCTTTTAAAATAATATTAGTTTATTACTAGTGTGCAACAAAAGATTTCAATGAAACTCTTTGTTGCGTATATGGTATGCTATCGAACATAGAAACCCTTTTAAAGTAAAATTAATATTTAATTCGTAAATATTAATAAATATGAAAATTATTTATTCTTTATTTACTTGGGATGTTACAATAACTATAAAAATAACTACCCCAGTAGCCAAGAGTTTGTTCCTTAATTTATTACACGAGTACTAAGTACAAGTGAAAGTATCCAAATCAATTTGATTGTTTAGTATCTTTGTAAAAATATATACAAACATAATTATAACATTACAAGAAGAAATGAAATACAACTCAAAAAATTAATTGTAATAACCAATATTCTCCTAGATTTTCCCTTCATGTCAATCATTATATAGAGGATGGAATCTGAGGGAAAAGTAAAACATAATAAAGGGTTTCGATATGATACTCATTAAGGGTAATAATACAAAAGGTGTTCAGATATGCAAATGTGAACAATAAGTCATGGTAAATAACAAAAAACGTTCCATTAAACCACAAATGTGATCATAATATGATAGTTTATATGATGATTATATAATTCCATATAAATAATCACATGAAAATGAGACATAACAACATATATTATAATAATTGAATAATAAAATTATTATCAATGAAAAATATAATAATGGGGGAGTGAATAAAATGTTAAAATCAATCCATACCATTAAGGCTTCGGCCAAGACACAATACCTAATCGGGTAATAAAGCAGACAATTCCCAAACTTGTTTGACCCATGAGACCCATCGATGCATCGAGGGGCTATAGTGGGCCCTAACCATCACATAATAAGTCAAATTCATTACACATATGTAATTAATTAAACATAATCAACATATACATTCAAATTGAATTAATCATAAGAAATTCTAAGAATATTCTCCCCAAAATAAAAATATTTTTAAACCATCCATTGTAATACTATGATTGGTATTAAAATAATACATCTATAGAGAAATATGATCATAAAAAATTAATAAAATATGGTAGAAGTTATAATAAGAGATAAATGTTAATTTATCACAATATCCAACAAAGTGGGTTGAAATAAATGGAAATATGCTAATAAATTGATTGAGTAATTATTGAAAGAAATACTACATTAAATTAAAATCATTAATTTTCAAATTTTCACAAAGAAATATTTTTTTAAATAACCTTTTAAACATTTACAATATTACTCAATACATTATGGAATCATGAAATGGTTAAAATACACTAATGATGTCTAATTAAAGAAAAAATGCTCCTTTGAAATTTTGAAACAGAAAAAATTAAATGATTTTTTTTAAAAGAAAGTGGGTGTATTAACAAAATGAATAGATTATGTTTATAAGAAATAAATACAAATAAAACAAGTGGTATTAAAACATAATATAATAATAATAACTTTCTAAAATAAACATAGTATGTAATAATCATTAGATTATAATTTTATCCCAATTAAGGGGAATTGAGTTAAGAATTCCCTTACAACTTTGTAATCAATCAAACCATATTCCCCATAAAAATATTGATAATAAAATAGAATAGTGAAGGCCATTTATATAAATTAATTCATTAAGTGATATATTAATGTTAATTATGTACACCACAAATAATAAATAAGTGTTTAATAAGGAATATATCTAATAAAATTAAATGTGATACGAGAAACCCTTACAACTATGTTGTTAGATGAATCGTATTCCCCAAATAATTTATAATTATCAAATTAATAATTTAATTACATTAATATAAATATATTCATGATATTACATAGAAAATTGCATTATATACACCGAAAACAATAACTGGTGTATAAGTCATATATCTCAAAAAAATATTTATTTAGAGGAGAAAACATTACTTTATGTATGAAAGCATTCAAAACATGTATTTAACATCCTGGATAATCAAATTAGATTTATTAGTTACATAATTAAGATACTATTAAATATATATTTTATTTATTATAAATTTTTAAGTCAATTTATGGCCATTTTATGGGTTATAATGTTTAATTTTATTTTTCCTAGAGAATTTATTTCTTGGTATTATGGTCGGTTTCCTTGACTACAATTATCAGAGTTATTTTCATATGAGAAAAAGTTATCCAGAAGTAAAATTATTTATTATTAATTAATATAAATAAATTTAAATTATCACTACTATAATTTTTATATATGGTATTAGGATGATTTATTAGATAAAATGTTTATATATATATGACTTTATTTATTTTGGCAGTTTTTACGTTAAAGAAAATGCGGAATTTTTTAAATGTTATGTATATTTATATTGTTTTCATATCATTTTATAACTCATAATAAATTTATTAAAATATAATTTACCAATAATAATGTTTTTATATCCTTTCTTTTTTCGATCATGGAAAATAAAATCTCATCGTCCATAATGGTGGTGAATCAACATATCACACACAATGCATTCCTTTTTAAAATAAAATGTAGATAATAATATATTTGAATATAGATAATAAATTATAAATATAATATTCAATTATATATACATTAAAAGATTTACCATTACAATTTTTACTGGTGATTATAGTAGATTATAAGAAATCAAAATAAATTAAAAGAGAAAGAATGACAATTTTACCAGTTGAATGTTCTCTCCAAGGGTACCTCCTTAACACACATAGATTTGGAATTTTGGAAAGAACATAAGGACTTAGATTTGGGAAATAGGATTAGGATTGTAATTGGGAGGAATTTATATAGGGTTCATGTTTTATAAGGGGTAAGCTTAAGTGGTGGCAAGGGGTGGTACTCATAGGGGATGAGGGGGTGTTTTTTTTATTTTTTTATTATTTTATTTATTGATTTGTAGAATAATATCAATAATGTTGCTTACCATTACTACATACATTAACTAGAGAATTTTAGATCAATAAAATGTTTTCTTACCTCATTCGTACATCATCCATAACCCAATAATTCATTTATTTACTTATAATGAGAAATACAAATAATTTTTATATTTCACTATTCACAAAAATTCAAAAATTTATGAAAAAACAAAAAAAATCACCATATCAATTTTTCAATAATTTTATTTCAAAAATTAAATCCATATTATGAAAATAATTTTGTAAATGTGATAAATTTATTTTTTAATTAAAATCATTATTTATTCAAAAAATGTCGATTTTTATATTATGATGGATTTTATGAAACATTGAAAAATTATTTATGGTCACATAAAATTATCATATAATTTTAATGAAACAAAATAATAATTTATGAATGTCTTTTATGAAAATAAATTTTATTTTAAATATTTATCAAAATTAATAAATTTTATATAAAAATATATGTTTCCCCAAAGTTATAAAATTTAATTAATCATTTAAGAACATGTGTGTACATATTACATGATATAAATATATCAATTTTTTATTTATGAGATAACTAAATTATATTTTTAATTTTATATGTGAGGTTATAATCATAATTACCATACTAATATTCTTATTGGTAATGTTAATATATAATTGTAGATCAATTTTCATTTAAGCTCATTTGTGAATGCAGCATAAGCAATAAAATAAATGAAATTTATTTAAGAAGATACACATCAAAAAATATTATGTTGTTTTAAATTTATTAAATCATGATTTTTAGAAGCCTCCCTCAGATTTATGAGGATTATAATTTACCATCTCACTATGTCTATCAAATATATAACATTGACTCTTTTGTTTTACATAGAATTATGCTTTTGGAATAATATAGATAGTGGTGAAACAGTATGCAAGTTATAATATTTTAGAGATATTTAGTTGTTTTTCATCAGTAATATTTTGACCTAAAAGATAATTATATGGTATGAACATAGTGAAAAGAAATATCCCTAGTTATTAAATCTTTAACGGATATTTAATATGGTTTATTTAGAGTCTAATTTTATATAAATATCTCATTTTATCGACACATTATATTAGATTATGATAAAATGTAAGTATAAT
Organism: Viscum album; assembly: GCA_963277665.1. Lineage (NCBI taxonomy): Eukaryota > Viridiplantae > Streptophyta > Magnoliopsida > Santalales > Viscaceae > Viscum > Viscum album. The sequence continues at coordinate 1,143,898,768 of OY728159.1, read as the reverse complement.
AATATATAAGGATAGATTTATTTCTACACTAACTACATTCCATATATAAAATGAGTCTCATATAGGTTTTTATACATTATTATTATTATTTATGATGTTTAATTTCTTTAATCAAATAATATATTTCCAAAAAAATCGATAAGGGGGAATATTGGAACATGGTGTATCAACAAATGTATTTGTGGGATCACTAGAATAATAGTTAAACCAATAAATTTGAAGGGGTTTCATGGATTTTATGTTTTCTAATGTGTAGTTTTTTTATTGGGGATATAGGTTTTTACCTATGCATAGATATTTCTGAATATTATCCTTAAAACTAGAAGTGTTCGGAGGAAGATTCTTCCTCTATGTCAATCAGAGGAAGAATAATCATTGTGGATGGTTTTTAATGAAAATAGAGTACGATGATACTTCTATCCAATCATGGAGGTGACATTATTTCCTTTTATTTTAGACATTCTCATCTCATTCGTGTTTCTATTTTACCTTGAATGACTTTTGATCATCGATTTTCATGACCTATCATTCATAGTGTTACATCAAAACCTTGATTTCCAAAAAATGTATATGTTTTCTTACTATAATATTTTCATTGATTAAAATGATTCACAACAATTTATTTTTTTGTGGTTTGTGGGATACATTATTTATATTAATCATTGGCCCTCGGTAATTCAAAATTATCTTCTCTAAAAAAATACTTGTCTCTATCCTAGGTTTATTCCATGATAATGTTTGATTACTTCCATGTCATCCTTAAATAATGTTCTATATATTTTCATGATATTAAGGAGTGTTCATTGAAATAAATTGGAATCATAACCCAATGACTACATTTTTGTTTCCAAAATCAATATATTTTCAAATATCTGTTAATTTTGTTTTGGAAATTTTCAATTTGTCTATATTAATATGGGTAAAAGAATGTTCCTATAAAATTATTATGTGAATATATATATATAATAGTATAAATAGTTAGCATATTATTTAATGTTTTATAATTCTGTTAGATTCTATTTTTTTAATCATGTACTATAAATCAATGGTTGTTTTTGATTAATTTTTAACCTACTAACTTCTAGAGAATGGTTTTTTGGGGGATGTCTCATTGAATATAATAAATAGAATTATTCTAAATTTGGTGATCGAGTATTGATGATAAAACGTGATAGGTCTATTTATAGTCATTTATCTTTATTCCAAAACAATGGTAATATTAACTCACAATTATTCTAAACCAGATTCAATGTGAATAGACATAGTGGTTAGTAGATTGTTACACATGAAATTATACCTCTAATAGTTAATTTTCACTATATTTATATTGGGATAGTAAAATATGAGTCCAATATTAATTAAAACAAACAAAAAATTATTTCCATTGAGGTGGTAATTGTTCACTCATCATAAAGTTGGGAGGCTAGTGGTGTGGCAACATTGTATGTTCTAAACTATGAGGAATCCCATGATGCAATCTAAAATTGGACCCAAAATATGGAAACATTTTTCATGAGGTCATAAACATATTCCTTTGAGGAAGGGTAATGTGTTTTCTTAACTATTGAGAAATTTTTATATATAGATACCTAATCTTATGTTTTATGGGTATTCCTATTAGGGATAACAATAAAAGTATGTAATCCTTAAAAGTTGGAGAGGGTTTACAAAAAATTTAACGAAATCATTACCTGATAAAGACTATTAATTATTGGAAATATATTTTATATTAGACAATGATCTATTATGATCATGTAGTGGTAGTGCTTTTTCATAGTGAAAAGAAACATCAATTTATTTTTGGTGAATGTATATATCCTGTAGTGAATTAAGATAAAGTTCATATATTCCCCATGGGAGATACATGTCATTATATGAGTCATCCTAAACAACCAATTTCAAAATATTTATACGATATTGACTTATTGATAAATAATCCCCAATCAAGGGTATGACCCTGGAAGAAGAAGCATCTCAATTCATTAGATTAAAAGATTTATTAATGTTACAACATCCCCATCATGAAGTTACAATACACCCCCATGATCTAATATCCCCAGTAATTGTAATTTCATCATATAACCAATTTTATTTTTATTATTTTACATTAATCAATTCAATATTGGTTCCCCCATTTCTACTCTATTTCCCTTTAAATGAAAACATGGTGGAATATTTATGTTCCATACATTGTTCTTTGTTGTGGTGGTTTTTAATTATGGATGTGGTATGTTTTATTGGTATATCTGTAAGTATTTTATTCTGGAAGATTTTTTTGCCATGAATTTTTTACAGTTTTGAATATATGACTCTGAAACATGATGTTTTAATATTTTATACCACATAAAATAATATATATTGTTAAAATTTAAAAACATAATTTGGTAGTTTTGATTGTTATTAATAATTGGAAAGAATTTAGGTATTTATAGAATCATAATTCTTTGTAATTATTTTATAGGATATAAAAGAACATGGCGGATTAATAAATTTATTTTCCTTATGTGATAAGCTAAAAATACAATTGAAGTTTTCAAACTATGATAGATATTACTTTTGATATCTGTAGTTTAGGTGTTGTTAATTCATGCTATAAGGATCACATCCAATACATTAGTTTATGGGTCCTTCCACAATAGATACCACATAGAAATAAATCGAACATATTTTTATACTAATATATGTTGTTAAAAAAATTCCAGAATATAGTGGTGTATATAGTTATATGTATAAATAAAATTAAGGCTTTTTTAATATTCATTATAAAACACAGTTTGAAAAATATTGAATACGGCTCACATTTTTTTGATTAAATGATTAATAATAAAATATGTGTGTCATTCCACAATAGTGTGTGAGAAAATATGTGACACACCACAATTGTGGGTATATGATTTGATATGGGAAATTTTTGATTCAAGTCTTGAATGCATGTTATGTAAATAAATATATTGCTCCATTGAAACCATAAAGCCATTACATAAATGGTATGAAATATTAAATGATTTGGGTTGATTATACCATGATAAAAATATATTTTAAATAATATTTTGCTAATATTTTGTTGATATATTTATAATCAAATTTAATCCATAGTAGAATACATAACACTAAAACTAGGGTATTTTAATGAGAATTATGTGACAACAAATTGGTCACACATTAAAGAATAATAATCTATAATGTTTTATAAATTCAAATCCATGTCGAATTTTTCAATATTATACTTCATTATAGAATTTTCATAGATATTAATGATTAATTTTATTAATAACTAAATATTATGACATATATTGAATTGGATTTATATGTTTTTTAGGACTTAATTGTTAAAATTTGGTGTATTTAAATTCAAAATAATAATTATATTTATGAATTGAAAATAATTTATATTGTTATATTCTTAACATTATTTAATTGATGATATGATGTTGTTGAGATGAAATGATGAAAATCATCTAGAACCATTTTTCATGTGCTATTCATTATGAATTATTGTGATAAGAAAGCATCATTTCGTGAAATATTTATAGCTATACTAATACATAATGGGTGGATAATGATAACGAAGGTGGGACCCATGTATCAAAATTAAATAATTCCTATTTTTTTAATCTTCTTTGGTGAGTAGTGATATCCCATGGTATGTTGACACATTTATGTTATATGTCCCATGGAATTTCTTATGGATGTGTAGAAAAAAAAGAATAATGTCACTAATTTTTCTATTATATATCTTTATATTTTGTGTCTATTTTTTTATGAGGGAGATATTAGAAATTTTTATGGGCTTTGATAACATGATAATAAGATATGGTTGACAATGTGAATAAAATAACACAACAATTCACCCCCCCATAAGTGGTAACTATGGTATGGTTAAACACATACACTATTGGGATTCAGAAATTTAGTCTCATACAATACAATGCATAAATAATTACCAAATATGTGAAAATTGTTAATATATATATATATATATGTGTGTTACCACATTTTCAAATAGAATATTGTTTCATTATTCCACTTAATTTATGTAGATGATTTAAATAGTAGAAAAATATTTTCCCAAAAAAACACCCTTCTAAGTTTCATCGAAACATATATCCAATAAATAACCAATATAATAAAAGAATAAATGTATGTTAAATAATCGAATAACATTTATTTCCATATATAATTGTATAACAAACCCTTTTTTGATCGTCACCAATATGCGGGGTTCCAAAATTTACTAAAATATTCTATACATATGAAAAAATTTATGTAACTTTATATCCATCCTGAATTCCTCTATCATTCATCCATACATAGAACTTCTTTGTAAATTATTATTCGCAACACATTATAATTCCCAAAACCAATTTACATGATAACAATTATTTAAACAATTAGTAAAATATCCCATATAACATTTGTTAGACTTATGTGAATTTTTTAACATACTTTAAAAAATGAATACATATTATTTATTATTAAAAGTGTATAAAAAACTCTACTAAAGCATCCCAAAAAACAAAAAATCCTGAAACATGATAATCTATAAAAAATTAGATATAATTAAATCGATTCTGAAAATACTATTTATCAATTAATAATAATGTAGTTTAGTATAAATTCATAAAATCTTACATAAAACAATAATTATCTAAATAAAAGTTAGTAATACAACCTATATTTGTTATGATCACAAGATAATATTAGAACGAAAATTCTCATTTCAGTAACCGTGATCCAATCCTTCAAATCATTAAAGTTGTAACACATGATAATTATTATTATATTAATTATTTAAAGCTATAAACTAAAGACATATATAAAATTGTAATAGATAGATCTATCATAGTATGATGATATAGAAAGAGTGATTAAGATATAGATCAAATAAAAAATGAGACCCTTGAGTTTGAACAACATATCCATTTTTGATTCAAAAGAACATAAATAAAACATAAAAAATTAATAATAGATAATCCAAAATGTTCCTACCAAGGAACCCTTAGTAAATCCTAATGATAATTAAATTATTTAATAAGGATTATAAGTAGATAACTATATTTTTATAAGTCTAATAATTTAGTGAAAAATAGTCTTCATAGTTGGAAAAAACATGGTATTTTCGGATAATGGGACCACCATGTAGCCTCATCCATTCATAATCCATGGGTAACATCCTATCCCAAATCAATAAACTATTATTATGAACTAACCTTTCACATGCTGCAACCTCACCAACTAGAATGCATTGAACAGTTTTTTAATTCCATAAATCCTTCACCAAAAGGATACAGTGTTTATTTTTTATCAAAAACTCAAAAAACAAGGTCAATAAATTACCATAACTCGAATGGGGATATTCCCATCAATCCTATGGTGTCAAAATCTTTTTCATTATTAGAATAATTTTCACTAAAATATAACATGAATTGGATCTCCAAAATTAATGCAAGAAACTATTGGGGATTATAATCATCATTCTCCCATATCTGATCTTGAATTGGAATTTCAAACCACAATTAATTCACTGTTGGAATACTCAATCATTTCAGGATCTTATTCAATATTTCAGTAATCCTTAGTAAACAATCAAAAAATATTCTACCAAACTCTAAATAAAAAAAATGCAGGAAATTACCTAAATTTTTTTTGATGGAGGATCCTCATTCTAGAGACCAATAAAATATAATTTAATGGAAAATACATTAGTAGAAATTATTTATTTGAAGATGAATATTTTATTTACTAAATAATTTGTAATAAATCCAAATATTTGGCTTCCATAATCCCATACATATGAAGAAATTTGATTCTATTTTTGGAGAGTATCATAAGAAGTTACAATCTTTCATGGTGGATATCAATAATTAAAAACATTGATCTATGTAGTATATTTTCATAGTTAATGATTATATTAATTTATTATAGATTAGTTTAAATTAATCTACCATAATCTACAAAAATGATGAAGGAAAAATTGATATTTCTTATAATCAAACCCAACACACTACGGATCAAACCAGTCATCAATATTCCACTTTAATTGATTTCATTTGAATTGAAATCATAAATATATAATTTAATATGAACTTGACTATAGATATATTAACCTATAATGATCCCCCAATATCTGACACATATCTTCAAAGAATCACCCATTATGTTTGAATGGTATGTTTTTTCTTATGATATAAATGTCTGAGTTATAGTATAATCATCATAATCTATGAACCAATCACCTTATATAACAATCTCTAAAATATCATTTTAAATAATGGATATTTAGATGAAATTATTTATATAGTAACAATGTTAACCCACTCTAAATAATTCATATAAATCATACATAGCTTCTCAATATTGAAGGTCACCAAAATAATAATAATGTTTATTTACTTCATGATTAGATCTAAAATAAATCATATCACATTATTAATATTGGGTTATTTAATCAATAAATTCCTAAAATAAACAAATATTTATTAACCTATGAATATAGGTAAGATAAAAGGATATAAAATCCAGAAAGGACATTGATGGTCCGCCTTTATCAACTAACAAGTCATATACCAAGAGTAGTAATCAAGAAATTTCCAACTTCTTCCATACCCACCAAAATATCTATAAGTTTTCTTGATTCATCCCGTCAAATTTTTTAGGTATAACCCAAAAAGAGATATGAAATTATATCATAAAATCCAAAAACCATCTTAATAGAACCACCACCATAGAAAAAGAGTGGCATGTTTTCAATTATAGACTTCCTTTTTATTTCCTCCCCATCATTTTTGGAATCAATAGTCATAAACAATTTCACATCGGTGTATGTTTCTACAAAAACATGGTATATATGTGTTAAATTTTTCATTAACTTATGTTAAATCAAACAAAATCCATTTCCCCGTGTTTCATGATGTACCGCTATCTACCACATCTCTTAATTTTTAATGCCCCGATCTTTCTCACTAGAGGAATATTCTACCATTTTCTACATAACTAATGTATAAAATAACATGATATATAATTTATTATCTTTCTCCACTAATATCCACTTCTTATGGTTCAGATACTTCTATGAGAAGATGTAAGATAAAACCATTTGACAAGAATTAAACATGGTCCTTTAGTTAAATATGTATTGTCTTCAATTCTTTATTTCCTAAAAAAATATTTATAAATCTAGAAAATAAATGTGATAGTTTATATCATGTAGTCATAACTAAATCAGTACACACACATTCTACTTATAATATTTATTTAGAACACATTCATGTATTTAAAAAAATACATCAAAATATATAGGACAAAACATCACTATAATCTAAAAGCATTATCACCATAATTAATGACATGAAATTAATAATCTCCCTAAAATATAATTGGAATATTTTTATTCTGAATAAATTTTTTTCGTAGTTATCATCATCATTAGAGAAACAATATTCAAATATTATTACATGAATAATCAGTTGTATCTTAAAAATCTATATAAACAATTAATCTCAATGAAATTCAAGGGATTCCACATAAATATTAACAAATAAATATTATATATATATATAATAAATCCTTTTTCTGAACTAAAATATATAACAAAACATATTTACCATATATAAAATATATATTTGGATATATTTTCATAGAGAATATTATTTGACAACATCAATATAGATGTCTTCAAATACATCTCATGACCCAACATTGATATCAAATAAACCAAAATATCTTCCAAAATAATTCAAATAAATCATTCTATATATACATTGAAATCATATTTATTAAGGAATCATATAGTGTATTATAATTTTTATCCAAAAATAAGAGTAATAGATCTCATAATTTCAAATCCATCACCAAAATAAAATATTTCAAATGTTAAAATCCATCACCCTATAATATTGATATATTAATAAAACATTTTTCATTAAAACCCAATCTCCATTTTTAACCAATCAATTTAATCATCATTGCAATGGAATGATTATTTTTTCTAGAGTTACCTGATCATCTTTTTCTAGTCAATGAACAACCTCATGACAATATAAGTCTTTAATGAATATAAAAACGGTGATTACAATGATAAAATTCATGGTTTAATATGTCAATTTCTATACTACTACAATTCATAGTTATTACATCCCCTTAGACAATATGAGTTTACCAAGACGTATAACTAGAGTCATTCATTGTAAAGAATAAAAATATAATTTTCCTGATATCAATGTTGCATGTAAAATAAGTCATTAATAATCACATGAAAAAAACCTACACTGCTCTTTGAAATTGAAAAAATCCATATATTCTAGTAATCAAAAAAATCAAACTAGAAGAATAACATGCCAGTGCACTAAGGACTCTAATGATTGGTGCATTAATCCAAAAATAGATATATCAAACCCTATTATAACTATTATCACTCCCTTTATAGGATTTAATGGAATCTATTCAACAATTATATTCAATTTCATTCATGGAAATACACATAAAATCAATCACCATTATGAAAATTTATATTTCCATCTCCAAAACAACGATATCAAAAAATATTTCTACATTATTAGAAATAATGGAAGAATATAAAATCCTAGAATTCCACTCATGTAATTCATTAATGAGGGATATATTAAATACGTATAAAAATTAAACATTTAGACTAAATTTTAAAATATAATGGAATGTGATTCAAACATGAATTGTTGACTCCATTATAGAAGAATTAAGTATATTTTCTCACACAATTATAGGTATACCCAAATACCCATAGGGAACATGGTATATATAAAAAAACAATCACTAATACTTATTTTGGTAAACCAATATAATTATAACCGTATTATACAATTTATAAATAAGATTTACATTACATATCACAAATATTCTAAATATTTTAGGTACTAATGGTTTGGTGACTATATTGATTAATAATAGAAGTAAAATATGTTTCAATAGGAGTATGTTTTTATCAATATTATAAAAAATATAAAATTATTTCTTTAATTATGATAATTTATATGAATTTATACAACCTGAGGAATAGAATCATTAAAAAGGGAAGAGACCAAATATTTAGAAATTTATAACTTATCTAACAATAATAATGTTTAAATTATAAACATGAGTGAATATATGACTATGAGAGAAATATCTAAATAAAATAGCATGGGATGAAAAATGGAAATCATAATATTTCCCTACCCATTATTGATCATGATATTGAAAGATTATACTGTCGAAATTATATCACTGAAATTTCATATTTATAACATGACTTTGAATCGAATAAAAATAATCTATAATAATAGTATCATAATAGTAGAGTAAAAAATATATTATGAATTTGGAAGAAATCAATGTATATGAAATATTATAATTAAGAGGAATGTCATTATTCTCATGATTTATATCATGAAAAAATATTTGATTCCCATGATTTTGTTTGTGATTAAGCCTATAATTATCATTTTTTATGTTTTGGAAAAACCATAATTACCATATATTATGCTATAAAAAAGAAATGAATCTCCCAAAATATTATTTCATTGGATAAAAACACAAAACTAATGAATTATAGTGGGATATTTTACCTCACATATAAAAATATTTAATTTTTTCCTATATGATATATATCATTATTCATATCATAAAAACTAATTGAAATAAAATTGGTATTGTATCATTTCAAAATGGTATCTGATAAAGTAATATATATTGTAGATTGGTTGTTATAAAAAAATCTGTCATTAAAAATTAATATTTAATAAATTAATTTTTGATGGTTATTCTCCAATAACATGACAGATATTTTTATACCAAACAATCTACATTATATATTACTTTATCGGAAACCAATTTGAAATGATACCAAACCAATTTTATTTCAATTCGTTTTTATGATATGAATAATGATATATATCATATGGGAAAAAATTAAATATTAATTTTTAGTGACAGATAAAATGAATTAACATGAAGTTGAAAACATAATCCTTATTAGAAATACCATTATTGAAACCCATATCACCAAAGAGTTATAAAAAATCAGTTTAAAATTTGATAAATATATATGTGAAGATCATTTAGAATAGTTATTTTGATTTCAAAATAGTAATTGATAACAATAACATGAAGAATACCTATAAACATAAAATATAAATAGATTACATGGAGAGGATGGAAAATTGTCTTAACATTATTAAATTATAAGAAGAATGAAATCCTTCAAATAAGTTATATTTGATGTGAAAATTTAATTCCCTAGAATATAATTATAAAATGAGGTATAATAAAATAACTAGATTGAATAATGAATATTCTAAACCCATAATAAAGGAGTAATCATTTTGACTAAATAAAATAACATCAGAAGAAAACCACTAATCTCTTATACTAGATATAAATTAATGCCAATTAAAAAATTTATAATATAAATAAATGTATAAAAAAATATTTTATAACATTATTAATATATATTAACCAATATTATTTTATATTTAAATCATTTATAAATTATTCATTAGTTACATTATTATTCAATCATTGGATGTTAGCTAATTTGAAATCTTTGTGTATGCTATAAAATACTAATGTTAATAACCATTAACTAATAAAAAATTTATAATTACTAGATTATAAAATGGACTACAAAAAATTCACCATAATTACATTTAATGTTATAAATTCATTCAAAGATAGTTTTAGTTAAGATATATAAAGAGGCAATCTAACATGTTATTTTTTAGTACTTGTTTAAGAATAAAAGTTGGTTTAACAATATCAAGTTAATTATTTATAGAAACATTCTATAAACATAATAATGTCAAAATTATAATTTTAATTTATCTTACAAATTCTTGGATTATTCATGTAGGTTGGTGAAGAAAATTAAAATTTGTTTCTTTATGGAGATGGTGGTCTATATGGTACTCACAGAATATATTTTCAATTTAAATAAGGTTAGAAAATGGAATAAATTTGTACATCCTTTTAGAATCGTAATAAATATATAATTATAGTATTTTTTTATTAAATAAAAAAGTCCAAAAAACAATATTAGTCAGTTATGGGAAATTAAACATCTCATTCATGGAGGATGTATTAAGCATGTATGTATAGATTAAATTTTCATTTTTATAAGGAGAAGATAAGAGTGTAGATAATTATCGTTCAATCTATATAATAAATAGTTTTTACAATAAATAATATAATGTTATAAATTTATGATTATATAAATTAATTTTTGGTATAAAAAAATACATAATGAAATAGAAATAAAGAAATGTGAATTGGTTTTTTTCAACACAATTCATGAAATAACTCTTTTACAAATTGGATTCATCTTTTTAGGGTTGGTTTTAATGTAGAAATAAACCTATAAGACATGGTTATGTGTTATTATATGTATTAGGTCTTGGTTTTTTTCAAAAAAATTGGATTGTGTTGTGATTTGAAGTGGGGATATGATGGGATCATTTTATAATTGATACGAATGTGTTTTTGTAATAAGAGGTCCATTATTCAACGATCATGGCTCCAAAAGATAAAAAAATGGATATGTAAAGATTTAATGTAGATAAAGGCCTCAAATTTCATTTTTGGATAATGTTTTAATCAATCATTATGTATTTTACAAAATATTTTCAACCATTTTACCTCTTCAACATTCACCAAAGAAGCTGATTTTTACCTAATAAATTACATTTTAATCCAGAAAAGAGACCTTTTTATATAATTTATACCATATGATTCATAATATGAAATTTTTTTATTTATAATTTCAAAAATATGTAAAACATTATTTTAAATATATAAATGTATAACGCATTGATAATTGTTTAGGGAAATATATATCTTACTCTTTAAAATGTAAAATATTGGTTTCTAAATTTAAAAAAGCATCAAAATTTATAATTTATAATATAAAATAAATAATTTATAATGGAAAAGCTCTCACAAATAATATTGTATGTTTATATCGATATTATGTTATAAAATTTGTGGTATTTTTAAAATCCGAATTTTTCAATATTCAACTAAAAGAGATTTTTTTTGAAAAATCCCAACAAATAATGATAACATAACATATTTATTATTAATACACTATAAATATAATTTTTTTAATTAAAATAAAAATCTTTAATATTTTAACTTTATAAATATTAAAATTATATATAATGAAAAATATTTTAATTGGAAAATGTATCTTTTAAATATTAAATGTTATTATTCTTTTTTTACTATCAATTTTGATTTAAAAAGTGGACAATAAAATAATAAAATTAAATATATACTTTATCATAATTTTTATATAATATAAATAGTTCTTTTTTCTAATACTACCTACCTATTATATATTTTTATTTTTAATGAAAAATGATTTTATGTAAAAGTGGGGAACAAGTCAAGATTACAAATGAAAATAACCAAATTATAATATGTAATAGCTGAGTCACTAAATTGTTATTTAATCCTATTAAAGATATTACATATGAGGAGACTCCAATGTAGGGATGATGCCTTATCATCCAGATCGTCATTGAGAATTATTTCAATGTTTTATTCTATCATGTAACATGTCTAGATGAGATCTTCCCTAGAAATATTATTTTGGTTGAATCCATATTCTAGTATGACCCAATGTTTTTGGATCCAGTCACCTAGCTCCTTGGTGTAACTACCATGAACAAAACTTTAGACAATCCTATAAATATTCTCTTGGGAAGTAATAAATCTAAGGACCTTGTCCCATAAATATTCATTACAATTGTTGATTTATTCCCAGTCATCGTATTCCACGGATTCGTTACTGCACGGGTAGATATTAGATTCTGAAACCTCTTTAACAAAATGCACTAGGGAAGAGGTAGAAAAATCCAATACTTTTAAGTCTAGCTCCTTAGTAGAGTTTAACTCCAGCTTCTCGAAAACAATCTTATAAATATTTCCATTTCTCGAGGATCGATTATAAGGAGGGCTTCATAATAATGATTAATATTTTGTCCTACACGACCTCAAATAGTTTAGATAAACCCTTCTGAATTAATTAGAGTGTTTTTTCATTCTTAGATGAGGATATAATATCTTACTACATAATTCTCACTTCCTTGGACTCAACAGAATTTTCCAAATCAAAATTCCTAAATTCATTGGGGTCTGGCAAAATCTTATGTAGGTTCTTCTCATGGTCAGACACCACATCGTTCCCTTCCTTGATCGTATGCACCTTTTCTTCTCCTAGCACTGAACACTTATTTTTATAATGTCTAATACAACCTCCTGACTTAACTGTGTTCGTATAAGATGGTGTTCCCTCCAATACCTATTCTGGAATATCAAAACTTATGGGATGCTTGTATTTATGTGCCATAAATTTTGGTTGATTGTTATTGTCCTCCCAGTAGCAACCATGAAGACAAGCCGGACCATATAAATCATAGACTATCAAGTTGACTATAGATTCCTCGAAAGTATTGGATGAAACCAGATGTCTCACTATATCCACATCTAAGGATACCTCCATTTATAATCCACCAACGTACACTTCCACAACTCCATCAACCTTCATGGGGATGATACCCAAATCATACCATAAGCGGGTAAATATGTCCATGACCCATTGCATTGGTTCCTTATACTAATCATTATTCTCTAAAACTGGATGCACCATAGTTGTATACTTCATAAGTTGATCCACTCTTGAAGTACTAGGACCATCCAAGAAATTGGCATCTAGAACAATCATCTTTTTCATGCCAGGAAAGGGTTGTAGCATGGTGGGGTCCAATTCTTCTAAGGCAGCCCCACACACCTCTTCCGAACTACCAAATATATCACCATTCTTACTTGTGGGTACCAGAAGGGTCAAACTTCACCTTATACCCATCTATTTTTTTGAGATATAGATTGTTCCTAGCTAATCTGTGTCTCCAAAATGGAATACATATTTCAAATGTTATATCCAATGAATGTCAAATCATATATGTGGTCAATACTCAAATACCACCCATAGTTTCCTTATAAATTATTCTCTAACTGAGATCCAGATCTAATCGGTTGGAGGCTTTGAAAGATCAACCTCAACACAAATACAAGAGGAGATCGAGTAACAAATTTTAGAAGAATGACAATTAGAGCACAAATATCTACCTACCAAGTTCCCCAACATATAGATAATAGATAGATTCTGGAAAGGCAGTGGAATATTTGTGAACCTTACCCACACCGTTGTCGCTGGAACATAATGTTCCATGTTGAACTCGAGGGACAAGCATAAGAGATAAAAAATGCATCCACTGAGAGCACGGGGAGCACTGGACAAAGCAATGATAAAATAATCCTATAAGAAAAATTCAATCATCAAATGGGGCTGGTTGAGAATACCCCCTACTGGGTGGTCTTGATGCTTCCATGATTCAAAATCAAATCTATCAAAGGAAACAACTGAGGGTCAGCGACCCCAGAATCGATCCACGCACATCGTCCTATGAAGTTACAAAGTAACATTTAATTCCTTCATTAAAATCACAAGCTGGGGAAAACCATTTTGGCGGGTGGGGACCTTTTGTAAAAGAGTAATCATATAGAATGGAGGGGGATTCCATGGTTAGTGAATTAGATAATGGTCTGGGGTATCGAGAGGGATGGGTGGTAGTTACCTCACCCCCCCCCCGTTAGGGATGGGGGGTGGAGCCTTGGGCATCACCACTAGATCATCGGTGTTGGATCCTTAAGAAAAACCACTTCCGTCCATCTAAATAGTTCCTTATAATATTAAAACATAGCATATATAAGGTTAATTTTTGAAAAAAATACATTTTTGTCATCAAATCTGCAAATTAATTTTTTAGCTATACAAATTTTATTTTATCAGTATATTACTCTCAAAGTGACCATTACTTGTTTCTCATCTAATATTACATAATGTGGTTACATATATTTATACTCACTAATTCAATGGATAATTCTTTATAGTCATATTAATAATAACAAACTATATTACAATACAATTTTTTTGTATTCCAATTGAAAAATTAAATTTAAAACAAAATTTATTTTCAAGATGAATATTTCATAAAACCATATTTAAATCTACATTGCCTAATATATACATAATTTAAAACAAAAATATTAATAATAGGATTGAAACATGTTAGGTTATTTGGGGTCACATTACAACCTTTGGTTCCCATAGAGCATCCTCAAACTTATTATTATGGAATGAAACATTGATTATATGAGTGATAATACTCTACATAAGTATAATAATTTAACATAGTGTATCCACTGTTTTTTTCATATATGATAGACCATATTCTACTGTTATGAATTCATTATTCAATACATGAATGTCTCTAGAATACACTTCCTCAAGAGTGATATATGGGACAAACCATATTCAAAAAAAGGCATGGAAGAGGGGATATGTGATATGATACACCCCTAAAATTATCAAGGATAATGATGAGAATGATATACCTATAGATCAACATAAATTTCTTCCCAAATAATTTATTTGACTTCAATGGAGATATTCATAGCAACGCATTTCAACAATCTTAATCTCTATATCTCATAGATGAATATATGTATAACGATTCTCAGGATATTGTGAAAATTTTATATTCCAAAAAATGGATGATGCTAATTTTTTTATTTCACGGACAACATATGTAATTATCAGTTTACTCAATCCAAATTCAGCATAGTATATTGGAGACTTAAATAACATCCCACATAGATCCTCATATGATTCCATGTGGATGTCATAATAGATAATTTTTTATATGAGAACTGTAATATTGGATCTGCTGATCCAAAAATCCATATAGATTAATTGGATAAATTCTCAATATAACCTTAAGATTTTATATGGTCCATTTAAACTGTCCATATATCTAATGGTGATATGTTTTCATCAATATTATATTTTTCTATAAATCCTACTGAATAATTCATTAAAATGAACATTTAAACATAGAATCTTAATATATATATATATACATATATATATATATAAAGGGGTACTCTAAAGGGATTTACAACCTTACTTCTTTATGTCTTGGTGATTTATTCATGTACACGATCTTATATGATTGAATGAAAAATAAATAAAATTTTAATGGGATTGACTAAAATCCAAATAGCATTAAAAGAATTATACATTTAGGGGATTCATATAGTGAAAACTATGGTGAATGCTTCCAATTTCCATATTTATGTGGTCAATGACATCAACAATTAATTAGAATTTTTTCTTCCACAATTATCAATCTAGAAAAAAATTCATCTTAATATGTATACTACAATATCCCTCTTTATGTAATATAATAATATATTCTTCATTAAATATCAATATATTCCCAAACATCCTAGATGAATAAGGAATTGTGATATATTTGCATAGTTTGAAATATCTATCAAAATTATTTTTATGGTAAATGTATATATTTTCAAAGCCATATAACTATATCTTTTTCAAATTTCAACTCTAAATTATTCACTACCTTCTCTATAGATCCATTTAATCTTTCATTGATTCTTCAATCTTATCATTGATGGACGGTAATAATTCCTCTAGATATGATATGATTTATACCATTCCCTTGTGACATTGATATTAATCATTTATAATTACTTGAGTATTGGGCCTTTTTTCCAACATCATGGATATGGTATAATGGACATTATTTCACATACCTCCATTTATCATATTTTCTTCCCTATATGGTAATGTATTGATTATTCATTGTCTTTCATCAATTCCAACCATATACATTTTAGAAATTTTTATCCCATATATTCTAATATATATTTATTATAATTATGATTAGTATATATATATCATAATTTATTTTTCAGTGATTATTCCAAAAAATATATTATGTAATGATCTCTTTCTATATCTTGAAATCATATGTTGATAAATTTTTTGTGTTAATTTTAACTAGAATGAGGATTAAATAATTAACATTTAATTATTTCATGTACATACCAAGCCCTTCATTAATGAATAACTATATATTAAAATCTATTCCACACTGTACGGTATTGTAAAAAAAGTGTAGTGACCAACATTGTCATTAATTCCCTGAATCATATTGACATTTATCAATATAAAGGAACTTCACTACATTATATGTTAATATAGATAATATATTATAAATCCTTTATATATTTCTCCCATTTCATTTATAATATAAAATATGTACTGAAAACTATAGATCTTGATAACTTTGGTAAGTTTTGGAAATTTTTTAATATCATTTTTAATGGAATGATCTATATATATTCCCTCACACATGATTAACAAACACAATAATTATTTTTTCAATTACTAGAATTCATACATGATAATTTTTTTCCAATATTTTATCATTTCATAATATCTTTAAATGAATCCATATAATAACTTCATATTCTTAAATTCTTTTACAATATATAAAAATAACACATACAATGGAAATAATAAATTTACTATGGTTCACTCTAATGAATATATTCATTAAATTCATGAATCTATAAAGAGAAATAACAATTATAAATAACATAACTAAAAATTTAAAGTGTCAATGTGACATAACAAAATATATATTGGAAATATTATATTTTTTACCAATATTTGATAATATCAATATTGATGGTCAATTTTTCATATGTATTGATATTCTATAAATTAATCAATATGTTCATCGACATGGGAAAGATGTTTTTTGTTCTTGATCATAATTTGTTTTCTCAAAATATCAATCCAACGAAAAATTATTCCATTTTTATTTTGGAAAAAGTGGATATGTTGTCCCCATTATGAATGAGAAGTTATTATAATAAGTATTTCTAGATTATCTTAATTTTTTAAAAGTTATCCATTTAAAAATATTTTATTATATACAAAATATTGTATATATGAATATATCTATATAATAATTGAATCATAAAATCAACCTCACATGTTGTGTGATGACTAGGTAGTTCATAGTGAAATTCATTAGTATATTAATGTATTATAGGAATTTCATCAATTTCGACTTCATCTATAATAAGTTTAGCATGATGTACCCTATTTAAATTTAGCAGGACTCTTATTATAGAATTGTTTTACAAATTAAATTTATGATAATCCTTATAATAATAATTAATAACTTGATGAAATGGGATATGGAATTAGATTTCCTCTTCTACATAATTTTAATTAATATATGTAGGAAAAGAAAATTTTCAACCAGTATTAAATAATAATCAAAAAATGGAAGGAGACTGACTAAAAATTATTTTTTATTAATAAAGACACTATTGAGGGAAAAGTGAGAAACCATAAGTTCCAAAAAAACACCAAACAGCCCTAAACAGAGAACCAGATACAACCTCTTCCAAGCAAAAGCAGCAACCGCTAACACCAATGAAGGACCACTCGGCGATCCAAAAAATGGAAGGATATACAGATCAAAAAAAGAGTATATTTTTATAAATTTTGATCACATATGAGTTATATATTTTAGATGCGATCAATGGGATACTAGGCGTTTCCATAAATAGTTTATCATACAATGATTAGGGTGGTGAATAAATATTCTTATAGATTAGGCATGATATGAATGAATATGAATTTAAGATATAAAATAATTTATTTAATTATTTAATGAGGGGAATGAGTTCACATTTTATCCCATCATTATCATAAAAAAATCATCTATAGTGGTTGTATATAATATTAATTATTACCATGGTTTTCTGGGGTTTTAAGTAGAATTATACTCATTATATCTATAGTTAGGACATTTATTTTCATTATTACTACATTAATTCATTTTGAAGTTTTTATGAGTGGTTAGTGCACGAGTTAAGGGATTTTTCTCTACCATGAAATAAATTGGCCACTAAATATTACATTGAATTTTAAATTTTATATTAAACACATCACTATAATCAAATACCTTCCTTGATCCCTTCATGAAATTATCTGAGTGATTTTGGAAATATTAATTACATACATAGAGATATAATCTTTTTCTTCCTTGTGACCTTTCATTAAACCATAAAAATACTCAAATTTATTTATTTATAACTAAAATAATGAAAATATCTAGTTTCAATTTCATCTTGTAGTATACCTTGAAAAATTTCATCACTGTTTCCAAAATCTCTAATTTGTAACTACATTTAATGAGTTGTGTTAATGAGACTAATGAAACTATCTACTACACCATCATGGTCACAATTAAAACTAGTTGTGTACCTTGAAGGCCTCTTAGATTTTTTATTATAAGAAAAAATCAATTCATCATCATTTTTTTAATCTTCTAGAATTCATTACCCATCTCAATATGATTTATACGGAAAATAATTGCAAAATCATACCTTCTTTAACTTCTCCAATTCAATATATTGAACTCAATATTTTTTTTTGTGTATTCATAAGGAATTTTCTAAGTTGTCCATCATCTCCTCTTAAATGGTAATCGTATAAGACAACCATATCTTATTACATGAACTGGAGAATAAAAAATATATTTCCTAGGATATTAATCTATTTCATGGAAATATTTTTAAATGTAGAGTACTAAATGGGGTTGGAATGTTTTATATGAAACAAAAAATATCATGTTTCTCTTTATTTATTTTATTTTGTAGATTAAAGAGGATGATTTTATTATTTATAGATTGTGAATACTAGGTGTGATTTTTCATAAGGTCTTGTACTTTGGCTATTATCCTTGTTGGTGCTGTTTTGGATCATGGGGTACATACACCTTCACACGCATTTTTATCTATGTTCATTATAGATTTATCCATTTATTGAATAGATGAAATTATTCTAGGAAAGTGAATAAATTTAAATTTGTATAAATAAATTTATTTTTGAGATATCTCATAAATAATTTCTATATCCTAACATGTAAATCCCTACACTGTAATAAAGTTTGTCCATAGTAAATATTATATTCTATTATATACCCCAAAAATATTAATATTCATCATTATGGTTCATAGTGATAATTTGATTCACCAATTAATATACTCCATGGTGTAAATAACTTTGTTTCTAATTAACCCTATTTATCATTCACTTGGTCAAGATCATGATAACTGCTAACAAGACTTCTTGGGACATTCCCCTATGTGAATATATTTTAGACCCTATATATACTTGTTTTTAACCAAATATGGATTTTATTTCTGTTAAATTATAATCGTTAAAATTTAAGAAAAATAATATCATAATTTAATATATTTAGTGTTAACTATAGGAATTTCAAAAAAAATTTGTAGTATTACTCACAAAAAATAACTTTAATTATCTACCCATAAACCTAAAATATTCACTTAATATATCTAAATTGTAACATGATACTATCATAAGTGTCCCAAAGTAATCATAAATTTATTTTTTAACATGTTTTGATTTACATTAAATATCAAAAATAATTTCACAATAAAATGTTGTATTGTTTATTGTCATCATACATCAGCTACCAAATAAACCTATTTTACAATATTTTTGGACATTTATACTAAATAATCCCACATTAAAATCCCTTTTAGTCATTTTATATACTATATTCAACATTATAAATTTGTTAATGAAATCATAAGAAATGGTTTTCCTTAAATTCCATGTAATGTAAAACATATCACTCAAAAATAATGTTAACTTAACTGAGATGCGATAATGAATATATTAAGTGTAAATCTAATTACCTAGGCTTGACGTGAAATAGCATTAGTTTTTTAGAATACATAATAATTGAATAAAAATAATCCCAAATATTGTATTACTTTAGGGCCTTTAGAAATTGGAAAATGTAAAAAATGGTTCATAAAACATTTACATCATCTCCTTCTTTATCAATTATAACTAGAACCCATTTTGACACATCTTACTATATAACCCTGTTCAAATCCTGGTGGAAAAGAAACATGATAAGGGGTGAGATAAAATTCTCAGAATGTGTAAGAATCCAAAATATCATCCAAAACATAGACATAAGAATGTAAAAACATGACAATAACATTTGAAAGAAAACATACCACATTTAACATATACCAAAATCTTATTAAATGAAATAAATCTTTGTAGTTCATACGGAATAAATCAAAGTGGAATCATGAACCATGAGAAAATTGAATTGGCATAAAATAAGTAATTGTGGATATAAATAGCACATAATATTATTTCCATGTTATCAAAGGCATTGCTGACAATACCATCATAGTGTAAAAATTCCATTACTCAACCGGGATTAATTGCTATTCCATTCAAGTATTACTAAATTAGATTTACATTACATTCGAGCCCTGTATTACTAAACCAGATTTATTTTCCATTCTACTCATGTAAATCTCATGAAAAACAAATCATTACCCAATTAATTGGGGGGGGGGGGTATAGTTCCCAACAATATTATAATAAAATCAATTTTACATATTCCCAAAAAACATAAATCATTCATCATAGAATCACCCACGAAATAAAATGGGGTTTTTAAACATCATTATATTATAAAATAATCCATTTAAAAGTTTATTCCATAATTAACACAATAAAATCATAGTAATTATATGGATTGAAACATAACCCTATTTAAATATAATTATCTTATATGGAAATTAATTTTGATAAAACACTAAAACTTAATTCATGAGAAAAATATCCTTTCTACTTCAAAAAATATTTTTCAAAATAACTGACAATATTAAATGAATATAATTTAGTCATAAAATAAACAAGAAATTATGTAAATGAATATTCATTGTAATAATAATTATGAAGATAT
This sequence comes from Viscum album, assembly GCA_963277665.1. NCBI lineage: Eukaryota > Viridiplantae > Streptophyta > Magnoliopsida > Santalales > Viscaceae > Viscum > Viscum album. Next base: position 1,143,877,004 of record OY728159.1, on the reverse strand, counting down.
AAAAATTTGTTAATACCATTTAATTTAAAAAAACATTCTCCTCATACATTTACCAAAAATTCAAAAAGTACCTCGTATCTAAAAACATAAAAAGATTCCATCTATATTATATAATAAAAATTTAACAATGCATAAAGAAAATTTAAACAGTTGTATAAAAATGGAAATAATATTACATACTTTGGAAACAAGGACATGGATGATAAATATACCACAGTAAATACTTAGGTATATAGAATCTCATATAATAATGAGATTACACAATTATCCTTTACATTAGGTCTGATATGCTTTGTATGTATCAAAAAAATGATGTATAATTATTTAAATATTTATTTAAAATATTATATATTCATATTCATTTTTATAATATCATATATGATAATATTATCATCTATTTGTTAGTAACATTTCATTATCACCTGTTATTCAAATATTAACTACTTTAGGTTTTTATGTATGTTTTGAATGATAAGTTCATGTTCCAGTTATTTGATTATAGTTATATCATTTACAGAATAGTATTAGTGTTATATATAATATATGTATTCATTCCATTCAGGCATATAATCATATATTAATAGATATCATGTAGAATAAATCACAACGCACCATGAAGACGGTAGATTGTACGTACACAGGAGTGACGATATAATTCATTTAAGGGTTAATAAGTATAAAATATGATGGTAATTTAATTTTGCAGAATAATTATAATGTTATATTCATTATTTACATCCATTAAATACATCATTATACCCATAAAAATTTAAGTATTATGGAATAACAAATAACACCACGGTGTGGATACGGTAAGCTGTACAAACACAAGTTGGGTGATGTGGTTTTTCATATGATGGATAAAATGAGGTATATGGTCTAACAATTATCAAAATAACATATCCTAATTTATAATATAATATATTTTTTAATTTATTATTAAAAAAATAAATATAATAATTAGAAAAAGAAAATAATTATGAAAGTGGTGATAAAACAATTACCTCTTTTTCAGGTATCTCTTTTTGATTTTAATAACAGGTCTTTGTAGGGTTCATTTCATCCAAACATGTGACCTATATGATTAAGTGAAGGATTTTGGGAGTGGAAATGGGCTGGGGTTGTCTGAGAAAAATGGCTTTAGAAGTGTTTTTAAAAGATATGGATAGATTCTATTTTATAAGAGAGTGGCAGGTCACCTTTGGTAATACAAAAACTATTAAATTAATATATATTAATTATTAAATTTAAATTCCTCCAAAGTAGATTATTTAAAAGATAATTTGAGGATTGGAATATATTCTCTCGACCAATAAAATTTAGACATGTTTGGATTTTATTTTAAGCCTTATCATCATGATTTATCATTATTTAATCTATTAAAGTTTAAATGTTATAATAATATTATAAATATTTAATGCTAATAAATATTTACATATGTGTTTTAAATTGTCTATAATTGGACAACTTATTGAATTTATGACCTTATATTTTTGCAATTTGTAATTTTTAATTATTTTTGTGATTTTAAAATAATTTAATAATATTTTGTTTTTCTAAGAAATCAATAGTGTTAATTTTGACACTATTCATTTATTTGACATTAAATAAAATACACATATAAGGTAAATTAGAGCCAAAATAATTAATACACTCCTAACATGTCATCATCACCAATAAAAATCATGGAGCACAATAATTAGTTAATATTATATTTCATTTAATATTTTTAGTACCTATAATTTGTTATTACTTTTAATAAAATAATTTCTACATCACTATTGTGTCATTATTAATGGAAATTATTTAATCTATAAATATTATTAATAAATTGAAATTATGTGGATGATTTCATTAGATTAATGTTGATAATTTATTTTCAAATTTTTATTATATTTATCAATACATTAAAATTATTGTACTTATAAGAGGTAAGATAATCTCATGTTATCACTTTCTTTTTTAAATTACAATTAAATCACATTCAAAGAAAATAGTCCAATAAATGAATCCATTCAAAACATTATGTGATATTGTAAGACTGTAACTCAACCAATAGGATTTTGTTAGGTTTTAGGGTTATTTTTTATATTTATCACATTGTTTGTAAAACTAATTTATGTGATTTACCTTTAAATGTGGTAAATAAAAATTATCGTGGTTAATATTCATAGTATCAACACAAATAAAAGTAACCTATTAAAATAATTTATACCTACTATTTATGAATATTGGATCCATTTTTCAAAATTTAAAATTCCAATATTGAATTAATTAATTTAAAATTAATTTCTGTTTTTGAAACCAGAAAGTCGGTTTTTGAGAAATAATATCTATTAAAAGATTGACTTGTGTTTATGTCAAATTGAAATGTTAAATTACTACGAGTGAAAATAAATTGTATTAAATGATAAAATAATAATCCAACTACACTTTAATACTAATTAAAAATATAATATAACTATATTAATTAATTACAAGAAAAATGCAATTTTGAATAAAAATGTAGTATTTTTTAATATTCAATAAATTATGAATTTAATCAGAAAAGTACCTAAATTTTAACCAAGGTAAATTTTGATGTCCCACATCCGGATAGTATTTTTATTATCTTAAATATAACTTAAATTTTTTTCAAAAAATAGATTTAAAATGGGTTTTCCATAAAAAGGTGGTAATATTTTTATTTTTTTTGAAAAATTATTATTTTTTCTGAAAAAAATGTATTTGTTCTTATATCATATCTAGAAAATATATAAGAAGAATTTGAAAAGTGAAAATTAATATATTATATATATATATATATATTTAATAAAAACGTTAAATATTTATTTAATTATTTTATAAGCTTGCTTATTTTCATTTGAACAGTTTTTAAGAAAGAAGTTAATAATATTCAAACCTTCCATCATAATGACTATATTACAATATTTATTTAACACTTATAATCATTATTTTATGAAATTAGTTCTATGAAAATAACTTGAAATTTGAGTGATAGAAGAAAGAAAAATTATTCTGTGTACTACAAACTAATATTGTGTTGTGTATAACACAAGCTAGTCTTGGTGTAGCATATAATACTAGACATCAAATAAATTAAGAAGAATTTATCTCATAAAATCTATGTGTGTTATATGAAATGTATGATTAAAAGATCATGGTATCATAAATACAAATAATTTTTTTTATAATTAACAATGATGATATTTGGGACATTATAGCATAAAATATTCATTGTGGGAGTTTAAAAATTATAACCTGGATTAAAAGCAAATTACAATAATCTTGAATCATTAGAGAAAAAAAAGAATGTATAATATGATAAATTTTTTTGAAAAATCATGGTGAATTGTATCATTGTAAAGAAAACCATCATTAACATTATTTATGTTTTAAGAAAACCTATCATTGCAAAACACTAGATTATGAAAAAACTGATTATGACCATATATTATGCTATGAAAAATCACAGGACTTCCATGCGTTTAGTTGTGAAAAAAACATGAGATCCATGAACTCGTTTCTCATTATATATAAGACATAATAATTTATTTTTTAGGGTGATATAATAACTCAATGAGAAACATACATATATATACATTTCTATAAGATATCAATAATTCATAACATCATGAACTCTAATGAAATTAAAATCAGTTTCATTAAATATTTATGTGGTATCATATAATGAGATATAAAAAGTATATTGGTTTATACAAAAAATTTCATCACATAAAATGAATATATAGTAACGGAATGTAGATGGAGATTTATAAAAAATAATATAATACATGATAGATATTTTTGATTTAAATATAAGTTTTTTTTTGGATCATAAAAGAGTCCATAAAATAAATTTCAAAACATTTTCAAAAATATTAGTGGGTACATGATATATTTGAACAATTGATTTCTGAGGAATTGAAATTTAATAAATTTGTAATAAATAATTTGATTGAATTTGATACATGAATGTTTATAACGTTTATCATTATGAAATGAGGAGTGTAATATAACATGTATTATTCTGAAATAAAAAACATTTGTATAATAAGAATTATACTATTAAAACTCATACCATAAAACGTTCCATAATTATTTCATTTCAAAAGAGGTTGTGATATATTTTATTATTATAAAATATAATACATTTTTTATTTCAATGTAAAAAAGGATATAATTTCTAGTAAGATATAATTTCATCATGGAATAAAAGGATACCTTTTGGATTGAATTATAACGACTCTTTACATTATCATATTCTAGAAAGAATGTAATCAATAAAATAACATATAAATTATATGAATTTTTAATCATTGTGAAAAAAGTATGAAAGGAATTATAATATCATTATATTATAGAAGAAAACTATCTCGTATAACCATCTTCAATGGGGAATAATTATGGCTCATGGAAGGATATTGAGTCATGAAATCCCCTTACATTTCAATCTGAAAATCCATTAAATTTGTTAAAACTCCAATATAAAAAAACATAATTGTCTAAAGATTTAATTTTTAAATCAAATTCATATCTATAATCTAATATATTATTCATTTATCATCATTTATTATATATTTTTTAGTTTGTTATCATTTTTTTCAACATCTGATGATAGAAATATTAATTGTAATGCACACAAATTAAAAAATTTACGTCAATCCTCATTAATTGATACCAAAATCATCATTCATATGTTTATAAATATATTGAATTACTATTTTCATATTATTAATAATTTTATTATTTATATTAGTAATATTTTTATTTATTATTCAAAAAAATGGAATTGGTGAAAAACATGTGTTTTTAATTTTTTTTTGGAAGAACATTTTTTTATTAATCACAGATTAAATAGTAAAAAAATAATTTAAGAAAATTATTTAAGTAATAAACGAAACATTAATTAATTGGATCATATAATATATTACTTCATTTTTGTTAGTGTGAAGAAAATTAATTAGTCGCTCCCTAGAAAAGGTTGTCCACGGAAACACACGGATGACATTTTTCCATAGATCATAAATAAGGAATAATTTTATTTGTGTTTATTGAATCATAATAATAATTAAAAAATAATATTTATTCATTAAATATCACTTTTGAACAATATTATCGAGCCGGTTATGAAAAAAACACATTATTGGTGTATGTGGTTTTTTATACATACACATAGACAATGTTTTCATCTTTCTAAGGTGAAGGGTGTGTGTAAGATAATGATTATTTAATAAATACAAAAATCATAATTATACTAATGATATTTTTGTTATTATTTTATAAAGTTGTAATATACTTTGGGGTAAAATATATTGGCTTAATTTAATAAAAACAAAAAGGATTGATTTATTATTTTTTAAACTACTATATGGAATAACTCCTTTATAAATACGATTATCCCTTTATGGGGTGGTTTGTTAAGGATACATGTACCTATATTAAATATTTATGAGTGTTAGGGATGGATTTTAGTTATTTGTGGTGAACTGGTGTGAATTGTTTGTCTAGAGAAGTTTTTTAGTGATGTTATCCGATCGTAAGTGAAAGGAATGGAATATTTCATGTTAGAGGATCAGTCATCGATGGATGTAGAACCAATAGTGTACAATAATGGTTCTTGATTGATATATGGTTGATATATTCCTCAAAAAATAATTTTGGGATATTATTTTAACATGTTTTTTTTACTTTACCCACATATTTATATATACATGTATTTATAGTTTTATAGAGACATTTTTTACCTATTTAGTATAATTTTTATAAAAAAAATATAAATTTCTTTATAATATAGACCTTACGATTTCAAATAAAATATATATATTCCTATACATAAAATAAAAAGGCGGTGGAGCTAATTCAAACATAATAAATGTATAAATCATAATACTTATTTTACAGTAAAATAATCCTTCTGTTCTAAAATGTCAAATATTGTTTTCTGAATTATAAATAATTACAAATTAAATAAAATTACTCCTAAAATAAAACATTGATCATTAATCTTCCATTATAAATATTAATTTATTTCAATATCATAATAATTTCTATTATTTTTTGGTATTTGAAAAAAAATTATTACCCTATTAAAATGAAATATGTATTTCTTAGAAAAATAAAAAAAACAAATATTATTAATTAAATGTTTAATAAAAACATGATATTCAGTATATGATATTCAGATTATATGATTTTGATAGTTTATCATTTAAATAGAAATGTAAAATGTAAGGAAAAATATTTTTATAAGAAAATAAAATCATTAAATATTAATAGTTCTTAATTAAACTTGTTAAGAATTTATAATTAAATTTGTTTTAATTTAGTAATCATATAAATAGATATTTTATAATAATTTAACCATAACATATATAATTTTTTGAAATAGAATATCAAATAAAATTAAATGCAAATTTTAGAATGAAAATATAATGTTAAACATGAGATGATGTTATTTTTTTAGACAATTAATCTAAATTTCTTCAATGTGTTTTTTTAACAATGAATTTTTTTTTAGTATAAATTTATTTTATAATTAATATATATATATATATATATATATTTTACATCCAATTCAAATTTTTTTCCCATTATCATATTTGTATTAATATAATGTGTTGTTTATTTTCATTTAGTGTGTCATGTGAATCAAAATATTTGAAATAATGTTTTTTAAGAAGTATTATTCATTAAAATTATGGGTTGTTACACATAAAATCCAAACCACTGGGATTATATTCACAATTTCTACATTAAATTCATATTAACCCCACTTTAGTATCTCTGCAAATATTAAATAATATTATTCCATTTTTTGATCCTCTATTTTAGGAAGCTACGTAAATAAAATATCTATATTTTAATATATCCTCAATCTTCCCCATTTGATGAAAAACAAGGTCCTATTAAGACAATAATTCTTTAGGATTCATTTACATGAACACTGGATTTAACCATATCACATATTTCCCATATGAAGACCACAAGATTTCTTACTTCATCAATTGACAACCCTTTTATGAATCATCTACTATCCTCTTCTACCATCTAGAAATATTATTTTCTCTAACGAAATAGTGATGAAATTTATTAAGACCCTAATCATCAATCACGTTAAACAAAAACCTAATTTACTTCCTAATACAATTTTTATTGTTATGTAAATTAACAAAAATCTCATTCTGTAAAATCAAATTATAGAGAGACATATTGAACATTCATTCCATATGATTATTATGTTTGGAAAAAACAATGTTAATATACACATAATCTATAAAATGAGATATATACTCCATAATTGTCACAATTCCCTACTCCATATCATAAAAAACATTATCTTTATATTCCATTAATGTTCTAATATAGAACATATATAACAACATACACAATAATCCATCCCACATGGGATTGGTAAACATCACGACTTCTAATTACAGTAGTCAACAATTATTAATCAAACCACTCAATATATATTCTATGAATACAATCTTCTATATCCCATTTTAATATAGGAAAGTAATGATTTTGTTTATAATCTCCATAAAATCCATAGATTTTTTACTCTGTTTTATATCATAATCATCAGATGATTTTTCATCTAGAACACTAATACAATATGCACTCAAATAGGCTAATCATGATCTGGCCAATTCCTATCATTCGAAATCTCTTGAAGTAGAATTATATAGTGTTTAAAAAAATTATCAATGTCTCTAGTACCATTCTAAGAGAAAATCATAACTCCCATATTCTTAGATTATTCATGATGAAAAAAACTCTACATGTAGGAATTTAAGTAAAAATATTTTAATTAAAAACACATAATTTAATATACATAAATTTACAATTAATATGTTATAATCCAAAAAAGTATCACAATTATACTTTTTAGTGGATCAATTTAACCTATACTGATTAATTTAAATATTAATTCGAAATAAGAAATATATGTTTATTTCAAAAAAATAATTCTAAAATAATGTAACATTGGAAACATATATCAATTAAATTAAAAAATAATTTTGTTTTTGAAAAAGTTTTTAGAAACATGATGGGTATTTTTATCAATAATACACATGCCCATAATGATTCATGAACACACTTCACATACCAACCAACCATGACTGTAGACATATGTAGGGAATAAAAAACCACAAACCTAAAAATGATTATTCCAATGACTTGTCATAAAATAATACCATTTTAACTAAAATCATTCAAAAAAGTGTCCAGATGACCTTTTTATGGAAACAAATTTTGTTCTAATTATTTTGCCTAAATGGATTACAATATTTAAAGACATATCATTGATTTCCTCACATTGATCCAAATTTTCAAATTCCCAGACCAAGGATCTCAAACACTATAAATAAAGATGATATTTTTGAAAATAAATTACCTAAAATCTAAAATCACTATTATATAAAAATGCATTCATTTGGATTAAAGTAACCATTTATGTATAATTTTACCTTTAATAAATATATATACACTAATTAATGAAATCAAATAATATTTAAAATTCTAAATTTACGTCAGTCATATTATTTTAGATTAGTTAATGAAATAGAGGGTATTTTAAAATATAATATATGATGTATAAATAAGACACACCAATATTATAAAATACACCCATTAATTATTAATGGTTCATCTTCACCTAAAACATGTGACCAACTATAAAACATTTATAAAATGTTCAGCTTCAAAAATAAAATACCAAAGAAAATTGTTGTTTTCCCTTAGGAGAATCATTACTAGCGATCATAACCATAAACAATGAGATGTTTTTGTATGAGTCAATATGAATACCAAGTATGATCATCCAAATTCAACCTCATAAAATTCCAGGAAAAAATAATTCCAAATCACATTTTCAATTCCATAAAAAATATGTTATCATAACTTAAAATAGAATAGTTCAACACAATTCAAGATAATTAAATCAGCCAATGAAGATAAAATAAATTTTTATTTTCCAAAATTAGGTTTCCTTTCACAATTAGTTCAAATCCTGTATTCTGTAAATAACTAATACTAGTAAAATATGAATGGGAAATAAGTTATCACATAATAGATATTCCTATCGATGATCTTAGAATACAATCATTTTCACTCATCATTGATCCAGATGGTTTGAAAATTTTATTCTCTTTCCCAATTGTTTCACATAAAAATATTAAGCTTATAAATAATCCTATATATCAAATCTTTCCATTTATAATGGATAATTGCAAGTCATTTTGAATACCGAAAATTTTCTATTTTCCTATTACATTTTATATTAGTAAAATTATATTCTCTTGATGAAAAAAACACCATTTTTAACTATAACTATATAAGATACCAAAAAATATTTTTTTAAAAATGTATTATAACATTAAATTCATCATTTGAACTAAAATTTTATTAAAAGAAACTCGAATTATTTCAATTATAAAAAACTAAAAACTAATTATTTTCAATATCAATAATATAATATTTTATCAACAAAATTTGAAATAAAATATTTGATAACCTTGAACAAAAGAAAATACCCTAAAATAAATCTAATTACACACTATGGAATCCAAAACAATAATAATTATATAACCAATGATTTGATATTGGTAATCATGAACCAATCCACTAAACCCAATAAATTAAAACACATAAACAAAATTATTACGTTCATGATTTGTATAAGTTTTTTAAAGGCCAAAATATAATCCAAATAGAATGTTATATCCAAGAATGATGAAATAAAAAGTGAATCTAGGAAAACATCAATTAACACACAAGATCATTGATATCATAATACTATACTTTTAATAATTGTACTAATGATTCAGAGAAAATCAACATTTGATGATGGAGAATACCCAATTAAAAATTCAAATGAACACTATGTTCATCTAATTTATGATAATTGTTTTTCCTGGGAACTGCATGATTATTTTTAGGTTTTTAATATTAAAATTATATAATAAAAACTTAATGGTATGGTTTTTTCACGCAGTTGTCTAATATGGTGCATTAATAATGTTGGTGGAATTTACTAAAAACTAATATCTATAATATTATCTATTTGGTCACCTAGGACAATAAAGAAACTATGAAAATAAATTATTCTAGGTGCATCAGAAGTGATTTTTTCTAAGCACAGTAATTGTTTTCTATTAAAATCTTTATATTAGTCCATCGAACATAGAGAATAGAATCCCTATAATAAAAAATATATGACTGTATTATATAATTAATAACTAATTTATATTGGAAACGAATTACATATTATTTTAATTATATCAACAATGAAATTTCGGTTGATATCATACTTTTGTAACATCATTGTGTAATATTATTAGACACATGAATACCACTAGAAATGAAATACAAGTGCTACAAAATCCATATAATTTCATGGGGGAACATTTTGTATTCTAGAATAGATGATTCTAAGACATGTATTATTTACAATTATTCAGAATAAAAAATCAATTGAGACTAGTAAAATTATTATATTTCTCTTGAGGGTAGAGAGGTAGTATAAGATTATATAATATCAGTTCTTTAGAGAGTTGAAGATATTTTTTAATGGGTCGATAGATATCTAGATGTGATGTGTCATGCAAAATAATGTATTACCTGAGTAAATTATATAACATGGTATTTATTGATAATTGTTAGAAATTATAAATTTAATAATGTACCTTAACCATTTACTTATTTTTATTTTAGAACTATGTCTAATAATAATAATACTATTACTACTATAATATACTTGATGTTTTCTATACATACATGTAAATTAATAACAATTTTTAAACAAATGAATTATTATTTCATTATATTATATACAATATATCAACCCCACTAACCCATAACTCATAAATTCTTCCCTCTTAATTATTTATCAAACCAGTAATAATGAAAATATATTTACATAATTAGATATCATTTTATTATATATTCATAACTAAATTAATAATTTATTTACTAAAATGTTAAAAAAATATTAATTATATATTATAATCACATATTAACTCTTCATAATAACTAACTTTTGAATATATTTTATGAAAATGACAAAATAATCTTAAATTATTTGAATTGGGGGGTAATTTTTCATACAAACATTAAATTCTTATGGAACCTATGTATTGTCCTAAATAAACATTGTATGAAACCATTTATTTCCCATTCTTACAATAATTAGGATGAATGTTCCTAATGACCTTGATTAGCATCCTAAAACACATATAGAATGTAGTTACCAATTATTGAAATACATTGAAATTACATAACATTTACAGAATACTTAGAACATTACACAAATAGAATAATAATTACCATAAAAGTATAGTTTATTTAGAAAAGTGTAAACATAAAAATTGGTATATAAATGAGATCCATAATCTTTAACTAGGTTCTCTCTGACTATATACCATATTGGAAAAATAAAACATCATAAATATCATCATAAAATGGGGGAAGATAACATAATAATGTTTGATAACAGATACTCAGTAACATTAAAAAATATAGATACATAAGCATAATTATGAAGAAAAGGGTAAGAGAACAAGATTGAGAAAAAAGAAGATCATATCCTCGATATAAAAGATCATAAACATGAAACATAGAATAAGGAATTGTAGATCATAAGACATGAATGATAAGAAAATAATAATATAAGAAATTAATCATAATAGAGCAATAAAACATGGAATTTTGGAAAACACATACTCATATAAAATGGTTTCTATAATTTCTAAGGAATCACATACAAGACCGCAATGGCAGTTTTGGTTCACTCCCCATACAATCATGGATGTCAGGGTTCACTCCCATGACCATATTAGTTTCATGATTTCTCTCTTCATACCATATTGGTAGTAATATTTAACTCATATTTCCATCTTATTATCATCAATTCACTCATCATACCATTTGGGTAGTCATGGTTCACTACAATGACCATATTTTATTCTAGGTTCACTTCCAAGACCGTCTTTGTCTAAAATTTGACGTGTAAATCTTTACCCAATACATTTTTCGGAGATATTTGTCCCATAATTCCCATGATGAATTCATACAAACTTGTACCACAAAATAAAAAACAATCATATCATAAACCGTAAAATAAAATTCATATCACAAACAAGTAATTATTTCATAACATATGGAAAATAATACTTTTTTCATAATCATTTCCTCAAAATAATAACACATGTAAAAATGGATTCAAAATCATATAACTCTTGGAAGAGAAAAAGTTTTTATAAGAATCATTACATCAAAACATAAACCATTTACAAAATAATATGAATGGATCGTTTGTATAATTGTTTATAAGGGAATCAGTAACATCAAAATATATCATCGTAGACGGAAAATAACTTGGAATGATAATTGGAAAAAAAATTATTATGGAAGGTATCATTTCTTCATTGAAAATTCACTATAAAATATAAGAACATTTTGAAAACCTTTTTCATAATAAAACATGAATGAATTAAAAAAAATTAATACCTTTTGGAAGCCTTTTTCATTGAAACCAAATTAAGAGAGTTTCAAATTATTTTCAAAACAATATTCTATAAAAACATTTAAAAGAATATTAATTTGTTTTTGAAATTTTTTTCCCATTAATCCTTTTAAAATATGTTTTAAAACATTTTGAAAACAATTTTTCCTTCAAAATTTATAAATTATTATTGAAAAAGATTTTAAATAATTTATTAAAAAAATATAATGGAATATTGAAATCATTTTTTATAAAAATCTTTTTTAAACATATTTTTCATAAAAACTATAATTTATAAAATGTAATGTAATATTAATATAAATGATGGTAGGTAAATCCTTTCATGCAATATGAGGTAAAAAACATTCCTTTTTCACAGTAAGAGGACAAAAACATGCATTTTCCGGAAGATATAAGAGGATTCATTTGAAAATATTTCTAAAAGAAAGAAATTTCAAAAATGTATTATATGTATTATATAAGAATACTATAATATTCTTGGAAACACTTTTTACAAATCATGTCTCTAATAGAACATGGATTTCTGACAAAAGATATTGTATGGTCCGAATTTCATAAAAATAACTTCTTTACTATCTTATGTAACAAAGAGTAAAAAAATTATACCAATACTAAATTTTCATATGAAAAAATATTGGAAAATAAAATTCTTTATTTTTCATGAGATATTGATAATAATATTTCATCAATGTAATTATAAACAAAAACAATCTCGAAAATCCATGATATTATTTCAATTAACTCTTGGAACATGGTAACTTTGAACCATAATCCCCATCTATGAAAACTAAAATTACATTAAGGTTAAAATATCATAAAAATAAATAGATTAATTATATTACATTTTAATGTTAGTATATACACCTCATGTAAAAATATAGTTGCATAACATGGCATGTGACTCAAAGATAGAATATTGAGTCAAAATTACTTTACTTATTTGGTAACTTTTGAGTCATAAAAACCCTAAATGAAATATAATTGAATGGATTTATAAATAAAAATAATTATATTTATAATAATAATATAACACATAAATGGAAATTATACACACCACACCAAATAAATGGGTCAGGAATAAATAATTTATCTCATAGAAATAAAAAATGAGATAAATCCCCTTAACTTTTGTTTTTTCCTTTTATCATGCTCATTCAAACCTCCTTTACAATAAGTAATAATTTATTATACATCTATAAAATAACTATATTATTACTTCAATTTCCATATATGGTTTTCTTGTGGATTTATATTTTTCACTTGTTAAGAATTCTATATTAAAGATTCACATTGGGTAATGTTCTCTTTGTTTTTTTCACGTGTATTAATTTTTAATATATTAGGTGCTTATTAATATATATTTTTTCCATAATCTAAATAATAATTTAAATTTAATTTATAATCATTATATTTTTATTATATAAATCCAAAAAACAAATAAGTATGAAACATAATACAATACTAATAGAGACAATAGTCCTTACATATATATGAATGCCATTTCCATTTAATTTTCAAGTTGAAAGAAAGAAAGTAAAATAAATATATGTATATATTTGTATATATAACATTATTTATGTAGATTTATTAAATAACATATATAACATAAATTTAGTAAAACTATCTTCAATATAATCAATGTATTGTATAAATGAATCATATCGCTTTGAGAGAGCGATAGTCCACAGTACCTCAAATGCAATTATCATATTAAAAAAAATATAAAATATAAGGATATTTTTTTTAAAAGATAAAAAAATATAAAATACATAAAAAATATAATATATAACATATATAATTATATTTCATATAAAAATTTCTACCATGAGAGTTGTTTAATAAAAATGAGCAATTATCATTTTGGGAGGCGGTAGGTCACCTTACACATAAACAGTTTGTTTTTTACCAATTATATAGAGTTTTTTGTATGTCTAAGACTAATCATAAGAATAAACACATCATATTATATATAATATAGTGTTTTTTATAAAATTATGTAATGAAGAGAGTGGAGAGGGTGGATATAGAAAATGAAATAAAGGTGCTTGAGAGGAGATGTTACCTCTTAATCGGGTAACTCCTGTGGGTTACTTCCAACAAGATTACTTGGATTGCACACTTTCCATGAATAGGATTAATTGATTAAGTGAGGTATTATAGTATGTGAATATGTTTTAGGTATTTTTTATCGTAATTAAAATGAGAGGTGTGATGAAGAGGTTGATGTGGTGGGCTATTATGGGGAAGGGAAAAAAACACATAAAATTTATCAAAATAGTTATGGTGTACCAATTTTATTGTATAAAATGTATTAATAAATAAACTAAACTCAATAATTTAATGTTAATGTCCGAATAATTCCCATGAAATCGGTTTTGACAAGATTATTGGTCATTTTGAGTCGTAAATATATGGTTTATTACTTTTTCAACCAACATCTTTCTCTCAATTTTTGGAATAAATTTTAATCACTCTCACTAATATTTTAGTCAAAAACAAATTTTACCATATTATAAATAATAAATTGTAATTATTCAAAATATTTAATCCATTTTTTAAAATTAAAATCCCACACATGGTAGAAATTAAATTATAAATAATCCTAATGATGGGACAATAGTTTGGGGTTTTAAAGTAAAAATTTTCAAAAAATTGTTATGATTTAATAGAAAATTTCAAAGTGAAATTAATTACAATGACTAAAATTTGATTAATTTAAAAATTTCTTTTCTAATTAATTATTAAAACCAATTCAAAATATATTTTAACCATATAAATTTACAAGATGAAAAGGTAGTTTTGAATTAAAGTAATGTGTTTTTAACAAATCATTAAAAAGTAAAAACATACAGAAAAATAAAAATAATTTATCATAAAATAATTTTTATGTTTTAATTTGAAATATGACAATTATTTTGACAAATTAAATCAATAAATTTTCAAAAAATAGTATTTAATGTTTATTCTCCACTAAAATGGGGTATAACATCTCTAATAAAAATATTTGTTTTAAGAATAAAATTAGGTTTGTTCTTATTTTATATCTATAGAATGTTTTGTATTTTGATAAAAAAATTAATATATAAAATATAAAATTATTTAATATATTTCACTATTATAAATTAATTTACCTTATTAATATAAATCTTTATTTCCCCTTAAAAATGTAATTTTTTAAAAATTAGACCCTTTATGTTTATTTGGTTTCTATAATGATTTTTAATTAATATGTAACCAATGAATTCAAATATATATATTCATATTTTTGTTAATCATATATTAATAAATTTAAGGTCCATGTTATATCATATTAAAAAATAATATTTTTAATATGATTTATTTTTTGGTAACCCTCGATCTTGTGAGTTATGAAAGACATCGAGGAAGTTAAGTCTTGTGATTAACATAAGCTAAACTAGGTGTTCCCTGTAGAGAAAACTAAAATTTATATTTCATGTACATCATGATTAAATTTCTATTTTATATAACACAATCATGGCTTAGTGATATAATATAAAATAAACTATTTTCAGTGTTTAGTGAGATGAAAAATATCAAAATGAGTAAATAAATTTGAAAAAAAAATTCACAAAATCTCAGTGTGTTATGATATAACACATTAAAATTAATTTATCCCTAGAAATTATTTTTGGTTATCAATATTATAATATTTGAATGTTTCACTAATAGAAACCCACATCGTAAGAATTAATTATAAACATTGCATAAAGAGGGATTGGTGGAACCATAATGGACACCCAAAGAAACACATAACTAGGTTTACAAATTTGAGAAAATTGGATGAGTGTTAATACTAGATATAGTGGAAAATGTTTTTTTCCAGGGTTTCCTAATATTAATCATATCAAAAAAAATAAATTAATTGGTAAAAATTATTCTTAAAATACCGGGGTGTTACAAATAATTCCATATATAAATGTGTTATATAGTCCCGTTATATTGATATCTAGTACATAAAGTTAACTTACACAAGTAATAAACCTATATATATTAGTATCATTCAATGATATTCTATAAATTAATATTTGGGAGAACCAAACATTATATACATTAATATTTCATAATTTTGAATAATATTAAATACATTTATTAATAGAATACAATCCAAAACATTAAAGGCCTTATTTATTTAGCGAATAGATAAATAATAATCAAATATTATGAATGATCCTAAAAATCTCTTATAAATTTATTGTAACATGTTAAACACAATAAGGATACCATAATAAAAACATTTTTCATAACATGGTGAAAGGAAACATTAGTGAACCCAATCCCAAATTCTTATTAATTGTAAACATGGGATATATAAAAAATGAAAATATATAATAATACAATGAGAAAAATAGCAAGAGACTATGTGCTCAAAATTTTAAAATCATACCATACGAATCATAGATCACAATATTTGTATAAGTCATTGGATGTTTAAAAGACATGGATCACATAAAATTCAAATATCCTATATCACTATATAACATTATAAGAATTAAAACATATAATAGTTTATGTCACAACCATAATCATAGATGTAATATATCTAGTAAACAAACCAAGGAATTCATCACATCTTAGGGTTTGGCTAAATAATAGTGTGACTACTTTGGGATTAGGCTAACAACCTATGTAACATCTACTAGGATTAGTATGACCACTTATGTAACCATTAAACTTATAAAAGATTATAATTTTCTAAATAATTAGATTGATATAATGTACCAACTCATCGCATAATCATTATAAATTCATATTTATTCTATAACATCATGAGAACATATATCATTTTTTTCAATGCTTAAACCATGGAATTGAAATCACCGTTCATCATGATTTTATCATCTTAATGAATAATGATATCAAGAATTAATAACATTGTAATATCTAGATCACATTCTTTTTTAATGATATGTAACATAATTTAATTTTCTAAACGAAAAATACCAGTAACATATAAATGGGAAATGTATTGATGAAATCATCAATAACAATTTGAAAAACACTTATTTGAAAATAATAAATATTATGAATATTATGAAAAAAATTCATTGATAATAACTATGAAAAAATTTAAATGAATATTTAATTCATAGAGTAGTCATGATCAAGTTAAAATTCATTCATTTAGTAAACCGTAAAACATATAATTTATTTACCAATTTTTTTAAGAGTACCACATTTTGAAAATGTAAAGTATATTTTTTAAAAATCTTTTTAAAACTGTAAAAATTCGGTAATAATTAATTTAATAAATCATTAAATAATATTAATAAAATTATTCAAAACATTTTGATAGTAAAAGACGAAATTGAATTAAAAGATTCTAGACTGATGAATGAAATAAATCTTATTTTCCTATTATCCATTTTTTACTACATAGATATAAAAAAATGAAGTGAGAATTGTTATTAATAGAATTATAAATTATTAATGTGAATAAAATATATATATATATATATATATATATATCATATAATAATATCATCATAAAGTTAAGCATAATTAATCCTAGTAAATAGATATATTATAACATAAAACCCTCCTAACATGCCTGAAATATTTGAAAATACCAATAAAATCATATTTAATTAATTTAAATTAATCATAATAAAATTATATACCCCACCATTGGTGGGGGGTGGTAAGGTTTTGGGGAGGTGAGGAGCAGGTCGTGGGGTCAAGTCCTCGGGATTGCAATTTAATTTAATTTTCTTCCTTGTGTCGTGTGCCGCTGTCGCGGTTGTACCCAAATTTTTTTATTTAAATTATATTGTGATATTAATATTTATCATATAATACATGGTTTAATAATAACATCTCATCCCCTTTTGACTAAAAATATTTCAATATCTTTATCATTCCGGTGTAAAATTCCTTATTTGTTATATATGTTTTGATTTAATAGTTTCATTACTTACATCATGATAATAAACCCATCACCTAAATAATTATATTAATGTAATTTATAAAATATTTTTTCATAATATAATTTTAGTTTAAATTCCTTATTCATTAATTTTTTAATAATTATAAAATTAGTCGGTAGGTTATAAACAAGACGAAAACATGTGGGGTTTATAGAAAAAATTGAGTAAGAAAAATATATCATATAATCATACTATAAGATTAGAAAATTTTTATTAATTTTATAATTATCATATATAATAATTATCTATAATTATATGACCATCCCTAAAAGGTTGATATTTAAAATTAAATACATCACTCATGGAAATGGTAGTTTATACATACATATTAATGATACACCCATTTTATAATAAAAAACATAAATGAAATTATATAATATTTTTTAACTATAGAATATTTATTATATCCTAAATATCATATATATTCATAAAATTTATCATCATAATAAGTGATGAGAGGTATTTATGGAAAATGAATCAAATTTCTATGTGGGTATGGTGGTCCACATGTATTGACGAGTGATTCATTCATTTCAAAGTTGATTGAAAGGTGGTGGAAAATGCTATACCCAAATCATAATAAAATATACATGTGTTGATAAAAATAAAATAATTATGTTAGATTGTGTAAAATAAATTTAGAGTATTTATAAGAAGAAATAAACATTGAATGATCCAGTAACAACAATTACCTATTCTTTGAGATAATTCCTTCAGATTACAACATAATTCTTCATTCTATAGTGATAAAAGAGTAATAGAAGCCGAATAATGAATTTATAGAATCTATTAAGGTTATTGGGTGGGGAATGTATTATCTAGGGTACTTTATGATTGCAAATAAGGGAGGAGAAGAGGTAACCTTTTATGAGTGTGAGAAGTGACACAAATTGAATTATTGAAAATATTTAAATAATATAATTCCATTTTCGCAAGAACGGGGCATGAAATGGAATTTAAGTTATATATAATATAAGAAACGGTATAATATTATTAAAAATTAAATTCTTATAATTTAATTTAGAAGAATTAATTTTTTGATAAACATGAAAAAGTCCACATAATTTGTTTTTTGGAAAATAATTAAGCATAAAACTAGGATTGAATTAATGCTTTTGAGAGTAAAAACAATTAGTTGAGTTCAATATAATTTATTTAATAGATAAATTATATATTAAATTAACATAAATAAACAATAGGGGTTTATTTAATTTATTAGGATAAAATATCATTCTGCACATAATAATAGTTTTCTAAAAAACAACCCTTTTTACCTCAAATTGATTTTGTCTTAAATACTATATATTATATAACAAATGTATGAATGATTATTAATTAATTATGAATATATTTCATTGAAATAATATTCTAATATATATCAGTATATAAAAACAGTTGATATTTATTAATATATAAATATTTTTAAATGGGACTTTTATTCCTTTAATGATATTATATTGAATTTAATTATAAATTATAGAAATTATTCAATAAATTAGTTTTAAAGAAAAAATTAACATATTTATATTAAAAAACTAATAATATTTATGTGACTGGTTATATTTCAATAAAATTCATCTCTATGACACAAAATCTCTACATATTTTTCCTTACATGAAAGAACATTCTCTAGTAGTACAATCTCAATGTTTAGTATATTTATAAGATCAAGAATTTACTTACTCAAAGTAGATATATGTAACCTTTAATGATCGTAATAGAGATTATGGGGATGTTTCATGTGATAAGACAAAATTATAATATAATTAAGAATAATTAAAGTGTCTATATAAATTGGTCCATCTTCCACATTAATGAACATCTCAAAACACTATTCCATAGAGATATAAATAGAAATACCTTATTACCAACATCAAACTCCGAATATTTCCAATGATTATTGAAAAATATTTTCTATCGATTCATACTTTACATGATTTTTGGTTGAATTTTTATAACCATATTGTATTTCTAGACATCATAACATATAGTTATTCAAATTGATCCAAATTAATACTTGAGTGAAATCCATTATAATATGAAAATTCAACAACAATACGGTTTTAATCCAAAACAAAATTAAAATCTAAAGATTATGATCTTATATTATCCTCTAAGGTTTTAATGTTATTCTTAGATTGATAATATATTTGAGGATAATATATATTACCGAAGAAAAATTTATATCCATATCTTTGTGAAGATATCACCTAAGCATTTACGTAAACCTTAGATCATGATTTAAAACAACATAATAGTGTACACATTATAGTTTTAAAATTTCAATAGTTCATATCAAGGAATTCTTATCAAGAGATAAATTATCTCTGTTAGAAATGAAATGTGATGAATGTGTAAAGTGATCAACTACCAACCAAATAACATTATTAAAATCAAATTTATTTGGGAGTCTTGTGCAGAACACAATGGTGATTTTATCCCATATCCATATATGTTTGGGAAATGGTTGTAACAACTCATTTGAATTATTCTTTATAGATATAACATATTGGTATATCATCCATTGAGATACAAACTCTATAGTATCTCTCTCCATGACACACATATAAAATATATTTATGTTATCAATAATTAATCATACATACATTATAGATTAACAATGATAATATATAAGATTCATAAAAAAAGTAAATAAAATTTTCTATTATTCAACTGTCACATACACTATTCCTATACCATAACGTTCATTCAAAATCAAGGTTGATCTCAGGATCATTTATCACCTTTTTAATATTCCCTATAACTTCCTTCTATTCCTATTTAACATTCACATGAATATATTGTTGATGAATATTTTGATAAAAAAAGATATATCCCCTTAATTTTTTTTTACGACCATACTTTGAAAATAAATAAATAATGGATCATTTTTTATCCTCATAATATCTAATTTGGTCTGATCCTTTCAACTCAAATCATCATCCACCATGTTTGATTTTTTAGGGTGGTAATATATTGAGTAATAATAATCATAAATAAACTCCCATAATCATTTGTGGAACATATTAAAATTATTCTGGGAGGATATATACTATAATAGTTTATTATTAGTATATATGTCACACATATATTGACAATGACAATCCCACCATATCATTAATTCATAGAAGACAACCACAAAATAAAAATCAGGTCTTAACTAATTATAATCATGAAATGTTTATTTTTTGATCGGCATAAGATGTCACCATATATAATTTATAATAACACATCCTAACCACTTATTATATTCATTACTATAAATCAAAAACCATTATTAATAGAATTTATGTGTGAGTGTAGGTGCATTAACTAACCTCTTCATTAACACTATTACTATTTCTTCACATTCAACCATCTATACAAACATTACTCAATTTTGTGTCAAGGTGGTTTTTCGATTATAAATCTTTGAAAAATTATTATCAACCCTCCTATAATATCATTAAAATACAATAAAAATATATATCTATATAATAGTTCTTGTTATGTGCCAAGGTTCAATGAGTTCCATCACAGAATGATGTATTGATATTCTTTCACTAGTGATCACATGTCTTAGGTATTATTAATTATTTAACTAATATTTAAACATTAATAATTTTTAATATAATTTCCCTTTCATTAGGGTATTCAAACCAATTCTAATTTGACCATAAAGATCTTCCTCTCTATTTGAGTATATAATAATATCACATATAAGGAATGTATAAAATTGATTGAGGTAATATATAAAGACATAATACATTAAATCCATTAATATAGCTTGGAAATTAGTATGTTCATATAAAAAAACTATTAATTCTTAATTTTCACACATTTTAGGGAAATATTCCTTAGGTTTATATTCACTATTTACCCTCAATAGATAGCTTCCAAAATTATTTTCAATTATGTAAATGTATTAATCACTCTATATTTGATAAAAATTTAAAAATGGTGTAGAGGAAACACATTAATTATCTTTTTCTCATTAGGGAACATATATTCAACTTAGAGTTGTACTAATATATATTTCTTCTTAAAAAATTTAATATTTTCATCCTATAGTGTTGAAATTAGTTGAATCAAGCACATATCAAAATTATCTTAGAGTTTATTTTTTATTTCCTAAAACTCTGTTAGGATCATTTTATATGGATGCGTCAAAATAGATGCGAAAGTAGTTATTTTCTATTAAAAAACCAATTTTATGAATCAATTGAAGTCTAATAATTCCCTCAGTAAGTACATTTTTATATTCATGACCAATAAGAATATCATCGATGTTAAATCTATCTCCAGTAATGTGAGATAATTTCACTAATTAATAGATAACATCACCCATAAAATGGAATTATTTGTATTCAAATATCTTATTCATCCTTGAACTAATAAAAATGGTTGGTTAATTTGGTATATAAATAAAATTCCTTCCTTGATAATCGATATGGTTGTAGAGTCAAAATGTGTTTAGACTCTCACATAAATCATTTGTTTTAGAAATTAAGAACCATACATATCTTAATCATATATATTGATTATCTTGTGTTTTTACAATTATAATCACTCTTATTTTTTTATTATATGTTAAATTTTTTTATAATAATTTTTGTTTCCCACTCACACTGTTCTATATGTTGTTTCATAATTGTGACTAGATTGTGTATTGCATCGTAAATACAAACCGTAATTAGATTATTTATTACACTATAATCAGGTATCGTTACCAGATTTTGTATTTCACTGTAATAAGAAATCGTATTCATATTATTCAAAACATTTTATTCAGAAATATTATCCATATTATGCACTACCTTGTAATCCGAAATCGTAATCAAGCCATGTAGTGCATTTTTTTGAAGTGCACCGTAACCACATGCATCGTAACCGTATGCATCATAAATAGGTTAAGTACTACATCATAAATATGCACCATAACATTTTTAAGTCCCATATCATAATTATGTATCATAAAAAGGTTATGAACTTCATCTCAATCATTCATTGTAACCAGATTAAGAATTTGAATCTTAATCAGGAATCTTAACTAGATTATGTATCATAACCAGGTTCTATATCATACTCTTTTTATGTATTGTATTCAGTCAACATAACAAAATTAAAAATCATGAATCGTAACCTTTTTATGAATCATAACCATGTTATAATTTGTAATCAAGAAATGCATTTTTTTCATGATAAAACTATTAACCTAGTTATGTATTGATTTTTTGTAATACATTACTCACTTATCATAACATAAATAAAAATTACGTCTTACTCACACTAATTTTTTCATTCTTTTGTACTTACAACATTATCACTAAAAATATTTCATTGGGTTGGTTATTTACCAATTAACACAATGTCATGTATTATTTTTGTTTTGACTATTTTAATGACAGGTGTCCAAGTACCTTTATGGTTTTTAGTGAAATAGGACCGTTAGAGTAAATCTGAAAGTTGGAACCTGAAGCCTATAAATAGGAGGTCATTTATACAAGAATACATAGCTTATTCTTCTATAATGTTCTATAGAGAGATGCTTTGACTTATCTCTTTATTCATTTGAAATCCTTGAAGATACAAGAAGTCAACAACTTGTTCCATGTTCTTATATTTCTATAAGTTCCTTGTTTCTGATTTGTGAAACTAATCCTTGTGATAACAATCGAGGGATTCTGGGGATAATAATATGTACTTCCAATAATCATGATGATGGATTTTAATTTATTTGAAGGCAGAGGTTTTTATTACCCTATTAATCAAGGGATTCTAGGGATAGGAATACAGTCATGTCGATCATCCTATAAAGGGATTACGAAGGTGGGGGTAAAACATACCATTATCATAGGTGTATGGATAACCTACTCTTTAGGATAAATAATTATAACACTTTTACATTTCCACTGCAATCTGTATTTGAAAGGGAATTGTGTTATTTCTTGTTTAATTTCATATTGAATACAATTTTAATTGTTTCAATTACGATTCACATTGTATTAAGAGATTCTATTCGTGATATGGTAGAATCAATAACATTTGTATTACTATGATCATTGTATTCAATTAAAATAAATTTTTCTTTCATTACTTGAAGTATTACATCACAATATTTCTATTAGATCCAAGACCTATATAGACAATTTTATTGATTGTGAATAGTATTATTTTATGATCTCTTAAACTAAGTCCATTATCATGTGTTTCAAAACATAGTTTTTAAACCTAAAATCCACCCCCTGTATTTTGTCATATAATATACATATACCTCTATATCATGATCCAACAGTTTGTATCAGAGCTGAAGGATCAATAAGAAGATCTTTAAAAGCTCATGGATGATAGAAAGGAGGTCAAGAAAATGAAACTCTTATTGTTTAATCTTTTGGAAAAAATTGGTTATGAATGATGGTTGAAATCTTGTTGTAGTAAAATATTCTTTCAACTAACAATTATTTTTTCACACTATATTTCTCTATCATTTTGTTTGAAATTAATTTTTTCCTTTCATTATTTATGAAAATCACAAACAGGGATAGTGGTGGTGAAAATGAATTTTTTATGAATGACTAATTAAAGGGGAGAAATATTATGTATAAGTTAATAGAATATGATACATTGTGATTTAATTTTAATCCAAGGGAAAAATTAGTGGTATTTACTATTATTTTCAGATGATTTATTAAACACAGGGGGATATAAGATCTTTATTATTGGTTTTGTTTTGATTTGTTTTGTGATTTCAAGAAAGGAGGAGATTATTGTGTCAAATTGTGATTCATATTTCCAATCAATTTTTTTTTGAAATCACGAACCACAAATATCATAATAATTTATATTTTTTACCATTTCTGTTGTTTTACAATCATAATCACTCACATGGACTTTATTATATGTTTCACTTTATCATAATAATGTGTGTTGTACACTAAAATTGTTTTATTTGATGTTTTACAATTGTAACCAGATTATGTATTACATCGTAATTAGGAATTGTATCCATATTATGTATTACATCATAATCACAAATCATATCTATTTTTTGTATTGCATTTTAATGAAAATTTTATCCAAGAATATGCAACACATTGTAATCAAAAAATGTATCCAGATTACAAACTACATCGTAATCAGAAATCGTAATCAGCCCAAGTGTTGCATTGTTTTGACTTGCACCGTAAACACATGAAACCTAACCACATGCATTGTAACAATATGCCTCGTAACCAGGATACGTACCTCATCATAAATATGCATCATACCCATGATAAGTACCACATCATTGATATACATCATAACTTGGTTAAGTACCATATCGTAATTATGTATTGTAACATGTTTAAGTACTGCATCGTAATCATTCATCGTAATCGGATTGAGAATTTGTATCATAACCATGAATCGTAAGTAGGTTATGTATCAGAAACATGTTATATATCATACTCTTATTATTTATTTTATTCAATCATCTCAACAATATTAAATTCCATGCATCGTAACCATGTTAAGAATAGTAACCGGGTAATCATGTGTAATCACGAAATGTATTATTTTCGTCACATTTTTAGTAACATAGTTATGTATTGTATTTTTGTAATGAATTAAACTATTATCATAACATCAATACCGATTACTTATTACTCACACTCATTGTTTCATACTTTTGTACATTCTACTTTCTAACTAAAACGAGGTCGTTGAGTTGGTTGTTTACAAATTAAAAACAATATTGGATATTTTGTTTATTATGACCATTGAAATGATAGGTGTCCAAGTCCCTCTAGGTTTTTTAGAGAAATAATAATGTTGGAAGAAATAGGACCTTTGGAACCTAAATACTATAAATATGGGGTCATTCATACTATAATACATATCCTTTTCATCTATGAAGTTATAGAGAGAGATGTTGTGACATCTCTGTTGCTTCGTGTGAAAGACATGAAGATACAAGAAGTAAAAAATTTGTCCCATGTTCTTTTATTTCTATATGTTCATTGTTTCTGCTCTGTGCGACTGATCACTGTGACAATGATTGAGGGGTTTTGGGGATAGGAAGATGCATTATCGATCATCGTATTGATGTATTTCAATGTATAGAAATTCAAAGGTGATAATTACCTTCTTAATAAATTGATTATAGGGATAGGAAGGCAGTCATGATTATCATCATATTGAGGGAATACTAAGGTGGTTGTATGACAGACCTTTATCCAAGGTGAAAATATACCCTACTCTATGGGATACATGAATTGTAATGCTTTTAAATTTCCTTTGTTAACTATTTTAGAAATGGAATTGTATTATTTCCTCTTTCCATTCATATTCAATTCAATTGTAATTGTTTCAATTATGATTCACACTGTATTAAGAGATTCACTATGCTATTTAGTAGAATTAATAATGTTTGAATTACTCTGATCAGTGTATTCAATTCAAATACAATTGTTTAACATTACTTATACTATTACATCACAGTATTTCACTCAGATCCAAGACCTATAAAGTCTGTTGTATTGATTGATAATTGTATTATTTTAATATATCTTAAACTATTTACTTTCTCAATTGTTTTAATACATAGTTTTTAAACATACCATTCACCCCCTCGTTTATTGTGTCATCTAATATACATATACATCTATATTATGATATAACAATGGTATATATATAATGAGTTCCAATTAATGTCAAACGAATATTAAATTTCACTATAGAAGAAATAAAAATATTTACATAGTGTAAATTCCTATTAAATATTAAATGATATACCCAACATTAGAATGGATAACAAGAGTGTATTTATAAATATCATCCACTTCAGCTATGGGAATAACATACACTACTAGAAAAGCAGGTATTTGCGACGGGCTATTTGCGACGGGATCCCGTCGCAAATAGCCATTTGCGACGGGGTCCCGTCGCAAATAGCCCGTTGCTGAAAACGCCGTCGCAACTAAACTTATTTGCGACGGGACCGTCGCTAAAGCCTTTTTTTGCGACGGGCATTCTCCCCGTCGCAAATAGTATTCCGTATTTTTGTAAAAAACTTTTTAAACAGTTATTGCGACGGGCCCGTCGCAAATAGTTTTTGCGACGGTTCCGTCGCAAAAACTCTTTTTTAAAAAAATTAAAAAAAAAATTAATAATACTAGTATTTGCGACGGGAACCGGGACCCGTCGCAAATACTCTTTTAAAAAAAATAAAAAACTATTAATAATACTAGTATTTGTGACGGGCATAGTATCCCGTCGCAAATACTATAAAAAAAAATAAAAAAAAAATTATTAATAAATTATTTTAATTAATATAATAATAGAATTATAATTTACAAATGAAAATAATAAATTATTTTAATTACTATAATAATAGTAGAATTATAATTCAAAAATAAAAATAATAGAATATTAATAAATAATTTAATTAATATAATAATATTATAATTATAATTCATAAATAAAAAAAATATTAATAAGTTATTTTAATTAATATAAAAATAATAGAATTATTTTACATTCAAATATGAAAATAATTGAAGTATTACAAAAAAAATAATTAAATTATAATATTATAAAATTTTAATATATATATAAAATTTTATTATATAAATAAAATTTTAATATATATATAAAATTTAATATTATAAAATATAAATATTATTATTATTCATATTAATATTGTTATTTAAAAATATAATATTATTAATATTTTATAATGAGACAGAAACTACGAATAGAAAAAAAAAATATTTTGATTTCACAAATTTTATAACAGAAATACAAACTCTAATCTGTAGGAGGGGGGGGGGGAGGGGGGAGGTGGGGGATCTACAGATGGTGGTGGAGGAAACTCCATCCCTAAAGCATGAGTGAGTCGGTGCATGTACTCCATCTGCTCCTGATGCTGCTGCTGCCACCGACTCGTCTGCTCCTCGTACAGCTGCCGCTGGCGTCGACGCTCCTCCTCATGCTGCTGACGCATCTGCTCCTGTTCCTGTCGGAGACTCTCTGTCTGTGCAGTCTGAGATCGCAACTGCTCCTCATACAGTGTAGAAGAAGATGCACGAGCTCCTCTCGAGCTGGACGCCGACATCGCAGCACTGCCATAATAATCTCCGGGAGTCAGTCGAGAGCTGATACCAACTACCCGGCCCTTCTCGAAGGCATACTGGGTGGCCTGCATCCATGCCGCCTCATCAAACTGACGGGCAGTGGTCTGATCTGATGACTCGGCCTGACTCTCAGGCCGGGCCTGTGCCGCTGCAGCCTCATATGACTCCTATAGTTGCAATTTAAAATTAAAATTGTGAATATATTATATGCAGTTAATTTTTAAACTTGAAAACAAATAATACTGACCACGATGTGATGCTGACGATCACCTCTGAGCTCCCCAGTAGCAGGATCACTATACATCCTCCGATATACGTCGTACTCTGTAATATCGGGGTGCTCGACAGCCTATAAGAATAAAAAATAAACTGTTAATATTTATAGTTATATAAAATATTTATAAATAATGTACGTACCAGATGCTGTCTATGAGTACTGAAAGAACGACTCCCAGCTCGATGAGTCACCTCCTGCCTCCCCCGATTCTGCCTCCCCACCGATGATCTCCTCTGAAAGGCACCACTCAACCAGTGCGCACATAATCCATCCCATATATGGGATGAAATGTACTTTGGTCGGTGTGCTCTACATGACTCATCAAAATCTGACACTCCTGCTTTCTTCATCGCAGCTTTTCTTAAATTGTGCAAAAACTGACGAAGGCGATCACGCATGGCCACCTCCCATGCCTCGTGGATGGCGTCACGCATGGTATCCTCGATCGGATACCATAAACCCTACAAATAATTCAAAATATCAAGTTAGAAA
Source organism: Viscum album (assembly GCA_963277665.1). Lineage (NCBI taxonomy): Eukaryota > Viridiplantae > Streptophyta > Magnoliopsida > Santalales > Viscaceae > Viscum > Viscum album. The sequence continues at coordinate 1,143,847,667 of OY728159.1, read as the reverse complement.
TGAAATAATTTTCAAAATAAAAATTATTTATTTACGTACGTACCAACAAATGGCCGAACATGGCCTGCTGCACATCAATGGGAATCTGCTCCCATGTGGTCCACGGCTGAGAGAAATAGTTGCGCAAAATAGCGCTGCCCTGTCCGACTGCTATATGCGAAAAACTGAAAAAATAATAAACATTTATTATGTGAATAGATTAATGAAATCTTAGTCAAATTCACAGGTTATGACACAGGTTATCACACCTCCGGGTGCGCGGATCAAACCCAAGACGTGGACGTCGCTCGGGGACGGGGTCAGGAATCATCAATCGTGCAAGACCGCGCCCCCTCCACGTACTCCCTGGAGCGCCTGCAGGCTGAGGGTCATCTGCCAGCAACTCATCCGCATCGAAAGGCAGGTGAGCCTCCGCCAACTCACGAAATGTGGCCTCGTCCATCTGAAACAAAAAATGTTAATATTAGCAAATAATTGATAATTACTATTATATATACATATATACATATTATGATTGTATATAAATACCATGGAATTCTATAAGTGTTCATCTTCATCATCATCTTCATATATGTCAATGTCATCTTCATATTCCTCCTCAACATCATCGATATCCATTCGAGTTGCAGTTTCTTCATCTCTTACCATTTCAAATTCATGTGTGACATCATTAACATCATCGTCATCACCGACTCTTAAATGTGGGGTGTCGTCATCGATACTCATATCTCTTTGTAAAAAAGATTGATTTTGAGTACTCTCTTGAAAAACTTCAATTCTTTGCACATCAGTGAAAGCACATTCACTTTGACTAAACTTATTGTCTCGAATTTTGATTTTTATTACACTCCACCAATCAGTCAAGTCTCTTGATGTTGCACAGTACTTTGCATAATAAACATGATATGCCTGTTGAGCCAATAAGAATGGTTCATTTACTGCGAAAACACTTTTACATTTAATATCGATGATTCCATGAGTCGGATGAACACGCACGCCTCTCTCTGTATCCAACCACCGACATTTGAACATGGTTATGTAATGTTTTCCAAGATAACAGAGTTCAAGGATTTCATCAAGTATTCCATAAAAGTCAACTTTATTTTCTCGATGATGAGATCCTCTCAAGCTAACTCCACTGTTCATTGTTTTTTTCAATTCCCCATATGCATGTGTGTGGAATCGAAATCCATTCACCACATATGCATTATAAGTTTTAACAAGTTTGGAAGGTGGGTTACTCAATACACACAGCCGTTTGTCAATTTTATCAGCATGTCGAGACACCTGAAGATTTGTGAAATAATTATCAATATAGTAAACTATACATTGAATGAGTTGCTAAATGATAAAGAATTTATGTTACCAGTTTTTGAAACCACTGAGAGAAATTTTTCAGTCGACGTTCTTCGAGAGCAGCTGCTGTAATTTGTGGAATTTGTTTCTTGATATGATTATCATACAACCTATAAAAACCAAAGTTATTTACTGTAACATAAATGATAGAATAAGTGATATAAACACTTACAGTACAACTGATGTCATCTCTTCACAGTTGAGCAGAACATACGTATGAGCTCTATGATGTTCATCATCTGAAAGCCAGCATTTAGAAACTCCACCAAAACCAAGCTCTGACTGGTTGAAAACAGATAATTGATTGTCGATTTCATCAATATTCCTCTCATTCCGTCCCATTCGGTTGTGTTTTGAAGGATACTCAGATTCAAAATAATGGGAGCAGAAAAAAGATATTTCCTCTTGCAAATAAGCTTCTGCAATAGATCCTTCAACAGATGCTTTGTTGCGTACTTTTCTTTTCAATTTTTGCATGCATCTTTCAAATCGGTAGATCCATCGAAACTGTACCGGACCTCCACATTTGGCTTCATATGGCAAATGTAACATCAAATGTTCCATTGAGTCGAAGAAAGACGGCGGAAATATTTTTTCCAGTTTACATATAATTACAACAACATCTTTTTCAAGTTTGCCTAGAGCATCATAATCTGCCGTAGCCGCACAAATTTCCCGAAAAAAATGAGACATGTCTGTTATGGAATCCCAAATCACAGAATTCAACAGACCTCTTAATCCAATGGGTAGAAGTCTCTCCATTATAACATGACAATCATGACTTTTCAATCCAGTAATATGACCATTCTTTACACATCTACCCAAATTGGAAGCACAGCCATCTGGAAGTCTCAAATCTGCAATCCACTGACAAAATAATAAACGGTTTTCTTTAGACAGTGTATAAGCTGCTTTTGGTTTCAGTAACCTTTCTGTTCTGACATTCTCAAATAGTTCCAATTCTGGATGCCTGCAAATTTGGGCAAGATCTAAACGTGCATTTACATTGTCTTTGCTCTTTCCTGGCATATCCAAAACTGTATGAAACAAATTATCAAAACAATTCTTCTCAATATGAATGACATCTAACATGTGTCGGACCAACAAATCAGACCAATATGGCAAATCCCAAAATATGTTACGTTTAATCCAATTGTGTTCTTTCCCAAAACCAGAAATTTTCTGTTGGTTTATTGTGGGACCAAAAGTGATGGGAGGTAATGAAAATACAACCGATTTTAACTCCGAACCTGATAGCATTTTTGGAGGTCCATCCCTTTCAGCTGTTCCTTTTCTGAAATGAGATCTGTTTCTGCGAAAAGGATGATCAGCTGGAAGAAATCTGCGATGACAGTCAAAATAACAAGGTTTCTTTCCATGAATGAGCATAAATGCTTTGTTCTCTCCCATACAGTAAGGACATGATTTCTGACCATGTGTACTCCAGCCAGATAACATCCCATAAGCCGGGAAGTCACTTATTGTCCACATCAATGCTGCTCTCAGTATGAAATTCTGTTTCGTTGCAACATCATATGTACTGACACCAGTACTCCACAATAAATTTAATTCATCAATCAATGGCTTCAAATAAACATCAATATTTTTCTTCGGATGTCCTGGAATTAGTAAAGTCAAAAAGATATATGGCTCCTTCATCAACATCCATGGAGGTAAATTATACGGAGTTAAATTATATTATTTTAATATTAATAATAAAATATACAAATAATGTAATAAGGTAATTATTCCTAATTATTCCTAATTATTCCTAATTATTACAATCTATTACAATTTATTACTAATTGTTACTAATTATTACAATTTATTACTAATTATTACAATTTATTGCTAATTATTACTATTTATTACTAATTTAGCAATACTTAGCAATACTTAGCAAAAGGAAAACTGCTTGAATAATGAAAGGAAATTTGGTAATCATCGTTGTGGAGATGATTATAAATTTTCCCTTCATTATCCAAGCAGATTTCGTTTACTAATTATTAGTAATAAAAAAAATATTATCAATATTTACGAAAAAACAATATTAATATTATTAAAATAATAACAAAAATTAAAAAATATTAAAATTATCAATATTCATAACAGACTTTGTTCTATTATTAACATGTTCAAATCTTAAAGGGTCGCCAATTGTCAGGTCATGCGCAATAAAAAGTTTGTGTCAGCCATGTCTAATGTAAACTCTATAATTGTCCTTGCATGGTTGATCACTTCGCAAGTAATGTTGCAATCATACAAACCAAGTCATTCCCTTCTTATCTATAAAAATTATCTCAAATGAACCTTTACATAGATCATTCTTCCTTAAAAATTTGAGGGGATATCATTATTTTTCCCTTAAATTTTCAAGGAAGAATGGTCTATGTAAAGGTTCATGTGAGATGATTCTTATAGATAAGAAGGGAATGACTTGGTTTGTCTGATTGCAACATTAATTTTGGCAATTATTGGTAATTATTGGTAATTATTCCTAATTATTACAAATTATTGGTAATTATTGGTAATTATTCCTAATTATTAATAATTTTTCCTGATTATTACTAATTATTCCTAATTATTACTAATTATTCCTAATTATTACTAATTATTCCTAATTATTACTAATTATTACTAATTATTCCTAATTATTACAAATTATTTGTAATTAAAACAAATTATTACTAATTATTGTTAATTATTGGTAATTATTCCAAATTATTGGTAATTATTCCAAATTATTGGTAATTATTCCAAATTATAGGTAATTATTCCTAATTATTTCTAATTATTCCTAATTATTGCTAATTATTCCTAATTATTGCTAATTATTACTAATTATTGCTAATTATTGCTAATTATTGCTAATTATTGCTAATTATTGGTAATTATTACTAATTATTGGTAATTATTGCTAATTATTGATAATTATTCTAATTATTCCTAATTATTGCTAATTATTGATAATTATTGCTAATTATTCCTAATTATTACTAATTATTCCTAATTATTACTAATTATTACTAATTATTCATAATTATTTGCAATTATTTGCAATTATTTGCAATTATTGGTAATTATTACCAATTATTACTAATTATTACTAATTATTCCTAATTATTCCTAATTATTACTAATTATTCCTAATTATTTCTAATTATTCCTAATTATTTGCAATTATTCCTAATTATTTGCAATTATTGATAATTATTACTAATTATTGGCAATTATTGGTAATTATTGGTAATTATTACTAATTATTACAAATTATTGGTATTTATTGGTAATTATTCCTAATTATTACTAATTATTCCTAATTATTACTAATTATTACTAATTATTACTAATTATTCCTAATTATTACAAATTATTGGTAATTATTACAAATTATTACTAATTATTGTTAATTATTGGTAATTATTCCAAATTATTGGTAATTATTCCAAATTATTGGTAATTATTCCAAATTATTGGTAATTATTCCTAATTATTGCTAATTATTCCTAATTATTGCTAATTATTACTAATTATTGCTAATTATTGCTAATTATTGGTAATTATTGCTAATTATTGGTAATTATTACTAATTATTGGTAATTATTACTAATTATTCCTAATTATTACTAATTATTCCTAATTATTACTAATTATTCCTAATTATTACTAATTATTCCTAATTATTACTAATTATTCCTAATTATTACTAATTATTACTAATTATTCCTAATTATTCCTAATTATTCCTAATTATTCCTAATTATTTGCAATTATTGGTAATTATTGGCAATTATTGGCAATTATTACTAATTATTACTAATTATTGTTAATTATTGGTAATTATTCCAAATTATAGGTAATTGTTACTATTTATTGTTAATTATTACTAATTATTACTATTTATTGTTAATTATTACTAATTATTACTAATTATTCCTAATTATTACTAATTATTGGTAATTATTACTAATTATTACTAATTATTACTAATTCTTACTAATTATTGGTAATTATTACTAATTATTAATATTTATTCTTAATTATTAAAAATTGTTACAAATTATTCTTAATTACCATTAACTATGAACAATACTAATAATTTAAATTTATTAAGTAAGAAAACAATATAAACATAATTAAATTACAACTAATCAAAAATAATTGAAATTAATACAAAATTAAAAATAAATATTAAATTAAAATGAACATAAATACCTTGAAAATTGATGAGCTCTGATCGTTCTTCAAAACTTTAATAACAGCTCCGAAGAAAAAAATTAAACTGAACAAAAACTCAAATTTAGAAATAGAAATTTTAGAGCAGAAGAAGGTGGAGAATGAGAATGATTTGAGAAAAACAGATGGGGGTATTTATAGGTTAGATTATTAGCGACGGGTCCATTTGCGACGGGAATCCCGTCGCAAATACCTTCGTCCGCATTTATTACGGTCAACCGGTAAATAGTTATTTGCGACGGGACCCGTCGCAAATAACATACTATTTGCGACGTGAATACTTTCCCGTCGCAAATACCTTTTACCGCCGCCGGTTATTTGCGACGGGGAAAGGCTTCCCCATCGCAAATAGTTTTCCCCGGATTTGGCGCCAAAGCCCGGGAAAACTATTTGCGACGGGATAGGCTTCCCCGTCGCAGATAGTTTTCCCGCGATTTGGCGCCAAATCGCGGGAAAACTATCTGCGACGGGGAAGCCTATCCCGTCGCAAATACCCATTTTTCCCGTAGTGATATTCCCTTCCCGAACCATGGGGTTAGTTGTTGTCTTAGGTAATTGGCATCAATAATTACCATGTTTATAATAAATGGAAGATGTTAAAATTATTGTTTCCAAGGTATTAACATTACTTATATGAATCATTGTATTTTTTCCAAAGGAAATTAGTTTCACTTCTTCCAACCATAAAATATATTCCATTTCCATTGATGTATTTCCCAATGTAATTATTCCAACATTTGTGGAATTTAAAAAACTAAATCTCCATTCCCATATGGTCTTCATCATCCAAAATCCCATGACACTCCATTTTTAATATATTAAAGGTATTTGGAATCTCTCCCAATTTTATATTGTTAATAAAATATTGGGATAGATAGATAGGCATAATCAGAAAGGTTCGCATTATAGATCCCATGACATTCATTTTCTCAAGAGTACAATCATTGAATTTTTTGTCACATTTAGTTCTAAAATGATTCCATCTTGTACCAACTATAGACCAAAAACAAAAAATCTAATCATATAAGAAATAATAAAAGTGATAAATCACATTGTTATGAATAATAAATAACAGGATTTTGGAATCATGAAACATTATGAAAAATATATGAGTCTTTAGGTTCGTCTAATTAAAATATGTCTTATCAATGTGTTTCATTGATTTTATCCTATAATACATCATAATGGATTTGACATGACCCATTCCAGTGGGGCCCGCACCACCACTCCCCATGCTTGCGTCCAATAGGCATGCGGCTGGTGACTAGCACCAAGTAGACATATCACCAACATGAAAGGTATTTTCTATGTACATATACACAATCACACATCACTAAGACCAATAATACTGAAAAGAAAAAACCACTAAGAAAAAAATGCATGCATACATCTAAACCCAACCAATAGTGTGAAATAGAATGTAATGTGTGGAAAGTAAACTCAATTAAAATACAAGCCCACCAAAATAAAGAGTCGAAAAACTACAATTTCTAGCCAATAATCATGAATTATGTACATGTACTACTTCTCTTAGCCGTAGAAACACCCCTACCTGTAAAGAACTCAAAAATATCGGTCCACTCTTGGTCCACCCCGGACTCTGTCCAAAGGTATCTCATAGTCACAAGACATGAAATTTGTAGCAAAGCCCGTGAAAGGGTGAGTATATCAATACTCAGTAGGGGGCACCAAAAACCATTGAGAAGTAAACAATGTACAGTATATTAAGCTCTACACAACAAATTTCTTTAAAAAATATAACAAGAAAACATATCTTTATATACTCTAAACCTAGACTCATAGTACAGAGGTATGTCCCAAAGGCCATATACCCATGCTAGAGTATCAATTTCAATATTCCATGAAGAACTCATCTAGGATTAAACTATCCCTGAGTCTGATAACCCTGATGAATTTTGTCTGAGAATTACTTTTTGTGTTGAAAATCCATTAGAGAGATATGTGCACTGCTTGATCTAAAGATATAACATATACACTTATTCTTGAAGAACACACTCTTGAGTGGGAAAAGATCATGATACTTAAATGAGGATCACTACTAAGGCCTGAGAAGATACCATAACTCATCGGGATTCACCTGCTATGTAGAGGACCAGTTCCCCATAGGATTGTTCACGTCGATGCCTAACTCTACCTAGGGTCATGAATGGATAGAGGATCTTGCTTCGGGCCACTCAGAGGGATGCGAGACTATGTATCTGAATGTTCTACTAAATATGTCTTACTCTAGTGCATGGAAATGATACCTGACTTTTAGGGGTACAAAAAAAGGGACACTAACCCAAACAAAACATTTCCATCGAATGGTGGAAAATAATCTATATAAATTTATATGGGTGTACAAGGCGTGTAGAAGTGGTCACATGCCATGTCCCTTGAATCTTATTACTTCCCATTCACAACAGACTGAGTCATGAGAAAAAACCATGTAGAAACATATATAGATTAAATTTAGAAAGGATCACAAACATTGTCAAGGTATCTGTGGTCTACTCTTTGTATGTTGGCTATGTGCCTTTACACAGGCTCATGCCATGTATGAAAACCTATGTAACCAGTACACAGGGTGAACCATGTAACCCGCCTCGTCTGTCCATGTAGTGGAGTACATGTCTTGTAATCCACCCTTGTGTATATGTATCATCTGAGATACATGTCAAGTCCTATGCAGGGGCACACACGTCGTGTGAAAATGCTCCCTCTCTGTGTCAACACTTCATGTCTCATGAAACATTAGATACCACTGGGTGGGGAGCACACACCATGTCCCCCTAGGAGCATGTTGCATTGCTTTCCATTTGTATCGGGGAAACCCTAACCACATCCATGCCAACACCACATGAAATATTCATCGGAATACACACCATTTTGATCGATATTTTCTAGAATCGGCCTTCGTCCATGACGCGCTCCAGTTACTCCTCTGGTATTCTATCCAATCATTCTCTCACCTTTAAACTCAGGATCTAAGGTATCCTTACTATACCATTAACATTTTCAGAGGTTTTGTGGGTTTGATTGGCCCCAAAAACTCATTTTGATCATTTGTGCGATGAACGGTCAAATAATGATTTCTTCTGAACAATGTTGATTCATCTACCACCATGGTCTTCTCACCTCCATTGAGTCGTCACAATTTCATTCCTCCAATTTAGGATCGTTTCCTTGTGAATGGACACGCAAAAATATATTTTTCATAACACTAGGATGAATGTGAAGCATGTGGGGTTAAATAGAGGTGAATAAATCCAAAAAAAATCAAGGAAAAAATATATGTCTTCATTAATTAAGTTGTTGATATTATCTCATTAGTAGAATCAAAAAGGGAAACACATGAAAATGAATTAAATATATCATTGATTTATTCCCAAAAAAATATCACGATAAATCCCACCCATAAGAATGCACAAAACATGGGTCAAACTGTTAGTGGGTTGATCTATATTCTTAATTTAAACCCAGAATGGGGAAATGAAGAATTGAAATAACAACCCCTACCGTAGTCTTCGACAAAGAGGAAAAGAAGTCGTCGGTTGGGATTCGATCTCACTGCGTGATGATCCACACATTTTTTATTCTTCGGTGTTCATCAATAATTATCCAAGGATGGATCCTCTCCAAAGCTCTAAAAAATTTAGGGAGTTCTATAGGGTTATGATCCTAACCTATGACTCCTTCTCTTTTAAAACAAAATAAATCTTCACTGTGTTATGAAAACATTTAAAATAAAATAATTATTAATAAATTTTATTTCCATTAAAACATCCAAAAAATATCTTTTAAATCCAACCCTTTCCAATCGATGATGGGCCCCACCTAAGGTAATGTCACTACTCTGAACAAAATTTTGTCCCTAGATTTCAAATCCGGGAACATGTTTAAAATTTACTTCTCTTTTTTTTGGAAAAAAAATCACACATGATATTTAGATATTAATTTATTCCATACAAATATTCTAGGAACTCTGGGCCACAGAATCAGATGTTGTCACAAAGACTGGTCCCATAATAATTTCCAATAAATTTTTTAAAAAATAGATAGAAAATCCAAGACGTTAAATTACCCCCACCATAGGGATTTTATGTCCATTAAAATGAAAAAGAAAAGACTAATAAAATAGCTGGGGGTACAACACATAAATATGAGCTTTCCACTCCCCCATGCTCTTCTGAAAATTCCCAGGATACTACGAGACACACACCAAGATAATCCCTTACCTATGAAGGTTCCTATCTTGTTGATACATGATCTCCACCAATTATTCTACAATGGTTACCCCATCCTTGATGTCCAGTTATCCCCAATCGATGAGGTGTGATGGGTCATGCACGTACCTCATCATCTATGTCATGTGGAAGGAATCATGTTCCTAGGAAAAATAGGATGTTAGAAAAAGATGGTCACCACCTCGCCAACACTGTGATATATCTGAAAATGGTATGGAAAACCTTAGAGACAATTTTCTCCCTGACCAAATATCTATAACCATCAATTTTGTGAGACCCTAAGGAAAACATGGTCTCCCTCCTTGATCTCTAGTTGTCTTTTCTTCCCATCAACATAAGACTTATTCTGGATATGTGCAGTCTTCATCCACTCTTGGATGATTTGAACCTTCATAGTGGTATCTTAGACCAACTCTAGACACATTAGTGTTGACTCCCCAGGGTCGGTCTAGCAAGTTGGTGACCAGAAGGGTGGCTCATATAAATCCTCAAACGGTGCCATAATGATGGTGGAGTGTTCTCTGTTGTTGTAAGAAATCTCCACCAATGGTAGAGGGTCCTCTCAGCTATGAACAATTTCCATCATTTATGATTGCATCATAACCCCTTGATCATGAATGGATATCCTTATTTGACCAACCGTCTAGGGATGAAACTCTATGCTCAAGAGTAGCTGAATCTCTAATTCCTCCTACAATAACCTCCACAACATGGATGTTAAATGAGACACATGATCTAAGACTATTGTCGAAGGGACGCCATCATGTTGAACTATCATTATCACGCAGAGGTGTCCCAAGCCTTCTATATAACCCTTCTCCACGATAGATTGGAATTGGACCTGCAAGGTGAGTCGGAAAATGATCACCTAGATTAAATTGTGTCCCTTGGAATTTTTTTGTAAGCCCATCACGATTTCCATCAATAATCCATCCCATTCCCACTCCAGAACTTCCAGGGGGTCATCTAACTCTACTGAAACCTGGTGCTCAGCCTTCAACTTCTAGAATGAAAAGCATTGATAAATGAATTGTTCTACTACCTTCATCTTAAATATTTACTAGAACTGAGCTTGGAGGTCCTAGTAAATTTTTTCTAATCTAGGATGTACCGACAATGCTGATGTGTAGAACCCTCTCAGAACCTCTTCCCGAAATGCGACTGGCACAACTGTGTATCCTTTGAAAAGATCTATGTTATCCCCACCATGTAAATATCCATTAAGAGGGTGTCCTATGGAAAATGAATCATGTAAAGTCTCTTAATAAATATATCTTAGTTGTTCCAACCTAACTCACTATAATAGTGATGTTTTGAAAAATATTTAATAGAGATAAACTATTTCATCTCCTTCCACAATGGATAATTATATCGAGGCCAAATGCTATGATGCATGGCTTAGTAAATGTGAACTCGGTCTCTTGCTAATATTATCCACTATAATGTTCCCCATTCTAAGAGTATAGAGGGTCCTAAAGTTATAATACTAGAAGAACTCTAGACATATCTATTCCTCAGATTCAAAACCTTTTTTGAGAAGATGTACTTGGGGATCTTATGGTCTGAGTATACAAAAAATCGTTCTCCCATCAGGTATTGTCAGCACATCTTCAATTAAAGACTACCATAGTCAATACAAGATCATGGTTTCTGTAGTTCTTATAATGATACCTTATTTGGAACCCATCGTAAGCAATCATCTCATGTCTCTGCATCAAGACACAACCAATCCCTATCCCCGATGCATCATTGAAAACAACGTACTCGACACCCTCTTCTAGAAGTATTGAGAATGATCCTCTTGTCAAAATCATCCTCAGATACAAGAATGCATATTGGAACTAATCCATCTATATGAAAGGCTTACCCTTCTAGGTCAAGGCTATCATCATTGCTGGTATCTAGGAGAAGTCAAGTATAAATCATCATTAGTATTATCCCATTCTAAGAAAGCTCTGTACCTATGTTACACTAAGAGGTAGCTCCCATGATAACACTGCCTCAACGATGGCTTAGTTCACTAATACTCTATATACTGAGATATCATGTCCCATAAAGTGTAACTCATGTATCTTGAACTAGAACATCGAGATCGTTCCATAATGTAGGTGCTCTTAGAGTATGTCTAGATCCTTTTACAGGTGTCTTTCATGCTTCTCAAATGACACCATGTACACAAGGATAACTTAAATGAAGACCACTACAGACCAGTATCAATACGGCTAGAAGATCATGTTCATAATTTCCATGAATACTTTGGGGGCGTTTTTCACACCAAAGGGAATCCCCATATTCACGTAGTGACCATTGATGAATCTGAAATCAATATTTAGTATATTTGCATCTCTTACAGGTAAATTGTTGTAACCCGATCGAAGGTCAACCATCGTGATCCATTGTACCCCTCTCAGTTTATCGAAGAGGTCGTAGATTCTATGTTTTGGATAATTATTCTTCACCATTACCTGATTCATGCACAGATAATCTACACAAAATCTCATACTCTCATCCTCCTTCTTGGAAAAAATAACAGCGGCCTCCCATGGTGAAACACTAGGTCATACAAAGACTTTACTATGCAAATCCTCTAATTGTACCCTTAGTATGTGAATCTCTAAGGTATTTATATGATATGCTGATGAGTATATCAGATCAATCCATTTGTGTAAGTCGATGCAGAAGTCTATCTCTCAGTGGGGGGTTAGCCTTGGAACATCTTCTTGAAAGACGTCATCGTACTCCGCCACTACTGCAAGGTACTGAAATCTCACATCATCTGTTGCTCTGAGGGTATGTATAGACAACTCATGAGTGATTGGCTACACCCACCTTTTCATGAGTTGATTCTATGCTTCATGGATTTCCCTTTCACCAAAAAAAGGAAAACCTTGCCTTGTCATTGCGGACTCATTGCACTCTTCACCTAACAAATTCAATTGGGGATGGGTCAAATATTTCCAATCCATAATGAGAATGATATTATAAATACATGACACTGCCACCAAGTGAATCCAACCAAAACTCTCTTCTTAAAGGGAAAGACCACACCATCTAGAATGATGAGTGATCATCGAGTTTCCTCCCATATGATTCTTCAGGTGTATGGTACGAGTCAACATCTCAACCAAAATCTAATGGTTTCGCACAAGACATGTGATTAGGAAAGAATGATTGGAACCCCTGTCTATATGTATGACATATAAGGTGGAAAATGCATAAATTTTACCTCAGGTCGTCCCTAGAGTTCATGGGTCATACACCTCGACCACATGTAGCTTCCCCCTCCCATGTCCCCCAGCTCCATGAGCCTAGTGCGGACCTTTTAGGGGTGGTGGTGGGAGTAGATCAAAGCGCCTACCACCACCTACAGCTCCTCCTGCTCCCCTTCCAAGTCTGCAGCCTTGCGGGTCTGCCAAATCCACTCTTTTCCTCTACCATAGTGGTCCATCCACAACCTCCGTATTAGCAGGTCGATGGGTCGAACGGTCTCTAGAGAGATGTCCCCTTCTATTTCAAGAGTAAAATCATCTCTCCATAGGCTGGATAGATCCATCCTGGAATATATAGACTATAGAACCCCTATCTTGGATCCTCCTGTGATGTCTCCTACATCCCTATCCTTGTGCCTGACGTCGATTCCTTTCTATTGAGGCCTCTACACATGTATTCTTGTTGTTGAATGGAACTGGAAGTCTCTACTCGCCAAGAAGATATCGATCACCAATGCACGCTCCAACACTCCATCATAAGCCTGATTGCATAGAGGTACAAAACTAGCTAGGATGTCCTATCGTAGACCTCTCTCAAAGGTCCGAGCTCAGACATATTGACCCATGACCATATCAAAAAATTACCTAGCGAGGTTGGTGAGCCTTGATAAATTGGATTACGTAGTAAAAATTCCCTACTAGAGGTGAAGAAGCTCCTAAATACGCACTATCCTCATCATAACCGGAGAGAAATCCTCTCTAAAGAGTCGCTCTAACACTATCCACAAAAGTGTATCATTTTCGTGAGTATGCATGGTAAAACTCCACCATCGTCCCAAAAAACCCTAAATATGACTCTCTCCTAGGATCACATTCTTTTATATGGGTTTCCACACTAGGCGGGAAACACTAGTCACCGCCTCATGCCAGTCCTCAGCCGCATGGGTGTTGAGCTCACCTCAGAAGCTAAGGGGTCTCTGTCTATGAAACTCCTGGAGTTCTTTCAGTCTTCACTCAACATTTGTTGCTACTGCAGGTACCAAGGGATTATCTACTGGTGGTGGTATATTAGGTGCACCGCCTAAGGGTAACACATGGGGGAATGAACCCTGAATCGAATCCTCATCAATGATGGGGTCATCATTATAATCTATTCGATCAATCCAAGCAGGTATGCATCACAGAATTATCATATTAGAAAAAAACAAACCATGGTTAAATATTATATTTGGATTGGTGACACAATGGACATGAAAAATAACAACCCATTCCTATATGATGCATATAGAATTATTTTATTTCCCCTAAAGTAGTATTTTCATTTAACGAATCAAGAAGAAGGTTATCAGATTCCAAATGTATGGATATGTCAGTCTCCCGTAACTACATTGGAGCCCCTGGTCTAGAATATGAACACAGAAAACTTCACACTATTAACCCAAAACTATATCACAAGATCTTGGTCCTAATTTAGAATTAAACACCTTTGATCCCACTTTGTCATGACTCATCCCAGTGGGGCCCACACCGCAACTCCCCCAACCTACCTTCAATATTCCATGGGCATGTGACTTGCACCGAGTAGGCATGTTACTAACATGGGATGATTTTCATAAGTACCTATACACACACACACACATATCTTAGCTGATGAATGTTGAAAATTAAAAACCACTAAGAAAAAAGCCATGAATACCACTATACACCAAAAACATAGTACAACAGAAAGTTATGTGTGAAAAGTAAACTGGGCCAAAATATATGTCCACTAAAAAAAGAGTCTACAAACTAAAAAGTACAACCTGTATGAATGGAATAGATATTTGTACTACTAATCATAGTCATAGGAACTCCTCGGCCTCTATAGAACTCAAAAATCCCACACTTATCCTAGTTTTCCCTGGACTCCGTCAAAAGGTCGCTCATCTACCCAAGACATGGAATGTGCGGGCAAAGCCTGTGCATGGGTGAGTATAAAAATACTCATTAGGAGACCCCGAAAACCATAAATTAGTACAAAAAAGTAAATGTAAAATCATATATGTCCATCATATATCTACAAATCATAGAACAAGAGAACATATCCATATATACATGAAACAAAATTCATTAGTCTCTAGGTAAGTCCCATAGACCATATACCCATGCTAGGGATTCATTTCCAAGATACCATGAAGCAATAATCTAGGAGAATTAAATCAATGACTGTGATATTCTAGATGATGTATGATCGAGAAGTACTTTCTTCGGGAATATCCATGAGATAGTTAGATGCACTAATCGATATAAAGAGAAAATATATACACTAATTCTAGGAGAACAGACTCCTGAGTGGGAAAAGATTATGATGCAAATATGAGGATCACTTTCAGGGACCTGGAGGATAGTGAAACTCATCCAGATTCACCATCTATGTAGCGGATTATAACCCTATATGATTGTTCACATTGATACCTGACTCTACCTAGGGTCATTAAAGGATATAACATCTCACTCTGGGCCTCACGGAGAGATACCTGTCTCTATATCAGAAGGTCCTACTGAAGGGATCTTACTATGGTGGATGGAAATGATACATGAACTTCATGGGAATGAGAAAAAGAGAACTAACCCAAAAAAAACATTTTCATGGAACGGTGGACTCAAATCTCAATCCCTATATAATGGAGTACACAACGTGTAGAAGTGGTTACACACAATTTCCCATGACTCTGAGTACACCTCGTGTACAATGTCTTATGTATAGAGAACATTCCTTGTATAAACATTTATACTCGGTATTTGGGAAGGATCACACACAGTGTCATGGAATCTGGGGTTTGCCCTATGTACACAGTCAATGTTCTCGTAAACAGCCTCAAACATTGTATGCCCACCCATGTAACTAGTACATGGGGTAATCCGTTTAAATGGCATCATCTATCCACATGGTGGAGCACATTATGTGTACTCTACCTCATGTGTGTGTATCATCTGATATACACTCTGAGTCCCATGTATGGACCCACACGCCATGTGACAATGGTCACAAAACATGTCCACACTTCGTGTCGGCCGAAACATCATTTGTTACTGGATAGGGCCCACATGTTGTGTCCAATTAGGAGAACGTATTATTCTTCAATGTGTGAAATGAGGAAACCCTAGATGCTACCATGAATACCCCACGTGGAATGTTATTTTAAAGTCACACCATGTTGACCGAGATTTTTCAGAATCAGAGTTTATCGTCGCCGCGCCTTGACTACTCCTCTGTTTTTCAATCTAGTTTTCTTATCGCAGCGAAACTCAATATATGAGGTCTCCCTGCTATACCAAAAAAATTTTGGGAGGTCTTGTGGGATTTATTATCCTCAAATCTAATTTCTATCATCTGTGTGAAGAATGATCAATGAGGGATATCTTCCAAACCGTGTCAATTCCTCTTCCTCCGTCACTGTCGCACCTCGGTTGAGTCATCTTGATGTTGCATCTCATATTTGGGATCGCTTCTTTGTTAAATGGATTCCCAACTATCCATTATTCATATCCCAATGAAGAATTTGAAGAACATGTGGTTAAAAAGGGGTGACGAAATCAAAAGGCAATTCGAGGAACAAAACTCTATCGTCGTTCTTCACAGAGTTGATTCTCACTCATTAGTATGATCAAATAGAGAAAATCAAGATAATTAATTGAATCACGAATGGATTTATTCCCTAAAAATAACATAATAAAACCCTCTTATAAGAACACACAATTTGAGGGTCAACCGGTTTGTGGTCTGATCCATGTTCGTCGTTTAATCCAATAATAGGGAAAATAATAATCAAGATAATAACCCCTATATCGATTGTCGATGAAGAGGAAGAGAGGTTATTGTCAATTATTTGTTCACATTGGGCGGCGATCCACACATTTTTTGTTTGTCAATGTTCATCGTGAATTCCCCAAGGTTTGATCCTCTCCAATTATCTAAATAAGTTTAGTGATCCCTCAAGGGTTATAATCCTCTCCCAAGGATCCTTCGCTTTTAAAACAAAATAATGTGTTATTGTGTTTTGGAAACATTAAAAATAAAATTATGTATTTATTTATTTTATTTCCTTTATAACACCTAAAAACATTCTTTTGTAACCGACCCACACCATTTGATGTTAGGCATTGACTAAAGTAATGTTGCTACTATAAATAAAATAATGTACTTAGATCATTGGATGGGTACCCGTTTAATTTTTTTTTACTTTTTCATGAAAATTGATCATACATGCTATTTGGGGTTTAATTTATTTCAAACATTTATTCTAGAAACTCCGGGCCACAGAGTCCCATGCGGTCCTAAAGCATTGTCTAGTAATAATTCCATATAATATTTAAAAATTATTCACATAAAATATTAGATTTTACATTTAAATAATGGAAATATTAATTATCCTGATCATATACCTCGAGAGGGTCTTTCTAGGTGTACAATTATAGAACCACTCATCATGGACAAGTGGTGATCGAATGGATATCCAATATTCCAATTTTCAAATTGATCACACCGAAGTTTGTTTGTGCCAAATATATATTCAATTTCTAGTATCCAGAGAGGGTTGTATTTTCTTGTAAAACCACACTCTAATAATTATTATAACATAGGATGTCCTCCATTACATGGGTTTTTCCTAAGGATTCTAACAAATTATTTGAAAAACATATATCATAATGAAATTAACCAGTTATATGATAAAAATTTATGACCCACACATTATATGAAAAATCATTTCGTATTTTTCTTCTAACATTCAGTATATTTCATAAAATAGTTATTTAAAAATCATAACAATTTAGTTTATTTGGGGACTATAATCTTATTTTCTGAATTATCATAAACATGTCCCTTAAATATATTCATATATATAACACGTCATATACATACCATGCATAAAACCATTCTTCATTACCTGGGAATAGGTAGAATACTAATGGTTATGATTAGATTCTTACTAAGGGTAAACAAGGAATATATCAATTAGTGATCATAATAATAATATCATCTGAATAAGGGCATGATATTATGAGCCTATAATTTGAAAATCATTTCTCTAAAGTAATATATCCTAATCATGTCATAGGGATTGGAATTTTAGATGACATGATCAATGATGAATCAAATATTAGGATATATGAGTTCATGTCATAATAAAAATAAAATTTCATTTGGAAATTCATAATAATTATGGAATAATCATCATCAATGAAATCATATATCACGTCTTCCAATAAAAATATTCATCACATGTCATTCTTAGTCTTACTATCCATGTAGCAACTCCAAGAATGTGATAACCACATGAGTACCAACATTTGAGAAGGGAATAACAACCTGTATAAAATTTGAGCTCATGAAAAATAATTTGGCACTCAATGTATTGGAGGACTATAGTGGAACAACTTATCACATAATCAAAATCCATTCATTTTTATGATTCAATATCATGAAAAAATTTATAATTTAATTATAACAATACTTGTTGAATAGAGAATGAATTCCATAATGATTTCATCATCATATTCAATAACCATATAGAGAAATAATAATACAGGAAAAACTTTATCCAATTCCCATTTAATCATATGTAATATAAATGGATATTTCCATCAATGAAAATACCATTAAATGAGCAATAGTTTATTTCTTGATGAAATTTTCCACATTATTTTGAAATACCAAATTTAAAAATAGAAAAGTATCAAAAAAATAGAAAATTTAATTTATTTTATATGGAACATAGAGAAATTTAATTCATTAATAAAATAATATAGTACTCACAATATTGGATAAATACATTTGTTTTGAAAATTCTAAAACAAATATTTCATGAACACCTTTGGTAAAAATGTTCTTCATTCAGAAAATGAAAATAAGATAATTTTTAAACCTATTTATTAAACATAAAATATTGGAAAAAATAAATTTATTCAATATTGTGTGGTTAGTTATAATAATTAGGGAATTGTTTTAATGAAAATATAAACATGTCATAAAAATATTCACAAATATTAAGATTATAACATTAAACACATAGATTATGTCCTAATTTTTTTTGTTCAATATAAACTCTTGTATATTAAATTTAAAATGATGATTCCTATATAATTTAAATATATTAATCCTTATAATACCATAATGTTTTTTCTTATAAAATTTTATCACTCATTCATTACCAGTCATTCATTATCATCATTAAATAGGTTGTTAACTGCATGGGGTTTTATGTTTGTTTCGATTTGAATGTTTTGTTAATGAATCTTGATTATGGTTCCAACATCTATATAATTTTAATAATTTTAATAATATCATATTATTATATAATATTGATAATATTTTGTATTCCTTCAAATATAATTTCACCTACTTTATAACATCACTCGTGTAGGTTGTAAAACCATCATAAAAATAGTGTATTATGATTATTAAATGAGAAATATTTCTTTATGTAAAATCCAAACATAAAATATTCAAATTCATATTTAGTTCTTAATCCTCATATATAATAATTTGGTAAATATTTACAAACCATCCAAAAATAGGTTTATATTTAATATTAAATACATTACACATTGATATGTAAGTCATTAAATACCCATAAACTATACATAAATTTTATAATTTGTAAATAGAAAATAATATAGGTAATATTATATCTAAAAAATCATTAGTATATTAAAAATATAATATAAATTCAGTAAATTTATATTTATAACCATCAATTTAAGATGGTGATTTAAAATTAATCTTTTCACTTCATGGTTCCTGTTGTCTGCAGGCACGCACAAGAAAAACATTCAATTATCATTTGTTATAATGGAGGTGGAAGATGGTTATAAAATTAAAAAAATAATATTTCCATTTATGTATTTTTTTGGATTCATTATTTTATAAATATGACTCGTTTATATGATGTATTAGAAGAAATAATCTTTGAAAAGTCTAAAAATACAATAACTTATACATTAAGATACCTCCATTTGATTGAACCTTATGCATTCATAGGATATTCATAAGAGGAAAATTGAAGTTGATGAATGAAGTGAAAGAAACTAGTAATTATTTAAAGAGTAAATTAGATAATATGTTGGGATTAATTATAGTTAATATGGTACCAAAAGAAGTTCATTTTTATATGTGAAGGGTGGGATATAGTTTGAATTAATTAAAAAATTAAAAAATATTAAATTAATATCCATTGAAAGTGGAACTTGATTTCAATGAAATCCATTTTAGAATAATATAACGTGTAAACATATTCATCCAATACTATTTATAAATGATTATGTAATATTTTTCCCGTTATCTTTAATTTTGATACATTTTGGTAATTTCATTAAACATTAACAAGGGTAATTAATTTTTTATATGTTTAATATTCATTATGACGTAAATTGATAATGGATTAATTAAAAAAATTAAATTTGATTAAAAATATTAACCATTTTTTTAATATTTAATTTATATATGTGGTGGAAATTAATTCTAATATCATTGAACTAATGAAAAAAAATTACTTTTAAAAAAAGGCATTTTTATGCCGAAAAACGAGTTAATATTAATTCCATTCCTAGTATAATATAGTTGATGATTGTAAAAATATATTTTTAAATATTTTATATGTATTTTATTAACATTTTTAATCAATAGTGTTTTATTTTATTTATTAATACAAACACACATTGCAGACATGACAATAGTTTTTTGAAAAATAACTCATTCACCGTCAAATTATTTTATCATAATTCATAACCAATACATAAATAATTAATGAACAATTATTCATAAATAATTAGAAAATTTAATTATAATAATTTAATAATAGGATAAATATATAAAACTAAATGATATATAGAAATGTATTATTCTTTGAAATATATGTTTTTCCAAGAAATGATTTTATGAAAAAATA
Source organism: Viscum album (assembly GCA_963277665.1). Classification (NCBI taxonomy): domain Eukaryota; kingdom Viridiplantae; phylum Streptophyta; class Magnoliopsida; order Santalales; family Viscaceae; genus Viscum; species Viscum album. The sequence goes on along the minus strand of OY728159.1, from coordinate 1,143,826,691 downwards.
AGGATCATTTAATAGGAATTTAAAAATACAATTTTTGTTAATGAAAAAAATTCTATAGATATTTCATAACATTTTTAATCCTATTCATACCTGCATGCCTAGTGTTTAGGTTATAATGGATATAATATATCATGGTATATTTGGACTCACGATTTCATTTAAAGAATGTTATTCCATACTAAAAATTTACCACAATGGACTACCTATCTAATATCAGGGTGATATAAGAATTATAATAAAACACCCATTGAGATTCACATATTATAGATGTTACATTCCTTACAAAAGAGTAATGTACCGACCTAGGATACCATTAATATGGTTGACAGAAAAGTTCATATCATGGCCTCAAGTATGACTTCTCATATTCTAGAGGTTGTTGACTAGCGGTGAGGGAGTAATGCTGGTTTAGTGGGGACACTATACACTCATATTAGAGTCCCATAGTGGTATAACATAATAAATAATAGTTAAAAGTAGAAACAGTAATAAATAAATGACAATGCAACTAAAAGAAATAATTAATAATTTAATAAAACTAGAAAATTCTAGATTATACAGTAGATGAATTCATGTCCTGATGATGATACATAAGTAAAAGTTGTAAACAAAACATCAGGAATTATAGCATAGGAAAATGATGATTAATGAAAAAAATCATCCAAAGTGATCTCTATGAGCATCCTAAGCTCCATCTCAGTATTTTGCTCCAAACTCCTACATACAAGCAATACAAAAGTCAACCAAAATATTGCAATTATAAGGTCTACTCGGGTACCAAGGGTACCCAAGCCAAGTGTGAGATATAAATCTCACAAATTCGTCTCCCACAGTCTCTATCCTAGTATATAAAATTAAACAAAAACAAAGAACATTATAATATTATATAAATGAAGAGTGATAAAGAATTAATAATGGCCACATGGTTCAGGTGTTTAATGGATACTCATCCCATATCACATTCTTCGACCTAATATGAGAATTAGAAAAGAGGACATGGGCAAGAATAATATGTGTACTAGTGCCAAAAGTGTTAATGAAACTCAAAGTGGTGCACCCCAAGCTTGTGCTCAAGCTTGGATTCAAATTACCATGTTATCAAAAAAGTATAGAAATAATAAAGTGAGTAATTTTAAAAGTACATTATCTAATAAAAATAGTAGCAACATGTATGGACCAATAAATTAACCCAAGAAATCAATAAGTGTAGTTCTAATAGTCTGTCGAATAAAGTAGTGGAGTTTGATCATATTCCTGAGGTATCACTATAGTGCATCCATTTAAACTATTCAATGTCATCGAGCCTGTCTAAGGTGATATATTCTAAGGTCCATGTATCGCTCGTGGTATGGTAACCATGAGACTATCCTTGGAATCACATGTAAGGGATCGAGTATCACCCGATTATTCGAATACTCGTCCATCTAACAGGTCCACCCTTGTTTTCCCCTTTGGGAATAGGTTTCACCATATAGTATAATAGAAATCCTGGGGGATCCATTATATAGTGAGACTAAAACAGCACTCCCCTGGTGTACAATGGTTTAACCACATGAGCATGTGAGTCCATCCATGAGTCCTTAATATTGAACACATGGTCTCACCTGGACTATATGAATTATACCATTGTTTCCAAAGAAAATTTCAAGGAAAAAATCAATACATATACATAAAAAATTCCATCGAACATGAAACACGAGCCACAAGATATTCTAGAAATCAAGTAATATAATTTAACCCATCAACATGGCATAAAGAATTTAGAAAAAAATATAACCCAAATCCCTATGAAAGATCACAATTTAATAAGAAATAATCACATGCAATGTTTAAGAAAGAGGCTTCGAAACAAGGCATAAGCTCTATAAAATAAATGAATCCAGAGTCACAAGGGATTATAATGCCTTTTACCATATGTCATCAATAAAATATCAAGATGTCAAACTATCAATATTGACCATGTATTTTATACAGTCCATCCAAACCAATTTTTGAATAATAATATACACACACAATAATATGCACATGGCTAAACAACAGGAACTACACATATGAATTGTCAAAATCCCAATCCATATTAAAATTAACTATTTTTAAGTCATGTTATAAAGTTAGGACATTAGTCCATGGTACCAAATATTCACACAAAGGTGAAACAAAACTCATGGCTTTAGGAAAAAATCCAATTAGGTTGGGAACACACAAAGGGGTGTCCAAGAGGCAATGAGAACACCCAGAATGTGTTTTTCCAAAATAAAAGGCCACACTAGACACAATAGAAAAAACAACAAAAAAATAATTGATAACACGACATGGTTTGATGGATTAAATGAGTGTCCCAATAGAGTGACTTGAAATAAGTGATGATGTAATCATAAGAGGATAGATCCCCAACTCTGGTAAATCTAATTAATGGTTGGGATATGCACATAGGAGGTTCCTTGGATCATCTATCATTTTTCAAAGGAATCAAAGTCATTTAGTAATATCCATGAATTTTCATGTACATGAATTCCATTTAACAATTATAATATAAATGATAAATAGACACCAAAAAATTAATCCACACATGCATAAAAGTCAATCATTACATTTTTATAGTGAAGGAAACAAACCTCTATTAGAAGAGTTTTATTACAAACACATGAATTTGTTTTAAAAACAATAAGTTATTGCCTATTAAAATTTCATTTACTTATTAAATTGAAACATTTAATCTAAACTATACTACATTAATTAAAAACTATGAATGGTTGTCATTTAATCAATTCATTAATAAGATTTAAGGGAAAGGGAAGGGCATCCTACCTCAAAAGAACCAAGCCAACACATAACACTTTATATATTTATCGGTGAACATCTAGAACTACTCCACACACATTCACACACATAACACCATATAGGTATATATATTTTTAACTCAATCCATGTATTCACCACACCATAATGTAAAACATGCATGTAAGATATAAATATATATATATGAAATTCTAAACATCATATATGCGTGAACATGTACCTCCCAAGCTGACCAAAACTCAAAAAAACAACTGCCCGACATCCTAAATCATCAAAGAATCGAAAATAATATATGTGAATCCAAACAAAATGTAACAACCCGACTCTTTATAAATGGTAAAGATCAGTATTTTTTCTTTCAAAACATTCCTTTAAGATTTTTTAATGTGTGTAACACCCGGAGGAAGGTCCGGGGAGTGTCCGGGGTTTGTTCGGAGCCCAGGAGTTTGAGAAATGGACTTGCAGACAGTGGAGCACAACCTGCGCACGGTCTGCACACAGTTGGGGATAAACCGTGTGGCTACAAATAGGGGCACATGTTGGGGCGCATGGCCATGTGGACTAGGCCGCATGACCATGCTGTTGTTGTCTGGGAGGTAGTGTGGTGCGCATGGTTTGCGCAGGGTTTGGGTAAATCATGCGCCTAAACTATGCAACCCTATTCTGGGTAAAAATTACAATTTTTCCATTCAATTATGTTAAAGCCTAAAATCTTTTTTCTATATTTCTCGTAGACAGAACAGAGGGGATCCCTCTTTTGAGCTCCAAAACCCTCCTCCATCTAATTTCTTGGTGGATACTTCATCCGCAATCCGATTCTCAATCCGTCGAAGGCGTTGGATCACCCTCGGTAAGGGTTACCTCGCAAACCCTTCTTTCCTCGGTGAATCTTGGTATCTGTTGTGTTATTTTGCCGTAGGATATTAAGCCTTATTTCCAAGACATTGTATTGGAACTAAGATATCATCCAACCTACTACGAATCTGAGGTCGATATCCGGCGAGACTATGCCTATAGCTCTAAGGTTGGTGGTCACATTGTTTCCATTTCAGTTTTTCACCGCTGTGAGTTTATATCATTGTGCCGCAGTTTATCTTTTTCCAAACCCCTTATTTATAATGACTGCCTCATATCTAAATGACTTGTGTGGTATAAGATTGTTGAATCTAACTTGGATAGGGAGTTTAGATGAGGTATGGATAGGGTGAGGTCACCCATAGGTGTTATGCCTTAAGATTAGGCCCTTTTTATCCTTTGGACCTTAACAATATGTCTTGGAAGGAATTTTACATGTTAGGAAAATGAGATGAACTGGTTAGAGGTTGTCTTGGATGAGATATCTGGAACCCCTTGAATGAATTGAATTGTATATTTCCTTGAGATGTGATAATGTGATATTATAAGATGTAAATGCCATTCTTTGTTAATGTGATATTATATAAGATGGATTGCCTTATATATTGTAATATTATATAAGATGGATTGCATTATATATTGTGATATGTTATAAGATGTATTTCCTTATATATTTTGATGTGAATGGTTGTTCCATACTGTGTTGGCATGCCTTTGATAACCCGTGTGTTGGCGGGAGGCATTCTTACCATATACCAGATGAATGTTTCTGTAATGGGACGGGAAGCATTTATACCTCATGCATATATATCCTTTCAGGGTGGGAGGATTTCTTCCCCATGCCAGGTACAGTGCTTGTGGATGAGAGGAATTCATACCTCATTCCATTGATGATAATGCGTACGTGAGAAGAAGGGACGAGAGGCATGATTACCTCGTGCCAGTAATAACCTATATCTATGTACTTATACATCTGGTGATTGTTCATATTACTAGCCATGAGTAGAAACAAGTAGACTCGCTAGGTGTCCTTCTGGAACCTGAGTAGGAGGGTTGGTTAATTACTTTTCTTTACTTACTTTCAGTCTATTACTCACTATTTCTTTCGAACACCTATTTGAATTACACGTAGACACTGTTGGTGGTGAACTACTGAGACATGTCTCACACCCTACCTGGGTTGCCTCCTTTGCACCCCAGTAGACTATAATACTGCAGGTACTAGTAGGGGCAAAGGACCATCTTCATGTTGTTGATACATGTATATTCTAGATGGAGATCCAAAGCAGAGGACTTAGCTTGGCTAGAGATGCTTGTGGACTACTTTTGTTCTTTGTTATATTTTTTTGTTACTGTATAGCATGCTTTCCAAAAATTTCTACTATATCAGCATTCCATACATCCATTTTTGTATTAGACACTACCTATGTAAATTTTGTATATCTATCAGGTGTTTTCTTACTTCTATTGTTTGTTTTTATGTTTCCATTTTTTTTGTTTACAATTGGTTGTGTTTCCACTATTTTTATTACATTACAGCTATACCGCTGTGTACTCTGACATGGGGGTATAGTCTCCCCACTGACTTACCATCACACCCCCGCTACTATTCGGCGGCCCCTGGCCTATAGGGAGATGATCCAGAGGTCATTTGTCCAACCAAGCTCGGGGCTCAGGTTGAGGGGCAGCCGAGTCTGGGACGTCACACAACAGGTATAAATAATTACCTTATACGGCTCTAGTAAACCAAAATGACCTGAACTACATCTCCTTTGATAGTGTGTACTGGAACATGCAAGAATAGTTCTTTGGATACCGTTCTCACAAACCAAAGACAAAATCAATGAAAAATCAGTTTATCCCCTAAAAACATAGGTTCAGCTATTCTCTATAGGGTGATGGAGAGGTCAAAAATAAGCTAAATACATAGATGGAATGGGAGAATAGATACTTCCATGGTAGATAGAATGAAAACCAAAATAAATTCTGGTGGAAACAGAACCCTCGAGGAGGTCGCGATGAAGGGTAGTCGTTCCATGTGGGGGAGGTCACACGTAGGTAGAGAAGAAGGGCAATAAAGGATCTGTTTCGTTTTTCATAACACCTAAATTAATTATAATAAAATAATAACTATTATTATTATTATTATTGTTGTTGTTGTTATTATTATACAAACTTTTATTTATTTATTTATTTTCTCCCATTTTTTCCTTATAATTTATTTTCAATTTCATTTTTAATTTATTTAATTTAATTTGTTTAAAAAAACATCACAGTGTTTGGAATCTCAAGAAAACATATCAATGCTATTATTTAAAAATAAATCGTCGAGTAACCAATCAAATTTTAATTCCTTGGATTTTTTATTCAAAAAAATGATATTTTATAAAATTCCCACTATAGAACAACTCATCCCTAAGAAGCCTTCCGAAAAAAATATCCCAACCTATAGGGATCAAGATTTTTTTTTCAAATGGTTGAGTTTCATTTTTCAATTCCAAACACACCATTCATCACATCTTAATCACATGAATCATAAGTTATCAAAACCTAAATAAACATATATTTTCCAACCTATACACTAAGATGACTCTTACCCAAGCCCTTTTATATAAATGCACATTTACATCATCATCTTATTAATCAATTGGTCAATGGTACTACCCACCATATGATATGAAGTTAAGAGACCAATTAGAAACCACAATTTCACCCCATTCATAATTCTCCTACAAGAAGACCTCTATGTATTTTAGAAATGCTCCTGGAGATATTATGAAATGGTAAAAATAGTTTATTCCCATTGACCTCAAAGCCCATGTAAAGAAATCATTTAATGAAAAGTTCTTGCCAACAATACCAACACCTGCCTCACTTTCTGATGTTCTAGAAATGGTCATTTACTGTCTGTTCCATTGAACAAGATAAAAACTAGACGATCCACTCTGTTCGACTATTCAATAAGATCCCTGGCTTAGATGACCTGGATTTTACAAATTGAACGATGAAGCATTCTCCAAAGGAAAAACACATTCAATACATACATGATAACCAATGTCCATACATTAATTTTAGTGACTTTCCATGATTTTAGAATCTCTAATCATAACCAAAATTCTGGTATAACCTTGAAGTTGAATGATTTGAGTGTAAGGGTCTAACCCAATGGTGTTCATACTCCTTGTTTTTGAGTGGGATCTTGGAATAATGTCAGAACACGCACAAATGATCACTGATTGAACCTAGAGTGTCATCCCTAAAAGTTGTGTCAAATAAATGGCTGGTGTACAATAGTTTTTCAAAGGAATTTTTACATGAGCATCCAAAGGTCACTCCAGACTAACAAATCCTTGATAATAACCACATGTTCAGTGTGAAACACTGATACACTGCAAAAACTGACCAAAAAAATTTATCTATAGTGTGGTGCAAAACCATTTATCCATTTGTGTATCAAGGATTAAATTAAGTTATGTGGAATGGTCATAGCTATGAAGAATACAATATAGGGTTTTGAATATTAGAATGAAGAAAATATTATAATTACTATGGTATGTTTCTTGGAAGAAACTTAGAATATCCTTCCAACATACCTCCACTAACCACCACAAAACCTTCACAACCTCAGACATTATGTGACCATTCAATCCTACCAAATGACGTTCTTGTGGTCCAATGAAATTTCTCAAGGGTTTTATGCAATGTAAAACACATTAGTGTCATGTTTCCAAGTAGGAACTAACACAATTTAATGTTCACAAGACTCTTGGAATTTAATTCATCCAAACCATTCTCTAATTGTTTTTCTTGGTTGTGTTTTTTCTTTCTGAAAAGACTCATATTTAATAGAACATACATGACACTTCCCACCATAGGAGTTTCAAATAATAAAAATGAAGATATAGTGTAGCCTCTCAAAAGAGAACTAGGTGAGAACTATCATTAATGTTAACATTTAATATATTTAATGAAAATGAAATCCAAATCGACCGACATATCAGAACACCTGAATCTCTAGAAGTCATTCTATGAACTGGGATGAACTTTATTTCATTATTCATATTTCACACTACTATAAAGATGACCCACTAGTTAAATTAGTATTACAAGGCTCAATAACACCATCAAAATCACTGGTTTGTGAGAACATTAAATAGTCGATGGTTATCGTGTTTACCGAAGCAATACTACCCTACAATTTCATGGGAAACCAAAAAATCTTTCTTACTATCCATAAAATATCCAAACAATGGATTGAAGAATCTGATGGTCCATAAAAATAATTTTGAACATTGTTGTATTGACCCATATAACCATTATGTTGAATGATTATATATCAAGTTTCCCATCACTAAGAAATAGAAAGGCTCCGACGACATTAAGAGAATCCAAACATTCTCGAGTCTTGTCCAAATAGCTAAAACCAAGCATCACTCAGTTATAACTCCGATCACTAAAGCCAAGAAAGACATGGACACCCATCCAAACCAGGTATTCATTTTAAAAAAGAGGGTTAGACTAGGGACATCAGTACACGAATGGAACCAAAAGGTTGAAAATGAATGAATTATAAATGTTTTTAATTTTTAATGGTGCTTCCTTTAATTGGGTATCCTCTTACAAAAAAATTGTCTAACCTAATATCGGTTCATGCTAAAAAAAATCACGAGGCTCAAAATATGATCATCAAATCCACTATTAAAGGAAAGATCACGCATGGAAAATGCTCGTGCTTCCATTTTAAGAAATATAAAATAATAATTATCTAAACATACTCAATGTTGTTAAATAGTGGACACCACTACATGTTCTATTTCATAGAAATTTAAATTGAAAACCATATAATGACACAAAATTCATACATTCAACAGTCCAGTCATAACTGAATGTGCATATGCTCAGGGGGGAGCACCATCTTCTAGTTAAAAAGGGCCAAGAGACGAAATGTTCATTTTTTCCACCCTGATATAGGATCCATGTAATTTTTTTTTAGTTTTATAATATATTAAAATAATAACATATCATACTTAATTTGGATATTTAATAATTCCGCACGATTTTTAAAATAATGTTTTAGTTATGATAAACATTATTTGATAAGAAACTCTTGGTTTAATAATAATACGCCCCCAATGGAAGAGTGTTATCTGTGAAAATTCATTGTGATTGTTTATATTTTTTTATTTATGGATTCTTGGCATTTTTTCTTAAATTATTCCTTATTTATTAATTCCATGTCTTGATTTATGGAAGTCATGTACGTGGCCCTTCTCGAATAGATCTAAATGGTGTTCCTTCTTTTGAAAAATGATATATGAACCAAGGGACCTCCTAAGTGCATGGCCTAAATTTTAACTAGATTTTCTAATGTAGGGTGTCTTCCATCTTCCCCTTATTAAATCGCATATTTTATGTCGTGTTGTTGTTCCACTGATCAAAAATTTATGACAATTCCTTTTTTTCTATTATTAAATAGATAGGTTGTTCTATTATGTCTATTGTGGCATTTCCTTATGGAGAAACCCATTTGGTCTATTTACCTTTCCTCTTAGCCACCCCTTTGAGAATACCCATCCTAAATGGCCTTTCTTCCAAATGTATTTGGGTGAATCTGTTGTTCTATAGACTAATTTCATAAATTTATAACATGATTTAAAAATTTTAATTGAACTATGGATTTTGACATTGACAATGTGTATGACTAGTTCTTATTGGTTAGTCTACTGCATATTTCTGTGTATATATATTATTTTTTCCAAAGTGATTTCTCGTTGTTGTATAAAATACATGGTAAATCATGATATCTTGAGTACTTGATACGTCATTTAGGAAATATGGTTAAATGATTACTAATTCCATGTGAATCTAGTTAGACTTCATTATTAGAGATTATTCCTTGTTTCTAAGCCTCTTGGTAGAACACTTATTATGTTTGTTTACTAATTACATAGTGATATTGCTTATATCCATGGGTAACATTTGTTCTAAATTGTTTATGAAATGTTGATATATTGGATTATTTTAATTGATAACAAAAATTACATGTTGCTCATGGTTCTTGTTTGATAGAAATATTTATGTATATGATTTCTAAGTGATTAATGTGTCAATTTTTTTCTTGAAATGTTCCTTGGAAACTATAATTCACTTGATACGGTCCAGGTGAGAACATGGGTCCATATTAAGGACTCATGGGTGGAAAACCATTCATGGTTGGTTATACCAAGACGCACTAGGGAAGAGGAATTTTAGGATCTCCATGAAAGGGATCCTATGAGATTTTTATTATAATGTTGGGTGATATTGGTTCCCTAAGGGGAAACTGTGGATTGAACTATTAGAAAAAATGGCTACGCCACACATCATGTTATACATGGTCACTTATGTGTGATACCCCGGAAAAAATCATATTTACCATACATATAATGATACATATACAATAAAAATGAACACATTTTTTTAGCTAAATGGAATGGAAATATTGAATGGTTTTGCTGTAGGGTTACCCTTGGGATGGTGTCAGACTCCACTAATGGATTTTATGGATTGTTTGAACTACATTGATTTATTTTTTTCGATAATTTAATGTTATATAATTTTTTATTTTATTTATATTAGATAATTTACTTTTGACCCTTCCCTATTACTTATTATCATACTTATGTGATGAAATTTGAATTTGACCCCAATACTAAGCACAAGATTGGGGGATTACTTCCTTGAGTTTACTTGTTAATTTATTCAATGTTAGACATATTATGCTTACACATATACCTCTTTTATTATTGATGGATTAGAATGAATCAGGTAGTATGGGATGGGTTTTTATTAGGAACCCAAGCCAAGTGGCTATTATTAATTTTTTTATCACTCTGCATTTATTTTTTATGGACCACTTCTTAGTTTATATTTCATTGTCCTGACTGGGATAGACACCATGGGTGGTCACCTACTGAGATTTATATATAAAAACTTTCTCAGGTAACCATGGTACTTGAGTAGACCTTATAATTGTAGGATCTAGGTTTCCCAATTATTTTATTATACCTTTGAGTTAATAGAACAGTACCTAGTGGGAGCTTGATGTGCTCCTGGAGATAACATATGAGGATTTTCTATCCTTTATTTATTATTTTACTATGTTGTAAATAATTTTCTATTGTTTACTGATTTTAGTTATATACCAACATCATGACATTAATTAATTTATTGTATAATCTGGCATTGGTAGTTTTTATTAACTTGTCAGTTATTTTCTTCTACAGCTTTTTAAGTTATTATTTACTATTTCTACTATTGGTTGTTCTTTTCTGGAGTACACTAACTATTATATATTGTTAATTTTTGTGAATAAACTAATGTATATTGAAATAGTTTTCTCATGGAAAAACCACATGACCTTGCTGCTAGTTGGCATCCTCTAGAGTTTTTGGAGATATGATTGAGGTCATGTAAACCACCAGTCGAACAACCATCATAGAGGTGAGCAAGGCTGGAACATTACAATGTGGAATAAAAAGAGGATTTCTTTTAATAAATATTTTATTTTGGTAGACTAGAGAAAATGAATGTGTCGATGTTTTTCAATAGTCATGCCTAGGACTGATCACCCCACATAGGGGAAATGACCATGTTACCAGGGCTGATAATTATGTTCATGTTTCTCTATGTTGCAATTTATGTGATTTTAGCTCGAGAGATTAGAGTATGATCCACTTCTTATCAATTTATATAATTTTCTTTCATTTTTCCCTTGGCACGTTACAGTTTGGATGTATAATTACATTAATAATTAGAGGCATGTTGATATTAATATTCCATGAATATTATATTCTATTAGTTTTATATGTAGGATGAATGCCGGTTTAGGTTTCATTCCTAGAGTAATATTCTATGTTTTTATTTTATTTAGTATGCTTGATTACATAACTTGCTTACATGTTAATATTCAATTCCTATATACCTATACCATGTCTCTTCTATGTTAGTTTCTTATAGTTACATTGTTCACTTTGATTTAAATATGTAATTGATGGAATGGTAAAAATATATTTTTTTCAACAAATGGGACCCAAAATTCAACTTATAAAGTGTACGAGTACTTAATTAATTGCGAAATGAAAAAATATACTAAATTTAATGATCATGTTATGTTTTAAATGGTCATAAATGTAAAAAATGTATATTTTTAACCTAAAATGAATTGGTAAAAATTCTAAAATGTGAAACTGGAAACAAGTAGGTTAGTTGGGGAATGAATTTGTGTAATAACCTTATTGAGTGTTAAAAATATTAAAATGGAGAAACTATTATTGGGTTTCATGAAAATTAAACCATGATGGATTATTAGAACCATTATAGGTCACATTATCATATTAAAATGTATTTATTAGAGATATTTCCTAATTAATTTGAGATGTATAATAAATGTAACTATTTTAAAAATGAAGATTGTTATAACATTCAAGTTTTTCCCACGGGTAATTATTTAAAACAAGTACATTTTTTTATTTTATAATGGTAATTAATGTTTTGAATTAAATCATTTGATACTTAATGATATAATTTGATTAAATTAAAAGGGCTTAGAAATGGAATGTGTAGTAGCTCCCTATATTTCAAACCCTCGTTTAATGTATGTTTGAGTGTTTATAGCTGAGTTTCATTGGAAGGTAAGAATAGGTGTTTTTCATAGGAATTGTTTCATTAGTAGTGGATTAGATGATCAATTTTTTAGTTTAGTGACTTTTTTGTGTGAAAAAAATTCTGTGTTGATGATTGTTCTTCAAAAGGGGATAATATTGGTAGGTAGAAACCATAGATATTTTTGGCATTTATTATACCATTATCTTGATAATGTTTATTTTCATTGTACCTAATATGAATTTGAGTATTTTACAAAACCATTCTTCGTATGGGTGGTCATAGTTGTTTTCACCCTGATATGGGCGTGAGCATTGGGAAATGCTTAGTTTCAGTTGTCTATACATGCCTCTGGCGTGGTCAGTTTCTTTATATGTCATTTGAGCCATTTTGTTTTTATTTTTAGTGGATGAAATGGAATATATGTGCCGAAGTTAATGGTCGTATGAGGTAACATGTCTATGGATTAAGTATCTTGTATTTTTTAGTAGGGTCTTTGGTCATCTCCTTAGTAGAGTGACCTGAGAGGTAATGAATTAGTTAATCCCAAAGGATGGGAGATCATTACAAATACATGAGTATTATGTCAGGCCAAAGATTTTTATTTCGCATTCATCTAAGTTTTAACCATTATTTTACTCAATTATGTTGTGATCATTGTTTAGAGGAGCTCCCAATGATCATTTGCCTTGTTTTAAACTACTACACTTGTGAGTGGCTATTATTAGTTTGTTTGCTACAAGTAAACTACTAAGGTGGAGAGCGTCATGTTGGTTCTAGTTCATGTTCCCTTCGATGTATAAGGAAATAAAACAATTTTATGACTATAAAAGTGTAGTTTTCCTAAGTTCCCTTGGGGATATTGGGTTTTTTAAATGTCGGTGCTTGCTTGGTAAGATGGTGTTGATGTGGTTGGAAGTGTATGAAACCCTTGTGAAGAACCATTATTCTTGGATATAATTTAGTTGTTAATCATGAATGATCATTTAATTCTTCTAGTAGTAAAAGAAATTGTGATAATTTGTGATGACACATGTAACTCCCCATGATTGCATAGTAAGTTATTTTCTATAATGTAATTTAATTACTTGTGCAACATGCAACACAGAGTTCGAGTGCACTAGGACTTACCAAACTAGCCGTTTAAAAAAAGTTCTTGAATATTATTAACTGAATTTTAAATTTTATATACTGCATATAATTTTATTATCCATATCATGTGTTTCTTAGATATAATATAAGAACCAATTCATTTTTATTCAAAAAAAAATTATTATTCAGAAAATGAAATTTTACCACCGTTTAATGTAAAACCCTTTTAAAAAAAATATTTGAAACTTTTATATATTCAATTTAAGGAAATTAAATTCTTCATTAGAATTGGGACATAAATATTTATTTTGGTCAATTTTTTTGTACTTTTCTGATAACAATCAAATTTTGATAAATACAAACAAATACTTAATTTTAATTAAAAACAAATTTTTTAATCGAAAAAATTTATAGTGTTAAATTATTCTTCTTTATGGTTTTTATGTATATTTTGATTATATTTTTATCATTTAATAAATTTATTTCATTGTATGTAATTTTACATTAAAAATAGACATTAATAATTGTAAATCTTTTGATAGTTATTATTTTTTAAAAACATGCTTTTTGTTTTGATAACAGGAATTAATTTTAAATTAATTTATGCCACTTTGAGATTTGAATTTGGAAAAATAGATTCTCTATTTGGAATCTGTAGGTCTAAATTTTGTGAATAGGTAACTTTTATTTTTAGACATTATGAATAATTAATTCGGTAAATATTTTATTTACCATGGTTAAAAAGTAAATCCAGTAAATAAGGGTAAAAATAATATTATAATCATATTAAATTACCCTAACATGTATTCTACTCCTATTGGTGGATACATGTCAGACCATGGGAATCCTTTGGTCGATTTTGGGACCACGTGGAGCCAAATGATAGTGATTATGACACTTTATATTAATTAATTTAAAGTAAAGACAAAATTGACATCAACATATATATTTAAGTAAAAAAAATTAAATGGGATTATATAATTTATCATTTAGACTATAAAAATTCATTAAAAATAAAAAAAATATTTTCCACATAATTATATCTTATTTATAATTTTTATACATTATATAATTAATTTTATTAATGGCATAATGATGATGCAGTAATTATCTTATTAATGAAAGAATAAAATAAATGGTATTATAAATATTAAAATAAATATAATTTCAATGTTTCAATTACATCCACGAATTTTTTAGGTGAATATGACATGTTAGGGTTAATTCAATGTATTTGGTTTGAATTAATCAAGTTGGGATAACTCCCAAAAAAATAAAATACTAAATAGTGATTAGATTGGCATAAATGAGTTTTGAAAACAAACATTGTATTATTAAATTTCATTATATTATTAAAAATATAAGGTTCATCCTGAGTTTAAGTGGTGTTGAAAGGTTCGTTTGCTATTTGAAACATATCAAAACTGTATGAATGAGACATCATGATGTCTTATAGGTTGGGTGATGTTTTCATACTTTTGAAATTCATCATTGGGATGAGAAGTTCTATGGTAGGAAGGTTGAAACATTTTATGTTTTTAATGGGAAAAAATACATGCAATTTTATACATTTGGCACTTTCTATACGAGACTTTTTTCGAAAAAGTTTTTGGAATTATTTCTTCTGAGTTTCAGAACACTACAATGAGTTTTTTAGATAATTTATAATAATTAAATAAAAATAAAAATAAAAAACCCTCACTCACCCCAACATCAAATTACGACGCAGCCCCATGGGGTTCCCCCTCAATGCACGATGAAAACCCATATGCCCCATCTTCTCCCTTTTATTCGTTCCGGTTTTCGTCCAAATATTTTTCAACGCATCGAGGTATGGCTCTATACTACTCATCCACTAATTTTCGTGGATGCTTTTTGGTATTTCATTTCATAATGTAGTTTCGATTGTACCCTAGGTATGGGTTAAATCTAATTTTGTTTCTTCTTTTGACAGGGTATGTGGATGGCCTCTCATTTCATGTTTGGTCTTTTTTCAGAAATCGCCACATATGGTGAAGCAGTTCACACTATTTAGATTCACAACCACCATCTAAGGTGAGGTCATATCCTTGTTTCTTGGTTTTCACCCTCTATTTTAGGATTTTTTAATTTTTTTAAATTTCTTATTAATTATATTGTAGTATATTGGTCACTTTCATGTGATTTAAATTCCCTGAGTCTAAGTTGACTCTCTCATATATAGATAGGTAATAATATATATATACATAGGTTCCCCTATTAAGTGCATATTCATCCATGGTAGTGAATATAAATTTATAGGGCTAGGTATTCCAATTTATATATAATAAAATGCATACGTAGGTGAGTGGTGATAGGTATATGTATATAAGCATATGTCTATAGATTTGATTTCACATATTCTTCTACATGAAGATGTGTTCATAGGGTCTATGTGTCCTTATATGTATGGAAGGGGGAATATTCTCGGTGGGGGAGAACAATCTTCTTGTTAAAATGTTCCAAGTGCCAAACTTCTTGGTTTGGATACCCCTTGATGTAGACTCCATATCTATTTCCTTTAATTTATTTTTCAATAAATTACTATCTCCCCACACTTAATTTGGATGTTTAATTTATCTGTTTCATTTATTGAATATGAGATTAGTTATGATAGATGTTTTGTTTGATAAAAAATTGGTTTTATAATAAAACCCTTCAAACAGCAGTGCAATCTCTATGAAAACTCACAATGATATTTTATTTTTTATTTAGCTTGCATGGAATGGTTTGTTAAGTTATTCCTTATTGTTTAATGCCTTTATAGATTTATTTCATGCTTGTATATGAACCTTCTCAGTTATATCTAAATTATTTTTCTTCAATTGATAAATTATTGATGATCTACGGAACTTCTTAAGTGTGTGTCCCAAATATTAATATTATTTATAAGTGTGAGGTGCCTACCCTCTTCCCCTTACTTCATGGTATATTTCTTGTCATTCCATTCTATGGAACATAAAAAACTTCATGAAATGACTTGTTATCTATTATTAAATATTTTGTTTTTTATCTTGTCCTTTACGAACATCTATGATGGGGAAACCTATTCGGGGTGTTCGCCTTGCCTCTCGGTCACACCTTTGGGTGTGCCAAACCTAAATGGATTTTTTCCTAATTCCTTGTGTTGTGTGGGTTGTAAGGACGCGGAAATTTCAAGGAAAATTTGTTCTTACATACTTTGAAATTTTATGAGTCTGTGGTTTGTGACGACGCCTGATTCTGAGGCACGGTGTGACCAGAATCAATTTCTGATGTTTTTTGGGTACGTCCAGTAAACATACATGCGGGTTTTTCTATATTTTGAACTGGTGTTCAGAATTGAAATCCAAGGGCACCGATGAACACGCAGTGCCAATATTCACTTAAGGGTACCTTTACCGCAGTTGCGTTTGATCGGGAAGAGAAGTTAATTTTTTGAGATTCTTTAAAAAATAATAAAAATTATGTGTACATAATTTTTTATTTGATGGTGGTTATTTCCTCCAAAGAGGAGTCGGATGTGGGGACCACACCCCACATAACCTCCCATGGGTGGATAATGGTGGTGGGGTCCACATGATCCCCTAACCATTCAACATCCCTTAAACTCTCCATTAACTCCCCTTCATTTAATGTGAACTCTTCACCCCCGTTTTTGAAACTCTTGGATTTCTCATGAATTAATTATGCCACCTCTTCTCTCATAAATTGTGCCAAACCAAATAATTAATTCCTACTTTAATTAACTTGGGTGTCAATAATTCTTTTTGAATTTTTTTGAATAGCATGTAAATTATAATACAATGGGAAGACTTATTATAATATTTTCCTGGGGAAATATTTTGGTGCGGGAGGCTCTGGAGAATTAGAAGAAGGTGTTCCTATTTGAAGAATAACATGGTTCTTCAACGAAGAACAACTCCGACTAAGAACACAAAGAACCTCTTCCAATGACGCTTCCTCCTCGAACGCACCCCGACGTCAAGGAATCTATGTTGTCTTCGAATTATCTATCTGTTTTATGGCAACGAATCTTCCTCTAACATTGACAGGATGACACCATTCTTCCGTGATGCCAGACTACCGCGACGCTTGTCTTTCATTGCTCGACGACGTGCGACATCAATTACGAGGTAGGGGGATTGTATAATTTTAGTGTAATAAAATTACACTCTTGTCGTTGTTGAATGTAAGTGATTGTCTTGGCTCCTTGATATCACCTAACGTGGAGGGAACAGGCCGAAAAAACACGGAACGAAGACCCTCCATTGATCCATGTTTATATTGGTGACGGAAGCGGATATAGGAGATGCGACGACCACTGGAAGCGATGGTGACCGAAGGTGGCGGCGGTAACATCGGCTGCGTGCTGGCCCAAAGAGGACCGCGACACTGGGTGCTGCACAGAGAGAGAAATACTATGATCCCCCAACCGCGGGCTGCTCACCCGACAAAGAAATGTCTGGCTAAAGCCGGTCGGACCGAAGGAACCAAGACGCCATGAGGTCACCCCGTGGCGGAGGACCACGTCCTACGTTCCGCTGGCCGCTCGGCCGACGAACCGGCCGAAAGGCGGCCGACCGGGCTAAGAATACCTCGTGGCTCTAGGAGGGAGCCGCGATGGGGGGACAGTAGCCCGCCCATTTGGGCCGCTCGCGCCAGGAAGACCGGCCGGCTTCGGCCGGATGGACAAGATGGCGGTGTCGCTCGGCGCTTCCAGTTCAGGAAGTCGGGGGGGTCACGCCCCCCACAACATCTTGACCATCTGGTCGGGCCGTGGCCTGCCATGGGCTGGGCTGCCTGCCATGGCCTAAGTCATGCCCCATAGGTTCGGTCCATGCATTATCAGGCCGGGACAACCCCTTATCCAGGTCGGACCCGATGAGCTAGGACGGGCCGGCCCGCCAGCCCATCAGGCTTTGCCGGCCGGGCCCGTTTCACTTAAACGAGAATAACATTAAGACCACACATCCGATAGATGCGCCGTCAATGGCACTGGGATTCTCGTGACTAGGTAGTCCTTTTGAGACACTCTTAGTGAGATATGGGACGACTTTGAAAAAACGGCCGAGTTGGTTCAAAACCGAAAACAACCAGGCCCTCAGAGCCGAATCACTTATAACTTATGGACCGAACATCCGATTGACGTGTCGTCAACTATGTTGGTTTCAAATTTATGAGATGGTTCTATTGGAATAGTCCAATTGAAATTTGGATGTTTTTGGAGTACAGTCTGGTTGGTTTGAGCCTAAAAACCAACCAGGACCCTGGAACAGAAATGCTAATAACTCACAGACCAAGTGTCTGATTGACTTGTCATCTGTTGCGTTAAGACCACTATGATGTGGATGTCTTTTGAGGTTCTTCAACGCGAGACTTAGTGACATAGGGAGTATCACCCTTTGGCACGTGGAGCGGACCCTCCCGGTGACGAGGGACTAGATTGCATAGACCTAGTAGCTGGCTGAGACTTGATGATTGTTCATCGATCGATTCGGAGTGATTCGGATGGCTAAGTGGGGAGCTTTTGGTTGTAGTAGCAAACCCATGGTGGAGGAGCACTTGGTTGTAGCAGAAAACCCGTGGTAGTCGACAGAAGGAGTACCTCTGTAGGCTATGAGGGGGAGCACATGGTTGTAACGGAAGACACATGGTGGGAAGCGCTTGGTTGTAGCAACATACCCACAATACTCGACATGTGGAGTACTTTAGCAGTCCATGGTTTGTGGGAAGCACTTGGTTGTAATGTAAGGCCAATTTTACTTGACTGAGGAGGATTTCTCCAGTAGCCTTGGTTTTGAATTTTTGAATAAAAATCCTGTTTTGATTTGAGTTATTGACTTTTGTTTTTTCCTCATCATTGAGATGGGTTACTTGATAACTTAGGTATATGTATGAGAATATACCTAAGTAATGGTTATCCATTGAAATCATAATTTTGTGGTTTATCATTTTATGACTTTTTAAGACCTTGAGGGTCTCTGGGTCTGTATTGAGTATCATTATACTCACCCCTGAACGGGATATGCCTGCACCTCATTGTGTCCGATGCAGATGATAGACAGCGCTGACCGAGGCTGAGTGTACGAGGACTAGATGGTTCCCGGAGGTGTACCTCACAAAGAGACGGTACCCAGAGGATACGGATGGGCGTGGAAAACTGAGGAGACTTTCTGTACCTACCCTACTGGTAGGATCTTGGGTGGACGATCTAGGAGCTGCTAGACACCTTCCAGCTGTTTGTATTTTAGTTGTACCTGTTTTTCCTTTCCTTGTAATTTACTTTTGGGCTTGTATTTCCATCCCCTTTAATTTTAGCATACTTGTTACATAGTTTTTACATAGTTTTTTCTTCCTCCTGTACTTTGTTTGTGCGTGTTTACGATTTAAAAAGGAAACACCTTGCCAGTTTTAGGGAATTACGCCTTTGGTGATAGTATCCAGCCCCTGGCCTATGGAATGCAGGCTTGGGGTAGTCACGATGTGGGTCACGGGGGACGGGTCGTGACAAATTGGTATCAAAGGAGATGGTTCTACCGTAGAAATCAGGACTCTGATATTCCTTTCTATAAAGAAATAGTGTTAAGAGTACAGAGTGTGGTTTTCAGTTCAGGGAGTCCAGTGTTGGTGCGGTGGCTAACGTATCTATACACCAGGACCCTGACTACTGATTTATGACTTAGTGCACAAAAACACAGATTGTATGTGTGTATAAAAAGTTTTCCATTATGTCAGCTCAAACTAGGTCAGCTCACCAGGTATAATATTTTGATCGTAGAGCACCTGTTTCTTTTTCAGGATGTCTTCACCTAGTCAGTCAGAACAGGTTCTGAGTGGAGATCATGACTGTATCCCACCGAGAAGTGTGGCCATGGTACATGGCCCTACATTAGTGGAGGCACCAGCGGTACCACTAACCACTAGGATACCGTTTCCAGTAGCCCCAGCATCAGAGGGTGCGCGCCGCTTGAGCGCATTGCACGGGTTCCTATGATAGAGGCCTCCAAGGATTCGAGGCAAGACATATTTTCAGATGGCCGAATGCTGGATGGAGGTAGTTGCACGAGCTTTCCACACAGTTGGAAAACCTGCTAACTTGATGGTGTACCAAGATTTTAGTCTCTTTCATGGTGCAGTTGAGAGGTGGTGCAGCCTGATGCTCCGGTTTTACAATGAGGCGACCCTCACCTGGGGAGACTTCAAGGGTATTTTCAGGGTGGAGTTTGTACCAGCAAATCTACGCTCTGTGTGGGCTCAAGAGCTACTGCTCTTTCCACAGGGCTTTCCGAATGTAGTGGAGTCTACTATAGCTAGCAGTAGACAAATGACACAGAAGTCCATGAGGACAAGGCCAATAGGTGGACAGCCTCAGGATACAGGTTCGGTTGTGTGAGGTATAGGAAACAGAGCTAGCTATAGGAGGAGCATGCAATGCTATGCATGTGGCGGGAAAGGTCACATGGATCAAGACTGCCTGACCCATCCTGCAGATGAGAAGCATGCAGTAGAGGGACATTCCAGCCAGAGTCATAAGTTCGACTATGGAGGTCATCTAGGAGCAGGCGGACGTGGCAGAGAAGCTGGTTGAGCCGCAAGTGGACAAGAGTGGGACTAGATCTAGACATGGAGGCCATTGTTTATTATGCTTCTAGCTTCGTTGATGTCGTTTTTTGTGGTTGTTATGTGTCTTTGTACTTTGATCTCCTGTAATAAAAGACACTTGTTCTTGTGACGTTTGTTTTGTTTCCATTTTTGTGTGGTTGATACAAAGAGGTTTCGTTTAAAACTGTTGACTTGACCATCATGATTGAGATTCCTACTGGAGGAGACCCTGTAACCACACACTGATGCTGACAGTGTGACTCAACCCTTGGAGTCAAGAGTAACGATTGGATCTCTTGGTAGTAGCGTCGAGGCCTTACGACATCGTCCATGGCATGAAATAGTACCGTTAATATCAGGAATGACTATATTAGGAAAAGAATGTGGTTTATCTAGGGGATGATACATGATTTCTCTTTTCAGAAAAAGATAAATCTTAGCAGATCTTATAGGATGTAATAGAAAAAGGGTGTAGTCAAATTTATTACAAATGGCTAGTCACACCCATAGTTCGTTCAACAAACGGTTTATGATTTACTATATTATCAAAAGTCTCAGGTGTGTATTCTTGTAGGAGGACCTAGACCTGAGATGGTGACATTGGCTTGAGTTATTCCGGGACTATGACTTTGAGATAGTATATACTCCTGGGAAGGGGAACGTTGTAGCATATTCTCTCAGTATGAGATCAGGAATTCTGCTGCTAGGAGAGGCGATAGAGCAACTGGCCACATTGTAGAAATAATTTTTGGATAGGGATGGAGCAGCCTTTTGCAGTCCCTCACAGTCACTCCTCCACTACCTCAGCGAGTCAGAGATAGTGTAGGATAAGACGAAGAAGGTTCAGATCATCCAGGGGCGGATGAAGACTGCACATAGCAGACAGAAGTCTTATCCTGATAGAAGACAGTGACCACTGGAGTTTGAGGATGGAGACCACGTTTTCCTACAGGTCTCACCTCGATGAGGTCTATGGGGATTTTACTGGGGAGGCATGTTATCTCCATGATTTATCAGACCATTCCTGGTCCTCGACAGAGTAGGCGAGGTGGATTTCCACCTGGAACTTCCATCTCAGTTGCATTTGGTGCACGAACTCTTCCACGTGTCTCAGCTGCAGAGATACACGCACAACCTGATCCACATCATCGATCACAGGGAGCTGGACATCGATGACAGGGCAACATTCATGGAGGTCAAAGTGGAGATCGAGGATCAATAGGAGCGAGTCCTACCTAAACGGTTGATTCATCTAGTGAGCGTTCACTGGCAGCACAGGAACCTCCAGGATAGCACATGGGAGAGGGAGGCTCAGATGCATGCTCAATACCTATTTTTGTTTCCCTAGTTTATGTTATATATTTACAGATATTTAAAGCCCTAAGGTGGGGGTAATATAAAGACCTAGAGATTTCAAGTAAATGTTTTTCGTAAATACATTGTAATTTTACGAGTCCACGATTTCTGACGGCGCCTGATTCTGAGGCCCATTGTGCCCGGAATCAATTTATGATGTTTTGTTTGAATACATTCAGTAAACTTATGTGTGTGTTTTTCAATATTTTGAACCGGGGCTCGGAATTGAAATATGAGGGCACCGATTAACACGCAGTGCCGATATTCGCTTAAGGGGACCATTACCGCAGTTGCGTTTGATCGGGAGGAGAAGTTAATTTTTTGAGATTCTTTAAAAAATACTAACAATTATGTGTACATAATTTTTTATTTGATGGTATTTATTTCCTCCAAAGATGAGTTGTATGTGGGTCCCAAACCCCACATAACCTCCCATGGGAGGATAATGGTGGTGGGACCCACACGGTCCCCTAACCTTTCAACTTCCCATAAATACTCCATTAAATCCCCTTCATTTAATGTGAACTCTTCACCCCCCCTTTTTGAAACTCTTGGATTTCCCAGGAATTAGTGAGTCCACCTCATCTATCATAAATTGTTCCAACCCAAATAATTAATGCCTACATTAATTAACAAGGGTGTCAAAAATTATTTTTGAATTGTTTTGAATTGCATGGAAATTCTAATATAATTGGAATCCTTATTATAATATTTTCCTTGGAAAGTATTTTTATGAGGGAGGCTCTGGAGAATTAGAATAATGTGTTCCTCTCTGTCAAAGAACATCATTCTTCAATAAAGAACAACTCCGACGAAGAACACTAAGAACCTCTTCCAACTATGCTTCCTCCTCGGGTGCACCCCGACATCAAAGAATCTATGTCGTCTTGAAATTATCTTTCTGCGTCATGATAGTGATTATTACTCCAACGTTGACGGGACAAACAGTGTTCTTCCACGACGCACGACTAGCGCGGAGCTCATCTTTCACGGCTCGAAAATGTGCGACGTCAATTACGAGGTAGGTGGTTTGTATAATTTTAGTTTAATAAAATTATAATCTTGTCATTGTTGAAGGGAAGTGATCATCTAGGCTTCTTGATATCACCTAACGTAGAGGGAGCGGGCCGAACAAACACGGCCCAATGACCCTCTGTTGATCAACGTTTTTATTGGCTACGGAAGTGGTGATGGGGGAGGAGATGATGACCAGAAGCGACGGCTACGAAATGCGGCGGTGACAACGGCTGCCGCGCTCCAGCCCGAACAGGAACGCGGCACCGGGTGCCGTACAGAGAGGGAAAGATCGCGGGCCGCTCGGCCAACGAAGAACCGGTAGACTAAAACCAGTCGGACCGCAGAACCGCGACGCCATGAGGGCGCCGCGCTGTGGAAGACCGCGACCCACGTTCCGCGGGCTGCTCGACGGATGAACCGGCTGGCAGGCGGTCGGCCGGGCTGGGAAGACCTCGTAGCCAGGAGGGTGCTGCACTAGGTGGGAATCGGCCCACCCGTACGGGCTACTCACGCGAGGATGACCGGCCGGACATGAGGGTGGTGCCGCTCAGTGCCTCTGGTTCGGGGAGTCGGGGGGGGGGGGGGGGGGGGTTTCCCATGCACAGGTTGGGTCGCGCCCCGCCGGGCCGCGCCATGCCCTTGCACAGGCCAGGCTGTTCCCCATGTGTTGCGAAACACATTATTGGGCCGGGCCGATCCCTTAGCGAGGTCGGACTCATTGAGCCAGGACAGACCAACCTGCCAGCCCATCGGGCTTCACCGGCCGGGCCTGTTTCACTTAAATGAGAATAACTTCAATACGGCGCATCCGATCAACGCGCCTTCTGCGGACCTAGGATTCTCGTGACGAGGTTGTCCTTTTGTGATACTCTTAGATAGTTTTTGGATGAATTTGGAAAAACATCTGAGTTGGTTTGAAACGAAAACCAGTCGGGCCCTCTAAGAGGAAATGATTATCACATAAGGACCGGATGTCCGATTGACATGCCGTAAACTACGCTGGTTTCCAATTGATAAGAAAGTTCTTTTGGAATACTCCACTTCAGGTTTGGATGATTTTGGAGTACGGTCGGGTGGGTTTGAGCCTAAAAACCAACTGGGCCCCTAGAATGGAAATGCTAATAACTCACAGACCGGGCGTCCGATTGACGCACCATCTATTGTGATGAGACCCATATGACATGGCTGTCCATTGAGGTAATTCAACTTGAGACTTCATGACACATGGAGTATCGTCTTGTGGTATGTGGAGTGGACCCTCCCGGTGATGAGCGAGCAGATTGCAGAGACCTAGTAGCTGGCTGAGACTTGACGACTACTAATTGATCGAATCAGAGTGATTCAGAAGGCCCAGTGGGGAGCGCTTGGTTGTAGCAGTAGACCCATGGCTGAGGAGCGCTTGCTTGTAGCAGTATTCCCACAGTACTCTACATAAGGATTACATATTTATGCTATGAGAGGAAGTGCTTGGTTGTAGTGGAAGACCCATGGTGGGAAGTGCTTGGTTGTAGAAGCATGCCCACAATACTCGACAGGTGGAGTACTTCAGTAGTCTAAGGTTAGTGGGAAGCCCTTTGTTGCAGCAGCAGGCCCACTATACTCGACAGAGGGGGAGTTCTCTAGCATCCATGGTTTTGACTTCGTGAATAAAAATCCTTTTTTGAGCTGTGTCTGTGACCGTTATGTATTCCTCATGATTGAGATGGGTGACTTGATAACTTATGTATATGTATGGTCATATACGTAGGTAATTTTTATCCGTTGAAATCATACTTTTGTGGTTTATCTTTATAAGATTTTGTGAGACCATGAGGGTATCGGGGTCCCTACTGAGTATCATTATACTCACCCCTGCACGGGCTATGCACACACCTCGTTGTGTTGGATGCAGATGTTGGACAACGCTGACCGAGGCTGAGTGTATGAGGACTGGACGTTACCTGAAGGTGGACCTCACGATGAGAAGGTACCCGGAGGAGACAAACGGTCATGGAGCACTGAGGAGGCTTTCTGTACCTACCCTACTGGTAGGATCCGTGGTGGACGATCAAGGAGATGCTAGACACCATCGAGCTGTTTGTCTTTTAAATGTACATGTTTGCCCTTTCCATGTACTTTACTGTTAGACTTGTATTTCCAGACCCCTTTACTTTTATCATACTTGTTACACAGATTTTACTTAGTATTTGCATCCACATTTACTCTGGTTGTTTTTTTTACGATTTATAAAGGTAACACCTTCCTATTTTTAGGGAATTACACGTTTGGTGCTACTTCCCAGCCCCTGGCCTATGGAAGGCAGGTTTGGGGTAGTCTCGATGCGGGCCCCGGTGGATGGGCCGTGACATGGGTGGTACTGTGGACTAATGTCAGAAATTTATAACTTGAGTTTAAAATGGGAATTGATCAATGTAATGGGATTTTGACCATAGATATTTCTAGTTCCTATTGTTTAGTATCATGTATTTTCTTGTGTATGTATATTGTTTTCCTAAATTTAATTGGATTAATTTTATAAAATATAGGGTCATTAATGATAGCTTGAGACCTTGTGATGTTCATGATTACATATGGTTAAATGCATTCAAATTTTAGGTGACTCTGGTTTCATTTCATTATTAGAGATTATGACTTGTTTCTAAGCCTCTTTCTTTAACCTTGATTATATTTATTGCTTAATACATAGTGATATTTCTTAGAGCCTTGAGTAAATTTTTTGATAAATACATAATGCCATGTTTATGGCTTGTATTGTCTTACTTGATATCTTGAATAACATGTGGATCATGGTTATAGTTTGATAGAATTATTTATATATATTCTTTCAATGTGATTTATTTACTAATGATTTCCTAGAAATGTGCATAGGAAACCATGGTTTACTTGATATGGTCATGGTGTAAAAAAGGTTATGTATTATAGACTCATGGAAGGACTCCCATGCCTTGGTGGTTATACCATGATTCGATAGGGAAGCAGTGTTATAGGCTCTCTATGAAAGGGATCCACTAAGATTTCTATTATACTATTGGTTGCTACAGGTTCCCTAAGGTGAAACTAAGTAAGGACCTGTTGGATTAATGGCTATGCCAAGCCTCGGGTGAAACTCGGTCCCTTACATGTGGTACCTAATACAGAATCATGTTACCATACCATGAGTGATACATTGTACTTTGAAATTATCACCTTGGAAGAGCATAATTGAATTGGATATATTGAATTCATATACCATAGTGATACATTTGGGACATGCTCGGACTCCGTTACAAGATTTAACAGATTTCGTGATCTATATTGAAGGATTTATTTGGTTAATTACTTTTGTTATAGTTTTTGATTCTATTTATATTAGATCATTTAATTATGAATTTTCTCACATTATTTTATCATACTTATGTGATGACATGGTAACTAGACCCCAAGCCTATGTACAAGATTGGGGGCAGACATCCTTGAGATTCCTTATTACTTTTGGCTCTGGTACACATATTATACTTTCATAGTTACATCCTTTCTTTTTTCCATCATAGGATGATGTATGTGCTATTGTAAGGGTGTCCATTATGAACATGGACCAGATGGATATTATTATTTTTTTTTCATTCAAAACGTATTTTATATGGCACACTTTGTAATTTATATTACATTTTCTATATTGGGCTAGACACTATTGGTTTTGTCCTACTAAGATATATATCTCAGACTCTACTCAGGTAAACATTGTTCCAATGTAGACCTTATAATTTTTGGATATTGTTTGATCGATGAATTTCTTTTATGAGGGAGTTTTGATAAATGGACCAAACTAGAGCTTGAGATGCTTATGGAGTTCACTTGTGTTCATTTTCTATCCTTAGTTATTGTATTATTTTGTAAAGAATTTTGTATTGTATACTGAATTCATTTATGTATCATCACCATGAAATGAATTTATATATTATATAATCTATCATTGGACACTTTTATAAAATTGTTAATTATTATCTTCCACTACAGTGCCAATTATTTATTACTATTCCTACTATGCATTTATCTTGTTATTATTTGAATATATATTATTTGTAGTATTATACTATTGTGCGGATTTGATCTTTGAGGGTATATTCTCTTTTCATATACACCCCATGACCTCACTGGTAGTACGTAGCCTCTGGCATTCATACAGCTGAACATGAGGTCATTTAACCCACTAGTCTGACAATTGGCGTAGAGGTGAGACTAGCTGGGACATTACAAAGTGGTATCAGAGGGAGGTTCTCCATGGTCTTATTGTTTTATATTTGTAAATAAGAGACTAGGAATGTGTAATTGTTTTTTTAGTATCTGTGTCTTAGATTTATCAACCCATGTATCGAAAATGAAAAAGTTGTCTGTATTGGAAAATTATGTTTAGGCTTTTCAATGTTAGAGTTGATATTTTTTCACCTCAAGTGACGGGTGTAGGTTTCGCTGCTTATATACATATGTAGTTTATGGAATCTTACCCTTAGATTGTTAAGGAAATTATAAATAATTACATTAATCATAATAGTCACATAAGGATTCATATTTCATGAATTTGTCATTCCATGTAGCGTTATTCATAGGTTTCTTGTCGATATGATTGAGTGACTTTAATTTCATGA
Source organism: Viscum album (assembly GCA_963277665.1). Classification (NCBI taxonomy): domain Eukaryota; kingdom Viridiplantae; phylum Streptophyta; class Magnoliopsida; order Santalales; family Viscaceae; genus Viscum; species Viscum album. Next base: position 1,143,798,702 of record OY728159.1, on the reverse strand, counting down.
CATGTTGTTACTTTTAATAACATTATTGTTTGTATAAACTACATAGGATTTAATATGACATCATTATATGCCTATATCATATATTCCCAATTGTATATGTCTGTGATGACATGGGAGTTTTTTCTGATGAAATTGATTGCATGGGCTGAAAGGGCTGTTTGCAATTAAATTGGAGTCAAATGCTACCTGCCAAGTGTATGGGTTCATTTTTTATTGGTATATGGTATCCCATATGCATGTTTTATTATGAATTTTTTTTTAAAATGTAAATGTATTATAAATTGAAACTATATTGGTGTCGTCTATTTAAGGCACTAATGTATTGGTAGATAAAGCTTCTTCTAGTTGACTTGGAACAGAAGCACGACTATTTTCTATATGCACTCATTTTTTAAATATTGGTTTAGATGATTGTATTTTGGGAATATTGACTTCATTTAACATGACACCATGTTTATTTAAACTATTATTCTTCAGAAGGGGCTATCGCATAGTAGGAAGTAACCTCATAACATGAAAACCATTCTAATGATTTGATTTTTATGACTTCTGGTGTCATTTTCATGCCACTGTCATTTTTCAAACCCCCATGAATAAAATTAAAAACTAGTTTGAATGGGTGTTCATTTTTTCATTGTTATGATAATAGAAATGATCATCGAGAAACACATGGGTTGATCTTGTTAGACATTCCTCATACATGTTCGGCCGCTTCGTAGGACTCTTGACTCTTTCCTTTCTTTGGTGAAGGATGACTCGTTATGTCTTCATTTAGTTATATTCATTTTTACAAACCATATTATTATTTAATCCATTTGAAAGATAGAATATGGATTGTATTTATGATTTTTCGTTGTTCATAAAATAGTGGGGTAGTTTTAATTGTCATATGATGTACCCAAAAACTTTTTAAGATTGTAACATATTGGTTGAGTTTGGTTTCCTTGTAGAGAATTGTGCAGTTGTGTAAAATCACAAGTAATATCATATATAGAGTGACCATGGAGTAAAGAAAACATGCTTTTCCTAATTCGCATGATGAATTTCAAATACTTCAATGTTTTGACATAGCGGGCAAGTTGGTTTTGGTTTTCAGGCCAAATCTTCAAAAATATCAGTTTAAATTTTCTTTGACCAAGAATGATTTGGGAAACTAGTATATCTCTTTTTTTTATGATTGAGACATTTATAAGGCATGGAGTTTCAGTTCATTTTTGTTAAATATGTGTCCTTCTGGGTTGAAATTACATAGCTTAATATGACCATTAAAAAATGGTTGGGGTTGTTCGAATGCCTTTGAGTCTTTTAAACATTAAATCTTGTCGGTGCATTACTAGAAAAATGATTTTTTGTGGATAGTGATATATAAAATCATTGAGAAATTTCATTGGTCAAGGGTTAATGTCATTGTTTATTCTTCAACAATCATGTAATTTAGTGGTTTGAAACGCAATGTGATTGGTTAAATGTTGGCTTGTCGGAAGGTGATGTTGATATTATTTCAAAAGAAGTCGACTAGAAGTGGTTTGAATAAACAATTGGAAATTCATATTATCCTATTAGATTACTATGATAAGTGATGATCATTTCCCCTATCATGATTTTATCATAGATGAACTAAGAGATATCTAGTATTAATTCATGTTAATGCTTCAGAATATGTTGATCTTATTAGGTGGCCTCCCAGTATTTCATGTTGAGTATGTCGTTATTATTGAGGATTGGTTAATATTTAGTGAGGCATGGGTTCCCGTGTATTAGTTCTATCGAAGAACTCTTGAACATCAACAATTTTATCTAACACAACCATCAGGTTGATTCCACTTTGGGCTCAATCAATGTTCTTATGTGAGAAACTTTTCATTGTACAAACATCTCAATCATAAACATGGATTATGGATTACCATGCGATAGTTCATTTTACTTCAGTAATTCCAATATAAGGTTGTCTTGGATTTTTTGTCAGGCTTGGTGATGCATATATCGTGTTATGTCATAAAAATATAGGAATTTGTACATTAGTGGATGTGTACATGGTGAATGAAAGATATCAGGTAAGTAGGCATCATAGTTTGTTTTATAAAAGAACCAACAATCTAAGACAAACATCTTCATGAATTGTTGGCCAGAGTGTCTTGACTAGTTATCTCTTTTGTTCAATGGATCGATCAGTGGAGGATGATTTATGGGACATCGCCTGATGTGATGGGTATACTTTGTGTTTTCCATGGATTTTAATGAAATGATTGATTGACATAGGCTTTTTGGTCGATGAGGAATCATCCATTTTAACCATTTCGTAAATCACGTGAGAAGTGTCACAATAATTCTTAAGGGAATGTATTGTTGAAAATTTTAATAGTGGAAGGTGTTGTGGTAACAAATTTTCCCATTTCTATTATAGAAGAATAAGGTGGGAAGTACCTTTGGCTAGATGTTCTGTGAGATGAAAACATCTTTTTTTCTCTTCCAAAACAATTTTTGGGGAGTGCAGTCTCGGTTTTTCAGTTGGAAAATGAGCATTGCCATGGTATTTTAAAACATATGTGTCATGTGTCTATGAAGTGATGAATAGAGTGTTAGGTTTTGGGAAACAAAACATGACCATTTGAATGAGACATCATGACCCTTGTTTGATGGGTGATGATTCATTGTTCTTGAAGGCTTCTCTGGAATGATATGTTCTACATTGTGAAGGTTACAACATCCCACATTTTTAACCGGACGATATGTTAATGGGAAATATATTTTATTTATTTATTACATAGGATGTTTCTAAAACTAGGTTTTAGAAGAAAAAAATAGATTTTTAAACACATAAAAGCGATGATTTCTTTTTAAATAAATTAAAATAAATTATTTCCTAATAAAATAATAGTGAAATGAAGAAAATGGAATATAAAAATAAATTAATTTGTAAATAATAATAATAATAATAATAATATTATTATTATTATCTTCTTTTTGGTTAGTTTTTTTCTTCTAAAAGTCTTTGAAGGGTCTTCTTCTACCTCTAACATGCACCCGCACATCCAGCACACAACCCTAGATAAAACTCCATAGTGCTCACGACCTCCCTCCATGAGACCTCCCTCCCCACGACCTCTCTATTTGTGATAAACTCATCATGTGACACCCCCTAGAGTCACTCATTCTACAACGTGCACCCCACTTTCAGCAGTTATCTTTGATCATCAATCTCACCAGATCTCTTCACATTATTCATTCTATTCATCGAGGTATAATCCATTGATCCCTTCTCATCCCTCTCTTTGGCCAATTTATTATCCCCCATAACTTGATTTGAGTTCCTCTGAACTAAGGGTTTGGTGTAATCCGATTTTTTATTTATCCTTGGATGTTGGGGTACCCGAAGAGACTATTCCCATCATGTGTATTTTGAAATCCACCGCCGAAGGCGAAGAAGATGGGTTAGCATTGGTCCACTTCCAATGATTTAGTGTTAGTTTTTTATTTGTTCCCCATTGATTGTTAATTTATAATTTGGTGGTTTTTTAATGAATTAGTATCTCATATTTTATCTATAGTGCACTGGACCTTTCCATGTCGTTTCTAGTCACTAGAGTCAAAAATGACTTACCATGTATTCAAATGCAGGCCATTTTATAAGTATGTTCACCGTTATTTGTATATTTTCCATGTAAATGAATATATATACATATATCTATATTTAGGTGAGAATTAATATAATATAAAAATTCATATGTGTATGATAAGAGATAGGTGTATGCATATAATCATATATGTTTGGATCCTCGTGCACATATTCATGACTATGAGAATATATGCATTGGGGATAATTGTCCTAATATATATGTGATGATTTATATTCTCTAAGAGAGAAGCACAAACTTCATGTTTTCACCTCTAAAAATAAGTTAAGATCATGGTGATGGCATGGTTCATCTTGAGGTAGGGTCCCATTTCTATGCCCTTTAATGTTTATTAATAAATTAATTAATTTATTATCACCCTACTCTTAGATCATAATTAATGTAGTATGATTAGATTATATTTTCACCTTTTATTATTCTAACAAAATGTTAAATATGACCTATGGGTGGGTGATAAGAATTTCATGATTTTATAATAAAACCCTTCCAATAGTGACACACTTCCTTCAATTGAAAAATGTAGTGAGTATACTTTTATGTTTTTTATATTATTAATTTAGGTGTTTTTTTTAATTTTTTTACTTGTTTATATTATTTAAATATGAATTTTCAAGTTTTTGGTCCCTTTTTTCTTTCTGTTTCCTATGTGGTTACATCAATGTTCCCAGATACCTATCCCTTACACATGAGCTTTGTATTATAGCTATTACGTCTCAATGATTTTTATTGTTAAGGTAAATGGGATGGTCAAGATGGATTTGGAATGAGGGTATAATCCCTTAAGGGAAACTAACATAAAACCTTTGAATCAAGTACCTTAAAATCAATTTGACATGTTTAAGAAAAATGAATGGGAATTACCTTAGTAGGATGGCCCATACCAAATGTCTTGCTATGAATAAATGAGTTAGACATACTGAAATTTTTTAATTGTATTAAATTTATTGGTTTGTTCTATCATGTCCACTATGACCATCACTTAGGGTGAATCCAATTTGGTGTTTTTTCCTTTACTCTTGGATACACCTTCGGTGTGCAATCCCAAATAGCCCTAACGTCTCATGCCTTAAAAGATAAATCCCAACATTATAGGTAATGTTCATTAAATACCTTATGTTATTAATTTAACATAGTTAAATGGTTATCTAAATGTGTGATCATTTATCCTTACACCTCAATTATAAACTCATGTTAATGCATTATATATGATAGAAAATTAACATTGGATTCCTTATATGTTTTTTACAAAATTCTTATTCATGTTATTTGTATAATTTTTATTTATTCCACAAAATGATCCTCACATATTTACTAATGGTATGGACTCATATTAAAATTCATTGCTCATTATTCCATATGTATATTATTGTTTATGCATATTGGGTTTGAAAAAATATTATTATTGGTTTTATAAACAATATCATGATATCATGAGACCCTAAGATGTCATTGATGACATATGGTTAAATGAATGATAATACCATGTGTCTCTTGTTTTATTTCATTATTAAGGATTATGACTTGTTTCTAACAAAATACCTTGAACCATTATTGTATTTGTTTCTTATAACCTTCTAATATTATATAGATAATTGGGTTACTTTTGTGCTAAATTACTTACACCATATCAATGGATTGTACTATTTTACTTAATAGTTGAAAAGATTGTGGTCCATGATGACTGAAATTAGGATGCTTTATGTATACTATATACATGTGACATATTTATTGATGTTTCATTGGAAATATTCTAGGGGAAATATTGTTAACTTAATATAGGGTGGGTGAGAAAATGGGTTTCGTATTATGGACTCATCAATGGACACTCGTGCTCAGGTTGTTATACCAAGACGTGTCAGGGAAGTGGTGTTTTAAGCATTCTAGGAAAAAGCATCCCCTTGATATCTATTATACTATAGGGTGATATCAGTTCCCTAAGAGAAAACATAGGAATAAACTATTGGAATGATGTCTATTCAAATCATAAGGTGATACTAGGTCTCTTAAGTGTGATACACATGGTAGAATCATGGTTACCATACAAAGAGTGAAACATGGAACTTAGAAAGGATCACCTTGTACAGGCTTGGAGGAATTGTATATTTTGAATGAATTAACCATATTGAAACCTCCGGGAAGGGTTCGGACACCACTATTGTATTTCAGAGATTTTTTAAACTACATTGATTGATTTCTTCAGTTAATTTATGGTGATATACTTGTTTCTTCTATTTATATTAGTGCATGTTCTGGTGAATTTTCTCTCCCAGTTATTAGCATAGTTAAGTGATTAAATTGAAATTAGAACCCATTCCTAAGAACAATATTATGGGATTCACTTCTTTTAGTATCATTGTAAAATTTTTCATTCGTACACATATTATGATTGCACATGCACCTCATTTCTAAGTTTTTTCTTCAGCTGAAGCATTTGGTGTGGGATGGGTGTCCATTAGAAATATGAACCAAGTAGCGGATTTTTAATTTTTTTTCACATTGAATTTATTTTATATAAAACACCTCTTTATTTATATTACATTTTCTGGATTGGGTTACAAATTGTGGGTGTTGGCCAAATGAGATTTATATCTCTCACCCTAATCTAGTTCAAATTGTAACACCCCGAGATTTTATGAAAAATATTATTTTTAATTTCATTAATGTCTTGTGTTGTACGCTACACCAAAAGGAGCTTGCACAACATGCATCCTTGACTTGCCTTGCGTTACACACAATCATGACCTTCCTCGATAGCGTGTGTAGTACGAAATACCGAGTTTCAATAAACAACGATATGCTATTAAAATATTATTAAAACTAGCCGTTATGAATAGTAATAACCACTTTTTAAAATTTTGTAAATTTTATTTTTCAAAATGGAATTCATTTTTGGAATCGGAATATCGAAATTAGCTTAGGGTGAAATTTTGGTACTTTTCGGATAACTTTAATTTTCCAATGAATAGTGAAAATTACTAAATTTTAATTAAAAACAAATTTTTTAATATAAATAATTAATAGTGATAAATTATTAATTTGAGTGGTTTTAAAGTATATTTAGAATATATTTTTACAATTTAATACAATGTTGGTCATTGGATGTAATTTCACATTTAAACCAAACATAAACAATTGCTAATTTTTTGATATTTATTTTCTCTTAAAAACATGCTATTTGTTTTGACGATGGAAATTAATTTTTAAATTAATTAATGCAACTGATATGTATTGAAATTTGTAAAATAGACATCATTTATTAGTTCATAATATCAAATATAGCTTAGGCCTAATTTTTGGTATTTTTTCTGGAAACATTCATTTTTTGATGAATAGTGAAACCACTAAGTGGTACTTAAAAAAATGAATTTTTCATAAAACATAATTTTACTGCTTTTGTGAGTGGAATATAAAAAATCCGAGAGACACAATTGATGTCAGTAAGTAAAATGTGGTTCAATGAGATGAAATTTTTTTTGGTGAATAGTAACTTTTTACTTTTTTTTACCACGGTTATAAGTAAATGGGGTAATTAAGGGTAAAATTGATATTATTATTACCCTAACACATGTACTAATTCTATTGGATAAGTGTAATTCGACCAAAAACAACCTTAGAAATAACATATGACCATTTAGGCCCACTTGGATTATATTAGGACATTTATTATTAATTTATTTAAAGAAGTGTTAAAATAGTTAAAATCAAAGTTTAATAAGAAACCAATTTTTAATATATTGTGTTATACATAAGATAAATTCGACTATAAATATTCAATAGAAAGATAAATAGATTTTCTACATAATAATATTTTATTAGTAATTTTTAGACATTACATAATTTAATTTATCTACGACACAAAGATGATGCAGTAATTATATTATTAATGAAATATTGACATAATTGATGTCATAAATATCCAAATAAATGTAATTTGAGACTTTTTATGAATTAAACTAATTTTATAGGTTAATATGACATGTTATTAGGGATTTAAGTAACTTTTTTCAAACTAATCATTTTGTTATTATTTTCACAAAAATCAATTTCTAAATAGTGTCAAAATTGACATAAAATAGTTTTTAAAACAAATATTATATTATTAATTTTTATTTATTCCTAAAAAACTAATGTTCGCCCAAATAACTTAGATAAGGTTATATATATTAATAATAAACAACTTGGGGTTCGTTTGGCTTGTTATAGTACGTTTATTAACATTATAGTGTAAGAAAACAAAAAGACACGGTAAAAGTAAAATTATCTAACTTAAAGTTAAATATAAATGATAAGGTTATAATAGGAAACCAAACTTGTCTAAATTCTATTGTATGAGAGGATTTAGACCCATCCCCACCTTAGCTTTGAAATAAATCAATTTAAAGCTATTTAGAACCGAATTTTGCTTTATAATAAAATAATATTTTTAGTTTTTCCAAATGAGCCCCTCTGTTCCCTTATAAAAGCGCACCTCCTCCCCTTCTTCCTCACACCACTTTGAGCCTTCATGATCGGCCAACCCCTACCAATTTCTCCTCTCCAATTCCCTAGAAACATCCTAGAGGTCCTGCTCTTATTCAAAGACCAATTTTAGTGCCCTAAAAGGAGATCTCAAAAAGGCGTTTCAAAGAAGAGGTAATGTCCGTTACCAATTATTTCAACTTTATTTCTTCTTCCACATATTCTTCTTTAGTTGTTTCATTATGATGTAATAACATCAGTATCACTCATATACTGATATTTTATTATAAGTATGAAACAAACCTATTTCACCATCTATCCATCCTACGGAAAATGAAACCACCGCGCGTGCGTACGTACGGAATACCATCTCCACACCGTGGTGTAATCTATTTTCCACCACCACCTTACTTGGATGGGTATAATGGTGTAAAGAATTAATATATATGATTATTGTAAATGGATATTGGTTCTGAAATAGTATACATACACTCCAATACAATTCCACGATCATGAGAACGATATCATCGCTCGTGCGTACGTACGGACTACCGTCTCCACGACGCGATGAGATTCATTCTCCACGTTAAACATTCATGAATGATTATAAATTATATATAATAAGTAATCATGAAATACATGAAATAATAATGATACTTGATTTATGTGTATATATATGTATTTCATCTACTTAATTCAATTCAACTCAATAAGGAAACGAAAACAGCGTTCATGCGTACGTACGGCCTACCGTCTCCATGAACGGTGTATTTATTTCCATTTACTGATCTATTATATATATGTATATTATAAATATATATTATATATAAATAATTTTTTATATTCTGTAATTAAGTAATCATGATCTAAGTAATCATATGAATAATTACAAGTTAAAACACGAACGACAAATGAGACGATTTTACCCAAAACGCTACATTAACATTAATTTACAAAAGAACGGGTAATATAAAGTCATAAGTGAACCATATATGATATAAAAACAATGAATATGATTCTTTAATAAGTTAATGACATTATTTAAATCATTATACAGGCGGTTCGGAAAATTACGAAGCAAATCGGACCTAAGGTAAGGGAAATATCACAATCTCATTTTTATCCGTGATTGTTTATACTTTGGTTTTTACTGGGGTGTATTTTATCATCCACATCCATGTTTCCTCAATATGTAATATTATTTCCATCCACCTAAAATTTTTTAAATACAATTTTACCCTTCGGTGAGTTTTTAGTAAAAGATATAAAAGGAATCTTTCGTCGTTTTTCGTACGGGGTACTTTTTGACTTTTCTGAAAAAAGTACGAGAAGAATGCTTTTTTAACTTATACGGCACGAATTTATTTTTAAAACATTATTTCCAAGAATATTCCTTTACAAATTTTCATGTTTATTTTTAATAAACTTCTTTTATCTTATAATTGTATGACATGTTAAGAAAGGAAAATTGTTTTTGAAGTAGAAATGATATTTTCCTCAAGAATGGAGTTCAAGTGTTTTATCAAAATTATTTTCCATATAAGATAATAAAGGGTTCTATTTATATCCCTCTTATTAAATGGATTTTATTATGTTGTGATGGAAATATTTTTATGAATTACTTTATCTTATATAAATTGTTTTATGATGTCACGATGTTTAAGATTCCCATTTTTATTACATGGGTTAAGTTATGATATATGGTTTATGATTTTGTGGCACACATAAGAATGGTATAATTATGAGATGGGTGGGACCTATATCTCCCTCCAATTCATTGGGTAAAGATTTTCTATCTCATGAGATAGACATGGCTGGAACGGCAGGTTAACCCGGTTCAGTGAAACAGGACTGAAACGAGGAGTGAACTCGGTTCAGAAATGGAATATGTCCACTAAGATAGTCTTGGCAATGAGTCTTGACTAATAAGAAATGATTCTCTATGATTATGTGTGTATGACACATAGTTTCATGTTTTATGCTATGATTATTGGGATTACATTTCTCTACTATGATTTATCCCATGTTATGATATTGTGATCTGTTTTGCAGGTTATGATTTCCAAAATGTTATGTTCTTATAAATATGATGTGATTGATATTTCTTTTGTTTACCCTTACTGAGCATTTGAGCTCACCCTTTTATGTTTTCTTTTCCCCGGGATATAAAGAAAGGTTTTAGGTAAGAAAAAAAACGATGATCTTTATGGGAGATGTTGAAGATCTTTCACCACGATTAGAAGATTATATTCCTAGTTTCCAAAGACACTAAACTATTACGGTCCTTGTGTGTGTGTTTTTGTTATGTACTAACTATTCCGAAAAAGTAATGTAATTTCCATGTACGTTAAGCTTCGGGTCTCTACAGATGGTATTAGAGGAAAGGTTTAGTCACCCTTTAGAAACTAGAATGCGAGAACTTTAGTGAGATCCCTAGAGATATTTCTAAGGTATGTCTAGGGATGTCCCGAAGGATAAGTATACGTATAGGATATAGTCCTAGAACTATGGTAAATATCTTAGAATTTAACATAAGATAATAGATATTGAGGGTACCCCCCCCCCTTTACTATGTTGTTTTCCCTAGCATGATTTTTTCCACTCACACTATTCTTTTTGGGATTTAGAAAATGGCTGGAAACAGGAAGATTCATGATAATGGAGGATATGGCGGACAATGGAATGATATTCTTCATGAGAAACCAAATGAAATGGGATTTGGAAGTCCAAACATCATTATTATGACGAATCAGCAATGTCATAATATGATCAATAAACTCAAATTTGGTAAGTTTCCTGATTTAGATAATAGGAGAAAGATGGAGTTTCATGATGATCATAGAGGAAAACAAGTTCAATTTCCCTCATGTAAATCATGTGGGAAGAGGCATCCGGGAGATTGTTTCAATGAAACTGGAAGATGCTTTGGGTGTGGAAAAGAAGGACACAAAGCCAGTAAGTGTAAAGGAAAAGGTTCAGATAACACCATGGATGAGGATAATGGTATTTCTATGACATCAACAACGGTTAAATGTTTTAAATGTGGAATGTACGAGAATTATGAAAACCAATGCCCTAAGGGAATGTCTCATGAAGAGAATTAGTACGCCCGTATGGGTAGTATTTATGTTGAGGATGATGAAGAGACTACAAATGATATGTGAGATGAAATAATTGTTGAAGCTCGGTTAATGGATTAAGAAGGTACTGTAATGATTACTTGTTTATCAAGTGTAATTTTGTATAAGTAATCTCATGGTACTATAGAATAAAGAGACATCTATGGATTTTTAAACTGTTGTCTTTCCTTGAGTTTTGAAAGTGTATGATTAATGGTACCAGTATCCATGAAAGGTTATTCAGATATTTTTGTAATGTAGATGATATGCGCATAATGAAGGGATAAGGAGAAAATTAAATTCTTGACAGTATTCATGAGCTCATGACTGATATAAGGAAATAGTTATATCATGGTTTGAGTATGAAGAATTTTGGGGTTTTGGTATGTGGAAAGAGTCAACTTTTGACAGTACTCATGTTTTCACTAAGATTAAATGGGTATTCATTTTTCAAGAGAATACATGATTAAGGCCTTAGAATATTTGGAACGTGACCAACAAGACATATCTCATGATATATGTGGATCAACGATGGTATTAACATTCTTTTTACATGAACTCTTTGGTAATCATTTTCACTATAATATGAGATTGGACAACAATATTTTGGATAATCCTAAAGATTGGAAAGGATTATGTTGGAAATAAGTTAGTATTGTTTATGGATATAACTTTTTTTCGATATTATTGATGGGATGTTATAGTAATATAGCTTTAGAAAAAAGACAACCTGCAGGATGGGCGACAACCCATCGCGTCGGACAAAGCTGTGGGAATTTAACCCACTACCGAAGTGCGGCTGGGCTTTATCGCCTACCACTGGCCTACAGGAAGTTCATGGTTAGTAGAAATGAGTTTTATTTTATAACGTGGTATGATATATGAAGTATATGATCATTTTTGGAATAGTATACGATTAACCTCACCATAGATGGACTTATGTGTATTTGATAACTTTTGCTAACCTTTTGTTTGAAACAGATGGAATGACCCATCATTCTATCACATGATCAGTTAACACTTCATGAATAACAAATTCAACTTCATTTCATTAAGAGATGAAGTGGAAATTGTTCAAAGCATGAACAATAGTGAGATTGTAAAAAAACAAAGGAAGTATTTATTCTAATTCAAAATTATTCAACTTTTGGGAAATTATCTTGAAAACCAAAAATGTTTTCCTAGTGCCATTATATCCTATGAATCTGATTGTACCTTAGATCATCACAGATATATGTCTTTGTGATTGTTGGATATTTCGTAGCCATGTTCTCTACCACTCTCTATCAGAACTTGATGGTTAGATTTTTCGTCCATATCCATATTTTCACCTATGTTCTCCTATGTGGAAACCTATTGATGAGTTAATTTGGATAACCATTACATTTCATACATTAGTTTTTAAATCCACGTTTTGGTATTCCTTTTTTATGATGTGGGTTTCTATTAGACAGACTTTCGAATAGTAAACCATTTATAAACCCCGACGAATTTCGTGGGCGAAATTCATTTTAAGGGTGGTAGAATGTAACATCCCGAGATTTTATGAAAACTATTCTTTTTAATTTCATTAATGTATTGTGTTTTACGCTAAACCAAAAGGATCTTGCACAACACGCATCCTTGACTTTCCTTGCATTACACGCAATCGTGACCTTCCTCGATAGCGTGTGTAGTACGCAATACCGAGTTTCACTAAACAACCATATGCTATTAAAATATAATTAAAACAATCCGTTATGAATAGTAATAACCACTTTTTAAAATTTTTTAAATTTTATTTTTCAAAATGGACTTCATTTTTGGATTCTGAATATCGAAATTAGCTTAGGATGAAATTTTGGTACTTTTCCGATAACATTCATTTTCCGATGAATAGTGAAAATCACTAAATTTTAATTAAAAACATCCTTTTTAATAGAAATAATTAATAGTGAAAAACTATTAATTTGAGTGGTTTTAAAGTATATTTATAATATATTTTTACAATTTAATACAATTTTGGTCATTGGATGTAATTTCACATTTAAACCATACAAAAACAAGTGTCAATCTTTTGATAGTTATTATCTCTTAAGAACCCGCTATTTGTTTTGACGACGGGAATTAATTTTTAAATTAATTAATGCAACTGATATGTTTTTTATTTGGTAAAATATACATCATTTTTTTGTTCATAATATCAAATATAGCTTAGGCCTAATTTTTGGTATTTTTCTGGAAACTTTCATTTTTTGATGAATAGTGAAACCACAGTGGTAGTTAGAAAAATTGAATTTTTCATAAAACTTAATTTTACCGCTTATGTGAGTGGAATTTCAAAAATCCGAGAGACAAAGTTGATGTCAGTAAGTAAAATGTGGTTCAATGAGATGAAAATAATTTTTGGTAAATAGTAACTTTTTACTTTTTTTAGCACGGTTAAAAGTAAATAGGGTAATTAAGGGTAAAAATGATATTATTATTACACTAAAACATTTCCTAATCTATTGGATAAGTTTAATTCGACCAAAAACAACCTTTGAAATAAAATATGACCATTTAGGCCCACATGGATTAGATTAGGACATTTATTATTAATTTATTTAAAGAAGGGTTAAAATAGTTAAAATCAAAGTTTAATAAGAAAACCATTTTTAATATAGGGTTATACATAAGATAAATTCGACTATAAATATTCATCAGAAATATTAAACGATTTACTACATAATGGTATTTTATTTGTAATTTTTAGGCATTAAATAATTTAATTTATTTATGACACAAAGATGATGCAGTAATTATCTTATTAATGAAATATTGACATAATTGACGTCATAAAAACCCAAATAAATGTAATTTGAGACTTTTTATAAATTACACTAATTTTCTAGGTTAATATGACATGTTAGTATAGATTTATGTAACTGTTTTCGAACTAATAATTCTGTTATTATTTTCAGAAAAATCGATTGCTAAATAGTGAAAAAATTGACATAAAATAGTTTTTTTAAAAAATATTATATTATTAATTTTTATTTATTCCTAAAAATATATGGTTCTGCCAAATGACTTAGATAAGGTTTTATATATTAATAATAAACAACTTGGGGTTCGTTTGGCTTGTTATAGAAAGATTATTAACATTATAGTGTAAGAACACAAAAAGACAAGATAAAAGTAAAATTATCTAACTTAAAGTTAAATATAAATGATAAGGTTAAAATACGAACCTAAACATGTCTAAATTCTATTGGATGAGAGGCTTTCGACCCATCCCCACCTTAGCTTCGAAATAAATCAATTTGGAGCTATTTAAAATCGAATTTGGCTTTATAATAAAATAATATTTTTAGCTTTTTAAAAGGAGCCCCTCTCCTCCCTTATAAAAGGGCACCTACTCCCCTTCTTCCTCACACCACGTTGAGCCTTCAAGATCGGCCAAACACTGCCAATTTCTCCTCTCCACTTACCTAGAAACATCCTAGAGGTCCTGGTAATCTTTAAAGACCAATTTTAGTTCCCTAAAAGGAGATATCAAAAAGGCGTTTCAAAGAAGAGGTAATGTCTGTTACCAATTCTTTCAACTTTATTTCTTCTTCCACTTCTTCTTATTTAGTTGTTTCATTATGAAGTAATAACATCAGTATCACTCATATACTGATATGTTATTATAAGTATGAAACAACTATATTTCACCATCTATCCATCCTACGGAAAATGAAATCACTGCACTTGCGTACGTACGGAATACTGTCTCCACACCCTGGTGTAATCTATTTTCCACCACCACCTTACTTGGATGGGTATAATGGTTTAAAGAATGAATATATATAATTATTGTAATGTGATATTGATTCTGAAATAGTATACATACACTCCAATACAATTCCACGATCATGAGAATGATATCATCGCTCGTGCGTACGTACGGACAACCGTCTCCACGACGCGATGAGATTCATTCTCCACGTTAACCATCAATGAATGATTATAAAGTATATATAATAAGTAATCATGAAATATATGACATAATAATGATACTGGATTTATGTTTATATATATGTATTTCATATACTTAATTCCATTCAACTCAATAAGGAAACAAAAACAGCATTCATGCGTACGTACGACTTACTGTCTCCATGAATGGTGTATTTCTTTCCATTTACTGATCTATTATATATATGTATATTCTAAATATATATTATATATAAATAATTTTTTATATTCTGGAATTAAGTAATCATGATCTAAGTAATCATATAAATAATTACAAGTTAAAACACGAACGACACATGAGACGATTTTACCAAAAACGGTACATTAACATTAATTTACAAAAGAACAGGTAATATAAAGTCATAAGTGAACCATATATGATATAACAACAATTAATATGATTCTATAATAAGTCAATGACATTATTTAAATCATTATACAGGAGGTTCGGACAATTACAATGTAAATCGGATCTAAGGTAAGGGAAATATCACAATCTCATTTTTATCCGAGATTGTTTATACTTTGGTTTTTACTAGGTTGTATTTTATCATCCACATACATGTTTCCTCAATATGTAATATTATTTCCATCCACCTAGAATTGTTTAAATCCGATTTTACCCTTCGATGAGTTTTTAGTAAAAGATATAAAAGGAATCTTTTGTCGTTTTTCGTACGAGGTACTTTTTGACTTTTCTGACAAAAGTACGAGAAGAATGTTTTTTTAACTCATACGGCATGAATTTATTTTTAAAACATTATTTAAATGAATATTCCCTTACAAATTTTCATGTTTATTTTTAATAAACTTCTTTTAGTTTATAATTGTATGACAAGTTAAGAAAGGAAAAGTGTTTTTGAAGTAGAAATGATATTTTCTTCAAGAATGGAGTTCAAGTGTTTTATCAAAATTATTTTCCATCTAATATAATAATGGGTTCTGTTTCTATCCCTATTATTAAATGTAATTGATTATGTTGTGATGGAAATATTTTTATGAATTCCTTTATCTTATATGAATTGTTTTATGATGTCACGATGTTTAAGATTCCCATTTTATTACATGGGTTATGTTATGATATATGGTTTATGATTTTGTGGCACACATAAGAATGGTATCATTATGAGATGGGTGGGAACTATATCTCCCTCCAATGCATTAGGGAAAATATTTTATATCTCATGAGATAGACATGGCTGGAACGGCAGGTCAAACCGGTTCATTGAAACAGTACTGAAACGAGGAGTGAATTCGGTTCAGAAATGGACTTTGTCCACTAAGATAGTCTTGGAAATGAGTCTTGACTAATAAGAAATGATTCTATATGATTATGTGTGTATTCCAAAATGTTTCATGTTTTAATTTATGATTATTGGGATTACAATTCACTACTATGATTTGTCCCATGTTATGATATTATGATCTGTTTTGCAGGTTAAGATTTAAAAATTGTTATGTTCTTATGAATATGATGTGATTGATATTTCTTTTGTTTACCCTTACTGAGCATTTGAGCTCACCCTTTTATGATTTATTTTCCCCTGGATATAAATAAAGGTTTTAGGTAAGAAAAAAAAGGAAGATCTTTATGGGAGATGTTGAAGATCATTCACCACGATTAGAAGATTATATTCCGAGTTTCCAAAGACACTAAACTACTACTGTCCTTGTGTGTGTGTTTTTGTTATGAACTAAGTATTCCGCAAAAGTAATGTAATGTCCATGTACGTTAAGCTTCAGGTCTCTACACAAATGGTACCCATGTAGCCCTTATAATTTTATGATCTAGGATGACTATTGTATTACTTGTACATAGGATTTAGGAGCAAAGGACAGAGTTGGAGCTCAATAATTTCATGGAGATAACATGAAGGTATTTTTTATCCTTTATTATTACACATTTTTGTTAAGAATGTTGTTTTTAATGATTTTAGTTGTGTATCATAAACATGATATGAAATCAACTGTTTATAATATGGTATTGGCCAATTTTTTTAAATTTTTAATTATTTTCTTCGACTAATTTTTAAATTATAATTTATGTTATTGTTTGTTCATATTATTCTTCATCTATATAGTATTTATTATTTTATAGTGTTGTGCTACTCTTATCCATTGAGGAATAAATTCATCATGGACACACTCTAGGCCCTCACAACTAGACATAAGCATATTGTATTTGGGGAGATTCAATTGTTCAGGCGTGGCCTTAAATTAAATATATTACATTACATTTATAATATAGTTAATAATAAAATACCTCTTGTTCATTTCAATAATAATTTTCAATTAAATTTATACCTTTTAATACAATCCATTCAATTCATTATGATTAATCTATTTATTCATGGTGTTCCATTTCATGTGAGTCATAATCATTATGGTAATTTCACTTGTTTTTCTTAAGCCTGAAAAAATTGATTTATGGTATAAATGATAGGAATACTAATTATTACCCTTAAAAACAAAATCCTTTTGGAATAATCAATTATAATCCTCACATTCTTCTTAACCAAATTATTTATCTCATTTAGACATACCATTTAATTTTCAATGTCTCTTGTGTAATAAGTGGTTTCAAGGAAACATGGCATGTGTTGACATGGGAAAATGAAACATCAATTTGTTAACCACCCTAACATTCCTTTTTACAATTATATCCTCATGCATTAAGAGACAACAAGGGATTATGGAAAGAATGAATAAATAGTAGTGAATATATATTTATATCATGTTTGTTGTGCTTATTTAATTGGGGATTCTTCTGGAATTGATTGATACATGTTAGATTATTATATTTCAACTTTTATATAAACTATAATTATAGAGTAAATTTTTAAACATTCAAAATTGAAGTGTTGATAGATACTGTCAATTTTTAATAAAACTCCTCTAATAGAGGTGAGATGCCTTCAAGTTAAAAAGTAATGATATACATACATATTGATGTATTATTGAATTTTAAGTCTTTTACTCATGATTACAAGGTTAATTATTGATTTGTTTTTGTATTTTAGTCTCCTTGGTTATTCCAAAATGATGTTTCCACTTTCTATATAAGTGTTGAATTAATCAAGACACCTTTTAGGCGTTATGTTATATAATATTAGGAATTAATTATGTAGGAAATTAATTTGTTTCCTACATGAATTAAATTAAGGTAAATCTCTCTGAGTTGGAGAATTAATTGAGTTACCATCTATGGTGAGATGTTTAGTAATTGTTTTTGGTGTGGACCTTGACTCGTTGAATCGGGTTGATTAAATTTTGAATAGTGTGGTACAAACAAACCTATTAATATAATTGAATGATAATAGTTATGATAAATTGTAACCAATGGAATTACATGTTCATGATGTCATTATTTTCAATAAATTAATTGAATACATTAGTTTTAATGGAATTGATCATGGATTTTGAATTGAATAAGAGGTATTAGATTATGCACTGTATATTAAATGTAATTAATCATTAATAATGGTTTATAAGGGCGGTATGTCCATTTCAATTTATTTTAATTTTAATTAAATATGTGAATTGATATTTTCCATGATTGTTTGGAAAATTTGATATGGTTTAGGGAGAAAAAATGTGTTCTATATTAGGGGAAAATGGATAGAGTCTCCGTAATTGATGGGAAACAACCCGATGCACCTGAGAAGTGGTGTTTTGACTTTCTGGGAAATTGATTCTCGATGAAATTAATTCTACCACTGTGTAATACTAGATCCCTAACGTGTTACCATGGATGGACCCATTGTTAAGATGGCTATTCCATACCTCGGGTGATACTCGATCACATAGGTGTGATACTGGGACAGACTTATTGTTACCATACCACAAGTGATACCTACAATTCGGAATGGATATCCTTGGATGGGCTCAATGCCATTGGAATATAAACAGACATACATTAGTGATACCTCAGGGATGGGATCAAACTATAGCATTGAGATTAACAGTCTTGATAAAAATGTTGTAGATACATTTATCGATGTTTTATAGAGTTTCCTAATGCAATGTGATACATCTCTTTTTCTTCTAGCACACTTAGTTTCTGACAGATTAATTAGACCCTAAGAAAATGAATAATCTTGGGAAAATACCTTCTGGGTTTTCACGATTACATTGGACCATTTATACATATTATTTCTTGCACATGCGCCTCTTGCAGACACCCGAATTAGGCAAAAGCCGGTGGTATGAATCGAGTTTTTGTTTTGGAACCTAGACCAAGGTGTTATCTTTTTATATGTTGTTTTTAAAGATTTAAATATATTAAACAATGTCTTAATTTTAGAATCACTATTTCTTTAGGCAAGACGTTGTTTGTTGCCATCTAGTGTGGTTATGTCTCTCAAACTTTATGCCTAAGAGCCTTGGTATTTCCATGAGTTTTAAGCCTTTTTCGTTATATTCTTGTGACATTGTCCTTAGTACAACCCACTTTCCTAAAATGACACCCTCTTTAGGATGGGTGTTCATGTCCTTCGTGGCCAATAATATGGGTGTGATCATTAAGAAATTTCTTGTTTCCATCTTTTTTGGCATGCCATGGGCATGCTTGACTATTTCTTAGGCCACATGACTCTCTCTACATCCTCTGTTATGGACAACATAGTGTTATTGTGTGTATTCTCCAGTTATCTTTGGAGTTAAGTCACCTAAACATTAAATAAAATACTTTATATCAATTCCTAGGAGGACTTTCTAGACTCATATGTTTTTACATTAAGGTTGATTCAATTTCTTTATCCTTATATATTATCTTTACATTGTGAGTGTGATATGAGAAAATTTCATGTATATGTTTATGGTGGTTTTGATCTAGTGCGCTTTTGAGTTGATAATTTATCTTATCAATATTTTATTGGGACACAACTAAGGTGGGAAGTGTCATGTAAGTTATTTTAAGTTTTTTTCTTATTGGTAGTGTGAAAAACAACCAATTTGGGCCATTGGGGCATAGTGGGTCTTACATAAATAAAAAAGAGGCATGTGAACAATAAATCATGAGAATGCTTTCTTGGCAGCATAACGATTGAGTGGTTGGTGATCTTTGAAACCCTTAAAAAATGTTTTTGGTCATGGGTGGACTATGCTGGTAAATATTTCACAATAACGGGATAAAATGTGTGGTAAAGGATTTGTGATCGGTTAAGGACAATGCTTCGGCAGGTGAAACTGGTTTTCTTTCAATGTGATTCGACAAGTTATGGTTTGAATATTATTTTTTCTAATAATTGGGTGATTTTTACTGGAAACCATTGAATCATCATTGTGTAATCTTCTAAAGAGATGACCATTCTCCCAATCGTGACAACATCCTTTCAACACTAGCAAGGATTTGGGCTTACGACATGCAATAGTTTAAAATTTTTTGGGAGGATTTAGTGGCCTCCTAATGTTTTATACTGAATTCATGGTTCTTATCAAGGAATTATTAGTCTTGATTGAACCTTAGATTCCTATATATGAACACCTCATACATACTCTTAAACACCACATGTTTCATCTAACATGGCTTCTAGCCAGATGCCACTATGGGATCAAGCAATATTTTAATGTGGTAATTTTATATTGTACCAACAACTCCCTTGTAAACATGGAGCATATTCTACATTGCATTAGTTCATTTAACTCAATTCATTCAAATAAAAGGTTATCCAAAACATGTTGTCACATTCAATGATTCTTAAATAAAATAATTTCATCCAAAGTTAGGTATATGGACTTTTTTATGTGAGTGTGGTGAATGCGAGATACCTTAGAAGAAGGCCTCATATATTAGTTTATAAAAATTCCATCAGTCAATGATGATCATATTCTTGAATAGTTGAGCAGAGTGGCTCGACTAGTTGTGTGTCTTGTTTAATGGAGTGATTATTGAATTTTTTTTAAACATTGTGATATATAATGAGTCTAGTTTGTGTTGGCTAGTGGTTTTCATGAAAATCTAGCTGAACTTGGGGTTTATGATCAATGGAGAATCATCCATTTCAAAAAATTTAAAAATCATGGGACAAGGGTCTACAGAATTCATAAGATCCTATCTTTTAGGAAATTATGGGGGTGTACGATCTCATGACTCATAACGATTCCCATTTATAATGATAAATATAAATTTGGGATGTAGCTTTGACCAGATTTTTAGTGATATGATGATTTCCATGTCTCTAGATAAGTGCGCTCAGGTGATTGTCACTCAATGTTTTGGTTGTAAATTAGAATTACCTCGGTATTTGACAACATATGTGTCATATGTTTAAGAAGTGACGAAAGGTGTGTTAGGTGTTCAGAAACCAAACGTGGCCATTTTAATGAATCTTAATAACCCATATAGGATGGGTGATTCTTTTAATTATTCTTGAATGCTTCTCGTGGATGAGATATTCTAAGGTAGGAAGGTTTTAATGTCTGGTGTTTTTAACTCGATGAAAAATTCTAGGGGAAATTTTCATTTATCATTTTATATGTTGGATCTTTTTAAAAGTATGCATTAGAATGAAATTTCTTAAATTTTAACAGTTGAAAGTGATGATATATTTGAAAATTAATTAAATATAAATAATTTCAAATTAAAATAGATGTGAATTGAGAAAAATAAAAAATGAAAATAAACTATTTTTTTAACAATAATAAAAATATTATTATTATTTATATTATTATTATTATTATTATTATTATATAATCTTGCTTTAAGTAGAACCCGCAAATTGAGTTTTTCTATTTCTCCCTACCATGTGTGATGTAACACACTCCCCAACACCACCTTGAACTCTCCCCTATAACCGTGTGACACACCACCTCGACACCCTATCTGATCATCAGTTATTCTGATTTCTTCTTGGATTCTCCTTTGATATGTCATGGTATGCCCATACAATCCGTCTTCTCTCCATTCATGGATACTTTTTGGTCTATTTTTTTCATCTTGATGTTTATCTGATCCCAAGGTTTATGGATAACTATTTTTTTTGTTTCATCTTTGGTATTAGGGCAAGAAAATGGTCTCCCGAGGTGTGTTAGTGAATACTATGGAATTCTTCGCTAAAGAATAGTGGGTTTGGTGCGTTTTAGTTCACCTTTAATGTTTTGGGGGATCTTTTTTATTCCAAATTGTTATTTTTTACCTCTATTATTAGGGTAGTTTGAGTTTTGTTGACTTCATATTAATTATTCGGTAGTGTGCTGGTCCCTACCGCGTGGTTTTGGGTTGATGGGTCTAAGGAAACTTGACTACGTTTAGATGGGTATGTATAGATATGTTTTCTGGTTCCCTAGTCATGTGTATATGCATCCATGTTAGTGAATATACATGTACGGGGCTATGCGTGCCTATGAATATATGTGGACATGCATAGATTGGTGAGTGGAGGTAGTTATACGCAAATAAGAATATATGTAAGGATCCCCTTTCACATGTTCATGGACATGTGGGTGTGCAAATTTGGGATATGTGACCTTATATGTATGTGAAGGTGAATATGCCTAGTGGGGGAGCATCAGCATCAAGTTAGAAAGTTCCAAGAGCAGAAATGTTCGGTTTGGTTCTACCCTGAGGTAAGATCTCATTCCCTTTCCCTTTAATATAATTAAATCATTAATTAATTTATAATCATTCATAGTTTTTAATTAAGGATACATGGTTTTGAATAAATTCATACCATTAATAATTTAATAAAATTATTATTGCTGATACATGATTATTTGTAAAACAATG
This sequence comes from Viscum album, assembly GCA_963277665.1. Taxonomy (NCBI): domain Eukaryota; kingdom Viridiplantae; phylum Streptophyta; class Magnoliopsida; order Santalales; family Viscaceae; genus Viscum; species Viscum album. The sequence goes on along the minus strand of OY728159.1, from coordinate 1,143,775,783 downwards.
TCATTTTTTGTAATAAAACCCCTCCAAAGGATGTGTGCTACCTTCATGTTTAAAATTTAGTGAATGAATTTTCTGAATGACTTCATTAATGAATTGGCTTCTCTTTATGCTTGAGATTATAATTTTAAAAAGGATTATTAGTGTTTTGGGCCACATTATGTTTCATTTTCCTAACTAGTCACATGCCTTGTTGCATTAACAACAGTCTTTACACTTGTCCCCGTTAAAAGTAGTTTTATTGTCTAAATGAGATAAATGATTTAGATGCAGATAATAGAATTATTAGAATATCATATTCAATATGGTATTTTTTTAGTCTAATAATTATGATTCTTTTATTGGAAACTTATACCCTAAATCAATTCTGAAATTCATTGGAAGAATGAGTGTGATGACCATAATTAAAATGAATAACACTAAATAGAAAGACATAAATAAATAGTTTAGTCATAAAAAATTTCATGTCTTATATTAAATGGTTTATATTTAATTTAACATGACTATTGAAATACATTACAGTTATTGTACTATGAACTATATTAATAATTTTATGCAATAGATTAAATTTAATTCCGTTCTTGAACAATCTAGTTATCTTATATTATTTAAATTTCATCAAATGACATGTATTTGGGGGTCATGTTGATTTCATGATCCTTTTAATTATATCACATTATTGATGTACGTTTTTAATTATTATTCCAATTTTTATTCGTTTCAATTATATTCTTTCATAGTGTTCCTTCATTAGAACTTTGTGATTCCTTTTTTGAATAATTCTTTATTCTATATTAGTGGCACAATGTATATTGTATGGATATATTGAATAGATTGTGGCTAATAGTTCTTCATTAATATCATTATTTATATATATGTTTCCCATGTCATTTATGTATCGATGTTTTCCTTGAAATGTTCTTTGGAAACTATGGTTCACTTGATTTAATCCTGGTGAGAACATGGGTTTTGTATTAGGGACTCATGGATGGAATCATGGATGGACTCGTGTGCTTGGGTGGTTATAACAAGATGTGTCATGGAAGCTATGTTTTAGGATTACTGAACAAGGGCTCCCCCCAATATTTTTAATATACTATTGGGTGATACTATTTCCCTAAGAGGAAACTGAGCAAAAACATGTTGTAAATATGGATATGCCTAGCCTCATGTGATACATGATCCCATAAGTTTGATACCTAGGATGTAATCATGGTTACCATACCATGAGAAATAGATGGGCCTACAAAAGTATCACAATGGATGAGCTCAATGGCATTGGATATTTTGAATGGATGTACCATAGTGAGTCCTCAGGGACGAGATCCTACTCCATTATTGGATTTGAAATATTATTTGATCTACATTGATTGATTTAATGGTTTAATTTATTGTTCTATACTTGATTCATCTATATATATTACCACATGTACTTATTAATTGTCCAACTTACTTATTATCATATTTATGTGATGACATGGTAATTGGACACCAAGCATAAGCACAATCTTGGGGGTGCACCTATTTGAGTTTCATTGTTACTTTTGGAACTATTACACACATTACGCTTACACACATACATATTTTATAATATTTGGCTTAGCCCGAAGTAGGTGGTATGGGATAGGTATATATTAGGAACCCAGACCATGTTTCTATTATTAATTCTCTATCACCATTCATTTCTTTTATATTTCACACTTCTTAATTTATATTTCATTGTCAATATTGGGATACATATTTTGGTTTCCGGGCTACTAAGATTTATATCTCGCATCCTACTCAAGTACTAGATGTAGTTGAGTCAACTTTATAATTTTAGGATATAGGTTTACTTCTATATTGTGTGTATATAAGAGTTATGATCAATGGTCTACGAAATAGCTCGGGATGCTCATAGAGATTACCAATGGGGGATTTCTATACTTTATTTATTATTTTATTGTGTTCCAAACCATGTCATATTTTTTAAAACATTTAGTTATGTATCATCACTAAGAAATGCATTCATCTATTATATAATCTGGTATTGGAAAACTTTTATAAAATGGTCACTATTATTCTTCCCCTTCACTTTTACCAATTCATATACAACTTCTACAATTTTCTATTGTTTATTAATGGATAATAGCACTATACAACTCTATTAAGAGGCTATAGTATCATCACTATCACCTCATGATGTCCTTCATTTTAGTCGGTAGACTTTGGCATATGGGGAGTTGTTCTTAAGGTCATGTAATCGACCGGTCCCACTCCAAGTTCCATTGAACTAGGTCATGAGATGGTTTTCCACTAGACCTCAAGCGCATCTCCCTAAACAATAGAGGCTTCAAACTAGTATCCAAATACTTGGTTGAGTCTTTGGGGAGGCTATTCCATAATATTATAAGGTATTACATAAAGGTAAATAATATATGAACAATTATCATAATCATATTGAAAAATAAGATATGAGAAGAAGTCGATAAATGACCCATGAGAATAAATAATAACTGAAAAATCGAAATAGTCATAACCAATACCATGATGATTTCAATGTATTATGTTGAAAGTAAATAATTAAATGTGAGGTGGTATAAGGTAGAAGAATAGAATGCATGATAATAAAACTACTAAAATAAAAAACATTTCCAAATGGCATCTTGAGCAGAGGCTCATTCATCTTCCACCAATGCTCCATCCAAAACAACAAAGAAATCAATCATCAAAAGTGGCACATTTTCTTGTATGCATACCTACGATCATAAATTATACTTAGGTAACAAATGTCACTGAACTAGTGTGTGAGATATATTCTCATTAGGCTAGCAACCACGGTATCTACACCTTTCCATTTGGTGTTTCATGAGAATAGTAGTGTTCTGATGTATAATAATGTAATAAATTAATTAAATTAATTAAGAGAAACATTGTCTCATCTATAAAATAGATACTCATATCATACCACCTACTTCATCCAGATTGGGATGTCTTAATGTGATACCTTATATTGTATAATATATATAGCAAGGCCTGTGTGACATGAAATACCAATGAAAAGGGAAAACCTCCAACCTTGTGCTTTGTCTTGGGGTATAATACATATGTTAAAACTAGGTGGACTAAAGGAACAAGAGATGTATCAAAATGAATAAAAAAACTCTATGTTTTTTTTGATAAAGGCATCTCCAACATTTATACTAAAATTTAAAATTTTATAGCTGGGGTCTTAGATTTCCCCTAAGGTATCGATATTGTAAATCCATTCAATTATACACAACTCCACGAGGCCATCCACTGAAACCCATTATAGAGTCACTGAATCTCTCGTGGTATGGAAACCATGAGTCCATATAAAATATATCCCATAAAGGAATAGTATCAAAGAAGGATTGGAGTAGCCATATTTCTAATACATTTATCCTTGAATGCCCCAAAGGGAACTGGTATCACCTAATATTATAGTAAAAATCTTGGGGAATTCCCTTCTTGGTGATCCTAAAACATAGCATTCCCAACAATTTGTGTTGTATTTTATCGAGTAGAGAGAGTCCAATTGTGGGTTTTCAATACGATAAAAAAGTTCTCTCCCTAGATCGATCTCATTTGAAAAAATAAAAGTGTCACATATATCATTGGGATTCATTCATGATTTCATCCCTTTAATTAACAAATTATTTCCACATGTTTACTGATTATTCAATCCAAATAGTCTCAACTAAAAATTATAATATAATATTAATCCAAAAAATCACATTATTTGTGTAAGAAGAGGTGATGACAATTAATAATAACAAAGAACAGCATTATTTATAAAAAAATTATTTAGGAAGAACATATTGAATGGAAAACCAAATTCATGGTTCATGATTCACCCTAAATAATTTATTCTATTTAAAACATCTAACCAAATTATCACACATGCCCATAAAATTGACAATTTAATGACTCAATGCCAAAGGTAAATAAAACAATATTGTTATCACACCCAAAGCGGTGTACCATGGGATGGAAATGACCCATGCAAAGAGTTTTCCCGAAACGAGAGTCACAATGATTGTGGAAAAATTGTTTAACAAAATTAATAAGAATTATGTAGGATTCTACAGTAATAAATGACTAGTAGAAAATGGTGCGAAGTAAACAGGGATAAAATGATGGGTAATAATGTAGGAAACCTACCTCATAGTAATATTATACCCCACATCTCACAACAAACATTGATTTTTCATAAAAGGGAAGAAATCAGGGGATTTTACACAACCAAAATTTCAGGTAAAACATTTCTGCACAAGATTTCCCAAATAAGAATGAATGAAACCAAATACTAATTATAGTAGATGATAATCATTAATGATATATTTAATGTGATTTTGATGGTGAAAAAATCAGAGGAGAATAAGAGGTGCAACGGTCTTCTGAAGCGAAGGAGGCTAGAGGCACATCACATGTACATCTAGGGGTGATGCACAAGAGGAAAGGGGGTGAAGAGAGGAGAAAGAAATAATTAAAAGGAAAAAAATAAAGCAGATGAAAAAAATAAAAAGAATGAAAATAAATATGGAAAAAATAAAACAAAATAAAATAATAAAAATAAAATGGATTGAGAAAATAATAATAATAATAATAATAATAATAATAGATTGAACATATTTAAAATATTTTTTACTTTTATCCTAACATATTTTAATTTATTATTTATTTTTATTGATTTTTAATTTCTTTATTTCTATAAATTTATATTAATGATTTTTAATTCTTTTAATTTCATTTAACAAGAAAAATGCACCAGGGAATGGTGTAATATTTTGTATAAATCCTGCACAACCATTAAAAAAATATTCTACTCTGGAAAAGAATCAGTTCATACATGCATGATCCTTCGGTGAAACTATGGATTTAATTTAACAATTAAATGTTTCATGTCATGGTTAAAGTTGAGACATTACAAACACCCATCATTAAGACATCTCATCCATGATTTTCCCTTCTAAGGGTAGTAGAACATCATTTGAGAAGAGTTTGTACCACTGTGCACACTCACTAGTCTCCCACACCCAGGTCTCCTCTTGAATGCGTAAGTGCTTCCATAGCACCTAGACCATAGGATTGGACATTCCTTGAAGATTCATCATTATTTGATTGACAATACAAATCAGATGCTCCATGAAGTATTCACCTTCCTTAAGCTTGATTCTAATAGTGTTAAATAAATGAGATGGGATTAGATGAAAATTTTGAAGCTATGATACATCGAAGAACTCATGTACGAAACTATAACTATGAGGTAATAAAAACTGATAGGATACTTTACCAACTCTTTCCACTATCAGTAATGACCCTAAATATTTTGGTGATAACATTCTGTCTCACTTAATTCACCTGTGAACCAACCTTAGTAAAACACGTAGAAAGACGCGATCTATCACCTAAAAAATTAAGGGTCTATAATGAAAATTGATATAATACTTTTGTATCGACTTTTATCTAGATATATTTTTATGAATCAAATGGACATGATCATAAGTCTCATCAATTAGATGAAAAACTAAATAGCCCCCTCAACATCTTCAAGACAACATAGAGTTGAACAACACAGTCTACCATAGATGACCTCATATGGAGACATTGGAATTATTCCCTCGAATCTATTATAATAGGATAACTAAACTATAAGAAAATGTTTTTTCCAATGACCACCAAAATCAAGAATACATGCCTAAATCATATCCTCTAACACCAGAATGGTCTTCTCAGAAAATCAATCAGTTTGGCGGTATAATGCAGTACTCAAAATCACCAGGGAACCCAGTACATTTTGTAACACTGGCCAAAATTTTGATTTGAAAAGTGCATCTCTATTTTAAATGATTCAGTTGTGAATTCCAGGATGTTAAACTGTCTCTCGAATATATAGTGTTGCTAACTACACAATAAAGAAGGTATCTCAGATATATTTTATGTATGTGACTTTGGTGAACCTAAGACGATCAAACATACTACATCTCTTCCTAGAGGAGACATCAGAAATACCATGACAAAATACATGAGGATTTAATTCCATTTCAACTTAGGAAAGGACAGAGGCTATAGGAGTCCAGCAGTCCATCATTAATCTTCATTACATGCTAATAGGTGGATCATCATGTAATTAAACCCTCTATTTTCTTCTTCATAATAGTCCCCTAGTATTTAAAATTTATATCTCTGTACATATTTTTGCTGATCAGTCCATGTCTGGTAAATAACCATGTTGTCTGGACTGGGAATTTTGTTTCATGTTGTTTGATATTATAGTAGATATGATTTAGTCTTGATTGAGTGGAGTACTTTTTGTTTCTTATAATTTATTGAATTTCTAGTAATTTGACCCAAAGTAAAGTATTTCAAGGATGAATAATTACCTAGAACATAATAGGCACATAGTAAATTCACATGCGATGTATAGTGAAAAGCCTTTTAGTTTTATTGTATTTTTTCACCTAACTTGATTTTGCGCCTTGATTGATATTCCCTGATTAGCTTTATACCAATTTAAGTAATATAGTATCATGAATTCTATGTTTACTTCTTGTTATATAATGGTTCAATGATTAATATTCTGGGATTCTATGTTTATAACATGTTTCTTTGTGTTATACACTTTTGATAGCAAGTTTGGTTTGATATAAAAATTGTTGCATGGGCTTCATATAATTGGTTTTTTGGGTGAGTTATATAGATTTTTAATGAACGAATACATGTTTTCGATTGTGAGGTTTATGGAATACTTACAACTGGGAAAGGGTAACCCATTTATTCAATACATAATGAGCATAATATTTACATACATTTTTTTGATGTTGTTAAAATGCAACTTTTGTTCGAAATTTTATTCGAAATAAAATCGATACACATATAAATTCTCAACTGGACCTAAGTGGGTTGGTTGAGGAATGTATCTTGTGGGATAACCCTTAAGGGGAGTTTATAATTGTAATAATTAATCAACTGCTATAATGTTACTTTCTGAAAAACCTAGGTTGTATAAATTGGACCCTCATAGGTAACCTTATTTTCTAAAATGAATTTATGTTGATATGTTTTCTAATAGATGGATGAATATCAGGAACTGTAAAATTCATTAAAATGATGTTTTTTATACTTTCTGGATTTTTATTGATGTTCTAGTTGAATCATTTTATTTTTTATAGATTCCAATGTGAATAATTATAATGTACATAAAAAGGAATTCTAGGTGGTGTACTTTGTTTATAACCTCATCAAATTTCATTGTTCATGGTTAGAATTCCATGTTTATGCATGAATGATCACAATATTCCATGGATGCGAAATGATTTGTGAATGGTTAATAGTGGTACATCAGTAGAGGTAATAGATCTTCTTTCAAGAGAAGTCAACCAATAGTGGTTCTACCGATCTTGTTGGTAATCTTTTAATCCCCATATTGTACTTTTCATTAAGTTATGAGAAAGTCTAATATCCTTAAATATTCTTTAATATACTAAGAGTGATATGGTATTACACAATGCTATATTTAAAAAGATGTTGTGAGGATTGAGAGGTATATCAATGTAGCATGTTGTATGTGTTGTTCTTATCAAGAAATGGTTAGTCTTGAGTAACCCTTTGATTCCCATATCGGAGCACCCGAGAAGAACTTTTGAAAACCATATGTCTCATCTAACTTGACCTTCCAGCCAATGTCACTCTGGGCTCAATCAATGTTCTAATGTGAGCATCTTATCATTGTACCAATGTATCACTCTTAAACAATGATTATGGAATAACATTAATTAGTTCCATTCAATCTATTCATTCATATCTGATGTTATCATAAAAACTTTGTCAATCTCAGTGATACATAAATCATTGGAATGTCACTGGGAGTTAGAAATAAGCACATCTGTGGATGTGTACATGGTTAATGTGAGATACATTATATGAAGGAATCATAGTTTAGTTTATAAAAATGATGGCTGTCAAAGTTGAGTTTCTTCCAGAATAGTCATTTCGAGTGTCATAACATGTTGCCTCTCATGTTCTATAGAGCAGTCAGTGAATGATTGTTTTTAGCATGTCATATAATGTGATGAGTGTAGTCTATGTCATCATTGTATTTTCCTGAAAATATTGAATGACATGAGTAGATAGATTTGTGGGGAATAAACCATTTTAACTATTTTATAAATCACATTAGAAGAATCACTATAATTCTTAATGACAAATCTTGTAGTGAATTATGATGGAGGAAGGTGTCGGGCTCGGAAGTTTCCCCATTTTTAATATTAACGCCAATAGTGGGAAGTATCTTTAACTAAACTTTTAACAAGATGATGATGTGATCATTTCTCAAGCTAAACAGGCTTAATTGAGTTTCATATCAGTGTTTCATTTGGAAAAGAGTGTTTCCCCAGGATTTTATAAATATAATTGTTGTGTGTTTATGAATTGTTGAAATGTGGGTTGGGTTTTTGGAAACAAAATGTAAAAATATGAATGAGACTGAATTACCCCTATAGGCTGGGTGATGTGTAAGAACCCAGACCTTCCTTTTATGTATGTTTTCCTTTTCTCATCATTTTTGAGAAAACTTATATTTTCTAGAGCTTGTGAAGAGGTGCACGGTTGGCACACGGTCTGAGAAAACTATGCGGCCAGCCCAAGAAACCATGCACCCTTGACAGTGGGTTATGCACCTGATGAGAATGGTTTTTCAAACCACGTGGGAAAGCCGTTCAAATTCCGAGGTTGAGACAGTAGCAACTGCATGGTTGGCACACAGTTTTGCAAACTGTGTGGAGTAACCGTGCGACCACTTAATGTTTGGGTTTTCATGTCCTAGGCCACTCGGGATTTCCCATTCCTCTCTCATTCATCCTCCCACTCGTGGCTCACGCGGGAGTTGTGATTTTTAGAGGATGGCAGATCTCCTTGGCTCATTTCGGAGGCAAATCGAAGGTGTTTCTTGGCGGATCGAAGGCGGCTCTCCTCGGGTAAGTCCATCTTATGGTTATTTGAGGTTTTGGTTAGGGTTATACCTCTTCTTCTCTTAGTTTCCTAGATCTACAAGGGTTACATGTAGATCTATGGTTTTGTTTCCATTATGTGTTAAATCTTGACCTTGTTGACGTTAGGATAGTGGTTTTAGGTGGTTTTTAGGAGGAGTTCACACGGTTTTGATCATGTTTGGGAGAAGAGGTAAATTTTATCAAACCCTAATAGGAAGGCCGTTTATGCCTTTCAGTTTAATGTCTTGAAATTGTATGTCCAAAACCACCAATACCCATGACCGAGGTATTGTGAATTTACTGTTTTTAACCCTGTTATTTTCTGGATTTGATGGTTTGTGCGAGTGGAGGATATTTGTATGTGAATAGGGTTGATTGTTATGCTTTGGAGGTGTTTCCCATGCATGATCTGTTTATGACTATTTGGTTCTGCTTAACCTGTTTGGATGCTTTGTTTGTTGACCATGCCATGTATTGTAGGATGTAGTGATCTTGTTTATCTAACATGCTGATATGCTATAGAATACTATCCAAGTAGTTCTTGAGGTTTTCCATGGCTGTTATGTGCTGCTACACATGCTTGAATTACATAGGGTCGCAAGAACCTAGTATATAGACCATACAGAGAATTTATGTTGAGGGATTATCCATTTTGACTTTATAATTATATGATGTGAGACCTCTAGGGGAATTGATGTTGAGTTCTTCCCCAGAGTGTATGTAGTTCATCAACGCGGGCAACATTGTGATTTGATGATGAATTATTCCCCATACCACCTTTAGTACGATACGAGACTATAGGGGGAATTGATGGTGACTGCTTCTTCAGAGAGTCTATTCGTAAGCTGAACCAGAGGGGTCAGATAGAGTGTGCTTCCCAGAGGGTTGCCTGTACATGATAGGTAGGACAAGAGGAGATAGGCTCTGGGAAATTTTTAGAGTGTTACATGTTTGTTAGATGCTTTCTTGTATCTGTAAGGTAAGACCATATGGGATAGGCTATGAGTACTTCACATAGGGTTACTTGTTGTGATTATCTTATCTGTTTAGATGTTGCTTTATTTGGAAACTGTAGATTGTATTTTCCTGCTGAGTACATCCTGTTTACTACTTTCTGTAATTTTACATGTCATATATTCACTGACTGTTAGGCACACGTCTTGTGGTGGTTTCCTACTATGATTTGTCTCTTAACATGTATAGGACATGTTTTTGGCCCAAAAAGATTATATTTTTGCAGGTATAGACAAGGGAAATAACACTTCTACTTCAAGTACTTGACTTGCTGTGGAGATGGAGAGCATGGGTCCAAGGTTAGGCTTGCGATGCTGAGGTGTTGTTTATCTACTTATTTTATACTTTGGTTTAGTACTGTTTGTATTCAGTATTGCGACTTTTTTGGCTGTTTTCGTAGACATATGTACCATACATCATTTTACATATATGTGCTTCAATTGTTTAATATCTCTATCTTCCGCTGTTTACTATTGTTGGATATTTACTGCTTCATCTATTGTATATTTTCTTCTCTTATGATGTGTTACTCTTCCAATTAGGGAATTGTTTCCCCAATGTCACACACAAGGCCCTCACTACTTGTCGGCAGCCCCTGGTGTTCGGGGAAATGCGCTTGAGGCCATGTGACCTACCGGGTACGTGCCACCTCTAGGTGGATTCCGGAGTTGGGACGTTACAATGTGGTATCAAAGGCATTATTTTCTTGTTGAATTATTTTTTGGAGCCTTTATCGAGGGGTAGGAAGGAATAGTTACTTGGTAATAAGTTGTGCACAGGAGTAGGTAACCAATGTATAGGGAAAAGTCAATCTACATCGATATTTCAAATTTTTCTTCATTTCAATTTTACAGTTGATTTTATTTCACCATTGGGTGATTCACATGTTTTGTGCTATTATTGATGATGTTATTGAGGTTCTATTTATGTTGCAACCCGATGAGATGAGGTTCTACCATATCATGCATCATATGGGAAGTTGTTATAAATCATGTGTCATGCATTCTTGCCTTTCCATTTAGGGTGTATTAGCAGTTACATGTTGTTGTGTTATACGTTTTATAGAATATTCCTGATGTTGTGATAGGTTATTGATAAAAAATGTATGCATTTTGATAGGGTATTGTTTGAGTAAGTTTATTTTAGTATGAATGCCAAATTTGGTTATTGAGGTGTTATGGGCCCTCAAAGACTGGAACTTAGTGGATCATCACCTTGTCCTGTTTGTTCATAACATGTATAAGATTTACAATCGTTGATTAGTGGGGATTATGGGCCCTCACAGATCAGAATTTGGAACTTCCAATGTTTGTTTTAGTGCTTCTTTGGGTTCCTGAGTAGTTTGGGAGGCTTAATGTCCAGAAAAAAAACCAGAATGCGCACCATGAAGTTTTAACTATATGACATGTATTCTTCAGTTCGGGAAGAAACAGTCTATCTTAAGTACACATCATGTACTAATATGTTTAAATCCCTTTTAATATTTATCTAAGGTGTGCATTTGACCTTGCAGATTCATGCCAATGAGACGTGCTCCGGTTTTATGCGAGCCACAAGGCGGTGATCAGACACCGGATATGGCTGATCATGGCCTTCTTGCAAATCCTCCTGCTATGCATATCTTGGAACCAACAGTTGTACCGTAACTAGGTGATGATTCACAGTTAAGGGAATGCTTTATGAGGATTATACCGTCCTTTTATAGAGCACCGCCTCCTACCCCGTTGGTGGGATATTTGACACGGGTCTTTCGGCAGTAGCATCCTTTCACCTTCTAAGGGGATGGGGGACCCCAGGCTGCCGAGTCATGGCTAGAAGCCACACTGACGATCTTAGACCATCTGGAGATGCCTCCAGAGATGAGGTTCAAGCTCGCTACCTATATGTATCATGACTCTACCAAGAGGTGGTGGGATGTGATCTCACAGGCCGAATTCTAGCAGGTTATGGTGTTGGATGAGTTCCAACACATCTTCATTAACTACGACTATCTGGAGACCTTGAGGGCCGATTGACCCCAAGTGTTTATAATTCTCTAGTAGAGTACACTTTTTATTATAGTTTATTCCTCTCATTTCACTGATCTTCAGAGTTTCACACCCTTCCTGGGAAGATATTGGTTATTTTTTGCAAGGATGTTCAAGAATGGCCTCTGAGAGGACATCTGATCTAATGTGAATATCTTCATGTTGACTTCCATCACTTATATTGTGAACCAAACACTAATTACAGAGTGATATTTTAGGGAATCCGGAGTTGTGAGCTAGGGCAGCTTGACATCCAGAGTTAGTGCTTAGCCAGTTGATAGCCTGAAGCACCGCAGGGAGACTACATAGGGAGATCCGAGTAAGCGAGATGTATCTTCTGGTTGCCTGGTGGTGTGATACCAATGTGGGAGAAGTGGGAATACGAGGCCTCAGTGCCAGAGAGACTCGGTGGAGTTCCAATTTTGTAGAAAGTTGGGACACATTCAGCGTTTCTGTTAGAAATATTCACTAGCAGCTAGTGACAAGGGTTCATCTATGAGTCCACATACATGAGCAACTCCACCAGTTTCTCACCAGTCTGGGAATTGGGGTTCCTCCAGCCGTTCAAGCCGAGGTGGAGGTTGCAACCGTGGTGTTTAGTCACCTGGATACTAGTGACAGCAGGGTGGATCAGCTCATAGTTTTCTGGCAGGGTCATAGGGCCACAGAGCTGACCAGACATTTTTAGTAGAGAAGACCCATCAGGAGATGGATCCCGACCCCTATAGAGTTCGAGGTACGATCCTTGTTGCCTCAGTTTTATCTTCAGCTATTTTTAATACAAGGTATTCCCATAGCATTATATCGATTGCGGTCGTGGAGATCCGTGGGCTATGTATCTTTTCTTCTGTTGATATCATGCTGTTACATACTCTGTTGGGGACTAGGACGACTAGTGAATGTTAGTACAAGGAGTTCCCTCTAGAGGTTGGTGGGTGTCACTTCTTTTGGGATGTCTATGTCCTAGAGAAGACAGGTTATGATATTATTCTTAAAATGGATTGGTTAGTTACATTCCAGGCAGTTGTCAACTATTATCGCCTTAGGTTGAGTTTCATATCACCGAAGGGTGGATCTTTTCTTCATAAGGGTGATTGGGATGTCCATGCAAGAAAAGCGGGTCCAGAGAATCATGGGTTAGGTGGAGTTATAGCCCAGATTAGTAATCTATATCTAAATGACCAGGCGACATCACAGTTATACGTTCCTCCAATCGTGGATCATTTTATAGATGTCTTTCCAGAGGACAGTTCAGGTTTCTGTCTAGAGTGTGAGGTAGACTTCTCGATTGAGCTTGTTCCAGGAGTAGCACTAGTGTCCATTCTTCATTATAGTATGGCTACACCTGAGTTGCCGATGCTCAAGAGGCAGTTGGAGGAGTTGCAGGCCAAGTGTTTCATCTGACCTAGAACTTATCATAGGGGTTCATCTGTTCTGTTTGCGATGAAGGCATATGACACCCTCAGGCATTCTGTAAAATATCAGAAGTTGAAGCAGTTGATGATCAAGAATAGCTATCCCTTGCCCCGTATTGATGATCTATTTGATTTGTATCGAGGATCCTGGGTGTTCTCGAAGATTTACATGAGGTCCGGTTATCATCAGTTGTGCATTAGACCATCAGATATACCTCTTACAGCCTTCAAGAGAAGGTATTATCTATATGAGTATTTCATTATGTAATTTGTTCTCATGAACACACCTGCAGTTTTTATGGAATTGATGAATTGAGTGTTCCATCCATACTTAGATTCCATCGTGGTGGTATTCGTGGATGATATCTTGGTGTTCAATCACACTCGACATGACCATGATACCCATCATGAGATCATTTTGAGTACACCGAGGGAGCATCAGTTATATGTTAATCTCTCAAAGTACCACTATTTGATGGATCAAATTCACTTCATGGGTCATTTTATCTTAGAGGTAGGAGTATTAGTAGACCCATAGAAAGTGAGGGCAGTAGTTTCTTGGGAGCAGCTGAAGAACGTCCTTGAGGTGCGATGTTTTTTAGGGATTTTTGGATACTACATGCATTTCATACAAGACTACTCATGCTTAGCAGCACCACTGACGAGTCTGACTAAGAAGGGTGTGAAGATCATATGGTAAGATTCTTGTGAGTCATCCTTTCAAGAACTGAAATATAGGTTGAATTCAGCACCAATACTAGTCATTCTAGAGCCAAAAAAGAGCTATATAGTTTACTTCGATGAATCAGGTATCGGGCTGGGAGCTGTGCTTATGCAGGGAGATGGATTCATTGCGTACGGGTGTCGGTAGTTGATGCCAGATGAAAGGAATTACCCGACACACGATTTGGAGTTGGCAGCTGTTGTTCATGCCTTATGTTGTTGGAGACATTTTCATTTTGGGGAGAATTTTTTTGTTTTCACTGACCACAAAAGACTCAAGTACATATTTACTCAGCGTGATATGAATTTGAGACAATAATGGGGGGTCGAGTACCTACAGTCCTTTGACATTGAGCTTGCCTATACGCCTGGGAAGAGAAACGGGGTGGCTGATGCATTGAGCAGGAGGACTCAGATACATGAAGTTTAGGAGGCCAGTAGTGAGTGGCAGCCTATGGCTCTATTATTTGAGATTCATTTAGTGGTGTACGACAGACAGGGGTAGGATTTTACTTCTTCTGTAGCTGTTACATCTACTCTACATGATTGAGTACGAATGAGGTAGCTATCAGACTCTGAAGGCCTAGTCATGTGGGAAAGTGTGTCAGGAGAAGACCATAGGCAAGGATGAGATATTGTGTTTCCAAGGATGTGTATGGGTACCAGTAAACATACATGAGGAGCGGATTCATGACTTTCATTCCTCAGTTTGGGCAGTTCATCCTGGTATCACCAAGATGTATCGTGATCTACACTATCAGTATTGGTGGCCAAGTATAAATAAATACATTGCTGGTTTCATGGTGAGGTGTTCCACCTGTCAGTAGGTGAAGGCGGAGCATTAGCAGTAAACATGTCTTTTAGTGTAGTTACACATTATTGAGTGGAATTGGAATGGAGTTACAATAGATTTCATGACAGGGTTTCCAAGGTCGCCTCGGGGGAATGATGCAGTATGGGTTGTCATTGACAGACTCACATAGGTTTCTCACTTTTTGCTGATTAACAAAACCATCAGGGTTGATGAACTTGGATAGTTCCACATCCGTGAGATTGTGAGCTAACATGGAGTTCCACAGTCCATTGTTTATGACTGGGATACATGTTTTACTTCATGGGTCCGGCAGGGGCTTCAAAAGGCTTTGGGAACATAGGTACTTTTGAGTACAGCTTACCACCCCTAGACTGATGGCTAGTCCGACCATATGATTCAGGTGCTTGAGGATATGCTTCGAGCATGTATTCTGGATTTTGGAGGTTTTTGAGAGAAGCATATACCCCTTATAGAGTTTTCCTACAATAATTTCTTTCAAGAAACTATACAGATGGACCCTTATGAGGATTTGTACGATAGGCCATGCTAATCTCCCTTATATTGGCTGAAGGTGGGAGAGGCAGCTTTGTTGGAACCTTGTATTGTTCGGGAGACCACAAATCTGATAGATTTGATTTAGAAAATGATGGCTACTTCATAGTCTCGACAAAAAAATTATGCTGATAAGCGGAGACATCCTCGGGAGTTTGAGGTCGGGGATCAGGGTTTTCTATGTGTCACACAGAAGTTGGGGCACAAAAGGGATTAGGAGACATGTTAAGCTTTCACCAAGGTATGTCGGACCGTTTGAGGTGTTGGAGAGAGTTGGGCCGGTTTTCTATCGGTTGCAGTTACCTCATAGCTATCGGGCTATGCATGAAGTATTCCACATTTCCCAGCTTCGACATTACTTTTAATACCCATATCATGTCTTTCAACCCGAGGAGGTTGAGATCGAAGTGGATGTGTCATTTTAAGAGCATCCAATTCGGATTTTCGATCATTGTATGAAGGTTCTCTGTGTCTGGTATGTTCCCTTGGTATGAGTGCTATGGCAGTACGAGCAGCTGTAGGACGAGACATGGGAGAGGGAGGCCGAGGTACGAGAATAGTGGTCAGAACTGTTTAGGTTTTCTTCTTCTATGCTGCACTAGGTAAATTCGGAGACGACATTCTTTAAAGGGGGATGTTTTTATGAACACAGACCTTCCTTTTAGGTATGTTTTCCTTTTCTCGTCATTTTTGAGAAAAAGGGTTTTTTTGGAGGATTTGTAGAGGCGCACGGTTGGTGCACGGTCTGAGAAAACTGTGTGGCTAGCCCAAGAAACCATGCAACCTTGACAGTGGGTTCCACACGATCTGCACATAGTTTTTCAAACCTTGTGGGAAAGTCGTGAAATGTCCCTAGTTGATACTGTAGAGACCGCATGGTTGGTGCACGATTTTCAAACAGTGCAGGGTAACTGTGCATCCACTTCAAGTTAGGGTTTTATGTCCCGGACCACTCTGGATTTCCCATTCTTCCTCCCACTCATGGTTCACGTGGGAGTTTCAATTTTCAAAGTTGGAGGGGGGCTCCTTGGCTTGTTTTGGAGGGAAATTGAAGTGGTTTCTTGGCGAATCGAAGGCGTTTCTCCTCGGGTAAGTCCCTTTTTTGGTTCTTTGAGGTTTTGGTTAGGGTTATCCCTCTTCCTTTGTTAGTTTCCTAGATCTAAATGTGTTTCATGTAGATATAGAATTGTTATTACTTTCTGTGTAAATGGTTGACCTTGTTGATGTTTGGGAAGGGTTTTTGAGGTGGTTTCGAGGAGACATTGGTCCGTTTTAGAGCGCATTTGGGCGAAGAGGTCGATTTCGCCAAACTCTAAAAGGTAGGTTGTTTGTGCCTTTTAGTTTAATGTCTTGAAATTGTATGTGAAAAATCTCTAATATGCATGAATGAGGTGTTGTGGGATTACCCTGTTTATCCATTATATTTACATGATTTACTGGTGTGTGTGAGTAGAGCTTATTTTAATGTGAATAGGGTTTATTGTTATGCTTTTGAGGTGTTGCCCATGCATGATCTGTTTATGATTGTTTGGTTCTACTTAGCCTATAAGGATTATTTGTTTGTTTCCCATGTCTAGTATTGTAGGATAGAGTGATCATGTTTATCTGACAGGCTGATATGCTGTAGAATGTTATCCAAGAAGTTCTTGAGGTTTACCTTGGTTGTTACACGCTGCAACACATTATTGACTTACACAGGGAAGTGGGAATTTTACGTATATACCATAGAGATAATTGATGTTGATGTATTCTTCATAGTGTCTTTATAATTATATGATGTGAGACCACAGAATAAATTGACATTGGCTTCTTCCCCAGAGTGCCTATAGTTTCATGACACAATCCATAGGGGGAATTGAAGTTGAGTGCTTCCCCAAAGCATATTTAGTATGATAAAATACTATAGGGGGAACTGATGGTGAGTGCTTCCCCAGAGAGTCTATTCATAAGCTAAACCATAGGGGTTTTACTAAGTGTACTTCCCAGAGGGTTTCTTGTACACGATAGGTAGAACCATAGGGGATAGTTTGTAAGCACTTCCCAGAGGGTTACTTTTTTGTCATCTTCTTTCTTGTATCTGTTAGGTAGGACTAGATATGAGAGTTTGTGAGTACATCCCCTAGTGTTACATGTTGTGATTATATTATTTGTTTAGGTGTTTCCTGATTTTGAAAATGTGGATTGTATTTTTCTGCTGATTTCTTCCTGTTTACTGCTTTCTGTACTTTTACCTGCCTTATATTCACTGCATGTAGGCACAAATCATGTGGAGGTTGCCTATTGGCATTTGTCTCACACCTTATTTGGGCCATGCTTTTGGGCCCAAAGAGATTATATTGTTGCAGGTATTGACAAGGTCAAGAGCCCTTCTACTTCAGGTACATAACTTGTTATAGAGCAGGATGGAATGTGACCAAGCATAGGATTGCGATGATGAGGATCTATTTATCTGTTTCTTTTTTACTTTGGTTTAGTATGGGTTGTATTCAGTATTGTGATTTTTTGGCTAATTTATTAGACATATGTACCATTCATCATTTTATATATATGTTCTTCATTTGTTTAATATCCCAGCCTTCTTCTATTTACAGTGATTTGATTTTTAATTCTTCCCTTATTGTATATTTATTTCTCTTATGTTGTGTTACTCTGCCAGTGAGGGAATAGTTTCCCCACTGTCACACACAAGGCCCTCGCTGCTAGTCAGCAACCTCTGGTATTCAGGGAAATGCGCTTGAGGCCATGTGGCCAACCGGGTACAGGGCGCCTCTAGGTGGCTTCCTAAACCGAGATTTTACATGATTTTTTTATTCCCAAAGGATTTTAGAGGACAATTAGTTCCATGGTAGGAAGGTTGTAACATCCCACATTTTGAAATGGACAAAAAAATCCAAGGGAATTTATTATTGTTTATTTATTTCATTGTTCATTTTTTAAACAGGGTTTCAGAAAAAAAAAATTGGAAGACGAAACACATAAAAGTGGTGAGTTATTTTCAATGAATTTTAAATTAATTAATTTTAAATTAAAAAATGTTAAATGTGAAAAATGTAATGTAAAAAAATGTTTTAATAATAAAAATAAAAATAAAAAAATATTATTATTATCACTATGATTTTATTTAAATTAATTTTATTATTATTATGATTGATTTATTATTATTTTTATAGTATTAAATATCCCATATGGGGGTTCCCTAACCCCTCCATGCACATCTGCCTCTCCTCCTTTAGAATCACATGACATAGAACCTCCTTGTGCTCTCCTTGGTAGTGCGCATTTCACATATATGGATGCACATTTGGTTACCAATTTAAATAGGTTTTCTTGATGAATATTGTCTGTATATCTGAGGTAAAAACTTCTCCCACATTTTCCTCCTTTAATTTGGCCAAATTTCATATTCTCATCATGCTATCTTGTTCGGTTGAACCCAAGGGTTTTCTTTGGACTGATTTATGAAATTCCTCTTACTTCTAGGGAATAAAATAAATATCAGGAGTCCTTGGATCATATTTCGGAAATTTCCCCAGAAGTTGAAGTTGTTTGGAGTTTTTTGATCCACCCATAGGGGATTTTCAGTAATATTTTCCCATATACATTTTTTTCTATCATTTTGTAATCATGTATTTTGTAATTTATGAGTTCCCAATGTTTTTATTTAAGTGTGTAGGACATGTCGTTTGGGTTTGAGTCACTAAATTCTATGAATACTAAATTTGTATGCATTTATAGGTATATATATATATGTAGGTTCCCCCATTAGGTGTATATTCAGCCATGGTAGTGGGTATTCCTGTATGGGTATAGGTGTACATATTTATATATATGGAAATGTATACCTAGGTAAGTGGAGACGAGCGTATGCATATAAACATATTGACAAGGATCCTCTTTCATGTGTTCATTTCAATGATGATGTGTTCATTGGGGTAAGGTGTCCTTATATATATGTGTGATTGATCATTTTCTCAAAGGGAGTAACATTATTTTGAGTTAGAATGCTTCAATATTGGAAGTGATGGCTTGGTCTCCATTGAGGTGGGATCACATTTCATGTCCTTTAATTTTGATAATGTTTAAATTAATTGAATATCACGATGTTTTTAGAATTTAATTAATGTATAATGGTTTAGTTCAAATTTTCCTTTTGATAATGTTAATGAAATGATTAAAGGTGATAATGATTTTTTTCAAAACAAATCCATGTTTTTTAACAATCCCATCAAATGGAGGTGTTCTTACTTTAATATAAAAATGTAGTGATATAATTTGATGCATGTCTATCTTAAATCCTTGGTGTCTCTTTCAGATTGATATTATAATTGTTTAATGGTATTCTTTTACATGGCCCTTGTTGGTTATTTCTAAATGACATCGATTCCTTTGAAAAATGGTAGATGATCCATATAACCTCTTATATTTGTGTCCCACATTTTAGTTTGAATTACCTGTATTGGTGATCTAACATCTCCCTATTTATTTCTACATCACTTATTTTATGTCACGCCATTATGATGCTTTCCGAATCCTTTATCCAATTCCTTGTTATAACTTATTAAATATTTTGGATTGTTATATCATGTCCCATGTGGCCTTCAATTATGGGAATCCTGTTTCAGGTGTTCTTCTTGCCTCATGGCTATCCCATTGGGTGTGCTATCTTATATGAACATAAATTACCATTATTTAAATGATAAAACACCACCTTAATGTTTATTTGGATTAAATTCCATATGTTATTAATTGAAATAAGGATAATTGTTAGCTATTAGAGTGACCATTGAGAATTGTGACTCACTTATAAACTCATGTGAATAGCTTATACATGATGGATTCTTAACATTTGACTCCTTATTCCTTCTATAAAAATTCATAATCATGTTTTTAGTCTAACTTTTCTTCATTTTGAATAATCCTTTTCACCTCCTTTCCATTTTTAGGGGATTATATTAAATTTTATTGGGAAATGGGCCCTGTGCATATGATTGTATATGCATTTTTTGTGCCAAAGTGGTTTTTCTTGGTTTTTTAAACAACATGGTAAATCATGATATCTTGATACCTTGAGACATTATGGATGATATATAGAGGCATGAAAATTACATGTGCATTTTGTTGTATTTCATTATTAGAGATTATTAAGTGTTTCTATGATTCTTGATTGAACCATCCTTATATTTATTTATTATTAAATAGTGACAGTTCAAAGAGCCTTGGGTTTCTTTTTGGATAAATTCTTTATGCCATGTCGATGGCTTGGATTCTTTTAAGTGATAGCTTGAATATATTATAGCCCATTATTCTTATTTAATAGTGGGATTTTTTTATATACATTCCATGAGATTTATGTATTGATGTTTTCCTTGAAATGTACCTTGGAATCTATGGCTCACTTGATACGATATGGGTGAGAACATGGGTTCTCTATTAAGGACACAATGATGGACTCTCGTGCTTGGTTGGTTATACCATGATGTGCTAGGGAAACAGTGTTTTAAGATCTCTAGGAAATGGAATCCCTAGGTATAAGGCCCTGACCTTAAACATTACTTCATATTTATATTAATGAATAATTCACATTGGGGATATTTTCAGGTTTAGAGTTTTTTAGAATTAGGAAATAACTATTACATCTCAAAAGATTACGAAGTAGACACTTCTACACAGTTTCCTTTTTTTTACAAAACAAGAAATCTTGAAAAAAAGTGTCATGTCTAGTTCCATGTTTAAGACAACATGAATTTTCCTTGATCCCATCCTTGACCATATTCCACATTATATCCTCTGAAATACATTTCAAAATAAACTTGGGATGAGCATAAAAAGCTTAGTAAAAGATACACAAAGAAGGAAAACTGTTAGTTTTTTAAAACAACAAGTAAACCAAGAATAATTTATCAAAGTAATAATTTTAACCTTTATGAAGTAGTAAACACTCTTCAATAAATAAAAAATCATTACTTACCCTTTTGTAAGAAAAATATTACCATAAAACCCATATAAAGAACACATAACATATAAAGGTAACTTGGGACATAAACATACTTAAATGGAATAACCATACGATCGACTTCCACACATATAACTAAAAGGAATACCCATACGGCCGACTTCCATACCCAATGTATTGGAGGTTATAACGTATCCACTGGTCTTGGTATTCATGGAACCAACCATCATATAGTTTATCATGTAACCACCCATCAAATGTCCAAGTACCATTATAAAAGCATAAGACATAAAACAAATATAATGGAAAGAAAACATTTCCTCATTTCGATCACAATATATCACTTAAATATATTGACATAACAAATCCATTATAAAAACCACTTTCAATACCAAAATACGTAATAGATTATATGGTATTTATTTCATTTTAAAAACATTATGGATTGTTGAGGAAGCCAAATACCAAATAATACTCGCGGCGGCGGAAAATGTCGTTGTCACCGCGTATGATAAAATAAACATTGATTTTTGTCATTTAGAAAAATAATTCATAGAAAAATATTCCTTTTCAATGAAATGAAAATTAAAAGGTGTTTTATACAGTTTATAAAATAAATTCTTTTATTAGAACAAAATATGCCTCAATGAAAGGAGATTGAGACGAAGTCCCTTACCTCGTGTCTTACTTGACTCGATTGCTCTTTAATCTCCTGAATAATAAACTAAAGTTAATTTATACTTTCTTAATAACAATTTTAAATATTATTATTCCTTTTAAATAACTTATTTTCTTTTTTATAAACATTATTTAATCATTTAAGTTAATAAAGATCGTTTTGTCGATATTTGGTACTTAAGTCAAAAATGGACTTCTTACAATTACATGTTGTTCAGGTGGTCAAAGGTTCATTATATCCATAATTATATTCATGATTTGGATA
Organism: Viscum album; assembly: GCA_963277665.1. Lineage (NCBI taxonomy): Eukaryota > Viridiplantae > Streptophyta > Magnoliopsida > Santalales > Viscaceae > Viscum > Viscum album. Next base: position 1,143,753,352 of record OY728159.1, on the reverse strand, counting down.
TCATATATATCATATATATCCAGAATAGAAATGTATTTATAATAGTACATAACATTTAGAGGTAAGAATTGAAATGCACCGTTCATAGAGACGGTAAGCCGTCGGTACGCATGAACACTACTTTCATTTCTATTTCGTATTTTTTGGAATTAAAACGAAATGAGAAAATTATATATTATAATTACAGTATAATATATATTTTATATATTTAACATATTTTCATTAATTACATTCTTTATAAATTCCATGTTTGTCATGACCGAGCCACATCACTTGAGGGGGCTGTAGTCCACACTTCCTCAGATGAAATTATCGTATTTTCACAACATGAAAAGCATAATAGTGTTTTTTAAATATAAAATACAGAAGCATATAGTGGGAATAAATATATAATATATCATATATAAATACAATGACATCATAATACCCACCATGAAAGGTGTTAAGAGAAGATTGAACAATCATCGTTTCGTGAGGCAGTAATTCGCCATCCACAAAAACAGTATGTTATTTAACCATTATACGGAAGTGTGTGTATGTGTAGATCGAATCCTTCTCATACAAATATCCTAGTATATTTAAGATACTAGTGTTGTTACAAAATAAATTAATAGAAACATTTTAGGTGGTTGGAGTAGCAAAATAAAACAAAAGGACATAAGAGAAGACATTACATTTAAATTGGGTAACGCCCTTTGGTTTGAACCAGATGGGATTCTTGACGATCTTTATGCCTAAGGTAAGGCTTCTAGAATTAGGAGAGGTATGTGGAGAGATAAAATTAGAAGTGTCTGGTCGATCCAAAGGCTTTATAGGTGTGTGTAATGGGGTAGAGGTGGGGGCCTTTTATAAGAGGGAGGAGGGGCACTCTTGGAAATTCAAGAAATGTTACTTTATTATATAATACCTTTCAGATATTAAAGGTCCCAAAAGAAAATATTTCTAGGAAAAGGTGGTGAGGGTTATAAATCCACCCAAAAAATAGTTTTTAACAATTTTAAATCTTATATGTTACCTTATATTTTCATTTTTTAAATCGTTCATTAATGGGGTAATCGCTGCATCATCATGATGTCATAAATAAATTTATTTATTTAATGTATAAAAATGATAAAATAAATATCATGATGTATGAAATATTTTTATATTTCTAATGAATATTTATAGTCAAAAATATTACTTGTATAACCTCATGTAAAAATTTTCTTAGTTAAACAATACATGTTTGTGACATTTTTAATTAAACTTTAAATAAAAAGTGATTAACGACATTTTCTTACCCAAGTGGCTACATGGCGTCCCCAAGTTGACCCATGGATTTTCCTGGTTGGAAATGACTCATACAATAAGGGCATGGCATGTGTCAAGGTAATTTCATATTATTAAAACATTATTTTTACCTTAAATTACACTAATTACCTCTAATCGTGATTAATAAAAATAAAAGTTATTATTCACCAAAAAATTATTTTCATCCCATTGAAACAAATTTTTCATAATACTAACAACCATGTATGTCGGATTTTTGAAATTAAATTCACAAAAGTGGTAAAGTTTCATTTAAACAAAAAATCGGTTTTTTTAATTACCACTTAGTGGTTTCACTATTCATCAAAAAATGATGTTTTCAGAAAAATACCAAAAAATCACCATAAGCTATATTTGATATTCCAAATTCAAAAATGTTGACTATTTTAAAAAATTCAAAACATATAAGTTGCATTAATTAATTTAATAATTAATTCTCGTTGTCAAAACAAATAGTGTGTTTTAATGAAATAATATATATCAAAAGATTGACACTAGTTTAAGTCCAATTTCAAAGTGAAATTAATTCCAATGACCACTATTGGATTAAATGATAAAAATATATTCTAATATCACTTTAAAACAAATTCAAAAGATAATCTAATCATATTAAAAAATTATATGAAAAATAGATTTTGAATTAAAATATAACATTTTTCACTATTAATTAAAAAATGAACTTTATCAGAAAAATACCAAAAATTTTCACAAAGTAAATTTTGATGTCCCAATTCTAAATAAGAATTTTATTTTTTCAATATAATGTATAATAGTGACAAAAACTATATTTAAAGAGGGTTCACCATTAAAAGGAGATAAGTCGACCTTTGAGTGAATATTAGAGTATCTATGACTAAAATTGAATTCTTTCCTTATTTTAAGCCTTCGTCTTTTACTGGATAATTTTAAAAACATTTAACAAACATGTATAATCATATTTTAGTTATTTCTATTCATTCCTGCCAATACAACAACTACTTGTTAACTACCATTTAAAATAATAATATTATATCACTACTGTGCAACATAAGATTTCAAAGAAACTCGTTGTTGCCTATCGGGTATGCTATCGAACATAGCAACACATTTAAAGTAAAATTAATATTTAATTTCAAAATATTAATAATTATGAAAATGTATTATTCTTTGTTTACCAGGGATGTTACATCCTTCCCCCCTTTTGGGAATTGCGTCCTCGCAATTTTATTCACTTATCAAAATTTGTGGGGGGATTTATCCCTCATAGCATTTTTAGATTCCGAGGTGGTCTCTTCACCCATATGGTTTTCCCACAAAACCTTTACCTGGTGAATTACCTTATTCCAAAACACGTTCTCTCTACGGTCAAAAATCTTGACTGGTTGTTCTTCATAAGAGAGATTCTCTTCCAACTCAACTACCTCTGGGCTCAAAACATGAGATGGATCTGGCATATACTTTCTCAACATCGAAACATGAAAAACATTGTGTACCTGAGATAAACATGGAGGTAAAGCCACTCAGTAAGAAACTGATCCAACTCTCTCTAGAATTTCATATAGTCCAATGAACCTTGGACTCAGCATTCCTTTCTTACCAAATCACATCACACTTTTCCATGGTGAAATTTTGAGATAAACATGATCACATACCTCGAAAGATTGATCCTTCCTCTTGTTATCTGCTTAACTTTTCTGACTGCTCTGAGCTGTTCACATGTGTTTTTGAATAAACTAAACTTTTCTTCCATCGTTTTTACCAATTCTTGTCCCATCAACATCCTTTCCCTTACTTCATCCCAAAAAGTTGGAGTTCGACACTGTTTACCATATAATGCTTCAGACAGAGCCATCTGTATACTGGAATGAAAACGGTTATTATATGAGAATTCAACCAAAGAAAGATGTTAGTCCCAACTTCCCTGATAATCCATCGAGAAAGCACATTGAAACTAGTCTAAGGACATAATTGTTCGTTCTGACTCCCCATCTAATTGAGGATGAAAAGCTGTGCTAAAATTTAATTCAGTGCCCAACGACTTCTGAAGGCCTTTCCAAAAGTTAGAAGAGAACCTGGGATCATGATCAGATACAATGTAGAGGGGAACTCCATGAAACCTTAATATCTCTTTAACATACAACTGAGCAAGTTGATCTAGTGACAATGTATCTTGAATAGGAAGGAAATGAGATGATTTAGTCAATCGATCAACAATAACCCAGATTGCATTATTACCTTGAGATGTCTTCGGTATTCCCACAACAATGTCCATGGATATATTTTCCCATTTCCACTCTGGCACCGGTAATGACTGTAGAATCCCTTTCGGTAACTACTGCTCTTCTTTAACCTGTTGAAAATTCAAACACTTCAATGTAAAATCAGCAATATCTCTTTTCATTCCATCCCACCAGTAATACTCTCGCAGATCTCTGTACATCTTATTACTTCCAGGATGAACTGAAAACATGGAACTATGATCCAGACATAACAACTCATTCTTCAATAGTGAATCACATGGCACACATAATCTCTTCCCAAACCCTAAAACACAATCATTATCAATGTAAAATTTAGGTAACATACCCTTCTGAACCATCTCTACCTTTTTCGGCACTCAGTGTCTTGCTTATGTGCTTTCATAATTTTTTCTGATAGAGATGATCTCACTAACACCTGAAACAAAATAGATGAACTTCCTACACCAACAACTTCTATGGTGAGGTTCATAAAATCCTTAACCAAAGGATCACGTTCCAAATGCAACATTGCTAATGAAGCATCACTTTTTCGAGATAAAGCATCAGCCAATTTATTTTATTTTGCCGGATGGTAATGAATTGTACAATCATAATACTTGATTAATTCTAGACATCTCCTCTATCTCATGTTCAATTCTTTCTGAGTGAATATATACATTAAACTATTGTGATAAGTATATATTTCCCACTTTACACCATACAAATGATGCCTCCAAATTTTTAAACAGAAAACCAAAATAGCTAATTCCAAACCATGTGTAGGGTAATTTACCTCATGAGTTTTCAACTGACGTGAAGCATAAGCAATTACCTGATGATTCTGCAAAAGGACACAACCAAGTCCCTTGAACAAAGCATCACTGTAGATAACAAACTCCCCATTCCTGGAAGGAAGTGCCAAAACTGGAGCATTCACCAATCTTCTTTTCAACTCCTGAAAACAATCATCACATTCTTTTGTCCAGATAAACATAAAACCCTTCCGATTTAGCTTAGTCATTGGACTAGATAACCATGAAAAAATTTAAACAAACCTCAGGTAATAACCTTCCAAACCAAGGAGACTACGAATCTCGGTTACATTTGTTGGTCTTGGCCATTCATCAACAACTTTTGTTTTAGCAGGATCAATAGTTATGCCATTTATTGAAATAATGTGACCAAGGAATGAAATTTTTTGTAACGAAAACTCACACTTGCTAAATTTTTCATACAGTTTATTTTCTTTTTTAGGTTTACATGATAACCCTTATATGACTTTAATGATTCTCTTTACTTTTAGAAAAAACCAAAATATCATCAATGAAAACAACCACAAACTTATCCAAGAACTCATGGAAAACTCTATTCATAAGGTCCATGAATACAGCAGGTGCATTTTTTAACCCAAAATGCATAACTATAAATTTATAATGGCCATATCTAGTACGAAACACAGTCTTTAGAACATCTTATTCTTTTACATTCAACTGATGGTACCCTGACCTCAAGTCAATATTCGAAAATTACGGAGCTCCCTGGAGCAGATCAAACAAATCATCGATATAGGGCAAAGGATACTTGTTCTTAAAAGTGATGTTATTCAATGCTCTATAATCAATGAAAAGTCTCATTTAACCATATTTATTTTTAACAAACAAGATAGGAGCACCCCATGGTGATGATCTAGGTCGAATGAAACCATTATCTAATAAATCCTGCAATTGATTCTTTAAATCTAAAAGTTCAACTTGAGCCATTCGATAAGGGTGTTTTGAAAATGGATTAGATTCAGGAACTAAGTCAACAGTAAATTCAACTTCCCGTTCATGAATAATACCAGGAAACTCATCAAGAAAAACATCAAGATACTCATTTACCACTAGCACATCATTAATCTTAACAGTTCCTTTATTTTCAACAATATGTGCAAGGTAAAATTCATTTCTATACTTTAATAGTTTCTAAACATCATGATATGTTATCAAAAGCAAGGGTTCATTATTGTACACAAACTGAAAATCATTATGAAAAGAAACCTCTTTAGCTCTGCAGTCAATCTTAGCATGAAAAACATAAAGCCAATCCATGCCCAAAATAACATCATACTCTACTAGAGGCAACACAATATGGTTTGCAGGTATATTCTTTTTGAACACCAAGATAAGAAGGTTCTTATAAATTCTTTTTGTCTCAACATTTCCTCCAGGTGTTTTTACCATAAGTTCAGGATTCATATCTTGAGTTGGAATTCCCTATTTACTAGAAAACTTATTAGAAATGAATGAATGTGTAGACCCTAAATCAAACAACACATTGGCATAATCCGAACAAACAATTAGTGTACTTGATACTACTTCATTCGATGGACCTACATCTACTGAAGTAGTTGCAAAGGATTTCACCACCTTTTTCTGCTTGTAGTCTAGCTGCTTTCCCCTAGTTGAGTTCTTATTTAGACACCAATTTTCATAATGACCCATTTCATTACACTTAAAACATCTTACCGCTAGCTTTTCATTACCTTCTTGATCATTTTCCTTACAGTTATGAGCAATATGGCTAGACTTACCACATCTAAAGAACTTTACAGACTTGGATAAACATTATCCAGGATGCATTTTACCACACTTATCACAGGATGGATATTTGGTTTTCTTACCTCCTTGATTATTGGATGAATTCTTACCCTTTTCCTTCCAACTGGACCACTTATTCTGTTGTTTGTCAAAGAACACCTGATCATCAGCAAACTCCATTTACACCATCTCCGCACATCGAACAAGTTTTTCATAACTTTTGATCTCACGAGAAGCTAAAGACCTTAGATACTTTGGGTTTAACCCTGAGTAAAAATGGTTGATTTTACTATCAAGTTCTCATATAATATTTGGAGCATACCTTGCCAGTCGAGTGAACTTTGCTTCATAAGATTCCACTGAGTCACCCTCATGCCTCAATTCTAGGAATTGTTTTTCCATACTAAGATGAACCACCATAGGAAAATATTTCTCAAGAAACATACCTTTGAATTCGTCCCTGTGAAGATCATCAATCTCATCACTATCAATGATATTTTTCATCATAGACCACCACTGATTAGCTTCACCTTAAAAATGGTAAACAACAAGAATAACCTTTTGATGTTCTGAACACCCCATGACATCAAAAATCTTCTCCAGTGCTTTAATCCACCCTTCTGCTAGAACAGGGTCAGATGATCCTCTAAATGATGGGGGATGTTGCCTCATGAAATGTTCCTCCACTGACATGTTTTACTATGGTTGATCTGGCTGATCTCATGCATGGATACCACCACCATTTATAGCCTGAGTCAACTATGCCATCACTGTAAAAAACTGTTTAGTTCCAATTCCGACCATCTCAGGTTGCTGATTTGGAAGGTTGTCTTCCCCCGGATGTCATACCAACATAGATGCCATGTTTCCTCTACAGAAAACTATTCTTAACACAGAAATATCTAAGTAAAAACAACATGGTAATCATTAAATGCTATATCATTTCAATCATACAATAAATTAATTTATATTTTAAAAAATTTCTAACACCTAAAGTTGCCTAAACCGACCATTGATACCAACTATAAGGCCCCAACCATAAACATTACTTAATATTGAATAAAATTAATAATTCACATTGAGGATATTTTTAGGTTTATAGTTTTAGAGAATTAGGACATAACTATTACATCTCAAAAGATTACAAAGTAGACACTTCTACATAGTTTCCTTTTTTTACAAAACATGAACTATTGAAAAAAAGAGTAATGTATAGTTCAACGTTTAAGACGTCATGAGTTTTACTTGATCCCATCCTTGAACCTATTCCACATTATATCCTGTGAAAAACATTTCAAAAAAAAACTTGGGATGAGCATGAAAAGCTCAGTAAGGGATACACAAAGAAGGAAAACTGTTAGTTTTTTCAAAACAACAAGTAAACCACGAATATTTTATCAAAGTAATAATTTTCACCTTTTTGATGTAGTAAATACTCTTCGCAAAATAAAAGATCATTACATACCATTTTGTAACCAAATTATTACCATAAAACCCATATGAAAAACACATAACAAATAAAGGTAACATGGGACATAAACATACTTAAATGGAATAACCATACGGTTAACTTCCACACATATCACTAAATGGAATAGCTATATGGCCGACTTCCATACCCATTGAATTGGAGGTTATAACGTAACCCCCTGTCCTGGTATTCACAGCACCATCCATCATATGGTTTATCATGTAACCACACGTCAAATTTCCAAATACCATTATAAAATCATAAGACATAAAACAAATATAATGGAAATAAAACATTTCCACATTTCGATCACAATATATCACTTAAATATATTAACATAACAAATCCATTATAAAAACCATTTTAAATACCAAAATACATAAATGAGTATATGGTATTTATTTCATTTTAAAAACATTACGGCTTGTTGAGGAATCCAAAGACCAAATAATACTCACGGTGGTGGAAAAGGTCGTTGTCACTGCGTACGTTAAAATGAACATTATTTTTTCCATTTAGTAAAATGATTCATAGAAAAAGATTCCCTGTGAATGAAATAAAAATTCAAAGGTTTTTTATACAGCCTATAAAATAAAGTCTTGTATTAGAACAAAATATGCCTCAATGAAAGGAGATTGAGATGAAGTCCCTTACCTTGTGTCCGACTTCACTCGATTGATCTTTAATCTCCTGAATAATAAAATAAAGATAAATTATACATTCTTAAGAACCTTTTTCAAGTTTATTATTCCTTTTATATAACTTATTACCATCTTATAAACATTATGTAATCATTTAAGTTAATAATGATCAGTTTGTCGATATTTGGTACTTAAGTCAAAAATGGACTTCTTACAATTACATGTTGTTCATGTGGTCAAAGGTTCATTATATCCAGAATTATAATCATGATGTGTATATCATATATATCATATATATCTAGAAAATACATGTATTTATAATAGTACATAACATTTAGAGGTAAGAAATGAAATACACCATTCATGGAGACGGTAAGCCGTACGTACGCATGAACGCTACTTTCATTTCTATTTCTTATTTAAGGGAATTAAAACTAAATGAGGAAAATATATATTATAATTACATTATAATATATATGTTATATATTTAACATAATTTCATTAATTACATTTTTTATAAATTCCATGTTTGGCATGAAAGAGTCATATCACTTGAGGGGGCGGTAGTCCACACTTCCTCAGACGAAATTATCATATTTGCACAACATGAAAAGCATAAAGGTATGTTTTAAATATAAAATAAAGAAGCATATAGAGGGTATAAATATATTATATATAATATATAAATACAGTGACATCATAATGGCCACCATGAAAGGAGTTAAGAGAAGATTGAACAATCATCATTTCGTGGACAGTAATTCACCATCCACAGAAACAGTATGTTCTTTAACTATTTGATGGAGGTGTGTGTAAGATTAGCTCTAATAATTATCATAAAAACATAATAGTATATTTAATATACTGGTTTTTTTACAAAATAATGTAATAAAAGAAGTTTAGGGGGTTGAAGAAGAAAAATAAAACAAAAGGACATAAGAGAAGACATTACCTTTAAATCGGGTGACTCCCTTTGGATTGAACCAAAAGGGTTTTTTAAAGAGATTTCTGCATAAGGTAAGGCTTCTAGGATGAGTAGAGGGATGTGGAGAGATAAAATGAGAAGAGTTATGTCTAGCCGAATGCTTGAGAGGTGTGGGTAAGGGGGTAGAGGTGGGGGCCTTTCCCTAGAAGGAGGAGGGGCACTCTTGGAAATTCAAAAAATGTTACTTTATTATATAATGCGTTTTGGATTTTAATGTTCCAAAAAGGATATATTTCTAGGATAAGGTGATAAGGGTTAGAAATAAACTCATAAAATAGGTTTTTTATAAGTTTAAGTCTTATATTTTACCTTATCGTTTCATTTTATTTAAATCGTTCATTAATGAGGTAATCGATGCGTCATCATGGAATCATGAATAAATTTATTTATTTAGTGTCTAAAAATTATAGAAAAAATATCATAATGTAGGAAATCTTTTTATATTTCTAATGAATATTTATAGTCAAAAATATTACTTGTATAACCCCATGTAAAAATTGTTTTAGTAAAACAATACATGTTTGAGTCATTTTTATTTTAACTTTAAATAAAAAGTTATTAATGTCATTTTCTTACCCAGGTGGCTCCATGGGGTCCCCAAGTAGACCCATGGGTTTTCTTGGTCGGTCATGACTCATATAATAAGTGCAAGACATTTATAGAGGTAATATCATATTATTAAAACATTTTTTTACCATAAATTACACTAATTACGTCTAATCGCTATTAATACTACATGAAAGTTACTATTCACCCAAAAAATTATTTTCATCCCATTGAACCACATTTTACTTACTAATGACAAAAATTCATGTCGGATTTTTGAAATTCAATTCAAAAAAGTGGTAATGTTTCATTGAAATGAAAAATCAGTTTTTTAACTACAACTTAGTGGTTTCACTATTCATCAAAAATTGATGTTTTTCAGAAAAATACTAAAAATTCACCCTAAGCTATATTTGATATTCTGAATTAAAAAATGATGTATATTTTACAAAATTTAAAAAATTTAAGTTGCATTAAATAATTTAATAATTAATTCTCGTTGTCAAAACAAATAGTGTGTTTTTATGAAACAATATATGTCAAAAGATTGACACTAGTTTAAGTCCAATTTCAAAGTGAAATAAATTATAATGCCCACTATTGGATTAAATGATAAAAATATATTATAATTGAACTTTAAAACAAATTCAAAAGATAATCTAATCATATAAATAAATTAGATTAAAAAGAGGTTTTGAATTAAAATACAACATTTTTCACTATTCATTAAAAAAATGATCTTTATAGGAAAAATACCAAAAATTTAAACAAAGTATATTTTGATATCCTGATTATAAAGAAGTATTTTATTTGGTCCAATAAAATGTATAAGAGTGACCAAAAATATATTTAATGAGGGTCGCCATCAAAAGGCGATAATTCCAACTTTTAGTGAATATTAGAGTATCTAAGCCTAAAATTGAAATCTTTTCTTATTTTAAGACTTTATCATTAATTGGATAAATTTAAAAACATTTAACAAACATATATAATCATATTTTAGTTATTTATATTCATTCCTACCAATACAACGACTACGTGTTAACTACAATTTAAAATAATATTATTATATTTCTCGTGTGTAATGTAAGATTTCAAAGAAACTCGTTGTTGCGTATAGGGTACACTATCGAACATAGAAACCCCTTTAAAGTGAAATTAATATTTAATTCTCAAATAGTAATAAATATGAAAATGTATTATTTTTTATTTACCTGGGATGTTACACGGGAATTTTTATTATACTAAAGGTTTATACTGGTTTCGTTAGGGGAAACCGAGGATGAAACATTTGGAATGATGGATATGCCAAGAATTAGGTGTTACACGACACCCTTTGTGTGATACTTGGGACAAACTCATGGTTACCATATTAGTAGAGATACTTGGACCTTCAAATGGATCACCTTGGATGAGCTTAGTGGCATTAGGTATTTATAATCGATGTTCCATAGAGATACCTTAGGGAAGTTGTTGGACTCCACTATAAAATTTTATGGATTGTTTTAACTAAATTGATTGAATTATAAGGTTTATTTCATACGATAACCTTGTTTCATCTATTTATAAAAGTTTATGTAAATTTTAAATTTCAATCATTCTTACTATCATACTTAAGTGATGACATGTTAATTAGACCCGAATCCTAAGATCCCGATTATGGGTGAACCTATTTGATATTCCATGTTACATTTGGAATTGGTTCACATATTGATCTTGCATAGTAACCTCTTTTCTAATGTCCATCTTTTGATTAAGCTGAAGGTATGGGATGGTGTCGATTAGGAACTTAGAACAAGTTGATAACATAATTTTTTTATCAGTCTACATTTATTTTAAACATAACACTTTAATTTTTTTATCATTCTCTAGATTGGGATAAACAATATGGGTTCCAGCCTAATTATATTTAGATCTCACACCCTACACGGTTACACTTGGTACTTGAGTAGACCTTTTAATTGCAGGATCATGGTTGATCTATATATTTCTCGTACATAGGAGTTAGGTTCAAAGGACTGTGCTGGTGCTCGGGATACTTATTGAGATCACCCATGGGGATTTTCAATCCTTTCATTGTTATTTTACTATTTTTTTTAAAGGATTAAATATTTTTTAATAATTTAATTTATATATCATCACCATGAAAATAAATCATCTATTGTAAAATATGGTGGTGGCCACATTTATTAAATTTCTAACTATTTTTTTGTTGGGTCACATGGCCACAAGCATGTATCCTCGTATGTTGTAGGCTTTTAAATAGATATAAGGGTCTTAGGAGGTGATAGTGGGGAGAATGTATCCTCTTATCAGATATACACAATAGTATAACACAATATTAACAATAGTAAATAGTGGAATTAGTAAGAAAATGTAATACAAAAATTGAAGACAAATAATAATAATTTAATTAATGTGTCCAATTCCAGATTATACAACAGATGAATTCATATCATGGTGATGATAGATAATTGAAAACAGTAACACATGACATGATTTACATTTTAGAAAAAATACAATCTTCAATAAAAGAAAAGACTCATGCCTAAATGTGATCTCCAAAGGTATCCTTAGCTCCAACATTGTGCTATACTCCTAAATCCTCACTAAAAGGAAAAAAATGAATTCATCATAGGTCCTATAATTATAAATTCTACTTGGATAATCTAGTTTAATTGCATCTCAAGTAGGGTGTGAGGCATAAATATTAGTAGTTCGACACCCTTAATGTCTATCCCAATTCGGTAGTGATTATAAAATAAAGATATTGTTTCATATATTGAAATTGTAGATTAAACTATGGATAAAAAGTGAATGCCTTGGTCTGGGTTCGAAAACGAACTCTCTTCCCCTACCACCAACTTCGGCCTAAGCCGGTTGACTAAAATATTTCCTTGGGGAATACATAATATGTACACATGGGCCAAACATAACATGTAAACCCAAAAATTAATTCCCCAAAGTTTATTCTTCAGCTTGTGGCCGAATTCATGTATCCGTAACTGAGCATGCTAGAAGCACATGCGAGGTATTACAATGCATAAATAAACTCTATAGAATATCAATAAAATTTTATCAAGAATTCATATGAATATATTCAATTCCATAGGTGGTGTTGGAGACCATCGCTAAGGTATCACTATGATATATCAATTTATGTTAAAATTCCACTGATAATGTCCAAGAAAATCATTTCAGAATCCCATGTATTGCTTATGGTATAGTAAAAATGGGTCTATCCTTTTATAACATGTAAAGGATCAAGTATAACCCAAGTAATGGCATTACCATCATACCAATAGGTCCATCCTCAGATTCTATTTAGTGAACTAGTATCAAATAGAGGTATAAAAAATTTCCCAGGGATGATATTTCCTGGAAAAAAATTATTGCTTCCCCGATGCATCAGTTTGTAACCCATTAAGAACAAAGATTCCATCAATGAGTCCTTAATATGGATCAACATTCTCTCCATGTCCCATATCAATTGATCTATACATGTATGAAACATATCAATTAAAATAAAAAATTTTAAAACATAAGAAAAATGTGTCGCCTTACCACCCATATAAACCATTGTAATAAATTCATTACATTTATTATAAAATTCCTATGGAAATACCTATAATGCAATTCAAAATCTACTATCAATTCTGTTACGACCAATGAATTTGATTCATTTAACGAAAAACATATCAACATTACCATTCAATTTCTTATGTTACCATTTATCTTAAACCTTCCCATTAAATTATATTATGATGTGTGGTCATACCACCTTCTTCATAACATTTTATCAAATGAATTAAACATGCCAAGTTAAACACCAAGAATCATTCATTAACTTCTCACCTGATATGGAAAATCAAGGAATTTTACAACTTAGAAGTCTTAATTTTAATTTAACTCATGTGGGAAACAATGTAATTTCCTACATGATAAATTCTAACTAAAATGGTACTTATCACCTTGAATGAGTCTTTATTCATTTAAAAAATTTATGCAAATGGGAAACATAATTTTGGATTAACTTAAGGGGAAAAAATAAAAACATTCCATAAATTACATTGACATCAAGTGCAAGAGAATACCAATGAAATAACATAAAAATGTTTGAAATTATATCATTCTTTTTTATATTAAAGGTATCTCAACTCCATTGGAGGTGTTTTATTGGAGAACATGATTTGTTCTTAAAAAAAATAGTTTTCCAATATAGATATTTTATTCAATGTTTACAGATCAATTTATCAAAATCATATCATAATTCATTTAAATTTTAAAATTTTTTGAGTAATCCATTATAACACCTACATAAGACCAAAGGGTAAGGTTTGTGATGGTGATATACTCTTGGGGTGGCTCAGATAACATCGCTCGGGTGGTAGTCTCTATCAACATCCACTTCCCCCATAGGTGGTTCTGTTTGAGTGTAACATGTTGAAGCTCAGCTTGGGTTTGGTCAAGAGAGAATCCCAATGACACCAAATCCATTCTGAGCTCTGAAAAATGGGCTTCAGGTGGAGAAATTATACTAGATAAGGCCAACACTTCCTTTTTCCGAGTTAATTGGATTTTTCAAATCCCTATATATATATTAATCATGTTATCACTATTCGACACCTATATTAACAACATTCACAAATCATAATGATATTATGAAATCCAAAAACAAAAAACCAAAGAATTTCCTTTTTTATATAACAATTTTACATAATAATACATTCAATTAGATCATAAGGAATCTTCATTAATAAATGTTTGGTTCGTTACACGAGAATTCATTCAGACACCCAAGAACTTGAAGAAAGAAAAAAAACAGGTCATCCCTAACCTAGGGTTTGAAAAAACTGAAATGAGTGGAAAAAGGTATAAACCCCTCCATATTATGGGATGAGAGTGTGAGAGACAAGTTTACCTCGATGAATTGAAGGATAATCATGATGGAATCATAAAACAATTGCAAGAGAAGAGGAGGCAACAATGGGGTGCATCGTGCGCCGTGGGCTCGGCCAAGGCAGGGGGTCATGCGATCTGTAGGGGAGAGGGGAAAATACATCCTTAGGGGATTTCTAAATACCTAATATAATTATGAAATTAATAATAATAATAATAATAATAATAATAATAAAATAAACAATTGATAATAATAATAATAATTTTGTTTTTGATTAATAAAATCCCACAGTGAAGGAGGAGGAGCATAATGAACCCCTTTATACATAGGTGTGGATACCTCTCCAATAAGGAGGCCTCTTCTTGGGGGATACCTGTGGGCTAGATACTAGGAAAAGAAAACCCGTCATGTTCATGTTCTCAGGTGGAGGTGAGTGTCAGTTGTGTTGGTATGAGATTTTCATAAAAAGAAACTCGTCTAGGGATTTGATGTCAATGAAAAATGGTTATTTTATCCATTTGAAAAGTTATTCTAGAAGTTTCAATGGAAGGATTAGAGGGGTATTTATAACTTAATTCAAAAGGTTGAAAATTATGTAGCTCGTATTGGCTTTCTTAAATGATAAATCATAGGGTGGAACGTACCATTTTTCAAGTTTCTTAACAAGACAATAGAAAGACCAAGTCTCTGAGGGAATTGGATTAGGTAAGATCTGTTTCAATGTTTTAGATGGAGGATGAGTGTAATATTGTGTTTTAAATGGTTTAAGTTCCACTTCATTTAATGGATGCTTTATGATCTGTTGGGTGTTTATAAATGAAAATGTGGCCTTTTTAATAGAGGCTTAGGACCCTTGTAGGATAGGTGATGATTATATTGTTTTTGAAGGCTTATCAAGGATGATAAGTTATAAGGTTGAAAGGTCGTAATGTTTCATATTCAGAATAGGATGAATAATTCAAGGGCCATTGAATTTTTTTTATTTGTTGGGCAGACCATTTTTAAAACTGATAGA
This sequence comes from Viscum album, assembly GCA_963277665.1. Lineage (NCBI taxonomy): Eukaryota > Viridiplantae > Streptophyta > Magnoliopsida > Santalales > Viscaceae > Viscum > Viscum album. The sequence continues at coordinate 1,143,737,688 of OY728159.1, read as the reverse complement.
AAAGAACTTTTTTTCTTAGAGTTGACACAATTATGTGTCTTTCCATGATGTCTAATTAGATAAATTAAAATTTAAATTGAAATAAATTAATTAAGGTAATGTTAAAATTATAATAATAATAATAATAATATTAGTATTAGTTTTATTATAATTTAATTTTATTACTATTAATTTTAGTTTAGTATTTTTAGAGGCCATGGGTCTCCATGTCCCTCTTACCCTTAGGTGCGACACACCCCCTCCCTAGGGTTCCCTAGTAGGCGCAAAACACCCCCTATCATGCACCACTATCACCAGGATAATCTCTTAGATCATCATTTAATAATAATTTCATCATGATTAATCTTTGATACGATGTGGTATTGACTTCTTCCCCATATTCTTCATGTTTCTTTCTGGTTTCTCTATTCTATATTTCCCTACGCCGCTCAACCACAACCCTATGTTAGGGTTTAACTAGTTTTTTTGTTTCTTCAAATATTAGGGCATTTGAAGGATCCCCTAGAACCGCATTTTTCATATTTCGGGAATCTCCCCCATTGGAGAAGTGGTTCGGATTTCCTCGGACCGTTCGTCATCAATTTTGTGTAATGTTTCACTCGATTTTCATTTCCACTCAATTATTTTCTGGGGATATTGTGGTTTAAGAGTTCATGGAATTTTTTTAAGGGTCATGGACATAAAACCTATTTTCAGTTTTTTCCTCTGTCCAAGGAGAGGTTCTTCTTCCATTTCTTTATTTTCCCTAATTTATTTTGGTTCTTTAATTGTTTTAAGGTTCGCTGAAATTGTTGTATAGTTGGTTAGACTGTTATGTGTGGTATCAAGTCACTAGGTCTAAGGTGACTTTCTTGCATATTGATTGGTCGATACATATATATATATATAAGTTACCATATTTTGTTTATATTCACCCTTTATAGAGAATATATATGTATGGGGCTAGGTGTGCCTATGTATATATATGAAAAATTCTTATGTATGTAAGTGGAGATGGGTGTATTCATATAACAATTTATGATCCCCTTTAACACATTCATGGTCTATGTGAATAGATACAAAAGGGATAAGTTCTTTTATATGCATTCAATGGTGAATATGCTCAGTTGGGTTAGTCAGAGCATTGAGTTAGAATGTGTCAAGAGATTATGTATTAGTCATAGTTCCACCCATGGATATGATCCATTTCCATTTCCTATTAAACTTTTTAATGTATTAATCAGTTGATTACCATTCATATTTTTTTAATTATTACCTATTGGTTTAAATTATATATATTCGTTGAATAATTCAATGAAATGATTAAAGGTGATAAATTATTGTTTTTTATGTATTGTTTTGGTAATAATACCCCTACAACGGAGGTCTAGTGGCTTCAACATATAAATGAAGTGATAGATTTTTATGATTTCTTACCATGAATCCTTGGTGTCTCTTTATTCTCAAGATTATTATTGTGGAACTTAATATTAATATACTTGACCCATTTTTGTTTCATTTTCCCGAGTTGGAACATGCCTTGATTCCTAGACACCACTCCATCCAGTCGATCCCTTGAAATGTTATTTCTTTGTATACATGTGATAAATGATTTGGTTAAGGAAAACAGAATGATTTTAATGGATTATGAAAGATGATAGTTTTTATTAGGGTAAAAACTATGATTCATTTCTTTGACAGTATTACCATAAATCAATTTTTCCATGTTAAAGAAAAACATGTTAGATGACAATGATTAGGGAAACTCGAACCAAATAGAATACCATGAATAAATAGCTTAGTCATAATGAATTTTTTATCTTGAATGAAATCAATTAAATTTTATTGATCAATAAAATTGGAATTCTTAAGAGGTATAGCCTTATACACTATATTTTAAATGTAATGTTATGGATATAATTGAATGACATGCTTGAGAAATCTTGTTAGCTGGTTTTATTTGAATTCTTAAACTGGCATTCCATTGGGAGGCATATTGATGCCATGTAAATTTTTCATTTATCCCATCACATATGGAAGTGATTAAGGCTTATTCCCATATTTAATGGTTTCAATTATATACTTTCCTAGCAACACGTCACATGCAATTTGAGTTTCCATTCATCTTAAATTGCTTATTACATATTGATGGAATAATGAATATTTTACGGAAAATTTGAATAAAAAGTTGTTCATTGTGATTGTTTGATAACATGACTTTTTTATATTATTTCTATGATATTTATTTATTATTCATTTCCTTTAAATGCACCTTTGGAAATATGGTTCACTTGATATGGGGTGGGTGAGAACAATGGTTCCATATTTAGAACTCATAGATAGACTCCCATTATTGGGTTATTATACCACGACATGATAGAGAAACAATGTTTTATGATCACCATACTAGGGATACCAAGGGATTTCTATTATACTATATGGTGTTATGGATTACCTAAGGGGAAAACTATTATAGAACAATTGGAATGATTTGTACGCCAAGCCTGAGGTGATACTTGGTCCCTTATGTGTGATACCAAAGTTGAACTGATGGTTACTGTACCATGAGTAATTATTGGACCATGGAAAGGATCATCTATGATTAGATCATTGACATTAAATATTTTGATAGGTTATACCATTGTGATACATTTTGGACGGGATCATTCACCACTATTGGATTTGAATTTTTTTTGAACTGCATTGATTGATTGTTCGGGTCATTTTATTGTGAAATTAATATTTCTTCTATTTGTACTAGATCATGTACATGTGAATTATATCTCTTTGTTATTAGCATACTTATTTGATGACATGGGAATTAGAACCCAAGACAATGAAAAAGATTTTGGGTACACCCATTTGTGTTTCCTTGTTACTTTTGGTACTGGTACACATATTTTTCACCCATAATTACCTCTTTTCTTAATTCTGACATAGGATGAAGAATGTGGTATGGGACGAATACCCATTTGGAACCTGGACTAAGGGGATATTATTAATTAATAAGCACCCTTATTTTATTTTATATGGATCACTTTTTAATTTATATTACATTTCTTGGATTGGGATAGACAATGTGTGTGCTAGCCTACTGACATTTATATCTCACACCCTACTCAGAGGAACATTGTACCCAAGTAGAACATATAATTACAAGATCTTTTTTGACCACTATATGGATTGTACCAAGGAGTTAGGAGCAAAGGATCGCCTTGGAGCTCAGTATGGTCGAAGAGATCACCTATGTGGATTTTTTTCCTTTCTATATTATTATACTACGTTTTAATGAATACTATTTTCTTACTACTTTAAGCTATCTATAATCATATTCAAAAATATTTATTGTTGTAAATGGTGTTTACCATCACTAATATAAAGTTAATATTATTCTTCTACTACTTTTCATTCAATTATTTCCCACATACTCTACTATCTATTGTTTATTTTCTATTATATCATTGTACAACTCTGATATGATGGTATAGTCTCCCCACTATCGCCTATTTAGACCCTCACAGCTAGTCAGCAACCCTTGTTGATTTCTATTTTAGTGATAAAAATTACCCCTGTCTTGACATCATCCTAGATAAACTAAGAGTGAACCTGTCATAAATCATGCTAAATAATTAAAATATATTGATATTTTTTTGTGGTTCCATTACTATGTCCCATTCTATATACGTGGATTCCTCAGTTGCTTTATTTTTGAAATGCCATCTGAATTCATGTGTTGCCTTTGGTGAACATGTTTTGGATAATCAGAAAATTCCATGGATGAAATAATTGTGGTTCTCCATGGAATACATCGACAATTTAAGATGATATTTGATGTAAATGGTTATGTGGAAATGGATTGATTTGGGGTTCTTCGTGTATAATTTCAATTTTCTATGAAGGACCATTTGTTGTCTTGCGATCAGGTGTGACAAGTGCGGTTTTTTCGGCCAAGAATTTCTTGAAAAGAAAGATCAACTTGGTATTTTTGATCAATGGGGAATCAAACATTTTAACGATTTTTGAAATTCCATGATAAGAATTTCTTGAACATTAAAGAGTGTTTCGTGTAGGAAATCCCATTATTGGAATGATTCGTGGCTTAGAGTTTTCCCCTTATAAGGTTAACACCTATAGTGAGAAGCACCACCAGTTAGTTGTTTCAACATATGATGAAATGGATGTGTCTCTTGCTAAAAAGATTCAGGTAATCAGAATTTCAAATTTTCAATTGGAAAATGATCATTGGCTTGAATCTTAATGTCTTATATTCTGTTTTCAAAATCAACTTCTGAAGGTGTATTGGGTGTTTGGAGATGTAACGTGATAGTGTGTGAAAGTCTTCCTAAACCATGTATGTTGGGTGATGTTTTTTTATTCATAAATGCATCTTGATAAATATAATTACAATGGTGGGGATGTTGTGACATCCCATGTTTTGAACTGAATGAAAAATTCCCTAGGAATTTAAAATTTTTCATTTTTATGTTCATGAAATTTTTAAAACTGACCATTAATACTTGTTTTTCTATTTGATTTGACACTAAGATGTGTCATTCAATGAAATTAAATTAAATTTATTAAAATTAATATATATATATAAATTTAATAATGAAATGCTATAATAATAATAATATATTTATTATTATTATTATATTTTTTTATTTTAGGATTTTAGAAAACCTAAGGGGGTCCCCACCCCCTCTTTCCCGCTTATAACATCCTCCTCAACTACCACCATGACACGTGACACCCACCTCCGTGGAATCCTCTCTTCTCTTCAATCCAACTAGTTTTCCATGGGTACTTCATCTAATCCGTCATAGAAATCATCCTTCCTTATTCCTCATCCCTATTCTGGCCATTTTTCAGTCTATCTATCACCCTACAATGAGCATAAGAACCGTAGGTATGCGATAACATTACTTTCATTATTTATTACATTGATAGGTTGTGTGAATGTCCTCTTGGGTCATGTTCAGGAGAGTTCTGGGAATTTCTAGTGATGGTGAGGCGGTTCGGGTCGTTTCAATATACCGACATCATTTTGGTGTATGTTTTAAACTTAGTGCATATTTTTTCACCACCTAATTTAGGTTATTCCGTTGTTAAAAGGACACTGGTAATTGTTGTACATTGAGTTGGAGTGATTCTTAGTCATCGGGTCTAAGGCGACTCTCCTGTTTATTCATAGAAAAGTATATAGACACACATATATATATATATGTTTGTTTTTCTGTGCAGGTTCCCCAGTTATGGGTATATTCATCCATGGTCATGAATATACATGTACGGAGCTAGGTGTTCCTATGTAAATATAATAAAATTCATATGTGTGTTAGTGGATATGGATATATTCATATAAAAATATGTTTCAGGATACCCTTTCACATTTTCAGGATAATTTAGATGTGATCATCATGTATTGGTGTCCATATATGTATGTGAAGCTGGGTATGATTAGTGGGGGTAGAAAAATCATTGATTTAGAAAGTGTTAAGATTTTAAGTGTTTGGATTGGTTAGACCAGGATATAGGGTCTAATTTTTCTCCCATTCACTTTTGGTAATGAATTAATTAATTACTTCTTTCAGTATCCAAACTTTTTAAAAAAATTTGTACAGTTTTTAGTGTAGAAGATTTCTTTGATAAATTCAGTGACACGATCAAAAAATTTACATGTTTAGTTTGGTAAACATATTATGTTTTGAAAATAAAATCCCTCCAACAGAGGTGTGCTGTATGTGAAAACTCATAGACATGGTTTTTAATTTTTAGTTTTCTTGGAATTGATTCTTTAGTTCTTTATTAATACTTAATTCCATGTCTATATTTATGAAAATCTTGTACATGGCTATTCTTGAATATTTCTAAATAATGGTTCTTTCTTTGATAAATGAAAGACGTGTCAAGGAACCTCCGATGTGTGTGGCTCAATATTTAATTATATTTACCTATATAGGGAATCTACCCTCTTCCCATAACTTCGTATCATATTCCATGTAGCGCTATTGTTATTCTCCCAAAAACCTTATAATGATTCCTTTTCATTTCTAATTAAATTATTTCCCTTGTTCTATCATGTATGTTTTGCGCCTTCGCTTATGGTGAAACTCGTTTGGGGTGTCCTTCAGGCCGATGGACCACCCATTTTGCTATGCCCAACCTAAATGTACTTTTTTCATAATTTTGAGATTTTTTCTTTATCATTGGGTGAGTGTGTGTTACCATTGACTAATGTGTTAAATTTATAACATGATTTAAAAATTCAAATTCATCTATGGACTCGGACTTTGAAAGTGATTATGCATAGTTCCTATTTTATAGGCCTGTCAATATGCTTCTGTATTTATATTGGTTTTTTTAATGTGGTTTGTCTTGGTCATATAAAATATAGGGTAAAACTTTGTAGATTGAGTCCATGATACATCATTGATGAAATATGGTTAAAATTATGCTAATTCCATGAGACTCTTATTGTATTTCATTGTTAAATAAAATTCAATATTGTTAAGACTCCTACATTAACTCTTGTTATGTTTATTACATATTACATAGTGGTATTTCTTAGAGAGATGGGTTACTTTTGTGCTAAATAACTTGTTCCACTTTGATAGCATAGATTGTTTTACTTGATAGCTTTAATAGCTTGTGGCTCACTATTTCTATTCGATAACATGATATGTATGATCATTTATTGTAATTTATCTATTTATGTTTTCTTTACAATGTGCCTTCGAAACAATGATTCACATGGTATAGGATGAGTGATAACCTCAGTTCCTTATTAAGGACTTGTGTATGGAATCATGTGCTAGGGGGGTTATACCACGACGCACCAAGGAAGTGGTGTTTTAGGCTCTCCATGCATTGAGTCCCTTGATATTTCGGTTATACTATTTTTTGATACTAGTTCCCTAGTGGGGGAACCAAAGATGAACCCTTTGTCAAGATGGATTCACCATGACTTGGGTGATAGTCAGTACCTTACATGTGATACTCTGGATATACACATGTTTTCAATACCATGAGCGATACTTGTACCTTCGAAAGGATCACCTTGGATGGGCATAGTGTCATTGGATATTTTTGAATAGATGCACCATAGAGATACTTTCGGTATTGTCTTAGACACCAAAATTATATTTGATGATTTGATTGATTTAATTTTTAGATATTATATGCAAACATTATTATTGCATTGAGTAGATTATGCCCAAGTGAGTTATCTTTTTTATTCTTTATAATACATTTATAATGACATGGAAATGAGGATTCTAAAATAAATCACATTCATGGAGTCATTTTCTTTTTCTACCTTCATTCGTTCATCTATATTTTCTCTGGATACATAATATTTCTCACACAAGAACATATTCTAGTCTTTTGGCATTGACTGAACCAGGTGATATGGGATAGATCACCGTTTGGAAACCAGAAAACATTGTTATTATTTAATTTTTTTATTGATCCAATTTTATTTATGTCCGGAATAATTTATTTTTTTTGGCACTTTCTGCTTTGGGTGAGACATAGTTGGTGTTAGAATAATAAAATTTATATCTCACACCCTTATCGGGTACTATTGGAACATTAGTAGACATTATTTTTTCAAGAACTATTTTTATTGCTTGTTCTATTTGTTGTTTCCTGCTAGTTAAGGGAGCATGAAAGAGATAAATATCAGAATGTTCTTGGAGATCGTAGTTGGGATTTTCTATCATTTCTTTATTTTGAACTATATTGTAATGATTTTTAATTTATTTATTTATCTTAGGTATCATCATTCATCTGTTCATTGTATAAACTGGTGTTTTCAACTTTTATTAAATAGTTATTGTTTATCTTATGCCACTGGTCAATTATTTAGTACTATTTCTACTTATGTCTATTCTTTTTATGCTTACTCTATCTTATTATAATGATAATAAATGTGCAGAAACTAATCTACAAGGTAATAATCTCCCCCACAAACACAATGTATGACCTCACACCTAGTTCACAAACTCCGACATTTGAGGAGATGCACTTGAGGTCAGGTAACGACTAGTTCAACTACCATTTTTTATGGTAAGCTGGGTCAGGGTGTTACAAAGGGATTTTAGAGGCAGTGTGTATTTTATGTGTCAATAATGATGTTGGATACTTGTAGGGGGGTGTATTATTGGTTATTAAATTGTTGTGGTTATTATATCATGTTTGTTATGGCCTACTCTTATAGAAAAACCCATTCGAGTTGTCTGCCTGGCCTCTTGGCCACCCTTTTGGTTGTGCCAAACCTAAAAGGACTTTTTGGTCATTTCATTGAGTTGTGTTTCACCTTTGTGTAAGTGTGTGGTAAAATTTAATAATTTCATAAATTCATAACATGATTTATAAATTAGAATTGAACAATGGAATGGTCCTTTGACAATGCGTATGACTAGTGACAATTGTTTAACCTTGTGAATATGTTTATGTGTGTATATTGTTTTTTCCAAAGTGGTTTGGAATGGTGGTCTAAAATAAAGGGTTGAGATTGATATATTGTGACCTTGAGACAACATTGATGACATTTTGTTAAAGTCATGCTATGTGACTCTGGTTTTATATCATTATTACAGCTTATACATTGTTGTTATGCCTTTTTCATGAAACAAGATTATGTTTATTGCTTATTACATAGTGATATTGCTTAGAGACTTGGGATAATTTTTTGATAAATACCTTATTTTTTGTTTATATCATGGATTTCGTTACATGATATCTTGAGTATCATGTGGCTCTTGGTTTTTTTTCATAGTATAATTTAGGTATATACATTCCATGTTATTTTTGTATTGATGATTTCGTTGCAATGTACCTTGGAAACTATGGTTCACTTAATACGGGTCGGGTGAGAACATGGGTTCCATATTAAGGAATCATGGATGGACCCTCGTGCTTAGGTGGTTATATAATTTAATTCTAGGGAAGTGATGTTTTGGGCTCACCAGACAAGGGCACCCCCAGTATTTCTATTTTTTGGGGGGATACCAGTTCCCTAAGGGGTAATCATGGATGGACCCACTAGAATGATATATAAAGAAATTCCCAAGTGATACATGGTCCTTTAGTTGTGTTACCCATGATGATCACATAGTTACCATAACATGAGGGATTTATGGATCTCTGAGCTTAGTGGAATTGAATATAATTAATGGATGTAACGTAGCGATATCTCCTGAATAAGATTGAACTAAACTACTAGATTTAATGGATTGTTTAAAATACATTGATTGGTTTCTTGGGTTAATTTATTATGACAATAATTTTTCTCATAATTTTATTAGATCATGTACTTGTAATTTTTCTCACATTGTTATTATCATATTTATGAGATAAAATGTGAATTATACTGCAATCCTAAGAACAAGCTTGTGGTTCACCGCTTTGAGTTTCCTTTTTTTTCATTTAGAACTGGTACACATATTATGATTTCATTGGTTCATATTTTGAAATTTCTAATTGGGGATAAAGCTTGTGGTATGGGATGGGTGTCCGTTAGTAACCTGGACCAAGTGTCTTTTGTTAATTTGTCATCACTCTCAATTTATTGTATATGACACGTTTAATAATTTATATTGCATTGTCTATATTGAACTAGACACCATGGGTGCTGGTGTACTAATATTTATATGTCACACCCTAATTGGGTACCCTTGGTACCTGAGTATCCCATAAAATTGATGGATCTAGGTTGACCATTGTATTTCTTATACCAAGGAGTATGGAGAAAAGGACTGAGCAAGAGCTCAGGATGCCAATGTAGATCTTGTATGGGGCTTTTCTGTCCATTCATTAATATTCTTCAATGTTGTAAATAATTATATATTTTTACTACTTTGTTTTGTGTCATCATCGTGACAACCATTCATATAATGTATAATCTAGTGTTTTCCACTTTTATTAAAATTTTATTTATTGACTTTAGATACATTGTCAATTATTTTTTCATTTTTGAACTATTGACAATTATTTGTTCTTTTATACCACTGTGAATATATGATATGATGGTATAGTTTGAACTGAGCCACTATTAAATGCTCAATGCTAGTTAGTAGAATTTGGTGTATGGCTAGGCATGCTTGAGCCCATGAGACCCACCAGTTTGACTACCGTATTATTGGTACCCCTGGTCAGGATGTTACAATGTGGTATTAGAGACAGTGTCCATTTGATGTGTCGACTATAATGATTGTACCCTAATAGAGGGTGGATTATGGAAATCCCAAATTTAAGGATTAGTAACATGTATAATCCCATTATATGGTGGTGTGGATACCTCTCCCATTATGAGGCCTTTTCCTCAGGGATGCCTGAGGGCCAGATCATAGGAAAAGAAAAACTCGGTGGTCTAAGAACAATGTAGATAATATGATGATTATGGGCCTAACTGGACCTTCACTATAGGGACCATGTAATCTAATTCCATTAAACACAAGATGGATAATTCCTTTACCGACTTATTCATTAATACTATATCAATCATGACACACCTAACATATATTACCTAGACAAAAGAATAAGTCATAATGTTTTTCATTAAAACGTATTATTATTCTAACAAATATATTCAATAATTTTAATATCATGTAAATGAAAAAAAATATGACCTCATATAGGGAAATCCAATGCCACATATTACTTGTATATTTCCAACTAGTTGTTTTGTTTTCATAATTTTTTCCCTTCGGTATTATTAAGGGATAAGTTAATGAGGTGAAATATAATTCTTTATGAGTATTCCAACCTAATATCATGTATCATATATGTTATTTCTTATGTTATCATTAATATATTAGAATGTATTTAGTAATACTTCCATAACATGTCATGGATATCCTTATAAATGGGAACTACTATGACTTTTCAGTTTGATATGTACCCATAAGTCATTATAACATATGATGTCATAAAGGGGAATATTCATGAAATTGTATAAAAATTATAATTATTTAAAAACCAGGAATATTCAAATTATAATATTTTAAAATTTCATTGGTTCCTTGGAACTGACTCTAATAAACTCATCCTTGAACCAGAGAAACCACTATCAATCTCAATATTCTATCTCTCAAATTATGTTGATACTTATTCTAAGATGAGTATTTCTTTAAGGGGTATACCATATCTTTTTATATAGATAAATTATTTACTATGAAGTCAGCCATTTGAAAAAAAATACCACAAGAGGAGATACATCAAAATAATTTTCTCCATACATTGATGTGTCCATTGATTCTATTTAAGAGCCACCACATCAGTATAATAACAACAAACAAATTTTGATAGGGTCTTTACTAATAGAAAAAATTAGGATTATAAAATTAAATGTATACCCACTCTTATTATTTTACTATATCAGAAAATAAAATATACTCTACATATACTCTAGGATTATATAAATTTGAAAATTTATTCTCTCCCAGTACCCCTCACTACTGTTGAGAATGATTACATGGATTAAATATAATTTCATATCATCATATCCTATCATTAAACGAGTATATTTATATCCTCTAATGAATAGACACTCATATAATATATAAAATTGTAGCATATCCTCACATAGATCAAATACATAAGGAAAACACTAACAACAGTACAACACCATTCTCTTTTATCTTCATGATATGTACCTACTATGATCATGGTTTATGAAACATTATGCATAATATACAACATGGAATATTGGATATATCATATCAAAGATCAATATGTCAACTAGATCACCTTCAATTTGTCCAATAATTTTTGAGGATAAATTTTCATAATGAGATATATATCATGATACCCTATATTAAATCCCCTCTTGGATAGTTCCTTACAGAATTTCTTTAGTCTATAGTAAGTATATATACTAGAAAATTTCCTAATCAACCACTTAGAACATTCTTGAGTGATATTAATCTTGAGGATATTGTCTTTATCAGATGTGTATTTGAAGGTGAAGCACTCGTTCAGCTAGTCACTGACCTATTCTATCACTGGCATCTCTTTTAAAAAATGTAAAATGACATCAATATATACAAATAGTAAATTGGCCTCACTCCCACTAAACAAGTAGTATAAAATGTGAAAATAATCATTCTTAATTAATACAAATTTTATTTTGGTTTGATATAAAAGAATTTTCCATGAACAAGATTCGTTATTTAACCCATAATTAGACCTTTGTAAATAACATAACTTATTAGAATCATCTGGAATATCAATTCCTTTTTAGTTTTCTTAAAACATGCATCTTCCATAAGGTTTCCATTAAAAAAATATTTTTATACACTCTTATAAATCACATTACAATGATATCTTACAAAATAATGTATAATTATAATGTATTTATGTATTGAAACTAGAGAAAATGATTCATCATAGTCTATTCCTAGAAATTTTATAAACACTTTATCCCATAAGAATATTTTTTAGGTATTGAAATTAAATTACATATCTTGTTTCATTTTCAATACCCTTTACAGTAAATGGGAATAACATTGGATAGTGGATTGAAGAAAAAATTACATTTAAAAAAGATGAAATCCAACGCATAAATCATGGTTACATTCCACATTAAATATTTTCGATAGCCTAATAAATAATTATAGAAAACATTATTATTATTCTAACCCAATAATGAGACACCATCATCAGAAACATTAAACACATATATATGTAGTTCTACAATATCTCTAGATCGCCTATGTAAAATAAACTCTTTAATAGGTACTAGTATAACTTTTTTATACCACATCGTGTAAATCTTTGAAAACAACATCATAGATCAAAATCATCATCCTACTATCTATATTGAATAAGTTCACACGTTAATTAAATATGAAAAATATTGAAACTATTACCATCCTGTATATGGTTTTCTATTGATGATATTCATTATTTTATGTGGGGTATCCTATAATAATAAAATCATTCTACCAAGTAAGCATTTTTATTTTTATAGGTTTCCTTAAAAATTCCTGAAAACCACATCCAAAAATACATGTCAAGAATAGATTCATTAAGAAAAATAACGTCAATGGAATTTCATTGGCCTCCTTGGTCATCTGTCAGATTTTAATTTGTTTTACAAATTTTAATTAATATACGTAAAATGATATTGGAAGATAATAATGACTAATAATTGACCCCACAATTTAAAGAAAGGAACAGTTCCTTGTTCCTCTGTCTCATTCCACTGTGTTTTATAAGGATGATGGAGGTTATATAGATTCGAATAAACTGAAAATTATCATTAAACTCTTGTTTGTGATTATTATTACCATGATTGAATATAATATTTACTATATAATTCCCATGTTGATTCTATGCCACATTTTTAAAAATCCTAAATTATTTATTATATTGTAACATATCCATCATTTTGAAAACAATTCCATGTCAAGATAAGTTACTATTAAATGTAATGATATAATAATCACCACCACAAGACTTAATGTCAATTGGAATAAAATCATCTATTGGATGAATATCTAAAATATCTCTTTCACTTTCACCCTTTCCATAATTTCTTTTTTATATTTCCTATAAATTATGTGAGATATTTTTGAAGTGTTTTTTGTTAAAACTAATCTAAATATATATTATAATAGAAAATTTAATAAATGTTCTTATTTATATGAACATTTTTTTACATTCTACAATGATATATGATATTATTAAATAAAAATGGATTCACTATTTATTTACAATACATGGTTTTCTAATATTTTTTTTCAATACCACTATTAATATGCTACATAACATAAAATAATCTATCTTTTTGTACAAATTTTTTTTAAAAAAATAAAACAAAACTATTCATATCATGGAAGGATACATATATTTTTTTTTTGTTAGACTAGGTAAACAATAAAGATTCATTAGAAATTATACCATAACCATTAGTAATGTGATATGGTAGACTCATAATAAAGAGGTATATAGTTGTACTTAAATGGAATCTCAATAATCCACCTATCCTATCACAACCTTCATGAGTATAATTAGTTCTATTATTTAAAAACAGAATTTTTGTAAATTGTTTTTATCTATAGTCACATAGAATAAATAAAAAAGGAATACTCAATAATGAATACAAATGATGAATCAACATTCTTATTTAACTAGGTGATGTCTCCATTAACATTCCCATGATTTCCATATGAAAAACAATATACATATGGTTTTATTTTAGGCCCATAACACATCATTTTCATGGAAGGATGGCCCTCATGAGCCTTATACATAGAGAAAGTATCATGTCCCACTACCTTATAAATCATTTTAGTTGAGAAATAATCTATGTTATTCACACAATTTTTATTTACCATAACATAATTTGAATGTTCTTAGTTTAGGTAGGGACACCACCTTATTTCTCATATAATTATTGAATATGAACTTAAAGAAGCTATGGTGTAGTAACCCATGTGTGAGTTAAGTCCAAAAATCTTCTTAGATATTAAATCTCACAATTACCAAGATATCAATATAGAAAATCATATTGATTAAATGAGTTCCATCAGAAAACTTTACACCTTTAATAAATGAAAATATAACATAGAGATCTTAATAAACTCATACCCTTCTTTCCACTATTATAGATTATTATAGTTATAAGACATGTTATGAGAGAAATTTTTTTGTGAATATTTTTTATCATTGTACAAATAAAATAAATAATGATAAACTAATAAAGTAGTGAATCAACCTAGGGTTTAATGTATACTTAGACTATTTCCACATGGGCCTCTTAACACATTGATTTTAGAACTGAGGACTCCAAAATGTAATACATGAACTTATTGTTTCATACAATATTCAAGATCCTATAAACAATTTTCATATTACATCTAGTTAAAGGAGATTAATTCTATATTATGTTTGGATGAGATAAATTCCGGGTCTTATTTTTTTCTATTTTCAATAATTAATCAAAACTAGGTTTCTAGTACATTATATGAACTGATAGTATCTATAATACAATAAATCTTATATATTATCCTCGTAATATTTAATCAATACCAAATAACTCTTACCATTAGATCAAAAATATATTTTCCCATGGTTATTATAGTTCCAAGGATGATTAATTTAGTTCTTTTTTCCTTGAAGTGGGGGGGGGTATGACATGTCATTATAATGTATTTACATATGGTGTCTTACTAACTACATTTACATACAGATACATAATCCATTGAATAGACCCCCTAATTACAAAATCCTTCAAATGGATTTATTCAACTCATTCCTACTAGCTTGACTATATATCATATATATGATCAACTTTGGATAAAAGTAGGTTATCTTTTTTTAAAGGTGATGACTTTTCCAAAAATGACCGAAGAAAAAATATTATTAAAAGAACGAATACAGTAGTCTAAAAAATGGGATCATATTACAATATTTATCATGATCGGACATAAGAGTAGTGGGAAGGTCTTTGAAGCAGGTAATGTATTGATTAACTCCCATGCTTTTCGGACCATATAAAACTCTATTTTCATCTCGATTAACATGTTTGATGAGATAGTTCAGATCAATAAGAGAACAAGAGAATTCTATCCAACAGGTAGTAATCGACCAGGCAAGGTGAATTATGACATTCCAAATTAAATAAATGATACTTGTCGAGTCACTATATATCCAAAGGCTATTCCAATGAAAGACCATGGAAAAGGATATAACCTGTATCAAACCCAACATTTGATCATCATGGGAGGTGAAAATTCCAGATTTACCCATGAAGAATCCAAGTATATGACCGAGGTGATTCCTTAAAACAGAACCACACCTTGAAGTTCACAGATTTCCCTTATAGGTGCCATCAGTATTAAACTTCTTCCATCCAGGTAGGGAGGCTCTCTAGAACACCTCATGTGTGCGATGTAGCAGTCAAAAATTTCCTGTAATACATAGACACCTCAAGATCCCAATGTTGTGCACAATGTTTTGGAAATGTCCCTTTTGAATTGAGGCAACTTCATGTATAAAAATTTGGATCTTTATCTGACCTGAATTTTGATTAAATGTGTAATTGTTGTGAATTATATAATTATGATCATACCAGATAACATGTTGGAGCATAGAAACCGCAGAATGGAAGTGGTTTCTGACTTGATGAGATCCTTCCATTTCAGAACATTTTTTAATTTGAGATATGACAGAGTCAAGGATCTACCATCTGCAGTAAAAAATGTCAATAATATAGTTCCATTGAGTAAAAGAATTAGAAAAAAATAGAAAATGTGTTTAGTATATTCTCTATGTTGATTACAGATTTAGCAATTAGAGCAGAGTTGGATGCCAAAATATTGGAGCCAAATTTTAGTAGTCAATCTGTTGTGAGAAATATGTCATATAGGGTTGAATATAAAAGGTTTTACCCTATGTTTTTGAAAATTTTTAACCAACTATGGTCACTTTCAGAGTTAAAAAAATATATCTTATAGAAATGTATTGAGTTAAGCATGCCACTGTGAGCGGGATTCCAATTTAAAATATCAATAGTATTAGAGAAAGAGTAGTTTTCAATGACATTCAAAATATTGTCCGGAAGGTGATCTTGTTGAGAGTTTAAAATGTAGTTGATATAGTTTTTTTTAATATAATGGGATTTATTATTAGGTATCATGGAAATTAAAAGAATTCTATTACAGTTATCCAACCAAAATTTTATAGATGAGTCTTTGGAAACCATCCATATTGAGCTATTCATAATATTGGGGAAGGATTATTTTATAGAAGGCTAGATTGATGAGTTAATAAAGTACAAATTTCCCATTTTATGTGTTTCAAGAAACCTATTTTTGGGAAATTTAATTGCTACATAAGTATTATAATTTTTTTTATGTGATTCATTCATTAAGGGCTTCATTAAATTATATGATATTTTTTAATCCAATACCACCATTTTCAATGGTCTTGAAACATGTTGAAAATGGAACTGTCTCATGTTTCATTTCTCGAATGTTGCTAGTCCAAATGATGTTTTTTATGGCAGTGTTCATTTTTTAATGAGGCCAACTATCCATTTTAGACAATCGTGGAGCAAACCGTCTTGGAGACAAAAGTGGATATAAAAAGGCATGCCCTACCTGCCATAGAGAGAGATTTACCATTCTATGAAGATATATAATTTAGAATTTGGTCAACTATAGTCACTAAAGTGACATGATTTGGGTCTACCACAATAAAATAGGAACACCGAGATAGGAGAAATGGAGAGTACATTCTTTCAGACCCATGCTAATGATAATGTTAAATTTTCTATCATGTTGGAAATTCATCCCAAATAAGATGCAAGAATTGTTCCAACTAATGGTTTGACATAAAACCTCTTCATAATGTGAGAGGACATTTTTATGTTAAATTTTTTTATTTTTTACCCCTGATGGAAAAGGATGATGTCGTAAACATAATAATTATGAGTAAGATCATTTATTTTCTTAGAGACATGTATGGGCTTTAGTTTTCTCTGGCCCACTAGACGGTTGATCATATGACTGAGGTAGTATAGTACTATTGATAAAAGAATAGAAGATAGGGGTCACCTTAACGGACCACCTTAGTGCATTTAGAATAGCTTTTTGGTGATTTATTGATCAGGATAAGGATAGATTCTGAGTTGAATAGGGTTCTTGATTGCAGTGATAAATGAGGCATTAAAACCATAACCATGAAGGAAATTAAAGATAAAACTACAGTGTATGGTGTCGAAATATTTTATCATATCAATTTTAATAGTTATGTTGCCTACCTGATTAGTTTTATATAAAATTATTGACACACTCAATAAGGAAAATATAGTATTGGATGGATCATCCCTTTATAAAACCAAAATGGTTCCAGGAGACAATTTTGAGTATGAGAGTAGAAATTCTATTAGAACTTATTTTCGAGATGATTTAAAAAATAGTTGTGATAAGACAAATGGGTCCAAACAGATGAATCTCATAGGCTTTATCATCATTCAGGATCAAGGTGAGAAACGGGGAATTCAGATCACGAGGGAGAACCCCATTAGCGAAGAAGGTTTTTACATGTTTACAAACGTCAATATAAATCACATCCCAATAATATATGCTGAACCCATTGTAGAACCCATAAGGAACCAGAACACTATCGGAATGCAGACTAAAGATAGTGTCTTTCAAATCATAATCCAGTGAAGTGTAGAGAAGGAAGGATTTGTCCTTATCATTGAACACTAGATGAATGACCTCATGTAGGATTTCTTTGTTTATATCAGGACCATTGAAAATGGTTTCATAGTAGAAGAAAATATGATGATCGATTTCATCCTCATTGTCAAGGAGCTTATCCCCATCTATTAAAAGTATTGACGACCTGTAGACCTTCTTGATCTCTTATAGTGATTTGAAAAATTTAGTATTTAAATCACCATATGTAAACCAATTACGTTTAAATTTTTTATTTATTGTATTTTCTATGAAGTTGAATAGGGATTTAGGTTTTTCCATAATGTTTAGATATTGAATATAATCGGTTTTGAGGTCATAGAAGGTGTTTTTGTTTTGATGATCATTGAGATATTTTTCAAGAATCATGATTTCATTAATTATTTGATTGGATTTAAAACTGCACCTAATTTTTAGATTATGTTTTAGATGATTTAATTTGAGATTATAGTCAAATACATCATTATTACGAGACATTGAGGAACAAAAGTCATGTATGTTATGATAACATTCGTCATCAGAGAACCATGCTTTGTTAAATCTAAAAGGCATACATGGATTCATGTCTTTGGTGGAGACACTGACTAGGATGTGGGAATGATCAGAGTTCAGCCTATAAATCATAATACTTGAGATAACGTACCATTTATCTAAATTAGGAACATTAGTGAAGGTTCTATTCAGATTGGTGGAAACTACATTGTTGTAGTGTCTTCTATACCAAGGGTATTTTTCACCAGTGAGATTTATTTCTCTAAGGTTGTTGTCATCTATTGAGGCTTCAAATTATCTCATGGAAGTAAAAGCGTGATAGGGTTTAAAATTCTTGCTTGAGTTGAGAATGGCATTAAAATAATCCATTATAAACAAGGGTTCATAAATATTAATACTATAATAATAGAGTCCATTCCAAAGCATTATTCATTCTTGGTATCTATTATTAGAATAAAAAATGAGTAGAAAATATGTGTCTCATCTATATTAAAAATTCAATTTGAAATCTGATCATAGACATTGTAAACACTAATATTCTGTAACAAAAGTGCAATAAAATCCATAATTATTCTGAATTGAGGTTATTAGCGATTGCACTACTAAAAACATAAATTTTTGACCCAAATTAGAGTATTTATTGGCATAGTTATTTTTTGGTTCTGCAATAACAAATAATAAATAATTGTGACTGTCAAGCATTCTTTTTAACACAATGAAGATGTCTGAGTTAGAAATCCACTAAAAATTCAAAAAAGGATATTAATTAAAATCTAGTTTTGGAGTTAGACACCCCCTTTTTTTCCACAGCCTTTATTTCTAAACCAATATATTTTTTTAAAACATTTCTATAATTTAAATCACCCTAATGGATTCTAGATAAGCACTTTGAACTATGGTTGAATATAATGTAATGAAATAAATAGATTTTACAACCTAATATCATTATTTAGGGGATTTTTTCTGTATGTTTAAATTTTATCATTTTAACATAACAAATTCATATCAGAATTAAGAGGGATTAATTTATGTTATTATACATTTAAAGGTAAAATATTTATGTACAATAAAATTTGTATTATTCTCATCATTAATTTTTTTAATTCATTTATTTTAGGTGATCATGACTAATTATCATTAATTAATTATAAATTGACTGGATATAAATAAAAAAAGAATGTGGAATGATCATGAGTATTCTAATTGTTAGTTTATTGAGAGGATAATAAGAAACAACTTTACCCTAGTGAAGAAACATTAAAAACCAAAGCTTGGCTCAAGATTAGTCATTCCACAAAATATCCTATGTATTTATAGGTTTGTTTCACAACATATACAAACATAAACAATGAACAATGTCTTGGGAATTTCATCCTATGAATACGATTAACAATAAACTATTGTAAATGGAATAATAAGGTAGGGATTATATAAAAGATGCAATGAACATGAAGGAACTTATATTTATTAAGATGAGGGGATAATTCACAGGTAATCAATTTTATTTCATTATTATTATTATAGAAAAACATAAAATATTTAATTTATTTAAATTAAATTTTATAATCACGTTGATATGTATATGATCATCACCATTCATGCACACAAAATACACACATATTTAAACATAAAATAATTCATTTTTTAAAACTTCTTATAAAACATTAATTATTAAACTTATTAACTTTTTAATTATATAAATTCATTTATCTTAATTTCTATATTAACATTACTTACAATTATCATCCATAATAATTTTTTTAAAATTAGTTAAAATAATTTTAGTTAAAATTTTTCACATTCTAAGAATTTTCATGGAGGAAACATGGTGTCAACATGCGTTAAATATAAACTTTCTTATACAAACTTGTAAAATATGCTCCTCGAGAATGAATGTAAATGCAAGACTCATGTAATTTTATCATATGTAGTGAATGGAATTTATGATAGGAGGAGAAGTGTTAATATATATATATGTCTTGTATCACATTTTATTTATGTAAACTACATTGTAAGGAATGATCATGCACATCATATAGCTCCAAATATATCATTGAAATTTTGTTATATATTTCATAATTTTATAAACCTTTCACATTACATGTATTATTAAGTAATGACTCAATAATATGTGTTAATTTTATTATAAATATGTAATTTTTTCATTACATGTGAATATATAGGAGTGGAATGATGTGAAGATAATGACATAAATTATTATATTCCACTTGTTTTTTATATATAATACATTCTTAGGTACTGAACATGTATCACAATAAGAAAATTTAAGAGGAATTCGATATGTATACCAGTTATGCATAATGTAAAATCTATGTTGAAAGAGTACCAGTCCATATAATTCTTGTAACAAATACAGAACATGTTCTTAATGAAGTTGGTTTTATCAATTTCACTATGAATATTCATCATCAACATTTTTTTTATCTAAATGTTTTGTAGTATGAAAATTCATGTTCTAGTGTAGTATAGTCCTCATAAAACAAGTAATGAAATTTCTTACCATTTTATTTTCATGGGATGTTTGAATTAATTTGAGGATTATCCAGGTGAAAAAATAGATTCAGGGAATGTACCTACAATTTACATTTTATATAGTTCTATTTTATATGGTGTTTCACACTTGATTTTCAATTAATGTTTGGTAATATTTAATCCTAATGAAACTAAATTGTATTGAACATAACATAATATAAGGATTTGAATAAAACATAAATGAACCAATGTTATTTTATTAATATGAAAAAATAGAATTAATTTTTCAATTCATAATGTCAAAAATTGATTATGTTGTTTTTTAAAGATCATTTAGAAATAGTTGCTTACTGGGTGAATAGTTACGAATATAAATATTACAATAATGTTAGTTTTATGAAATCATCGTTACAAAAGAAAAAGTTTTATGTTTATAGATCCTATATAACTAAAAAAATATACATTTTAAAAAGTATGATTATGAATTTAAAAATATAAATCATAATTTAGAAAACATTTTGTGTCATGTTTGAAAATTATGTAATGTTTTTATTCAAATAAAATTTATTTCTTATTCTTATCTATTATAAAATATATATAAAGGTTCATTTTAGTTGTGTTTTTGTTTTAAATATAAAATAAGTATCCTTTTATTTATCCTATTGTAAATTAATTTCGTGTAAATGAATATTAAACATGATTTTATTATAAAATCATTTTTATTCTGAATATATAATTTTTCTAAAAATTTGTTTTCATTTCATTTTGTGAACATATTATAAAATTAATTTCCTAAAATTAATGGAATTAAAATTTAAAATTAATTCCTCATTTTGAATCCTCATAATTAATATTATCAACTGATTTCAACCAGATATTTTTTGTAATTAATAGTAACCATGGTAATAAATTATGACATTGTTTAAGGGAATAATGTTTTAAAAGAGTTAAAATTTTTGGAAAATGTTTTAAGATAACATGATAGAATTACATAATTTTATTTGTTTCTTTATATTTATAGCTGAAACTTTCCAACGTCAAATTTACGATTATTTGGCAGAACATTACATTAGTATGTCAAATATTATATAATAACAATTCACATATTTCCATGTTTTCCACTAACCACTATTATTAAAGGTAACCTCATCCCCTATATTATGTCAACATTATATTTCTTTTACATCATCCATTACCCACCCAAATACCTTACATGCCATATTTTTATAAATCTAGATGTCTGGGCTCCCCAAAATACGACTTCAATAAGGATCAAGGTCTATGCAAAATGAGATTACCAAAGGATGTGGCATATATTTTTACTGATGTTTTATATGTACAATTTTAAAAAAAAAATTATAAAAAAATTATATAATCATATTTAAATAAGTACATAGATATATGGAAATATTTATTGTATTTCATAGAATTTTTAAATCTATTTTCTATCCCTTTATAGTATTTGAAAAATGAAAACATCACCCCATTGTATGTATAAACTATCATCTCTCTGTTGAGGAGTATTTATTTTTCATCCCTGCATCTCATGGATGGTAATAAAAGGGAAATCATTGAATATATATATATGATATTTATGAAATAATTATGATTTCTTAAATTTATTATTTTATCCACCTTTTTATCCTTCTATTCATTATAAATTGATAGTGTTGTTCTTGTGTACATGTTGGCTACCACATCTGTGAAGTGATACGATTCGTTTATAATTATAATTATATATGGATTATCATGTATATATCTTAGATCATTAAAAATAAAATTTCTGATATAAATAAATTTTTTTATAATATAATTCATTATATAATATTTATCATTTCTTGCCATAGGGAAATGAAAACATTATAATGTTTATGTTTGGACTACCTCATATATGAATTATGTATTACATTTTTATATTATTTACTATCATAATTATTTATAAAATATAATGAAATAAAAAATATCATATTAATGATATTATTAACATTATGGAGATGAATATTCGATATTATAACACTTTTGACTACGGTCAGTATAAAAATATAGTTTAAAATAAAATGACTGAACAACATATGTGGTCAGTGTAAGAATGAACTATACAATTAATTTAGTTGTGTGATTTTGAAATGACTTTATCAAATTAAATATATATGAAATATCTTCATAATGATGTATTTAATATAATTAAATATATTATTTATGAGTGTAAAATGAGTCTAACTGAGCATGAAACGTGTTAACTACATTTATTCTCATCTACACTCTTCTAATGAATGTTTTATATTATTCACATCATTGATTATTTGGTTTATATATGTCCACATTGACCTATTATATCATGATTTAAAATTTATATGTTTTATTTAATGTTTTAGTATATATTTTATCTAATGTAGGGCTTTGACTCAATCATTATAAAAATATAAAACATTCTTTTAGGAACTGAATCTTATTTAAGATTTTTAATCTTTTAATTTACATCAGAAATAGTACATTTTATTTATATTATTAAACTCAATATATTTTATTCCCATATGTATGTTTCTATTATTTTTATTTTTTTATCAAACATTTTTTCTGATTCATTCAATAAAGAAGAAATTGTATGTTTTTAAATGATTTATGATGTTATTTTTATAAAAAAGAAACAAAAAATTCATTGAAATTTATTATAAATGATTAACTTCCAATATCCTCTCATTTTATAAAAATATATTTTTTAAAACCATTATTTTTCTATGAATTGTTGATCTTATATCATCCACTACTGATTTATGCATCATGCATTATTTTTATATATTTCATTTTCTTGTGATCATGTCCTCTATCACTCTCCAAAATTCATATATTTTTTTATCATTAATTTTAATTTTTTCCATATTTTAGTAATATTAAAATTCATTTCTAAAGAATTGATATTTTAATAATTGTATACCATTTCAGAATGTAGTTTTATTTTATGGATATTTATTAATAATGTTATTTTATTTATTGGGTCAAAATTTATGTTAGTATTCATTTTTAAAGATATATATTTAATTAATAATTACGTATATTAATATGCAATATGTTTTAGATTTTACATATAAGCAATGAATTTGATAGAAGAAAGTTATTGTTGGGGAATAACTATAGAATGCACCTCGATCCACAAAAACGTCTCATGATACAAAAATTTGGAAATATTTTCCTTTTATTTGGTGTATTGCTAAATATTAATTTTTATTTCATGGAAAAATATACGTTGATAAATTTCATGATGTCTTGTAATGAATCTTTAATGGTGTGATAATAGCATACAATATAATTCATTTCCTTATTATAAGATTCAATGATATTTTCTATGTGAATTTTATATTGGTAATTTCTATATCTATCTATATATATTTATAGTCATTTTATTGAATAATTGTTGTATTTTTTGTTACCCAATTTTCTATACTATTTATTTTTTATCTAATCAGTATATCATTTAATTGTATGTGACACATACTAAGCATCCATAGTCACCATTTATTTTTTTCCCACAACCTAGGATATGAAGAAGGAATTGTTGAATGATATTCGTTGAAGAATGAATTTATTTCATCCTATGGTATATTTATTCATTGTAACATCAAAATCATATGCTATATTAATTTTTTATATTGTTAAATATATTGATAATTGTTCTAATTTCCACTATTTCTTATAGAAATATAAAAAATCAGACATGTATTATTGTGTAATAGAGAGTGGGCCATTCAATGTTATGTCAAATAAACATCATTATAACCCCTTGGTAGTATATTCTAGATGTACATAGGTAAAACATACATCAAGATAAACCCATAGATTTTTTGATATTAATTTTTGATATCTTGATATTAGATTAATATTAATTATTTTATGAGCTAATTTTATGTGTGACATTATTTATAGATGGATCCATGTTGATGAAGGGGGGTCATATCAACACACACATTCAATTTTGGGATTCCCCTTAAGAGTATTTCAGCATAAGAGGCATTGGATATGTATAGATCAAGGAAATATTGGAGAAAATGAAAATGGTTTTGGATGATAACCATGCCGATATTGAGTAACCTATTGTTCATTAGTGTGATTCATCTTTTGGGGGTCACTTTTTTTCTAGAAGTATTGAACCTATGATAGAAATACTGATCCATTGGTAGATGATAAATGTATCGTGTCCCTTGAAAAGATATTATTATCCTTCATATGCATAGAAATGGAATATTTAATTCATAAAGTATATAATATAAGGGGAGATATTGACCACTGGTGGTTATTTATCCTGAATGCTAATTAAGATAAATAAATAAAAAATTTATAATGGTAAAATTTAGAATTGATATACTTAGAGAATTATTTTTCTTGATAAAAATGATCTAAAATTGATTGAATTTTTCATAATCTAATGTAAATGGAATATATACGTTTTATTGAATATGAGTCTTGATTTATAAGATTAGAATGATATTTAGTTAAATAAATATGTAATTTGGAAACCCTAGTTGATTGTTTCTTTTATGTGATTAAACCAAACCATTAAAGGGAATTAATCTCCCACATTCTTTCATCATATAATGATATAGTGTTATGTTCCTATATAATAGAGAAATAATTTTAATGTCTTATAGCATGAAGGGAAATCAATATAAGAAGAGTTTGAATGAGTAATAAATAAAATACAATATGTCAATAGAGATGAAAGGAATGCCGATATATCAATAATGTGATAATTTTTTAATGAAATATCTTTTTAAAGGGTTAAAGATAATGTGATTTTTTTAAAAGATCAAATATAATTATATTATAGCTCATAAATTATTCACAAATAATTAAAATAGACAAATCTTATTCTCATAATTCATAGAACTGGGTAATTATTCAATCATAATCCCATGGGTCAAGGGAACCAACTGTAGAAGAGAAAAATTGTGGAAGTTCATAATTATAAAATTACTATATTAGATATTGATGTCCATAATGATGTGAGGGTATGTACATTGTTTATAAACTCAATGATTGATAATTCATTATTTTATTCTGGATCATCATATTCGTTTATATATAGTATTTTTCTCAGAACAAGAAATCATTCCATATCACTATCAGGGACTTTTCTATTATGATTCCAAGTGAAAATATTATGGAACAAATGATATATTATTCAGTACCCATTATATTCGACAAACAAAACCTAATTGAGAACATAGTTATCTTACATATGGTTTTCATTGGTATAATCCTTAGTATGAATTGGATTTTAATGTATAATGTGAAAATTTATTCCTAAGATTGGGAAATTATGATTCAAATTGGTGATGTAGAAATTAATATAATTGTATAAGATAATTTATCATCCGAATGATATATATATATCCACCTCTAGTATCTCATGATAATGAAAATTTTGTAGAATATGAATAGCAGAACCGTATGGATAAGAATGGTAACCTTAACATAAGATATGTTCCTAATGTGTAGGGAAATATTTATATTCTTCTAAAAGAGATAATGAGAAATATAGATAAGTATGAAGTTGATATTTTCACTACTATCATACTTGATATTAAACTAATATCATTACCTCAATAATTTTTTTGCATAATATAATTATAAGAACATATGAAATAACTATTTGAGTTTTGTAATAATTCATTTTTTTCCATATTTTTTCTCATAAGGTATCTCATTTTATTTTTTTCAAGATGAATGATTGGTCCATGAGGATACTAATTTATTATATGGAATTATATGGGAATATAATAATGAACATATATCCACTACCTCATACTGATGACCTATATGATCATGTTTATTGAGACCAATATATATCAAACACTGTTATCTGTTATAGTTGTCATTAATTTTTATTAAATAAGGAATATACTTGAAAAAAAATTCATATAGGGTATAAACATTATGAG
The DNA here is from genome assembly GCA_963277665.1 of Viscum album. Classification (NCBI taxonomy): domain Eukaryota; kingdom Viridiplantae; phylum Streptophyta; class Magnoliopsida; order Santalales; family Viscaceae; genus Viscum; species Viscum album. The sequence goes on along the minus strand of OY728159.1, from coordinate 1,143,710,576 downwards.
TTTAAAGTAACACCCTTATGATTAACTAATTCACCAATTTATACTATACATTATGGAATAGATTATTCCAATATTATTTTTATAATTTTATTGTGTAATTTGTTGATTATATCTTGGTAAATTCAAAAATAAATGAATATCATAAAAGAAATTAGAGAATCATTTTGAAAAATTTTGAGCACCTGAGTGTTTTTCGGATATTTAATTAGAAATATTTCTTACTTCAATATGTTAATATTCAGACCCATATTGTCTGCATAGTCAGAAAATGAGTTGGTTTTTTCAAGATAAAGGTAGTCAAATGATTTTATATAATGATAAATGTAATAGATATATGTAGCTTCCTTGGATTATAAGGTTACCATTAATGATTTTTTGATATTTGTTTCCAATTATATATCCCATAGTCCAAGTTAAATGAGAAGGGTTTATATTAATAATGTTAAAGGAATGTAACTAATGTTATTAAGAACTAATGAGGCTGTTGTTCAATTAATATATATTGAATTTAACACCATGAATTTATGTTTTTGTTATATATATTAATTCAAAAAATTATGGATATATTCATCCTTATATAGTATAAAAAATATATTTCTTATGAATTAATATAGTAAAATATACGTTAATATAATTATCCAACTCACGATCACCAGTCGGATGTCGTATTTCTTTCCCTAATGATATAGTGGAATTATCAGGATGGTGGAAAATTAGTGATATATTTATATAGTTAAAAAATGTTTATGTTGCATCATTTCAAAGGGATAGATCAACATGATACAATGTATATTTCTAGAGAAACACTATGATTATGACTTCTCAATGCAATACATCCATTGGAAGGAATGTATGGTGGTTGATTTGGTGATTATAAAGGATAATGGAATTCCAAACTAAAGTGTTGACAGAAAATATTCTTATATTCATATATTTTGTAATTTTAGATAATGGAATAATTTGGAATGTGAAAAAGCACCCTTTTTCAAATGGTTTCCAAATCGTCATTACTAAATAAGATAAAATGTTCTTATTATGGTGAAATTTTAATACGAATTTTTTTAAGACATGAATAATTAAAATTTTGAAACTATTTTTTATAAATATCAAATTATATAATTTGGTAAAAGGATATGTGTATCATCTATACCTGAGAAAGAAATATATTTACTATATTCATCCCCTGTCTAAAATTTCTCAATTCACCTAAGTAGACCAAATATTTATAAATAGTTGAAGTGATATTTGGTTGGAAAAAAATGATGTTGGAAATTACAGATCATTTATCATTTTTTCTATAGGTAAAGTCTGAGAGGAATCACCCTAAATGTGTAATGAAAACACTATATGAACTCATGTACATGTAGGATGATATTACACTGGAATTTTTCAGTATATCTACAAAACATTGTAAAATAAATTATAACATATGTGTTAATTTTTGATACAATTTATATAGCCACACATTTTCTTAGAGGAAGTGAGAATTTGACTGTTGATCACTGAAATGACTCTATTTCAATAAAATAGTGGGGATTAATTTTATGACACTTTTTATTATATCTAATTTTGATCCAAATTGTACATTTATGTTCTTAAAAATTAATCATAAGGATCTTCAAACTGAGTAACATTTGAGAACTTATTATAATTAATAGGCATGTAGATGGTCTGAATGGAATATATTTTCATTAGATGAAATCCTTTTATCATGCTTAATTAACATTATATAACATGGGAGTAACATATAAATTATTTTTAATTTTAATATAAAAATGTCTTTTGTTGAAGAATTCATAAGGATATATATAATGTAATTAATGAGAATATATTTAAAACCATTTCAGATAAAGTTTTTAGATTATTTAAGGCCCATAACATTTTTCGAAAACAATATTGAAAGTGAGAACTCTTTAGAGTCATATCAAGGATACTCAAATTAGTAAAAATGACTCTGTTGAGATCAAAATAAAATAATTCGAATTCCATGTATAGGAACATGTTTTCATAAATGTATATCTATTGAAGGATATTAGAAGGTTTGGGAAGAAAGGGTAACTTATTCCACATTATGATTGTTGATGAGAGATTTTGGAAAGAATTAAACTTGTAGATTACCATTTTGGAGTGCCACCCAACATCTGTAAAGTGAATGAAGTCTTTAATGAGTCTTTATTGAGAATGTATAATATAGAACCGTCAAATTCACTCACTATTATAAAATATTATTATTGAATGAACTATCTTAATGTGGGAGGACTGTCATGATTCTTGACACTGGATAACAAGTGATCTAGAATCAGATGACTCGACTGGGAAATGTTATTCGGAGGAATAATATAATAGAATATGAAAATGGGAAAAAGAAAAACTTATAATTAATAACTAGATAAAGTTATTTAGGTTAAATTTTATAAAATAAAAGACTATATACTTATCTGGGTAATAATGTTACACACGATAACCAACTATAGTAATTAAATATTTCATTGTAATGAAATTTTTACTTAATGCACTCAAATTTATTCCAGAATGTCATTAATAAATATACAAAAATATTTTTTAATTTGAATTGGTTCAATTTAATTTCATTTTCTAATTAATAATGTCAAAATTATTTTATGGTGACTTTTTCATGTTTTTCCATAATAGTTGCATTTTTAATGATTATTAAAAAATTATTGGCTAACAATAACATAATTTTACTAAAAATATCATGATGAAATAAAAATATAAAAATTTATGAATATTTTTTGTAGGAAATTATATAAATATAATTCTATATGTAAAATATTTAAAATTATAATGTTTAGTAAGAAATATTTCTTTGACATTTTGAAAATAAAAGCGATGTTTTCGGTCTAAAAATTTTTTATTTTCATTCTATTCTGTTAATAACTTACTCGGAAAATTATATTCCATTTCAGTTTTTATTAGAAAAATAACTTCATTTTCATTAATGTAATATAATTAATTTCATGGGAGTCATAACACTACATTATTTTTTTATAAATTCATTTTTATTCAGAAGTGAGTATTATTAATAATTTTTAATGTTTTATATTGTTAATTTATATTAAAATTGATTTCCTTGAATATTGTGTAAAGAATCCTATAAAATGATTTCCATATTTTAAATCATCATAAGTTATATTATGTAATTATCAAGATATATATTTTTAATAAATACTAACCATTGTAAAAAATATATGACATCATTTAAAGGGTAAATTTGAGTTAACGAAGATAAAATAAAATTATAATACGTCAATATAAAAAACTATTAAATCTCATATATTGGATGAGGTTTACCCATACCAATTTCCCCATAAACTGCTTTGACAATTTTGGATCCACTTTATTATGCATGTTAAATATTATATAACGATTATTCATGTACTTATATGTTTTCTACCTACCTCACTTATAAAATAGAAACTCATCTCCCCTATTATTTACATGTCATGAGATATGTGGCTCTCCCAATACCTACAGAAATACCACACAAAATTTAATTTAATTTACACACATATACCTATAGAATAAAATGGTTACATCATGAATAAATATGGAGTAATTTAACGGATATTACCTGAGGGATACTGATATGTACTTTTCCAGATTTTCCATTTAGCTTTCTTCATAAAACTCTTCCAAGTGTTAAATATATCTCTTATCATAATTAAATAAGTAAATTTATAACACATTAAGTGGATAAACCTAAACCACTAGGTCCATGTCTAAAAGATACATAATACCATGTTCAACTTAATATATTGAAGAGGTTTTCACCTAACATCGAGGATTTGATGAATTTCAGTGGGGATACTATACCCTTAATATCGTATCCTTTGACCAATTTATAAATAATAATAAAAAACTTATAGTAAAATTTTTAGAATAATATAAAAATAAATGGAATAAATTTCACGTAATTAATAAATAAATAGGATACCATCGGGGTAGCTAAATAATGAAATATAATGGATGTTAAAAACATAAATTCAGCATTAATATTTATGATTAGTCTTAAAAATTGACTCCAAATACACACCTCCATCTCTTAAAAACCCCATCAAAAATTCATTTCACATCATTGGATCTTAGGTCATGAAATATGTATTACATTGAGATTATCATTCCTTATGTTAGTAATAAACCTTGTAGAACACCACCAATTAATCCATAAAAAGTGAAAATAATATATACCAGTTAAAAATGGTAAACGAATATAAATTTCAAAATATCATAAAACCACACATAGTTTGAGTCATAATGCGGTAAAAATAAATATATAATGAAAAATAAAACTTACTCTTCCTCGATGCTAGTTGGTATGTCCATAGCTTTTTCCCATGATTCACTTTAATGTAAATGTTACATACCTAACACAAATGATGGATGTTATCCCGAACACCACACACCCCACCCTAATGGTAGGAGTGATCATAAATTGATAGTAAGATCCACTTGGAAATCCTAATGTAAATAAATAGCATGTCATCCCTACATGTAATTTTCATACATTTTTTGGTAGAATATGAAATATCTATTGCAATGAATGAACAACACCCATGTTAGATTACATATAAGTTATCTGACCTAAACCATCAATATATACATAGAATGAAGCCATATTCAAGTCATTACACTCTCCATCCAAAGTCCATATTACCAAAAATGAGGTACCTAAAAATATTTATTTATAAATTTTGTTTTATAGTACATGAAACAACACAAGAAATACATATCATTTAATATAAGAATATGAAATATTAAGAATTATTCTCAATATTATACATAAAAATAATTTTATCATGCATCTAGTAATTGATATCAATGTTAACTCAATCTAAAACATTAAAATACTCATAAAAAACTGACTATCAATCATAAATAAATATTCAATACATTATCATATAAAAGTCCCTATAGAGCAAGGTACTCCCAACCACAATGATATTTCTGAAAACATCAATCGGTTTTCATGTATAAAAGACGAAACACGTAATAAAAAAGTCATATAAAAATATTAACCATGGAGAATGTATAACTAGGGTTTCATTATTTTAAAGAAGTTTAGAGTAGAGGTTCATATTGATTTAATGTTATTATTAGTGGTTCTAGATCAATTTAATTTAATAATTACATCATCTGAATCAGTTGTGATTTATGTTATTGGATGAGGAATCAATTCATCAGCCCCAATGATGATTAAATAATGGATAGTGAATTTATCTCTAATTCTATAAGAATTACTAGTATATATCCAATTCAAATTGATACACTATAAAATAATCATAAAAAATGATATTGAATATGATATTTTAAAAAAAGAGGATCAAAATATGATCGCTCTATGATGAATTACCATGAAATTTACATGATTATTGAGAGTTTTAACTATGGTCAAGGGGGTTTCATTGAAACATTGAATACTCTACCATTCATCAAATTAATCATAAATATATTATGGATCTATTATCATCCCACTATAATCCATATTTCTCAGTGGATGATTCGTTAATATATACCCATAGAACCTCCATTATTGATAGTGAAACTCGATTTGATCGAAAAATGTTCTAACATTCAAGATAATCCATATATCTATAATGTGAGGAAGAAAACAACCATGCATATTCATGGAATATATGGACCAGTTAAAAATCTACCTCCATCTACAATGTGGAATATTGACTTGGAATATATGTAATGAAAAACTATTTGATCATTATTTTTAAGATAGGTCAAAGGCTGAAGATAAAATGGTATAATAATGACATTATATTCATTAAATGAGGGAGATATATAATTTGGATTAATTATATGGGGGTTTTATTTTGATATTAAATTAGATTAAAAATCCATGAAACTAAACCAATATGTGTGTTAATTAAACCCTTGGACTATGATCTTTATCTAATTGGTGGGCCTCACATGTGAGTTATTGTGACATGAGTGACCAATAATGTTTTTCTATGCCATCATCTAGTCCATGAGGTGTGATATAGCCACAAATATTACTAGAAACATTTGTCCCACTATTATAAAAATGGGTTTTCCCTATTGGGGTTTTATGTATTAACATCGATTATAACATGGATTCCCAAAAATAGACAAAATTAATACATTTTCAATTTCAATTATTTTAACAAAAAATGAACAAGGGAATCAACAACATTTTTATAAATAAATATTGTAAAAACACATTAATATTATTAATATGTTATGGATTTTTTTTGTTGGTATAATAACTATAATTGAAATATAATTTAAATGTCTGTTATTTCAAATGATATACTAGTAAAATGTTTTCCACATCAGTTATTTAATAAAAAACATTGAAATATTTCAAAATAATTTATTTACAAACCATGTATGAAACATTATTTTTATAATATTACTTGGATCCATTAACCCAAAACCATAACTAAAAAAGTAATACAAAATTAGATCCACAGAATAACAACACTAGGACCAATACAATGTATTTAGATAAAATATCTCCTCAAATTACAAAATTATTAAAATTTGAAACTAAACCTAAAAATAATTATTAAAAACTAGAATTTAATATAAATTAATAAATATTACAGCCATTTTTCATAAAAATTATTTAACATAATTTTTTTAGGGTGGTCATAAAAATTATAGAAAATACAAAACAACAATTTTTTTGACATATATTTTAAATATAGAGATATGATAAATAAATAATTTTTTCAATAAAATTTATCGTCTTAAAATTGATTCATTATTATGGGGGAAAATTTTTTGAATATAAATATTGTAATTTGATATCCACATTCTCTTAATCCTTGATGTAGAAAATTCTATCTCAAATGATTTTCTCAATTGGAAAAAAGGATTGATGTAATTGTAAAATTATAGTAATTAAAAATTAAATTTCACTTTCCTTCGCATATATCATATTTAATTCCACTTACATATTGAAACAAAATTAAAATCCATATCCTTGTTTGATATTTATATTCATGAAATGAAATCGGAAGTCATTATTAAAAAATTAATTACTCATAAAATACAACTTTCTCTTGAAAATGTCACTCACAATTTCTTGCATGTCACCATGCAAGAATGATAACAGATAATGTTTGTTCCCATTTACATAAAAATATTCAAAATTATTTTTCTATTGATGTAATTGAATTATATTTTTTATGATTTTGAAATTAACTGAACCATAAATAAAAATATTTTTCTAAACTATAAATAAACAGAAATATAAAACAATTAATTTCATCATTATTAAATGTTTCAAAATTTTATTATCATAACTAATAATAATTCATGATACTAGACTATGGATCAATAAAATTTCTATTGAATAATACATACATAGATCATGTTATACTTTTTAAACAAATTTTATAATTATACCAACTAAAAAGCATATATTATGTGACCTAAATAAAATTTAAAAAACAATATGAAATATTATAATTGATTTATTAGATAATTATTTATAGAACTATGTCACGAAATATATCTGAAGTAATAATATCAATGATACCTCCCTCGAATAGATTTATAAAATCAATGAATCAATTTTTTTTTTTTCAAATGGAATGTCATATTTATCCAATAAATTAGATTAATTATTTATAATTTCGAATTCATAGTTTTATCCAATGTGAATGTGTAGTCAACTGAGTTTACCTTTACATTATATATTTTTTACCACTTATATATTCTTATATAAATATATATAAATATATATATATAATATTTTAATACTAAATATGATTCACTCAATTATGGAAAAAATTATAATATCTGCATACCTCAATGGAATGTTATCTGACACGTTGGGATGACACACAGTAAAAAACTCCGACCACTATTTACAATTATATAGGCCTCGCCTTTAGTGAATGATATTCTTGTTGATGAATATATCATTTTCAACAATGTTACCCTAATCTAATCCATTTACATTTGATTATAATGTATTATATCTGTAATATAATATATCATTTTATATGATACAATATGATATTGGGTTTCCATAGAATATAACCCACAATAGATTGGAAGATGAGGATGAGTTGGTGATTCAGAATCATTAGGAGGAGGTGGAGGAGTGTGATATATAGGTATGAGTTTAAGAGTGGGTTTTTATCCAATAGTAGAAAAGATGAATAAATAACATGAATATTTCCTTATATGTTAGAAAACATCAACTATACTAAAGCATTGATCCTCCCTTAAACAGTATCTCATATAATATCCTCCACCATTTGATCTATATCATAAACCATAGAATCTATATACTCAATATTTTTTTTACATAAATCCTCTATAAAATATGTTATAAAAAATTTAAAAAACCCACATTTTTTCCTTTTAGGTGGCTTGGATATTCGACATTTCCCAATAAATTAACTAAAATATCATTACTATGATAAGGTATAAAGGACCCTTGTGATTTTTTTCTCTATAAGATATTCTTTTATAGAATACAAGTAATTATTATTTGTTAATTAAAGAATATAAAATGTTTCAAAATATAATGAACAAATTATATAACATAAATATATCTTTTCAATATTCTATGCCATGTAACACAATTAATTAGTATGTTATATCCCCTTTTGTTCATCAAATTAATATTCCATTCTTCATGTCTAGGTGGGGAAACGGAGGGTCAATCTATATTCATCATGAAGACAGAACTCTAATTTTTTTATTTTTTTCAATCATTATTATATATTTGAACAATGAATACCCTATATTAGACAAATTATGAGGGTATATGTTATTTTTTTGTATCTCTTGATAAACCCATACCTAGTAGATCAGAGTTAGTAGTTACCTTTTTAATTTATAAATTTATATTAAAAATCGTATCCTAATGTAACGAATAGTTTAATAGCATTAGAAAAATAAATCATATACTTAAACATCTGATTATAATTAAAAACATAAAAATACAATGTTGTATTTTTTTCAAAAAAATTTCCAATTAGAATATCCTTGAATATAAATCATAAAATCCCTCTTATATTCCTGGGTAGTCTAAAAATAAAAATGGGGTGAGATTTAATGCTCAGTAAGTTTATGACTATAGAAAATGGAATTATGAATTAATTAGGAATTATCTATAGGAAAAGATAAATAATTGTGTCACATTCTAAAAAATAAGAAACATGATCATCAATAAAATGTTTGTAACGAAAGATGATAAATATAAAAAAATTGTTAATAATCACCATAGCATTAATCAAAACTATAAATATTCTATCTAATTGAATAATCAAGAGGATATGTATAACTAATATTTTAATGAGGGAATTCATAATATCGAACAACAAAACTGTAAAATCAAGGACTCTTACAAAGACTTGTTAAATAAATGGGTAAGTACATAGAAAAATAACTAAGATAGTTTGAAACATTATACATACAAATTCCTCAAGGATTTATATCATCCAACACCCTCTACATATTATTTCTAATGCATTACCATATGAATGGGGGGAAACATAATATATTTTAAAATATTCATATTAAAAAACCTCAAACAAAAAAGTTAATAATATCCCAAAAAAATTGAAATAATAATAAACAATAAAAAAATAATACAATGAATGTAATTAAAATATCACATCCCTTGAAAAACTGATTATACAATATCCAAATAAATAAGGTATATTAATCTAAATAGTACACCCCTAGTGAACGTAATCATTAACCATCTTCAGAACTAATATGGATCATATCATTTCAACATATTCCTAATAAATCTTAATTTGAATTATGGTTGTTATAATTCATGAATATAAATTCAATAAATATTTCAAAAAAACATTGTTATTAAATAATTATTTTTTTCATTGAAAATCACATTTAATGAATACCAATTTCAAAAATATAATGAAAATCATTTAAAATAAAATAAAATTATAAACATGAAATTTATTCTTCAGTGTAATTATTTATAATGATTGTAATAATGTTAATTTCATGATGATTATATGAAAAAAATATTCCATTATCATTTTTGTTTGAAATGTCATAAAGTACCATGTTTGGAAAACGAAGTGAATATTAACCTAAAAATTTGAAAAAAAAAATAATGTATGAAAATTACATCAATAAATAATATGTGAATAGTAAAACCATTCTTGAAAAAGATTATTTAGTAAATATGGATTTGGATGAAAAAATATTTTTCACTGAAGAGAGAAATATTGTTTTATTTTTCATAGAAATTATTTAATAATAATATTAAATTCCAAAGAGAAGAAAAATATTTATAATATATACAATTTATATAATAACTTGATTATAATAAAATAAATTTTTTTCTTGATAGACATATCAAATAATTCTAAATATATAGTCTAAAACATAAAAAATCCAAAATAATAATTCTATTTTTAAAATAAACTATTTCAACATTGGTAATTTTTGAATCATATGCACAATGATAGAAAAAAACTCAAAAAATATTTTGATACCATGAATATAATTAAATTAATGATATAACATGTTAGAGGGGTATTATATACACCACAAAAATGTAATAGGTTTTTAATATGGCATATATCCCAAAAATGTAAAATTGAGATGAGAAACCCTTACCTCAGGTCTGATTTCATTCACACAAGTTTGAACATCCTGTACAAAAAATAGTGATTTATTATACATATATTCAATAACAAAAATAAAAAAACACATAAAAAACACTAAAACTATACATATATATGTATCATATCAAAAATTATTTACATATTACTATTTACCCCTAGTTTATGAAATATTCTTTACTCATATCTCTACTCCAGGTGATAATTTCTCCATATTTTATCATTATCCTGGTTCAGTAGTTTTGGTACAATTGTTTATATCATGGTTTCATCAGATCAAAATTTTATCCCTGATATAAATGTCATATATTTTCATTATATATGTTTTTAGGATAACCAATAAAAATTTTAAATAGATAAATGAATTACATTGTCCATTGAGATGGTAGGTTGTACTTATACATAGATGATGTTTCCATTTTTTAGTGGATGGAATGAAAGTAAGATAAATAATATTTCGGGTTTAATAAATCAATAATATTTCATTTATATCATATATAATCATTTATAATCATTATGAAAATTATTATTAAAAAAATATAAGAAATAATATTAAAATTATTTCATATCGTTGCATAGTGGTGGCAGTCCACACGTACTCATGAGTGACGTCGTCATTATGGAATGTGAGAAGGTATATGTGATAATGTAATTAAATAATTATATTAATTTAAGAACTATAATATAAATATTTTATACCAAAAAGTAAATCCATATGTTCACAGTGGGGATGGAAAATGAATGACATCAGTTTGTGAGGTGGTAGTAATCCATGGACAAGATCAATGTTTTTAATTTCCATTTGATGGAATAGTAACTAGATATAAGATATTCCATTAACATAATAAAGTATAAGTATATGTTATATTCTATTTTTTTATTTCATTATTTTCGGTGAATATTTCAATGAATTGGAAGAAAAACTAATATAAAATTTCTTGGGTAAGAATGATACCTATATTTATTCAAACATCTTTATGATAGAAATAAAGCATTATTAGAAGTTATTAATTATAAAAAAAGGAATATACTATGTTGTAATGGAATTATGAATGGAATTTTATTGGAATTTTCCAAAAAAATGGATCATGATGTGTGGAGAAGAGATGTGATTTGGTAGACATTCATAAGAAGTGGAGAGGATACACTGGGGATTTTTGAAAATAATGAACTAAAGACACATATTGAACCTAATAAAAATGATAAAATAACCATTATAGTTCATGGGATATATAAATATTCAATATATACATAAAATATAAATGCTAAATTTTTCTTAGTCATTTCAATGATTATCTTTTAAGTTTAAAACCCTAGTAAACTCATTTTAACATTACCCATTATAATTTAATTTTATTATTATAACATGTCATTATGAAAAATGTTTAAGAAGAATGTATTATATAATATTAGTTATTTTTATTCTAAATATGATATCATATTTTTCAAATTCAATTTATTTAAGTTGGAAAATTTAAAAATTATAATTACTGAAGTGATGAATGAAAAAGTTTTCAAAGGAAAAGTTTTCAAAAGTATAAAAACATTTTAAATCATAATCGAACATATAAATGATTAAAATAATATAAATTGGATCAAATATTCGCAAATTGAACTAATTTTATTTTTAATTTTTTTAAGAAATATAATTTTAATTTTTTTTAAAATGCCTGTTTTCAATAAACAATTACAGTTTTCATTATTAATTTTAAAATTTAATATTTATAAAATATTATCAACAATTTAGTCTAATTTTTTTTCATTCTGCTCTAAATAAATAATTTAACTTTTTTAGAATAAATATTAGTAAAAATTTAAAATTTATTTTGAAAATATGTGTACAAAACTCAATGAATGGACTATTTAAAAAAATACCATTTTGAGCAAAAAATTGGTTTATTCATATATCGTGCTAGAAAAAATTCACATGAATGATAAATTTTAATATTCAATATTATATATTTATATATACTTCATTATAAATAAAAAAATACTGATTAATTTAATTCATTGATATAAAAACACATTTTGAAGATCGAAATTGTTTTTATTGAATTTTTTTTTACATTAAATTGTTTTTGTCATTCCTAATCAAAAGATAACAAATGAATTAATTTAATAAATATTTCAAAAATATAATATTTAAAAGTTTTTTGTACATATTCATACCATCCTATTTTATAGTTAGGTTATGAAGGTAACATTAAGTAATAATATTTTAATAGTATATTGTTGTTCATTTATGAACAATGTTTCCAGTAATGCAAGATATCTAAGAAAAAATATTTATTAAAAAGGGAATATATTTTAAAATCATAGGGTGGTACATTGGAATCCAATAATTAAATTTCTTGCTAAATATTATATTTTCTCATAATGGGTATATCCTTTTTGGAAAACCCTCATTCTGAAAAATAAATGATAAACCTCCTCTTGATACGAGGGAAATAGTAGTTTGCAGGTCACCTTGAAAAGAACATAACTAGCTTTCGAATTTAGAAAACATTAGTGGGAAGTGAAAATATGTACATGAAGGAAAATAGTAAAGAATTTTTGATAGAAATAAATAAAGTGGATCATAATAATGTGAATTATTAAGAGAATATTAACGTACACAAATATATATATATATGATGGGAGAACACTCACATTTAGTTAAAGAATGTACAAGGGTGATTCTTTTCACAATTATCACCAGTGAAAAATGATTCAGTCCCTTCATCCCATTATCCATTTTATTATCTCATATCCTCTTTATATTTATATTCATTCAGAGATATAATATGAGTAATTCATTCCCTGTTTTTAGAGAACATCATATGATATCCTCATATGATTATATGTTTTCTAACTATGTAAATACAAGTGGAAATTTTATTAGCAGTAATGGTGTGGTTTTATTTTCCATTGGTATTCTGTTTGTTTTAGGTGAAAAATTGGGTTTTTGGAGGATTTATATGGTGAATATTTATAATTAGTGCTTTTTAAACAATGTGGAACCCCGATAAAAATACATGCATCTGATTCCGTGTACCATTGGAAAGAGTATAATTTAGTCACAAAATTAAATAATTTTTCATACCATATTTGAATATCATTATCCTCTTAATAGAATTTATTTACATTTTTATTTCATTGTTTGAAAAATCAATTGTAGTAACTATGAATCCTGGCATGAATATTGGTATTTTTTTAATTTCAAACTTTTTTATATTCCTTGTTGCATCCCATGATACCCCCTTAGTTACAATTTGACATTGAACCAATCCAAGTCCCCTAATCAAATTTAAAACATCTCCAAGTATTTTTGTATAGGATTTTTAGTGTTTCTTCATCTAGATAAAGTGGTTTTATATCCTCTATTTTCTTTCACATGGTTTCACTTTTTTTCTCTAATCCCTATAACTCAAGCTGGATTGTATTTCTATATTTGATTGTTAGTGTTCCTTAGATGTAGGATATTGAATTTTATTGGTTATAATCCATTGTAGGAGTCCCTTGATGGTGTATTTCATCAATGCAGTGATGGTTCCATCATTTTAGGTACGTGTTTTGTTTTTATTTTCATTTATTCAACAGTTCCATTACAACTTGGGTTTTATAAATTAATTTTTTGACTAAATAATTATTTTTTAGGATCTTTTAGAATTATTTTATAAATATTCCACTGACTAGTATTGATTATAAATTGGAAAATTGGTATAATTTCATTCTTGATATGGTATGTTAATAAAAAGTGGTATTATATACACTCCCCAATGTTTTAAGAAATCCCAAGGATTATTTTTATTATAAAATTTAATCTATTTTTGTGTTTTATGAAAAAAGACGATTTCATTCTGGTATTATTTTTTTTAATAGATTTATTAAATGATTTAAATTGATAGTTGGGTTCTATTAATTGAAATGAAATATCCCATTGGTTTTGTGGTTTAAATATTGATGATCATTTTCTCACATGGAATTGTATTGGAATTCAATGTTTTTATAAAAAAATGGACTCTTATATGTATTTCTTATATTTATGAAAGTGGAGGATATGTAGGAACATTGGGATATGTTTATTATTTATCATACAATGGTTTATCCCCCATTTATTCTGTTGATGTAGTTCTTATCAATTTGAAGAAAACTTTGTTAAAGGATTATGGTTGTGATTGTGTGTTTGAGATCACATTGAAGGTATTATAAGATATGTTGTAGAAATGATTATGGTGTCAAACCGAGGGGATTCATATTTTCAGGTGATGAAATTATTATCCATAGACCAGTTCCATTTTTATTTTATTAGGAGACAAAGGTTTCTAAGTGGTATGTAGTGTGAAATTTGATGAATAATATATGTTTTCACTAACTAGAACCGTATTGGTTTCATTTAACAAATCTTTTTAGTGTTCTTTTCCAAGGGGGAATTTTATATTACTTCATTCGATATTTTTTTACTATTACCCTACACGAAGTTAGTTCTTTCTTTTCTTTGGATTTATAGTACCATTAGTCCTCTAGGTGTTTCAATATACTATTTATCCATTTTATGCATTTATCATTTATATTTTTACCTTCGTATAGTTTATTACATGGATGAAATTGCTTCATGTGCGATCCTTTGTTTTTTATCCGTGTTTTTTATTAGTTTTGTTCCTTTTGTTTACTGGAATTCATTATGACTATTTTTATGTTGATATTGGAGTTTCATTTTTTCTTCTATTATTTTTGTTTAATATATTTTATATTTCCATGTAAAACGGTGGAAATGGTTCTAAAATGAAAAACATGGTTTAATTGGAGGATTTTGAAATATGTGAATCCTTGTGTGGGTTTATTTTTTATAGTGATTTGTTCAAGATATAATTTTTTTCCTTGGTTTTTTAAATAGATCTTATTTAGTCAAACATATCTTCAAAGGGGGTCTTTGAGGATGTGAATTTTGTAACCTTATTGTATAGTAATTCCACTATTGTGATAATGAATGATAATATTTCATTTCTTGTTTTCAATCTATCATATTTTTTAAATTAATTATAATTACAAAAATGGATCCATGATGGTATCCAACTGGATTTGGATCACACCCTATATACTCACATTAGTAGATTTTTAGTCTTTTTGTCTAATATTTTTTCATTAAATTTATGGATTTTTCTTATATCTACCACTAAATAATTTGATATTTGATTATAATTATGATCATGGTAGTGACTATAGTGAATCATGGAGTTGTTGGTCTATCATTCAGTTTTTAAAAACAGATTGATTTAGCTAGATTGACCTTTTTTGTTTTATTTCTTTCTTTTATTATTTCATTTTCCCTTATAGTGTTCACCTCTTTATTGTATGTTTGTTTATTTGAGATTTCACTTCATAATGTGGCTTCTCATATATATAATCAACTGAAGCGAGGTTTAGTTTGTTCAATTTGTGAGGTTGAATTCATCCAAAAAATGTTATTTCTAATAAAAGTGATACTTTTCAAAATATTAGAGGACTAAAGATTCTACTTGGGTATTTTGTGTTCTTGTTCTAGAAGATAATCATATGGAGACCTGTGTTTGTCCATTAGAAAATGTTATCTGAGCCAATACCCATCTTGAAGTGAAAACACAATATTTGGTTTTGATGTGTGTGTCGACAATAATGGAGTTGTGATTTAAATGTGTGAGGGGGAATGTAACACCCCTAAAAGAGTGGAACATAAAAAGGTGAGTGATATTAACCATGTAAAATAGGGTCACCATTATTATAAGGAGCCTACCTAATTAGATCCCCATAGTTAAGGAAGCATGGATCGGAGTAGTGATCATCATGGGTGACTAGCTCGGAGGTTTCTCATGATATCTCTGGATTTGAAAAAAGAACTTCAAAATAAAATGTGTTGGAATGATGAGATATTCATAAGTATGATATATGACCTTGGTGGGTAATATCATGTGTTTTTTTTGGAAGGGGACCAAGGTATACATAATAAATTTGGTGTTAGTTGACTAGTTTCATGGCCTGGGGATGACTAGTTTGTGTAGAACGATATCCAATATACTAATTCTCAAAAGGTGAAATGATTTTTTCGATTATCATTTTTGTTATTTGGGGTTATATATTAGAAAGGATCTTGGAATATCAAGGCCTGGATGGTAGGTATGGGAATCTTCCTGGGAATCTCATCCTTGAGTTGGATCTCAGGTTTCCATGGGATTTTATTAATATTATATTAATTATTGAGTTTTTGGAAGATTTTTTATGATGTATTATCGAGTGTAGTGATAATACTATGAGTTTTCTGTATTTTTAGGACACATACAATGAAATTAATAATTTTTGGAGTAAAAATTGTAATGATTTCATTGAGAACATAGGTAATGGATATTTTAGGTTGTGAAGGGAAGCTGAGTATTATAGAAGATCCATGGGGTCTATTAACAAGGTTCATGGATTGAGGAATTCTAGGTCTTGAGATATGGTATTTGAGATTCTTTTTTCCAGAAAGGGGATTAGGTTATTATGATTCGAAATTTGTATTTTTGTGTTTTTGGTAGAAAGGTTCTTGGAAGATTGGATATTTTGTGGTAGGTTTTGGAATGTTTTTGTGGTGCTATTCATTGATTCAAATCACGAGTATCCATCAGTTTTCAAGAGAATTAGTTTTTAGTTTTTAGGTCATTGTTTATTTTTATTGAGATGTTATGGTCTTTTGTGTGAATTATCTAAGATATATGGTGTTTTTTTAAATATTTCCCATTAAAATCCATTTTAAAGTCAAAATTAGATAGATTTATGGGGGAACACGACTTCAGAGAATGGTGTTTCAAACCATCTACCCAAAACCTTATGTTGTGTTGTATGATGATAATTTTGGTTTTTTAAGATACCTTTTTCGTTTTAAAAAATATTTTTATTTTCCCATTTTATTTTATTATTATGTTATTTTTTATTCTTTTAGCATTACTTAATGGAAATTTTGTATACATAGCAGTGATGTTCCATCTGATATCTATTTTGGTTGCTTGGGTGTCTCAGATGAAATTATTTTGGGTTGATTTTTTTACTTCAATGTTAGAAATTTCATGTGTTTATGTAATCAATTCCATGAAATTTTAATACTATATTTCATTTGGTTTAAGTAAAATTATTTTATTTTTATGTAGTGTTGATTTAAAAATTCTTCTACTGTGATTTCTCAAATGTTATAAATGATTCTCATTGAAAATTTTAAAAAATTAACCGTTACATTGGGTTGGTTGTTTTATGATTTATTCTGTTATATGTAATTTAGAGGTTTTTTTTTCTTTATTTTTTATCTTATTCTGGATGTACTATTTTTTGACTTTTTTGTTTTATTTGATGGAATTTTTTTATTTGTATAGTTCTATGTTGAGTATCCAATAAAGGATTCTGAAAGTTAGGAATGAGAGGCCTTGAATTGTTATTATAGTTTTTCAAGAGTATTTTTTCTAGTTTTTGGACCTAACCATAACTATAATGGAGTTTTAGATCAATGTTTTTCTAATCATGTGGATCACACGTGAGTTTTTTTTGAAATGTTGACCTCTAGTTTTATTTTATGATCGAGTACCCCATAAGGAATATTAATTATTAGACAAGGTTGATGAGATTAGAGGATCACTATAGACTTTAGAAACCTATATGGAGTGATTCACCATTACTTTGTTGAAAGATTGGTATCAGGATGGTTGAAGATCATATTTTCTACACAACCATTCATGATTCTCCCTTGAGATATTTGACTGAATCCTTAATTCAGATGATTTTCTTGAAGAAGTGAGAGTTAGTAGGAAAATAGCATATCTATGTATCTTATATGGTGATTTGTCTGTGAATGAATATGTTTATAATTTTAATATATTGTATCAATTACAAAATTATTTTATGTTGAAGATTAAAATATGGTGTGGTTTTTTGTTATAGGATAACATCCAAAGTTATATTTTTTAGTTCTGTAGTGTACGTGGATGTCCTTAAAGAAAATTGTAAATGATCATTATTTTTAAAGAAATAATAGAAAGTAAAATTATGGTAGGTGATTATTTTTTTTTAAACTGGGTATAGTAAAAATGATATTTCTTACATATAGAGGATGAATAATGGTGACAGTTGAGGGAATTTTTCTTCTTAAATTATTGTTCCTATTTCTGTGAAGAAAAAGGAACTTCTGTGTGTCTAGCCTATGGTCTCTTAGAACACACAAAAAAAATTTACATTATCTCTAAAGACCATTTATCTATTTTTATAAGAGTGTCCCATTGATAATTCCATATAGATGCTGATGAATTAATATAATAAGGCTTATAAATATCTTGAATCTAGTTAGTGGTGTTCATTTTTTTGTCTTCCACAGGAAACTTGAAATATGGGCCTTATTTTCGGAGTTCCTTATTTTATAATATTTCCCCTTCCATTTGTTCTTGTTTCATTTTTTGTTTACCAATATTTCTTTCTATAAAATATATTGATGTAATTTTATTCATTCTATCATATCTTTGACATATTTTTAATTCTTTTTTTATTATTTCAATTGTATGGTGTAATCCATGGAGCATTTTCAATTCATTTTTTGGTTGTCGTAAGAACCTAGGGTTCATGATTTTATTCTTGTTGTTGTGGTTTTATATTAATTTTTGGTTTCAGATGACACAATGTTTTATATATACATTATAATTACAATTTAATCTTGTTCTATGTAGTTTCATGTGAACACCCTCATATTCTAGTTGGGATCCTTAGATCAGAACCATGCCAGTTCTTAATGTGGCATAACTTTTTTATTTTGATTATGGAATTTTTAAAATCTTTGTAATTAAATGAACCAAAATTTAATCATGCAAAATATTCAGTTCTCAGGTTCTTCTCTTGGTATTACATTTGTTAGACTTATTTAGTTTATCATTGTGGTTTTATTTGGATATTTTGAAAAAAAAAATTTCTCAGGGTTACTATCATATTCTGAAATTAGATATTATGAGTTGATCCATCCTTTCAAATCTATTCTAAATTGTAGGGAAACCTGTACAAGGTCTCAGTTTTTCTATTCCATTTTGGAATAATTTTCTTCTTAGGGATTCTAGTATATTTTTTGTTCCATGAATATTGAATCATTGGGTTCATAGATTTTCTCTTTGGTTTTGAGATGTTGATGATGGTGGCAGTCAGATCATCACATTGGTAGTTTTATTCATAGAATTACAACCTTTATAATGATTCGTGCTTCATTTTGGTGGTATAGAGAACCTAGTTGTAGTGTTTGTGACACCCACATGTTTCACTTTCATGGTACTAATCTTCTAGATGATATATTTTATTATTTTGTGGGTGTATTTTTTGTCAATATTCTAGTTTTGGAGTGTTTTATATGGGTTCATGGTTCTGGTTCATGGTTTGTAAAATATGTGATGCCCCAAGGGGATTCCATGGAACCTATTTAGTGTCTCTATATGGATATCATGGTTATGAGGCATACAATTATATAACCATGTATCGTCATTGTCCATATCATTCACCTCATAAGAGAGGTGATCCACAAGGTTTTTGAATAGTTTGAAAAAATGTGGGAATAACAATGTGTCCAACCAATAATGGGGTTATTTTTAACTTCTATATGTTTTTTAATTGGGTATTTTACCCCATAGCACCACATTCATTGCATTCGTTCATGGTGCCTCTCCTAGAACTCCTTTAACAACAAGATTCTCTATGTGATTTTATTGTTGATCATTAGTGGTTCTTTGTCCTAATCCGCAGATATGATTCCCTCTATTATTTTTATATTGATTTATATATTTATCTCTAATCCCTTTAAACAAATTTTCCTTGTTTAAATGAGTTCCCTAGTTTTCATTGCTCAAATTTTGGGAATTTTTTGTTGTTGTCGTGAGCCATAGTTGGATTACCTTTAATTTTGGTTTCATAGAAAGAGACAGTTTTTTGACACTTTAGGTAGGTGTTTTGATTTAATATTTTTTATTAATTTATTCTATTCTTTATTAAGTTTTCAAAATCCATGTGTTCAAATAGAATTTATTTTTGGGCAGACTAGGGTTTTTTTCTAAATATTTCAATGACATTGATTAATATTTATTATGACACTAGGAGGAATTTTATGCTTGAAAGTGTAACATGTGGTCAAATTATATTTTATACACTCCCCCATGTGGGATAATATTATTAGGTTGGTTTTCATAATAAACACACTTATATTTTGTGTTTTATAAAAAAATTTATTTCTCAATTGTGTTTCCATTTTTTTTAAACTTACATTTAATTATTTATAGGGGAAGTTTGATGATATAAAAAGAATTTAATTTCCCTTGGTTTTTTGGTTATTCTTATGGATTATTATTTCTTATTTTGGAATTGGGTTGTAATTATGTGTTTTATTGAAAATGGGATTCCCAAATTTTTATATTGTACATATAAAAGTTTTTGCAAGGTTAAAACTATTCGTTGTTTTGATTATTTATTAGGCCCTAGCTGAGAACCTTCGATTTTTGTGACGTTGTTCATATACATCAGATGTATTCAGGGTTATGAGATTCGGGTTGTAGTTTAATATTGGGGGTCACATTGAGTGTAGTTCTAGAGGTGGGAACAATGTGATTATGGTGTAATCCCTTGGAGATTTTTATTGTTTCATGATGAAGTTATTTTTCATATCTGACCTCTATTATTATTCTAATAGTATATTGAAATTGTTAAGTGGAATGAATTGGGAAATTGTTTGGATATTTTATTGTTTTCTCTAGACACACCCCCTTAGTTATATATGACAACTATATTTGGGGTTCTTAATGGAGGAGACAACATAGGAAGATTCAATTTATGGTTGTGTGATAGTTTCTATGATGGTAGTTAGGTTAAAATTTTTCATTTCTAGTGTGATCCCATTAGTACCTATGGTGTTGCTTCATGATATGTATCTATCTTTTGTCACTTCCATTTATTTTATCGAATTAAAATAGTTTATTTCATGTATGGAGTTGTTTCCTATTAGATCCTTTATGGATTAGTCAGGTTGTTGAGTAGTTTTATTCCATATGTTTAATGTCATTTTTGTGACACTTTTTTAAATGTTGATATAATACCTTCCCATGTTTCATTATGTGATTTCAGTATGGAATATGTAAGATATTAATAGAAAAAGGCAGAAATATATTTCAAATTTCATTCTTATTTTAAAATGAGTTATGGAAAATATTTTAAAAAATGTGTTATTTTATATTGAAATGTTTGGTGTTTGAGATAATTTTTTAGTTATAGATTGTTTTGGATTTGTTTTGAAAAAGAACTAATTTGATGAAATTGTTATATAAAAGTGATCTTTTAAGAAATTTCACTTTTTAACATGTTTTTATTCATTGGAAATAAAGTGAATATGAAAACTTATTTTCTTATTACTCTTTTCAAATTATCATAATAGATTTATAAAAAATATATGTTTAATGGAATTATATTGGTATCGTATTCTCATTGGCTCACACCATACATCCTGAAATTAGTGATTATGAAATCTTCATTCCTTGTCCTAGTTTCTTTATTTCTTGACTCCCGGTTGGATATTTTTATACCATCTAGTGGAATAGTTTTGTTTTAGGATCATGGTGGTGACTCGAATGTCAAATGGAAATGTTGGTCATACCACCAATTTATGTATCGATATTTCATGAGTTGGTTTGGCCATTTTTTTATTGTCATTCATTTGGATATATGATAGTGAAATAAAAGCCAATATTTTATGTCAAAAATCATATTTAATAGTCATTATCTAGTGGGTATGGGATACATGTTGGGTATGTGGTGAGCCAATTTGGTCACCAGTTTAGATGGAACTGAGGTTGGTTAATTATAAATAGTCTAGATCTTTTCAATGGATTATATTTAACTGATAATCGAAATAATAAGTCATAATCTATGGATTCATTATGTATTCCCAAATATTCCTTGCAATCCTATAAAAGTTGGGTTCATTCTGTTGAGTCAATAAGGTTTTCCTTATGAATTTATCCATTCCTTCCTATTTGGGGGAGATTGTTGAGTCAATAAGGTCTCCTTATGAATTTACCATTCATTCTTGTTTTGAAAATCAGAAACACCTTATCTCATGGAAAATCTCATTTTAACATGTCTTTTACTTTTATAAGGAAAAATTTTAATCCCAAAGGAAATTTATCCTTATCATGTTTTTCATTGTTCACCATCTTGTATAAGTGTAATATTTGGTTTCACATCAAAAACCATAGAATCATAAAATTCGTAGATAAAGAAACCTTCTGTTTTCAGACTCTGAATTCAGACACCGAGTTCTCTAAATTCAGACTCCGAACTCTTTTGAGTTTTGACTCTGAGTTCAGTGAATTCAGACTCACAAGTTTTATGAGTTCTGACTTCGAGTTATCTGAATTCAGACTCTGATCTTTGTAGGATCAGACTCCGAATTCTAATGAATTCTGTCTCCGAATTTTCTATGTTCTGATTCTGAATTCTCATGAACTCTGACTCCGAACCTTTTAAATCGAGATTCTGAATTTCCTTGAAATTTAGACTCTAAAAATCTATAGATTGCAATTTCCGAATTCTTTAGAAAATAGAATCGGAATATCCTTGTATTATATACACCAAATTCATTTTTGTTTAGACTCTGAACATTTATTTTCATACATTACGAATATTTTATTTTGGTTGTGTGACCATACTTTCGCTTACACATGTTTTTTTATAAAACGATGTCATGCTTTCAGTTACCAACAAACCGTTGTTTCAATGACACGTGTTCAGGTCCCTATGAAATTCATGAATAAATATGACCATTGGAGGAGGGATATGACCATTGGAGCTCCTCTTATAAATAGAAGCTCTTTTTAACATGGAAAAATTACACACATAACACTTTACTTTTCCTACTTTTTGTTGATGTGGTGTTTAGAGAGAAAGGCTCTTATAAACACTTGTGCTTTGTGGATAATGTTTGATCAGCTTGTTCAAACCTTTCTTCGTACATATTTTCATTGTGCAGTAGTGAAATTTCCTTGAAATCAGAGACTTTGGGTTGTGAAGTCAGAGGTGAAGATTTCCTTAAAATCGAGGGTTTACCGAGATAGAAAGACAAATACAAATATTCGGATTGCGTGCTTACCTGAGTTTTGGTAAGATAGATATTCTTGAAAGTATAAATCATGTGACCTTTATCTAGGGTTGTTGGATACCCTTCTCTTTGGAATAAAAGAGTTACTACTTGTCACTTGTATTGTTTTAGTTTTGTTTTCGGCTGTAATTTTGGATTTTAAGGAAAGTATAACATTATTATAATTTCTTAAACTTGTACTCTGATTATATAGGATTCTATATGCTTAAATTTATAATAATAGTTTTCGAGAACTTTTGTTATGTTTCATTTCCAGAATCAATTTTCTGGAATCAAGCATGTTATTAGAATTTAGAGGTGTTTTGAATTTTGTTTATGAGAAATTTCATTATGTATTTTTAATGTATACAATTCATCCCCCTCTTTTGAATTGAGTATCTGCATCATTGTTTGATACTTCAATCAGTATCATATCTATCATACTATCGATCTAACAATTGGTATCAGAGGTTGGAAACCTCATACTCTAAATCAATTCAACAATTGGTTTCAATGTTTGGTTTAATCTGGTTTAATCTCACGATTAGATTCAGAAAAAAAATATTCTTCTTTTTGTTTCCGTAATCATCTTTTCGGAATCTGTTTTTTGGATTCATAAGTTCGGATTCATTTTTTCTTAGAGATACTCTAGTTCATTATTTTCATTTCCAAGGAATTTTTTACTTGTTTACAAACTATTATTACTAAAATGTTTGTGTGCCAATATTTTCTTTAAGATGGAAATTTTAAATGTTGCTTCTATTGAAAATCTAAATCCTACCAGACCACTTATTTTTTATGGAAATTATTATGAGTATTACAGAGATAGGATGATGAATTTCATTATTAACACTGGATTTGATAACTACCTAATGCTGACATGGGACTATATGATTCCTGATAAGGAATTGAGAACTTTTACTAATCAGGAGAAATCAAAATATCATGAAAATTTCAGAGTCATAAATACATTGTTTTCTTCCATGATAAGGAACATCTATAGTAAAATATCATCATGTGAAGCTGAAAGTATTATCTAGAAGAAACTTGAAGTTACACATTTTTGTACATCTAATGTTATAGAGACAAGAAGAGCTATGTTGAAAGCTGAATACCATGGAAATAATTATCCTTATGGAGAACCTATATAGAAGTTCAGTAAAGTTTTATGAATATCATGAATAGATTATAGTCTATGGGAGAAAAAGGTTTGGATGATAAGGCTCTAGTAGATAAAATAATAGATATCATCCCAAATTAGTGGGTGTACAAGAGGACATCAATTTATGAGAATAGGAAAGTCACCCAGACATCCTAAAATTAATTGTTCAGAACTCTTCTTCAGTATGAGAATAGAATGAAGAAAGCTGATGATAATGTTAAAAATAAGAATGGTAATGGAGGAGTTTCTTTTACAACTACTTATAAAAATATGAAAGCCAATATTCTAGAAAGAGTTACTAGATCAAAGTAAAAGAACGTTATTATTCAGTCAAAATCTAGTTATATAGAAAAGTCTGAGAGGAAATGATACTTGGAGTGCTAGTTGTGGAGAATCTTCAGAAAGTGAATCTTCTGAATATGAATCATCAGTAGAGAAAAATATTGGATTCATGTCTATTACTTCTTTCTTAAATTCATTTCTTATGGCCAAATAATACTCTACTGAGGATTTAAAAAATTTATTTCTTGATAAGAATTACTATTCATGAGATATTACTTCTAATGAAGATACTTAATCATCAGATAATAAAGAAATACCTTCATATGAAGAAGTATATATATTTTCAAATATGTTAAAAGAATGAAATTGAGAAATATCTATGCAATTAGACAAGGAAAATACAAGAGAATAAGTTCTTACAATAGTGATTTCAGACCTCTCTAGACATCTTGAAGATAAGGATGACCTTTTAAAAAAACATTCTAAAGACCTTAAGAAATGAAATTCTAAAAATAAAAATCTATATAGAGATCATCAGAATACTAATTTAAAATTTAATTTTTTTGAGAAAAAATCTAACTATATGGAAATAATTCCTGCGTATAGGAATTTAGTCATCATACTAAAATTCGAAACATATTCCCTTAAGAAAATTCATTCAATCTTTACATCTAGTAAGGAAAATTTTGTAAAGATGTATTCTTAAATCAAACCTCAAGGAAGTACTTCTGGAGTAGGCTATACTCATCGAAAACATACTTTTTAAAAAAATTATTTCATTCCTTATAAAGCCCCTTTTTGTAATAAATGTCAAAGTGGTGGACATTGGAAGAGAAATTTATCTTTATATAAAGTTCAATCTCATGGGTTTCATAAAGCGTATTTCTGTAAACAAATGTGGATACCCAAAATTTTATTGTCTAACAATTCCGTAACCAAGGAAGTTTGGATTCCGAATGTATAACATTATTGTTTTCAAGAACATAAAGAAGGTTCCAAGAGTAATACATGGTACATGGATAGTGGATGTTCCTGGAATATGACTGGTAACGAAAAATACTTTGAAAAAATTATCAAGACGAAAGGATAAAAAGTAAATTTCAGAGATATTGCTCAGGGAGAAATTTTTGGTATAAGTAACATCGTTCTTATTGGAAAAACATTGATTTCAAATGTCTTTTTTGTTAAGGGTCTTAAGCATAATCTCATTAGCATAATACAATTATGTGATGAAGGTTACCATTTGAATTTTAGGAATGATATGTTCTTAGTACATAATTCCAAGGAAGAACATATTCTTTCTTTCAATATGCAAGAGAATGTGTAAACCATAAACGTATATGACCTTAGGAGCAAAGACATACCATGCCTTAGTGTAATGGAATATCATTCTTTGTTATGGAATATAATGTTAGGTCATTGTCTCCTTAGGAACATATTTAAAAATTCTAAGAAAGGACTAGTTAAGGATTTAATGAAGCATAGATTTGATTCTTTAAAAGTTTGTGATCCTTATCAATATGGGAAGAAACATAAATAATCTTTTAAATCTGTCGGTGAAGTATCAACCACAGATGCATTACAATTGGTGAATATGGATCTTTTTGGTCCTACACAGACTGGAAGCATTGGAGGAAAATATTGTGTATTTTTCTTAGTTGATAACTATGCTAGATTTACATGGGTCTATTTTCTAGTAATGCAATCAGAATCTTTTTCATATTTCAAAAGTTTTAGAGCCTAAGTCAAATATGAGAAAAAAATTCCTTTTGAAACTATTCATAGTGATCATGGAGGAGAATTTAAAATTTTTATTTTGAAAGTTTTTGTAGTAGAAAAGGCATTACTCAAAACATCTCGGCACCTAAAATACCTCAACAGAATGGTGTTGTTGAAAGAAGAAATATAATTATTCAAGAGATAACGAGAACCATGTTGAGTGAGTATTCTATAGCCAAACATTTTTGGACTGAATGTGTATGTACTTCTTGATATAATATAAATTGAGATTTAATTATTCTTTTTCTTAATAAAACACTTTATGAGTTATAGAATGGTAGAAAACCTAGACAATACTACTTCAAGGTTTTTGGTTGAAAGGTATTCATTCTGAATACTAAAGATAATATTCACAAATTCGCACCAAAATCTGATGAAGGAATTTTTTTAGGCTACTCCAAAACTTATAAGGCATATAGGGTTTTCAATAAAAACACATGTACTATTAAAGAAATAGTACATGTAAAATTTGATGAAACTGATCCTTTTGTTTTCAAACAACCCCAACCTACATCATCGCATGTGTTTTCAAAAATTGATTATCAACTTTTGTTATAAGATCCTTCTGATAAGGAAAATGTCCAAGAAGATAATTCTGAAACCTTTACCGCAGAATATTTCCTACCATATGTTGATGAACATGTCTTACAAAACCCAAACCAGTTTTCTCTAAATAATCATCCCAGTGATAGTATCATTAGTGATTTGAATCAACATGTAAGGACTATAAGTTACCTAAGAAATAAAGTATAACATCTAGCATTTCTTTTTCAATTATAACCAAAAAGAATTGGTGAAGCTTTATGTGATGATGATTGGATAAAACCTATTCTAGATGAACTAAATGAATTCGAAAGGAATAAAGTATAGATCTTGGTTGAAAGACATAAGGAAACATCTGTTATTTGAGTAAAATGGGTCTTCAGAAATAAGTTTCATAAAAATGGAATCATAGTAAAAAATAAAGGTAGATTAGTTGATAAAGGCTATAATCAACAAGAGGGAAAAGACTATGAAGAAACCTATGCTCGAGTATCTCGACGTGAATCTATTGTATTTTTCTTGACTTTGTAGCATTTTTCAATTTCAAACTTTTTCAAATGAATGTGAAATGTTCTTTCCTTAACGGTTATGTTTAGGAGGAAGTTTTTGTTGAACAAACATCTGGTTTTGAAGATAAAAAACATCATGATCATGTTTTTAGACATACCAAAGCTTTGTATGGAGTTAAGAAAGCCCCTCGAGCCTAGAATGATAGACTTATAGGATTTTTGTTTCAAAATAATAATGCTAAGGGAAATGCAGATCCAACACCTTTAATAAAAAAAAATAAGAAAAAGGTTTTGATTTTTCAAATTTATGTTGATGACATTATATTTGGTTCAACTCAATAATCCTTAACTGATTAGTTTGAGGATCTAATAAAACCAGAGTTTAAAATGAGTATGATGGTTGAGTTAACCTTTTTCCTTGGTTTTAAAATTTATCAAAAACTAGAAAGAATCTATATATCAAAAAAAATTATATTAAAGATCTTTATAAAAATTATGGATATGACAACACAAAGAGTATTAGTACTCCAATTGGTACCTCAAACACACTTGATCTTGATGAAGCTGGGAAACTAGTAGATCAAACATCTTTTAGAGGTATGATAGGAAGTTTACTTTACTTGACAGCTAGTCATCCAGACATAATATTTTCAGTATGCTTATGTGTAATATATCAATCCAATCATAAGTAATCTCATTTAAAGGCAGTGAAAAGAATTTTTCACTACTTAATGGGATCCATGGATTTAGGACTCTTCTATACCTATGGAAATGACATTGTTTTGAAAAGAATTTCAGATGCTGACTTTGGTGGATGTAGAATGGATAGAAACAGTATATTCAGAACATGTCATTTCATAAGAGATTCATTAGTTTCTTGGTCATGCAAAAAGAAACACTCAGTAGCACATTCCACTGCTGAAGCTTATTATGTAGCAGCTAGATGTAGTTGTGCCCATGTGTTGTGGATGAAACACACACTCATAGACTATGATATGAGTTTAACCAAATCCCAAATTTTGTGTGATAATACAAGTGAAATTTACTTTAGTAAAAACCCTTCACATCACTCTCATACGAAACACATAGATATTAGGCATCCATTTCTTAGGGATCACACACAAAATTGAGATATCATTCTTCAATTTATCTGAATGCAAGATCAACTTGCTGATATTTTCACAAAATCCTTACACTCCAATATATTTGTATATATTTAACAGAAGTGAGAAATGATAATTTTAAGGGAATTTTCCTTGATAAAATTTTGTTGAATCAATATTCTTATAGTAATAAACTCTTTTTAATAGGTGGAGTAAATTTTATTGTTAGTTTTTCAAACTTTTCCAAATGATGATTTCAAATCTTTTCGTAATAATGTTTTCAAATTTTTTCGAAATGATGTTTTAAATTATTTTCATAATAATAATTTCAAACTTTTTCGTAATGAAGATTTCAAAATTTTTTGTAATGAAGTTTTCAAAAAATTTCATAATGATATTTTCAAAAAATTTCGTAATGAACTTTTCAAAAAATTTCGTAATGAATTTTCTAAATTTTTCGTACTTGAAATTTTCGTAATGACGATTTTTGTACTTGAAATTTTCATAATGAGTATTTTGGTACATGGGATTTTCGTAATGAAAATACTCGTAATGAATATTTTTTTAATAAAGACTGTCATAATGAAGATTTTTGTACTCAACTTTTTTATTGTAATAGAGTTCTTTTTTCAGAGTAATGTTTTTTTTCAGAATCTAATGTTCTTCAAGAAGATTATTACCTATTATGAATAATATTCATGGAAATCCAAAAGGTATGATTTCTTTCATAAGTCTTCATAATCATCATTTACTTTCTGGTATTTTCTTTTTAGTTTTAATCTTTTCAGATTCTACTTTCCTTAAATCTGAATTTTTTCTTTTAAAATCCTCAAAAGATCTGATCCTGCGAAATTTTCCTTGTGGCTATCATTTCAACTGTCAAATATGATCAGAAGATTTATCAACCATTGTATTGAGATGGGAAGATGAACCGTCAAATCAAAAACATATATAAAGGACCCCGAAGGGTCTTCCCACATCGATTTTAAGCCTCTACATGCTGAAACTCTGCTCCCCAAACAAAAGTCTATTCCGAACTTATCAGAGTTTTCCCATGTCCGAATGTCTGCAGAAGAATCCTCTCAAAAAGATATGTCCACTTTCAAGATGATTCTGAAGTGGCGTGTATATAGAGAAAGGATGGTGAATCCTAATTTCATTAATAAATATGATTCTACTATCTTCATGAACATCAAGCTTAATGGATGGGAAGGAGTTTTTATATCAAAACATTGTTATCAAGACTTGGTGTATCTGAATTTTCCTATAGAGTTTTATGATTCAGTTAGTTTCTTTAAGGAAGAAGGAAGAGAGTAGTTTTCATTCAAAATCTATGGAACGACATATTCTCTATCTTATACTATGACAACTAGTTTGGTTGAAGTTCCATTTGAAGGGGATGCGGAATTTTGTTCCCATAAGTTTCCCGATGTTGAAGGAATTTTTATCATGGTAAATTCTATGGTGTGTCTTGAACTTATAGATATCAAGACAAAAAATATTTCTCATTTGTCTATAAATAATTGGATAGTTGAATTGTGGGTTTAGGTTTTTATCATTCCAAGAAAAAGAGACAAGGACACCTTAAATAGGAGTAACATGTTCATCCTAGATTTTCTGGTGAATCTATGGAAGATCAACCTCATTGAGCATATTCTCATTACGATAGAGAATAGTATGAATAGGAACTTGAAAGCTCATATTCTTATGTACCCGACCATTCTTTCCAAGCTTATTGTTCGGTGCATGGAGTCTTCCAATATTCCTTACATTTAGAAGCCAAGGAATTTCAAAGTCATGATAATCAGTGATGATACTCTCAAGAGGATGAATGTTGGTTTTTCTATGGAGTCAAGAGAATTCAATGATATACCGGAGGAGGAAGATGAATCTCTTCCGAAAGAAAATGAAGTGATTGAACCATCGAAGAAAGGAGTAATGAAGAGGAATTTGAAGGAAGTGGATGAAGAATAGAAAATCCTTAAAGCGAACGAAGCTCAATCAAAACCTCCAAATCCCAAGAAGAATAAAGCTTATCCGGATGAGGTTGTAGCTAAATGTAGGGAAGATAAGAAAATTGGAAGGAAAGAGAGCCACAATTTTGGTTGGATCCTGCAGAGGCCAATTATTTGAAAGAGAAGGCAACCGATGAGCTTGAGAAGCAGGCCAAAGAAAAGAAGTAGAAAAAGAAGATGTAAAAGGATGATATTGTTCAATCTATTTTGATGAATACTGATATAGAATCCAAGAATATCCCAGTACTGAAATATCTCTTGGTTGAGCATTTACCTGAGACTCTGGGGAAGAATTTTTTCACTATGTAGAAAGTCCAAGAAAATATTTTTTATGAAAAAGAAGTTATTGAATAAGTGGAAAAAGAATAAAGTAGTGGTGAAACTGAAGATCTTATAATGCATGTTGAATATTATCATGAAAAAGAATCCTCTTCGGAGAATATATCAATGAAAACTTCTGAAGAAGAGTCTTCAAAGCAACCAAATCCTAAGAAGGATGTGGAAGGTAAATGTGAGATGGGTGAAGAAGAAGTTAATAAATTTTCTGAGAAATAAAGTTCAAATCATGATTTCATACATCATGAAGATGCTGAGGCTAGAGGTGAGAAATAGAATATAGATAAAGATAGAATTGTTTAGATGTCTAACAGCGAGAATGAATCTCTAGATGAAGAAGCTGTTCTGAGAACCAATAAGGGATAACATGTGGTTATTGACACTCCAACTAAAGATGTTTTAAGATAGAAGGAATATGGTGGATCTTCTAATAGAAATATTGTTGATCTAGAGGAAGAACCATCACCAAAAAAAGTCTCAAATTCAGAATCATTAGCTCTAGGACATGATTTCATCATTCAATCACTGAAGAATCTTGTTAACACCATTCCGATCGTTCCAAGCATTGAATCCAGATGTTAGATGCTTCAAAACAACATGAATAAAAAATCGGATTCAGTGTCCATGGTGATGGACAAGTGTGTAATGATTGAGGCTGATTACAAGAAAATCCTCATCATCTACGATGCCCCCAAAAAAACTTGTAAGAATGTGGTCATCTTGTCAAATAATATAGTTGAAGATTTGGGAGATCGTGATAAGTTTTAAGATGATGTTAAAGATGATTTTGATACTGAAGATGGTTAAATCAATAATCTCACAAATAGCTTTGAGGAAAAGAAAAATCTTGAGCAGAATACCAGAATTCAATAAGTAAAGGATCAGAATGGGACATTTTATTCTATTTCAAAATGCTGGAAGAGGGAAAGGGATCTTCGGATAGAGATTAAATAGAAGCTAGTCAAGCAAAATGATTTGATGAAGGCCGAAGAAGAAGCTCTCAAGTCTTAGGATGATAGAATGAAAGACTTTGAGAAGCAAGAAGAGGAAGACCACAAGGATCTAGAGAAGCTGAAAGCCATAGTGAAGAAATTTCTACCCAAGAAGAAGGAAGGAAAATAGATCCAATCTGATCTTTTGTAGTATTATATTCCTTGTACAAATTCTTCATATCTTAATGAAATTTTAGTTTCTTGTTTTTGTTTTCATGAATTTTACTAATATTTCAGGTACCATGTTTTTTTCCATTCCCTCAAATTATTTTTGAAAATCACAATCGGGGAGAAACGAAAAAGAATACTAAGAAAAGAAAAAAGATCCCTAAGTAAGGGGGTGATTATCCAAGGGGGAGTTTTCATTATGAAGTTTTTTTTACTCAAGATTATAGGAAATATTATTGCGGAAATATAGAATATGATCCTTAAATATCCAAAGTCTAAGGGAGAGTTATTCGTATTCATCATTATCCATGTGTAAAGAGAGTTGAGTCTTACTTTCTGAGTTTAGAAAGACATTGTCTAATAACATTTATTCATTTTCGAAAGGATGTTTGTGATTTCTAAAAATGGGGGTGATTGTTGAGTCAATAAGGTTTTCCTTATGCCTTTTTTCATTCTTTTGTGTTTGGGAGAGATTGTTGAGTTAGTAAGGTCACCTTATGACATTGCCATTAATTCTTGTTTTGAAAATCACAAACACCTTATCTCATCGGAAAATCTCATTTTACCCTTTTTTTACTTTTATAATGAAAAATTTCCTTCCCCAAGGAAATTTATCCTTATCATGTTTTTTATTGGTCATCATCTTGTCTAACTGTAAAATTCTATTTTACATCAAAAACTTTGAAATAATATAATACTTAGATAAAGAAGCATTCTGTTTTCAGAGTCCGAATTCGGACTCTGAGTTCTCTAAATTCACACTCCAAACACTTATGAGTTCCGAATCCGAGCTCTCTAAATTCAAAATCTGAACTTTTATGAGTTCTAAATCCATGTTCATTGAATTCAGACTCCGAACATTGTATGATCAGACTCCGAATTCTAATGAATTATGACTATGAATTTTAAATGTTCTAACTCCAAATTCTCATGAACTATGACTCCAAACATTGTAAATCCAGATTCCAAATTTCCTTGAAATTCAGACTTCAAAAATCTATAGAGTTCAGTTTCCAAATTCCTTATAAAATAGAATCCAAATATCCTTGTATTAAATACACTGAATTCATTTTTTTTAGACACTGAACTTTTATCTTCTTTCATTCAGAATATTTGATTTTGGTTATGTAAATATATTTTTGCTTACACTTTTTTATTATAAAATGATGTCGTGATTTCAATTAATAACAAAGTATTGTTTGAGTGGCACATGTACAGGTCCCTCAGAAATTCAAGGAAAAATATTACCATTGGAGGAGGGAGCCGACTATTGGAGCTGTGCCTATAAATAAGAGCTCATTTGGTCAAGGAAAAATTACACACATAACACATTACTTTGTTTACATGCTGATGAAGTGATTTCTAGAGAGACATGCTCTTATAAAATCTCAGGATTCTTGTAGAATGTTTGAATGGCTTGTTCAAAACATGATTCATGTAGATTTTCTTTGTGCAGAGGTGCGATTTCATTGAAATCAGAGACATTGGGTTGTGAAGTCAGAGGTGCCGATTTCCTTACAAATTGAGGGCTTGTGAGGATAGCAAGACAGATACCAATCATTGGATTGAGGGCTTACCTAGGTTTGGGTAAGATATAATTTATTGAAAGTATAAATCTAGGGACCTTTATCCATGGTTGTTGGCTACCCTTCTCTTTGGGATAAAAGAGTTACTACTTGTTACTTGTAGTGTTTTAGTTTTGTTTTCTGCAGTAATTTTGGTTCTTAAGGAAAGTATAACGTTATTATACTTCCTAAAACATGTACTCTTATTATATATGATTCTATAGGCTTTAAGGTAGAATCTTCGCTGTTGTAAAATTTTGTTATGTTTCATTTTAGGAATCTGTTTTCGGGAATCAAGAAAGTTATTAAAATTTAGAGGTGTTGTTAATTTTGTTTATGCAATATTTCATTATGGATTTTTAAAGTATAAATTCTCCCCCCACTTTTATATTGAGTATCTGCATTATAGTTACATATTACAATAAGTATCATATCTATCATACTATCGATCCTACACCTTCTTATTAATATTTTAATCTTATTTTCATTTTAAAATCCATTATTGTCTCTCCATATCCCCTCCATTTTTGAAAGGAAATTTCTTTTTAAATAATTTTACCTAAAAATACATCCATTAAATGATTCTTATTTATTATTCATCATTGGATTTTAGAATCAATGACTAACACTGATATTTATCTAATGAGAAATAATAAATATCCATTATAATATTCCCTATATAATTACTTCAATAATTGGGAAATATAATCTCTAACAAAAATATTCATCTGTCACCTACAAATGGATTCATTGTACTATTGAGGGATATTGGTTTTTTAGGAATGATAATATCAAACATTGTTAAACAACATATTCGATCAGTAGGATTCTCTATATTGGAATTGTTATTTGAAAAAACTTAAGTCAACCACCCTAGTATGGTAGTAATTTTTTTATCTAGCTTCATCTATAACCCTAGATTCATTATATTTCTATGAAGTATAATCCATACATATATTAATCAAATTTATATTTTTTCCATTCCATCCACTAGAAAACATTTATAAACAATTACATCAACTATAATAGATCATAGTATTTGGAATCATAATGTATATTCTCAAAATTATTGAAACCCTTAACGTAAAATGAAACAAAAATTCATAGATAATCACATTGTCATAAACGTGATATTATTCGTAGATATTTAGATTCCTAAAAATATTTTTTAGTCCATCACATTTTGTTTTAGATATACTGTAAATTATCTCATACATATCCCCCAGATATGTCAAACTTAGTGTGCAGTAAATGTCCATTTTTATGCACAATTTGATGATCAACTCTTATCCCAATATACCAGATTCAAATTTATTTCCCCTAGGTACAATTGTGTATAATGTGAATCCTATTATAGTATTCTAATAGATATGTATTTTTATTATAATGAAATAATATTACCCTTACTTAAAAATTCTTATGTTATAATATACATAAAATTATCTTTAATATTAGTTCAAGGGTTATATTCTCTAATATATGTTTTCCTAAATCTAGTTCCCATGGTTTTTACAAAACATCCACAGAAAAGAACTATAATGACACAAACATTAGTATCCCAGAGATAGTGGTAACATTTCTACATCTAAATTTGATATAATCAATATATTCCATTAATAGGAAATCATTTAGTAACCGTAGAAATCTAGATAAGTATTCAAACCCTATAGTAGAATTGAATACAAAAATTATGAAATAGTATTTTCACAAGGAAAACAATATCTCTAGTTAACATATAACTACATATTAGTAATAAAACCAATACTTGAATATTTTGGAAACAAAATATTTGATGGTGGTGATCTTTAATTATCAGAAAGGGTGTACATACAATAGATAATATCATGAATAAATAATTCATAATTAATATAGTGAGGTTCAAATTGAAACCATTTAAATTTAATCAATTAATTGAATAGGAAGAATAATATGGTATGAATAAACAATGAGAAAAATAATTTGACATAAATAAACACATGAGATTTAAAATTATACATGATTAATCTAACTAATCAAATAATCACAGGTATATCAATAAATATTTCCATAATGGAGGAAGGTTTAATATTGGATATTATAACTGTCACATAACGACCTCATTAAAAGAAATCATATTTAAATTATTAAGGTCTTAGCCAAATTCGTAGTCTATTTTTTCTCATGACATCTACTAATGCATTGAGTGCATATAGTGGGCCATAATAATCATATAAAATGTTTAATGAATTACTCATGTGAATGGATAGATATATAATAAATATGAAACTCATATTAAAAAAACTATCCTACAAAATGTCAATAATATTTCTAATCATTAAACCTACCTGTAATCTTTCTAAAATAATATGGGGAATTGTTAGTCCACAAGGATGAATACCCTGAGAGGGGGGGGGGTGAATCAGGGTATGTCTAATTCAAAATTAAAGCCCATTCAGATCTTGTTTCGCTGTTAAGAAAAATAGTATTCTCTCTCTCTCATGTTGAAAAATATGAACAGAAAGTAAAGCAAGCATATGACACATCAATTTTATTTGGTTCACCGGTAAGTGCTACGTCCAAGGAGAATACGACGACAGATTATCGGTCGTACCAAATTCCACTAAACCTCAATAGCTGTGGATTACAAGGTTCAGGAACAGTCACTCAATCCCAGGCTCACTGCCTTTACAAGGTTTAGTGTCAGCTCACTGATTTACCCAATGGTCACTCCCCGTTTCTCTCTCTCTGGATCACTGTTAGTGGAGAGGATCACCTTATTCCTTTTTCTTTCACTCACTGTTCTAGAAAGGATCCACTCACAGTTTATAGAACTATAGGTATCCTCATTTTCATGTATGAATGCATCTTCCTCTATATGTAGATTCTCTGTTGATGTCCAAATTTCACCCGTATATGAATATCTCTTTGCACCGAATGTATCGGGAAAACTTCCAGCTTCCACGCATCATGAAAACACTGCCAGGGAATCAACCTTACTTGGCGCGCAAGTCAAATCCGACGTGCACGTATCGGAACACAAGTCACTACTGGTGATCAAGTCTACCTCATACACTTGCACGACACAAGATTCTTCAACTCCAAACCTACATGACTCACTTCCTTCCTCGCCTAAACCAGCACTGGCACGCAACCAACACACGGCGCGCAACTTCCAACACTAGCGCGCAAGTCTCACATACGAGACATAGAACCACTTGCGCGACCACCAAACCTACTCGACGGGAGATCTGAATCTTCTAAGTGTTTAACTATAGTGATAAATGAAGAGGGGTGGTCAAGAATTTATAGGCACTTTGACCACCCTGCACGACGGTGCGCAAGTCACCCCTCGGCAAGCATGTTTCGGCGCGCGAGTCTTTTGTCCTCCGAGACACTTGCGCGACCAAACCAAATACCTGCTCGACCCTCTCTCCTTTGCCATATTTGTATCTTCTGACCTTGAAAAACAATAGGCACGCAAGTTTCCAAATCTCCTAGGCACCAGCGCGCAAGTCCTTTCTCAGCGTGTAAGTCACCTGCGCGACCAACCCAATACATGAACGATCCTTATCACTATGCCATATTTTGATGATCTGATATTCAAGAAAATATAGCATGCAAGTTTCCTATCCTCCAAGACCTCGGCACGCAAGTCCGTTTTCCAAAAACACTTTTCTTCATTTGTCGATTTTCAGGCCCAAAAATATGGCAAACACTGGAAAACGACGCCACCTTCTATCTGTTCTTTTTATGCCATCTCCAGATTATCCATTTCTTTGCCGAAATTCTTGAATCAAACATGGATCATTAACCAAATCTATTGAACTCGACATTCCACCATGAAATCCCCATTTGGAAACAAATTTGTATGTCATGGTTTGCTTTTTCAACAATCACAGCACAATTGTCCACTTTTTCAACAAACACAATCACCACAAAAATACTTCAGTGATGCCTTGATGGATTTCTGCCCAATAATCTCCCACTATGGGTTTGTTGATAACTATTCCATAAAGAGATACATCATTAATTCTTCAGCCACCATTCTCCTTTTACGATTCGGATAGAGATCATGGATTTACTTAACACATACGCTAAGCCCACCTGTGCAATGCTCGGCGTGAGAAACAAGAGTAAATGAAAAGTTCATAAATGAATCACTTCATCTCTTACACCCATTATTGAAACCAAACTGATACCAATTGTTCCAAAACTGATACAAATTTTTAGAAATATTCTTACCACTCTCCAACACCACTCTTCTTCTTTTATCACAATCCTCAACTGTCATGAAAACTATTCTTTGATCGATCACTTCTAGCATCGTCAAATTTAATATGCTCCCCCTATCTGGCTGCTCCATTAGTCAGCTTCTCCCCAAATCATTCATGATTTTTCAAAAAGACATGTTGTCTCCCCCTTGAACAATCACTATTTTCTCCCCCTTTGTCAACGAACCCAAAGATCACTCGTTTGTAGTCTGTAACAGAGTATACAACACATATCAGCACATTAGGGAAAACACATCATACCTCAGGGCGAGGGGGGTGGTTCCACATCCAAACTATTTCAAGTGTTGTGAGTCGACTGAACTCCCAGAGCCAGTCGATGCCTCTCAAAATCTTCCTTGGGTAAGGCCTTTGTCAGAATGTCTGTAACCTGTAGATCTGTAGGTACATACTCCAACTTCACAATTCCATGCTCAACCATCTCCTTGATGAAATGATATTTGATCTCAATGTGCTTGGTCCATGAGTTATGGATGATATTTTTGCTAAGATTAATAGAACTTGAGTTATAGCACTGGATTCTGATCGGAGACTTCACCTCAACTGCCATATCTTTAAGCTGCTGCTTCATCCATAATAACTGTGTGCATGCTTGAGTGGCCGCAATATACTCAGCTTATATAGTGCTCAACGAAATGCAAATATTTCTTCTTACTAATCCATGAAATACACAATCCACCAAGATAGAATGCACCACCCGACGTTGATTTTCAATCATCCGTTGAACCGGGCTAGTCTGCATCAGTATATCCCAATAACTCTGTCTGAGATTTGTCAGTATATGTAAAGCTGAAATCCACTGTGCCATGGAAATTTCGAAGTATTTTTTTCACTACAAGAATACGGATTTCCTCGGGATTACCCCAATATCTTGTTGCATGGCATGTGGCAAAAACAATATCAGGCCTTGTTGCGATCATGTACAAGAATCTCCCAATAATTTTCCTGTATTCCGAAATATTAACTGCCTTTCCATCCTCATCTTTTGATAATTTCATCTGGGTAGAAACCGGAGTCTTCATCTCCTTGGATTTATCCATTCCAAAGCTTCTTAGTACCTCCTTGGCGTATTTGGATTGAGAAATGAATGTTCTATTACATCCTTATGTCACCTGTAATCCAAGGAAAAATGTTATCTCTCCAATCATTGACATTTCAAACTCATTTTTCATGAATTTAGAAAACTGTCTGTAATGAGCTTCATATGATCCGCCAAAAATTATGTCATCGACATACACCAACACCATCATCCTTTTATTACTGTCATTGCTGAAATAGAGATTGTAATCAACTCCTCCATGCTGGAAATCAAGCTTCTTCAAGTACTTATCAAGTCGTGAGTACCATGCCCTTGGTGCTTGTTTCAGCCCATACAATGCCTTCTTCAGCCTACAAAAATTGTTCTCATCCTCATGAATGATAAAACCATTTGGCTGCTCAATATACACCTCATCTTCCAGAACACCATTCAAGAATGTAGATATAACATCCATCTGGATCACTTTGAACTTTCTTTGCACTGCTATGGAAAAAAATAATCTGATTGTCTCTAGAATTGTAACTGGTGTAAATGTCTCATCAACATATATTTCCCTCTATCTGGGAGTATCCCTTACACACAATCCATGATTTGTTCCGAATTATTGTGCCATCTTCATTCATCTTGTTGTGATAGACCCATTTAGTCCCGATGACATTCTTGTCTGCTGGCCTCGAAACAATTTCCCATGTCTGGTTCTTCTCAATCTGATCAAGCTCCTCATTCATAGCCTGAACCCATTTTTCATCTTCAGCTGCATCAGAAATTTTTTTGGCTCCACCTGAGATAAAAATGATGGTTGTTGTAATGATATCATTCTTCGAGTCTGAACTAGAGATATCTGATCACCAATGATATTCTTCCTATCAATTTCAGCTCGACTCTTTGGCTTCCTTGCAAACACAGACTTAACACTTTCTTGTTCATAATCAGTATCTTCTTCTGAGTCAACATCTGCCACTTCTACTCCCCCTATGTTGCTTACCTCATCATCACTTTTTTCCAGAAACTGTTCACTGGGTCTTTGAGAATTCTATTCATTTTCAACTATAGCGACATCATTTCTCTCAAAAAAAATTTCTGAGCCTTTTGTTGAAGCATTTATATGCTTTGCTTTTCCCGGATTAGCCAAGGAATATCCCCTCATCTCCCCGTGACTCAAACTTTTT
Source organism: Viscum album (assembly GCA_963277665.1). Classification (NCBI taxonomy): domain Eukaryota; kingdom Viridiplantae; phylum Streptophyta; class Magnoliopsida; order Santalales; family Viscaceae; genus Viscum; species Viscum album. The sequence continues at coordinate 1,143,669,904 of OY728159.1, read as the reverse complement.
GGGATTTTCTTTATTGAGAATGAAACACTTACTTCCAAAGATTCGAATGTATTTCAAAGTTGGATTCTTTCCGTACCACATTTCATACAGAGTCTTCCCTTTCTTCGCCAACAATAGAGACTTGTTCGAAATATAGACCGATGTCAAAACGGCTTCCTTCCAAAATTTATCTGGTAGGTCCTTTTCAATAAGCATTATTTTGTACATTTTGTTGATGATCCAATTTCTTCTTTCAAAAACTCCATTCTGTTGGGGAGTTTTGACTAATGAAACTTGATTCCATATCATGTGTTTCTCAAGATATTCATCCACTCGACTATTTTTGAATTCTGTACCATTATCTATACGAAATTTCAAAATTTTCTGCCCAAGTATCCTTTTTATTCCCTTCTGTACTTCTTTATGAACCTAAACACCTATGCCTTATGGGTAATTACAAATACCCATGCCATTCTGCTATAATCATCAATGAAAAGAACATAGTACCTTTTCCCATTTATATCTCATGGTGAGATAGGTCCACATTCATTATCATGCACCAATTTGAGAACTCTAGTTGATTTCTGTTCCTTTGGACTGTATGTATTTCTGATGATCTTCTCTTGTTGTCAAGCATCACACTAATGAGTGTGATCACGTGATAGTTTGGGAAGGTCTCTAGAAGCATCACACTTTACCAGATCTTCCATATATGGTTGGAATTGATGACTAAGTCCCTTATGCCACAACTGGTTTTGTTCCTCTCTTGATAAAAGGCATGTATCTTCTTCCCCACCTACAAGGTAAATATTTCCCTTTGTAATTTTTCCCTGGAGAACATCTGCTCCATCTTTTCCTTTCACAACACACATATTCTTGGTAAATCGGATACAGTGACCAAAGTCACATAGTTTACTAACATTGAGCAAGTTATGACTAAGACCCTCCACTACCAAGACATCAGAACGTCTCATTTATTTTCCCCAAAACATGGATTTCCCTGAGCAAACAATCTTCAGGCCTTCATTGTTTCCAAATTTGACAACTCCTTCTTTGTCATATTTTATGCCTGTAACAAGATCCTTATTACCCATCACGGGGGATGTGCAACCACTGTCAAGGATCCACACACTAAATCGATCTGATGCTTTAAGGGAAATCTCTACCACCACGACCTTCTCATTTGTCATCTTCTCGGTCCATACATTTTCCTTCACAGTCGGCATGGATTGAGGCTTCTGTTCTTTCTCAGATTATGATGGACCAGATTCATATTGCAGAGCTGTAAATCTATTCTGCATTTTTAACTCACCTGTTGGTTTATTGATATGCTGCCTCCAAACATTTTGATTTGGCTTTGGCACATTTCTTTGAATGGTCGAAGAGCAGTACCTAGCAATGTTCCCGAATCCTCCTCACCAAAAATAGTGTCCTTTGAAATATGTTCTGGAAAACTGTTCTCTGTTTGGATGCGACCTCTGTTCTTGTTCCATTCTATATCTCTTGGCTGTGGAAGACACATACTGTGAATGTCCCATCTTCCCACAACAATAACACCTGATATAAGGTGCATTCTTTCATGTAACTTCAGCACAACTATTTTCCCTTTGGGATCTCTGAATATTCTGATTTTTCTTTATGCCCAAATAAACCTTCAATTTCAAGATGGGTGCTTTCGGTTTGACCATAATTGTCACAGATTTTTGTTTCTGATTAAGCCCTGAAACATCCTTAACTTCTGAGATCAATTACTACTTCTTCCCTCCTATTCTACTAGGATCCTCTTTCATCTTTTCAGTCTTCATAACAACCTACCTTCCTAGGAATGCGTTAGGAATAAAAGGTTTTTCCTGGTCTTTGACTTTTCTTCACAGACCGACAACTTCCTCTTCAAGATCTTCGATACACATGACGTGATGTTTCAATTTTTTGTTCAAGCCATCGATATACCATTTCGGTTCTTCAATCTTGATCTTATTCTCATCAACCTTTTCAGGGCTCTCTGGCCTTGAAGACATAATGTATTCTATTTATTTTAAAATCTTGGACTTCTCACCTTCCTGCTGTTGCATGTAAATTTTGGCATCATGTACCACCTTGTTGGATTTCTTTTTTTTCTCTCGAAATATCTATCTCTTCAATAGCTGCTTCTAATTCAACTTCCATGTCAACTTTACCTTCAATTTCTTCTTCTTCTTCAACAGTGTCGCTTTCTTTCTTTTTCTTGAGCACTACCGACAATAGCCATCGTTGCATTTTTTTTCCATGATCTTTATGATTTTCAAACTCCTCAAACTCTTCAACCTCAGACTCATCTAAACAGTCTATTTCTTGTGAAAGAATATTCTTCTTCTTGAAGAAATTTCTCTTGAATTGTTTCTTCCCTTTCACAAATGCTGAAGGCTTTTTCCTAGGAATTTTGACTTCTCCATCATGATTATAATTATCATGAATCTTTTTGGGGCACCTTACTTCAAGATAACCAACCTTTCTACATCAAAATCATTCTAGTGGAAGCTTCCCTTAAAACATTATTTTTCTTCGTTGCAAATTTGAATAAGGAAATGAAATAACCTCATCTGTCTCTTCTTCTTCCAGAGAATCTTCAATAGTGAGCATCTTCATGCCCTTAAATGACATATCTTTGGATTTTCCTTTTTCCATAAACTCATTATCATCATTCCTCATCTCATATGCAACCAAGGTACTGTGAAAATTGTCCAATGTCAGCTCTTTGGGATCTTTATCTTCTAGTACTGAAACTTTCGGATTGAACTGAGGTGCAAGAATCCTCAAGATGCACTTTCCGATCATTATTTCTTCAATGACTTCACCAAGTCCTCTCATATATTCCACCAAAATATTTACAATGTCAAAGAATGCATCAACATACTCATTTAGGTTCATCATTATATCTTCATACTTATTCCACAGCACTTGCAGCTTTGCCTCTCTGACCTTTTTATATCCGTCATATATATTCAATAGCTTTTCCCACATGGCATGTAACGTTTTTCATGAAATCAACTTTGTGTAGATTAGATTGGAAAGGGATCCCCCTAAGGAATTGATTGTTTTTGCATCAGCATCCAACTCTCTATGCTCAGCTTTTGATAATGCACCACTATTAATATCAACTGTGATACCATGCATAGCTGCTGAAAACACATCCATTCCCAAAGATCGGAAATAGTGTTGCATTCGATTCATCCATATCTGAAAATTACATCCGACGAAGACCGGAATAACTTTATTATTAGTGACCTCCATTGAGAGAAGAACAAATATCAACATTTCCCTTCGATACCAATTGTTAGGTTCACAAGGCTGAATACCCTGAGTTGGGGGGGGGGGGTGAATCAGGGTATGACTAATTTGAAATTAAAGATCGTTCTGATCTTGTTTCACGATTATGAAACACACTCTTCTATCTATCTCCTATTAAAAAATATGAAGAGAATGTAAATCAAGCACATGACAAAACAATTTTACTTGGTTCACCGCTAAGGGCTACGTCCAAGGAACATACGCCGATAAATTATCGGTCTTACCAAATTCCACTAAACATCACTAGCTGTGGATTACAAGGTTTGGGAGCAGTCACTCTGTCCCAGGATCACTGCCTTTACAAGGATTAGGGTCAGCTCACTGCTTTACCCAAGGGTCACTCCCTGTTTCTCTCTCTCTGGATCACTACCGATGGAGAGGATCACCTTCTTCCTCTTCCTTCGCTCACTGCTCTGGAAAGGATCCACTCACAGTTTATAGACCTATAGGTATCTTCATTTGCATGAACGTATTCATCTTAATCTATATGTAGATTCTCATTTGAAGTCCAACATTCCCCCGTAGATGAATATCTCTTTGCACTGAAGGTATCGGGCAAACTTCCATCTTCCACGCAGCATGAAAACACTTCCAGGGAATCATCTTTACTTGGCGCGCAAGTATAATCTGGTGCGCAAGTATTGGCGCACAAGCCACTACTGGTGCACAATTCTACCTCAGACACTTGCACGACACAAGATTCTTCAACTCCAAATGTGCATGACTCACTTCCTTCCTCGCCTAAACCACCATTGGCGCGCAACCAACACTTGGCGCGCAACTTCCAACACTAGCGCGCAAGTCTCACTTGCGTGACACAACACCACTTGCACGACCTCCACACCTGCGCGACGAGATCTCTGAATCTACTATGTGTTGAACTACAGTGAGAAATGAGGAGGGGTGGTCAAGTATCTATAGGCAATTTGACCACCCTATGCGACGACACGCAAGTCACCCCTCGGCGCGCAAGTTTCGGCACATAAGTATTATGTCTCCAAGACACTTGCGCGACCATACCAAATATGTACGCGACCCTCTTTCCTTTTCCATATTTTGATCTTATGATCTTGAAAAAAAATAGGAGCGCATGTTTCTGAATCTCCTATGAACTGGCGCGCAAGTCCTTTCTCGGCGTGCAAGTCACCTGCGCAACCAACCCAATACATGCACGATCTTTATCCCTATGCCATATTTTTATGATCTGATCTTCAATAAAATATAGCGCGCAACCAAGACCTCGGCGAGCATGTCCGTTTTCCAAAAAACACTTTTCTTCATTTGTCGATTTTAAAGCTCAAAAATTTGGTGAACACTGGAAAAGAGTTCCACCTTGTATATGTTCTTTTTATGCCGTCTCCAGATCATCCATTCCTTTGCTGACGTTCTTGAATCAAAAATGGATCATTAAACACATCTCTTGAACTCTGCATTCCACCATGAAATCCCCATTATCAATAAATTTGTATGTCATGGTTTTCTTTGTCAACAATCACAGCACAATTGTCCTCTTTTTCAACAACCACAATCACCTCAAAAATACTTCAGTGATGCCTTGAGAGTTCTTTTCCCAACATGAAAGAATTATAAATAGTATATCCCTAGTCAAATTGATCATATACCATCCAAATAAATAATGTGGATATAAACAAATTAATAAATCCCCTATTAAACTAATCATAAAACATTAAGATAAATAATAAGGATGATATTAGTACAATATATTCCCATTATAGCATCAGTAATATCGGGGTTTTTTTAATTGATTAATATAAATTCAATAAAAATATCATTAAAAATTATTTATGAAAATATCCTTTTCACTTCGTAAATATCTTTTAAAAAATAATAAATCCATATTTTTAGAAAAAAAATCTTTTAAAAAAATCTTTCAAAATTTTAATCTCATATTGATATCATTGACTATTCGTAATGACATAAAATTTCTTTTGTTGATGATTATGATGAAATAAAGATTCCATTCACATTTTTTGTTCGTAATCTTTTAATGTAACATATTTTGAAAATAATAAGAATATCACAATTTAAATATTTTTTAAAAAGATAGTAATAGGTAAAAAAATTTAATCGGTCATAATATTTTATTCAAACAAATTACATTTTGTTTAAAAATAATTTTTAATGGAAAATGATTTCTGAATGAAGTGATAATTTAACATTTGAAATTTTCTAAAAATAGTTTCAAAATAATATTGAGTACATAATAGTGTCAAAATATTAATATTAAATAACATTCCATGATTATTTAGATGAGAATAAATTGTGTTCAAGATAGAGAGATCAAACAATTCTTCTAATGGATAATTCAGCATAAATAATCCTGAATAATAAGGAGATTATGAAAAAAGAAATACCACTTTGTAACATTTGAATCGTATTCTCTATGATATAAATGAAAAAAATGAAACATTAAACACCTTTAAGATAAATAGATTCGTGATATAACATATAAACTTAGTAATATATACACTACCCAAAAGAAATATGTTTTTATATGGTATATGTCCCATGTTAGTACAAGTCAAATGAAAAAAACATACCACATGTTAGGTTTTCATCGCACCAATTTAAAAAACCAGTATAAAAAATATTATTTATTTATAAATATTTTCCAAAACCACAATAATACATTTCATATTAAACATTATTTACTTATAAACATTTATCACCATTTTATTAACAATTCAATATTAAAATCATAGTTCTGAGTGATACATTCTTCATTTTTCAGATATTATCTAATTAGATAGTTGTATCCTTGTAATTTTATAATTATAAAATTATAAATATAATAGTACTATTATTTATATATTTTTACTCATGATTTAAATATCATATAAATTCATATTATATTTAGTTATAGTGATCAATAAAAGCGAGTGATATAGGAATAAATTCATGGAGACCATTGGTAACATTCACGTATGGGTGAACATTCATATTTTTAATGGATGGAGAAATTAATGTTAAAATATATTATACCATTCCAAAATAATTAGTATATCATATCTATTACAAATAATAATTTAGTAAATCCTAACCAAAATACATTTAAAAATGAAAAACATTTCACATCTCTTCATGGAGAAGGTAGTCCACACATAAACCCACCTAACCATGTCATTTTTAACAGATTTTAGAGTATGAAGGTATATGTAATATTTTAATTGCATAAGTACATTAATTTAAAAAATATCCCATATATAAGATAAATAAAAAATTATATATATCAATAATAATAAGTTATGGAAAATGAATGACATTGGTTTGTGATGGGGTAGTCTACCATACACATGTTCGACAGGTTTTTTCCCATTTGATGGAAGAGGAGATGGAAATAAGTTATTACATAACGATAATATAATATAATTTCATGGGATATTTTGGTGTTGTAATTTAATCATACATGGAGACTTTTTAAAGATTTTGAATATGAAATAAAATAAAAATTCTTTGTTAAGAACGAAATATAGTCTCTTGAGAACCTCTTTATGTTAGAACAAAAATCCTTCACTAGAGGATTTAATAATATAAAAAAATTCATATAGAACATGGGGAGATAATTAGGAATTTTTCTTGTTCATGGACTAACAAATGGGATCTTTGTAGAAACCTTAATCTGAAGCCCTTCCACTGGTTCCCTGTACCCGGTTCGCCACATGACCTCACACACATTTCCCAAAACACCAGAGGCTGCCGACTAGCAGCGAGGGCCTTGGTAAGTTATTGGGGAAACTATGCCCTCATTTGGTAAGGTATACAAGGAAAGAAAAACAATAGTCAATAGAGGAAGCAGTAAACAGCATACAAACACTGAAACTAAACAGCATAAGCAATGAACACATAATGATAATGATAATGATTCAACAGGTACAAGTATCTAAGGAAAGCCGCAAACACAACAATGTGCTGAAATACAACAAAAAAAAACAAAGTAGGAATGTAAACACCTACTCCAGCAGCATCGCAAGCCTTAGCTCGATCCTCTGCTCTCTAGCTCCAACCAGGAATCATGTACCCAAAGTAGAAGGGACACAATCCATATCCACACCTGCAACCATATAACCTTTTTGGGCAAAATAGCAGGACCCAAACAAGGTGTGAGACTAATCCCAGTAAGAAATCACCACGAGATCTGTGCCCTACTGTCAGTGAGTAATATGGAAAAAGTAAAGGAAATAAATGTTGTAGAGAAACATAAATACACTAAAGTACACAATCCTACAAACATCCATTATCATTTTTTTAGCAGTTCAGTACAATCATTTAGCTATCAACCAAGGAACCTAGCAACAACTCTATACTCCCAAGGCAAGCAAGTAAGCACAATAGGTAACTCAACAGTCTACCTAAACAGCAATCAGTACACACCCAAGCTTGTTCATTGGCTGGGTGGAGTCATCACAACTAACCATAGAATAAAACACTGACTCTCTGGGTGGCTCCTACTAGAAAACCCCTCTAGGCAAGTAAATGTATAATGGAACAGACACTCTCGGAATCTCTCACCGTCAATTCCCTTATGGGCTTACAATGAAAGATATAGACTCTCCCAGGAAGCACTTATGTCTAATTCCCCATATAGTCTCGCTACGTAACTAAGGACACTCTGAGGAATCATAAAGTCCCATTCCCATAGGTCCTGTGATCGATACTCATTATAACAGACTCTCTAGGGAAGCCCTAATCGTCAATTCCCCCTTTAGTCTACCAAACCAGGTTCACTCAGCCCTGAGCAGTTTAGTCGGGTGTAAACGACTATTATCTGCCTAAGTAAGTTCAGAAACTACATGGCTAATAGCTAAAACATCCCCAAGTATATAAACAGTAGGCTATAAATGCAATCAATTTAGTAGGCATTCTAGCAATGTGAAAAAGGGTTGCCTCATAGGAAAAACCGCACCAAACGACAATAAACAAAAAAACATGGGGAAACACACGTGGGGTGATCCTAAACCATGCTAAAAAGAAATTATTAATCATCCAATAACCTCAATCATAGAAGTAATATAAGGCAGAAAACCAAAACATGATCAAAACCCTAACTCGAGATACCCGATACATGGGTATCCGACACTTTTTCTCCAAAAACTCAAGGACATTCAACATAGGGAAACAAACCACCTACATCGATCCCAGTAGATTGATATATGAGAACCACGATGACATATCCCCCTTAGTACGACGTAGTTATGAGAAAACACACAAAACTCTCAACCTACGATAACTTGAAAATGAGGAGGAATGAAGAAACAAGGGAATAGCATAATAGAGAACTCTCCGATGTGCTTCTAATGAAATTGTTGGTGGCAAGAATGGAGGATGGACCGAGGCACAGCAGCTCGGAATAGATTCAGTCGTACGGTCTCTCTCAGACGAACGAAACCTGGAGAAGAAGACGCTACCGTGCGCCAGGCGCGACCCCGGTCTGTTTAATGAAAAAAAGAAAATACACGGCGTGTACTAGGTCCTTTCCATACTCTGCCAAAAATTGCCTCCACATCACCCTTACACACCGTGTGTGTGTCTCGAACATGTCCAACAAATGGATTTCGTGGGAAAAGAGTACATGGCGTGTACACAGAAAGTACACGGCGTGTACTTCAAAAATTTCCAGAAAGTTCATTTTTCTCAAAAACTCCAGAAAAAGGAAAAGCGTACCTGAAAAGACGATCCAGGTTCTTATAAACATCCCCCCTTAAAGAAATTTGTCCCTGAATTTCCGTAATGAGGCAGAAAAGAAGAAACCCCGAATAGCTCCGGCCACTGCGATCGTACATCAGCCTCCCTTTCCCAAGTCTCATCCTGTACACGCTCGTGCTGCCATAGCACCCGTACTAGAGGAACATACCGCCAGTGGGGAACCATCATACTACGATCGAAAATCTGAATAGGATACTCCTATAATGATGCATCAGCTTCAATCTCGACTTCCTCGGGCTAAAAGACAATAGATGGGGCTGAAAAGTAACGTCGGAGCTGAGGGACGTGGAAGACGTTGTGCTTGGATCGATACCTCTGAGGTAGCTGCAATCGATAGGCAACCAGACCAACTCTCTCCAAGACCTCAAACGGCCCAACGTACCGTAGTGAAAGCTTACCTTGTCTCTGAATCCTCTTGTGTCCAAACCTCAGTGCGACACGCAAGAAAACCTGATCACCGACCTCAAACTCTAGAGGTCATCTTCGCTGATCAGCATAAGACTTCTGTCGATATTGCGCTATAGACATCCTCTTCTGAATCATCTATATCTATTCTTAAGTCTCCTGAACAAGTCGAGGTCCCAGAAAAGCTGCCTCTCCTGCCTCCAGCCAGCATAAAGGTGATCAGCATGGCCTACCGTAAAAAGCATCGTATGGCGCCATCTGAATGGTTGCTTGAAAACTGTTGTTGTAGGTGAACTTCACCAGAGGAATATGATTCTCCCAAGAACCGCCATAGTCTATGATGCAAGCTCGGAGCATATCCTCAAGCACCTGGATCATGCTCTCGAACTGGCCATTAGTCTGGGGGTGGTATACTGTACTCAAAAGTACCTGTGTAGCCAAGGACTTCTGAAGTCCCTGCCAGAACTGAGAGGTAATGCGTGAATCCCTGTATGAAACAATGGAGTGTGGAACTACATGTAGATGAATGATCTCCTAGATGTAATGTCATCCTAGATCATCAACACTAAAAGTATCCTTGATTGGAAAGAAGTGAGAAACATTTGTAAGCCTGTCAACAATGACCCACACCGCATTGTTTCCTCTTGACGATCTTGGAAAACCAGTCACGAAGTCCATCGTGATGTCATTCGACTTCCACTCTAGAATGGGTAGCTGCTGTAAAAGCCCTGCAGGTCGCTGGTGCTCCGCCTTCACCTGCTGACAGGTGGAATATCTCATGACAAAAGAAGCCACATCTCTTTTCATACCTGACCACCAGTACTGGAGGTGCAAATCACGGTACATCCTGAGGACGCCAGGATGAACTGCCCAAACTGAGGAATGGAAGTCTCGCATCAGCTCGTCATGTATATCTGCTGGAACCAATATGTATCCGCAGAAACGCAAGATCTCATCCCCGCCAACGGTCCACCCGGGAAGAGGGTCCTCTCCTGACACACATTCCCGTAGGACTATCCCTTATAAATCTGCCAGCTACCTCATTCGAACTCGGTCCAGAAGTGCAGATGTAACAGCCATAGAAGATATGAAAGTCTTCCCCTACCTATTGTGCACCTCCAAATGCATCTCCGAGAATAAAGCCATTAGTTTCCACTCACTGCTGGCCTCCTGAACTTCCTATATATGAGTTCTCCTGCTTAGTGCATCAACCACTGCGTTGCCTTTCCCAGGCGTATAGGAAAGATCAAAATCGAAGGACTGGAGATACTCAACCAACCTGCGCTGTCTCAGATTCAGGTCACGCAGTGTGAAGATGTACTTGAGACTTTTGTGGTCAGTGTATACCACAAAATGTTCTCACAGAAGGTAATGTCTCCAGCAACTTAAATCATGAACAACCGAAGCCAACTCCATGTCGTGTGAAGGATAATTCCTCTCATGTGTCCTCAACTGCCGAGATCTGTACCCAACTATTCAATCCTACTGCATAAGCACTGTTCCAAGTCCGATTCCAGATGCATCACAAAAAACTGTATAGCTCTTGCCCAGCTTCGGAAAAACTAGGATCGGTGCTGAATTCAATCTCCCCTTCAGCTCCTGGAAGGCTGAGTCATAGGCTTCTGACCAAAAAAACATTACCCCCTTCTTAGTCAATCCCATCAACGGTGCTGCTAGGTGTGAGAAGTCTTGTATAAACCTCCTGTAGTAACCAGCCAGCCCCAAGAAGCTCTATACCTCAAAGAAATTCTACAGTTTCTCTCAGGTAACTACTTCTCTCACCTTCTTTGGGTCTACTAATACTCCTGTTTCTGAGATGACATGACCCAGGAAGTGAATCTCATCCATCCAAAAGTGGCACTTTGAGAGTTTAGCATAAAGCCGATGCTTCCTCAGTGTACTCAAAATGATATCAAGATGGGTTCCTTGGTCGTGTCGAGTGTGAGAGTACACCAAGATATCGTCCACAAAGAGCACGACGAAAGAATCCATGTAAGGATGGAACACTCGGTTCATCAGCGCCATGAAAACTGATGGCACATTCGTTAGACCGAACGACTTAACCGTATACTTGTAGAGACCATACCTGCTCCTGAAGGCTGTTAGTGGTATATCTGAAGGTCTAACGCGCAGCTGAGGATAACCGGACTCAAATCGATCTTCGAGAACACCTGAGATCCTCGAATATGATCGAAGAGATCATCAATCCTTGGAAAGGGATATCGGTTCTTGACCGTCGACTGGTTCAACTTCCGATAATGCACGCAAACCCTAAGGGTACTGTCTACATTCTTCCCAAACAGAAGAGGCGAACCCCAAGGAGAAGTATTGGGTCTGATGAAACCATTTTCCTGCAACACCTCCATCTTCTTATTGAGCTCCTGCAACTCAGGGGTAGCCATCTTATAGGGAGGAATGGACACCGGTGCTGCTCCTGTCACGATCTCAATCGAGAAGTCTCTCTCACACTCCGGAGGCAAACCTGAAAAGTCTTCTGGGAAGACATCTGGAAAGAGATCAACCACTAAAGGAAAATCTAACTGTGAAGTCCCCTGGTCATCCAGATAATGACTAGCAATCTAGGCCATAACTCCTCCTAGACCATGATGCTCGAGTCCGTCTCAACTTGCCTGAACATCCCACTCGCCCTTATGAAGGAAAGATTCGCCCTCTGGTGATACGAAACTCACCATGTGACGATAGCAATCGAAGAATGCCTGTAAGGGAACCAACCAATCCATTCCTAGAATGACGTCTGAGCCCCTCATCTCCAGGACATAGAGGTCCCATAAGAAATGATACCCTGCAACCTTAAGAGGGAACTCCTTGCACTGACGTACACTAGATTTCCTCGTTCCCAAAGGCGTGTCGAGAGTCAACATGTCAGTAGACAAAAAGACACATAGATCCAGGATTTACACAACAACAATAGAGATAATGCTATGTGAAGCACCAGTATCGAAAAGGGATGAAGATAAAACTGAGGCTACTAAAATCGTACCTTGAACTGTAGGGGATTCGAGCTCCTTCTCATGATGAATGTGCTCTACTGCAAAAGTCTAGCTGGTACCGCGGCCCTGTGTAGCCTGAAAACAATGAGCTGCTCCTCCCTGAGCTTGACCACTGCGTCCACTACCTCTAACCTGACCTGAACGACCTGAAGAACTCCAACGCCCACACTGCTGTGGAGCGGGTAATCCTGCTCCTGGACACGGGGTCGAAACTGATCCTCCTTCACTAGCCGCTGGAAGGGGAACCGTGCAGAAACGCTGCAGATCACCCATATTACCTCAGGATCAGCACTCTACTGGGTCCCTCAGGCACTGGGGCTTCATGTTCCCGCTCCTCACACACTGATAACACACCACTTGGGTTCTAGAAGAGAGGTATCATCTACCCGAAGGTACACCACGCTTCCTCGGGTCGCCTCGGGTAGACTCTTGGTGGCACTTCCTTCTATCTGAATAGAGGGAATCATCCTTGGATGCTGTAACGCCATGTTCCAAAACTCCAGTCTCCCTCAGGTTCTACTTGGTGAGGGGTTCCTGGTTGACTATCAGATTAATATAAGTCAACTGAAAGACATTCACCTACGATTTGATCTACGGTCTGAGGCCTTCCTCAAACTTCCTCGCTAGATACAACTCGTCATTCCCCAGAACGGGAGTGAATTACTATAACTCAGTGAAACGGGAGGAATACTCCATAACTAAGAGAGTACCCTACTACAGGATCATGAACTCCCTAGCTCTGTCAGCCCTCAACATCGCTGGGTAGAAGTAGTTGTAAAACGTATGCTGAAACTCATCCCAAGCCATAGCTTACTAGCACCCCGTCTGAGAGACTACGTCCCACCATCTCTTGGCGGAGTCTCACAACAAATAAATAACGAGTTTAACCCTCCTCTATAAAGGTGTCTCCAGATGCTCGAAGATGGAAATCATGGATTCCATCAATGACTCTGCAGCTTGAGGTCCTCCATCCCCTTTGAATGTGGGAGGAGGCTGCTGCTGGAAGACCCGCGTCATCCCTGCCATAGTCGGGGCAGGATTCTAAACTCCATGGAAGGTCTGCATGAATCTCATGAAACCCTCTCTAAACAGTGCATCGGTACCAGTTCTTGGAATCACTGCAGGTTCCATGTCCAGAACAATGGGTGGAACTACTAGAAGTGCATGATTAGTCGTATCAGGCGTACGATCACTGGCTGGTTCCTGGCGTGCAACAGGAGGATGTCTCAGTGCCATAGCTCTGATAGACCAAAACACACCTTCATTAAAGAAGAACACAATTGCAACAAAGGAGAGTAAAATGGAATAGTAGGTAAATAACATTAAATCTGAAAAAAACATAACTACACGGCGTGTAATACTGATACACGTCCTGTTTCCAGAAATCGTACCCTGGGCGTGTACCTTGGCCATACATGGCTGTGTAAACAACCCGACTACACAGAGTGTTCTTAAACTACACAAGGTGTACTGAACCTCTTCTCCCTGCCTTGTTACTCCTACACGACTATGTCACACGGACTATCCCTGCCAAAGACTACACGGCGTGTTTGAGGCAGACACGACGTGTACTGGACATGCCTTACTGGGGCTGTGTTGTTAGTGACACGACCTAATACACGGTCAACACTACATGGTGTGTTCCCTAGGGACACAACATGAACTTGAAGGGAAACCTCATCCCGTGTTGTTCGTGACACACCCGGGTACTCGGCTGATCCTTACACAGAGTGTTCAGAACAAACACGACGTGTATAAGAGAAGATAACACTGACCCGTGTTTTTCATGACACGGTCGGGTACCTGGGAAAGGATAAACGACGTGTGCATACCGAAAACGGCATGTACTAAACATTTGTTAACTGGCCAGTGTTTTTAGTTGCACGGTCGGGCTCCTAGTTAACCCCTACACGGCGTGTACCTAGATTACACGATGTGTTCCTGAAAACCACGTGTTCCTGAAAACCATTTGCAGCTCTGTGTCCATGTCCACACGGTCAGTGACATGGCCAAAAACTACACGGCGTGTATCTATAATGTACATTCCGTCTATTCCAGGTTTTTCCGAATAGTAGCTTTAGAACTAAACCAAATCCCAGAAAAAATAGAAAAGAAATGAGGTTTAGGTTCTAAATTCCGATCCGTGGGGGCCCATACTCCCCGTGAATCAAAGCTTCGAATCCTAACAATGAATGTAACGAGCGAAAAATATAAGAACTCAAGACACACCAAATTATGATCCTCGAGGGCCCATAAAACCTCTAAGATCAAAGTTTGGAATCCATGATAGGAAGGATCCAAACAACGATACCCAATCCACGTAGCAGGTATTCTATCACAGTAGCTATCACAACAGCATGCATTGTCTTTCACAAATCCTATCACAACAACCTTATATCTCTAATGCAACCTAGATGGCAGAGCAAAATTCATGGCATGTGATCATCTAACATGTGCCTATATGATGCATGAGTTTTCATTCCCTCATCTCATCGGTTTTCAACAAAATAGAACCACAATCATATAAAAAGTAACAGCACAAAACAAGTGCATCACCCAAAGGTGAAATCAATTAAACTGTAACATTCACAAACTCAAAACATGAAATATTCAAGGTAATCTGGATTTTTCCCTATACACGAGTTCTAGAATGCCCGGGCACAGCTATTTACCATTCACCTATTCCGTCTTATCTCTGTCTAATGTCGATAAACAGTAAGTTAATAGAAAAGGAAAGAACTCCTCTAATACCACTTTGTAACGACCCGAATCTGAAGCCCTCCCACTGGTGCCCCATAACCCGTTCGCCACATGACCTCAAGTCAATTTCCCCAAATTCAAGAGGCTGCTGACTAGAAGTGAGGGCCTTGGTCAGTTATTGGGGAAACTATGCCCTCATTTGGTAAGGTATACAAGGAAATAAAAACAAAAGTCAATAACGAAAGCAGTAAACAGTATAAAAACACTAAATCTAAATATTGGATTCAATGAACATATAATGATAATGATAATGATGCAGCATGTACAAGTATCTAAGGAATGAAGCAAACACAAAAACGTGCTGAAATACAACTGAAAACAGAGTATGAATGTAAACAACAACTCTAGCAGCATCGCAAGCCTAAGCTCGGTCCTATGCTCACCAGCTCCAACCGGCAATCATGTACCTGAATTAGAAGGGCCACAATCCCTATCCACACCTGCAACCATATAACATATTTGGACCAAAAAACAGGACCCAAACAGGGTGTGAGACTAATCCCAGCAAGAAATCACCACGAGATCCATGCCCTACTGTCAGTGAGTAATATAGCAAAAGTAAAGGAAATTAATGCAGCAGAGAAACAGAAATACATTAAAGTAAACAATCCTACAAACCTCCATTCAAATTTATTTAGCAGTTCAATACAATCATTTAGCTATCATCCAAGGAACCTAGCAACAACTATATACTCCCAGGGCAAGAAAGTAAGCACAACAGGTAACTCAACAGTCTACCTAAACAACAAGCAGTAAAAACCCAAGCTTGTTATTTGGCTGGGTAGACTCATCACAACTAACCATCAAATAAAAAACTAACTCTCTAGGTGGATCCTACTAGCAAACCCCTCTATTCAAGTAAACGGACAAAGGCACATACACTCTGGGAAGCCCTCACCATCACTTCCATTGTGGTCTTGCAACGAAAGATATAGACTTTTTAAGGAAGCGCTTAGGTCTAATTCCCCCTATAGTCTCACTACGTAACTAAGGACTCTCCGAGGAAGATCAAAGTACAATTCCCACAGGTCCTGTGATTGATACTAATTATAAAAGACTCTATAGGGAAGCCCTAATCGTCAATTCCCCCTTTAGTCTACCACACGAGGTTCACTCACCCCTGTGCAGTTTAGTCGTGCTTAAACGACTGTTAGCAGCCTAAGTAAGTTCAGAAACTACGTGGCTAATAGCTACAACATCCAGAAGCATTTAAATAGCAGGAAATACATGCAATCAATTCAACAGGTATACTAGCAATGTGCAAAAGGGTTGCCTCATAGGCAAAACCGTGCCAAACGACAATAAACAATCAAAAAAAGTGGAAACACCCATGGGGTGATCCTAAACCATGCTAACAAGCAATTATTAATCATCCAATAAACTCAAGCATACAAGCAATCTAAGGTAGATAAACAAAACAGGATCAAAACCCTAACCTGAGATACCCGATACACGGGTATCTAACACTTTTGCACCAAAAACTCAAGGACATTCAACGTAGGGCAACAAACCACCTACCTCGATCCCAGTAGATCGATAGATGCGAACCATGATGAAAGATTCCCCTTAGAATGATGTAGATCTGAGAAAACGCACCAAACGCTTAACCTACGATAATTTGAAAACGTGGAGGAATCAAGAAACAAGGCTAAAGCAAAATGAAGAACTCACCACTGCACTTCTAACGCAATCGATGGCGGCTGAAATAGAGGTTGGAAAGAGGTACGTTTTCTCAGAGAAGATTCGACTGTACGGTCACTCTCGGGCGAACGAAACCTGGAGAAGAAGATGCATCTGTGCACCAGGTGCGACCCCAGTCCGTTTAATGAAATAAAAAAGAAAGTACACGGTGTGTACTTTTAGAGTACACGGCGTGTACTAGGTCCTTTCTGTACTCCTCAAAAAACGGCCTCCACATCACCCATACACACCATTTGTGTGGCCCGGACACGGCCAACACACGACTTTGGCTGGAAAAGTTTACATGATGTGTACTCAGAAAGTACACGTCGTGTACTTGAATTTTTTTTAGAAAGTTCATTTTTCTCCCAAACTCCAGAAAAAGGAAAAGCGTACCTGAAATGAAGATCTGAGTTCTTACAATATTCACGTCTTGAGAAGATAAGAGAGGGGTTTCCCTATTATTAGAAGGGGACAAGACACAAAAGATATTTATGAAAAGAGTGAATTATATACAATTTTTTCACATACCAAATGAATCTAAAAAACACAATTCATGAACAATCTCTGATATAAGGGTAAAATTTGGACATAAGATATTAATTTTATGATTTTATATTTCATTTGAACCCTTATACTTTCAGTTTAACACCGGTAAACAAGTTTTAACCTTTAACACAATAATTAAATTTTAATATGTTTACTATTTATTATGGCAATAAATTATATCATACATTAAATATAATATTAATTATTATGATTCAAAATATTTAATCAATTTTTAATATTCAATTCATATAATTTGAAAATTTTATTTGGAAACTAAACCTATAGATGCGATGAAAAATGGATTTCGAAATAAAATGCTTTCAAAATAATAAATGTTTTTTATGTCAAATATAAATATATAATTTATTATAAAGACATAAAATAAAATATAAATATTACATATTTGAAGTAATATTTTTATTTTTAAAATTCGAAACAAAATTTATCTTATAAATTCAATAAACCAAAAAAAAAAATTCAATAATAAATCAATATATTTTAATAATCATTAAAAAATTAATAATTTCATACAATTATAAATAAAATAAATTAATATAAATTTTAAGACATGATTTAAAAAATAATTTTAATTTTTTAATTTTTTTTATTTTTGAAAAAAATAATGTTAAAATAATTGTTCAAAATGCGACGAAGCCACTTTTTAGAGAAATATTGTTTCTAGATATAAAATTAGTGATAATAATATCTCATTCTTATACAAATATTACACGGATGTTAAAAATATGATTGAATATATTATATATCACATTAATCAAAATTATGAACCGTTAGTTATTTATTTAATTCATTATGATAAAGACTCATTATGAATATAAACTCATTTTTTTGAAAATGATTTCTTTCACATTTAATTAATATTAATTTTTATTTCTATTCAACTGATAACCATGGAATTTCTTTAATAAATGTGTTTAAAATATAATTTCAATATATTTATTGTATTTTGAATACCTACATATTTATCAACTATGCTATAATGGCCACATTAAATATTAATACATTAATAGTATACTACTGATTGTTTAAATTCTATGATCTGTGTAACATAAGAATTTGATTAAATAAAATACAATGATATAGAAATTTATTCTTATATACTGTGGTGTTTTAGATTTCCCCAATAAAAATTAATTAATTAAAAATTATACACTAAAATAATCATTATAGTAATAATTTTTTTAAAAAAAATTCACTACACTTAACCCAAAATCAATATAGTAATATAAATTTAATGGGATAGTACAAAGTATCTTTATATATATATATATATGCAATGTTATTTAATTATATGTGGCCCAAAAAAACTCTTGTTAGGTATGATTTATAATCCTCCCTTCTCTTTTTAACAATAGGAAAACATATATTCTTGACTTCATTACTATAATTAATATCATATTTAAATTGACTAAAAAATATCATATATGAGTAAAGATATGTATTGATATGTAAAATAATAATAAAAATTATTAATAAAAAAATTCGATTGTTAATATTGTGTCATCTTTGTGGTGATTTTTCTATTCAAAAATCAAAATGACAATTTTTCCCAAGAATGTGTTTCTCCAAAAATACTAAATTGAATTGAATTTGGATTAATGGTATTTTCATTTTCATTCAACAAAATGGATATCATCTATTCTAAGTAATTAGAAGTATAAAATTTAGGTAACCATGTAAAATCACATATACCTACCCTTAAGGAATTTTTATCACTATCATAGCATAATGAATATATAAATTAGGATGAGAACCCTCAAAAAGTGGTATATATAGGGTCCTCATTTGATTTCCATTTCAATTAGAGAGTATGATCTCACATTGTCAAATGAATTACATTAAGAAAAAATAAGTAAAATATTGAAATAGATGCATAAAATATAAACATGAATTGAAAAATGATGCAAAAAATGAAAGTAATATAAATAATTAAAAAAATCAATTGAAGAAGGATAAAATTATTTCAATGTCATGTTAGTTTATAAATCAACACTAATATATTGAACCAAAATATTCATGTGTTATTAATTCGTATATAAATGATTTTAATCATATTAAACTATGTTTTCTCATTAATAAAGAATGACTTTTATCCATATTTTGATAATATCACATAAAATATTCATATATGGTTTTTTAAATGTTATAAATAAAAAATAAATATTTTTAACTGAAAAAAATAATTTGATCATTATATTTATCATCAATTTGTGTCTTAGGCATGAAATATTATTATATTTCACATACATGAATTTTATTGATATTACAATGCATGAGTCACAACTCAATGAAAGAAAATTGTTTTTTATGTAAATGAAAAAAATGATAGCATATGTCAGAGATAGAATGTACGATTAATTAGAAAAGAAATAATAAAAAATTATAAATAAAGAGAAGGAAATGTTGGTGATCTTAATTAATATATATTCTCATCTTATCGAGGATGTAGAAGATAAATAAATTTTCATAAAACCATTAGGATAACATCTAAAATTAAAATAATTGTTCCCATAGTATTAGAAAAATAAAATAAACATTAAAAATAAAGGAATTTTCACATAGGAGGAAAGTATTATATCATTATTGGAGTATATATCATCCTCTAAGAACTATTAAAATGACATTAAATAATATTTAAACTCAATATTTCCAAGCCATTGGGTATATAATTAAAATTTTAGTTAATATATATCACTATCAGAGAGGGTGATTATAGTTTCAAAATTATATCTCAACTCTTATCCAAAATAAAAAATAAAAAATAAAATTTCATACCAATTTCATATAGCCGTTAAAATAGTATTTTATGTCCATAAAAATATTCCCAAAAAATCCAATAAAAATAATACAACATCTTTATATATAATTCTATATTTAACAACATAAAAAATATATGAATATTGATATGATGAACTTCAAAAATGAATAAAACTAAATAGAACTATATAAAGAAGTTTAAAATAATTTTCATGAAGAATAATATGTATTAATAAAAATTGAATTTGAAAAAATCATCTAATGTTAAAAAACTCAATTTTTTCATTGTCATGAGGTTACTTCATATGTGAAATAAAGAATAATAGTGATATAATTACAAAATATAATTAAATTTTACTATACATTGATGTGTAACTATAATATAAATATTATCTTTTTTTAATAAAATTTTATATGATGGTTTTAGTAGTCACATTAGTAAAAACCAATCATTATACTGGTTAGAAACATGTGAATATAAATTCATACAGGTTGAGTTGGGGTAAACATATATTTTTACAAATTATATAAAGGTAAAACTATGTCTAATAAGGGTAAAATATGCTAATTAAATGTATAAAAATATTATATAATAGTAAATGAAATTTAGATAAGGGTAAAAAAATTTATGTATGGGTGTAAAAAAGATAATTAAGGGTAATAATATTGTTATATAAAGGTAATATAAATAGAAGTAAAGGAAAAACAAAGTTATTTAAGGATAAACATAGATATTTAAGGGTAAAATTAAAGGCCAATGTATGTGTTAGGGTAGAAAAAACCATAAATATATTATAAATATGTGACATCTTATTTATAGGAAAATAACAAAAAAATATAAGAATAAATAAAAAGAATGATAAATAACAATAATATAATTATTTAAAAGTAATAAAATACAGAGAACTAAAATTGTTGAGATTCATTTATAAAAATTTTAAAAAAGAAAATATAAATAATCCAAAATTGTTAAAAGAATCTCCCAATTATAATATAATTATCCATTATTTTCATGAAAAAACTTCCACGTGAATAATTTTTCATCACTTTACAATTTTTTTGAACATAAATATTGTATTTATTATAAAAAAATTCTTTTGATCAAATAAAATATGTATTATGTGGTAATATATTTTAAATTGAAGATCAACAAAAATAAAATAATATAAATATATATATTAAGTAAAAAAGTATAAGTACGTTATATTTAATTTTGAAATATTCGATAAGTAAACTTAGATATAAATAAATTTTTTTTACAATATCGATAAATTAAAAAATTATTGTTTTCCAAAATTACTTATGTAATATTATTAGCATAGTCTATGATGGTATTCTTATGATGTCCTGTATTATATATTCCCTCTTTATAACAATATTTATTGATAATCCTTGTGATTGTTCGACTAGTCTAATATATAATCTTAAGTATGATTATCATGTTAATGTTCAATATTGAACAAATTATATCCTTAATGACATGATAAATAGATCCAAATAATATATCAATTAATAAAGGTACATCACATTATGAATTACCATATTCATGTTTTAATCAATAAAATATTATTTTCACCATTGAAGGTTGATAGTCCACCAGTCATTTGATGGATTAGAAACATATAAAATTTTACTCTCATGTGTATGAAATATAAAAAACTCAATGGTATATTCAAACCAATTTTGAGTTTGCAGTTTGATAAATAATTCATCATGATTAATCTATTATATAGAAAACCCATTTACAATAAAACAGAGGAACTAAAAATTTATTGTAATATATATCCCATATTTCTGAAATAACTCTATATTATGAACATAAAACATAGATTGGGTTCATTTTTTTTAATTAGAATAATGTGTTTATTAAACAACAACACACTAACATTTGGAAATATTCTATTTCTTTCATGTTTTTTGGAATAAAATTTACATACATTCATTTCATTCCTTATCAATTTTAACACTTTTTAAATATTCCTGACGCCTAACCATTTAAACATCTCTAACGTGTCCGAGCTACCACATACAGTGTATTTAAACCATGATAAAAATGTTTTTATGCTAATTATTTAACCACATATCATTATTATTTAGAAAACATTAGTTTAACAATAAAATATTCAATTTTTTCTTTTATTAGAAACCTCTATGTTATTCATGATATACTAATTTACATACATTATTTTATCATATAGAAATTTTTATATTTCATTTTAAAGATCCCATTTTCCCCAATATCAAATCCATTGTGAAGAGTGGTATGTAAATCATGATGCTATACTAATGAATATTAGTCTATATAATGCCCTAAAAATCCTCATAAATATAATTTTCAATCATATATGTTTCATGTCGATATATATTTTTAACATACCGGTTTAATATAATTATATAGGATTCAAAATGATACATCCTAAATATATATACAAGGGAAAAAAATTTCATCCCTCTATGAACCATTAAATTTACTATTATATAGTAAATTTTGTAAGAATGTATATTTCATGTTTACAAAGTATCTATAATACATCCTTCTTCAAATATTTCAATTAATTCATATACAAAATTTTTTTTCTAGGGAAGCAAAAAATGAAACACCCCTTCAAGATAATTAATCTAATATGGATAATTACCATTCCATGCATCTAAAGGGGTATGATATATTTCATCATGAAAAGATATTCTTGAGATGTCATTCAAGATAACATTAAATCATTAATTATAAAAAAAAATTCATTTTTGAGAATAATCCTGGTGAATTTTGATTTCATAGAGGCACACAAAAAAATGATAGTCTCACACTATGTTAATATATTAAAATAAGATGCAATTTTTTTGTTTTTCTATTTGGTGTGATAGATAACTCCGAATGTTTTCTTATTTACATTAAATAAAATCTTTCATTCAATCTATCATTCATATATCATTTAATCTATAACAATGTTCCAATAAATCTATCACTAATATTATTATAAACATAATTCACTATGTTTTTAGGTTTCACATCAATAGAACTTTTATCTGGAAGGTCAAAAGGTATTGATCAATTAATCAATATTTTTTATTTCATGTACCTGTTATTTTTTTCCCTTTAAACGTGACATTAATGTTTTCACTCTCTAAAAATATAATAATATTTATAATGTATTTTTATAAAATTATAATTATTGGAATCTATTGGATGGATATTTTAATCTTTTATATGATTGATTCATAGATAAAATCCTTTGATTACTCATGAAAACTATTTCCCCCAATGGTTTATTTTTTAGAAAATAAGTTTCTTTTTCATAAATACGATATGATTTATATACCATTGAACAAAATCTAAAAAAATTTATATATACAATGAAGTAATTTATAGTAAACCTAAATTTTGAATTGGATTTAAAATAATAATTTTTCTTTAATTTTAGTCATTAATACCCATTATCTATATTTGATTCAGACCATCAATTAATGGATAAAACTAAAAATAAATATTCTTTCCATGTTGTTTTTAACAATCAATCATTTACCCCAACATGATATATTTCCACTTCAGACAAAATTTTTATGATAATTTATGTTTTAAAAAACCATATACCCAACCACAATGATTTATAATATGTATTTGATATTGATTCATTCTATATTTGAAAAAAAAAATTTAGATTTATTATCTCATTTTGAAATTTTGGATATTTTTTATCAATTTTATTCTATTATGGAAATTAACTACATGATATAAAATCCCATCTATAATTTTCCCATACACATTACATCTTAACCATTTTTCATCATTTAAATTATAATATAAATATTTTCTTCAGGGAATTATGTGTTGATTCCAAATTTCCACATTAGAAGCTTTATTAATTGTAATAATAGATTTTTCATGTTATAATTTTTCTTAGAACTTTTATCATGTTTTCTCTCATTTTGGAAACTCTGAAAGTGATCTATATTCCACCATTTATAACACATTGTATGTGGGGAATAAATGTATATTTCATTAACCATATCTCATTGGGAATAATATTTTATTCATTATAATTTAAATATAAAATTCATATTCCAATAAAAGGCATGTATTTTAAGAGTTCTAGAAATTATTTAAAAATGTTTTTACTCCACCACTGAAAATATTTCATGTTATTAAATCAAATAATGATTAATTAAACTATGAATTTCATATAAATACGATACAATAATTTTCTTAGCATCACCATATAAGTGCTCAGTATATTATCATTTATGAATTGTATATATATTTATATTGATAATTGTTACATTAATTTTATCAAAACACACATTTAAATAATCAGCATCATCATTTGAACATTAATCTGTTCCAATTTCACATTGGAAAAATCCAATATATACAATTTATATTACATCCATTAAAAATTATACGATCATTCATATTTATACAATATAACTTTATCAGATTTAAACATTTCAAGAATGTACATAAAAGTGGTCATTCCCAAAAATATTTCCTTTGAAATATTCAAAATAATAACCAGCTACTTCCACATATTCATTAATTTTTTAAGTTTTATTATCAAATTATTATCCATTATCATCTATAAAAACATTTTTCTTAATAATAAGCTACTATATTCTAAAATATTATTTCTAAATTTACATATACAAATAAAAATAGATAGAAAATTTTCAAATCGGCTACATTTATAATAATTTTAAATTATGTAATTAAATAATAAATAATAAATTGGTTTTTTAACATCTATCAAATAAATAACACACAATTTATAATATACAAATAATAATTGAAAACACATAATAACTTATTAGAATGTAATTAATATATTTTAATACATATTTAAAACATTTACTTTTTAATACACATGGAAATAATAAACACAGACACATTAACTCCCTTATAAATGAATAATATATTTATAAATATTAAAATGTATTAAATAATTCAATTGTTGTAGATTATCAAAAAATTAACTTAAAAATATATATGTTTTGTATAGTCATGAGGAGTATAAGAATATACTAATAAACCCACATAGAAACATTGAACATATAAAAAATAAGAATATTGAAAAAATTATGGTAATATATTATTTTAATCCGCATGAATAAAACATGTTCATAATCATAACAAAAAAAATATGACCATTTATAATTTCACCTTTAAAATAGTTTTTTTTATTTTCCCTATCATGTAATTATCAAAAAAATCATTAATTATAATTATTTTGGATCAAATATTCTTTTCAAATAAAAATGTTTTTCATGATTCATATCCCGAACCATAAATGATAAAAATAATCAATTATTGATTATTTAAGTTTAATTAAACCAATTATGGAACCTATATACTTATTCCTAATGACCAAAAATATTATTATGCTTATGAAACATCATATATTATCCCTTAAAACACATCTAATACTTATATTGAACAATTTATTTAAAAACCACTTAATGCCTCCAATTCATCAAACCATAAATAGGAACATTTTTATATAATTTGTATTATGTATATTTATTTTCATAGTGTCTTATATTTTTAAAACGATATTTTATAACCGTACATACCTGAATAAGAGAAAATTAATTTTCACACACTATATGAATAACAATGTAATAAATAGTTAACCCTATTGAAAAAAAATATAGACATTGAACAATGGTTCTATATCTCAGAGTACCAAAAGTAACCTTTCATAAAAACACCCAAAATCACTATGTACATAATAATACAATTTAAGGATAAGGATTAAAAAAAGGGACAACGAAATATAATAGAGGGATAAAACCAAAGGAAATGAAGGCTGACAGAGGATGACATGGGTAAATAATGGCTGTCAACGGTTGATGAAGGTTGATGAGAATTACTATGTTTAATTTAAATGTTTGTCACTAAATAAATCGTATTAACTAAATTTTTTAAATAGCTTTCATTTTAATGCCCACACTAAAAAAACCACAATTTTCAAAAAAAATTATAATATAAATTAAATTAAAAACCTTTTCGACATATAATTTATAAAAAAAATTTCCGAAAATTTCCAAAAAATCATTTTGTACATGTAATTATAGGATGGTGGGTTCAATTATTTAGCTTATAGCTATTTTCTAGACCCCCCCAGTCTATGAACATCCTTAAATATTCCACCAAAAAAACTAAAACCCTTATCCACATAAAACTGAAATATGACACTACCATGTTATATACAAATAAGAGTAACATGTATATTATAATCTCAACATATCCTCTATTAAATAATATATTACATTATATTAATACCTGTATAATGAAATATTATCCTCAAGTGGTACCCTCAACGGTTATACTAAAAAAAACTCAAGTCCCTTTGCTGAAGCATTAGCCTCTTGAACCCAGGACACCACCCAAAATCAATCCACGATTACTCATAAAATAGAAAGGTGTAAATGTATTCCCCTAAGGGAAATTCTCAAGATAGTATCTAGTCTGCACCGATCACTCCACGTACGATGCATCTGAATCCATCTCAATTACATAAAATTTTATAATGCGGTTCAAATTAGGAATGTACATCTTGAGATGAGACACTTGAAACACATCAGGTATACTGTCACGAACCGTCCCCCGGGGCCCGTTCTGTGACTACCCCAAACCCACCTTCCATAGGCCATGGGCTGGCGACTAGCACCAAAGGCGTAAATCCCTAAACTGGGAAGGAATTGCCTTTATAACATGAAAATGCACACAATAGAGTACAAATTGGAAGCAAAACACTAAGTAAAACATTATAACTACATATGGAAGAAAAGTAAAAGGGGCCGTAAATACAAGCCCAACTGTAAAGTACAAGTATAAATAAAAAGGAAAAAATAGTTGAAAGGTGAAAAGAAGCTCCAGGATCTTCCACCATGGATTCTACATGATGGGTAGGTATATATAGCCTCCTCAGCACTCCACCTCTGTTATTCTCCACGGTGTACCGACTCGTTGTGAGGTCCACCTCCAGGTACCATCCAGTCCTCGTACACTCATCCTTGGTCAGCACTATCTGTCGTCTGCATCCAACAAAACGAGGTGCGGGCATAGCTTGTGCATGGATGAGTATAACGATACTCAGTAGTGACCTCGAGACCACCATGGTCTCTCAAAATCCACCAAGGATAAACTGCAGAGTATGAAATCAACGGATAGACATTACATAGGTATATGCCCGAACATATACCAATGTTATCAAGTAACCCAACTTAATCATGAGGAAAACACTGAAGTCACTGACTGAGCTCATATAGGTATATAACTTTTGTACAGAGGTATAGATGATCAGATGTAGTCACTAAATCTTCTAATCTGTCAGACACACATAGAATCCAGGAATAGTAGTCAGTACTGTCAGACCCAAATAGGATCCTGGCCCAGTAGTTAGAAATGTCGGACCCACAAAGGATCCAGGAGCAGTAGTCAGAGCTGTCAGACCCACACATGATCCATGACTAGCAGTTAGAACTATCGAACCAACCCAGGATCCAGGAATAGTAGTCAGTTCTGTCTGACCCACACATGATCCAGGACGAGCAGTTATAACTGTTGGACCCACACAGGATTCATGAACAGTAGTTAGTGGTGTCGGATCCACCTAGGATTCAGGACCTGCAATTAGAAATTTCGGACCCACACAGGTTCTAGGAAAAGTAAATGTGTTTTCAGACCCACACAGGATCTAGGACCAGCAGTTAGAACTGTCGAACCCACAAAGGATCGAGGATCAATAGTCATTAGGAAGCCAGCCGTAAGGTTCCACTATAGCACGCTTGATTCCGGGAGGGTCCACTCCTCCAGCTATGATTTGAAATGTAAACTAACTCAAAGTCCCATGAAAATGTATCTTGGAGTTCCACCTCATCATAGGGGTTTCAATGCAATAGAAGACGCGTCAATTGGATGCTCGTTCAGTGAGTTATTAGCCATTTAGTCCCCATGCTCGGTTGGGTTCATGTAGTATCCAACCTGACAGTATGCTAACTGTAACCCAAATTCCAATGAGGTATTCTCAATGGGATGGCTACTCTCCAAGATTTCCAGTGCCCCTGAAGGATCTTCAAATGGACACTCGGGGCAATAGATATGACCAAAGGAAGTAAAGGGTCGATAGTGGTCCCGGGTTCGGTCCGACCCGGTTGGCCCGACGTGGACCCACCCATTCTAGACCGACCCAGTCTGGGTCGATTCGGTCAGCCCGATCATTTCAGCCCGGTCCGCTGGGCCCAACCCTACGGAGTGCGGAGGAGGTCCTCCCCGAAGGTCGCTGCGTAGGCGACTTGGCCCGAAAGCTGGGGCCGGTTCGGCCAACACCGCGAGGGGTGTGGCACGGGTGACTAGGCCCAGAATGCTGATCTGATTCAGCCAGAGATGCCCCAGTTCGTGTCAGGTAAACAGCGCGACTCGTCCGGGAGGCTGCAAGGGGATCAGTTCGCCAGAGGCATATGGGGAGACTGCGAAGGACGGCAGGCGTATGGATCCGGGTTGGGCGCACAAAGGCCGGCAAGGTGGCCAGGGATCAGGTCAGTCAGGGGTGTGTGTCCAGTTTCAGCATGGCCCAGCGGGGCGCGTCAAGGTGGGTTGCGGCCAGGCAGGTAGCCAGGCGGGCCGCGAAGTGGGAAGCCAGGCGTGCGGTCAGGCGGGCCGATGGCCGAGGGGTGTGTGGCGAGGCGAGTGGCTAGGCGGGCCGAGATTCCGGGAGGCCAGATGGCTGGAAGGACGGGCCGGTGCGAGCTAACGGTATTCGACTGGGATTACCGGAGCACCACAGGTTGTTACGATTCGTAAAGGTCGCGGGTAGTGCGACCTTTATCATCAATACCTTTTCCATTCTGTCACCTCATCGGCTCGTCGATGGTCATTCAAAACAAGAACAGATGAGGGGGTCGGGTCATGTTGGTTTTCCCCACACCTTCTGCATTTAGGGTGGTATCATATGGTTTATCAATATCATATGAAAGATAAAAAACTCTCCCACAACGAATCCTTTCCAATCGAAGAAGAATATTCAATGAAAGTATCAACATGAAATAAACCCCCTACCTTTGATTCGTCATTCATCGTTCGTTGAAAGAGTCACATAAAAGTAGATGAAGAGAATATTCATTTTTCGTGTCTGTCGCACGCTTCCAAACCCAAGGTGTGTTGCCTGTGGAAGACGGTCCATGTCGGTAGGTGTGTGGGGAATAAGTCAAAGAAGTATCATCGCCGACATTCATTGTTGGAATAACAGGTTCTTCGTTCTTCATTGGGAGAATTATAATCCTCCAATGCTCTCTTCTTTCCCCCATCTCCACCCAAATTCCATGTGAAATAATATTAGATTGAGTTGTCTAATATTTCGTTGGCACAAAAGTTCAAAAAAGAAGAAATAAATTAATTACATATGCTCTACCTAATTAATGTGAAGGGTTGGAAGAAAATAAATAATGGGGAGTTGAAGAGGTTCCCATATATTAATTAGATATTGAAGGTTTATAAACTTTAATGGGGAGTTTCAAGGGGTTAAAATCCTGGGTGGTCCCCACCACATTAATCCTCTCATGGGAGGTTGAGTTCGAGTGTTCCCTACCACCATAACCTTTCATCGGAGGTTATGCTGTTATGGTCCCACCTACAACCTACATTAAGAGTTTTTAAATACGACACAACAAATGGTGGCACATTTAAAATAAACTGAAGCTAACTTTATTTTAGTATTTTTCCTTGAAAAACCAAACTATAGCTTTTATTCTCGACCAAATACCATCTAGATGAAAGTCTCCTTAAGGGATAAATGGCGCAGTGATTTCAACGACGCCCTCATATTACAATTCCAAGCACCAGTTCAAATGTTATAAAATCCTGCTTGTTCGTTTACTGAACGTATTAAAACAAAAATTCAGAAATTTATTCCTGGCACACCGAGACTCGATAACAAGTGCCGTCAGTTTTTTGTGGACTCATAAAATTCCCATGTATTTTTGAAAAAACTTTTTATGGAATT
The DNA here is from genome assembly GCA_963277665.1 of Viscum album. Taxonomy (NCBI): domain Eukaryota; kingdom Viridiplantae; phylum Streptophyta; class Magnoliopsida; order Santalales; family Viscaceae; genus Viscum; species Viscum album. The sequence continues at coordinate 1,143,639,699 of OY728159.1, read as the reverse complement.
TCTGGATCATTACATTCTCCCCATCTATGGGATTTACATCCTCGTAAGATATAACTCAAAATAAGGGAACAAGTGGGGGTATTGAGAACACATATGAGCCTCCCACTCCCATGTGCTCTTCTACAGGTTCCTGTGCTACCAGCCAACGCACACCAGAGGTATTAACCATCCATGTAAGACCCACTCTTGTCGATCCTCAATCTCCACTGGAACCTATGTGAACGTCTCCCCATCGTCGACATCAAGCTCTCCATGGTCGATGATGTGACAAGGGTCGTGCACGTATCTCCTCAGCTGATATACGTGGAAGAAATAGTGCACCCGGTGTAATTGACGTGGAAGATCTAAGAGGTAATCCTCCTCGCCTACAGAGTTGAGGACCTGGAAAGGTCCGTTGAATCTCAGATATAACTTTCTGCATCAGACAAATCTCAGTAGACCTCGTCAGGGTGATACCTATAAAAATGCGTGGTTTCGATCCTCTAACTCTAGAGGTCTCCTTCTCTTGTCAGTATATGACTACTGCCTACTCTGTGCAGTCTTCATCCACTCCTGGATGATCTCCACCTTCTCTGTGGTAGTCTGTACCATCTCTGGTCCCACGAGTGTTGAATCCCCTCAGTCTGTCCAGTAGAGTGGTGATCTGCAAGGTTGGCCATACAAGGACTCAAAAGGTAACATCCCGATGGTGGAGTGATAGTTGTTGTTGTATTAAAACTCCACTAAAGGTATGTGATCCTCCAATCTATGACCGAAGACGAGGACACAAGCACGTAGCATGTCCTTGAGGATCTAAATAGTCTTCTCAGTCTGACCATCTATTTGAGGATGGAAGGTGGTGCTCAGAAAAAGTTGCATCCCAAAAGCCTCCTTCAACCCCTTTAGTAGCCAGAATGTAAACATTGCATCACTGTTCGGGACAATAGAAGTAGTTACTCCATATAGCCGCACAATCTTGTGCACATATAGGCATCCCAATCTATCTACTAAAACCTTCTCTCTGATCGGTAGGAATTGGGCCGACTTGGTGAGCTGCTCGATGAACACCAAGATAAAGTCATGTCCCTTGGATGTACTTGGAAGACTCATCACGAACTACATGGATATACCATTACACTTCCACTCTGGGACTTCTAAAGGCTGAACAAATCCTGCTAGTACCTGATGCTCCGCCTTCACTTGCTGACAAGTGAGGAATCAAGAGACGAACTCCTCTAGTACCTTCTTCATAGCATGCCACCAGTGCTATGGTCGAAGGTCCTATTACATCTTTGACACTCTTGGATGTAGCGATAGAGGAGAAATGTGGAACTCCCTCAACAATTTCACCAAAAGTTACATTGGAACCCTAGTACGTCCTCTGAAGAGGATGATGTGCTCCCCACCTTCAGAAAATCCACCAGGTTCCTGCCCTATAGATATCTGACCACATCGTGTCTCACAGTTAACTTCTCCATGTTGTGCCTCCCTAACATGTTAAAGAAGTGGAGGAGTGACTATAAGAAAGTGAAAGAAGGCTACTCCGTCTCGGTCCACATAAAAAATCTGTAAAGCATCAAGCTGCTATGTCACCTCTCCTAGAAGTTGTATACCAGATCTCTTACTGAGTGCATATACTACAACATTCCCTATCCTAGGAGTATAGACTATCTTGAATTCATTGTCATGAAGAAACTCAAGACAACATCGCTGTCTCATGTTCAGCTCTTTCTGAGAGGTGATATACCTGAGACTCTGGTGGTCATAGTAGATGATAAAATGCCCTCCAATAAGATAGTGTCACCATATCATCAAGGCTTATACTACTGCTACTAACTTTAGGTCATGGGTATCATACTTCTGCTCATGATTTCTCAGCTCTTAATAACTATAAGCGATCCCCACTCTCTCCTGGATCAGGATGCATTCGAGTCCATTCCTTCATGTGTCGCAGTAGACTACATACCCTACGCCTTCTTCTAGAAGTCTCACGAAGGGGGAAATAGTCAGCCTCTGCCTCAGATCTTGAAAGCTCTCCTGGAATCTCTCCGACCACACTAAGGGTTTCCCCATCCCCATTAAGGTTGATAGTGGTGTTGCAACTCTGGAGAAGTCTGGCATAAAGGTAAGTCTAGCCGACTCATGAGTGATCGGCTGCACCATCTTATGCATGATTCCATCCTGTGCTGCCTGGGTTTTCCTTTTCACCGACCATGGAAAACCACATTATGACATTGTAGATAAAGCACATCATATTTTCCTAATAAATTCAATCTGAGTATGAACTATGGATGTCAAGTCCATAACCCAAACTAACAACGTAAGGCCTCGACACTGCCACCAAGAGGTTCCAACCAAAACTCTCTATTTAAGGGTCATATCAAATGATTGGTGGAAGTGTGATTATCGAGTCTCCTCCCAATGGTATCTCCAGACGTGAGGGTCCATTCAATTGTTTAACAGGAAAATCTAGGTCCTATACAAAATTCTTGGAAGAAAAAAATGATTTGTACATATTTTTATTGAAATTACAGCTAGTATTAGTCACATACCATACCTCGAATCATTCTGAGAGCCTTCAAGTCTCACCCCTTGACTGCATGCAGTTACTATCTTCCCCTATCCTCCATCTCCCTGAGCCTGGCGAGTTCCAAATATTGGGGTGGTTGTAACATGTAGAAATGTACACCACTTCATGATGCTCTCATAGATATTCTTCCACTTCTGATGCCCTGGAGATTCATTTTTCCTTTACATTTCCTCTTCCTGAAACATTTTACACAAACAAGTCTCTGAGACTGGTGCCAATTTCATGTTTTCCCACTGCTAACATTCAATGGTTGTATCCACTCAGCCAAAGAACATTAAACCACAAAGGTTCTCTCTAGCACCCTAACATAAGTAGGAATTCATAGAGGAATTGTGCTGGCACAGATGTCCTTTAAACAAACCTCTCTCAGAAGATTGATCCTTGAAGCACTGATTATACCGTATTCATTGTGTACTAGGAATGATCGGTATGCCTCTATTAATACTCAGCTATCGACACATCATTGTGCGGAAGATGAAGAAGTTCTAGGGAACTATCAGCCATTCCTCAAGCCAGTCCTCAGCCACCTGTGAGTTGGGATCTCCTCGGAACCTGAGGGGTATCTGATACGGAATCACGTGTAAGGAACTAAGCTTAAAAGTTTTCTCTACCGGTACCACTAGTTTCAACTGTTTACCAACAGGTAGTGATATAGCTGACACAGTACCTGAAGGTATTATCTCAGGTAATGGTCCACGTACCGAGGCCTCATCATTATGCGGACCATCCTCATGGTCACTCATTGAAAATTCCAGTATCTAAATCAACATTTGCTCTATTGGTGTCTTAACAAGGTAGAAAACTCTAGCAATTGCCTCCATCCATCACTCAGCTTTGCAGGAATCTGTTTCTCTATGGGTGGTGGTGCTGCAGGTTCACCACCCGATGGTGCCAATATAGTACGAGGGCCCTGCACCAGAGCCTCGTCGCTCGGTGGTCCATCATCATGTGCTCTCTCGGGGACCCTAGCTGGCTATCTTCGTAGAGGCATCCAGTTAAGGAATTGGTGCTCCTCGATCAACATGTTATACCTAGTGAGTTGAAATAATGATTTTCCAAAGAAGACTCTTGAAAACCCACATGAAATCCGTGTTTTTGTGCACCGAGTCCGAAATCAGAACTCAAGGTCCTATTGTATGGATACGTTAGCCTCATCACAAACACTGGACTCCCTGAACTGAAAACCACAGTCAATAATCTTATCACTATTGCTTTACCAAAAAGAAAGATCATAGTATTAAGTTCTACGGTATAACTGACTCTTCTGATACCAATTTGTCATGACCCATCCACCAGGGCCCGTGCTGTGACTACCCCCAAAAACCCCTTTCATAGGCCAGGGACTGGCGACTGGATCCAAAGGAATAAATCCCTAAACTAGAAATAAATTTCCTCAATAACTTAAAGACGCACAAAACCGAGTATAAGCTGGAAGTAAAACACTATGTGAAACTGTATAACATAACATTCCTGAAAAGTAAAAGGGGCCAGAAATACAAGCCCATGTGTAAAGTAAAAATAAAACTGAAAAAGACAAAATGAATGAAAGGTGAAAAGAAGCTCCCGGATCATCCATCATAGACCATACCTAAATGGTAGGTATAGATAACCTCCTCATCACTCCACGCCCATCAGTCTCTACCAGGTACCGACTCGTTTTGAGGTCCACCTCTGTGTGTCGTCCAGTCCTCGTATACTTAGCCTCCGTCTCTGTTGTCTGCCATCTACATCCAACACAATGAGGTATAGGCATAGCACGTGAAGGAGTGAGTATCGTGATACTCAGTAGGGACCCCAAGACCACCAAGGTATCTCAAAATCCACCAGGGAAAAACCACAGAGTATGAAATCAACGGATAGCCATTACATAGGTATATCCCCATACATATACCTAAGTTATCGAGTAACCCGTATCAATCATGAGGAAGACAAATAAGTCACTAACACATCTCACATAGGTATACAACTTTTTTAGAGAGGTAGAGATGATTAGAAGTAGTGAATGAATCAACTAAGCTATCAGACCCACACTAGATCCATGACCCGCAGTTAGAACTGTCAGACCCACACAGGATCTCAGAATAGTAGATACAACTGTCGGACCCACATAGGATACAGGAACAGTATTTAGTGTTTTCTGACCTACACAAGATCCAAGACAAGAAGTTATAACTATCAGACCCACACATGATCAAGGAATATTAGTTAGTCATGTCAGACCCACTCAAGATCTAGGACAAGCAGTTTGAACTGTCAGACCCACACACGATCCAAGAATAGTAGTCAGTGATGTCGGATGCACACATGATCTAGGACCAATGGTTAGAACTGTTAGACCCACAAAGGATCTAGGAATAGTAGTCAGTGTTCTTGGACCCAAACAGGATCTAGGACCAGCAGTTAGAACTGTCAGACCCACACATTATCTCGGAACAATAGTCAGTGCTGTTGAACCCACACATGATCCAAGACCAACAGTTAGAACTATCAGACCCACAGAGGATCCAGGAACATTAGTCAGTGATATCGTACCCACACAAGATCCATGACTAGAATTTAGAATTGTCGGACCCACACCATATTTCGGAACAATAGTTTGTTCGCAGCCAGCTGCAGGGTTCTACTAGAGTATTCTAGATTCTGAGAGGGTCTTCTTGTCAAGATAATAGTTGATGCTTCCACTGCAATAAATTCCTACTAATAAGAATCTCATAGGTCAACCTCATCATAGGGGTCTCAACGCAACAGACGTCAGGTCTATCAGACGCCCTGTCTGTGAGTTATTAGGCTTTTTAGTCCCGGGGCCCGGTTGGATTTGTGCATGATCCAACCTAGCCATATCTCAACATTAACCCAAACTATGATGGGGTATTCTAGGGATGGTTGTGCTCCATGATTTTCAGTGCCATTGACGTATCATCAAACAGACGTTTGGTACTAATGATATGGCCAAAGGAAGTAATGGGTCGGCAGTGGGCCAGGGTCCGTTCCAACCCGGTCGGACTGACTCGACCCATCCCATTCTTGACTGACACAGTCAAACCCGATGGTTCTATCCTGGCCCATTGGGTGGGTTAGCCTAATATGTTTGCCACGATCCGCTGGGCCCGACCCAGTGGAATTCGGTGGCGGTTCGTCCCGGAGGTCGCCACGTAGGTGACTTGGCCTAGTGACCGGGGCCAGTTTGGCCAGCACCGTGAGGCGTGCGACTTGAGTGAGTTGGCCCAGAAGGCCGAACCAGTTCATCCAGCGTTGCTACGAGAGACATCGTAGGCTGACTCGGGAGACCAGCGCAGCTCAGCCGAGAGGCTGCAAGGGGGCTGGTTCGCTGGAGGCACGCAGGGTGCGCACAAAAGCCGGCATGCGGCCAGCTCAGGATGGAGCATGTGGAGGCTGATATGGAGACTGGGGAGAGGCTCGGAGAGGTGGGGAATGACCAAGAGGGGCGAGGCCTAGCGGGGCATGGCCAGGCGGGGTGTGGCCTGGCGGGTGGCCAAGAGGGCCGCCAGGCGGGCGGCCAGGCGCACATCCAGGCATGCCGGTTTGGGTGCGGCCAGGCGGGCCAACTGCCATGAGTCCAGTAGTTCGGAAGCCTCGAAGGCCGATCAGGCGCGGGCCGATGATACTCGGCCGGTAGAACCGAAGTGCCACAGGGAGGCACAATTCACGATGGTTGTGGATAGCGCGAACTTTATTGTCGCCTTCTTCGTTATTCCGTCACCTCGTCGCCTCATCGAAGGTCTTGAAAAACAATAACTATGGAGGGGGTAGGTCCATGTTTGTTTGGCCCGCACCCTCTACATTTAGGGTGGTTTCATACGGTTCATCAAGATCGTAAGGAAGGTAACAAAGAACCCATCTGCAATAAATCCCTTCCAACAGAAGAAGAATATTCAAGGAAATCATCAGGATAAAATAAACCCCCTACCTTTGATTCATCATTCCTCATTCATTGATGGAGTCATCGAAAAGTAGATGAAGTCATCATCATTTGTTGTGTCTACCGCACGCTTCCAAACCCGAGCTGTGTCGGCTGTGGAAGACGCTTCACATCGGTAGGTGTCCGGGGAAGAAGTTGGAAAAGGATTGTCACCGAAGTTCTTTAATGGAAGAACACATTATTCATTCTTCGTTGGGATAATTTTAATCCTCCCTAGATCTCCTCATTCCCTCACATCCACCCAAATTCCATGTAAAATAATATTAGATTGTGTTGTCAAATATTATTTTGGCACAAGAAATTTAAAAAAAATTAGATAGGCTACACCTAATTAATGTGAAGGGTTGGAACAAAATAAATAAATGGTATTTGAACAGGGTCCCCTATATTATTTGGAGCTTCAGGGTTTATTAACTTTAATAGGGAGTTTCAAGGGGTTAAAAGCCCGGGTGGTCCCAACAAAATTAATCCTCTCATGGGAGGTTGAGTTCAGGTGAGCCCCACAACCATATCCTCTCATTGGAGTTCAAGATGTGGTGGTCCTACCTCTAACCTCCATTAGGAGGTTTTAACCACCAAAAACTAAATGGTAGATCAATTAAAATAAAGTGTAGATCACTTTATTTTATTATTCTTCCATGAAAACCCAAAATCTAACTTTTATTCTTGACCAACTGTCGTCGAGGTGAATGTCTCTTTAAATGAAAAATGGTGCTTCTAGTTCAATAGTGCCCTCATATTTCAATTTACAGCACAAGTTCTAATGCAATAAAATCCCACTCATACGTTTACTGAACGTACCTAAACACAACTTCAGAAATTGACTTCGGGCACACCGGGCCTCGGAATCACGCGCCTTCGGTTTTCGCAGACTCATAAAATTTCCATGTATTTAGGAAATAAATTTCCATGGAATTTCCGGGTCTATACATATACCACGGTAAAAGAAGGATGATCCATATGATTTTTTACTTTCCTAAAATGATCGATGATCTTGAAGGTTTCAACATAAAATGGTGCTAGATTCCATTTTTCTCTCAAATAAAGGTGGAATAAATAGTAAGTTAATCATAAAAACCCCATCAGTTAAAGAAAATTACAATGGCTACCTCCTGAATATTTAATAATAATACTTCTTAAACATCGATATGATTATACTTCTCTGAATAAATTGCACACTATTTTAGGTCTCTTTTACCATATTGGGTGATAAAAATCATAATATCCAGCAAACCCAAACCCAATATCCCATATATAGTGTGTGTTTTATTACATTTTTAAAAGTTACAAGGAATCTTATCATAAGGGACAAGATAATTTTTTACTGTTAAAATAGTTACATACATGAGTCTCACAATACATTTTATTACATAATTTGCAACATACATGTTTTCTAGTATATAATTATTTCATATTTTTTGTCCCCTTATATCATTTATATTAAATTTCATGAAATCATGGTTAATAGAAATAAAATAAGGGAAATATCAAATTTTTAGTAAGGGTAAAGTAGACTGAAAGCTATCTTAATTCAATAATCAAAATCATAAGTAAATGGTAAATAACTGAACACAAATTCCATTCAAAAAAATTACTATTATGGAAAAAAATGTTAATATTATTATTTAATGGTAAATAACTATGAAAACATGCCATTTAATCAATAATACGAGAATAAAATTCAACCATTGGTAATTTTATAGAGAATACATAAAGATTGATAATAACTTAATTAAAAATGAGAAAAAATGCATAATTATAGATCTTAAATTTCCAAATAACATGATACCTTTAACATCAAGTCCATTAAAATGAATGTTTAGAACATACTGTGTAGAAATTGTTTCATGACGGAAAATTATATGTCTAATGTCAGAATCTTTTAAATGGAATTTTAAAACTACTAGTTACACATGAATAAGATTTTTTAAATGATTTTATCTCTTGATAATACTAATTGAATGAGGAGATTCCATTAAAAATAATCAATCCATGTCTTTCATGTCTAAAAAATTCCACATATATGAAATAACAAATTTAATTCATATATAATGTTACACATCATCAGGTATCTATATTGGGTAATGAATATGGATTTATCATTATTTCCCAAGTTAAATAATTAACATTCACTATAAAAACCCGTATATTGAGTTCGTATATGTTTTAATAAATAGTCATATAAATGATTATTGATATGGATAATTAGGGAAAAAAATAATTATCCTTGATCATAAGAATGTCATTATTTCAAGGGAATCCCCATGAATGAAAAATGAAGACAAAAAGTCAATGCTAATAATGTTCCTGGTAAAAATAAAAATAAACCACCCAGATTAAAAATAATAATGGCATTATTATATTGCAATTAGATTATTGATAAAGGTTTTTTTTATCATTTCAAAACAAAAATACCCTAAATCTACCTTTAAAAACATCTTTTCTTAAAAATATAATTTTCATCTTGAAAAATATTTTGAAATTCATTTCCAATGATAATCACTTTTGTAAAAAATTTCCATAAAAATTTCCTATAAAATTTCATAGGAATAATCAATGTAAATATTTTCATTATTTAGGGTAATTCAAAAAATAACATTAATTTAAAAAGGAATTTCTTTTGCACTGTTAAATTTTTACGAAAATTTCATATTCTGAATAGAAAAATAATATTCATCTAACATTTTGAGAAAATTACAAAATTAAATTTTCATAGAAATGACATAATATTACGATGAAAAACAAAATTAAAGTGTGAAAATTGGAAAAAAATTACATTGATAAATTATTTTTAAACGGTTCAAAACATGTTTGGAAAAAAGTTAAAAACGTTTTTCTGGGGGAAAATATATTTCTAGTAAAAAAAATAAAGTCATATTTTCATAAATAATTTAGGTAAAAAAGAGTTGAAAATAGTACAATTAGTTGAAGAAGTCATGAATAATCAGAATATATAAAAAATTAAAATGGTTTATTAAGATATTTAAAATAATTTCATTCTATTGATTTCCATAACATATAATCTCGATTAGAATGAGGTTGTGAAATAAACCATTACAATGATCCTAAAATTGATGTGAGATTTAATAAATAAATATATTAAATTATTCAATAGAATATCCACATTATCCAAGTGTATATACAACATCTGGTAACATAAATTCAATATAAACTTAATCCTATAATTGCATAATAATTGAAATAGAAGGTTAACCCAACGAACATAAATTAATTAAAGAAATACCTTACCTCACAATTACTTCTGACTTAACATAAAATAATATCCTATATAGTGGTTATAAAAATCATATTATCTTATAAAAAATAATATTAATATTTATAATATCATATATGATCCATTTATAACATTTTATAACATCTTATTAAATACTTTTTCATTATTTCCACTGTTTCAAGTGTTAATTTCCAAAAAATTTCATTCATTAATTGTCTTGCATTTTTCAAATTTTTTGTAATTTTATAAATTTTTATAACCTAAATGATAATAATCATTAATTATATATAATAATTTGATATCAATTTTTTTTAAATCCCATCATGACTAATGGTTATGAAAAATTATGAATGTTAAAATCATTGTGAGAGTAGAATGTACGTAGGTATAAGTAAAGATTCTATTATTCAATGATCACTATAAAAATGTTATATGAAATAATATATCATAAAATAATGATCATAATGTCATATATTCCAAATTATATACTTATATATATTATCCATGTGGTGTGGTATTAAAAATAGAGTCACATCGCATGGTGAAGGTGGTAGTCCTCACGTACAGAAATGTTGTTACCATCATTACGTGAGTGAGGAGGCTAGAAAGAAAATAAAACATATTATATTTAAATAATGATATATATGTAATAAATATAATAATTATTTCATTAATTTCACATATAATAATTAAATTTTTCTTTATGACCTCATTTATGAAGCATCATTGAAAGACAAATCACATCTCTTCGTGAGGTGATAGTCTGTTGTACACATGATTAACATTATCATATCACCAATAGAATGGAAGGTATAAATATATATTATACTAACTCCATATTTATATATATATTATAAATATCATATATATATAAACATTATATAAATAATTTTACCAATCTTTGAGAGATATAAATTTAAAAATGAAGGACATCACTTCATCGAGTGGTAGTCTACCTTATACATGAAAGATGATTTGAAAACCCATTTCATAGAAGTGGAGATAGATTTAGGACATTATATTATAATTAAAATATCCCATTATATGGAAGATATTTTAATTAACATATCATAATGTTTTAATAAATTTTGAATTTGGTGGAGAATAAAGAGAAATAAAGGCCCTGATTGAATGACAATTACCTATTCAATTGGTATCTATGAAATTTATGATGGGGGATGAAATTTAGAATGTGGGTTTGTATATTCTTGTCCACACATATGTCATATGAATTTGTGATGTGTATAGAATAGGGGATGACATATTTTAGGTGGGGTAAAGGACACACTTGGTTTCTTTGAAAAGAATTTCATTATCCAACATTTTTAAATATGTCACAAGGGTAATAAATGGACCATTATAGAACCTTATACGATTAATGGAATAAATATCACTGTAATATATTTTTTTTACATGTTTATAGGTCATTAAAATCCTTATATTTTTAGTTTAACCTTGCGGTAAACCCATGTTTACCTTAATTACTATAATTAATTATTCATTATTTCACTCTTAATTTTGATCAAAAATTAATTAAAAATTGTATTAAATTATAAATTACGATATTTAAAAATATTGACAAAATTTTTAAAAATAAATAAAAATTGGTCGATTATAATTTTAATTTAATCCCACGGGCGTGATATGAAAAAGTGATTTTTAAATGAGAAATGTTGAAAAGTTCAAAATATTTTTATTTGTAAATTCAATATCGAAATGAATACCATGGTTTAAATTTTATAATTTTATATAAATTTATCATTTACATTAAAATGAAATAAAAATATATTTTAAAATTTTAGAAAACTCAAACAAAATCACAATTTTCAATTAAAATTCATTATTTTTCAGTACTGATCAAAAAATAAAACTATTTAAAAAGTAAAAAATATTAATGAAAAGATAATTATGTTATTAATATTTTAAAAATAAAATTTATTTTTTCAATTAAAGACCCTAAAATTGGTGAATTTTTTTTAAATCATGATCTTAAAGAAAAATTAAACCATCTTTTAAAAAATGAATTTTCTAAAGAACATATTTCTTTTTCATTTAAATGATATTTATTTCTACTCAATAGTTAACTAAAAAAAATATAATCTATACATTTTACTAAATAATTTAATCCTAATATTACCTTACAATTTTAAATCATGGTTAAAACTATTATAATAATTAACAATATTTTAATAATATAATTTACATTGGTAAATGTCTATCTTGTTTGTAACACATGACATCAAATAAAATCTTCGTTCTATGTAACAATATATAATATTAGTGTTACAATTAATTAGATTTATTGAGGGGATTAAATTTTTATAAAAAAATATTAATTAGGTCTCGTGGTTTTATATTCTATTATATTCATGGCATTATATTTAATTTATTCTACCGAATTCTATGTCCTTGATTTATAATTTTGTAGTATTACATTCTCTCTACCTTAAATAAATCGCATCCTTGTAATTTAAACATAATCTCACTAATAATGGTTTTTAAAATTAGAAATACCAATCTTGATAAATACCCATTGTATAACGAGTTAATAAAACATATTATTTATAAGACTGAAAGGGAATAAATATGGTAATATGGAATAAATCATGACCTGGTTTCCAGGTAGGAAGTCAATGATATAATGTGATGATATGTATTGGGTGTAAAAGAATAAATAATTATAGATAATTTTTTAGGTTATTGATTGTTACAACCAAAAATTTTATCCATAGAATTTTTCCTTTATTATAATAATTTTATATGGTATAAAACAAATATATATTTGAAATATCCAAATAAAAAATATGTTCTCACAAATAGAGAATGAAAAATGTAATATTAATAAAAATCAAAGAACTTATACCAATGTAATAGTAACTTACCCAATAGAATATTAACCTGATTTTTAGGAATAGTAAACCAAAAAAAATAATAGTAACATAATATATGAAAGTATAAATAAAATAATTCACCAAATAAATTAATATTTGATATAATTATAAGATAGTAGAATAAATAGTTTTTTCAAAATTGATAAATTATGTGTGGGTATTTTTTAATACATTAATATTTACTTACAATTTTATAAATAATATAATTATTTTAAAGTATATATATTTTAATTATATAGATTAATAAATAAATATTTATTCATAAAATTCTAATATAATTTTTTAGACCTTAGGTAATTTTTCAAATTTTTATAAAATTTGTTATAATTTTAATATAGGCATTGTTTTTGAGTAAATGATTATTTGATTTAAAAAATTAATTATCATATATATAATATTATTTTCAAAAAAGATATCTCATTTTTTTATTATATTCATTCAAAAAATAATTATGATTAATTTTAATTATATTTCATAAAAAGGGGATTTTTTTTGTGAATAGTCAAATACAAAAAATTTTGGTATTTAATAAGAACATGAATTATTGATTCATAAGTTATGAATGGATGAGGAAATATAATAATATAATACTCTACTTTATTAATTTAATATAATTATATATAAGTTTCACAATATAGATAGTCTTGAGGCAATAAAAACAACTAAAAAATTAAATAATAAAAACAAATACTATTATACTCCCCTATAAATTGCACCATTCAACACCTATTTGTATCCCACTACAAAAGACATTATTCTTGTCCATGTTTTTACCCATAATCTTCCCAACCCACTCCCCCATTTTTAAGATCATTTGGTTTTAAAAAAAATTCAAATCCAATTTCTCTATTGAGGGTCTCAGGGAGAGGAATTTAAGAGGTAAAATCTTCATTCATTTTCATTTCATTAATTTCAATTTAATTTAATTTATTTTTTCTCCCTCACCTACCATTGTCAAACTATAATGATAACAAATGTATATTATATATTCTAGAGTTTTATTTTTTAAATTCTATTATCTACTATATAATGTTTACCCCTCTCCACTTTATTAAAAAAATGAAACATCATTTGTGAGGTGTTGAATTATTACCGTCAATGAAGGGGAGTTTTCATACTCTTTTACACCAATCATGAATGTATATAAAACCATATAATGAATGGAACATATTTTAAAATTTATTTTATAGATTTTTATTTTCTACAACTAACTTATATACATAATATTAAAGAATAAAACAAAGGTTTGCCAAGAAATCCCATCGGTTTCGCACCTCTTCTTCACCGATTAATGCCTACTTTTCTCCAGAGCAACCACTAATGAATGTCAGGCTATCATCCAAGAAATCCAATAATACGAGAGAGCGTCCGGTCATTCAATCAATCATGGAATGTCGGAAATCTGCTACAACACCGGGGTACCTTCTACCAAGAAAGAAGAACTCTATGAATTTTCTGGAATCCATCTGGTTGAAAAGCACCAGAAGTACCTCAGGCTCCCCACTATTTTTGGCCACTCTAAAAAAGAAATGCTTCCATCCTTGCTAGAAAAGATTGAGAAGAAAATTCAAGGCTAGACTCCCAAAAAAGTTTCCAATGCAGGAAATGAGATCCTTGTTAAAACCGTCATCTAGTCTATCCCCAACAATTTTATTTCCCTGTTTCAGCTTCCGGTGGCCGTTGTCAATCATATCTATTAACGCATTGCCATCTTCTAGTGGGGGAAGAAATATGGATGAAATATAACCCACTGGATGGTCTGGGAGAATCTATGAAAACCCAAGCCTGAGGGAGGCATGGGATTCCAGAATCTCTTTCATTTTAATGACGCTTTGCTGGATAAGGAAGGTTTGCGCCTGGTTAACCATCCATCATCCATTTGTGCGCGTGTTCTTCTAGAAAAATATTTTCCCCACAAGGAAATCCATGTCTCCTCTCTTGGCCCTCGTCCAAGCTTTCTCTGGAGAAGCATTTGGGGGGCCCGAAGACTCCTAGAAAAAGGGATGGGCTGGAGGATCTGGAATGGTCAATCTGTTAATATTTGGACCGATCCCTGGTTGATTGATAAGGATGGAACGCGAGACTCATCCCCTACCCAACCAGGTTTTGAAGATGCCACTATTAGATGCCTCCTTTCCGACCAGGGTCCAAGATGGTGCATTCAGAAGATCCACACATGGTTCAATGAAAGAGATAAAAGAATCATCCTGAGTACCCCCTAGGTCCCTGATGCTGGCCCCGACCATCTCTTCTAGACGTACAACCTTTCGGGAGCCTGCATGGTGAAATCCAGATATCGGCTTGCTAGTGGCCCTCAATCAGTCGACTGGGATGGTGAACCATGGAAGTCAATTTAGAAAATCAACGTTCCTAAAAAAATACCCCACTTTTGGTGGTTGTTGTGCACGGGTCCCTTCCTACCATGATACTACTTGTATTCCGACATATGTCATGTAAGGATTCTTTCCATTTATGACCGAACGTCCTAGAATATCCCTTTCATTCCATCATCTAGTGCCCAGGGGCTAAGGAAATTTAGAATTTATGGGTCACTACTGCTGACACTTCATTGGCCATGGCCCCTGACCTCCCATCCTTCATGTCCAGATTGTGCTCCTCCTTCCCGCTGGCTAAATCAGGTTCACATTTCACCTTGTCATAGATCATTCGGGTCCATCGTAATGAGGCAATTTTTAACCACGTTAACAGACCCCCCGTTTTTTGGACCGAACGGGCCTCTTCGTGGGTTGAGGGGTGGAATCAGCACAATGGCCACAAAAAGCCCATGGGTGCCCCATCCTTTTCCTCCAACTGGTGTCCTCCAAGAGAAGGTATTCTTAAGATTAATGTGGATTTGTCTCTCCCCAAGGATGGGCATGTCAGCCTTGGCATCCTGGCCCGGATTCATCAGGGGAAAATTGTAGCAGCCAAACATGAAGAACACTACGCTTTCTAGGAACCTTGTGGTGGCTAAGGCTACTGCCATAATTGCAGGTCTGATGCTTTCCATGGACCGTGGTTGGGATAAAATTAACCTTGAATCAGACTGTATCACCATTATCAATTCTATCAACTCTAATTACGACGTCCTCTAGTCTTTTGGATCCCTCGTTAGGAAAATCATGTCTATCCGTCAAGGCTTCTCAATCTGAATTTTCTCCATTACTAAACCAGAAGGAAACAATGCTGCTCAGTAGCATGCGGTGTTAGGACCCTATGATGCTATCCAGCTATGGATGCACATTTTCCCTTCATGGATTTTCATTTGTACATCTGCTTATATTCGACATTAATTATCCTTTTCCTTCAAAAAAACCACCTAATTAATATAATCAGTTATCATTAATGTTTTATCTATAGAGTAATGATCATATATATAAAAATATAACCAAAAATAAACTTCTTGATGTTAATTGGGAATATATAATTCCAAGTCTTCATAATTATTGTCACATTAAGTGATCTTCCATACATTTTTATAGGTGAATAAATCATGGAAACTATAAAAACAATGTCTCTCGAATTATGAAATTAGACTCTATATCTTACAAAATTTTTAATTAATGATCATAATGTAATTATAATAAATAAAACAAGTGTATAAAAGGTTGTATATTTATAAATTAATTAATATAATTTTATTATCCGGGATATTAAAATGATGAAAGAATTCTGACAAATGGTATGGGGATTCAGAAGTCAAATTTCCCTTCATTGGGTTATTCATCATTCATTACCAAAAATTTTCTATGGATTTTATTTTTGATATTACTAAAATATGATTTCATTTATTCTTCCCATTTCATTTAGGGGGTATATATTTTTCTATTATTTTTAAGGAAAATGTAACTATTTTTCCAAAATAACACTTAATTCTAAAAATGCATGTTTTACTTCAATTGGTATTGTTTCTTGTTCACTCTATATTTATCATTCTTATAACAATTATTTTATCCTTTTTTTTAATTGGGAAATAAATGGCTTATTCATTATTTTATGATTTATGAAATTATCATAATATGAATTTTCATTCATGGGGTTATTAATGACTATGATTGGTATAAATTCTATTTGGAATGCTTGATTATGTAATCTTTTTTGATATGACGGGTTTTAATGGAATTATATATTGAACCAATACATTGGGTAATGTGATGTATCTCAATATATTGTGTGAAATATTCTTGAAATGATGTTATATTTTTCCACAATTATTATTTTAGAATTATTCAAATATGTTATGAATGATGATGATGTGAGCATTATTCACAACATTGTGTGGTATTTCACCACTAAGACTTGATGTATCATTTTATACACAGAAAATTTCCTTTACTCTGTATAATTATTATTATAATAATTATATTAATTATCCTATTATTTTATTATATTTATGATTTTTATTCTCACCCCATGTTATTTTATTTCATCTTCTTATATATTCTCTTACTAGTATTTCCGATAAACCCATATTTGATGTGTATCATTAGGTGATTACTTATACTATGGAGAAATATTGGTGACAATGAATCTATAAAATATGGAATTAAATAAATTTTATGTATTATTATGTAAATTTAATGTTTGATCTTAATATTCCCATCACATAGAACCTTTGGTTCATGTTTTGGTAATGCTATTATATTATTTATCTTGAAAATGTTATAATCGTTATATAAAAAAAGGACACTAAGGATTGTATCATAACATGGTTTAATTAATTTGGGAATTTGGATTGTATAATATTAGTAAAAATATCAAGGATAAGAAAAATTATATATAAGTATCTCAGATTCTTAATTTTATAAATATGAAAAACAACAGATACCACAATATTTGACATTAGATTTAATTTCAAAAAGGAATAAATTGTTTATTCAGGAATTTTTAACATATTATCTATTCAATACAGTTATATTTTATAAAATTCTGGGAACTAGAAGAAACCATGCCAACAAAACATGTGAGAGACGTTATGGTGATTTCATGAATGATATCCCAAATTCCTTGGGAGGTGGATTCCAAATTTGACAATAAATTTAAGTTAGATATTGCATACATAGAACAATAAGTTGAATAATGTTGAATGAACTCCTTCCTAAATATAATGAGACTAGATGTTGAGTATTTTATGTGGAAACAACCACCGATATTATGTGTATCTTCTGATCCACTAGTTTACAAAAATTGGGTCAAATCAATGTAGATGTTGTTTTGATTGCTTTAGTGTTATGTGATACAGAAGGAGGCTCTTCTAGTTTATAATTTTTATAGAGAGAATGATAAATGGTGGGTTTTGATAAAAAACACCAAGATGAAGGATCAAATTGAAGATATGGAGTGGGAGGACATTACGATAGTATGTTTTAATAAGTATTTACCTAAAACACATTATACATATTTGATGAAATAATATATATAGATGATGAAAAAGGTAGGTAAACATCTCAAGGGATAAAATGAAAATTTCACAATTCATTCAATGTAATAATATAATCTTTTTATCAACAATGATAGAAAAATATATTGATTAATTAGTGGTTAAAAATAAAACATTTGAATGTTTCTAGAAATATGAGTCTTTAGATGTTATGATGAATTCGTTTGATGTTCTCTCGAACTTGATACATAGTTCAGAGAGTGGTCCCATGGATATCATAATAAGAAATGATATATTGATTTTCATGATGGAGTATATAAAAAAAATATGTAATTAAAACTCAACCACTCACATCTCATAAATGGTGGAAGAAAAATCAATGGAATTACATCAAAGGTATGGGGAAATTCTTCAGGGGAGAGAGAGGACACTATGATTATGAATTTCATAGAGTCATGAAAAAGAAAAAAAATTGGGTGGAGGAAGGAATATCCACATAAATGGTTAAATGCATCAACTGTAAGGATCTATGACACTATTCATATCAGTGCCCTAAACCAAGAGTCTTCTATGGTAATAATTGTCAACAGACACCAAATTCAAAGGATAAATGTAAATATTTTGTCCTCAATACTTCTGAGGTGGAGCCAAACATTTATATGGTCACATGTGTTGTAATTATGGATTCAATAATTCGGAACACACAATTTCATTCTGGTTCTATGCATTCATTCATATCTTTATTTTTTTAAGAACTATTCAAACTACAACTCAAAATATTGAGAATGAGTTGACTCTGAAAAATTAAAATGGGGAAGTTATTTCATCCAAAGTATGTAACCCCTCTATAGTTAAGGTTTGTAAACATATCCTCTCAGAAAATATGGTCTTAATTCTGTTGGTCGAGTATGATGTTATATTGGGAATGGATTGGGAAACATTATTAATATCCCACATTAACTGTCAGGAAAAGAATATAAGTCTTTACATCCCAAGGAGTCTATTATTTTGATATATGTGTATGGAGGATGTTGTATCTTCTTAGGATTTATCATCTGAATTGTGGATATTATTTCCTTTTAGGAAATAATATCTACTCCAAATGATTGAGATAGAGGATAGAATCAAGAATAATGGAATTCACATTAAGAGGGAATACACTTATCTGTTCCCTGAATAATTCCCATCTCTTCCTCCAAACTGAGTTGTTGAGTTATCAATTTAACTTAGTCCTTGATCTCAACATATATCAGAGAATCCATATATAAATGACACAATTGAGTTGAAATAATAGAATAAGTATTTATAATAGAATCTATAAAATGGTATTATACACTTAAGTGCATCACCTTGGGGTTTCCTCGTCCAATTCGCCACGAATAAAGATGTATCAATGTGCAACTGCATTTATTATCACAAGCTCAAGAAAATCATGATAAAGATGAAATATATAATTCCATGGATAGATGAATAGTCTGACCAAATATGTGGTTGCATGTATTTCTATAAGACAGAATGTTGCATAGGATAACACTAATTAATGTCAATAATGATTCATATTGTAATGAGCGACTATCTAAAAACATATAGACACTATGAGTTTATAGTGATACATTTTTGTCTCACTAAACCTCCTGTAATATTCATGGAGTAAAAGAATAGAGTCCTTAAATATTACTTCAACACATTTTTTGTAGTCTCTGTAGATGATATATTAATGTTATCTAAGAGAAAGGGGTAACATGAACAAAAGTTTAATAATGTACTAATTTATTTATGAAGGGATAAAATTTAGGAAAATTATAGAAATTTTATTATCATTATAGGGAAAGTATAATTCCTTGAGAATTATATCAAATGTAAAGGAATATTTTTAAAACCACTAAGATAAATTCAATAGAAGAGTGTCTAAGGAAAACAACTATAACAGAGATATATATTTTCATTTGACATGATTAATATTGCATGTGATTTGTGAAGAACTTATACCAATAGTCAATACCACTAAAAAAGATGATTTAAAAGGGAGAAATTTTTTTGGACCAATTTATGTGAATAAATTTTTTATAGATGAAAGAAAGGTTTATCATTATGCCAATACTCACACTTTTGACCAGTAAGAAACATGTTGTTGTAAACAGTGATGCATCAAAGAATTCTTAGGCTGTGAGATAATTTATAATAAAATAGTGATAGTCAAAACATTATGTTAGTTAAAACATCATTAGAAAAATTATCTGACACATGATATGTAGTTTGAAGCTGCACTCTTCTTATGGAAAATCTAGTGACATTATCTCTATGGGAAGAAGATTGAAATATATTCTCATATTAAGTGACTCAAATATATATTCACACTGAAAAGGATTAATATGTACCAAGGAATATGGTTAGATCTCATAAAGTATTATTTCCACTCAATCCACTACCATCCTGGTAAGGGAAATTATGTTGCAGATGCTTTAAGTATAAAAGATCCTAAAAATATAAATTATGACAATTGTTAATGATCCAATATTATTATATTAAAAATGAATACACATGGGAATAATTAAGTAAGGAAAATCATAATTCATTTCTCAAATGATAAGTCAACCATCCCTTGTGGAGAAAATAAATTATTCCTAATAAATAATGTATAAATTTAGAGTAATGTAGAATCAATGGGAAAGGATAATTCCTTAGTGTTAGAAATTAATGAGGAGGAAGTTATAGGATTTGGTTAATGAATATATATACTATCCAATATAGATATATAGAAATATATTTTTTCTGATTCATATACCTAAAAATATTGTTTTCACATTGGGATCACAAATATGTATTGAGATCTATAAGAGCACTACTGGTGGAACAATATAAAGAAAGGGATCACATAATTTATATAAAAGTGTCATGTATATCAGTAAATGAAGTTTGAAAGTAAAAATTAAATGGGGATAATTGGTTAATTAAGAAAAAAAAATTGAAATGGGAAACATTCACCGTGGAATTTTTCCCTGCACTTCTAGAGAAACCGGGAGGAAACAATACTATGTGTTTTATTTTTTATTGTCTTATAATTATATCTCACTTTATCACAATTTTTGAGGAATTATTACTTGTTCCTCTTAAACGAATATACATTATAATTTTTTTTAAGGATACATGGAGTACCACTATAAATTATATCTTATCAAGATCTCAGATTCATCGACGAGTTTTGGAAAAGTCACCATTTTTCTATGAACACAAAGCTAGTAATTAGTATTGATTATCATCCATTAACTAAGGGTCATTCTGATAAGACTATTAAGACACATAAAAACATTTTGAGATAATTTTTATGGAATTAATAGTAGTATGGTGACAACATCAACATCTAGTCATGTTATATTAAAACACCAGTTTTTACTCAAGCATCCAAAGAGATCTATATAATTCCCATTATTGGAGACGATGTTTAACGCAAAAATTATAAGATTATATTGGTGAAAAGAAGATATCAAGAAATTAATTGGTCGAATAAATACTGAATTATTTAAAACCATATAGTAGCACATAAATAAATACCAAAGTCGAAAGAAGAGCAATGTAGATAATTTCCAATGGGACCTACTGTATGAGTTTGGAGAATTGTTATTACTCAACATTTCTATATGGAAGAGTATGATGAGATTTGGGAGGAATTTATAGCTGATTCCTTGGTCCACTTACCATATTTGTATTATTGATCATGATGAAGATTGGTCCTATCTACTATCACTTCCACATACCATGTCTCAAGTACACTATCTATTCCATGTATCCATCTCACGAATGTACATAATAGTTCATCCAAATTTACAAATCCCATAGGTGGTATAGTTGAAACTAATATCTCTTATGAGGAGAATATTCTAAGGAATTTATACAATAGATTTATATTTAAATATAGGAATATTATTCACATTTTCAATGTACTATTGTAGAACCACATGTATGAAGAGGCAACATGAGAATTGGAGGAAGTGATGAAGGAGAAATACCATATGTTGTTCATGTAAAACAATGTTTTGATGGTCAAATTTTAAACAGGGGGAAGAATGTAATGACCCAATATTTTATCAATATATTTTTTCATTATTACAATTAGTTTTTAGGGAATATAACACATATATGTAACAAATAACTCAATAAAAACATTATTCTCATAAATAATTTATAGACTAAGAAAAATTCATTGAAATTAAAGATCCTATACAAATGGAATAGTAGAATGAACATTAGTAAAAGTAAACTAGCCAATAGAATAGTAACATCAAATATGATATTATAAATAATATTTTATCATCTTATAAATTAAATTATTATATAATTTTCTAATATAATAGGAAGATATATATTTTAAATTTGAGACATTAACAATTGGTATTTTTGTAAAACCTAAATATAAAATTATAATTTTATATATAATATAATCTTTCAAAAAAATTATTTTTATTATATTTATTGATAAAATAATATTTTCTCTTCATGTTATATGATACTTTTATGAGACTATAGATAATTTTATATTTTTTTATAAAATCAGTTAATATTTTGAAATCTGTATTTTGGAGTAAATGATGATTTTATTTTAAAAATATTATCATAAAATTTATAAAATTATTATTTACAATATAGTATTGGTTTTTGAATTATAATAATTGAAATATGGTTGCAATGAATTCATTTTATTTTTCTAACATAGTTTTTTTTGAATAATAAATTACAGTATTTTACAGAATTTAAAAAATACAAAAAATATTGAGTCACTGAGGATGTTTGTCCACTATAGAACAATAATAATGAACGCCCCTTCATTAATTAAATATATATAGTGATAAGTATAAAAAAAATAGTATTCATCAGTATAAATAATATAATAATGAATAAAATAATAAAAAAAACATCGCGCTCCCCCCTTTAAATACCACCCCTCACCACCTCTTCCCTTGACACCTCGAAATCCTTGAATATTATCCTATTTATACATAGTCCTCTTCCCAACCCTATACCCCACGTCAGGGATCTTTTTCTGAAAAAAGACCAGATAAAACTTCTATAAGGATGTTCTCAAAGAGATGAATGTAAAAGGTATACCCCACTTACACTTTCTCTTAATTTCTATTCAATTTCATATATTTTATTATCCCCTGCACTATTACTCTAATCCAAGTTTTATGATAACTACTGTATCTCATATATAATGTGATGTTATTATTTAATTGGAATAATCTATCATCAAACATCATCTCCTATCCATTTTATTGTAAAAATGATAACATCATCCAGGAGATATTGATTAATCACATTTATGTTGATGAGTTCTCATTTTCATTTACCTTATTCAAGAAATATCATAAAACCATTATAACGGTTGAAACAAAATTCAAAATGAATGCTATAACTTTTTTAATCCTCTATAGCTAACATATATAAATAATTTTAAATAATAAAAATAAACTACTTCACGATGATCAAGAAACTGCTAAATTAATCCAAACAGCTATCCTTCCCATTTTATACAATGTTTCATGTTCATATATGAAAATAATATTAATATGAAACTACATTTTATAATAAATTAGATAATTAATGAAATATAATTTTAATTCTAGATAATTATTCTAATGATTGATGATCTTTTATACATATATACAAGTTCCCTTATTATTAAAAATGAAGAATGAATAATTCTGAATGATGAAATCCAAATTTAATTAATCATGTTGTAAAGACCCCAACTCATGTTTCCTGAATATGGTTCTTTAAATTATTAAATTATAATAATTTAAAATGATATCTCATCTAGAAGGACCCAATAGTATAGTATTATTGAAAATCTAAGTACAAACATAAGATTTACATTACATCTTCAATGGGAAAAAACATAGAAACTCAATTGGAAACATCTACAAATCGTATATTATCTATGGATTTCATTGCTAATATAAATCATTTCTTCCTATGAAAAAAATATGAAAGGGTGAGCTTAGATGATCAGTAAGGGGATGTAATATAGAAAAATCTAATATAAAAAATGGATTGTTTTGAATGAATAATAACACAATCCATTAGAGAATAAACTTGATCATAATATGGCTAAAATAAAAGATCAATTAATAATTAAATAAAAATAACCATAGGAGAATTAAGATTCCCCATGGATATTCAAATAGATGCATATTTACATGGTTAACCAATTACAAATAATAATGTGACGATTCATATCTCGAAAATTTTAAAAATACATTCGAGAACTAGGACCAAATACCTAAAAATAAATGGTGAAGGACTAGGCCAAATACATTTATGTTTTGTCTCATGAGACCTACCAGTGCATTGTGGTGCTATAGTAGGCCACACCTATCACTTACCCATTCCAATGCATTTATCATATGATTTATAAAAAGATATATTTATAAAAACATTCCCATCATTCTTTAAAAATTTTCAATCCCAATCATAGATGAATATACTATAACAAAATCATTGATATATTCTTGAAGTACATAATCATTAAAATTACAAAGTGTAAAACACATCATTGAAGCATTAAAATCAATATTAATATTAAGGAAAAAAATAAATTAAAACATATAATATAATAATAATAATATCAATCATGGTATTATATATCAAAGGGATATATATACATCACATAAAACGAAAAAGTGGTGAACAATGATATATCTCACAATAGTAAATGTGAGATGAAAAAAATATATTTTTTACATTTGAATGAATATTTTTTAGGAAAATAATATATATTTTTCATAAAATAAGTTTTTAAACTTTTATATCGTATAAAATAAATTTTATGTATAGTCAAATTATATTTTTGGTAAAAAGTTTGTCCAAATTTTTGAAAACAATTAAAAAGAGTGTCTATGAAACATTATAAATTTTCCACTTTAATGCGGTTGAAGGAAAATATTGCTGATTATTTAACATGGAAAAGGAATTATATTTTGAATAAAACCAGTGATGATCCATGATAAATATTCGTGAAAAATGATTTATTTTCGAAAAATTGCAGTTTCATAACACATATTATGGATAACACATGATAATAGGTAATAAATTGGGAAATTACCATTAATCAGGGTTTCATATCAGGATGATTTGAGAAAGAAACCATTCTGAAACATGTATTTTCCAATCAATAAAGAATGATATGATCTGGATATATGATGTGGGAAAATATTCATATAATTTTGAATATTTAAAACAAATAAAAAATAATTATATTGGATTAATTAGAAAGAAAGGGTAACCCAAAGGGAAAATGTGGTTTGAGTATAATACCTTACCTTATGTCTGAAAGTGTTCTACACATGACCTTAACATCTTATATATCCAAATTGAATCATCCAATTAATTAATTAATAACCTCTTCTAAATTTATTTTAATTATAATTATTTTAATAAGTTCATTTATAGTTATTTTGAGGAGTTATAAGTTTCAATTTTGTCATTCGACAATGTGCATTTCCTTGGGGGTCATGATTGGTTCACTTGTATACGTTTACAAAAGATCATGTGAAATAGAAATAAATATCCAGAATCAAAGATACAAGTTATTAATGTAATTTTATAATATCAAATGTTTATATATATAATTTTTCTATTTTGGGTGGGGATGAATCATTACATAAGACATTAGTTATAATCGTTTGGATTATTTTTTCACATGGTTTTGATCATCACAAACTAGTATTGTCTTATTAGTGATTATCATGTGTATATAATTGTTCTATAACATTAAATAGGTTTGTAATACATATATTATAACTTTTAAACAATAAAAATGATTTTATAACTATCCATGAAGTCATTAATGGAAAAATTAAAATGCATCATCCTGGATATTGGTATGTTATCAAATCCCGGGTGATGTTTTCATTTTTACAATAAAATATGGGGATAAATAAGTTTGATGACGGATCATTCATTAACATGTTACCATTATAAAATATAAAATATATTTTAGTTATCTTGTCTCTTGTAAAAATGAGGTGAGGGAATGATAAGAAGGTAAAGGAAATTGAAAAAAATAAAAGAAAAGAAAGAGGATATTTACATCTTGAATTATCCTCCTTGAGAAACTCTATAATAGGATTTGTTTTTCACTTTCTGGAGGCCACAGACTTCTGGACGTGTGGGAGTTTCTTGGAAAATGTATTTTTTATAAATTTGAAGTGTCTTAAATATTTGGAGGTGTTATGAGAGGGGGTGTTGAGGGGTTGTTTTATAGCTGAGGAGAGGAGTGTTTTTTAATATTTTATATTTGGAATATTAATTTTCTAAAGAAATGAATTACTAAGGAATATTTCAACTAGAAATAGAAATTAGTTTATGTGATTTCTACTCAATGGTCACTTACTTCATCCATGACTCACTAATGACCCAAAATTAATTAATTTATTTATAATGTAAAGTATCATGTTTTTGTACTCAGAAAATATCAATGTATTTTATAAAAATCACCAAAATTCTCCCTAACAATTTATTATGTGTAGAATTTCAAAAAGGACTCCATTTTATGAAATTTTGTTACTATATATTATAAATTTAATTATTTTAAAAAAATATCATTTATTAAATAAATGTTAATTTTAACATTATCATTGATTTTATAACCCTTTTAAAAATAAATTAAGCTCGCATAAAATTATCTTATAATCATAATAAATATTAATAATTTTATGGTACTATTTTATGAAAATATGTATTCTTTCAATGAATTTCACTAATTATATAATGGTTAATAAATATTTAAGAATTATAAAAATAAAAATACATAATTTATCATTTTTAAAATATTATTTATCTTATTCTATGATTTAAATATACTGTATTTTCATTTATAAGATACCTAAATTGTACATATAATTTAAGAGGTTAGGTTTTTGTTCTAATGGAACAATTACTATTCCTAACAGTTAAATTATAATTGAAATGGTCACATTACAATTCATAAAAATTAAAACAGGTCATAACAATACCCAAATTTTACCAAAGTACATTATGAATTTATGATATAAAAAGATTATTTTTTT
The DNA here is from genome assembly GCA_963277665.1 of Viscum album. Lineage (NCBI taxonomy): Eukaryota > Viridiplantae > Streptophyta > Magnoliopsida > Santalales > Viscaceae > Viscum > Viscum album. Next base: position 1,143,612,619 of record OY728159.1, on the reverse strand, counting down.
CAAAAAAAAATATTAATTCTTAAAAATTTATATTTTAAAAAAGGCCTCCATTAATATTTGGTAAAAGTATGTTTAGAAAAATATAGACTTTTATGTGTAAAATTCGATTTATTCATATCATAGGGATATAAAAATATATTGGATGAATGTAAAAATATTTTATTGAATATATAATTTTAATTACTATCATTCATCAATACTGATTATTTTTATTTATTAATATAAAATTTCATTATAGGAAAAAATATATTTTTTAAAATAAATCCTTTATATTCAATTGGTTTTCATTTTTAATTAATTAGTTACCAATAAATTAATTTTTTAAACTTTTTTATTATAAATATTCATCTTATAATTAATATAATTTATTATAACCATTACCATCATGTAGGAGATAACAATAAAATTTAATCATTTGTTAAGATCGTAAGCTATTGAAGAAGATAAATTAAAAGATAGGCATACCGTAAAATCATGATGTGTTACTGTTTCCACTCTTATAATAAATTTCTTCCTACAAATTTGAAATTTTAATTAAAAAAAAATTAAAAGTTGATTTATAAATATTACTTTTTTGTAACCTTATATCATTAAAAAAGGTTTTATAATACTTTCTCTTAAAATATTTAAGGAAAAAAGTCATGGTCACCACACAACTAGGATTACCAAATTAGAGAACATTAATAAAAATGATAATGGTTGAAAATATAACTATAGTTTTTTATGTAGAGTGATAGTTAAGATAATCATTAGAGAGTCTACTATAAAAAATAGTAAATTGGTAATTAGTTAAAAGTTAATTGTTTTCTAAGTAGGAATTAAAAATGGACGACATTTTTATCTAAAATATTTATCTAGTAGATGAGGGTTTCTATTACAATATATATAATAAAATGATAAATTAAACATAAAAAATTACTTTCTAATCCATAATCTCACTATTTGGTTTCTATTTGATTTATTTTAACTTCATCCCTAACTCATAAAAATTGATGTTCATGATAATCTTTTCAAGCATGGAGCACTTTTAACGAATCATATTGTTCTTAATTTATTCCTTCCAGAATAAAATGTTTACTAACACAAAAAAGGTTATCAAATGATATCTAGTATTATTAATCATAACATAATCATACTAAATAACATCCTTAATCCATTCCATAAGTATATAAATATAAAACTCATCAAAAATTTGTATATCCCAATTCAAGGACCAAAAATATAGAAAAACGATCCCTAAATTACCAAATTGAACTTATCAAAAAACATACCATATAATTTGAATATTATTTTAAAAAACCAAATATATGAATACCATAATAGCTTTTAAAACTTTATGAAACATGCTTGATTCTATGATTAATGTCCTTAAATCCAAAAACTAAATAATTCTAGTATAACATAAATCATCTAATCACTAGACACACTAATTGTAACCAATAATGTCCCATAAATATTTATTTATTATTCTATAATCATTAATATATTATTTATTGTTATCTTTCCCTATTAATGTGTTTTAAAGATGATTGGAATACAACAAAATCACTCCTCTGGATTAATGGTGCTAATTATAAAACTCTTCCAATTCCATAGTGATGAAGTACTGTCGTACAATAGTTATATATATAATGATTCCTATAAAAAAAATTAATAATAAAATAAATAAATATAATAATTAATGAATATAAACCGAGGTACGTTAATAATTATTCTTCATCTATAATAGTTGTGTAATCATGACCATGACCCCTTATCCCATTTTGGAATATATTCTTTTAATTCTCATGACATTGATTTTTTTGTGTCCCATATAATTAAAATAAAATCATTTTACATTAGAAATATTTTTCTTACCATTTCAATCATAATCATTGTTTCCATTACATCTATAGTTTTAGTAAAATCCCATTACATTCAATAATGTACGAGGGTGTTTCATTCCACAATTATCTCATGTGGGCAAATAATTCTTTTCTTTCTTTCCTTTACCCATAATTTTCTATAACATCATCTTATTATCGTGCTTCTTTTGGAAGTCCGAAAATGTCGATAATTCCATATATACCTTGATTGAACATGACAATATATATTCAATGATTAAAATATTTTGGAAAATGTTTCCACTCTAAATATTGGAAGAAGACCATAATAGATATGATCATTCTTACATTTTATATAGTGGGCACTGGAATGTTTATCATTCCTTCTGTAACGTTCCATTTATAAAAAATAGAACACACTAAATTAGGTTATGAATAATAATGGATAATCTTGAACTAGAAAAAAATAAAAAATATTTGAAATTTTATGCATAGTTAATCCCATAATCATAAACATGGATCATTTGGCGAAAAATTAATATTTATATCGTTTATAATTTTATATAATGAAAATATGAATTATCCTAACCATATCCTAGTGAGTTTAAAATAACGTGGATAGTAAGTCTCATTGTCAAGTGCCTAGGTACCATGATTCAGGCCCATGAAATCGTGTAACAGTTTTTACTCCTAGGTACATTTGTGACAAAACCACATCAACATGAAATATCCAGATAAGGATGTATTTCTAGGAAGACCAACATAATCCATACCAAACTAAAATTAAAGTATGTTCTTATATGATTATCCTAAATCTATCTCTTAGTGTTATTTTCCTAGTATTTTGTTTCAAATATAGTTTCTAATAATTCTGTTAAACATCATTAGATACAAACTATAAAGACCATGACCCCGATTTCCTAGAACATGCTACATAATTTATTATATTGGTATAATTAACCAGGAAGTTATATCCCAATATGACCTAATTCTTAAATTGTTTTAAAAAACCTAATAAAACATAAGCTTTATAATAAAATATAAAATAGAAAACACCAATGAAACTCCATTGGAAACATCCATATCTTGTATATTATCCATACTTGTCATTTATAATACACATCATCACATACTGGGTAAAAATAAAATATATGTAATGGTTGATCTCGGATGATCAATAAGGGTATGTAATACAACATTAGCCAATATAAAAAATAATCCATGGTGAATGAGTAATAATAAATTTCATTAGAACATAATCATTTGTATAATATGGGAAGAAAAAATTAAAAATAAATAACACTATAAAAATAATCACATCAGGATTAAGGTTAAATGTGGATATTATACTAATAAAATATTCACGTAAATAATAATTTACTTATCATAATGTGGGAATATATATTCCAAAAAACATAATCATAGCATCAAATTATTGGTTATGTCACCTAAAAATAAATTTAAGGCCTCATCCAAAATCCATTTCTATTTTTTCTCATGAGTCATATTGATTCATTAAGGGGCTATAATGGGGCATGCCCATCACTTACTAATTCCAATGAATTACCAATATATATAATAAAATAATATCCATAAAAAAAAGTTACCAACACCAATTTAAAATATGTGGATTATAAAAATAGATTAAAATTTAATAATAAAATCATTGATAAATTCTTGAGGAAAACAATCAACAAACATTATGAAGTGTCCCATACCACATTGAAATATTTAAATCATAATTCCAATAAAGGAATAAAATTTAACGAAACTTATAATATCATATAAATATGAATAATAATGATATGATATATAAATTTTATGTAAATACATAACATAAAATGAATAATTGTTGAAAATTCATATATCTCATAGATGTAAAAGTGAGGCCACAGAAAAACTTTTTCAATATGGAAAGAATAGTGGTTTTATAAAATAATTTATATTTGGAATAATATAATATTTTAAAGATGTATATCCATGAAACAATGGCAGGAAAATAAAATTAGATATTAGTATAGATGATTTCAAAAATTGTAAAAACTTATAAAAATAGTATTTAATAAACATCAGAAATTAACCTCTTTATTTAGGTTTATAAAAAATATTAAAGAGACTTTAAAACAAAAAATGTTTATTTGTTTTTATAAACCCATAAATGAACTAGAATATATTTTAATTATATATTTATTTATTTTATAAAATTAAGTGTGTATTAAAATAGATTTTGGAAAAATCATGAGAATGGGTGAGAGATATGGATATTATATTTAATCAGGCTTACTTATTTGGAAGATTTGAGAATAGATCCTTTATAAAACATTTATTTACATATAAATGAAGAATTATATTATATGGATATATTAATTGGGATCATATACACAGAATTTAGAATAATTAAACGAAAATATAGAAGCATTACATTGGAGTTAAGAGAGATAAATAGTAACAACAAGGAAAAAAAGTGGTTCGGGAAGTATCTCTTACCTTATATTCTGATGTGTTCCACACATTATCATAATATATTTAATAATTAAATTAATCCATTAATTAAGTAATTATGAACCATTTATAGATGTATTTTTTTTATAACCTTATTATTTTAATTTATAGCCTTTTTTGAGTTATAAGATTCAATTTCTTTGTTCGGTAGTGTTCGTTGGATTGGTTTTTATGATTGGTTCATTTGTATATATGTACAAAAGATCATGTTTAATGGAATTAAATATCTATAATTGAAGTTAAATATTATTAATGTAATTAAAGAATATAAAATGGTTATATAAGTTATTTTTTTTATTTTTTGTGAGGATGAATCACTAGATAATATGTTAGTGGAAATCATTTACATTAGTTTTCCAAGTATTTTATCCTCCAAAACAAGTTTTGTCTTATTAGACAACATCTTGTGTATATATTGCTTCCAGAATATTATATAGGCCATAGTACATATATTATATGATTTTATTAACAAAAATGTTTTTAATAATATCCAAGAAGGTGTTAATGGAAGATTAATGTGCATCATCCATGATGTCGGTGAATGTACACATCACCAGATATTTATTCATTTATAAATAATATATAGAGAGAGAGAGATGTTTGATGATGTATCCTCTATTAAAATGATATCATTATAGTATTTAAATTCAATTTGAGTCATCATGAATCATTGGATATGGTATGTGTGTTTAGGATAATTAAATAAAAGAAAATGAAATGAAAATTACATAAATGAAAGAGGATTTTTACCTATTTAATTCTCATCCTAGAGAAACTTTATAATAGTTTTTTTTTGTATTTTGTTTAGAAAAAAGGACCATATATGTGGTGGGGGGTATTTTGAAGATTATATAGAATAAATTGGACAAGGATTAAATCTTGGAATGTGTGTTGAGAAGTAGTGGTGAGTGGTGGTATTTATAGTGGCGGAGAAGAGTGATTTTGAATATTTTATTTAGTTTTCTTTATTTTTATAAATACCATAATTAGTGAGTATTATTGTGACTAAATAAAGTAATTATTTCATGTTATTTTGAACCAATGGTAACTTACATCATCCATGACTCAAGCATTACAGAAAAACACATTTATTTACACATACGGTAAATTACCGTATGTTACTACGCACTAAAAAACTTGTATTTTAGAATAATAATTTTTTTTTCTGAAACGAAATTTTGATATGTATAATTTAAAAAAGTATTAATTTTTATTCAAATATTTTTCTATATATGAGAAATTTAATTTTTAATTAAAATTATCAATCATTCGAAAAAATAAAAAATTTAAAATTGTAACTAATTTTATAACACAATGAAAAATTAATTACGGTCTCATAAAATAATATTTTTCACAGAACACAACCAAATATTAGTTTATGATTCCATTTTATATAAATATTTTTTATTTTAAATCATTATATTAATTATAAAATTTTAAATAAATATTCATGACCTATAAAAATGACAATATGTAATTTATCATTTTTAAAATATTAATTCACTTTTTCTATGTTATAAATATACTACATTTTCAATTATAATATATATAAATTTTATTTATTCTTTAATAGGATATGTTATTTTTCTAATGATGACATTACTATTCTAAAGGGTAAAATTATTATTACTACTATCTCAATAATATTAAAAAATTAAAACATATTAGAAAATTACCAGCATTCCACCCAAGTATATTTTGATTATATTAATTCATAAATAATAATTATTTTCTCAAATATAATTTATAAAATTTATAAAATTCTTATTTTAAACAAATTATTTATTATATTTTGGGAAAAAAGGTTTAGAAAAAAAATACTCTTTTATGTGTAAAATTGGATTTATTCTTATTATATTCCCTATAAATATTTTGTATGAATTTTAAAAAATTAATAGAATATATAAATTTCATTAATATCATTCAATAAAAATGATTAATTTAATTTGGTGATTTTAAAATTCATTATGGGCATAATTTTTTATTTTAAAAAGTCATCCATTATATTCAGTTGGTTTTCATGTCAAATTAACTATATCAAATAAATTACTTTTATATACATGTGTAATATATATTTTCATAACATAGTAAATCTAATTAATTCATTAAATTATAAATATGAAAGTGATAACTATAATATCTAATCATTTATTATATGTGTATGTTATCAAACAAGATTAATTTTAAAAAGGCATACCATAAAATCATGGTGGTTAAATATTTTGTTTTAATATCTCTAAAATATAATTTCAATGACCTTAAATATTCATTTATGGGATATCAATTCTTTTGATCTTATTTTTGAAAAAATATAATTATTTTTTCAAATGAAAACATAATTCTAAAAAAATTTGTATTACTTCATTGTAGATTGTTTCTTATGCACTCGAGATTGCTGATTCTATTTCCTATAATTGAATTGTATTTAAATTTTTAGAACAATAAGGTTTATTATTAATTTTATGATTTATGAAATTATTTTTAAAACCATTTCCTTTCCAAAAATAATTTTTTTCCTACGATTTTTATATGTTCAATGTGCAACTTATGAATATGTAAATGTTATGGTGTAATGGGTGCACACAAAATTATATATCACTCCAATTTATTGGAAAATTTGATGTATATAATGAGATAAGGTTCAATTTTGGTGAAAATTATTCTATATTTATTCACAATGATTATGTTATGATTATGAATATATGTTATGCATAAACATGATGCTAGCTATGTTCAAATATTTTTATAGTATTTGACTATAGAGACATGATATTTTAATTTTATGCATTGACACATTCAATGAATCAAAATAAATATCCTCTCATGATTATTATGATGATAATATTATTATGTTTTATGGTGATGATTATGACCATACTATGTTATATTGAATTTTATTCATTTCTATCCACTTACTGTGGTGTTAGGTAACCAATTTTTTTAATATATATCATAAATTGATTACTTGTACTAACAGAAAAACTAGGGCCACTTAGATTAATTAATAATAAATAGTTATTATGTTTTATTTTTTAAATGATTTTAATGATTGTAGTATTACCATGACACTAAACCTTTAGATCCTTGTTTTTTTAACAAAATTATATTATTTATCATTAAAATGATGTAATTTTAATGTATAAATAAATGAGGATTATATGTTGATCATAATAATATGATTGATTAGATGAATCGTAAGGGTCTAAAACTTGTAAATATTGGATTATTTGAATGACCATTTGGCACATCAGATATGAATGTAATTGGTTTATTTTTTTGTTTCAGGATTTATTTTTAAAAGTTTAGGGATGTTTTCACAATATAACAATATATGAAAATATACATACTTTATATTATTATATTTCATAAGAGTAATTTAAGCCATTGCTTTTACATAGATTATATTCTAATTCATTGCTTACGCAATGATATAAATATCCTAAATTAATTTTTTATGTATGATTCAATAAAATTTATATTTAACTAAACTTATAATTCATAAGACTTACTTGTATTAACATTTGTTTCTTACTATTTTCCTAATCAAATATATTTATAAAAATTTATAGTAAACTAATTTCTAAAACTGAAAGGTCAAAAAATTGTTTCATCATTAATAATCATTTTTAACATTGATTTAAAAATGACATATTTATTAGTACATCGCTTAAAGAAATGATAGGTGCTAAAACATTATCATCCACCCGTCATTGGTACAAGCCATGTGGCCTTGTCAGACACATCGAGGCATCACCAAACCTATATGTTTCAATTTTTATAAAAAATATTATTATGATTATTAAATAATTTCTAAAAAAGTCATAGTCATCCTGGAAATAAAATAAATCATTAAATAAACAATTTACTGTAGATTTATATATAACCATTTTTACAATGTCAAATAATATTATTTCCCTATTATTACAATTTTATTAATCATCGTATTAACCTTAAAGTATACCAATACCCTTAAAATCAGATATATGATATGTAAATGAATTATTTATCAAGTAATTATTCCACTATGACTTATTGTATCCATTAATCTCTTCCATATTTTCATTAATCGTGTGATATTTATAGCACAAATTTTAAAAAATAAGTTTTTAAGAAATTTCAAATATAAAAAATTTTAAAATCATAACCATTATGGTTTTTAAAACACATAAGTTAAAGAAGACATATATTCTTAAAAAAATTAACACTACCGTTAGATTTTTTAGAATTCATATAAATAAATTAAATTTTTAGAATACTTCTACACAAGTACTTCAGCTCTTTTATTTCATAATAGCTTATTCCATCATATAGGGATTAACATTTAAAAGAGGGTATTTCTTATGTCTAAAAAGAGTAGGGTAAGAATCATTATTCATTTTTTAAGAATAATATAATCATTTATTGTATGTCTAAATAATGACATATTTTTTACAAAATTATGAAACCCTAGGATTATCTATGGTCAACCATTATCGTCATCTTATCAAATCCTTCATAATAGGTTGTAAATAAATTTTTTTATGTCTTCTGAATATCCCCTTGGAATTTCAAAATAAGAGAATAGTTAGGCCCATTGTAATATATAATAAAATGATTGAGTAAACCCCAATGCATCTCATTATAACACTTATGTCCTTCATTCTAGATACTCACTCACTTATAGTATCTATAATGGGATGTATTTATATAAAAAAAACATAATATCGACAATAATAAAATGCTAATATATTTTTATATAATTATACTCAATGTCTATATTATGTTTATGTTCCCAAATATATGTTTTATTTAACCTTGTACCCATATATTCTACTAAATTTCAACTGATACCACTAGTAGGGACTATAACTACACTACCCCAAAGAGTGTGTCTCTTTTATTATATTATCTAAATATAGAAGGAATCACATCCTAAAGAACTAAATACTTTTGTAGTCCTGATAAGCTAGATACATACATGAGTATCACATTAAATATGAATACACAAATTTTAATTTTTTTACGATTTCACTATTTCTAAATAAAATCAATTCATATCACTCATATTAATTATTTTTGAATCCTATAGAATGGAATACAAATAAGGGTATGGATAAATTCACATTAAAATTTATGTACATGAAATTAATCGCGAATAAATAAGAATAGTCAACATTGAAAGGTAAATAATTGAAAAAAAACATTTAAACAACCTTACAATCATGGTAAGACACAGAAGAATAAATATGGAATGTCAAATATCTATTAACGCATGTCATATAATCAACAATATGATAATGAAATTCATCCATATATAACATCATATAAAATATTAATGATAATAATTACTAAATAATAGATAAATGAAATTTATATTTTAGAACATCATGTTTACTAGGACCATGATACCTTAACCATCAAGGAATTTTACAATATTTGTTTGAACATATATGGTATAAACTGATTTGGTTTGAACAATATTTTCTCTACCGTAAATAAATTTCACAATACAGTTTTAAACTAACGTGTATAAATGCATATGGATTGTCCAAATGATTCTGTCTTATTATACTACCAATGGATATAGGTTGATTCATTAATTAGAAACCAACCCATGCTTCATGGTCATAATTTTACCATATATTGAATAATAAATATATATTAATTTTCAATGTTCATTATTATCTTGAATCAGTATTGAGTAATGAATAAAAATGTATCAATATTTTCCAAGATAGAAAAATAAAATTATATATAGAAGACAATATGTTGAAATGGTATAAATTTTAAGAAATAATCATATACATGAAAAATGATATCTATAATTATTGAAAATATAATTTCTAATGATCATTGGAAATTGAGTATTTTTTAGGGATGTTATTGACTATAAAATGAAACAAGGATGTGAATGTTCATATCATCCTTTCTAAAAATTATCATAAACCTTATATAGATAGATTAAGAATATTATAAAAATATACCAATTAGAGTATGAAGAAAGGGATTTTATAATTGGTTAATAATTATACATAAATATATATTTAAAAGTATTCATGAGAAACATATGATTTTAATTTTGATAAAATAATTTGATTTTTTTTGAAAATCATTTCTTTCTTAAATCACTTTTAATAATATATTTTAAATGGTCATATAAATAATAATTGGAAAATTAAATGAAATGAATTTAATGATAAATGGTAATTATGTAAATTCTATAAATGATATTATAACGCTCCCTTTCCTCTTAATAATGATTAAAAGGCTTCCTTGTTTTGAAAATGAAAATAAGATTCCTTTCATATTTACAGAAATATCTAAATAGGTATTGTTTTTTAAAGATCAGAAGCTTTAATTGAATGATTTTTTAAAGGGTGAAAATTGGAGATAATTATATTGTAAAATCATTATAGAATTGTAAAAAATGTAAACATAATTTTATAAAACATTATTTTGGAAGAAAATTGATTCTCAACCTAAGACTGAAAAGAAGACAAATTTTAATAAAATATTATCTTAATTAGTATAATTACAAAGAGTGTAAAAAATTTACCACAAAATTAAAATAAAATTACTAAATCTATTAGAATAATATTAAATGTGTTTATTATGAAATGGTCAAATAATTTTCATCAATTTAAATTAAAAAATATACAATCTCGATTAGAATGAGAGAGTGGCATAAACATTTATAATAATTGTAAATTTGATATAATATTTAATAAATGAATAAATTATTATTTTAATTAGTAAATACACAGAACATAATTTGAAATAAAACATAAGGTAATAAAATTTCATTTTTCAAAATCTTAAAATGTCTTAATCATTTATGTAGAAGTTCATGATAGTGAATAGAAATTGAATGTAGAAATTTATTACCTGCAACTTATTTTTTATTGAATAATGTTTAACCTCATTTATGGTGTTTTTTTAAAAAAATTAATTAAAACCCCATATTAATATTTATAATATAATATATTATACATTTATAACATCATATTTCACTATCAATAATAATCTTTCATTATTTAAATTATTGTGACTATTAATTGGATAGTTTTTCAATTAATATTTTTCATGAAATTTAGACATTTTATGCATATTATATAGATTCTAATGAAAAATAATTATAATAATTACATAATTAAGATATTTATACATTAATTTTTATTTTATAAGAAATCCTTAAAGCTGTTTATTAAAAATTATGTATTTTGTGAACATAGAGATGATATGCAACACATGCACAAAAGTTACATGTCCTTTTTTCAATGATCATTATTTAAATCAGGAATTTAATATTAAAAATTTAAATAAATATAATAATTCCATATATTTTATATTATATAATTATATATATATCATCAATTTGGTTTCATAATGAATATGTTTCACACCATTTCAAGAAGGTATTAGTCAATATGTACACAAACGATGTTATCATTATTACATGAGTAAAAAACGAACGTAAAAAGATAAAACTTATTTTACTTATAGAATGATTAATATTTAATGAATATAATAATGATTACATTTTATCACATATAATAATATGATTTATATTTATCATCTTCTATCTTTAGTGTTTGTGAAATATTAATCACTTCACTTAGTACATCGGTAGTTCACTGTACAAATGTGTGATGTTATCATGACTCTTATGCGTTAGTAGGTAAAATAGAAATTAATTATATAATGTATCAAAAAGTATTAATAAGTTATAAATATTATATATATTCATTAAATCTATAATTATACCCATATTTAGTGGTGGAAATGGGAATCCAAATGAGATTAGTTTGCAAGACACTTTTCTTCTGTAAAAACGAATGATGATTTTTTAACCCATTTTATGGAAGATGATATGGTTTTAGGTCATGAAATTATTATAATAAAATTATAAAATAAATAAAAGAATGAGATTATTATATAATAATGATTTAATAAAAACATAGGAGATGTAGAATGACGTAAAATAAAGATGCTTATTAATGGACATTAACTCGTCTTCGAGTATCCTCTTTGGGGTTTTTACTAAATACTTTATAAGATAGTTTTTTGAAAAAAAACACGGCTTCTATGATGATGGGAAGAATTTTATGATGTCAGATGGTTTTTTATTTAATGAACCAATGTATTTTGATGGTTTTATGTATATAAGAGAGGGGTAGAATTTTATATGCATCGGAGAGGATTCACTTGATTTTCTTAAAAGCATTGAGTGATCCCATATTTTTCTTATGTAAAAGGAACCCAAAACAATATATTTAAATCCATATAGGTTTTACGGTTGAAATATATCTATCTAATAATATTTATTCAGTTTTATATGTCATTTTAATACTTATATATACAATTTAACCCAACTATATACACGCTTTAACTGTAAATGTGGAAATTATTTTTTACTCCATTCACTATTCAAGATGGTAAAAAAATAAAATTTACATTATATAAATTATAAATTATTTTTATTCCAAATATTTAAAATATTTTTTCTAAATTAAATTCATATAAGTAAAAAAAATCAATTTAAAATTAATACCACAGTCATTGAGATATAATTCATTTTTAAAGTGGAAGTATTCAGAAGCTTAAAAATATTATATATGTAAATTAAATATGAAAATTATTATAATTACCTAAATTGGAATAAAGGATATAATAATAATGTAATTTTATTTTAATAATAATTCAAAATATATTCCAATATTTTCAATTATTTAATGAAAATCTATGTTTTTTAATTTTTGGTTTTTTCATTATTCATCAAAAATTTATCTTTTTAGAAAAATCCCAAAAATTATTTATTATAAATTTTTTTTATTCCTATTAAAAAATTACTATTTATTTTCAAATTTTTTTTTTCTAAAAGTGGTATAAATAGTTTTCAATTATGTGGGAAAAGAGAAAATAAATTATCTTTTAGAAAAAATCAGTTTTTTCAGAACATATAGCATTTTAATTTTAATGATACTTATTTTATTTATGATAAAATTATATTAATTAAAAATATATAAACTAAATATGTTTTATGTAAGTTAATCCTAATAATACCTTCAAATTTAATGGAGAGTTAATAACTGTTATATTGAATAATTATATTTTAATAATATATTGTTTCACGATAAAACATGGCCTTAAATATAACACAACATATCAAAAAAACAATTATATCATGAAAAATATGTTAAAATTTGAGTTTATTATAATTAAATATATTTATGATATTTTATTTATTTTAAAAAATATATATCATTCGGTCTCAGGGTGTTGTATTTGGTTAACTCTTAATATGGCATGTCTTACACCCTATCAAATACAAATGTTTTTATTTTTGAGTTTTATGATATTTAATAATATCAAAAATACCATTCATTCATTTACTATATTTATCCCACCAATTTTAATTTTAATTTATAATTTTCAAAATTTTGAATTTCAATAATAATTTTATCTTAATTGAAAAGAGGAAAAATATTTGGATGTATAAATTTTTATATGAGAATTATATTTTGGAAATAAATTATTATTAAAAAATTAAAATCATGATATTCAATTTTTTATGTTCATAATTAATTTATGAGTTATTTTATTGAACTATTCCCGAATCTCAATCCACAATTTTGTTCCCCAAAACTAGCACACAACATGGACATGTAATATGCTCTTGTAATAAAAAAAATTAAAATATTGGATGATATCTCACAAATGGGATACCCAAATAAGCTTAAAAACCTCATTAAAATATTAATAAAATTGAGTAACTGTTTTTATAACTATGTACATGTGAGATTATTAGCCTATAATTTCCATAAATTCATTGAAATTTGATACATTGAAATTCCACCATCCTCTAGGACAACAAATATTTTGGTTGGAACACAATCATAACTATCTCGATAAGATTCCAATACAGATAATGCATTTCCAGTAGATATAGGTGATATATGATAAAAAATTATACTTTAGATCATTCCTATATTCTTACTTTTATTTCAATTAAATTTCAATCCATCAATATAAAATTTATATAGGGAAATATAGACACATTATCCCTATAAATTTGCACCTCCACTTACAATCAAATGGTTGGGAAAATAGTTTTTTCATTTTCTATAGAATATGATTTGTTACAATTTTTCATTATTTTGTAGATATTTCATAAAGTTGAGTTCATTTTCCCCACTTCTCTTTCATTTTTTCTTATGTTATCTATCATCGTTCCATTTTAAACTCTTTGAAAATTTAGAAATAACTTTGGTGGTTGTTAGAGGGGGTCAGGGAGCAGTTATACATCAGTTCATTGTACATGTATTAATTTTCATTATTCCATTCTACTTAAATTATTAGCTATGAAAATGGTTTTGGTGCCTTGTTCATTACTCATTCAATACTATTGAATTATTCATCATATAATTCTTTTTTCCTATCCTTCATGGTTATATTGTTGCATACGAGGCAGAGTAGCATTGTGGTGCGAATGTGAGGGAGTATTGTCTCATTTGAAAATTGTTTCTATGGGATAATAAAAATTAAATATGATTGTGTTTTGTGACATGTTTGATTTAAAAATTGTGTTGAATATTATGAATAAATATTTTCCTGAAAATGATATCATCAATAAAATGTCATTTGAATGACAACCCCTCTTATATAACATCATTTTTTTTTCAGGAATTTATATATATATATATATAATGAATTTAATAACCCCCCTCCCATATTTTATTCACAATGTGGTATATTATATTATTAAATAGTGATAATAGGATAATATTTTATAAGAGAAGCATCCTTGAGAAATCAACCCTGTGGTGCACACTATACTTCATTAATATATATTAAAACTTTATTGTGCAGGTATTATTAAAAAATAACTTTAATAAATTTGGCACAATTTATTTGGTGTAAAATATATTTCACACATTTCTTATCAAATAAAAAATTAATTCATAAATACATAAATTTCAAATAAAAAAATAACTTCTTTGAAAACCTATTATTTCTTAGTGGAAATATGGTTGTTGAATGTAATTTTTCATTCAAATATATTTTTAAAAATATTATTGAAAAAAATTATGTGTAATAATGGAGAAATTAATTACATAAAAATGACAAAATAAAAATGTAATTATAGAATCAAATGGATTATATATCCTCTTCCTTGAAAATATTGGAAGCTCAAAATTAGGATCAGGAACATGAGGAAGAGAAGCATGTTTTGGTACTTTTTTCAGTCGATGGTCCATCTGAATGAGACATTGTGTAGGAAAAATACATAAATATTTTCATGCCATTTACATTGGAGTTTAACAAGGAATAGTTTTTAATTGATTCATATGTTTGAGATCAAGAATAATTGCATGAATATTTTGATGATTTTGTAGAATATTAAAAGGTATGTGATTCTCACCTATTTTTCAATTAACACCAATCAATAACTTTTAAATAAGAAGCCAAAAAATTTGATTAATTGAAATAAACATTTTATGAGAATTAATCTATTCATCCATCCACAATTAACATTCAATAAGAGGAATTCAGAAAAGAAGAAGAATTGAAAGTCTAGCATACATGAGGAGATAATAAATTATAAATTTATATTTATACTAATTTTATTGAACATTAATTTATTATTTCCTCAGACTATATTAATTTTTATTATTTAGATAATATATGGATACACCATCTAGGTTAATGGAGAATATTATACCCATTATGAGACCGAGTTACTAGTGAACCAAAAGGATGAAATCATGGTCCAAGATGACCTACTTGAAGGGAGAGAATTAATTATTTATTCTTAATTTCTCATCAAAATCAAGTTAATTTCTTTCCATCCTCCCTTTAGAAATTTATAAAACAAAAACAAATGATAATAAATTGGATGCTGATATATAAGAGGTAAAAAATGTTGTTAATGAAAGTTTCAACCCATTATTTTTCCCAAAAATACTTGAACTACAGCACATCAAAGGGGTTGGGATTGTTTTACACTATACATGAGTTATTCTATAACCAATGTTATGTAATGAATGTTCGATGTAAAACACTGTGTGGGATATAATCACATAAACAACATGCACAATCAAAATGGGGATTAAGAGATCAAAATTACTAACTATGGATAATAAAATATTATATCCCACAAGGAGTTTGTAAACTCATGTTATCCAATTAACACATCATATTACTTTTTTCATTAAATTTATTATGTGTCTTCATTATTTATATGTAGATTTGGTTTTATCTAGGATCTTATCTCTTATATTCTATGGTAAAATTAATCAAGGTATAATCCTTCATTCTCTCTGGTTTTTATACCATTAAATTCATACTTTTTTTGCTTAATTGATTTATTGAATAATTTTTAGTGGGGGGGGATTCAACCTTGTTAGTATTGTTTTATTATTTTTCATTTTTTAGAAACTTTTTGGTTTAAGAGATACCTTAATACATTTTTCTCCCCTCTATTAATTTAAACTGAGATATCATTATTTTTTATGAAATAGTTTTGAAAATATTAGTTTAATGGTAATATTTGTAATTGATTTTTAATTTAAATAATTAAGATAATTTTTATCATTTATTATAACAATTCCTGTAAAAAAAATGATTGTTTTTTTCATATAAAATGGTATCTACTAAAGCCTTTTGAATTATTTATCAAAATATCCAATCTTTCATGAGGGTAACATGGAGTTTTCATGAAAACTAGAACATGTTCTAATTCTCAATCAAATATATAAACATTATAATTATTATTTTTATGGATGAGTTTCTTAGCAATATATATATTAAAAAAATACTCATATTTAATTTTACCATTGTTTGTCCATTAAAATCCATGAATATCCTTAGATTTGTTTTCAATGTTAATTGAAAATTTTGTGTACTTATGTTTTCTCATTATATTTTTTGAATGAATATAACACTTTTTAGTATAGGGTATGGTATTTTCATGTTTTTTTTTGTGATTTATACCATTTGAGGAGTCTGAAGAATTATTTCAATTTTTTTATTTTTACAATGTGAATGATTCACTTTCATTTATTAGACATCATCTCAATGAGATGTTCATCCAAAAGGAAATAAAAAAATAAAATAATAATAGGAAAAATAAAATAAATGGAGAAGAGAATGATTTATTTATTATTAATTAATTATTGTCTCATATAACAATTATAATAATTGAGGACATGATTTACATTTATCCATTATTTATATATTCATAACATCCAATGTGAATAATAAAAAATTGAATAAAACAAAAATAAGAAGAAATGAAAATAGATAATTATGATGAAGTATTTAATTTTATTCAATTTTTGACTCATGGACCATGTAATAAATATCCTGGTGTTGTGTTTCCAATTTTTAAGGGTAGATGGGTGGGGAATTTCAATGGGTCTCACATGATTATTCATTCATTATTATAAATATTTAAACCTTCATTTCTAAACTGAAATTATTTAATGATTTTACCCACAATAAATAAATTATAGATATTTATTTTAAAAAATATAGATTGCTAAAATTTATATTTCTCACACGATGAATAGATGAAAATTGTCCCATGAATGTGGAAACACATTAAATATTCATGTATTATAATACCTCTTAAATTAGTTTCTCTTCTGTAAAGGGTGACAAAATATTATAATGTTTGGTTGTTTTTTATTGGTCCCAAGATATATTTTTGAGGTTTAATTAATTTAAATATAATTAGTAAAAATGGAATTGATATTTTTATATATTAGACATGAATATATTTCATTCATGAAATGATTGAGTAAAATTTCTTACTTATGTTTTTAATGTGGATTTTGATTAATATATTTGATTATTTCTTATGAGAACTGTATATAAATCTTCAGTATTAATGAGACATATATGTTCAAAAATATTTTTATATAATAAAATATTTCAATATAAAAAACTATATATTTTAAGGGTAACTATTTCAATTATTATTTTTATTAGTAATTTAATATTTACTTTAAAACTGAAATAATATTTAAAATGGATATTATTATATCATAAGAAAATTTCGGTTATTAAATATTCAACAATATTCTATATCATGAAACACAATCATTATATTCTTCAAAACAATATTTGTTTCATTTAATTTAACTAAAACCAATTATTATTCCATAATTTATACGTGAAGAAGTAGCATACTACCCAATCATTGGAATCTGTGTCTAGATTTAAATTTTTTTAAAGGTGTAAAAATATATTACATAGGGGCTTCCTAAAATAGACTAAAATTTTATGTAAATATAAATATACCTTTTAACATTTCTTATAAAAGTCTACTAAATAGATTCAACCTCTATAATGGTCATAAATCATTGGGAATTGATCACATTAGAATTCTAAAAGTGTAATTGGTAGAAAATATTTTCAAAGTAAAACTATCATAAAGCCTTCCCCAACCTGGTCAATATATCTATATTTTTTTGGTTTGTCGAGGATATAGAGAATATTTAATTTATACAATACCAATTTCACATATTTACAAATTTATTTGGATGATAATTGTTATTTTTTAGGACCGTATTTCTGTGAAAATTATGCCCATACTTTTTAAAAAAATCATACCTAATATTCCATGTCAAGGGTTATAAACGTTTGTTAGAATTTTTCTCTATAATAGGATATGTTCAGATATTGGTATATATTTTTTTGTTTTTAAATATATTTTATTTCATTTTTCACTCTGCTATTTCATTTTATTTTTTTGTTCTTCTATTTTTATTTTCTAAACTCCATTAAAATGAATAAATAACTTCGGTAATAGTTTTAGGGTGAGGGGGAGAGATGATTCCTGATTTAGTTTGGAATTAATGATTTTTTAATTATTCTATTCTATGAATTTTAGTTGAGGTAATGATATTTTCCTATAGTTTTCCCAACTTTGATTAATATTGAATTATTCATCCCATTAATTTTTATTCGTCATCTTTATCATCATAAATTTTCATTTATGGTGGAGTAGTGTTATATAACATATTATGGTCTTATATGTGAAGGGATAATATGAAATGATAATAATTTAATGGGAGGGTCTTGAGTGATATAGTTGATCTAATTTTTATGAAGAATATATATATATAATATTTTAATGATCAATTATTACATAAAATGATTTAGTAAGAATAAAAATTAAACTTCAATAAATTCATTATTTTGTTTATCATTTTATACATTATTAACACATATATATGTATATATATATCATTCATTACTACCCCCCATATCCCATCATATAAGTTTTTATCATAGTATTATATTCTTGTTTTATATTCTTCCAATTATAATTTTTTTTCTTTAATAAGCATCATCAGAAGATCGACCCTAGGGTTCACACGACGTGATATTCATAAGTAATAAAAATTTATTCGTAGGTAATTGATAAAAAATCCTTCCCGTACTTATCTCCACAACTGATCATCACCAGCATTGTGCCAACAAAGTGGTGAATGAAATAGCCTACCATAGATAGCCTCATACGGTTCCATTTGAAACTTATTTGGGTAAATGTTATTATATGGGACTCATACAAGTAGAAGTGATCATCCCATTCTCCCATGAATTAAATGGTTTAATTTTATGTAATATCTTCTATTATATAAATTTTCTACTAAGAGTGTTGGTCATTACAAGGATGATATATTTTTGATAATCTCAGCTAATTCTTTAAGGCCTTCTATAAGCCCCAACAAAATAGAAATTAAAATTAAGAATCTATATCAGAATAAATTCACAATATAACAATATATATGGATTAATTCTCATGAAAAATCCATATTCGCATCCTTTCAACTTAGGGAGAATCAATGATCTGTAAGAAATAAAAAAATGTCCAATATAAATCCAAATAAATGGAGTCATAACTTCATAGGGTTCTAGGTAACTTAAAATTAATGTCCATTATGGAGTCTACCCAGGTTGACATGTGAACTATGGGTATTTGGAGTAAACCATCAGAATATTGGTGCTCAAGCATAATCCCCTTTCATGTATGAGGACATGATAAAAACAACAATTTTCAGTGTTTATCACTATACCCAAAAATGTCTAATGAAGTTATTGTACATATTTACCAACAATGTATCTACCACTAACATATATGTACATAAGGCTCTCATCAACTCTTCCATGATGGAATCATTGAATATGACATTCACATATAAAATAATCACATTGTCACTATAAAATGAGCACCAAAATATCAAATCACCACCTTATAGATGTTCGTATATCACAAATCACTTTAGGTAAACATCTTGGTTATCCTTTACATGATCTACTAATCAAGACGTGACCATGAATGAAGAAAATATTATTTATCCTTAGTCCTCATATGCATTCTTCATTCATAATTACAACAAGATCATCTAACAATATTGTTCCTCTAAATTCTATTCACCAAGGTGCTACGCTACATACATATTATGTCTAAGATAATTTGAAATGATGATACCTTTATGTGATTCATAGCGTGTGTCAAAGTCAAACATATTTTAATACTCTAGTAAAAACCAATTCAAAATATCTAGGTTCTAGTATGTAAATATATATATATATATAAGGGTACTATTTTTAGTATATAAAACAAACCACATTCTAAAGAGATAATGCATTCATGACATCAATGCATAGACCATGACTTTTATCTCTTCTCTATGGATTTGATAGTTCTTCTCATTTTGTCACATATGATGTGAATCATAAGCTGCTACACACTCCTGATATATCATTAAATATATAAAAACAATTCCTCATTAATTACACTAAATATTAAAACAAATTCCTAGATTTTGAAGTATCATAATTGTAACAAGGATTGACTTAATATTGATTCTAGGATATTTATCTTGACACTTTTTGACTACTAGAAAATCAAACCTTTCTACCCCAATACACCCATAAGTGATGATAATTGGTAAAATTATGAGATAAAATTTTATAAATATACATTTATACACATAATGTTCATTATATAAAACATATTTTGGGGATTTCTTTGAGATATAACTTCCTCTGTATTCACTTCATCCAATTATGTACCCATCACATATACTACCTGGTTTTTTTTGAAATCCTAAATAAAAAATGAACACATTGTTGGATTTTTATAAATAATTTTTTGTCAATGTGTACATATAAATATATTTATATTTATCACATTCCACTCTATGGTTAGTGGGTAGAAGATTTTTTGATTAATTAACACATTGATGAACAAATAATGACATGGGTGGAATATCTTGTTCATGAGAGAGTTAACAACTATTAGTGAATTCATCAGTCCATATGAAATCTCAATGTATATTTATGACCCATAAATTATCTTAAGTTTTATATTTTGGATTACCTTCTGTATACCATATAGATAGTGACAAGATAATTTAAGATCAATCATGGAGAACTACTGGTCTACCCATTACTAATCAAAGTTATCATAAATCTTTGGAAAATGATATTTGTTATTCACCATCATGTGATTCATATTTTTATAATATATACAGAGTATAAGAACATATATTATTATTTTTAAATGAAAATAGGATCACACACAAATGATATAATTATACAGATAGATCACTTCTGCTCGAAATATGTTTGTTTTAACTCCATCTTTTTCTTGTCATCAACACAATTTGATTAGGGGGAATCGAATTACTTTGTACTTCAAAAAAATATCTTTTAGATATTCAAATACTATATTAAAATTATGTTCTATAAATTCATCATTAAATTCATATTTATAGAGATACACAACTGGATGAAAATAAGAGGGGGAATCAATTATTCTAGTCAACATAACCAATTCCAGAATATTTCAAATGAGTACCCTAAGGTGACTCAATTATATACCATGAATACATAATCCTGGTTCCCATTCACCATTCCTAAAGAACCTATCTCTCTTGAGATATTTATAAGACACCCATCATCTATAGAAAAAAATGTGAAATAAAAATATGGCTAGATAGTACATTTTTAAAATCACATTGAAGTTCTCCATCTATATAACAATAATTTTTCATATATTTCAATAACCATATATCACTATAAGATAATTTTTGGCTCAATAATGTTGCAAGATATCATAATCCGTGGTGTATCAAGGGGAAGTAACTCAAATGGAAAATTGATCTATAATTTATGTATAGGAAAAACATTTATAGATATAATGGATTATGAATCACCCATATCAAAAAACGTATTTGACCAGGTATAAGTGACCATGAACACACCAATGAAGGTATATGGTCCGTAAAAATTAAATTTGGGAGTTTGATCATAATATATAGAATTTCATATCATTATCTTTTTGACCCATCTATTGAAAATTATTTTTTGAGATGTTTATATTCCTTATTGAGGTACTCGATACTCAAAATTCCTAGATATCTAATAAAAATTATAAAAAACCATCTATTTTATGAATATGACTATCCTTGCAAAAATGAAGTCATTCGATAGTTGGATTCTAGAAATAATTACAATAATTCCCTATTTTCTAGAATTTGACTCGCATACATTAATCCTCATCTATAGAGGATGATAATGATGTCCTTCCATTACCTGAATTATTATTACACATATTATCCTATCTCTCCTTCCTCATCCTACTACAAAAATAATCTACAATAGTAGTGGGAGTATTTTCAACAACTATACTTCTATGCAATTTTCATATGCATGTTATTTTGTCAGACTCTATCCCATTCTCAAAGGTTAGGGCCCTATGAAGTACGTACATATAATTTGTCAGGTCAAATACCCTAACCTAGTATCAAATATCCGATTAAAGCCCAATATTGGTCTTTATTAACTTATAATACTCATTCAATAATAAGATAAAAAAGGATCTGAATCATTAATCTAGTTGAACACAAAGAGACAGTCATAAACACATACAACAACTACATAAATTTTTTTGGTATGACCTGTCTTCATCATGTTATTAAATTATTATCCAAAAAACGAATCCTCAAAATTCACCAATATAAGAACAGCTAATCCTCAAACATTAATCATTTTAGACCACTATCTTCAATAATTCCAATAGAACATGAATATTGTTTGGGTAAATGAAAAGTCCAAAAGATTCTCTAGAAGCATAAAAATTACCTCAATAATATTTATATAATATTTTATATTCTACAAGAAAACACTAAACTAAAAATTTCAATGATGTAGGTGTTATAAATCCTGGTCATTATTTTTCAATGTATTCTGGATATTAATGCCTTGACTGGGAAAAAAATGAATGATCACAAGCTGTACTAGTTCAATAGCTTAAATCACTGATATTATAATAGGATAAAACTAGGGTATATCCCACTACACTATTGGAGGTGGAATAAATAATTCATCCCTAATGGGGGAATCCTATGATGGTACTTGGCCCGAAGGCTGGGGCCGGTTTGGCCAGCGCCGCGAGGGATGTGGCACGGGTGACTAGGCCCAGAATGCTGATCCGATTCGCCCAAAGATGCTGCAAGCCGTCTTATGTGAACAGCGCGACTCGTCCGGGAGGCTACAAGGGGATCAGTTCGCCAGAGGTGTGTGGGGTGCGTGTGAAAGCCGGCAGGCGGCCGGATCAGGGTGGGGCGCACGGAGGCCGGAAGGGCGGCCGGGGAACAGGTGTCCAGGGGGTTCATCCAGGCTCGGCACGGCCCGGTAGGGCGCGGCAAGGTGGGTTGCGGCCAGGAAGGCGGCCAGGCGAGTAGCCAGGCGGGTCGGGAGGCCAGCAGACCGGAAGGCCATGCCGGCGCGGGCTGACGGTATTCGACTGGGAGCACCGGAGTGTCGCGGGGTGGCGTGATTCACAAAGGCCGCGGGTAGTGTGACCTTTATCATCACTGCCTTTGTCATTCTTTCACCTCATCGGCTCGTCGAAGGTCATCAAAAACAAGAATAGAGGTGGGGGTCGGTCCATGTCGGTTTTCCCCACACCCTTCGCATTTAGCGTGGTATCATACTGTTCATAAATATCATATTAAAGATAAACAAAAACTCTCCCGCAACGAATCCTTTACAACTGATGAAAAAGATACAAGTAATGCATCGAAATGAAATAAACCCCCTACTTTTGATTAGTTGTTCATTGTTCATTGATGGAGTCACAGAAAACTAGATGAAGAGAATCGTCATTTGTCGTGTCTGTCTCACACTTCCAAACCCATGGTGCATCGTCTGTGGAAGACGCTCCACGTCGGTAGGTTTCTGGGGAAGAAGTCAAAGAAGTATCTTCACCGACATTCTTTTTTGGAAGAACATGTTCTTCGTTCTTATTTGGGAGAATGATAATCCTCCCAATCTCTCCTCTTTCCCCCACCTCCACCAAAATTCCAAGTGAAATAATATTAGATTGAGTTGTCTAATATTGTGTTGGCACAAAAATTCAAAAAGAAGAAATAAATTAATTACATAGGCTATACCTAATTAATGTGAAGGGTTGGAACAAAATAAATAAAGGGGAGATGAAGAGGTTCCCCTATATTAATTGGAGATTGAAGGTTTATTCACATTAATGCGGATTTTCACGGGGTTAAATGCCTTGGTGGTCCCCACGACATCAATCCTCTCATGTGAGGTTGTGTTCGGGTGGGCCCTACCACCATAACCTCTCATAGGAGGTTAAGATGTGAAGGTCCGAACTCCAACCTCAATGAAGTGGTTTTAACCACCACACACCAAATGGTGGCTCATATAAAATAAACTATATCTCACTTGATTTTATTATTTTTCCATGAAAACCCAAAATATAACTTTTATTCTCGACCAACTGCCGTCGAGGTGAAAGTCTCCTTAAGTGAAAAATGGCGCAGTGATTTCAATGGTGCCCTCATATTACAATTATGAGCACCAGTTCAAAAGTTATAAAATCCTGCTCATATGTTTACAGAATGTACTGAATTAAATATTCAGAAATTGATTCCAAGTACACCGAGCCTCAGTATCATGTGCCTTTAGTTTTTGTGGACTCGTAAAATTCCCATGTATTTATGAAAAAAAATTTCCAGGGAATTTCTAGGTCTTTACATTCACCGCATCTAAGGGATTTACGTCCTCATAAGATACAACTCAAAATAAGGGAACAAGTAGGGGTATTGAGCACACATCTGATCCTCCCACTCAAATGTGCTCTCCTAGAGGTTCCCGTGCTACCAAACAACACACACCAGAGGTATTAAACATCCATGTAAGACCTGCTCTTGTCGATACTCAATCTCCACTAGAACCTCTGTGAACGTCTCCCCATCATCGACATCATGATCTCCATGTTCATTGTTGTGAGAAGGTTCATGCACGTATCTCCTCAACTGAGATACATGGAAGACATAGTGCACCAGGTGGAACTGACGTGGAAGAGATAAGAGGTAATCCACCTCGCCTATACAGCTGAGGACCTAGAATGGTCCGATGAATCTTGGAGATAACTTGCTACCTTGGACAAATCTCAGTAGACCTTGTCAGGGTGAGACCTGTAAAAAGGCGTGGTTTCCATCCTCTAACTCTGGAGGTCTTTGTCTCCTTTTAGCATACAGCTACTGCCTTCTCTGTGCAATCTTCATCCTCTCCTAGATGATCTCCACCTTCTCTATGGTAGTCTGTACCATCACTGGTTCCACTAGTGCTGAATCCCCTCGGTCTGTCTAGCAGAGTGGAAACCTTAAAGGTTGACCATACAAGGCGTCAAAAGGTGACATCCAGATGGTGGAGTGATAGTTTTTGTTGTATTCAAACTCCAGTAAAGGTAAGTGATCCTCCCAGCTATGACCAAAGTCGAGGACACAATCATGTAGCATGTCATCGAGGATCTGCATGGTCCACTCAGTCTGACCATCTGTCTGAGGATGGAAGGTGGTGCTCAGACGAAGCTGCATCCCAAAATCCTCCTTCAACCCCTTTCATAGTCGGGAAGTAAACATTGCATCACAGTCGAAGACAATATAATTAGGTACTCCATGTATCCGCACAATCTAGTGCACATATAGGTGTCCCAAGATATCTACCAAAACCTTCTCTATGATCGGTAGGAAGTGGGCCGACTTGGTGAGTCGCTCGATGATAACCCAGATAGATTCATGTCCCCTGGATGTACTTGGAAGACTCATCATGAATACATGGATATACCATCACACTTCCACTCTGGGACCTCTAAAGGATGAACGAAGCCTGCTAATACCTGATGTTATGCCTTCACATGCTGACAAGTGAGGAATCGAGAGACAAACTCTGCTAGTACCTTCTTCATAACTGACCACCAGTCCTATGGTCGAAGGTCCTAGTACGTCTTTGGCACTCTTGGATGTAGAGCTTGAGGGGATATGTGGAACTCCCTCAACACTTTCTGTAAAAGTGACATTGGCACCCTAGTACATCCTATGAAGAGGATGACGTGCTCCCCACCTTCAGAAAATCCATCAGGTTCCTACCCAATAGATATCTGAGCACGTCATGTCTCAAAGTTAGTGTCTCCATGTTGTGCCTCTATAACATGCTAAATAAGTTGAGGAGTACTATAATAAAGTTAAGTAAGGATACTCCATCTCGGTCCACATAAAAAATCTTTAAACCAGTCAGCTGCTATGTCACCTCTCCTAGAAGCTGTATACTAGCTCTCTTGTTGAGTGCATCTACTGAAACATTCCCCCTCATAGGTGTATAGACTATCTCGAATTCATTGTCCTGAAAAACTCAAGACAACGTCGATGTCTCATGTTCAGGTCCTTCTGAGAGAAGATATACCTGAGACTCTAGTGGATAGAGAAGATGGTAAAATGCTCACCAATCAGGTAGTGTCTCCACATCGTCAAGGCTAAGTCTACTGAAACAAACTTTAGGTCATGGGTAGAATAGTTCTGCTCATACTGTCTTAGCTCTTGAGAACCATAAGCGATCCCTGCTCGCTCCTGGATCAGGATGCATCCGAGTCCGTTCCCTGATGTGTCATAGTAGACTACATACCCAATGTATTCATCTATAAGTCTCACGAAGGGGGAAATAGTCATCCTCTGCCTCAGCTCTTGGAAGCTCTGCTGGAATCTATCAGACCACACTAAGGGTTTCCCCATCCTCATTAAGGCTGATAGTGGTGTTGCAACTCTGGAGAATTCTGGAATAAAGGTAAGTATGGCTGACTCATGAGTGATCGGCTGCACCCTCTTATGCATGAGTTCATCCTGTGCTGCCTGGGTTTTCCTTTTCACTGACCAAGGAAAACCACATTACAATGTTGTAGATAAAGCACAACCTATTTTCCTAATGAAGTCAATCTGATTTTGAACTGTGGATGTCATGTCTAGAACCCAAACTAACAACATAAGGCCTCGATGCTACCACCCAGAGGTTCCAACCAAAACTCTCTCCTTAAGGGTCATATCACACGATCGGCAGAAGTGTGATTATCTTGTCTCCTCCCAAAGGTATCTCCAGACGTGAGGGTCAAGTCAACAGTTTAACAGGAAAATCTAGGTCCTGGAAAAGATTCGTGGAAGGAAAAAATGATTGTTACCTATGTATATTGATATTACAGCTAGTATTTGTCACATACCATACCTCTAATAATTCTCATAACCTTCATGTCCCACCGCTTGAGTGAATGCATTTACTATCTTCCCCTGTCCTCTATCTCTCTGATTCGGGCGAGTTCCACATAAGGGGGTGGTTGTAACATGTCGAAATGTACGCCACTTAATGATGCTCTCATAGATATTCTTTCACATCTAATGCCCTGAAAATTCATTTCTCCTTAACATTTCCTCTTCCCGAACATTTTACACAAACAGGTCTCTAAGACTGGTGCCAATTTCCGGCTTTCCCGCTACTAACATTCACTGGTTGTATCCACTCCGCCAAAGAACATTAAACCACAATGGTTATCTCTAAAAACCTAACATAATTAGGAATGCATAGAGTAATTGTGTTGTCACAGATGTCCTTTATACACACCTCTCTCGGAAGCTCGAGCCCTGAAGCACTGATTATACCATATTCATCGTGTTCCAGGAAAGATTGGTATGCCTCTATTAATACTCATCTATCAACACGTTATCCTGCGGAAGCTATAGAAGTTCTAGTGAACTCTCAGCCACTCCTTAAGCAAGTCCTCCTCCACCTGTGAGTTGGGCTCGCCTCAGAACCATATGGGTATCTGATACTGAATCACGTAAAAAGAACTAAGACTACATGTGTCCTCTACTGGTACCACCGGTTGCAACTGTTTACCAACAGGTAGTGATATAGCTGACACAGTACTCGAAGGTACTATCTCGGGTAATGGTCCACGTACCGAGGCCTCATCATGATACGGACCATCCTCATGGTCACTCATTGAAAATTCTAGTATCTAAGATCACCATCTGCTATACTGGTGTCTCAACAAGGTAGAAAACTCTAGAAATCGCCTCCATCCATCCCTCAGCTGCATAGGAATCTATTTCCCTACAGGTTGTGGTGCGACTGGTACACCACCCGATGGTGCCAATATAGTAAGACGGCCCTACACCGGATCCTCGTCGCTCGGTGGGCCGTCATCATGTGCTCTCTCGGGGACCCTTGCTGGTTATCTACGTAGAGGCATCCAGATAAGGTACAGGTGCGCCGTA
The DNA here is from genome assembly GCA_963277665.1 of Viscum album. Taxonomy (NCBI): domain Eukaryota; kingdom Viridiplantae; phylum Streptophyta; class Magnoliopsida; order Santalales; family Viscaceae; genus Viscum; species Viscum album. Next base: position 1,143,583,668 of record OY728159.1, on the reverse strand, counting down.
ATCAATATGTAATTCTTGGTGAGCTGACATAATGAGTTCACAAAGAAGACTCTTGAAAACACAAATGCAATTGTGTTTTCGTGCACTGAGTCAAAAATCAGAATTCAGGGTCCTAGTGTATGGATACGTCAGCCTCAGCACAAACACTGGACTACCTGAACTGAAAACCACAGTCACTACACTTATCACTATTGCTTCACCAAAAAGAAAGATCAGAGTCTTATGTTCTACTGTAGAACTGACTCCTCTGATACCAATTTGTCAAGACCCATCCCCCGGGGCCAGTGATGTGACTACCCCAAACCCGACTTTCATTGGCCAGGGGCTGGCGACTGGATCCAAAGGTGTAAATCCCTAAACTGGGATGAAATTTCCTCAATAACATAAAAACGCACAGAACCGAGTATAAGCTTGAAGTAAAACACTGTGTAAAACTGTATAACAGAACATTTCTGAAAAGTAAAAGGGGATAGAAATACAAGACCAACTGTAAAGTAAAAGTACAATTGAAATGGAAAAAATAGATGAATGGTGAAAATAAGATCCTGTATCATCCATCACGGATCCTACCTAAATGGTAGGTATATATAGCCTCCTGAGCACTCCACGTCTGTCAGTCTCTACCGAGTACCGACTCGTCACGAGGTCCACCATTGTGTGTTATCCAGTCCTCGTATACTCGGCCTCGATCATCGCTGTCTATCATCTACATCCAACACAATGAGGTGCATGCATAGAACGTGCAAGGGTGAGTATAACAATACTCAGTAAGGACCTCGAGACCACCAAGGTCTCTCTAAATCCACCAAAGAAAAATCATAGAGTATGAAATCAACGGATAGCCATTACTTAGGTATATTCCCATACATATACCTAAGTTATCATTTAACCCATCTCAATAATGAGGAAGACATAGAAGTCACTAACTCATCTCACACAGGTATACAACTTTTTTAGAAAGGTAGAGATGATCAGTTGTAGTCACTGAATCATCTAAGCTGTTGGACCCACACAGGATCCAGGACCCGTAGTTAGAACTTTCGGACCCACACAGGATCCCAGAATAGTAGATACAACTTTCGAACCCACATAGGATCCAGGAACATTATTCATTGTTTTCGGACCCACACAGGATCCAAGACAAGTAGTTAGAACTGTCAAACCCACACAGGATCAAGGAACATTAATCAGTGATGTCGTACCAACACAATATGCAAGACAAGCAGTTTGAACTGTCGGACCCACACACGATCTACGAATAGTAGTCAATGATGTCGGACCCACACAAGATCTAGGACCAGCAGTTAGAACTATTAGACCCACACAGGATCTAGGAACATCAGTCAGTGTTGTCGGAGCCACATAAGATCCAGGACCAGCAGTTAGAACTGTGGGACCCACACATGATCCAGGAACGGTAGTCAGTGCTGTCGAACCCACATAAGATCCAGGACCAGCAGTAAGAACTATCAGACCCATAGAGGATCCAAGAATAGTATTCAGTGAATTCAGACCCACACATGATCCATGACCAGCTGTTAGAATTGTCAGACCCACACCATATTTAGGAACAGTAGTTAGTGCGCAGCCAACTGCAGGGTTCTACTATAGCATGCTTGATTCTGAGAGGGTCTTCTTCTCAAGATAATAGATGATAAGTCCACTTCCATAAATCACTACTAATATGTATCTCAGAGGCCATACTCATCATAGGGGTCTCAACTCAATAGATGGTGCATCAATCAGACGCCCTGTCAGTGAGTTATTTGGCTTTTAGTCCCAGGCCCCAGTTGGATTCGTGTTTGATCCAACCTGGCTGTATCTCAACATTAACCCAAACTCTGATGGGGTATTCTAGGGATGTATCTACTCCAATACATTCAGTTCCACTGAAGGATCATCAAACAGACGTTCAGTGCTAATGATATGGCCGAAGGAAGTAGTGGGCCGGTAGTGGCCCCGGGTCCATTCCGACCCGATCGGACCGACTCGGCCCAACCCAGTCTGGGCTGACACGGTCAAGCCCGCTGGGTCTGTCATGGCACATTAAGTGGGTCAGCCTACTAGGTTCGGCCCGGTTCGCTGGGCCTGGCCCAGTGGACTGCGGTGGCAGTTTGGCCCGGAGGCCGCCGCTTAGGTGACTCGGCCCAGAGACCGGGGCCGGTTTGGCCAGCGCCGCGAGGGGTGAGACTCGGGTGACTCGGCACTGAAGGCCGAACCAGTTCATCCAGTGTCGCTGCGAGGGACACCAGAGGCCAGACCAAAAGACCAGTGCAGCTCAACTGATTGGCCGCAAGGAGGCTGGTTTGCCGGAGGAATGCGTGGTGCGCACGGAAGTCGACATGCGGCCGGATCGAGAGGGAGAACCCGGAGGCCGATATGGGGGATGGGGAGCGGTTAGGAGAAGTGGGGCATGAACAAGAGGGGTGAGGCTAGGCAGGGTGTGGCCAGGTGGGCGGCCAAGCGGGCACCCAGGAGGGCCGCCAGGTGGGCGGCCATGCGCCCATCCAGGCATGCCGATTTGGGCGTGGCCAGGCGGGGCAATAGCCAGGAGGCCGAGAGTTCAGAAGCCCCGAAGGCCGAGCCATAAAGGGCCTATAGTATTCAGCCGGGAGCACCAGAGTGCCACGAGGGTGACACAATTCGCAGAGGCTGTGGATAGCACGACCTTTATCATCGCCTTCTTCGTCATTCCGTCACCTCGTCGCCTCGTCGATGGTACTGAAAAACAAGAACGACCGAGGGGGTAGAACCATGTTGGTTTGGCCCACACCCTCCGCATTTAGGGTGGTTTCATACGGTTCATCAAGATCATAAGGAAGATAAAAAACAACCCATCTGCAACGAATCCCTTCCAACAGAAGAAGAAGATTCAAGGAAAGCATCAACATGAAATAAACCCCCTACCTTTGATTCATCATTCCTCATTCATTGATGGAGTAATAGAAAATTAGACTAAGAGAATCGTCATTTGTTGCATCTTCCACATGCTTCCAAACCCGAGCTGTGTCGGCTGTGGAAGACGCTGAACGTCAGTAGATGTCTGAGGAAGAAGTCAGAGAAGGATCGTTGCCAACATTCTTTGTTGTAAGAAAACGTTATTTGTTCTTTGATAGGAGTATTATAATCCTCCCTAGCTCTGCTCTTTCCCTCAACTCCACCCAAATTCCATGTGAAATAATTTTAGATTATGTTCTCTAATATTTTTTTGGCACAATAAATTCAAAAAAAAATTAATTTGATAGGCTACACCTAATTAATGTGAAGGGTTGGCACAAAATAAATAAAGGGGATTTGAAGAGGCTCCTCTATATTATTTGGATCTTGATGGTTTATTCACTTTAATAGGGACTTTCAAGGGGTTAAAAGCCCGTGTGGTCCCCACAAAATTAATCCTCTCATGGGAGGTAGAGTTCGGGTGGGACCCACCACCATAACCTCTCATCGGAGTTTAAGATGCGGTGGTCCCACCTCCAACCTCCATTAGGAGGTTTTAACCACCAAACACTAAATGGAGTCTCAATTAAACAAAAGTGTAGCTCAGTTTATTTTATTATTTTCCCATTAATACCCAAAATCTAACTTTTATTCTCGACCAACTGCCATAGAGGTGAAAGTCTCTCTAAGTGAAAACTGGTGATTCTAGTTCAACAATGCCGTCTGATTTCAATTTACAGCACAAGTTCTAAAGTAATAAAATCCTGCTCGTACGTTTACTGAACGTACCTGAACAACACTTCAGAAATTGATTCCGGGAACACCAGGCCTCCGAATCACGTGCCGTCGGTTTTCGCGGACTCATAAAATATCCATGTATTAATGAAATAAATTTCCATGGAATTTCCTGGTCTTTACATATACCATGTTAAAATAAGGATGATCCAGATGATTTTTCACTTTCCCAAAATGATCGATTATCATGAAGGGTTCAACATAAAATGATGCTAGATTACATTTTTCTCTCAAATGAAGGTGGAATAAATAGTAAGTCAATCATAAAAACCCCATCAGTTAAAGAAAATTACAATGGTTACCTCCTAAATATTTAATAATAATACTTCCTACACTTCTCAATGATTAAACTTTTCTGAATAAATTGCACACTATTTTAGGTCTCTTTTACCATACTGGGTGATAGAAATCAAAATATGCAGCAACCCCAAACCCAATAGCCCATATATAGTGTGTGTTTTATTAAATTTTCAAATGTTACAAGGAATATTATCATAAGAGACCAGATAATTTTTTAGTGTTAAAATAGTTACATACATGAGTCTCACAATACATTTGATTACATAATTTTCCACATACATGTTTTTTAGAATATAATTATTTCATATTGTTTGTCCCATCATTTCATTCATATTAAATATCATGAAATCATGGGTAATGAAAATAAAATAAGGGCAATCTCAAATTATTAATACGGGTTAAGTAGAATAGAATCTATCTTAAATCAATAATCAAAATCATAAGGGAAAGGTAAATAACTAAACACAAATTCCATTTAAAAAACATTAATATTATGTAAAAAATGTTAATATTATTCTCTAATGGTAAATAACTAAGAATACATGACATTTAATCAATAAGTTGAGAAAAAAAATCAAGCATTGGTAATATCATAGAGAATATATAAAGGATTATAATAACTCAATTAAAAATGGAAAAAATGCATAATTATAGATCATAATTTTCCCAATAACATGATATCTTTAGCATCAAGTCCATTAAAATGAATGTTTAGAACATACTGGGTAGAAATTGTTTCATGATGGCCAGTTATATGTCTAAGGTCAAGACCATTTAAATGGCATTTTAAAACTACTAGTTATAGATGCATAAGATTTTTTGAAGGATTTTAACTCTTGATAATACTAATGGAATGAGGAGATTCCATTAAAAATAATCAATCCATGTCTTTCATGTCTAAAAAATTCCACATATATGAAATAATAGATTTAATTCATACGTAATGTTACGCATCATTAGATATCTCTATTGGGTAATGAATATGGATTTATCATTATTTACCATGTTAATTAAATTACGTTCACTACAAAAACCCCTATATTGAGTTCTTATATGTTTTAATAAATAGTCATATAAATGATTATTGATATGGATAATTAGGGAAGAAATTAATTTTCATTCATCATAAGATTGTCAATATTTCATGGGAAATCCCATGAATGAAAAATGAATAGAACAAGACAATGCCAATAGTTTTCCTGGTAAAAATAAAAATAAACCACCTAGAGGAAAAATAATAATGGCATTAATATATTCCAATTATATTATTGATAAAGGTTTATTTATCATTGCAGAACAAAAATACCCCAAATCTACCTTTAAAAACATCATTTCCTGAAAACAAAATTCATCTTGAAAAATATTTTGAAATTCATTTCCAATGATAATCACTTTTATAAAAAAATTTGCATAAAAATATCCTATAAAATTTCATAGGAAGCATCAAAGAAAATATTTTCATTATTTAGGGTAATTCCATAAATAACATTACTTTAAAAAGGAATTTCTTTTGCACTATTAAATTTATAGGAAAATCCTTTATTTTGAATTGAAAAATAATATTCATCTAACATTTTTAGAAACTTACAAAAGTAATTTATCATGAAAATGACATAATATTATGATAAAAAAACAAAATTAAAGTGATAAAATGGGTAAAAATTACATTGATAAATTATTTTTAAAAGGTTCAAAACATGTTTGGAAAAAAGTAAAAAACATTTTTTGGAGGAAAATATATTTCTAGTAGAGCAAAATAAAATCATATTTTCATAAATAATTTAAGTGAAAAAGAGTTGAAAATAATACAATTATTTGAAGAAATAATGAATAATCTGAATATATAAAAAATTAAATTGGTTTATTAGGATATTTAAAAATAATTTCACTCAATTGATTTCCATAACAAATAATCTCGATTAGAATGAGATTGTGAAATAAACCATTACAATGATCCTAACATTGATGTGAGATTTAATAAATAAATATATTAAATTATTCAATAGTATATCCACATAAACCATGTGTAAATACAAAATTAGGTAATATAAATTCAATATAAACTTAATCCTATAATTGCATAATAATTGAAATAGAAGGTTAGCCCAATGAACATAAATTAAGTAATGAAATCCCTTACCTCACAATTCCTTTTGACTTAACGTACACTAACATCCTATATAGTGGTTATAAAAACAATATTATCTTATAAAAACAATATTAATATTTATAATATCATATATGATCCATTTATAACATTTCATTACATCTTATTTAATACCTTTTCATTATTTCCACAGTTTCAAGTGTTAATTTCCAGAAATGTTCATTCATTAATTGTCTTTAATTTTTAATTTTTTTTTAATTTATTAATTTTCATAACCTAAATGATAATAATAATGAATTATATATAATAATTTGATATCATGTTTATTTTTAAATCTCATTCTGACTAATGGTTATGAAAAATAATGTATGTTAAAATCATTGTGAGAGTAGGACGTACGTAGGTATAAGTACATATTCTATTATTTAATGATCACTATAAAAAAGATATATGAAATATTATACAATTAAATAATGATCATAATGTTATATATTCCAAATTATATACTTATATATATTATCCATGTGGTGTGGTATTAAAAATAGAGTCGCATCGCATGGTGAAGGTTGTAATCCTCACTTACATAAATGTTGTTACCATCTTTCCGTGAGTGAAGAGGCTAGAAAGAAAAAAAACATATTATATTTAAATAATGATATATATGTAATAAATATAATAATTATTTCATTAATTTCACATATAGTAGTTAAATTTTTCTTTATGACCTCACATATGAAGCATTAGTGGAAGAAAAATCACATCTATTCGTGAGGTGATAGTTTTTTGTACACATGATCAAACATTATCATATCACCTATAGAATAGAAGGTATAAACATATTTTATTCTAACTCCATAGTTATATATATTTTATAAATATTGTATATATATATATATAAACATTATATAAATCATTATACAAATCGTTGAGAGATATAAATTAAAAAACGAAGGACATCACTTCATCAGGTGGTAGTCTGCCTTATACATGAATGATGATTTGAAAAACCATTTCATGGAAGTGGAGATGGATTTAGGACATTATATTCTAATTAAAAAATCTCATTATATGGAATATATTTTAATTAAAATTTCATAATGTTTTAATAAATTTTGAATTTGGTGGAGAATAAAGAGAAATAAAGGCCCTGATTGAATGAAAATTACCTATTCATTTGGTATCTAAGATATTTATGTTGGGGGATGAAATTTAGAATATGAGTTTGTATATTATTGTCCGCATGTATGTGGTATGAATTTGTGATGTGTACAGAAGAGGGGATGACATTTTTTAGGTGGGGTAAACGACACACTTTGTTTCTTTGAAAGGAAATTAGTTTTCCAACATTTTTCAATATGTCACAATGGTAATAAATGTACCATTATAGAAACTTATATTATTAATGTAATAAATATAACTGTAATATATTTTTTGTACATGTTTATAGGTCATTGAAATCTTTATATTTTTAGTTTAACCCTGCGGTAAACCCATGTTTACCTTAATTACTATAATTAATTATTCATTATTTCACTCTTAATTTTGATCAAAAATTAATTATAAATTGTATTAAATTATAAATTATGATAATTAAAAATATTGAAAACATTTTTAAAAATAAAAAAATAGGTCGATTATAATTTTAATTTAATCCCACGGGCATGATAAAAAAAGGGATTTTTAAACGAGATATGTTCAAAAGTTTATAATATTTTTATTTTTAAATTCAATATCGAAATGAATACCATGGTTTATATTTTATAATTTGATATAAATTGAAAATTTACATTAAAAAAAATATATATATATTTTAAAATTGTAAATTACTAAAACAAAATCACATTTTTCAATTAAAATTCATTATTTTTCACTACTGATAAAAAAATAACACTATTTTAAAAATAAAAAATATTAATGAAAAGATAATTATGTTATTAATATTTTAGAAATAAAATTTATTTTTTCAAATAAAGACTCTACAATTGGTCAAAAATTATTTTAAATCATGATCGTAAAGAAAAATTAAACCATCATTTAAAAAATGAATTTTCTAAAGAACATATTTCTTTTTCATTTAAATGATATTTATTTCTACTCAATAGTTAACTAATAAACATATGTAATCAATACATTTTACTAAATAATTTAATCCTATTATTACCTTACAATTTTAAATCATGGTTAAAACTATTATAAAAATTAAAAATATTTTAATAATGTAATGTCCTTTGGTAAATTTCTATATTTTTTGTAACACATGACATCAAATAAAATCTTCGTTCTATGTAACAATAGATAATATTAGTGTTACAATTAATTAGATTGATTGAGGGGATTAAATTGTTATTAAAAAATGGTAATAAGGTCTCGTGGTTTTATATTCTATTATATTCATGGCATTATATTTCATTTATTCTACCAAATTCAATGTCCTTGTTTTAGAATTTTGTGGTGTTACATTCTCTCCACCTTAAATAAATTGCATCCTTGTAATTTAAACATAATCTCAGTAATGATGGTTTTTAAAATTAGAAATACCAATCTTGATAAATACCCATTGCATAAAGACTTAATAAAATATATTATTTATAATACTGAAAGGGAATAAAAATGGTAATATGGAATAAATCATGACCTGGTTTCCAGGTAGGAAATCAATGATCGAATGTGATGATATGTATTGGGTGTAAATGAATAAATAATTATTGATAATGTTTTAAGTAATTGATTGTTACAACCAAAAATTTTATCCATAGGATTTTTCATTTATTATAATAATTTTATATGGTATAAAACAAATATATATTTTAAATGTCCAAATAAGAAATATGTTCTCACAAATAAAGAATGAAAAAAGTAATATTAATAAAAATCAAGGAACTTATACCAATTTAATAGTAACTTGCCCAAAACAATATTAACCTGATTGTTACGAATAGTAAACCATACAAAATAATAGTAACATAATATATGAAAGTATAAATAAATTAATTCAATAAATAAATTAAAATTTTATATAATTATAAGATAGTATAGTAAATAGCTTTTTAAAAATTGATAAATTATGTGTGGGTATTTTTTAATACATAAATATTTATTTACAATTTTATAAATAATATAATTATTTTAAATTATATATATTTTAATGATATAAATTAACAAATATATATTTATTCAGACAATTATAATATAATTTTTTAGAACTTAAGTAATTTTTCAAATTTTTATAAAATTTGTATTAATTTTAATATATGCATTGTTGTTGAGTTAATGAGGATTTGATTTAAAAAAATAATTTATCATATATATATATAATATTATTTTCATAAAATGTATATCATTTTTTTATTATATTCATTCAAAAAATTATTATGACTAATTTTTATTATATTTCATAAAAATGTGATTTTTTGTGAATAGTAATGTACAGAAAAGTTTGGAATTTAATAAGAACATGAATTATTGAATCATAAGTTATGAATGGATGATGAAATATAATAATAGAATACTCTACTTCATTAATTTTATATAATTATAAATAAGTTTCATACTATTGATAGTCTTGAGATAATATAATCAACTAATAAATTAAATAATGAAAACAGATACTGTTATACTCCCCTATAAATTGCACCCTTCACCACTTATTCTTATCCCACCTCAGAATCCATTATGCTTGTCCATATTTTTACCCATAATCTTTCGAACCCTCTCCCCCATTTTTAAGATCCTTTGGTCTCAACAATATTTCAAATCCAATTTCCCTATAGAGGGTCTCAAGGAGATGATTTTAAGAGGTAAAATAATCAATCATTTTCATTTCATTTAGTTTCAATTTATTTTAATTTATTTTTCCCCCTCACCTACCATTGTCAAACTGTAATGATAACAAATGAATATTATATAGTCTAGAGTTTTATTTTTTAAATTGGATAATCTACCATAAAATGTTTACCCCTATCCACATTATTATAAAAATGAAACATCATCTATGAGGTGTTGAATTATTACCATCAAGTAAGGGGAGTTTTCTTTCTCCTTTACACCCATCATGAATGGTCATAAACCCATTATAATGAATGGAACATATTTTAAAATTTATTTTATAGATTTTTTTTCTACAACTAACTTATATACATAATATTAAACCATTAAACAAAGGTTTTCCCAGAAATCCCACCGGTTTGACACCTCTTCTTTGCCAATGACTACCTCCTTTTCTCCAGAGCAACCAATAATGAATGTCAGGCTATCATACAGAAAATCCAACAGTAAGAGAGGGCATCTGGTCCATCAATCAATCATAGAAAGTCAGAAATATCCTTCAGCGATGGGGTACCTCCTACTAAGAAAGAAGAACTCTATGAATTTGCTGACATCTATCTGGTTGAAACACACCAGAAGTACCTCATACTCTCCACTATTTTTTGGCCGCTCTAAAAAAGAAATGTTTGCATCCTTGCTGGACAGGATTAAGAAGAAAATTCAAGGTGGGACTCCCAAAAAAATTTACAATGCAGGAAAAGAGATCCTCATAAAATCCATCATCCAGTCTATACCCAACTATTTTATGTCCCTGTTTAAGCTTTCGGTGGCCGTTGTTAATTAGATTCATTCACGCATATCCTACTTGTAACGGGGGAAGAAAGATGGAGGTAATAGAACCCCCTAGATGTCCTGGGAGAATCTATGAAAACCCAAGCCTGAGGGAGGCTTGGGATTCCAGAATCTTTTTCATTTTAATGACGCTTTGATTGCTAAGGAAGGTTTCACCTGGTTAACTGTCCATCATCTATATGCACCCATGTTCTTCGAGCCAAATATTTTCACCACAAAGACATCCATGTATCCTCTCTTGGACCTCGTCCAAACTTTATATGGAGAAGCATTTGGGGGGCCCGAAGTCTCCTGGAAAAAGTGCTAGGATGGAGGATTGGGAATGGACAATCTGTTAATATTTGGACTGATCCCTGGTTGATTTATAAGGATGGAATGCGGGCCTCATCCCCTACCCAACCAGATTTTGAAGATACCACTGTTTGAAGCCTCCTTTCTGACTAGGGTCCAGGATGGTGCATTGAGAAGATCCACGCATGTTTCAATGAAAGAGATAAAAGAATCATACTGAGTACTCCCTGGGACCCTGATGCTGGCCCCAACCATCTCTTATAGACGTACAACCTTTTTGGAGCCTACACGGTGAAATCTAGATAACGGCACGCCAGTGGACATCAATCATTCGATGGGGATGGGGAACCCTTGAAGTTAATTTGGAAACTCAAAGTTCCTCCAAAAATACGCCCCTTTTGGTGGTAGGTGTGCACGAGTACCCTTCCTACCATGAGCCTGCTTGTCTTCCGACATATGTCATGTGAGGATTCTTGCCGTTTCTGCCTAAACGTCCAAAAATCTCCCTTGTATTCCATCATCCAGTGCCCAGGGGCTAAAGAAATTTGGAATTTATGGGGCGCTACTGCTGACACTTCATTGGCCATGGCCCCTGACCTCCCATCCTTCATGTCGAGATGGTGCTCCTCCTTCTCGTTGGCTAAAGCAGGTTCACTTTTTTCCTTGGCATGGATCATTTGTGTCCGTCGCAATGAGTAAATTTGTATCCACATTCACTAACCCCCCGTTTTTTGGACCAAATTGGCCTCTTCGTGGGTTGAGGGATAGAAGCACCACAATGGCCACAAAAAGCCCATGGGTCCCCCATCCTTTATCTCCCACTGTTTTCCGCCAAGAGAAGGGATTATTAAGATTAATGTGGATGCGTCTCTCCCCAAGGATGGGCATGTCGGCCTTCGCATCCAGGCCCAGATTCATTAGGGGAAAATTGTTGTAGCCAAACATGAAGCACACTACGCTTACTAGGAACCTGTGGTGGCTGAGCCTACAGACATACTTGCAGGTTGGATGCTTGCCTTGGAACATGGTTGGGATAAAATAAACCTCGAATCAGACTGTCTCACCATTATCAATGCTATCATCACCAACGACGGCGGCCTCCAGTATTTTGGATCCCTCGCCAGGCGAATCCTGTCTATCCGTCAAGGCTTCTCAATATGCATTCTCTCCATTACTAAACCAGAAGGAAACAATGTTTCTCAGTAGAATGCGGCCTTAGGACCCTATTATTCTAACCAGATATTGATGGAATTTTTCCCTTCATTGATTTTTATTTGTACGTCTGCTTATATTCGACATTAATGATCCTTTTCCTTAAAAAACCAGCAAATTAATATAATCAGTTATCATTAATGTTTTATCTATAGAGTAATGATCATATATAAAAACATATAACCACAAATAAACTTATTGATGTTAATTGAGAATATATACTTCCAATTCTGCATAATTATTGTCACTTTAATTGATCTTCCATACATTTTTACAGGTGAATAAATCATGAAAACTATAAAAACAAAGTCTCTAGAACGATGAAATTAGACTCTATAACTTATAAAATTTTCAATTAATGATCCTAATCTAATTATAATAAATAAAATATGTTTATAAGAGGTTGTGGATTTTTAAATTAATGAATATAATTTTATTATCATGGATATTAAAATGATGAAAGAATGCCGACAAAAGGTATGGGGATTCGGAAGTCAAATTTTTCTTCATTGGGGGTGTTCATATTTCATTACAAAAAATTTTCTATGGATTCAATTTTTGATATTACTAAAATATGATTTCATTTATTCTTCCCATTTTATTTCTGGGATATATATTTGTCTGATATTTTTATGGAAAATGTAACTAATTTTCAAAAATAACACTTAATTCTAAAAATGCAAGTTTTACTTAAATTGATACTGTTTCTTGTTCACTATATATTTAGCATTCTTATAAAAATTATTTTATCCTTTTTTCAATTGGTAAACACATGGTTTATTCATTAGTTTAGGATTTATGAAAATATCATGATCTTCGTTTTCATTCCATGGGTTATTAATGACTATGATTTGTATAAATTCTATTTGGAATGCTTGATTATTTTTTTTTTTTGATATGATGGTTTGTAATGGAATTATATATTGCACCAATACTTTGGGAAATGTTATGTATCTCAAGATATTGTGTTAAATTTTCTTTAAATAACGTTATATTTTTTGACAATTATTATTTTAGGATTATTCAAATATGTTATGAGAGATCATGATGTGAGCATTATTCACAACATTGTGTGGTATTTCATCACTAAGACAAGATGTATCATTTTATACACAAGAAATTTCCTTTACTCTGTATAATTATTCGTATAATAATTATTTTTATTATCCTATTCTTATATTATGTTTATGATTTTTATTCTCAATCCATGTTATTTTATTTCATCTTCTTATATATCCCCTTACTAGTATTTCAGATAAACCCATATTTGATGTATATCATTTGGTGATTACTTATTCTATAGAGAAAATATTGGTGACTGAGAATCTATAAAATATGGAATTAAATAAATTATATGTATTATTATGTAAATTTTATGTTTGGTCTTAATTTTTCCAGGACACAGAACCTTTGGTTCATGTTTCGGTAATGCTATTATATTATTTATCTTGAAAATGTTACAATAGTTATCTAAAAAATAAAGGACACTGAGGTTTGTATCATAACATGGTTTAATTAATTTGGGAATTTGGATTGTAGAATATTAGTAAAAATACCAAGGATAAGAAATATTATATATAAGTATCTCATATTCTTTATTTTATAAATATTAAAAACAACAGATACCACAATATTTGACTTTAGATTTAATTTTAAAAGCGAATAAATTGTTTATTAATGACTTTTTAACATGTTATCTATTCAAACCATTTATATTTTATAAAATTGTGGGAACCAGAAGAAACCAGGCCAACAAAAAATGTGAGAGATGTTATGGTGATTTCAGGAACAATATCCCCAATTCCATAGGAGTTGGACTCTAAATTTCGCAATAATTTTAAGCTATATATTACATATATAGAACAATAAGTTGAATAATTTTGAATTACCTCCTTCCAAAATATAAGGAAACTAGCTATTGATTCTTTTATGTGGAAACAACCACCGATATTTTGTGTATCTTTTGATCCACTAGTTTTAGAAAATTGGGTCAAATCAATGTAGATGTCATTTTCATTGCTTGAGTGTTATGTGATAGAGGAGGAGGATCTTATAGTTTATCATTTTTAGATCGAATGATCAATGGTGGGTTTTGATTAAGAAAACCAAGCTGAAGGATGAAATTGAAGTGATTGAGTGGGAGGACATTACTATAGTATGTTTTAACAAGTATTTACCTAAAACACTTTATACATATTTGATGAGATAATATATATAGATGAAGAAAAAGGTAGGTGAACCTATCATGGAATAAAATGAAAATTTCACAATTATTTAAATGTAGTAATAGGGTCTTTTATCAATAATGATAGAAAAATATATTTATTATTTAGTGGTTAAAAATAAAAAATTTGAATGTTTCTAGAAATATGAGTCTTTAGTTGTTATGAAGATATAGTTTGATGTTATCTCGAACTTGATACAATGTTTGGAGAGTGGTCCCATGGATATCATGATAAGAAATGATATATTGATTTTCACGATGGATTATATAAATAAAAATATGGAATTAATAATCTACCACTCTCATCTAATAAATTAGGGAAGAAAAATCAAGGGAATTACATCAAAGGTACAAGGAAATTCTTCAGGGGAGAGAGAGGTCACCATGATTATGAATATCATTGAGTCATGATAAAGATGACAAATTGGGAGGAGGAAGGTAGATCCCCATAAATTGTTAAATGCATCAAATGTAAGGTTATAGGGAAATATCCATATCAGTTCCCTAAACCAAGAGTCTTCTATGGTAATCATTATGAAAAGACACCAAATGCAAAGGATAAATGTAAATATTTTGTCCTCACTACTTCTGAGGTGGAGCCAGAAATTTATATGGTCACATGTGTGCTAATTTTGGAATCAACAATTGGGAACACACAATTTGATTGTGGTTCTACACATTCATTCGTATCTTGAGTTTTTTTAGAACTATTCAAACTATAACTCAAAATATTGAGGATGATTTAACACTGAAAAATTAAAATGGGGAAATTATTTGATCCAATGTATGTACCACTTACATAGTTATGGTTAGTAAACATATCCTCTCAAAAAATATGGTCTTAATTATATTGGTGGTGTTTGATGTTATATTGGGCATGGATTGGGAAACATTAGTAATATCACACACTAATTGCCAGGAAAAGAATATAAGTCTTTAAATCCCAAGGAATCTATTATTTTGATATATGTGTATAGAGGAGGTTGTATCTTTTTAATATTTATCATCGAAATGGTGGATATTATTTCCTTTTAGAAAATAATATATATCCTAAATGATTGAGATATAGGATAGAATCTTGAATAATGGAATTCCCATTATGAGGGAATACACTTATGTGTTCTTTGAATAATTTCCATCTCTTCCTCCGAACTGAGTTGTTGAGTTATCAATTTAAAGTATTCCTTGATCTCAACCTATATCAAAGAAACCATATATAAATGAAACCATTGAGTTGAAATAATAGAATAAGTATTTATAATAGAATCTAGAAAATGGTATTATACACCTAAGTGCATCACTATGGGGTTTCCTAGTGAACTTCTCCATGAATAAAGATTTATTGTTGTGCAACTTCATTTATTATCACAAGCTCAAGAAAATCATGATAAAGAAGAAATATATAATTCCATGGATAAATTAAAAGTCTAACCAAATATGTGGTTGCATGTATTTCTGTAAGACAGAATATTGCATAGGATAACACTAATTAGTGTCAATAAAGATTCATATTATAATGAGTGACTATCTGAAAAAATATGGACACTCTGAGTTTATAGTGATACACTTTTTTCTCACTAAATCTCATGTAATATTCATGGAATAAAAGAATAGAGTCCTTAAATATTTCTTCAACACATTTTTTGTATTCTCTATAGATGATATTTTAATGTTATATAAGAGAAAAAGGTAACATGAACAGAAGTTTAATAATGTACTAAATTATTTATGAAGGGAGAAAATTTATGAAATATATAGAACTTTTATGATCGTTATAGGGAATTTATAATTCTATGATAATTCTATCAAAAGTAAAGGAATATTTTTAAAACCTCTAAGATAAATACAATAGAAGAGTGTCTAAGAAATACAAATATAACAGAGATATATATTTTCATTTGACCTTATTAATATTGCATGTGATTTGTGAAGAACATATAACAATAGTCAATACAACAAAACAATATGATTTAAAAGGGATAATTTTTTTTGGAACAATTAATGTGAATAATTTTTTTATTGTTGAAAAAAAGGATTATCGTTGTTCCAATACTCACACTTTTGACCAGTGGGAAACATGTTGTTGTAAACAGCGATGCCTCAAAGAAGTTCATAGGCTGTGTGATAATTTATAATAAAAGAGTGATATCCAAAAACTTATGTTAGTTAAAACATCATTAGAAAAAATATCTGACACATGATATGTAGTTGGAAGATGCACTCTTTTTATGGAAAATCTAGTGAAATTATCATTATGGCGAGAAGATTGAAATATATTCACATCTTAAGTGACTCAAATATATATTCACACTGAAAAGGATTAATATGTACCGAGGAATATGGTAAGATCTCATAAAGTATTATATCCACTCAATCCACAACCATCCTAGTAAGGGAAATAATGTTGTAGATTCTTTAAGTATAAAAGATCCTAAAAATTATAAATTATGAGAATTGATAATGATACAATGTTATTATATTTAAAAAGAATAGGCATGGGAATAATTAAGTAAGGAACATCATAATTCATTTCTCAAATTATTATTCAACCATCCCTTATAGAGAACAATAAATTATTCCTAAAAAATAATGTATAAATTCAGAGTAATGTAGAATCAATGTGAAAGGATAAATCCTTAGTGTTAGAAATTAATGAAGAGGGTGTTATAGTATTTGGGTAATGACTATATATACTATCCAATACAGATATATAGAAATATATATTTTTTTGATTCATATACCTAAAAATATAGTTTTCTCCTTGGGATCACAAAGATTTATTGAGATCTATAAGAGCACTACTCGTGCAACAATATAAATAAAGGGATAACATAATTTACATAAAAGTGTCAAGTATATCAGTAAATGTAGTTTGAAAGTAAAAATTATACGGGGATAATGGGTTAATTAAGAAAAAAATATTGAAATGGGAAACATTCAACATGGAAATTTTTCCTGCACTTCTAGAGAAACCGGGAGGAATCAATGCTATGTGTTTTATTTTTTATTGTCTTATAATGATATCTCACTTTACCAAAATTCGTGAGTAATTATTACATGTTCCTCTTAAAAAAATATACATTATAAAGTTGTTAAGGATACATGGAGTACCACTATAAATTATATCTTATCAAGATCACAGATTCAACGACGAGTTTTGGAAAAGTCACCATTTTTCTCTGAACAAAAAGATAGTAATTAGTACTGATTATCATCCTTAAATTAATGGTCATTCTGAGAAGAATCTTAAGACACATAAAAAAATGTTGAGATAAATTTTTTTCGAATTAATAGTAGTATGGTGACAACCTCAACATCTAGTCATGTTATATGAAAACAAAAGTTTTTACCCAAGCATCCAAACAGATCTATATAAAGCCCTTTATTGGAGACGATGTTTAACACAAAAATTATGAGATTAAGTTGGTGAAAAGAGGATACCAAGAAATGAATTGGTCAAATAAATAATGAATTATTTAAAACTATTTAGTAGCACATAAATAAATCCCAATGTCGAAAGAAGAATGATGTAGATAATTTCTGATGGGACATACTCTATGAGTTTGGAGAATTGTTATTACTCTACATTTCTATATGGAAGAGTATGATGAGATTTGGGAGGAATTTATAGCTGATTATTTAGTACACTGACTGGCTTTGTATTATTGATAATGATGGAGATTTTTTCGATCTACCGTCACTTCCACATACCATGTCTCAAGTACACTATCTATTCCATGTATCCATCTCAAGAATATACATAATAGTTCATCCAAATGTACTAATCCAATATGTGGTATGGTTAAATCTAATCTCTCTTATGAGGAGAATATTATAAGGAATTTAGACAATAGAGTTATATTTCAATATATGAATACTATTCACAATTTCAATGTACTATTGCATAACCATATGTATGAAGAGGAAACATGAGAACTGGAGGAAGTGATGAAGGAGAAATACCATATGTTGTTTATGTAAAACAATATTTTGAGGGTAAAATATTAAATAGGGGGAAGAATGTAATGACCCAGTATTTAATCATTATAATTTTTCATTATTACAATTATGTTGTATGGCATATAACACATATATATAACAAATAACTCATAAAAACATTATTCTCATAAAGAATTTATAGAGTAAGAAAAATTCATTGAAATTAAATATCTTATACCAATAGAATACTAAAATGACCATTAGTAAAAGTCAACCAGCCAATAGAATAGTATCATCACATATGAAATTATAAATAGTATTTTATTATCTTATAAATTAAATTATTATATAATTTTCTAATATAATACGAAGATATATATTTTAAATTTGATAAATTAACTATTGGTATTTTTGTAAAACAGAAATATTAAATTTCAATTTTATAAATAATATAATCATTCAAAAAAATTATTTTAATTATATTTTTTGATAAATAATATTTTCTCTTAATATTATAAGATAATTTTATGAGACTATATATAATTTTAATTTTTTTTCATAAAATCATTTAATATTTTGAAATAGGTATTTTGGAGTAAATGATGATTTTATTTAAGAAATATTATAATCATATTTAGGAAATTTTTTTTACAAAATAGTATTGATTTTTGAATTATAATAATTGAAATATGGTTACTTTGAATTCATTTTACTTATCTAACATAGTTTATTTTTTTTGAATAATCAATTATAGTATTTTACAGAATTTAAATAATACAAAAAATATTGAGTCACTGAGGATGTATGTCCACTATAGAACAATAATAATGAAAACTCCTTCATTAATTATATATATATAGTGATAAGTATTAAAAAAATCATAGTCATTAGTATAAATAATCTATCATCAAACATCATCTCTTATCCCTTTTATTCTAAAAATTATAACATCATCCATGAGATGTTCATTTATCACATTTATGATGATGAGTTCTCATTTTTATTTACCTCATTCAAGAAATATCATAAAACCCTTATAACGGTTGAAAATAAATCCAAAATGAATGTTATAACTTTTTTTATACTCTATAACAAACATATATAAATAATATTAAATAATAAAAATAAACTAGTTCGCGAAGATCAAGAAACTGCTAAATTAATCTAAACAATCATCCTTCCCATTTTGTACCATGTTTCATGTTCATATATGAAAGTAATATTAATATGTAATTCTATTTTAGAATAAAGATGATCATTAAAGAAATATAGTTTCAATTCTGGATAATTATTCTTATGATTGTGATATTTTATACATATATACAAGTTACCCTATCATAAAAAATGAGGAAATGAACAATTATGAATGATGAAATCCAAATTTAATTAATCATGTTGTAAAGACACAAACTCCAGTTTCCTGATTACGGTTCCATAAATTATTAAATTAATATAATTTAAAATGATTTCTCATCTAGAAGGACCCAATAGTATAGTATTATTGAATATCTATGTAAAAAAATAAGATTTACATTACAACTTTAATGGGAAAAAACATAGAAACTCAATTGGAAACATCTATAACTCATATATTATCGATGGATTTCATTGAAAATATAAATAATTTCATCCTATGAAAAAAACATATGAATGGGGAGAGCTTATATGATCATTAAGGGTATGTAATATAGATAAATCAATTATAAAAAATGGAGTGTTTTGAATGAATAATAACACAATCCATTAGAGCAAAAACATGATCATAATATGGATAAAATAAAAGTTCGATAAATAATTAAATAAAAATAACCATTGGAGAATTAATATTCTCCATGGATATTCAAATAGTTGCATATTCACATGGTTAACCAATTAAAAATAATAATGTGGTGATTCATATCTTGAAAATCGTAAACATACCTTCGAGTATTAGGCCCAAATACATAAAAATAAATGGTGAAGGATTAGGCCAAAATACCTTTATGTTTTGTCTCGTGAGACATACCCGTGAATCGAGGTGCTATAGTAGGACCCACCTATCAATTACCCAGTCCAACGCATTTATCATATGATTTATAAAAAGATATATTTAAAAAAAAAACTATCCCATCATGCTTTCAAATTTTTCAATCCCAATCATAGATTAATAAACTCTAACAAAATCATTGATAAATTCATGATGCAAATAATCATTAAAAATTACAATGTGTAAAATACATCTTTGAAACATTAAAATCAATATTAATATGATGGAATAAAATAAATTAAAACATATAATATAATAATATTAATATGATTCATGGTATTATATATCAAAGGGATATATATACATCACATACAATGAATAAGTGGTGAACAAGGATATATATCACAATAGAAAATGTGAGAGGAAAAAAAGCTTCTTTTTACATTTGAATGAATTGTTTTTTAGGAAAATAATATATATTTTTCGTAAAATAGGTTTTTAAACATTTATATCCTATAAAATAAATTTTATGTATAGTCAAATTATTTTTTAGGTAGAAAGTTTGTCCATATTATTGAAAACATTTAAAATGAGTGTCTATGAAACATTATAAATTTTCCACTTTAATGCGGTTGAGGGAAAATATTGAAGATTATTTAACAAAGAAAAGGAATTATTTTTTGAGTAAAAACAGAAATTATCCATGATAAATATTCGTGAAAAATGATTTATTTTCAAAAAAAATTAGTTTCATAACACATATTATAGATAGCACATGATAATGGGTAATAAATTGGGAAATTCTCATTAATGAGGGTTTCATATCAGGATGATTTGAGAAAGAAACCATTCTGAAACATGTATTTACCAATAAATGAAAAATCATATGATCTGGATATATGATGTGGGAAATTATTAATAGAATTTCGAATATTCAAAACATATAAATAATAATTATATTTTATTAATGAGAAGGAAAGTGTAACCCAAATGAAAAAATGTGGTTTGAGTATAATACCTTACCTTATATCTGAAAGTGTTATACAATTGACCTTAACATCCAATATAAACAAATTGAATCCTCCAATTAATTAATTAATAAACTATTCTAAATTTATGTTAATTTTAATAATTTTAATAAGTTCATTTATGGTCATTTTTAGGAATTATATGTTTCTATTTTGTCATTCCGCAATGTTTATTTCCTTGGTTTTCATGATTGGTTCACTTGTATACGTGTACGAAAGATCATGTGAAATGGAAATAAATATCCAGAATCAAAGATACAAGTTATTAATGTAAATTTAGAATATTAAATGTTTATATAAGTAATTTTTCTATTTTGGGTGAGGATGAATCATTAGATAAGACATTAGTTATAATCGTTTGGATTATTTTATAACAGTTTTTCGATCATCACAAACTAGTATTGTATT
Source organism: Viscum album (assembly GCA_963277665.1). Lineage (NCBI taxonomy): Eukaryota > Viridiplantae > Streptophyta > Magnoliopsida > Santalales > Viscaceae > Viscum > Viscum album. Next base: position 1,143,561,844 of record OY728159.1, on the reverse strand, counting down.
ATTAGTGATTATCATGTGTATATAATTGTTCTGGAACATTAAATAGGTTTGTAATACATATATTATTACTTTTAAACAATAAAAATGGTTTTATAACTGTACAAGAAGCCGTTAATGGAAAATTAAAATGCATTATCTAGGATATTGGTAAGTAATCAAATCCCGGGTGATGTTTTAATTTTTACAATAAAATAGGGGGAAGACTATGTTTGATGATGGATCATTCTTTAACATGTAACCTTTCTACAATATAAAGGATATTTTAGTTATCTTGTCTCTTGGAAAAAGGAGGCGAGGGAATGATAAGAAGGTAAATGAAATTGAAAAAATAAAAGAAAAGAAAGATTATATTTACATCTTGAATTCTCCTCCTAGAGAAACTCTCTAATGGGATTAGTTTTTCACTTTTTAGAGACCATACACTTCTAGACATGTGGGAGTGTCTTGGAAAACGTTTTTTTATAAATTTTAAGCGGCTTATATATTGGGATTTGTTATATGAGGGCTACCCAATGGTCACTTACTTCATCCATGACTCACGAATGACCCAAAATTAATTAATTTATTTATATTGTAAAGTATCATATTTTTCTACTCACAAAAAATCAATGTATTTTATAAAAATCACAAAAATTATCCCGATCAATTTTTTTTGTACAATTTAAAAAGGACTCCATTTTATTAAAATATTTTTCTAAATATGATAATTTTAATTATTTAAAAAAAATCCTCATTTATTATATAAATGTTAATTTTAACATTATCATTGATTTTATAGCCATTTTATAAATAAATTAAGCTCCCATAAAATTATCTTATAATCATAATAAATATTAATAATTTTATCATACTATTTAATGAATATATGTTTTATTTTAAATAATTTCATTAATTATAAAATGGTAAATAATTATTTAGGGCTTATAAAAATAACAATACATAATTAATCCTTTTTAAAATAGTATTTAACATATTTTATGATTTCAATATACCGTATTTTCATTTATAAGATACCTAAATTTTACATATAATATAAGAGGTTAGGTTATTGTTCAAATGGACCAATTACATTACCTAACATTCAAATTATAATTGAAATAGTCACATTACAATTCATAAAAATTAAAACAGATCATAATAATACCCAAAATATACCAAAGTAAATTATGATTTTATGATATAAAAAATAGTTTTTATTTTTTCAAATAAAATATAGTAATGCTTAAAAGTTTATATTTAAAACAAGGTCTCCATAAAAATATGGTAAATATATGTTTATAAAAATATAGACTTTTATGTGTACAATTCTATTTATTCATATTGTAGGGATATAAAAATATATTGGATGAATGTAAAAAAAATTTATTGAATATATAAATTTAATTACTATATTTCATTAATACATATTATTTTAATTTATTAATATAAAATTTCATTATTGGAATAAATAATTTTCTTAAAATGAATCCTTTATATTTAATTGGTTTCCATTTTTAATTAATTAGTTACCAATAAATTAATTTTTTAAACTTTTTTATTATAAATATTAATCGTATAATTAATATCATTTATTATAGCCATTACCATCATCTAGTAGATAACAATAAAATTGAATTATTTTTTATGATTGTATGCTATTGAAGAAGATAAATTAAAATATATGCATACCGTAAAATCATGGTGTGTTACAGTTTATACTCTTATAATAAATTTCATCTTACAAATTTGTAATTTTAATTCTAAAAATTTAAAATTTGATATATAAATATTACTTTTTTGTAACCTCGAATCAATATAAAAACTTTTTATAATACTTTCTCTTAAAATATGTAACGAAAAATGTCAAGGTCACCACACAACTAGTATTCCCAAATTAGAGAACATTAATAAAAAATGATAATGGTTTAAAATATAACTATAATTTTTGTATGTAGAGTGATAGTTAAGATGATCATTAGAGAGTATACTAAAAAAATAGTAAATTGGTAATTAGTTAATAGATCATTGTTTTCTAAGAAGAAAAAGAAAATGGAAGACATTTTTATCTAAAATATTTATTCAGTAGTTGAGGGTTTCTATTACAATATATAGAATAAAATGATAAATTAAAAATACCAAATTACTTTCTAATCTATAATATCATCCACTAGTTTCTATTTGATTTATTTTTACTTCATCCCTAACTCATATAAATTGATGTTTATGATAATCTTTTCAAGCATGGAGCACTTTTAACGAATCATATGGTTCTTAATTTATTCCTTAGATAAAAAATGTTTAATAACACAAAAAGGTTGTAAAATGATATATTTTATTATTAATCATAACATAGTCATGATAAATAAAATAATTAATCCATTCCGTAATTAAATAAATATAAAACTCCTCAAAAAAATTTCTATCCAAATTCCAGGACCTAGAATGTTGAAAAACGATCCCTAAATTACCAAATTGAACGTAACAAAAAACATACCATGTAATTTATATATTATTTTTAAAAACCAAATATATTAATACCATAATATCTTTTAAAACATTATGAAATATTCTTGATTCTATGAGTAATGTACTTAAATAAAAAAAATTAAATAATTCTAGTATAACATAAATCGTCTGATCACTAAACACATTAAATCTAACAAAAAATATCGCATAAATATTTATTTATTATTATATAATCATTAATCAAGTATTTATTGTTATCTTTCCCTATTAAGGTGTTTTAATTAGGATTTGAATACAACAAAAAATCACTCCTCTAGATTAATGGTGCTAATTATAAAGCACTTCTAATTCCATAGTGAAGAAGTATTGTCGTACAATACTTATATATATCATGATTCCTATAAAAAAAATTAATAATAAAATACTTAAATATCATAATTAATGAATATAAACCCAGGTATGCTAATAATTCTTCTTCATCTATAATATTTGTGTAATCATGACCATGATCCCTTATCCCATTTTGGAATATATTCTTTCCATTCTCCTGACATTGATTTTTATTGTGTCTCATATCATTGAAGTAAAATCCTTTTACATTATAAATATTTTTCATACCATTTAAATCATAATCATGGTTTACATTACCTCTATAGTTCTAGTAAAATCCCATTACATTCAATAATGTACGAGGGTGTTCCATTCCACAATTATCTCATGTGGGAAAATAATTCTTTGCCTTCTTTCCTTTACCCATATTTTTTTTAACATCATCTTATTATCTTGCTTCTTTTTGAATTCATCAAATGTAGATAATTTAATATATTCCTTTATTGAACATGAGAATATATACTCACATGATTAAAATATTTTGGAAAATGTTTCCCCTCTAAATATTGAAAAAAGGCCATAATAGATATGATCATTCTTATATTTTATATAATGGTCACTGGCATGTTTCTCATTACTTCTATGAAATTCCATTTATAAAAATTTGAACACACTAAATTATGTTATGAATAATAATGGATAATATCAAACTAGAAAACTATTAAAAATATTTGAAATTTTATGCATAATTAATCCCATAATCATAAACATGGCTCATTTGGGGAAATATTAATATTTATATCCCTTATAATTTTATATAATGAAAAATATAAATTATCCTAACCATATCTGAGTGAGTTTAAAATAACATGGATAGTATGTCTCATTGTCAGGTGCCTAGGTACCCTGATTCTGGCCCATGAAATCTTGTTAGAGTTCTTACTCTTAGGTACATTTGTGGAAAAACTAGATCGACATGAAATATCTAGATAAGTATGTATTTCTAGGAAGAGAAACATAATATATAGAATACTAAAATTCAAGGATGTTCTTATATTATTATCCTCAATGTATTTCTTAGTGTTATTTTCATAATATATATTTTTTCAAATATAGTTTCCAATATTTCTGTTAAACATCATTAGATACCAACTATAAAGACCACGACCCCGATTTCCTTGAACATGATCAATAATTTATTATATTCGTACAATTAACCAGAAATTTATATCCCAATATGAACTAATTCTTAAATTGTTTTTGAAAACCTAATAAAACATAAGCTTTACAATATAATTTTAAATAAAATACACCCATTAAACTCCATTGGAAACATCCATATCTTGTATATTATCCCTACTTGTCATTTATAATACACATCATCACATACTGGGTAAAAATAAAAAATATGTAATGGTTGATCTCGGATGATCAGTAAGGGTATGTAATACAACGTTAGCCAATATAAAAAATAATCCATGTTGAATGACTAACAATAAATTTCATTAGAACATAAACTTTTGTATAATATGGGAAGAAAAAAAAGAATAATAAATAACACTATAAAAATAATCACATGAGAATGAAGCTTAAATGTGAATATTATAATAATAAAATATTCACATAAATAATAATTTACTTATCATAATGTGGGAATTTATATTCCAAAAAACATAATCATAGCATCAAATTATTGGCTATGTCACCTGAAAATTAATTTAAGGCCTCATCTAAAATCCATTTCTATTTTTTCTCATGAGCCCTATTGATGAATTAAGGGGCTATAATGGGTCATTCCGATCACTTACGTATTCCAATGAATTAAAAATACATATAAGAAAATAATATCCATAAATAAAAGTTACCAACACCAATTTAAAATATTTGGATCATAATAATATATGAAAATTCAATAATAAAATCATTGATAAATTATTGAGGAAATAATCAGCATTCATTATAAAGTGACCCATACCACATTGAAACATTTAAATCATAATTCCAATAAAGGAATAAAATTTAACGAAACTTATAATATCATATAATTATGAATAATCATGATATGATATATCAATGTTATGTAAATACATCACATAAAATGAATAAGTTGTGAAAAGGCATATATCTCATAGTTGTAAAAGTGAGACCAAGGAAAGCCTTTTTTTTAATATGGAAAGAAGAGTGGTTTTATAAAAAATATTATTTGGCATAAAATCATATTATAAAGATGTATAGCCTTGAAAAAATGGTCGGAAAATAAAATTAGATATTAGTACTAGATGATTTCAAACATTGTAAAAACCAATAATGATAGTGTTTAATAAACATTAGAAATTAACCTCTTTAATTAGGTTTATAAAAAAATATGAATTATACTTAAAAACAAAAAAAAATGATTTTTTGTTTTTATAAACCCATAAATGAACCAGAATATATTTTCATTATATATCTATTTATTTTATAAAAATAATTTTGTATTAAAATAGATTTTCGAAAAATCATGATAATGGGTATGAAATATGGAAATTCTATTTAATCGGGCTTACTTATTTGGATGATTTGAGAATGGATCCTTTATAAAACATTTATTTACCTATAAATGAAGAATTATATGTTATGGAAATATTAATTGGGATCATATACACATAATTTAGAATAATTAAACGAAAATATAGAAGCATTACATTGGAGTTAAGAGAGATAAATAGTAACAACAAGGATTAAAAGTGGTTCGGGAAGTATCTCTTACATTATCTTCTGATGTGTAATACAAATGATCATAAAATTGTTCATTAATAAATTAATCCATTAATTAAGTAATTTAGAACCTTTTATACATGATTTTTTTTTATAATCTTATTATTTTATGTTATGGCCTTGTTTTGAGTTATAAGATTCAATTTCATTATTCGTTAGTGTTCGTTTGCTTGGTTTTTATGATTGGTTCATTTGTATAAATGTACCAAATATCATGTTTAATGGAATTAAATATCCAGAATTGATGTTAAATATTATTAATGGAATTAAAGAATATAAAATGGTTATATAAGTTATTTTTTTTATTTTTGGTGAGGATGAATACCTGGATAATATGCTAGTGGAAATCATTTACATTATTATTCCCAGTTTTTTATCCTCAAAATAAGTTTTGTCTTATTAGATAAAATCTTGTGTATATATTGCTTCTAGAATATTATAAAGGCCACAATACATATATTACATGTTTTTATCAATAAAAATGTTTTTACGAATTTCCAATAAGGTGTTAATGGATGATGAATGTGCATCATCCATGATGTCGGTGAATGTACACATCACGATAGATTTATTCATTTATAAATAATAGAGAGAGAGAGATGTTTGATGATGTATCCTCCATTAAAATTATATCATTATTGTATATAAATTCAATTGGAGTCATCATGAATCATTGGATAGGGTATGTGTGGTAAGGATAATTAAATAAAATAAAGTGAAATGAAAATTACATAAATGAAAGAGGATTTTTACCTATTGAATTCACTTCCTAGAGAACCTATATAATAGAATTTTTGTTGTATTTTGTTTAGAAAAAAGGCCCATAGATGGGTGTAGGGTATTTTGAAGAGTATATAGAATAAATATGACAAGGATTAAATCTTGGAATGTGTGTTGAGAAATAGTGGTGAGTGGTGGTGTTTATAGTGGGGGAGAAGATTGATTTTGAATATTTTATTTAGTTTTATTTATTTTTATAAATACCATAATTAGTGAGTATTATAGTGACTAAATAAATTAATTTGTTCAGGTGATTTTGAACCAATGGAAACTTACATCATCCATGACTCAAGCATTACAGAAAAACACATTTATTTACACATACTGTAAATTACTGTATGATACTATTCACTAAAAATGTGTATTTTAGAATATAAAAAAAAATAACTGAAACTATTTTTTGATATGTATAATTAAAAAAAGTGTTACTTTTTATTAAAACATTTTTCTATATATGATTAGTTTAATTTTTAAATAAAATTAACAATCATTCGAAAAAATGAAAAATTTAAAATTGTAACCAATTTTATAACACAATGGAAAATTAAGTAAGGCCTCATAAAATAATATTTTTAACAAAATACAACCAAATATTAGTTTATGATTCTATTTTATAAAAATATTTTTTCTTTTAAATCATTATATTAATTATTAAATTGTAAATAAATATTTATGACCTATAAAAATGACAATATGTAATTTACCATTTATAAAATATTAATTAACTTATTCTATGTTATAAATATACTATATTTTCAATTATAATATATATAAATTTTATTTATTCTTTAATAGGATATGTTATTTTTCTAATGACGACATTACTATTCCAAAGGTTAAAATAATTATTCCAACAATCTCATTAAAACAAAAAAAATAAAACATATTAGAAAATTACCAGCATTCCACCAAAGTATATTTTTATTATATTAATTCATAAATAATGATTATTTTTTCAAATATAATTTATAAAATTTATAAAATTGTTATTTTAAACAAATTATTTATTAAATGTTGTGAAAAAATGTTTAAAAAAATATAGTCTTTTATGTGTATAATTTGATTTATTCTTATTATATTCCCTATAAATATTTTGAATGAATGTAAAAAAATTAATAGAATATATAAATTTCATTAATATCATTCAATAAAAATGAATAATTTAATTAAGTGATATTAAAATTCATTACGGGCATAATTGTTTATTTTAAAAAGTCATCCTTTATATTCAGTTGGTTTTCATTTCTAATTAATTGTATCAAATGAATTAATTTTGTATACATGTGTAATATATATTTTCATAAAATAGTTAATATAATTAATTCATTAAATTCCAAATATGAAAGAGATAACTATAATATCTAATCATTTATTATATGTGTAAGTTATCGAACAAGATTAATTTTAAAAAGGAAAACCATAAAATCAGGGGGGGTTACATATTTTTTTTCAATATCTCTAAAATATAATTTCAATCACATTAAATATTCATTTATGGGATATCAATTCTTTTGATATTATTTTTGAAAAAATTAAATAATTTTTTCAAATGAAAACATCATTCTAAAAAACGGTGTTTTACTTCATTATAGATTGTTTCTTATGCACTCGAGATTGCTGATTCTAATTCCTAAAATGTAATTGTATTTGAATTTTTAGATCCATAAAGTTTATTATTAATTTTATGATTTATGAAATTATTTTTAAAACCATTTTCTTTCCAATTTTTTTCTATTATTGTTATATGTTCAATATGAAACTTATTATTACGTAAATGTTATGGTGTAATGGGTGCACCCAAAATTATATATCACTCCAATTAATTGGAAAATTTTATGTATATCATGAGATAAGGTTCAATTTTGGGGAAAATTATTCTATATTTATTCACAATGATTATATTATGATTATGCATATATGTTATGCATAAACATGATGCTAGCTATGTTCAAATATTTTTATGGTATTTGACTACAGAGACATGATATTTTAATTTTCTGCATTGAGACATTCAATGAATCAAAATAAAACATCCTCTCAAGATTATTATGATGATAATATTCTTATGTTTTATGGTGATGATTATGACAATACTACGTTATATTTGGTTTTATTCATTTCTATCCACTTACTATGGTGTTAGATAACCTCTTTTATTTAATATATATCATCAATTGATTAATTTTACTAACTAAAAAACTAGGGCCACATAGAATAATTAAAAATAAATAATTATTATGTTTTATTATTTAAATGTTTTTAATGATCCAAGTATTACCATGACACTAAAACATTAGATCCTTTTTAACACAATTATATTATTTATCTTTAAAATGATGTAATTATAATTTATAAATAAACGAGGATTATATATTGATCATAATAATATGATCGATCAGATGAATCATAAGGGTCTCAAACATGTAAATATTGGATTATTTGAATGACCATTTGGCAAATCAGATATGAATGCAATTGGTTTATTTTTTTGTTTCATGATTTATTTTTAAACGTTTAGGGATGTTTTCACAATATAAGAATATATGAAAATATAATTACTTTATATTATTATATTTCATATGATTAATTTAATCCATTTGTTTTAATTAGATTATATTCTAATTCATTTCTTACCCAATGGAATAAATATCCAAAAATGATTTTTTATGTTTGATTCAATAAAATTTACCTTTAACTAATCTTATAATCCATAAGAGTTACTAGATTTAAATTTGTTTCTTACTTTTTTCCAAATCAAATATATTTATAAAAATTAATAGTTAACTAATTTCTAAAACTGAAAGGTCAAAAAATTGGTTCATCATTAATAATCATTTTTCATAATGTTTTAAAAATGATATATTTATTAGTAAATCACTTAGAGAAATGATAGGTGATAAAACATTATCATCCACCCATCATTGGTTCAAGTCATGTGGTCTTTTCAGACACGTCGGGGCATCACCAAACATATATGTTGCAATTTTTATAAACAATATTATTATTATTATTAAATAATTTCCAATAAAGACATATTCATCATGAAAATAAAATAAATCATTAAATAAACATTTTACTATAGATTTCTATATATCCATTTTTTACAATGTCAAATAATATTATTTCCCTATTATTACAATTTCATTAATAATCGTATTAACCGTAAAGTATACTAGTATCATTAAAATCGGATATATGATATGTAAACGAATTATTTATCAAGTAATTATTCCACTATGACTTATTATTTCCATTAATCTCCTCTAAATTGTCATTAATCGTGTGATATTTATTCCACAAATTTTAAAAAAATTAGTATTTAAGAAATTTAAAATATAAAAAATTTAAAAACATAACCATTATGGTTTTCAAAACACATATGTTACAGAAGACATATATTCTAAAAAAAATTAACACTATCGTTAGATGTTTTATAATTCATATATATAAATTAAAATTTTATAATACTTCTCCACAAATACTTCAACTCTTTTATTTCATAATAGCTTATTCAATCGTATAGAGATTAACATTTAAAAGAGGGTATTTCTTATGTCGAAAAAGAGTAGTGTAAGAATCATTATTCATTTTTAAGAATAATATAATCATTTATTGTATGTCTAAATAATGACATATTTTTTACAAAATTAGACACCCTAGGATTATCTATAGTCAATCACTATCATCATATTATCAAATACTTTATAATAGGTTGTAAATAAATTTTTTTTATGTATTTTGAATATCCCCTTTGAATGTCAAAATATGATAATAGTTAGGCCCATTCTAATATAGCATAAAATGATTGAGTAAACCCCAATGCATCTCCTCATAACACTTATGTCTTTTATACCAGATACTCACACACTTATAGTATCTATAATGGTATGTATTTATATAAAAAACAATATAATATATACAATACAAAAATGCTAATATATTTTTATATAATTATACTAATTGTCTATATTATGTTTATATTCCCAAATATATGTTTTATTTAACCTTATACCCAAATATTTTAATACATTTCCACTGATACCACTGGTAGGGACTATAAATACACTACCCCAGGGAGAGTGTCTCCTTTAATACATTATCTAAATATATAATGAATCACATCCCAAAGAACTATATTCTTTTGTAGTCCTGATAAGATAGATACATACATGAGTATCAAATTAAATATGAATACACAAATTACAATTTTTTTAAGATTTCACTGTTTCTATATAAAATAAATTCATATCACTCATAGAAATTATTTTTCAATCCTATGAAAAGGATTAAAAATAAGGGTATGGTTAAATTCACGTTAAGGTTTAAGTGCATGAAATTTATCACGAATCAATAAGAATAGTCAACATTGAAAGGTAAATAATTTAAACAAATACATTTAAAAAACCTAAATATCATGGTGAGAAATAGAATAAGGAATATGGAAAGTCAAAAATCTATGAACACATGTCATATAATCAATGATATTATAATGAAATTCATCCATATATAACATCATTTCAATAATTAATGGTAATAATTACTAAATAATAGATAAATGAAATTCATAATATTGAACATCATGTTTACTTGGATCATGATACCTTAACCATCAAGGAATTTTAAAATATTTTTTCAAACATACAAGGTAGAAACTGATTTGGTTTGAACAATATTTTCTCTACCATAAATAAATTTCACAATACAGTTTTAAACTACTGTGTATAAATGCATATGGTTTGTCCAAATGATTTTTTCTTATTATACTACCAATGGATATAGGTTTATTCATTAATTAGCAACCAAACCATGCTTCATGTTCATAATTTTACTCATATATTGAATAATATATATAATTTAATTTTCAATGTTCATTATTATCTTAAATCAGTACTGAGTAATGAATAAAAATGTATCAATATTTTCCATGATAGAAAAATAAAATTCAATATAGAATACAATATGTTGAAATGGTATAAGTTTTAAGAAATAATCATATCCATGAAAAATGATATCTATAATTATTGGAAATATAATTTTTAATGATCATGGGAAATTGAGTCTTTTTAGGGATGTTATTGACTATAAAATGAAACAAGGAAGTGAATTTTCATATCATCCTTTCCCAAAATTATCATAAACCATATATAGATAGATTAACAATAGGACAAAAGGATACCCATTGGAGTATGAAGAAAGGGATTTTTTAATTGATGAATAGAGATACATGAATATATATTTAAAAACATTCATGAGAAATATATGATTTTAATTTTGAAAAAATAATTTAAATTCTTTCTGAAAAATCATTTCTTTCCTAAATCACTTTTAATAAAATATTTAAAATGATCCTGTAAATAATAATTGGAATATTAAATGAAATGAATATAATGATAAATGGTAATTATGAAAATTCATTAAATGATATAATAACGCCCCCTTTCCTCTAAATAATGATTAAAATATTTCCTTGTTTTGAAAATGAAAATAAGATTCCTTTCAGATTTACAAAAATATCCACATAGGTATTGTTTTGTATAGATCATAAGCTTTAATTGAATGATTTTTAAAGGGTGAAAATTGGTGATAATTCTATTGTAAAATCATTATATAATGGTAAAAAATGTAAACATAATTTTATAAAACAATGTTTTGGAATAAAATTAATTCTTGACCTAAGACTGAAAAGATGATGGAATTTAATAAAATATTATCTTAATTAATATAATTACAACGAGTGTAAAAAATTTACCACCCATTAAAATACAATTACTAAATTTATTAGAATAATATTAAATGTGTGTATTATGAAATGGTCAAATAATTTTCATCAATATAAATTAAATTATAAAAAATCTCGATTAGAATGAGAGATTGACATAAATAGTTATAATAATTGTAAATTTGATGTAATATTTAATAAATGAATAAATTATGATTTTAATTAGTAAATACACAGAACATAATTAGAAATAAAACATAAGGTAATAAAAATTCATTTTTCAAAATCGTAAAATGACTTAATCGTTTATGTAGAATGTAAAGACCCGTAAAATTCAAGGGAAATTTTTTTCTCTTAATTTTCTATGGGATTTTACAAGATCGCAGTTTCTGACGGCACCTGATTCTGAGGCCCGGTGTGCTCGGAATCATTTTCTGAAGTTTAGCTCAGGTACGTTCAGTGAACGAACGAGCGTGTTTTCCTAACTTTTGAACCGGTGCTTGAAATCAAAATTCGAGGACTCCGATGGAATCACTGTGCCAGAAATTACTTAGAAACACCATTTCCGGAGTTGTGTTTTCTTGGGTGTGGTTATTAAATTTTTGGTTAAGTAAAGGAATAAAATAAAAATGGTACGACCAATTTTTATTTTATTTATAGTTTTTTATCCTAAGCTAAGTAGTTGGAGTGGGACCCACTATATCCTACTACACTGGGTAGGATATTTGTGGGGTGGGGACCACACAAGCCCCACCTTTTTCAACCCCCCAATTTTAATTAAGTAACGCACTCGCACCTCATTTAAATGAAGTCAACTCTTGCATTTATCTAGATACTAAATGCTTCTTTTATTTGGGCAGTTAAAACGTTTCAATTAATTCAATTAATTTGTTGATTCAGTTTTGAATTTCAAAAATGTTTGTCTTGTGTGTTATTAAAATAAGACAAGTCTTATTTTTATTTAGGGGATCGTTGTGCGTAAGGGCTTGGGATAATTTGCACAAAGTCTTGAAGTTCTTCTTCCACGACGAAGAACATGAAGAACGCCAACCTCCAACGACGGACGATGGTGAGAGACGCCATCCTAGGAGATCGACGACCCAATGTGCATTCCTTCGTTACTTCTTCCCGCGTCAAAGGAAGGGACACATTGTTCCTCCTCAGACAATCTCCGTAAACCTGTGCATAACCTACTTCCGGGACGCCTTCTTCTGTGACGTTCAATTCCATGATGATCCTTCATTCAACAAATGCTCGAAGTAGGGGGGATTATTTCGTTTTGTTCCTGATAGCTTTCATCGCTGATTATCGTCTTATTTGAGCCACCTGATATCACAATAACGAGAGGAGGTCAGACCGCACGAACACGGCCGACCCTCTTGAGCCCTTGATTGTTGATTATTTGCGGCGGGTGTAAGGTGGCGCGGTGTCGTTGCACCGAGATGAAACTATGGGAATGGGAGAAGAAGCGTAGTGCTGCCGCGCGACGTCGGAGAACCTGGAAGAGACCGCTGCCAGAGCGGGGCTGCGGTGGAGGGTCGCAACACCGTCGCGCCGCGCCAGACGGACCAAGGCCGCGACCTTTGGCCGCGGCGAAGCAGGGAGCAGCGGCAGGCTACTGGCCACCGGTGCCAGAGCAGGGGGGTGGGACCGCGGGGTCCCGCAGCAGTAGCACGGCCAGCCAGCTGGGCCGACCGGCTTCCGAGAAGGGCCGAGGGTCGTAACCCCCGACCGACCGAATGAGCGCCCCCCCCCCCCCACATGGGGGTCGCGGTTTGAAAAACAGGGGGGAATCCCCCCCCCCCTCATCCGCACGGCCATTACGGCCGAGCCGCCTGGCCACACTGGCCGGGGCGCACCCAGGCGGGCCGGACCCGGACCCAGGTCGGTTCGACCCGGTTCGGTCCGACCTAGGGGGTATCGAGCCGGGTCTGACTGGGTCCGAACCCCCTATTTTCGGACCTGTTTCAGTCTTGTGCCCATAACATGGGTTGTGGACCTCCGATCGACACATCGTTATCTGCGATGCGATCCTTGCATCGAGACAATAGTTTTGGTATAATACACTCAAGGTTTCTGAGAACTTTGGGTTTGGCCAGGTTGGTTCGTACATGTAACCAACTAGGCCCTCGGAGCGGAAACGCTTATAACTTGAACTCTGGACGTCTGATTGACATGCCATCGACTTTGTTGGATTTCTCATAGTAAGAAGGACCATTTGGCTTACTCCTATCATGATTTGGATGCAGTTGGAGTACGGTTTGGTTGGTTTGGACATAAAAACCAACCGGCCCCCTAGGACGAAAAAGCCAATAACTCACAGACCAGACGTCTGATTGACACGCCGTCTGTGACATTGAGTTCCTGTTGACGATACAGAACTTTTGGATACATCAACTCCGGACATCCTATCAGTTGATGTATCAGCCACTCGGCTCGTGGAGCGGATCCTCCTGAACGAGATTAATGTGTGCGGGAAGCCTAGAGTTGGCTGCGACTGCGACGACGATGAAGACAGTACGGGAATCCTCCGTGGGTTCGACAGCAACGACTACAACACTCAGCGATCCTCAGTGGATCAGTGCTACTGATCCTGTGTGGGTTCGATCCTGTGTGGGTCAGTGATCAGCGATCCTGTGTGGGCCAGCGCACTTCGATCCAATGTGGGTCAGATCCTGTGTGGGTCATTGTGGGGGTTAGTTATATATCGATCCTTTGTGGGTCATTGCGGGGGTTAGTTACCTATTGATTATTTGTGGGTCATTGAAGGGGTTAGTTACTTATCCATCCTTTGTGGGTCATTGCGGGGGTTAGTACCTATCGATGTTGTGTGGGTCCGACAGCTTAAATGAATCAGTGGCTACATCTGATCATCTCTATCGTCGTTCGAAGAAGTATATCCTATGTGATCTGAGTCTTGACATTCAATCATTATCTTCGATATGATTTTCTTGCTTTCCTATATGTATTGTGTTGTGCTATCCTGTGTGGATGTGATTGAACTTGGGCTAAGATGCTGGAGCCGAACTGGAATTGATGACTTAGGTATATGTACGGGCATATACCTAAGTAGTGTCAGATGTTACTTCATGATTGTATCTTTCCTTTGTGGTTTATCCTTTGTAGAATCTGGGAGACCTTCAGGGGTATCGGGGTCCCTATTGAGTAGCGTATAATCACCCCTACACGGGCTATGCCCGCACTATGTTGTGTTGGTTGCAGACGACATATATCTCTGATCGTGGTTGAGGCATGCGGAGAAGGTCGGTACCTAGAGGTGGACCACTGGGCGGGACGTACTCGGAGCGGACGGTTGGACCCTAGGAGCTGTTTAAGCTATCTGTACCCACCCTTCAGGTGAGACTTCCAGTGGATAGGTCGACATTGTAACTTTACTTTTCAGTTGTTGTACTCCCTTTTTCAGTTGTACTTTACTTTCGGTTTGGGTTTGTATTCTGGCCCACTTACTTTTCCTCACTTACTATTGTACCCAGTTTTACATAGTGTTCACTTCTGCTTGCTTACTCATTGTGTTTGTTTACTTTATAAAATAAATTCCTTCCCTTTTTATCAGGAATTACGTCTTGGTGCTAGAGGCCAGCCCCTAGCCTATGGGAGGCGGGCTTGGGGTAGTCACGACATGGGCCTCGAGGGCGGTTCGTGACAAATTGGTATCAGAGGAGTTTGGTTCTACCGTAGAACTTAGGAATCTGGTCTTTTTCTATGTGAAGAAATAATGTTAAGAGTATTGAGTGTGGTTATCAGTCCAGGGAGTCTAGTGTTGGTGTGGAGGCCGATGTATCCATACACCAGGACCCTGACTTCTTATTTCTGACATAGTGCACAAAAACATTGATTGCATGTGTGTTTGAATTTTTCATTGTGATTACATTGTGTCAGCTCACCAAGTATACTATTTGACCATGGAGAACTTGTTTGTTTATATGATTGCCCCACGACGACAGCCATCTAGGGTTTCGAGTGTTGTGTAGGACGACAGCCCACCGACCGACGAGGCCTCGGTACAGGGCCCTTTGACAGCAGAGGCCCCGACTATACCTCTACCCGCTAAGCCACCGATGCTACCAGCCCCAACCGCTGACAGTTCACGTCACCTTGGTGCACTGCACGAGTATCAGCGTCAGTGACCGCCCAGGTTCCACGGGGAGACAGACCCTCAGGCGGCCGAGGATTGGCGGGAGGCAGCTGTACGAGTTTTCCGTTTGGTAGGGACACCAGAAGACCTCATGGTGATCCTTGCAGCGAGTCTCCTGCATGCGGCAGCAGGTAGATGGTGGAACTTGATGCTCCAAGTACACGATGAGGCATCACTCCTCTGGACGGACTTTGAGAGCCCCTTTTGTTCAATGATTTTCCCAGCCACCCTCCGTGCGGTGCGTATCCAAGAGCTTCTATAGCTACAACAGGGTAACATGATGTTCACCCAGTACTCTGTGAGATTTACAGACCTCTCGCTGTATTCGACGTACATGGTACGAGACCCATTCTTCGAGGCTCGGACCATCGAGCAGGGATTGAGGAATGATATCAGCGAATCGTTGATCTCCATCAGCATTCTGAAACAGGCATGAGTACTGGATCGAGACCTTCTCATCGAGAGTTTCCTTGATGATCCTTCATCACCAGTGAGACCTACTTCAGGGCGGCACGTAGAAGAGTCTTCAGCAGCTGGCAGTCGATGGATGACACATGGGTCCAGGCGGACCAGACCCTCAGGCGGGCGACCTCAGGACAATAGCTAAGAGGTGCAGGGCACACAGCGCAGAGCTATTCTTACAAGAGGCAGACAATGCTACGCATGCGGAGGGCATGGCCAAATGGCTCGTGACTGCCCGACCTGCCGTGCAGTGGAGCATCAGATGGTTGAGGGACCACCCAAGCAGAGGCAGAGGGTCAACAGTGGTGGTCTGCGAGGAGCAGGCGGATGAGGCAGAGGAGCTGGCCGAGCAGTAGGTGGCGGGCGATGCTTTGAGGCTCTACTATCACCACCACCAGGAGGCCCACCCCGACCATAGGGAGATGGCAGGTAGAGAAATACTCAGCTTCAAAAAGCGGAGGCCTACAACCACGGTGCGCCCGAGATGATTCGTGGTACTATTTGTGTCTACTCCACCCTTGTTGCAGTTCTTATAGACATATAAGTGGGTCATTCTTTCATTGTCGCTGCCCTTTTTTAGAGCTCGCATATTCCGACGGAGCCATTGGCTTGATCCTTACGGCGAGAGACTCCTACAGGAGCAGACTCGATGAGTACACACTGGTGCCGACATTGTGAACTTACTCACAGAGGCGAGAGCTTCGGCTGGGATCTTCTTGTAGTGGCATCGAGGCCTTACGACGTCATTTTGGGCATGGACTGGTTATCTACAGTCCATGCTCATATTGAATGTATTAGGCGCAAGGTGCGATGTGTATGCACCGACGGGAGCAGGTTCACCTTCACCGGCGAGAAGGGAGCCTTCGCAGCACAGGATGGACTCACGAAGAAGAGAGGACATCCCATCACTCATCAGGATTCTAGCCTCATCCTAGGAGCAGTTGACGTGCGGATTCCTAGTTTTCCTACAGTGGTGGATCAGTATGCAGACGTTTTCCCCGATGATGTCGCAGGGCAACCTCCTCGCTGAGAGGTGTACTTCTTATATTGACCTGTACCCCAAGACAGCCCCGATATCCACTCCAGCATATCATATGGCCCCCGCTGAGCATTGAGAGCTACGGTACAGTTGGAGGACTTGCAGTGCAAGGGATTCATCTGACCTAGTGTTTCACTCTGGGCTTCCCTGATATTGTTCGCCAAGAAGGCGGACAGGAGCTGCCGAATGTGTGTTGATTTATGTCACCTAAACCAGGTGACCATGAGGAACGAGTATCCACTATCGGGGATTGACGACCTCTTCGATCATCTCAAGGGATCACAATGGTTTTCAAAGATAGACCTATATCAGGTTAACATCAGCTCAGAGTTCGAGATGAGGACGTGCAGAAGACGGCCTTCAGATGTCGGTATTGCCACTATGAGTTCTTGGTTATGCCTTTTGGAATGAAAAACGCTCCAACAGTGTTCATGGGTCTCATGAACAGGATAATTCTGCCATACCTCGATCAATTTGTCGTGGTCTTCATCGACGACATATTGATATACTCGACGATAGAGGAAGAGCACGCCTACCACTTGCGGGTTGTACTGGACACACTCCGAGAGCACCATCTTTATGGTAAGCTCTCGAAGTGTCATTTCTGGATATGTGAGTCCACTTCTTGGGATAGTTCATCTCTGAGGTGGTAGGTGCGGTTGTTCCTACGAAGATAGAGGCAGTGCTAACTTGGGAGCCACCCAGGAGCATGATAGAGGTGCAGAGTTTCTTGGGGCTAGCTGGGTACTACCAGAGATTTGTGCCAGACTTCTCCAGAGTTGCAGCACCACTCTCAGCTTTGACGAAGAAGGGGAAACCCTTTTTGTGGTCAGACAGATGTCAAAAGAGCTTCCAGAAGCAGAGACAGAGATTGACCAGCGTGCCTATCTTGAGGCTACCAGAGGAGGGAGTAGGGTACGTAGTCGACTGCAATGCATCAGGGACTGGACTCGGATTTGTCCTGATGTAGGAACGGTTCGTGATCGCCTATGGATCACATCTGTTGAGGCAGCATGAGCAGAACTACGCTACCCATGACCTGGAGCTACCAGTGGTGGTTTTCGCTCTTAATATGTGGCGACACTATCTGATGGGTGAGTGCCTTATAGTCTACTAAGACCACCAGAGTCTCATGTACGTCTTCTCGCAGAATGACCTGAACCTGAGACATCGGCTATGGCTCGAGTTCTTCTAGGACTATGACTTTGAGGTAGTCTATACTCATATGAAGAGGAACATAGTAGCCGATGCTCTCAGCAGGAGGACTGGCATCCAGCTACCTGGGGAGGCGACAGAGTAGTTAGCCGCTTTTCAGATATCCTTCGTGGATAGAGATGGTGCAGCCTTTCTTCAGTCACTCACAGTCACTCCTCTACTACTGCAGCGGGTTAGAGAGGCACAACATGGGGACGTAGACTATGAGATGCGGCATGCACAGATATCCTCAGGATAGGCACCTGATAGATTCTCTGTGGGAGGAGGGCACACCATCCTTTTTAAAGGACGTACCATGGTACCGACTTCTTTATATGAGGAGGTGTTGAGGGAGTTTCACACATCACCTTTAACGGTACATCCAGGAGTGGCGAAGATGTACCAGGAGCAGAGACGACAGCACTGGTGGCCAGGTATGAAGAAGTTTGTGGAAGAGTTCGTTTATCGATGCCTCACCTGTCAGCATTTAAAGTTATAACACCAGGCACCAGAAGGATTGGTACAACCTTTGGAGGCCCCGGAGTGGAAGTGGGATGGGATATCTATGGACTTTGTGACTGGACTTCCATGAACATCAAGAGGTCACGACTCCATTTGGGTGATTTTCGACCGACTCACCAAATCGGCTCACCACTTACCCATCAGAGAGCAGGGCTCATTGGAGAGATTGGGATGTCTCTAGGTTCCGGAGATTGTACGGCTTCATGGTGTACCATGATCTATTGTCTCTGATCGAGATGCTCCCTTTACTTCCCGGCTTTGGAAGGGGTTGCAGGAGGCATTCTGGATGCAGCTACATCTGAGCACCGCCTTTCACCCTCAGAAGGATGGTCAGATGGATAGGACCATTCAGACTCTCGAGGACATGCTGCACGCATGTGTCCTCAACTTTGGTCGCAGCTGGGAGGACCACCTACCCTTGGTGGAGTTCGTGTACAACAAAAGCTACCACTCCACCATCGAGATTCCACCATACGAGGCATTGTACGACCGACCTTGCATATCACCTCTCTGCTGGACAGACCTTGGGGAGTCAGTACTTGTGGGACCAGAGATGGTCTAGGCCACGACAGAGAAGGTCCAGGCCATCCAGGAGCGGATGAGGACAGCTCAGATCCGGCAGAAGTCTTATGCTGACAAGAGGCGGAGGACAATAGAGTTCGAGGATGGCGACCACGTTTTCTTACGGGTCTCACCTCGACGTGGTTTATGGATATTTGGCTGAGGCGGAAAGTTGTCTCCACGCTTCATCGGACCATTCTAGGTCCTCATTAGGATTGGCGAGGTGGATTACCGCCTGTCTCTACCACCTCAATTGCACCGGGTGCACGACATCTTCCATGTATCTCAGCTGAGGAGGTACGTGCATGACCCGATGCATATCATTGACCATGGGGAGTTGGAAATTGATGATGGGGTGACTTTTGTGGAGGTCCCAGTGGAGATCGAGTATCGATTGGAGAGGGTCCTACGTGGATGGTCGATTCCTCTAGTGTAAATCAGATGGCATCACGAGAACATCCAAGAGAGCACATGGGAGCGGGAGGCTCAGATGCGTGCACAGTAACCACATTTGATTCGCTAGTTTATGATGTATCTTTACGGGGACGTAAATTCATGAGGTGGGAGTAATGTAATGACCCGTAAAATTCAAGGGAAATTTTGTTTTTCTTAATTTTCAATGGGATTTTACAAGATTAAAGCATCTGATGACACCTGATTCGAAAGCTCGGTGTGCCCGGAATAGTTTTCCAAAGTTTAGCTCAGGTACGTTCAGTGAACGAATGAACGGGTTTTCCTAAAATTTGATCCGGTGCTCAGAATCTAAATCTGAGGACACTGATGGAATCGCAACGCCGATAATTGCTTAGAAACACCTTTTCGGTTGTTCTGTTTTCTCGAGTGTGGTTATTAAATTTTTGGTTAAGTAAAGCTATAAAATAAAAATGGTGCAACCAATTTTTATTTTATTTAAAGTTTTTTAACCTATGATAAGTGGTTGGAGTGGTACCCACTATATCCTACTCCACTAGGTAGGATATTTGTGGGGTGGGGCCTACACGAACCCCACCTTTTTCAACCCCCCCTATTTTAATTAAGTAACGCACCCGCACCTCCTTTAAATGAAGTCAACACTTGTGTTTATCTAGATACTAAACGTCTCTTTTAATTGGGCGGTTAAAACGTTTTAATTAATTCAATTAATTGATTTATTCAATTTTTCATTTCAAAAACGTTTGGCTTGTGTGTTAATAAAATAAGACAAGTATTATTTTTATTATGGGGTTCGTTGTGCATAAGGGCTTGGGAGAATTTGCTCAAAGTCTTGAAGTTCTTCTTCCTCGACGAAGAACGTGAAGAACGCCGACCTCTGATGATGGATGACGGAGAGAGTCAACTTCTTCGGAGATCGACGACCCGACGCTCATTCCTTAATTCCTTCTTCCCACGTCAAAGGAAGGGAGACACCATTCCTACTCGGACGATCTCTGTCAACGTGTGTGGTACCTTCTTCTGTGACACCTTCTTCCACGATGTTCAATTCCGCGACGAGCCTTCGTTCAAAAAACGTTCGAAGTAGGGGGATTTATTTATTTTCATTCCTGATTACTTTCATCGCTGATTATCATCTTATTTGAGACGCCTGATATCGCAATAACGAGAGGATGTCGGACCACACAAACACGACCGACCCGCCTCCCCCCTTGATTGTTCATTTGATGCGGCGTGTGTAAGGCGGCGCGGTGTCGTCGCACCGCGCTGAAACTATGGGAATGGGCAAAGAAGCGCGGTGCCATCGTGCCACGCCGTTGATGTCGAACAAACCGCGGCGTCGTCACGCCGTGCCAGAGAACCTGGAAGTGACCGCGGCCAGTACGGGGCCGCGACGGAGGGGCACGGCACCGTCGTGCCGTGCCGAACGGTCCAAGGCCGCGGTGGAGCAGGGAGCGGCGGCCGGCTACTGGCCGCCGGCACCGGAGAAGGACGGAGGGACTGCGGGGTCCCAAGGGAGCAGCACGGCCGGCCAGCCGGGCCGGTCGGCTTCCGAGAAGGGCTGGGAGTCGTAACCCCCGGCAGGCCGAAGGAGCAGCGCCCCTCTGCGAATAACGCTGACCTCTGATGACGAATGATGGAGAGAGACAACTTCCTCGGATATCGACGACCTGACACTCATTCCTTCAGTCCTTCTTCCCACATCAAAGGAAGGAAGAAACCATTCCTACTCGGATGATCTCCGTCAACATGTGCGGAACCTTCTTCTGTGACACCTTCTTCCGCGATGTTAAATTCCGCAACGAGCCTTCGTTCAGCAAACGCTCGAAGTAGGGGGATTTATTTCTTTTTGTTCCTGATTACTTTCATCACTGATTAGCATCTTATTTGATCCGCCTGATATCGCAATAACGAGAGGAGGTCGGACAGCACGAACACGGCCGACCCTCCTCCCCCCTTCATTGTTGATTTGTTGCGGCGTGTGTAAGGCGGCGCAGTGTCATTGCACCGCGCTGAAACTATGGGAATGGGAAAAGAAGCGTGGAGCCGTCGCGCCACGCCATTTATGTCGAACAAACCGTGGCACCATCACGCCGCGCCGGAAAACCTGTAAGAGACCGCGGCCGGAGCGGGACCGTGGCGGAGGGGCGCGAAACCGCCGCGCCGTGCCGAATGGACAAAGGCCTTGGCGGAGCAGGGAGCGGCGGACAACTACCGGCCACCGGCACCGGAGGAGGAGGGCGGGACCGCGGGGTCCAGCGGCAGCAGCACGGCCGGCCAGCCGGGCCGGTCGGGTTCCGAGAAGGGTCAGGGGTCTTAACCCCCGGCAGGTCGAAGGAGAAGCCCCCCACATGGGTGTTGTGGTTTGACAAACCGGGGGGCATCGCCCCCCCCCTCATCTGCTCGGCCGTTACGGCTGAGTCGGGCCGCAACCAAGCTTGGCCAGGCCGCGCCCGCCAGGCCGTGCCACGCCCAAGTGGGACGGACCCGGACCCGGGTCAGGTCGTCCCATGGGGTATCGGGCCGGGTCGGACCGGGCCCGAACCCCCTATTTCCGGACCTCTTTCGGTCTTTTTCCCATAACATGGGCTGCGGACCTCCGATTGATGCACTGTTAGATGCGATGGGATCCTTGGATTCAGACGGTCGTTTCGGTATAATACACTCAAGGTTTCAGTGAAGTTTGGGTTCGGCCGGGTTGGTTCGTACACGAAACCAACCGGGCCCTCGGAGCGGAAACACTTATAAATTGAGCTCCAGACATCCAATTGACATGCCGTCGACTTTGTTGGATTCCTCTTAGTGGGAAGGACCATTTGGTTACTCCTCTTGAGGTTTGGATGCAGTTGGAGTACGGTCGGGTTGGTTTTGACTTAAAAACCAACTGGGCCCCAAGGACGAAAAAGCCAATAACTCACAGACCAGACGTCCGATTGACGCGCCGTCTGTGACATTGAGTTCCTGTTGACGATATGGAACTTTTGGATACTTCAACTTCCCACTTCGTTTCAGTTGAAGTATCAGCCCCTCGGCTCGTGGAGCGGATCCTCCCAATCGATCGTGTTGTGTGTGGGATCCCTAGAGCTAGCTGCGACTGCGACGACTATGAAGACAGTACGGGAATCCTCCGTGGGTTCGACAGCAACGACTACAACACTCAGTGATCCTCAGTGGATTAGTGCTACTGATCCTGTGTGGGTCTGATCCTATGTGGGTCAGCACTTAGCGGTTCTGTGTGGGTCAGCGCTTAGCGGTTCTGTGTGGGCCAGCTAACTTTGATCTTATGTGGGTCAGATCCTGTGTGGGTCATTGCGGGGGTTAGTTACCTATCGATCCTTTGTGGGTCATTGCGGGGGTTAGTTACCTATCTATCCTTTGTGGGTCATTGGGGGGTGGGGGGGGGGGGTTAGTTACCTATTGATACTTTGTGGGTCATTGTGGGGGTTAGTACCTATCGATCATGTGTGGGTCTGACGACTATGATTAATCAGTGGCTACATCTGATCATCTCTGTCATCATTCGAAGAAGTATATCCTGTGTGAGATGAATCTTTACATTCAACCATAATCTTCGATATGATTGTCTTTCTTTCCTATATGGATTGTATTGTGATATATTGTGTGGATGTGATCGAAATTGGGCTCGGATGCTGGAGTCGAACTGGAATTGATGACTTAGGTATATGTATGGGAATATACCTAAGTAGTGTCGGATGTTACTTCATGATTGTATCTTTCCTTTGTGGTTTATTATTTTGTGGATTCTGGGAGACCTTCGGGGGTCTCGAGGTACCTACTGAGTAGCGTATACTCACCCCTGCACGGGATATGCCCGTACTACGTTGTGTTGGTTACAGACGACTGATAGCGCTGATCATGGTTGAGGCTTGTAAAGCAGGCCGGTACCTGGAGGTGGACAACTGGGCGGGACATACTCGGAGTAGACGACTGGACCCGAGGAGCTGTGGAGGCTATCTGTACCCACCCTTCATGTGGGACTTCCAGTGGATGGCTTGACATTGCGGATTTACTTTTCAGTTGTTGTACTCCCTTTTTCATTTGTACTTACTTTTAGTTTGGGTTTGTATTCTGGCCCACTTACTTTTTCACACTTACTATTGTACCCAGTTTTTCTTAGTGTTTACTTCTGCTTTCTTACTCTATGTGTTTGTTTACTTTATAAAGGCCATTCCTTCCATTTTTATTGGGAATTACGCCTTGGTTCTAGACACCATCCCTTGGCCTATGGGAGGCGGGCTTGGGGTAGTCATGGTACGAGCCCCGAGGGCGGGTCAAGACATAGAAGGTCATGATAGTGAACAGAAATTGAATGTAGAAATGTATTACCTGCAACTTCTTTTTTATTAAACAATGTTTAACCTCATTTATAGTGTTTTTAAAATAATAATAATTAAAAAACCATATTAATAATTATAATATAACATATTATACATTTATAACATCATATTTCACTATAAATAATAATCATTCATTATTTTCATTATTGTGACTATTAATTTGATAGTTTTTTCATTTAATATATTTCATGAGAGTTAAAAATTTTATGCATATTATATAGATAATAATGAAAAATAATTATAATAATTAAATAATTAACATATTTATACAGTAATTTTTATTTTATAAGAATTCATTAAAGCTGTTTATTAAAAATTATGTATGTTATGAACATAGAGATGATAAGAAACACATGCATAAAATTAACATGTCCTTTTTTCATTGATCATTATTTAAATCAGGAATGTAATATTAAAAATTTAAATAATTATCAAAATTCCATATATTTTATATTATATACTTATATATATATCATCAATTTGGTTTCAAAATGAATATGTTTCACACCATTTCAAGAAGGTTTTAGTCAATAGGTACACAAACAACGTTATCATTATTACATGAGTAAAAAACGAAATTGAGAAGATAAAATTTATTTTAATTATATAATGATTAATATTTAATGAATATTATAATGATTTTATTTTATCACATATAATAATAATATTTATATTTATCATCTTCTATCTTCAATGTTTGTGAAATATGAATCACATCACCTGTACGGTGGAAGTTCACTGTACAAATGTGTCATGTTATCATGACTCTTATGCGTTAGTAGGTAAAATAGAAATTAATTATATAATGTATCAAAAGGTATTAGTATGTTATAAATATTATATATATTCATTAAATCCATAATTATACCCATATTTAGTGGCGGAAATGGGAAACCAAATGAGATTAGTTTACAAGGAGCTTTTCTTCTGTACAAACTAATGATGATTTTGTAACCCATTTGATGGAAGATGATATGGTTTTAGGTCATATAATTATTATTATAAAATTATATAATAAATAAAAGGATGAGATTATTATATAATAATGATTTAATAAAAAAATAAGAGTTGTAGAATGACGTAAAATAAATATGCTTATTAATGGACAATAACTCGTCTTCGAGTATCCTTTTTGGGATTCTTACTAAATACTTCATATGTTAGTTTTTTGAAAAAAAAGACGACTTCTATGATGATGGGATGAATTTTATGATGTCAGATGGTTTTTTATTGAATGAACCAATATATTGTGATGGTTTTATGTATAGAAGAATGGGGTAGGATTTTATATGCGTCGGAGAGGATTCACATGATATTTTTAAAAGCATTGATTGATCCCATATTTTTCTTCTGTAAAAGGAACACAAAACAATATATTTAAATCCATATAGGTTTTACTATTGAAATATATCTATGTAATATTATTTATTCAATTTTATAAGTCATTTTAAAACTTATATTTACAATTTAACCAAACGATATACCCTCTTTATCTATAAATGTGGATATTATTTTTTACTCCATTTACTATTCAAGATGGTAAAAAAATAAAATTTACATTATATAAATTATAAATTATTATTATTCAAAATATTTAATAAATTTTTTCTAAATTAAATTCATATAAGTAAAAAAATCAATTTAAAATTAATACCACACACGTTGAGATATGATTGGTTGTTAAAGTGGAAATATTCAGAAGCTTAAAAAATATTAAATATGTAAATTAAATATGAAAATTATTTTAATAACCTAAATTTTAATAAAGGATATAAAATTGAAATAATTTTATTTTAATATTAATTCTAAATATATGCCAACATTTTCAATTATTTAATGAAAAGGAACTTTTTTTAATTTCTGGGTTTTTCATTATTTATCAAAATTTTATCTTTTTAGAAAAATCCCAAAAATTCTTTATTAGATAATTTTTTTATTCAAATTAAAAAATTATTATTTATTTTTCAAATAAATTTTCAAATAGTGGTATCAATACTTTTCTATTCTGCGGGAAAAAGAGCGAATAAATTATATTTTAGAAAAATTCAGTTTTTTCAGAACATATATCATTTTAATTTTAATGATAATTATTTTATTTATGATAAAATTATATTAATTAAATATTCATAAACTAAATACTTTTTAATGTCAGTTAATCCTATTAATACATTCAAATTTAATGGCGAGTTAATAACTGTTATATTGAATAATTATATTTTAATAATATATTGTTTCACGATAAAACATGGCCTTAAATATAACACAACATATCAAAAAAAAACAATTATATGATGGAACATAAGTTAAAATTTGTGTTTATTATAATTAAATATATTTATGATATTTTATTTATTTTAAAAAATATATATCATTCGGTCTCAGGGTCTTATATTCTGTTAACTCTTCATGTGGCATGTCTTACACACTATCAAATAATTTTTTTTTATTTTTGAGTTTTAACATATATAATAATATCAAAAATACCATTTATTAATTTACTGTATTTATCGCACCAATTTAAAATTTAATTTGTAATTTTCAAAATTTTGAATTTCAATAATAAATTTATCTTAAATATAAAAATGGCCAAATATTTGGATGTATAAATTTTTATATGAGAATTATATTTTGGAAATAAATTATTCTTAAAAAATTGAAATCAATAAATTCAATTTTTTATGTTCATAATTAAATTATTATTTATTTTATTGAACTATTCCCTAATCTCAATCCATAATTTTGTTCCCCAAAACTATCACACAACATGGTCATGTAATATTCTCTTATTTTAAAAAAAATTAAAATATGGGAAGATATCTCAGAAATGGGATACCCAAATAAGCTTAAAAATCTCATTATAATATTATTAAATGGAGCAAATGTTTTTATAACTTTGTACATGTGAGATTATTACCCTATAATTTCCATAAATTCATTGAAATTTGATACATTGAAATTCCGCCATCCTCTAAGACAACAAATATTTTGGTTGTAACACAATCATAACTATCTCGATAAGATTCCAATACAGATAAAACATTTCTAGTAGATATAGGTGATATATGATAAAAAATTATACTTTAGATCATTCTTATATTCTTACATTTATTTCAATGAAAATTTCAATCCTTAAATATAAAATATATATAGGGAAATATAGAGACATTATCCCTATAAATTAGAACCTCCACTTACATTCAAAGGGTTGGAAAAATAGTTTTTTCATTTTCTATAGAATATGATATGTTACAAATTTTCATTATTTTGTAGATATTTCATATATTTGAGTTCATTTTCCCCACTTCTCTTTCATTTTCTCTTATTCTATCATTCATCGTTCCATTTTCAACTCTTTTGAAAATTTAGAAACAACTTTGGTGATTGTGTTTTTTGATATGTTTGATTTAAAAATTGTGTTGAATATTATTAATAAATATTTTCATGAAAATGATATCATCAATAAAATGTCATATTAATGACAACCCCTATTAAATAACATCATTTTGTTTCTTTTTTTTTCAGGAATTCATATATATATATATATATAATGAATTTAATAACTCCCCTACCATATTTTTTTCACAATTTGGTATATTCTATTATTAAATTGTGATAATAGGATAATATTTTATAAGAGAAGCATCCTTGAGAAATCAACCCTGTGGTGCACACTACACTTCATTAATATATATTAAAAATTTATTGTGCGGGTATTATTAAAAAATATCTTTAATAAATTTGGAACAATTTATTCAGAGTAAAATATATGGCACACAATTCTTATCAAATAAAAAATTAAATTAGAAAAACATAAATTTTGAATAAAAAAATAACTTCTTTGAAAACCTATAATTTCTTAATTGAAATATGGATGTTGAAAGTAATTTTTAATTCAAATATATTTTTAAAAATATTATTGAAGAAAATTATGAGTAATAATGGAGAAATTAATTACATAAAAACAACAAAATAAAAATGTAATTATAGAATCAAATGGATTATATATCCTCTTCATTGAAAATATTGCAAACTAAAAATTAGAATCAAGAACATGAGGAAGAGAAGCATGTTTTTGTACTTTTTTCAGTCGATGGTCCATGTGAGTGAGACATTATGAAGGAAAAATACTCAAATATTTTCATACCATTTCCATTGGAGTTTAATTAGGAATAATTTTTAATTGATTCATATGTGTGAGCTCAAGACTAATTGGATAAATATTTTGATGATTTTGTAGAATATTAAAAGGTATGTGATTCACACCTATTTTTCAATTAAGACATATCACTGACTTTTAAAAAGGGAATAAAAAATTTGATTAAATGAATAAAACATTTTATTATAATAATACTATTCATCCATCCACAATAAACATTCAATAAGTGGAATTCAGAAAAGAAGATGAATTGAAAGTATAGCATACATGAGGAGATAATAAATTATTAATTTTAATTTATACTAATTTTATTGAACATTAATTTATTTTTACCTCAGACGACATTAATTTTTATTATTTAGATAAAATATGGATACACTATCTAGGTTAATGGAGAATATGATACCCATTATGAGATCGAGTTACTAGTGGACCAACATGATGAAATCATGTTCCAAGATGACCTACTTAAGGGAGAGAATTAATTATATAATATTAATGTTTCATCATAATCATGTTAATTTCGTTCCAAACTCCCTTTTGAAATTTATAAAACAAAACCAATTGAGAATACATTTGATGTTGATATATAAGAGGTAAAAAATGATGTTAATTAATGTTTCAACCCATTCTTTTTTCCCCAAAATAATTGAACTACAACACTTCAAAGGGGTTTTGAATGTTTTACACTATACAAGAGTTATTCTATAACCAATTTAATGTAAAGAATGTTAGACGTAAAACACTGTGTGGGATCTAATCACATAAACCAACTGCACAATCAAAATGGGGATTAAGAGATCAAAATTCCTAACTATGGATAATAAAATCTTATATCCCACAAGGAGGTTGTAAGCACATGTTATCCAATTTCCACATCATATTACATCTTTCATTAATTTTATTATGTTTCTTCATTATTTATATGTAGATTTGGTTTTATCTGGGATCTTATCTATTATATTCTATGGTAAAATTAATCAAGGTAGAATCATTCATTCTCGCTAGTTTTTATACAATTAAATTCCTACTTTGTTGAGCTTAATTTATGTATTGAAAAATTTTATGTGGGGGGATTCAACTTGCATAGGATTTTTTAATTATTTTTCATTTTCTTAGAAACTTTTTGGTTTAACAGATACCTTAATTCATTTTTCACACCTCCATTAATTTGTACTAAGATATCATTATTCTATATAAAATGGATTTGAAAATATTAGTTGAATGGGAATATTTTTAATTGATTTTTAATTTCAATAATTATGATAATTTTTATTATTTATTATAACAATTCCTATAAAAAAAATGATTGATTTTTTTGTATAAAATGATATATTCTAATGCCTTTGGAATTATTTATCAAAATACCCAATTTTTCATGACGGTAACATGGAGTATTCATAAAAACTAGAACATGTTCTTATTCTCAATCAAATATATAGACATTATAATTATTATTTTTATTGATCATTTTCTTAGCAATATATATATTAAAAAAATATTCATATTTACTTTTACCATTGTTTATCCTTTAGAATCCATGAATATCCTTATATTTTTTTGCAATGTTAATTGAAAATTTTCTCTACTTATATTTTCTCATTATATTTTTTGAATGAATATATCATGTTTTAGTATAGGGTAAGGTATTTTCGTGTTTTTTGGTGATTTAGACCATTTTGAGGGTTGTGAACAATTATTTCAATTTATCATTTTAAGAATGTGAATGATTCACTTTCATTTATTAGACATAATCTTTATGAGATGTTCATGAAAAAACAAAAAAAAAACTAAAATAATAATAGGAAAAAACACAATAAATGGAGAATAGAATGAATTATTTATTATTCATTAATTATTGATTCATATACCAATTATCATAATTTAGGACATGATTTACATTTATCCATTATTTATATATTCAAATCATCCCATGTGAATAATAAAAAATTGAATAAAAGAGAAATAAAAAGAAATGAAAATAGATAATTATGATAAAGTATTTATTTTTATTCAATTTTTGATTCATATACTATGTAATAAATATCATGGTGTTGTGTTTCCAATTTATAAGGGTAGATGGGTGGGGAATTTCAATGGGTCTCACATGATTATTCATTCATTATTCTAAATAGTTAAACCTTCATTTCTGACCTGAAATTATTTAATGATTTTACCCACAATACATAAATTATAGATATTTATTTTAAAAAATAGAGATTGCTAAAATTTATATTTCGCACACGATGAAGATATGAAAATTGTCACATGAATGTGGAAATACATTAAATATTCATGTATTATAATACCTCTTAAATTAGTTTCTCTTCAGTAAAGGGCGACAAAATATTACATTGTGTAGTTGTTTTTTATTGGTCCATGGATATATTTTTGAGGATTAATTAATTTAAATATGATTGGTAAAAAAGGAATTAAATTTTTTTATATATTAGTCATGAATATATTTTATTTATGAAATGATTGAGTAAATTTTCTTACTTTTGTTTTTAATATGGATTTTGATTAAGATATTTGATGATTTATTAAGATTACTGTGTATAATTCATCGGTATTAATGACACTTATTTGTTCAAAAACATTTTTATATAATAAAATATTTTAACATAAAAAACTATATATTTTAAGGTTAACTGTTTCAAATATAATTTTTATTAGTAATTTGTGATTCACATTAAAAATGGAATAATATTTAAAATGGATATTATTATATCATAATCAAATTTCAGGTATAAAATATTCAAAAATATTATATATCCTGAAACGAAATCATTATATTATTCAAAACATGATTTTTTATTTAATTAAACTAGAACCAATTCTTATTCCATAATTTATACGTGAAGAAGTAGCATACTACCCAATCATTGGAATATGTGTCTAGATTTAAATTGTTTTAAAGATGTAAAAATCTATTACATAGTGGCTTCCCAATATAGATTAAAATTAGAAAGGAAATATAAAATATACCTTTTAACATGTCCTATAAAATTGGCCAAATTATATTCAACCTCTATAATGGACATAAATTATTTGGAATTGAGCACTTTAGAATTCTAAAAGTGTAATTAGTAGAAAATATTTTCAATGTAAAACTATCATAAAGCCCCCCCCCCCAAACCTGGTCAGTATATGTAAATATTTTTGGTTTTTCTAGGATATAGAGAATATTTATTTTAAACAATACCAATTTCACATATTTACACATTTATTTGGATGAAAATTGTCATTTTTAGGCCCGTTTTTTTGTGAAATTTTTTCCCAAACTTTAAAAAAATCAAACCTAATATTTCATTTCAAGGGTTATAAATGTTAGTTAAAAATTTTCTATATAATAGGATATGTTCGGATATTGATATATATATATATATATTAAATTTATTTTATTTCATTTTCCTCTCTGTTATTTCTTTTTATTTTTTTGTTCTTATATTTTTATATTCTAAACTCCATTGAAATGAATAAATAACATCGGTAATTGTTTTAGGGTAAGGGGAGGGATGATTCCTGATTTATTTTGGAAATAATGATTTTTTAATTATTATATTCTATTAATTTTAGTTGAGGTAATGATATTTCCTATAGTTTACCCCTCTTTGATTAATATTGAATTATTCTTCCCATTAATTTTTATTCCTCATCTTTATCATCATAAATTTTCATTTATGGTGGAGTAGTGTTATATAACAGATTATGGTCTTATATGTGAAGGGATAATATGAAATGATAATAATTTAATGGGAGGGTCTTAAGTGGTATAGTTCATCTAATTTTTAGGAAGAATATATATAAATAATATTCTAATGATCAATTATTACATAAAAATGATATACTAAGAATAACAATTCGACTTCAATAAATTCATTATTTTGTTCATCATTTTATACATAATTAACTCAAGTATATGTATATATGTATATATAAAATTTATTTCTACCCCCCCCCCCCCCCATAGCCCATCATATTAATTTTTATCATAGTATTATATTCTTGTTTTATATGGTGCCAATAATAATATTTTGTCTATAAGAGGCGTCATCAGAAGATTGACCCTTGGGTTCCCATGACTTGATATTCATAAGTAATATAAATTTATTGCTGGGTAATTG
Organism: Viscum album; assembly: GCA_963277665.1. NCBI lineage: Eukaryota > Viridiplantae > Streptophyta > Magnoliopsida > Santalales > Viscaceae > Viscum > Viscum album. The sequence goes on along the minus strand of OY728159.1, from coordinate 1,143,528,806 downwards.
AAAAAAAAATCCCTCCCGTACTTATCCCCACAACTGATCATCACCAGCCTTGTGCCAACAAAGTGGTGAACGAAATAACCTACCATAGATAGCCTCATACGGTTCCATTTGAACCTTATCTGGGTAAATGTTATTATATGGGAACTCATACAAGTAGAAGTTATCATCCCATTCTCCCATGAATAAAATGGTTTAATTTTATGTAATATCTTCTATTATATAAATTTTCTAGTAAGACTGTTGGTCATTACAAGGATGATATATTGTTCATAATCTCAGCTGATTCTTTAAGGCCTTCTATAAGCCCCAAAAAAAATGGAAATTAAAATTAAGCATCTATAGCAGAATAAATTCACAATATAACAATATAAATGGATTAATTCTCATGAAAAATCCATATTCCCATCCTTTCAACTTAAGGATAATCAATGATCTTTCAAAAATAAAAAAATATCTAATAAAAATCCAAATAAATAGAGTCATACCTTCATAGGGTTCTAGGTAACCTCATTGCAATGTCCATCGTGGTGTCTTCCCAGTTTGACATGTGAACTCCGAGTATTTGAAGTAAACCATCATAATATTGGTGATCAAGCATAATCCCCTTTCATGTATGGGTCCATGATAAAAACCACCATTTTCAGTGTTTATCACTATCCCCCAAAAAATTCTAATGATGTTATTGTACATATTTCCCAAAAATGTATCTACAAACAACATATATGTATAGAAGTCTCTCATCAACTCTTCCATGATGGAATCATTGAATATAAAATTCCCATATAAAATAATCACATAGCCACTATAAAATGAGAACCAAAATATTAAATCACCACCGTCTAGATGTTTGTATATCACAAATCACTTTAGGTAAACATCTTGGTTATCCTTTACATGGTCTACTAATTAAGACGTGAGCATGAATGAAGAAAAAATCATTTTTACTTAGTCCTCATATGCATTCTTCCTTCAGAATTCCAACAAGATCACCTAACAATATTGTTCCTCTAAATTCCATTCACCAATGTGCTAAGTGACCTACATATTATGTCTAAGATAATTTGAAATGATGATACCTTTATGTGATCCATAACGTGTGTCAAAGTAAAACATATGTTAATACTCTAGTAAAAACCAATTCAAAATATCTAGGTCCTAGTATGTGAATATATATTTAAGGGAACTTTGGTTATTATATAAAACAACCCACATTCTGAAGAGATAATGCATTCATGACATCAATGCATAGACAATGACTTTTATGTCCTCTCTATGGATTTGATAGTTCTTCTCATTTTGTCAAAGATGATGTGAATCATAAGCTACTACACACTCTTGATATATCATTAAATATATAAAAACAATTCCTCATTAATTACACTAAATATTAAAAGAAATCCCTAGATTTTGAAGTATCATAATTGTAACAAGGATCGAATTAATATTTACTCTAGGTTATTTATCTTGACACTTTTTCACTACTAGATAATTACACATTTCTTCCCCAATACACCCAACAGTGATGATAATTGGTAAAAGTATGTGATAAAATTTTATAAATATACATTTATACACATAATGTTCATGATATAAAACATATTTTGGGGATTTCTCTGAGAAATAACTTCCTCTGTATTCATTTCATATAATTATGTACCCATAACATATACTACCTGGTTTTTTTGAAATCCTAAATAAAAAATGAACACATTGATGGACATTTATAATTCATTTTTTTGTCAATGTGTACATAGAAATATATTTATATTTATTACATTCCACTATATGGTTAGTGGGTAGATGATGTTTTTATTAATTAACACAATGATGAACAAATAATGACATGGGTGGAAGATCTTGTTCATGAAAGAGTTAACCACATCAGTGAATTCATCAGTCCATATGAATTCTCAATGTAAATTTATTACCCATAAATTATCTGATGTTTTATATTTTGGATTAACTTCTGTATAACATATAGATAGTGACATGACAATTTAAGATCAATCATGGAGAACTACTGGTCTACCCATTACTAATCAGAGATACCATCAATATTCAGAATATGATATTTGTTCTTCACCATCATGTGATTCATATTTTTATAATATATATATAGTAGAAGAACATATATTATTTTTTTGAAAAGAAAATAGGATCACACACCAATGATATAATTATAAAGATAGATTACTTCTACTCCAAATATGTTTTTTTATCTTTAGCTTCTTCGTGTCATCAACACAATTTGATTAGGGGGAATCGAAGTAGTTTGTACTCCAAAAAAAATTCTATTAGATATTCAAATACTATATAAAATTTATGTTCTATAAATTCATCATTAAATTCATATTGAAAGAGATACACAACTCGAAGAAAATAAGAGGGGGAATCTATTATTCTAGTCAACATAGCCAATTCCAGAATATTTCAAATTATCACCCTAAGGTGACTCAATTATATACCATGAATAAATAATCTTGGTTCCCATTCACCATTCATATAGAATCTATCTCTCTTGGTATATTAATAAGACACCCATCATCTATAGAAATAAATTTTTAATAAAAATATGGCTAGATAGTACATTTGTAAAATCACATTGAAGTTCCCCATCTCTATAACAATAATTTCGCATATATTTCAATAACCATATATCAATATAAGATAATTTTTTGCTCAATAATGTTGGTAAGATATCATAATCGGTGGTCTATCAAAGTGAAGTAACTCAAATGGAAAATTGATTTATAATTTATTTATAGAAAAAACTTTTATAGATATAATGGATTAAGAAACACCCATATCAAACATCATAGTTGACCAGGCATAAGTGACCATGAACACACCAATGAAGGTATATGGTCACTAAAAATAAAATTTGCGAGTCTGATCATAATATATAGAATTTCCTATCATTATGTTTTGACCCATCTATTGAAAACTATTTTCTGATAAGTCTATATTCCCTATTGAGGGGCTTGATAGTCAACATTCCTAGATATCCAATCAAAATTATATAAAACCATATATTTTTTTGAATATGACTATCCTTGAAAAAATGAAGTCATTCCATAGTTGGCTTATAGAAATAATTACAATAATTCCCTATTTTCTAGAATTTGACTCGCATGCATTAATCCTCATATATAGAGGATGATAATGATGTCCTTTATTTACCTAAATTATTACTACACATATTATACTATCTCTCTTTCCTCATCCTACTACCATAATAATATGCAATAGTAGTGGGAGTATTTTGAATAACTATACTTCTATGACAATTTTATATGCATGTTATTTTGTCATACTCTATCCCCTTCTCAAATGTTAGGGCCCTATGAAGTACTTACATATAATTTGTCAGGTCAAATACCCTAACCTGGTATCTGAGATCTGATTAAAGCCCAATATTGGTCTTTATTAACTTATAATCCTCATTAAAAAATAAGATAAAAAAGGATATGAATCATGACTCCAGTTGAACACAATGTGGAAGTCATAAACACATACTTGAACTAGATGAACTCCTTGGTATGACCTGTCTTCATCATGTGAAGATATTATTAACCAAAAAACGAATCCTAAAAATTCACAAATGTAAGAACAACTATTCTTTAAACATTATTCATTTTAGACCATTGTATTCAATAATTCCAATAGAACATGAATATTGTTTGAGTAAATGAAAAGTCCAAAAGAGTATCTAGAAGCATAAAAAGTACCTTAATAATATTTATATAGTATTATATATTCTACAAGAAAACACTAGACAAAAAATTTCAAGGATGTAGGTATTATAAATCATGGTCCTTGTTGTTCAATGTATTATGGAAATTAATGCCTTGACTGCAAAAAACCTGAATGATCAGATGTTGTACAAGTTCAATAGCCTAAATCATTGATGTTATAATAGGACAAAACTAGGGTATATCCTTCTACACTATTGGAGGTGTAATGCGGAATTCCTCTCTAATGGGGGAATCCTATGATGGTACTTCTATTTGTCCCATCAAACATGTCTGTGGTGATATTTTTAAAAATTCAAATATTTTTTTGAAATATTGAAATCTGGTAAATCATGATTGAATCAAAACAAATATATGGTATAACCCATAATTTCTTATTCATGTTTACCAAAAACAAAAGGTATATCCTTACAAGAACAAATTATTCAATCTCTACATGGTATTCATATGAACATATATATATATATATATAATCATATGACTAATAATAATATAAATTAATAAATTATAATAAAAATTTTCCAATAAAATGGAATATAAATATATCACACAATCAAGAAAATTTATATATATATACACATCTTAAACATATAAATCCATCAAGGCACTAAATAATGAACATATATTCTGCAAAAAACATGTATACATATGAAATATGATCATGTGTTCTTATTTATGATTCAAAAACCACCCAAATTCTATTAAAAAGTAACATAAATCCATTCAACTATAACTAAGAGGTATGTTACGCATGGGACGAAAAATAACATGAACACTCTCATACCTATGTCCCATAAAACCTATCACCACTCTAATATATACATTTTTATTCCAAAAAAATAATAAAATAATAAAATGATATAGTTATGTAATACCTTGACCAGAACTACATGGTCCTTTTTTAAGAACATCAAGACTTCGTGAACACCCTAATATACAAAAGAGGGTGTTGACTATTAATGAGGGTCTAAATTCTATTTTTTGGGAGACTGCAATATCTATATCATATTTTTTCACCCATAATATATAAAATAATTAACAACATAGAGTACATTTTTTGTATAAAATAATATCAAATGAAATACAAGTCATAAAAATATAAATGTTAGAGTTTCCTAGTGTAGAAATGTAAACCAAGGAATATAACTGATCGATGAAAAATGAATATTGGAGAATTATTCTAGAGTATGTCTCAAAATTACCACAAACATCAGGTCTCTATGTCCTTAGTTGTCAAATATGGGGACCTTTACCTCTACAAGATCACTGGTCATTAAATCTTCACACAAGCTGAGATGTTTGCGTAGGGTGTGAGTAATAAACAACGTATGATACCAACTATGAATCCTTATAAAAATTGAAAATAACAAATACTAGTTAATGTTTGGACCAAAATTAAATGATCAAATAATATTCAACAACGCATGTGTTGAGTGAACTTCAAAACCCATAGATCTCTGAATCCTGGCACTACCCGCTTTAGATATAAATCTTCGGTGATGATAATTTCTTCTAATGCATGTTTCAATATAAGAAAATCTCCATGTAGCATCAATTTTTTAATATGGGGATAGTTTCAAAAAACATATTCTCAATCATGTGTTCACATCCACCACATATCAATTTTATAAATTTTTCTATTTTTCATTAATTATTCTTAATAATCATATTTAGTGGTGGTTTTGTGGTTTTAACAGTAGATTCATGTAAAAAATTCACATATTTAGCAGTGGTTTCTACCACCGCTAAATTTTTTCCAATTTTTGACATGAGAAGTGATAAAAAAACCACCAAACCTCTGCTAAATAATAACCCACATTTATTTACCAGTGGTTTTAACTTCCAACATTAAAAAAATACCATTTTATAGAAGTGTTTTAAACTTATTCGTAATTTAGATTTATAGATAAAAAATGATGCAGATTATGCTTCCCAAGTACCGGTACCTTGAAAAAAAACCATATTTAGAGAATATATAATTGAATAAGAGAAATCTTATAACAATTTTTAGTAGTCAAACATGTAACAATGTTTCATAAAAACCACATATAGAAAATATATAGCAGAATAATCTAAACCATAGCATATCAACCATCTAACAATGTTTTATAGATCTAATTCTATGACATTAACCGATATAGAAACAACATTTGAGATTTATGCCTTCAAACTACACAGCACAAACTAATGTGCTATAAGACTTTAAACTCCCTAACATAACATTGACCATCTTGGACAAGTATGTAATGCTCATGATATTCTAGTTGTTTCCTGACAAGATTTTATATTATAATGATGGTCATCTACCGCACTGATTTTCAAAATTAAATATGGCTGAATTATAAGCATCATGGGATACAAAGAGATTCCAAAATCTTTTATATTAGTCCCTTTTCGACTAATGACCAATCTTAGGTCCTTCCCATTGATAATGTGGTTGAATATCTATTATTTATGGGCTCACTAAATGGGATCTTGCATATAGTGGCATAGCTCCCAAAGTGTTGAATTCTTTTCAAAAGCACCTAATGTTCTCCTCTATACATTAGGTCTCTATAAATGTGGATCCCCATCATCGAAATTTATTATTCAATCCTATAGTGATCGAGAATGTCCAAAATAGGATTTCATACCATCTAAGGAACACACCTTCAAGGATATATTGTGATACGAGATAACTCTCATATTTTTAATGTGTCCAAAGGTCGAACTAACATTTCTGGGCCACATATTTGAATGACACGGCTGTGAGGCTTCTGTCTCAAACATGAATGAAATGAATAATAAAACAAAATATTTAGTCCAATATAATAATATACACATTGTAACATAACTCAAAATAAAATTTTAAATATCTCTATCTTCCATATGGAACTTATATTACATTATAATCCATCGACTTCATACTCCACCTATTCTAGATTGAATACCTTACTAAATCATCAAGACATATCAATTTTAAGGCATTTATCTAACTTGGGAAATCAGGAGAATTTTACATCCTGAAATTTTCAGGTGACTACACTATGCCACACATGATACATGAAAAAAACCATGGTTTCCATATGTTTCCATGATATCAAAAAGGCCACAAATCAGTGTCTAATGATGAACACTATACAACACCCTCTCCCCCTCGATCTATAATTCCTACCACCGGAACATACAAGTCAATTATATTTAATGTCAAATGATGATTATATTTATTTTTAAACATAAAACCAATTAATATTTGAAAAATAAGTTATTTGGAAGTTTTTTTTATTTACCTTCTCCCCACCCGCCATCAATGCAATATCAGTAGGGAAACAACTAATCATCTTTTCATATTAATCATTCAACACATTCTGCAAAGTAGATATATAAGACCCATATTCCTGAATTATGATTTTCATAGAATCAAAATATCTCTTAGCATCTCGAGGTAGGGAGTGACTACAACTAAGAGTAGATGCAGCTTCAATCCTTGATAGCCTGCTAAACACCTCAGATGGTAAGGGTCAGAAACACATCCCATGCACTCGACTAGGATGAACCTTCCTAAGAACATTCCCAACTGGGTAATCCTAGAAGACTGAGAAGGACTCTGTGGGATTGGTATCCCATACTTATTCAATTTTTACCTATAAATAAAACATCAGTTATATTATAAGAAATATATGTTGACATAGTTACAACTGATTAGAATTTATTATAATAAAAAATGAATTCATACCCCAATTTTTTTGGAAGGATAGATAAAAAAACCCCAACATATTTTTTTGGAACATCCAACCTCACTTTTGATCAGGATGATTGGTTCCCAAAACTATGTGAATACATTAAAAAAAGATATCTAATAAATTTAATATATTAATCAGATAATATTTTCCTATAAATATTTAAATGAATGAAAATATTACCAAATTTTATAAGTTTCTATGAAAACACATTGAACCTACAATATGAGTGATGCTTTTCTTAGCACGACTCAATACATTATTCCTTGAAAGATCCTGAAATTAATAAAATATATTTTAATAGTAATGTATGAAATGTCATCTCCTTTTCATATACATGTATAAATGAAAAATAATATTTAAAAATAATATATATTTAAATACCCATGGATTTTGATCATGATATCTGTCATTAAAAACATCTCATTGCTCTCTAGGTAACTCATTGGGTACCTTGTCATACATCTGTTGGGAAATCAAAAAAATATCATCAACATCACTCCATAATCACTATATAATGTATACCCATCTCCTGCTAATAATTTTCAATGTCCACTTTCGTGATAGAACATCAGTAACGATAAAGTGGATAAAAAACTACACACAACAATTAATTTTGAAAATATTAGAATTTCAAAACATAATGAAATTAAATTCATACTTAATTTATTAAATTCACCTTAATTTATTATAAATATACATAATTTTTTCAAGATGTTGTCATAATCCTCTAGTCATCATATGTAATGATAAAGAAAACTGACTCCATGGCTAGCTAGCCTAGAATCTAGCTAATAAATCCCACAACATCATCCGTAAGGACCCCATAAGAATAAAATGGTACAACTATATTTAGCCTCGTGAGATTACATATATCTCAAAAATTTATATTGTCTTTTATACTTTCATTGTTTCTAAATTATATAAATAAACAGTTAGTATAAAAATGTAAAATAAATTTATTCAAATTAAAATTTGAACTTATAATAGTCACCCTCCAATATTCTCATGATGAACATGAAGTTTCACACTAGTCTCTCACTGTTGAGTCTGCTAAAAGTGAATGCATTGACTAGGAGATTGATGGGACATTCAGAGAGTGTGGGAGAGATGGTTCAATGGGAAAGAAGATGGTTTATCATATTATTTAGGGCGAGATAGATTAATCATCATATGTCGATGTGGTTGATGTAATTTAATAATGCTTCCTCCGATGAATTTCTATCGTTTTTTCTAATAAAATTTAATTCTTAACATATATTTCAAAAGAACAGTATTCATCAAAAAATAGAAATGATAACAGATTTAAAGTACTATGAAAATAATATACATAAAAATGATAAATAATTAAGTATATTAAATAAGGTTTTCTATTTTCTTTTTACTACAACTAGTTGTACAGACAACTCATTAGGATCACATCCAAATATTTTTTTTGTATTTATAAAATTTAAATAAATGAAATGAAATTTTGTAAAGGTATAATATAATGTATAAAAGAAGGTTATGTACAAGATGTTGATATATAATTGAAAAATATTAAAAAAATTCACAACACCCCTTGTAAATGGTGAAATGGTTGATAAGTCGATTATCATATAAAAATGGTCAAATACCAAAGGATTATCAAAATGGTGTGAGGAACATTGAATGCCTAACAATCATGTAGGCTATATGGAGTATATATAGTGATTGGTGGTGTCATAGGAAACATAGAAATATAATTGGTTTTCACTATGACACAATAAGGAATACAAAATTTTGTACTACATATTTTTATGTGGTTTGAGTCAGTTGTTAAATAAATAAATGAATTATATATATAAGGGGACACATTGAAACTATATTTTCCACATTTCATGATGGATGTAATGCTATATAAGTTATTACTATAATATTTTTTGGAAATATAAATACAAGTATCTCTATGTCATAATAAAAGTGTTTTATTTTAAGAGGATGAATCGAGTTTTAGTGGTTTCAAAAATCTATACAATTCAACGCCCAAGTAATAGAGTATGATTTTTTATGATTAAATTTTTATTATTTATACGGGTCATCATGACCAAGAAATAGAGTGATATTTTTTATGAGTAAAATTTTTACCCATTTTTAGTCCACCATCTTTAGCACAACAATTCATAGGTTCACAATTTCTTAATTTCTATTTCATTATTCCATAAACCTATATTATTTTGATTACTGCAGGACATCCTAGGAAGACCATTTCAAATGGTTTTAAACCCTCTAGTGTCCAATAAATTACTCTTGGGGGTATTGAAATAGGTCTAGGAATTATGACCATAAAAAAGTTTCAGCACCATAGTCCATGGTCTATGACATTAAACTAGGATTAATATTTCATGCATTATGACCTTAGACAATATGAAACCATGTGGTCTATGTATTGTAACTCCAATATATTTTAGCCTCGTAGTTTGAAAAGTGTGACCATGAAATTCACAATTAATGAAGAAAAATGCATGTGAGGATGAAAACCCACAGTGGAATCTTGATTCAGAATCAAAATCCTTATGTCTAATCACTCCAATTACATAGAAAAGAATAAAGTTATAGAATTAGGAGGTAAAAATAAAAAAGGGTCTCACTAGGTACCATTAAAAAATAATGGCTATTTTATTAATTAATTTTTACAATACATATAGAATGTGAGAATCATAAATGAATAAATGAAAAATAATAAAAATCATTCTCAATGTATAAAGTAAATAGAAATGAAACAATGATCATATAAGAACACATAAAAAAAGATACATAATTAATTTAAAATAATATTAATTTGTGTACATTGTTAAATATCTAACACATGGATAATCATATATAGAAATTGGTTCCTATTTTTTAAAATAAACATATACCAGATAAATAAAAATAGTACACATTGTCAACTCCAATTGTTCTCTTCACACCCTTCTTCTAAACATTCATCGACATACACTATTCATCATTTGGACCATTACATTATACATATCATGATATATAAAGTTTACACAAATAAGTAAAGTTCACATGTTGTTTTTGCGTATAAAATTAACAATTATTGCCACCTATATCCATTGAAAATCTTTAGTGGAAGAATAATATATGTATATGTAATCATTATGAAAAATCAATTTTATACATAGTGATACAAAAAAAATAAGTTTAAAACCACTATAATTCATGAAATATCATATTGGGAACCATATAAATCATACTTATATGCATCAGGAAACTCCTAGATTAATCGAATGGACTAAATAGAAATTTATAAGGTATCATTTTCTCAAATTCCACCAAGGAGGGAAAATAAAAAAAACAAAAAAATAAAGAAACATACTTAAATATTTTGGAAATGAGATAAATGTAATATCATATAATAATAGGGTACCCTCCTTCCATAACAGTTCAATAAATATAAAGGAACCATATATTCTGAACAAGTATAACCTCTTTTCAATAGCATTTCATAATGGAAAATGATTTGCAATGAATTTTATAGTTTAAATGGAGGAAAACATAGAATAATAAAATATGAAATCACATCAGGCACTATAAATATAGAATCATTTAAATGTGACATTTCTCTTCCATATCATGTCATAAAACAAAGAATCGTGTTGTAAAAGAAAGAATAATTTTATGGGAAACGACATGCAGTGAGGCGTGGGATGGTGAGGTGAGGCGAGACGATTTATAGCGAGGTGAGGTGAAACAATGGGTCTATGAGGAAGGTGAGGTGAGGCAAAACGTGGTGAGGTTCAGTGAGTGCCTACAAGTTTCGGAGCTGGGAAGAGATGAGGATAGGGATTTGGGGAGTTAGCGGGGTCGGTTTCGGTGGGGGTGTCTGTGGGGCTCGGTGGAATCAAGGGAGGGACAAAGTGTCATGTTTGTAAAAATGTCAAACTATTTAGCATAATTTCTTAAAACAACTCTAGAAAATTAATTTAAAACAATTCTTAGCAGTTTAGAAAATCAGTGCAATAAAACCAACTGTTAAAGGATTAGTTTTGTGTATTTTTCTCATTTAAGTAAATAAAAAACACTTCATATTGATAGTGGTTGTTATCATAAAAAGTGTATTCCACTCCCAATCTGAGGTTATTATCAAATGATTATGTTACATCCCACATGATATGTTGAACATAAATGGATAAAAAACACCAAGGAATGTAATTATATACATTATACTATAGTTAATAGTCTCCAAATTCTCATTGATGTTTTACCCTCACAACAACACATATGTATGTGGTCTACCTCAAACCATCATCATATCCGTATTACATAGTTATCTCTATGTTCACATGTTCTCCAATTGAGGGGCCATAAAACCAAAAAAATGAGAAATGTGATTATCCCAATAACTGAATAATGGGGTTCCATGCTAGTAAAAAAACAATAAATAGTCATCATAAGAAGGATTAGTATGGATCATAATTAAATAATATCAATAGGCTACACAAAAATCATATGATCACACAATGATGAAATGATCTCAAAGGGAACTCATTCAACCATATGAAAACACTCATCTACAATTTAAATTAAAGAATAAACATATAATTATGTCATCATTTTAAATAAGGCCTTATATAGAAATTAAATTTCTACCTCAAGGATGTTGAAGTAAAAATACAATGTTCATTAGGGATCGAATACCTCACACATCAGACACCCATATAGACCGAGATTACAAATAATGGATTCTTAAATAGGGTTATATATTTTCATGAAATTGTATCAGAACAAATTCCAAAAAGGATTTCAAGTAAAGAAGGGTGGTTTCATAAACAAATACCTAAAGGAATCCACTAATGGAAGCAATTCAGTAGTGTACTTGTAACGACCCGAAGATTGACGTACATGGACTTTACATTACATTTGCGGAATACCTAGTACGTTACAAAAACACACACACAAGGACCATAATAGTTTAGTGTCTTTGGAAAGTCAGAATATAATCTTCTAATCCTGGTGAAAGATCTTCAATATCTCCCATAAAGATCTTCCCTTTTTTACCTAAAACCTTTCTTGATATCCTGGGGAAAATAAAACATAAAAGGGTGAGCTCAAATGCTGAGTAAGGGTAAACAAAAGAAATATAAATCAAATCATATACAAAAGAACATAACTTTTGGAAATCTTAACCTGCAAAAGAGATCATAATTTCATAACCTGGGATAACTCATGGCAGTGAAATGTATTCACAATAATCATAACTTAAAACATTAAACTTTGTGGCATACACACATAATCATAGAGAATCTTTTCTTGTTAGTCAAGACTCGTTCCCAAGACTATCTTAGTGGAAAAAGTCCATTTCTGAATCGAGTGACCGTCGTTTCAGTCCTGTTTCACTGAACCGGTATAACCTACCATTCCAGCCATGTCTATCTCATGAGATATAAAATCTTTACCCAATGCGTTGGAGGGAGATATAGGTCCCACCCATCTCATAATGATACCATTCTTATGTGTGCCACAAAATCATAAATCATAAATCATTTCATAACCCATAAAAATGGGATTCTTAAACAACATGACATCATAAAACCATTCATATAAGATAAAGTAATTCTTAAACATAATTCCATCACAACATAGTCAAATCAATGTAAAAATATGGATAGAAACATAACCCTTTATTATCTTATATGGAAAATAATTTTGATAAAACACTTGAAATGAATTCTTGAGGAAAATATCCTTTCTTCTTCAAAATCAATTTCTTTTCACAAAACATCATGAAAATTTAAAAGAAATAGATTTTATTAAAAATAGTCCTGAAATATTTTGGAGGAAGCTTTATGAAAATAATTCTTTATAAAACCGTAAAAATCCGTTCGTTCCGTTTAAGTTAAAAAAACATTCTTCGTACTTTTGTCGGAAAAGTCAAAAAGTACCTCGTATGAAAAACGAAAAAAGATTCCTTTCATATCCTTTACTAAAAACTCATAGAAGGGTAAAATTGGATTTAAACAATTTTAGGTGGATGGAAATAATATTACATATTGAGGAAACATGGATTTGGATAATAAAATACACCCTAGTAAATTTCAAAGTATAAACAATCTCGGATGAAAATGAGATTGTGATATTTCCCTTACCTTAGGTCCGATTTGCTTTGTACGTGTCTGAATCTCCTGTATAATGTTCTAATAATGTTATTGACTTATTCCAGAATCATACATATTGATATGATATCATATATGGTCATATTCTTAGCTTCTTGTTAGTAATATTTCATTGTTACTTGTTACTCGGGTCTTTATTGCCTTTTGTTCATATGCGTGTTTTGCCAAATAAATTCTTATTCTTATTTTATGGTTATAGATACCTTATATACATAATGTTATTAGTGTAACATATATCATATTTATTCATTCAATTCATTTATATAATTACTATTTAATGATGATCATGTAGAACGAGTCGCATCACATCGTGGAGACGGTATTCCATACGTACGCACGAGTGATGATATCATTCCTATGATCGTGGAATTGTATTGGAGTATATATATATTCTTTCAGTATCAATATTACTTTATAATAATCATAAATAGTTACTCATTACACCATTATACCCATCCTTGTAAGGTGGTGGTGGAAAATAGATTACACAACGGCGTGGAGACGGTATTCCGTACGTACGCACGCGCGGTGATTTCATTTTTCCGTAGGATGGATAGAAGGTGAATTAGGGTTGTTTCATATTTATAATAACATATCAGTATGTATGTAATACTGATGTTATTACTTTATCATGAAACAACTAAATAAGAAGAAGTTGAAGAAGAAAGAAATTGAAAAGATCGGTAATGGATATTACCTCTTCTTTGGAACGCCTCTTTGAATCCTCCACTTAGGGAACTAATATTGGTCTTTGAAGAAGACCAGGACTTCTAGGATTACTCTAGGGAAGTGTAGAGGAGAAAATGGCAGGGGTTGGCCGAACTTGAGTGCTCAAATTGGTGTGAGGAGGAGGGGGAGGAGGTGCCCTTTTATAAGGGAGGAGAGGGGCACCTTAGGAATATCTCAAAATATTATTTTATATTAAAGTAAAAATCGGTTTATAATGGTTACAAAGGGTCTTATTTCGAAGATAAAGTGGGGATGGGTCGAAATACTATCAACCAATAGGATTTAGACATGTTTAGGGTATTATTTAAACCTTATCAATTAGATTTAACTCTAAGTTAAATAATTTAACTTTTACCGTGTCTTTTTGTTTTCTTTCACTATATGGTTAATAAACTTACTATAAAATGCCAAAAGAACCACAAATTGTTTATTATTAATATATATATCTTTATCTAAGTCATTTGGCCGAACCTTAGATTTTTAGGAATAAAATAACAATTAATAATATAATATTTGATTTAAAAACTATTTTGTGTCAATTTTGACACTATTTGATATATGAGTTTTGTGAAAGTCATAACAGAATTATATGTTCGAAGAAAGTTTATTAAATCAACACTAATATATCATAGTAACCTTGAAAATTAGTTTAATTCATAAAAAGTCTCAAATTACATTTATTTTGGTGTTTATAACATCAATTATGTCAATATTTCATAAATAAGATAATTATTGTATCATCTTTGTGTCATAAATAAATTAAATTATTTAATGTATAAAAATTACAAATAAAATACCATTATGTAGGAAATCTTTTTATCTTTCTAATTAATATTTACAATCGAATTTATCTTATGTACAACCCTATATTAAAAATGTTTTAGTAAATATACTTTGATTTTAACTCTTTTAACTCTTCTTTGAATTAAATAATAATAAATGTCCTAATCTAATCCAAGTGGGCCTAAATGATAATATTTTACACTTAAGGCTGTTTTTGGTCGAGATAAACTTGTCCAATAGAATTAGGACATGTGTTAGGGTAATATTAATATCATTCTTACCCTTAATTACCCTATTTACTTTTAACCGTGGTAAATAAAAGTAAAAAGTTACTATTCACAAAAAATTATTTTCATCTCATTGAACCACATTTTACTTACTGACAACAACCGTGTCTCTCGAATTTTTGAAATTCCATTCACAGAAGCGGTAAAATTAAGTTTTATGAAAAATTCAGTTTTTTAACTACCACTTAGTAGTTTCACTATTCATCAAAAATTGATGTTTTTCAGAACAATGCCAAAATTTCATCCTAATCTATATTTCATATTCCGAATTCAAAAATGAAGTCTATTTTACCAAATTCATAACATAGAAGTTGCTTTAATTATTTTTATAATTAAATTCCGCTGTTAAAACAAATAGCGTGTTTTTAAGAAACAATATCTATCAAAAGATTGACACTTGATTATGTCTGGTTTAAATTTGAAATTACAACCAATGACCAACATTGTATTAAATTGTAAAAATATATTCTAAATATACTTTAAAACCACTAAAATTAATAATTTATCACTATTAATTATTTCGATTAAAAAAAATTTTTTTAAATTATAATTTAGTAATTTTCACTATTCATCAGAATATGAAAGTTATCCGAAAAGTACCAAAATTTCACCTTAGGCTAAATTCGATACTCCGATTCCAAAAATGAAGTCCATTTTGAGAGCTAAATTTTCTAAAATTTAAAAAGTGGTTATTACCATTCATAACGGCTAGTTTTAATAATATTTTAATAGCATATTGTTGTTTCGTGAAACTCAGTATTGCGTACTACACACGCTATCGAGGAAGGTTGAGATTGCTTTTAATGCAAGGAAAGTCAAGGATGCGTGTTGTGAAAGCTCCTTTTTTTGTAGCGTACAACACAAGACATTAATAAAATTAAAAAGAATATTTTTCATAAAATCTCGGGCTGTTACATTCTACCCCCCTTAAAATGAATTTCGCCCTCGAAATTCGTTGGGGTTATAAATGGTTTACTATTTGAAAGTTTCTTTAATATAAACCCACATCGTATAAAGGAATATCAAAACCAATCTTTAAAAACAAAAGTATGAAACGTAACGGTTACCCAAATAAACTAATCACTGGGTTTCCACATAGGTGAAAATATGGATATGGAAGAGAAATCAAACCATCATGTTCTGATGGAGAGTGGTAGAGAACATGGCTATGGAAAATCCATCAATCACAAAGCCATAAATTTGTGACGATCTAAGGTACCATCAGATTCATCAGATATAAGATCACTAGGACAACATTTTTGGTTTTCAAGATCGTTTCCCTAAAGTTAAAGAATTTGAATTAGAATAAATACTTACGTTATTTTGGTACAATCTCACTGTTGTTCGTGCCTTTAACAATTTCCACTTCATCTCTTAAATAAATGAAGTTGAATTTGTTATTCGTGAAGTGTTAGCAGATCATGTGATAGAATGACGGGTCATTCTATCTGTCTCAAACAAAAGGTTAGCAAAAATTATATACACAAGTCGATCTATTGTGAGATTAATCATATATGGTTCCTAAAATGGACTTTATACTTCATATATCATACTGATTAATATAATAAAACTAGTTTCTAATAAACAGGGACTTCCTGTAGGCCAGTGGTAGGCGATAAAGGCCAGTCGCACTTCGGTTGTGGGTTCGATTCCCACATCCTTGTCTGACACGATGAGTTGTCGCCCGTCCTGTAGGTTGTCCTTTTTCTAAAACTATATTACTATAACATCCCATCAATAATATCGAGAAAACTTCTATCCTTAAACAATACTAACTTATGTCCAACATAATCCATTCCAATCTTTAGGCTTATCCATAATACTGCAGTCCACTCTCATAACATAGTGAAAATGATTACCAGAGATTTAACACCATCGTCGATCCCCATATATCATAAGATATGTTTTGTTGGTCACATTCCAAACATTCAAAGTCCTTAATCATGTATTCTCTTGAATACCTTAGTGAAAACATGAATGCAGTTAAAATTTAACACTTTCCACATACCAAAATCCTCAAAATTCTATATACTCAAACCATGATATCACTTAGCCGTTATATCAATCATGAGCTCATTAATACTGTCAAACATTTCATTTTCTCCTTATCCCTACATTATGCGCATATCATCTGCTTTCCAAAATATTTGAATCACTTTTCATGGTTACCGGTACCTTAAAATTATTGAAAACCACAATAATACAAAAATATTATAATAAACAATAAAAGTACCTCAACAACATTATTCTTGAATACCAATACATAAACACTTCAATCCATCCTCTTCAATTATTGTCCTGGAATAAGTCCTTCCATGATTTAGAAGTAACTTTTTAGGTCAGGGCATTGAGTTGGGTAATGCCCATGTTCTCCACAAATAATACATTGAACTCCATAACAGTCTGTCACTCTATGACCCTTATCTCCACAAAAATAACATCGGTCCCTCCATTTGAGGTATTCTTCAAGGTTCTTCTTCCCTTCTTTAGAAATCTCAATCTTCCTTTCTTTATGCTGCTCAACATGCAAACATGCATAATAGTTTATCTTCCTCTTCTTTGATGAATTAGGTATACCACTAAATTTCACCTTGTTAATCATATATCGCTATGACTGATTCGTCATAATCACAATATCTTTCTCTCTAGGCATTACATAATTTTGTTGCTTATAGTCACCAATTTTTCCATTGGATTCAATGTTAACCGAATTCCGTCTTGTTCCCTCAATTAACTAAAACACAAAAAGAATTCGTTGAGAGGCAAAAATCATGCTAGAGAAAACAACATAGTAAAGGGGGAGTACCCTCAATATCTAACATCTTAGGTTAAATTCTAAGATCGTTACCGTAGTTCTAGGACTATATCCTTTATGTATACTTATCCTTAGGGACATCCCTAGACATACCTTAGAAATATCTCTAGGGATCTCACTAACGTTCTCACATCCTAGTTTCCAATGGTTGACTAAACCTTTCCTCTGATACCAACTGTAATGACCCGAAGCTTGACGTACATGGACATTACATTACATTTGCAGAATACCTAGTACATTACAAAAAACACACACACAAGGACCATAATAGTTTAGTATCTTTGGAAACTCGGAATATAATCTTCTAATCCTGGTGAAAGATCTTCAATATCTCCCATAAAGATCTTCCCTTTTTTTTACCTAAAACCTTTCTTTATATCCTGGGGAAAAAAAATAAAAGGGTGAGCTCAAATGCTCAGTAAGGGTAAACAAAAGAAATATAAATCACATCATATACATAAGAACATAACTTTTGGAAATCTTAACCTGCAAAAGAGATCATAATTTCATAACCTGGGATAACTCATGGCAGTGAAATGTATTCACAATAATCATAATGTAAAACATTAAACTTTGTGGAATACACACAAAATCATAGAGAATCATTTCTTGTTAGTCAAGACTCATTGCCAAGACTATCTTAGTGGACAAAGTCCATTTCTGAATCGACTGACCCTCGTTTCAGTCCTGTTTCACTGAAACGGTATAACCTACCATTCCATCCATGTCTATCTCATGAGATATAAAATCTTTACCCAATGCATTGGAGGGAGATATAGGTCCCACCCATCTCATAATGATACCATTCTTATGTGTGCCACAAAATCATAAATCAAACATCATTTCATAACCCATAAAAATGGGATTCTTAAACAACATGACATTATAAAACCATTCATATAAGATAAAGGAATTCATAAACATAATTCCATCACAACATAGTCAAATAAATGTAGAAATATGGATAGAAACAGAACCCTTTATTATCTTATATGGAAAATAATTTTGATAAAACACTTGAATTGAATTCTTGAGTAAAATATCCTTTCTTCTTCAAAATAAATTTCTTTTAACAAAACATCATGCAATTTTAAAAGAAATAGATTTTATTAAAAATAGTCCTGAAATATTTTGGAGGAAGCTTCATGAAAATAAGGCTTTATAAAACCGTAAAAATCCGTTCGTGCCGTTTAAGATAAAAAAACATTCTTCGCACTTTTGTCGGAAAAGTCAAAAAGTACCTCGTACGAAAAACGAAAAAAGATTCCTTTCATATCCTTTACTAAAAACTCATCGAAAGAGAACATAGGATTTAAAAAATTGTAGGTGGATGGAAATAATATTACATATTGAGGAAACATGGATGTGGATAATAAAATACACCCTAGTAAATTTCAAAATATAAACAATCTCGGATAAAAATGAGATTGTGATATTTCCCTTACCTTAGGTCCGATTTGCTTTGTACGTGTCTGAAGCCCCTTTATAATTGTTTAATAATGTTATTGACTTATTCCAGAATCATAAATATTGATATGATATCATATATGGTCATATTCTTAGCTTCTTGTTAGTAATATTTCATTGTTACTTGTTACTCGGGTCTTTATTGCCTTTTGTTCTTATGCGTGTTTTGCCGAATAAATTCTTATTCTTCTTTTATGGTTATAGATACCTTATATCCAGAATGTTATTAGTGTAACATATATCATATTTATTCATTCAATTCATTTATATAATTACTATGTACTGATGATTATGTAGAACGAGTCACATCACATCGTGGAGACGGTATTCCTTACGTATGCACGAGTGATGATATCGTTCCTATGATCGTGGAATTGTATTGGAGTATATATATATTATTTCAGTATCAATATTTATTTATAATAATCATAAATAGTTACTCATTACACCATTATACCCATCCTTGTAAGGTGGTGGTTGAAAATAGATTACACCACAGCATGGAGACGGTATTCCGTACGTACGCACGCGCGGTGATTTCATTTTTCCGTAGGATGGATAGAAGGTGAATTAGGGTTGTTTCATATTTATAATAACATATCAGTATGTAAGTAATACTTATGTTATTACTTTATCATGAAAAAACTAAAGAAGAAGAAGTTGAAGAAGAAAGAAATTGAAAAGATCGGTAATGGATATTACCTCTTCTTTGGAACACCTCTTTGAATCCTCCACTTAGGGAACTAAGATTTGTCTTTTAAGAAGACCAGGACCTCTAGGATTATTCTAGGGAAGTGTAGAGGATAAAATGGCAGTGGTTGGCCGAACTTGAGTGCTCAAATTGGTGTGAGGAGGAGGGGGAGGTGGTGCCCTTTTATAAGGGAGGAGAGGGGCACCTTAGGAATATCTCAAAATATTATTTTATATTAAAGTCAAAATCGGTTTATAATGGTTCCAAAGGGTCTTATTTCGAAGATAAAGTGGGGATGGTTCGAAATACTATCAACCAATATGATTTAGACAAGTTTAGGGTATTATTTTAACCTTATCAATTAGATTTAACTCTAAGTTAAATAATTTAACTTTTACCGTGACTTTTTGTTTTCTTTCACTATATGGTTAATACACTTACTATAACATGCCAAAAGAACCCCAATTTGTTTATAATTAATATATATATCCTTATCTAAGTCATCTGGCCGAACCTTATATTTTTAGGAATAAAATAACAATTAATAATATAATATTTGATTTAAAAACTATTTTGTGTCAATTTTGACACTATTTGATATATGATTTTTGTGAAAGTCATAACAGAATTTTATGTTCAAAACAAGTTGATTAAATCAACACTAATATATCATAGTAATCTAGAAAATTAGTGTAATTCATAAAAAGTCTTAAATTACATTTATTGTGGTGTTTATAACATCAATTATGTCAATATTTCATAATTAAGATAATTACTGCATCATCTTTGTGTCATAAATAAATTAAATTATTTGATGTCTAAAAATTACAAATAAAATACCATTATGTAGGAAATATTTTTATCTTTCTAATGAATATTTACAATCGAATTTATCTTATGTAAAACCCTATCTTAAAAATGTTTTAGTAAATATAATTTGATTTTAACTCTTTTAACTCTTCTTTAAATTAAATAATAATAAATGTCCTAATCTAATCCAAGTGGGACTAAATGATAATATTTTACACTTAAGGCTGTTTTTGGTCGAGATACACTTTTCAAATAGAATTAGGACATGTGTTAGGGTAATATTAATATCATTCTTACCCTTAATTACCCTATTTACTTTTAACCGTGGTAAATAAAAGTAAAAAGTTACTCTTCACCAAAAATTATTTTCATCTCATTGAACCAAATTTTACTTACTGACATCAACCGTGTCTCTCGGATTTTTGAAATTCCATTTACAGAAGCGGTAAAATTAAGTTTTATGAAAAATTCAGTTTTTTAACTACCACTTCGTAGTTTCATTATTCATCAAAAATTGATGTTTTTCAGAACAATGCCAAAATTTCATCCTAAGCTATATTTCATATTCCGAATTCAAAAATGAAGTCTATTTTACCAAATTCATAACATAGAAGTTGCATTAATTATTTTTATAATTAAATCCCGCTTTTAAAACAAATAGTGTGTTTTTAAGAAACAATATCTATCAAAAGATTGACACTTGGTTATGTCTGGTTTAAATGTGAAATTACAACCAATGACCAACATTGTATTAAATTGTAAAAATATATTATAAATATACTTCAAAACCACTAAAATTAATAATTTATCACTATTAATTATTTATATTAAAAAAGTTTTTTTTAATTATAATTTAGTAATTTTCACTATTCATCTGAATATGAAAGTTATCCGAAAAGTACCAAAATTTCACCTTAGGCTAAATTCGATACTCCGAATCCAAAAATGAAGTCCATTTTGAGAGCTAAATTTTCTAAAATTTAAAAATTGGTTATTACCATTCATAACGGCTAGTTTTAATAATATTTTAATAGCATATCGTTGTTTCGTGAAACTCATTATTGCGTACTACACACGCTATCGAGGAAGGTTGAGATTGCGTGTAATGAAAGGCAAGTCAAGGATGCGTGTTGTGCAAGCTCCTTTTTGTGTAGCGTACAACACAAGACATTAATAAAATTAAGAAAAATATTTTTCATAAAATCTCGGGCTGTTACAGTACTAAAGGAGGTGATTAAAATTTTTTGGAATCATTACATGTTCATAAATAGTTAATGAATTATTCATCATGACAATGAGGATATAAAATGAACATCGATTCATGATAAATTATTATTTTGAGATTATATTTAATAATATATTCATGAATAAAAGGTTCTAAAAATTATATAACTATAATGAATTTCATTGAAACATACACTATTCTTGAGAGTTATAACTCCAGTCAAGGGGAGGTCAATAACACATCTAATCCTTCTCTAATATATCAATGAATCATAATATTATTAATGATATATAATAAATATACAATTATTAATAGTTATAGGAGAATTATTAATATAAACATACCTATTGAACATCAATCGTCGGTGATAGATCGAAATTATATCAAGAAACATTTTAACTAAAAATATATACCATCGATATATGAAGAAAATAATAAAATATCATTTTATATTCATGGAAAACAATGATATGAGTTAGATTCATGCACATAACTCAGGGATTAAGAAATATATGGGATATATCTAAATGAAATTCGCCGATCATTTTTCCACATATATATCAATGTTGAGATTTATAAGGGGAAAAGAATGTGAGAGTCTTGATGATGGGGGAGACATAAATTTCAAATTATTACTATGGGGTTTTTATTTTAATGTAAAATTCTGTCAATACATTTATGAAATTAAATCCCATTATGTGAATTGACATCACCAATTGACTGGGCACACTGGCTACCCTGTGGGCCTCACTAGTGTTATAGTGCAACCACAGATGATATGATGTTTCTGATAAAACCACATTCGGTATAATAGTTCCACCAAAATTCTAGTGTGGGAAATTATTGATATAAAACATACTCTAACCCCACTACAAATTTGGTGGTCTTTTTTTCACCCAAAGGCCGAGCCCTTTCTCAAAACCTCCACCTTCAAAACATAGACCCTCGACCGCATAAAAATGAACTCAAACACTCTCACATGAGAGAATATATTAAATATGAATTAGAACACTATAAATCAAACATATAATAAATTAAAAACAAAGTTATGATGTTATAATTCTAATATTATAAATGTTAATTATACATACATTTTTAAATCTCCACTACATTTTATGGAAAATTAATACATCACAAATGTGTAAGAATAGACTACCATCAGCCTATAAAAGTGTAATTAAATTTTCATTAATACCTCACTTGGAAGATAAATATATGAAATTAAATAATATATATGTTAATTATTCAATTATTTTGAATCAATAAATATAATATATAATCTACATTCTTAATCTTTCATCAATTGGTATACTATTATGTCACTAATATGTGTGTGTGGACTCCCACCAACACAAAAGGAATGTTATTTTTCATTTTATCTATTCGAAGATGATAATAAGGCAATATAACAAAAATATATATGAAATTTATGATATAAATGTTATTTTATATTGATAAATCAATATATACATTCTTTTCATTTTATTAACTATGATAATGAGAACACTATTATGTGTACGTGAAATGTTTTTCCTCATTTAGTAATTTTATCCCATAATCAATATTCTTGGTTGGTATAAATATTATCTAAAGTGAATAAAAATTGTGTTAATTTAATTATTATTATCTTTTAAAGGAATTATCCGATTCATAACACTTTTACTTCAGTATACATATCAATGTACTAAAAATTAATTTGATCAAACGACCTTAATTATAGATGATGTACGAAATATATAATAAATTGATATAAAATGATTATAAAATACATAAAAATTGAATATTAATGAAATGGGTTCTAAAATAAATATTTAATATATTTATATATATTATTCTGAAGTATTTAACTCATCTATTAAATATTGAATTCAATTTATGTACTTTTCATATTAATTTCAGTTCATTGAGACATATTTAATATTATTCAACATGTTTCATTAGAATTGTGTATATATTTCCCATTTGACATATCATATTATTATTTCATCTTTATCAATTGAATTTAAGGTCTCAATGAAAATTTTCTCTTCTAAATTGTTTCGAATCAAATTTTATTTGAACAGTAAAGTAATAGTTTATATTCTAACTATTTTTTTGGCTTTCATCATGTTTAAATTTACATTGAAGTAGTTATAATCAATTTTATTTTCGATTATTCATTTTTTTCTTCTACTACTGTTATTTATAGGTGTTTCATTTATTTCCAAAAACATTTCCCATATTGTTTTTGATATACATAATGCATGTTTATTGGTAAAATAGATCATATTTATTTTGTTAGACGAGAAATATTATTACACCCTACATATTTTTTTTCTTTTTATATAATATTTTATCTACATTTATGTTATTGGCTGGGGTCTTTCTCTATTACAATTTTACATAGTTAAAATGTTTTAAAATTTATCATTAAAAAATGTACAGAAAGTTATTGTTTACTTTTTATAAAACATTGAGAGGGAATTTATTTTTAACATATAAATATTGAATGATATTTTTTTCATACAATTAACATAGTTACTGATTTAAACTCATATACATATTTCCAATTTTTTTAAAAGAAACATAATTTCCCATTGTTTAGATTTTTTTATTTTATTAAATAAAATAAATTTTATTATTTTCTAAAATTATGAAAAGAATTTTGTAAATAATTGATATAATTTTTTTATAACAATGATACACAAATATTATATAATTTTATTTTTATTCAAAATTTAAAATTTACATTTTTGTAAAATTTATTCCTTTCTTTTGAACCATTATTAATGATTATATTCTAGAATAATTTATTGAATTATAGATTATACAATATTTTGAGTTGGTTGAAAATCTTGTGAACATATTCATTATCACTCTCCATTATTAATTAGACACTATTTTTCCACTTCATGTACATATTTTGAGTAAACTATATATATTTGGTATAATTTATTATATATATATATAACCAAATACTATTCCAATAAATAGTTAAA
Source organism: Viscum album (assembly GCA_963277665.1). NCBI lineage: Eukaryota > Viridiplantae > Streptophyta > Magnoliopsida > Santalales > Viscaceae > Viscum > Viscum album. The sequence goes on along the minus strand of OY728159.1, from coordinate 1,143,503,413 downwards.
TTTTATTGAATCTTATTAAGAAATTTATTATATATACATGGTAAATGTTGATTTTATTTATTCATCATTCAATAGTGACATGTATTTACTGATAATTCACTTTAATTATATATTATACAATTTATTTAATATATGATGAAAGCCTTGGACTAATGAATGTAAATGGTGGGACCTAGTTTTAGATAGACCCTTGCATCATAAATTTTTTCCATGAGACAATAATTTATACAAATTAGAAGGGTATTTGAGTATACATATCCATTCATTAAGATGTATTTAATAGGGACAATAGAGTACGATTCATGGTGTATTATCGTGGGGCCTTGATGGTAATATAATGGTATACAAAATTATTCATTTCAATTAACATAATGTTGAGATATAAATTTCCATGTAACTATAATATATATACTTTAATGTTCATGTTATTGATTAAATGGAAAATGTATTGACAATCAACTATACCATATTGTTCATTCCTTGTATATTAATCATATCTGCCATTATATATAAATATTAATAATAATTTTTTACAGTTATTTATTTTTTCTTACTCTTTCGAGTATATGAAGAATAAATCATTTAATGACTTTCAATGATGAAAATTAAGGTTTTAATGAAACTTTTTATTTGACCTATGTATAATGGAGATCATATATTTATTCATATTTTCTAGTCTAAAAAACTCATTTATCATTGGTGTTTTGATCCCCCATATCTTTTAATAATTTAAAAATGTATATAATGGATTTGGATTACTATATGTGTGGTTGTTACATTATCATAATCATGATCAATTCTAAATGGTTATTTCATATCTATTTCAGGTAATCTTATCTTTTTTTGTCAAATTATGGTGAATAAAGTATATAACTCATATTTTAGATAAAATAACCAATAATATAATAACAATAACTAAAAACACATTCCTAAATAAATAAACGATTAATAAAATCTTTTAAATTATTATGTGGTTTATTTGATAACCCATGAAGGTTTATAGGTACAACAAAAGAATTTTGGGAAAAGTGAAACCAGGGTTTTTTATATTCATTTTCAGATTAATCCTCAAAACAACATGTATTATAACACCACAATCCATATAGACTGTATTTTTACATAAATTTAATATTTTTTTATTTTGATTAATAATTAACATGTCTTGTAATTCATTCTTCATTGATTTTTAGGATGAACTCTTCTTTTAATATTACTTTGGAATCAGAAGATTTGAGAGTAACAATACTGTAGAAGTAATCCATAAAATCTCCATGAACCATAGAATGACGTTGAAGAAATATAAACTTTTAAATACTGATGATTTTAATTTATTTTTCATTAATTATTGATCATAAAAAATAAATATACCGATTGTTGAGGAATTATAGTCATCTCTTAAAGGCTGGAGAGGGTGAATGAGGATATATGGTCTTTCTTCATTAGAGAATTATTTGTATTTTTTCTCCAAATTATATTTAGAATCAATAGGGTAGATGTGTTTTTCACAATAAGAAATAACCCTAGTAAATGATATAACATCGTATTTATGGAGCTTATGATTGAATTGGTAATTTTAAAGATTCTTTTAAATAAATTTAAAATTTTTAGAGAACACTGTATTTTTTAATACAAATAATAATATTATTTTTCATAATAAGGTAAAAACCTACAAATAAGTGAACAAAATTTCTTAAATAATGAATTCAATAATTATTTAATGATATTAATTATATAATTATAAATGTACCCAAAACATGGATCCCCTTTCATTAATGTAGTTTATCATACCCTAGATAATGAATATTAATTCAAATAAAAAATGAAAATTCATTATTCATTCAATAAATCAATAAAAAATATATTTTCTCAAGTGGTGAATCAATATTGTTTACATATTTGACTCACATATAAATTATGTTTAATGACATGATGTTGAGTGTATGTGATCATCAAGGAACCTATGGATAATTGTGTGTTGCTCTATATGGACCTTTTATTGTGGAATTAGGCTAAACATTCCTAATCTCTTTTATTATAACCTATAAACATATCAAAGAACCTATAAATAATTGAAGTAATTTTGTAATGATAATAGTGTCATATGAACAATCACTGAGTAATATAGTCTTTTTATAATGATATCTCATCAAGAAGGTTTCATCACATGTGTCATCAATTTGTATTATTGAATTTAATTCTTTGTCTTTTGGATATTATATTTCCAAAAAAACCATAGATATTGATTTCATCAAGGAGTAATGTTATATTAAATTGATTTGAGATACATACTTTTATTCAACACATAAGTATAATATTCATATATATAAATACTCAGTAACATTGTATTAGTTATGACACACCCAACATATATTTTTTCACCACAAGAATTTTTCATCATAATTTTTATCAATACATAAATTTACAGGACTGAAGGGATAGATTAATAATAATATCATGTCTATGTACAGATACACATGTCAGTAGATATGATTTCCGGATGACACAAATAACATATGGAATTCATATAAGCGAGTTTATCCTCATAAAATCCTCTCCTAATGATTATCATGAAAGAGCATCATGAAAACAAATGTCAATGCATTACAACCATCCTACCCATGGTATCCTGAATATTCTATTTCCCATAAAATTAATTCATTGAGTGATAGAACATGTATTGAATAATACTCTCTCATTAATACAAGGTTCACATGATAATGAAAAACTTTTCTAAGATATTATGCTGAACAGTTCCTAAAAAACATTATCATATTCTATGTGAGAGAATAAGAAATCAATTGTGGAAAAAAATATTACTAATATTCACAAAAGATGATTATATATACAATAAATAAGAACAATAATGCTTGTTGTAGGAAGAAAGTCCAAAAAATATTTTAATCACCCCATGGTGACTTGGGTATCCTTTCATCATAATCCATTACAATATTCAACATAATTGTGTAGTGTTTAATAAAACTCTACAAATAAAATACAAGTAATAAAATAAATACTTTAAACTATGTCATACACATAGAACCTGGTATATCAAAAAATATCGTATAAAAAATCATCTTATTTCATGAATTGGTTCTTTATGTGGTATATTAAAGAAATGAAGGTGTTTAAAATATTTTATAACAGGTATAAATTTTTTATAGAATATATTTAAAATATTTTAAAAAATGAATAAAATCTCAATGATTTATAGTCATATAATTATTAAAATCAATAAAATATAGAATTGTGATATTTAATATGATCATGGGTTATAAAAATAACACATATCTTGAATAATTGATAAAAATGTAGTCTAAACAAAAAAAAATATAGAAGTTAATTAGGGATAATATATATAAAGATATATTATTCTCTTATTTCCTGGATGGTGGACATGATATTACCCTTCATGTAAATATTCATGGTCATATAAGAATAAATACATAACTAATTAATGAATTCAAATATATATTTCATGTACAAATGTATGAAAAATTATTTGGTTGAATCTCAGAATAGGTTGAATCCAAATGGTTGAAAATAGGATTTCATGATAAATCATGAAAATTATGGCAATTTAAGTAACTGTATGTTAGGATTGGATGTTAATTTGTTTCAATTTTTTCATGTAAGGATTCTATGATGGAATAATTTCCCTAATTCCTATGCAAAAATCAGTTATAAATAACTTTTCCATTTTTCCTCTTCTAATTGTGGTGTTATTTTGGAAATAATTAAAACATGTATCATTAATAGGAACAATTTCGATGTTGTGTATATGACATAACTAGAATGGTTCAGGATGTGAATAAAATGAAATGGAAAATTTATAATGATATTGTTTTATATTAATGTACACATAAAGATCATGAGCAGTTTATTTTCATGATTCCCTAAGAATCATTGGATTCATTAAAAATAAATTTCATTTTTTATAAAATACTTTTTAATTGAATTATATAGTTTTCTTAGTGATATAAGGATATTATCTCATTATAATGGAAATGACATAGTAGACTAATATTAAGTGAAGAGTGGGATTCATTAAATATTCTCCAAGAGGTAATTAACATATCATCTTATGTTATAGATAATAATATACAAATATATGGATCAAATATTTTTATACAGTATGTAAAATTATATACTTCATTATGGTATAGAAAATAGAATGTAATAAATAACACAATAAAAGAATATTTTCTCTAGAACATGACATTAATCTCTTAAACTATATGTATTCTTATACGTATGTATATAAATATAACAAAAATAAAATATCATGGAATAATTTATTATACCAATCACATATAATCGATTATGCACAAAAAAATCTAATAGAGATACATTTCATACAATGTATAATTCCACAAGGGGACTATGGGTTAATTTATATATAATATTTATCTTTAACAATTAATAATTAAATTATGTATAAAACTATATTAATAATATACAATTAAAAAATATAAATAATAATTTTTTTTAAAATAATGGTTAAAAATTTATTTTCAAGGTTTTTATATCACCTATCCGAAATGATTTTTAGATTCCATTATAAATTTATCTTTTAATAATACCCATGTATCCCAAAATTAACAATATAAATTCTCATTAATTTTTGGGACATGAAATTGAATTCTTCCATATTAAAGTATGTGGAAACCCCTCAAAAAGATGTTAAATATCAGATGGATTAATGTAATTATATCCTAGTATGTAGAACTATATAATCTCCCTTGAATTATATTTACAACAAGAGATATGTAGATAAAGTTTACAAGATACATACCGATATAATACAACCACATGTTTTTGTAATCTTTGTATTTAGTTTAGTTTCACTATGATTTATTTCTCCGTCCATCTGTCTATCTAGATAAGTTGTATAAAATATTTTTGCAATTATTTTAGACATCTAATAAATTATTTTATCCTTAAAATTAATAATATCCTTTTTTATCACATATTTTAATTCCAAAAATACAAACATGAATATTTTTTAAAAATAATTTCATTAAATTTATCTATATAATTAGAAATATCATTATAGTTACTATATTTTTTTTATTAAAATAATATCTCAAGAAAACATAGTCGAATCCAAAATATTATAAATTCATTTAATAAATATACAGAATAGTTTTGTAAAATTTTTAATTTAAAAAATAGACCCATCATGTTCAAAGGAGAAAACAGAACCTCTTTAAAATGGGTCTATAAAACTCACATATTTTAATTAGAAATAAAACTTATATTTAATTATTCATTAACATATTTTATCAATATTTTTTAAAAAAATTACCTTTAAATTTTCCATGAAAAAAATGTATCATTTTGAACTATAATCAAATTTTTCCCCAGCTCATAAAATTTATTCCCAATAAATTCATGTTGTGTAAATATGAATTTATTCTAATACATTTATAGAAATAAATCTTCAAACTGATAATATATAAAAGATTAAAAAAAATTATGTAGTTATATAAAAATAAAACCACATTTCATACTTCATATAAGAATAACTCTGCACTTTATATTATTTCAGTATATTAAATATTGATGAATCAGGGTATAATAATAATAATATGATAGATGAAATGTAGTCTGGGTCACATAAGAAAGAACTTGTGATTTTGATACATCATCATTTTAGTTCATTCTTTCTAAATGTTTTATTGTTATTAATCATATATTACATAATAATATATAATTTAACAAACTACATACATTTGATTTATCATATCTGTTAATGTTTTGTTAATTTATGTAAAATATGTAATAATAAATTCAAAATCTATATGGTATGTGATATTATCTTTTTTGTAGATAAGATACAGGAATTTCATAAAAAACCTTATCTGTGAATATACTTATTAATTGAATGTAATATTTACAATTAATACATAATCTTGAAGGATTTCTAAAAAAACCAGTTTTTGATATCATATGAATCATACCTCTATAAAAATATCAAATATTTTATCAATTCATCCAAAATGGAGTATATATTTTGGAAAATAATCTCTATAAATATCAATTAGTACCTCAAAAAATTTCATTAGAAGACAGATCATAATACTTCCACATTGATAAATCATTAATAAGTAATATTAAATCAACCTAAAATAATTTCATTCTAAAAAACAGGTTAGAATAAATAACTAATTGATTAAAATATATTATTTAAATAATTAAACACATAGAATGAAATAAAAGTAAATAACATTAAAATTAATAAGTAAAAATAATTATAGGGAATATATATTATAAAAACACAGAAATTAAAGAGGCAATGAGCCACTCAATTTTATACACTTTTTATTAATCCAAAAACCCCAACACAGCCTCAACCAATTTTTTAATATAAAAAATATAGTAATATAAACAGTATATTCATAACATATTATTCTAATGGAAAATTAAAAAAAACTAATTTTAATTTAATGTGATATAATATAATTTAATATCACCTAATATATTTAATAAATGTATCAAAATAGGTATTAAAAATATCAAATATGAAATAAAAAAATTAAGATAAATGAAAAACTAAAATGCAGAAATACTCTTGCATTAAACTAATATTTATAAATTAATAAATATATATGAATACTCTATCCAATTTATCAAACTAATAAATAGTTTTTTTAAATGATAATATGAAAATTCTCTTCAAGTGAACTCCTCATTGTTATTTAATTAACATCAATACACAAATAAAATATGTTTCAAATATTAAATGAATTGACCAAAAAAATTTAATGAGATAAATAAATTATAAATATTATGAAAATTATATTGATATACATTATTTAATCTATAATAATCATGAATTAAAAATAGATTAAATTGGACTATATATATCTCTACATTTCAATTGAGGACCTTATGATTCCAGAGTTACAATATCAATATAACTACATCCTTATTAATTAAATTAAAATGATCTTGGTTTGGGATTATTGATAAGATGTTTCCTATATGGTGATCATTTTTAATAACACCATGAAATATATCTCATTTTTCAAAATGATATTTTAATTATTTGATTGTATGGTTGATGTTTTTTCAGTATTATTGTAGAATAGATTTTTAATAGATTCTAATTTTCCTACTGTTGAAAAACATAATATATTCATGATCATAAGAAAAAACACATTCTAGATTGTTTTTATACATCCAAATTATTTTTGGATAATAAAAACTCATATATATGTCTTCTACTTCAATTGTATATATAGAAAATGAATTTTTATTATCAATACTTATAGTGACTATGTAATTTCCATGTATGTTGAAGATCCTTATTATATATTTCATATAAAGTTCAATCATTCAGAAGATGGAATCCTAAGAACATTATATGTATCAATAAATTTCAATAAGATAAACCAAACTATAATTACAAATAAAATTAAATCATAAAAAAATTAAAAACCTTAATGTGATGTTTTATAGGATTCCCATTAAAATAAGCACAATGAAAACAATAAACATAATGGATTTCATAATAGTATTTATTTAATAAATGGTACTAACAATTACATTATAGTGAAACTTTTATGACATTTTACCATTAATTTTTATGTTACATGATGAAATAATAATTTTTAATCATTTCTATATCTATATCCTTCTAAAATATTTTAACAATTGTACGCCTATGTTGTATTTGGAAAAGAAATATTCCTTCATTAGTTGAGTAATTTGAAACAAGACACAATTATTTTAACCCATTGAGTAAAAAAATATTAAATTTCATTTTCACTAAATCATGTAATTTATTATAAAGAATTACTTTAATTGAAGGTAATTATGATATTAACAACGTATATTTGTTTAAGAGGAAATTAATATTAGAAATATTATTAAAAATATTTACAGTCATCATTCCCCAATATGATTTTTCTAGCTAATATTTATATAGTAAACATATAATTACTTAGTAAAGGTGATTGTTTCAATTCATATATTGTATAATCTAAAAACATGTTATTTTTAAATGTATAATTCCTAAAGATAAAATGACACCCAAGATATTCAATTTTTTAAGTAATGTCCCAAACCCAGATTCCACTCAACCATGCCCCATTCCTAGTTAACTTCATGTAATTAACATATCTCCCCAAATAGTTGAGGATTCCAACTAGTAACTGGGGCCTATAGTTTGACCAATGGAAAACTATTCCCTCTTACTAGTGTCTGACACATTGGTAAAAAACTGACATATAGAAAAGTAGATGTAGTATAATTGTTAGAGAATATATCAATAGCATGAATATATAAAAAAATTCCATATGTAATCTCGTATAATATAATTGGTCATACATGAAATATTTTTAAAAATAAACCAAACATGTAAAAAAAATTAAAATACAATTCACATATTCAAACACTAAATGACCAAAAAAACAGTATCTCCCTATAACATCAAAAGCCTTAAGTTGGTCTGATCCTCTCGCTCTCCAATGTAGGGAATAAATTCAAAAATGTAGTATGGGTTCCTTCCCTGGTCTCTACCTTCATCCAAAGTGTCATTTCAGGTACACAACGGTGAACCAAATAAGGTTTGAGATACAATCATAATAGGTAACTAACCAATGATCTATAACAAAGCCATGGTTTTCAATATAATATGATAAATAAAAGCTCAATATATATCACATGTAAGAAGTAAAAAAAATTCATATCTCCATGGAATTTATACTATATAAGAAATTACACTATATATCCCAATAAGGTTCCCTACAAAACAATGGTCAGAGTCCTATATAAATGTAGTTGTAAAATAAATAAAAGAAAACACCTGAGTCTTTTCCATATACACTACATAACATATCCCCCATTGACTTGACATATAAACTTCAAATCAAATAAATGATGACCACTAAATATAACCATAAGTATCACATATACCATTGATATGCCATATAATCATTAATGTCATATTTTCCATGTTCGTGCCATATAATTAATAATTTCACACCCCTTTTGGGTAGATCTGAGGTATAGGTGGACAAAAAATCCTCATCATGTCCCCAATGATTATTATTTTAAACCTAGGTAGGCATGAGTTGGGAAGATGGATCATTTATACTAACCATGTCCATTGGTATCCCAAAATAACAAAATCCAAGGGATCGAAAGGCCATTGGTATCCCATGGCATTAATATCCACTGAGAAATATCTATCTATGGAATACACATCCCCATTAAAAACCCATAGAAGGAACGTTGATGGTGTATAATAGATTAATGATCCATGATAATCAAACAAGGGCATCGACTACCATTTCATATCAACATTTCAATTCATTTACCATTATAAATAATTTCTTCCAAGATCCATGAATATACTCACTCATTACACATATCAAATTTTATTTAATTATATGATTTTACTATGTTATACAAAATTTTTATTAAATATATTTAATGAATCCAAGGATTGATAATATTTCAAAACATGGAAAAGGATTCTATATATATCGTGAATTTAAAAATTGTTTATTTCTTTTAATAACGATTCTATTAGTACTAGGAAATCATAGAAAACACCCATTGGTGGTTTAACAAATGGAAAGGGAAAATAGAACACCCTAAAGGGTTGCATGGTTGGGATAATAAACTCAAACTAATGATAGAGAAATTATAGTTTATTCTTTATATGTTCCATATATTTTTATTAAATTCATCAATACAACTTCTGGTCCTCTATGGGATATATGGATGGAGGCACAACAAAAACTAGCATAATAAATAACCAATCCTTTCAAGAACTATATAAACCTCCTACCATATGCCTTTAGTATTGTGATCATACAAAATCAGATCAGTATTCAAGTAAAATAAGAAAAAATGAGTAAATGGAGATGAACATGGATATATGAATATGTATCTTTCACATAATCAGTGCATAAGATAACATGATAAATGATAAAAAAACTCAAAACCAATTCAGTACTCTCCAACACAAATCCAATAAGATTGAAAATGCTCGATTATGATATTTGATGGAGGAGAGGGATCATAAACAATATTTTGGAAAAATTATATCTTCACACATCAAGATACTATCCAAGGGAATAATTCAATAAGATAATTAGAATATAAAAAACGTAATAGAAAATGATATTTTCAAAAAAAAACTCCCTTTCCCTCATGCTTTGGTTTCATGGTTAGCCAATGTATGTTCGAACAGTGCACTCACTATTAAATGGTGTGTCACCTCACATAGTTCTCACACAATGTTGGAATAAAAATATGAAACCCTTGTCTCATCCCACTGTCAAAAACTACAGATTCACCCACATGAGCATGCACGTCAATTATCATGGTTTGAAAAACATTGGGGGCTCCTCCATCCTATTTTCCAACATCACACGGTTATTAACAGTCATGCGACATGCCTAGAATAATTTATACTTACTGTGAGGATTTCCATTTTCATCCAAAAATCTTGGTTCTAGGATCTGAACAAGCCCCTACCACCCCTAATACCCCCTAACATCAAATGGTATTAACTGTATGCTGCAACTATGCATTTAAACAAAATAGAAAAAGATATGTACCTCATATGAAATCTTGGGATCGTACAATCTCCCCCCCCATGAAATTCATCTCTGAATATCCTTCTAAATAGTGGTCATGTTTTGGCTATGAAAAACACCAGCCAGTAAGCAAGTATGACATCCTTCATCTCCCAAGTCCCGTCCTATAAATTCCCATCCTACCATAGCACTCATAATAGAGGAACTAACAGGACTTGAAGAACCATCATGCTCATATCTACTATATGAATCCAATTCTCTCAATAGAAAAAATCAACATAAAATTCTACCTCATCATACTGAAAAGCATGAGACATGTATGAATGATAATTTTTCGACTGAGATATGTTGAAGACATCATGCATGGACTCTTACCTATATAGAAACTACAACCAATAATCTATCATCACGAATATCTCTAGAGACTTGAATGACCCAATATATCACAGTGAATGACTAATTTGTCTCTAGATACGTATGTGGCCCAACTTTAGTGAAATATGTAAAAATAAACAATCCCAAACCTCAATATTTATAGGCTATTTTCATGATTGGTGTAACATTTCTATCGATATTGCATAGTAGACATCCCCTTTCTGATCAACTGTAACTGCTCAAAAATATCTTTTATTAGATGTAGTCCCTAAAAAGATACATCACCTTCATATAACTAGTACATGGGCGATCGGTGTGGCCTAAAATATAGGGAATCATATGGAACAATATTTATAGTCTCCTAATAACTATTTTTCTTTGAAAAATGAATTATGGAAATTTTACTCTCCCATGAGCACCCAAAATCCAGGATTCATGATCACATAATGTCATCAAAAAACTCTATCGTGTGCTCTGCCTGACCATTATAATAAGGGTGGTTTCATGTTCTCAAAAGCAAATATGTACTCTGATCCCTTAATAAACTCTTTTAGAACGGAGACATAAACTATCAATCCCTATCTAAAATAATTTTTCATGGGACACCCTGATATCATTTGTTCTCATGGATATACAACATTCCAAGATAATCTAGACTAACGGTTTCCTATATTGTAAGGAAGCGATAAACCTTAATGAGACTATAAAAACCCCACATAATATATGTACCATCAGGAGGCCTAATCAAACAGGTCACAAACACTATCATGAGATCATTCCATTTCCACTCAATAATCTGTAACTACTATAAAATATTTCCATTCAATGATATTCCACCTTCACCAAATGATAGGGGTATAACTCATCTGAAAATAAAATACCTCACTTTTCATACCCAACCACTATTACATATGGCGTATATCGCGATACATCTTGGTGAGAACGTTTTTCACTTCCCAAATTGTGTCATGAAACTCTAGAATCATCTTCTCACGTATGTCCAATAGAACCCATATGTGACCATAGATATAAAAATCCTCATTTTAACTAATAACCCAACTAGAAGGTTGGTCCTAACTCTCCATACTCCTTCAAAAGACCATGCCTTCTAAATTAGATAGCTTACTTATCCAAACTATATCCACTAAATTATATTACATAACTTATGATGAATGAAAAGTGGGCCCATGAATGTCATTCTCCACAATGTCAATATCAAAGAACAGTCCCATAAGTTTTACCTCGATATTATCCTCCTCAATTTCTTATAATGGATTCCTCCTTCTCATTGCATATGACACTACATTTCCCTTTCCAACCATATTTAAAATCTCAATGTGAAATAACTATAGGTTCTAAAACAACCTTCACTACTAGATATTCATATCACACTACGTAAATATGTAGTTAAAATCATTTTTGGTCAGTGAACATTAAAAAATGTAGCTAACTCGGGATCGTGAATTTGTTAATTTCTCTCATGATGCCTCTACTATCAAGACCCATAATCCAAATCTATATTCCCCTACATAATCACTTATCCAAGACTAATTCATCATCTATCAAAATACACAATGTAAATATAATGATCCTTTAGATGTTTCCTAACCGATGCTAAATTAAACCTCCCATTCAGCTTTTTAATGGCTATCTCATAGGTATTTATCCATATAAACGTCACTCCCTTCTTAGTCAATCCCATTAATAGTACTACAATTTTTTAGAAATCATGTATGAAATTTTTATAATACACATCCATACCCAAAAAACTACATATATCAATTTTGTTATTGGGATTCTCCTAGGAAGCTACATCTCTCACCATCTATGGGTCAACTGATACTATTTTCTCTAAGATTAGATGACCCGAGATGTGAATATTGTCCATTGATAAGTGGAACATTGTCATATTTAATATAACTGATGCTCTCTCAATTTTTCAAAAATAATCTAATGTTGTTTTTTATGGTTTTATCGATTTCCATAACACAAAATGATAGCATCGATGAAACCCACCACAAACGAATATATATAATGAAAGAAGACTCAGTTCAAAATTTACGTGAAAACCACTGGCTCATTCATTAGACAAAAAATCATAAATAGATACTCATATAAATCATAAATGATACAAACTATTTTATAAAATATGTATATATGTCAAACATATACCTGGTAATATCAAGACCTAGAACAAAATTTTGGGAACAAATGATATCCTCAACGCTGGTCAATCATGGCATCCATCCATGGAAATGGATACATATTTTTAATTTTAATATAGTTTAATTTTGGTTAATCCACATATAACAAAGGGAAACATACAAATTTTAAAAAAAATTGATTTATGACACCCATATATAAGTACTTGTTTATATAAACCCATTTGCCAACAAATCCCCAACCTTCCTCTTGAGCCTCGTCAACTATGAAGTATCCATCCTATAAGTGGGAATGTACATCGATGTAGCTCCTAAAACAATATCATAGATAAATAGACCTCTATGTTAGTTGTTAAACAATAAAAATCATTTGGGTGAACATCTATATAATGATATTCCTCTAGAGAAAATCCCACCTAATGTGTTCACTGACCATCAATAAACAATTCATGTAGACTTTAATTATTTAATATATTTTTACCACAAACCCATCATTCACTCCAAAAAATAATAGAAATAAAAAATATTCTATTTATCCTAACATTATCAACATCCAAAAATAAATTTATAATTAATCTATTTGGACTTTAAAAAAATGAATATTACATTATACACTCCAGGGACTTCACGTAGTCTAGTGGTAGGCGATAAATCCAAATTTTACTATGTTTGTGGGTTCGATTCCCGTAGCTTTGTCCGATGACATGGGTTGTCACATGGTCTACATGTTTTCCTTATTATAAATATCCAAAAATAACATTAACAATACTTTCCAATGTAAAATATAATCCATTCCATCTTTTATACTTATCCATAATACTTTTGTAAACCATCACTGCAAAATTTATATGAATGGTAAACATAATGTAGATCCTTTTTACCTCGTAATATCATGTGAATACCTTTATCATGTATTCTTTTAAAACACTACAACATCCTAAATTACCATAAAACCTTATTGATTACATTCATGATCCCTTATTCCTTATAGAATACTGGATATACTCCCTTTATACAAAAATGCTGTAAACTCCAACAATGATGGAATATAGAAATCATTAATTAGTTTCAAGGTAATAAATAATATCAAATATAATTTACCCAAATCAATCCTGTATTATTGTAAAATCACTACCTCAGTATCAGAACCATATTATGGTTTATCTCTCTCTAAACCATATATTTTCCAAAAAAATAACATGTTATTGAGTCACTTGTCTAGGTTCCACACAATCTGAATTCCTTAATGAATCAGTACTGTAGTATAATACTTATATACTCCATAATTATTATAACAAGTACATTGTTGATACAACTCTCAAATGTCATAATCCCCTAATAACAACATAAGAACTCTAATCATTCCTCCTCATTTGTGGTAGTATCATAACATGATTATTATTCAATAACATCATTTAAGGTATACTCTAATGAATGGAACATTGATTCGCGTAGTATCCCAACACCTTGCAGATGAAGCATTGTACATTTGAAAACATTTTTTACCCTTGAAGTCACGTATATGGTGTCCTTTTTCTTAATAGTTATTACAAACTCCCATTCCCTTCAGGCATGTTCCAAGGTGTTTCTTCCCACAGTTACCATATATGGGGAAATTATTCTTTACCCTCTTCCCTTTATCTTTCCTTATCTCTACCATCCTTTCCTTCTCTGGATTCCCTTCAAATCCATTGGACTCTGAGAATTATTTACTTATCTTATCAACACGTGATACTATTTATTCATATGATGATAATACGTGGGAGACTATTTCCCTTCTAAATTCTGGCTTAAGACCATGAAAGATATTATCTTTGTTATTCTTTGGATTATGCGTATTGCTGGAGTTCTCATTCCTTTAACTGAGCACCATTTCTAAACAATGGAATACACTAGATTAATTTATGAATAGAAATACCTATTCCCAAACATGTAAAACCCTTAACATAAATTAAACAGTTTATGGATACAGTCCATAATCATAAAAATGTTTTCATTGAGGATGCTTATACTCATAAACCCTTCGTAATGGTTTGTAAATAAAATGAGAATTATCCTAAGAATACCCCTCGGGAGTCTCATAACCAAGAGTGCAGTAAGACCCATTGTCATCCACCAGTTCCCGTTCGAGTCTACCTCAAAGCATTGTTTTCGGGTTTTACCCCAAGGTACATCTGTGCCAGAGCCGCACCTACCTGCTCATATCCAGATAGAGATGTATGTCTCAGAAAACTCCCAAAATATCTACATTAAAAATAATCTAGGATGTTTCTCTATACTGATCCTCAAAGTCTATCTTTGGGCTATGCGCGCTAATCAGTTTTTATCTAAAAATAGCTCCCCATGTTTGTGCTAAAATTCCTCTGATACAAACTATAACGCCCCTACCCCAGTTACCCAGAGTCGGTGCATTATTACATAACATTGGAATGATCACAAAATACCATTTCTTGAAAGACCGATTAGTTTAGTTGCCTTGGAAATACTAGATACATTCATAAAGTTTACATTACATCATAAAATGAAAACTACAATAACATAGTCCCCATTTTCCACATTCATATCCCCACATACTATCCCTGCAGGTCGTTCATAAAATTCTTATTGACATCCACGGAAAATTAAAACATAGAAAGGGGTGAGCTCAGATGCCCAGTAAGGATAAAAATATAGCAGAAACTTTCATAAATAATCATAAACATTTAAGGTAATGTATAACTAAAACAAAAACATTTTAAACTTGAGCTTTAGCATAATATAACAGAAATTTTATGAAATAATTCCATTTACTTATTCACATGGATTCTCTAATAATCAAATAATCACATGCAATATCAATAATCATTTTTATAATTATGGAATGTATTATGCCTTACTATCGTAACCACATAGCCAAGGCCTCGTGCCAAGACTACAAATTAGATTTTATCAAGGCCTTGATCCAAGACAGCAGTTTGTCTAATTAGACCTACCGATGCATCGAGGAGCTATAGCAGGCTCCACCCATCACTTACTAAGTCCAATGCATTCCTCATATGAATAGGTTTAAACATAACATAAACATTCTTATTAAAACTAGCATACGAAATGTAAATACTTTGTCCATAATCGATGAATGATATAAAAATAACACATCCACAGTAAAACATATCACAAAACTTTCAATACAATATGGATGTTTTGTATAATAATAAATCATTTTTAAGTAATCATAAAATACATTAAAGGATGTAGACATAGATGATAACAAAACTATTTGGGAGAAATAACTCTTTTTTTAAATCATTTAAAAGTCACACATTTATTAAGGATGTAATTTAAAAGAGATTTTTGATTCGAAGTGTCCCATAACACTTTGAAACTTTTTAAAAGAAATATCATTTCAAAAAATTCATTTCCAAATAAATAAATCCTTAAAATCATTTTGGAAACGTGGACATTAATTAAAAAGATTTAGAAAGGTAAATCTTTAAATCATTTAAAATTCTGATCTTCATAAAGAGTACCTTTCAAAAATTCTTAAAATAGTAATTTTGAAATCATTTAAAAGTCACATAATTATAAAATAAAACGTTTACATTCAAAATATTCATATAAGCTTGTAAGAGAAGCTTCAAAGAGTTTATAACGGTAGAAAATATCCACACCCACCGTATAAGTTAAAAAAACATTCTTACCTTAAATTTGTCGAAATGGTCAAAAAGTACCTTGTTTGGAAAACGACGAAAAGATTCCTTTCAAAACACATAAGGGTATAAATTACATTAACCCATTTTCTAGTAAATAGTAAAAACGTTTAGAAATATATGTTTAAGAAACATGGATGTGGATGATAAAGAGATCCAAGAAGATAATTACGTATCAACAACCTCAGATAATCAAGAGATTGTGAAATAAACCCTTACCTTGTACTTTTCCTTGGTTGTGGGTAGGTTAAACTCATGTATAATGGTGAAATAATTGTTATTAAATTATAAAATAATCATATACATTAATATGATATCATATATAATCTTTTCACATTAATTTGTTAATAATATATTAGTATAATCATCATTTCGGGTGTAAACTTACTTGTTTTCTTTAATATATATTGTTACATAAGTTGTGATTTTTATGTATAGGTTGTATCTTATTCATATCCAGAATGATATGAAGTCCTTAAAAATTATTTTTAATCATCAAATGAGAATTATAATTGCATTGATACGATGGAGAATGAATCTCATCGCGTTCGTGGAGACAGTAGTCCGTACGTACGCATGACGGACAACATCATTCTTTTGATATTAAAATAATATATAATTGGATGGTATATCATATATACAGAATCATTATCATGTTATATTTAATATTTACATAAATTACATATCATTATCATACCCATCCTAATAATAATGTTTTTGAATAACAATTACACCACAACGTGGAGATGGTAAGCCCTACGTACGCACGTATGGTGACATTTCATTCAAAGGATAGATAGAATATAGAATGTGGTTCTACCATATTTATAATAAAATCATTGTATATAGAATATACTTGAGTTTTTATTTATGAAATGAAATAATAAATAAATAAGAAGTTTAAGAATAAAGGAACTTGGAAAAGGGTGGTGAAAACATTACCTCTTCTTTAGGTTCATCCTTTTGATTTTATCAAAAGGACTCCTTATGTTGTCTTTCTGATAAAACTAAGGCCTCTACCTTGAAGTTAGAGATGATTAGAGAGTATTTGGGCAGGGTTTGGCCGATCCAAAAGGCTTTGATGGGGTGAAGAATTGGTTAGAAGTTGTGTATTTTTAAAAGGGGGAGGAGGGGCTTGTTAGGAAAAAACATAAAGTATTAATTTATAAGTATTTCATATTAGGTTTATAATTTCTCAAAAGTGTATTATTCAATGTCTAAGGTGGGGATGGGTCGAAATTCATTCATCCAATAGATTTTATACATGTTTGGGTCACTATATAAATCTTTTCTTTTAGTTTTAACTCTTACTTAATTAGATTGACATTTACGATGTCACTTTGTATTTTTATATTATATATTCAATAAACTTACAATATAAACCCAAGAGACCCAAAAGTGGTCCATTAATGATACATCTATCAGGATATATGTCCTCTTTCTGAACCTTATATTTTTATGAATAGAATTTCAATTAATAATATACTGCTTTTTAAAAAAAATCATTTATGTCAATTTTGACAATATATAATAATTGATATTTCATAAAGTCTTAAAAACTTTATTAATTCAAAATAATTTCATTTAAGCAATCCAAACATGTCATATTAACCAATGAAATTCATGTATTCCATCAAAACATTAAAATTATATTTATTTTAAATTTTATAATACCAATTATTTTATTCATTCATTAATAAAGAAAATATTGCATCATTATTGTATAATAGATAAATTTAATTATTAAATGTCTAAAAATTATAAATAAAAAAACATTATGTTGAAAATATTTTTATATTTCTAATTAATATATATAGTTTAAAATATAACATATATAACACTTTGTAAAAATTATTTTTCTAAAAGATATATGCTTGTGTCATTTTTGTATTTACTTTAACTTAATTTATATAAAGTGTCTTTATCTTCTACAAGTGGATCAATAGGGTCCCAAAATAGACCCAAAGATGCCAATGGCCCGAAATGTATCAACCAATAAAGTTAGGACACATTTTAGGGTAATTTACTATTATTGTATTATTATTATTTTACCCTTATTTACCGGATATACCCTTTAACCATGGTAAATAAAATATTTACCGAAGCAATTATTCAAAATGCATAAAAATAGAATTTACCTATTTACAAAATATGGAAATCCTCATTCCAAATATAGAATCCATTTTTCCAAATTCAAAACATAGAAGTGGAAAAAATTAATTTAAAATTAATTCCCACTGCCAAAACAAAAAGCTCGTTAAAATGAAATAATAACCATCTAATGATTGACACTTGTTTATGTCCGGTTAAATTGTGAAATTATATCCAATGACCCACATTGTATTAAATGATAAAAATATATTATAAATATACTTTATAACCACTCATATTCATAATTTATCACTATTAATTATTTTGATTAAAAAAGATGTTTTTAATTAAAATTTATTAATTTTCACTATTCATCGAAATATAAAAGTTATCCAAAAAGTACCAAAATATCACCGTAGGATAATTTTGATATTACGAATCCAAAAAGGAAATCCATTTCAAGTGATAAAATTTATAAAATTTCAAAACCTAGGTATTGCTATTCATAATTGCTAGTTTGATTGGTCACAGTGTGTTAGAATCTCGAAATTGCGTACAATGAAAGCTATTGCATTATTCAGAGGGAAACGTAACTTGGAAGCTTGGGGTGTTACAATTGACCCTCCTTCGAAAAATTACTTCCTCGCAATTTGAAAATTTTCTTCAAAAATAAAAGGTTGAAAGTAGAAAATACCTTTGTGGAAAACCCATATCAGTAATAGGGTTAACAAAAATATAACCTTAAAAGAAAGAAAAAGAAGTACAAAGGTCACCCGAGATATCCCATACTTGGATTCTTTGAAAACATGTATATTTAGGAGAAAAAAACCATCATGGTCTGATGGTAGTTGTATAAAACAAGATTAGGATAAAGTTAACAACAAGAAAATCACAAACTTATGATTGGTTAAACGGTCTTTGATTCCCCAGTAGGAAAAGCTTACCGAAAACGTTTTTGATTTATGTTACCTTTCATAAAGATGAGGAATTTATTTATGATATTTACTAAGACTGTAAGGAAATATATGCAATTTTCATGTAGACTTTCACTCTTTAATAAATTTTTACCACAAACCCATCTTTCACTCCAAAAGGTAATAGAACAAAAAATATTCTATTTATCCTAACTGTATTTGATTCCAAAAATAAATTTATAATTCATCTATCAGGACTTTTATAAAAATAAAACTATATTATACACTCTAGGGACTTCACGTAGTCTATTGGTAGGCGATAAATCACAATTTCACTATGTTTATGGGATCGTTTCTCGCAGCTTTGTTCGACGCGATGTGTTGTCACACAATCTACGTGTTGTCATTTTCGTAAATATCCAAAAATAACTTTAACAATATTATCCAATATAAAATATAATCCATTCCAAACTTTATACTTATCCAAAATACATCTGTAAACCCTCAGTCCAAAATTTATATGAAAGGTAAACATAATGTAGATCCTTTTTACCCCGTAATAGCATGTGAATAGCTTCATCATGTATTCTTTTACAACACTGCAACATCCTGAATTACCATGAAACCTTATTGATTACATTCATGATCCCTTATTCCTTATAGAATATTGGTTATACTCTTTCTATCGAAACATGTTGTAAACTCCATCAATGATGGAATATACAAATTATTAATCATTTTCAAGGTAATAAAGAATATCCAATATAATTTATCCAAATCAATCATGTATTATTCCAAAATCCCTACCTCGATATCAGTACCATATTATGGTTTATCTTTCTCTCAACCATATATTTTCCATAAATTTAACCTCATATTGAGTCACTTTTCATGGTTCCACAAAATCTCAAGTACATAATGAAATAGTACTGCAATACAATCCTTATATAATCCATAATTGTTATAACCAGTACATTGTTCATACAACACTCAAATGACATAATTACCTAATAAAAACATAAGAACTCTAATCATTCCCCCTCATCTGTGGTAGTATCATAAATTTATTATTATCCAATAACATCAATTGCTGTATACACTTATGAATGGGACATTGATTCGTGTAGTGTCCCAACACCTTGCAGATGAAGCATTGTACATTTGAAACCTTTTTCATACCCTTGCAGTCACGTACATGGTGTCCTTTTTCTCCACACTTATAACAAACTCCCATTCCCTTCAGGAAAGTTCCAGGGTGTTTCTTCCCACATTTATCACATATGGGAAATTCTTATTTACCTTCATCCCTTAATCTGTCCGTCTCTCTACCATCCTTTCCTTCTCTGGATTCCCTTCAAAGACATAGGACTCTGATAATTCTTTACTTATCTTATCAACACATGATATTATTTCTTCGTATGATGATAATATGTGGGAGACTATATCCCTTCTAAATTCTGGATTAAGACCATGAAATATATGATCCATCTTACTCTTTGGATCGTGTGAATTGCTGGAGTTATCATTCCGTCTACTGGGCGTCATTTCTAAACAATGGCATACACTAGATAAGTTTATGAATAGAAATACCTAATCCCACACTTGTAAAACACTTAAAATAAATTAAACAGTTTGTGGATATAATCCATAATCATAAAGATTCCTTTTTTGAGATGTATTTACTCATAAACCCTTCATAATGGTTTGTATAGAAAATGAGATTTATCCTAAGCATATCCCCCAGGAGTGTCGTAACCAAGAGTGTAGCAAGGTCTGTTGTCATGCACCAGTTCACATTCAAGTTTACCTCAAAGCGGTGTTTTCATGTTTTACCCCTACGTACATCTGTAACAGAGCCACCTCTACCTACTCGTATTCATACAAGGATGTATTGCTTAGAAAACTCACATGATCTCTTCAATACCAAAATTCTAGAACATTCTTCTATACTAATACTCAAATTCTATCTTAGGGCTATGTGCCCTAATCAAAGTTTATCTTAATCTAGCTTCCAAGGTTTTTACTAAACATCTTTTGATACCTACTATAATGCCCCAAACCCAGTTACCTCGAGTCGGTGAATTATTACATTACATTGGCATGATCACAAAAGATCAAGTCTCGAATGACCAATTATTTTAGTAGCATTGGAAACACTAGGTATATTCATAAATTTTACATTACATCATAAAATAAAAACTACAACAACATAGTCTCCATAGTCCAAACACATATCCCCTCATACTATCCCTATAGGTCATTAATAAAATACTTATTCACATCCTTGATAAAAATAAAACATAGAAAGGGGAGAGCTCAGATTCACAGTAAGGTTAACTATATAGAGAAAATATTCCTAAATAATCATAAACATTTAAGACAATGTATATCTATAACAAAAGCCTTTTAAACATAAACACCAACATAATATGGCAGAAATAAAATGTAATAATTCCATTTAATTATTCACATGGATATTCTTCTAATCAAATAATCACATGAAATATCAAAAAACACTTTAATGATGATGGAATGCATAATTCCAGACAATCATAACCACGTAGCCAAGGCCTCGTGCCAAGACTACAAATAAGATTTTGTTAGGGCCTCGTGCCAAGACACTATTTTGTCTCATGAGACCTACCAATTCGTCGAGGAGCTATAGTGGGCTCCACCCTTCACTTACTAAGTCCAATACATTCCACATATGAACATTCTTAGACATAACATAAACATTCGTATTAAAACTAGCATAAGAAATGTCAATAATTTCTCTATAAACCATGAATGGTTTAAAAATAACACATCCACAGTCAAACATATCACAAAACCTTCAATACAATATGGAAGTTTTGTATCATAAGAAATCAACTACAAATAAGCTTAAAATCCATCAAAGGATATTGAAATTGATGAAATCATAACTATTTGGGAGAAATATCTCTTTTTTGAAATCATTTAAAAGTCACACATTTATTATGGAAGTAATTTAAAAGAGAATTTTGAATCAAAGTGTCCCATAAAAAATTGAAACTTTCGAAAGTAAATATCATTTCAAACCATTAATTTCCATATAAATAAATCCTTAAAATCATTTTGAAAACATGGACATTAATTAAAAATATTTAAAAAGATAAATCTTTAAAGCAATTAAAATTCTGATCATGATAAAGAGTACCATTCACAAATTCTTAAAATATTCATTTTGAAATCATTTAAAAGTCACATAATTATAAAATAAAACATTTATATTCAAAATATTCTTATAATCTTTTAAGGGAAGCTTCAACGAGTTTATAATGGTAGAAAATATCTACACACACTGTAAAAGTAAAAAAACATTCTTACCTTAAATTTGTCGAAAAGGTCAAAAAGTACCTTGTTTGGAAAATAACAGAAAGATTACTTTCAAAACACATAAGAGTATAAATGACTTTAACCAATTGTCTTGTAATTAGTAAAAACGTTTTGAAATATATGTTTAAGAGACATGGATGTTGATGATAAAGAGATCCCAGTAGATAATTATGTATATACCACCTCAGATAATGAAGAGATTGTGAAATAAACCCTTACCTTGTAATTTCCCATGGTTGAGGGTAGGTTAACCTCCTGTATAATGCTGAAATAATTTTTATTAAAGTATACAAGAATCATCTACATTAATATGATATCATATATGATCTTTTAACATTGATTTGTTAATAATATCTTAGTATTAACATCGTTTCGGGTGTTTACTTACTCGTTTTCTTTTATATATTTTGTTACACAAGCTGTATTTTTTATGGATAGGTTGTATCTTATTCATATACAGAATGATATCACGTCTTTAAAAATTATTTTTAATCATAAAATTAGGATTATAATTGAATGGATATGATGGGGAATGAATCTCATTGCGTTCGTGGAGACGGTAGTCCGTACGTACGCACGAGCGACAATATCATTCTATTGATATTAAAATAATATATAATTGGATGGTATATAATATATACAGAATCATTATCATGTTATATTTATTATTTACATAAATTACATATCATTATTAGACCCATCCAAATAATAATGTTTTTTAATAACAATTACACCACGACGTGGAGACGGTAAGCCGTACGTACGCACGTATGGTGACATTTAATTCAATGGATTGATAGAATAATGGATATGGTTGTACCATAATTATAATAACATAAAAGAATATAGAAGATTCTATAGTTATTATTTTAGAAAGAAAATAACAAAGAAAGAAGAAGTTGAAGAAGAATAGAACTTGAAAAAGGGTGGTGAAAACATTACCTCTTCTTCATGTTCTTCCTTTTGATTTGATCAGAAGGGCTTCATAGGATGGCTTTCATATCAAAATAAGGCCTCTAGGTTGAAGTGAAGGAATTTGAGAGAGTATTTGGTCCGGGTTGTGGGCAAACCAAAAGGCTTTGATGGTGTGAATAATTGTTTAGAAGTTGTGTCCTTTTATAAGGGGGAGGAGAGGCTCTTTAGAAAAAACATAATGTATTAATTAATAATAAATGAATATTCAGTTTCTAATGGATTAAAAGTATATTATTCAAAGTATAAGGTTTAAATTTGTCTAAATCCATTCATCCAATAGATTTTCGATAGGTTTGGGTCATTATATTAACATTTCTTTTAGTTTTAACTTTTAGTTAATTAGATTGACATTTACCATGTCACATTGTATTTTTATATAATATAGTTAATAAAATTACTATATACAACCAAAAGAACCCCAAGTGGTCCATTAATGATACACCTATCATGATATAAGTCCTTTGTACAAACCATATATTTTTTGGAAAATAATATCAATTAATAATATAATACTTGTTTTAAAAACTCATTTATGTCAATTTTTACAATATTTAATATTTTGATTTTTGTTAAAGTCTTAACAACTTTATTAATTAGAACCAAATTAATTTAAGAAATAATAACATGTAATATTAACCAATAAAATTCGTGGATGACATCAAAATATTCAAATTATATTTATTTTAACTTTTATAATACCAATTATTTGAAACTTTCATTAATAATGAAAATACTACATCATTATTGTGTCATAAATAAAGGTAATTATTAAATGTCTAAAAATTTTAAATAAAATACCATTATGTAGGTAAAAGTTTTATATTTATAATTAATATTTATAGTTGAAAATATAAGATATATAACCCTATGTAAAAATTATTTTTCTAAAAGATATTTTCTTATGTCATTTTTGTATTTACTTTAACTTAATTAATATAAAGTGACCTTAGCTCCTAAAAGTGGCTCCAATGGGTCCCAAAATCGACCCCAAGATTCCCATGGTCGGAAATGTATCAAAAAATAAGGTTAGGACACATTTTAGGTTAATTTATTGTTAATATAATATTATTTGTTTACCCTTATTTAGCAGATTTACCCTTTAACCATGGTAAATAAAACATTTACCGAAGTAATTATTCAAAATGTATAAAAATAAAAGTTACCTATTTACACAATTTGGAAATATTGATTCCCAATATGGAATCCATTTTTCCAAATTGAAAACATATAAGTGGCAAAAATTAATTTAAAATTAATTCCCTCTGTCAAAACAAAAAGCGTGTTTTTAAGAAATAATAAATATCAAAAGACTGACACCTGTTTATGTCCGGTTTAATTGTGAAATTATGTACAATGACCAAAATTTTATTAAATGGTAAAAATATATTATAAATAAACTTTAAAACCACTCAAATTCATAATTTATCACTATTAATTATTTTGATTAAAAAAGTTTTTTTAATTAAAATTTTGTAATTTTCACTATTCATCAAAATATAAAAGTTATCTGAAAAGTAACAAAATGTCACCCTATGATAATTTCGATATTTTGAATTCAAAAATGAATTCCATTTTGAGAGATAAAATTTATAAAATTTCAAAAAGTGGGTATTACTATTCATAACGGTTAGTTTGATTGGTCATGGTGTGTTAGAATCTTGAAATTGCATACAATGCAAGATATTGCATTATTCAAATAGAAATGTACCATAGAAGCACGAGGTGTTCCATTATACCCTCCTTTAATAAACTGTGTCCTCATAATTTGAAAATTTTCTTTGAAAATAAAAGGTTGAAAATAGAAAATACCTTTGTGGAAAACCCATATTGGAAATAGTGGTTAACAAAAATATAACTTTAAAAGAAAGAAAGAGAAGTAGAAAGGTCACCCGAGATAGCCCATACTAGGATTCTATGATAACATGGATATGGAGGAGAAACAAACCATCAAGGTCTGATGGAGAGTTGTAGAAAACAGGATTAAGAGAAAGTTAACTACAAGAAAATCACAAACTTGTGATTTGTTAAACAGTCTTTGATTCCCCGGTAGGAAAAGTTAACCAACAATGTTTTTGTTTTATGTTACCATTCATAAATTTTAGGAATTTATTTATGATATTTACAAAGAATTTAAGGAAATATACTTTCTTTTCATGTCGACATTCATTCATTAATAAATTTTTACCACAAACCCATCTTTCACTCCAAAAGGTAATGGAACTAAAAAATATTCTATTTATCCTAACTTCATCTGGTTCGAAAAATAAATTTATAATTCATCTATCAGGACTTTTAAAAACTGAAAACTACATTATACACTCCAGGGACTTCATGTAGTCTAGTTGTAGGTGATAAATCTCAATTGCACTATGTTTGTGGGTTCGATTCCCGCATCTTTGTCCGATGTGAGGGGTTGTCACACGGTCTATGTGTTTTCCTTTTTATAAATATCTAAAAAAATCTTTAATAATACTTCCAATGTAAAATATAATCCATTAAAACCTTTATATTTATCAAAAATACTTATTTAAACCCTCAGTCCAATGTTTATATGAAAGGTAAACATAATGTAGATCCTTTTTACCCCATAATAGCATGTGAATACCTTCATCATGTATTCCTTTAAAACACTGCAACATCCTAAATTACCATAAAACCTTATTGATTACATTCATGATACCTTATTCCTTATAGAATACTGGATATACTCCTTCTATCCAAAAATATTTTAAACTCCATCAATGAGGGAATATACAAATCATTAATTAGTTTCAAGGTAATCATGAATATCTAATATAATTTATCCAAATCAATCCTGTATTATTCCAAAATCACTACCTCGGTATCAGAACCATAATATGGTTTATCTTTCTCTCAACCATATGTTTTCCAAAAAATTAACCAATATTGAGTCACTTTTCTTAGTTCCACACAATCTCAAGTACTTAATGAAATAGTACTACTGTACAATCCTTATATACTCCATAATTATTATAACCAATAAATTGTTGATACAAAACTCAAATGACATAATTCCCTTATACCAACATAAGTACTCTAATCATTCATTCTCATCTGTGGTATTATCATAGCTTGATTATTATTCAATAACATCATTTGCGATATACTCTTATGAATGGGATATTTATTCGTGTAGTGTCCCAACACCTTGCAGATGAAGCATTGTACATTTAAAACTTTTTTCTTACCCATGTAGTCACATACATGGTGGTATTTTTCTCTACACTTATAACAAACACACATTCCCTTTAATCAATTTCCAGGGTGTTTCGTCCCACAGTTATCACATATGGGAAAATTCTTTTTTACCTTCTTCCCTTTATCTGTGCTTCTCTCTACCATCATTTCCTTCTCTGGCATCCCTTCAAAGCCATTTGACTCCTAGAATTATTTACTTATCTTATCAACATGTGATACTATTTCTTCATATGATGATAATACGTGGGAGACTATTTCCCTTCTAAATTATGCCTTAATATCATGAAAGATATGATTCTTCTTACTCTATGGATCATGCATATTGCTGGAGTTCTCATTCCATCTACTGGGCGCCATTTCTAAACAATGGCATACACAATATTAGTTTTTTAATAGAAATACCTAATCCCAATCTTGTAAAACACATAACATAAATTAAACCGTTGGTGGATATAATCCATAATCATAAAAATGTCTTCTTTGAGGAAGTATATACTCATAAACCCTTCGTAATGGGTTTTAATGAAAATGAGAATTATCCTAAGCATCTAAGCATATCCCCCGGGAGTTTCGTAACCAAGAGTGCAGCAATGCCCATTGTCGTGCACCAGTTCCCGTTCGAGTCTAACTCAAAGAGGTGTTTTCGGGTTTTACCCCTAGTTACATCTATGCTAGAGCCACCTCTTCCTGCTCATATCGAGACAGAGATGTATTTCTTGGAAAACTCACAAAATCTCTACAATTCCAAAATTCTAGGAAGTTCTTCCATACTAATCCTTAAAGTCTATCTTTGGAATATGTGCTCAAAACAGAGATTGTATAAATCTAGCTTCCAAGGTTTGTACAAAATTTCTCCAGATAACAACTGTAAATCCCCGACCCCTATTACCCAGAGTTGGTGCATTATTACATAACATTGGCATGATCACAAATGATCATGTATAGAAAGGCCGATTAGTTTAGTAGCTTTGGAAACACTTGATAAATTTATAAAGTTTACATTACATCATAAAATGAAAACTACAACAACATAGTCTCCATAGTCCACACTCATATACCCGCATACTATCCCTATAGGTCATTCATAAAATAATATTTCACATCCTGGAAAAAATAAAACACATAAAGGGGTGAGCACAGATGCCTAGTAAGGATAACAATATAGAAGAAACTTTCATATATAATCCTAAACATTTAAGGAAATGTATAACTAAAACAAAAGCCTTTTAAACTTGAACTTCAGAATAACATGGCATAAATAATGTGAAATAATTCCATTTACTTATTCACATGGATATTCTACTAATCGAATAATCACATGAAATATCAATAACCACATTCATAATGAGGGAATGCATAATGACAGACTATCATAACCACGTACCCAAGGCCTCGTGCCAAGACTACCAATAAGAGTTTTTCAAAGCCTCGTTCGAAGACACTAGTTTGTCTCATGAGACCTACCGATGCATCGAGCAACTATAGCGGGCTCCACCTTTCACATTCTATGTCCAATGCATTACTCATATGAACAGGTTTAAACATAACATAAACATTCGTAATAAAACTAGCATACGAAATGTAAATACTTTCTACATAACCCATGAATGATATTAAAATAACACATCCACAATCAAACATATAACAAAACCTTCAATACAATATGGATGTTTTGTATCATAATAAATCAACTTCAAATAAGCTTAAAATCTATCAACGGATGTTGACATTGATGAAATAAAAACTAATTGGGGGAAATATATAACGACCCATACTTTACATACATTTTTAGTACTTTAAAATTGAAGTACACTATTTACAACATATAACAAAACCATCAAAGGACCGTATAGGTATAGTGTCTTTTGAAACTGGGAAACATAAACAACTGGTTCATAAATCATCTATGTTGTCTCCCATTTATTTCATCATATCTAGAGTCCCTTTTTGGCCTATCCAACTTAATATTCTTTTTCCTGGCCTGGGGAAAAAAACATACAAAATGGTGAGCTCAAATTCTCCACAAGGGTAAACAAAAGAAATATCAATCACATCATATTCATAAGAACATATATTTTCAGAAATCTTAACTTGAAAAAAGGATCATAATTTCATAACATGGGATAAATCATAGTAGTGAAATGTAATCCCTATAATCATAACTTAAAACATGAAACATTGTGGAATACACACATAATCATAGAGAATCATTTCTTATTAGCCATGACTCATTGCCAAGACTATCTTAGCGGACAAAGACCATTTCTGAACCGAGTTCACTCCTCGTTTCAGTCAAATTTCACTGAACCGGTTTAACCTTCTGTTCCAGCCATGTCTATCTCATGAGATATAAATCTTTACCCAATGCATTGGAGGGTGATATAGGTCCCACCCATCTCATAATGATACCATTCTTATGTTTGCCGCGAAATCATAAACCATACATCATAGCATAACCCATGTAATAAAAATGGGATTCTTAAACATCATGCCATCATAACATAATCCATATAAGATAAATGGACGTCATAAAAATAATTCCATCATAAAATAATCAAATAAATGTAAAAAATAGGGATATAAATAGAACCCTATATTCTCTTAGATGGAAAATAATTTTGATAAAACACTTGAACTCCATTCTTGATGAAAATATCCATTCTAATTCAAAAACATTTTTCCTTTCTTAACATGTCATACAATTTTAATCTAAAAAAAGTTGATTAAAAATAAACATTAAAACTTTTAAAGGAAGCTTCATGGAAATAATGTTCTCAAAATCCATTCATGTCGTATAAGTTAAAAAAAGAACATTCTTCTCTTACATTGGCTGGAAAAGTCAAAAAGTACCTCGTACGAAAAACGATAAAAGATTCCTTTCATATCTTTTACTAAAAACTCACCGAAGGGTAAAATTGAACATAAAAAATTTTAGGAGGATATAAATATATTACATATTGGGGAAACATGGATGTGGATGATAAATATTCTCCAGTAATTTCTGGAGGATAAACAATCTCGGATAAATAATTGAGATTGCGAGCTTGTCCATTACCTTTGGTCTAATTTGCTTCGTAAGTGTGAAAACCTCCTGTATAATTATTTAAATAATGTTATTGACTTATTACATAATAATACTTATTATTATGATATCATATATGGTCATATTCGTAGCATCTTATTAGTAATATTTCATTGTTACTTGTTATTCGGGTGTTTATTGCTTTTTGTTCTTTTGCATGTTTTGTCGAATAAATTCTTATTATTCTTTTTAGGTTATAGATACCTTATTTCTAGAATGATATTAGTATATAAATATCATATTTATTAACTCAATTCATTTATGTAATCACTATGCAATGAAAATCATGTAGAACGAGTCGCATCACATCGTGGAGACGGTATTCTGTACGTACGCACGAGCGATGATATCATTCCCATGATCGTGGAATTTTATTGGAGCGTATGTATACTATTTAAGAATCAAAATCACTTTACAATAATAATATATAGTCATTATTTACACCATTATACCCATCCAAGTAAGGTGGTGGTGGAAAATAGATTATACCACGGTGTGGAGACGGTATTCTGTACGTACGCACGGGCGGTGATTTCGTTTTCTATAGGATGGATAGATGGTGAAATAGGGTTGTGTAATACTTATAATAACATATAATTATATGAGTTATACTGATGTTATTACTTCATAATGAAACAACTATATAAAAATAAGTGGAAGAAGAAATAAAGTTGAAAGAACCGGTAACAGACATTACATCTTCTTTGAAGCGCCTCTTTGAGACCTCCTCTTAGAGAACTAAAATTGGTCTTTGAAGAAAACCAGGACCTCTAGGATGTTTCTAGGGAAGTGGAGAAAAGAATTCGGAAGGGTTTTTCTGATCATGTAGGCTCAAAGTGGTGTGAGGAAGAGAGGGAGGAGGTTCCCTTTTATATGGGAGGAGAGGGGCACCTTTGGAAAAACTAAAAAAATTATTTTATTATAAAGTCATATTCGGTTTTTAATAGCTCCAAATTGATTTATTTAAAAGATAAGGTGGGGATGGGTCGAAATAGTCTCATCTAATAGAATTTATACAAGTTTAGGGTTCTATTTTTACCTTATCATTTAGATTTAACTTTAAGTTAAATAATTTTACTTTTACCGTGTCTTCTTGTGTTCTTACACTATAAGGATAATAAACTTACTATAACAAGCCAAACGAACCCCAAGTTGTTTATTATTAATATATATAACCTTATCTAAGTCATTTTGTTTAACCATATATTTTAAAAATAAAATAACAATTAATAATATAATATTTGTTTTAAAAAATATTTTATGTCAATTTTGACACTATTTGGTAATTGATTTTTTTAAAAATCATAATAGAAATATTACTTCAAAAAAAGTTAATTAAATAAATACTAACAAGTCATATTAACATATAATATTATTTTAATCCATAAAAAGTCTCAAATTATATTTATTTGGGTATTTATAACATCAATTATTTCAATATTTCATTAATAAGATAATTACTGCATCATCTTTGTGTCATATATAAATTAATTTATTTAATGTCTAAAAATTATAAATAAAATAACATCATGTAGGAAATAATTTTATATTTCTAATTAATATTTATAGTCGAATTTATCTTATGTATAACTCTATATTAAAAATGATTTTGTTATTAAACTATGATTTTAACTATTTTAACCCTTCTTTAAATAATTTAATATTAAATGTCCAAATCTAATCCAAGTGGGCCTAAATGGTCATATTTTATTCCTAAGGTTGTTCTTGGTCTAATTAAACTTATCCAATAGAATTAGGACATGTGTTAGGGTAATAATAATATCATTTTTACCCTTAATTACCCTATTTACTTTTAACAGTGGTAAAAAAATAAAAAGTTACTATTCAACAAACATTATTTTCATCTCATTGAACCACATTTTAGTCCTTGATATTAACTGTGTCTCTCAGAGTTTCGAAATTCTACTCACATAAGCAGTAAAATTAAGTTTTATGTAAATTTACAAATTCTCCTATGAGGTGGGTAAAAGAGGGTGAAAAATTCCATAAAATTTTTATATATATATAATTATTATAAAATGACTCCAATGAATTGCATTGAAATTATATTGGTATTATGTATAAATTTTGACCTATAATAAATTTGAATAGTAAAAATAGTTATTTAAATAAATAGTTGGTTTTTAAATAGTAACCAAGTGTTTTCACTATTCATCAAAAATTGAATTTTTTCAGAAAAATACCCAAATTTCACCCTAGGCTAATTTCGATATTCCGAATCTCAAAATCAAGTCCATTTTAAAAAATAAAATTTACAGAATATCTAAAAGTGGGTATTACTATTCGTAGCGGCTAGTTTTAATAATATTTTATTACCATATTGTTGTTTTGTGAAACTCAGTATTACATACAACGTAAGCTATCGAGGAAGGTCGCGATTGCGTGTAAAGCATTCCAAGCTAGTTTTGTGTGTAGTGAATGATTCCAATGATGATTTATATAACATAAAAACAAAATATTTCTCATAAAAGCCTTGGGTGTTACATTCTATACCCCTTAAAATGAATTTCACCCTCGAAATTCGTCACTTTGTAACAAACAAATGAGGATACCTCTCCCTTATCATATCCTCAAGCTCCCATGTAGTTTATTCTAATTGGTGGTTTCTCTATAAGACGTTCACCAAGAGAGTGGTTTTGTTCTGTAGGACTTTTTCTCTATGATCCAGAATCTATATCGGCTGTTCTTCATAAGAAAGATCTTGCTCCAACGGCACAACTTCTGAGCTGAGTACATGTGAAGGATCAGGTATGTACTTTGTCAGGAGAGATACATGGAACACATCGTGAACTTGAGAGTGATGCGGTGGAAGCACCAATCGGTAAGCAACCTTCCCAACACGATCCAGTATTTCGAATACACCGATATACCGAGGGCTCATCTTTCAAAATATCTTTACTCTCTTCCAAGGAGATATTCGTAAGAACACTTTATCACCCACTTCAAACTCTAGGTCTTTTCTTCGGTGGTCGGCATAACTATTTTTTCGACTCTGAGCTGCTCTTATGTGTTGTTGAATAGATCTGACATTTTCTTCCATCTCATCAACAAGATCAGGTATTAATAGCTTTATTTCCCCAACTTCATCCCAGCAAGTTGGAGTCCTGGATTTCATTCCATAGAGATCTTCATATGGAGCCATCTGAATACTAGAGTGAAAGCTATTATTATAAGAAAATTATACCAAAGGTAGGTGACGATCCCAACCACCTTTGAAATCCATAGAGCAATCTCTCAACATATCTTCTAGAGTTTGAATTGTCATCTCAGACTGACCATCTGTCTGAGGATGACAAGCAATGCTAAAACTCAACTCTGTATCCAGAGTATGCTGAAGACTTCTCCAGAACTTTGAGGTGAACCTCGGATCCCGATCAGATATAATAGAAAGTGGTACTCAATGAAATCTTACCACTTCTTTCACATATATCCTAGCAAGCTGATCTAGAGAGAAATCCTCTCTAATAGAAATGAAGTGTGGAGACTTTGTAAGACAATCAACTATGACCTAGATAGCATTATTACCTTTGGATGTTTTAGGAAGTTCGGTGACAAAGTCCATAGTGATGTTTTCCCATTTCCATTCTGGTATGGGTAATGGTTGTAACATCCCCTTAGACTTCTGTCTCTCAGCTTTAACTTGCTGACAAACCAAGCATCGAGAGACATATTCGGCCACATCTCTTTTCATGCCATCCCACCAGGAGTACTCTTTCAGGTCCCTATACATCATTGTGCTTTGAGGATGAATAGATAATGAAGAACTAGGAGCCTCATCCAGAAACTCCTTCTTTAATTCTGGGATGGGAGGAACACAAACCCGATTCCTGAACTTTATTATCCCATCACAATCAAGGTTTAATTTAGGAACATTTCTCACCTTCTTTTGTAACTCTACATCTTCTGTTTGTGCCTATCTAATCTTCACATGTATAGATGGTTGAACATTCATTTGAGAAAGATACGAATTTTCCCCTTCCATTATAATTCCAAGATCCAACCTTTGTAAATTCATAAATATTGGATCTTTTGTCATCCTTATCATGGATAAACTAGCATGGTCTTGTCGACTTAATGCATCTGCCACCTTGTTTGCATTCCCATGGTGGTAATTAATTGAGCAGTCGTAATCCTTAATAAGCTCCAACCATCTTATTTGGCGCATATTCAACTCCTTTTGTGTGAAAATATACTTTAAACTTTTATGAGCAGTATAAATATCACACCTTTTTCCATAATGATAATGCCTCGAAATCTTTAATGAAAAGATTACCACATCTAACTCCAAATCATGAGTTGGATAATTTTTCTCATGGATTTTCAACTGTCGTGAGCCATAATCTATCACCATATCTTTTTCATAAGAACACACCCCAACCCCTTCTTGGATGCATCACTGTAGATCACAAACCTTTCTCCACTACAAGGAAGTGTTAGAACAGGTGCACTAGATAAACTTCTTTTCAACTCCTTGAAATTCTCTTCACATTCCACCATCCATACGAACTTAACTCCTTTTCGAGTCAACCTGGTGAGTGGATAAGATAATCGTGAAAAATCATTCACAAAACATCGATAATAACCAGCCAAACCAAGAAAAATCTGGATCTTAGTTACTGTTGTTGGTCTCGACCATCTTTCGATAACCTCTGTTTTTGGCTGGATCCACAGATATCCCCTCGTTTGAGATTATGGGACCCAAAAATGCAACTTTTTAAGCCAAAATTTACACTTGGTAAATTTGGCATAAAGCTTCTCCTTTCTCAGGGTCTTCAATACAATTTTCAATTGATCTTCACGTTCTTCCTTGGTCATTGAATAGACAAGAATATCGTCTATAAATACTACCACAAACTGAACAAGATTGTCTCTAAATACTCTATTCATCAGATCGATGAAGATAGAAGGGGCGTTAGTAAGACCAAATGGCATCACTATAAATTCATATTATCCATACCTTGTACAGAAAGCTGTCTTTGGTATATCCTCCCTTTTGAACCTTAATTGATGATACCCTGAACGAATATCAATCTTGGAAAAGTATTGAGCTCCACGTAGTTGGTCAAATAAGTCAACAATGCGTGGGATAGGATATTTGTTCTTGATAGTGATCTTTTTATGTTCATGATAATCAATGCAGAGTCTCATTGATCCATCTTTTTTCTTAACAAACAGAACTGGTGCTCCCCAAGGTGACGCAATAGGGCGTATGAATCCTTTATCAAGATTCTCTTGGATTTGCTTCCTCAATTCCTGCAACTCAATTGGGGTCATTCTATAAGGTGTCTTTGAAATAGGCAAAGCCCCCGATACGAGTTATATTGAAAACTCGACCTCACGATTTGGTGGAAGACCCGGAAATTCCTCTGTAAAGAAATCATCAAACTCCCGTACAATGGAAATATTCTTAATTGTGAGTTTCTCTCCAACCAATTGAGATAAATAACCCTCATTTAGTGGAATCAAGACCCATAAGATAGAAGAAATTTCCACTGGGAGGTTATGTTCATCATTGCATCGATAGATGATCATAGATTGATCTGGAATATGAAATGTGACTTCCCTTCATTGGAAATTGATATGAGCTCCATATATTGAAATCCAATCCATGCCACGAATCTAATCAAATTCCACTATAGGAAGGATCACAAGATTTTCATGAAGCACTTTCCCACAAACATCAATCAGATAAGAATTATAAACTTTTGATGCGACTGTTGTTCCATTAGGGGTTGTCACAACTAACTCAACATCTAATTGTTGAGGTAATATGGTGATACCCTTAGAAAAATATTTAGAAATATAATAGTGGGTGGATCCATAATCAAATAAAACATTTTCTTCTTTAGAGTGGATGGTAAGTGTACCTTTCACCACTTCGTTATCATACTCCACATCGCTGATAGAAATTGCATGTGAATTTCCTTTGTCTTTATCCTTAAGAGTTTGTTGACGTAGATCATCATAAAAAACTCTTGGATTAGGGCATTGATTGGCATAATTCCCCATTTCCTTGCATTTGTAACATTGATGTGTAGGAGGTTCACTCGGTTTAGCCTTTTCTTTGTTCGCATCACTAGACATCTTCTTCCCATCATTGCGACATTCAAGTGCACGATGACCTTCCTTTCCACATTTGATACATTTAGTTGTCCCTTTAAGGCAATTCCCTCCATGTTTATTTCCACACTTTGAGCATAAGGGAAAACACATCTTCTTTTCAGTGTGCTATGTAGATTCTCATTTGAATTCTATTTTCCTCTTCTCATCAAACCCATATGACTAATGGGTTACTCCAATCTCCATATTAACCTTGAGTGCACATCAATCAATTTCCTCATATCTATTGAATTCCTTTATGGCTAACGCCCTTCGATGACTTGGTTTTGAGCCACTA
Organism: Viscum album; assembly: GCA_963277665.1. Classification (NCBI taxonomy): domain Eukaryota; kingdom Viridiplantae; phylum Streptophyta; class Magnoliopsida; order Santalales; family Viscaceae; genus Viscum; species Viscum album. The sequence goes on along the minus strand of OY728159.1, from coordinate 1,143,466,581 downwards.
AAGAATCTATCGATCTTACACTCAAGTAGGATAATAATACCATAAGCGTACGTTGCAAGTCTTGTAAAATTTGCTTTATAGGAACAAACAGATTCATCATACATTGTCTTTAGTTCAAGAAACTCCTTCTCCATCTTTGTTTGAAGAATACGAGGGATGTACTTTTTGAAAAATAAGTTCTTGAACTCGTCCCATTCCATGGACTGAATTTCATCCCTTTGCCTTGTATTCTTAATAAGATTCCACCATTGATCAGCATCACCTTACAAGTGATATACTGCAAAGATGACTTTATCATTTCAAAACATTGAAGAACTGAAAATATCTTTTCAGTGATACTGATCCATTGTTCAGCCACTAATGGATCAGAAGACCTGCTGAATGACGGTGGATAGTGTCTCATGAAGGATTCAACAGAATGTTTCTCCTTCCATTGGTCGTTTGGAGGTCCTGCATGATTCATAGCTTGAGAATGTTTTGTGAGCATGGCTACAAGATTTTCCATAATAGCTCCCTTAAAATTTGGTTGCTCCGGGGGACAATTATTGCATTGTTCATCGCATTGCGAATTAACACGGTTCCATCGGGTGCCAGCCATTGATTAAAACCTAAAAGAATAGTGTGAGAAACACTAATTATTATAGAAAAAACACATAATCATGATTAAAATTTTAGACATACGGTATTATTATAGTTTATTCATGGCCATTTCTAAAACACTAAGATGGTGTTCTATGCTTAGATATATCCTTAGGGTTCTTACTAAGGATTTCACATCCTAGTTTCCAAAGGTTGACTATTCCTTTCCTCTGATACCAACTATAACGACCAATACATTACATACATTGTTAGTACATCAAAATTTAAGTACACTTATTACAACATATAACAAAACCATTAAAGGACCGTATAGGTATAGTTTCTTTAGAAATTGGGAATCATAAACAACTGGTTCATAAATCATCTACATTGTCTCCCATTTATTTCATCATATATAAAGTCCCTTTTTGGAATATCCTACTTAATATCCTTCTTCCTGACCTGGGGAAAATAAAACATACAGAATGGTGAGCTCAAATGCTCAGTAAGGGTAAACAAAATAAATATCAATCACATCATATTCATAAGAACATATCATTTCGGGAATCTGTACCTACAAAAGAGATCATAATTTCATAACATGGGATAAATCATAGTAGTGCAATGTAATCACAATAATCATAATTTAAAACATTAAAGCTTTGTGGCATACACATAGAATCATTTCTTATTAGTCAAGACTCATTTCCAAGACTATCTTAGCAGACAAAGTCCATTTCTGAACTGAGTTCACACCTCGTTTCATTCCTGTTTCACTAAACCGGTTTAACCTGCCGTTCCATCCATGTATATCCCATGAGATATAAATCTTTACCCAATGCATTGGAGGGATATATAGGTCCCACCCATCTCATAATTGTACCATTCTTATGTGTTCCACAAAATCATAAACCATACATCATAGCATAACCCATGTTATAAAAATGGGATTCTTAAACATCATGCCATCATAACATAATTCATATAAGATAAAATGACATCATAAAAATAATTCCACCATAACATAATCAAATCAATGTAAAAAATAGGGATAGAAACAGAACCCTATATTATCTTATATGGAAAATAATTTTGATAAAACACTTGACGTCCATTCTTGATGAAAATATCTTTCAACTTCAATTTTTTTTCCTTTCATAACATGTCATACAATTTTAAACTAAAATAAGTTTATTAAAAATAAACATGAAAACTTGTAAAGGATGCTTCATTGATATAATGTTATATAAATCCATTCATTCTGTATAAGTTAAAAAAATAACATTCTTCTCGTACTTTGGCCGGAAAAGTCAAAAAGTACCTCGTACGAAAAACGACAACAGATTCATTTCATATCTTTTACTAAAAACTCACCTAAGGGTAAAATTGAACTTAAAAAATTTTAGTAGGATACAAATAATATTACATATTGAGGAAACATGGATGTGGAATATAAATATTCCCCAGTAAATTATAAAGTATAAACAATCTCGGATAAAAAATTGAGATTGTGAGATTGTCCCTTACCTTAGGTCTGATTTGCTTCGTAAGTGTCCGAACCTCCTGTATAATGATTTAAATAATGTTATTGAATTATTCCAGAATCATTATTATTTTTATGATATCATATATGGTCATATTATTAACTTCTTATTAGTAATATTTCATTGTTACTTGTTATTCGGGTGTTTATTTCTTTTTGTTCTTATACGTGTTTTGTCGAATAAATTATTATTATTTTAAGGATATAGATACCTCATTTCCAGAATGTTATTAGTGAGTACATATCATATTTATTCACTCAATTCATTTATGTAATAATTATGAAATGAAAATCATGTAGAACGAGTCGCATCACATTGTGGAGACGGTATTTCATACGTACGCACGAGCGATGATATCGTTCCCATGATTGTGGAATTGTATTGGAGTTTATGTATAATATTTAATAATAAATATAACTTTAAAATAATGATATATTGTTATTATTTACACCATTATACCCATCCAAGTAAGGTGGTGGTGGAAAATAGATTACACCACGATGTGGAGACGGTATTCTGTACGTACGCACGCACGGTGATATCGTTTTTCGTAGAATGGATAGATGGTGAAATAGGGTTGTTTCATAATAATAATAACATATCAATATATGAGTGATATTTATTTTATTACTTAATAATGAAACAACTAAATAAGAATAAGTGGAAGAAGAAATAAAGTTGAATGAATCGGTAACAGACATTACCTCTTCTTTGAAGAGCCTCTTTGAGACATCCTCTTAAGGAACTAAAATTTGTCTTTGAAGAAGACCAAGACCTCTAGGATGTTTCTAGGGAATTGGAGAAGAAAATTTGGTAGGGTTTGTCTGAGCTTGAAGGCTCAAAGTGGTGTGAGTAAGAGAGGGAGGAGGTGCCCATTTATAAGTGAGGAGAGGGGCACCTTTGAAAAAACTAAAAATATTATTTTATTATAAAGTCATATACGGTTTTTAATAGCTCCAAATTGATTTATTTCTAAGAAAAGGTGGGGATGGGTCGAAATCAACTCATAAAATATAATTTAGACATGTTTAGGTTTCTATTTTAACCTTATCATTTAGATTTTACTTTCAGTTAAATAATTTTACTTTTACTGTGTCTTCTTGTTTTCTTACACTATAAGGTTAATAAACTTACTATAAAAAGACAAACGAACCCCAAGTTATTTATTATTAATATATATAACCTTATATAAGTCATTTTTCCTAACATTATATTTTTACGAATAAAATAACAATTAATAATATAATATTTTTTTAAAAAAACTATTTTATGTCAATTTTGACATTATTTGGTAATTGATTTTTGTGAAAATCATAACAGAAATATTAGTTCGAAAAAAGTTGATTAAATCAAATCTAACATTTCATATTAACATATAATATTATTTTAATTCATAAAAATTCTCGAATTACATTTATTTGGGTAATAATAACATAAATTATGTCAATATTTCATTAATAAGATAATTACTGTATCATCTTTGTGTCACAAATAAATTAAATTATTTAATGTCTAAAAATTATAAATAAAATACAATTATGTAATAAATCTCTTTATCTTTCTGACTAATATTTATAGTCGAATTTATCTTATGTATAAAAAAATATTAAAAATGATTTAGTTATTAAACATTGATTTTAACTATTTTAACCCTTCTTTAAATAAATTAATATTAAATGTCCTAATCTAATAAAAGTGGGCCTAAATGGTCATATTATATTTCTAATGTTGTTATTGGTCGAATTAAACTCATCCAATAGAATTATGACATGTTTTAGGGTAATAATAATATCATTTTTACCCTTAATTACCCTATTTACTTTTAACCGTGGCAAAAAAAAGTAAAAAGTTACTATTCACCAAAAATTATTTTCATCTCATTGAACCACATTTTAGTCCTTGATATTAACTATGTCTCTCTCATTTTCGAAATTCCACTCACAGAAGTGGTAAAATTACGTTTTATGTAAATTTTCAAATTCTCCTATGAGGGGGGTAAAAGACGATGAAAAGTTCAATAAAATTTTTATATATCTAAAATTATAATAAAATGACTCCAATGAATTGCATTGAACTTATAGAGGTATTATGTATCAAATTTTACCTAAAATAAATTTAAATAAAATAAATAATTTTTTAAATAAAAAGTCGGTTTTTAAATAGTAACCCAGTGTTTTCACCATTTATCAAAAATTGAAAGTTTTCGGAAAAATACCAAATTTTCACCCTAGGATATCTTCGATATTCTGAATGCAAAAATGAAGTCCATTTTAAAAAATAAAATTTACACTATATCAAAAATTGGGTATTAATATTCATAACTGCTAGTTTTAATAATATTTTAATAGCATATCGTTGTTTAGTGAAACTCGGTATTGCGTACGACGCAAGATATCGAGGAAGGTCGTGATTGCTTGTAAAGCAAGCCAAGATAGTGTTGTGTGTAGTGAATTATTATTTTGATTAATTATATAACATAAAAACAAAATATTTCTCATAAAAGTCTCAGGTGTTACAAAATATCTCTTTTTTGAAATCATTTAAAAGTCACACATTTATTAAGGAATTAATTTAAAAGAGATTTTTGAATCAAAGTGTCCCATACCACGTTGAAACATTTGAAAAGAAATATCATTTCAAAACATTCATTTCCATATAAATAAATCCTTGAAATCATTTTGAAAACATTAAAATTAATTAAAAATATTTATAAAGATAAATCTTTAAAGCATTTAATGTTTTGATGTTGATAAAGAGTACCTTTCACAAATTCTTAAAATATTCATTTTGAAATCATTTAAAAGTCAAATAATTAAAAAATTAAATAATGACATTAAAAATATTCTTATAATCTTGTAAGGGAATCTTTGATGAGTTTATAATGGTAGAAAATAGCCACACCCGCCGTCTAAGTTAAAAAAACATTCTTACCTTAAATTTGTTGAAAAGGTTAAAAAGTACCTTGTTTGGAAAATGACGGGATGATTCCATTCAAAACACATAACGGTATAAATGACTTTAACCAATTTTCTAGTAAATAGTAATTTTTTTTTGAAATATATGTTTATGAAACATGTATGTGGATGATAATGAGATCCCAGTAGATAATTACATATAAACAACCTCGGATAATGAAGAGATTGTGAAATAGACCCTTACCTTGTACAATTCCATGGTTAAGGGTATGTTAAAATCTTGTATAATGGTGAAATAATTGCTATTAAATTATACAAGATTCATATAAATTAATATGATATCATATATGATCTGTTAACATTGATTTGTTAATAATATCTTAGTATTATCATCGTTTCTGGTGTTAACTTACTCGTATTCTTTTATATATTTTTTTACCTAACCCGTGTTTGTTATGGATATGTTGTATCTTATTCATCTCCAGAATTATATCATGTACTTAAACTTTATTTTTAATCATCAAATGAGAATTATAATTGCATGGATACAATGGGGAATGAATCTCATCACGTTCGTGGAGACGATAGTCCGTACGTACGCACGAGTGACAAAATCATTATTTTGAAATTAAAATAATATATAATTGGATGGTATATCATATATACATAATAATTATCATGTAATATTTATTATTTACATCAACTACATATCATTATCATACCCTTCCAAACAATAATGTTTTTGAATAACAATTACACCATGACGTGGAAACAGTAAGCCGTACGTACGCCCGTATAGTGACATTTCATTCAAAGGATGGATATAATACTGAATATGATTATACCATATTTATAATAACATCACAGTATATAGAATATACTTTATTTATTATTTTAGAAAGTAAATAACAAATAAATAAGAAATTAAAGAAGAAAGTAACTTTAAAAAGGGTGGTGAAAACAATACCTCTTCTTCAGGTTCTTCCTTTTGATTTGAATAAAAGGGCACCGTAGGTTGTCTTTATGATCAAACTAAGGCCTCTAGTTTGAAGTAAAGGATGTTGAGAGATTATTTGGGTAGGGGTTTTCCAATCCAAAATGCTTTGAAGGTGTGAAGAATTGGTTAGAAGTTGTGTCCTTTTATAAGGGGAGGAGGGGCTCGTTAGAAAAAACATAAAGTATTAATTTATAATAAATTTATATTCGGTTTCTAGTGGCTCCAAAGTGGATTATTCAAATTATACTGTGGGTATGGGTGTAAATAAATTCAAACTATATATTTTAGACAGGTTTGGGTCATTATATTAACCATATCTTTTAGTTTTAACTCGTAGTTAATTAGATTGACATTGACTGTGTCACTTTGTATTTTTATATTATATAGTTAATAAACATACTATTTACATCCAATAGACCCCCAAGTGGTCCATTAATGATACAACTATCATGATATAAGTCCTCTGGCCGATCCTTAGATTTTTAGGAATTGAATATCAATTAATAAATATAATACTTGTTTTAACAACTAATTTATGTCAATTTTGACAATATTTAATAATTGATTATTGTTAAAGTCTTAAAAACTTTATTAAATCAAAAAAAAATTATTTAAGCAATCATAACATGTCATATTGACCAATAAAAAACGTGGATGGCATCAAAACATTCAAATTATATTTATTTTAACTTTTATAATACCAATTATTTGATTCTTTCAGTAATAAAGAAAATACTGCATCATTATTGTGCCATAAATAAATTTAATTATTAAATTTCTAAAAATTATAAATAAAATACCATTATATATGAAATAATTTTTACCTTTCTAATTAATTTTTTTAGTCGAAAATATAACATATATTACCCAATGTAAGTTTTTTTTCTAAAAGATATAAGCTTATGTTATTTTTGTATTTACTTTAACTTAATTAATATAAATTGTCCTTATCTTCTACAAGTGGCTCCATTAGATGCCAAAATCGACCCAAAATGCCCATGTTCGGACATGTATCAACCAATAAGTTTAGGACATGTTATAGGGAAAATTATCATTATTAAAAAAAATTTACCCTTATTTAATAGATTTACCGTTTAACCATGGTAAATAAAATATTTACCGAAGTAATTATTAAAAATGTGTAAAAATAAAAGTTATCTATTTACAAAATTTGGAAATCCTGACTCCAAATATGGAAACGATTTTCAAAATTCAAAACACAGAAGTAGAAAAAATTAATTTAAAATTAATTCCAGCTGTCAAAACAAAAAGCATGTTTTTAAGAAATAATAACTATCAAAAGATTGACACTTGTTTATGTCTGGTTTAATTGTGAAATTATGTCCAACGACCAAAATTGTATTAAATGGTAAAAAGATATTCTAAATACACTTTAAAACCACTCATATTCATAATTTATCAACATTAATTATTTTGATTAAAAAAATTGTTTTTAATTAAAATTTATTAATTTTCACTATTCATCAAAATATAAAAGTTATCCGCAAAGTTCCAAAATTTCACCCCAGGCTAATTTCGATACTATTGATCCAAAAATGAAGTCCATTTTGAGAGATAAAATTTATAAAATTTTAAAAAGTGAGTATTACAATTCATAACGACTAGTTTGATTGGTCACAGTGTGTTAGAATCTCGAAATAGCGTACAATGTAAGCTAGTGTATTTTTTAAAGGAAAACATACCGTGGAAGCTTGGGGTGTTACAGCAATCATATAAAAATTATTATTATTTCATAAGAACATTTTCAATGTTTAATGACATATAATTAAATAATTTAATTTTTTTACTTTAATCACGTATTTAAATAATTATTTAGTTTATTTTTTACCAGGTGTTTTGGGGACGATAGATTAATATTTTGAAAACAACATCAGTATGTTGATCATGTTGAATGATTTTTTTAAAATCTATTATAGAGTAATATTCATGAGTTTATTAAAAATTTTATAAATAAAATATAATTTTAAAACTAACTATCTAAAAGTTTTTTGATAAATGATCTACATTACAGTCATTGAAATTATTGGTTGTAAATACACATGAGAAATCATTCAATTTTCAATGATGATTATATAAAAAAACTTTTTACATTATCTTTATACAATTATAATTATATCATAAATTCGATATAATTTCTTTCAAAACAGTTTATATAAAATCTATGTGATGTGGTAATGAAAAATGAATAATGACTCTTTATAGAGGTGGTAGTACACATGTACATACAAATAATGTTATTTACATTCAATGAATAGGAAGGTAAAAAAATATATGATATATTTTCACTTTATAATGAAAAACATTTCTTGAAAATCATATATATAAGTTAAATTTTATGTCCCCAATAAACAAGTGAGGTGATGTTGAAATGTGAATTACATTGGTTTTTTGATGACGTAGTCATCCGTACAAATAAATGATCGTTTTATTTATCATTTGATTAATGCAGAGATGGTTTTAGGTTATGATATTATCTAAAATACATATCATCATATATGAAATACTGATAACATTAGTTCATCATGTTTGGGGAATATTTTAATGTTGTGGAATAATAATTTAAACAAAACATCGGTTAAGAATGATACATCTTCTCTATTCAACATATTGTGTTTGAAAAAAAATTCATTGGTTGCGGGTTTTTAAGAAGAAAAGCCTTCATGGACATGGGTAGTGATTAAAGGATTGTATTTTTATAATGAATGGGAAACCTATAATTATTTTAAGTTGTGATGAGAAGAGGATATGAGGTGGCCTTTTATAAGTGGGAATGAGTGTTATTTTTGTAAATACACAATTATATTCTATAATTGGGAGTCACTCAGGATAATACCCCCAACTATTTGATAAAAAGTTGACATATTAAAAACAATTCACTCTTAAATTAAAAAATAATAATTAATAGGTTTGATAAGGTCTAGAAACACCTTCAACACAAAAAATAGAAATATATTATAAATATGTCAATCCTTAACCACTAAGGATACTAACTTTTATCATTTTCATTTTCAGTTATTGTAAATGGTTAGTACTATTTTAGGGTAAATATAGTTACTACAAAAATAAAAATGGAACATAATTGGACCATGGATTAAATTTTTAAAAAATTATAAATCACTTTGAATATGATAATATTTTTAGATGTTTCAAAACTATTAATAAAAAATTATTTATTATAGAATATCATCAATGTTAATTTTTATATTATTTATTTATTTATAATTTAAATAAAAATTCATAAAATTTTGTATCTAAAATATATTCAAATGAAACCTATATAACATGTAATAATTATGTGCAAATTCATGGAACAAAATAATTCATTTATTTTATATTTCTTTTAATATTTTCAAAGTTTGTAATTTTATATTATTATTTAATAAATAATTATTGTTTACAATTTCCATAATCTATTAATATAATTATTTAATAATAAAATGTTATTAATAAATTACCTTGAAAAAAATTTATATCTAAAATTTTGATTTATAACCACACATCAACTGTTTTTTATTCAAATCAAAATGTATTATAGATATTAATATAAAAGATGGTTCATTTTTTATATTTCTCGTTACATAAATTATTATATAGGCCATTGAATATGGCTCCAAAATGTAAAATTTCATAGATTTAGATGAAATATACTTAAAATATGGCCAGAAAAAGGAAATTTGACAATTGTTTATGAAAGTATGACCCTTTTATAATTAGTTTAATGCCCGATAATCTTTTCTTACACATAAACGTTGAGTCAAATGTTTAAAATTTATATAATTAATTATAAAAATAAATAAATTTACCTTATTACAAAATACTAATTTTTTAGGTTTAATATATATAATCTATATTATCAGTTTCATCTCACATAAGTTATAGAATTTAATTTCTAATAAATTTTGCAATCATGAAAATAGAGAGTCCTAGATAATTGGATTTTTAAGGAAATGATAATTATTCATTAACCCTATGAATAGTAATTATAATTAAATAAATTTAAAATAATATTAAATATATATATATAATATATAAATTTGGTTTAAATAATTTTTCATTATGGGTTTTTTTTATTAATTAAAATGAAGAATCATTATGAACATTATTACATATTTATAAATGTGGCTATTTGAGCTTGAAAATAATCATATACTAAAAATAAATAAAATTTAGGATTCATAATATGTTATTTAGATTTTTATAAATAAAATGGTTCATATTTAACATTTTCACCTAAATAAAAATACTATAGGACTTTAAATTACTTGATATCCTTAAAAGAAATATATTTATTTGAAAAATCGATAATTTTCACTATTCTATGATTAGTCAGTCATTTTAAAAATTCTAAAATATCACCTAAAAATTATTGTGGTATTATGATTTCAAAAATGAAATTAGTTTTATAAATTAATTTTATAAAATGTTCCAAATGAAACCTTTATTATTTTATCAAAATATGAAATAAAAATATTTTTTGAATAATCATTATTTTTTAGGAATAAATAACTATACTAAAAATAAGGGAATTATATAAAAATAATTAAAAAAATGATTTGGAAATATAAATATAAATATTCCATAATGTAGTGAGTCTTATTAATATGAACAAATTTAGAAGTAATATTTAAATATCATATTTAAATAATAAAATATCATGGTACGTTTAGGCACGGTGTTGCGTGTCCCATATGCTATCGAACGTATTTACCTTTTTAAAAACAATGGATGTTACACTGATGCTACATATCAATTTACACTTTTATACTTATATAGGAAAATTTTAATATTTTGGGAGAGTGAAATAAATTTTTATATCCCTAACTATCTTAGGATCACAAACAAGTTTATGGTCAATTATGACACTACTTTGGAAACTCTTTCTAAAGAATGGATATCGTTACATTTTGAGGTAGTATATCAATCTCAAAAAAATATAGTAAAATGAGTGGTTTTCCATTATATACATTTTTATTTTAAGGCAATATTCTGATTTATTCCTTAAATATATATCTATAATTCTTCTTGATTTATAGAATATTTTCTCTATAAACCGCATACCATGATTTAATCTTATGTGAAAGTGTACCAAAAGAGGGTAACATATTAAACATGTTGAGTTAAAGAAGAAACATTAATAACAACTAGATATGGGTCTTAAACATAATTCTTCTTCTTCATGGTGTGTCCCCATCATGTTTGTCAAGAATAAGGTTTATTCAATGAGTCTTTATATAAATTTTCATAAACTAAACATGATCATGTTAGTGAAAACTAATCATCTACCATGGATTGATAACATTCTCTATCGACTATGGATGGATTAATATCTCTGAAAATTTGTACCTCAGTCAATATATCATTAGTAGGAATGTAATGTGAATGATATTCTAAATACATCATTCCATATATGATTTCAGCATTAGGACTTCAATATGATTCCTTTGATAGTCAATAATTCCCCAATAAACATCATGGACATGATGAGTATATTCATTTGATATTACCAAGATACAAATGCCATGATATATATATATATATATATATTATATTCATATATATCATAACAAGAATAAAATAATTTAAAAAACTTTAGAATTTTCCAAAATTCATTTCAAAAGGATTATTTTTTTTAAACTAAATTAAATTTGTCTTTTGGATTGAACAAGTAGCTATCTGGGGGAATTCTATCTGAAGAGAAATTATATTTATAAATCATTCAATGAATATGGTTGTTGATCAATATAAATTTTTGTAATAGTATTAATGAATTATATATTCTATATATTAAAAAAATAACAATCTATTGTTCTTGAGATATTCTTCACAATTTTTAATCTCATTGACAACACCGAATAAAATTGGTTTTATATTTGTCTAGAAAAATAAATGGTAATAGTGATTAATGGAATCAAGGAAGTGGATAGTTATAGATATTTTAAAAACATTCCCATCAATTGGTAAAAATATAATTACATTTAATGATTTATAAAATAAGCCAATGTAATTTGTTTTCAGGACTTGTACCACGGAGGGACACGAGCTACAAGTACACAATGCCATCCTCCACAAGCCAAGGGGTTGCAACATGCACTGAAGGAATTAATAACTGAAGGTTTTACTTGCCTAAGAACGCGTACACATGAATACATTTTATGTAATGAAAAAGTTATGAGGGAAATAATAAAATATCAAACTCTTTTATAATATAAACCAAACATCCATGATCCTCTAGACAGTACAAAATTAAAGTAGTGTAAAATGTAAAGTAAATGGAAAAAATTCACACCCATCCATAATATTTCCCAAACTAAAATTTGAATGTAAACTACTAGATTATACCAAGCTACTAAATCCTTATTTAAGACCACCATATGTGGTCCAAGAACCCAGTATCTCTATGCATTTATATAGTCATAGTCAATATATCTGTCACTTGTATATGAAAAGATATATGCGGGAAAAGGCCATGCAGTGGTGAGTATAAACATACATAGTAGAAAACCCAGAAATCTATGGGGGGAAGTAGTAGGAGATACAATAGAAGATAGGGATAACATTTGGACAAGGTAAAGTGAAAGAGTATATCTCAACCAATAAAAAGTTAATGTTAGATCATCCAATCATAATTGTCTAAACACAGTGAGTAAATTAACTACTCATCGAGCCTTCACCACCTATAGTATGAGAGAATACACATCTAACCATGAGAATGAAGAAACTGAAATCATAAGGCATACCTAGTTCATCTTTTACTATCCTATAATGAGAGTAAACAAATCCAAGTAGTGGATACATAAAACGGATATATATATATACTCAGTCAATGAAATAATAATGAGAGAGTAAGGTGATCTCCATCTCACTGGTTCTCTAGTGAAGAAAAGTATAAAAGTGTTATGAAATTCCATCAATGTTGTTCAGAATCCATCACATCTTCCAGAAACATAGAATTATAAGAAAATCATTCATTCCACCTTGATAATATATTATTTTGGTGGAACTATATTACCAGTACAATTTATGTCATATCACAAAAACACGTTTCAGTGGGGAATGTGTCTCACTTCTTTGTGAGTACAAAGCTATGTCAAACCATTCCTTGTCACTGTCTCACACATTCATGGGGCCAAATTTAATAGATAGTGACCCCATTACCTTAAATTGTAGTGTGGCAAACTGTTAGTCACTTAGTAACTCCACTACCAAGCCCTAATGAAGGGTAATTCTCGGTAATGACATTTGGTAACTCCATTCCCCAAAAGAGCTAGGGGTACCACATAGAATATATTATCAGGGAACTCCACTACTGAGCCCTACAAGAGGGTAACACCAAGAAGAAGTCATTTATGAACCCCAACTTCCAACCTCTATTAGAGGGAAACACACAGAATAACTCTTTTGGGAAATCCAATTCCTTTCCCATGTAAATGTTAACACTATATAGAAGTCATGGGGTTCTTGCGTGATAACTATTGCTACCATGTGTCATATCAATGAGTTCCATTCTTGTAAAATTTTACTAAGTATCTGAAAAACCAAAATCTAGGGTACTATCATGTTTTAAGTAGAAAATTATTCATGATAGTTTACTTGTGGAGAAAAATACGAGTACAAACAACATATATACAAATATTAATAGTTCATAAAATTGATCCTAGGGGAACACATTGTGCGAGGAGTCCTGTATGGAATGTGGACTCAATCCATTTCTTTTCCAAGTAACTTAGTCGGAACATAGACTCAACCCTATGTAGTATAACCTAACATGTGGGTAGACTACACAACGTTCCATAGATAACAAGTACCAGGGTTCATGTCATGTGGAAGTGTCCATTCACTAAGCTACATGATGTTCCAATCAACATAGGGTACCATCCATTTGATTTACCCATGTAATGTACATGGATAACACCATGTTCCTCTCCCTATGATCCAACACACAACTAACCAACTAGGAAAGTGGTATACAGTGTATTAGTGATGTACATAATGTTCCATCTATATGGGTTTCCAAAACCCTATCATTTCCCTAGAAAAAGGATACACACCGTGTTTTCACTTTTGGAAAATGGAGTGTGGTTGGAATATTTCCAAAAATAATTGATCTATATATTTTATATTCATTCTGTAAATTAGGACACACTAACGGTGATGTTTACATGGTTTCTCATGAATCTGATAGATCTGGCCATTGTTCATGCTAGTCGTCCGATGTTCACTCAAAATTGGTTTTGTTTATTGGGAAGGGTTAATTCATAAAATATGAAAAAAATTTCTCGTTCATTGATATATTTATTAATGTCAAACCAACTGATAAAGAATCCTTAACCAATGATGATTCCAAATCTATGCCTTGATCACTAAACTGTTCTTGTTTCATCATTCAGTCAATGATCCCGGCTCGAATCGAGCTTGGTACCTCATGGAAGGTTATAACTAGGACCAAGGGTCCCATTAATGATGAACATGAAGATAAATTAGTGATAAAGACACCAAAAAAATGTTTAAACATTGTTTATTATGTGTTATAATACAATGATAATGAATAGGGATATGAGGTTAGATAATAAATTAATTAAATCAATATATTAATACTAAAAAAAATTTGAGTTCTGTAATTGGAATAGATCCAATGGATTGAATGGATTTCCTTGACAGTTTAATATATTAGGAGAAACAACAACAATAGATGAGATCTACCTTAGTTTTGGATTTATTTCTAGTGATGAATATGTCAATAAAGGATTTGAAGGAAGCTGATGCAATCATTATGTCTGATCTAATCTGATTTGAGATCTTCATCAACGTTATCCAAAGGGATTAATGAGGATCTCTCACTGGGAGATTCAAAATATTATGATCCACTCCTCAAAATTTTTTCTAGGAGATATAGTTTAATCTAATCAGTTTCAATCTTAATCAACTAATTAAGTAATTCATTCATTCATTCATTCATTCATTTTATGCACTGCCAACATGAAAGGGGTCTGAACATCCCACAATGACTTAATTTTTGTTTTTTATATGGTAAAAATTGTGTTTCATACTCAACCACAGTGTCAGATTTCTGAGACAATCAACCGTTTAATGTTTATTCTTTTTTCTATGAGAAGTTATGCATGCACAATATAAAATATTGTCTTTATTTTTATAAAATAAATTCTGAGAACACCGGGGCATAAAACACCATCTACATCTAGTGCATAGATTTGTAAATATATATATGTAAATATATGAGAAGAAAAAAATGGTATATATATCATTAAATCAGTCAATATTTTTGTCTCAAAAATGAAAAAATAGAAAAAAAAACTATAGAAACTAATTGAGTACTAGGATCTCTCGCTCTTAGGAACTCTACTACACATTTATATGATTCTAAAAAATGTGAACAAAAGGTATCATTAATAAATTTATAGTCCACTCTTATCGAACATTGATTTCCACAAGATTCTTCACAAAGGTGATCCATCTTCGATTTCTATATTTACCCATTCACTGATGTGTTTATGTTCATGAATGGTATCTACACAGTTTCATCATGTGGATGTCTCATAAACCACCTCTATTTGTGGGGGTTGGGTGAGGTTGTAGGAAACCTCAACAACCCTCATCATGATCACAAATGACCTGATGAATCTAGAGGATATCTTGATTCCCCAACAGAACCACTGTAATTTTCATTTTAGCGAGACTATTAAGAAAATTTTGTCTCCTTGCATGAAATGCATGGGTCTACGATGGTGGCATTTGTAAAAATTATGTGTACTATGGGCCGTTCATGTCCACTCATAGAAGACACGGACATTCTCTATGGTCACTTGCACCATCTTTTGGCTAATAATAGATGACTCCCTTATCTATGTATAGAAGAAAGGTGACCTATAGGGTCACCCGATAGGGCCTAAAAAGGTTCCATGCCAATGGTAGAGTGGTAGATGTTATTTTGAACAAAATCTACCAAGGGAATGTGATCCTACCAACCCCAGAAAAAGTTTAACTCACATTCTATTAGTACATCCTCTAGCACATGTATAGTTTTTTAGATCTTCCAATCATTAAGGGGGTGAAATTATTTACTCATTTGTAATTGGTTCTTGAATTCCTCATGTAGGTGTCTTCTAAATCATGTTGTAAACCATGGGTCACGATCGGAGAAATAAATCTAGGGAACCCTATAAAAGGTGAATGATCTACCATACACACAACTATCCCAAGATTGATACCAAAATCTTCTTTCTGATATCAAGGATGTGTATCAAAATCATAAGTCGGAAAATTATCACCGATATGGAATCATGTAAATTCATTGTTACTTGAATCATTATGAATAAAATAATTGTATATGGTATCCCAAATCCACATTGGGGTCTCAAATGTATGAAACAAAACTATCGGAACATGGTTCATAGCCTTCACCTACATTCTAGTGAGGAAACGAGAGATCAAAATAGCTACACCTCATATCATTACAGACCACCAAAACTACTGAGGATGTTCCCTTTGATTCATTCCCACATTTTGATGTATAGAAATCAAATAAGTATGGAACTACCACATCACCTCCTATCACAATGTTACTAGAACCACTATTCACCCCTAGAAATTGATGAAATGATTCCCTCCTTTAGAATATCCATCTCCTGAGTCACCTATGGATATCAGATCATGTATGTACTCATAGATAATATCTCCTAGTTAGGACTCTCTCATACACTCAAGGAGTGAAAGAGTTAAAACCCTTAAATTATAAAAATCTATACTCTCATGCTACACTAAGGTCAGTCATTGGGTAATTAACTATAATGAAGCTTCCTACACTATGTGGACCATGGAATTTATACTAAGGAAATCAACAACAATGTTACCCTTCACAAGAGAATAGACTATCTCAATGTCATAGTCCATCAAGAAATCCATCTAGCTCCCCTACCTCATGTTCGATTCTCTTTATGTGGGGACACACCTGATACTCTAATGGTTTGAGTAAACCATAATGCACTCCCCTAGAAGGTAGTGTATCCACATCCTTAGGAGAAAGAGTACTGGAACAAACTCTAGGTCACACATTTCATAGTTCCACTTATGGTATCTAAATTTCCTCGACCTATATGAGTTACTTTCATGCCACTACATCAACACATACCCAAGTCTGTCTCCCAATGACTCGCAATACACTTCAATCTCTACACCCTCCACTAGTAGTCTTAACACTAGATCACTCATCAGCCTCTACCTAAACTCCTCAAAGGCCATTCGTCAGTACTCATATTAATTAAATGAATTCCTATTCTATATTATGGTGGTATAAGAATATGAAAATGTATAGAAGCCTTCGAAAAACCACTAATAATACCCTGATATGCGAAGGAAGCACTGAACCTGTGAGCCATTCTTTTATGGAACAAAAGAAATCATAGCTTATATCTTTGTTGTATCCATGGAAAAAACATGATCATAAATGACAATCCCTATAAAGAGAACCTCATGAACCAATAACATAAACATTGAATGAATTTATTAAATCTTGTTCTCTAAATGAAAATAAAGAACATACCTCATGTTATCTACATTATCTTACTCCATTGTATTGTTGAAGAGTATGTCATCAATGAAGAAAACAAACAGTACAGTCCATGTATAGATGCAAAACCGTGTTCTCCAAATCCATAAAAATGTTGGCATAATTTTTTACATCATAGGGAATCACTAGGAACACATCGTTTATGTAGAGACATCACAATTCAATATTTGTAATATCAACCACATTATCCCAAAACATGTAATAGCCAGACCTGAGTTCGGTCTTTGAGAACCAACTCATGAATCTAAACTGGTCAATGAGGTCATCAATCCATATCATGTTTACTTTTTTTTATTATGGCTTCTTTTATGTGATGGTAATCCATGAAATTCCACATTCTCATGTCCACATTTTTCACAAACAACAAAAGATTTTCCTATGGATACACACTGAGTATGATGTAGCTATTTTATCAATGACCTCAAAACTAAAACCACAACTCCTGAAGCTCTGTAGGATCCATAAGAAATTCTGTAGAATATAACAAGAATATTCATAGAATCAAATAATTTTAAAACACAATATACTTCCACAAAGGTGGTCTTAGAACGTCTTTAGGGAGGACATCCAAATAATCCTACACAACTAAAGAATCCCAAATTCCTAAAGAGAATTTTGTACCAAGGGATGAATTGAACAACTGATGGGTGATAGCCTACAACCATATGTATATCTCATCCAAAGGTCCATCAAGGAGATCTATATCACTGGAAAATAAGAATCTCATCCAATTAGAGAATAGGCATCTAACTCATCTATGTTGATAATCAATATGGTCTCAGACCATATATAACAAATACATACCCAATATGACATCATATGCTTCCATCTTTATGACCATGATGTCTTATGTGAACCTATCTCCTCCAATCGATAGCTCATAAATCCAAAAGATGAAATATATAAAAGAAATGTTCTCTATAAAATCCTAATGAAACACATGTTGTTATAGATTATAAAATGGGAGATCTATCTCTCACACTAAAAGATTTGAGATAAATTAATTTGTAGAACCTATGTCTAATAATAAAGAGTGATGAGTAGAATAAACAAGTATTATACATCAAATAATTTTGGTTTTATGGGATTATAGACATCCCTAGATTGTAGGTACCTACGACTCTAACCAATACCTCCCTGAACCTAATGTGGGACAGTCTGTGGTAGTGGGAGAACAATATAAAATCATTTTACACCCCCAAAATATTCTCGTTCTCATCTTCTAGGTCCTCCTCTATAAAGACCACCATATCCTTTCTTAGGATATCTCTGATAATGGTGCTAACTCTTCTCTGGTGGTCTATTAACTACCATACAGGTATTCTCCACTTGTTTTGTTGGGAAGTAACACTTCATGTCACCTCCCCATAACATGTACAATAATTTCCCAATCTAAGATTTCCTATAACTCTTCTAAGTATCGTACCAATGTGACTTCATGCATGAGTTTTCTAGTGGAATGGTCTCCTACTCTGAGATTATGGTATCTACCATCTTCTAGCTGATGTAGATGACTCAGCAATGGGATTCCCACTACAAGCTTCGACAATCCTATGTCCCTCTAAAAAAATATCATTGTCACCAGTATAATCTTCAGCACCCAAACATAGGTGTGGATTTAGAGGGATAGAATGATGGCTTGAATCTCTCTATGGAGTCGCTACTAATTCTTCTATTCATTGAAGTAACCATCATATATCATGTCAAGGGAGTACAACATATTTTCTTTGAACCACTTCTTGTACTCAACCATCATCCTCCAAAACTGATGATGCTCCAGATGCTCATGAATCTAGAATGGGAAAAAGAAGGAGCTTTAGTACTCCCCACGAAACAGATTCTAGTAATCATCCCACAATAGTGTTGACTCGTTGTACATCTACATAAAAAGGTTCTACAAATTCTCATATACTCCATTGAAAAAAGGCATCATACTGTTGAAACCACCAGATCTGTTGATTTATAGATGACCTATAAGACATAAATACATTACAGTAGTCAATCCTATGCTACATGGTGATCTAGCTCCCATTGAACCATAGTGTCCATTGGTGCTAGAACTCATGGAACCCACTAAAATCATGCGTGTCCCCAACTTTATTATCTATCATTATATGATTATAACTATGTGGATGTGCTGGTTACATCCCTGATATGGGATGAGGGTAATGGGATTGACCGTTAAATGATGCCTAGTCACTCGTAGCATCATATTCATGAGGACATGATTATATCCTAGTTGGCTATAACAGTAGAGGGATACTGAAAGTTAGCAAGGTTTTCACATCCATAAGATCATATATATATATATATAGACAACAAATGGGAGATGTCTAAAGAAGTATTTTCAAATGATCAATCCTATAGGATAAATTTATCAATTATCGCTTCAAAAAAATCACTTCATGTTGCTTTGACAAGAAGGTAGTCATGGTTTGGGTGAATGGCTACGTCAGTCATCAAACCATCACTATATTCCCTGGTGTGAGAGACACTCTCGATAGAATTTTACAATTCAACTTTAAAACCCATCCAAAATATTTTTAGGGAATGAATAAACAATTTTCCATTGATTGAACCACCCATGATACCAAATTTTCATGACTTGAGCCATGCTGGTGTGCAATCCACAACTACCCCAATCCCTCCACCATTAGCTAGGGGTGGCGATAGGAACCAAAGGAATAACTAACTATGTAAGGGCTTTTCAAAAAAAACCATTACACATATACACAACCAAAACAATGAAAAAGTGAAAAAGGAATGAATAAAAGATACAAGACTACTATAAAATAATCCAAGAGTTCATGAAGCTCGAGACAGTACAAAAGTACACTAGTGTAAACTGAAAAGTAAAGTTGAAAAATACACACCCTACATGAATGTGTCCAAACTTGACTGAAAAAGTAATTTAAATACTTGAAAGTGACCCCAACTCCAGATTCCTATGTTACGAATACCGTCTAAGGACTAAGCACCCTGTATTGCAAGTATACGGTGTAGTCACATTCATCCTATATTTCTCCTTTATAATACTAGATATGTGATGGAAACTCCAATTCATGGTTAAGTCTAAACATACCGATTATGATTCTTCAACATATCGTGGGATGGGAGTAGATAGAGATACTATAGAAGGGAAGGTTATAAAATGAACAATGTAAAATGAATGAGTACAACTCAACCCATAAAGAGTGAAAAGAATATCATCCAAGAACAAGCTGATAAACACGAAGAGTAGATGAACTAGACACTATTCACTTTCCAACTATAGTAGGATAGAAGACTCATCCAAACATGGGAATGTAGACAAGAAATCATGTGGAATAAGCCACACGCTATTTCTTCTCATGGAAAGAGAGTAAACTAATACATTGATTTGAATAATTAAAAGGTTATAAATATATATGCTCATTCAAACGGATCCCAAATGAGAGAGTACGAGGATCTCCATTCCACATCTCCTCCCACGATTAAAGGTATCTAACAGTTACAATATTTTTTCAAACGATGCCCAATATCCCATATATCTATCGTGAACACACTATTCAAAGAAACTCATTCACCACTCCTTGATACTATCTGTTATGGGTGGAACTATCTCACCCACTAGGTTTTCGGTCGCATTAGAAAAATGAATCTTGGCGAGGAATGCATCTCTTTTCATTGTGAGTCAAAAGCAACATCAAAACACACCTATCTACTATGTCTCCCAGTCAAGGGGCCACAATTTCTAGAAAGAGGATCCATGCATGGAAATAAGAGGGGTTCTACTTTATTAGTCACTGTGGACCGCCCCTTCCCATCCCCAATAGTTGGTAACTCTTGGAAAAGATCATCAAAGAAATAAAATGCCCATTACCACTAGAGTATAATTCACTGGAGTGATCCTCAGCAAGCTCTAAATCCCTTCCCTACTAAAGGGTAATGCCCAGATTAGGTTTTATAGGAACCACACTACCCAAACCTATTAGAGGGTAATGATTTGATGTGATTTTATAAGAACTACACTCCCTATAACTGATGTAGGGTATCTCCCTAATGAAGTCTTGGTGATCCTCCATGATTGATGTTTCCATTGGGTGTTGTCTCAGTGCATTTCATGCCCAAAAAATTTAACATCGCATCTCAAAATCTAAAACTGGGGGAACATCATGTTCTATGTAGAAAACATACAGGATTGGATACTTGTGGTCCAATATATGAGTTCAAATGATAGAGATATGTATGGTCAATGTTTTTAAATATAAACCTAGGGGAACACAATGTATGAGGGGTCCCACATAGCTTGTGAATCCTTTTTACTTAATGGATATGTCTCTTGGTCGGAACACGTCCTTAAACATATGTAGTAGCACACACCACATAGGTTGAATACATAGTGATCCGTGGATAATCAGGACTAGGGGTCGTTTTTCAAGGTTATTTTTTGTACTCACATCGTGTATGTGTTCATAAGTACATGATATGCTAATCGATGCAGGGTACTACACGTGTGACCTTCTAGTTTCACATACATAGAACATATAATGGGCTTAGACATGTGACTTTTCATATGGATTACCCACATGGGGAGGCTGTACATGATATGTTGGATAGGTACACCCCATTCCATCTTTACGTGTTTCCAAAACACTAGCATCACTGCTGAGAAATGTTACAGATCATGTGTTCATCTTCGAACAGGGCATGTTGTTGGGTTTTTTCTAGAAATAGTATATCAATAGATTTATTATTTACACCACAAATTAGGTTAAACCACTATATATTCTTCCTCTTTTACTCCAAGAACTCATGGAAATATTCATAATTCATGATTACCAATTTTAATTCACTGGAAATCTGCTCTGTTTATAGGGAAGGTTTTCAATGTTCATTCCACAAACTTTCATTCACTCATTATTCAATTTCATGATCCCAAACTAATATATAGACCTTATTTGAACCTTGATAATTATTTATCCAAGCCTTTTTCGCCGATTATTTTTTGTTTTATCGATTCACCATAGATCTAGGGGCCCGATCATGTTTGGTACATCACCAAAATGTCGAACGATGACCATGGGGTCCCATAGCTGAAGAAAAAGAATATAAATTGGTTATCAAGAAAAATAGTGTTTAAACATAGATGTCCATGATTTATTGGACAATGATCATGAACATGGACCTATGGGTAGAAGACAAATTAAATAAATCAGTAACTGAAAACCCAGGCATATTAATGTTCCAAAATTTTCATAGATCCAAGGGAAAAGATGTATCTACTCAATAAGATAATAAAAATAAAGACACAACACCAATTTATTGTCCCTTAAATATTTTTCATTATATTTACTTTGAAGAAACCATCCATAAATGATTTAAATGATGTATATTAATTCATGGAATCTGATTTGATATGATTCGATAGATTCTTTGTTGTTTACCAGAGGGTGGAGAGAAGAGCACTCGCTAGTGAATTCAAGCATTATAAGCCAACCCTGGAATGGTATTATAGAATGATATACTTATAATCATAGTAGTTTCACTACAAAATCAATCAATAAATTAATGAATTTATTCATTTATTAATTTAATGCACCACTAATGTGATAGGGCTTTGGAAATCCCGCACCATCTTACATTATCATGTACCTATGGAAAATAGTACATTCTGGACTCAACTGAAATCTCAGATATCTAATTTGATCAAAACATTCATGAGTTTTCTTATTTTATTTATGAAAAGTGCATGGAAAATTATAAAATATATTCAATATTTGAATAAAATTAATTCTAGGAGCACGAGGCCTCTGAGATGCACTCTATATAAGTTCCTAACTCGGGATATATATATTGAAATATATCAATGTCTTATGTGAAAAAACTATGTGCCTATTATTTTACTCATGAAAAATGATAAATCTATAGACCATTTATCATGATAAATAAATTTTACTAGAAATAAATACACAACCAATGATCTTTTATTGGTAATTGTATTGATTACTTTGCTGATTTTGAGGAAAAATACCTACGGTGAAATGCATGAAATATATTTTTATAACTAAATTAATACCATTTTTTAAAAAGGAATGAGATCAATATATTTGAATGTATATGGTTAGAGTAGATAAAATATTATGAATTCACAATCCAATACCATACTAAAAAATAAAACAAGGAAACATATTCTCTAAAATGAAATTTTTCTACAATCATATCTATGGTGAGTATTCAATGGAATATAATCTAAATATACATTAATTGGATTGATATTTGATTACTAATGAAAGTTAATATATCATAACTTTTTACTAAGGATTTTTCAACCATTTATCATAGAGTATATTAACATGACACCGAGGGTACATGTAAAAATATAGTAGATGTTGGAAATAATGAGGATAAGTTAAATATCATTATTTGATAATATTAAAAATACAGTTATGAGAGGGCGACAGTGGGATTGCTGGATAGCCACCGTTTGATTCAATTAAATTTTGAGGATGGCCTCATCCTTTCATGGTCAAGTGCCCCCGCAACTTCAATTGATATTAGTTCCTCTAATTCTGTTGGCCCTTAGACTTCCATATGAAGCGCGACTCTCATACATCTTCGGTCTGGGTGAGTATTTTGAATTAACCATTTCCATTTCAAAATACTTATGTCATTTTGATTATTGGAAATCTCATTGGTATATTTATCTGTTCTTATAGACAAAGAGAATCAAAATTTCATCCCATCAACCCTTGGTTTTTTGGGAAAATGTATGTTTCAAGGATTCATTTTGAGTTAATTTGGTTTACAGTTGGTGACAAATACTGGAGCAAGAAACGAGTTGTTTATATGCCTTGGGTGGAGTTATGTTCTACCTAGAATCTGCTGGGTAATTCCACAAATAACTTCTGAGGGGGGAATCATGTTCCTACTAGGAATGTGGGTAGAGACAGTGGCATTGCTTTAGAGGCCCATGGTGAGGTTGGATCGCCGAAGCAGTTGGGTAGGGGTTTGGAAGGTATAGGGTGGGGTTTCAACACTAGAAGCTTGTAGAATAGGTGAATGTGCCTATGCCTTCACTGCTTTTGGAGGAGAAGCAGTTTTACTATAACCTGGTGATCCCCAATGTGTCTTTAAAGGGTATTCATGGTGCTACTTTAGATAAATATGAAATTTGAATATATAATAAATTCATAAGACTATGAGGTATTTAAAATGATAAATCAGGATATTTTTTCCCTCCTTTTCATAAGGTGTAGATCCCTTTTGTGGGTGTAAGGGTGGGGGATGGTTTGGTTCAGTATGAGGACGTTCGAGAGGCAATCCCTATGGATGGGGGTTAAACTACTATAAAATAGTGGTAAAGTGGAGAGGTTGATGTTTTAGTTGATTCTTATGCAGAGGTGTTGAGGTCAGGTAATGATGATTTCGGTAAGGGAAGGAAAAAACTGTACAGTCCAGCTACTGTTGGGTGGCCAAGGGTCATATTTCAAGGACCCGTAATCAATTTTAACTGAGAAACATTTTTTAAGGTCTTTTAGGGGCTAGTTTGTGTTTTGAGATAAGTATTTTGATCGATGTAGATTGGTAACATGCATTAGAATCCAATGGATCTGACCCTATTCTCTAGGTTGGGAAATATTCAAGCCAGAGGAGTAGTATGTGTTATAAGAGGAGAAAATGTAGGAATGATTAATCCTCATAACATCCTCCTTTGGAGACTCGATACACAAATAATCTAAATTATATGAAAATATTATTAGAGTATGTGGGTAATTAGTCCCTGGAATTACTACTAATCTTTAATGAAGAGGTGCTCGACCAGGTCTTATTGAATAATGTGTCTGAATAGGATGAATCTAAGATGATGGGGTGGTATTTAATGGTGTCAGTCAACAAGGATAAATAATCATGGGTTAATAAACATGAACTAATTATTATAAGGGGATTAAATAAATGGAAGATACGCCTTGAGAAGTACATACAAAAATGGGATCAATTGGATTCTGAACATAAAAATCTAATGTAAACTATCCCAAGCATCCAAGAAACCATTATATCTTAGAATTTTTTTATAGAATTGTTTTCCTGTAATATAACATAAATTTTCAATGATTCTTCTTAAATGGGTGAAATCTGTTGAGCAGTTGGGAAGCATGTTTTATCATGTTGTGTTAGCATTTGAAGTCTATATTTTTGATTTTGAAGGTAGCTTGGTGGTTCTCAATGAGCACTCTAGAGGGGCATGCTCCTGACGTGGACCATAGATTAAACCATCAAAATGGCATCCCATTTATAATTGTTTGATTGGGAGTTAATTGTTATTACATTAGTGTTAGGCCCATGCATTCGTTCATGGGAAAAATTGCTTAGTGGTTAGACGATGGTGGGGGTTTTCATATCATTTTATTGAATGGGGAGGGCGGTCCATATAGTTTGGTTCTAGGTTTTATGGTTTCATGACTTTTTAATATGGATTCGTGGTTTCTCAATTTTATTTAAAAGTGTATCTATAATAATAAAAAATTATTTTTCAGTCATATTATTATATAAAGATACATAATAAAGATAAAATCATAATGTTATGGTTAATCAATAAAAAATTCCATCATCAAATTTATATAATATCACAAAACAATATTTCAAGTGTTTTCCAAATATACTAACAGTGAAATATTTCCACATGGGGGTTGGTGCATCATCTATTAAAGACGTCCATCTTCATCACCATTCAAGAATACATCTCGTGAAAAAAAATTACAATATATATATTAGGGATGTCTTGTGAAAACACGTAACACTAAAATTGATTCAATCTAATCATGATATTTGGATATCAAACATATTTTTAATGATCCTATAAAAGAAATTTATAATGATGCTCAATTTTATTTGGAATTATTTTCCTCATACAAATGGTTAATAGAAAATAATATACAATCTCTATGATATATTATTAGTAATTTCTCCCTAGTATTTTAACGAGGTTCGGATTAAGAAAATCATCTATGGAGTTCTCAGAGAAAAGTAACATCTAACCAACCATCCATATGGATCCATATAAATACCAATATCAAAAGAAATGTATTACTACAATATTATTTTATATATTCGTACATTTTAATCTATTGTGACTATTATTTTTAGAAGAGATATCAATTTATTCTCAGTCAGTTAGATAATATATTATCACTTCTAATGGTTTATAGATGGTATATGATAAAAATATTTATCGATACCTTGATTTCAATATTGGGGATAATTTATTCATATTTTTAATGGATGATATTAGTATGGATTAGTATTATGGGAATGTTAGTTATAAGGTTCTAATAAGTAAATAAACTCATCATCTAAGATTAATATCTAGGAATGTTAACTATAATGATTCTACATGGAAATCAAGAGATGTGATGAAACAGATGTACCTTTATATATTTACGTGTTAGGGTATTAGTTTAAACTTTGAAGAATAAAATTATAAATAGATGAAGAATGTAACATCATGTAATTTTATGATATGAAATTTTCTCCCCATAAATATATTTTATTTTTAAATAATAAACATGAAAACCTAATTACAATAATTCATTATTAGATAATAAAAAAATAATGAATATATTATATTGGTTAATTTTAGTACAATAATACAATAAACACATGTAAAAAAATAGAAACTCAACATTATGATACATTAATTTATCGTAGATTTATTAAAGACAAAAAACATCATAAATTTAAAAAGAAGTGATTGAATATAATTTTTTTTAAATATATTTTATTAACATCGCTAGAAATTAGTCAATACATTATTATATAAATGAGAGGTATTTAGAAGAAGTATGATGACATTTCTAATAGTATATGTCTACCATGGATGAAAAAGAACTATTAAAATCATAATTGAACCAATGACGAATAGTAAAACACCAAAATATAGTATTTATAATAATTATATGAAATTAATTCTAATATCTTATTCTTTGAAATCAAAATAACTATACATTTTATTTGTCAATGTTTTAAACCATTTCATGAATAATTAATTATTCATTATATAAATTTAATTATATAATTTTTAAAACTATTATCTTATAAAGGATATATAAAAACG
Organism: Viscum album; assembly: GCA_963277665.1. NCBI lineage: Eukaryota > Viridiplantae > Streptophyta > Magnoliopsida > Santalales > Viscaceae > Viscum > Viscum album. The sequence goes on along the minus strand of OY728159.1, from coordinate 1,143,438,848 downwards.
AAATTTAAATAATTCAATGACATGGAATAATGTATATTATGAATGTTATTAATTAAAATAAAAGATATATTTTTTATTGTTAATGTTTTTTTTCATGTATAATTTTATTTTCTTTAAAATAAATTTTTTAAAATATTAATAATTGATATTTTATGAAATAGAAATAATACATGTAATCAACACATTGGAATTATATTAGAGTGTATTTTTTTATTTTTTTAGAATATAGTTTTTTGTGATAAATTTAAAATTTAGCTTTTAAATATGAACATATCTATTTTGAAAATACCATGTTATAAAGGTTGATTAATAATATATGAAAAAAATTTATCAACATTAATAGATAATTATAATTAATGATATTAATGATATTAATATATAAAATGAAATGTTTTAGATTATATAATAGTTTATTTTTTTATATTCATATATAATTCATGTATATTATAAGGAAATTTATAATAACTTCATTAAAAACATTTCAATGACATAGATGAGAATAAAAGTATTTATTGGATTGTTTTACATTATAATATTTACTATAAAATAAATTATATTTTTATAGGTACTTTATTTTAAAATATAAATAATATGATAATTATCCATAACTCTTACAATGATGCAATGTCGTGCAAGTAGGATAAAAGTAAAAAATTTGTATTTCAATATATTAAAAATGGAAATGTATAATTACCAATGATATATAAATTATTTTTGTGGATAAATAAGATTAGAAATAAATGATTTAAATAACTATTATTTAATTAACTATTTAAATATATAATTTTAATGATAATTTACATGAATATAATAAAGATGAATTTAAATGGATTTTAATATAAAAATGTCATATAAGTTAATAGAAAAATGAATAACTATTTTGAATCTAGAGTGGATATTTTTTTGTAAAATATCTCTTATAGACACCATTTATGATCCACCTATACATTCAAATTAAATTCATTAACCTTGATGATTAAATATTTTTTAAATTTCCATCACATTTTTCTTGTAAATAGGGTGTCATATCACAACATCTAAAACACATTTAATTTATAGTTTTATTCCCATAGTCAATGAAATTCCTATATTAAAAAAACTAATGAATTAATAAATATTTATTATAACAAAATAAAAGTCCTTTAATGGTATTAATATTATTCAAATGAGGTAACTCAATGATCACAATCGATAGTTCAAGAGTTTAGATATTCCTCCAAAGAATGTTCAGAATCAAGGAATGTGTTATTTTTATACATTTTACCCTTTTAAAATGTATATTATATATAACTATATGTATTTCTCACATAACATTCATATATTTTAAATATTCACTCCATAATCCCTTTATACATAAAAATTATTTCTTTTTGTTGGTGATATGCATGTCATTAATCTATTTTTTTGTGGTTCCTTGATGTAAATCCTTAATATTCATTTACGGTAATATGTTATAGGTATTAAAAATTATCCAAAAACAATTATTATATTATTTCTCTCATATAATGATTATTTTGTCCTTATAGATTCATATGAAACCCCTTTTTATGAAAAATAATATATAATTTTATTACATATTTTATGGAAAATTATGATTTTTCCATTTTAAAATCCATTTTCCCTTTCATAAAATGTTTAATTAAAGAGTTTGACTATAGAATTTTATAATATTCTATTATAAAAATTGTTCATTTTCCTTATGATATATTTTCATTGAAAATATTCCATGTATTGATATTAAATTTCTAATATTCTATAATCGTTAATATTCATGTAATCTTATATAACACATCTGTGATTTATGAATATATAATTACCTTGTTAGTAATTTTTTTGATGGATTTGATTAATGTTAATGGTTTTTGTATATTTATCATATTTATTTCCCTCATATGTACAATATATTATTATAATGGGTAAACCTGTAATTATATGTCTTCCCAATCGACATAGTAATGATAATTATCTTGAATACCATCTTGTGACGGCTAAGTGATATAGTTATAATTAATAATATTATATTTGGTTATGTGTAGTTATCGTAATATTTAATTTTCAATCATCATGGTAGTGTTAGATGGAAGTTTTTTAAATCCTTCTATTTATAACTCATTTATCTCATAACTTGCTTACTAGGATAATCTGATATTCTACTAAAAACAAGTTTTTATGTAATGGTTTATGATCAGTACATTATTATTTAAAATATATCATTATTGAAACTATTGAAATACCATCCTATATTTATCTTGAATAAGCCCTTACTTGGTGAAACAACTAATACATTATATCATGTTTGTTAATAGTATGTGCCAAAAAATAGTAAGGGTACAATTAGTGCAGAGTCAATAAGGTTTCCTTATGACTTTTCCATTCCTTCATGTTTGGGGACATTGTTGAGTTATTTATTTTTCCTTATGACTTTACCAATCCTCATGTTTTGAATGTCACAAACACCTTATATCAGGAAAATTTCATTTGATCCTGTGTTTTACTTTAATAAAGATAATTTTCATTCACTAATGAAATTTATCATTTCCATGTTTTTCATTGTTCATTATATTGTATAATTGTAAAATTAGATTCCACATATAAACCCTCAGAATCATATAATACTGAGATATAGAGAATTCTATTTTTAGGGAAAGAATTCAGGTTCTGAATTATCTAAATTCAGACTCCGAACTCTTATGAGTTCTGACTCCGAGTTTTCTGAATTTAGACACTAAACTTTGTATGTTTAGACTCTGAATTCTAATGAATTATGACTCCGATCATTGTAAGTTCTGACTTCTAGTTCTCATAAACTCTAACTCCGAACATTGTATGTTCATGTTCCAAATTCATTTGAATCCAAATTCTGAATTTACTTGAAATACAGACTTCAGAATTCTATGGTGTTCAAGTTCTGAATTCCATAGAAAAAACAATCTGAATATCATTGTATTATAGACACCGAATATGTCTTTGGATAGACTCCAAATTTTTTTCTTATAGTCTAAAAAATTAATTTTCTTATATAACCATATTTTTTTACCCTTTTTTTATAAAATCATGTCATGCATTCAGTTAATAACTAACAATTTTTTGAGTGACACGTGTATAGGTCCCTCTGAAATTCAAGGGAAAATATGACCGTTGGAGGTGGGAGATGACCATTGGAGTTGTGACTATAAATAAGAGATCATTGGAAAGAGAACAATACATGTTACAACAATTTGATCAATCTAAAGATTACATGATGCTAAAGTGATTTCTAGAGAGAGAATTTTTTACTATATGTGTATGGAACATCTTGTTAAGAATTGCATTGTGTGACTCCAAATGTTGTTGTGTAAATTATTGGGCTTCCTAGGATAGGAATAAAGTGGTGCCAAATATCTTAAAGTTCGAAGAAATCCTTGCTGAAGAAAACATAGGTGTCAAATACCTTGAAGTTGAGGGCTTGTGGGGATATCAAGATAGACTCTGATCTTCGTATCGAGGGCTAAACCTTGTGTCAGTAAGACATACTTTCTTTAAAGTATAAATCAAGGGTCCTTTATCCATGTTTGTTGGATACCCCTATCATTGGGTTAGAAGATTTACTACTTGATACTTGTTTGTTTCATGTTTTCTGCTGTATTTTGATTGTTGTGGAATGTATAACTATATTATACTTCCTTATACTTGTATACTCTGATCTAGTAAGATTCTATAAGCTTTAATGAAGAATCTTTATATTTGTAAACTTTTTTTAAGTATTATTTCCAGATTCACTTTTCCATAATTGTTTTCTCGGAATCATATTTTTGGATTCATGAAAGTGTATAGAACTAGAGGTTTTTTAAATTACTTTGTTTAACCTTGTTAAGAAAAATAAAGGTTTCTTACCAACATTAAATGTTCCCAAAGAATTTTTAGAAGTATTCAATTCACCGCCTCTTGTATTTTTACCATTATTAGATAATTTATTTAGTATCTATATTTTTTGATCCTACATTTGGTATTATAGAGTATATAATACTCCACATACCATCTCAACAATTGGTATTAGAGGATTGGTTCTATCTGAATTAATCTGATGATTAGATTTAGAAGATAATTCATCTTCTTCTTATTTTCGGAATCATTTTTTTCGATTCAGAAGTCTGGATTAATTTTTATTTAGAGAAAACATTTTTTTATATTTTTCATTCTGAAGATTATTTACCTTGTTTACAAACTTTTTTTACTACCATGTTTGTGTGGAGATAGTTTTCTTTAAGATGGAAGGAATTAATGTTGGTTCCATCGACAACCGAAATCCAACTAGACCTCCAATTTTTGATGGGGAGGATTACGAATATTGGATAGATCACATGAAGTCATTTATTATTAATACTGGAGTGGATAATTTTTCTATGCTTACTAGAGGATATAAAATCCCTGACAAGGAAGTTAGTTTCTTCACCTGCCAAGAAAATCATGAATATCAACTGAATTGTAAGGTACAAAATACATTTCATTTTTCTATGAATAGAAATAAATATATCCAAATTTCCTCTTTTGAAGCAGAAAATAGTTTGGGTAAAAATCTTGAAGTTACACACTATGGAATTCCAAATTTATTGAAACTAGAAGAGCCTTGTTCAGAGCTGAATATCATGGATTTTTCATTCCTTATAGAGAACCCATATATAAGGTGAAATAGGTATTTATGACTATCGTAAATACTTTAAAATTTATGGATGAGAAAGGATTAGATGATGAATCACTTGTGGAAAAGATCATAGATATCATTCCCAATGAATGGGAATCCAAGAGGACTGCTATTGATGAGAATAGAAGGGATGCTCATATTTCTCTTGATGAATGTTTTGGAACTCTTCTACAACATGAGCTGAGAATGAAGAGTGATTCTGGTAACATTAAGAAGAAGAATGAGAATGGAATAGTTTCTTTTACTACAACTTCAAATCATATGAAACCCAATACTCCAAAGAGAGTTACAAGATCCAAATCTAAGAAGATTTTTATTCAATCTGAATCTAGTGGAAGTGAATATTCAATAAATGAACTAGCCAATCCTGCTCTAAGGATGAACAAGATAGCTAGATAGAATAACTATCAATCCAGATATAAGATAAAAGAGAGAAAAGATAAGAAAGATTCAAAAGTTACATGTTATAAATGCAAGAGATATGGACATATAAGAAATGATTTTCCTATGCTTAAGACAAAAGAAAGAAAGGGAAAAAATTCTAATAGAAACTGAAAGAAGTACTACAAAGCTAAAGCTAAGAAGGTATTGAAATATAATGACACCTGGAGTTCCAGTGGTGGAGACTCATCAGATGAATCATTAGATTATGAATCTTTTGGCTAGAAGAATCATGGAATAATAGCCAGACTACCTATTGAAAATCATTTCTTAATGGATACGGTACACAATTCTGAATCAATGACCAATGTTTCTTTGAATGCATCCGTATAGTAATGAAAAATATTATATATCTTTAGATGAATCATCTTTTGATGAAGATGATACTTTACATACTTATGAAGAATCTTCTAGGTTTTCTATGCTTCTTGTGAATGAAAATTCAAAATATAAACAAATAATGATATAGAAAATTCTAGAATTTCTATACATACTAAAGAAATATCAGAACATTATAAATATCATGATAAGAAAACCCTTTATTTTGAAAATATTTCCAAAAATCCCAAGGTAGTAAATTCTGAGAAGGATAAAATTTCTAGAGATCTATAAAATGTAATTTCTATGAAAAAATGTTTTCGAGCCTAACTCTAGTTCTAAAGCTAATGTTTTGGAAGATAAGAACTTGCTTATTAGACAAAATTCCTAAATTTCTTCCTTAAGGATGTGTTTGTCAAACTTTACCTTAGGTAAAGAAAATTTATATAAGATGTATTCTCAAATATGACCTCTAATGAATAATTCTGTTTTGGTTATAATAGTTCGAAATTGATTTTTAGTAACAATTATATCATTCCTCAAAGTGCTCTATTGTGAACTAAGTGTCATTGTGGTGGAAACTGGGTGAAAAATTGTTCCCTAAACAAAACCCAGTCTTTAGGATTTCATAAAGCCTATTTTTCTACGAAAATGTTGGTGCCTAAGATTTTTCTTTTTGAAATTTCCAGATCCAAGAATGATTCGGTTCTGAATGTACAACTCTTTTGTTTTCATCAAAAATAGATAATGTACTAACATCAATACATGCCACATTGATTGTGGATGTTCCCAACATATTATTGGTAATAAAAACTTCTTTGAAAATATTATCAAGATGAAAGGAGTGAAAGTATCTTTCGAAGATAATGTTATTAGAGAAATTAATAGTATAAGTAATATTGTTATTCTTGGAAAAACTTTGATTTCAAATGTTCTTTTATTAAGGGTCTTAAGAACAACCTCATTAGCATAAGTCAATTATGTGTTGATGGTTACCTTGTGAATTTTAGGAATGACATGTTCTTATACTCAATTTCAAGGAAGAGTTTATTATTTCTACCAATAGGCAATAAAATGTTTACACACAAATCATAGAAGACCTTAAAATCCAAAATATACCTTGTCTTAGTGCAATATAAGATCATTCTTGGTTATGGAATAGAATTTTAGGACATTGTAACCTTAGAAAACTATGAAAACTCTCAAATTAATTATTAGTTAAGGATCTGCCGGAGCATAGATTTGTTTATTCAAAAGTTTGTGATCCTTGTCGATATGGAAAGTAGTATAAATCATGTTTTAAATCAGTTGGTGAAGTCCCAACTACTGATTCATTACAGTTAGTCCATATTCATCTTTTTGGTCCAACACAAATTGGAATCATTGGAGGAAAATATTTTTGTATTTGTCCTATTTGATAATTACACTAGATTTACATGGTTCTACATTATATCAAAGAAATTTGATCTTTTTCTTATTTTAAAAGTATTATAACCCATGTTAAAAATGTGAAAACCCATTCTTTAATAAATATTCATTGTGATCATGGAGGGGAATTTAAAAATTATGATTTTGAAAATTTTTTGTAGTAGAAAATGCATTAATCATAACTTATCAGAACATAGAACACCTCAACAGAATGGTGTTGTTGAAAGAAGAAAAATAATTATTCAAGAGATAACAAGAACCATGTTGAGTGATTATTCTGTATCCAAACATTTTTGGGCTGAAGCTGTATGTACTTCTTGTTATACTATAAACCTTGTTTTGATTAGAACCTGTCTTTATAAAACTCCTTATCAGTTGTGAAATGGTTGAAAACCTATACGTTCCTCCTTTAAGGTTTTTGGTTGAAAAGTATTTATTCATAATACTTAAGATAATTTACACAAATTGGCACCAGAATCTGATGAAATTTTTTTAGGCTACTCCAAAACTTCTTAAGGATTATAGATTTTTCAATAAAAACACCTTTACAGTTGAAGAAATAGTACATGTTAAATTTTATGAAACTGATCCCTTTGTTTTTAAATAAACACAAGATACATCTTTAGATGTTTTTTCAAAAAAATAATTATCAACCCTGGTTAAAGGATACTTGGGATATAGAAGATTCCCAGGAAAAGGATTCTGAAGCATTCACCCCAGAATAATTCCTACCATATGTTGAAGAACAAGTTATACAAAACCCAAATCAATTGTTTCGATAGAATAAACTTAGTGGTAGTATCATTGGTGATGTGAATCAACATGTAAGGAATAGAATTTTATTAATAAATAAAATAGAACATTTATCATTTTATTTCAAATTTGAACCAAAAAGCACTAATGAATCTTTTGGTGATGATTATTGGATAAAATCCATGCAAGATGAGCTAAAAAAATTTGAAAGGAATAAAGTCTCGACCTTGGTTTAATGACCTAAGGAAACTTCTATTATTGGTGTAAATTGGGTCTTCAAAAATAAGTGTGATGAAAATGGAATCATAGTAAGAAATAAATCTATATTGGTTGCTAAAATATATAATCAACAAGAAGGAATAGACTATGAAGAAACTTATTCTCCATTAAATAGACTTGAATCTATTTGTATTTTACTTGCCTTTATAGCATTCTTCAATTTTAAACATTTTCAAATGGGTGTAAAATTTTCTTTCCTTAATGGTCATGTTCAATAGGATGTTTTTGTTGAACAAAATTATGGTTTTTAAGATACAAAACATCCTGGACATGCTTATAAACTTACCAAATCTTTGAATGGTCTTATGAAATCCCCCCGAGCTTGGTATGATAGACATACACAATTTTTGACTCAAAATAGTTAAATTTAGGGAAATGCAGATCCAACCCTTTTTATAAAGAATGATATGAAAAAAAAATTGAATGTTCAAATTTATTTTGATGACATTATATTTGGTTCAAGCCAGCAATCATTAACTGATTCCATTATGGATCTAATGAAATCTGAGTTCGAAATGAGTATGATGGGTGAGTTAACATTTTTCCTTGGTTTTCAAATTTCTATTAATCCCAAAGGAATCTATATATTTAACCATAATTATATAAAATAGCTTCTTAAAAAATATTAATTTGACAACAGTTAGAGTATACGTACTCCTATTGGTACCTCAAATTAACATGATCTTGATGAAGCTTGGGAATTGGTAGATCGAACATCTTTTAGAGGTATGATAAGAAGTTTACTTTACATGATAGCTATTCGTGCATACTTAATGTTTTTAGTATTCTTATGTGAAAGAGATTAGTCCAATTCTATGGAATCTAATTTAAAGGAAGTGAAAACAATTTTTTTTACTTAAAGGGATCCATTGATTTAAGACTCGTTTATGCTTCTAGTAATGATTTTTCTCTAAACCGTTTTTCGGATGCTGAGATTAGTGGATGTAGAATGGAAAGTAAAAGTACATTTGGAACTTTTCATTTCTAATCTGATTCATTAGTTTATTGGTCATGGAAGAAGCAACACTCAATAGCACATTCCATGACTGAAGCTGAATATGTAGCAGCATGAAGTTGTTGTGCTCAAGTGTTGTGGATGCAACACACAGTCACAGAATATGGTATGCATTTCACCCAAACACAATTTTTTTTGATAATACTTGTTCCATTGCTTTAGGAAAAAACCATTCACATCACTCTCGTGTACAACACATAGATGTTAGGCATCACTTTCTAAAGGTTCATACACAAAAACGAGATATCATTATTCAATTTATCAGAATGAAAGATCAACATGATGATATTTTCACAAAATAATTACCCTCTGATAGGTTTGACTACATTAAACAGAAGTTAAGAATGATAACCATAAGTTAATCTTCCTTGTTAACATTCTGTTAAAACTAATCTCCTTACAGTAATTAACTCCTTTTCATTGGGGGGAGTATATTTGATTGCAAGTTTTTTCACAATTTTCCTAATGAAATATTTTTCTTAATCAGTTTTTCAAAATTTTTCTTAGTGAATTTTTTTTCATAATTAGCCTCAAAATCTTAGTAATGAATATTTTCGTACTAAAAAATTTTGTAATGATGAATTTCGTACTCAAAATTTTTAATAATGAAATTTTTTCATAATCAGTTTTTTTTTCAAATTTTTTCGTAATGGAAATTTTTTGTAATCTGTTTTTTTTTTCAAATTTTTTCATAAGGAAATTTTTCGTGATCAGATTTTAAAAAAAATTCGTAATGAAAATTTTTCGTAATCAGTATTTGTCAATTTTTTTTGTAATGAAATTTTTTTGTAATCAGTTTTTCAAAATTTTTCGTAATGAAAATTTTTCATAATCAATTTTTCAAAATTTTTTTTATGTATATTTTTTTTACTCAAAATTTCATATTGGAAATTTCTATACTCATATCTTTTTTTCCATAATTATGTTTTTCATTTAGTAATCAAATTTTTTTAGAATCTAAAGTTCTATAAGAAATTTCTTTCCCTCAATATGAATGATCTTTCTAGAAATCAGAAAGTTATGTTTTATTTTGTATGTTTTCCTAATCATAATTTAATTGCTGGTATTTTCATTTGTTTTTAAAAATTTCAGATTCACTTTTCCTTAAATCCGAATGTTTTTCTTAAAAACCTTAAGAGATCATATTCTATCAACATTATTTTTGTGGCTATCATACCAGCTGTTAGATCTAATCAGAAGGATTTTTTTCCATTAGATTGAGTTTGGAAGATTAATTTTCACTTCCAACACCTATATAAAGGACCCTCAAAGGTATTTACCATATCGATCTCAAGATCTCGTGTGATAAAGTGTTGAACCCTTACATAAGACCGTTCCGAACTTCTCAGAGTTTTCTCAATTTCGAATGTTTGTAAGAGAATCATCTTAGAATGATATTTCTACTTTCAAGCCTATTTTAGAGTTTCAGATATATAGAGAAAGGTTGGTGCATCCAATTTTCTTTAACAAGTGTGATTCTATAATTTTTGAGGACATCAAATTGAATGGAAGGGAGAGTGTTTGCATATCCAAGATAGGGGCTCAAGACATAGTACATCCAAATTTTCTTGTTGAGTTTTATGAATCAGATAGTTTTTTCAAGGAAGTTGGTAGAGAGATTTTTTCCTTCAAAATATATTGAATGACTTATGCTATATCATTCAATAAGTCATCTAGTTTGATTGGAGTTCCATATGAAAGAGAAGCTAATTTTTGTTCTCATAAGTTACCCAATGTTCAAGGATGTTTTGTAAAGATAAAATCTATGGAGTTTCTTGGTCTTATAGATGTCAAGACTCCGATGATTGCTCACCTCTTGATAAATAATCATATCCTTGAATTATGGGTTCAAGGATTTATCATTCGAGAAAAGGTGAAAAGGACACTATGAAGAAGAGTGATATTTTCATCTTAGATTTTCTGGTGAACCTGAGAAAGGTCAATTTGGTTACGCATATTCTCATTACGATCGAGAATATCAAGAATGGAAATCTAAACGATCATATTATCATATACCCGGCTATTCTATCCATGTAAATTGTTTGTTGTCTATAATCATTTAAAATCCAATGTATCTCGATGCCCAGGAACTGTAAATTTATACTAGTTAGTGATGATACTTTGAAGAGTATGAACATTGGTTTTTCCAATGACTCTGGAGAATTTTATGACCTACTAGTGGAAGAAGCTGAAGCTATTCCAAAGGGGCTTGAAGTGCCTGAACCATCAAGAGAGGTAGGAATGAAGAGAATGTTGAAGGAAGTATAAGAGGAAGAGAAAACCCCAAACCTAAGGAAGATCAATCCGCACCTCCAAAACCTAAGATGCAACAAAGACTATACAAATGGGGTTGTAGAAAACTAGAGGGAAGAAAATGAAAAAAGGAAAGCAGGGGAGACATTGTTTGGCATGGATCCTTCTGAAGAAAAGGCTTTGAAAGAGAAGGGAACTGATGATCTTGAAAAGCAGGATAATGAAAAAAAGTTAAAGTAGAAGTTGACTAAATCCGAGTTAGTGCATTCCCATCTGAGGGATACTAACAAAGCATCCAATAGTATCCTAGTACCAAAATCATTAATATTATAAGCTCTTCCTGAAACACTTGGAATGAAGTATGTGACTCAAGAAAAAGTGAAAGGAAGAGAAGAATATGTAGTAGTACAAGAAGTGGAAGAAGAAAAATGTATTGTCTATACTGAATATCTCATAAACAATGTTGAATACTTTCATGGGAATGAATGTCAATCCAAGAAATTTTAAATCCGAACATTAGAAGAAAAATCTTCCAAACATGATACACTTGGGAAAGATCAAAAATAAGAGGATGAGAAAGGTGAAGATAAAGAGAACATGTTGTATGAGGAAGAAAGTTTTAATCATCATTTAATTAATCTTGAAGATGCTGAGGTTAGAGCTAATAATGAGAAGATAGATGAATATTTAATAGTTCTACTATCTGACAGTGAACACAAATCTCTAGATGATGAAGCCATTCTGAGAAGTGATAAAGGCAAAAATGTGATAGTTGAGACACCCACCAAAGCTATTGTAAAGAAAAAGTGAACTGGTGAATCATAAAAGAGGAAGAATGTTGAGTAAGAGAAAGAAGAGTCACCTAGAAAAGTCTCAGATTCGGAATCATCTTCTATAGGACATGATTTAGTTATACAATCATTAAAGAAGCTGGTTGGAACCATTCTGATTATCCCATGCATAGACTCTAGATTCCAGATGATTAACACACACTAAATCCAAAATCGGATTTAGTATCCATGGTGATGGGTAAGTGTGTAAATCTTGAGGATGATTTAACAAATTTATTCATTAAATACGATGCCTGCAAACGGTCTTGTAAGAAAATGGTTCTCTATTCAAAGAAGACAGTTGTAGATTTGAGAAAATTTTATGAGTTCCAATATGGTTTCAAGGATTCTTTTCACATAGATTATGGTAAGATCCAAGATCTCACAACCAGTTTTGAACTTAAGTTAACTCTTTAGAAAAATTCTCAGATTAAAGAAGTAAAATATTTGAATAAAAAGTTTTATTATGTTTCTCAAAGATGGAAGACAGAAAGGGATATTTGTACTGATATTGACGAAAATCTTGTTAAGAAGTTATAAGTCCTGAAGGATCAGGCAGAGGCTCTTATGTCTCAGGAAGAAAGAATCAAGGCTTTAGAGAACAAAGTTGAGGATCAGGATCAACTTTTTAAGAGATAAGAGGAATATAATATAGAGATCATAAAATTTAAGACTATAGTCAAGAAGATGATGTTGAAGGAGAAGGAAGGATAATTGTGTTCTAATCTGATCTTTTGTTGTACTTTTCTTCCTTGTACAAATTATTTCTAATCACAATAAAATTTTTAGTTTCTTTTCTTTTGGATGTGTTATAATAAACATCCAGGTACCATTATATATTTTCCATTCCCTCAAATTCTTTTTGAAAATTACAAATGGGTAAAATAAAAAAAAATACTATTTAAAGAAGAAATATCCCTAAGTAAGGGGGAGTTTATCCAAGGGGGATTTTTCATTACAGTGATTTCCGTACTCAATATAATGAAAAATATCATTCCGGAAATCTAAAATATGATACTTAGTGTTCCAAATTCTATGTGGGAGTAGTCATATTCATCTTTTCACATATGATAAGGGAGATAAATTTTCTTTTCAATGTCTAGAAAAATATTTTCTAAGACCTTATTTTCTTTTTCATAAGAATGTTTGTGCTTTCCAAAAGGGGGAGATTGTTGAGTCAATAATGTTTCCTTATGACTTTTCCATTTATTCATGTTTGGGGAGATTGTTAAGTCTATAAGGTTTCATTATGAATTTACCAATACTCATGTTTTGAAAATCAAAAACACCTTATCTCATGTTAAATTTCATTTTACATTGTGTTTTACATTCATAAGGAATATTTTCCTTCCCCATGGAAATTTATCCTTACCATGTTTTTCATTGTTCATTATGTTTTCTAAGTGTAAAATTCGGTTTCACTTATAAAACCTCAGAATCATATAATACTGAGATATAGAGCATTTTATTATCAGGGTACAATTTCAGGTTTTTAGTTCTCTGAATTTAGACTCCGAACTCTTTTGAGTTCTGACTTTGAGTTTTCTAAATTCAGACTCCGAACATTGTATGTTCAGACTCTGAATTCTAATGAATTCTAACTCAAAACATTGTATGTTATAACTCTGAATTCTCATCAAATTTGACTCCGAACATTGTATGTTCAGGTTCCAAATTCTGGTTAATCCAGATTCTAAATTTAAATGAAATTTAAACTCCAAAATTATATAGAGTTTATGTTCTAGATTTCTTAGAAAATAGAATCAAAATATCCTTGTTTTATATAAACCTAATTTTTCATTGGATAGACTCCATACTTTTTTTTGATTACACATTGAGAAATGAGTTTTCATATATAACCATATTTATTCATACACTTGTTTTTGTTATAAAACAATTTCATGCATTCAGTTTCAAACTAACCATTGTTTGAGTGACTCGTGTATAGGTCCCTCAGAAATTAAAGGAAAAATATGACCGTTGGCGGAGGGAGCTGACCGTTGGAGTTATGCCTATAAATAGGAGATCATTTGAAATAACTCAATACATGTCACAACAAGTTGATCAATATAGAGATTACATGATTCTGAAGTGAATTATAGAGAGAGAGACTTTATTTCTTTGTGTGTACTAAAAATATTGTTTTGAATTTCATCGTGCGACTCCTAATGTTGTTGGGTAAATTCACGAGGAAATGGGGATAGGAAGACAGAGGTGCTGACTACCTTAAAATTTGAGTACTTACTTGCTGAGGAAGATAGAGGTTCTGACTACCTTGATGTTTAGGGCTTGCGGAGATAGCAAGACAGACTCCGATCTTCGTATCGAGGTCTTACCCTGGTGTGGGTAAGACATAATTTCTTGAAATTATAAATCAAGGGACCTTTATACAAGGTTGTTGGATACCCATCACTTTGGGTTAAAATAATTACTACTTGTTACTTGTTTGTTTCATGTTTTCTGTTGTATTTTTATTTTTTAGAAAAGTATAACTGTCTTATACTTCCTTACACTTGTATACTCTAATCTAGTAAGATTCTATACGCTTTAAGGTATAATATTTATCTTTGTAAACTTTTGTTAAGTTTCATTTCCGGATTAACATTTCTGAAATTGTTTTCCCAGAATCATATTTCCAGATTCATGAAAATGTGTAGAACTAGACGTTTTGTGAATTACTTTATTTATCCCGGTTAAACAATGGAAAGGTTTCTTAACAAATTAAAAAGGTCCCAAAGAATTTTTAAAGGTATAAAATTCAACCCTCTTAAATTTTGAGCATTATTAGATACATCATTAAGTATCTATACTTTTATTATCTTATATTTTTTATTATAGAGTATATCACACTTCACATACCATCTAAACAATGAGATCCATGATAAAGTATGAAGATGATAATAAAAGAATATGTCATTTTTATAGGTATATTATAATATAAGTAATACCTAAATTATGTTGTATCTATATATTTACTAGACTATTATATTGATATTTATAGTAAAAATGAAATAATCATATGATAATGTGATGTTAGACATCATATACAACCACCTTTACGGATCCACATACTTCTATTTTTAGTTT
Source organism: Viscum album (assembly GCA_963277665.1). Taxonomy (NCBI): domain Eukaryota; kingdom Viridiplantae; phylum Streptophyta; class Magnoliopsida; order Santalales; family Viscaceae; genus Viscum; species Viscum album. The sequence goes on along the minus strand of OY728159.1, from coordinate 1,143,423,763 downwards.
ATTTTTCCGTGATTTTTTCTTAGATATTCTTTTGTTCTTCCTATTTTATATCCATGAAATGTGGCGTTGAGTTCGGATTTATGGTGTACTCTCATCATTTCTTCATATCAGGTTGTGAGATCACACACCACTTTCTCCATTGGTTAGAAACTAATATTCTAGGGATATCATATCTTTCTCTAGTATCCATTATTCATTCCAATCAATAAGAATAATTTTATCATATTTGTTTCTAATAATTAATAGCTTCTTGAAGAAAATAACAATACTAATAAAAAAATAAATATAAATAATTTCTTATTTTAGTGTAATATTACTTCTGATTCTCTATTACTGTCAAATTAGTTCCTTTACAATATTATAGCATCCTTGAAATATCCACTAGGTTATTTTATAACCAAGATAGATAAAAAATTTAGATCCCATCAAGGGAAAACTCATCTATCTAATAACTCTCCAAAATAATTCACTTTTTTATTTTCATCTAGGATTTTTATATTATTTCATTTATTGATAATTATTTAAAAACATTATTCCCTATTTATATAGAAGAAACTACCATTATTTTGGACATACCTCAATCAATCCTAATCCCTCTCTTGAAAATACTCGTATACCATTATTTACTTATGATTTTATCAATAGTCTATACACTTATTCCTACTATTTCAATCAGTTATATATTATATAACATTCCAATATGTATATTTTGTTCACCATATGGATTTTCAATGGATTAAATATTTTTTTCTAAAGGAACAACTTCTTTATCATGGTATTCAATCATGTTAGTTCATTCCTTGATAGAATCATTATTTCAATCCATCATATTTTATAGTTCTGTAATTATCTTTTTGAATCCACAATTTAATTGGATATAGAATATGTATAACTATATCCATAAAAAATGATGATTTATTTTTTAATATATTTGATTAATTTATTTTACTGACTTATTTATTAGCCCAATAATTTTACAATTTATTTTAATAGAGGATATTCTCTTTATGAGATTTCTTTCATGTTCTACATCCAATTAAATAGCTCCCTCTAGTTTTTCCACTAATTTTATTTATATATTCTTCGTAAAAATTATCTTCAGAACATTTTTTATACATGAATATATTTCCTAATACATGAATAGACACTTATCTTCTACTTCTACTATTATCATTAAATATTTTGGGGATGAATTATTTTAAATAAACTTACATATTTGATGATTTGTAATGAGAAACAATTATATTTTATTATATTTTGTGAATATACCTTTATTTTCATCATAACACTTCCTCGTTTATCGTCATACTATATGCCCAACCATTCCATAATTAAAACATTCCACTAATATAATTCATTCAAGTATAACTCTTACTTGATTGAATTATATTATAAGTAGTGCTAGTAACTCGATATCCATATAGTAATATATATTTCCATTAATTATATAAGTCATGGATATCCACATATATGATTGTTGTATCCTTTTAATAATGAAACATATGTGTTTTCAGGTTTCATAATCATATTGTAAGGAACCATACTTCTATGAAGACCATGAATAGATTATTCAATAAGATCATTTTTCTAATGAGGTAATATATCTGTGTTGTACAATAGGTGTAATATTTTTCATGTATTCTTTATAATGTATATTTAATCCATTTATTTCCCTTGTATATGGATAAATTTTATTAATTACATTTTTCATTTTAATAAAATAGTAATAATATTATTAAGATGATCTACAATCATGAAATTTAAAAGGACGAAATTTAATTTTTTAATTATTGACCTTTACATAACTATAATAAATGTTTGATCATTTATCCGATAGGATATTTTGTATGTGTTACTAATGAAAATAATATAAATTTTATTTGAAAAATATACATATAAATAATTTAGTTCAGTTACATCTTTAATGGGATTATTCTTCACTACTTCTATCATAGACAACTCTAGAATATCAATTACATTGATCTTATGACTGGTAGACAATTAGAAATAAATAATCATATAGCATTATTGTGATATAATCTAATTATTTAATGTTTTCTAATTTATTCAACCAATTAAATTTACACATTTTCTTTATTTTCTCTTACTATGGAAATAAAAAATGGTGACTTATTGGCCTAGATTTTGTTCCTATAGATCTAATAAAATATTTTAATATAAAAAAACACTACATAGGTTTTAATTACGGTGTAAAATTATTCTATCCTTACACTTTATCATTTTATCACTTTAACATGTACACATAAATCTTGTAAATCATCAACTATAGTAAACATCCAAATTGTAAAAATGAATACAATGACCTTGATATTTTACATTTTATACTATAAAAAGATAATAACTAGAGAATTAATTATTGTTGTGTTGAAAAACCAAGTAATAATACTACTAACATTTGATATTAAAATTATTTAGGAAGGAAAATATAATAATCATTGTGTTACTCGTGTATATTTTTTCTCTACCATTTCTTTGAGAAGGATTAAAATAATATCAAAAAACTAAATTATTATATGAATTATTAAAAAAAATATATAATCATAAAATTAGAAGATGTTTAAATTTTAATCTTATGAAACTTATTCATTTCTTAATACTTATTGTAATAAATCATTCAATCCTACCTACTCTAAGATATTCATATTTTTCATAGTTGTACCCTAAAAATGAATTTCATTCATGAACACTCTAATATCAAGGGGTTGATGTTTGAATTTTTTTTATCAATTTTCATTATGTCACCATATTATTGTGCATATAAAACTACAATATATTTGAAAATTCCATTATGAAATTCAATAATCACATAAATGTTTATATGGATTCAATATTTGAATATTTTTTTAAAATATCATCTTCACATCATGATTGCATTAATATAATTAATATTACCATAAAAACCTACCATATTGTGAGGTGATATAATTCACTACATCATGATCCCAATCAATATATTGAATTATGAAATTTGGGTGAATTCATATTTAATACTTTATAAAAAGATATTATTTTTTATCCTCAATTTACATAAATATATTGAGCTTTTGGAAGGATACTTCATATTTGGGATGTCATATTTTAAACATTTTTTAAGATTTTATGTATTATACTATAATCTATATCTCAAGGTCAAGATTTGAACCTATGTTTGGACCTATTCATTCACATTGTTGTTTATTATTGTGGAACAACCAATGTGATGTTGTGATGATATTCATGGTTCAATCAACATCCATCAGTAGATTTTTTTTAAAAATTCATAGTTATAAATACATCATGGAATATCAAATCACAAAATATGTTACAACATTATATCAATTTCTAAATCTTACATATCCTTTATAAAAATATATTTTATTTCATATGTTAGGACTAATTTGGAGTTTATACGAATCATGGAGTACGCATAACTACTATATAGTTATTACAATTATATTTATTGAGATTACTCTTAGGTGGTACTTCATTCATTTTAGTCTTATATAAGTATCTAAAATAGTTTTTATATTCTCAATACAACCTAAAACCTTTACTATAACCATGAATAATGATAATCATAATACATATGTGTCCTGGTTCCATAAATACTATATGTATACTAGAAAACCAATCTAATTCCTTATACAATTCTAATAAATGTTATTATGATGGAATTTATCTGTTGTTAGATATATATATATATATTTATTAATTATTATAACATATTTACATTAATTATATACAATATAATATTATATATATATATATATATATGATCTTCCACATAAATATTATATAATATATATGTACTATAATAAGTTACTTGAAATGATATGATGATATTTATAAATTATGATTTGTGTTTTACATAAACTATTCTAATACGACAAAAACATGTTTTTACTATTAGATTATAGGTTCTCCAATGGATTGTTATTTCTTCTCATGCAGTTAAAACATGATGAAATCTAATCTAAGAGATAATGGCATAAATAATTATATTAGTTCATTTACATTTTTAATGTGTCATATATTATTCCCATTTATTATAATGTGTGTTTTTCTATTGAAAATAGATATTTAATTTTATATCATGCATTTTATAAATAGACAAATTATGAAAGAACATACATTTATGTTAATTATTAAATAACATTATTCTGGCACATCTATAATTGTGATACATTGTTTAAGTGATCAATATATATTTTTTCCAACCGTATTGTTAACCAATGCATTTATACCCATTTGAATAATTTTAATGTGTCCAATCCAAATTTACTTTCAATGGTGTTTAAGGGGAAATTTATCTTGTTAACGTAGATGAATATATATAAATATATAAGAATTATAACACCTTAATACATCTTTCCTGAAGATATATCAGATATTGAATGGGTTATATTAAAATATATCATTTAAAAAATGGTTTTAACTATTTTTTCAATGACTTTTGACATTATATATGGGGTCTATGATATGTTTCTAAAAACCCACTAATGGGATGTTGGTTAAACATTGACAAATATAAATGAATACTATAGGTTTTTATACATGTTTAATATTGAATCCCACATTTTTTAATGTATCTATGAATAATTTATGAGTCATCCCTGATTAATTAGTTGTTGTCTATTTAAATTGATATTGATTATCATCCAATCAAAATCTATTCATTTTTAAAATTGGTAGGTTGTGTCTAACATATTATTTACTCCCATGTTTTCCTACTTCAGATATATTAACATAAACATTATTATTAAATAAATATAAATATTTCAATAATATTTAGTACAATAATATTTTAGAGAACACCAGTTCACATAATAACAAAACTCATGTTACAATTTTAAAGATGAATTTTATATAAAATTATTTAATTTTATAATATTATTTATATTATATATTTTTAGAAAAAATTATATATCTTATTGATTTATGAGTTAATGAAAATAACCATTTCAAGTTATTTATTTTCCATTTATTGTTTAATTAATACCCTATATTCAGAATTCTTTTAGTTATTGAAATACATAAATATATATTATTTCTATATCATCAAAGTGATAATCAATTTATATTTATTCTTTTATAAAGTCCTGTAGAGGGATTCATAGAGAATTATTTTATATTATCTTATTATATTGAGATATTTTAAAAGAGTTGAAATCATATTCAATCAATCATATAATATATAATGTCTCATTCTATAAGTACATGACATGACATATCAAGTTTGGTATTTTAGTATTCATGGAATATTTGTACATATTTCTAGAGGAATCATAATTTTGATTCATGAACTAGTGACATAATCTTACAGATCAAAGATAAAATAATGAATATCAATGAGTATAGGGAATTAAATCAAAACTAAAATTCCAAGTGGGTACATTATTCAAATAATTGATGCATATTATGTTTGACTTTATAATTAAAGTATTTGGGTCTCATTCTTGAGTTCTAATTGAAAAATTTAAAATGATAAAAAATAACACTATTTCCATCATACTAGAATCCTATTCTATTAATATTTTTTTATACACATAAAATAATAGACTTTGAAAATAAAATTTTAAAAATCATTAAATATTAGAAAAAAACTTTATTATGTTCTAAAACTAATTTGTTGTTGAATTTTATATGTGGAAACATTAGGAACTAGAAACCAATAAAAATATTTCATTTTGTTTTAAACATTATATTCTTATATTATTTTAAAAAATTTAAACTAATAATTTTGGAGATTTAATTATTGTTCCCTATTCATAGACTAGTGATTTATATGTTTTCTGTTAAAAGATCATATTTTCAATACATGGTACAATATTCAAAGATTATCAAAAAAACATTAAACAACATATTTTCATGAACGAATAATTTTTATCTAATTTCTATACATATGTTATATGATCTTTGTATACACATTCTATAAACTTTTATGTGTTATATGAATATAATTTTATATAAAAACTCATCATATTTATACATAATTTCAATTAAACCTTCCTAAAATTTTGTATGATGTTTTTTATTATTTCACCAACAATGTAATATTTTAATCTAAAAAAGATGCTCTATTAATAGTTATTTTTAAATTACATTTCATTAAGGATTTCTCAATTCATATTTATTTTAATAAATAATCCAAAAATATCATGTTTTCTAGTATATTGAATATGAGTGTTTAAATGTTTTTATATTTATTATTATTTATACTAGTTTGAAAAATCAATAATTTAATGATTGAATACATGTTTTGGGTTTATTTTTTGTGAAAATAATAATGTTTTGGTTTCAGAAGAGGAAAAGATAAAAAATAAAAAATTATACTACACTTATCTATCTATATTCATATGTACTATGGGATTATAAAATTTTATGTCATAAATAATAATAAAAATTATAGAATACACTTATAAATTGTTATTTATTCTTTTTTCGTTCAATATATATTGCAGATTTTTTCTCAATGAATATTTAAATAAGATAGTACGAAAAAAGTAAAACATATAGAATTACTTTTTCATTAGATAACACAGATATTTTTCCTACATTATAATTTATAAATTTTTTTGTATATTATAGATGGGAAATTTCTTCTGGTGATGTTATAGAATCATTTGTGATAATTAATGATATATTAAATGAGGTTGGTATCATAAAAATTATTAATAGTACATGAATTTAATCTTATAATTATAAATATATATTAAAAATATATATAATACAAAAAATATAATATAATATTATAAAACTATAAGAATTGAAGAGGGAATTTGAATGTGAGGAAATAGCTTCTCTTGATATAATTTTATAAGAGAATCAGTGGCAACTATATGAATGAATACGATGTTCGGGAATGGATATTTTAAAAGTTAAATTGTTGTATGGAATTTATAAAATGTTTTTTGAATGAATATAATGGGGATTAAATTGTTTAATATATTTAGAGCACAAGATAATGAGTTAATATCATTTTTTTCACATTACATCATAAAATTTATATTTTCTAATTAAAATGATCCACATTTAATTCAAAAAATAATTTCTGATTCCAATAGAATAATATATTATTAGTAAACTATGTTTTTTACAAATTTAAAAACATTCTATAATTTAAATTATTATTTCTTAAAAAATATTCATAAGCTTAAATTAACCATATTTTTTAATTACATATTTTATGTTTTTTCTATTGAAATTATATTATGGTTTGAACGATTATTATAATATTGAACAATCTTTATAGTTGTATTTATATTAATCATTTAGATATTTATTATCCTAATAATAATCTATATATATTTATATATTATTGATGCTTTATTATTTATAATTTATGAGTGAATTAATTTTCTTCCAATATTAATTCATGATATTTTTTCAAAGCTTTAATATTTTCCATTTTCATATTTCATTAATGTTATTTGAAAATGTATAATGTGAATTCTTAATGTCTTAGTTGACTCTTGATGGCTCATTTTTCATGATTATATTTTTTATATTTTTTTTGTATATTTTCCTCAAGAATATACATGTTTTTGATAATATATAAGAGGTGAAATGAGAGAGAAACTACTGAGTTGTATTCCTTTATCCATTAACAGGATTTAATATGTATTCTTAAATGATATGATTATTATTATAATATAGGGAAAAGTTTCAAAGTGGATAGAGAGTAAGAAACCTGAAAGTGTTGGAAATATTGGAGAGCTTGGGAATAGGGAAGGTAATGGAATCTCTTACACATTTTATTATGTTGTTTTACCTTGTATATGTGATTATCCAAGTGTATTATCTTTTATCTTCTCGTACTATATGAAAAAATGATTCATTTATATTATATAATGTAGGTTTATTTTCAACATATTTATGATGTATGTATTTCCATAAATGTATTCTCTATTTTGTGGTTTAATATGATATTATTAAATTTATTTGTTTGTTTATTGTCATGATTATAAGAGTATAATATACCCAAAACTAATTCATAAATATTACCAATAGTGTATTGAATATAAATTATTGGGGTCATACATGAGGTCTTGTAGTAAAAAAAATATAATGTAATTCTGTTATTTTATTCAATGAATTATATCCCCCACCTAAATATCCATGTCATGACTCCTATAAATATAAATTATTCTTATAGAAACAATTAATGACTGGCATCTACAAATTGATTATCTAATTTTTTTAATCTATTGTATCATCATTGAATTTATAAAATCTACCTTGGAAATCTCCATTAATAAATAATGTATCCCATATAGCCTCCAATTTGGTTCCACATAATTGGTATAGTGAAAAGAATAGTGGAATTTATTTGTATTCTTAAAAACAACTAATGAGTTATGATAGAATATGATTAAATAAATATAATATATTCATGTACCCTATCTATTAATTCTATAATCTTGAGTTATATTTTCCCATTAGTTTGAGGGTGAAATATAATATCCAATATTATTCAGGTTATAAAATCACTCTACATAATGTATAGAATGTAATAGGTAACTATGAAACTTGTATATAATAGTAATATATGAAACTTTGTTAAACATTAATCCAATTAATTATATATAATGTTTAGTATTCGAACTATTATATTCCTATATATGTCTAGAAAATTATATGACATTGTTAGTATTCTTTATTTCAGTAATATTTGATCAAGACCCTTAAAGTGTTGTTAAAATTATTTCTCAATGGACCATGAATATGAGGATTTATTTTCATAGATATATAATCAATAGAATAATATAACCATTATTGAAATAATATTTTAAATCTATCTAGTATTTGAAAGATATCAATAATGAAAAACCATTATTATACTCTTCTAGACTAGGTACCATTACTATTAATTCATATTTTGAAACATCATCACAACACCCAAATTAATTTATATTGAATTACAATATAACTCCAGAAATATAAATTTATAGAAATCTATTTGAACTACTATTCTGTCCAAAATAGCTCATCATATTTTCCATATTTATAGAAACTATAGATAATATATCTGGAAAATATATATTATTTTTATGAATCATAGTATATATCATTGTGATTATGATATATTAGCTACAAAATAAAACAATTAAATTGTAATAAATCCTAAATAGATATAATTATTTTCATATTTAACCATATTATTATAAATTTTTTAATCCACAATAATCTTGAATCACTCATCCTTTGACATTGGATCTAGGATCACATAGAAATAATAACCCCATGGTCTATCCACCATAGTACCCTCTCCTAAGATATTGATAATTTAAACCTTAAAATAATATGGAAACGTTATTAAACTATCCTACCTCGGATATTGGTCTTTCATGAAAAAGGAGACTTCAAGTCAATTTTTCTTTGTCAGTGAACACATCTAATAGTTTTTCCAAGGTACAATACCATTCAAGAATCAATAAAAATACATCAGAGGAAAACTAAAGAAAAGAAAATAACATTTTCTTTCCCATGTTACCTAAGATACCATGATTCATAGATAATAAATTTTCATTTTAACGCAAACTAATAGCCCAAAAAACAATCTATATCGTTAAATACAAAATAAGAATGATATATAGAATAAATATTCATAATTTATGTTTTATAAAATATTATATTATGACTTTTCAATGAATACTAGATATAAAATAAAATAAAAAATTGTTTAAATGTTAGATATCCAAGGAATATTTCCTATGAAATAACAAAATATAATAACTAGATATCTAATATATTAAATTTTTATTTAAAGATATTAAAAAAATTAAATTGGACACACAGAATATATAATATTATTATGATAGCCTATTCATGGTTTGTAATTCTAAATATGTTATACTAATAAGGTCCTTCAATTATTTGGCCAATTTCATGGAATTTAACCAATATCAATTTCTATAGTTATGAAAATATTTCATGTAATGTCCTAAAAAACATATAAATGAATAATATATCACTAAAAAGTCCATTTTACATAACTTCTTTTAATAAATAATCACATGGAATATAGTATATTCTCACCTTGTCTTATATTTTTATGATTTATAAACAATGCCCTTGGTCACCCCAACAGTCTTATTTAGAATTAAATATGATGAAGATATCATTATATAATTGTGATATATTTATTTATAATATTTCTTTGTCCCTAATATTTAAATATATACTACAAATATAAGTCGTTAAATAATGGGAATCCACTTTAGACAATATATTGTGGAATATGTCCATCTATAAAGGCATCCACCATGAATAATATTTAATCATTAACCTAGGAGAGGAATGAATATAGCATGTAAAATTTTTAACAATTTTCTATAATAATATCATGACCTAAAATTGGTTAACCCGTTATCTATTATATTTGTATTATTCATTTTGTTGTATGAAATGAGATCATAATATAGGCCAATATTTAGAAATCCTAAACTCTAAAATTTTCTATCTATTCTTCTATATTTTCTATAAAAGGATTTAAAAAAAATGTTTCATGGTCAAACCTAAACATGAATATCCAAAAATAGAACAAAATCATATCTAAGAGCATCATACTCATTTATATATTCAATATCGTAATATATATGAAACAAATGGTTGGAATCCTTAATTTAGAACCAACCAATCCACTATCAATCCTTTTGAAACCCTTATTATGGGATATGTGGGATAAATTATAATACTCTTTTATTAGAATTAATTAAAACTGATTTTTAAATAGAATTTATCAGATAATATAAAATATTGTTTGTTTATGTCTTTTGATAGGGTGATTATTTCATATGGTTGTTGATATTTTTGATTGATTTTGAAGAAAAATAAAACAAATCGTGGGGTAATAGTTAACTTCCAATAATGGTTGGATATAAAATATTTTGGTAGTGGAGATAATGATGAGACCATAGTGAAACAAATACCTTTATTCTAAATATAAATTAAATTTTTATTTTCATTATTTAAAGTATATCTATTACCTTGAAACACAAGAGACACAACATAATGAGGGGTTCCCTAGAACTACACACCATGAATAGGAGTTTAAAATATATTTCTTATATATCAGTTTTCATTATAATTGATGAATCCCTGACCTAAACATATTAAATTACATTATAACATAAAATACTGATCCATTGAAATAAGATTTAATTTTTAATATTATTTTATTACAAAAAATTGAACACAAAATTAACTAAAAGGAAATTTTCATTACCGTAAAATGGGAATTTTCCTTACTAAACCAAGGATCATTATTTTGCCATTAATTTACTACATATCATTGAATATTCTCTATAAATTATATATATATATTATATACATTATGGACATCATCATGGACTTGGTTATTGGAATCATAATAAGGATTAGCTCAGAATTCCATTACGGGTAAACATGTATGAAAATAATCAAAGATCATAACTAATAATAATATAAATATATAGTTAAGAGAATATAATATATGTACATGAACACATTAGAAGTAAATAATAAAAAATAAAATAGGTATAATAATTGATGAATCATTACACAAAACTTTTAGATTATGGATATTGATAAAATAAGATCATTTTATTTTCATAATGTAGAAAGAATAAAAAACAAAGAATCATTAAGATATTTCTAGGATCTATTGAAAAATAACATAGAAATGTTGAGAGAGACCCATATTAGAATGATATTGCTATCAATTCTCAAACATATAATATCATGACATATAAAAAATTATATAAATCCCTGGAAGGCTATATAAATCTAGTTCCACTAATCACATTATAATTTTAAAAAAATTACTATTTCATTTAAGAAAACATTCATTATTTAATCAAATCATAACAAATATCATTATGAAATGGGATTCATGAGATATTACAAAAAAAGTGATTGTAATAAATCTAGATAAATATTATTAATTTTATTAAAATAGTATATTGATTTAATGAAATATGAACAGATTAAAGGATTTAATATAGGTTAAAAACAGTTATATAATAAAATTAGTTTCTTTATGCAACTAAATAGTATGACATAAATGGGGATACAAAATTGGATTGATTCAGACCACAAGTTCAATGTCACAAAAAGAGATCATATGTGAATTTAGATTTAAATAAATAAATTAAAAATCTAATAGATATATATATTTCATATTTTGGGTAAACAATTGATGAGAAATAATAACATGAATTTATTTGATACTTTATAACATTTTTTTCAAAATAAAATCATAATTCACTTTAATAATCTATTTCAATGGGGTAAAATAATAACATTGAAAATCATAATTAAAAAAATGTTCAGGCTATTTAATCCATGAAATGAAATGATGCTAATGATTTGAAATTGAATTTTGTTGATAAACTTATAAATATAAGTAATGCTATCCAATTTTACATCTTCTAAAATAGTATCCTTCAATTTAAAAAATATTATACTCAAAAAGGAAACAATAATTATTGTATAAAACCTTAATCAGATTAATAGAAGGATTCATTAAAAAAATATAATATGGGGAAATGAAACTCATGTGGTAGAAAAAAATTAAAATATTTATTTCATACTTTTGTAATGAATGTCAAAAATTATTGGTGTAGAAAAAATTTCAAAATTATTTAGAAACCATAGTTAAGAAATTCAATATAAATAGATATTTTTTGTAAGTAATAAACAATGTTTATAGAACAAACGTATTTCAATATTATATGAAATACATAAATGGTGTAAAAAAGATTCATGTGTTCAAATAAGAGATAAGGTAAAGTTGACATACGAGAAAACATTTTCTTGTATTATGATTCAATGGGATGTGAAATGTCATATTAAATTTTGAAACCTGGAAATATACAATCTGTAATAAAATTTTTGGGGGTTTTTTGGATAATTAATATCCAATTTTTAACATCCAAAACTTATAGTCCTAGATAACGTGATAAAATATAAATTCATTAAATATAGCCTTTAGTACTAAATTAGTACCATCCCAAACATAACCTCCCATAATTATAATATTAACAAAAAAAATTAGTCCCTTATTCAATTACTTTTGTATTTAGTATTTTAATGAGATAAAAAATCATTTTACTAAAATAAATCCATAACATTCTCATGAAATTGTACTTTTTCTATTAATCCATGGATCGATTATGCAATAATAATTCCACAACATCTCCCAAAAATTTCACCACACATGAAACCCATATAGATATTTCATACATAATATTATTCTTTAAAATCTATATAAATTGTTATAATTTAAGGGTGATATTAAATTCTCAATAGGGGTGAATACTAAAATTATAATTTTTAAAATGACATAAAAAATTATACATCCTTTTAGATCATCACGAACAAAATAAGGTACCCTGGTAACCTAATAACCGAGACATCAATAATATATCCCTAAGGGCATTCCCAATCCTCATGAGGTGAAGACTAGGACCTAGTATCATTCATCATGTAAGTGGGAATGATTTCTTCCATAGTATATAGTAGAAGTAGGAAAAAAAGTCAATATGCATATAAATAACTCCATTGGGAGTAATGTATCAAAATAAAGAAAGGTATAAAAATCACAAACTACAACAACCGAAGTACCCAAATATAGAAAAAAAACCCAAAGGTCCTTAAGAACACATCTCACCATGAAGAAGATTCATTATTTGGATCCTTCTCCAAAAGATCTTTTCCTCGTTCTCAAACATGTAATAATAAAGTCTATAAACACTGAATGGAAAAAGTTGAGTGTGAACCTAATACTAGTAGGATTCCACCAAATATTTCATAATAAATTCCAATTATACATTATCCAAAGAAAAGTTTTTAATTTTTTAAATAAACTGGTTTTAGAATTCAAGAGCATATTTAAAAAAACCCTGATATATAGTTTCAAAATGATGGAAAATATATTAAAATCATATTTTTTTTATTATCAGAGATTGAATATTTCTAAAAAATGAATTAATTAAAATGGTAACATAAACCAATTTATGAAAATCCACAAAAGGATGGAAAATTAGTTTTACACCATTGGAATACATTTATATATCATATAAAAATAATCACGTGTGAAACATTTTCATATTCTAGACGGTACGATATTATTGACTAGTTGTAGGATTCTATACTCTCCTAGTGATCTCAGAAATATGAGTATACACACATCCCCTTAATTCTATCCATAGGTGACTCGCCAACCACCCATTGGGTATGTGACTAGCCACTGGTATGTTTTAGAATGTTGTAATAGTGTAACATGTATCCAAATAACTCAACAACTACTTATGGATGGGAGTAACTCTTACATGATGGGTAATTTATTTTAATACAGCTTAAAATACAACTAAATTACATTATACCATTTCAAAAATTCCAATTCCATTCCATTTAAAACCAAAATACCGTTTAATGAAAAACATTCCATTCCCAAAAGATATATCCATTATGATTCTATCAAATAATTTTTAATAAATTTTCACAAGTTTGAAATCCATTCACAACCAATTCCATTCTTTTTACAATTCATTTCCACAATTTAATCCCAAAACATTTTTGAAAATAATACCATCAAATCCAAAATTAAAATTCAACAATTTAAATCACCCAATTTATATAAACACACCATGTTTTGATGGAATTTGTGATTTTCCATGTTTTCGTGCCAAAACCATTTTGTAACTCCGGAATCAATAGAATCAAGTTTACATAAATTCGGTTGAGAAAAATGTGACCAATATAATTTAAATAAGAAATTTAAATAAATCAGAAAATATTAGAATAATCAACTTAGATAATCTGGATGGTACCACCTATCTTTTCCCAAAACCAGACACTAGTAATAACACATGTAAATGGGAACAAATACAAAGAAGATCTCAAAAATCATCTTAGATGTGAGATACAACATTAATGTGAATATATACATCAATTATAGAAAGAGAAATAGAAATACCAAAAAGGGAGAAAGAGAGATATATGATGAACAATAAAGAATTCTTACCCAGATATTTCCCTCTAAATCAACAACAATCTCTCACCAAAGGAATTGATCTAGAATGGTGGAATACTCCAAGAATGCATGGGGAAGGATTTGGATTGAATGGAGGGTAATCATAGATGAGTGAATAAAAAATAACCATGCACGGCTATCAGTACCCGCCATCATCAAGATTAGGGACGTGACAACAAAGTTCCATGCCCTTCCTTCCTCAAGATTAGGGAGAGATAATAACCCAGAGTCCCTCCTTCAACGGGAATTGTAACAATGACTAACACTAAGGGTATAGAATCTCAAATATATCACGAAAGGAATTACCCTTTTTATTTCACAAGATTGGGTGGAAATATAGTAAATCGCACAAAACTCAACATACAAAATTTAAAAGAAATTCCAAAATAAAATCTCACATGTATGTTCAAAAGTAAAACTGATACAATATAAAACAAGACACCAATGTAAAGTACCCGAAAAAAATATACTAAGAAGCAACAAAAAATAATGATGCCGCCCAAGCTAGTAAAATCCAGCATGGTCCGCAATGTTCTCCATGAATCCTGAAAATTGTTTTATATACAGAGGGAGGGAATAAAAGTATACTCAGTATGCAAAAACAAAGGTACCTGTGCACATGTGCAAGAACATGCTGGTGAACCTATGAAAAAATATTATAACCTCAATTCACATACCAATTAACTCTAACCATCCTATATTCACTAAGACACAATAACTAAATAATGCTTTTCACTTAAGGTAATAGTATTATTAAATCGATATTTCGGTACCCTGAAATACTTTCCCAATACATAATTGCACATTAATAATAGATAAAGTCATGATGCTACTAGTATACTCATATGCATTCCCACTCCCACAACATGACAACACTGAACTGGGCCTCAAACCACACATAATCATTCCCATAGACACTCGGTCCACAACAACCACACCAATCACCCGAAGAAACATTTGACTCATCCCAAAGATAGTTGGGAAAAAAATACATCCAACAAACACCAAGGACACTTATACAAAAAAAAATTCGCCCAGAAAATCTTGGACTATGGTAAGCATCAAGCCATTACAACCTCCCTAGATATGAACAATCAGTAAGAACCAGACGAGGGTGTGATGAATAAAGATCAAAACCATTCATCCATCCTTCCACCAAGATTTTGGGAAAGACACCCTCCCCCATGAAATTTTGGTTTTTTGAAAATTTTTCTCAACAAGGGTAGGGTTTGTATCGAAAAAAAGTAACTATAATTTTTTTATATATAAATATGTAGTAATTCACTTAGCCCAACCTACTAGGTTATGAACAAATAATAATCTCACACATAACCACAATTGTTTCTACACCTATATGAAAAAACACACATCAAAAACAAGTGGTGAAAAACCCAAAGACATTTTCATTCAACAACATACCATTTATTTATTTAAGGGATTCATTATATCTCATTCCAGCACTACCCATGGACACAAACAAGAAAAAGTCCTGATGTTATTTTAATAAAGAGAAATTCCAGTAATCACTACCAAGGAAAACTAAAAAGTGGGGACCAGGGTATTGAAATAAATTTTAAAACTAATTTATTATAAAAATTGATTAACCAACCATCAGTCCCACTACACACCCCCTTTTTCCTATATACTTTCTTAATCAATTCCAACAACCATTCTCCAAAATTATTCTGCCCAACCCTTCTCTCACAAACCAACCTAGAAGCCGCACTCTAAAAATAAATTCTTCAATGAAGTCCCACAACACATCGATTTCATAATTGTACTACAGTCCCACATAACAATGTATGATAGTTGTAATACAATAATGGAAGTTCACCTTACTACTAGTTCATATATTCTAATATATATCATTCTTTGAAACTGAGAAGACAACTCACTACCTATACCACCACATGCACAGATCCCATAGTAACGATCATTAACCACATCCCCACTGCACACTCATATTACACCACTCTCACGAAACCGACTCATCATTCCAACCTAGCCACCACATCCTTGATCCCAATAGAAACTCCAAACAATACAAAAAAGTTAAAAAACTCAACAGAGCACAGCACTAAGGCACACCTATCAACAAGATAGGTATATTTTCATATTTAACTGGCATAGGTTCTCTAATTAAACATAATTATTAACGGGGTGATCATATAACATGCTTGATCCTGTGGGAATCCATTTATCTATCCATTATAGGTGATTAAGCATATTTTCCTGTTATAGTGAATTATTCAAGAATCTCAAAAAAATAGAACATCACTAGTGTGAAATAAAATACAACCAACAAACATGATTTTCAGTAGTCATATAGCCACGATATCCATAAAATAATCAAATATAAAAAATAAAATAGGTGATCAACATCGTTAAATCCCTTCCCGTTATTTTGTTTACCTGTGTTATCTCTTTATCAAATCAATTTCTTATCTATTTCATGTTTTTAAGAAAATTATTCAGTTTTTACTCATAATTTTTCATTTTTATACACATCCCACATGATGTACAATTAAAAGAAAGTAAAAGAAATCCATACCTAGATAATCAAAGGAACATATTTCATACATGTTCCAATAACATTGGAACTTGCAAGTTGAACAAAAGTTCTCCAAGAAAACTGAGTAGGACATGCTCTAGCACCGACAAAAAACATGTCTTGGGGGAAGACCATAGATGCAACCAAGGGGAATGAAAAACATGCGGGAAAGGGTAAATCCCATATTTGAAGAGCCGTAACCTATATTAATGGAAGATTGGTTTCCAAAATTCATTAATTCTATGACCGTGGTCAAGGCTCTGAGGTCTGAGTATCTCAAATCCCCTAAAGTGTTATGATATTAAATATAATCTTAATATCCTTTAAAATTCACTTAAAACCCTCCAAGAGAGGCTTCAAACTCAGTTTACATCAAATAAAATATATGAGGGGGACTAACTAGGAAACTGGGAAAAATAGGAAAAATCAATAAATGAGTCACTAACATAGAGCTACCAAAGGGTGAGCTACCAACGTGACCAAACAATGTTGAGCCACCAATGCCAAATAACTATTTCCTTGAACTACCCTTTACTTGACCAATCGATTCCTCGACCTACCGATATCGACACCCTTGACTCACCGAGGATGAAACCACTGACTTGCTGATGGTGATAATCGTGACTCATCGATTCCTACACACGGGTATGATGACACACTCACTTTCCATTGCATTGACATATCAGTACACTGATATGCTAATTCACTAGCATGCTGATGTCGACAACCATAACTCAACGATGGAAAACTGGAATTTAGATAAACTCATGAAATGAGCCATTGTTTCCTCCCATAACATCCAAAAAACAATATTTTACACAAAAGAATGAACTATAAAAAAATTTAGGTAATTACATCCAATATTTCATAATCTATTCTCATCCTTGATAATTCAATCTAAACTATAAGAAATATGGGTCCGAACAACTACCCCATAAAAAACCTCTCATGATCAAACCAACATGTGTTATTATAAAGCGGGAGTGAAAACTTCGACATCTAGGAACACCTCATTGATATATATATCTTGAATAGTTATAAAACACTATGGCTCCACGACCACATGAAATTTTATAACCCATGAAGATTACACTATCACAACACCTGGATTAGGGAGCTCCTTCCTCTATGTCAAAATACAATCCACTTTGGGAGGAACTGACTCACCCGTATGGGTTTAATCACATTTTCATTAAGGCTCCTTAATTAAGAATCATGTCCTCCCCTCCCCACACTTCTTGACCTCTAAAAAATATATTCAATGGAATAGATCATCTCATAGAAAAACGTTCTAAAAGAACTGTATAACCAATTTATAAAAAGAAGGATCAAGAGAAATACTCAAAAAATCTCCTGGAACTGGGCACACATCAATGCCTTTCATTCCCTTGTAATTTCCACGAAGTTGAGATTATTCCAAAATACATGAACCAAAGGGATGGTCCCTCCATGAAACTCCTTATCTTCACGATATTTGATTCTTACTGGTCGCTCTATGAACATTGTGTCATCCTTGTTATCCACCTATCCATAGTCAATGATGTGGGAGTCAACATGGAGATACCGACAAAAAAGAGAGACGTGGAAGACGTCGTGTATTCTCTCCAACTGCAGTGGAAACTACATCTAATATTCCACCTTACCAACTCATCACAACAACTCTAATGGTCCGATGAACCTCATAGAAAGCGTGTTAACGCCATCCAAACATCAGTTTCCCATTATGGGGTCAAAACATTAATAAAATATGGTTCCCAAACACGAACTCAAACTACTTCCTCATATGACCAGTTTTCACCTTCTTATAGTCTTGATCCACCATCACCCACCCACAAACAAGTTGAAAATTCCCCATTATGTTCTACACCACCTCTGGGCTAAGAACACATGTATCCCCAACCTCTGTCTAGCACACAGCAGAACGACTTAGTCCTCAGTAGAAGGCTTCAAAAGGATCCATAACAATGGTTAAGTGATAGATATTATTGTATGAAAACTCTACTAGTGTAAAGTTTCACACCCACAATCCTTCGGATTCCAAAACCCATGCTCATAGAATATCATCCAACATCTGGATGGTCCTCTCCATCTTCCCATCCATATGAGGGTAGAAGGAAGTTCTATGGCATAACTGAGTTTAAGAAGCATGTTGTAGCCCCTTACAAACATGTGAGGAAAACCACGTGTATTGACACAAGATGATGGATCTTGGAACTCCATGCAGCATCACTACCTCATCCACATAACTATTTACTAAAGAATCTACTATGATTGACTCCTTAATTTCCAGGATGTTATCCAACTTTATTAACTGGTCAACTACTACACAATGAGAATCACATACTCCTTGATTCATGGGTAATTCTATATATAAATTCATCAATATTCCATTCCACTTCTACTCAATAATGTCTAAGGGATGCAACAGACCTCCAGGAACACAGTGCTCACCTTTCACCTGCACACACACTTGGCACCATGCCACAAACTATGCCAGTACCTACTTCACCCCAGGCCACAAGAACTGTTCCCTCGAGCCTCTTTACATATTATAAACATTTTGATCCACCTCTAGGGATGAGCTATGGGACTCACATAGAACAACCTTATTCATTGCTACTTGGACAATCAACTTTATATGGAATGACATCCAATTCGGGCTATAATTAAACCATACATTTAGAGCATTAAGTAGGACAACATGATAACGCATTACATAAGCCTATGTGTATTTCCATTAAGACTCCTCTACCTTTTTCACCAAGTAATAATACACTATAATCTTAAATAGATTTATTATACTATTGTCTTTCCTAGAATATAGGTGTAAAGTGATCTACATTTCCATTTCCTTCCAAGAATTCATGGATTCCTAAACTACCGACTTCTGTGAATTACTACTCAAAGAATCATCCACTACGTTCCCCTTCCTTGGGGTGTAAGAGTTATCAATGTTGTATTGCTAGAGGAACTCCATCAGCCTTCACCGTCGCATGTTTAGGTCTCACTACGAGAAAACATACCTTGGGCTCTTGTGATCTATGATGTCCAAAATGTGCTCCCCAATGAAGTAATTCCTCAACAACATCCACACAAACATGACCATTGTATGCACTAGATCATGGGTGGAATAGATACATTCATGACGGAATAAATTCCTAGACCAATAAGGTATTACCCATCACTTCTGCATCATCACACACCCCAAAAACTGGCTGGAAGCATGTCAAAAAAACATCGAACATTACCCCTTCGTCCAGAAACCTATGCAATGGGGCACTAACCAGCTCCCCCTTTAGAAAGCTTAAAGCATCCTCAAATTTCACACTCCACTTGAATCAATGTAATTCTGTTTTCAAATATATCAATGGTTGTGAAACATGATATATATTAAGTATGATCCTACGATAATATCCTTTCAAGATGAGAAAAATATTAATATCCGCCACGTTCTTAGGTGGATCCCAAGAAACATATTTCTTAACCATTAATAATTCCATTGTTATCCCCTAATGGGACACCACATTTCCAAGGAAGTGTACACTCTTGTACATAACATGCACTAGGACATCATTCAGTAGAGCTGGAGGTGTCAGAGGATCTCTAAGATACTCCTCAGATGCTCGGTGTGCTCCTCCAATAACCTTGATTAGATCAGGATGTCTTCGAATAACATAATTATGAACCAGTACAGGTACTCTCAGAAGACATAGTTCACAATCCCCATAAAAACAACTGGTGAATTCGTAATTCCAAATGGCATGAACACGATCTGAAACTATGCATACCTACACTTGAAAGAAGTATTTTGAATGCCACCCTCTTTTACACTCAACTGGTGACACACAGACTGCAGGATGATCATAGAGAAACAAACCTCTCATATTAAACAGTTGAAAAGATCTCCAATACATGGAATGGGGTAATGGTTCTTGACCGTTCCCTGATTCTGTATCTAGTAGTCTATACACAGTCTTAGGCCACCATATACCTTCTTCGAGAATAAGAATTGAGCACCCCACAACAACATAGTTGTTCAGATAAAACCATTCTTCATGAGATCACTACCATGAAACCACAACTTCCTCAACACAGTAGGAACCATCTGATAGGGATACATAGAAATCAGTTAGGAACTAGGTGGCAAGTTACTCCTGAAATAAATGTCACATAGAGGTGGAGGAGCCACATCCACTTCAGGGAATACATACAAGAACACAGTGGAAACCCCTAGATCACCCACCATATTTTTATCTATTAATTCCACTGACAGCTCGGCAAACATGGATACAAGAGGCTCTACATGTCATCTTCCCTCTTCACAACTCCACCCGCCAAAGAAAGCTACTCTTTTTCCACCCATATATGAGAACATACCCCCTCTCCAAAAAATTTAGATAACATCGTTCAAATAAAAAATATAATGGACCAAGGATGGAATCATACGGCAGTATCTGTAGAATAAGTAGATCCCCACTTGACTCAGGTGGCCCCAACATCAGTCAACATCCGTGATAAACAAAAAATATAATGGTGTAACCTCCAACTAGAGTACTCAACACCAGGGGCATGAGAAGTCACTCTATGACTAGTCTAAGATCTTGTGCTATACTGGGTGTAGCAAAAGAGTTTAAATATCTTAAATGAAAAAAAATACATGAAAGTGTACTAAACAGACTGATCCTACCACGAACAACCTTTGACCCTATTGGAACTACTACCATTGTGGAGTGAAACTAACCAATCCCAACACCCCTTCCCCTGTAATTTCATACAACTCATTTTCCAGTCCCTGTTCGAGGTCCTAAATGAGCTCCTTGAGGTTGGACTCCCCGAGCACCATCTACCCTTAGTGGTGTTGGAGCTCTCTGACCCTGGCGCTAGAAAGGCTTGACCAGCACCAACTATTACTGAGGTGTTCATTGAACTTTCCCACCCCCACTGTATGGTTCTCATACAGTGCAAGGGTTCCGATAATTTCCATTTCCCCCCTGAAAAGGTACCTTTGTTATATTCCCATTGGGAAAGGGAAAGGACAAGGAGATCGAAACTGAAACTAAAGAGGCCTACAACCTACTTGAAAAAACCTAGAAGGCCTTGATGTTGGAGAACTTCTGCTACGGTATTTCCCCTTTAATGAACTTGGTTA
Source organism: Viscum album (assembly GCA_963277665.1). Taxonomy (NCBI): domain Eukaryota; kingdom Viridiplantae; phylum Streptophyta; class Magnoliopsida; order Santalales; family Viscaceae; genus Viscum; species Viscum album. Next base: position 1,143,401,047 of record OY728159.1, on the reverse strand, counting down.
GATTCCCACTCTTGGCACACCCTATATGTATTGTATCCTTTCGACTTATTAGGAATTTTTATTAACCTATATGTATGTCGGTAGAGTGAAATGAGTAACAACATACTCAAGAGAAGGTCGGAGTGCTTCATGTATGCATCTCGAATACGAATCATCATCTAGAATGAGTTATGGATGAAATCATCGGATATCCTTATCTTTTATAGCCAGTTACCTTATAGAGACAGTCCCATATTGGAGAGAGAGTAGCTCATGCCTTTTCACATCCTTAATTTTGGAAGACAAGAAATCATCTTAGAACTCCTTCTCAATGTCATCCAATGAAACCATCGTTTCCTACCTCTATCTGAGGTAATGATACCACCACAGACACATTGATCCTCGTATTTGGCACACTTTTAGAGGGAATCGGTACTCTGTTAGTGCTGGGATCATGTTGAAATCAATTAACATCTCCTCGAGCAATAATTCTGTATCTATGGCATAGTGGAATCCCTCATACTTCTCCAGAGTCGGCAGCTTGAAGGTCTAAAGTTTCGTTTTCCATTAATCATCTTCCCCATCTTGATCATCCCTCCTTTGACCAACCAGGTCAACCTATCAGCCACAAATACTCGTACTACACAAGGATGATGTTTGGGCGAAATAGTTGAAAAAGTAAACAAGGAACTCCTAATCATGAGTTGTGTGGATAATTAATTTTAAAATGATTTTAAATTTGGGTTTATTTTAAATTCAAAAAACACCCAAGATACTCAATAAAACAAGTCATTATGTTTCATGTACCTTTATTAGGGTTTCTACACTACAATTGGTGTAGCCTCACTTGGTCATTCAGCAGTTCTAGAGTCCTAGCATCTGATCATAGGGGGGCCTAAAATCTTTTGTCCTAGCCGGTCTTCTAGAGCCTATCTCACATTACACGATTTCCTAAAACCATTTCTATACCATCTTGTAAAATAAAAAATGTTCCAAACTCCAAACTCCATTCATCCTATTAAAATCTCTAAACAAACCTCTCATTTGATACCATTTTGACATGACCCGCCTTCTTTAATATGAGAGAAGTGATGGAAAAGTTCCACACACATCCTTCCTCAAGATTATAGAGATATAATAATCCCCATGGACTACCTTCAATAGGCCCCTGATTAGTGGCTATAACCAAGGGTATAGAATACCACACATAACATGGAAGAAATTACCATGTTTATTTAACAAAATAGGAAGATAAGGCAGTAAATCCCACATAACTCCAAACATAAAAGGTAAATGTAAAGACAAAATCCATTCCAAGAGGAATGTTCAAAAGTAGAAAAGATACAATGTACATCAATACTCAAAATAAAAGTACCAAAAGAAAATAGATTATGCAGCCAAATCAACTAATCTAGTAGCCTAAGCTAGTAATGACTAGCTCTTTCCTCAATGTTCTCCTGGAATACTGAAAATAATTTTATATACGTATGGTGAGAATACATATATACTCAGTATGAAAAATTATCGATACCGATGAAAATGTGGGGGGACGTACTAATATCCATGTTAGAAGTCAGTAGAACCTCAAAGCACTTACCAAGAAATTTTAACCAGCCCAGCCTCACCAAGACACACACCTGAAATAACACACGTAATGTAAAGTAATAGAATAAGTACATTTGAAATATGGTACCCAACACCAATTTCCCACTGTTTAGTTGCTCATTATTAACAACTAACATCTTGATGATAACACTCTACACATATGAAATCCAATTACTAAATCCTTCATGAAATAACTTTGGCCTCAAACCACACAAAATCTAGCCCGCAGACACTTGGGCCACCAAAACAAAACCACTGACCCATATACACCTATGAAAAATCTTGAAGACACTTGGGAAAACAATCTGTTCCCACAAACACCTATCCCCCTCATCCAAAACATACCACATCCTGATGAATTTTGGACTATATTAATACTCATGCCATTACAACATGACCATATATGCCAGAGCGGCATACACCGGAAGATAGTGCCATGATGAAAGTGAGTAACCAGTCATCCATATATATATATATAAGTAAAAAACACTAATCCCAACCTATATGTTTCTGAACAAATAATCAACTCACATAGAACCACAAAATCTACTACCTATATATGAACAACCACGAAACAAGAACTGACAGGGCATAACCCAACACCTATTTCATTAAACAAATTTTCTATAATTTATTTTTGGGATTCACTGTAACTCATTCAATCACTACCTGAGGTAACTGACAAGAACACCATATTCAAACATTCCTAGAAGATTAAAAGCTACTATACACTACCAAGGAAAACAAGGATGAAGGGATAGAGTTAAGAAATTCCATTATAACACCCATTTATAAAAAAAATCAACCTACTATCCCACTACACAACACCCTTTTCTATCAACCATTTCAGCCATTGAAAAAAACCATTCTTCAAAATTATACCGCACAATCCTTCTCTCACAACCCAGAACTATATTCATGTAGCACGGATGCCCAAACAATTCCCAGATGAAGTTCCATTGTACAACAATTTCATAACCATATTGCAGTCCCGCTACAAAATGTATGACGACCACAACAAAACAAAATAAGTTCAACTGCCTACATGTTCTTCAATTACACAATTAATCAATGTCTAAGACAAAGAATACACTCACCACTTGTACCACCCCACGTTCAAATCCCATAGTAACTACAATTAACCACATCCCCAACGCACACTCACACAACACCCTCCTCAGGGAACCAACTCCTATATACAACCATGTATTCCAAACTGTTATGCCAAAAACAACACCACACAACTAACACTGTGTTACAAGACTCAATAGAACACAACACTCAACCACACCTATCAACAAGATGTGTATATTTTCAGATTTAACCAGAAGAGGTTTTTTACATCTTCTTAATTATAACTAGAATGATCACAAAATATGATTGATACAAGGAGAAATAATTTATTTAACAAGTATACATGACTATTAAGATTTCATGTTACAGTCATTTATTCAACTATCTCAACAAAACAGAATATCAGCTGTGTGAATGAAAAGACCCCCAAAATCCATGATTTTCAGAGGGCATATCTCAAGGACAATCCAAAACAGAATAAAAGACAACAAATAAAATAGATGATCAACATCAACCGCTCTATTCCCATTATTTTGTTTACTTGTGTTATCTCTTGATCAAATCCAGTTTTTATATGATTATTATATTTATGAAAATCATTCTTCAATTCCTCAAAAGGATTCATTTTTATACACACCCCCATGATGGAAAATTAATGGGATGAAAAATAAATCAATACCTAATTTATCAAAGGATTTATGTTCCTCCTTAAGAGACAAACAAGGGATTGTATAAGTCTCATGAAAGATCTCTAAGAAAACTGAGCAGGAGGGGATCCGGAACAGGCGCATGACTCGTATGGGTAAGAAGGTTATAAAATCACCAAGGGGGAACAAAAAACATTCAGGGAAGCTTAATCTGTGTCTTTGAAGAGCCATATCCAACATTAAAGGAAGAACAATATCCAAAGGTCTTTAATCATGGGATCACGGTCAATGGAACGTCGTATTAGTATCTAAATTACACTAGAGTGTTAGGATATAAATGATATACATAATATCCTTTAAAAATATCTAAAAAATCAAATGGGAGTCTTTAAAATTGGTTTACGTCAAACAAAACGTAAGACGGGTGGAACTGGAAAACTAGGGAAAACTAGAAAAATATGTAAATGAGTCACCGATGGGTGAGTCACCGACGCATATCAAGTAACGGGTGATCTACTAGCGTGACCTACCAATGATGGGCCACTATCACTAGCCTACCTAAACCTCGACCAGCCAACACCATGACCAATAGACACCTCGACCCATCAACAACAAATCCCTCAAATCAACAACACTGAATACATTGACTTGCCAATGATAATGCCCCTGACTCACTAATGTCGGCATACTGACATATAGATTCATAGACATACCGATGTACTAACATGTCGACGTAAATACATGCTGACACACTAACATGCTAATACGGACACACATGGCCCACTGAATGAAAATTTGGAAATTAGTAATACTCTTTAAATGAGCCACTATGTTCTCCAAAAAAACCCCTAAACACATGATTTTTCAAAAAGGAATGGACTGGGGAAAATTTGGGTTCTTACAACTGCCACCTTTTTATAGCATTTTTTCATAGCTTTACCGGGAGCTAAATTATGTTACACATCATGAACATCTTAATTTACATAATGTTGAAGAAATGTTGAAATTGAAATTCCTCTTTAATGTCACATTATTACATGGAATGTAACCAATATTCACATACTGAAACTCGTATGATTTTTAATGGTTGATGCCCCTTCATTATATCTGGCACTTTTTAGACCTACACCATGATCCTAAAGTAAATATCCAATAAAGGTCATGAAATGACCTCCTCAATTCCAAGGTAAAGCTACCACTGACAGTGCATCAATCTAACACAGTACGAGGGAGTTATTAACAAAAAAATATTTTGAAATTGATAATAATAACAACAACATCAATTTGTTATATTATTAAATATCACAGATTAATAATAATAATTATAACTAAATTATATTGTCATGTATCTATTATAACATCCACCATTAACATTATTTTCCATAAATAATAATAATAATAATAATAAATATTTTTTCGTTAATTATATCTATTTATTTTCACCATTAATATTTTAAAAAATTACTTTAATAATAATAATTTAAAACCCTCATCTAATTTATAATTCAACATAATTTTAAGGGTGGAGTATGTAAATTCAACCATTAATGACATTGGCATCAAATCCTATTAAAAAGGATAAGAAATAGAGGCTTTTAAAACTAGTCTCTGTCAACAATTATGGTGTGACAGCCTAAGAACATTATATTATATTTTTAAACTAAATCAATAATATAAATATTTAATTCGTTTATAAAATAAATTTAATTAATTATAATCTTGAATGAACACTCGTTGCATATAAAAACCATACCTCGCCTAGGGTAAACCACAAAGTATAAACCTAATAGTAGCCTCATATTTTTTGTAAGATGAATCATTTGGGAAAAAAAATTAAATATTAATTAAAAAAGGAATAATTAATTATTTAAAAATAAAAATATTATTTGTTGCGTGCGATGTTTCCAAACACTCTACGTGAATTAATTTTACACCCCACCTATTTTGAATCCACAATTCGCCACCCAAATGTGGTCTCATATTTTTAATACGATGCATCATATGAGAGATATTAATTTTTTAATATTAAATAAATGGATTAAAAATTAATTAAATATAAGAATGTTTATTTTCATAAGAAAGGCATGAAAACTACTGACGCTTATAATTGTTATAAATCTCTTATGGTAAACACCACGTCTCGGACCTATCAGTGGTCATAGATTTGCAATACGATTCTTCATTTGAGATATATTAAATTATATTAATAAAATAATATATTAAATATTTTATAATATCTTTATCTCAAATGTGACGAATATAAATTTCCATATCCTTTGAATGGTATACCCCTCCTAGGGTAAACACCATGTTTCGGTCATAATGGTGGTATCACACTTTTCTTACAACGCACTATTTTGGAAATATTTATTTATTTTGAAATAAATTTTTTCACATAATATGTTATATTTAATATTTTTATTCAGCCATCACTAAGACATTTCGGGCCTTGGAATCTCATACTTACTCAGGGACAATCTCTCAAATATTCAATTGAATATCCTATGATGTTAACTACCATTTATTGTCTTTACCATTTTAATGAAAATAGCACTGATGAATCATTTTTATCCAACTAAATTTAAATACTAATTACCTAACACTAGGGGTTTAGAAAAAATAAAAACATTAACATGATATTACAACCACCCCACCATAGAACCTTTTTCCCAAAAATTCCTACAATGAAGTCCCATATAAAAAAGATGAAGACACTTTCTATCATGAATTCATCTCTCTTCGATATCTCATGAAAATCATAACCAACATGGAATAGCACACAGACCCGAGGAATCATCCTCCACTATATTATCTTGGTCTCAAAATCAATAATCCTGACTAGTCGATTAGTCAATGGTAAATCAGGTTTCATCTCAAGATCACTCTAGTGAAAAATGTGAGATGGATCATAGAGATACATTCATAGATATAATACATGAAGCGCATTATCTACTGATGGCCACTATAGTGGTAGTGATAAATGTTATTCAACATTCCCAACTGGATCAAAACCTTGAAAAGGACCCAAAAAATGACGATAAATCTTCCCTTACCTCTGAAGCTGTCATTGACCCAACTGGGGTGAAATATTCAAGAATACATTTTCAACAACTAAAAATTCAAAAGTCCCTTGAAAACTATCAATATAATACTTATACTATCTCTGTATCGTCAAAAAAATTATCTTTTGTTATCAACAATAGGAGAAGATAATCATCAGATTTTTTAGCGAAGATAACATGTGCTGCCCATGGTCACAAACTCAGTCTTATAAAGTCTTTCTTTAATTGATTTTCCAAAATGGACCTCAAAAACGATAAATTAACTTTTTCCATGTGGTATGACGGAATTTAAATGGGTTCATTATCATTAATAATAGAAATATAAACCTTTATTACTAGTATAAAATCAGGGAAGTGAGTAGGAAACACATCGAGAAATTTAAAGATGATTGGCGGGAGATAACCCCATAATGATTCTCACTGGAGATCAAAATAAAACACAAATATCACTTTACCCAACTATGGATAAGAAGGTTCGACCCTACACAACATTGGTTCCTATTCTCCTTGAAAAACAATAGCACACCAATGGGTGTAGTAAGGTAGGCACGTTAAAGATAAATATTAATCTAGGACACATTTGCAATGATATAATCCACTCTGAATATGATGTCAAAAGATTTTTTGTGAAGAGCTAGAAAAATCCATGAATAATCAACATTAGATAAATAGAAGGCACAAGCGGGATGACAGAGTCTATGATATCTCTTTGTAACAAGAAGTATAGTAATATATATTTCACAGATAGGTGATTCAGAACAATATTATGATGATTAACGATATGGATTGAAATAAATGTGTGAGATGATCTAGTATAAAAAAGAGAAGTCATTTATGATTATTCTATACTAAATGTACATCTCACAACTTCTGGACCCATATTAGCATCGTCTAGAGACACTTCCACTACATGGGGAGCATTTATTATGGATACCTATGTATGGAACCCTTTTTTATGTGAATCATTTGATTAGAACATAGTTTTTTTGAAGGTGTTCATGATTTTTTCCCTTATAAATAGTGAGAAATTTGTGGGAAATGTTTTGCAAGTGCATTAAATGGATACAGGAGCCACAATTATTTGAGGGATCAGTGAAAACCCTCATTGAATTTCTTTGTTAGAAAAAATGAGAGAATAATAATTATCTTCTATTAAGCACTCTAAGAGGCCAAAATATGACCCTGATGTTGATGGAAACTATGGGAGTCATCATTCTTACTCTTTCTATTAAATGAACTCATGTTCTACTAGGATATAATGGACCTCCTTTGAACACTGAACTACAACTCTGGTCTTTCTCACCATCATTTACCTATCTAAAACATCGATATAAATGGACAGATTTAGCAAGAAAACATGAGAACCTATATATGATCAAAATACTATCAAGAAGTGTCCAGCATTTATCCATTCATTATATACAATCTCTCAAATAAACTTCACCAACATAGAAAATTTATTTTAATACTTATTCACAGTTATGGCCTACTCAAAATTGAAAAATGTAATAGCTTTGGACAACACCATTGATTATTGATAGAACTTTTTTCTAAAAATCACATTTAATTCCTTCCACATTAAGCCTTAATGATTATTTATCATCACCATTTTGTCACACTAGATTCTTCTATGTCACAATTGAGTGATGGTGGCACACGTCACCTTGATCTCTTCTTGTGTATCTAATAACTCATATGAACATTATATCCTACCCAACAATTACTCATCATGTTGTGGATCAGTGGAACCATTGAGAATGGGTGGTTATAGAGATGTAACTCATGATAATGATTTCAATGAAGAAACTATTGAGGATCCATAACTATATCACGAATGGGGACTTGATGTGGTTCATGTCCTAGTGTTTTGATTATATGGATGACCACCTCAACTAGATTTGGATCCATAATAAAATTCACATGCTGATGTTCAGCAGTACCATTCTCCTGGATCCAATTTGTACATCTTCTCAGTGGCATGATGTTACATAACATTAGCATACAACATTGAAGACATTGAAGACATTGGGTTGTGATCAAATAGTAAAATGGTGGGAATTTATCCCAATATATAGAAAATTCATGATTTTTTCACTCAATCCAAATTAAAATCGGGAAAATTCTTTAACTAATTCACAAGTCATCTTTCTCTAACCACCTCTGGTGACTTAAAGTTAATTGTTGTTATAGATGACCTATTATTAAATAGTGACTAAATCTTATGTCTTGAAATGATTTCACAAATGCATACTCACTTCATGGAAAAAGATATAACCTCTCTCTGATAATACTTTTTAACAAACCAGCCTAGGTACCCTGTTAATGTGATAAATGATCTGGCCATTCCATAGCCTGAAGGGCTTTATCGATCCCCATGGGTCAACAACTAGCACCTGGAATGATACCATTTTCATGTGGATATGATTTATTTCCAAAAGACATAGTTATTGTAAGACAATAAAGTCTATATGCATATATAATAAAATCTATTGGGAGTAAAGTACTAGAATAAAATAAAAAATAAAAATCCCAACTTACAACATCCCCAGTACCCATATAGGGATAATATCCCCAATGTCGCTATGAACACATCAGAACATGAAAAAGATTCAACAGTTGGATCCTTCTCTTTGAGATCATTTCCACGTTCATGAAATTGGATTAAGAATATCTAGAAACACTCGAAGGAAAAATTTGGTTGTTAGCCTAATACAAGAAATATAGTCGAAATTTTTCAATAATAGTTTCCCATTATATATTATCGAAATAAAAACAATTCATTTTTTAAAATAAAAATGTATGTGAATTCAAGAAAATATTTAAACAAGACATTCTATATAGATTCAAAATGATGGAAAATTCTTTTAAAGCACATACATTACTTTATAAAAAATGGAATGTTTCTAAAATAATTATTAAATAAAATGATCACATAAAATATTAACATAAATACGTAAAATAAAGGTAATGAAATTTTACAACATTGGAATACATTTATATCTCATATATAAATAAAAAATTGAGTAACATGGTCATACTACAAAAGGTATGATAGTATTAACTTGCTATAGGATTCTGAACTCTTTAAGTTATCTCAACAATATGAGTATACTTGTGTTCAATAGACACAGGCCCAAGGTGACTCATCACCCTCCCATCAAGGATGTGACCCACCGTAGGTATGTTTTAGAACATTGTAATAGAATAGAGTGTATCAAAATTACTCACAAACTACCTAATCATAACATGTGTTTTTACTTGATGGACACTTTATTTTAAAACAAAATAAAAAACTATTAAATCCCATTCTTCCTATTCAAAAATGTCAATTTATTTCAATTTAAAACCAAAAATCATTTTAATAAAAAAGACATTCTATTCCCATAGGATAAAATCATTAGGTTTCTCTCAAATCATTTTTAATCTATTTTTACATGCTTCAAATACTTTCAAAACCAATTACATCCTTTTGAAAATTAATTTCGACAATTAAATTCAATAATTTAATTTAGAAAATTTCCATCAACACAAAATATAAATTGAACAATTTAAATCATCCAATTTTCATAAACACTCACCAATTCAATGGAATTTGGGGTATTCCAAATATTCACGCCAAAAAAATTTTAAAACTCCTGATTCACTAGAATTGGGGTTTTATCAATTTATTTAAATTAATATGTGAGAAATTGAATTTAAATAAAAAATTGAAATAAACTACTCCATTTAGGGCTAATAAATTTGGACAATCAAGATCGAGTCACCTATCTTTTTCCTAAAACATTACACTGAAATGACACCCATCAACGAGAACGAAGTCATAAAAGATCCCAAAAATAACCATATAAGTGAGATATAGCATCAAGGTGGATAGGTCTATAAAATTTAGTATAATAAAAAGAATAACAAAATAGGATAAAGAGAGATAGATGTCGACCGATGAAGAATGCTTACTCAGATATCACCTGAAAAAGTAATGACTATAGATCGCCAAGGTATTGGATCTGGAAGGGTTATAAGACTCCAAAAATACATAGGGAAAGATTTGGTTTGAGAAGAGGTGGACCAGAGAGGAACCATGGAATAAATAACCATAAACTACCTCCCTTTTATAGTCAGTTCTTATTCAGCTAGAGGGCGTGTAATTCTGTTACACGCCATAAATGTATGAATTTTTTTAATGGAAATAATGTGTCTAAATTGTAATGCCTCTTCATCATCAGAGTATTACACGACATTTAACCCATAATAACTTGGAGAAACATCTTATATTTTTAACAGTCTAGACCCCATTATCATATTAGTAACTTCATAGACTATCACTATGATCCCAAATTAAATATTCAAATATTGGTCTTGGAAAGACCGCATCAATTCCAGGGACACGTTGTCGCTGATGCTGCATCAATCTGACACTATATAAATGAGTTGTGACTGAAACATTATTTTGAAAATGATAATAATATTAATAATAACATCAATGACGATTATTATTAAATATATCACATTAATAATAATAATGATAACAAAATTATATTATATAATAACATTCATATTTTCTTCCATTAATATTAGTTTTCATAATTAATAATAGTAATTAAAACAATTATTTTTTTTATCATTAATTTTCTTAAATTATTGTCATTATTAATAATTATAAAAAAGTTGTCATTAAATACTAAGAATTTAAAACACCCATTTAATCCATAATTCAATATAATGGTAATGGATGAGTATGTAAATTCAATCCTTAATGACGTTTCCATTAAACTGTATTATAAAGGATACGAGATAGAGGATTTAAAAACATTTCTATGTTATCCATGATGGTGCAGCGACTTAAGAATATTATTTTCAATTTTATATTAAATGAATAATTTTTTATTTATTTCATTTATTAAATATCTTGATTTCATTAACATCATCACCAAACAGCCATTGTGAATAAAAATAATACCCTGCCTAGGCTAAACCGCATGTTCTTGACCAAATGGTGACTCCGATTTCTTATATAATGCACCATTGGAAAGAAAATAATTATTTATTAATTGATTAAATTGATAAATAAATAATTAATAATAAAGATGGTTTTATTGTGTGAAATGTTGTTAAACACCCTACGATCATTAATGTTATACCCCAGATAAGGTAAACACCCCATTAATGACCCACCTGTCATCTCTGATTTCACAAAAGGTTCTCCGTTTGAGATATATTATCTATTAAATATTCAAATAAATGGATTAATAATTTATTAAATATAAAAAAATTTATTTTCTCGAACATGGTATGGAAACATCTAATGCACACAAATGTCATACATCACCATGGGTAAAAATGATGTCATGGACCTACAAGTGGTATCTGATTTCCCATATGATTCACCATTTGGAAGATAGTTAATTATTTTTTATAAAATAATATATTAAATATTATTTAATAAAATTATCTTAAAAGAGAGGAATCAAAATGTCCAGCCTTCAAATGTTATACCCCTCCTAGTGTAAACACCACATTTCAGACATAATGGTGGTATCAAATTTCTTTTGTGATGTACTATTTTGAAGATATTCAATTATTTTTGAATAAAAACTTCAAACATCATATATTATATTCAATATTTTTATTTAGTCATAAACATTATATTTGTAGTTCTTGAATCATTATACTAACTCGGTGAAAAACTCCAAAAATTATCAATTGAATATTTCAAGATGTTAACAGGAATTTAATGCCTTTAACAAATTAATCAAAATTTCACTAAATAAGCATTTTTTCCTTTCCCGCATAATTAATATATAAATAATTTATCATTATAGGGTATAAGAGTACCAAATAATGTTACATGATGTAACATATATGGTCATATTTCAACCATGTTTCATCTCATATTCTGATATGTTTCATTTTTGAGGAATTTAAAATTAGCATGACATTAATAATTTTTATTCATTTAAAAATTCTTTGTGTTTCTTATACCTAACATAGAAAAGGAAGCCACGTACCTTCTATTTTAAAATATTCATAGACTTTTAGATCCTATAATACCTACTCATGTCCCTTCCATACACCCCCATGATCATGAGGTCCTTGGGTATGAAAACAAAATCATTGTAAGAAATACAATTTAAGACAAATTATGTTGTTTAGAGAAGAGGTATAGATCTTATCCAACTTTTTCATTTGATTTATTCTTATAAATACCCAATTATGTGATATAAATGATTATATACTAAAATCATTACCTACCATATATTTAGATTCTATTATGTTGATGGAGATAAATTTACTCATCTAATAAACAATCAAATGGGAAATGAAATTGTTTTTCATGAGTAAGTGTATGCTACCACCTTCTGAAGCGATGCATTTCATTTTTATCACTATTATTCATGGAGGTTAATTATTATTGGAATAGTATTTATGTATTTTATTTATGAAATTTCTATTATATATATAAAATATATTATTTTTTTCACTACACAGTAACCCATTAATAAAATTTATTTTATGCATTGTGTACAAGAGGAAAAATACTTCCACAATGTGATTTGATCCATTTCTCAGATCTTCATATCATGAATGTTTATAAATGTGAATAAAATTGATACATATTATATTTTTCCTTTATAAATATTTAATATATGATTGGAAAACCTAGAATATGTTATGAATTAAACTACCAAACAAAATTTAACATGAATAATGAAACATTTAACAGTATGACATGGAGATTTAAATAATGAATTATTAATATAATGGTTTTGAAATTTTATAATTGGATCATAAATGATTTTATAAGTATCTATATGTTTTTCATATATTATAACATTAAATTTAAATTTTCTATAAATGAGGAAGAAATAACTTACAACAATATTCATACCTTAGGTAAGGGTTTATTTCAAAAAATTACCCTTATTCAAAAGTGTATATTTTTAATTTCTTATTAGTTTAATTCTATAATATTTAATTCTTAAAATCCATTTATTCAATTATCATATGTTTTTTATAAATTTATAATATGTATTTTAATTTTTATCTCCCTATATAATCCAAAGCATCGAATAATATTTATAGGGAAATTACACATTGTTTTTATATTTGGGATAGAATATTTTTGTTTTAACTTTATATTTTATTTAAAAAAAATTGTAAAATTTTTTAATATTAAATAATGATTTATTAGAGTCCTTTTAACAAATTCTGAATTTCATTAATTTTTTTTAAAGGATTATGTTTTGATTTTCCAAATGAAGTTCTTTTTATTAATCCTGGGAATGGAATCATTATTTTTAAACAGAATGCAAAAATTAATTTTTCCCCAATCAGGATTACTCATTAGTTTTAATATTACATTAAATTATTCTATAATTATTTAAACAGAACAATTTCTTCCAAAAATTTGGTAAATTTATAGATTTTAAATATCTTATATCAAAATGCAAATATTATATTAATCATGAAATGTTTCAGTGAAATTTTTAACGAATAATAATAAATATAAAAATCAATTGAATAATATAATATTTTATTGATAATATACTATAATAATATCATCCACCATATCTTTATAGATTAGTTGCCACTATTTTTAATGGGGATAGTGTTCAGATTCTATATAATGGTTCCTCAATAACTGATAGTTAGTGTTTATTAAGAAATGTAGATTATGTTATATTATTTATACATATGATTAATGCATAAGAAATTTTAATGGAAAGGTCGGACCAATAATTACATATCCCATCAGTTCATCGATAGGTCTATTGAGATAATAAATGATTGGTGTTTGGAAATTGAGATATACATTAATGTATAATCTATTATCGATGGGCCACATTAATTAATTTAATATGTCTAAAATGTTGAAGTTCTTCAACATTAAATTACTCATTGTTTCCCATGTTAATATTCAAATATTTTTGTTATCTGTTTAAAACATTAAAGATCATGTGACAATGTATAAGTAATTATTTGGAAATTATTTATTCGTAACACATTGTTTATTTTTATTTATTCTACTATATATTCAATTGTATAGATTCCCTTTCATAGAATATGAGGTCACAATTATATTTTTTAACCGTTCCCTTGGATTACATAAAGTGTCCTCTTATTCAAATTGAAGGATATTCTAGAGAAAATTATAATATTCTCAAAAAAATACATTTGTGTATTTTATATTTATAAATTTTATGTGAGATATAAGAATGTATCTAGTTTTCCAATAAAATATAAACCCTTTGATACAATGAGATACAATTTCTTATATATTGTTATTATGTGATAATGTTACTATTAGTAGTGGGCTACAATGTTCAGGGTAGTTATAGTTAGATTCAAAGAATTTTAAGTTTTAACAAAAGGGATCTAGATTTAGAAATAATTTTATTAATAAATATAAACTTATATTAATATTTTAGGTTTTGAAAATTTATATTATAATTTTCAAATAATTTTGTAAAGTAGATATTGGGTTGTTTTCCTTGAAAATAAATATATGGATGGATTGTAGAAATTGGATTTATTATTTCATAAATACGCCATATTGTAATGATGTAGAATGTATGGGTTTGGATGTCAACTCAAACATCACCTATGAATGATGAGTGGGGTGAAGACCATTCAACTAGAACAAAAACATACGAGGGGATATTATTTGGTTTATTCATATAATCATTTAAATCCATTATAAATTATCTTAAAATATTTTTATATTATGAAGATATACCCAAAGATATTAATTTTATAATTTTGTTATTATTATTTCATAAATTTTTTTTCATTATATTTATTTCATATGTTTTAGAATTATACATAATTATTTTTACTATTATTATCTAAGATATTTTGTGCCAATGTTTTTAAATGATGCATAGAGTAAATAATGAAATCTGTATCAATGCACACAATATATGTTGGAAGTTCACCAATGTAAAATGATATAGAATATAGTATTGGAGCTAGATGTAGAAAAAACCCTATTATAACTATATTGGAGAATTTGACTCATGTTATGGCATATAACCATGCCCATATAGTGAATTTTGATGATCCAAAATGTAGATTAATAATTTTTTATCTATTTATGTGAAAATATTCGCCATCATTAAATGGAACCAAAATTAATTTAATATATGAGTATTTTATAACTTATTAGAGTGGATTTTTATATCATAAGAATGTAGTAAAATAGAGAAGAGTTTCACAGAGGATTATCATCTCATGGGTATGTAGTCACTAACATGAAATAATTAGGATGAGGATGAATATAAATCATAGAGTTGAATTATTTTGAGGTAATATTATTGTAAAAATATTTTAATCATGATCAACAAGTGAAGATGCATAGAAAATTATTTATTATGAGAAAAAAGGAAGAGGGAAATGATTCTATGAGAAAATCCAACTGTACAAGGTATAAGGTATTTTTTGGAACACCTATGTTATCGAGATAGAATGAATATATATTTCATTGGTGGGATAAATATGATTATTTTAAGGGCACTATAATCCCATACATTTTAATTACAGGGTGATATAATATTGTGTTCTAAAAAAATATAGAACTAATTTTAAATTACAAATGAAATTGGTTGAATGAAAGATGATAAGATGAAAATTTAGCATCAAATGATTAAACAATTGGATAAGGTGAAGAATAGATTGGTTGGTGGGTTTAGAACATATGATAACATTGTAATTAATAACCTAGGTATATTCATAATGGTAATATCATTTATCCTTTTGGAGATAAATTCCATCATTCTCACAAATCTACAAGTAATGGAGAATCCATCATAGTATTGTGATTTAATTTTAAAGAGATGGGGAACTCTTCCAACCAATTTCCAACATGTCAATTAAACACACCATAAAAGTGGGAAAAGAGATATTGTTATGACTATGAAATTAAAAAAAAAATATGATTATGTTTAGAATGATGCTGTTGTTTTAATTTAATAATAACTTCAGATTAGGTAATTCATTAGTTTTAGGGATCCTTTCCCTATTATGTATCATCGATTTTTTCTACTAAATTAAATATTTTTCTCTAACACTATAAATGTATTTATCAATATAAAAACCTAAATGACGTATTTTTAAAAAACTTACATGCAATTAAATAAAAATTATGTTATAATATCATTCCATACTCAAAAAATATATTGTTATTAATATGGAAGGCTTCGATATAATCATTTATATGGATTTACATTCAAATTATAAAGTAACCATTTTACTTCAAATAGAAGAAGATCATGTTTTTTATGAAGATGCATAAATCCGTATATTTATATTTGGGACTTTGTCATTTGAATCATATATGGATCCACCCCTAGTGGATCTCATTAATAAAATGGGAGAAGAATATGAGTGTACAACTATGGATAGGAAAAGTAGACCTATGATGATCATGTTTTGAAATAATTCATTTATGTGTATCATGAAGAACTACATGGATATCCACCAAGGTGTGATGTTTAGTTTATTATAAAACTCTTCCCTTGGGTAAAACATATATCTAATACTCCATAAATAATTTCCATATTAGAGATAGTGTTGTTATAAAAAAACATCATGAGTTTTGTGATAATAGGTTCATACAAAAAAATACTTCTCTCAATAGATCTCTTATTCTATTTGTGAAAATGTTGGATGAAATAATGAGGTTGTTTGTTTATTATTGAATGTTTAACTCTATTACAATATATAAGAAGTTTTCTTTTCGTTGTATTGAATATTAATTTGATAATGGTTAAAAGGTTTAATAATTGTTAAATATGTATTATTATTTTAGGGTATCAACATTTTTCATTAAAAATGGTATATATTCAAAATATACCATTTCATACAAGGCATGGATATTAAATGATTATATAAGTTCACTTTGGATTGAATAATTAACCATTAATTTTTACAGATATTATAAATACTGTTCTATAAAAATATTCTTATAATTATCAGTTGTATTTATTGATATTATCTTGGTATATACTAAAAATTATGTGGATTATAAGATTCATTTATGAACCATTCTTGTGAATATTAATAAAAAAAATTAATTTTGAAATTAACTAAAATTACATTATAACTGCATGATTTCTTTTTCTAGACCATGTTGCCTCTAATGAAGGAATATAATTTTACCCCCTAAGTAAAAAAAATTAAAATAATTTTCTTACTGAAATAAATTACAACGGTATGTTGTTTTCCATGAATTTGTACGTTACTATCTATGATTAATAAAATCTTTTTTCTAGAACAACAATCCTATTAAACATTTTATCATATAAATAGGTTATTTTATTACCAATAGAGTAATGTAAAAAAATTTCAAAGAGTTAATGTGGAGGTTGATTAATGTGTCATTGTTGACAGTATAATCTATAGTGGATTGATTTTTTATATATATTGAAAAACAAAAAAGGACATCGATGAATCCTTATATAGAATGATAATTTTATTTCTCATGTATCGGGGATGTTAAATATCCTTAATGAAAACATTTTAAACCCTGATATTTACTTGGAAGCTATATATTTTATTTGATGATATGGATGAATTATATCAATGGAGGAAAATATAAGTTGTATACTGATCCTAACCTCTTAAAATACGAATTTTTACACAATTAACTCAATATGATGAAAATAAGATGGATTGATATATATAATGATTATGATTTATAAACACATTACCACTCTATAATGAATATTATGGTAGTAGAAGCATTGATTAAAAATGATAATAGATACTTGAAAAATATGAGTACGACCAAGAGTTCATTATCCAGAGAAATAACAATGTTTTATATGGGAGTTTTAGGGAAATTAAAAAATCACACCTTTTCATTATGGTTTATAAATAAAAAATATTGAAAAGCACAAAATATTAACAACATAATAAAAATAGATTAATAATTAAAATTAATGTTTTTAGTATTGAGATGTTCAAAAATTTTGTTTATGAAGATGGGGTACAAAAATTGAGAATGTGGTTTTGTGTTACATCAATACCTAATAGATATAGAAAATTAAGAGAATAAATCTATGATTTGAATTTATCTATAACCCCATGAAGACCCATAATAAATTAGGATTTAAAAGGAACATTTTTTGTGTGATAATATAAAATTTTACAATAGAGAAAATTTATCAATATGCTTAGTTATCAAATAGTTAATGTTTTTTAGGAAAAAAAGTAATAAAAATAAGACCCAATACTTTTTTGTAAATTGGATGATATTAATATAGAATTTTTAAATATAATTACAAATACTGAAATAAATTATGATTATGTATAGTTGAGTTTTATCAGTTTGTCTATTTTGAACATTTTATCACTATAGGGAAGGATTTTATTTTGGGTAACCTTGACCGAATATATATTAAATTGGTTGTAATACATAATGGTATAACTATTTTAATTGAATATGAACATAATTTTTTTACATCAATATTATTGGTGATTGTTTAGAAGTCTATTTATAACAATATATGCTTGAAAACATCTTTCCATACTCAATATGATGGGTGGGAAGAAAGGATTGTCCATAAATTAGATGATATATTTGGGTCACACCTTATTAAATTAGTAGGTATGTATATTCAATATTTATCCTTTTTAGAATATTCTTATTACAATATCATACATTTATGAATTCAAATATAACTATTTAAATAATAATATGTAAAAATATTTCATACTCCAAATTAATGGGATGATGTTTGTGAATTGAATATTAGATGCCTAGATATTAACATTGGGATAAAAATGATAGTGATAACTATTTAGAGTCATATTAATAAGTGCTAATATAGATGAAATTTTTAAGCATGCTAACAAAACTAATGATACATAATTCCAATATAAGATATGAAGTTTTCTTGAATGATTATCCATGGAAAATTGTTATAATATTCTATAAGAAAGTTAATCTATGTCCTAGGTATATTAGGCCCTTTAAAATATGTATTGAATTAGAGTAGTGGATTACAATTTTGTAATTACAACTAGCCTCTCTAAATTTCATAATGTGTTCTGGATCTATTTATTGAGAAAGTATTGGACACATAAGAATTATTATCTCTCATACAAGAAAATATAAATAGAACCTATTTTTTCTTACATTGAAGAGCCTATCGAGATTCATGATACTAGAAAACAAGTGATGATGAATATGATGATAGTACTAGTAAAGATAAATTAATTGAATAATAATATAGAGCATGTGATGTGGGAACCTAAATATGTTATTTTTATGAAATAAAAACATTTTATCAAGAGGTTATATACTTTAAATTTTGATGAAGAGTTTTTTTGTTGTAATGAATAATGTAACACTTGAGCATCAATTATAAAAAATTTTCATTGTATAAAAATAGTTGAAAAAATAACATATCTATATTCAAGAATATGATTGAATCATAACACCAATTTTTTAAAAATTTATTTTAGTAAATTAATAATATTTATAAAATCGTCAAATTTATATTATATTTGGGTGATTTATTAATTTTTTTAATAATTAATATTTCAATGTGTATATTTAAAAACATCCGATTATTTTCAAAATAGTCTCATAATTTCAATATTTCAAAATTTATTATATTGGATTTTAATGGTTTAACAAAATATTTATATCCTTTTAACTTTTAACTATTTAATTAATGTCATTATGATAGACATTATACATTAATTTCCAATTAAAATATTTTTATACCTAAAAAATACTTTTTCTAGAAAACAATTTCGTTAATTTTTAGATTATATTTTATTTTTTTTATCATAATAGTGAAACTATATTTAATTATATATTCTCCATATTTTTTATAATAATTTTTATGTTTCTTAATCACACAAAAAAATTATTTCATTAATAATAAAAACATTGGTTAAACGTTAATCACCATGATAACAGTTAAAATAGGTTAATAAAATTAGAACTAAAATGATAAGAGAAAAAAATTTATAAATCCTTTAATATGGTTTTATTTCTGGAATATATCATCTCTTATTTAATTATTATTAATTTTGGATCCATTTTTCTCAATTGATACATTAATAAATTTTATTATTTTGAATATTTACTTGTGTGTCATCATCATAAATTATAAAAGGAAACCAACTATCCATTAATAAATAAATTGTGATGATTATATATATGAAAATATCTGAAAAATTTCTTCTCAATGACCCTCCATTTTACATAGATTTCAGGTTTTGATCTAAATTTAATCCTTTGAAGCCTTATTCTATTAGTCAAATGAAGTTGTCCATAAATAACACTAACTCTTAACATAATGATTTCATTTTACTTTTTATTATACCTTCATAAAAATTAATAAAAACAAAATGAAATTATAAATTTCGTATCTCTAATATAAAATGAATTTAATATGCCCATTACATATCCTTTATTCTTATTCTTCTCCACCAAAGGGGAAACAAAACAGTTATTCATATATATATATAAAATTATTCTAAATAAAGGAATTGATTAATTTTTTAATCACCACCAATCATGGATGGTTATTATAGTAGAAAAAATGTCTCTTTAAAATATATTTTAATTTTAGTTATTTTTTTATATAATATATCATTAAATTTACTACCCTTCAATCCAGTATGAAAATAACAAATCCAATCATATGTATGTGTGGAATACTACCTCATTAAAGTGATATGATCCATTTTTCCTGACCATATTTCATGAATGATTCATATTTTCATTATGATTAATTTATATGACCTTTATATAAGAATTAATACTCAATAAATGACACGAACATGATAAATTTGAATGGGATAAAACTACAGAACTGAAATGTTTAGGAAAAAATAATGGAATTAACACTCAGAAATGATGATTTTAATTATGAAATATTAACAACTATGTGTAAAAATATTATAATGGGATCATATATTATTTTATAAGTATTTATATGTTTCTTAAATTTATGTTAAAAAATTTATTATATTTCTGGTTAAGATAACTTTTGAAGGATGTCTCACTTTTGGTAATGGTATATTTCATAATCATATATTTATTCAAGATTATTTATGTTTAACATTTTATTATGGGAATTATTTTATATTTATATGTTAACCAACATATATTTTATTTTCCTCTAGGTATTTATTTAAAATAAAATATTTATATACATTTATTCTCCCTATATGCATGATAGTATAAAAAATGTTTTTATATAAAATGGAATTTGTAAATCAATTAGGTCAGTGATGTTTTTATTCCATGGAAACATTTTTCTAAAAAATTCAATAATAATTTTAATAATCTATATGTATTTATTTATATTTTTAACCAATATTTCACTTTTAATAAAAAATTGAGGGATCTATTTATCGTCTTCTAAATGAGGCACTTTTTACATAAGGTGTGAATAGATTATATTTTTAAAATAAACCTTAACAAAGTATTATATCACTATAATATCAATAATATTTATTTAAACATCCATTACATGGTTTCGCGACTCATTTTAATGAACATTTTCCCATTATATTGAAGATTAAATATTTTAATTAAGTTAATTCTAAATTTAGGTGTATTTACAATAATAAATTCCACAGTGAAATTTTATAAGTATCATAATATATATCAATATAATTTAATGAATATTTTTATTTACTAAAAATGTAATATGATTGTACTATCCTCCACTCTTCTATGGGAATATTAAGATCATTTGTATAGGGGAATGTAATGATATTTTTTATTCTAGTTTTTCAATAATTTCTAGTAATTTATTTTTAAAAAATATTTTTTAAATTGTATTTTTTATTAATTGTATGAAATAACCACATTATTAGGTGATGTTGGAACCTGAAAAAGATATCCCCTTTGTTCATTGGTAGGTATAATAAGGACAAATAGTATTGGGGTCTCACATGGACATTTACAATATATATATGTTGTCTTATCTTGACTAATAAATGTCATGTTTATGATGTTTGGCATTATATATTTTATTATTATGAATTAAATTATTTATTTTCATTTTATTATTAATATTGTTTTGATATCCATGGATATGATTTAATATCAATTGATTATTCATATGGAATTAAAATTTTATCTTTAATTCATTCCATATTATTTATTCTTTATTTATTCTGTGATGCGTTCCACTGTACCCATTACTATACTATTCATTTGAGATCATGATTTTTTTACTTTACCCAATCATCAAATAATTTTTCTATGATTTATATACAATAATTATCTACAGTGAAAAATAATGTTCTCAAATAAATTAAAATGATGTATATTTTGTTTACAAATGTAATGTCAGACTCAATCATGAATATAAACTTCCATGACTTATAGAATATTTGATAATATGTGATATGATAAATTTTATCTAATGTCGATGTAATTATTTATCCATTGGATAAATTGTTATAGGGAAGCAGTTGTTAAAAATAAGGAAATGGTGGACATAATAATTTGAGTACGTAGGTTAAATTTGATTGAGAACATATTCTATATAATCAAGGTCAGTTATGAATAATAAACTAATAAGAGAATTTATAGTTTAATTTTAAAAATATAATTTCATTTTAGGTGTATCTTTTAGATTTATATAATAATATGAATGTTAAGTTATAAAAAATATTTTCATAAATAATTTTTTTAAGGTTGTATAAACAATACACTATGAAACAGTAAAAAATACATTTCATGGGGTGAAAAGATGACACATAAAACCTTATATTTAAATAATTTTCTAATATTTATATATTGAAATTAAATGAATTAAAAAATATTATTATTTATTTATTGAAAAAATATGTATTGTGTAATTAAATACCTTTATATATTCTAAAAAAATATGAAGCATTAATTTTAAATTGAAAAATTCATCGAACAAATGGAAAAAATTAAAATATTTATTTTTACACATTTTTAAACAATATAAAAATTTTCTTAAATTAAATATATTAAATATATTTATTTTCATTCATCTATAGAAATTAAAATATATTTAAAATATTCCATATATAAATTTATATATATGGAATAACAGTATGAAAATAATGGAAAACCAATTATATAAAAGGATATGATCTCTGACTATAACGAAGAATAAAATATTGTGTCCCTATAAAAGAAAAATTTGGTGGAACTATGAACCAATTAGAATTTAATGGTCTATATGATTTATAATACCTATAAAATAAAGTTAAATATAATATAATATTTTCATATGGTATAAAAAAAAATATATAGACAAAGATCAATAATAAATGTTATAACCTAATGAAATATAATTAATTGAATTACAGTGAATGCATATTAGGTAATAAATAAAATGGCATGGAATGTAGAGAGAATAAATGAATATTAATTTCCAATGAAAAAATAAAAAAAATTAGTTATAATATGTGAATAGTGTACTGTTTACACTGTATAAACATAAATTGATAAAAATCATGTTGGAGAGAAATTGAAATTTAGAAAAAGAACCCACAACTCATCCACTAATAACTTAGTGAATTCATGTATGACATTAAATTTCAAAATTATGTTTATAAAATACTTTATTTAGATATGTTTTCATTTATATTTCATATAAAGGTAAATTTATTGCCTTATATCACTGATTTTTTTTAATGTTTTTTTTATTTTCATATACAGCATGGAGTTGTTTGGTGAATTTATCCAAATATATTTTGGTACATTTATCAGGATGAACGAATATAAATAATAATTTCTTCATATATATGTTTAAAAATCTATCTAATATATCATACTTGTTGGAAAAAAATTTATATTTTAGTACATTGTCATAAGACAATTTATATTTTTAAAATTGTCATAGTAAACTCATCTAAGTAGATTAACATTAATATATAAATTTATTTTTAATAATTATAATATAATTACTATGATATCTTTAAAAAATAATTATCATGTCGTATATATTATATTTATTCATTTATATAATTTCATATGTGGCCAAGAAATATGTTGGTGACAAATAAAATATATTATTCTTAGATAATATAATATGACTATGACACATGGGCTATTTTAATTTTTTATTAGATGAGTGGTATGTTAATAATGGTTATTCCATAAAAAATTACATTTTCATTATAAGAATAATAATTATTTTATAATATTTAAATGCATTTAATATATTTATGGGAGGTGGGTGATGATTGTTGTTTGGAAGAAGTCAGTTATATAAATCACATAATTTTTGGATATCCATAATAAGAACAATTCTATTTCCTTTTTTGATAGGTATTTTGGTGAGACTGGGACTTATAAGAGTTTTTAATGTTTTTTTTTGAGATTTGTTATGGATTAGATGTCTCATAATATTATTTTATATGTTTGGAGAGATGTTTGATGGTGAATGGGTCCTTTTATAATTTAAGAGGGTGGTATTTTAGTTAATAATGATTTTATAATATAACTAGGATGTAATAATCATGTAAACATGATAAAAAATGTATATTTAGTGGATGTAACATATTTTAACTTCATAAAATTTTTCATAGTTTAATTTATATATGTGTTTTTTTGATATTTTTATGCATTATATTTTTATTAAACATTTTGACTACATTTTGACTGTTACATTGGTCACTAATTTTTAAAATAGTGACATATTATTATTAATAAATATGAAATTGGAATCATTAGATATATTCTACATGATGCTTCAAAATATTAAATTCATATTATTTTTACCCATTTTCAAAATTGGTATAAAATAATTTTCCATCATATAATAATAAAATATTCTTATTATTCATTACAAAAAATCTTTTTGATGACATATAACATAAATTCTTACTAAATTAATTTATGTATTTTTTATTAAATAACTAATATTATTGAACAAATTTTATTTCTATTTTTTTAATTTATCATTTAAACAATAACATAAAATTTAATGAAAATTGGTTTTATAGAAAAAAGAATTTAAAAATTTATATGTTTTAATTTTAATCCTATCCATTATTAAATAAAGGAATATTAATTTTTTTAAAAAATCAGTTATTTTATTATATTTTTCTTTTTAATATGTTCAACAGAATTTGTGGACATATAAATAAATAACAAATTGATACATAATTTTTTTAAATATGAATTTTTAATACTAAATGATTTTATTCACATCAATTATTTGTTTCTTAAAACCATTAATTTTTTTCCAATTCATTTGTATTAAAAAAAGTATTTTAAAATAATATTAATAATACTTACCGTAATTCATTTTGAAAATCTTATTATTAATTTGATTATTTTCATTTCATTCAATTTTATTATTTATTTTTTTCATTTTATTCTAATTATGTTAAAATGTTTATGTTTCATGGAAAATATATTATTTTATTTAATTTAAACGATTCATTAGATTCATTTAATTAAAAATAAATATTTACTCTATGAAAAAAAGATAATAAAATCTCAAAATGTTACATAATTTTACACAAACAATTTTTAAATAATGACAATCAAGTATTCCTAGTGAGATTATAAAAAACATCACCTTTAAAAAACATCTTATGAGACATAAAATCATTTCTCAAGAAATTATAATATTTTTTATGAGAAATTATTGTAAAATAAAAAATAAAAAATTAATGAACATGAATTTCACTCATATAAAAGAAAAATATGGAATTAATGATTAATAATTTAAATGAGTTTATATTTTTAAAGTAATCCCTTATCAAGAATTTAGCATAAAATATAAGAATAAATTGATGATGATATTTATGAATGTTATTTAAATATTAATGAAATAGTGATAATATTAGATAAATAAATCCAAATTTATAATATATATAATTGGTGTGTATCGAAATCAATTAAAACTTTTTATTACTCAATGAAATAAAATTGAGTCATGAATCCACATTCTGTATTGGTAATGAATTATAAGAACATGTAAATAGTACATCAAATGTTTTTTAATAAAATGAATAATATATTACATATGAGAAAAAAATTCAATCAATAGAATGTACATCCTATAAATAATGAATAGGTGAAAAATTTGAAACATCTCCCTTAGAATTTAAATTGAGAAAAAGAACCCTTACATGATGTACGAACTCAATTGTTGTATGTGTCCAATATAATGATCCCTTTGTTGTCAACCTAACACATCTCCCAATGGGTCCTTCAAGAACAAATGTGAACCATAGAAACCATAAAATTCCCATGTATAACTATAATGAGCCGAAAAAAAGAGTACATTGAATAATATAGAGTACAAATCCCTGAGACAAATAATGACATTCCCAAATAGATAAAGTTTAAATTAATACAAGAAAATACATAAAGCCAATCTCTATATGACAATATATATCAAGAACTTTATCCCATGTTGAAAGTAAAAAAAATCCAAGAGATGTTCCTGAACATCAATAAACACTTCTCTTTACTAGGTTAATACAAAACCACATCTACAAACTCATAATGGAAAATAAGGGTTTAAGCACAAATTCCAATAGTATTTTACCAATGAATCTACATAATGTGTAACATCATGATAAAGTTAACATGAGATTTTAAAAAAAATTCTAATTAAATTTGTAATTAAAATACAAATTTTAAAACATCCTTCAATATTCATACTAATCATTTCATATTAAAATGAGAAAGGAATATTAAAATTTCATTTAAGAAAGCTTGATAATAAAATAAATCAAATCATTGATGCACTATATGATAAAAAATGTGAAATAAACCAAGAAATATTCCATTATTTTTTAAAATAATAATAATTTAAATCACATAATAGTTTTTATCCATAATAACTAAATATTTAGTCACACATATAAATCAAAAAATAAGATAGTTTTCATGTGAATCCAATAGATATTGAGTCATATCACACTTTATCAATATCAAATGAAATTTATTTTTAGACACACCAAACTGACAAGTACATTTATTAAAGAACATATGGTTCCTAATTTTTTATGTTTTACAAAAACCATTTAAATATGATGATCACAATATACGAAACATTATCATAGTGTAACATCTCCTTCCCCATACATAAACACCAATTTTTTAACCAAAACCTCATTTAAGGCATTTCATCGAACACATTGTGTATATGAATCAATTTTCAATAAACTCCCATTAAAACATCCATATAGTTAATAAAACCTACTATGAAATAAAATCAATAAATTTAATCAAAAATAAAAGTAATTTAGATGATCACCACATAATTTATGAGTTTGAACCTTTTTATAGAGACAACTACCTTTAGAATGTAGATAATCCAGTCTCCATCACGAATATAAATCATAAATTAGTAGATCATATCCTCATGATACTCAATATATAAAAATCTTAATAAAATCATTATAAAACCCCATATACATGTAACCCACATCCTAAATGTGTTCCAAAGAGGAATATGGAGAAGAGATCATGTGAATATCTAAGATAATGTGGATAATGAAGGTAAAAACTGAAGATAACTTCTAGTGACTGGACTGTAACAAAGAAAACCCACCAGGAATCCATAGTGAATATAATTTTTATTCCATAAGGATGTTTAGTTAGAGACTAATTAGGATTAAAATGTTACTATAAATATATATATCCAGGTGATTAGTGTTCATTTAATTTTTTTATAATTTTTAGATAGGGGTGTATGTTTAGTAAAAATTGTTATACAATTAGAGTTCCAACAATGGATGTCATATGTCCCTTAAAAAATAAGTCACATCATTTATTAAAATTGAACTACACGATTATTCAAAAAAAAATCCATACATGTGAAATCCACAAAACAACCAACTGAAAATGAGTATACATTTTCCCTAGATCCCAAAAGGGTGACACCAAATCATTACCACATGGATAGTAGAAGTAGAGAACCTATAAAATGTCCCATGCTTGTGTCCAAAAAAATAATTGTTTTCAATTTTTCACTTTCGAAAAACTCAATATTGACACCATGGAAAAATAAAATATCAAACTAATCCATACCAATGACCATGTGGGAATCACAATTCTCCCCAATATGAAATCATTTTGTGCTCAGAATGTTCACAACATCCAAGACTCACAAAAAGATAAGGCCGCCACTGTCTCATCAACCATTCCATCATTCACATCTCATAGATACCCCATTTACATAGCCATAGTAAATGAATTATTGGAATTTTTTTACAATGCATTAAATTATCTTGATGATCCAAAATATGAACTAGTTTCTCAACTATGGTGATTTTGGGATCAATATTTCTATCGTCAAATTCTATCACACTGAACAGGTCAGGTCAATACCACCTCAACTAGGAAACATGAACCATATTATCATTTGATTTAAAACAATATAGGATTTCTTGACGACATTCCTCTATTCTAATTAGTTCAATGATCTCAATGGGACTAACAAAACATGGTACTGACTTCCCCTTATTATCCAAACAATAGTGTCCCACATGAGGCCAAACTCTAAGAACAAACAGGTCACCAACATGAATCTACAGTAGTGGACGATAACAAATGCATAGAATTTGTTAGTAACTTTTTTGTTTTGACCAATATCATTCAAATCTGTTGAACTCGTTCAAAAATATCTTGAACAAAACTCAATCCCACTACGTTCCACTCTCGCCAAACTACCCATTATATTGAATAACTACATGGCCAGTCATTCAGATATTTAATGGTATCCATCATGATCAAATACTAAAAACTATTTTTATAGATATATTTAACCAATGGAATATTATTTTTCCAAGAACTACAAAATGCAGGTATGCATGGTCGAATAATATCATTATTAAAATTATTAAATCACTTTTTTCTTCCATTTGAAGATGATATGTCTTGTAAAATTTCAACGAGGTACGCATAACCTAATACACATTATTTCAAAACATCGATGTCAACTATGGGTCCCTATAGAAAACGATCACAAAAGGGGACCCATGAAGTCTCTCAAAATATTAGACATACTTGTTCCCAAGCTACCACACCTTCATTATCTCTTTAACAGATAGGAAATGATCTAGTTTCATATGTCGATAAATTAAAACCCAAATTACAACATTACCATAAGGATTCCATGGAAAAAATATAATGAATTCTCTAAAAATATAATTGAAAATACATTCTAGAATGGGAATTTTTTGAAACATACAAGTGGGTCTTCAATGCTCTAACATAATTAGTATTCAAATCAAGAACTATTAAACCATGTCTTTGATTAATCATATCATCATCATCAAACAATATCGATGTCTAAGAATGTGATACATTGTAGTAGCTTCATGGTGTAAGAACCCTCAATATTGTTTTCTTCATCCATCAAATAATTCCTATGAGATATAATAATAACCAACCTATATTAGAAACAAAAGGTTTTAGTGGGATGTGAAGAAAACTCAGCTAAGGTCTCCCAAAACTATTGGATTTAAATAATATAAAATTAAATGTACACTCATAAAATTGAACTTTTCATCACTAAAAAATGATGATCACTTCCACCAATTCAATGATTAATTTTAATTTTAATAAATCTTTTAACCCCTCATCAATTTACATCTCCATGAAATCTATTCTTCATACTATAAAATGTGCTCCCTATAATATATCATATTCCATTCATTTTAAAGGATACATTGAAGAGAATGTTCATCATCTCAACATGATTGTTACTTAACCTATTTTCTTTTTATTTGATATAGTAACATTAAATGATTAATACATAATATAATGATATCATTATCATTATTGTAATTAATTTTTATTACATTAATGGAAAAATAATTGTTCATTACTTTTCATCAACTTAATAATCAAAATAATGAGGATCATTTGTTTATGTGTAAAACAACATAAAAAAGGGATATCTACCTTTTTGCACAACCTATAGTCTTAAATTGTTATAATAAGGGTATTTAAGAATAAATGGGTCATTTGAAACATAATTATTATTATGAATAATCAAATTTTAATCCACCTATATCCCTTATCATTCGTAGGGAAATGAAAGCTTCATCTTGGTGTTTGGTGGACTATAGGCTCTATGAATTATCGTATATAATTTTTCATCTATATTAATTATTATTTTTTAAAATATCTTCAAATTATTTTCATTACCTTATAATATAATGATATTATCATTATGTTAATTTGATTATTATATTATACTAAAATAAACTAATTTCATAAACATAACCTTCTATTATTTATGGTAAGTTCATGTTTATGTCAGTGAAACCACACACATGAACAGTACTGTAAAACTCTATCATGGATGACTATGTGAATTTATATACTAATAAAAAAATTATATAACCATATAATAATTATTCAATTGTTGTTTTTTTAATTTTATATTATATATTCATGTTATTATTAAAATATCATCTTTAATGATTAGAATCATTGAAATAAGCCTCCACCAATTCCATTTTCACAAACAAAAACTATGTAACATATGGAAATAGATAATAATATTATAAATTAATATATATTATTCTAGAACCATTAATTTTCTAGTAATGATTTAATTTTTATCAAACAATGTGCAATGAAATTTACCACATAATGCACATATGAAACTGTTAATGTTACTAACAGCAAATACTAAAAATAATATATCACTAATAAATTTAAAATAAATGATAATAAATAAATTATTTAAAAGTTATTTTTATGAATAACATTATGAATTTAAATATTATTATAGTTATGTTTCTGGAAGAGGATTTTGAGTGCATTTGACATTGAATGGAATGAATGTAAGGGTTATTTTTTCCCATCTTCAATTCAATGAGATATAGTTTAGATGGAACACCATAATTTATTTTATATACATTATATAAAAAATATTTTATTTCATTTATATTTAATTGTAATAATTTAATGATATTAAATTATCCAATTATTGGTAACTTGAAAATGTTATTTTCATTTTTATGTTACCATATCGGCAAGTGGTCTTTATCTCAAATACGATTTCCTGAGACACAATTATTATCATAAAGCATGATATCATTATATTAGTGTACATAATAATTAGTGAATTAATTTAAACATAGTAATTTAATTCATGGTTTTTTAAGATCTAAATAATGTTCTCTCATCATATTTATTTTCATTTAGAAGATAAAAAATTTGCAGTGGACATTTGGTAAGTCATCAACACATAGAGTGTAAAATTACTTCTTCTTAAAAAGTTTTATTCAAAGATTTGATTTCTACAACCTAATATTTTACATCATTGTATATTTTATTTCCCTATTTTTGATTATTTAATTTTAATCCAAATAATTTACCATGAAAAAATTTCTATCTCAAAAATATATATAACTATTGAAAATAATTCCATTGTTCTCTAATAATGGTTCCATATCAATTTCCAAAATTATATTTTCTTCCAATTTAATCCCTTATATATAGAAACATAATTTGTTGTTTTCTCAAATGACCATCATATCTTTTATTTTAAAATTTTTTAATGATAAATTTTATACAATTTTTGGGTGTGAGAATCAATAAGGGAATATCGAAATTTGGAGTTGGATTTACTTCTATGTTAATTTTATTTTTAATACACTGTAAATTTAATTGAAATATGTGTTTATTCCTTATAAAATGATCAATCATCGAGGATTGATTTTAAAATTAAATATGTTTAAATGATTTATAATCACCTTCTTTAAATAAAATTATAAAAGACACTGAAAACATTTTTCTTTATTAAATTGTTTAATCATTTTTTAAAAACTCATTTATAGTTTGCTTCAATTTTCCCATTTATCAAAAAAATTATTTTATTTATTTATAATTAATTTCACATAAATTACCTTATAGAGTATATTATATTATATTTTGGGATTAAACTCCTAGAAATATATTACATTGATTTTAATTCCTTGTCATTTAATGATTATGATTTTTCTTCTAATGGATCACCTAAAGGAACCCAATTTATTTCCGTATATTTATTGAATTTTATTTATCTAGATTACAAAAATAAATTATTTTTGAATGTTATTAATTATCTATAAACCCATTATCTATATGTTTTAAATAAAATTTTATTTAATATTATTAATAACAGCTATGTTACTTGAAATGATAGGGAATATCTTCTGATAGTAGTATTTTGTCTAGGCTTGTAAAATGTTACAAATATTGATGTAATTATGAATTTATTACATACATGATTTTATTATATATGAATATGGAACTATTTTTATTTCCATGGGTTCTTTATGGTATGATGAGTATTTATTTTTGATGGCACACATGTGTATGAATGATGATTGGTGGGGTCCTATATTACCATCAAATTAATTAGTTAATGATTTATATTTAATGAGATAAGAATTTGTGTACATACCTCATTTTGATTACAAAAAAAAGGGTTGAAATAATTTTATTTTCAGAAAACATAAATGTAACACCCTATGATTTTGTAAATTATTGTTTTTGAATTAATTTAATAATGGAATTTCTTTCAATTCATGAAACACTCTATATAGAATTTAAATATATAAAATCACTAATATATAATACATTATATGAAATAAAATGTTAATATTATCCCACATAAACACATATATTAGCATCCATTACATAGAAAACTATGTCTTTATTGTGTTACACACAATACCGAGTCCCTTCTATATCTTTCATAACAGGAAATAATGAGTTTCAATAAACTATAATATACTAGTAATATATTTATTAATATATTATTATAGATATTACCTATCCATTGTAATGGATGTAAAGAATAATATTAACTATTTTTTCAAAAATTATTATTTATACATATATATATAATTAAACATTTGTTCATAAATTAATAGAAGTGAATAAATGAAAAATTTGATGATATAGAAAATATTTTGGCACAGAAACTATTTTTCTATGTACAAACAGAATTTTTTCTCAAAAAACTAATCTAAAAACATTTTATTATAGCATTCAGAAAAATTAAAATATTATATAATCAATTAAATTTTTTATACTCATCTAATAGATTTAAAAGATATAATATAATAATAAATATAATTTCATGAATAAAAATATGCTCTTAGTCTAAAAGGTATTTTTTCCACATTTAAATGATAACACCATTTTAAGAATCATGTTGGAACATTTATAATTTTTTTTATAAAAAATTATTCTTTTTTTTTAATTAGAAAATACAAATATACATAGTGTGAAATTTATTTATTTTGGTGAAAAATGTTATTTTTTTCGTTGAATAGTGAAAAATATTGAATTTTAATTCAAATCTATTTTTTTCTGATTATATATTCAAATATTTTAATTATATTATAATTAAATTTTAAATTATAATTATTTTAAATATACATAAATTATTAATATTTAGGTCATTTTAATAAATTTCACATTCAAATTGGATATAATCCCATTTCAACCTTTTGAAAATAGTTACATTAAAAACATGTTTTGTCATCCCATATTCTAGAATAAATTTAATCTAATTCATACTATTTATATGACAGGAATATGAAAAAATGGATTATATTTTTTGAATCATAATTATTTATAATTTTTAACAATTTCACCTTATCTTTTGAAAAAAAACACTAGTTATGTTATTAAATTTAATTACCGTGACTAATTTTTTTTCTTCACACAGTACTAAACCCAAAATATAAAGCACAAAATGACCAAAAAACTTCTTAAAAATCCATTTTATTTAAAAAACTAGACCTAATAAATTTCTATATCTAATTTGAAAAAAATATGGAAGCCATTTGACTTGTAAAAAACGTGGGTGGGATTTTCTCATCCAAAAATTAAAAAAATTCCACTCCAACTCCCTTATAAAAAATCCCTCCTACCTCCCACTTATCTACAACTCTAGAGTCATTTTTTCTAGAAAAAACAAAAATAAATTATATCTCAATATCCCAAAATCCATTCTATGTTCCTTCTCTTGATCATCAATCCATACAAAGAATCTCTTTGGTAAAAACCACAAAGAGTTTCCAAATGAAAAGGTAATGTCTTTTCTCAAGAACATTTGTATTATTTTCCTTATACATCCCTCAAATATTATTATTAAATTATTATATAATAACTTTATTATCATCAATATACTTGTATTTTTATTATTAAAATGGGTTTATCTAATCTTATAAACAATTCCATTTAATTGTAAAAGAACTTATTGTTCATATGTATGATAATCTACCACTTAATGAAACGATGTTATTATTTTTTCGATTATCACATCTCATGGTTGGGAATTGTGATGGAAACTCAGTTTCTATATTATATATATGATATTTATTTTGTATCTATGATTTGTTAATTTTTTATATGATACATTCATTCATGCATTCAAAATTTTACAAAAATGAAAACTTCGTTTGTGGATGTGTGGGCCACGACCTCTTTAAAGTGACATGTCTCATTCAAACTTCACATAACGTGTATTAACGATGGGATTTGTAAAAATATATGATATATATGAAATAATAATTATAATTTAATGACAATATATATATATATACATATATGTCATTAAGATTCTTTCTTTAAAAACTATATTTAAACAGAAAAAATGTCCATACGTACATATGACCTACCATCTCCATTAATGGTGTATTACATTTCATATTTCAATAATTTATAGATCATTATAAATACTTATATACTCATTATAAATAATATTTATATCATTTTTAAATTCATTAAATATGTAAATAATTTTCTAGAGAATATGATCAGGAATAATAAGCCAAAACATTAATGAAAAGTATAGGGAATACTACTAGAAGCATAATAGGGTAATATAAATTCATATATAGTATGATATATAATAATTTGGTTCTGTTTTTATAATAAACATATATTCATTATACATAATATTTAAACATGTGTGAAAAAATTTACCACTTAAGGTAAGGGTTTTCTCTTCTCAATTCATATATCAATGAAATACATTCCTTATTCACCACTCATTTCATTTCTGTGGTGTATATACATCCCAAGGATGCATTGAATGATTAATAAACTTAAATTTATGGTTATTTACATATCCATTTCGGGATATTTATTTCATGTGGTTTAGATTTCAAAATCCACCAAAGTGGTAATCAAATCCCGTTTGAGTTTGCCTTCATTGAGACCTATTCAATGATATTCACCTATATATTTCTATGTGGTGTATGCATTGCCTCTGATTTGTTATATCATAAATTACATTCTTTTTCATTATATTTAAATCTTACATAAATGTTATTATATTAAATTAATTATTATTCAATGAAAATAAATAATGGTTTGCTATGATAATATCACTATTTATTGAGATTGTTTATAGTTATGCTTCCATTGACGAAATTTTATGATCCATATCTGAATAAATCACATTAATTTTAATAAACATTCGACATTCATGTTATATTAATGTAATGTTACCTTTTTTTATTCATTAGTAATTATGATAATTAAAAATTTGTTTTTATGAAAATCCATCTTTATTTCTATTTTCATTATAATGTTTTTGTTCTTTAAATACATTGTTTTCGAGAAATGTTTTTATTTTTTCATATTATGGTTAAACGAAATTTTTACTAATAAATTGCATTCTTAGGAAATCATTTTAAATGTAACAATCCTTTTAATTTATGATCAGGGCACTTTTATTAAATTATTAGGTACCCAAGGAAATTTGGACATGTATGGTCATAACAACCCTCAGGACCTTCATTCCCTTGATACTTCCATTATAATATTACAAGGTTGTATGTAAAATAAAATTTTCACTACGATTTTGAAAATTTTATTTTATAAAAAAGTTTCATAGAAAAAGGACTCCCAAAAAAGTTATGTATAAAAAGTGTTAAATGAATTCAAGTCTCGATTTATATGTTTTTAAAAGACCATTTTCAAATAAAATGATTTCAATTGTATCACTACTTATTTTATATGTTTTCGAATTATTTTCATGAAAACTTATTACAAATTGATTTCACTATTCATTTAATGGTTTTCTAGTAAACAATTTTCCAAAGAGTTCTCAAGATACATTATATGTTTTCATGGTTATCTTCATGAAAAATGGTAAACAAAATACTTTATTTTTTACAAAATATATTTTAATGAAGAAATTATATTTTGTACAAAAATATCATGGGTCTCTAACCCTTAACGGTTTTTATGAAACTCAATCAGTACAAATTCAATAATTATAAAGAAATTTATAAAAGAAATAATTCATTACACTTCTCATGGATGGATCGACTAACGTTATAAAAAATACAAGGTCCTAAAGGACCACATCATGGTCATGTTTATGATTTAATTATTTCACTATACATCTACCAATTGATTTACATCCCAGTAGATATAAAATAATGTCATGTTTTTTGTTTAAAATTATTCATACAATAAATCCAATGTGGTTAGAGCTACCAAGGAACATTCTTAGGTATCTCTTTCAAGTCCCTTAAAACATGTTCTGATTTAGATTCAACCCATAATGATGTCTAGTTTTGGTAATTAACAGGTTTGATGGCCTGAATTATCACCCTTAATTTATACATTTATTCCATACTAGTACTGATATAATGCTAAAAGAATCCTTTCATGAAACAATTATGGGAGTAGAGGACACCCTACAACCTGATGGTCCCAGCTTTCCAGCGGTTGCACTGTCAACATTACTTTTATCAATGAAAATATTGGTGGAATACATCACATGTATTTATGTTCCTATGATTTCTTTAGAATTTCTTATACACCCAAATATCTATTGATGTTATGATCATTGATAGTATTTCTCATTTCACCAACCTCCACAACTTCTGTAGCATGTATCTCCCTGTTATGTGTAGTGACTCCATAATGGATTGTGAGAAAATGATTTCATAAAATAAATTATTTTATTCATTCCATTCAATTAAAACATTTATCTAATTTCACATAATTGAAGGTTATAAATCTTCCCATATATAAAAATTTGTTTATTTTCCACCATGATATTTCCAAAATTAATTTTTGTATAGATCATTATGTTAAAAATTCTTCAAACATAATTCTAACATCCACTGTAGAAAACCATAATAAAAAAACATGTTTCTTATTTTCTCCTAATCATGGAAAGAAAAAATAGAATGATGATGCTTGATTCTACCCTAAATTCATCAGCTGATCATGGGTTGATATCACATTTTTCATGATTTTACATAAACTAATGAATCTATATTGTTTTTAATGAATATTATAAATTTTATTAACCATGGTGCAAGAGTGAAAGAGAAATAAAATACCCTTATGGTTTACTATATTTCATTAGAAAAACATTTTTGTTGGGATTAAATATAAGTGTGGGTGAATGAAGGAAATGTAACTCCTTATTTAAATTCCACCCCGGTAAGGAACAATTTAATCGTCTTAATTATTATCCACCAATAGATTTAAAATTGTCATTTTATTTCTTCCTGATGAAACAATCATCATTTCCTTGAGTGTTTTTCCCAACCATTTTTTCATTCATCATTAAAAATTATAATTCATACATAAAACCCATTTGGAATTACACATAGTGTCATAAGAATATTCTTTGATAGAGTTTCCTATTGTAGACATAGGAAAACTATGGAACTCATCAGTAATTATTCATTTGATACTAATTTCTAAAATCTCAAGAGAGGAGTCAATCAATGTCAAGAGAGACCATGTAGAAATATTAAAATTCGGGTAATTTATTATTCTAATATATTTTTCACAAGGCTATCAATCTCAATTTTCTTGATACATTCCATTCCAGGAATCGAAATATGCTTTGTTTTATTCACTAAAGCAATCCATATAAATTCCTAGACATGGTCTTTAGTTCCCTTATGACTCCTCATATCCATCGGTATAGTGAGAAGGGGTAAATTTCTTTTGAATTAATAAAAGAGTATAAAAGGCATAACCTTCTGACTTATGATGGGGGTTTAACCTTCTATCTAGCAATCTAATTAATAAAACATATGTAAATTCATTCAAGATGTTGTCATCTCTCTATTATACAAAATAAAGGGACCCGAAGGTAATGAAGTACAAAGGATTAAGATCTTGAATTTATCCAAAGGTAATGAAAATTTAAATTTACATTTTCAATACCTAAAATTGACCTAATAATTATTCCTAAGAGGTTAAAAGATGACATTTGGAGTGTCCATGGGTTGATTGAAACCTGATGCATCAAAATAGTGGGAACAAGTTGGGATGCATAGTTCTGCATCAACCATGCGACCTAGGGTGCATGGCCATGTGGGGTACAAGAAGTTTTGGTTAGATCACAAAAAAATGGTCTTCAAATTGTTAATCAATATATGCAATTAACTATGCGAGTTTCCCCTTATAGTAGTGAATAGGGAATAGTTGGCACACAATTTGTCCAAATTGTACCTTTAAACTATATATTATATAAAATGTGGGTGGATTTATCACTTTTCCCTTTATTAATGTTTTAATTATTTTCTTTATTTATTCCATAAATTCAATTAGTATACTTCTCCTCTTCTAGGTGCATGATATCCTTTATTCACCTCCATGGGGTATTGGGATTTCCTATCATTTATTTACTGATTCCTTCATCGTCAGAATCTAGGAACCAAACTCAATATGTTCTACCTTTCACACCGTTCAATTTCATGTTTCTTCAACCATACTTTGTGATATTTTGGTGTAACGAATTTTTTCCTATATTGGGGGAATTTTAAAAATCTATCGTTTTCTCTTGTTTAAGTGGTATCATTTCGTGGAAACAATTGAGTGGAGTAATACGATGTTGATTTATAGTATCTATACTGTTCCAACTCATTTAGTGACTTTTTAGATATCTTGTCATGCCGCTTGCCAGAGAATTACGTGGAGGCCTTACTTGCCACTATTTGACAATGGCCTGAGTGGTTAACTATTTCATGTGAGTTGAGTTAGGCTTTAAATTCCTTATATTATAAAATGAAATAATTAAATTAATTAACCATAATTGCAACCCCCCATCTTTATTCCATGACCTTTACTGTTAAATTAAAATTCATGATGAATTTGATTGAAATCATCATAATTAACATCTAAAATTTCTCATTAATAGTTGGATAAGTAACTTACATATGTAATTCATGTGCCTAATTTTTTTTATTTTGGGTTCCATGTTCATTTAACACATTTAATGCTTATTAATTGAGGCTTTTATTGGTTTAAATGGGGTTTTATTCTTGATCAATAATGATTGATTAAGCTATTTAAATTTAATTATTGACATGTGATTAGAGTCATGTTAATTCCATGTGTGTATGATTTATTTACCTTGATTTCACTTATTTAATGTTCCTTAGAAAACAAACGTTGCATCTTGGAGCTTATGAATGATCCTAATGTCTCTGGCCATTTTTATTCAACTTTTTTAGTATGGATAGTTGATTATCATGTATATTTGATATATATTTTTTGAATGAAATGCTACTATATTGATGACTTTCTATGTTATGTTCCTTTCATGTTAGGACACAACTGCTATGGGTAAGGAGTTAACATGATTCCCAATTTAAGGATTTCTTAGATGGACTCTCCAGGACGAGTTGTTTACTCTTGATGAGTTGGGAGAAATACATTGGTATTCCATGTATATTCTCGCTATGAGGATTTAAT
Source organism: Viscum album (assembly GCA_963277665.1). NCBI lineage: Eukaryota > Viridiplantae > Streptophyta > Magnoliopsida > Santalales > Viscaceae > Viscum > Viscum album. The sequence continues at coordinate 1,143,361,007 of OY728159.1, read as the reverse complement.
TATACTCATGAGTGATACCGGTTATCTAGTTATAAGGATGGATCCATTGGAATGATTTCTACCCAATAACATGGATGATACCTGGTCCCCAATGTGAGATACATGGTAAAAAATCAAGATCACAGTGTCTTGAGTGATACATGGAAAACAAAATAGGTTTCCCTGTATGAACTAGATTAAATCTGTTATATTGAATGTTGTGTATAGACCCTTTAGATTCATCTTAGAGATCCTTGAATGGGCTCAGAATCCAAATTAGAATGGATGGATTTATTAATTAATCCATTAATGTGTGAGGAATATCCTATTATTATTATTTGTTGAGATTTATCTTATTCTGTGACATGGAAAATGTATCCCCTAACCAAATCATATGATTGTGGGTTTTCCCTCTAGTGTATCCTGGTTTATGTTGGCCATTGTATACATATTGTGCCATGTAAAGTACTCATTTTCAACATCTGACTTTTTCCAAAGCTAGTGGAATGGGACTAGTTTTCATATAGAAACAAGATGAAATTATTTTATTTATAAACATATAGACATTTATTATATATTGGGAAACGTCTATATTTCTGATAAAGTGAAATGTGTTGACCTAGACATATGGGTTCCAGCCTTCTACGATTACATCATAAAACCTACCCAATCATTGTTTTGTGCATTGTTATATTTTAAGGACATATATATGGATATTGGGAAGAATTATATGTCTAATTATTTATGTACATACTGTTTATTATGGATCATAGAGGAAGAGGATAGACCCTATACTCGAGATTCTTTGTAGCATCTTTTGGTATAAGGACCCGACCTTATAACATTATATAATGTTGAATTAAATGAATAATTCACATTGAGGATCCATTAATGTTTAGAGTTTTAGATAATTAGGCCATAAAAGTTACATAAAAACTTGAATATTACAAGTAAGCACTACTACTCAGTATCTATTTTGTTCATAAAATAATAACTTTTAAAAAGAAACATGTCTAGTTACATATTTTAGACAGAATGACTTTTCCATGATCCCATCCTTGACCATATTAATATTTAATTCATGTGGATAACATTTAAAAAACATGGGATGATCATAAAAAGGTCAGTAAGGGTTATAAAATTTGGATATAAAACATTATCCCATCAATAAATATAAATCAATGAAACCATATTTTTCAATCATAACATACCTTACAAAATCAATTGACTTAGGAATAACACACACAAATCCTAAATCAAAAAGGATACTAATGGAATCCATATCAAACATACATTGTAGCTATCACATCTACCTAGGGAGTTACACTTGGAATACCCATCATAGTATATTCCTTAAATATCTTAGAAAAAACATCAGATTTTCCTCCGTCATGTTACCCAATGCATTGGAGAGGTATCTCGGGCTCACCTACCCTAGGTTTATCACGGAACCACCCATATAAGTAAAAAATTCCCGACAACCATAACATAATCATAATATATAACCCATTAACAAAGGAAATATATCATTTACACATTCCAATATATCAAATCAAGATATTGAAATTAACAATGTTTTATCAAATCATTTTCAAAACCATTTAAAAAGAGGTTTTTGAATCAAAGTGTCCCAGACCACATTGAATATTTTAAATGAATTATAATTTTAAAACATTAATGTCCATACAAATAAATCCTAAAACCCATTTTGAAAACATGGACATTAATGAGAAATATTTATAATACTAAATCTTTAAAATATTTAAAATGATATTTTAGTTAAATTTTTTTAACAAAAAGTGTGACACTTGAATACAAATAATTGAGGAATAACATTTAATCAGAACAATATAGTATCATTAGAATAAATGGATTCATGATATAATATGTCAAAGTATAGTATATACACCATATAAGAGTGAATTGGTGCATAACAACAATGAAGTCTCAATGGAAAGCTAAATTGAGAGGAAATCCTTTATAAAGATGGTATCCTTAAATTAAGGATAAATCAATAACATAATTATCTGTGACAAATTTAAATACACCCAATATAATTAGATATTAATTGTATAACAATAATAGGTCATTCACTCATATTCATTGGATTACATATTCAATAAGTAAAATTTGAACCAAAAGAATTGAAATTGGGTTAAGAAGTTCCATTGTAAAAATTTAACCGCCTAATGGCGTCAATTTAAAGTTCAGAAAATTAGTTGATAAGATAAAAAGGGTATATCATCACTTGGACATAAATTTTACATTAATGGGGACATAAATGAACATATCCCAATATAATAAGATGTAAATTAAAAGATATAATAAAAAGAAGTCTTTTAAATAGAGGAGGCTGAAATGATCCCTTACCGATTTGGTAAGGAACAAATCATATGCCACATGATGAAGGATCATACAATGAAAATGTAAATAATCATAAATGAATGTATATACACAAAGAGTTCAATCGTGGGCAGTACATACACTACACGAAAGACAAAAGTAGCAAATATAGTATGAATTGTACGAGAATAAAAAGTGAGATGAAAAACTATTACTTCATTGTAATCAAATCGAGTCTTATGACCAAACGTTAATGACCGCAATATGAATCACATAATACCATGAATATAACGATAATAATAATAATATATATCAATTTCATTAAACATTACACCACATGCAATAAATAAGTGGTGAACAATGGAAATCTCACAGAATTAAAAGTTAGATAAGAAATCTCTTACCTCATGTCTGACTTGACACGACCGTTCTTTAATCTCCTGAATAATAAACTAAAGATAATTTCAACTTGCATAATAAACTTTTTCAAGTTTATTATTACTTTTATATCACATATTACCATGTTTTAAACATTATGTAACGATTTAATTTAATAATGTTCATTTTGTCGATATTTTCTACTTGAGTCAAAAATGGACTTCTTATAATTAATTTTTTTCCAATGTGGTCAATGGTTTATTATATCCAGAATTATATTCATGATTTAGATATCATATACATAATATATATATAGTATATAAACTTATTTATAAAAGTACATAACATTTAGAGGTATGAAATAAAATGCACCGTTCAGGGAGACGGTAAGTCGCACGTACGCATGAACGCTACTTTCATTTCTATTTCTTATTTTAATGGAATTAAAACATAATAACACATATGTATATTATAATTCCAGTATAATATAATACATAATATCATTAACTCTATACTTTATACATCCAACATAAGGCATTAACGTTTCACATCACTTTGAGGGGGTGGTAGTTCGCGCTTCCTCAAATGAGATTATCGTATTTACCCACTATGGAAACCATAAAGGCATGCTATAAATGTAAAATACAGAAACATAAAGAAAACATAAAAATAATATATAACATATATAAATAATGTTCCATCATAATTTCCACTATGAGAGGCGGTTATTGATATTTGAACAATCATCGTTTTATGAGGCGTCAGTTTTTCATCAATAAAAACATTATGTTCTTCATCCATTAGATGGATGTGTGTGTAAGTTTAGTTCGAATACTTCTCATAATAAAATCCTAGTATATTGAGGATATAGATGTTGTTACAAAATAATATAATAAAAGTGTTTAGGATTTGGATATGTAAAATAAAGGAAAAAAATTAAGAGAAACAATTACCTTTAATTTGGGTAACTACCTTTGATTTAATTCAAAGGACTTCTTGAAGTGTCTTATACCTATGGTAAGGCTTCTAGAAGGAGTTGAGGGATGTACGAAGATTAATTGGACAGAGTTTGGATTAAAAAAATGGCTTGAATGGTGTGTGGAATTAGTCATAAGTGGTCTCCATTTATAAGGGAGAGGAGGGGTATTTAGGAATGTTTGAAAACATTATTTTATTATATATTGATATTCAGTTTCTAATGGTCCAAAAATAATTATAGTAGAATATAAGATGACTAAAGGTCGAAATAAAATCATACAATAGAAATTGGATAGGTTTTTGATAATATTTTAATCATTATAATCTTATTTATTTAAATCATTCATTAATGAGGTAAACAATGCGTCATTATTGTGTCATAAATAATTTAAATTATTTGATGTCTAAAAATTATAAGAAATATACTATCATGTATAAAATATTATTATATTTCTAAATAATACTTATAGTCGAAAATATGACTAATATAACACCACGTAAAAATTAATTTAGTGAAAGATATTTGGGTTTGTCATTTTTTCTTTTACTTTAAGTTAATTAATCTAAATTGTCATTATCACTCCCAAATGAATCAATGGGGTCCCAAAATCGACCCAATGATACCCATGGTTGTAAATGACTCAACCAATAAGGTTTGGACATGAAATAACCCGAGATTTTATAAGATGTATTCTTTTTAATTTCTTTCATATCTTCTGTTTTACGATACACCATGATTATCTTGCGTTATACGCAACACCGTATTAGCTTGCTGTATACGCAACACTAATCTTGGATCTTGTTCCACCCAATTTCATATTTGTTTGATAGTAGTTATTCTACGAAACATTGATTATATATATATATATTCAATATATTTGGTTATACACAGCAACAAAGGAGTCGTGCACTACACGCAACCCTGACATGGCTTGCATTACACGCAATCACGACCTTCCTCAATAGTGTGTGTTGTACACAATACCGAGTTTTACTAAACAACGATATATTGTTATAATATTATTATCAACTAGCTGTTATGAATATTATTAACTAAATTATGAATTTTATAACATTATTATTATCTTACACATTTTCTAGAATATGGTATAGGAATAAAATAAAATTTTTGGGTAAAAAAAGTGTTTTTCAAAAAATACAGTTTTGCCGCCTTTTGATGGTGCACCCACATTAAATCTAGTTTTTGACATTTTATAAGTTTAATTTTACACAATAAAATTATTTTTTGGAATCACGATATAAAATTTTACCTTGGTTAAATTTTTCATATTATACTGATAACTTTCATATTTTAATGAATAGTAAAAAACAGCTATATTTTAATTAAAAACAACTTTTTTCATCATAATAAATTATTTGGTTAAATTAAAATATTGAATGGTTTTAAAGTATAAATGAAATATATTTTTACCATTTAATATAATGTATGTCATTAGCATTGATTTTACATTGAATTCGTCGGTTAAATCAATTCAATCTTTTGCAATGTTTTAAACAAAAACCCGTTTTCCTTCAACAACGGGATTAATTTTAATTTAATTTATGAAAATTCTGTGTATTGAATTTGAAAAAATTGATTCCATATTTGGAATCAGTGGGTTCAAATTATGTTAATAGGCTACTTTTTATTTTTGGGAATTATGAATTGTAACGACGGTAAATTTTATTTACCATAGTTAAAGGTAAATTGGGTAATTAAGGGTGAATATAATATTATAAAATTAACCTAACACATGTCAAAATTCTATTGGATGACTAAAAGTCGACCCATATCACCTAATGGTCTGATTAGATTCATTTTATGGAATTTTTACAATGAAAATAATTTAATTTTTATTAAAACCAAAGAATGTGACAACATGTCACTTTCTTAAATCTTATAAGTATAATAATTTTAATTTAGCGATAAAAAACATAAAACTTCGAACATGAATAGTTTCAAGAAATATAATAAAATTATCTACAACATGATAATTTATTTATATTTTTTCGAGATTAAATAATTATCATTAATGGTGATACATTAATGATGCAGGAATTATTTATTAAGTGAAAAATCAGTAATATAGTTTTTATTGAAATAATAATACCCATTAAAAGGCCCACAAACCGGAAAAAAACTTTTTTTAGTGTATATATATACCATAAGCAACCAATGACCTAATATATGACCGTTTGGAGTCTTATAATAGTGATTATGACACTTATATATTTTATTTTAAATGATGCCAAAGTTGTCACCTTCATAATTTAATAAATATAACTATTTAAATATTGTGATTTTAAGATTATAAATTCGAGTAAAAGTAATATTGTAAAATTTAATAGATTTATCTTAATTATAGGATTTTATTTTTAATTTTTATGCAACAAATAAGTATATTAAATAATTATACAAAAATGTTGTTGTAATTATTTTATTAAGAGATAAACCAAATAAATTGTTTTAAAAATAATAAAATAAATATTATATGAAGTATTTAATGTTCTCCACTACTTTTCAAGATACATATGACCTTTTATGAATCTATTAAAGCTTTTATTTCGAACATATCTTCTGTATGTATTTTATTTAAATTCAAATAATTGAATAGTGTCCAAATTGACAATATTGTTATTTTATAAAAATAACATATTTTAAAATTGTTTAATAATCACAAAAAATATATAAAAATTATAAATTTTCATTAATATGGTCTATAATGTTATAAAGTATCCAATTATAGAAAATTCACAACAAATAAGTAATTATTTGTTATAATTTAAAATTTGGAATGTTATTACCACAAATAAAATTAAATTGATTATGTATGGATAAATGAAGTTGATAATGTTTAAAATAATTTCCTAGCATGTATAAATTTTATTGGCTGATAATATTACAACCCTATATCATCTTATATTTGAATATTAGTCATTTTTGGAGGTTTTTAAGTGTGTTTAGATTTATTATAAATTAATAGTTTTAAGATTTCCAAAGGTGCCCCTCTCCTCCCTTATAAAAGGGAACCTCCTCCCTCTCCACCTCACACCGATTTCAGCATTCAAGCTCGGCCAATCCCTTCACATTTCCCTTATAAACTTCCCTAGAAACATCCTAGAGGTCATGGTCTTCTTAAAAGACCAAATTTAGTACCCTAAGAGGAGGATTCAAAGAGGCATGTCAAAGAAGAGGTAATATCCGTTACTGATTCATTCAATTTTCTTTCTTCATAAAATTCTTATTATTTAGTTTTTTCATTATGAAGTAATAACATCAGTATCAATCATATACTGATATGTTATTATATGTATGAAACAATTATATTTCACCATCTATCCATCCTATGGAAAATGAAATCACCACGCGTGCGTACGTACAGAATATCGTCTCCACGCCGTGGTGTAATCTATTTTCCACCACCACCTTACTTGGATTGGTATATTGGTGTACATAATAACTATATATGATTATTTTAAAGTGATATTGATTCTAAAATAGTATTCATACACTCCAATAAAATTCCACGATCATGAGAATGATATCATCACTAGTGTGTACGTAGGGACTACCGTCTCCACGACACGATGAGATTCATTCTCCACGTTAACCATTCATGAATGATTATAATGTATATATAATAAGTAATCATGAATTATATGACATTATAATGATACTGGATTTATGTGTATATATATGAATGTCATCTACTTAATTCCATTCAACTCAATAAGAAAACGAAAACAGCGTTCATGCATACGCACGGCCTACTGTCTCCATGAACGGTGTATTTCTTTCCATCTACTAATCTAATATATATATGTATATTCTGAATATATATTATATATAAATTATTTTTTATATTCTGGAATTATGTAATCTTGATCTAAGTAATCATATGAATAAACTACAAGTCAAAACACGGACGACAAATGAAACGATTTTACCGAAAACGCTCTTTAACATGGAATTTACAAAAGAACTGGTAATATAAATTAATAAGTGAACCATATATGATATCATAAAAATGAATATTATTCTGGAATAATTCAATTACATTATTTAAATCATTATACAGGAGGTTCTGACACTTACAAAGAAAATCGGATCTAAGGTAAGGGAAATATCACAATCTCATTTTTATCCGAGATTGTTTATACTTTGGTATTTACTGGGGTGTATTTTATCATCCACATCCATGTTTAATCAATATGTAATATTATTTCCATCCACCTAAAATTTTGTAAATCCATTTTTACCTTTTGGTGGGTTTATAGTAAAAGATATGAAAGGAATCTTTTGTCGTTTTTTCGTACGAGGTACTTTTTGACTTTTCTGACAAAAGTACGAGAAGAATGTTTTTTTAACTTATACCGCATGAATGGATTTTTAAAACATTATATCCAAGAAGATTCCTTTACAAGTTTTCATGTTTATTTTTAATCAACTTATTTTAGTTTAAAATTGTATGACATGTTAAGAAAGGAAAATTTTTTTGAAGTAGAAAGGATATTTTCCTCAAGAATGGAGTTCAAGTGTTTTATCAATGTTATTTTCCATCTAAGATAATATAGCATTCTTTTTATATCCCTATTATTATATTTATTTGATTATTTTGTGATGGAATTATTTTTATGAATTCTTTTATCTTATATGAATTGATTTATGATGTCATGTTGTTTAAGAATCCCATTTTTATTACATGGGTTATGCAATGATGTATGATTTATGATTTTGTGGCACACATATGAATGGTATCATTATGAGATGGGTGGGACCTATATCTCCCTCCAATGCGTTGGGTAATGATTTTAAATCTCATGAGATAGACAAGGCTGGAACAGTAGGTTAAACCGGTTCAGTGAAATAGGACTGAAATGAGGAGTGAACTCGGTTCAAAAATGGACTTTGTCCACTATGATAGTCTTGGCAATGAGTCTTGAATAATAAGAAATTATTATCTATGACTTTGTGTGTATGCCACAAAGTGTCATGTTTTATGTTATGATTATTGGGATTACATTTCACTACTATGATCCATCCCGTGTTATGATATTATGATAACTTTTGCAGGTTAAGATTTCCAAAATATTATGTTCTTATTAATATGATGTGATTGACATTTCTTTTGTTTACCATAATGAGCATTTGAACTCACCCTTTTTTGTTTTCTTTTCACCAGGATATAAAGAAAGGTTTTAGGTATAAAAAACGGAATATCTTTATGGGAGATGTTTAAGATCTTTCACCATGATTAGAAGATTATATTCCGAGTTTCCAAAGACACTAAACTATTACAGTCCTTGTGTCTATGTTTTTTGTTATGTACTAAGTATTCCGAAAAAGTAATGTAATGTCCATGTACTTCAAGCTTCGGGTCTCTACAGTTGGTATCAGAGGAAAGGTTTAGTCAACCTTTGGAAACTAGGATGCGAGAACTTTAGTGAGATCCCTAGAGATATTTCTAAGGTATGTTTAGGGATGTCCCTAAGGTTAAGTATACGTATAGGATATAGTCCTAGAACTGCGGTAACGATCATAGAATTTAACCTAAGATGTTAGATATTGAGGGTTCTCCCCCTTTACTATGTTTTTTCCCTAGCATGATTTTTGCCTCTCACACTATTCTTTTTGGGTCTTAGAAAATGGGTGGAAACAGGATGATTCATGATAATGGAGGATATGACTGACAATGGAATGATATTCTTCATAAAAAACCAAATGAAATGGGATTTGGAAGCCCAAACAACGTTATTATTCCAAATCATTAATCTCATAATATGATCAATAATCTCAACTTTGGTAAGTTTCCCGACTAAGATAATAAGAGAAAGATGGAGTTTCATGATGATCATAGAGGAAAGAAAGTTAAATTTCCCTCATGTAAATCATGTGGGAAGAGGCATCGGAGAGATTGTTTCAAAGGAACAGTAAGATTCTTTGGGTGTGGAAAATATGGACACAAATCCAATAAGTGCAAATAAAAAGGTTTATTTAAGACCATGGATGGGGATAATGGTATTTCTACGACATCAACAATGGTTAAATGTTTTAAATGTGGAATGTACAGGCATTATGCAAACCAATTACCTAAGGGAAAGTCTCATGAAGAGAATCAGTACGGTCGTATGGGTAGTATTTATGTTGATGATGATGAAGAGACTACAAATGATATGTGAGATGAAAGAATTGTTGAAGCTCGGTCAATGGTTTATGAAGCTAGTGGAATGATTACATGTTTATCAAGTGTAATGTTGTATAAGTAATCTCATGGTACTATGGAATAAATAGACATCTAAGGATTATTACACTGTTTTCTTTCCTTGAGTTTTGAAAGTGTATGATTAATGGTACCAGTATCCGTGAATGGTTATTCAGATATTCTTGGAATGTAGAGGATATGCGCATAATGAAGGGATAAGGAGAAAATTAAATGATTGATAATATTCCTGAGCTCATGACTCATATAAGGAGAAGGTTATATCATGGATTGATTAAATAGATTGTTTTTGGATTTTGGTATATGGAAAGAGTTAACTTTTGACAAACATTCATGTTTTCACTAAGTTTTAATGGGTTTTCATTTTTCGAGAGAATACATGATTGAGGTATTCACATGATTGGATTGTGACCAACAAGATATATGGGGGATAATTGATTGTATTCACATGCTTGGTTGATGACATTTCAAGTAATCGTTTTCTTTATACTATGATCTTGGACCGAAGTATTTTAGATAAGACTAAAGATTGGAATGCATTATGTTGGACATAAGTTATTATTGTTTAAGGATAGAACTTTTATTTTATTATATTGATGGTATTTTATAGTAATGTAATTTTAGAAAAAGGACAACCTGCAGGATGGGCGACAACCCATCGTGTCGGACAAGGCTGTGGGAATTGAACCCACAACTGAAGTGTGACTGGCCATTATCTCCTACCACTTTCCTATAAGAAGTCCCTAGTTAGTATAAATTAGTTTTATTTTATTAATAAGTATGATATATGAAGTATAAGTTCATTTTTGGAACCATATACGATTAATCTAACCATATGATGGACTTATAACTTTTGCTAACCTTTTGTTTGAAACAGATGGAATGACCCATCATTCTATCACATGATATGCTAACACATCACGAATAACAAATTCAACATCATTTCATTAAGGGATGAAGTGGAAATTGATCAATTCATGAACAACAGTGAGATTGTACCAAAATCATGTAAGTATTTCTTTTAATTCATCAACTATAGGGAAATGATCTTGAAAACCAAAAATGTTGTCTTAGTGACCTTATATCCGATGAATCAGATGGTACCACAGATCATCACAAATCCGTGGCTTTGTGATTGTTGGATTTTTCATAGCCATGTTCTCTACCACACATTATCAGAACATGATGGTTAGATTTGTCTTCCATATCCATATTTTCACCTATGTTTTCCTATGTGGAAACCCAGTGATTAGTTTATTTGGGTTACTATTACGTTTTATACTTTAGATTAAAAAGATAAGTTTTGGTATTCCTTTTTACGATGTGGGTTTCAATTAAAGAAACTTTCAAGTAGAGAACCATTTTTTACACCGATGAATTTCGAGGGAGAAATTCATTTTAAGGGGGGTAGAATGTAATAACCCGAGATTTTATAAGATATATTCTTTTTAATTTCTTTCATATCTTCTGTTTTACGATACACCAAGATTATCTTGAGCTATACACAACACCGTATTAACTTGCAGTATACGCAACACTAATCCTGGATCATGTTACACATAATTTCATATTTGTTTGATAGTAGTTATTCTACGAAACATTGAATATATATATATATATATTCAATGTATTTTTTATACACAACAACAAAGGAGTCATGCAATAAACACAACCCTGACTTGGCTTGCATTACACGCAATCACGACCTTCCTCGATAGTGTGTGTTGTACGGAATACCACATTTTACTAAACAACGATATATTATTATAATATTATTATGAACTAGCTGTTATGAATAGTATAAACTAAATTTTAAATTTTATAACATTAGTATTATCTTACACATTTTCTAGAATATGATATATGAACAAAATAAATTGTTCGAGTAAAATAAGTATTTTTAAAAAAATGCAGTTTTGCCGCCTTTTGATGGCGCACCCACATTAAATCTATTTTTTTACATTTTTATAAGTTTAATTTTACAAAATAAAATTATTCTTTGGAATCAGGATATAAAATTTTACCTTGGATAAATTTCTCATACTATTCTGATAACTTTCATATTTTAATGAATAGTAAAAGCACGCTATATTTTAATTAAAAACAACTATTTTCATCGTAATAACTTATATTGTTAAATTATAATATTGAATGGTTTTAAAGTATAAATAGAATATATTTTTATTATTTAATATAATTTATGTCATTAGCAATTTTTTTACATTGAATTCGTAGGTTAAATCAATTCAATCTTTTGCAATGTTTTAAACAAAAACCCATTTTCATTCGACAACGGGATTAATTTTAATTTAATTTCTGCAACTTTTGTGTATTGAATTTGAAAAAATAGATTCCATATTTGAAATCAGTGGGTCCTAATTATGTTAATATGCTACATTTAATTTTTGGGAATTATGAATAGTAACTATAGTAAATTTTATTTACCATAGTTAAAGGTAAATCAGCTAATTAAGGGTGAATATAATATAATGACATTACCCTAACACATGAAAAAATTCTATTGGATGACTAAAAGTCGACCCATATCACCTAATGGTCGGATTAGATTCATTTTATGGACTTTTTACCATGAAAATAATTTAATTATTATTAAAACCAGAGTAAGTGACAACATGTCACTCTCTTAAATCATATAAGTATACTAATGTTAATTTAGTGATAAACATCATAAAACATCGAACATGAATAGTCTAAAGAAATATAATAAAATTATCTACATCATGATAATTTATTTACATTTTTTAGGGATTAAATAATTATCATTAATAGTGATACATTAATGATGCCGAAATTATTTATTAAGTGAAAAAGCAGTAATATAGTTTTTATTGAAATAATAATACCCATTAAAAGGCCCACAAATCTGAAAAAACTTATTTTTAGTGTATAGATATACCATAATCATCAAATGACCTAATATATAACCGTTTGGAGTCTTATAATAGTGACTATGACACTTATATTATTTTATTTTAAATTATTCCAAAGTTGTCACCTTCATAATTTAATAAATATAACAATTTAAATATTGTGATTTTAAGATGATAAATTCTAGTAAAAGTATTATTGTGAAAGGTAATAGATGTATATTTATCATAGGATTTTATTTTTAATATTTATGCAACAAATAAATATATTAAATAATTATACAAAAATGTTGTTGTAATTATTTAATTAAGAGATAAACCAAATAAATGGTTTCAAAAATAATAAAATAAATCTTATATGAACTATTTAATGTTCTCCACTAATTTTCTAGACACATATTACCTTTTATGAATCTATTAAAGCTTTTAGTTTGAACATATCTTCTGTATGAATTTTATTTAAATTCAAATAAATGAATAGTGTCAAAATTGACAATATTATTATTTTATAAAAATAACATATTTTAAAATTGTTCAAAAATCACAAAAAAATATATAAAAATTATAAATTTAAATTTATATAGTCTATAATGTTATAAAGTATCCAATTATGGACAATTCACAACAAATAAGTAATTATTTTTTATAATTTAAAATTTAGAATGTTATTACCACAAATAAAATTAAATTGATTATGTAAGTATAAATCAAGTTGATAATGTTTAAAATAATTTCCTAACATGTCTAAATTTTATTGGATGATGCGATTAAAACACTATCTCGCATTATATTCGAATATGAGTAATTTTTGGAGGTTTTTAAGTGGGGTTAGATTTATTATAAATTAATATTTTTAAGATTTCCAAAGGTGCCCCTCTCCTCCCTTATAAAAGGGAACCTCCTCCCTCTCCTACTCACACCAATTTGAGCCTTCAAGATCGGCCAATCCCTTCCAATTTACCTTCCCAATTTCCCTAGAAACATCCTATAGGTCCTGGTCTTCTTCAAAGACCAATTTTAGTACCCTAAGAGGAGGATTCAAAGAGGCGTTTCAAAGAAGAGGTAATATCTGTTACCGATTCTTTCAATTTTCATTCTTCTTAAAATTATTCTTATTTAGTTGTTTCATTATGAAGTAATAACATCAGTATCACTCATATAATGATATGTTATTATAAGTATGAAACAACCATATTTCACCATCTATCCATCCTATGGAAAATGAAATCACCGCGCGTGCGTACGTACAGAATACCGTCTCAACGCCGTGGTGTAATCTATTTTCCACCACCACCTTACTTGGATGGGTATAATGGTGTACATAATAACTATATATGATTATTTTAAAGTTATATTGATTCTTAAATAGTATAAATACACTCCAATACAATTCCACGATCATGAGAACGATATCATCGCTCGTGTGTACGTACGGACTACCGTCTCCACGACGCGATGAGATTCATTCTCCACGTTAACCATTCATGAATGATTATAAAGTATATATAATAAGTAATCATGAAATAAATTACATAATAATGATACTAGATTTATTTGTATATATATGTATTTCATCTACTTAATTCCATTCAACTGAATAAGAAAACGAAAACAGCGTTTATGCATATGTACGGCCTACCGTCTCCATGAACGGTGTTTTTCTTTCCATATATTAATCTATTATATATATGTGTATTCTGAATATATATTATATATAAATCATGTTTTATATTCTGTAATTAAGTAATCATGATCTATGTAATCATATGAATAAACTACAAGTCAAAACACGGACGACAAATGAAATGATTTTACCCAAAACGCTCTTTAACATAGAATTTACAAAAGAACGGGTAATATAAAGTCATAAGTGAACCATATATGATATCATAAAAATGAGTATGATTCTGGAATAAGTCAAATGAAATTATTTAAATCATTATAATGGAGGTTCAGACACTTATGAAGGAAATCGTACCTAAGGTAAGGGAAATATCACAATCTCATTTTTATCCGAGATTGTTTATACATTGGTATTTACTGGGGTGTATTTTATCATCCACATCCATGTTTACTCAATATGTAATATTATTTCCATCCACCTAAAAGAAATTTAATCCATTTTTACACTTTGGTGAGTTTATAGTAAAAGATATGAAAGGAATCTTTTGTCGTTTTTGGTACGAGGTACTTTTTGACTTTTCCGACAAAAGTACGAGAAGAATGTTTTCTTAACTTATACGGCATGAATGGATTTTTAAAACATTATTTCCAAGAATCTTCCTTTAAATGTTTTCATGTTTATTTTTAATCAACTTCTTTTAGTTTAAAATTGTATGATATGTTAAGAAAGGAAAATGTTTTTGAAGTAGGAAGGATATTTTCCTCATGAATAGAGATCAAGTATTTTATCAAAATTATTTTTCCATGTAAGATAATATAGGGTTATTTTTCTATCCCTATTATTACATTGAATTGATTATGTTGTGATGTAATTATTTTTATGAATTCCTTTATCTTATATGAATTATTTTATGATGTCATGTTGTTTAAGAATCCCATTTTTATTACATGGGATATGCAATAATGTATGATTTATGATTTTTTTGCACACATATGGATGGTATCATTATGAGATGGGTGGGACCTATATATACCTCCAATGCATTGGGTAAAGATTTTATATCTCATGAGATAGACATGGCTGGAACGGCAGGTTAAACCAGTTCCGTGAAAGAGGACTGAAACGAGGAGTGAACTCGGTTTAGAAATGGACCTTGTCCACTAAGATAGTCTTGGAAATGAGTCTTGACTAATAAGAAATGGTTCTCTATGATTATGTGTGTATGCCACAAAGTTTCATGTTTTATGTTATGATAATTGGTATTACATTTAACTACTATGATTTATCCCATGTTATGATATTATGATCTCTTCTACAGGTCAAGATTTCAAAAATGTCATGTTCTTATGAATATGATGTGATTGATATGTCTTTTGTTTACCCTACTAAGCATTTGAGCTCACCCTTTTATGTTTTCATTTCCCCATGATATAAAGAAAGGTTTTAGTTATAAAAAAAGGAAGATCTTTATGGGAGATGTTGAAGATCTTTCACCACAATTAGAAGATTATATTCCGAGTTTCCAAAGACACTAAACTATTCAAGTCCTTGTGTGTGTGTTTTTTGTTATGTACTAAGTATTCCAAAAAAGTAATGTAATGTCCATGTACTTCAAGCTTCGGGTCTCTAAAGGACAAGTATTAGGATAATTTTGATTTATTATAATATTCTTTTTACAATTAATTACCTTATTTTCCTTTAACTGTGGTAAATAAAAGTCAAAAGTTGCTATTCAGAAAAATTATTTTCATCTTATTGAACCACATTTTATTTCATGATAACAACAATGTATGTCAGATTTTTGAAATTCATTTCAAATAAGTGGTAAAATTTCATTTAAATGAAAATCACAGTTATTTTAACTACCACTAAGTGGTTTCACTATTCATCAAAAATTGAAGCTTTTCAGAAAAAATACCAAAAATTCAGCCTAAGATATATTTAATATTCCAAATTCAAAATTGATGTCTATTTTTTCAAATTCGAAACATATAAGTGGCATTAATTAGTTTTAAAATTAATTCATGTTATCAAAACAAATGGCATGTTTTTAAAAATCAATAACTATCAAAAGAGTGAAATTTGTTTATGTCCAATTTCAAAGTTAAATTAATTCCAATGAACAAAATTGGATTAAATGATAAAATTATATTTTAATTTCACATTAAACCCAATAAAAAATATAACCTAACCATATAAATAAATTAGATTATAAGGCACTTATGAATTAAAATATAATATTTTTCACTATTCATTAAAAACTAACTTTATCGAAAAATTCAAAAGAATTACAGAAAGTAAATTTTGATGTCCCCATTCTAAAGAAGGATTTTATTTGGTCAAATAGAATGTATTAAAGTGACGAAAACTATATTTAAAAAGGGTTTTCCATTAAAAGGTGATAAATTTGCCTGTTAATGTAAATTATGTTTAAAATTAGATTCATTCACATTTTGAGCCTCTTTTTTTTATTGGATAAATGTAAATATATTTAACAAACATGTATAATCATATTTTAGTTAGTTTCATTCATTCCCGCTAATACATAGGCTAACAGATAACTACTGTTTAAATTAATAATATATTATTAGTGTACAATGTAAGATTTTAATGAAACTCGTTGTTGCGTATCGGGTACGCTATCGAACATAGAAACCCTTTTAAAGTAAAATTAATATTTAATTAAAAAATTAATAAATAAGAAAAATTCATATTTTTTATTTACCAGGGATGTAAAATCCTTCCCCCTTTTGGGAATTTCGTCCTTGAAATTTTATAATTTGGGCTCATAAACATTATTGAAAGTCCCATATTGGAAAAAAAGTGTCATTAAAACTATCACTTTAAAAGAAAGAAACAGAAGTACAATGGTCAACCGAGTTAACCTATACTAAGTTTCAATGAAAGAATGGATATGGAGGAGAAAAAAAGGGTCAAGTTCTGATGGAGAGTGATAGGAAACATGATTAGGATAAAGTTAACCATAAGAAAATCACAAACATATGATGTGTGTAAACGGTCTTTGATTACCCAGTAGTACACGTAAACAAACAATGTTTTTGTTTTATGTTCCGTTTCATAATTTTAAGGAATTCGTCTTCTACATAGAAAAAAACACAAGGAAATATACATACCATCAAGTAGAGTTTCATCTTTTAATAAGTTTCTACCAAAACTAATCAGTTCTCTAAACGATGAGAATTCAAAAAGGCATGGTCACATCAAAACAACAAGAATCATCCATTAGAGAATCACATAATCCAAAAAAGGAGAAATATTTATTTTCCTTGTATTTAGACATTAAATAAAACCAAAATTTTTAGTACATGATCAGATAATCACCAAAAGGATAATCCTTTATAAAAAAAATAATACTCTTAATCTCCAAAATTCAAAAAAAGAACCGAAGATTCAAGAAAGGCCATTAAATAAACAGTTATCCTTAAAATTCATAAAATTATTCCAAACTATTATTGAAACCCAAATCTCTGAAGGATTTAATCACATAGTCTTCTAAAGTAAATCTTAGCATTTATCTCATAATAACATAAGTTACTTTTAAAGTCTCATACTGAAAAGTAATTATCCTAATCACATATCCTCCATGATAGGTTAATAATTTCCATAGATAACCCAAAATAAACTTCTTGTTGATTTATAAGATCATCTAACTAAAAATAATCTGTCATACAAACCAGGGACATCACGTAGTCTAGTGGTAGGCGAAAAATACCAGTCGCACTTTGGTTGTGGGTTCGATTCCCACAGCTTCATTCGACGGGACGGGTTGTCACACAGTTTTTGTGTTGTACCTTTTCAAAAATTACATAATTTTATAAAATTACAAAAAAGAGATAAATTCATCAAAAATAACCATAAAATATTTTAACCACAAAGGTTATCAAATAACTTTCGATTGGCATCCCAAAATGTATTATCTGGTAATTTCCTCAAATTCAAGGATCATATAAACCCAAATGGTTATTTATTACTATATGCACAAAATAGAAGATAATTATTCATTGAATTAAATATTAATATATGAAACATCAAGGTTACACATAATATAAAAATACTTCTAATGTAATCTCATCATCCAAAGAGCCTTAATACTTTTAATCATTTCACCATCCTAAATTCTTCCATATATTTGGAATCTCTTATATGTTTACTTCTTACACATTTAACATTCTTCATGATCTATTATCCATTCCCTTCCAACTAATTATGAAATAATTATTTCCAACAAAAAATATCATGAATCATATCCTAATATTTCAATAATATGAATGCATATGTTAAGAAATAATCCATACCTTTCATTTTTCATTATCAGTTTCTTCATCCTCCATCGAAATGTAATTAGGTCTTGGTAAATTAATATTTGTGTGATCCTGGTGATCTCATTTCCAAAACTTCTTCATAGGACATGTGTTTGCCTAATGACCATGGACACCGCATTTGAAACATTCAATTCATCCCTCAGAAAGGACTTCTTTCCCTTTCCTACAGTCAACTAGATGCTTCCCTTTTCTATGGAAGGTTCTTCCTTTATGACCTTCATTTCCACATCTATAGCATCTTTCTGTCCCTTTGAAACATTTTCCTAGGTGTTTCCTTCCAAATCTTTGACACACAGGTTTTTGAACACACTTACCTCTATAATTATTCCTGAACATCTGTAGGTATTTTTTTCTCAAATATATGATGCCTTATAAAGATCACTAAGGTTCATGTGGTCAATCATGACTCTAGATAGTTGGTTGAGAATAACTACAAGTGTTCTCATTGAAGCTCCCATATCATTCAGTTTCTCGTTCAGAAAATCGTCACAATTTTCTTCACATCCACTGTTACTTTGGTGCCAGCTAGATCCATCCATTTAATAAAACCAAAAAGGTCAGAGTGAGTATATCAGTAAAATCATCATATAATATCGTATGAGTATGGTAAACACTAAGCTATAAATATTCATTTTATCTACAACTCAATCACTTTATCTAAGAAAACTGTGAATCTTTTTGAAAAACTAACAATTATTGTAATTTCACTTATGCTTAAATAATTCTCTAACCTCTAATGTTATCGAAAACTGACCTATGATACCAACTATACGAACCTGACCTTATAACATTACATAATGATTAATTAAATGAATAATTCACATTGATGATATTTTCAGGTTTAGAGTTTTAGATAATTAGTCAATAACGGTTACATAACAACATGAATATTACAAGTAGACACTACTACTCAGTATCCATTTTTTTCCTAAAATAAAAAATCTTATAAAGAAACATGTCTACTTACATATTTTAGACATCATGACTTTTCCTTGATCCCATAATTTACCCTATTAATCTTTAATTAATGTGGAAAACATTTCAAAAACATTCGATGAGAAGAAAAAGCTTAGTAAGGGCTATAAAATAATGAAGGAAAATATTATACCACCAATAAATACAAATCAATGAATCTATATTTTTCAATCATAACATACCTTACAAAATCATAAGATTTATGAATAACACACAGAAATCATAAATCATAAAGGGTACTTATGGCATCCATATCAAACATACATTGTAGCTATCACAGCTACGTAGGGAGTTTCACATGGAATACCCATCACAGTATATTCTGTAAATTTATTAGGAGAAACATCATGTTTACCTCCGTCACATTACCCAATGCATTGGAGAGCTATCTCGGGCTCACACGCCCTAGGATTATCACGGAACCACCCGTATACGTAAACAATTCCAAATAACCATAAGATAATCATAACATATAACAATTGTATAAATTAAAGATAACATTTCTATATTCCACTATATCAAATCAAGATATTTAAATAAACAATGTTTTATCAAGTCATTTTCAAAACAATTTAATAATAGATTTTTGAATCAAAGTATCCCATAACACTTTGAAGATTTTAAATGAATTATAATATGAAAACATTAATTTCCATATAAATAAATCCTAAAAACCATTTTAAATACATAGAGATTAATGATAAATATTTAGAATAATAAATCTTTAAAACATTTAAAATGATATTTTAGTTAAAGAGGTTTTTAACAAAAAGAGAGACTTTTGAATACAATTAATTAAGGAATATCATTTAATCAGAACATTATAATATCATGAGAATAAAGTTATTCATGATATAATTTGTCAATGTATAATATATACACCATATAAGAGTGAATTGGTGCATAAAAAAATGATGTCTAAATTGAAATGTAAATTTAGATAAAATCCCTTATAAAGATGGTATCTTTAAATTAAGGATAAATCAATCACATATTTATGAGTGAAAAATATAAATACACCAAATATAAGTGTATATTAAGTGTAAAAGAATAATAGGTAATTCACACATATTAATTGTATGACATATTCAATAAGTACAAGTTCAACCCAAAGAATTGAAATTGGTTTTAGAAGTTCCCTTGTAAAAATTTGACAGCCTAGCGTCGTCACATTAAAATTCAGAAAATGATTTGATAAGTTAAAAAGGGTATCTCATCACTTGGACATAATTTTTAAATCAATGGGGATATAAAAGAACATACCCCAACATAATAATATGTAAATTAAAAGACATAATAAAGATAAGTCTTTTAAATAGAGGAGGGTGAACGGTTCCCTTACCGATTTGGTAATGTAAAAAACATACACCACATGGAGAAGTATCATAAAATGAAGATGTAAATACTCATAAATTAATGTATATTCCACAATGATTAAAATAATGGGCAGTACATACACCAAACAAATGTAAATAGTGGCAAATATAACATGAATCTCAAGAGAATGAAGAGTGAGAAGAAAAACTACTACTTCATTGTAATCAAATCGAGTCGTATGACCAAATGTTAATGACCACAAAATGAATCACATAATTCCATGAATATAAAGATAATAATAATAATATATATCAATGGTAGTACACATTACACCACATGAAAAAATAAGTGGCGAACAATGGAAATATCATGGAATTAAAAGTGAGATAAGAAATCCCTTACCTCGTGTCTGACATGACTCGATCGTTCATTAATCTCACGAATAATATACTAAAGTTAATTTATACTTTCTTAAGAACCTTTTTCAAGTTTATTATTCCTTTTATATCACTTATTAACAAGTTATAAACATCATATAATCATTTAAGTTAATAATGTTCATTTTGTCGATATTTGGTACTTGAGTAAAAAATGGACTTCTTATAATTACATGTTGTTCATTTGGTCAATGGTTCATTATATCCAGAATAATATTCATGATTTAGGTATCATATATATCATATATATCTAGTATATAAATTTATTTCTAATATTACATATCATTTACATGTAAGAAATGAAATGCACCGTTCATGGATACAGTAAGCCGTACGTACACATCAACGCTACTTTCATTTCTATTTCTTATTTTAATGGAAGAAAAACATAATTAAATGTAAATATATAATAATTGAATAAAAATATCATAAATAATATCGTTAAATATATCCTTTATAAATCCCACATAAGGCATTAATAAGTCACATCACTTTGAGGGGGCAGTAGTCCGCGCTTCCTCAAATGAGATTATCGTATTTACCCACTATGGAAACTATAAAAGAGTGTTATAAATGGAAAATATAGAAGCATAAAGAAAAAATAAACATAATATATATCATATATAAATACAGTTCCATAATAATGGCCACCATGAGAGGCAGTTAGAGATATTTTAACATGCATGGTTTCGTGAGGCGTTAGTTTTCCATCCACAGAAACATTAGGTTCTTCATCAATTAGATGGATGTGTGTGTAAGTTTAGTTCGAATCCTTCTGATAAAAAAATCCTAGTACATTAAGTATACTGGTGTTGTTACCAAGGAAATTAATAAAAGATTTTAAGGGTTTGATAAGGAAAATAAAAGAAAACAAATTAAGAGAAATTGTTACCTTTAATTTGGGTAACTCCCTATGGTTTGACCCAAAGGACTTCTTGAAGAGAATTCTGCCAAAGGTAAGGCTTCTAGAAGGAGGAGAGGGATGTACGGAGATTAATTGGACAGATTTTGGATGATCCAAAAGGCTTTAAAGTTGTGTGGAATTGGTTAGAGGTTGTCTTCTTTTATAAGGGAGAGGAGGGGCTCTTTATAAAAGTGTGAAAACATTATTTTATTATATATTGTTATTCAGTTTCAAATGGACCAAAAATCATAATAGTTTAAGATAAGATTACTAAAGGTTGAAATAAAATTATCCAATAATAATTGGATAGGTTTTGGATAATATTTTAACCATTATAATATTGTTTATTTAAATGATTGTTTAATGATGTAAACACTACATCATTATTGTGTCATAAATAATTTAAATTATTTGATGTCTAAAAATTATAAAAAAATATTATCATGTAGGAAATACTTTTAGTTTTCTAAATTAGATTTATTGTTGAAAATATTACATATGTAACATCATATAAAAATTAATTTACTAAAGATATTTTCTTTTGTCATTTTTGCCTTTACTATAAGTTATTTAATATAAATTGTCGTTAACACTCGAAAGTGGCTCAATGGGGTACAAGAATCTACCTGAAGATGAACATGGTCATAAAAGACTCAACGAATAAGGTTTGGACAAGTGTTAAGATAATTTTGAATTATTATAATATTCTTTTTTCCTTAAATTACCTTATTTACCTTTAATCACGGTAAATAAAAGTCAAAATATACAATTCACAAAATAATATTTTAATCTTATTGAACCAAATTTTACTTCTTGATAATAAAAATGTATGTAGGATTTTTTAAATTCAATTCAGAGAAGTGGAAAATTTTCATTTAAATAAAAAAGTCAGTTTTTTTAACTATCACTAAGTTGTTTCACTATTCATCAAAAATTGATGTTTTTCTGAAAAATACCAAATATTCCGCCTAAGCTATATTTGAAATACCAAATTTAATAATGATATCTATTTTTCCAAATTAATAATATAGAAGTGGAATTAAATAATTTTAAAATTATTTCCCATTATCAAAATAAATAGCGTGTTTTTAAGAAACAATAACTATCAAAATATTGTTACTGGTTTATATCCAATTTCAAAGTAAAATTAATTCCAATGACCGACATTGTATTGAATGGTGAAAATATATTTTAATTTCACATCAAAACAAATTAAATATATCATCCAATAATATAAATAAATTATATTAAAAGGCACTTTTGAATTAAAATATAACATTTTTCAATATTCATTAAAAACTGAACTTTTTCGTAAAAATTCAAAAAATTTACACAAAGTAAATTTTTATGTCCCCATTCTAAAGAAAGATTTAATTTGGTCAAATATAATTCATTAAATTTACCAAAACTAGATTTAAAAAGGGTTTTCCATTAAAAGGTGATAAATCGGTCATTTAATGTAAATTATGCTTAAAATTTGATTCATTCACATTTTATGCCTCTAATTTCTATTGGATAAAAGTAAATACATTTAACAAACATGTATAATAATATTGTAGTTAGTTTCGTTCATTCCATCCAATAAAACATATATAAGTTAACTACCGTTTAAAATAATAATATATTATTAGTGTGCAACGTAAGATTTTAAAGAAACCCATTGTTGCGTATTAGGTACTCTATCGAAAATAGAAACCCTTTAAAGTAAAATTAATATTTAATTCAAAAATTAATAAATATGAAAAATTCATATTCTTTATTTACTAGGGATGTTTCATTTGGTCTTAATTTTAATTTTTTATAGAGATCATTTTATGTATGTACCTTTATTCACCTTCACACCCATTGTTTTCTAGATATATGACATCATGATCATGTTTTTTTACTAATTATTATTATTTATCATTCACCAATTGTTTACTTATATCTCACTGCTTATTCATTACCTTCCAATATTATTTTCTTATAAATATCTTTCCATTAGTTATTATCAATTGTTTAAGGTTGTGCATAAAAAGATAAATCATGGAATAATATACTCTTGGAAACATTGAAGGCCCTCACATATAGTTTTCAGCCTCTAGAGATCGAGGAGATACACTTGAGGTCATGTGGCCACTGCCTTAGGGATTCAATCAGTAACAGTCGTCGTGGGACACTACAATGTTGTATCCGAGTTCCTTTTTTCCTTTGTCTTATTTTTTGGGATAGATATATGATTAATACAATGGAATTTGGAATTTAATATGCTTTTGGACATTTATAATCCATTTACAAGGTAACCCAACTTACATGAGTTAAGATTTTTGGTTATTTATTATTCCATTTATGGTTGATACGATTTATCTATTGGTTGATAAACTTGTCTTATGGTGTTATTAAAATTTTTATAATGGGAACTATGATTTGTTATATTTATCCTGATGAGATAAGGGAATATTAAATTCATGAATCATTATAGGATGTATATGAGATGAACTATCATGCATATTACTACATCATATCTAATTAGTACTGTGAATTTTCCTACATGCATTGATTGTTTTCATGCCTTGTTGTTATAAATATTATTTCATGTTCGTTATAAATATAGAAATCTTCCAATTTAATTTGTAGATTAAATTTATGAATTATATTTATTGGACTTTTAAATTTTAATTTATAATGTGTATAGGCCCTTAAAAATTGAAATGGTGATCCATGAAATCCTATATTTTAAAAATTAGTTGATACTTAAATGAGTTAAAATTAATACCACCATTAGAAAATAATTTTTTTATGCATGTGTATGTGATACCTTGACTTTGAACTTACCTTGTAGATGGGATATAGGCCATGATTCTTTTCATCCTTTATGTCTATAATTATTTAGACCTAGCTACAAGAGAAGGATTAGAGTTTTTTCTTGTTCATGGAGGATTTGTAGCTACTATTCCTTACTACTCTATTTATGTTCTATCATTATCAATTTTCCCTAAATTCATTCCTTATATATTATAAAATTTTATCCATGGTGTATAGGTTTATAAATGTAGTGTTATTGAACTATGATATGTATTTATTATATTCCTAGATATTGGAGAGTAGAACACTCCAATTTTTGGAGGAACATAGCCACCGATTTTATATCATATAGAGCCTATTGAGAAACCTCCTGATGATATTTTACTAAGAATAAATAATAAATTTAGGTATATTTGTTTCATGTTTATGTATTCTTTTCAGAGTGATCCCCAGCCTACCCCAACTATGGCTGAGCTCACTCATGAATTTCAGTATCAGTATCCTCCCACCTTCTCAAGGGATGGTGGATGTCATGATGGAGATTCCTTTATATAAGATATGTAATCTATATTTTACCATATTGAGAATCCTATATATTAGAGGATAAATCTTTCTACCTACATGTTACCTGATTCATACAAGTCTTTTTGGGATGCAATTTATCAGTCATATAATTACAAATATATAGTTTGTGTATACTTCCAAATGACTTTCTATACTCATTTATTCATGTAGAATATGAGAGATGATTTACAGGGAGTTCATGCCTCTTCAACAGGGCATTATGATAGATCATGATTTTTCTTCTTGATTTACTGATCTATATGGTTTCTCACAATATATGGCCGATGATGAGTTGAATATTGTGAGGTTTTTTAGGATAGGATTTTCCATATTGTCTATTCAAAAGTAAACTCAATCTGGTTGAAAATAGTTACAATGATAGTGAAATGGTCCGTAATTAGATATATCTGAATCTCAAATATGATGGAAATGTGATGCATGGATGTTCTTTTCAATGGAAATGAGATGGTTCTCCTGGTACTTCAAAGATCCATCCTAATGAATTATGTGGGGCGGTTCCAACAACGTGATATATATGGATGGGTTCATATTATGTCTACAGTGTGGAAGGGTATTCTATAAGATGCATTAGTGCATGAGGAACCTGATAGAACGTCGAACAAGTAGTATGATGTGTCCTCTTCACTAATTCATCAATTTGTTTCCTATGGAATCTAGTTGTAGGGGGTCTATATAATCCCATCAATCTGTTAGAGGATTAGGGACTCCACGTTAGGTTATGTGTCTGTATTCTATGGGATAGTCGGGATGATGAATCATTGGTCATCAATTAGGTAGCCTTGCCCGAGTTCTTATCCATCAGTATAGTTGGTTTTGTCAGCATAATTGGGAAACATTTTAGGTTCATGGTTCAAACATATGTATGTAGTGCATCTAAAACTAGAGGAGAAAAGTCCATGACCTTCTACAGTTAGAGGTGATATCATATTATCTTATACATTAGTTTTGTCCATTTTCGATATAGACTCTTCACATTCATTATTATATTCTACATGCGTGGAGATAATTTGTATAGTAATCTAGTAGTTCTATGGTGTCATGTTCCTCGAATTGCTGCTAGTGGTCCCAAAAAAAGGGAAAACACTAGTGTCAGGAGTTCCCCCTTGAGATAGGTGGGTGTCATTTCATCTTTTATTTCATGGTCCTTGAGACGACTAGCCTTAATGTCATTCTTGGTATTCATTATATTGTACCTTATCATTAACATGTGTATTTTTATCATCATCGAGTGACATTCAAATCACTTGAGGGAAGTACATATTTACACCATGGAGAATGGGATATCCCGAAGGATCAAACCAGGCCAAATCGTACTGGGATGGGTGTAGTGACAACTTAGATTGTGTGTCACTTTATAAGAGATCATGGAATGTATTTAGGATCATTACCAATAATTTTGGATAATTTCAATGATTTCTCCTCTAAAGATTTCATTATTTTACCTCCTAAAAGAAAAGACGAGTTCACAATAGAGGAAGTATTGGGTGTGGCACCATTTCTCATTCCTACTTTTCAGATGGAACCTAAAAAACTCTATGAACTCCTGAATTACCTTGAATACATAGAGGATAAGTTTTTTATCCAACCCAACAAATCTCCATTGGTTCCCTTAGATTTTTTGTGCATTAAAGCCAATTGAACCATATTTTGGTGAAAAAATAGGTATCCACTTCCTCATAATTATGATCTCTTAGACTAGCTCGGAGGAGCAATTGTTTTCTCAAATAATTTATTTGAGTTCATGAAATCATCAGGTACATGTGAAAGAATCAGATATACTATATAAAATGTTCCAAATCAGTTAATACATGTATGAGTACTTGGTTATTTTGTTTCATCTATTGAACTCTCTAGCAGTATTCGGGTCATTGATAAAACAGGGTTTTCAACTATATATTTTTTTCTTCATGGTATCCTTCATAGACTACATATTTATGTACTCATGTGCCATACATTACTATAGTAATCATATTGAGATATAACCGAGTACACCCAAAGAGATCTATTTACATACAAAGATCAGAAAATGACACTTTTGGATGGGGATGATCACTTCATGGGATATATCGTATATGAGTAAAGAGTTTCAGTTGACCCAGTTATAAGAAATGATTTTTTCACTACTAACATATATCGGCCTCCTTATCAAATGTATTTGAGCAGTGGAAAAATATTTTTTCAGAACAAATTCTACCACCCTTTTAAGAAAAAATAGACGAAGAGTTTTCTTATAGAGGAGATGATTAAAAATCCCAAAATTATCCAAGGGTATGGACTATTTAATTTTTTTAAATCAAAAAAATGTAAATAGTAATTAATTATAAGAAGTTAAAGAAGGTATTCGTTGTGTTTAGGACATGATTAATTATTAGATTATCAGAAAAAAGGAAATAAGATGTGCCTCATAGTTTGTCTTCAACCGTGCGCCTGAGGGAACATTGTCATATAGGGTGTTAGATGTTTTGGACTCATCATATATGCAAGGATTGCATAAGGATAGTCAAATCGTGCAGCTAACCCTTTGAGGATACCCTTATATCTATTAAAGGTCCATGGTTAGTACACTTAGTTTCCAAACTATGTGGAAAATAGTGTGTAGTTCAAAATGACGGTGAATTTACAACTTTTATTTTCCTTAATGTTTTATTGGTTTTCATTATATCATTATTATTTTACTCTAGTAGCCTCCTACTACTATTGGTGCTTGCACTCCCATACTCACCTTTATGAGGTTTCTTTATTTCTCCCTCATTTCTCCACTAATTCCTTCTTCGTCAAAATCTTTAGACTCGTCTTGGTAATCTCTACTTCCACCAGCCTTCTTAGGAATTATTCTTCTACCATCCAATAAGGAATTTTTTTGCAATGTCTATATTCCTACATTCTAGAAGATTGAATATTTTTTCATTTTCTCCAATTTTAGGTTGAATCAGTGATTTTAAATAGATGAGTGGATGAATATGAATTTGAAGTAAGGTTTCTTGGCCTTTCTTTCTCAATTCGTCACTTTTTAGATGTCATGTCGTTGTTCTTCTCACTGAAACCTTCTAGTGAGGCATTTTTAATTCATATTAAATTTAGTTTAATGGTTTTTCAGGTCATATATGTTTTTACATTATAGATAAACCCAATAATGGTGTGCTCACATGTTGTTGGACACCCGTATGGTTGTGCCCACCATTGTTTCCCCTTTTTTCATACGGACCATGTTTTTAACTATTAAAAGTGATTTGAGTTTTCATTTAAATTCCTTTAATTATAAATTTAATTAAGGTAATAAGATATCCATGATATTTACCCTTAATCTTCAGGCATTTCCCTTTCTATTTAAAAGCACATGCACTATGAATTTCACTAAATTCTTTACGCCTGATAACAAAACATTATAATTTTATGTTAGATTAAAACCATGAATATTCTATGTGAGTTATTAAATTTATGTTACTCTATTTTTCATGTTATTTTCCATCATTTTAGGATTATTGCATAAGTAGTTTTATATGTTTAAATTCAGTGTCATTCTTGATCATGATTTATCACTTGATATATTGAAATTTATTTATTGCCTTGTGATTAGAGGAATGTCAATTCCACGTTCATTTTCTTTCTTTTCCATGATTATTCTTATTTTATTTCTCATAGTGGTCATAGCTTGTTGATTTGAGCATATTCATGATTTAAGTTCTTCATATATGCTTAATTAGACTTATTCAATAAGGATATTTTTCAATCTTGTTGATTTGAGATGTTCATTTCATCAAATGATACTATATTGATGACTTTAATTGTTAGGTTATATTCATCTCATGAAACCCTTGCTATGGGCTAGGAGAGGGTATTGATTCCAATTTAAGGATTCAATGGATTGTCTCACCAAGCTTGGTTGGTAACTATTGACACATTGGGAGTGATACTTTGTAATTATAGGTATGGGATCACTGGGTGGATTAACTTATACTCCTAAGAGAGGGGGGTTCTCTTGTTGAGAAACTAAGGATGGGTCCATTGGAAAGATGGTTCCATCTTTTCCCGGATGATACTCAATCCCATATGTGAGATACATCGTATAGAATCTTGGTCGCTATTTCATGAGTAATATAATGAACATGATATGGTATTTTTTGGACAGACACAATGACATATTTTACATAGGAAATTCCATAGAGACCCTTTGGATTCTACATAGATCGTCTTAGACGGACTAATGTTCTACTTTAGAATTGATGGAATGTTTGATTTCTCTTTTCAAACGTGATACATATAGTGTTATTATTATTAATTTAGAGTTCACATTTTTGATGACATAGAAAATTTAACCCTATGAAAAAGTAAATTTTTTTATATTTTCTCTTTGGGGTTATCTGGATTACATTGTCTCTAGTATTTATATTATTCCTTGAATAGTGAATCTCTCCATACATCCGGTCGAGGCCGAAGAAGGTGGTATTGTATGGGTGTTATTTTATGAACCCATAATATAATGTATTTATTTTATTTATTTGATACTCTGCATTTATTATATATTGGAACATTGTTCTTCTACTTATAACCTGAAGTAGATCTTCATAGACATTGTGTGTGTGGTCCTACTGAGATAAGATCTCACATCCTAATCGGTTGTCATTTGGAACATTAGAATACTTTATGAAATAAGTAATGGATATATGTAATTTTTCTTCTTCTTATTATTCATTTAGTTTCTACATAGTATAGATCTTGAGGGTAGAAGACCGATCCATTATTTGATATGTTGTGTAGAAGTTTTGGCCTTATTTTTAAATTTTTTATAGCATGTCATATATTCTTATACACTTGTTCTCCTGTAGTCTCATTTTTTGAATATATATGTGACATCAGGATCATCTATTTTTCCTATTATTATTATTTACCATCCACTAGTTAATTACATATATTCCATGTCCTATTCATTTAATTCTTATATTAACTTTTTACAAACATGTGATTACTTTTTATTATATATTGTTTACAACTATGATAAAAAATATTTTTTGGGGAATAATATCTTGATGGATGCATCATATGACCTCACTTATATTCCTTATAATCCTTTGTTTTGGGAGATGTTATTGAGGGCACCTGGCCACCACCTTAGGGAATAGTTCACCAACACATATGGTATGATTCTACCCATGGTTCCCCTCTTCTATCCTAGTGATCTCATAGCCCCGACTTGTTTTCATGTAGTTAAAGCATCACAAAGAATATTGAATGAGTTTTTCCATCCAATTTATTATTCAGAAACTTATTCATAATGTGTGTGCAATGCTTTCATAGAAGATATGGTGTCATTTATTCTTCTCAAATAAAAATGATTTTATCAACATACAAAAGATGTGATGGGGTGAAAAAATCTATACCTTCCATGATTTCTTATAGAGAGTAATCTATTGAAGTTTATTGTTTCCTAAAATATTATAATATTCATAAATGGAAAATTGTTTTTTAAGAGTTATCCCCCTTCGAAAAAAAAGTTATTCAAAGGAAAAAACCTCATATAGATCCATTAATAATAATGTATTGTCTTACTAATCCATGAATGGTGAATATTATCTTCATAAAATCACATGAAACCCAATATTTCATGATGATATAATAATGAATGTTCTAATTTATTGTGCAAAATTCCTAATATATATTAATCAGAAATGAAAAAATGCATGATCTTGATTTCATCTTTACAAAGAAAATTCATTCTAAAGAAGTTAATATAAATATTTTAATATTCTTCCTAGGGAAACCAAAATTTTTTTGTTGTCAGTTTTTCATTGATCAATTTTACAAAAATGACCATGATGATTTTATTAATAATTAAAGGAATATTATTTCCAAGAGAAACCATCCTAAAATCCTCAAAGTCAATAACATTCTCTTTTATTGATAATAATTCTATTAAGTGAGAATTTTTACCATATTGCATAGAATCCTGAATAAAAAAATCATTAACTAGATTTGATATATCATCCATTGAGATTTTCTAATAAAACACATTTTTTTAGTATAACCATCAAGAATGACTCCACTATCCATTTTGAAATAATGTAGAGAGAAAATCACTTATTTTAATGGATTCTTTCTAAGAGTATGATTTTGATGCTTCTCAATGCATGTGGTAATATTATCAATCAATGTAGATGTGAAATCAATTCCATCAACAAAATAAATTCATTTAAATTACCCTTATATAACATTGGATCTATCATTTTCATATATATAAATAGATTTTCATCCAAAAAATTCTATTATGTCATGATTTAATTTTGTTTTCATTGTTCAATATATGAAATAATTTCTTATTATCATACGCTTAATATAGATATTTAATTTTTAGTTTGAATATATTTAGTACTTTTTGAATAGTATTAAGATCATCCATATGGGTTCTATCATATTATTCCTCCCTATGTGGAATAATTGGACTGATATTTTTATGATAACAGTCTCTATGATACTTCTCATCATCATTGATTTTGTAATACAAATTAAAAAATTTCCATATTCTATAATCGTTAAAATTTTCCTTATAGAACATATGTATTTAATCATGAATCCAAATTGAACTATGAAATTTTTTTCATCTTCCAGTTCCCAATAATTATTTACCTTCATCCATGCATGGCATATTATAAATTATTGAATATTAAGGGTAAATTTTTAAAACATCACAAATTATTGGAGTGAAAAACAATTATATGATTTCAATATAAGTGGTGTTTGGGGAGAGAATATCCCAAGCCCCTAATTTATCTTCACATTTCATCAATTTGAATAAATCATATGTCATATTTAAATTCATTCCTTCTATGAAATGTATATCTTCTCTATGTAAACCAATTTATATTAATTGGGATATCATAAATATTTCCTTGATTAATGAATTTGGAGAATTCCAATGATGTAATCCTATTGATGTCGATGGATTTTTTTTATTGGGATTTAATACGTTGTTTATGTCCCCCAGAATAATACAATTATTTCCTATGTTCTCAGAAATGACCTCAAATTTATTTCAAAAATTGATTCTTCTAATGTATGACATTTTTGGAATAAAAATAAAGATATAGAATAACAAAAGATTATACGTATTAGGATTCAAGAATTATATTAATGTATGGTAAAATATATAAGGATTGTTCGATTAATGATTTTTTACTATGCTTTAAAAATAATGAATTGAATGGTTCCAAATGACTATAAGAATTTTTAATGGAAATTTGATGTCCATGGATAACACATTATTAGGGGAATGATAAACCTTAATTTCATCATTATGATATGATAATCATTTTTGGATAATGTTTTATTCCATATGAATATTCAAATAGGATGATACTGATTACTTGTAAAATAATTTGGGAGTTTTTGACTAGTGTTTTATTCAATCATTGATGAACATAACAACATTTTCTTTTTTTTAATATATATTATAATATTTGGAATAAATAAAAATGAAATTTTAGAAACAGAATTTGGGGTCTTTTGAGTTATTAACATTTTCAAGAGAATACATGATGAAGTTATTCATATGTTTTCTATGAGAAAACAAAAAGATACTTTATGATATATGTGGGAACAATCATATTCTATTTTGTAAAATTTAGTGGCCTTATTTATAATGTTTTTGTGTTCTATATCTCAAAACTGTTATAAGGTTAACCATTTATGGAATTGTTTATGTTTAAGTATTGTATGTATATATAAGGATTTATAAATATTTTATACCTTTTGAAATCCCTTTTCTTGTGAAAATGAAATATGGAATAACATGTCTTTAAATGTATGGATCTCATTATATATTAAATCTTCAGGAAATAAAAATTCACCTTTATTACTTGGAATTAGTGATGATGTATAATTATCTCAAGGAATAAAAAAGGGATAGGTCATCCTGAAATCATATAAGTATGTCTTTTCATACAATTTAATTAAATTTAGAAAAATAGATATTGAAAACATAATTGATATCCATGAACCCTAGATTTTGATGAATCATATATCGCCTTAAATCATGGTAGATTTATAGATTTGTGATATTTAACTTTCCCCTAACTGTTTACTATATCACTCTCCATCAATACCTAATTGTTAGATTAATATTCTATGTCAATGTTTTCAATTAACACCTATGTTCTCCCATTTTTAAACCTTTTAATGTGTTAAATTGGTTAACCATTATGTTTCCAACATTCATTTTTTAAAGGATGTTTCTGAATTCATTTTAATGTTATGGGTTTCTAAGAAAGAAAATTTCAAATATCAATCATTTGATAACCCAACAATATTTTGAGGTATAATTTCATTTTATGTGAGATAAAATGTAACTCGTCAAGAAATTGTGAATTATTATTTTTTAAATAAATTTCATCTTTTCATATTTTTTCATTTCATGAAATACTGAATATAGCCTTTTATATATATAATGACTAAATTTGTAATTAAGTATACAAAACACCATGTTAATAATTCACAACAATCATCACTTATATTAGCTTTCAGTACACATAACACTATGTCTGTCTAGTTTTAATCTCAATATCTAGTCCATTCGACAGCATACCTAACACAAAGGGATGACTTTTACTGAATTAAAATATACTATTAATATTATTAAAAATATATTATTATAGATCCACAATGTTTTTATAATAGAAGTAAAGAATAAAATTAACTATATTTTTAAAAAGTATATATAATTTATAAATGTATGTAAAATTAGTCCTTTTGTTATAAATTATTATAAGTGAATTAAATTTCTATTTGAAAATAATGATATTACTTTTCTAGGAAAATAATTTTCCAATGAAAAATATTCTTGTATGTAAAAAAATACAAAAAATTGAATAATGATTAAAATAAATTTAATTTTATATATTCAATATTTACTATTGATACTCATAAAATTGAATTTATATGAATAAGATAAGAATGAATCCAATTTTATGAATTAAATGATGAATTTTAACTAAAATGTAATTGTTCTGCTGTATAATCGAAATCAAATTTTTAATATGAATTTTCATACTATCATAATTTTTATTATATATAATTAGATTATTTTTTAAATAGGAATATAAAAATTATTTTGGGTTAATTTTTGGTGCTTCTATAAGATGCTTCATTTTTTAATGAATAGTGAAAACATTGATTTTTAATTCCAATTTGAATTTTCATCAAATTTATTAAATAGTATAAATTATTTTATAATTTGGTTTTAAAGTATAAGAAATTAAATTATAAATCCCTTAATAAAATTTAGGTCATTTTAGTCAATTGTAAATTAATATTTAATACAAAAACATTGAATCATTTGATCATTTCTTCTTTAAAACCCATTTCTTTCATCCCCTCTGCAGGGTTAAATTTTAATTAATTTCTTCCACATATTTGATTAGAAATTAGAAATAGAAATTGCATATTTTGAATCATTATAAAATTTAATTAATAATATGTTCAAAATATTTTTTGAAATAAAATATTATTAAAAGTAATTTAACTTAATTACAGCGATTAAGAGAAAAATTAACATCACAAATGACAATGCGCTAAACTTATAAAAAAATGACCCATAAACGAGTAAAATATACATTTTGAGGCCATATTTATACCCTATCATTCCTTTAGTATAACATGTGTCATTATTGGGGCCACATTACAAGGGAAAACATGGGTGGAATTCCATCATTCAAAAATTTACAAGAATGTCACTCCCCCTCAACTATAAAAAGGCACTCACCCCTCCAAATTTTCATCCTTATCATAACCTATAGAATGAAAAGAATACACTAAAATAATATTTTAACATCCCTACATTCATTATAGTATACTCAATTTTTGATGAAAAACATCCAAATAATCCTATTGGGGAAAACTAAAAAATGCTACCAAAAGAAGTTGTAACATCCTTCATCAAGATATTTTGTAGAATTTTAATTCTCCATCCTATAACAATTATATTCAATTAATATATAAAAACATCAGTATACTAAATATACGAATATATTTTAATTATATTTTTTCAACCAAAACATTCACACACATCCATATAATGCATAATGAACATACACTTCCTGTCTACGTTGATCTACCACCTCACGAAATAATGTAGTTAAATTCTAAAATTCCACATATAGTGAGTTGAAATTATGGTGGAAAATATGTTGTAATATGATATATGAGATATTTATTATGTATTTAATCTCAATTAATTTTTATATAAAACATACCTTCAGGATTTCAATTTTCTACAAAGTGATGACATTGTTTGTGGACGTGTGGACAACCACTACCTCAATGTGATGTGATTTTTCCAGACTCTACATGGAATGTATTAAGTATTGGTATAATAAACATATTTGATATATATAAAATCGTAATTCAAATTTTATGATAATATTTATATATAAACACATATATATTTCATTTTTTTCTTTCTCTCATTCATAATGATTATTAAATGGAAAAAACATTCCTTTGAACACATGACGAAAGGTCTCAATGAACGATGCATTCCATTTCATATTTATATAATTTTTATATTATTATAAATTTGTTTATATTGAATATATATTATATTTATATCATTATTTATATTATACAAATAATTAAATTGTGATCTAAGTAAGATGATTGAGAAGAATATGTTAAAACATGTTAAAAAAATAAAACAGATATTACCCAAATAACCACATTAACATGGTATTATTTTTAACTATAATACAAATATATATATGTTATATTATAAAATAAAATGTTTATGTAGTAGATTAAAAATAATTTTATATTTATTATATATGTTTTTTTTAACCTGTATGAAAAAATTCAAGGCTTAAGTTAAGGATTTTCTCATCTCAGTTTTTATATCCCTGAGATACATGCCATATTCACCACTCATTTATATTATGTGAAATATATAATAAAATGGATTTATTTTATTATTATTATCCTCAAATTTATTGGTATTAATGTATCCATTTGATGATATTTCCTTCATAGGGTTTATGTTTCAAAAGCTACTAAATTCGTAAAGTAATTCTGTCTAAACGTTTTTTGAAACACAAGCCATGTTATTCACATATATTTTTCTATGTGGTATATATTATTCCTTTTAAATTTTATACAATGAATATTTATATATAAATTATGTTTTATGTTTAATTTTTAGTTATTATTTAAATTATATTTTGATTCAATTTTATTAAAATGTTAATAGTTTATTGTTACAATCTAATCATTTATCTATATTATTTTTTATTATGATTAAATTGATGAAATATTATCATTAATATCTCAAGAACACTCTTTATGTTTATAACCATCTCAAAATTCTTGTTATATTCAATTAAGGGTAACATAAACCACTCTTTGGTACTTAATATAATTCAGAAAATTCTTTAAAGAAAATCAGACTTTATTTCTCATTTCGGTCAGAAATATTTTTTTCCTTCAAAGATATGTTTTCTTAAAATGTATTCCAAAATTATTTTTTATAACAATATAATGAATAAATTAAATTACCACCCATGTATTAACTATTCAATGTTTTTAATATTAATATATATTCATCTTTTGATCAAGGAAATTTCTAAACATTTAAGGGGAAAAAGGAATGTTCAGCATAGATGGGGTTATCCACTATCAAGACGATCATATCCATGATTCTAACATTATATGTTTCAATGATTTTTAGTTGAATTTTAAAACCATGGTTTTTTTTATTTTAGAGTAGTTTATAATTAAATATGGATTTTAAAAAATCAAGCAAAATTTTTTTAAATGATTTTTGAAGCTCATATTCTATGTTTAAAAAAATATTCAATGCAAACAATTTAAATGATATCATATAATATTTTATATGTTTTTAATGTATGATCCATGAAATATATTACAATATTTTTATGAT
This sequence comes from Viscum album, assembly GCA_963277665.1. Lineage (NCBI taxonomy): Eukaryota > Viridiplantae > Streptophyta > Magnoliopsida > Santalales > Viscaceae > Viscum > Viscum album. Next base: position 1,143,323,334 of record OY728159.1, on the reverse strand, counting down.
TCATTATAACATTTCTATTTTATTTTCATTGAAAATTGTCTTCCAAATGTTTTATGTTTTTAAAAGAATTTAATCAACTAGTAAATAATATTTAACTAAAAATATTTTTTTGAAAGTTATTATAAATTTATTTCCCATCTATAATGACATCCATTTCTATTACTCATTTCATTGCGGAGAAATGATCCACAGGTTCATTTTATATTCTTTATCTGAATAGTTTTTGATTTGATGGAATGTTGTTTAGAAAAAATATTTCTCCTTCCTAAGATATATGTTTATAAAACCCCATAAACTCATGTGTTATGATTTGATAAAACGATGATGAAACCTCTATATTTTCCACATGTTATGATATGATTACATTTTTATGGTACACAATTAATTTCATGGGTTATGATATGGTTTTTTATGATATTGTGTCAAATGTATATATGATTTCATTATGATATGGGTGAGACCTATATCACCCTCTAATGCATGGCAGAATGATTTATATATCATGAGATAGAAATTGCTATAATGGGGTGTAAAACAGTATCAATAATGAACTATGTCTACTAAGATGGTCTTGGAAGTGATCCTTTACTATTAATATTGTCTTGATAGAGAACCATGACTAATAAGATGATATGGATAGTGAACACATACTACCAAGATGGACATAGAAGTAATGCCTTCAACAAATTAGAAATAAATTTTTATTATTATATTTCTTCCATAGGTTCTATATATTATCCCAATGTTATGGTCTCAACGATTATGATCATCATTCCTTTATGATTAATGTATTATGTCCTGACAATATTTATTCCATGAATCATGTGTATAATCTTTGATATACACAGTATAATAATCAAATGTCATTTTCATTCTCTCATTCCCTTATTCTCATGTTTATTATGTATCTCTTTGTTTTACATTAATTAATTATTGATATCACCCCTTTATCATGTTTCTATTCCAGTTTTTATGAAGAAATATGTTAGTTTTAAGTACTAAAGAGGATGTTATTTTTGGAAAACATTGAATATATTTTAATGAGTTAGAACATTTTACTCCGTGTTTCTGAAGACACTAAACTATTACTATTCTCAGGCTTGTATTTTTGTAATGTGGGGAATATTCCTCTAGGATAATGTAATATCAATGAATATTTATCCCACTTTGCTATAATAATGATTCTATGTAGTTGGATATGTTCATAATGTGTTTTTATTATTATATTTTTTTCCAGAGTGTAATGAGTATTCTTATGAATAGTTTATGATCTTATAGATCATGTTAATTTTTTCACCGTTCCATACATCCTTGACTCATTTAATTTTTAATCTATTGCCATATTCCAAGAATAATTTTTTATGATATAAACATATATTGGTATTGTTTTATTTTTTATCATTATTAAGGATAGATTCAATTATTTTGTCTACATTTGAACTGTGATTTTTATCACATATAATTACCCTTAATATGAATCATATCTCAATCCTTTATTTTATTTCCCCTTATACATGTTATAAAAAATGTTTTATATGACAAATAATATAATATATTTATAGAATAAGTTGGATATTTTGAATACATTCGAAAGATTAATATGTATCTTGTATAATAGTATATATATGCATTAGATAAAAAATACCTAGGTTTTTTTAGTCTGTAATAATTCCAAATACTATAAAATTCAAACCTATAACATAATAATAATGTATATAATTATATAACTATTTAATTCCATATAAATCATATTGTCACTTCTTTGGGGAATCATGGAGACTCATCACTCAGTTGATATTTCATAATCAATAGAAAACAATGTGATGAAGGATAATAAAAATGAAACCTGATTAGATCAACATGAGAGGAACACATAAAAATAAAACCTTATAAATTATGTCCTAAATATCACATAATTAAATCTACCAAACCATAAAATAATCACATCCATTAATTTAATAAGACGAAATGGGAAGAAACGGAGGGGATGAGAAGAGAACTCACATTCTATTGAAAAATTTCAACATTTCCTAGGAAAGGACGACAACTATACATGGGGGGATGTAAAAGATACTAAATTCACCTAGGGATCACTAAAGGATGTAGAGAAAAAATAGAGGAATGAGGAAATAAATAGGCGTGCTATAATTTATATTGAAGCCTAAAAACATCATTCATGGAATGAAATATTATTTCACCCAATGAGATCTTTGGGTGACAACGTATTTATTACATTAATGATATATTCACATGATAAATTATTTGGGAAAAAAATGCACTTCAAATAACGATTCCTATATCATAGAATATTATAAATTAATTAGGATGTTAATATAACATTCATAAAATTAAAATTAACAACCTAATAATAATCCATGTATTTTAACATCACATACACATCATGCCACATTCCTTGATCTACGAATTACTTATACTGATGGAATTTAAACTCTATAATGATTTATACCTCCTTTAGCTCCCTCATAAAACCACTAAAACCAAAATATTTCAACATAACAGAACTCTGTTTTCAAATATATATTATAAAATACTTCTCAAGTGATTACGTTCTTTAAGAGTCAAAACCAACAACTAAATGAAATTTTTTTCCAAAAATAATATCATGATATACTTAACATACATGATCGAAAAATCATTGATGACCTCATAAGGAGATAAACCATCCCCCAAATTAAAATGCATCCTAAAACCCCTCATGAAAATTGTAGGTAACTCATTAAAAATTGACACTACCGGAAAATTCCAATTTATAACCATCAACATCAATCATTATTAAAAGACAAAAATTAATATTTACACCATAACTATGAATAATAATATCATTGAAAATGTAAAATAACATTTTAAAAAATTTAATCATTTCATATTATTTAAAAAGGTGTTGTTCTTTTAACATTATAGAAAAAATTATGTAAATCTATAATCTATTTAACACAATTAAAAAAATCCACTATATGTATTTAGTGTATGAAGTGTAATTTAACAAATACATTCCTCCAATAATAACACTGAACTGAAGTGATGGTAATATGATTAATGATATGCCAATCATATTAATTATGTACCAAAACATAAAAGTGAAAACAAATCAACATTCCAGACATAAAAAACCATGAACCACTCAACTAAAGATCCCAAATATTCCCTATTTACTTAGTATACTACCTTACTCTCTTAATACATATATATCAAGACACAAACCCATGATAATTCCTCCCTACCATCCAAACTACTGGATATGGATAATCATTAGAATACAAAATCACAAAAAACCATTTATCAATGATCTAATATTGATCTTACATTATATCCCATGATTGAAATTCAAAATATATGAATGTGTGATTAATCTCTAATCAAGCAGTTGACTCAATAGATCAGACCCAATATATATCCTCAATTATAAGAAATAGTAACCAAATATTATGGTATATAATATAGACCCCAATACTACTCACACTCTCATCACCTATTGATCCTCTTAAATATAATTCAATGGATAACACCTATATACTCATAAAATGAATATATTATTGAATAATTAATTATATGGAACCTAATAAATCTCCCTCAGATCCCCAAACATGATCTACCATAACCTTTGATCTACCTTAAAAAACAACCAAATAAAAAAAATAAACTCCTAATTAATTGAGGGAATTATCCAACCAAAATGTACCATATGTATCGAATGACGAGCCCTTAATTCATGGGATGGAGGACCCACTGATGATCATCAACACTTACTAACTCTAGAACGTCCAAAAGTCATTAACCAATAAAATCTCTTTATCTTTATCCTTGAAATGTAACAAAACACAATGGAATTTTGTAGGAATATATTTATCTTAGGAAACAATAAAATTATCATAAATAATTTGTGAACTATAAAACCATTAATCCACCGAAATCTTCACTAGTCAACTCTCCCACAAAACACCCCACATGATTACATCACCACCCCCATCAAGCACAAGAGCAGAACATATCATATCAGTGATAAGCCAACTCAATTCAACATAACCATTCTATATAACATTTCTTCCTCTAAATAAAAAACACCATCTACATCCAAATTAACTACACAATATTTCTTCATCTAAGAGATTCCAAAACCATTACTAAATCAACTATAAAAATCAAGAGGTCCCATTAAATAAAGTATTATATTTTTTGGTGGGCTTGACTAACCAACTTTTTTTAAAGAAGTTACTATAAATCTTCTTTATGGTTATACTGTTTCACTCACATTATATTATTGAATCCTCAACTTACTTCACTAACATAAGATTATTCAAAAAAACCCAATCAACGTGGAAGAAAAATTAATTAAATTTTATCACTTATTTAAATCAATTCATGTATGGGATGAAATATCATCTAAATCAATGTAATTATATTTAACGAAAAAATTTCACTACTATATTTAATTGATTAATAATTTTTGGGAGGTGGATAATTCCATAAATGCATATATAAAAATGGAAAAATCACAGTAGGGATAAATATTTAAAATATTAAAAAAATGTTATCATAAGGATTAAATAATTTCCATGATAATTAGTATAATAGAATTATGTCTTATTGATCATTACATAACATACTTTATATAATAATAATTTAATGATCATTTAATTATTCATTATATATGCTTTCATAATGTTACATAAACACATCAATGTAAAAAATAATTAATTGGGTAATAAAAAAACTAAACTTTTTTATGACATTTCTAGTCGAATAATCATGCCATTCATTTATATAACACTATAAGGTGAAAAAATTAATGGTAAAAGTAATAGAGTTTGTTTTTCTACATATCATACATAACATACATTATCTAAAAAATTTATTACATAAGAAACATGATTCAAAAAACCCAATAATTACAAATTCTACGTTATCAAAAATAACAACATCCATATTCGAATTTAATATATCATAAGAAATTTATCACGATTTATAACTAATTTTATTTCATGAATATAACATTATTTCACAACAAAAACTAAAATTTCACATGTCGTGTCACAATATATCATGTTTTAAATTATTGAACTATATAGTGATTCATCATTTAATATATTAGGAAAACATCCTTATAAACTGTAATAATTGTAACACGACATTATTTAAAAATTTTAATATGTGATCCACAAAATCAAGATTTACTATTCAAATCAATAATAAACTAAATATATTTAATGTCAAGATATAAATAAAATAAATTTCATGAAAAGATTCATATATATAGTTATAAATTTAATTTATACAAACAATAAACAACACATGATTTATATGTGTGGCCTCATTATTTTAGCACTATATATTTTTTCCCCTGAAAAAAATATTATAAAAATGTAATGTATTTAATGCCTCAATAGGTTAAAAATAAAAATTATTATTATTTTTCATGAATTAAAAAAAATCAAAATACATGATTATAATAAATTCCGAACATGTTCATATTACATATTATGAGAATAAATGGTACACGTGGAATAAAATTCTAATTTAAATGATCAATAAACATTTAGAAATCATCTATCATGACAACACCCTTAACTATTCATAGAATATTAGATATATTTTTTTATGTTAAAGATACTGAAACTATTAATGGTTACATTAATAATGTTGTTCATTTTTCAACATTAATAAACAAATGGAAAAAAATTTCCACCATTTTAATAAATTTTCAACACATTCATTAAAAATATAAGTACATCAATGAAAAAAAATGAATTCATCCAAAAAGGAATGTAATTATTATTCGTGTAATTTTTTTCAAATATAAATAAATAATAAATAATCATGAGGGTCATTATATTTGATATATAAAATTTAAATAACCAAAATAAAATTGAACTATAATTCCATATGGAATATTTATGATATATCACAAATTAAAAACAGTGAATGGAATATCTTCATTAACATGAACTATTATACTTCACAGTGTGGGCTCAAAAAAAATTATTTCATAATACTGGAATAAAATATACTTAAGTGAGAAATTTTTATAAAAGATATAAAAAAATCATCAAATATTCACAAAAAAATTATTTGATCACGGTTCAGTTAAATAATGAACATTCAGAAAACATGTTAACATATAATGAACATTAATAATGGTAAAAAAAATTCATTTTTATAAGGAGATTTTATAATATTATGTGGAATAACACAATTCAATTCTAAATAATGTTTTGAAAAAATATTTCATTTACTTATACATCGTAAAGACTCCCATAGAAACACATATAAAATAAAAAATGTAAATTTCAATCCAATAAATGAAATTGGTGTATCAACCACCATATATTTTATACCCTATTAATTTTTCTCCTAGACCTATTAATGTTTCTTCTAGAACTTTATATACGTTACATGTTGGGCATGAATTTCAATGGATCCCAACCAATCAAAACTAATTATCAAATTATAATAACTCAAATATTTATACTATCTCTCATAAAATTATATGAAAAAACTCAATCATTAATCCTTAATCCAAATGTACTCATACTATTATAAAAATATATAATGGGAGATAATGAACCCCAATTCTCCCCTCAAATAGGAAACGAGTATGAAACTAACACAAAGGGTATATAAAATTTTAAATGGGGGGAAATTTCTTCATAATTATCAAGATTGAAATTTTATAATCCCATATAAAAAATTATGTGAACTTAGTTTTAGGTATAGAATTTCATAATCCCAAATGAATATAAATATACATAATTCAATATATCTAATTTGATATAATATTGAACTCTAAATCTCTACTATAGCTACACGAAATGTAGCTCTCATCTTCTACGATCTATCCTGTAGAACTGTCATATTTTGGTGGATATATAACATTTATGTAATCAATGGGATTATCCCTCTAAATTGATAAATGTCAATGTGAATAAAATTTGAAATATTTAACGTGAGTGAAATTAGACATTTAATAATTTTAGAAAACATGTATACATGTGAAAACATGTAGAAATGGAATATGTAATACCATTATCAAAACTCTACATAACCAAAATTTGTAATATTGAAAATGTACACATGTAGTATCATAAAAATCATAAGATCTGTCAAAAATATCATCATCCTCAGTCTATGAACATTATATCATCATCACTAACTCACCAAATCAGGGAATCTCTAACTCCAATAGATAGTGATCGTTTAAAATCACATACACAGAAACTACAAGGATGAGAGTATTAATATGCACTAGAAAAATAACATAAACCATAATTAAATCTTATGATAACACCATCCATGTAAACTAGTAACATCACTAACCACATATATAATATCAAAATCTTAACAGATAACTCATCTCAGGGGATCAACTACATATCACATATCTCAAACTGTTCATTTTTTAGGTTAATGTAACCATGAAGGACATCTAACCTGATCACTCCCAGTACAATTTACATACAAAATCCACATTACCTATATATTATTATAGGTTATCATTAATTAATAGGATGTAAACATCATGCCCTCAACCTTCCAAGCATGAAACTATCTATATATCTATTATCCCATAATCGTATCACTCGTTATTTCACATTCCACTCGCATTAAATGAATGAATTCCCCCACATCAATCCATCAGAGACTATAAAATACATAACCTCTATAATACATTACAACCCATAAGGATAGAATTCACATTATATTCCATTCCCTCTCAACTAATTCCATAATAATAACGGTTATATATAACATGAAATTATTTTTATTGCATAATATTATCAAAATTATAACATATGCAATTTAATAAAGAAGGCCACATAATTAATATTTCATATAAGTCATTTTAATTCGACAAAATCATTTATCATTAAACCATCATAATAAAATTAAGCATATAATTCATTTACCCATACCAACGCATTGAATTAACTAATGTATTGTTACTAAAAACATGTTTGTTAAAAAATAATCACCATAGAGGCCCAAAATTAAATTCAAAAAAATCATATTTTAATTTACAAAATTTAAGTTCATTTTAATTTTGGGGGTATTTACGTGTAATAAATCATTTCAAATCCCAATATTAAAACAAGATTGACATTCCAATCACAATAAGTTTTTTTTAACTTTTCAATCCATCACAATATCTATTTTAGAAACTAGTTTTGTATGTGGTCATGCTTTTGAATGGTATTAATAAAACAAACTTTATTAAAAAAGTAATTAATCATGAAAAAATACATAAAAGGAGCATAAAATTTATAATATACCCCCATTTTCACATATCCACTTCAATGTATCTTATAAATTTCACTAATAATTTGGTGTATACTTTCATAACTTCTATAATTTACCATAAACCAAATAACCTCTAAAAATATAAGAAGAAAACATGGGAGAAAATATAAAATGAAATTCAACCATAATAATTAACAATGATAAAAGATACATCCTAGTATCCCCAACCTCAAATGATTATTCAAAATCTATACAATTTTCTAACAATTATGGGAATAAGAATCCAACATATTATATAAAAGAGAGGAACCCTGAAATGACCATTCATAGGGATTCCCTCACTAAAATTTCATCCCCAGATCGCCCAAACTAAAATGTTAGAACAACCAATAATTTCCAATGTGTAAATGGGAAGAAGCAACGGATAAGAAGGAATAAAAATCATTACAACACTAAATATTTCTTATCAATTCCAAGGATAAAAAAATATTAAATGGGATATAATACCTCCAAAATGCACCCAAGGATCACCCAAGGATAGAGAAAAAAAATACATAATGAGAAAAAATAGTGGGTCCTTGGAGTTTATAGCCATTTAAAAAATAAATCATTCAAGTAATGGAAATATAGTCCACAAAATGATATATTCGTAGGAAAACATTTTCACACCGTGAAAAGGCGCTTCCTTCAGGGAATTATTCTAGTTCAATACCCTATAATTCTTTTTCAAAAATATTGAATACATGGAATTAATTTTTTAAATAATGTATATTTCCCACTGATAATATTAAAATCCCAAAATTTCACTAAATATACCTATTTCAAATTAATGTCATATCACATTCATTATATCATGAATACCACTTATTGCCAGAATTGTAGACAAAACATGATATATCCTCCTTAAACATCTTCTAGATTCCAATAACTCCAAAAGTCACCCAAACTAGAAGATACAAAAGGTTCAGATTATTAAGAAAATTATAGTAGAAATTTAATTTCTAAAAAATCATGATTCATAAAAATCAAACTCAATTATAATGTAAAATAACATCAAAATGATAAATTAAGTTATTTAATATTTCTCTTTTATTTAATCATTATGAAATGGGAGAAAATATTTTAAATCATACATGACAGAGATTTACTCAAAAAAATAAAGAAATAATAATATTTTATATTAAATTAGAGAGTATATTTATAAAATCATTGAAATAATATAAAATTTAGGTGATTGTAATATAAAAATATAGAATATATTTAAATTTCCCATTTATCAGTATTTTATAAGATAAAAATATTGGAATGGGAATAAGGATGAAATAAATATATATAGTAAAAAATATAAAATATATCACATCAAAAAAAGTGAGTAATAATATAATGATATTAATTGAAATATATGGAGACATGTAATGTGAAAAAGAAAAAAATTACAAGTATTTATTTGAGTTGGAAGGAACCCTTTTCCCCAATTCCCTATTTTCTCCAGATACTTCTCCAACATCCACAATAGTATTGTTATATTCATTAAGTGCATGATTCAGAAAATTAAACCTATTTATTTAATGTATAAATATGTAATTTTTATAATTATTTATTTACTTATTTAATTAAAATACCGTGTTTTATCCATTTTATTATTTACAGTTCCAAAATAACTACGATGTAGATGTAGTTATCGAAATCCATATTGTGGTGGTTACATTATCTATTGTAGTAATATGGTATTTATTTTATATCATTCTTGAATTTATAGAGTTTGATAAATCAGTATATAGTTACCAATTATGTAAATATTCACTATTACATAATATTTAGTCAATGTCAAATTACTATGATTTTTTATATTTAATAAATTACTATAAGGAAATGACTTCAAACACAAATAAATTATATTACTAAATGTTATGTTTAGTTGAATCATGAAATTCATTTAAATAACTATATATTAATATAAATAATAATGAAAAAAATGCAATCTACTTATTACTTATCTTAAAACAATAATGGGAGAAATAATATTTTCTTGTGATAAATTTAAAAACAATAGGAAACATATTTAATATCAATTTTTTAAAAACATAATTATTTTATAGTCTAAACAATTTTTAACACATAGTTCCATATTTTATATTATATCCCTTAATGTGGATTTTAATGCCCCGACCCCAGTTACCCTGAGTCGGTGCATTATTACATATCATTGGCATGATCACAAAAGATCAAGACTCAAAAGACCTATTAGCTTTGTAGCCTTGGAAACAATAGATACATTTATAAATGGTACATTACATCATAAAGTTAAAAACTACAATAACATGGTCTCCATAGTCCACAATCATATCCCCTTCAAACTATCCCTACAGGTCAGTCATAAAATATTTCGTCACATCTTGGAAAAAATAAAACATAGAAAGGGTTAAGCGCAGATGCTCAGTAATGATAACAATATAGCTGAAACATTTATAAATAAGTATAAATATTTAAGGCAATGAATATCTAAATAAAATCATTTTAAACATGAAATTGAGAACAATATGGAAAAAATAAAATTAAGTAACGCCATTAACTTGTTCACATGTATTTTTAGTAGTCGAATAATCACATACAATATCACTATCCTCTATCATAATATTGGAATGCATAATCCCAGAATATCACAACCACGTATCCAAGGCCTCTTGCCAAGGCTACAAATAATATTTTGTCAAGGCCCTATTCCAAGACACTAGTTTTTCTTATGATACTTACCTATGCATCGAGAATCTATAGCAGGCTCCACTGGTCACTTATTAAGTCCAATGCATTCCTCATTTGAATAGGGTTAAACATAACATTAATATTTTTATTAAAACTAGCATACGAAGTGTCAACACATTATCCATAATCCATGAATGGTATATAAATAACACATCCACAGTCAAACATATCACAAAACATCAAATACTATATGGAAGTTTTGTATCATAATAAATAAAATTCAAATAAGCTTAAAATCCATCAAATGATTTTGACATAGAACAAAGAAAAACTATTTGAGAGAAATATCTCTTTTTTAAATTCATTTAAAAGTCAAATTATTTTAATATAAAACATTTACTTTGAAAATATTCTTATAAGATTGTATGGGATGCATCGACGATTTTATAATGGCGAAAAATAGCTTCACTCACCGTATAAGTTAAAAAGGACATTCTTACCTTAATTTTTTCAAAAAGGATAAAAAGGACCTTGTTAAGAAAACGACGGAAAGATTCCTTTCAAACCATTTTATAAAAAGTCTAAAAAGGGTATAAATGACTTTAACCCATATTCTAGTAAATAGTAAAAATGTTTTGAAATACATTTTTAAGAAACATGGATGTGGATGATAAAGATATCACTGTAGATAATCACATATAAACATCCTCGGATAATGAAGAGATTGTGAAATAAACCCTTACCTTGTACATTTACTTGGTTGAGGGTATTTTAACCTCCTATATAATGTTGAAATAATTTTTATAAAATTATACAAGAATCATATACATTAATATTATATCATATATGATCTTTTAACATTTATTTGTTAATAATATCTTAGTATTATAGTCATTTTTAGGTGTTAACTTACTTGTTATATTTTATATGTTTTGTTCCATAAGTCGTGTTTGTAATGGATAGGATGTATCTTATTCATATCCAGTACGATATCAAGTCCTTAAACATTATTTTTAATCATAGTATTAGAATTAGATGAGAATGGATACGATGGAGAATGAATCTCATTGTGTTCGTGGAGACGGTTGTCCGTACGTACGCACAAACACTACTTCCATTTCATTTTTCATTTTAAAATAAATAAAATCCAAATGATACATAGGTATATTATTATTACAGTATAATATAATATCTTATAAGTGTTAATTAATTTCATTAATACCATCTTTTATACGTTCCATGTATGGTATGAACGAGTCATATCACTTTAAGGGTAGGTAGTCCTCACTTCCTCAAATGAAATTATCGTATATATATACAACATGAAACAAATAATGGTATGCTATAAAATTGAATTAAAGAAGACTATATATAAAATATATATAATTAATGTCATATTTAATTATAGTTCCATCATAATTTCCACCATTAGAGGTTGTTGGAGATAATTGAACAATCGCCGTTTCATGAGGAGATTCGCTTCCATCCACAGAAACATTATGTTCTTCACCCATTATATGGAGGTGTGTTTATGTATAGTTCTAATACATCTCATAAAAATATCCTAGAATATTTAGGATACTTTTTTTGTTTTAAAAAAATAATAACATGAGTTTAGGGGTTAGAGAAGTAAAATAAAAAGAAGAAGCTAAGAGAAATTGTTACCTTTAATTTGGGTAACTCTATTTGGTTTGAACCAAAAATGACACTTGAAGTTCCTTTTTCAAAAGGTATGGCTTTTCAGAAGAGGATAGGGATGCAGGGAGATTAGTTGGGTAGAGGTTGGATGATCCGAAAGGCTTGAGAGGTGTGAGGAAGTGGTTATAAGTGGTGTCCTTTTATAAGGGGGGGGGGAGAGGCTCTTTAGGAAAAACATAAAGTATTATTTTATAATAAATTTATATTCGGTTTATAATGGCTCCAAACTGGGTTATTTAATTTATAAGATGGGTATGGGTCACAAAACACACAACCAATAGGTTTCATACAAGTTTGGGTCACTATTTTACACTTATCATTTATATTTAACTCTTAGTTAAATAGTGTGACATTTACCATGTCTCTTTGTATTTTTATATTATATGGTTAATAAACGTACTATAAACTGCCAAAAGAACCCCAAGTGGTTCATTCATGACATAACTATAATCATATAAGTCCTTTGGAAGAACCTTAGATTTTTAGTAATGTTATATCAATTAATAATATAATATTTGTTTTAAAAACTCCTTTATGTCAATTTTGACACTATTTAAAAATTGCTTTTTTTAAAGTCTTAATAACTTTATTAATTCGAACCAAATTCATTTAATCAATCCTAACATGTCATATTAACCAATAACATTCGTGTAATTCAATAAAAGTATTAAATTCTATTTATTTTGTTATTTATAATATCAATAATTTATATATTTCCTTAATAAGGCAATTACTTCATCATCATTGTGTCATAAATAAATTAAATTATATAATGTCTAAAAATAATAAATAAAATACCATTATGTAGGAAATATTTTTAGCTTTCCAATTACTATTTATAATCTAATTTATCTTATGAATAACCCTCTACTAAAAATGTTTTAGTTATTAAACATTGATTTTAACTCTTTTCACTCTTATTTGAATTAAATAATAATAAATGTAGTAATCTAATCCAACTGACCAAATAGGTTCATATTTTATTCCTAAGGTTTTTTTGGTAGAATTATAAATATCCAATAGAATTAGGACATGTGTTAGGATAATAATAATAATATCATTTTTACCCTTAATTACCCTATTTACTTTTTACTGTGGTTAATAAAAGTAAAAAAGTGACTATTCACCAAAAATAATTTTTATCTTATTGAACCAAATTTTACTCCTTAATATTAACGGTGTCTCTCGTATTTTCGAAATTTCACTCACAAAAATGGTAAAATATTGTTTTATGTGAATTTGCAAACTCTCCGTGGAGGTGGGTAAAATACGGTGAAAAGTTCAATAAAATTTTTAAATATCTAAAATTATTATAAACTGACTCTAATGAATTACATTGAACATATATAAGTATTATGTATCTATTTTGACATAAAATAAATTTAAATAAAATAAATAATTAATTAAATAAAAATTCTGTTTTAAACTTTAACTTAGTGTTTTTGACTATTCATCAAAAATTAAATGTTTTCAGAAAAATAAAAAAAATTACCCTAAGATAATTTTGATATTCCAAATTCAATAATTAAGTCTATTTTACCAAATTCAAAAAATTGAAGTTGCATTTATTAATTTAAAATTCTTTCCCACTGTCAAAACCAAAAGGTGTATTTTTAAGAAATAATAGCTACCAAATATTTGACACTTGTTTATGTCCAATTTCATAGTAAAGTTACTTACAGTGACCATCATTGGATTAAATGGTAAAAATATAATCTATTTATAATTCCAAACCATTAAAATGTATAATATAACAATATAAATTATTTTGATTTAAAAATATGTTTTCAGTTAAAATATAGTATTTTTCACTATACATCTAAATATTAATGTTATCAGAAAAACACCAAAACATTATTGAAACTAAATTATTATGTCCCTATTATAAAGGAGAAGTTTATTTTATCAAATAAATGTTTCAAATATTGGATTTAAAATGGCGTCTCCATTAAAAGGTGGTAAAATTGTATTTTTTTTAGAAAATTCTTCTTTTATCTGAAAAAAAGTATTTGTTCTTACATTATGGCTAAGAAAATCAAAATATGGATTATAGGATTATAAAGATTATATAAAGTTCAATATTCAGTTAATATTTTTCATAACCTCTTTTGAACGGCTTGTTTGGTAAGTCATGGTGCACTATAACTCGGTGTTGCGTGAAGTGCAAGTTATTTAATTACATTTAAAAAAATAACGTAATAGGAAATCTTGAGATGTTAAATTCTTCCCTCATTCAATAAATTGCGTACTTGAAATTTGAAATTATTTTTCAAAAATAAAATGTTGAAAATAGAAAATACCTTTGGGAAAACCCACATTAGAAGTTTGGTTAATAAAATTTAGTCTTAATAAGAGGAAAATGGAAATGAAAGGGTGACCACCAAATTTTGATCTTTATTAGGAGAACATTGGTGGAAATTAAATACATATAATTGGAGGAAAACGTAAATATTTATAGGTAGTGATTGAGGTCATCAATCACGTAAAAGTGTAAAATTTAGATCCTTAAATTCATCAATCTATGTTCAATTAAAAAACCATTGGTTCAACAAAACATATGGTATTAAGATATCATATTTTTTGTTTTAAGATCCCTTCACTAAAGTATACGAATTAATTTCTTCATAGAATAAGAGAAGTATAAAAATTTATACTTGAAGAGTATAGTCCCATCCTTTATCTAATTTCTACCACAAAATCATGTTTCAGTCTAAAGGATAATAGAACTCAAAAATAATATTCTATTTATCCTATTTGTATAGGGTTCAAAAAAACTACATTTATAATTCATCTACCCGATTTTTTTAAAAAGACTACATTATTCAATCCATGTCATCACGTGGGCCAGTGGTAGGTGATACAACCTTGTCTCCCTTCAGTTGTGGGTTCAAGTCTCGCGGCCTGACCGGACGTGACTGTTTGTCACCCGACGGTTGGGTTTTCCTTTTATGGAAATCCAAAAATAATCTCAAACTAGAATTATCCAAAATACTTTGGTCCAAAATCACAGTCCAAAATTTATAAGGTAGGTAAATACAATGAATATCCTTTTTTCCACATAATAACATGTGGACACCTTAATCAGGTATTCTTTTGAAACACTATAACATCCTACATTACCATAAAACCTTATTGATTACATTCATGATCACTTATTCCTTATAGAATACTGGATATACTCCTATCAAAAAAATTTGTAAACTCCAACAATGATGGAATATTCAATTCATTAATCATTTTCAAGGTAATCAACAATATCCAATATAATTTATCCAAGTCAATCATGTATTATTCCAAAATCACAACCTCGGTATCAGAACCATATTATAGTTTATATTTCTCTCAACCATATATTTTCCAATAATTTAACATGTTATTGAGTCACATTTCATGGTTTCACACAATCTCAAGTCCTTAATGAAATAGTACTACAGTGTAATCCTTATATAATCCATAATTATTATAACCAGTACATTGTTGATACAACAATCAAATGACATAATTATCTAATAACAACATAAGAAATATAATAATTCCTCCTCATCTGTGCTTGTATCATAACATTATTATTATCCAACAACAACATTTGTGTAATACTCTGATGATTTGTAAATCAGTTCGCGTAGTGTCCCAACTCCTTGTAGATAAAGCATTGTTCATTTGAAACCTTTTTCTTACCCTTGCAGTCGCATACTTGGTGTCCTTTTTCTCCACACATATAAAAAACTCCCATTCCCTTCAGGAAAGTTCCAGGGTGTTTCTTCCCACAGTTATTACATATGGGAAAATTCTTCTTTTCCCTCTTCCCTTTAACTATCTTTCTCTCTTCCATCTGTTTCATCTCTTGCTTCCCTTCAAAGCCATAGGAATCGGAAAATTCTTTACTTTTCTTAATATCACATGATACTATTTCTTCATATGTTGAGAATACATGGGAGACTATTTCCCTTATAAATGTTGGATTAATACAGTGAAAAATATGATCCTTCTTACTCTTTGGATCATACATATTGCTGAAGTTTACATTCCTTCTACTAGGCACCATTTATATACAATAGCATAAACTAAGTCAGTTTATGAATTGCAATGAATAATTTCAAACTTGTAAAATACCAACCGTAAATTGAATGGTTTATGGATATAAACCATAATCATAAGGATGAATTCATTGAGAAATTATATAATCATAAACACTTCATAATGATCTGTAAGGAAAATGAGAATTATCCTAAGCATATCCCCCAGGAGTGTCGTATCCAATAGTGCAGCAAGGCTCGTTGTCGTGCACTAGTTACTATTGAAGTCTAGCTAATAGCGATGTTTTCGGGTATTATCCTAGGTACATCTATGCCAGAGCCGCCTCTATCTGCTCATATCCAGAGAGGGATGTATTGGTCATAAAACTCACAAAATCTCTAAAATACCAAAATTCTAGGAACTTGTTCTATACTAATTTTCAAAAGTCCATATTAGGTCTATGTGCTCTAATAAGAGATTATCTAAATCTAGCTTTAAAGGTTTGTAATAAACATCCTCTGATAACAACTTCAACGCCCTGACCCCAGTTACCCAGAGTCAGTGTATTATTACGTATCATTGGCATGATCACAAAATATCACTTCATTAAAGAACGATTAGTTTATTAGACTTGGAAACAATAGATACATTCAAAAATGTTTCATTACATCATAAAGTGATAATGTACAAAAAAAATAGTCTCCATTGTACACAATCATATCCCTTTCAGACTATCCATTTAGTTCAGTCATAAAATATTCATTCACATCCTCGTAAAAATAAAACATATAAAGGGGTGAGCTCAGATTCTCAGTATGGATAACAATACAGCATAAACTTTCATAAATAAGCATAAATTTTTTTGCCAATGTATAACTAAAACGAAATCCTCTTAAACATGAACATCAGAATAATATGGCAAAAATAAAATGTAGTAATTCTATTTACTTATTCACATTGATATTATACTAGTCGAATAATCACATGTAATATCACTAACAACTTTCATAATGATGGAATGCATAATTCTAGCCTATCATAACCACATAGCCAAGGCCTCATGCCAAGACTACAAATAAGATTTTGTCAAGGTCTCGTGCCAAGACTCTAATTTGTCTCATAAGACCTACTGATGCATCATGGAGCTATAGCAGGCTCCACCCATCACTTATTAAGTCCAATGCATTCTTCATATGAAAAGGTTTAAACATAACATAATTATTCTTATTAAAAATAGCTTAAAAATGTCAATAATTTATCAATAAACCATGAATGGTATAAAAATAACACATCCACAGTCAAACATATCACAAATCCGTCAATTCTATAAGTAAGTTTTGCCTCATAATAAATAAACATCAAATAAGCTTAAAATCCATCAAAGGGTGTTGACATAGATGAAATAAAAACTATTTGAGAGAAATATCTCTTTTTTGAAATCATTTAAAAGTCACATAATTATAAAATAACACATTTACATTGAAAATATTCTTATAATCTTGTATGAGAAGCTTTTATGATTTTATAATGGTGGAAAGTAGTCGCACCCTCCATATAAGTTAAAAAAGACATTCTTACATTAATTTTGTCAAAAATGTTAAAAAGGACCTTGTTTGGAAAATAACGGAAAGATTCTTTTCAAACCATTTTATAAAAAATCTAAAAAGGGAATAAATGACTTTATCCCATAATATAGTAAATAGTAAAAATGTTTTGAAATACATTTTTATGAAACATGTATGTGGATGATAAAGAAGTCCTAGTAGATAATCACGTATAAAAAACCTCGGATAATGAAGAGATTGTGAAATAAACCCTTACCTTTTACTTTTCCTTGGTTGAGGGTAGTTTAACCTCCTTTACAATGGTGAAATAATGGTTATTAAATTATAAGATAATCATATACGTTAATATGATATCATATATGGTATTTTAACATTGCTTTGTTAATAATATCTTAGTATTATCATCATTTAGGGTGTTAACATACTCATTTTATTTTATATGTTTTGTTAAATAACCCATTATTGTTATGGATCGGTTGTATCGTATTCTTATCCAGAATGATATCAAGTCCTTAAACATTATTTTTAATCAGAAAATGAGAAATCTACTTGAATGGATACGATGGGGAATGAATCTAATCGCGTTCGTGGAGACGGTAGTCCGTACGAACAAATGCTACTTCCATTTCATTTTTCATTTTAAAAGGAATCAAAACCAAATGATACATAGGAATATTATTATTACATTATAATATGATATCTTATATGTGTTACTTAATTTCATTAATACCATCATTTATATGTTCCATGTATCGTACGAACGGGTCATATCACTTTGAGGGGGCGGTAGTCAGCACTTCCTCAAATGAAATTATTGTATATATATACAACACGAAACGAATAATGGTATGATATAAAATGGAATTAAAGAAGTATATGTATAAAATAAATATCATAAATACCATACATAATTATTGTTACATCATAATGGCCACCATGAGAGGTGATAGGATATAATTGAACAATCATCGTTTCGTGAGGCGTTTGGTTACCATCCACAGAAAAATTATGATCTTCACCCATTAGATAGAGGTGTGTGTAAGTATAGTTTGAATAATTCTCATAAGAATATCCTAGTATATTTAGGATACTGTTTTTGTTACAAAAGAAATTAATAAGAAGAGTTTAGGGGTGGGGAAGTAAAATAAAAGAAAAAAGCTAAGAGAAATCGTGACCTTTAATTTGGGTAACTCCCTTTGGTTTGAACCAAAAAGGACTCTTGAAGATATTTATGCCTTATGTAAGGCTTCTATAAGGAGGAGATGGATTTAGGGAGATTAATTGGTTAGAGTTTGGTTGATCCAAAAGACTTGAGAGGTGTGAGGAATTGGTTAAAAGTGGTGTCCTTTTATAAGGGGGAGGAGGGACTCTTTAGGAAAAACTCAATGAATTATTTTATAATAAATTAAAATTCGGGTTATAATGGCTCCAAACTGGGTTATTTAAATTAAAAGGAGAGTATGGGTTGAAAACCACTCAATCAATAGGTTTTAGACAAGTTTTGGTCACTATTTTACCCATATCTTTTAGATTTAACTCTTAGTTAAATAGTTTGACATTTACCATGTATATTTTGTATTTTTTTTATATATGGTTAATAAACATAGTATAAACTACCAAAAGAACCCAAAGTGATTCATTAATGACATAAATATCATCATATAAGTCCTTTTGCAGAACCTTAGTTTTTTAGGAATATTATGTCAATTAATAATATAATATTTGTTTTAAAAAGTCATTTATGTCAATTTTGTCACTATTTAATAATAGATTTTTTTTAAAAGTCTTAATAACTTTATTAATTCTAAACAAATTCATTTAATCAATCCAAACATGTCATATTAACCAATAAAATTCATGTAATTAATTAAAAGTCTTAAATTATATTTATTTGGGTATTTATAATATCAATTATTTTAATATTTCACTAATAAGGTATTTACTAAATCATTATTGTGTCATATATAAATTAAATTATGTAATTTCTAAAACTTATAAATAAAATACCATTATGTATGATATTGTTTTAACTTTTTAATGAATATTTATAATCGAATTTATCTTATGTATAACCCTATACTAAAAAAGTTTTAGTTATTAAACTTTGATTTTAACTCTTTTTACTCTACTTTGAATTAAATAATAATAAATGTCCTCATCTAATACATTTGAACCAAAGAGGTTTATATTTTATTCCTAATTTTTTTTGGTCGAAATATACTTAGCCAATAGAATTAGGACATGTTTTAGTGTAATAATAATAAGATCATTTTTACCCTTAATTAACCTATTTACTTTTTACTGTGGTAAATAAAAGTAAAAAGTTAGTATTCACCAACAATTATTTTTATCTTATTGAACAACATTTTACTCTTTTATATTAACCTTGTCTCTTTGATTTTTAAAATTTCACTCATAGAAGCGGTAATATTATGTTTTATGTGAATATGGAAATTCTTCAAGGAGGTGGGTAAAAGACAGTGAAAAGTTCAATAAAATTTTTATATATCTAAAATTATTATAAACTGAATCCAATGAATTACATTGAAATTATATATTTATTATGTATCTATTATTACATAAAATAAATTTAAATAAAATAAATAATTATTTAAATTAAAATTCGGTGTTAAACTATAACTTAATGTTTTTCACCATTCATCAAAAATTAAAAGATTTCAGATAAATACAAAAAATTTACCCTAAGCTAATTTCGATATTCTGATTTCAATAATGAATTATATTTTACCAATTTCAAAACATATAAGATTCATTTATTAAAATAAAACTATTTTCAGATGTCAAAACCAAAAGGCATATTTTTTAAGAAATGATAAATACCAAAAGTTTGACACTTCATTATGTCCAATTTCAAAGTTAAATTACTTACAATGTACATAATTTGATTAAATGGAAAAAATATAATCTATTTATTCTTCCAAACCATTAAAATTTATAATTTAACAATATAAATTATTTTGATTTAAAAAGTTGTTTTCAGTTAAAATATAAAAAATTTCACTATTCATCCAAATATGAAAGTTATCAGAAACACACCAAAACATTTTTGAAACTAAATTCTTATGTCCCTATTCTAAAGAAGAAGTTTATTTTGTCAAATAAAAGTTTTAAATATTGAATTTAAAATGGATTCTCCATTAAAAGGCAGTAAAATTGCATTTTTTAGAAATACTTCTTTTATCTGAAAAAATGTATCTGTTATTACATTATGTCTAAGAAACTCATAATATGGATTATAAAATTATAATAATTATAAAAAGTTTAAAATTCAGTGAATATTATTCATAACCGCATTTGAATGGCTTGTTTGGTACGTCATGGTGCGCTTGAACTCGGTGTTGCGTGTAGTGCAAGTTATTGACTTACTTTGAAAAAATAGTGTACTATGAAATGTTGGGGTGTTACATAGATGATATGTGTCCTAATTTAAACCCCTTATAATCATGAGGAAACCATAATGCGACGAGTGTGAAATCATTCAGTGAGGATACTATACCCTTAGTAATCATATAAATACATTAGAAACAAAAATAAGACAAACAACCCATGAGTATAAAGAATAATATTAAATAACTTTTTATTATAACAAATTTCAATGATGAAATACATATAAATAATCTAAGAGACAATTTTGCAAAGCTATTTTGGAAGATTAATGTATAAGATTATAAATAATGATGAACTGTAAAATCCTACATAGTCTATCCTGAAACCACAATCTACTACATTTTCCTCATCTCAAAAATTTACCACAAGCCCCATTTCATTACCTAAATCCAAAATCAATAACCTTCCACATGAATCAATAAATCTATGTAGAGTGTGATTAATCAAATATAGAAGTACACTTCTAATGTGTAAATAACATCTATTCACAAGTATAATATTTTTATTCCATTAAAACATTAAAATAAAAAGAAATATTAGATAGTCAAATTATAACCACTCATATTCTATCCAAGAAACCAAGAGCCTAATTCAAACTTATGTGGGCTACTTTAAAGATAGATAGTATAAAATAATTTCATAAGTGATTAAAATTAATAAACAAGCCTATTGAGCAGACCTTAAAAGTTATTCATTAAATCAACTCATATTGGATCATATGGTCATCGTATAATACCTCTTGCGTCATTAGGACTCTAGACTATCTAACCCCATCACTAGTAAAATTTAAATCTTCATCTACATTATATATTATCTATACCCTGTATTGGGCCACAAGGTTGCCTTACCCCCAATGATGCTTCCACGGTAATATATTCATCAACATCATGCCCCAACACTATATTAAGGTCTATCATCACCATCATAACTATATTTGTGTCCTCCCCCTTTAAGGGATAACCATATCACCATAGTATATGATTTTAGATTACAATTAGAAATACCACCAAATTATTGATAATAAAACCTAATAGGGTAAAACATATAAATTTAAAACATAGAATGTCATAATGATAAATTAGTAGTGGCATATAACTACATGTGATAAACATAATGAATGGTTACAACATATTGTATCATATTAATGGAATTAGGCCTAAAATATGGGTGTCACTGGATACACACACCAACATGAGATCACTATCATGAATAGTTAGACTTGTTATGCCAACACAAGTGTCTGATCTATGAAATATTTGTATAAAAGGGCCCCATGTGGTATGGAACTTCCTACACTATTATTTTAGATAAAAGAATATTCTAGTTGAGAGAAAATACTTGAGACTTCTCAACCTCTAACCATATAGATCGTTCACACCAATAACTCCTATAACTAATTACAACTCAAATATACTATATTCAAGAATGATATACATGAATATTTTAGGCCAATTAATAAGAGTTAACACCAACATACCTCTTTGGATCATCCATTGAATATACAATTCAGATCCATTGAGGTTTTGTTACCCACTATTAAAGAAATTATTTAGGAATAAAAGATTATATGGAATTGGAATACATAGATCTAGAAACATCTGAAATAATATATGACTTATCATCATGGAAGAATGTGTTATCTTTAAAAAACCCAAATAAATTTTTTTTGTGGATTATATACCTTAATTATCAATCATCAATACACATGGATCATCCAGAATTGATCATGAAAGTGTTTTAATTATCCATTAAAGTATGATTGATTATATATTTTTGGGATAGATATAAATAAGAAGATGAACAGTTCACAAATTTGATTACCGACCATTAAAATGTATTTTTGGATACTTATTTCAGGCGTAAATGTCTTGAATATATGGTTTAGAAAATAATGAAACAATAGTGAACAGATTTATGCTTCTCCTAGAAACTATATAGTTTTCTCTTGTGGTTTTTCAAAATGTGACCAAAACATTCCTTTAGTCACTAGATAAGTCTTAATGGGTTTTCAAGGGATGTTTTATGGTTCTATAAATGATTCACCTTAATCATGTGCCACCCCATGTTCCTTTACCACTAGTCACACCAATTATTGTACAACTAACATGGATTCAAAAGCCATTCACAAAACCTACACCCTAAAAGACCTATAAAAATATCTAAAAGAAACCTGAAACATGAAAAAAAAATTCCAAGACATTCATAATTCAAAACATAAAGAATAAATGTTGAATGTAACTCAAAATACGCATAAAAATCCAATTCCATTATAATCACCCCTATAAATACATTTTATACCATAGTTGCATCTCTATGAATCATTCCTGAACAACGTTGTCCAATGATCTAAATTATAATTCTTTATGTCCCAATATTATTCCCAGATCCATCAATACAACCAAGGGATCTAGAAAAGTTTAATAGTTTTCCCCCACATCTTATTCACTCTTTGATCCATATTCCACACTTAAAATTCAGGTTTTCTATTATTAGTTTCTATCTCAACATCCTCGTAGTTGATAAAATTCATAAGATCAGGAATACACAGTTGAATAAGAGAAAAGTGAAACACATTATTTATACCATTATAGAAAAAATAATATATAGATGGTAAGCCACAATAATAATTTGTTCATAATTCTAAAATAATATAAATAATCACAAGCCTTCCCTATTTATACAATAGTTAATACGCTGACAAAGAATGAAAATATAAGAAAATTATGTCACCAATACTGAACTCCAATGGTTTCCTCTACCTCTCATCAAATGTTCTCTTCCTACTCTATGTGGTGGTCAACCACTTCTAGAACATCTGTACAATCATTGGGGTCTCAGGTTCTATTAATTTTCCCACCACAACTACATCACCTATATTATTCCATCATATTGGTTAATGAATATATTATTTATAGGGATCCTCAAAATATTCATTCTAAATGGATTTAGGGAAGGAATTATTGAAAAAAATTCATCCTAGTAAATATGATAATCCCAATAACCACAAAAAACTAGACCACATTCCCATAGTATATCGTAGATTATATGGATCATCCTATTTTAATGACCTTTAGTTTTTGGGTGATACATTATACTCAGTTCTAGCTACGTACCCAAATCCTTTTAAAAGGCATGAAAAAACTATAATGTGAAATTAAAGTCCATTTTAGAAATGATTCATGGTGGGAATAAATGAATTTATACATTCCCCAAACATATATATTTCATATATCATCTATTGAGTTAGTCTCATATATCATTAATTAATAATCCCCTTAAAAACTGATCATTTATCACCCAAACCATATAAATTTTTTTGGAGTTTAGGGTAACCTGATCATAATTTCCATCATCTTCCCATCCCACCACCGCTATAGAATATGAAATTTAGGGTGAAAACCACCCTGACACGGATGCATGTCCATTACACATTAGAATTTATTTTATTATGAGATATAAAAAATGATGCACCTCTACATTTCGGTCCACTAGATTAGATATTTAATGTAAACAAACATATTTTTCTTTACTAGATGCACTTACCATTTGGATTAATGTGAGTATCTAGTTACCTCCTATATTAATAAATCTATTACCATACCCGACCCGTTATGTTATTCCAATCCCTAGTATCTACTAACCATCATGGATCTCTTCCAATGAATTCCTATCATTGTTGAATTAATTGACACTCTAGATATGACTCTTGGCTAGACACAACCTAGTAAACTAATTATGTCATGATAAAAAAGGCTCATATTCCCTAACTCTATGTTTCTTACATGCATCCATAAGTCATTCCTCTATTAAACTCATGAGACCCCATCTCTCAAGTGATTTTATCTCATCAATCCCATGTATCTATGGTTTTTCTCCTTGAAGAGTATCTATAATAATAATAACTTTTCCACATTCATAGTCTATTTCTAAATATAATTTCTATAGATACCTCACCCAATGCATCTTACACAAATTGAGATATTGTTGAGAGAATATCTATTAGATGATATTGATGTCTATGTAAATAACAGAACTCTCATTAAAGAGATAATATTTACAATACATATTAATGTAAACCATAACTTCAAACTCAAATTCTTTCACTAGGTAGATCCACTAATGGGATCGAAACTGACAAGACCCTTAAACTACACAATCCCCATTTATCATCACATATCCTAGTAATGAAATTGATTTATAATATTTCACTATGTATCTAAACTCCAAATCTATAATAATAAAAAATATTTTATTAATCAATATCGTCTTTATATCAACAGAAACATCCACAAACATTGAAATCTATTCAAACATCAATACCTTATTAGTGAGACCTTTCTTCACGGTTTCTCAGAAGGAGAAGTCCTAAGTGAATTATATCTAGTATCAAACCATCAAGATAGAACTCCTAATATTAATATCATTCTTTGGGTGAGGTAAACACATAAATGTATCAACCTTATTTGGGTCTATTGAAATTTCTAAGTCAATGGTCAAAATAAGAAAGAGACGTACTAGCCAGATCTAGAAGTTAGACTTCTAAATCATAGTTGAAAAGTGATTTTCTTCAAGTTTACTCAATAATTTTTCAAATTTTTAGGTATATAACTCTGAAGAATATAAATATATAAGTGTGTTATTCATAAATAACATGATTAATGATTCTAGATATGAGGGGATAATCTTATTCATGATTGGAATTTACACTACAAGGGAATTATTTACAACGAGAGGCATGATTTGGTACTCAAATATACTATATCTACACCTATATGTTGTATTAATAATATACTCATATATACCCATCAGTAAATGGTAGTATAAATGAATATTAATATTTTAAAATCCTTGGGATCTATGTAACTTATAAAATAGACCATAAACAATAGGTAAGGATAATTTTTCATTACCATCACCTGATTCAGAATCATATTTTACACATAGATTCATATAATTCAATTAACCTTCTTAGAAAAAAATAGGGGGAAAACCCAAATAAAATTCTCAATTTGATGAATCCCTTCTAATTGAGTTCCTGAAGAAGAACCTCAATATATATCAACTCTTATGACACCATCCAATAATGAAAAATAATAATATGGTTTGAACATGGCATGAATTTAATATCTAGCTCTACTCTTTTGTTAGGATAAAGAAATGAGACTTCATATAGAATTAAATCCTATCATAGATCAACAATAGGAGGAAACGAGTAGTACCCACCATCTTGTTCCACTATGATTGAAATACATACTACCTTAGTCGTGATGAACGAAATATTGGTCAAATATGGTCCCAATCTATTTTATTCAACATACACTATCCATTCATTAAAATAATTTGTCCTCTATGTGAAATAAATGACAGTAACCTTAGATAAAATTCAATGGGAGGGAAATAGCTATCCATAGAGTACCTTCTAATGATCAGAATAGTGATTGTTGTCTCAGTGTCATGAAATCATGCAAATGCCACCAGAGAGAATCAAAAACATTTCCCTCCAATAATCTCTAGATTTAATCATCATTCTTCGCCAAGGGTGTGTTTAAAGAAATAAAATATAAAGATAATGTAATTAGTACATTGATACCAATGACAACTTGAACATATATAAAAAATGGGAAGCACCAACAATAAAAATATAATTAGAGAGGGAAATGGTGATTAGTATAATAACTTGACCGATCGATATTCCATATCCACATTCATTTAAAACCTATCCTATAAAATATAATCTAACAAACATATATCCCTGGGCCTGACTTAGAGCTTCATGACTCACCTAATTAAATGTTTTCTAAGGAGACTAATCTTTTTACCAAGTACCCCAGCTAGACCATTGAGTCATAGTTATTATCTATAGTGTGATACTACTAAAAAATAACATAAAATATGTTTAGAAGAACCATTGGAGATGTAACATATTTCTTCACTTCAAAATTTTAAATATAATGTAGGATAGCTCATATAATAATGTATGAATTTCTGAAGGATGAAGCAACAAAGAACTCATCAAAATTAAATGAAAAATCCATAATCTTCTCATCCTGTTTACCACCACCCTACCGTGTATCCTTATTATACCTCATACTTTTACTAGTAAGGACATTAAATACATTGTTTGGATGTCCAGCTGGCTATGTACAAAATGATAAAAGCATACCAGCTACTCATATATCATTTATTATATTCTCAACTACCAAGGTCTAATGCAGAACCTCTAGGTATGCCATTAGGTCTAAACTAAGAACCATCAATATGATATTAGGATGAACACATATCTATAAATTTAAATAGATATAATAAATTTTTACATAAAAGGAATGGAAAAAAGGAGTTTTATAAAATGATATAATTACACAAATACCATCATGGATCCTTAATAAATCTCAATGAATTTTATAGATTGATCCAAATTTAATGAGATGGGAATTTATTATTTGAATATAAGGTTCTTCAGGCGCCCCCAAGAAAGTCACTCACATCTTATAGCTTGTCCCATAATAGGCCACCAACTCATGATTTGTCTAGGAAGTATGAACACCACTATCATGACTCTTTTCTTATGTGGTGTCTTCAAAATGTCGAAAATTCACTTCATGATTTTGTTTTTAGACATTAACATCATGTATTACCTCAATTCCTTGAATGGTAGGTAGGTATAGTATATGAAATTCATAAGCATATTCAACCATGGACTTTTTGAATCCTCTATCATGGGGAGGTATAATATGAGTTACTATAGTCTGGAGTGGAACTAATTTCTGAATGATTAGTGTAGATATGACAATATGTACCTCTTAGAATTCTTATATATATTTTTGTGGATTGAATCAATCATGACTACCATGAATATTCTGGAATGTCTAGGGAGGTATTTTTTTGAATTCTAAATCAAACATTTATAATTCCTAAATAAATAAATATAGTAAAAAATTAAATTGTTATATGGTATACATAAGGTATATCTAATAGAAGAAATATCTAATTAGATTCAAACATAAAAGGTATTACCCTCTATGTTCAACCTAATGATCAATATAATTCATCAATTATTCAAAATTATTCAGAATAATATATCTATTAAAACATGAAAATATTCTTAATATTAGTTAAAAAATGCCATAACCGATATATCAATACAACAAAAACATATATACGTCACTCAATGGAGAATATATATATATATATATATATATATATTAAGTATGATATAATATTCCTACACATGATTCATGAAGTCCATTAAATCGAATAAAACTATAAATATAATCTCATCAATGTTGACTTGGAGGTCTTATATACATGTGCAAGTTAGGTACATAGAAGCTCCAATACCTACGACCCACACAATTTATTTTATTTCTAATATATAATTGAACAAAGAATAATAAATAATGCAATATACATTAAATAATATTGTGTAACACCAAACATAGAATTTTCCAAAATGTCACCCGAATGAATATTCTTCATTAACTCATGTGTATGTCCTATGAACAAACAGGTTATTGACTGGAGGTCTGTATCTAAGGTGTGTCGGGGGGAATATATCCTCAATAGTCATTATCATACAATATAATTATAAATAATATAAAAAAATAAATAATTTGATTATAATTAATAAATAACAAGATGTAAAAAAATAACCCATGGAATGCATATAAATAAATGAAGTTCCCATTGTGGTAAAAAAAAGAGTAAATAATTTACAAGAAAATAAATTAAGAGAGAATTGAATCATATGGTTCTTATCATTATATATATACCATCTCTATGATCCATTGGTCAAAAAAATAATCATTTCCGCTTTCTATTACATAGATCCCAAATCAATATATATTCACATGAATGTATATTATATTTTTGAATGTGATTAATAAAAATCATTTAAATACCAATTAGTATCCCTTATCATGTGTTCCCAAGTATAATAGGTGAATCCCCTCATAAAAAATTAATTTTAATGCTAGAACCAATGATCACATACCCAAATAGATGATATTACCAAGCCACCAAGAGCCTCGTATATACCTTCCTTAGTTACATGCAGAAAGAACAATTGAAAATTCTATCACTAAAGGTCAATAAGATAGATAAACGAATTGGGAGAATATCTCGATGCAATTTAATGTAATCATATTATATCAGGTAACATGGTCAACTCATCCCGCCTGTAACATCCCAGGTAAATAATGAATATGAAATTTTTATATATATTAATATTTGTGAATAAAATATTAATATTACCTTAAAGGATATTATATGTTCGATGGCATACCCAATACGCAACAACGAGTTTCTTTGAAATATTACGTTGCACACTAATAATATAATTATTTTAAATTGTAGTTGATACATAGTCGTTGTATTGGAGGGAATGAATATAACTAAATACAATATGATTATATATTTTTGTCAAATGTATTTACTTTTATCCAATAAAATATAGAGGCTTAAAATGTAAATGAATCTGATTTTAAGCATAATTTACATTAAAATTATGATTTACCACCTTTTGATGGAGAACCCTATTTAAATCCTGTTTTGGTCACTTTTATTTTTTTATTTTGACAAAATAAAACTCTTATTTAAATTTGTATAATCAAAATTTACTTTGGGTAAATTTTTGGTATTTTTCTGATAAAATTCATTTTTTAAGGAATAGTGAAAAATACTGTATTTTTAATCAAAAGTAATATTTAATATAATTTATTTATAAGGTTAGATTATTTTTTAATTGGTTTTAAAGTGTAATTAAAAAATATTTTTACCATTTAATCTAATGGTCGTCATTGGACTTAATTTCACTTTGAAATTTTATATAAACAAGTGACAATCTTTTAATAGATATTGTTTCCTAAAAACATGCTATTTGTTTTGACAGAGAGAATTGATTATAAAATTAATTAATGAAACTTCTATGTTTTTAATTTCATAAAATTGTTATAATTTTTGTGTTTTTAATATCAAATATATCTTAGGGTGAATTTTTTGTATTTTTCTGACAAATGTTCCTTTTTAATGAATAGTCGGAAATACTGCATTTTACTTCAAAAATACTTTTTCATCTAATTTAATTATAAAGTTAGATCGTCCATTTAAATTGTTTTAAAGAGTAATTGAATATTTTTTTATCACTTAATACAATTTTTTCCTTTATAAGTAATTTCACTTTTCAATTGGATGTAAAAACAAGTCAATCTTTTGATAAATTTTACTTCCTAAAAACCCATCTTTGGTTTTGACAACGAGAATTATTTTTAAATTAATTACTTAAATTTCTATGATTTGAATTTGTAAAAATAGGTTCCATATTTTGAATTATAAGGACCAAATTATGTAATTAATACCCATTTGTTTTTTGGAAATTATGAATAGTAACGACGACAATTATCTTTAATTATCGTGATTAATTAGTAATCTGGAAGTTAAGGGTAATAAAATAATATCATAAAAATAAAAAACGACCACAACATGTGTCCTAATTCTATCGATGATATCATGTCCAACCATGGGATTCCATGTGACAACTTTAGGACCCCATAGATTCCCTTTTGGGTGATAGTGACATTTTATCATTTTATTTTTAAAGAAAAGAAAATATAAGAAAAGTATTTAACACCTATGTAAAACAAATTTAATTTTTCCTATATAAATGATCTCTTAGACTATAAATATTAATTAGAAATATAAAAACATTTCCTATATCATTTTATTTGTTTTATAATTTTTAGACATTAAATAAATAAATTTATTTCTGACACCATGATGATGCAGTCATTATCTCATTAATGAATGATTTAAATAAAATGAAAAGATAAGGTAATATATAATAATTACACTAATCTAAAACCTATATGATGGATGTATTTAGAAACCTTATTACCTTATCCTCTAAATATTTCATTGTGGGACCTTTAAAATCCTAAACTCATTTTATAATAAAGAAATTATCCAAGACTTTCCAAAAGTGACCCTCTTCCCTCTTATAAAAGGACCCACCTCAACCCCCTTACCCACACCTATCAAGCCCTTTGCCCATAAAACCTCAAGTCATATTTTTTCTATACATCCCTCTCTTAATCTTAGAAGACTAACTTTGGGTAGTAATATTTCCAAGGAAGTCTATGTTATCAAATCAAAAAGAGTTATCTGATTTGAAGAAATATAAAGAAACGAACAAGACAAGTCAGACATGAGGTAAGGGATCCGACCTCTCTCTTTCTTTTTAAGTAATATATTTTATGTCACTTATTTAATCTCCTCTTTATTATGTTTTGGGTTTTTCTTATATATTCCTCTTACTTTACTTTTTATGTTCATATGATGAGAGACCCTAATTGATATCTTAAATCAATTTTTGGAAGTTTTTAGTGGCGTCGTTAGGCTGCCGATTTTTCGTAAGAGGATATCTTATCTCACTTTTAAATTCCTTGAGATTTCAATGGCTCGCCACTTATTTATTTCATGTGTTGTATTGTGTTTCTCCAGTTGATATATATTATCATGATTCTATTTATATTCATGGTATTTTGTGATTCAAATTATGTTTATTTTCTTTTGGTCATACGACTCGATTGATTACAATGATGTATGGGGTATTTAGCTCACTTTTTGTTCCAGTGAGATTCATGATATATTCATCACTATCTTCATTGAGTGGTGTACGTACTGACCATGATTCTACTCTTTGTGTAACATACTCTCATTTATGGGTATTTACATCATCATTTTTCGGTCTTTCTTTATTGGGGTGTACATTTTGAATGTTACCCAAATCGGTAAGGGAACCATTAACCCTCCTCTCTTTAAAAGAATTATTTTGTTAGGTCATTTATTTTACGTCTTGTTTTGTTGGGATATATTATTCCCTTTCCTTATTGTTATAAATATTATGTCTAAGTTATGGGATACCCTTTTCTCTCTCATCAACTCATTTTCTGAATTTTAGAGTGACGCTGTTAGGCTGTCAAATTTATCTAAGGGAACTTCTTAACCTAATTTCAATTATTTGAATCAAACCTCTACTTATTGATTATGTCGTACTACAAATATGTGTGGATGAACTTTTATTGTTTTACAATTACTATCCTTTTATGTCAGATGTATTTATATTTTCCACACATAATCATGTAATTGATTTATCCTTAATCTAAGGATACCGACTTTATAAGGGACATCGTCTCAATCTCATTTCATTGAGGCTTGTTTTGTTTTATAAAAAACATTCTTTTATATGGTGTATAAAAACCTTTGACTTTTACTTTTATTCAAATTGATTATTTTTATATGTAGCATTTTACTAAATGACAAAACTGAATATTTTTGTCTTACATATGCGGAGTCAACGACTTCTCTACCGCCGTGACCATTATTGGAGTTTCTACTTCCTCTACAAGCCATAACATTTTTTTAAATGAAAACTAAATACCATGTTTTACAGTTATGTTATTTTGGTATTGAAAATAGATTCAATAATGTTTTGATTATATGAATGTGTCTTTGATATCTTGTGATTAAAATGTGGAAATTTTAAGTGTCCTTTATGCATGTTTTATGTGATGCGGTTATGTTATTTTTCTTGGGAATTGTTTATGAAGATGGTTAGTTCGATGATAATCTAAGGGCGGGTGAGCCCGTGATTTCTCTCTAATACATTGGGTAACACAAAGGAGATAAAATCTGTGGTTTCTCCGAAGTGATTTTGGTAATATACTGTGATGGGTATTCCAAATGTAACCATGAGGGCTACTCTCTAAATAAGAATGTTATGAATGACTCAAGTTACCATTATGTCTTATTATTTCTAGGATTTATACATATATATTATTATTTCAAAAGGTATGTTATGATTGGAAGTTATGGTTTCATTGATTTGTATTTATTGGTTGGTTAATGATTCCTTTCATTATGTTATAACCCTTAATGAGATTTTTATTCTCATCCAATGTTTTTGAAATGTTTTTCATAGGTTATAAGGAAGGGTAATATAAAATAAGTATTCAAGAAGATTTATATTAATAAAATAACTCTTGTTTTATTTAAGGATTTTTTTTTGTTGTGAAAAATTGGCAATAGTAGTAGTGTATACTTTATAATCGTTTGAGATGTAATAGTTATGTCCTAATTTTCTAAAACTCTGAACCAAAAAAGATCATCAAATATAATTATTCATTTAATTCAATATTATGTAATGTTTTATGGTCGAGTCCTTATAGTTGGTATCAGTGGCCGGTTTAGATAACTTTAGAGGATAGAGTGTTGACTAAGAATAAGTGACAAGTTGATTATAACCACAATGGTTAGTATATTAGATGGAGTCATTGTTATTTTTTGAAAGCTGGAATGAGTTTAAGATTACTTGGATAAGTTTATCTTAGTTTTTATCTTACTCATTAGTACATGATGATTTTATTAATATACTCACACTGACATTTTTTGTTTTAGTAAATAGATGGATCTAGTAGGAACCAAAGTGGCAATGGGTTTGAAGGAAACTGTGGTGGTTCTCTAATTAAGAGACTGGATGAAATAGGGGATCAATGAGGAATCTCATGGTTATTCTAAACCAACTACCAAGGAGTCATGATGGACCACTTTAACATTGGTTAGTTCTCTAATGCATCATGTATGAGAGAACCAACTCGATGTGGAAGTCAAGGTAATAATTATAATGGTAACCATTATGGTTTATATGATCTTTACTTTTGAGGTAATTATGGGTTACTATATGATGAAAAATGAAATGCATGAGATAAAATTGAGGTTAAATTATGTTAACGTTATTTTTGAAGATTTTATCTCTTTTTGGGGAATGTTTTATGAATTATATAGTTTTGGAAAAAGGGACAACACACAGACATCGTGACAACCCGTCACGTCGGATCAAGCTGCGGGAATCGAACCCACAACCAAAGTGCGATTGGTATTTATCGCCTACCAGTATACTACGTAAATTCCCTGGTTTGTATGACAAATTATTTTTAGTTAGATGATTTTATGAATAAAGAATAAGTTGTGTTTGGGTTATCTATTGAAATGATTGACCTATCATAGAGGATATGTGATTAGGCTAATTACTTTTCAGTATGAGACATTAAGAGTTACTGATGTTATTTAGATATAAATGTTACGATTTACCTTGGAAGACTATGCAATTAAATCCATCAGAGATTTGGAGCTCAATCTTCAGTTGTATTATTTTTTATGAATTTTAAGGGAAATTTTTCATTTAATGGTCTTTGTTGAACTTTGGGTTGTTTGAAAATTTTTTGAGATTAAGAGTAATTATTCTTTTTGTAAAAGATTATCTATTTTTTTGATTATCTGATCTTATACAATAAATTTTGGTTTTGGTTAAGGTCTAAATTCATGGGAAATATATAGTCCATCTTTTCTGAGTTATGTGATTCTCTCGAAGATGATTATAATGCTCTACATGTAAACAGGTCATCCTAATTACTCACCATTAGGAGAAAATATGGGTCTGTGTAAGATATCTAGTAAGAGATGAAAGTATACACGACAAGTAAGTATGATTTCTTATGTTTTAGTTAATATCATAAATGAATTACTCAGTGAAATTTAACTTAAGACAAAAACATTGTCTGAGGACATTTCTTACTGGGGAATCAAATACCGTTTAACCCATCACAAGTTTTTGAGTTTCTTGTGTTTGTCTTTCTCCATGACATATTTTACCATCACTCTCCATCAGAACATGATGGTTTGTTTTCTCCTCCATATCCATGTTTTCATGGAATCCTAGTATCTGTTGTCTTAGGTTACCTTTTTACATTTCTTTCTTTCTTTTAATGTGATAGTTTAATATACTCCTTTTGTGATGTGGGGCATTCAATGATGTTTTCGAGCCCAATTTTAAAATTGTGAGTACGCAGTTACCAAAATGGGGAAGGATGTAACATCATAGGAAAAATATGAATATGAAATGTTCATATATATTAATATTTTTGAATAAAATGATAATATTACTTTAATGAATATTCTATGTTTGATGGCATACCCAATATGCAACAATGAGTTTCATTGAATTCTTACGTTGGACACTAATAATATAATTATTTTAAATGGTAGTTGACACCTAGTCGTTTTATTAGAGGGAATGAATAAAACTAACTACAATATTATTATAGATGTTTGTGAAATTTATTTAATTTTTCCAATAAAATTTAGAGCCGTAAAATGTAAATGAATCTGATTTTAAGCACAATTTACATTAAAGGCCGATTTACCACATTTTGATGGCGAACCCCATTTAAATCTAGTTTTGGTCACTTTAATATGTTAATTTTGACAAAATAAAACTCTTTTCTAGATTCATATAATCACAATTTACATTGGGTAAGTTTTTGGTATTTTTATAATAAAATTCATTTTTAGATAAATAGTGAAAATAATGTATTTTATTTCAAAATTGTTTATTAATCTAATGAATTTATAAGGTTAGATTATCTATTTAATTGGTTTTAAAATGTAATTAAATTATATTTTTACCATTTAATCCAATTTTGGTCATTGGAATTAATTTCACTTTGAAATTGTACAGAAACAAGTGTCAATCTTTTAATATATATTGTTTCCTAAAAACACATTATTTGTTTTGACAGTGGGAATTGATTATAAAATTAATTAATGAAACTTATATGTTTTAAATTGGGTAAAATTGATATCATTTTTGTGTTTGGAATATCAAATATATCATAGGGTGAATTTTTGGTATTTCTCTGACAAATGTTCGTTTTTAATGAATAGTGAAAAATACTGCATTTTACTTCAAAACTACTTTTTCATCTAATTTATTTATATTGATATATTGTACTTTTAAATGGGTTTAAATTTTAATTGAATAATTATTTATCCCTAAATACAATGTTGTTAATTATAAGTAATTTCACTTTTCTAATGGATGTAAAAACAAGTCAATCTTTTGCTAAATTTTACATATTAAAAACCCGTTTTTGGTTTTGACAAAGGGGATTATTTTTAAAGTAATTACTGTAATTTATATGTTTGGAGTTTGGTGAAATGCGTTCCATATTATGAATCAGAATTTCCAAATTTTGTAATTAAGAATATTTTGTTTTTGGACATTATGAATAGTAACGACGACAATTATCTTTAATTATCGTGATTAATTAGTAATCTGGAAGTTAAGGGTAATAAAATAATATCATAAAAATACACAATGACCACAAAATTTGTCCTAATGCTATTGGTGATGTCATGCCCGAAAACGGGATTCGTTGTGCCAACTTTGGGACCACATGGAATCAATTTTGGGTGATAGTGACATTTTATCATTTTATTTTTAAAGAAAGGAAAATATTACAAAAGTATGTAACACCTAAGTAAAAAAATTAATTTTGTTTACATAAATGATCTATCAGACTTTAAATAGTCATTAGAAAGATAAAAATATTTCCTACATCATGGTATTTCTTTTATAATTTTTAGACATTAAATAAATAAATTTATTTATGACACCATGATGATGCAGTGATTGCCTCACTAATGAACAATTTAAATAAAATGAAAAGATAAGGTAAAATATAAGACTTAAACTTTATAAAACCTAATGTATGGGTGGATTTGGAACCCTTATCACCTTGTCCTTGAAATATGTTATTTTGGGACCATTAAAATCTGAAACTCATTTTATAATAATGTATCTTTCCAAGACTTTCCAAAAGTGACCCTCTGCCCTCTTATAAAAGGCCCCCAACTCTCCCCCTAACCCACACCTCTCAAGCCCTTGGCCCATCCAACCTATGCTCATATTGTCTCTCCACATCCCTCTATTACTCTTAGAATCCTCACTTTGGGTATAAGTCTTTCCAATGAATCTTTTGGGATCAAATCAAAAAGAGTTATCTGATTTGAAGGAATATATCGAAACGAACAAGAGAAGTCGGACATGAGGTAAGGGATCTAACCTCTCTCTTTATTTTTAAGTACTCTCTTTTATGTCACCTCTTTTAAGCTCATATTTATTATTTTTGGGTGTGTTCTTATCTATTCCTCTTACTGTGATTTTTATTTTCATATGATTAGAGTCCCTAATTGATATATTCAATCCATTTTTGGATGTTTTAAGTTGCGCCGTTAGGCTGTCGAATTTTCGTAAGTGGACATATTATCTAAATTTTAAATTCCTTTCTATTTATGTTGTTCACCACTTATTTTTTTCATGTTGTGTATTGTGTTCTTCCATTTGATATATATTATTATAATTCTATTTATATTCATGGGATTATTTGATTCATATTGTGTTTATTATCTGTTGGTCATACGACTCGATTGATTACAATGAGGTATGAGGTTTTTATCTCACTTTTTATTATCATGAGATTAATGCTATATTCATCACTATCTCCATTGAGTGGTGTATTTACTTACCATGATTCTACTCAAGGTGTAATATACTCTAATTTATGGGTATTTACATAAGCATTTTTTCGTCCTTCTTTCATGGGGTGTATGTTTCGAAAGTTACTCAAATCGGTAAGGGAACCCTTCACCCTCCCCTTTTTAAAAAAATTATTTTGTTAGGTCATTTAATTTACATTTTTTTATGTTGGTATATGTTCTTCTCTATCCTTATTTCTATAAATATTATGTCGAAGTGATGAGATTCCCCTTTCTCTCTCATTAACTCATTTTCGGAATTTTAATGTGACGTCGTCAGGCTGTCGAATTTCTGTACAGGAGCTTGTTAACCCAATTTCAAATATTTGTATCAAACCTCAACTTATTTATTATATCGTACTATTAATAAGTATGGAAGAACTCTGATTGTTTTATACTTATATCCTCTTATGTTAGGCGTATTTATATTTTCAACACATAATCATGTAATTTATTTATCCTTAATATGAGGATACCGACTTTGTAAGGAACATCGTCTCAATCTCCTTTCATCGAGGAATATTTTGTTTTATACACAACTTTATTTTATATGGTGTATAAACCCCATTTAATATTACTTCTATTCAAAAGTTTTATTTTTATACGAGGCATTTTACTAAACGACAAAAGGGAATGTTTTTGGCTTATGTATGCGGCGACAATGAATTCTATGCCACTGTAACCATTATTTGTGTTTCGGCTTCCACTACAAGAAATAACTTTTTTTTTATAATGAAAAATAAATACCATGTTTTACATTTCTGTTATTTTGGTATTGAAAATGGTTTTGAAAATGTTATGATTATATCAATGTGTCTTTGATATCTTGTGTTTGAAATGTGTAAATGGTATGTTTCCTTTATGCATGTTTTATGTGATATGATTATTTTATGGTTCTTGGGCATTGTTTATGAGGACTGGTGGTTCCATGATTAACTAAGGGCTGGTGAGCTTGTGATAGCTCTCTAATGCATTGGGTAACTCGATGGAGTTAAACACTAAGGTTTCTCCGAAGAGATTTAGGGAATATTCTGTGATGGGTATTCAAACGTAACCATGAGGGTTACTCCCTACGTAAGAATGTTTTGAATGCCTCAAGTTACATTTATGTATTATTATTTCCAGGATTTATACATAAATATTATGATTTCATAAGTTATGTTATGATTGAAAGTTATGGTTTCATTGATTTTTATTTATTTGTGGGTTAATGTTTCCATTCATTATGTTATCACCCTTAATGAGCTTTTTATTCTCATCCCAAGTATTTTGAAATTTTTTTCACAGGTTTTATGGAAGGGTAAGAGAAAGGATGTATTCATGAAGATTTATATCAATAAAATAACTCTTGTTTTGTTTAAGTATTTTTTTATTGTTGTGAAAAATATGTTTTAGTGCTAGTGTCTACTTTGTAATATTCTGAGATGTAATAGTTATGTCCAAATTATCTAAAACTCTAATCCTAAAATGATTTTAAATTTTAATTATTCATTTAATTCAATTTTAAGTAATGTTTTATGGTCGTGTCCTTATACCACCTCTGTTATAGGTCATGCCACAAGAAAATCGAACCACGTCACTCATAAGAAGTCAACCCTAAGGGATTTTGTATCATGTAGATTCATTATGTTGGAACATAGAGTTGTCTTACCCTAGACTCCATTACAATAGATCTAGACTCAAGAGCATCATACAACCACCCTATATTCAGGATATTTATCTTCATAATCAAAAAAATATGTGCACTCACTCTCTAATAGAAAACAATTTCACGTTTGACCACATGTTACATGTAAAAGTTTGAATACACACAAATCCCTTGTTATTATACATAAAAGGATAGATCATATAAATAAAAAACATTAAATTACATCATGAGAAATTATTAGAATCTTTCTACTACATGCGATCAATATTAAACTTGGTTTTGAGTTACACTAACATAATTCTAGGATAAATTAACATATACATATCTCATGATATATAAAGATAACCACATGTAATAAATATTATGCATTGTAAAGTAGGAAATTCTAAAAAAAATATTCTATAAAGGGAAAAATATTATTCTAAATCCTATGGTATAAATTAACTTTATACCATAGTCATTTATATGGAAAATAATAAAACCCATCAAGAGACGATACACCTGTCATGCATGAGATCTAACTAGATTATTCTTGTACAATAATGAAACCTATAAACAATCCCAAATAAACCACATCATGGATTAAAAATTATATTCTAGAACATTCCATGTAAATGTAAAATTGAACGCACTAACATTACTCTTAGGATCCAGAAAAATTATATATTTTTGAATAATCAATGGCTATAACATCCACTCTATAGTATCACTACTATTCATGAAACAATCCATGAATTCATTGTTATTTTAAATTGTGATCTATAGATCTATATATAGCATGGTAGATACATTAATCAT
Source organism: Viscum album (assembly GCA_963277665.1). Classification (NCBI taxonomy): domain Eukaryota; kingdom Viridiplantae; phylum Streptophyta; class Magnoliopsida; order Santalales; family Viscaceae; genus Viscum; species Viscum album. The sequence goes on along the minus strand of OY728159.1, from coordinate 1,143,282,816 downwards.
CTTAATGATAAAAGGTTAGAAATAATGGAAACCAATGTTTTCTATATCATGTATCACAAACCTTATTTCTCAAATCTGGAGGAAATTGGATATTCTAGAAATAAAAATTAATAGGAATGAATTATCAATAGAATTCCAATATAGTATCTAGTTTTGATATGGATATAAAATCATATAATAACAGGCCAAAATGTGTGATTAATATATATTAAAACATATTTTTAGATAATTATTTCAAAATAACATGGTTTGTTATCCTGTTTTGGAAATATATGCACCAACATTGTAAGGATTATATCTTCAGTTGAACACCAACAAGGTTTTATTTTATCCTAAGAGTTTGTATGGTTTCATTAACCATATGAATCAATTTTTTATCTACCCAGTTTCCTCTTCTAATTATACCATTAATTTTTAGAGGATCATCATTACTTTTTAAAACTGTTCTATAGTCACGAACCATCAATATGAAACAAAAAATATCAAAAACTAACCAAAATATCCTGAATCATATATCTAAATATTAATAGTTATAATAAAGAATATTAAATTTCTAAATTAACTTATAAAATACATAACCAATCTACATATATTATTATTTTAATGTTACATTTTATAGATAAATTATATTTTAGATTGGGAGAGAGGAGAACTAAAATTGAATCATGGGTTTTCAAGCCCTTACATCACACCTCAGGTTACTAATAATGGATTTACCCTAAATACTTTAGAAGAGGTAATCCTGGTTAGATATTGGGAATATAGTTTTTGATTGATGTGTTTATATAGTGATTTCAAAAAATTATTTTCAAGGAATTTTGTTTTAGATGTGAGGAGAATACTGTCGTCTAGGGGTGTTAATATTTCTAAGAGAAAGGGTTCCTTTAGAAAAATGTCTTGATTATATTATTTTTTTTATAAATAATGTGGATTTTGTTGGATATTTTTAAATTAATTAGTTTACTATTATAAAAATTAAGTCAATTTTTATTTCTAAAATCACCTAAAACTGAATGGAATATTTGAATAACATTCTTCATAGAAATGACTAAAAATTATTTTTTATATTATAAAAAATCAAATATGTTTCAAAATAGCATGTATTGGTTTTTAAATTAAATTTAATAATTTTAAATGAATTAATTTTATCATTAGTAATATTTTTTAAAATAATAATAATTATTTCATAATAATATCTTGATAGTGTCATAAAACATGTAGAATTTGAAAAAAAATGTTTTTAAATATTCACTAAAAATTATCAATATAATGAAATAAAAAAATCACCATACAATAATTATTAAAACATGAATTATAAATAATTTTCTAAATTATAAAACTAATATTATAAATACTATAAGATTAATATTTAAATTAATTCATATAATACTGGGAAACAATAATTAAAATACAAATAAATACTATTATTTTCATCATTAGTGATTGAATATATGTGTTTTATAATATTTATGATAGATTATTAATTAATATATACATAATTTCCGAAAAAATATTTTTCTAAAAAGTAAAATTTTATTTCAAGAATTTTTTTATCAAACATAAAACCTACAATTTTAACAAAAATTCCTTCAAATGATTTTATGGAATTTAAAATTTATATTTTATTATATTTTCAGTTTTTAAATAATATTTTTTTCAGATTTTTTCTATTTTTATATGTCTAGTTACCATTTTTAATTGTATTTTGTTATTTCTAATGGTCAAAGATTATTTGAATAGTTATATTATTACATTACATTTATTAGATATCTCTTACTTTATTTATCATTCAGCAAGTCAATTACTATAAAAATATAATTTTATTTAATTTATTAAATGTCAATATAGTTTTGAATTGGTTTTTTGTTTTTTCCAAGTTTTTGTGTGAAAAAACATGTTATTTAGGATCAGGTCACACTAGAATATCATATTTTGGTTTTTTTATTCCATTAAAACCTTATTGAACAAATTTTTTATTTTCGAGATTATTTTTCAAACATTATTTATAATATATTTTTATTATAAAATTTAGTGATATTCTTTATTTGGTGTGTTTCATTTGTACTATATCATGTACAATACATATATTAAAAATGGTAAATTTAACATATATGAAATTTCTAGTTGATTAAATTATTCCACCTACAAAAATTTTACCGTCAAAATTTAAACTAAAATTCATTGATAAAAATTCATTAGGGTAATTATAATTCCCTGCATCATCAGAATCCCATGTTCCCTCATTATAAAAATGATTCTTACATTATACATTGATAAGATTAATGGTATTATTTATTATCAATTTATCTCTATGATTTATGATTTTGACAACCATCCCATTATAAGATAGAAAATGGTCCAACATAACCACATCTAGATAAAATACATATAAAGGATATATTATGTACTACCTCAGGAGAGACATGTGTAACAAACTATATAGTTTGTTAATGATTGAGGGAGTATAAATTTGATAGGCCATAACCCTAAAATGATCGGGAATATAATGTTTTCATATATACCAAATACATCACTCTTCTTTTTTCCCAAACCTTGTAACTATCTTTTATGGAAATATTTTAATGAATAACTTTTCTCATTATTAAAAAAATAGGTCTCAATAAAGAGTTTTATAATAAATATTAGAACGAATATGAGCTACTCTGATGTGTTGATAAATAGATTTTAATATTTATGTCACATCTTAAACTATTTATACTCTTAATAACATCCTTTATCCAATATCATCTTATACTTTTGTAGTTCGACATTTATTTCAATAAAATTATTCATATGAAGATATATTAATGATTATGTGGAAGCTATTTTTTTAGAATCATTCCATATAAATTTGTTGATCTTAACCCACCCCACACTTAATTTATTTATAACATTATCTAATAATATCCTATATAGTTGGAATGTTAATTTCAAAACAACCATTTGTCATAAGATTATATATTATAATGATGTTCAAATATGTGTATAATTCATTTTAGGTCTCTTCTTGAAGCATGAGGATAATTTCATATCATGATAAAATTTAAATTTTAGTGGTGTTAAATGTGCAATATCCTCTTCATAGATATTGACATTTTCTATATGATCATGTTAGAAGTCATATTTACTAAAAATGAAGTGGGTTGTCAGAAAAATATGAAACAACACAAAAAAATTGTAATTTATTCTCTAATATGTATTAGTATGACCCTTTCCATGTCTATTTTGATATTATCTATTATCCATATATTTAGGATTAATAGTAACACCATCCATTTTGAAATTATCCATTATAAAATATCTTTTATCCCTGAAAACACATGAATTTATATTCAAAAATAGAAATTATATTATCACACAATATGTTCACATATATATATATCAATAAATATTTTGGATTCCAATGATTAGAGGGATTGTTTAACTAAGAGAATTATATAATACCCCTTTCATTTATATAACTTATATAATAACTATAATCAGGCATTATTCCTTGAAAATAAATCTTTAATGTTGTTAAACACTGATACATTTATATTATATATTTCTTCATTCTTCTTTTATATCACTAAATAATCCCCTATTTTCTCCTCAATATTCTCCAAAATAGTTTTCTTATCAACTATTTTATAAGGGTAATATTCCATTACTTCTTTAATTATACATGAATTATTTCATCATCAATATAATAAAATTTAGTCCTCTTTATTCATCATCATTCATAAGGATGTAGGATTCATTTTTATTATAGAATCTAAATATTTTCTTTCTTTCCCAGAATAGTATTTGATTGACAGGCCAAAGACTATGATCAGCTCTATCCATTGTTTTTTGTGTTTTATGGGAACCTTTTATTAGAATAAATATATTCATCTTTTACAGTCAGTTTATAGGTCACAATATTCCCTAGAGTGATAAATTTACTATATTTTCAAGGAATGGATTACCATTACTAGTATTTTATCATAGGACATGTCATATTTCTAGTTTTTTTTAACCATCTTAGGCAATATTCTATATAATCATTATTTTTCATGAGATCATTATCCACGAACATATTTAAATAATCACTGTTTATTAAAAATCCCTCCACAAAGTAGGTAATTTTATGTATTAGTGTCTTGAAATTCCATTCCCTTGATTCCATGAAGATATCATTATATTAATTTGTCTATAAAAATTAATCTATTCCATGTGTTTCATGGATAATGGGTTGGAATGTGATGAAAAATTATCTCAATCATTAAATAATTCTCCATAAAGCCAAGAGAACTATGGATTTACATCAACTTTTGGGAATATTTTATTCATCTATTATATTAGTATTTTAGATATCTATTTATATACTTCAACTTATGGTATTATTCAAATTCTATGTGAGTACCTTCATCAAAAATCTAATTTACTATACTTTTGATAAAAATTTCCAATACAAAAAGTATTTAACAAAGTGCTGAAGTGTTCATTATAATATTCCGTATTTTTATAATATATAAGAATATCATCAGTAAATATCTCTAAAAATATATCTAGGTATCATATAATTACATTATTAATCAATTATATGTTTTTTAAAGTTTTATCATGTCAAAATGAAATCACTACCAACTCCTAGTGTACATATATTGTAAAAAATGTCAATCTAGTGAATTTAATCCCTTCTAAAAATTAATTGATGATATAATGATCAAATATCCATCTTGTTTAAAAAATGATCCAATATATATGTTATAAAAAATAATCAATATATAGAATTTTGTACTTTATCTTTAACATATTATATTAATTCATAATGTAATCAATAAAATATTCATTGACCATTCCATATTTATGATAATAGGATTGGTGCACCCCTTAGAAAATCACTCTGGTACATAAAACCATTATATATATTTTATTATTAGTTTCTTCTTCAACAATTCAGGTTCAATGGTGGTTATTATAAATAAACTATTTGATATGTGCCTTACTCATGGAATAGGTACTATGAAATACTACACCTATAATCATGAATAAGATCTTAAAATTATTTAGAAAATATATCAATATATTTCATTATAATGGAATTGTCATTATGTACATTTTCATTTTTACATAGTCGTTTGAACTTGATAGGATTCATCATATGAAAAAGAATATCTGAAATTAATAGGGAATCAAAAATTATTAATCATAATGTTCTTGTAGTTTTATATAATTATATGTTGGTTCAAAATATGGAATATAATTTCCCTCTACTTGAATAGGATATCATATATATATAGATAACATATATATACCTATCACATCGTCATATTATACTAATTATTTTAAGAAAATATTTTCATGAATATTTTTCACACAAAATGATCATTGGGTTGTTGATATCATAATTGGTATATTGTATTTTTATTAAATAACATTGAATTATCAATGTATTTTTATGTAAATATGGTAAATATGGAATTTTGGGTTGATATTATATTGACATATGAATTTTGAGAACATGATATTTTATGAACATGGCCACATTTTTTATATGAATAAATTTAAACACCCATCTTGGAAATTGGTTTGATGTGTCTCTCCAAAATTATTATGAAAATAGAATAATTTTACAATTTTTTTGGAATATTGGAAAATAATTTTCATTTAATGAAAATTAATTTTAATATGTTCGAATATCTAAAATTTCTATTTTCCATTTTAGAGTGAATGATTCAATGATTAGGTAATTCAATATATTTTAATTATAAATTAATGGAAGAAAAAATTAAAAAAAAATATTTTTTCCAATTTTATAAAAATGTACTATTAGAATATTTTTCAATGTAATTTACATAGAATAATGTATTAAAATACGTATTTCTCTCATTGGGGAACTTACAAATTATCTAGGACATTAGTGATATCCATTGAGGCATAAAGTAATAACAATGAGGTCCCATGAAGGTTGTAAAGGCCATAAATTGGGTGGGGCATCAATATAGTATCAAGATACAACATTATAGGGTTATTGATTGACCCACTATGTGATAGTGGGCCCATTTCCTTTTGTTAAACTTCTTATTATAGTGTAATGGTTAATAAATAAGCACATTCTGGAAAAAACTTTTATATGGTAATAGAGGAAATGTGAACTTTTCATATATTAATACTCTTTAATAATTGTCGAGAACATAATTAGGGATTTATATTAGCTCCTCACATGATAAAACATACATATAACATGTTATTCAATTTTGGATTTCCTCCAATATAGGATAGGGGAACTCATGTATCATGTCTAATGTGTCATATAGGGTTTCATTGAAGTACACATGAGGTCTATTTGTTATAGACAAATGATAAGGATTGAAGAATTTTTTTAGAAAAATATAACATAATGAGTTTTATAACATTTGAAGGTGAAAACTACCATATTTCCATGCATGAAATATTTATCATTTTTTGAATTTGTGCATGTCGAATTAAAGTCCTGTAAAATATGTGATTAACATTATCCCACTAGATGTAGTGAACAAAGAAATTAAATTACATACAATGGAATCTTCTTATGAATTAGTGAATCATTAGATGAGATGAAACCCTATATGAATATTATTATAATGTCATGCTAACTGAACTAACATGGAAAGGATACTATATAGGCTTTGTATGGATTATATTAAAATTTTAAAATATCAATTTAGGAAAAGTGTAACCATTATTGAAAAACCCAGAAGGATCCTCATAATCAATATCTACAAAAACATTATATCTAGGTTCTATAAGCATGGTTCTATGATGCCTAGGACTTTCATCCCCTTCACTAACACAAGATTCCTTCCTCTATTCCCAAATATTCCCATTTTCCCTAAGGTCCCGGATCTACAGAAAGGCTCACCTCAGCTCGTGCTTTCAACAAAAGAATTCAACGCAACATCAGATCTTCATAGTTCAATTCTAGTGGCTCGATTCACAGGGACCCAACCATCGGTGGATGCTTTTGAAAGATTTCATTTTGATACATGGGGGATTCAAGATAGTATGGTTTTGGGTCTGCTCTATAATTTCCACATGATGATCCTCTTTTCCTCAAAGGATGATTTGATTGTCACCTGGTATAGCACTCCTTGCATTTTAAACAGCTAAGGTTCTTACCTCCTTTAATAGTCCTTTTAGTTCAATATAAATCAGGAAGTGCCTTCGCCAACGGTTTGGGTAAGCTTCCCTTAACTACCTCTTCCTTTCCATAATCCTTTGATTATCTATATGCCAGGTATTCTTGTCAGAAGGTATTTGTGTTCTGATAACCACTCCTCTGTGGTCTATCATCCAATCTCCCCTCATGTTTGTTTCGAGTTCGACATCTAGAAGGCTCCAATATAATGGATATGGATCTTGGTTGGTGAAGAATTCAGATGGAAGAAAAGAGTGGTCTTTGAGTCGTAGCCTGTGTTCTACCTGTGATGACACCGATTAGGCCATTTGGTCTCTGGTTGCTGTTATGGTCTTATAGGTAGGCATATCACAACTCCAGTGTTAAAACCAGATGTGGAGAATAAAGCTAAGGTGGATACCATAGTCCAATGGGCTCGGGATAATACTGGAATGAGAGAGTGTGGGGAGGTTCATGGGGCTATTCCAAATGCAGTGGAATCTGCTATGCAACAGGACTATATAAGAGTGGAGTCTAGCTCCCGGGAGGATCAGCTGCAGAAAAAGTTGGTTCTCTTAGAGGCAGTAAATTCAGTGATGTCCATAGTGGTAAAACCACGACTAGATGATGTTTTTTCCTGCCTCAAAAAGGATCTGGGAATTACTCCCTTTTAGGAGGGCGTAAAGGAGGCTATGAAAGGGGTGGAACAAAAATAAAGGCATTTGATATACCGGCTTCAAAATTATTGAGGGACTGGATAGATGGGGATGTGCAAGGTCTTGGTGGCACTCGAGATTGTGAATGTGATACACTAGCAAGAATCTGCAGTTCATGGGTCGATGACATGAACAACTCACTAGCTCGGACATGGTGAAGGAAAAGACTTCCTTGCTGGATGAATCAGTGACTCAAAGTGGAAAACAAAGGCTGGATGGGGTGACTCTATTGGGATCCTTTGACCCTAACCGACTCAGTGACAACCATGAACTTCAGTTAAAAGATGGGAATCAGGGAAAGAATAATGGATGATAGAACAAAACAATAAAGGGGAAGCTTCCGTGCAAGTAGAGGGGCATCAAAGAAGGCCCGAGGATTAAGATAGGAAACCACTTTGAGTGTTTGGAGATTCAAGAATCCCCCTTGACTCAAGAGGAAGACTATTCAGGAGCTGACAGCTAAAGTCAACTCTCAGTAGATAGCATGGATTTCATTGAAGGGAAATGGCTTCATAGCCCTCAACGGAAGAAATGAATGAAAGGATTTCGAAATTCGGGGAAATGTATAGTGGTTCATCAAAAAAAACCCAAAGGGATGCAAGGATTACTCCCCTTAATCCAAAGCTGATGGAGAAAAAGTTGTCCAAGAAGGACATGAACAATGAGAGAAAATCTCCAATGAAGGGGGAAAGTGAAGAACCTATGGAGTGTTTGATATTGTTTCTGCACTCCAAGGAAGAAATGTTAGAAAAAGATGTTCGACCCAATGTCTCAGAATAAGAGATCAAAAGAAATTATGAAAGAAGGTTTCAAGTAGATGCTAATGAGGAGAGAAATATGTGGATAGATAAACAAGACCGAATACTGGCACGGGGCTTCAATCAGAGCATAATCAACTTAGATGAATTCATCTATAAAATGGAAAGGATGCTCACCTACATAGAACAACTTATCAAAGAGGACCCAAAAATACAGGTTAGTCCGCTGCAATGGGAACATTATAGGGTATCTAACTCAAGTAATCTAAGTCTCGTGTTTAATCATTTTGTGAGGTCTTTTATCACCTAATAATCTTCTTTGAAAACTATGGTTTCCCATTTTTCTTCAAAATAGTTTAAAAATGTAATTTTTTATGGAATAATTGGTTGAGAATATAAAACCAATATTTAATGGATACCTAAATATAATTTGATATTTTATTAAGGATAATTAATAAATATATTCATATTTTTTAGAAATATTTCTAAAATATGAAATACCATGATGTTTTCACATACCATGATGTAAAATATTGGAAAATAAACATTCCATAAGTTAATTCCTTCATTATATTTTTTTAAATAAGTATTATGATTAATGACTTAATGTATGAGATTTTAAAGGAATTAAATAAAATAATATTGGAGGTAGGGAACATGATGTGAAAACCGTAGATACATATTTTTAAGGTCGATAAATTTTGTAATGTGATCTAATAACAAAACGAAAAAAAATTCATGAGTATTATAGAATGACAATTTTTTAAATGAATTATTAGATTTATTTTTATAGCCAAATAAAGAAAGAAGGAGAGATAACAAGTGTATATTTGTTATAATAAAATGAATAGTAAGATGATAATGTTTATGTATAGAATTTTATTCATAGAGGAATATTTTTTAACATTTAAACTATAGGAATATGAGCAGAATGAATTTATTGTTAAATACTATGAAAGTGAAGAAGAAATTTTAAAAATTATTCATGTATAAAAGAAAAAGGAGTATCATATATATTTTCTTATGTCAGAATAATAGACGATTAAGATGAAGACAATAAGGATCATTAACAAATTATAGATTTATAAATTGGTAGTATGTCTCTCAAATGTACTAGACATTTATTATGACACTATCAAGATTTAGTATAAACACACATTATGATGATGATGAAATTTTTAGATACTAATGTCCCATGCATGTTCGGGTATATAACATTATTATTGTAAATAATAAGTTCATTTATAGTAGGTAGTGTAATCATGGTTTTATATCAGTCACCTAATAGATTAAATTTTTTTATTTAATGTAATCCATTGAAAATTGTATGGCCTTATATGATATATCTTTGTGATCAACTATATTTTATGAAAAGAATAATGTGAGTAGGTAGAGTGTGATATATATTCACATTAATTAATACATAGTTAAATGAAATGAAACTGAAATATTTAAATTGATGAGAAATAAAAAAATACTAACTCACTACCCCACCACAATTATTAGTGTTTAACATATCGCCAAAGAGATGTCCCAATTGGAATCAGATCCCATTTCACCATTTATTTGATTACTTAATTAATTTCTTTTATCATTTTATGACTGGACTCTATTTCAAAAATTTTAATGAAGTATAGATTCCGTGGAGATATATAATACTCCAATATAATTTATATTTCTACTAAATGAATGAAAAATAAGGAAAATAAAAATAATTGAATTTCTAATATTGTATTTCTATAATTTTATGGTGATGTGTTAGTTCCACTATTAAATTATATTATTTTATAAAAATGGATCTATATAGATCAAAAATAGTGGGTCAATATAATATCTAATAATTAGGTATTCATTTTAATAAAAATCATTATATATATTCTAATGATCAGGAAGTATTTATAAATTATTCTCCAAACTATTCTAAATAATATCTAATCATTAATGGTGATGATATCATATCTAATTGTTTTTATGAAATATCATTACTGTATTTAAATATATTTTTCATTGTATTCCAAGTTGAATAGACTATTTTATATGTGCGATATTTTAAAGCATGTGGGAAGAGAGTACACATCATGATCGAGAGGTAAATAATATTTATAAATCACCATGATTAATGGTTTTAGTATGTATAGTGAACTCTAATGGGGAAAAATACATATAATCTAAAAAAATTATGAAGTGAGATACTTAATATATTGGAGTAATTGGATGAATGAAGTTCAAGAAATAGATGATAATACTACTTCAATTATAGAAATGTAATGGGAATTTGAATCCAATTAGGAAAATAATGTTGGGGCCTAGAATTACATGGTTGGGGTAAAGGAAGAAAAAATCTAAAAATATGTCACTTTGAATCTGGAAAGAAACAAACTTCATGAGGATAATATTTCATGGATTATGAGGTATTTTGATGCAAAATTGGTCATAGTTCAGAATGGGAAATCTATTATCAGTATAAAGAAAAATGGGATTGGAATTCAAAAAGATATTATGAAAATTAATTAATCTATATATTCATTAATTATTTTTTAATGAAACGGATATACAACACATATTTACAAGAGAGATTATTTTTCTAAAAAGAATCTATTTGGTTGAAAATTCATTTAACATTCAAACCAATATTTAATGGGTAACATCAATAATATATTAATAATTTATTACTAAATTATAATCTATAAATAGTTTAGTTTTATAGAAAGATCATTAACACAAATGAATGATATTAATTGGTGATAATATTTTCCCCTTGTACATAGGGGATATAAGATGAATTATTAATGATGATTCCCCAATTAAATAATGATTTTTTAAAAAGAAACTATAAAATGGAATGTCAGAAATTTAGGGAGACAATCAATTTATAAAAGAATATCAAAATTTTATGTTATTTCTAGTGGTATAACAAATTTGTTCATAAGGAAATATATTTTAATAAAAACCATCAATTACAAAGTATAAATTCTCTCGATTTTGTGGCGAATTAATAATTAAAATATGGAAAATCACAATTTAAGAAAAGTAATCAATATATAATAAATATATATGATGAACATAGATATATATGTGATGTTTCGAATGAGTGTGGTATAATGACTGACAAATGATATTTAATTTTTACTTAGAATATATTTAAAATATATAAAATGGAAGAAAAAAATATGAATGTAACATCATTATATTTTAAAAAGAAAACACTATGTTCTTAAATTAACTATTTAATACTATGAGGAATTTATAAAAAACCCATTAATCATATATTTCCTGCTTATGTGATTTTAATTTATAATATTTTTAAACACGGTTCGATTAGTAAGATGTTTAGGGTCTGGTAGAACAACTATTGGTTTTTTTGAATAGTAACATACCCTTATGAAAAGTAATGTTACCCTTATGAATAGTAATTTGACCCTTCTGAATATTAATTCATAAAAGTGAAAAGGAACCTTACAATTGATAGTATAGAAAAGTAATATATCCTATAAGTGATGATATGATATAATTATAATATAGTGTTTTTAATTTTTTCTTTAATAAATATTAAATGATTATTTTAATAATTCAAAATATAATTTATATTCCTAAATTTTTTCATAAATAATTATTAGGAGGTCTTATGATTATATGATAATTTTTTGAGACCTTAGTTAAAATTTCAAAGTGTTAAGAATGTTGTTTTATTTTAAAATTTTTATTTTTTAAGTAAATTTTAATTTTAATTAAAAATTAACGCACACAAGTTTAAAATATTATTTTCATAAAATTTAGTTCATTTTTTTATTCTAAATTTCAAAAAATTATTAGGGTGATTATTTGGGATTTTTTTAAATACAATAATTATTAGTGAATAGATAAATTAGAATATTCAGAAATATGGTCAATAATTGAATTTCTGCAACATGATTTAGTCATGGATAATGTAAATGGCCATTGGTTCAAACTCACTTACCCTATTTACTTTATTTAGTCAGGGAATGATTATAAAATATTGTCTTGAAGTAAATTAATAAACTATAATATTATATTTTAAAAAACCCATTTCTCCACCACTATAAATATCACCCCTCACAACCTCATTTATTCACAACTCTCCTACTTTTTCTTAATCAGCATTCAGTTTAAATATATTCCCATTATCTGACCACACATCCATCATACATTAATTTCATAAAAAGACCAACACATATTCCCTAATTATTCTCCAAAGGATGATATATTCAAGAGAAAATTTCTCTCTCTCTTTTCTTTCAATTTCATTACAAATTTCATTTGTTTTCTTCTCTTATACTCAACCAATCATAACCAAATGTCATGATGACTATATTATGATTTTTATAATGGAATTATATAATATTAATGAGTTATTATTTAATAAACTATTCAATCTCTCTCTTTTATTTTTTAAAAATGAAATCATTCACCACGATGTGTTAATTTACCATCATCATCGGTGCTGCACTTCAATTTTCCTTCAATGCATTCATGGATATCAATAAAACCATAAAATGGTTGAAAAAATCTTGAAATATTTATTTTTTAATAACTTTTATGTTCTATAAACATATTTTAAACATAATAGTAAATGATAAAACAAAATATGGTCATTGTGATCCAAAAACCGCCAAAATTAAACGTAAAAAATCATCATTAAATTTTAAAAAATTATTTTTCCTCATGTTATATAACCAAAATCCTTAAAGTATATGTTTCTATCATTTAATACCATTAATAACATGTAATAGAAATTATATATGTTTGTCCATGTTATACACAGACTTCTATTCATGTGTATAGGTGAACTGTTCATGAAAACTAAGAAAAAGAACACTTTAGAACAATGATTTTAGACCCTATATCTCTTGAAAAGGCCCATAATATAAAATAATAAAGCCATAAATTAAATAAATAAATATATATATATATATATTGTTCTGTAATTCATAATTAATGAATATAATGTTATTATACCTGAAATTAAATTGATGAAATGTTTTTTATACTGGGTAAGGGGAATTCTCAGAACCAAACATTTTAATTTGGGTTTTACCTCATTCACTAAATTTTAATTATGGTTATTCAACAAAATTACATTCCTAATAATTGTCATACCTTTTCTAGGATATAATTTATTTTCAACTTGAGTTTATTCCAAAAATAATTTTCTCCATACAAACTATTCTTTTAGAAACACACCTTTAACTTCCCACTAATGGTTGATGGTTCTTATATCAAGTATGTTATTCCATATTTAATTTCAGATCCCAATTTTTATGAATTTTCTCTTTATGAAGTGATACCCATTCATTTATATGGGTTATTTTATTTTTATGATTGATATATTATCCATGTGGCTTGAATTATAATTTAAATGTTATGATGTTATGGGTGCCCTATAAATTATATAGCATTCTGTTGCATTGGGTAATGTAGAGATCCTCATGCGTAAAGCGAAATATGAGTGTAGATGATGTTAGAATTGTTCAAAAATATGTCTGTTAGTAGACTACTAAGACATGATGTTTCATTTTTATGCATTTCCACATTCCATGTCTCTTATTAATGCTTCCTCTCATGATTACGATCCTCTACCCATGTTATGATGATAATGATTATGATCTCCCTATATAATACTTCTTTATTATATTATATATCCTCTTATATATCTTTTCATGCTTATTACCTTTTTTGAAAAAACAAAATCACAGTATTCATTTGAATTTTTAACGACTATTAAAGTTATAATGTAGATGAATGAAATTTGTAATTTTATAATTGTTTTATTTAAACAATGATTAAATGAATATAAGTTGTTGCCTATTTCCCTAGAACCTAGTCTAAAAAAGGACCTCAAAATTTTTAATGTACTATGTATTTTAATAATATTCTTCAAAATAATACCCATCATGTTTTAGTACTAAATCAAGAAGTGTGGGTTTAGGGATTTATAGCTAGTATCATAGGAACTAGCTAGAAAAATATGGATATAAAAAGTTATTTTAAAAACAAATAGTGGTATAATTTACTTTTGATCATCTACCTAAATAGGTACAAATAAAAAAATAGTATTTCATTATTATGAATATGTAAAATTCATTATTTTAAGTTGAATGAATGGATTCCGATGGAACAAATCATTTATGGGGGGGGGGAATGTAGCATCAGGAGATTTAATAGAATTTTCAATGTGCTTAATTGAACTACTAAATACTATGTGACCTTTATAAAATAAAAATGAAACATAATTTTACCACTTTTGTGATTTGAATTTTGAAAATATGATATACACGATTTCGATCATTAATATTTGTTGAGTTCGATTAGACAAAATATATTTTTGTTGAATAGTAATATACACTTATGAATAGTAATGTTACCCTTATAAATCGTAACATGAAACTTTAGAATACTAAATTGGATCAGTGAAATGTAACCTTCAAAATGATAGTATAAATAAAATTTATCCATCTTATTAGTGATTAGATTATATAAATATATTATATTGTTGGTATTTTTGTATGTAAAAATATTTAATTATTAATATAATAATTTTAAAAAATTTACTATCATAAAATTTATTAATAAATAAGTATTTTATATATCTTATGATTATATTATTATTTTATAAGGCCTTATTTAATTTTTCAATGTGTATGAAAAAATAGTTTTAATTTGAAAATATTTAATTTTCAATTAAATTATTATTCTATATAAAAATTAAATAACACCTATTTAGAAACATCTTATAATAAAAGAGAGTAAATTTTTTTATTCTACATGATGAAAATGGTTATGGTTATGTTTTGTGATTTTACTTATATAATTGATTTTTTAATAGTGAAATTAGATAATTAACAAAATATGCTAAATCAATGTATCGCTGCATCATTATGGAGTAATGTCTGATTTGAATGTCCAATATATCAAACACACATGACCTATTAACTTTATTTTTTCATGGAATCGTCACAATTTATTACCTTGTGGGAAATTAATAAACATATGATTTAAATATAAATACATCCATTTCCTCTCCACTATAAATATCACCCCTCACAGCCTTATTTCCACACACCTATCAAGCCTTTTCCTACTCTAAATTGTGGAAAAATCACCTTCCACGATCCTCCCACACATATATAATCCATTTTCTCATAAAAATACAAAAGCCTCTCCTCTAATTAGGATATAAAGGATGATATATTCAAGAGGTAATTTCTCTCTCTCTATTTTATTTCAATTTCCATTAAAATTTAATTTCTTTTTTTCTCTTCTTCTAAACATCTCTTATTCAGATTTCATGTTAACTAATTTTTGATATATATTAATCAAACTCTCCCAACTCTTGCTTTTATTTTTAAAAAATGAAATCATTTCCCGAGATGTGTTAATTTACCATCATTGTGGTATATGCACTTACATTTTCCATCAACACCTTCATGTCTCTCAATAAAAACATTATATAGTTTAAAATAGATTTTAATATCTATTTTAAACACCATTTAGGTTGTAAATTGTTTATATATATAATCAAAATCAGTAAAAAAAACATGTTTGATGCGATAAAAAACCTTCAAAATTAAAATAAAATGATCATCGTTAAATTTTATCTACTGATTCATCCTCCTAGAATATAACCAACTTAATTATAAGATCATATGAACTCTTATAAGATCATTAATATGATTTAATGGAAATTATATATGTTTAACCATGTCGAAAATGAACTTATGTTCAAGCGTACAAGTGAACCATTCACAAAAACTATTAAGAAGAACACATGCAGAAAATGAATTTAAAATCAATGACTTATTCAAAGATACATAAGAACATACTAAAAAAATAATGAATAATTTAAATCTATAAAATTTTATTTAATTTTTAATTAATGAATCTATTGTTATTATATATGAAATTAATGTGAATTAATATTTTAGATACAAGGTTATATGAATTCTCATACCCAACTTTCTTTCTTCACAGTTTCCTGCTTTCACCCCATTTTATTTATGGTTATTCTATAAAAAAATATCTTAGTCATTATAGTACCTTCTTGGGATATAAATTTTTTCTCCAAGAGTTTATTTCAATAAAAAATGTTTTCCAAAAGAACCGTCCTTTTAAAAACACACGTTTTACATCCCACTCAAGGTTGATGGTTCTTGTACCAATTATGTTATTACCTATTTTATTTGGGAACCTATTGTTTATTATTTTTTTACTTTTGAAGTTAAATCCATTCCATTATATGGGATTTTTTATGTTCAGGATTGATATATTTTCCATGTGACTTTCATGATAATGTAAATGTTATGATGTGACAGGTACGCCTGAAATTATATTGCACTCCAATGAATTGGGTAATGTTATGAACCTCAATAAAAAATTGAAATATGAGTGAAAATGATTCAATCATCGTTCAGAACTATGTGTGGTCATACATCTCAAATTAATTATGTTTCATTATTATTAATTTCCATATTCCACGTGTCTTATTAATGAGTCATATCATGATTATGATCTGATGTCTATGTTTTGATGATAAAGATGATTCTCACCCCGTGTCATACAATTTTATGATCTTATATATCTTCTTACTGATATTTTTATGCTCATCCCATGTTTTGAAGTTGTCTTCATAGTATTACATAAAATTTTAATAGATAGATAAGGTGTTAATAATGATGAATCCCATTAGTTTTTTTAATTATTTTTTATAAACTCTGATTCAATGTATGTTAGTTGTTTTTTAATTCTCTAGAAAATATACTAGAAATTCTCCTAAAATGTATAATGTAATGTGTATTTTTCTATTATCATTTATACACCAAATACACAACATATTTTAGTACTGAATTTGGAAGTGCAATTTTAGGGCTTTACATTGATGAAGAAAAACCAACAATCTATAGGAATGAACCCAATGGAATATATAGATGAGAATAATCTCACTATGATTTAAAATATACACAATTATAATTTATTGGAAAAAAATACTATAATATTATGAGATGTGATAAATATAGATGGATATATGAACTGAAATATAATATCAGTATTCCATGATTAAATTATAATTTGTTTTCAATGAGGTGAATAATTTTTTACATATTTATCTAGAAGATATCTAAAATCAAGAAAATAGTGGAAGAATATTTAAAATATTATGAAAATTGAAATAATATTTCATATGAATATTTCATATTTCATGACATATTATCAGTAAATGAAATCCTATATAATTCAGATGAACAATGTGGGAGCTTAACAAGATTCATAAAATCGTTTAAGGTTGTTTAACAATTTTTTTAACACAATAATAATCTATATTGGAGATAAAAAATTCCTTTTGAATAAAGGATTAATATATGGCTGGTTTCCAATAAAAATCAATTCATGACTTGAAGAATAAAATTATATATAAAAAAATTCATTAAGAATTAAATTTTGAAACATAGATAGTGGATATTTTTTTATAAGTCCTTTAAACCTTCGTGTTCACATTATAGAACAATGTATCCCACATTATTTCTTATCATATTTCATATTTCTATATTATCCATGTAGGGAACTCATTTATGGTACATGTTATTTTGGGGAGATATTTAGAATGTGTCAATGTTGGAAATACATGACAATAATGTGAATAATCAACCAACCTATAATGATTTTTCAAAAAATATGATAAATAAAATTAATTAAATGAATCATTCATGTTGAGGTTAAATTATGTTGTGAAGACTTGATATCAGTTTTAAGGTGGCAATTCTTTCATTCACAACATACAAAAACTTTAAATAAATAAATATAAGAGATCCACTATTAAGAATTGTATTTTGAGTGTCTCTATGAAAGGATAGAAGAGAAGAAGTTTTTGAAGATTCTTTTAGAATTATTATTCCATGAAAATATAACTAATACAGATTGTTGTTGATTAGATGTTATCAAACATTTATTATTTCTTATTTTATATACCATCTATACAAATATAATACTTTGATAATAAGGTGGTATTTAATCAATGAAATTTAGGTGAATGTTTTATTAATACCCATGTTTTTTTCTAATGTTTATAAATTCTTCGTTACATGAAATTTTTTCAAATTCATGTGGATGTGAGTAAAGGATATTCTTGGTGAATGTGGAAGAGAAAATTTATCACAATTTGTATGAGTAGATTATCTAAGGTAAAAAATATATTTAAGTCTCTTGAAAAAAGATAATGAGTATATATTTTCCTCGTGTGTTTTTATCAAGGAAAACATTGGTGTTTAAATTAATAATATCATTCTTTACACTAATCTTGGATCATATAGACATGATGTAGAATGAATTATGGAATATTTATTTTGAATGAATTGATACCATTATATCATGTACTTTTTATATAATTTTATTTTGGATGAATAAATATGATGATAAAATAAGTTAAAAAATACGGAGAGGGGAATCAAGGATTTTGAATGAATGGAATTATATTAATATTGATGTAACATTATATGTTCATATTTTAAAATTATAAAAGGGTTATATTTGATAATAGATTGTTTTTATTCATTTTTTATCTATAATATTGAATTATCAATGTCGTTTGATGTGAATATATTAGTGAAGAATACATTTGGAAATGGTTGAATGACCAGAGAATGATGAGAAGAAGAAATACAAAGTATGGAGTTGCTTTCAAATTAGGATAACAAATTAGAATACACATATTGTATGTTATTTTGATGTTTAATTTCATAATAACTATTAATTAGTAATATTTTTACATATCATTGGACTATTTTATTAACATTTTCATTAATTTGAATGGAATGATATATATTCTGATTTCAATCCTTATCTTTTCACATGTAGAGTACAAGATTCAATAATAAATTACATTAATGATGATTATCGTTAAAATATAAGACAAAATCCATAATATTTAATTATGTAATTATGATTAAAAACTAATATCTTATTTTTCAAAGGAGTTTCAAATGATAGGAGGTCAACAATATTTTCATCACACAACAAAGATCCAGCCCACCACCAAGGATATAATATATTTTTTCCAAGAATAAACTCTTGATAGTGAAGTGGAATAGGAGAGGTTATGAACTTAGGTTAGGTGTAACTTGTGAAATTATTTTAAAAATAACTTTGAGGGATGAAAAAGTACACCCATTGGGCTAGGGAGGTCCACAATAAATTTTTTGGAGCTATTTTTGGGGTGATGCAGTTGGAAAATTGGTGTATTCATAAATATAATATTGATGTAGTATTATTTAATATCTAAAATCTACATATATTAAATTCCATGGTAATCATAGATGAAAATAAAATTGTTTTTTATTTAATTCCTTTTGCAATAACACACTTTCTAGGATAATTATTCTCAATCCAATTTCCACCATTTAACATATGATAACATAAGTTTCATGAATTCTGTTGGATATAATTGTTCACAAAGGTTCATGGTAACTACTTAAACAATGTTAGAATTATCTAATGTAATGAATGGAGGAACAAGAATAAATTTTTTTTGAGGTGAAGATACTAAAAATATGGACACTATTAGAGGATCATATATGAAAGATTTATTTATGTGAGATAGTATTAATTATAATTTAATGTAAATTAAAAGATGATTTTAATATAATATTTCTTGATTTAGTGAAAAAAATGATGTGAATTCCATATGAATATTATTTTTATTAAATATTTTATCTTTATATATTTAGCACTACAATGTTTTATGAACTATTAATTTATATCATTATTTATGATTCTTTATATTTTCTTCTACATGAAAAAATATTTTAGATTTCAAAACATGGAACACTATTTTTTTCTTCTTTTATACACAATTTCTTTTTTTTTCTTTTATTAAATGCATATTTAAGTATAGATAAGATATTTCAGACTATTAAAATATAATTATTCATTAATATAGTTATCATATATCCATTGGAATGAATGGTGTGAATATGATTAAAAAACATATGAAAATATATTTTTAACACTTATATATATACATATTTAATTATTTACTAACCAAATATAATTTTATGTATTTTTCCATAATGATTTGTTTTTTTGAAGAATTGTTAAAAAATAATGAATTTTAATTGAAACATATTTTTTCATCAAATTATTTTTATATTTAAAAATATTTTTTTTATTGTAAAATTTGATCCATATAAATAATATTAATTATATTTTTTTAATTTGAATCATATTCATATTTTTAATGGATATAAAAACAATTTATACATTTGATCAGTTTTCCTTAAAATCCTCATGTACTCATCACATCTGCGAGATTAGTTTTAAATTAAATTCCACCACTCCTATGAATTGAATTTATTGAAATTTATTAATTATTTAGAATCATATTATTTTATATTATATATTATTTTTAACACACTTTTTTACCATATTTATTAGTGAAAACATTTAAAATTAATTATTGCAATTATGTTTAAGATGGTTTTTGTCCATTACATGCGTTTGAATTAAAATTAATTTTACACAAAAATATTATTTTTATTTAATGAATTATACTTCATATTTAGAATTATTAGGTATAAATTATCTAATATAATCCATTTTAGAATTATTTTTAAATGATTAATTTCCAAGATAATTAAAAACATATAAGTAATAATAGAAAAAACTAAATGGGTAAGACAGAGAAAACATAATGACTAAGGAAATCCATGAAAAACACATTTCATATTTTGTAGTGGAGATTTTTTTCAACTAGATCAACAGTCACCTCAATTATTAGTATATTTTGGGTCAAATTAGGTAAGGGATATATCCAATTAGTGAATAATTTTCCGTATTTACAAAAGTGTCACCGCACCTCAATTATAAATGGGCACTCACTACCTTCCCTTATTAAAAACTCTCAATTCATTTGGCTCAAAGAAAACATAAAAAAATAACTTTCCAACCACATTTACCTTATCAATGAATCCATATTTTGGGTTGAAATCCATCAATAGAAGTATTTATCGAAATCTAGGGAGATTATTCATATAATTTGTTGTTTTACTGAGTATGATAGAAGTCTATAAATATGGTACGGGATTTTAATCTCATATTTAATTTCTATGAGGCAAATTTCATACTCATAAGAGGTTTCTTTTATGTGGTGTATATAATTACCATTAATATATTTTATTATTCTTCTACTTAAAATAATTTTTTTTACATATCCATTTAGTAACTCTCTTACATTTGTGTTACGATTCAAAATATAAAAAAAACATTATGATTTTTTTTCTCATTTTTATTTCTTTAAGAATTACATTATGTTATTCAGTTATATCATTCCATGAGCCTCATATAAATACAATTGAAATGTAAAATCATGAATTAATTTATCCTCATGATATTTTATTTTTTATTTTTTATTTTTTATTTTGTAGGTCTTTTGATTCAATGTAACCAACGTGGTAATGATTTCTTGTTACAATTTTATCATTTATTGGGATAATTTATGATTTAGTCACAAATTTTTAAATATCATGATCAAATTATAAATAATTACCCTAAATTTTCATCTCATATATTAAATAATTATATATTAATTTAATGGTTCCATTATTCCATGAATTTTTACTTAAGATAATTAAAAAAATGCTTTTCAAAAAACATTACTTTTTCTGCCTTTGGCAGGAAATATTTTATATTCCAATTTTTTAAAAAAAATTATTACTAATTTTTTCTATAAATTATCATTTATATTAATTTCCATGAAAAGAGAAAATAAAAAAAAATTAATGTTATTTTTTTAAATGATTATCAAAGCTTCTTTTATATCCCTCACATTTTTTCTATGGAAAAAATTACAGAACCAAATATGTTCAAAAAGTGTTTTAAATTATTTTGAAACCATATTTTATTATTTTTCAAGGATATATTTAAATAATTAAGTTTATAATGTTTCCCTTTAAAAAAAATTTAATGGGGAAATGATATTTTACTTAATAAATATTTTACATGATATTTTAGAATTATTTTCCAAAAAAATGACAACCATTGGTGTTACCTATACATTACTGGGTATATGATCCCAAAATACCATTCATATCATTTATCTGAATTCTTTTTGTTTTTATGAAATTTTGTTCATGAATATATATAACCTCACTTTTCATACATTAACATTACATAACTTATGTGGAATATATTAATCATTATATAAATATACACCCAAATGCTGCATTATTATACTGTTTTTTGATTCATGGAGACATAAACAGGGTACATAAGTGGACTACATTTTCTCCCTCTAGAGTCCTCATGACTCTAATCCTTGATAGGGAAATAATAATTATTAAATATATTCATAACCTCAGAATTGAAATAAAAAATAGGGTGAGCTCATATTCTAAGTACGGGTAAATAAGGGAGGTATAAAAGAAAAAAATGAGTATGGGGGTATGAGGATGTGATCATAACATTAATATATCATACCCTACATATCATAAGATTATAAACATGAATCATGGTATAAATATTTGATTTTCATAATAAAAGAATCATAATGAAATAAATATCATAAGCCATGAATGAATATGGATAAGACATGGAATATTTGAAAGAATATAATCATATAAAATTATTCCCATAATAGTAATGAAATTTCAACCAAGGACATTTTAGTAGAATGTGTTCTCTACCCATACCATCTTGGTAGGTAAGGATCACATCCGTAAACATCATAGTTTCTTGAGTTCACTTCTTATAACATCTTGGTAGTAATGGATCTCGCTGATGACCATATTAATAGTTAAGGATGATTCCAAAGACCATCATACTATATCTCAGGAGATATAAACCATTACCCAATACATTTAAGAGGGATTTAGGCCCCAATAATCTCATAATAAAATCATACATAAATGTTACACTAAATCGTAAATAATCATATCATAACTCATGAAATGATATGGTTTTCATAAACATGTAATCATATAATAACTTGTGTAAAAAATATGGTTTACATAATAGTTTCAAAAGCATTACTTGTGAATGAGAAATTGGATTCATAAGAATAATTATATCAAGACAGAATCCATTCATAAAACAATAATAATGATAATAGTGATTCATCTCCACGAAAACTCATGAATAAGAACTACATTTTTCATCTTTGATGGGAAATAACGTTTAAAGATACTTTTAAAATATTTCTTGAGGAAAATGACTTTTCTTTTTTGAAAAATGATTATAAAAAGTCATTTTTGAATATTATTTTATTATAATATAGAATTGGAAAATTTTAAAGTAATCTATTGAAATAATAATACAATTTTAAAATTATATTTCCATGAATTGTATTTAAAATAGTTATGAAAAATTTGGTTCTGAAAAAAAAAATCTGACTAATGAGAGAAATGTAGTCAGATTTTTAATGAAAACATTTTTATGATCATATTATGTACCAAAGTGTTGGTAAATGGTAATAATACATAGATATATACTGAATAAATATATTATAAGAAACATCATTTTTGTTATTGGTAGATGGATCATAATATTTATTAAATGGGACCATAATCAAAAACAATAATGATAAATAATAAGGTTGTTTCAGTAAACAGATACCACATAGTATCATGGAATCATACACTCCACATATGGAAATAAAATTATATGAAGCCTAAAATATTATTATGATAATGATATTCATGATATTACATTTCAAATTGAATTATATTCACCTAAAAATAATGTATGTGAAAAACAGGCCATGTCTTTCAAAGAAGGAAAATAGAGACAAAATTATCTTACATATTTGGTAACTCTTGAAACAGAGACACTGTGAAACAAATATCGTATAATTGATTTTTAAACACCCATAAATTTAAAATTAATAATTATAAAATAATTTCATGGGGATTATATACACCACAAAAACGAAAAGAGTTGCGAACATGTCATGTATCTCATGAATATAACAAGTGAGATGATATTACATTAACTTTTGTTTTGACTCCCATTGTACTCATACATAAATCCAGTATAAATATAATAATATTATTATAAATCGGTCACATAACCATATTTATATATCTAATAACATATATAGTTTTATTGTGACTTTATAATACCTTTTTTAACAATTCTATGTTAAGGTTTCATTATGGGTAACATTTATTATATTCTTTTCATGTGTCTTAATTTTTTTTATCTTTAGTCCATATACATATATAATGATTTAAAAAATTTAAAACAAGTTTTAAATGTCATTTATATTCAGTATATATGTATTATGATAATCTATATAATATATATGATTAAAGTGGAATACACTGTTTGTGGAGACAGTTGGATGTACATACAAATGAATGTAATTTTCATTTTATTGTCATATTGAAAGAAATAATGAAAATGAAATACATGTATATATGTATATAATATCATTAAATAATAATTTTTATAACATACATATCATATATGTTCACTGAACCCATCCATAATTTATTCCATGTAGTGTATGAACGAATCACATCACTTTGAGGGGAATATTGTCCCCACTTTGTCAAACGAAATTATCATATCTTCCGAAAAATGGAAATTGTAGAGGTATTTATTTCAAAATAATTTAATATTCATAAATAAATAATAAATATCATAAATATCATATATAAATATAATTTCTATTATAATACTCAAACATGAATGTCTGTAATGGAAAAATAGACAATAATCATTTAATGTGTCGTTAGTTCGATGTACATATAAATAGTATGTTCGTTTCCCATTAGATGGAAGTCTATGAAAATGTAGATTTAAATAAAAATAAAATAATATCTATATATATTGATGGTATTTATATTATTATATAAGAATTTAATAGGGGTGGTTGAGGTGATGGACAAAGAAAATAAAAAAAAATGTGAGCTTGAGGAAAGACGTTACCTCTTCTTTGGGTAACTAATTTTAGATAGAACCAAAGGGATTATTTGGATATATTTCTACCCAATGTGAGCCTTATAAAGTTAAGAGAGGGATTTTTAGGTGAAATTTGGGGTGATATTGTCTTATTAAATTTTTTTGAGAGGTGTGAGGGGGAGGGAGGTGAGGATGCCTATTTTTTGTTAAGGTGGAGTGGTACTCTTGTATGTTTTGTGAAAATAAACTACACAAACGTTTTTCTACTGTATAGTGGATATAATATCGATAAAATTCATATAAAATGGATTAAATAGTTGAAACAGAGAAATCCAATGGATCTTTTAAATGTTTCTAGGTTTTATGGGTCCGAAATTTATGGTTTAAAACATTGTTAAATAATTTTTCACATAGTCAATGTAACTAATTTTAATCACATTCACTAATATTGTTTTTCAAAAACTATATTAACCTTAATAGATAATTTAATATATTCTTATTCCAAGAATGGAATCTATTTTTCAAAATTCCAATCAAATAAGAGGTGGAATATAATTTAAATTTAATCCCAAATAAGAGACGACATTGGTGGGTTTTAAAGTAAAAACATACAAAAGTTTTGTAAGGATTTATACCAAATATCAAACTGAGATTGTTTAAAATAAAAAAAATGAAATACATTAGATTAATTGATAAAATTGTTATCAAATTAAATTTCCAAACCCATTTATTGAATAATTTTACCTTATATATAAATTATATGAAAGGATGTTTTGAAATAAAATTCAGTATTTTACACTATTCATAAAAAAATGAGACCTATAAAAAATCCCAATAATTCTCCCATAGATAATTTCAGCATTATAAATTAAAAAAATTTGTTTAATAAATAAAATAAAATATCTAAATATTTTTAATATTTTTAACAAAACGACATAACAAGAAGTTCATTTGAGAACATATTACTTTTAAAAATATATGGTCATTATAGAAAATTACATATTTTGTATGAGTATTTTTTTATAAAAAAATTATAAATAATATTTTAATGTAGTTATCACTATTCATATATCTATTTTTAACAACTGAATTATAATTATCTCATATAAATAATTATTATAATAACTGATTTTTTTTTGAAACACAGTGTTTCATGTAATATACGCTATGTTAGTGTTGCTTGTAACATACACCAAGTAAGTGTTTCATGTAATTTATGACAACATTGTGCTATGAAAAATAAATTTTTTACATATTTTAATGTAATATATCAATAAAAGGTTAATTTGTTCTAGAAAAAAGGTCTATAAAAATCCATGTTGTTAAATTCTACCCCTTTAAAATAAATTTTCTCAAAAAATTCATCATTGGGAAAAAAATGAGGATAATTCAACCTGATCATATCCTCAATGTCCCATGTAGATTCCTCTACCTTTTGATTTCTCTATAAAACAATAAATAGGTTAATGGTGTTGTTTCATTGAACTTTCTATATATGACACAAAATATTCCCTAGTTGTACCTCATAAGAATGATTCTATGCCAATAGTTTTACCTCTATGTTTAGTACATATGAAGGGTCAGGTATGTACTTAATTATTAGAGATAAATGTAACACATCGTAGACAATATATATATTTAGAGGAGGTGATAAAATATAGGCTATTGTTCTGATATGATGAAGAATACCAAAGGGGATGATATACCTTGGGCTTAGTTTTCCTTTATTTCTAAACCTGAAAACCTTCATCCCATGAGTGATCTATAGATGTACCGTATCTCTAATATCTAATTACGTATCGCATCATCAGTTATTTAAATAACTTTTCCTCCAACTTCGAGGTTCCTTGATATGTTACTAAATGGATATAACCTTCCCTATCATTTATTTAGAGATTTCAAGACCTAATAGATTTCTTTCGCAAACCATATCTTGGAATGTTTGATCTCTAATATTATTTCAATAGAGTTATTCATTAGGTTCAATTAGAATCATTGAGTGGGAGTTATTTTTGTAACAAAAATAAACTAGAGGTAGGTATTGATCCAAACCTCATTTGAAATCTAGATAAAGAGATCTCAACATATCTTCTAGGGTATGAATTGTTCTTTTAAACTGACAATGTATTTTAGGATGGTGAGAAGGTCCAAAACTCAATTATGTATAAAGATCTTTTTTAAGATTTCACTAGAACATAGTGGTAAACCTTATATTTTGATATGATATAATAGAATGTTGTAATCCATGTAACCTTACCACATTCTTAATATATATGATTGAAATATGATCTAGAGAAAACTCTTCTATAATAAATATGTTGTGTGATAACTTTGTAAAAAGATATAATACCACCCATATATCATTAAACCATTATTGGTTTTTGGTAGTTATGCAAAAAAATCCATAGTTATGTTCTCCCTTTTCCATTATGGAATGGGTAACATATGCAACATACCCTTTTATTTTTTCCTTTCTTCCTTAACTTGTTTTCATACAAAGCAATGAGATACAATATAATTGATATATCTATTCATTCTATCACACCATAAGTATTAATCTATGTCCCTATATAATTTCATACAACCCGGATGAATGGAGAATGCAGAACTATGAGGTTCCTCTCATAGCTCCTTCAAATCCATAATATAAGAAACATATATATAGTTCATAATACTTATCATTAAATCCTGATCATGGATAAACATATGAACATTTCTTACTTTCATTTTCTGTTTTACATCTCCCATATACACCTCCTTAACCTACACTTGGATGGAAAGTTGGTTTTTTTTTTGAGAAAGATAAAATTTTTCCCCTTCCGTCTGGATTTCTGGGTCCATCCTTTGAAAACCCTGAAATATTTGATATTTTGTGGTCCTATACATGGATAAGATAGAATGATCTTTTCTACTCGATGTATCGACCACCTTGTTCACATACCTTAGGTGGCAATGTATTGAGGAGTTATAATATTTTATCAACTCTAAAAACCTCCTCTTTCCCCTGATCAACTCATTTTGTGTGAATATAAATTTTTTACTTTTATAATCAGTATATATAACAATATTTAATCAATATATACTATTTCTCCAAATCATAAATGAAAAAATTACAATTGTGAACATTAAATTATGAGTTGCATAATTTTTCTCATGAATCCTAAACTACCCCCAAAGAATAAACAACAACCATGTTATTAGTCAAAATAACACATCCCAATCCCTCCTTGGATTAATCACTATAAATTAAAAACCCTTATCTACTATAGGGTAATGTAAGATTATGTGTGTGCACTAACCATGTTTTTAGTTCCTCGAAATTTTCATCACATTCATCTATCCAGAGGATCTTGTCACCCCTTCACTATTAAAAAAGTTAGATGATTAGATAGTTGTCAAAAATTCTTCATAACCCATTGATAATATATATCTTATACAATAATGATATGGATCTTATTCACCATTGATGATATATTATAGCATTAAATATTCATCTTATTTTATGGATCTATTGATATGACGTCTATTGAGATTATGTAAACCAAAAATGAAAAATTTTACACCCAAATTTCCCCAATAGTAAATTGTGAATATATTTTCTCCATCCTTAAGGTATTTATAACAATTTTAATGTCATATTAGTGATCTACAATAGTATTGGAGTAGATAATAATATCACCTATAAATACTACTACAAACTAGTTTAGGTGATCTCTAATGACTCCATTCATCAAATCCATGAGGAAGGAAGGGAATTAATAAGATCAAAATTCATAACTATATATTCCTTGGGTTAATAACTTGTATGGAATGTCATATTGGGTATATCCTACTTCTTAACACCCAATTTATGATATCTAGAATGATGTTCAATCCTGGAGATGTATTGATCTCTACACAGTTGATCAATGAAGTCATCAGTACGGGGGACTGGATACATGTTCTTGATAATGATCTTATTAAAATGATGATAATCAATATAGAGACATGTTGATCCATATTTGTTTTTCCACAAAAAAGAATAGGTGCATATCAAGCTAACAGACATGGTCGAATGAATCCCTTATCAAGGTTTTATTGGAGTTACTTCTTCAATTCCGACAACTCAAGTGGGTCCCATCTATAGGTTTTCTTTTAAATTGGCATGAAACTGAGAATGAGTTATATTTAGAACTCAACTTATCTCTTTGGGGGAAGGCTATGATATTATTCCAAAATGACATCCAAAAATTCTTCAATCACAGGAATATCATCTATGTTTCGTTTCTCCCAACCAACTAAGATAAACAACCCTTCTAAATTTTAATTAAGACCCATTTGTTTTATATAATTTTCACATGATGTTCATGCTTTTCATCACATTGATGGAAGATCATAAGAGGGTTTGAAATATAAAATTTATCTTCCATTCCATGATACATGAGGTGGTATATATTTTTATAAATCTAATTCATACCTAATATGACATCAAATTTAACCAAAGGATGCATGAAAATATTTGTAGGAAGAATGTTCCACTAAATGTCAATTAGAGAAAAAACATAGTCTTGGGATGAAATAATACAGTCTTGGGATAAAATCATTTCACCATTATGGGTTTTATATTTTAATTCCACATCTATTAATTTAGGAGGAATATTAATAAAAATAGGTAATTCTTTATACATATAATATTAGGTAGATATAGATTTTAAAAAAATAACTAGTTATAGAGTGTATGGTAAGTTCACTTTTCACCACGTCATTATCACACCTCGTGGTAGAAATAGTTATTTCATGAGATTTCCCTGGTACGTTGACTTAAGATGTTTCTAACATCATTCATCATCACCATTATTTTGTATTGGGTAGTTGTTAGTATAATTCCCACTATCCTTACACTTATAGGACTAAATCATATGGGGTGAATTTTGTGTAATGTTTTATCCACTCTTACCTTTAGTTGAATTATTCCCAAAAAAATTGAAATAAAATTCTCTATGGAATCCCCTTAAAAACATAAAACTCGTAATATAGACCTTAAATCAATTTACTTTATTCTTAATGTCACAATTTGATCATAAAGGAAATATCATCTTCTTCTCTACGTGTTTTTTAGATTTTTATTTATAGTCAATATTCATTTTCTTTGAAAAATGATGACTTTGAAATGAAACTCAAACATACATTTAATCATTGATTTCACAACTCAAAATATATTTATAGTTTATAAAGTATCTTGTGGAAAATTCCCTTTGAAGACCTGGCTTTAATCCACACAAGAACCTATCAACTTTTCTATTGGGTTGGATTATAATTCTTGAATCACACCTCACTTGTCCTTTGATGTTTACTACATAGTTACCAATAGATAAAACAACCCTTTTATTAAACTCAAATAAGACTTTCTTCATCTTGGTATTATAAATATGAGGAAATTGATTATTGAAAAATAATTACTTGAACTCATCCTAATTAATGGATTCAATTACATATAGATTCCCCATATTCATGATTACATTCTAATGTTAATCTTCTTCACCATATAATATATTTACATATAGAATTAATTTCTCATTTCCTGAACAATGGTGAATGGAGAATAAATTTATAGTATTACTGATCCATTTTTCCATCAACAAGTGGATCAGATGACCCATGAAATGAAGGTGAGAATTGTCTCATAAAGGATTCAATTGAATTTTTTTCCCTCCATTATTCATCCATAAGTCCACTGTGATTCATAGGTTAAGATATTTGGGTGATAATAGAAATGAGATTTTTCATTTCCTCTCCAATAGGCTTTGGTTTCTTAGGAAGAAAATCATTTCGTTGCTCATTAAAATCACCATTTATATAGTTCCTTAGGATCATATCCATTAAAAAAAACACAAGTCATAAAGTAAAAAATATTAATCATAATGAGGAACCACAAAATCAAGAAAATACAGATACATGGTCTCAATATTATTTAACCTTCATTAATCAATGACACCTTAGGGGTTTTAAAGGTTATTCATACCCAACTTATATTTAAGTACTTCATGATGATTCATGAAGAGTTCATGAATTCTCAAATAATATCTACATGGAGTGTCAAACTAGTTATGAAACACGACACGTTGTTATGTACCAAGTTACACTGAGTGTCATTTAACACACCTTGTTGTAGTTGTTACTGCTCTGGGTACATATTTCCAAGATCCACATTCAATTGTAGTATTTAGAAAATGATTTTTTTCTTGGGAAGGACTTACTCTGTAATTTTTCAAAACTACAAGACATTTTTTATACATTTCCATAACCTTATACTGATACATAGACATGTCCTTATGGTTATAAATAAGGACTTATCCTTCTATATTCAAAATATAACTAAACCATTATGTTGATACTAACAATAGATACCCTATTTTTTTACACATTAAAGTTACATAATATTTATTGTGTATTAAAAAAATTTAAAAATAGACTCTTAAAGACTATATAAGTCTATTTACTTTCAAAATATGTAAACATAATATCTAGTACATAAGAGATCTACCATATGTCCCACTTGGTTAGTCCTGACTAGAATCCTTATTATACACATTAAAATAATACATATCATCATAAATTTAAAAAAGAAACATATAAAGTGGTAAATCAGATGCTCAGTAAAGGTAAACATGGGATACATGTAAGAATAAAAAAGAGCATAATGGTATGTGGATGTCATCATAACATTATAAGAATATTCCATGAATATCGTAAGATTATAAAGATGAACCATTCAATAAATCGATGTAATTCAATACAAATGAATTATATAGAAATAAAAATCATAAACTAGGAAACAAATGTGAATAATAGATGGAATTTTTTAAAACACATAAGAACATAAAATGATTTCAATAATAGTTAAGGCATTGATCCCAATGCCATCATAGAATTATGGGTTATCTTCACATACCATCTTGGTAGTTATGGTTCACTCAAATGGATTTCATAGTAGATTGAGTTAACTCCTCATACCATCTTGGGAGTCATAGTTCTTTCTTACGAGCATATTAGAAATCAAGGTACACTCCCAAGACCATCTTATAATATCTCATGAGATATCAATCTTTACAAAATAAATTGGATGAAGATATAATCCCACCAATATCATAATGAAATTATACATAAATATTCCAAATAATCATAAATAATCATCTCATTTACCAAAAAATGAAATGTGTTTCATAATCATTTAATCATATCATAAAATATGTAAAATAGATACAAGTTTCATAATAATTTTAAATGAACAACCAATGAAATTAAGTAATATTTTGAATCAAATACCTCATGAATGAGAAATGTGTTTCATTGATATGATTCCATCAAAACATATTCCATTCCTATAGAGAATGTTACTAGTAACACTAAATCATTTTCTAATGAAATCATTATTAAAACCAATGGATATCATCTTATATGGGAAAAAATTTGAAAGATCTTCTAAAAAACTCTTCAGGAAAACATCATCACTACATTGAAAAAATATTTTAAAAAATTTATTTTTATATATCTTCTTCTCATGAATGATATTTGAAACCTTAAAATATTTTAAAATCCGTTTAATTGAATTTTTTTAATCTATTTTGGAATCATGGTTTTTTAAATAAAATAGATTTCCGACCAAAGAGTGACATACTGTATGATTTTTGTAAAAAAATATTATTAATATTAAGTACCAAATAGAAGGAAAATTTTACAAAAACAGGGATGTAATGAACTGAATTGGGTCACCCCAAAACCTAGAACCTCACTCATTCCATGACATACTTGATGAACATTATTGATCCCCACTAGCTGGCGACATGCACTTGGTAATCGAACAACAAAGAGTTGGGAATGATTTATCCAACTGTGAAAAAAAAATTGGTATATATTTACATTTATGAAATAATTAAATAGAAGAAGGATAATGAATATATTCTCTAACTATAAAAAGATATTGGAAAAAACAACATTAAAATTAAACAAAACTCAAAGATACGAGTTTAACTAAAAATTACTGAAACTAAATATATACTCCAATTAATTTTATAGAAAAAATCCCACCATATCACCCCGAGCAACCAAACCTAGATGACATGAGACGTCATCGACACACTGTGGTTCCATTCCTTTCCTTGAAATGTATGACATACAAAGGCCTAATCACAACTAAAGAGGTGTAAAGGGTGTGAGATAACATGATCAATTGGATCACACCTCTGTGCTCCATAATAAACATATGTATAATAATTCATGTATTACTTATTAAAATTAAACATATAATGATAATAATTAATGATGTTTTATAGAAAATATTATAATCATTTCCATTTTTATCACAGTTATAAAACAAAATTAGGTATCTCAATTTCAGTTTACATTTTCCATATTATCATTCAAACTAATGAACTCTCATATGAGGGATAAAACATATGAATCCAATCAATTTGAAAAAATGGTAGTATCATAGAGATCATAACTCCAAGGAATACAACAGATCTGGAAGTGGTTTTGGTGAACACATTAATCCATTAAACTGTGCATTGTGGTACTCTAGGCAAATGATCAACACTTTAAGACTAGGGAGCTCCCCCAAAGGGAAACCCCAATATCAAATACATTTATATAGAAAATAATATAATATCTATGATAAAATTAACACCCCAAGAAACTAACCGCCACTAATGGATGATAGCCACAAGTTAAACCTTTCTCTTAGTACCAAAGGTAATCGAAGTACTCATTTTCAAAACCATTTCGATGTTTCAAAATCCACTTTGAATGATATTTTTGATAACCAATTTCATTTCTTTGAAAATACCAATTTTTGTTCCATTTTTCAATAACCATGGAAAACCAATTTCATTAAAAATCTCATTCCAACATAGATAAACAATCAAGAAAATTTTATACAAATTTATTTGTAAACCAATTCACAATAATGGAACATTATTGTTTATCAAACATAAGATAGAGACAGAAAAGTCTACCTCAAACCCGATTTGTAGATGCCCATAACAGGATCCACCAATAATCAAAACCCAAAGACATATATGAAGGGTTTATAATAGAATCCACACATCATATGATAGAATAAATTCTGAAACAGAGTCGGAGGTGGAGTGGAAATATCACATACCTCGACAACAAATGTCCTCTAACCCATGACTAACAAATTAATGACATTAGAACAAGATATCATAATAGATCTTTGATGAAGACAAGAAGAAACACCAACACAGAGTAGAATATCAAAAAACCACAACCCAAGGTGGAAACAGCGATCAAGAACAGAAAATAATCATAAAGATTACTTACCATGAGAGACACTCTACAACTGAAATAAAGATCGAATATCGAGTGTAATGATCTAGAAGAAATGAGGTCTCCAAAAATCACCAAAGTAGAGTTCTCATTTGAGAGAAATGTAAAACAAATCCTTGAATGGGAATCAAATACCAATGAAGTTACCTAAAATATCTCTTATTGAGAAATTTTATGATGTGTAATTCTTATATACCCCATGATATCCATAGTGTTTAAGTACCCTGAGAAATCCATGGAATTGGATGTAAAATATTTTATTTAAATCATTCAAGACATGTTACTCCTCCTCAGAATGTGTAACCATTAACTACACAAATCCTTTACGACTTCTACTCATCAACACTTATACTTTCAGTGACCTAGTTAATAGGTCTTAAATCTTCCTGCATCATACTAAAAAAATAGTTTAATTCTATGAATACCACAAATCACTGACAATAATATTATAGGTGTGCTCCAAATTAATTCTCTATCATGTACATAAAATGGGAACACTAATAACCATGATAAGGTAAAGGTCATACCTGATATATTGGTAATGGGATTTTACAAACTACCTTACTTAAAGACTTTATGTCTCAAGGAAGTCAGGTGAAAGATGTATCCCCTTGATTAAAAGATAATTCCACTTATCCCTCATCCACTACTCATGTTCCCATTTCTTGTGATAATTTGATCTGTGTTGTCATATAATTATGTCCAATTTAATTGACTTACCAGCCATGGTTTTCACTAGAGGGTCAATGACCTGAACTAGTTTCTCTATAATAGAAACATATTTATCTTTCTATATTTTTTCCTAGCTAATAATGTGAGATGGATGAGGGTGATAATTCCTGAACTTATATATATGGAAAACATCATGAAGAAACATAAATAGAATTGGAAAGGAAAACCTATAAGAAATCTATCTGATCCTCTCAGTGGCCTCAAACGATCCAAAATATCTCATTGGAATGTTTCCCTATTTTCCAAGTCAACTATGACCCAAAGGAAAGAAAAATTCTACAATATGCAGTCACTGATAAAAAACCATTTGTTGATTTATAATATCTACATACAATTTATGTCAAATCATTGTTGTACCAAGATGTTGATGTAAATTCTGAATCTTCACCTACATCTCTTAAAACAATATTTTTCCTACCAAATAAACATTTAACTCCACATCCCAATAGAGAGATGATCAATATGGGTATCCTTAAATTTCATAAAATGGATCCATTATTATCGAGGAATGATAACTATTGTTATATGAAAATTCACGATGTCCAAAATGGCTATCCCACGATCCACCAAGGTCAAGAACTCATGCACGAAGTGCATCATTCAGCATCTAAATTACTCTCTACATCGGGAAATCTGTATGTGGATGGCATGGTATGCTCAAAAAGACCTGAGTTCCCATTACCTCTAAAAGACTCCTCAATAACCTCAAGGTAAACAGAGGATCCCTACCAAAGAAAATGTATTATGGACTCCCTGGTAATCTAAAAATTTCCTACACATAGGGAATACCCAGATCGTCAAATTTAGTGGTATCATTGATCATAGTAAAATGATCATATTTCATTAACAGATAAAAAACCACCCAAATATCATTCTTTTGTCAGGGATTCTATGTTAATCTAAAAACAGAATCGAGGGACACCTCATCCCATTTTTATATTGGCAACTAAAGGGGTTGAAGTAGACAAAAAAAATTTAGGGGTTATGCCTTTATCTACATGTAGCTGTTATAGTTGTACATACAATCTACAGTGTCATGATTCATACCTAGCCACCAGAATCCTCATCTCATGTACTAATACATCATCCTAGTTCCTAGATGAACATCATAGAAATAGATATGAAAATTAAATAGGTCTAAACTCTACATGGATTCCCCAACGTCATCCTGAATCCCATAGTAGAGCTTACCATCTAAATAATGAGACCATCCATAAATAGTCTCCGCACCAAAAAATATTTCTCAAACTGCACTAAACACATAATCCTTTTACTGACTATATAAAATAGACTCCTTGAGAGATGATGATGGATGAACACTAGTTAGAACAATAGATGAAAGAACCTCATGAAAATCTATGTGAAAATGAGCAAAAAGAACTATATGATTCCACTCCTCCTTCAATTCCCGAAAAGCATGAAATGGTACATTCTTGGAAAGAGATTATGTAATGATGTTTCCCTTCATTAGGGTGTAAAATATATATAATTAAAATATTTGAAGGTATTATACCCATATTTATTATCTGATATTTTTGACCTTCTAATAAAATATATAGCTCAAACTCTTATGATCATAGAATACTATGATTGTTTCCCAAAAAATATATTGCCTCCATCATTTATGTTCATTCATTACTACCGCATGATATAAATCATGAGTATGGTAATTTACTTAAGAATTCATAGTTGATGAGATCTATAAGCTATAACATGATCATCCTCCATAAGTATGCATCTGAAACCAGCTCCAGAAGAATCACAAAACACCATGTATCCCTTACCGGGCCATAGTAATTTCAGAATAGGAGACGATGTGAAATGTCATCTCATATCATCAAAAGAAGACATTAACTATGAATCCCTTGTGAATTTCACTGCATTCTAGGTAAACTTATTCATAGGGGAAGATTTCTTATAGAAATCCTAACAAACCTTCATTTGTATTCGACACACCCAAGGAAGCTTCATATCACAAATCCATTTTATTCTTCTTTGCATGACAATAAAACTCTCAACATCTATAAATGAACTAATTTGATATAATGGGACATCTTGATCCCTGATAAATTAACTTCTAGAATCCAAGAACAACATTTACAAATATTTCCATACCAATGGTGTCTTCTTAGAGTTTCTATAACAAAACTCGAATGGAGATCATTCTCACATTTGGATTTGGAATAATGCATAATTTCAACCATGAATACCACAAAAAATGATTCATGATTTTTAGGGAATATACAATTTAGAAAATACATATAGACTACAGGAGTGTTAGTTTGACCAAAAATCATCACTATATATTCAACGTGGCCATAATTCTTTTTGAAGGATGTCTTCAATATATCATGGTCTTGAACTTTGAGCTGATGATAACCTGACTGATGATCAATCATTGAGATAAATATTTCCCCCTTTAACTGATCAAAAAATCATCCATGTGGGTAAATTAATGTTAGTTCTTAACCATTACAAGGTTCATAATTCAATAGTTTACACACAACCAAAGAGAACCATCTACTGTATTGGAAAATAGGATAGTGGATGCCTAAGGTGTAACACTAGGGTGAACAAAAACATTTTAAAATAGATTATCTGGCAAAATAATGATCTCTTTCAGCTCAAATGGAACCATACAATAAGAATTTATAGATATGTTTCGTGTACCTAACCCTATTTAAATCGTAGATTCCTCCTCGCTCCTTAGAGGAAGACCAAATAAGTCACCTAAAAAACATAATAAAAGACCATAACAACAATGGGAAGATAAAAAATAGATGAAATGTCATTTGGATCAATGAAAAAAGTTGAACAAAAACCCATGATAACTTGGGGAGAAGGTCTGGAAGACCTGAATAAGGGACCCACTCCTCCTGAAACACATTAGATCTCACATTAGTAGTGTGAAATGAAGCACACCTATGATAACAATACACCTCATCTTGATGAGAGACAAGATAATTTTTACCAATATTGATGTCAAACAGATCCAGATCAATAACAAGAAAATATCAAATCAATAACGTATCAGCAATCGGTAATGAACAAAAAGGACACTGAATCCCCTACCCTCTAAACTTTATAAGAGTTGTTTCTAACTCCATTTCAATGGAAATAATTTCCATTGGAACTTTCAAAATATATTTAAAATGAGTAGATATAATCATGTGGGGGAACTAGTATCAAATAAGGAAATTTCTACTAAAAATGAAATAAGGATACTATATATCACTCTCACTATAACTACATCAAAATCTATTGGGCACTCATCTTATGTCTACAAGTAATTAATTCTTATAGCCTATGAATGGATCCCTACTATCCATGATGCTTCTAAATACACCATAATATCATTTAGAGTCGACAAAACCTGACCATAATGATGCTTATTCATACACTTCTAGAAACACTATAAATGAACAACATGTCTATAGTTATAGAACATATATCTAAGAATATCACAACAATGTTTGGGGTGTCCAACAATTTTGAACTGATAGAAAGTAAAAAAGAACAGTTCTAGCCATATTGGTTAGTGTATAGGTGGCTCGCTAATGAGACCCACCACCACCACAACTAGGATTATATTTCCATATCATATTCATCACATGGACATCACTCATGTTTCCATAAGATCGAAAATAAGGGTATGAAAAAAAACTATTCCTATAATATCCATAAATACCATCATATATTTTTCTACAGTATCCACATAGGTAGAAAGATTCAACAAAAAAACATTCAATCTGATATCCAGTCGCAGACCTTATAGGTTATTATGATCCTTCAACTAGCCATTCTTCACTATCTACGGGGAAAAATGGACTTGCACAAAAAACTATTTGATGTATGTCGACATCGAACAGACACTTTTTCACAAATACTGGAACTTCATAGACTTTTCCAACATTTTTTTCATTGGAAAAAACTTCTAGAAAAAAATGGTTTTACAAACCTTCCAACTCAAATCCATTTGTCTATCTTCCTGGACCGTAGAATCCCACAAGCCCTTGTTGGAAACCTAGATATAGGATGATGCACATATCAACATGATATTTACAGCATTCTCAAGGAAGTCCAAGATTTTATTTATCTTATCTAGCCATTCCTCTACATACTGAGGTTTATACATTTTCTTAATATATGGTGTCTTATAGTGCAATAACTCCAATGATTGATATCTCTTTCTCCCATCTCATATTTTTACATCAATAACTATGTTCGGAACTTCTGTCACATCCTGATTGACATGAAAAACTGAAAATGTGATTGTCTCAAAGAGATTATGATCTATTGATATAGTCACTTATGGTGCATCATCTACATCTTTCGGAGGAACTCATGGATGTTTTTCATAGAGTCACAATTGTAGACACAAAATCATAAGAATGATCAGAGAACGTAACTAATATATGATCAAACTAGAAAACACATAAGAAGAAAATTATATTTAAAACCAAACCCTTCACTAGAGGCATGTATCCAAACATTCCATTGTAAAATGAGCCTTATTACGATAATATCTATACATGAACTCATCAAAAAACACCTATAAATTTCTGAAAATCATATCTATAGTCTAACAGATGACCTTATACAAGAACTCTTTTGGACAACCCTTCTCTGATAGGAAATTTTATCAGACCTACCCATTTTACTCTGATAATTATCACCTGACTCATTGTATCACATATCAGAAGCGTTTTCCTAATCCCCACAGGTTAGAAATTAGAACCTGTGAATTGAACAATAAAAAAGAGGGAACAATTTCATAAAATTTGAACAAAAAATGAGGCATATATATACACAAAGAAAAAAATAAACAGTGGAATACTGATGAATACATGAGATATCTTTAAAAAGCCAGTGAAAGTTAAATAAATTTAAAAT
Source organism: Viscum album (assembly GCA_963277665.1). NCBI lineage: Eukaryota > Viridiplantae > Streptophyta > Magnoliopsida > Santalales > Viscaceae > Viscum > Viscum album. The sequence goes on along the minus strand of OY728159.1, from coordinate 1,143,242,365 downwards.
TAACCAAAACTTCAAGATGCAAGACCAACTACAAAAGCCTAAAACCAAATAAGTACTCCAAATGATGGAATCATTGAACTCCTACAATATCACCTCCAACTACCATATGTAGCAGACATGAGACCTTGCCACCTCAATATGGTTCCTTTACTTTCCACAAAATTGAAGACATAAAAAGTTTTATGAACCACTAAATTGGTCTTCATGGTATGAGGAAACAAGATCAACAGGACCCCAAATATGAGTTCTGTAAAAAATCTTTATATAACAATTATTATATGATAAATTTAAAAAAAACATGGCATGATAAGAAGTAATCAGTTTTATAAAAAATAATGTAATCATTTACCTTTTATCATAGTTATTATACAATAGAATGTATATCAATTTCAAATAACATTTTCCAAATTATATTAAAAAATTATCCACATGCATATCAGGATAAAAAATCACAAGACCAATAAATATGAACAAAAAGTATCAACACAAAAATCACATTATCAAGGAATAAAACTGGTCATGTTGCAAACAACTCGTACACATTAATATATAAAATAGTGCATTGTTGTACCTGAACACAATAGTATACACTCTGGGACCAGGGAGACACGCTAGAAAGTGAATCCCCAATATCAAATACATTCATATAGCCAATAATATAAACTATAAGATAAATGGAACAACTCATAAATTGAACCCTAATAATGGATTATGGCCTCAAGGAAAACCTTCCACATAGTACCCAGGGTAACCCATATAATCATTTTTAAAATGATTTCAATGTTTCAAAAAATGTTGAAAAATATAACTCAAAAGAATCTTTAGTGAATTGAATTTCATATAAATATATTTTTAAACAAATTTCTTATAATGGAGCAAGATATATTATCAACCATATGCTAGAGACAAAACCACCAACCATAAACTTAGGTCACACATGCTCACAATGTGATCCAACAATAACAAAAACCCAGCGAATTATATGAAGGACCCAGTTTCCAATGCACATATATTAGGATATATTAATTTGAGAAATAGGTTTAGAGAGGGAGTGGAAATATCACATACCTTGACAAAGAACAACCATCACCCCACAACTAGAGAATTAATAGCCTTCAGAAGTAGTTCACATAATGGATCATGGCTGAAGAAAAGTTGAAACACCACGTTGGACTTGAAGATACAATAATGAAACCCAAGTTTGATATTTTGATCAAGGGAAGTGAGGAAGTTGAAATATAACATAATCTAAGAGACTCAACACAACTGAAATTAAGATAAAATACCAAGAAGATCAATCTGGAAGGAATGGTTTCTCAAAAAATCAGCAGATAAGAGTTTCACATTAAGAGGAAAGGAATAATAATGATTTAAGGGGAACCAAAAACCAGAGTAATGCACTAAAAACCCCCTACATGGGAAATTACATGATGTGTAATTCATTTACATGCTTTAAAATATGCATGTTTATGTACACTAAGAAATCTATCACTGATAATTTAAAATCCATTTGTTAAAAAATTCATGACTTGTAGATCCTCTTCACGATGTGTTACCATTCACAACATGAAGTATTTCATGATGTGTATATAGAAAATGTTATGTATAATGTAACTAAGATACACGAAGTCAAATATTTATGCATCATATAAGAAAACCTATTAAAGCTAATATTCCAATAAATCTATGACTTCACCATTATTGGTATCCCTTGATTTCTTTCGCAGTCCTCTATAGACAATTGTAAAGTGGAAAACCATAAAAGGGTCATGGATATACTAAATAGATCGATAATGGGATGTTACGGTGGATATATATTTAATAAAAAGAGGATAATTATATTCAAAAGTGTTTAGGAAGTATGGATCATAATATTTCATCAATTGAGCATAATCATAAACAATCCTGATAAATGATGAGATTGTTTCAATAAAATCATACCACATATTTAAAATGAATCATACAATAGATGTCGGAAAATAAAATTATATAGAGAATAAAATATCATGAAAAGAAGAATATTTAGGATATTTCATGTCAAATTAAAGTATATATACCATGAGAAATAATGTAGGTGTGTAACAAAACACATTTTTCAATGAAGGAATTTTGGGACAAAATAGTCTTACCAATTTGGTAACTATTGAAACATAAACCCATTGAAGGATACATTATAGAATAGATATGTTAAGAAAATAAATTTAATAATTAGAGACATATAATACATTATTGTAAAGTATATACACTATCAAAATCAAAATTCTATTGAATATGGCATGAATCTTACTAATATAAAAGTGAGACAAAATTCCCTTACCTTGTGTCATAACACTGAGAAAACACGATCAAAATTCTTATATAATAATTAAATGTTCATGATAAATCAATAAAATTAACATATTTTTATATACAATACCATATTATATTTTATTATTAATTTATGTTATCTGTTTGAAAATAATTCTATGTTAGAGTGTTTTTCCGAGTAATATCCACTTTGTTCTTATCATTTGTCTTAATTTGTTGTATTATTGGTAGTTATACATATATAATGAAATCCATAATGTAACCCATGATATAAATATAAAATATTTTTATAATATTTTTATTATAATAATATATATTATTGAATTATATATTTTAATACACCTTTCATGGAGATGGTAGGCCATATGTACGCATTTACACTTTATCTGTTTTATCAACGTATTTAAAGAAAGAATGAAAATGGAATATATGTAAATATGTATATAATATTATTATATTAGAATATTTATTTCATATATATCATATATTTTCACTAAACCCATCCTTAGTACATTCCATGTTGTGTGTGAATGAATCACATCACTTTGAGGGGCGATAGTCCACACTTTCTCAAATGAAATTATCATATTCATCCAAAAATTGAAATTGAAAAGGATTGTGTTAGAAAAGAATTATCATAAGAATAAATACATAATATATATACTATATACCATATATTACATGTTTTATTTCCTAACCATGAAGTGGCATAATGAAAAATTGAACAATCATCATTTCGTGAGGTGATATATCATTGTACATGTAAATAGTATGTTTTTATATATAATAGATGGATGTGTGGGTAAGTGTAAGTGTAACCCATACTCTAATAAAATCTCATTATATTTAGGATACTTTCGTATGACATAATAAATTAATTATTATACTTTATGGAGCGTCGAAATAAAAAAAATGAACGGGGCAAGAGGAAGGATATTTCCCCTTCATTTAAAATTTTTTTTTGGTTTTCACTTATAGGATTCCATGGATTTATATATGTCAAAAGGGAGGCATCTAGGATTATTGGGTTGATTTTGTGGATGTATTTTCACAGATTATTATTCAGTAATAGTGTTTTGAGAGGTGTGAGGAAGTTGGATGATAAGAGTCCTTTTTATAGTGGAGGAGGAGTGAAAATATTATATATTATGGGAAAAGGAATTCGACAAAGAATTTTCGAATCCCAATTGGATAAAATAATTATCCAAATTCGATCCAAGGTTGAACATGAAAAAAATCTGTCAATTAAATGCATATTTTACAAGTTTATAGGTGATTTTTTTCAAATTTAAGGAATTGTACATTGTTAATTTAATTTCTCTCTTAATTGTTGTAAATAATTTTAAAAACATTCACTAATATCTGTGGTAAATACTAATTTTACCTGAAACTAAATTATAAAATAATATCATTCCAAAAATTAAATCTATTTTTTAAAATTCATATCTCATAATTGGATGAAATTAATTTAAAAATAATCCTATAAAAGGCATGACAATATGAGTTTACAATGATAAAACGTCCAAAAATTTGATAAATATTAATAACAAATTTCATAGTGAAATTTATTCCAATGAAAAAAATTGTATACAATGATAAATAAATGATCTTATTAAACTTTTAAACCAATTTAAAATATAATTTACCCTTAAAAATTAATTAGATGAAAATTCATTATTGAATTAAAATTCAGTATTTCTCACTATTCATCCAAATATAACATTTCTCGGAAAATTCCAAAAAAAATTTACCTAAGATTGTTTAGACATTATAATATTAAAAAATAATATTATTTTATCAAATTAAATATCTAATGTCTCTAAAATTAATTTTATTGTTTTTTATAGATGGTCATGAAAATGAGTTCCTTTGAGAAAATACTATTTTTAAACATATGATGACTTTACCAAAAATTATATATTTCATTTTTAATATTTTTTATTTATATAAAATAATTATAATAAATATTTTAAATATAGTTATTACTATTCATATTATTAATTTTAATGGCTTGGTTATAATTATCTCATTTAAATAATTATAACAAAAAATGATGTTTCACATAAACATAGTTTTGCATGTAGCATACGCCAAGTCGATGGTGGGGGTAATGCATGCAACGTCAGTGTTTTCTTAAAATATTTTTATTATGTTATGTGTTAATGGAATGTTTGGATTTGTTAAACGAAACATATCAGTGAAATTTTAATTTATTCGAGAAGACAAAATATCCATAAAAACATGGGGTTCTATAATGAAACTTATTAATATTGTACTCATTAGAACACAATAAAATTCATATAAAACCCAATACTTTACACATGTTATTTTTAAATAAAATGATAATGAAACCTATATCAATCCCAAATGTAATGATATGATATATTTTTATGATCTTATAAATAATATAAATATATTTTTTGTGATGTGAAGAGTGAGACATAAATCTCTCTATAATTTATTAGTTAAATATTGATAGCTCTTGAATAAATATGGTATAAGAGAACCTATTTACATGTTCATATTGTTATGCGTGAAAAAATTACATGTTCACAATTTTATGTCTGAACTTAATGACATGTTGAAAATATTATGTTTAGACATGTCTTTCTTATACATAATGATTTTTTGAAGATAATTGTATGTTGAAAATTTTATGTGTGAACCTGATTACATTATCACAGTGTTATGCATGTACCAAATTACATGGTTTATGTCTTTTTAACTGCCAAACATTATTCTAGGACTCATGTTAATGATCTCTAACAGTATGGGTATGAAAATTGTTTGATATGTTCATTATTATATTCCATTATTTATATCTTCGGCATTCATGTCATACGAGAGTTATTTCTCCCATGTCTGCCCTTATAGAGAATATATGTGCAACCATTCATATGGATCCTTTATATTGGTTATAAATAAATGTTTCATATTGAGTTTGTACATGAATTGTTCTAAATTGAAATACCATTGTGGGAAATATGGAATATCCCTCACTATATTATAACATTGTGCTCCATGTTTCCAAAAGAACAAAACTATTATTGTCCTCAGGCATCTATTTGTTCATTATAATGAATATTCATTTAAAATGATTTAATATCCATAAATGAGAAGCATGTGTTTCTGTAGTTGGTATGAAACTAAAGGAGTAGTCATACTCTTGAAGAATGGATGAGAAAACATTATTGATATCCCAAGGGAGATTTCTAAAGATATGTCTAGGGATTTCTCTATGAATAATTATAAGGATTATTTACAGTACTTGAAAATATTCTTGGAATTTCGGTTAAGGATAGAGTAAGTGGTTTCCAATATATTATATCTTTTTATAAACACTATAAGTATATATGTATCTAGATTTTATGTCCATTTGGATAAAAACCAAGAAAACACTATATTGAGCTAGACTATATCGGTAATTGTTGCATGATAACGAACCTTGCTGGTCAAATCATTTCACACATCCTTAGGATATGATTTAAAAATTCACAATCCCTTTATGTAACATAATTAAGGATTTAAATAGTTTATTACTATGAGTGATCCAATAAAAAAACAAGCTGAAATTTATTAAATATAGTATTATGATTTAGATATCCTAGAAGCGATTTTCACATTTATTCGGTTTCCCATAATGATTTGTGTAACATTGCAAAATTTTATTCCGTTAATAAATTATTATCTATTTGTTTGTTTTATATTTAAAAAAATATAGTGTATAAAATAATATAAAAATAGATATATTATATTAATCATTTTATATTTTTATATAAATTAAATTGAAATATAAAATATTAGCTATATTTCAAAAAATAACACTTTCATATTTTAATGATAATATATTAATTTGTATAATATTTATTAAGTAGATGAATTTTCAAGAAACAAGTTAATGTATGTCACTCACTACTTAAAAATCATTTATTTTTAAAAATCATTTGTTTTAATATTACATGTTTTTTATGATATTATCATTTTTATGAAAATAATATATTATATATATATTTTATTTCAATTCATTTTCATTTTTTATAGATGAACTTATTTAACTTATATAATTTTTAATTAACAAAGATTATTAATTAATTTGTTTTATTTCCTTTGAGTTACATTTCATTTTCAATAAAAAAATCCATTTTTTTTGATTTATTTGTGATATTTATATTGGAGTAATAATTATTATTATTGGACTGATATTGCAAGAAATTATTTAAAAGTGTTTTTTGGGAAATTTTTATTAAAATTTTATCAAATTGAATTTTAAAAGTACACAAAAAATTAAAATCAATGAAATAAAACAATAACAACAACAACATTAATAATATTAATAATATTTTTTTAATACATTAATATAGTTTCTAGTCATTAATGATAGTAAGATAATAATTTAGTTTTTTTAAAGTAAAATTCACAAATTTAACAAAGTTAATAGAAATAAATTGTAATTTGGGGATATAAGATTAATCAAAAAATGTAATTTGTTATATTTATTGAAAACATGTAATTATATATATATATATGAAAAACAATTTCTATATAAAAAATTAATTGAAACCAAAAAATAAAAAACAATGCAACAATTAAGAGGTTGCCTTCAACATCCTGACATCAAATAGTCCCCACGACAACCACTATAGCTAGCATCAAACAACCGACCACTGACCAGACCAACAACTTTGACTGAAACATTTGATGATGCAACTACGTTATCCACGGTTCTTCACTGTAACCCCCTATAAGCTACGGTGAAGTCAGAAACACCTCATTCATCATCTCATAACATATTTTGGATCACAAAATCAATATTAGAAAAAATTTATAATGTATTAACTATTGATTATCCCCTAATGGCGTAAACATAAATAATGGTAATTTAATACAATTATGTATAATTTTATTCATATTTGAAACAATGATTTTCTTTATCATTCCCATAAAATCATGGTTCTGAGATCCCTGGTGATCAAATCCTCAATGTAGACAATTATTCATTAAAAAATTATGTGTACACAATTGCTTTTTTTTCCCACCATCATACCCAAACATCCATATATATATATACACTTCTTCTCATTAGGGAGAAAACCCATATAATCATTTTTATATATCCAATCCAATTTATTTTTATCCTTTTCACATTTGTCTCAGAGATTCTAACAAATCTAGATAAAAGGCCTTGCCTCCACTTGGTGGAGAATAACACACCGCCTATATCAAATTCAAACCATTGGTTTCTAGAGAAAAAAGGGAATTTTTTTATAAATAATAACTATTAAAAATTCCTATTTATTAATATATATAATATCCAATTAAATATTATTAGGTCTTAAATTCACAAGTTATATATATGTACATACTTTTTGAGTTTATATTTTTGATACATATTTAAATAATATATTTCAATCTCTGTGATTATGTTCATTATAATTCATTATGTTTTCATGGGTCTATTATTATATAAGTATATTTTGTAAAATTTATATTAGTGAAACATTTATATATTTATGATTTATTCAATTTTCATGAAAATTTATTTTTACTTCTTATATTTTCATGCTTACAATTATGTACATATGTATATATATGTACATTATAATGTTTATATTATTCAAACATACATTCGTGTATGTATAATTATGGAAGTACATTAAATTTTTAATTAAGTATGTATTTCTACACTTAATATTCATATATATATATATACATATGTGGTTAGTATTTCATGATAATACAGATTAATATATTCAAATCATGTTCATACTCAATTTGATATTTTTAAAAAAATACTTCATGGGTGAAATGATTATTTTAAAAGGATAATTTTTATAATTTTACGTGTATTATATAATTCTTCTTGATTATGATTATTTATCCATTATTTTATGCGAATATCCATTTAAAATTATTATTATTTTATGTGAAGTGTTCATATATTTACTGCAATAATTATTTATAAAAGAAACAAATGTTGAGTTACGAAAATGGGTTATTTAAAGTTGAGTTTTAAATGATAAAATTTATCACATTATGCCCTTTTCATTAAAGTTTATTTCATGAGTATATGAAGTGATTTGTAATTACATGGATATCAATTATCAATCCAAAATTTATACGAAGATTAAATATCATAATACTTGGTTGTATGAAGTCTAACAAGTGAATTATTATAAAAATTAATATTTTAAAATTTTAATATTATATATAAATATATATTTTTTATTTAATGTATGGTTATGTTTACAATGAAAAAAAAAGTAAAGTGGAATTTATTTATAATTATGTAATGAATGATAAAATATTATTTAAAAAAAACATTAGTTAAACATTGTTAACCTGAAAGAGGATTGGGGAATTAACCTATTTCAATTAAATATGGCTTGTCCTAGACAATCATCAATGTTTAACCTGTCCCCATTTAATTTTTTTACAAATAATTCTTAATATATTTTTATAAAAACCACTACACTAGATTAAACTATTTTGAAAAGAGTAAATAATATCAAAATGTATTATATTATTTTAAATATATAGGTATTTTCAAATTAATTTTCTAAATCTTGTTTTCATTATATTTTAATATTTGTTTAAAACCCCATTATATAATAAAATTTATTTTTAATATTATGTTTTTAAAATGTAAAATATTTTAAAAATATTTTTAATGTATTTCTCAAGGATACGTATTTTCAATTGTATTTTCAGAAGTATTTTTGAAGGTGTTTTAAAAATATATTTGTTTTTAAAAAAAGGATATGGAAATATTTTAAAAAAACCCGTACTTGTAAATTATACTCACCCTTTATTTATATATAATGTTTCCATATTAATAATGAGGTTTTATGGAGTTTAGTTTAAATAAGGATATTTTTCGAACCATGATCAATTTATGCTTTTTTTGACATAAATAATTTTAAACATAGGAATTTTATGGAAAATCCTTGACTGGTAAATATCCTCAGATGTAAATTAATGTATATTCATAAATTAATTATTAAAAGAAAAATATACAACATTTTTTTATAGGATCTAGAAGAATGGGTCTGGGGCCTCACAATTTTATCAACGGAATGTCCTAGATAACATTATTGATTATGACAATTTATTTATAATATGTAATGTTTCAATGTCTTTCTTTTATAATCCCAATATTTTTATCCTCTAAGTTAGAGAAAAATATAATTTTTATAAGAATAATTTTGAACTCTTAGGTAATCAACTATACTTTAACAATATATAACACTAGTAGTTATAGATTTCTAAATTCTGAGAAATGGAATTTCATAATATTCATTGAGTATGAAAATTAAATTTCATGGAAAAAATTATATTTAAGTGGGGTAGAATATAAAATGCCACGAATTTAGGGATTAAAAAAACATTTACTTACTATATATATTATTATTTAAGACTAAATAATGTATTAAATAATTTAAACATAGATATATTTCATTTAAAAAATAGATTTTGTTGATAAATTAAGATAAAATATAAAATATTACTTTTATTTTCATGAAAATATATCTATTTCTATATTATTCTTTATGTAAATGTATTTTCATAAAAACAGCTAATGTATGAAATTATTTACCTAAATAACCATTTTCTAAAGAAAATGTTTTAAAATTATATATGTTTTATAAGTTAGTATTTTTGAGTAACAAATATCTTATATAAAATCTATATAAATACATTTTATTGTGTTTATAGAAGACCCTATTGAACTTATATAATTTATAACTCATAATGAACCTGAATTAAATTATTTTGTGACTTTTGAGTTACATATAATTTTCAATTTTAATATACCCACCAGCTTTTAATTATTTTGGATAATAATTTTTCAATAAAAATTATTATTATTAAAAACCCTTATTTTACTACTTTATTAAAAAATTATATTTTGTGATATTTGTTTTACAAAGTAATCAAAATTGAATCAAAAAATATTTTCTGAAATGAAATTCACTAAATTAAAATAAAATTAATAATAATATTTGATTATATAAAAGTATATTAATTTATTTAAATATAGTAAGATAATGAATAAATTTTCAAAAATTAATATTCATAAATTTAAAAATGATTATAAAAATATATTATAATTTGGGGATGTAATACTAAACAAATAATTTATTTTTTATTGAAATTTTTTTAAATACCTATATTTATATGATAAATTATTTCTGTACAAAATATATAAATCAAAATGGAATATAACTATCAAGTCATGTGGTTTTATTTATCTTCCAAATAATGAGCATTCCCCCTAACGACCACTAGAGCTTGAATAACACGGCCGACCATCAGTCTCTCTGATTACCACCACTAAAAATTCAGAAGATGATGCCACCCTTCTCCACTTTTCTTCATCGACTGCCCCCATAAGCTATAATGATTCTGAAAACGCCCCTGTTGTTTCTCAAATCTCTTTCTAGGTCATAGATTTAATATTACCAAACATTACTAATCGATTACATATCTATTTTTCCCTAATGATGTTAACAAATTTAATAAAATTTCAAAACAATGATATATAAAGTTATATATTTATCAAACAAGACCCTACCCGAACATTCTCCAAAATTCATGGTTCTGTGTTCCATTATTATCAACTCCTCGAAGAATTTTTATGTTCATTAGGAAAATATGTGAACTCAATTGTTTTTCCCTCTTGACATCATACCCAAATATCCAGACACACTCACATATATAATACTCATCTCCTAGGGGAGAAAACCCCTCTAATTTACTAAAATAATCCAAGACAAAGTCTTTTCATTATTTCCCCCTTTTCCACTCTCATTTAAAAAAACCCTAACCAAAGGACAAGACTCTACTTGGTGAAGAATAACCCACCACAACCCTCTCATCATTCCCTTTATTTTCGAGAAAATATAAGGGTATCTCCATTTTTCTCGAATAAAAAAACTATTTCAATATCAAATATATATATATATATATATATATATATATTTAATTTCAATATTTTTATTATATAAGGTCCTGATATATATATATGTTTATTTATTTATTCATTTTATTCTTTTCATTCATATTTTAGTATTATTTTTCAAAATCATTGATTATGTACATAAAAATGCTGTATTTATTTTAATGATGGTATTATATTATATGTATATATTATAAAAGTTTTTTTAAAAACACAAATACCTATATTATTTATTAATTATTCAATATTAGTGACTTTTAGGAAATCTAATTTTATGTTTATAATTGTTTAAATATGTATATGTATGTATATATTCATGTTTATGTTCTTCTAAAATATATAAATGTACTTTTAATAATGGAAGTAAATTCAATATCTACTATTTTTATGATTTTCACAGTTATAATGATTGTTTAAAAATATATATACACATATGTACAAATACATTAGGTTACTATTATATGATTTAAATGAATAGTCAATTAAAATCAGGTTCTTATTCAATTTGAATTTTTTTAAACTAATAAGAAATTAAATGATTTATTCAAACGTGTTACATTTTATTATTTTATATGTATTATGTAATTTTTCATTTTAATGATTATTTATCCTTTATTTTATGTAAATAGTTAGTAAAAATTATTATTATTTGCTATGAATGGTTCATATATTTACTCCAATATTTATATATAAAATAATCAAATTTTGAAATATGAATGTGTGTTATTTAAGGATTCTTTTTAAATTAAAAATGTTATAACTTTATGTATATTTTAAATAAAATACATTTCATGATTTTATCAAGGTAGTTTTAATTATATGGAAATCAATTATAAATCCATGAATTAAAGAAATGTCTTAATATGTTGATATTTGGTCATACCAAGATTATATAGTGGTTTCCTAACAATATATATATATATATATATCTATGTGTATGTGTCTGTGTTTACTGATTGGATGTTTTTTTAAGAAAAAACTCCAATGAAAAATGTTTAAATATGTAAGGCAACATAAAAATGTTTTAATAAAAATTTGAATATGAACTTTCTAAACATGAATGGGGATTGTGGAGTGATCCCCATTTTAAGGAATGTTGGTCGGCACTGAAAACAATTAATGATTATTGTGGACCCATTTTCTATTTTCAAATTATTTCATTATATTTACTAAAAAAACAATGTATTATTTTAAATTAAATTCAAAATATTAATTATTTTGAAAAATATTATTTTATTTTCAAAGCGATAAATATTTTCAATATCATGTTCAAAATCAAGTTTTTCAATGAAATAAAAAAAGACTTCTAAAACAATTACATTTTGAAATGTGTTTTCAATTTTTTTTTCAAAATTATAAGTATATTCAATCGATTTAAATAGTTTTTTCCATTGATATGAATTTTAAAATTTATTTTGAATCGTATTTTCAAAGGTATTTTCAAAATCCATAGTTATATTAAAAAGGGTTAACAATAGATTTTTAAAAACCGCTATTGGGGGAATTTTTTTAGACTCTCTTTTTATAAAAAGAAATTGAGATCCTTTTGAGGATTCATATAATATGACATCAATAAGAAGATGGAGAGAGTGGAGTTAAATAACTAACTCATTATTTATTATTTTTATTTCAATAATATGTTCTAGTGGTCCATTTTCTCCAAATCCTATATTATAAAAACTTCATATATAAATGGTTGTAAATTCATCAGTTTCTTTTAAATATTATATATTGTATCTTTGCACCATATGATGAATCATGGGTCTGGGGACACACAATTTCTGTTCTTTACACAAAAATTTATGTTTCTAGTTAGAGGCAGGAAAATAATGGATGTGGTTTGACATTGGACATCATTTGAAATTTATTGATAATTACAAAAATGGATAATTACTAGAGTAAATGGTATTTTTATTATGCCTAACCAGTCATCAAAAAATATTGTGAACAACTTGTACATTATGAAACTCATTTTTTCACTAATGAAGAGAATGGTTTAGTTTTATGATAACCCTTGTGGTGGAGACAATGGAGGGGTGAAGATTAAGTTTCCAATATTTCAAGAAAGGGGGAAGATGAACTTAAGGGAATTCCTATATTGTATGAAAAGATGTATTATGTGTCATGAATTTGGACAACACGTATGTAATTACATAGGAAAAATAAAAAGATTATTTAATAAAATTGAAGGAAATATTTTTCTCCCTAAGGTACTATTAACATTTGAGTTTTTATTTATTGAATGTGTTGTAATTATGAAAATAAATTTCCTAATAGTAATGCTATTGGAGAAAATAAAAAATGTTGACTGAGTCATTGTTATACGGATGATGATAAAGAAATAAAAATTGACATACTAAGGGAAAATAAAATTACATAATGAGGTTAAGAAGCATATTTAATGGCTTAAGGATGAGGAGGAATAATTGAAGTGTTTATGTATTGTAAATCATGAATTATGAAATAAACAAAGATTGTAAAGGGATGCTTTTTATTATGTATATTCAAGTATGTTATAAATGGTACTAATGAACTATAATACTGTCATTTTGATTAAGGGAATATTATTTTTAATGTGTTTCACATGTTCAGATAAGGATGATAGGATTAATAGATAGTGGATATGAGTAATGTAAATTGTATAGTACAAATTACCTTGGATGTAATTAATTTTTTTGAAATTGTTGATTATACTATCAAATATGGTATTAAAATATTATTATATTTATGGAATATAACCAATAATCTATTTTTTATGTATGTATTGAAGAAGCGTGAAAATTTTCAACATGTTTTTATGGTATTTCATGTTCTTATCAGGTTTCAAAAGGATATATGATTAATTCATTCACATTTTATATATGGGTTAATAAAAATACACTTTATGATATATGAGGGGTTATTGTTGTGTTTATTTTGAGAAATTTAGTGACCTTCCTTATAAAATTTTAATATTGGATGGGTTATAAGGTCAAACTATTATTAAATGATATATGTCGAAAATTGAATGAGTTTGTAGAGAATAATGTATTATTTAAATATATAATGATTTTTTAATTTTAGAGAACCTAGGTTAACCTTTATGTGTGGTGATAACTACAGTTATTTGGAATGGAATATCAATCAATCTATGGATAATATTATCTTTTAGTGATTCTATCATAAAAAATTATCCTTTATTCTATAGAGTAATAGATGAAGTGGATATTGAACAAGGAAAAAAAGATTGTGAGATTGTTCTTATGAAATAGAATGAAATGAATTAATTATTGTAAAGACCCGTAAATTTCAAGGAAATTATTTTCTTAATTTTATTTGGAATTTTACAAGAGTGTGGTTTCTGACGGAACCAGATTCCGAGGCCCGGTGTGCCCGGAATCATTTTCCGAAGTTTGGCTCGGGTACGTTCAGTGAACGGACGAGCAGGTTTTTCTAACTTTTGAACCGGTGCCCGGAATCAAATTTCGAGGGCACCGATGAAATCGCAGCGCCGGTATTTTCTTAAAAACTCCTCTTCTGGAGTTGCGTTTTCTCGGGTGTGGTTTTTAATTTTTGGGCTTAAAGTTAAGAAATAAAATAAATTGTTCGACAAACTTTATTTTATTTCACTTAAGCCACATGAAGCCACTTGAAAGCCACTTAAACTGAGTTGAAACAGATAGGGTACTATCCAAAAATATCCTACCCTCTTGGTAGGATATTTGTGAGGTGGGGCCCGCACGAGCCTCGCCGTTTCTTTTCCGCTAAGTAAAGAACCCGCAAAAACCCATCATTATGAAAGTCAACTGACGCATTTTCTTAAATTCTTAACGCACCATTTAATTGGGCGGTTTTATTTGTGAATTAAATGGGCGGTTTATTTCATTAAATTAATTCTACGAATTAATGGGTCGTTACTTACCTCTTTTTTTCATTCGTTGGCGTAATGATAAAATAAGACCAACGCCGATATTTGGAGGATTACACGTTGAGAGGCTTGGGCAGAATTCTTGAGCCTTCATCCTCCTTCGCGAAGAACACGAAGAACGCGAAGAACGCCAACCTCCGACGAAGAATGCTGAACCCGCAGAAATCGACGACGCGACGCCGTGTGCCGCGAAGCTGACGTTTCCACTCCCGCGACGTTCATCGGCGACGTTCCCTAATCCGCAACAAAAACTTTCGATCATTCGTTGAGGTGAGAGTTTCAGATTTTCATTTAATTTTCCATTGTGATTTTCAACTCAAGATGGATATAATTAATATTAATTAAATCTTTTTGTTCTTGAACCTCAGAGTTTGTCGACGCGACACCCTTCCGCGATGACGCGACGCCAGATACCGCGACGACGCGACGATCCCCAGTTCCGCGAGGAACCCACGGGCGACGACTTGACGAGGTAGGGGTTGTTGTGAATATTTTATTTTCCCGTGAACGTTTCTTAAAAATTAAAGAACCGGATTCATATGAACAATTTTAATTTATTAAAATTGTTGTTTCATTGTTGCATAATTCTCCCGTGGTTATTATTCTAACGCGGAGGGTGCGGGCCCAACGAACACGGCCCGAAAACCCTCCGCCGTTCTTCGTGGTGGTGCAGATTTGGTGGGCGACGGAAAAACGTGACGTCAGGGCGTTTTGATGATCCGGTAGGGAAACACGGAACCCGGGAGGAACAACGGCGCAAACGGGAAGGAAAACGGACCACCGGCGCGGTGGCGCGCCGTCGGATAGGGCTGTCACGACCCGTCCTCGGGGCCCGTGCCGTGACAACCCCAAGCCCGCCTTCCATAGGCCAGGGGCTGGCGACTAGCACCAAGGCGTAAAATCCCAGTAAACAGGGAAGGCATTGCCTTTATAAGTAACAACCACACAGAGTCAGCAAGCGGAAAGTAAAGTGCAGAAAGTAAAGGGGGCCGGAAATACAAGCCCAACTGTAAAGTACAACTGAAAAGTAAAGTACAGCAACTGAAGAAAAGACGGCGGCCTCGTGTCGTCCACTGGCAATCCCACCTGAAGGGTGGGTACAGATAGCCTCCAGGCTCCTCGGGTCCCACGTCCGCTCCGAGAACGTCCCGCCCAGTGGTCCACCTCCAGGTACCGTCCTGCTCCACGCCCCAACCGTGATCAACGCTGTCCGTCGTCTGCAACCAACACAACAAGGTGCGGGCATAGCCCGTGCAGGGGTGAGTACAAGATACTCAGTAAGGACCCCGAGACCCCCGAAGGTCTCCCGAAATCCACAAAGGATATAGCACAAAAGAAAGATGCAATCACGAAGTAACATCTGACTCGACTTAGGTATATGCCCATACATATACCTAAGTCCCCAATTCTAGCTCTGCTCACGAGCTCAAGAACAACTCAATCCACAAAGGAAAGCAAGACTCAAATCCATAAGGAGAGTAAACGGTAAATCCACAAAGGATAGTTCAACACAATCCACAAAGGAGAGTAACATACGATTCAGCTCAACCAGGTATACTTTTTCAGATGACGTCAAAGATGATCACTGATCCATCTAAGTCGTCGGACCCACGAAGGATCGATAGGTACTAACCCCCGCAGAAGACCCACACAGGATCGGGCTCACACAGAACCTGTAGGCAGTGGCTCACACAGAACCGGTAGTAAGGACCCACACAGGATCGGGCTCACACAGAACCTGTAGGCAGAGGCTCACACAGAACCGGTAGCACTGATCCACGTAGGATCGCTGAGTGCAGTAGTCGACGCAGTCCACTGAGGATCTCTGCACAGTCGTCGCCGCAGTCCACGAAGGATCTCTGCTCTACCGTCGTCGCAGTCCACGGAGGATCTCTGCTCTGCCGTCGTCGCAGTCCACGGAGGATCTCTGCTCTGCCGTCGTCGCAGTCCACGGAGGATCTCTGCTCTGCCGTCGAAGTCACAGCCAGCGCTAGGGTTCCCGCACATAGCGAGCTCGTTTAGGAGGGTCCGCTCCATGAGCCGAGAGGCTGATACATCAACTGACACGTAGTCCGAAGTTGATGTATCCAAAAGTTCCGTATCGACAACAGGATCTCAACGCAACAGACGGCGCGTCAATCGGACGCCCGGTCTGAGAGTTATTGACATTTTCGTCCCAGGGGCCCGGTTGGTTTTTAGGGCAAAACCAACCCGACCGTACTCTGCCTGTATCCGATCCTCGGGCGGAGTATGCCAAAAGTTCCGTCTCACTTAGAGGAATCTACCACAGCTGACTGTACGTCGATCGGACGTCCGTAGCTCACGTTATGAGCGTTTCCGCTCCGAGGGCCCGGTTGGTTTCGTGTACGAACCAACCCGGCCGAACCCAAAGTCTTCCGAAACCTTGAGTATAATATACCGAAACGACCGTCGCGATCCAAGGATCGCGTAGCCGCTGACGGTTCGTCAATCGGAGGTCCCAGGCCCAAGATATGGGCGAAAGACCGAAGAGGGCCCGAAACGGGGGTTCTGGGCCCGGGGCGACCCGGCCCGAACCCCCCCTGGGGTCGGCCGAATCGGGTCGGCCCGAACCGGGCCGGCCCGGCCGACCGGACCGGCCGGCTCGGCTTCGGCCGAGCGGCCGAACAGGCCGCCGCGGCGGGTTTGACCCGCGGCATTTGAAGAAACGCGGCCCCCGCGGGGGGCCGCCTGTCACGCGGACGCGGCCGG
Organism: Viscum album; assembly: GCA_963277665.1. Lineage (NCBI taxonomy): Eukaryota > Viridiplantae > Streptophyta > Magnoliopsida > Santalales > Viscaceae > Viscum > Viscum album. The sequence continues at coordinate 1,143,224,465 of OY728159.1, read as the reverse complement.
GCCGCCGCGTCCGTTCCCGGTTCCGCGCGGCCGCGGAACCGGCCGCCACCGCCGCGACTTCAGCCGCGGCGGAAGATCTCCACGGCGGCGCGCCGGGCGCCGCCGCCTCCGGTCGCCGGCGCCGTCGCGTCGGCGACCCGCGCCGCCGCTGCCTTCCGCGGGCCGCCGGAGATGCTCCGGTGGCCCGTTTTGCCTCCCGTCTGCGCCGATGCCTCTCCCGGATGCCGACCTTCACTGCGGAATCAACGGATCGCCCCTGCCGCTCGGTTTGTCGTCGTCCGTCATATCCGCACAACAAAAGGGATCGGCGGAGGGTTGTCGGGTCTTGTTCGTTAGACCCGCACCCCCCGCGTTAGCCATAATCAACGGGAGAAAAGAAAAAGGATGATCAACACATGATCCAACAATTTTATTTAAAGATAAAATTGTTCGTTTTAAACCGACTTTTTAAATTTTCAAGAACGTTCACGAGAAAATTTAAAAAGGGGTAACTTTTCCAAAATAAATCCCTACCTCGAAGTCGTCGTCGGACGAGAGGTCGTCGCGGAATCGCTCGTCGCGGAAGAAGGAGATCGTCGCGTCGTCGCGGTATCCGGCGTCGCGTCGCCAATCTCCGGATCAAGAACAAACAGATTTAATTAATTAAATCCGTTGTTGTTGAAATTAAGAAGGGAGAATTTAGAAGTTTCGATTCTCACCTTTAACCGCCGATCGCAGGTTCGCCGCGGAAGAAGAGGCACCGAAGAAGAAGAAGAAGAAGGTCGCGGAAAAGCTGTTGACGTCGCGGATCGTGCGTCGTCGGATTCCGGTTCCGGCGTTCTTCGCGTTCTTCGCGTTCTTCGCGTTCTTCGCGTTCTTCACGGAGAGGGTGGAGGCTCAGAGGAATTGCACAACGATAGCAATCCTCCAAATAGACAAGTTTGTCTATTTTATTATTTTGCCAACAAACGTAAAACGCGTAAGTAACGACCCATTTAATTTGTTGAATTAATTCAACGAGCGAAACAGCACATTTAATTCACGAAAAAAACAGCCCATTTAAATGGTCTGTTAAGAATTAAAGAAACGCGTCGGTTGACTTTTCAGTTTCTTTGACGGGTTTTCGCGGGTGCGTTACTTAGCGAAAGAAACGGCGGGGCTCGCGCGGGCCCCACCTCACAAATATCCTATCAAGGGGGTAGGATATTTCTGGATAGCATCCTATCCAGTTCAACACAGTTCAAGCCGCCTTTAAGTGGCTTCAAGTGGCTTCCAAGCAGCTTAAGTGAAATAAAATAAAGTTGTCGCACAAATTTATTTTATTTCTGACTTAAAGCCGCAAAATTTAAAAACCACGTCTGAGCAAACGCAACTCCGGAAGAGGCGTTTCTAAGCAAATACCGGCGCTGCGATTTCATCGGTGCCCTCAGAATTTGATTCCGGGCACCGGTTCAAATGATAGAAAAACCCGCTCGTCCGTTCACTGAACGTACCCGAGCCAAACTTCGGAAATTGATTCCGGGCACACCGGGCCTCGGAATCAGGTGCCGTCTGAAGCTGCGCTCTTGTAAAATTCCAAAGAAAATTAAGAAAAAAAATTTCCTTGAAATTTGCGGGTCTTTACATTACTCCCACCTCAGGGCTTTACGTCCCCGTAAAGATACATCAAAAACTAGGGGAACAAATGGGGGTACTGAGCACGCATCTGAGCCTCCCGCTCCCAAGTGCTCTCCTGGAGGTTCCCGTGCTGCCATCTGATGCGCACAAGAGGAATCGACCGCCCATGTAGGACCCGCTCCTGTCGATCCTCGATCTCTACTGGGACCTCCGCAAAAGTCGCCCCATCGTCCACGTCCAGCTCTCCAAAGTCGATGATGTGCGTCGGGTCGTGCACGTATCTCCTCAGCTGAGACACGTGGAAGACGTCGTGCACCCGGTGCAACTGAGGTGGTAGAGCCAGGCGATAAGCCACCTCTCCTATCCTGCTGAGGACCTGGAAAGGCCCGATGAAGCTTGGAGACAACTTGCCGCCTCGGCCAAATCTCCGTAAACCACGTCGAGGTGAGACACGCAAAAAGACGTGGTCGCCATCCTCGAACTCTAGTGGCCTCCGCCTCCTGTCAGCATATGACTTCTGCTGGCTCTGAGCTGTCCTCATCCTCTCCTGGATGATCTGGACCTTCTCTGTCGTGGCTCGGACCATCTCTGGTCCCACGAGTGCTGACTCCCCAGGGTCTGTCCAGCACAACGGTGATCTGCAGGGTCTGCCGTACAACGCCTCGTATGGTGCCATCCCGATGGTGGAGTGGTAGCTTTTGTTGTACGCGAACTCCACCAAGGGTAGGTGGTCCTCCCAGCTGCGACCAAAGTCGAGAACACATGCAGGGAGCATGTCCTCGAGTGTCTGTATGGTACTCTCCGTCTGACCATCCGTCTGAGGGTGGAAGGCTGTGCTAAGATGGAGCCGCGTCCCGAACGCCTCCTGCAACCCCTTCCAAAGCCGGGAAGTGAAACGAGCATCTCGATCGGAGACGATAGACGATGGCACACCGTGAAGCCGTACGATCTCCTGGACGTAAAGACGTCCCAAGCTCTCCACTGAGCCCTGCTCTCTGATGGGTAAGAAGTGTGCCGACTTGGTGAGTCGGTCGACAATCACCCAAATGAAGTCATGTCCTCTGGAAGTGCGTGGAAGTCCAGTCACGAAGTCCATAGATATGCCATCCCACTTCCACTTCGGGACCTCCAAGGGCTGTACCAAGCCTGCTGGTACCTGATGCTCTGCCTTCACCTGCTGGCAGGTGAGGCATCGCGAAACGAACTCTGCCACAGCTTTCTTCATGCCCGGCCACCAGTGCTGTCGTCTGAGATCCTGGTACATCTTCGCCACTCCGGGATGCACCGCCAAGGGAGAAGTGTGAAACTCTCTCAGCACCTCCTCTCGTAAAGCGACTGGTACGAAGGTACGTCCTCTGAAATGGATGTCGTGCTCTGCTCCAATGGAGAAGCCATCAGGCGCCTGACCTGAGGATATCAGTGCACGCCGGGTCTCACAGTCAGCGTCCCCACGCTGAGCCTCTCTGACCCGCTGTAGAAGTGGAGGAGAGACTGTGAGAGACTGAAGAAAGGCTGCTCCGTCTCTATCCATGAAGGATATCTGCAAGGAGGCTAGCTGCTCTGTCGCCTCCTCAAGTAGCTGAATGCCCGTCCTCCTGCTGAGGGCATCGGCTACCACGTTCCCCTTCCCAGAAGTATAGACTATCTCAAAGTCATAGTCCTGGAGGAACTCAAGCCATCTCCGCTGTCTCAGGTTCAGGTCCTTCTGAGAGAAGATATACCTGAGACTCTGGTGGTCAGAAAAGACTGTGAAGCGCTCGCCCATCAGATAGTGCCGCCAAGTCTTTAGAGCGAAGACCACTGCTGCTAACTCCAGGTCATGAGTGGCGTAGTTCTGCTCATGCGGCCTCAACTGACGTGATCCGTAGGCGATCACGGCCCGCTCCTGCATCAGGACGCACCCGAGTCCAGTCCCTGACGCATCGCAGTAAACTACGTATCCAACTCCCTCCTCAGGCAACCTCAAGATAGGTGCGCTGGTCAACCTCTGCCTCAACTCCTGGAAGCTCTGCTGACATCTGTCTGACCACACGAAGGGTTTCCCCTTCTTCGTCAACGCTGAGAGTGGTGCCGCAACTCTGGAGAAGTCTGGCATGAATCTCCGATAGTATCCGGCTAGGCCCAAGAAGCTCCGCACCTCTGTCACGCTCTTGGGTGGCTCCCAAGCTAGCACTGCCTCGATCTTCGCGGGATCCACTGCAACTCCCGCCTCAGAGATGACGTGTCCCGAGAAATGGACCTCACGTAACCAGAACTGGCATTTTGAGAGCTTGCCATAAAGCTGGTGCTCTCGGAGTGTGTCTAGCACAACTCGCAGGTGGTAGGCATGCTCCTCCTCAGTCGTCGAGTATACCAAAATGTCGTCAATGAAGACAACGACAAATCGGTCGAGGTATGGCTGGAAGATCCTGTTCATGAGGCTCATGAACACTTCTGGAGCATTGGTTACGCCGAACGGCATAACCAAGAACTCATAATGGCCATACCGACACCTGAAGGCCGTCTTCTGTACGTCCTCGTCTCGAACTCTGAGCTGATGATAGCCTGACCGGAGGTCTATCTTCGAGAACCACCGCGCTCCCTTGAGCTGATCGAAGAGGTCATCAATCCGTGGCAGCGGATACTTGTTCCTCACTGTCACCTGGTTCAGGCGACGATAGTCGACACACAGCCGCAAGCTCCCGTCCGCCTTCTTGGCGAAAAATATCGGGGAAGCCCAGGGTGAAACACTGGGTCGGATAAACCCCTTGCTCTGCAAGTCCTCCAACTGTACCCGCAGCTCTCGAAGCTCGGCGGGGGCCATCCGATATGCTGGAGTAGATATCGGGGCTGTCCCGGGGTACAAGTCGATGTAAAAGTCTACCTATCTACGAGGAGGTAGCCCTGGAACGTCGTCGGGAAAGACGTCCACGTACTGGTCCACCACTGCAGGAAAAGCCGGACTCCGCACGTCCACTGCTCCCATGATGAGGCTAGCCAACTGATGAGAGATAGGCTGCACTCTCCTCCGCGGAAGTCCATCCTGTGCTGCAAAGGTTCCCTTCTCGCCGGTGAAGGTAAACCTGCTCCCGTCGGTGCGAACACATCGCACCTTGCGCCTAAAACAGTCGATCTGGGCATGAACCGTGGATAGCCAATCCATGCCCAAGATGACGTCGTAAGGCCTCGACGCCGCTACAAGGAGATCCCAGCCGAAGCTCTCGCCTCCTAGAGTAAGCTCACACTGCCGGCACCAGTGCGTAATCGTCGAGTCTGCTCTCGTAGGAGTCTCTAGCCATAAGGATCGAGCCAACGGCTCAGTCGGAATCTCCGAGCTCCGAACAAGGGCAGAGGCTATGAAAGAGTGACTCGCTCCTGTGTCTATAAGCACTGCAGCAAGGGTGGAATAGACACAGATCGTACCTCGAATCATCTCTGGCAAGTCGGGGTCGTAGGCCTCCACTGCCTGGAGCTGGGCCTGTCTCTGCCCGCCAGCTCCCTGTGGTCGAGGTGGCCCTCCTGGTGGTGGTGGGGGTAGAGCCTGGAAGCGTCGCCCACCACCCGCTGCTCGGCCAGCTCCTCTGCCCCGTCCGCCTCCTCCCTGCGGACCGCCACGGTCGACCCTCTGCCTCTGCCTGGGTGGCCCCTCCACCGTCTGCTGCTCCTCTGGTCGGCGAGTCGGGCAGTCACGAGCCATGTGACCCTGCCCGCCGCAGGAGTAGCACAGCCTGCCTCTCGGAAGGCTGGCACTCCGCTGTGTTCCCCGCACCGCTGAGCCGGTGTCCTGAGGCCGTCTGCGTGGGGGTCTGGTCTGCCTGGACCCGAGAGTCATCCGTCGGCTACCTGCTGCCGAAGAATCAGCTACCTGCCGCCCTGCGCTAGGTCTCGCCGCTGAAGAAGGCTCTGCCAGGAAGCTCTCGATCAGGAGGGCTCGCTCCAGCACTCCCGCCTGGGTCGGAATGCTGAGGGAGATCAGCGACGCCCGAATCTCCTGTCGCAAGCCCTGCTCGAAGGTCCGGGCCCGGGAGAAGGGGTCCCGTACCATGTCGGTCGAGTAGCGAGATAGGTCCGTGAACCTCGCCGCGTACTGAGCGACCGTCATGCTGCCCTGGCGCAGCTGGAGAAGCTCCTGGATGCGCACCGCTCGGAGGGTGGCCGGGACGAACTCAGAGCAGAAGAGGCTCTCGAAGTCCGCCCAGAGCAGGGATGCCTCATCGTGAACCTGGAGCATCAGGCTCCACCATCGTCCTGCCGCCGCCTGCAGGAGGCTCGCTGCGAGAATCACCATGAGATCCGCTGGTGTCCTCACTAGCCGAAAGATCCGTACCACCGCCTCTAGCCAGTCCTCGGCGGCCTGGGGGTCCGCCTCACCGCGAAACCTGGGCGGTCGCTGGCCCTGAAACTCGTGCAGTGCCCTGAGGCGACGTGCATCGTCAGCGTCTGGTACTGGCAGCATCGGTGGCTCGGCGGGTAAAGCTACCGCCGATGCCACTGCTGGCAAAGGGCCCTGCACCGAGGCCTCGTCGCTCGGTGGGCTGCCGTCGCACCCTACACTCGGAACCCTAGCTGGCAGTCGTCGCGGGGCCATCCTGAAAAGGAGAACAAGAGCACCATAGTCAGAACAGTATACCTGGTGAGCTGGCACAAGTAACCGCAAGGAAAACTTGAGACTTTCATAAAGCAGATCAGTATACCCGGTGAGCTGACACAAGTAATCACAAAGAAAACTTGAAACACACACGCAATCAATGTTTTCATGCATTAAGTTGGAAATCAGGAGTCAGGGTCCTGGTGTACGGATACGTCGGCCGCCGCACCAACACTGGGCTCCCTGAACTGATAACCACACTCAATACACTAAACACTGTTGCTTCATATAGAAAGAAAGGACGATCAGAGTTTGCGGTAGAACCGACTACCTCTGATACCAATTTGTCACGACCCGTCCTCGGGGCCCGTGCCGTGACTACCCCAAGCCCGCCTTCCATAGGCCAGGGGCTGGCGACTAGCACCAAGGCGTAAAATCCCAGTAAACAGGGAAGGCATTGCCTTTATAAGTAACAACCACACAGAGTCAGCAAGCGGAAAGTAAAGTGCAGAAAGTAAAGGGGGCCGGAAATACAAGCCCAACTGTAAAGTACAACTGAAAAGTAAAGTACAGCAACTGAAGAAAAGACGGTGGCCTCGTGTCGTCCACTGGCAATCCCACCTGAAGGGTGGGTACAGATAGCCTCCAGGCTCCTCGGGTCCCACGTCCGCTCCGAGCACGTCCCGCCCAGTGGTCCACCTCCAGGTACCGTCCTGCTCCACGCCCCAACCGTGATCAACGTTGTCCGTCGTCTGCAACCAACACAACAAGGTGCGGGCATAGCCCGTGCAGGGGTGAGTACAAGATACTCAGTAAGGACCCCGAGACCCCCGAAGGTCTCCCGAAATCCACAAAGGATATAGCACAAAAGAAAGATGCAATCACGAAGTAACATCTGACTCGACTTAGGTATATGCCCATACATATACCTAAGTCCCCAATTCTAGCTCTGCTCACGAGCTCAAGAACAACTCAATCCACAAAGGAAAGCAAGACTCAAATCCATAAGGAGAGTAAACGGTAAATCCACAAAGGATAGTTCAACACAATCCACAAAGGAGAGTAACATACGATTCAGCTCAACCAGGTATACTTTTTCAGATGACGTCAACGATGATCACTGATCCATCTAAGTCGTCGGACCCACGAAGGATCGATAGGTACTAACCCCCGCAGAAGACCCACACAGGATCGGGCTCACACAGAACCTGTAGGCAGTGGCTCACACAGAACCGGTAGTAAGGACCCACACAGGATCGGGCTCACACAGAACCTGTAGGCAGAGGCTCACACAGAACCGGTAGCACTGATCCACGTAGGATCGCTGAGTGCAGTAGTCGACGCAGTCCACTGAGGATCTCTGCACAGTCGTCACCGCAGTCCACGAAGGATCTCTGCTCTGCCGTCGTCGCAGTCCACGGAGGATCTCTGCTCTGCCGTCGTCGCAGTCCACGGAGGATCTCTGCTCTGCCGTCGTCGCAGTCCACGGAGGATCTCTGCTCTGCCGTCGAAGTCACAGCCAGCGCTAGGGTTCCCGCACATAGCGAGCTCGTTTAGGAGGGTCCGCTCCACGAGCCGAGAGGCTGATACATCAACTGACACGTAGTCTGAAGTTGATGTATCCAAAAGTTCCGTATCGACAACAGGATCTCAACGCAACAGACGGCGCGTCAATCGGACGCCCGGTCTGAGAGTTATTGACATTTTCGTCCCAGGGGCCCGGTTGGTTTTTAGGACAAAACCAACCCGACCGTACTCTGCCTGTATCCGATCCTCGGGCGGAGTATGCCAAAAGTTCCGTCTCACTTAGAGGAATCTACCACAGCTGACGGTACGTCGATCGGACGTCCGTAGCTCACGTTATGAGCGTTTCCGCTCCGAGGGCCCGGTTGGTTTCGTGTACGAACCAACCCGGCCGAACCAAAGTCTTCCGAAACCTTGAGTATAATATACCGAAACGACCGTATCGATCCAAGGATCGCGTAGCCGCTGACGGTTCGTCAATCGGAGGTCCCAGGCCCAAGATATGGGCGAAAGACCGAAGAGGGCCCGAAACGGGGGTTCTGGGCCCGGGGCGACCCGGCCCGAACCCCCCCTGGGGTCGGCCGAATCGGGTCGGCCCGAACCGGCCCGAACCGGCCCGAACCGGCTCGGCCGGGTCCGGTTCGGCCTGGGCGCGGCCCGGCCGACCGGACCGGCCGGCTCGGCTTCGGCCGAGCGGCCGAACAGGCTGCCGCCGCGGGTTTGACCCGCGGCATTTGAAGAAACGCGGCCCCCGCGGGGGGCCGCCTGTCACGCGGACGCGGCCGGGCCGCCGCGTCCGTTCCCGGTTCCGCGCGGCCGCGGAACCGGCCGCCACCGCCGCGGCTTCAGCCGCGGCGGAAGATCTCCACGGCGGCGCGCCGGGCGCCGCCGCCTCCGGTCGCCGGCGCCGCCGCGCCGGCGACCCGCGCCGCCGCTGCCTTCCGCGGGCCGCCGGAGATGCTCCGGTGGCCCGTTTTGCCTCACGTCTGCGCCGATGCCTCTCCCGGATGCCGACCTTCACTGCGGAATCAACGGATCGCCCCTGCCGCGCGGTTTGTCGTCGTCCGTCATATCCGCACAACAAAAGGGATCGGCGGAGGGTTGTCGGGTCTTGTTCGTTAGACCCGCACCCCCCGCGTTAGCCATAATCAACGGGAGAAAAGAAAAAGGATGATCAACACATGATCCAACAATTTTATTTAAAGATAAAATTGTTCGTTTGAAACCGACTTTTTAAATTTTCAAGAACGTTCACGAGAAAATTTAAAAAGGGGTAACTTTTCCAAAATAAATCCCTACCTCGAAGTCGTCGTCGGACGAGAGGTCGTCGCGGAATCGCTCGTCGCGGAAGAAGGAGATCGTCGCGTCGTCGCGGTATCCGGCGCCGCGTCGCCAATCTCCGGATCAAGAACAAACAGATTTAATTAATTAAATCCGTTGTTGTTGAAATTAAGAAGGGAGAATTTAGAAGTTTCGATTCTCACCTTTAACCGCCGATCGCAGGTTCGCCGCGGAAGAAGAGGCACCGAAGAAGAAGAAGAAGAAGGTCGCGGAAAAGCTGTTGACGTCGCGGATCGTGCGTCGTCGGATTCCGGTTCCGGCGTTCTTCGCGTTCTTCGCGTTCTTCGCGTTCTTCGCGTTCTTCGCGGAGAGGGTGGAGGCTCAGAGGAATTGCACAACGATAGCAATCCTCCAAATAGACAAGTTTGTCTATTTTATTATTTTGCCAACAAACGTAAAACGCGTAAGTAACGACCCATTTAATTTGTTGAATTAATTCAACGAGCGAAACAGCACATTTAATTCACGAAAGAAACAGCCCATTTAAATGGTCTGTTAAGAATTAAAGAAACGCGTCGGTTGACTTTTCAGTTTCTTTGACGGGTTTTCGCGGGTGCGTTACTTAGCGAAAGAAACGGCGGGGCTCGCGCGGGCCCCACCTCACAAATATCCTATCAAGGGGGTAGGATATTTCTGGATAGCATCCTATCCAGTTCAACACAGTTCAAGCCGCCTTTAAGTGGCTTCAAGTGGCTTCCAAGCAGCTTAAGTGAAATAAAATAAAGTTGTCGCACAAATTTATTTTATTTCTGACTTAAAGCCGCAAAATTTAAAAACCACGTCTGAGCAAACGCAACTCCGGAAGAGGCGTTTCTAAGCAAATACCGGCGCTTCGATTTCATCGGTGCCCTCAGAATTTGATTCCGGGCACCGGTTCAAAAGATAGAAAAACCCGCTCGTCCGTTCACTGAACGTACCCGAGCCAAACTTCGGAAATTGATTCCGGGCACACCGGGCCTCGGAATCAGGTGCCGTCTGAAGCTGCGCTCTTGTAAAATTCCAAAGAAAATTAAGAAAAAAAATTTCCTTGAAATTTGTGGGTCTTTACAAGGGCCGCCGCGGCTTAAGCCACGGCGGCGGCGGCCACGCGGGTCCAGCTCGCCCGCACGGGACGTGGCATAAGCCGCGTCCGCTTGACAGCGCGGCCCTTCGAGGGTCGCGGCACCTCCAAACCTCAGGGGCAGCGCCCCGCGGCACCGGAGATCCCGGCCGCCCGACCGAGCTGAGCCAGGCCAGTCCGACCGGCCGGGCCACGCCCTGGCCGGCCCGGACCGGGTCCGGTCGGTTCGGACCGGGTCGGGCGGACCCGGTTCGGCCGACCAAGGGGGGGTCGGGCCGAGTCGGCCCGGGCCCAGACCCCCCGTCTTCGGAATGTTCTCCTTCATTCGCTCATAACATGATCTACGGGCCTCCGAATGATGCGCCTTCAGCGGAAACGCGATCCATGGATCGATATGGTCGTTTCGGTATATCGCACTCAAGGTTTCGGAATACTTTCGGTTCGGCCGGGTTGATCCGTACACGAAACCAACCGGGCCCTCGGAGCGGAAACACTCATATCTTGAGCTACGGATGTCCGATTGACGTGTCGTCGGCTTTGTTGAATTCCTCAAAGTGACACGGATCTTTTGGCTCACTCCGCCCGAGGTTTGGACGTAGGTGGAGTACGGTCGGGTTGGTTTTTCCTTAATAACCAACCGGCCCCTGGGACGAAAAAGACAATAACTCTCAGACCGGGCGTCCGATTGACGCGCCGTCTACGACGTTGAGTTCCTGTTGACTATACGGAACTTTTGGATACATCAACTTCAGACTTTGTGTCAGTTGATGTATCAGCCTCTCGGCTCGTGGAGTAGACCCTCCCGAACGAGCTTGTTGTGTGCGGGAACCACAGTGCTGGATGCGACTGCTACTTCGACAGCGACGACTGTGCAGAGATCCTCAGTGGACTGCAGTGGAGACTATGCAGAGATCCTCAGTGGACTGTAGCGGCGATTGTGCAGAGATCCTCAATGGACTGCAGTGACGAATGTGCAGAGATCCTCAGTGGACTGCGCCGACGACTATGCAGAGATCCTCAGTGGACTGCGACGACTACAGCACTCAGCGATCCCTTGCAGGTCAGTGCTATAGGTCCTATGTGGGCCCTATCCTGTGTGGGTCCAATCCTGTGTGGGTCAGCGCTCAGCTGTTCTGTGTGATCCAGCGCCTACAGGTCCTGTGTGGGCCCGATCCTGTGTGGGTCTTTGCGGGGGTTAATACCTATTGATCCTTTGTGGGTCCGACGACTTAGATGGATCAGTGATCATCTTTATCGTCATCCAAAGAAGTATACCTATGTGAGCTGAATCCTGTGTTACTCTCCTTTATGGATTGTGTTGAGAATCCTGTGTGGATTTACTGTTTACTCTCCTTTGTGGATTTTGTTGAGCTATCCTATGTGGATTACTGTTTACTCTCCTTTGTGTATTGTGTTGTGTTATCCTGTGTGTGTATATGTTTTTGCTTTCCTGTGTGGATTGGGTTGTGCTTGGGCTCAGACGTTGGAGCCGAACGGAAATTGATGACTTAGGTATATGTATGGGCATATACCTAAGCAGTGTCGGTAGTTACTTCATGATTGTATCTTTCCTTTGTGTATTATCCTTTGTGGATTTCGGGAGACCTTCGGGGGTCTCGGGGTCCCTACTGAGTAGCTTATACTCACCCCTGCACAGGCTAGGCCCGCACTTCGTTGTGTTGGTTGCATACGACGGGAAGCGCTGATCGAGGTGGAGGCCTGCAGAGCAGGACGGTACCTGATGGTGGACCACTGGGCAGGACGTACTCAGAGCGGACGGCTGGACCGAGGAGCTGTGGAGGCTATCTGTACCCACCCTTTAGGTGGGACCTTCATAGGACGGCTCGACACTGCGGCTTTTCCTTTCAGTTGCTGTTTTCCCCTTTCAGTTGTACTTTACAGTTGGGCTTGTATTTTCAGCCCCTTTTACTTTCAGCATAGCTTGTTACAATTTTTACTTAGTGTTTACTTTTCCACTTGCTTACTATGTGGTGCTTGTTTACTTTTCAAAGGCAATGCCTTCCCTTTTTCCGGGATTTACGCCTTGGTTCTAGTCGCCAGCCCCTGGCCTATGGAAGGCGGGCTTGGGGTAGTCACGACACGGGCCCCGAGGATGGGTCGTGACAAATTGGTATCAGAGGAGTTCGGTTCTACCGCAGACTATGATCTTTCTTCTATGTGAAGCAATAGTTTTTAGCGTATTGGGTGTGGTTATCAGTCCAGGGAGTCCAGTGTTGGTGGGGCGGCCGACGTATCCATACACCAGGACCCTGACTTCTGATTTCTGACTTAATGCACGAAAAAATTGATTGCATGTGTGTTTCAAGTTTTATTTGTGATTACTTGTGTCAGCTCACCAGGTATACTGTTCTGACCGTGGTGCACTTGTTTCCTTTTTCAGAATGGCCCCACGACGGCAGCCATCTAGGGATCCGAGAGTAGAGCGCGACGACGGCCCACTGAGGGACGAGGCCTCGGTACAGGGCCCTTTGACGGCGGAGGCACCGGCGGTACCTCTACCTGCCGAGCCCCTGATGCTACCAACACCGACCGCTGAGGATGCACGTCTCCTCGGAGCTCTACACAACTTCCAGCGCCAGCGACCACCCAGGTTTCATGGGGAGACGGACCCCCAGGTAGCCGAGGACTGGCTGGAGGCGGTCGTACGAGTTTTCAAGCTAGTGTGGACACCAGCAGACCTCATGGTGATCCTCGCGGCGAGCCTACTGCACGCAGCAGCGGGCCGATGGTGGAGCTTGATGCTCCAGGTGCACGATGAGGCGTCTCTTCTCTGGACGGACTTCGAGAGCCTTTTCCGCTCAGAGTTCGTCCCGGCCACCCTCCGTGCGGTGCGCATTCAGGAGCTTCTTCAGCTGCGGTATGGCAGCATGACGGTCGCCCAGTACGCATCGAGGTTTACCGATCTTTCACGCTACACGAAAGATATTGTACGAGACCCATTCTTTCGGGCCCAGACCTTTGATCAGGGTTTGAGACACGAGATCAGGGCATCGCTGATCTCCCTCAGCATCCCGACTCAGGAAAGAGTACTAGAGCAAGCCCTTCTGATCGAGAGCTTTTTGGCTGAGTCTACTTCAGCAGCAAGACCTACCGCAGGGCGGCAGGTAGCGGAGTCTTCGGCAGTAGGTAGCCGATGGAAGACTCAGGGTTCCAGGCAGACCAGACCTTCTGGCAGACGACATCTGGACACTGGCTCAGCAGTGCGGGGCACACAGCGTTGGACAAGTCATTCGAGGGGCAGGCAGTGCTACGCATGCGGCGGGCAGGGCCACATGGCTCGTGACTGCCCGACCCGCCGTTCCGAGGAGCAACAGACAGTGGAGAATCCACCTAGGCAGAGGCATAGGGTCGACCGTGGCAGTCCGCAGGGAGGAGGCGGACGAGGCAGAGGAGCTGGCCGAGCAGCAGGTGGTGGGCGACGCTTTGAGGCTCTGCCACCACCACCACCAGGAGGTCCGCTCCGACCACAGGGAGCTAGCGGGCAGAGACAGGCGCAGCTCCAGGTAGTGGAGGCCTACGACCACAGCGCGCCATAGATGATTCGAGGTACGATCTGTTTCTGTTACACCCTTGCTGCAGTTCTTATAGACACAGGAGCGAGTCACTCTTTCATAACCGCTGCCCTTGTTCGGAGCTCGGAGATTCCGACAGAGCTGTTGGCTCGATCCTTACAGCTAGAGACCCCTACGGGAGCAGACTCGACGATTACGCACTGGAGCTGGCAGTGTGAGCTTACTCTAGGAGGGGAGAGCATCGGCTTGGATCTTCATGTAGTGGCATCGAGGCCTTATGACGTCATCATGGTCATGGATTGGTTATCTACAGTCCATGCTCAGATTGACTGTTTTAGGCACAAGGTGTGATGGGTGTGCACCGTCGGGAGCAGGTTCACCTTCACCGGTGAGAAGGGAGCCTTTGCAGCACAGGAGGGACTCTCACAGAGGAGAGGGCAGCCCATCACTCATCAATTGGCTAGCCTCATCCTTGGAGCAGTTGTTGTGCAGAGTCCTAGTTTTCCAGCAGTGGTGGATCAGTATGCGGACGTCTTCCCCGACGATTTTCTAGGGCTACCTCCTCGCAGAGAGGTAGACTTTTATATTGATCTGTACCCCGGGACAGCCCCGATATCCACTCCAGCGTATCAGATGGCCCCCGCTGAGCTTTGAGAGCTGCGGGTACAGTTGGAGGACTTGCAGGGCAAGGGGTTCATCTGACCCAGTGTTTCACCCTAGGCTTCCCCGATTTTGTTCGCCAAGAAGTCGGACGGGAGCTTGCGACTGTTTGTCGACTATAGTCTCCTGAACCAGGTGACAGTGAGGAACAAGTATCCGCTACCGAGGATTGATGACCTCTTCGATCAGCTCAAGGGAGCACGGTGGTTCTCGAAGATAGACCTTAGGTCAGGCTATCATCAGCTCAGAGTTCGAGATGAGGACGTGCAGAAGACGGCCTTCAGGTGTCGATATGGCTACTATGAGTTCTTGGTTATGCCTTTCAGCGTAAACAACGCTCCAGCAGTGTTCATGAGCCTCATGAATAGGAACTTCCAGCCATACCTCGATCGATTTTTCGTGGTCTTCATCGACGACATTATGGTGTACTCGACCATAGAGGAGGAGCATGCCTACCACTTGCGGGTTGTACTGGACACACTCCGAGAGCACTAGCTTTATGTAAAGCTCTCGAAGTGCAAGTTCTGGTTACGTGAGGTCCACTTCTTGGGGCACGTCATTTCTGAGGCGAGAGTTGCAGTGGATCCCACGAAGATCGAGGCAGTGCTAGCTTGGGAACCACCCAGGAGCGTGACAGAGGTGCGGAGTTTCTTGGGACTAGCTTGATACTATCAAAGGTTTGTGCCGGACTTCTCTAGAGTTGCGGAGCCACTCTCAGCTTTGATGAAGAATGGAAAACCCTTTGTGTGGTCAGACAGATGTCAGCAGAGTTTCAAGGAGCTGAGACAGAGATTGACCAGCGCACCTATCTTGAGGTTTCCTGAGGAGGTAGTTGGATACGTAGTCTACTACGATGCATAAGGGACCGAAATGGGATGTTTCATGATGAAGGAGCGGTCCGTGATTGCCTATGAATCACGTCAGTTGAGGCCACATGAGCAGAACTACGCTACCCATGACCTGGAGTTAACAGCAGTGGTCTTCGCTCTAAAGACATGGCAGCACTATCTGATGGGCGAGCACTTTACAGTCTTTTCTGACCACCAGAGTCTTAGGTACATCTTCTCTCAGAAGGACCTGAACCTGAGACAGCGGCGATAGCTCGAGTTCCTCCAGAACTATGACTTTGAGATAGTCTATACTCAAGGGAAGGGGAACTTAGTAGCTGATGCCCTCAGCAGGAGGACGAGAATTCAGCTACTTGAGGAGGCGACAGAGCAGCTAGTCGCCTTACAGATATCCTTCGTGGATAGGGATGGAGTAGCCTTCCTTCAGTCTCTCACAGTCACCCATCCACTACTACAGCGGGTCAGAGAGGCACAGCGTGAGGACGCTGACTGTGAGATGTGACGTGCACAGATATCCTCGGGACATGCACCTGATGGTTTCTCCCTTGGAGCAGAGCACGACGTCCTTTTCATAGGACGTACCTTGGTAATAGTCGCTTTACGAGAGGAGGTGCTGAGAGAGTTTCACACTTCTCCTTTTTCGGTACATCCTGGAGTGGCAAAGATGTACCAGGATCTCAGACGACAGAACTGGTGTCCAGGCATGAAGAAGGCTGTGGAAGAGATCGTTTCACGGTGCCTCACCTGCCAGTAGGTGAAGGCAGAGCATCAGGTACCAGCAGGCTTGGTACGGCCCTTGGAGGTCCCGGAGTGGAAGTGGGATGGCATATATATGGAAATCGTGACTGGAATTCCATGCACTTCCAGAGTTCACGACTCCATTTGGGTGATTTTTGACCGACTCACCAAGTTGGCACACTTCTTACCCATCAGAGAGCAGGGCTCAGTGGAGAGCATGGGACGTCTCTACGTTCAAGAGATTGTTCGGCTTCACGGTGTTCCATCGTCTATCGTCTCCGATCGAGATGCTCTCTTTACTTCCCAGCTTTGGAAGGGGTTGCAGGAGGTGTTCGGGACGCGGCTACGTCTGAGTACCACCTTTCACCTGCAGACGGACGGTCAGACAGAGAGGACCATTCAAACTCTCGAGGACATTCTCCACGCATGTGTCCTCGACTTTGGTCGCAGCTAGGAGGACCACCTACCCTTGGTGGAGTTCGCGTACAACAACGGCTACCACTCCACTATCGGGATGGCACCATACGAGGCATTGTACGTCAGACCTTTCAGATCTCCTTTGTGCTGGACAGACCCTGGGGAGTCAGCACTCGTGGGACCAGAGATGGTCCGGGCCACGACAGAGAAGGACCAGGTCATCCAGGAGCGGATGAGGACAGCTCAGAGCTGGCATAAGTCATATGCTGACAGGAGGCGGATGCCACTAGAGTTCAAGGATGGCGACCACGTCCTCTTGCGTGTCTCACCTCGACGTAAATTACGGAGATTTGGCTGAGGCAGAAAGTTGTCTCCACGCTTCATTGGAACATTCCAGGTCATCAGCAGGATTGGCAAGGTGGCTTATTGCCTGGCTCTAACACCTCAGTTGCACCGGGTGCACGACATCTTCCACGTATCTCAGCTGAGGAGATACCTGCACGACCCGATGCACATCATTGACCATGGGGAGCTAGACGTGGATGATGGAGCGACTTTTGTGGAGGTCCCAGTGGAGATCGAGGATCGACAGGAGTGGGTCCTACGTGGATGATCGATTCCTCTTGTGCGCATCAGATGGCAGCACGAGAACCTCCAGGAGAGTACATGGGAGCGGGATGCTCAAATGTGTGCTCAGTACCCACATTTGTTTCCCTAGTTTATGATGTATCTTTACGGGGACGTAAAGCCCCGAGGTGGGAGTAATGTAAAGGCCCATAAATTTCAATGAAATTTTTTTCTTAATTTTCTTTGGATTTTTTACAAGGGCGCAGTTTCTGACGGCACCTGATTCTGAGGCCCGGTGTGCCCAGAATCATTTTCTGAAGATTGGCTCGTGTACGTTCAGTGAACGGAAGAGCAGGTTTTTCTAACTTTTGAACTGGTGCCCGGAATCGAATTCCGAGGGCACCGATGAAATCTCAGCACCGGTATTTGCTTAGAAACGCCTCTTCCGGAGTTGTGTTTGCTTGGGTGTGGTTTTTAATTTTTGAGATTAAAGTAAAGAAATAAAATAAATTAATCGACAAACTTTATTTTATTTCACATAATCCACTTGAAGCCACTTGAAAGCCACTTAAACTGAGTTGAAACGGATAGGGTACTATCCAAAAATATACTACCCTCTTGGTAGGATATTTGTGAGGTGGGGCCCGCACGAGCCCCGCCGTTTCTTTTCCGCTAAGTAACGCACCCTCTAACACCCGTCATTATGAAAGTCAACTGAGGCGTTTTCTTAAATTCTTAACGCACCATTTAATTGGGCAGTTTTATTCGTGAATTAAATGAGCTGTTTCTTTCGTTGAATTAATTCTACGAATTAATGGGTCGTTACTTACCTCTTTTTTTCGGTCGTTGGCGTAATAATAAAATAAGACCAATACCGACATTTGGAGAATTACACGTTGAGAGGCTTGGGAAGAATTCTTGAGGCTTCATCCTCCTTCGCAAAGAACGTGAAGAATGCGAAAAACACGAAGAATGCCGACCTCCGACGAACAATGCTGAACCCGCAGAAATCGACGCCGTGACACCGTGTGCCGCGACGCCGACGTTTCCTCTCCCGCGACGTTCTTCGGCGACGTTCCATAATCCGCAACAAAAACCTTCGATCATCTGTTGAGGTGAGAGTTTCGGATTTTCTTTTAATATTCCTTTGTGGTTTTCAACTCAAGAAGGATTTAATTAATATTAATTAAATATTTTTGTTCTTGAACCTCGGTGTTCGTCGACGCGACACCCTTCCGTGATGACGCGAGGCCGGATACCGCGACGACACGACGATCCCCAATTCCGCGAGGAACCCGTGGGCGACGACTTGACGAGGTAGGGGTTGTTGTGAATATTTTATTTTCCCGTGAACGTTTCTTAAAAATTAAAGAACCGGATTCATATGAACAATTTTAATTTATTAAAATTTTTGTTTCATGTGTTGCATAATTCTCCCGTGGTTATTATTCTAACGCGGAGGGTGCGGGCCCAACGAACACGGCCCGACAACCCTCCGCCGTTCTTCGTGGTAGTGCAGATTTGGTGGGTGATGGCCAAACATGACGCAAGGGTGTTTTGATGATCCTGCAGTGAATAAAGGAACCTGGGAGGAACAACGGCACAGACGGGAAGGAAAACAGACCACCGGAGCAACTCCGGTGGCCCGCAGAAGCGGCAGGCGGCCAGAGGCGGCAGCCAGCGGACCCGCGGCCGCACGGGTCCAGCTCCCCCACACGGGACGCGACAGAAGCCATGTCAACTTGACAGCATGGCCATTCGAGGGCCGCGGCACCTCCAAACCATGGGGGCAGTGCCCCGCGGCACCCGAGCGCTCGGCCGCCCGGCCGAGCCGAGCCAGGCCGGGTCGGCCTAGGCCTAGACCCCCTGTCTTCGGACTCTTCTCTGTCATTCACTCATAACTTGAGCTACGGGCCTCCGAACGACGCTCCGTCAACGGAAACGCGATCCTTGGATCGATATGGCCGTTTTGGTATATCTCACTCAAGGTTTCGGAATACTTTGGGTTCAGGCGGGTTGGTCCGTACACGAAACAAATCGGGCCCTCGGATCGGAAACACTCATATCATGAGCTACGGACGTCCGATTGACGTTCCATCGGCTTTGTTGAATTCCTCTATGTGAGACAAATCTTTTGGCTCACTCGGCCTGAGGTTTGGATGCAGGTGGAGTATGGTCGGGTTGGTTTTTCCTTAAAAACAAACCGGGCCCCTGGGACGAAAAAGCCAATAACTCTCAGACCGGGCGTTCGATTGACGCGCCGTCTGCGACGTTGAGTTCATATTGACGATACGGAACTTTTGTATAAATCAACTTCGGACTTTTTTAAGTTGATGTATCAGCCTCTTGGCTCATAGAGCGGACCCTCCCGAACGAAGTTGCTGTGTGCGGGAACCCTAGTGCTGGCTACGACTGCTACTTCGACAGCGACGATTGTGCAGAGATCCTCCGTGGACTGCAGCGACGACTGTGCAGAGATCCTCAGTGGACTGCAGCGACAACTGTGCAGAGATTCTCAGTGGACTGTGACGACGACTGTGCAGTGATCCACAGTGGACTGCGACGACTACAGCACTCAGCGATCCCTTGTGGGTCAGTGCTACAGGTCATGTGTGGGCCCAATCCTGTGTGGGTCGGATCCTGTGTGGGACAACGCTCAACTGTTCTATGTGAGCCAGTGCCTACAGTTCCTGTGTGGGACCGATCCTGTGTGGGTCTTTTTGGGGGTTAGTACCTATCGATCCTTTGTGGGTCCGACGACTTAGATGGATCAGTGATCATCTTTATCGTCATCCGAAGAAGTATACCTGTGTGAGCTGAATCCTGTGTTACTCTCCTTTGTGGTTTGTTTTGAACTATCCTCTGTGGATTTAATGTTTACTCTCCTTTGTGGATTGTGTTGAGCTATCCTATGTGGATTACTGTTTACTCTCCTTTTTGGATTGTGTTTTGAAATCCTGTGTGGGTATACGTTTTTTCTTTCCTGTGTGGATTGGGTTGTTCTGGCCTCGGACGTTGGTGCCGAACGGAAATTGATGACTTATGTATATGTATGGGAATATACCTAAGTAGTGTCGGCTGTTACTTCGTGATTGTATCTTTCCTTTGTGGATTATCCTTTGTGGATTTCGGGAGACCTTCGGGGGTCTCGGGGTCCCTACTGAGTTGCTTATACTCACCCCTGCACGGGCTATGCCCGCACTTCGTTGTGTTGGTTGCAGATGACAGGCAGCGCTGATCGAGGTGGAGGCATGCGGAGTAGGATGGTAACTGGAGGTGGACCACTGGGCGGGACATACTCGGAGCGGACGTTTGGACCGAGGAGCTGTGGAGGCTATCTGTACCCACCCATCAAGTGGGACCTTCAGAGGACGGCTCGACGCTGCGGATTTTCCTTTCAGTTGTTGTTTTCCCCTTTCAGTTATACTTTACAGTTGGGTTTGTATTTTCAGCCCCTTTTACTTTCAGCACAGCTTGTTATAGTTTTTACATAGTGTTTAGTTTTCCGCTTGCTTTCTCTGCGGTGCTTGTTTACTTTTCAAAGGCAATGCCTTCCCTTTTTCCGGGATTTACACCTTGGTGGTAGTCTCCAGCCCCTGGTCTATGGAAGGCGGGCTTAGGGTAGTCACGGCACGGGCCCTGAGGATGGGCCGTGACAAATTGGTATCAGAGGAGTTCGGTTCTACCGCAGACTTTGATCTTTCTTCTATGTGAAGCAATAGTGTTTAGCATATTGAGTGTGGTTATTAGTCCAGGGAGTCCAGTGTTGGTGCGGCGACCGACGTATCAATACAACAGGACCCTGACTTCTGATTTCTGACTTAATGCACGAAAACATTGATTGCATGTGTGTTTCAGGTTTTCATTGTGATTACTTGTGTCAGCTCACCAGGTATACTGTTCTGACCGTTGCGCACTTGTTTCCTTTTCAGGATGGCCCCACGACGGCAGCCAGCTACGGTTCTGAGAGTATAGCGCGACGACGGCCCGCCGAGCGACGAGGCCTCGGTACATGGCCCTTTGACTGCGGAGGCACCGACAGTACCTCTACCCGCCGAGCCCCCGATGCTACCAGAACCGACCGCTGACGATGCACGTCGCCTCGGAGCTCTGCACGAGTTCCCACGCAAGCGACCACCCAGGTTTTGTGGGGAGACGGACCCCTAGGCAACCGAGGACTGGCTGGAAGTGGTTGTACGAGTTTTCAGGCTAGTGGGGACACCAACAGACCTCATGGTGATCCTCGCGGTGAGCCTACTGCATGCAGTAGAGGTCCGATGGTGGAGCCTGATGCTCCAGGTGCACGATGAGGCGTCTCATCTCTGGACAGACTTCGAGAGCCTTTTCCGCTCAGAGTTCGTCCCGGACACCCTCCGTATGGTGCACATTCAGGAGCTTCTTCAGTTGCGGCAGGGCAGCTTGACGGTCGCCCAGTACGCGGTGAGCTTTACCGATCTTTCTCCCTACTCGACAGATATGGTACGTGACCCATTATTCTAGGCCTGGACCTTTGAGAAGGGTTTGAGACACGATATCAGGGCATCACTGATCTCCCTCAGCATCCCGACTCAGGCAGGAGTACTAGAGCGACCCCTTCTGATCGAGAGCTTTCTGGATGAGTCTACTTCAGCAGCGAGACCTACCGCAGGGCGGCAGGTAGCGGAGTCTTCGGCAGCAGGTAGCTGACTGATGACTCAGGGTTCCAGGCAGACCAGATCTCCCGGAAGACGACCTCGGCACACTGGCTCAGTAGTGCGGGGAACACAGCACAGAGCCAGTCTTTCGAGGGGCAGGCAGTGCTACGCATGCGGCGGGCAGGGCCACATGGCTCGTGACTGCCTGACCCGCCGTGCCGAGGAGCAACAGACGGTGGAGGGTCCACCTAGGCAGAGGCAGAGGGTCGACCATGGCAGTCCGCAGGGAGGAGGCGAACGAGGAAGAGGAGCTGGCCGAGCAGCAGGTGGTGGGCGACGCTTTGAGGCTCTGCCACCACCACCACCAGGACGTCTGCCCCGACCACAGGGAGCTGGCGGGCAGAGACAGGCGCAGCTCCAGGTAGTGGAGGTCTATGACCATGGCGCGACAGAGATGATTCGAGGTACGATATGTGTCTATTCCACCCTTGATGCAGTTCTTATAGACACGGGAGAGAGTCACTCTTTCATAGCCGCTACCCTTGTTCGGAGCTCAGAGATTCCGACAGAGCCATTGGCTCGATCCTTACGGCTAGAGACCCCTACGGGAGCAGACTCGATGATTACGCACTGGTGCCGGCAGTGTGAGCTTACTCTCGGAGGCAAGACCTTCGGCTGGGATCTTCTTGTAGCGGCGTCGAGGCCTTACGACGTCATCTTGGGCATGGATTGGTTATCTATAGTCCATGCTCAGATTGACTGTTTTAGGCGCAAGGTGCGATGTGTGCGCACCGACGGGAGCAGGTTCACCTTCACTGGCGAGAATGGAGCCTTTGCAGCATAGGAGGGACTCTCGGAGAGGAGAGGGCAGCCCATCACTCATCAGTTGGCTAGCCATATCCTTGGAGGAGTTGATGTGCAAAGTCCTAGATTTCCTGCAGTGGTGGATCAGTATGCAGACGTCTTCCGCGACGACGTTCTAGGGCTCCCTCCTCGCAGAGAGGTAGACTTTTATATTGATATGTACCCCGGGATAGCCCTGATATCCACTCCATCATATCTGATGGCCCCCACTGATCTTCGAGAGCTGCGGGTACAGTTGTAGGACTTCCAGGGAAAGGGGTTCATACGACCTAGTGTTTCACCCAGGGCTTCCCTGATTTTGTTCGCCAAGAAGGCGGATGTGAGCTTGCGACTGTGTGTTGACTATCGTCGCCTAAACCAGGTGACAGTGAGGACCAAGTATCCACTACCGAGGATTGATGACCTCTTCGATCAGCTCAAGGGTGAACGGTGGTTCTCGAAGATAGACCTCAGGTCAGGCTATCATCAGCTCAGAGTTCGAGACGAGGACGTGCAGAACATGGCCTTCAGGTGTCGATATGGGCACTATGAGTTCTTGGTTATGCCTTTCGGCATAACCAATTCTCCAGCAGTGTTCATTACCTTCATGAATAGGATCTTCCAGCCATACCTCGATCGATTTTTCGTGGTCTTCATCGACGACATTTTGGTGTACTCGACCACGGAGAAGAAGCATGCCTACCACTTGTAGTTTGTACTGGACACACTCCGAGAGAAGCAACATTATGGAAAGCTCTCTAAGTGCCAGTTCTGGTTATGTGAGGTCCACTTCTTGGGGCACGTAATTTCTGAGGCCAGATTTGCAGTGGATCCCACGAAGATCGAGGCAGTGCTAGCTTGGGAACCACCCAGGAGCGTGACAGAGGTGCGGAGTTTCTTGGGACTTGATGGATACTATCAGAGTTTTGTTCCGGACTTCTCCAGATTTGCGGTGCCACTCTCAGCTTTGACGAAGAATGGAAAACCCTTTGTGTGGTCAGACAGATGTCAGCAGAGCATTCAGGAGCTGAGACAGAGATTGACCAGCGCACCTATCTTAAGGTTTCTTGAGGAGGGAGTATAATACGTAGTCTACTGCGATTCATTAGGGACCGGACTCGGATGTGTCCTGATGTAGGAGCGGGATGTGATTGCCTATGGATCACGTCAGTTGAGACCGCATAAGCAAAACTACGCTACCCATGACCTGGAGTTAGCAGCAGTGGTCTTCGCTCTGAAGACATGGCAGCACTATCTGATGGGTGAGCGCTTTACAGTCTTTTCTGACCACCAGTGTCTCAGGTAGATCTTCTCTCAGAAGGACCATTACCTGAGACAGCGGCGATGACTCGAGTTCCTCCAGGACTATGACTTTGAGATATTCAATACTCCTGGGAAGGGGAACGTAGTAGACGATGTCCTCAGCAGTAGGATGGGCATTCAGCAACTTGAGGAGGCGACATAGCAGCTAGCCGCCTTGCATATACCCTTCTTGGATAGGGATGGAGCAGCCTTCCTTCAGTCTCTCACAGTCACCCCTCCACTACTGTTACGGGTCAGAGAGGCACAACATGAGGATGCCAATTGTGAGATGCAGCATGCACAGATATCCTTGGGACAGGAACCTAATGGTTTCTCCCTTGGAGCAGAGCACGACGTCCTTTTTAGAGGACATACCTTGGTACCAGTCGCTTTACGAGAGGAGGTGCTGAGAGAGTTTCAAACTTCTCCTTTAGCGGTACATCCTGGTGTGGCGAAGATGTACCAGGATCTCAGACGACAGCACTGGTGGTCGGGCATAAAGAAGGTTGTGGCAGAGATCGTTTCATGGTGCCTAACCTGCCAGCAGGTGAAGGCAGAGCATCGGGTACCAGCAGGCTTGGTACAGCCCTTGGAGGTCCCGGAGTGGAAGTGGGACGGCATATCTATGGACTTCGTGACTAGACTTCCACGCACTTCCAGAGGTCACGACTTCATTTGGGTGATTTTTGACCGACTCACCAAGTCGGCACACTTCTTACCAATCAGAGAGCAGGGCTCAGTGGAGAGCTTGGGAGGTCTCTAAGTTCAGGAGATTGTACGACTTCACAGTGTGCCATCGTCTATCGTCTCCGATCGAGATGCTCGCTTTACTTTTCGGCTTTGGAAGGGGTTGCAGGAGGCGTTCGGGATGCCGCTACGTCTGAGCACCACCTTTCACCCACAGACGGATGGTCAGACAGAGAGGACCATTCGGACTCTCGAGGACATGCTCCACGCATGTGTCCTCGACTTTGGTCGCAGTTGGGAGGACCACCTACCCATGGTGGAGTTTGCATAAAACAATAGCTACCACTCCACTATCGGGATGGCACCATACGAGGTGTTGTACGGAAGACCTTGCAGATCTCCTTTTTGCTGGACAGACCCTGGGGAGTCAGCACTCGTGGGACCAGAGATGGTCTGGGCCACGACAGAAAAGGTCCTAGTCATCTAGGAGCGGATGAGGACAGCTCAGAGCCGGCAGAAGTCATATACTGACCGGAGGCGGAGGCCACTAGAGATCGAGGATGGTGACCACATCTTCTTGCGTGTCTCACCTCGACGTGGATTACGGAGATTTGGTCGAGGCAGCAAGTTGTCTCCACGCTTCATTGGACCATTCCAGGTCATCAGCAGGATTGGAAAGGTGGCTTATCGCCTGCCTCTACCACCTCAGTTGCACCGGGTGCACGACGTCTTCCACGTATCTCAGTTGAGGAGATACGTGCACGAACCGACATACATCATTGACCATGGGGAGCTACACGTGGATGATGGAGCGACTTTTGCGTAGGTCCCAGTGGAGATAGAGGATCGACAGGAGCGGGTCCTACGTGGACAATCGATTCCTCTTATGCGCATCAGATGGCAGCACAAGAACCTCCAGGAGAGCACATGGGAGCGGGAGGCTCAGATGCGTGCTCAGTACCCACATTTGTTTCCCTAGTTTATGATGTATCTTTACGGGGACGTAAAGCCCTGAGGTGGGAGTAATTTAAAGAACCGTAAATTTCAAGGAAATTTTTTTCTTATTTTTCTTTGGAATTTTACAAGAGCGCAGTTTCTGACGGCACCTGATTCCGAGGCCCGGTGTGCCCGGAATCATTTTCCGATGTTTGGCTCGGGTACGTTCATTGAACTGATGAGCGGGTTTTTCTAACTATTGAACTGGTGCCCGGAATCGAATTCTGAGGGCACTGATGAAATCGCAGTGCCGGTATTTTCTTAGAAATTCCCCTTCCGGAGTTGCGTTTGGTCGGGTGTGGTTTTTAATTTTTGGGCTTAAAGTTAAGAAATAAAATATATTGTTCGACAAACTTTATTTTATTTCACTTAAGCCACTTGAATCCACTTGAAATCCACTTAAACTGAGTTGAAACGGATAGGGTACTATCCAAAAATATCTTACCCTCTTGGTATGATATTTGTGAGTTGGTGCCCGCACGAGCCCCGCCGTTTCTTTTCCGCTAAGTAACGCACCCGCGAAAACCCGTCATTATGAAAGTCAACTAACGCGTTTTCTTAAATCCTTAACGCACCATTTAATTGGCCGGTTTTATTCGTGAATTAAATGAGTGGATTCTTTAGTTGAATTAATTCTACGAATTAAAGGGTCGTTACTTACCCCTTTTTTTCGTTCATTGGCGTAATAATAAAATAAGACCAACACCGACATTTGGAGGATTACACGTTGAGAGGCATGGGAAGAATTATTGAGCCTTCATCCTCCTTCACGAAGAATGCGAAGAACACGACGAATGAGAAGAACGACGACCTCTGATGAAGAACGCTGAACCCGCAGAAATCGACGACGCGACACCGTGTGCCGCGACGCCGACGTTTCCTCTCCCGCGAAGTTTTTCGGCGACGTTCCCTAATCCGCAACAAAAATCTTCGATCATCCGTTGAGGTGAGAGTTTCAGATTTTCTTTTAATTTTTCTTTGTGGTTTTCAACTCAAGAACAATTTAATTAATATTAATTAAATCTTTTTGTTCTTGAACCTCGGAGTTCGTCGACGCGACACCCTTTTGCGACGACGCGACGCCGGATACCGCGACGACGCGACGATCCCCAATTCCGTGAGGAACCCGCGGGCAACGACTTGATGAGGTAGGGGTTGTTGTGAATATTATATTTTCCCGGGAACGTTTCGTAAAAATTAAAGAACCGGATTAATATGAACAATTTTAATTTATTAAAATTGTTGTTTCATGTGTTGCATAATTCTCCCGAGGTTATTATTCTAACGTGGAGGGTGCGGGCCCAACGAACACGACCCGACAACCCTCCGCCGTTCTTTGTGGTTGTGCGGATTTGACGGACGATGGAAAAACGTGACGCGAGGGCGTTTTGATGATCCGGTAGTAAAGAACGGAACCCGGGCGGAACAACAGCGCAGACAGGAAGGAAAACGGACCACCGGAGCAACTCTGGTGGCCCGCGGAAGCGGCCGGCGGTGCCTACGGCCGGAGGCGGCGGCGCCCCGGCGTGTCACCGGACAGGGCCATAGAGGCTAAAGCCACGGCGGAGGCGGCCAGTAGACCCGCGGCCGCGCGGGTCTAGCTCGCCCGCACGGGACACGACAGAAGCTGTGTCTGCTTGACAGCGCGACCCTTCGAGGGACGCGGGACCTCCAAACCGCGGGGGCAGCGCCCCACGGCACCCGAGCGCTTGGCCGCTCTGCCGAGCCGAGCCAGGCCGGTCCCACCGGCAGGGCCGCACCCTGGATGGGCCGGACTGGGTCCGGCCGGGTCGGATCGGATCGGGTTTACCCTGTTCGGGTCGACCCGGTTCGGCCGACCCAGGGGGGGTCGGGCCGGGTCGGCCCGGGCCCCGACCCCCTGTCTTCGGACTATTCTCGGTCTTTCTCTCATAACATGAGATACAGGCCTCCGAACGATGCGCCGTCAGTGGCAACGCGATCCTTGGATCGAGACGGTCGTTTCGGTATATCGCACTCAAGGTTTCGGGATACTTTGGGTTCGGCCGGGTTGGTCCGTACACGAAACCAATCGGGCCCTCAGAGCGGAAACACTCATTTCTTGAGCTACTGACGTCCGATTGACTTGTCGTTGGCTTCGTTGAATTCCTCTAAGTGAGAAGGATCTTTTGGCTCACTCCGCCCGAGGTTTGGACGTAGGTGGAGTATGGTCGGGTTGGTTTTTCCTTAAAAACCAACCGGGCCCCTAGGACGAAAAGGCCAATAACTCTCAGACCGGGCGTCCGATTGACGCGCCGTCTGCGACGTTGAGTTCATGTTGACGATACAGAACTTTTGGATACATCAACTTCGGACTTTGTGCCAGTTGATGTATCAGCCTCTCAGCTCATGGAGCGGACCCTCCCGAACGAGCTTGCTGTGTGCGGGAACCCTAGTGTTGGCTGCGACTGCTACTTCAACAGCGACGACTGTGCAGAGATCCTCAGTGGACTGCAGCGACGACTGTGCAGAGATCCTCAGTGGACTGCAGCGACGACTGTGCAGAGATCCTCAGTGGACTGCGCCGACGACTGTGTAGAGATCCTCAGTGGACTGCAATGACTACAACACTCAGCGATCCCTTGCGGGTTAGTGCTACAGGTCCTGTGTGGGCCCGATCCTGTGTGGGTCCGATCCTGTGTGGGTCAGCGCTCAGCGGTTCTGTGTGAGCCAGCGCCTACAGGTCCTGTGTGGGCCTGATCCTGTGTGGGTCTTTGCGGGGGTTAGTACCTATCCATCCTTTGTGGGTCCGACGACTTCGATGGATCAGTGATAATCTTTATCGTCATCCGAAGAAGTATACCTGTGTGAGTTGAATCCTGTGTTACTCTCTTTTGTGGATTGTGTTGAGCTATCCTGTGTGGATTTACTGTTTACTCTCCTTTGTGGATTGTGTTGAGCTATCCTCTGTGGATTACTTTTTACTCTCCTTTGTGGATTGTGTTGTGCTATCATGTGTGGGTATACGTTTTTGCTTTCTTGTGTGGACTGGGTTGTGCTTGGGCTCGGACGTTGGAGCCGAACAGAAATTGATGACTTAGGTATATGTATGGGCATATACCTAAGCAGTGTCGGTTGTTACATCGTGATTGTATCTTTCCTTATTGGATTATCCTTTGTGGATTTCGGGAGACCTTCGGGGGTCTCGGGTTCCCTACTGAGTAGCTTATACTCACCCTTGCACATGTTATGCCCGCACTTCGTTGTGTTGGTTGCAGACGACGGGCAGCGCTGATCGAGGTGGAGGCGTGCGGAGCAGGATGGTACCTGGAGGTTGACCACTGGGCAGGACGTACTCGAAGAGGACGACTGGACCAAGGAGCTGTGGAGGCTATCTATACCCACCCTTCAGGTGGGACCTTCAGAGGACGGATCAACTCTGTGTCTTTTTCTTTTAGTTGTTGTTTTCACTTTTCCTTTGTACTTTACAGTTGGGCTTGTATTTCCGGCCCCTTTTACTTTCAGCACAGCTTGTTAACGTTTTTACTTAGTTATTAATTTTTTACTTGCTTACTCTGTGGTGCTTGTTTACTTTTCAAAGGTAATTCCTTCCCTTTTTCCGGGATTTACGCCTTGGTGCTAGTCGCTAGCCCCTGGCATATGGAAGGCGGGCTTGGGGTAGTCACGGCACGGGCCCTAAGGACGGGTCGTGACAAATTGGTATCAGAGGAGTTCGGTTCTACCACAGACTCTGATCATTCTTCTATATGAAGCAATAGTGTTTAGCATATTGGGTGTGGTTATCAGTCCAGGGAGTCCAGTGTTGGTGCGGCGGCCGACGTATCCATACACCAGGACCCTGACTTCTGATTTCTGACTTAATGCACGAAAACATTGATTGCATGTGTGTTTCATGTTTTCTTTGTGATTACTTGTGTTAGCTCACCAGGTATACTGTTCTGAACGTGGTGCACTTGTTTCCTTTTCATGATGGCCCCACGACGGCAGCCAGCTTGGGTTCCGAGTGTAGAGCGTGACGACGGCCTGCCGAGCGACCTGGCCTCGGTACAGGGCCCTTTGACGGCGGAGGCACCGACGGTACCTCTACCCACCGAGCCCCCGATGCTACCAGCACTGACCGCTGACGATGCACATTGCCTCGGAGCTCTGCATGAGTTCCAGTGATGACGACCACCCAGGTTTCGGTGGGAGACGGACCCCCGGGCAGCCGAGGACTGGCTGGAGGTGGTCGTACAAGTTCTCAGGCTAGTGAGGACACCAGCAGACCTCATGGTGATCCTCACGGCGAGCCTACTGCACGCAACAGTGGGCTGATGGTGGAGCTTGATGCTCCAGGTGCACGATGAGGCGTCTCTTCTCTGGACAGACTTCAAGAGCCTTTTCCGCTCAGAGTTCGTCCCGACCACCCTCTGTGCGGTGCGCATTCAGGAGCTTCTTCAGTTGTGGCAGGGCACCATGACAGTCGCCCAGTACGCGGCGAGGTTTACCGATCTTTCTCGTTACTCGACAGATATGGTACGAGACCCATTCTTCCAGGCCCGAACCTTTGAACAGGGTTTGAGACACGAGATCAGGGCATCACTGATCTCCCTCAGCATCCCGACTCAGGCAGGAGTACTAGAGAGAGCCCTTCTAATCGAGAGCTTTCTGGCTGAGTCTACTTCAGCAGCGAGATCTACCGTAGGGTGGTAGGTAGCGGATTCTTCGGCAGCAGGTAACCGACAGATGACTCAGGGTTCCAGGTAGACCAGACCTTCTGGAAGATGACCTCGGGACACTGGCTCAGCAGTGGGGGGCACACAGCGCGGAGCCAGTCTTTCGAGGGGAAAGCAGTGCTACGCAAGCGGCAGGCAGGGCCACATGGCTCGTGACTGCCCGACCCGCCGTGGCGAGGAGCAACAGACGGTGGAGGAGCCACCTAGGCAGAGGCAGAGGGTCGACCGTGGTGGTCCACAGGGAGGAGGCAGATGAGGCAGAGGAGCTAGTCGAGCAGCAGGTGGTGGGCGACGCTTTGAGGCTCTGCCACCACCACCACCAGGAGGTCCGCCCCGACCACAGGGAGCTGGCGGGCAGAGACAGGCGCAGATCCGGGTAGTGGAGGCCTACGACCACGACACACCAGAGATGATTAGAGGTACAATCTGTGTCTATTCTACCCTTCTTGAAGTTCTTATAGACACAGGAGCAAGTCACTCTTTCGTAGCCGCTGCCCTTGTTCGGAGCTCGGAGATTCTGACAGAGCCGTTGGCTCGATCCTTACAGCTAGAGACCCCTACGGGAGCAGACTCGACGATTACACACTGGTGCCGGCAGTGTGATCTTACTCTAGGAGGTGAGAGCTTCGGCTGGGATTTTCTTGTAGCGGCGTCGAGGCATTACGACGTCATCTTGGGCATGGATTGGTTATCTACAGTCCATGCTAAGATTGACTGTTTTAGGCGCAAGGTGCGATATGTGTGCACCGACGGGAGCAAGTTCACCTTCACAGGCGATAAGGGAGCCTTTGAATCACAGGAGGGAATCTCATAGAGGAGAGGGCAGCCCATCACTCATCAGTTGGCTAGCCTCATCCTTGGAGCAGGTGACGTGCAGAGTCCTAGTTTTCCTGCAGTGGTGGATCAGTATGCGGACGTCTTCCCCGATGACATTACGGGGCTACCTCCTCGCAGAGAGGTAGAATTTTATATTGATCTGTACCCCGGGACAGCCCCGATATCCACTCCAGCATATCGGATGGACCCCGCTGAGCTTCAAGAGCTGTGGGTACAGTTGGAGGACTTGCAGGGCAAGGGGTTCATCCGACCCAGTGTTTCACCATGGGCTTCCCCGATTTTGTTCTCCAAGAAGGTGGACGAGAGCTTGCGACTATGTGTCGACTATCGTCACCTGAACTAGGTGACAGTGAGGAACATGTATTCGCTACCGAGGATTGATGACCTCTTCGATCAGCTCAAGGGAGCATGATGGTTCTCGAAGATAGACCTCAGGTCAGGCTATCATCAGCTCAGAGTTCGAGATGACGACGTGCAGAAGACGACCTTCAGGTGTCGATATGGCCACTATGAGTTCTTGGTTATGCCTTTAGGCGTAACCAATTCTCCAGCATTTTTCATGAGCCTCATTAACAGGATCTTCCAGCCATACCTCGATCGATTTGTCGTGTTCTTCATCGACGACATTTTGGTGTACTCGACCACAGAGGAGGAGCATGCCTACCACTTGTGGGTTGTACTGGACACCCTCCAAGAGCACCAGCTTTATGGAAAGCTCTCGAAGTGCCAGTTCTGGTTACGTGAGGTCCACTTCTTGGGGAACGTCGTTTCTGAGGTGGGAGTTGAAGTGGATCCTGCGATGATCGAGGCAGTGCTAGCTTGGGAACCACCCAGGAGCGTGACAGAGGTGCGGAGTTTCTTGGGACTAGATGGATACAATCAGAGGTTTGTGCTGGAATTCTTCAGAGTTGCAGCCCCACTCTCAGCATTGACAAAGAAGGGAAAAACCGTTGTGTGGTCAGACAGATGTCAGCATATCTTCCAGGAGCTGAGATAGAGATTGACTAGCGCACCTATCTTGAGCTTGCCTGAGGAGGGAGTTGGATACGTAGTCTAATGCGATGCATCAGGGACCAGACTCAGATGTGTCCTGATGCAGGAGAAGTCGTGATTGCCTATGGATCACATCAGTTGAGGACGCATGAGCAGAACTACGCTACCCATGACCTGGAGTTAGTAGCAGTGGTCTTCGCTCTGAAGACATGGCGGCACTATCTGATGGGCGAGCACTTTACAGTCTTTTCTGACCACTTGAGTCTCAGGTACATATTCTCTCAAAAGGACCTGAACCTGAGACAGTGGCGATGTCTCAAGTTCCTCCAGGACTATGACTTTGAGATAGTCTATACTCCTTGGAAGGGTAACATAGTAGCCGATGCCATCAGTAGCAGGACGAGCATTCAGCTACTTGAGGAGGCGACAGAGCAACTAGCCGCCTTGCAGATATTTTTCGTGGATAGGGATGGAGCAGCTTTCCTTCAGTATCTCACAGTCACCCCTCCACTACTGCAGTGGGTCAGAGAGGCAGAGCGTGAGGACGTCGACTGTGAGACGCGGCGTGCACAGATATCCTCGGGACAGGCACCTGATTGTTTCTCCCTTGGAGCAGAGCACGACGTCCTTTTCAGAGGACATACCTTGGTACCAGTCACTTTATGAGAGGAGGTGCTGAGAGAGTTTAACAATTCTCCTTTGGCGGTACATCCTGGAGTGGAAAATATGTACCAGGATATCAGACGACAGCACTGGTGGTCGGGCATGAAGAAGGTTGTGGCAGAGATCGTTTCATGGTGCCTCACCTGCTAGCAGGTGAAGGCAGAGCATCAGGTACCAGCAGGCTTGGTACAGCCCTTGGAGGTCCCGGAGTGGAAGTGGGATGGCATATATATGGACTTCGTTACTGGACTTCCACGCACTTCCAGAGGTCACGACTCCATTTGGGTGATTGTTGACCGACTCACCAAGTCGTCACACTTATTACCCATCAGAGATCAGGCCTCAGTGGATAGCTTGGGGAATCTCTATGTTCATGAGATTTTACGGCTTCACGGTGTGCCATCTTCTATAGTCTCTGATCGAGATGCTCTCTTTACTTCCCGGCTTTAGAAGGGGTTGCAGGATGCGTTCGGGACGAGGCTACGTCTGAGAACTGCCTTTCACCCACAGACGGATGGTCAGATGGAGAGGACCTTTCAGAATCTTGAGGACATGCTCCGCGCATGTGTCCTCGACTTTGGTCGTAGCTGGGAGGACCACCAACCCTTGGTGGAGTTTGCGTACAACAATAGCTACCACTCCACTATCGGGATGGCACCATACGAGGCGTTGTATGGCAGACCTTTCAGATCTCCTTTGTGCTGGACAGACCCTAGGGAGTCAGCACTCGTGGGACCAGAGATGGTCCGGGCGACGACAGAGAAGGTCCAGGTCATCCAAGAGCAGATGAGGACAGCTCAGAGCCGGCAAAAGTCATATGCTGACAGGAGGCAGAGGCCACTAGAGTTCGAGGATGGTGACCACGTCTTCTTGTGTGTCTCACCTCGAGGTGGATTATGGAGATTTGGCAGAGGCGGCAAGTTGTCTCAATGCTTCATTGGACCATTCCAGGTCATCAGCGGGATTGGCGAGGGGGCTTATCGCCGGGCTCTACCACCTCAGTTGCACCCGGTGCACGACGTCTTCCACGTATCTCAGCTGAGGAGGTACGTGCATGACACGACACACATCATTGACCATGGAGAGATAGACGTGGATGATGGAGCGACTTTTCGCAGAGGTCCTCGTGGAGATCGAAGGTCGACAAGAGCGGGTCCTACATGGATGATCGATTCCTCTTGTGCGCATCAGATGGAAGAACGGGAACCTCCAGGAGAGAACATAGGAGCGAGAGGCTCATATGTGTGCTCAGTACCCACATTTGTTTCCCTAGTTTATGATGTATCTTTACAGGGACGTAAAGTCCTGATTTGGGAGTAATGTAAAGACCCATAAATTTAAAGGAAATTTTTTTTTTAATTTTCTTTGGAATTTTACAAGAGCGCAGTTTTTGACGGCACCTGATTTTGAGGCCCGGTGTGCCCGGAATCATTTTCCGAAGTTCGGCTCGGGTACATTTAATGAACGGACGAGCGGGTTTTTCTAACTTTTGAACCGATGCCCGGAATCAAATTCCGAGGGCACCAATGAAATCGCAGCGCCGGTATTTCCTTTGAAACTCCTCTTCCGGAGTTGCATTTCCTCAGGTGTGGTTTTTAATTTTTGGGCTTAAAGTTAAGAAATAAAATAAATTGTTAGACAAACTTTATTTTATTTCACTTAAGCCACATAAAGCCACTTGAAATCCACTTAAACTGAGTTGAAACAGATAGGGTACTATCCGAAAATATCCTACCCTCTTGGTAGGATATTTGTGAGGTTGGGCCCGCATGAGCCCCTCTTTTTCTTTTCCGCTAAGTAACGCACCCGCGAAAACCTGTCATTATGAAAGTCAACTGACGCGTTTTCTTAAATTCTTAACGCATCATTTAATTGGGCGGTTTTATTCGTGAATTAAATGAGTGGTTTCTTTCATTGAATTAATTCTACGAATTAATGGGTCGTTACTTACCTCTTTTTTTCGTTCGTTGGCGTAATAATAAAATAAGACCAACGCCGACATTTGTAGGATTACACGTTGAGAGGATTGTGCAGAATTCTTGAGCCTTCATCCTCCTTCGCAAAGAATGCGAAGAATGGGAAGAATGCGAAAAACTCCAACCTCCGACAAAGAACGCCGAACCCGCAGAAATCGACGACGCGAAGTCGTGTGCCGTGACGCCGACGTTTCCTCTCCCTCGACGTTCTTCGGCGACGTTCCCTATTCCGCAACAAAAACCTTCGATCATCCGTTGAGGTGAGAGTTTCAGATTTTCATTTAATTTTCATTTGTGGTTTTCAACTCAAGAAGGATTTAATTAATATTAATTAAATAATTTTGTTCTTGAACCTCAGAGTTCATCAACACGACACCCTTCCGTGACGACGCGACGCCGGATACTGAGACGACGCGACGATCCCCAATTCCGCGAGGAACCCGCGGGCGACGACTTGATGAGGTAGGGGTTGTTGTGAATATTTTATTTTCACATGAACATTTATTTAAAATTAATGAACCGGATTCATATGAACAATTTAAATTTATTAACATTGGTGTTTCATGTGTTTCATAACTCTCTCCTGGTTATTATTCTAACGCGGAGGGTGCGGGCCCAAAGAACACGGCCCGACAACCCTCTGCCGTTATTCGTGGTTGTGCGAATTTGGCGGGTGACAGAAAAACATGGCGCAAGGGCTTTTTGATGATCCGGTAGTGAAGAACGGAATCCGGGAGGAACAACGGGGCAAACGGGAAGGAAAACGGACCACCGGAGCAACTCCGAGGGCCCGCGTGTAACAGCCCGAGATTTTATGAAAAATATTCTTTTAATATTATTAATGTCTTGTATTGTAAGCTACACCAAAAGGATCTTGCACATCACACATCCTTGACTTTCCTTTCATTACACGCAATCGCGACCTTCCTCGATAGCGTGTGTAGTACACAATACCGAGTTTCACTAAACAACGATATGCTATTCAAATATTATTATAACTAGCTGTTATGAATAGTAATAACCACCTTTTAAAATTTTAGAAATTTTAGCTCTAAAAATGGACTTCATTTTTGGATTCTTAGTACCGAATTTATCCTAAGGTGAAATTTTGGTACTTTTCAGATAACTTTCATATTTTGATGAATAGTGAAAATTACTAAATTTTATTTAAAAAACTAGTTTTTCAAATCGAAATAATTAATAGTGATAAATTATTAATTTGAGTGGTTTTAAAGTATATTTAGAATATATTTTTACAATTTAATACAATGTTGGTCATTGGATGTAATTTCACATTTAAACCAGACATAAACAAGTGTCAATCTTTTGATAGATATTGTTTCTTAAAAACACGCAATTTGTTTTAACAACGAGATTTAATTATAAAATTAATTAATGCAACTTCTATGTTATGAATATGGTAAAATAGACTTCATTTTTGAATTCGGAATATAAATTATATCTTAGGGTGAAATTTTGGCATTTTTCTAAAAAACTTCAATTTTTGATGAATAGTGAAACTACTAAGTGGTAGTTAAAAAAATTAATTTTTTCATAAATCTTAATTTTACCACTTCTGTGAATGGAATTTTAAAAATCCAACAGACACGGTTGATGTCAGTAAGTAAAATGTGGTTCAATGAGATGAAAATAATTTTTGGTGAATAGTAACTTTTTACTTTTATTTACCACGGTTAAAAGTAAATAGGGTAATTAAGGGTAAAAATGATATTAATATTACCCTAACACATGTACTAATCCTATTGGACAAGTGTATCTCTACCAAAAACAACCTTAAGTGTAAAATATTATCATTTAGCCCCACTTGGATTAGATTAGGACATTTATTATTATTTAATTCAAAGAAGAGTTGAAAGAGTTAAAATCAATGTTTATTTACTAAAACATTTTTAATATAGGGTAATACATAATATAATTTCGACTATAAATATTCATTAGAAACCTAAAAAGCTTTCCTACATAATGGTATTTTAGTTGTAATTTTTATACTTTAAATAATATAATTTATTTATGACATAACGATGATGTAGTAATTACCTTTTTAAGAAAATATTAACAAAATTGATGTTATAAATGCCCAAATAAATGTAATTTGAGACTTTTTATGAATTCCATTAATTTTATAGGTTAATATGACATGTTATTATTGATTTAATTAACTTTTTTAGAAATTATCATTCTGTTATGATTTTCAC
The DNA here is from genome assembly GCA_963277665.1 of Viscum album. NCBI lineage: Eukaryota > Viridiplantae > Streptophyta > Magnoliopsida > Santalales > Viscaceae > Viscum > Viscum album. Next base: position 1,143,187,773 of record OY728159.1, on the reverse strand, counting down.
AAAAATAAATTACTAAAGTGTGTCAAAATTCACATAAAATAGTTTTAAAACAAATATTATATTATTAAATATTTTTTTATTCCTAAAAATCTAAGGTTCTGCCAAATGACTTGGATATAGTTACATATATTAATAATAAACAACTTGGGGTTCGTTTGGATTCTTATAGTAGGTTTATTAACCTTATAGTGAAAGAACACATTAAGACACGATAAAAGTAAAATTATTTAACTTAATGTTAAATCTAAATGATAAGGTTAAAATAGGATCATAAACTTGTCTAACTTCTATTGTATGAGAGGATTTCTACCCATCCCCACTTTATCTTCGAAATAAGACCATTTGGAACCATTATAAACCGAATTTGACCTTAATATAAAATAATATTTTGAGATTTTCCTAAGATGCCCCTCTCCTCCCTTATAAAAGGGCACCTCCTCCCTCTCTTCCTCACACAACTTTGAGCCTTCAATCTCGGACAAAACCTGCCAAATTCTCTTCTCCACTTCCCTAGCAACATCCTAGAGGTTCTGGTCTTCCTCAAAGACCAATTTTAATGCCCTAAAAGGAGGTCTCAAGGAGGCGCTTCAAAGAAGAGGTAATTTCCGTTACCGATTATTTCACCTTTATTTCTTCTTCCGCTTCTTCTTCTTAGGTTAGTTCATTATGAAGTAATAACATCAGTATCACTCATATACTAATATGTTATTATAAGTATGAAACAACCCTATTTCATCATCTATCCATCCTACGAAAAACGAAATCACCGCACGTGCGTACGTACGGAATACCGTCTCCACGCCGTGGTGAAATCTATTTTCCACCACCACCGTACTTGGATCGGTATAATGGTGTAAATAATGACCATATATTACTATTATAAAGTGATATTGATTCTTATGTATTGTATCATCCACTCTAATTCAATTCAATAATTATGGAAATTATATCATCGCTCGTGCGTACGTACGGACTACCGTCTCCACGACGTGATGAGATTCATTCTCCATGTTAACCATTTAAGAATGATTATAAAGTATATATAAGAAATAATAATGAAATATATGACATTATAAATCTACTGTATTCATGTGTATATATATGTATATCATCTACTTAATTCCACTCAATTCAATAATGAAAAGAAAACAGCGTTCATGCGTACGTACGGCCTACCGTCTCCATGAACGGTGTATTTCTTTCCATTTATCGATCCATTATATATATATATATTCTGAATATATATTATATATAAATCATGTTTTATATTCTATAATTAATTAATAATGATCTGATTAATCATATGAATATTTACAAGTTAAAACATGAACGACAAATGAGACGATTTTACCCAAAACGCTACTTTAACATGAATTTACAAAAGAACGGGTAATATAAAGTCATAAGTGAACCATATATGATATAATAACATTTTATATGATTCTGTAATAAGTCAATGACATTATTTAAATCATTATACAGGAGGTTCAGACACATACGAAGCAAAATGGACCTAAGGTAAGGGAAATATCCCAATCTCATTTTTATCCGAGATTGTTTTTACTTTGGCATTTACTGGGGGTGTATTTTATCATCCACATCCATGTTCTCTAAATATGTAATATTGTTTCCATACACTTACAATAGTTTAAATCCAATTTTACCCTTCGGTGAGTTTTTAGTAACGAATATGAAAGGAATCTTTTATCGTTTTTCGTACGAGGTACTTTTTTACTTTTCTGACAAAAGTACGAGAAGAATGTTATTTTTTTAACATATATGGCATGAATGGATTTTTAAAACATTATTTCCAAGAAGCTTCCTTTACAAGTTTTCAAGTATATTTTTAATCAACTTATTTTATTTTATAATGTTATGACATGTTAAGAAAGGAAAAGTGTTTTTTGAAGAAGAATGGATATTTTCTTCAAGAATGGAGTTCAAGTGTTTTATCAAAATTATTTTCCATCTAAGATAATAAAGGGTTCTATTTTTTATACCTATTATTACATTGTTTTGATTATGTTGTGATGGAATTATGTTTATGAATTCCTTTATCTTATATGACTTGTTTTATGATGTCATGATGTTTAAGATTCCCATTTTTATTACATGGGTTATGCTATGATGTATGGTTTATGATTTTTTGGCACACATAAGAATGGTATCATTATGAGATGGGTGGGACCTATATCTCCCTTCAATGAATTGGGTAAAGATTTTATATCTCATGAGATAGACAGGGCTGGAACGGTAGGTTATACCGATTCTGTGAAATAGGACTGGAACGAGGGTGACTCGGTTCATAAAGGGACTTTGTCCACTAAGATAGTCTTGGAAATGAGTCTTGACTAACAAGAAATGATTCTCTATGATTATGTGTGTATGACACAAAGTTTCATGTTTTATGTTATGATTATTGTGATTACATTTCACTGCCATGAGTTATCCCAAGTTATGAAATTATTATCTCTTTTACAGGTTAAGATTTCCAAAAGTTATGTGCTTATGTATATGATGTGATTGATATTTCTTTTGTTTACCCTTACAGAGCATTTGAGCTCACCCTTTTATGTTTTCTTTTCCCTAGGATATAAATAAAGGTTTTAGTTATAAAAAAAAGAAGATCTTATGGGAGATATTGAAGATCATTCACCAGGATTAGAAGATTTTATTCCGAGTTTCCAAAGACACTAAACTATTACGATCCTTGTGTGTGTGTTTTGTTATGTACTAAGTATTCCACAAAAGTAATGTAATGTTCATGTACGTCAAGCATCGAGTCTATACATTTGGTATCAGAGGAAAGGTTTAGTCAAACTTTGGAAACTAGGATGTGAAATTGTTAGTGAGATCCCTAGAGATATTTCTAAGGTATGTCTAGGGATGTCCCTAAGGTTAAGTATACGTATAGGATATAGTACTAGAATTACGCTAACGATCATAGAATTAAACCTAAGATGTTAGATATTGAAGGTACTCCCCCTTTATTATGTTGTTTTCCCTAGCATGATTTTTGCCTCTCAAACTATTCTTTTTGGATTTTAGATGATGGATGGAACCCGAAGGAACCGTGTTGATCAATGCAATGGACAATGCAATGATTGTCCTCCTGAACAAACAAATGTTATGGGAGATGGAGTGAAAAATCTTATTGCTATACTTACACAATCTATGAATCATTCTGGACTTCCAAATGAGCAGAGAAGGGAACAATATTCTATTGAGTCCTTCATGAGGCAACGTCCACCTTCTTTCAGTGGGTCTTATGATCCACTTGTTGCTGAACAATGGATCAGTACCACTGAAAAGATATTTTCAGTTCTTCAATGTTCTGAATATGATAATTTCATCTTAGCAGTGTATCGTTTGGAAGGTGAAGCTGATAAATGGTGGAATCTTATCAACAATATGAGGCCAAGAGATGAAATTGAGTCCATGGAATGGGACGAGTTCAAGAACTTATTTTTCAATAAGTACATCCCTTGTATTCTTCGAACAAAGATGGAGAAGGAGTTTCTCGAACAAAAGAAAAAGGATAATGAATCTGTTGGTATATACGAAGCAAATTTTACAAGACTTGCAAGGTATGTATCTGGAATTATCATCAAACCTGAAAGTAAAGTTGATAGATTTTTCAGTGGCTTAAATCCAAGTCTTCGAAGGGAATTAGCTATAAGAGACTTCAGTAGCTATGAAGAAATTGTGCGTTGTGCTATCAAGGTAGAAATGGAAGTTGGTGTTACATATCCATCTCATGGTTTTGACAAGAAATGAAAGATGGAGTTCAAGGAGAAATCTCAGAATAATGGTGAAAAGAAGATGAATGTTTCCTTATGTTCAAAGTGTGGAAAGAAGCATGGTGGAGATTGTCTTAAAGGGACTAGAAAATGTTTTAAGTGTGGAAAGGAAGGTCATCGAGCAGCTGAGTGTCGAGGTAATGGAAAAAGGGTTTCTAATGATGTGAATAAAGCAAACGCTGCAGAGAATGCACCACCAACACTTCAATGCTTCAAGTGCAAGGAAATGGGTCATTATTCTAATAAATACCCTAATCCAAAGGTTAGTGATGATCAACATGAGAAACCACTTAAGGCAAAGGACAAAGGGAAGTCACATGTGATCACTATTGGCGATGTTGAATATGACACCGATGTGGTGGAATGATTAAGTGTTTATGTAATGGGATTCTAAAATAGTGTTGTATATAGTATCGTGGAATATTGGAATACATATGTATTGGTCTAATGTGGTATTAAAAGTGATTGAGATATTTTTGGAAATAAGATGATATGCGCATAATGAAGGGAAAATGAGAAAATGAAATATTTGACAGTATTCATGAGCTCATGATTGATATAAGAACTAAGTGATATCATGGTTTGAGTATATAGAATTTTGAAGATTTTGGTATGTGGAAGGTGTTAACTTTTAACTGCATTCATGTTTTCACTAAGGTTCAATGGGTATTCAAGGGAATACATGATTAAGGACTTTGAATGTTTGGAATGTGACCAACAAGATATATCTTATGATATATGGGGATCAACGATGGTATTAAATCTCTGAAAGTGGACTGTAGTATTATGGATAAGCCTAAAGATTGGAATGGATTATGTTGGACATAAGTTAGTATTGTCTGTTTTTCAATGGGATGTTATAGTAATATAGTTTTAGAAAAAGGAAAACCTGCAAGATGGGCGACAACCCATCGCGTCGGATAAGGATGTGGGAATCGAACCCACAACCGAAGTGCGACTGGCCTTTATCGCCTACCACTGGCCTACATGAAGTCCCTGTTTAGTAAAAACTAGTTTTATTATATTAAGCAGTATGATATATGAAGTATAAGTCCATTTTAGGACCCATATATGATTAATCTCACTATAGAATGACTTATGTATATTTAATAACTTTTGCTAACCTTTTTTTTGAGACAGATGGAATGACCCGTCATTCTATCACATGATCTACTAACACTTCACGAATAACAAATTCAACTTCATTTATTTAAGATATGAAGTAGAAATTGTTCAAGGCATGAACAACAGTGAGATTGTACCAAAATAAGGTAAGTATTTATTCTAATTCAAATTATTCAACTTTAGGGAAACGATCTTTAAAACCAAAAATGTTGTCCTAGTGCTCTTATATCTGATTAATCAGATGGTACCTTAGATCATAACAAATTTATGGATTTGTGATTGTTGGATTTTCCATAACCATGTTCTCTACCACTCTCCATCAGAACATGATGGTTAGATTTTTCTTCCATATCCATATTTTCACCTATGTGGAAACCCAGTGATTAGTTTATTTGGGTAACCATTAGGTTTCATACTTTTGTTTTTAAAGATTGGTTTTGGTATTCCTTTTTACGATGTGGGTTTCTATTAAAGAAACTTTCAAGTAGTAATCCATTTATAACCCCGATGAATTTCGAGGGCGAAATTCATTTTAAGGGGGGTGGAATGTAACAACCCGAGATTTTATGAAAAATATTCTTTTTAATATTATTAATGTCTTGTGTTGTACGCTACACCAAAAGGAGCTTGCACAACACACATCCTTGACTTGCCTTGCATTACACGCAATCGTGACCTTCCTCGATAGCGTGTGTAGTACGCAATACCGAGTTTCACTAAACAACGATATGCTATTAAAATATTATTATAACTAGCTGTTATGAATAGTAATAACCACCTTTTAAAATTTTATAAATTTTAGCTCTCAAAATGGACTTAATTTTTGGATTCGTAGTATCGAATTTAGCCTAAGGTGAAATTTTGGTACTTTTCGGATAACTTTCATATTTTGATGAATAGTGAAAATTACTAAATTTTAGTTAAAAAAACAACTTTTTCAATCGAAATAATTAATAGTGATAAATTATTAATTTGAGTGGTTTTAAAGTATATTTAGAATATATTTTTAAAATTTAATACAATGTTGGTCATTGTATGTAATTTCACATTTAAACCAGACATAAACAAGTGTCAATCTTTTGATAGATATTGTTTCTTAAAAACACGCTATTTGTTTTAACAACGGGATTTAATTATAAAATTAATTAATGCAACTTCTATGTTATTAATTTTTTAAAATATACTTCATTTTTGAATTCGGAATATAAATTATAGCTTAGGGTGAAATTTTGGCATTTTTCTGAAAAACTTCAATTTTTGATGAATAGTGAAACTACTAAGTGGTAGTTAAAAAAATTAATTTTTTCATAAATCTTAATTTTACCGTTTCTATGAATGGAATTTTAAAAATCTGAGAGACACGGTTGATGTCACTAAGTAAAATTTGGTTCAATGAGATGAAAATAATTTTTGGTGAATAGTAACTTTTTACTTTTATTTACCACGGTTAAAATTAAATAGGGTAATTAAGGGTAAAAATGATATTAATATTACCCTAACACATGTCCTAATCCAATTGGACAAGTGTATCTCGACCAAAAACAACCTTAAGTTTAAAATATTATCATTTAGGCCCACTTGGATTAGATTAGGACATTTATTATTATTTAATTCAAAGAAGAGATAAAAGAGTTAAAATCAAAGATTATTTACTAAAATATTTTTAATATAGGGTTATACATAATATAATTTAGACTATAAATATTAATTAGAAAGATAAAGAGCATTCATACATAATGGTATTTTATTTGTAATTTTTATACTTTAAATAATTTAATTTATTTATGACAAAACGATGATGCAGTAATTACCTTTTTATGAAAATATTAACATAATTGATGTTATAGATGCCCAAATAAATGTAATTTGAGACTTTTTATGAATTACACTAATTTTATAGGTTACTATGACATGTTATTATTGATTTAATTAACTTTTTTTGAACTTATCATTCTGTTATAATTTTCACAAAAATTAATTACTAAATAGTGTCAAAATTGACATAAAAAAGTATTAAAACAAATATTATATTAATAATTGATATTTTATTCCTAAAAATATAAGGTTCGGCCAAATAAATTAGATAAGGTTATATATATTAATAATAAACAACTTGGGGTTCGTTTGGATTCTTATAGTAAGTTTATTAACCTTATAGTGTAAGAACACAAGAAGACACGGTAAAAGTAAAATTATTTAACTTAATGTTAAATCTAAATGATAAGGTTAAAGTAGGATCTTAAACTTGTCTAAATTCTATTTGATGAGAGGATTTTGACCTATCCCCACTTTATCTTCGAAATAAGACCATTTGGAACCATTATAAACCGAATTTGACCTTAATATAAGATACTATTTTGAGATTTTCCTAAGATGCCCCTCTCCTCCCTTATAAAAGGGCACCTCCTCCCTCTCTTCCTCACACAACTTTGAGCCTTCAAGCTCGGCAAAACCCTGCCAAATTCTCTTCTCCACTTCCCTAGAAACATTCTAGAGGTTCTGTTCTTCCTCAAAGACCAATTTTAGTGCCCTAAAAGGAGGTCTCAAAGAGGCGCTTCAAAGAAGAGGTAATTTCCGTTACCGATTCTTTCACCTTTATTTCTTCTTCCGCTTCTTCTTCGTAGGTTGTTTAATTATGAAGTAATAACATCAGTATCACTAATATACTGATATGTTATTATAAGTATGAAACAACCCTATTTATCCATCTATCCATCGTACGGAAAACGAAATCACCGCGCGTGCATACGTACGGAATACCGTCTCCATGCCGTGGTGAAATCTATTTTCCACCACCACCTTACTTGGATCGGTATAATGGTGTAAATAATGACCATATATGACTATTATAAAGTGATAATGATTCTGATATATTGTATCATCCACTCTAATTCAATTCAATAATTATGGAAATGATATCATCGCTCGTGCGTACGTACGGACTACCATCTCCACGACGCGATGAGATTCATTCTCTATGTTAACAATTTAAGAATGATTATAAAGTATATATAAGCAATAATAATGAAATATATGACATTATAAAGCTACTGGATTTATGTGTATATATATTTATGTCATATACTTAATTCCACTCAATTCAATAATGAAAATAAAACAGCGTTCATGCGTACGTACGGCCTACCATCCCCTTGAACGGTGTATTTCTTTCCATTTATCGATCCATTATATATATGTATATTCTGAATATATATTATATATAAATCATGTTTTATATTCTATAATGAATTAATAATGATCTAAGAAATCATATGAATAATTACAAGTTAAAACATGAACGACAAATGAGACGATTTTACCCAAAACGCTACTTTAACATGAATTTACAAAAGAACGGGTAATATAAAGTCATAAGTGAACCATATATGATATAATAACAATGCATATGATTATTTAATAAGTGAATGACATTATTTAAATCATTATACAGGAGGTTCGGACACATACGAAGCAAATCGGACCTAAGGTAAGGGAAATATCACAATCTCATTTTTATCCGAGATTGTTTTTACTTTGGCATTTACTGGGGGTGTATTTTATCATCCACATCCATGTTCTCTAAGTATGTAATATTGTTTCCATCCACTTACAATATTTTAAATCCAATTTTACCCTTCTGTGAGTTTTTAGTAAAGAATATGAAAGGAATCTTTTGTCGTTTTTCGTACGAGGTACTTTTTGACTTTTCCGACAAAAGTACGAGAAGAATGTTCTTTTTTTAACTTATATGGCATGAATGGATTTTTAAAACATTATTTCCAAGAAGCTTCATTTACAAGTTTTCAAGTTTATTTTTAATTAACATCTTTTAGTTTATAATTTTATGACATGTTAAGAAAGGAAAAGTGTTTTTTGATGAAGAAAGGATATTTTCCTCAAGAATGGAGTTCAAGAGTTTTATCAAAATTATTTTCCATATAAGATAATAAAGGGTTATGTTTTTTTATCCCTATTATTACATTGATTTGATTATGTTGTGATGGAATTATGTTTATGAATTCCTTTATCTTATATGAATTGTTTTATGATGTCACGATGTTTAAGATTCCCATTTTTATTACATGGGTTATGCTATGATGTATGGTTTATTATTTTGTGGTACACATAAGAATGGTATCATTATGAGATGGGTGGGACCTATATCTCCATCCAATGCATTGGGTAAAGATTTTATATCTCATGAGATAGACATGTCTGGAACGGTAGGTTATACCGGTTCAGTGAAACAGGACTGGAACGAGGGTGACTCGGTTCAGAAAGGGACTTTGTCCACTAAGATAGTCTTGGAAATGAGTCTTGACTAACAAGAAATGATTCTCTATGATTATGTGTGTATGCCACAAAGTTTCATGTTTTAAGTTATGATTATTGTGATTACATTTCACTGCCATGAGTTATCCCATGATATGAAATTATGATCTCTTTTACAGGTTAAGATTTCCAAAAGTTATGTGCTTATGTATATGATGTGATTGATATTTCTTTTGTTTACCCTTACTGAGCATTTGAGCTCACCCTTTTATGTTTTCTTTTCCCCAGGATATAAAGAAAGGTTTTAGGTATAAAAAAAAGAAGATCTTATGGGAGATGTTGAAGATCATTCACCAGGATTAGAAAATTTTATTCCGAGTTTCCAAAGACACTAAACTATTACGATCCTTGTGTGTGTGTTTTGTTATGTACTAAGTATTCCGCAAAAGTAATGTAATGTTCATGTACGTCAAGCTTCGGGTCTCTACACCGCGGAAGCGGCCAGCGGCGCGCCGCGGCGGCGGTGACCAGCGGACCTGCAGCCGCGCGGGTCCAGCTCGCCCGCACGGGACGTGTCAAAAGCCGCGTCCGCTTGACTGCGCGGCCCTTCGAGGGTCGCGACACCTCCAAACCACAGGGGCAGCGCCCCGCGACACACGAGCGCTCGGCCGCGCGGCCGAGCCGAGCCAGGCCGGTCCGACCAGCCGGACCGGGTCCGGCCGGGTTGGACTGGTTCGGGTCAACCCGGTTCGGGTCGACCAGGTTCGTCCGACCCAGGGGGGGTCGGCTCGGCTCGGCTCGGGCCCAGACCCCCCGTCTTCGGACTGTTCTCGGTCATTCTCTCATAACTTGAGCTACGAGACTCCAAACGATGCGCCGTTAGCAGAAACGCGATCCTTGGATCGAGGCGGTCGTTTCGGTATATCACACTCAAGGTTTCGGAATAATTTGGGTTCGGCCGGGATGGTCCGTACACGAAACCAACCGGGCCCTCAGAACGAAAATGCTCATATCTTGAGCTACGGACGTCCGATTGACGTGTCGTCGGCTTCTTTGAATTCCTCTAAGTGAGACAGATATTTTGGCTCACTCCGCCCGAGGTTTGGACGCAGGTGGAGTATGGTCGGGTTGGTTTTGCCTTAAAAATCAACCTAGCCCCTACGACGAAAAAGCCAATAACTCTCAGACCGAGCGTCCGATTGACGTGTCGTCTGCGACGTTGAGTTCCTGTTGACGATACGGAAATTTTGGATACATCAACTTTGGACTTTGTGTCAGTTGATGTATCAACCTCTCGGCTCGTGGAGCGGACCCTCCAAAACGAGCTTTCTGTGTGCGGGAACCCTAGTGCTGGCTGCGACTGCTACTTTGACAGCGACGACTGTGCAGAGATCCTCAGTGGACTGCATCGAAGACTGTGCAGAGATCCTCAGTAGACTGTAGCGACGACTGTGTAGAGATCCTCAGTGGACAGCGACGACAACTGTGCAGAGATCCTCAGTGGACTATGACGACTACAACACTTAGCGATCCCTTGCGGGTCAGTGCTACAGGTCCTGTGTGGGACCGATCCTGTGTGGGTCCGATCCTGTGTGGGTCAGCGCTCAGCGGTTCTGTGTGAGCCAGCGCCTACAGGTCCTGTGTGGGCCCGATCCTATGTGGGTCTTTGCGGGGGTTAGTACCTATTGATCCTTTGTGGTTCCGACGACTTTGATGGATCATTGATCATCTTTATCGTCATCCGAAGAAGTATACCTGATTGAGTTGAATCCTGTGTTACTCTCCTTTGTGGATTGTGTTGAGCTATCCTGTGTCGATTTACTGTTTACTCTCCTTTGTGGATTTTGTTGAGCTATCCTATGTGGATTACTGTTTACTCTCCTTTGTAGATTTTGTTGTGCTATCCTGTGTGGGTATACATTTTTGCTTTCCTGTGGGGACTGGGTTGTGCTTGGGCTCGGACGTTGGAGCCGAACGGAAATTGACGACTTAGGTATATGTATGGGTATATACCTAAGCAGTGTCGGTTGTTACTTCATGATTATATCTTTCCTTTTTGGATTATCCTTTGTGGATTTCGGGAGACCTTCGGGGGTCTCGGGGTCCCTACTGTGTAGCTTATACTCACCCCTGCACGGGCTATGCCCGCACTTCGTTGTGTTGGTTGGAGACGAAGAGCAGCACTGATCGAGGTAGAGGCGTGCGGAGCAGGACGGTACCTGGAGGTGGACCACTGGGCGGGACGTACTCGGAGCGGACGGCTGGACCGAGGATCTGTGGAGGCTATCTGTACCCACCCTTCAAGTGGGACCTTTAGAGTACAGCTCGACGCTGCGGCTTTTCCTTTCAGTTTCTTTTTTCCTCTTTCAGTTGTACTTTACAGTTGGGATTGCATTTCCAGCCCCTTTTACTTTCAACACAGCTTGTTACAGTTTTTACTTAGTGTTTACTTTTCCGCTTGCTTACTCTGTGGTGTTTGTTTAGTTTTCAAAGGCAATGCCTTCCCTTTTTCTGGGATTTACGCCTTGGTGCTAGTCGTCAGCCCCTGGTCTATGGAAGGCGGGCTTGGGGTAGTCACGACACGGGCCCCGAGGATGGGTCGTGACAATTATATCCACACATGAATGTTTTTGAAATTTATAAAATAGGTCAGGAAAAAATGTTGTCATGTTATCATCATTTTGGATGATATCAATATGAATTTTTATATATAATACATTAGTGGAATTGTGTTCGATAAAATTATCCCGAACATGTTTTCTATGACTCAACATATTTATCTAGGAGTTAGTTTTCTCTTCTAAGTCCATGTTTTCACATCCCACCTATGTTCTCCTTTTTCGAAACATAGTATCAATTATTTGAGATAGATTTTTCAAATAAAATATCTTTTATCAAGAGGATGATTTATTAAATATTTTAGGATATGGAATTCTATTATGTAATTTCTTGTTTTAAACCATTAATGAACAAGATAAATTCTGAGGTAGAAATTCATTTATTAGGTGTTTAATTTAAAACAACCAACTTTTGTGAAATACTTAATATTTAAAAATATTCAACCGATTTATATTTTATGTTACATAAAATACTATGTATTTCATTAATTATTCACAATAATATTTTGTTAATGTGTTATACACATCACATACATTATCTTTCACTACACACAACACCGAGTTTAAATGAAACCTCTCATGGTATAAAAATATTACTAATTAATATGAATGTTTGCACCTATCCATTATAATTTTGGTTATAAATTTGATAAATTAAATTAAGAAAATATATGTTGTTAAAATAAATATTTATATATTTTTAAGAAACACTTTGGTTAAAAATTCATTATAAATGAATATAAAAACAATTTTAAAATTAAGGAATTTATTTTCAAAAAGAAATTATAATGCCACAAACATGTTTTAGATTAATAAATTAAACGAATCACTTTTGGATAATTATATAAATTTAATTTATATAAAATTTATTCAATCAAAAAATTTAATTTATTGATATGTATTATATATATAATATATAAGCTATAATCGCATTTTATGCTTAAAATAATATATTTATTCTACAAAAGTTGTTTGTCAACTCTTTGTGGCACACTTTTTTTAAAATTAAATTTTTTGTTTTATAAAATTTAATGGATACTATAAAAATGATATTTTAAATTATCATAGACGAATTATATAAGTGTATATTTTATTTTTATTTTTCAGATCATCTTCATTATTATCACGAATAGTTAAAAGGCTGAATTTTAATTGAAAACTACCTTTTTGGATAACTTATTTATAAATTTAAATTATATTTAAAATGGATTTTAATGTTTAATTATTTTAATAATACATATATTTATTTAATATATATAATTAATATAAATTTTATATTCTATTTATTTTGGAATATATTGCTAACATTTTGATCATTTTCACTGTAAAAACTTGTATTCTCATCACGTCTATGATATTAATTTTAAATTAAGATATACCACTACATTGAATGAAACAATCAATAATTCATCCCATATTTTGAGTACTGATTATTTATACTATATTATTTTGTTAACATAATTATTTAGGATAATTATTCCATAAAGCGTTAAAAGTAATTATTGTGATTAATGTCGAAAAGTGATTTTTTCATTCAATGCGATTGTATCTAAATTAAAACTTCCCACATACATTATTTTTATTTAATGAATTGAAAATAGTTTTTATAATAATTAGTTAAAAATTATTTAGTTATCACAATTTATTTTGTTGTTAAAGGATGAATTACCTAGGTAAATATAAATATACAAGGTAACATATTAAAAACGAAAACTGTAAAATTGATTAACCATATCGACTAACAAAAAACATCATAAAAATGTACAAAATATTTTAGTATTATTATTAATATAATCCAAAAAAACCTAACATCTATTATTGATCTATTTTGGTGTCACATGAGGTAAGGTAGATCTTCCAAAAGTTAATATTTTTGGGTATTTAAATAAGTGCCACTCCTCTTAAATTTTAAAAGTGAACTAACTAACATATCTTCTTCACAAATCTAAAAGAATTTAGATTGACCAATATATTCCAATATGACATCCAAAATTCCGTTACATAATCCTAGAAGCCTTAATATTTTTAGAAATAAATCCCAAGAATAATCCTGTACAATCCTTAATAGAATACCCAAATAAATGGATGTTTGAATAAGTAAAATAGAACACAAGAGTTAATTTAATTGATTTCCATCTAAAATATACTTTTTATGAGACAAATTCCATATTAATTTTTTTACTTTATATGATGTAAATAATACCCATGAATTTATATTATGATGCTTCTATTTAGAATTATTTGTAATTAAATATCTATTTTGGGATCTCTCTTTTATTAGGGATTATGGTTGAAATGTTATAAAATATGTAATGGATTATTCTCTCAATTGTCTTTTTTTTTATTTTAATTATTTTATGCACCTATACTAATTAACAAACTGTAAATACCCATCCTTTTTTGGAAATTTCGTGAATTTACTGATCCTTATTATAATATATATTACATTTTATGTTAGTATATTATGCAGATTATTATTCAATGTCTCCAATGTGGTAGATATTATATGTTAAAATCTCAGCATTTATCTAGGTTATAATGATTAATTAATTATTGTTGACAACTAAAGATGTACCTATCATGATATATCATGATTTTTCTTCTCAAATGGCAATTATAGATATCATTTTGTTATGTTTCTATTTTTTTTCAAAATATGGAACTAATGATAAAAAATAGAACGTTTTAAGGAAAATTCAATTGTATTTATCTCCTTCGTAATAAATCAATATTCTTCTAAATCATTACATTTTAATAAATAATTTAAATGATATGTTAAAATCATTTTGAAGAAAAATGATTTCATTTTTTATTTTGTTTAAAATGTGTTTTAAAATATTTTTAAAACATTTTTTATAAATTTCTATTTGTTATTTTAAAGAAATATTTTTTTATAATGCGTTTTAAACTATTTATAGAGATTATTTTAAATATTTTCTGGATTATTCTAAAATAAAAGGAGTTTCAAATTTTTTTCTGATTAAAATCTAATTTTGAAAGGGGAAATGATATTTTCATCATGAAAGTTTCATATTCCATATCAAAATTATTTTACGTCAAAGAGGGCAGTTGGTAGAGTAACCTCTAGATTAAAACATATATAATCCATGGGTACCATTAATATTCTTTTTATATAAAATATTAATGTTTTAATGGATTTTATTTTATAAATCTGTGTTTTTTATTGGTTATACCTTGATATAACTATTATAAAACCTGATGGTATTCATCGGTTATGCTACGATAAAATGATTATGTAACCTACCTATTTCCCACATTTTATGATTTTATTAATTTTTATAAAATTGTAGCCTATATAATTATAGTTATCATTATTTGAAGGATCATAGATATATATCTTTCCAAATAATTGAGTAAATATGGATAATTTTTGAGTAGCTTTGTAATTTTTGAACCTTTGTATGTGTTCTTTGTTCTATGGATAAATTTGATGACATGATCAGAATACTTTTAATGAATCATATTTAATGGTCAAAATGTTATGAAAGAACGTAATTTTACATTATCAATGTTTTGTGTGGACCATATTTCATGTTCATAATTCAATTAATGGATCTATAATTCATTTCGATAATTTAATGTGTAAACATAATTGCATGTTCACAGAGTTATGTGTGAACCTAATTAATTGAACACAATATTTTCATGAACTAGGTAACTTTTTCAGTATTTTCTTGTATGGACTTATCATTCATTTCCATAATGTTATACACGGTCATTTTTATATGTCCCTTAATTTATGGGAGGTCTTGGTTTCTTGTTCTTCACATAATAACTAATTCTTCTTATATTAATACATGATCACGATGTTATAAGATTATGTGTTTTATGGAATTCTATGTCTTATGACAATTTTATTCTTTAATAACTCAATATATTTTATTACATAAAGATTCATGTGTTACTAACAATAAATATTTATTCCATGACTCATGATTATAATCTTTTCCACATTGGGTATGAACTACGAAAGTTATGTTCATGATCACATTTTGTTTTTACTATACTTTTCATTCATATTCTTATAGTGATATACGTCTCACATTTTCCCTTGATTTGAATAAATGATATTTCCTTATAATATTTTTCCTTACATAGTTTATAATGAAGGATTTATGTATGGAATTTCCATGAATAGTTCAAAATGGGAAGATCCCTGTGGGAAAAATATAAGATATTTCACCAGTTTATAAGATTATGTTCCATGTTTCCAAATGAACAAAGTTATTTTTATCCCCATGTGTCTGTTTATTAAATTTAATGAATATTTAACTAAAATTATGTATATCCATTTTAGAGATTCATAGGTCATTATAGGAGGATATTGAAATATAACCTGAAAGTAATAGGAGGCTCATATTAAATGATTTAGGAATGTATTTATAATGAGTAAGAAAAATAAGGGTGGTTGTGATGATCAAAACGATGAATTAAAGATCTTCATAAAAATGACTATAAAACACCAAAAGGATCATCATAATAATCATTTAACTATACAATATTTTTTGAATATTATATCTTGATTTTAGGTGATTTGATTATGACTGATCATTATATAGATCAATAGTTTTTCATTTTTATATATTGTAATGTCACTTATTGTTTTTGAAATTGATTAAAATATATGAAAATAAATAATATTAATAGAATATTTCAGGTCTTGGATTATGTTTAATTAAACATTACTATATTATTAAATATATATGATTTCATAATATATATAGAAACCAATAAATGTATTTTTTAATATTCATAATATAATAATATATTTTATAAAATTATCCTAAATTCACCCAATCCCAATTTTCAAATGATTATTTATATAATTATTTTTATATTATTTGAAAAATTCTATAAGTATTTCAATTTTGAAATTTAATTAAAAAATGTTTATTTTTTAAAATAAATAACAGTTTTTATGGCCCTATTAAATTTTTTACACTTATAAAAAAATTTCTATTCCATTATGAAATTATTTTATCATTTATTATTTTAATATATACATTTTGAAATTATATTTCATTAAATCCAATACTATTTAGTATATTTTGGATAATTATAAAAATTGCATATATTTTTTTATAAAAAAAATTTTATTTTATTTGCATCCAGTAATCAAATAATCAAATTCCTGTAAATTAAAAAAAAATTTACTAAGAATAACCATTCATAAAAGGAATGGTTGGAATAAAATTTTTTGATATAAAATGTAATTAAAACTTTTAATAACTATTATGAAGACATGTGACCCCTTCTAACACACATATATTCAACAAGTGTGAGGTGTGTGGTGGTTGTAGTTTCATTGGGTGGCTCTTCTAACATCGACTGAGGGGTAATATCCAATAAATTTGACATCTAAAAATAATCATTTCATTCAAGATTCAATTTTTAACCTGATCTTAGTATTCTTCATGAGTGATCCTTGGTGACATTACCTCTATCCCATGTTCGGAACAAAGCACATCAAACATCATGACTAAACTGGTTGAGGCAATGGATTATCCATTCTGTATTACTATTTAATTAGCATTATATATTATAACATCTAATTATAATGATTAAATTCTCATCTAATGGAATAGATTCCAATCTTTATATTAGCCAACATTCATAATGACCAATGTTCATATAAGGGTAGAATGCCAATGATCAAATATCCCTTTACACACTATAAAGATCACATAAATATTTCAGTCAAACATTAACTATAATTATACCTAAGGATATATTTTCATTTCTTAAGATATTGATTGGTTTAATCGTATATTGTATTATTTCGATAGTAAATTTTGTGGGGGGGTAATATTCTAGTTGATAGGGGGATTGATATATTCACATCTTAGTTGTGTTATTTTATATTTTCTATCTAGTTGTAGTGTTTGTAATTTTATTTTGTTTCATTATTGATTAATGTAATTATATTTATTAATGATATAATTTTTTTTGTTTATCTTTATTTTTTATGTTTATAATATTATATAATGTGTAAAAATACATTTATTTAGGAATCCAATATCATTTAGAATGTCTATGTTGTTACATTCTTCCCCCATTATGAAATTTTTTCGATAAAAATTTCACTCATTTTCTCATTTAGTAAAATGTGAGGATACTTATATCTCATTAAATCCTAAAATTATAAGATCTCCACTAACTTCTCATCATAAGAGAGGTCTTGATCTAGTTGTACCACAATTGGTGTATTAAATGTGAGGGATCAGGTATGTTATTTATCTTGAGGGACACGTGCAATACATTAGGAACATGAGCTAGATTAGGGGGAATTTATAGTCTATTGTCCACTACTCTTATGTAATCATTGATATCAATGGGTCCAATGTTTTACCAAAAATATTCCCTCTAATTGAAAATCTCACGACTCTATTCCATGGTGGTATACGAAGGAAAAAATATATATCCAATGTAAAAAATTAAATTCCATTTGAATATTGTTATGATAACCCGTACTCTAAATATGGGAATCCATTATTTATTTTTTAATGATATGAACCATGTATTCCAACTCTTAAACATGATCACGCCCAAGAAATTTGTTCTCACAAACGCCATCCCAACAAGTAATAGTTTAATATCTATTTCCATATATATCTTTATATGATTCCAATTTAATTCTCATGTGGAATATGTTGTTGTATTATAACTTAACAAAGGGTAGGTTTATATCCCATAAAACATTAAATTTCATTGAGCATGTCGTCAAAATGACATCAAGTGTCTAAATAGTCCTTTCATATTGGCCATCAGTTTATGGATGATAATCTATACATAAATTCCATTAATTATATAGAGGATATTGAGAAATTATCCAAAATTTAATGTTGAACCATAGATCACGATAAATTATTGAATTTGTAACCCCCTGCAACATCACCACATCTATTATATAAATCAAGGAACGTTGGTGATGAGTGAAATCTTCTCGAATAGTGATAAAATAGGAAATATTGGTGATTCAATCCACTATTTCTCATATCATGTTTTTTAGTTTTTCTTTTCTTGGTAGACTCATGATGAAGTACATAGATAAATGTTTCCACTTCAATGATGGTTTGGGTAGTGTTTTCAATACCCCATTTGGAAGTTGTTACTCTGTTTCACTTGTTGACAAACTGAGCACCTATTAGTGTAGTTGAAAATTTCCTTGTTAATATTATCTCAAAATTAATAATCACGAATTTTTCTATACATTTTATTGCTTGCATAATTTATAATGAATATTGAGCTATGAGATTTATCATTCTTCTCATTATTTATCTCTAGTATAGATATGGAACATATCCTTGATTGAAATTCATGTACATTATCTTTATCAATATTGAAATCAAGACACCTCACATTATTCATAGCCTATATCTTATTTTGTAATAAAGGGTCCTCTATTGGATCTATCATGATATCCTTTAGTGACTATGGTTGATAAATTATTTCTAAATGGGTTGATAGTTTCCCTTCTATTATGATTCCCATGTCCACTTTTACTATGTCATTTATAAAAGGATCTCCTTTAATCCACTTTCATTCTTCTATCACATGGTAATTCCTTCATAATGAAACCTTGAAATTTTTTCTCCTATGTGGTGATAATTAATTGAATAGTCATAGATAATATGAAGTCCAAAAATATTTTTCTCTCGTGTTTAATTATTTTTTCATGAAAATACACTTCAAACATTTGTAGTTTGTGTTTATATCACATTTCTCCCCATATGATATTGACTATTTTTTTCTATGAAAACATAACTACATCTTACTCCATGTCATGGGTTATATAATTATTCTCCTGATTCATTAACTGTAATGATTCATAAGAAATCACGTTATCATTTCTCATCAGGACTCTCTTAATCCATTTCAGAGATATATAGATATAATTAATGGATCCTTCTATGATTTTCGGTGGAGTTAAAAAATCTGATGTGACCAATACCTTCTATATTTATACTAATCTTTTTAATAGTCTTTTTTTAATATGAAATAATCCCCTTTCTGAGATAACTTGTCGAGTTGAATAGAAATTCATTAATATTATTTCACAAACAATCTATAAAATACTTTTAAACCAAGTAAAATGAAATTTCAGATAATATTATATGATGATTCCACTCATAAACATTATTTTCATCATTTGGTCAATTGAGATTCTTTAATTTTTTATAACGTGGTCACTGAATGCAAATTATAGTAACCTTAATTCACATTTTCTAAATTTTACATAAATATTATCCTTCTTAAAAGTCCAAAAAAATAACCATATTTCACATTAGTAATTTAAAGGTTATTTTTAATAAATAACATTACGAATATAAATATTATGATAGTTATGTTTCTGGAAGAGTATTTTGAGTGCATTTGACATTGATAGGAAAGAATGTATGTGTTATTTTTTCCCATCATTAATTCAATGAGATATAGTTTAGATGGGAGACCATAATTTATTTCATATATATTATTTAAAAAATATTTGAATTCATTTATAATTAATAGAATTAATGTAATGATATTATATTATTGTTTTATTTGTAACCGGAAAATGTTATTTTCATTCTTATGTTACCATTTCAGCAATGGGTCTTTATCTCCAATACGATTTCTTGAGACACAATTATTATCATAAAACATGATATCATTATATTAGTGTTCTTAGTAATGAGTGATTTCATTTAAACATAGTAATTTAATTCATGGGATTTCAAGATCCATATCATGTTCTCTCATCAAATATATTTTTATTTATAAGATAAAAAATTTGTAGTGGACTTTTGGTAAGTCATCACCACATAGAGTGTAAAATTATTTCTTCTTAAAAAATTTTATTCAAAGATTTGATTTCTACAACCTAATATTTTACTTCATAGTATATTTTATTTACCTCTTTTAGATTATTTAATATTAATCCCAATAATTTATCATGAAGAAATTTCTATCTCAAAAAAATATATTACTGTTGAAAATAATTCCAATGTTCTCTCATAATGGTTCCATATCATTTTCCAAAATTTTATTTTCTTCAAATTTTATCACTTATATATAGAAACATAATTTCTTGTTTTCTGAAATGACCATCATATATTCTATTTTCACATTTAATAATGATAATTTTTATGCATTTTGTGGGTGTCGTATTCAATAAGTGAATTTCAAAATTTGGAGTTAGATTTACTTCTATGTTACTATAATTATTCTTCCACTCAATATTTACTTGAAATAAATATTTATGCCTTCTACAATAAACAATAATTGAGGATTGTTTTTAAAAGTAAAAATGTTTAATGGATTTATAATCACAATTTGTAAATAAAATTCTAAAAGACACTGACAAATTTTTTCTTTATTAAAATGTTTAATCATTATTAAAAAAACTCATTTATTGTTTGCTTCAATTTTCCCATTTATCACGAAAATTATTTTATTTATTTATAATTAATTTCACATAAATTACTTTATAGAATATATTATACTATATTTTGGGATTAAACTCATCAAAATATATTTCCTTGATTTTCATTCCATGTCATTTAATGCTTATGATATTTCTTCCAATGGATGACCTCTAAGAACCCAATTTATTTCCATATATTTATTTAATGTTATTCACCTAGATTAAAAAAATAAATTATTTTTTAATTTTATTAATTATCTATAAAACCATTATATATATGTTTTAAATAAAATTTTATTTAATATCAATAATAAAGGCTATTTTACTTGAAATGTTAGTGAATATCTTCTAATAGTTGTTTTTATTCTAGGAATGTAATATGTTACCAATATTGATAGAATAATGAATATATTCCTTACATGATTATATTAGATATTAATATGGAAGTAATTTTATTTCCAGGTTTTCTTTATCGTATGATGAGGATTTATTTTTGATGGCACACATGTGTATGAATGATGATTGGTGGGGTCCTATATTACCATCAAATAAATTAGTTAAGGAATTATATGTCATGAGATAATAATTTGTGTACATATATCATTTTTATCAAAAAAAGGAGTTGAAATAATTTTATTTTCAAAAAACATTAATGTAACACCATATGATTTTGTGAGTTATTTTTTTCGAATTAATTTAATAATAGAATTTTTTTTCAATTCATGAAACACTGTATATAGAATTTTAATATATAAAATTACTAATATATTATTCATGATACGAAATACCATGTTAATATTATCCCACATAAACACATATATTATCATCCATTACATAGAAAATTATGCCTTTATTGTGTTACACACAATACCAAGTCCCTTCTATATCATTCATAACATGAAATAATGAGTTTCACTAAACTATAATATACTAGTAATATATTTATTAATATATTATTATAGATATTAAATATCTATTGTAATCTATGTAATGAATAATATTAACTAATTTGTCAAACATTATTATTTTTACATATATATAAAATTAATCATTTGTTCATTAATTAGTAGAAGAGAATAAATGAACAATTTGATAGTATAGAAAATATTTTGGTACAGAAACTATTTTTCTATGTACAAACAAAATTTTGTCTCAATAAATTAATTTAACCACATTTTATTAATGAATTCAATAAATTTAAAATATTATATAATCAATGAAATTTTTTATACTCATCCAATAGATTTAAAAGATATAATATAATAATAAATACAATTTCATGAATAAAAATATGTTCCTAGTCTAAATGGTAATTTTTTCACATTTAAATGAAAACAAAAATTTAAAAATAATGTTGTAACTTTTATAATTTTTATTTTAAAAAAAAATATTCATATTTTTAATTGGAAAATACAAATATACATTGTGTGAAATTTATTTATTTTTTTGAGAAATGTTAATTTTTATGGTTTAATAGTGAAAAACACTTAATGTCAATTAAAATAAATTTTTTATTATATATTCAAATATGTTAATTATATTTTAATTCAATTTTAAATTTTAATTAGTTAAAATATACATTAATTAATAATATTTAGGTCATTTTAATCAATTTCACATTCAAATTGGATATAAACCCATTTCAACCTTTTGAAAATTGTAAAATTAAAAAGCTGTTTGTCATCCCATCTTCGAGAATAAATTTAAACTAATTCATACTATTTATATGAATGGAAAATGAAAAAATGGGTTATATTTTTTGAATCATAATTATTTATGATTTATAAGAATTTCACCTTAGCTTTTGAAAAAAAATCATTAGTGAAGTTATTAAATTTAATTATAGTGACTAAAAAAAATTAGCTTCACAAATTACTAAGCCCTAAATATAAAGCACAAAATGACCAAAAACATCTCAAAAATCAATTTTATTTCCAAATTTAGACCCAATACATTTCTATATATAATTTGGTCAATTATGGGATCCATTTTACTTGTAAAAAATGTGGGTGGGATTTTCTCATCCAAAAATTAAAAAAATGCCACTCCAACTCCCTTAAAAATCATACCTCCCACTAATCTACAACTCTAGAGAAATTTTTTCTAGACCAAACACTAATAAATGATATCTCAATATCCCAAAATCAATTCTAGAATCATTCTCTTGATCATAAATCCATCCAAGGAATCTCTTTTGTGAAAACCAAAAAGAGTTACCCAAAGAAAAGGTAATATATTTTCTTAAGAACACTTGTATAATTTTCCTTATACAACCCTCAAAAATTATTATTACATGATTATATAATAAATTTATTTTCCTCAATATAGTTATATTTTTTTTATTTAAACTAGTTTATCTAATATTATAAACAATTACATCTAATTGTAAAAGAAATTATTGTTCATATGTATGATGATCATCCTCTTAATGAAACGATGTTATTATTTATTCCATTATCACATGTCATGGTTGGGAATTGTAATGGAAACTCAGTTTCTATATTATATATATGATATTTATTTTGTATCTTTGTTTTGTTAATTTTTTATATAAAACATGCATTCATGCATTCAAAATTTTATAAAAATGAAAACTTCGTTTGTGGAAGTGTGGGCCACGACCTCTTTAAAGTGACATGTCTCATTAACACTTCACATAGCACGTATTAACGATGGGTTTAGTAAAAATATATGATATATATGAAATAATAATTATAATTTAATGACACTATATATATACAAACATATATTTCATTTAGTTTTTTCTTTCAAAACAACATTTAAATAGAAACAATGTTCAAACGTACATACAACCTACCACCTCCATTAATAGTGTATTCCTTTTCATATTTCAATAATTTATATATTATTATAAATACTTATATACTCATTATATATAATATTTATATCATTTTTTTAAATTCTTTAAATAAGTAAATAATTATCTATACAATAGGATCAAGAATAATAAGTCAAAACAATAATGAAAAGTAAAGGGAATATTACTCAAAGCATAAGAGGGTAATATAAATCCATATATAGTATGATATATAATAACATGGTTCAATTTTTATAGTAAACATATATTTATTATTCATAATAGTTAAACATGTATGAAGAAATTTATGACTTAAGGTTAGGGTTTTCTCTTCTCAATTCACATATGAATGAAATACATTCATTATTCACCACTCATTTCATTTCTATGGTGTATATACATCCCAAGGATATATTGAATGATTCATATATTTCAATTTATGGGTATTTACATATCCATTTCATGATATTTATTTCATGGGTTTTATATTTCAAAATCAACCAATGTGGTAATCTAATCCAGTTTCAGTTTGCCTTCATTGAGACCTATTCAATGATATTCAACTATATATTTATATGAGGTGTATGCAGTTCCTCTAACTTTTTATATAATAAATTCACTTAATTTTCATTATATTTAAATCTTAGTTAAATGTTATTATTTTAATTGATTTATTAATCAATTTAAACAAACAATTAATGGTTTGTTGTGATAATATCACTATTTGTTGAGATTGTTTATGGTTATGCTTCAATTGACGATATGTTATTATCCATATATCAAGAAATCTCATTAATTTTAATAAATTTTGGTCATTCTTGTTATATCAATGTAATGTTACCATTTTTCTATTCATTAGTAATTATGATAATTAAAAAATTGTTTTTTTATTAAAATCCATATTTATTTATCTTTTCATTCTAATGTTCGTGTTCTTTCAATACATTGTTTTCGAGAAATGTATTTTTTATTTCATATTATGTTTAAAGGAAATTTTTACTAATGAATTAAATTTTTATGAAATCATTTTAAATGTAACAATCCTTTCAATTTCCGATCAAGGAACTTTTATGAAATTTTTATGTACCCAAGGAAAGTTGGACTTGTACTGACATACCAACACTCAGGACCTTCATTCCATTAATACTTCCATTATAATATTTCAAGGTTGTATTTTAAATAAATTATTCCCTAAATTTATTAATATTTCATTTAATATAATTTTTTCATTGAAAAAGGACTCCCAAAACAATTAAGTATAAAAAGTGTTAAATGAATTCAAGTCTCCCATTATATATTTTCAAAAGACCATATTCCAATAAAAAAATTTCAATTGTATCACTACTTATTTTATATGTTTTTGAATTATTTTCATGAAATAATATTACAAAATTATTTCACGATTCTTTTAATGGTTTTGTTGTAAACAAATTTTTTGATGTGTTTTATAGACACATTATATGTTTTCATGGTTATATTCAAGGAATATTGTCAAAAAAATAATTTATTTTTTACGAAATGTATTTTAATGAAGAAAGTATATTTTGTACCAAAACAACACGAGTCCCAAACCCTTAAAAGTTTTTATGAAACTCAATCTATTCACATTAAATATTTAAAAAGAAATTTATTAAATAAAGGAATCATTACACCTCTCATGGATGGATCGACTTACGTTATACAAAATCCAAAGTCATAAATGACCACATCATGGTCATGTTTATGATTTAATTGTTTTACTATACATCTACCAATTTATTTACATCCTAGTAGATATAAAATAACGTCATGTTTTGTGAATAAAATTATTCATACAATAAATACAATGTGGTTGGAGATACCAAGGAACATTCTTAGGTATATCTTTCAACGACCTTAAAACAGTTTCTGATTCAGATTCAACCCACAATGATGTATAGTTTTAGTAATTAATAGGTTTGATGGACTGAATTATCACCAATAATTCAGCCTTTTATTCCATAGTAGTACTGATATAATGCTAAACGAATCCTTTCATGAAACCATTATGGGTGTAGAAGACACCCAACAACCTGATGGTCCCAACATTCCAGTGGCTGCACTGTCAACATTAATTTTTTCAAAGAAAATATTGGTGGCATACATCACACATATTTATGTTCCTGTTATTTCATTATCACTCCTTGTACACCCAAAAAGGATATTAATGTTATGATCATTGATAGTATTACTCTTTTCACCAACCTGCACACCTTCTGCATCATGTATCTCCCTATTAAGTGTAGTGACTCCCTAATGGATGGTGAGAATATTATTTTTTTAAATAAATTATTTTATTCATTCCATTAAATGAAAAAATTTAACTAATTTCAGATACCTTAAGGTTATAAACCGTCCCACTCATAACAATTTGGTCATTTTAGAAAATGAGATTTCCAAAATTAATGTTTTTATAGATATTTATGTTAAAAATTCTTCCAACATAATTCAACATACACTATATAAAACCATAATCCAAAAATATATGTCTTATTTTCTCCTAAGAATGGAAGAAAAAATTGAATTATGATGCTTGATGCTACCCTAAATCCTCCAGCTGATCATGGGTTGATATCACTTTTATATAGATTTTACATAAACTAATAAATCAATATTTTTTTTAAAGTATATAATAAATTTTAAAAACCATGGTGCTAGAGTGAAGGAAAAATAAATTACCCTTATGAATTACTATATTTCATTAGAAAAACATTCTTGTTGGGATTATATATAAGTGATAGTGAATGAAGAAAATATAACTCCTTATTTACATACCATCCTGATAAGGAACAATTTCATTAGCTTAATTATTAACCACCAATAGCTTTGAAATTGTCATTTGATTTCTTCATGATGAAAAAATCATCATTTACTTGAGTGTTTTTCCCACCCATGTATTAATTCATCAGTAAATATTATACTTCTTACATACAACCCATTTGGAATTACATATAGTTTAATAAGAATATTCTTTGATAGAGTTTCCAATCGAAGAAACAAGATAAATATTGAACTAATCAGTAATCCTTCAATTGAAACTGATTGCTAAAATATCTAGATAGGAGTCAATGAAAGTCAAGACAGACCATGTATAAATATTAAAACTTCAGTAATTTATTATTCTAGGATCATTTACCCAAGGCCATCGATCTCAATTTTCGTGATACATTCCATTACAGAGATAGAATTATTCTTTCTTTTATTCACTAAAAAAATCCATATAAATTCCTAGACATGGTCTGTAGTTCCCTTATGATGCCTCATATCCATAGGTATAAAGATAAAGGGTAAATTTCTTTTGAATTAATCATATACTTTAAAAGGCCTAACCTTCTAATATATGATGGGGGTTTACCCTTCCATCTGGCCATCTAATTAATAACACATATATAAATTCATTCACGATTTTTTCAAATATCCATTATAAAATATAAGGGGACCCCAATGTAATTAAGTGAAAAGGTATAGAATCTTGAATTTATCCATAGGTAAAGAAAATATGAATTTATGTTCTAAATCCCTAAAATAGACCTAATAATTATTACTAAGAGGTTAAAATTTGACCTGGGGAGTCTACAGGGGTCGTTTGAAACATGATGCAGCCAAATAGAGGGAATAAGCGGGGTTGGACATTTTTTCATCAATTGTGTGACCTAGGGCACATGGCAATGTAGGGTACAAGAAGTTTTGGTTAGATCACGAACACATGGTCTTCAAATTTTTACTCAATATATTCACTTAAATTTGAGAGTTTGCCCTTATAATAGTGAATGGAGAATGGTTGGCACACAATTTGGCCAAATCGTGAATCTAAACAGTGTAAAGTTTAAAATGTAGGTGGATTTATCACTTTTCCCTTTATCAATGTTTTAGTTTTGTTCTTTCTTTATTCCATAAATTATATTATTATACTTCTTCTCTTCTAGGTTCATGATCTAATTTATTCACCTCTATGGGTTATTGAGATTTCCTATCATTTATTTATTGATTCCTTCACCATCCGAAGCCTGTAACTAAACTCAATATTTTCTTCCTTCTACACCCTTCACTTTCATGTTTCTTCGACCACCCGTTGTGCTATTTTGGTGTAATTAATTTTTCCCTATATTGGGGGAATTTTAAAAAACTGTCATTTTCTCCCGTTTAAGTGGTATCATTTTGTGGAAACCATTTTGTGGAGTACTACGATGCTGATGTATGTTGTCTATTCCATTCCAACTCATTTAGGGAGTTTTTAGATATCTTGTCATACCGCTCTCCAGAGAATTATGTGGTGGCCTTACATTCCAATTTTTTACTATGGCCCAAGCGGTTAACTATTGCATGTGATTTGATTTAGGATTTAAATTCCTTTTATTAAAAATTGAAATATGTAAATTAATTAACCATAATTGCAACCCCTCATCTTTATTCTATTCCCTTTGCTGTTAAATTAAGATTATTGATGAATTTGATTGAAATCATCGTACTTTACATTTAAAATTTCCCATTTATAGTTGGATACGTAACATACTTATGTAATTAATGTGCCTACATTTCTGTTATGCTGGGTTCCATTTTCATTTAACACATTTAATACTTATTAATTAAGGATTTTGTTGGCATTAAAGGGGTTTTATTGTTGATGAATAATGATTTCTTGAGCTATTTAAATTTTATTATTGACATGTGATTAGAGTCATGTTAATTCCATGTGTGTTTTATTCATTTATCATGATTTGACTTATTGCATGTTCCTTAGAAAACTCACGTTGTATCTTAAATCTTATGAATGATCCTAATGTCTCAGGACATTTCTATTCAACTTTTTTAGTAGTGATAGTTGTTTAACATGTAGATTTGAGATGATTTTTTTTTCATGAAATGATACTATATTGATGATTTTCCATGTTATGTTCCTTTCATGTCAGGACACAACTGCTACGGGTAAGGAGTTAACTTGATTCCCAATTTATGGATTTCATAGATGGACTCTCCAGGCCTACCTGTTTACTCTTGATGAGTTGGGAGAAATACGTTGGTATTCCATGTATATTCTCACTGTGGGGTTTTAATTATACTCATGAGTGAGGCTAGTTCTCTAGTTATAATGATGGATATATTGGAATGATTTCTACCCAATAACATGGATGCTACCTGGTCCCCTATGTGAGATACATGGTAAAAACATAGGGTCACAATGTCTTGAGTGATACATGGAATGAAAAATAGGTTTCCCTGGATGAACTAGATTAAATTGATTATATTTAATGTTTCGTAGTAACCCTTTAGATTTATCTTAGATATCCTTTAATGGGCTCAGAATCCACATTATAATTGATGGATTTCTTAATTAATCCATTAATATGTGAGTAATATCTTAATATTATTATTTATTGAGATTTAACTTATTCTGTGACATGGAAAATATATCCCCTAACCATAGCATAAGATTTCGGGGTTTCCCTATTGTGTATACTTGTTTACATTGGACATTGTATATATATTGTGCCCTGTAAAGGTACTCATTTTCAACATCTGACTTTGTCCAAAGCTAGTGGAATGGGACTAGTTTCCATATAGAAACCTAGAACAAGATGAAATTATTTTATTTATTAACTTATCGGCATTTATTATATATTGGGAAACATCAATATTTTAGATAAAGTGAAATGGGTTGACCTACACACATGGGTGCCAGCCTTCTACGATTACATCATTAAACCTACCCAAGAATTGTTTGGAATGTTATTAGACTTTAAGGACACATATATGGAAAATGGGAAGAATTATATGTCTAATTATTTATTTACATACTGTTTATGATGGATCTTGGATGAAGCGGATAGACCCTATACTCGAGATTCATTGTAGCATCTTTTGGTATAAGGACCCGACCATATAACATTACATAATGTTGAATTAAATAAATAATTCACATTGAGGATCTTTTTAGGTTTAGAGTTTTAGATAATTAGGCCATAACTATTTCATAACAACTTGAAATATTACATGTAGAGACTACTAATCTATATCCATTTTTTCATAAAATAAGAACTCTTAAAACGAAACGTGTCTAGTTCCATATTTTAGACAGCATGAGTTTTCCTTGATCCCATCCTTGACCCTATTCATCTTTAATTCCGTTGGAAAAAATTTCAAAAACATGGGTTGATAAAAAAAGCTCAATAAGGGTTATAAAATAAGTAAGGAAAACATTTTCCCATCAATAGATACAAATTAATGAAACTATATTTTTCAATCATAACATACCTTACGAAATCATATGCTTTATGAATAACACACACACATCATAAATCATAAAGGTTACTAATGGAATCCATATCAAACATACAATGTAGATATCACAGCTATGTAAGGAGTTACACTTGGAATACCTATCACAGTATATTCCCTAAATCTCTTAGGAGAAACATCACATTTACCTCCGTCACGTTACCCAATGCATTAGAGAGCTATCTCGGGCTCACCTTCCATAGGTTTATCACAGAACCACCCATATACGTAAAGAACTCCCAATAACCATTAAATAATCATAACATATAACACATGTATAATGGAGAGATAACATTTTCACATTCTAATATATCAAATCAAGATATTGAAATAAACAATGTTTTATCAAATCATTTTCAAAACCATTTAAAAAGTGATTTTTGAATCAAAGTGTCCCATACCAGTTTGAAGCTTTTAAATAAATTATCATTTGAAAACATTAATTTCCATATAAATAAATCCTAAAACTCATTTTGAAAACATGGAAATTAATGAGAAATATTTAGAATAATAAAACTTTAAAATATTTAAAATGATGTTTCAGTGAAAGAGTTTTTTTTAAAAAAAATAGAGACACTAGAATACAAATAATTGAGAAATAAAATTTAATCAGAACATTATAATATCATTAGAAAAAATTTATTCATGATATAATATGTCAAATTACAGTATTTACACCATATAAGAGTGAATTGGTGCATAAAAACAATGAATTCTCAATGGAAATGTAAATTGAGAGGAAATCTCTTATAAAGATGGTATCCTTAAATTAAGGATAAATAAATCACATAATTATGTGTGAAAAATATAAATACACCCAATATAAGTGGATATTAAGTGTAAAATAATCAGAGTTCATTCACACATATTCATTGGATGACATATTTAATAAGTACAAGTTGAAACCAATGAATTGAAATTGGGTTAAGAAGTTCCCTTGTAAAAATTTGACAGTCTAACGACATCACACTAAAATTAAGAAAATGATTTGATAAGATAAAATGGGTATCTAATCACTTAGAATTAAATTTTACATCAATGGGGATATAAAATAACATATCCCAACATAATAAGATGTAAATTGAAAGATATAATAAAAAGAAGTCTTTCAAATAGTGGAGGGTGAATGGTTCCCTTACTGATTTGGTAATGTACAAAACATACGCCACATGAACAAGGATCATAAAATTAAGATGTAAATACTCATAAATGAAATTATATTACAAAAATATTACAATAATGGGTAGTAAAAACACAACAAAAAATGAAATAGTTCCAAATATAGTATGAATCTCATGGGAATAAAAAATGAGATGAAAAACTCTTACCTCATTGTAATCAAATCGAGTCGTATGACCAAAAGTTAATGAACAAAAAATGAATCACATAATACCATTCATATAAAGATAATAATAATAATATTTATCAATGTCAGTACACATTACACAACATGAAATATATATGTGGCGAACAATGGAAATATCACAGAATTAAAAGTGAGATAAGAAATCCCTTACCTCATGTCTGACTTGACACGATCGTTCTTTAATATCATGAATAATAAATTAAAGTTAATTTATACTTTCTTAATAACCGTTTTCAAGTTTATTAATCCTTTTATATCAATTATTACCATGTTATAAACATTATATAATCATTTAAGTTAATAATGTTCATTTTGTCGATATTTGGTATTTGAGTCAAAAATGTACTTCTTATAATTACATTTTTTTCCATGTGGTCAATGGTTCATTATATCCAGAATGATATTCATGATTTATATAATATATATATAATATATATCTCGTATATACATGTATTTATAATAGTACATAACATTAAGAGGTAAGAAATGAAATGCACCGTTCATGGAGATGGTAAGCCTACGTATGCATGAACGCTACTTTCATCTCTATTTCTTATTATAATGGAGTTAAAACATAATTACACATAGTTATATTATAATTACTATATAATATCATATATAACATCATTAAATCTATCTTTTATACATCCCACATAAGTCATTAACGTGTCACACCACTTTGAGGGGGCGGTAGTTCGCGCTTCCTCAAATGCGATTATCGTATTAACCACTATGGAAACCCTAAAGGTGTGCTATAAATGGACAATAAAAAAGAATAAAGAAAACATAAACATAATATATATCATATATAAAGATAGTTCCATCATATTTTCCACCATGAGAGGCGGTTGGAGATATTTGAACGATCATAACTTCGTGAGGCGTTAGTTTGACATCTACAGAAACATTATGTTCTTTATCCATTAGATGGAGGTGTGTGTAAGTGTAGTTATAATCCTTCTAAAAAACATCCTAGTATATTGAGGATACTAGTGTTGTTAAAAAAGAAAATAATATAATATTTTAGGGTTTGGAGAAGTAAAATATAAGAAAACAAATTAAGGGAATCTGATACCTTTAATTTGGGTAACTTCGTTTGGTTTGAACCAAAGGACTTCTTGAAGTGCATTAGGTATAAGTTAAGGCTTATAGGAGGAGGAGAGGGATGTAGGGAGATTAATTGGACAGATTTTGGATGATCCAAAAGGCTTTAGAGGTGTGTGGAATTGGTCATAAGTGGTCTTCTTTTATAAGGGAGAGGAGGGGCTCTTTTGGAAAATGTGAAAAAATTATTTTATTATATATTGGTATTCGGTTTGTAATGGTCCAAAAATCATTATAAAAGATAGGATGAATGAAGGTCGAAATAAAATAATCCAATAGGAATTTGACAGGTTTTGAATAATATTTTAATAATTATAATCTAATTTTTTTGAATGATTTATTAATGAGGTAAACACTACATCATTATTGTGTCATAAATAATTTATATTATTTGATGTCTAAAAATTATAAAAAAATATACAATCATGTAGAAAATATTTTTATATTTATAAAGAATATTTATAGTCGAATATATGACTTATATAACACCATATAAAAATTAATTTAGTAAAATATATTTGCTTTTGTCATTTTTTCCTTTAATTTATGTTAATTAATCTAAATTGTCATTATCACACCCAAATGGCTCAATAGGGTACCAAAATCGACCCAAATATTACCAGGGTCATAAATTAGCAAAAAAAGAATTTTTGGAGAAATGTTAAGATAGTTTTAAATTATTATTATATTCTTTTTACCTTGAATTACCTTATTTATCTTTAACTGCGGTAAATAAAAGTCAAAATTTACTATTCACCAAAAATTATTTTCATCATATTGAACAATGTTTTACTTCTTTATAACAACAGTTTATGTCGGATTTTTGAAATTCAATTCACAGAAGTGGTAAAATTTCATTTGAATGAAAAAGTCAGTTTTTTTAACTACCACTATGTCATTTCACTATTCATCAAAATTAATGTATTTCAGAAAAATACCAACAATTCAGCCTAAGATATATTTGATATTACAATTTAAAAAATGATGTATATTTTTCCAAATTCAAAATATATAAGTGGCATTAATTAGTTATAAAATTAATTCCCGTTATCAAAACATATTGCGTGTTTTTAAAAAACAATAACTATCAAAGGATTAATACTTGTTTATGTCCAATTTCAAAGTGAAATTAATTCCAATGACCAACATTTGATTAAATGGTAAAAAATATTTTCATTTAACTTTAAAACCAATTAAAAAGATAAAATAACCATATAAATAAATTATATTAAAAGGCAATTTTTAATTAAAATACAATATTTTTCACTAGTCATTAAAAATGATCTTTATCGGAAAAATTCCAAATTTTTACACAAAGTAAATTTTGATGTCCCCAATATAAAGAAGGATTTTATTTGGTCAAATATAATGTATTAAACTGACCAAAACTAGATTTAAAAAGGTGTCTCCTTTAAATGGCGATAAATCAGGCTTTTAATGTAAATCATGATTAAAATTAAATTCATTCACATTTTAAGCCTCTAATTTTTATTGGATAAATGTAAAAACATTAAAAAAACATGTATATTAATATTGTAGTTAGTTTCATTTATTCCCACCAATAAAATGGCTAGGATATAACTACCGTTTAAAATAATAATATATTATTAGTTTGCAACGTAAGATTTTAAAGAAACTCGTTGTTACGTATCGAGTACGCTATCTAAAATAGAAACTATTTTAATGTAAAATTAATATTTAATTCCAAAATTAACAAATATAAAAAATTCATATTCATTAATTACCAGGGATGTTACATCCTTCCCCCCTTTTTAGAATTACTTCCTCGCAATTTTAAAATTTGGGCTCGGAAACATTATTGAAAGTCCCATATTTGAAAAAAAGAGTTAGTAAAACTATCACATTAAAAGAAAAAAAGATAAGTGAAATGGTCACCCAAGATAAACCATAATAATATTACATGAATAAATGGATATGTATGAGAAAAAAAGTGTCATGTAATGATGGAGAGTGATAGGAAACATGATTAGGATAATGTTAACCACAAGAAAATCACAAACTTATGATTTGTGTAAACTGTCCTTGATTACCCAGTTGGAAACGTAAACCAACCATGTTTTTTTACGTTACTTTTCATAATTTTGAGGAATTAATCCTCAAAATAGAATTATAACACAAGGAAATATACTTACCTTTAAGTAGAGTTTCATCTTTTAATAAGTTTCTACCAAAACTAATTATTTCTCTAAATGATGAGCATTCAAAAAGGCTTGGTCACATCAAAAGAAAAAGATTCATATTCTAGAGAATCATATAATCCTTTTTAGTATAAATATCTTTTTCCCCTATATTTAGACATCAAATAAAACCAAAATTTTTAGTAAAAGATCAGATAGTCACCAAAAGGATAATCCTTTATAAAAATAAATACTACTCTTAATCTCTAAAATTAAAAAAAAAACCCAATATTCAAAACAGTCCATTAAATAAATAGTTATCCTTAAATTTATTCAAAGTAATCCAAACTAAGATTGAATCCCAAATCTATGAAGGATTTAATCACATAGTCTTCCATGGAAAATCATAACATTTATCACTGAATAACATAAGTTACTCTTAAAGTCTCATACTAAAAAGTAATTATCCTAATCACATATCCTCCATGATAGGTTAATGATTTCCATAGATAACCAAAAATCAACTTCTTCTTGTTTCATAAGATCATCTATCTAAAAATAATTAGTCATACTAACTAGGGACATCACATAGTCTAGTGGTAGGTGATAAATACCAGTCTCACTTTGATTGTGGGTTTGATTCCCATAGCTTCCTTTGAGGCGACGGGTTGTCACATAGATTGCGTGTTTTCCCTTTTCAAAAACTAACAATTTTATAACATTCTAAAAAAGAGATAAATTCATCAAAAATAACCATAACATATTTTATCCACAAAGGTTATCTAATAATTTTGTTTGGCATCCCAAAATGTATTAACCAGTAATTGCCTCAAATTCAAGGATCATATAAACCCAAATGGTTCTTTATAACTATATCCACAAAACAGAAAATAATTATTCATTGAATAAAATTTTCATATATCAAACATCAGGATTACACATACTATAAAATGTCTTCTAATGTAATCTAATCATCAGAATATCCTTAATACTTTTAAGAATTAAACCATCCTAAATTCTACCATAACTCCTGAATCCCTTATATATTTACTTATTACACATTCAACATTATTCCTGATACATTAAAAATTCCTTTCCAAATAATTCTGAAATACATCTTTCCTAAGAAATATATCATGTATCATATCCTAAGATTTCAATAATATGAAAAAATATGGTATGAAATAAACCATACCTTTCATTGGTCATTGCCAGTTTCATCATCCTCAATTGGAATGGCATTAGGTCTTGGTAAATGAATATTTGTATGATCCTCGTGATCCCATTCCCAAAACATCTTCGTAGGAGATGTGTTAGCATAATGACCATGAAAACCACATTTAAACCATTCAATTGATACCTTAGAAAGGACTTCTTTCCCTTTCCTAGAGTTAACTAGATGCTTCCTTTTTATATGGTAGGTTCTTGGTTTATGACCTTCATTTCCACATCTATAGAATCTTTCTATGACTTTGAAATATTTTCCTAGGTGTTTCTTTCCACATCTTTGACACATACATTTTTAAACACACTTACCTTTATGATTATGACCGGAATATCCGTAGGGATTTGTTTGTCACATATATGATGCCTTATAGAGATCACTAAGGATCAGGTGGTCAATCATGACTCCAGATAGTTGGTTGAGAATAACCACATGTGTTCTCATTAGAGCTCCAATATCCTTCAGCTTCTCATTCAGAAAATCATCACAGTTTTCTACACATCCACTGTTACTTTGGTGCCTACAAGATGCATCCATTTACTAAAACCAAAAAGGTCAGTATGAGTATATCAGTAAAATCATCATATAATAACTTATTAGTAGGGTAAACACTAAGATATACTTTTTCATGTTATCTTAAAATCATTCATTTTATCTAAAAAAACTATGACTCTTTCTGAAATCCTAACAATTATGGTAATTTCACTTATGCTTAATAAATTCGCTAACCTCTAAATCTTTCTAAACCGACCTCTGATGCCAACTATAAGGACCCGACCATATAACATTACATAATGTTTAATTAAATGAATAATTCACATTGAGGACCTATTCAGGTTTAGAGTTCTAGATAATTAGTCCATAAATATTACATAACAACTTTAATTTTACAAGTAGTCACTACTACTCATTATCCATTTTTTTCATAAAATAAAAACTCTTTTAAAGAAACATGTCTAGTTCCATATTTTAGACAACATGACTTTTCCTTCATCTTATCCTTAACCCTATTCATCTTTAATTCCTGTAGAAAACATTTAAAAAATGTGTGATGAGCATAAAAATATTAGTAAGGGTTATAAAATAAGGAAGGAAAACATTAGACCATCAATACATACAAATCAATGAAACTATATTTTTCAATCATAACATACCGTACAAAATCAAAAGATTTATGAACAACACACAGAAATCATAAATCATAATGGTTACTTATGGAATCTATATAAAACTGAAATTTTAGCTATGAAAAAAAACATAGTAAGTTGCACATGGAATACCCATTACAGTATATTCCCTAAATATCTTAGGAGAAACATCACGATTACCTCTACCACGTTACCCAATGCCTTAAAGAGCTATCTCGGTCTCACCCGCCCTAGGTTTATCACAAAACCACCCGTATACGTAAAAAATTCTCAATAACAATAACATAATAATAGCATATAACACATGTATAAAGGAAATATAACATTTAAACATACCAATATATCAAATCAAGATATTGAAATAAACAATGTTTTATCAAATCATTTTCAAAACAATTTAAAAATAAATTGTTGAATCAAAGTGTCCCATACAACATTGATGATTTAAAATTAATTATCATATGAAGACATCAATTTCCTTATAAATAAATCCTAAAAACCATTATTAAAACATGTAGATTAATGAGAAATATTTAGAATAATAAATCTTTAAAACATTTGAAACAATATTTTTGTTAAAGAGTTTTGTAACAGAAAGAGAGACACTTGAATAAAAATAATTGAGAAATAAAATTTAATCAGAAAATTATATTATCATGATAATAAAGGGATTCAGGATATAATTTGTCAAAGTACAATATATACACCATATAAGAGTGAATTCGTGCATAAAAACAACGAAGTCTCAATGGAAATGTAAATTGAGATTAAATCCCTTGTAAAGATGGTATCCGTAAATAAAGGATAAATCAATCACATAATTATGTGTGAAAAATATAAATACACCCAATATAAGTGGATATTATGATTAAAACAATCATAGGTTATTCAGATATATTCATTGGATTAAATATTCAATAAGTACATGTTGAACCCAAAAAATTGAAATTGGGTTAAGAAGTTCCCTTATAAAAATTTGACAGCCTAACGTCGTCACTTTAAAATTCAGAAAATAAGTTGATAAGATAAAAAGGTTATCTCATCACTTGGAAAATAATTTTACAACAATGGGGATATAAGAGAACATATCCCAACATAATAAGATGTAAATTAAAAGACATAATAAAAAGAAGTCTTTTAAATTGAGGATGGTGAAATGTTTCTTTACTGATTTGGTAACGTACAAAACATACAACAAATGATGAAGGATCGAAAAATTAAGATCTAAATAATCATAAATGAAATTATATTACATAATTATTACAATAATGGGCTGTAAATACACCACACAAAAGGAAATAGTGGAAAATATAGCATGAATCACATGGGAATACAAAGTTAGAAGAAACACTATTACTTCATTGTAATCAAATCGAGTCGTATGACCAAAAGTTAATGACCAAAAAATAAATCACATAATACCATGAATATAAATATAATAATCATAATATATATCAATGGTAGTACACATTACACCACATGCAATAAATAAGTGGAAAACAATGGAAATATCAATGAATTAACAGTGAGAAAAGAAATCCCTTACCTCATGTCCGACTTGAATCGATCATTCTTTAATCTCCTGAATAATAAACTAAAGTTAATTTCTAATTGATTAAGAACTTTTTTCATGTTTATTATCCCTTTTATATCACTTATTACCAAGTTATAAACATTATGTCATCATTAAAGATAATAATGTTCATTTTGTCGAGATTTGGTACTTGAGTTAAAAATGGACTTCTTATAATTACATGTCATTCATGTGGTCAATGGTGCATTATATCCATAATGATATTCATGATTTAGATATCATATATATCATATATATCTAGTAAATAAATGTATTTATAATAGTACATAACATTTAGAGGTATGAAATGAAATGCACCGTTCATGGAGACAATAAGCCGTACGTACGCATGAACACTACTTTCATTTCTATTTCTTATTTAAATGGAATTAATAAATCATGATACATAGTTATATTATAATTAAAGTTTAATATCATATATAAAATCATTAAATTTATCATTTATACATCCCACATAAGGCATTAACGAGTAACATCACTTTGAGGGGGCGGTAGTCTGCGCTTCCTCAAATGAGATTATCATATTTACCCACTATAGAAACCATAAAGGCGTGCTATAAATGAAAAATATAGAGGCATAAAAATAAAATAAACATAAATATATCATATTTAAATACAATTACATCATAATTTCCATATTATAGGCGGTTGGAGATATTTGAACAGTCATAGTTTCGTAAGGTGTTATTTTTCCATCCACAAAAACATTATGTTTTTCATCCATTAGTTGTAGGTGTGTGTATGTTTAGTTCGAATAATTATCATAAAAATACACTAGTATATTGAAGATACTGGTGTTGGTAAAAAAGAAAGGAATAAAATAGTTTAGGGGTTGGAGAAGTAAAATAATAGAAAACAAATTAAGAGAAATTGTTACCTTTAATTTGGGTAACTCCCTTTGGTTGGAACAAAAGGACATCTTGAAGTTCCTTCTGCCAAAGGTAAGGCTTCTAGGAGGAGGAGAGGGATTTAGGGAGAATAATTGGACAGATTTTGGACTAACAAAAAGTCTTGAGTGGTTTGTGGAATTTGTTAGATGTGGTTCCTTTAATAAGGGAGAGGAGGATCTCTTTAGGAATGTGTGAAAACATTATTTTATTATATATTGATATTCAGTTTCTTATGCTCCAAAAATCCTTATAGTTGAATATAAAATTAATAAAGGTTGAAATAAAATCACCAAATAGGAATTGTACAGGTTTTGGAAAATATTTTAATCATTATAATCTTATTTATTTAAATGAATTTTTAATGAGGTAAACACTGCATCATTATTGTGTCATAAATAATATAAATTTTTTGATGTCTAAAAATTATAAAAAAATAATATATTTAGGAAATATTTTTAGCATTATAAATAATTTTTTTAGTCTAAAATATGACTTATATAACACCATATAAAAAATAATTTTTCTAAAAGATATTTTCTTTTGTCATTTTTGCCTTTACTATAATTTAATTAATCTAAATTGTCATTATCACTCTCAAGTGGGTCAATGGGGTCCCAAAATCATTCCGAAGATGCCCATGGTCATAAAATACTCAACCAATAAGGTTTGGACAAGTGTTAAGATAATTTTTAATTATTATAATATTCTTTTTAACTTGAATTATCTTATTTACCTTTAACCGCGGTAAATAAATGTCAAAATTTACTATTCACCAAATATTATTTTCATCTTATTGAACAAAATATTACTTATTGATAACAAAAATGTATATCTGAATTTTGAAATTCAATTCATAGAAGTGGTAAAATTACATTTAAATGAAAAAGTTAGTTTTTTATCTACCACTATGTGGTTTCACTATTCATCAAAAATTGATGTTTTTCAGAAAAATACCAAAAATTACACCTAAGATGTATTTGATATTTCAAATTCAATAATGATGTCTAATTTTTCAAATTCATAAAATAGAAGTGGAATTAATTAATTTTCAAATAATTTCTCGTTATCAAAACAAATAGCGTGTTTTTATGAAACAACAACTATCAAAAGATTGATAATTTTTTATGTCCAATTTCAAAGATAAATTAATTCAAATGAGCAACATTGGATTAAATGGAAAAAATATATATTAATTTCACTTTAAAACCAATTAAAAATACAATATAACCATATAAATTAATTAGTTTAATAGGCGCATTTGAATTAAAATATAATAATTTTCACTATTCATTAAAAAACGAACGTTATCGGAAAAATTCAAAAAAATTTACACAAAGTAAATTTTTATTTCCCCATTATAAAAAAGGATTTTATTTGGTCATATATAATGTATTAATGTGATGAAAACTATATTTAAAAAGGTTTCTCCATTAAAATGTGGTAAATCGGCTGTTTAATGTAAATTATGCTTAAAATTAGATTCATTCACATTTTAAGCCTCTAATTTTTATGGGATAAAGGTAAATAAATTTAAAAATCATGTATAATAATATTGTAGTTAGTTTCGTTCATTCATGCCAATAATACAACTAGGAGATAACTACCATTTAAAATAATAATATATTATTAGTGTGTAATGTAAGATTTCAATGAAACCTGTTGTTGTGTATCAGGTACACTATCGAACATAGAAACCCTTTTATGTTAAAATTAATATTTAATTAAAAAATTAATTAATATGAAAACTTTATATTCTTTATTTACCATGGATGTTACATTTGGTCTTACTTTTAATTTTTGATAGTGAGCATTATATGTGTGTACCCATAGTCCCCTTCACACCCATTTTTTTCTCGATATATGCCATCATGATCATGTTTTTTTACTAATTATTATTATTTATCATTCACAAGTTGTTTACTTATATTTCATTACTTATTCATTTCCTTCCAATATTATTTGCATAAAAATATTATTCCATTTGTTATTATCAATTGTTTAAGGCTGTTCTTAAAAAGATAAATGAGGGAATAATACACTCTTGGAAACATAGAAGGACCTCACATCTTGTTTTCAGCCTCTAGAGATTTTGGAGATACACTTGAGGTCATGTGGCCACCACCTTAGGGAATAAATCAGTAGCAGTCGGTGTGGGACACTATATTGTTGTATCAGAGTTCCTTTTTTTCCTTTCTCTTTTTTTGGGATAAATATAAGATTAATACAATGGAATTTGGAATTTAATCTGTTTTTGGACATTTAAAATCCATTTACAGGGTTACCCAACTTACAAAGGTTAAGAATTTGGGATATTTATTATTCCATTTATGGTTGATATGATTTATCTATTGGTTGATACACTTGTCTTATAGTGTTGTTAAAATTTTTATATTGGGAATTATGATTTCTTATATTTATCCGGATGAGATAAGGGAATATTAAAAGCATGAATCATTATAGAATGTATATGAGATGAACTATCATGCATATTACTATGTCATATCTAATTTTCAGTGTGCATTTTCCTACATGGATGTGATTTTTTTCATGCCTTATTTTTATAAATTATATTTCTCGATTGTTATAAATATAGAAACGGTCCAATTTAATTTTTAGAATAATTTTATAAATTATATATATTGTACTCTTAAATTTTTATTTATAAAGAGTATAGGCCCTTAAAAAATTGAAATGTTGCTCCATGAAATCCAATCTTTTAAAAATTATTTGAAGCATAAATGAGTCAAAATGGATACCACCTTTAGAAAATAAATTTATTTATGCATGTGTATGTGATTCCTTGACTTTGAATGTACCTTGGAGATGGGATATAGTCCATGTTTCTTTTCATCATTTATGTCTGTTATTATTTAGACCTAGCTATAAGAGAAGGTTTAGAGTGTTTTCATGTTCATGGAGGAATTGTAGATACACTTTCTTACTACTCTATTTATGTTCTATCATTATCTATTTTCCCTAAATTCATTCCATATACATTATAAATTTATATCCAAGGTGTATAGGTTTATAAATGTAGTGTTATTGAACTATGATATATATGTATTATATGCCATGATAGTGGCGACGAGTACACTCTAATAGTGGGAGGAACATAGCCACCCATTTTACATAATATAGATCCTATTGAGAATCCTCCTGATGATATTTTACTAAGAATAAATAAACAATTTAGGTATATTTTTTTCATGTCTATGCATTCTTTTAAGAGTTCTCCTAAGCCTACCCCAACTATGGCTGAGCTCACTCATGAATTTCAGTATCAGTATTCTCCTACCTTCTCAAGGGATGGTGGATGTCATGATGGAGAGTCATGGATATAAGATATGTAATCTATATTTTACCATACTAAGAAACCTACAGATTAGAGGATAAATCTTTCTACCAACATGTTACCTGATTCTTACAAGTCATTATGGGATGAAATTTATCAGTCATATAATTACAAAGATATAGTTTAGGTAGACTTCCAAATTACATTCTATACTCATTTATTCATATAGAATATGAAAGATGATTTATAGGGTGTTCATTCCTCTTCAATAGGGAATTATGATAGATCATGAGTTTTCTTCTTAATTTACTGAGCTTTATGGATTCTCTCAATATATGACCGATGATTAGTTGATGATTTTTTGGTTTTTTAGGATAGTATTTTCCATATTTTCTATTCAAAAGTAAACTCAGTCTTGTTGAATATAGTTACAATGATAGTGAAATAGTCCTTAATTAGAGATATCAGAATCTCAAATATGATGACAATGTGATGCATGGATGTTCTTTTCAATGGAAATGAGATGGTTCTCCAGGTAGTACAAGGAGTCATCCTCATGGATTATGTGGGGCGGTTCCAACCAGATGATATATGGGTCCATATTATGTCTATAGTGTAGAAGGGTATTCTATAAGATGCATCGGTGCATGAGGAACCTGATAGAATGTCGAACAAGATTTATGGTGTGTCCTCTTCACTAATTTGTCCATTTGATTCCTATTGAATCTAGTGGTAGGGGGTCAATATAATCCCATATATCTGTTATAGGATTAGGGACTCCACGTCAGGCTATGATTTTGTATTCTACGGGCTGGTCGGGATGATAAATCATTGGTCATCGATTAGGTAGCCTTGCCCATGTTCTTATGCATCCGTAGAGTTGGTTTGGTCAGCATAATCATGAAACATTTCCGGGTCATGGTTCGTAAATATGTATGCAGTGCATCTAGAACAAGAGGAGAAAAGTTCATGACCTTCCACAGTTAGAGGTTATATCCTATTATCCTGTACATTAGTTTCGTCCATTTTCGATATAGATGATTCACATTCATTCATATATTCTGCATGTGTGGAGATTCATTGTATAGTAATCAAGTAGTTCTATGGTGTCATGTTCCTCAAATTTCTGCGAGTGGTCCCAGCAATGGGAAAAGACAAGTGTCAGGAGTTCCCCCTTGAGATTGTTGGGTGTCATTTCTTCTATTATTTCATGGTCCTTGAGACGACTGGCTTTAACGTCATTCTTGGTATTGAGTATATTGTACCTTATCATTAACATGTGTAGTTTTATCATAATCGAGTGACATTCAAATCACTTGAGGGAAGTACATATTTACACAATGGAGAATGGGATATCCCGAAGGATCGAACCAGGCGAAATCGTACTGGGACGGGCAGAGTGAAAACTTAGTTTGTGTGTCACTTTATAAGCAATCATGGAATGTATTTAGTATAATTCTCACCAATTGTGGATAATTTCAATGATTTATCCTCTATGCATTTTATTATTT
Source organism: Viscum album (assembly GCA_963277665.1). Taxonomy (NCBI): domain Eukaryota; kingdom Viridiplantae; phylum Streptophyta; class Magnoliopsida; order Santalales; family Viscaceae; genus Viscum; species Viscum album. Next base: position 1,143,143,154 of record OY728159.1, on the reverse strand, counting down.
TACGTCATAAAATAATGGATGAGTTCACAATAGAGGATGTATTGGGTGTGGCACCATTTCTCATTCCTCCTTATCAGATGGAACCTACAAAACTCTATGAACTCATGAATTTACTTGAAGACATTGAGGATAAGGGTTTTATCCAACCCACCAAATCTCCATTGGGTACCTCAGATATTTTTTGCATTAAATCCAATTAAACCATCTTGTGGTGAAAAAATAGGTATCCACTTCCTCATAAAAATGATCTCATAGACTAGCTCTGAGGAGAAATAGTTTTCTCAAATAATTTATTTGAGTTCAGGATATCATTAGGTACATGTGAGAGCATCAGATATACTATATAAAATGTTCCAAATCAATTAAGAGATGTATGAGTACTTGGTTATTTTGTTTCATCTATTGAACTCTCTAGAAATATTTAGGTCTTTGATAAATTAGGGTTTTCAGAAACATATTGATTTTATCATGGTATCTTTCATATACTACATATTTTAGTACTCATGTTCCATACATGACCATGCTAATCATCTTGAGATCTAACCGAGTAAACTTAGAGAGAACTATCGATATACAAAGATCAAAAAATGCCTCTTTTGGATGGGGATGATTACTTCTTGGGATATATCATATATGAGTAAAGAGTCTTAGTTGACCAACTTATTAGAAATATTTTTTCTACTACTCACATATATCAGCATCCCACTCTAATGTATTTGAGGAGTGGCCAAATATTCTTTTAGAAGATATTCTACCACCCTTTTAAGTGAAAATAGATGAAGAGTTGTTTTTATAGAGGAGATGATGTAATGTCCCAAAAATATCCAATGGTTTGGAAAATTTAATTTTTTTTAAATCATAAAAATGTCCATAGTAATGATTTATAAGCTGTTAAATAAGGTCTTGGTTGTGTTTAAGACACGATTAATTCTTATAATATTTGAAAAATGTAAATAGGTTGTGCCTCAAAGTTTTCCTTCAACTGTGAACCTGAGGGAACATTGTCATATAGGGTGTTAGATGTTTTGGACTCATCCCATATTCAAAGATTTCATATGGATAGTAAAATCATGTTGCTAAAAATTTATGGATAACCTTATATCTATTAAAGGTGCATGGTTGGTACACTTATTTTCCGCACTATGTGGAATGGTAGTGTGTAGTTCAAAATGACGGTGAATTTACAACTTTTATTTTCATTAATGTTTTTTTGGTTTTCATTCAATCTTTAATACTTTACTCCAGTAGCCTCCTCCAACTATTGGTGCCTGCACTCCCCTACTCAGCTACATGACGTTTCTATATTTCTCCATTATTTCTCCATTGATTCCTTCATCATCTAAATCTACAGACTCATCTTGGTAATCTCTACCTTTAACACCCTTCTTCTTCATTATACTTCTACCATCCAATAAGGAATTTTTTGGAATGTCTATTTCCCTGTTTTCTAAGAGATTGATATTATTTCATTTACTCTAATTTTAGGTTGAATAAATGATTTTAAATAGATGTGTGGATGAATATGACTTTGACGTAGGGTGTCTTGGCCTTTCTGTATCATTTCATGACTTTTTAGATGTCATGTCATTGTTCTTCTCACTAAAATCATCCAGTGAGGCATTGTTAATTCATATTAAATTTATTTTAATGTTTTTTCATGTCATATATGTTCTTAAATTATAGAGAAACCCAATCATGGTGTGCTCATATGTCATTGTCCACAACTATGGTTTTTCCCACCTTTGTTTCCCCTTTTTCATATATACCATGTTATTAACTATTAAAAGTGAGTTGAGTTTTATTTTAAATTCCTTTCATTATATATTGAATTAAGGTAATTAGTTATCCATGAGAGCTACCCTTAATCTTCAGGCATTTCCCTTTTTATTTAAAAGCACATGCACTATGAAATTCACTGAATTATTTATGCCTGATAACTAAACATTCTCATTTCATGTTGGATTAAAACCGTGTTTTTCTATGTGAGTGATTAAATTTATGTTACTATCTTTTCGATGTTCTTTTCCATCATTTTAGGATTATTTCTTAAGTAGTTTTATATGTTTAAATGCAGTTTTAATATTGATCATGATTTATCACATGATATATTGAAATTTAATTATTGACATGTGATTAAAGGCATGTTAATTCCATGATCCTTTTCTTTATTTTCCATGATTGTTCTTATTTTATTTTTCATAATGGTCATAGCTTGTTTATTTGTGTATATGCATGAGTATAGTTTTCCATATATGTTTAATTAGACTTATGAAATAAGGATATTTGTATAGGTTATTGATTTGAGATGTTCACTTCATCGAATAATACTATATTGATGACTTTAATTGTTAAGTTATATTCATATCATGACACCCTTGCTATGGGCTGGGAGAGGGAATTGGTCACAATTTATGGAGTCAATGGATTGACTCACCATGATCAGTTGGTTACTATTGACACATTTAGAGTGATAATTTGGAATTATACGTATGGGACCACTAGGTGGATTTACTTATACCCATGAGAGAGACATGTTCCCTTGTTGAGAAACTGAAGATAGATCCATTGGCAAGATGGTTACAGCTTTCCCCGGATGATCCTCAATCCCATATGTGAGATACATGGTATGGAATCAGGGTAACTATTTCAGGAGTGATATAATGACCATCATATGGGATTTTTTGGAGAGACATAATGACATATTTTACATTAGAAATTTCATAGATACCCTTTGGATTCTACATAGATCGACTAAGACTAACTCATGTTCTACCTTAGAAATGATGGATTGTTTGATCTATCTTTTCAAATGTGATACATATAGTGTTATTATTATTTATTTGGAGTTTACTTGTTTGATGAAATAGAAAATTTATCCCTATAAAATAGAAAATTCTTTGAGATTTTCCCTTTGGGGTTATCTGGATTACATTGTCCCTGGTATTTATATTATGCCTTGAATAGTGAATCTCTCCATACATTCGGTTGAGGCCGATTAAGGTGGTATTGTATGGGTGTTCATTTATGAACCCATAACAAAATGTAGTTATTGTATTTATTTGATACTCTTAATTTATTTTATATTGGCACAGTGTTCTTCTACTTACAACATGAAGTGGATCTTCATAGAAATTGTGTGTGTTGTCCTACTGAGATAAGATCTCACATCCTGATCCATTTTCATTTGAACTTTAGAATAATTTATGAAATAAGTAATGGATAGAGGTAATGTTTCTTCTTCTAATGATTGATTTAGTTTCTACATAGGATGGATCTTGAGGGTATAAGACGGATCCTTTGTTTGATACGTGGTGTAGAAGTTTTGGCCTTATTTTTTAATTTATGATAGCATTTCATATATTTTTATACACTGGTTCCCATGTAGTATCATTTTCTGAATACACATGTGACATCATGATTATATTTTTTTGCCTATTATGGTTATTTACAGTCCCGTAGTTAATTACTTTATTCCATATCCTATTCTTTTAATTATTATATTATCTTTTTACAAACATGTGTTTACTTTTTATTATATATTGTTTATAACTATGATAAACAATATTTTTTGGGGAATAATATCCCGATGGATGCATCCCAGGACCTCACTTATAGTCATTGTAGTCTTTTGTTTTGGGAGATGTTCTTGAGGTCAGCATGACAACACCTTCGGGAATAGTTCAGCAACACTTGTGGTAGGATGCGACCCATGGTTCCCCTCTTCTATCTTAGTGATATCATAGCCCTGACTTTTTTTCATGTAGTAAAACCATCAAAAAAATATTGAATGATTTTTTCCATCACATTTATTATTTAGAAACTTATTCACAATGTGTGTGCAATGATTTAATAGAAGATATGGTGTCCTTTAATTCTTCCCCAATAAAAAGGATTTTATGAACATACAAAAGAAGTGATGGGATGAAAAAATCTCTACCTTCCATGATTTTTTATAGAGAGTAATCTATTGAAGTTTATTGTTTCCTCAATTATTATAATATTCACAAATGGAAAAATTGGTTTTTAAGAGTTGGCCCCCTTCACAAAAAAAGTTTTTCAAAGGAAAAACCTCATATATATCCATTATTAATAAAGTATTGTCTTAAAGATCCATGGATGGTGAATTTTATCATCATAAAATCACTTGAAACCCAATATTTCATGAGGATATAATAATTAAAGTTCTACTTAATTATGTATAATTCCTATGATAAATCAATCAGAAATGAAAAATTTCATGCTTTTGATTTCATCTTTATAAGGAAAATTCATTCTAAAGAAGTTAATATAAAATTTTTAATATCCTTCCTAGGGATACCAAAATAGGTTTGTTGTTAGTTGTTCATTGATCAATTTTACAAAAATGACCATAATTATTTTACTAACAATTATAGGAATATTATTTCCAAGAGAAACCATCCTAAAATCCTTCAGGTCAATACCATTATCTTTCATAGAAAATAATTCTATAATGTGAGAATTTTTCCCATATTTCATAGAATCCTGAATAAAAAAATCATTAACTATATTTGATATATCATCCATTGAGATGTTATAATAAAACACAATTTTTAGTATAACCATCAAGGCCGACTCCACTATCCATTTTGAAATAATGTAGAGAGAACATCACTTATTTTAATGGATTCTTGCTAAGATCTTGAATTTGATGCTTCTCAATGCATGGGGTAATATTATCAAATCAATGTAGATGTGAAATCTGTTCCATAAACAAAATAAATTCATTAAAATTATCCCTATAGAACATTGTAAATATGATTTTCATTTATATAAATACATTTTCATCCAAAAAATTCTATTATTTTGTTATTTAATTTGTTTTTCATTTTTCTATATATGAAATAATTTCTTATTTTAATACCCTTAATTTAGATATTTAATGTTTAGTTTGAATATATTTAGTAATTTTTGGATAGTATAGAGATCATCCATATGGTTTCTAGAATATTATTTGTCCCTATATGGAATAATTTGACTATGATTTTTATACTGAGAGTCTCTATGATACTTCTCATCATCCTTGATTTCTTAATAAAGATTAAAAAATGTCCATATTTTATAATCATTAAAAATTTCTTTAAATAACTTATGTATTTAATCTTGAATCCAAATTGAACTATGCAAATTTTTTCTCCTTCTCGTTCCAAATAGTTATTTCGCTTCATCCATGATTGGCATATTATAAATTATTTAATTTGAACGGTAAATTTGTCGAACAACAAAGATTAGTGGAGTGAAAAACAATTATATGATTTCAATATAAGTGGTGTTTGGGGAGAGAATATCCCAACAACCTAATTTCTCTTCACATTCCATCAATTTGGATAAATCATATGTCATGTTTAATTTCATTCCTTCCATGAAATGCATATCTTCTCCATGTAAACAAATTTCTAGTAATTGGGATCTCATAAATATTACATTGATTACTGTATGTGGATAATTTCAATGAAGTAATATTATTGATGTTGAGACATTTTTTATAGGGATTTAATATGGTGTTTATGACCCCAGAACAATACACTTATTTCATATGTTCTAAGAAATGACTTCAAATTAAATCCAAAAATTTCTTCTTCTAATTAATGACATTGTGGAATAAAAATAATGATATATGAAAGATAATGACTTGATAATTGAATGATACAATAATATAAAGAGATAACATAATGCTTGTTAGAATATTAATTATATAATGTTTAAGAATCTAAATGTTATCCATGTTACTATCATACAGATCCTGAGAGATAAAACTATAAAAAATTGAGGTCCATTTAAAATCCTTCCTTTTATCAAATAACATTTTTAGCTCCTAAATTACAATAATCACCAATTCTGTCAATAACATTTTTCAACAAGTATTTAGTTATTGGGTAATTTTGAATCCCTTTGAAATTCAATTATCGTATCTTCATTTTCGTGGTATTTACCCCTTGTCTTGAGACCCTCTATTGTTCCACATCAATGTGGCCTTTATTTTATTTCAATATTTCATTTTCCTCATTTCATCTTAGAGCTAGATCCATTTTTATATAGAATTTTGTACTTATTATTCAGTGACTAGGCCCTTATAGGAGACATTCCCTTCAATATTATTTTCATTTTCATTGATCTCAACATATTCACCAAGATATGAGTGTTCAATCATATCATACTATAAATACAACTCAATGAAATTAACATTTTTAGGAAATGCATGGCCATAGATTGTTTGTCCACAAATTTCATCATTATATCATCCTTGGTTAGTAGAACAAGTGATAAAGAACCTCCCATGTATGTTTCTTTAATAAATTCTCCATTAAAACATTGATTTTTATCAGTAGTGAATAAAATTATAAATTTGGTCATGTCAGTACCAAGAAAAGAGTTTCCAACAACTCAATCCCCATTTTTTCAATAGATGCATCTAGAGAAACATGTTGATAACCATAATGATTAACTATATTTTCCTTTAGAATGGTTTGATTATTTAATTTCAGAATTATCAGTCACTAGAATTTAGTTTATATTCCAATTACCATATATTTTCTATGTTGTAGTTGTAGAAGGCTCATGATCATTGAGCTTGAATCCCCATGATTTTTTTTTCAAATCTTCTTCAAAATTAAAAGGAATTTGAATTTCGTTTCTATGTGAGTTACCAACACCGTTATCAAGATGATCCTGAGTCATTTTAGAATAATTTAATTCATCTAATAGATTCTCATTAAAGGAATTGGGATCCTTACATTATGCGGTTGGCATGGTATGCCAATCTTGTATATCATTTTGTCAATATCCCTCCCTTTATGTCATTTCTTCCTCAAGAAATTGTTTTGAAGGATATTTCAAAATTATTTTCCATCTAATATGACTTATATTGTTATTACTATAGCCATTTTTTCTGGACGCATTTCATTATCAAAATGGAATTATTTTTTCTATCATAATTTTTATGAAACCCATTTTCATTCACTAGTTATATGATCATGAATCCCACATTTTCAAGGGTTATGAATTGATGAAATGATTAGGAACCCTATCTATTTTCCAAAGCTTATGATATGATTGAATATTTATGGTACCCATTTTATTTCATTTTTTATGATATTATTTATTCTGATCATATTTCACATGTATTTTCGATTAAATTATGAGACTGGTAGGATCTATACATCCCTCTAATGCATTGGTTATGATTTATATCTAATGCGATAGACACGACTGGGATGTGGGGTTAACTTGGTTCAATATTGGAATTTATCAGGTAATATGGTCATGGGAGTTTACCTTGACTACCAATATTATATGTATAGTGAACCCATACTACCAAGATGGCATTGGTAGAAATTTATGGGCTTCTATTAAAATCATTTTATATTTTTTAGGTGTTTGCCAAAAATTCATTGTCTTATTCTTATGTTATTGTCCCATGGATTATTCTCATCACCCACATATGATTCATGTCATATGAATAACCAATATTTATTCCTTGATCATCTATATGATCTTTTATATCAAGGGTATAATCTTCAAATGTCATCTTCATGTTCTCATAACCTTATTTACATAGTATTATTATGTATCTCCTTTTTTACCATTATTGAGCATTTGAGCTCACCCATTTCCTGTGTTTCCTTTATACATGTTATGAATAGTGGTTTAAATTAAAATTACTAATAGGGATGAAATTTTATGGAAAGATTAAAAATCAGTTATAGAGTTAGAATATTTTGTTCCAGGTTTCCAAAGACACTATTTAATTTTGGTCCTCATGAATTTATTTTTATAATGAGAAGAGTATTCATGTATATTGATTTCATATCCATGTATGTTACATCTAGGTTTCTATATTTTTTATTGAACGAAATTATTATTCATCCTTCGAAAACTAGGATTAAAAATATTTGGTGATATCATTAAGGATATTTCTAAGGATATGTCATGGAATGAGTTTAAAGATGACTTTTTTTAGGAAATTTTCCATGAATATTGGTTATGTATAGAGTGAGTAGATTCATAGAAATAAATCCCCTCAAGATACTAAATTTGGATGTGGCTTTGAAATAGATGTAAATTGTGGAAACAATCTTAAAAACACCATATTTAACTATAGTTGACTGGGAACTAGATCACAACAATTATCCGTGTTACACAACTAGTTTGAAACTATGAGGGATATTCTTTAATAATTCAAAAACTATTTATGATACATCATGAAGGGTTTATATAATCTATCGCTATTAAGAATCGAGGATAAACCAAAGGTGTCACAGATAAATGAAGAAGGTGTCATGGTTTTTAAATATTATAATTTATTTCTCATGATTATGAGGTTTTATGTAATGGTAAATTGTTATTAAATAATGTTTTTGGGTTTAATTTATTTTTTCGAACTATAAGTAATTGTTTTAATGTTGAATGTGATTGAAAAATTTCATATTAGATGTAAAATGTGATGATTTATACGGTGAATGATGTTGGGATTATGCCTAATAATTTTCCATGGAACATGATTAAAAATTTATAATTTAACCAAATCTCAGACTCACCTAGGAAGATAAGGAAGGAGTTTCTTTAGAGTTTGGGTAATTTAGAATTCAAATTATTGAATATTACTTTTCCATTATGTCATTAATGTGAAAATAATAACCTAGGTGAATGTATTAGAGGAACATGAATATTTTTTGATTTTTGAAAATAAAGACTGAATGAAAATAACAACAATGGATATATAAAGAGTTTGATTAAAAAAATTGATGAGAATATTGTCCTCCTTGATACATCATAAAAAAGTAAATTAATTAAGTGTGGAATGAATGGTTATTATGAAAATTTATTTCTTATTTGAAAATATCACGAAGATAATTATCTTATGATAAGATAATAGTTTTTAGATAATGATTTATCTGATATGAATATGTAAATTGGATGATACTGATTATTTGTAAACTAATTTGGGAGTTTTTGACGAGTGTTTTATTCTATCATTGATGAACATAAAAATATTTTCTATTATATATATATAATAATATTTGAAATAAATAAACATGAAATTTTAAAAAAATTATTTGGAGTCTTTTGACATATTACCATTTTCAAAAGAATACATGATAAAGGTAATCATATGTATTCAATGAGAAAACAAAACGTTACTTAATGATATATACGGGAACAATCATATTCTATTTTGTAAAATTTAATGGACTTATTTATAATGTTTTTGTGTTGTATATTTCAAAAGGGTTATAATGTTTACCATTTATGGAATTGTATATGTTTAAGTATTGTATCTCTATATATGGATTTATGAATATTTTAAAACTTTTGAAATCATTTTTTTTGTGAAAATTAAATATGGGATGAAATGTCTTTAAATTTATGGATCTCATGATATATTAAGTATTACTAAATGAAAAACTCACCTTTATTACTTGGAATTAGTGATGAAGTATTATTATCTCAAGGTATAAAAAAGAGATATGTCATCTGGAAATTTTTTATGTATTTCTTTTCATAAAAATTATTTAAATTTAGAAAAAGGTATATTGAAAACATAATTGATATCCTTGAACCCTAGATTTTGGTGAATCAAATGTTGCCTTAAATCATGGTAGATTTATAGATTTTTGATTTTTGACATTACCTTAACTGTTTACACTATCACTCTCCATCAAAACAAGATTGTTAGATTAATATTTTATGTCAATGTTTTCAATTAACCCCTATGTTCTCCCAGTTTGAAACCTTTAAATGTGTTAAATTTTGTAACCATTATGTTTACAACATTCATTTTTAACGGATTTTTCTGAATTCATTTTAATGTTGTGGGTTTCAAAGAAAGAAAATTTCATGTATCAATAATTTGATAACCCACAAATATTTTGAGGTACAATTTCATTTTATATGGGATAAAATGTAACTCCTCAAGAATTTTTGAATTATTATATTTTAAATAATTTTCATCTTTTTATATTTTTTCATATCATGAAAAGCTGAATATATCCTTTATATATATATAATTAATAAATTATTAAATAATTATACAAAAAACCATGTTAATCATTCACAACATGAACCACTTATATTATCATTCAGTACACATAACGCTATATTTGTCATGTTTTAATCTCAATATCTAGTCCCTTCGGCAGCTTGCCTAACACAAAGGGATGACATTTACTGAAGTAAAATATACTATTAATACTATTAATAAAATATTATTATAGATCCACAATGTTGTTAGAATGGAATTCAAGAATAAAATTATCTATTTTTTTAGAAAATAAATATGATTTATAAATTTATGTAAAATTAATCCTTTTGTTATAAATTATTATACGTGAATTAAAGATCTATAGGCGAATAATGAAATTATATTTTTAGGAAAACAATTATCCTATGATAAATACTCTGGTAAGTCAAAAAATAAATAAAATTTATTAATGATTAAAATAACTTTTATAATATATATTCAATATTTACTTTTGGTCTCATAAAATTTAATTTATATGAATAAGATAAGAATGAATCCAATTTTATGAATTAAATGATGTATTTTAACTAAAATGTAATTGTTCTACTATATAATGGAAATCCAATTTTTAGTATGAATTTTCATACTCTAAAATTTTTTATTATATAAAAATAGAATATATTTTTAAATAGGAATATAAAAAATATTTTGGGTTAGTTTTTTGTTCCCTTATGAGATGCTTCATTTTTTAATGAATAGTGAAAAACATTGATTTTTAATTCAAATTTGATATTTCATCCAATTTATTTAATAGGATAAATTATATTATAATTTGGTTTTAATATATAATAAAGTAAATTATTAATCACTTAATACAATTTAGGTCTTTTTCATCAATTATAAATTGATATTTAATACAAAAACATTGAAACATTTGATCATCTCTACTTTAAAAACCCTTTCTTTCATCCCCTCAACAGTTTTAAATTTAAATTAAATTCTTCCACATATGTGATTTGAAATTGGAAATAGAAATTATATATTTTTAATCATTATAAATTTTAATTAATAATATGTTCAAAATATTTTTTGACATAAAATATTGTTGAAAGTAATTAAACTTAATTACAGCGATTAAGTGAAAAAATAACTTCAAAAATGACAACATGCTAAAAATATAGCAAACAATGACCCATAAACGAGTATAATATACATTTTGAGGCCATATTTATACCTTATCATTCCTTTAGTATAACATGTGTCATTATTGGGGCCATATTACTGGGTAAAACAAGGGTGGAATTCCATCATTCAAAAATTTAGAAGAATTCCACTCCCCCTCCAGTATAAAAAGGTACTCACCCCTCCAAATTTTCACCCATATAATGACCTATAGAATGAAAATTATACACTACAATAATATTTCAACATCCATAAATTAATTATAGGAGACTTAATTTTTTATTCAAAACATCCAAATAATCCTATTAGTGCAAACTAAAAAAAGCTACCCAATGAAGATATAACATCCTTCACCCAGATATTTTGTTGAATTTTAATTATCCACCCTATAAGACTTATATTAAATGAATATAAAGAAATATCAGTATACTAAATATACTAATATATTTTAATTGTATTTCTTCAACCAAAACATACACGCACTTCCATATAATGCATAACAAACATACTATTCTTATCTACGTAGATCTACCTCCTCACAAAATGATGTAGTTAATTTCTCAAATTCCACATATAATGAGTGGAAATTATGATGGAAAATATGTTGTTATATGATATATGAGATATCTATTATGTATTTATTCTTAATTAATTTTTATATAAAACATACCTTTAGGATTCCTATTTTCTACAAAGTGATGACATCGTTTGTGGATGTGTGGACAACCACCACCTCAATGTGATGTGGTTTGTCCACACTCTACATGGAATGTATTATGTATTGGATTAATAAACATATATGATATATATAAAATCATAATTCTAATTTTATGATAATATTTATATATAAACACATTTTTATTTTTTTTCTTTTTCTCATTCATAGCGATTATTAAATGGAAAAAACATTCATTTGTACACATAACGAAAGGTATCAATGAACGATGCATTCCATTTAATATTTATATAATTTTTATATTATTATAATTTTTTTTGAATATATAGTATATTTATATCAAGATTTATATTCTTGAAATAATTAAATTGTGACCTAAGTAAGATGATTGAGAAGAATAAGTCAAAACATGTTAAAAAAACAAAACAGATATTACCCAAAGAACAACATTAACATGGAATTATTTTAAAGTTTAATATAAACATATATATGGTATATTATAAAATAAAATGATTATGTGGTAGATTAAAAACAATATTATATTTATTATATATGTTTTTAACCTGTATGAAGAAATTCAAGGCTTAAGTTGAGGGTTTTCACATCTCAGTTTTTATATCCCTAAGATACAAGCCATATTCACCTCCCATTTATTTTATGTGCAATATATAATAAAAAGGATGTATTTTTTATTATTATACACAAATTTATTTTTATTTATGAATCCATTTTATGGTAGTTCCTTCATGGGTTATATGGTTCAAAAGCTACTACATTGGTAAAGTAATTCTCTCAAAATATTTTTTGAGACACAAGCCATGTCATTCACATTTTTTTTTCAATGAGGTGTAAATTATTCGTTTTAAATTTCATACAATGAATATAATTATATAAATTATGTTCTTTGTTTAATATTTTTTATTTATTTACTATATATTTTGGTTCAATTTTATTAAAATGGTAATAGTTTCTTGTTACAATGTAACCATTTATCTAGATTATTTGTGATTATGCTTAAATTTATGAAATGTTATCATTCATATCTCAAGAACACTCATTAGGTTAATAACCATCTCAAATTTCAGGTTATATCCAATTATGGGTAACATAATCCACTCTTTTTTACATAATATAATTCAGTAAATTATTTAAAGAAAATTAGAATTTATTACTCATTTCGGTCAGAAATCTTTTTTTCAATCAAACATGTGTTTTATTAAAATGGATTCCAAAATTATTTTATATAAAATATGATGAATAAAACAAATTATTACCCATGTATAAACTATTCAATTTTTTTAATATTAATATTTTTTCTTATTTTTATCGAGGAAATTTCTTAAACATTTAATTTTTAAAAGGACTGTTCAGCATGGATGGGGTTACCCGCTATCAAGACCATCATTTTCATGATTCTAACTTTAAATGTTACAACGTTTTTTAGTTTAATTTTAAAATCATGGAATTTGTTTTTTGATTTTAAAGTAGTCTATAAATAAAAAGGGATTTAAACAAATCAAGAAAAAATGTTTAAAAATATTTTTGAATCTCCTATTCTATGTTTTAAAAAAAATTCAACGAAATGAATTTAAATTATTTCACAGAATATTTTATATTTTTTTAATGTATGATCCACGAAATATATTATAATATTTTTTTATGATTCGTTATAACAATTCAATTTTATTTTCATTGAAAATCGTCTTCCAAATGATTTATGTTTTAAAAGGAATTTAATCAAATAGTAAATGATATTTAACTAAATATATGTTTTTGAAAGTTATTAAAAATTTATTTCCCATCTAGGATTACATCCATTGGTGTTACTCATTCCATTATAGAGAAACGATCCATAGGTTCATTTTATATTCTTTCTCTGAATAGTTTTTGTTTTTATGGAATGGTGTTTAGAAAAACTATTTCTCTATCCTAAGATATATGTTTATAAAACCATATAATCACATGGGTTATGATATGATAAAATGATGATGAAACCTATATATTTTCCACAGGTTACGATATGATTACATTTTTGTGGTACACAATTCATTTCTTGGGTTATGATATGATTCTTTATGATATTGTTTCACATGTATATATGACTTAATTATGATATGGGTGAGACCTATATCTCCCAATAATGCAATGCGAAATGATTTATATATAATGAGATATACATTGTTGTAATGGGGAGTAAAACAGTTTCAATAATGAACTGTGTCTACTATGATAGTATTGGTAGTGATCCTTTAATACTAATATTATCTTGTGAGTGAACCATGACTAACAAGATGGTATGGATAGTGAACACATACTACCAAGATGGATTTGGAAGTAATTCCATCGATAAATTGGAAATAAATTTGTATTATTATATGTCTTCCATATATTATATGTATTATTCCAATGTTAAGGTGTTAAAGATTATGATCATCATTCTTTTATGATTAACATCTTATGTCCTGACAATATTAATTCCACGAATCATGTGTATAATCTTAGACATACACGGTATAATAATAAAATGTCATTTTAATGCTCTCACACCACTATTATCATGTTTTTTATGTATCTCTTTTGTTTACCTTAATAAATATTTGATATAACCCCTTTATCAAGTTTCTATTCCAGTGTTTATGAAGAAATATTTTAGTTTTAAGTACTATTAGGGGTGTTCTTTTCGGAAAACATTGAATATATTTCAACGAGTTAGAACATTTTACTCCATGTTTCCAAAGACACTAAACTATTACTATTCTCCATCCTATATTTTTGTTATGTGTGGAATATTCATCTAGGATAATGTAATATCAATGAATATTTAGCCCACTTCGATATAATAATGTTTATATGTAGTTGGATATGTTCATAATGTGTTCTTATTATTATATTTTTTCCATAGTCTAATGGTTCTTCTTATGAATATGTTATAATATTATAGATCATATTAATTTAATCGCCATTCCACACATCCTTGACTCATTTAATTTTTAATTGATTGTCATATTCCATGAATAATTTTATATGATATAAACATATATAGGTATTGTTTTCTTTTTTATCATGATTATTTCTAGATTAAATTATTATGTCTACATTCGAACTATGATTGTTATCGCTTATAATTACCCTTAATATGAATCATATCTCAAACATTTATTTTATTTCCCCTTCTACATGTTATAAAAAATGTTTTATATGTAAAATAATATAATATATTTATATAATTAATTAGATAATTTGAATACATTCAAAAGATTAATATGTATCTTGAATACTAGTATATATATGTATTAGATAAAAAATACCTAGGTTTTGTTAGTTTATAATAATTCCAAATACTATAAGATTTAATCCTAAAAATTAATGATAATTTATATAATTATATAACTATTTTATTCCATATAAATGATATTGTCACTTCTATGGGGCATCATGGAGACCCAACACTCAGTTGATATTTCATAATCACTAGAAAACAATGTGATGAAGGATAATAAGAATGAAACCTTATTAGATCAACATAATAGGAAAACATAATTATAATACCTTATAAATTATCTCCTCAAAATCACATACAAAATCTTCCAAACCATAAAACAATCACATCTATTAATTTCCTAATATAAAATGAGAAGAAACGGAGGGGATGAGAAGAGAACTTACCTTCTATTGAAAAATTTCAACATATCCTAGGAAAGGACCACAACCATACAAGAGGAGATGTAATACCTACTAAATTCACATACAGATCACCAAAGGATGTAGATAAAAATAGATGAATGAGGAAACAAATAGGGGCCCTATAATTTATATTGAAGCCTAAAAACATCATTCATGGAATGAAATTTTATTTCTCCCAATAAAATCTATGGGTGACAACCTATTTATTCCATTAATGATATCTTCACATGATAAAATATTTGGGCAAAAACTCCACTTAATATAACGATTCCAATATCATAGAATAATCTAAATTTATTAGGTTGTTAATATAACATTAATAACATTAAAACTAACAACCTAAAAATAATCAAATTATTTTGAGATCACATACACACCATTCCACATTCCTTTAACTACGAAGTACTTATACTGATGGAATTTAAACTCCATAATGATCTATCCCACCTTTGTATCCCTCATAAAACCACTAAAACCAAAATATTTCAACATAACAGAACTATGTTTTCTAATATACTTTATAAAATACTTCTCAAGTGATTACGTTCATTAAGTGTCAAAACCACCAACTAAAGGAATTTTTTTTTAAAAAAAATCTCTACATACACCTACCAAACCTGATCGAAAAATATCTGATGGCCACATAAGGAAATAAACCATCCCCCAAATTAAAATGCCTCCTAAAACCCCTCATGAAAATTATAGGTAACTCATTAATGAAATGACAGTACCAAAAAACGACAATTTGGAACCATCAACATCAATCATGATTAAATTAAAAAAATTAATATTTACACCTTAAATGTGATTAATAATATCATTTACAAGGTAAAATAATTTTCTCAAAAAAACTTAAATCATTTCATATTATTTAAAAAGGTTTTGTTTTTTTTTACATTATAGATAAAAAATATAAATCTATAAACTATTTAACACAACTAAAAAAACCAAAATCCAATATATATTTTTAGTGTAAGAAGTATAATTTAACAAATACATTCCCCCAATACTAACACTGAATTTAAGTGAAAGTAACATACATAATGATACCTCAATCATACTAATGATGTACCAAAACATAAATATTAAAACAAATCAACATTCCAGTCATAAAAAACCCTGATCCACTCAACCGAAGATCCCAAATCATACTTATTTACTTAGTATACTACCTTACTATCTTAATACATATAGCTCAAGACACAAACCCTAAATAATTATTCCCTACCATCCAAATAATAGATATGGATAATCATTTGAATACAACCTCACAAAAATCAATTTATCTATGATCTAATCTTGATCTTACATTATATCCCTGGATAGAAATTCAAAAACTATGAAAGTGTGATTAATATCTAATGAAGAAGTTGATTAAATAGATTATACACAATATATATCCCTAATTATAAAAAATGGTAACCAAATATTATGTTATATAATATAGACCCCAATACTACTCACACTCTCATCCCCCATTGATCCTATTAAATATAATTCAATGGATAACACCTATATACTCATAAATAAAAATATTTTTTAATAATTATTGATATGGAACCCAATAAATCTCCCTTAGATCCACAAACTTGATCTACCATAAACTTTGATCTACCTTCAAAAACAACTGAATAAAAATAATGAAACTCCAAATTAACTGAGTAAATTCACCAACCACAAATTACCTTATGTATCGAATGACGAGTCCTTAATTAATGGGATAGAGGACCCACTAACGATCATCAATACATCCTAACCCTAGAACATCCAGAAGTCTTTAAACAATAAAATCTCTTTATCTTTATCTTTAAAATATAACAAAACTAATATAATTTTGTAGGAATATATTTATATTATGAAAAAAATCTAGCATAAATCATTTGTGAACTAGAAAACCATTAATCCACCAAAATCTTCACCAGTAAAGTCTCCCACAAAACACCCCACAGGATCACATCACCACCCCCATCTGGAACAAGACCATATCATATCATATGAGCGACAAGACAACTCAATTCAACATAACCATTATATATAACATATCTTCCTCTACCTAACAAACACCATCAACATCCAAAATAACTACTAAATAGTTCTTCATCTCAATGATTCAAAAACCATTACTAAATAAACCATAAAAATCAAGAGGTCCCATTAAATAAAGTATTATATTTTTTATTTTGGTGGACTTGACTAACCAACTTTTTTTTAAAACAGTTAATATAAATCATCTCTACGGTGATGCTTTTTCGTCTACTTTATATTCTTGAATCCTTAAGTCATTGCACTAACATAAGATAATTCAAAAAATCCCAATCAACGTGGCATAAAAAATAATCATATTTCAACAGTTTTTTAACACAATTAATGTATGAGATGAAATATCATCTGAATCAATGTCATTATATTTAACGAATGAATTTCATTAATTTATTTAAGTGAGTAATAATTTATGGGATGTGGATAATTCCATAAATAAATCTATAAACATGGAAGAATCCCAGTAGGGATAAGTATTTAAAATATAAGTAAAAAATATCTTAAAGATTAAATTATATCCATGATAATTATTATATTAGAATTATGTCTTATTGTTCATTATATAATATAATTTATATAATAATAATTTAATAATCATTTAATTTTTCATTATATAAGATTTCACAAAGTCACATAAAAATATCAATGTAAAAAATAATTAATTTGGAAATAAAAAAAACTAAACTTTTTGATGACATTTCCAGTCGAATAATCATTCCTTGCATTTAAATAACCCTATTATGTGAAAAAATTAATTGTAAATGTAATAGAGTTTGTTTTTCTTCATATCATACATAACATACATAATATAAAGATTTTATTACATATGAAACTTGATTTAAATAACCCAATAATTACTAATCCTACGTTATTATAAATAATAACATCTATATTCGAATTTCATATATCATAAATAATTTATCAGGTTGGATACCTAATTTAAAATCGTGAATATAACAATCTTTCATAACCCAAACTAAAATTCCACATGTCGCCTCACAATATATAATGTTGGAAATTATTGAACTATACAGTGATTCATCATTTAATATCTTAGGAAAACATCTTTATAAATAGTAATAATGGTAACATGACATTATTTATAAATTTTAATATGTGATCCCCAAAAACATGATTTACTATACAAATTAAGAAAAAAATGAATATATTTAATGTCAAGATTTAAATACAATAAATTTCATGACAATATTCATAAATATAGTTATAAATTTAATTTCTACAATCAATAATCTACACATGATTTATATGTGTCACCTCATTATTTTAGCACTGTATATTTTTTCCCATGAAAAAAAATTCTAATAATGTAAACTGTTTAATGCCTCAATAGGTTAAAATGAAAAATGATAATTATTTTCCATGAATTAAAAAAACAATCAAAAGACATGATTATAATAAATTCCTAACATATTAACATTACATATAATGAGAATAAATGGTACACGAGGAATACAATTCAAATTTAAATGATCAATATATATTTATAAAGCATCTATCATAACAACACCCTTAACCATTCATAGAATTTTAGATAGATTTGTGGATTTGAAAGAAACTGAAACTATTAATTGTTAAATTAATATTGATATTCATTTGTAATCATTAATATACAAATGGAAAAACAAATTCTACCATTTTAATAAATTTTCAACACATTCATTCAAAATATAGTTACATCAATGAAAAAAATGAATTCATCCAAAAAAGGAATGTAATTGTTATTCATGTAAATTTTTTTCAAATAGAAATAATTAATCAATAATCATGAGGGTCATTATATTGGATATATAAAATTTAAATAACCAAAATAAAATTGTAAAATAATTCCATATGGAATATTTATCATATATCACAAATTAAAAATAGCGAATGGAATATCATCATTAACATGAACCATTATAATTCACATTATCCTCTCAAAACAAATTATTTCATAATACTGGAATAAAATATTCTTAAGTGAGAAATTTTTATAAAAGTTATAAAAAATCATCAAATATTCAAAAAAAAAATTAATTAATCAAGGTTCAGTTAAACAAGGAACATTCAGAAAATAGGTTAATATATAATGAACATTAAAAATGGTAACAAAATTCAATTTTACAAGGACAGTTTATAATAGTATGTGGAATAACACAATTCAATTCTAAATAATGTTTTGAAGAAATATTTCTTTTATGTCTACATCCTAAAGACTCCCATTGAAACAAATATAAAAATAAAAACATAAATTTTAATACAATAAATGAAAATGATGTATCAACCACCATATATTTTATACCCTATTAACGTTTCTCCTAGACCTATTAATGTTTCTCCTAGACCTATATAAACGTCACATGTTGGGGATGGATTTCAATGGATCCCAACCAATCAAAACTAATTATCAACTTAAAATAACTCTAATATTTATACTATCTCTCATAAAATTATATGAAAAAACTCTATCATTAATCCTCAATCCAAATGTACTCATACTGGTCTAAAAATAGATAACGGGAGATAATGAACCCCAATTCTCCCCTCAAATATGAAATGAGTTTGAAACTAACAGAAAGGGTATATAAAATTTTAAATGGTGGAAAATTCCTTCATATTTATCAAGATTGAAAATTTATAAGGCCACATAGAAAATTATGTGAACACAGTTTTAGGTATAGCATTTCATAATACCAAATTAATCAAATCATCATAATTCAATATATCTAATTTGATATTATATTGAAATCTAAATCTCTACTATAGCTACAAGAAATGTTGCTCTTATATTATATGATCAATCCTGTAGAAACTATCATATTTTGGTGGATATATAAAATTTATGTAATCAATGGGATTATCCCTCTAAATAGATAGATGTCAATGTGAATAAAATATGAAATACTTAACATGAGTGAAATGAGACATTTAATGATTTTAGAAAACATATATACATGTGAAAACATGTAGAAATGGAATATGTAATACCATTATCAATACTCTACAAAATCCAATTTTGTAATTTGAAAATGTACACATGTAGTATCATAAAAATCATAAACTCCATCAAAAATATCATCATCCTCAGTCTATGAACAATATATAATCATCTCTAACTCACCAAATCAAGGAATATCTCACTCAAACAGATAGTGATCGTTTATGATCACATACATAGAAACTACAAGGATGAGAGTATTAATATGCACTAGAAACATAACATAAACCATAATTAAATCTTATGATAACAGCATCCATGTACACTAATAACATCACTAACCATATATATAATATAAAAAACCTTCCAAATAACTCATATCAGGGGATCGAATACATATAAAATATCTCAATGTGTTCATTTTTTAGGTTAATGTATCCATGAAGGACATCTACCTTGATCACTCCTAGTACAATTTACATACAAAACCCACATGACCTATATATTACAGTAGGGTATCGTTAACTAATAGGGTGTAACCATCATGCCCTCACCCTTCCAAGCATGACACTATATATATATCTGTTATCCAATAATTGTATCACTCTTTATTCCATATTCCACTCCCATTACATGAATGAATTCCCCCACATCAATCCATTATAGACTATAAAATACATAACCTCTATAATACATTACAACCAATAAGGATATCATTCACATTATATTCCCATCCCTCTCAACTCGTTCCATAAGAAAAACTGTTATATATAACATGAAATGATTTTTATTGCATTATATTATTAAAAGCATAACATACACAATTTAATAAAGAAGGCCACATATTCAATATTTTATATAAGTCATTTTAATTCGACAACATCATTTATCAATAAACCATCATAATATAATTAATCATACCATTCATTTACCCATTCCAACACATTTAATTAACTACTCTATTGTTACTAAACACATCCTTGTTAAATAATAATTACCATAGAGGCCCAAAAATAAATTTAAAAATCATATTTTAATTTATAAAATTTATGTTCTTTATAATTTTGTCGGTATTTACACGTAATAAATAAGCTCAAATCACAATATCGAAAGAATATTGACATTCAAATCACAATAAGTTTCATTAAATGTTTCAATCCATTACAATATTTATTTTAGAAACTATTTTTTTATGTGGTCATGTTTTTCAATGGTATTAATAAAAAAATTAACAAAAAAGTAATTAATCGTGAAAAAATACATAAAAGGAGCATAAAATTTATAATACACCCCCAATTTCCCATATCCACTTCAATGTCCCTTATAAATTTGATTAATAATTTGGGGTATACTCTCATACATTATATTATTTACCATAAACCAAAAAACCTATAAAATATAATAAGTAAACATGGGAGAAAATATAAAATATAATTCAACCATAATAATTACCAATGATAAAAGATACATCCTAGTATCCCCGACCTAAAATGATTATTCACAATCTGTAAAATTTTCTAAAAATTATGGGAATAAGAATCCAACAAATTATTTAAAATAGAAGAAACTTTAAAAGACCATTCATAGGGATTCCCTCACTAAAATTTCATCCCCAAATCGCCTAAACTAAACTGTCAGCACAAAAAATAATTTCCAATGTGTAAATGGGAAGAAATGAAGGATGAGAAGGAATAAAACTCATTAGATCACTAAATATTTCTTATTAATTACAAGGGTAAAAAAATATTAAAGGGGATAGAATACCTCCAAAATGCACCCAAGGATCACCAAAGGATAGAGAAAAACAAATAATGAATGAGTGAAAATAGAGGGTCCTTGGAGTTTATGGCCATTTAAAAAAGAAATAATTCAGGGAATGGAAATATAGTCCACAAAATGATATATGCGCAGGACAAACTTTTCACACTGTGAAAAGGAGCTTCCTACCAGTAATTATTCTAGTTCAGTATCCTTTATTTTTTATTCAAAAATATTGAATACATGGAATTATTTTTTTTAATAATGTATATTTCCACTGATAATATTCAAATCCAAAAATTTCACTAAGTCTACCTATTTCGCATTAATATCACATCCCATTAATTACCTCATGATTTCCACTTATTGCTGGAATTGTAGACAAAACATGATATCTCCCCCTTAAACATCTTCTAGATTCCAATAACTCAAAAAGTATCCCAAACTAGAAGATACAAAAGGTTGAGATTATTAAGCAAATTATAGTAGATATTTAATTTCAAAAAAATCATGATTCATGAAATTAGAACTCAATTTGAATGCAAAATAACATCAAAATGATAAATGAAGTTATGTAATATTTCTCTTTTATTTAACCATTATGAAATGGGAGAAAATATTTTAAATCATACAAGACTGAAATTTACTCAAAAAAACATTATATTAAATTAAAGAGTATATTTATAAAATCATTGAATGAATATAAAATTTATGTGATTGTAACATAAAAATATAGAATATATTAAAATTTCCAATTTATTAGGATTTTATTAGATAAAAATATTGGAATGGGAATAAGGATGAAATACATATCTATAGTAAAAAATGTAAAATATATCACATAGAAAAAAAATTGAGTAATAATATAATTATATTAATTGAAATATATGGAGACATTTAATGTGAAAAGAAAAAAATTACAAGTATTTATTCGAGTTTGAAAGAACCCTTTCCCCAATTCACAGTTTTCTCCAGATAATTCTCCGACATCCACAATAGTCTTGTTCCATTCATTTAGTCCATGATTTAGAACATTAAACCTATATATTTAATGAATAAATATATAATTTTTTTAATTATTTATTTACTTATTTAATTAAAATACCGTGTGTTAACCATTTTATTATTTACAGTTCCAAAATAATTATGATGTAGATGTAGTTATCGAAATCCATATTGTGATGGTTACATTATCTATTGTAGTAATATGGTATTTATTTTATATCATTATTAAATTTAAAGAGTTTGATAAATCATTATATATTTACCAATTATGTAAATATTCACTATTACCTAATATTTAGTCAATGTCAGATTACTATGATTTTTTATATTTAATGAAATTACAACAATGAAATGATTTTAAACCCAGATAAATTATATTACTAAATATTATATTTAGTTGAATCATGAAATTAATATGAAAAAATATCTATTAATATAAATAATAATGAATAAAATGTAATCAACTAATTACGTATCTTAAAACAATAATGGGTGAAATAATATTTTCATGTGATAAATTTAAAAACAATAGGAATCATATTTAATATTATTTTTTTAAAAACCATAATTATTTTGAAGTCTAAACATTTTTTAAAATATAGTTCCATATTTTATATTATTTCCCCTAATATAGATGATATATGTATTCATTTAAACCCCTTATAATCACGAGAAAAACTTAATGCGACAAAGGTGAAAACATTCAGTGAGGGGTCTATACACTTAATAATCATTATTCATACATTAGAAATAAAAATAAGACAAACAACCCATGAGTATAAAGAATAATATTAAATAACATTGTATAATAACAAATTTCAATGATGAAATACAGATAAATAATCTAGGATCCAATTTTGAAAAGCTATTTTGGATTGTAATTATATAAGAAGATAAATAAAGATGAAATATAGAATCCTACATAGTATATCATGAAACCAAAATCTACTACATTTTCCACATCTCAAGAATTTTCCATATGCCCCATTTCATTGCCAAAATCCCAAATCAAGAACCTTCCTCACGAATGAACAAATCTATGTAGAGTGCGATTAATCAAAACTAGAAGGGCACTGCCAATGTGTACATCACAACTATTCACAAATATAATATTTGTATTCCTTGAAAACATTGAAATAAAAATAACTATTAGATAGTAAAATTATTACCACTCATATTGTACCCAAGAAACCATGAGCCTCATTCATACTTATATAGGATAAATTAAAGATAAATAATAGAAAATAATTTCAGAAGTGATTAAAAGTAATAAACATGCCTATTGAGCATACCATAAAAGTTCGTCATGAAATCAACTCATATTAGATCGTATGATCATCGTATAATACCTCCTTTATCATTAGTACACTAGACTATCAAACCCCATCACCAGTAAAATTTAAAGCATCATGTACATTATATCCTATCTATACCATGTATTGGGCCACAATGTTTCCGTACCCCCCATGATGCCTCCACTGTAATATATTCATCAAAATCAAGACCCAACACTATGTTAAGGTCTATCATCACCATCATAACTATATTTTTGTCCTAACCCTTTAAGGGATAACCATATCACCCTAGTCTATGATTTTGGATTAGAATTAAAAATACCACCAAATTATTGATAATTAAACCTAATAGAGTAAACCATATAAATTTAAAACAAAGAATGTCATAATGATAAATTATTAGTGTAATATAACTACTTGTGATAAACATCATGAATGGTTACAACATATTGTATAATATTAATGGAATCAGGGCTAAAATATGGGTTTCACTAGATACACACACAAACATGAGATCTCTATCATGAAAGGTTAGACATGTTATGCCAACACAAGTATCATATCTATGAAAAATTTGTATAAAAGGGCCCCAAGTGGTATGGAACATCCTACACTAATATTTTAGATAAAAAAATTAATCTAGTTGAGAGACAATACTTGAGCCTTCTCAAGATCTTACCATATTGAGCATGCACACCAAGAACTCCTATAAATAATTCCAAATCAAATATACATTATTCAAGTATGATATGCATGAATATATTACGCCAATGAATAAGGGTTAACACCAACATACCTCTTGGGATCATCCAGTGAATATAGAATTCAGAATGATCCATTGAGATTTCATCAACACTCTAGAATATCCACTTTTAAAGAAATTATTTAGGAATAAAACATTACATGGAATAAGAATCCATATATCATGAAGCATCTTAAATAATATATGACTTATCATCATGGAAGCATGTCTTATCTTTAAAAAACCCAAATAAAATTGTTTTGTGGATCATATACCGTAAATCTAAATCATCAAAACACATGGATCATCCAGACTCGATCATGAGAGGGTTGTAATTATCCATTAAAGGATTATTGATTATATATTTCTAATATAGATATAATTAAGAAGATAAACAGTTCACAAATTTGATTACCGACTGTTAAAATATATTTTTGGATACTTATTTCATAAAAAAATGAATTTAATATATGGTTTTGAAAATTAATGAAACAACTGTGAATGGATTTATGCTTCTCATATAAACAATATAGTTTTCTTTCATGGTTTTTTAAAATGTGTTCAAAACATTATTTTAGTCACTAGAGCAGTCTTAATTGGTTTTCATGGGATGTTTTATGATTCTACAAATCATACACCTTAATCATGTGCCACCCCAAGTTCCTTTACCACTAGTCACGCCAATTATTTTATAACCAACATGGATTCAAAAACCATTCGCAAAACCTACATGCTCAATGCCCTATAAAATTATCTAAAAGAAACACGAAACATGAAAAAATATTTCCAAGACATTCATAGTTCAAAACATAAAAATAAAGGTTGAATATAACTTAGAATACTCATAAAAATCCAATTCTATTATAATCACCCCTATAAAGACATTTTATACCAGATTGGCATCAGTATGAATCATTCCTGAACATCATTGTCCAATGATCCAAATTATAATTATTTTACTCCCAATAAATGTTCCAGATCCATCAATACAACCAAGGGATATAGAAAAGTTTAACTATCTTCCCCCACATCTTATTCTCTCTTTGTTCCATATTCCACACTGAAAATTCATGTTCTCTATTATTAGTATCTATCTCAACATCCTCATAGTTGATAAAATTTATGAGACCAGGAATACACATTTGAATTAGAGAAAATTGAAACACATTATTTATACCATTGTAGAAAAAATAAGATATATATGGTAAGCCACAGTATTAATATGTTCATAATTCTAAAATAAAAAAATAATCACAGGCCTTCCCTATTTCTTCAACCATAAATACATTGACAAAGAATCAACATATAAGAAAATTATGTCACCAATATTTAACTACAATGGTTTCCTCCACCTGTCATCAAATGTTCTCTTCCTACTCTGAGTGGTGGTCAACTACTTCCATACCATCTGAACAAACTTAGAGGTCTCATGTTCTATTAATTTCCCCACCACAACTACCTCACCTATATTATTCCCTCATATTGGTTAATGAAAATATTATTTATAGGGAGCCTCAAAATATTCATTCTAAATGGTTTTAGGGAAGGCATTGTTGAATAAAAATTCATCCAGCTAAAAATGATTATTCCAATAAAAACCAAAATCTGGACCACATTCCAATAGTATATCGTAGATTATTTGGATCATCCTATTTGAATGACCTTCAGTTTTTGGGTGATACATTATACTCAGTTCTAGCTACATACCCAAATCCTTTTAAAAGGCATGAAAAAACTATAATGTGAAATAAAAGTCTATTTTAGATATGATTATTTGTGGGAATAAATGAATTTATACATCACCAAACATATATATTTCATATATCATCTATTGAGTTATTCTCATAGACCATTAATTAATAATCCCCTAAAAAAATGATCATTTATCACCCAAAACATAACAAAATTTTATGGAGTTTAGGGTAACCGGGTCATAATTTCCATCATCATCTCATCCCACCTCCACTATAGAATAGGAAATTTAGGGTTAAAACCCCCCTGACACTGATTCATGGCCATTAAACATTAGAATGTATTTTATTATGAGATATAAAAAATGATGGACCTCTTCATACCAGTCCACTAGAATAGATATTGAATGTAATCAAACATATTTTTCTGCACTCGATTCACTTCCCATTTTGATTAATGTGAGTATCTAGTTACCTCCTATATTAAAATGTCCAGTACCATACCCAACCCGTTATGATATTCCAATCCACAGAATCTACTAGCCGTCATGGATCTATGCCAATGAATGCCAATCATTATATAATTAATAAAAACTCTGGATATGACTCTTGGATAGACACGACCCAGTTCACTAATGAAGTCATGATAAAAAAGGCTCATATTCCCTAACTCAAAGTCCTTAGATGCATCCATAAGTCATTCCATTATTAATCACATGAGACCCCATCTCTCAATTGATTTTATCTCACCATTCCCATGTATATATGGTTGTTTTCTCCGATGAGTATCTGTAATAATAATAACTTTTCCACATGCATAGGCTATTTCTATATGTAATTTCTATAGATACGTCACTCAATGCCTCATCCACAAATTGAGATCTTGTTGCGAGAATATCTATCAGATGATATTGATGTCTTTGTAAATAACACAAATCTCATTAAAGAGATAATATTTAAAATACATCTGAATGTAGACCATAACTTCCAACTCGAATGCCTCACTAGGTGGATCCACTCATTTGTTCAAAACTGACAAGACCCTTAAGAAACTACACAATCCCCATTTATCATTACATATCCTAGTAATACAATTGAGTCATTATAGTTCACTATGTATCTAACGTCCCTCTCTATAATAATAAAAAATATGGACTTAATAAATATCGTCTTTATATCAAAAGAAACATCCTCACACATGGAAATCTATTCAAATATCAATACCTTATTAGTGAGACATTTATTCACTGTTTCTAAGAATGAGAAGTACTATGTGAACTAAATATAGTATCAAAACATCACGAGAGAACTCCTAATATCAATATCATTATAAGGGTGAGGTAATGAAATCAATGTATCAACCTTATTTAGTTCTATAGAAATTTCTAACTCAATGGTCAAAATAAAAAAAAGAGATGTACTAGTCAGATCTAGAAGTTACACTCCTAAATCATTGTTGAAATGTGATTTTCTTCAAGGGTACTCAATAATTTCTCAAATTTTTAGGTATATAACTTAGAAGTATATAAATATATAAGTGTATTATTCATAAATAACATAATTAATGAGTCTATATATAGGGGGATAATCTTATCCATGATTGGAATTAACACTACAAGGGAATTATTAATAATGAGAGGCATGCCTTGGTACTAAAATATACAATATCTACACCTAAATGTTGTATTAAAAATATCCTCATATACCCCCATCAGTAAATGGTAGTCTAAATGAATATTAATATTGTAAAACCATTCAGATCTATGTAACTTTTCAAATTGACCATAAACCTTAGGTAAAGGATAATTTTTCATTACCATCACCTGATTCAAAATCATATTGTACATATATATTCATATACTTAAATTCACCTTCTTAGGGAAAAATAGGGGGAAACCCAAAGATTATTTCTCAGTTTGATGAATCCCTTCTAATAGAGTTCTTAAGGAAGAATCTCAATATCTATCAACTCTTATGACACCATCCAATAATGAAAAATAATAATATGTTATGAACATGGCCGGAATTTAATAGCTAAATATAATCTTTTGTTAGGATAAAGAAATGAGCCTTCTTATAGGATGAAATCCTAATAGATCAACAATAGAAGGAATGGAGTAGTACCCACCCTCTTGTTCCACTATGATTTAAATACCTACTACCTTAGCCGTGATGAATGAAATATGTGTCAAATATTGTCCCACTCTATTTGATTCAACATACACTCACCATTCATTAAAAAAATTTGACCTCTATGTGAAATAAATGTTACTAACCTTAGATAAAATTCAATGGGAGGTAAATAACTATACAGAGTGTACATTCTAATGACAAGAACAATGATTTTTATCTCAGGGTCATGAAATCATGCAAATTCCACCAGGGAGAAACAAAAAAATGTCACTCTAATATTCTTTTTATATAATCATGTTTCTTCCCCAAGGGTGTGTTGAGAGAAATAAAATATAAAGATAACATAATTAGGACATTGATACCAATAACAACTTGAACATATATAAAACAATGGGAAACACCAACATTGAAAAGATAATTAGATAGAAAAATGGTGATTGGTATTATACCTTGAGCTACCCATAGTCCATATCCTCATTCATTTAAAACCTATCCTATAAAATATAATTGAACATACATATATCTATGGGCCTGATGTATAGCTTAATGACTCACCTAATTCAATGTTGTCGAAGAAGCCTGATCTTATTAATAAGGACCCCAGCTAGTTCATTGAGTCATAGTTATTATCTATAGTGTGATACTACTGAAAAAACATAAAATATATTTAGAATAACTATTGAATATGTAACATATTTTCTCACATGAAAATATTAAATACAATGTTGGATAGATCATATAATAACGTAAGAACTTCCCACAGATGAAGCAACAAATAACTCATCTTAATTAGATGAAAAATCCCCAATCTGATCATCTTGTTGACCACCACCCTACCATGTATCCTTATTATACGTAAAAATTTTACTAGTATAGACATTAGATACATTATTTGGATTTCCACATGGCTATGTAAAAAAGGATAAATGAATACCAGATACTCATACATAAATTATTCTATTATCAACTACCAAGGTCTTATGAAGAATCTCTAGGTATGTCATTAGGTATAAACTAATATCCATCAACATTATATTAGGATGAACTCATATCTATAAATTATTATAGTAAATTAACTTTTCATATAAAAAAGGAATGAAAAAAATAGTTTTATAAAATCATTGGATCACACAAATACCATCATGGATACTTAATAAATATCAATGAATTTTATAGATTGATCCAAATTTAATGAAATGGGAATTAATTATTTGAAAATAAGGTTCTTCATGCCCCCCAAGAAAGTCCTTCACATATTATAGCTTTTCCCATAATAGGCCACCAACTAATGATTTGTCCAAGAAGTATGAACACGACTATCATGACTCTTTTATTATCTGGTGTCTTCGAAATGTCGAAAATTCACTACATGATTTTGATTTCAGTTATTAACATCATGTATTAACTCAATTCTTTGAAGTGTAGGTAGTTCTATTATATTAAATTCATAAGCATAATCAACTGTGGTCTTTTGTAATCCTCTATCATGGGGAGGTATAATATGAGTTACTATAGTGTGGAGTGGAACTAATTTCTGAACGATTAGGGTTGATATGAGAATATGTACATCATAGACTTCCTATAGAGATTTTTTTGGATATAGTGAATCTTGAATAGCATGAATATTCCAGAATATCTAGGGAGGTGTTTGTTTTGAATTCCAAATCAAACATTTATAATGCCTAAATAAATTAATATAGTACAAAATCAAATAGTTATATGGTATAAATAAGGTATCTCTAATAGAAGAAATATCTAATTATATTCCCACATAAAAGGTATTACTATCTAAGTTCAACCTAATGATCAATATAATTCCTCAATTATTCAACATTATTCAGAATAATATATCTTCTAAAACCTGACAACATTCTTAATTTTAGTTAAAAAATTCCATCACCGATATATCAAGACAATGAAAACCTAGATACATCACTCAATAGAGAATATATATATATAAATTATGATATAATATTCCTATACATGATTCATGAAGGCCCTAAAATTTAATAAAACTATAAATATAATCCCATCGATGTTGACTTAGAGGTCTTATATACATGTGCAAGTTAAGTACATAGATGCTCCAATACCTATGACCCAGAAAAACAATATTATTTCTACTGTATAATTGAACAAAGAAGAAGAAATAAGAAAATATACATTAAATAATATTGTGTAACACCCCAACGTTTATTTTCCAAATTGTCACCCGAATGAATATTCTTCATTAACTCATGTGTGTGTCCTATGAACAAACATGATATTGACTAAAGGTGAGTATCTAAGGTCTGTTCGGGGGAATATTTCCTCAATAATCATTATCATACAATATAATTATAAATAATATAAAACAATAATTACTTTGAATCTAATTATGAAATAACAAGATGTAAAAAAATAACCCATGGCATGCATATAAATAAATGAATCTCCCATTGTGGTAAAAGAAGTGTAAATAATGTACAAGAAAATAAATAGAGACACTATAGAATCCTATGGTTCTTATCATTATATATATACCATCTCTATGATCCATTGGTCAGAAATATATTCATTTCCCCCTTCCATTACCTATATCCCAAATAAATATATATTCACATGAATTTATATTAATTTGTTGAATGTGATTGATAAAACTCCTTTATATACCAATGATTATTTCTTATCATGTGTTCCCAATTATAATATGTGTATCCCCTTATAAAAAAATAAATTTCAATGCTAGAACCAAAGATCACATACCCAAACAGATGTTATTACCAAGCCACGAAGAGCCTCGTATCTACCTTCCTTAGTTCCATGGAGAAAAAACTATTGAAAAGGCCATATCCAAATATCCATAGATAGCTAAATTAATCGGGAGAATATCTCTATGTATTTTAATGTAATCATATTATATCAGGTAACATAATCAACTCATCCCGACTGTAACATATGAGGTAAATAATGATTATAAAAAGTTCATATATATTAATATTTGGGAATAAAATATTAATATTACTTTAAAAGATATTCTATGTTCAATGGAGTACCCAATACGCAACAATGAGTTTCTTTGAAATCTTACGTTGCACTCTAATAATATAATTATTTTAAATAGTAGTTGACACCTAGCCATTTTATTTTATGGAATGAATACAACTAACTAACATATGATTATAGATGTTTTTTAAATGTATTTACTTTTATCCAATACAATTT
The DNA here is from genome assembly GCA_963277665.1 of Viscum album. NCBI lineage: Eukaryota > Viridiplantae > Streptophyta > Magnoliopsida > Santalales > Viscaceae > Viscum > Viscum album. The sequence goes on along the minus strand of OY728159.1, from coordinate 1,143,110,827 downwards.
AATGGCTTAAAATGAAAATGAATCTAAATTTAAGCATATTTTACTTTAAAAGGTTGATTTATCGCCTTTTGATGGAAAACCCTATTTAAATCTAGTTTTGGTCTCTTTAAGATTTTCATTTTGACAAATAATATTATTATTTAAAATTGTATCATCAAAATTTACTTTGGGTAAATTTTAGGTATTTTTCTGATAAAATTCATTTTTTAATAAATAGTGAAAAATACCGTATTTTATTAAAAAATGGTTTTTATTATAATTTATTTATAAGGATAGATTATTTTTATAATTGGTTTTAAAGTGTAAATAAAATATATTTTTACCATTTAATCCAATGGTGGTCATTGTAATTAATTTCACTTTGAAATTATACATAAACAAGGGTAAATCATTTAATAGATATTGTTTCTTAAAAACACGCTATATGTTTTGACAGGGGGAATTGATTATAAAATTAATTAATGAAACTTCTATGTTTTTAATTTGGTAAAATTGATATCCTTTTTTAGTTTGGAATATCAAATATTTCTTTGGGTGATTTTTTGATATTTTTCTGACAAATGTTCATTTTTAATGAATAGGGAAAAATACTGCATTTTACTTCAAAACTACTTTTTCATTTAATTTAATTATATAGTTAGATTGTCCTTTTAAATGGTGTTAAAGTGTAATCTAATATGTTATTATCACTTAATAAAAAAATTTTCTTTATAAGTAATTGCACTTTTCAATTGAATGTAAAAACAAGTCAATCTTTTGATAAATTTTACATTTTAAACACTCATCTGTCGTTTTAACAATGGGAATTATTTTTAAATTAATTACTGCAATTTCTTTGTTTGGAATTTAGTAAAATGTCTTCCATATTCGGTATCATAAGGTACAAATTATGTAATTTAGACTCTTTTGTTTTTGGACAATATGAATTGTTACGACGATAATTTCCAATAATTATCATGATTAATTAGTAATCAGGAAGTTAAGGATAATAATATAATATCATAAAAATAAAAAATGACCATAAATGTGTCCTAATGCTATTGGTTCTATCATGATCGACCATGGGATTTTGTATTACAACTTTGGGACCCCATGGAATCATTTTTGGGTGATAGTGACATTTTATCATTTTATTTTTAATGAAAAGAAAATATAACAAAATTATGTAACACCTATGTAAAACAATTTTAATTTTGTCTAAATAAATGATCTTATAGACTATAAATATTCAATGGAACGATAAAAAAATTTCCTACATCATGGTATTTTTTTATAATTTTTAGATATTAAATAAATAAATTTATTTATGACCCTTTGATGATGTAGTGATCACCTCATTAATGAACGATTTAAATAAAATGAAAATATAAGATAATATCTAAGACATACACTTGTCTAAAACCTACTGTATTGGCGGATTTAGAACCCTTATCACCTTATCCTAGAAATATATCATTATGGGTCATTTAAAATCTTAAACGCATTTTATAATAATGTATCATTCCAAGACATTCCAAAAGTGACCATCCTACCTCTTATAAAAGGCACCCACCTCTACCCCCTTACCCACACCTCTCAAGACCATGGCCTGTCCAACCTCTTCTCATATTGACTCTACACATCCCTCAATTACTTCTAGAAGCCTCACTATGGGAATAATTCTTTACAAGGAAGACTTTTCGTTCAAATCAAAAAGAGTTATCCGATTTGAAGGAATATAAAGAATCAAACAAGAGAAGTCGGAAATCAGGTAATGGATCCAACCTCTCTCTTCCTTTTTAAGTACTCTCTTTTATGTCACTTCTTTTAATATCATATTTCTTATGTTTGTGGATGTTATTATTTATTCCTCTTATTTTACTTTTTATGTTCATATGATGAGAGACCCTAATTGATTTCTTGAACCCATTTTAGGAAGTTTTAAGTGGCACCGTTAGGCTGCCGAATTTTCATAAGGGGATATCTTAGCTTAATTTTAAATTCCATGAGATAACCATTGTTCGCCACTTATTTATTTCATGTGTTGTATTTTGTTCTTTTATTTGATATATATTATCATTATTGTATTTATATTCATGGTATTCTGTGATTCATATTGTGTTTATTATCTTTTGGTCATACGACATGATTGATTACAATGAGGTATGGGGTTTTTAACTCACTTTTTATTCCTGTGATATTCATTCTTTATTCGTCACTATATCCGTTGAGTGGTGTATGTACTAACCATGATTCTAATATTTGTGTTATATACTCTCATTTATGGGTACCTACATCAGCATTGTTTGGTCCTTCTTCCATGGGGTGTACGTTTCGAAAGTTACCCAAATCGATAAGGGAACCTTTCACCCTCCTCTTTTTAAAAGACTTCTTTTTTAGGCCCTTTATTTTACATATTTTTATATTGGTATATGTTCTTATCTATCCTTATCACTATAAATTTTATGTCTAAGTGATTAGATACCCTTTTCTCTCTTATCAACTCATTTTCTAAATTTTAAAGTGACGTCGTTAGGCTGTCAAATTTCTGTAAGGGAACTTCTTAACCCAATTTCAATTATTTGGATCAAACCTATAAGTCTTGATTATGTCATACTATGAATATGTGTGGATGACATTGGAATTTTTTAAACATAATATCCTCATATGTTAGGTTTATTTATATTTTCCACACATAATCATGTAATTGATTTATCCTAAATCTATGGATACAACCTTTATAAGGGACTTCGTCTCAATATCCTTTATTTGAGTCAAATTTTGTTTTATACACAACATTATTTTATACGGTGTATAAACCCCTTTGACTTTTACTTTTATTAAAAAGGATTATTTTTATATGATTAATTTTACTAAATGACAAAACAGAATATTTTTGTCTTACGTATGCAGCGACAATGAATTATCCGCCGTTGTGACCATTATTTGAGTTTCGGTTTCCTCAAAAATCCATAAATTTTATTTAAATGAAAAATAAATACCATGTTTTACGATTCTGTTATTTTGGTATTGAAAATGGTTTTGATAATTTTTTGATTATATCAATGTGTCTTTGATATCTTTGTGATTGAAATGTTTAAAAGTTATGTTTCCTGTATTCATGTTTTATGTGATACGATTGTGTTATGGTTCTTGGAAATTGTTTATGAAGACGGGTGGTTTTGTGATAAAATAAGGGCGGGTGAGACCGTGATAGCTCTCCAATGCATTGGGTAACACGAAGGAGTTAAACTCTAAGGTTTATCCGAAGAGATTTAGGGAATATACTTTTATGGGTATTCCAAACGTAACCACGAGGGTTACTCCCTATGTAAGATTGTTATGAATGCCTCAAGTTACCTTTATGTCTTATGATTTCTAGGATTTATAAATAAATAATATGATTTTAGAAGGTATGTTATGATTGGTAATTATGGTTTCATTGATATGTATTTATTGGCAGGTTAAAGTTTCCTTTCATTATGTTATAACCCTTACTGAGCTTTTTATGCTCATCCCAAGTTTTTGAAATGTTTTTCACAGGTTATATGTAAGGATAAGATAAATTCAGTATTCAAAAATATTTATATAAATAAAATAAAACTTTCTTTAATTAAGGATTTTTTATTGTTGGGAAAATTCGGTTATAGTAGCAGTGTCTACTTTGTAATTATCTGAGATGTAATAGTTTTGTCCTAATTCTCTAAAATACTAAACCTGAAAAGTTCATCAATTTGAATTATTAATTTAATTCAAGATTATGTAATTTTCTATGGTCGTTTCCTTATAGTTGGTATTAGATTTTGGATTAGATAACTTTAGAGGTTAGAGTGTTGACCAAGCATAAGTGACAAGTTGTGTATAACCACAATGGTTAGTATATTAGATGGAGTCATTGTTATTTTTGAAAGATGGAATGAGTTTGAGATAAATTGGATAATTATATATAACTTTTTATCTTCTTCATTAGTACATGATGATTGTGTTAATATACTCACACTGACATTTTTGGTTTTAGTAAATGGATGGATCTATTAGGCACCAAAGTGAGAATGGGTTTGAAGGAATTTGTGGTGGTTCTCTGATTAAGAGACTAGATGAAATGGTGGATTCAATGAGGAATCTAATGGTTATTCTAAACCAAATATCAAGGAGTCATGATAAACCACTTGAATATTTGTGATTTATCTAATGATTCATGTACTAGAGAACCAATTTGATGTTGAATTCCATGTAATAATTATAATGGTAACCATTAGGGTTTATATGATCCTTACTTTTGAGGTAATTATGGGTTACTATATGATAAAAAATGAAAGGCATGAGATAAAATTGAGGTTAGATTATGTTATCATTATTTTTGAAGATTTTATCTCGTTTTTGGGGAATGTTTTAAGAATTATATAGTTTTTGAAAAAGGGAAAACACACAGACCGTGTGACAAACAGTCACGTGAGAGCAATCTATGGGAATCGAACCCACAACCAAAGTGTGATTGGTATTTATCGCCTACCACTGGACTACGTGAAGTACCTGTTTAGAATGAAAAATTCATTATAGTAAGATGATTTTATGAATCAAGAATAAGTTGTGTTTAGGTTATCTATGGAAACGATTGACCTATCCGGGAGGATATGTGATTAAGCTAATTACTTTTTAGTATGAGACTTTAAGAGTAAGTGATGTTATTTGGAGATAAATGTTAAAATTTACCTTGGAAGACTATGTGATTAAATATTTTAGATATTAAGGTCTCAATATTCAGTTGTTTTATCTTTGATGAATTCTGAGGGAAATTTTGTATTGAATGATCTTTGTTGAACATTGGGTTTTTTGAACAATTTTGGAGATTAAGAGTAGTTGTTCTTTTTGTAAAAGATTATATTTTTTGGGATTATCTGATCTTATAAAAACTATTTTGGTTTTGGATAAGGTCTAAAGACATGGGAAATATAGAGTTCATCTTTTGTGAGTTATGTGATTATCTCAATGTTGATTATAGTGCTCTTAATGTGAACAAGTCATCATAAATACTCACCTTTTGGAGAAAATATGGGTTTGTGTATGAAATCTAGTAAGAGATGAAAGTGTACACCACTAGTATGTATGTTTCCTTATTTTTTAGTTAAGCCCATAAATTAATTCCTCAATGAAATTTAACGCAAAGAAAAAAAGTTGTCTGTTAAATTTTCATTCTTTGGAATCAAATGTCCTTTAACCCATCACAAGTTTGTGAATTTCTGGTGGTTAACTTTCTCCGGGTCATATTTTCCCATCACTCTCCATTAGAACTAGATGGTTTGATTAATCCTCTAAATCCATGTTTTCATGGAATCCTAGTATCTATTGTCTCGGGTGACCTTTTTACATTTCTTTATTTCTTTTAAATTGATAGTTTAATTTTCTCCTTTTCTGATGCGGGGATTTCAATGAAGTTTTCAAGCCCAATTTTAAAATTGCGAGGACGCAATTCCAAAATGGGGGAAGGATGTAACATCACAGGTAAATAATGAATATAAAATGCTCATATATATTAATATTTGTGAATAAAATATTAATATTTCTTTATTTGATATTCTATGTTTGATGGCGTACCTAATATGCAACAATTAGTTTCTTTGAAAGCTTACGTTGCACACTAATAATATAATTATATTAAATGGTAGTTGAAACTGAGATGTGTGTATTGGAAGGAATAAATAAAACTAACTAAAATATAATTATAGATTTTTGTTAAATGTATTTACTTTTATCCAATAAAATTTAGAGGATTAAAATGTAAATGAATCTGATATTAAGCCTAATTTACATTAAAAGGAATATTTACCGCCTTTTGATTGTGAACTATATTTAAATCTAGTTTTGGTCACTTTCATATTTTTATTTTGAAAAAATAAAATTCTTCTTTAGATTCTTATCATCAAAATTTACGTTGGGTAAATTTTGGTATTTTTCTTATAAAATTCATTTTTTAGTTAATAGTGAAAAATACTGTATTTTATTTCAAAAGAGATTTATAATCTAATTTATTTATATGGTTAGATTAAATTTTTAATTGTTTTCAAAGTGTAATTAAAATATTTTTTTTACCATTTAGTCAAATGGTGGTCATTGGAATTAATTTCACTTTGATATTGTAAATAAACAAGTGTCAATCTTTTAATAGATACGGTTTCATAAAAACATGTTATTTGTTTTGACAGAGGGATTGAATATAAAATTAATTAATGAAACATATATGTTTAAAATATGGTAAAATTGATATCATTTTTGTGTTTGGATGATCATATATATCATAGGGTGATTTTTTTGGTATTTTTCTGTTAAATGTTCATTTTTAATGAATAGTGAAAAATACTGCATTTTACTTCAAAACTACTTATTCATCTAATTTAATTATATAGTTAGATAGTTATATTAAATTGTTTTAAAGTGTAATTTAATATTCTTTTATCACTTAATTCAATTTATTTCATTATAAGTAATTTCAATTTTTAATTGGATGTAAAAACAAGTCAATCTTTTGATAAATTTTATTTCTTAAAAATTCGTCTTTGGTTTTGACAACGAGAATTATTTTTAAAAAAATTACTGAAATTTCTATGTTTGGAATTTGGTAAAATGGATTCCATATTCTGAATCAGAAGGTCCAGATTATGTAATTAAGACTCTTTTGATTTCGGACATTATGAATAGTGACGACGACAATTATCATTAATTATCGTGATAAACTAGTAATCAGGAAGTTAAATGTAATACATTAATATCATAAAAATAAAAAATGACCACAAAATGTATCATAATTATTTTGGTGATGTCATGTAGGACCATGTTATTTCTTGTGCCATCTTTGGGACCCCATGGAATCACTTTTGGGTGATAATGACATTTTTTCATTTTATTTTTAATGAAATGAAAATATAATAAAAGTATGTAACACCTAAGTAAAACAATTTTAATTTTCTCTACATAAATGATCTCTTAGACTATAAATAGTAATTGGAATGTTAATAATATTTCCTACATCATGGTATTTTGTTTATAATTTTTAGACAATAATAGATAAATTTACATATGACACCATGATGATACAGTGATTACCTCGTTAATGATCGATTTAATTAAAACGAAAAGATAAGGTAAAATATAAGTCATACTCCTGTCTAAAATCTATTAGATGGTTGGATTTGGAACCCTTATCACCTTATCTTCTATATATTTCATTTTTGGACCTTTAAAATCTGAAACATGTTTTATAATAAAGTAACATTTCAAGAATTCCCAAAAAAGACCCTCCTCCCTCTTATAAAAGGCCCCCACCTCTACCCCCTTACCCACACCACTCAAGCCCTTGGCCCATCCATCCTCTACTCATATTGTCTATACACACCCCTCCATTACTCCTAGAAGCCTCAATTTGGGAATAAGTCTTTCCAAGGATGAATTTGGGCTCAAATAAAAAAGAGTTATCTGATTTGAAGGAATATAGAGAAACGAACAAGACAAGTCGGACTTGAGGTTTGTGATCCAACCTCTCTCTTTATTTTTATGTACTCTATTTTATGTAACTTATTTTAAAATCCTATTTATTATGTTTGGGGATGTTATTCTATATTCCTCTTACTGTACTTTTACTGTTTATATGATAAGAGACCCTAATTGATATCTTCAATCCATTTTTGGATGTTTTAAGTGGAGCCGTTAGGCTGCCGAATTTTCGTAAGGGGATATCTTATCTCACATTTAAATTCCATGATATTTCCATTGTTCTCCACTTATTTATTTCATGTGGTGTATTTTGTTCTTCCATTTGATATATATTATCATGATTCTATTTATATTCATGGTATTCTATGATTTATATTGTGTTTATTATATTTTGGTCATACGACTCGATTGATTACAATGACGTATGGGGTTTTTATATCGCTTTTTATTCGTGTGAGATTCATGCTATATTTGTCAATATCTCCATTTAGTGGTGTATTTACAGACCATGATTCTAATATTTGTGTAATATACTCTCATTTATTGGTATTTACATGAGAATTGTTCTGTCCTTCTTTCATGGGGTGTACATTTCGAAAGATACCCAAATCGGCAAGGGACCCTTTCACCCTCCTCTTTTTAAAAGGCATATTTTGTTAGATATTTTAATTTAAATATTGTTATGTTGGGATATGTTATTCTCTATACTTATTGCTATAAATATTATATCCAGGTGATGAGATACCCTTTTTCACTCTCATCAATTCATTTTCTAAATTGTAAAGTGATGCAGTTAGGCTGTCGAATTTCAATAAGGGGGCTTCTTAACCCAATTTCAATTATTCAGATAAAACCTCTACATCTAGATTATGTCTTAATGTGAATATGTGTGGATGACCTCTGAATTTTTTACAATTATTATGCTTTTATGTTAGGTGTATTTTTATTTTCCACAAATAATCATGTAATTGATTTATCTTTAATCTAAGGATACTGACTTTGTAAGGGACTTTGTCTCAATCTCCATTCATTGAGGCATATTTTTTTTATACATAGATTTCTTTTATATGGTGTATAAACCCCTTTCAATTTTACTTTTATTCCAAAGGATTATTTTTATACGAAGAATTTTACTAAATGACAAAATGGAATGTTTTTGTCTAACATATGCGGTGACAACAACTTCTCCGTCACCGTCACCATTATTTGAGTTTCGGGTTACTCTAAAAGCCATAACATTTTGTTAAATGAAAAATAAATACCATGTTTTACATTTATGTTATTTTGGTATTGAAAATGGTTTTGATAATGTTTTGATTATATCAATGTGCCTTTGATATCTTGTTATTGAAATGTGGAAACATTATGTTTCTTTTATGCATGTTTTATATGATACGATTATGTTATGGTTCATGGAATTGTTTATGAAGACGGGTTGTTCCATGATAAACTACGGGTGGGTGAGAATGTGATATATCATCAATGCATTGGGAAAATAGAAGGTGTTAAATGCTAATTTTTCTACGAAGAGATTTATGGAATATATTGTGATGGGTATTCCAAACGTAACTAGGAGGGTTACTCCCTACATAAGAATGTTATGAATTTCTCAAGTTACCTTTATGTATTATGATTTATAGGAGTTATACAGAAATATTATGATTTCATATGGTATGTTATGATGGAATTTTATGGTTTCATTGAATTGTATTTATTAGCGGGATAATGATTCGTTTAATTATGTTATCACCCTTACTAAGCTTTTTATGCTCATCCAATGTTTTTGAAATGTTTTTCACATGTTAGTTGGAAGGGTAAGAGTAAGGAAGTATTCAATAAGATTTATATCAATAAAATAATCTTGTTTTATTTAATTATTTTTTATTATTGTGAAATATTGGTTATAGTAGTAGTGTCTACATTTTAATCTTCTTATATGTAATAGTTATGTTTTAATTTTCTAAAAATCTAATCCTAAAAAGTCCCTTAATGTGAATTATTCATATAATTTAAGAATAAGTAATTTTTTTGGTGAGGTCCTTATACCACCTCTATCATAGCTCAGGCCACAAGACAATCGAACCACATCACAAATAAGAAGTCATCCCTAATGGATTTTGTATCATGTCGATTCCTTATGTTAGAACATAGAGTTGTCTTACACTAGACACCATTACAGTGGGTCTAGACTCAAGATCATCATACAGACACACTATATTCAGGTTATTTATCTTTATAATCAAAATATATGTGCACTCCCTTTCTAATAGAAAACAATATCACGTTCGACCACATGTTACATGTAAAAGTGTGAATACACACAAATTCATGGTTAATATACATAAAATGATAGAGCATATAAATGAAAAACATTGCATTCCATCATGATAAATTTTTAGAAACATACTACTACATGTGATCAATATTAAACATGGTTTTGAGCTACACTAACATACTTCTAGAATAAATTAACATATAAATATCTCACGATATATAAAGATAACCACATACATTTACTATTATGCATTGTAAAGTAGGAAATTATAAAAAAAGGTTTCCCCAAAGTGAATAATATTATTCAATATCCTATGATATAAATTTACTTTATACCATAGTATTTTATATAGAATATGTTTCGGTGCGGATGTGCGTCGGGTTACGCTGTTCCGCCAGGACGCGTTCGCGCATGCACCCGTCAACCCGAGGGGATGGGCGCGCGGCTTGTGGTCCCGCAGTCCCGCTTTCCAAGGGCGGGCGGCATTCGTCCCTTATTCAGGGGCGTCTGCTCCTTGATCGAAATCGGGATGATGGGATGTCGGCTCCTCCTTCCTTGGACGTCTCCTCGGAACTCGTCGCCTAATCCGGGTCTCCCTCATAGACTTAAGAATGTTCGTGAATCTCGTTCCCGGCGCCATATCTTCATGGACACCGGTTAATTACGCTGCTTCCGCCCGGACGCTCCAAGGAGTCTGGGCGGGGCAGCAACCTGTAGTGAGAAGGCCGGGTGGCTCTGGGTGATGGGGGCGTGTCGTAACACTGCGGCTCTGCACGTCTGTCTTCCGTCCCTAATAGGGCTTCTCGAAGGCATGATGGCCTGAGGCATCCCGTACTGGGTGCGGGGAACTGTGTCACCTGAGGTTTTCCTCAGCTTCCCATGTTTAACACGGGGTATGCCGCGAGTTTAACGTCCAGCGGGGACGGCGTCGGACCGATCAACACAAAAAGTGGATCAGATGACAGAACCCCTTGCGGGGAACCTCCGACGCTGGGGCCAGCACATGGGCGGCTTCCCAAGTAACGTGGAGTGGAGTGAAGTGGCATGACCCCACCGGGATGTGGCGGCCCGGGTAAGGATCAGGATGGATGATGGAGTGAAGAGCTTGGACCCCGTAGGGGCTTCCTACGTACCGCGCGTTAGCACGGATCAAAGTCAGCGTAGTTCGGGTATACAGTTTAACGTCATGCTGGACGTCGGCAAGCCGACTCACGAAGAGGTCTAGGCCGCCGGGCGGAGGATTGAACCGAACCACCTCGCACAGAGGGGGGTGGAACGGCCGGGTGGATAACAGTTTCACGTCATGCTGGACGATAAAAGGGGAAATGGGAAAAGGGGGCTGTGGGGAGGTACAGTGGAGATACACACGGGAAGTCTCCCACAGGGGCGGATTCATAGGTGAATCGACGCAAGCGTGAACCCTGGAGGGGTCCACTGATGGACGAACCGACATAAATACGACCGGGACGACCAGGTGGCGGGCTTGGACCTCAGGGAGGCTTCCTACGTACCCTGTATAGAAGACAGGGATCAAAGTCCACGTAGTTCATTCTGTCAGGACTTACGCACTTGAGGCAGCCCGGATGCGGCAAAACTCAGTTGGAAGGGACTTGGACCGAAAGCAGAAGACACCTCGATCCCAGTCACACCCTCTACTGGCTTCGGCAGTGGGGAGGCGCAATGGAGATACACATGTGCAGCCTCCCACGAGAAACTAGGGGTTTGTAATACCCTGCCCCCGTAGGGAAAAGCCACTCCCATTAAATCGTCCCAAAAGCGGGACAATCCCGACATCCCTGCAGAGACGAGCGGGTGGGGGCCACGTCCAAACCGGGGGAGACCCTGCGTGCAAGGCACGGGATCAGACGATGCGGACGGTTTAACGTCTTGCCGGATGAAGTACAGTTTAACGTCGTGTGTTGAGGACGAAGCGGACGGTTTAACGTCTTGCCGGACGAAGTACAGTTTAACGTCATGTGTTGAGGACGAAACACTTGGCAGTTTAACGTCTTGCAGCGCGGACGATGGGGGCTAGGCAGTTTAACGTCGTGCAGCCTGGACGTATACAGTTTAACGTCGTGCAGGACGTGGTGCAGTTTAGCGTCATGCAGGACGAATGCTGAACAGTTTAACGTCTTGTAGCTCGGACGTAGTGCAGTTTAGCGTCATGCTGGACGATAAAGCCGCCGGTAGGTCCGTGTCACTTCGCGCGAGCCTAGGGGGGGCCGCACGGAAAGACGACGCACAACGCGGGCACCTGCGATGAAGACCATCGGGCGCCACGCAGGCGGGTACCCAAAGGGGGTCAAGGGAGGCGACCCTGGCGGATTGCGCGCAAAAGAGGAGCTTTGCGCGCAAAACCGCGGATCGGCGCGCAAAATGGCGGGCTGGCGCGCAATTGGGCCAGCGCTTCGCGCGCGGATGATTGGGATTGCGCGCACCGGGCTTCGGGTAGCGCGCGGGGGCAACGGCTCATTCTCTAACGAATGGCCACTTTGAAGATGGGGGTGCGCGCAATCGGGTTGGATTGCGCGCACCCGGGGGCAATTGCGCGCAAGAGGCTTCTTTTGCGCGCAAAGGCCTTCGGGTTGAAATTTGTTCAAAGGAAATGAGCCAAGGGGATTGCGCGCGAAAGCGGACCCCAAGGCTCGATTGCGCGAAAGAAAGGAGGATACCTGAAGATCGGCATTGCGCGCGGAAGGGATTGAATTGCGCGCGCGGGAGACCGTTCGACTTCCAGCAACCCTTGAAACGTTGGGGGTCGCCTAGTATTTATAGGCAACCCCGGGCGCGGAATCCAAGGCGCGAGCGCGGAATTCTCCTCGCGGGCGTGGAATCGGGCACCGCGCGCAAGGGAGTTGCGCGCATCCCGGGGGTTTTGCGCGCGGATCATCATCTTTGCGCGCAGACCCCTGAAATTCCGCGCAAGGCCTCCGGGCCCTCCGAAACATTCTTCCGAATCCAAATATGACCTCGCTTTCCGCATCCGGAGCTTCGTTTGGGAACAACGGACTTTTCCGGCGTCTACAAAAGCCCCCCCTCGGAATCTGATCGGCGAGAGGTCGCAACGATCGGGTTCCGAGGGAGACGCCGGAATGCCGAAGTCCTGGGCGGCGCGGGACTTAGGCGCGCAAAAATGGGCTCCGGTCGCGAAATTCGCTGCTGCGGTCGCGCGAAGCGCTTTCCGCGCAGCGCGGACCCCGGCCTCGCCTATAAATAGGGGCACTGGGTCCCTCCGTGCCGTACATTGGCCTTCCGCGCGATAAGAATCTCTGCTCTCGTGCGCGAAATTGCCTTTTCCGGCGCGGAATTCGCCCGCTCGTCGCGCAAAACCGTCTGGATTTCGCTCTGTCTTTGCGCGAATACCCAGGGTTTTACGCGAACGACTTCCCGATTGCGCGCCGTCCACTAGGATTGCGCGCCGACTCTCAAACTTTTCCACCAGCCTCGTCCGATTCCGCACACTTCATCCCTTAACCCGCACGACCCCCGGAACTTCTGAGATGGCCGCGAATCAAGGAAATGAGGGGGATGCCGCCACTCGCAGGGCTGAGATGGCGACGAACGAGGAGGTTTACGGAGACAAGGAGATTGTTTCCAACAATCAATCCTTGTTCGACTTACTGACGCCGGCCCAGAAGACATATCCACTGTCGGACAACCTGCCGCTCTGGAACTTCGGCATCCTAGATGAGGTTCCGGTGCCAGGGTTCGAGATTGATGCGCCGCGGACCTGGGTGACCCGGGAGGACGAGCTTCTCCGCTATAACATCACCAACAATGGGCATCCTGCCAGGGAGACCAGACACTTGGATGTCTATGTCCTGAACCCGAGGACGCGAACCATTGATGGGGGTGAGCCTACTGCGGAGAATTCTCCAGCCCTCTACTCGAGCATATATCGCCAGAGCGTCACGGACGACACCAAGGGCTGGCTGAAGGACTGGGACTTGCGGTCTGGGGGCAACTTCACCAGCGAGTGGGCCTGGGCGTTCTGGGTACGCCACACTTGCGATCACTTCGCAGAGGAGCTGCGGTACATCGGCCTGTTCGAGGCGGTGTGGACGTCGCAGTTCCACTTCTACCAGCAGTCCGAGCTCGGGCCGGAGCTGTTCACCCGATGGTCTCCGGATACCAACACCTTCCATCTTCACCATGGGGAGGTCGGCATCGGTCTCTGGGACATCCACTGCATCGGAGGTATCCCGCTGGAGGGTTACCAATACGATGAGTTCCTGCCACCGAAGAATACCTGGGAGGACAGGTCACGGACTCCCATCCTGACCTGGCATCTGCTTGACCTGGCTACGCAGCGGCTCGGGATCAAAGACTTCCAGAAGGACATAGCCTACAAGGAATGGTTCGGCCAGTTCTTGGAGCATGACCCGGCGGTCAAGATGCCAGGTAGGGGGAAGCGGTGCCCGACCGCAGCTCAGAGAAGCCGGAACGGGTCGTACTGGCGGGTCCTGGAGACGGGTGACTATCGCTCATGGGGGTACCGCGTCATCGAGGCCCGGGACCCAAATGTCTGGTACGCGGCGTTCCTGGCCGCCTTTCTGAGTGGGTGGCTCCTGCCAGTGCGGGACGCGAGAATGGGCGTTCGCCCGTCGACACTGGCGATGGCGGGCGCTATGGCCGCCAACAAGAGATAAAACCTCGGGGTCCCAGTGTTGGCGAGGCTGTATGCCATCCTGGGACGCATCTCACGAGGGGGGTCGCCACGAAGGATCTGTGGGCCCTTTCAGTTCTTCCACGGCTGGGTGGCTGCTCACCTCGGTGGGTACACGTTTCCGAACGCCATCATTCCTCCGGGCAACGGCCTGCGACCCTCCCAGCTGAACATCGCGGGGGTCGCTCCGATGACCCTAAGTGAGGAGGGCGTGCGGATCCGGATTGGCAATCATGCCAACTTCAACTTCAGTCCGTTCCCCACTCCCGTCGGCCAGATGATCGACAATGGGCAGGGTCCGCTGGAGCAGCATGAATACTTCCTGAACATGCGGGGCGGGGTGCTCGTGGCTCGGATCGACGGGAAGGTGATCTGCGAGCCTTACGTGCCGACCCGGTTCGCCAGGCAGTTCGGGTGCCTTCAACGGATGCCGAAGAGGGTATTCACTGCTGTCCGGGAGGAGACGAACCCTGGCGTCCTTCGCCAGATGTGGCTGATGTTTTCCGCTTTCGGCTCTGGCGACGTCATCACTCTCCCTCCTACCGGAGTTGACGCAGGCTTGGCAACCGAGTACGCCGAACACTGGGCCATCGCGTACCCCGAGGGGCTTTTGCGGAAGCTAGTTCGGCGGCTCGAGGCTACCCGTGCGGAGACCGGGCGTCAAGGAAGGAGGCGAGGTGCCACCACACGGGGGAGAACGGAGACGCGCCAAACAGCGGAGCCGGCGCGGGCAGGGACTTCGGCGGCGGGCACATCGCGAGCTGCCGCCACGACCTCAGCGCCCAGAGAGGGGGCACGTGCGGTGGTCGACGAGCGGCCCGGGAAGCAGGTGAGACGTCTGCTCGAACCTTCCCATGATGCGGTCTTCCCGGCGCTGTGGTCGGCCTGGATGACTCTGCGGCAGTCACTGGGGACCGACGCCATCTGGCGAAAGATACTCAGAGAAGGAATCTATCTGCCAGAGGTCGGGCGCCTCCAGATTGCCGACAGAGTGGACTTCAACCGGCAGTATGCGTATCTGACGGCCATGGACGAGTACGCGCGCCAACGTGGTCAGCGCGCGGAGCCATCCCTTCTGGTGAAGGTGATGCTCGGTCTCGAGCCCGCTCTGGAACAGATGCCGCCGGAAGAAGATGACAGTAGCAGCGACTCCGAAGAAGAGGAGGAAATGGGGGAGGATGAAGGCTCCGAGGGAAGATCCCATCAGGGGAGCCCACGGGAGAGCGGCGAGGTGGCCGGCTCTGACAACGTTGATGTCACTGAGCTCCTCGAGGTCCGCTTCTATCCCTACTCAATCTGCTTCATCCACTCTCTTATGCAGCTTCTAACCCATTTCTCCATATTTCTCAGGAGCACACGGATGTCGGTCAGGCGTCCTCAGCAGGAGTAGGAGAGGCTCCAGCAGGACAAGGCGGGGGCCAGGCACCCATTATCGAACTGACAAGCGCTAAGGGGTCCCCTGCTGCAACTGTTCCTGCGGCGACCGGGATAGCGGAAGATGACGCTCCGAACTCCCGTAAGTCTCCCTACTTTACTGCTGGTGCTTACTGTTGACGATCCGTGACTAACCATGGCATGCCCCGCGCAGTGATCTCAACATTGGAGGCTCGTCGGGTTGCCGAACCCGAGCCATCTACGAGTGGACCAGTGGTGGACATGCCGCCTGCTCCGGAACAGACTTCCCAAACCGAGCCGGCCCCACCAACTGCTGATCAAGGGGCTGCGGACGTCGGCGGTGCAGCCATTAGAGAGAGGATGGGGGCTGACGAGGGTGTTAGCGCCGCTGGGGAGAGAGAAGAAGGTCGCCCAGATGTTGGGGAACCTATCCCTCATGAGGACCTCCCAGGGGCGGACCCTGCAGCAGACCTGCTGGCTGCCTTCCCTGCCTACCGGCCTGCCGATCCCGAGGAGATGGACGACTCAGACACGGAGGCGGTCGAGGAGAGCCGGATAACGCGCTGTAGGGGGTGGAAGTGCATCCAGCGCTTCCTCAAGCGAGACCCATCGGAGTGGCTGGGGCGCATGGGATCACTTCAAACCTGGCTGCGCTTCCTGTGTGCCGGGGGAGCTAATGCTCAACGCCTCCATCTAACGGTCCGTGATTTCATGGCCGAAAAGATGCGCGAGAGCTGCCGGCGTGCCGACGTCGCACAAAGTCGGGACATGTCGGAGAGCGCGCGGGCGCTCCTCGCGGTAGAGCAGGAAGTCCGGCGCCTCGAAGGGCAGGCGGCAGAGAAGGAGGCCTTCGTCGCAACGTGTACCGAGCTTGTGGAGCAACTAGCAGCTCAGCTGGTTGACGCCCAGGTACAGCTGACGGAGGCGGGCCAACAGATGGTCACAATTCAGGTCGAGCGGGAGCGTGCACAGGCTAGAATCGACGAATTGCGCGCTGCGACCGCCGACGAAGATAGGGCACGCAGAGAGCGAGAAGCAGCTCTGGAGGCCACCAGCCAAAGGGTAGCGGCATTAGAAAGACTCATCCAGCACGCTAATCCCTAAGGGCTTTGTTTTGCCATTCCCAAAACATTTGCTTCCGCTACTTTGATCCATCTGTATGAATCAATATATTTATCTGCATCTTTTGGTTTAACATGCTCAACCACAATTCGTTGTCTTGCGGGAGTGTTAACCAAGCATCAGGCATCCACAATTGGGCCTGGATTCCTGGAGAAAAGAGGGAGGTCATTCCTAAGAAAGGAGACCTCAGACCTAATCAATGTACCACCCCCCCAACCTGTTCTAACACACGAGCGGGACAATGCTAGGGGCGTTGAGATTTTATCCGAACATAGGGAAATGAGAAAAGGTGAATCGTGCGTCCCGAATCCAGACATCCACAACGGTCGACCTTCCAGGAAATGCCCGAGACGGTAGGCGGACAGCGGATCGACCATAACAACTGCAATAGACGGACCGAAAAAGGCCATCATTCATATTGCAGGAGGCGGACCACATGTCATCATGAATACCGCTTTGGGGTTCCTTCAGACACAAGGGTGGAAATCCAAATCAACAGGGCATGCGAAGCGTGGGGCGAAGTGACGATTTGTTCGGACAGAATCCAACGCTCTCAAAATTGCGCCACCGTGGGGAGAGCGTATTAGGCGGATGCACTAATCTGGCCGTGAGTCACCTCAATTCTCAGACAGCACCTCTCTGACGAGGAAACCGTCGCTTCCCATCCTTGCGATGGGGCATCCCGAGCTGAATCGGGGAGAATATCACAACTGCACCACTCTACCCGAAGTCAGGCCAGACGGCCGGCGACGAGGAGGGGCGGGACTTAACGATCCCTGAGGCTGGACCCGAGTCGGAATGCCCGGGCGTTCCTACGTACTCCATCAGGCTGGAGATCAAGCCATACGTAGTTCTGAGAGTGCAGTTTAACGTCATGCAGGACGTAGGACCCCATTTGGGGAGATCTTAGTTTAAGGTCGTAGAGCTCGGACCATAGGGGTAGATCTTAGTTTAAGGTCTTTAGAGCTCGGACCATAAGGGCTAGATCTTAGTTTAAGGTCTTAGAGCTCGGACCATAAGGAGAGATCTTAGTTTAAGGTCTTAGAGCTCGGACCATAAGGAGAGATCTTAGTTTAAGGTCTTAGAGCTCGGACCATAAGAAGAGATCTTAGTTTAAGGTCTTAGAGCTCGGACCATAAGAAGAGATCTTAGTTTAAGGTCTTAGAGCTCAGACCATAAGAAGAGATCTTAGTTTAAGGTCTTAGAGCTCGGACCATAAGAAGAGATCTTAGTTTAAGGTCTTAGAGCTCGGACCATAAGAAGAGATCTTAGTTTAAGGTCTTAGAGCTCGGACCATAAGAAGAGATCTTAGTTTAAGGTCTTAGAGCTCGGACCATAAGAAGAGATCTTAGTTTAAGGTCTTAGAGCTCGGACCATAAGAAGAGATCTTAGTTTAAGGTCTTAGAGCTCGGACCATAAGAAGAGATCTTAGTTTAAGGTCTTAGAGCTCGGACCATAAAGACCTCCAAGCACGCCACATCGTGGTCATATCCCCTGGATATGCGAAGATGCACTGAGGGATAGTGTCAAGAGTGTCGAGGTTTAGCCTGGCCGGAATGGGAGGTGGAAAATGTGAATCATGCGGCCATTCATTCAAGGACTGGGGGCACCGGCGTAACGATATGGGAGTACTGCCGACCGTGGCGGAAAAGCAGCATCAATATCGCACTAACCGTTGGTGGAGTGAGGCAGCAAACGAGCATCGACCGCTCAATCGCAGGATTCATATCGATTTGCTGCCCGAGGCCATTGGGGGTACCGGCCCGAGTCGGTGGGAGAGCACTGAGGCATTGTGTCCGAACCGTTCACGGGGGCTCCACCCAGGGCGTAGACGATGGGTCCGAATGAAAGGGAGCACGAAGCCTGAAAAGTGGAAGGAACCTGACCAAGCTGAACCTGACACTCCTGGAAATAAACCAGAGTACTCTTGACACCGGTGGACCATGGCAAGGGGTCGGGGAACACGCCTTGAGGGTGACCTGAAGGCGGCGGATTCCCCAGAGAAGGGGGGAATCTCTAAGTGGTGGGGGGCTGGACCCGAAGTTTCAAACATCCGGGAGTTCCTACGTATCCCGTAAGGATGGGAATCAAGCCGCACGTAGTTCTTGAAGCGCGACGCATCACAATCGGGCACCAGCGCGAGGAAGAGTGCGGGTCTGACCCTCGCACACAAAAGGAGCGGCATTTGATATTTCTTGTTTGTCCTTAAAGATGAATGGTTTTTCTTTGTTCGGCGACATGCCTGTGATTGAGAAATCTCTGGCGTCGCCACAATAATCAAGCCATGGAAGGCATTGATGAATGGCGTGGTTATTAACCAGCGCCCAACATGAGTGTCCCCCGAGGAGAACATCACGATGCAGTGCCGTTTCTCGTCGGGCGGCCAAGACGATCACAGTTTACGGTCGTGTGGTAGGACCAGACAACACAGTTTAAGGTCGTGTGGTTCGGACCATGGAGGAATCCGCTTATTGCGGTACGGTGGACACGGCGGAGGTGGGAACATACCCAGCCCTGCGGTCACGCACGATTCCAGGAGGAGATTCTTGGGATAGGGGTCTGCGTATGTCCATCACCCGAGGGGCAGAGATGCTAGCCTCCAGATATACTGGGCCCAGAACGCAATTGTTCGGGCGACTCCTTCCTCCTTATGGGGACGAGGGTCCAGCTACGCACGGCCCTTAGGGAGGATATCCGCATATATCCTTGGTGCTCAGATCATGGGAGCCTCGAACGACATCATTACCCTGGTTGGTCTGTCTAACGTGTAGAGGTGTACTGTAGGTCAGTATGAAGAGTGTCGAGATTCCACTACAACGCATAAAGGCGGAGTGTGATGAGGACTGCGCAACCAATGTTCAGAGCCTGAAAGAGCCGACATGGCGATCAAGGATGTTGCTGACGCATTCGCAACACAACATCCGATCGCGTCAGCCTAAGACGGGGCAAGCAAACGAGCATCAACCGCTCAATCGCAGGATTCATATCGATTTGCGGCCCAAGACCCGCCGGTAAATCGACCCGGAGCGGTAGGAGAGCACTGAGGCATCGTACCCAAACCACTAACGAGGATCCCTTTGAGTGAAGGCTCGAACAAGAGGAAGCGCGAGGCCTGACAAGCAACACAGGACTTGTCGGGATTGAATCTGACACTACGAGTCATAGACCGAAGTACCCAAAACATGTTAACGGGTCACCGGGAAGGGTCGGAGGACTCACCCTGAGAGCAACCAAAAGAGGGTAGATCCCCGTGATCAACCAAGAAACGGGGCTGGACCTGAAACACAAGCGTTCAGGCGGTCCTACGTATCCCATAAGGATGGGAATCAAGCCGCACGTAGTTCTTGAGAGGTAGTTTAACGTCATGCAGGACGATGAGGGGTGTGAGGTAGTCCCACACACGGGGGAGGCGTACGGCGCGGCCAGAAAACCGACGTGAATGAGGGCATAGCCCCGCGCTCACACCATACGACGCACACCCGGGGGCAACTGGGCCAAGGGCCCGAGATGGGATGGAAATTCCCGAAGGATGGGGCTGGGCCTGAAACATGAAGGTTCAGGCGGTCCTACGTATCCCATAAGGATGGGAATCAAGCCGCACGTAGTTCTTGAGAGGCAGTTTAACGTCATGCAGGACGAATGCTGAACAGTTTAACGTCTTGTAGCTCGGACGTAGTGCAGTTTAGCGTCATGCAGGACGAAACACTTGGCAGTTTAACGTCTTGCAGCGCGGACGAATGTTGAACAGTTTAACGTCTTGTAGCCTGGACGAATGCTGAACAGTTTAACGTCTTGTAGCCTGGACGAATGCAGTTTAACGTCGTGCAGGACGTGGTGCAGTTTAACGTCATGCAGGACGAAGTGCAGTTTAGCGTCATGCGGGACGACTGTGCAGTTTAACGTCATGCTGGACAAATGTGCAGTTTAACGTCATGCTGGACGTCTGAACACTCAGGCAAAGTATTGCTTGAGGAACCTAGCGTTGGTGGGAGGAGTGACACGCTCACCATCCATAGTCGCTAGGGAGTACGCGCCATTGGGATAGACCTTGTGGACAACAAAAGGTCCCTCCCACTTGGGCTCCAACTTGGGTGGCTTCCTGCCGGGGATCATCGGTGCTCTTAGGGCTAGCACTAGATCACCCTGCAGGAAGGAGCGGAGGCGAACCTTCTTATTGAAAGCTCGAGCCATTCTGCTTTGATGCCTCTCCAAGTTGTGCAAAGCGCGAAGTCTATTCTCATCCAGTGCTTCCAACTCGACTAGACGGGCTTCAGCAACTCTGTCCGGCACTTGCTGGCCGTAGACCGCAGTGCGCAAGGACGGCAACTGGATCTCGATGGGCAGGACGGCCTCAGCTCCATACACCAGGGAATAAGGGGTCATCTGGGTGGAATTGCGAGTCGTCGTCCGATAAGCCCAGAGGGCGTTGGGGAGCTTGTCCGGCCAACTCTTCTTGTTCTGACCAACCATCTTTTGCAGAATGTTAGAGAGGGTTTTGTTGAACGCCTCGATCTGTCCATTCGCCTGCGCATGATAGCGAGATGTATGGTTCGAGCGAATGTTATACTTGGCGTACAACTTCTTCAACTCGGCTGCTCGGAAATTGGTTCCGTTATCCGTGAGGATAGCGTGAGGCACTCCAAATCGATAGATGATGTTGGAGGTCACGAAGTCAGCGATCGAACAGGATTTGACCTCTCTGAGCGGAATCGCTTCTGCCCATTTGGAGAAGAAGTCCGTGGCGGTCAGAATGAACCGGCACTGGCGAGCTGTCGCCGGCGGGTAAGGTCCCACAACGTCCAGTCCCCAGACTGCAAAGGGCCAGGAATACCTTGTGGTATGGAGAGGCTCCGGCGGCCGATGCACAAAGTTCGCATGAACCTGGCACGCATGGCACCTCCTGGCATGCTCGATGCAGTCATGGATCATGGAGGGCCAGAAGTATCCTAACCTCCGAATCTGGTGGGACAGCTTCGGCCCAGTCTGGTGGGCGCCGCATGAACCAGCATGAACCTCTTGCATGACTCGTGGGATCTCAACTCCCTGAAGGCAACGGAGGAGAATACCATCAAATCCGCGTTTGTAGAGGATCTGCTCCAGGCCGGGACTGCTCTGGAGGACGAACTGCGATGCGCGGCGTCGAACTCGCTCGCGCTCGGCCCGATCCGATGGAAGAATGCCATGTTGGAGGTACTCAACCAAAGGCGTCCTCCAATCAGGGGCTGATCCGACTGTCATATCTGGGGTACTCGGGGCTCCGGGCATAGGGGCAACCGTGGTGAGGTTACTTACCAACGGGCCGCGATCTTCTTCCGGGATAACGGGAGCGATGAGCCTGCGGCGCGTCACGCGGACGATCAGGTTGTCCTGTTCAGGCTCCGCAAGTGACGCAGCGAGGCTGGCCAAAGCATCTGCTCGACCGTTCTGCGACCGGGGAACATGGACAATTTCCGGCCGAGAAGGGAACCGGGCCATCAGAAGGAGGGTGCACTCCAACAATGGCACAAGTTCCGGCTTCCTGACAACGTAGTCTCCATTGATCTGCTTAACGACCAGCTCGGAGTCCCCTTTCACGCACAGACGGGGCACGTCGATCTCGAGAGCCAACTCGAGGCCGGTGATGAGGGCATGGTATTCCGCCTCATTGTTGGTACAGCCCTCTGACAACAGGAAAGAGTATGGCAGCACGGCTCGCTCCGGGGTAATGAAGACGACGCCCAAGCCCACTCTGTTGAGCTTAGGATTATCGAGTCTTCTACCGGTGGGGCTCCGGGATGCACCGTCAAAGTGCATCTGCCAGCATGGATCGGCTCGATCAACCGAGAGAATGGCCTCATCAGGAAAGCCTAGATCCAGCGGCTGATCCGCGGAGGTCGGGTGAGCTGCCAGAAAGTCTGCCAATGCTTGCCCTTTGATGGCCTTCTGAGACACATACCTGATGTCGAACTGCTGGAGAATCACAGCCCACCGCGCTAGGCGGCCAGTCAACATAGGCCGGCTCAGGATATATTTCAACGGGTCTACCCGAGAAACCAACTGTACCTCATGGTGCTGCAAGTAGTGCCGTAATTTCTGTACGGCAAATACGAGCGCCAGGCAGCTCTTCTCGATGGGGGAATACCTAACTTCCGCATCGAGGAGCATGCGACTGAGGTAATAGAGGCTATTCTCTGTTCCCTCGTTGTTCTTCTGGGCGAGAAGGGCACCCAGGGACCGTTCCAGGGCAGTCACATAAAGGACCAGCGGCTTTCCGGATACGGGCGGCATCAGGACCGGAGGTTGAAGCAGGTACTGGTTGATTTCCTCAAAAGCGGTCTGACACTCTTTATCCCATACATAGGTGGCACCTTTCTTCATGAGCCGAGAAAAGGGCTTACACTTGCCGGCCAGATTCGCGATGAATCGGCGTATATAGGCTAAGTGGCCTTGGAACCCTTGCAGTTCCCGAACGGTACCTGGGGGAGGCATCTGGCTAATCGCCCTGATTTTCTCTGGGTCGATCTCAATACCCCGGTATCTTACCACAAATCCAAGGAACTTTCCGGAGGTGACCCCAAAGGCACACTTCAACGGGTTCATCTTCAGGCATCGAGACCGGAGGAAGCTGAACACTTTCTCAAGATCTTTGAGATGGTCCTGACGCTGGCGCGATTTGACAACCAAGTCGTCGACGTAGCATTCCACCAGTGTGCCGAGGATTGGCTTGAATATGCGGTGCATCGCCCGTTGATAGGTGGCACCTGCATTCTTCAGGCCGAAAGGCATGACCCGGTAGCAAAAGGTACCTTGGGGGGCCCTGAAGGCAGTGAACTCCTCATCCTCAGGGGCCATCCGAATTTGGTTGTATCCGGAGTATCCATCCATGAAGGAGAGGGCTTGGAACCCTGCCGTGGCATCAATCAACAGCTCTGTCACTGGAAGGGGAAAATCATCCTTCGGACAGTGGCGGTTGAGATCGCGGAAGTCGATGCAGACTCTAATCTGCCCGTTCTTCTTCCTGACCGGCACAATGTTGGCCAGCCATTTGGGGTACTGAACTTCCCTCACGAAGTTGGCTTTGATAAGCTTGTCAACTTCGGCCTCAACCATGGCACCGTGGGATGGGTGCATCTTCCTGGGAGGCTGCTTGAACCCGCGATGGTTCGCCGGGAGACCAAGGCGGTGGACGGCTACCTGAGGATCTAGCCCCGGCATCTCGTCATAGCCCCAAGCGAACACATCACGGTGCTGCCTGAGAAAGTCCACGTACTGCTGCCGCTCCTCAGAGGGCATGGCGGCACTAACCAATGTGGGTCTTGGATCGGCCTCGGTTCCAAGGTTCACCTGTATTAACTCATCGACCGTGGCGGGGACGCCCTCCTCAAAGGCTGGGGGTGCGTCTTCCATATCCTCTCCGCTCGGGGAGGGATCGTCCACAGGAGAGACTGCGTTGGAAACTGCACTGGGGCTACCAGATCCTGCTGGGCCACTGGTGCTGGCACGGGCAGTCGCGGCCATCTCATCAGGAGACCCGCGGACCGTCAAGACCATGGCGACGTCCAACCGGTGAATCGGGAGGACGTAAGCGTCATCCAGACTTGCCCAGGGATCGCTTGCAACAGCGACAGGCTCAACCTCACCTGCCAGGATCTGCTTATCCTTGCTCTTGTAATAGTCCGCGTCCAGATAGCGGGCTTCACATGAGGCAAAAGGAGAGGCATCTCCTTGAAGCACGCCTACTCGACCATTAAAGGAGTATTTGAGGCATTAGTGGTATGACGAGGGAACCGCCGCGTGAAGGTGAAGCCATGGCCTGCCCATCAATGCGTTATACGCAGTGTCCTGAGAGACTACCATGAATTCGGTGTTGGTAACCAAGTCACCGAACTGGGTCTTCAAACGTATCTTGTCGACCGGGGTTTGCTCGGTGCGGTCGTACCCCTGGATCCTGAGGTCGGAGGGAATCAAGTCATCCTCAGACAACCCCAATCTTCGGAGCGTCCGAGTTGGAATCAGGTTAATCCCGGACCCCGTGTCGACAAGACAGTGCCGGACTTCAAGGCCATTGAACTGGCCAGTGACATACAGCGGACGGATATGTCCCTGTATAGGAGGGTCTTCATCCTTACCAGAGAACGAGATAACTGCCTGACATTCGGCGTCCTCGATCGTTTCGGCGTGAAAGGCCTCTGCAGCCGCAACCTCTGTCTCAAACTGGAGGGGGCTTTTTAGGGCTTCAGCGAGTGCCTCGCGCATCTCAGATGACATGCGCAGAGCCTCAAGGATGGAGAGCCTTGCTGGGATGTCGGCCAAGTGCTTCAGGACATCATACTTTTTGGCCAAGCGCGAGCCCCTGGTTGCAGGAGGTTGCTCTGCGGTTGGTGGCATGACGGACCTTGCCGGTTGGATCGGCGGCCGACTGGTACTTGACGCATCTCGCTGTTCACTGGTCGCAGTCCGGGAAATGGTCACTGTACTGGAG
This sequence comes from Viscum album, assembly GCA_963277665.1. NCBI lineage: Eukaryota > Viridiplantae > Streptophyta > Magnoliopsida > Santalales > Viscaceae > Viscum > Viscum album. The sequence continues at coordinate 1,143,085,438 of OY728159.1, read as the reverse complement.
TCAGGAGGCCGGGATGGACTCGTGGCAGGGCGGAGCTGGTCGCGACGCGGCTGAGGCGGTTCTGCCTGGTCCCACACCACAATACGTGGCAGAGGCGAATCCGTCATCCCCGGATGGGGGGGCTGCGCGTGCTGAGCTCGGTTTTGAGCCTGCTGCCTAGTCTCAGTGGCGTGCACGGCCTGGCTGGAGGCACCAGCGGCTGTGCCCCGGCGACTCCTGCTGCTGCGGTTCTTCCGACGGTGGCGACGACCGGGGACACTAGGGAGGTCCACCTGGTGTTCTTCAACGTCGGGAACCAAAAAGGGATTTACCAGCTCGACGGTATTAACCGAAGCGTACCCAACACCCGCCACCTGTGGGGGGGAACCCAGGCCATCGACGTCGTGAGACGGAGTTCCCGATTTCCCTTCCCCAGCCCCTGGCGGGTAAGACTGAATGCTTGGCCGGGCAACATGCCGGTCTTCCAACACCTCTGAAAGCCATCGGTCCTCATATCGAGGAGAAGAGATTCACGTCGGGTTCACCATTTTTCTGTTTCGGTGCGGATCTGCGTCGGGTTACGCTGTTCCGCCAGGACGCGTTCGCGCGTTCACCCGTCAACCCGAGGGGATGGGCGCGCGGCTTGTGGTCCCGCAGTCCCGCTTTCCAAGGGCGGGCGGCATTCGTCCCTTATTCAGGGGCGTCTGCTCCTTGATCGAAACCGGGATGATGGGATGTCGGCTCCTCCTTCCTTGGACGTCTCCTCGGAACTCGTCGCCTAATCCGGGTCTCCCTCATAGACTTAAGAATGTTCGTGAATCTCGTTCCCGGCGCCATATCTTCATGGACACCGGTTAATTACGCTGCTTCCGCCCGGACGCTCCAAGGAGTCTGGGCGGGGCAGCAACCTGCAGTGAGAAGGCCGGGTGGCTCTGGGTGATGGGGGCGTGTCGTAACACTGCGGCACTGCACGTCTGTCTTCCGTCCCTAATAGGGCTTCTCGAAGGCATGATGGCCTGAGGCATCCCGTACTGGGTGCGGGGAACAGTGTCACCTGAGGTTTTCCTCAGCTTCCCATTTTAACACGGGGTATGCCGCGAGTTTAACGTCCAGCGGGGACGGCGTCGGACCGATCAACACAAAAAGTGGATCAGATGACAGAACCCCTTGCGGGGAACCTCCGACGCTGGGGCCAGCACATGGGCGGCTTCCCAAGTAACGTGGAGTGGAGTGAAGTGGCATGACCCCACCGGGATGTGGCGGCCCGGGTAAGGATCAGGATGGATGAGGAGTGAAGAGCTTGGACCCCGTAGGGGCTTCCTACGTACCGCGCGTTAGCACGGATCAAAGTCAGCGTAGTTCGGGTATACAGTTTAACGTCATGCTGGACGTCGGCAAGCCGACTCACGAAGAGGTCTAGGCCGCCGGGCGGAGGATTGAACCGAACCACCTCGCACAGAGGGGGGTGGAACGGCCGGGTGGATCACAGTTTCACGTCATGCTGGACGATAAAAGGGGAAATGGGAAAAGGGGGCTGTGGGGAGGCACAGTGGAGATACACACGGGCAGTCTCCCACAGGGGCGGATTCATAGGTGAATCGACGCAAGCGTGAACCCTGGAGGGGTCCACTGATGGACGAACTGACGTAAATACGACCGGGACGACCAGGTGGCGGGCTTGGACCTCAGGGAGGCTTCCTACGTACCCTGTATAGAAGACAGGGATCAAAGTCCACGTAGTTCATTCTGTCAGGACTTACGCACTTGAGGCAGCCCGGATGCGGCAAAACTCAGTTGGAAGGGACTTGGACCGAAAGCAGAAGACACCTCGATCCCAGTCACACCCTCTACTGGCTTCGGCAGTGGGGAGGCGCAATGGAGATACACATGTGCAGCCTCCCACGAGAAACTAGGGGTTTGTAATACCCTACCCCCGTAGGGAAAAGCCACTCCCATTAAATCGTCCCAAAAGCGGGACAATCCTGACATCCCTGCAGAGACGAGCGGGTGGGGGCCACGTCCAAACCGGGGGAGACCCTGCGTGCGAGGCACGGGATCGGACGATGCGGACGGTTTAACGTCTTACCGGACGAAGTACAGTTTAACGTCGTGTGTTGAGGACGAAGCGGACGGTTTAACGTCTTGCCGGACGAAGTACAGTTTAACGTCGTGTGTTGAGGACGAAACACTTGGCAGTTTAACGTCTTGCAGTGCGGACGATGGGGGCTAGGCAGTTTAACGTCGTGCAGCCTGGACGTATACAGTTTAACGTCGTGCAGGACGTGGTGCAGTTTAGCGTCATGCAGGACGAATGCTGAACAGTTTAACGTCTTGTAGCTCGGACGTAGTGCAGTTTAGCGTCATGCTGGACGATAAAGCCGCCGGTAGGTCCGTGTCACTTCGCGCGAGCCTAGGGGGGGGGGCCGCACGGAAAGACGACGCACAACGCGGGCACCTGCGATGAAGACCATCGGGCGCCACGCAGGCAGGTACCCAAAGGGGGTCAAGGGAGGCGACCCTGGCGGATTGCGCGCAAAAGAGGAGCTTTGCGCGCAAAACCGCGGATCGACGCGCAAAATGGCGGGCTGGCGCGCAATTGGGCCAGCGCTTCGCGCGCGGATGATTGGGATTGCGCGCACCGGGCTTCGGGTAGCGCGCGGGGGCAACGGCTCATTCTCTAACGAATGGCCACTTTGAAGATGGGGGTGCGCGCAATCGGGTTGGATTGCGCGCACCCGGGGGCAATTGCGCGCAAGAGGCTTCTTTTGCGCGCAAAGGCCTTCGGGTTGAAATTTGTTCAAAGGAAATGAGCCAAGGGGATTGCGCGCGAAAGCGGACCCCAAGGCTCGATTGCGCGAAAGAAAGGAGGTTACCTGAAGATCGGCATTGCGCGCGGAAGGGATTGAATTGCGCGCGCGGGAGACCGTTCAACTTCCAGCAACCCTTGAAACGTTGGGGGTCGCCTAGTATTTATAGGCAACCCCGGGCGCGGAATCCAAGGCGCGAGCGCGGAATTCTCCTCGCGGGCGCGGAATCGGGCACCGCGCGCAAGGGAGTTGCGCGCATCCCGGGGGTTTTGCGTGCGGATCATCATCATTGCGCGCAGACCTCTGAAATTCCGCGCAAGGCCTCCGGGCCCTCCGAAACATTCTTCCGACTCCAAATATGACCTCGCTTTCCGCATCCGGAGCTTCGTTTGGGAACAACGGACTTTTCCGGCGTCTACAGAATATAATAAAAACCTTCAAGAGACGGTGCACCTGTCATGCCCGAGATCTAACTAGATTCTTCTTGTACAATAATGACACCTATAAACAATCCCAAATACACCACATCATGGTTAAAAAATTATATTCAAGAACATTACATGTAAATGAAAAATTGACCACACTAACATTACTCTTAGGATCCACAAAAATTGTAGATTTTAGATTAATCAATGGCGGCAACATCAACTCTATAGTATCACTACTATTACTGAAACAATCCACGAATTCATTGTTAATTTAAATTGTAATCTATAGATCTAGAAATATCTTGGTAGATACATGAATCATATTAATGATAAAAGGTTAGATATAAATGGAAAACAATGTTTTGTATATCATGATTCTCAATCCTTATTTCTCAAATTGTCAGGACAATTGGATATTCTAGAAATAAGGATTAATGGGAATGAATTTTCAAGGGAATTACAGTAGAGTATGTAGTTTTGATATGGATATAAAATCATATAATAAAAAGCCAAAATGTGTGATTAATATCTATTAAAACATATTTTTAGATAACTATTTCAAAATAACATGGTGTGTGAGCATGTTTTCGAAATATATGCACCTGCATTGTAGGGATTTCATCTTCGGTTGCACACCAGGAAGGTTTTATTTTATCCTAAGAGTTTTATGGTTTCATTAACCATATGCATCAATTTTGTATCTACCGAGTTTCCTCTTCTACTTATTCCATGAATTCTTAGAGTATCATCATTGTTTTATAAAAATGTTCTCTAGTCATGAACCATCAATATGAAACAGAAAATATCTAAAACTAACCAGAACATCCGGAATCATAGATAAAAATATTAATAGTTAAAATAAAGAATATTAAATTTATAAATTAACTTATAAAATAAATAAACAATCAACATATATTATTGTTATAATGGTACATTTTATAGATAAATTATCTTTAAGAGTGGGGGAGAGGAGATCTAAAAATGAATCATGGGTTTTGAAACCCTTATATCACGCCTTAGGTTACTACAAATTGATTTACCCTAAATACATTAGAGGAGGTAATCCTGGTTAGATATATGGAATATAGCTTTTGATTGATGTGTTTATATAGTGATTTCAAAAACTTATTTTCAGGGAAATTTGTTTTAGATGTCAGGAGAATACGGTCGTCTAGGGGTGTTAATATTTCTAAGAGAAATGGTTGTTTTAGAATAATGTCTTGATTATATTATTTTTTTATAATTAATGTTAATTTTGTTGGATATTTTTAATTTAATTAGTTTACTATTATAAAAAATAAGGTTATTTTTTGTTCAAAATCGCCTAAAATTGATTGGAATATTTGAAAAACATTCTTAATAGAAACGACTAAAAATGAGTTTTTAGATTATATAAAATGAAATATGTTTCAAAATATCATGTATTGGTTTATAAATTAAATTTAATAATTTTAAATGAATTAATTTTATCATTAGTGATTTTTTAATACTTATTATTATTTCATAATAATATCTTGATAATATCATAAATATTATTGAATTTTAAAAAACAATGTATTTAAATATTCACTAAAAAATATCATTATAAAGAAATAAGAAAAAAATCACCATACAATAATTATTAAAACATAAATTATAAATAATTTTCTATATTATCAAACTATTATTATATATACCATAACTTTAATATTTAAATTAATTCATATAATACATGGAAAATTAATTAAAATACAAATAAATAATATTTTGTTCATCATTAGTGATTTTATTTAAGTATTTTTAAATATTTATGATGGATTATTAATTAATATATATATATATAATTTAAAAAAAATATTTTCCGAAAGAAAAAATTTTATTTCAAGGATTTTTTTATTAAACATAAAACATACAATTTTAATGAAAAATTTGAAAAATTATTTTATGGAATTTTAATATTTATATTTTATTTTATTTTGAGATTTGAATTATATTTTTTCAATTTTTTTCTATTTTTATGGTTCTAGTTACCATTTTTAATTGTATTTTGTTATTTCTAATGATCAAATATTATTTCAATAGTTATTTAATTACATTATATTTAATAGATATCTTTGACTTTATTTATCATTCAGCTAGTCAATTAATATAAAATAAATTCATATTTAATTTATTAAATATCAATATAGTTTTGAAATGGCTTTTTATTTTTTTCCAAATTTTTGTGTGACAATACTTGTTCTTTAAGACCAGGGCACACTAGAATATCATATTTTGGTTGTTTTATTCCCTTAAATCATTATTGAACAAATTTTTTATTTTCCTGATTATTTTTCAAACATTATTTATAATATATTTTTATTATAAAATTTAGTGATATTTTTTATGTGGTATGTTTCATTTGTACTATATATTGTACAATACATATATTAATATTGGGAAATTTAACATATATGAAATTTCTAGTTGATTAAATTATTCCACCTACAAAAATTTTACCGTCAAAATTTAAACTAAAATTATAAGATGAAAATTCATAGGGTAATTATAACACAATGCATCATCAGAATCCGACGATCCCTCATCATAAAAATGATTACTACCTTATACATTAATAAGATTATTTTTATTATTTATTATCAATTTATCTCTATGATTTATGATTTTGACTAGCATCCCATTATAAGATAAAAAATGGTCCAACATAACCACATCTAGATAAAATACATATAAAGGATATAGTATGTAATACCTCAAGAAAGTCATGTGGAACAAAATACATTGTTTGGGAATGTTTGGGGGAGTATAAATTTGATAGGCCATAACCCTGAAATGATCAGGAATATAATGTTTTCATATATACCTAATAAATCACTCTTCTTTTTTCCCAAACCTTATAACTATCTTTTGCGGAAATATTTTAATGAATAATTTTTCCCATTATTAAAACTATAGGTCTCAATGATGAGTTTTATAATAAATATTATAATGAATATGAGCTACTCTGATGTGTTGAGAAAAAACATTTAATATTTCTGTCACATCTTAAACTAGTTCTACTCTTAATAGCATCCTTTATCCAATATCATCCATTATTTTTGTAGTTCTACATTTATTTCAATAAAATTATTCATATGAATATATATTAATGATTATGTGGAAGCTATTTTATTGAGAATCATTGCTTAGAAATGTGTTGATCATAACCCACCCACCCTTAATTTATTTAGAACATTATCTAATAATATCCCTTATAGTTGGAATGTTGATTTCAAAATGACCATTTTTTATAGGATGAAATATTATAATGATGTTCAAATATGTGTTTAATTCATATTAGGACCCTTCATGAAGCATGAGGTGGATTTCATATAATGATAAAATTTATTATTTAGTGCTGTTAAATGCAGAATACCTTCTTCTAAGATATTGAAATTTTTTGTATGATCATGTTAGAAGTCTTATTAAATAAAAATGAAGTTGATTGTCAGTACAATATGAAACAACACAAAACAATTGTAATTTAATCTCTAATATGTATTAGTATGAACCTTTCCATGTATATTGTGATATAATCTATTTTCCATATTGTTAGGATTAATAGTAATGCTATCCATTATGAAATTATCCATTATAAAATAAGTTTTATACTAAAAAAACATGAATTTATATTAAAGAATGGAATTTATATTATCAAGAAATATGTTCACACACACACACACACATATATATATCAATAAATATTTTGATTTCCAATGATTACAAAGAATGTTTATCTAAGAGAATTAAATAATATCCCTTTCAATATATAAATCATAGATAATAACTATAATCAGGCATCATTCCTTGAAAATAAATCTTTATTGTTGTTAAACACTGATACATTTATATTATATATTTCATCATTCATCATTTATATCACTAAATAATCCCCTCTTTTCTCCTCAATATTCTCCAAAAAAAGTTCTTCTCAACTATTTGATGAGGTTAATATTCCATTACTTGTTTCATTATTAATGTATCATTTCTTAATCAATATAATAAAATTTAGTCCTCTTTAGTCATCATATTTCATAAGGATGTATGATTCCTTTTTATTATAGAATCTAAATATTTTATTTCTTTCCCAGAATAGTATTTGATTGAAAATATAAATTCTTTCATCATATCTATCAATTATTTTTTTTGTTTTATGGGAACCTTTTATTAGAATAAATATATTCATCATTTACAGTCAGTTTATAGGTCACTATATTCTCTAGAGTGATATTCTTACGATATTTTCAAGGAAGGGATTACCGTTACTAAGATTTGATCATAGAATATGTCATATTTGTAATGTATTTTTAATCATATTAGGTAATATTTTACATAATCATAATTTTAAATGAGTTCATTATCCATGAACATATTTAAATAATCATTGTTTATTAAAAATACCTCCCCACATAAGTTAATTTTATGTAATATTGTCATGAATTTTTTTTCTTTGACTCTATGAGGATATCATAATGTTAGTTTTTCTATAATAAATAATCTACTCAATGTTAGCATGGCTAGTGGGTTGGAATGTCATGAAAAAATTATCTCAAACATTAAATAATACTGCATAAAGCCAAACAAACTATGGATTTACAGCAAATTTTGGGAATATTTTATTCATCTGTTATGTTAGTATTTGATATATCTATTTATATGCTTTACCTTATGGTATTATTCAAATTTTATGTGACAAAATTCATCTAAAATTATAATTCATAATACTTTTGATAAAAATTCGCAAAACAAAAATTATTTAAAATAATGCTCAAGTGTTCATTTTAATATTCCTTATTTTTGTAATATATAAGAATATCATCATAAAATATCTCTACAAATATATCTAGGTAAAATATATTGACATTATTAATCAATTAAATGTTTTTTAAAGTATTATCATGTCAAAATGAAATCAGTACCAACTCTTACTGTACAAATATTGAAAAAAAATGTCAGTCTAGTGAATATCCTCCCTTCTCAAAATTAATTGATGATATAATGATCTAATATTCATCTTAGTTAAGAAATTATCCAATATATATGATTGAAAAAATCATCAATATATGGAATTTGGTACTTTATCATTATTATATTATATTAAATCATAAAGTAATCAATAAAAATATTCACTAACCATTCCATATTTATGAAAAATAGGATTGGTTCACCACATATAGAATCCCTATGGTGCATAAAATCATTATATATATTTTCTTATTAGTTTCTTCTTCAACAATTCATTTTCAATGATGGTTATTTTATATTTAATCTTTGATATGTGCCTTACTCATGGAATAGGTACCATGAAATACAACACCTATAAACATGAATAAGATCTTAAAACTCATTAGAAAATACACCAATATATTTCATGATAATGGAATTGTCATCATGTACATTTTCATTTTTACATAGTCATTTGATATTGATAGGATTCATCATATGAAAAAGAATATATAAAATTAATAGGGAATCATACATTATTATTCATAATGTTCTTGTAGTTCTATATAATTATATATTGGTTCAGAATATGGAATATAATTTCCCTCTACTAGAAGAGGATATAATATATATATAGATAACATATATATTCCTATCACATCATCAAATTATACTAATTATTTTACTAAAATATATTCATGAATATTTTTCACACCAAATGATCATTGGGTTATTGAGATCATAATTTGTACATTGTATTTTTATTTAATAACATTGAATTATCAATGTATTTTTATGTAAATATGGCAAATCTGGAATGTTGGGTTGATATTTTATTGACCTATGATTTTTGAGAACATGATATCTTAATAACAAGGCCACATTTTTAAGTGAATAAATTTAAACACCCATCTTGGAAGTTGGTTTGATGTGTCTTCCCACAATTATTATGAAAATAGAATAATTTTACAATTTTTTTCGAATATTGGAAAATAATTTTCATTTAATGAAAATTAATTTTAATGTGTTCGAATATATAAAATTTATGTTTCAATTTTAGAGTGAATGATTCAGTGATTAGGTAATTCAATGGAGTTTGAACATAAATTAATGGAAGAAAAAATTTACAAAATATAATTTGGTTTTTATTTTTATAATTATGTACTATTAGAATATTTTTCCATGTAATTTACATAGAATGAAGTATTAAAATATGTCTTTCCTTCATGGGGGAACTTACAAATTATCTAGGACATTAGTGATATCCATAGAGGCATAAAGTAATAACAATGAGGTACCAAAAAGGTTGTAATGTCCATAAATTGAGTGGGGCATCAATATAGTATCAAGTTACAACATTAGAGGGTTATTGATAGACCAACTATGTTATAGTGGGCCCAATTGCATCAGTTAAATTTCATGTTATAGTGTAACTGTTAATAAATAAGCACATGCTGGAAAAAAATTTTTATATGGTAATAGAGTAAATGTGAACTATTCATATATTTATACTCTTTAGTAATTGGATAGAACAGAATTCAGATTTTATATTAGCATCCTCACATGATAATACATACATAGAACATGTTATTAAATTTTGGATTTCCTCTATTATAGGAGAATGGAACTCATGTATCATGTCTAATGTGTCATATGGGGTTTTGTAGAAGTTCACATGAGATCTATTTCTTATTTCCAAATGATAAGGATTTAAGAATGTTGTTCAAACAATGTAACATAATGAGGTGTAGAAAATTTGAAGGTGAAAACTACCATATTTCCATGAATGAAATATTTATCATTTTTTGAATTTGTGCATGTCGAATTAAAGTCCTATAGAAGATGTGATTAATATTATCCCACTAGATGTAGTAAACAAAAAATATAAATTCCATACCATGGAATCTTCTTATGAATTAATGAATCATTAGATGAGATGAAAACCTTATATTAATAGTATTATAAAGTCATACTAAATGAACTAACATGGAAATGATATTATGTACGATTTTTATGGATTATATTAAAATTTTAAGATATCAATTTAGGATATATGTAACCATTATTGAAAAAAACCATAAGGATCCTCCTAATCATGATCTACATAAACATTATTTCTAGGTTCTATAATCATGGTTCTATGATGCTTAAGCCATTCATCCCCTTCACTAACCTGAATTTCCTTCCTTCGTTCCCATATATTACCATTTTCTTAAAGTCCCAGATCTGCATAAAGGCTCACCTCAGCTCGCACTTTCAATAAAAGAATTCAATACAACATCAGATATTCATAGGTTGACACTAGTGGCTCGATTTAGGGGGACCCGACCATCGGTGGATGATTTTGAAAGATTTGTTTTTGATTCATGGGAGCTTCAAGATAGTATAGTTTTGGGTCTACTCGATCAATTCCACATGATGACCCGCTTTGCCTTAGAAGATGATTTGATTGTCACCTTGTCTAGCCCTCCTCACATTTTTAATGGCTGAGGTTTTTAACTCCATCAATGGTCTTGTGAGTCAATATAAATCGGGATGCTCCTTCGACAACGACTTGGGTAATCTTCCCTGCCCTACCTCTTTTTTTCCATAATCCTTCGATTATATATATGCTGGGTAATCTGGTCGGAAGGTATTTGTGTTTTGATAACCACACCTCTGTAGCCTGTCATCCAATCGCCCCTCATGTTTGTATCGAGGTCAACGTCTCAAATGATCAAATATAATGGCTATGGATCTTGGTTGGAGAAGAATACAGATTGAAGCAAAAAGTGATCTTTTAGTCGTAGATTGTGTTCTACCTGTGATGTAACCAGTTAGGACATTTGGTCTCTGGTTTCCACTGTGTTCTTATAGGTAGGCATATCAAAACTCCAGTGTTAAAACCAGGTGAGGGGAACGAAGTGAAGGTGGATACAATATTCCAACAGGCTCGGGATAATACTAGCATGAGAGAGTGTGAGGAGGTGCATGGGGCTATTCCAAAGGTAGTTGAATCTTCTATGAGACAACACTATATAAGAGTGGTGTCTAGCTCCCTATATGATCAGATGCAGAAAAAATTGGTTCTCTTAGAGGAAGTGAAGTTAGTGAAGTCGATTATTGTCGAACCGTGGGTATCTGATGTTTTTACCCGCCTCAAAAAAGGATTAGGGAATTAATCCCTTGCAGGAGGTCGGAAAGGAGGCTATGCTGGGGGTGGAACAATAATAAAGGCATTAGATATACTGACTTCAAAATGTGTGAGGGACTGGATAGATGGGGATGCCCAGGGTCCTAGTGGTACTTGAGGTTGTGAATGGGAAGACACTAGCAAGAATTTTTAGTTCATGGTTTGAGGACATGAGGAGCTCACTAGCTCGGACATGGTGTAGGTAACGACTACCTTGCTGGCTAAATCAAAGACTCGAAGTGGACAACAGAGGCTAGATGGGGTAACTATATTGGGAAACATAGACCCTAACCGACCCGGTGACAACACTTCACATCAGTTAAAGGATGGGAATGGGGGAATGAATAATGGATGAGAGAACAAAACAAGAAAGGGAAAGCTTTTGTGCAAGTAGAGAGCTATCAAATAAGGTCCGTGGATTAAGATAGGGAACCACTTTGAGGGTTTGATGATTCACGAATTCCCCTTGACTCAAGAAGAAGAATATTCTTGAGCTGACAACTAAAGTCAACTCTCAGTGGATAGAATGGATTGTATTCAAGTGAAATGGAATCATAGCCCTCAAAGGAAGAAAGGAAAGGAAGGATTTTGAGATTTGGGGAAATGTATAGTGGTTCATGGGAAAAATCCAAAGGGACGCAAGGATTAATCCCCTTTATCCAAGGCCAATGGAGACAAATTACTCAAAGAAAGACATGAACAATGGAAGAAAATCCCTAATTATGGGGGAAAGTGAAGAACCTATGGAGTGTTTGATATTCATTGTGCACTCATAATAAGAAATTTTAGAAAAAGATGTTTGACTCAATGTCTCAAAAGAAGAGATCAAAATAATTTATGAAAGAAGGGTTCCAGTTGACGCCAAGGAGGAGCAAGAGCTGTGGATAGATAAACAAGACCGAATACTAGCCTGGGGTTTCAATAAGAGCATAATCAACTCAGAGGAATTCATCTAGAAAATGGAAACAGTGCTCACTGACCTAGAAGACCTTATTAAAGAGGACCCAGAAATACAGGCTAGTCCACTGCAATGGGAGCTTTATAGGGTAGCTAACTCAAGTAATCTATGTCTTGTGTCTAATAATTGTGTGCGATCTTTTATCATGTAATGGTCTTGTATGCAAACTATGGTTTCCCATTTTTATTCGAAACAACATAAAAAAATTTATTTTTTTATAAAATAATTGGTTGAGAATTTAATACCAATATTTAATGGATCCCTGACTATAATTTTATATTTCATTAATGATAATTAATAAATGGAAGCATCTTTTTTAGAAATATTTATAAAATATAAAATACCATGATGTTCTTACATACCATGATTTAAAATAATGGAAAATATACATTCCATATTTTTTTTATTTCATTATATTTTTTTTAAATAAGTATAATGATTAAAGAATTCATGTCTGAGCTTTTAATAGAATTAAATAAAATAATTTTGGAGGAATGTAACATGATGTGAAAACCTTAGATACATATTTTTAAGGTCGATAAATTGTGTGATGAGATCTAATAACAAAACTGAAAGAAAATTCATGAGTATTAAAAAAGGACGATTATTTGAATCACTTATTAGATTTATTTGTACAGCCATATAAAGATAGAAGGGGAGATAACAAGTGTATATTTGTTGTAATAAAATGAATAGTAAGACGATAAAGGTTATGTATAGAATTTTTTTCATGGAAGAATATTTTTAAATTTTAAAATATAGTAATATGAGGAGAATGAATTTATAGTTAAATACAATGAATGTGAAGAAGCTATTTTAAAAATTATTCATGCATAATAGAAAAAGGATTATCATATATATTTTCTTATGTCAAAATAATAGATGATTAAGATGAAGACAACGATGAACATTAACAAATTATAGATTTATAAATTGTATGTCTGTCTCTCAATTGTACTAGAGATTTGTTATTAAACTATCTAGATGTAGTATAAACACCCATTATGATGACGATGAAATTTTAAGAGACTAACATCCAAAGAATGTTCTTGGATATAACATTATTATTGTAGATCACAGATTCATTTATAGTAGGTAGTGTAATCATGGTTTTATATCAGTCACCCAATTGATTAAAGTTTTTTATTTAAAGTAAACCATGGAAAATTGTATGGCCTTATATGATGTCTCTTTGTGATCAAATTTATTATATGAAAAGAATAATGTGAGTAGGTAGAGTGTGATATCTATTCATATTAATTAATACATAGTTAAATGAAATGAAACTGAAATATTTAAATTGATGAAAAAGTAAACAATACTAACTCACTACCACACCATAATTATTAGTGTTCAAAATATCACAAAATAATAGTCCCAATTGAAATCAAGACCCATTGGACCATTTATTTGATTCCTTATTTAATTTCTTTTCTCATTTTATGACTGGACTTTGTTTCAAAATTTGTAATGAAGAATAGATTCTGTGGAGAAATATAGTACTCTAATATAATTTATATTTCTATTAAAACAATGAAAAATATGAAAAATAAAAATAATTGAATGTTAAATATTGTATTTAAATAATTTTATGGTGAAGTGTTATTTCCACTATGAAATAATGTTATTCTAGAAAAAATTGATCTATATAGATAAAAAATAGTGGGTCAATATAACATCCAATAATTATGTATTCGTTCTAATAAAAATAATTATATATATTCTACTGATTAGGAAGTATTTATAAATTCTTCTCCATACTATTCTCAATAATATCTAATCATCAGTTGTGATGATCTCATATCTATTTTTTTTTCAGGAAATATCATTATTGTATTTAAATATATTTTTCATTGTATTCCAAGTTGAATAGCCTATTTTGTATGTGTGATATTTTAAAGAATGTGGGATGAGAGTACACATCATGATGGAAAGGTAAATAATATTTATTAATCACCATTATAAAAGGTTTTAGTATGTTTAGTGAACTCTAATGGGGAAAATAAATATAATCTATAAACAAATATTATTATGTGAGATACAGAATATACTGGATTAAATAGATGAATGAAGTCCAAGAAATAGATGATAATAATACTTAAATTATAGAAATGTAATGGGAATTTTAATCCAATTAGAAAAATAATATTAGGGCCTAGAATTACATGTTTGGGGCCAATGAAGAAAAAATATAAAAATATGTCACTTTGAATTAGGAAAGAAACAAAATTCATGAGGATGATATATCATGGATTATGAGGTATTATGATGAAAAATTGGTCATAGTTCAGAATGGGAAGTCCATAATCAGTATAAAGAACAATGGGATTGTAATTCACATAGAGATTATGAAAATTAATTAATCTATATATTCATTAATTATTTAATGAAGAAATGGTGATTCCACACTTATTTACAAGAGATATTGTTATTCTAAATGGAATCTAATTATTTTAACATTCATTTAAAATTCAAACCAATATTTAAAGGGTGTTAAAACATAAATCATATATTAAAATTTTATTTCTAAATTATATTCTATAAATAGTTTAGTTTTATAGAAAAATCATGAACACAAATGGATGATATTAATTGGTGATAATATTTTCCCCTTGTACACAGGGGATATAACATGGATTATTAATGATGATTCCCCAATTGAATAATGATTTATTACAAAGAAAATATAAAAATTGAATGCCAGAAATTTAGGGAGACAATCAATTTATAGAAGAAGATAATAATTTTATGTTATTTCTAGTGGTATAACAAATTTGGTCATAAGAAAATCAATTTTATTAAAAACCATCAATTACAAAGTATAAATTCTCTTGATTTTTTGGGGAATTAATAATTAAAATAAGAAAAATCACAATTTAAGAACAGTAAACAATATATAATTAATATATTTGAGGAAAATAGATATATATGTGATTTTTCTAATGAGTGTAGTAAAATGAGTGAAAAAGGATTTTTAATTATTACTGAGAATACAATTAAAATTTATAAAATGGAAGAAAAAAAGATGAATGTAATATCATTATATTTTAAAATGAAAACACTATGTGCTTAAATAAACTATTAAATACTATGAGGAATTTATAAACAAACCATTAACCATATATTTCCTGCTTATGTGATTTTAATTTATAAAATATTCAAACAATGTTCAATCAGTAAGATGTTTAGAGTCTGATAGTACAACAATAGGTTTTTGTGAATAGTAACATACCCTTATGAAAAGTAATGTTACCCTTATGAATAGTAATTTTACCCTTCTGAATATTAATTCAGAAAAGTGAAACAGAACCTTACCAATGATTGTATAAAAAAGTAATCCATCCTATAAGTGATAATATGATATAATTATAATATACTGTTTTTATTTTTTATTTAATAGATAATAAATTATTAATTTAATAATTCAAAATAAAAGTTATATTCCTAATTGTTTTATAAATAATTATTTGGAGGTCTTATCATTATATTATAATATTTTGAGACCTTAATTAAAATTTCAAAGTGTTAGAAAAGTGGTTTTAATTTAAAATTTGTATTTTTCAAGTAAATTATGATTTTAATTAAAAATTAATGTACACAAGGTTAGAATATTATTTTTATAAAATTTAGTTCTTTTTTGTATTCTAAATGTCATAAAATTATTAGGGTTATTTATTGGGATTTGTTGGAAATACAAGAATTTTTAGTGAATAGAGAAATTAGAAAATTTACAAATATGCTAAATAATTGAATTTCTACATCATGATTGAGTCATGGATAACGTAAATGTCCATTGGTTCAAACTCACTTTCCGTATTTAATTTATTTAGTCATTTAATGATTATTAAATATTGTATTGAAGTAAATTAATAAACTATTGTATTATACTTTAAAAAACCCATTTCCCCTACACTATATATATCACCCCTCACAACCTCATTTATTCATAACTCTCCTACTTTTTTCTTACAAAGCATTCAATTAAAATTTATTCCCATAATCCTACCACATATCCATAATACCTTAATTACATAAAAATAACAACACCTTTTCCCCAAATATGCTATTAAGGAAGATATATTCAAGATAAAATTTCTCTCTCTCTTTTATTTAAATTTCCATAAAAATTTTATTTATTTTCATCTCTTATCCGCAACTAGTCATAACCAAATGTCATGATAAATATAGTATGATTTTAATAATGGAATTATATCATGTTAACAAATTATTATTTTATAAAATCTTCCATCTCTCTCTTTTATTTTTTAAAAATGAAATCATTCACCACCTTGTGTTAATTTACCATCATCACGAGTGATGCACTTCAATTTTCCTTCAATGCATTCATTTATATCAATAAAAACGTTATATAGTTGAAAAATTATTGAAATATGAATTTTTTAAGAACTTTTATGTTCTGTAAATATATTTTAAACATAATAATAAATGCTAAAACAAAATATGTTCATTGGGATCCAAGAACCTCCCAAACTAAATGAAAAAATCATCATTAAATTTTAAAAAATTATTTTTCCACATGTTGTATAACAAAATTACTTAAAATATAATTTACTATCATGTAATATCATTAATAACATGTAATAGCAATTCTATATGTTTTTCCATGTTATACACAGACTTCAATTCATGTGTACAGGTGAACTGATCATGAAAACAATGAAAAAGAACACTCTAGAACAATGAATATAAACCTTATATCTCGTGAAAAGGACCATAATTTAAAATAATAAACCATAAAATACATACATATATATATATATATGGTTGTGTAATTCCAAATTAATGAATATAATGTTATTATACATGATATTAAATTGAGTTAATGTTTTTTATACTACGTAAGGGGAATTATCACAACCAAACTTTTTCATTTGGGTTGTGTAATAACTGTCTTAACTTTTCTAGGATATAATTTTTTTTCCACTTCAGTTTATTCCAAAAATATTTTTCTCCATACAAACTATTATTTTAAAAACACACCTTTTACTTCCCACAAATGGATGATGGTTCTTATATCAAGTATGTTATTCCCTCTTTAATTTGGGATCCCAATTTTTATGAATTTTTTCTTTATGAAGTGATAACCAATTATTTATATGGGCTGTTTTATTTTCATGATTGATATAGTATCCATGTGGCATGAATTATAATGTAAATGTTTTGATGTGATGGGTACCCTCGAAATTATATAGAATTCCAATGCATTGGGTAATGTGGAGAGCCTCATGAGTAAAGTGAAATATGAGTGTACATGATGTTCGATTTGTTCAAAAATATATATGTAAGTACACAACTAAGACATGATGTTTCATTTTTATGCATTTCCACATTCCATGTTTCTTATTAATGCTTACTCTCATGATTATGATCCTCTACCTATGTTATGATGATAATGATTATGTTCTCCCTATATCATACTTATTCATGATCTTATATATTATTTTATAGATCTTTTCATGCTTATCACATTTTTTGAAAAAAATATCCTAGGATTCCATATAATTTTGGCAGACTCTTAATGAGCTAATATAGATGAACCCAATTATTAATTTTATAATTATTTTATTTAAACTATGATTCAATGAATATAAGTTGTTTCCTATTTCCCTAGAACCTAGACAAGAAAAGGACCTCAAATTTATAATGTATTATGTATTTTTATAATATCCTTCAAAATTATACACATTATTGTTTTAGTACTAAATCAAGATGTGTGGGTTTAGGGCTTTACAACTAATATCATAGGAACTAGATAGACAAATTTTAGAGATTATAAGTTATTTTGAGAACAAATAGTGATATAATTTAATTTTGATAATCTACCTAAATAGGTAGAAATAAAAAAAATAATATTTTATAATTATGAATATGTAAAATTCATTATTTTATGTTGAATGAATGAATTGCGATGTCAAACATCATTTATGAGGTGGGGAGAATGTAACATCAATATATTTTAATAGAAACTACTATGTGCTTAATTGAACCACTAAATACTATGTGACATTTATAAAATAAAAATTAAACATAATTTTACCACTTTTTTTATTTGAATTTTGAAAATATGTTATACATGGTTGTGATCAGTAAGATTTTTTGAGTTCGACTAGACAAAAAATATTTTTGTTAAATAGTAACATACCCTTATAAATAGTAATGTTTCCCATATGAATTGTAAAATGAAACTTTTGAATACTAAATTGGATTAATGAAATGTAACCTTACAAATAATAGTATAATTAAAATTTATCCATCCTATTAGTGATTAGATTATATAAATATATTATAGTGTTGGTATTTTAGTATGTTAAAATATTTAATTATTAATATAATAATTTTAAAAAATATATTATCATAATATTTATTAATAAATAATTATTTTATATGTCTTATGATTATATTATTATTTTATGAGGCCTTATTTAATTTTTCAATGTGTAAGAAAAATAGTTTTAATTTGAAAATATGTAATTTTCAATTAAATTATTATTTTATATAAAATAAATTTACAACTATTTAGAAACTTATTATAATAAAATAGAGTAAATGTTTTTATTCTACATGAAGAAAAATGTCTATGGTTATGTTTTGTGATTTTACTTTTATAATTGATTTTTTAATAGTGAAATTCGATAATTTACAAAATATGCTAAATAAATGTATCAATTCATCATTATGGAGTAATGGCTGATTTGAATGTCTATTATATCAAACTCAAATGACCTATTTAATGTATTTTTTCATGTAATCATCGTAATTTCTTCCCTTGTGGGAAATTAATAATCATATGATTTAAATATAAATAAATCCCTTTCCCCTCCTCTAAATATCACGCCTCACAACCTTATTTCCTCACACCAATCAAGCCTTTTTTCTAATCTAAATTGTGGTAAAATAACCTTCCACGATCCTCCCACACATCGAGAAGCCATTGGTATCATAAAAAGACCAAAACTTATCCCTTAATTAGGATCTGAAGGAAGATATATTCAAGATGTAATTTCTCTCTCTCTCTCTCTCTATTTTCATTCAATTTATATTAAAATTTAATTTCTTTTTTTCTCTTCTACTAAACTTTTATTATTTAGATTTCATGTTAACTCATTTATTATTTATATAATTTCATTAAATGATGTTAAGGGAATATTATTAATCAAACTCTTTCATATCATTCTTTTATTTTTAAAAAATTAAATCATTTCCTGGGATGGGTTAATTTACCATCATTGTGGTAGATTCACTTTGATTTTCCTTCAATTCCTCCATGTCTATTAATAAAAAAGTTAAACGGTTTAAAATATATTTTAATATATATTTTAAACACCTTTTAGGTTGCAAAAACATTTTTTATAAATAATCAAAATCAATAAAAGAAAATGTTTGATGCGACAAAAAACCGTCCAATTTAAACTAAAACGGTCATCATTAAATTTTTCTAATGATTCATCCCCATAGTATATAACCAACTTAATGATAATATCATTTGGAATCTTATATGATCATTAATATTATTTAATAGAAATTCTATATGTTTGACCATGTCAAAATGGAACTTATTTTTAAGTGTATAAGTGAACCATTCACGAAAACTAAGAAGAAGAACACTTGCAAACAATGAATTTAAAATCAATGACTTATTAAACGTTACATAAGAACATAATAAAAAAAATAATGAATAATTTAAATTTATAAAATGTTCTTTAATTTTTAATTAATGAATATATTGTTGTTATACATGACATTAATATGAATTAATATTTTAGATACAAGGTTATATGAATTCTCATACCCAACTTTCTTTCTTCGCAGTTTCCATCTTTCACCCCATTTTATTTATCGTTATTCCATAAAAATAAGTTCTTAGTCATTATAGTACATTCTTGGGATATAAATGTTTTCTAAAAGAGTTTATTTCGAACAAAATGTTTTTTAAAAGAACTCTTCTTTTAAAAACACACGTTTTACATCCCACTCAAGGTTGAGGGTTCTTGTACCAATTATGTTATTACCTATTTTTATGGGAACCTATTGTTTATTATTGTTTTACTTATGAAGTTATATACATTCCTTTATATGGGTTTTTTTATGTTCATGATTGATATATTTTCCTTGTTACTTTCATGATAATGTAAATGCTATAATGTGACGGGTGCGCATGACGTTATATAGTACTCCAATTAATTGGGTAATGCTAAGAACCTCATGAGAAAAGTGAAATATGAGTGAAAATTATTCAATCATTGTTAAAAACTATGTGTGGTCATAGACCTCAAATTAATTATTTTTAATTATTATGCATTTCCATATTGTATGTCTCTTATTAATGAGTCATATCATGATTATGATCTGATGCCTATGTTTTGATGATAACGATGACTCTCAACCCATGTCATACAATTTTATTATCTTATATATCCTCTTACTAATGTTTTTTTTGCTCATCCCGTGTTTTAAAGTTGTCTTCATAGTATTACATAAAATTTTAACAGATCGATAAGGTGTTAATAATGATGAATCCCATTAGTTTTTTAATTATTTATTATTATATCTGATTCAATGTATGTTAGTTGTTTTCTAATTATCTAGAACAAATACTAGAGAACCTCTTAAACTGTATAATGTACTATGTATTTTTCTATTATCCATTATACAAAAAATAAACAACATATTTTAGTACTGAATTTGGAAGTGCGATTTTAGGGCTTTACATTGATGAAGAAAAAACATCAATTTATAAGAATTAACCCAATTTAATATATAGAAGAGAATAATCTCATTAATATTTAAAATATAAAAAGATATAATTTTTGGGATAAAAATACAATAATATGACGAGATGTGATAAATATAGACGTATATATGAAGTGAAATATAATATTAATATTCTATGATTAAACTATAATTAGTTTTTCAATGTGGTGAATAATTGTTTACGTATTTATCAAGAAGATATGTAAAATCTAGAAAATATTGGAAGCATAACTACAATATTATGAATATTGAAATTGGATTGCATATTAATATTCTAAAATTCATGAAAATTTTTTAGTAAATTAAATCTCGTAGAATTCAGATGAACGATGTGGGAGCTGTGAGAGGATTCGTAAAATGTTTTAAGGTTGTTTAATAATTTTTATAACACAATAATAATCTATATAGGTGATAGAAAATTCCTTTTGAATAAATGATTAAAATATGGTTGGTTTCCAATAAAAATGAATTCACAACTTCAAGATTAAAATGCTACATAAAAAAGTTCATTAAAAAATAAATGCTGAAACATAGATAGTGGATAATTTTTTTTGATAATTCCTCTAAACTATCTTGTTCACATTAAGGAACAATGAATCCCACCTCATTTCCTATCATATTTCATATTTCTATGCTAACCATGTAGGGAACTTATTTGTGGTATATGTTATTTTGGGGAGAGATTTAGAATGTGTGAATGTTGGAAATTCATGATAATGATGTGAAGATTCAACCAACCTATAATGATTTTTCAAATAATATGATAAATAAATTTAATTAAAATAATCATTCATGTTGAGGTTAAATTAGGTTTTGGAGACCTGATATCAGTTTTAAAGTGTTAATTCATTCATTCACAAAATATGAAAACTTAAAAAAAATAGAAGAGATCCATTATTAAGATTTTTATTTTTAGTGTCTCCATATAAGGATAGAAGAGAATAAGGTTTTGAGGGTTCATTTAGAATTATTATACCATGAAAATATAAATATTACAGATTTTTCTTGATTATATTTTATTAAACATTTATTATTTCTAATTCTGTATACCATCTATACAAATATAATACATTGATAATAAAGTGGTATTTAATCAATGAATTTGACGTGAATGTTTTATAAATATCCACGGGGTTTTCTAATGTTTATAAATTCTTCGGTACTCGATATTTTTTCAAATTCATGTGGATGTGAGTAAAAGATATTATTGGTTAATTTTTAAGAGAAAAATTATCACAATTAGTACGAGTTGATAATCTACGGTAGAAAATATATTTATGTCTCATGAAAAAAGTTAATGACTATATATTTTTCACATGTGTTTTTATCAAGGACAACATTGGTGTTTAAATTAATAATATCTTTTTTACACTGATCATGGGTCATATAGACGTGATTTAGAATGAATTATGGGATATTTATTTTGGATGAATTGATAACAATATATCATGTAATTTTTATATAATTTTAATAATGCTGAATGAATATGATGATAAAATAATTTAAAAAATTGGGAGAGGGGAATCATGGACTTTTAATGAAAGGAATTATATTCAAATTGATGTAACATTATATGTTGATATTTTAAAAATAAAAAAGGATTATCTTTGATAATAAATTATTTGTATTAATTTTTGCCTTTAATATTGAATTATCAATGTAGTTTGATGTGAATATAATAGTGAATACTACATTTGGAAATGGTTGAATGACCAGAGAATGATGAGAAGAAGAAATACTAAGAATAAAGTTACATTCAAATTAGGATAATAAATTAGAATAAAAATATTGGGTATTATTTTGATGTGTATTTTCATAATAACTATTAAATAGTAATATTTTTACATATCATTAGACTATTTTATAAACATTTTCATTAATTTGAAAGGAATGATATATATTATGATTTTAATCCTTATGTTTTCACGTGTAGAGTATAAGATTCAACAATAAATTATATTAATGATGATTATCGTCAAAATAAATCACAGAATCCATAATATTTCATTCTGTAATTATGATTAAAAACTAATATCATATTTTTCAAGGGAGTTTTAAATAATAGGAGGTCAATAGTATTTTCATCACTCAACAAAGATCCAACCACCATCAAAGATATAATAGATTTTTTCCAAGAATAAACTCTTGGTAGTTAAGTGGAATAGAAGAGGTTAATAACTTAGGTTAGGTGGTACATGAGAAATTATTTTACAAGTAACATTAAAAGATGAAAAAGTAGACCCATTGGTCTAGGGAGGTCCATAATAAATTTTTAGGAGCTATTTTTGGTGTGATGCAGTTGGTAAATTGGTGTATTCTTAAATATAATATTGGTGTGGTATTATTGAATATCTAAACTCTAAATATATTAAAATCCATGATAATCCAAGATGATAATAAAAATGTTTTTTATTTACTTCCTTTTGCAGTAATACACTTTTCTAGGATATTTATTCTCAATACAATTTCCACCATTCAAAATATGATATCATGAGTTTCATGAATTCGGTTTGATATAATTGTTCACAAATGTGCATGGTATCTACTTAAACAATGTTAGAATTATCTACAATAAATAATGGAGGAACAAGAAGAAATTGTTTTTAGGTAAAGATACTAAAAATATGGACACTATTAGAAGATCATGTATTGAAGATTTATTTATGTGAGAGAGTATTAAT
The DNA here is from genome assembly GCA_963277665.1 of Viscum album. Taxonomy (NCBI): domain Eukaryota; kingdom Viridiplantae; phylum Streptophyta; class Magnoliopsida; order Santalales; family Viscaceae; genus Viscum; species Viscum album. The sequence continues at coordinate 1,143,061,679 of OY728159.1, read as the reverse complement.
GATCATTTAATGTAAATTGAATGATGTTGTTTATATAATATTACTTGATGTTGTTAACAAATGACGTGAATTCCATATGAATATTTATTTTTATAAAATAGTTTATCTTTATATGTTTAGAACTCCAATGTTTTATAAACTATTAATTTATATCATTATTTATGATTTTTGATATTTTATTCTACATGAAAAAATATTTTAGATTTCATAACATCGAACACAATTTATTTCTTCTTTTATAGAAAATTTCGTTTTTTTTCTTCTATTAAATGCATATTTAAGTATAGGTAAGATATTGTAGACTATTTACATATAATCATTCAATAAGACAGTTATAAAATATTCATTGGAATGAATGGTGTGAATAAGATTAAATAACTTATGAAAAACTAGTTTTTAAACTTATATATATAAATATTTAATTATTTAATGACCAACTTCTCAAAAATGAAAATAAAAACTATTTTAAAATGAATGAAATCATTTTCTAAAAAAAGTAATGAACATAAATGTGTTTTACCTAAATAATTTAAATAATTCGATTTTGGTGGATGAATTTAATAAATCATATACAGTATATACTCAATCAAGTACTTAAAATTGATTTTATTTATTTTTTAGACAATATAAAATAATGAATTCAATTTATCGTTTAAAAAAAATATTTTCTCTTAAAATTGGTTAACATTAATTATTATAGGGACCATATTTTAAGACTATATTATTCTAAATTTGTAAAAATATATATCATAAAATAAATATTTTTTTATAAATCATAATACTAATATTTACATAGGTATAAGTTTCCGTATTTTTCCATAAAGATTTGTTTCTTTCAAGAATTTTTAACAAATATTGAATTTTAATTGAAAACATATTTTTTCATCAAATTATTTTTATATTTTAAAATAATGTTTTTTTATTGTAAAATTAGATCCATGTAAATAATATTAATTATACTTTGGTAATTTGAATCATATTCATATTTTTTAAGGATATAAAAAAAATTTATACTTTTGATCATTTTTCCATAAAAACCTCACGATCTCATCACATATTCGACATTAGTTTTAAATTAAATTCCACCACTCCTATGAATTAAATTTATTAAAATATATTATTTATATGGAATCATATTATTTTATATTATATATTATTTTTAACATAATTTTTACCATAATTATTAGTTAAAACATTTGAAATTAATTATTGAAATTATGTATAAGATGGTTTTTGTACATTTCATGCGTTTGTATTAAAATTAATTTTACAAAAAAATATTATTTTTATTTAATTAATTATACTTCATAATTAGAATTAATAGGTCTAAATTATCTAATATAATGAATTTTATAATTATTTTTAATTGATTAATTTCCATGATAAATAAAAACATATAAGTAACAATAGAAAAAACAAAATGGGTGAGGCTGAGTAAACATAATGACTAAGGAAAACCATGGAAAACGCATTTCTTATTGTGTAGTGGAGATTTTTATCAACTAAATCAATAATCACTTCAATTGTTAGTATATTTTGGGTAAAATTAGGTATGGTATATATCAAATTAGTGAATAATTTTCTGTATTTACAAAAGTCTCACCACACCTCAATTATAAATGGGCACTCACTACCATCCCTTATTCAATACTATAAAAAAATTTGTCTCAAAGAAACCATAAAAAATAAATTCCCAACAACCTTTCCCTCATCAATGAATCCATATTTTTGGTTGAAATCCATCAATAGAAGTTTTTAGTGAAAATCTAGGGAGAATAATCATATAATTTGTTTTTTTAATGAGTACGATAGAAGTCAATATCTAAGGTAAGGGATTTTCAAATCATATTTAATTTCTATGAGACGAATTTCATACTCATAAGATATTTCTTTTATGTTGTTTATATAATTACCATTAATATATTTTATTAATCTTCTACTTAAACTAATTGTTATTTACATATCCATTTGGTATCTCTTCGATATTAGAGTTACGGTTAAAAATATAAAAAATTCATTAGGTATTTTTTTCTCATTTTTAATTCATTATGAATTACATTATGTTATTCACCTATATCATTCCATGAGACTCATATAAATACAATTGACATGTAAAATCATGAATTAATTTATCCTCATGATATTTTATGTTTTATTTTTTATTTTTTATTTTTTTGCTCTTTTGATTCAATTTAACCAACGTGGTAATGATTTCATGTTAAAATTTTTATCATTTATTGGGATTATTTATGACTTAGTCAAAAAATTTCAAATATCATGATCAAATTCTGAAGAAATATCCTAAATTTTCATCTCATATATTAATTAATTATATATTAATTTAATGGTTCTATTATTCCATGCATTTTTACTTATGATAATTAAGAAAATGCCTTTAACAAAACATTACTTTTTCTGCCTTTGGCTGGAAATATTTTTGATTCAAAATTTTTTTAAAAAATATTATTACTAAAGTTTTTATAAATTATTTTTATATTAATTTCCATGAAATAGGACGTAGAAGAAATAGAAATGTTAATTTTTTAAATGATTATCAAAGATTCTTTTATATCTATCAAGTTTTTTCTATGGAAAGTATTACGGAACAAATTATGTTTAAAAAGTGTTTTAAATTAATTTGAAACCATATTTTATTATTTTTCAAGGATATATTAAAATAATTAATTTCATAAGGTTTCCCTTTAAAAAACATATTTTAACGGTGAAATGATATTTTAATCAAGAAATTTTTTAAATGCTATTTTAGAATTATTTTCTAAAAAAAATGACAACCATTGGTGTTACCTATACCATACTGGGTATATGATCCCTAAATACCATTCATATCCTTTATCTGAATTCTTTTTTTAATGAAATTTTGTTCATGAATATATATACCCTCAGTTTTCATACATTAACATTACATAACTTATGTGGAATATATTAATCATTATATAAATAGACACCCAAAGGCTACATTAGTCTACTGTTTTTGGATACATGGAGACATAAATATTGTACATAAGTGGACTATATTATCTCACTCTAGAGTCTTCATGAAAATAAACCTTGTTAGGAAAATAATAATTAATAAATATATTCATAACCTCTGAATTGAAATAAAAAACAGGGTGAGCTCATATTCTCGGTATGGGTAAATAAGAGATGCATAAAAGTAAAAACAATGAGTATATGGGTATGAGGATGTGATCAAAACATTAATATATCATACACTTCATATCATAATATTATAAACATGAATCATGGTATAAATATTTTATGGTCATAATAAAATAATCATAATGAAATAAATATCACAAGCCATGAATGAATATTGATAAGAAATGGAATATTTAAAATAATATAATCATATAAAATTAATCACATAATAGTAATGAAATTTTTTCCAAGGACATTTTAGTAGCATGTGTTCTCTCACCATACCATCTTGGTAGGTATGGATCACATCTGTAAACATATTAGTTGCATGTGTTCACTCCTCATAACATCTTGGTAGTAATGGATCTCTATGATGACCATCTTAATAGTTAAGGATGACTCCAAATACCATCATACTATATCTCATGAGATATAATCCTTTACCCAATAAATTTAAGAGAGATTTAGGTCCCACTAAGATCATAATAAATTCATACATAAATGTTAAACTAAATCATAAATAATCATATCATAACTCATGAAATGATATGTTTATCCTAAACATGTAACCATATAATAACATGTGTAAAAAGATATGGTTTACATAGTTTTTTTAAAAGAATTACTCATGAATGAGAAATTGGTTTCATAAGAATAATTCTCTCAAAACAGAATCCATTCATAAAATAATAAGAATCATAATATTGATTCTTCTCCCCTGAAACTCATGAATAACAAAAACATCTGTCATCTTCTATGGGAAATAACTTTTAGATACTTATAAAATATTTCTTTAGGACAATGACTTTTCTTTATTGAAAAATGCTTTATAAAAAGTCATTTTTGAGTATCATTTTCTTATAAAACAGAATTGTAAATATTTAATGAAATATATGACAATGATAAAAAAATTTAAAATTATTTTTCATTGAATTTATTTGAAATAGTTTCGAAAAAATTGGTTTTGAAAAAAAAATTCTGACTGAAGAGAGAAATGTTGTCAAATTTTCCATTAAAACATTTTCATGATCATATTATGTTCCAAAGAGTGGTTAAATGGTTCTAATACATAGATTTATATTGAATAAATATAAATGATGAAATCATATTTTAGTTATTGGGATATGGATCATAATATCCATTAAATGGGACCATAATTAATAACAATAATGATAAATAATAAGGTTGTTTCAATTAACTCATACCACATGGTATCATGGAATCATACACTCCACATATGGATATAAAATTATCTGAAGCATAAAATATTATTATGATAATTATATTCATGATATTAAATTTCTAATTTAATTATATTCACATAAAAATAAGGTAAGTGGAGAACAAACCATGTCTTTGTAAGAAGGAAAATGGGGACAAAATTATCTTACAAATTTGGTAACTCTTGAAACAGAGACCCCGTGAAATAAATATCGTTTAATGGATTTTTAGACACCAATAAATTTAAATTTAATAATTATAAAATAATTTCGTGGGTAGTACATACACCACAAAATCTAAAAGAGTTGTCATAATGGCATGTGTCTCATAAATATAACATGCGAGATGATATTACATTACCTTTTGTTTTGACTCCCATTGTACGCGTACATAAATCAAGTATAAATATAATAATATTATTATAAATCTATCACACAACAATATTTATATATCTAATAACATCTATTTTTTAATTGTGGCTTTGTATTACCTTTTTGTCAACAATTCTATATTAAGGTTTCATTGTGGGTAATATCTATTATGTTCTTTGCATGTGTCTTAAATTTTTATATCTTTAGTCCATTTACATATATAATGATTTAAAAAATATAAAACATGTTTTAAATGTCATTTATATTCAGTATATATGTATTATAGTAATCTATATAATATATATGATAAAAATTGAATACACTGTTTGTGGAGACTGTTGGATGTACATATAGATGAATGCTGTTTTCATTTTATTGTCGTATTGAAAGAAAGAAAGAAAATTAAATACATGTATATATGTATATAAAATCATTAAAGAATAATTTTTATAACATATATATCATATCTTTTCACTGAACCCATCCATAATTTATTCCATGTAGTGTATGAGCGAATCACATCACTTTGAGGGGAATATTGTCCAGACGTTGTCAAACGAAATTAACATATCTTCAAAAAATTGGAAATTGTAGAGGTATTTATTAAAAAATAATTTAATATTCATAAATAAATAATAAATATCATAAATATCATATATAAAAAAAGTTTCCATAACAATTCCCAAATATGAATGTGGGTAAAGGAAAAATGGACCATCATCGTTTAATATGGCGGTAGTTCGATGTACAAATAAATAGTATGTATGTTTCCCATTAGATGGAAGTATATGAAAATGTAGATTTAAAACATACTAAAATAATATCTATATATATTTATGGTATTTCTATTATTATATAATCATTTAATAGGGATGGTTGAGGTGAAAAATAAAAAAATAAAAAGAAGGGACCTTGAGGAAGGAAGTTACCTCTTCTTTTGGTAAATAATATTAGATAGAACCAAAGGGATTATTTGGATATATTTCTTCCAAATTTGAGCCTTATAAAGTTAAGAGAGGTATTTTAGGTGAAATTTTTGACAATCTTGGCCTATCGGTTTTTTTGGGGGAGTGAGGGGGAGGGAGATGAGGAGGCCTATTCTTTGTGGAGGTGGTGTGGTACTCTTGTATGTTTTGTGAAAATAAATTACACCAACGTTTTTATACTGTATATTTGATCTAATAATGATAAATTTCAGATAAAATGGATTAAGTAGTTGAAATAGGGAAATCCATTGGCACTTTTAAATGTTTCTATGTTTTTTGGGTCCTAAATTTATGGTTTAGAACATTGTTAAATAATTTTTCACATTGTCAATGTAACTAATTTTAATCACATTCACTAATATTGTTTTTTAAAAAACTATATTAACCTTAATTAATAATATAAATTATTCTTATTCCATGTATGGAATCTATTTTTCAAAATTCCAATAACATAAGAGGTGGAATATAATTTAAATTTAATCCTTCATATGAGACGACATTGGTGGGTTTGAAAGTAAAAACATACAAAAGTTTTATAAGGATTTATACCAAATAAACAATTTAAATTGATTAAAATGAAATAAATTAGATTAATTGATAAAATTATTATCAAATTAAATTTTCAAACCCATTTATTGAATAATTTTACCATATAAATAAATTATATGAAAGGATGTTTTGAAATAATATTCGGTATTTTACACTATTCATAAAAAAATGAGGACTATACAAAATCCCAATAATTATCCCTTTGATAATTTCAGCATTATAAATTAAAAGAAGTAGTTTAATAAATAAAATAAATTACTAAATGTGTCAAAAATATAGTTAACATTTTTAAAAAAACGACATGTAAAGCATTTCATTTGAGAATATAGTATTTTTAAAAATATAAGGTCATTACAAAAAATTACATATTTTTTAATGAATATTTTTTATAAAAAATTATAACAAATTATTTTAATATGGTTATTACTCTTTATATATCAATTTTTAACAACTGAATTATAATTATCTCATATAAATAATTATTTTAATAAATGATTTTTTTGTTGAAACACAGTGTTTCATGTAATATACGCTACGTCGGTGTTGCTGGTAACATACACCAAGTAAGTGTTTCATGTAATTTATGACAAATTTGTGCTATGAAAAATAATTTATTTACTTAGTTAATGGTAATATATCAATAAAAAGTTAATCATTTCCAAAAAAAAGTTCTATAAAAATTCAGGGTGTTTAATTCTACCTCTATAAAATGAATTTTCCATAATAAATCATTATTTGGAAAAAATGAAGATAATTTTGCTTGATCATATCCTCAATTTCCAATGTACCTTCCTCTACCTTGTGATTCTTTATGAAACAATAAATAGGTTAATTGTGTTTTTTCATTGAACATTCTCTATATGACACAAAATATTCACTGTTTGTGCCTCATAAGAACGATTCTACAACAATAGTTTTACCTCTTTGTTTAGTACATGTGAAGGGTCTAGTATATACTTCATTATGAGAGATAAATGTAACACGTCATGAACAATATATATATTTATAGGAGGAGATAAAATATATGCTATTGTCTTAATATGATGAAGAATATCAAAGGGGGTGATCTACCTTGGGATTAGTTTCCCTTTATTTCTGAACATAACAACCTTCTTCCAGGGAGTGATCTATAGAAGTACCTTCTCTCCAACATCAAATTACATATCATATCATCAGTTATTTAAATAACTTTTCAACCAACTTCGAGGTTCCTTGATATGTTACTAAATGGATCTAACCATCCCTATCATTTCTTTAGCGATTTCAAGACCTAATAGATTTATTTCTCAAACCACATCTTGGAATGTTTGATCTCTAATATTATTTCAATAGAGAAATTCATTTGGTTCAATTAGAATTTTTGAGTGGGAGTAATTTTTGTAACAAAAATCAACAAGAGCTAGGTGTTGATCCAAATTTCATTTGAAATATAGATAAAAAGATCTCATCATATCTTCTAGGGTCTGAATTTTTCTTTCAAACTGACAATCTATTTAAGGATGGTGAGAAGTTCCAAAACATAATTAAGTATAATGTTCTTTCTTAAGACTTCACTAGAAGATAGTGGTAAACATTATATTTCGATATGATATAACAGAATATGTTAATCCATGCAACCTTACCACATCCTTAATATATATGATTGAAACATGATCTAGAGTTAACTCATTTATAATAAAAATGATGTGTGATAACTTTGTAAAAAGATATAATACCACCCATATATCATTAAACCATTAATGTTTTTTGGTAGTTAAGCAAAAAAAATCCATAGTGATGTTCTCCCTTTTCAATTATGGAATGGGTAACATATGCAACATACCCTTTTATGTTTTCCTTTCTTCCTTAACTTTTCATCATACAAAGCACTGAGATACAATCTATTTGATATATCTATTCATTTTATCCCACCATAAGTATTAATTCACATCCCTATATATTTTCATACATCTAGGATGAATAGATAATGAAGAACTATGAGGTTCCTCTCACAGCTCCTTCAAATCCATTATATAATAAACATATATATAGTTCATAAACCTTGTCATTACATCCTGATCATGGATAAAAATATGAACATTTCTTACATTATTTTTCTGTTTTACATCTCCCTTCCACACCTCCTTAACCTACACTTGGATAAAGGTTTGGAGATTCACTTGAGAAAGATAAAATTTTTCCCCTTCCGTCTTGATTTCCAGTCCATCCTTTGAAAAACATGAAATATTTGATATTTTTTGATCCTTCACATGGATAAGCTAGAATGATCTTTTCAACTCGATGTATCGAACACCTTGTTCAGATACCTAAGGTGGTAATGTATTGATGAGTCATAATATTTTATCAACTCTAAAAACCTCCTTTGTCCCACAATCAACTCATTTTGGGTGAATATATATTTTGGAATTTTATAATCAGTATATATATCAAAATATTATCCATAAAGATAATTTCTCCAAATCATTAATGAAAAAATTACCGTTGTGAAATCCAAATTATGAGTTGGGTAATTTTTCTCATGAATCTTAAACAACACCCAAAGAATAAACAAAAACCATGTTATTATTCAAAATAACACATCCCAATCCCACCTTGGATTCATTACTATAAATTACAAACCCTTGTCTACTATAGGGTAATGTATGATTATGTGTGTGGACTACCCATCTTTTTAGTTACTTGAAAATTTCCTTGCATTCATCTATCCAGAGGATCTTGTCACCCCTTCTTTGTTAAACAATTTATAGGATTAGATAGTTGTCAGAAATTCTCCATAACCGTTTGATTGTATCTATCTTATACAATAATGATATGGATCATAGCCAACTTTTTTGATCTATTCCATCATTAAATAGTCGTCTTATTTGATGGATCTATTGATATGATGTCTCCTGAGATTATGTAAACCAAAAATGAAAACTTTTGAAGCCAAAATTCCCCAATTGTAAATTGTGAATATATTTTCTCCTTCATTAAGGTATTTATAACAATTTTAATGTCATATTCATGATCTCCCTTAGTATTATCATAGATAATAATATCACCTATAAATACTACTACAAACTAGTTGAGGTGAACTCTAATGTCTCCATTGATAAAATCTATGAGGAAAGAAGGATAATTAATAAGATCAAAAGTCATAACTATATATTCATTGGGTGTATAACTTGTAAATAATGTCGTCTTTGTTATATGTTACTTCTTAACACTAAATTTATGATATCTAGAATGATGCTCAATCCTGGATATGTATTGATCTCTGCACTGTTGATTAATGAAGTCATCAGTACGAGGGACTGGATACATGTTCTTGATAATGATCTTATTCAAAATATGATAATCGATGTAGAGACATGATGATCCATATTTGTTTTTCCACAAAAAAGAATACGTGCACCGCAAGCTGACAGACATGGTCGAATGAATCCCTTATCAAGGTTTTATTGGATTTACTTCATCAATTCTGACAACTCAAGTAGGGAAAATCTATAGGTTTCCTTTTAAATTGGCGTGAAACTGAGAATGAGTAATATTGATAACTCAACTTCTCTCTTCGGGGGAATGCTAGTATATTCTTCCAAAAATACATCCAAATATTCTTTAACCATAGGAATATCATCTATGTTTCATTTCTCCCAACCAACTAAGATAAATAACCCTTTTGAGTTGGAATTAAGAGCCATTCATTGTATATAATCTCCACATGAAGTTCATGTTTATCATCACATTGATGGAAGATCATATGAGGGTTTGAAATATAAAATGTAACTTCCATTCCATGATACATGATGTGGTGTAGATTTTTTGAAATATAATCCATACCTAATATGACATCAAATTCAATGAAATGATGGATGAAAATATTTATAGGAAGAATATTACCCTAAATGCAATTTAGATAAAAAACATAGTCTTGGGATGAAATAATACAGTCTTGGGATAAAATCATTGCACTATTATGGATTTTATATTTTAATTCATCATCTATTAATTTAGGAGGAAAAATAATAAAAATAGAAAATTCTTTAGACATAAAATATTAGGTAGATATAGAATTAAGAAAAATAACTAGTTATAGAGTGTATGGTAAGTTCACCTTTCACTACTTCATTATCACACCACATATTAGAAATAGTTGTTGAATGAGATTTCCCCTGGTACCTTGGTTTAATAGGTTTCTGTCATCATTCATCATCATCATTATTTGGTATTGGGAAGTTGTTAGTATGATTCCCATTATCCTTATATTTGTATGACTATATCATATGTGGTGAATTTTGAGTAACCTTTTCCCCACTCTTACCTTTAGTTGAATTATTCCCATAAAATTTGAAATAAAATGCTCTATGGAATCCACTTCAACACATAAAATGCGTATTATAGACCTTAAATCAATTTACTTTATTGTTCATGTAATAATTTTATCATAGAGTAATGATCGTCTTCTTCCCTATGTGTTTTTTAGATTTTTATTTACAGCAAATATTCATTTTCATGAAAAAATGATGAGATTGAAATGACAATCAAACTTACTTTTAAACATTGATTTCACAACTCACAATCTATTTATAGTTACTAATGTATCTTATGGGAAATTATCTTCCAAGGCTTAGATTTAAGCCACACGAGAACCTATCAACATTTCTTTTTGGTTGGATTATAATTCCTGAAGCATGCCTCACTTGTCCTTTGAAATTTACCACATAGTTAACAACAGATTCATCAACCCTTTTATTAAATTCAAAGAAGTCTTTCTTCATCTTGGTATTATGAATATGGGGAAATTTATTTTTGAAAAAAAATGACTTGAACTCATCCCGATTAATATATTCAATAACATCTAGATTCCCCATATTCATGATTACATTCTAATTCTAATATTCTTCACCTTATAATAGATTAATATCTGGAGTAAATTTCTCATTCCCTGAACCATGGTGAATGAAGAATAAATTTTTAGTATTACCAATCCATTTTCCAGTAACATGTGGAACTGATGACCCACAGAATGAAGGTGAGAATTGTTTCATGAAGGACACAATAGAATTTTTTTCCCTCTATTATTCATTCCTAAGTCCACCATAATTCATAGGTTAAGATATTTGGATGAGAATATAAATGAGATATTTCATTTTCTAACCCATAGGTTTTGGTTTCTTGGGAGGAAATTGATTTCATTGCTTATTAAAATCACCATTTATGCGGTTCCTTAGGGTCTTATCCATTAACAAAAACAAAAGTCATAGAGTAAAAAATACTCATCATAATTAAGAACCACAATATCAAGAAAATGCACTTACATGATCTCAATATTATTTCACCTTCATTAATCAGTGACACCTTAGGGATTTAGAGGTTATTCATACACAAATTATATTTAAATACTTCATGATGATTCATGAAGAGTTCATGAATTCTCAAATAATATCCACATGGAGTGTCAAACTAGTTGTGAAACAAGGCATGGTATCATATACCAAGTTACACTAAGTGTGGTTTGACACACCTTTCTGTAGATGTTACTGATCTAGGTACATATTTCCCAGATCCACTTCCAATTGTAGTATCTAGAAAATTATTTATTTCTTGGAAAAGAAATACTCATTAATTTTTAAAAATTACAAGACATTTTCTATACATTTCTATAACATTATACTTATACATAGACATGTCCTTATGGTTCACAATAGAGATTTCTCCTCCTACATTCCAAAGTTTAACTAAACCATTATGTTGATACCAACTATAGAGACCCTCTTTTGTTACACATTAAAGTTACATAATATTTATTGTGTACTTAAAACATTTAAAAATAGACTCCTAAAGACTATATAAGTCTATTGACTTTCAAAATATGTAAACATAATCACTATTATATAAGAGATCAACAATATCTCCCACTTGGTTAGTCATGACTATAATCCTTATTATAGACATTATAAATAATACATATCATCAAAAATTGGAAAAGGAAACAAATAAAGTGGTAAATCTGATGCTCAGTAAAGGTAAATATGGGATACATGTAAGTATAAACAAGATCATAATGGTATGAGGATGTCATAATAACATTATAAGAACATTCCATGAATAATGTAAGATTATAAACATGAATCATTCAATAAATAGATGTAATTTAATACAAATGAATCATATAGAAATAAAAATCATAATCCATGAAACCAATGTGAATAATAGATTGACATTTGTAAAACAGATTATAACATAAAATAATTTCAATAATAGTTATGGCATTGATCCCAATTCCATCTTAGTATTATGGGTTATCTTCACATACCATCTTAGTAGTTTAGGTTCACTCAAATGTATATCATAGTATCTTGAGTTGACTCTTCATACCATCATGGGAGTCATAGTTCTTTCTTACGATCATATTAGAAATCAAGGTACAATCCCAAGACCATCTTATAATATCTCATGAGATATAAATCTTTACCCAATACATTGGATGGAGAAATAGGTCCCACCAATATAATAAGGAAATTATACATAGATATTCCAAAAAATCATAAATAATCGTCTCATTACCCATAAAATGAAATTTCTATCATAAAAATGTAATCATATCAAAACATATTCAAAAAATAAACAAGTTTCATAATAATTTAAAATGAAAAACCAATGAAATAAATTAGGATTTAAAATCAAACAACTCATGAATGAGAAATATGTTTTATTGATATGATTCCATCAAAACATAATCCATTCCTATAAAGAATATTTCTGGTAACCCTAAATAATTTTCCAATTAAATCATTATTAAAACCAATGGATATAATATTATATGGGAAATAAATTTGAAAGATATTCTAAAAAAAGTATTCAGGAAAATATCATCACTACTTTGAAAAAATCTTTTAAAAATTTTATTTTTATATATCTTCTTCTTGGAAAAGATATTTGAAACCATAAAATATTTTTAAAATACTTTTCATTGAAATTTTTTAAACTATTTTGGTATCATGGTTTTTGAAATAAAACATATTTCTTACCAAAGAGTTACTTACCATAAGATTTTTATTCAAAAATCTTATTAATATTAAGTACCAAAGAGGGGGGAAACTTTACAAAAACAAGGATATAATGAACTGAATTTAATTACACCCACACCTAGAACCTGACCCATTCTGTCATGTACTCGATGAACAATGTTGATCCCCACTAGCTGGAAACATGCACATTGGAATCCAATAATCAATTGGTGGGAATGATTTCTCCAACCATGAACAGAAAATTTGGTATATATATACATATATAAAAACTTGAAATAGATGAAGGTTAATGAATATATTATCTAACTATAAAAAGATATTAGAAACAAAACAACATTAAAATTAGACAAAATAATAAGATACAAGTATTCCTACAATGTACGGAAACTAAATATATACTCCAATTAATTTTATAGAAAAACTCCCACCATCTCACCACCAGCTACCAAACCTAGATGACATGAGAAGTCATCGCCACATTGTGGCGCCATTCCTTTCCCCGAAATGTATGACATACAAAGGCCTAAAAAACTAAAGAGGTGTAAAGCGTGTGAGATAACATGATCAAACAGAGCACACCTAGGTGTTCCAAAACAAATATATGTATAATAATTCATGTATTACTTGTTAACATTAAACATAGAATTATAATAAGTAATTATGTTTTATAGAAAATATTTCAATCATTTCCCTTTTTTTCAAAGTTCTAAATCAAAATTAGGTATCTCAATTTAAATGTACATTTTCAATATTATCATTCAAAATAATGAACTCTCATATGAGGGATAAAACATATGAATCCAATTATTATGAAAAAATTGTAGTATCACAGGGATCATAACTACACAGAATACAATAGATTTGGAAATGGTTTTGTCGAACACATTAATCCATGAAACAGTGCATTGTGGTACTCGGAGAAAATGATCAACACTTTAAGACTAGGGATCCTCCCCAAAGGGAAACCCTAATATCACATACATTTCAATAGAAAATAATATACTATCTAGGATAAAATGAACACCCCATGAAGTGAACCCCCCAATGGATGATGGCCCAAATATAGGCCTTTAACTTAGTACCAAAGGTAACCGATGTACTCATTTTCAAAACCAGTTCAATGTTTTGAAATCCATTTTGAAAGATATTTTTTAAAACCATTTTCATTACTTTGAAAATACCAATTTTCTTTCCATTTTTCAATAACCATGGAAAACCACATTCATTAAAAATCTCTTTCCAACATAGATAATCAATCAAGAAACTTTTATACAAATTTATTTGTATACCAATTCACAAGAATGGAACATTATAGTTTGTCAAACATAGGATAGAGACATAAAAATATACCTTAAACACCATTTGCAGATGCCCGTAACATGATCCACCGATAATCCAAACACAAAGACATCTATTAATGTTTTATAATAAAATCCAAACATCATATGATGGAATAAATTATGAAACAAGGTCGGAGGAGGAGTGGAAATATCACATACCCCGACAAAAAATGTCCTCTAAGCCATGACTAACAAATTAATGACTCTATAACAAGATCTCATAATAGATTATTGATTAAGACAAGAAGAAACACCAACATAGACAAGATGATCAATAATCACAACCCACGGGGGAAACAGATATTAAGGATAAGAAATATGCATAAATATGACTTACCATGAGAGACACTCTACAACTAAAATAAAGATCGAATATCAAGTGTATTGTTCTAGAAGAAATGAGGTCTCCAAAAACCACCAGAATAGAGTTATCATTTGAGAGAAATGTAAAAACATCATGATTGGGAGTCAAATACCAATGATTTTACCAAAAATATCCCTTCTTGATAAATTTCATGATGTGTAATTCTTATATACACCATAAAATCCATAGTGTTTAAGTACCCTGAGAAATCCATTGCATTGTATGTAAAATATGTTATTTAAATCAATCAAGAAATGTTACTCCTCCTCACAAAGTGTAACCATTCACTATACAAATCCTTTCAAACATGCACTCATCAACAATTACACTTTCAATGACCTAGTTAATGGGTGTTAAATCCTTCTACATCCTTCTAAATAAACAGGTTAATGCTATGAATACCAAAAATCACTGACAATAATATTATTCGTGTGCTCCAAATTAATTCTTTGTCATCAACAAAAAATGTGAACAAGGATAACCATGATAAATTAAAGGTCATATATGATATATTGGTAATGGGATGATACAAACTACCTTACTTAATGACTTTACATCCCAAGGAAGTCATGTAAAATGTGTATCCCCTTGATTAAAATATGAGTCCACTTATCCCTCATCAACTACTCATGTTCCCATGTCCCTTGAGAATTTGATATTTGTTGTTATATAATTATGTACAGTGTCATTGAATTCACAGCCATGGATTTCACTTGAGGGTCAATGATCATAACTAGTTTCTCTATTATAAAAACATATTTATCTAACAAGATTTATTCCCAGCTAATAATGTGAGAAGGATGAGGATGATAATTCATAAACTGATATATATGGAAAACATCATGATGAAACATCAACATAATTGGAATGGAAAACCGATAAGAAATCTATTTGATCCTCCCAGTGGCCACAAAGGATCCACAATATATCATATGAATGTTTCCCTATTTTCATAGTCAACTATGACCCAAATGAAAAGGAAAATTATAGAAAATGCATTCACTGATAAAAAAACCATTTGTTGATTTCTAATATCTACATACAATTTATTTATACTATTTGTTGTACCCAGATGTTGATGTACATCATGAATCTTTGCATACATCTATTAAACCAAATTTTTTCCAACCAAATTAACATATAACTCCACATCCCAACAGAGAGATGGTCAACATGGGTGACCTTAAAATTCATAAAAGGGATCCATTATTATCAGTGAATGATAACTATTGTTATAAGAAAATTCAAGAAGTCCCAAATGGCTATCCCATGATCCACCAAAGTCAATAACTCATGCACAAAGTGTATCTTTCAGGATCAAAATTACTCTCCACATCTGAAAATCTGTATGTGGATGGTATGGTATGCTCAACAAGTCCTGAGTTCCCATTACCTCTAAAAGACTCCTCCATAACCTCAATGTAAATAGAGGATCCCTACCTAAGAAAATGGATTACGGACACCCTGGTAATCTCAAAATTTCTTACACATAGGACATACCCTTATCATAAAATTTAGTGGTATCCTTGATCATAATGAAATGAGCATATTTCGTTAATAGATAAACAACCACCCAAATAGCATTCATTCGTCAGTGATTCTATGTTAATACAAAAACAGAATCGAGGGACGCCTCATCCCATTTTTATATTGGCAAAGAAATGGGGTAAATTAGACCAAATAATTTCAACTGTTATGCCTTTATCCACATCCAGGTGTTACAGTTGTACATACAATCTATAGTGTCATGATACATACCTAGCCACAAAAATAGTCATATTGTTTTATAATACATTATCTTAGTTCTTAGATGAAAATCATAGAAAAATATATAGAAATTAAATAAGTCTAAACTCTACATGGATTTCCCGATATCATCTTGAACCCCATAGTAGAGCTTACCATCTAAATAATGAGACCATCCATAAACAGTCTCCGCACCAAAAAATATTTCTCAAACTTCACTGAACACATCATCCTTCTACTGACTCTATAATATATACTCCTTGAAAGATGATGATGGATGAACACTATTTAGAACAATAGATGAAACAACCTCATGACAATCTATGTGAAAATGAGAAAAAAGTCCTATATGATTCCACTCCTTCAATTCTTGAATAGTATTAAATGGTACATTCTTGCTAAGAAATTATATAATGATGTTTATCTTCCTTATGGTTTAAAATATATAGAATTAAAACATCTAAAGGTATTCTACCCAACGTAATTATCTGATATTTATATCCTTATAAGAAAATATATAGCTCAAACTCTTAAGATCATAGAATACTATGATCCTTTCCCAAAAAATATAGTGCCTCCATAATTTTTGTGAATGAATTACAATAGCATGATATAAATCGTGAATATGGTAATTTTTATAAGAATTCATATTTGATGAGGTCTGTAAGCTATAACATGATCATCCTGCATAAGAATGCATCTTAAACCAGCTCCAGAAGCATCACAAAACACTATGTATCCCTTACTGGGCCATTTTAATTTCAGAATAGGAGACAATGTCAAATGTCATTTCATATCATCAAAAAAAGAGATGAACTTTTCATCCCTTGTGAATTTCACTACATTCCAGGTAGAATTATTCATATATGATTATTTCTTATAGAAATCCTAACAAACATTAAGTAGTATCCAACACACCCAAGGAAGCTTCATATCGCAAATACATTTTGTTGTTCATTGCATGACAATACAACTCTCACTATCTATAAATGAACTAATTTGACATAATGGGACATCTTGATTGCTGATAAATTCAATTCTACAATCCAAAAACAACATTTAAATATATTTACATACCAATGGAGACTTATTAGAACATCTAGAACCAAAATCGGATGGAGATCATTCTCACATTTGGATTTGAAATAATGCATAATTTCAACCATGAATACCACAAAAAATGCTTCATGATATTTAGGGAATATACAATTCAGAAAATAAATATAAACTACAGGAGTGTTAGTTTGACCAAGAAGCATCACTAGATATTCAACATGTCCATACATCTTTTTGAGAGATGTCTTCAATATATCATGCTCTTGAACTCTGAGATGATGATAACCCGAATGATGATCAATCACTGAGATAAAAATTTCCCCCATTAACTGATCAAAGAAATCATCCATGTGGGTATATTAATATTACTTATTATACATTACAAGGTTCAACATCCAAAATATTGCAGACAACAGAAGAGAACCATCTACCCTATTGGAAAATAACATAGGGGATGCCCAGGGTGTAACCCTAGGGTGAACAAAAACATTTTAAAATAGATTATCTGGCTAAATAATGAGATCATTCAGCTCAAATGGAACCATACAATAAGAATGTATAGATATGTTTGGTGTACCTAACCCTATTTAAATTGTAGACTCCACCTTGCTCTCTAGAGGAAGACCAAATTAGTCATCTGAAAAAACATCAGAAAAGACCATAACAACAATGGGAAGATAAAAAATAGATGAAATGTCATTTAGATCAAATTAAAAAGTTGAAAAAACTCAAGATATCTTGGAGAGAATTCCTGAAAGACCCGAACTTGTGACCCACTCCCCCTAAATCACGTTAGATCTTTCATTATTAGTGTGAAATGAAGTACAACTATGATAACAATACACCTCATCTTGACGAGTGACAAGAAAATTTGTACCAATATTGATTTCAAACAGATCTTGATCAAGAGAAATAAAATACCAAATCAACAATGCATCAGCAATCGGTAATGTACAAAAAGGACACTAAAATACCTACCCTCTAATATTTTTACGAGTTGTTTCTAAATCTATTTCAATGGAAATAATTTCCATTGGATGTTTCAGAATATATATAAAATGAGTTGATATAATCATGTGGGGGAACTATTATCAAATAAGTAAATTTATACTGAAAATGAAATAAGGATAGTACATATCGCCCTCACTATACCTACATCAATATCTGTTGGGAACTCATCTTCTGTCTACAAGTAATTCACTCTTATAGCCTATGATTGGAGCCCTACTGTCCATGATGCTTCTAAATACACCACAATATCATTTAGAGTCAACAAAACATGACCCTAATGATGCATATTCATAAACTTCTAGAAACACTATAAATGAACAACATGTCTATATCTATTGTACATATTTTTAAGAATATCACAAAAATGATTGGCGTGTCCAACAATTATGAACTGATATAAAGTAAAAAACACAGTGCTAGACATGTTGGTTGGTGCATAGGTGGCTCACTAATGAGACCCACCACCACCAAAACTATGAGTATCCTTCCATATCCTATTCATCACAAGCACATCACTAATGTTTCCATATGATCGAAAATAAGCGTATGGAAAATAATCCTTTCCTATAATATCCATAAATACCATCATATATTTGTTTACAATATCCACACAGGTAGAAAGATTCAATATTAAAACATTCAATCTGATATCCAGTCGTAGAACTTATAGGTGATTATGATCCTTCAACTAGCCATTCTTCACTATGTACGGAGCAAAATGCACTAGCACAAAAAACTGGTTGGTGTATGTCGACATCGAACAGGCTCTTTTTCACAAATACTGAAATTGGATTGGATTTTCCAACATTTTTTGCATTGAAAAAAAAAATCTAGAAAAACATTGTTTTAAAAACCTTCAAACTCAAATCCATGTGTCTATCTTCTTATATCGTAGAATCCGAGAATCCCATGTTCGAACCCTGGATCTACGATGATCCACATTTCAACATGATATTCAAAACTATCTCAAGGAAGTCTAAGTTTTGATTGATCCTCTCTAGCCATTCCTATTCATACTAAGGTTTATCCATTTTCTTAATAGATGGTGGATTCTATTGCAAGAACTCCCACTATCATCATATCTCTCTCCCAAATATTATTTGTACATCAATAACTATGTTCTTAACTCATGTCACATACCGTTCAAAATCAGAAACTGAATATATGATTGTCTCAAGGAGATTATGATCCATAAATATATTACCTTCTGGTGCATCATGTTCATCTTCTAGAGGAACTCATGGATGTTTTCATGGAGTCATAATTGTATACATCAAAACATAATAATGATCAGAGAACATAAAAAATCTATGTTCAAACTAGAAAAAACATAAGAAGAAACTGATATTTAAAACAAATCCCATCACAATAGGCATGTATCCAAAAATTACATGGTAAAATGAGCCTTATTACAACAATATATAGACAAGAACTCATCAAAAACATCTATAAGGTTCTGAAAATCATATCTCAAGTCTAACAGATGTCCCTAGACAATAACTCTTTCGGAAAACCCTTCTCTGATGTCAATCCTACCCATTTTCCTCTCAAAATTATCTCCTGACTCATTGTATCACATTCCATATGGGTATTCCTAATCCCCATATGTTAGAGATAAGCACATGGTAATTAAACAATAAACAAGAAGGAACTATTTCATAAAATTTTAATAAAAAATGAGGCATATATATAGACACAAATAAAAAAATAAACTGTGGAATACTGATGAATATCTGAGATATCTTAAAAAAGGCAGTGTAAGTAAAATAACTATAAAAGTAACCAAAAATCTAAGAGGCAAGACCAACTACAAAAGACTAAAACCAAACAGGTACTCTAAAGGATAGAATCAATGAACTCCCACAATATCACCACCAACTACCATATGTAGTATACATGAGACCTTGCCACCTCAATATGGTTCATTTCCTTTCCATGAAATGGAAGGCATACAATGTTTTATGCACCACTGAGTTGGATTTCATGCTATGAGGTAACACGATCAATAAGATCCCACATATGAGTTCTATAATAACTATTTATATAAAAATTCTTGTATTATTAATTTAAAGAAAACATGGCATGATAAGATGTAATCAGTTTTATATAAAACATTGTAAACATTTACCTTTTATCATAGTTTTAAAACAAAATAATGTATATCAATTTCAAATTACATTTTCCAAATTATATTAAAAAAGTATCAACATGCATATCAGGATAAAAAATCCCAAGACCAATAAATATGAACAAAAAGTATTAACACAAGAATCACATTACCAAGGAATACAACTGGTGATGTTGCAAACAACTCGTGCACATTAATCTATAAAACAATGCATTATTGTACCTAAACCCAATAGTATACACTCTGGGACCAGGGAGACCAGCTAGAAAATGAATACCCAATAACAAATACATTCATAGAGAAAATAATATACACAATATGATAATTGGAACAACTGATAAATTGAACACCCATAATGGTTGATGGCCTTAAGAAAAACCTTCCACATAGTACCCATGGAAACCAATGTAATCATTTTCAAAATGACTTCAATGTTTCAAAAAAACAATTTGAAAAATATAACTCAAAAGAATATTCAGTACTTTGAATTTCATAAAAATATATTTTTAAGGCAATTCATTATAATTGGACAATATATTTTCTCAAAAATATGTTGGAGACAGAACAAGTAACCTTAAACTCGGGTCACACACGCTCACAATGTGATCCAACCATAACAAAAACCCAGCGAAATATATGAAGGCATCAATTTCCAATACACATATATAAGGATATATAAATGCGAGAAAGAGGGTTAGATAAAGATTGGAAATATCACATACCTCGACAAAGAACACTCATCACCCCACAACTAACAAATGAATAGCCTTCAGAACTAGTTCACATCATGGATCATGGATGAAGACAAGAAGAAACACCACATTGGACTAAAAGATACAATAGTAAAACCCAAGGGTGATATTGTGATCAAGGAAAGTGAGGAAGTTGAAATATAACATTATCTTAGAGACCTACCACAACTTCAAGTAAGATAAAATACCATGAAGATCAATCTGTAATGAATGGTTTCTCAAAAAATAACCAGAGAAGAGTTTCACATCAAGAGGATAAGAAAACTAATGATTTAATGGGAAACAAAAACCTGAGTAATGCACTAAAAACCCTTACATGGGAAATTAAATGATGTGTAATAAATTTACATGATTTGAAATATGCATGTTTATGTACACAAATAAATATGTCACCTTTAATTTAAAATCTATTATTTAAAAAATTCTTGACATGTAGATATATTCACGATGTGTTACCATTCACAACACGAAGCATTTCACGATGTGTACATATAAATTGTTATGTATCACATAACCAAGTAACAAGAAAAAAAATATTTATGCATCACATAAGAAAACCATTTAAAGCTAAGATTCCAAAATATCTATGACGTCATCATTATTGATATCCTATGATTTCATTCACAGTCCTCTATAGACAATTGGAATGTGGAAAACCATAAATAGGTCAAGGATATACTAAATTGATCGATAATGGGAAGTTATGGTGGATATATATTTAATAAGTAGAGTATAATTATATTCAGAAGTTTTTATGAATGATGGATCATAATATTTCATCAATTGAGCATAATCATAAATAATCCTAATAAATGATGAGATTGTTTCAATAAAATCATACCACATATTAACAAGGAATCATACTATACATGTCTGAAAATGAAATTATGAAGAGAATAAAATATCATGAGAAGAATAATATTTAGGATATATCATGTAAAATTAAGGTATATATACCATGAAAAATATTGTAGGTGTGTAATGAAACACATTTTTCAATGAAGGAAAATTGGGGATAAATTGTCTTACCATTTTGGTAACTCTTGAAACATAAACACATTGAATGATACATTATAGAATGGATATGTAATGACCCATAAATTTATCAATGAGAGTCATGTAATACATTAATGTAAAGTATATAAACTATAAAAATTAAAATACTATTGAATATGGCATGAATATCACTGATATACAAGTGAGACAAAATCCACTTACCTTGTGTCCTCACTCTGAGCATACTCGTTCACAATTTCTATATAATAATTACATGTTAATGATAAATAAATAAAATTAACATATTTTTATATATAATACCATATAATATTTTATTATTAATTTATGATACCCATTTGAAAATAATTCTATGTTAAGGTTGTTTTCGAGTAATATCTACTTTGTTCTTATCTTTTGTCTTAATTTATTGTATCATTAGTAGTTATACTTATATAATGATTTCCATACTATAACCCCTGATATAAATATAACATATATTTATAATATTTGTATTATAATAATATATATATTATTGACTTATATTATTTAATACACCTTTCATGGAGATGGTAGGCCATATGTACACATTTACACATTATCTATTTTATCATCGTATTTAAAGAAAGAATGAAAAAAGAATATATTTAAATGTGTATATAATATTAGTATAGTAGAATTTGAATTTTTTATATATCATATATTTTCACTAAACCCATCCTTTGTACATTCCATGATGTGTGTGAATGAATCACATCACTTTGAGGGAGCAATAATCCACACTTTCCCAAATGAAATTATCATATTTACCCAAAAAATGAAATTGAAAAGGAATTTGTTAGAAAGAATTATCATAAGCATAAATACATGATATATATACTATATAATATATATTACATGTTTTATTTCTTAACCATGAAATGTCATAATGAAAAATTGAACAATCATCATTTCGTGAGGTGGCAGTTCACATTATGTGTAAATAGTATTTTTTTTACATAATAGATGGATTTGTGGGTAAGTATAGGTGTAACCAATACTCTAATAACATCTCATTATATTTAGGATACAATTTTTATGACATAATAAAGTAATTAGTGAAGTTTGTGGGGTGTATAAATAAAATAAATGAAAGGGGAAAGAAGAAGCATATTTCCTCTTATTTTCGTAATTTTTTTGGTTTTCACTTATAAGATTCCATGGAATTTTTATATGTAAAAAGGGAGGCCTCTATGATTATTGGGTTGATTTCTAGGATATATATTCGTATATAATTATTTAGAAATGGTTTTTTGAGATGTGTGATGAAGTGGGATGATAAGAGTCCTTTTTATAGTGGAGGTGGAGTGGAAATCTTATATATTATGGGAAAAGGAATTCAACACACTTTTTTCCAATCTCAATTGGATAAAATAATGATCCAAATTCGATCCAAGGTAGTACATGAAAAAAATTTGTCAATTAAATATATATTTTACAAGTTTATAGGTCATTTTTGTTATCAAATTTAAGGTATAGTACAGTGTTAATTTAATTTTTCTATTAATTGTTGTAATTAATTTTAATAATGTTTACTAATATATGTGGTAAATACAAATTTTACCATAATATAAGTTATAAATTAATATGATTCTAAAAATTGAATATATTTTTTAAAATTCATATCACATAAGTGGATAAATTAATTTAAATATAATCCAAGAAAAGGCATGACAATATGAGTTTCTAATGTAAAAACGTCAAAAAATTTGATAAATATTAATAACAAATTTCAAATTTAAATTGATTCCAATGAACTAAATTGTATAAATTCATAATAATATGATCTAATTTAACCTTTAAACCAATGTAAAATATAATATAAACTTAAAAATTAATTAGATGAAAATTCATTATTGAATTAAAATTCGGTATTTCTCACTATTCATCCAAATATAACATTTCTCGGAAAAATACAAAAAATTGTCCCTAACATAGTATAGACACTATAATTTTAATAAATAATGTTATTTTATCAAATTAAATATCTAATGTCACTAAAATTAATGTTATTGTTTGTTATAGATGGTCATGAAAATGAGTTCCTTTGAGAAAATATTATTTTTAAACATATGATGACTTTACAAAAAATTATATATTTCATTATCAATATGTTTTATTTATATTAAAAATTATAATAAATATTTTATATATAGTTATTACTATTCATATTTTTAATTCTAATGGCTTGGTTATAATTATCTCATTTAAATAATTATAACCAAAAATGATGTTTCACATAAACATAGTGTTGCATGTAACCTACACCAAGTCAATATTGGGGGTAATTCACAGAAATCCAGTGTTTTCATAACATATTTTAATTACATTCTATGTTAAAAGAATGTTTGGATTTGTTAAATGAAACATATTAGTGAAATTTTAACTTATTCGAGAGGACAAAATAAACAGAAAAACATGGGGTGCTATAATGAAACTTATTAATCTTGTACTCATTATAACTCAATAAAACTCATATAAAACACACTATTTTACACATGATATTTTTTGATAAAATGATTTTGAAACATATATCAATTCCCAATGTAATGATATGATGTATTTTTATGATCTTATAGAAAATATAAATATAGTTTTTATTATGTGACGATTCAGACATAAATCTCTCTCTAATTAATTAGTTAAATTTTGATAGCTCATGAATAAATATGGTAAAAGTGAAAATAATTACATGTTCATATTATTATGCGTGAAAAAATTACATGTTCACAATTTTATGTCTGAACATAATTTCATGTTGAAAATATTATGTTTAGACATGTATTTCTTATACATAATGATTGTTTGAATATAATTGTACGTTGAAAATTTTATGTGTGAACCTGATTACATTATCACAATGTTATGCATGTACCAAATTACATGGTTTATCTCTTTTTAACTACCAAAAATTATTCTAGGACTCATGTTTATGATCTTTGATAGTATGGGTATGAAAATTGCATGATATGTTCACTATTTTATTCCATTATTCTTATCTTAGGCATTCATTTGATCCGAAAGTTATTTCTCCCATGTCTGCCATTATAGAGCATCTATGTGCAGCCATTCGTATAGATCCTTTAGATTGGTTATAATGAAATGTTTTATTTTGAGTATGTACATGAATTGTTTTAAATTGAAATACCATTGTAAGAAATATTGAATATTCTTCACTATATTAGAACATTGTGTTCCATGTTTCCAAAGGAACAAAACTATTATGGTCCTCAGGCATCTGTTTGTTCAATATAATGAATATTCATTTAAAATGATTTAGTATCCATGAATGAAAGGAATATGTCTCTATAGTTGGTATGAAACTAATGGATTAGTCATCCTCTTGTAAAATGGATGAGAAAAAATTATTGATATCCCTAGGGAAATTTATAAGGAAAAGTCTAGGGATTTCTCTATGAATAAGTATAAGGATGATTTATAGTAGTTGAAAATATTTTTGGAATTTTGGTTAAGGATAGATTAAGTGGTTTCCAATATATTATATCTCATTATGTACACTAAAAGTATATATGGATCTAGATTTTATGTCCATTTGGATAAAAACGCTAAAAATAATATATTGAGCTAGACCCTATCTCTAATTGATGCATGATAACGAACCTTGGTGGTCACATCATTTCACACTTCCTTAGGATATGATTTGGAACTTCACAATCCCTTTATGAAACATAATGAAGGATTTAAATAGTTTATTAATATGTGTGATCTAATATAAAAACAAGATGAAATAGATTAAATATGGTTTTCTGATTTAGATATCCAGGAAGTGATTTTCACATTTATTTAGTTTCCCATAATTATTTGTGTAATATTCCAAAAATTTATTCTTTTAATAAATTATTATCTATTGTATTGTTTTATATTTAAGGAAATATAAAATTTAATATAATATTATAATATATATATTATATTAATCATTTAATATTTTTCTAAAATTAAATTGAAATATAAAATATTATCTATATTTCTGAGAAATAACAATATCATAGTTTAATGAAAATATATTAATTTGTATAACATTCATTAAGTAGATGAATATTCATGAAACAAGTTAATGTATGTCATTAATTACTTAAAAACATTTCTTTTTAGAAATCATATTTTTTAATATTACATGTTTTTAAGATATTATTATTATAATGAATATATATATATATATATATTATTTCAATTAATTTTCATTTTTTTAATTATGACATTATTTAACTTATATAATTTTTATTGAACAAAGGATATTAATTAATTTTTGTTCTTGATTTTGAGTTATATTTCATTATCTATAAAATATATAGGTTTTTTTGATTTATTTGAGATATTTATATTGGATTAATAATAATTATTATTAGACTGATATTGTAAGAAATTATTTAAAAGTGTATTATTGGGAATTTTTTTTTAAAATTTTATCAAATTGAATTTAAAAATTACAAAAAACAATTAAAATAAAAGAAATAAAATATTAACAACAACAAAATTATTAATATTTATATTATTTTTTTAATAAATTAATATAGATTATATTAATTAATGATAGTAAGATAATAATTTCGTTTTTGTAAATTAAAATTCACAAATTAACAAAGTTAATATAAATAAATTATAATTTGGGGATATAATATTAATCAAAAAAATTTATTTATTTATTTATTGAAAACATGTAATTATATATAAAAATATATATGAAAAAACATTTCTATATAAAAAATTAATTAAAACCAAAAAAACTATGGAACAATTACGAGGATGCCTTCAATATCCTCCCATCAAACAGTCCCAATGACAACCACCAGAGCTATCATCACACGACCGAACACTGACCAAACCGACAACTATGACTGAAACATTTGATGATGCACATACCTTATCAGATGTTCTTCACTATAACCCCCTATAAGCTATGGTGAAGTCAGAAACGCCTCGTTCCTCATCTCATAACTTCTTTAGGATCACAAAATCAATAGTAGAAAAATTTCATAATGTATTAACTATTTATTATCCCTTAATGGAATAAACATAAATAATGGCAATTTAATACATTAATGTATACGTTTATCCATATTTGAAACAATGATTTTCTTTATCTTTCCCATCAATTCATGGTTGTAAGCTCCCTATTGATCAAATCTTCAATATAAGCTTTTATTAATTATGAAATTAGGTGCATACAATTGTTTTTTACTCCCACCATCATTCCCAAACATCCATATATATATATATACACATCATATCATTCGAGAGAAAACCCATATCATCCTTTTTTAATATCCAATCCAATATATTTTTATCGTTTTCACATTTGTCTTGGATATTCTAACACGTCTAGATAAAAGGAATTTCTTCTACTTATTGGAGAATAACACACCTCCTACATCGAATTCAAACCATTGGTTTCTAGACAAAAAAGGAAATGTTTTAAAAAAATAACTATTTAAAATTCCTATTTATAAATATATATAATATCCAATTAAATATTTTTCGGTCGTAAATTCACAATTTATATATATGTACATACATTTTGAGTTTAAAATTTTTATACATATTTAAATAATATATTTCGATCTCTGTGATTATGTTCATTATAATTCATTATATTTTCACGGGTCTATTATTATATTTGTATATATTGTAAAATTTATATTAGTAAAACATTTATACATTTATTATTTATTCAATTTTCATAAACATTTAATTTTACTTCTTCTATCTTCATGTTTACAATTATGTACATATGTATATATATGTACATCATAATGTTTATGTTCTTCAAACATACATTCATGTACTTATAATTATGGATGTATAATAAATTTATAATTAAGTATGTATTTTTACACTTAATATTCATATATATATATATATATATTGGGTTAGTATTTCATGATAATACTGATTAATATATTAAAATCACGTTCATACTCAATTTGATATTTTATTAAAAAATACATCATAGGTGAAATGGTTATTTTAAAATGACAATTTCTGTTATTTTACTTGTTTTATATTATGCTTCTTTCTTATGAGTATTTATCCCTTATTTTATGCGAATATCCATTTAAAATTATTATTATTTTATGTGATGTGTTCATATATTTACTGCAATAATTATGTATAAATGAAACAAATTTTGAGATAAGAAAATGGGATATTTAAAGATGAGTTTTAAATGATAAAATTTATCACTTTATATCCTTTTCATTAATGTGTATTTCATTAGTATATGAATTGATTTTTAATTACATGGATATCAATTATCAATCCAAATATTTATACTATGTCTAAATATCACAATACTTGGTTGTATGAATTCTAACAAGTGAATTATTATGAAAATTAATATTTTAATATCTATATATTATATGTAAATATATTTCTATGTATTTAATGTATGGTTATGTTTACAATGATAAAAAATAAAGTGAAATTTTTTTATATTTATTTAATGAAAGACAAAATAGTTTTTTTTATTAATTCAAGTTAGACATTGTTAACCTGAAAGAGGATTGGGGAGTGAACCTGTTTCAATGAAATGTGGGTTTTCCTAGACAACCATCAATGTTTAATATAGCCCAGTTTAATTTTTTTTACAAATAATTCATAATATATTTTAAAAAAACCACTATACTAGATTAAACTATTTCCAAAAGAGTAATTATTTTCAGAATGTATTATTTTATTTTAAATGTATAGGTATTTTGAAATTAATTTTCTATATCTTGTTTTTATCTTATTTTTATAATTGTTTAAAAACACATTATATAATAAAACTTGTTTTCAATATTATGTTTTTAAAATGTTATGTATTTTAAAAATATTTTTAATGTATTTCTCAAGGCTATATATTTTCATATGTATTTCCAAAAGTATTTTTGATGGTGTTTTGAAAAGATATTTTTCTTTAAAAAGGGTTTCTACAAATTCTAAAAAACCTTTACTTGTAAATTTTACCCACCATTTATTTTTATATAATGTATCCATAGAAATAAATAGGTTCTATGGAGTTTAGTTTTAATAAGGATATTTTGAGAACCAAGTTTAATTTATACTTTTTTATTTATTATTGTGACATAGTTAATTTTTAAGAGAGGTCTTTTATAGAAAATCCTTGACTGGGAAATATCCTTAGATGTAAATGACTATATATTTTTAAATTAAATTTTACAAGAAAAATATACCACATTTTTTGTATAGGATCCAGAAGAACGGGTCTAGGGCCTCATAATTTTATCAACGGAATGTCCTAGATAACATTATAGATCATGACAATTTATTTAGAATATATAATATTTCAATGTCATTCTATAAGAATCCCAATATTTTTAACCTCTTTGTTAGAGAAAAATATAATTTTTATAAGAATACTTTTGAACTATTAGTTAATCAACTATAGTTTAACAATATATAACCCTAGTAGTTATAGATATCCTAATTCAAAGAAATGGAATTTCAGAATATTCATTTAGTATGGAAATAAAATTTCATGGAAAAATTTATATTTAAGTTGGATAGAATATAAAATGCCATGAATTTAGGCATTAAAGAAATATTTACTTACTAGATATATTATTATTTAAGAGTAAATAATGTATTATATAATTTAATCATAGATATATTTCAATTATATAATATATTTTGTTGATAAATTAAGATGAAATATAAAATATTACCTTTATTTTGATGAAAATATATCTATTTCTATATTATGCTTTATGTAAATTTATTTTCAAAAAAACAGCTACTGTATGAAATTATTTACCTAAATAAACATTTTCTAAATAAATTTTTTTAATATTATATATTTTTTATAAGTTAGTATTTTTTAGTAACAAATATTTTATATAAATTCTATATAAATACATTTTATTGTGTTTATAGAAGTGCCAATTGAACTTATATAATTTATAACTCGTAATGAACCTGAATTAAATTTTTTTGTGGATTTTGAGTTACATTTAATTTTCAATTATAATATACCCATTTTCTTTTTATTATTTGGGATAATAATATTTCAATAAAACATATTATTATTAAAAACCCTTATTTTACTACTTTATTAAAAAATTATATTTTGGGATAATTGTTTTACAATGAAATCAAAATTAAGTTAAAAACTAATATTTGAAATGAAATTCAAAAAATTAAAATAAAATAAATAATAATGTATGATTATATAAAAATATATAAAATTATTTGAAGATGGTAAAATAATAATTAAAATTTTGGAAATTAAAATTAATAAATTTAATAATGATTATAAAAATATATTATAATTTGGGGATATAATATTACCGAAATAATTGATTTTTAATTGAAAATTGATAAATACCTATATATATATATGAATAACTATTTCTGTACAAAATATATAAATCAAAAACGAATATAACTATCAAGTCAATAGGTTGTCTTTATCCTACAAATAGTGACCATTCCTCCTAACGACCACTAGATCTGGCATAACTCGGCCGACCATCGGTCTCTCTGATTACCACCACAAAAAATTCAGAAGATGATTCCTCCCTTCTCAACTTTTCTTCATCGACTACCCCTGTAATCTATAATGAAGCCATAAATGCACCCGTTATTTCACAAATCTCTTTCTAGGACATAGATTTAATATTACCAAACATTTTTAATCTATTAAGTATCTATTTTCCCCTAATGATGTTAACATAAATTATATAATTTCAAAACAATGATATATAATGTTATATATCTATCAAACAAGACCCTACCAGAACCTTCCCCAAAAGTCGTGGTTCTGAGTTCCATTATTATCAACTCCTCGAGGTATTTTTAGGTTCATTAAGAAATTATGTGCACTCAATTGTTTTTCACTCATGACTTCATACCCAAATATCCATATATATATATAATATTCATCTCTTAGGGGAGAAAAACCCTCTAATTCACTAAAATAATCAAAGACAAAGGCTTTTCATTGTTTCCCTCTTCTCCACTCTCAGGCGAACAAACCCTAACTGAAGGAAAAGCCTCCACTAGGTGAAAAATAACGCACCACAACCCTCTAATTATTCCCTTTATTTTCGAGAAAATATAAGGGTAACTCCATTTTTCTCAAATACAAAAACTATTTAAAATTCTGATATATATATATATATATATTCAATTCCCATATTTTTAGTATATAAGGTCCTCATATATATTTATATATATATAGTTTATCATTTTATATTTTCCATATATATTTTAGTATTAATTTTCAAAATATTTTATTATGTACATAAAAATGTTGTATTTATTTTAATGATGGTATTATAATATATGTATATATTATATAAGTTTTTTTTAAACACAAATACCTATATTATTTATTAATTATTCAATATCAGTTACTTTTAGGAAATCTACTTTCATGTTTATATTTGTTTAAATATGTATATATATGTATATCTTCATGTTTATGTTCATCTAAAATATATAAATATACTTTTAATAATGGAAGTAAATTCAATATATACTATTGTTATGATTTTCACAGTTATGATGAATGTTTAAAAGTATATATACACATATGTACAAACACATTGGGTTACAATTGTATCATTTAAATGAATAGTCAATTCAAATCTGGTTCTTTTTAAATTTGAATTTTTGTAAACTAATAATAAATTAAATGGTTTATTGAAACATGTTACATTTTATGATTTTATGTGTATTATGTTATTTTTCATTTTAATGATTATTAATCCTTTATTTAATGTTAATAGTAATTAAAAATTTATTATTATATAATGTGAAGGGTTCATATATTTACTCAAATATTTATGTTTAAAATCATCATATTTTTAATTATGAATATGTGTTATTTAAGGATTATTTTTAAATTAAAAATGTTATAACATTATTTAATTTTTAAATAAAATGAATTTCACTATTTTATCAAGGTAGATTCAATTAGATGGAAATCAATTATAAATCCATGTATTTATGAAATGTCTACATATCCTGATATTTGTCCGCACCAAGTTTATCTAGTGGTTTCCTAAGAATATATATATATATATATATATATATATATATATATATCTGTGTGTGTGTGTTTAATGATTGGATGGTTTTTTCTAGAAAAAACACAAGTGACAAATGTTTATATATGTAAGGCAACATAAAAATGTTTTAATAAAAATTTTAATTTGATCTTTGTAAACATGAATGTGGAGTGGAGAGTGATCACCTTCTTAAGGAAAATAGGTCAGCATAGAAAACAATTAATGATTGTAGTGGACTAATTTTTTATTTTCAAATGATGTCATTACATTTTCTGAAAAATCAGTGGATTATTTTAAATTAAATTCCAATGATTAATTATTTTGAAAAAATATTATTTTATTTTCAAATCGATAAATATTTTCAATGTCATGTTCAAAATCATGTTTTGCGATGAATTAAAAAAATAGTTTTAAAACAATTATATTTTGAATTATGTTTTCAAAATGTAGTTTTCAAAATTATAAGTATATTCAATTTATTTGAATAGATTTTTCCATTTATATGAATTTTAAAATGTATTTTAAATCATATTTTCAAAGGTATTTTGAAAAAGCTGTAGTTATATTAAATAATGGTTATCACTGGATTTTTAAAAACCACTTTTTGTGTAATTTTTTATACTGCCTTTTTATAAAAAGAAATTGAGATCATTTTGAGGAATCATGGAATATGGCTTTATTAAGAATCTAGAGTGAGTGGAGTTCAATAACCAACTTATTATTTATTATTTTTATTTCAATAATATGTTATAGTTTTCCATTTTCTCCAAATGCTAGATTATAAACACTCCATATATAAATGGTTGTAAATTCATTAGTTTCTTTTAAATATTATATATTGTATCTTTGAACCAGATCATGAATCAGGTTTCTGGGGCCAAAAAATTTGTGTTATTTACACAAAAATATATGTTTCATATTCCATATCAAAATTATTTTCCATCAAAGAGGTCAGTTGTTAGGGTAACCTCTAGATTAATACATATATAATCCATGGGTACCATTAATATTATTTTTATATGAATGATTTATGTTTTAATGGATTTTATTTTATAAATATGGTTTTTTTATTTTTTATAAATTGATATAATTATTATAAAAACTGATGGTATTCATTTGTTATGCTAAGATGAAATTATTATGGAACCTGCCTATTTTCCACATTTAATGATTTGATTAATTTTTATAAAATTATAGCCTGTATAAGTATGGTTATCATTATGTAAAGGTTCATACCTATATATCCCTCCAAAATATTTTGTAAATATGGATAATTTTTTATTATCTTTGTAAATATTTAACCTTCATATGTGTTCCTTGTTCCATGTGTAAATTTGATGACATGATCAGAATACTTTTAATGAGTAATATTTAATGTTCAAAATGTTTTGAGAGAACCTAATTTTACATTATTAGTGTTTTTTGTTAACCAAATTGCATGTTCAATATGTAATTAATGGACCTATAATTCATTTCAATAATTTAATGTGTCAACATAATTGCATGTTCACAGTGTTATGTGCGAACCTAATTAATTGTACAAAATATTGTCATGAACTAGGTCACTTGTTCAAAAAAAATTTGTATGGACTTATCATTCATTTCCATAATGTTATACATGGACCTTTTTACATTTCCCTTAATTTATGGGAGGTCCTGGTTTCTAGTTCTTCACATAATAACTAATTTTTCTTATATTAATACATGATCACGGTGTTATAAGATTATGTGTATTATGAAAGTCTATGTATTATGCCAATTTTATTCTTTTATAACTCGTTATCTTATATTCCATAAAGATTAATGTCTTACTAACAATCAATATTTATTCCATGACTCTGGATTATAATCTTTGACACTTTGGGTATGAACTACGTAAGTTATATTTATGATCACATTCCTTTTTTACAATAATTTTCATTAATATGATCATATTGTTATGCATTTCAAATATTCCCATGATTTGAATAAATTATAATTTTTTATAATATTTTTCCATACGTAGTTTATAATAGAAGGTTTTATGTATGGAATGTCGATGAATATTTCGAAATGGGAAGAAATTTGTGGGAAAATAGAATATTTATAACCAATTTACAAGATTATGTTCAAAAATTCCAAATTCCCTAAACTATTTTTATCCCAATGACTGTGTTTATTAAATTTAATGAATATTTAACTAAAATTATGTATATCCATTTTTGAGATTAATTGGTATTTATAGGAGGAGATTGAAATATAACATTACAGTAATAGGAGGCTCATATTAAATGATTTAGGTATGTATGTATAATGTGTAAGAAAAATAAGGATGGTTGTGATGATCAAAATGATGAATTAGAGATCTTCATAAGAATGACTATAAAACACCAAAAGGATCATTATAATAATCATTTGGCTATACATCATTTTTTTAATTTTATAACTTGATTTTAGGTGATCTGATTATGACCGATCATTATATAGATCAACAATTTTTCATTTTTATATATTGTATTGTCACTTATCGTTTTTGAAATTGATTAAAATATATGAAAATACATAATATTAATAAAATATTTTAGGTCTTGGAATATGTTTAATTAATCATTACTTCATAATGAAATATATATTATTTTATAATATATACAGAAACCATGAAATGTACTTTTTAATATTAATAAAATAATAATATATTTTAAAAAAATATCCTAAATTCACCCAATACCAATTTTCACATTATTATTTATATAATTTTTTTTATTATTAGAAAAATTCTATAAGTATTTTAATTTTAACATTTCACTAAAAAATTTGTATTTTTTTTAAAAATAACTGTTTTTATGGACCTGTTAAATTTTTGAAACTTATAAAAAATTTCTAGTCCATTATGAAATTATTTTATCATTTATTCTTTTAATATATATGTTATAAAATTATATTTCATTAAAAAATACTATTCAGTATATTTTGTTTAATTATAAAAATTGAATATATTTTTTTTAAAAAAATTAATTATTTTATATTTGCATCCAATAATCAAATTTTCAAATTCATGTAAATTTAAAACATATTTTACTAAGAATAACTATTCATAAAAGGAATGGTTGGAATAAGATTTTTTGTAATACAATGTAATTTAATCATTTTATAATTATGATGAAGACATGTGAACCCTTATTACACCCACATATTCACCATGTGTGAGGTGTGTGGTGATTTTAGTTTCATTGGGTGGCTCTTCTAACATTGACTGAGTGGTAATATCCAATAATCATGACATCTACAAATAATGATTTCATTAAAGATTCAATTTTTTAACCTGATCTTGGTATTCTTCATGAGTGATCCTTGGTGGAATTACCTCTATCCCATGTTTGGAACAAAGGGCATCAAACTTCACGACTGAACTGGTTGAGGCCATGGATTATCCATTCTGTATTAATTTTCAATTAGCATTACATGTTATAACATTTAATCTTAATGATTAATTTTTTAACCAATGGTATATATTCCAATTTTTATATTATCCAACAATCATAATGACCAATGTTTATATAATGGTAGAATCCCATCGATCAAATATCCCTTTACACACTATAAACATCACATCAATATTTCAGTCAAACTTTAACTATAATTATCCCTAAGGATATATTTTCATTTATTAAAATATTTATTGGTTTACTAGTATATTGTATTATTTATATAGTAAATTTTGTCTGGTATAATATTATAGTTGAAAGGGGGATTGATACATTCACATCTTAGTTGTGTTATTTTGTATTTTCTTTCTAGTTGAAGTGTTTGTTATTTTATATTGTTTCATTATTGGTTGTTGTAATTATATTTATTAATGATATAAATTTTTTTTGTTTATAATATTATATAATGTGTAAAAATACATTTATTTAGGAATCCAATATCATATAGAATGTCTAGGTTGTTACATTCTTCCCCCATTATGAAATTTTTTCGTTCAAATTTTATCTCATTTTCTCATTTAATAAAATGTTAGGGTACTTCTATCTCATTTACTATTCTACCTCACATATCGCTTCTTTATATTTATAGTCCCTCTATAAATAATTGATATTGTCTATATTATTTTTTTTAATGTTACATTGTGTTCAAAGTCTAAGATCTCCACTGAATTCTCATCATAAGAGACGTCATGATCTAGTTGTACAACAATTGGTGTATTACATGTGAGGGATCAGGTATGTACTGTCTCTTGAGGGACACATGAATACATTAGTAACATGAGCTAGATTTGGGGGAATTTATAGTTGATTGTCCATTACTATTATGTAATAATATATATCAATGGGTCTAATGTATTACCCAAAAGGTTCCCCTTCATTGAAAATCTCATGACTCTATTCCATGGTGGTATATGAAAGAAAAATATATTTATACAATGTAAAAATTAAAATCCCTTTGAATATTGTTAACATAACCAGTACTCTAAATATGGGAATCCTTTAAATATTTTTTTATGACATGAACCATGTATTCCAACTCTTAAACATGATTGGGCCCAAGAAATTTGTTCTCACAAACATCATCCCAACAAGTAATAGTTTAATATTTATTTCCACATATATCTTTATATGATTCCAATTTAATTCTAATTTGGAAGATGTTTTTGTATGAGAACTCCACAAATGGAAGGTTTATATACAATACAACATGATATTTCATTGAGCATGTCATCGAAATGTCATCAAGTGTCTAAATAGTCCTTTCATATTGGCCATCATTTTGTAGATGACAATATAAACACAAATTCTATTAAATATTTAGAGGATATTGAGTAATTATCCAAAATTTAATATTGAACAATAGATCACGATAAAAAATTATTGAATTTTTAACCCCATGGAACACCACCAAATCTATTATATAAATCTAGTAATGTTGGTGATGAGTGAAATCATCCCGAATAATGATAAAATAAGAAATCATGGTGATTCAATCCACTATTTCTCATATCATATTATCGTCTTTTTATTTTCTTGGTAGACTCATGATGAAGTACATAGAGAAAATTTTCTACTTCAATGATTGTTTGGGTAGTGTTTTCAATGCCCAATTTGGATGTTGTCACTCTTCTTTCACTTGTTGACAAACTGAGCAACTATTAGTGTAGTTGAAAATTTCTTTGTTAATATTATCTCAAAATTAATAATCACGAAGTTCCCTATAAATTTTATTTCTTCCAAAATGTATAATGATTATAGAGCTATGAGCTTTATCCTTCATCTCTTCATTTATCTATGGGATAGATGTGTCACATATCCTTGATTGAAATTCATGTACATCATCTTTATCAATATTGAACTCAATAAACCTCACATTATTCATAGCCTCTATCTTATTTTGTTATAAAGGGTCCTCTATTGGATCTATCATGATCTCTTCCAGTGACTATGGTTGAGAAATCATTTCTAAATCGGTTGATAGTTTCCCTTCTATTGTGATTCCCATGTCCACTTTTAATATGTCTTTGATAAGGGGATCTCCTTTAATCCACTTTCTTTCTTCCAGAAAATGGTCATTCCTTCATAATGAATCATTGACATTGTTTCTCATATGTGGTGATAATTAATTGAATAGACATAGATAATATGAAGTCCCAAAATATTTTTCTCTCATGTTTAATTATTTTTTCATGAAAATATACTTCAAACATTTGTGGTTTGTGTTTATATCAAACTTCACCCCATAAGATATTGACTCTTTATTTTTCTAGGAAAACATAACTACATCTTACTCCAATTCATGGGTTATATAATTATTCTCATGATTCATTATCTTTCATGGTTCATAAGAAATCACCTCATCATTTCAAAAGAGGACTCACCTAATCCATTTCATAGATGTATCGATATAATTAATGGATCCTTCTATGTTTTTTGGTGGAGATAACAGATCTTATGTGAAAAATACCTTCTATATTTATAATAATATTTTTAATAGTTGTTTTTTAATATAAACTAATACCCTTTTTTAGTTAACTTGTCTAGTTGAATAGAAAATCATTAATAGTATTTCACAAACAATCTATAAAATCTTTCTAAACCAAGAAAACTGAAATTTCAGATAATATTATATGATGATTCCACTCATCAACATTATTTTTCTTCATATGGTCAATTGAGATTATTTAATTTTTTATAATGTGGACACCGAATGCAAATTATAGTATCCTTAATTCACATTTTCTAAATTTTACATAAATATTATCCATCATAAATGTTCAAAAAATAACCATATTTCACATTATGAATTTAAATGTTATTTTTTATGAATAACATTATGAATTTAAATATTATGATTGTTATTTTTTGGGAAGAGGATTTTGAGTGCATTTGACATTGAAAGGAAAGAATGTAAGGGTTATTTTTTTCCATCTTCAATTCAATGAGATATAGTTTAGATGGAACTCCATAATTTATTTTATATATATTATTCAAAAAATATTTTAATTCATTTATAATTAATAGATTTAATTTGATGTTATTATATTACCCCTTTATTGGTAAATAGAAAATGTTATTTTCATTCTTATGTTACCATTTTGGTAAGGGGTCTTTATCTCAAATACGATTTCCTGAGACACAATTATTATCATAAAACATGATATCATTATATTAGTGACCTTAATAATGGTTTAATCTATTTATACATTGTAATTTAATTCAGGGGTTTTGAAGATCCATATCATGTTCTCTCATTAAATAGATTTTAATTTAGAAGATAAAAAATTTCTAGTGGACATTTGGTAAGTCATCCCCACATAGAGTGTATAATTATTTCTTCTTAAAAAAATTTATTCAATGTTTTGATTTCTAGACCCTAATAATTTACATCATAGTATATTTTATTTCCCTCTTGTAGATTATTTAATTTTAATAAAAATAATTTATCATGAGAAAATTTCTATCTCAAAAAAATATATAACTGTTGAAAATAATACCTATGTTCTCTAATTATGGTTCCCTATCATTTTTCTAAAAGTTTATTTTATTCCAATTTTATCACTTATATATAGAAACATAATTTCTCGTTTTCTCAAATGACCATCATTTCTTCTATTTTCACATTTTATAATGATACTTTTTATACATTTTTTAGTGTCTGATTCAGTAAGGTAATTTCAAAATTTGGATTTTGATTTACTTCTATGTTATTTTAATTTTTCATTGACTATATATTTACTTGAAATAAATTTTTATGCCTTATACAATGATCAATCATGAAGGATTGTTTTTAAAATTAAATATGTTCAATGGTTTTACAATCACTATTTTAAAATAAAATTCTAAAAGACTCTGACAACTTTTTTGTTTATTAAAATGTTTAATCGTTTTAAAAAAATAATTTATTTTTTGCTTCAATTTTCCCATTTATCTCCAATAATATTTTATTTATTGATAATTAATTTAACATAAATTACATTATAGAATATATTATACTATATTTTGGGATTAAACTCATTGAAATATATTACCTTGATTTTCATTCCTTGTCATTTAATGCTTATGATTTTTCTTCCAATGGATGACCTCTAGGAACCAAATTTATTTCTGTATATTTATTTAATGTTATTCACCTAGATTACAAAAATAGATTATTTTTTATATTATTAATTATCTATAAAACCATTATAAATATGTTTTAAATAACATTTTATTTAATATCAATAATAAAGGCTATTTTACTTGAAATGTTAGTGAATAACTTCTGATAGTAGTTTTTCTTATAGGCTTCTAACATGTTACAAATATTGATATAATTATGAATGTATTCATTACATGATTATATTAGATATGAATATGGAACTATTTTTACTTCCATGGGTTCTTTATGGTATGATGGGGATTTATTTTTGATGGCACACACGTGTACGAATGATGATTGGTGGGGTCATATATTACCATCAAATTAATTAGTTAAAGATTTATATGACATGAGATAATAATTTGTGTACATACATCATTTTGATCACAAAAAAAGATTTGAAATAACTTTATTTTAAATAAAATTAAATGTAACACCCTATGATTTTGTGAATTATTGTTTTTGAATTATTTTAATAATTGATTTTTATTCAATTCATGAAACACTTTATATAAAATTTAAATATATAAAATCACTAATATATAATACATTATATGAAATACTATGTAATTATTATCCCAAAAAAAACAAATATATTATCATCCATTATATAGAAAAATATTTCTTTATTGTGTTACACACAATTCCAAGTCCCTTGAATATCTTTCATAACAGGCAATAATGAGTTTCAATAAACTATAATATACTAGTAATATATCTAGTAATATATTATTATAGATATTACCTATCCATTATAAAGGATGTAAAGAATAATATTAACTAATTTTTCAGGAATTATTATTTATAAATATATATATA
This sequence comes from Viscum album, assembly GCA_963277665.1. Taxonomy (NCBI): domain Eukaryota; kingdom Viridiplantae; phylum Streptophyta; class Magnoliopsida; order Santalales; family Viscaceae; genus Viscum; species Viscum album. The sequence continues at coordinate 1,143,020,496 of OY728159.1, read as the reverse complement.
ATTAATCATTTCTTTATATATTAGTAGAATTGAATAAATTAATAATTTGATAATATTGAAAATATTTTGGTACAGAAACTATTTTTCTATGTACAAACAAAATTTTTTCTCAATAAATTAATCTGACCACATTTGATTAATGAATTCAATAAAATTAAAATATTATATAATAAATTAAATTATTTTATACTCATCAAATATATTTAAATGCTATAATATAATAATAACTATAATTTCAGGAATAAAAATATGCTCCTAGTCTAAAAGGTAATTTTTCCACATTTAAATGAAAACACCATTTTAAAAATCATGTTGGAACTTTTATAATTTTTAATTTTTTAAAAAATTGTTCATATTTTTAATTGTAAAATACATATATACTTTGTGTGAAATTTATTTATTTTTTTGAGAAATTTTAATTTTTTTGGTTGAATAGTGAAAAACACTGAATTTTAATTCAAATCATTTTTTCTTATTATATATTCAAATATGTTAATTATATTTTAATTCAACTTTAAATTATAATTAGATAAAATGCACATAAATTAAAAATATTTAGGTCATTATAATCAATTTCACATTCAAATTGGATAAAAACCCATTTCATCCTTTTGAAAATTATTACATTAAAAACCTATTTTGTCATCCCATCTGCATGAATAAATTTAAACTAATTCATACAAATTATATGATTGGAATATGAAAAAATATATTATATTTTTTGAATCATAATTATTAATAATTGATAATAATTTCACTTTAGCTTTAAAAAAACATTAGTGAAGTTATTAAATTTAATTACAATGACTAAAAAAATTTTTCTTCCCAAAGTACTAAGCCCTAAATATAAAGCACAAAATGACCAAAGAACTTCTTAAAAATCCATTTTATTCCCAAATTTATACCCAATACATTTCTATATCTAATTTGGACAATTATAGGATCCGTTTGACTTGTGAAAAACGTGGGTAGGATTTTCTCATCGAAAAATTAAAAATATGCCAGTCCAACTCCCTTATAAAAAAGTACTCATATATCCCACTTATCTACAACTCTAGAGGAACTTTTTCTAGACCAAATAGAAATAAATTTTATCTCAATATCCCATAATATATTCTATAATCCTTCTCTTGATCATTAATACAACCATGTAATCTCTTTGGTGAAAACCAAAAAGAGATACCGAAAGAAAAGGTAATATCATTTCTCAAGAACATTTGAATTATTTTCCATATACAGCCCTAAAATATTATTATTACTTGATTATATAATAAATTTATTATCCACAATATACTTATATTTTTTTATTAAAATGGGTTTATCTAATCTTATAAACAATTCAATCTAATTGTAAAAGAACTTATTGTTCATTTGTACGATGATCAACCTCTTAATGAAATGATGCTATTATTTTTTCCATTATCACATCGCATGGTTGGGAATTGTGATGGAAACTGATTTTCTATATTATATATATGATATTTATTTTTTATCTTTGATTTGTTAAGTTTTTATATAAAACAATCATTCATGAATTCAAAATATTATAAAAATGAAAACTTCGTTTGTGGATGTGTGGGCCACGACCTCATTAAAGTGACATGTCTCATTCACACTTCACATAGCACGTATTAACGACGGGATTAGTAAAAATATATGATATATATAAAATAATAATTATAATTTAATGACAATATATATATATACACATATATGTCATTTAGTTTCTTTCTTTCAAAACAATATTTACACAGAAACAATGTTCATACGTACATACAACCTACCATCTCCATTAATGGTGTATTCCATTTCATATTTCAATAATTTTAAGATTATTATAAATACTTTTTTAATAATTATATATAATATTTATATCATTTTTTAAATTCATTAAATAAGTAAATAATTATATAGAGAATAGGATCAAGAATAATAAGTCCAAACATTAATGAAAAGTAAAGGGAATATTACTCGAAGCATAAGTGGGTAATATAAATCAATATATAGTATGATATATAATAATATGGTTCTATTTTTATAATAAATAGTTATTTATTATACATACTATTTAAACATGTTTGAAAATATTTACAACTTAAGATAATTTTTTTCTCTTCTCAATTCATATATCAATGAAACACATTCCTTATTCACCATTCATTTCATTTCTATGGTGTATATACATCCTAAGGACTTATTGAATGATTCATATAGTTCAATTTATGGGTATTTATATTTAAATTTGAGGATATTTATTTCATGGTTTTTATATTTCAAAATCTACCAAAGTGGTAATCTAATCCAGTTTCGGTTTTCCTTCATTGAGACCTATTCAATGATATTCAACTATATATTTATATGAGGTGTATGAAGTGCCTCTAACTTGTTATATCAGAAATTCCCTTATTTTTCATCATATTTAAATCTTACTTAAATTTTATTATTTTAATTGAATTATTATTCAATGTAAAGAAACAAGTATTTTTTTGATAATATCACTATTTATTGAGATTGATTATGGTTATTCTTCCATTGATGAAATCTTATGATTCATATCTCAAGATTTCTCATTAATTTTAATAAACGTTGGACATTCATGTTATATCAATGTAATGTTACCATTTTTATATTCATTAATTATTATGATAATTAAAAAATTGTTTTTATGTAAATCCATATTTATTTCTCTTTTCATTCTAATGTTCGTGTTCTTTCTTTACATTGTTTTCGAGAATTGTTTTTATTTTTTCATATTATTTTTAAATGAAATTTTTATTAATGAATTTCATTTTTAGGAAATCATTTTAAATGTAACAATCATTTCAATTTCCAATCACGGAACTTTTATGAAATGTTTAGGTACCCCTGGAAATTTAGACAGGTACGTACATACCAACCCTAAGTACCTTCATTCCCTTGATACTTCCATTATACTATTACAAGGTTGTATTTTAAATAAAATTTTCCCTAACATTATGAAAATTTTCTCATAAAAAAATTATAGAAAAAGGACTCCCAGAACAATTATGTATAAAAAATGTTAAATGAATTCAAGTCTCCCTTTATATGTTTTCAAAAGACCCTTTTGAAATAAAAAGATTTCAACTGTATCACTACTTCTTTTAATTTTTTTTGAATTATTTTCATGAAACTTATTACAAAATGATTTCACAATTCATTTATTGGAATTCATGTAAACAATTTCCAATGTGTTTTCAAGATACTTTATATGTTTCAAGGTTATTTTTATCGAAAATGGTCAACAAAAAACTTTATTTTTAAAAAAATGTATTTTAAAGAAGAAACTATATTTTGTACCAAAAGATCACATGTACCAAACCCTTAAATGGTTTTATGAAACTCCATCATTATAAATTCAATAATTATAAATAAATTTATAAAAGAAAGAATTCATTACACCGCTCATAGATGGATTGACTAACGTTATACAAAATCCAGAGTTCTAAAGGACCACATCATGGTCATGTTTATGATTTAATTGTTTCACTATACATCTACCAATTTATTTACATCCAAGTATATATTCAAGAAGGTCGTGTTTTGTTTTTAAAATTATTCATACAATAAATCCAATGTGTTTGGAGCTAGCAAGGAACATTCTTAGGTATCTTGTTCAAGGCCCTTAAAACAGGTTCACATTCATATTCAACCCACAATGATGTCTAGTTTTGGTATTTAACAGGTTTTATGGCTAGAATTATCACCCATTATTCAGCCTTTTATGGCACAGTAGTACTGATATAATGCTAAAAGAATCCTTTCATGAAACTATTATGGGTATAGAAGACACCCAAAAACCTTATGGTCCCAGCTTTCTAGCGGATGCACTGTCAACATTAATTTTATCAATAAAAATATTGGTGGAATACATCACACATATTTATATTACTGTTATTTCTTTGGCATTCCTTGTACACCCAAAAATATATTGATGTTATGATCATTGATAATATCACTCATTTCACTAACCTGCACACCTTCTACGGCATGTATCTCCCTGTTAAGTGTAGTGACTTTCTAATGGATTGTGAGAATATGATTTAAAAAAAATATAATTTTATTCATTCCATTCAATGAAAATATTTAATTAATTTCACATAAATAAAGGTAATAAACATTCCCAATCATAAAAATTTGGTCATTTTCCACCATGATATTTCCTAAATTAATGTTTGTATAGATCTCTATGTTAAAAATTCTTCCAACATAATTCAACAACAATTATGGGAAACCATAATCCAAAAATATGTGTCTTATTTTCTCATAAGCATGGAAGATAAAATGGAAATATGATGCTTGATGCTACCCTAAATCCATCACCTGATCATGGGTTGATATCACTTTTTTCTAGATTTTAAATAAATTAATGAATCTATAGTATTTTTAATGTATATCATAAATTTTAATAACCATGTTGCTAGAGTGAAGGAGAAATGAAATACCCTTATGAATTAATATATTTCATTAGAAAAACATTTCTCTTGGTATTACATATAAGTGTGAGTGAATGAAGGAAATATAACTCCTTATTTACATACCATCCCGGTAAGGAGCAATTTCATCTGCTCAATTATTAACCACCAATAGAATTGAAATTGAAATTTTATTTCTTCATGGTGAAACAATCATCATTTCCTTTACTATTTTTCCCAACCATGTTTTCAATCACCATTAAATATTAGGCTTAATACAAACAACCCATTTGGAATTACACGTAGTTTTATATAAATATTCTTTGAAAGTGTTTCCAATCGAAGACACAAGATAACTATAGAACTCATTAGTAATCCTTCATTTGAAACTGATTGCTAAAATCTAAAGATAAGAGTCAATAAATGTCAAGAGAGACTATATAGAAATATTAAAAGTTCAGGGATTTATTATTCTACGATCTTTTACCCAAAGATATTGATCTCAATTTTCTTAATACATTCCATTAAAGAAATAGAAATATGATTTTTTTTAATAAATAAATCCATATAAATTCCTAGACATGGTATGTAGTTCCCTTATGACTCCTCATATCCATCAGTATAAAGAGAAGGGGTAAATTACTTTTTAAATAATCATAGAGTATAAAAGGCATAACCTTGTGACTTATTATTGGGGTTTACCCTTCTATCTGGCCATCTAATTAATAACATGTATGTAAATTCATTCACGATGTTGTAATCTCTCCATTATACAAAATAAGGGGACACCATGGTAATTAAGTGAAAAGGTGTAAGATCTTAAATTTATCCAATGTTAAAGAAAATTTGAATTTACGTTTTAAATCCCCAAAATAGACCTAATAATTATTCCTATAAGGTTAAATGTTGACCAAGGGAGTGTCCAGGGGTCGTTTGAAACCTGATGCACCAAAATAGAGGGAACAAGCTGGGCTACATAGTTTTTCATCAACTGTGCGACCTAGGGCGCATGGCCATGTGGGGTTCAAGAAGTTATGGTTAGATCACAAACACATGGTATTCAAATTTTTAGCCAATATATGCACTTAACTATGTGAGTTTATCCTCATAGTAGTGAAATGATAATTTTCGGCCCACAATTTTTCCAAATCGTGCAACTAAACCGTGTATAGTGTAAAATGTGGGTGAATTTATCACTTTTCCCTTTATTAATGTTTTAATTATTTTCATTCATTATTCCATAAATTCTACTAGTATACTTCTCCTCTTCTCAGTGCATGATCTCTTTTATTCACCTCCATGGGGTATTGAGATTTCTTATCATTTATTTACCAATTCCTTCACCATCGGAAGATAGGAAGTAAACTCAATATGTTCTACCTTCCACACCCTTCACTTTTATGTTTCATCGAGAATCCTTTGTGCTATTTTGGTGCAATGAATTTCTTCCTATATTGGGGGAATTTAAAAAATCTATATTTTTCTCATGTTTAAGTGGTATCATTTCTTGGAAACCATTGAGTGGATTAATACCATGTTGATGTATGGTGTCTTTTCCGTTCCACCTCATTTAGTGACTTTTTAGATATCTTTTCATGTCACTCGTCAGAGAATTACGTGGAGGCCTTGACAATTTTTTTCTATGGACCGAGTGGTTAACTGTTACATATGAGTTGAGTTAGGATTTAAATTCATTTTATTATAAATTGAAATAAGTAAATTAATTAACCATATTTGAAACTCCTCATCTTTATTCCATGCCCTTTTTTGTTAAATTTAAATTCTTGATGAATTTGATTGAAATAACCATACTTTACATCTAAAATTTCTCATTAATAGTTGGATAGGTAACTTACTTATGTAATTCATGTGCATATATTTGTGTTATGGTGGGTTCCATGTTCATTTAAAACATTTAATGCTTATTAATTTAGTCTTTTATTGGTTAAAATGGGGTCATATTCATTATCAATAATGATTGCTGGAGCTATTTAAATTTAATTATTAACATGTGATTAGAGGCATGTTAATTCCAAGTGTGTACGATTTATTTACCTTCATTTCACTTATTGTATGTTCCTTAGAAAACACATGTTGTATCTTGGAGGTTATGAATGATCCTAATGAATCTGGCCATTTCAATTCAAATTTTTTATTAGGGATAGTTTTTTTAGCATGTAGATTTGAGATATTTTTTTTCATGACATGATACTATATTGATTCTTTTCCATGTTATGTTCCTTTCATGTCGGGATACAACTGATACGAGTAAGGAGTTAACATGATTCCTAATTTTAGTTTTTCTGAGATAGACTCTCCTGGCCTAGTTGTTTACTCTTGATGAGTTTGGATAATTTTTTTGTCATTCCATGTGTATTCTAACTATGAGGATATAATTTTACTCATGGCTGATGCTAGTTCTCTAGTTATAAGGAAGGATCCATTGGAATGATTTCTACCCAATAACATTGATGATACCTAGTCCCCCATGTGGGATTCATGTAAAAACTCAGGGCCATAGTGTCTTGAGTGATACATGGAATGAAAAATAGGATTCCCTGGATGAACTAGATTAAATCGGTTATATTGAGTGTTCCGTACAAACCCTTTAGATTCATCTTAGAGATCATTGAATGGGCATAGAATCCACATTAGAATGGATGTATTTCTTAATTAATCCATTAATATGTGAGGAATCTCTTATAATTATTATTATTTGAGATTTAGGTTATTCTGGGACATCGAAAATGTATCCCTTAACCAAAGAATAAGATTTTCGGTTTTCCCACTTCTGTATCCATGTTTACATTGGCCATTGTATACATATTGTTCCCTGTAAAGGTACTCATTTTCAACATCTGACATTATCCAAAGATAGTAGAATGGGAATAGTTTCTATATAGAATCCTAGAACAAGATGATATTATTTTATTTATTAACTTATCAGAATTTATTATATATTTAGAAAAATCTATATTTCTGATAAAGTGAAATGTGTTAACCTAGACACATGGGTTCCCGCCCTCTACGATTACATCATAAAACATACCCAAGCCTTGTTTGGTACATTATTATACGTTAAGGATGCATATATGGATAATGTGAATAATTATATGTTTAATTATTTATTTACATACTGTTTATGATGGATCCTAGAAGATAAGGTTAGACCCTATACTCGAGATTCTTTGTAGAATCTTTTTGTATAAGGAACCGACCTTATAACATTACATAATGATGAATTAAATGAATTATTCACATTGAAGATCTTTTCAGGTTCATAGTTCTAGATAATTAAGCCATAACTATTACATAACAACATGAATATTACAAGTAGACACTACTACTCGGTATCCATTTTTTTCATAAAATAAGAACTCTTAAAAAGAAACATGTCTAGTCCCATATTTTAGACATCATGAAATTTCCTTGATCTAATCCTTATCCATATTCATTTTTAATTCATGTGGAAAAAATTTTAAAAACATGGGATGAGCATAAAAAGATGAGTAAGGGTTATAAAATGAGGAAGGAAAACATTAGCCCATCAATAAATACAAATCAATGAAACTATATTTTTTAATCATAACATACCTTACAAAATCATAAGATTTATGAACAACACACAAAAATCATAAATAATAAATCTTATTAATGGAATCCACATGAAAATTACACTGTATCTGTCACAGCTATGTAAGGAGTTACACTTGGAAGACCCATCATAGTATATTCCCTAAATATCTTAGGAAAAACATCACATTTACCTCCACCATGTTACCCAATGCATTGGAGAGCTATCTCGGGCTCACCCGCCCTTTGGTTTATCACGGAACCACCCATATACGTAGAAAAGGCCGAAATCAATAACATAATCATTACATATAACACATGTATAAATTAAATACAATATTTCCACATTCCAATATAACAAATCAAGATATTGAAATAAACAATGTTTTATCAAATCATTTTCAAAACCATTTAAAAAGAGATTTTTTAATCAAAGTGTCCCATACCACTTTGAAGATGTTAAATGATTTATCATTTGAAAACATTAATGTCCATATAAATATATCCTAAACCCATTTTGAAACATTGACATTAATGGGAAATATTTAGAATAATAAATCATTAAAATATTTAAAACAATATTATAGTGAAAGAGTTTTTTAACAAAAAGAATGACACTTGAATACAAATAATTGAGGAATAAAATTTAATCCGAACATTATAATATCATGAGAATAAAGGTATTAATGATATAATATGCCAAAGTACAGTATATACACCATATAAGATTGAATTGGTGCATAATAACAATAAAGTCTCAATGGAAATGTAAATTTAGGGGAAATCCCTTATAAAGATGTTATCCTTAAATTCAAGATAAATCAATCTCAAAATTATGTGTCAAAAATATAAATAAACGCAAAATAATTGGATATTATGTGTGAAAAAATCACAGGTCATTCACACAAATTCATTGGATGACATTTTCAATAAGTACAAGTTGAACCCAAAGAATTGAAATTGGGTTAAGAATTTCCCTTGTAAAAACTTGACAGCCTAACGTCGTCACCTTAAATTTTAGAAAATGAGTTTGTAAGATAAAAATGTTATCTCATCACATGGATATAATGTTTACATAAATGGGGATATAAAACAACAAATCCCAACATTAAAATATGTAAATTAAAAGACATAACAAAAAGAAGTCTTTTATATAGAGGAAGGTGAATGGTTCCCTTACTGATTTGGTAACGTACAAAAGATATGCCACATGAAGAAGGATCATACAATGAAGATGTAAATACTCATAAATGGATATATATTACACTAATATTACAATAATGGGCAGTACATACACCACAAAAATTGAAATAGTGGAAAATATAGCATGAATCTCACAGGAATAAAAAGTGAGATGAAAAACTCTTACTTCATTGTAATCAAATCGAGTCAAATAACCAAAAGTTAATGACCATAAAATGAATCACATAATAACATGAATATAAAGATAATAATCATAATATATATCAATTTCAGTACACATTAGACCACATGCAATAAATAGGTGGAGAATAATGGAAATCTCAAAGAATTAAAAGTGAGATAAGAAATCCCTTACCTCGTGTCCGACTTGACACTATAATTCCTTAATCTCCTGAATAATAAACTAAAGTTAATTTCTATTTTCTTAATAATCTTTTTCATGTTTATTATTTCTTTTATATCACTTATTACCATGTTATAAACATTATGTAATCATTTAAGTTAATAATGATTGTTTTGTCGATATTTGGTACTTGAGTCAAAAATGGACTACTTATAATTACATGTTTTCCATGTAGTCAATGGTTCATTATATCCAGAATGATATTCATGATTTAGATATCATATATATCATATATATCCATTATATACATGTATTTACAATAGTATATAACATTTATAGGTATGAAATTAAATGCACTACTCATGGAGACGGTAAGCCGTACATACGCATGAATGCTACTTTCATTTCTATTTCTTATTTTAATGGAATTAGAACATAATGATACATAGGTATATTATAATTACATTATAATATCTTATATAATATCATTCAATCTATCCTTTATACATACCATATAAGTCATTAACGTGTCACATCACTTCAAGTGGGCGGTAGTTTGCTCTTCCTCAAATGAGATTATCTTATTTACCCACTATGGAAACCATAAAGGCATGCTATAAATGGAAAATACAGAAGAATAAAGAAAAAATAAACATAATATATATCATATATAAATACAGTTCCATTATAATGGTCACCATGAGAGGCGGTTGTAGATGTTTTAACAATTATCGTTTAGTGTGGCGTTAGTTTTCCATCCACAGAAACATTATGTTCTTCTTCCATTGGATGGAGGTGTGTGTTAGTGTAGTTAGAATCATTCTCACAAAAACATACTATAATATTGAGGATACTGGTGTTGTTACGAAATAATAGAATAAAAGTGTTTATGGTTTGGAGAAGTAAAATAATAGAAAATAAATTAAGAGAAACTGTTACCTTTAATTTTGGTAAGTCCTTTTAGTTTGTACAAAATGACTTCTTAAAGTACCTTATTCGTATGTTAAGGATTCTAGGAGGAGGAGAGGGATATAGGGAGATTAATTTTATAGATTTTGGATGAGCCAAAAGGCTTGAGAGGTTTGTGGAAGAGGTCAAAAGTGGTCTCCTTTAATAATGGAGAGGATGAGATCTTTAGGAAAGTGTGCAAACTTTATTTTATTATATATTTATATTCAGTTTGTAATGGTAAAAATATAATTATAGTCTAAGATAAGATGACTAATAGTCGAAATAAATTTATCCAATAAGAATTGGACAGGTTTTGGATAATATTTTAACCATTATAAAATTATTTATTTTAATGATTAATTAATGAGGTAAACACTACATCATTATTGTGTCATAAATAATTGAAATTATTTGATGTCTATAAAATATAAATAATATCCTATCATTTATAAAATCATTTAATATTTTTTAAGATTATTTATAGTCGAAAATATGACTTATATAACACCATATAAAATTTAATTTAGTTAAAGATATTTTGTTTTGTCATTTTTACCTTTACATTAAGTTAATTAATCTAAATTGTCATTATCACTCCCAAATGGATAAATAGGGTCCCAAAATCGACCCAAATATGCCCATGGTCGTACATGACTCATTAAATAAGGTTTTTATAAGTGTTTAGATGATTTTGAATTATTATAATATTCTTTTTACCTTGAATTGCCTTATTTACCTTTTACTGTGGTAAATAAAAGTTGAGAGTTACTATTCCCTAAAAAATTATTTTCATCTTATTGAACTAAATTTTACTTATTGATAACAAAAAAGTATGTCAGATTTTATAATTCAATTAAAAGAAGTGGTAAAATTTCACATAAATGTAAAATTCAGTTTTTTAACTACCACTAAGTTGTTTCACTATTCATCAAAAATTGAGCGTTTTCAGAAAAAAAAACAAAGATTCACCATATGATATATTTGATATTCCAAATTCAAAAATGATGTCAATTTTTCAAAATTCAAAACATATAAGTGGTATTAATTAGTTTTAAAATTAAAATCCCTTTATCAAAACAAATAGTGTGTTTTTAAAAAACAATAACTATCAATAGATTGATACTTCTTTATGTCCAATTTCAAAGTGAAATTAATTCCAATGAACAAAATTGGATTAAATGGTAAATAAATATTATAATTTTACTTTAAAACCAATTTAAATTATAATATTACCATATAAATAAATTATATTAAAATGCACTATTAAATGAAAATACAATATTTTTAACTATTTAATATAAAATGATCTTTATCAGAAAAATTACAAAAAATAACATTATGTAAATTTTTATGTCCCCATTCTAAAGAAGGATTTTATTTGGTAAAATATAATGTATTAAAGTGACTAAAACAGTATTTGAAAAGCGTTTTCCAATAAAAGGGGATAAATCGGCCTTTTAATGTAAATTAAGCTTAAAATTAGATTCATTCACATTTTAAGCCTCTAATTTTTATTGGGTAAATGTAAATACATTTAACAAACATGTATAATCATATTGTAGTTAGTTTCATTCATTCCTACCAAGAAAATGGCTAAGAGATAACTACTGTTATAAATAATAATATATTTTTAGTGTGAAACGTATGATTTTAATGAAACCCGTTGTTGCCTTATCATGTACTCTATCGAACATAGAAACAATTTTAAAGTAAAATTAATATTTAATTGAAAAATTAATAAATATGAAAAATTCATATTCTTTATTTACCAGGTATGTTACATCCTTCCCACCTTTTGGGAATTGCGTCCTCACAATTTTAAAATTTTGGCTCTGAAACATTATTGAAAGTCCCATATCAGAAAAAAAGAGTCAGTAAAACTATCACTTTAAAAGAAAGTAAGAGAAGTACAATTGTCATCTGAGTTAACCCATACTAATATTCTATGAAAAAATTGATATGGAGGAGAAAAAAGGGTTATGTTCTGATGGAGAGTGATAGGAAACATGATTAGGAGAAATTTAACCATAAGTAAATCACAATCTTATGATGTGTATAAACGATCTTTGATTACCGAGTAGTAAACGTAAACCAACAAAATTTTTTTTTACGTTCCTTTTCGTAATTTTTAGGAATTCATATTTTACATAGAATAAAAACACAAGGAAATATACTTACCATCATGTAGATTTTCATCTTTTAATATGTTTTTACCAAAACAAATCATTTCTCTAAACGATGAGCATTCAAAAAGGCCTGGTCACCTCTAAAGCACAAGAATCATCTTCTAAAGAATCAAATAATCCACAAAAGGAGAACTATCAATTTCCCTTGTATTTAGTCATCAACTAAAACCAAAAGTATTATTACAAGATCAGATAATCACCAAAAGGATAATCCATTATAAAAACAAATACTACTCTTAATCTCCAAAATTAAACAAAAAGAACCCAAGGTTCAAGAAAGTCCATTAAATAACCAGTTATCCTTAAAATTATTCAAAGTAATCCAAAATAAGATTGAATCCCAAATATCTGAAGGATTTAGTCACATAGTCTTCCAAGGAAAATCTTAACATTTATCTCCAAATAACATCAGTTACTCTTAATGTCTCATACTGAAAAGTAATTTTCCTAATCACATATCCTCCATGATAGGTTAATCATTTCCATAGATAACCCATAATAAACTTTTTCCTGATTCATAAGACCATATAACTATATATAATTAGTCATACTAACCAGGTATTTCACGTAGTCTAGTGGTAAGTGATAAATACTAGTCGCATTTTGGTTGTGGGTTCGATTCTCACAACTTCATTCGACACGACGGGTTGTCACACGGTTTTCATGTTGTCCCTTTTCAAAAACTATATAATTTTATGACATTCCCAAAAAGAGATTAATTAATCAAAAATAACCATAACATATTTTAACCACAAAGGTTATCTAATAACATTTTTTTTACATCCCAAAATGTATTAATCAGTAATTTCCTCAAATTCAAGGATCATATAAACCCAAATGGTTCGTTATAAATATATCAACAAAAGAGAAGATAATTATTCATTAAATAAAATTTTCATATATCAAACATCAGGGTTACACATACTATAAATAGTCTTCTAATTTAATCCCATCATTAAGAGAGGCTTAATACTTTTAACCATTTCACCATCCTAAATTATACAATAAATCATGAATCCCTTATATGTTTAATTCTTACTCATTCAACATTCTTCATGATCCATTAACCATTCCTTTCAAACTAATTCTGAAATACTTCTTTACTATAAAAAATATCATAAATCATATACTCATATTTTAATAATAGGAAAACATATGTTAAAAAATAATCCATACCTTTCATAGGCCATAGTCAATTTCTTCATCCTTAATCGGAATGGAATTAGGTCTTGGTAAAGGAATATTATTATGATCCTGGTGATCCCATTCCCAAAACTTCTTCATATTACATGTTTTGCATAATGAACATGCACTCCACATTTAAAACATTCAATTGATCCCATGGAAAGGACTTCTTTCCCTTTCCTTTATTAAACTGGATGCTTCATTTTTCCATGGAAGGTTCTTACTTTATGACCTTCATTTACACATCAATATCATCTTTTTGTCCCTTTGAAACATTGTCCTAGGTGTTTCTTTCCACTTATTTTACACATATATTTTTGAACACACTTACCTTTATGATTATTACCTGAACATCCATAGGGATTTGTTTCATGAATATATGACTCCTTATAAAGATCACTAAGGTTTAGGTGGTTAATCATGACTCCAGATAGTTGCATGAGAATAACCATAAGTGTTTTCATTGAAACTCCCATCTCATTCAATTGCTCATTCAGAAAACTATCATAATTTCCTTCACATCCACTGTTACTTTGGTGCCTAATAGATCCAGCCATTTACTAAAACCAAAAAGGACATTGTGAGTATATTAGTAAAATAATCATATAATATCATATGATTAGGGTATACACTAAGATATACTTATTCATTTTATCTGAAACACATTCACTTTATCTAAAAAAGTATGACTCTTTCTGAAATCCAAACAATTATGGAAATTTCACTTATGCTTAAAGAATTACATAACCTCTAATGTTATCTAAACCGACCTCTGATACCAACTATAAGGACCCGACCTTATAACATTGCATAATGTTGAATTAAATGACTAATTCACATTGAGGATATTTTCAGGTTTATAGTTTTAGATAATTTGTCCATAACTATTACATAACAACATGAATATTACAAGTAGACACTACTACTCAGTATCAATTTTTTCATAAAATAAAAACTCTTATAAATAAACATGTCTAGTTATATATTTTAGACAACATGACTTTTCCATGATCCCATCCTTGACCATATTCATCTTTAATACCTGTGGAAGACATTTTAGAAACATGGGATGAGCATAAAAAGATCAGTAAGGGTTATAAAATAAGGAATAAAAACATTAGCCCATAAATAAATACAAATCAATGAAACTATATTTTTCAATCATAACATACCTTACAAAATCCTAACATTTATGAATAACACACAGAAATCATATATCATAAAGGTTACTTAAGGAATCCATATCAAAATTGCATTGTAGCTATCACAAATATGTAGGGATATTTACTTGGAATACCCATCGTAGTATATTCCGTAAATCTCTTAAAAGAAACATCATGTTTACCTCAGTCACGTTACCCAATGCATTGGAGAGTTATATCGGGCTCACCCGCCCTAGGTTTATCACAGAACCACATGTATACGTAAACAATTCCCAAAAACCATAACAAAGTCATAACATATCACACATTTATAATAGAAATATAACATTTACACTTTCAAATATATCAAATCAAGATATTTAAATCCATAATGTTTTATCAAATCATTTTCAAACCCGTTTAAAAATAGTTTTTTGGATCAAAGTTTCCCATGCCATTTGGAAGATTATAAATGAATTATCATTTTAAAACATTAATTTCCATATAAATAAATCCAAAACCCCATTTTTAAAACATGGTGATTAATGAGAAATATTTATAAAAATAAATCTTTAAAACATTTAAAACGATATTTTAGTTAAAGAGTTTTTTAACAAAAAGAAAGACACTTGAATACAATAAATTGAGTCATAACATTAAATCAGAACATTATAATATCATGCGAATAAATGGACTCATGATATAATTTATCAATGTACAGTATATACACCATATAAGAGTTAATTGGTGCATAAAAACAATAAATTAACAATGGAAATGTAAATTGAGATGAAATCCCTTGTAAAGATGGTATCCTTAAATTAAGGATAAATCAATCACAAACTTATGTGTGAAAAATATAAAGAAACCCAATATAAGTGGATATTGAGTGTAAAAAAATTAGAGGTCATTCACACATATTCATTGGATAAAATATTCAATAAGTACAAGTAGAATCTAAAGAATTAAAATTGGGTAAAGAAGTTCCCTTGTTAAAAGTTGACAGCCAAACGTCGTAACCTTAAAATTCAGAAAATGAGTTCATAAGATAAAAAGGTTATATCATCACTTGGACATAAATTATAAATCAATCGGGATATAAAAGAACATACCCCAAAATAATAAGATGTAAATTAAAAGACAAAATAAAAAATGTCTTTTAAATATAGGTAGGTGAAAGGTTCTCTTACCGATTTGGTAACGTACAAAACATACGCCACATTAATAAGGTTCATAAAATGAAGATGTAAATACTCATAAATGAAAGTATATTACACAATGATTACAATAATGGGCTGTACATACACCACACAAAAGAAAATATTTTCAAATATAGCATGAATCTCACGTGAATAAAAAGTGAGACGAAAAACTCTTACTTCATTGTAATCAAATCGAGTCGTATGACCAAAAGTTAAAGAAAAAAAATGAATCACATAATACCATGAATATAAATATAATCATCATAATGTATATCAATGGAATTACACATTACACCACATGCAATAAATAAGTGGTGAACAATGGAAATCTCACGGAATTAAAAGTGAGATAATAAATCACTTACCTCGTGTCCGACTTAACTTGACCATTGTTTAATATCCGGAATAATAAACTAAATTAATTTCAACTTTAATAAGAACCTTTTTAATGTTTATTATTATTTTTATATCACGTATTACAATGTTATAAACATTATGTTATCATTTAAGTTAATAATGTTTGTTTTGTCGATATTTGGTACTTGAGTCAAAAATTGGCTTCTTATATTTACATGTTGTTCATGTGTTCAATGGTTCATTATATCCAGAATTATATTCAGGATTTGGATATCATATATATAATATATATCTTGTATATAAATGTATTTATAATAGTACATAACATTTAGAGGTAAGAAATGAAATACACCGTTCATGGAGATAGTAAGTCGTACGTACGCATGAGCGCTACTTTCATTTCTATTTAATATTTTAATGGAATTAGAACATAATGAAACATATATATATTTTAATTCAAGTATAATATCATATATAATATCATTAAATTTATCCTTTATACATCCAACATAAGTCATTAACAAGTCACATCACTTTGAGGGGCCAGTAGCCCGCGCTTCCTCAAATGAGATTATCGTATTTACCCACTATGGAAACAATAAAGGCGTGATAAAAATGGAAAATATAGAAGAATAAAGAAAAAAATAAACATAATATATATAATATATTAATATAGTTCAATTATAATGGCCACCATGAGAGGTGGTTGGAGATATTTGAACAATCATTATTTCGTGAGGCTTTAGTTTTCCATCCACAAAAACATTATGTTCTTCATCCATTAGATGGAGGTGTGTGTATGTTTAGTTCGAATCCTTCTAATAAAAACATCCTAGCATATTGATGATACTGGTGTTGTTACAAAAGGAATGAATAAAAGAATTTAGTGGTTGTGGAAATAAAATAAAAGAAAAAAAATTAAGAGATACTATTACCTTTAATTTGGGTAACTCCCTTTGGTTTGAACCAAAAGACTTTTGGAAGTGCCTTATGCCAAAGCTAAGGCTTCTAAGAGGAGGATAGAGATGTACGGAGCTTAATTAGGTAGAGTTTGGACAATCCAAAAGTCTTGATAGGTGTATGTAATTGGTTAGAAGTGGTCTCCGTTTATAAGGGAGAGGAGGGGCTCTTTTGGAAAGTGTGAAAACATTAATTTATTATATATTGATATTCCTTTTCTAATGGACCAAAAATCATTATAGTAGAATATAATATTACTCAAGGTTGAAATAAAATCATCCAATAGGAATTGGAAAGGTATTGGATAATATTTTAATCACTATAATCTTATATATTTAAATGATTTTTTAATTAGGTAAACACTTCATCATTATTGTGTCATAAATAGTTAATATTATTTGATATCTAAAAATTATAAGAAATATTATCATGTATGAAATCTTATAATATTTATAAATAATTTTTATAGAATAAAATATGACTTATATAACACAGTATAAAATTTAATTTACTAAAATATATTTTCTTTTGTCATTTTTTCCTTTACTATAAGTTAATTAATCTAAATTTTAATTATCACTCCCAAGTGGCTCAATGGGGTCCCAAAATGAATCTGAAGATGACCATGGACATAAAAGAATGAAACAATAAGGTTTGGACAAGTGTTAAGATAATTTTGAATTATTATAATATTATTTTTACCTTAAATTACCTTATTTACCTTTAACCACGGAAAATAAAAGTCAAAACATACTATTCGTCAAAAAAAAATCATCTTATTGAACCACATTTTACTTCTTGATAACAAAAATATAAGTCTGATTTTTGAAATTCAATTCACAGAAGTGGTAAAATTTCATTTAAATGAAAAATTCAGTTTTTTTAACTACCACAGAGTGGTTTCACTATTGATCAAAAATTGATGTTTTTTAGAAAAATACCAAATATTCATCCTAAGCTGTATTTGATATAAAATATTTAATAATGAGGTCTATTTTTTCAAATTCAAAACATAGAAGTGGAATTAATTAATTTTAAAATTATTTATTGTTATCAAAACAAATAGTGTGTTTTTAATAAATAATAACTATCAAAATAATGATACTTGTTTATATCCAATTTCAAAGTGAAATTAATTCTAATTACCAAAACTAGATTTAAAAAGGGTTCTCCATTAAAAGATGATAAACCAGCCGTTTAATATAAATTATGCTTAAAATTAGATTCATTTACATTTTAAGCCTCTAATTTTTATTGGATAAATGTAAATACATTTAACAAATATGTATAATCATATTTTAGTTAGTTTTGTTCATTTCTGCCTATACAAAATCTAGGAGTTCACTACTATTTAAAATAATAATATATTATTAGTGTGCAACATAAGATTTTAAGGAAACTCATTGTTACGTATTGGGTACACAATCAAACATAGAATCCCTTTTAAAGTAAAAATAATATTTAATTCAATAATTAATAAATATGAAAAAGTCATATTATTTATTTACCAGGGATATTACATTTGGTATTACTTTTAATTTTTGATGGGGACCATTGTATGTTTGTACCCCTATTCCCCTTCACACTAATTTTTTCTAGATATATGACATCATGATCATGTTTTTTCACTAATTATTATTATTTATCATTCTCCAGTTGTTTACTTATATTGCACTACTTATTCATTTGATTGCAATATTATTTGCCTAAAAATATCATTCCATCAGTAATTATCAATTGTTTAAGGATGTGATTAAAAAGATAAATGAGGGAATAATATACAATTGGAAACATCGAAGGCCCTCACATCTTTTTTCAGCCTTTAGACATTGAAGATATACACTTGAGGTCATGTGGCCACCGCCTTAGGGAATAAATCAGTAGCAGTCAGCATGGGACACTACAATGTGGTATCAGAGTTCCTTTTTTTCCTTTGTATTATTTTTTGGGATAGATATAAGATTAATAAAATTGAATCTAGAATTCAATCTATTTTTCGATATTTATAATCCATTTACAGGGTAACCCAACTTACATGGGTTATGAATTTGGTTTTTTTATTATGACATTTATGATTGATATGATTTATCTGTTGGTTAATAAAGTTTTCTTATGGTGTTATTAAAAATTTTATAATGGGAATTCTGATTTCATATATTTATCCTGATGAGATAAGGGAATATTAAATTCATGAATAATTCTAGGATGTATATGAGATGAAATATCATGCATATTACTACGTCATATCTAATTTTCAGTGTGCATTTTCCTACATGAATGTTATTGTTTTCATGCATTGTTGTTATGAATTATATTTCTTGATTGTTATAAATATAGAAATGGTATAATTTTAATTGTAGAATAATTTTATGAATTATATTTATGGGAATTTTACATTTTAAATTATAAGGTGTATAGGCCCTTAAAAATTGGAATGGTGATCCATGAAATACAATCTTTAAAAAATTAATTGAAACATAAATGAGATAAAATGGATACCACCTTTAGTTAATAAATTTTTTTATGCATGTGTATTTGATATCCTGACTTTGAACATACAATGGAGATGGGATATATGCCATGTTTCTTTTCATATTTTATGTCTGTTATTATTTAGACCTAGATATTGGAGAAGGATTAGAGTTTTTTCATGTTCATGGAGGATTTTTAGCTACCCTTTCTTACTAATCTATTTATGTTATATCATTATCTATTTTCCCTAAATTCTTTCCCTATAAATTATAAAATTATATCGAAGGTGTATATGTTTATAAATGTAGTGTTATTGAACTATGATATATATTTATTATATGCCATGATAGTGGCAATGAGAACACTCCAATAGTGGGAGGAACATAGCCACCAATTTTACATCATATAGAGCCTATTGAGAAACCTCCTCAAGATATTTTAAAAGGAATAAATACACAATTTATGTATATTTTTTCATGTTTATGCATTCTTTTCAGAGTTCTCCCTAGCCTACCCCGATTATGGGTTAGCTCACTCATGAATTTCAGTATCAGTGTCCTCCCACCTTCTCAAGGTATGGTGGATGTCATGATGGAGAGTCTTGGATATAAGATATGTAATCTATATTTTACCATATTGAGAATCCTAAAGATTAGAGGATAAATATTGCTACCTACATGTTACTTGATTCATACAAGTCTTTGTGGGATGCAATTTATCATTCATATAATTACAAATATTTAGTTTGGGTATACTTCCAAATGACTTTATATACTCATTTATTAATGTAGAGTATGAGAGATGATTTATAGGGCGTTCATGCCTCTTCAACGGGGCATTATGATAGATCATGAGTTTTCTTCTTGATTTAATGAGCTCAATGGTTTCTCTAAATATATGACTGATGATGAGTTGAAGATTGTGAGGTTTTTTAGGATAGGATTTTCCATATTGTCTATTCAAAAGTAAACTCAATCTGGTAGAAAATAGTTAAAATGACAGTGAAATGGTCCTTAATTAGAGATATCAAAATCTCAAATATGATGGAAATGTGATGTATGTATGTTCTTCTCAATCAAAATGAGATGGTTCTCATGGTAGTACACAGAGTCATCCTAATGGATTATATGGGGTAGTCCCAACCACGTGATATATATGGATGGGTCCATATTATGTCTATAGTGTGGAAGGGTATTCTATAAGATGCATCGGTGCATGAGGAACCTGATAGAACGTCGAACAAGCTGTATGATGTGTCCTCTTCACTAATTCATCCATTTGTTTCATATAAAATCTAGTGGTAGGTGGTCTATATAATCCCATCTATCTGTTAGAGGATTAGGGACTCCTGGTCAGGATATGAGTTTGTATTCTACGGGCTGGTCGGGATAATGAATCATTGGTCATCGATTAGGTAGCCTTGACCAAGTTCTTATGCATCAATAGAGTTGGTTTGGTCAGCTTAATCAGGAAACATTTTAGGTTAATTGTTCATAAATTTGTATGGAGTGCATCTAGAACTATAGGAGAAATGTCCGCGACCTTCTACAGTTAGAGGTGATATCCTAGTATCCTATACATTAGTTTCGTCCAATTTCGACATAGATGCTTCTAATTCATTCATATATACTACATGTGTAGATATTCGTTGTATAGTAATCATGTATTTCTGTGGTGTCATGTGCCTAAAATTTCATCTAGTGGTCCCAACAAAGGGAAAAAACTAGTGTCATGAGTTCCCCTTGAGATAGGTGGGTTTCATTTCTTCTATTATTTCATGGTCTTAGAGACGACTAGATTTAACATCATTCTTGGTATTGAGTATATTGTACCTTATCAGTGACATGTGTTTTTTTATCATAGAGTGGAATTAAAATCACTTGAGGGAAGTACTAATTTACACAATGGAGAATGGGATATCCCAAAGGATCAAACTAGGGCAAATCGTACTGGGATGGGCAGAGTGACAACATAGTTTGTGTGTCACTTTATAAGCGATCATGGAATGTATTTAGTAGAATTACTGCCAGTTGTGGATAATTTCAATGATTTATCCTCTAAGGATTTCATTATTTTACCTCCTAAAAGAAAGGACGAGTTCACAATAGAGGAAGTATTGGGTGTGGCACTATTTCCCATTCATCCTTATCGGATGGAACCTACCAAACTCAATGAACTCATGAATTATCTTGAAGACATAGAGGATAAGGGCTTTATCCAACCCAAAAAATATCCATTGGGTCCCTCAATTTTTTTGTGTATTAAATCCAATTGAACCATATTCTGGTGAAAAAATTGGTATCCACTTCCTCATAAATATGATATCTGAGACTAGCTCTGAGGAGCAACTGTTTTCTCAAATAATTTATTTAAGTTCAGTCTATCATCTAGTACATGTTAGAGCATCATATGACTATATATGGTCTTCCAAATCAATTAAGACATGTATTATTACTTGGTTATTTTGTTTCATCTATGGAACGCTCTAGCAGTATTCAGGTCTTTGATAAATCCGGGTTTTCATCAACATAATGATTTAATCATGGTATCCTTCATAGACTATATATTTCTGCACTCATGTTCCATACATGACCATGCTAATCATCTTGAGATCTAAACGAGTACACTCATAGAGAACTATCTATATACAAAGATCAAAAAATGCCACTTTTGGATGGGGATGATTACTTCTTGGGATATATCATATATGAGTAAAGTGTCTCAGTTGACCCACTTATAAGAAATTATTTTTCCACTACTCACATATATCGGTCTCCCACTATGATGTATTTGAGAAGTGTCCAAATATTTTCTCAGAAGACATTCTACAACCGTTTTAAGAGAAAATAGACGAAGAGATGTCTTATAGAAGAGATGATTTAATGTCCAAAAATTATCAATAGTTATAGACTATTTAAATTTTTTAAATCATAAAATTGACCATTGTAATGATTTATAAGAAGTTAAAGAATGTCTTGGTTGTTTTTAGGACATGATTAATGCTTAGAATATCAGAAAAAAAGGAAATAGGATGTTCCTCATAGTTTGTCTTCAACCGTGCACCTGATGGAAAACTGTTGTATATGGTGTTAGATGTTTTGGATCATACCATATGCAAAGATTTCATAAGAATAGTCAAATAACGCATCTAACCCTTTGTGGATACCCTTATTGCTATTAAAGGTGCATGGTTGGTACACTTATTTTCCACACTATGTGAAAAAATAGTATTTAGTTTAAAATGACGGTGAATTTACAACATTTATTTTCCTTAATGTTTTATTGGTTTTCATTCTATATTTATTTTTTTTACTCTAGTAGACTCCTCCTACTATTGGTGCATGCACTCCCCTACTCACCTCTATGAGGTTTCTAGATTTCTCCCTCATTTATCCACTGATTCTTTCATTATCAAAATCTACAGACTCATCTTGGTAATCTATACCTTCAACACACTTTTTATTCATTATTCTTCTACCATCCAATAAAGAATTTTTTTGAATGTCTATTTCCCTATTTTCTTGGAGATTTAATATTATTTCATTTTCTCCAATTTTAGGTTGAATCAATGATTTTAAATATATGTGTGCATGAATATGACTTTGACGTAGGGTGTCTTGGTCTTTATTTCTCATTTCGTGACTTTTTAGATTTCATGTCGTTGTTCTTCTCACAAAAACCTTCCGGTGAGGAATTTTTAATTCATATTAAATTTATTAAAATGGTTTTTTCATGTCATATATGATGTTACATTATAGATAATCCCAATCATGGTGTGTTCACATGTCATTGGCTGCCCCTATGGTTGTGCCCACCTTTTTTGCCACCTTTTAATATGGACTATGTTTTTAACTATTAAAAGTGAGTTGAGTGTTAATTTAAATGCCTTTCATTATGAATTGAATTAAATGTAATTAGTTATCCATGATATTTACAATTAATCTTCAGGAATTTACCATTGTATTTAAAATCACATGCACTATGAATTTCACTAAATTCTTTATTCCTAATAACTAAACATTCTCATTTCATGTTGGATTAATGCCGTGTTTATTCCACGTGACTGATTAAATTTATGTTACTCTATTTTCCATGTTCTTTTCCATGATTTTAGGATTATTTAATAAGTAGTTTTATATGTTTAAATTAAGTGTTATTCTTGATCATGATTTATTGACAGATATAATGAAATTTAATTATTGACTTTTGATTAGTGGCATGTTAAATCCATGTTCATTTTCTTTCTTTACCATGATTTTTATTATTTTATTTTTCTTTGTAGACATAGCTTGTTGATTTGGGCATATGCATGAGTATATTTCATCATTTATGTTTAATTAGACTTATACAATAATTATATTTGTCTAGCTTGTGGATTTGAGATACTCATTTCATCAAATGATACTATATTGATGACAATAATTGTTAGGTTCTTTTCATGTCATGACACCCTTACTATGGGCTGGGAGAGGGCATTGGTCCAAATTTAAGGACAAAATGGATTGAATCGACATGCTCAGTTGGTTACTATTGAAACAAAGAGAGTGATAATTTGGAATTATACATATGGGATCACAGGGTGGATTTACTTATACCCATGAGAGAGGCAGGTTCCCTTGTTGAGAAACTAAGGATGGATCCATTGGTAAGATGGTTACATCATTCCCCGAATGATACTCAATCCCATATGTGAGATACATGGTATGGAATCAGGGTAACTATTTCATGAGTGATATAATGAACATCAAATGGGATTTTTTTGGACAAACACAATAACATACTTTACATTGGAAATTCCATAGAGACCCTTTGGATTCTACATAGATTGACTTAGATGGACTCATGTTCTACCTTAGAATTGATGGATTGTTTGATTTCACTTTTTCAAATGTGATACATACAATGTTATTATTATTTATTTGGAGTTCAATTCTTTGATGACATATAAAATTTAACCCTATGAAAAATTAAATTCTTTGAGATTTTCCCTTTGGGGATATCTGGATTACATTGTCCCTAGTATTTATATTATTCCTTGAATAGTGAATCTCTCTATACATCCAGTTGAGGCCGAAGAAGGCGGTATTTTATGGGTGTTTGTTTATAAACCCATAACAAAATGTAGTTATATTATTTATATGATACACTTCATTTATTATATAATGGTGCATTGTTCTTCTACTTACAACATGAAGTGGATCTTCGTAGACACAGTGTGTGTTGTCCTACTAGGATAAGATCTCACGTACTGATCGGTTTCCATTTAGAACATTAGAATACTTTATGAAATAAGTAATGGATATATGTAATGTATCTTCTTATTATTATTCATTTAGTTTCTACATATGATGGATCTTGAGTGTAGCAGACTGATCCTTTGTTCGATACGTTGTGTATAAGTTTTGGTCTTATTTTTTATTTTTTGATAGAAATTCATATATTGTTATACACTTGTTCCCATGTAGACTCATTTTTTGAATACACGTGTTACATAAATATCATCTTTTTTTCCTATTATTGTTATTTACCATCCTGTAGTTAATTACTTCTATTCCATGTCCTATTATTTTAATTCTTATATTATCTGTTTACAAACATGTGTGTACTTTTTATTATATATTGTTTACAACTATGATAAAAAATATTGTTTGGGGAATAATATCCCGATGGATGCATCATAGGACCTCACTTATAGTCATTATAATCATTTGTTTTGGGAGATGTTCTTTAGGTCACCTGGCCACCACCTTGGGGAATAGTTCACCAACACCTGTTGTAGGATGCTACCCATGATTCCCCTCTTCTATCCTAGTGATCTCATAGCCCTGACTTGTTTTCATGTAGTAAAAACATCACAAAAAATATTGAATTATTTTTTCCATCAAATTTATTATTCAGAAACTTATTCATAATGTGTGTGAATGATTTCATATAAGATATGGTGTCATTTAATTCTTCCCCAATAAAAAGGATTTTATCAACATACAAAAGATGTGATGGGGTGAAAAAATCTCTACCTTCCATGATTTTTCAAATAGAGTAATCTCTTGAAGTTTATTTTTTCCTCAATTACTATAATATTCATAAATGGAAAAATGGGGTTTTAAGAGTTTTTCCCCATTGAAAAAATAGTTACTCAAAGGAAAAACCTCATATAGATCTATTAATAATAAAGTATTTTAGTACATACCCATGGGTGGTGAATATTATCTTCATAAAATCACTTGAAACCCAATATTTCATGATGATATAATAATGAATGTTATACTTAATTATGTAAAATTTCTTTGATATATCAATCAGAAATGAAAAATTTCATATTTTCTATTTCATATTTATAAATGAAATTAATTCTACAGATATTAATATAATTTTTTTAATATTCATTCTAAGGATACCAAAATTGGTTTGTTGTCAGTTGTTCATTGATCAATATTATAAAAAATTTCATGATGATTTTACTAATAATTATAGGAATATTATTTCCAAGAGAAACCATCCTAAAATCCCTCACGTTAATACTATTCTCTTTCATAGATAATAAATCTATAAAGTGATAATTTTTCCCATATTACATAGTATCCTTAATAAAAAAAACCATTAACTAGATTTAATATATCATCCATTGAGATGTTCTTACAAAACACAATTTGTTTTTATAACCATCATGACCGAATCCACTGTCCATTTTGAAATAATGTAGAGAGAACATAACTTTTTTTAATGGATTCTTGCTAAGAGCTTGATTTTGATGCTTCTTAATGCATGGTGTAATATTATCAATCAATATAGATGTGAAATCCTTTCCATCAACCAAATAAATTCATTCAAATTATCCTTTTAGAACATTGGAAAAATCAATTTCATATGTATAAATACAATTTCAACCAAAAAATTCCATTATGTGATGATTTAATTTGCTTTTCATTATCCAATATATGAAATAATTTCTTATTATTATACCCTTAGTTTAGATATTTAATGTTTATTTTGAATATATTTAGTACTTTTTGGATAGTATGGAGATCATCCATCTGGTCTCTAGCATATTATTCCTCCCTATATTGTATAATTTGACTGAGATTTTTATGCTGACAGTCTCTATGATACTTCTCATCATCATTGATTTCATAATAATGATTAAAAATTGTCCATATTCTATAATCGTTAAAAATTTCCTTAATGAACATATGTATTTAATCATGAATCCAAATTTAACTATAATTTTTTTTTCATCTTCCAGTTCCCAATAATTATTTCCCTTCATCCATGCATGGAATATTATAAATTAATGAAATTTAAGGGTAAATATGTTGAACTTCAAAGATTAGGGGAGTGACAAACAATTATTTGATTTCAATATAAGTGGTGCTTGGGGTGAGAATATCCCAAGACCCTAATTTATCTTCATTTCATCAATTCAGATAAATCATATGTCATGTTTATTTTCATTCCTTACATGAAATGTATATCTTCTCCATGTAAACCAATTTCTAGTAATTGGGATCTCATAAATATTTCATTGATTATTGAATGTGGAGAATTCCAACGAAGTATTCCTTTTTTATGTTGAGACAATTTTTTATAGGGCTTTAATATAGTATTTATTTCCACCAGAACAATACACTTATTTCTTATGTTCTCATAAATGACCGCACATTCATTCCAAAAATCGCATCTTCTAATGTATGACATTGTGGAATACAAATAAAGATATAGACATGATAAAGCCTTGATAATTTAATGATACAATAATATACAGAGACTACATTATGCTTGTAAGAATATTAATTATATAATGTTTAAGAATCTAAATGTTATCCATATTACTATCATACAGATCGTCAGAGATAAAACAATAAAATAGTGAAGCCCATTTAAAATCGTCCCTTTTATAAAATAAAATTTTTGACTCTTAAATTACAATAATCACCATTTTTTGTTCATAACATAGTTCTATAAGTATTTATTTATTGGGTAATTTTGAATACCTTTGAAATTAAATTATAGGATCATCATTTTTTTGGAATTTACCCTTTGTCATGCGACCCTGTGTTTTTCCACTTCAATGTGGCCTTTATTTTATTTCACTTTTTCATTTTCCTCTTTTCATCTTAGAGCTAGATCCATTTTTCTATCGAATTTGGTATTTATTTTTTAGTGACTAGGCCCTTAGAGGAGACACTCCCTTCAATATTATTTTCATTTTCATTGATCTCGACATATTCACCAAGATATGATTGTTCGGTCAAATCATACTATAAAGAAAACTCAATGAAAATATCATTTTCACGGAATGCATGGACTTATATAGTTTGCCACTAATTTCATCATTATAGCATCCTTGGTTAGTGGATATTGGGATAAAGGACCTCCCATGTATGTTTCTTTAATAAATTCTTCATTAAAACAGTGATTTTTATCAATACTGAATATAATTGTAAATTTGGTCATGTAAAAATCTAGAAAATAGTTTCCCACAACTCAATCCCCATATTTTTTCATAGATGCATTAATAGAAACATGTTGATAACCATTATGATCAACTATATTTTCCTGTAGAAGGGTTTAATAATTTTTACTTAGCATTATTAGTCAGTATAATTTCGTTTATATTCAAATTAGTATATATTTTCTATAATGTAGTTATAGAATTCTCAGGATCATTGAGCTTGAATCCCTGTGATAAAATATACAAATCATCTTCAATATTAAAAGGATTTTCAAATTCATTTCCATGTGAGTTACCAATACCCTTCTTAGGATGATACTTAGTCATTTTAGAAGAATTTAATCCATCCAGTAGATTCTTATTAAAGGAATTTGGATCCTTACATTATGGGGTCGTCATGGAATGTCTATCTTGTATATCAATTTGTCTATATCCTTCCCTTTATGTCATGTCTTCCAAAATAAATGTTTTTGAAGGATATTTCAAATTTAATTTCCATCTAAGATGACATCTATTTTTATTACTCTATCTGTTTTTGGTGGACACATGTAATTATCAGAATGGTTTTATTTTTTATGTCATAATGTTTATGAAACCCATTTCTCATTCACTGGTCATATGATCATGAATCCCACATTTTCAAGGGTTATGAATTGATGAAATGATTATGAAACCAATATATTTTCCAAAGGTTATGATATGATTGAATGTTTATGGTACCCATTTTATTTAATTTTTTATGATATTATTTATCAGGATCATATTTCACATGTATTTTTTATTACATTATGAGACTGGTAGGATCAATACCTCCATCCAATGCATTGTTTTTGATTTCTATCTCATGTGATAGACACGGCTAGGATGTGGGGTGAACTTGGTTCAATATTGGAATTTATCTGGTAATATTGTCATTGGAGTTTACCTTGACTACCAAGATTATATGTAGAGTGAACCCATACTACCAAGATGGTATCGGTAGAAATTGATGGGCTACTATTAAAATCATTTTATATTTTTTAGGTGTTTCCCAAAAATTCATTGCCTTATTCTTATGTAATTGTACCATGGATTATTCTCATCACCCCCATATGATTCATGTCACAATAATAACCAATATTTATTCCATGATCATGTATATGATCTTTGATATCATGGGTATACTCTTAAAATGTCATCTTCATGTTCTCATACCCTTATTCCCATGGTATTCCTATGTATCTCTTTTTTACTAGTATTGAGCATTTGAGCTCACCCATTTCATGTGTTTCCTTTCAATTGGTTTTGAATAATGGTTCAAATTAAAATTAAAAATTGGGATGATCATTTAAGGAAACACTGAAAATCAATTGTTATGTTAGAATATTTTGTTCCAGGTTTCCAAGGACACTATTAAATTTCAGTCCTCATGAATTTATTTATATAATTTAAAGAATATTCATTTATGTTGATTCTTATCTATGTATGTTAAGTCTATATTTATATAGTTTGTATTGAATGAAATTATTATTCATCCTTCGAAAAAAAGGATGAAAAATATTAGGTGAGAACTTTAAGGATATTTCTAAGGATATATCATGGAATGAGTCTAAATATGAGTTAATTTTAAGAAAATTTCCATGAATTTTGGTTATGTATAGAGTGAGTATATTCCTAGAAATAAATCCCCTCAAGATACTACATTTGGATGTGGCTTTTTAAAAGATGTAAATTGAGGAAACAATCCTAAAAACACAATATTTATCTTCAGTCGACTGGAAACTAGTTCACGACAATGATCCCTCTAACACAACTAGTTCGAAAATATGGGGGATATTCTTTTAGAATTAAAAAAACTATTTATGATCCATCAAGATGGGTTTTTATAATGTATCAATATGAATAAATGAGGATAAACCTATGGTGTAATAGATAAATGAAGAAGGTGTCATGGTTTTTAAATCTTATAATTTATTTCTCATGATTATGAGGTTTTTTGAAATAATAAATTTTGATTAAACAATTATTTTGGGTTTATATAATATTGGGAACTACAAGTAATTGTTTTAATGTTTAATGTGATTGAAAAATATCAAATGAGATGTCAAATGTGATGATTCATAGAGTGAATGATGTTGGGATTATGCTTAATCATTTTCCACGGAACATGATTAAAAATTTATAATTTAACCAAATCTCATACTCACCAAGGAAGATAATGAAGGAGTTTCTTGATAGATTTGGTAATTGAGAATGAAAATGATTGATCATTACTTTTCCATTATTTCATGAATGTGAAAATAATAACCTATTTGAATGTATTATAGGAAGATGAATATTTTTTGATTTTAGAAAATAAAGACCCAAAGAAAATAACAACAATGGAAATATGAAGAGTTTGATTAACCAAATTGATGATAATATTGTAATCCTTGATACATCATCAATGGTTAAATTAATTAACCAGGGAATGAATGGTTATTATGAAAATTTATTTCTTATGTGAAAATATCATGAAGAGAATTATAAATGTGGTATTAGTAATATATATATTTTTGATGATGATGTGACTAAAAATAAAATTTAAAAGGAAATAGGTACTAGGTAATAGGATGAGGTATCCTTATTATATCTTATGTATGATGTGGAATAACAAAATATTATATGTATTTGGATTCATGAATTATATGGATTCATGGTTAAATATATAAGGATTATTTGATTAATGTTTTTTAACTAAGCATTAAAATGTATAAATTGAATCGTTCCAAATGACTATAAGAATTTTTTTTAATAGCAATTAAATGTTCATGGAGAACACATTATTGGTGTAATGATAACCCTTAATTTCGTCATTATGATAATATAATCATTTTTGGATAATGATTTATCCGATATAAATATGTGAATGGGATGATACTGATTACTTGTAAACTAATTTGGGATTTTTTTCACTAGTGTTTTATTCTATCATTGATGGACAAAACAAAATTTTCGTTTTTTTAATATATATAATAATATTTGGAATAAATAAAAATGAAAATTTTAAAAAAATTATTTGGGGTCTTTCGAGTTATTACCATTTTCAAGAGAATACATGACGAAGGTATTCATTTGTTTCCTATGAGAAAACAAAAAGATACTTTATGATATATGGGGGAACAATCATATTCTATTTTGTAAAATTTAGTGTCCTTATTTATAATGTTTTGGTGTTCTATATTTCAAAAGGGTTATTATTTTAGCCATTTATGGAATTGTGTATGTTCAAGTTTTGTATCTCTATATAAGGATTTGTGAATATTTTATACCTTTTGATGTCATTTTTGTTATGAAAATGAAATATGGAAGGACGTGTCATTAAATTTATGGATCTCATGATATATTAAGTCTTCA
This sequence comes from Viscum album, assembly GCA_963277665.1. NCBI lineage: Eukaryota > Viridiplantae > Streptophyta > Magnoliopsida > Santalales > Viscaceae > Viscum > Viscum album. The sequence goes on along the minus strand of OY728159.1, from coordinate 1,142,988,662 downwards.
GGAATGAAATTTTCACCTTTATTACTTGGAATTAGTGATGAAGTATAATTATCTCATGGAATAAAAAAGGGATATGTCATCCTGAAATCTTGTAAGTATTTGTTTTTATTCAAATTATTTAAATTTAGAAAAATGGATATTGAAAACATAATTGATATCCTGGAACCCTAGTTTCTGATGAATCAAATGTCACCTTAAACACATGGAAGATTTATATATGTGTTATTTTTAACATTCCCCAATCTTTTTACTTTATCACTCTACATCAGAACATTATTGTTAGATTAATATTCTATGTTAATGTTTTCAATTCACACATATGTTCTCCCATTTTGAAACTTTTTAAAGTGTCACATTGGGTAACAATTATGTTTCCGACATTAATTTTTTAAATGATTTTTATGAATTCATTTTAATGTTGTGGGTTTCTAAGAAAGAAGATTTCAAGTATCAATCATTTGATAACCCAACATTATTTTGAGATACAATTTAATTTTATGTTGGATAAAATGTAACTCCTCAAGAATTTGTGAATTATTATTATTTAAATAAATTTATTCTTTTTATATTTTTTCATTTCTTGAAACGATGAATATAGCCTTTTTATATATATAATGACTAACTTTTTAATTAATTATAAAAAAACACCATTTTAATCATTCACAACATGCATCACTTAAATTATCTTGCAGTACACATAACACTATGTCTGTCTTGTTTTAATCTCAATATCTAGTCCCTTTGGCAGCTTTCCTAACACAAAGGGATGACTTTTACTAAAGTAAAGTTTAATATTAATATTGTTAATAAAATATTATTATAGATCCACAATGTTGTTAAAATGGAAGTCAGGAATAAAATTAACTATTTTTTTCAAATATTAATATGATTTATAAATTTATGTAAAATTAATCATTTTGTTATAGATTATTATATGTTAATTAAAGATCTATTTTAAAATAATGAAATTTCTTTTCTAGGAAAACAATTTTCCTATGAAAAATATTCTTCTAAGTCAAAAAATACAAAATATTTATTAATGATTAAAATAAATTTTATAGTATATATTCAATATTTAGTTTTGATACTCATAAAATTGAATTTATATGAATAAGATAAGAATGAATCCAATTTTATGAATTAAATGATGTATTTTAACTAAAATGTAATCGTTCTTCTGTATAATGGAAATCCCATTTTTTATATGAATTTTCATATTGTCATAATTTTTATTATAGATAATTAGATTATTTTTTTAAATAGGAATATAAAAAATATTTTGGGATAATTTTTGGGGCTTTTATGAGATGCTTCATTTTTAATGAATAGTTAAAACATTGATTTTTAATTCAAATATGATCATTCATCAAATTTATTAAATAGGATAAATTATATTATAATTTGGTTTTAAAGTATAATAAAGTAAATTATAATTCATTTAATACAATTTAGGTCATTTTAATCAATTGTACATTGATATTTAATAAAAAAAACATTGAAACATTAGATCATTTCAACATTAAAAACCCTTTCTTTCATCCCCTATATAGGGTTAAATTTAAATAAATTTCTTCCACATATGTGATTTGAAATTGGAAATAGAAATTACATATTTGGAATCATCATAAATTTTAATAAATAATATGTTTAAAATATTTTTTGACATAATATATTATTGAAAGTAATTAAACATAATTACTGTGATAAAGAGAAAAATTAACTTCAAAAATTACAATGTGATAAACTTATAGGAAAAAATGACCCATAAATGAGTAAAATATACATTTTGAGGCCATATTTATACCTTATCATTCCTTTAGTATAAAATGTGGCATTATTGGGGACACATTACAAGGGAAAACAAGGGTGGAATTCCATCATTCAAAAATTTAGAAAAATGCCACTCCCCCTCCACTATAAAAAGGCACGGACCCCTCCCAATTTACACCCATATCCTGACCTATAGAATGCACAGAATTCAATCCAATAATATTTCTACATCCCTACATTCATTATAGAAGTCTAAATTTTTGATGAAAACATCCATATAATCATGTTGATGCAAAATAAAATTAGCTACCCAAAGAAGATGTAACATCCTTCATCATGATATTTTGTTGAATTTTATTTCTCCACCCTATAACACTTCTATTCAATGAATACATAGAAACATCATAAAACTAAATATACTAATATATTTTAGTTATATTTTTTAACCAAAACATACACACACATCCATATATTGCATAACTAACATACCATTCTTGTCTACGTTGATCTACCACCTCACGAAATGATATAGTTCATTTCTAAAATTCCACATATAATGACTGGAAATTATGATGGAAAATATGTTTTTATATGATATATATGATATTTATTATGTATTTAATCTTAATTAATTTTTATATAAAACATACCTTCAGGATTTCTATTTTCTACAAAGTGATGACTTTATTTGTGGACGTGTGGATAACCACCTATTCAATGTGATGTGATTTGTCCACACTCTACATGGAATTTATTAAGTATTGGTTTAATTGACATATATGATATATATAAAATCATAAGTTTAATTTTATGATAATATTTATATATAAACACATATATATTTCATTTTTTTCTTTCTCTCATTCATTACGATTATTAAATGGAAACAACATTCCTTTGTATACATGACGAAAGGTCTCAATGAAAGATGCATTCCATTTTATTTTTATATAATTTTTATATTATTATAAGTTTTTGTATATTGAATATATATTATATGTATATCATCATTTCTATTCTAGAAATAATTAAATTGTGATCTAAGTAAAATTTTTTATAAGAATAAATCAAAACATGTTAAAATAAACAGAACAGATATTACCCAAAGTACAACATTAACATGGAATTATTTTTCAGTGTAATATATATATATATAGTATATTATAAAATAAAATTTTTATGTGGTAGATTAAAAATAATCTTATATTTATTACATATGTTTTTTTAACCTGTATGAAAAAATTTAAGACTTCAGTTAAGGGTTTTCTAATCTCAGTTTTTATATCCCTGAGATACATTCCATTTTCACCACTCATTTATTTTCTGTGAAATATATAATAAAATGGATGAATTTGATGATTATTATACTCAAATTTATTTGTATTTATGCATCCATTTGATGATAGTTCCTTCCTGGGGTTTATTTTTCAAAAGCTACAAAATTAGTAAAGTAATTATGTCTATATTCTTTTGAGACACAAGCCATGTTATTCACATATATTTTTCTATGAGGTATTTATTATTCATTTTAAATTTTATACAATGAGTATACTTATATTAATTATGTTTTATGTTTAATTTTTGGTCATTATTTACATTATATTTTGATTCAATGTTATGATTATTTGTGATTATACTTAAATTGATGAAATATTATCATTCATATCTCAAGAAGACTCTTTATTTTTATAACCATCTCAAAATTCTTGTTATATCCAATTAAGGGTAACATCATCCACTCTTTGGTACTTAATATAATTTAGTAAATTCTTTAAAGAAAATTATACTTTATTTCTCATTTCGGTCAGAAATATTTTTTTAATTCAAAGATGTGTTTTCTTAAAATGGATTCCAAAATTATTTTATATAACAATAAGATGAATAAATTAAATTATTACCATGTATTAAAAATTCATTTTTTTATATTAATATTTTTTCATCTTTTGATCAAGGAAATTTCTAAGCATTTAATGTGAAAAAGGAATGTTCAGCGTGGATGGTGTTACCCACTATCAAGACCATCATTTCCATTATTCTAACATTATATATTTGAATGTTTTTTAGTTTAATTTTATAATCAAGGAATTTTATTTTATTTTAATGTATTATATATTTAAAAAGGGTTTTAAAAATCAAGAAAAATGTATTAAATGATTTTTGAATATCTTATTCTAGGTTTTTATAAAAATTCAATGACATGAATTTAAATTATATAATAAAATATTATATTTGATTTTAATTTATGATCCATGATATATATTACAATATTTTTTTATGATTTGTTTTAACATTTCAATTTTATTTTCATTGAAAAGCGTCTCACAGATGTTTTATGTTTTAAAAATCATTTTATCAAATATTAAATGATATTTATCTAAATAATTTTTTTGAAATTTATTAAAAATTTATTTCCCCTATAGGATGACATCCATTGGTGTTAATCATTCCATTATGGAGAAATGACCCACATGTTCATTTTATATTCTTTCTCTAAATTGTTTTTGTTTTGATGGAATGTTGTTTAGAAAAACTATTTCTCCTTCCGAAGATATATGTTTATAAAACCCTATAAACTAATGGGTTATGATTTGAGATAATGATTATGAAACCTATATATTTTCCACAGGTTACGATATGATTTCATTTTTGTGGAAAAAAATTCATTTCATGGGTTATGATATGATTTTTTATGATATTGTGTCACATGTATATATGATTTCATTATGACATGGGTGAGACCTATATCTCCCTCTAATTTATTGAGAAATGATTTATATATAATGGGATAGACATTGTTGTAATGGGGAGTAGAACAGTTTCAATAATGAACTATGTCTACTATGATGGTCTTGGTAGTGATCCTTTACTACTACTATTGTCTTGAGAGTTAACCATGACTAACAATATAGTATTGATAGTGAACACATACAACCAAGATTTCCTTGGAATTAATGCCTTCAATAAATTGGAAATAAATTTGTATTATTATATGTCTTCCGAAGATTCTATATATTATTCCAATGTTACAGTCTCAAAGATTATGATCTTCTTTCCTTTATTATTAATGTCTTATGTCCTGATAGTATTTATTAAATGAATCATGTGTATAATATTTGATATACATTGTATAATAATCAAATGTCATTGTCATGCTCTCATACCATTATTCTCATGTTTTTTTATGTATCTATTTTTTTTATCTTAATTCATATTTGATATCAACCCTTTATCATGTTTCTATTCTAGTTTTTATGAAGAAGTATTTTAGGATTATGTACTAAAGGTGATGTTATTTTTGGAAAAAATTGAATATATTTCAACGAGTTAGAAAATTTTACTCTATGTTTCCAAAGACAATAAACTATTACTATTCTCAGGCTTTCATTTTTTTAATGTGTGGACTATTCATCCTGGATAATGTAATTTGAATGAATATTTATCCTTTTTCGATATAATAATGTTTTTATATAGTTTTATATGTTCATAATGTGTTATTTTTATTATATTTGTTCCATAGTCTAATGGTTATTCTTATGAATAGGTTATGATCGTATAGATCATGTTAATTTAATCACTGTTACACACATCCTTAACTCATTTAATTTCTAATTCATTGTCATATTCCAAAAATAATTTTATATCATATAATCATATATAGGTATTTTTTTATATTTTATCATGATTATGGATATATTCAATTCGTATGTCTACATTTTAACTATTATTTTTATTTCTTATAATTACCCTTAATATGAATCATATCTCAAACAGTTATTTTATTTCCCCTTCTACATGTTATAAAAATGTTTTATAGGTCAGATAATATAAAATATTTATAGAATTCGTTAGATAATTTGAATACATTTAAAATATTAATATGAATCTTGTATACTAGTATATATATGAATTAAATAACATAAACCTAGGTTTTGTTAGTTTATAATAATTCCAAATACTATAAATTTTAAACCTAAAAATTAATGATAATGTATATAATTATATAACGATTTAATTCCATATAAATGATATTGTCACTTCTTTTGTGAATCATGGAGACCCATCACTCAGTTGATATTTCTTAATCACTAGAAAATAATGTGATAAAGGACAATAAGAATGAAACATGATTAGACCAATATAAGAGGAACACATAAAAATAAAACCTTATAAATTATCTCCTCAAAATCACATAAAAAACCTAACAAACCATAAAACAATCACATCCATTAATTTCCTGAGATGAAATGGGATGAAACAGAGGGGATGAGAAGAGAACTAACCTTATATTGAAAATTTTTAACATATCCTTGGATTGGACCTTAACCATACAAGATGGGATGTAATACCTACTAAATTCACCTAGTGATCACAAAACGATATAGAGAAAAAATAGTGGAACGAGGAAATAAATATAGGCCCTATAAATTATATTAAAGCCTAAAAACATTATTCATGGAATGAAATACTATTTCCACCAATGAGATAATTGGGTGACAACCTATTTATTCCATTAATGATATCTTCACATGATAAATTATTTGGGAAAAAATCAACTTAAAATAACGATTCCTATATCATAGAATAATCTAAATTAATTAGGTTGTTAATTAAACATTCATAACACAAAAATTAATAACCTATTAATAAACCAAGTATTTTAAGATCACATAGACACCATGACACATTACTTGAACTACGAATTACTTATACTGATGGAATTTAAATTCAATAATGATCTATCCCTCCCTTATCTCCCTCATAAAACCACTAAAACCAAAATATTTCAACATAAAATAACTTTGTTTTCTAATATACATAATAAAATACTTCTCAAGTGATTTCATTCTTTAAGAGTTAAAATCAACAACTAAATGGAAAAAGATTCCAAAAAAAATATCATGGTATACCTACCAAACATGATAGAAAAATCTCTGATGACCTCATAAGGAATTTACCATCCCCCAAATTAAAATGCCACTTAAAACCCCTCATGAAAATTGTAGGTAACTCATTAAAAAAGTGACTCTACCAGAAAATTCCAATGTAGAACCATCAACATCAATCATGATTAAATTACAAAAATTAATATTTACACCTAAACTATGGTTAATAATATCATTGATAAGGTAAAATAATATTCTCAAAAAAATCTAAATCATTTCATATTATTTAAAAAGGTGTTGTTCTTTTAACATTCAAATGAAAATTATGTAAATCTATAAAAAATTTAAAATAATTAAAAAACCCAAAATTCACTATATATTTTTAGTGTAAGAAGTGCAATTTAACAAAAACATTCCGCCAATACTAACACTGAATTGTTGTGAATGTAACATGCTTAATGATTATCCAATCATAATAATGATGTCCCAAAACATAAAAATGAAAACAAATCAACATTCCAGACATAAAAAACCATGAACCACTCAACCGAAGATCCCAAATATTCCCTATTTACTTATTATACAAACTTACTCTCTTAATACATATTTCCCAAGACACAAACCCTAGATAATTCCTCTCTACCATCCAAACTACTAGATATGGATAATCATTGTAATACAACATCACAAGAATCAATTAATCTGTGATATAATCTTGATCTTACATTACATCCAAGGATATAAATTAAAAATTAATTAAAGTATGATTAATATCCAATCAAGAAGTTAAATCAATAGATTAGACCCAATATATATCCTCAATTATAAGAAATGGTAACCAAATATTATGGCATATAATAAATACCCCAATACTACTCACACTCTCATCCCCTATTGATCCTCTTAAATATAATTCAATGGATCACACCTATATACGCATAAAATTTAAATATTCCTGAATAATTAATGATATGGAACCCAATAAATCTCCCTCAGATCCCCAAACCTGATCTACCATAACCTTTTATCTTCCATCAAAAACAACTGAATAAAAAAAAGAAACTCCAAATTAACTAAGGGAATTCACCAACCAAAAAGTACCCTATGTATCGAATGATGAGTCCTTAACTCATGGGATGGTGTACCCAATGATCATCATTAACACTTCCTAACTCTAAAACATCCAAAAGTCTATAACCAATAAAATATCTTTGTCTTTATCCTTCAAATGTAACAAAACGCAATCGATTTTTTTCAAAAAATATATATCTTAGGATACAAAAAATAGAAAAACTCATTTGAGAACTAGAAAACCGTTAATCCACCAAAATCATCACCAGTCAACTCTCCCACAAAACACCCCACATGATCACATCACGACCCCCATCAAGCACAAGACCATAAAATATCATATCCTTGACAAGACAACTCAATTCGACAAAACCATTCTATATAAAATTTCTTACTCTACATAACAAACACCATCAACATCCAAAATAACTACTCAATAGTTCTTCATCTCCAAGATTCCAAAACTATTACTAAATAAACCATAAAAATCAAGGGGTCGCATTAAATAAATTATTATATATTTTATTTGGGTGGACTTGACTAACCAAATTTTTTTAAAATAGTTAATATAAATCATCTTTATGGTGATACTGTTTCCCTCACTTTATATTCTTAAATCCTGAAATTACTACACTATCATAGGATAATTCAAAAAAACCCAATCAACATGGCATAAAAATTAATCAAATTTCATCACTTATTTAAAACAATTCATGTATGGGATGAAATATCATATGAATCAATGTCATTATATTTAACAAAATCATTTCATTACTATATTTGAATACACATGTTACATCAAGATCATCTTTTTTTTCTTATTATTGTTATTTAACATCCCGTAGTTAATTACTTATATTCCATGTCCTATTATTTTAATTCGTATATTATCTTTTTACAAACATGTGTGTGCTTTTTATTATATATTGTTTAAAACTCTGATAAAAAATATGGTTTGGGGAATAATATCCCGATGGATGCATCATAGGACCTCACTTATAGTCATTATAATATTTTGTTTTGGGAGATGTTCTTGAGGTCACCTGACCACCACCTTGGGAAACAATTCACCAACACCCGTGGTAGGATGCTACACATAATTCCCCTCTTCTATCCTAGTGATCTCATAGCCCTGACTTGTTTTCATGTATTAAAAACATCAAAAAAATATTGAATGATTTTTTCCCTCAAATTTTTTATTCAGAAACTTATTCATAATGTGTGTGAATGCTTTCATAGAAGATATGGTGTCATTGAATTCTTCCCCAATAAAAAGGATTTTATCAACATACAAAATATGTGATGGGGTGAAAAAATCTCTACCTTCCATGATTTTTTAAATAGAGTAATATCTTGATGTTTATTGTTTCCTAAATTATTATAATATTCATAAATGGAAAAAATGGGTTTTTAAGAGTTTTCCCCCTTCAAAAAAATAGTTATTCAAAGGAAAAACCTCATATAGATCTATTAATAATAAAGTATTTTCTTACATATCCATGTATGGTGAATATTATCTTCATAAAATCACTTGAAACCCAATATTTCATGATGATATAATAATGAATGTTATACTTCATTATGTAAAATTTCTATGAAATATCAATCAGAAATGAAAAATTTCATGTTTTCTATTTCATATTTATAAGGAAAATTAATTCTAAGGATGTTAATATAATTTTTTTAATATTATTTATAAAGATACCAAAATTGGTGTTTTGTCAGTTGTTCATTGATCAATTTTACAAACATAACCATGATGATTTTACTAATAATTATAGGAATATTATTTCCAAGGGAAACCATCCTAAAATCCCTCATGTTAATACCATTCTCTTTCATAGATAATAATTTTGTAAAGTGATAATTTTTCCCATTTGCATAGTATCCTGAATAAAAAAAAATCATTAACTTGATTTGATATATCATCCATTGAGGTGTTCTTACAAAACACAATATGTTTGTATAACCATCATGACCGACTCCACTGTCCATTTTGAAATAATTTAGAGAGAACATAACTTATTTTAATAGATTATTGCTAAGAGATTGATTTTGATGCTTCTCAATGCATGGGGTAATATTGTCAATCAATATAGATGTGAAATCATTTCCATCAACCAAATAAATTCATTCAAATTATCCTTTTAGAACATTGGAAATATCAATTTCATATATATAAATAGAATTTCAACCAAAAAATTCCATTATGTCATGTTTTAATTTTCTTTTCCTTATCCAATATATGAAATAATTTCTTACTAGTATACCCTTAGTTTAGATATTTAATGCTTATTTTGAATATATTGAGTACTTTTTGGATAGTATGAAGATCATCCATCTGGTTTCTAGCATATTATTCCTCCCTATATGGTATAATTTGACTGAGATTTTTATGCAGGCAGTCTCTAAGATACTTCTCATCATCATTGATTTCATAATAAATATTAAAAATTGTCCATATTCTATAATCGTAAAAAATTTCCTTAAATAACATATGTATTTAATCATGAATCCAAATTGAACAATGAAATTTTTTTCATCTTCCAATTCCCAATAATTATTTCCCTTTATCTATCAATGGAATATTATAAATTATTGAATTTTATGGGTAAATATGTTGAACTTAAAGGATTAGTGGAGTGAAAAACAAATATCTTATTTCAATATAAGTTGTGTTTGGGGAGAGAATATCCCAAGAACCTAATTTCTCTTCATTTCATCAATTAGGATAAATCATATTTCATGTTTAATTTCATTCCTTCCATGAAATTTATATCTTCTCCATGTAAACCATTTTCTAGTAATTGGGATCTCATAAATATTTCATTGATTATTGAATGTGGAGAATTCCAATGAAGTAATCCTTTTTATGTTGAGACATTTTTATAGGGCATTAATATAGTGTTTATGTCCACCAGAACAATAAACTTATTTCTTATGTTCTCATAATTGACCGCACATTAATTTCAAAAATTGTTTCTTCTAATGTATGACATTGTGGAATATAAATAAATATATATACATGATAAAGCCTTGATAATTTAATGATACAATAATATACAGAGACTACCTGATTCTTGTAAGAATATTAATTATATAATCTTTACGAATCTAAATGTTATCCATGTTACTGTCATACAGATCGTAAGAGATAAAACTATAAAATAGTGAGTCCCATTTAAAATCATTCCTTTTATAAAATAATTTTTTTTACTCCTAAATTACAATAATCACCATTTTTTCTCCATAACATAGTTCTATAAGTATTTAGTTATTGGGTAATTTTGAATCCTATTGAAATTCATTTATAGGATCTTCATTTTTTTGGTATTTACCCCTTGTCATGGGACCCTGTGTTTTTCGACATCAATGTGGGATTTCTTTTATTTCATTTTTTCATTTTTCCTCTTTTAATCTTAGAGCTAGATCCATTTTTCTATAGCATTTCGTATTTATTTTTTAGTGACTAGGCCCTTAGAGGAGACACTCCCTTCAATATTATTTTCATTTTCATTGATCTCGACATATTAACCAAGATATGAGTGTTCAATCAAATCATACTATAAAGTAAACTCAATGAAATTAACATTTTCACGTAATTCATGGGCTTATATAGTTTTCCACTAATTTCATCATTATAACATCCTTGGTTAGGGGATCTTGGGATAAAGGTCCTCCCATGTATGTTTCTTTAATAAATTCTGCATTAAAACATTGATTTTTATCAATAGTGTATATAATTGTAAATTTGGTCATGTAAACAGGTAGAAAATAGTTTCTCACAACTCAATCCCCATATTTTTCCACAGATGCATCAATAGAAACATGTTGATAACCATTATGATTAACTATATTTTCCTGTAGAAGGGATTGATAATTATCATTTAGCACTATTAGTCAAAATAATTTTGTTTATATTCAAATTACCATATATTTTCTATGTTGTAGTTATAGAATGATCATGATCATTGAGCTTGAATCCCTATGAAAAAAATATACTAATCTTCTTCAATATTAAAAGGAATTTGAAATTCATTTCCATGTGAGTTACCAATACCCTTCTTAGGAAGATCCTTAGTCATTTTAGAAGAATTTAATTCATCCAATAGATTCTTAGAAAAGGAATTGGGATCCTTACATTATGGGGTTGTCATGGAATGTCTATCTTGTATATCAATTTGTCTATATCCCTCCCTTTATGTCATGTCTTCCAAAAGAAATGTTTTTGAAGGATATTTCAAATTTATTTTCCATCTAATATGACATCTATTGTTATTAATCTAGCTGTTTTTGGTGGACACATGTCATTATCAGAATGGTTTTATTTTTTATGTCATAATGTTTATGAAACCCATTTCTCATTCCCTGGTCATATGATCATGAATCCCACATTTTCAAGGGTTATGAATTGATGAAATGATTATGAAACCAATCTATTTTCCAAAGGTTATGATATGATTGAATGTTTTTGGTACCCATTTTATTTAATTTTTTATGATATTATTTATCGGGATCATATTTAACAGGTATTTTTTATTACATTATGAGACTGGTAGGTTCTATACCTCCCGACAAGGTGATGACATTCTTGACGATTTCTATCTCACGCGATAGACACAGCTAGGATGTGGGGTGAACTTGGTTCAATATTTGAATTTCTATGGTAATATGGTCATTGGAGTTTACCTTGACTACCAAGATTATATGTAGAGTGAACCCATACTACCAAGATGGTATTGGTAGAAATTTATGGGATACTATTAAAATCATTTTATATTTTTTAGGTGTTTTCCAAAAATTCATTGTCTTATTCTTATGTTATTTTCCCATGGATTATTCTCATCACCCCCATATGATTAATGTCATACGAATAACCAATATTTATTCCATGATCATGTATATGATATTTGATATCAAGGGTATACTCTTAAAATGTCATCTTCATGTTCTCATACCCTTATTCCCATAGTATTCCTATATATCTCCTTTTTTCCATTATTGAGCATTTGAGCACACCCATTTCCTGTGTTTCCTTTCTATTGGTTTTTTATAATGGTTTAAATTAAAATTACAAATATTGATGATCATTTAAGAAAACATTGAAAATCAGTTGTTGTGTTAGAATATTTTGTTTCGGGTTTCCAAAGACACTATTCAATTTCAGTCCTCATGAATTTATATTTATAATTTGAAGAATATTAATTTATGTTGATTATTATCTATGTATGTTTAGTCTAGGTTTCTATAGTTTGTATTGAATGCAATTATTATTCATCCTTCAAAAATGAGGATGAAAAATATTACGTGAGATCTTTAAGGATATTTCTAAGGATATGTCATGGAATGAGTCTAAAGATGAGTTAATTTTAAGAAAATTTCCATGAATTTAGGTTATGTATAGAGTGAGTAGATTCCTAGAAATAAATCACCTCAAGATACTACATTTGGACGTTTCTTTTTAATAGATATAAATTGAGGAAACAATCCTAAAAACACCATATTTATCTTCAGTCCACTGTGAACTAGTTCACGACAATGATCCCTGTAACACATCTGGTTTGAAACTATGGGGGATAATGATCCATCACTATTGGTTTATATAATGTATCGATATGAATAACAGAGGATAAAACTAAGGTTTCACAGATAAATGAAGAAGGTGTCATGGTTTTTAAATCTTATAATTTATTTCTCATGATTATGAGGTTTTATGAAATAATAAATTTTTATTAAACAATGATTTTGAGTTTTATATAATATTGGGAACTATAAGTAATTGTTTTAATGTTTAATGTGATTTAAAAATATAAAATGATATGTCAAATGTGATGATTCATAGAGTGAATGATGTTGGGATTATGCCTAATCATTTTCCACGGAACATGATTAAAAATTTATAATTTAACCAAATCTCAGACTCACCTAGGAAGATAAGGAAGGATATTCTTGATAGTTTGGGTAATTGAGAATGAAAATGATTGATGATTACTTTTCCATTAGGTAATGAATGTGAAAATAATAACCTATTTTAATGTTTTATAGGAACATGAATATATTTTGATTTTGGAAAATAATGACCGAAAGAAAATAACAACAACGGAAATATGAATAGTTTGATTAACCAAATTGAAGATAATATTGTAATACTTGATACATCATCAAAGGTTAAATTAATTAACTATGGAATTAATGGTTATTGTGAAAATTTATTTATTATGTGAAAATTTCATGAAGAGAATTATAAATGTGGTATGAGTAATATATATATTTTTGATGATGATGTGACTAAAAAAATATAAAAGGAAATAGGTACTAGGTAATAGGATGAGGTATCCTTATTATATCTTATATATGATGTGGAATAACAAAAGATTATATGTATTTGGAATCATGAATTATATGAATGCATGGTTAAATATATAAGGATTATTCGATTAATGTTTTTTTACTAAGAATTAAAATTTATAAATTGAATGGTTCCAAATGACTATAAGAATTTTTTTTAATAGCAATTTTATGTTCATGAAGAACACATTATTAGTGGAATGATAACCCTTAATTTCTTCTTTATGATAAGATATTCATTTTTGGATAATGATTTATCCAATATGAATATGTAAATAAGATGATACTGATTACTTGTAAACTAATTAGGGATTTTTTCACTAGTTTTTTATTCTATCATTGATGAACAGAACAACATTTTTTTTAATATATATAATAATATTTGTAATAAATAAAAATGAAAATTAAAATAAAAGTATTTGGGGTCTTTCGAGTTATTACCATTTTCAAGAGAATACATGATGAAGGTATTCATATGTTTCATATGAGAAAACAAAAAGATACATTATGATATATGGGGGAACAATCATATTCTATTTTGTAAAATTTTGTGTCCTTATTTATAATATTTTGGTGTTCTGTATTTCAAAAGGGTTATATGTTTAACCATTTATGGAACTGTTTAAGTTTAAGAATTGTATCTATATATAAGTATTCGTGAATATTTTATACCTTTTGATGTCATTTTTTTTGTGAAAATGAAATATGGAAGGACATGTCATTAAATTTATAGATCTAATGATATATTAAGTCTTCAGGAATGAAAATTTAATCTTTATTACTTGGAATTAGTGATGAAGTATAATTATCTCAAAGAATAAAAAAGGGATATGTCATCCTGAAATCTTGAAAGTATTTCTTTTTATACAAATTATTTAAATTTTGAAAAATGGATATTGAAAACATAATTGATATCCTTGAACCCTAGTTTTTGATGAATCAAATGTCGCGTTAAATCATGGAAGATATATATATGGGTTATTTTTATCATTCCCCTAACTTTTTTACATTATCACTCTCCATCAGAACAATATTGTTAGATTAATATTCTATGTTAATTTTTTCAATTCACACCTATGTTATCCCATTTTGAAACTTTTTAATGAGTCACATTGGGTAACCATTGTGTTTCTAACATTCATTTTTTAAATGATTTTTATGAATTCATTTTAATGTTATAGGTTTCAAAGAAAGAAGATTTCATGTATCAATCATTTGATAACCCAACAATATTTTGAGATACAATTTCATTTTATGTTGGATAAAATGTAACTCATCAAGAATTTGTTAATTATTATTTTTTAAAATAAATTTATTCTTTTTATATTTTTTCATTTCTTGAAATGATAAATATAGCCTTTTAATATATATAATGACTAACTTTGTAATTAATTATAAAAAAACACCATTTTAATCATTCACAACATGCATCACTTAAATTATCTTGCAGTACACATAACACTATGGATGTCATTTTTTAATCTCAATATCTAGTCCCTTTGGCACCTTTCCTAACACAAAGCGATGACTTTTACTAAAGTAATGTTTAATATTAATATTATTAATAAAATATTATTATAGATCCACAATGTTGTTAAAATGGAAGTCGAGAATAAAATTAACTATTTTTTTTCAAATATTAATTTGATTTATAAATTTATGTAAAATTAATCCTTTTTTTATAAATTATTATTAGTTAATTAATGATCTATTTGAAAATAATGAAATTACTTTTCTAAGAAAACAATTTTCCTATGAAAAATATTCTTGTAAGTCAAAAAATAAAAAAAATTATTAATGATTAAAATAAATTTTATAAAATATATTCAATATTTAGTTTTGATAGTCATAAAATTGAATTTATATGAATAAGATAAGAATGAATCAAATTTTATGAATTAAATGATGTATTTTAACTAAAATGTAATGGTTCTGCGGTATAATGGAAATCCCATTTTTAATATGAATTCTCATATTGTAAAAAAATTTATTATAGAAAATTAGATAAATTTTGTAAATAGGAATATAAAAATTATTTTGGGATAATTTTTGCAGCTTTTATGAGATGCTTTATTTTTTAATGAATAGTGAAAACATTGTTTTTTAATTCAAATTTGATTTTTCATCAAATTTTTTAAATTGGATAAATTATATTATAATTTGGTTTTAAAGTATAATAAAATAAATTATAATTCATTTAATACAATTTAGGTCATTTTAATCAAGTTTACATTGATATTTAATAAAAAAACATTGAAACATTAGATCATTTCCACTTTAAAAACCATTTCTTTCATCCCCTCTGTAGGGTTAAATTTAAATTAATTTCTTCCACATATGTGATTTGAAATTGGAAATAGAAATTACATATCTGGAATCATCAGAAATTTTAATAAATAATATGTTTAAAATATTTTTTGACATAATATATTATTGAAAGTAATTAAACATAATTACAGCGATTAAGAGAAAAATTAACTTCAAAAATGACAATGTGCTGAACTTATAGGAAAAAATGACCCATAAACGAGTAAAATATACATTTTGAGGCCATATTTATACCTTATCATTCCTTTAGTATAACATGTGGCATTATTGGGGACACATTACAAGGGAAAACAAGGGTGGAATTACATTATTCAAAAATTTAGAAGAATGCCACTCCCCCTCCACTATAAAAAGGCACTGATCCCTCCCAATTTATACCCATATCCTGACCTATAGAATGCACTGAATTCACTCCAATAATATTTCCACATCACTATATTCATTACAGAAGTCTAAATTTTTGATGAAAACATCCTAAAAATCCTGTTGGTGCAAACTAAAATTAGCTAACCAAAGAAGATGTAACATCCTTCATCAAGATATTTTGATGAATTTTAATTCTCCACCCTATAACACTCCTATTCAATGAATATATAGAAACATCAGAAAACTAAATATACTAATATATTTTAATTATATTTTTTAACCAAAACATACACACACATCCATATATTGCATAACTAACATTCCGTTCTTGTCTACGTTGATCTACCACCTCACGAAATGATGTATTTCATTTCTAAAATTCCACATATAATGAGTTGAAATTATGATGGAAAATATGTTTTTATATGTTATATGGGATATTTATTGTGTATTTAATCTTAATTAATTTTTATATAATACATACTATCAGGATTTCTATTTTCTACAATGTGATGGCTTCATTTGTGGACTTGTGGACAACCACCTATTCAATGTGATGTGATTTGTCCACACTCTACATGGAATGTATTAAGTATTGGTTTAATAAAAATATATGATATATATAAAATCATAATTTTAATTTTATGATAATATTTATATATAAACACATATATATTTCATTTTTTTCTTTCTCTCATTCATTACGATTATTAAATGGAAACAACATTCCTTTGTACACATGACGAAAGGTCTCAATACACGATGCATTCCATTTCATAGTTATATAATTTTTATATTAATATAAATATTTTTATATTGAATATATATTATATGTATATCATCATTTAAATTCTTGAAATAATTAAATTGTGATCTAAGTAAGATGTTTGAGAAGAATAAATCAAAACATGTTAAAAAAACAAAACAGATATTACCCAAAGTACAACA
Source organism: Viscum album (assembly GCA_963277665.1). Taxonomy (NCBI): domain Eukaryota; kingdom Viridiplantae; phylum Streptophyta; class Magnoliopsida; order Santalales; family Viscaceae; genus Viscum; species Viscum album. The sequence goes on along the minus strand of OY728159.1, from coordinate 1,142,970,948 downwards.
TTAACATGGAATTATTTTTAAGTGTAATAAATATATATATATATATATATATATATATATATATATATTTATAGTATATTATAAAATAAAATTTTTATGTGGTAGATTAAAAATAATATTATATTTGTTACATATGTTTTTTAACCTGTATGAAGAAATTTAAGACTTAAGTTAAGGGTTTTCTAATCTCAGTTTTTATATCCCTGAGATACATTCCATTTTCACCACTCATTTATTTTCTGTGAAATATATAATAAAATGGATGAATTTTATGATTATTATACTCAAATTTATTGATATTTATGCATCCATTTGACGATAGTTCCTTCCTGGGGTTTATTTTTTAAAAGCTACAAAATTGGAAAAGTAATTATGTCTATATTTTTTTGAGACACAAGCCATGTTATTCACATATATTTTTCTATGAGGTATTTATTATTCATTTTAAATCTTATACAATGAGTATACTTATATTAATTATGTTTTCTGTATAATTTTTAGATATTATTTACATTATATTTTGATTCAATGTTTAGATTATTAGTGATTATTCTTAAATTGATGAAATATTATCATTCATATCTCAAGAACAATATTTATTTTTCTAACCATCTCAAAATTCATGTTATATCTAATTAAGGGTAACATCATCCACTATTTGGTTCTTAATATAATTTAGTAAATTCTTTAAAGAAAATCAGACTTTATTTCTCTTTTCGGTCGGAATCATTTTTAATTAAAAGATGTGTTTTCTTAAAATGGATTCCAAAATTATTTTATATAACAATATGATGAATAAATTAAATTACTACATTTGTATTAACAATTAATTTTTTAATAGTAATATTTTTTCATCTTTTGATCAAGGAAATTTCTAAGAATTTAATGTGAAAAAGGAATGTTCAACGTGGATGGTGTTACCCACTATCAAGACCATCATTTCCATTATTCTATCATTATATATTTCAATGTTTTTTAGTTGAATTTTAAAATCAAGGAATTTTTTTTTGATTTTAATGTAGTCTATAATTAAACAGGGTTTTAAAAAAATCAAGAAAAATTGTATTAAATGATTTTTGTATCTATTATTCTAGGGTTTTAAAAAAATCAATGATAAGAATTTAAATTATATAATAAAATATTATATATGATTTTAATTTATGATCCATGAAATATATTACAATATTTTTTTATGATTCGTTGTAACATTTCAATTTTATTTTTATTGAAAAGCGTCTTACAAATGTATTATGTTTTAAAAATCATTTAATCAAATATTGAATGATATTTATCTAAATAATTTTTTTGAAAGTTATTAAAAATTTATTTATCCTCTAGGATGACATCTATTGGTGTTAATCATTCCATTATGGTGAAATGACCCACATGTTCATTTTATATTCTTTCTCTAAATAGTTGTTGTTTTGATATAATGTTGTTTAGAAAAACTATTTCTCCTTCCTAAGATATAGGTTTATAAAACTCTATAAACTCATGGGTTATGATTTGAGATAATGATTATGAAACCTCTATATTTTCCCGATGTTACGATATGATTACATTTTTGTGGCACACAATTCATTTCATGGGTTATGATATGATTGTTTATGATATTTTGTCACATGTATATATGATTTCACTATGACATGGGTGAGACCTATATATCCCTCTAATGTATTACGAAATGATTTATATATAATGGGATAGACATTGCAGTAATGGGGAGTAGAACAGTTTAAATAATGAACTATGTCTACTATGATGGTCTTGGTAGTGATCCTTTACTACTACTATTGTCTTGAGAGTGAACCAGGACTAACAAGATGGTATTGTTAGTGAACACATACAACCAAGATTGCGTTGGATGTAAACCCTTAAATAAATTGGAAATAAATTTGTATTATTATATGTCTTCTATATATTCTATATATTATTCCAATGTTACAGTCTCCAAGATTATGATCTTCATTCCTTTATGATTAATGTCTTATGTCCTGATAGTATTTATTCCATGAATCATGTGTATAATCTTTATTATACACGGTATAATAATCAATTGTCATTGTCATGCTCTCACAACATTATTCTCATGTTATTTTATGTATCTATTTTTTTATCTTAATTCATATTTGATATGACCCCTTTATAATGTTTCTTTCCAGTTTTTATGAAGAAGTATTTTACGATTAAGTACTATAGGGGATGTTATTTTTGGAAAAATTGAATATATTTCAACGAGTTAGAACATTTTACTCCATGTTTCCAAAGACACTAAACTATTACTATTCTTAGGATTTCATTTTTTTAATGTGTAGAATATTCATCCGGGATAATGTAATTTCAATGAATATTTATCCTTCTTCGATATAATAATGTTTTTACGTAGTTGGATATGTTCATACTGTGTTATTTTTATTATATTTTTTCCACAGTCTAATGGTTATTCTTATGAATAGGTTATGATCATATAGATCATGTTAATTTAATCACCGTTACACACATCATTGACTGATTTAATTTTTAATTCATTTTCATATTCCAAAAAATAATTTTATATCAAATAATCATATATAGGTATTGTTTTCTGTTTTATCATGATTATGGATATATTCAATTCGTATGTCTACATTTAAACTATTATTTTTATTTCTTATAATTACCCTTAATATGAATCATATCTCAAACATTTATTTTATATCCCCTTCTGCATGTCATAAAAATGTTTTATAGGTCAAATAATATAAAATATTTATATAATTTTTTATATAATTTGAATACATTTAAAAGATTAATATGTATCTTGTATACTAGTATATATATGCATTAAATAAAAAATTCCTAGGTTTTGTTAGTTTATAATCATTCCAAACACTATAAAATATAAACCTAAAATGTAATGATAAATTATATAATTATATAATGATTTAATTCCATATAAATGATATTGTAACTTATTTTGGGCATCATGAAGACCCATCAATCAGTTGATATTTAATAATCACTAGAAAATAATGTGATAAAGGACAATAAGAATGAAACATGAATAGATCAATATGAGAGGAACACAAAAAAATAAAACCTTATAAATTATCTCCTCAAAATCACATAAAAAACCTACGAAACCATAAAACAATCACATCCATTAATTTCCTGAGATGAAATGGGAAGAAATAGAGGGGATGAGAAGAGAACTAACCTTATATTGAAAAATTTCAACATATACTTGGATTGGTCCATAACCATACAAGAGGGGATGTAATACCTACTAAATTTACCTAGTGATCACCAAAGGATATAGAGAAAAAATAGAGGAATGGGGAAATAAATATAGGCCCTATAAATTATATTGAAGCCTAAAAACATTATTCATGGAATGAAATATTATTTCACCCAATGAGATCTTTGGGTGATAGCCTATTTATTCCATTAATGATATCTTCACATGATAAATTATTTGGGCAAAAAATATACATAAAATAACGATTCCTATATCATAGAATAATCTAAATTAATTAGGTTGTTAATAAAACATTCATAACATTAAAATTAACAAACTAATAATAAACTAAGTATTTTAAGATCCCATAGACACCATGACACAATACTTGAACTACGAATTACTTATACTGATGGAATTTAAAGTCTATAATGATCTATCCCTCCCTTATCTCCCTCATAAAACCACTAAAACCAAAATATTTCAACATAACAGAACTTTTTTTATAATATAAATTATAAAATACATCTCAAGTGATTGCATTCTTTAAGAGTAAAAATCAACAACTAAATGAAAAAATTTTCCAAAAAAGTATCATGGTATACCTACCAAACATGATCGAAAAATCTCTGATGACCACATAATGAATTTACCATCCCCCAAATTAAAATTCCCCTTAAAACCCCTCATTAAAATTGTAGGTAACTCATTAAAAACGTGGCACTACCAGAAAATTCCAATGTAGAACCATCATCAACAATCACGATTAAATTACAAAAATTAATATTTACACCTTAACTATGATTAATAATACAATTGACAAGGTAAAATAATATTCACAAAAAAAAAATCTAAATCATTTCATATTATTTAAAAAGGTGTTGTTCTTTTAACATTCTAAAAAAAAATATGTAAATCTATAAACTATTTAAAATAATTAAAAAACCAAAATTCACTATATATTTTTAGTGTAAGAAGTGTAATTTAACAAAAACATTCCCCCAATACTAACACTGAATTGATGTGAATGTAACATGATTAATGATACGCCAATCATACTAATGATGTCCCAAAACATAAAATTGAAAACAAATCAACATTCAAGACATAAAAAACCATGAACCACTCAACCGAAGATCCCAAATCTTCCCTTTTTACTTATTATAATATCTTTCTCTTTTTATACATATTGATCAAGACACAAACCATAGATAATTCTTCCCTACCATCCAAACTAATAGATATGGATAATCATTAGAATACAACATAACAATAATCCATTAATCTGTGATCTAATATTGATCTTACATTACATCTAAGGATAGAAATTAAAAATTCATTAAAGTATGATTAATATCAAATCAAGAAGTTGACTCAATAGATTAGACCCAATATATATCCTCAATTATAAGAAATGGTATTGAAATATTATAGTATATTATATATACCCCAATACTACTCACACTCTCATCCCCTATTGATCCTCTTAAATATAATTCAATGGATCACACCTATATACTCATAAACTTGAAATATTCTTGAATAATTAATGATATGGAACCCAATAAATCTCCCTAAAATCCCCAAACTTGATCTACCATAACCTTTGATCTTCCTTCAAAAACAACCGAATAAAAAAAAAAGAAACTCCAAATTAACTGAGGGAATTCACCAACCAAAAAGTACCCTATGTATCGAATGACGAGTCCTTAATTCATGGGATGGATTACCCAATGATTATCATCAACACTTCCTAACTCTAAAACATCCAAAAGTCTTTAACCAATAAAATATCTTTGTCTTTATCCTTCAAATGTAACAAAACACAATGGAATTTTTACAAAATATATATATCTTATGATACAAAAAAATAGAAAAACTCATTTGTGAACTAGAAAACCGTTAATCCTCAAAAATCTTCACCAGTCAACTCAGCCACAAAACACCCCACATGATCACATCACCACCCCCATCAAGCACAAGACCCTAAAATATCATATCAGTGACAAGACAACTCAATTCAACATAACCATTCTATATATCATTTCTTACTCTACATAACAAACACCATCAACATCCAAAATAACTACTCAATAGTTCTTCATCTCAAAGATTCAAAAACCATTACTAAATCATCAATAAAAATCAAGGGGTCCCATTAAATAAATTATTATATATTTTATTTCGGTGGACTTGACTAACCATTTTTTTAGAATAGTTAATATAAATCATCTTTATGGTGATACTGTTTCCATAACTTTATATTATTGAATACTTAAATTACTACACTATAATAATATAATTCAAAAAATCCCAGTCAACATGGCATAAAAATTAATCAAATTTCATCACTAGTTTAAAACAATTCATGTATGGGATGAAATATCATATGAATAAATGTCATTATATTTAACAAAAGTATTTTATTACTATATTTAAGTAATTAATTATTTATGGGAGGTGGATAATTCCATAAATACATCTATAAAAATGGAAGAATAATAGTAGGGATATGTATTTAAAATATAAAGAAAAATTATCTTAAGGATTAAATAATTTCCATGTTAATTTATATAATAGAATTATGCCTTATTGTTCATTAAATAACATACTTTCTATAATAATAATTTAATCATCATTTAATTATTTATTATATATGCTTTCATAAAGTTACATAAACACATCAATTTAAAAAATAATTCATTGGGAAATAAAAAAACCTATACTTTTTTATGAAATTTATAGTCAAATAATCATGCCTTGCATTTAAATAACCCTATCATGTGAAAAAATTAATGTTAAAAGTAATAGAGTTTGTTTTTCTTCATATCATACATAACATACATCATGTAAATATTTTATTACATAGTAAACTTGATTCAAATAACCCAATAATTATGAATTCTATGTTATCTTAAATAATAACATCTATATTAAAAAATAATATATCATAATAAATTTATTAGGATGGATACCTAATTTTAAATCTTGAATATAACATTATTTCATATCCCAAACTAAAATTGAAAATGTCGTGTCATAATATACCATGTTGGAAATTATTAAACTCTATAGGGATTCATAATATAATATCTTAGGAAAACATCTTTTTAAACTGTAATAATGGTAACACAACATTATTTAAAAAATTTAATATGTGATCCCCAAAAACATGATTTTCTATTAAAATTAAGAAAAAAATAAATATATTTAATCTCAATATTTAAATACAATAAATTTCATTAAATGATTCATATATATAGTTATATATTTAATTTCTACAAACAATAAACTACACATGATTAATATGTGTGGCCACATTATTATAGAACTGTATATTTTTTCCAAAAAAAAAATATTCTAATAGTGTAAAATATTTAATGCCTCAATTGGTTAAAATTAAAATGACTATTTTTTCCATGAATTAAAAAAACAATCAAAATACATGATTATATTAAATTTCTAACATGTTCACATTATATATTATGAGAATAAATGGTACACATGGAATAAAATTCAAATTCAAATGATCAATATACATTTATAAAATGTCTATGATAACAACACCCTTAATCATTCCTAGAATATTAGATAGATTTTTGGATTTGAAAGAAACTGAAACTATTATTGGTCACATTAAGAATGTAGTTCATTTTGAAACATTAATAAACAAATGGAAAAAAATTTCTAGCATTTTAATAATTTTTCAACACATTCATTCAAAATATAAGTACATCAATGCAAAAAAAAATGAATTCATACAATAATATAATGTAATTGTTATTCTTGTAGTTTTTTTTCAAATATAAATAAATAATCAATGATCATGAGGGTCATTATATTGGATATATAAAATTTAAATAACCAAAATAAAATTTGTACTACAATTCCATATGGAATATTTATGATATAACACAAATGAAAAATAGAGAATGGAATATCATCATTAACATGAACCATTATACTTCACAGTTTGGTCTCAAAACAAATTATTTCACAATACTAGAATAAAATATACTTAAGTAAGAAATTTTTATAAATGTTATAAAAAATCATCAAATATTCACAAAACATTAATCAATCATGGTTCAATTAAATAATTAACATTCAGAAAACATTTTAATATATGATGAACATTGAAAATGGTATAAAAATTCAATTTTACAAGGAGAGTTTATAATATTTTGTAGAATAACACAATTCAATTCTAAATAATGTTTTCAAAAAAATATTTAATTTACTTTTACATCATAAAGAATACCATAGAAACACATCTAAAATTAAAAATGTAAATTTCATTCCAATTAATGAAAATGATGTATCAACCACCATATATTTTATAACCTATTAATGTTTCTCCTAAGACTATAAATCTCACTCATAGACCTTCATATACGTCACATGTTGGTAATGAATTTCAATGGATCCCAACTAATCAAAACTAAATATCAACTTATAATAACTCTAATATTTATAATATCTCCCATAAAATTATATGAAAAAACTCTATCATTAATCATCAATCCAAATGTACTCATACTGGTCTAAAAATAGATAAAGGGAGATAATGAACTTTGATTCTCCCATCAAATAGGAAACGAGTTAGAAACTAACACAAAGGGTATATAAAAATTTAAATGGGGGAAAATTCCTTCATAATTCTCATGATTGGAAATTTATAAGGCCACATAAAAACTTATGTTAACATAATTTTAGGTATAGAATTTCAGAATCCCAAATGAATCTAATTCTATATAATTCAATATATCTAATTTGATATAATATTGAACTCTAAATCTCATCTATAGCTACAAGAAATTTATCTCTCATCTTCTATGATCAATCCTGTAGAAACTGTCATATTTTGGTGGATATATAACATTTATGAAATCAATTGTACCATCCCTCTAAATTGATTAATGTCAATGTGAATAAAATATGAAATACATAACGTTAGTGAAATGAGACATTTAATAATTTTAGAAAACATGTGTAAATGTGAAAACATGTAGAAATTGAATATGTAATACCATTATCGAAAATCAACATAATCCAATTTTGTAATATTGAAATTGTACACATGTTGTATCATAAAAATAATAAAATCCATCAGAAATATCATCATCCTCAGTGTATGAACATTATATCATCATCTCTAACTCACCAAATCAGGGAATCTCTCACTCAAACAGACAGTGATCGTTTGAGATCACATACAAAGAAACTACAACGATGAGAGTATTAATATGCACTAGAAATATAACATAATCCATAATTAAATCTTATGATAACACCATCCATGTACACTAATAACATCACTAACCATATATATAATATAAAAAACATACCACATAACTCATATTAGGGGATCAACTACATATCGCATATCTCAAAATATTCAATTTTTAGGTTAATGTATCCATGAATGACATCTACCTTGATCACTCCCAGCACAATTTACATACAAAACCCACATGACCTATATATTACAGTAGGTTATAGTTAAATAATAGGTGGTAAACATCATGCCCTCTCCCTTTCAAGCATGACACTATCTATGTATCTGTTATCCCATAATCGTATAACTTGTTATTCCACATTCCACTCCAATTACATGAATGAATGACCCCACATCAATCAATCATAGACTATAAAATACATAACCAATATAATACATTACAACCTATAAGGATATCATTCACATTATCTTCCCGTCCCTCTCAACTAGTTCCATAATAATAATTATTATATATAGCATGAAATGATTTTTATTTCATTATATTATCAAAATCATAACATACATAATTTAATAAAGAATGCCAGGTAATCAATATTTCATAAAAGTCATTTTAATTCGACAACATCATTTATCATAAAACAATCATAATAAAATTAAGAATACCATTCAATTACCCATACCAACGCATTGAATTAATTATTGTATTGTTACTAAATGCATCCTTGTTAAATAAGATTCACCACAGAGGCCAAAAAATATATTACAAAAAACATATTTTAATTTATAAAATTTATCATCTTTTTATTTTTCGGTGTTTTTACGCGTAATAAATAATTTCAAATCCAAATATCAAAACAAGATTGAAATTACAATCACAATAATTTTTGGTCAATGTTTCAACCAATCATAATATTTATTTTAGAAACTAGTTTTGTATGTGTTCATGATTTTCAATTGTATTATTAAAACAAAAATTAATAAAAAATTAATTAATCATGAAAAAATACATAAAAGGAGAATATAATTTATAATACACCCCCAATTTCTCATATCCTCTTATATGTATCTTATAAATTTCATTAATAATTTGGGATATACTTTCATAAGTTCTATGATTTACCATAAACCAAATAACCTCTAAAAATATAAGAAACAAACATGGTAGAAAATATAAAATGAAATTTAACCATAATAATTACCAATGATAAAATATACATCCTAGTATCATCGACCTCAAATTATTATTCACAATCTCTAAAATTTTCTAAAAATTATGGGAATAGGAATCCAACATTTTATTTAAAAGAGAGGAACCTTGAAAAGACCATTCATAAGGATTCCCTTACAAAAATTACATCCCCATATATCCCAAACTAAACTATCATCACAACCAATAATTTTTAATGTGTAAATGGGAAGAAAAAATGGGTAAGAAGGAATAAAAATCCATAGATCACTAAATATTTCTTATCAATTCCAAGGATAAAAAATATTAAATGGGAAAGACTACCTCCAAAATGAATCCAATATTCACCCATGGATAGAGAAAAACAAATACATAATGAGTGAAAATACACGTTCCATGGAGTTTATAGCCATTCCAAAAAGAAATAATTCAGGGGATGGAAATATAGTCTAGAAAATGATATATTCATATGAAAACCCTTTTCACATTGTGAAAAGGCACTTCCTACCAGGAATTATTCTAGTTCTATATCCTATAATTATTTTTCAAAAATATTTAATACCTGGAATTATTTTTTTCAATAATGTATATTTCCCACTGATAATATTCAAATCCCAAAATTTCACTAATCTTACCTATTTCACATTAATGTCACATCGCATTCATTACATCATGAATTCCACTTATTGTTGGAATTATAGGAAAGGCATGATATCTCCTCCTTAAACATCTTCTAGATTCCAATAACTCTATAAGTCTCCCAAACTAGAAGATACAAAAGGTTCATATTATTAAGAAAATTACTGTAGAAATTTAATTTCTAAAAAATCATGATTCATGAAAATAAACCTCAATTTCAATGAAAAATAACATCAAAATGATAAATGAAGTTATGTAATATTCCTATTTTATTTAATCATTATGAAATGGGAGAAAATATTTTAAATCATACAAGACTGAGATTTACTCAAAAAAATGGAAGAAATAATAATAATTTATTTTAAATTAAAGAGTATATTTATAAATCCATTGAATGTATATAAAATTTATGCGATCATAACATAAAAATATAGAATATATTAAAATTTTCCATTTATCATGATTTTATTAAATATAAATATTGGAATGGGAATAAGGATGAAATACATATATATAGTAAAAAATGAAAAATAAATCACATAGTAAAAAAGTGAGTAATAATATAATGATATTTATTGAAATATATGGAGACATGTAATGTGAAAAATAAAAAAATTACAAGTATTTATTCAAGTTGGAATGAACCCTTTTCCCAATTCCATGTTTTCTCCAGATAATTCTCCAACATCCACAATAGTATTGTTACATTCATTAAGTCCGGTATTAAGAACATTAAACCTATTTATTTAATGTATAAATATATAATTTTTATAATTATATATTTACTAATTTAAAAAAAATACCGTTTGTTAAACATTTTATTATTTATAGTTCCAGAAATAACTATGATATAGATGTAGTTATCGAAATCCATATTGTGATGGTTACATTATCTATTGTAGTAATATGAAATTTAATTTATATCATTCATGAATGTATAGAGTTTGATAAATCAGTATATATTTATCAATTATGTAAATATTCACTATTACGTAATATTTAGTCAATGTCTAATTACTATGATTTTTTATATTTAATGAAATTACTACAATGAAATGATTTCAAAACCAGATAAATTATATTAATAAATATTATATTTAGTTGAATCATGAAATTACTATGAATAACTATCTATTAATATAAATAATAATGATTAAAATTCAATCGACTAATTACGTATCTCAAAACAATAATAGGGGAAATAATATTTTCTTGTGATAAATTTAAAAACAATAGGAACCATATTTAATATTAATATTCTAAAAATAATAATTATTTTATAGTCTAAGAATTTTTTAACACATAGTTCCATATTTTATATTATATCCCCTAATGTATATTATATATGGCCTCATTTAACCCACTTATACTCATGAGGAAACCTTAATGTGATGAGGGTGAAAGAGTTCAGTGAGGAGATTATACCCTCAGTAATTATATTCATACATTAGAAACAAAAATAAGACAAACAACCCATGATTATAAAGAAAAATATTAAATAACATTGTATAATAACAAATTTCAATGATGAAATAAATATAAATAATATAGGATCCCATTTTTCAATGTTATTTTGGATTGTAATTGTATATAAAGATAAATGAAGATGAACTATAGAATCCTAAATAGTCTGTCATGAAACCAAAATCTACTACATTTTCACCATCTCAAAAATTTACCACATGCCCCATTTCATTACCTAAATCCCAAATCAAGAACCTTCTACATGAATGAACAAATATATGTAGAGTGTGATTAATCAAAACCAGAAAGACACTGCCAATGTGTACATAACATCTATTCACAAGTATAATATTTGTATTCCATGAAAACATTAAAATAAAAAGAAATATTAAATAGTCAAATTATAACTACTCATATTTTATCCAAGAAACCATGATCCTCATTCATAATTATGTAGGCTACATTAAAGATAGACAATATAAAAAGATTTCATTAGTGATTAAAAGTAATAAACAATCCTATCAAGCGTACCTTAAATGTTCATAATGAAATCAAATCATATTGGATCATATGGTCATTGTATAATACCCCTTAAAACATTAGGACACTAGAATATTAAACCCCATCACTAGTAAAATTTAAAGCAACATATATATTATATCCTATATATACCCTGTATTGGGCCACAAGGTTTCCTTACCCACAATGATGCTTCCACGGTAATATATTCATCAACATCATGCCCCAACACCATGTAAAATTCTATCATCATCATCATAACTATATTTGGGTCTTACCCCTTTAAGGGATAACCATATCACCAAAGTCAATGGTTTTAGGTTACAATTAAAAATACCTCCAAATTATTGATAATTAGACCTAATAAAGGAAACCATATAAATTTAAAACATAGAATTTCATAATGATAAATTAGTAGTTCCATATAACTACTTGTGAAAAACATCATGAATGGTCACAATATATTGTATCATATTAATGTAATCGGGCCTAAAATATGGGTGTTAGTGGATACACACGCCAACATGAGATCACTATAATGAATAGTTGTACTTGTTATTCCAACACAAGTTTCAGATCATTGAAAAACATGTATAAAAGGGCCCTAAGTGTTATGGAACATCCTACACTCAGATATTATATAAAAAAATAATCTAGTTGAGATACAATACATGATCCTTCTCAAGATCTAACCATATTAAGCATTCACACAAATAACTATTATAACTAATTCTAACCCAAATATAATATATTCAAGAATGATATACATGAATATTTTAGGCTACTGAATAATAGTGAACACCAACATACCTCTTGGGATCATCCATTGAATATAGAATTCAGAATGATCCATTGAGGTTTCGTAGACACTCTAGAATATCCAATTTTAAAGAAATTATTTAGGAATAAAACATTAGATGGAATTAAAATCCATAGATCTTGAAACATCTTAAATAATATATGACTTATCATTATGGAAGAATGTATTATCTTTAAAAACCCCAAATAAAATTGTTTTGGGGATTATATACCTTAATTATCAATCATCAAAAAACATAGATCATCCAGAATCGATCATGAAAGGGTTGTAATTATCCATTAAAGGATTAATGGTTATATATTTTTGAGATAGATATAAATAAGAATATGAACATTTTACAAATTTGATTATGGACCATTAAAATGTATTTTTTGATGCTTATTTTTTGTACAAAAAACTTTAATATATGGTTTAGAAAATAATGAAACAACTATGAATGGATTTATGCTTCTCCTATAAAAAATATAGTGTTCTCATATGTTTTTTAAAAATGTGTTCAAATCATTCATTTAGTCACCATAACAGGCTCAATGGGTTTTCAAGGGAAGTTTTATATTTCCATTAATCATGCACCTTAATCATGTTCCACCCCAACATCCTTTACCAATATTCACACCAATTATTGTACAACTAACATTGATTCAAAAACCATTTACAAAACCTACACCCTCAAAGACCTATAAAAATATCTAAAGGAAACAAGAAACATGAATATATATTTCCAAGACATTCATAGTTCAAAACATAAGGAATAAAGGATGAATGTAACTCAAAAAATGAATAACATTACAATTCCATTATAATTACCCCTATAAAGACATTTTATACCAGAGTTGCATCTCTATGAATCATTCCTGGACAATGTTTTCAACTAATCCAAATTGTAATTCTTTCACTCCCAATATTCTTCCCAGATCCATCAATACCACCAAGGGATTTGGAAAAGTTTATTTTTCTTCTCCCACATCTCATTCTCTCTTTGATCTATATTCCACACTAAAAAATCATGTTTTTTATTATTAGTCTCAATCTCAACATCCTCATTGTTGATAAAATTCACGAGATCAGGAATACACATTTGAATAAGAGAAAAGTGAAACACATTATTTATACCATTGTAGAAAAAATTTGATATAGATGGTAAGCCACAATATTAATATGTTCATAATTCTAAAATAAAAAATAATAATCACAAGCCTTCCCTAGTTCTATAATAGTTAATACGATGATAAAGATTAAACATATAAGAAAATTATGTCACCAATACTGAACTCCAATGGTTTCCTCCACCTCTAATCAAATGTTCTCTTCCTACTCTGAGGCGTGGTCAACCACTTCCAGACCATCTGAACAAACTTAGAGGTCTCAGGTTCTGTTAATTTCCCCACCACAACTACCTCACTGATATTATTTCATCATATTGTTTAATGAAAATATTATTTATAGGGAGCCTCAAAATATTCATTCTAAATGGATTTAAGGAAGGAACTGTTGAATAAAAATTCATCCAGGTAAATATGATCATCCCAATAACCACCAAAATCTAGACCACATGCCCATAGTATATCGTAGATTATTTGGATCATACTATTTGAATGACCTTCAGTTCTTGGGTGATACATTATACTTAGTTCTAGATACATACCCAAATCCTGTTAAAAGGCATGCAAAAACTATAATTTGAAATTAAAGTCTATTATAGAAATGATTCTTGGTGGGAATAAATGAATTTATACATTCCCCAAACATATATATTTCATATATCATCTATTGAGTTAGTCTCATAGATCATTAATTAATAATCCCATTAAAAAACTTATCATTTATCACCCAAACCATATCAAAGTTTTATGGATTTTAGGGTAACCTTGTCATAATTTACATCATCATCTCATCCCACCTCCACTATAGAGTAGGAAAGTTAGGGTGAAAACCACCATAACACTGATGCGTAGCCATTACACATTAGAATGTATTTTATTATGAGATATAACAAATGATGCACCTCTTCATACCAGTCCACTAGAATAGATATTGAATGTAATCAAACATATTTTTCTACTCTAGATGCACGTCCCATTTTGATTAATGTGAGTATCTAGTTACCCCCTATATTAAAAAATCTAATACCATTCCCAACCCATTAAGATATTCCAATCCTCAGTATCTACTAACCATAATGTATCTATGCCAATGAATGCCTATCATTATTGAATTAATAGACACTCTAGATGAGACTCTTGGTTAGACACAACGTAGTAAACTAATTAATTCATTATAAAAAAGGATCATATTACCTAACTCCATGTTTCTTAGATGCATCAATAAGTCATTCCTCTATTAAACTCATGAGACCCCATCTCTCAAGTGATTTTATATCACCATTCCCATGTATATATGGTTGTTTTCTACGAAGATACTCTATAATAATAATAATAACTTTTCCACATGCATAGGCTATTTCTACATATAAATTTCTATAGATACTTTACTCAATTCCTCTTCCAAAAATTGAAATCTTATTGAGAGAATATATATCAGATGATATTGATGTCTATGTAAATAACAGAACTCACATTAATGAGATAATATTTATAATACATCTGAATGTAGACCATAACTTCCAAATCAAATGCTTTCACTAGGTGGATGCACTCATGGGATCAAAACTGACAAGACCCTTATGAAAATACACAATCCCCATTTATCATCACATACCCTAGTAATACAATTGAGTCATCATAGTTCTCTATATATCTATCCTCCCACTCTATAATAATAAAAAATATGGTCTTAATCAATATGTTCTTTATATCAACAGAAACATCCTCACACATGGAAATCTATTCAAACATCAATACCTTTTTAGTGAGACCTATCGTCATTATTTCTATGATGTAGAAGTCCTAAGTGAACTATATCTAGTATCAAACCATCAAGAGCGAACTCCTAATATCAATATGATTTGTAGGTTGGGGTAAATACATCAACATATCAACCATATTTGGGTCTATAGAAATATCAAACTCAATGGTCGAAAGAACAAAGAGATGTTCTAGTCAGATCCAGAAGTTACACTTCTATATCATAGTTGACATATGATTTTCTTCAAGTTTACTCAAATAAATTCACAAATGTATATGTATATAACTCAAGAGTATGTAAATATATAAGTGTATTATTAAAAAATAACATTATTAATGAGTCTAGATATGTAGGGACAATTTTATTCATGATTGGAATTAACAATACAAGGGAATTATTTACAATGAGAGGCATGATTTGGTACTAAAATATACTATATCTACACCTAAATGTTCCATTAATAATATCCTCATATATCCCCATCAGTAAATGGTAGTCTAAATGAATATTAATATTGTAAAACCCTTGGGATCTATGAAAAATATCAAATAGACCATAAACCCTAGGTAAAAGATAATTTTTCATTACCATCACCTGATTCAAAATCATATTTTACACATAGATTCATATACTTCCATTCAACTTCTTAGAGAAAAATAGGGGAAACCCAAAGAGAATTTCTCAGTTTGATGAATCCCTTCTAATTGAGTTCCTCAAGAAGAATCTCAATATCTATCAACTCTTATGACATCATCCAATAATGAAAAATAATAATATGTTATTAACATGGCATGAATTTAATATCTAACTCTACTCTATTGTTAGGATAAATAAATGAGACTTTATATAGAAATAAATCCTAGTATAGATCAAGAATATGAGAAAAGGAGTAGTACCCACCATCTTGTTCCACTATGATTGAAATACCTACTACCTTAGCCGTGATGAATGAAATATGGGTCAAATATGGTTCCACTCTATTTGACTGAACATACACCCACCATTAATTAAACATATTTTTCCTCTATGTGAAATAAATGATACTGACCTTAGATAAAATTCAATGGGAGGGATATAACTATCTAGAGAGTACATTCTAATGATCAGAACAATGATTATCATCTTAGGGTCATGAAATCATGGAAATTCCACCAGGGAGAAGCAAAAACATTTCACTCCAATAATCTCTGGATATGATCATATTTCTTCCCCATGGGTGTGTTGAGAGATATAAAATATAATGATAACATAAATAGTGCATTGATACCAATAACTACTTGAACATATATAAAACAATTGGAATCACCAACATTGAAAGGATACTTAGATAAGGAAATGGTGATTGGTATTATACCTTGACCAATCCATAGTCCATATCCAAATTCATTTAATACATATCCTATCAAATATAATTGAACATACATATATCCATGGGCATGACGTAGAGCTTCATGACTCACATAATTCAATGTTGTCTAAGCAGCCTAATATTTTTACTAAGGACCCTACCTAGATCACTGAGTCCTAGTTATTATCTATAGGGTGCTACTACTAAAAAATAACATAAAATATTTTTACAAGAACCATTGGAGATTTAAAAGATTTCCTCACTTGAAAATGTTAAATACAATGTAGGATAGATCATATAATAACATATTAACTTCCCACAGATGAAGCAACAAATAAATCATCATAATTAGATGAGAAATACCTAATCTTATCATCTTGTTAACCACCACCCTAACTTGTATCCTTATTATACCTCATACTTTTAGTAGTATATTCATTAAATACATTATTTGGATGTCCACCTAGACATGTACAAAATGATAAAAGAATACCAGCTACTCATACATCATTTATTTTATTCTCAACTACCAAGGTCTTATGTAGAACATCTAGGTATGTCATCAGGTCTAAACGAATAATCATCAATATGATATTAGGATGAACTCATATCTATAAATTTTTATAGTTATATTACTTTTTATACATAAAAGGAATGGAAAATAAGAGTTTTATAAAATGAAATGATTACACAGATACCATCATGGATCCTTAATAAATCTCAATGAATTTTATAGACTGATCAAAATTTAATGAGATGGGAATTAATTATTTGAAAAGCAGGTTCTCCATAACCCCCCAATAAATTCCCTCACATCTTACATCTTGTACCATAATAGGACACCAACTCATGATTTGTCCAGGAACGATGAACACCACTATCATGACTCTTTTTTTTATCGGGCATCTCCGAAATGTCGAAAATTCACTAAATTATTTTGTTTTTAGTATTTAACATCTTGTATTACATCAATTCCTTGAATGTTATGTAGTTCTAGTATATGAAATTCATAAGAATAATCAACTATGGTCTTTTGTAATCCCCCATCCTGGGGAGATGTAATATGACTTACTAGAGTCTGTTGTGGCACTAATTTATGAACAATTAGTGTAGATATGAAAATATGCACATCTTAGACTTCCTATATAGATTTTTGCAGATATAGTGAATCCTGACTAGCATAAATATTCTGGAATATGTAGGGAGGTTTTTTCTTTGAATTCCAAATAAAACATTTATAATTCCTAAATAAATTAATATATTAAAAAATTAAATAGTTATATGGTATAGATAAGGTATGTGTAATAGAAGAAATATATAATTAGATTGCAACATAAAAGGTATTAACCTCTATGTTCAACCTAATGAACAAGATAATTAATCAATTATTAAAAATTATTCAGAACAATATATCTACTGAAACATGACAACAATATTAATTTTAGTTAAAAAATGCCATCACCTATATATTAGGACAACAAAAACATAGATACATCACTCAATAGAGAATATATATAAGGTATGATATAATATTCCAATACATGATTAATGAAGGCCCTAAAATAGAATAAAACTATAAATATAATGTCATAAATGTTGATTTGGAGGTCTTATATACAAGTTCAATTTAGGTACATAGAAGCTCCAATACCTAAGACCCACACAAACTATATTATTTCTATTATATAATTAACCAAATAAGAAGAAATAATGGAATATACATTAAATAATATTGTGTAACACCCCAACATGTATTTTCCAAAATGTCACCCAAATGAAGATTCTTTATTAACTCATGTGTGTGTCCTATGAACAAACATGCTATTGACTAGAGGTGAGTTTCTAAGGTGTGTTGGGGGGAATATATCCTCAATAATCATTATCATCCAATATAATGATGAAAAAATATAAAAAAATAAATACTTGGAATCTAATTAAGAAATAAAAAGATTTAAAAAATTAACTCATGGCATGCATATAAATAAATGAAGCTCCAATTATGGTAATGAAAGAGTAAATAATGTACAAGAAAATATATAAAGAGACACTATAGAATCCTATGTTTTTTATAATTATATATATACCATCTCTATGATCTATTGTTCAAAAATATATTCAGTTACCCCTTCCATTACCTAGATCGCAAATTAACATATATTCACATGAATTTATATTATTTTGTTGAAATTGATTAATAAAACTCATTTAAATACCAATGAGTATTCCTTGTCATATGTTCCCAAGTATAATAGGTGTATCCCATGATAAAAAATAAATTTGAAAGCTAGATCCAATGGTCACATATCCAAATAGATGTTATTACAAAGATACCATGATCCTCGTATCTACCTTCCTAAGTTTCATGCCGAATGAACAATTGAAAAGGCTATCACTAAAGGTTAAGAGATAACTAATTGAATCGGGAGAATATCTCTCTGTATTTTAATGTAATCATATTATATCGGGTAACATGGTAAAATCATCCCGCCTGTAACATCCTAGGTAAATAATGAATATGAAATGTTCATATATATTATAATTTTTTAATAAATTATTAATATTACTTTAATGGATATTCTATGTTTGATGGTGTACCCATACACAACAACGATTTTCTTTGAAATCTTACGTTGCACACTAATAATATAATTATTTTAAATGGTAGTTGACACCTAGCCATTGTATTGAAGGGAATTAATAAAACTAACTACAATATGATTATAAATGTTTGTTAAATGTATTTACTTTTATCCAATAAAATTTAGAGGCTTAAAATGTAAATAAATCTGATTTTAATCTTAATTTACATTAAAGGCCGATTTACCGCCTTTTGATGGCGAACCCTATTTAAATCTAGTTTTTGTCACTTTCATATTTTCATTTTGAAAAAATAAAATTATTCATTAAATTCATATTATAAATATTAACTGTGGGTAAATTTTTGTTATTTTTCTGATAAAATTCATTTTTAATGAATAGTGAAAAATACTTTATTTTGTTTTAAAATTTCTTTTTAATCAAATTTAGTTTTAAGGATATGTTATTTTTTTATTTGGTTTTAAAGAGTTATTAAAATATATTTTTACCATTTAATCCAATGGTGGTCATTTGAATTAATTTCACTTTGAAATTTTACATAAACAAGTGTCAATCTTTTGATAGATATTGTTTCTTAAAAACACGCTATTTGTTTTGACAGCGGGAATTGATTATAAAATTAATTAATGGAACATATATGTTTTTTATTTGGTAAAATTGATATCATTTTTGAGTTTGGAATATTAAATATATATGAGGGAGAATTTTTGGTATTTTTCTTACAAATGATAATTTTTAATGAATAGTGAAAAATACTTCATTTTACTTCCGAATTACTTTTTATTATAATTTAATTATATAGTTAGATTGTGTTTTTAAATGGTTTTAATTTGTAATTGAATATTGTTTTATCAATTAATACAGTATTGTTCATTATAAGTAATTTCACATTTCAATTGGATGTAAATACAAGTTAATCATTTGATAAATTTTACTTCTTAAAAACATGTATTTGGTTTTGACAATGGAAATTATTTTTAAATTTATTACGGAAATTTCTATTTTTGGAATTTGATAAAATGGGTTAAATATTCTGAATTAGAATGTCCATATTATGTAATTAAGAATCTTTTGTTTTTGGACATTATGAATAGTAACGACGACAATTATCATTAATTTTCGTGATAAATTAGTAATGGAGAAGTTAAGGGTAATAAAATAATATAATAAAAAAAATGACCAAAAATGTGTTTTAATGCTATTGGTTCTATAATGGATGATCATGGGATTCCTTGTTCCAACTTTGGGACCCCATGGAAACACTTTTGGGTGATAGTGACATTTTATCATTTTATTTTTAACGAAATGAAAATATTACAAAAGAATGTAACACCTAACTAAATTTTTTTTACTTTTTTATACATAAATTATTTCATAGACTATACATATTAATTGGAAAGATAAAAAGATTTCCTACATCCTGTTATTTTTTTATAATTTTTAAACATTAATTAAATAAATTTATTTATGACACCATTATGATGCAGTGATTACCTAATTACTGAATGATTTAAATAAAATGAAATGATAATGTAATATCAAAGGCTTACGCTTGTCTAAAACTTATTAGATTGGTGGATTTGAAACCCTTATCACCTTATCCTCGAAATATATCATTTTGGGACCATTCAAATATGAAAATCATTTTATAAAAAAGTAACTATCCAAGACTTTCAAAAGTGACACTCCTCCCTCTTATAAAAGGCCCCACCTCTACCACCTTACCAACACCTCCCTAGCCCTTGGCCCATCCAACCACTGCTCATATTGTCTCTCTGCATCCCTCTCTTACTACTAGAAGCCTCCATTTGAGCATAAGTGTTTTCATATAAGACTTTGGGACCAAATTAAAAAGTTTTATCCGATTTGAAGGAATATAATGAAACGAACAAGACAAGTCGGACTTGAGGTAAGGGATATAACCTTTCTCTTTCTTTTTAAGTACACTCATTATTTCACTTCTTTTAAGATCCAATTTCATATATTTTTGGATGTTATTCTATATTCATCATACAATAATTTTTATGTTCATATGATGAGAGACCCTAATTGATATATTCAATCCATTTTTGGAAGTTTTATGTGGCACCGTTTGGCTGACGAATTTTCGTAAGGGGATATCTTATCTCCCTTTTAATTTCTATGATATTTTCATTGCTCGACACATATTTATTGCATGTGGTTTATTGTGTTCTTACATACGATATATATTATCATGATTCTATTTATATTCACGGCATTCTGTGATTCATATTGTGTTTATTATCTTTTGGTCATATGACTCGATTGATTACAATTAGGTATGGGGTTTTTATCTCACTTTTTATTCCTATGATATTCATGCTATATTCATCACTATCTCCGTCGAGTGGTTTCTGTACTGACCATGATTCTACTATTTCTGTAATATACTCTCATTTATGGGTATCTACATGAGAATTGTTTATTATTTCTTTCATGGGTTGTACGTTTCGAAAGTTACCCAAATCGGAATGGGAACCTTTCACCATCCTCTTTTTAAAATACTTCTTTTGTTAGGTCTTTTAATTTACATCTTGTTATGTTAGGTTATTTTCTTCTCTATCCTTATTGTTATAAATATTATGTCCAGTGATGAGATACCCTTTTCTCTCACATCAACTCATTTTTTTAATTTTAATGTGACGCTGTTAGGCTGTCGAATTTCTGTAAGGTAACTTCTAAACCCAATTTCAATTCTTTGGATCAAACCTCTACTTCTTGATTATGTCGTAATATGAATATGTGTGGATGACCACTGATTTTTTTACACTTAATATCCTCTTATTTTAGGTGTATTTATATTTTACACACATAATCATGTAATTGATTTATCATTATTCTAAGGATATGGACATTGTAAGGGACATCGTCTCAATATCCTTTCATTGAGACATATTTCATTTCATACACAACTTTCTTTTATAGGGCGTATAATCCCCTTTGACTTTTACTTTTATTCAAAAGGATTATTTTTATACAAAGCGTTTTACTAAACGACCAAACGGAATGTTTTTGTATTACGTCTGCGGCGCCAACGACTTCTCTGCCGCCGTGACCATTATTTGAGTTTTGGATTCCACTACAAGCCATAAATTTTTTTAAATGAAAAATAAATACCATGTTTTACATTTTTGTTATTTTGTTATTGAAAATGGTTTTGATAATGTTTTGATTAATCAACGTGTCTTTGATATTCTGTAAATCACTTCGGAGAAACCTTAGCTTTTAACTCTTTTTCATTACCAAATGCATTGGAGAGCTATCATGGGCATACCCGTACTTAGTTTATCACGGAACCACCCGACTTAATAAACAATTCCCATGAACCATAACATAATCGTATCACATAGAACATGCATAAAATAAACATAACATTTATACATTTTAATCACAAGATATCAAAGACTTGTTGATTAATCAAAACATTATCAAAACCATTTTCAATAACAAAATAACAGAAATTTAAAACATGGTATTTATTTTTCATTTATAAAAATTTATGGCTTGTAGTGGAATCTAGAACTCAAATAATGGTCATGGAGACAATGACTTCTCTGCCGCCTTGACCATTATTTGAGTTTTGGATTCCACTACAAGCCATAAATTTTTATAAATGAAAAATAAATACCATGTTTTACATTTCTGTTATTTTGTTATTGAAATTGGGTTTGATAATGTTTTGATTAATCAACGTGTCTTTGATATCTTCTGATTGAAATGTGTAAATGTTATGTTTCTTTTATGCATGTTCTATGTGATACGATTATGTTATGGTTCATGGGAATTATTTATGAAGTCGGGTGGTTCCGTGATAAACTATGGACAGGTATGCCCATGATAGCTCTCCAATGCATTGGGTAATCAAAAGAGTTAAATGCTAAGGTTTCTTCGAAGTGATTTAGGTAATATACTGTGATGGGTATTCCAAACATCACCATTAGGGTTACTCCCTATGTAAAGAATGTTATTATTACCCCATGCTACCTTTATGTCTTATGATTTCTAGAATTTATACATAAATATTATGATTTCAGAAGGTATTTTATGATTGAAAGGTATGGTTTCGTTGATTTTTATTTACTGGTGGGTTAATGTTTCTTTTCATTATATTATAACCCTTACTGAGCTTTTTATGCTCATCCCATGTTTTGGAATTGTTTTTCACAGGTTATAAGTATAGGTAAGAGAAAGGAAGTATCCAAGAATATTTATAACAATAAAAGAACTCTTGTTTTATTTATGGTTTTTTTATTGATTTTAAAAATCGGGTATAGTAGTAGTTTCTACTTTGTAATCTTCTGAGATTTAATAGTTATGTCCTAATTCATTAAAACTCTAAACCTGAAAAGTCACTCTATGTAAATTACACATTTAATTCAAGATTATGTAATGTTTTATGGTTCGGTACTTATAGTTGGTATCAGAGGTCGGTTTAGATAACTTTAGAGGTTATAGTGTTGACTAAGAATAAGTGACCAGTTGTGTATAACCACAATGGTTAGTATATTAGAAGGAGTCATTGATATTTTTGAATGTTGGAATGAGTTTGTGATAACATGGATATGTATATCATTGTGTTTATCTTTATCATTAGTAAATAATGATTTTTTTAATATACTCAGACTGACATTTTTTTAGTAAATGGATGTATCTAGTAGGCACCAAATTGAGAATGGGTTTGAAGGAAGCTGTGGTGGTTATCTGATTAAGAGACTGGATGAAAGGCATGAGATAAAATTGAGGTTAAATCATGTTATCGTTATTTTTTAAGATTTTATCTCTTTTTGGGGAATGTTTTAAGAATTATATAGTTTTGGAAAAAGGGAGAACACACAGACCATGTGACAACCCATCGCGTCAGACCAAGATGCGGGAATCAAACCCACAACCAAAGTGCGACTGGTATTTATCGCCTACCACTGGACTACAAGATGTCCCTGGTTAGTATGAAAAATTCTTTTTAGTTAGATGATTTTATGAATTACGAATAAGTTGTGTTTGGGTTATCTATAGAAACGATTGACCTATTATGGAGGATATGTGATTAGGCTAATTACTTTTCAGTATGAGACGTTAAGAGTAACTGAGGTTATTTGGAGATAAATGTAAAGATTTACCTTCAAAGATTATGCGATGAAATCCTTTAGAGATTTGGGTCTCAATATAAAGCTGGTTTATTTTTGATGAATTTTAAGGGAAATTTTGTATTGAATTGTCTTTGTTGAACTTTGGGTTGTTTGAATAATTTTGGAGATTAAGAGTAGTTTTTCTTTTTGTAATAGATTATCTTTTTTTTTGGATTTTCTGATCTTATACAAACAATTTTGGTTTTGGATATTGTTTAAAGACATGGTAAATATATAGTTCATATTTTGTGACTTATGTGATTCTCTAGAAGTTGATTATAGCGCTCTTAATGTTAACAAGTCATCCTAAATACTCATCTTTTGGATCTAATATGGGTTTGTGTAAGAAATATAATAAGAGCTGAAAGTATACACGGTAAGTAAGTATGTTAACTTATGTTTTAGTTATGATCATAAATGAATTCCTCAATGAAATTTAACTTAATACATAAACTTTGTATGTGAACTTTTCCTATTGGGGAATCAAATACCGTTTAACCCATCAAAATTTTGTGAATTTCTGGTGGTTAACTTTCTCCTAAAAATATTTTACCATCACTCTCCACCAGAAATTGATAGTTTGTTTTCTCCTCCATATCAATGTTTTGATGGAATCCTAGTATCTATTATATTGGGTGACCTTTTTACTTTTTTCTTTCTTTTAAAGTGATAGTTTAATTTACTCCTCTTCCGATGTGGGGCATTAAATGAAGTTTTCGACCACAATTTTAAAATTGTGAGGATGCAATTCCCAAAAGGGGGGAAGGATGTAACATCACCGGAGAATAATTAATATTAAATGATCATATATATTATTATTTTGGAATAAAATATTAATATTACTTTAAAGGATATTCTATGTTCGATGGCATACCCAATACGCAACAACGAGTTTCTTTGAAATCTTACATCGCCCACTAATACTATAATTATTTTAAATGATAGTTGACACCTAGCCATTATATTGGAGGGAATGAATACAAATAACTCAAATATAATTATATATTTTTGTGAAATGTATTTACTTTTATCCCATAAAATTTAGAGTCTTAAAATGTAAATTAATCTGATTTTAAGCATAATTTACATTAAATGGCCGATTTACAATCTTTTGATGGAGAACCATATTTAAATCTACTTTTGGTAACATTCATATGTTTATATTGACAAAATAAAATTCTTCTTTAGATTCATATCATCAAAATTTACTTTTGGTAATTATTTGTAATTTTTCTGATAAAATTCATTTTTTAATGAATAGTGAAAAATACTCTATTTTATTTCAGAAGATCATTTTAATATAATTTATTTATACAGTTATATTATCTTTTAAAATTAATTTAATGTTTAAATAAAATATATTTTTACCATTTAATTCAATGGTGTTCATTGGAATTAATTTCACTTTTAAATTGTACATAAAAAGTGTCAATCTTTTAATAGATATTGTTTCTTAAAAACACGCTATTTGTTTTGACAGTTGGAATTGATTATAAAATTAAATAATGCAGCTTATATGTTTTTAATTTCGTAAAATTGATATAATTTTTGAGTTTGGAATATCAAATATATATTAGGGTGAATGTTTGGTATCATTCTGTCAAATGTTCATTTCTAATGAATAGTGAAAAATACAGCATTTTACTTCAAAACTACTTTTTCATCTAATTTAATTATATAATTAGATTGTCCTTTTAAATGGTTTTAAAGTATAATTGAATATTTTTTATCACTAAGTAAAATTTTTTTCATTTTAAGTAATTTTACTTTTCAATTGGATTTAAAAACAAGTCAATCTTTTCATAGTTTTTACTTCATAAACACCCATCTTTGGTTTTGACAACGGGAATTATTTTTAAATTAATTAATGAAATTTCTATGTTTGGAATTTTTTATATTGGTTTAAAAATTATTAATAAGAAGGTCCAAATTATTTAATTAAGAATATTTTGTTTTTATACATTATGAATAGTAATGACGACAATTATCATTAATTATCGTGAATAATTAGTAATCAGGAAGTTAAGGAAATA
Source organism: Viscum album (assembly GCA_963277665.1). NCBI lineage: Eukaryota > Viridiplantae > Streptophyta > Magnoliopsida > Santalales > Viscaceae > Viscum > Viscum album. The sequence goes on along the minus strand of OY728159.1, from coordinate 1,142,943,873 downwards.
AAGTAAAATCATAAAAATAAAATATGACCACAACATGTGTCCTAATGCTATTTGGGCAGTCATGGACGACCATGGTATTCGTTGTGCCAACTTTGGGACCCCATGGAATCACTTTTGGGTGATAGTGACATTTTATCATTTTATTTTTAAAGAAAGGAAAATATAACAAGAGTATGTAACACCTATGTAAAACAATTTTAATTTTTTCAACATAAATAATATCTAAGACAATAAATAGTCATTGGAAATCTAGAAAGATTTCCTACATCATGGTATTTGTTTTGTAATTTTTAGACATTAAATAAATATATTTATTTATTACACCATGATGATGCAGTGATTACCTCATTAATGAACGATTTAATTAAAATGAAAATATAAGGTAAAATATAATACTTACACTTTTCTAAACCCTATTGGATTGGTGGATTTACATTCATTATCAATTTATCCTAGAAATATATCATCGTGGGACCTTTAAAATATGATACTCATTTTATAATAAAGTAAGTTTCCAATACATTCCAAAAGTGACCCTCCTCCCACTTATAAAAGGCCCCCACCTCTACCCCCTTACCCACACCTCCCAAGACCTTGGCCCATCCAACCTATTCTCATATTGTATATCTACATCCATATCTTACTTCAAGAAGCCTAAATTTGGGTATAAGTCATTCCAATGAAGAATTTGGGATCAAATCAAAAAGAGTTATCTGATTTCAAGGAATATAAAGAAACGAACAAAACAAGACGGACATTGGTTAAGGGATCCAACCTCTCTCTTTCTTTTTAAGTACTATCTTTTATGTCACTTATTTTAATCTCCTATCTATTATGTTTGGGGATGTTCTTTTATATTCCTCTTACTGTACTTTTTTTGTTCATATGATGAGATACCCTAATTGATATTTTCAATCCATTTTTGGAAGTTTTAAGTGGCGCTGTTAGGCTGTCAAATTTTCGTAAGGGCATATCTTATCTCACATTTAAATTTAGTGAGATTTCCACTGTTCACCAATTATTTATTTCATGTGGTGTATTGTGTTCTTCCATTTGATATATATTATCATGATTATATTTATATTCATGGTATTATGTGATTCATATTTTGTTTATTATCTTTTGGTCATACGACTTGATTGATTACAATTAGGTATCGGGGTTTTATCTCACTTTTTATTCCCATGAGACGCATTCTATATTCGTCACTATATCCATTGAGTGGTTCATGTACTGACCATTATTCTACTAGTTGTGTAATATACACTCATTTATGGGTATTTACATCATCATTTTTTGGTCCTTCTTTCATGGGGTGTACTTTTCGACAGTTACCCAAATCGGTAAGGGAAGCTTTCACCCACCTCTTCTTAAAAGACTTATTTTGTTAGGTCTTTTAATTTACATCTTGTTATGTTGGGATATTGTATTCTCAATCCTTTTTGCTATAAATATTATTTCCAATTGATGAGATACCCTTTTCTCTCTCATCAACTCATTTTCTGAAATTTAAAGTGACGATGTAGGGTATCGAATTTCTGTAAGGGAGCTTCTTAACACAATTTCAATTCTTTGGATCAATCCTCTACTTCATGATTATGTCGTACTTTGAATATGTGTGGATGAACTCCAATTGTTTTACACTTAATATCCTCTTACATTATGTTTATTTATATTTTCCACACATAATCGTGTAATTGATGTATCCTTAATCTAAGGATACTGAATTTGTAAGGGACTTCGTCTCAATATCCTTTCATTGAGGAATATTTTGTTTTATACACAACTTTCTTTTATACGGTGTATAACCCCCTTTGAATTTTGCATTTATTGTAAATTATTTTTTTATATGATGTGTTTTACTAAATGAAAAAAGGAAATGTTTTTGTGTTACGTATGTGGAGACAATGACTTCTCCGCTGTTGTGACCATTATTTAAATTTCGGGTTCCTCTACAAGCCATAACATTTTTTAAAATGAAAAATAAATACCATGTTTTACTTTTATGTTATTTTGGAATTGAAAATTGTTTTGATAATGTTTTGATTATATCAATGTGTCTTTGATGTCTTGTGATTGAAATGTGGAATTGTTAGGTTTCCATTATGCATGTTTTATGTGATAAAATTATGTTATGGTTCTTGGGCATTGTTTATGAATATGGGTGGTTCCGTGATAATATAAGGGCAGGTGAGCCCACGATAGCTCTCCAATGAATTGGGTAACGCGAAGGAGTTAAACGCTAAGGTTTCTCTGAAGAGATTTAGGAAATATACTGTGATGGGTAATTCAAACGTAACCATGAGGGTTACTCCCTACGTAAGAATGTTATTAATTACTCAAGTTACCTTTATGACGTATGATTTCTAGGAGTTATACATAAATATTGTGATTTTCGAAGGTATGTTATGATTGAATGTTATGGTTTCATTGATTTGTATTTATTAGCGGGTTTATGTTTACTTTCATTATATTATCACTCTTACTGAGCTTTTTATGTTCATCCCAAATTTTTGAAATGTTTTAAACAAGTTATAAGGAAGGGTAAGAGAAAGGAAGTATTCATGAAGATTTATATCAATCAAATAAATCACTTTTTATTTAAGGATTTTTTTGTTGTTGTGATAAATCGGTTATAGAAGTAGTGTCTACTTTGTAATCTTCTAAGATGTAATAGTTATATCCTAATTCTATAAAACGTAAATCCTTAAAAGATCCTCAATGTGAATTATTCATTTAATTCAAGATTAAGTAATGTTTTATGGTCAGGTCCTTATACCACCTCTATCATAGGTCAAGACACAAGACAATCGAACCACATCACCCATAAGAAGTCAGCCCTAATGGATTTTGTATCATGTCGATTACTTATGTTAGATAATAGAGTTATCTTACCCATGACACCATTACAATGGGTCTAGACTCAAGATCATAATAAAGCCACCCTATATTCACACTATTTATCTTCATAATAAAAAAATATGTGCACTCCCTCTATAATAGAAAACAATATCACGTTGGACCACATGTTACATGTAAAAGTGTGAATACACAGAAATTAATGGTTATTATACATATAATGATAGATCATATGAATAAAAACATTGAATTCCATCATGAGAAATTATTATAAACATACTTATACATTCAATCATTATTAAACATGGTTTTCATCTAGACTAACATACTTCGAGGATAAATTAACATATACAAATCTCACGATATATAAAGATAACCAGAAGAAATATATTTTATGCATTGTAAATTAAGTAATTCTAAAAAAAGGTTTCCATAAAGGGAAAAATATTATTCAATATCCTATGATTTAAATTAACTTTATACCATAGTCATTTATATGGAATATAATAAAACCCATCAAGAGATGGTTCACCTGTTATGCCAGGAGATCTAACTAGATTCTTCTTGTACAATAACGAAACCTAAAAAAAATCCCAAATAAACCACATCATGGTTAAGAAATTATATTCAAGAACATTCCATGTAAATGAAAAATTGACCACACTATTATTACTCTTAAGATCCACAAAAATTAATGATTTTAGATTAATAAATGGCAGTAACATCAACTCTATAGTATTAGTACTATTCCTAATACAATCCACGAATTATTTGTTAATTTAAATAGTAATATATAGATCTAGAAATATCCTTGTAGATACATGAATCATCTTAATGATAAAAGGTTATATATAAATGGAAACCAATGTTTTTTATATCATGTATCACAAACCTTATTTCTCAAATCTTCAGGATAATTGGATATTCTAGAAATAAGAATTAATGGGAATGAATTATCAATGGAATTTTAGTACAGTATCTAGTTTTGATATGGATATAAAATCATATAATAAAATGAAAAAATGTGTGATTAATATCTACTAAAACATATTTTTATATAATTATTTCAAAATAACATGGTTTTTAGCATGTTTTGGAAATATATGGACTAACGTTGTGGGGATTTCATCTTCAGTTCCACATCAACAAGGTTTTATTTTATCCTAATAGTTTGTATGGTTTCATTAACCATAATCATCAATTTTGTATCTACATAGATTCCTCTTCTAATTATTCCATGAATTCTTAGAGAATCATCATTGTTTTTTAAAAAATTTCACTAGTCATGAACTATCAATATGAATGAAACAATATCAAAAACTAACCAAAACATCCTGAATCATAGATCAAAATATTAATAGTTAAAAGAAAGAATATTAAATTTCTAAATTAACTTATAAAATACATAACCAATCAACATATATTATTGTTTTAATGGAACATTTTATAGATAAATTATCTTTTAGAGTGGGAGAGAGGATAACTAAAATTGAATCATGGGTTTTGAAACACTTACATCACACCTAAGGTTACATCAAATGGATTTACCCTAAATAATTTAGATGATGTAATCCTAGTTAGATATAGGGAATATAGTTTTTGATTCATGTGTTCAAATAGTGATTTCAAAAAATTATTTTCATGGAATTTTTTTTTAGATGTGAGGAGAATACTGTAATCAAGGGGTGTTAATATTTCAAAGAGAAAGGGTTCCTTTAGAATAATGCCTTGATTATATTATTTTTATATAATTAATGTGAATGGTGTTGGCTATTTTTAATTTAATTAGTTTACTATTATAAAATGTAAGAATATGTTTTACCAAAATCACCAAAAACAGAATGGAATATTTGAAAAACATTCTCAATAGAAATGACTAAAAATTAGTTTTTAGATTATAAAAAATAAAATATGTATCAAAATATCATGTATTGGTTTTTAAACTTAATTTAATAATACTAAATGAATTAATTATATCATTAGTATTTTTTTAAAAATACTTATAATTATTTCATAATAATATCTTGATAATGTCATAAACCATATAGAATTTGAAAAAACAATGTTTTTAAATATTAACTATAAAATTCTCATTATAATGAAATAAGAAAAAAATCACCATACCATAATTATTAAAACATAAATTATAAATAATTTTCTATATTATCAAACTAATATTATAAATACTATAAGTTTAATATTTAAATTAATTCATGTAATACATGAAAAATTAAATAAAATACAAATAAATACGATTATGTAATCATTAGTGATTGAATTTATGTATTTTATAATATTTATGATGGATTATTAATTCAAATATATATACTTTCAAACAAAATATTTTCTATAAAACTAAAATTTTATATCAATATTTTTTTATTAAACAATAAACCTGTAATTTTAAGGAAAAAATTTCGAAATGATTTTATGGAATTTTAGTATTTATATTTTATTATATTTTCAAACATTAAATATAATTTATTTATATTTTTTCTATTTTTATAGGTCTATTTTCCTTTTTTAATTATATTTTGTTATTTATAATGTTAAAATATTATTTCAATAGTTGTATAATTACATTACATTTAATAGATATCTCTTACTTCATTTATCATTCAGCTAGTCAATTACTATAAAAAATATTTATATTTTATTTATTAAATATCAATATAGTTTTGAATTTATTTTTTTTGTTTTTCCAAATTTTTGTGTGACAATACTTGTTCTATAAGACTAGGGAACACTATAATATAATATTTTGGTTGTTTTATTCCATTAAAACCTTATTGAACAAATTTTTTGTTTTCGAGATTATTTTTCAAACATTTTTTATAATATCTTTTTATTATAAAATTTATTGATATTTTTTATGTGGTGTGTTTCATTTGTACTATATATTGTAAAATACATATATTAATATTGGGAAATTTAACATATTTGAAACTTATAGTTGATTAAATTAATCCACCTACAAATATTTTACCGTCAATATTTAAACTAAAATTATTAGATGAAAATTCATTCGGGTAATTATAATACATTGCATCATTAGAATCCCATGTTACCTCATCATAAAAATGATTACTACATTATACATTGATAAGATAAGTGGTATTATTTATTATCAATTTATCACTATGATTTATGATTTTGACTAGCGTCCCATTATAAGATAGATAATTGTCCAACATAACCACATCTAGATAAAATACATATAAAGAATATAGCATGTACTACCTCAAGAGAGACATGTCGAACACCCTATATAGTTTGGGAATGTATGAGGGAGTAGAAATTCGACAGGTCACAACCCTGAAATGATTGGGAATATAATGTTTTTATATATACCTAATACACCACTCTTCGTTTTTCCCAAACCTCGTAACTATATTTTACAAAAATATTTTAATGAATAATTTTTATCTTTATTAAAACTATACGTATCAATGATGATTTTTATAATAAATTTTATAATGAATATGAGCTACTCTGCTGTGTTGAGAAATAGCTTATAATATTTCTATCACATCTTAAACCATTTCTTCTCTTAATAGAATCTTTTATCCAATATCATCCTATATTTTTTTAGTTCTATAGTTACATCAATATAATTATTCATATGAAGATATATTAATGATTATGTGGAACGTATTTTTTTGAGAATCATTCCTAATAAATGTTTTGATCTTAACCCACCACACCATTAATTTATTTAGAACATTATCTTATAATAACCTCTATAGATGGAATGTTAATTTAATAATGACCATTTCTCATGGGATGGTATATTATAATTATGTTCAAATATGTGTCTAATTCATTTTAGGACCCTTCTTGAAGAATGAGTTGAATTTTATATCGTGATAAAATTTAATTTGTAGTGGTGTTAAATGCGGAATACCCTCTTCATAGATATTGACATTTTTATATGATCATGTTAGAAGACTTATTGAATAAAAATTAAGTGGGTTGAGAGTACAATATGAAACAACACAAAAAATTGAGAATTTATTCTCTAATACGTATTAGTATGACCCTTTCCATGTCTATTTTGATATTATCTATTTTCCATATTCTTAGGATTAATAGTAACTCCATCCATTTTGAAACTATCCATTATAAAATAACTTTTATACTTTAAAAAATATGAATTTATATTCAAAAATAGAAATTATATTATCACGCAACATGTTCATATATATATATATATATATATATCTATAAATAATTTGGATTCCAATTATTATAGAGAATTTTTAGCTAAGAGAATTATATAATATCCCTTTCATTATATATATCTTAGATAATAACTATAATCAGGAATCATTCCTTGAAAATAAATCTTTAATGTTGTTAAACACTGATACAATTATATTATATATTTCTTCGTTAATCTTTTATATCACTAAATAATCAACTATATTCTCCTCAATATTCTACAAAATATTTTTCTTCTCAGCTATTTTATGAGGTTAATATTCCATTACTTCTTTAATTATTCATGTATCATTTCTTAATCAATATAATAAAATTTAGCCTTCTTTATTCATCATATTTCATAAGGATGTAGGATTCCTTTTTATTATAGAATCTAAATATTTATTTTCATTCGCGGAATAGTATTTGCTTGATTGTCCAAAGCCTTTGATAAGATCTATCCATTGTTTTTTATGTTTTATGGTAACCTTTTATTAGAATAAATATATTCATCTTTTACAATCAGTTTATTGGTCACAATATTCTCTAGAGTGATAATTTTAATATATTTTCAAGGAAGGGATTACCATTACTAATATTTGATCATAGGATATGTCATATTTCTAATGTATTTTTAATCATCATAGGTAATATTCTACATAATCATAATTTTTCATGATTTCATTATCCATGAACATATTTAAATAATCATTGTTTATTAAAAATCCCTCCCCACATAAGGTAATTTAATGTATTAGTGTCATGAAATTCCTTTTCATTGACTCTATGAAGATATCAATATTTTAATTTGTCTATAAAAAAATAATCTAAGCACGTTAGCATAGCTAGTGGTATGGAATGTCAAGAAAACATTATCTCAAACATTCAATAATACTCCATAAAGCCAAGAAAACTATGGATTTACAACAACTTTTGGGAATATTTTATTCATATGTTATATTAGTTTTCGAGATATCTATTTATATACACTAACTTCTTGTATTCTTCAAATTATATGTGACTAAATTCATCTAAAAATATAATTTACTATACTTTTGATAGAAATTCGCAATTCAAAAAGTATTAAACACAATGCTAAAGTGTTCATTATAATATTCCTTATTTTTATAATATATAAGAATATCATCAGTAAATATCTTTACAAATATATCTAGGTAACATATAATTACATTATTAATCAATTATATGTTTTTTAAAGTATTATCATGTCAAAATTAAATCACTACTAACTCCTAGTGTACATACATTGTAAAGAAATGTAAGTATAGTGAATATCCTCCCTTATCAAAATTAATTGATGATATAATGATCAAATATACATCTTAGTTAATAAATGATCCAATATATATGATTTAAAAAATCATCAATATATGTGATTTTGTTACTTTATCATTATTATAATATATTAAATCATAAAGTAATCAATAAAAATATTGATTAACCATTCCATATATATGTAGAAGAGGATTGGTGCAACCCATAGAGAATCACTATGGTGCATAGAACCATTATATATATTTTCTTATTAGTTTATTCTTCAAAAAATCATGTTCAATGGTGGTTATTATAAATTTACTATTTGATATGTCCTTACTCATAGAATAGGCGCTATGAAATACTACACCTATAAACATGAATAAGATCTTAAACCTCTTTAGAAAATACATCAATATATTTAATTATAATATAATTGTCATTAAGTACATTTTTATTTTTATATAGTCATTTGATCTTGATTGGATTCATCATATGAAAAATAATATCTGAAATTAATAGGGAATCAAAAGTTATTTTTCATAATGTTCTTGTATTTTTATATAATTATATGTTGGTTCAATATATGGAATATAATTTCCCTCTACTAGAATAGGATATACTATATATATAAATCACATATATATTCCGATCACATTATCAAATTATATTAATTATTTTACTAAAATATTGTCATGAATATGTTTCACACCAAATGATCATTGGGTTGTTGAGATCTTAATTTTTGTGTTTTATTTTTACTGAATAACATTGAATTATCAATTCATTTTTATGTAAATATGGTAAATATAGAATGTTGGGTTGATATTTTATTGACCTATGAATTTGGAGAACATGATATCTTAATAATAGGGCCACATTTTTTCAAGTAAATAAATTTAAACACCCATCTTGGAAATTGGTTTGATGCATCTCTCCAAAATTATTATGAAACTAGAATAATTTTACAATTTTTTGGAATATTGGAAAATAATTTTCATTTAAGGAAAATTAATTTTAATGTGTTCGAATATCTAAAATTTCTTATATCTATTTTAGAGGGAATAATTCAATGATTAGGTAATTCAATTGAGTTTGAATATAAATTAAAGGAAGAAAAAATTAAAAAAATAGAATTTGATTTTCATATTTATAATTATGTACTATTAGAATATTTTTCAATGTAATTTACATAGAATGAAGTATGAAAATACATCTTTCCCTCATGGGGGAACTTACAAATTATATAGGACCTTATTGATATCGATCGGGGCATAAAGTAATAACAATGAGGTGCCATTATGGTTGTAAAGGCCATAAATTGGGTGGGGAATCAATATTGTATCAAGATAAAACATTATAGGGTTATTGATAGACCCACTATGTAATAGTGGACCCAATTCGTTTTGTTTAATTTATCTTTATAGTGTAATGGTTAATAAATAAGCACATGCTGGAACAAAAGTTTTATATTGTAATAGAAGAAATGTGAACTATTAATATATTAAATCTCTTTAAGAATTGGAGAGAACAGAATTCATGATTTATATTAGCATCCTCACATGATAAAACATACAGAGAACATGTTATTCAATTTCGGATTTCCTACATTATAGGAGAAGGGAACTCATGTATCATGTCTAATGTGTCATATATGTTTTCATAGAATTTAACAAGAGATCTATATGTTATTTCCAAATGATCAGGATTGAAGAATGTTTTTAGAACAATGTAGCATAATGATGTGTAGAAAATTTGAAGGTGAAAACTATCATATTTCTATGCATGAAATATTTATCATTTTTTAAATTTGTACATGTCGAATTATTGTTCTGTAGAAGTTGTGATTAATATTATCCCACTAGATGTAGTGAACCAAAAAACTAAATTCCATACAATGTAATACTCTTATGAATTAGTGAATCAATAGATGAGATGAAAATATTATATGAATAGTATTGTAAGGGCATACTAAATGAACTAACTTGGAATGGATATTATGTAGGCTTTCTATGCATTATATTAAAATTTTCAAATATAAATTTAGGATATGTGTAACCATTATTGAAAAAAAACCTAATGATAATCATAATCATGATCTACATAAACATTATTATTAGGTTCTATAAGCATGGTTCTATGATGCCTAGGCCTTTAATCCCCTTCAATAACCAGAATTTTTTTCATCTGTTCACATATATTCCCCTTTGCCCTAGGGTCACAGATAAGCATAAAGGCTCACCTCAGCTCGTGCTTTCAACAAAATAATTCAACGTAACATCAGATCTTCAGAGGTTGACTCTAGTGGCTCGATTCAGGGGAACCCGACCATTGGTGGATGATTTTGGGAGATTTGATTTTGATTCATGGGGGCTTCAAGATAGTACAGTTTTGGGTCTGCTCGATTAGTTTCACATGATGTTCCACTTTTCCTCAGAAGATGGTTTGATTGTCACCTTGTCTAGAACTCCTCACATTTTCAACGGCTGAGGTTTTTACCTCCTTTGATGGTCCTTTGAGTTCAATATAAATCTTGATGCACCTTCGACAACGGGTTGGGTAAGCTTCACTGACCTACCACTTTCTTTCAAAAATCCTTCGATTATCTATATTCCGGGTAATCTGGTTGGAAGATATTTGTGTTCTGATGACCACACCACTGTGGTATGTCATCAAATCACTCCTAATTTTTGTGTCGAGGTAGATTTCTCAAAGGCTCAAATATAATGGATATGGATCTTGGTTGGCGATGAATTCATATGGAAGCAAAGAGTACTCTTTGAGTCGTAGAATGCGTTCTACCAGTGATGACACCAGTTAGGCCATTTGGTGTCTAGTTTCTGTTTTGGTCTTATAGGTAGGCATATCACAAATCTAGTGCTAAAACTAGGTGAGGGGAATGATGTGAAGGTGGATACCGTAGTACAACAGGCTCGGGATAATACTGGCATGAGGGAGTGTGAGGAGGTGTATGGGGCTATTCTAAAGGTAGTGGAATCTACTATGCAACAGGACTATATAAGAGTGGATTCTAGAACCCTGGAGGATCACCTACATATGACATTGGTTCTCTCAGAGTTAGGGAAGTCAGTGAAATTTATAATGGTAGAACCGTGGGTAGCTGATGTATTTACCAGCCTCAAAAAAGGATTTGGAAATTACTCCATTGCAGGAGGGCGGAAAGGAGGTAATGTCGGGGGGTGGAACAAAAATAAAGGCATTAGATATACCGACAAAAAAATGTGTGAGGGAATCGATAGATGGGGATGCCCAGGGTCCTAGTGGTACTCCAGGTTGTGAATGGGAAGAAACTAGAAATCATCTGCAGTTCATGGGATGAGGACATGAACATCTCACTAGCTCGGACATGGTGCAGGGAAAGACTGCCTTGCTGGCTGAATGAGAGACTCAAAGTGGAAAACAGAGGATGGATGGGGTGAGTGTATTGGGATCCTTAGACTCTAACTGACTCAGTGAAAACCATGCACTTCAGTTAAAGTATGGTAATGGGGGAAAGAATAATGGATGAGAGAACAAAACAAGAAAGGGGAATCTTACATGCAATTAGAGGGGCATCAACGAAGGTCCGGGGATTAAGATAGGGAACCACATTGAGGGTTTGGAGATTCATGAATCCCACTTGACTCAAGAGGAATAATATTAAAGAGGTTATAGATAAAGTAAAATCTCAGTGGACAGCATGGATTGCATTAATGGGAAATGGCCTCATAGTCCTCGAAGGAAGAAATGAAAGAAAGGATTTCGAGACTCGGGGAAATGTATAGTGGTTTATGGGAAAACCCCACAGGGACAAAATGATTACTCCCCTTTATCCAAAGCTGATGGAGACAAAGATGTCCAAGAAGGACATGAACAATGGATGCAAAGCCCTAATGAAGGGGGAAAGTGAAGAACCTATGGAGTGTTTGATATTGATTCTGCACTCTAAGGAAGAAATGTTAGAAAAAGATGATCCCCCCAATGTCTCAGAATAAGAGATAAAAAAATTATGAATGAAAGTTTCAAGTTGATGCCAATGAGGATAAAGAGCTATGGATAGATAAACAAGACCGAATACTGGCTCGGGGATTTAATCATAGCATAATCAACTTGGAGGAATTCATCTAGAAAATGGAAAGGATTCTCAGCTACCTAGAAGAGCTTATAAAAGAGGACCCAGAAATAATGGTTAGTCCCACACAATGGGAACTTTATAGGGTAGCTAACTCATGTAATCTAAGTCTCATGTTTAATAATTTTTTTAGCTCTTTTAAAACGTAATGGTCTTCTCTGCAAACTATGGTTTCCCATTTTTCTTCAAAATGTCTTAAAAATTTTAATTTTTGATGGAATAATTGGTTGAGAATTTAATACCAATATTTAACGGATCCCTGACTATAATTTGATATTTTATTATTGATAATTAATAAATTTAAGCATATTTTTTAGAAATATTTCTAAAATATGAAATACCATTATGTTTTCACATACCATGATGTAAAATAATAGAAAATATACATTCCATAAGTTGTTTCTTTCATTATATTTTTTTAAATAAGTATGATGATTAATGACTTCATGTCTGAGATTTAAATGGAATTTAATAAAATAATTTTGGAGGAAGGGAACATGATGTGAAAACCGTAGATACATATTTTTAAGGTAGATAAATTGTGTGATGAGATCTAATAACAAAACCAAAAAAATCATGAGTAATAAAGAAGGATTGTTATTTGAATCACTTATTATATTTATTTTTATAGCCAAATAGAGTTAAAAGGGGAGATTTCAAGTGTATATTTGTTGTAATAAAATTAATAGTAATATGATAGAGGTTATGTATATAATTTTTTTCATAGAAGAATATTTTTTAACATATAAAATATTGAAATATGAGGAGAATGAATTTATAGTTAAATACTATGAAAGTGAAGAAGAAATTTTAAAAAATATCCATGTATAAAAGAAAAAGGAGTATCATATATATTTTCTTATGTCAAAATAATAGACGATTAAGATGAATATAGTGATGAACATTATCAAATTATAGATTTATAAATTGGATGTATATCTCTCAATTGTACTAGACATTTATTATAAAACAATCGAGATGTAGTATAAACACAAATTATTATGATGATGCAATTTTAAGATACTAATGTCCCATGCATGTTTGTGGATATAACATTATTATTGTAGATCATAGGTTCATTTATAGTAGGTAGTGTAATCATTGTTTTATATCAGTCACCCAATAGATTAAATTTTTTTATTTGAAGTAAACCATTGAAAATTGTATGTCCTTATATGATGTCTCTTTATGATCACCTTTATTATAAGAAAGGAATAGTGTGACTAGGTAGAGTGTGATATTTATTCACATTAATTAATACATTTTTAAATGAAAAGAAAGTGAAATATTTAAATTTATGAAATATTAAACAATACAAACTCACTACCCCCGCCACAATTCTTAGTGTTTAACATATCACAAAATACTAGTCCCAATTGGAATAAAATCCCATTTCACCATTTATTTTATTCATTATTTAATTTCTTTTCTCATTTTATAAATGGACTCTGTTTCAAATTTTTTAATGAAGTATAGATTCTGTGGAGATATATAATACTCTAATATAATTTATATTTCTAATATAATAATGAAAAATAAGAAAAATAAAAATAATTCAATGTCAAATATTGTATTTCTATAATTTTATGGTGAAGTGTTAATTCCAATAGGAAATAATATTATTCTAAAAAAATGATCTAAATAGATCAAAAATAATGGGTCAATATAATAACAATTAATTATGTATTCATTATAATAAAAATCATTATATATATTCTACTGATCAGGAGGTATTTATAAATTCTTATCCAAACTATTCTCAATAATATATAATCATCAGTGGTGATGATCTCATATATAATTGTTTTCAAGAAATATCATTATTGTATTTAAATATATTCTCATGGTATTCCTAGTTGAATAACCTATTTTATATGTGCAATATTTTAAAGCCTGTGGGAAGAGAGTACACATCATGATGGAGAGGTAAATAATATTTATAAATCACCATAATAAATGGTTTTAGTATGTTTAGTGAACTATAATGGGGACAGATACATATAATCTTTAAAAGGTATTATGAAGTGAGATACTGAATATATTGGAGTAAATGGATGAATGGTGTTCAAGAAATAGATGATAATACTACATCAATTATAGAAATGTAATGGGAAATTGAAACCAATTAGGAAACTATATTTGGGCCTAGAATTACATGTTTTGGGTCAAGGAAGATAAAATCTATAAATATGTCACTTTGAATTAGGAATTAAATAAAAATCATGAGGATAATATTTCATGGATTATGAAGTATTGTGATGAAAAATTTATCACAGTTCGGAATGGGGAATCCATTCTTAGTATAAAGAACAATGGGATTGTAATTTATAGAGTGATTATGAAAATTAATTAATCTATATAGTAATTAACTATTTTTTGATGAAATGGTGATACCACATTTATTTACAAGAGAGATTACTATTCAAAAAAGAATATAATTGGTTGAACATTCATTTAAAATTCAAACCAATATTTAATGGGTGTTAAAACATCAATCATATATTAAAATTTTATTAGTAAATTATATTCTCTAAATAGTTTAGTTTTATAGAAAAATAATGAACACAAATGAATGATATTAATTGGTGAAAATATTTTCCCCTTGTACACGCGGGATATATGATGGATTATTAATGATGATTCCCCAATTAAATAATGCTTTTTTACAAAGAAATTATAAAAATGGAATGTCATAAATTTAGGGAGACAATCAATTTATAAAAGATCAAAATTTTATGTCATTTCTAGTGGTATAAAAAAAATTCATGAGGAAATATATTTTATTAAATACCATCAATTACAAAGTATAAATTCTCTCAATTTTGTGGGGAATTAATAATTAAAATATGAAAAATCAAAAGTAAAGAACAATAATCAATATATACAAAATATATTTGAGGAACATAGATATATATGTGATGTTTCTAATGAGTGTGGTATAATGAGTGACAAATGATTTTTAATTATTATTGAGAATAGATTTAGAATGTATAAAATGGAAGAAAAAAAGATGAATGTAACATCATTTTATATTAAAAAGAAAACACAATGTACTTAAATAAACTATTAAATTCTATGAAGAATTTATAAATAAACCATTAATCATATATTTCCTACTTATGTGATTTTAATTTATAAAATTTCAAACATGGTTCGATCAGTAAGATGTTTAGAGTCTGATAGTACAACAATAGGTTTTTGTGTATAGTAACATACCCTTATGAAAAGTAATGATACCCTTATGAATAGTAATTTGACTCTTCTTAATATTAATTCGTAAAATATAAAAGGAACCTTACCAATTATAGTATACAAAATTAATCCATCCTATAAGTGATAATATGATATAATTATAATATAATGTTTTTATTTTTTTTCTTTAATAGATATTAAATGATTAATCTAATAATTCAAAATAAAAATTATATTCCTAAATTTTTTCATAAATAATTATTTGGAGGTCTTATGATTATATGATAATTTTTTGATACCCTAATTAAATTTTCAAAGTGTTAGAAAAATTTTTTTATTTTAATATTTGTATTTTTCAACTAAATTATGATTTTAATTAAAAATTAATGTACCCAAGTATAGAATATTATTTTCATAAAATATAGTTCATTTTTGTATTCTAAGTGTCAAAAAATTATTAGGTTGATTTTTTGAGATTTTTTTGAAATACATGAATTATTAGTGAATAAAGAAATTATAAAATTTACAAATATGCTAAATAATTGAATTTCAGAATCATGATTGAGTCAAGGATAATATAAATGTCCATTGGTTAAAACTCAATTTACCTATTTACTTTATTTAGTCATGGAATTATTATTAAATATTGTCCAGAAGTAAATTAATAAACTACCGTATTATATTTTAAAAAACCCATTTCGCCTCCACTATAAATATCACCCCTCCCAACCTCATTTATTCACAACTCTCCTACTTTTTTCTTACTCATAATTCAGTTATAATGTATTCCCATGATCCTACAACACATCCATCAGACCTTAATTACATATAAATACCAACACATTTTCCCTAAATATTCTCTAAAGGAAGATTTATTGAAGATAAAACTTCTCTCTCTCTATTCTTTCAATTTCCTTAAAAATTTCATATATTTTCTTCACTTATAATCAACTAATCATAAATAAATTTCATGATAAATATATTTTTAATTTAATAATGGAATTATATCATGTTAATTAATTATTATTTAATAAACTCTTCCATATCTCTATTTTATTTTTAAAAAATGAAATCATTCACCACAATGTGTTAATTTACCATCATCACGGGTGATGCACTTCAATTTTTCTTCAATGCATTCATGGATATCAATAAAACCATTAAATTATTGAAAAAAATCTTGGAATATGTATTTTATAAGAACTTTTATGTTCTATAAACATATTTTAAACATAATAATAAATGATAAAACCAAATATGTTCATTGTGATCCAAAAACCTCCCAAATTAAATGTAAAAAATCATTATTAAATTTTTAAAAATGATTTTTCCCCATGGTATATAACCAAAATAATTAAAATATAATTTAATATCATTTAATATCATTAATAACATTTAATAGAAATTATATATGTTTATCCATGTTATACACAGACTTCAATTCATTTGTACAGGTGAACTGTTCATGAAAACTAAGAAAAAGAACACTCTATAACAATGAATTTAAACCCTATATCTCATGAAAAGGCCCATAATATAAAATAATAAAACCATAAATTACACACACATATATATATATATATTGTTCTGTAATTCATATTTAATGAATATAATTTTATTATACATGACATTAAATTGAAGTATTGTTTTTTATACTGGGTAAGGAGAATTATCAGAACCAAGCTTTTTTATTTGGGGTTTGTAGCATTCAATAAATATTCATTATGGTTATTCAACAAAATTACATTATTAATAATTTTATTACCTTTTCTAGTATATAATTTTTTTCCACTTGAGTTTATTCAAAAAATAATTTTCTCAATACAAACAAATCCTTAAAAACATGACTTTTACTTCCCACTAATGGTTGATGGTTCTTATATCAAGTAAGTTATTTCCTATTTAATTTTAGATCCCAATTTTTATGAATTTTTTTTTATGTAGTGATACCCATTCATTTAAATGGGTTGTTTAGTTTTCATGATTGATATAGTATCCATGTGGCATGCATTATAATGTAAATGTTATGATGTGATGGGTTCCCTCGAAATTATATATAATTACAAAGCATTAAGTAATTTGGAGATCCTTATGAGTAAAGTGAAATATGAGTGTACATGATGTTATAGTTTTTCAAAAATATGTCCGGTAGTAGACCACTAAGACTAGATGTTTCATTTTTAGGCATTTCCATATCCCATGTCTCTTATTAATGCTTCCTCTCATGATTATGATCCTCTAACTACGTTATGATTATAATGATTATGATCTCCCTATATCATACTTCTTAATGATCTTATATATCCTTTTATAGAACATTCCATGCTTATCACGTTTTTTGAAAAACAAATCATAGAATTCTTTAGAATTTTGAAGGACTATTAATGTTCTAATATATATGAACCCAATTAGTAATTTTATAATTATTATAATTAAACTATGATTCAATGAATATAAGTTGTTTCCTATTTCCCTAGAACCTAGAAACGAAAAGGACCTCAAATTTATAATGTACTATGTATTTTTATAATATACTTCAAAATAATACACATCCTGTTTTAGTAAAAAATCATGGAAGTGTTGGTTTAGGGATTTACAACTAGTATCATTGGAACTAGCTAGAAAAATATGGAGATTAGAATTTATTTTTAAAAAAATAGTGATATAATTTACTTTTGATCATCTTCCTAAATAGGTACAAATAAAAAATAGTATTTCAAAATTTTGAATATGTAAAATTTATTATTTTATATTGAATGAATGAATTTTGATGGAAACATCATTTATGGGGAGGGGAGAATGTGATATCATGAGATTTTAATAGAATGTACTATGTGCTTAATTGAACTACTAAATACTATGTGACCTTTATAAAATAAAAATTAAACATAATTTGACAACTTTTGTGATTTGAATTTTGAATATATGATATACGCGGTTGCGATGAGTAATATTTTTTTAGTTTGATTGGAAAAACAATATTTTTGTTGAAGAGTAACATACCCTTATGAATAGTAATGTTACCATTTTGAGTAGTATCATGAAACTTTTGAATAATAAATTGGATCAGTGAAAAGTATCCTTACAAATGATAGTATAAATAAAATTTATCCATCCTTTAGTGATTAGATTATATAAATATATTATAGTGTTGGTATTTTTTTACGAAAAAAATATTTACTTATTAATATAATAATTTAAAAAAAATATACTATCATAAAATGTATTAGTAAATAAGTAAATTTTATGTCTTATTATTATATTATTATTTTATGAGGCCTTATTTAATTTTTCAATGTGTTAGAAAAAATAGTTTTAATTTGAAAATATTTAATTTTACAATAAATTATTATTTAATAAAAAAATTAATTTACCCCTATTTAGAAACATATTATAATAAAATAGTGTCATTTTTTATTCTATATGATGAAAAATGGTTATGGTTATGTATTTTGATTTTACTTATATAATTGATTTTTTAATATTGAAATTCAATAATTAACAAAATATGCTAAATAAATGTATCTCTTCATCATTATGGAGTAATGGATGATTTGAATGTATGTTATATCAAACTCACATGTCCTATTTAATTTATTTTTTCATGGAATCATCGCAATTTCTTGTCTTGCAGGAAATTAATAATTATATGATTTAAATATAAATAAATCTATTTCTCCTCCAATATAAATATCACCCCTCAAAACCTTATTTACTCACACCTATTAAGGCTTTTTCCTACTATAAATTGTGATAAAATCACCTTCCACGATCCTCCATCACATCTAGAAGCCCTTGGTCTCATAAATAGTCCAAAACCTCTCATCTAATTAGGATCTGAAGGAAGATATATTCAAGAGGTAATTTCTCTCTCTAGTTTCTTTCAATTTCCATTAAAATTAAATTTCTTTTTTTCTCTTCTCCTAAAATTCTATTTTTCAGATATCATGTTAACTAATTTATGATTTATATAATTTCATTCTATGATGTTAATGTAATATTTTTAATCAAACTCTCTCATAACTTACTGTTATTTTTAAAAACTGAAATCATTTCCCGGGATGTGTTAATTAACCATTATTTTGGTAGATTCACTTCCATTATCCTTCAATGCCTTAATTTATATAAAAAAAACATTAAATGGTTTAAAATATACTTTAATATTTATTTTAAACACATTTTCGGTTTTATAAACAATTTTTTTACATAATCAAAATCAATTAAAAACATGTTTGATGGGATAAAAAAATGTCCAAATTAAACTAAAACGATCATCGTTAAATTATATCTAATGATTCATCCTCTTAGTATATAACCAATTTAATTATAAGATAATCCTAACTCTTATAAGATCATTAATATGATTTAATAGAAATTCTATATGTTTAACAATGTCAAAAATGAACTTATGTTCAGGTGTACAAGTGAACCATTCCCGAAAACAAAGAAGAAGAACACTTGTAAACCATGAATATAAAATCAATGACTTATTCAAAGTTACATAAAAACATAATAAAAAATAATGTATAATTTAAATGTATAAAATATTCTTTAATTTTTAATTAATGAATCAATTGTAGTTATAGTTTACATTAATGTGAATTAAAATTTAAGATACAATGTTATATGAATTCTCATACCCAACTTTCATTCTTCGTGGTTTCCTGATTTTACCTCATTTTATTTATGGTTTTTACATAAAAATATGTTCTTAGTTATTATAGTACAATCTTGGGATGTAAATGTTTTCTACAAGAGTTTATTTCATACAAAATGTTTTCCAAAAGAACTCTTCATTTAAAAACACACGTTTTACATCCCACTCAAGGTTGATGGTTCTTGTACCAATTATGTTACTACCTATTTAATTTGAGAACATATTGTTTATTATTGTTTTAATTATGAAGTTAAATCCATTCCTTTATATGCGTTGTTTTATGTTCATTATTGATATATTTTCCATGTGAATTTCATGATAATGTAAATGCTATGATGTGACGGGTGTGCCTGAAATTATATAGCACTCCAATGAATTGGGTAATGCTAACAACCTCATGAGAAAAGTGAAATATGAGTGAAAATGATTCAAGAATTGTTAAGAACTATTTGTGGTCATAGACCTCAAATTAATTATGATTCATTATTTTGTATTTCCATATTCCATTTCTCTTATTAAAGAGTCATATCCTGATTATGATCTGATGACTATGTTTTGAGGATAATGATGATTCTCACCCCATGTCATACAATTTAATGATCTTATATATCCTCTTACTGATATTTTTATGCTCATCACATGTTTTGAAGTTGTCTTCATAGTATTACATAAAAGATAAATAGATATATAAGGTGTTAATAATGATGAATCCCATTAGTTTTTTAATTATTTTTTATAAATTCTGATTCAATGTATATTAGTTGTTTTCTAATTCTATAGAACATGGACTGTATAGGCTCCTAAAATGTATAATGTACTATGTATTTTTATATTATTCTTTATACAAAACATACATATCATATTTTATTACTGAATTTGGAAGTTCAATTTTAGGGATTTACATTGATGAAGAAAAAAAACAATCTATAGGAATAAACCGAATGGAATATATAGATGACAGTAATCTCACTAAGATTTAAAATACAGACAGTTATAATTTATTATATAAAAATACAATAATATGATGAGATGTGATAAATATAGATAGATATATGAAGTGAAATATAATATCAATATTCCATGATTAAATTATAATTAGTTTTTCAATGAGGTGAATAATTGTTTATATATTTA
The DNA here is from genome assembly GCA_963277665.1 of Viscum album. Taxonomy (NCBI): domain Eukaryota; kingdom Viridiplantae; phylum Streptophyta; class Magnoliopsida; order Santalales; family Viscaceae; genus Viscum; species Viscum album. Next base: position 1,142,922,424 of record OY728159.1, on the reverse strand, counting down.
TCTAGAAGATATATAAAATATAGAAAATAGTGGAAGCATAACTACAATATTATGAAAATAGAAATTGTATTCCATATGAATATTGAAAAATTCATGACATATTTTCAGTAAAATAAATCTCATAGAATTCAGATGAATGATGTGGGAGCTGTGATAGGATTCATAAAATGGTTTAAGGTTGGTTAATAATTTTTATAACACAATAATAATCAATATATGAGATAAAAATTTTCTTTTTGAATAAAGGATTAAAATTTGGATGGCTTCCAATAAAAATTAATTCATGACTTAAAGAGTACAGTGCTACATAAAAAAGTTCATTAAAATTAAATGTTGAAACATAGATAGTGGAGACATTTTTTTGATAAGTCATATAAAAATTCTTGTTCACATTAAGGAAAAATGTATCCCACCTCATTTCCTATCATATTTTCTATTTCTATGATAACAATGTAGAGAACTGATTTGTGGTACGTGTTAATTTAGGGAGAGATTTTGAAAGTGTGAATGTTGGAAATACATGACAATAATGTGAAGATTTAACCAACCTATAATGATATTTCAAATATTATGTTAAATAAAATTAATAAAAAGAATCATTCATGTTGAGGTTATATTATATTGTGAAGTCTTGGTATCAGTTATAAAGTGTTAATTCTTTCATTCACAATATATGAAAACTTCTAATAAATAAATTGAAGAGATCCACTATTAAAAATTGTATTTTGAGTGTCTCCTTTAATGGATAGAAGATAAGAAGGTTTTGAAGATTCTTTTATAATTATTATTCCATGAAAATATAACTATTACAGATTGGTCTTGATTAGATGTTATTAAACATTTATTATTTCTTCTTATCTACAGCATCTATAAAAATATAATACTTTGATAATAAGGTGGTATTTAATAATTGAATTTTATGTGAATGTTTTATGAATATCCATGGGTTTGTCTGATGTTTATAAATTCTTCGGTACTCGAAATTTTTTCAAATTCGTGTGGATGTGAGTAAAGGATATTCTTGGTGAACGTGTAAGAGAAATTTTATCACAATTATTACGAGTTGATTATCTATGTTACAAAATATATTTAAGTCTCATGATAAATTTAATGAGAATATATTTTTCTCATATATTTTTATCAAGGACAACATTGGTTTTTAAATTAATATTATCTTTCTTTACACTGATCATGGCTCATATAGACATGATGTAGAATGAATTATGGAATACTTATTTTTTATTGAATTGATACCATTATATCATATTAATTTTATATAATTTTATTTATGTTGAATGAATATGATGATAAAATAATATAAAAAATTAGGATAGGGGAATCATGGATTTTGAATGAAATGAATTATATTCATATTGATGTAACGTTATATGTTGATATTTTAAAATTAAAAAAGGGTTATCTTTGATAATAGATTGATTGTATTGATTTTTTATCTATAATATTGAATTATTAATGTAGTTTGATGTAAATATATTAGTAATGACTACATTTGGAAATGTATGAATGTCCAGAGAATGATGAGAAGAAGAAATCCTATGTATGGAGTTTCTTTCAAATTAGTATAATAAATTAGAATACACATATTGAATGTTATATTGATATTTATTTTCATAATAACTATTAATTAGTAATATTTTTACATATCATTGGACTATTTTATAACCATTTTCATTTATTTGAAAGGAATGATATATATTCTGATTTCAATCCTTTTGTTTTCACGTGTACAATTATGATGGAATAATAAATTACATTAATGATGATTATTGTTAAAATAAAAGACGGAATCCATAATATTTCGTTATTTAATTAGGATTAAAAACATATATCATATTTTTCAAAGTAGTTTAAAATGGTATGAGGTCAATAGTATTTTCATCACTCAACAAATATCCAACCCACCATCAACAATATAATAGATTTTTTCCAAGAATTAACTCTTCCTGTGAAGTGGAATAGAAGAGGTTAAGAACTTAGGTTATGTGGAACTTGAGGAATTATTTTAAAAATAAATTTGAGGGATGAAAAAGTACACCCATTGGGCTAGAGAGGTCCATAATTAAATTTTAAGACCTATTTTTGGAGTGATGCAGTTGGTAAATTGGTGTATTATTAAATATAATATTGATGAGGGATTATTGAATATCTAAACTCTACATATATTAAAATACATGGTAATCCTAGATGAAAATAAAAATGTTTTATTAACTTCCTTTTGCAATAATACACTTTCTAGGTTAATTATTCTCAATCAAATTTCCACCATTAAAAATATTATAACATGAGTTTCATGAATTTTGTTTGATATAAGTTTTCACAAAAGTTCATGGAAACTACAAAAACAATGTTATAATTATTTAATGTAAAGAATTGAGGCACAAGAATAAATTTTTTTGAGGTGAAGATACTAAAAATATGGAAACTATTCTAAGATCGTGTATTCAAGATATATTTATGTGGGAGAGTATTGCTGATCATTTAACATAAATAGGAAGATGTTGTTTATATATGATTACTGGATGTAGTGAACAAATGATGTGAATTCCATATGAATATCTATTTTTATAAAATAGTTTATCATTATATGTTAAGCACTCCAATGTTTTATGAACTATTAATTTATATCATTATTTATTATTTTTGATATTTTATTCTACAAGAAACAATATTTTAGATTTCATAACATTGAACACTATTTTTTTGTCTTTTATACACAATTTCGTTTTTTTTCTTGTATTAAATGAATATTTAATTATAGATAAGATATTTTAGACTATTAAAATATAATTATTCATTAAGATAGTTATCACATATCCATTGGAATGAATGGTGTGAAAAGGATTAAAAAACTTATGAAAATATACTTTTTAAACTTATGTATATAAACAATTAATTATTTACTGACCAACTATTCAAAAATAAAAATAAAAACTATTTTAAAATGAATGAATTCATTTTCTCAAAAAAAAATATGAAAATAAATGTTTTTTACCTAAATAATTTAAATAATTTGATTTTTTTGAATGAATATAATGAAAAATATATAGTATATACACAATAAAATACTTAAATTTCATTTTATTTATTTTTTAGACAATAGAAAATAATGAATCCAATTTAACTTTTAAACACAAAATTTTCTCTTAAAATTGTTTTACAATCATTATTATAGGGACCATATTTTAAGACTATATTATTCAAAATTTGTAAAAATGTATATCATAAAATAAATACTATTTTATAATTCATAACACTAATATTTACATAGGTATAAGTTCCCGTATTTTTCCATAAATATTTGTTTGTTTTAAATAATTGTTAAAAAATATTGAATTTTAATTGAAAACAGATTTTTTCATCAAATTATTTTTTATATTTAAAAATTATTTTTTTAATGTAAACTTTGATCCATATAAATAATATTAATTATATTTTGGTAATTTGAATCATATACATATTTTTAATGGATATAAAAACAATTTATACATTTGATCATTTTTACTTAAAAACCTTTTGTTCTCATCACATCTGCGAGATTGGTTTTAAATTAATTTCCACCACACCTGTGAATTGAATTTATTAAAATATATTAATTATTTTTAATCATATTATTTTATATTATATATTATTTTTAACATAATTTATTAAAAAATGTATTATTGAAAACATTTAAAATTAATTATTTCAATTATGTTTAAGATGGTTTTTGTACATTACATGCATTTCTATTAAAATTAATATTACACAAAAATATTTTTTAAATGAATTATACATCATATTTAGAATTATTAGATCTAATTTATCTAATATAATTCCTTGTAAAATTATTTTTAAATGATCAGTTTCCAAGATAAATAAAAATATATAAGTAACAATGGAAAAAACTAAATGGGTAAGACTGAGTAAACATAATGACTAAGGAAAACCATGAAAAACACATTTCATATTTTGTAGTGGATATTTTTCTCAACAAAATAAACAATAAACTCTATTATTATTATATTTTGGGTCAAATTAGGTAAGGTATATATCCAATTAGTGAATAATTTTTTGTTTTTACAAAAGTGTCACCGCACCTTGATTATAAATGGGAACACACTACCTTCTCTTATTCAAAACACTCAATCCATTTGGCTCAAAGAAACCATTAATAAATAACTTCCCAACAAGATTTCCATCATTAATTAATCCATAGTTCGGGTTAAAATCCATCAATATAAGTATTTAGTCGAAGTCTAGGGATAATAATCATATAATTTTTTGTTTTTACAAGTACGATAGAAGTCAATAACAATGCTAAGGGATTTTCATCTCATAATTAATTTCTATGAGACAAATTTCATACTCATAAGAGTTTTCTTTATGTAGTGTATATAATTACCATTAATATATTTTTTTTCTTTTACTTAAAATAATTTTTATTTACATATCCATTTGGTATCTCTCTTACATTAGTGTTACAATTAAAGAAATAAAAAATTCATTAGGTATTTTTTTCTCATTTTTATTTCTTTAAGAACTACATAATGTTTTTCACCTATATCATTCCATGAGCCTCATATAAATACCATTGAATTATAAAATCATGAATTAATTTATCCTCATTAAATTTTATGTTTTATGTTTTATTTTTTATGTAGGTCTTTTGATTCAATGTAACCAACGTGGTAATGATTTCTTGTTACAATTTTATCATTTATTGGGATTATTTATATAAGGCCCCATCCTTAAACCTTACTTAATCTTGAGTTTTTACAAGATTACACATTGAGGATCTTTTCAGGTTTAGAGTTTTAGAGAATTAGATCATGAAACTTGCATTAGATTCCACATTTAAACAAAGTGGTTACATAAAAGACAGTATTCATTCTTCCCATCAATGGAAACATATTTAAAATAAAACATGGATTCTTTCTTGACACATCCTTGACACTGTCATCACATCATGTACCCTTCCCTTGACCTGTGAAAAACATTTCAAAAACTTGGGATGAGCATAAAAAGCTCAGTAAGGGATATATAGATATGGAAAGGAAACGTGAGTACATGTATACATAAGAATGAAATCATACTTTACCCATAAAAAATAGGCATATCAAATCATGAATAAATAATAGAAATCATAAGACATAAAGGTAACTTGAGGCATTCATAACATTTTTACGTGGGGAGTAACCCTCTTGGTTACGTTTGGAATACCCATCACAGTATATTCCCTAAATCTCTTCGGAGAAACATTAACGTTTCACTCCTTCGCGTTACCCAATGCATTGGAGAGCTATAACGGGCTCTCCCGCCCTTAGTTTATCACGGAACCACCCGTTTTCATAACAATTCCCAAGAACCATAACATAAATGTGTCACATAAAACATGCATAAAGGAAACATAATATTTCCACATTTCAATCACAATATAACATTTTAGTATATTGAAATATTGAATCCATTCAAAAAGAAACCATTTCGAAAACCATTTAAAACATTTAATAAAGAGATTTTTGAATCAAAGTGTCCCATACCACCTTGAAGCTTTTAACATTTTAAACCATTAATATCCATATAAATAAATCCTTAAAAACCATTTTTAAATCATGGATATTAATAAGAACAAATAATTAAAACATTTAAAACGATATTTTGGTTAAAGGGGTTTTACCAAAATTAGAGACACTTGAATACAATAATCGAGGAATAATATTTAGTTAGAACTTTATAATATCATGAGAATAAAAGGATTCATGATATAATACTCCAAAGGACAGTATATACACCATATAAGAGTGAATTGGTGCATAACAACAATGAACCCTCAATAGAAATGTCAAATGTGATGAAATCCCTTATAAAGAAGGTATCCTTAAATTAAGGACAAATCAATCTCAAAAATATGTGTGACAAATATAAATACACCCAATATAATTGGATATTAAGTGTAAAACAATAAAAGGTCATTCACACATATTCAATGGATGACATATTCAACGACTACATGTTGAACCCAAAGAAATCGAAATTGGGTTAAAAAGTTCCCTTGACAGCCTAACGGCATCACATCAAAATGAGTTGATGAGAGATAAAAAGATTATCTCATCACTTGGACATAAAATTTACATCAATAAGGATATATGAGAACATATCTCAACATAACAATATGTAAATTAAAAGACCCAACAAAAGAAGTCTTTTAAAAAAGAGGAGGGTGAAAGGTTCCCTTACCGACTTGGGTATCTTTCAAAACATACACCCCATGAAAGAAGGACAATAGATCATTGATGTAAATACTCATAAATGAAAGTATATTACACAAAGAGTAGAATAATGGGCAGTACATACACCACTCAATGGAATTTGTGGCAAATGTAGCATAAATCTCACGGGAATAAAAGTGAGATGAAAAATCCCTTACGAAAACTCGGCAGCCTAACAGTGCCACATAAAACATCCGAATATGGATTGATGAGATCAAATAGGGTATCCCATCACATTACAATAAAATTTACAGAAAGAGGAATATAAAATAACATCCCCCAGCATTACAAAGAGGAGCTTAAAAGAAGTGACATAAAGGAGAGTACTTAAAAAGAAAGAGAGAGGTTAGATATCTTACGAAAGTTCGGCAGCCTAACGGCGCCACTCAAAACATCCAAAATGGATTGATGAGAGAGAATAGGGTCTCTCATCACATGAACATAAAAGTTACAGTGAGATTAATATAAAATAACATCCCAATCATAAGAAAGATGATCTTAAAAGAAATGACATAAAAGAGTGTACTTAAAAAGAAAGAGAGTTGTAGGATCCCTTACCTTGGGTCCGACATGACTCGATCGTTCTTTAATCTCCTGAATAATAAACATGAGTTAATTTATAATTCCTTAAGAACCTTTTTCAAGTTCATTATTATTTTTATACCACTTATTACTATGTCATAAACATTATGTAATCATTTAAGTTATTAATATTTGTTTTGCCGATATTTGGTTCTTAAGTCGAAAGTGGACTTCTTACAATTACATGTTGTTCGTGTGGCCAAATGTTTATTATATCCAGAATTGTATTAATGATGTAGATATCATATATTTCATATATATCCAGTACATTCATTAATTTATAATGTTACATAATCATTTAGAGGTAAGAAATGAAATGCACCGTTCATGGAGACGGTAAGCCGTACGTACGCATGAACATTACTTTCATTTCTATTTTGTATTTTATATAATGGAATAATAATGATATAAAGGTATATTATAATTACAGTATAATATCATATATAATATCAAAGTTCCATCCTTTATACGTCCCACATATGGTATTAACGAATCACATCACTTTGAGGGGGCGGTAGTCCGCACTTCCTAAAATGAAGATATCGCGTATACCCATAATGGAAGCCATAAAGGTAAGACACAAATGAAAAATACAGAAGAATAAGTAAAAAATAAACATATTATATATCATATATAAAAATAGTGACATCATAATGGACACCTTTGAAGGTGTTAAATGAGTATTGAACAATCATCGTTTCGGGAGGCACAATTTCGCCATCCACGGAAACCGTATGTTCTTTAACCATTTGATGTAGTTGTGTGAGAGTGTAGCTCGAATAAATCTTATAACAACATTCTAGTATATTGAATATACTGGTGTTGTTACAAAATAAATAAATAAAAAGATTTCAGGGGGTTGGAGAAGCAAAATAAAACAAATGAACATGAGAGAGTGAATTACCTTTAAAAGTGTAACTCCTTTTGATTTGAGCCTAAAGGCTTTATTTGAAAGGATTCTGCCCAAAGGGAATCCTCTAGGATGAGGAGAGGGATGTGGAGAGAGTAAATGGGAAGGGGTTGGACGAGCCAAAGGCTTGAGGAGTGTGTGAAATGAGGTAGAGGTGGGGGCCTTTTATAAGAGGAGAGGAGGGGCACTTTTGGAAAGTAAGAAATATTACTTTATTTTGAAAATGTGTTTCGGTTTTAAAAGGTCCCACATTGATATAATTCGTGGATAAGGTGATAGGGCTTCGAAATCAACTCATCCAATAAGTTTTGGACATGTGTAGTTCATAGATTTTACATTATCTTTCCATTTTATTTAAATCGTCAAATAATGATGTCATCGCTCCATCATTATTATGTCATAAATAATTTAATTTATTTAATGTCTAAAAATTATAAAAAAATAATATGATGTATGAAATCTTTTTATCTTTCCAATGACTATTTATAATCGAAATTTGGTCTTGTTTAACCCCACTTAAAAATTGTTTTAGTAGAACATATCATGTTTGTGTCATTTTTACATTTACATTAAATAAAAAGTTATTTATGTCATTTACCAACCAAAGTGGATCCATGGGGTCCCCAAGTTGACCCATGGCTTTTCTTGGTCGGCCATTACACATCCAATGAGGTTAGGACATGTTTCAAGTTCATTTCATATTATTAAAACATTATTTTTACCTTAAACTACACTAATTACCTCTAATCGCGATTAAAAACTTAATAAGTTACTATTCACCAAAAATTATATTAATCTCATTGAACCACATTTTACTTCTTAATGACAACCATGTATGTCGTACTTTTGAAAATCAAAACACAATGATTGCAAAATTTCATTTAAATGGAAAATCAGTTTTTATAAGTACCACTTAGTGGTTTCACTATTCATCAAAAATTGAAGTTTTTCAGAAAAATCCCAAAAATTCACCCTAAGCTATATTTGATATTCTGAATTCAAAAATGAAGTCTGTTTTAAAAAATTCAAAACATATAAGTCACATTAATTAATTTAATAATTAATTCCCCCTATCATGACAAATAGCGTGTTTTATAAAACAATAAGTATCAAAAGATTGACACTAGTTTAAGTCTGATTTCAAAGTCAAATTGATTCCAATGACCACTATTGGATTTAATGGTAAAAATATTTTCTAATTTCACTTTAAAACCAATTCAAAATATAATCTAATCATATAAATAAATTATATTAAAAAGTGGTTTTGAATTAAAATACAACATTTTACACTATTCATTAAAAAAAATAATTTTATCGGAAAGATACCAAAAATTTACACAAAGTAAATTTTGATGTCCTGATTCTTAAGAAGAGTTTTATTTGGTACAATAAAATTTATAAGAGTGAACAAAACTATATTTAATGATGGTTCTCCATTAAAAGGCGATAAGTGAACCTTTAGTGAAAACTAGGGCATATACGCCTAAAATTGAATTCTTTCCGTATTTTAAGCCTTTATATTTTATTGGATAAATGTAAAAACATTTTAAAACATATATAATCAAATTTTAGTTATTTATATCCATTCCCGCCATTACAACGGCTACATGTTAACTACCATTTAAAATAATATTATTTTATTATTAGAGTGCAACGTAAGATTCCCAAGAAACTCGTTGTTGCGTGTTGGGTACGCAATCGAGCATAGCGTCCCCTTTAAATTCATTTAAATATTTTATTCAAAAATATGGATAAATATGAAATTTAATATTCTTTATTTACCTGGGGTGTTACATCCTTCCCCCCTTTTGGGAATTGCGTCCTCGCAATTTTAAAATTGCGCTTGGAAACATCCTTGAAAGTCCCACATCGGAACAAAAGTCGGTAAAACAAACACTTTAAAATAAAGAAAGATAAGTACAAAGGTCACCCGAGTTAACCCATAGTAGGATTCCAAGTATGAAAATATGGACATGGAGGAGAAAACATAGGGTCATGTTCCGATGAAGAGTGATAGAAAACATGTTTAGGAGAAAGTTAATAATAAGAAAATCAGAAACTTGTGATGGGTTAAACGTTGTTGGGTTCCCCAGTAGGAAAAGTTAATAGACAACATTTTTGTTTTAAGTTACTTTTTATTGAGGAATTTATTCATAATGAAGCATAATCACTTATCATGTTGACTTTCAAATTTTACTAGATTCCTTAGTCAAACTCATATTTTTTCCAAAAGACGAGTATTTAGGGAGACTTGTTCGCGTTAAGAGTACTATAATCAACTTCTCGAGAATCACCTAATCCACAAAAGAGAACTATATACTTCCCATGTCTTTAGGCTTTAACCAGAACCAAAACCAAAAAGGTTAGTACAAGGTCAAATAATCCAGAAAAGGATAACACTTTAAAAAGAAAATCTATGCTTAATCTCCAAAATTTGTCCAACAAAACCCAAAGTTCAACGAGGACCATCCGATAAACAATTTGTCCATAAAATTCTTCAATGTAAACCAATATATGATTGAAACCCAAATATTTGAAGGATTTAGTCACATAGTCTTCCAAGTTAAATCGTAACATTTATCTCCAAACAACATCAGTTGCCCCTAAAGTCTCGTATTGAAAAGAAATTAACCTAATCACATATCCTCCAAGATAGGTTAATCATTTTCATAAATAACCCAAAATAAACTTACTCTTAATTCATAAAATCATATAAATAGAAAGAATCAGCCAAACTATCCAGGGAATTCACGTAGTCCAGTGGTAGGCGATAAATACCAGTCGCACTTTGGTTGTGGGTTCGATTCCCGCAGCTTTGTCCGACGCGACAGGTAGTCACACGGTCTGCGTGTTGTCCTTTTTCCAAAACTATATAATTCTTAAAACATTCCCCAAAATGAGAAAAAAAATATTCAAGAATAATCATAACATATTTTAACCTCAAGTTTATCTCATTCCTTTCATTTTCCATCATATCATAGAGTAACCCATAATTACCTAAAAATTAAGTATCATATAAACCCTAATGGTTACCTTAATAATTATTACCTGAATTTCCACATCGAGTTGGCCATCTCGTACATGATTCATTAGAGAACTCACCAAGGTTGAAGTGGTTGATCATGACTCCTTGATATTTGGTTTAGAACAACCACAAGTTTCCTCATTGAATCCTCCATTTTATCTAGTATCTTAATCAGAGAACCACCATAGTTTCCTTCAAACCTGTTGTCTCTTTGGTGCCTGCTAGATCCATCCATTCACTTAAAATAGAAATGTCAGTGTGAGTATATCAACAAAACCATCATGTACTAATGAGTAAGATAGACAATAGGATATACTTACTCATTCACTTTATCTAAAACTAAGACTCTTTCTGAAATCCTAACCATTATGGTAATGTCACTTATGCTTAAAGAATACCCTAACCTCTAAAGTTATCTAAACCGACCTTTGATACCAACTATAAGGCCCAGCCTTAAACCTTACTTAATCTTGAGTTATTACAAGATTACACATTGAGGATCTTTTCAGGTTTAGAGTTTTAGAGAATTAGATCATGAAACTTGAATTAGATTCCACATTTAAACAAAGTGGTTACATAAAAGACAATATTCATTCTTCCCATCAACGGAAACATATTTAAAATAAAACATGGATTCGATCTTGACACATCCTTGACACTATCATCACATCATGTACCCTTCCCTTGACCTGGGAAAAACATTTCAAAAACATGGGATGAGCATAAAAAGCTCAGTAAGGGATATATAGATATGGAAAGGAAACGCGAGTACATGTATACATAAGAATGAAATCATACTTTACCCATAAAACATAGGCATATCAAATCATGAATAAATCAGAGAAATCATAAGACATAAAGGTAACTTGAGGCATTCATAACATTCTTACGTGGCGAGTAACCCTCTTGGTTACGTTTGGAATACCCATCACAGTATATTCCCTAAATCTCTTTGGAGAAACCTTAATGTTTCACTCCTTTGCATTACCCAATGCATTGGAGAGCTATAACGGGCCCACCCGCCCTTAGTTTATCACGGAACCACCCGTTTTCATAACAATGCCCAAGAACCATAACATAAATGTGTCACATAAAACATTCATAAAGGAAACATAACATTTCTACATTTCAATCACAATATAACATTTTAGTATATTGAAATATTGAATCCATTCAAAAAGAAACCATTTCCAAAACCATTTAAAACATTTAATGAAGAGATTTTTGAATAAAAGTGTCCCATACCACCTTGAAGCTTTTAACATTTTAAACCATTAATATCCATATAAATAAATCCTTAAAAACCATTTTGAAATCATGGATATTAATAAGAACAAATAATTAAAACATTTAAAATGATATTTTGGTTAAAGGGATTTTACCAAAATTAGAGACACTTGAATTCAATAATCGAGGAATAATATTTAGTCAGAACTTTATAATATCATGAGAATAAAATTATTCATGATATAATACTCCAAAGTACAGTATATACACCATATAAGAGTGAATTGGTGCATAACAACAATGAACCCTCAATAGAAATGTCAAATGTGATGAAATCCCTTATAAAGAAGGTATCCTTAAATTAAGGACAAATCAATCTCAAAAATATGTGTGACAAATATAAATACACCCAATATTAGTGGTTATTAAGTGTAAAACAATAAAAGGTCATTCACACATATTCAATGGATGACATATTCAATGACTACATGTTGAACCCAAAGAAATCGAAATTGGGTTAAAAAGTTCCCTTGACAGCCTAACGGCATCACATCAAAATGAGTTGATGAGAGATAAAAAGAGTATCTCAACACATGGACATAAAATTTAAATCAATAAGGATATATGAGAACATATCTCAACATAACAATATGTAAATTAAAAGACCCAACAAAAGAAGTCTTTTAAAAAAAGAGGAGGGTGAAAGGTTCCCTTACCGACTTGGGTATCTTTCAAAACAAACACCCCATGAAAGAAGGACAATAGATCATTGATGTAAATACTCATAAATGAAAGTATATTACACAAAGAGTAGAATAATGGGAAGTACATACACCACTCAATGTAATTTGTGGCAAATGTAGCATAAATCTCACGGGAATAAAAGTGAGATGAAAAATCCCTTACGAAAACTCGGCAGCCTAACAGCGCCACATAAAACTTCCGAATATGGATTGATGAGATCAAATAGGGTATCCCATCAAATTACAATACAATTTACAGAAAGAGGAATAAAAAAGAACATCCCCCAACATTACAAAGAGGAGCTTAAAAGAAGTGACATAAAAGAGAGTACTTAAAAAGAAAGAGAGAGGTTAGATCTCATACGAAAGTTCGGCAGCCTAACGGCGCCACTCAAAACATACAAAATGGATTGATGAGAGAGAATAGCGTCTCTCATCACATGAACATAAAAATTACAGTAACATTAATATAAAATAACATCCCAATCATAAGAAATATGAGATTAAAAGAAATGACATAAAACAGTGTACTTAAAAAGAAAGAGAGTTGTAGGATCCCTTACCTCGGGTCCGACTTGACTCGATCGTTCTTTAATCTCCTGAATAATAAACTTGAGTTAATTTCTAATTCCTTAAGAACGTTTTTCGAGTTCATTATTACTATTATACCACTTATTACCATGTCATAAACATTATGTAATCATTTAAGTTAATAATATTTGTTTTGCCGATATTTGGTTCTTAAGTCGAAAGTGGACCTCTTACAATTACATGTTGTTCATGTGGCCAAATGTTTATTATATCCAGAATTGTATTCATGATGTAGATATCATATAATTCATATATATCCAGTACATTCATTAATTTATAACGTTACATAATCATTTAGAGGTAAGAAATGAAATGCACCGTTCATGGAGACGGTAAGCCGTACGTACGCATGAACGCTACTTTCATTTCTATTTTGTATTTTATATAATGGAATAATAATGATATTAAGGTATATTATAATTCCAGTATAATATCATATATAATATCATAGTTCCATCCTTTATACGTCCCACATATGGTATTAACGAATCACATCATTTTGAGGGGGCGGTAGTCCGCACTTCCTAAAATGAAGATATCGCGTATACCCATAATGGAAGCCATAAAGGTAAGACACAAATGAAAAATACAGAATAATAAGTAAAATATAAATATATTATATATCATATATAAAAATAGTGACATCATAATGGCCACCTTTGAAGGTGTTAAATGAGTATTGAACAATCATCGTTTCGGGAGGCACAATTTCGCCATCCACGGAAACCGTATGTTCTTTAACCATTTGATGTAGATGTGTGAGAGTGTAGCTCGAATAAATCTTATAACAACATCCTAGTATATTGAAGATACTGGTGTTGTTACAAAAGAAATATATAAAGAGATTTTAGGGGGTTGGAGAAGCAAAATAAAACAAATGAACATGATAGAGTGAATTACCTTTAAAAGTGTAACTCCTTTTGATTTGAGCCTAAAGGCTTTCTTTGAAAGTATTCTTCCCAAAGGGAATCCTCTAGGATGTGGAGAGGGATGTGGAGAGAGTAAATGGGCAGGGGTTGGATGAGCCAAAGGCTTGAGGAGTGTGTGAAATGAGGTAGAGGAGGGGGCCTTTTATAAGAGGAGAGGAGGGGAACTTTTGGAAACTAAGAAATATTACATTATTTTGAAAATGTGTTTCGGTTTTAAAAGGTCCCACATTGATATAATTAGTGGATAAGGTGATAAGGCTTAGAAATCAACTCATCCAATAAGTTTTTGACATGTGTATTTCATAGATTTTACATTATCTTTCCATTTTATTTAAATCGTCAAATAATGATGTCATCACTGCATCATTATTATGTCATAAATAATTTAATTTATTTAATGTCTAAAAATTATAAAAAAAATTCTATAATGTAGGAAATATTTTTATATTTCCAATGACTATTTATAATCAAAATTTGGACTTGTGTAACCCCACTTAAAAATTGTTTTAGTAGAACATATCATGTTTGTGTCATTTTTACTTTTACATTAAATAAAAAGTTATTTATGTCATTTCAAAACCAAAGTGGATCCATGGGGTCCCCAAGTTGACCCATGGCTTGTATTGGTCGGCCATTACACATCCAATGAGGTTAGGACATGTGTCAAGTTCATTTCATATTATTAAAACATTATTTTTACCTTAAACTACACTAATTACCTCTAATCGCGATTAAAAACTTAATAAGTTACTATTCACCAAAAATTATTTTAATCTCATTGAACCACATTTTACTTCTTAATGACAACCATGTATGTCGGAATTTTGAAAATCAAAACACAATGATTGCAAAATTTCATTTAAATGGAAAATAAGTTTTTATAAGTACCACTTAGTGGTTTCACTATTCATCAAAAATAGAAGTTTTTCAGAAAAATCCCAAAAATTCACCCTAAGCTATATTTGATATTCTGAATTCAAAAATGAAGTCCGTTTTAAAAAATTCAAAACATATAAGTCACATTAATTAATGTAATAATTAATTCCCGCTATAATGACAAATAGCGTGTTTTATAAAACAATAAGTATCAAAAGATTGACACTAGTTTAAGTCTGATTTCAAAGTCAAATTGATTCCAACGACCACTATTGGATTTAATGGTAAAAATATTTTCTAATTTCACTTTAAAACCAATTCAAAATATAATCTAATTATATAAATAAATTATATTAAAAAGTGGTTTTGAATTAAAATACAACATTTTACACTATTCATTAAAAAAAAGAACTTTATCGGAAAGATACCAAAAATTTACACAAAGTAAATTTTGATGTCCCGATTCTTAAGAAGAGTTTTATTTGGTCCAATAGAATTTATAAGAGTGAACAAAACTATATTTAATGATGGTTCTCCATTAAAAGGCGATAAGTGAACTTTTAGTGAAAAATAGGGCATATACGCCTAAAATTGAATTCTTTCGGTATTTTAAGCCTTTAGATATTATTGGATAAATGTAAAAACATTTAAAAACATATATAATCATATTTTAGTTATTTATATCCATTACCACCATTACAACGGCTACATGTTAACTACCATTTAAAATAATATTATTTTATTATTAGAGTGCAACGTAAGATTCCCAAGAAACTCGTTGTTGCGTGTTGGGTACGCCATCGAGCATAGCGTCCCCTTTAAAGTCATTTAAATATTTTATTCACAAATATGGATAAATATGAAATTTCATATTCTTTATTTACCTGGGGTGTTACATCCTTCCCCCCTTTTGGGAATTGCGTCCTCGCAATTTTAAAATTGCGCTTGGAAACATCCTAGAAAGTCCCACATCGGAACAAAAGTCGGTAAAACAAACACTTTAAAATAAAGAAAGATAAGTACAAAGGTCACCCGAGTTAACCCATACTAGGATTCCAAATATGAAAATATGGAAATGGAGGAGATAACATAGGGTCATGTTCCGATGAAGAGTGATAGAAAACATGTTTAGGAGAAAGTTAACAATAAGAAAATCAGAAACTTGTGATGGGTTAAACGGTGTTGGGTTCCCCAGTAGGAAAAGTTAATAGACAACATTTTTGTTTTAAGTTACTTTTTATTGAGGAATTTATTCATATGGAAGCATAATCACTTATCATGTTGACTTTCAACTTTTACTAGATTCCTTAGTCAAACTCATATTTTTTCCAAAAGACGAGTATTTAGGGAGACTTGTTCGCGTTAAGAGTACTATAATCAACTTCTAGAGAATCACCTAATCCACAAAAGAGAACTATATACTTCCCATGTCTTTAGGATTTAACCAGAAACAAAACCAAAAAGGTTAGTACAAGGTCAGATAATCCAGAAAAGGATAACCCTTTAAAAAGAAAATCTATGCTTAATCTCCAAAATTTCTCCAACAAAACCCAAAGTTCAACGAGGACCATCCGATAAAAAATTTGTCCATAAAATTCTTCAAAGTAAACCAATATAAGATCTAAACCCAAATTTTGAAGGATTTAGTCACATAGTCTTCCAAGTTAAATCGTAACATTTATCTCCAAACAACATCAGTTTCCCCTAAAGTCTCGTATTGAAAAGAAATTAACCTAATCACATATCCTCCAAGATAGGTTAATCATTTTCATAAATAACACAAAATCAACTTACTATTAATTCATAAAATCATATAACTAGAAAGAATCAGCCAAACTAACCAGGGACTTCACGTAGTCCAGTGGTAGGCGATAAATACCAGTCGCACTTTGGTTGTGAGTTCGATTCCCGCAGCTTTGTCCGACGCGACGGGTAGTCACACGGTCTGCGTGTTGTCCTTTTTCCAAAACTATATAATTCTTAAAATATTCCACAAAATGAGAAAAAAATATTCAAGAATAATCATAACATATTTTAACCTCAATTTTATTTCATTCCTTTCATTTTCCATCATATCATAGAGTAACCCATAATTACCTAGAAATTAAGTATCATATAAACCCTAATGGTTACCTTAATAATTATTACCTGAATTTCCACATTGAGTTGGCCATCTCGTACATGATGCATTAGAGAACTCACCAAGGTTGAAGTGGTTGATCATGACTCCTTGATATTTGGTTTAGAACAACCACGAGTTTCCTCATTGAATCCTCCATTTTATCTAGTATCTTAATCAGAGAACCACCATAGTTTCCTTCAAACCTGTTGTCTATTTGGTGCCTGCTAGATCCATCCATTCACTAAAAATAGAAATGTCAGTGTGAGTATATCAACAAAACCATCATGTACTAATGAGTAAGATAGACAATAAGATATACTTACTCATTCACTTTATCTAAAACTAAGACTCTTTCTAAAATCCTAACCATTATGGTAATGTCACTTATGCTTAAAGAATACCCTAACCTCTAAAGTTATCTAAACCGACCTTTGATACCAACTATAAGGCCCAGCATTAAACCTTACTTAATATTGAGTTATTAAAAGATTACACATTGAGGATATTTTCAGGTTTAGAGTTTTAGAGAATTAGATCATGAAACATGAATTAGATTCCACATTTAAACAAAGTGGTTACATAAAAGACAGTATTCATTCATCCCATCAACGGAAACATATTTAAAATAAAACATGGATTCTTTCTTGACACATCCTTGACACTGTCATCACATCATGTACCCTTCCCTTGACCTGTGAAAAACATTTCAAAAACTTGGGATGAGCATAAAAAGCTCAGTAAGGGATATATAGATGTGGAAAGGAAACGTGAGTACATGTATACAAAAGAATGAAATCATACTTTACCCATAAAACATAGGCATATAAAATCATGAATAAATCATAGAAATCATAAGACATAAAGGTAACTTGAGGCATTCATAACATTCTTACGTGGGGAGTAACCCTCTTGGTTACGTTTGGAATACCCATCACAATATATTTTCTAAATCTCTTTGGAGAAACCTTAATGTTTTACTCCTTCGCGTTACCCAATGCATTGGAGAGCTATAACGGGCTCACCCGCCCTTAGTTTATCACGGAACCACCCGTTTTCATAACAATGCCCAAGAACCATAACATAAATGTGTCACATAAAACATTCATAAAGGAAACATAACATTTCTACATTTCAATCACAATATAACATTATAGTATATTGAAATATTGAATCCATTCAAAAAGAAACCATTTCCAAAACCATTTAAAACATTTAATAAAGAGATTTTTGAATCAAAGTGTCCCATACCACCTTGAAGCTTTTAAAATTTTAAACCATTAATATCCATATAAATAAATCCTTAAAAACCATTTTGAAATCATGGATATTAATAAGAACAAATAATTAAAACATTTAAAACGATGTTTTGGTTAAAGGTGTTTTACCAAAATTAGAGACACTTGAATACAATAATCGAGGAATAATATTTAGTCAGAACTTTATAATATCATGAGAATAAAAGGATTCATGATATAATACTCCAAAGGACAGTATATACACCATATAAGAGTGAATTGGTGCATAACAACAACGAACCCTCAATAGAAATTTCAAATGTGATGAAATCCCTTATAAAGAAGGTATCCTTAAATTAAGGACAAATCAATCTCAAAAATATGTGTGACAAATATAAATACACCCAATATAAGTGGATATTAAGTGTAAAACAATAAAAGGTCATTCACACATATTCAATGGATGACATATTCAATGACTACATGTTGAACCCAAAGAAATCGAAATTGGGTTAAAAAGTTCCCTTGACAGCCTAACGACGTCACATCAAAATGAGTTGATGAGAGATAAAAAGAGTATCTCATCACTTGGGCATAAAATTTAAATCAATAAGGATATATGAGAACATATCCCAATATAAAAATATGTAAATTAAAAGACCCAACAGAAGAAGTCTTTTAAAAAAGAGGAGGGTGAAAGGTTCCCTTACCGACTTGGGTATCTTTCAAAACATACACCCCATGAAAGAAGGACAATAGATCATTGATGTAAATACTCATAAATGAAATTATATTACACAAATAGTAGAATAATGGCCAGTACATACACCACTCAATGGAATTTGTGGCAAATGTAGCATAAATCTCACGGGAATAAAAGTGAGATGAAAAATCCCTTACGAAAACTCGGCAGCCTAACAGCGCCACATAAAACTTCCGAATATGGATTGATGAGATCAAATAGGGTATCCCATCACATTACAATAAAATTTACAGAAATGGGAATATAAAAGAACATCCCCCAACATTACAAAGAGGAGCATAAAAGAAGTGACATAAAGGAGAGTACTTAAAAAGAAAGAGAGAGGTTAGATCTCTTACGAAAGTTCGGCAGCCTAACAGCGCCACTCAAAACTTCCCAAATGGATTGATGAGAGAGAATAGGGTCTCTCATCACATGAACATAAAAATTACAGTAAGATTAATATAAAAGAACATCCCAATCATAATAAATATGATATTAAAAGAAATGACATAAAAGAGTGTACTTAAAAAGAAAGAGAGTTGTAGGATCCCTTACCTCGGGTCCGACTTGACTCGATCGTTCTTTAATCTCCTGAATAATAAACTTGAGTTAATTTCTAATTCCTTAAGAACCTTTTTCGAGTTCATTATTACTATTATACCACTTATTACCATGTCATAAACATTATGTAATCATTTAAGTTAATAATATTTGTTTTGCCGATATTTGGTTCTTAAGTCGAAAGTGGACCTCTTACAATTACATGTTGTTCGTGTGGAAAAATGTTTATTATATCCAGAATTGTATTCATGATGTAGATATCATATATTTCATATATATCCAGTACATTCATTAATTTATAACGTTACATAATCATTTAGAGGTAAGAAATGAAATGCACCGTTCATGGAGACTGTAAGCCGTACGTACGCATGAACGCTACTTTCATTTCTATTTTGTATTTTATATAATGGAATAATAATTATATAAAGGTATATTATAATTCCAGTATAATATCATATATAATATCATAGTTCCATCCTTTATACGTCCCACATATGGTATTAACGAATCAAATCACTTTGAGGGGGCGGTAGTCCGCACTTCCTAAAATGAAGATATCGCGTATACCCATAATGGAAGCCATAAAGGTAAGACACAAATGAAAAATACAGATGCATAAGTAAAACATAAACATATTATATATCATATATAAAAATAGTGACATCATAATTGCCACCTTTGAAGGTGTTAAATGAGTATTGAACAATCATCATTTTGGGAGGCACAATTTTGCCATCCACGGAAACCGTATGTTCTTTAACCATTTGATGTAGTTGTGTGAGAGTGTAGCTCGAATAAATATTATAACAACATCCTAGTATATTTAAGATACTGGTGTTGTTACAAAATAAATAAATAAAAAGATTTTAGGGGGTTGGAGAAGCAAAATAAAACAAATGAACATGAGAGAGTGAATTACCTTTAAAAGTGTAACTCCTTTTGATTTGAGTCTAAAGGCTTTCATTGAAAGGATTATGCCCAAAGGGAATCCTCTAGGATTAGGAGAGTGATGTGTAGAGAGTAAATGGGAAGGGGTTGGCCGAGCCAATGGCTTGAGGAGTGTGTGAAATGAGGTAGAGGTGGGGGCCTTTTATAAGAGAAGAGGAGGGGCACTTTTGGAAAGTAAGAAATATTACTTTATTTTGAAAATGTGTTTCAGTTTTAAAAGGTCCCACATTGATATAATTCGTGGATAAGGTGATAAGTCTTCTAAATCAACTCATACAATAATTTTTGGACATGTGTAGTTCATAGAATTTACATTATCTTTCCATTTTATTTAAATAGTCAAATAATGATGTCATCGCTGCATCATTATTATGTCATAAATAATTTAATTTATTTAATGTCTAAAAATTATAAAAAAAAATACTATGATGTAGGAACTCTTTTTATCTTTCCAATGAATATTTATAATCAAAATTTGGACTTGTTTAACCCCACTTAAAAATTGTTTTAGTAGAACATATCATGTTTGTGTCATTTTTACTTTTACATTAAATAAAAAGTTATTTATGTCATTTCCCAACCAAAGTGGATCCATGGGGTCCCCAAGTTGACCCATGTCTTGTCTTGGTCGGCCATTACACATCCAATGAGGTTAGGACATGTGTCAAGTTCATTTCATATTACTAAAACATTATTTTTACCTTAAACTACACTAATTACCTCTAATCGCGATTAAAAACTTAATAAGTTACTATTCACCAAAAATTATTTTAATCTCATTGAACCACATTTTACTTCTTAATGACAACCATGTATGTCGGATTTTTGAAAATCAAAACACAATGATTGAAAAATTTCATTTAAATGGAAAATCAGTTTTTATAAGTACCACTTAGTGGTTTCACTATTCATCAAAAATTGAAGTTTTTCAGAAAAATCCCAAAAATTTACCCTAAGCTATATTTGATATTATGAATTCAAAAATGAAGTCCATTTTACAAAATTCAAAACATATAAGTCACATTAATTAATTTAATAATTAATTCCCGCTATCATGACAAATAGCGTGTTTTATAAAACAATAAGTATCAAAAGATTGACACTAGTTTAAGTCTGATTTCAAAGTGAAATTGATTCCAACGACCACTATTGGATTTAATGGTAAAAATATTTTCTAATTTCACTTTAAAACCAATTCAAAATATAATCTAATCATATAAATAAATTAGATTAAAAAGTGGTTTTGAATTAAAATACAACATTTTACACTACTCATTAAAAAAAGAACTTTATCGGAACGATACCAAAAATTTACACAAAGTAAATTTTGATGTCCCGATTCTTAAGAAGAGTTTTATTTGGTCCAATAGAATTTATAAGAGTGAACAAAACTATATTTAATGATGGTTCTCCATTAAAATGCGATAAGTGAACCTTTAGTGAAAACTAGGGCATATACGCCTAAAATTGAATTCTTTCCGTATTTTAAGCCTTTAGATTTTATTGGATAAATGTAAAAACATTTAAAAACATATATAATCATATTTTAGTTATTTATATCCATTCCCACCATTACAACGGCTAAAAGTAAACTACCATTTAAAATAATATTATTTTATTATTAGAGTGCAACGTAAGATTCCCAAGAAACTCGTTGTTGCGTGTTGGGTACGCCATCTTGCATAGCGTCCCCTTTAAAGTCATTTAAATATTTTATTCAAAAATATGGGTAAATATGTAATGTCATATTCTTTATTTACCCGGGGTGTTACAATTTATGATTTAGTCATAAATATTAAAATATCATGATCAAATTCTGAAGAATTATCCAAAATTTTCATCTCATATATTAATTAATTATATATTAATTTAATGGTTCCATTATTCTATGAATTTTTACTTAAGATAATTAAGAAAATGCATTTATCAAAACATTACTTTTTCTTCCTTTGAATGGAAATAATTTTTATTCCAATTTTTTTTTAAAAAATAATTTCTAAATTTTTTATAAATTTTCTTTTATATTAATTTCCATGAAAAAGGACATAGAAAAAAATTTAATTTTAATTTTTTCAAATGATTATCAAATCTTCTTTTATATCCATCAAATATTTTATATAGAAAGTATTACGGAATATATTATGTTTAAAAAGTGTTTTATATTATTTTGAAACCATATTTTATTATTTTTCAATAATATATTAAAATAATTATATTCATAATGTTTCCCATTATAAAACATATTTTAACAGGGAAATGATATTTTACTCAAGAAATTTATTAAATGATATATTAGAATTATTTTCCAAAAAACTGACTACCATTGGTGTTACCTATACCTTACTTGGTATATGATTCCTAAATACCATTCATATCCTTTATTTGAATTCTTTTGGTTTTTATGAATTTTTTTTCATGAATATAAATAACCTCACTTTTCATACATTAACATTACATAACTTATGTGGAATATATTAATCATTATATAAATAAACAACCAAAGACCGCATTAGTATACTATTTTTGGATACATAGACACATAAAAATTGTACATAAGTGGACTAAGTTATCTCCCTATATAGTCCTCATGACTATAAACCTTGTTAGGAAAATCATAATTAATAAATATATTCATAACCTAAGAATTGAAAAAAATAGGGTGAGCTCATATTCTTAGTATGGGTAAATAAGTGAGGCATAAATGAAAAAAAATGAGTATAGGGGTATGAGGATGTAATCATAACATTAATATATCATACCCTGCATATCATAAGATTATAAACATGAATCATGTTATTATTATTTTATGGTCATAATAAAATAATCATAATGAAATAAATATCATAATACATGAATGAATATGGATAAGACATGGACTATTTGAAATAATATAATCATATAAAATTATTCCCATGATAGTAATGAAATTTCTTCAAAGAACATTTTTGTAGCATGTTTTATCTCCCTCATACCATATTGGTAGGTATGGATCACATCCGTAAGCATCTTAGTTGCATGAGTTTACTCATCATAACATCTTTGTAGTAATGGATCTCTCCGATGACCATCTTAATTTTTAAGGATGACTCCAATGACCATCAAACTATATCTCATGAGATATAAACCTTTATCCAATAAATTTAAGAGAGATTTAGGTCCCACTGATCTCATAATAAAATCATACATAAATGTTACACTAAATCATAAATAATCACATTATAACTCATGAAATGAAATGGTTATCATAATGATGTAATCATATAATAACTTGTGTAAAATGATATGGTTTACATAATTGTTTCAAAATCATTACTCATGAATGAGAAACTGGTTTCATAAGAATAATTCTATCAAAAAATAATCCATTAATAAAATAATAAGAATTATAATATTGATTCACCTAACCTGAAACTCACAAATAACAAAAACATATATCATCATTTATGGGAAATAAATTTTAAAGATAATTTTAAAATATTTCTTGAGGACAATAACCTTTCTTTATTAAAAAATGATTTTTAAAAAGTCATTTTTGAATATTATTTTTTTATAAAACATAATTGGAAAAATTTAATGCAACCTATGACAATGATAAAACATTTTTAAAATGTTTTTTCCTTGAATTGTTTTTAAAATATATTTGAAAAAATTGGTTTTGAAAAAAAATTCTGACTTAATAGAAAAATGTAGTCAGATTTTTCATGAAAACATTTTAATGATCATATTATCTACCAAAGAGTGGGTAAATGGTACTAATACATAGATATATATTGAATAAATATATTAGAATAAATCTCATTTGTGTTATTGGTAGAAAGATCATAATATTTATTAAATGGGAGAATAATTAAAAACAATAATGATAAATAATAAGGTTGTTTCAATAAACTCATACCACATGGTATCATGGAATCACACACTCCACATATGGAAATAAAATTATATGAAGCATAAAATATTATTATGATAATTATATTCATGAAATTACATTTTAAATTGAATTATATTCACTGAAAAATAAAGTAAGTGAAAAACAAACCATGTCTTTCAATGAAAGAAAAAGGCGAAAAAATTATCTTACAAATTGGGTAACTCTTGAAACAGAGACCCCGTGAAATAAATATCGTATAATGGATTTTTAAACACCCATAAATTTAA
Organism: Viscum album; assembly: GCA_963277665.1. NCBI lineage: Eukaryota > Viridiplantae > Streptophyta > Magnoliopsida > Santalales > Viscaceae > Viscum > Viscum album. Next base: position 1,142,897,500 of record OY728159.1, on the reverse strand, counting down.
AATTTATAATTATAAAATAATTTCGTGGGAATTATATACACCACGAAATCGAAAAGAGTTATGAACATGACATGTATCTCATAAATATAACAAGTGAGATGATATTACATTACCTTTTGTATTTACTTCCATTGTACTCATACATACATCCAGTATAAATATAATAATATTATTATAAATCGATCACATAACCATATTTTTATATCTAATAACATCTACAGTTTTATTGTGACTTTATATTACCTTTTTGTCAATAATTCTATGTCAAGGTTTCATTATGGGTAATATCTATTATGTTCTTTGCATGTGTCTTAATTTTTTACATCATTGGTCCATATAAATATATAATGATTTAAAAAATATAAAAAATGTTTTAAATTTCATTTATATTCAGTATATATGTAGTATAATAATCTATATAATATATATGATTAAAATGGAATACACTGTTTTTGGAGACGGTTGGATGTACATACCGATGAATGTCGTTTTCATTTTATTGTCGTATTGAAAGAAAGAAGGAAAATAAAATAGATGTATATATGTATATAATATCATTAAAGAATAATTTTAATAACATTTATATCATCTATGTTCACCAAACCCAACCATAATTTATTCCATGTAGTGTATGAACGAATCACATCACTTTGAGGGGAATATTGTCCAGACTTTGTCAAACGAAATTATCATATCATTAAAAAAAGGAAATTGTATAGGTATTTATTACAAAATAATTTAATATTCATAAATAAATAATAAATATAATAAATATCATATATAAAAATAATTTCCATCATAATTCCCAAACATGAATGTGGGTAAAGGAGAGATGGGAAATCATCGTTTAATGTGGCGTTAGTTCGATGTACAAATAAATAGTGTGTTTGTTTCCCATTAGATGGAAGTCTATGAAAATGTAGATTTAAAACATGATAAAATAATATCTATATATATTTATGTAATTTCTATTATTATATAAGAATTTAATAGGGATGGTTGAGGTGACAAATAAAGAAAATAAAAATAAGGGAGCATGAGGAAGTACATTACCTCTTCTTTGGGTAACTAATTTTAGATAGAACCAAAGGGATTATTTGGATACATTTCTTCCAAGTGTGAGCCTTATAAAGTTAAGAGAGGTATTGTTAGGTTAAATTTGGGATGTTCTTGGCTTATCAATTTTTTTTAGAGGTGTAAGGGGGAGGGAGGTGAGGAGGCCTATTTTTTGTGAAGGTGGAGTGGTACTCTTGAATGTTTTGTGAAAATAAATTACACCAACGTTTTTATAATGTATAGTGGATCTAATAATGATAAAATTCAGATTAAATGTATTAAATAGTTTAAATTGGGAAATATAATGTCTCTTTTAAATGTTTCTAGGTTTTTGGGGTCCTAAATTTATGGTTTAGAACATTGTTAAATAATTTTTCACATAGTCAATGTAACTAATTTTAATCACATTCACTAATATTGTTTTTAAAAAACTATATTAACCATAATAGACAATATAAATTATTTATATTTCATGTATAGAATATATTTTTCAAAATTCCAATCACATCAAAGGTGGAATATAATTTAAATTTAATCCTACAGACGAGACGACATTGGTGGGTTTTAAAGTAAAAACATTCCAAATTTTCTTAAGGATTTATACCAAATATCAAATTGAAATTGATTAAAATGAAATAAATTAGATTAAATGGTAAAATTATTATCAAATTAAATTTTCAAACCCATTTATTGAATAATTTAACCTTATAAATAAATTATACGAAAGAAGTTTTTGAAATAAAATTCTGTTTTCTACACTATTCATAAAATAATGAGGTCTATACATAATACCAATAATTCTCCATTAGATAATTTCAGCATTATAAATTAAAAGAATTAGTTTAATAAATAAAATAAAATTTGTAAATGTTTTAGAAACATTTGTAATATTTTTAACAAAACGACATGAAAAGCATTTCATTTGAGAAGATAGTATTTTTAATAATATAAGGTCATTACAAAAAATTACATATTTTTTATGAATATTTCTTAAAAAAAATTATAAAAAATATTTTAATGTAGTTATTACTATTCATATATATATTTTTAACAACTGAATTATAATTATCTCATATAAATAATTATTATAATAAATGATTATTTGATGAAAAATAGTGTTGCATGTAATATATGCTACGTCAGTGTTGCTTTTAACATACACCAAGTAAGTGTTTCATGTAATTTATGACAACATTGTGCTATGAAAAATTAATGATTTACTTAGTTCAATGTAATATATCAATAAAAAGTAATTTTTTTTTTCAAAAATAAGGTCTATAAATATTTAGGGTGTTAAATTATACCCCTTTAAAATAAAGTTTCCATATAAATTCATCATTAGGAAAAAATGAGGATAATTCTGCTTGATCATATCCTCAATGTCCCAGGTAGATTTCTCTACCTTGTGATTTTTTTTATAAAACAATAACTGGGTTAATGGTGTTGTTTCATTGAACTTTCTCTATATGACACAAAATATTCACTGGTTGTGCCTCATAAGAATGATTCTACGCCAATATATTACCTATATGTTTAGTACATGTGAAGGTTCAGGTATGTAATTCATTATGAGAGATAAATGTAACAAATCGTGGAAAATATATATATTTAGAGGAGGTGATAAAATATAGGCTATTGACCTGATATGATGAAGAATATGAAAGGGGATCATATACCATGGGCTTATTTTCCCTTTATTTTGTAACCTGACAACTTTCTTCTAGGGAGTGATCTATAGAAGTACCTTATCTCCAACATCTAATTACATATCACATCATCAGTTATTTAAATAACTTTTTTGCCACCTTAGAGGTTCCTTTATATGTAACTAAATGGATCTAACATTCTATATCATTTCATTAGTGATTTCAAGACCAAATAGATTTCTTTCTCAAACCACATATTGGAATGTTTGATCTATAATATTATTTCAATAAAGGAATTAAGTAGGTTTAATTATAATGATTGAGTTGGAGTTATCTTTGTAACAAAAATCAACTAGAGGTAGCTGTTGATCCAAAACTCATTTGAAATCTAGATATAGAGATCTCAAAATATCTTCTAGGGTCTGAATTGTTCTTTCAAATGGAGAATCTATTTAAGGATGTTGAGAAATTCCAAAACACAATTAAGTATAATGTTTCTCTTATGACTTCACTAGAACATAGTGGTAAACGATATATATCGATATGATATAATAGAATGTGGTAAACCTTATATATCAATGTGGTAATATATATGATTGAAATATGATCTAGAGATAACTCATCTATAATAAAGATGATGTGTGATAACATTGTAAAAAGTTATAATAAATCCATATATCATTAAACCATTAAAGGTTTTGGGTAGTTAAGAAAAAAAATCCATATTGATGTTCTCCCTTTTCCATTATGGAATTGGTCACATATGTAACATACCATTTTATGTTTTCATTTCTTCCTTATCTTATTGTCATACAAAGCACCGAGACAAAATCTATTTGATATATCTATTCATTCTAGCCCACACTAATTATTAATTTACGTCCCTAAATATTTTCATACATCTAGGACGAATGGAGAATGAATAACTATGAGGTTTCTCTCACAACTCCTTCAAATCCATTATATAAGAAATAGATATATAGGTCATAAAACTTATCAATACATCCTGATGACAGATAAACATATTAACATTTCTTACATTCTTTTTCAGTTTCACATCTCCCTTCCACGCCTCCTTAACATACAATTGGATGGTGGGTTGGCGATTTGTTTGAGAAAGATAAATTTTTTCCCCTTCCGTCTGGATTTACTGGTCCATCCTTTGAAAACCATGAAATATTTGATATTTTGTGATCTTTCACATGGATAAGCTAGAACGATCTTTTCGACTCGATGTATCGACCACCTTGTACACATACCTGATGTGGTGATGTATTGAGGAGTTGTGATATTTTACCAAATCTAAAAACCTCTTCTGTCCCACGATCAACTGATTTAGTGTGAATATAAATTTTGTAATATTATAATCATAATATATATCAAAATTTTATCCATAAAGACAATTTCTCCAAATCATTAATGAAAAAATTATCGTTCTGAACTCCAAATTATGAGTTGTGTAATTTTTCTCATGAATCCTAAACTACCCCAAATGAAGAAACAACAAACATGTTTTTATTAAAAATAATACATACTAATCCCTCCTTTGATTCATCACTATAAATTACAAACCCTTATCTACTATTGGGTAATGTAATATTATGTGTGTGGACTAACAATATTTTTAGTTCCTTGAAATTTTCCTCACATTCATCTATCCAGAAGATCTTGTCGCCCCATATTTATTAAAAACATTATAGGATTAGATAGTTGTCAGTAATTCGCCATAACCAATTGATATTATCTATCTTATAAAATAATGATATAGATCATAGTCACCTTTGTTGATCTATTCCATCATTAAATAGTCATCTAATTTTATGGATCCAATGATATGATGTCTCTTGAGATTTTGTAAACCAAAAATGAAAAATTATGCAGCCAAAATTCCCTGATTGTAAATTGTGAATATATTTTCTACTTCCATAAGGTATTTAGAACAATTTTAATGTCATATTTGGGATCTCCCTTACTATTAGAATATATAATAATATCACCTATAAATACCACTACAAACTAGTTGAGGTGATATCTAATGACTCATTCATTAAATCCATGAGGAAAGAAGTGGAATTAATAAGTTATAAATTCATAACTATATATTCATTGGGTGCATAACTTGTAAGGAATGTCATCATGGGTATATCCTCCTTCTTAACACTAAATTTATGATAACTAGATTGATGATCAATCTTGTATATGTATTGATACTTACTCTGTTGATCAATGAAGTCATCAGTACGGGGGACTGCATACATGTTCTTGATAATTATCTTATTCAAATAATGATAATCAATGTAGAGACATGTTGATCCATATTTGTTTTTCCAAAAAAAAATAATAGGTGCACCGCAAGTTGACAGACCGGGTCGAATGAATCCCTTATCAATGTTTTATTGGAGTTACTTCATCAATTCTGGCAACTCTAGTGGGGCCAATCTATAGGTTTCCTTTTAAATTGGCATGAAATTGAGAATGATTTATATTGAGAACTCAACTTCTCTCTGTGGGGGAAGGCTAGGATATTATTCCAATAAGACATCCAAAAATTCATTAACCATTGGTATATCATCTATGTTTATTTTCTCCCAACCAACTAAGATAAACAACCCTTCTTAATGGGAATTAAAACCAATTCGTTGTATATAATATCCACATGAAGTTCATGCTTAACATCACATTGTTGGAAGATTATATGAGGGTTTGAAATATAAAATGTAACTTCCATTCCATGATATATGATGTGGTATATATTTTTATAAATCTAATCCATACCTAATATGATATTAAATTCAACCAAATGATGCATGAAAATATTTGTAGGAAGAATATTCCCCTAAATGTCAATTAGAGAAAAAACATAGTCTTGGGATGAAATAATACAGTCTTGGGATAATATCATTACACCATTATGGGTTTTATATTTTAATTCCACATCTTTTAATTTATGAGGAATAGTAAAAAAAATAGAAAATTCTTTAGACATGAAATATTAGGTAGATATAGAATTGAAAAAAATAACTAGTTAAAGTATGTATTGTATGCTCACCTTTCACGACATCATTATCACACCCCATGTTAGAAATAGTTATTACATGAGATTTACCCTGGTACCTTGGCTTAAGAGGTTTCTAATATCTTTCATCATCACCGTTATTTGGTATTGGGTATTTTTTAGTATAATACCCATTATCCTTACACTTGTAGGACTAAATCATAGGAGGTGAATTTTGAGTAACTTTTTCTCCACTCTTACCTTTAGTTGAATTATTCCCATAAAATATGAAATACAATTCTCTATGGAATCCCCTTCAACACATAAAACTCGTATTGTAGACCTTAAATCAATTTATTTTATTCTTCATGTCACAATTTGATCATAAAGGAAAGATTGTCTTCTTATCTACGTGTTTTTTTAGATTTTTATTTTCAGTCAATATTCATTTTATTGAAAAAATAATGAGAATGAAATGACACTGAAACTTACATTTAATCATTGATTTCACAACTCACAGCCAATTTATAGTTACTGAAGTATCTTTTGGGAAATTCGTTTCCAAGACTTGGCTTTAAGACTCACGAGAACCTATCATATTTTCTTTTGGGTTGGGTTATAATTCTTGAAGAATAACTCACATGTAATTTTACATTTACAACATAGTTACCAATAGATTCATCAACCCTTTTATTAAACTCAATGAAGCCTTTCATTATCTTGGTATTATGAATATGAGGAAATTGATTATTGAAAAATAATGACTTGAACTAATCCCGATTAATGAATTCAATAACATCTTGATTCCCTATATTCATGATTAAATTATAATGATAATATTATTTACCTTATAATATATTAATATCTAGAATTAATTTCACATTCCCTGAATAATGGTGAATGGAGAATAAATTTTTAGTATTACTGATCCATTTCTCCAGAAACAAGTGGATCTGATGACCCACGGAATGAAGGTGCGAATTGGCTCATGAAGGACTCAATATAATTTTTGTCCCTCCATTATTCATTCATAATTCCACAATTATTCATAGGATAAGATATTTGGGTGAGAATAGAAATGAGAATTTTCATTTCCTCTCCCATAGGTTTTGGTTTCTTAGGAATAAATTCATTTCATTGCTCATTAAAATCACCATTTATGTGGTTCTTTAGGGTATTATCCATTAACAAAACATAATTCATAGAGTAAAAAATAGACATCATAATGAGGAACCAGAAAATCAAGAAAATGCACTTACATGATATCAATATTATTTCACGTTCATTAATCAATGAAACCTTATGATTTTTAAAGCTTATTCATTCCCATCATATATTTAAATACTTCATGATGTTTCATGAAGAGTTCATGAATTCTAAAATAATATCCACATGGAGTGTCAAACTATTTATGCAACATGTCACGTTGTCATGTACCAAGTTACACTGAATGTGGTTTGACGCACCTTGTCGTAGATGTTACTGCTCTGGGTAAATATTTCCAAGATCCACTTCCAATTGTATTATCTAGAAAATGATATATTTCATGGAAAAGACATTGTATTTTTTCAAAGTTACAAGACATTTTGTAAACATTTCCATATCCTTATACTTTTACATAGACATGTACTTATTTTTATCAATAAAGATTTCTCCTCCTATATTCCAATGGTTAACTAAACCATTATGTTGATACCAACTATAGAGACCCTATTTTTTAAACATTAATGTCACATAATATTTATTGTGTACTTAAAACATTTAAAAATAGACTCTTAAAGACTATTTAAGTCTATTGCCTTTCAAAATATGTAAACATAATCACTAGTACATAAGAGATCTACAATATCTCCCACATGGTTAGTCATGACTAGAATACTTATTATACACATTATAAATAATACATATGATCATAAATTGGAAACAAAAACATATAACGTGGTAAATCAGATGATCAATAAAGGTAAACAGGGGATACATTTAAGTATAAACAAGAGCATAATGGTATGAGGATGTCATCATAACATTATAAGAACATTGCATGAATATTGTATGATTATAAACATGAATTATTCAATATTCTTTGTAATTCAATACAAATTGAATCATATAGAAATAAAAATCATAAGGCAAGAAACAAATGTGAATAATATATGGAATTTTGTAAAACACATAAGAACATAAAATGATTTCAATAATAGTTAAGGCATTGATCCCAATACCATCTTAGTATTATGGGTTATCTTCACATACCATCTTGGTAGATATGGTTTACACCAATGAATATCATAGTAGCTTGAGTTAACCCCTCATACCATCTTGGGAGTCATATTTCTTTCTTATGAGCATATTATAAATCAAGGTACACTCCGAAGACCATATTATAATATCTCATGAGATATAAATCTTTACCCAATACATTGGATGGAGATATAAGTCCCAATAATATCATAATGAAATTACACATAAATATTCCAAAAAAATATAAATAATCATCTCATTGCCCATAAAATGAAATGTGTATCATAAACATGTAATCATATCCTAACATATACAAAAAAGAAAGAAGTTTCATAATAATTTAAAATGAACAACCAATGAAATGAAGTATGATTTAAAATCAATTAACTCATGAATGAGAAATGTGTTTCATTGATATGATTCCATTAAAACATAATCCATTAATATAATGAATATTATAGGCAACACTAAATCATTTTCCAATGAAATCATTATTAAAACCAATGGATATCATCTTATATGGGAAAAAATTGAAAGATCTTCTAAAAAATTCATCAGGAAAATATCATCACTACATTGAAAAACACTTTTTAAGAATTTATTTTTTATATATATTTTCCTTTGAAAATATATTTTAAACCAAAAAATATTTTTAAAATCATTTTTAATTATTTTTTTAAACTATTTTGGAATCATGGTTTTTAAAATAAACCAGATTTCTAACCAAAGAGTGACATACTATAAGATTTTTGTTAAAAAATCATATAATGATTATGTTCCAAAGAGTGGGAATATTTTACAAAAACAAGGATGTAATGAACTTAATTTGGTTACCTCCAAACGTAGAACCCAACCGATTCTGTCACACACTCTATGAACATTGTTGATCCCTACTACCCGGCGACGGGAACATGAAAATCGAACGAAAAATAGGTGGGAATGATTTCTCCAACCATGGAATAAAACATTGATATATATATATATACATTTATGAAAAAATGAAATAGATGAAGGTTGATGAATATTTTCTCGAAATATAAAAAGATATTGGAAACAAAACAACATTAAAATTAGAAAAAACTCCAATATTCAATTATTACTACAATGTACTGAAACTAAATATATAATCCAATTAATTTTATAAAATAATCCTAGAATCTCACCACTAGCTACTAAAACTAGATGACAAGAGGAGTCATTGCCACACTGTGGTTCCATTCCTTTCCCTGAAATATATGACATACAAAGGCCTAAACACAAATAAAGAGGTCTAAAGGGTGTGAGATAACATGATCAATTGGATCACACCTAGGTTTTCCATAATAAATATATTTATCATAATTCATTTATTACTTATTAAAATTAAACATAGAATGATAATAAGTAATGATTTTTTATGGAAAATATTTCAATCATTTCACTTTTTATCACAATTCTAAAACAAAATTAGGTATCTCGATTTCAATGTACATTTTCCATATTATCATTCAAAATAATGAACTCTTATATGAGGGATAAAACATATGAATCCAATCAATATGAAAAAAATTGTAGTATCACTATGATCATAACTCCAAGGAATACAACAGATCTGGAAGTGGGTTTTTCGAACACATTAATCCATGAAACAATTCATTGTGGTACTCGAAGAAAATGATCAACACTTTGAGACCAGGGATCCACCCAAAGGGAATCCCCAATATCACATACATTTCTATAGCTAATAAATACTATCTATGATAAAATGAACACCCCCAGAAGTGAACCCTCCCCCCAATTGTTGATAGCCAAAAGATAAACCTTTCACTTAGTACCAAAGGTAACCGATGTACTCATTTTCAAATCCATTTCAATGTTTCGAAATCCATTTTGAAAAATGTTTTTTATAACCATTTTCAATTCTTTGAAAATACCAATTTCCGTTCCATTTTTCAATAACCACGGAAAAACACTTTCATTAAAAATCTTCTTCCAACAAAGATAAATAGTCAAGAAACTTTTATAGAAATTTATTTTTAAAACAATTAACAAGAATTGAACATTATAGTTTATCAAAAATAGGATAGAGATAGAAAAATATACCTCAAACACGATTCACAGATGCCCGTAACAGGATCCACCGATAATCACAACCCAAAGACATCAATGAAGGCTCTAGAAAATTAATGACTCTAGAAAAAGATCTCATAATAGATCTTTGATGAAGAATAGAAGAAAAAAAAAGATAGACCAGAAGATCAAAAAACACAACCCAATGGGTAAATAGAGATCATGGACAGAAAAAAAAAGCATAAAGATGAATTACCATGAGAGAAAGTCTACAACTAAAATAAAGATCGAATATCATGTGTATTGATCAAGAAGAAATGGGGTCTCCAAAAATCACCAGAGTATAGTTTTCATTTGGGATAAATGTAAAACAAATAAATGAATGGGAAACAAATACCAATGAAGTTACCTAAAACATCTATTCTTGAGAATTTTCATGATGTGTAATTCTTATATACACCATGAAATCCCCAGTGTTTAAGTACCCCAATAAATCCATGTCATTGGATGTAAAATATGTTATTTAAATCATTCAAGACATGTTACTCCTCCTCACAATGTGTAACCATTCACTACAAAAATCAATTACGGCTTGTACTCATCAACACTTACACTTTCAGTGACCTAGTTAAAGGGTGTTAAATCCTTCTATGACCTACTAAAAAAACAGGTCAATTCTATGAGTACCACAAATCACTTATAATAATATTATTGGTGTTCTCCAAATTAATTCTTTATCATCTAAAAAATGGGAACAAGGATAACCAGGATAAGGTAAAGGTTGTACATGATATATTGGCAATGAGATGTTACAAACTACCTTACTTAAAGAATTTATGTTAAAATAAAGTCAAGTGAAAGATGTATCCCCTTGATTAATAGATGAGTCCACTTATCCCTCATCAACCACTCATGTTCCCATATCTCGTGAGAATTTGATCTATGTTTTATTTTAAATATGTCTAATGTAATTGACTTCCCAGCCATGGTTTTCACTAGAGGGTCAATGATCTGAACTACTTTATCTGTAATAGAAACATATTTATCTAACTAAATTTATTCCCAGCTAATAATGTGAGCAGGATGAGGGTGATAATTCATGAACTGATATATATGGAAATCATCATGAAGAAACATCAACAGAATTGGAAAGTAAAACTGATAAGAAATCTATTTGATCCTCTCAGTGGCCTCAAATGATCGAAAATATATTATAAGAATGCTTCCCTATTTTCCAAGTCAACTATGACCCAAATGAAATGAAAAATTCTATAAAATGAAGTCACTGATAATAAAATCATTTGTTGATTTCTAATATCTACATACAATTTATGTCAACTCTTTTTTGTACCTAGATGTTGATGTACATCCTGAATCTTCGAATACATCTCTTAAACCAAACTTTTTCCAACCAAATAAACATTTAACTCCACATCCCAATAGAGACATGATCAACATGGGTGACCATAAAATTCATAAAATAGATCCATTATTATCGATGAATGATAACTATTTTTATAAGAAAATTCATTATGTCCCAAATGGCTATCCCATTATCCACCAATGTCAAGAAATCATGCATGAAGTGCATATTTCAGGATCTAAATTACAATCTACATATGAAAATATTAATGTGGATGATATGGTATACTCAACAAGACCAGAGTTCCCATTACCTATGAAAGACTCCTCCATAACCTCAAGGTAAACAGAGGATCCCTACCTAGGAAAATGGATTTTGGACTCCCTGGTAATCTCAGAATTTCCTACACATATGGCATACCCAGATCGTCAAATTTAGTGGTATCCTTGATCATAATGAAATGAGAATATTTCGTTAACAGATAAACAACCACCCAAGTATAATTATTTCATCAGGGATTCTATGTTAATCCAAATACAAAATAGAGGGACATCTCATCCTATTTTATATTGGCAATAATAGGGGATGAATTAGACCAATGAATTTCAAGTGTTATGCCTTTATCCACATACATGTGTTACAGTTGTACATATAATTTACAGTTTTATGATTCATACCTGGCCACCAGAATCATCATCTCGTGTCATAATACATCATCTTAGTTTGTAGATGAACATCATGGAAAGAGATATGGAAATTATATAAGTCTAAACTCTACACGGATTCCCCGATGTCATCCTAAACCCCATATTGGAGCATACCATCTAAATAATGAGACCTTCCATAAACAGTCTATGCACCCAAAATTATTTCTCAAACTCAACTAAACACATCATCCTTTTACTGACTCTATAAAATAGACTCCTTGAGAGATGATGATGGATGAGCACTATTCAGAACCATAGATGAATGAATCAAATTAGAATCTATGTGAAAATGAGCAAAAAGACTTATATGATTCCACTCCTCCTTCAATTACCGAATAGTATGAAATGGTACTTTCTAGCTAAGATATTATGTAATGATGATTCCCTTCCATAGGGTTTAAAAGATATAGAATTAAAACATCTGAAGGTATTCTACCTAGCGTCATTATCCAATATTTATGTCCTTCAAATAAAATATATATCTCAAACTCTTATGTTCATAGAATACTATGATCATTTCCCAAAAAATATAGTGCCTCCATCATTTATGTGAATGCATTTCTGTAGCATGATATAAATCATGAGTATGTTAATTTTCTTAAGCAGTCATTGTTGATGATATCTATAAGCTACAACATGATCATCCTGCATATGCATGCATCTGAAACCACCTCCAGAAGCATCACAAAACATCATGTATCCCTTACCGGGCCGTGGTAATTTCAGAATTGGAGATGGTGTCAAATGTCATTCCATATCCTCAAAAGAAGACATGAACATTGCATCCCTTGTGAATTTCACTGAATTCTAGGTAGAATTACACATAGGGGATGATTTCTTATAGAAATCCTAACAATCCTTCAGTAGTATCCAACACACTCAAGGAAGCTTCATATCGCAAATACAATCTATTGTTCTTTTCATAACAATACAACTCTCACCGTATATAAATGAATTAATATGAAATAATGGGACATCTTGAGCCCGGATAAATTCACTTATAGAATCCAAAACAACATTTAAAAATATTTCCATACCAATGGTGACTTCTCGGAATTTCTATAACCAAACTCAGATGGAGAAAATTATCACATTTGGATTTGAAATAATGACGAATTTCAACCATGAATATAACAAAAATGTTTCATGATTTTTAGGGACGATAAAATTCAGAATATACCTATAAACTATAGGAGTGTTAGTCATACTAATAATAATCTCTAGATATTCAACGTGGCCATACATATTTTTGAAATATGTATTTAATATATCATGCTCTTGAACTCTGAGCTGATTATAACCCGACTGATGATCAATCATTGAGATAAAATTTTCCCCCATTAACTGATCAAAGAAATCATCCATGTGGGTAATTTAATATTATTTCTTAACCATTACAAGGTTAAACATCCAATAGTTTACACACAACCGAAGAGATCCATCTAACCTATTGTAAAATAGCATAGGTGATGTCCAAGGTGTAAAACTATGGTAAAAAAACATTTTAAAATAGATTATCTGGCTAAATCGCGAGCTCTTTTAGCTCAAATGGAACCATAAAATAAGAATGTATAGATATGTTCCGTGTACCTAACCTATGATGATGCACATTTCAACATGATATTCGAAGCTATCTCAAGGAAGTTCAAGATTTGATCAATCCTATCTAGCCATTCCTTTGAATACTGAGGTTTATCCCATTTCTTAATAGATGGTGGCTTCTAGTGAAAGAAATCCCACGATCGACATATCTCTCTCCAATCTCATATTTGTACATCAATAACTATGTTCTGAACTCGTGTCACATCCCAATCGACATCACAAACTGAACATATGATTTTCTCAGGGAGATAATGATCTATATATATATTCTCTTATGGTTCATCATCTACATCTTCTCGAGGAACTCAAGGATTTTTTCATGGAGTCATAATTGTAGACACAAAAACATAAGAATGATTAGAGAAAATAACACATCTATGTTCAAAGTAGAAAACACATAAGAAGAAACTGATATTTAAAACCAAACCCATCACTAAAGGAATGTATCCAAACATTCCATGGTAAAATGAGAATCATTAGGACAATATCTATATAGGAAATCATCAAAAAACACCTATAATGTTTTGAAAATCATATCTCTAGTCTAACAGATGTCCCTAGACAAGAAATCTTTAGGAAAACCCTTCTTTGATAGGAAATTTTATCAAACCAACCCATTTTACTCTCAAAATTATCACCTGACTCATTATATCACATACCAGAAGGGCGTTCCATATCCCCACAAGTTCGAGATAAATAGCTAGGAATTGAACAATAATCAAGAAGGAACATTTTCATAAAATTTGAACAAGCAATGAGGCATATATATACACAAAGAATGAAATAAATAGTGGAATACTGATGAATATATGAGATATATTTAAAAAGGCAGTGTAAGTAAAATAACTGTAAAAGTAACCAAAACTCCAAGAGGTAAGACCAACTACAAAAGACTAATACCAAATAGGTACTCCAAATGATAGAATCGATGAAATCCAAAAATATCACCCCCATCTACCATATGTAGCAAACACGATTCCTTACCACCTTAATATGGTTCCTTTCCTTTCCTTGAAATGGAAGGCATACAATGTTTTATAGACCACTTAATTGGTCTTCATGGTATGAGGTAACAGGATCAATAGGATCACACATATGAGTTCTATAAAAACAATTTATATAACAATCCCTGTATGATTAATTTAATAATAACATGGCATGATAAGCAATAATCAGTTTTATAAAAAACAATGTAAACATTTACCTATTATTATAGTTCTCAAACAAAAGAATGTATATAAATTTCAAATAACTTTTTAAAAAATATATTAAAAAATTATCGACATGAATATCATGATAAAAATCCAAATACCAATAAATTTGTACAAAAAGTATCACCACAAGAATCTCATCATCAAGGAATACAACTAGCCATGTTTCAAATAACTCGTACACATTAATCTATGAAACAATGCATTGCTGTACCTTATCCCAATAGTATACACTCTGGGACCACGGAGACATGCTAGAAAGTGAAGCCCTAATATCAAATACATTGATAGAGCCAATAATATAAATAGTAAGATAAGTGGAACAACTCATAAATTGATCCCCCATAATGGATGATGGCCCAAAGAAAAACCTTAAACATAGTACCCATGGTAACCCATGTAGTCATTTTCAAAATTATTTCAATGTATCAAAAAAATATTTGAAAAATATAACTGAAAATAATCTTCAGTGATTTGAATTTCATACAAATATATTTTTAAAACAATTCATTATAGTGGAACAATATATTTTATCAAACATATGCTAGAGGAAAAACCACCAACCTTAAACTTGGGTCACACACGCTCACAATGTGATCCAACAATAACAAAATTCCAGCGAATTATATGGAGGCCCCAGTTTCCAATGCACATATATTAGGATTTATTAATGTGAGAAAGAGGGTTAGAGAAGGAGTGGATATATCACATACCTCAACAAATAACACCCATCACCGTATAACAAACAAATGAATAGGCTTTAGAACTAGTTCACATAATGGATCATGGATGAAGACAAGAAGAAAAACCACATTACACTAGAATATATGATAAATCAACCCAAGGGTGATATTGTGATCAGGGAAAGTGAGGAAGTTGAAAAATAACATAGTCTCAGAGACGCAACACAACTGTAATTAAGATAAAATACCAAGCAGATCAATCTAGAAGGAATGGTTTCTCAAAAAATCACCAGATATGAGTTTCACTTCAATAGGAAATGAAAACTAATGATTTAATGGAAACAAAAATCCTAAGTAATGAACTAAAAACCCCAAAATGGTAAATTACATGATTTGTAATTCATTTACATTCTTTGAAATATTAATGTTTAAGTACACTAAGAAATCTATAACCTATAATTTGAAATCCATTATTTAAAAAATTCATGACTTGTAGATCCTCTTCACGATGTGTTAACATTCACAACGTGAAGCATTTGACGATGTGTACATAGAAATTGTTATGTATCATGTAACCCAGTTACACGAAATCAAATATTTATGCATCATATACGAATCCAATTAAATAAAAGATTCCAAAAAATCTATGACTTCACTATTATTGGTATCCTCTAATTTCTTTCATAGTCCTCTATAGACAATTGGAAAGTGGAAAACCATAAAGAGGTCAAGGGTATACTAAATAAATTGATAATGGGATGTTACTATGGATATATATTTAATAAAGAGAGTATAATTATATTCAAAAGTGTTTATTAATGATGGATCATAATATTTCATCAATTGAGCATAATCATAAACAATCCTGATAAATTATGAGAATGTTTTAATAAGATCATACCACATATTAACAATGAATCATACAATACATGTCTGAAAATGAAAGTATATATAGAATGAAATATCATGAGAAGATAAATATTTAGTATATATCATGTCGAATTAAAGTATATATACCAAGAAAAATAATGTAGGTGCATAACAAAACACATTTTTTAGTGAAGGAAAAGTGGGAAAAAATTGTCTTACCAATTTGGTAACTCTTGAAACATAAACCCATTGAATGATACATTATAAAATGGATATGTAAACAACCATAAATTTAACAACGAGAGTCATATAATACATTAATGTAAAGTATATACATTATAAAAATTAAAATACTATTGAATATGGAATAAATCTCACTGATATAAAAGTGAGACACCATTCCCATACCTTGTGTCCTGACTCTGAGCATACTCGTTCGCAATTCCTATATAATAATTATATTTTAATGATAAATAAACCAAATTAACATATTTTTATATATAATACCATATAATATTTTATTATTAATTTATGTTACCCATTTGAAAATAATTCTATGTTATGGTTTTTTTGAGTAATATCCAATTTTTTCTTATCATTTGTATTAATTTGTTGTATGATTGGTAGTTATACTTATATAATGATTTTCATAATGTAACTCCAGATATAAATATAAAATATATTTATAATATTTTAATTATAATAATATATATATTATATAATTATATAATTTAATACACATTTCATGGAGATGGTAGGCCATATGTATGCATTTACACTTTATCTATTTTATCATCGTATTTAAAGAAAGAACGAAAATGGAATATATTTAAATATGTATAAAATTTTATTATAGTATAATTTGTATTTCATATATATCAGATATGTTCACTACACCCATCCTCAATACATTCCATATAAGGCCCCGACATTAAACCTTACTTAATATTGAATTAAATGAATAATTCACGTTGAAGATCTTTTCAGGTTTACAGTTTTAGAGAATTAGAACATAACTATTACATCTCAAAAGATTACCAAGTAGTCACTTCTACTAAGTTTCCATAATAAAAAAAACTCTTAAAAGAAACATGTCCAGTTCCATGTTTTATATAGCATGACATTCCCTTAATTCCATCCTTGACCTTATTCCACATTAAGTCCTATGAAAAACATTTCAAAAAAACATGGGGTGAGCATAAAAAGCTCAGTAAGGGATACACAAAGAATGAAAACTGTTAGTTTTTCAAAATCAAGTAAACCATGTATACTCTATCAAAGTAATACCTTCACCTTCCTGAAGTTGTAAAAAAACTCTTCACTGAATAAAGTATCATTACTTTCCTCTTTGTATCCAAAGGATTACCATAAAATCCATAAAAAGAACAAATAACATTTATAAAGGTAACTTGGGACATAAACATACTTAAGTGGAATAACCATACGGTCGACTTCCACACATATCACTTAATGGAATAGCCATACGGCCAATTTCCATACATACTTAATGGAATAGCCATACGGCCGACTTCCATACCCAATGCATTGGAGGTTATAGAGTAACCACCCATCCTGGTATTCATGGCACCACCCGTCATATGGTTTATAACGTAACCACCCGTTAAAATGTCCAAGTACCAATATAAAATCGTAAAACATAAAACCAATATAAAGGAATGATAACATTTCCACATTTCAATCACGATATATCATAAATATATTGACATAATAGAAACCTTTATAAAAAAATTTTCAATACCAAAATACATAAAAGAGTATATGGTATTTATTTTATTCTAAAAACAGCACGTCTTGTTGAGAAATCCAAAGACCAAATAATACTTGCGGCGGCAGAAAAATTCGTTGTCACCGCGTACGTTAAAAAACATTCATTTTTGTCATTTAGTAAAATGATTCATAGAAAAATATTCCTTTTGTATAAAAGTAAAATTCAAAGGGGTTTATACACCTTATAAAAGAAAGTTGTGTATAAAATAAAATATGCCTCAATGAAAGGAGATTGAGACGAAGTCCCTTACCTCAGGTCGGACTTGACTCGATCGTTCTTTAACGTCCTGAATAATAAACTTGAGTTAATTTATACTTGTTTAAGAACCTTTTTAAAGTTAATTATTCCTTTTATATCACTTATTTCCATTTTATAAACATTATGTAACTATTTAATTTAATAATTTTTGTTTTCTCAATATTTGGTTCTTAAGTCAAAAGTGGACTTCTTTCAATTACATGTTGTTCGTGTGGTCAAAGGTTATTTATATCCAAAATGCAATTCCTGATTTGGATATCATATATATCATATATATCCAGCATATACATGTATTTATAAAATTACATAATCATTTAGGGGTAAGAAATGAAATGCACCATTCATGGAGACGGTAAGTCGTACGTACGCATGAACGCTACTTTCATTTATTTGTCATATTAATGGAATTAAAACTAAATGAGAGGTATGTATATTTTAATTCCAGAATTATATTCATCATTTAGATATATCATTAATTATATATATCCATTATATACATGTACTTTTAATAGTACATTACATTTGGGGATAATAAATGAAATGCACCGTTCATGGAGACGGTAAGCCGTACGTACGCATGAACGCTACATTCATTTATATCTCATACTTTAATGGAAAGAAATAATAATGATATATAGGTATATTATAATTCCAGTATAAAATCATATATAATAACTTTAAATCCATCCTTTACACATCCCACATATGGCATTAACGAATCACATCACTTTGAGGGGGCGGTAGTCCGCACTTCCTTAAATGAAGATATCGTGTTTACCCATAATGGAAACCATAAAGGTATGCCCAAAATGAAAAATACAGAATCATAAAGAAAAAATAAAAATATTATATATCATATATAAAAATATTGACATCATAATGGCCACCTTTGAAGGTGTTAAATGAGTATTGAACAATCATCGTTTCGGGAGGCAGAATTTCGCCATCCACGGAAAACATATGTTCTTTAACCATTTGATGTAGTTGTGTGAGAGTGTAGCTCAAATAAATCTTATAACAACATCCTAGTATATTTAATATACTTTTTTTGTTACAAAATAAGTAAATAAAATGATTTTAGGGGGTTGGAGAAGCAAAATAAAACAAATGAACATGAGAGAATGAATTACCTTTAAAAGTGTAACTCCATTTGATTTGAGCCTAAAGGCTTCCTTTGAAAGGATTCTGACCAAAGGAAATCCTCTAGGATGAGGAGAGGGATGCGGAGAGAGTAAATGGGCAGGGGATGGCCGAGCCAAAGGCTTGAGGTGTGTGTGAAATGAGGTAGAGGTGGGGGCCTTTTATAAGAGGAGAGGAGGGGCACTTTTGGAAAGTAAAAAAGTATTACTTTATTTGAAAATGTGTTTCGGTTTTAAAAGGTCCCACATTTATATAATTCGTGGATAAGGTGATAAGGGTTCGAAATACACCCATCCAATATGTTTTGGACATGTGTAGTTCATAGATTTTACATTATCTTTCCATTTTATTTAAATCGTCAAATAGTGATGTCATCGCTGCATCATTATTATGTCATAAATAATTTAATTTATATAATGTCTAAAAATTATAAAAAAATACTATGATGTAGAAAATCTTTTTATCTTTCCAATGACTATTTATAATAAAAAAATTTTCCTTTGTAACCCTACATAAAAATTGTTTTAGTAAAACAACTCATGTTTGTGTCAATTTAATTTTAACATTAAATAAAAAGTTATTTATGTCATTTCCCAACCAAAGTGTCTCAATGGGGTCCCCAAGTTGGCCCATGGATTCTCTTGGTCGGCCAGGACTCACCCAATAGGTGTAGGACAAGTTTCATGGTGTTTTCACATTCTTATAATATCATTTTTACCTTAAATTACACTAATTACCTCTAATCGCGATTAAGAACTTAATAAGTTACTATTCACCAAAAATTATTATAATCTCATTGAACCACATTTTAATTCTTAATGAAAAACATGTATGTCGGATTTTTGTAATTCAAAACTCAATGATGGCAAAATTTCATTTAAACAGAAAATCAGTCTTTATAAGTACCACTTAGTGGTTTCACTATTCATCAAAAATTGAAGTTTTTCAGAAAATTACCAAAAATTCACCCTAAGCTATATTTGATATTACGAATTAAAAAATGAAGTCTATTTTACAAAATAAAAAACATATAAGTCACATTAATTAATTTAATAATTAATTCCCGCTGTCAGAGCAAATAGCGTGTTTTTATGAAACAATAAGTATCAAAAGATTGACACTAGTTTAAGTCCGATTTCAAAGTGAAATTAATTCCAACGACCACTATTGGATTTAATGGTAAAAATATTTTCTAATTTCACTTTAAAACCAATTCAAAAGATAATATAATCATATAAATAAATTAGATTAAAAAGTGGTTTTGAATTAAAATACAACATTTTACACTATTCATTAAAAAAAAGAACTTTATCAGAAAGGTACCAAAAGTTTACACAATGTAAATTTTGATGTCCCGATTATAAAGAAGAGTTATGTTTGGTCCAAAAGAAAGTATAAGAGTGATCAAAACTATATTTAATGATGGTTCTCTGTCAAAAGGTGATAAGTGGACCTTTCGTGAAAATTAGGGTATAAATGCCTAAAATTGAACTCTTTCCGTATTTTAAGCCTTTATCTTTTATTGGGTAAATGTAAAAACATTTAAAAACATATATAATCTTATTTTAGTTATTTCTATCCATTCCCTCCAGTACAACGGCTACTCTTTAACTAAAATTTAAAATAATATTATTTTATTACTTGTGTGCAACATAAGTTTTCAAAGAAACTCATCGTTGCGTACCGAGTACGCTATCGAACGTAGAAACCCCGTTTAATTAAAATTAATATTTAATTCGTAAATATTAATAAATATGAAAATTATTTATTCTTTATTTACCTGGGATGTTACATTCCATGTTGTGTGTGAATGAATCACATAACTTTGAGGGGGCGATAATCCACACTTTCTCAAATGAAACTATCATATTTACCCAAAAAATGAAATTGAAAGGGTATGTGTTAGAAAAGTATTATCATAAGAATAAATACATAATATATATACTATATACCTTATATCACATGTTTTTCTTAACCATGAAATATCGTAATGAAAAATTGAACAATAATCGTTTCGTGAGGCGGTAGTTCACAGTACATGTAAATAGTATATTTGTTACATAATATATGGATGTGTGGGTAAGTGTAGGTGTACGGAAAACTCTAATAACATCTCAATATATTTATAATACTGTTTTTATGACATAATCATGTAATTTGTAGAGTTTATGGGGTGTATAAATAAAACAAATGAAAGGGGAAAGAGGAAGGATATTTCCTCTTCTTTTGGTAATTTTTTTTGGTTTTCAGTTATACGATTCCATGGATTAATATATGTAAAAAGGGAGGACTCTAGGATTAATGGGTTGATTTTAAGGATATATTTTCATAGATTATTATTCAGGAATAGTGTTTTGAGAGGGGTGAGGAAGTCAGATGATAAGAGTCATTTTTATAGTGGAGGAGGAGTGTAAATCTTATATATTATGGGAAAAGGAATTCGAGACACTTTTTGCAATCTCAATTTGATAAAATAATGATCCAAATTCGATCCAAGGTATTACATGAAAGAAATTTTTCAATTAAATATATATTTTACAAGTTTATATGTCATTTTTGTTATCAAATTTAAGTTATAGTACATTTTTAATTTAATTTTTCTATTAATTATTGTAATGAATTTTAATAACATTCACTAATATCTATGGTAAATACTAATTTTACCAGAATATAAATTATAAAATAATATGATTTCAAAAATTGAATATATTTTTTAAAATTCATATCACATAAGTGGACGAAATAAATTTAAATATAATCCTAGAAAAGGCATTACAATATGAGTTAACAATGTAAAAGCATCCAAAAATTTGATAATTATTAATAACAAATTTCTAATTAAAATTTATTTCAATGAACTAAATTTTATACATTGATAAAAAATTATCAAATTTAACTTTTAAAACAATTTAAAATAGAATTTACCATTACAAATATATATATATGAAAATTCATTATTGAATTAAAATTCCGTTTTTCTCACCATTCATCCAAATAAAACATTTATTAGAAAAAACCAAAAAATTGTCTCCAAGATAGTTTAGAAATTATAATTTTATAAAATAATATTATTTTATCAAATTAAATATTTAATGCCTCTAAAATTAATTTTAATGGATTGGTTATAATTTTCTTGTTTAAATAATTATAACCAAAAATGTTGTTTCACATAAACATAGTGTTACATGTAACATACGTGAAGTCGATGTTGTGGGTAATGCACGCAAAGTGATTGATTTATTAACGTATTTTAACTACGTTCTGTGATAATGGAATGTTTGGATTTGTTAAATGAAACATATCAGTGAAATTTTAATTTATTCGAGAAGACAAAATATCGATAAAAACATAGGGTGCTATAATGAAACTTATTAATATTGTACTCATTATATCATAATAAAATTCATATAAAACCCAGTACATTGCACATGTTATTTTTTCATAATATTATTATGAAACCTATATCAATTACATTTATAATGATATGATGTATTTTTATGATTTTATAGACAATATAAATATAGTTTTTATTATGTGAAGAGTGAGACTTAAATATCAATCTAATTCATTAGTTAAATCTTGATAGCTCATGAATAAATATGGTATAAGAGAACCTAATTACACATTCATATTGTTATGCGTGAAACAATTACATGTTCAAAACTTTATGTATGAACTTAATTACATTTTGAAAATATTATGTTTAGATATGCCTTTCTTATACATAATGATTTCTTTAAGATAATTGTATGTTGGAAATTTTATGTGCGAACCTGATTAAATTATCACAATGTTATGTATGTACCAAATTACATGGTTTATGACTTTTCAACTACCAATCATTATTCTAATACTCATGTTTATGATATCTGACAATATGGGTATGAAAATTGTATGATACATTCATTATTATATTCCATTATTATTATCTTAGGCAGTCATGTAATCCGAGAGTAATTTCTCCCTTGTCTGCCATTATAGAGCATATATTCGCAACCATTCGTATGGATCCTTTAAATTTATTATAAAGAAATGTTTTATATATGTATATGAATTTCTGTAAATTGAAATACCATTGTCGGAAATATTGAATATCCATCACCATATTAGAACATTGTGTTCCATGTTTCCAAAGGAAAAAAACTATTATGGACCTCAGGCATCGGTTTGTTCATTATAATGAATATTCATTTAAAATGATTTAATATCCATGAATAAGAAGAATATGTCTCTATAGTTGGTATTAAACTAAAGGATTAGTCAACCTCTTGAAAAATGGATAAGAAAACATTATTGATATCCCTAGGGAAATTTCTAAGGAAAAGTCTAGGGATTTCCCTATGAATAAGTATAAGGATGAGTTACAGTACTTGAAAATATTATTATAATTTCGTTTAAGGATTGAGTAAGTGGTTTCCAATATATTATATCTCGTTATTTACACTAAAATTTTATATAGATCTAGATTTTATGTCCACTTGGATTAAAACCCATAAAACGCTATTTTGAGCTAGACCCTATCGGTAACTGCTGCATGATAACGAACCATAGTGGTCACATCATTTCACACTTCTTTATGATATGATTTGGAAATTGACAATCCCTTTATGCAATATAATGAAAGATTTAAATAGTTTCTTACTATGAGTGATCCAATGAAAATCAAGCTGAAATAGTTTAAATATGGTTTTATGATTTAGATATCCTAGAAGTGATTTTCACATTTATTCGGATTCCCATAATGATTTGTGTAACATTCCAAAAATATATTCTCTTATACATTATTAGCTATTGGTTTGATAGATATTTAAGGAAATATAAAGTATACAATAATATAAAAATAGATATATTATATTAATAATTTTATATTTTTCTATAAATTAATTTGAAATATAAAATATTAGCTATATTTTGGAGAAATAACATATTCATAGTTTAATGAAAATATATTATTTTGTATAATATTCATTATGTAGATGAATTTTTATGAAACAAGTTAATGTATGTCATTCATTTCTTAAAAAATATTTCATTTTGAAAACCATATGTTTTAATATTACATGTTTTAAAGATATTATTATTTTTATGAAAAAATATATTATTTATATATTTTATTTCAATTCATTTTAATTTTTTTATAGACGACATAATTTAACTTATATAATTTTTAATGAACAAAGAATATTAATTAATTTTTTTTTGTTGATTTTTAGTTACATTTTATTTTCAATAAAAAAATTCCATTTTTTTGATTTATTTGAGATATTTATATTGGAGTAATAATATATAATTATTAGACTGATATGGTAAGAAATTATTTAAAAGTGTTTTATTGGATTTTTTTTTAAAATTTTATCAAATTGAATTTAAAAATAGAACAAAATCTAAAATAAAAGGAATAAAATAATAACAAAACAACATTAATAATATTAGTAATATTTTTTTAATCCATTAATATAGATTATAGTAATTAATGATAGTAAGATAATAATTTAGTTTTTTAAAAATATAATTCATAAATTTAACAAAGTTAATTGAAATAAATTATAATTTGGGCATATAAGATTAATCAAATATTTTAATTTGTTTTATTTATTGAAATCATGTAATTATATATATATATGAAGAAACATTTGTATATAAAAAATTTATTGAAACCAAAAAATAAAAAACAATGGAACAATTAAGAGGTTGCCTTCAACATCCAGACATCAAACAAGCCCCACGACAACCACTAGAGCTAGCATCACATGACTGACCACTGACCACACCAATAACTATGACTAAAACATTTGATGATGCACCTACTGTATCAATTGTTCTTCACTGTATCCCCTATAAGCTATGGTGAAGTAAAAACATGTCATTCATCATCTCATAACTTCTTTTGGATCACAAAATCAATAGTATAAAAATTTCACAATGTATTAACAATTGATTATACCCTAATGGAATAAACATAAATAATGGTAATTTAATACATTTTTGTATTCTTTTATCCATATTTGAGACAATGATTTGCTTTATCTTTCACATCAATTCATGGTTATGAGCTCTCTGGTGATCAAATCCTCAATGTAGACATCTATTCATTATGAAATTATGTGCACACAATTGTTTTTTACACCCACCATCATGTTGTATCATCCATATATATATATATATACACACTTCATCCCATTAGGGAGAAAAACCATATCATCCTTTTTAAATATGAAATCCAATTTTTTTTTAACATTTGCCTCAGAGATTCTAACACATCTAGATAAATAGCCTTGCCTCTACTTGGTGGAGAATAACATACCACCTATATCGAATTCAAACCATATGTTTATAGAGAAAAAAAGGAAATTTTTTTTATAAATAATAACTATATAAAATTCTTATTTATAAATATATATAATATCCAATTCAATATTTTTAGGTCATAAATTCAAAAGTTTTATATATGTACATACTTTTTGAGTTTATAATTTTTATACATATTTAAATAATATATTTCAATCTCTGTGATTATGTTCATTATAATTCATTATATTTTCATGGGTCTATTATTATATATGTATATATTGTACAATTTATGTTAGTAAAACATTTATAAATTTATGATTTATTCAATTTTGATGAAAATTTAATTTTACTTCTTCTATTTTCATGTTTACTATTATGCACCTATGTATATATATGTACATCATAATGTTTATGTTCTTCAAACATACATTCGTGTACTTATAATTATGGAAGTACAATAAATTTATAATTAATTATGTATTTTTACACATAATATTCACATATATATATACATATTGTGTTAGTATTTCATGATAATTTGGATTAATATATTCATATCATGTTCATACTCAATTTGATATTTTTAAAAAAATACGTCATGGGTGAAATGATTATTTTAAAAGGAGAATTTTTATAACTTTACGTGTATTATATAATTTTATCTTTCTTATGATTATTTATACATTATTTTATGAAAATATCCATTTAAAATTATTATTATTTTATGAGAAGCGTTCATATATTTACTGCAATAATTATGTATAAATGAAACAAATTTTGAGTTAAGAAAATGGGTTATATAAAGTTGAGTTTTAAATGATAAAATTTATAACTTTATGTCCTTTTCATTAAAGTGTATTTCATGAGTATATCAAGTGATTTTTAATTACATGGATATCTATAATCAATCCAAATATTTATATGAAATCTAAATATCATGATATTGGGTTGTACGAAGTCTAACAAGTGAATTATTATGAAAATTAATATTTTAATATTTATATGTTATATATAAATATATTTTTATGTATTTAATGTATGGTTATGTTTACAATGATAAAATTAAAGTCAATTTTTTTATATTTATTTAATGAAAGATAAAATAATTTTTTTTTAAAAAAATCTGTTGAACATTGTTATCATGAAAGAGGATTGGGGAATGAACCTGTTTCAATGAAATATGAGTTGTCCTAGACAACCATCAATGTTTTATATGGCCCCATTTAATTTTTTTACAAATCATTCTTAATATATTTAAAAAACCACTATACTAGATTAAACTGTTTCAAAAAGAGTAAATATTTTCAAAATGTATTATATTATTTTAAATGTATAGTTATTTTCAAATTAATTTTCTATACCTTGTTTTCGTTGTATTTTTATAATTTTTTAAAAACACATTATATAGTAAAATGTGTTTTAAATATTATGTTTTTAAAATGTAATGTATTTTAAAACAAATTTAAGGTATTTCTCGTGGCTATGTATTTTCAAATGTTTTTCCTGAAGTATTTTTAACGGTGTTTTGAAAAGATATTTGTTTTTTAAAAAATTGTTTCTACATATTTTAAAAAAAACCATTACTTGTAAATTTTACTCACCCTTTATTTTAATATAATGATTCCATATAAATAAAGAGGATTTATGGAGTTAATTTCGATAAGGATATTTTGTGAACCAAGTTCAATTTTTTTTTGACATATATAATTTTTATGAGAGGTCTTTTATGGAAAATCCTTGGCTGGGAAATATCCTTAGATGTAAATGACTGTATATTCTTAAATTAATTATTATAAGAAAAATATACACCATTTTTTGTATTGGATCCAGAAGAATGGGTCTGGGGCCTCACAATTTTATCAAAGGAATGTCCTAGATAACATTATAGATCATGACAATTTATTTAGAATATGTAATGTTTCAATGTCTTTCTTTTAGAATCCCAATATTTTTAACCTCTTAGTTATAGAAAAATATAATTTTTATAATAATACTTTTGAACTCTTAGGTAATCAACTATCCTTTAACAATATATAACCCTCGTAGTAATAGATTTCCAAATTCGGATAAATGGAATTTCAGAATATTCATTGAGTATGAAAATAAAATTTCATGGAAAAAATTATATTTAAGTGGAGTAGTATATAAAATGCCACGAATTTAGGAATTAAAGAAATATTTACTTTCTAGATATATTTTTTTTAACACTGACTAATTTATTGTATAAATTAAACATAGATATAATTCATTTATAAAATATATTTCGTGGATAAATTAAGATGAAATATAAAATATTACCTTTATTTTCATGAGAATATATCTATTTCTATACTATTAGTTATGTAAATGTATTTTCATAAAAACAGCTAATGTATGAAATTATTTACCTAAATAAAAAATTTATAATGAAAATGTTTTTATATTATATATGTTTTATATGTTAGTATTTTTGAGTAAAAAAAAAATTTATATAAATTATATATAAATACATTTTATTGTGTTTGTAGAAGCCCCAATTGAACATATATAATTTACAACTCATAATGAAACTAAATTAATTTATTATTTGGATTTTGAGTTTCATATTATTTTCAATTTTAATCTACCCATCAGCTCTTAATTATTTGGGGTAATAATATTTCAATAAATAAATTTATTATTAAAACCCCTTATTTTACTACTTCATTAAAAATTTATATTTTGGGCTCTTTGTTTTACAAAGTAATATAAATTTAATTAAAAAATATTATTTGAAATTAAATTCACAAAATTAAAATAAAATTAATAATAATGTATAATTATATAAAAATATATTAAATTAATTAAAGATAGTAAAATTATAAATAAATTTTGGGAAATTAAAATTAATAAATTTAATAATGATTATAAAAATATATTATAATTTGGGGATATAATATTAACCAAATAATTTATTTTTTATTGAAAATTGATAAATAAATAAATATATATATATGAAAAATTATTTGTGTACAAAATTTATAAATCAAAAACGAATATAACTATCAAGTAAAGAGGTTGTCTTTATCCTCCAAATAGTGACCATTCCCCCTAACAACCACTAGAGTTGGCATAACTTGGCTGACCATCGGTCTCTCTGATTACCACCACTATAAAATCAGAATTTGATGCCTCCCTTCCCCACTTTTCTTCATCGACTGCCCCCGTAAGCTATAATGAAGTTGTCAATGCCCTCGTTGTTTCTCAAATATCATTCTAGGTCATAGAGTTAATATTACCAAACATTACTAATAGATTAAGTATCTATTTTACCCTAATGATGTTAACATAAATAATATAATTTCAAAACAATGATATATAATGTTATATATCTATCAAACAAGACCCAACCCGAACATTCCCCAAAACTCGTGGTTCTATGTTCAATTATTATCAAAACCTATAGGTATTTTTATGTTCATTAGGAAAATATGTGCACTCAATTTTTTTCCCTCCTGACTTCTTACCCAAATATCTAGATATATATATTTAATATTCAGCTTCTAGGGGAGAAAAACCCTCTAATTCACTAAAATAATCCAAGAAAAAGCCTTTTCATTGTTTCCCTCTTTTCCACTCTCATTCAGAAAAACCCTAATTGAAGGACCAGCCTCCACATGGTGAAGAATAACCCACCACAACCCTCTCATCATTCCCTTTATTTTCAAGAAAATATAAGGG
Organism: Viscum album; assembly: GCA_963277665.1. Classification (NCBI taxonomy): domain Eukaryota; kingdom Viridiplantae; phylum Streptophyta; class Magnoliopsida; order Santalales; family Viscaceae; genus Viscum; species Viscum album. The sequence goes on along the minus strand of OY728159.1, from coordinate 1,142,867,900 downwards.
TAACTCCATTTTTCTCGAATACAGAAACTATTTCTAATTTTGATATATATATATATATATTCAATTTCTATATTTTTGGAATATAAGGTCCTGATATATATATATATATGTATATATATAATTTTTCATTTTATATTTTTCATACATATTTTAGTATTATTTTTCAAACTCAATGATTATGTACATAAAAATGTTGAATTTATTTTAATGATGGTATTATAATATATGTATATATTATATAAGTTTTTTCAAAAGACAAATACCTATATTATTTATTAATTGATCAATATCAGTTACTTTTATGAAATCTAATTTCATATTTATAATTGTTTATATATGTATATATATGTATATCTTCATGTTTATGTTCCTCTAAAATATATAAATGAACTTTTAATAATTGAAGAAAATTAAATATATACTATTGTTATGATTTTCACAGTTATGTTGAATGTTTAAAAATATATATACACATATGTACAAACACATTGGGTTGCTATTGTATGATTTAAAAGAATATGTAATTCAAATCAGGTTTTTATTCAATTTGAATTTTTTTAAACAAATAAGAAGTTAAACGATTTGTTTCAACTTGTTACATTTTATGATTTTATGTGTATTATATAATTTTTCATTTTATTCATTATTTATCCTTTATTTTATGTTAATAGTAATTAAAAATTATTATTATTTAATGTCAAGGGTTCATATATTTACTCCAGTATTTATGTTTAAAATAATCAATTTTTAATAATGAATATGTGTTATTTAAGGATTCTTTTTAAATTAAAAATGTTATAACTTTATGTACTTTTTAAATAAAATTAATTTCATGATTTTATCTAGGTAATTTTAATTATATGGAAATCAATTATAAATCCATGTATTTAAGAAATGACTAAATATCATGAGATTTGGTCATACCAATTTTATCTAGTGGTTTCCTAAGAATACATATATATATATATCTATCTATGTCTGTGTGTGTGTTTACTGATTGGATGGTTTTTTCAAGAAAAAACTACGGTAAAAAATGTTTATATATTTAAGGCAACATAATAATGTTTTAATAAAAATTAGAAATTGAATATTGTGAACATGAATGGGGAGTGGAGAGTGATCCCCTTCTTATGGAATGTAGGTCATCATAAAAAACAATTAATGATTGTAGTGGACCCATTTTTTATTATCAAATTATGTCATTATATTTTCTGAAATGTCAATGGATTATTTTAAATTAAATTCAAAAGATAAATTATTTTTAAATAAACTATTATTTTGTTTTCAAAGCGATAAATATTTTCAATGTCATGTTCAAAATCATTCTTTGCAATGAATTAAAAAAATAGTTTTAAAACAGATGTATTTTGAAATGTGTTTTCAAAATTTAGTTTTCAAAATTATTAGTATATTCAATCAATTTGAATAGTTTTATCCATTGATATGAATTTTAAAATGTTTTTTCAATCATATTTTCAATGTTATTTTTAAAATGTGTAGTTATATTAAAAAAGGTTTATCACTAGATTTTTAAAAACCGCTTATTGGGGAATTTTTTTTATTGTGTTATTATAAAATTATATTGAGATCCTTTCGAGGATTCATGGAATATGGATTTAATAAGAAGCTAGATAGAGTGGAGTTTAATAACCAACTCATTCTTTATTATTTTTATTTCAATAATATGTTATAGTGGTCCATTTTCTCCAAATCCTAGATTATAAACACTCCATATATAAATGGTTGTAAATTCATCAGTTTCTTATAAATATTATATGTTGTATATTTTCACCAGATCAATAATCATGTGTTTGGGGCCACACAATTTGTGTTATTTACACAAAAATTTATGTTTCTAGTTAGAGGAAGGAAAATAATGGATGTGGTTTAATGTTGGACATCAATAGAAATTTAATGATAATTAACGAATGGGACAATTACTAGAGTAAATTGTATTTTTTTTATGCCTAACCAGTCATCAGAAAATATTTTGAACAACTTGTACATTATGAAACACATATTGTCACTAATGAAGAAATTATTTAGTTTTATGATAATGCTTATGGTGGAGACAATGGAGGGGTGAAGATTAAGTTTCCAATATTTCAAGAAAGGGGGAAGAGTAACTTAAGGGAATTCTTATATCAAATGAGAAGATGTAATATGGGTCATGAATTTTGAAAACACGTATGTAATTAAAGAGGAAAAGAAAATTGATTATTTAATAAAATTGAATGAAATATTTTTCTCCCTAAGGTACTATTAATATTTGAATTTTGATTTATTGAATATGTGGTAATTATGAAAATAAATTTCCTAATAGTAATCCTATTGAAGAAATTAAAAAAGGTTGTATGAGTCACTGTTATAATTTTTATGATGAAGAAATAAAAATTTACATACTATGGGAAAATAAAATTACAGAATGACGTGAAGAAGCATTGTTAATGGCTTAAGGATGAGGGGGAATAATTGAAGTGTTTATGTATTGGAAATATTGAATTATGAAATAAACATGGATTCTAAATGAATGTTTTTCATTTTTTATATTCATGTATATTATAAATGGTACAGATTGACTATAATACTGAATTTTGATTAAGGGAATATTATTATTAATGTGTTTCATATGTTCAAATAATGATGATAGGATTAGTAGATATTGGATATGAGTAATTTAAATTGGATAGTACTAATTACCTTGGATATAATTAAATATTTTTTTGTCATTGTGGGTTATGCAATCAAGGAAAGTTTTACAATATTTTTATATTTATGGAATATAACCAATAATATATGTTTTATGTATGTAATGAATAAGAGTGTAAATTTTAAACATGGTTTTATGGTATTTCAAGTTCTTATCAGGTTTCAAGAGAATATATGATGAAGTCATTCACATGTTGTATATGTGATAATCAAGATACACTTTATGATATATTAGGGGTTATTATTGTGTTGATTATGAGAAATTTAGTGACCTTCCTTATAAATTTTGAATATCGGATGGGTTATAAGGTCAAACAATTATGAAATTATATATGTCGAAAATTGAATGAATTTTTTGAGAATAATGTATTATTTCAATATATAATGACTTTTTAATATTATAAAACCTAGGTTAAACATTATGTGTGGTGATAACTAAAGATATTTGGAATGGAATATTAGTCAATCTATGGATCATATTATCCTTTAGTGATTTTATCATAAACAATTATCCTACATTCTATAGAGTAATAGATGAAGTGGATATTGAACAAGGAATAACACCATTGTGAGATTGTTATTATGAAATAGAATGAAATTAATTAATTATATCCACACATTAATGTTTTTTAACTTTATAAAATTGGTAATGAAAAAATGTTGTCATGTTATCATCATTTTGGATGATATCAATAATATTTTTTATATATCATACATTTATGGATTTATGTTCGATATCATTATCCCGAACATTTTTTTATGACTCAACATATATATCTAGGTCTTAGTTTTCTCTTCTAAGTCCATTTTTTCACATCCCACCTATGTTATCCTTTTTCGAAACCTCGTATCAATTATTTGAGATAGATTCATCAAAAAAAATTATTTTATCAAGAGGATGATTAATTGACTATTTTAGGGTATGGAATTATATTATGTAATTTCTTGTTTTAAACATTTAATGACCAAGATAAATTATGAGGTATAAATTCATTTAACAGTGTTTAATATAAAATAACAAAATTTTGTGAAATAGTTAATTTTTAAAAAATATTCAACCGATTAATTTTTTATGTTACATAAAATTTTATGTTTTTCATTAATTATTCACAATAATATTTTGTTAATGTGTTATAAAAAACACCTACATTATCGTTCACTACACACAATACTGAGTTTAAATGTAACATGTCATGGTAATAAAATATTACTAATTAATATGAATCTTTGCACATATCCATGAGAATTTTGGTTATAAATTGGATAAATTAAATTAGTAAAATATATGTTGTAAAAATAAATATTTATATATTTTTGAGAAACAAATTGGTGAAAAAATTATTATAAATGAATATAAAAACCATTTTAAAATTAAGGAATTCATTTTCAAAAAGAAATTATATGCATATAAACATGTTTTAGATTAATAAATTAAATGAATCTCTTCTAGATAATTATTTAAATTTAATTTATATAAAATATATTCAATCAAAAATTTAAAAATTCTTGATATGTATTTTATATATAATATATAATATATAATCCCACTTTATGCTTAAAATAATATATTTTCTCAACAAAAGTTGTTTGTCCCCTCTTTATGGCACACTTATTATAAAATTAAATTTCTTGTTTTATAAAATATAATGGATATAATAAACATGATATTTTAAATTAGTATAGAATAATTATTTAAGGGTATATTTTATTTCTATTTTTTGTAGGAGCTTCATTATTTTCATGAATAGTGAAATGGATGAATTTTAATTGAAAACTACCTTTTTGGATAATTTATTTGTAAATTTAAATTATATTTAAAATGGGTTTTAATGTTAAATTATTTTAATAATACATATATTTATTTAATATATTTATTTAATATAAATTTTATATTAAAATTAGATTAGAAAATATTTCTAACATTTCGATCATTTTCACTGTCAAAACTTGTGTTCTCATCACGTCTACGATATTAATTTAAAATTAAGATATACCACTATATTGAATGCAACATTACATAATGCATCCCATATATTGAGTAATAATTATTTATACTATATGATTTGGTTAACATAATTATTTAGGATAATTAATCGGGACACCGTTAAAATTATTTATTGTGATTAATGTTAAAAAGTGATTTCTTCCTTCAATGTATTTGTATCTAAATTAATATTACACAAAAATATTAATTTTATTTAATGAATTTAAAATAGTATTTATAATAATTAGTTATAAATTATCTAGTTATCCTAATTTATTTTGTTGTTAAAGGATGAATTACCTGGGTAAATATAAATATACAAGTTACCGTGGTAAAAACTAAAACTGTAAAATTGTTTAACCATTACGACTAACAAAAAACATCATAAAAATGTAATTAATATTTTAGAATTATTTTTTATATAAACCAAAAAAACATAACATCTATTATTGATCTATTTTGGTGTCACATGAGGTAAGGTTGATCTTCCAAAAGTTAAGAGTTTTGGGTATTTAAAAAAGTGTCACTCATGTTCAATTATAAAAGAGAACTAACTAAAATATCTTCTTCACAACTGTTAATGAGTTTATATTAACCAATACATTCCAAAATGACTTGAAAAATTACCGTACATAATCCTATAATTCAAAATATTTATAGAAATAAATCCCAAGAATAATCTAGTACAATCTTTAATAGAATACCCAAATAAATGGATGTTTGAATAAGTAAAATAGAACTCAAGACTTAATATAATTGATTTCAATGTCAAATATAATTTTTATGAGACACATTCTATATTCAATTCTTTTTTGTTTATATGATTTAAATATTACCCATGATTTTATATTATAATGCTTCTAATTATAATTATGTGTAATTAAATATCTATTTTGGGACCTCTCTTTCATTAGAGATTATGGTTCAAAAATTATCAAATCAGTATGGGATTGTTCTCTCAATTTTAATTTTTTTGGGATATAAATTATTTTATACACCTATAATAATTAACAAAGTGTAAATAACCATCCTTTTTTTGAAATTCCAGGAATTTACTGATCCTCAAGATATTATATATTAAAATTTATGTTATTATATTATGGGGATTATTATTTAATGTCTCCAAAGTTGTAGATATTATATGTTAAAATATTATAATTTATCTAGAATATAATGAGTAATTAATTAGTGTTGACAACTAAATTTGTACCTATCATGATATATCATGAATTTTATTATCTAGTGGCTATTCTAGATATCATTTTGTTATGTTTCTATTTTTTTCAAAATATGGTACTCATGATAACAAATAGAATGTTTTTAAAAAAATTGTATTTATATCATTGATAATAAATCAATATTCTTCAAAATCATTACATTTAAATTAATAATTTAAATTATATGTTAAAATCATTTTAATGAAAAATGATTTCATTTTTTCTTATGTTTAAAATGTATTTAAAAAAAATTACAACATATTTTATATATTTCCATTTTTATTTTCAAAAAACATTTTTTTATAATGTGTTTTAAATTATTTGCTGAGATTCCATTATAAATTTTCTAGATTATTCTAAAATAAAAAGAGTTTCAAAATTGTTTTCTTATTAAAATTCAATTTTGAATGGGGAAATGATATTTTCAGCATGAAATTTTCCTATTCCATATCAAAATTATTTTCCATCGAAGAGAACAGTTGTTAGAGTAACATTTAGATTAATACATATATAATCCATGGGTACAATTAATATTATTTTTTTATGAATGATTTATGTTTTAATGGATTTTATTTTATAAATCTGGTTTTTTATTTGTTATACCTTGATATAATTCTTATAAAACCTAATGGTATTCATTAGTTATGATATAATGAAATGATTGTGTAACCTGTCTATTTTCCACATTTTATGATTTCATTAATTTTTTTAAAAGTTTAGTCTCTATAATTATGGTTATCATTATATGAAGTTTAAGACATATATATCCCTTTAAATAATTGTGTAAATACGGATAATTTTTTAGTAACTTAGTAATTTTTAAACATTCTTATGTATTCCTTGTTCCATGTGTAAATTTGATGACATGATCCGATTATTTTTAATGAAACATATTTAATATTAAAAGTGTTATGAATGAACCTAATTTACATTAGAAATGTTATGGGTGAACCATATTGCATGTTCATAACATAATTAATGGACCTATAATTCATTTTTATAATTTAATGTGTGAACATAATTTCATGTTCACAGTGTTATGTTTGAACCTAATTAATTGTACAAAATATTTTCATGAAATAGGTCACTTGTTCAAAATTTTCTTTTATGGACTTGTCATTCATTTCCATAATTTTATAAATGGACCTTTTTACACATCCCTTAATTTATGGGAGGTCCTGGTTTCTAGTTATTCACATAATAACTAATTCATCATATATTAATACATGATCACGATGTTATAAGATTATGTTTATTATGGAAGTCTATGTATTATGCCAATTTTATTCTTTTATAACTCAATATATTTTATTACGTAAATATTCATTTCTTACTAACAATCAATATTTATTACATGACTCAGGATTATAATCTTTGACACTCTGGGTATGAACTACATAAGTTATGTTCATGATCACATTCTATTTTTACTATACTTTTCTTTCATATGATCATAGTGTTATACGTCTCACATTTTCCCGTGATTTGAATAAATGATAATTATTTATAATATTTTTCCTTACATAGTTTATAATGGAAGGTTTTATGTATGGAATGTCCATGAATAGTTTGAAATTGGAAGATCTTTGTGAGAAAAATATAAGATACTTCACTAGTTTATAAGATTATGTTCCATGTTTCCAAATGCACTAAAGTATTTTTATCCCCATGTGTGTGTTTATTAAATTTAATTAATATTTAACAAATGTTATGTATATCCATTTTTGAGATTCATAGGTCATTATAGGAGGAGATTGAAATATAACCTGAAAGTAATAGGAGGATCATATTAAATGATTTAGGTATGTATGTATAATGTGTATGAAAAATAAGGATGGTTGTGATGATCAAAATGATGAATTAAAGATCATCATAAGAATGACTATAAAACACCAAAAGGATCATCATAATTATCATTTGACTATACATAATTTTTTGAATTTTATAACTTGATTTTAGGTGATCTGATTATGACCGATCATTATATAGATCAGTAGTTTTTCATTTTTATATATTGTAATTTCACTTATTGTTTTTGAAATTGATTAAAATATATGAAAATACATAATATTAATAAAATATTTTAGGTCTTGGATTATGTTTAATTAACCACTACTTCATTATGAAATATTTATGATATCATAACATATACTGAAACCATGAAATGTATTTTTTAATATTCATGAAATAATAATATATTTTTTAAATTTATTCAAAATTCACCCAATCTCAATTTTATAATTATTATTTATATAATTATTTTTATATTATTAGAAAAATTATATAAGTATTGTAATTTTAACATTTAATTAAAAATGTGTATTTTTTTTAAAAAAATAACAGTTTTTATGGCCTATTTAATTTTTGACACTTATAAAGAAATTTATAATCCATTATGAAATTATTTTATCATTTATTGTTTTAATATATATGTTTTAAAATTATGTTTCACTAAAACAAATACTATTCAGTATATTTTGGTTAATTATAATAATTGCATATATTTTTTACAAAAATTAAATCATATTTTATTTTCATCCAATAATCAAATTATCAAATTCATGTAAATTAATAACTTATTTTACTAATAATAACAATTCATAAAAGGAATGGTTAGAATAAAAATTTTTGTTGTTAAAGATAATTTAAACTTTTTATAACTATGATGAAGACATGTGACCCCTTATTACACCCACATATTCACCATGTATTAGGTGTGTGGTGGTTGTAGTTTCATTAGGTGGCTCTTATAACATCAACTGAGTGGTAATATCCAATAATTTTGACATCTAAAAATAATAATTTCATTCAAGATTAAATTTTTTAACCAGATCTTGGTATTTGTGATGAGTGATCCTTGGTGAAATTACCTCTATACCATGTTCGGATCAAAGGGCATCAAACATCAGGACTGAACTGGTTGAGGCCATGGATCATCCATTCTGTATTAATTTTCAATTATAATTACATGTTATAACATCTAATTATAATTATTAAATTTTCAACCAATGTTATAGATTCCTATTGTTATATTATCCAACATTCATAATGACCACTGTTCATATAAGGGTATAATCTCAATGATCAAATATCCCTTTACACACTATAAAAATCACATAAATATTTCAGTAAAACATTAACTACAATTAACCCTAAGGATATATTTTCATATCTTAAGATATTGATTGGTTTACTAGTATATTGTATTATTTTCATAGTATATTTTGTGGGGGATAATATTTTAGTTGATATGGGGATTGATACATTTACATCTTAGTTATGTTATTTTATATTTTCCATCTAGTTGTAGAGTTTTTAATTTTATTTTGTTTCATTATTTATTAATGTAATTATATTTATTAATAATATAAATTTTTTATTTATCCTTGTTTTTTATGTTTATAATATTATATAACGTGTAAAAATACATTTATTTAAGAATCCCATACCATTTAGAATTTCTAGGTTGTTACATTCTTCCCCATTATGAAATTTTTTCATTCATATTTTAACTCATTTTCTCATTTAATAAAATTTGAGGATACTTCCATATCATTAACACTTCTAGATCCCATATTGCTTTATCATATTTATGTTCCCTCTATAAATAATTGATATGGTGTATATTATTTTTTTAATGTTACATTGTCTTTAAAGTCTAATATTTCTACTGACTTCTCATCATAAAAGAGGTCGTGATCTAGTTGTACCACAATTGGTGCATTACATTTGAGGGATCTGGTATATAATTTCTCTTGAGGGATGTGTGGAATACAATAGGAACATGAGATATATTTTGAGGAATTTATAGTCTATTGTGAACTACTCTTATGTAATCATTTATATCAATGGGTCCAATGTATTACCAAAAAGGTTCCCTTTCATTGAAAATATTATGACTCTATTCCATGGTGGTATACGAAGGAAAATATATTTATCCAATGTAAAAATTAATGTCCCTTTTAATATTGTTAACAAACCCGTACTCTAAATATGGGAATCCTTTTTATATTTTTGTATGACAGGAACCATATATTCCAACTCTTAAACATGATTGGGCCCATGAAATTTGTTCTCACAAACGTCATCCCAACAAGTAATAGTTTAATATCTATTTACATATATATCTTTATATGATTCCAATTTAATTCTCATTTGGAAGATGTTGATGTATGAGAACTCAACAAAGGGTAGGTTTATATCCCATACAACTTTATATTTCATTGAGTATGTCATCAAAATGTCATCAAGTGTCTAAATAGTCCTTTCATATTGGCCATCAGTTTGTGGATGATAATATAAACCTAAATTCTATTAAAGATTTTAAGGATATTGATAAATTATCAAAAATTTAATGTTGAAAAATAGATCATGATAAAAAATGATTTAATTTTTAACCCCATGCAACATCACCACATCTATTATAAAAATCAAGGAATATTGATGATGAGTGAAATCTTCTTGAATATTGATAAAAAAGGAAATCTTGGTGATTTTATCCACTATTTCTCATTTCATATTTTGGTCTTTTTATTTTCATGGTATACTTGTGATGAAGTACATAGATAAAGTTTTCCACTTCAATGATGGTTTGGGTAGTTTTTTCAATACCACATTTAGAAGTTTTCACTCTTCATTCACTTATTGACAAACTGAGCACATATTAGTGTAGTTGAAAATTTATTTGTTAATATTATCTCAAAATTAATAATCACTAAGTTCCCTATAAATTTTATTGCTTCCACAATATATAATTAATATGTAGCTATGATCTTTATCCTTCATCTCATTATTTATCTCTAGGATAGATGTGTCACATATCCTTGTTTGAAATTCATGTGCATAATCTTTATCAATATTGAACTCAAGAAACCTCACATTATTCATAGTCTCTATTTTCTTTTCTAAAAAAGGGTCCTCTATTGGATCTATCATGATCTCTTCTAGTTATATGGTTGACAAAACATTTCTAAATGGGTTGATAGTTTTGCTTCTATTATGATTCCCATGTCCACTTTTACTATGTCCTCGATAAAAGGATATCCTATAATCCTATTTCTTTCTTCCACCACATGGTCATTCATTCATAATGAATCATTCACTTTGTTTCTCCTATTTGGTGATAATTAATTGAATAATTATATATAATATAAAGTCCAAAAATATTTTTATATCGTGTTTAATTATTTTTTCATGAAAATATACTTCAAACATTTGTGGTTTTTGTTTATATCACATTTCTCCCCATAAGATATTGACTCTTTTTTTCTAGGAAAACATAACTAAATATTACTCCAAGTCATGGATGATATAATTATTATCATGATTCATTAACTTTAATTATTCATAAAAAATCACCTTATTATTTCTCAAGATGAATCACCTAATCCATTTCAGAGATGTATCAATATAATTAAGGGATCCTTATCTGTTTCTCGGTGGAGTTAACAGAGCTGATGTGACCAATACCTTTTATATTTATACTATTCTATTTAATAGACGTTTTTTAATAAGTACTAATCCACTTTTCGAGTTAACATGTCTAGTAGAATAGAAATTCATCATTATTATTTCACAAAAAATCTATAAAAATACTTCTAAACCAAGTAAACTTCAATTTCAGATAATATTATATGATGATTCAACTCATCAACATTATTTTTCTTTATATGTTCAATTGAGATTTTTTAATTTTTTATAATTTTGACACTGAATGAAAATTATAGTAACCTTAATTCACATTTTCTAAATATTACATAAATATTTTCCTTCTTAAAAGTACAAAAAAATACCCATAATTCACATTTTCTCGCTCTATGGGTCTCTCCTCACTCTCGGTTTGTTCTCTCGGGTTAGGAGTATTATTCCTAGAGACCTAATTTTTTTCTTCTCTCTTTTTTATTATATTTTTTTTGTTTTATTTATGGTATCAATCCTAGAATTAAATTATGGTATTATTACCACGGGTTATCTCTTTCAGTGTTCTTAGTTTGCTCTAGGGATTCCCTTTGGGTCTCCGAGTTGCCTTCCGTTAAAGAGTTTGACCGTCTGTTACTCTGATCTAGCACCTATAATCGACCTCTCTCTCCCTGTCAGATTGTATGGTGGACTCCCCGGTGATTTGGGATGCGAGGTCGAGTGGTTCGGTGTCTCATGGCGACTTCAACTTCGTAGGCCCATGTTAGTTAATGGTGATGGATTCGCGGTTTGGCTCGCAGTGGCCCTGATGCTGGTGCTCTGCTCTGGCTTCCAGGGTATTCGCACCCTCCCAGGTCTGTTGGGTATGTTGGTGTTTGGGAGTCTTTGGGATGTGTTTGTGCTATCAAATGGGTATCCATGGAGCTGAAACTGGTTATTACTCTCTTGGATTTCTTTTAAAAATGGGGATGTTCCTTTTTGTGCTTTTTGAGTGTTCTTGAGATGTGTGTGGAGAGGTATGTTCTTACGATACATGTGGAAAGGAAGATGAAGGTGATGAAGATTTTGGTGGTGAAACCGATGAAGGACGTTGGTGTCGAGAGATGAAGTCAGGGATGATGTTGATGGATTTTCCGGCGACGATAGCGGCGATGATGAAGGCGGTGGTTCCGAGAAGAGATGCTATCGGAGATGTCTGGATGATGGATATGTCGACGCTTCTATTTGAGGAAGGTGACCAAATAAAATTTTAAACATCTCAACGTGGTTATCAGATCAAATCATTATTACAATGGTTTGTATCACGTGGTCTGATAACGGGATTTTTTTTGAAATTTGATTTTGATTTCCCTGTTAGTGGTGCAGTTAAGCGAGATCTCCTGATTTTGGAGTGTTTATTTGGTGTGGTGCAGTTTTTTGTATCTTGGGATGTTTGGATACAACTTAACCTTGATTTTTCTTTTATAAAATATCAAAAAAATTAATTTGGATAGATTGAGGATACCAAGATCATTGGTCAATCTTAGAGAAGAATTGAGCCCCATGAACTTCGTCAAATAAATTATATACCCATGTAAGAGGGTAACTTTTCGTCATTATTATCATGCTAAGTTCACTATAGTTAATTAATAGCCACATTGGTCTTTCCTTATTCATCACAAAAATAAAATTTACTCACTAATGATATATACTTTTTCAGTTAAATCATTTATCATTAACATCTAGATGTTGTTTAATTAATTCCTCTACCTCTTTATTATACATTCTATATGTGTTAATTATTATAGTCTTTGATCCAGGTATATGTTCAATGGTGAAAATTACATCTCTCTTTAGGGGTCTAGTTATCCCTTCTTGACTTATGTCAATATATTCCTGAATTAAATGAACATTCTCTCTCTTTATACATTTATTTCCATCCCCATTATCACCAAACATCTAAATAAATAATGACACGAGAGGTTCTTCTAGGAAAATATTAGGTCGGGATATTTCTCTGTTGAAAATGATTATTGGGTCTAAATTCAAGACTACTAAAATATCATTACTTCTCGAGTAGATCATTGAATGAAAATTTAGGATCCACTAAATGCTTATATTTTTAAATTTCACCATGGGAAATACTACTAGATTTTTGAAGAGATAGTACACGCTAATGTAACACTATTGTTTCTATAAACTATTCATTCCATGATAATTACACCTTGAAGATTGATTGGTAACTATACATCTATCATTTCTTGGATTAAATCTATATTCTTCTAAAACTAGGATGGAACAATAGAATTTAAAGAACCATAATCAATCAAATTACTTATAAGATTTGGGGGCATAATGACAGTACTTTCCCCGAAAATATTTGGGGCCTCCACTATGTCATTCATTATATGAAAATTCTGGACCATTCATCTTTATCCTATGTTGAGGTTGATAGTGGTTTTGCTTACTTATTTAATTATTTATACATTTATTGGATAAGTGACCATGTTTTCTACACATTAATCACTAAACATCTTGCTGGGCCTCCACTATATTCCATTTTTTATTAGTGTTATAAATTTTAGGATTCAACTAAACATAATAGTTCCCTAAATACTACCTTCTATATTTTGGCTTATAGGAACATTCATTTTCATTTCTTCTCTTTTGTGATCAAATATCTTCACTAATTTTCGCTCTATTTTTCTCTAATATTCAGTAAATATATATGACCAATTAATCTCTCCAAACTCTAATTAATCCTTCATAGAATTCTATAATATCACCTCGTAGATTTCATAGTCTAAATTTTATATATTACACCAATGATGCAGTCTCAATCAACTAAATAATATTTTAACCTTTCTATTAGGATCCATAACAAAGCTAGTGGTTAATTGAACTTGTTTTGTATAGTTCATCTCATAGCTTACAACCAATTTTTTTTTTCTGCTTTAGTCTGTGGAACTTCTTTTCTATTTTTGATCACATTAATCTTGATAAATATATGCAGAAACATATTCCCCCACTCTATATCATCAATAACCCATTTAGTGTGGGATTTTAATAATCTTCCACCATTGAATAACTTATCCTTTTAAGTACTATACTTCTTGGGTGACATTCTCATAATAAGAAAAATGGAGTACCTAAAATAACTTTTTCTATAGATCCTTTCCATTATTCCTTAATTAATGGTTCCAAAGATCCATTAAAAAATGGTGGTCATTAATTCATGAAGTACTCAATGGATCCTTGTTCCCTTCGAGGTAAATCGGCCAGGCAGCATGATTAATTTTATTATTCATAACCCGAGTTAGTGGATTCATAATACTCATGAAGTTTTCTATTCCATATTTAATTTGAACACAGTCTATGAATCTTATTTTGTAATCATCATTTATGTGGTTTCACCTATTTCCTAGTATATTTCTAAAAGAAAAAAACCTTATTGAGAAAAATGCTACTTATACAAATCATATAATTATAAAAAGATTATATATCCTAAACATTAACGAATTCATATGTTATTAGCCTCTTATTACAAATAAATTTTCAATATATCATTCATAATGGACCATTAAAATCATGTTTTTGACCATAAATATCCCCCATGATTTTCAAACCAGTATTGGATCATGGTTCATTTTCATACATAAATTCCTATTTTAGTTTGAATCAAAGTGGTGTTTTCATGTGTTTCCCCTAGATTGATCTATACCGGATCCCCATCCACTTTGTTTTATCAAGATAGATATTTCTTTTCTAAAAAACCACTTACTTAATACTTCACCCAAATTATATAATGTTTTCCAATATCTAGACATGAATCTACTATTATTCTTAATGTTTTTAGGGCTTCATTGGTATAAATAAATATATAGTCATTTGATACCAACTATGGTATCCTACATTTTTATTAAATAAACATTCATAACATTTCACAAAATTGAGGAAGTATTGATGTTCAATTTCTTCAAAAAAATATATAATAAATGATGAAATAATACATTTTTCTTATTCTACTTGAAGAAACTTCATTGGTTTACCTTAAGTTACATTTACTATAACTCATATCCTAGGGACATACATAAAATGAAAGGGGTGAGAATAAGGCCCATTATGGGTGAAGTTAATGGAAACATTTAGCAATACACTCTGAGGATTTTCGATAAGGACATGAGTCATACTGATTAGTAATGAGAAAAATGAATATCATACTTAAAATAATATGAACCATAAAATTAAAATGTGGATAAATATTTTAAATGAGACATTCATAAGCATATAACTTTGGTTTATCACCAAGGTGTTATAAATAATGTATTTTAGAGGATTATAATAAACTAACCTAATTTTAAATATATTGTTATGATTTAATAAATTAGGTTTATTTTTATTGAAAAACTATCTAAATATGGGAATGAAATATTTTTAATATATAAATCCCCATTTCTTTGAATAATATTATTTTTTAAGGAACACAAAAATTTCCTACAATTGTTAAAACATTACTGTGACATTATAAAGTAATATTAAAATTTATTATTAAAAAAAAGGTTTTAAAAGACAATTTAAATTTAAAAAATTATTAATAATACCACTATTATTTTATAAAATTTTCATAAATAATCAAGAATATTACAATTCTGTTTTATTCTGTCCAAAGAAATATATCAAATTCATCTTCATTAAAAATCAATGTTATTAAGGATAACTATTCTTAAAAATAATTTATGGAACAAGAATCGTATTTATAAAATTGAATTTTCACTATATGTAACTATTTTATGGACATGTATCCCTTTATTACACCAATATATTCCCTAAGGTTGATGTGTGTGATGGTTTTAGTTTTTAGGGGTGGAATGAATAACATCAAACGAGTTGTAATCTCCAGGAATTTGAACATATACTGTAGGAAATTTGATTCATGATTCACTTATTGATGTTTGTCTTGGGTTTGGTAATGTGTTAACCCTAAAAATTCTACCTATCTACCATGTATGGAAAAATGGGATTCAAACAAAATAGCTCTACCAATTGACTCTATTGATACTCCTTTCTGCATCAATTATCCACCATACTTATTACTTTTAAAAACTTTTTATAATGGTTATATAATCAAACACGGGTATACATTCTGGTTCCCATATTGACCAATAATCACGTAATGGTCGAATCCCAATGGTCACTTGTCCCTCTATACCCTATAAATATAACATTATTAATTCACTAATAAATTCACTAAAATTTATCACCGTGGTTATATTATCACATATTATTTTGTTTTATTTTTTTACTAATGTTTTACATTACATTTTTATAAGACAACAAGGGGAGATGATTGTAGTTTATTGAGGTGATCTGTACATTCCCATTTTAGATGTTATACATTATCTTTTTTTTTCAATTGTAATGTTTGGAATGTTAATTGGAATCATAGCTAACTAATGTAATGATAATTATTATTTATATAATGTTTTATAGTTTCTCATTTTCTTAAGTGTATAAAATTAAATACTTTGAAAAAAACATTTCATAAACAAATATCATTTAAAATGTTTGGGTTGTTACAATCCATCACGACCTATCCCTTGAGGCCCATGTCATGACTACCCCAAGTTTGACTTCCATAGTACAAGCACTGTTGACTAGCACATGAAATGTGCCATCCCAAAAGGGATGTCATTGCCTTTAAATCAATACACAGACAGACAAGGCACACTGGACACAAGAAAAATGCAATGAAAAAGAGTATTACAACCATCACAGAGAACAACCACTGAGAGTAGAATTGTGTATTGAAATAAAAAGGGGAATGTATATTATCCCAACTGAAATAGTTGTACAAAAAAGAAAAAACCATATCCAAATTTCATCCTCCCAATATCTTACCTGAAGGTTAGAAAAAACTTGTCACTACAGCTCACATCATCAATCAGTCTCCTCTATATACCGTCTAGATCTGGGTGTATAATGTCTTGGTCAAGCTATCCATCGTCTGCACAATACACAACAAGGTGTGGGAGAAGCCCATGCATGGATGATTATAAAAATGGACAGTAGGGTTTCTAAGACCCCCGAAGGTCTCTTAGAATTCCAAAAGGAAAAAACAGAAAGCATGATCACAATCACATGGGACAATGTAAAAGGCAACTCAAATTAGGTATACAACATAAATAACATTATTAAATATGACTATTCAAAAATATTGATCATCTTATTCTGTCGAGAGACTTTTTGTTGTTGGACTGCACAAGGTTGATGGGCGCTGAAAAAGAGAGGATCACTGGGTGTTTTCCAAAAGAGGATTGGTAAGTGCAGACCCACAAAGGATCGCTCGGTACTGACTCATGCTAGATTGCTACGTGCTGACCCATTAAGGATAACTAGGTACTGACCCACATAGGATCTATATGTTCTGACCAACATAGGATCGTTATTCCATCACCATGTCAGAACTATTCATAGGATTCCCTCACATAGCATGCTTGATTTTTGGAGGGTCTTCTCCGTAATCTGGTGGTCGTATCTCAACCACCAGAATGTCCTACTTAGAAGTAACCCAAAGGTTATACAGATCATAAAGGTTCATATGTGATAGATGACACGTCAACCAAACACCCGGTCTATATGATATAGGAAAAAAGTTAAATAGGGACAAGTTGGATTTGAGACTAATCAAATCCGACCATACTCACAAGTATGCCCAAACTCATGAAGAGTATATGAAACGGAACTCCTCATCACCAAGGTCCCCATGAAGTAGATGACGCAACAATCGGACTCCCAGTCTGTATGATATAGTCATTTTAGTGAAACAGGGCTGGTCGAGTCCGGGTATGGTCTGACCCAGTAGGACCGACCTGACCTAACCCGAGGGTACGGTACGTGTCCTTCCCAACTGGTGGGCCTAGCCTGCTATGAAAATGTGGCCCACGTGGTGCAAGCCAATTTATCTGGACCCAACATGGGGCATCTAGTTATCCTATCTAATGGTGCTTGTGGTGCACCACCATATCTCATGAAATTGTTAGAATGAGGTCGTCCGTTTTTTCGCATCCGTTGAGTGGCCTGAGTAGAGCTCTTCTTCCTCCATGCATTCGGTGAGATCCGGCCTCTATTTGCCACCATGATGCCTACGGGCACCAGCACTCCCACGTGGCAAGCATGGGATAGCCTCCATGGGAGGTTGCTGGTGTAGGTGCCACCTGCAGCACCTTTTGTGTACCACCATAGATGATCTCATGGTCCTTTTTCCATCTCGTCTATGCTAAAGGGCCTCCCGGGTCACCGCTTTCATTGCGAAGCCCCCAAGAACAACCTTGTTGCAATGTTTTTTGGTCACCCATGGAGAACACTAAATATCCAATATCGACGGATGGTCCAGGCCTTTTTCGGATTAGCCCGCACCCTCCTCATTAGTGTTTGGGGTGATAACAATCATCATATAGTTTAAGAAATACACCTAATCAAGAGCCCACAACAAAACCTCTAGCAAGAATGAATGATTCATAGATCTATCTATTAGTTAGTTGATTCAAATTCATTTAATTTTTCAAGAATGTTATAAAGGGAATGACTAATTACATATAGAAATTAAATACCCTATTTTATATTGTTTAAATCTATTTCGAATGAGAGAGTAATTCCATTTTCATTGACGTTCCACGTTCATTGGAGATTTTCGTTGCTGGTGGATCTCTAGATCGGAGCTTCCAATGATTGTTGTCCATTATTTATTCATTTTTGGAGGAAGATTTCGTTGGTTTTAAATCAGAGGTTTCTCTTTTGGTTGTCTATTTGTTCTCCAATGTATTTAATAATAAAAGAAATCATTACATTGTGTTCATTAATATAGTTTAGTAATGAACCTTAATTAATGAACCATTAATTAAATGATTTTTATAGATTGATAAAAATAAATGTGTCATTCAATGATCCTAATTTTCTGCATGTGGATATGTTGTTTTTAGCTAAGTTCCAAACAATATTTTAAGAAAACAACAAAATAACTCAAAGAGTTGTATTATTATTTTTCCAAAAAGTCATAAATTTAACTTTTTCGTCAGACAATTGCAAGTCGATGTTAATCATTGCTTAAGAAAAACCTGGTTTTGTAAATTCAAAGGTTCCCTCAGATTTTTAATCCGAGAAATGGTTCAAAATATATAAAAAACCACTCACACATTTACTTATCGTATCCAAAAAAAAGTTCATATCATCGTTTTGGGCTCTTCGGGCCTCGGAATCACGTACCGTCGATTTTTTTCATCTCAAAATAATTCCAAATAATTTTAAAAATATTATATAGAATTTCAGGTTATATACATTTTCCCCACATTATGGATTTACATCCCCTAAATTCACAACACAAGTAAAGAAACTAAAGGTGGTACAAAACAAGAATTTGAGCCTCCCGATCCCATGTGATTTTCTAATAATTCACATGCTACCATAGAGAGTGCATCAGATGAATAAACCACCACCATAGGTCCTTCTCTAGTTGATCCTCTATCTCCACCAGTAACTCCAATAACGTTTGACCATTGTCAATATCCATCTCTCCCCAGTCAATGATGTGCTATGGATCATGAACGTATCTCCACAATTACAGCACCTAAAAAAAATATGCACCTGGTGCTTCTGTGGTGGAAGATCATGGTGGTACATCACCCCGCCAATTTTGCTCAGGATCTTGAAATGTCTGATGAAACTCTGATATATCTTACTACCAATGTCAAGGCTCTGTAATCCTCCTTGGGATGATACCTGTAGGAAAACATGGTCTCCCTCCATGAACTCCAAGTGTCTCTGTCTCCTTTCGGCATAAGACGTCTTCCTATATCTTGCAGTCTTCATATACTCCTAGATTATCTACACCTTTTTAATGGTATCATGTACCAATATTGAACACATAAGTGCGGATTCACCTGGGTTTGTCCAGAATAGAGATGATCTTCATGGTCACCCATACATGGCCTCGAGTGGTTTCATGCCGATGGTGGAGTGATAGTTTTTTTTATGATAACTCCATGAGTGGAACATGGTCATCCCAATTGAGGACAAAATCAAGGATGAAATCCCAAAGTATGACCTCATGTGTATGTATGGTCAGCTCCGTCCGACCATATGTCTGATGGTGAAAGGTGGTTCTCAAGTGTAGCTGAGTACTGGATACCTCTTGTACTACCTTAAAAAACAAGGACGTAAAATACACATCACAATTTGAAACAATCATCAATATCACCCCGTGAAGCCTTATTATCTATTAAACATAGAGGCGTCCCAACACTCTACTGGTCCCTACGTTCAAATGGGTTTAATATGAGAATACTTGGTGGGTCGGTCAACGATCACCTAGATAGATCAGTGGAACCAAGATGTTTCTAGTAAAATAGTATCAAAGTCAATGGAGATACCATCCCATGTCAATTTTGGTACCTATAGTAGTTGTGATATGTTTGATGGAACATACTTCTCAGAATTCACTTTCTAACAAGTGAGGCATCGTGAAATTAAATCTTCAATTACTTTCTTCATCCCTAGTCCCCAGTACTAACGTTGCTGGTGTTGGTACATCTTCGCCACTCTATAATGTACCACCAAATTGGATGTATGTAACTCTCTCAACACCTCCTCCTAAAACATCACTGGTACCCTGGTATGTCCTCTAAAAAGGATGATTTCATCCACACCTTTCTAAAATCCATCATGATCCTATCATGAGGATATATGGGCACATCCGGCCTTGTAGTCAATGTCCCCATTCCAGGCCTCTTGAACTAACTGAAGGATTGGGGGAGTCAAAGTCATTGAATGGAGGTATACTGCTCCATCACTCACCATGAAGGTTAACTTCAACACAACTATCTTTTCTATCAACTCACTCAGCAGTGGTTGACACAACCTCCAATTGAGTATGTCTTCTACTACAACACCATCCCAAGTGTGTAGACTATCTCAATGTCATAGTCCTAGAGTAACTCCATCCATCACCATTGTCTTGGCATCATGCCATTTTGTGAGAAGATATTTCAGAGATAGTTGTGATTGGAGAAAAAAGTATATCATCCACCCATCAAGTAGTGTCGCCACATCTTCAATGAAAAGACCACTACTATTAACTCTATGTCATGGGTTTCTTAGTTCCTCTTCAATATGCCTCATCTATTATTAGCCATTGGTGATCACCGTTTTCTCCTTCATCAGGACTAATCCCAGTCCGGTCCCGATGTATCACAGTAGACTACATACCAAATTCAAACTTCAGGTATCCTTAAGATTGGGGCACTCATTAGTCTCTGCCTCATCTCCTAGAAACTCTGTTGGAATCTATCCATCCATAGAAAGGTCTATCCGTTCATTGTCAAAGTTGACAAGGGTGATTCATATTCTGGATAAGTGAGGTAAACATCTCCTGAAGTGCCCAGCCAACCCTAGGAAAATTCACACCTTAGTCAGACTTCTGGGTGGATCCTAAGCAAGGAAAACCTCTATATTCATCGGATCCACTACAGCTCTAGCCTCATAGATAACGATTCCCAGAAAGTGGACCTCCCATATCCAGAACTAGCACAATTATATCTTACCATAAAGCTTGTTCTCTCAGAGTGTATCCAGAACTATCTACAGATGTGTGTCATGATCCACCTACGATGCCGAGTAAAATGTGATTTAATCAATGTAATCCACAACAAAGCAATTAAGGTAAGGATGGGAGATGTTTTTCATGTGTCCCATGAACACTACTAGGACATTGGTCATACTGGATGTCATAAACAATAACTCATAGTGGCCATACTAGAATCAAAAGGCTGTCTTTGGTATGCCATCATCCCATACCCTGAGATGATGATAACCCGATCGGAGGTCTATCATCAAAATTAACCATGCTCCCTTCAGATGCTCAAAGAGATCATCAATAATCGGAAGAGGATACTTGTTCTTCAGGATCACCTAGTTTATTGGTCGATATTACACACAAATCCTTATACTCCCATCTTACTTCTTAGAAAAATAATCGAGGATTCCCTAGGGGAATCACTGGGTCTTACGAAGCCCTTCCTCTGAATGTCCTCCAACTGTATCCCAAACTCACGAAGGTCCACAAGAGTAATGTAATAAGCTAGTGTAGATATCATTGTCGTCTAATGGTAAAGGTTGATGAAGATGTCCACCTCTCTATAAAGAGGTAGCCTTAGAACATCCTATAGAAAAACATTCACATGCAGGTCCACCACTACAGGATTTCTCGTACACCTATCATCCACTACACCATGGGTGAGGATATCCAACTGATGAGTTATCTAATAAAACCTCATATGAGAAATTCCACACTGTGCTAGAAAGGATCCCCTCACTCTGGTGAAGGAATCCCTGGTCCCATCCTTGTTGACACACCACACATTCGGTAAAAAGCAGTCGATCTGAGCATGGACCATGGATAACAAGTCCATCCCCAAGATGATGTTGTATGGCCTAAACACTACTACTAGTATATTCCAAAAGAAGCTCAGGAATCCTCGAGTAAACTCACACAACCGAAACTAGGGCGTAATCATCCAATCCCCTCCCGCAGGAGTGTCTAATAAGAAAGATCAAGAATTTACCCGAATCTCTGATCTCCAAATGAGTGGCAAGGAAATTAATGAGTGATTGGAACCTGTGTCTATAAGATCTGCAGCTAGGGTGGGGTAGACAATTATCATAACTTGAGTTATATCCGGAGTGTCATGTTTAAATAACTATTCTACATGAGGATGATCTCATTCTTGTCCACCTACTACCTAAGGTCGGGGTAGACCTCCTGGGGGTGGTGGTGGTAGTATACAAACACTCACACCCCGCCTACTATATACCCTTATCATCTACTATTTATTTTACCATGCAGAAATTCGCATTTGAACTCTTGTTGTTATGTTAATGGTCCCTTGACCACCTATTGTACATCATCATGGGGAATTGGATAGTCGTGACTCATGTGAACATGTCTTCTTAAAGAGTAAAAAACTCTAGTCCTCAGATGACATACTCGCCCTCATGATGTATGCACCTACGACAATGCATATTGGTGTCATCCTTAGGATGGTCTGGCTTGTTTGGGCCTCTACGTCATCTACCTAATACATTTTTTAGATGACTCAACCACATGTTGTCTGGTTGTAGCTCTCGCTATCAGTGCCTACTCGGAAAAGAAACTCTTCACCTGTAGTGCTCACTTTCGTACTCCAGCATGGATCAGAATGATGACAGAAGTCATTGATGATCTAATCTCCCATCAGAGACCCTACTCAAAGGATCTAGCCATGAATAAATGGTCTCGTACCTTGTTTTTTGACTATAGGGAGAAGTTAAGAAATCTCATCGAGTACTACCCCACCATTAGGTTGCCATACTATATGTGTAGCAAATCCTGAATACGCATAGAGCATAGAGTGTCTGGTACGAACTCCGCCCTGAATAGGCTCCTGAAGTCTAATGAGGAAAAAAATTTCTCCTCTTGTGTCTGGAGTATCAGGCTCCACCATCTCCCTAATTTTCCCTGAAAGAGACTAGGAACTAGTATCACCATCTGCTATGTTGGTGTCTCATCCAATAGGAAAACTCAGGTCACAGCCTCGCACCAGTCCTCAATTGCATGTGGATTTATCTCTCCTTGAAACCTTAGAGGCCTCTATCTCTGGAACTCATGCTATGTGCTAATTCTGCATGCACTTTTCCTCTGGTTTGGATGGTGGCAATTGCTGCCCTATGGGAGGTGGTGCTGCTAGTACACCACCCGAAGGTGTTATCACTGTAAGAGGGCCCTGCACAAACACCTCATCTCTCATCGGTCCATTATCATTAACTCTCACTAGAATCATGTATGTCTATTTATGTGGAGGTATCCTGTAGTGTAATAGATGTGTCACAATCAATAATATTTACCAGGTGAGCTGAATCAAAAGACATCAAAATGAAAAAAATTCCAAATCTAATGAAAAATTTTTTTTGGTTTACCGAGTCCGAAACTTGAATTTAGGGTCCTGTCGTATGGATAGGTCAGCCACTACAACAACTCTGGACTCCAGGAACTGAAAAAAAACTTAAAACACATAACACAATTTCCCCATTGAAAACTATATATTATTATTTCATATGGTAGAAGTATCCATCTTTTAATACCACTATTTCATGACCCGTACCCTAGGGCCCATACCATGACTACGCCAAGCCCACCATACATAGTTCAAGGGATTGTGAATAGCACCAGAAAGGATAAACCCAAAGGTGAGGAATTTCCTTTAAACCCATACACATGAAGACATGGCACAATCCACATACGATAAAAACAAATATAATGAATTATTACAACCACAACTAAAAATCACCACTAAGAGTAAAAGTTAGTACTGAAACAAAAAGGGTTCAGTTTACAATCTCAACTAAAGGTGTAGTAAAAAAAGGAAAATCAATCTCCAGATATCGTCCAACAAGGAACTTATCTTATGGGTAGGTACATCTCATCAACATGGATCACCACATCAACCGGTCTCCTCTGTGTAACATCTAACCCTAGCTCCTCCAAGTCTCAATAAATCTATTTTTTGTCTACACAAGTCACAACAACGTGTAGGCCAAGCCCCTATAGGGGTGAGTATAAGAATTATGAGTGGGGAACCTGATACCCCTAATGTTTTCTTGTAATTCCACAAGGAAAAACCTACAAAGAATGATCTCAATCATAGGGCACAAAGTAAAAGACAACTCACACCAGGTATACATATTAATGAATATGACTAAATGTGATTAGTCATAAAGATAGATCATTTTATTCTGTTGAAATTATTTTTCTACTGGACTAAAAAGGTCGATAGGATCTAACCCACATAGCATCGCCAGGTGCTGACCCAAAGAGGATCTCTAGGTGTTGACCCACATAGGCTCTCTACATGTTTACCCATTGAGGATCTCTAGGTGATGAACCATATAGGATCTCTACATGTTGACCCATAGAGGATAGCTACGTGACACCCCACAATGGATCATTGTGTGATGATCCATCTAAAATATATATTCCTTTATCACGTCATAGCCTGCAAATGGATTCCCTCACATACCATAAAAAATGATCAAATCATTTTTTTGGCTCTCTGGGCCTTGGAATCATGTGTCGTCAAATTTCAAAATCTCAAAATAATTCCATACAATTTATAAAAATATTAATACGTAATATCCAGGTCTTTATTTTTTTTTTACAATCTCTATCCAAAAGATGAAATAAATCAGGGGGGGATAGAGTCCATCCAAGTCATTCATTGATGGGCACCTTTGTTGGCTAGAGCATCAGCAACGACATTTTCTTGTCGATAGGCATGAGTAGCTATAAACTCGATCCCACAGAGTAAATTGAGACAGTTCAACCAAAGAGCAGTGAGCGACCATGATAGATGAATGTTTCCAGTCCAGATGGCATTAATGATTGTGGTTGAATCACTTTCAATCCAAAGCTTTCTCCAACCTCTTTGAAGAGAAAAGTCAACAGCATGAATAACTCCGAGCATTTCCGCCTCCAGAGATGAAGAGTGGCCACAACCAACAAAGAAACAACCATTACATTGCCCAGTTGAGTCCCTGAAGATAGCACCACAACTGGAAGGACCGGGGTTGCCTTTGGAAGCGCCGTCAACATTCACTTTGATCCATACTGGCATCGGAGATTGCCAAAAAACTTCAAAGAGGCATTTTGGCTTTGGGAAGATACCATGAACGTGAAGCTGACGGAGGATCATAAGGTCACCAACCGAGTTGTTGCAATAGTCTTTTTGAATTGAGGCTGCTTCATGAATCGCGAGGAGGATTCGGGATTTCCCTGCATTAAGATAGAATGAGTGATTATTGTGAATAATATCATTTCTAACATACCAGAGTTCATGTAGAAGTTCTGCCACTGCCGCCAGAAAAAGATTTTTAACCTGCAGAGAGGCATCATGTCTAGTACAATGCATTAAATACAAGTAAATAGAATCAGTAATTGGAAATCTGCAATTAAAAAGATCAAATATGTAATTCCAAAGGGCAGAGGCCATCGCACAAGATAGAAAAAGATTATTGGCATCTTCCCTATGTTGGTTACACATACGACATTTAGAAAAAAGAGAGATGCCAAAAGTTTGGAGGCAAGTTTCCATGTGTAATCTGTTGTGCGCAATGCGCCAAATAAGGATGAGTCTAGAAGGCTTGATGTAGGGTTTATTGAAATGATTCACCCAAGAAAAAAATGGATTCAGGATCAGAGAAATTATGCTTATAAAATTTTTTTGAATCCAGGATGCCATTGGGAGAAGGCTCCCAGACAAGGAAATCACCAGCAGAAGAGAAAGCATAATTTTCAATGGCTTGTATAATGATATCTGGGAAATCCCAATCAGAGGATTGTAAGACCTCCTTTATAGACTGTTGAGTATCATCAGGAAGAAGATCCGGAGGCAACAAAGATATCAGAGGGTTACCACACTATTTACCACACCAAAAATTAATGGAAGAGTCAGCACTGACAATCCATCTAGAATTTTTCATGATTTTGTGAAAAGAGTCCCGAATGGAAGGCCAGATAGAAGAGTTAATGAAGTTAAGATTACCTTTTGACATCTTAGAAAAAAATCTAAGTTTTAGAAAATCAGTAGCTTTAGAAGTGGAGTTAATGATGCTCCATGTAAGGCAGGCCTGTAAGGAATCATTGAACAGCTTTAAATTTTTAATGCCTATTCCTCCGTTAGCAATGGGTTTACAACAAGTATTCCAAGGAATAGTAACAAGATTCTTTTCAAATATACTTCCAGACAAGATGATGTTTTTTATGTAAGTGTTAATTTTTTTTAAGGGTACCGATGGGCCATTTATAGGCCATAAAGGAATGAACCATTTTAGAAACAATGGTATATTTGACCAAACAGATTCTCCCAGCCATGGAGAGAGACTTCCCTTTCCAATTAGCTAGTTGATTTGTGATATGAGAAAGGATATTAGAAAAATAGGTAGCTTTGGGACGACCCCAAAATAGAGGAACACCCAGATAGGTGAAAGGTAAGAGACCCTCCTTGATTCCCAGGTAATTAATAATACCATATTTTCTTCTGACAGGAAAATTCTTTCCAAAATAGATGAAAGATTTGTTCCAAGAGATAGCTTGACCAGAGACATCCTCATAGTGAGATATAGTTTTCTTGAGAGCATGAAGGCTTTTTTGGTCCCCTTTTATAAAAAGGATAATATCATCCGCATATAAGAGGTGAGTAGGGGCATTTAAGTTTCTGGCTACCTGAATAGATTTGATCAAATTATGATCAACATGGTAGTTTATGAGTCTGATAAGATAATCTTCAGCAATCACAAAAAGAATGGCAGAGAGAGGGTCCCCTTTTCTAACACCTTTAGTGCATTTGAAAAAGCCACGAGGAGTGGCATTAATCAGGATAGAGATATGAGCTGAGTGAAAAAGGGTCTTGATTCTACCAATGAAGGAGTCATTGAAACCAAAATTCCTAAGAACTTTGTAAATAAAATTCCAATCAATAGTGTCAAAGGCCTTTCTAATATCTAGTTTGATGGCCACGCAACCACCTCTATATTTTTTAGTTAGAGCATTCGTGCACTCAGATGCAAGACAAATGCAGTCCTGAATGGTTCTTCCCTTGATAAAACCAAATTGATTCCAAGAGACGATTCTATTGCAGATAGGAGAAAGTCTGTTTGCAATAATTTTAGTGATGATTTTATAGATAGTGTTAATCAAAGCTATAGGTCTAAATTGATGGATCTTAGCAGCATTCTCAACTTTAGGAATTAGAGTTACAAATTGAGCATTGATTCCATGAGGTAGAGATCCGTGAGTGAAAAAAGTCTTAATGAGTTTGCAAACATCGTTTTGAATTATATCCCAATGTTTTTGGAAAAAACCATTATTAAAACCATCCGGGACAGGAGCACTATCGGGGTTTAGTTTAAAAACAATGTCTTTAATTTCATGATCAAGGGGAGTGCTTAAAAGGTACTTATTGTCACCTTCATTAACCAGCAAAGGAATGATATCAGGTTTAAGGTCAACATTTCTTTCCGGACCATTTAAGATGTTATAAAAATACGTGATAACATGATCCGTAATGGCTTCTCCAGAGTCAATGACCATGTCATTATGAATGAGCATAGAAAGCGGACGATTGGCCTTTCGAATTCTTTGAAGATTATTATAAAATTTAGTATTGCGATCACCATCAGTAAGCCATTTGGTTCTAAACATCTGTTTACGAATATTATCTTTAAAAGTAAGAAGGGAATTAAGTTTCGAGGAGATATTAGCTTCCACCTGAGGATCTAAGTGAAAGTCAGAATGAGTGTTCTGAGATTGAAAGTGACTGAGCTCATCTTCCAGATGTGAGATGTCTAGATCAATTTGTAAGATAGAGTTTTTACACCAACCTTGGAGAACCTGTTTAAGAACTTTCAGTTTATATAAGCAAGCAAAGTCATCCTTATGGTGGTTCATGGAGTTCCATTTGTTAAAAATAAAAGTAGCACAATCAGGGTTCGAAGACCAAGCATTGTTAAATTTAAAAGGAAAGATAGTTTTTCGAACATTCGTAGTAAGGTTAACAAGGATCGGATGATGATCAGAGTTAATTATAGGGAGAGTAACACTAGTTATTTTATCCCAAGTATCAAGAGTCTTCATGTTCACAAAGGCTCTATCATGTTTACTAGCAACGTTTTTATTGTAATGCTTTCTGTACCAGGTGTATTTGGCACCGATAAGATTAACCTCAAAGAGGTTACAATCATCAATAGTAGATTTAAACTCTCTAGAGGAAATGGGGAGATGAGCGGGACCAATTTTCTCAGATGAGGTAATAATGGCATTGAAATCTCCCAAGACAAGCCAAGAATCCTGAATGAGTTTGGCAATATCAAGAAGTTCAAGCCATAACATTCTCCTATCCTGATACCTATTTTTGGCATAAACCATAGTACAATAGATGTGATGACCATTCTAAATGAAATCACAAGTAAACTGCTGATCAGAAGTTTTAATAATGTTAATGTTTTTTAAGGAATTATGACAAAAAATCCACATGGAGTCAACCTGAGGACCGTTTTTACAGGATCTTAGAAAATTGTAATTAAGAGAACCAAATTTCATAAAGTTCATTTTAAAATTGACCTTAGGTTATGCAATGGAAAAAAGGTATGGTTTATGAGTATTTAGAAACCTCCTAAGGGTAATGGAGGTGTAATTATTGGCCACCGCTTGACAATTCCAGAATAGAACATTCATTGCTACTTGTGTCTAGGGTTAGAACCCTTCTTTTTTTTGGATTTACAAGAACCCTTCTTTTTTTGGGATCTTGTAACAGTTGAGGAAGAGTATAAATGGTGATGTCCCTCATCAGTTTCAGAGCTTTGAGAGGAATCAGATTTATGATTACTATTTTTAATAGTAGCAGGGTCTCATGTACACAATGAAGCAGAAATTTCTAAAGGGTGAGACTGTTCTGCTCTATGAGCAGAGTCCTTTACAAGTACAGGAGGTAGAGGTGATCCGATTTTATTAGACTTAGAAATAACATCATGAGAAGATTTCTCATGTTGTGGGAGAGGCTCAGTCTCAATCTGGACAGATTCAAGACCAGCTGAATGAAAATGTTCACATACATGAGGCATGTTATGATCATGGTTCTGGTTGTTATTAGGAGAGTTAGAAATCATGGTGTTTTCTGGACATAAATCATGGTCATGAGCAGATTCAGGAGCAGGCAGTGGGGTATGTGGAGAAATAACAGCATTATCAGCATGTATGACAGGTTTACTGACAGAAATATCAACATTTCCAGCAGTAACAGAATTCAAATTATCTAGGGGTTCCTGTAGAGCATCAGAGATCTGTAAGTCAGTTAGGGGATTAGATCCCTCCTTCTGAACTAGTGAGATATTCAGTGTGTAAAATCAGATTAGGATCAGAAGTGTGTGATGAGGTAGGATCAACAGAACTTTCAGAAGTAACAAAAACAGATTGAGATTTAGTTATAGGAGCAGTAATACTAGAAAGGTCATATTTGACATCAGAATTGGGAGGCACAGAGTTACCAGAACCAACAGATTTGATTGGAGAAACTGCAGAATAATCAGGGGCACATTTAACATCATTAATAAGCACAGTAGAACTTGGGTCTGCAGGGAGCACATTGTCAATATGCATTATGCTGGAAGTAACCACATTCTCCTTGAGGGTAGATACTGAGTCACCCAGATTCCTACAAAAATCCTCCTTTAAACAAGAAAAATCAGAGGAAGAAGCATTGTTAACAGCATTAGAAATAGGGGTAGTGATGCTCTTGTTAGAGCATTCTCTGTTACAATCATCAACTAACCCATTTGATCCAGTGGGCTTATCCTTAATTTGAGAGTCCTCCTCTACCAAAACAGCCCAAGATTTACCTTCTAAGGCTGATGAGGAATTGGGTTTCTGGACCCACTTATCGACCTTAGGTGGGTCATATTTGACAGCAATATTTTTCCCTTTTTTAGTATTTTTAACCTCTTGCCAGTCATTTTTATTTGAGGGATCCAATTGCTTTCTAGCAACCCTACAGCTGGAAAAATTATGGCCAATCAGTTTGCATACCTCACAGAAGGAAGGTTTATTTTCATATTCAATACTGAGTTCAACCCTGTGTTCAGGGGCATTAAAGATTATGGTGGATGGTAAAGGGCTAGCTAGGTTAATCTCCACCATAACTCTGGCATATAAACCCAGGTCCCCATTCAAGGTTCTATGATCGATTTTTATAGGGGATCCTAAACAAGAAGAAATGTCATTTAAGATCTTTGGGTGCCAAAAGAACCAATTCATCCTATGAATTCTAACCCAAACATGAGACAAATGTTTTTTGTGAGTGTAAGGATTAAAAGCAGGGTCCCAATCTGAGATTCTAAAAAAACCAGGCTTTAGGTGTAAATTACCAATATTCCAAATCTGCTCAAGCTCAGATTGCGAACTAAAAAGAATGTGATAGTATCCCTTACCTAAGGGAAACATCTTCCAGCATGAAGAGCTCCAACAATGAGCAATCATATTCCTTAAATCAGAGATAGACCAAGGTTTATCACCTGTGGTGTAGGAAATTGGACCGAGCACCGAGTACCTGAACATTTTCTCCCTCTGTTTCAAGTCCAGGTCTTTATACTATTAAAAAGATTCAAAATCACAGTCCTAGTGGTACACATTAGTCTGATATTGCAGGTACCCCCCGACACACTCAAATATCTGATACCCATGTATGGGTAATAGGAAGACAAGTTGGGTGAGTAAGGCTCTGTATGACCATGAGTGGGATCATATCCCGAGTCCTAAGGATGATATCTATCGTTATATTTGGGTATTGATCAACATGTAGGATCATATCCATGCTCACTCAGAACTAGTATGTCGGAATATTTCTGAAAGAGACATGGGGGAGGAACATAAACATAACCTCATGCATGAATCCCAACGGTATATTTTGGTGCCATAAGGAGGACATAAGTGGGGTCATATTCCTACATTATTGAAATATATATGATATCATATAGTGGAGACATAAAATATGATGGTTATATCCCTGAACATAATTTTCAAATATTTCATTACATCATAGAAATAGATGATGAACTCTGCATCCATATTCTAAATCTAATATAGATATTGGTATATGTGCATATTTTTATACCTATAACCAGGGATTCATTAAACTCGCATTATTATGAATAGGTGGTTCATCTGATGAAAGATCTCATTCGTTCACCCATGTAAGAGGATTGTCAATATATTTCGATAAATGATGTGGTGTGGAACAAGGATTATATTTCCATTCCAACCATGTCCCATTAGGTGGGAGAGGCACATGATTCGATACATGCGAACATTATTATCAACAAAGACATGTGGAATATTCCAATGTCCTAGTATCAGTCTCACATCCCCAATATAGTTGGGGATCACCAAGTGATAATGGAAATATTCCTCAGGAAAATCCCAAATTTAGGTAGAATAAGACTATTTGAATACATAGAAGTCCCAAGAACTGTCTCAAACCTCTTTCATGTCTAAGTCTTACCATCTGAGAATGACAAATGCGTCAAGATAAGTTCATATTCCAGAGTGAGAACCTACAATGAATATTACAACAGATCACATATTCCATCCTCCCATCTTCCACTGATGAAAGAATTCAAATGTATCTATCATAGGACATATAAGAAGAGGATCATAATACATCAACCATTCAAGGGATCCATTTAGTTTTTATGAAATTCAATAAGTGTTCAAACTAGAATAATATTATTTCTCAAACCATGGCTCACCAAGTGACAGTGGATCATGCCTCAATGAAGGATAATATTCATGGAATGAAAGAAAAATAGAATATTCCAATGTATCACCCATATATTTTTTTGAATTACTTTTTATTCAAATAATTTTATTATTTTATACTTTTCATTTCACACAACAATGAATATATTTTTTCAAATATGAAATCACTATGTCTGAAATGAATTATACATGATACCAAGTTAATATTTCACTACATGAAACACTAAGATTATCTATTAGTACATGTGACACTATATTTGTCTAGTGTTATACACAATGCTGAATTCCATTGATATCTTGATAAACATTAAAGAATGAGTTTTACCAAACTATAAAAAATTATTAAAAATTTTATTAAAATTTTATTATAAATACCACCTAGTAGTTGGAATGAGAGATATGAATAAAATTAAAAAATTGTACAAAAATGATTTACACATGTTTGTAAAATTAATCCTCTGGTTATCAAATAGTTATAAATGAATGTAAGTACTATTTTAATATAAGGATATTTCATTTCTATGAAATCTATTTTTAATGTATTAATACAATTTTATCCCTAAAAAATTTAAAAAATCTTTTGAGGAATATTTTTATCAAAATTTATATATTATATTTTAAATAAATATTTTCTATACTCATCTAATAGATTTGATAAGAATAATATTCTAATAATTCAAATTCAATGAAAACAAAATATGCAATTTTCTAAAAGATAATTCTAACACCATTTAATGGTGAAAAAATTATGAATATGATTTCTGACAATTTTTTAATTTTCAGGTTAGAAAATAAATTTAATATTGGTAATTTGATTATAAGAATTTACTTTGGTTTCATTTTATGTATTTTTCTGAGATGATTCATCCATTGATTTATAGTGAGAAAACACATAATTTTAATTCTATAAATATTTTTTGTATAATTTATTTAAATTTTTAAATTTTATTTTAATTTATTTTTAAATTATAATTATACAATGAATATATAAATTAATAAAATTTAGGTCATTAGAACCAATTTCGGATTCAAATTTTATATAAAAACAATTCAATCTTTTAGACATTTTATCATTAAAACCATGTCTTCTCATGCCATATATGGGTTTAATATTAAATTAATTTTATACCACTTATATAAATATGATTTTTAAGAGTCCATTTTTGTAATAAAAATAATTCATATTTTTCATTAAGGTCAATATAGTCGTTGAGAAAAATTATTAGTGAAATTAATAAAAAATAATTATAGTGGTTAAGGTAAAAAACAAGATTACAATGTCCTAAAACACTAATTCAAGGAGATAAGTAACATAGAAACATCCAACATAGATATATGATGGAAATATTTTGACCCATTAGACCCTTTTATAGATAATAGAAAATTATTGGGGGGACATTATGTAAGAGAGACCTCTCATTATTATTTACCTTTTTATATTTACAAGAATACCACACTTTCTCAACTATAAATGGCACTCAAATCCCTCACATACTCAAAAAATATCAATCCACCATGTGTCATCAAAAAACATCCAAAATAAACTCACAAGATCCTTTCACTCAATCTAGATTCCTCACGTTGGGAAGAAATCATGTCATGTTAGTTCATTGGTGAAAAGGCAACGTCCTTTACAAGCTCTTTTGTTTTGATATCATTATAACCCACATAAACTTTTCTTGTTCTATGATTGTATAATAATATCATTATTATAAACATACTAAGATGTTTCTATTCTAAATTATTTACCTATTCTTTCACACAGATCCATCTAAGGGGAAACATACTTACCATTATAGTGTACGAGAAACTACAAATTCCCAAAATTACGTTGTTCATTATTCCTTTTCCATCTTTCATGGTTTAAATATATGATGGGAATTTATTTTATATCATATAATATACATTTTTAGTTATTTTTTCTTATTTATTTATTACATAACACATAACTTCATTCATTCCATTTTGTGTAAATATAAAAATTTCATTTGTGGACATGGGGACAACAATATTCTCAAAGAATTGTGATTTGTTCAAACATTTCATGGAATATATTAACTACATGTTTAGTAAAATTAAAAAATATATATGAAATAATAGTTCTACATTAATTATATATATATATGGAATTGAATTTTCATTTAATATGATAATATAATGGAAACAATGTTCATGTATAAATATGTCTTACCATCTCCACAAATAGTGTATTCAATTTCATATATCAATTATTAATATATTGTTAGAAATATTTATATACTAAATATATATGATATATAAATCATGTTACACAATTTTTATATATGAAAATCCTGATCTATGTTAGATGATATAGAATTACAAGTCAAAACACATATGATAAACAATGTTGTTATTACAGGAAACATTTATTTAACAAGGAATTATTAAGAAACTGTTAGTGTAATATTATAAATGAATAATATATGCTATGATATATAGAAATATATTAACGTTTCATATTCATAATAATATTATATTTATTATTTTGGAGTTTTTAATGTGTACAAAGAAAGTCCAAACTTAATGTAAGGGTTTTATCATCTCAATTTTTATCTCCTTGAGATACATGCCTTAATCACTACTAATTTATTTTTGTTGTGTATTTAAATTCCATGAATATATATGATAATTTTTATAAATAAATGTTTATTTATTTACATAACCATTTTATGATATTTCTTTCATCTGGTTTTGTCACAACTCTTCCCTCGAGGCCCGTGCTGTACCTACCCCAAGCCCTCCTTCCACAGGCCATGGTCTAGAGACTAGTACCGAAAGGCATATTTCATAAATCCGAGAAGGCATTGCCTTTTATATCTTGTAAACACACTCAACCAAGCAAACATAAATATATGAACACAAGTAAACTATATAGTGAAAATAGTGTGTACAATATGTAAAAAGGGCCAGAATACAAGCCCAACTGGAAAGTACAAGAAAAATGGAAATTACAAGTAAATTTAACAGCTTCTGTGAACAACCACTAAGGATTCTACCTGAAGGGTAGGTACAACTCTAGAATGGTCGTCTCTACGATATGCCATGTATAAGGTCCACCTATGAGCTACCTTTAGTACTTGTACCCTCGTACCCAGTCAGCACTGTCCATCATATTCACCAAACAAAACAAGGTGGGGGCGTAGCCCATGCAGGGGTGAGTATAACGATACTCAGTAAGGACCCCGAGACCCTCAAAGGTCTCACAACATCCAAAAAAATAATCAAAAAATCATGAAAACAAATGACAATCCTACTTAGGTATATTCCTATACATAAACTTAAGTTATCAAGTATACCCATCTAATTCATGAGGAAACTCAAGGCCCAAATCCTTATCCAAAGTATAATTGTCCCACGATGGAAAGAATACCATGAAGGTAACACCACAAAGGTATGTACCACAAAGGTAGAACAACATAGAAGATTACCAGAAAGGTATAATCATGAAGGTAAGTACCATGAACGTAACACCACAAAGGAAAGAACCAAATAGGTAATGCCACACAAAATAATACCACAAAGGTATCACCATGAAGATAAATACCAAAATGGTATTCCACACAAAATATTACCACAAAATTGAAGACTCATCTCACTCTAGGTATAACCTAGGTATGGTAGTAGAGATGATTAGATGTATCTACTTAATCATCTTACTCTGTTAAGAGGTATACCCACATAGGATCCTAAATCATTTGACCCACATAGGATCCTAAATCATCAGACCCACTTAGGATTCTAGTACAATAGTCCCAC
Organism: Viscum album; assembly: GCA_963277665.1. Classification (NCBI taxonomy): domain Eukaryota; kingdom Viridiplantae; phylum Streptophyta; class Magnoliopsida; order Santalales; family Viscaceae; genus Viscum; species Viscum album. Next base: position 1,142,831,425 of record OY728159.1, on the reverse strand, counting down.
ATATGATCATAGAGTAGTCCAGCATTGATTCCTAGAGCATATCCAATTGAGACTCTTAAACACATACCCACGTAGGATCCCAACGCACATACACATATAGGACCCCTTTCACATGTTATAGCCTTCCACAATGTTCCAGCACTAATCTCGCTTGATTCCGGGAGGGTCTGCTCCTCATGCCACAAGTCGATACCCCAACTACCACGAAGTCCCATGAAGAATTATCCCAAGGTACCGCCACGTAAAAGGTGTCTCAACGAAATAGAATTTGCGTCAATCAGGTGCCTAGTCTGTATGTTATTGGCCTTTTAGTCCCGATGGCCCGGTTGGATTCGTGTTCGATCCATCCCTGCAATACCCAAGCATTATCCAAAACTCAAGTGAGGTAAAACAAAATCACTAAATCAATCCATGGATTGTGGCACCACATATGGTCTATTAAATGGATGGTCGTAGCTCATGTAATGGCTAAAAGGGAGAAAAAGGTCAATGTTGGTCCAGGTCCAGTCTGACTCGGTCAGATCGACCTGGCCCGAACCGGCCTGTTGGGTCTATCCCATCCCGCAGTGTGGCCCATCCTGGGCGTCCCGTAGCTGGAAGAATGGAGAGCCCTCCTCCACGACACTTTCATTCATCATGCCCCCACCGGCGGCTGGTAGCGAGTCGGCCACCGTCACTTCACTGATGTGGCTCCTGCACGCCCGGAAGAGTGGACGCACACCGCCGCCTCCCATGCATGCGGTTGACCATGCGCCAGCCACCGACCATTCTCCCCTGCATCCAATAGGCCACTTCCCACCTCCAGAATCGTGGTCACGCCTCAGCCCTTATCGCGGTTGGTCGTGGTGCCGACCTCCACTCTCGAGCCCTTCTGACGACGTTCCTCGGGGCACCTGGCATGCCCCGGTGGCATGATCTTCATTCGGTAGACTCCCTCACTTGCCTCATGAGGTCTTCATCTATTCAAGACCATCAAAATCAAACAATGATTGCCGGGTTGTTATGATGTGTTCGTTCAGCCCACACCCTCCGCGTTACAACGGTTGCATGAAGCTTATTTGTTTATGAATCAAGAAGAATTTAAATGTTCATAAATCAAGATGAACGTCAAAAATAGGGAATGGGATAAACAAAAAAATGATACCTACCTAGATTGTGCATTGTAGGTGACACAAGAATATATCAATGATAATTATGAGGGTTCTAATGATCGTCGCTTCCGCAACACGCTTCCGAAGTCGGGCTCATGTTTAGTCCTTGTTCACGATTCCGAAGAATGTTTTACATTGGAGAGGGTGTTCTTCATTGGGGATAGAATTTCTCCAATTCTCTCCCCTATCCTTCCTTTCACAACCAATTTACCCAATGAAATGAGGATCCGACAAATTAAAATAAATTTATCAATTTGATTTATGTTGGCACAATTAAAGTTGTCACAATTAAAGATAACTACTAATTGTATTATGTTGGTAAAATTAAATGGCACAATTAATTGTATTGCATTGACACAATTAAATCGGAGGATTCCAAGAGACTTCCCCGCATTAAATTGGGGTTCGGGTGGTCCCCACCACTAGAATAAAAAATTGGGGTTTTTCTATTTTGGGTTGTTCTCACCCCCATTACTAAAAAGTTGGGGTTTTAAAAGAAAAATAAAATGTTAAATATTTTATTTTTCTTCTTCCATGAAAACTAAAAAACTATCTTCTACCCTCAGCCTACTGTGATCGAGGTGAAGGTATCATTAAGTGAATATCGGTGCTGCGAGTTCAATGATGCCCTCAGATTTCAATTCCGAGCACCAGTTCAAAAGTTAATAAAACATGCTCAAACATTTACTTAACGTACCGTAAAAAAATATCAGAAATTCATTCTGGGAACACCAAGACTTGGAATAACTCACCATCAATTTTTTTTGGACTCGTAATATTCCATATAATTTAAAATAATTACATGGTATTTTCGGGACATTACATTCTCCCCCCCCCCTTGGGGCATTTTATCCACGAAATCCATATTACAAATACTAAGAAAACATGTGGGGGTTCTGAGAATAAATATGAGCCTGCTCATCCCAGGTACTCTCCTAGATGTTCTCGTGCTTCCAAATTACGTGCACCAAAGGTATCGACCACCCACGAAAGACCCACTCCTATCAATCCTCAAAATCCACTTAAACCTACGTAAACCTCACCCCATCATCAATCCTCAGCTCTCCCCAATCAATTATGTGTGAAGGGTCGTCCACATATCTCTTCAGCTGGGAAATGTAGAAGATGTCATGCACTCGGTGCAGTTGATGTAGAAGAGCTATGTGGTATGCCACCTAGCCAAATCTATTGAGGACCTGAAAATATCTGATGATCCTCGGAGATTACTTTCCTCCCTGACTAAATCATCACAAACCTCACCAAGGTGAAAACTGTAGAAAGACATGGTCACCATTCTAAAACTCAATAGGTCTTCTTCTCTTGTCAGCATAATATGTTTGTCTACTCTATGCAGTCTTCATCCACTCCTAGATGATTTTCATGTTCTACGTGGTAGCATGTACCATCTTTGGTCCCATATGTGCTGACTCCCCTAAGTCTATCTACGACAAAAAAGATCTAAATGGTCGGCCATAAAGATCCTCAAAAGTGTTCATCCCAATAGTGGAGTGATAGTTGTTGTTGTATGAAAAATCCACCAAGGTAAAGTGATTCTCCCACCTACAACTGATGTCAAGGACACAAGCAGACATAAAGTCTTTGATGGTTTGAATGGTCCGATCAGTCTGTCCATCTGTCTGAGGATGGAAGGCGGTGCTCAAACAAAGCAGTGTCTCGTAATCCGCCTCCAGCAACTTCTATAGACGGGAAGTGTAGCGTTAATCACCATCGGAGACAATTGTCAAGGGTACTCTATGTTTCCACAAAATATTCTACAAATAGAGGCGTCCCAAACTCTATACTGGACCCTTTTCCTTGATTAGTAGGAAGTGGGATGACTTTGTGAGTCGGTCAATGATCACCCAAATAGAATCATGACCATTAGATGTACATGGAAGTACTGTCACAAAGATCGTGTGTATCTCATCCCACTTCCAATATAGGACCTCTAAAGTCTGAACTAAGTAGGCTGGTACCTGATACTCTGCCTTCACTTGCTGACAAGTGAGGCATCGAGAGACAAACACTGCAACTACTTTCATCATTACTGGCCACAAGTGATATCGTCAAAGGTCCTTGTACATCTTCAGAACTCTTGGATGTAACACTAAAAGGGATGTGTAGAACTCCCTCAAAACTTCATCCCGAAAAGACACTAGTACTATGGTATGTCCTCCGAAGAGGATGACATGCACCCCACCATCAGAAAATCCATTAGGTGTTTTCCCTGAGGTTATCTGAACATTTCGTGCCTTGCAGTCAGTGTCCCCAAGTTGCGCCTCCCTGAATCACTAAAGAAGTGGGTGAGTGACTTTAACATCATGAGGAAAGGATGCTCCATCTCTATCAATGAAGGATATCTGCAAAGCAGCCAACTACTTTGTCACCTCACATAGAATTTGTATACCAGATGTCTTGCTGAGTGCATCTGCTACAATATTCCCCTTCAAAGAAGTATATATTATCTAGAATTCATAGTCCTCAGAGAAATCAATACAACATCACTATCTCTAGTCTAAGTACTTGAATGATAAGATATGCCCAATACTATTTTGATCTGAGTAGACTATAAAACGTTCACCCATCAATTAATGTCGTCACATCATCAAGGCAAATAACACTTCTAGTAACTCTAGAACACAGGTAGTGTAGTTCTTATCATTTTTTCTCAACTTTTGATAACCATACACAATAAATACTCACTATTGCATCTGGACATATCCAAGCATGGTCCTTGATGCATCCCAGTAGTCAATGTACCCAACAACCTCCTCCAGAATCTTCATGATGGGAGCACAAGTCAGTCTCTACCTCATCTCCTAATAAATGCGCCGACATCTCTCCGACCACATGACGGATTGTCCAATCTTCTTCAACGCTGATAAAGGTGCTACAAATCTGGAAAAATCTGTCACAATTCTCTGCTTGTATCCGCCCAAACCCAGAAAACTATGTACCTCTATTACACTCTTGGGTGGATCCCAAGAATGTTACGCCTCAATCATCATTGGACCCACTGCAACTCTATCCTCCAAGATAACGTATCCTAGAAAGTGAACATCTGGGATCTAGAACTAGAATTTCAAGAGTTTACCATATAGAGGGTTCTCTTGGAGTGTATCCAGAATTATTTGAAAATGATAAGCATTCTCCTCCTCAGTAGCTGAGATGATAAAAATCACATCGATGGAGACAACTTCAAAGAGATAAAGGTATGGATGAATGATCATTTCATGAGTCCCATGAACAATGATGAAGTAGTTTTCATGCGTAATGGAATAAACAGGAACACATAGTGGCCATACTGACATTTGAAAGATGTCTTCTGCCCATCATCGTCTCGTACTCGGAGCTGGTGATAACCTTACTTGAGGTCTATCTTCAAGAACAACAATGATCCCTTCAGCTAATCAATGAGGTATTCAATCCTCAGGAGTGGGTACATTTTCTTCACGATCACATAGTTCAGGTGCCAATAGTCAACACAATATATCATGATCCCATCTGCCTTCTTGGAGATGAAAATCGAGGTTTTCCAAGGAGAAACACTGGGCCTGATGAATCTCATCCCCAGCAAGTCCTTTAGTTGTACATGCTATTCAAAAAGCTCTATGGGATCCATCCAATACGCTGGTGTAGATATCGGTGTCCTCCCAGGGTCCTAGGAAAAGAAAAATTCTACATCACAGTGATGTGGTAGACTCAGAACATCATCAGGGAAGACATCAACGTACTTCTCCACCACTAAAGGATAGATTGGTCTCTCTGCATCAACCGCTCTGAGGGTAAGACTATCCAACTGACGAGTGATCATCTCCTCCCACCTCTGGGTAAGTCTCTCCTGTACTACAAAGGCTCCCTTCTTACCGATGAAGGTAAAACTAGTCCCATCATTGTGGACACACCTCACATTGCACCTAATACAGTCTGTCTGAGCATGGACTCTAGATTCACATTTTATATCCAAGATGACGTCGTAAGGCCTCGATTCCACTACTAAGAGATCCCAACTGAAGCTCTAACAACCTAGAGTAATATCACATTGTTAGCACCATTGATTAATCATAAAATTCCTTCTCATAGCATTCTATAGCCATAATGATCGACCCAACAGCTCTGTCAAAATCTCCGAACTCCGAACGACGGTAGTGGAAATAAAAGAATGACTGGAACCTGTCTCTATAAGTACTAAAACTATAGTGGAGTAGGCACAAATAGTACCTAGTATCATCTCCCGAGTTCCATGGTCGTAGGCCTCAACTGCCTGGGGCTGAGCTCGCCATTGTCCACCTGCTCCTCATGGTCAGGGTGAACCACCTAGTGGTGGTGGCAGTAACATCTCGAAATGTTGCCCACCGGTAGCTTCACGACCAGCTCCTCTGCCACATCTGCATTCTCCATGTGGTCCTCCTTGGTCGAGCCTCTATCTCTGCCTGGACTATCCTTTGACCATCTGCTTATCCTCTTTATGGAGGTTCAGAAAGTCATGAGTCATGTGACCCAACCCTCTATATACATAACACTACATAATCCTCGCATAAATGGATCTATCTCTGGTTCCCCACACAACTAAACCTAAATCTTGTGTTCTTCCACCTGTAAGTCTGGTCCTCTTGGACCTTGATGACATCTTTCAACTGCCAACTGCAGAAGACTCCACTAATTGTTGCCCAGTGGTCGGTCTCACTACTGGTGAAAGTTCATCAAGAAAACTCTCCACTAAGAGGCCTCACTCTAACACCCCCGCCTACATCGGGACGCTGATAGAAATAATCGAAGACCTGATATCCTGTGTGAGTCCCTGGTCAAAGGTCTGGGCCCTGAAGAATGGGTCCTGAAATATATCAGTGGAGTAGCATCATAGGTCGGTGAACCTCACTAAGTACAGAGCCATAGTCATGTTGTTGTGCTGTAGATGAAGAAGCTCATGTATGCACATTGTATGAAGGGTCACTGGGACAAACATTCCCGAAAATAGGCGCACAATGTCTCCCCAGTGAAGTGTCACCTCGTTGTGATCCAGGACCATCATGCTCCACCATCTGCCTACTGCTTCCTGTAGAATATTAGAGGCTAAAATCACCATGAGATCATCTTGGTGTCCCTACAAGTTGGAAGACTCTCACCACGACCTCCAACAAATCCTCAGCTGCATGTCGGTCCGTCTCACCCCCGAACCTGGGTGGCCTCTGAACTGGAACTCATGCAATGATCTCATGTGACGCACAAAATATACTTTTGGGGATAGTGGTATCAGTGGCCCAATGGGTAATGGTACTGATGCTGCCTCTTCTGGTGCCCCTACTGATATAGGACCTTACACCGAGGCCTCACCATTCAGTGGGCTATCATCATGTACTATACCCAGAACCCAAGATGGATATCTACGTGGGGGCATCCTCAAATGAAACAGTTGTGACATGGTCAATAAGTTATACCAGATGAGATGACACAAATAGATGACAAAGAAAACGTTTCAAAACACACACACAATCAGTGTTTTCGGGCACTGAGTTAGAAATTAGAATTCAGGGTCCTGGTGTATGGATATTTCGGCATCCGCCCAAACACTGGATTCCCTAAGATGATAACCACACTCACTTCACTTAACATTATTTCAGTTGAAAATATCATATTCCAATGTTCTATGGTTGAACCTACTCCTCTGATACCAATTTCTAACGACCCTCCCCCTAGGGCACATGCCTTGACAATCCCAAGCCCTCCTTCCATAGGGTTGGGGCAGTCGACTAGCACCGAAAGGCGTATTACCTAAAATCGAAAAGGTGTTACCTTTATATCGTGTAAACAAACTCAACCAAGAACACAACATGATACGAACACATGTAAACTGTATAGTAAAAAGAGTGTGTACAGAAAGTAATTGGGGCCAGAATACAAGCCCAAATGGAAAGTAGAAGTAAACTGAATAGCGAATGTGAACACCCACTAATGATCCTACCTGAAGGGTAGGTAAAGATCTAGAACGATCATATCTGCAGTACACCTCATCTATGGTCCACCTCCAAGCTACCTCTAGTCCCGGTACCATCATCCCCAGTCAGCGCTATCTGTCTTTTTCACCAAACACAACAAGGTACAGACATAGCCTGTGAAGGATTGAGTATAACGATACTCAGTTGCGACCGTGAGACCCTCAAAGTCTCAAAATAACCACAATGGATAAACCAAAAATCATGAAAACAATTGACAACCCTACATAGGTATATCCCCATACAAATACCTATGTTTTCAAGTATACCCATCTCATTCAGAAGGAAACTCATGGCCCAAATCCTTAGATAAAGTATTACTATCCCATGAAGGAAAGAACACCAAAAATGTAACACGACAAAGGTAAGTACAAAAAAGGTAATTCCATACCGAAGAATACCATGAAGGTATCACCATGAAGGTAAGTACCATGAAGGTAAGACCACCATGGTAAGTAGCAGATAGCTAACACCACACAAAATAATACCACAAAGAAATCAAAATGACGGTAATTACCATAAAGGTACGCCACACAAAAGATTAGCCCAAAGGTAAAGACTCAGCTCACACCAGGTAAAATAGATATGGTATTAAAGAAGATTAGATGTATCTACTAAATTATCTTAGTCTGTTAATAGGCAGACCCATGAAGGATCCTAAATTATCAGACCCACATAGGATCCTAAATCACCAACCCATGTAGTATCCTAGTACATCTGACCCACATAGGATCCTAGAATAGTCCCATGTGGATTCCTAGAGCGAATCCATGTGAGACTCAAGAACACAGACCCATGTAGGAACCCAAAGAACAGATCCACATAGGATCCCTTTCTCATGTTACAGCCAGCCACAAGGTTCTCTAACTAAGCGCGCTTGATTCTCGGAGGGTCTGATCTTCAAGCCAAAGGTCGATATTTAAAATGACATGAAGTCCCACAAAGATGTATCCTAATGGGACCGCCATGTAAAAGGAGACTCAACGCAATAGACGGTGCATCAACCGGACACCCAGTCTGTAAGTTATTAGCCCATTAGTCTCGAGGGACAAGATGGATTCGTGTTCGATCCAACCCCTCCATAACCCAACTTTATTTAAAACTCAAGTGGGGTATACCAAAAAGACCATCTTGATCCATTATATCTAGCACTATAGATGGTTCGTCAAACGGACACATATAGCTCATCTTATGGATGAAAGAGAAAAAAGTGTTGAAGTTGGTCTAGGCCCAGTCTGACCCAGCCCATTGGGCAGCACATGGTGCGGCCGTGCAACGCGCCTCCACCAGCGGCCAGTAGTGAGCCGACCGCCATTGCATCGCCGTTGTGACTCAAGTTCGCGGCCCCTACATGCCCGATAACGAGAACGCCCGCCGCCGCCTCCCCTTCACATGGCCATCCATGCACCGGCACTGCCCATGATCTTCCGCAACCTATAGGCCATGGCCCTTCTCCAGTGGCACGGTCACGCCGCCGCTCATGAGCCCTTCTGGAGACGTTCCTCAGGTCACCGGGTGCGCCCTGATGGCCTGTTCTTTATTCTAAAGACTCCTGCACTCACCTCAGGATGTCACCATCAATTCAAGACCATAAAAATCCTATAAAGGCTATGGAGTGGTCGGGACGTGTTCGTTTGGATGCACCCTCCGATTTAGATGGTAACAAGAATCTTATTTGTTCTTGAATCAGGAAGAATATCAATGTTCATAAATCATGTTGAATATCAAGAATGGGGAAACAGATAAACAAAAAATAATCCCCAGCTCAATTTCTCGTTGGAGGTGTTGCAAGATGAAGTTGGTGAAGGCGATGAGGGTTCCAACGATCGTCACTTCCGCAACACGCTTCCAATGTTGGGCTCCTGTGTCATCCTCATTCTTGATTCTGAAAAATGTTCTTCGTTGGAGAGGGTGTTCTTCGTTGGATAGGGTGTTCTTTGTTTGTGAGGGCGTTTCTATAATGCTCTCCCCAAGCCTCCCTTTCTCCAACGATGCCCCCAAGTAAATTAAGAGATAAAAAATTAAAATAGGTGTATCAATTTAATTTACATTGTCATAATTAATGTTGGAACATTTAAAATGAACAATTAATTGTTTTTCATTGGAGAATTTAAGTGGAAGAATTAATTTTATTCTATTGACACAATTAAATGGGGGGATTCCATGGAACTTTCCCACAATAAAGAGGGTTTCAGGTGGTACCCACCACTAGAATTCAAAATGGGGGTTTTCTAGTTGGGGAGGTCCCCACCTCTATAACTCAAAAGGAGGGGTTTGAAAAGAAAAGTAAAATGTTAAATATTTTAATTTTTTTATTCCACAACAAACTGAAAAAAAATCTTCTACCCTCGACCTACTACGGTCGAGATGAAAGTATTTTTAAGAGAATATCTGTGTTGTGTGTTCAACAGTGCCCTCAAGTTTCCATTCTGAGCACCAGTTCAAATGATACAAATACCCACTCGCACGTTTGCTGAACGTACCTTAAAAGAATTTCAAAAATTCATTTCGGGCACATCGGCCCTCAGAATCTCACTCCATCAATTTTCGCAGACTTGTAATATTAGATAAACTTAAAAAAAATATTACATGGTATTTCATGGTCATTACAGGTTTATGGTTATAATGTTATGAAATCAGAAAAAAAATTGTCTCAAGATGTATTCATTGAGATACATTGCATGATGTGCACCTATATTATTCTATGGGTTTTATATACATACCATTTATATATTATAAAATAAACATACTTATTTAATAATATTATTAACCTCAAGTATCTTTATTCTCTCATGTATAGTATGTTCCCATGTTACCGAACTGGTAATGGTTTATTGTTATAAACTCATCATTTAACAAGATGTTTTATGATCATACTTCTATTGATGAGATATTATGATCAATTTGTCAAAAAAAAATCATGAACATTAGTCTCTTATGGTTATCTGTGATATATTAATTTATTAGTACCATTTTATACTATTTTAAAATTATAACAATTATGAATATTGTTTTCTGAAAATATGAAATTATTTCTCCTTTAGGTCAAAAATCTGTGTTATTTAGAAACAATGTTTTATTAATAGTATTTTAAAAAATATTTAATAATATATAGTGATTTCTATGGGAAATTTATACCCATTTTATATCATATTAAAAAAAATATTAATGTTCATAACTTTATCCAGTCAAGTCATTTTTCTTTACCTTTTTAGGTAAAAAATAAATGTTGGGCATGTATAAAATTACCCACCACCTAGGATTCATTTCACTGAATATTACGCTCTTTGATTAAAAATATTTTTTTAAAAAAATCATAATATTTTAGATAATTTATGAGAGATGTTTTTAAAAATATTTCATCTGGATTATTTTTTCTAGATATAATTATTTGTTTTCGAATTTTTTTTTAACGGAAAATGATTTCAATGATTTCTTATCTTCTCTATTAGTTTTCATATAAATTTCCTAGAAAAGGGTTTTTAAAATGAATCCAAACCTGTATTTTTTAATTTTAAATATATTTGGAAAGAAAATGTTTTCAAATTTATTTCATGCTTTCTTTGAGATTTCTAATGTGTTTTTTAAATGGAGTTAAATATATTTTCAATATTAATTTTTATGTTTTCAAATATATTTTAAAAAAATAGAATTTTATAAAATAATTATATTTTAAAAATCTTTTTTCAAAGTAAAAAAGATATTTTCCTCAAGAAAAGTTATAAATGAAATATTAATGCAATCATTTTAGGAATATAATTTTGATTAGTGTTTAAGGAAAGTAATTTCATTGAATGACTATCTATTTTAAGAATATTCCATGTAATTTTTTATAATACTTCTCTATTTATGATGAAATAATATTTTGTAGTCTTTTTTTACTGGGGTTATAATCCAATAATACCATTCATATTCTTTCCCGAATGGTTTGTGTTATAATTGAATGATGTTTATGAAACTCATTTCACTTGTATTGGTTTTTTGTTTTGGAAATATGTTTCTTATAACTTGTTATGAATTCATTAATTAATTAGGAAAAATTTTATTTTATATATGTTATGATGTGATTTAATATTAATGATACCAATTTAATTTCAGTGGTTATGGTTTATTGATTTAAATAGATTATCTTTTCTTGGTTAAGGAAATGATTAATGTTTTTTATCTTGTGCCAAGGGCATGTATGATTTCATTAGGTTAAATGTGGGACCAATATTTATCTTCAATGTATTAGATAAAAATAAAGGTTTTATGATATAAAAGTGTAAAAAGAGGTAATCCCAAAATTATTAGAGTAGGGAATCATAATCACGATAAACCATGGTAAACATGAGGTCATCCCACATCCAAAATAATAGGGATTCTTAATATTGAAATAATATTATACATGGTAGGGCATCCCAAGAACCTAACATGAGGGAATCCTAAGCCCAAAAGAAGATGGTATATGGAAGGGTATCCTAAGAATGACAAAAGAGGTATTCTTAATCCAAAAATTATAAGGTACATTGTTACAGCCCGAGATTTTATGAAAAATATTATTTTTAATTTTATTAATGTCTTATGTTGTACGCTACACAAAAAGGAGCTTGCACAACACGCATCCTTGACTTTCCTTTCATTACACGCAATCTCAACCATCCTCGATAGCGTGTGTAGTACGCAATACTGAGTTTCACGAAACAACGATATGCTATTAAAATATTATTAAAACTAGCCGTTATGAATGGTAAAATACCACTTTTTAAATTTTAGAAAATTTGCTCTCAAAATGGACTTCATTTTTGGATTCGGATTATCGAATTTAGCCTAAGGTGAAATTTTGGTACTTTTCGGATAACTTTCATATTCTGATGAATAGTGAAAATTATTAAATTATAATTAAAAAAAAACTTTTTTAATCGAAATAATTAATAGTGATAAATTATTAATTTTAGTGGTTTTAAAGTATATTTAGAATATATTTTTACAATTTAATACAATGTTGGTCATTGTTTGTAATTTCACATTTAAACCAGACATAATCAAGTGTCAATCTTTTGATAGATATTGTTTCTTAAAAACACGCTATTTGTTTTAAAAACGGGATTTGATTATAAAATTAATTAATGCAACTTCTATGTTATGAATTTGGTAAAATAGACTTCATTTTTGAATTCGGAATATGAAATATAGCTTAGGATGAAATTTTGGCATTGTTCTGAAAAACATCAATTTTTGATGAATAGTGAAACTACTAAGTGGTAGTTAAAAAACTGAATTTTTGATAAAACTTAATTTTACCGCTTCTGTGAATGGAATTTCAAAAATCCGAGAGACACGGTTGATGTCAGTAAGTAAAATGTGGTTCAATGAGATGAAAATAATTTTTGGTGAATAGTAACTTTTAACTTTTATTTACCACGGTTAAAAGTAAATAGGGTAATTAATGGTTAGAATGATATTAATATTACCCTAACACATGTCCTAATTCTATTGGACAAGTTTATCTCGACCAAAAACAGCCTTAAGGGTAAAATATTATCATTTAGGCCCACTTGGATTAGATTAGGACATTTATTATTATTTAATTCAAAGAAGAGTTAAAAGAGTTAAAATCAAAGTATATTTACTAAAACATTTTTAATATAGGGTTGTACATAAGATAAATTCGATTGTAAATATTCATTAGAAATATAAAAAGATTTCCTACGTAATGGTATTTTATTTGTAATTTTTAGACATCAAATAATTTAATTTATTTATGACACAACGATGATGCAGTAATTATCTTATTTATGAAATATTGACATAATTGATGTTATAAACACCAAAATAAATGTAATTTGAGACTTTTTACGAATTCCACTAATTTTATAGGTTACTATGATATATTATTGTTGATTTAATCCACTTTTTTTGAACATATAATTCTGTTATGACTTTCACAAAAATCATATATCAAATAGTGTCAAAATTGACACAAAATAGTTTTTAAATCAAATATTATATTATTAATTGTTATTTTATTCCTAAGAATCTAAGGTTCTCCCAAATGACTTAGATAAGGATATATATATTAATAATAAACAATTTGGGGTTCTTTTGGCATGTTATAGTTAGTGTATTAACCATATAGTGAAAGAAAACAAAAAGACACGGTAAAAGTTAAATTATTTAACTTAGAGTCAAATCTAATTGATAAGGTTAAAATAATACCCTAAACTTGTCTAGATCCTATTGGTTGATAGGATTTCGACACATCCCCACTTTATCTTCGAAATAAGACCCTTTGGAACCATTATATACCGATTTTGACTTTAATATAAAATAATATTTTGAGATATTCCTAAGGTGCCCCTCTCCTCCCTTATAAAAGGGCACCTCCTCCCCCTCCTCCTCACTCCAATTTGAGCACTCAAGTTCGTCCAACCCATGAAATTTTCTCCTCTCCACTTCCCTAGAATAATCCTAGAGGTCCTGGTCTTCTTCAAAGACCAATCTTAGTTCCCTAAGTGGAGGATTCAAAGAGGCGTTCCAAAGAAGAGGTAATATCCATTACCGATCTTTTCAAATTCTTTCTTCTTCAACTTCTTCTTCTTTAGTTGTTTCATGATAAAGTAATAACATAAGTATTACTTACATACTGATATGTTATTATAAATATGAAACAACCCTAATTCACCTTCTATCCATCCTACGGAAAAATGAAATCATCGCGCGTACGTACGTACGGAATACCGTCTCCACGCCGTGGTGTAATCTATTTTCCACCACCACCTTACAAGGATGGTTATAATGGTTTAATGAGTAACTATTTATGATTATTATAAAGTAATATTGATAATTAAATAATATATATATACTCCAATACAATTCCACGATCATAGGAACGATATCATCACTCGTGCGTACGTACGGAATACCATCTCCACGATGTGATGCGACTCGTTCTACATGATCATCATTACATAGTAATTATATAAATGAATTGAATGAATAAATATGATATATGATACACTAATAACATTCTGGATATATGTTATCTATAACCTTAAAAAAAGAATACGAATTTATTCGGCAAAACACGCATAAGAACAAAAGGCAATAAAGACCCGGGTAACAAGTTACAATGAAATATTACTAACAAGAAGCTAAGAATATGACTATATATGATATAATATCAATATGTATGATTCTGGAATAAGCCAATAACATTTTTAAACCATTATACAGGAGCTTCAGACATGTACAAAGCAAATCAGACCTAAGGTAAGGGAAATATCACAATCTCATTTTTATCCGAGATTGTTTATACGTTGAAATTTATTAGGGTGTATTTTATTATCCACATCCATGTTTCCTCAATATGTAATATTATTTCCATCCACCTACAATTGTTTAAATCCAATTTTACCCTTCAATGAGTTTTTTGTAAAGGATATGAAAGGAATCTTTTTTTGTTTTTCATATGAGGTACTTTTTGACTTTTCCGACAGAAGTACGAAGAATGTTTTTTTTAACTTAAACGGCACGAACGGATATTTACGGTTTTATAAAGCCTTATTTTCATGAAGCTTCCTCCAAAATATTTCAGGACTATTTTTAATAAGATCTATTTCTTTTAAAATTGCATGATTTTTTGTGAAAAGAAATTGATTTTGAAGAAGAAAGGATATTTTCCTCAAGAATTCATTTCAAGTGTTTTATCAAAATTATTTTCCATCTAAGATAATAAAGGGTTCTGTTTCTATCCATATTTTTACATTGATTTGACTATGTTGTGATGGAATTATGTTTATGAATTCCTTTATCTTATATGAATGGTTTAATGATGTCATGTTGTTTAAGAATCCCATTTTTATGGGTTATGAAATGATGTATGATTTATGATTTTGTGGCACACATAAGAATGGTATCATTATGAGATGGGTGGGACCTATATCTCCCTCCAATGCATTGGGTAAATATTTTATATCTCATGAGATAGACATGGCTGGAATGGTAGGTTATACCGGTTCAGTGAAACAGGACTGAAACGAGGGTCACTCGATTCAGAAATAGACTTTTTCCACTAAGATAGTCTTGGCAATGAGTCTTGACTAACAAGAAATGATTCTCTATGATTATGTGTGTATGCCACAAAGTTTAAAGTTTTATGTTATGATTATTGTGAATACATTTCACTGCCATGAGTTATCCCAGGTTATGAAATTATGATCTCTTTTACAGGTTAATATTTCCAAAAGTTATGTTCTTATGTATATGATGTGATTTATATTTCTTTTGTTTACCCTTACTGAGCATTTGAGCTCACCATTTTATGTTTTCTTTTCCCCAGGATATAAAGAAAGGTTTTAGGTAAAAAAAGGGAAGATCTTTATGGGAGATATTGAAGATATTTCACCAGGATTAGAAGATTATATTCCGAGTTTTCAAAGACACTAAACTATTACGGACCTTGTGTGTGTGTTTTTGTAATGTACTAGGTATTACGCAAATGTAATGTAATGTCCATGTACGTCAAGCTTCGGGTCGTTACAGTTGGTATCAGAGGAAAGGTTTAGTCAACCTTTAGAAACTAGGATGTGAGAACGTTAGTGAGATCCCTAGAGATATTTCTAAGGTATTTCTAGGGATGTCCCTAAGGATAAGTATACATATAGGATATAGTCCTAGAACTATGGTAACGATATTAGAATTTAACCTAAGATGTTAGATATTGAGGGTACTCCCCCATTACTATGTTGTTTTCCCTAGCATGATTTTTGCCTCTCAACGAATTCTTTTTGTGTTTTAGTTAATGGAGGGAACCAGATGGAATTCGGTTAACATTCAATCCAATGGACAAATTGGTGACTATAAGCAAAAAAATTATGTAATGCCTAGAGAGAAAGATATTGTGATTATGAAGAATCAGTCATCGCGATATATGATTAACAAGGTGAAATTTAGTGGTATACATAATTCATCAAAGAAGATGAAGATAGACTATTATGCATGTTCGCATGTTGAGCAGCATAAAGAAAGAAAGATTGAGATTTCTAAAGAAGGGAAGAAGAACCTTGAAGAATACCTCAAATGGAGGGACCGATGTTATTTGTGTGGAGATAAGGGTCATAGAGTGACAGACTGTTATGGAGTTCAACGTATTATTTGTGGAGAACATGGGCATTACCCAACTCAATGCCCTGACCTAAAAAGTTACTTCTAAATCATGGAAGGACTTATTCCAGGACAATAATTGAAGAGGATGGATTGAAGTGTTTATGTATTGGTATTCAAGAATAATGTTGTTGAGGTACTTTTATTGTTTATTATAATATTTTTGTATTATTTTGGTTTTCAATAATTTTAAGGTACCGGTAACCATGAAAAGTGATTCAAATATTTTGGAAAGCAGATGATATGCGCATAATGATGGGATAAGGAGAAAATGAAATGTTTGACAGTATTCATGAGCTCATGATTGATATAAGGACTAAGTGATATCATGGTTTGAGTATATATAATTTTGAGGATTTTGGTATGTGGAAAGTGTTAAATTTTAACTGCATTCATGTTTTCACTAAGGTATTCAAGAGAATACATGATTAAGGACTTTGAATGTTTGGAATGTGACCAACAAAACATATCTTATGATATATGGGGATCAACGATGGTGTTAAATCTCTGGTAATTGTTTTCACTATGTTATGAGAGTGGACTGCAGTATTATGGATAAGCCTAAAGATTGGAATGGATTATGTTGGACATAAGTTAGTATTGTTTAAGGATAAAAGTTTTCTCGATATTATTGATGGGATGTTATAGTAATATAGTTTTAGAAAAAGGACAACCTGCAGGACAGGCCACAACCCAACGCGTCGGACAATGATGTGGGAATCGAACCCACAACCGAAGTGCGACTGGCCTTTATCGCTTACCACTGGCCTACAGGAAGTCCCTGTTTATTAGAAACTAGTTTTATTATATTAAGCAGTATGATATATGAAGTATAAAGTCCATTTTAGGAACCATATATGATTAATCTCACTATAGATCGACTTGTGTATATAATTTTTGCTAACATTTTGTTTGAGACAGATGGAATGACCTGTCATTCTATCACATGATCTTCTAACACTTCACGAATAACAAATTCAACTTCATTTATTTAAGAGATGAAGTGGAAATTGTTAAAGGCACGAAAAATAGTGAGATTGTACCAAAATAAAGTAAGTATTTATTCTAATTCAAATTCTTTAACTTTAGGGAAACGATCTTGAAAACCAAAAATGTTGTCCTAGTGATCTTATATCTGATGAATCAGATGGTACCTTAGATCGTCACAAATTTATGGCTTTGTGATTGCTGGCTTTTCCGTAGCCATGTTTTCTACCACTCTCCATCAGAACATGATGGTGATTTCTCTTCCATATCCATATTTTCACCTATGTGGAAACCCAATGATTAGTTTATTTGGGTAACCATTACGTTTCATACTTTTGTTTTTAAAGATTGGTTTTGATATTCCTTTTTACGATGTGGGTTTCTATTAAAGAAAATTTCACATAGTAAACCATTTATAACCCCGACGAATTTCGAGGGCGAAATTCATTTTAAGGGGGGTAGAATGTAACAGCCCGAGATTTTATGAAAAATATTCTTTTTAATTTTATTAATGTCTTGGGTTGTACGCTACACAAAAAGGAGCTTTCACAACACGCATCCTTGACTTGCCTTGCATTACACGCAATCTCAACCTTCCTCGATAGCGTGTGTAGTATGCAATACTGAGTTTCACGAAACAACGATATGCTATTAAAATATTATTAAAACTAGCCGTTATGAATGGTAATAACCACGTTTTAAATTTTAGAAAAATTAGCTCTCAAAATGGACTTCATTTTTGGATTCGGATTATCGAATTTAGCCAAAGGTGAAATTTTGGTACTTTTCGGATAACTTTCATATTCTGATGAATAGTGAAAATTACTAAATTATAATTTAAAAAAAAGTTTTTTAATCGAAATAATTAATAGTGATAAATTATTAATTTTAGTGGTTTTAAAGTATATTTAGAATATATTTTTACAATTTAATACAATGTTGGTCATTGGTTGTAATTTCACATTTAAACCAGACATAATCAAGTGTCAATCTTTTGATAGATATTGTTTCTTAAAAACACGCTATTTATTTTAACAGCGGGATTTAATTATAAAATTAATTAATGCAACTTCTGTGTTATGAATTTGGTAAAATATACTTTATTTTTGAATTCGGAATATGAAATATATCCTAGGATAAAATTTTGGCATTGTTCTGAAAAACATCAATTTTTGATGAATAGTGAAACTACTAAGTGGTAGTTAAAAAACTGAATTTTTCATAAAACTTAATTTTACCACTTCTGTGAATGGAATTTCAAAAATCTGAGAGACACGGTTGATGTCGGTAAGTAAAATGTTGTTCAATGAGATGAAAATAATTTTTGGTGAATAATAACTTTTTACTTTTATTTACCACGGTTAAAAGTAAATAGGGTAATTAAGGGTAAGAATGATATTAATATTACCCTAACACATGTCCTAATTCTATTGTACAAGTGTATATCGACCAAAAACAGCCTTAAGTGTAAAATATTATCATTTAGGCCCACTTGGATTAGATTAGGACATTTATTATTATTTAATTCAAAGAAGAGTTAAAAGAGATGAAATCAAAGTATATTTACTAAAACATTTTTAATATAGGGTTTTACATAAGATAAATTCTATTGTAAATATTCATTAGAAAGATAAAATGATTTCCTACATAATTGTATTTTATTTGTAATTTTTAGACATCAAATAATTTAATTTATTTATGACACAAAATGATGCAGTAATTATCTTATTTATGAAATATTGACATAATTGATGTTATAAACACCAAAATAAATGTAATTTGAGCCTTTTTATGAATTACACTAATTTTCTAGGTTACTATGATATATTAGTGTTGATTTAATAAACTTTTTTCGAACATATAATTCTGTTATTACTTTCACAAAAATCATATATCAAATAGTGTCAAAATTGACACAAAATAGTTTTTAAAACAAATATTATATTATTAATTGAAATTTTATTCCTAAAAATCTAAGGTTCGGCCAAATGACTTAGATAAGGATATATATATTAATAATAAACAATTTGGGGTTATTTTGGCATGTTATAGTAAGTTTATTAACCATATAGTGAAAGAAAACAAAAAGTCACGGTAAAAGTTAAATTATTTAACTTAGAGTTAAATCTAATTGATATGGTTAAAATAATACCCTAAACTTGTCTAAATCCTATTGGATGATAGGATTTCTACCCATCCCCACTTTATATTCGAAATAAGACCCTTTGGAACCATTATAAACCGATTTTGACTTTAATATAAAATAATATTTTGAGATATTCCTAAGGCTCCCCTCTCCTCCCTTATAAAAGGGCACCTCCTCCCCCTCCTCCTCACACCAATTTGAGCACTCAAGTTCGGACAACCCCTGCCATTTTCTACTCTACACTTCCATAGAATAATCCTAGAGGTCCTGGTCTTCTTGAAAGACCAATCTTAGTTCCCTAAGTGGAGGATTCAAAGAGGCATTCCAAAGAAGAGGTAATATCCATTACCGATCTTTTCAATTTCTTTCTTCTTCATCTTCTTCTTCTTTAGTTGTTTAATGATAAAGTAATAACATAAGTATTACTTACATACTGATATTTTATTATAAATATGAAACAACCCTAATTCACCTTCTATCCATCCTACGGAAAAATGAAATCACCGCGCGTGCGTACGTACGGAATACCGTCTCCACGCCGTGGTGTAATCTATTTTCCACCACCACCTTACAAGGATGGGTATAATGGTGTAATGAGTAACTCTTTATGATTATTATAAAGTAAAATTGATACTGAAATAATATATATATACTCCAATACAATTCCACGATCATAGGAACGATATCATCACTCGTGCGTACGTACGGAATACCGTCTCCACGATGTGATGCGACTCGTTCTACATGATCATCATTACATAGTAATTATATAAATTAATTGAATGAATAAATATGATATATTTTACACTAATAAAATTCTGGATATAAGTTATCTATAACCTTAAAAGAAGAATAAGAATTTATTCGGCAAAACACGCATAAGAACAAAAGGCAATAAAGACCCGAGTAACAAGTAACAATGAAATATTACTAACAAGAAGCTAAGAATATGACCATATATGATATCATAGAAATATGTATGATTCTGGAATAAGTCAATAACATTATTAAACTATTATACAGGAGCATTGGACACGTACAAAGAAAATCGGACCTAAGGTAAGGGAAATATCACAATCTCATTTTTATCCGAGATTGTTTATACTTTGAAATTTACTAGGGTGTATTTTATTATCCACATCCATGTTTCCTCAATATGTAATATTATTTTCATCCACCTAAAATTGTTTAAATTCAATTTTACCCTTCGATGAGTTTTTTGTAAAGGATATCAAAGGAATCTTTTTTCATTTTTCGTACGAGGTACTTTTTGACTTTTCCGACAAAAGTACGAAGAATGTTTTTTTAACTGAAATGGCACGAACGGATTGTTACGGTTTTATAAAGCCTTATTTTCATGAAGCTTCCTCCAAAATATTTCAGGACTATTTTTAATAAAATCTCTTTCTTTTAAAATTGCATGATGTTTTGTGAAAAGAAATTGATTTTGAAGAAGAAAGGATATTTTCCTCAAGAATTCATTTAAAGTGTTTTATCAAAATTATTTTCCATCTAAGATAATAAAGGGTTCTGTTTCTATCCATATTTTTACATTTATTTGACTATGTTGTGATGGAATTATGTTTATGAATTCCTTTATCTTATATGAATGGTTTTAAGATGTCATGTTGTTTAAGAATCCCATTTTTATGGGTTATGAAATGATGTATGATTTATGATTTTGTGGCACACATAAGAATGGTATCATTATGAGATGGGTGGGACCTATATCTCCCTCCAATGCATTGGGTAAATATTTTATATCTCATGAGATAGACATGGCTGGAATGGTAGGTTATACCGGTTCAGTGAAATAGGACTGAAACGAGGGTCACTCGATTCAGAAATGGACTTTGTCCACTAAGATAGTCTTGGCAATGAGTCTTGACTAACAAGAAATGATTCTCTATGATTATGTGTGTATGCCACAAAGTTTAAAGTTTTATGTTTTGATTATTGTGAATACATTTCACTGCCATGAGTTATCCCAGGTTATGAAATTATGATCTCTTTTACAGGTTATGATTTCCAAAAGTTATGTTCTTATGTATATGATGTGATTTATATTTTCTTTTGATTACCCTTACTGAGCATTTGAGCTCACCCTTTTATGTTTTCTTTTCCCCAGGATATAAAGAAAGGTTTTAGGTAAAAAAAAGGAAGATCTTTATGGGAGATATTGAAGATCTTTCACCAGGATTAGAAGATTATATTCCGAGTTTCCAAAGACACTAAACTATTACGGTCCATATGTGTGTGTTTTTGTAATGTACTAGGTATTCCGCAAATGTAATGTAATGTCCATGTACGTCATGCTTCGGGTCGTTACAGTTGGTATCAGAGGAAAGGTTTAGTCAACCTTTGGAATCTAGGATGTGAGAACGTTAGTGAGATCCCTAGAGATATTTATAAGGTATGTATAGGGATGTCCCTAAGGATAAGTATACATATAGGATATAGTCCTAGAACTATGGTAACGATCTTAGAATTTAACCTAAGATGTTAGATATTGAGGGTACTCCCCCTTTACTATGTTGTTTTCCCTAGCATGATTTTTGCCTCTCAACGAATTCTTTTTGTGTTTTAGTTAATGGAGGGAACCAGACTGAATTCGGTTAACATTGAATCCAATGGACAAATTGGTGACTATAAGCAACAAAATTATGTAATGCCTAGAGAGAAAGATATTGTGATTATGACGAATCAGTCATCGCGATATATGATTAACAAGTTGAAATTTAGTGGTATACCTAATTCATCAAAGAAGAGGAAGATAGACTATTATGCATGTTCACATGTTGAGCAGCATAAAGAAAGGAAGATTGAGATTTCGAAAGAAGGGAAGAAGAACCTTGAAGAATACCTCAAATGGAGGGACCGATGTTATTTGTGTGGAGATAAGGGTCATAGAGTGACAGACTGTTATAGAGTTAAACGTATTATTTGTGGAGAACATGGGCATTACCCAACTCAATGCCCTGACCTAAAAAGTTACTTCTAAATCATGGAAGGACTTATTCTAGGACAATAATTGAAGAGGATGGATTGAAGTGTTTATGTATTGGTATTCAAGAATAATGTTGTTGAGGTACTTTTATTGTATATTATAATATTTTTGTATTATTGTGGTTTTCAATAATTTTAAGGTACCGGTAACCATGAAAAGTGATTCAAATATTTTGGAAAGCAGATGATATGCGCATAATGAAGGGATAAGGAGAAAATGAAATGTTTGACAGTATTCATGATCTCATGATTGATATAAGGACTATGTGATATCATGGTTTGAGTATATAGAATTTTGAGGATTTTGGTATGTGGAAAGTGTTAAATTTTAACTGCATTCATGTTTTCACTAAGGTATTCAAGAGAATACATGATTAAGGACTTTGAATGTTTGGAATGTGACCAACAAAACATATCTTATGATATATGGGGATCGACGATGGTGTTAAATATCTGGTAATCGTTTTCACTATGTCATGAGAGTGGGCTGCAGTATTATGGATAAGCCTAAAGATTGGAATGGATTATGTTGGACATAAGTTAGTATTGTTTAAGGATAGAAGTTTTCTCGATATTATTGATGGGATGTTATAGTAATATAGTTTTAGAAAAAGGACAACCTGCAGGATGGGCGACAAACCATCGCGTCGGACAAGGATGTGGGAATCAAACCCACAACCGAAGTGCGACTGGCCTTTATCGCCTACCACTGGCCTATAGGAAGTCCCTGTTTATTAGAGACTAGTTTTATTATATTAAGAAGAATGATATATGAAGTATAAAGTCCATTTTAGGAACCATATATGATTAATCTCACTATAGATCGACTTGTGTATATAATTTTTGCTAACCTTTTGTTTGAGACAGATGGAATGACCCGTCATTCTATCACATGATCTGCTAACACTTCACGAATAACAAATTCAACTTTATTTATTTAAGAGATGAAGTGGAAATTGTTAAAGGTACGAACAACAGTGAGATTGTACCAAAATAAAGTAATTATTTATTCTAATTCAAATTCTTTAACTTTAGTGAAACGATCTTGAAAACCAAAAATGTTGTCCTAGTGATCTTATATCTGATGAATCAGATGGTACCTTAGATCGTCACAAATTTATGGCTTCGTGATTGCTGGCTTTTCCATAGCCATGTTTTCTACCACTCTCCATCAGAACATGATGGTTAGATTTCTCTTCCATATCCATATTTTCACCTATGTGGAAACCCAATGATTAGTTTATTTGGGTAACCGTTACGTTTCATACTTTTGTTTTTAAAGATTGGTTTTGATATTCCTTTTTACGATGTGGGTTTCTATTAAAGAAAATTTCAAATAGTAAACCATTTATAACCCCGACGAATTTCGAGGGAGAAATTCATTTTAAGGGGGGTAGAATGTAACAGCCCGAGATTTTATGAAAAATATTCTTTTTAATTTTATTAATGTCTTGTGTTGTATGCTACACAAAAAGGAGCTTGCACAACACGCATCCTTGACTTGCCTTGCATTACACGCAATCTCAACCTTCCTCGATAGCGTGTGTAGTACGCAATACTGAGTTTCACGAAACAACGATATGCTATTAAAATATTATTAAAACTAGCCGTTATGAATGGTAATAACCACTTTTCAAATTTTAGAAAATTTAGCTCTCAAAATGGACTTCATTTTTGGATTTGGATTATCGAATTTAGCCTAAGGTGAAATTTTGGTACTTTTCGGATAACTTTCATATTCTGATGAATAGTGAAAATTACTAAATTATAATTAAAAAAACTTTTTTAATCGAAATAATTAATAGTGATAAATTATTAATTTTAGTGGTTTTAAAGTATATTTAGAATATATTTTTACAATTTAATACAATGTTGGTCATTGGTTGTAATTTCACATTTAAACCAGACATAATCAAGTGTCAATCTTTTGATAGATATTGTTTCTTAAAAAAACGGTATTTGTTTTAACAGTGGGATTTAATTATAAAATTAATTAATGAAACTTCTATGATATGAATTTGGTAAAATAGAATTCATTTTTGAATTCGGAATATGAAATATAGCTTAGGATGAAATTTTGGCATTGTTCTGAAAAACATCAATTTTTGATGAATAGTGAAACTACTAAGTGGTATTTAAAAAACTAAATTTTTCATAAAACTTAATTTTACCACTTCTGTGAATGGAATTTCAAAAATCCGAGAAACACGGTTGATGTCGGTAAGTAAAATGATGTTCAATGAGATGAAAATAATTTTTGGTGAATAGTAACTTTTTACTTTTATTTACCACGGTTAAAAGTAAATAGGGTAATTAAGGGTAAGAATGATATTAATATTACCCTAACACATGTCCTAATTCTATTGTACAAGTGTATCTCGACCAAAAACAGCCTTAAGTGTAAAATATTATCATTTAGGCCCACTTGGATTAGATTAGGACATTTATTATTATTTAATTCAATGAAGAGTTAAAAGAGTTAAAATCAAAGTATATTTACTAAAACATTTTTAATATAGGGTTTTACATAAGATAAATTCGATTGTAAATATTCATTAGAAAGATAAAAATATTTCCTACATAATGATATTTTATTTGTAATTTTTAGACATCAAATAATATAATTTATTTAGGACACAATGATGATGCAGTAATTATCTTATTTATGAAATATTGACATAATTGATGTTATAAACACCAAAATAAATGTAATTTGAGCTTTTTTATGAATTAAACTAATTTTCTAGGTTACTATGATATATTAGTGTTGATTTAGTCAACTTTTTTTGAACATATAATTCTGTTATGACTTTCAAAAAAATCATATATCAAATAGTGTCAAAATTGACACAAAATAGTTTTTAAATCAAATATTATATTATTAATTGTTATTTTATTCCTACAAATCTAAGGTTCGGCCAAATTACTTAGATAAGGATATATATATATTAATAATAAACAATTTGGGGTTATTTTGGCATGTTATAGTAAGTGTATTAACCATATATTGAAAGAAAACAAAAAGACACGGTAAAAGTTAAATTATTTAACTTAGAGTTAAATATAATTGATAAGGATAAAATAATACCCTAAACTT
Source organism: Viscum album (assembly GCA_963277665.1). Lineage (NCBI taxonomy): Eukaryota > Viridiplantae > Streptophyta > Magnoliopsida > Santalales > Viscaceae > Viscum > Viscum album. Next base: position 1,142,805,901 of record OY728159.1, on the reverse strand, counting down.
GTCTAAATCCTATTGGTTGATATGATTTCGACCCATCCCCACTTTATCTTCAAAATAAGACCCTTTGGAACCATTATAAACCGATTTTGACTTTAATATAAAATAATATTTTCAGATATTCCTAGGGTGCCCCTCTCCTCCCTTATAAAAGGGCACCTCGTCCCCCTCCTCCTCACACCAATTTGAGCACTCAAGTTCGGCCAACCCCTTCCATTTTCTCCTCTCCACTTCCCTAGAATAATCCTAGAGGTACTGGTCTTCTTAAAATACCAATCTTAGTTCCCTAAGTGGAGGATTCAAAGAGGCGTTCCAAAGAAGAGGTAATATCCATTACCGATCTTTTCAATTTCTTTCTTCTTCAACTTCTTCTTATTTAGTTGTTTCCTGATAAAGTAATAACATAAGTATTACTTACATACTGATATGTTATTATAAATATGAAACAACCCTAATTCACCTTCTATCCATCCTACGGAAAAATGAAATCACCGCGCGTGCGTACGTACGGAATACTGTCTCCACGCCGTGGTGTAATCTATTTTCCACCACCACCATACAAGGATGGGTATAATGGTGTAATGAGTAACTATTTATGATTATTATAAAGTAATATTGATACTGAAATAATATATATATACTCCAATACAATTACACGATCATAGGAACGATATCATCACTCATGCGTACGTACGGAATACCGTCTCCACGATGTGATGCGACTCGTTCTACATGATCATCATTACATAGTAATTATATAAATTAATTGAATGAATAAATATAATATATGTTACAGTAATAACATTCTGTATATAAGTTATCTATAACCTTAAAATAAGAATAAGAATTTATTCGGCAAAACACGCATAAGAACAAAAGGCAATAAAGACCCGAGTAACAAGTAACAATGAAATATTACTAACAAGAAGCTAAGAATATGACCATATATGATATCATATCAATATGTATGATTCTAGAATAAGTCAATAACATTATTAAACCATTTTACAGGAGCATCGGACACATACAAAGCAAATCGGACCTAAGGTAAGGGAAATATCACAATCTCATTTTTATCCGAGATTGTTTATACTTTGAAATTTACTAGGGTGTATTTTATTATCCACATCCATGTTTCCTCAATATGTAATATTATTTCCATCCACCTACAATTTCTTAAATCCAATTTTACCCTTCGATGAGTTTTTAGTAAAGGATATGAAAGGAATCTTTTTTCATTTTTCGTACGAGGTACTTTTTGACTTTTCCGACAAAAGTACGAAGAATGTTTTTTTAACTTAAACGGCATGAACGGATTTTTATGGTTTTATAAAGCCTTATTTTCATGAAGCTTCCTCCAAAATATTTCAGGACTATTTTTAATAAAATCTCTTTCTTTTAAAATTGCATGATGTTTTGTGAAAAGAAATTGATTTTGAAGAAGAAAGGATATTTTCCTCAAGAATTCATTTCAAGTGTTTTATCAAAATTATTTTCCATCTAAGATAATAAAGGGTTTTGTTTCTATCCATATTTTTACATTGATTTGACTATTTTGTGATGGAATTATGTTTATGAATTCCTTTATCTTATATGAATGGTTTTATGATGTCATGTTGTTTAGGAATCCCATTTTTATGGGTTATGAAATGATGTATGATTTATGATTTTGTGGCACCCATAAGAATGGTATCATTATGAGATGGGTGGGACCTATATCTCCCTCCAATGCATTGGGTAAAGATTTTATATCTCATGAGATAGACATGGCTGGAATGGTAGGTTATACCAGTTCAGTGAAACAGGACTGAAACGAGGGTCACTCGATTCAGAAATGGACTTTGTCCACTAAGATAGTCTTGGCAATGAGTCTTGACTAACAAGAAATGATTCTCTATGATTATGTGTGTATGCCACAAAGTTTAAAGTTTTATGTTATGATTATTGTGAATACATTTCACTGCCATGAGTTATCCCAGGTTATGAAATTATGATCTCTTTTGCAAGTTAAGATTTCCAAAAGTGATGTTCTTATGTATATGATGTGATTTATATTTATTTTGTTTACCCTTACTGAGAATTTGAGCTCACCCTTTTATGTTTTATTTTCCCCAGGATATAAAGAAAGGTTTTAGGTAAAAAAAGGGAAGATCTTTATGGGAGATATTGAAGATCTTTCACCAGGATTAGAAGATTATATTCCGAGTTTCCAAATACACTAAACTATTACGGTCCTTGTGTGTGTGTTTTTGTAATGTACTAGGTATTCCGCAAATGTAATGTAATGTCCATGTACGTCAAGCTTCGGGTCGTTACATACATGGGGGGTGTATCCCAAGCATGAAACAATTGGGAATCCCAAGAATATAACAGAATGTTACAAGGGTGGGAATCCCAGTCCCAAAACAATAGGTTACATAGGAGGGAATCATAATATCAATATCAGTACATAGGCTATTATCTCAATCCAACATGTAATGAATATATTGGTGGTTGTCCTTCACATAAAATATTATATGCTTATATGTATTCCCCAATTGAATGTGTTATTCCTATATAATTCTTTCATTTATTATTTCATTTGATTTTTTTATGATTCATGACATATTATGACCATTATTTATACCATGATTCAAGTTTATGATATTTAATATAAAGGGTATGATCATAAAATGTTAATATCATGTTATCATACCCTTATTCTCATGCTCATCTCCCTTGTTTACCCTCCCTAATAATTTGATCTCAACCTTTTTTTTCATTACATGGGTTATGAATAATCATTTTTAGTAGAATCACAAAAGTGGATTATATTTCTGGGAAATAGTGATGATTTTTTGGGAAAAACAATTATTTTCATCCAGGTTTACAAAAACCCTAAACTATTACAATCCTCAAATGTGTACAATTTTAATGTGATAAATATTCATATAACTTGATATAATATCCATGTATTCTAAATCTTGGTTTCCATAATTGGTATTGAAAGAATGTTTTTCAATCTTTGGAATATAGGATGATAAATCATTAGAGAGATCCCTATGAATATTTATATGGATATGTGTTGAGATGTATCTAAGGATATGTATAAGGATGAGATTTGGTTTTTGAAAATGTAAATTAATTTTGTTAAAGTATAGAGTGAATGTTTTTATATAAATAAATCATTTTATGTACACTATTATTTGATGTGACTATAACACATATGTATATAGTGGTATCTAAAAACCGTATTGAGATAATCTCAATTGGAAATTAGAAGTCGACAATGGGCCTTGTTTGACACATGGTTATATTATCTCATTATTTAGGCTTTATAAATTCCCAAACTATATACAAACCTTATAGAATGTTCTGTATAGATGACGGTTATGATTATCCTAGGGTAATCCTATGGTGTAATCAATTAAAAAATTTGTGTCATGATTTAGACAAATTATAAGTAATTATTCATGATTATGTTATTTTCAATTATGATAAGTGTTTCTCACACTATGTTTTTTGTTTTTAGAAAATGTTTGTATATAAAGGGAAGATAGTAAAAATCAATTGTTTTTAATGGAAAAAATATGGGCATTACGATAATAAATTTAATAGGTGGAAACCTCATGAATAGAATCCGAATAGTTCCTGAGTATTGGTTATACTGATGAAGATATGTTGACCGAGAATGATAAGTCAATGATATGGGATATTCTAACATTATTGTATACATTAATGGTAAGAAGAAATACTAAATTGAGGTTTAGGAATATTAATACATGATTTATATTTTATATTTTTATAATGATTATTTAAGGAATAAGATGATAAAGACGATGTATTTTTTTTAATAATAAGGATGGATGATAGAAGTGTGTATGTTGTTGAATTCAATGATTATGTTATATGAATCATAAAAAATATAACTATTTTCAGGATATTTTTTTCATTATTGATTTTAATTTATATTTTAAATTGTTTTTATGACTTAGAGAAGTTAATTAATAGAATCTTGATATTTGGATTATGAAAAGGTAACCCCTAACATGTTTCCGATGCTGTGAAATGATATTTTTTTTGAAAAATTTGATGATGATATAGTTAAGTTAAATTTATTTCACTTATTTCCTCAATACAGATAACGGATTTTTTGAAAAGGTAATCTATGTTATAATGGATGTAGTTGACATCTTCTTGGATTTAAGGAATATATCCAGTAGTCTTTGGAATAAAAAAGCATTCATATTTTCCAAAACAATATATGGTAATCTATGTTATTAACATGTTTTAAGAGAATACATGATATAGTTATTCAAATGTTCTATATGGGACATAAATTATTTGTTTTTTAATCTCTAGGGTATCAATATTAATAGTATTTAGTGACCTTACTTATAATGTTTTTACTTCCATCATTCGTAAGGGTCATAAGTGTAACCCTTTGGAGAATGTCTTATATTAAACATAAGTTGTGGGTTTAAAAATTAATGTTTTATCTCCCCTTATGATTATTTTTTCATATAAGATAACCTATGATATCAATATTTTTATGATACTGGATGAACAAATATGTAATGAATTGACATTCCAAATCATGATATGTTAGTACTTACAGGGTGAGAATTCACCTTCCATTTTTTGAGTAGGCGGTCAAGATGAAATTATCAGGACATGACAAAAGGGTGAGACATTCCTTATGACGGAGAATGTAATAAATTTACTTTATCTTATTCTAAAAATAGTTAATCAACTATAAGAAATGGGTATTGAATTAAAATATTCTCATATTATCATCATTTTTAAGATATTAATTTTATCTTTCATTATTATTCAATTTATGGATTTTTTTATTCATTAAATTATATGGATCATAAAATTTCATTTTATTTGTGGTCATTATCAATCTATATTATTATTATTATTTTCTTCCATTTATATGTTTTCACATTCCACATACATTTTCTTATGTATAAAATTTTTTATGGGTTACTTTGGGTAACATAGATGTTTCAATCATTACCTTTTTGAAGTATGTTTTAGTAATCATTTTTATGATATGGGCTTCTATAAATAGAACATTCAACTATTAAACCATTTATAACATAATATAATTCATAGAGAGAAATTCATTTTAAGGTGGTGGGGGTATAATGTAACTCACCGAGATTTTAAAAATTATTATTATTTTATTCAAATTAATCATTTTTTTTCATTTCATGAAACACTGAGTATAACATTTTTATAAGAAATAACCGACTTTGGATTGCATTATACACCTCACCAAGTAAATATTATGCTATATGAAACACATAAAATAACCTTTCCTACATTCAAAACTTTTTTTTGGATTTTATTACACATAAAGTCAAGTTCCTTTGATTTCTTGTGAAACACACAAGGCCATGTTTTACTGAACTAAAATATGGTATTAATATAACTATTAAAATATTATTTACACTACCACCTAGCTATTATAATGGGTGTCATGAATAAGAATAACTAAATTATAAAAATATTATCTACAGATGAATATTAAATGAATCTTCCAATTATCATTTAGTTCGAAATGAATGTATAAACTATTCTAGAATAATGAAATTACATTTCTATTAAAAGTATTTTTCTATGTACAAACACAATTATAACCCTGTAAAGAAAAAAAATCATTTTTGATGAATATTTTTTAAAAACTAACATACCATATATTCAATAAATATTTTTTATAGTCATTCATTTTATTTTATATGTATAAGATATGAAAATTGACAATTTTGTAAATTAAATTATTTATTTTTCTAAAATTTTATTTCACCACCTTTTAATAGAGATTCAATTTGAAAAATGATTTTTTACACTATTATTATTTTCAATTGAAAAAATAAACTGTATTTTATGAAATATGACTATCAAAATATAGTTTGGGTTGTTATTTTATTTTTCTGAGAAATTTCATTCTTTAAGGAATAGTGAAAAACAATGAATTCACAATCAAAACATATTTTTCAACTAATTTGTTTATATAGATAAATTATATTATAAATTTACTATAAAATATATTTAAATATCTTGTACATCTATTTAATCAAATTTAATTCTTTTTTATTAATTTATTGTTGTAATTGGATGTAAAAATATTTCATTGTTTTGGAAAACTTCATATTAAAAACTCATCATCTCCTGTCATATTTATGATTGACATTAAAAAAATTTCTTCCACTTATATGACTAGAATCCAGTACATTTTTTCCCATATATGGAATTATAAGAATTTATACATTCTATTATGTTCAAAAATGTTTTTGAGAAAAATTATTAATGAAATTAATAAAAATCAATTACAGTGATTAGGGTAATAAATAGATTACATAGTGGCTAAAATTTAATTTACGTGGTCATATAACCTATAAACATGTATAAAATAAATTTAATGGATTTATTTCAAATATTTACCTATTTTTATAAATAATGGGAATTTAATGGGTGTTCATGATGTAACGGAGTGCTCACAATAGTGTTTATATATTTATATTTACAAGAATTACACTCCTCCTCCAATATAAAATGAACTCTCCCACTTACTTTCAGACACCTATAAATGAAAATAGGTTTATCTAAAACAAAACAAAATAAAATCCCATATTCCCTCTTATAAAACTAAAATCCCTATATTGGGGGGACATAAATCCTAGTTAGTCCTTCGTTGCAAAAAAAAAAGAATTACCAAATGAAGAGGTAGCATCCTTCAACATGACTTATTATTTTGTTTTCATCATGTACCCCAAAATGTTATTATTAAATTCATATATATTATCCCATTATACTAAATATAATTAATTTTCTATTCTAAACGATCTACCTACACTTACACACACTTTCATCTGATTGGTAATGAGCCTACGACTCTTATGTATGGAAATCTACACTAACATGAAATGATGTTATTGAATAATTTATTACCACCTCTCATGGGAGGGTATTATGAATGAAAATTTATTTTTAAATTATATATATGATTTTGAAGAAATATTTTTAATTTTCAAATTATTATATGAAACATGTCTTCATTCATTCCATTTTGTGTAAATATACTGAATGTTATTATTTTATTATAACACCATAAAACCACAGATACACATCACAGAGGACGGAAGAAGTGGAGTTCAAGAGCGTCCTTCCGGATTACATTGACACACTCAGGCGGTAAAGAGTTAAGTCTATCATAAGAAATCATGGTTTCCTCTGGTCTTCCCCCACGAGACATAGCATCTTCCGCATAGTTGGATTCCCGAACACTATGATGAACCATCCTACCCTTGTTGGTCTCTGCTTTGCATCTCCTACGAATGTACACCAGATTCCAAGCAATGTCACAAGCCCCCTGAAGCGACTTGACCAGAACCTCGGAATCAGATTCAACTTCAGACACCCGAAGACCTCTCCTTCTGCAAATCGTGACACCCAATAGGAGGGCTCTGAACTCTGCTTGCAAAGAGGATCCCATACCGTAATAGGCACTGAACGCCAAGTGCACCGAACCCCCAACAGTCCTGCAGAACACCACCGCCTCTCATGATTCCTCCCATGCACGAACCATCCACATTCAATTTCAACCCGCTGACTGGGGGTGCCACCTTACCCACTTTCCCTTCTACAAGGTCTGCGTGCACCATCCATGAACAAGGTTCCCTAGAACATCCGCCTGCAAACCCTTCTTGAAAAGCGCCGCAAGTTCTGCAATGATCAACCTCATACGAACCTGCAACGCTAGCAGAGATTTCATGCCTCCTAACTGAACCTGATTACGAGCTTCCCAAATGGTCCAGCATACAGCAACCAGAATGATACCGGCTGCCAAACACTCCTATGTTCTGCTACCAAAACCCGAGAACCAAGAAACAATGTGATCGCGAACGGAAAGACACTCATCAGAAGCAAACCTGAAAGGATGAAACTGGGACCAGAGGAACACAACCCATCTTCCTTGAAAAAACAGATGAAGTGTTGATTCCCAATTTGGGTTCTCACAGCAATAGCGGCGGGATGCCATGGAGATCCCTTTCCTCTGAATGTTTTCCTCTGTGGGTACCGCTCGGGTAAATATGATAACTTCCTTTTGGACATGTCGGAAATCCCCTCCATAAAGCTATCTGATTAGTTCACACATTATATAGGATGTATTGTGGATTAGAATAGTATAAATATTTGATATATATGAAATAATAATTATATTATACATATATTTTACCTTAATATACATATATTTAATACACTTTTCATTCAATTTCAAAAAAAGGAAACATTATTTGTGTGTGTATACAACCTACCATCTCTATGAATGGTGTGTACTATTTCACATATCAAACTTTTATTGTTTTTTATAAGTATTAATATACTAAATATATATGATATATAAATCAATTTTTACATTCTATAGATTAGTAAATAATTATATATATATTAGGATTTTGAATTGAAAGTCAAAATATGTGTGATAAACAATGATATTATTTCCCGAATCATTTATTTATGATTGAATTATTAATAAGAAATAATTATAAAAACATAAGTGAATCATATATTGTGTGATATATAAGAATATTTTTTTTGTTATATTTATAATAAAATTATATTTATTTTATTGGATATTTGGACATGTATGAAGAGAGTTACGACTTAGGGTAAGCGTTTTTTCATCTCATATTTTATATCCATGATAAACATGCCTTATTCACGTCTCATTTCATTTTTGTTTTTATATAAATATGATGAATGTATTATTTGGTTATTGTAATTATATTTTTTGGTATTCAGAAATCCAATAAATTATCCTTCTTTATTATGGTTTATGTAGTGACCCTCCCATTTCAAACATTAACATTAAATTAAATTTTGGAAATAATTTATCATTATATAAACAGATTCACAATTACAATAGTTGGTGTAGTGGCTTTGGAACCATGAACACGTAAAACAGGTACATCTGTGAGCTACAACATCTCCCACTAGGTTCTTTTGACTATAACCCTTCATAGACATATCAGACATAGTATAGATCCTCATAACCAAGGTAAAAAGAAACATAAAAATCCTTGAGATAAAATGATTAATAAGGGTGAACAATGGAGAAATTTAAACATAAAAATGGAAATAATGGTATGAGAATGTTATAATGATAATGGAATGTCAAACTATTCATATCAAATATCATAATACAATTATTGGTAGCTCATAAGACATGAATCACAATAAAATATAGAGCGTATTCCATAAAAGAATAACAAGGACATAAAACATGGAATTGTGGCTACACATAATCATTAATTTATTTCTATATTAGCCAAGGCATCACTACCAAGACCATATTATTGGACAAAGTCCTTTACAAAATTGGGTGACTCCCATTCTTGTCATGTATTACTGAAATCTTATAAACACTTTCCAGTCATGTATCACTGAACATAGTAACCCTTATTCTATCCTTATATTACTGAAATGTTTCACCCACATTCCAACAATATTATATTTCATGAAATATAAATCTTTAAAAAATACATTGGATGGGGATATATGACCCCACATCAAAAAATGAAATCATACACACATGTTCGACAAGATCAAAAATAATAATACCTTAATATAAGAAATTAAATGGGCACCACAATCAATTAAAAATATCATAACATGTGGGAAGAGATAAGTTTCATAATCTTTTAATCATAACTCCTAAAATGAAGTGTTCTTCAAAAGTATTTAACAAGTGACATAGAAATGGTAATCATAAACATTATTCCATAAACAAATAATCAAATAATAGAAATAAAATGAATGGAAACATTAAAAAATTCCTCCATAATTTAATGAGTAACACCAATGGTTGTTATCTTATGTGGTAAATAATTTTGAACAATCTTTATATAGCATTTCATAAAGAAAATATCCTTTATAATTTGAACTTTTTTACATAAAAAATTTTGGAATGATTTTTCTATAAAAATAGATTTGAAAAAATATAAATGATTCTTTGAAGACAATAAAAAAATTTAAATAATTTTTCCATGATTATTATCTTCAAATATATTTTGAAATAATTTTTGAATTTTTTTTTCCAAGAATGGTTTCTAAATATAATTGATTTCTAACCGAAGAATGATATGGTCATATTTTACCTAAAAACATTATTTACAGTAGCAATGACATTAAATATTGCACTAACACATGAGAATATATTTAAGAAATATAGGTTAAGGAATGTAATGAATATTCTTGAGATATGGATCATATTATTTCGTTAAATAACGAACTATCGTAATTAATTAAGAAAAACGATGATATTTTCTCAATAAACTCTTAAAACATGTAGAGTAAGTATAATACTCTCCATGTAATAAAATAAAATTAAATAAATCTTATTATACCATTAAAATAGATATATTAATTATAAAAAATGAAACATTTATGAATATACACCTCTAAAAATATTTTTGGTGCATAACAAGGCATTAGACTCAAATAAAAAGTATTGAGACAAAACTATGTTATCAATTTGGTATGTTTTGGAACATAATCTCCATGAAAGAAGGATCATAAAATGAATATGTTAAAACCAATGAATTTAGGTATAATATAAAAACAATAAAATAATGTGTAGTACATACACCATAAAAAATTAAAGAGTGGAAAAAAACATGTACATCATGAAAAGTAAAAGTGAGATGAAATACCCTTTCCTTTTTTAGTGATTCTCTGCGTATTCATAAAAGAATCATATATATTAAATATAATTTTATTATAAATATTTTACATAAGAATATTCTTATATCTATTATCATATATGTATTTATTATGACCTTATATTACTCAGTTGTTAACGATCATATGTTAAGGTTTCACTTTGGCTAATATTTTCTTTGTTCTTTGCATGTGTCTTAACTTGTTATATCATTGGTCCTTATAGTTATATAATGATTCCAGGATGTAAAAAATAATAAAAATATCAATTATTTATATTATATGTGTATTATAATAAACTATATAATATAAGAGTACTAAATAGAATTCACCTTTCATGGAGACATTAGGTCGTATGTATGCATGAACATTTTTTATGAATTTATTGTTTGAGGTGGAGGATGCAGGGAGAGGGGGTGATGCGGTAGTCCTGGAAAAGCAGTAGGCTAAAGAAAGAGTTTTTGAACAGACTAGGAATGGAAAGGAGTTTGTGGTGGATCAATCAGTTGAAGGCATGGCGCATGAATCAGCTGTTCTGAATCTGGAAGGTGACCACATTAATGACAGGAGCTATGCTTTGGTGGAAGGTTCAAATCTAGTGGCTTTGAACATTTAAGGCTTCAGTATTGGGAACATGGGGTAGGATCTAGATGTCCAAGAGGGAGTTCTAGGTATGGATCCACATGCCATGGTTGGGGGGAGTATATCGTTGGAGGTCGAGTGCCTCTCTTTGAGGGAGAATTTCACACCAGATCATGGGAGGGGAAGAAATGGTGAACAGCTCAGGAAGGGGAAGGACAACACTAGGGGAGGAAAAGTGATATTGAGTACCTCGTTTGGCCGGTACATCAGTGATATTCTTCAAAATGGGACTCAGAAAGAGGCTATAGGTGAAGGATCTTTAGCTACAACTTCATCAAGAAGACCCAGGAAGGACTATTCATATCTTTCGTGACCAATACAGACCAGGTCCGCTTGAAAAAACAAGGGTGTCCTAGCAGTCAAGAAGGGCGGCGAGATTAATAAGTCTTCTCCGGATACAACCATTTTGGATTAGCTTAGGAATCACGTTCAATTTGTGGGATTTGGGAGAAACCTGGAGTAGGAATCAGCTACTGGAGAAGAGGGATCCAGTTTGGGGTATGGTGATGACATCAATTATTATGATGTTTAACTCTATGTTGATCTGTTTCCTTATGGTTTAGTTTTTTGGTGTCGCTGATGTTGGGCACCAGACACCCCGAGGCCGACTATCATAATAAAAAAAAATAAAAAAAAATATTTCCAGCAAAGATAGTCTGTAAATGAAATATATATATATGTCTATATTTATGTATATATGTCATTAATAAAGTATAATTAAAATATCGTATATATCATATATGTTCATTAAAAGCATCATTTATACATTTTATGCAGTGGGTGAAAAAATCTCATCGCATTGAGGGGGTGTTATTCCACACATCCTCAAATGATATCATCGTATTAACCCCAAATGTAATGTAAGGATATTAGTGTTGTAAAAGTAATAAATAAGATTAAATACATGTTAAATACAATATATGACCAATATAGAAATAATTTCAATAAAAATGGATACAATTATTGGTTATAAAGAAGAAATTAACAATCATCATTTCATGAGACAATAGTTTGTCATATATTGAAATTGAATGACCAACATCCATTAGATGAGGGTGTGTGTCAGTGTAGGTCAGAACATGTTATAAAAACATCAAAGTATATGGTGGGTAATATTTTTGTCACACATGAATTTTATAAATTATGTGGATGGGTGAATAAGGGAAATAAACGAATGGAGATTGACAGATGACTCCATCTATTTACCAGGTAAGTCCTTTTGGTTTGTGGAAAAGTAAATCCTTGAGAAGATTTATTCATAAAGGGAGGCTTCAAGCTTGAAGGGTGTATTTTTTTGGATACATGGTCAGATCATGGAATAACATAAAGTGGTTCATAGGTGTGAGGAATGGGTATAGGTGGTAGGCATTTATAAGGATGGAAAATGACTCACTTAATATTTTTTGAAACATTTTTGGTGTGACCTTGTAATTACTTAAAAAAGTCATAAAAATAAAAAAAATAGTAATATAAATTTTATGGACGAGCTATTTACATACAATGGTTCTTGGTCATGTTTAAAGGCTATTTGGGCCCTTGTTTTAAAGGTTTAGTCCCCAATTATGTTTAATTTGGCGTTAAATGATGTGATTAATATAAATCATGTTTAGTTATATTTTAAGTCCTAAAATAACATTGTATTACAAGACATTAAATATTAGACTTAATATAATGGGGTATTTATGATTTTTTAAACTAAATTCACAGAAGAGGAAAATTTTTGGTTATTATTAATTATGTAGATGGGACGAAATATTGACATTTTTATGTACATAGAAGTTCAAAATTTAGTTAAGATTTTATATTTCGTTTCAAAGTGAAATTGATTCTAAAGACTTAAATTATATATATATATACATAATATTAATTTAATTTGATCAGAAATTAAATTTATAATATCTTTTATCATTAATAAATAATTAAATAATAGTCATATTTTACTAAAAAATTATTTTTCATTATTAATCAGAAAATGAAGTTTTGTCAGAGAATACCAAAAAATCACCTGAGGGTAATTTATACATTTTTAATTCAAAAAGAAATTTAATTTTATCAATTTAAATTTATAAAAGTTTTTAATATTACGTTAAACGTTATAATTGTTTTATTCAAGAAAATGATGTTTTTAAATATAGAAGGACTTTACTCAAAATATATCTATCAATATAAGTCTGTATTTTTTATATATAAATAATTTATAAAATAATAATATTCAGATAAATAGGTTTAATGGCTAAATTATAAATCTCATATTTAAATAACTAAATCATTAATAATAAATATTTTGTAGAAACACAGTGTTGTGTGTATCGTACGCCAAATCAATGATGCATGCATCGTACCCCATCTTGGATTTTCGTATAATGTAAGAAAAAATGTTTTAATTTGAAAAGAACCATTGAATTATTGTATTGTAATATATAATTTAAAATTATAATTTATTTGAATAATTATCCATAAAAATTAATGTATAACATTATACCACCTTTTAAATGAATTTCTCCCTCAAAATAACTCATTTGTGTTAAAAACATGGATACTTTTGCTTCATCATATCCTCAAGATCCCATGTAGCATCAAGAAATTGTGATTTCTTCATAAATAATTGACAAGACGAGTGTTCTTGTTTCATATAACATTCCTTCATCGGTCCAAAATTTCAGCGCATTTCTTCTCATAAGAATGGTCTCTGGTGGTATGACCTCTGGGTTTTGTACGTGTGATGGGTCTCAAATGTACATCCTTGGGAGTGAAATATGGAACACATCATGGTATTGAGAGAGAATTGGAGGATGTTCCAATCTATATACTACTATATTGACAGGATCATGAATTTTAAAGGGGTCTCTAAACCTATGGCTTAGTTACTGTTTCTTCCAGAATTTCAGTAATTCCATCCAGGGTGACATTAACAGAAAGACCTTTTCATCATCTTAAATTTCTAGATCATGAAGATAGTTATCATCAAAAAATTTCATAGAAATTTTAGCGTCCATGATATGATTCTAAATTTTTCTAACATTCTCATAAATATATTCTACAATCAAAGATCCCAATTGATTTCATTCTCCAAAATCCTAAAAATATGTTCAAGATCTACATTTTATCCCATAAAAGGATTCATACGGTTACATCAAAATGATTGAGTGAAAGCTAGTGTTTCATGAATACTAAACCAGAGGAAAGTATTGATCCCAACAACCATAGAAATCTAGAGAACCAGATGTCAACATATCCTCTAGGGTTTTAATTGTTCCATCGGACTGATGTTCTATCTAAGGATGATTAGCAGTGCTGAAACTCAATTATGTATAACCTGTTTTATGAATACTTTTCTAAAACATTGAGGTAAACCTTATATCCTGATCTGATACAAAAGAATGTTGTAATCCATGAAACAATACCACATCCTTAATGTATATCCTAGAAATTTGATAAAGATAGAAATATTCTTTGATAGAAATGAATTGTTCGGACATAGTGAGGTGATGAACTACAACCCATATAGAATTAAAACCTTCAGAGGTTTTGGAAGTCAAATAAAAAAAATACATAGTGTTTTTATCCCATTTCTATTCTGGTATGGGTAATGGATGAAACATACCTTTAGAAATTTTTCTTTTAGCCTTACCTTAATATAATACCAAACACCAAGACAAAAACTCTATAATATAGCTCTTCATGTCATCCCGCTAAAAGTATTATATTATGTCCCTATACATATTCTTACTAACAGGATGGATAGAGAATGGAGAACTATTAGGTTCCTAAACGAGCACCATTTTGAATATGTCATTGATGAAAAATTTACATGGTTCTTAAAATATATCATTCTATATAGATCATGTTAAAGATCAGGAAACATTATATCCTCTTTTTGGGTCTCTCCATCTTCCTAACATGCCTCATTAATCTTCAATTAGATAAAGGGTTCACCATTCATCTGAGAAATATAAGATTCTACCCTATCCTTCTATATTTCTATATCTATCCATTAAAAATCAAAAAATATGGGATCTTTAGTGATACTCATCATAGATAATCTACCATGATCTTTTTGACTCCAAGAATGATGCACCTTGTTTTCTTTGCTATGGTGGTAAATTTGTTGAGTAGTCATAATCCATTATCATCTCTAACCATATTCACAGGCACATGTTCAACTCCTTCTATGTTAATATATATTTCTGAATTTTATGATTGGTTTATATATCACACTTTTCACCATAAAGACAATAACTTCATATATTTAATTCAATGATTTACTGTTCTAACTCCAAATCATGAGTTGAATAAATTTTCTCATGAATCTTCAACTATATTGAATCATAGGTTATAACCATGTTGCTTTTTCATATGAAAACATCCCAGTGCCTTCTTGGATGAATAACAATAATTTAAAAACCTTTCTTTGCTATAGGGTAATGTAAGAAATAGTTCACCAAACAACCTTTATTTTTAGATCCTTAAATTTTTCCTCACAAGTATCTATCCTGAGGAACTGAATACCCTTCTAAGTTAACATAGTCAAAATATTAGATTGTTGTGAGGAATTATCAACAATAGATTGATAATATCCTAATAAACCAATAAATCAATGGATATAAATCACTATGGATGGACTATATTAGCTTTAAATAACCCCTTTTCTTGATGGGTCTATTGTTAAAACATTTATTGGGATTATGTTTCCCAAAAATGAAACCATTTGCTTCAAAAATTCATACTTTATAACTTTTTTGTATTTATTTTCCTTCCTATAAATCTTTATTACAATTATCTTTTAATAATCATGATCATGATTTATATTTGAATAGATAAAAATATCAAATATAAAGTCTACCACATACTAGTTAAGGTAATCTCTAAAGACTATATTCCTTAAATCCATGAATATAGAAGAGGCACTAGTAAGACGAAGAGGAATCACTATATATTCATAGTTACAATTCCATTTATGTAATGTCATCTTGGGTATATCCTCCTTTATTACCCTCAATTGATGAAATCTATAATGAAGGTAATTCATGGAAAAGTAATAAGATCCACAAAGTTGATAAAACAATTCATAAATATGGCTAAGATGATACTTTTACTTGATTGTGATCTTGTTAAACTCTCGAAAGTCAATTAATAATTTCATTGAACCATATTTATTTTTCCCAAAAAGAACCCGTGCACCCTATGGTGAAACACAATGATTAATGAATACCTTATCATGGTTTTCATGGATAATCTTCTTCAGTTCCAGCCACTCAATCAGGTCAATTCTATAAGGAGTATTTGAAAATCATGAGGAACTAGGAATCACTTCAATTGAGAACTCAATATCATGTTTTACTGTAACACTAGAAAAATCATTTGGAAATATATCCACAAAATTCAAAAAACAGTAATATCATATATGTCGATCTTCCACCCAACCATTTGAGATAAAAAATAATATTCAATTCGGATTAAGGCCCATACACTTGATGTAATCTGTATGGTATGTTCAGGATTATCATCACACTAATCGATGATCATAGGAGGGTTTGAAATATTGATTTTAACTTCCCATTAATTAAAATTTATGTTGTATTCGTGTAGGGAAATCCAATCCATGCATAATATGAATCAAATTCGGCCAAATTAAAAGGGAAAATATTTTCAAGAAAACATTTCCCCAAAATTTAACCATAGAAAAATCATATACTAGAGATAAAATCATCATAACATTATGGGTTTTCACTCATAATTCCTCCTATAATTGTTTTAGAAGAATTTTATCACCCCTAGTGTATTCTTTAGATATCAATGAGTGGGTAGATGTTGAATTAAATATGAAATTAGTAGTGCTAGAGTGGATGGTAAATGTACCTTTCATCACGTCTTTATAAAAAACCTCATCAAATATACTGATTATATGAGTTTCCCCTTGTCCCATGGAGAAATAAGTTATTGGAATCAATCTGCATAACCAACACTTGGGTTCTGCAGTAATAATCATAATACGCATTCTCCTTAGAGTTTTAGCATGGAATCGTGGGAGGCTCATTATGTGTGGCTCATTCTCCATTATTGTTTGGAGCCAACATCATCTCATCACCTTGGTATTCAGTTTATCTATGGCCACCCCTTCCACACATCAAACATTTATTAGACCTCTTAAGGAAATTTCCTCGATGTTTTTTCCCAAACAAAAGGCATAAAATAATGTTCATATTCTTTTACTCATGATTTTTGGAGTTCCCTTTGAACTCCATATTCCTATTATTTTTAACAATATGATATTTATATGTGACTCTGACCTCCATTTTATCCTTGATTTGACAATGCACAATCTCTTTGTAGCTACTAAATTATCTTATGGAAAATTCCCTTTTTAGACGTGGCTATAATGCATGGAAAAATGTGTCAAATTTACTTTTTGGTTAGATAATAATTCCTAAAGAGTACCTCTCATGTCTCATGAATTTAGCCTTTTAGGTACTAGAAAACTCGCCATCACATTGATTCAACTCAGGGAACTCATTCTATATCATGGTAAGAGAATTCATGAAATGTAATTATTAGAAAAAAATTCATAAACTAATGCCAGACCACAGATTCAATATCAACATGTTTCCTCATATTCTTGATTTGAGTCAACTACTTATCTTCTTCCACTTCTAATCGAAAACACCCAGAATGACATTCTCATTATCTAAACACTACGTTATGGAGAATATATTTTCAGTGGTACAAATCAAATTTTTAGTAAAAAGTTTATTAAGCTACCCTATGAAATTTGGTGGATGTTTCCTCATGAAAGAATCAAAAGAATATTGTTCACTTATTTTATCATTTGGATGTCCACCATGATTCAAATCTTGAGAAATATTTGTGAGCATATCAATTTGTGTTTTTATTATAAATCCAATATCATTAATTTTTTTAGAAGAAAAAGTCTTTCATTTTCTATCACAATCTCCATGAACTCGATTCCTTCAGGATCCATTCATTGAATAAATCCAAAATAAAAAAGTATGAAATAGTTATCGTAATGGGGAACCACATAATCATAAATAAATTTTGTTTGTTTAACATATTAAACCATCTTTAATATATGAAAAATAATGATTATCCTAGGTTATTTATAGTAAAATTATGTTTAAATAATTCATAATGGTTCTTGAAGAGTTTGTGAATTCCGGAAGTATATCACAAGAAAGTGTTAATCCAGATGTGTAGCAAGGACTGCTGTCATGTACCAGATTACTCTGTGTCAACCCGAGAACATCGTGTTAGAGTTGTTACCCCTTGGTATATCTATACCAGATCTATATCCACTTATGGTATCTAGATAAGGACGTAATTCTAGGAAACCATTTTTTGTATCATTCCCAAAAATTCCAGAACATTTTCCTATATAATGACTCCAACCTATATTTATCCTTAGACAATTTATAATGGTTCCATATAAGGTTTTGTCATCCAATTTTTAAAAGTATAAATATAAATTTTCTCTCATACCAAATGTAGAAACCCTAAATTTTTAAACAATAACATTAAATTACATTTTTGGAGTACTTAAACATTATATAAATAGACTCCAAAAGACCATAAATGGTATAGTTATTTTGGAAACATGGAAACATAAAATTGGTATATATTTGATCTAAACAAATCGCCCACTAGGTTCTTCTTGACTAAAAACGTTCTTTGACATATAAAACATTGTATATAACCTCATAACCTGTGGGAAAGGAATCATAGAAAATGGTGACCCCAAATGATCAGTAAGGGTATACAAGGCATACATGCCATCCTAAACATAATCATAACGGTATGATAATGTGATCGTGAAAATATAAGATCATACCCTACATATAAAATATCATGGAATAAATATTTTAAATTCAAAATACATGAATAATAAATAATTAGATACCATAATAAATTTAAAAAATAATATTGATGTATGAAATGTAATTATGGAAACACATAATCATTTAATGATTTCCATATTACCCAGAGCATCACTTCTATCATAGTGGAAAATGTCCTTTACTCAACCGGGTAACCCATGTTCAAGACCTATATTACTGAATTGTGTGACCCTATTTTAAGCCCTATGTTACCAAACTGAGGAACCCTCATTAAAGGTTGGTATTACTAAACTGATTAACCATTCTTCTGGCCCTATTTTGACTCATGACATATAAATCATTACCCAATTCATTGAAGGGATATATAGGTCACACCCATCACATCACGAAATCATACATTAATGTGATAGAAGAACATAAATACACATACCATAACCCATGAAATAAATTTTGTAACACAATAATTTAAAAATATCATATCTTTTGGAATTATAATGGTTTTATAATCATTTTGTTATTTCCCATGAAGGGAAACTAGTTTAGAAAGCATATAAATCATGAAAGATAAAAGGTCTTCACAAACATCATGAAATAATAAAATAGTTCATTTTGTGAAATAATATGAATGAAAACATTGTATCATTTCACCATAAAATCATGAGTAACACCAATTGATGTTATCGTAGGTGGGAAATATTTTTTAAATAACTTTTAAAAATATTTATTCTAAAAAATATCCTTCATTCTTTAAAAACTAATTTTTATAACATAAAACTATTTGAAAACCTCTTTATTTTAGAATATTATTGAAAACATATAATGTAATATTTTAAAACAAATAAAATTAAAATTAATTTTATTTGGGAATTGTCTTCAAGTATCTTTTGAAATCATTTTTTAAAACATTGTTTTTGAATACAATTGAATTCATACTGATGAAAAAGACGGTTATATTTTACATGAATAAATTATCTTAATTACCATATAGAGTCGTAATGGAACTAACACATGAGGGTATCTTGAATAGATATAGGATAAGAAAACTCTAGAACATTATTGAGTGATGGACAATAAGATTTCACCAAAGGAAACAAAAATATAAACAATCTTGAAAAGAAATGAGATGTGCCTGAATAAAATCTTATAAGTTGGTGACTTGGGATCATACTCTCAATATAAAAAAATATAATGACATGAATATTAAGATATCTTGAAAAAATATATATTAATTATTAAAATGTAAAATTTGTTTATATACACATAGAAAAAGTGTTTAGGTTCATAACAAGACAAAAGTCTTGATGAATGAAAAGTGAGACCAATCGGTGTAATAGATTTAATAACTTTTGGAACATAAACCCTGTGAAAGAAGAATAATAAAATGGATATGTGAATTAAAATAAATTTAATTATATTATACATTGAATATAATAATGTTAATGACATACACCACAAAAATTGAAGGACTGGCGAATATAACATGTAACTCAGGGAAATTAAAAGTAAGATGAAATCCCCTTACCTTATGTCTTGAATCTCTATGTACTCATACAATAATCCTATATAATAATTATAATATTATTATAAATATTTTAAATAATCATATTCATACATCTATTAAAATATTTTGTTTTTTATAACATTATATTAACCACTTGTTAACGATCACATGTTAAGGTTTCACATCGGGTAATAATCGCTTTGTTATTCACATGTGTATTAATTTGTTGTATTGTTGGTCCATATACTTATATCATGATTACATAATGTAAAAAATAATATAATTATATTATATATCTGGTATATTTTTATTAAAGTATTCTATATAGTATTAGAGAAAGAAATGGAATAAACCGTTCATGGATATGGTAAGATGTACGTATGCATGAATGTTATTTCTGACTCTGTTGTCATATTGAAATAATGTATATAATTGATATATATATATATGTTTATATATATATATAATTATTATAGTAGAATTAATAAATCATATAATACATAAATATTCATTAAAACTGTCTCTAATACATTCAATGTGGTGTGAGAATGACTCACAACAGTTTGAGGTGTGGTAGTCCACACATCCTCAAACAAGATTATATTATTAAAACCTAATGTAAATTAAAAATATTCATGTTTTAAAAGAATTAAATATGATTCAATAAATATTAAATATAATATATTACATATATAAATATATTTTGCAGCATAATGGCCCCCATTATTGGTGGTTAGGAAAAAAGAACAATCATCATTTTGTGAGGTAGTAGTTAATCATACATAGAAACAATATGTTCACCATCTATTTGATGGTGGTGTGTGTAACTTTATTTAATACCAAATTACTAAAAAATTACTAGTATTTGGATGATACTGGTTTTCTCACAATATAATGGGATAAAGAGTGTGGAGGGGTACATAAAGGAAATAAAGGAACTGATCCCGAGAGAATATATTGCATCATCACCAGGTAACTCCTTTTTGTGTGTTCAAAAAGGAAACCATGTAAAACATTATTCTTAAAGGGATTATTCAAAGTCCAATGGATTATTTTTTGAGGGTTATTTTGGTGTATATTTTTCGAACATAAATGGTTTTCTTGGTGTGAGTAATGGGTAGAGGCAGTGGTCTTTTAATAAAATTTACTAATCTGGTTGGTACAAAATATTTGTTAGAATTTTCCTTTAAATATTAGTCATAACAACATGTTGTATATTATATTTTTTTAAATTAAATTCACATATGTTGAAAAATTAGTACTTCTTCTAATCCCATATACGGGACAAAATAATGGAGTCTAATGTCAGATAAAGTTGAAATGATTGTTATCATTTAATATTCAGTTCAATGTGAAATCGATTCTAATGAATTATATTCTATAAAATATGTAATATTATTTTTATTGGCCCTTAAAAATCATATATAATATCATTTATAATTAATAATTAGTTAAACTAAAATGTAATTTTTTACTAAAAAGAATTATTTTTCATTATTCATTAAAATATAATGTTTCTCAAAAAAAATCTGAAAAAACCATCGTACGAAAATTTAGATGTTATAAATTCAAAATCTATATTTATATAATAAAATTTAATTTATAAATTTTTATAAAATTACATTCATTATTATAAATGGTTAAATCTATAAAATGATGATTTTAAACATAGAAAGGACTTTTACAAGACTCATATATTTATTTTTCAGTATGTTTAATTTATATAAAACAATTATAGAAAATAGTCAAATAAATATAACTTGGGAAAAATACTATGTTATAATTATAATATTTATATAATAAAAACAATAAAAATATATGTTTCAAAGAAATTCAGTGTTATATTTATCGTACACCAACTCAGCCTTGCATGCATCGTATGACTACTCGGTTTTGCGTGTAACAAACATCAAGTTGTTTTAGTATGAATAAAATATTTGAATATATGTATTGAATTATATAAATTTAAATTTAAATTTATTAGAGAAATGGTCTATAAAATCATTGGGTGTTACGGTTTGTGTTTAAAAAGTTACAAAATTTGTCATGTAATTTTTGTCTCAAGTTGACTACATTGAGATACATGTCATGTTATGCCCTATATTTTTCAATGGGTTATATATACTTCCCTTTGGAATTTTATATCATGAATATACTTATTTAAAGATATTTTAAGCTTCATTTTATTTTATTTTCTCATGTAGAGTATGAGTAAAAATTAGGATAGTTGTAAGGGTTTATTACTACAATCTCATAATTAATT
The DNA here is from genome assembly GCA_963277665.1 of Viscum album. Lineage (NCBI taxonomy): Eukaryota > Viridiplantae > Streptophyta > Magnoliopsida > Santalales > Viscaceae > Viscum > Viscum album. Next base: position 1,142,782,938 of record OY728159.1, on the reverse strand, counting down.
GGGATTGTTTATGCTTATGCTTAAATTGATGAAATATTATGATCCATATGTAAATAAGACTCATTAATTATCTTCTCCTAAATTTATCCATGATATCATAATATATTGGTACCATTTTCCCAATCATTGGTACTTATGATAATTAATAAAATAATTTTATGAAAATATAACTTTATTTATCATTTGGGTTCAGAAATATGGGTTCTTTAAAAACCTCCTTTTAAAATATGGTATGAAAAATGATTAATATTATAAATGGATGCTTAATGCATCTTTTTACAAATTATTTTACTATATATAAAAAAATTAAAGAGAATTTTCTTTTCTATTTTTGATTGTGGAAGTTTTCTAAACATTTAGAGGTTCAAAAGGAATGTTAAGTATGTACATACTAAAATGTCGTCATGACCATAATTTACATGAATCATACAATATAAAATTACATGTATATATTTAATGAAAATTATTTCCTAATATTATTAAAATTTCTGGATAAAGTGTTTCAAAAATGTATTATTTTTAATTTTTTTTCATGGAATCAATTTTTTTCTTTGAGAAACTTATTTTCAAATAAATTAATTTCAATGATTATTAAAATTCCATTAAATGTTTTTCAAGATATTTTCCAAAAAAAAATTCATATTTTTTTCAACCCTTCATTGTATTTTTGAAAAAAAATATTCAAACAAAATTATTTAAAATGTTATTATTCATTATTTATGAGTTTTGAAGATGTTTTCGAAGAAAATGTTATCCAAACTATTTATAAATTTTTTCTTACATTATCAAGGATATTTTAGATTATAATGGTTTTAAAATTGATTTATGTTCTGAATATATTTTTTTATAGTGGAAATGATATTTTACTCTAAAAATTCATTAAATGAAATTGTCATTCTTTCTTTATAAGAAAAATTATTTTTAATGGTTTTATGAAAATAATTTTTTGAGAAATTATATTTTCTATATGATATGTTCCATGTGTGCTTTCAAAACCCTTATCTGTAAATGATGATATAATTTTTTATATTTTATAATTTAATGGGGATATAATCCTAGAATACCATTTATATTCATTCCTAAAAGGGTTTTTGTTTTGATGGAATGATGTTTATGACACCCTTTATCTTCCATGGGATATATGATTTTGGAACACTCTTGCTCTATTTGGTTACAAATTAATGAAATGATTTGAAAATATATCTATATACCAAAAGATATGATGTGATTAAATATTAATGATTCCCATTTCATTTCATGGTTTATGATTTGATATTGATAAATCCAATCTATTTTCATGGTTTAATATATGATGAATGGTTTGTTATCATATCATACATGCGTGTATGACTTCATTATGTGATGTGTCTGACATGTATCATTATCTAATGAATATGATATTCAAAGAAGTTTTAGGATCTTAAAGGGTTCATCGTAGGTAATGAAAATTTTGAAAAAAGAGGTCATCCAATTCTGGATTCAAAGGGGTACATAAGAGGGAATACCATGATCAAAATAAGATGGTATCGTAATCCACAAACAATTGGGTACATTGTATGGAATAAAATTTTGAAAATGAAGGAATCTTAAGAATGAAACATGTGGGTATATCTTAGGGAATCACAGGAATTAAAAAAGAAGTAATCCAATGTGAAAACATAATAGGGTATATATGATAGAATTCCATTCCAAAAAAAAGAGGGCATACCAAGACTAATACAATGGGGTAAATTATGAGGCATAAAAATACTTGAAAAATATTGTACATAGGAGGGAATACCATAACCAAATCAGCTATACTGGTTATTATCCAATGCATAACGTGTTATAAATTTATACATAGGATGCCTTGGTAGAGGATGTAAATCCTTATATGCATGCCACTCATTCAGTGTATTATTCCTAAAATACCATTTAATGGATTATAATCTATATTTTCTTATGATCCATGTCATATGAAATTATAATATTAATTACATGACTCAATTTTATGATCTTTGATGTGCATGTTTAGATCTTATAATGTTATGATCACATTCTCATAGACTTATTCTCATCCTTGTCTTCTTTTTATACCTTTTCTAAGAATCTAATATCACCCTTATATCATGTTATATTTACCTGGGTTATGAAGTATGGATTTCATTATATGTACAAAAGGAAAAGTTATTTTGTGGGAAACATTAAAGATCATTAACCAAGTTAGATGATTTTCCCATGTATCCAAATACATTAAACTATTATTGTCTTTAGGAATTTACTATTGTAATGTTAATAATATTCCTCTAAAATTATGTAATATAAATATATTTTAATCTTGGTTCGCTATATCGAAGGCTTGGGATTTAGATCATATCCCCATGCTGACTGAGGCTCGCCATGTGGGAGTAGAACATGCCTTGAGGTAGACTCATATTATTTCCAATATTAAGGATGTTCATTGCAATTTTAATTTAGATTCTAATAGAGAGTATAATATTCATTTATAACCCAAATCCATGGGGCAGAAGTAATTTCATAATTTCATAAAGAATGTCATACTATTAAATCCATGGAGAAGATGGAGGTTCATGTTCTTAATATTCTCAAATCCAGTGTCCTTGAAGATGTAAAATACACATTATTAAAACAACAAGGGTATTTCAACACATCATCTAATGTAGAAGGTGACCATTACCATGATAAATCTCTTTTTGGTGGTGTGGATATGGATATCAGGGACTCTTCACATGTCATCTTCTAGGGTCAACCGGCCTATGGTGATATCTCCCATAGAAAAACAAATCTAAACCTTGCACAGACACCTATATGAATATAGGTCTTCAAAACACAGATGAATTCATAAATACAGGTTCTCAAAACATCGTGTTCAGTAGAATATAGCTCCCTATAAACTCCTTGCAACACTCCACTCTAGTCAACAGGTGCCCCAAAAAGAATATTCTATGGTCCAAATAAATGGATGCATGTATGAATGATGAATAGGATAGAGATATTTATATATGGGTAGAATTACCTAGAAACAACCTCTCTACCATATCTTGGGCTCTTTCCACATATGACAATGACTTCCCAGATGAGCTTGAAATGTAGTGAATTCAATATCTATAGAAAAACATGTGGTCTTCTCATCAAAGATGGATAGATTGACATCCCCCCTATCCAATATATGTGTATCATATTCATCTCATCAACACACACTATTTTTCGTATAATAAGTATTTATTTTTTGTTCCCTATAACCCAAGTTTGTATATCATGACAAACACCTGCGTAGTTATTCTGTTAACCTTGTGAAAACAATATGTAGAATGATATCCAATGAATCACTAGAAATATGTATCTAGGGATGAGATAAATATAAATAATTACACATCACTATATCATCAATACAATAGGAACCTTTAGATACAAAATCCAGTAATATCATAGCCACTAAAAAAATCAGTGGATTGGGTAACATGTGATCCATTTAGTCACTACAATAGAATTCCATTTCTTAAACTATTCAAATACATTATAAATGGAGAAAGAGGACAGTATATGAATCATTTAATAAATCCCATCAAATAAACAAGGAAGAATTTAGGATAGGGAAGAACATGTTTATATCAACTCATGAACTTCTTGAAGAAATAATCTCCCATCATGGGCTGCCATATCAATCTACTAATACATAAGCCCAACTACTAAACATCGAATACATCATAGTATTATCTACCACAACATCCATCCATGATTTAAATTATCCCTCTAGTCCTTTGGAATTTCTACCACTACATCCACCCCTCATAAATGAAATTGTTGAGAGGATTTAAGATATATCATTGGATACTAAAAATAGACCACATCCCACTCACCTAAGAGAATTTATATCTCAATCATCATCTCTAGGTTAACCATATTCAATGAAAACACTATGGAAATAAATGTACATTCTATATCAACCCTATATAGACAGGATGGATGAATTTATCTCTCCATGTCCATACATGGAGTCATCAAATCTTTGAATGGAGTCATTGTATCTTCAACAATTTGATAAATCATTTTTAGTTGGCTCCCTAAATAGATCTAATCCCAGAGGGCTGGAATTATTTTAATCCTCGTCATCACAAAAGATCTAATTATTCTCATCCAGATTTGGTGGAAAATATCAATGCTCGTAATCTCATCATTTTCTTCCACCATAAAACTAACCTCCACTATTTCAGGACAATTTGGTAGCGATTACTTGAAACATCATCAAGTTAAGTTGCCACAATCCATTAAGGTGGATTGTACAATGAAGAAAATAAAACCCTACCAGGGTCTTAATCAAATGTGATCCAATATGGAAAAGGGTTCACGAAATGACTCTAATGGAGGGAGTGCATAATCATCATGTTGTGTTGAATGTAAAGGGAAATCCACCATTATTGGATAAACTGATTTAAATTATATCCTTATTAATGAAACCAATATTATGGAACATGACATATATGTTGAGTGACACAACACTAGAAACAAACCTGAAGAGGAAGGTGATCAGGATGCACCAACCAAGGATGAACACACCTAAAACCATAGGATGCATCAAAATCAGGCACATCCAAATATCGTGTTACAAAAACTATAGTTGAAGACTTATAATAATAATGGTAATGGTGTGGATACATCTGAACCATCACACAGAATGGTAAAACTTTATTCCATAAAATAATATTTTATACAAAATGTGAATGAAATACATACTCTCAAATAACTCAATGAAGAGCTACTTAGGGGTAATATTTAAAATAGTTATTTTCTTCATGAATAGAATAATATTCTTCCTCCGATGATAAATATACCTCGAAGAGCAGATATTTAGTGTCAAATTGGCCCCAAATCCAATAAGATGATCCACATAAATGTGAATGTCGAAAGTGATCAGGAAATCACACTATTATGGTGAAACATTTACCTCTATAACATAAATATTCATTCATTTCATGAATTGATAATCATTTGTATATGAAAATAGTAACACATCATTTGGCCCTTCACACTCCCTATATATGGAATGTGGAATGGGAAATAGTTTCCTTTGAACGGATCAATGTCAGTGAGTCCCTAACAACTCAAATGGAATCCATGGAAGTTCACTGTGCACCTATTTAGACTGAGAAAAATACGTTTCTAAAATATATGGATGACACTGATCCTCCACCCAATATTCTAAATCCTATATTCTATACCATTGATTTAATTATAGAAACGTAGAAGCATATGAAAATCCTTTTATTTTGATTTGGATCAATGATGGGTCCTTGGGATCTAATTTAGGAAAAATAATTGAGGTGTTTTGTACAAAATCTAGTAGGCCGAACCTTCCTTCGATACAATAGCATCCTTTTATGATTTGTTTCATGATAGGAACACCTTATTTACTAATTCATTTACTATTTCCTCTCAATAATAATGAAAATAAAAATTTCCCCTGAATAACTGAATGAAATAATAAAATACATGGGTGTTTGGATTCATGGCCTGATGGAATGTTTTAACATATTAATTCACCATTTATCCCTCATAAGAGAAATTTATCAATGTCTAGGATGAAAATATATGATATGATCTATAGAAACCGTTGATTCTAATAAAATATCTTGGTGGGATGAATGAGATGACAAAAATGGAACAACTTATATAAGACTCCATTCTGCAAACCCAAGACAAACCTTTAATCAGGACCATAGCATAAGAAAAATTCATGGGAAGTTAGAAACTATCATTATTACCCTAGATAAATTAGAAGTACCCATTAAATCACTAAGGTAGGTCCTCAACTTCCCAATGCCTTTTTAATGTGGAAAAAACAACAAAATGGACCTCGAGTTGATGATAGAAGATATCTAGGTCATCCATGGTGTCATAGTCAATATTACATCAATGTTTGAGATACAACATAGATGGGAATGTTTTCATAGTAAATGGTGATAATTTCCCCTTTATGATATGAATATCCACATATGCATAGGCTATTTTCAACAATAGGTATGTAAAATAACCAATAGTGGATGATGATATATTGGTTTAAGTAACAAGATGTTTAGTAAACTCCCGTTAAAATACTAAGAGTATGATAATCTGCAACTATGTACTCACTGTAATTATATTTGAGGGCATAGACATAATCCAAGACATTTAATCTCCTCATGTCACTATCTATAGTTAATAAAAAAAATATATTCTGGAATCTCTCTACAAAAACTAATGCTACAGGGAATGATAATGCCTCATCTCAAGGCATCTCTCACCCCAACAGTGAAAAAGATTCCCCCAGATTACCAAAATCATCTTTGAATTTTTCTACAAACATAGACCTAGAAGAGAAGGATGATGACCTTAGAGATCCCCCTCTGGTATTTGAGTTAGGAGTCTCCACAACCATTTCTCTGCTCAGGTGGATAAATTTGGGAGAAAAATAAGACATGGGTCCTGCACTGATTATTTCTTCCATTCCACCTAAGGAGCAAGATATTTACATCACATTTATAATGAAAAACGGATATGTGTTCACCTTGAATTATGATGAAATTTCAAAATTGAATCAAGAAGTGTCTACAGACCATTTTATCAGACCTAATGGGAATCAAGATGTCATGAAGGTATCTTGGTGGAAGAACCTTTCTCATGAGACCAATTTAGAGGTGGAAGTTGACAAATTGATCAAAGAAAACACTGTATGAGAAGTAAAATACCCAACATGTCTTTCCAACATCATCCCTTTGAATAATAATAATGGGAACATCAGGGTCTTCATCAATATACTAGACTATAAATCACACTGCCCAAAGGATGACATCCAATTTCCAATCAAAGAATTCTTGATCGATGCACACCTTATCTTTCATGCCCATTCCACCGTGGGTTGTTAATTAGGGTACAATCATGTGAAGATGTCCCTGAATTTAAGGATGCCACTACCTTCAGAGCACCATAAGGAATTTTATACTATCATTAACTACCTTCATCTTAAGAATTCTAAAACTATATACCATCACACCATGAATTATATTATCAATCCATTCATTAGAAGAGTAATTAAATTTTATGTCAATTACGAGGTGTTCCAATCCCATAGAAAATGTGGTCACATAAAATATCATCAAAAAGACATCAACATGCTATGAAAGCTTAATCTAAAGATAAATATGCTAAAATTTACTTTTTGGGTAACATTAAGAGAGTTCCATTAAATATTGGTATGTAACCATGATATTGAGGTTGACCTATAGATGACTAGTGATATTTTAGAAATGTCACTCCTTAGAATTTTCCAAGAACCATGGGTGGATATCAAAGAACTTCACATAAATTCGGAATTTCATATCCATCCTAGATGGAAAATATCCCCCCTTAAACAATATAATGATGATTGACATTGAATATTAATAGAAATAGCACTAAAAATAATCCTTTGATAGTCTCATGATGTATCTACTACATCAACTGATCCTACTTCCAATTGTAGAAGGGAGGACACTAATATTATATGTAGCTACCATGGATGTAACGAATTGACAAAAGTTACCCTAATACCTGACAACTGATTCGATCCATCACATACCTGAAAACCATTGTTGTTCCCCATGGGATGGTGATAAGCTCCTAGGAATCGAATGACAAAAAAGAGGAAAAAATTTAACCCAATGTAGACAATAGGAAATAATATATATAGAAAAAATAAGAAATGGTGGAAGACTAAAAAATAAATATTCCATAACTATAATGGAAAAATGGAAATTTAACAACTCAAACAATAGCTAAAAATACTTACAGACAACTCTAACTACCATTAAATCAAAACCAAAAAAAAAATACTCACATGATGGAATGGAGGAACTCAAACCATCTCCCCACTAGTTACCCATCACAACTGACATGAACCTCACTACTTCAATGTGCCGCTTTTCCTTTTCCTTCACTGGAAGGAAAACAATGGTCTACACACCATCGAAGTAGTGTGTAGGGTGTCAGATAACATGCACAGTACGATCCCACCCAGGTGCTCCCAAGAAATTCTATATATAACACTTCCTATATTCATATTTTAAATTTAATAAATGGAATGATAAGAAGTACAGTTCTATAGAAAACATGTTAAACATTCCCTTTTCTACACTTCAAAACAAAAGCAGGTATATCCATTTCAAATCTTGTTTTTCATTACATTTTTTCACATGAATAAATATGCCTATTGAGGCTAATATATAATGATATAAATAATAAACATAATCTCAGGTACCATACACTAAGTAATATTATAGGTCTAGGTAGTAGACTACTCGTACAATAAGAATCATGTGCACTAAACTGGACCTAGAATAACAAGTCTGGGAAATAGAAGAATACCACATGAGTAAACCCCCAAAATGTCAATATCAGTCCTCTAGAACAACGTGCCTATGAAACATAAATAAGTCCCATAAAAAACCGACTTGATAAAAAAATTGATAATCTAATTAATCTAAACCTTCCACCTATGTACATAAGGTAACACTTGGGATACATTTCAAAAATTCAATTTCAATGATTCGAAAACCATTCAAAACCATTTAAAAATCAGTTTATCAAATGTTAGGGAAACCCTATTTTTCTTTCAAACCTATTTTACAACAGACAAAAAAATCATTCTAATTTAATTAAACAATTTTTAAAAGAAAATTTCAAATAAAATCAACCGGAAAATTAATATTATCTAGAGACAGAACCACTTACCTCAATGATCAGTTTGCACTACAAAAAATGGAATCCAGAAGCAATGAAACCTAACAACACCATCAATGAAGGAACTATATTGAAACATGCTCCTCAAAGGATTGATTCAATTTAGAATAAAATTAATTGAAATATTTATGAAATAACATGTACCTCAAGAATGAAGTTCCACTACACCACAACTACCCAAGGAATGAACATCAAGAGAATATCCCACAATGGATCTAGATGAGGACAACAAGAAACATCCTAATTTAATCAGTAGATCTGGTAATTCAAGGGGATATCTCTATCATGTTCAACCACAAGGAATATTCATATAGAACACTTACTTGTATAGATGAACTGTAGAAAAATTGATGAACCATATACCATTAGATCAATCCAAATGGTGTGATGCCTCTAAAAAATGACTATGAGCAGTTTAGGGATGATAGCCAAGAGGTTCTCGAGGAAAGAGGCCATTAAAAATAGAAAATTGCATGATATAATCCATTGTGTGGGGCAGGTCATGACATGTACACATTTATCAAGATGTGTAGTCCACTCTAGATAAGTTACACAAAAAACCATTCACCTTAGCAAAAAAATCACTATTTCACCCATGGATGAGGTGTACCTCATGTACATGACATGTACTATGTAACAACATGATTTCTCCATTCACAGCATGAATCTGATAGCCAGTAGAAGATGTGTACCTTAGGTACACGATGTGTACCTATTTTGTTACCAGTTGTAATCCCAAAAAATCACATCATTGATTTTTTAAAACTATAAGGGAACATTGAAAAGGGGAAAACATACATCATCAAGGTAACATGATGTTACAAAATCCCTACAATAATTACTTTATGTCCCTGAGAAGTCTTGTGGAACATGTGACCAATAGAAAAAAATGGGGTCACTACTCCATCATCAACGATGCACATTCCCAAGCCTCATGACAATCTGATCATTTTTTCTAAATAAATACGACAAATAGAATCAACATACCATGCAATACATTCTCTTGATATTCAATGATGTCAACTGGTTTCTCTAAAATAGATGATCCTGGTTCTATCTCTATTTCATCACTACATAGAACATAATTTGGGTAAGGGTGATACTTCCTGAGCTGAGATAAGTGGAAACATCGTGAATTTTTTCAACTAAATCAGAAGTGCTAAATGATAATCAACATTCCCAAGACATTCAGTGATCTAAAATGGTCCATCATATCTTAGAGCCAATATTCCCTATTTTCCAAGTCAACTGTTACCAAAACATGGAGAAATATTCAAGAAAACCGAGTCACCTATGGAAAACTCAAAAGCATGAAGACACTGATCTAGGTTACATTTTTATGATCTCTAGGTTGTAATAAGATTACATCACACTTATAGAATCATTACTGATATCTCCTAAACTATACTTGGTCCAAACAAAGATACTTCACCCACCTCTTCCCAACAAAGTGGGGGTCAGAATAGGAGACCATAAAATTACTCAAAGAGGGACATTCTGATTGATTAATGATATATATTTTTGTAAAAATTCCTCACCTAGTCCCATATAGATATCCCATGATCCAAAAAAATCCAAGATGCAATAATGAACCATATCCTTTGATTTTAATTACACGCTCCGATTTTTCATCTGTTTTTTAATGGTATGTTGTGATCAACTTGAACTGAGTCCCCATTTCCACTAGAAGACTCCTCCAGAACCGCTAAGGTATCATAGGATCCATATCTGAAACAACGGTAGAAGGACTCCCTTGTAACCACATGATCTCTTTCCCATAGAGTTTACCATGATCTTCTACTTCGTTAGTGTCTTTCATTTGAAAGAAATGAGAAGACATCATCAATATATAAACAACCGACAAGATAGAATATCCCCCATTAGGACAACATGGATAACCCACAAAAAAATGGGATATCTCATCCGACAACCAAAGTGGAACCGGGAGAGTCTGAAGAAAACTAGAGGTATTCATGTCCTCTGTTTTTAACCATTACTAGGTGTAACAAAGGGAAAAATAATCACAAATGTCACACTTCATACCTGGCCACCCGAATTATCATCTCATGTCTTATTACATATTCCTATTGAATGGATGAATAGACCATTAAGAGATATGAAAATAAATCAATTTTGAACTTCTCACATATGATATGGTGACAACATGATTTCTGATGTGAGGAATGCCATCTAAATAAAGAGACAAACTGGGAATGGTCCACCCATCATAATAGTTTTGTTGAATCTTCTAAAACTCATCATCATTCTACTGAAATTTTAAGATATGATCTATGAGGGATGATGTTAACTGAACAGTGGTCAGAAACATCCCTGAAACAACCTTCTGAGTATCCAAGTAGAATTGATCAAGAATCCCAATAATATTCCACTCTCCCATCGATTCTAGGATAGCTTGTGATGGTACATTCCTTCTTAGAGCTTCTGTAACAACACTACCTCTCACCAGGGTGTAAGGGATGTTGATGTCAAACATCATAAGGTATTATATCCATCACATTTAACTAATAATCATTCATTTTTGGAGAAAATATATATATCAGACTCTTATGATTAGATAAGACTGTGAACATCTTCCCATAGAGAGTGCACCGCCACAATTTAAGAAAACGAATCACCGCAACAAGCTCTAAATAATTAGTGTGGTATTTTTTCTCATGTGGTTAGATATAACAAGATCCATATTCCACCACATGATCATCCCTCGTAATCACACATCCAAAACTAGGACCAGATACATCACATAACACCACACACCACTTATTGGGTTTTGGTATGATTAGAACGTGTTTTGATGTCAGAAGTTGTATGAGTTAATCAAAAGAGGACTGAAACTTTTCATCCCATGGGAATTTTACCAAATTATTGGTATGAGTAGTCAAAGGTAATGTTATATAGTATAAATCCTTAACAAATGATCATATGTATCATGAAAGACTAATGAAGGTTTTAATTTCAATGACATTTCGTGGTTCCTTCCATGATAAAATAAATTTTACCTTCTTTGGATCAAATGATAATCTATTATCATAAATTATGGTCCACAAAAACATCACTTATTTAATCCAGAAACTACATTTTAAAATATCCCATATAGATGGTGACATCTCAAAACATCCAGAACAAAACTCAGATGTTGGTCGTGCTCACGCTCAGATTTCGAATAAAATAAAATTTCATCCACAAAAACATCCACAAAACTGCCAATATATTGATGGAATATCTGGTTCATCAAATCAATAGGAACTAAAAGAGTTTCATTCAGACACAAATGCATCACAAGATATTCAAAATGGCCATATGTACTCTGGAAGGCCATCATTTGTATATCAGACTCTCAAACTCTAATTTGAAGATAACCCGACCAAAGATGAATCTTTGATAACCACATTGAATCCTTTTCTTGATCAACCAAATAATTCACATGAGGAAAAGGGAATATATACTTAACCATTACCTAGTTCAACATCCAATTTACCACAGACAACCAAAGTGAACCACCTTATTTCATAGAGAAGTTACCATGGGATTCCCTAGGAGTAACACTAGGGTTAATGAATACTTTCCCAAATAGGTTTCCCAAAGAAATCATGAGCTCCTTCAACTCTGCTGGTGCTATATGGTATGAAGGATTTAATATTTGATATTCACCTACCATCTGGTCAATCATTAACTCTACCTCCCCTAAGGAGGAATACCTAAGAATTCATCAGGTAAAAATCAAGAGTGTCTCTGAAAACAAAATCCAGATTCTCAATAGTAGAATCTTTATCAGGCATAAACACAATAGCAACCAACAAACTCCATAAATTAGGGTGGGATGGTTCTGTAGGACCTGACCTCGGGTCCCACTCTCCTTGAAACATGGAAGATATCACATTGGCAGCATGAAACTAAATATGCCGATGATAATAGTTTTCCTCATCTTGATGAGTGAAAATCTAATCCATACTAGTGATGACATCAAAAAGATCTCGATCAAGAATGGAAAAATCCCAAATCAACGCCATGTAAGATATCCTCAACAAAAAAGGGCATTGAAACCCCATCCCTTTCGTTTAGAAAAGTTGTGTTGCTAACTCCATTGTAAAGGAATTAATTTTTAAAGGATGATTAATCATATAAAAAATTGTGTAGATAGAAATGATTGGGAGGGACCAGTATCAATCAATGTAATTTCTACATATTCTACAATATGGTGTGTACCTCTCATTGCTACCGAACCTACATCAAAATTCATTAGACACTCATCTACTATGTGTAAATGATTCAATCTTGAGGACTATGGCAGTATCCCTATAGACACAGATGGTTTTTACTGCACTGCACTATCCTTTGGAGATGACAGACGCTGACCATAATGGGGTGTACTCATAACCTGACAGAAACACGACATGTAACCAACACATCCACAGCTGTTGAACGTATTCAGGGGAATAGTACAAAAATTTATTGTTTAACATCACTTTTATAACATATATCATGTAAAATGCACACATATAGTGACAATAGATAGTGAAGAGGAGGCTTGGTACAAAGACCAACCTCCACCACTTCTGCTACAATCCTTCCACACTCTCATATTCCCATGAATTCCACTAAAGCTATCACCATATAGAAGAGATGAGTAAGAAAAAACAACCTTGAATTCCATGCCCATCTCTACCATTATTTCACTTCCCAATATCTCTATATAAGTAGTAATATTCTACTCGAACACCTATGATCTAATGTCTGAGTGCAAACACCACATGTACATATGCGCCTTTACCTGGTTATTCCATACCACATCCAGAGACAAAGGACAATCTCACCAAAAAATTGGTGTTTTCTAATACCTAATTCTCTCCTTGCTAAAACTATATAACAATATATATTTTTCCAACATCAGTGAATATGTAAAATGTTGTGGAAAGAACATGGTTCTGTAACCCTTCCAATTCATGCCCACATGTCTCTCTGTATGGACCATAGAGTCCTGCAAATTCTTGCTGGAACCCTCGAGTCAGAACACTGTGCACTTCAGCATGATATTCTCAAGTGTCTCTTGGAATTTTAATATTTGATTATTACTATCCAACCAATCCTCCTCCTCTGAAGGTATTTTTGATATTTTAATGGATGTTTCATTATTGCCCAAGAACTCATGTGATCAATCTCCTTCTCCACCAGCTCTAATACATACCTCATTCACTATATTCTAAACATTTGTAAAATCATTATCAATATCAAAGAATTATCATATTATCATCTTGAATAGATTATGATCCATAGGTGCATTACATTAAGTATCGTCAACATCACCTTCTTGAAGAACCTGTTGAAGGCTTATTGGAGGCATACTACTACACACCGAAACATAATAATGTTTAGACACCCAAAAAAAAATTCAATTCAAACTAAAAAATCCTAATTTAAAAAAGTATGATTTTAATATTACATTGAACAATAGAGATACATATCCCGATATCCCATGGAAACATGGATCTTGTTACGAAAATATTTGGCCATGTAATTATCAAAAAATACCTCTCATGTCCTGATAGTCCAATTAAAATTTTAAAAAGTAACCCAAGGAAGTAATTTTAGAGGACATAACATAAATCTGAAACCAATATATAACAAATCGAGCAAGTATTCCCTGAAGTAAAACACCTGAACCAATCCATCACATAAACTAAGGGTGTTCCCAATCAGCATGGGATGGAGACAAGCACCTGAGAATCCAACAAAAAAACTGATGGAATGATATTTATAAACATAAAAATCCCCATTTCATATATATAGTGAAAATAAGAAATAATGGATGACTAAAAAAATATGCATTCCATATCAATATGTACAAATAGAGGGAACCAAAAAACTAGTATATTACCTGAAAACAACAAATGTAATGTATGACAACAAAGGACTCAAAACCAATCATCTACTCCAATGATTGCCTTAATGAATTCTATCCATCTATCCACTAGAAACTTATCCTAGGTGAACTGAACCTCACTACCTCACTAAAACAGCTTTCCTTTCCATGCACTGGAAGGAAAACAATGGTCTACAAACCACCAATGTAGTGCCTAAGGTGTAATCTATTAGGCTTAGTAGTATTCAACCCAACTGTTCAATAAACTGAATATGTATAATAATTAAAGCATGCCTATTTAAAATTTAATACATGGAATGATAAGCAGTAATGATGATTTATGGAAAACTTGGTAAAAATTTCCATTTCTAATATTCTAAAAAAAAGTATATCAGTTTCAATGAGTATTTTTAATAATATTTTCCCACAATAATAAACATTCATATTAAGGATAATTTCGAGTGGAACGAAAATGAAAAATAGAATCAAATGTATCCCACACCATGAAATATAATATTTCTAGGCATCAGACTACTCGTACCATAAGAATAACGTTCAAAAAACTGATCTTGGAACAATTGTCCAAGGAAGAAGAGGAATACCCCAGGTGTAACCCCCCCAATGTCAATATCGGTCGCCTAGAACAACGAGTATAAGAAACAGAGTAAAGCCCCACAACAACCTTCCTTAATAATAACAAAGCAATGAATGATGTCATCAAGATAATCCTTCCACATTTGTACGCAAGTTAAACCATGTTCTCAAAATTGACATTCAAGTTCAATGCATTGAAAACAATTGGAAACCATTTCACATGGAATTTATCAACAGTTGGGGAAAACAAACTTTTCATTGAAAATTATTTTCCAACAGATACAAACAATCATTCCAATTTCATAAGTCAATTTATAATGTAATTTTAAAATCAAGACAAGAATGTTCATTATCATAGGCTAGAGACGGAACAACCTACATCTATTGTTGGGTCGTACACACCCACAGTGGAATCAAAAATCAATGAAACCCAGAAATGTTGTAAAAAAAGGCCCTAGAATAAAACCCACTCCTAAATGGATTGACTCAAAATAGAAGGAAATTTATTTTATAATAGAACAAAGCCCACACAACACAAGAAAGAACATCCATTTCACCACAACTAGCCATGGAACAACCTTCGATAGAAGATCGCGGAATTGATCTATATTAAGACAATAAGAAACATAAAATATTGATCAATGTATCTGATAATGCTAGGTGAGGGTGCTATCACGATCAATCTTAAGGAATAATTGGATAGAACACTTTCCCAGATAGACACACCATAGAAGTGTTTAGTCAATAAGGTTTTTCTTTATGACATTTCCATGTCTTCTTGTTTTGAAATTCACAAACACCTTATACTTAAGAAAATATTATTTTTACCCCCATTAAGAAAAATTTACTTCTTTATGGAAATTTACCTTAACCTAGATTTTCTTATACATAGCAATATTATTCTTAAATTCAAAAACCGGATTCATAACCAAATTTTCGGAGCCATATAATGAAAATATTTGGAGCATTCTGTTTTTAGGATTCGAATTCTGGATATGATCTGTAATGTAGTTTTAATCCAAATTCTGGACTCCGAACTCTGAAGAAGTTCGACTCCGAACTCTGAAGAAGTTCGACTCCAAACTCTGAAGAAGTTCGACTCTGAACTCTTAAGCAGTTCGACTCTGAACTCTGAAGAAGCTCGACTCCGAACTCCTAAGCAGTTCAACTCCGAACTCTTTAGTAGTTCGACTCCAAACTTTTATACAGTTCGACTCCAAACTCTTAAGAAGTTCGACTCCGAACTTTTAAGCAGTTCGACTCTGAACTCTTAAGAAGTTCGACTCCGAACTCTACAGGTTTAGAATCCGATCTCTGGTGAAACCAGACTCCGAATTCCTATAAAACATAATCCGAACATTTCTTAACATAGACTCCGAACTTCATTTTGGATACACTCCGATCTTTTGACTTGCTTACACTCCGAACTATTAATTAGATTTTACTCACTTTTCCTTCATTTCAAAACAATGTAGTACATTCAGTTATACATAGTTTGTTATATAACGATGCCATCTATTGTGTTTCTAACTAACCGTTGGTTGAGTTACACGTGTACAGCTCCCTCCGAGTTTCATAGAAAATATGACCGTTGGAGGAGGGAGATGACCGTTGGAAATTTTCCTATAAATAGGAGCTCATTTAAAAGAGCTCATACACAAAAATATAGAAGTTGATCGATCTAGGGACCACACGCTGCTAAGTTGATTTATAGAGAGAGAAATCTTTTCATTCCTTGTGCGTACTAAACCGCTCGTTCATTTTTTGCTTCATGCGACTCCGAATGTTGGTGATTACATTCAAGGACTTCCAAGGATATGAAGATAGATGTGCCGACTACCTTGAAGTTTGAGGGATTCCTTTCTGAGGATGATAGAGGTTGCCAACTACCTTGAAGTTGAGGGCTTGCGGGGACAGAAAGACAGAGAATTCGATCTTCGTATCGAGGGCTTACCCTGGTGTGGGTAAGACAGACTTGCATTAAAGTATAAATCAAGGGACCTTTATCCAAGGTTGTTAGATACCCTTCACTTTTGGTTAAAAGACTTATATCTTGTTACTTGTAGTTTAAATACTTGTTTGTTTCCGCTACATTTTGTATTATAAGGAAAGTATAACATTGTTATACTTCCTTACTTGTACTCTGTTTCATTTATATTCTATACGCTTTAAGGTAGAATCTCATATTGTAATATTTTGTTATGTTTCAATTTACGGAACCATATTTCTGGAACCTACTTTCAGAATCTCTTTCCAGTCTTAAGGAAGTTCATAGGACTTGAAGTTTATAACATCATTCCGTTTTCCAGTTTTCAATTGGTGTTAGAGGTGTTTTGAATTTTCTTAGTTTAACTTTGTTAAAATTAGCTCTTTCCTTTGTTTAAAGGAATATTTAAAGTATTCAATTAACCCCCCCCCCCTCTCTTGTATATTGAGCATCTACATCATTATTTCGATCCTAAAATTGGTATCAGAGCAGGTCTCTGAAATACTTATACTCGCGTATAAGTTTTTCTTGTTTTTTTTTTCATTTCTCATTCTTAACATTGTCATTCTGAACTTTTTCATTCCGAACATTTTCATTCCGAACATTGTCATTCCGAACTTTGTCATTCTAAAAATTGTCATTCCAAACCTTGTCATTCTGAACTTTGTCATTCGGATCTTTGTGATTACGTACATTTTCTACTAACAAGTTTGTGTACCGAAGGTTGTTTTAAGCATGGCAGGAATCAATGTTGGTTCCATTGATAATCTAAATCCTACAATACCACCAATCATTGATGGTAATGACTATGATTACTGGAGAGATCGAATGAAGACTTTCTTTATCAATACTGGAGTGGACAACTTTGTTATTCTTACTGGTGATTATAAAATTCCTGATAATGAAGTTAGAACATTCACTAACCAGGAAAAGCAAGAGTATCAACTCAATTATAAGGTACACAATACTCTACTGTGTTCAATGACTAGAAATATATATAGCCAAATTTCATCTTGTGAAGTAGCTAATTGTATCTGGAAGAAGTTAGAGGTTACACACTTTGGAACTTCTAAAGTGATTGAGACTAGGAGAGCTATGCTTAGAGCTGAATATCATGGCTTCAACTTTCCGTATGGTGAACCAATTTGTAAGGTTCAACAGAGATTTATGAATATAGTCAACAGCTTATAGTCTATGGTAGAAAAAGGTTTAGATGATGAAGCACTTGTGGATAAGATAATTGATATTATGCCTAATGAGTGGGAATCCAAAAGAACTGCTATAGATGAGAACAGGAAGGTTACTCAAATTTTTCATGATGAGCTATTTTGAACTCTTCTACAACATGAGACAAGAATGAAGAGATATGTTGATAACATCAAAAACAAGAATAGAAATGGTACTGTTGCTTTTACAACTACATCAAATCAGATGAAAACTAAGACTCCAGAGAGAGTAACCAAATACAAGTCTAAGAAAGTTATTTTCCAATCTGAATCTAGTGAGAGTGAAATATCTGAAAATGAGTTAGAAAATCTTGCTCGAAGGATGAACAAGATAGCTGGCCAAAGAAGTTTCCAATCCAAGTATAAGAAAAAGGAAAGGAAAGATAGAAAAGATGGAGATGTCACTTGTTATGAATGCAAGAGATCTGGACATATTAGACTAGATTTCCCCTTTCTTAAAAAGAAAGAAAGGAAAGAAAGGCATTAATATGGGAACAGAAAGAAGTATTATAAAGCCAATGCTAAGAAAGTTTTGAAAGCTAATGATACTTGGAGTTCTAGTGGTGGTGGATCTTCAGATGAATCTTCTGATTATGAATATTCAGGATAGAAGAATCTTGGTCTTATAACCAGATTACCTATTGATAATCATTGTTTTATGGCTAAGGTATGAAATGCTGAATCATTGACCAATGTATCTTCAAATTCTAATGATAGTAAGTATTATAACTCTTCTGATGAATAATCTTCTTCTGATGAAGAGAATACTTTACCTACTTATGAAGAAGATTCTAGGTTTTCTAAACATCTTGAGATTGAGAATTCTAAACTCAATAAAAAACTTGATAAAGAAAACTCTAGGAATTTTATTCTTACAAAAGAAATATCAGATCTTTCTAAATATCTTGATAGGATAAATGATGATTTTGAACGCATCTCAAAAAATCTTGAGGAAGTATGCTCTGAGAAGAACAAACTTGCTAAAGAGTTAGAAAAAGTAATTTCTAAGAAAAATGTTTTCGAGCCTAGCTCTAGTTCTAAATATAATGATTTTGAAGATAAAAACTTATTTATAAAACTCAAGTCCGAAATTTTTTCCTTAAAGAAGTGTTTATCAATCTTTACCCATGGTAAGGAAAATTTTGATAAAATGTATTCCCAAATATGACCTTTATGAAATAAATCCAAATTTGGTTATACCCATGAAAAACCAATTTTTAGTAACAATTATTTTGTTCCTCAAAGTTCCCCATTTTGTACCAAGTGTCTATGTGGTGGTCATTGGGAAAATAATTGTTCCTTAAACAAAAACCAATCCTTAGGTTTTCATAAAGCTTATTTCTCAAAGAATATGTGGGTTCCTAAAATTTTGTTGTCTTGAAATCTCAGATCCAAGCAAGTTTGGATTCCGAAACTCTAATTCTCTTCTTGTTTTCAGAAAAATAAAGAGAATACCAACAACAACACATGGTACATGGATAGTGGATATTCTCGGTACATGACTGTTAACAAAAGATATTTTGAAAAGATTATCAAAACGAAAGGAGGAAAGGTAACTTTTGGAGATAATGATAAGGGAGAAATTTTTGGTATTGGTAATATTGTTCATCTTGGTAAAACCTTAATTTCAAATGTTTTATTTGTTAAGGGTCTTAAGCACAACCTCATTAGCATAAGTCAGTTATGTGATGAAGGATACCTTGTGAATTTTAGGAATGATAAGTGTTTAGTTCACAATTCCAAGGGAGAATTTATTCTCTCAGACAATAGGCAAGAGAATGTTTACACATTGAATCTAGAAGACCTTAGGAGTCAAGATTTACTTTTCCTAAGTGGAATGGATGATCATTCCTGGTTATGGAATAGAAGACTAGGTCACTGTAACTATAGGAAATTATGCAAACTCTCTATGACGAAACTAGTTAAGGATCTACTAGAGCTTAGATTTGATTCTTCTAAAGTTGTTGATCCTTGTCAATATGGCAGGAAACATAAATCTAGTTCTAAATCTATCGGTGAAGTATAGACAACCAATGCATTACAGTTAGTGCACATGGATCTTTTTGGTCTAACACAAACTGGAAGTATTGGAGGAAAATAATATGTCTTTGTTCTAGTTTATGATTACACTAGATTTACTTGGGTCTATTTTCTAGCAAAGAAGTGTAAAGCTTTTTTTTATTTCAAAAGTTTTAGAGCTCAAGTTAAAAATGGGAAAAACCTTCCTTTGAAAACTATTCATAGTGATCATGGAGGAGAACTTCAAAATTCTGATTTTGAAACTTTTTGTTGTAAAAAAGGTATTACTCACAATTTTTCAGCACCTAGAACTCCTCAGCAGAATGGTGTAGTTGAAAGAATAAATAGAATTCTTCAAGAGATAACTAGAACCATGTTGAGTGAATATTCTATAGCTAGAAATTTCTGGGCTGAAGCAGTAAGTACTGCTTGCTATACTATAAATCGAGTTTTGATTAGGTCTTTTCTTAATAAAACTCCTTATGAGTTATGGAACGGTAGAAAACCAAGACTTTCCAACTTCAAGATTTTGGTTGCAAAGTATTCATTCTGAATACTAAAGATAACATACATAAATTCTCACCAAAATATGATGAAGGGATTTTCCTAGGCTACTCCACAACTTCTAAGGCATATAAAGTTTTCAATAAAAATACTTCTATTGTTGAATAAACAGTGCACGTAAAATTTGATGATTCAGATCATTTTGTTTTTAAACCATCCCAACCTACATCCTCAGATGTGTTTTCAAAAACTGATTATCATTCATTGATAGAAGAACCTTCTGATAAGGAAAATGTTCAAGAAGATACTTCTGAAACATTTACCCCAGAAGATTTTCTACCCTATGTTGATGAACAGGTTTTAAAAAACCCAAATCAGGTATTTATTAAGAATAATCCCAGTGATAGTATCATTGGTGATGTAAATCAACCTGTAAGAACTAGAATTTCCTTAAGATATGAAATAGAACATCTAGCATTTCTTTCCCAATTAGAACCAAAAATCACTGATGAATCTTTAGGTGATGATGATTTGATCAAAGCTATGCAAGATGAACTAAATGAATTTGAAAAGAACAAAGTCTGGATCTTGGTTGAAAGACCTAATGAAACATCTGTTATTGGAGTAAAGTGGGTCTTCAGAAACAAATGTGATGAAAATGGAGTCATAGTAAGAAATAAAGCTATACTTGTTGCAAAAGTCTATAATCAGCAAGAGGGGATAGACTATGAAGAAACCTATTCTCCTGTAGCTAGACTTGAATCTATCCGTATTCTACTTGACTTTGCAGCATTCATTAATTTCAAACCTTTCCAAATGGATGTGAAATGTTCTTTTCTTAATATTTATGTCCAAGAAGAAGTTTTTGTTGAACAACCTCCTGGCTTTGAAGATAAAAAAAATCCTGATCATGTTTTTAGACTTACCAAAGCTTTGTATGGTCTTAAACAAGCCCCATGATCCTGGTATGATAGACTCACTAGATTTTTTATTCAAAATAACTATGTTAAGGGAAATGCAGATCCAACCCTTTTTATAAAGAAATATAAGAAAAATGTTTTGATTGTTCAAACTTTTGTTGATGACATCATATTTGGTTCAACTCAGCAATCATTAACCGACTCCTTTGCAAGTCTAATGAAATATGAGTTTGAAATGAGTATGATGGGTGAGTTAACATTTTTCCTTGGTTTTCAAATTTCTCAAAAACCAGAAGGAATGTACATATCTCAACATAAGTATATTAAGGATCTTCTCAAAAAGTATGGTTATGACAATACTAAGAGTATAAGTACTTCTATTGGTACCTCAAACTCTTTAGATCTTAATGAAGCTGGGAAACCAGTAGATCAAACATCTTTTAGAGGTATGATAGGAAGTTTACATTACTTGACAGCTAGTCGACCAGACTTGATGTTCTTAGTATGATTATGTGCAGGATATCAATCCAACCCTAAGGAATCTCACTTAATGGATGTAAAAAATAATTTTTCGCTACCTTAAGGTAACCATGGATCTAGGATTGATTTATACTTCTGGAGATGATTTTATTCTAAAAAGCTTTTCTGATGCTGACTTTGGTGGATGAAGAATGGATAGAAAAAGTACATCCTAAACTTGTCATTTCTTAGGAGATTCATTAGTTTCTTGGTCATGCATGTAGCAACATTCTGTAGCACTTTTCACTGCTGAAGCCGAATATGTAGTATCTGGAAGTTGTTCTGCTCAAGTATTGTGGATTCAACACACACTCACAGACTATGGCTTGAGCTTTACTAAAACTCAAATTTTGTGTGATAACACAAGTGCTATTGTCTTAAGTAATAACCCTACACATCACTCTCGTGCAAAACACATAGATATTAGGCATAACTTTCTTAGGGATCACACACAAAAAATAAGATATTATTCTTCGGTTTATCGGAACAAAAGATCAACTTGCTGATATTTTCACAAAAATCATTACCCTCCGATAGATTTGAATACATTAAACAAAAGTTAGGAATGATAACTATAAGGTAATCATTCTTCATTAAATTCTTGTTGAAAAATTCTCATAACAGTAATAAACTCTTCTTCATAGGGGGAGTACATTTGGTTTTTAGAGTTTTTTTAAAAAAAAACTTTCAGAACTGAAATTCCGGAATGAAAATTTCTGAAACTAAACATTCTGGAATTGGAATTACCGAAACTGAAATTTTTAGGACTGAAATTCTCGGAATGAAAACTTCCGGAAGGGAAGTTGTTGTACTGAAGACTTCCGGAATGGAATTTTCGTACAAATATTTCAGTAACGAGATTTTTGGAATGGAGATTTTTGGACTGGGGTTTTCGTAACGAGGTTTTTGTACTGCAACATCCGTAATAAAAATTTTTTCCCTTTAAGAAGAATATTACCAATTACGAATAATATCTCTTGTTAATTCGTAAGTCGTTATTTTCTTTCTGATATTTTTGTAATCAAATTTTTCTTACTGGTATTTTCCTTGTTTTTAAAAAGTTCGGATTCTAGTTTTTCCTCAAATCCGAATTTTTTCCTTAAAACCCACAAAATATCAGTGTCAAATTTTCCTTGAGGGACTGTTCTTAACCGTCAGATCAGATCAGAGCTTTTTCAACAGTTAGATGGCTTTTGGAAGACCAAAGGTCAAATTCTTTGCCTATATAAAGGGGACCCCGAGACTCATCCCACATCGGTTTTTCAAGCTTTTGCATCTCGAGGTTCTGTTACTCCTCTTAAGGCCGGTTCCGAACCTTGTAAAGCTGATCCGAATGTTATAGTTTATTTCATTCCGAATGTCTGTTGAAGAAACCTCTCAAGATATGTCAACTATCAAACCAATTTAAAAGTGGTTAGTTTAAAGGGAAAGGTTAGTTCATCCGGATTTTTATAAACTTGATTCTCTTATTTCGAAGAATATTAGACTGAATGGATGGGAAGATGTATGCATAGCAAAACCAGATAAACTGGATCCGATTTATACAGACTTGTTGATAGAATTTTATGAGTCTGTTTCCTTCCTAGTAGAAGATGACAGAGAAAGCTTTTCTTTAAAGTCTTATGGGAATACTTATAAGCTTTCTTACACTAAAGCATCAAGCCTGGTTGGTATAGCATATGAGGGAGAAACTGAATTCTGTTCTCACAAACTTCACGATGTGCAAGGAAGTTTCAAAAAAGAGAAGGCACTAAAGTGTATTGGGCTTAAAAATGATTCAATAACTAAGATTTCTCGGCTCACTTAGAATAATAGAATACTTCAACTATGGGTGCAAGGTTTTCTGGTTCCGAGAAGAGGAGATAAAGACAATCTGAAGAAGAGTGATATCTATGTCTTAGATTTTTTGGTAAATCTAAGAAAGATAAATCTGATAAGTAATGTCTTGGTTACGATCAAGAATATCAAAGAAGGAAATATGAGAGCTCAGATTATGATGTTTCCTGCCTTATTTTCTAATTTGATTGATCGATGCTTAGAATCTTTCAAAGTTGCCTGCAAATCAAAGATCCGGAATTGCAAGATCATGCATGTCAATGATGATACGCTTAAAATAATGAAGATGGGATTTTCTAGTGAATCCGGAGAATTTTACCCCCTATCCGTGGAGGATTTTGAAATAGCTGAAAAAGAAAAAGAATCTCCGGAACCTTCAAAAAAGAAAAGGAAGAAGAGAAAGGCTAAGGAAGTAGTTACTGATGAAAAAGTTCCTCTGCCTAAGGAAACTGAATCCGCACCTCCCAAGACAAAGAACCAAAAAATCTATACATATGAAGTAGCCGCAATGTGGAGGAATGATAATGAAATGATGAAGGAAGGGGATCCTCAATTCGGACTCGACCCTGCTGAGGCTAAGGCATTAAAAGAAAAATCTGCTGAGCAGCTAGAGAGACAAGTGAAGGAAAAGAAATTGAGAAAGAAGATGTCTGAAGCTGAACTAGTCCGATCATTGGTAAAAGATAGAGAGTTGGCTTCCGAAAGGCTTCCAGATCCAGAGACATTCAGTGTTGAACCTTCTTTACCAGAAACTCCAGCGAAAACTATGACACTCCAAAAAAGGACAAGGGTAAAGGAATAGTTGTAGAAGCTCAGAAGGAAGTTGCTGAAGCAGCAGCAGAAGAAGAAGAAGAAGAAGAGAAGAGTGAAGATCTAGATACCTTGATCAAGCAAGTACAGGACTACAAAGATAAGGCTGAATCCGCAAAGATAGTTACATAAAGCAAGGGAGATGAGGAAGCTAGCAAGCAACATTAAGAAGAAGAAGAAGAAAATGTGTTGTATGAAGAAGAATAATCCTATGAGAAGAATTTTATTAAGGAAGGTCAAGAAAGATAGAAACCATATGAGGATCAGATTGTTCAAGTTTCTGAATCTAAAAAAGTATCTCCTAATGTGCAATCCATTCTAAAATCTGATAAAGGGAAGCAAACTCTAATGGAGACACCCATTAAAGATGTCATCAGAAGGAATGAGGTTGGTGTTACCTCTAGAAGGAAGCTTCTGCCAGGTGAAGAAGAGGAATCTAAAAAAGAAGTTTCTTATTCGGAATCATCATCTCACGGGCATGATTTTTTGGTTCAATCTCTGATAAAGTAGGTGGACACAATTCCGATTCTTCCAACAATAGATTCTAGATGCCAGTTGCTGCAACAATCTATGAAGAAAAAATCAGATTATTTATCCATGGTAATGGATAAGTTTGTGAAGTTGGAAGCTGAACAGAAAAGTTTTCTGATCGATTATGATGTGCATAGGAAGTCCTACAGTAAAGTAACCAAGTGTTCTAATAGAGTTGATGAAGATTTAGTTTAATTTGAGATTTTTAAGGCTGAAGTTAAAAATGATTTTGAAATGGAGGATAAAATGGTTAATGAGATTTCTGAGAAGTTGACCCAGGAGCAAAATTTCTGGAATCAACAGGTCAGGGATCTGAATGGGAAGCTTAACTCAGTATCTCAAAATTTGAAAACTGAAAGAGATTTTTGGATTGAGTTTCAGTAGAAAATGGAAAAGAAAGACGATTTGTTGAAGTTGCAGAAAGAAGCTTTGGAGGCTCAGGAAGAGGCTTTAAAAGCTCAAGAAGAAAAGGTAAAATCCTTGGAGAGGCAACGAGAGGAAGATCAAAGAGACTTGAATAAACTCAAAAAGCATCTCATTCCGAAGGAAAAGGAAGACAAATTAACCCACTCCGATCTTTTGTTGTAGTTGTATTTCCTTATATTTTTTTCCCAACTCTAATGAAATGGTTATCTGGTTGGTTTTTATCTTGTTATATACTAATGTTTCAGGTAGCATACATTGTTTTCCATTCCCTTCAATTATTTTTTAAAATCACAAAGGGGGAGAAGGAAAAAGAATTATTCCTAAGGAGGAGAAAAGAAAAATTTATAAGAGAAATATCCTTAATGAAAGGGGGAGTTTCCCACTATGATGTTTTTTCATTCTAACAATAATGAAAACTCTACTCCAGAAACCCAGAATACAATCCTCAGAGTTTCAATGCCTAAGGGGGAGTTAGTTGTATTCACTTCAATCTATGAAAAACGGGAGACAAGTTTTAATTTTCAAAGTCTAATGAATATTTTCCAAATCCTTATATGCTTTTTCAAAAGGATATTTGTGCTTTCTAAAAAGGGGGAGATTGTTGAGTCAATAAGGTTTTCCTTTTGACTTTTCTATTCCTTCTGGTTTTGAAAATCACAAACACCTTATACTTATGTAAATATTATTTTTACCCCCTTAAGGAAAATTTATTTCTTTAATGAAATTTACCTTAACCTAGATTTTCTCATACATAGCAATATTATTCTTAAATTTAAAAACCGGATTCATAACCAAATATCTGGAGCCATATAATGAAAATATTTGGAGCATTCTGTTTTTAGGATCCGAATTTTGGATGTGATCTGTAATGTAGTTCTAATCTGAATTCTGGACTCCGAACTCTGAAGAAGCTCGACTCTGAACTCTGAAGAAGTTCGACTCCGAACTCATAAGCAATTCGACTACGAACTCTGAAGAAGTTCGACTCCGAACACTTAAGCAGTTCGACTCCGAACTCTTTAGTAGTTCGACTCTGAACTTTTAAGCAGTTCAACTATGAAATATTAAGATTTTTGACTCTGAACTTTTAAGCAGTTCGACTCTGAACTCTTAAGAAGTTCGACTCCGAACTCTACAGGTTCAGAATCCGATCTCTGGTGAAACCAGACTCCAAATTTCTATAAAATAGAATCTAAACATTTCTTAACATAGACTCCAAACTTCATTTTGGTTACACTCCGAACATTTGACTTGCTTACACTCTGAAATATTGATTAGCTTTTACTCACTTTTTCTTCATTTCAAAACAATGTCGTACATTCAGTTATACATAGTTTGTTATAAAACGATGTCATCTATTCTGTTTCTAACTAACCGTTGGTTTAGTTACACGTGTACAGGTCCCTCCAAGTTTCATGGAAAAGATGACCGTTGGAGGAGGGAGCTGACCTTTGGAAATTTGCCTATAAATAGAAGTTCATTTGAAAGAGCTCATACACAACAACGTAGAAGTTGATCGATCTAGAGACCACACGCTGCTAAGGTGATTTCTAGAGAGAGAAAGATTTTCATGCCATGTGCGTACTAAAGCGCTCGTTCAGTTTTTTCTTCGTGCGACTCCAAATGTTGGTGATTACATTTGAGGACTTTCGGGGATAGGAAGACAGAGGTGCCGACTACCTCGAAGTTCGAGGGATTCCTTGCTGAGGAAGATAGTGGTTGCCAACTACCTTGATGTTGAGGGCTTGCGGGGATAGCAAGGCAGAGACTCCTATCTTCGTATCGAGGGCTTACCATGGTGTTGGTAAGACAGAATTTCATGAAAGTATAAATTAGGGGACCTTTATCCAAGGTTGTTGGATAGCCTTCTCTTTGGGTTAAAAGATTTATATCTTGTTACTTGTAGTTTTACTACTTGTTTGTTTCCGCTGTATTTTGTATTATAAGGAAAGTATAACTTTTTTATACTTCTTTACTTTTACTCTGTTTCATTTAGATTATATACGCTTTAATGTAGAATATCATATTGAAATCATTTGTTAAGTTTCAATTTCCGGAACCATATTTCTGGAACCTACTTTCGGGATCTCTTTCTAGTCTTAAGGAAGTTCATAGGACTTGAAGTTTATATATTCATTCCTTTTTCAAGTTTTCAATTGGTGTTAGAGGTGTTGTGAATTATCTTAGTTTAACTTCATTAAACTTAGATCTTTCCATTGTATAAAGGAGTTTTTGAAGTATACAATTCACCCCCTCTTTTATATAGAGCATCTACATCATTAGTTCGATCCTACAAGAAGAAATGATGAACCGGGGCAGATCTGATCGATTCGGAAGGTGATATGCCTCTGGAAAGAGCCTAGGAGGAGTCTAGAGTTCAGATCCAAGAGTCTGAATAGAAATAATGATGAGAAAAATAGATAAATGTGTTACTTAAACCTTAGTGTGGGTCAGGTCATGGTGTGTACCCCTTGGTCATAACGTATAGTTCTTACTGGATAAGTAACCTTGATATACCAGATGCCTCATGTTAAAAATCTCTTATTTGTTCCTAAAAGATGTTTACCTCATGTAAACGACTTGTACTGGGTAACATCATGATTTCTCCATTTCTTACATTAATTCAAGATCCATTACATGACTTGTACCTCAAGTAAAAGATGTGTACCTGTTCAGTAACCTGTAGTAAACACAGAAAAAAACATATAAGGATTTTTTTAACCAGAAGGGAATATAGAAAAAGGGAAAACATTTCGGATAAAGGTAAAAGGATGTTAAAATAGAATTATCACTTGGAACCATCCTCACATAGATTAATTCTTTATAGAGTGAAATAAATTTCTACTACCTCACCTTAATGATGCTAGGAACTGAGACCTAATACTCTATGGTCAATAAGAAGTTCCTCAAACTCATATTTGTAGTGAAATAGATGAGTATTTACTTGTAGAACCATGAATTACATTTGGTCTCTTAAATTTATCAACTCAAGTACATCCGTAGACATTCTATTTTGATTGTTCCCATGGCCCGATGGTTGATCATTTCACAAACATATGACACCTAGTTTGTATAAAAAATCAGTGAAAGGGAAAGCACAATCAAATTACCATGTGGAACATCCCACTATAGATAGTATATAGGTAAAAATATATTTTATATATGAATAGGTTTAATTTTACAATGAAACTACAAAGGCATGAGATATTTTTTTTCGCAACCCATGAAGCCCTATCAGCAATAAGAATGGAAAAACCAAGAATTAATTTGAATGACTTAGGGATTTTATTTTTCATAAAAAATATATTCTTCAATACACTTTTTCAATTATATAAATTCTACATAAAAAATGAGGCATAATACCTTTCCCACATAATTGTAATCTAATTTTCTCTTTGGATGCAAATTTATTACTTGGAAATCAATGTGGATTAGAAGTTAACTATAATGATGATCAATGGGGAATATTCAACAAAAAGGGAGAATAGGAACCTGTAATAAGGTATTTCATGGGATTAATATATTATTTATCTTTTAATCCAACATTACATCCTATTATTCGATTAAAAAATGTTTATGTTTATGCTTGGGTTAATGTTGTCAGAGTCTTGGTTGACCCTGATCAAGAGGAATAAATATTCTATATCATGCACGGAAGAATTTTCTCAGAAATGCTCATTTGTGATATGGATGAAATTAATCAATTAAAAACCACCCTAGAGGGTGGCGAACTATCATCCAACCCTATATAGATGGTTCCAATAAAAGAATCCTCCAATATGGGACCCTTCTAGAAAGCTGATTTAAAAAGTAATTAATTCAATGATTAGTAGTGAAAATTACACATTAGGATAGTCCATATTAGCAGAAATCGATCAATAAGACTGGATTTTATAGTATCCTCCTCAAATAAATATTTAAAGGGGAGTATTTAACCATCATGAATGAACTATATTCTATATTACACAATGATCATCATTATAGGACTAGGATCTACCACCAAATCAGAAGGATGAGTTAATACAATCAAAACGTGATAATGAATTGTGTGGATTTTAAAAAAAATAAATCCTACATGCCTTATTCAATGAATCATAGTCCAAAAAACTATATATTTTCTATATATAACTAAATATTATTTTCCATTCATCAGATGGGGAACTGATGTTTTGGGGCTATATCCCATGTCCACAGCAATGAAATTTGAGTACATCCTTACTGTTACTGACTCATTCTCTAAAATGAATGAGTAACATCCCCCAAAAGATTTTGTAACAAATGACATAATCATATTCATAAATTCAAATATTATCACATGGTTTGGTGCCCCTTGCATAATATTGATCGATAATAGAACCATTGTTTCTTCTATGAAGTTGATAAAAATGTACTAAGAGTACTACATCGAGTCCAATCAATCATCTCAATATCATGAAACTAAAACTGGAAAGATATATAGCTTTATTAAGAATCATTCAAAAATACTCTACATAATGGTGAATAGGGACATTAAATCCTAGTCGTACCAGATCCTATATTATTAATGGTCATATCATACAACTAATCATATGGATACTCCTAAAATACATTATTCATTATTTTATGGGATAAATGTATTGTTACCCAAAGAAGTCCTACTGTCATATCCCTAAATAGCGATTTGTGTAAAACCCGCATATGAAGAGAAATTGAAAAAACAGGATCAATGTATTGGATAGGGTTCAATAGAACATGTTGAATACATTAAAAAACATTCATGTACATCATAATAGGATCACTTGATAGTTTAATAAAATGGTTCACCTCTATCCATTCCTCCAAGAATAATTGGTGTTGGCTCTCATAACCCAAATGATATCTAGAGACAATATCCATATACAGAACCCAAATGTGATGGACCATATATCATACATAAGGTATATCACAAAAAAATTTAATCATGGGTCTTAAAAGAAGAGGAGCATGTCACACTTCTAGAGAGTGTTATATTTATTAAGAAATTCATTTTCTAATCTACCATCATGTTTATCTCATCTCGGATGGATGACATTAAACTGAAATGTATCTCTTGTCCTAGATGGATGATGTTAAAATCCATAGATCGTATAGGAAACAAGTTGTTGGACTGTATGATGTCTCTCGTCTGGAATTCATGGTTTTAAACTAAAAGAAAAATTTATGGGATAAAAGATGATAAACTACACAACATCCTTCATCATTGATTGATGATGTTACACTGAAAAAATCATCATGTCCACAAGAAGTTTAATTCAAAATAATTTATTTTCCATGATTCATGTTGTTAAACTTCTCAAATCATCCCAACAGAAATATATTAAATTATATAGTGTCTCTCATCGAAGATGAAAAATTTTACACTACACAAATATCCCTGGAAGAAAGACATTTAACTGCACATAATCTCTCATGTAGGATGGATGATATTAAACTACACAAATCATCCTAGTAGAAAGGTGATAAATTGAAAAAAGTTTATCTTCCTAGATACATGATGACTAACTTCACAAATAGACCTAGAAGAAAGATGATAAACTACCCAACATATCTCATCCCAGATGTATGACATTAAATAGAAAAATTGTCCCATTCACAACAGATTAAATTTCACAGAGTTTCTTATCCTGATGTCCAAATGTAAAATTACACAAATAAACAAGAAAAAAATGATGTTAAATATAATGGTGTCCTTCATCCTTGATGTATGATGATAAACTGCAGAAATCATCTCTTCAATAATTTGATAAACTATATGACGTCTCTCATTATGGTTTCCTAATGTTAAACTTAACAAATCATCTAAGATGAATGAAAATAAACTACATGACATCTCCCATCTCGGGTTCATGATGTTAAACCTTACCAATCACCCTAACAACATGTCAATTAACATAAAATTTTCTCTTATCCTAGATGTATGAATTGAAAATAAAAAAATAAATATGACATGAAAATACCATACTATATAGTCTATCTAATCCTCAATTGATGAAATTAAACAATGACAATTGTCTTCCTAGTAATACCTTAAAATATAGGATATCTATAGCCTTGGGTGCGTGATGGTTTACTGAAAAAATCATCCTGATATCATGATGCTTAAACTGCACTACATATTATATTTGGGATGCATGATGTAAAACTAAACAAATTGTCTCGACAATAAGATGTTAAACTACATTGTGTCTCTTATTCTTTATTCATGATGTTAAACCGCACAAATCATCCTAGAAGTGAAACATTGAACATCATTATGTCTCTCATCCTAGATGCATTATTTTAAACTTCTAAAATCATCCTAGTAGTGATACATTAAAAATCACGAAATCTCTATTCCTGGATGCATAGTGTTAAAATTTTAATATTATCTTATAATCAATGTGTTTAACTAAAAAAATATCTCATATTGTATTCATGATGTTAAAATAAAAAAAATTCATAATATAAAGATTTTAAACTACACATCATATTCATTCTTAACTATAATATGTTAAACTACAATGAAAATGTATTGGGTGTAAGAACTTAAGCATCAAAATATTCCTTATTTGATCTATAAGAAGGCGAACTTCATAGAATATTTCAAAAACATATTACATTAATATAAATGAAAATCATCATCTCTCTAAAAAATTACCTTACATGAGCTTCATCTGTGTTAGATAAAGAGGATGTGTGAATATCCCTGTTTTAGATTCAGATCGATGTATGGATTATCATCATACAATAACTACATGTGGATTGATTCTTGGATTCATTGTATACATAGTTATTCCATGACCTGCATTCGTAGTCCCATCCTTAATATTTTTGTTCTTACATATCATGTAACACCCATCCTTACTGTAAGATGTTAAACTACACATATTTTGTCATTACCACATGATGAAAAACTACATGGACTCCCAATATCCCTCATATATAATGTTGAGTCACCCATTTATTTACCGTATTATGCTTAACTACATGACTGTTGTCTTTGTCTCATGAAATTATTCTCCATGGGTTTCTAGAACTAGTTATAGATTCTTTTTCATTTTAATGAAATATGTCGAGTCTCATCAATTTAATTTCATTTTCCAGTCACTGTGTGATACACAATACCCTTTTATATCCTCTTATTTTCTCTACATAATGTGGAACCTTATCCATTATTTTTTGACCACATGTATCATATATTGTGTGAGCTTAAGTGTTTGGGAAAAGGTTGACAAGGTATATCAGTTCATGATATAGTTATCATGATTCCTCACCACATGACGTTTAGTAGCATGGTAGATGTTCTTATTTCGTGAAACATAATTTCATGGGTTTCAAGAACAACATGTGGTCTTATGTTTTTATCTCATGATATGTAGTGACACCCATATCCTCAAACATGGGTCTAATCACACAAAATAAACATAAAAATTACCCTCTATTCTTAGAGGTCACACGTGTGTAGAAATATTCCCTCCATGAACTATGTGTGTCTTGATTCGTATAATTACAAGTTATACAATAAAACCCAAAATTTAGGTCTCTGGTCTAGTTGCAACAATCCCTTTTCTTTTCAGGTATCCAAATACCTTTCCATATAATTATAAACTATTTACATTCTCAATAATGGTGTGTGGATGATTCCCTACATTATTGGATTCATAGTTACACCCATACTCCCAGTCATGGGCATATCTATAATAGTTAATTATAATAATCACCCTTCAAAATATGTGTCAAACTTATGTAGTGTATTTCTCATTGATGAACGATGTGTGTCCTGATTCATTTCCTCACATGATCGGTAGTGATTCCTAGATATCTCATTATTGAGTCCATCCATGATAAAATAAAATACCCCCATCCCGATGTATGTGTCAGACCCCCAACAAATAATACCCCCAACTATATAGAGGATGAGTCATAGAAGATCATTTTACCTATGTACAATTAAGATATGAATATGGATTACTTGTTCACATAATATAACATGTAAAAATACTCATTTATATTCCAAAATAATTACCATGTGATGTTAAACTCGAAGGGAAAAAATAAAACCTTACAACAAGTCATTAAATTTCGAGGAAGTATTCCTGATCACATGACATTAAAACAACATGAAAAATATGTCTGTCCAACATAGTGTTTACATGTGATAAAAAACACACATTTTTCATTCCATATAAAATATCACCATGGGATTTCCGAGCCATCCAGAGTATCGGGTACTTATATTATATATTAAGGACCACAATCCTTGAATCAAAAATCCTTTCTCGAGTTCCTTGGGAAGCAATAAACATTCCATGGCCCTTGTAAAGGGATACAAAAAATTAAGTAACCCTTTTTTTACCTTATATGTATGTATATGGATGTTATATATGATCCTATATTCATCAATAAAATTTGTATCTATACAAAAAATGATTTATGATCCATCTAAACCCTGATGACAACAAGGCTGAACTCATCACCCCAGTGTGTTCTTGGTCATCCACAACATGATTCTTCTATATCATTACTCAAAACCTTAGAATCTCGATCTATGATTAAAGACATGTTCATAAACTCCTTAGGATGATGTTGGAGTAATATTGTCCATAGGTATCCTAATTTGGATATTCTATAAAATTCCCCTCATATTAGGTCCGTGTGCATCATGACCTAAAAAATCATGCACAAATTTCATTGTTATTCAACCATAAAATCTATCCTTAGATGATCTAAATCACAATATCATAAATTACTATTGAATGATACGAAAAATATTTTAGGATGAAAACTGTCATTGGATATATTGGGTAAAAGTCATGTCATTACAATTTAAACTCATCATATCTAGAAATAATGGAAAATAAGGGCATAAATCAATAGGGTATAATGTTTATAGGGACTAATTTGTAGCCATAATAAATTCAAAGATATACTCTCTAGACCCCTTGGTCAATGAAAAAGTTAAATTAATATTTCATTATGTCTCCTCCCTATCATGACATGTTCACTAGGTGGAAACACAACTATATGTGTACTCAAACCCATCTTGAATATTATGTTTCTCATAAATAAAACTTCATTATTTGAGTGCCTCAGATCACCGTAAATGTTCCATGGCCCTTGAAAACGATACCTGTATTTAATGATCAATTATTTTACTATGCATGTATGCTTTTTGTTCATGTATATATTCCTATAGTCATAACCCAAATGTGTCACTCTTGAAAAAGTTATTTAAAATCCTTGTGAGCCCTCACATCACTGTGGAATCACTCAGAACCTCAGTGTGTTCTAGGCCATTCCTGGTATGATTTTCCACAACATACTAATGAAAAGAGAACTCTAAAACATGATTTAAAATCCCCATAATCAACAATTAAATAGGAATTGAAATCTTCAATGGTATGACACCATGTTTTGTCCTATTTTTCAAGGAAAAAATGAGACACTCCATTCAAAAAACATTTGATGGCCCATTGATCATAATTAGAAACAATTGGGTGTATAGAATAAGATTTAAAATTAAAAGGAAATATTTACATAGTGGTCCAGAACCATTCCTTTTCACCTTTATTTCTATACCAAACCCATCAGCTGGAATTTTGATTCTTCACAAAAAATTCATGTCCCATGGAAAGGAATGGAGATCATATTTTCATGAAAATGCTATCGTGAATAAGTGTATTAACGTACCATATAGAGATATAAACTCCTTGAGGGAAAGGATATCCATCCCTTATGAGCCTAAGAAAACATCATGGTAGAACATAGAACATCAGGGTGTTATGGGTAATCCCCAAAACGTCATCCCCCATCCCATAATCAATGACTAAAAAATTTTGTTTACAAATTAGAACTCCCATATTCCAAATATCCAGGTGGACCAAAAATCCATATTTTATCATTATTAACAAATTTTAACCACATATATATTTCATTACCCTTGGAAAATAGTGGGGAATAAATATATTATAGTGCTACCAACACAGAAGGTATTATTACAAACAACCAGAGGTATATCATCTGTGTAAAAAAGGGGATTTAATTCTCCTAAGAATCAGTAATGTTAGAGGAACTAAACATCCTAGGGTAATTTGGGTTATTCCTAGCATGTATGTACTATATTCCATGTTCATGTATGGGTAAAAATCCTTTAAACTGAACAATATTAGATGTTCTGAACTAAAAGACATTAAACTACACTAATAAAAGGTCTGACCTAAAAGATTCTAAACTACACCGATAGATGCTCTGATCTAAAATACCATAAACTAAATCAATAGCATGCATTATTTAAATGGAATTAAACTAAAATAATAACATATGTTAGATATAATACCATTAATTGAAATAATTTAAGGTCTATGTCAGGAGACCGTAAACTACAATGATATAAGGTCCATGCAAAATAGACCCTAAACTAAATCTCATTAATGATTTAGTATACATTAATGGAAATTATTTAAATCATTTAGATCTCATAACATTACCTTAGAAAATATCACTTTATGATCACTAGGTCCACTTTTTCAAATGATAGAGCATTCACCGTTTTGGATATATCATGAAACCGATTGGCTAGAGCAAAAATCCTTTCAAGAGAATTTAAATTCCTCAAAACCAATCCCTTATCTCCTTAGATAGGAATCCATGGGGGGTGATTTGAATCCCACTGGATTATTATTGTAAAATCTAAAAAGGAATAAAAAACTGGATACGGTTATTATTTCCCCTATAATGAAACAGAATAAGAAGGTGTCCAGAAATCAAAGATCATGTAAAATTTGAAGTGAAACATGATGGAAAAACTATTATAAGGTCGGGAAAAGAATACATGAATGTAAATAATGTGGTAGACCCTTCAAAACCACATTGAAAATTCCTATATTCTTGAAATCACCCAATATACTAACTAACCACATGAAAGTAGCTGGATAAGCTTCCCCATGTAACATGATTAGTTATACATAAGGCACCTAAACACCATCCAATGTATCCTTGAAAATAATTAGAAAAATATGCAAAATCCAGGATCCTCTTGTGGTTATAAAAATCATGTCATTTTCCTATCTGGTTCATGATATAATTCAATACCCTTGAGATAAGTGCATCATATCTCGTGAAATCACAATAGGATTTCACCCTAATCACATGATTGGTCTCAGACATGTCCAAGAGAATATTCACACCCCCTCCATATCTAAAGACAAATAAAATGGGCCTTACATGAAATTCTAATCCATTAATTCCTGGACAATTTTTTTCTCTCAATCAATCATCAATGAGGATGGAGTCTATATTTGAAAACACCTGTGAAAATAGGTGAGACTACATTCCCTCGTAAAATTAAAAATAAATAGAAAGAAGTAAGTGTCAAAATCCAATTTTGATTGTAAATATCATGTGATGTTCCCCATATGATTAGAGAGACTCCATGGAGGTCTTGAATACTCTCTCTCCTTTTTTTGCAAGAGATTACATACATGATATTGTCATCATGCAAAGGGCTCCATACATTCCCATCTAGTCATGGGATCCCTATCCATATCAACAAGAAATCACAAGGGTCTATCCATGAAATGATCACACATATACACAAGACCTTTTATTATTCACAAGACACATCACTAATGTGGAGAGTAATTTTCATGAACAACACTCTATAATAATTGTGGAACTAGAATTCCAAGTAAAATAAAGTAGGAAATAATTGGAAAATATTAGGGAGCATATTGTCATCATAAAACACATTATATGCACCCATAATGTCTCTTAATACTTGTTGGGATGATATTTTTTTCTTGAAGAGGCCCCATTACAATCCATCATTTTCCCATATAATGTACATGAATGGTATATGAGATCAAAAAAATCATTTTAGTAGGCATCCTTATCATGCAAAGGAACATAGAAATGTCAGCCTAAAAATACGAAATCCCCGTAGCATTCCAAAATGATTAGGAAATAACCCATTAAAAGGATATAATCTAATAAGTGGGTCATTTTTGGGATGGTCTCACAATCGGTGAAAACCATACGATGCCTAAGTAATAACCGATGAACGAATCTTGAGAAATTTGTGATGCCAAATAACTCCACTGACTCAAACCTTTATTCTAGAAACACTCACCACATAATGAGGAATATAATCAGCGTGTAGGGGACTATTAATCACTCACCACACCATGAAAAAGGGGAGTTTTCTTGAGAACCTAACAGTAGTGCATCTG
Source organism: Viscum album (assembly GCA_963277665.1). Taxonomy (NCBI): domain Eukaryota; kingdom Viridiplantae; phylum Streptophyta; class Magnoliopsida; order Santalales; family Viscaceae; genus Viscum; species Viscum album. Next base: position 1,142,744,710 of record OY728159.1, on the reverse strand, counting down.
TGAATTAGATTTGATTTCATAGATCAGCTAATATTTTGACTGGAAAGTATTTTATTCAAAAAAAAATATTGATAAATACTCAAGTGATCATTTTTAGTGCATAGGCTCTTATTTTGATCACTCATAGAACACATGAAGGACATTTGGTTTGTAACATGAAAGAAACCCATAATATATTCTAAATCACATGAGTTTTAAACAAGTTAACCATGAAAAAATATGTGAAATATTCAATAAATGACAATATTTATGACTAAGAATATGGGATACTTATGTGATGAACATATATATTTTTTCCCATGCAGTTTTTTTGAATGAACCAAGTCACACGGTAGCACGAGAACATGTCACCAAAAATGTAGAATGTTCCATTGGTACACTATTTAGATCACATGAAGTCCCCTAGAAATGTTATAGAAACTCACATGATGCTCCCCAACACTACACGAAAGTCTTATGAAACCCTTCAGGCATTCCATCCAGACCATGCGATGTCCATTAGACTTGTATCCAATATCATAGAGCGACACCAGTATTTGTCAGCCGAGCCTCACGATAGAACTTAGTCATGTCAATTGTCTCTCTTTGAATCATTCATACATACCATCGATATCTCATCGCGTCCTCTAGGCTTGTCAATTTTCATTAAGGGTTACCTATAGACATGTCACATAGACCCTAGTGAAACAGTCCATTTGTGTTATCCAGCTTTCACGTTAATACTATAGTAAGATAGTTGGATCATATGACTCATACTAATCATGTTAGCCGACATCATGCAGTGTCTTTTTGGAAACATTATATGGGTCCTAATATGTCCTCTCAATATGACATCCTTTATTGGGTTATGTAATCCATACATTTCATCCATGTTATGTGACATCCCTTAGGAAAACAAAATATATCACATGATTTTCTTCAGACAGGTCCATTATAAAACTAGACATGTCCAGTCATCCATAAAAAAAATCAGAAAGACAATCAAGAATGTCATATATATAGTCAATAACATTAGGTTGGATAGCATGTGACATCATTAGGGACACATTTATGTGTCAACCTCGGTCAATTGAACTATGATGAATATGATTCCAACTATAAATAATATACATGGCATTTCTTCCAATGGCCCAACATCCATATTAATACTTCATTATGGTAGTCCTAGAACATACTTTCTGCATCAATTTGTAGAAACACTGATCATTTTCAATCACATGCTTCCCACACGAATCATACCTCACATGGGATTAAGGGGTTTCAAAAATCACCTCATTTATACTAGGTCTACCTTTTATAGTATGCCCAGAACAGAGTCCAAATAAAATTTCATCTTTACCTAGAAAAACATACTATGTAATCCATAATTAGTATCATAATATGATATTTCCATTAATAATTGGAAAACATCTTTATGAAATCTCCAATCAGGCTAAACTACACATAAATTAATTTCTTTCATGACCAGGATATTATTGACGCCTTTGTAATATAAGTGCTCAATTGGGTATCCACTATGATGAATGAGCTATAATGTCTCTAAAATTTCACCCATTAAGAACCAATAATTCCATTGGGATGATCATTCCACCTCATCCATAAGTGAACTAATAATCTAAATGATAAACAAGAACTCCAGTTACTTCCATAATGAGGATACATAAAATGACTTCTAAAAGTCCCACATCTATATCAAAGATACTAAGGTATGTCCCAGTATATAATTCATGCTTCTATATTTTGTGATATTGACTACATGTCATCCCATGATTCTGAAATTGATCATAGATCATGTGGGCATAGGTATTTTCAATAATAATATCATTTTCATCATGAATATCCACTAGATTGGAAACGTCAGGGTGTAATTCCTGCTCAAATAAACTATGATAACTATAATTATTATCATAACTAGAATATATAATAAGTCTTCTGTAAACTTGTTCTCAAATACCTGGTGCCTAATATCCCAAACATATGTCAGTTATTTGTGTAATTAAAATATAAGGATTTTATATAACTACAAGTGATATGATTAGTTCTATAATCTCGGTATGTAGGATTCCAAATAATGTCTCAAAAAACCACTATAAATATGTTAAAATTCTCCATATATGGATGAAAATTTTGAAACACCCCACAATATGGATTCAACGTATAGTAGCCACCTTGTTAGAGTAAATGGATGTGAATCCTTTGATATGTATGTAGGGATTCACAAAAGACCCCCATCATATATAAAAGCGGTTCACCTAATAATCATTTAGTGTGGGTAACCATTTCCATAACATGAATCTATAAGATGGTTAATCATCTATATTTTTTTTTCTAGTGTATCATTTCACATTTCATGGTTAGGATGGGATTCCAAAATACATCTTAAATCTATAAGACAAACCTCTAGAAGGCATAAATTCCCCACAAAATGGTGTGATTAACCTGAACTCCCATCATGTTGACCAATTCATGTTCCTATATATCATTGGATATAAAACCTTAACTAACTACTTTACATTGTAAATCAAGTGTTTAAATAGTTATAGATTTGGTAACCATTTGATGTTTCTAGTAAGAATCATAATGATGAACTGACGTCAGTGGTTGTTTATGTAATAAAACACCCCACTATCAAACATTCTATAAAACCAATCATACCTTAGTTGTTGAAACTTTTCATTGAAATATAATCAAATAATTAAATGTGTACAATTCTAATTTCTAGAAAAATCACATGGATAGATAAGTATAAAATATGATATATATTTTCATTATAAGATATTATTTTAAATGATCATTATATTCTAGTACATAATGTCACTATTATCAATATAAGAACATTATTTGGTGGTGGTTACATTGGACACACTGGGACTGAAGGATAGAATAACAAAAGAATAATTACATTTCACATTTAATAAATTGATAATAATTATAATGTTTACACTATTGATCGAGTTGACCATATATAAAAGAACATTGATTCCATCATTGATATAAATGCTAAATATCATTTTTTCATAAAATATTAGAATTCCCCATTATTTAGACCATATAAAAATATTTTGAGAATATAATATTGGAGGATCCTTTGAAGAATAACATTAATTAAAATATTGTCAATAATTCTCACCAATATTGTAAACTGTATTGGTTAGGATTGATATCAATGAATTGTAATATGATCCCTTATTATTAGTCATAATATCATTATTATTCCCCAAAAAACATTTAGTATTAGAGGAATGTATGATGTTTTTATTCTAGTTAATGATTATAATATATTTTCATGGGGATATGTTTACACACATAAATCAAAAGAACACCTTTTCTAAAAAAATTATTTTCAATTATAAAAAATCTGAACAAAAAACCAATTATCACTATGTTGAGTTATCATGTTATAAATAATTTATCTTTTAGTTTGGAAATTTTTATAGTGAATTTTTTTTTTGAAAAATATTTCCACAAGAAGAAATACATAAAAAATGATTACTAACATTGATGTACAAAAATATTTCGGATATTAACTTTCTTATTTTTATTTAATAAATTTTCTCTACACATTTATTATCCAATTCCTTGCTACTTCTGATAACGTAGTAAATAATGTTTTACATTTCATATTTCTAAAGAAAACATCTTCTAAATTATGGATTAGAATGAAGAAAAATCCTTTTTATATGTTTTTAAATATATGGATGTAATTTATTGTACAAAAAAACCTACAAAAGGGTGATCTAAATGAAGATAACTAAAATTTTATTATTCACATCGTCATATGAAATTATTTTTTTTTAAAATATTTTATATATTTTTAAATATTGATGAACGAATTATAAATTTTTGGATTATTTTTTTTAATACTTATATGATGATAAAATTTCAATATTATAATTGTACTATTGATTTTGTTTTGACAACCCCTCTGATTTACTTTTATTCTAGGAATCATATTCAATGGTAAAAATCATTCTATATGTTATTCCTATGGAATGTAATCCTTCAGGAGGGGTAATAAAATATACTCTTTCACCTACAATTAAAATTATGAAATGGAATCATTATATGGATAATATCATTGGTGATATTAGGGTAATTATTAGGTAAAAGAGCTTAATAAATTCAAATTCAATAAGATTTGGACATTAGATTCTTGTATTTTATATCTTATGAAAATTGTTGTAAAATATGTTATGTAATATAACTGTAAAGAAAACAAGACACTATTTAAGAATAAGGTGTTACTGATTACTGATCGATATAAGTAGGAAGAGTGAAAATTCTATATAGAAATGTTTTATTTGGTATCTACAAATGAATCTATTGATATTTCTTTATAATTTTTCAATAATCTATATATTACTCTACTTAAAGTAGATGTAATGGTTTCCTTGCATAATTAAAATTCCATGGAGGGAATTCATTTTCAAAAAAATCTGATTTTTTGAATATAAAAATTAGTGGTAAAATATTTTTGGTCGTAGTAATAAGAATTATGAACTCCTAAAAAATTAACATTCTTAGTATGAAAGAGTCTCTATAATTTTAATCAATTTTTTTAAATGAATAAAACATACATATCTTATTCATAATAATGTTTTTCATGTAACTATCGTCATAAAAATTATATTAATGACAAAATTTTTTTAACCTTCCAAGTATTTCATCCAGATTGTTCACCCAATATATTAAGGGTGAATTTGAAATGACAAAAATGGGTTAACTTAATATCATTACAGGGTTCCAAATAACTCAGATACTAGTATATTTATTATTTTCCTAATAATTTTGGTTTTAATAATATGTATAGAATTATAACACTCAATGGTAGAACATGTACATTATATCTTGATGAATTTTTGAAATAGGTAGAACAAAAAATTTATAGACAATTGATAAAACAATTACACTACATGAATGTTAGTCCAAAAGAAATTTTATACAATTTTTACTTTCTTTTGAGATTTCAAAATAATCCAATAGGTTTTTTATCATATAGTTCTTTAATGAATCATACATTACCATAATGAAATATATGAACATGGAATGTTTTATTCATCTAGATTGTAGTTTGTTCATAAAAGATTATCAAAATATATTTTCATGGTTGTAGAATGAAATTTAAGAGTATATATAAAACATATCATTTCTTATTACATGTTTATTTTTATTTTTTTATTTAGAAGAAATGTTAATTTGATCATTCCCCAACTAAAGTTGTATATAATGTTTATTGAGGTTGCACTAACCAATTTTATAGATTCATTATAGACTCCCAGATTTCTAGTTATATTCCACAATAAATAAGATTCAATATTGTAGTAGAGGTGATATTTATTCATCTATGAATCTTAAACATCATTGATGTGCTAAACACATATATATAAGCCACCCCGTCATTAAATATCATATATAAAACGGGGAAATTATAAATTATCTTATTTTAATTGAAAATATATTCAATAATATATTTACGAAATAATAAAATTATGAATGATTAAAATACAGTTAATAGATGATGGTTTTTCTTTATGTTATTTTAAATCCTTTCCACTCCTGTTATTTATTCTTTTTAATATCAAAAACTCTTCAAGAAAGGCATGTGACATTATTAATTTATATTAAAATATGATAATTCCTACATTGTGTGTAGTATATGTTGTCAAAGAACATCTAAAAACAATACATATGTATCAGATGTCACAATATCCAATTATAAAATCATAATAAAATTTATATATGTCAGAAGTTAACTTCATGAATATTTTTTTACTCTAAATTTTTATGTTATGAATTCACTCATGAGGACCCCCACAATCTGATTTTGAGTTTTTCTCAAACATATATTTTTTTATATTAATGTTATTAATATGATTATAAATATATTCTATGATAAAATAATATGTACATGGGTATATAATCTTATGAAATCCTACACTCCTCGTTTGATTTTTCTTACACATTGTTAATGAATCCTCATTATTATTGTAGGGCTCATTTTCAATCATATATGTTTTAATTATATTTATTTCCCTTTTATATTTATTTATTTATTATAATCCTACACATTTATTTAATTATTCAATAGAGGATATAATATACAGAAGAAATAAGCAAGTAAAAGTTATATTAATGAATGAGAAATATTTTTGAATTTCAAACATGGAGGTTATGGTTTTGGATTTTCATTTTAGGAAGTGTTTATTTTAATGAAATATATATATTTTTTAATTTTATAATATCCATATTGAATTATCTTTTTGCAACATTTTATGAATTTCAAAAAAGGATATACTGTTGCTACATTTTTTTACAATTATTTCATTAGTTCCATTAATTTGATGTATCACAACAAACTCACTATTTGACATGATCATAAAGTATTTTTTAACAGTTCTACTGTATTATAGACTAAATATCAAAATTGTATCATCTGGATGGTATTATTATGAAGCATGATTTTCCAAAACATAGTTACGTGAACTAAAATATTTCATATAAAAGTCTTGTTTTTTCTTGTAAATTAGATTTACTTGATAGTTATACAAAAAGATATTGGGTATTACCATTATTAATTTGTCACTTTAAATACTACTAAATTGATGTTTTTTTATTAAATGAATATATATAGGGTCATGGTAATGTTTCAATTGCAATAAAATGTTCACAACCTATACAACGGGAGATGTTATTATGGTTTTAGATTCCGGGTCTTTATTATGTATTCTATTTATGTTATGTTTTATTTAAAAAGTTAATTTTTTCTAATTTTAAAATATTTAATCTAAATAATTTATGATCAATATGTTTAGGGCTGAAGAAATCCATATCTGAAAATATATTTTTAAATATGTCTTGGGGATATGGACTTGGCAGAATCATATATTTTGATCAAATATGATAAATAAGGTAAGTTATTCATATTGTTGATCCCTATCAACGATGATAGTGGTTATTACTAGTCGATTTAAACTTTTAGATAAATGATGTTTTTTAATATGTAATCATTGAACATGGGTATTCATCCTATTATTATTTTGGATTAAAAGTTTAGAGTTTTGTTTATTTATACTATAAAACCAACAGAAAATATTTTTTACATCAATGATTATTATTATACAGAACATAAATATTGTATATTATTTTTTTATTCATGGACCATAAATCCTACTTAATATGGTTATGTGTTATATTCCAAATTTTTAATCCCTAATTCATTTTTATGTCATGTTACTCAAATTATTATTGGATGTATTACTTCTAGACCATTTCATTCATAGTGTGGAATAAATATTTATGTTTATACAATACTTTATTCTTCTTGCACCCGTTCTGTATATTTACATTCAAGTAATACATAGATAATCTACATTACCACCCATGGATCAAGTTAAACAATAATGAGGATTTATTGGAGAATCTACATTTACTATCCAATTGTTCTGGGATGAAATAGGAAAGGAATTTTAAATGAAATTTAGAGATGATTAGTTCCTCTAATATTCAGAATGTGGGTTTGATGAAGATGGTTATTCTCTCAATTAATCATAATTGGACAACATGATAAAATCTAATATATAGAGATAGAGAGTTCCTCTATAATTAAACACATTGTATTGTGACATTTAGAAATCCATCCATGGGGTGACACCCCATATCAACCAAGATAAGGGTATTGAGGAGGAATTAAATGAACTACACTCTTTTTTTAAAATACACATATATATAAGACTTTTGAGGACCTTATATACTATAGTATCCCAATATATGATCATTTATTTATGTTTTTTTTCTTTATATATTTATCCCTATAGATATGAATATCCTTTTATGTGAAAAAATTTATGCATACCTATATTTCGATATTAATATTTACTTAAGCTTGATATGTGTATCACATTTTGAAAATTATAGGAAGTTAATTAAATTTATTCCCTTCTGTGCTTCCAATATTTTTAGAGATGTGGATTTAATCCTCCATATCAAGATTAAAGAATTTATATGAATTACTTGGTGATAATTATATGATAATTGTTAGGAAATAATTTTTATTAATTTGTTTAGAAACTGTGATAATAGATGAGTGTAAGAAAGGTGAATTATGGATGGATTTATCAAAAATTAACATGGAAATCTATTCTTGTAAAATTTGGTGAAAATGTACTTCAAAAACTCTATCTATTTATTATGTGTATTAAAATTAGTTAATAATGGAGATGGATCACTACTTATGGTGACAATACTAGGTATTGTTTTACACATCGCTTCATACACAAATTCATATTAATCACATACCATCCTCGAAAATTAGTTAAGATGGTGGAGGTATTAATTTTAAACCTTCAGATTTTGGGGGGATTTTGATTACATGATGATAATACAAGGATATAAAGATATCTACTTGCATGGGATTTGTATTAGGGATGAAATCATTCAAATATGTGACCATTTTACCATGCCGCTTCGGCAGTGGCGTAGTGGTGAAGGGGAGGGGTACAACAATGCCGTTCTTTGGGAGGTATAGGGTTTGAATCCTAGGAGTCCGCTTTTGGGGTGAAACTCTCCCCCGGGATCCACTACCCATGCCGGGTTACCCATGTTTTTGACTGGGTGGGAAAAATGAGGCACAACCCACCAGTGCTGATGGATTGCTTGACGAACCATCACCGCCTGGGTTGTCACCCTCTGGGACGCTCTGCCATCTTGGCTGGCAACGACTCCTTCCCGGCTGGGGCTCTCTCCGGAGTGACCTCTTCATGGGGAGGGGGGTTTCCTTGTTTGGAGGGTTCGAAAAGGCCACACAAGGGAATTCCCTTTTCCAAATAGATTACTAGACATTGTGTTATATATTTATAAATCTATATTTCTTTTATTATTATTTAAATATTTCATATAATTATCCAAGATATTAATACAAGGAATAAGTTGACATAATATTCTGAGGAAATTTTGTAGTAACCAAGAGGTTTTGTGTTGGATTAGTTGACAATAATAATTGGTTTTTTTAAATAAATGCTGAAAATTAATTAAATTGTACAATGTTTTAGTGACTAATGGAAATAAATGGTTATATGTACCGCATAGGGGAACCACATAGTGAGATTGTGGCAGAAAATGGATAAATATATAAGATTATGTTAATAGTGATCCTACAATAAATTGTGTATAGTTATTTATAAAACTATGGTGGATGTTTAAAGGAATGAAGAAGTGTGATTGATTTATATATCGATTTCAAGTAATAGTGATATATTTACCTAGAGTGTGGTGGTCAATATATTTTGTATGGATGTTATGATATGAAATACATAGTTTAAGTAGGTTTACTAAAGAGTTGGAAGAATCGGTTCCATGCAAGGAGTTATTTAGAACTGTATGGTGGCACTTTTGTTGATAAAAGAGAAAATAACATTATAATAGTTTATAAAATGTTATAATGGATTTCATGTGATGGTAAATGATACAAATGTCCATATTTTTTAATCAAATAAAATAGGAAAATGACTATATTTTTTTTGAAAGAGTAAATACATGTTACATATAAATACATCTACAAATGGGGAATAAAATCAATGAATCTATATTTGAATATTTTATAGTGACAGAAGAGTTATTTTCCATGATATATAAAACTACACTACAACTGGTATTGTGTAGAAGTAATATAATGTAGTAAAAATAAAAACCTCTTATTATGGTAGCTTCCAAAAATAATTATATAGTTATATCTAGAAAAAAATATAGTGTTACACCATGGTGATGTTAGAAATTCAAAAAGTGATAATATTTAAGGATAAAATCATTCTATAGTGAGGATTATAAGACGAATCAAAACCATGGTAAGATGCTAGGGAAAAATTATATTTCCTAAAATTTGATAGTTAGAGGAATCACTCCTCAAATCATTTGTAAAAAAGACTACTTTGTGATATAGAATGGTTATGTTGGATAATAAGTTATTATTCAATGAAATGTGCGATTTAATAAAATATAAAGATATTTTAGTTAGTTACGGATTCTTGGATATCATCCATTAATAATAGTATCAGTTTTAATCTGAATTAATATTCAATGAAAAATTGGATTTCATATAATTTTTCTTATGGAGTTTCAAATATAATTTAACTTTATATTTTCTATATGTAGATAGAATGTTGATTAAACAAAAATGGAGGATTCCAAAACTGAATTTAATTAATCTTATAGTGGATTATATCACATTGGAGAGTATCATGTGTTTAAAAATATAATTAAATATTTTCATGATGCTTTTGATTGAATTTAATAATTGGGAAGATATGAATTTATATTTACTGAATTGACATGATTCAATTGAATTCATTTAACATCATTTAAATATTTAGGACACATTGAATATTATTGGTGGATAAGAGGACTATAATTTATCCTAATCATTGATGGAGGAGTTATATCCCTTAGGAATTTATAATAATGGCTTATATTTTTTATTTAAAAGTGTGAAAAAATAGATATCTATATTTGATAATATTACTTTAGTGTGAAGGAAAAAATACTTCAATATCATTATCTATAGATAATTAATAAAGGATAAATAAGGTTGATTTCTATATATATAAATTTAATGAGTTTAAGATTATTAATATTCATGGTTAATCCATTTTCTAATAAGATTCATCTAGAAATTATATTCTAAATAAATATTTTTATGGAAGATAAATAATAAAAATTCATTTAGATATGTAATTATCGTATATATTTGGAAGAAAAAGGCATAACTCTCATAATAGGGAGTTAATCCCATCCCACATAAGATGAATATAAGTGATACAAAGTGAATCATAAGAGTGAATCTATTCAGATTTATCCGTACATGTAATATTAGTTTCGTATTATCCTCTATAGTATACCCAAATGCCTATAACAAAATAAATTTAACAAAAAGTTTGTAAATGGATGAATCATTCCCAAATTTATTACGTAAAATAGAGGAAGCGGTAGTGCCAATTTGGAGAGAACTGATTGAGTCTTAAATATCATAAATTATTTTTTCCTATGTATGAAGTGAAATCAAACAAAATTTTATCCACTAAATAGTTAGTTATAGTTTCTTTAAGTAAATTATGAAATCCTCATTGTGTTTAGTTTTCTCTTTTCCAATTGATATAAAACAAACTAAATCATTGTTTCCCTGTGTGATTTTAATTATCTGATTATAATTTTTTATTCAGTGTGGGACATCAAGATGGAAGAAAGATTAAATTTCTTCATTATAATAAGGGAAAAATATTTAAAAAATCAGAAAATATGAATAATGGTATAGGTTTTTATTGATGAAAAAAAATTCACCCCTCATTGGATTAATATAGTTGACCCAATCATAATATGTTTTATTAATGACTATGGGTTCTAATTTGAGTTTTTTTATTAATTTTATAACCTTTAGATTATATGAATAAGCCTCATATTTTTATTATTATGAATATTTATATATGAAAAAACATGTGGTATTAGTTTCTTATGATTAATGTTAAATGATATAAATTATATACATTTAGATTCTAACTTTGTGAAGACCCATGAAAAAATGGTTATTTTGGAGATAGAAATAATATTTTCCCGATATATGTCTAGTAACATATACATTTAAAATCTTCATTGTCATACTATATTAACGATTTGGAAAGAATGTTATGTAATTTATAGATATATAGTGGATGAACTAAAAATCAAGATATAACCATAAAAGGAAGATGAATATTACATAATATAAAATTTTATAAAGGGGAGGAGTAATTGAGATATTAATCTTACAAATAGTTACCCACAATCTAAGAAATGTGTTATATTATTTTTTTTGATATATTTATTTAAATAAAGTCTCAAATGATTATTATAATTTTTATAATATTGATTCCCACATGGAGATAAAAATTATATTGATTCTGTTGAAGAAGATTAAATTATAAGTATCCATAATCATATATGATGGTAATCCAATAGCTAATATAATATCAAAGTATTATAAATGATCTTATAAGTACAAAATATTTTTTGAGAATGGTAAAATGAATTCATAAATTATTTAGTCATAGAAAATAGATTCTTAATGCCTGAATCTGAGGAGTAAAATTTTTATATTTTCGAAATTAGTTCTAAAGATGTGTTGTTAATATGATATAATCCTAGAACAAGATAAATTATTTTGGAGTAAAAATTAATACTTAGAGGGATTAATTTGATATTTTATGATATTTCATTGAAATTTTATTTTATTTCAATCATTGATAACATTTTTATCTTGATGGAGGTTTTTTCTTTATAATCATCGTTGTGATTTCCTTGAGGAAAATATAATTTCTATATTGGAGGCTATTTGATTAATAATTTTACAAACAGTAATTTATTATTATTTTATTAATATATATTGATATTTCTACATGATTTGTTTTCTAAATCTTAACAGAATTATACATTGGTTCATATATTGAGGATATTGAAAAAAAGAATTAATTCTCGACATGTTATTTCATAGTGACTGCTTGGGAATGGAATAGTTGAGGATTGTGAGCAAATCAGGAATTCTAGATAAGAATATGTTAAAGATGATTCTATTATATGATTAGAAGGATTTATTTTTTCCTTTATGTCGATATTAAACATTTATAACCAATCATCGAACCATAGGAATCCATGTATATACATGAGACTAGGAATGGATAAGACCATTAATATTTGAAACTGATGAGAATAGCATGTTTTTTTGGCATAAGTATTAAATAATCCATATAAATATTTTGAAATCATATCATCAGATAAACTGTTAAAATCAGCTCTTAAATATTATTCCTGAAAAAATGTTATATATAATAAAGATTGAGAAATATTAAATTCCATTTGACTTGTGAAGTCATATTTTGGATGAATATAAAATATTGAGTAAATTTTTACTATTTAATTATTGGATATCTTTTCCCCTAAAAATGTAAAATGCTATATCCTAATGAAATTATATATTTCATAGTAGTTTTTGTACAAAAAATATTAATTTTTCTTATTTTTTTTACATTTTTTCTAGGTTTGAAATTTCTTGTTTTCCATGATGTTATAAGGTAAACATTTTCATTCTTGAAACTATCTATTTTCAATTCATTAATAATTTATGTAGTTTTGATTCATTCTAAAATATGTTTCAATTTAGGCAAATAGGACAATTTAATTTCAATCATTTTCTTAATTCACAATTAAAATGAAATAGACAAGTTATTTTCCTTCATATTCCCTTTGAATATTTGTGGCTAGTCTTATATGTGGTCGTGAATTTTTATTACAATTATGGCTATTTTATTTCTTATGAAATTAATTTTTTTAAAAAATTACATTTAAAATACCAATGAGATTTATGCTAATTTTTTATTACCATACTATGTATTTGAATCTGTGATTTATTAGTAGATGAAATCCAATGTTTTTGTGAGGATTAAACTGAAAACACCATTTATATATATATATTATAATTTTGAATAAAATCTAGTTAGTTTTTTAAAAAAAATTATCCAATGATCTATAATAGAAAAATTTTATTAAATGAAAATAAAATAATGATTTTTATTGCGTGGAATGAATATATAATTAATATATTAAATTAGATTCTAAGTTTATGAGATTAACTTATTTTACAAAAATAAATCCATTTAAATTGGTTTCTTAATTATATATTTTATTGATTTTTTTAAAATTGTTATAATTATTTTTTATAAATCCTTATACATTAGATTTAGAGATTATATGGTTTATAATAAGTCAAATATTAAAAAAATAGATTAAATTTCCTCTCAAAAAGGATTTACCTTAGACATTTTCTATTCTAATCTCTAAATACAACAAATATATTATGTTCACATATTTCAAAACTATAGGAACCAGTTATAAGTAATGACTATGTCAGGCCACCCAAAACATCATATTAGCTACTCCAGAAATTTGTTATCCCTCAATGGATGAGCCAATGTATATCATAATAGGGTATGTATCCACACTTATTTATAAATTGGGGGTTTTATACTCCACATCTCTTAAGGGATTTTGATGTATTCTTACTCTAAAAGAAAATTACCTCATTTAAACACTAGGTGGATCAATGATCTTATACTATTTTATATTAAACATCTCAATTTACATGACCATCATTTTTGGACCAACATTCCACATACCAATGTCATGTTCATGATTACCCTATGTTGAAAAAAATTAACAATGATTTATATTTATAATTTATTTATTTTTTTAAGACATACTGGTATAAAAGCCCCCGATTTTCTCATCATCTAATGAAATAAGTTTGAGAACCTTCCATTTTTCTTTATCTATTCGAAAAATGGAGGGCTCCTATTAGATGAAGGTTAATATGTTTCTTTATATTTTTTCATAATCTTCACTATATCTTCTTCTATTAATTATCATTCTATCTCAATGATTGTGGACATATCAATGAAGTAAGTTGGATTTCAAATGTTATTAGAAAATTAAGTGATTTTTGTACTGATTTAAATTTTATTGGTATATTATCTTCATTCATGACACTAAATTATCTTCACCTGTCAAAATTTCCAATGTTTTCATCATATCCATGTTGTCTTATATTTTTAAAAAGAATTTTATTGAACATGATGAATATGTATTTTAAAAATATTAATATATTTTATTTCCAACATATTTATGATGAGTAATTTTAATGTTGTTTTTATATCTATACACTGAGGGGATTTTAGAAAATTGTTTTGAGACATATATTTTCCAATGACTTTATAAGGTATTATTTTAAGGCACATTTATATTTACCAAAGTATTTCATTTCGTTTGATATTTTTGATATCTCGAGAAAAAAATTATTCATGAATACACTTTAATGAAATGTTTATAGATTTATATTAAATTAAATTTAAATTAAAAAGATTGTATATATACTGTTACATTTTATAGAGATGTAATTTCATGTATTTCCAAGTAATTATAAATTTTAATGTAATTATTTTAATTGTTGTTGACTATAATGTAATTTTTTTACTATACACCCTTAGGATATAAATATATAATATGAAATTGTGATATATATTATTTTTAATGAAATTTATAATGAGGGTTTGGGTGTGAGAGTTTTTAGTGACGTGGGATCCTTAATTATATATGTTAGAAAGAAGAAATGGTTTCTACCGTAATTATCCATTTTCTCTTTACAAGGGCCTATAGTAATTATTTTAATCATTAAATAGAGTTTATGATTGATGAAACCATTATTATAATTTGGGTTATATTTTTTGTTTCAATATACGCTATATAGTGATCTTTAAGAAATCTACAATATTATCTCTATAAATTAGTGGTTGTTATTCGTAGTATTGTTTACTTAATATTGTGGTTTAGTCCTTGAATATAGTTTCATAATTATGGGTTTTATTTTATGGTATCGTTTAATTTATTATATTATAGTATTTATGTTATATTATTACTTATTTTATAATTATATTTGTATCTCGAGGATTGATACTCACTTGTTCCATGTTAATATTTTCCAATTTTTTTTGAAAGATGACTTAATATATGAAAGCTTTTCCGTAAAATATAAAACCAAACCATGTAATTTTTTATCATATTAGTATATTGAGTTTTTATTATAAAATTACTTCAAAATATTCATGTTTCCATTCTATAATGCATTATCTCACTCCCTACATACACATAGTGGTGTCGATGTATCCCTTATCAGTATTATATTATTTTGTAGTTATGATCATTAATTATACTTTTAAGTCAACTGTTATCTTGATTAAGAAACGATTTATGAGGTATAATGTGGGTTTATCCATGAGAAACATATATTTATATATTTTATTTTCTATTTCATTGAAATTAATTTAGTCCTAAATAATTTTATCACGCTGTTAGGGGAATCTATAAATTATTGTGGTTGTTTTTTAATTTCCATTTGATGATATTTAACATTTATAGTCTGTAAATTGTCACATACAAATGGTAAATAATTTTCATATATTAATCTACGATATCTTTTGAAATTATTTCATTATAGGGTGCTTTAGAACAAGACTTAGGCTTTTGGAATTCTAGTTTTTGTTTGATGGTCATCCATTTAGGATGATATGTTATATTGAACATTGTTTTTCCTATTATGATTATTTCAATATATTAAACACACATAATTTTTTCATTATATTAATGATCAAAGGAATTTTCTTCTTAAGAAAAATATCTGTAAGAATATTTTTAAAAATCTTAATAATAAAATCATGATTTTTAGGATATTTCATTGAGTATAATATATTTGCTCATATTTTTTAAAATTTCGGTTGATTAAGTAATTGATTATCCCTGAAATTTTAATTATTTTATTTTATTATTGAAATATTGACATTATATCATCCATGTCATGGGTGATTTTTTTAATGTCAATAACTAATTCTAGAGATATATTATAAACCAAATTGGACATAATCATTATTTTACCTGATTATATAAGATATTATTTGTATATGTATTACCACTAGAATAGAAATTATAAATATTTTTTAAAGAATAATATAATTTCCACAAAAAAAGTGATTGAGTCCCAGAATAGATAATTTTGAAAAAAAAATTAACATTTGGTCCACCATACTATTTATTTAATTCAATGAATGTTGAGAGCATAAAAACATTATCAAAAATCTACATTATGAGTTAATTAATCATTCCTACTATAATGTATTTAATATAATTATATGATTTTTTTGAGCTAAAAGATGAGGGGGATGTTTAATTCACAGTGTTTATGGGTTATAACTACATTAAAAGAAATTTTGATGTGTATGTTGTCCATAATTACATCATGATTTGGTTTAAAAAATAATTTTTATTATATTTAAATTATTTATTATCTATTTGATGGAAATTTAAAAAAATAAATAAAATAGAATCCCAAAATACAATTACTCAGACCCTATTTCAACATTATTACATTATCATAAGATACAAGGGATCACATCACCAAGGATTTCTCTATTTACTATTAATGTTGAATAATATTCCTACACAATTCCCATATTACATTATATATATAAATTTTATATGATAAGAAAAATTATTTCATCATTGATATTGTTTATAATATACTTCATCATATACTAGGAAAACAAATTAGTGAGATCAGATATATAGTAATGGTTATGTATAGTGGAATCTAACATGAGTAAAAAATTTGTAACTAATATTGAATGTTAAATAACTAAAAAACCATTCAATTAAACAAATTAAATGAGAACAAAATGTATCATGGATAACATAATTTCAATAATACTGTGGATAAAAATATATAAATTCTAAATTTTGTAAATCTTTAATAAATGATATGATAATATAAGATATACTAATTTATTTAACATTAAATCCATGTCCCAATACAGTTTAATAAATGGGTTGTCATACACCAAAAACCCATATAATAAGGTTTCAAACTGATTCTTCTCGTGAGACATGTCAATGAATTGAGGGTCTATATAATATCGGTACCCACACATCACTGCATATACAATGAAATCTATTATTTTCGTATAAATATATTTTTATTTCTATGATATACATTTTTAAGGTGAGTCCAATTGAGAATTACTTATTAGATGAGCTTTGTCGGTGGTATTATAGACAGGGAGTGAGTTCTATCATATGAGAATTACATTAAATCAAAAAGTGTGGAACTAGGATTTCAATGTGACTATAAATATACCTTTTTAATTAGTTCTTATTGTATGTATATTTGGGTTTCTATTCGTACATTTAATAATATTTTTTTCATTATTTTATATTTATTAGTTGAATCCTCTCTTAATTCTCTCTATTTTTTTATTGTAGGTTTTTCTATGAGGCATAGTTATAATCACTATTACATGTGATTTTCATGAACATGTTATATAATATGTATACAATATGAATTTAAACAGTTTAGTATGTAGATTAGAAGAAGGTGGAGCATATTTGATCTAAATATAATATGGTTTGTACCATATTTTTTCATTTGACTATAGCCACCTTTTTCCTAAAAGGTGAAACTATTTTTACAGCATTGGAGTGCCGATTTTTTAACCTTTTTCAATTAAATTTTTCATACAATAACATGGGATATATATTTACCCACATCACATGGACGGAGTTTTATTTTACTATTTATAATTATTTTATTATTTGGAGATGTGTGTATTTGAAAAGGTTCTGCAGGATAAGGCATCCCATGTGGGTGATATACATACTCAGGGCTGGTCGTCGGCCACGAGAATATTGATGATGGGAATGGGGTGTCAAACACTTCTTACCACAATCTAGTTTATCACTAGTGGGTCTAGACATTAAGTTTATATCTAGAAAAGGATGTTGAATATCAACATTTCTATTGTTAATCAAATTACTTTTCAACAAACAACTATAAGTTTTAATGTTATATGGTTTAATAAATAATCATATCAATGATACAAAGAATATAGTTATTTAAGAAGTAATTTTATATCTAATTATAAAAATTATTTTAATAATTCAATATAAATTTAATGAATATAAACTGAAAAAGTTATAAAATATGTCAATTACTACAACAGAAATATATATTTTATAATAAATTTATCTCATTTGGAGAAACAAAGTAAATTAAAGAAACATCATGAAATAATTTCATTAATAATTTCTCATTTTTAATATTCTATAAACAATTAAAAAAATATAAATATCAAGAAAGGTTTATAATATATGGAAATTCAGTTAAGGATGCATACATTAATAAAAAATACATTCCCTTCAAATTTCTATAAATAAAGTAAAAAATATGATGAATTAAGAAAACATTAGAAATAATTAATTATAAAATTATAAAACTTTAAAAAAATAATATAAAAACTAATTAATAAATAATTTTTTAAAATATTAACATATTTTTATAAAAAAATAAAAAATGTGGACATGGAAACAAAATATAAACGATAAAAAAAGAGGGATACGATCATTATTTTATTAAAAATGTACATATTTATATTCAAGTTCAAAATAAAGAAAATTATAGAAAACATGTAAAATATGTAAATATAAAATGTATAATAAACTATATGGATTTTATTAATGATAAATAATAATCTAAATTAAATTAATAATATGTGTATTCATGGAAAATGAGATTGTAAAATTAATTTTTACCCCTTTTGTAGATTTTAAATTTTACCCAAGGAACGAGTAACTTGAATTGAACACTTAATAATGATGAATAAATATAAATACATGTTAAATACATCAATGGGTTAGTATATTCCCCACATTAATTAAAATATGTTCACAATATCGAATACTATTCAATGGGGTAAAAAGTGAGACAAAATCCCTTACATAATGTTATTGATTCAAAAGTGATGTAACCATATGTATAATAAATTTTAATTTATTAATTTTACCTGAATGGTTTATATAAATGAATATCATATAGTATATTAACAAATTATGATATTAAATAACCTATTTATTAATAATATACTATAAAAATCCTTATTTTGTGTCTTAATTGTTACATTTTTCATAGGAAATTCATCTCGTTAGTTTAATTT
Source organism: Viscum album (assembly GCA_963277665.1). NCBI lineage: Eukaryota > Viridiplantae > Streptophyta > Magnoliopsida > Santalales > Viscaceae > Viscum > Viscum album. The sequence goes on along the minus strand of OY728159.1, from coordinate 1,142,725,103 downwards.
CATATATATTGATTAGGATACAATCATCCCTATATTGATAATCATGATAAAAATATCATGTATATTTACTATAGATATTTAGAATCATCGATAAAATTTAGATATACATAAATTATTTACATCGTCCATGGAAATGGTAGGAGGAACAAGGACATTAATGTTGTTTTTACTTTTTGATAATAGGAATGAAATAATATTAAATAGTATTCAATTTTACTGAATAATTTTATATCATATATATCATATATATTCACTAAAAATATCCTCAATAGCATCTAATAAAATCCTAAATTATAAATATATCACATCACATCATGTTTGTTGTAGTCCACCAATATATATGACTGATGTTATCATTTTCTAATAGATTGGAAGGTAAGAATATAGACATGATACTATTATTTCATAAAAATATTTATTTAATTAATAATTTATATATTCCTTGGTTCCATATTAATAACCATCAAAATAATGTGCTGATGAAAAATTAAATTCCCTGTTGCATGGAGACCAAAATAAATATCTACATACAAGTGATTTTTTCACATTTCATAGGATGGAATAGGTATGGAAAATAATTTTCCAAAAAATGATAATAACATATAAGTGAATTGATGATGTTTTATAATTACCTTTGGATGAAAAAAACTTATTTAGAGGAAGTATGAGAAGGATAAAATTTAAAACAGTTGGTAAAGATCATTACCTTTTCATTAGTAGAAATATTACAATTCCATTTATTATAAACCATTTGAATAATATTTGAAGAATAAAAACACCAATAATTAGTCGATATATAATTATATAATTTAAATTTCTAGGGTTTGGTCCATCTATATGGGACAATGTGGATTAATGAAAAAAATTTATGGGTTTTCCTTTTATATGTTTGGGGAGTGGAATTCATATAATTACTTATTGAATTAAAATAAAAAAATATTAATTTTACGTACCAGTTGTATATAAATTGATATATTTAGATAAAATGATCAAGATAATTCTATTTCCTATCATTAAATAATATATCTACCATTTAAGATTTTGTTTTTATCCTTATATTTTTATTTTAACCACTTGATAACCCTTTCGACAATTACAAACAATATAATTTTTTTATAATATAATGTATGCTACCATATAAAAGTCAACTGTCACATTAATGTACCATGGTTGATATTTTAAAATGAATATCATTTACAAGGATGATAAATAGTTTCCATGAATTTTAAAAAAAATTAATAAATTATAATTTAACATATAATATCATTAAGTTCATTTTTCTAACTATTCAATGAATTTCACTTTATATTCTATAAGATAGTTATGGAATTCGAATATATGCCTTTAAAACAATTAGAATATGAAATAATTATAAAAAATGTAAAATTATAATTATCCTATATTTAATAAATTAAAATACTTTTTATATCATTTATAAGATTTTTATAATAATTGATTAAATACTTTGTCGGCATTGCATAAGTATTTAGAGTAATCTTTTAATTACTAGAAGTAAATTATTTGAATAAAAAAATAAATTCATATTTCAAATAATAATATACAACTGAACTTATCCTTTTTCATCTTTATGATAATGTATTAGTGATATTAAATTCATGATTGTGAAATTTTGTACTGATTATTTTTCATAAAATGATATAACGATCAAATTCAAAAAAAGGATCCATTTTTACATTTTTTTAAAATTGAAGATGTGTTTGGATGACATATACTAATCAAATAGTACAAAGGGATGTTTTATAATAAATTTTAATAGATATACAATGGTTTTAACATTTTCTATATTTTATCTATACTAAGGTGACAAATATTTTCAAAGGATACTATTCTTGATGACAAAAAATAAATTTGTAAATTTTCCAAAAAAATTTACATAAAAATTTGAAATACTAAATCTCTATTATTAAATTTAATTTTGAGAATTGGTATATGTTAATTTTAAAATAATCCCAAAAAAAGAAATGAAAAGTTTATTTCCAAAATAAACATCTTCTTATATATATATATTTTTGTATCAAAATTAATCATAAAATTTATTATAATGACCTAAATTGGATTAATAATAATATTATTAAACTAATATTTCTTTTAATACCATTTGAAAACCAAATGCATCTTTTTAAATTATTTTAAAATATTTATTTTTCCGTAAATTTGAGTATTTTTCACTATCCATAAAAAATAAATATTCGTTTACTATTTTTAAAATATAAATCTAAAATTAATTTGACATTATTATTTAAAATTTTTAATTCATTTTGTAAAATATATTTTCTACCAATAGAAAAATAAAATTATATTAATTTCTTACAATATGAAAAAAAATCCAATTCTAAGGAAAAATATAAAATTGAAGCATATAAAGACTTTAATAAAAATAGAATGCCAATTTATCATCAACTCATACTAATTAATTTTAAAATTTATATATTCATATCAACTGTAACAATTTAGTAGGTATGTTTTTATGGTAGATTATTTTATGGTTTGTTTAGAATAATGATTTTTTATATCACAATAGATCGATGAATGTAAATTTATTTTATTAATAATATATCAGAAAATATAATAGCTTTAAATTACTAACCCCAAAAATATTTCCCTTTACATTCAATCACTCTGATATAAAAAATATGGATATTGTTCTTTTATCAAATCCTCTGGTTCCTATATAACTTCTAATAATTTTTTTATTCCTCCGTAGAACAATAAACATTTCAGTAGTCTTGTTCCATAGAAAATTACTTCTATATTAAAAGGTTCATACTAGTTATTGTTAAAAGAAATATTATTTTCTATTGGTGAAACCATTGAGTTGTGTTAATTTTATGGATCAGATATGTACCCATAATTAGAACATATTTTGAAATTGAGAGTAGTTCAGTTGATGTTCCACAAGATAAGCTACCATCCATACATGACTAACACACTCAAATGGAATAATATAACTAGTACCTGTTATTCCGTTCATTATTAATATCATCACATTATTCCATATAGATTTTCTGTAATTCCCCGACCCCAGTTACCCAGAGTCGGTGCATTATTACATCACATTTCCATGATCATAAGAAATCATATCTTGACACACCGGTTAGTTTAGAAGTCTTGGAAAATATATTACATATATGAACATTACACTACATTTTATAACATACAACACAACATAAATAATCTTTTATGAATGCCATTATTCCCTTAGCTTAACCCTATATATAAATCACAATACACTTCTTGGAATCCTGGGAAAAAATAAAACCTAGAAAGGGGTGAGATCAAATGCTTAGTAAGGGTAAGAAATACAGTGGAAGATAATATAAATATTAAGAAAGGTGAATAATTGGAAACACATGCCTTTACCAATAATAAGAAAGAATACATTTATGACATAAATACGATCTGAGTAAATAATTCCATAATAAAACATAATCATGGGTATTCTACTAGTCTAATGACCACATGAACCATCAATATTATTTCCATAATGAGTGAATTTATAATTCCAGACATTCAGAAACATTTTTTCAAATCCTCAAAAAAGCCCTCTAAAAATTATTAAGGCCTCGTCCAAAACCATTTATCAATTTGGGAAAGGCCTCGGCCAATTCCACGTGTCGTTGTCTCATGACACCTACTGAAATATCGTGGAGCTATAGCGGGCTCCAACCATCACTTACTATGTCCAATACATTCCTCAAATGAAATGGTTGCAACATAACCTATACATTCGTATTATAACTAGCATAAAAAATGTCAAAACACTAACCATAAAACATGAATGATAAGAAAATAACACATCCATAGTCAAAAATATCACAAAACATTCAATATAATATGGAATATTTGATCATAATAAATCAACTTTAAACAGGTTTAATAAACATCAAAGGATGTTGACATAGATGCAAATGATTTTTAAAACTTATTAAGTGAAATAACTGTTTTTCATGAAGACATTTAAAAGTAAAAGAATTTGGAAAATAAGGCATTTAAAGAAATTTTTGAATCAAATTTTCCCATACCACTTTGAAATATTTGAATGTAATTATCATTTTAAAAACATTCATGTCCATATAAATAAATCCTTAAAATCCATTTTGAAAACATGGACATTAATGAGAATAATTTAGAAGAATAATTATTTTAAACATTTAAAATGATGTTTTAATAAAAGATTCTCTTAAACTAATTCCATTTAAAACTCTTTTATGAACCATAGAAATGGATAATAAATAGATCTGAGGAAAAATATACCCATAAACCATCTCGAATAATAATGATATTGAGTAATTAACCCTTACCTTACACATTCCTTTGGTCGAGGGTACATTTAACCTCTTGTATAATGATCATAGTATGTTATTAAATTATACCTGAACCATATTTATATTTATTATATCATAAGTGATTCATTTGTAACTTTATACTACCAATTTAATAATGATTTATATGTTAAAGTAACATTTCAGGTAATAATCGTTTTCTATATCATACGTGTTTTAACTTGTTATTCATGATCATATCATAAAGATCATGATTTAAATACTTAAAAAATATAGAAAATGATTCACATATCATATATATTTATAATATAAATATGTATAATAGACATATATATGAAATGTAAAACAACGTTTATGTAGATGGTAGGCCATATGTACGCATAAACGATGTTTTCGTTTTTATATCGTATTGAACAGAACTAAATGAGTAAGATATTTGTAAGTATATATATATATATATCAAGTAGAATTATTATTTCATATATTAAATAATTATAAATGATATATTTTTTTATTATCAACATTTAATGGTGAACATGGAAATGAATCTCATTACGTTCGTGGAGACGGTAATCGGTACATACGCACGAGCGACAATATCATGATTTGATATTAAAATATTATATAATTGGATGGTATATCATATAAAAAGAATCATTATTATTTTATAATTATGTTTCATATCAGTTATACTAATTATTATACCCATCCAAATGATGATGTATTTGAATAACAAACTACACCACGACGTGGAGACGGTAATTCGTACGTACGCACGTATGGTGACTTTATTATTTATAGGATGAATCGAATAATGAATATAGTGGAAACTTTTTATAATGATATCAATGTATATAGATTATACTGGGGTTATTATTTTATAATGGAGACAATAAATAAAGAGTAAGTGGAAGAAGAAAAGAACTTGAAATATGTAATGAAATATTTACCTCTTCTTCGGGTTCTTCCTTTTGATTTGAACAAAAGGGCTCATTTGGTTGGCTTTATGACCAAAGGAAGGACTCTAAGATGAATGGAGGACAGTGTAGAGGATATTTGGTCAGGGTTTGGTTAGTTTAAATGACTTTTCAGGTTTGAATTTGAGAGAAGGGGAAGTGTATTTTTATAAGGGGGTGAGGGGAACCTTTGGAAAAGATTGAAATATTATTTTATAATAAAATATTTCTCAGTTTCTAATGGACCCAAAATTTAAATTATATGGTGGGGATGGTTCAAAAACCACTCAAACAATAGTGTTTAGATAGGTTTGGGTTACTATAATAACCTTATCTTTTAGATTTAACTCTTAGTTAAATAGTTTGACATTTACCATGCATCTTTGTATTTTTCTATTATATGTTAAATAAACATAATATAAACTTCCAACAGAACCACATGTGGTTAATTAATAATACAAATGTCATTATATAAGTCTTTTTTCTGATCCTTATATTTTTAGGATTTTTATATCAACCCATAATATTGAATTTTTTTTAAAACCCATTTATGTCAATTTTGACATTATTTATTAATTGATTTTTTTTAAGTCCTATAAACATCATTACATAAAAATAAATAAATTAATAAACCAATAAATTTCATAGTAACCTATAAAATCTGTGGATGGCATCAAAACATTTAAATTATATTTATTTTATTATTTATAATATCTTTTATTTGATAGATTCATTATTAAGGAAAATACTACATCATTATTGTGAAATATATAAATATATTTATTTTATGTCTAAAAATAATAAATAAAATATTATTAGGTATGAAATATTATTATATTTCTAATGACTACGTATTGTCGAATAGATCAGTTATATAACCTCGTATAAATTTTTTTTTACTAAAATATATTTGCTTTTGTTATTTTTTGTCTTTACGTTAGATTATTTAATATAAAATGTCATCATCACTCCATGTGTCCCCATGGGGTCCCAAAATCGACCCAAAGATGAACATGGTCGTAAATATATCATCCAATAGGGTTAGGTCATGTGTTAGGGTAATTTAATATTATTATAATATAATTTCAACCTTATTTACTGGATTTATCACCATAACAACGAGAAATAAATTATTTATTGAATTAAATATTCCTAATGTATAAAAATAAAAGTTACCTCTTTACACAATTTGGATATATGGATTCCAAATTAAAAACATAGAATTTGCAGAAATTAATTTAAAATTAATTCTCGTTGTCAAAACAAAAGCATGTTTTTATGAAATAATAACTATCAAAAGATTGACACTTTTTTATCCAAAATTTAAATGTTAAATTACTTATAAGGTCCTATATTGTATTAAATGATTAAAATATAATCTAATTATACTTCTAAACCATAAAAATTCATAATTTATCACTATTAGTTATTTTGATTTAAAAAGTCATTTTCAATAAAAATTTAGTAATTTTCACAATTCATCATAATATGAAAGATATCAGAAAGGTACCAAAAATTTATCCAGACAAAATTTTTATGTCCCAATTCTAATGAATAATTTAATTTCATTAAATTTAATATATAACATTTTCAAATATTTGTTTTAAAAGGGCTCTCTATTAAAATGCGGTAAAATTGTATTTTTTTGGAAAAATATAATTGTATCCGAAAAAATAATTTTCTTCTTATTTTATGAATAAGATACTCATAATATTGATGTTAAAAATATATAAAGTACATAAGATTCAAAATTCAGTTAATACTATTCATAACCTTTTTTTGAACGATTAATTTTCTAAGTTGTGGTGCCTTTGGACTTGGTGATGCCTATTGTGCAAGCCATTGAATTACATTAATGGGATAATGTACTATGAAATCATGGGGTGTTACATTCTCCCCTCCTTCAATAAATTGCATTCTCACAATCTGAAATTATTCTTAAAAAATAAATGTTTAGATATTGAAAAATACCTTTTTGGAAAACCCACATTAGAAATTGGTTTAATAAAATTTAGTCTTAATAAGAGGGAAAGGGAAATGAAAAAGTTTCCACCATATTATGATCTAGATTAAGAGAACATTGGTGGAAAATATAGAAACATAAATGGAGGGAAAACATAAATATTTATAGGGAGATATTGAGGTTATCAATCATAAATAAGTGTAAAATTGAGGGAATCAAAGCCATCAATCTAATATGATGTAAAATATCATCAGTTAAAAAAACATAGGGTATTAGGATAACACATTTTTGGTTTTAAGATCTCTTCCCTAAAGTTAAATAATTAGTTCATTCATAGAATAAGTGTTAATATATATATATATATACTTGACATTTATAGTTTCGTCATTCAACTAATTCTTACCAAAAACTCATCTTTTACAGAAAAATATAATAGAATTAAAATGTATTATATTCATTCTAATCATATAGGGTTAAAAAATGAAATTATAATTTATCGGGTAGACCACATAAAAAAACTAAATTATACAATCTAGGAAATCATGAAGGATAGTGGTAGTTGATGCACTATTGTCACCCTTCAGTTGTAGTTTAAAGTATCGCGGCCTTGCTGGACGCAATGGGTTGTCGACTGACCTCCAGGTTGTCCTTTTTATAACAATCCAAAAAAAATATCAAGAAATGATTTAACCTTAACAACAGTATTAAATGTCAAATTTAATCGATTCCAACCTTTATACTTATCCTAAATACTATTTTCCAAACTCACAGTCCAAAATTTATAAGGAAGGTAAATACAATGAAGATCATTTCTGTCATGTAATAACATGTGAATTCATTCATCATGTATTATACAAAAATATGGTAACACCCTAAATTATCACATAACTGTATTTATTACATTCATGCTCCCTTATTCCTTATAGAATATTGGATATACTCCTTATATCCAAAAATGTTGTAAACTCCAAAAATGATGGAATATACAAATCATTAATCAGTTTCAAGGTAGTCATGAATATCCAATATAATTTTTCCAAATCAATCATATATTCTTTCAAAATCACTAGCTCAGTATCAGAATCATATTAAGGTTTTTCCTTCTCTCAACCATATATTTTTCAAAAAATCAACCTGCCATTGAGCCACTTTTCTTGGTTCCAAAAAATCTCAAATCCTTAATGAAATAGTATTATAGTACAATCCTCATTTATTTCCATAATTCATATAACTAGTATATCATTGATACAACACTGAAATGAGATAATTTTTTAGTAACAACATAAGAACACAAGTCATTCATTTTCATCATTTGTAGTATCATAACTTGATTATTATCCAATAGCATCCTTTTTAGTATACTCTGATGACTTGTACATTGATTCGCTTAGTGTCCCAACTCCTTATAGATTAAGCATTGTACATTTGAAACTTTTTTCTTACCATTGCATTCACATACTTGGTGTCCTTTTTCTCTACACTTATAACAAACTCTCATTCCATTCAAGCATTTAACCAGGTGATTCTTTCCATAGATATCACATATGGTAAAATCATTCTTTACCCTGTTTCATTTATCCATGTTTCTCTCTAACATCCATTTCTTCTCTTGCTTCACTTCAAAGCCATTGGACGCAGAGAATTATGTACTTATCTTATTAACACATGATACTATTTCTTCATATTTTGAGAATACATGGGAGATTATTTACCTTACAAATGTTTGCTTAATACCATGAAATATTTCATCCTTATTTCTCTTTGGATCATACATATTGCTATAGTTTTCATTCCTTCTACTGGGCTCTATATCTAAACAATGGCATACACTAGGTCAGTTTATGAATAATAATGAATAATTACAATCTTATGAAATACCTTACTTAAATTGAAAATTTTATGGATATAATCCATAATCATAAAAATGTTTTTTGAGGATGTTTTTATTCCTAAATCCTTTATAATGTCTTGTAATAAAAATGTGAATTATCCAAAGCATATCTCCTAGGAGTGTCGTAACCATGAGTGCAGCAATACCTGTTGTCGTAGACCAGGATACCCGGGTAAAGGCTGAAACTCCATTTCAGGGTTTTCAGTCCTAGGTACATCAGTGTAAGAGCCTCCTCTACCAACTCGTACCCAGAGTTGCTGCATTATAAAATAACATTGGCATTATCACAAGGAATCAAGTCCCAAAGGACCGATCAGTTTACCAGTCATGGAAAATAGATTACATATATGAATGTTACATTACAATTTATAACATACAACACAACATAAATAATCATTTACGAATACCATTATTCCCATAGCATAACCCTTCATATCAATCACAATACACTTCTTGGAATCCTCGGAAAAAATAAAACAATGAAATGGGTGAGATCAAATGCCTAGTAAGGGTAAGAAATACAACGGAAGATAACATAAATATTTATCATGGGGAATAATTTAAAACACATGCCTTTAAAAATAATAATCATGAATACTTTTATGGAAGGAATATGAGTTGAGTAAACAATTCCATAATAAAACATAATCATGGGTATTATACTAATCGAATGACCACATGAACCATCTATATTATTTTCATAATGAAGGATTGTATAATTCTGGACATTCTGAAACATTTTATCAAAGCCTCAGCCAAGACGTCTAAAAATGATTAAGGACTGGTCGAAAAACATATATAAAATTGGGATAGACCTCATCCAATTCCACGTCTAGTTGTCTCATTAGACCTACCGATGCATCAATGAGCTATAGCGAGCTCCACCCGTTACTTACTATGTCCAATACATTCCTCATATGAAAAGGTAGCAACATAACATAAACATTCGTTTTAGAACTAGCATAAAATTTGTCATTACATTAACAATTAACCATGAATGGTATAAAAATAACACATCCACAGTGAAACATATCAAAAAACAATTAATAAAACATGGACTATTTTTATCAGAAAAAATCAACTTCAAACATGTTTAAAATCCATCAAAGGATGTTGACATCGATGAAAATTATTTGTACAACTCTTTGAGAGAAATATCCCTTTTTTATGAAATAATTATAAAGTCACACAATTTAGAAAGGAATACATTTAAAGAAATTTTTGAATAAACTTTCCCAAAACCACTTTGAAACTTTTTTATGGAATTAAGAATTTAAAAACATTCATGTCCATATAAATAAATCCATAAAAACCATTTGGAAAACGTTGACATTAATGAAAATGATTTAGAAGAATAATTCTTTAAAATATTTAAAATGATGTTTTAATAAAATATTCCCTTAATCAAATTACATTGGATACTATTTTATGAAACATGGACATGGATAATAAATATGTCCTAGTAAAAACATACCCATAAATAATCTCGAATAATAATGTGATTGAAGAATTAACACTTACCTTGCACTTTCCTTTGGTCGAGGGTACGTTCATCCTCTTGTATAATGACCATAGTATGTTATTAAAATATCCCAGAACCATATTCATATTTATTATAACATACACGATTCATTTATGACATTATACTTCCCATTGAAAAAATACTTCCATGTTAAATTAACATTTTCGGTAATAATCGTTTTCTTTATCGTCCGTGTATTTACTTGTTATTCTTAATTGTATCATTTAGATTTTTATTTAAATACTTCCAAAATATTAAACATGATTTATATATAATATATATTTATAATATAAATATTAATTATAGACATATATATGATATTGAAAACACCATTTATGGAGACGGTAGGCCGTATGTTCGTATAAACGATGTTTATGTTTTCATATCTTATTGAAAGAAACAATGTGAATAAGATATATGTAAGTACACACACACACAAACACACACACATATATATCTAGTATAATTATTATTTCATATATTACATACATATTAATAATATATATATTTTTATAATCATTGTTGAATGGTGAATGTGGAAATGAATCTCATCGCGTTCATGGAGACTGTAATTCGTACGTACACCCGAGCAGCAATATCGTTCTTTTGATATTAAAATTGTATATAATTGGATGGTATATCATATAAACAGTATAAATATCATGTTATATTTATTATTTACATAATTTATACTCATTTTTATACCCATCAATCTGATGAAGTATTTGAATAACAAACTACACCACGACGTGGAGAGGGTAATCCGAACGTACACACGTATGATGACTTTGTCATTTATAGGATGGATAAAATAATGAATATATTTGTACCATTTTATAAAAAAATCACAGTATATATATGTTTCTGGGGATATTATTTTTCAATGGAAACAATAAAGAAAGATGAAGTGCAACAATAAAAGAACTTGAAAGAGGTGATGAAATATTTACCTCTTCTTCAGGTTCTTCCTGTTGATTTGATCAAAAGGGCTCCTTAGGTTTTCTATATGACCAAATAAAGGACTCTATGATGAATGGATTACATTGGAGTGTATATTTAGGTAGGTTTAGAATGATCCAAATTTCTCTGATGGTGTGAATTTGAGAGAAGGGGAAGTTCCTTTTTATAAGAGGGGTGAGGGGAACCGTAGGAAAAGATTAAAATATTATTTTATAATAAAATAATTTTAGGTTTAAAAGGACCCAAAATAAATTATTTATAAGGTATGGTGAGGATGGGTTAAAAATAACTCAACAAATAGGTTTTAGACTGGTTTGTGTCACTATATTAACCTTATCATTTAGATTTTACTCTTAGTTAAATAGTTTGACATTTACCATGCCTCTTTGTATTTTTATATTATATGGTTAATAAACAAACAATAAAATTCCAATACTACCCCAAGTGGTTAATTAATGATACAAATAGAATTATATATGTATTTTTCTTGAACCTTAGATTTTTAGGATTATTAAATCAAATAATTAAATTGTATTTGTTTTAAAAACTCATTTATGTAAATTTTGACATTATTTAATTAATGATTTTTTATAAAGTCCTAAAAACTTTTTTACTTCAAACTAAATACATTTAATAAACCATGACATGTTATAGTCTGCTATAAAAAATTTTTATTTTATCAAAACTTTCATATTTTATTTATTTTAGTATTTATAATTTCATTTATTTGATTGTTTCATTAATAAGGAAAATACTACATAATTATTGTGTCATATATAAATATATTTAATTTATGTGTAAAAACTATAAATAAAATATCCTGAGGTAGAAAATATTTTTATCTTTCTAATTACTATTTTTAGTCCAATATATCAATTATATATCCTCATATAAGTTTTTTTTACTAAAAGATATTTACTTTTGTTATTTATTGTCTGCCATTAAATTATTTAATATAAAATGTCATTATAACACCCAGGTGGCTGCATGAGGTCCAACAATCGACCCAAGGATTCCCATGGTCAGACATGTGTCATACAATAGAGTTAGGACCCATTTTAGGGTAATTTAATATTATTATAATATCATTTTTAACCTTATTTACAATATTTATTCCTTTAACCACGGTAACAAAAATATTTACTAAAGGAAATATATTCCTAATGTCTAAAAAAAAAGATAACTATTTATAAAATTTGGACCTAATGATTACAAAAATGGAATCCATTTTTCAAAATTCAATACACAAAAGTGGAAGAAATTAATTTAAAAATAATTCCCCTTGTCAAAACAAATTGCATTTTTTATGAAATAATAACTATTAAAAGATTTACACTTGTTTATGTCAAATTTAAATGTGAAATTAATTATAATTACCTATATTATATTAAATGATAAAAATATAATCTTATTATACTTCCAAACCATTCAAATTCATATTTTATCACTATTAATTATTTCGATTAAAATAAATTATTTAAAATTTAGTAATTTTCACTATTCATCAAATATGAATGTTATCAGAAAAGTACCAAAAATTTATCCAAACTCAATTTTTACTTCTCGATTCTAAAGAATAATTTAATTTCATTAAATTAAATATATAAAATTTTCAAATATTGGTTTTATAAAATGGTTCTCTATTAAAAGGTGGTAAAATTGAATTTTTTTTTAAAAATACTTATTTTATTCGAAAGAAATGAATTTGTTATTAAATTATGTCTAAGAAACATATAATATGGATGTTAAAATTATATAAAGTATATAAGAATCAAAATTCAGTTAATACTATACATAATCATTTTTTTAATGATTAGTTTAGTATGTTGTGGTTCGCTTGAACTCGGTGTTGCCTGTTGTGCAAGCCATTGAATTAATTTAATGAGATAATGTAATATGAAATCCTAGGGTGTAAAATTTTACCCTCCTTCAATAAATTTCATCCTTGCAGTTTGAAATTTTTATTGGAATGTAAAATGTTAAAAACAGAAAAATGCCTTTTTGGAAAACCCACATCAGAAACGGGATTAATTTTTTTTGTCTGCATTCATGGGAAAAGGGAAATGAAAAAGTCACCACAAAATTATGTTCTCGATTAGGAGAACATTGGTTGAAAATATAGAAACATAAATAGAGAAAAAACATAAATATTTATAGGGATATACTGTGGTTATCAATGAAAAACAAGTGTAAAATTGAGAGCATCAAAGCCATCAATCTCAGATGATGTAAAATATCATCTGTTCAAAAAAACATATGGTATTAGGATAACACATTTTTTTAAGATCCCTTACAATATGTTTAAAATGTATTTTATTCATTGGATAAGTGGGAATATATACATATACTTGTCAATTATAGTTTCATATTTTATCTAATTCTTACCACAAACTCATCTTTTACAAGAACAGATAATAGAATTCAAAAATATTCTATTTATCCTAATTGTATAGGGATCCAATAGAATGAATATATAATTTATATATTAGATAACTTAAAAACTACATTATACAATCTAGGAAGTCACATAGGCTAGTGGTAGGATATTCACCCTTGTCACCCTTCGGTTGCGGTTCAAGTCTCACAGCCTTGTCGGACGATACCGGTTGTCGAGTGACCTCCATGTTGTCCTTTTTATGACAATTCAAAAATTATCTCATGAAATGATTTATACCTAACAATAGTATTAATTGTCAAACTTATTTTTCTCCAACATTGATACTTACACAAAATAATTTTTTCCAAACTCACAGTCCAAAACTTATAAGGAAGGTAAAGACAATGAAGATCTTTTTTGTCACGTAATAAAATCTGAATTCTTTCATCATGTATTCAATTGAAATACGGTAACATCCTAAATAATTTTATTACAATATTTATTTAATTAATGCTCCCTTATTTATTATAGAATACTGGATACACTACTTATATAAAAAAATGTTGTAATCTCAAACAATTATGGAATATACAAATCATTAATCAGTTTCAAGGTAGTCAAGAATATCTAACATAATTTATCTAAATAAATCATATCTTATTCCAAAATCACTACATATGTATAAGAATCATACTAATGTTTATCTTTCTTTCACCCATATATTTTCCAAAAATTGAACCTTCCATTGAGTAACTCTTCTTTGTTCCCCACAATCTCAAATCATTAATGAAATACTAATGCAGTAAAATCCTTATTTATTTCCATAATTCATTTAACTGGTATATCATTCATACAACAATAAAATTAAATAATTATTTAATAACAACATAAGAAAACTAGTCATTCCTCTTCATTAGTGGTATTATCATAACATTATTATTATTCAATAGCAATATTTGTGGTACACTCTTATGACTTGTACATTTATTAACGTAGTATCCCAACTCCTTAAAGATGAAACATTGTACATTTGAAACCTTATTATTACCCATGCATTCATTTACTTGGTTTTCTTTTTCTCCACACGTATAAAAACCTCTCATTTCCTTAAAACATTTACCAAGGTGATTCATTCCACAGTTACCACATATGGTAAAATCCTTCATAACCCACTCCCCTTTATCTATCATTCTCTCTACCATCTTTTTCTTCTCTTGCATCCCTTCAAATCCATATGACTCAGGGAATTATTTACTTATCTTATTAAAACATGATACTATTTCATTATATTTTGAAAATATGTGGGAGATGGTTTCCCTTCTAAATGTTGGCTTAATACCATGATAGATTTGATCCTTCTTACACATTGGATCATACATATTTCTGGAGTTCTCATTCCTTCTACTGGGAATCATTTTTAAACAATATAATACACAAGATCTGTTAATGAATCACAATTAATAACTCCATATATGTAAAATAACTAATGTTAATTGAACATTTTATAGATAAAATCCAAATTAATAAAAAAAACTTTCAGTGAGAACGTATTTACTCTTGAATCCTCTGTAATGGATTGTAATGAAAATGTGAATTATCCTACCCATATCCCCTGGGAATTTTGTAACCAAGAGTGCAGCAACACCCATTGGCGTGCTCCGGGATACCCAGGGTAAATCCTGAAACTCCTTGTCTGAGTTTTCACTCCTTGGTTCATTTGTGCCAGAGCCTCCTCTACCTACTCGTATCCAGACATGGATTTATTTCTTGGAAAACTCACAAAATCTATACATAAAAAAATTGGATGTTATTCAATAATAATCCTCAAAGTCTATCTTAGGGTAATGTTATCTAATTAGTGTTTATCTAAATTGATTTAAAAGGTTTTTTCAAAACATCCTCTGATACATACTGTAACGACTAGACCCTAGTAACCCAGAGTCATTGCATTATTACATAACAATGGCATGATCACATGGAATCAAGTCCCGAAGGACTGATCAGTTTAGCATTCTTGGAAAATATATTACATACATGAACGTTACATTACACTTTATAACATACAAAACAACATAAATAATCATGTATGAAAGACATTATTACCATAGCTTAACCCTATATATCAATCACAATACACTTATTACAATCCTAAGAAAAAATAAAACATAGAAATGGGGGACCATAGTTGCTCAGTAATGGTAAGCAATACAACAGAAGATATCATAAATATTAACCATGGTGAATAATTTAAAACACATGCCTTTACCAATAGTAAACATGAATCTGTTTAGGGTAGGAATATGAGTTGAGTAAATAATTTCATAATACAATATAATCATGGGTATTATACTAATCGAATGATCACATGAACCATCAATATTATTTTCATAATGAGGCTATGTATAATACCAGACATTTGGAAACATTTTTTCAAGGCCTCGGCCAAGACTTCTAAAAGTAATTAAGTCCTCGGCCAAAACCATATATCAAATTGGGAAAGGCCTCGGCCAAATCCATATATAGTTGTCTCATAAGACCTACCGATGCATCGAGGAGCTATAGTGGGTTCCACCCGTCACTTACTATTTCTAATACATTCCACATATGAAAAGGTTGCAACATAACATAAATAATCGCATTAGATCTAGCATAAGAAATGTCAATACATTATCTATAAACCATGAATGTTATAAAAATAACACATCCCTAATCAAACATATCACAAAAACTTCAATACAATATGGAAGATTTGTATCATAATAAATCAACTTCAAACATTTTTAAAATCCATCAAAGGATGTTGTCATAGATGAAAATGATTTGTAAAACTCTTTGAGAGAAATATCCATTTTTCAGGAAAACATTTAAAAGTCACACAATTCAGAAAGGAATAAATTTACGGAAATTTTTGAATCAATTTTTTCCCATACAACTTTGAAACTTTTGAATGGAATTAAGATTTTAAAAACATTCATCACTATATAAATAAATCCTTAAAACCCATTCTAAAAACATGGACATTAATGAGAATAATTTAGAAGAATAATTATTTAAAACATTTAAAATGATGTTTTAATAAATGTGTCACTTAAAATAATCCCATTGAAAACACTTTTATGAAACATGTACATTGATAATAAATATTTTCCAGTAATAACATTCCCATAAAAAATCTCTAATGATAATGAGATTGAGGAATTTACCCTTACCTTGCACTTTCCTTTGGTCGAGGGTACATTTAACCTCAGGTATAATGATCATAGTATGTTATTAAATTATAACAGAACCATATTAATATTTAAAATATCATACATGATTCATTTATGACTATATACTACCCATTAAATTATTATTTTCATGTTAAATTAACATTTCGTGTAATAATCACTTTCTTTATCGTACATGTTTTAACTTTTTATTCTTGATCGTATCATTTAGATCATGATTTAAATACATCCAAAATATAAAACATGATTTATTTATCATATGTATTTATAATATAAATATTTAAAATATACAAATATTTGAAATGGAAAACATCGTTTATGAAGATGGTAGGCCGTACGTACGCATAAACGGCGTTTCTGTTTTAATATCGTATTGAAAAGAACTAAGTGAATAAGATATATGTAAGTATATATATATATCTAAAGTATAATTATTATTTCATATATTACATACTTCTTAATTGTATATATATATATATATATTCATCGTTGAATGATGAATGTGGAAATGAATCTCATCGCGTTCGTGGATACGGTAATCCGTACGTACGCATGAGCGACAATATCATTTTTTTTATATATTAAAATCATATACAATTGGATAATATATCATATAAAAAGTACTATTTTCATGATATATTTATTATTTACATCATTTATACTCATTATTATTCTAATAAAAATGATGAAGTATTTGAATAACAATCTACACCACGAATTGGAGAAGGTAATCCGTACGTACGCACGTATGGTGACTTTTTCATTTATAGGATAGATAGAATAGTGATAATAGTTATACCATTTTTATAATAACATAACAATATATATAATTTTCTGGATTTATTATTTTATAGTGGAAACAATAATGAAATAGGATGTGGAAGAAGATAAGAACATGAAATAGGTGATGAAATATTTACCTCTTATTCGGGTTCTTCCATTTTATTTGATCAAAATGGCTCCCTAAGATAGATTCATGACAATGGAAGGACTCTAGAATTCAAGGAGGATAGTGGATAGGATATTTGGTCATGGGTAGGACGAGACAAATGGTTTTGAAGGTGTTAATTTTATGAGAAGGGGAAGTACCCTTTTAGAAGATGGGTGAAGGGCACCTTAGGAAAATAATGAAATATTATTTTATAATAAAATCATTTTCTGTTTCTAATGGATCCAAAATAAATTATTTAAAGGATAAGGTGGGTATGGGTAGAAAACCACTCAAATAATACGTTTTAGAGAGGATTGGGTCACTATATTAACCTTATTATTTAGATTTAACTATTAGTTAAATACTTTTACATTTACCATGTGTTATTGTATTTTTATATTATATGGTTAATAAAAAACAATAATATTAAAATAGAGACCCATGTTTTTAATTAATGATTCACTTATCATTATATAAGTCTTCTGGCTAATCCTTAGAATTTTACGATTATTATATCAACCAATAATATTGTATTTATGTTTTAAAACTCATTGATGTCAATTTTGACATTATTTAATAATTTATTTTTTATAAAGTACTAAAAACCTCATTACTTATAAATAAATACATTTATTAAACCCAAACATGTAATAGTAACCTATAAAATTTTCTGATGGCATCATAATTTTAAATTATATTTATTTTATTATTTATAATATCATTTATTTGATTGTTTCATTAATAAGGAAAATACTTTATCATTATTGTGTCATATATAAATATATTTCTTTTTCGTCTAAAAATTATAAATAAAAATTCTTGAGGTAGGAAATAATTTTTTTTTCTAATGACTATTTATATTCTAATATATCAATTTTATAAACTCACATAATTTTTTTAGTAAAATATATTTTCATATGTTATTTTCTGTCTTTACTTTAGATTATTTAATATAAAATCTCATAATCACTCCCAAGTGGTTCTATGGGGTACCAAAATAGACTCAAAGAATCCAATGGTCGGACATGTATCAGCCAATTGGGTTATGACATGTGTTAGGGTAATTTAATATTATTATAATATAATTTTTAACCTTATTTTCTAGATTTACTCCTTTATCCACGGTAAATAAAATATTTATTGAAGTAAATATTCCTAATATCTGAAAATAAAAGTTATCTATTTACAAAATTTGGAACTCTTAATTCCAAATATCGAATCCATTTTTACAAATTCAAAACACAAAAGTGACAGAAATTTATTTAAAATTATTTCCTGTTGTCAAAACAAAAATCGGGTTTTTATCGAATAATAACTCTCAAAAGATTGCAACATGTTTATGTCAAATTTAAATGTGAAATTACTACTAATGAGCTATATTGTATTAAATGATAAAAATATAATATAATTAAACTAACAACATATTCAAATTCATAACTTATAACTATTAATTTTTTTATTAAAAATGTTGTTTTTAATTAAAATTTAGTAATTTTACTATTCATCAATATATGAAACTTATTTGAAAAGTACCAAAAATTTAACCAAACTAAATTTTTATGTCCCAATTATGAATAATAATTTACTTTCATTAAATTAAATATATAACACTGTCAAATATTGATTTTAAAAATGGTTCTCTATTAAAAGGTAGTAAAATTGCATTTTTTTGAAAAATACTTATTTTATCTAAAACAATGAATTTGTTATTATATTATGTCTATGAATCAAATAATATGGATGTTAAAATTATAAAGAGTATATAAGATTCAAAATGAATTTCATACTATTCATAACCTCTTTTTGAATGATTAGATTAGTAAGTTGTGTTGCGCTCGAACTCGGTGTTGTCTATTGTGAAACCCATTGAATTACATTAATGAGATAATGTACTTTGAAATCATGGGGTGTTACATAATAAATGGAATTTTGTGCCACAAAAATAAAATTCAAGATTTCACCTATCATTATCAACATGAATTCTCTATCGACTCTGAGAATACATGATTTTATGTTAAATGGATATAACCTTATACACAATTTAAAAAAAATCTTGGGTCCTAATATCATTCATTCTTTAGTATCATCCGATCACATTGGAATAATACAATTCATTCCAAAGAGAAATTCATAAGGGGCCATTAATTACTCGAGTGAAATATATTTTTGTAAAAAAAGTCAACTAGAGGAAAGTGTTATTACTGACCACCTTTTAAAGGCATATTGAAAATTATAAATTGGTATTGAGGAGTTTGAATATTCATATAAGACTGAAAATATCTCTGAGTATTAGAGAAATTATTTATGATCAAAATTGTATATAAATCTTAAAAAAAATTCACTACAACATTGAGGTTAACCTTGGATCCCAAAAAAATAATATTTAAAATGGTACTCCATGAAATTTTAATACATAATTAATGTATAACCAGGTAATATTATTAAGAGGAAATTTTTCTATACTAGTGATGATATGTGTGATTTTATATGGAGATAAAATATAACAAAAATATAATTACTACCTTTTGATTTGTTAGGTATTCTGATGATGAAGAACATCATAATGATTTTCCATGTAAGAACCCGATTCTTATTCATGGGGTACAATTTACTTCTTTTCCTCTTTCCTTAAGTGTTTTTGAGAAAATAATGAAAATGGGGAAAATTCGAAATTTTGTGCGTACACACCATGTACTTTTCTATACGCAGTGTACTTTGGACGTGTGGGATGAGTACATAGGGTGTGTAGGCATGTCGACGATGAAGGGTGTAAAAACATACTACACGCTGTGTACTAGGTATTTACGCGATGTGTAATCAGTCGGTAGGTGAACCGTAAGGTGGTGGAGGCAGCTTCCAGCTGTGCGACAGTACACTTCGTGTATTTAGGAATACATGTTGTGTACTCATGTCGACAGATGAACAGTGCCGCGGTGGAAAAGAGCTGCCAGAGTAACACTTAAATGATGAAATGTACATGACATGTACTTGAGAGTACATGCTGTGTAGTTTGTTTTTTTGATTAAAATGGACAGTAGCCTCCTCATTTGGCAGATGAGGAATTGGACGTTAGAAGAACATGGGAGAGATGGTCGGAGCTTGGAGGAGCTCCTGATCATCAACTGGAACTTGGTTTCCTTCGCTGACGATCTCGATTGAACCGCACCTGTAAGACCTTCCTTCTTCTTGAGTAGTTCATACCATAAATTTCCCGATGGGAATTTATTTTAGTTTGAATGAGCCAATGTTTATCCCAGATTTACGTCATTAACGGGTGTTTCTGGAGGCATCATTCATGTATATCGATCAGGGGTGATCGAGGTAGGTGGTCTGGTGTTTATTTTCAATCGTTGAGTTGATTTTGTGTACAGTTGTGCTACGAACCCATGTAGGGGTGTCGTAGGGATGAATCCGTTGCTGACAGGATATCTAGAATTGTATAGATTACAGAATGATAAGTTTAAACCGTTGTTTGGGATCACTTCATGGATCCAGGACCACCCCAGGGATGCATTACCCGGGTTAGCCATTGGGAAAGGATTCCCGAGGGAATTCCATGATTATATTGTGTATTTAATTTTTGTGAGATAAAGATTATATAAATTTCTTGTTTATGATTTGGGCTCGGCCTGATTCCTTGCACATGAGGGAAGTGTTTTGTTTAGCCTGAGGGCAGTGTTCTATTTAGCCTTAGGGAAGTGTTCTATTAGACGGAGGGCAGTGTTTTGTATATTCCTATGGGCAGTGTTTGGTTAGCCTGAGGGTAACCATTGATTGTGACTGTGGGTAGTAGTTTGTGTGATTGAGGGCTATATCTCGTATTCCTGTGAGAAATTTTCGTTATACATGAGGGCGATCACCTGAGGGTATTTAATTCTATTACCTGAGGGTATGGATAGTATGTCTGAGGACACGACTATGTAGAATATTCATTGTGGTGATTTTCAGATGTTATACTTTCCAAGATAATTCACAATGTTGGAAGTGATTAATAAATATTACAATGGCAATGAAAATGGTAGTGATATTTACTTTTGAGTACTTACTATACTGCATTTACTTTTGCACAATGTTGTTGCACATTTTCACTGACAGTTGGGCACAAGTCTTTTGTGGGTTCCTACATGGATTTATTTTTCACACCCTATTTGGGTCATGTCTTCGGCCCAAAAAGACTATATTGTTGTTGGTGTTGAAAAGGAAAATGGTCCCTATACTGGTACATGATTTGTAGTTGAGGAGTAGGAGGGAATGCGACCGAGCTTAGGCTTGTGATGCTTCTGCGTTCTATTTACTCTTCTTTGTTTTGATTGGTTGTACGTTGTAATTTGATTTGTATTACATTGTATCCTATTTTGGATGTTTTCATATAAATAGTGACATTCTACATCTTTAAATATATGACATCTGGTTCTCTTTTAATTCAGTTGCCCATTTCAGTTGTATATTGTTTATGACTTCTGTGGTTGTATGATATATTTTATTTCTGTTGCGTTACACTTTGAAAAATGATGGAATAGTTTCCCCACTATCAGTAATGGGCCCTCACTGCTAGATGGTAGCCTCTGGTGTTTGGGGAAATGCTCTTGAGGTCATGTGACCAACTGGGTTCAGGGCACCTGTTGTGTGGCTCCTAGATCCGGGACATTACAAAGAGGTATCAGAGAAGTTCTTTTCATTGACTTACTGTTTGGAGCATTATTCAGGGATAGGATGAAAATTGTGGTTGGTAATAAGCTGTGCTCGGGAGTAGCTAACCTTCGTACAAGGAAAAGCTAGTATACCTCATTTATTGCATTTTTTTTCTGATTTTGAAAATTTAACAGTTGACATGAATTTCAACATTGGGTGAAACACTTGTGATTGTACGCTCTTTATATGTTATACGTGGGTTCTATTTTATTTGCAACCCAATGATATGAGGTTATTCCATCTCATGTATACTTTATGCACATGCTTGAAATCACATGTCATGCATACCTTCCATGCCATGTATGTGCATTAGAGATTTCTTGTTGTTGTGATAGTGGTTGTGATAGAAAATCATGTTGTTGTGAATGATGCTTTGATAAATACCTGCTATTTGATAGGGTATAGTTATGTCATGTATTGTATAATGGATTCCAAACATTGGTTCTTGAGGGTTATGGGCCCTCATTGACCGAAATTTTGTGGATCATTGACCAGTTTACATTTTTATAACATCTATAAGATGCCAAGCTTTGATTCTCGGAGAGTATGGGCCCTCACAGATCGGAATTTGGAACTTAGGTATTTTATTCATTGTTTTTCTAGCCATCGGAGTAGTTTCTAAGGATTACTGTCTGGAAAACTCAGCATAGACGTCGTGTAGTTCTATGGACACATGTCTTGTTGTTCTATTGACACACATCGTGTGTTCCTCTGTTCTGTAAGAAATGGAAACTTTTTAAGTACACCCTGTGTCCCCTTAGTACATGTCGTGTAGTATCTTTCCGTGTCATAGACTATGTGGACAGGGACAAGGGGTAGGGATTGGCTTGGGGAAACATGTCGTGTATCGGTTGTACATGTCGTGTAGTGTTGAACCAGTGTCCCCTATGTAACTAAAAACACGGACAGATGAACTTTTATGATATATACGACGTGTCTACCTTAAAAACGCTGTGTAGTCGGACCCAGGTACCCGGCTGTGTAACGAAAAACACGGGTTGGTGTTATCTTTCTGAGAAAACTCCATCTCCTCCTAGAACATTCGGTGTATTGTCATCCATGTAGCTGGCCATGTAGCAAGAAACATAGGTTGGTCTGGGGCTTTTTTGTACACACCGTGTCTTTTTGGAACACTCCATGTAGTGTGACCTAGGTATACAGGTTGTGTCTTGAACAACACAGGCCGATGAAAGCTTATTGAGTACACACCTTTTCAACCTCTGAATACGCCATGTAGTTTTTTTAGAAGAGCTGTGTGGCCTAAGCCGTGTAGAAGGACTCGGGCAGATAAGAAGAATTCAAGTACATGTCGTGTGTTAAGACAACATGCCATGTAGTTGGGGTTTTACATAGCCAGTTTAAGCTGGAGTACATGCCAATGTGATGGCGTGTGATAACACGCCATGTAGTATTTATACACACATTGTAGTCATGTTTTGTGAATCATTAATTGTTTTCTTCTCATGTTCCCTTCTTGGCCTCCTAGTTTTCGGTCTTTGATAAATCTTGATCTAAGGTGTGCGTTTGACCTTGTAGAATCCTGATGCTGATACGACCACGTATTGTTCTCCAAGAGAGTGGAATCATGCATACTCTAGAGATGGTAGGCCATGGGCTACTGATGGATCCTCCAATAGAGCGAGATGTGGCACTAGCCATTATATCGGGAACAGGCGTCGATGCATAGTTCCATGAAGGCTTTATATGGTTTATGGAGGCCTTCTAGGGAGCACCGCCGACTACCACATCTATGGAAGAGCTGACTCGTATATTCCAGTAGCAGCATCTGCCTATGTTTTTAAGGGATGTTAGACCACAAGCTGTGAAGTCTTGGTTGGGTTCTATGAAGACTATTTTCAAGCATCTTGAGACACATCCAAGGTGGAGGGTCAAGATCGCTACATACATATTGTGTGATTCCTCCAAGTAGTGGTGGGATGCTACCACCCAGACTGAGAATCACCGATACATGGAATGAGAATATTTTCAGGTAGCCTTCATTGACTTATACTTCCTAGAGATGTTGAGGGAAGATATAGCTCAAGAAATCATGAATATGCACCAGGGCACTATGTCAGTGATAGATTAATCTGCTCGATTCACCAAGATTTAGTGCTTTTCACCCATTTTGGTGGGTGATGAAACGTTGGGGGTTAGAAGCATTGAGGATAGTCTTCGATATGACATTCGAGAACTGTTGAATGTTTTTAGGTTTCCAACAGTGCATGTAATTGTGAACCGGGAACTAATTACTGAGAAGAACCTACCGAATGCTAGTGGTGCAGGCCAGGGCCGTTCAGAACCAGTTTTTGGTACTATTTCTACAGGTAAGAGGAAAGGGATGATGAATTTCTCTCATGATGGTTATACTAGCCAGAAGGATTCTTTAGGTGGCTAGGTGATATGCTACCAGTGTGGTAAGTAGGGGCTCAAGAGACCTCAGTGTTTGCGTGACCCAGCGGACTGTAGAGCTTGTGGAAATATGGGTCATCACCAGCATTTTTTCAGGGCGTTTCTACCAGTGGCTAGTGAGAAGGGTTTTGTGTAGACTCTGTGTGCGGGAGCAGGACTATAAGGTTTTTACCAGTCGAGAAACTGGAATAAGTCAGGGCATGCAGGTAGAGATACTGGTCGTGGCCATTGTAGCCAGACACCTGGATCTCAGAGACAATAGTGCGGGTCAACTCAGGGTAGACAGGCTATGTCGTAGTTTTGCGGCACTTGGCATGTATATGCAGTGCAATAGACCCAATAAGAGTAGGATCGCGAACGTTCCACTGTCATAAGTTCTATTCTAGTAACTCTATTTTATCTTATATACTTTTTTATAATCTTGTTACACATAGTTTTATATATGTGGCCATTGTAAAGAGCCTTGGGATCGGTGTTTATTCTTCTTATGATGTCATGATGCTAGACACACCATTGATAACTGGAATGGTTGGTATGAATCAGTGCAGGGATTTCCCCTTAAGGGTTGGTGGGTGTCACTTTTCATGGGACCTCTATGTCTTAAAGATTACGAGTTATGATTTCATTGTTGGGATGGACTGGTTGGTACCCTTTCGAGCATTTGTAGATTTCTATCATTGTAGGGTGAGTTTCATGTCACCATAGGGTGGAGAGATTCTATAAAAGGGTGAATGGGATGTGCAGGCGAGCTGAGATGGACCAGAGGATCATTGGTGAGGTGGAGTCACATCCCAGATTGTGAGTTTATATCTTGATGATCAAGGAACTTGTCAGAATCATTTCCCTCCAGTAGTTTACCATTTCAGGGATGTCTTCTCGAACGACTTTTCAGGTTTTCCTCCAAAGATAGAGTTGGATTTCTCTATCAAGCTTGTGCGAGGAGCGCAATGATTTCGGTTCCTCCTTATAGGATAGCCACACCTAAGTTGTATGAGCTCAAGAGATAGTTAGAGGATTTACAGGAAAAGGGTTTCATCTGAGCCAGTACTTCTCTTTGGGGTTCACCTATCCTATTTTCAAAGAAGGTGAATGGTACCCTCAGACTTTGTGTGGATTATCGGAAGCTAAACCAGATGACGGCCAAGAACCGATATCCCTTACCAAGGATTGAGAATATTTTTGATCAACTTTGGGGAGAACAAGTGTTCTCGAAGATTGACTTGAGATCTGGATATCATCACTTACGCGTTAGACCATCGGATATACCGCTTACATCTTTGTAGAGCAGATATTTTCCATACGAGTATTTGGTTATGTCATTTGGACTGAAGAATGTGCCAACATTTTCCATGGATCTAATGAATTATTGGTTCTATCCATATATGGATTCTTTTATGGCAGTCTTCATGGATGATATCTTGGTGTACTCTCACACTCTCCATGACCATGCCACCCATCATAAGATCAAAATAAATACACTAATAGAGCATCATCTATATGATATGCTCTCAATGATCCACTAATGTATAGACTAGATACACTTTTTGGGTCATTTTATCTTAGAGGAAGGAGTTGCAGTAGACCTGGAGAAGGTGAGAGTAGTAGTTTCCTAGGAGCAACCTAAGAACCTATTTTAGATATGATGTTTTTTGGGGCTGGTTGGTTACTACATGTGCTTTATATATGAACTCTTTCTCTATGCAACATCGTTGATGGGTTTGACTAATAAGGGTGTGAAGTTCATTTGGTCAGAAGCTTGCGAGACAGCATTTTAGGAGCTAAAGGGAAGGTTGACGTCATCACCAGTCCTGATACTTATAGAGTAGGGAAAAGGTATACAGATTATTGTGATGCATCAGGTATTGGGCTGGGAGCATTGTTGATGTAGGGGGACCGAGTTATTTCATACGGATCTTGGCAGTTCAGGCCACATGAGAGGAATTACCCGACGTATGATCTCAAGTTGGCCGTAGTTGATCATGTGGAACACTGTTGGAGACATTATCTATTGGGAGAACATTTTGTGGTGTTTATAGACTAAAAAATTAACAAATATATCTTTACCAGCATGAATAGAACCTGAGATAGCGATGGTGGGTTGAATACCTTCAGTCCATCGAGTTTGAGTTAGCCTATACAACTGGTAAGGGTAACGCAGTTACTGAAGCCCTGAGTAGAAGGACTCAGATACATGCAATGTAGGTGGCCATTAGTGAGTGGAAGCTCGTGGCTTTGTTCTGTAATATGAATTTGGAGGTTCATGATAGTCATGGTAAAACCTATCATTCTTCCTTAGCTATGACTTCTACCCTCCTGGATAGAGTGAGGATGAGGCAGATATAAGATTCTGAATGCCTAGTTCTACGGGAGTTGGTGGCAAGTGAGGACCCTCCTCTTGGTTGGTGATAGGCGATGATGAGGTCCTGCATATCCATGGAAGTGTGTGGGTACCAGGAGACAGACACAAGTAGTTGATGTGGTAGTTTCATGCTTCAGCTTGGGAAGTTTATCCCGGAGTTACCAAAATGTAGTATGACTTGAGACATCAATATTGGTGGCCGAGTATGAAGGGAGAGATAGCTGGTTTTGTTAGTAGATGTTCTACCAGTTAGCTGGTGAAGGCAGATCATCAGAGGCCAGCCAGACTATTACAGCAGTAACCCATTCCGAAGTATAAATGGGATGATGTCGTGATGGATTTTGTGAATGGGATGTCGAGGTCACCTCGAGGAAATGATGTTGTGTGTGTTGTTGTGGACATTCTTGAAAAGGTATCTCACTTTTTGCCAATCAATGATACCTTCGGTGTTCATGATATTGGGAATTTGTATACCTGAGGAGTAGTACATCTACATGGGGGCCCTCATTCTAACGTTTCAGATAGGGACGCCCATTTACATCTTGATTCTGTTAGGGTTTTCCAAAGGCACTGGTTACACAGGTGTTTCTAAGCATATAATTCCACCCTCTGAGCGATGGCCAGTCAGACCGTACTATATAGGTTCTTGAGGACATGCTGCCTTCATGCGTCCTAGACATTCCGGGATCTTGGGAGAGGCACAAATCCCTGGCCGAGTTTTCCTACAATAATAGTTTTTATGAAACTAAGAGATGTCACATTACGAGGCTTTATATGGTAGACCATGGTGATCCAAATTGTGCGGGATAGAGGTAGGTGAGGTAGCTTTACATGGACTGCGTCTCATGCAGGAGACTACATAGCATGTCTAGTTGATTTAGAAGCGGATGGTTACATCACAATCTCATCATAAATAATATGCTGATAGTCGTAGACGACCCTTGTAAATCATGGTTGGGGATCATGTTTTCTTGAGTGTTTCACCGAGGTTGGGACACAAGTGGATCAGGAGACAGGGTAAACTTTCACCATGGTATGTGTGGCTGTTTGGGATTCTGGAGAGATTCAGGCTGGTTGCCTATCGGTTGCAGTTACCGCATAGGTATCTGGCCCTGAACGATGTCTTCCACATATCTCAGATACGCCGTTATCACTCAGACCTGTCTCACATCTTTCAGCCTGAGGAGGATGAGCATCAGGCTGATGCATCCTTTTAAGAGCACATGTTTCGTATTGTTGATAGGACCTCAAAGGTTCTCTTAGGCAGGTCAGTTCCTCTCGTACGGGTTTTATCGAAGCATGGCCGAGTGTAGGATGAAACCTGGGAGTGGGAGACCGACGTACTTTCTCAATGGCCAGAGTTATTCACACCTTTATCTTCACCACCTTTGGAAGGGAAATTCTAAGACGAATTTCTTTAAGGGGGGATGTTTATTATAACACAGTTCTTATTATTTAGGTATAAGTTTCTTCTTTTCCTTTTTATATATGCTCTTATGAGAAAATTTGGAAAATTTGGAAAATTCCAAATTTTGAGGGTACACACCGTGTGCATTTCGACACTCCATGTACTTTGGCCGTGTGGGATTAGTACACATGGAGTGGAGGCCAGTCAGTGATGAAGGGTGTAAAAATTGACTACATGCCACATACTAGGTAATTACACGTTGTGTAATAAGTTGGGAGGAGACTAGTAAGGTGGCGGAGGTAGCTTCCAGTTGAGCTATAATACATGTCGTGTATTCTGGAATATATGCCACATACTCATATCGACAGATGAACAGTTCCATGGTGGAAAGGAGCCGCCATAAGAAGAGTTAAATGATGAATATTACACAGAGAGTACTGGAGTGTACATGCCATGTAGTTTTCTTTTTTCACATAAAATGGGAAGTAGCCTCCTCATTCGGTAGATGAGGAATTGGACGTCGAAAGTAAATGGGGGAGATGACTGATGTTTTGTGGTGCTCTCGATCATCGACCATAACTCGGTTTCCATTGCTGATGGTCTCGATTAAACCGCACGGGTAAGAACTTTCTTCATCATGAGTATTTATTACCAATTATTTCATGAGGGGATGTTTTTTGAGTTTTAGTGAGTGATCATTTATACCAGATCTACGTCATTGATGGGTGGTTAGTGAGGCGTTGTTCACGTATATCGATAAAGGGCGATTGATGTAGGTGGTCTGGTGTTTGTTTCCATTTTTTGAGTTGAATTTGTGTACCATTGTGCTACAAACCCATGTTGGGGTGTCTTATTTCTAAGGCCTTTTCTGAAAGAATATCTAGAATTGTATAGATAACCTGATGATAAGATTAAACTGCTGTTTGGGATCACTGCTTGGATCCAGGACCATCCCGGGGGTGCATTCCTCTATTTAGCAATTGTTCCAGGATACCCGAGGGGATGCCATGATTATATTGTTTATTCAATTTTTTATGGGAATGTCTATGTAAATTTCTTGTTTATGCTTTAGTCTTGACCCGATTATATGCACATGAGGGTAGTGTCTTGTTTAGCCTGAGGGTAGTGTTCTATTTAGACTGAGGGCAGTGTTCTATTATCCTGAGGGAATTGTTTTTCTTATTCTTGTGGGAAGTGTTTGGTTAGCCTGAGGGTAACCTTTGATTATGTGTGTGGGAAGTAGTGTCTATTCCTGAGGGCCATATCTTGTATTCCTAAGGGAAATTTTCATTATACCTGAGGGAAATCACCTGCAGGTATTTGGTTTTGTTACCTGAGGGTAAGGATAGTATGTCTGAAGAAAGAACTATGTAGAAGATTCATTGTGGTTATTTTTATATGTTATACGTTCCAAGATAAAGAAAATTCTTGGAAGTGATTAATAAATATTAAAATGGAAATTAAACTAGTAGTGATAGTTACTTTTGAGCTCTTAATAGTTTTCTGAATTTACTTTTTCACACTGTTGTTCCACATTTTCATTAACAGATGGGCACGGGCCTTTGGTGGGTGCCTACTGGGATTTATTTCTCACACCCTGTTTGGGTGATGTCTTCGACCCAAATAGACTATATTGTTTCTGGTGTCGACAGGGGAAAGGGTCCCTATAAAGGTACATGATTTTAGTAGAGGCGTAGGAGAGAATGGGACCAAGCTTAAGCTTGCGATGTTGTTGTGTTTTATTTACTCTACTTTGTTTTGTTTGGTGATACCATGTACTTTGAGTTGTATTGCAGTGTATCCTTTTTTGTATGATTTCAAAAAAATAGTTACATGATGCATCATTATATATATGACTCCTGGTTTTTTTTTCATAAGTTTTTCATTTATGTTTTATATTGTTTACTGCTTTCCTTGTTGTATGATATATTTTCTTTCTGTTGCATTACACTTTGACAAATGAGGGAATAGTTTCCCCACTATCAGTCCTAGTCCATCGCTGCTATTCGACAGCCTCTGACGTTTAGGGAAATGTGCATGAGTTTATGTGACCTACTAGGTTTGAGGCACCCGTTTTATGGCTCCTGGATCCGGGACATTACATTCCATTTCAATTATGGTATTGGTTATAGTTGAAATATCCCCTTAAACATATATCTATCTATCTAAACTTGCTAACACACTAAGAATCATGAAACATTCTATGGAATAAACCATTAATTTTGGCCCATATAAATATATTTTCATATCCCTATACATATTTTACATAAATAATGTCTATATAATGATAAAATATTACCTTCATCAAACTAATCATTCAATTATGGTATTAACGAGACACATACTTAGTTCTTTGACATTGTCATTACAATGTGATCATTGTTTATCTAAGAAACATTCATTATCATATTCTGTAATTCCTCATATTCCTTATATGCCTTCTAAATCCTCTCTTAGATGGATGGTTGAGCATTCATCTTAGTGTTCAAATATCCGACAAATTTGTATTCAATGATAACATTATGTACATACATAATATACTTGCATCAATCATAACATCATAATTGAATAATAATCTACCATCATGTTCTAGATTAATACACATTTTATCATGAGATAAATCATATTAGACAATTCTTTATAGGGATATATAATACTGGTCTGACCCATCACATCATAATTCTTACATAATCTTACAATCCACATAGAATGTATAACAGTTGTATTCATGAAATGGATCATGAAATATAATGGGTTTCATAAGTATTTCACCGTGAATAATTTACTGAATATTAATTTTGTTCCTAAATGAATAGTAGAAAATAAATTTTGATTATACATCTCATTCCTGAGTGAATTAAAAAAACACAAGAGGTGTAAAAGATTTGTTTTGGAAAAATTGTTGTTTTTTAAAATATTTGTATATTATAAAAAATTGAGGTGGATAAAATTATTCCCCTAAATGAAAATATATGAATAGTAAATGGATATTTAACAAACACTTTTTGAATATCCATGCATATATTTACACGAAATGGGGAAAACCAAAATAAAGGGAGTTAGGTTTGAGAGTCTAATTACTTTAAATCAAACATAATTTCTTCTCTTTTTCATCCCCATAATAATAAACACATGTTATTTAAAATATTTTTCCATAAATTAATTGTTGACATATTTTACGACTATAAATCAATTATAATAATTTTACTATAATTTTTAATATACTTTATTAAATCGATGTCATTTTGATACCATATTTTCAATAATATGTATCATTCTGTATGATTTTATCTATTTGGTTCAGTGAAATTTATACATAAGTATAATTATATTTAGAAACATGATATAAATATATTTTTATATTATATAAAATAAATATTTTTTTATAACTACCCTAATGTTTGGTGATAATAAATGAGTTGGAAACATTTATATTTGTAGTTAACCAGTCGTTAATGGGGCATTGTCCTAATGGCAGAAATGGTTAGAATAAAACAATAACTGTGGTAAATATAATAACAAAATTAGGGTAAAATAATTAATATAACTATAACATATGAATTAATTATCCTTAAAATATTTCAGTTTAATAGTTTTGGATTAAATGTTAAAAATGTGAGGGAACAGATAGGGACAATTGATGAGAATATACCCTCTTCATTATGTTTCTTCATCTCTATGGAACGAAACTCCAATGATGATTGGAGTTTTATGGATCTATAGCATCCCTATGAATTTTAAGAGGCCTAAGAGAAAGGATTGGGTCATATATTATTATTTTTAATGTGAGGAATGATTCGATATCTACGTGGAGGGATATATGATATATATAAATGATGATAGATGTATTGTCTAGTTCAAATATTGAATAAAATACCAAATCTAGATTAAAACATAAAATAGTGATTTTATAACATTATACTTTTTTTGAATTAAATAACATAATTTTATAAAATTTATTCCCT
Organism: Viscum album; assembly: GCA_963277665.1. NCBI lineage: Eukaryota > Viridiplantae > Streptophyta > Magnoliopsida > Santalales > Viscaceae > Viscum > Viscum album. The sequence goes on along the minus strand of OY728159.1, from coordinate 1,142,692,136 downwards.
TTATAATTTTAAATTTTTAAGTTAATCAAAGGTAAAGGTGTAAAAATGGGAAAATATTATTCGAATGTAATGTTTTAGATTTTAGGCATTGAAAAATTACTTTTCAGTTTTGAATATCAAATTTAGTATTTTTTTAATAACTCGATTATTAAATTAATTATTTTTTTCGATCATCAAATTATTATTTCATTATTACATCACGAGTGATGTAATTTATGGTTCACTAGTTATGATAAGGTCTGTAATTTTAGAATTCAGCAAAAATTCATACTATTTAAAAAAAGTCCAATAAATAATTCTTAAATTAAATAAATGTTTTCATTTTAAACTCTTATTCGTTTTATTGTAATAATTTGATAAAATAATTGGAATTAATTTTAACAAAAAAATTATGATTTTTGTGAAGTCCATTAAAATAATGTTTATAGAAAAATATTCTTAAATTTTCATTGATTTTTTAATCATGATATTATTTTTTATGGAAATATAATGATGAAATTTAAATAAATTATCTAATATAATATTTATTTATATTACATTTTTTTCATATTATGTTAAATTTCTAATCTAACGTTCAGGTAATTATTCGGAATGGTCAGGATACTATTCCAAAATTCACATTACTATTTCAATTGTCACATTACTATTCCAACTATAACTTATTCCCACCATTCATTATTCACCCTAAATCATCTCAGGGTTCTAAATTATTATCTTCTATAAATTTTTTCGGTTTACTAAAAATCTTTTTGTTTTTTATTGTATTTTATTTTCGAGGGATGATTAAGATGTTTGGTGTTATCAATATTTTCCCATTTTAGTTTTTCTATATTTTATTTGTTTTCCTCTTGTAATATTTAAAATTTTATTGTTTTTATTCATTTTATAATTTAATGTTTTTTATTGTTGAATTAAAGTGTTATTTATCAATCCATTTTCTCTATGTGAATGGAATATATAAAATTTAATATAACCCAAGTTTATTTAAGAAAATAATTATCATTAAATTGTTCATGGGTTGTTACAATCTTATTCAACCACATAAATTCAACTCATATTATCAAATGGGAATAGTTGAGGGTACATTGGTTTGATTGATTCCTCTTGTTCCCATTTCACCTCATCGTAATATCTCATCCTCAACACATTGAAATCCTATGCTGTCTAGATGCATAGATCTTTGTCTCTGTGTTCAATGATCTTCAATCGCTACTCATCATATGATAACTCATTATCCATTTATACAACCATTAATTTTTTACATGTGAGGTGTTGAGTATATACATTCTCATGAGTGATACATAGAAAATATCATGAACATGAGATATATTTATGGGAATTGTATACTGATATGTAGATACTCTTTTGTTATCACAGTTATCAAAGTGGAAAATATATATAAAGCTATGCTTCCAATTAATTCCAAACATCATAACTCTTTAATAATGATATTTGAAATGAAAAAGTGTCTCCATATTTGAACTTTGATTGCCTTTTTCAGATATTAACATAGCACATATTCAAATATGAGAACCATTTTTTTTTGTTTTTGGATGACTTGAACCCTTTTCCCATCTCCCTCATAATATATGTTCTAAGTAGCCTCTATTTTTCAAATTTATTCCCACAAGTTGTATTTCTCAATCACTTTACATATAGAGATTTATATGGATCCATTTTAATACTCGAGTAGAATATTTTTATGTTTGATAACTATATTAACGGAAGATGTTGATCCCACCATCCATTAAATTCCACTGAGTAAGCTCTACGAACGTGATCAAGGTTATGAATATTATTTTTAGTTTATTCATCAATTTGGGGTAGATAGAGGGTACTAAATATAAGTTCATTATTCAAACCATATTAGGGAATTGTCTTGAATTTATATGTGAATATTTAATCATGATCAGAGTTAACAATATATGGAACACACTAAATCTTCAATACCTCCTTAACATATATATTGGTATGTATTTCAAAAAATAAATCATCCCAAATATCCATAATGTGGGTACTCTTGATGATTCAATGAACCAAAACCCTTATCCCATTATTTCTATTGGATATATATTCATGACTAGTTTCATGTCTATAATTATTTTCTCCCATTTATAGACGGGTATATATAATTTTTTCATCATCCCCTAAAAACTATGTCACCTCACATTATCATTCTAACAAATAAAGAATCATGAGAATTCTCTATAATCTCATTATTTCGGAATTCCAAACATTAATGTTCTCAATGAATACTGTACATATTGGTACTTCAAGGATGGATTGAGAAAGATGAGTTATGATCAATATCAAATAGACCCTTATTTATCTTTATTGATTTATGCTAACAAGTCTACTTCATAATCAAATGAATCCATCATCATCATTGTGGAACTCTTATAGCTTCCCTTCAATAAGTACATTGACCATCATTTATTACTCAATATCATTCCATTTCACAACTTTGATATTTTCTTAGAGAGATGGTTGGGAAATAACCTGGTACCATTATGATTTAATCCATGAAGTAATTATTTACCGAACTATCCTTTTCATATCTTTGAAGATATTGAAATTTTCAATCTGAATCACAGATAATGTGTTATGTTTTTTTCTAAAATAATCATTTACCAGGTTCAACTTTCTAATAAGGTAGTTAATAGAAGAAGATCATGATTAGATATAAAAAAATTCATTGATTCATGTTTAGCTGCTTAAATGGTAATATATTTATTTGAATCTTGTGGTTGATATATATGTCAAAATTCATTCCAATGAGGTTATTCTGCCAAATATTCAATGAGAAGCTCATAACTACCTCCTATAGATAATGTGGAAGGTAGTTCTATTAATGGATCTTCTTATTTTTTAATGAACAGTTTATCAATTTATCATTATTAATGATTAAATAACCCAATTATTTCTTATAATAATGACTTAATGTCCATTAAATGTTACCACATATTAGTATTTGGAGTACATGTTTAGTTATTAGCTTCATATAAAAACCCTGAAGGGTTTACTCATATTCTTTTATCATGTGGCATTTTATACCTTTTCTTGCTAACATAGTTGTTGAGAATAAAATTTGTGTGGAATTTGTTATAAAACATCAGTAGTACCCTACTACTATAAAAACACTATTAATTTCAATGACATTAGTGGGTTTTTTAATTCCTAAATTTATTTAATCATTAAGTGATCCACATTTATTCCCTCAATTATATGCACATTCCACAAGAATGTGACTTAATAAATCCAAATTTCAAACTTGTTAAATATAGTATTTATTTTATCCATCCCTGATGTCTCCCTGAAAATAATGAAATTCTATTTTTGTTCCACTTAAATCTTGGAATAAATGTGAATTTCATTGATAAAAAATATTAATTTTTTTGAGGTAGCCTATAAAAAAACTCTAATAAATTCATAACGATTGAAGATTCATTATATGTTTTAATATAATCACTATAACTAAATTTTGTTATTACATTATATGGAATGCTGAATTTTTAATATCATCCTTCTTAAAATTCAACTGATGACATCTAATAAGAATAAATACCTTTGAGAAGTATTGAGTTACTATAAGTTGATAAAATATATCATAAATCTTTGGCATAGGATACTAGTTTTTTATGGAGATCATATTGTTGTATTTTTAATCAATACAAATCCATATTGATCGACAATTTTTAATTACAAAGATATATATTTCACCTATATGTGATTCCCTAGGTCATATAAAGTCTTTATTATATTCCTCTGGAAGATATTTCTTGAATTATTCTATTTTGAACGGGGATATCCTATTTTGGAATTTATTTATAGGATTGGATTTAGGTATTATACTTATTGGTAACTATACCTCATGATTTGGCAGATGTCTGAGTAACTCTTTAAAAAATACATTAGTTTATTCCCTCACAATATGAATTTCCCTTAGATGAAACCTTCCATTGAATCATCCATTTCAGAAATGTATGATTATTTATAGGGTATCAACTCCCACACATTTGATTGATTTTTTCAAAAAATATTTATGATCATTATTGAATTTGTATATGATCATGGAGTCATTTTAAATATTAAATGTTATTTCCTTCTCCATATAGATTATATGTGATCTATATATTGAGATAATATCCATGCCTATTATAGAGTCAAATTACACCAAGTAAAGGATTATGAGATTCATTGAGAGATTATTCCCTCATATTATAATAGGAGAATAGTCAAAATAAGGATTGTAATGATAACTCCACTAGGTGTTTTTATAGATATTTCAACTTCATTGTATCATGGCTTCGTTTCATGATTTCTAAAAATCCAGAATGACAAAACAAAATAAGTAGAACTAGAATAAAAAAATTACCATTCTTATGTTAATAGTATAAATACTTTGTATGAATTCATTTTCATTTCCCTCCTCTACTGTATTAGAGGAATATTATTTCCCATGATCTATTGTATTTTGTGGATGTTGATGTTGATTACCCTTAGAGACCCATGTTTTAGTGCACCATCTTCCATAGTTCCCATTCACCGTATAGTTGAAAAAATTATGAAAGGGTGGTCTATTGGGCGGTTCATTCTATTTATATGATATGTTGTTCGTCTTCGTTGATGTCACTTAAACATTTTTGATCATGGTGGCCATATCTCTCCACACTTTAAGAACTTATTCATCACATTGAGGAAATTACCATTAGGTTTCTTCCAATATTTTTTACCAGAGGGTGGTCCGATCCTCTTTCGACATTTGACATTCGGCCCACCGACATCAAACATCATTATTACCTTCCAATAAAAATTCCCAAAGGACCAATCTATAAATTACATATCAAGACGATGATAAAAAATAACCACAGATTTATAACTCTTCAATAATATAATATCTAAATACTAGTGAATGATTGATTATTATAATATAAATAATCGATTATTTTTTATATAATTATTGATAGAAAATCGTGAGGTGTATCTTGAAATAATTTTAAGGTCATACTCATATTTTAGGATATATTAACAATACTTTTTCTTCATATCTATTAATTATATATCCATATTTTTTTGAAGAGTTTAAGGGAAATAATTTTTATGAAATTTTTTATTAAAGTCTTCCAAATCCATCTTTTAGATTGATTGGAATATCCTTCTAAAATATTTATGGCCTTATTCACCATCACATTCTCATTAATATGGAGAACGTAACAAGAATTCTCTATTATGTTTACTCACTATTTTGTGACATGTTAATTTATTGTTCTCTTGAATTTTGGTGGTTGAGTCCATATATATTCCTCAATATTATATTTTTATTTCATGGGAGATGATGGAAATTACACATGGTTCAAGTTATTTTTCATAGCCTGAGAAAGTTGGGAAATAATTTTGATGAAGTTGTTAACTCCACCTATAATAGAATTTTTTGTTATTTTGGAAATCATTAAAATGTCCCTCAAAGAGACATAAAACCCAGTTTCTCCTGGTTACAACTAGATTATAAAATAAAAAAGTTATGAAAATTATCAAAATCCTGAAATCCTCAATAAATAATTTCTTTCCATACCAATATTAACCCTAAAATCATATCATATGGGATTCCTTTTTTTCAAAATTCTTCTAAAACGATGCATTTAAAATATTTACCAATACTTAGAAATATTATAAGGGTTTTCACAAATGTTATCTAATCCAAAATAAAAAATTATCTACACCATTACTCTTATAGAAACTATTAAAACCCTATTATTTCATAAATTATTATTACATAAATTTTAATAAAAAAACTAAATAGTAACACATTCAAGGTTTAAAAAGGACCCATTTCTATAAGAAATTAGTCTAGTTCATCATTTATATAGAATGAAATTAATTATTTTTAAAACCCTTCTTCTATATCCAAAAAAAGACTCTAATGATCTCTGTAGTACATCTAGTCACCTTAGGATATACATAAAATAAAGGTTTATCTAAAATCCATGAAAGGGGAAGGATAACATATGATAACTAAGATACACAAATTAACAATACACTTGTTAACATAATCATTATAATCATGTTTGAATCATGGGATAAACATCATAATAATGTGGAATACATTTTAAAATTTCATGGAAAGTGGAATATCTATATGAATAATAAATAATGTCTTGGTGGTCAAATACCACACATAGTTGTCAACGAAACATGCATCATGTTCTCACATAACATATGTGAAAAACTCATAACATCATAATTGAGAAAAAATAAGGAATCATGTTCATTTATAATAAATATAATATAATGAGACATATCACATAACCTAGTGAATTGGAGGGGAATAAAATTTTGATCCCACCCATAACAATATAATATTTATAATGATTCAAGCCACATAGAACATCTAGCAAACAATATCATGGAATAACCCGTAAAATATAATGGGTTTCATAAGGAATTATTCCAAAAACATTTCCATGAATAAAAATGGGTTTTAGAAATTAATAAGATAAAAGACATTATAATAAAAATAATCATTCTTTAATAATGATGAAACAACCCAAGAATAGAAAAATATCAGTTTTGGAATGAAAAGTCTTTTTGAAGAATATTTTTATTTAGAGTGTAAAACCTTGTTGAAACATGTATATTCCAAAAATAAAAAGTAATAATAGTGAATTCATATATAATAATAATTATAGGAATGTCCCTATTTAATTTTACATGAAATATATATATCCCAATGAAATAGATTTTTGTTCAAGAATACTCTTACCTTAAATCATACTTATTTCATCTATTTCACCCAAAATATATTAAACACTGGTTTATTAAAACGTAATTAAATAATTTAATTATTTAATATTCTAAACTATTTCACAATTATAATAATTTTATTATATTCTATAATATCTTTGGTCAAGTGGAAATCATTTTTATATCATGATAAATGTAAACATTTTCAATTTTGTATGGATATCACTGTTGTGTTCATGGACATTTATAGATAAATAGATTTAAATTATGAAGCATAAAATACATACATTCATACATTTATATATCATAAATAATTTAATAAAACCATTATTAGGTTTAGAGATTCTTAATGAGTTGTAAAAATCCTCATTGGCGGTTAACCAACCTTTAACGATGTTTTGTCAAAATGGTAGGAATTAGAATTATGAAAATTTAATTTGTTTCACATATGATAAAAAATATTAGTCACAAAATTAATATAATTCTAAATTAAATGTTAATTATCCATATATGATTAGTTTTTAAATGTTTTGGATAAATAGAGAAATATGAGAGGATAATTAGAGGGATAATTAATGAAAACATAACCTCTTCTTTGTGTTACTTATTCTCTATGAAATAAATTCCATTGATGATTGGAGTTGGATGGATCTAGAATGTATATAGTTATTATAATAGGATTAATATAGAGTAATTAGGAATAAATTTTTATTCATAATGATTGGGGGAGTGTTTTTTCAAGTGGAGGGATATAGGTTATTTATACATGAGTGGCAGGTTATTTTTTGAGTTAATTTTTTTTATTCAAATACAAAATCTAAGGTAAGACTTATAATGGTCATATTTGTGACATTATGAAAAATATTTAAATTAAATAAAATCATTTTCATAAATTTAATAACTTTAAAACTGAAATTAATTAATTTAATAAAATGAGAGTTGAAAATTAAAAAATATTATTTTAATGTAATAATTTTTTGATTTTAGACATTAGAATGTACTATTCAGTTTTGGAATTTTTTTATGATATTTTAATGACTAAATAATAAAATTTAATAAATTCTATTTTTCATGAATAGAGTTCTATAAGTGATTATTTCATTATTTTATCATGAAATATGTAATTTTTTATTCACTCATTTTGAGAAAAATTGTATTTTTATTATTCACTTAGAAATTAGAGTATTTTATAAAATTAGCAAAAAAATATAACCCCTGTAAAATATCCATATTATAATTTCAAAAAATATATTTTTTTTCTAAAGAACAAAAATAAAACCTATATAATTTTAGTTTTTATGATAATTTTTTTAAACCATTAAAATAATGTTTACAAAAAAATGTGTTTTTTTGAGTTTTTCAATATGGATATATTTTTTGTGGAATAATAATAATAAATTTTAATTAAAAAACTCATGATAAATATTATTTATATTCAAATATCTTATTTGAAGTTAAATTACTATTCCAATGGTAATTTTATAATTTTTATTGGTCATGTTAGTATTCTTTATATTTGGGTTGCTATTCTAGCAGTCACATTAATATTCCAATAGTAACATTATATTTTATAAATATTAAATTATTTCATAAATAATTATTCACCGTAATTCCTCTCAATGTTATATATTTACATTTTCTATCATTTATATTTGTTTGATAATATTTTGATTCTTTTCTATAGTGTTTTTCGTGGTTGGGATGATTATAGATTATTGTTGTGATTCACATTTCAACATTATAGTTTTTCTATTTTATAAATTTTTAACACTTGTAATTATTTTAATTTTATTATGTTTAGTAATTAACTATTCAAATGGGTTTCATTATTTATGTAATATATTATCCTTTATGTAAACAATGTGTATAATACTTATATAATATTTTAAAAAACACATTTATTTAGTTTATAATTGTCATTTAAGTTGTACAAGTCATCACTTATCTCTTAAACCTATCTAATATAGAGTAGTGTCAGAATAGATATAATTAGTTGTATTATATTTAGTTAATAGATATTATCCTCACATTCAGCTTTCCATAATAATATAAACCCCTTACAGGTAAACTTATTTGCTGGGTAATATAGTCATGCGAAATATCACATGATGAATCTGTGGTATCTAGACAACCAATGAAAAATATGAATCTCAGTTACAATAGTTTATTTTATACATTTATCAATAAAATTCAACTATTAATGATCCGATGATACACTCTCACATTAAATTATATGACCTAAAAATGATACAAATAGAGATATTGAAAATTTAGAATTAAGGTTTTCCGTCCTAAAGGTTATAAACACAATTATCAACTGTTCTCCATTATCTTCTATTCTATTATAAAATATAGTAATAGTTGTAATAAATTATTCCATAATATAATCGACAAAAATCATTAATTATTATAAATTAAAATATTGATGATATCTAGAGAACTAGTATGTGGAAATGAAGTTACTAAAAATTCATAGTTTCCAAATCTTGTATTGTAGGCTGTCTTGGGAAAAGGATCCTTCATGAACCTCAGATGATGATATTAAGATCATATATTAAAATTATAGATAACATTTATATCATTCTAATTGATCAAATATATCATCTTTTAAGTATATGGTACATTATTTTATATTGATTTTATAATGTTTCTGATAATAAATCCGATGATCCATTTTCGTATCATTCTTATTAAAAAAATTAACAGGTGCACCCCATGGTGAATCAAAATGATTAATGAATTCCTCATAGATATTTTCCTGTAGTTACATCTTCAATTCATGTTACCCAATTTAAGATATTATTTGGAGAGACTTTGAAAGAGGTGTATCACCACATATGGTTTCTATTGAAAAATCCACATCAAACAGTAGGGGAGGAATATTAAAATAAACTGTAAAGTCATCAACAAAATACCATAAAATATAAACGACATCAATTTTGAGTTTCTCTCCAAACATCTAAGATATATATTCATACTAAATATGTAGAAAACCCATATAATGAATGTAATTTCCACTAGGTGTTGATGGTCATCATCACAGCAATAGTGTATCATGGGTTGATTTAGAATTTTGAATATAAATTACCACCATTGATAGTTGATATGGGATTTATACTGGTAGATAATATCCATGAACAAAATTACATTGAATTCAACATATTGAAAATTTAATATATTTTAAGGAATCAATCTCCCATATACTTCTATCAAAGATGAAAAATTGATTTGATAAGTGATATTCCTACCAGTATAATTTTTTACTACCAAGTGAACATATAATCATTAATGTGGTTATATGATACCCAAAAAATGTTTAAATTATAAAAGGTTTGGTATAACCTAAATCAAATAAAAAAATAACATATGGAGTGGATGATAGTGCACCTTTCACAGCCACAGTAGAAACATCCACGTTGTCTATAGTATTTACTTATTCCTAGCCTTACCCCTGTGGATTAATTTTTAATATCTTCCCTTTATTTATTGGGAAATTATTTTGATAATTCCAAAATACATTAATATAGATTAACTATATAGAGGTTATTTGTTTAATTTATTTATGTTCATTATCCAAAATACCATTATTTCTTCATTTTGAACGAACCCTCATTCCCATAATAAATTTTATAAGATATTTAATTCCAAATATTTTACATGATAGAAATTTCTTAATTCCCTTTATTATTTTTGGATGTGTTGCGTTTTTCTTAGTGATCATCCCAATTGTTCTCCTTTTGATTTTCATCACATCCTTGGTATATATATAATCTATTCTCTATCATAATGGATCTCAATTCGATAACATCATAGTATGAAATCCCTTGAGAAACTACTTCCATTGGTGAATTGCATTAATCCCATCAATGGAACAACCAATCTGTATTTTCATAATATGTTTTAAGTTTCAATCATGCTATGAAAATCTTGAAAATTTGACCTTGTACCCTACTACACATTCATCTTCCATATTCATTAAATTGAGTAACTAAATATCTACATTTCCTCACAATTATGGGCTGAATTATTTCTCAAATAATATCATATTAGTCATTATCCATTCTGTTATTCCTAGTTCATCAATATTGTTTTCTTGATAGATTACCTTCATTCATCAACATCTCTTCTAAAATAGAATTCTACTATAATAAAATTTTCAATTTTATTACATCTGAAATAATTTAATATATTTTGGAGGGACTAAATCAAATTCATTGCTACCAATGGATTATTAATTCCATTAAAATATTTATTCTTATATCACATGAATATATCCAAAATAGTTTAATCATGCTTTGGAATAATGGGTTTCCCAATGAAGTAATGTTAATTCCTAATTACCTATGGAAACATCATTAATATAAAAAGTATCAACTCAGTTCTATCACCAAATATATTTTATATCTCAAAAAGGAAACCCCGTCATTGTAAATAAGAATTGATTCCCTTTATTATATTTTATTCAGTCACTAAATAATAGAATACAAAGGGTCAAGTCATACAAATAATCCATATTGTGAAATAAAATAATAATATATATAATGGTAAATATTCAGAAATACTTTAAGTGAATATCATAATTCCCATATTATGTATGTTCATTTCAAATATAGTTGACTTTTTATACTAAACAGGATGGAATACCAATAGTAGAAACCCAAAATCTCGTAACCAATATCATTGGTATATTTTATAACTTTGGAATAAGATAATAGGAATTACTTTATCGAGTATCCATTAATATAGTAGTATTGATGAACAATATAAATTCATGATTCCTATATTACATTGTGAATATAAGATACATATCATATTAAAATTATTTCACTATTGATATTATTTATAATATCCTTCTTCATATCCTGGGTAAAGGTAAAAAATAAAAAGTGAGATTGGATACTCTCTATGGGTTACGTATAATGTAGCTATCATGTGTGAATACAAAAAAATATATATGGACATGTAAATTATAGAAAACAGAAATAAATTTAATCAATATCAACAATAATAAATACTACCACAAATAATATCAATGATGTTATCTCATGGATAATAATAATTGTATTCATAATGAATGAAATTATTAGTGTAAGAATTTATTACCTCAAAAATCATTATATATTTATCATTCAAACCATGTTCCAAGATAAAATAATATATGGGTAGGTATACACCAAATCCACAATTAATATGGTTTTCAAGTAGATTATTCTCTTGCTAAATTTTGATTCAATGATGGTCAATATTGTTTTGATCCCAAAATTTTATTTAATTTCTAATGCATGCATCATATATAAATTATCTATTAAATATTTAAACAATTGTCTTTTTCCATAATAATATCTATATATTTATGGATATTAAATATCTATATTTTCCCATACAATCAAATATATTTAATTTTAAAAATCTATATACAAAAATTGTATATGGCTTATGAAATAATCATATTCAAAGAGTCAATTAATATGGATAATTCAGATAAATGTAATGATCAACGATCCTAACAATCTGAATGTACTAAGATAAATTAAATAAGAAAACATTTATAATATTTAAAATAATACTGTAACTTAATCTTAAAAATAGCTTTAGTAATAAATAATTTTCTTGTGGAGAAAAAAAGGGAAAAAATAAACAATTATTTTCATTAAATATTCATCTTTTTAAAGTATTTTAATAATTTGAGAAGAAGAAAAATATTAAAAAACAATTATGGTGGTGGATAGTCTATTAAGGTCATATACGCTAATATTAAAACATTTATTTAGAATATTTTTAATAATGGAAAAATATGTACCATTAAGATAAAAATAGAAATATTCAATTCATTCTATTTAAAAGGTATGTGATAAAACAAATATTAATAAATAATTTTATTAAATGAAATTGTACTTTTGTATGATAGTTTTTAAATAAATATATACTGAATTTGATTAAACTAAATAAAAATGAGAAAAAAGATCTTGTTTTCATTTTACAAATTCTTCTCTTGAATCATATACCAATCATGGAAAAAATTTGAAAAACATCTAAAAAACATTAACATCTCTAAGATAAAAAAATAATTTGATTTTTTAAATGATATATTTTTCATATTCCATTAATTAAAAATTTTAGAAATCATTGAAAAATGGATTATTAAATAAATTACAACCTCTTAGGTAACTTTTAAATGTTACCCCCTAAACAAGTAAAGATAAGTTCAATTTATATCATCAAGAATATATTTATATTTATTTTAAATAAATAAAAATGGGAACTATATACACTGCATAGAAGTAAATTAGACCATAAAACCATTTATGTCTTAATTGGGTGAAAATTGATATGAAATCTCTTACCTCAAGTTTGTTTTGACTTAAAAAATATCTAACCTCATGTATAATAAATTTTAAATTATTATAATTATATAACAGATTCATTTAAAATATTATAATATCATAAATGTTCCACTTATAACATTTCAACACCAATTTATAAATAACATCTAATTTAAATTGTGGTTTCTATGTGTTAATAATTTTTTTCCTTGGAAGTATGGAATTATTATTACATTCCATGAAAATTGAATTTGTCACACTCATATATATAATGTTAATAATATATAAACATTATATATATTTATTTTATAAATTTACATTAATAAATATTAGCTAGTTATGGAATACATTAATTACACAATTCACAGAGATAGTAGGTCGTACGTATGCATGAACGTTGTTCACTTCTTGATGGTTGGAATGAAATATAGTAAAATAAAATATAATCATTTTAGAATCATTATTATATCATATATATATCATATATATTCAATAAATTTATTATTATTACCTTCCGTGTAAAATGAAAATTAAAATCAGATCATATCGCTTCATAGAGGTGGTAGTTTAATCGTATGCACATGCAACGTTATAATTTTCCAGCGGATTGGAATGTCATAAGATAGATATTATATTATATTTTTTGGAAAATATTTACCTCATAAATAACATATAATATAAATATATATTAGATTCATATTTTTAGGAATCCAAATAACCTGGTGATGAATATCTAATTACATTACATTGTAGTGATTGTAATCCATATGTACACACAAGTGATTTTTTCATTCAATAAGATGGAAAAGTGATGGAAATGGTTATACCATAATCATGAAAACACATAATTATACTTGTAATACTATAATTATTTTATATGAGTATAAAACTATTTAGTGGTAGTTTAATATTAATTAAATTTGAAATAGTTGGTAGTGATTATTACCTCTTCATCGGTCGAATTTTTTTAGATCCCCTCTTAATGTATTTTTGAATAAACATTTAGGTAAAAATGAACATAACATTGTTGGATAGAAAAATCAATAATATAACATGGTAGGTAATCATAATGATTTAATTTTTTATGTCATGTAAATAAAATAAATATATCATTTCCTTTTATAAGTGAGAGGAGGGGAACTCTGGTAATTACATAATGTATTAAATTAAAATAAATTTATTTTTACAGTTGAGTGGCTAAAATTGATATATTTAAATGATAATATTATGATAATTATATATTATCTAATAATATATATTTTTAACATTTTTATATTATTTTTTAAGATTTTAACTTTAATTTAACCCCGATTAACACTTTTCACAATTACTATAATATTACCGTTTTTTATATTTTTTGTGTCAATAATATTTCCATAAAATGAAAAGTTACCCATAACGATATAATTGATGATATTTCCAAAGATATACCATTAAATTGGCCAAAAATTTTATTTTTATGATTTATAAATCATTAAATAAAATATTAATTAATATAAAATATCAATTCCTTCATTTTTAGAAAAAAATAATTTTCATTGACTTTAATGTAATCATGATTTGTATGAAATTACAATATATACTATTAACACACCTATAATATGTCATATATTTTAAAAATAAATAATAAATAATATTTATCTCAAATTTTATTGATTTTCATATACTTATATCTAAATATATGAGGTATTAAAGTCTTGGAAGTCACATTCTTTTTTTAGTATTTTCATAAAATAAAATAAATGTCATATTAATGGAAAATAGAACCAAATTTAAATATTTTTATAACGTGGATGAGTGTATCCAAGTAAAACTCATAAAATAAGATAATGTAATGTTTTATAGAAATTTCAAAGTCATATATTCATATCTAACTCCTTTAACAATTTTAACCTTACTGATGTGACAATTCATTTCTAGGGCTACTATTCATTATTACAAAAAAATTAGATCGATTTGCAAAATTTGAACATTCTGATTCTAAATATGGTATCCATTTCATCAAATTTTATCCACCGTAGTTCTATATAATAATTTATAATATATCACACAAAATTCATCAAAAATTGTGTTATTATTTATAAAAAATATTTATATCTAAATTCAATATAAAATTGTTTCCTTTACACTATATTAGATTATTAATAATAAACCTAAATTTATTTATCTTTTAAAATCTTCATCAAACTAAAAGGAACATTGTTAATTATTTAAATGAAATGTAATTATTCAATAAAATTTAATTTTTTCAATATTCATAGAAAATAACACTTTTCAAAAAATTCTAAAAATTTTAATCTATGCTAAAATTTTTCTGCTGATTTTTTAAAAAATATTATTTAAAAAAAGTCTGAAAAAAGTATTAAAAATTATCTATATTATTCATTAAAAAAACTAAAAACATCATTTTAGAGATAAATTATATCGTGATGAAAATATAAAGTTTTATTAAAATTTATTCCATGTTTATCAATATACTTTAATAATATTAATTCTAAAAAAATTATAAATTTTGTTATTCGTATTCTTCCAACCAATTTAATTTTTACTTTTTATTCATATTCTAAATTATTCTTCCATTATCCTTTATTCGTGTGATTAATGTTATCAAATATAAATAAATTTATCTATAAATAAATATATTTAAAAATAAAGGGGTGTTAGAGAAAAAAGTAGAATTTTTAAAACAAAGTAAATGATTATAATCTCATGAATTTTAACATATGAGAAATAAATAATATTATAAAAAATATTTGTATAAATGAATGATAATGATAAAATTATTTATAAATTAGACCTAAATAAAAATTTAGAATAATATGTAGATATGTAGGATCATTTTCTTGGATTATGTAATAGAATTTATTTTAAATAACAACTTTTAGCTTCAGTGGGTATAATATTGATTATTTATATGGTCTCTTAAGTATTGATTTTTATTTTTCTAAGAGTGTTCACATAATTTTTAATATTAAGGAACTATGCATAAAACTGATAATAACTGCAACCAATGTTTATTATTTATAATCAGAAATGAGAAATAATTTTCAGTTGAGATTTTTTATAAAATGATAATGAATGATTAGGGGTTGCATAAAAAAAATTAATATGGAATATGAAATTATATATAATGAAAATTAAATATTGAATCATGATTGAATACATATGGATATTAAGCTCTTTAAAACACACAACATTTCACTTAAATATTTAATGTAGTTCTAATATTGATATTAATTGTTTTCTTTATAATTACTATTTATTGGGAACCATTGATGATATTTTTTTTATTTAGGATAATAATATTAATAGGTGTGTGGGAATTTTAAACTTCATTATTTATATTTTCACTAAATTCGTATCGGTAAATCATAATTATTGTGCATGAATTTTTTTTAATGTTTCATTACTATTTATCCATTGTAGTTATAGGGTCCTAAAAACATTGGAGGAAAAAAATAATGCCACAATTACATTACAGAAGGAAATAAGCATTCCAACAAGTCTATTAAAGAGAATGGATTAAAATTGAGTTGTACACTTTATAATAGACGTGAAGGAATTGAATTTAACAATGAGTTTTAAGTAACCTTTGTACCTTCATCAGGAAGGTTTCACAAAACGCATGAACTATGAACCACCAGTATGCAGAATGACCCATGAGGCACTAGCTCACAAAGAGATGGTCAGTGAACCCAGGAGCCTGAGAACCACATCACTGGTGGAATCAATCGTGTGAACTCCATTCTCAAACTATCTCAAAAAACCAGAAATAAATTCAAACTGTATTAAATTATCCTTGGCCATTGGAGATGAAACTCCATTGTCCTGCATACACTTTTTTTTGACTATGCACATCATTCCCCGGTGGTTCTACATATGACGACTATAAAATAGACATTAGTAAAATATAAATTCATCCTCAGGAGAGTCATCTTTTACATACGTACTCCTAAAATGAATTGCATGCCTCATACATGTCAAAAACTAACAAATTCAGGGTTAGAAAAAAATACCTCATTCATATTTGAAAGTTATTTGGACATTCCCGAAAAATGAATCCTAATTTGGGGCCCCTTCCCAATCAAGTTTGGTGAATGTTTTTCAACATATAAAATCAGTAACAATTTTAATTTTTCGGACAATGAACCGCTTGTGAAAAAGACACAATACTCACTAAAGTGAATCCCACCAAAGGGCTCCCCTTGAAGAAATTCTAGTATCAGGACATTAATCAAATTATATGAATTGTGTAGATAAAATAAAAAATGTTTGGCTATCAAAAGATATTGAAATCTTGTTAGGTTGAAAAACAACTAAGGGAGACCTAGGAAAAAGTCACGTTATACCTGCTATGCTCGTATCGAAGGATCATAAGAAAAAATTAATGTAAAAAAACGAACAAAAAATCATGATATTTTTCAGGATTCCTCAGCATTAGTTGAACTATGATCACTATCTCTCATGTCTCAGAAAACAATTAGATCCCATTTCGATTATTTGACTTTATGGATTTTGAATCATTGATTAAAATTAATGTCTTATATGATTGATTGTGATCAATTGAAATGACATGAAATGGAAAAAAATAATAATTAAAGGGAAAAATAATTCCATCTTATTTCATAATGATATTCTAGGCATCCATAGCCTAGAACCACTCCTCGCATGTGTGTCATGATCATAACAGGAGATGTTTCGTTGATTCGCAATGTTTCATCAATAATTGATGTGACTCTTCAATGGGTTTGTGAAGAATTAACAAATTTGTAGTCTTGGACTCTATGATTTCCCTCAGTGCCTCCACCTATCTCATATCATTGAGTCCATTCCTTTATCCTTCAATTATCTACCATCGCCCCTCCTCAACGGCGACCGCATCTTGGGTGTGAACTTTTTTAAGGCACTCCAGCTTCCATCATTATTTCTCTAATTCTTGGTCGAGTTTTTTCACAAAGGAATCATGAATCATTAGTTCTTTTTAAAACCTTTCAACCAATTCTACAAGATTGGATGCTTCATCGATAATAATTTTTTGCGTAACATCAAGATGAGCCATCGACTTTGTTTATGAAAGTTGATACTGAATTTTATTAGTATATTCCTGAGAAACAACCACCTACCTCCCTATGTCATGGATTCCATGAGATTCAAATCCACCAAACCATGATACCACAAAGTAGCAGTGTAATTTTTGAAACATAGCTAGCTTCATAGTCAATGGGGTTTTAGAGATTAATATTTAAATGTTCATTCATGTCGTTTGATTGATGCGAATATGATGGACCAGGACATATAGATCATTCTCAAAGCCACTCCCTGATGAAGAAATATAGCTATAGATGAGCGTCACAAGATAAGACTCGATTTAGTGGATACATAGCAACTAAACCCATAGTATCCATTCCCCTAATAGTTGCAATGGAGAATAGAGCATGGGAATTTTCTTCTTTTTCTAATGCACATGGTCTCAATTTTGAGAATATAAAACAAAAAACATTATTACCTCCCACCTCTATAAAAATATCTCTACATAGAAAAGGTGGTGGCACATCTTTAATCATGTGTTGCAACCCATGGTCCCTTAGTAAAATAGATGGACCAAGACCATACCAACCTAAAATAATAATCCATGAAGCAAATGTAAAAAAGGATTCCTACATATATAAGGACTTTTAGGATAGTCATTTGGACAAATTTTACTAGTCAGGATATCCTGGGAGCGAAAAACAAAAATTGTCTCTGAATTGGATAAAAATGTATAATAGACCGTTCCAAATTTTCAAAGGTTAGAACATCAGCCTCCATAGTGATTGTGACTTCTACAGAGTGAGTATGTGAATAATGATTTAAATTCATTGAAGGGACTCCCTCCATGGGGTTAAAGATCATTTTATCATGATTTATTTGATCCTCAATATTTAAATCCCCTCAAAAATATTGGAGGACATAGGGCTAGCTGCTGGAATCAGTCCCTTACATTGGGGTTACCCTTCCTCTCTCTATGAGAGACGACTAAACATTTTGAAATGAGCCCATAACGTATCTATGTTCTTCCACTATTGAGGAATACATCATTCGAGTTGGATCAAGAAAAACTAAAAGGCTGACAGTACCCTCAATCTCCTTGGTTGGCCCAAATCTTTTATAATGGTCAATCATGATGGCTAGGGACCCTTCCACTGCCATAAAGGAAAATATAACCATAGATTCCTCAGTAACCAACACCTAGTTAACAATATGCCCTATATGAAAATAAAAACATGAAATATTAAGTCAAAGAGATAAGTGTACTTGGTTTATCAACTAGGTGAGAAAATGATTACTTGTGATTCCACTCATAATGTGTCTCTATAGCTAGTAAGCTTCTTGAATTTCATCATTGTTTGTGGAGATATATTTTTAATAAGACCACTTAGAGGAGATATAGGGGGAAAATCCATCAAATGGTATATGATGAAAACATACATGTGTTTTGGGTCTCTAAGGGATCCTTTTACAACACCCTCCAGAATCCATAGGGTGCACTACCCATTTATGGTGCCCCTACGATAATAAATTTTGGAATGAATGACTGCTCGAGACCCTATAGGCTCCTAAAAAAAATGAGGGGGATTATTTAGCCTCTTTAGAATAAAAGAATTTAATGCTAGGGTCTGTAGATAAAAAAATTATCCCATTAATGAGGGGAGTACTACTATTAATGCCATGCTGTCAAAAAACTAATTTCTATTTGTTAGAGAGTGAAGAAACATTTCTATCCCATTCAGGTGGTAAGCTAACTCATCAGGCTCTGCTTCGGTTGAAATAACAGTAGGATTAATGGCTCCCAAAAAAACTATAATATTAAAAAGTATTATTTGAAGAAGCTTCCATATATCTTAATTGGAAGCATTCACCCTCAGTTCATCCCAGACCCTCAACGCATTTTGAAATGTATCGGTGACTAGGATGGCCAGCACTGTAAGGTTGGTATAGGGGAGTGTGTTAGGTTTGACATTTACAAGTGTTTCATGGGTGTTCTTAAAACTCATATTCTTTATGAGAATATAGTTTACAGGACATTGGGAGAGTATAAAAAACATTTTCCATGGGATGTGCAATTAGCAAGCCAGTGACATCCTTATTCTCATCAATAGTTTCTAGTAACAACATGGAAAATGTCCGATGTGAGTATTTATGTCGATGACTTCTGTAATGGATGAGGGTCTCGAGGTCCCAAGGGTAATGACCCAACTTCATGGGATCCTCATCAAAATAATCATCAATGGGTGTTGACACATAGCCATTACTAGAACGAGAAACTTCCATTGTTCGGAGGAGATGCCATAAATCATGAGGGGACTGGTCGTGAGTGGACGGATGGAATTTAAAATGGTCTCATTGCCTCCAAGACACTGGGAAATCAGCATTGGGGGGAATGGATGGTGGACTCCTGGTAGCAGATTCAATAGCTTGTATGGTCTCCCATGAGTTCATGACCCCTTATTTTATATTTTTTCTTCATGGGGGGATGTGAGAGGCTTTTAGAGGAATTTTCCTAGAAAAAGGGTGTCCAACAACTCCATTTTGATTTTCCTTCCAATTTTTCTAAAATTGAATTGAAGTAGTGAGGATAGGAACAAAATCAAGTAATTTTCCATCATGATATGATTAAACCTAGGCCTCAACAAATATTTTGGTGAGAAAGGGTACATATACCAAGAATATAAAAGTCTGACCTCACATTGGGTGTCCTCATGGGTGAACATTAACCATAAATGATGGGTAATCATTAGATGCTTCTTTTGACGGGCACTGTTGAGAGTGGGATGACACAAATTCTACCCATAGTTAAATTGATGAATAAATATGCATCTTGAGCATCCCACACAAATAAGCTTCCCTCCAGTACAAGCAACCAAGATACCTTATTTCAATGAAAAAATGTAACTGCATTTGACAATATCATTAGATGTGTTATCCATAATTGTACCGGTAGGATAATCATCACAATTATATGAGAAACATTCTTAGACATTGAGATAATCCATTATGTCTTGCTCATTATTTCTTTTCTACTCCTCTTCTTTATTCTATGACGCCCAAGCCACCGACATAACCCCGATGACACTCTGAAGATACTGTCGAAGGGTGTAATGTAAAATTGGTAAGGAATTGATAAAGGTATAACCACCTACATGGGCTACCATCTATACCTAATGAATCTGTAAAGGCCAATCATCTAGTAATGCGGCCTCGCTTCACTGATCAGACCCATCATGTGATAGAGCCTAGACAGCACTGGGATAGCAAGATTGAAACATCTGCCTATGGCAATTTGAGAGTCCAGGATAAAAGTTGAATCTCTCACGCCACTAGAATCCCATATTAGTAAGAGCCACCTGCTAAAAAATAATATCCAAGAAGGTCTCTAGTTTAAGTGATCAGTCTACACTAGGGTCAAACCCCCATCCACACTCAAGGAATTTCCCCTCTTCCAATGTGGGCCAATAGGTACCCGCTTTCCTCTATGTTTTTTGGTAGAAAATTTCTTGTGCCTCTGGGGATTGGGATCAAGACCAATATTCGTAACAAAGGAACCAAAAAACTCATCAAAAGGAACGTCATGTTTCTAAAAAAGATCAATTTCTTTCAAAAGCGCCTTCACATGAGTGATGATTTTCATGGCTAATGCAGGGGTCCTTTTTTCTTCATCCCAAATAGAGGAAAGAGTAAGAAATTCATCATACATATCCCCAAAAAATTAGGACTCCTGATATTTTCCGGATGTCCCAAAGACAGATGCCAACCTCCCCGTGGGTTAAATGGAATGTAATAGTGTCTAGGATCATCTTTCTCATGATTTGTGAAAAAAATTTAGTGGGATGGTGATTTTATGTCCGGGATACCCAAGAAGCCATGTATAGTCTCACAACATGTAGCTCAGTCTGAAATTCTCTGAAACTCTGGCATACCCAAAAAGTACACCCCTAATCTAATCCAAATGAGCCTCTAGTGTAAAGATCCCACATGGATTACCATACATTATTCTCATTCTCTATAGCATTATGCATGATTCTCTGGTAATAGTGGGCCATCTTGTTTGGATTCCACTGCACCTCCTCTAATGTTTGAGGTGCATATATCAATAGGGACCCAACGACAATATCTCAATGGTGGTACCATCCCATGAAAAAAAACATGACCTTTGGGATAGAGGTGTTAATAATCTAGACAACAGTATGATCAATTGGATTTGGCACTGGGATCGTTGTATCAGAAAATTGACCAACCCCATAAAATAGAGGCTTCTCTGAAGCTGGGTATTCCCTTTGGCTTGTCATAAGAATATTTTCTATAGGTTGGCCTAACAGAACAACATGACTTTTTTCATCAACCAAATCCAACATGTACTTTGATCTTTCATCATCATCTGAATGATGGGTAATGGTAGTATCCTTAGATAGAGTAGTAATGTTAACGAAAGCCTATGAAAGAGACATTGGAGCCATCAAAGAGAGAACCAAATTCCCACTAAAATTTATTCTAGAAAAAAACTATTTGATAAAGTCCACAAAAATTGTCTAAATAACATAATAACGTTTCTGTGTGGAACTCCATAGACTTCTCTCAGAAAAATAATTTTGTAGCCATTTCCCATGTCCTGCACGATACGGGGAATCATTACCAACATACTTCTTTAGTACGTAGAAGAATTATATAGATTAAATCCACGGTATGCGAACGTCCCTCAATACTTTGGACCATATATAATTGGTTAGAAAATATAAGGGTTCAAGGAAAGGAGAAACTGTGAACCCATGCCACTCTATTGTTCTATTCAAGGTTGAGGTTTAAAATTTAATGTTCGGATTATTAAAGCTTGATGTTCAGTTCACTGGGTTATTTTAGGTGTGTGGGACACACAAATCACATTGTGTTCTCTTATGGGGAAGTCTGTATTTCAGTTTTATAATCCATGACACAGTTCCTGAAACCCAAAATCTAGTTCTCAGGCATAGGAAATTGTAAACAGTTCAGTTCACGTCATGTACAAAGCAGTTCTCAAAGACAGACATCATAGAAAAATGGTACGCGCATGATAAGATATCTAGGGGAGAACTAATGGAACTTCTCTCAATTTTAATAGATAAAATATAAATGAACTGAGACACTATATATAGGTGTGGTCCCCTCGTAGCAAACTTATCTATTCTACCACAAACCACTTTAGTTCAAGACTGATTCAACATCCGAATTTTCTTCTTTTCGTTTTAAAAATTCCCAAATTTTATGGGGGGAATTTGTAGCGTCCTGAAAACATCACAAGAAGAAAGTACTCCAAAAATTAATTTGTATAAGTAATAAATCATTACTACCCATCTAATAAATAGAATGGATTCAAATAGTGTTGAAAAAATCAGAATAAAAATGAACAAATGGAATTTCTCAAAGTGTTCTATGTTACTTGTGTACAATGAATATGAAGGGTTCACAGAATGCATGAACTGTGAACCACCAGTACATGGAACTTCCTATGAGGAACTCAACCGCAGAGCTTTGTCTATTTAACATAGAAGTGCATGTACCACAATGTTGGTGGAATCAAGTCCACAAATTCCATCCCCACACCATCTCGCGAACCCAATAGTTCATGGATGAAGCAATTCGGTAGGGTTCTGCAAACCATAACTCATGAACTGCATCCTCTGCAACCCCCAGTTGACTGGTTTTTCTATGTCTCGAGATATCAATTTATAGTATTTATAAAATGGTGATGCATTCCCCCATATATGTTTGTCCTGATTCTCTATAAATGGAGCATCTAAGGAATTGATATGTATTGATGAAGAATGCATGGAGGATATACCAAAGATTGGATATAAGAATTTAGAGAGGATTGTGAATTTGGTTTCGAATCACCAAAAAATCTAAAATATCCAAACACATTTCCATAGGTATAACCAGATATGAACCACAAAAATATGTAACTTCATAATAATGGGAAAATTGAAATCCTAATTATTGTTATCATGAACTAGATATTTCTCTTGGATGAACTCCCTATGAAAGAGAGGTTCTAGGACCCTCCATAAAAATTTTACTTTGCATATTGTATCGCTTTGTGGATTTAACACAACACCACACACTACATCAATATGCAGATGAAACTTGAAACTATGTGGAAGACTATATCCCGAACCACGTACCCCTATGGTGTATGATGGGCCATGCCAAAGCTCTTATACCGCTTTGTTATGTGAACTACCCCTCTACCCACCTACCACTCTGGTATGTGTAGCTCCCCTATCCCACATAATAGAACAATACACGAAATGGGATGTCATCGGGTGTGCTTCCCTCTGGCCTCTATCACTACCCTTTGTTACTATCTAGTCCTCCATAGCCCCTCCAAAAACTAGTCCCCAAACATTACGATAATGAATCCCTATATTCTACCAGACCTATCTGATCAGAGAATCAGGTTCCTTACCATGCCCATTTGAGTATACAAACCCATGGTAGGTGGATTCACAAAGGATCTCACCACAAGGGTTTATACATCAAATAATTCAGTAAGTCTACATTCACACGGTAACCCAGAGTCCAATGTTGGTATGCTGACACGAACCTCCCTGTTCTATGCATAAAATGTGGTCACATGATTATCCATTCAATGATGAATGTTGATCAGTCGAAGGAATCATATTCTCTTCTCATTTTGATGAGAGGTTACCTTACTCGACATTCCCAGAGCATGTTCTAAGGAACTCCTAGTGAGGTAAGTCACCAGAATCTGGAGGGCTAAGCCTCATGAACTCCAATATAATACCGCATTTAAATTTTAATTACTCCACACCCTCTCCCACAATAGCCCTGCATTCTTCAATCGTAGGCCCACCCGATTCCATCTGTGGGAGATGAGGTGAGTGGGTGGATGGATCCCTCACACCTTTTTCTTTATCACATAGAGTATGAATCACACGGTCTTAGTGGTTTGTGATGATCAAAATATTCCCCCGACCATCCCAACCCATCATGAACTGAGATAACCATGATTCCTATTCAAACCAGGATACGTAGGATGCCTACATAAAGGCATGAGCTCAAAAAGGGTTCCCTTCCAAAAGGTTTCGCCTAATCATGTTCCCTAAAAAGGGTACCTTCCATGAATAATCCCTAACTCATATTGAACTATGATAACTCTAATTATTATTAAAACTAGGATACATAGGATGCCTACATGAAGGCCTGATCTTCAAAGGGTTCCCTTCCAAATGGGTTCACCCTATCATGTCCCCTCAAATGGGAACCTCTCACATGTAACCCCATACCATTATTAACTATGTGGGATCTGATTCCTCTCCCAAGGGTATGTAGGAGAATGATTTTATGGGTCTGATCCCAAGATCAATCTATTGTACACCCCCTGGATGATGATAAACTCTAGATCACCTTATTGGATTGCTTAAGTTAGAGTCACCTCTATAGCATAAAATATGCATCTTCTTATGTTGATCTTGCGATTCAGGGTTAGTATGTGCGTACACTTGTTGGAAATGAACCAAGGATTCATGAACATATTAACACGACATAAATATATATGTGAGCCCTAAAATAAAAAATTCTTCCCCCCAAAGGGCGTGATGATCCTGACCTCCCATCCTTCTGGCTAATAGTGTTGTTATGTATCATTGGAAAAATCATCATTTTACAAGCACAAGAATTTAAAAAGTAGGTCCATGAATAATAGATACTAGGGTCGTTGGGAGTTTCTAGATCCACGAATAAACCCACTGGAGACCATCCAAAGAAGTTTTATACTAAATGGACTAATTTCAAAAATACATGTCTCCATGCAACTGCACACTAGGACCATTTGACAATTGAATTTTCTTCATAATGCATAAGGGATAAACTTCCCAATCCCCATTGGTTAAATCAAATCCTCCCATAAATGATAATAATTCAGATTTGGATAAATCATTAATGAGTGACCATTCTTGTCACACCATTTTTTCAGTCCAACATAGACAAGTTAGGTAAAAAGGTAGCACATATAGAGGTGTTTTATAAGAGATTATAATTTTAACAGATTATTCAACAACACGCCATACATATTCAATATTGGTGTTTTTTATAAGAATGATGTTTATTTCTTATTATTCTATAAAGGACACAAATAGTGTACTATTGAATATTTTTTCACTAATAAGGTGATCCTTGTGCTAAATAAAATGATATTTTGACACCAATTTAATGAAACCAATGTAAATTGGTGATTACATGTCTTGAGAAGACCATACCAATTTACATTTAATAAAACAACATGTTTTATGTCATCTGGATGTTACATAAACCATTTTGATGGTCCTGAAGGTGACTAAATATAAATATTTTAATTATTCACATATATATTACCTTATAAAATATTATTTATTCGTTAAAAGATATAGATACCAAGAGCCAAAAAATAAATTAATTTTTTGTAATTATGAGGAAATAATGATTCTATCATTTTAATGGTCGCATGGTAAATAGAAAGTCATACCCCACATAGATAGGAATTCCTCAATGTGTGATGACATGATTAATTCAATGGTGGTTTATGATTATAATTATTATATTCCAATACATATTTATTCAGTGTTTTTACTTTGTTATTAATTATAGTGTTTTTTCTAAAAAGTGGTTTTTTAAACATATTCTTTAAAAAACATACATTTACACATCAAAGTGTATTTCTAGTAATATTGATTAATTCCACATTTTTTAGATTCATAACAATTGTTAAATTTATTCTATATTATTTAATTTATTTCACCTATTTTATAGGATAATCATTTTATTTATTATTGATGAACCTCTGGCCATGACTATATAGTTATCTAAGGAGTTACGATTCGAGAGTATAAGAACCTGTAATTAATTTTACATCAAATATATTCATATAATGGTTTTTCAAAATTTAAATCCACATTGAAAATATAAATTCATATTTATTTCACTAATATATCATAATAACTATAATTATTAATGGAGTACATAAAAGGTTTTGATATGTTTTAAAAATTATAAAAATGGTTTCATTTTTCTAATATGATTAAATTTAATGTAGTATATTTAATTTTTTTCTTCAATCCAAGAATATAGATTTCAAAATATAGAAATAATAAAAATGACTGTAAACAAATTGTTACCTTAGAAACATCATGAAACCAATAGCTTCAACATCATAAATAACAAATTAAATAAACATCATTTGGAAAACATCAACATTGAAATAAGTTTCTTACTTCAACATATAATTTTTTTAAACTATATAGCTTCAGAACATATTCATATGTATCCATTAGTATATGAAAATTATAGGTTATGGATATGACCCTTAACTAAATTGTCCATATTATGATATAAGGATCATATACTACTAAATAAAAAATAGAAAATTATATATATAGGAATGATTTAGTCATAATAAATATCCCTCAACCGATACAAATGTTATGAAAAATTGATCATCATTATACAAAAAGGTCCTTCATTATATGTAAATAAAATAATGATTTTAAACTATAAAAATAAGGCCTTTTAATTTTTGTGTCAAACATTCTTGACAAATGATTAAATATATACATCTTATAGTCTTCCTAATTATTACTTTTTTATATCCTTTATCACTATCTAAAATTTTCATAACTTTTTATAGGATATTATTTTTAAACATCTATATAGTAATAGACTATTGAATTATAATTTTTTTCATTCCATTTAATTTTTATTCTAACTCGTTTCATAATGGATTTCATATTGTATTTTTGACTATTTGTATAGATCATGTTCACATTTTCTAGCTCTCCCAGTTCTATGCCTAACACCTAAACATTCATATAATTTTATTATGAACATATATATATAGTTTTTTAAAACATGTTGTGTCTGAATCATTACATTATTATGAAATAAAATACCACTTCTATTTTTGTATAGGGAGACCCATTACATATCCACATCGACTATGGCCATGTGACCCATAAACATGGATTAGAGGACTAGTGTGGTGTCATTCATTCATAACCCTACTTGCATGGCCAGGCTTGTTTCATGTCTACCTCAACTCTTTCAAAATTCATGTATGTATCAACACCTACCTATGTCATGAATTATTCAAGGTCAACAATGTAAATACCCCACTAGGATTTGATGGATTATAAACCTGGTAATTTGGAAGCATGATTATGGGGTTTACCACTCAGGTTCCATCCCAACTAGTGATCATCTATCCAGTTGAGTATGAAGAATCTTGTATTTCACATTGATCACATAATGACCCAAATATTATTTCATAATAGAATCATCCTCCAATATTCTATTACGAGGAATATGATATTCATTAAATATAGAATCATGAACTACATCAGTAAGATTCAATGATGTAGATGAGAACCCGAACATCCCTAAAACCCTACAAAATTGGTAAGTAATTGGAAAACATTAAAATTAAAATTATTATATAATAAAATATTGTCATCAACTTTTAAAAATATTATAAATAGTTTAACCCCAACAACATTACTTGTATCACCAAAAAATATTATATGAAAACGAAAATATACAAAATCAAATTGAACCTACATAAACACCTTTCTAGTTAAATAATTTTATGAAGCCTTCATAGATTGATCAAATATATACTAAATACCATATATTGTAGATCAATTCCAAAAAACCAAAATAACAATCACTATCAATACTAGCTACTTCATGAATCATCCTAGGGGTCTTCCGATTACCAATCCCTTCCCAGTAATATAACTATGTAAATGATCCTAGATATTAGATGGTCCATTCCACTATTAAGAAAATTGGTCTCCCTTATTTAATAGACTCATGAATTGTCAAATTTCAAGGAGAATATTTAGTTGATTATATTCTTTCTAAACAACACTAACTAATAACTAATTTTCCAAAATTAGGGAAAAATATTGCTCATAAGGAATAATAAAATTAATATAATAATTATGAGAAGACAACCCTTAAATTTCAATTAAAGTGGAATTTATATATATATGCACAAAAAATATAAAAATATAGAAATACTAAACTTCCTATAAATCATTTTACTTTTTAATAGGGGAAAATATTAATGATGACATGTAAAATATAATATCTCAATTTCATAATATCTAATGGAGTCATATTATTCTCTTCCAAGCCAAATCCTAAGTGTTCCTAATAATAAATATATGGAATCAAGGGTCCCATTCATGGATTCTCTAGTACATAGAAATAGCGTAATGTAAAAATTTTCAACACCTTCTTCATCAATGAATCAAAAGGATGTAATAAGTAGAATAAACCTCATCCTAGTAAAATAAATTTAAAATCAATCAAACCCAAAAAATAGGAAATATTATGGGATAGGTCTTTGACATCCTAAGTATTACATCCAACTAGTAAAAACACACACATGCTAGTGTAATAATTATAAATTTATAAATACCAAATATTTTATATAGTTTATTTTTTACATATCTCAAAGAACCCAACTTGATTATGTGATTAGGAGAAACAATATTGGAGATGTGAAATTGCTATGGTTTAGACCATCCATAACTAATATTATTTTATTTGTGAGGATTAATTTGACATCCCTTACTATAAAACACTAAAATAAGAAGAACGTATGATAAGGTTTCAGACAATTAAATTATAGTACATGATATCATTATAAAAATACATGATCAATCTGATTTCTTAGGATCTATATAAAACTCTTTAGAGTCATTCATTTTCAATGGGAGACTGAACGTGTAATTTAACTGATAAATTATATATAAATATATTAATGGATTGATCATAAATTATTACAAACATTATTAACAAGTCAAAAGTGACAATTTCAATATTTTCCAACACAATGTAAATTCGTGAGGGAGAGTTTTCCCCTCTCAATATGTGATTAATATATAGAGATACCCAACCACTAGTGAAATTATAATTTCAATCATATGACTATACTGTCTTTTACTTCCTATTATTCTCCAATTTACCGTGGATTAAAATAAATTCTTCTTCTACAACTAGGATCCTTCCATGATAATTCATGGGAAATTCATGTACAAATTTTTTATAATTCTATTTTAATCCACATGTTTCGTATATGGTTATTGAATTAATTGAAAAAATATTATTGTGATATATCAATTAAAATAACTACTTAAAAATTTATCTAATTTCACGACTTTTTTATTTCTTAAATATGGTAATCTAATACACTGAAAACCAATAACTAAAATTACCATATAAACTGCGATTTAATTTTTTTATAAAAATAAACTCTAGTAAAACACTTATAAAAAATTTATATTAATTCTTGGGAAACTAACTACCCCATTAAATGTAAAAGTACTTAAAATCCCTGTATATTTGTGTTTTCTCTAGAACTATACTATACAAATATTGACACCAAATGATATAATAAAACAAAAAATATTGAAATTACTAAATATTTGTCTACATGAAATAATAGTGTTAAAAAAATGGTTTCCATAATAATAATAATATTTAATTTACATTACATAATTGATTAATAGATCTTGAATTTAAATCATAGAGCACTGGGTTTGCATCTCTTAACTATTTAGAATTTTATACTGATCATAAAGTTAATATTTAAGCTTGAAATTTTTACATTATGTGAAACTAATTAAAATATATAAAAATAAGAAATTTATCTATTATATATGTTAAATCTCATTTAAATATGGGACTTATTATATTATGCTATAACTTCTTTTTATCATGTTTCCATAGATTCACATATGTTATATATAGAAATTTTTGAAATCAAATGAGTCCCGCTAAGAATATAACTAAATGTGTTTATTTTTTCCCTTACGAATGCAAAATGAATATAAATTTATTGGGTACCTACTGATCTTGGTATATTTTTTTCTAAGATAATACCTTGTTAATGAAACAATTTTTTTAAATCAATGGTATTCATTTAAAAATAACATGGATCACATAACCCATTTCTTGGATTATTGTTTACCTATTGAAAGAAATTATGGTATTTACATGGTTGGATATTATGTTAAATTAATTATTGTAGTATCTAGTTGATATATTTGGACCAACACAGAATGTATTTTTTCCTCCAAAGACTAAGGAAGAAACTTTTATTCATTGGGAACTAAAAAATATCTCTATGAACGAAAGCCATTCTAAATATATCCCATACTATTTTAATGAAACTCTTATAAATTTATTTTAATTCCATTATATATTATATTTATTATACTAATTTCCAATGTATATCTATTTATTTTTCAATTTTTCATATAAAAATAAAATATATATTAATTTTATTTTAATATATAAATCTTATTTTATTTTTTATTGGGTGACCACTATTAACAAAACTAAGGTCATTGGGATTATATATTTATAGATAAAATGTATATATATATATATGCTTCTAATCATTTATTTAACTAACTATAAAATTAATAGTCTAAGGGACCTCTAGATTTATAAACAATGTATTATGTATATACTTCTTCATGATAATCCTCAAAAATTATTAACTAATAAGAATTATATTTTATTTTTATTTTTATAGAATAATTATAACACAATTGTAATTTTATTGAAAATTGTATTTATCTTTGTAGTGAATGTTAATTGAACACCCTCACAATGGCTATTGTGATCCTAAAAAGTTCAATATCATATAACATAAAACAATAATTATTGATTCTGTATGATAATTTCTTAATAAAAACAAGAAAATAAGATTCCATTTTTCTGTGTGTTGCCGTAAATTAATATATTATTACTCAATAAAGGATATATATACCAATAAAATTTGTATTTTTTGGAGTATATTATATATATATATCAATAATTGATCATAAAATGTACTATATCCAATAAACCGTTCCTAAAATGTTAATAAGAGTGATGTGGGTCAACAATAAAAGTATGAAAATGTACATATAAGAGACCTTTTATCCATTAATAAAATAACTTCAATTCTATAATGGAAACAATTAACAATAATACCATGTATATATGTCATTCTAAATAGTGTATTTTATGTAGATATGTCCATCTAAAAATATCTTATATTTTTTATATTATTAGATCATATATCTCTCTACAAGTTTCTAGATGCAAAAATCATAACATCTCATCAAACCCCATAATATTTAGTGATGACCATTTATTTTTTTATCCTAATGTTCTACTCTATTGTATTTATACTCACATCACATGATTTTTCAAAAGAAAAATTCAAATAATGTGGATTTCAATAAAATTATGACATGGTAAAATAATATTCCAAATCCAACAACACTTATAGATATTTAAGGTTCAAATTCCACCACTATATTTGGTAAACATTATAGAAATGTTTTATTTTAAATCCACCATGTAACACCAATAGAATTCTCATAGAATCACAAACACATATGCTTATTTTAAAGACCCAATATTGACATGCATGGACATTATAACAAATTTTTGGAAAAATTAAAACAATACATAAACACACATCCAATGACAATATTAGTTGAGTTAATTTGAAACATTTAACACATTCTTCAAATTTAATGAATGATTTTCAATAACTCTCGTAAAGATCTACCCATTTAGTACCACTACCTAGAACAATTATTTATAACCTGAAAAAAGAATCACATAAATGGGTGAGATCAGATGCTCATTAATGTTATTAAAAGGAAATATATAGGCATATCATGTGAATAAGTGTTGGAGAACATGATCCTGAAAATAAAAGATCATACAATTCATTTCATAATTCATGGAATAAATTTTAGAAGTTAATAATACATAAATAATATTGGAATTAAATAACATAATATATCAGATCATAACAGTAATTCAAGACATGAAATTGTGTTATACACATATAGTTTTAACGTTTTAAACGTGTATAAATAGTAACATGTTTATAAATTAAATTAAGGAAATAAAAATCAGGAAATTTCATTAATATAGGGAAATTGAAACCTAGTCCACTCCTACAATAATTGACATAAAAATGAGGTACATGCATAGAATTGTGAACATGAATGCAAGTTAACACATAACAAATATAACTCATGAGTTAAATATCTTTACCCACCACATTGTAGGGAGATATTGGTCCCTCCCATCACATGATGAAAACCATACATATGTGTTCCGAAGAACATGAAATAATTATTCATATCCGAATCCATGGAATGATATATCATAAATAAGAATATATCACATAAAATGAAATGAAATTAACAAATATTATTCCTTAGTAAAGAAATTTGATTTTGATAAAGAATAAGAAAAATTTCATTAAATCATATCCCATGTAAAACAAAAGTAACAACAAATAAAATTTCAATATATAGTTTATACTATTGAAATAGAAAATCAAAATAATTCTTATAGAAAATATAATTTATTATTTGAAGGATTATTTTTTAAACCTAAAACATTTTTAAATTATTTTTCCTTGAAAATGTGTTTAAGACATATTTTAAAAACATTTCTTGGGGAAAATAATATTTAAACATTTCAATGTGTCTAATAAAACTTTAAAATATTTGAATTAGAATCCCCATGAATTTTTTTTTAAAATTAGTATAAAAGATCATTAAAATAAGTATATCCCTGATATGACATTTCAAATGGATGTGTATACACCTTGTAAAAGAACATAAGACCTTAACAAAAAATCGTTCTGAAAGAAGTATAATTGTGTCAAAACTAAATTAAAAATTTGTTAAATTTTTACAATAAAATTAAATTAAATATAGATCATAAAATTTATGTTTAAATACCTATATTTTTAAGAACACTAATCATAGAATACATTCATGGATAGTATGTGCACAATATAGAAGAAACAAGAGGTTTATAAGGCATGTTCCCTATAGAATTAAAGGGGAGACCTAAATCCATTAACATAGGTTATATTAGTTTATACATATCCAAAACTTTTATATAATAGATTAAATAGTGTTACAAACTTTTTGAAAAATAATATTTATATTTATGTCATCATATGTTATCATATTATCGTCCATTTAATAATATTTCATTATTACTCTTCTTTGGGGTGTTATATGTTACATTTTTTTCATATAAACCCCGGTTATTCTTCATGATTTTACTTTATATAATATATATTTTTATAATAATATAATATTTATCATATTTATCCATTTAAAAAATTTATATAATTATGGTTTAAATGAGATCATGAAGAATGAATCACATATCATTGTGGAGAGGGTAGGTCATATGTATGCACGAGCAACGATATCATTCCAATAATTGTGAAATGGTTTTGAAGTGTATGGTATATATTTTGTTTTAAAGTCTATATAAGGTCATTATAATCATTATATTTATTACTTACATAATTATCCCCATTCAAGTAAGGCAGTGTAGGAAAACAATGTACACCGTGTCTTGGAAACTGTAAGTCTTACGTATGCATGTGTGGTGATTTCATTTTTCATAAGATCGATGCAAGGTTGATTGTGGTTTTTCACTGAAAATTATAATATCTCATTGTAAAAGTGATAACAAATTTAATTATTTATTATGGAAACATCTCAATATGATTACAAATATGAGGAATGAAATTTGAAATAATCGATATAGAATATTACCTCTTCTTCAACAAGCTATTAATATATCTCCTCTTAAAAGCACTAAAATTGCTATTTTGAAGAAAAAAAAGAACCACTATAATGTGTCTAAGGATATTGGAATGAAAAATGGGTAAGTAAAACTGATATTATGGATGAATGTGAATTGAATATGTGAGGGTGGATGTGCCTATTTATTGTTGGGGTGAAGGGTACTTTTAGAATATCCAAAAATATAAATTCATAATAAAATAAAAAACCATCCAAAAACATAAAAAATGTCCTTCATTAAAATATTATCTTAGATATGGTTGTAATATCATAATTAGATTAAATTTAGACATGTTTTTCTATCTATTTATTCCTCATCATTTTAATTAACTTCTTGTTATTCTATTTTAATTTTATCTAAGGTTACAATTATTTCAATATTAAAATACTGTAATTTTTTACTTATTTTATTTATAATTTACCAAAAAATAAAATTTTATAAAATTTTAGACCATATAATAATTATTTCATATCTTTCAAAATTTACTAATATTTTTAAATAATTTTATTAAAATATTATTTTTGAAAAAAGAATTGTGTCAATTTTGACTCTATTCATTTCATGGGTTTTTAAAAATATCAACATACCATGTTATCCTAGAAAATTATATTTTATTATATCCATATGGTGTCATAGTAATCTATAAAATTAATTAAATATATTAATATTCTAAAATTATATTTATTTTTAATTTTTTAATAACATTTATTTAATATTTTGGTAAATAAATCAATTACTACATCAATCATGTGTAATTATTTAATATAATTAATATTGATTAAAAATTTAAAATAAAATTCCATTATTAAGATAAATCCCTTATTTTTCATAATAATACAAATATATGAATATAGCTTCAAGAAAAATAGATATTAAAAATTTTATATTTATTAAAACATGAATATGGAAAAATTAACATTACTTTAGATAAAAAATTATAAGTGTCATAATCTATTACATGTGAATCCAAATGGTCAATAATTTGACTTGTGGATGAATATAATCAATATATACTTCACCAATAATATTGGGTCGATTTTCTAGGTCTTTTAATATTTATTAACATTTTATTAATAATTATTTTATCGATTTTGAATCAATTAAATAATATCTACATCATCATTTTATAAAACATTAAGGTAATTTTTTATTTCCTAAAATATAAAAATAAAAACCCATGATAATGAAATTTTTTTATCATTCATATTATTGTTTACAGTTTAAATTAGATTCTGTAAAACATTTTAAAAAAAATTACATAGTTATTTAAAATTGATTAAGACATTTTTAACATTTCATTAAATAAAATATATTAATTGTCATAATATCATCCAATTTTCTTCCAAAGGACACCATTTTGACCCAAGGATGAATTACGTCTTAAAAATACAATTATATTAGAACAAGTGTTAGATTATTTTTATTATATTATATTTATCCTTAATTACCTGATTTACCATTTTACCGTATTAAAAAAATTACTACAATTAATAATCATAATGCAAAATAAATAAATTATTTACATACTTTGGACCCACTGATTCAGAATTTGGAATATAATTAAATATTCAAAACACATAAGTTTAAGTAATTAAAAAAAATTAATCTTCTTTTCATAATGAGATAACATGTCTTAAGAGTTAAATCATTGTAAAAGATTGATATGTATTTACATCAAAATATGTGGAAAAAATAATTTAAATTACCTAGATTATATTAAATGATTAAAAAATAATATATTTATACATTAAAACAATTCTATAATATAATTTAACAATATAAAATATTTTGATGATTAATGTTGATTTAAATTAAATTTATTATATTTTACTATTTATCAAAGCATTAAACTTATTTGAAAAATATTAAAAATTCACCCAAAAAAGTTGTCCATATCACACTTCAAAGGAAGAAGATTAATTTTCCATATATAATAAAAAAGAGTTTTTAAATCTAGATTTAAAATGGGTACCTCATCAAAAGGTTGCAAAAAAGTGTTTTTTGTAAAACATTATTTTATGTAAAAAATTGAATTTTTCCATATATCATGTTTATAAAACATATAAAACTAATTTGAAACACAATATATAATATATTACCCACAGATATATATATAATTAATACTATCCATCAAGGTTTATTTTATTATTTTACAAACATGATAAATTTCATTTGAATATTTTTTCCAAAAAAATTATTATTTTTTACAGGTGTTTTATTGTCAATTATAATTTATTGAACACAAAATACTTAATTATATATACATGTGTAAATCATATTTTCATAATTCAGTTTTTCATACTCATCATTACATTAATATTTAGTTTTCACCTAAACATGGTCTTCTGTGGAATGAAATCTATCCAGAGAACTAAAAATTATGTGTAACACAATCCAAGTATAGTGTTTCATATAACACAAGCTAAGACATTGATTCCTGTAATACAAGATTATCTTCATGTAGAATAATACAAAATACAACAATGAAATGTTTTAAAAAATAAATATCATAAAAATAATGGGGTTTTACATTCAACCCCCCCCCCCCACTCCCTTAAAATTAAAGGTTATCACAAGTTATCAAATATACGTAAGTCCAACTATGGTGATATCATTCATTATTCTAAAAAAAATCATCCAAAGTTCAATTTAAAATATTCATAAATTGATAACCATATAATCATTATGATATATGAAAATAAAAAACTTTATAAATATGATCACTAACTCATCTTAAGATTTATCCCCCATATATCATAAGGTACCTAGTGTTCGTCAAATTTCATGAAATTAAATGCCTTTATTATGTATTCATTTGAGTCATATTAATAACCTGAATTACCATATATCCTTCATGAAAACATTCATGTTTATTTATTCCAAAACATATATGATATATCTCTTAAGTAAAATTCTTAACAACAAATCCATAATCACATCTTTCCCAAATATATCACATGGCCCATAAATCACATTTCTAGTTATTTTAAACTATTCAACATATCCGTTACAATATATTATGAAAAACCTATACTAAAAACACACATATATTTCATTCTATGTAAAACATAATCTTTCAACTCTGAATCATTTACACCACAATCATCCAACATTACTGTTAAACCATAATTAAAGACTTATCATCATAGTCTTTCATAAAAATAGAAATCATGTCTTATGGTTCCTCAAATTCAATGAAATCATGCCTCGTATGTTTAATGTAATCAATATTGTAACAACATCACATACCTTTCACTTGATTTTTGTGGTCTTTTTATCATCATACGTATAACCAATACTCATACCACATTCCATGTTATCCTTGAGTAATTTACAGTTGGAAAATTGATTTCCATAATTCCCCAAATATTAAAAATTGAAACATTCAATCTTTTCCATGTTATATCTTGTTTTATCTATTTTCTAAGACATGAAAGAAAAGTTTGAAAAATAAGGAACACTGATGAAATCATATATAAATGAGAAATTACTTATAATGTTTCAATATCTAAAATCATAGGTTTAATCCCAGGTTATTCGTGATTGTGATAATAAAATATAGGATTTGTATATATAGTTATACATATCCATAAGTAAATCAATAGAAATATACTTCAAAATATATTTTGAGATCTCACATGTGTTTTCACATCATAGTTTCCAAATACTGACTAATCCTTCTCTCTTGTACCAATAGTAATCACCCAATCATGAAACACGTGGACAATACATAAACATTGAGTAATAATTAAAACATTCCAAAAACAGACTCTCAATGTCCATATTAGTTTAGGTCCTTTGAAAACATAAAACACAAAGATCTAATTTGGTGAAATATCTAAAATATCTTCCATTTATATTTTCCCCTTTAGTAACCCTACCGAAAACCATTCTTTATTACATATGGAAAGGAAAATGTAGGCACACACAATGTTATGAATAAAATACTCTTTTTGATTTAATTAAATTTATTATGGATATATAAAACACATGCACTAATTTTGTTTTATTATATCCAATTGAATTCAAATGACATGTAAGTAACATTTCCATTTGTAATATATTTGTTGAACAATGATCACATGACTAGTATGAATATAGGGTTTTATCAAATCCTTTTCTTACAATCAAAAGGATGTGAGGGCCCCAATTAGTAGGATTGTTCCCTATGAATCCCATTTATTAATGTTCTTGAGGGAGATATATTCTTTTTTATTTTCCCTAGACAAAGTCCACACCTAGATTCAACAACTTAAACATGGTAGAAATCATATACAGGATAAGTTCAGGCTCATCGATATCATGTCCCAAACCATCATCCTCGAATGAACCCATGAAAGCCCCATAATCAAGCACCATAATCTTAGGATGTATTATGGTGTTATATAGGGATTTTTTACGAGACCCAACCATTAAGGATATGATTTTTTTTTGTATAGAATAATGAATATATATTTCTTATTATTGTTACATTTTATTGGATATTCAAAGAACAAAGAGTATATTTGGTTATTGTTAAAATTAAATTAATAATCTATTTTTATGAACTATTGTACATTTTAGAAAATAATATTTTAAAAAAGTATTATTATTAAATTATTTTTATTAAATATAAATGATCATATAATTTTTATAGAGTCAAATGTTATTTTTTAAGGTTTGATAACATTTTTTGTCAAAATATCTTAATTTTCAATAATAGTCAGTTTTTATTTTAACATTAAAAAATTCACATACTTAAAAAATTATTTTTATAAATTTAATATTATATTTTGAATCAGGATGCTGGAATTTCCCAACGATGAATTTTTCCTAATTTTTTGATATCGTCAAATTGTTTGGTAGAAAATAAATATCGTATAAATATATGTTGTGTTATATTGCATCATAGTGGAAAAATAATGATGTAATAAATACTATATGAATTATATTTAGAAAAAATATAAGTTTTTAATTTAAAATAATGTAATTTTATTTTTATTGTATATATTTTATAAGGCAGTATTGAATCCTCAAAGATAAATAAGATATTTATTATTTTAAAGTCATTTCCTTGATAGTTTTACGCACCTCCTAATATAAAATAAAATATTTTAATATCATCATTATTTTACCTTATAAAATATTTTATTCCACTTCCCTTTTTTAGGATCTATGGGGAAAATGTGTTATTTTTTGTGGTATTGAATATTTTATTGTTTTGTGTCCAAAACCAAGTTAATAATAAAAGCCCCCTACTTTCCTTTATAAACCCACCCAGGCCCCCATTACTATTAACTCAAACTCATCAAAGATATAAAAATACCTCAGAACTACTTTATAGAGTCCTCCAAAGTCTTCCTAAAGCTCTTAAATATCCTCTCTTAATCCTTTAGTGTCACATATCTATGTAAGAGATCTTTCACTCCCCTCTATTATCAGGAACTCCTTTTATGATATGCCTTTTAATTTAAATTTTATTATGTTGGGATATGTTCATAAATACTCCCATTACTATCCTCATTATTTATAAATAATTATATCTTTATTACACTACCATTAATCCATCTATTATTTTTTATAAACACCTATTACCATGTTGAAAATTTGTAAAAGATTTCTCTCTCCTCATACCCATTCAAGAAATTCTTTTATATTATTCATCATAAATTCCAATTCACGTATTTGGGTATGTTGTTAAATAATCACCATACATTAAATTTACAGTATAAATGATGGGAGACCCATTTTTCCCTCATAAATATACTTTATGAAATTATATTTGACGCTACCATGCTGTCGAAATTACACTATGATTTTCCATTGTGTAGTGAATACCAAACCCATTTCTCAACAAAGGGTATTCACCTTTATGATCATATTCTTCTTTTTTGGGGAATTAAATGTATTTTTTCCACATTTCTTGATCATGTAATAACTTATTATGTTTAATAGTTCCATGTTATATGATCTATGTGGCACAATTATGCATGAAAATAAATTTTTTTGAAGGGTGCACCCTGATAGTGCTTCAATGCATTTGGTACTGTTTAGTATAATAATACATCTTGTTCAAATAGGGGTTACTAATACAAATTCATGGTAAATAGGGTTATAAGAAATATTATTCAAATTCAATGAGGTTTTACTCATGAAAATCCTTGTTTAATGTTCTTTTACTCATGCTAATACCATGTTTTATGTTGTTTCAACATTTCCATGTTTTCATTATCATGCTATGTCATTCGATTATGTTTATGTTTCTGTTATTCTACATTGATATTCCTATTTACTAACATTTATTCTCTTCCTCATGTTATTCCATGTGTATTTCTTTACTAGGCTTTATAGCTCACCCTTTTCTTATGTATGTCCTCATGTTATCCCACGAAGTGTTAAACACGAATGAATGTTATGGTCATGTAAAATATTTTTTCAATAAAGATGATGTATTTTATGTTTTATGTTATCATGTAATGTCAATAAGCCCCAAATACACAAGACATATCTATATTTTGAGTTGTATTAAGTAAAAATAATGTAATAAATCATGAATAAATGAGTAATATTGATAAAGTTTGTTATAGTTTTTATCAAATGATAGGTTTAGTTATTTTTGGGATTAGGATTAGAAATACCGAGTGAGAACCATTAGATATAAGACATTATGTAATAAAAAACCCCTATTTCTGAAGTATAGATTAAGTGGGTTTTCAAGTAAATATATCATTGTCTGGATACTACTGGTGGATGTGGTTCTAGAGTAGATGTACTTAAAATTAACAACACTGAAAAGGTATTATAGGCTTGACTAAGGGTAACATAGTACAAAACAATAGTCCTTACTATTCACATATTTTTACACTCCTGAAAGATATTCATCGGAAATATCATAATCTCTTTACATATCATTATTAGGGGGAAAACTACCATATGAATATATGTTACTAATTATATCATAGAAAATATATATTTAAGCTTATAAAATAATAATATATATAGATAAATGTAATATATATGTTATCCCTTTAATGTATTTGGATTTCCCTTTAGGTGTTTAATAGTTTACTACACTCATTCCTAAGTCCAAATTGGATACAGTAGAACCAAAATAAAAAAAATTAAAGGTGTTATTATCATCCATAGTTCTATGTATTATTCTGTATCCTGAAAGTTTAGCAGAAAAATAAAAAAACATCAGAAATCGTGGAAGTAGAGATGTAGGTGAAAATCCTAAATGGGGAAATTAATGAATGCCATATATATAACACATCTCTTATAAAAAAATGTGGATTTAACTTCCCATGAAAACTTATCATACTTCCCTTGGTATAATTTGATTAAATTCTGGGCCTGCAGTAGTTTTCCCTATATAGAGCCAACATTAATTTCTACTATAAGAAAATAAATCTCCGTATAAAGAATAAACCCCCCAAATTCTATTCAATTTAATGGAGGAGCATGAATATTAATTAGCACCATCATCCCAAGCTTGGATATTTCTACCCCATAATCATTCATATCATGCATAGATGATTGAGTATAATGAAGGAAAAATCCAAAAAGACATGCCTATATTGAGGAAATTTTTGATGTGTTTCTTAATAAATTATGTGGTATTCCTACTAGAAGAGATTTTTAATTCTCAATTTATCTTATATATTTCTTGTTTCCAATATCCAAGGGTCCATTTAGAATGGTTGTTTTGGAACTTGAGTAACTGAAGAAACAACTGTAAGACAATATATAAAAATGGTTTATACACCCAAGGTATTCACCATGGGGTTATCATTTCCTCTTTATCAAGAATAATGATAGTTCAATGAACCTTTTCATCGATTATCGCGATCTGAAAAAAAATCACGATAAATAACAACTATCATATTCCATGGATGGATGAATTGTTAAATAAACTATGTGGAGCACAATACTTCTCCATGGTGTATCTACAGTAGTGATATTACTATGTAAATGTGAAGAAGGAGGATATACCTTAGAATACTTTTCATACAAGGTACTATAATTATGATTTCATAGTGATTTCATTTGGGCACACTATTTCTCTTGAAATCTTCATGGACTGATGAATATATTATTTATAGATTACCTTGAAAAATATGTTGTTCTATTTATAGATGATATTCTTATATAATCCAAAACCAAGGAGGGTCATGAAAAGAATCTGAGCAGTATATTAAAAACCATGGTAATAGAGATTCTCTATGAAAAGTACAACAAGTGTGAGTTCTAGTTCATGGAAGTCTCATTTGTGGGGAATATCATCATATGTAATTGTATATCTATGAATCCCTCCAATAGAAAATTATTTAATTGATGGATGAGGACAACATATGTGATAGATATCTATAGTCTCATTTGGTTAGTTGGATATTTTTGATGATTTGTTGGAAATTTCTCGCATTTGTGAAACCCTTTTACCAAGGTAACATGTAAGGGAGTAGAATTTTTGTTTAATAATGAATGTCAAGAAAATATCATCGAATTAAAAAAGAGGATTATTACAAAATATGTACTCAAACTACCCACAAGTGGGGAGCTTTTCATAATTTTTATTGATGCATCAATGAAGGGATTGGGAAGTGTGTTAATGAAAATGACAAATTCTTTTCCAATTACTCTAAGGAGTTGAAAATTATTGAGAGAGACTATCCCATACATGATTTGGAGTTAGAATCTCTGATATTTTCATTGAATATATGGTTACATTATCTCTATTGGGGGATGTGTGAAATATATACAAATACCAAAAGCCTCAAACAAATATTCTCATAGAAATAGTTAAATATGTGCCAACGAATATGGTTAGAGATCATAAATGATTAAGACTTCTCAATCCACTATCATAATGGGAAGAGGAACAAGGTGTAAAATTCTTTAAGTAGAAAGGGCCGATTAATTATATCATTTATGAGAATTAAATAGGGATATAATCTTTCTAGATTTGATGAATATGGACATAAGAATTATAATGAAGGTAATATCATCAATCCTTTCACAAATTATTTCTCATCCATATCTTTTGGAAATTTTAAAATATTCTGAAAAATATGTTGGGGAATTCATATGAAAGTTAAAACAATAAGAAAAAAGAAATCCATAAATTTTAGTGTTAACAAAAAAAGAATTAGGAGATTTTGGTCAAGAATAGGTGTTCCTTTAAATTCCAATTAAATGAAATAACATTATGATAATACATGTAGATCGAAATTCTTCATTCACCTAGGAAACAAAAATATGTATTGATATCATCGATAGCACTATTGGTGTGATAACATGATGAAAGGGATCGATGAAAATAAATCAATGTGTCTGGTTTGTTAGTAAGTGAAGGCTGAGAGACATAAGTCTTAGGGGATGATGAAAAAATTTCCCATACCAACAAGGAAATTGGATTACATCACCATGAACTTTGTCACTAACTTCAAAAGATATCCAAAGGATAAAAATGCTATTTTGGTTATTGTGGATCAACATACAAAGACTGAACACTTCATTGAAATTCGGGAGGATTTATCAATAGATAAAATGGAACATATATACATCATAAAAGTCATAAGGTGACAAGGAGTACCACTATCGATTGTGTCTGATCATGATCCGAGATTCACCTATATGTTTAGGAATAGTCATAAGCATGCTCAAAGGAACTGAGAATAACATTAGTATGTCTTATCACCCTCAAACTGTTTTCCAATCTGAGTAGACTATTCATACACTTTAGGAAACATAGAGAGCATTCCTAAAGGACTTTGATGTCGGATGGGACAGTGAAATTCCTTTGGTGGAGTACTCTTAGAAAAAGCATTTCCACTCAAGAATAAAAATGACCCCCTCTAAATACCTTTATAGTAAGAGATTTATAACACTGGTTTGTTGTTATGATGATGGGGAACCAAAACCTCATGGTCATGAAATGGTCAAAAAAATAGTGGAGAAGGTTAAAACTATTCGGTAGCATAGTAAAGCTACTCTGATTTGAAAGAAGAGATATACTAACAATCATTGATGATACCTATAATTTGATGTTGGATACATGGTATTCCTTCTCATATAACCATGGAATAATGTAATGAGATTTGGTAAGAAGTTAAAAATTAGTCCAAGTTACATTATCCCTTTTGAGATCCTTGATCACATTAGAGGAGTGCGCTATCGACTATCAGCCCCAAAAAACCTATCTCATGTACATGATTTCATCCATGTATCCATGCTGATAAAGTAAAGACC
The DNA here is from genome assembly GCA_963277665.1 of Viscum album. NCBI lineage: Eukaryota > Viridiplantae > Streptophyta > Magnoliopsida > Santalales > Viscaceae > Viscum > Viscum album. Next base: position 1,142,647,143 of record OY728159.1, on the reverse strand, counting down.
ATACCGCTCACATGTATGCCATACAAGGGTTGAGTTGTTATATAATGGAATTTACTATGAGGATCGTCTTGTGAAGAACATAGATATTAGAGAACAAGTTATAAGAAATAAGGTGATACCCCTCATAAAGGTATTATGTAGAGACCACAAGTTTGAAGAAGTAATGTGGGAACCCCAGAAAGTGATGAACTAGATTTACCCTCATCTATTTTAGTGTGGTAAAAGGTATTTTTGTGGGAAAAAATTCATAATGGTGGAAGTTTGTAATGATCCAAAGTTTAATCAAAAAAATTCCACTTTTTAACTTAATTAAATATCTTATGGATATCGAAAAAAACATGCACTTTTTATGACTTATTAAATCCAATTAAATATAAATGACTCTTATATTTCATTAATATTGGTAATATGGCCTCAAAGAGTATGTTGATTTTTTTGAATCAAATTTATCTGTGATTCTGATGGAGATATAATTTTTGGTCTTTTCCCTATATCATACCCAAGCTGAGAACCAACAATATAAGTGTGGAAGAAAACATTTATTGGATTAGTTCAAGATCATAGTGTTCACGACCCAAGAAATATTCGTCGAACAACCCCATAAATGCCCCAAAATCATTCATTATACTCTTATGATGTATTCTGGTGTAATAAAAGAAATATGTAACATGACCCTAAAATTATGTATATGAAATTTTTTTTTAATAGAATTATGAATATATTTTCCTTGTAATTGTTACTGTGTACATGCCTTTTAAAGAACAAATAATATTTTTTGGGAATATTAAAATGGAATTAAGAAATATATTTTCCTTAATTAAAGATTTTTTGAAATAAATAATATTTTAAAGAATTATTTTTATTAAATTATATCTATTAAATATAATGATCATATTGTCTGTATAAATTCAAATGTAATTTTTATTATGGTCTGAAAACTGTTTTTTTCAATACCCATAAATTTTTAATAAATGTATATTTTTATATTAAAAGTGAAAATTCAAATATTTAAAAAAAATTCATTTAAAATTAATATTATTTTTTGGATTCAAGATGTAGATAATATCTAATAGTGAAATTTTCATAATTTTCTGAGAGAGTTGAATTTTTGGCTAAAAATTGAGTGTTGTATAAAATTATTATATGTTTTATGACACCATAATGGACCAATAATGATATAATAAATACTATAAAATATATATTAGGTAAAATATATATCTTCCCATTTATATATTGTTATTTAGTCTATTTTTATTTAGTTTATAATGCCTTAGTGAGTCCTCCAAGACATATATTTTTTGATATTTCAAAATCATTACCTTAATAGTACGAGTACTCTCCACATAAGCAAGGAAAATATTTTAATTAAATTGGATGTTTACCATATAAGAAAATTTATTAAACATAACCTTTTTAGAAACCATGGGAAATAACCATGAAATGATTTGTGATTTTTAATATTTATTTATGTGTTGTCTAAAACCAAAAATATAAATGAAATCCCCCTCCTTTCCAATATAAACCAACCAAATATCCATTTTCACTTAACTCAAACTTTTTTAAGCTCCTCCAACCTCAGAACCACTCCCCCCTAGAGTCCTCCCATGGTGCCTCAAAGCTCATAATAAGTCACTTCCTATAATTTTGAGTCACCCATCCATGTAAGGGATCTTCTACTCCCCTCTTTTATCAAGAACTCCTTTTGTGATATACCTTTTAATTTAATTTTTTATATCCTGGGATATGTTTATACATACTACGATTACTGTCCATTTTTTCTATAAATAATTATAGCTCACATAAACTCTAATCAATCATTATATTATCCTTTATTTACAGCTTTTACAATACTAAAATTTCGTAATATATTTCTCTCTATTCATTCCCATTCAGGAACTTATTTTTAATTATGAATCATAAATTACATTTCACATGTGGGGGTATAATGTATAATGTTACCCTTACTATACATTTCATGTATAAATAATTCTATTCCCATTTTTATCTTATAAACATATTTTATGAATTTCTATTGGATGCTGCAATGCTGCAAAAATTACACAATTATTTTCCATCATATAGTGAATACCAAACTCGTTTCTCTACGAAGGGACTTCACCTTTATGCTCATATACATTTTGTTTGAGGAAAACATATATGTATTCCACATTCCTTGATCTTGTAAAAACTTATGATGTTTAATTATTTCATGTTATATGATCTATGTGGCAAAGATAGGCATTAAATGAAATGTTTATGAAGGGTGCATCCTGATATCACTCTAATGCATTGTGTAATGTTTAGTGTCATGCTACATCATGTGAAATGAGGTTTTACTCAATATAATTAATGTTAAATTCATGTTTAATGATGATAATTCATTTGAAATAAGAGTATACTCATTCTGAAAAATGTGCAACTATCATTGACTCATTCAAATATCATGTTGTTTATTATTTCCACATTTCCTTGTTACGTATATCACGTTATTACATTCTTTTATCTTCCAATTAATTTTATGTTCCATTGATATTAATAAATAATTATATTTACTAAATTCATCATGATATTTCATGTTTATTCATTTAATGGTATTTATAGATAACGATTTTCTTATTTATGTCCTCGGGATATCTCATTCAGTGTTAAGTATGAAATTTATTTGTTGTTATGTCAATGTTTTTTCAATAAATTTGTTGTATATTTGGTTTTATGCTCTTATGTAGAGTTCTCAATCTAGGAAAACACTATACCTATTGATCATGTAAGTTGTATTATGTTCAAATTATGCAATAAATCATGTTTAAATGTGTAATAGATATTTGGGATGTTATATAAAACATATAAATGGATGATATGTGATTCTCAGTAAAGTTATAAAAGAGGAATATGTAGGCATATCATCATAATTGGTGTTTGAGATCATGATCATAAAAATAATGTATCATTACCTACATAATTATATTGACACGGAAACTAGGATCACTCGTAAAAATAAGAATAGGAAAACCATGTCCATGAATATCATTATGAACAAGAAATATAGATTACACATAACTTATATACCTCATTAGTTATGTTATTTACCCAATGCATTGGAGGGGGATATATGTCTGATCCATCACATAATGAAAATTGAACATATGTGTGATGCAAGAATATGAAATCATTAATGGTATTAGAACCCATTAGTGAAATGGATTCAATAATAATATAAATCCTAAAATAAATCAATCTCCAAAATATCATTCCATCATAAAGAACAATCATTTTTATAAAGATTAAGATTGATATAATTAAATCATATCACAAGAAAAAAATAGGTAACATCAATTAAAAATATCTTATATGGAAAATAATCTTAATATATAACATGAAAATAATTCTTGAGTAAAATATCCTTTATTCCTGGAAAAAGATTTTGGAAACAAAAATCATGTTTAAATTATTTTTCATTAATCATTATATTTTAGAAATCTTTTAAAAACAATTCTTCATTAAAATAATCATTGAACATTTAAAAGTGTCTTATAAAACTTTGAAAAAATATATTCTTCATCCTCGTTAAATAATTACATTACAATAAGATTAAAATATCCTGAAAATAATTATATAATTGATATAACTTGTAAAATGGTAGTGTATACACATTTTAAAAGAACTTAAGTTCTTAACCAAACTTGTGTCTCAAAGATGCAAAATTGAGACCAATCTACCTTAGAGATTTTGTAACAATAGTATTATAATATAACATGAAATAGAGATAAAAAAATGGATTTTAAAATATCCATAATTTAATGTAAAAAATCATAGAATGCATTCATGGATAGTATGTACACCACATAGAAGAAACAACATGTGTATCAGGCATGCTTCCCATAGAAATAAAAGTGAGACATAAATCCCTTATCTTAGTTATGATTCCATTGTAAATATCCAAACCACCTATATAATGGATTAAAGAGTGTTATAAATATTATCAAGAACCATATTTATATTTACTTCTTCATATGTGATTATATTGTCACATTTTATTAATATTTCATTATTACCCTTTTTAGGTGTTATTTGATGCATGTTTTTACATATAAATCCCAATTATGATTCATATATTTATTTTAAAAAATTTATAGATTGATGATATTTTAATATATATAATATTTATTTATTTTATATATTTATATAATCATGGTATAAATGATATCATGGAGAATGAATTTCATCACATCATGGAGATGATATGTCCTACGTACAGACAAACGACAATGTCATTCCCTCAATTGTGAAATTATATCTAAATGGATGGTATATATTTTGTTTCAAAATTCATATCATGTTATAATATTCATATATAGTCATTATTCTTATCGTTATACCCATATATCAAAATGTGTGGTGAAAAACATATTACACCACAGTGTAGAGATAGTAAGCCATACAAACACATGCATTGTGATTTCATTCATCATGTGATGGATAGAAGGTAAAGTATGGTTGTTACATATCCATAATAATATCACATTATGTAGGTGATACTGTATTTATTAATTAATAATGGAAAAAACTCATGAATATGATGTATAAGAAGAAATAATCTTGAAACAATCAGTAGAAAATATTACCACTTCTTCGACAATCATGTTTTATACATCCTCTTAAAGGCTCAATAAATTGAATTTTGTTAAGAAAAGATACTCTAGAATGTGAATAAGATATTTGGGATGGGAAATAGGAAAGGTATATCCATGTTTTAAGTTTAAATGTGAAGTAACATTGTGAGGGACGATGTGCCCTTTTATAATTGAGGTTAGAGGCACATATAGAATTTCTAAATATATTAATTTATTATAAAATAACATCCCTTCAAAAAACCACGAAAATGTCATAGTAATAAATATTCAAAGATATAAGGATGTAATATCATAATAATGTTATTTTTTACGCTTATTTTTATTACAATTTATCCCTTATCATTTTAATTAACCCTTTGTTATTCTATTTTAAATATAATAATGTAACAAATCATTCAATATTAAAATAGTATACTTTTTATTTATTTGATTCCAATTGGTCCATAAATGAACAATTTAAAATATCTAAGACCATGTAATAATTATGTAATAATTTTAAAAATGTATTATGATTTTTAAATAATTTAATGAAATTTTATTTTGAAAAAATATCAATTGAATCAATTTTGACACTATTCATTATTGGGATTTTTCATAATATCAAGATTATATGTTTTTCAAAAAAAATTATATTTTATTTATTTTTATGGGTTCAAGGTAGTATATAAAATTAATCGGATATATTAATTTTCCAAAATTATATTTATTTTTATTTTTAATAACATAAATTTGATATTTCAATTAATAAAAAAAATACAACATTTGTTTTGTTTAATTATTTAATATACATATATATTTAATAAAAATTAGAAAAAAAATGAAATTATGATATTAAATCCTTTATATTTAATTATAATAATTATATTCAAAAATAGTTACAGTAAAATCCAACACTAAAAATGTTATATTTTTAATAACATAAATATGGAATCTTTGAAATTACTTTAGATAAAATATTTTAAGTATCAGAATATATTTCATGTGACCCCAAATGAACAATAATCTTACTAATGTAAGATTATTGTCAATATATACTCAACCAATATTATTTTTTTATGTTTTTTTTACTATTATGTTTTATTATCATTTTTATAAAAATTATTTTATTGATTTTTAATCAATTAAATACTTTTTAAATCATCAATGTATAAGCCTTTAATGTCATTATTTTTTCCTAAAAATTATAAATTAAATAAAATGACAAAAAACACTTTATTTTAAGATAATTATTTATAATAGAACTTTGATTATTTATATCTTTATATTAAAAATGATATATTTATTAATATTTTCATAAGAAAATTTTTATTTTTCATTGAGTAAAATATATTAAATGTCTTAATCCCATCCATGTGGCTTCCAAAGGACACCAAATCGACCCAAGGATGATTTATATCGGAAAACATCCTAAAATTATATAATTACAACTATTTGGGTATTTTTATAATATTAATATTACCCTTATTTACTTGATTTACCTTTTTTATATTATTAATAAAAATTATTGAAGTTACTATTCGTAATGCCCAGAAATAAAAGTAAGATATTTAAAAATATTAGAACCACTGATTAATGATATTAAATTTATTTGTCAAAATTCAAAACACATAAGTTGTACTGATTAATATTATTTTAAATTTATCTATATAATGAGATAACGAGTATTAAGAGTTTGAACTTTTCAAAAGATTGTCACATTTTTACATCAACAATCTTTGTAAAATTAATTCCAATGACCCACATTATATTAAATGATATAAATATAATATATTTTTTTAACCATTAAATAATATAATTTAACCATTTAAATTATTTTTATGTAATTTTTTTTTAAATTAAATTTTAGAATAGTTTAATTATCCATCAAAATAGCAAAATTATAAGAAAAATAAAACAAATAATCTAAATTAATTCTTTTTTATACGACTTAGATACAAGAATTTTTTTTTCAAATATAACATAAAATGTGATAAAATATATATTTAAAATGGTTTCTCCATAAAACTGCTGCAAAACGGCATTTTTTTTAAAAACGTCGTTTTTTCCTGAAAAAGTAATTTTTTTATATAATGTCTTGAAAACATATAAGGTGAATTTTAAACAAAATATTTAATATCATAAATATATATATTCTCAATAAAATCCATAAAGGGTGATTTTATTATCCTATAATCTCATTAATTTTTGTTTGAATGGTTTTTTAGAAAAACATTTCCTTTTATTAAGAATGGGTTTTATTTTCATTTATAATAAATTGGTCACAAAATAATTAATTATATATATACATTTGTAATGAATATTTTTAAAATTATTTCTTTCAAACATTCCATTGTAATAATATTTATTTGTTCGCTTAAGATCGATCGTGTGTGAAATGAAATCTATCAAATAAACTCAAAATTGTGTGTAACACAATCCAAACATAGTGTTGCTTATACTAAAATCTAAGACGATGTTTCATATAGCACAATATTATATAGGAGTAGCATAAAACAAAATAAATCACAGAAATTAAAATTAACTATCTCATTAAAATCTTGTGTTGTTACACATATTTATATACAGATTGTTTGTCTATCTTAAATGTTTAAGAATCTGTTTCAGAATATCTCAAATTTTTCCATTTAGTGACATTTATATCACTATTAATCTTCTGACATAAAATAATAAATACATGTTATTATGAAAATTATATTATAGGAATATAATTTATTTGGGATTATCATAATGTTAAACACCTAAATTTTTATGATCATATCATATATATTTTAATAACACAAAAATAATGAATTTTTAAAAAATAAGAGTGAAAGAAAGTTGACACTTGAAAAAATAATGTCCCAAATACAATAATTCGAAACTAATTTTATGGAACTAACACCAACACACTATGGTAAATATTTTTAGAACCTATGTATTCCTAGTGTGATTCCACACATAATGAAAATTGAATAATATATTATAACATCAATAAAGGGAAAAGTCCACAGAGTTAACAAAAAATTAAATTATAATTATATATTTTTTAATAATTTTATTTTTATTATAAAATTTACAATGAAGATAAATATTTTGAATATTGATTATTTAAATGGTTATATCCTGTATATTTTTATATAAAAGTAAAACATTCTTCCATTATAAATAAAATTAGTTATTTTAAATCTAACACAATGTATTGTTTTATAATAATCCTTGTAAGTAATAAGAATTATGGGATCAATAATTAAATAAGAAACATTAGAATAGTTATTTTTATAATATGTTATTATCGTGATCAATAACCATATAATATTATATCAATTTAAATTTATCTTATACGGTATATGTAGTGACGATAAATTTCATGGAACATCCTTTGGAAAAAAACATTAATGGAAATATTATTGTGATTGGTGTATCTCATGTGATTTTGGTAATTTTTTACATGAATACTATGATAGTGATGTAATTGATATAATAAGTTACATTCATTTAATTTAAAATTACTTTATTTTATAATTTGGGTAAATAAAGTATCATTAGATATGGAATCAATCATTAATGGGATGTCATTATAATTTCTAATTTGATTTTTACAGTAATAGTATTATATTTATATTTTACTCTACAATGAAATTGATTAGGAATTTTTATAGTCATTATATTTTACTATTAAAAATTACAATGTTTTTTCATTAGTTGTTGATTATATTCCCATATGATATTGGATTCAGTATAATGGAAATATCAGTGTCTTTCACTCGCATATGATGTTGGTTTCTAAATGTAATTTTTCATTCATTAAATAAATTTTTTTATTATGTCATTAAAACCCCATTTTAGTGTATATACTATTAAATTATGATAATTTTTAACAATCTTTAATAGTAATACAAACAAGAAAATTTAAATAGTATAATTTTTATAATCAGTGAGTTCTTATATAATTATTTTTGAAAATAATTAAATAAATTTAATTTTTAATTTTTTTTATTATTTTAGTAAATAATATTAATTGAAATTTTTATGGGATTATTGAATTTTATATAATTGATTATGATTATTTCTTTTTTTAATCAATGATAATTGGGTTTTTTTTTAATTTGATTTTGTTAAATGAAATTAATTTTTGTCTGTGTGTTAAGGTTTTATATATAAATAATTCAAAAGAGGCAGCGTGTAATGACCCATATATTAATAATTTATATCTACTACAAATCATCATTATAATATGAATAAATACTCCAATATTAATGTTTATATGACTTAATTCGATGGATATTTTGATATATGGGTGTATAAATTTACAATTTATTCATAATTTTGAGGAAATCTTATATTTCTACTAAAACAGGATGATTATCATCTATGTTTAAATCATGTTAAATTTACATATATATAAATAAAAACATGGAACGCAAATTGGGATCACAAAAAATTATAATAAAATTTAAATTATTTTTAAATATAACTATGCACAAAATTACATAAATTTAAAAATAAAATTATTTATATCACTACATTAATTATTAAAACATAAAACATATCAACATTAAACAAGGAAAATATGCAAGGAATAATAAAATCATTCTAAGAAATAATTTTCAATAAAATATTTAAAATTAATTTCCTAAATTTAAACATATCCTCAAAAAATTTTGTTTATAGATCAAATAGATTAAAAGACCTAAAATCAAATCCAAGAGTCTATAATAAATCCTATAAATCTAAATAAAATCAACCCACTTGAAAAAAATATACTCTATAATGTGATTATATAGTGTATAAATACTATAACTCTATATAATGTTCAAAATTCCCTCTATTTCTATAAGTGGATAAGATAGTAGGGGATGTAGGTGAATGTGTGTAATTATATGTTTTTATCCAACCTGATTTGACAAAAAAATTTCCTATATTTATTTTCAGAATCTATCTTGAATCATTATTTATAATATTATGAATTTATATGTATAAAAAATAGAAAAAATAAAGATATGTTTCACAGAAATTTTTTTACACATGTTGAATGGTTACAAACATGGAATAACCAATTAATACCCACGAAATTATATTTTATGATAATTTTAAAATTATTATATTGAAATATATATCAACTAATTATGAGATCAACGTCATATCCATCTATATAAATTTTCTCAAACTATTATATCTATAATGATAAAAATTATCAAGACATATAATTGTAATCATTGATTCTAAATCATATTAATATTTATTCAGTAATGATGAATTGTCTTCAAATTCTTATAATAACATTTTATATTCATAAATTAATACCTAATTCTATTCATTATCATTACAATTTAATCTGAAAATATTATTTATTATAATATAAATATATTTATACATAAACGACCACGATTATGTAACACTTTCTCAATGAAATATGATATACAATCATCCATAATGATTAGATGTTATGATATTAATGAAAAAAATCCAAGATGGCCTGGTGAATTTTATTAAATGAATATAAAATGGAATTTAATTATTATATTAGATTTATAATAATTCATAATAAACCATCTCAAATATTTTACATTTATTTTTTCCATTCACCACACCCTTTCGTTAATTATTTTGATTATAATTAATCAAACATCTTGTTAAAAACATAATAAAATAAATTTTCATATTTAGATCATAGAATATATTTTTTTCACAATTCAAATTTGTACAATTACTTCATTATACTAATAATAATCTTCATTAATTGATTAAAATATCCTTATTTTTTAACTATCCTTCATTTTATAATAAAATATACACAAATATATCAATTAAAATTTTACATTATAGATAAAAAACATGTTATGATAAATCAAAATGTAATATTCATTTGTAATTAATTAAAATTTCAATTATAACTAATTTATTTGAATCTGCAATATGTATATTCTCTATTAAATAAAGAAAATTTAATCATCACAATGATTACTTTAATACCTATGAACATTCTTTTATTTCCAATCTCTAACTAGAAAATTATAAATCACATTTGGAAAATATCACTAAATTTCAATAATATTTAATAAAATTCATTTTTAGGGAATATAGAACTTCATTTTATATCTATTCTATATAAATTTTTTAATCTAATTTCCAATCCATAAAATTACTTGAGCACATTTTATATATTTTTAGGTAAAAATGAGGCGATTAAAATATACTTAATTGAAATCCATCATAAAATATGAAATAGTCTACTTTATTTTAACCATATTATCCCAATGTTTCATTATTAATTTATTAATCATTCATGAAATAATTTTATATCATATTCATTTAAAAAATTTATAAAATTTCATGTAAATAATATTTTTTTCTTCCAAAAATTTTGTCCTATATATAAAATATATATCAAAATTTAATATAATATTTAATTCTTTATTCAATGAAATAAAACATTTGGTTAAAAGAAATATTTACCTTAACATAATAATATTTTCAGTTTTTCCAATCAGTGTATTTATTACAATATAAAACAACATGATATAATTTTTTTCTATAAGAAATGTATAACATAACTATAATATAAATCGTTTATTCCAAGTACATCAAAAACCTTGCATTAAACTTATTTTCTCATCATCTAATAGATCTTTTATAATATTTAACAATTTGTTACATAAAAAGAACACCACTTGTGTTCAAATAAATATCTATGTTTTGAAATATAATAAAAACAATTATAAGATTAAATATCCATTGAAAAAAATAACTACAATATAAAGATGCCCAAGAACCCTCTTAGAGATACCCTCAATAAAAATGTATTCAATAATTGTTTTAACATTATATAAATATGTTGGAATAAAAAAAATCCATTTCTTTTTTTCTCTTTTACTCTCTCCTATAATTTCACCCTTAATATTTAGGTACTATATTCCCCCTTGAAAACATAACACAGTAGAATATAGGGAGATGAGACCATCTAATCAAACTGTTGTGTTCAACTAAAATTAGTCTAACAACCATATTCTATTTTTATTTTTCAAAATATATGTTTTAATAATATCTTCATTAAGGAATAATATATTTTAACCATATTGATAACAATTAAAATTTTAATAAATCTAGATCTAAATTTTTCTTAGGGAAATAATATTTAATTTTATCCTATTATCATCTAAAATATTGTACATTATTTCTTAGAAATATTTATAACATTTTGACTTTCACATTAGAAATAAAATAATTATTTTACAATAGCTTTAAAATTATATAAATCTATATCAATCCATATCATCTATATTGTTATTTTTGTAGCTATTTAATATTTATATGATTATTGACTCAATATAAAAATTTTATTTCATTTTTATAATTCCTTGTTGTAAATCATTCTCCCCTAAAAAACACTTGTATTGAATTCCCGATTTTCAATATTTTATTTAAAATTTGCGGCAATGCATAAAAACAACATTAATTTCCCTTTACTATCAAATAGAAAAGTGTTATAAATATTAACTTTGAATAATATATGAGTCTTTTTACCAATAATAATGTGTGATTACTTAATATCAAATAAAAATTGTACAAAAAAACCATTTGTAACAAAATATAAGGTCATGAATTATATATTTAAAATAAAATATTAATAAGTCTTATGAACTCTATATGATTAAATTATTTTCCATGATCATCCTTAGAAAAAAAATTATACAATTAGGTTTTTTAATTAAATTTTTTTAATCAACCATACATAATTTTTTTTAAAAATAATTACATTGTTCACTTCATATTGATAAATGTATCTATCATCTTAAGTAATTTATGAAACTATATAATTTCCTTATTAAGCATTAAATGTTTAATATTATATTTTATTTGATAAATTAATTATTGATTATTTCTTCTATATAAAAATTAAATGTGATATCATCAATATATGTGATAAAAATTGAATAGTTTATACTAGAATAATGTCACCTCCCAACTTTATATACATCATGAATTTTAAAAAGACTATTAATATTAGAATAATATTCTACTAAAGATTTCTTAAAACTATAAAAACGATATTGAATATTAAAATAATCGAAAAATGTACCATATGTAGAAAATCATCATGATTATTAAACTAAACATAATCATCTAAATAAGAATTAAAATTATTAATATTTAATATATATAAAATAATTATTAATTCCTCAAATATAAAAAAGTAAGAAAGTATATATTCTACCCATTAATTATTCATGTTAACATTTCATATTTAATTATACTCCTACATTTTTGTAGTCATTCTAAATTAATATTTAAATGTTTTTAATTAATTAAACATTGATAGAAATTATCTCTAAAATGGAATTTAGTTATATTTTTAAATTTGTAAATAGATCCTATTTATTATTATTTTCATTAATATCTCCTTGTTAATTCAATAAATCCAACCATTATATATTATTATTTTTTAATTTTAACTCATTATTTATATTTATCAAAATAATTGTGGTTATTGTTTTCAAAGAATTTCATATATAAATATTACATCATTTCAGATAAATATTCAACAATTAAAATAATAATACATGTCGAACGACCAAAAAATTTATTATAATTGGAGGATACGTGCATAAACAATATATATTCATTGAAAATCATTAACATCATCAATAAATTTTTTTACATGTAGTACAATTTTATACCTATAATATTCAAAATCCCTTCTTTATAACATAGGAAAAGGGGGATCATATGAAATGGTGACATCAAATGATCTGTAATAGTCATGGAAGAACTCAGTCAAAAATAATATACAATAATTAGATAATAATTAAAGAAATATATCAAGATCATAACTTGTTAAAAATATACCCAAACTATAAAGATCATTAATCATGAGTCATACAATAAGAATTTATCCTGACATTAGATGTATTTATAATCATAAAGTAAAAGAATATTCTATGGTGAATAAAATGATAAAATTACATATAAATTTTAAATGATAATAAATATAAAAAATCACCACATTTTTAACATTTAAAAACCCAAATATGTGCACACATCATGTGATGGATACAATATCTAGCCCCTATATAAATTATATACATGTTATAATATGAATAGAACCACTCTATATATTTGTAACATGAATTAATGTTAATTAATTTATTATTTTTATCATAAGATATACTTTTTTAACCAATTGATTGGATGGATATAATGGATACAACTCTTTAGATAAGATAATCCATATATATTATTTCCATAATGACATAATTTTTTCTTCAATTCATCATTGCATAACAACTCAAAATGAAATAGGTTTTATAATAATGTCTACATAAAATATTTATAACCCATCTAGATAATTAACATGGATAGAATCCTATGAGAATTTCCCATGTGATTTATAATAATCATTGATGGGTGTTGATATAGATGAAAAATGAATTTAAAAGATCATTAAAATAATTTTATGAAAAATATTGTCATTTTCATTATAATTCACAGAATACTGAGAATAAATATTTCTTTGAAAATTAAAATTGAAACATATATTGTAAATGTCAATGAAATGAATAGTCATGATAGATGTAAAACTATCACAATATATATAATTTCATAAAATAGACCACCCCTAAAATTAAGATATCCTAATTTGGTGTTGCCCCAAAGAGTCATTATTTAAATAACCCATGAAACCATTATAAAGTGACCCATTAAAAAAATAATAGTCTTATATGGACCTATAACATTATATAATATCCAATTCTCTATATTTATAACTCCATTTATGACTGAAATCCCCACGGTTGTTCACTAATGCCTTACATGATCTAATATGATTAAAAAATAGACAAATAGGGAGAAACGTAAACATTGATGTGTCTATGTCTGAATGAAGAATCTAGATTAATCTCTATAGTACTAATATTTTTGGTCCTATAAATAGGATCACCACTAAGTGTTACTAATGATTGGGAAAAAACTGAGTGGGTAGGTCCTTAAAAGGCATTCAAATCAACCTCTATATAACCACTTGAAATTATAACCTACACACATTAACACAAAACACTCATCTTGCATGACCTAGCTATATTTAACCACAATCCATAATAAGGGATTTTTTGACACACCAAATTCCCAGACACCACATTTGAACATGAAAGACGCTCAAATTCATTCATTATTGATCTAAGATTGTGATTTCATTCTATCTATAAGATATGACCAATCGTCCATATAATAAGTGATCCAGATCTAACCCATAGTCAATGAAATAATTAATTTAATATATTATCTCTCACAGTATTTTAACCCTCCAAAATATCCCACCATCTAAAGAAAAGAGGACAAATACCAAATAAAAATTTCATGCCCTCTATTTCCATGCATCCACTAATCCAAAAACCCTGGGAAAATTTATCAAAGAATATTGGTGATTAGGATATCACCAAGTATATTTCACATGATGTCTGCCCATTTACCTTAAAAAATGATGATATAAAGTTCAATCATTAGCAGCAACCTGACATCTACATCTTGAATCTATGTAGATACATTTCCTTTACACCAGAATTTACAATATAAAAGCCTTATTAAAAATAAACCACCAATGAATGCTTTACACAATAGGTACATATTTAAACTACATACTTTTAGAAGAATACACCACAAACGAGTTCACTTGAAAGCTATTACATCATTCTTCCACCCTAAAAAACTGTAAGATGAATAGACAAATAAACATAAGAAATATTCAATAAAAAATGCAATCATTATATAAAGAGTAATGGAATCTACTATGTAGATACCGAATCAGACAAGGTAAATCGATGGAATCTTTAAGGAAATAATGTTTCATCCTATTACCCTACCTTATTTTTTTCATTCTCTTTAATAGTTTTCTTCATTAGTTGTGTGAATATTTTTAATCGTGAAAATCGAGAACATTTTCAGAAAAAATGACATAAAGATCAAATATTTATTTATTTTTTTAATTAATGGAGTCGATGTATAAATGTGTTAATATATTTGATGGGTTTTCCCCATTTTTAGAGAATGCCTGAGTTTGTTTGAGGTTTTTGTCTTGGATTCTAGATTTTATATAATGTTTATAGAGATTTCCTGATGTTTAAAGGGGTTACATGATGTTTACATGGACTCCAGACACAGTTTGTGATTTTTTTACATATATTGAAAGTATTACAGGTCATTTAATGGTTATAAAAAAAGTAATTTCATCCTATTTGGTTTTAATTCAAAGGGGTTTAGTTTTGTAGTGTTTTTGAGACCTACAGATTTTACAATGTGTAAAGGTGTTGCACATTGTGTGACTATTAAGTTGTCCGACATTTGACTGATTAATTAACTAATTATTCATTAATTCATCCACAAAAAACATCTATCTTGACATTTGAATCTTCTCCATGATTTTTGGAGCCTTTTTTTAATTAGGATTTGTTTGTTCAGTGTGTGATCATCTTTATGGTTGGCTTGTGTCTTTCTGTTGTGAAAAACTCTCTTCTTCATTATTTCATTGATTGTGGATGCACAATTTTGTTGAATTATTATATATTTTGAACTTTGGTGATGTTTTATCTTTTATACATTTATATCCATTATGTGATCATGTTGCATGGGGTCATTGATTCTCAGTGATAGTGTGCAGGTGGTACATTCTTGTGGTAAGTATTTTTTTTCAAATTCATCTCTGATCCTTTTGTTAATAGAATAAATTATGATATGTGAAGATTGGTTTCATGTCCTCCAATTTCAATTTTGGTTTCTTCTATAGTTAGATTATATTATAACCATGAAAAACCGGATTTTTGAGGTTGGTGCTTCCACCAATATCTTGCCTTGGTGAACTGCATTTTTCCAATTTTGGTAAATTGTTTTAATAAATGGCATTTCATGAAATGAATGTTTTTATTGTGTGTGTGACATGTTTTTTATAAAATATTTTTCCCCAAGATTTGATAAATAGAAAAGGTGTTTTACATACTTTTGGAATGGTTTTTTTAACCTAATTCTTCTTTTGAGGCATGGACCGCTTCTTTTTGAGTTTTACATAAGATGGAGTGGGGAAATATGGTTGAGTGCTCGACTTCAAGAATATAACACAACATGATTGGAGGTTACTCATCATATAATCCTAATACAAATAGTGTAATGGTCTGGCTAGGACATGATTATGATATGTAAGGCATGTTAGTAGAATAAGGTGGGAACAAGCATATACACGTCATGTATTTACTAATACATATCATGTATTTGTTTTTTTTTCACAAAATGATTAGTATGCCCATTTTTTTAGAAGGATAGAACTCATCTCCATCGATTCATGAACTATAACTCAAGACAACCTAATGTGATGGTTGTATCTTGATTCTTCATCCAAACTCTATTTTGATCAACATCAGATGTGTTAGAACCCCTTCAGTGAGTTCCTGATTTTTCATGAGCCATTCTTTATCTCTTATCCTCTAGATCTAATTATGAATGTTTGGGAATTTATCATCATTTTTTAGAACCATTAATTAGAGACTGATGTAGTATTATGAAAAATATATGAGAATGAGGGTTGTGGTCTCATTCCTACGGCTAATACTCAAGAATTTCATATATGACAGAGTGCCACAGACACATTTTTGGTGTGTCACCATGATTTTTAATTGATACTTGTTATTGGGTATTGTAATTTAGTTAATTGAAAATGTGGTTTAAATATATTTTTTAGGGTTTATAACTTGGTTGTGGGATACACCATGGGAGATTTTCCATGAATGATCATTTATTGTCGTTTGGACTAGGATTCCTTTGAGCCATGCCTTTGTTTCTCCATCGTGGGTTGTTTAAAATTATTTTAGTTGTTTAATAGATTACAAGGTCAGTGAATTTTAATTTAATATATTATGGCAAGGGATCATTTGTTTTCCCCTTGTCCTTTATTATAACTTAATTTTTTAAGAACGTTTGGAATGTTTTTCTCCAACTCTAAAGACATCCGCATTAGTTATTAAATGTTATTTAAATGTAATAGTTTAATTTACTTACATTGATTCTTATAAAAAATGTTCTCATGTGAGTTTTTTTATGTTAAATCCATATAATAGATAAAATTAAATGTGTTTATTTTTATATAAAATTTTAAATTTAATATTAAATATTAAAGGGGTAAATAATTGTGGGTGAACCATGGTCTCTGGATAAATTTCCATGGAAGAGAACATATGAATATTTTAACTTATACCTTGGGTGAACCACAGATGCATATTAGAATTCCATGGACAGACTCAAAGAGATAAAATATTATGTTAATTCATGACCAAGCCACATATGTAGTGGTTAGGGTCATGTAGGATTTATTTAATTATAGAGCGAACTAGGGATTCGATGAGGGATACAATTATTTGTATCTATTTGAAATGTTTATATGTAATGAGTTTAATTTTATTTATACCACACATAGATTGATTACGAGTTCATGATAGGTTCTCTATAACAGTATCATAGGATGTTGGTGGAATTACACGTGGAGTGAGACATGAATTACAACATAGGAATTTCAAGGATGAGGTTAGGTTATAAATAGAATATTTAAATGGAATGTCTTATGACGTGTCTTCCAATCCAAAGCATATTCTTGGATTTAGTATTTTTTTAAATGGTATTCTAAGAAATTAGTCGTGCTTTCTATTATATGTGGGATATAATGATTATTTCAAATACCAAGACATATCTAACTTAATGAAATTGAATTTTTAATAATAATTAAATTAATGTAAATGGAAACCAGTTCTTGAAACACTATTTACTTTTTAGTTGATTCTTGATTAAATGTTTCTTGTATTGCACAATATCTTTTATATATATTCACTGATAGATACACTCAAACCTTGGTTGTTTTCCTATTTGGATTTAGTGTCACATCCTATTTGGGTTAATTTTTTTGGGACCAAATAGATTATATGGTTTAATGTGTAAATAAGGGAAATATTCCTTCTATAAGTACAATATATGATGCTTAAGAGAAGGATAGCATGGGACCAAGTCAAGGGTTCTAAGGCTTCAATGCTTATTTTTTTCCTATTTGTACGTTTTTTACTTATATTATGTGTTACTATATTATAACATTTTTTGAATGTTTTCTAGAAAAATGTAACATGCAACATCATCTTTTGTTTGATATAACATCTGGTTAAATGCAAGATTTTTTTTATAATATTTAGTTCTATTTTATGGTATTACTGCTTCCATTATTTGTTATCATTTTATTTCTTTTCTTATACTCTATTAATTAGTTCATTGTGTCCCCACTATCACCCATATGCCCTTACATCTAGTCAGAAACCTCTCATGTTTGGAGAGATGCATTTGAGGCCATGTCTCCAACTGGGTACCATGCACCTTTGAGTAGAATCCAGACCCGAGATGTTACAAAGTGTAACTTCAGGTATCCAAAAAAGATTCTACCAGTATAGTTGGATTGGGAACATATGACCATGGTATCTGATTAACTCAATAGAGTTTTGATCTTGCGGACGGATGGGCCATTAATATCACTTCAACAGGATTATTCAACGAGAAACTAGTGAGAGAGGGTCTTCCCCGACTCCATGTCTAGGATTAGGGTTAGTTGCTTCTCATAAAAATGGGATTTGGGGTACATTAGGCAGTTTCGGCTGATATAGGGTCATGGACATGGTATATAGACCCTAGGTTTTCAACGACAATAGGGTGGATCAACTCAGTGTAGCCAGGTAGTGTCATAGGACTGTGGTATAGATCATAATTATGAAAGGTAGAAGACCCTATAAGAGTAGGCTCCCATACCTTCTACTATATGAGGTATAATTCTACTAGACTCTGTTTTATCTTGTTCACTTTCTAATACAGGGGATTCACATAGTTTCATATATGTGCCCATTTTGGAGAGCCTTGGTGACTTTTTTTTATTT
Source organism: Viscum album (assembly GCA_963277665.1). Taxonomy (NCBI): domain Eukaryota; kingdom Viridiplantae; phylum Streptophyta; class Magnoliopsida; order Santalales; family Viscaceae; genus Viscum; species Viscum album. The sequence continues at coordinate 1,142,627,591 of OY728159.1, read as the reverse complement.
CTGATGATGTAATGATGTTATACACTCTGATAGGGATTGAATGGAAGGTTTGTGTTAGTGAAAGTGTATTATTTTTTGTGGTTGTATGGTGTCACATTGATTGGGATCTCAACATCTTCAATATAATAGGATTTTACATCATTCTTAGGATGGAATGGTAGGTTTCCTTTCAGTAATTTATTGATCTCTATCAATATAGGGTGAGTTTTACATCTCCAAAGGGAATATTGTTTATACACAAGGGTGAATGGGATTCCCATGTTAGCTGAGCGAGACCAGAGCATCGTGGGTTTTCCAAGATGAAAGCCTACACTGAGAGTCTATAACTAGATCACCAAGGAACGCGTCATATGGATTTCCATCTAGTGCTTGATCATATTAGGTAAATCATACCAAAATATTTCATAGGTATACCTACGGTGAGAGAGGTGGAGTTATCTATCAATATTGTTCTAGGAGCTACACCAGTATCAATTAGTTATTATTGGATGGATATAACGGAGTTTCAGAAGCTATAGAGGTAGTTAGAGGATTCGGAAGAAAAGGGTTTCATCAAACCGAGTACTTCTCTATGGGTTTCACTAGACCTTTTAAAAAAGAGGAATTCAACATCATTCTACACATGGATTATTATAAAATGAACCATTTGATGTTTAATAACCAATATCCATTTCCACAAATAACTTATCTCTTCAAATACCTCCATGGATATCATGTATTCTTAGAGATCAATTTGAGATTCAGTAATCATCAGGTGCAAGTTAGATCATTAGACATAACCCGCACAACTTTTAAGATTAGGTAAGGTATGTATGAGTACTTGGTAAATTCGTTCGATCTCACAAACACAACTAGTGTTTTTATTACCAGATGAACAAAGGGATCTATCCATATATTTATTTGTTTGTTTTGGTTTTCATGGATGATATCTTGGTTTATTCATATAATCAAGACGATTTTTACACACATATGGAGATTATTTTGAATACTATTAGGGAGAATAAATTATATTATATGATCATAATGTGAATCTTATGGATGGATTATACTCACTTCCTGGGTCACATCATCTCCGAGACTGGAGTATCAGTGGAGGCAGAGAAGGTGGGAGTAGTAGTTTCCTCGGAGAAACACAAGATTTTCATTGAGGTTTAGAGTTTATTAGCGATGTATAGTTATAAAATGTATTTCATACAGAACATAAAACATTTATATGTGTCATTTATTGGCTTGACGATGAAGGTTGTGATGTACGCATGGACATGTTCCTATGAGATGGAATTTCAGAAGCTGAAAGGGATACTGATTTGGAAATAATACTGATTTTTATAGTGCTAGTAAAGGGTAACATTGTATATTATGATGCATCAGGTAGCTGGCTAAGAGTAGTTCTTATGAAATGGGATTGAGTCATTCTGGTAGGGTATTAGAGGTCAAGGCCATATGAGAGGAAATAACTGATGCATAATATTGAGTTAGCTGTATTTGTTCATGATTTATTTTTTTGCTGACATTATAAACCAGGAGAGTGTTTTTTGGGATTACAGACCAAAAAATCCACAAGTACATACTTACTCAGCATGATCTAAATCTGAGGCAGTGAAGGTCAGTAAAATACATTCGATATTTTTGGAATTTATCATGCCTACATACATGGTAAATGTAATGATGTGGATAATTATTTGAGCAGGAAGACATAGATTAATGTAGTTCAGCTGACCAATAGTGAATCAAAACTTGTGGATTTGTTCTCTAATATGGATTTAGAGGTGCACAAAATCTAGGGTAGAATTCTTATTTACTCATTAGATTTTAATTCTACCATATTATACATATTTATTATGAGGAATCAATCAGATTCATAAGTCCATGTTCAATGAGAGTGTGTGGTAGTTGGGGACCCTCATCCTTGATGGACCATATGAAAGGATTATATCTAGTGTTTACATGGTTTCGTATGGGTTTCCACAAACATATGTGAAAATATTCTGTTGTATATTCTGTCCTTTGTATGGTTAGTGCATCATGGTGTCACCAATATATATCAGGACATAAAATGTTAATATTGGTGGCCAAGTATTAAAAGAGATTTTTATGGTTTTTTCATGAAGTGCTACACTTATTAGTAGGTGAAGGTGGAACTAGCGACCTCCTGGACATTAACAGTGACTATCCATTCATGAGTGGAAAATGAATGATGTCATTACAAATTTCGGTATGGGATTACTAAGTTAACCTCTATAAATGATTCTATAATGGATGTTTTTGATATACTCAAAATGATACCACACTTCCTACCAATCATGGAAAACCTCGTTTTGATGAGATCAAAAGGTATTACATATGTGAAATTGTACTAATTCAAGTGGTTACAAATTCAATCATTTAAGATAGGTTTTCCTTTTTTACATATCATTCCAAAAAAGATTTAAAAATAGTGATGGTTACACATGTGATTATGAACAATTCTTAACTCCCCGAAATAGATGGTTAGTCAAAGAGCATGATTGAGGTGCTCGAGTATATGTTAGAGGAATGCGTCTTGGATTTCTGGGGCTCTAAATAGATATACATACCCCTGTTTGAGTATTCTTATAATAATATATTTAAAGATACTATTCATATGGCTCCATATGTGGCTTTATATAACAGGATATGCTGATAACCCCAGTATTGAATGGAGGTAGGAGAGGTAGCTATTCTAGGACATCATCTTTTCCTAGAGACCACTGAGGATGTACTGTTGAATCGGATGTAGATGGAAATTGTGCAGTCTCATCAAATATTATTTCCCAATGACCATAGATGACATTTGGAGATCAATTTCAAGGATCTAGTTTTTCTATTTTTTTTGCAGAGTATAGGACATAAGAGTATTACGATACATGGAAAGATTTAACCTAAATATGTAGGTCTGTTAGAGATTCTGGGGAGATTCGGGCTGGTTGCCTATTGGTTGATGTTACCTCAATGGTACTGGGATATTCATGACGTCTGCCACATTTCTCAGTTGTGATGTTTCATTTTAGAGCAATCTCTTGATTTTCAGCCTGAGGGGGTTGAGTTATTGGTATATGAAACCTTTTAGGAGGATCCAATATGAATCGTGGACTCTATCATGAAGGTTCTCTATGTAGGTCTATTCCATTATTATTGGTGTATATGAGGTCATGAGACTATATAATGAGGCCTCATAAAGGGGCCAATGTATGATCGCAGTGGAAAGATTTATTCTCATATGTTTACTCACCACCATTGGATGGGAAATTCAGGGATGAATTGCTTTGTGGGGGAAGTCTGTAAGAACCCAGTTCTTTATTTAAGGTATGGATATTTTCATTTCATTTTGTTAATAAAAATATGTGGGAATTGAGGTTGAGGACTAGGATTAGAAAAACAACATGATATTACTAGAGGTTAGACATCATGTAATCCCATTACATGACATGTAATAGTCTCGCATGCACCTGTTTATGACATGTTAGGTTTTGTCGACAAAAAATAGGTGGCCATGCTTAAACACAATATGTATCTTCCAGTTCACTCCATGCATATTATTCCCACAAAATTTGTATTGTCATCTTTTTTTAGATTGACATACCTCAACTCTATTTGTTTGCAAAATACAACGCAAGATGACCCAATGTAACAGTTGGCTTTTTATTCATTATCTGGATTTTATTTCATTTTTTTTTGTATATTTGGATCCCCTTCAGTGAGTTCTTAAATACTTCTTGAGAAATTATTCTTCTCATCCCCTCTCATCCTAATTATCAAAGTTTGTAAATTTATTCTCATTTTTTAGATACATTGTAGGCTGTATTATAGGAAGATGATTTATGAGGATAGTCGTACAAGAATGAGTTATATGGTCTCATGTCTTTCTATAAATAACATGATTTTTATACATGTCAGAATATTGGGTACCCTTTTTTAGAGTGCTTCCTTGATTTATAAATGAAAACTATTGCTTGTAATTAAATAAGTATTTAAAAGAATATTTTTGGTTGGATACCTTGATTGAGGGCCACCCCAAGCGTGATTTTCCGTGGATGAAAATTTATGGTCATTTGATCTAGGATTCTTATGAGACATACCTTTGTTTCGCCTTCTTGGGTTGTTAAACATGATTTAACTTTTCTAAGAAATTATAAGGGTTGTTCAATTGTAATCTAATTGGGTTTGGAATGGGATGATTGGCTTCCCCTTGATCATTTTTTTCTTTTGATTTTTGATTCATGTTTAGAATGTTTTCAACAAACATAAAACCTACCCACATGAGTCGTCTAATGTTGTTTCCATGTAATAGTTTAATTTACATGTGTTTCATCTAATACTAAATACACCAACATGAATTGTTTAATAGTAAAGTGATGTAATAGTTTATTTTACATATGATGGATTTTATATGGAATGTTTAATTTAATATTAAACATTAAAGGGGTAAATATTTGTCGGAGAACCATTTTCTTATGTTAAATGGTCTTTGATGGGATCATATGACTATTGCACCTTATACCAAGGGTGAACCATGAATTCAGATCAGAATGAAATGGATGGACAGAAAGACGGTATTATTATGTTAAGTTGTGAGAAAGCCATTAATCTAGTGGTTGGCCTTATATGTAATTTATATAAATATAGAAAGATCCATAGATTTGACGAAGGATTTAATAGATGGTATCTACTGGCAATCTGTATATGTCAAGAGTTTACATTTACAAACACCACACCTAGAGTGATGTTGGGATCATGAAAAGTTCACCTGAATTGTCTTGTAATATTTTGGAGGAATTTCACTAGGAGTCACACATGAAATAAAAATTAAGAATTTCAAGGATGGGTTATTTTATAAATTCAATATTGAAATAAAATATCTTATGAAGCATTTTCCAAGACAAAGCACTAGATTATATTCAGTATTTACTTTTGTACTTATCTTATCTTCTAAAAAATAGGTCTTTCTTAATTTTATTAGGGGGATGTTGTGATTATACTAGATCTCATGAATTATATAATTCAATCAAATTGAACTATTCATGAACATATAATGAATGTAAATGTAAAAAGTGCTTGAAATACTCTTTAAATTTGGGTACTTTCAATCTTAATGCTTTCTTTACTGTAAAATGCTTGGTATATATATATTCAATTAGAGATTGGAACTGACCTTGGGTGGTTGAATACTAGGATTTAGTCTCACACATAGTTCAGGCCAGGTTTTTTCCCAAAAATATTATATGGTTATAGGTTTTGTTAAGGGAATCACTCTTCTATAGGTACGTGATATACTACTTAAGAGAAGGAAAGCATGAGACAATGACGTGCCTTGCGATGATTTTAATCTTCTTTTTTCTTTTTTTCTTTTGTACATATTTTATGTGTTATTATAGTGTTATATGTTTTGGATATTTTCCTACAACATAAAACATGTAGCATCAAGTATTGTATGAAATGACATATGGTTATTTATATTACCAATCTTCTGTTGTTTACTTCCATTATATGGTATTATTGCTTCATATATTTGTTTCTATTGTATTACATTATTTGATGCTTTGATAATGAGGGAATAGTATCCCCAATAACACTCCTAGGCCCTCACTTCTAGTCTATATCTTCTATATTTTGGATAGTTGCGCTAGAGGTTATGTGGCCAACCTAGTACAAGGCACCTTTGAGTTGAATCCGGATCCGGGACGTTGCTGGTTTTGTGAAATTGGTTTCAAATAATGGTTTGATAGATATTTTTTTGAAAATATGTAACATGGGATGCCTTGGGTACATATTTGGATGGTATAATAATTGTTCATATCTATTTTTTCTCATAGGGATTTCCTATAAACCTTTAGACTATTTTTCTAGGGACATGTTAGACATATTGGGAGGTTCACATACTGGGGTGTTATTCTAATCATTGGACATGATGTATATGTCTAGTGGATTGAAGTGTAAATGATTTTCTATATTATATATGATAGTTATAGCTATCCTAACCTTGTTTGGTCCTTGGAATGATGTGACATATGATTTTTATCATTTTTGGGATTATTTTGACTTATACTATTTTAATTGTACATCCATGGATTTGATATTATATTTCACACAAGATTTTCCTAGTTTTGACATGATATAACTATATATAGTATGTGGATGTAAAATTCATTAAAATGGGTTTACATGAATTATTTGGAAATGTGAAAAGGTGGAAATAATCTTTTTTCATGATTTTCACATAAAATTGTTAATCTATTATTAATTCTCATCTTCTTTATAGTTGATTGTGTGTGGTTTATTGTTTGGAAACATGATATGGAATACTTATATGGGTTCTTTCGGACCGAATTATCTCACATCCTACCTAATACTTCTATTTTCTGTAGACATGGTTATCTCTTTTGATGCAGTGAAAGGCAGGGAAACCAAGTGAGGTGGTGATGTTTTCCATCAACTAAGTTGGATATTTGGTGGAGAGATGGTGGGTGTTTCCCATACAGTCACATGGAGTATTGGGGTGTCTCTATTTTCATTGTCATATTTCGTTATACCATTACTTAGAGATTATTTATAAAATTTATATTTTTTATTTTTGGTGTTTTATTAATTTATTTAATATATTTATGTCTTTCTCTATTTCTTCGGTTATATATATATATTCTATGTTATTGATTTAGTTTGAGAAAAATTGTTTCTACTAACAGTTATTTGATGATGTAGTTCTAGTCGGAAGCCCATGGTTATTGGGATCACAACTTATGTATGTGACAAATTTAAATTGGGTACCATTTGAAAGTGTATATAGGTCAGTTTCATTACATTCTGATATCAAATGAGGTATTACCTCAAGATTCATTTTCCTCATACATTTGGTAGACTATAGATATGATATTTCAACTTGAGAATTATATTCTGGTGAGTTCCTAGCCATCTCCTTCCCTGATGAATATCATGTTACCCTTGGATGTTGGGATATTTGTCTCAATTTTTAACTTTTAAGGTTAATATTATTTATTTCTTATTGGGTTTCTTGTTTGATGTGATATTATTATAGTATTTTGATGAATTTTGTTTTTCTTTATGTACTTATATTCCTCTGATCTATGTTCTGCAAGTTCCTCATGAGGGTGTATTAGATTATACATAAGGGTATCCTATAATGGATCATAACATTATCCAAGATAATGTTTGGGAATTTCAAACCAAGGATCATAATGTATTTCAAGCACAGAACATAGTTTTTGTGGTACAACCCATAGATGTATGTGAAATAGATCGATCAAAAGTGTTCAGGTATAAAAACCCACCATCTTCTGAAGGTTATATTAAACCTAAAAAGGAAGAATAATGGCTTGATGAAATTGTTCTTATCTAATAGATCCTAGTTACACATTAGAGTATGATGTTTTAGTGAATAATATTTGGACTATGGGGTCCTACATGCATTCATTGGATACCATGATACATGAGGATAGCCATGTGTCCATGTAATAGTAGGGTTTCGGGAATCTCTTATTATAGATATTCTTCTATGACATTATAATGTTGGAAAATTTCTTTAGTTACTCTATTTATAGCCGGGGGAGAGTTCTGTGTTAGTGTACACCAATTGGCTTATTGGGTTGGTTTTCTTTTCATCATAGGATGTGAAGAATTTTAATATAATAACATCGGCTCACCTATAGGGATTGTGATTGGATATCATATCATTGTTATTTTGGTTGAATCATTCGACCTAAGCGGAGACATTGGAAAAGGATATAATGGAATATATTTATATTGTATCCATAGTTGGATATAGAACCCCTTATGTTTCTCAATGTGTAAGATTTCGTGGTGCACCGTGACAAAAGGGAGTGCAGATGGATCTTCACTGGAGTGATGGAGGTGGTTCTTTGTAGAAGTGCTCTTCTACACCTCTAATTGAATTTCGTGGTGTGCCTAGAAAATTATATCAGTGATACATGTTCACATAGACACAACATTCTTGACCACAACATGTAATTATGGTGAACCATTGTGTACATTATTTTCATCTGTATCATTTCTATCATGCTATATATATAGCTTAATATGATTATGGATCATCAACTCTAAAGGATATTATAGGGTATTTAGATGATTTAGAGACTATATAGATCTTGTAATAGACCTCATGATTAAATCACATTCATATAGTATTTAGGTTTTCGATGGAAGTAGATGTAGGTCCATCTTTATAGAGGGTTACCATTATTACTTTATCTTCTATAGTAGTTTCATTATTTGATAACTGTTTATGCCAAAAATTTATATCTATATTTTTGTTGATATTATAAATATTAAAATTTATATCATGTCCTTTATTATAGAGTTAGAAAACACTAGTGGGTAGGGGAAAGAATATGACGATACGTTTCCTTCTTGTGTGGTATTGAGATCATATACAGAGTTAGTCATAGATTTTCTTATTCTCAATAAGGATAAATTTGATTTATCTATGGGGATATTTAGTATTATTTCTCATTTTGATATGGTTTATTTTTATCATCAGTTTGACTCATTTCTAACAACTTATTAGAGATCATGGTTGTTTAAGAGATAATGGGATATGATGTCTTGTCGTACATTACCTTTCCTCCTAGATATCAGGAGGTTTTTTTCTATAATATCATTTTTCCGATGAAATATCTTATATTGAAGAAAATCATTCTATTTTTTGGACATTCATAATTTTTTTCTAGATGATTTCATAGGATTATTATGGATATTGAAAAATATTTTTTTATGAAATGGTTCCAGGGACATAGTAGATATTGATACCTTTTTATCATATCAAACCGACGGAGAAAAAAAGATATGGTGATTCAGTTGAAAAATGTAGTGGAGAAGGATTTTGTTCTCCATAAATTTTTTCCTTTGGAAACCGTGCTTTTATTTTACATGAATGATGATGGTTCACTCTGATTGTGCTTGCACTATCAGAATTTGAATAAGGTACATCATAGAAAAAGTAAAATGAAGTGTATTATTTTATTAAATGGAATTATTACAAGGAATTAAATCCCAATGTACATATCATTTTATAATTTTTAGAAAACTATATTACATACATGATACTCATATTACATTAGGAAATATTAAATAAACCATTATACATAATAAAAGAAAATGAATAGGAACCTAGAAAGCTCATCCAAATATTTTAACTTCATTACAAGGGGAAAAGAAACAAAATAATTATATACACAATTGCTCTGTAATGGTATGTAAAATGGAAGAAATAAATAATAAATGTTGATAAATTAATATATAAAGTCAAATAATTAAAAACAAAAGAAATTGATAAATGGATATTTTATAATCAATATGGAATTTAATGTAACTACAACACATGCCATTAAATCAATAAATTGAAAATGAACTACAAAAATTGAAAATGATAATGAAATAATGTCATTGATAAATAATAACTGATTATGAATGAGGGAAATTCTTAATTAATTGTCTCTATGATTCCAAGGTACATGATACATTTACCTTCTTGAACATTCACAAGATGGTTTACCATATCAGATAAAATAATCATATATTTTTTTGAGTTGGTTTGTCTCATGATACTACTAATGAATCATGGGTCTATCAATAACTTTGCAACACCCATGTCATGAATTTCTTAAACATTACTCATATAATGAATAATCCATTGAACCCATAAAAATGTTCCTAATCAAATATCTATATTGAATAATATATATATATATATCAATAATTACCCAGTTGATCAAATAACTATCAAATTAGACATCATACATAAAAATTTCTACAATTTATGGATTAATATAATCCCTTCCCAGATAATATGGATATTTATGACAGTTATAATAAACCATAAAATGATCATTATAATGTGATTATTTCAAGATAATTTTTACAATCACCAAATAATGTGAGAGTTTAAAGGTATTTGTTGAACACATTTTTGAATAAAATAATTGTTTGAAATACATTTGTGTCCCATAGCTCAATGAAATGTTCAAATCATTAATACCTTGAAGAAATATAATTAAATGAAATATTTTAATGACATAAAGAAAAAATGTGTCATGATATAATATATCAATATGTTTAGTAGATACAGCCATTAAAATAATTGTTTCTAGAATATGACATTTATCTCACAAATGTAAAAGATGAGTTGAAAATACCTTAGATTGAGTCCAACATGTCATGTTGGTCTTTATATTCCTGAGTAATAATCTTATGTTAGTTATATAATTTCATCATAACAGTTTTCATGTTTATCATTACTTATATTTCAAATATTAAAACATTGTAATCTACAACTTCAACAATTACTTCTTCAACGGGTGTTTTAATTATATTATACTTATATGTCAAAAATGACTTTTGTAGGTCAGAAATGGTCAAAGGGTTCATTATATAACTATATATAGAATAATAATCATGTAAAAGTTATCATATTTATAAATAAATTAAACACTTAAAAGCAATAATTAAATTTTTTTACCCAAATTAAACCAACATTACAATCATGGAGGTGGTTGGTCGTATACATGCATGAGTAATATTCCCATTTTCAATGATCGTGATGGAAAGAAGATAAGTGGAATTTGTATTTATAGAATTATAATAATATCATAAATACCATATTATTTAATAATATATAATTATATATATAATTAATGTGATGAAAATCAAATGACATTTTTCCAAATAGGTGGTGGTCAAAATGTCTATAAACTATGTTATCAATATTTAATGTGTGAAAGGGTAATAAAGAAAATTATATATTAAATTTACATAAAGGTAATTATGTAATTAATATAATATGTAATTTTTTATGTCACACATGTTTAATTAAACTTATCATTAATACATTTCATTTAATTTATGAATGTATCACATCGTTTTGAGGAGGTGGAACTTCACACAACCATTAACCAAGTTAACATATTTATACAAAATGGAAAAGATGATGGTATGTTTTATATATCAATTTAAAATTTTTTAATAAAAAATAAATATATCATATATCATATATAAATATTTTTCCTATTAATAATACCACCATTAGAGGTTGTAATGAATAAAATAACAATCATTATTTCGTGGGGCGGTAGTTCTCCGTACATAAACAGTAAGTTCATTACACATTAGATTGAAGTGTGTGTAATTTTAAGTCTAAACCATTAAATATAAATATTTAATTATATTTATGATTCTTATTTTATTATTTAATCATACGATATGAATATTTGAGGAGGTGGAAAATGAAATTAAAACAGAATATCTGGAGTAAATATGTTACTTCGTCTTTAGTTATATTTTTTTTGATTGCACTAAAAGGCTTCCATTTATGTATTTTTTCCAATGGGAGGATACATGGATGAGGGTATAAATTTTGGGTGGTTATATGATAATATTTATGGGGATCACAATGGAATTTTATTATTGAATAAGGGAGGGGTGAGTTCCTTTTATAGTTGAATAGGAGGGGCATTATCGTAAATTTTTTAAACTCGACACTTTTGTATATTTTGGAAAATGGAATTACAAGAATATTTTTTTAATTTAAATTGGATAAAATAATGAAGATTATTTTATTAAAAGTATTTTATTTTCTAATAATGGTCATAAATTGGGGTTTGGACACATTTATGTGTTATTTGGGCCCTTATGATTAATGTTTGGAACATTGTTAAAATAATATTTTCCTTCGTCATTGTAATTAGTGTTAATTAATTACACTAATATTTTTATTCCAAAAAACAATTGAACTTATTATGGACTATAAATTAATATTATCGGAAATATATAATCCATTTATCAAAATTCAAATCACATGATTGTATGAAATTAATTTAAAATTAATCCCATAGACAGGACAACAATAAAGGTTTTTAAATTAAAAAATTCCTATAATTTGTTATGTTTTTATATCCGAAATCAAAGGGAAATTGATTCCAATGACCTAAATTTTATATAATGTTGTGTTATAGATATAAAATTTCTTCTAAATCCAATTTTGTATATAATTTATCTTTATAAAAAAGATATAATAAAAAGTATGTTTTATTTAAAATTCAATACTTTCACAATTAATCAAAAAATGAAACATCACATAAATAGAAATAATATTTTACTCTAAGAAAAAATTATTTTTCTGATTCCAAAAATAAATTCTATTTTGACATATAATATTTATAAACTCGAAAAAAATTGTATTTAAAATAGGATTATTATTAAAATATTGAAAAAATGCCTTTCGAGAAATATTGATTTTTGTGTGAAATATTGGATTTCTTATTATCATATGTTTATCAAATATATTGGTTGAATGTCATAGATATTTGATTTAGTATAAAATATTAAATTATATTAATATCACAGACTAATTTTAATTAATTTAATATGACAATATAAAATATCTTTGTGATTATAAAATGAGTTTTCTATAAAAACATTCCCTTTATATTTAATTGGTTCTTATATTCATTTATAATTAATTTTTCAAGATATAATTGTTTTTATATTTGTCTAAAACATATAATTTCATAATTTCTTTTATACTATTCAACACTAAAAATGAAATTACTAGGTTATATCTGAAAATATTAAAAAATAATATTTTAAAAATTTATTATTTTCAGTTAAATATGATCTTGTATATAACACAAGATATCAAAAAAGATTGTTATTTCATGAAAGGAATATTGAAATAGTTTTATTTTGAATTTTAATATATAGAATATATAAATTTTATTTAAGATATTATTTATTCCATAATCTCTCAATAGGTTGTACGCTATAAAATAAAAGTTACTCTTTTAACATTTTATAGGGGGTTTCATTCTCCCAAAATTAACTTAATTGTATCCAATATTTTTAAAAAGTATTTTTATATTATATGGATATATCTGGTAAAATAATAATTTTAAAAAACAATAATTTTACATAGGGTTAAAACACATATTCTTAATAAGAGGGAAAATGAAATGTGATGGAAAAAAATAGGCTTTAAAATTGGAAAAGATTATTGAAACATTTACATTAAAGAAATATAAAAATATAAATTTGTTTTGAATATTTATAGATAATATTTCCATTAAAATTTTTTTCACCACAAATAAATATTGTATATGATTGAATAAAGTTCCATGATATCATAAAAAATGATGATAGTTGGAAAACATTTTTGATTATAGACCATTTTACCTAGACATTTGGTATTTTTTACTCTATAATAATGAAATGAAATATAATTACATGATACGTTTCTACTTAATATGATATATATTACACGTTTTTTCCTTGAACTATTTCTACTTCATATCTAAGCACAAGTTGTATCATGGTGAAGTAATAAATTAACCAACAAATCCTCTTCCAAAGTTCAACATAAACAATTTCAAAAACAAATGAAATGTAAAGAATATTATGATCTAAAAATTTATAAGGAAGGTAATTGAATTTAATAAATGAACAAATAATTAGCCTTCAACAAATAAGAAGTTTCACTTTAATCATCACATATTCCACATTTGAACACCATCATCATGTTTTATCTTGAAATATAATAATAAATTTAATTTCCATTAAAATTTATTGGAAACATAAATTATTCCTTTTTTATTAAGTAAAGCACATGTTATTTGATATATTACATATATCAAAAAATGTTATAAACTCTATCAATGATAGAAAAGACCACGTTTTTGATATATCATTATTCAGTTCCAAGCTAGTTTTCACATATCCAAATATGTCATATATTAGTCAAACAACATTGTCTCAATAGTACAAACATATTAATTAATATCTCTCGCTCAAACATGTTTTTAAAAAAAATGTTTAACATTATACTGAATCATTGTTCATATTACCATTCAATATATGGTCTAAAATGTATATTGATATGGTACTACAGTGAAATTATTATATATTTCATAATTGATATGATTACAACATCATAAATAAAATACATTTATAAAATATTTCACATATCCAAATGAATAATAAATTAATCATTCCATAGAAGTTTTTCAATAACATATGCTTAACCTCGATTCATTCTCTTCTTCTATTATATTCTCCCATGACTTTCGTGAATTTTAATTTCATAGTGATCCATCTCCTTGAAATTCAAAAGCTAAATAACAATGGTTTCTGTCTTCACATTGAATTATTTTTTCTAGTCACCATTTTCTCTATAATTATAGTAAACGTCCAACCATTACCACAATTTACCATGTTCATTATTTACACAGTAAAAAAATTTGGTAGAATACTCATTCTCTTCTTCCCATTATATGTTATTTTTTTCTTCCTTTATATTCTTATATTTATTCTATTTGAATCCATAGGACATGGGGAATTATTTCCCTATTTTGATATCACATAAAACTATTTCATTGTATGAATTAATGGTTTGAGACTCCAACACCCTTTAAAGACATGGAATATATCCTTCAATAAAATTGAAAATATTTTCTTCTGTTTTTTGTATAAATTTTTTAGCTCATCTTGTTATCCTTGTAAATGTAGCTTTATACTTTAAAATACATTAATCATCCATTTTATTTAAACAAAATAACATGATACTCAAATTAGTTTGTTTCTCATGAGAGATATATTTATCAAGGAGTTTCTCTTATATTATTAACATTACATGATTAACATTTCTTCTTCCTCCCTAGTGGTATGAATCAATATACACCATTAATCAACATCACCATTGAGAAAAAACATTGTAATTGTAACCTCATTCATTTCACTACATATTAATGCAATAATTGTTTCTCCTAATACTTTATCTATTTATCATATACCATTGTATCAGAAGTCCCAATATATTATGGGTACATGGTCACATAATGTGATCTGACATAAGATAATATCATTGTAAAAAAAATTTCTCCATTAGGGAAATGATATGTGTCATAACATAGTTAAGAAGCCTTAATATATATTTTACCTTCTTAGATCAAAAAGCACATATTTCAGCTTTATCAGTAAGTAAAAATCTACATTTTCCATTAGTATTGATAATATTCTTCCATCTAGGTTCCATGTATAAAAAAAATATCATACTGGATAAAAAATTAAAATTACCTAACATAATGTATAATAAAAAAACTAGCAAAATAAATAACATAATTTAAAATTTTTTTGTGTATCTAATCTCATAAACATAAACATGGTTTCATTGGTTATATATTTACTTTTAAATACTTCATAATGGTTTATAATGAATGTTAGAAATATCCTATGTGTGTCTCCTAGGAGTTCAAAACTATGTGCAGAGTTAGGCCCACTGTTGTGTACCAGGTTATGCTTTTATTATTGCTCATGCACCTTGTTGTTGTTATTACCCCTAGTTATATCTTTTCTAGAACCTGGTCCACATGTATTATCCATATATGAATGTATTTATAGTAAATTTCACATAATCTCAAACTTAAAATAATTTCAAGAAATTATTCTATACATATCCTCAAATTCTAACATAGGTTTGTGTTCCCTAATATTTATTTTCTAAATCATGTTTCCAAGGATACTTCGATGATTTACCTCAAACAAAATGAAATTCACCAACCCAAGAAGCCTAATGTTCATAAAATAATTTATTACATTTTGCATGATTACAAGGAATCAAATCCAAAAGAACAATTTTTTATGCAGTTTTAGAAAACCAAATGTCATACATGATACCCATATTACATTGGGAAATAGAAAAAAACATGATATATAATAAAAATAAATCAATAGAATCCTTGAATGACTATTCAAATATTTATTCTTAGAAAACTCGGGAAAGGAAACAAAATAAGGGTGATCTTAAATTATTAGTAAGGGTATGTACAAATAAATCAATGGGAATAAATAGGCATTGAAATTTAAATAAATAATGTCAAATTACATTAAAATAATTGTATAAGGAATAATCAATAAGGATTGGTAAGTAACTGAAACACGTGTCATTTAAAAATAAATCTAACATATAACTACATACCTAAAAAACTTCAACGGTATAATATCATTAATATATCCTAACTGGGTTTGAATTGGAGAAATGGTTATTTATTGGATTCCATGTTTCTTACATACATGATACCTTTACTTTTAGATCCATTTACACGACAATTTACTATATTTGGTAAAATCCCCATCTTATTTTTCCAGCTGGTTCATCTCTGGAGAATACCATTACATCAACGGGATATATATAACCTAGTGCCACCCACATCATACATATGCATATAATTACTCATATATTGAAATATAAATTTATCTAATAAAAATTTTTTATAATCAATTATCCATATCAAATTAAATATACAACTTTTTCAAGAATTCTATAATTAATCAAATAACTGTCAAAGTGAACACTATATGTCAAATGGGGTATTTATTGGGAAATAAAAATATCCATTGAATGAGAGTATTAATATTTATCTAAATTATAATAAAGCATAAAATGGACCATAATAAATTTGTTTTTTCTAAAAGAAATATAAAATTAGCATAATAATGTAAGACAGAAAATGTAATCATTAAACACATTCTTGAGGAAAATAATATTTAAACATCCTAATGTGTCTCACAACACTTTGAATCATTTGGATCATAAAACTTTTAAACTAATAAAATTAAATGAATTTTCTTAATACAATAAATATAAAATATTTCATGATATAATATATCAAAAGGGTAAGAATATACATAGCATAAAAAAGTATGGTGAGAATATGAAGTTTATCTCACAAATGTAAACAGTAGGATGAAAATATCTTCCCTTGAGTCTGATATGTCATCTGTGTCTTTGTATTAATAAATTATTATTTTATTTTAAAAAATTACTTTTTCTGGAACAATTTTCATGTTTATAGTTAATTTTATATCACTTAATAAAATATTTTATACTACTCCTTAAATAATTAAGTCTACGTCGAGTTTTTTTGACAATATTTGGTTTATGTGTCAAAAATAACCTTTCTAGGTCAACTATGGTCCAATGGGTCATTATATAAACATATATATATATATATAATCCTTTCATACTTATAATATTTATCTATAAATTATTCTTTTAATACTAAACATTAAATATAGTTATTAAAAATATACCAAAATTACATTCATGGAGAAGGTAGGTCATACACACGAATGAGTAACATTCACATTTAAAAATGAGCATTTTAAAAATAAAGTAACTATCATATATTATTATTTATTGTTAATTATATATTAAATAAGATATTTTTTGATCATATATAATTATATATATAATCCTTAGGATGTAAATTGAATAACATCGTGTCTAGGAGGCAATAAAAAACACCTCCACGAATGACATTATCACTTTTTTAGTGTGTGAAAGGGTAAAAAAGAAAATGATATATATATTTATAAAAATATAATAACATCATGAATATCATTGATATTTTATATTTGTCACATATTTTTAATAAAAACATTTTCAATACATTCAACGTAATGGGTTAATGTATCACTTGACTTTGAGGAACCAGTAGTCAACACATCAACAAACAATGTTACTGTATTCACAATATAGAAATCATATATGTGTGTTCTAAATAAAAATTAAATTAGTGTTAAAAAAAATATAAATATAACATATGTAATATATGAATATTTTTTTCAACATAATTCACACCATGATAGGTGGTAAATAAAAAACGAACAATCATCGTTTCAAGAGGTGGTAGTTCAACATACATGAATGGTAAGTTTATTACCCATTAGATGGATGTGTGTGTATGTTTTTGTTGAACCATTATATAAAAAATATAAATATATTTAGGAAACATTTTCTATTATTTAACCATGATAAAATAGTATTTTATTTGTTGGATAATTAAAATAAAACAAAATTTCTTGAGGAATGATGTTACCTCTTCACCGTTTATCTCTATTTGGTTTACATCAAAGGGTTTACATGGATGGATTTATACCAAATGTTAGGATTATTGGATTATTGGATTGATATTTGAAGGTTATTTTAGTAGTGTATGGGATATAAAAATGGAATTAGTGTTATGAATAGAGGGTGGGTTGAGTGCCTTTTTAAAGTGGATGAGTGACATTCTTTTACATTTTTGAAAAGGCAATTACACCCTAGTTTTATCAAATAATGTAGATAAAATATTGAAAAATAATAGTTAAATATGAGTATAGGATTGATATATTTTAATCCAATGTTTATTTTACATGTTTCTATGTCATTTGGGCCCTAAAAGTTTTTATTCATCTTTTGATAAAATAATTTTTTCCATATTCTTTGTAAATATTTTTAGTTACATTCACAAATAGTTCTCGATAAAAGCTATGTTCAAATAATAATAATGAATTAATTATTTTTAGTACAAATATATAATCCATTTATTCAATTTCTAATTACATATTTATTAAAAATTTATTTAAAATTAATCCCACAAATAAGAGGAAAATGCATGTTTTTAATGTAAAAATTTTCAAATGTTTGTAATATTTTTATATCCAATTTCAAATAGAAAATGAATAAAATCACCCAAATGTGATTAATTTTTTATATTTTATAAAATTTATCTTTAAACAAAAATTAAAATACAATTTATTCATTTAAATAAGTTTTTATAAAAACCAGTTTTGAATTAAAATTCATGATTTTTCACTATTTATCCAAAAATAAAACTTCATAGAAAATTTACCAATATTACCTGAAAATAAATTTTTATTATACATCTCCAAAAATGAAGTTTTTTTAGATTTATAATATTTATATTTTTCAAAAAAAATATTTAAAATATGTTTTCTACTAAATGGTTCTATAAGATTCTTTATAGAAATATATGTCATTATGCAAAATATTAGTTTTGTTCTTACCTTATTATTATCAAAACTATTGGATAAATGTAAAAAATATTTAATTGAATATATATATATATATATATTAAATTAATAAAACTCACTAATGTTAATTTATTTTATTTTTTAATATTTAATAAAATTATAATCATAGAAGTTGTTTTCTAAAAAAATACTTTTTTTTCAATTGGTCCTTGTATACGTTTAAAATTAATTCATATCTATTGATTTCATTTTATATTTATTTAAACCATATTATTCTATAAGGTAGATAATAATATTCATAAAATATTATTTTATGGTTTATTTTTATCTATTATATTTTATAATATTATTCAAATAATATATTCGTGTTCAGTAAAACTCTCTCTTGCATGTAACGAAATCTATCAAACAAGACCGTTCTTCCATGTAAGGAAAGATAACTTAGTTTTTGATTGAATTCATATATATATAATATATTATTTTCTTAAGATACTAAATATACATTAAATTATTCGGTGGTTATACAATATAAAATAAAAGTTACTCTTTTAGAATTTCCAATGTGTTACAGAATAAGTATTTTTTTCATCGAGTTGTTGATTTTTTTTATTAGATAAGATGGAAAAGGTGTTTTATAAAATTATTACTTTTTCATGTTTTCATTACCTTAGCTTTCTAGAGTCTTATATACTGAATACCAATTTCAAGATTAGGTATGTCTGTTACAATCATCTGGTGATGTTATTTGGTCTAAAAATGCTCTTAATGTTTTGATATCATTAATTAATCAAATACTTCATCAGTATCCTAACACATTTTTGATCATTTTCATCAATGATATATCGGTCTATTAATGATATGAGTATCAACATAAACACCATCTGATATTGGTTTTGGGATCCATAAGTTTCACTATCGGTTTTGAAATATTTCGAAATACAAATTTTGGATTCAATAATTGAAATTATTAGGGCATATAATTTCATATAATAGTTTATAAGATGATCCTTTGAAGGTAAGAGATATTTTATAATGAATATATTTTAAATTAAAATCATTCATAGTCTTGTTAGAAACTATCAAAGGTTTATCAAGGATTTCATTAAATTTCCATCTCCATTGAAGTCTCCTTCTAGGAAAGGGGAATTTTTACATGGAATTCAAGGTAATAGTCTTATTTAAAAACGATTAAATGAATTATAGAATCTAATGTAATTTATATTTTACATATGAATAGTGAGTGGTATGTGATTTTCTATATTTCTTTTGGGTGCTCATTTGGGTTTTTTCTCATGTAGGATGATCATGTGGTGGCATACAGCACATGAATGCATTGACTGGATGAGAAGGATTACCCAACTAAAGAATAGAGATTTCTGCATTTATTCATGAACATAATTGCAGATGGAATTATAATTTTTGGGAATTTTTGATGTACCAGAATTCCATGGAATTATTTTTTGAGATGGCGAAATTCGATGACACATTATTCAATGGATGAGAGATCTCAGAATAGAAATTTGAACTTTTTTTAGGTACGTTAAGTAAATGGGAGAAAATGATTTTCTACCATTTTAACAGTTTCATAGATAGAAAATCAGATGAAACTATTGAATTCAGAATGCCGGGATTTTCCTAGAAATGACATAACTTTAGCTAGTATAGGCATAGTGGTAACGTTTTTTTCGATCCCTTTGAGAAAAATAAAAAATATTTTATATTATTTATTTAATTTTATTTCTCCCTTTTGTGTGGTGGATGAAGACGATGTGGTGTAGCGACAGGGAAGCGAAGATGCACATAAATGAGGCTCATTAGTGGCTTGTTAAACTTGCAGCATAACAGAGAATTTATGACGTGTAACAATGACATGGCTTGTTAATTAAAATAGTGTAACAACGCGACGTCACATCAAAATGGGAATTATTAGATGTGATCTTATTTATACATTGACGCATTGGGGAAATATGGATTAAAAATTTAGAAGATTATCTAGAGAACCATAGGCTAACTTCAACCCCAATGAATATTGATGAACACCGGCAGGGTATCTTCATCTTCGATGTCATTCAATGATCGGAGATGGGAAGCGATGTCGACGTTTTAAATCCCTTAAAGATGAACTTTGCGACATTAGATGTCATAAGAGGGTGAGGTTTGTTTTTTAATGATCTTTACCATTCTCCATTATTTTTAAGACTACGTTTGCAGATCAACCCATGAATATGATTGATCCTAAAGTCTCTCGTTTATCTGGGAGGATATATTTAAGGGTTCAACATTGGAATTGATTTATTTTTGATTTCACTACACTCCATGAAACCTCCCTTGTTATTTTCCTTTGAGGAGGAGGGTGTGTGCCAACACAAATAAGGCATGAGCCCATACTCATGTTTTTTCCTAGTGATCAGCTCTGTGTAATTGATGGAAAATGCACATCCGGATCCATTTCTGTAAAGAGGGAATCCTCTAGAGGCTGTACACACAAATTCTGAAAAAATGGGCCACCGAAGTGCATCATGTGTCCTGGTGAGGATACGACCGGCGCGGTGGTGGGAACGGCAGCATGTCTGGTGGAGAAGAGACAATATACCGATCTGGACACCTGCCAGAAGAGGAGGCACACCCCTGTGGAATGTGTGGGCGGAAAAAGTCGTGACCGTGACGGGCCGCAGCATAGGAGGACTGCAGCGCCAGCGTCGTGCCAGGTGGAGATGTTCACCAGCCATGTGAGAGGATGTGGGGGATGCAGCTGGTGTGTCTAGCTATGTGAGAAGGTTTTGTATGTAGCTATGCCTTATCTGGGGAGAAGTCAATCAGCCCACAATGGCGGGCTAGGGAATTCTTGACGGGCATCATAGCCAGGCGGCCCTAGCCTACAGGCCCAATGGGATGGGTCGACTTGAGTGGGGTTATACCCAGGTTTGGTCGGGGGACTCGGACAGGGTTAGGGGACCCGACTTGGGTGGTGTCGCCGCAGACCGGGTCAGGTTGGACCTTCCACCTAGTTACACTTAAAAGGCCTTATCTCATAAACCATACATATGTTTGATGAACTTTATATGGGGATGGAATCCATTGAACAAGGTGGTACTTTTGAAAAAATCCACATGCATTTTGGAGAATCTTGAACTTCAACCGGGTTGGATCAAACATGAATCCAACTGGTCCCTTGATATAAAATGGCTATAACATACAGACCATGCATTAGATTGACGCACCGTCTATCGTGTTGGAGACCTTATGACATAGCAATCATTCAGGTGACTTCTTTTTGAATCATCATGGTAGTTTAGGTATGAACCAAACCATGAGGAGTAAAAATAGTATGTTTTTTTGGGAGTCTTTTTACAGCTACTCCCTTGATGACTCAAGGCACGGGTATTCCATAATACTCTACTCTAGTAGAGATAGGACTCCACACATCATGGGTGTGGGATCATTTTCCTCTTTGAAATTTCTTCTATCATTGGAATTAGTACTCCATTATTTGATTAGGGAATGGGTCCTCCATACATAACTCATATAGATTTATCTACTACTCTATTGTGTCGGGTGAATGTCCTCTATTATCAGAGTAGGTACTCCCCTATCGACCTAGGGATCGGGTCCTCCTTATGAAATGCTATAGATGAGTCAGTACTCCCCTTACGTATAGGGGTGTGGGTCCCCAATAGCAGATATTCTGATAGATATGGTTTATCCCATAAATTAAAAGGGATCATTCCCCTAGTCAATGAGTTATACTCCCCTACTGAATCAGGGTGTGGGTCATCCTTACACATTGTTCCGTCATATTTGATACTCCCTTACCATGCCAGGGTGTGATTCCTCTAGCCTGGGGTTGGTACTCCTCTGACATACTAGGGCGCGGGTCCACCACAGTGAAAAAACTACCAAAGTTTACTCCCCTACTAGGTAGGGTGTGCATCCTCACTTACGGATTAGTACTCCCCCATCTCTGAGTAGTGATGTAGAGCAGGTCCTTCAATAGAGTTTGAGCTCCCTCTACTGTAGGACATTGTAATGAGGAGCTGTCCCCTCTACTTTTTTTTAATTTATACCATCATATAAGTTAGTTCTCCCTTGATGAACTGAGGTGTGGGATAGTTCTTACAAGAGATACTGTGATATCATGGGTTCGACTAGGTTTCCCTTGGTCTTGCCTCAGGCGTAATAATGTGACAAAGATACCTCTAGTGCATGGGACAAGATGCTATTCTTTATGAAATTTTATTGTGGAGCTCTTCATTTCAGACGTAACATTTGGAATGGATGATATTCACCTGATAGAGTGCATCTCTTTGGCAGGTTCTATCAGGGAAGGCCAACTCATGTAGCGTGTAATCATGATCCTTGAGTTACAATTTTCTCCTTCTATGGAAATCTTGGTAATGGATTTAAGGTCAGAGGGTTTTTTTCTTTGTGTATAAGATGAGTATATATAGATGACCTATGTATATGTATGGGCATATACCTGAGTAGAGGTGACTATGTATAATCCTTGCAGTTTACTTTGTGGTTTTGGATTTGTAGTTTACATTGTTGGTGTGGCTTTTTGATTTACTTCACGGTTGTTTTGTGGTGTTGTCTTTTGTTGATTTATGAAAGATAATTGAGGGTCTCGGGGTCCCCTAATAAATACTATGTTACTCACCCCCACGAGAATTTCCCACACATTTTGTGCTTGGTGCAGACGTTCGACATTTCGATAATGGCGATCAGGGAAAAAGGACCGACAAACATTATAATGGTAAATTCGGTGGACTAGGACCAGGTGGGGCCAAGTAGGACTAGGAATTTATGACATAATACTTTGTCATCTTGTAGTTTTACTATTCTATCGATCAGGTGGTATTTTTCTATAGATGGCCATTGGTGGTCCCTTTCTACCTTGTTGTTTTCAAATCTTTTATTTTTCTTCTATACCGGGCTGATTTTACCACTCATTGCTTTACTTACTATTGTAATCTGGTTTCTAATTACGTAGTGTTCAACTTTAACAATTTTGAATTTGGTTTTTTAGTGCACGGGTGTAAATTTATCTATGAAAATGCCTTCCATTTATGGGTTTATGCCTTCAGCGATAGTCGCCAACCCCTGGCCTTTGGGTGGCTAGATTAGGGAATGTCACGGTATGGGCCCTGTTAGATGGGTCATGACAAAGTGGTATCAGAGGTGGTTGGTAATAACTCAATGACAAAGGGTATACTGATATTGTTTATGATAAACAATGTTATGTGTTTCATGTTCATATTTTAGTCCACTGAATCCAGTGTTGGTGGTACAACCGAATTATCAGTACACTAGGATTCTGGACACCTGTTACCTGAATCGGAACATGGGAAAAAAATTTGTGGGTAAATGAAGGGATTATTCAACATGTACGAGTTATTGTGATTTCTATTTCCTTCTTGAATCTTCTCTCTAGATATAACCTTAACTATGGTTCATCTTGACTCATTTAAATATTCTTCTATGAGGACATCCAGATTGGATTCCACAGTAGAATCATGATGATGATATTCCCTAATGGAGTCTTCAGTGCAGGAGACTAATACAAGGCCATTATCGTGAGGTGGTTCACTACTGATACCACCTCCCATCGAGCAGCAGTTTCTACCATATGTTCCAGGTGAAGATGTGTGCATGATGAGTGCACTACATGAGTTTTAGAGACAGAAAACTCCATGGTTCTGTGGCGAAAAATATGCTCAGGTAGATGAGGATTGGCTTGAAAAAGTTATACATGTCTGCAACCAAGTGAGGACACTGCCCGACCAGATGGAAGTCTTTTTTGAAACATTATTGAAGGATTAGATGTAATATAGTGTATCCTAATGATATAGACTCGTGATGAGGAGACCCTCACTTGGACAAACATTGATCACCACTTCAGAGAAGAGTTTTCTATGTGGAATTTGTTCTCTGAACGCAAACAGGAGTTGTTGTACTTATGACAGGGTAGCATGATGCTATCAGAGTACTCAGTTAGATTCACATATATTTATTGATACTCTACTGATATGGTGTTTGAATCTTACATTGGGGCCTGAATCTTCGAGCAGGGACGTGCCAGGAAATTAGGGCATCAATGATACCTATCGGCATTCCGACGCATGATGGGGTACTGGAACGGGCCCTAATGGTCAAGATCTTGCTGAAAGATGATCATGTAGATGTTACCTATAGAAGAGGTCCTAGATTAGAGGTGTCTAACGGATCTAGTATATGAGTGGTGATGGGATTGTGGCTTATGAGGCATACCCATGATCGGACACAAACACGTGGGTCTATGGAACAACATCATTGCCAATGAGAAGATCGGATGCGGAGAGGTTGTGTTACACTTGTAACGGCTGGTGGAATATTGTTAGAGATTACCCAACCCTCCGTACAACTAAGAGGGATATAGAAGTACAAAATCCTAGGTAGAGACAATGCTTGGAGCATGCTGTTCTGAAAGTCAGTAAGCAAGGTAGAGGAGCTGGACAAGCTGCAGGGGTGGTCCCCGCTAGGCCTAAGGAGCTTGACACTGTCATGGATAGTGAACAAGAATCCCCAAGAGTAGTTCAATTTTCAACATTTTCTTTTTCTTTTGATTGCATTATAAATAGAAATAGGTGTTGTAAGTTCCTTTTTCCGCATGTCCTGTATGAGACATTGAGGTTCAGGCTGGACTGTGGACTTGACCATCACGCTTAGAGAGTCTTAATTTAAGAGACCTGCTAATGAAACATATGAACTAATAGTGTAACCAAGATCATGGAGGAATTATTTGTGGTTGGGATCAGATAGTCATGGTGTTGAGACCATACAACTTCATTCTATTTATGGAATACAACCGTTCATGCCTGGAATGAAGATATTATGAAAGGGATGTGGTATATCTGCATGGTGGAGAAGGTATTTCATTTGCAGAAAAAGGGAATCCCATGTAGTAATATTTGGAATCTCATAAAGAGTCCCACTTTAGTCATTATATAGTGGAAGAGTTAGACCACAAGATTTTTCTTGTAGTGACGAATGGTTCATAACCATCCGTACTCATTGGAAATGCAACAAGTGGGAGTGGTCATGTTCTTGTTTCATATTTTGCTGTGGTTATAAGAGTTTCTAGGTAGAGGTCCCAATATGACCATGTTTTGTCTTGTGGTCGTCCAAATTCCATTTGTAATTACTCTAGCCCATTATCGTTAACATTGATTTCATATTGGTCATGGGGAATTTAGCATAGTGCATCCATGTGTAGATGTGGATTGTGGAGTTTTTTTTGTGATCTGTGTCAGGTTAGCATGGTGGTGAGTCGATGAACCCCATGACTGCAGATTAATCATATTACATTGTGCTTTTCCATTTTTTTGAAGCTAATAAAACATGTTCCTATTGTTCCTTGATGTTGACTCAGAAAGAGATGGACCTGAGAGTGTTTGATCATAGTGTTTCTTCAGGGCGTGTTCCTAGAGGCATTGTAGAAACTGTTGTTGAGCCAGTCTCCTCCTGTATGTTTGGGTTTCAGCTATTTTGGGTCTAAATTTCTAATGGTAGGGAGGATTTGATATCCTATATTTCCATATAAATATTTCCGTTTGAGACTACAAAATTAAACGACAGGTTATTCTGAGGTCTGGAGATCCCGAAATGGAATTTGGTCCATTTTATATGGTACGCCCAACAAACTTGTGAAAAATATTTTATATATTTTGAACCATTTATCAGATCAAAAATATGAGAACACTATTGAATTTAGAATTCCATAATTCACCTAGAAATGAATTAACATCAGCTAGAAAGGGCTGAGAAGAAATGTTATTCTTTCTGGCTTTTTCAGAAAAATAAAAAAGTCGTTTAAAATAATTATTTTATTTTTTTCTCCTATTTGGGTGGCGGACGACGATGATGTGGGGAAGTGATAGGGAAGTGATTATGTGCATCACTGAGGATCATTAATGGTTATTCAAACTCTCATTGTAATGATGCTTTAATTATGCATAAAAACGACACTGTTACTAAATTAAAACAATGTCACAATGTGATGTCGCACCACCAAGCATTCATATCAGATGTTAAAATAAAATAAAACTTGTTATTTTTTTTATTTCCATGAAAAACATGAAAACTAACTTTCACCCTTTATCAAATATGGTTTAGGTGGAGGTATCCTTAAACAAATATCTGCACTGCGAGTTCAACAGTGCCCTCAGATTTTAATTCTGAGCAATGATTTAAAAGTTACAAAAACCTTCTCGCTTGTTTACTGAACGCACCTAAAATAGATTAGATATTTATTCCGGGCACACCAGGACTTGGAATCACATGCTATCAATTTATTCAAACTCATTATATTCTTATATAATTAAAACAATTACATGGAATTTCCGAGACATGAAAAAAATTTCCCACTGTGTGTCGATGCCCATCATGAGGGAATATAGTGATGTATTTCCCAAAGAGTTACCTATACTTCCCCAAAATAGTGAGGTAGAGTTATCAAATGAACTCATACCTATAACTACTCCCATCTCAATGTTTCCCTATATGATGGCTTTTATTTATTTAGAGGACATAATGAAGCAGTTGCAATATCATTTGTACAATGGGTTAATACGCCCAAGTTCCTTACCTTGGGGTACACTAGTGCTCTTTTAAAAGAATAAGGGTGGATTAATACACCTGTGTATCAATTATCAAAAACATAACAAGATCACTATAATGAAAAAGTATCATCTTATAAGGATTGATGAGTTTATGAATCTATTTAGAGGAGCTATTTAATTCTTAAATGTGGATCATCATTTCACACAACATCAGCATAAGGTGAAGAAGGAAGATATTCCTAAGACTTCCTTCTATACAAGATATGGGTACTATGTGTTTTTGGTGATGCCCTTTGTACATAAAAAGGCCCCTGCAATATTAATGTATTTGATTAATAAAGTCATTAAACATCACCATGACAAATTTTTGGTAGTTTTTTCAATGATATTCCCATCTACTCCCAAAGCACGGAAGAATACGAAAAATATATAAGACTTGTCTCAGCAAAATTGAGAAAGGAGAAGTCGTATGCTAAGTTTAGTAGGCATGACTTTTAGATGAATCATATCACATTCATGGGAAATTTGATCATGAGTGAGTGAATTTCAGTGGGCCCTTCTAGAAAAGAAAACTGAAGAATGGACTCATTTCTCTAGTGTCACATAAATCTATAGTTTTCTTGGATTAGATGGGTACTACGAATGTTTTTTGAGACATTTCTCATGATATTCAATCCCATTAACTATGTTAACAAGGGAACGGGTATAGTATGTCAGGACGGAAGAATATAAGGAATGATTCACATAGTAAATGAGAAGGTTGATCATTGCACCTGTACTCACATTATCGACAAGTGACGAATTTTTTGTGATATATAACATTGCTTAATGAAATGATTTGTTTTCTTACTAATGTAAAATGATAATGTGATAGCAAATACCTCACGGTAGTTGAAGATCCATGAGTAAAACTACATGAGGCATGGTCTAGATCCGAAAAATGTGATTTTTTTCATTGAAAATATAGCAGCCCAACCTTTTTATGGTGAGAAGTGTGACATATACATCAACCACAATAGAATAAAAAATATATTCACACAAAAGGATATAAACATGAATCAAAGGATATGGATAAGGCTAATCAAGTATTACAATTTCTCTGTTCACTAACATAATAGAAAGGTGAACAAGGTAGCTGATGTTGTATGAAAAATAGAACCTGAAACTGTATACAAGTTATGGATTCAGAATGACCCTATCTTCATGGATATGCAATTTATGGTTTTGTAAATCATAAGGGTTG
This sequence comes from Viscum album, assembly GCA_963277665.1. NCBI lineage: Eukaryota > Viridiplantae > Streptophyta > Magnoliopsida > Santalales > Viscaceae > Viscum > Viscum album. The sequence continues at coordinate 1,142,598,899 of OY728159.1, read as the reverse complement.
GGGATACATCATAACTTTCCCAAATTATTGTGCAACCATAAATCTATGAAATGAATAAGGAGACACAACATGATGATTTAGAGTTACAAAATAAGGTTAATGCTGTAATGGAATGGATGACATAAGAGTTACAAATTTATGATGATGGTGTGATTCTATTTGGGATGCGGCTTTGTGTGCCTTCATCACCCTTAATAAGCAAGGATCTATTGGAAAATTCACATTACTCAACATTATCAATCCATACCAGTAGCACCAAGATGTATCATGATCCCTGAGAACACTTCTCGTGGGACAACATGAAGAATGAGATTTCAGAATATATATATATATCAAGTTAATTGGTATGTTAGAAAGTTAAATGAGAATAGCTAATGTCCAAAGGATGATGTAGCCATTTCCTATACCCATGTGGAAATGGGATAATGTCACTATGGACTTTGTCATGGGGCTCTTGAAAAAGTTCAAGGGATATAATGTGATATGGGTTGTGGATGTCTAACTCACCAAAAATGCACATTTTATCACAAAATTGGTAAGTCCCCTCGCTTGAAAAAAAATTCAATGATATATGTAATTTATGTGGAGAGACTGCATGGTGTTCCACTATCGATTTTCTCTGATCTTGATCCATAGTTCACATCTATATTTTCAAGAGTGTTCAACATGCTTTTATTACTAAATTAAATTTCATCATGACAGATCCACCCAAATATTATATCCAATCTGAAATGACTATTCAGACACCCGAGGACATGCTAAAATAACGCTGTTTAGAATTAAAAGTTTGAAGGTATCAATATCTATCATTGGTTGAGTTATCACACAACAGTTTCTTCCACTCGATTATTTAGAGGGCTATATATAAAGCCTTATATAGAAATTGATATAGAACTCCATCCTGATGGGATGATGTTAGAGACAGAATGCTACATGGACCTGATCCTGTGTAAGAGATTACAGAGAACATTCAAGTCATTCAAAAACACATCAATGCTGCTTAGAGTTGGCTAATGAGTTATGATAATAGCCATCGAAGGGACTTGTCTTTCAGCGTTGGAGATAATTTATTACTTCGAATATCACCACGGAAGAGAGTCATGTGGTTAGGTTAGAAAGGGATGATAAGACCATGTTACATTGGCCCTTTTGAGATCCATAACGACATAATAGCAGTGGCCTATCGTCTTTCACTTCCATCGAATTAGGCTCAAGATCATGATGTTTTTACATATCACTCATAAAGAATTGCATTCCATACCCCTCACATGTTTTGAAATCAGAGGTGGTACAACTGGAAGATTATCTCTCTTACGTGGAGAAACCAGTTAAGACTTTTAACATGGGAGAAAATATCCTACACAACAAGACAAACCATAGAGTCAAAGTGTTGTGGAGGACCATAAGTTTGAAGAAGCAACTTGAGAACCATAGGATGAGATGAAGGAGATGTACCCCCACCTGTTTGTGTAAAATGAAATTTTGAGGGTGAAATTTCATAAGGGGGGAAAATGTAACTACCCAATGTTTTATCAATGTAATTCATTTTTATAATAATTATTTATTGTATAATCACATTAGGAAACACAATTATATGATAATATATACTATGTGACCATGAAACAATTTTTTTTCACTTCAATGTTTTGAATTTTAAAAATCTGACATACATGTTTGCGATTTGTAAGATTTTTGGAGTCTAATAGAACAAACATAATTTTTGGTGAATAGTAACATACCCTAATGAATAGTCACCTACCCTTATTAATATTATTATTACTCTTATTAATAATAAATCCTCCAAAATAATAGTAACCTTACACATGAATGATTAACTAAAAGTTAGGCATCTTTTATGTAACAATTTAACCATAGTAAAAGTATAAGAATTTTTGAAAGTCATAAATAATTAACTATAATTAATTATATATGTTTAAAAAATATTTTTTTTCCTAAAATATTATTATAAATTATCAAATCTATGTCTTCATGTTTTATGATAATTTTATAAGACCTTATAAAAGTTTTTAATGAATTTTTAATTTTAAAAACAAAAATTTTCATGTAAATTATTATTACAAAATTAAATTAATAATATTTATAAAATTAGTTTTCAAATATGAGTTAATTTTCTGATTCTACACATCGAAAAAATGGTTAGGGTGAATCTTTTTTATTTTTCTAAATGACTATAATTTTTTATGAAGAGTAAAATACATTAATTTATAATATAAATTCATTATAATCTAAATCCAATATTCTTGACATCAAAAGCGATGTAAGAACCAAAATCTGAAAAATAAATTCCCTATTTACTATTATTTGTCATAGAATCATTACAATTTCTTATTGTAGGGTAAAATAATAAAGCATTGATTAAAATATTAACTGAACCCCTATCCCCTCTACTATAAATAACCCCCCTTCACACCCTCATTTCCTCCCATCGCTTAATCCTTAATCCATATATAAACTCTAGACAAAAATCTTCCCCTGACCCTCCCCCACATACATAAGATTATAGTCTCATTAAAATACCATTACTAGGTTACTTAAGGAGGATCTCAAGAGGAGGATTCAAGTGGTAATTCATTTCTCTCTCTCTTTCCTTTAATTTCCTTTCAATTTCTAGTTATTTTCTTAATCTATTTCCAAAAATCCTCATCAAAAAGGTATGGTAACTTTAGTATCAAAAATATATATTGTAATATTATGATACTTATGGTATTATATATCAACCTATCCTCTTTTCCTCTTTTTTTTATTTTATAAAAGAAAATGTTGATCGTGAGGTGTTAATTTATAACTTTCAAGAACAACATGTTTTTATTTTTCTTTTACACCTTAAGATCAAGTCAAGAAACCATTTTTATAGTAGAACTAGATATATTATATCAATTACATCCTATAAAATTACTTCTAACTAACTTATGTACATATTACTAATTGATAAAAAAACATGTTTGTTAGTATCCAAAAACTTCCAAAATTAACATAAAATGATCATCATTAAATTTTTACTAATGATTCATCCACATGGTATATAACATAATTTATTATAAGTTCATTTAAACTCCTAGAGTATCCTTACTAACATTTAGTATCTATTTTGTATCTCAATCCATGTACTACATGAACTTCAATTTGTGAATTCTAGAGAACCGTTCATGAAAACTATAAAAATAAACATTCCCGAACAATGAATTTAAGCTTTATAACTCATCCAAAGTCCAACATAAGAACATAATGAAACAATAGTAAACCATATTAATGTATACAAGGTTCATCAATTTCTAATTAATTATTATAATGTCATTATACTAGACATTAATGTAAATAAAGCGTTCAGATACAAGTGAAGGGGAAATTCTCGAACGAAGCATTTTTTCTGTAGTTTCTCCCTCTTTCACTATGTTTTTGATAAGGTTACTCGTTAAAATAAGTTTTTAATCATTGAAAACCCCTTTTTTTTGATATATTTGTTTTTTACTTGATTTCATATAATAAAAATTGTTTCCTAAAAGAACTCTTCTTTTAAGAACACAGCTTTTACTTCTCACTCAAGGTTGATAGTTCTTGAATCCAGATTGTTATTCACCCTCCCATTTGGGAACCCAGTGTTTATTAATGTAATATTATGAGTTGAAACCAATTCCATTCCAATTTTAATAATGTTCATTTAATCTAAATAACACCCAAATCATTTTATGGTATATTCCTCTTCAATTCTTTATATTCGTTAGATAACCTATATTGCATGAAGAACTAAATCTTTTGTTAATAAAAACATTATAGGAGAAAGTTATAGGCTATCTATTAAACATAAATTGTCCACATCTATGTTTCGAATTTCAAAAAATGGTAATCTGGAGTTGTGACCAGTAAGTTATTTGAAGTCCGATAGAACCATATTGAATTTTGATGAATAGTAAATTACCATTATGAATAATAATATGAAATTTCTGAATATTAAATAATAAAAATATTTTATTTTCTTATGGTAATAATATAATGAGATATTAATTAATTTTTCAATGCGATATAGAACTAATTATATCATTAAAATCATTATTTATCGAAGTAACTATTATTTTAATCATAAATTAAATTATAAATACATAGAAAATTATTTTCAATAAATGGAGTTAATTTATGAATTCTAAATGTCGAAAAATAGTTAGGGTAAATTTTGGGGATTTTTCTAAAATACATGAATTCATCGGGAATAGTAAAAAATACAGTTTTGTGTTTTTGGTAGTTTAATGAAATCGCATGTATTTAATAATTATATATAAAAGTGTGGTTTCTTGTGTAGGTAAAATTATTACATGAGGTGTCCGAAGTGTCCAAAACCGGGGCAGACCCACGGTTTGGCAAAAACCACTAATGTTGTGTCCCTTTTAATTAATAAAAAACTCTCTCTTATTTACTAAAAATACCCACTCACTCTATTAATTTTATTTCATTAAAAACTCATTATCCTCAAGGATCTGGTTGTATTACCTCCCTATGAATCTTCTAATGGTTTCCTCAAACCCCCAGGGTCCCAAACATCATGATTTGGGAGTTATGCTTCAAGGTAAGAGAATCTACCACCCTTCTCTTTTCTTAAAGATTTCATTTATGTTGTCCCTTTTATTTTAAATTAGATTATGTTGTGATATTTTACTCCATATTCCCCTTACATCCCATAATATTTTTTTATTTCTAAGATAATCCCTCTATTTCATTAAACAATTTTATGAAATTTGAAGTGACGATGCTTGGTAGTTGAATTTTCGTAAGAGATTTCTCAATTTTTCTCTTATTTTGGGTTCCTTTCTTTTATACTTCATTCCTCAATTAAATTAATCCAAATTATATTATAATTTACTTTCATTAACTGGAATTATATTATTATGATGGATTATTTCATCATCATCTCTCTTTCCCCCTCCTCTTATACTAAAAATTAATACACCGTTCGAGATGTGTTTATTTATCACATTTAAGGACGACAGGTTCTTAGTTTTCATTAAAATATTTAATTCTAGTCATAAAACCATCATTATGGTTGAAAAATACTAGAAATATGTATTTCATCTCATTAATGTTCTTTAATCCCTACTCACACATAATATGGAATAATAATACAAAACAAGTTCATAGTACAGAAAACCACCAAGCTAAATCCAAGCGTCTATCAATAACTTTTAACTAATGATTCGTGTTCAAGTATATAACCTATAATCATTATAATATCATTTATATCTATTTAATGTAAATGATAATACATATTAAAAATTCTCTATGTTTAACTTTCTTTCAAAAGAACATCCATTCATGAATGCAAGAAAATGAATAATGAAAACCAATGCAAAAAATGCTTCTAAAAGAGTAAAATTGAAACTCTTAAACCTGTTAAAAGGTGAATGAATGAATCTAATAAGGTTATAATAAAACAAATTACATGTATAGGTGGTTCTTAAGTTATTAATTAATGAAGATATATTGTTTTATTCAGTTCATTCAATCAAATTGAGGACACACTCGAGCATAAGGTATGGGGTTTCTCATCTCACTTCCATTTCTGTGAGATTTCCATTGTTCACCAATTATTTATTTTATGTGGTATATGTGTACTTAAATTTGATATATAATAAAATTATTCATTTTATATTAATATTATTCAATTAATCATTTGAGGGTTATTACATTTTGGTCATATGATTCGACCGATTATATTGTGGTAAGAGACTGTCTCAACTATAATTTTTTTGTGACTAACATTGTATTGTGCACCTAATTAATCCTAGTGTGGTGTGAAAACTAATCATTTGAGATCAATTTTCCTTTAATATTTTATTTATATTAAATATCCATCATCTAACATCATGGATATGTCTGTTTTCTAAACCATATACCATTATACATACGGTGTCTTTTTCAATGTTATTTTATCAATGGAAATATTGATTAATCCGTATACACTACTCTCTATGGATATTGAAAACTTATATTGCTCTTGTATTGGATTAGTGTATAAAAAATTATTTGGACATGTAGTGGTGGGTGCGTCCCACTATAGACCCTTGATGTCTCGGCAGGTCCCATGGGACAAATCTGTTGGTGACAAACCCTTCTAGTCTTTTTCATAAAAAAATTAGATTGGTTTCTACTAATAGAACTGAACCATTTTAATGGTATTATGGTATCATGTTCTAGATAAATGACATCCAACTTTCAATAATTCTCTTTATTCATTATCAGTTATTACTATCCATGAGATATTCAATATGACAAAATATATGGATGCAGTTTCATTACCAGTTTATTAATGGTATGAGTTTCCATTTATTCACCATGCATATTAATATGTCAAATTTTTTATGATTCAGTCATTATTAATTCACTATTCCACTATATTTAAAACGTACTGAGAATTTGATATCATCCCATTCAATTATTTACATTCAAAAGGCTATTAAGAGGAGATCATTAATTGAGTTTCTATGAATGCAGTTTTTAGTCTTTGTTATGTTTTGTATTTTTTAAACCTTTTTCAATGTAATTTGATTTACATCTATTTATCTAGTTTTTTCAAGAATATTTAACTGATTGTTCCTTATAGAATTTAATTACATCTAACCGTACCAATATAACAAGTAATGCACTGACTCTAGTCAAGAGAGGACGATGTTATATAGTTGGTTTCAGATAATGTTTTATAGAAAACTTGAAAACTAGAGTATGAAATGTATAGTATGGAAAGGATACCTAATGTAGTATTTGAGGATAAATATAAAAAAATGTACTGGTATTTTGGTAAGAAATATATTATGTGAATATTTTTTGAAAATTCATCTCTGTATGGATATGAGCAAGTATAGGTGGCTCTAGCATAGATGTATCTAAGAGTGAAAGCTCCAACAAATAGTTTCTGGCTTGACCAGAGGTATCCTGGTACACGACAATGAGCTTTACTGCACTCTTGGTTACAAAACTCATGTGTTATATGCTTAGGATAATTCCTATTTTCTTTACAATCTATTATTACGTATTGAAATGTAAATTACTCCCCAAATAAACCATTTTTCTAATTACGAGATTATCCATGCATAGGATCTCAATTTATGATAAGTATATTGTTAAGTTAATATTATAAATTATTATTCATACCCTAATATATTGTGTGAAATTATTTAGAAATGTAATCAAATGGAAGAAGGGTAATTAATACTGATGGGCAATATAGGGATCCCCCCACTGATCATGTCAACACAATCAATGTTGGAGAAGATCAAATCATGACTATATTGGGACAACATACTCAGGTTGTAACGAATTACTAGTCCAAATCTGTGTTGGATCGTGTCATGATACTGAAGCCCCCATCTATCATTATGACTAAAAATCTATTGTTATTTCAGTAATGGATCATGTCCCTTGAAATGATATCCATGGCATAAAGATGCAATGATAAAGAAAAGGGAGTATTGGCAGTATATTGTCTCAAGGGCGACACTGATCAATAGTGGTCCTTGATTCAGAATACCATGGAGAAAGAAAACGTATAATATATGGAATGGAGGAACTTTAAGGAAATATTCTTCAAAAAATATTTACCTCGTGAGAAACGAATCCATATGAAGAGAAAATTCTTTGTCTTAAAGAAAAGGGATGAAGATAGTGTAAAATAGAATGAGGATACCTTCATAAAGTTGGACATGTATATTGTAGAATATATACATGACTCGGCGGAAAAGAATGATCATTTCTTTGAAGATATTATGCTATTTCTTCGTTGGGAACTCTCTTCTCAAACATTATCTACATATGATGAAATTGTACCATGTGCCATTAGAACAAAGAAGGAATTTCCTAGATAAAATTAGTTCATGGGAAAACAAGATAAAAAGAGGTACTCTGGTAACCAAGGGAAGGTGAAGCTCCAATAAAGAACAAGGTAATGAATAAATTACCATTTTGATAAAACTTTGGAAAGAATCATCTCTGGAAATGCTTAAAAGTCAGGGAAGTCAGATATAAGTGTGGAGAAAAGGGTCATATATCTCATAATTTCCAGGGGAGAAACAATTTGATGATGTTCAATGCTACAATTTTAGATGGATGGGAAAGTGTTGAAATGTTTGTCCTAATCTCCAAAGAAAAATTCCTTAGAAAAAGCCAAGAGAGAAAGGGAGAGCGTATGAGATAACAACCATGGATGTTGAAGTTCCTAATGACGTGATGGCAGGTACATTAATTTGTTCCTCAAAAATACCCACACATTATTGGATTATGGATCATTATATTCATTTATATCTTCCCATTTTCTATATAAATTAGTCATGTATAATTTGATTTAGAAAATGTGTTATCAGTCATAACTCTTATGGGATTCATTATTGAATCAATGGAATGTCAACTAGACCCCCTCGTGAAACATAAACATTCTTTAGTTTCTAACCGTATCATCATTCCAATGATTGAATTTGATATAATTATCAATATGAATAAGCTGTCAAACTAATATACGATGATTTATTGGAAGAAAAAGATGATACAGTTTTTGAAAATGGTGTAGAATATATTATCTTTAGAGTAGAGACCTCACCATCTGATTCTTATCTAGACCCACCGCGAGTAGCTATATTGAATTCAATTTATGAAAGAAGAGAACCCATTATATATGGTTGATAAAAGAAATCATCAAATTGAATATGTACATATAGTGAAAGAATACATTGAGGTGTTTCCAAGGGATTTACCTAAACATCCTCTAAAGTGGGAAATTGAGTTTTCCATTGACATAATTTCTGGTGCAAGACCTATATAAAAGACCCCCTATAGAATGGTCACTGTTGGGATAGTGTTGCTAAAGAATCATATAGAGGAGTTGAGTGACAAAAGATTTATTCGACCTAGTGTTTATCCAAGGGAGCTCTGGTCTTGTTTGTCAAAATGAAATATGGGTCCACAAAACTATGCATTGAATATAGGGATTTCAATGCTATTACAATAATGAATATGTATCCTATGCTCTGAATTAATGATTTATTTGATCAAATTCATGGAGATCAATACATTTCAATGATTGAACATCGATTGGGATATCATCAGCTGCGTGGGTGGAAGGAATATATTTCTATTATTGCATTTCGAACTACGTACGGGAATTATTAGTTTATAGTGATTCCTTTTGGGCTAACTATTTCACCCTTTATTTTAATGGATTTAATGGAAGGAGTTTTCAAGTAATATATTGACAACATGGTTGTAGTATTCATTGATAATATCATGGTATACCCAAAAATATTTTAAGACCATGGGGATCACCAGTGAATTATTCTAAAAATTCTTAGAAAAAATGAATTATATAGGAAGTTTATAAAGTGTGAATTCTGGCTTCAATCAGTTTCTTTTCTAGGATATGTTGTCTCTAAGTATGGGATTATAGTCGATTCTATGATGAAAAGGCAATCCATGATTATACCATTCCAACAAACATAACCAAGGTACGTAGTTTTATTGGCATAACAGGTTACTATCAGCGTTTAATTCAAAATTTTTCCCGACTAGATAACCTGCTAACAAAGCTCAAATGTCAAGGAGTTATATTTGTGTCGACAATAAAATGTATATAATTCTTCGAATAATTGAAAAGGAGATTGGTAAATGCTCCAATTTTGATTCTTCCATCTGAAATTGATGGATTTTTAATATATAGGTATGCATCAACGAATGGTCTGGGTTGCATCCTCATGAAAAATGGTAATGAAATTGCTTATGATTCAATGTATATAAAGACCCATGAGAAAAATTATCCATCAAATGATATTTTGGTAGCATCTGTAATCATTGCTCTGATCATATGGAGACATTATATTTATGGTGAAAAATGTTAGATATACACAGATCAAAATATATTGAAATACATTTTCATACAAAAATAACTAAACATGATGCAAAGTAGATGGCTCAAGTTACTCAACGATTATGATTCTTCATTACAATACAACCCAGAAAGGGAAAAAGGTAGGAGATGCATTAATCTAGAAAGATCAAGTACTTTTGACTCAAATAAGGATTGAGAGAGATCATATAATCTTGGATCTACTAAAGATGGATATGGTAATTGATAATGATGGGGAAACATCTTTCCTCTTTCAAATGATTACTAAAAGTCATTATTAAAGAAGATAAAAAGCTCTCAATCTAATGATGAAAATATTCACATGAAAATTATTGATGTTAAGGATGGGAGATTGGATGAATTTGTGTATGAGGAAGGATTTATGAAGTTTGGGAAGTTGTTATGTGTTCTATTAGTACCTGATCTAAAAGGGATCTATTAGATGATTTTCATAGCTTAAATTTCCCTATAAACCTAGGCAACACAAAGATGTATAGATATCAAAAGGAATATTTCTGGTGGGAAAATATGAAGCTGGAAATTGCTGACTACGTTTCATGGTGTCTAGTTTGTCATCAATTGAATATAGAGAGACAACTTCTTTGAGAAGTGATGTTACCTCTACCTATTTTTATGTGGTAGTTGGATAATATAACGATGGATTTTGTCACTAGAATACGGAGGACACCAAGAAATAATGATGAAATATGGGTAATTGTTGATCGTCTTATAAATTCAGAAAATTTATATCTTATATGAGAGGATTTACCACTTGACTTCCTGGAAAGACATTATATTAATGATATTGTCAGACATCACGGTTCACCTTTATCGATTGTGCCGATCAAGATTACGTGTTTACATCAAAATTCAGGAAAAGTATCTGGAAGGCGTTGAATACTGAGCTTCATATGAGTACTGCATATCATCCCCAAACTGATGGATAGTATGTAAGGACTATTCAAACTCTATAATACAAGTTGAGGACATGCTATCTTGACGTACAAGGTATGTGCAATCAATAATTTCCTTTGGTGGAATTTTCACACAACAATAGTATCTATTCGAGTATTCAAATGGCTCCATATTAAGCATTATTTAGAAAGAGATATTGAACACCAAATTATTGGTATGAAGTTGGTGAGAGGAAACTTATAGACCCAAAGCTTATTTAAGAGACCATGGAAAAGGTGAAGACAATCCATGCCTATATTAAAGCATCACAAAATAGGTAGTAGATTTATACTATCAACCGAAGAAAATATTTGGAATTCCATGTGGGAGATCATGTCTTTCTGAATGTATCCCCATGAAGGGTGTCTTATGGGTTGGTAAGAAAAGGAAACTGAGCCCCAAGTGCATTGAAACATTTAAAATTTGATAATGAATCAGAGATGTAGCTTAATATTTAGAAATTCCGAGAAGTCTCTCCAAAGTTCATGATGTGTTCCATGTGTCATTGTTCAAGAAATAAATTCATGACCAAATACATGTACTCACCTATGAAGAAATAGAACTGGAACCTAATTTATCACACTGTGAAGAGCCTCTTGGAATTCTAGACACAATGTATAAGGTATTGAGAAATTGGAAGAATCATCTAGTAATGGTTCTTTGGAAAACCCAGAATATAGAGGTAGAAACATGGGATGCTGCGGATGTTATGAAGAAGAACCACCCACATCATTTTGCTGGGATTTATACATAAAATTTCGACGTCAAGATTTCTGATGGAGGAATAATATAACACCCCAAAAAATTTAGGGTATATTCCTTTTAAATGACCTCTATTCATTAGATAGAATATATTTAATGAAGCACTATTTCTCTTGTGAAACAAAAAATTATAGGATATTATTATAAGCTATCCATTAAACATATATTTTCCACTTCTATGTTTTGAATTTTGAAAAGCAGTCATCTAGAGTTGTGACCAGTGTGTTATTTGATGTTTGATAGAACTGACTTGATTTTTTGATGAATAGTAGCATACCATTATGAATAGTATTATGGATAGTAATATGACCCTTATGAATAGTGAATATGGATGATATTTTATTTTCGTATGGTAATAAGATAATTAGTTCTTAATTAATTTTTCAATGTGATATCGATCTAATTATATCTTCAAAATGGTTATTTTTCGAATTAACTATAATTTAATGTAAAAATTAAATTAAAAATGAATATAAAATTATTTTCAAAAAATTGAGTTCATTTTTGAATTCTAGTTGACAAAAAAAAGGTTACGGTAAAGTTTTCTGATTTTTTTAAAAAAAATGAATTTTTCGTTAATAGTTAAAAATAATGTTTTCAATTTTCTGCAGTTTAATGACATATTAATGATGTAATAATTAAATATAAAATTCGTTTCGACTTGATTATAGTAGATAATGACATGAGGTGTCCCAAGTAGAAATAACCATTGTCAAATACAATGGGAAAACCCATGGTTTTTCCAACACCACTATTGTGGTGTCCCTTTTAATTAATAAAAACTCCCTCTTAATTACAATAATTTCCCACTCACTGCCTTCATTTTCATTCATTACAAACTCATTATCCCAGAAGCTATAGTAGTATTACTTCCCTATTATTCCTCAAAAGGTGTCCAAAACCCGCCATTGTCCCAACCATCATGTTTTGGAAGTTACACTACAAGGTAAGAGAGTCGACCACCCTTGTCTTTTCTCAAATCTTTCATTTATTTTTTCTCTTTTATTTTCAATTGGATTATGATGGTATATGTCATTCCATATTCCAATTAAATTTAATAATATTTATGAGTGATGAGATACCTCATTTCCCTCATCAAACTATTTTTTGAAGTTTTATGTGATGTCGTTAGGCTGCCAAATTTCCGTAAGAGATTTCTCAATTTTTCTCTTATTTTGGATTTCAATCTTTTATACATCTTTATTTACCTCACTCAATCCAAATTCTATTATAAATATAGTAACTTCAATTAAGTAGAATTATATTATTCTAATGGAATATTCCATCTTCATATCTATTTCCCCCTCCTCTTATACTAAAAATGAATGCACTGTCTGAGATGTGTTAATTTATCACATTCAAGGATGAAATGTTTTTAATTTTTATTTCCATATTCAAATATGGTCATGAAACCATTTTTAAGGTTGACAAATATCATAATATCTTTATTTCATATCATTAATTTTCTATAATACCTACACAATCATATTATGGAATAATAATACAAAACAAGTTCATTATACAGAAAATCACCAAGCTAAATCCAAGAGTTTATCAATAACATTTAACTAATGATTCATCCTAAAGTATATAACACTGAATCATTATAAGATATTTATATATATTTAATTTTAATAATAATATATATTAGAAATTCTGTATGTTTAATAAAATTTCAAACGATCTTCCATTCATGAATTCAAGTAAATGAATCATAAAAACCAAGGAAAAAAATGCTTTTGAATCAATAAAATTGAACCTCTTAAACCCAAAAAGGGGCCATGAAAGAACCTAATAAGGTTATAATATAACAATTAAATATATAAGATGTTTTGGAGTTAGTAATTAATGAATCTAAATTTTATTATAAAGGTCATTAAAACAAACGATGAACACACTCGAGCATAAGGTAAGGTGGTTCTCATCTCACTTTAATTTCCATGATATTTCCATTGTTTTTCTATTATTTCTTGTATTTGGTATATTTGTACTTATATTTGATATATAATAACATGATACTTTTTATATTTTAATTATTTAATGACTCATTTGATAATTATTTAGTTCTTGTCATCTAATTCAACTGATTACATTGTGGTAAGAGACTTTGTCTCAACAACTATTTTACTATGCCAAACATTTTATTGTGCACCTAATAATCCTTATGTGGTGTACCTACTACCCATTTGAGATCACATTTAATTTAAAATTATATTTATATTAAATATATATAATCGCATATCATTGGTATTTTTTTTGTCTAAATCATATACCATTTTACATACAGTGTTTATTTGGAATGTTATTTTAACTATGGAAATATTGATGAATATGTATACTATACTCTATACGGATATTAGAAAGGAATATATATCTGGTATTTAATCCATGTTTAAATTATTATTTGGACATGTTGTGCATATGGGGCTCTCTATAGCCCCTTGATGCATCAACAAGTATAATGAGACAAATCAGTTGGCGACAAACCCTTCACGTTTTTTTTAAAAACAGCCTCGTTTCTACCGACATAACAAAACAGTTTTAACAATATTATGGTATCATGTTCCAAATAAATTAATTTCAACTAGAAATAATTCTCTTTATTCATTATAAGTTATTAGTATCCATGAGGTATTCACAATAACAAAATATATGGATTCATTTTCATTATCAGATTATTAATTGTGTGAGATTTCATTTATTCACCATGCCATATTGATATTTTTAATTGTTTTTGATAAAGTTTTTAATGATTGATGATTATTCTATATTTATCCCTTACTGCCCATTTCAATTTTTTACCTTCAACAGGTGATGAAGAGGATATCATTTATTTAGTTTCTATGGATGTAGTTTTTATTTTTTTGTAATGTTGTGTATTTTATAACCTTTTCCAATATAATTTGAGTTATATCTATGTATCCAGTTTCTTATATACTAGTAAACTGATTGTTAAAACGTGATTTTCATTCCTTCTAACCATCCGATTATGAAAATTAATCCACTGACTCTGCTCTAGAGGGGTTGGGGTTTTACATTTTATGTGGCATTCATGATAATTAAAATGTTATTATGTGACCATGGCACCTGAAATTATACAGCACCCCAATGCATCAGGTAATGTAATCAATATAATGAGTTTATCTAAAATTATGTGTGAAAAATATTCTTGATTTTTTCACAAATATGTGTTTTATATGACCACTAAGATATGATGCTTTATTTTATGCATTGACTCATTTTATGTTTTTATTAATGCTTCCTCTATGGATTTATATGATGATGTTATGTTTATACTCACACCATTCTATATTATTATTATCTATATTCTTACTAGGGATTTATCTCACCCCTTTTTGATGTATATCCTCAGGTGAATATGAGTACTATGATGATTACAAGGGACAATAAAAGGCTATATAATAATGAATTTAACAAATTTTTATGTTTAATGTTGTAAATGTTATGTTTGGTCCTACTTTTCCCAAGAAACTAAACATATGGATCTTCATAGTGTAATTCAATTATGTTTATTATCTTTAAAATGAATGAAAAATAATGTAAAAAGTGATGGGTCTTTATATTCATCCTCATACATCATTTCTCTTGACCTAGGGATATTCTCATGGGATTTTGATCACCTTTATTCGATCGAGATTAATCTTTTCGATGATTGATTACTATTTCAGATGGTTTTCATCTCTCTGGGTGAGTAAAGATTACCTCTTTATCATTGATTTGATCATGGTAGCATTGTTTCATTAAATTCACATATCCATTATCCTCTAGTGATGTCTTTTCCTGACTCTCCCTATAACTATTGTGTGATCTTTTTCTAGGGGGGTCGTTCTATGATGGTTGTAGCGTGGTGGTGGTGTGTTCTTGAGGTATTTGTTTTATCATATTCTCCACTTACCATTTTATTAATTCAATCAATTTTTAGTGTGTGATGATTTTTTACAGGGCCTCAATTTGGATGTTTTTTTGTATGTGGATTCCATTGTTGGAATACGAGCCCCGAGATTTGAGGTAGGATGTTCTATCTCTAGCCTGTGTTGGTGAAGTCAATTACCCCTATTTTTGATTAAAATATTAATTAATTGTAATTTTATTATATGATTTATTTTTTTTCGTAGAACTAGTAATTTTTAAAATATGGTTTCCCCCATGTTTTGGGGAATTATTATGGGTTTTCAATGCATTGTGAAATAGTTTTGTGAAAGGGTTTCTAATTTACATATTATTATAAATGGTTTCATGAAATTGTTTAGAAAATAGTGTTATTGTGAAGCCTTATGTTCATATGTTAAATGTTTAGTAATAAAATCATCCACCATAATGGGGTTTTCTCTTGACGATTTCTAATAATCCATAAGCCGGGTTTTCTAGGGATATTTTAGTCATATTTTGAGGTTCACTTGTTGGGGTGTTCCTCTAATCTCTCGATTCAATAAATATTCCTAGTGGGTTTATGTTGATGTGATTATATTTATTAGTTTAATGTGTCATTTATATCATGACCATGTTATATCCTTATAATGTTGTGAAATGTGATTATTGGATAATTTATGATTCTATTGTCTTGTATAATTTTTTTTGGAATAGATTGGATATAATAAGTGATGAATGCTTTAGTTTTTTACATGATATGCCTTTTGTGATATATAGATATAAAATTATTTAAAAATGGTTTACATGATTTAATTTTAAATGTGCAAAAAGGAAAAATTAAACTTTATTTAAATACTCTAGATATAATACCTGTTAAACCACTATCATTCCTTTATTTATAGTAGAGCATGGTTGGATTATTAATTAGATACATGATTTTTGAAAAATTGGTTGGGATCCTTCTAAGAATTTTATCTCACACCCTATGAATCCCATCAATGATGCATAGAAATATTTATGTCATTCAATTTAGGGAAAGGAAAGGAACCGTAGTGTGGTGGTTCTTTTCAAATTATTTGGGAATTTGGTAGTGAAATGGTGGTATTTTTGATACACAATCACATGGGGTAGTTCGTTTTTTTTCTAGTTTTGGTAGCCATGTTGGGATGGAAATGTACTTGGATATAGTTTTTACTCTTATGTTGTTTGGTTTCATGTGCATTATTGTTACATAATATATATATATATATATATGTGTGTATACATATATATCTTTTCCACTTCTTTCTTTGTTACATATATATATATATTCCATGTTATTGCATAAGATTTGGAGAAATCGTTCCCATTAATTTTTGTTTTATTACTTGTTAATAGTATAAATCTCATGGGGATAGGGTACACCATTCCAGTTTTTAAAAAAGAAGTTTCTTGTACCATCTTGTTAGGTTATAAGTCATTTTAGTTACAAAAAAATATATTTTATGACCATTTGGAATGAAATTTGGGTTCCCAATCAAATTATCTCTCATGAACATAAACTCCCCAATTTTGATAAACCATCTAATATGGTTCATAAGAATTATAAAATCATCTTTCAAACATCCCTAAAACTCAAAAGATATCCCATGAACCAGATAACCAAAATTATTTTTCTAACGATATTTATAAACATGAAATAGTCCCTAATAGATCTCCCTTATAGAGTCTCCCATGAATTGTTTTTATTAATGGAAAAAAGGGTGAATCCTTAACATTTCATATGTTAATTTCCTAATACCTAATGGGAATGTACATACTATTCTCTATATCCCAACAGTAACTCCATTCATAGTGTATATCCCAAATAAATTTATTTTGGACACAGAGAGAATATTCTAACCTTCCATATATAATAAATGAAAACCTCCCTTTAAAACCACTGAGAAAAATACAAATGTTACTCCTATAGAAATTTTGGAGAAAATAACTTTTAATAATTTTTACTAAATTAAAATATATTAAAAATTAAATTCATACAACATTTATTTATTGATAAAAACATCAATAAAACATTTATAAGAACATGGACATGTAGAAATAATATTCTTTAATAAAAAACAATAATAAAGGATGAGTTTTATTAAAATCATTTTATTAATTATTATGAGTACCAAAAATAAGAAATTTATTGAAAAAAGTAAAATAATTGAAATAACCATAGGAGAAGAAAATAAAATCATTTTAAAATATAAGTATCATATAATTTCTATTATTATGACTCTAACATATATAATCTTAAATATAAATAATATTTTTACATAAACCCTTACCATAAGTCCCATATTTCTGTATACATGTTCAAACCTATTATATAATTAATGTAATTATATTATAAATTTATTATATAATTATATTGATATATATCATACTACATATATTTCATAAAAAATTTCCACAAACAGTTTTATTAAAAACTCATCTTTAAAATAAAAATTTGTGGAGTTACCTATTTTATTTCTCATACATGTTTAAATTTGACGGTTTGGGTTATTTCAGATTAGGAATGATTTTAACATCACTAAAATATTATTAATGTATATAATAACATATATTTTTATTATTTAATCATTTAAAACCATTCATGTAAGTTAGTAAATAATAATTAATCTCATCAAGTCTTGGAGACGGTAGCCAGTATTTACACATGGGTGAATTTTTCATATTTCAAGGGATTAAAAAAATGGAAGTTAAAAACATATTAACATCTCGAGATTGATAATTATATAATATATATAATATAAATGTATCAAATATATTCTTATTATTATATATGTTATGATTAAAATAATAATTGTGACCATTTGTGGATGTGGTAGTCCACACGAGTGATGTTTTCATTTTCTAATGGATAAATAAAGTTATGAAAAATGGGTTTTCCATAAACATAAGAAAATTAAATTATGTAAAATATCCTAATTTTATTATATTAATATGGTCATATAGGATTTATAAAAGGTATAAAATTAATAAAATGGAAATGGTAGGATATGTGTTATACATATTCTTAAGTGAAAATACATTGTCTTACACCAAAGGCCACTAAAGGCCTGACTTCTATTAAGACCAGGGCTTCATGGATATTGGTAGGGGAGTTAAAATATAATTTGGTATGGTATTGGATTTGATATGTTTCTCAAAAAAAAATTATTATATAAAACATTAGGAACCCTTTTATAAGTGAGGGGTTAGTCATGTTACTATTTATTTTTTTAAATATTATAATTTCATTTTCATGTAAAATTTGAAAAAATAAAAAAATTATAAATCAAATATAGGTTATGGGAAAATCCTTTCTACCGATAAATTTTATAAAAGATTACATGAAATTTAAAATCCTATCTCTGTGTTTGTCCCCCACATTGAGCCTTTTTATCCTTAAACAAACAAAAACATTTTTAATATAGTTTCTATACATTGTGGCTAAAGATGCATTTATAAATTTTTTAGAATTCTTATATATTGATTAAAAATATTAAATAAATTTTTATAATATCAATTATTATAAATTTTATAAATTAATTCTAAAATAATCCAACAAAAATTCATGAATACATTTTTTCAAAAAATTATTTCCTATATATAAAATGAATTTATTTTAATTCATTACCTAGTAATAAGAACAAGTTTTAGGATAAATTACTTCTCAAACTATGTGATCTAAATTTTTTACTAAAGTCAATCATAAATAAATTTTATATCAACTTATAATGATCAAAACACTTTTAACATATAAAAATAATTTTATAAAATAATTTCAATATTTACCTTCAATGGATTTTATCTTCATTTATAACCAATGGATAATAAGAATATGAATGATTATTTGTCAAAATAATATAAATTATCTATAGATTGAACTAAACTAATTTTTCAATAGTTATTAAGAATATTTTTTTGTAAAAATAACTAATGTGTAGATAAATATATAAATCTTGAAAAATGTTGTCATTAAACATTAATTATTTTTACTAAAATTTCATTCTTATATGTTAATAATAAATAAATATATGTATATTAATGAATAAAATTATATATATTTAACAGTATTTTTATACTTATATATTTCCTCCAATCCCATAACTATTTTATAATCTTCATAATAGTTTGTGGTTCATTTAATGTTTTCTGTTGCATACAGAGCATGAAATCAAATAGTTGAAAGTAATTTATATAGAAAATATAAAAATTAACATTTCATTGGAGTAGCACTCCACCCCCATTAATATGGATTTCCCTTGTAATATTGGTATACAAATTAATAAAAGGATACTTATGTAACATTACATGCCTGATTTCAAAATTAGCTTCCCTAAATTTTTTATTTTAACAGAGAAGTTCAATCTAGTGAGTATTATTGTTTCATAGCTTATTTCATCATTTGTAAAATATTTATACAAGTTTTTTTCAACATAAAAAACACTAATATCTGTTTTTATAAATTATTATTATTTTAAATAGGATGTATTAGATATATAAATTATTGAAAGAGGTGCATGGAATACAATGTTAACTTAGGAGTGACTCAGAAAAATGTAATGATATAATCAAAAGTAAAAATAACATATAGATTATCATAATGATTAATGATTTATGGTTATATCTTACCTTTATTATTAAATAATAGATCCCACTTCCCATGATATTTTTACAAGAACAAATTATCACTAAATTTAGACATCCAATACCATAAATTGTGACCAATATAACTCTTCCATCATATCAGACCTACCTTGATATATTGTTCAATTGTTCTTACATTCTTATCTATTTCATTGGAAATCTCGTGTCCCAAGAACATTTATTCCTTGACATCATTCTATCATATAAGAGTCATTCAATTCTTTCCACTATGTATTTTATAAGGATTCTTCTGAATGATTGAGTTAAAGGAATTATTATATTAATATTTTACTAGATTAACTTGTTGATTCCAAAAACACTTAAAATATAAATGGAAATAACTCATTATATCTTGTATTATTTAATGGTCATCCTAGATTGATCATATTATTGACTATGATATATAGTGTTGAAACTCAACTTCATATTCTAATCTTTCTTAATATATTTCAATACCATCAATGTAAACATTTGATCTGGATCAGAAACAATATAATGTGGTACTCAATGAAACCTTATAACATATCTATCGTATATACTAGATAATTTATGAAGTGATAAATCTTCTATCATATCAATGAATGACTTTGATACTATATAAAAATTTACTACAAAAAGAAATCATTTATTACCTTTAGTTGTATTGGAGAGTATAATGATTAAATAAATGGCGATGTTTTCAATTTTCCATTACAGTAATGCTAATGGTTATAATATTACAATAAAATTATGTAATTAAATAATAGAATTTTAACATATTAGGGATTGAAATAGATACCCTATAATATAACTAGTTATTTTTTCCAACTAAAATTTATCTTCAAGATCTCAATTCATATTTATACTTAATAAATGAATAGAGAATTATTATCAATGATTATTCACTAAAAGATAATTCTTCAAGTATATTAGGGATGTGACACATACACAATTATTATACCATATAATTCAATAATAATAATGGTTAAGCTCATGTGTATTCTAAATTATCTTCTACAATTCTACATATCATTTATTCGCCTCTTTGATTTTCAGTAAAATGCGTGGTTGAAAATTCCTCTCTGAAATGTATAATCACTCCAGTTTTTTATAATTTCAAGGTTTATCATTTTAAAATATATGTATCATATCTCTATAAATAATCATTATAAGAAAAATCACACATCCCTTTCAATGTATATCATTAGTAACCTTATATAACCTATGAGGGTGGTAGTGTATAGAGGATTAATAATCATTAATTAGTTCCAACTACCTCCTTGGATGTATATTTAAATATTTTTATATGAAAATATACATTATAATTTTATAATCTGTATTTAGATGCTACCATTAAATACAAATATAGATCATATATATTTTAAATGATGAAAATAATTGGTTCCATATAAAAATCATTATTTCGGGTAAATTTTCACATTAGCTTCCAATTAGTGTGTGGAATAACCATGTAATTATTCATTATAATGCATCCCAGTCCCATTTTTTATGAATCACTATATATCAATAAAGAATCTCCACTACATGGTAGTGTGAGAAATTTAGTACTAGACTACCTTCCCTTGAGAACTTTAAATTACTTTACATTCATCAATCCATAGGATCCTGGATCCCTTATATGTCAACAACGTTTTTGGATTTGATAGGCATGAGGAAATTCTATCAAATTTTTAGCAGTATGAATCCAACCCATGATAAAAATGAATTTTTTTAACTAATGTTGGAATGGTCTATTGATCAATGGAATCATTCCCTAAAGGATCCACTCATATCACCTCTATTTTGATTACAAGACCCAAGAATGTAATATTATTTAACCCATATTAATACTCAGAAAATTTGGCATATTACTTCTCCTTCCACTAGGTCATCATCATTATCGTCTGATGATCTTAAAGCTCATATTTAATCCATGAATATATATGAAAATTATATACAAAAACTATAATAAAATGTTCAAGGTAGTCGGTAATTTCTATATAAATTTATCCCTGAGGATTGTAAGGGAATTGGAATGCCCGAAACACATTGGTATAAATTCATAATGTCTATACCTCATACAAAACGTTATCTCAGATATATCATCCTTCATAACACCCAAATAATGATATCATGAATGATTGTCAATCATAAAAATGTATTGATATTAGTGAGGTTTAATGATGAAGTCATAAATATGAGATAGATTGTGTATTTTCATGATTATAAAATTTTTATCTTCTCAATAATCAATGAAAATATAGATTGAACCATCATTCATCTCAAAAAACAAGGCAACTCCATGAAGATTAAATCAGTATAAAAATCATCATTTTATATTCTTTTGTGGATTCGTAATTATTTTTGGAAACTCAATTTTTGTCATTAAATATGTATTCTTATAATTACACATATCAACTAGTATGAGTTTTAGATGAAAAACTAAAATCACAGTTTAAGAGATGTATATGAAACTGTTCTGGATATAGAATTACAAATAAATAAAATTTAGGAATATTAATATTTTTTATATTTTCATCAACCATTTTTGATAAATAAAAATTATTAATTAGTAATAATAGATATATAGTAGAAGTAATATCGCATGGATGTTCATATTCATCCTTGAATTTATAAGAAGTCATTGGTTGATCTAGAGTATGAAAAATTACTTATTTGCCCCAAACATTGATATGGTGTCTATTTAAAGAAATAAAATGCTTGAAAAAAATAATATAAAATTTAACTAGATATATAATCATAAGGATTTTATTAACAAAATTTCTATAAGTATATATGATATCAGAGTTATATTCATGACACATAATCATCATAAAATTAGAAATTTTAACTGATAACTCAGTATATGACTATTGAGATGTTCATGTGATACTCATAAAGAATTATTCAGAAATAAAATTGTGTCTAAAAACATAATAAAATAGAAAAATTAATATTTTTTAGTGGATGATGAATGTACCTTTCACTATGTTCATTCTCATGAACCACCGAAGTAGTTTTGATTGAATAAACCATCCCTTTTCCATTGACATCAGAGGATATTAAGTGTTATTATCCAAATTATCCCTTTGATTCCTGATTTTATTAACATGATTTCCAAACTAACAACATCTATAGCACTGAAATGTGTTTTCTAAATTAGTAAGATCTTTATTACCTTGTATTAAATGGTAATAAATCACCTCCTATCTACCATCAAATTATTGATGACTAGGCCTCACACACATGAACAAATTTTCAAATATTTCATGTAATAATTGGAGTTCTTATTCCCCTATCCATTAATGTTAATTATTTAATCAAATTCCATTCATGTTCAATATAATTAATTTTTTTTTAAAAAAACCCCATCTTTATTTTTTATCAACAGTTATAATAGAATGATAGTTTATAGAATATATTTCTTCATTGAGTGAACATTGAATAATATCTAAATAACATCCAATGTTATATATGTACAGTAACTTTTAATGAACTAGTTATATTCCACTAACAAATTGATCAGTATAATTTTATCGATTGATGATGAAACCAAAAGCATAAATTTTATATCATGTATTTGTTTCTTCATAATTATCGAATAATTCACCATATTTCTACATAAATTATACATAGTTTCTCACAATAGTTTTACAAATTTTATGGGTATTTTTAATTTTAAAATATAAACTATTATTCTCATCATAATTCATGTTAATTTTTATGCCTTATGCATTCAATTTTTTATATCAGTCCACTATTGGTCAGATTCACCTTCAAAAATATTTTTTGCAAAAAAAAGCATTATCACAATTTCATCACTATAGAATATAAAATATCATTCCCATTTCATTGATCCATTAATTTTTAACTGGTGGGTTAGTTGTTCCAAGGAAGGAGGGTGGATATTTCCTCAAAAAATGAATCGATTATGAGTTATTCATTATTTTTTCATTTTAATGTTAAACATGATTCATGTTATCATTCATAGATTGAGTGAGTTGAGTGAGTATAAAAATAATATTCTTCATTTAATATCCCACTCCATTTTTATTCTCTATCAGGTAATCATTAAAATATCTTCCTAATTCATTATTTTCATGATTCCTACTAGTTCATCCCATTGACTATAAACTACTATTATTGTGTATAAAATAAGATATGATAATCAATGTGGGGAATACAATTGTCATAAAAATATTTACAGAGATATCCTAAATTATAACACCTCATTATCAACCTATAACACTTCGAAATTCACTTTAAATCACATTCAGTTCATTATATAATATCTATGGTTTTAACCACAAATTATTTATAAATTATTCAATAAAAAATAATTATTCCTACATTGTTAATAACTATAGAGGTATGATAAATTCGTAAATATAATAATTATTCTTAAAAGATAATTCAATAAATCTCACCAAAACACATTTCCAATGATTGTAAAGATATATTTTATTTTGAAACTGATAATATAATTAAATAATTTTCATGGAAGATATTAAACATATCCTCTAAAATTATTCTCATATGTTACCCTTATATTTTTATCATGTATAATTCCATTCTTAATAACATAGGGAATGTATAAAAAAAATAAGGGGTGATGTTAGTTTCTTAATAAGTGTAAACATGGAATGTAACAATTAATGAACATATGAAATCATAAGATATAAATAAAGGTATGAGATCATGAAACAAATATATGAAAAATCAAACCCAAACTATCATGGTCATAAATCATGATACATAGAATAAGTCTCTTAGCATGAAATTAGACCTCTGTATAATGATAAATCCAAACAAATGATCCATGGAGAATAACATGATAATATAACAGATTAATAGAGAACAATGATAAACTTAAAAAATCATAACATTATACACACATATAAACACTAAAATTCCTACACATCAACTCAAGTACATGAAATATGTTCCCCACAACTAATTATTGACATATCACAATATGAACTGGTCGACAAATGAAATTGTAAACCTAAACATATTTCATGTGTAACATAGTTATTACATGTGATATGATATTTTAACTTATAAATTGGAGTGTTTAAATAGAAAGAAATTTCAAAAATATAATATATACATATGATTTTCATTTTTTAAGAATATTAATCAAATAATCATAACATAAATAATGAAAATGAAATGAATTTCATAAATATTTAATCATAATATAGTCCTAATACATCTAAAGAGAAACCAAAGATTTTATCATTGTATTATATCACAACTGATGTATAAGAAACATCAATGTATGTTTATATATTTTAAAAAAATACTTCAAATATAATTCAATACATTTTAATAAAATTATCAATTTTTTTAAAAAAATACAATAGTATCAATAAAAAACACATTTATTTTAATATAAAAATTTAAAATTTAAAATCATTATTAAGAATAAATAAAATTCAATTGGTATTTGAAATTACTTTTATGTTCTATTAGATAAAAGAAAACATTTTTTTAAACTTATATAAGAAGTTAAATGTGATTCTATTGGAAAAAATTTAAAATTTCCATTTAATCATATGTAAATAATGTAAATGGAATTAAAAATATAAAAAAAGTATTTAGATCAAAACATTTATAAAATAATTTTTATAACATGGAAATGGAAGAGAATGAATCCTCACTAGAAAATTATAATTATGAACATGCTTTCATAAAAATAATTTAAACTTTGTTTTTGAGTGAAAATAGAGGATATTTAGGGAAAAAAATAAAAAATATAAACAAATAGAGATGAAAATTTTAATTTATTTTATATTTTGAGTAAAATAAAAATATATTTAATTGAACATTAGCCTAATGAATCATTAAATGAAATGATATTTTAACATAAAACCTTTCCTAAATTTTATTTATTAATCATACATGTTCATCCCTCCGATATAATAAAGATAGATTTATCATAAATATACTATTAATAAATATTTATATATATCACTCCATTATAAATTTCAATTTTTATTTGGTAAATATTCATCATTTATATAGACATTTAAAGTGTGAACTGTTATATTTCTGAACAATGTTTTGGTTTGATTGTCCAAATATATGAAAAATTTTCATGGTTTAATGAAATAAAAAACATAATTATTTCATTAATAAGATTTAAATTATTTATAAATACAATTATAAACCTCTATGTATGGTTCTGAAGAAACATTAATCACATCATGATGTTGAGAAAATAGTCTATATATACGCGTGTATGGTGTTTTCACCTTTTAATAGATGGAATTAATGAAAGGTTAAAACAATTCAAATTGAAAGAATAATAAAAATATATTAAAGATAAAATATATGTTCTAAATTAAATTTTATTATCGTACTTGTATAATAAAAATGAAAATGAAAAACAATTATTTGTTGAGGTCATAGTCCCCATATATGCACCCATGACGTTATCATTTTACACTGGAAGGAAAAAAGAGCGGAAAAGGGTAGTTACATAACCATAGTTAAATTATAGTGTTTGGACCAAAATGAGCCTAGATACCCTAAGAGGGGGTGAATCAGGGTATGGATATTCTATTTCAAAATTTCTCCCACCCCACTAGATCATGACCTCTATATTATAAGGGTCAATTTTTTTACTCTTATCTTGTTAATGTTCGCCTTGTTCTTTCTTTATTTATATGATAAGGATACTTTGGATGCAATGTAGGGAAGAAATAATGTAGAAACAGAGATTTTTACATGGTTCAACCTCACTGGGCTACGTCCAATGAGAATACATTGGAAATGTCCAGCTATACCAAATCCACTAAAGCTCACTGCTAATTTACAATGTTCATGTTAGATCACTTCAATGCCCAAGATCACATACTTTACAATGTTTAGTGTTATCTAACTACTTTCTCAAGGTTCACTCCCTATTCCTCTCTCTCTCTGGATAACTACCAGTAGCAAGGATCACCTTATTCTTCTTCCCTTGATCACTGCATTGGAATGAATCCATACGTCATTTATGGACATGTAGGTCCCTTCATTACCACTAAGGAATGCATCCTCCACTGTATATAGATGTTCTGTTGACGTGAACTTTCACCCAATGATGAATCTCACTTTTCACTAGGTGTACCGGGCAACCCCAATTTTTACGCGCATCCATCACTGGGCCTTGCATGTAATTTCTTGATTTTGCGTGAAATCCCATTTTCATGCAACACATCTTTTACGCACAGCTAAATTCTTTTACACGTAGCTATTTCTATTATGCACAACTGACTTATTTTATACATAGTTGTTTCTTTTAAACTCAACCTTTTATTTAAAAACAAGTACTGATTTTATGTGAAACTCCCATCTTTTACGTGCATCCTTTGTTTTACGCTGAAACACTCCTTTTACGCCCAAACTTGTTGTTTACGCAAAACGCCTTTTCATACTCCAATTTCGTGCTCCAGAGCTCTTATACTCTCTAAATATTTATCTTTTTAAAATTAAAGGAGTCACTTCATATTTATTGGAAACATTATCCCCTATGTAAAAACCCCACATTATGAGCATAATCATTTTCGATAGAAATAAACAAAACTTCGGCAGAACATCATATTTCGCACAATGCTCCAATTTTTTGTATCTTTTTTCACAACCACCAAATCGTACATTCCATTGTGAAGGTTCTTCAATCAAATATGAATAGCCATCAACATCTCTTGAACCATAATAATAACCATGTTTTCATAAAAATTCTCTGCACTATGATACCTCATTAATGTTTCTTCCAGCCACTACCACTATTCTCCTCTTGCGATATAGTTATCGATAAATGATTTACTCAACATATAACATAATCCCTCATAGTAAATGATCATCGTGAGAAACAATAGAAAATAAAAAATTCCTCAATGAATCAATTCATTATAAAATTTAAATATTCACACCAAACTGATACCAATTGCAAAACTAATACCAACTGTTGATACCACACTAATACCAATTTTTGATACAAGGAAACCATTTAACACCATTACAATACCACTCTCTTGCTTTTACAATGATCTTCTACTGTCGTGATATCTTACCTTTCATCGATCACTTCTAGCATCGTCAGATTTGAAACTCATACTCCCCCTTTCTTATTTCTCTCCCACTATCTTGCTGCTCCAACTGTCAGCTTATCCCCATGTCTTTGACTAAGATATTTTATCCCTTATTTGGCCATAATTTTCCACCTTGTGGAGTCACTATTTATCCCCCTTTTTCAAAGAACCCAAAGGTAACATCATTATGATTTTTAATAGAGTATTGAACACATATCACCACATTAGGGAAAAACAAACCATACCACATGGAAAAGGGGTACCACATCCACACCTTTTCATGTGCGGGGAGTTGACAAGACTCCTAGATCTAGCTGATCTCTCTCAAAAGATTCCTTGGGTAAGGCCTTTGTATGAACGTTATAACCTGTAGTTATGTAGGCACATACTCTAACTTCATGATTCCCTGTTCAAACTTTTATTTGACTAAATGATACATTATCTCAATGTTCATTGTCCTGTAGTTATAGATGAGATTTTTGATGAGATTTATAGAACTTGTTTCATCGAAATGAATTTTGATCGGAGACTTCACTTCAAATCTTATATCATCATGTTGTTTCTTCATCCATACAAATTGAGTGAAAGCTTCAGTTGATGAAATATACTCAGCCTCTATGGTTCTCAATTAAATGAAATATTCATTCATGATTAGATAATAAATACACAGAAAAACACATTAGAATGAACCCCCCGACATTGATTTCCTATCATCTGTTGAACCAGACCAATCCGCGTTAGTATATCCCAATAACTCTATTGAATATTTATCACTATATATCAAGATTAAATCCACCGTGACCTTGATATATAGTTGTATCCTTTCTTACGGAAAGAAGGTGGCTTTCTATGGTATTACCTTGATATCAGGATGCTTGAAATGTAGCGAAAACAATATCAGGTCTCATCTCTGTCAGGTATAGTAAAATATCAATAATCTTCCTGTATTATGTGATATTAACTTCTTTTACATTATCATATTTTGATAATTTCATCTGGATCGCAAGTGGAGTCATTATATCCTTGGAATTTTACATTATAAATCTTCCTAGAACCTTGTTTTTTAATTTATGAAACCCTGCTTTTCTATGTTTCATCAGAAACTGATATTATTCAAATATTGATCCAAAATTTTATTCCATGCCCTTCTAACTTCTCAATACTCAATTATTCTTCCAGAATCAAATTAAAATATGAAGAATTAACATGCATCTGGAACACTTTGATCTTTTCTTGCATTTTAATGGCTAAGAAGAATCAGATTATCTCCATCCCTCATCTTCCATGTCTACACTGGCACTGTCTGATTAATAGTTGTATCTTTCAATTCAATTTCCACTCAACTCATTGACATTCATTCTAAAATGGATTTTCCTTCCTCATGGTCATTATCAGTTACTACTTCTGAATTATCATTTTACACTTCTAATCCCCCAAATCCTCTTACCACTTCATCCATTTAGAGAGAAAAAATTTTACATTTTCATTGTTCAATGATGTCATTTCTTTTAACTACATTTCTCATATTATTCTTGAAACATCATTTACATTCTATCACATCTTCTTGGTATCTTAAAAAAAAGTCATCGGATACCATAATGTTAGAAAAAAATAGATAATTATTAAATACATTAATGTTACAGCTTCTCCCTCAATATGTCTTCTCCGAATATTATCTAGATAGACAACACATGATTTGGGTCATCCAATTGTTTCATTGATGATTTTTTTATCAGATTATGATATTTCATGCTCCCCCAATGTTATGAAACACATTATGTGGTAAATCCCACTGTTTAGACCCATAATTATTCGTCTCCTCTTACATCATTTATACTCATATGGCACTTGGAATTGAGCCACCAACAAAATCTGTAAGCCTATTGAGTTGGAACTCAGTTTAGGAAACAATAGAAAATGTTAATGACAATATAACATTTTATTGTTCAAAGTTTATCCCTTTCTTCTTCAAGTATGGTTCCTAATTTGAATCGATTGAAAATCTATATCATACCACCTCATCACACTTCATCATTAAATTCCACTTTCCCTTAGACCGTATCTACCTAAAATATAAAATACATGAATCATCAATTAACAACATTTATATACCTAGGGAGAGGGGCCTTTATGGAATTTTTGAGATTCTAATTGTGGTTGATCTTAATGGGTCACCCCTTGGATTCATTCTTGAAGATCATTACACTCTTTCCTTTCCAGCTCTAACTGGAAGGCCAACATCAACTCTACTGGCCATATGACTAAGCATTCATTTCCCATATACTGAGCCTTTTTCTAATATGTAGGTTTTGCAGTTTTGGCCTTTCTCACACTTTGGGTTTTAAACCTACTACTATAATTTTTTTTTAATGTCCCTACAATATGAAATTTCCCTTGATTCCTTATCGGGGTTGGAATCTCTCTACTTTCCATATTTTCTTGCATCATCTACCATTTCCGGGATCATACACTTTCCTCTAGTTCACGTTGTAGCCCAAAAAATGTGCATTTTTCAATTCACTATTTTCCCATCTTAATTTTATCAGATAGCTGACTCACCACACTATTTTTTTCTGGTGATAGGTCCTCCAAAGAATGTACATTCTTCATACACACAATTTTAGCATCTCCTCCATTTTTCTTCCAGATTTTTACAGGTTTTTTCTGAGTGATATATTGTGAGTGTGACAGATGAATTGAATGATACACAGTTTATCAATCTCCTTGTGATTCTCTTGAGGCTCTAAGAGTATTCTTCAACTTAATAATTTTTCTCCTAGTGTATAATTTCTCCTTATGCATCAATGGTGTCGAGAATCTCTTTTCAAGTCCCTTTTCCTTTCGGACATTCTTCTTCCTACAATGTATTTCCAAATTCTAATAATGAAAACATACAAAACATCTTTCATCAAAGGTATACCTCATTTCATTATTTTTCAGAAGAGAAGTTGATGCAACGTGGGCTCTTCTTCTGACATTGAGCTCATGAGAATCCTGAAACATACACATAGTGTGTCCCATTCTTCCACAGTAATAACATCTCATGAATGTTCACCTCTGAGATAATATTCTCTCTGATTTCTCATGACTCTTCTTCTTATTCTAAAATATATTATAGTTTCTATTTCAATAGCTTAAAATTTATTTTTCTTCCTCTAAAAAATCATTATGTATGACAAAAAATCTCACAAAAATAACACATGTTATCATTTCTTCTTGTAAAAGGCTTTTTAGGGCTATCTCTCGCACCTACATGGTATTTCTTATCTCTGGAGATTTTAATTTTACCATTCTTATCATTCATAAGAGTGGGATCATCATATCCAATTCACGATTTTCAAAAAATGGATGTCCTTCAGGATGATAAAATCCATTCATGCTTCTCCTATAAAGTAGCATATTTGGATTTCATTTCATCATCACATGTCGGAGGATAATTAAATAATTAATGTAAAGAATCCTTCAACTTGGGATTCTATTAGTAATTATATTTCTTTATTTCATTCTTGACAAAATCATGCTCTTCCTCTAGTTTCGTAATATTCTTATCTCTTTATTTAGGTTTGTAATTGAGGTCTCTTCGGAGATTCATTCCAATAATCATCTCATCTTCTAGTTCTCATGTGAGTTTGTCTAACATATCAGTTTTATAATTTATTTTCAATTTCTATTCAGCAACAAAATCAAAATATTGATGCACTATCTTGTTGTTGCCTTTGATCCTTTTGAACTAATTCAGTTAACTGTGTAAGAAGAGCATCATTTCTGGGATTCCGATTCTGAATTTCATCAAAGTTTAGATTATTTCCCTTGACATCATCTTTGAGATTTCCTCACTTTATAGATAATATTTTTAGTCAATCATCTTGGAATCATTCTTTTACCTCATATCAGTGGCCACATTAATAATACAAGGATTTAATCCTCGTATCTTGTTAGCCTCAATTTCCAGTACCTTGATCTGAATATTTTTACATTTTACATCTTCATCCAATTTCTGATCTAATTAATTTGTCATATAGAAATCATCTACCAATGACCTTCTTGAAACTTCTTCATCATCAGTAGTTTCATCAGGACATGGAATTTCATGTACATTACTTGTTCCTGCATCATTATTAAGTGAATATATTTTTTCTTTTTCAGATTCATCCAATCCTTCCTTCAGCATGCTATTTGATTCTTTTAGTTGAATCATAATTTTTTCGTAAACACTTCCACACTGAGGAATACCATAATAATTTTTATTTTTCTTCATTTATTTTTTCCCTTTGTCAAGGCACAACAAGATAAGAGCCGAATAAATCTACAATCTCTCAAAACCAATGAACCATGTAAGAGAAAACAAATATGATAAAAAAACATATCTCTCTGATATAAATTTTTAAGAACAAAAGGGGATTAGATACCTTCAGGGTGGGGTGAATCAGGGTATGGATATTTTATTTCAAACATTTTCTTTCCCCACTATATTTTGACCTCTATATTATAAGGGTCACTTTGTTTTCCCTTATGTTTGTAATGTTTTTCTTGTATTTTCATTATATGAATGATAAATATGCTTTGGATGCAATGTAGGGAAGCAAGCCGAAAGACACATAGATTTTTACTTGGTTCACCCTCACTAGGCTATGTACAAGGAGCATACAACGACAATGTCCCGCTATACCAAATCTACTAAATCTCACTGCTGATTTACAATGTTCATGCTAGATCACTTCTATGCCTAGTCTCACTGCCTTTACAATTTCTAATGTTACATAACTGCATTCTCTATAGTCACTTCATGTTCCTCTCTATCTCTGGCTCACTACCGGTAGAAAGGATCACTTTCTTCCTCTTCCATTGCTCACTACTCTAGAAAGGGTCCACACATAGTTTATAGACAAGTAGTTCCCTTCTTTATCATTAATTAATACATCCTAAACTGTATTTAGTTGCTCTGTTATCTTCCAAAGTTCACCCGCAGATGAATCTCACTTTGCACCAGGTGTACCGGGTGACCCCAAATTTTATGCATAGCCTTCACTGGGCCTTGCGCTTAATTTCCATATTTTTCGTGAAATCCACTTTCTGTGAAACACCTCTTTAATGTGAAACTGAATTCTTTTACACGCATCTGTTTATTTTACGCAAAACATTTTCTTTACGGGACAATACTGCTTTTTCGCGCACCTCCATTCTTTTACGTGCATCCTTTGCTTTATGTGAAAAAATACTTTTACACGCAAACTTGTTGTTTATGCATAACTCCTTTGTATACCCAAATTTTTCACACCAGATCTCGGATACTCTATATGTCTTAATGTTTTTTGAATGAGACAGGTCACCTCATATTTATCGGAAAAATCGACCCTTGTACGAAAAACTCTCCTTCCACGCGTAATCATCTTCGAGCATGAAAAACTAATCTTCTACGCAACTTAATATTTTGTGAAATGATCTATTATTTAACACACATCCTGACTTTAATAGTTTTTGAGATTCTGATCTTGAGGCCATCTCTTGTAAGAAAAGCTACATTCATCTATTTTCCACATCACTTCATTATTTCACGCACCAATTTCTTTTTCTACGCACCACTGATATTTTGCACGCACCTCCTAACTTTTCCAATTTTCGAGATTTTGATCTCAAACCACATTTTTCACAAAAAACATCCTGTCACTATTTCATGCACCACGCCAATATTTCGCACACCACTTTCTTTTTCGCACACTATTCTAATTTTGCACCGCTTCCAAATCATCCATTCCTTTGTCGAGGTTCTTCAATCGAACATGTATATTCAAAAACATCTCTTGAACCCAAAATATCACCATGTAAACCCCCTTTTTTCAACAAATTATTCATTGTGGTTTTCTACGTGAACAAACCCAACACGGAGGTCCACACTGTCAATAAACACAAACAACTCAAAAATAATTCAATGATACCTTGATAGAATTTTTGCCAACATATAGTACACAAAAGATAGTTGTATTATTATGTCATCTTCATTATAAATTATTTATATGGGGTGGAATAGTAAATAAACATATAAACACCAGATTAATAGTTAAACCTCTTCTTTTAAAAAACCTTTAGCTTACCCGAAAATCCATAAATGGATGGTCTTCTGGTGATATCATGGCATCTAAGATGTGGTTATGGGATTTAAGAAGGTATTTTTTTGAAATTAATATTTTATAAATAGAAAATGTGTTAACAATATATGAGATGAGGTTCCCTTTTACAAGTGATATGGGCGGATGTCCTGTAAATATATAATGTTTTCAAATATCATAAATTCATTTTTTATGAGAATGATATAGAAAGTGAAAAAAAATAAATTTTTTGATAGGGAATATTTTAAATCCCTTTGACCCATCAAAATTACAAAATTTTAAGTGAATATGTAATCCTCCTATAATAGCATAATCCCCTCATTAACTCTTTTCAACCATTATAGCGATGAAAAATTATTACCATAGTTACGGTTTATTATAGTTAAAAATAAATTTTTCTTTATAACAACACTTTAACATGATGTTTCCAAAAATTTTATCTTTTTTATCACATCTAATATAAATATTTTTAAATTAATTTTAAAATAATCTCATATTCTATAATGAAAATATTTTTAATAAAAAGTATTTTTATAATCATTAAATGAGTTGATTATAATTATTTTTTCACATACCAAAAGTAGTTAAATGTTAATTTATGTAATTTATTAATTTAAATATACATTCCATTCATACAATTAATTAATATAAATTATATTAATTTTTTATGATAAAACACATTGTACACATAAAAATAATTTTCTAGAAAATGTATCTATTATAAACCTCCCCTTCAAAGATGCCCCTCATTAGTTGGCAATAGAGAAAGGAATAAAATTACACCCAGAGTCCCACCTCTTGTATTCCTTAGGGGGGAGACCAACACCGTGGGTGTAAAAATATAACAAAATGGAGGCATTAACCTATTTATCATAACCAGGATTGGGAAATAAGATGTATCAAAATCAATGAAATCCAAGTTATATATATGTAAAAGAATCCAAAATCCATCCCACATGCAAGTAACAAAATGTAACCGATACAAAGAAAGAGTCTCTAAGGTAAATACCTGATGTAATGGTAAGTAGCAACACAACAATTGTCCCTAATGTCCATGGTAATAATGTCCATCACGGACCTTGTAGTTCTCCTGGAAACCTGAAAGCAATTTTATATACGTCGGGGGAGCATTAATGTATACTCAGTGGGAAATATGAATAATATAGTGAAAAAGTGGAGGGACATACTAATGACCTCGTGACAAAATATTTGAACCCAAAAGCACCTAAAATAGGACACTAACCAGCCCATCCTCACTAAAGCAATGCTCAACAACTATCCCAAATCATGTAGAGTAATATAGTGAACATTTATGATATAGTACCCTACACCACTTTCCCACTAATTGACCACACTGACAACCTAAAGAAAATCATCTTGGTACTCCAACCTATTCAAAACATGAGAAAAAACATCCTTCCCATAGACACCTAGGCTTCACAACAACATCTCAATCTCCCTACAGACACATGTCCCACAAAAAAAATCTCATTGTTGCCTACAGATACCTGGTACACAAACCACACCACATCCCGAAGAAACTTAGGAACCACAACCCATCTCATATGAAAGAAACATAATATATACAAATCACTCGCACTCACCTGGGACTCAAAAACGACAACCTAACCAAATAAAAATTTCTATCACTACCTGGAAGAGGGAGCCAAGAATATTTTGCATCCAACCATAAATCCTCTTACAATGTTGTTTGGAAAATAAACCCACCCCTATAATAATGGGGGTGTTTGGCATGTATTTCTGAACTAGGGTGGGGTGATATAGAATAATAAAATGTACAAATATATGTACCAAATACTCATCCTAACCAATGGGTTCTCAAGAAAAAAACAATGTCTCACAGCAATCCTTACTAATACCTCTATAATTCACACACCACATAACAAGCCACAATCCCATTTCTTGTTTCCCAGCCAAAATTTCGAATTAACCATTTCTGTTCATTAATAAACAATTCATTTATGAAAACCATCACAACTTGGAAACTATTGAACACAATCCATAACAAGAAACACAACCATGGTCATCGGTGAAAGTGAAACGATAATAAATTAATGTATCTCCACATTCAGCTAAGTTAATGTCACGTAATAACCAAACCAAACCCCAATGCACAACCCCATTAATCACCCATCACTGCCCAATAGTCATACAACCTCTCTACCCCACACAAGTCCATCTATTCAAAAATAAACACACAACAGACACCTGTTATCCACAAACATTCCACTGAAAACCCAAGAAAACCCACATTCAACAATATGACCATTGTATATCTCATACACTACTCACACATAACAACATTTATACCACACATCACATTAACCCACATATGAAAGCACAACAAAAATTTTACATTTAATAATAACCCCATTATTAATTGCACTTCATAGTTTAGGGGTTATCACATAAACAAGGAATGGATGTCCTGGGAAATTTCATCATTACCCAAGTGTATGTATTTGAAAAATTTAAATTTCCACCTATTTAACAAGAGAAAGTTGATATGAAACTTGTTAAGTGCATAAGAAAAGGCCAACAACGGCCACAATTTTCAGTGTGGTTCTTACCCCATTAATTTTTACAATATCATAACAAGCTTATGTATATAAAAGCATGAGATCAAACTACATTAACCCATCCAATTTAAATGTACAATTATATATCTATGATTAAGGTGGCATAACTATGATCTTCAATAATCCATTGTAGATCCCTCCAACTAGATGATAAATCAAAGTGAAACTATGGAGAAACCCTACATGAGATAATATTTTTGATTAGGCGAGGAAGATATCCCGAAAGAGATGATAACACAACTAATAATGTTGAATAAAATATTTTTAACCAATGAGTTATCAATATGTTACCCAATATTTAATCCAAATCCAACCTAAAATGCAACATGAAATTATGGGGTAGGAAAAATAGAAAACTGATGAAAATGAGTTGAAAACATACCACATGCTGATAACAGTCCACCCACAAAGAACCACCAGATTTAATTGTCCAAGGTGGGAGGAGAGGGGATTGATGGTATCATCATGGTGCCATGGGTTAGTCTGGAGCTAGAGGGAGGGAAGAAACATTGAAATGAAATAAAAGGTTTAGCTGAAAAAAGGAAAATAAAATTGGTTTGGGGTATTACAAGAGGTTTAATACCCTTTCACATTGTTTAACCCTTTGAGGTCCACTTCCACTAAAAAAACCATTTGCTAACAGATTTACTTAATTTTTTAAACCTCAAATCCCTTTTCCCTATGAACCCTTTCAGACAAACCATTAACTTAAGATTCACATTGAGTAGAGAGAAACCAAATATTTTATCATTCTATTATATCTCAACTGAAGTACAAGAAACATCGACGTATGTTTATTTATTTAAAAACAAACATCAAAATATAATTCAATCCATTATAATAAAATTATCATTTTTTATAAAAATTACCATAGTATCAATAATAACACATTTAGTTGAATATAAAAATTGAAAATTTTAAATAATTATAAAGAATAAATAATATTAAATTGGTATGTGAAATTCCATTTATGTAGTATTAGTTAAAAGAAAACATTATTTTCAAACTTTTATAAGAAGTTAAATATGATTCTATTGGAAAAAAAACTGAAAATTTCATATTTAATCATATTTAAAGAATGTGAACAGAATTAAAAAAATTATAAAGAAAATTATTTAGATAAAAAATTTATAAAATAATTTTAATAACATGGACATGGAAGAGAAAGAATCCTCACTAAAAAATAATAATAGGGACGTGATTTCATAAAAATAATTTAAATTTTGTTTTTGATTTAAAATAGAGGTTATTTAGGGAAAAGATGATAAATATAAACAAATATAGATGATAAAATTAATTTATTTTATATTATAAGTAAAAAAATCCATTTAATTGAACATTATCCAAAACAATCGTCAAAGTAAATGGGATGTTAACATAAACCCTTTCTTAATGTCTCTTTATGAATCACACTTGTTCACCCCTTCTATGAAATAAATGTAGATTTCTCATAAATATATTATTAATCAATATTAAAATATATCAATCCATTATAAAATTCTATTTCTATTTGGTAAAATATTCATCATTTATATAAACATTTATGGTGTGAACAATTCTATTTCTGAACCATGTTTTTGTTTGATGGTCCAAATACCTGAAAATTTATCATAGTTTAATGAAATTAAAAAAACATAATGATGTCATTAATAAGATATTAATTACGTAAAAATACAATTATAACCCTATATATATGGTTCTGATGAAAAGTTATTCACATCATGATGTTGAGACGATAGTCTATATGTATGCATGCATAGTGTTTTCACCTTTGTATGGATTGAATGAATGAAAGGTAAAAACAATTAAAATTAGAAGATTAATAATATTATATGAAATATAAAATATATGTTCTAAATTAAATTTTATTATATTTCTTGTATAATGGAAATGAAAATGAAAAATAATGATTTGTGGAGGTCATTGTCCACATATATGCACCCCGGACGTCATCATTTTACACTAGAAGGAAAAAAGAGTGGAAAAGAGTAGTTACATAAACGTAGTTATATTATAGTGTTAGGACCCAATGGGGCCTAGATACCATGAGAGGGGGGGTGAATCAGGGTATGTATATTCTATTTCAAAATTATTCATGCCCCACTGGATCATGATCTCTATATTATAAGGGTCAGTTTGTTTGCTCTTATGTTGTTAATGATTATATTGTTTTTTACTTATTTATCTGATAAGGATGCTTTGGATGAAATATAGGGAAGTAAGAAATAAGAAACATAGATTTTTACATGGTTCACCCTCATTGGGCTACATCCAAGGAGAATAAAATGGCGATGTCCACCTATACCAAATCCACTAAAGCTCACTGCCAATTTACAATGTTCATATTAGATCACTTCAATGCCCAATATCACTTACTTTACAATGTTTACTGTTAGGTCACTACTTTTTCAAGGGGCACTCCCTGTTCCTCTCTCTGTATATCTCACTACCGGTATAAAGGATCACCTCCTTCTTATTCCATTTCTCACTTCTCTGGAAAGAATCAATACCCAGTTTATGGACTTGTAGATCCCTTCATTATCACTAATGAATGCATCCTCCATAGTATGTAGATGATCTTTTGACATCCTAATTTCACCCAAAGATGATTATAAATTTGCACCGGGTGTACCAACAATCCCAATTTTTACATGCATCCTTCACTGGGACTTGCACGTAATTTCATGATTTTGCATGTAATCCCCTTTTCATGCAAAACCACTTTTACAAACAACTGAATTATTTTATATGTAGTTGTTTTTTATGCGAAACTGACTTCATTTAGACATATTTGATTCTTTTACATGCAACCTTTTCTTTACGCACAAATACTGATTTTACGTGCAACTCCCATCTTTTACGCTCATAATTTGTTTTATGTGGAAACACTCATTTTACGCGCAAACTTGTTGTTTACGTGAAACTCTTTTGCATACCCCAATTTCGCTCTACAAAGCTCGGATACTCTCTAATTATTCATCATTTTCAAAAGATGGGGTTCACATGGTATTTATAGGCAAAATAAACCCCTATGCGAAAAACCCTCCTTCCGAGCGTAATCCTCATCGAGAGAAAAAAACAAATCATTCGCAAAACATCATATTTCACATAATGCTCCAATTTTTCGTAAACTTCATGCCTTTTCCAATTTTTGAGCTTTTGATCTCTATACCACCACTGGAGCAAAAAGATACATTCCTCTATTTTGTGCATCTTACCATTATTTCACGCACCACTTTTTTCGTGCATTTCTCTAATTTTGGGAGCACCTTATTCCTTTGCCAAATTTCGAGCTTATGATCTCGAACCACTTTTTGAATGAAAAAATTCCTGTCACTATTTCACACACCCCACAAATATTTCGTGCACTACATTCATTTTTGTGCTCCACTCTAATTTCTCACACACCCCCAATTTTCAAAAACATATCTCTCCATTATCCAATATTGAGGCCAGAAAAATTTTCAATCACTTTAAAACAGCACCACCTTGTATCTTATATTTTTTCACCACCTCCTGATTGTCAATTCCTTTTTCGAGGTTCTTAAATCAAACATGGATAGAAAAAAACATCTCTTGAACCAGAAAAATCACCATGTATACCCCATTTGTCAACAAATTATTCATCATGGTCTGCTTTGTGAACATAAAAACATAGAGGACCACAATGTCAACAAACCACATCAAAAATGAATCAATGCTACCTTGAGGGATTTTTTCCTAACAATCTCACCCTTTTGGTTTCTGACAACTTTTATCATAAATTTTTTTGTACTTTGATACCTCATTAATGTTTCTTCCAGCCGCTACCACTATTATTCTCTTGTGATATAGATATCGATCAATTATTTACTCAACATATACTCTAATCCCACATGGGCAATGCTCATCATGAGAAATAATAGTAAATAAAAAGATCCTCAATGAATAACCTAATTTCAAAAACCAAATTTTGACACCAAAATGATTCCAATTGAAAAAATAATACCAATTGTTCATTCTACAATAATAACAATTGGTGATAGCTGGAAACCATCTGACACCATTCTAATACCACTCTTTTACTTTTATCACAATCCTATACAGTCGGGATATCTGTTCTTTGATCGATCACTTATACCATCATCAGATTTGAAACTCATTCTCCCCCTTTCTTGTTTCTCCCCCTTATCTCACTACTCCACCTATCGGCTTCTCCTCACATCTTTGACAAATATATTTTATCACTTATTTAGCCACAGTTTTCCCCCTTGAGGAGTCACTATTTATCCCCCTTTATCAATGAACCCAAAGGTAACTTCTTTGTGGTATGCAATATATTATTGAATTCATATCAACAAATAAGGGAAAAACACACCATACGTTAGGGAAAAGTGGTATCAAATCCAAACCTTTTCAAGTTCGGGGAGTCGACTAGATTCCTAATGCCAGCTGATGCCTCTCAAAAGCTTCCTTGGGCAAGGCCTCTCTATGAATGTCTGCAGCCTATAGTTCTATAGGCACATACTCAAAATTCATTATTCATTGCTCAATATTTTCCTTCGTAAAATAATACTTTATCTCAATATGAATTGTACTGGAGTGATAGATGATATTTTTGCTGAGATTTATAGCACATGTGTCATCGAAATGAATTCTGATCAGAGACATCACTTCAACTCCCGTATCGTTATGATGATGCTTCATCCATAAAAATTATAAGCAAGATTGAGTTGGTGAAATATAATCAGCTTATATGGTGCTAAATGGAATGAAATCATGATTCATGATTAGTTAATAAATATAAAGACAACCATGTTAGAAAGAACCTCCCAATGTTGATTTCCTGTTATCCGTTGAACCAGAAAAATCCGCATCATTATATCCCAATAACTCTATTAGAGTTTTGTCACTATATATCAATCTGAAATCCATTGTTCCCTTGATATACTGAAGTATTCTTTTTTACTACAAGCATTTGGCTTTCCATGGGATTAAGTTTATATCAAACTTCTTGGCATGTGGTGAAAGCATTATCAATTATCATCGCTCTCAGGTACAGTAAAATATCAATAATTTGCCTGTATTATGTGATATTAACTTCTATTCCATTGTAATATTTTGATAATTTCTTCCAGATCACAAATGGAGTCTTCATCTCCTTGTAATTTTACATTCCAAGTCTTCTCAGAACCTTGTTTCAATATTTCTGAAAACCACCTTCACTATGCTTCATCAGAAACTGACCTTCTTCAAATATTGATACAACATTGAATACAATGCTCTTATAACTTCTCAATATTAAATTATTCTTTCAGAATCACATTAAAAAATTCAAAAATGACATGACTTTTGATCACTATGAACTTTTGTTGCATTCTAATGTCTAAGAATAATCAGATTGTCTCCATCCCTCATCTTCCATGTCGGCACTGGCACTGTCTGACTAATAGTTGTATCTTTCAATTCAATTTCATCTCAACTAATTGACTTTGATGTTAATATAGA
This sequence comes from Viscum album, assembly GCA_963277665.1. Classification (NCBI taxonomy): domain Eukaryota; kingdom Viridiplantae; phylum Streptophyta; class Magnoliopsida; order Santalales; family Viscaceae; genus Viscum; species Viscum album. The sequence goes on along the minus strand of OY728159.1, from coordinate 1,142,556,481 downwards.
ATTTTCATCATCATGGTCATTATCATTGTATACTTATAAATTATCATTTTCAACTTCTACTCCCCCTGAGCCTCTTACAACTACATCCATTTAAACAGAAAAAATGTCACTGTGTCATTGATCGATGATGTAATTTCATTAAACTACTTTTCTAATATTCTTCTTGAAACATCATTGATATTTTCTTGTATCTTCTAGGTATCCTAAATTGGTCAGCTAATACCATAATATTAGAATGAAATAAATAATTATGAAATACAAGAATATTTCTACTTCTCCCTCAATATGTCTTCTCCCGATATTCTCTATATAGACAACACCTATGTTGGGTCATCCAATTGTTTCATTGATTGATAGTTCATTTAATTACGATATTTCATGCTCCCCCTACGTCATTATATAACTTATGTGGTTAATCTCACTTTTTATACCCATAATTATTCATCTCCTCCTACTTAATTCATTCTAATCTAGAACATGGAATTGAGCCACCAACAAAATCTCTAAGCCTATAGAGTTGGAACTCAGTGTAGGAAACAAGAGAAAATGTTTATGACACAATCACTTTTTATTTTTCTTAGTTTCTCACATTCTTATTCATGTTTGGTGATTAATTTTAATCAATTGAAAATCTAGAGCATATCACCTCATAACATGGAATCATTAAATTCCACTTCCCCTAAGATCGTATCTCCATAAAACATGAGACACCTGAATCATCAATTATAAAAATTTATATACATAGAGAGAGGGGACTTTATGGAATCCTCGAGATGAGGATTGTGGTTGATTTTAATGGGTGAACCCTTAGATTATTTCTTTAAGAGCATCACACTCATTCCATTCCAGCTCTAGCAGGTAGGCCAACTTCAATTGTACTGGCCATATGACTAAGTATTCATTTCCCACATGCTAAGCATTTTTCTGATATGTAGGTTTTTCAGGTTTGGCCTTTCACACACATTGGTGTTTAAACCTACTAGTATAAATTTCATTCTCTGATGTCCCTACAATATGAAATTTCCCTTGATTTCTTATAAAGGTTGGAATCTCTCTACTTTCCATATTCCCTTGCATCATCCACAATTATAGGGACCATCCACATTCCTCTACTTCTCGATGTCACCCACAACATGCAGATTTTCCAATTCACTCTTTTTTAATCATTATTTTATCATATATTGGATTCACCACACTATTTTTTGCTGGTGGTATGTCCTCCAGTGAACATACATTCTTCTTACTCATAGTTGAAGCATCTCCTGCCTTTTTCTTCTAGATTTGTTCATGTTCTTTCTGAGTGATATGTTGTGAGTGTGACAGATGAGGTGAATGATACACATTTTATTAGTATCCTTGTGATTCTCCTGAGGCTCTAAGACTATTCTTCAACTTAACACTTTGTCTCCCAGTTTATAATTTCTCATTATGCATCACTGGAGCCGAGAATTTCCTTTCGAGTCCCTTTTCTTTTACTGCATTCTTCTTAATACAATGAATTCCCAAATTCCCATAACGAGAACATACAACACGACTTCCTTCAAAGGAATATATCATTTCAACATTTTCCTGCTGAGAATTTGATGTATCTTTCGTTCTTCTTTAGACATTTATCTCATGAGCATCCCAAAACATACTCATATTGTGTCCCATTCTTCCACAGTAATAGCATCTGATGAATGTTCTCCTTTGAGAGAATATTCTATGTGATTTCTCATGACGCTTCTTATTATTCTCAGATATATTATTGTTTCTATTTTAGTAGACTTAAATGTATTCTTCATCCTCTAAAAAAATCATGATTTATGATCACGAATGCCACAAAAATAACACATGTTATCATTGCTTCTTATAAAATCCTTTTTAAAACTATATATAACACCTACAAGGTTTTTCTTATCTCTGGAAATTTTAAATATTAATTTTATATCATTCATAGGAGTGGGATCATCATATCAAATAATATATTTTCATAAAATGGATGACCTTTGGGTTGATACAATCCATTCATGCTTCTTTTATGAAGTAGCATATTTGGTTTTCATTTCATCATCACCTACCAAAGGATAATAAAATAATAAGTGTAAGGAATGCTTCAACTTGGTATTCTCTTTGGAATTAGATTTATTCATTTCATTATTGACTAAATTTTTCTCTTCCTACTATTTCATAATCTTCTTATCTCTTGATTCATGTTGGGAATTGAGTTCTATTTTGAGATTCTTTCCACTTCTCATCTCATCTTCTAGTTCTCATGGGAGCTTATCTTCCATATCACTTTTCTCATTTATTTTCAATTTTTCTTCAGTAACAAAATTAAAAGACTGATGCATTACATTGTTGTTGCCTTTTATCATTTTGAACTAATTCAGATAGGTGTGTAAGAAGAGAATCACTTTTGGATTTCTGATTCTAAATTTCATCAGAGTTTAGATTATTTCCCTTAACATCATCTTAGAGAATTTCTCACTTTATAGAAAATATTTGAATTTGATCATCATATAATCATTCTTGTAACTCAAATCAGTAGCCACATTAGTAAGACTATGATTTAATCCTCATATCTTGTTGACCTCAATTTCCAATTCCTGGATTTGTGTATATTTACATTTTACTTCTTCATTCAATTTCTGATCTAATACCTTTTTCATATAGACATCATCTACCAATGAACTTCTTGAATATTCTTCATCAGTATTAGTTTCAGCGTCACATAGAATTTCATGTACATTACATGTTACAACATCATTATTAAGTGAATCTATATTTTCTCTATCAGATTCATCCAAGCCTTCCTTCAGCAAGCTGTTTGATTCCATTAGTTCAATATCACTTTTTCCGTAAACACTTCTACACTAAGGAATTCCATTATACTCTCCTTCTATTTCATTTATTTTTTCCCATTGTCAAGGAACAACAAGATAAGAGCCGACTAAATCTTCAACCACAAAAAACTAACTGAACCATGTAAGAGAAATAAAATCTGATAAAAGAAACTTATCCCTATGATACAAATTTTTTGGAACAAAAGGGGACTAGATAGCTTTAGGTTGGGGTGAATCAAGGTATGGATATTCTATTTCAAAATTATTCATTCCCCACTGGATCTTGACCTCTTTATTATATGGGTCACTTTGTTTTCCCTTATGTTGTTAATGTTTATATTGTATTTTCTTTATTTATATGATAAATATGTTTTGGAAGCAATATAGGGAAGAAAGTAGGTAGACACAAGGATGTTTACTTGGTTCACCCTCACTTGGCTACGTCTAAGGAGCATACAACGTTGATGTCCCACTATACCAAATCAACTAAATCTCACTTCCAATTTACAATGTTTTTGCTAGATCACTTACATTCCCAGGCTCACTACTAATACAATGTTTAATGTTAGATCACTGCTTTCTCAATGGCCACTCCATGTTCCTCTCTCTCTGGCTCATTACTGGTAGAAAGGATCACCTTCTTCCTCTTCCTTTTCACACTGCTCTGGAAAGGTTCCACACATAGTTTATCGACACGTATGTCCCCTATTTATCAATAACAAATACATCCTCCTCTATATGTAGAATCTCTTTTAATGTCCAACTTTCACCCACAGATGAATATCACTTTGCACCAGGTGTACCGAGCAACCACAATTTTTACGCGCAACCTTCACTGGGACTTGTATGTAATTTCCTAATTTTTCATGAAATACAATTTTTCTGAAACACCTCTTTGACATGAAACTTAATTCTTTTACACGCAACTGTTTCTTTTACGTGCAACCTTTTCTTTGCGGGAAAATACTACTTTTACATGCAAATCCATTCTTTTACGCGCACCATTTGTTTTATGTGCAAAAAGTTCTTTTACACGGAAACTTGTTGTTTACGGGTAACTCTTTTGTGTACTCCAATTTTTTTTCCATAGCATTTATACTCTCCATGTCTTGATATTTTTTGAATGAGACTGGTCACATCATCGTTATAGTAACAATCCATGTTTGTGCAAAAAACCATCCTTCTGCGTGTAATCCTCTTCGAGCAAGAAAAACAAATATTCCACTCAACATAATATTTTCCACAATGCTATATTATTTTACACACCTCATACCTTTACAAATTTTTTAGATTCTTATCTAAAGGCCTTCTCTTGAATGAAAATCTACATTCCTCTATTTCACGCGTCACACCATAATTTTGCGTAGCACATTTTTTCTGCACACTATTCTCATTTTGCATGCACCTCATACCTTTTCTAATTTTAGATCTTTTGATCTCAAACAACTTTTTGCATGAAAAACATCATATCACTATTTCGTGGACCATGCCAATATTTTTCACACCACATTCTTTTTCGTGCACCACTCTAATTTTGCACCACTTCTAAATCATCTATTCCTTTGTTGAGGTTCTTAAATCAAACATGGATAGTCAACAGCATCTCATGAACCCAAAATATTACCATGTAAACCCCATTTTCCCCAAATTATACAGCATGGTTTGCTATACCAACAAACACAACACTGAGGCCCACTTTTTTAACAAACACAATCACCTCAAGAATGCTTCAATGATACCTTGAGGGTTTATTTCCCAACATATAGTATATGAATGATACTTTTATTATTATATAATCATCATTATAAATTATTTAGGTGAGGTGGAGGAATAAATAAACATGGAAACACTATCATAAGAGTTAAAACTCTTCTTTGAAAAAACATCTGGCTTACCCCAAAATCCATAAATGGATGGTCTTCTGGTGATATCATGGCTTCTAGGATGTGGTTATGGGATTTAAGAAGGCAGTTTTTTGAAAGTAATGGTTTATAAACTAAAAATTTTCTAAAAAAATATGAGAGTAGGTTCCCTATTACAAGTCATATCGGTGGAAGTCTTGTAAATATTCAATGTTTTCAAATAACATAAATTCATTTTCATGTGAAAGATAATTAAAGTGTAAAAAAATATATTTTTTGATAGGAAATATTTTAAATTTTTTTGACCAATCAAATTTATAAAATTTTAAGTGAATATTTAATCCTCCTATAATAGCTTAATCCCCTCATTAACTCATTTCAACCATTACATAGATGAAAAATTATTACCATAGTTACGGTTCAATACAGTTAAAAATGAATGTTTCCTTATAAATAGACTTTAACATGATGTTTCCAATTTTTTTATCTTTTTTATAAAATATAATATAAATATTTTTGAATTAATGATAAAACAATCTCATATTACATAATGAAATTATTTTTAATAAAAAGTACTTTTATAATCATTAAATAAGTTGATAGTAATTATTTTTAAACTTACCAAAAGTAGTTAAATTATAATTTATATAATTTATTAATTTATATATACATTCCATTGATAGAATTAATCAATATATATTATCTTAATTTATTATGATAAAACCCATTGTTCACATTAAAATAGTTATCTAGAAAATGTCTCTATCATGACCCCACCCTCTAAAGATGGCCCTCATTAGCTGGAAATGGTGAAAGGGAGATAATGAAACCCAGAGTCCCACCTCATGTATTACCTAGGGCGGAGACCAACACCATGGGTATAGAAATATAACAAAATGGAGGCATTAACCTGTTTATAGTATACATGATTAGGAAAAAATATGAATCGAAATCAATAAAAATCATAGGTATATATATATATATATTTAAGAAGCCAAAATCCATCCCACATGCATGTAATAAAATGTAAGTGATACAAAGAAAGAGTATTCAATGTAAATACCTAATAGAAAGGTAAGTAGTGACACAACAATTGTCCCCATGGTCCAAGCTAGTAATGTACAGCATGGTCCATGTAGTCCTCTTGTAAACCAGAAATCAATTTTATATAAATAGGGGGAGCATTAAAGTATACTTGGTAAAAAATCCATATAATACCGTGAACAAGTGGGGTGACATACTAATGACCTCGTGAGAAAATATTTGAAAAAAAAGCACATAAAAAGGGAAAATAACCAACCCAGCCTCAATAATGTAATGCTCAACAAATAACACAAATCACGTAGAGTAATATAGAGAACATTGAAGATAGAGTAAGTTGCCCCACATTCCCACTAATTAACCGCACTAACACCCTACTGAAAAACATCTTGGCACTCCCACACATTCAAAACATACGAAACAACATCTTTCCCATAGACACCTAGGACTCACAAAAACATCTCAAACTGCCTACATACACATGTCCTACAAAAAAAATCTCATTGCTGCCTACAGACACCTTGTCTAGAAACCACACCACATCCTATTGAAACATAGGAACCACAACCAATATCATCTCAAAGACAACTAGGATATACAAATCCCCCACACTCACCTGGGACTCAAAAAACACAATGTGGCTAAAGAATAATTGTCTATCACTACCTGGAAGAGGAAGCGAGGAAGATTTGGTGTCCAACCATCAATCATGTAACCATGTTGTTTGCCAAAATACACCCACCCCTATAACAAGTGGTGGTTTGGCATATAGTTATGAAATAGTGTGGGGTGCAATAGAATAATTAAAAGTAAACATATATGCACCAAATACTCATCCCAACCTATGGGTACTCAAGAAAAAACTAGGCCATGAGACAACCCTTGTTACTACCTCCAAAATTCTCACCCCACATAACAATCCACAATCCCATTTCATGTTTCCCATAAAAAATTTCCATTAAACCATTTATGTTCATTATTAAGCAGTTCATTTATAAAAACCATCACTACTAGGAAACTATTAACAATAATCCATAACATGAATCTCAACCATGGTCATCTGCGAAAGTGAAGATATAATAAACTAAAGTAGCACCACATTTATCTAAATTAAAGTCACGTAATAACCAAACAAAACCCCAACGCACAACCCCATTTAGTCACCCATCACCACCCAATAGTCATACAACCTCGCTACACCACACAAGTTCATCCATTCATAAATAAACACACAACACACACTTGTTATCCACAAACCTACCACTGCATAACCAAGAAAACTCACAATCCACAACATGAAAAAAACATATCCCATACACCCCTCACACAAAACCAACTCCATCCCACACATCACATTACCCCACATATCAATGCACAACAAAAATTATAGATTAAATAAGAACCACATTATTAATTGCACTTCATAATTTATGGGTTATCACATAAACAAGGAATGGATGTCCTAGGAAATTTCATCATTACCCAAGTGTACCTATTTAAAAATTTTAAATTTACACCTATTTAACTTGAGCAGGTCGACGTGAAACTTGTTTAGTGCATAAGAAAAGTTCAAAAAAGGCCAGAATTTTCAGTGTGGTGCTTAGCCCATTAAATTCTAAAATATCACAACAAGTTTATGTCTATAAAAGAATGAGATCAAACCACATTACCCCATATAAATTAAACATCCTATTATTTATCAATGATTATGGAGTCTCAACTATGATCTTCAACAAAAAAACATAGATCCCTCCCACTTGATGATAAATCAAAGTGAAACTAAGGAGAATCCCTACCTCAGATAAGATTTTTGATTCATCCATAAATTGTAAGGCGAGGAAGAATGCCCAGAAGAGAAAATCACAAAACTAGAAATGTAGAATAACCTATTTTTCACTAATGGGTTATCAAAATGATACCCCATAATTCAACCAAATCCAGCCGAAAATTATGGGGTAGGAATAAGAGAAAAATGATGAAAATGAGATGAAAATATTCCACATGCCGATAATCAATCACCCAAAAAGAACCACCAGATTTGACTGTCCAAGGTGGGAGGAGAGGGGATCGATGGTCTCCTCAGGGTGCCTTGGGTTTTTCTGGAGCTAGTAGAAAATAAGAAACATTGAAATGAAATAAAAGGTTTTACTGAATAAAACAATAAAATAAAACTAATTTGGGGAATTAAAAGATGTGTAATACCCTTTCACATCGTTTAACCCTTTGAAGTCCACATCTACTAAAAACCCCATTGCAAATCAGATTTATTTTATTTTTAAAACCTGGATTCCCCTTTATCTATGAAACCTTCTAGACAAACCATTAACCTATGATTCACATTGTGTAACCTCATTAAACAATATGTAATACTCCAACCTAATTCATTTAGTATCTGAAGCTCTCTAAGCATTCCTTGAACATTTCCAACCACAAAAAACCCACAATGTAATTGACTCGGGGAACACAAATCATTACATCTCATATCTCTCAAAATATTATCTTCCTCGATAATCCAAAAATAACCAATAATAATTGGGTGGGGGCGTTCCAAACATCTACAATGTGAGATACCTCTCATGGACCCTACAATATTACAAATTCCTCTAACAACCCAACACATAAGAGTCCAAAAATAAACCACCCTACATTGATCAAAAGTGGGATTGAAACCTCAACATCCATCAAAAAAATCATTTTACAATTAATACTGAAAAAGACAACAAAAAAATCATGCAAGAATAAAAACATGGTGTCTTGAACACTCAAATTGAGGAATATCACCCTCCATGTTCAGTTAATATCTGTTTTGGGTGGCATAGAATTTACCGCACTTGATCATTCACATCCCCATTAATAGATAAATATTAGAAATCAGTTCCTCCCCTATTAATATTTATAGACTTAATCGTATATTACGGTAGAAAGAAAAAAAAATTTAATATTAAATAATGTTTAAAAACCTCATTAAAAATTAAAACATACCAAGGTAAAAATAAAAAAAAATTCTTGGCACTGGGCAAGAATTTTCACTTCTCGATCTTGTGTACTGTAATACCGGAAACCATGCCTCCACAATTAGTAGATCAAGGGAATGGTCCACCCAAAATGATCATTCTCACAATGATCTTGGATCATCTAGTAGATGATCCAAGAACATTGTGTCATCTTTGATATCTATCTCTCCCAAATCGATGACATGGGAGTCATTAGGTTGATGCCGACAAAACTGAGAGATTTTAAAGACGTCATGGATCATCTCCATATTCTGTTCCAGTGCTGTCTTGTTTGACATCTCATAAACTCATCCCCACACCGTGAAGGGTCTAATGAACTTGGGAAAAATCATGCATCCTCTACCGAACCTCAAGTTCCCATGAATAGAGGAAACCATCAAGAAGACATTGTCCCCATCCTCAAACTCTATGAGTCTACTCCTATGATCAACATTTGACTTATAATGGTATTTTTTTAAATTCATCCGATCATGGACAATAAGAACCTTCCCTTTCTGGGTTTTCCCCTTTTAAGGAACAATAATAGATATCTCAAAAACCGCTTTCCAACACAAATAAAAATGACATAACCTTTCATATAGGGCTTCAAACAAATCCATTCAAATAGAATAGTGATAGATACTATTGTAATCACACTCTACCAAGGGAAATTGTCACCCCCTATACCTAGAAAAGTCAAGATGCATTCTTCCAACATGTCCTCAAATGTTTGGATGGTCCACTCTATCTTCCTATCTATAAAAGGGTACAAGGTAGTGCTATGTTGTAAATGAGTGCAAAAAGGAGGATGCAATCCCCTCCAAAATAGTGTGGTAAATTGTGTATACCGGTATAAGGCAATGGACCTTATAACTCCATGCTACCACACTACCTCATCCACACACTTCCTCGACAAGGAATCCACTATGCCTGATTCCTTGATTTCCACGAAGTATTCCAATTTTTTATTTGATCACCTACTACACAGATAACATCATAGCCTCCCTGAGCCTTGGGTAGTCATGTTCTAAAATCCATCGATATTCCATTCCAAATCCACTCAGATATATCTATGAGATGAAAAAAACCATTGGCAACAGGTTTCCCATACATCAACATCTAGAATATTATGCACTTTCCCACAAACTCCACCACATACAAATTCATACTCAGCCACAAAAACTACTCCTTGAAGCCACGGTGAATCATGTAAACCACTTGATGAACTACTAAACGTGATCCATGAAACACATGGAGTTCTCCACCTAATATTTCTATTAGATTGAACAGACTCCCATGAAACAACATCTGATTTTGACCATCCTCTAACCATCCTTCTAGAGCATCACCCTAGTAAATGTCATACATAATCACTTATGACTCAGACTCTCCCAACTAAGACTCATCCTCCAACGACTTTGGAGATTACTACAATACCATCTGAATCATACAACCTCTTCCACCATGCATTCTTACATTTATGTGCAAGGTGACAAAATCCTCCATCGCCTTCCAAGTGTTTGTAGATTCCCAAACTACCACTCTCTGTATCTTCCTTGTTAAATCATATGCTAAAATATTCACTTTTCCTAAGGTGTAGGATATCTAAAAATCATATCTCTAACGAAACTAAATCCACCACCACTATCAAAATTTTAGATCTTTTTGGGAATATATCTACCTTCAACTCCTGTGATCTAGGAGGACCAAAAAGCGCTCCCTATTGAGGAAATGACCACATAACATAAGTTCAGACATGATAGTTGATAGATCTAGATCATTGGTAGAACAATTATGTTCATTGTGACATAACTTTACAGATCCATAATAGATAACTCCCCACAGCTGCATCAGCACACACCCCATGCCCAGATGAGAAGAATCATAAAACAAATTGGACATGACACATTCCTCTTGAAATCAAAGAACATGAGGACTGAACAAATTACCATTTAGTTATATGAAATATACCTAACACTACTCGCTCAAATAAAGGCATGGTTCTTCTTAGTCAAAGTATTCAACAGAGCTAAATCTTGAGAGAAATCAGGTATAAATATTCAGTAGTATCCTCTTGGACACAAAAAACTAGGAGCCTCTGTACTGTTACTGGTGGGTTACCAAGAATAAACAACCTAAAAATTTAATGGGTCCAGTGGAACGCCTTGATGAGACACCACATGTCCAAGGAAGTTGACCTACCATGTCCAAAACATAGACATGGATAACTTTTCATATTGCTCATTTCATCAAAGAACCTCCATGACTATCCTGAGATGCTCGGTATGATCCTCTACTGAATTTGAGTATATCATAATGTCATTGATGAATATGATGAAAAACTGGTCTAGGAACTCAGGAAATATAAATTTCATAAATCTCATGAACAGGTCTAGTTCATTTGATACCTTGAATGACATAATGATGAACTCGAAGTTCCCAAACCTACACATGAAAGTAGTACTCTGGATATCACTGTCTTCACCCTCATATTGTGATACCCTGACCATTGATATATCATATAGAACTATATTTCTCCCCAAATCTAGTATAAAATGTTATCTATCCATATGATAGGGTAACTTCTCTTTATCGTCATCTGATTCAACCTATAGTAGTCTATGGACAGCCTGAGAACAACATTATCCTTATTTTCAAACAAGACAGAAGCACCCCATTTCAACACATTAGGTAGTATAAATACCATGTTCTGTAGGATTTCAACTAAAATATGAAACTCACATAACTATGATGGTCTCATCCTATTATGAGCCTTAGATTTCTTGAGAGGCACTAGGTTGTAGGTGTATCCTAAACTCAACATCACGTCACGGGGGTAGAGTCAGAAAATCCATGTGAAAGTTATCCATGAACACTGAAAAAACTCATGGAGCCTCCACCATCTCATTATACACTAATTACAATAATTTTTTGTCCAATAAAGAATGAAGAGGCTCCACATGCTGACAGCCCTCCTAACCGCTCTTCTCTCCAATAAAAGACACACACCGACCACAAACATATGAAAATAGGACCCTCCTCGAGAAGCAGTCGATAAAATCAAGTATGGAATAAAAATAGTAAATGAAAATAATGACATCATATGGATGTATCTGTAGAAAGAAAATATCCCCAAAAGACTATTGTGTCGCCATCATTAGTCTTCATCCCTGACATATATCAAACAAAATGGTTTGACCACAGAATAAATTTCATAAAACTAGGGGGCATTTTTAGACCTAAACATTGGGATAGAGGGGGAGAAAAAAAGGATCCCGAAGATATTGAAATGAATAATGAAAAATCAAGAGTACTGAACAAGCTAATCACACCTTGACTGATCACTGGACCTGCTAGAACTACTACCTCTACGACGTGTGTGTAACCATGCCTAGATCCTCTTTCACATCGGTGATGACCACCTCTCTAAACATGTCCATTTCATGGTCCTGGAATATTTCCATGAGTTTGGAATCCACCAACTATGTCTTCCCTCATTGGAGTAAGAGTATGTTGTCCATCTAGCTGAAACTATCTAATAGAAAGTATTTATGGTGGTGTGTGATAAACCTACCCACCTCCAAAATACCAAGATCAAACGGCCCTTAGGATCTAACTCCATCAGTTCCCATTAACTAAAAAAATTGATCACATCATCCAAATGCCAACAGGATAAGAATAGGGACCAGAATTATGAAATAGAAATGGATAGGGTCAACTCTCTGATGGTCAAAACCTCGAAGGCCTGGAACCTAAGACCTACTTCTGGTATCCTAGACCTTCAAAGAAAAATGCGGGACCTCCACTCATTGTATACATTCTAATGATGTCATCCAATAAACTAATTAATCCTCCTTCTAGACATCTATGTATGATGTCATGATATAGGGAGTGATTAAATTCTGGATAAGAGGATGATGTTTCTCCACTAAGTGTCTCATAAAAGACTCCTGATTTAGAAATAGATTCTGAGTAGAGAAAAGGAGAACTGTGGAATTGATACCCAACTCCCGTAAGGACATACTCCCCTGGTGGAGGGAGATTAACTTATCCTCCTTCTCAGCCTTCCGGGTGGATGAACGAAATTCTTCCGAAAACTCCTCAAAATTGGGCCACATAACATCAGCCACCTTTTTCTTCCCCAGGTACAGTGTCCACTATTAACACGCAACTCCCCTCAAATAACAGACCACTAATGGAACCCAGTAATCCGTCAGACCATATATCAGGATCAAGGTGATCTCAAGATTTTTGATCTAGCTCTCCATCTCCTAATCCAAAATGCTACCCTTGTAATTTCCCAAGGAATTCCGTGAAAAAAATGTGAGATTATCTACCACATGTTGTCCTCTTCCTCTGGGTCAAGCCTCAGTGGATTCGCTGGATCAACCTACTAAGAATCCACTACCTAATCCATTCATGGATAGTGACCAGGTTCTATAAATGTTAAGTAATCAAGGATCTCCTTAGTCAGAGTAGTATATAATTTTATTTGAATTTTTTTTCACGAAATTTTATAATTATTCATTATAAGTTTTCCCAATAAACAAATTGAAATAAGAACACTAGTAATTATGATGAATGAACCTTTCTATAGGTCCCTTTACTACAAATGTTGTATCTGAACATGGTATTTTGGTAGACTCATATTTCATTCATCAGTTCATGGGGTGGGGTTTCAAAATCCCATGTATTAGCTAGTATTCCCTAGCCTACATCACACACCAGATCACGTGTCACTATTTCCTTACCAACCTATGCAATATTCATTATGCCTAACTCCAAAACTACATCCTATATCTTGACCATCAGCTCCAATAAAACTCTATCATGACCCCATAAATCCAATGATGCCACTCTTGAGATGGAAATGGAGAATGAGAAATAATTAAAATCGAGTCCTACCTCCATAAAGACTAGGGTTGGAAACTATCACCAAGGGTATTCAAATATTTGAAAATGGGGGGAAATACCCTTTTTGAAGTAACCCAGATCAGTAGATAATATGTATCAACCTCTATAAAACATCAAGACATATATATATATATATATATATATATATATATATGAATCCAACATTCATCCCACATTCGAATATCAAAATGTAACTAATACTGATCAATAGTATATGAAGTAAATACCAAATGTATAGTTTATCGTTGACATAACAATTATCCCCAAAGTCCAGGCTAGTAATGTCTGGAATGGTCATCATAGTCCTCATAGAAATCTGAAATCATATTTATATATGTTGGGTGATCATACAAGTATACTCATTAGAAAATCCAAAGTCTCTCGTGCACAAGTGGGGGATACATTCTACAGATCCCATGAGAAAAAAACATAAACCCAAAGTACCTAACAAGGTACACTAACCACCCCATTCTCACAAAGGGTACTCTCACCAAATAAAGAAATTCAGGAAGTGTAATATAGAGAACATTGATGATATGGAACACCAGACCAGTTTCCCACTGATTATCAACTGTCACACCCTGATAGAAAATGTAATGGCACTCCCACCTCTCCCTACCAAACCTTAGAACATCCTTCCTGGAGAAACCATGACCTCAAAACCACATATCATCACACCCGTAGACACGTGGTCCACAAAAATATCTCATCCAGCCCACATATATCTGGGCTACAAACAACACCACATCTCGAAGTCAATTTGGATGTAAACCTGACTACACTCACCTGATCCTCACAAACCAAAAACTACTTGGCGAATCAAGGGCCATCACCACCTCTATGTGGGAGTAAGGAATGGCAGGTGTCCATCCATCCATCCTCTCATTGAAATGTTTTGGTAAATTTACCCTCCCTTATGACAATGGCGGTGTTTTACACGTAGTGCTTAACTAGGGTGGGGTGATTATAGAATCATAAGAAAGTAGACTTATATCTATATGTACCAACTCTAATACCTATCCTACCAGTTCTCAAGAATAAAACTAGCCCATAAGACTACCTTTACAACTACCTCTAAAATGAACTCACTACATAACAATCCACAAGATCATTTCTTTTTTTCCGCTAATTTTTCAATTTACCCATTTACATTCATTATTATACAATTCATTTATCAAAACCATCACTACTGGGAAACTAATAAACACAATACTTAACAAGAATCCCAACAAAGGTCACCTCAGTAGGAGAAAAGATAAGAAACTAATGTTCCTCCAAATTCATATAAGTTCATGTTAGGTCCCAACCAAACCAAACCTCAACACACAACCATGTACTATCACACATCACCAACACATAGTCTAGGAGCCTCACTAAGCCACACAAGTTCATCAATTCAAAAATAAGCCCACAAGACACACCTGTTCTCTGTAAACTTACCACCGCATATCCTAGATAACCCAAACACCACAACATGACTACTTCATATTCCATCCACCCTGCAAACAAAACCACAACCATCCCACACAACACATCACTCCACATTTCAATTCTCAACAGTAATTATTGATTAAACAAGATCCCCAGGATTAATTTCACTTCATAATCCTCGGGTTATTACATAAAAAAGGAAAGAAATCCCAGGGCATCTGTTAATTATCCAATTGTATGTATTTTACAAATTTTTATTTTCAATTGCTTAAAAATATACAACAAACATTAAAATTGTTTAGTTCACATGAAAGGACCACCAACGACTATGATATTAATGAGGTGCATAGCCCATATAATTACACAATATCACAACAAGTTCAAGGCTATATAATCATGAAAACAAACCACATGACCCATTAAAAATTAAACAACCAAGTACTTATCGTTTTTCAGGTTGGAAAAACAATGATATCAATTCAACAAATGTAGATACATCTAACATAATTCATAAATAAAGATAAACACCATAGAAACCCTACCTCAGAGAATCTTTTTAATTCATCTCTGCACCATAGGGAGAGAAATAAATCCTAAGCGCAATGAACGAACTACAACAAACATTGATCAAACAATTACACAAAAAAGGGTTATCAAAATGATACACGATAATTCATCCAAATCCAACCCGAATTTCAGAAGGAAATTTTGCGGTGGAATAATAGAAAATAGAAAGAATGAGTTGAAAACATTACATGAGTAGATAATTGATCACACATGAACAAACACTAGATTTTATTGTCCAAGGAGGGAGGACTGTGGCTTGATGATCTCCTCGGGGTGCCAAGGTTTTTACGGTAGTGAGATGAAACGAAGAAACGACTGACTAAAATAAAAGTTTAGGCCATACAAAACATTGCAATAAAACTGTAGAGGGGAATTAAATGTCATGTAATACCATTTTACGTCATATAACTCTTCTAGGTAAAATTCTATTAAAAACCCTTTGCATTTGAGATTTATTTTATTTTTCAGACCCTGAATCCCCTCAGATTTTGAATCCTTCTAGATAAACAGTAAAACCAATATTCTTGTTGTGTGAACTCATTAGATGGTTTTTAATCTTTCCACTTACTGCCTTTAGTATCTAAACCTCTACAAATGTCATTTAAACATCTTGGACCTCTAAAACCCGCATTGTAACAGACCATAGGGACAAAAACCATTAGATTATTTTTTGATCTATAAATGATTTTCCATTAATTTTTAACAAACTGATAATCATTATATGAAAGATAATAAATTTATTTTTAAAGTTTATATAAAATTTATGTAAATAAAATTTAGTAGTGATTGATTTATTTTTCTCGGAAAAAAATTCATAATATGTAGATAAATATAAATATTCAAAAAATAATTCTTTTTCAAATTAAATATTATTAATAAAATTGAGTTCCTATTTCTAATAAAGAAATGAAAAATATATATTCATGGTTTATGAGATGTGTATATATTGTTATCAAATAGATAAATGTTATCTCAAATATAAATATATTTATTAAAATATAGGGGTGTAAAAATGGAGGTTGATTTATTCTAAATGATATTGTTTTTCTAATGAGAGTATTAAATATAAAAATTAATTATTTGTTTCTTATGTTTTTAATGAGTTTTTGGGAATATATTATATGTTTCACAATAGATTTTTCTTATTTTAAGATATCTAAATCAATTTCAATGATATTTCCTATATTTAATTTTTTCAATTTTCAAAAAATGAATTGATTTCCCCAAAATTTAAATTTAAAAAGCTTATATACCTTCATTCACTGATCTCAATAAATTTTTAGATTATGCTAGTTGAGAAATTATTATATAAAAATATAAATCACCATATTCTTCTAAATCAATGAAATAATACACTACTATGAGTATATCCTAATAAAATTCTTTATATATCTCAATAATAATAAAATTATTCATATATTATTAAATTATATTATATAGGTTTAAAAAAATTAATTTGTTTTTATTTTTTATTATTATTTCATATTGATATATATATATATATTAATTATTTCAACAAAATAACTTATTATATTTATGAATAATAGTATTAATAGATTATCTCAATAAATAGCATATAGTACAACGATCGAACAACAATTTTTACTATATCAACATGACTACTATATTTATTCTTAGTAAAACAATTATATTTTTTGTGCAACGTATAAATAAATACTAATTTTTTGTTTTAGAAAATTTAATTTAATGATTCTACTAAATTATGAGTAACCATTATCTCCATAAATTTTCATGACTATAATACTAGTTACATTTTTTCACTTCCTTTTTAATCGTTTTATATTTCAAGTGGCTTGGTTTTGAATTTTTTATAAATGGTACATGGAAATCAATTAAAATTAACGATAAATTAAATAGTTTACTAATTAGAATATATATGCTTATTTTTTGTGGATATTTTTATCATCATTAATATGGATTGAATTAAAAAAAGTTATTTTATACAAAATTATATGTAAATATTTTTTAGATTTTTTCTTTTTAAATATTTTTTAAAATATATTATTTTGTTCTTCAACAATGGTGCACCATCCTCTTGGGGGGGTTTTATTACTCGTGTTCTATTAATAAATATCGATAAATGTCATTTACCATAGTGAAAAATCTTATTCCATCCTCAAATAACATAAATTAATGAATTCTCCCATAAGAAATAAATTACATCTTGATCAATAACATGTTATTAATATATAATCATTATTTTTAATTTTCAAAAATAATCCATACATTCTAATGAATAATTGACTTCAAGTGTTACATGATTTTTTCACACATAAATGAATACTTCTTAATCATATCAAAAATGGATTATGTATATATTTAAATATACCTATCATATATTTAAAACATTAACTAAATGAAATTATATAATTTAAATATTCTTATCAATAAATGTGTTGGTAAATATAAATTACAAATATTAATTTTTTTCAAGATATTTTATACAACAATTCATATTATATTGAAAACTAAAATTTAGAATCTATAGTTTCTCCATTCATAATATTTTGAAGGAAACAAATAAATATATATATGTTTCAATTTTGTCCTTAAATATATATATATATATTATGGGAATACATCTAAAAAGACAACCATGATTGAAATAATACTGGAAATTATTCATGAACAATGCCCAATTGATCTTGTATACCCCATTTTTCGTTTGATATGCGATTTTATTCAATTCTAGAAGAAAATATAGTAAATAATATTCTCTAATTATATTGATCATTATCATATCTTAAATTTTATTTTTACATCGATATAAATATATGAATAGTTTCAAACAAGCCAAAACATTCTAGTTGAAATATCTGTACAGTAAAACAAGATAAGAGTCAAAAGAACATTTTTTTCTCACAAAATTCATATTATTCAATTCTATAAAATTTTCTACCACAATAAATAGTAAAATAATTTTGAAATAATTTTTTTATAAATAATTTATTTTTAATTTTTCTTACTTACATTATATTGAGGTTTCATTTTTTTACTTCAATTTCATTTAATAAAATATTAATTTATTTTATAATATTACATTATAATAACATAAAAATAATGGATTTAATTATTTAAATAAGAAAAAAATAAATATTTTCCATATGTTTCTTTATAATAAATTTTATTAGACAATAAGTACAAATCACTCCCGCTGTTAAGGTAATTATATTATTCATTCATAATTCAAGAATCATTGAAACCTATCAAAAATTATAATTTTACTTATAATTTTCTCAAAAAACATTATATGATTATTATAAATAGAAGATAAATTTATTTATTTAAATTTAAATATATAATAAAATAATTTTTTAAATTTATAAATAAATAGAAAATACAAGATATTTAAATAAAATTTTATATTAAAAAATATTTTAATAATAGGTAAATATATCCAAAAAGAAATTCTAACGAAACACCTCGAAATACCATCCAAACCAGTATTTGAATAAATTCACTATGAACTAAAAGAGTGAACATTATCTTATAGGGAAAGAGAAAAGTGCATGGTAATTAAGAAACATCATTTCAGAATTTTTTTAAATAATATGATATGTTTATATAATGTAAAACACAGAATCATCGGCATATAAATAATTCAACACAATCATGTTAGTGTACTAGGAGATGTTAAAAAACTAAAAGTAGAAAGAACTAAAAAAACATATCTCATATAGGTCCATGAAAACGTTCAATTTCCCAGGTAACCTTCTACCAACCAACCCAGAATGATCGACAATTAAATACAATGCCATCATGTGAACCAACTATAAGAACATAAAGGATGCAAGCATCATATGGTACAAGAATGTTGTGAGCAATAGAGCCCAGTAATATTTCACCAAAGTATATGCAGTTACTTCATAATTTACTTAATAGTTTTTAGAAAAAGAGTAACATAAGAGAGTAAAATTATATATATATATCATAAAATAAAAATACCTAAATTAATATCAAATTAAAAAAATAAGGTTTAATAAAATAATATTAAAATTTTCAGAATCATGTATGAAACCAAAGATGTAAATATTCAATATATATCATTTAGAGGACAAACCATTACATTAAAATAGTTTAAAATAATATTAATAGTTAATTCATCTAATTTAATAAAATATTAAAAAAATTAAATAAATGTCACCAATATTTACCCGAGTCAATATAATTGAATCAATGTGAAATATTTCGATAAGAAGATCAATCAAGAATAGTCATCAATCAAATAAAAAACTGCAGTTTAAATTAGTTAAAATGAAATTTTTTTTATTTCATAGACACGTATAATGATTCAATTCGTATAAAAAGATAAGATAGTGATTCAACTACAGTTAAGATAATTTAAGAATCATTTTTGGTCATCATACTTATATCAAATCGCATATGTCACCAACACACCAAGTCAAAGCACACCCATGTTTCTGGTCACACAAATATAGAATTAACCAATCCTGTTATATATATATATATATCTAATGGAGGGGGTGAGATACAGATAATGATGATTAAATATAGGTCATATCAAAAATCTACCTTGGTTCCCATGACTATTGGAGAAGTTGAGCGAGAGAATGTGGTTACAAAAAATAAAATAGGGGTCCTTATCAATATAAACAATGTATCATTCTGTAAACATTATAATTCATTATTAGTTAAAATCTCACACTTATCACCATCTCCCTTGAACGAAACTATTTCTTTATCAGAACACATAAAAAGAATAAGAATAAGGTATCCGTAAATATGAAATTATCACAAAATTAGATCATCATAAATCTCCAACCAAGCCATAAAACACTATCAATATTAAATTATAACATAATTTTAAAATCAATATATTAAAATCGAAATAACAAAAAAAATTTCGAAATTAACTAGATAAATTACTATAGGAATTTAATATAAAATTCATTCAATAAATTCCTAAGATATAATTATGACTATTTAAAACATAAAAAAATTAATTCCATTATAAAAAATATGTCCCCAAACATTCCCATGTGATGAAATAATTCATTAAAAATCACATATGAATGAAAATTTTGTAAACATAGAGAATAGTCAAAAAGGGGACCTGATTATTTAAAAATTCAAAATATTTAGATCTAGATGTAAAAATTTAGTAAATCAAAATAATCATTTAAAATAATAAATTTCATATTGGAAATAAAAATTCATTGTACAAGCTCACTTGTACAAAAGAAACATTAAATGGTGTTTGGAATGGAATTAGAAAAAATATGGAAATCACACACACACACATATATCAGAGGGAGTGGAAATCCAAAACATATCAAATGGAATCAATTATTGTATGAAAATAATCAAGGCCATGTTATATTCACATATATGTCAATCAAAGAATAAATGTGTCATTGTAAATATTCATATAACACGTATTAGATAACAAGAAACTCATATTTATGGTTTTTTAAATTAAAACGAATTACATAAATAAGGAACTACATACAAACACCTACCTCAACAATATAATTACATAACATATAATGAGGGATAAAAAATTAAAACATAATAAGTTACACACATTGTGAACCAGGAAAATCCACCTCTACCATAATCACATTATTCACTTAGAAGATTGACACCAAACTCCCCCCCCCCATGGAATAATGAAAAATTAGGATAGTAAGGATTTATGTATTTCACTGTATAAAAAAGGTGTTTAGATTTGAATAATTTAAATCCCAAAATTAAAATGACCTATTAATATACCATTACAGCAATATATTTAAATTGAAGGTTTTAAAATAATTAAAATAGGAGATACAAAATTTATAATGGGTTAAAGATTATTTTTTCTTTTTGGTACAATTAAATAGGGAAAATTTGAAATTATAGATTAAGCTAGAGGAAGAATAAATGAAAATGATCTATTTAATATAGGTTACTAAAAATGGGTTCTATGTAAGGGTAAAATGGTTTACCCTTATTCAATAGCTAAAACATATAATACCTTTAATGAAAATTATTTTAGACTTACTAAGCCTTTGAAACTAAATAATTACAATCTCACAACTACAATTCCCGCATACACGACCTTTAGAAAAATAGGGTTACACTTAGGTGATATAAACAATATTATTATAAAATACCACTAACTAAGTTATACCCTCATGTGGTTCCCAAACACATGTTATTACACTTTTTTGGTAACCTTATGTAATTTTTATAAACCCATGGTTATCCTTATGAAACAGATTGTGGTTCCCTTTTGCAACATATTATTACCCATGCATAGTAGATACATGCAGGGCCATACAGTCATGTACTTCCATAGTACCATTACATAGAAAATATTAATAGGGGATTACCCTTCAACGACTAATGGTAAGCCCTTATTAACTTTTTGTGGACTTTATAAAAAAACCCATACACTTACAAAACTAAATGAAACACGGAATTACCTTTTTATAACTATTAAAAACCTCCATAAATAAGGGTAGAAGGTATACACCTTTATATATACCCTATACCATGGATACCAGTAGAAATAGTCTATAATATTATTATTTGATTCCTAAAATGGCTTAAAACATAAAATCCATAGGGGTTTAATTTATCCTAAAAAATAATGATGTTATAATTCTCACCACCATAATCATTTATAATCCAAAAGATTTTAGTATGAAATATTTCAAATAAATGTGTAAAAGAACACAAAAAATCAACTATTGGGGTGTATGGTCCAATAAAAAATTGCTTCCCCAATATTATCCACCATCAAAAAATTAGAATGAACATATGACTCATAAAATCCACAATAGTGAGAGGAAATAGAAAATGTTGGGAATGAACTAATAAAATAGCATAGGTCTCCCAATAAATTAAAGATACATTGAAGTGTTTTAAAATAATGAAAAATATCATGAAAATCATATAACATTATTTGTAGTAATATGTTTTGATCACACTTCACCTGAAAACATGCTAGATCCAAAATGGAATCATCAATGAAAAATATATCAATAATAATACAACAATCCCCAAAAGAGAAAATGCTCTCAATATCTATCAGTCAACCAATAAAATGGAATTATTTCATATAAATGACAATGATTTCATCCCTAAGAATGTACATGATGGTATTTTAGGATTTATAACATAGATTGTCACCCCTAGATGATCCCATTGAATCAAATGTTAGCACTTATGAGTTATTTTTTCGTCAATAGTCCACATCATTTGAGTTACTACAGTAAAATTACATTACTTATCCATGTCCAAATGGAATGAACTCAAAAGAAATAACATGTGAATATATAGGGATGTATACTCTAAAGGATAAAATTATCCCTCACATCCTGATGGAACTCTTACCACCAAAGAAAAAAACATGTGGATACCATTAGAAAAAACAACGTGAATGAT
Organism: Viscum album; assembly: GCA_963277665.1. Lineage (NCBI taxonomy): Eukaryota > Viridiplantae > Streptophyta > Magnoliopsida > Santalales > Viscaceae > Viscum > Viscum album. The sequence continues at coordinate 1,142,533,438 of OY728159.1, read as the reverse complement.
ATCCAATGCTGATGATAGGGAGACACTCTTGAATATAGTGGGAAAATTGCGATGTCAATGAACAAAAACCCCCAACCCTAATGGTTTTGAGAATATTATTCCACTATATCCATAAGAGCACAAAAATCCTTAAGGAACTAAAACCCATTCAATATAAATTCTAACAATTTAATAGATCACATCCACAATGATGAGTAATAGTGATCTCATGGAAACAACATCTCCATCATGATCAAAAGTAAGGTACACATGATAAAATCAAAAACAACCCAATGAAATCTCTAATAGATCCCCATAATAGAAAATTCATAATGAAACAATAGATTATAATAAATAAAACTCATAAATTTATTCTTTGATGTTGGAAACAACGTGCTTGATTAACATCAAAGTGTATTACCAAATCTACCACACCTATGAATTGAGCCATATTTTCCTGAATCATATAATTACACATATTAATTATCTAAGGATTTCATAATGAAACATAACTTTCTGATAACCCAACTTAGTAATCCTTTTAAGGTGAAAAATTGTACACACCATTTAAAAAACATAAAATGTTTCAAACATGACTTTTTAATAGGACCAGGTTCTTAACATCGAAATAACATGAAAATCATACCCATTTCCTAGGAATACACTCTCTACTAATAAAACATATTTCATCCATCATATAGATCATTTTCAATTAATCCAACAATTTATGAGTAATTATATACTTCTAGTCTTTTTTCTAGCTCCACATCAATTAACATAGCCTTTCAATGTACTGATAGATAAGAGTCCATATATACTGATGGAATTACAGTTTCATGTTTTTGTGAGCCCCTTTGTAATAATCTAATATTTAATTGATCTTTTAAAAATAATTTTCCTTTATAAACATATCAAACATGATAATTTATTGGTTTACATAAATACTTATAGATCACCACGACTAAGATCACATAAACAATATCCTTTCTTACATCCCCAAGATACTTCCAATGAAAAAGGACTAACTGAAATAATTACCAATACATTTTTTCTCCCAAAAGATAAGTAATTGTGACTTTACACCACTCTTCTTCGGTTACCTCAAACAAGGATGATATGAAAATTACCATCAATGCATCAATAGTTTTTATATCACTAAACATCCCTTCAATTACTTGATTCTAGTTTAATGCTTCTAGAGAAACACTGACACCACTATAATAATGTATTTAATGGAACATGAAAGCCTAGATGGGGTCAAAATACTGGAATAGATTGAGCTCCAACAATTGATTAAATGTCTAGATAGAGTCATCGATATGATATATCCATTACAAAAAATGTGAAGGGATACTATAAATATTGGACATATTAATGAAAATTATTTCATTCTTGGAAACAATTGTGGGATTCATTTATAAGAATCATAAAGCATATATCCTTATACTATATCATAAAATAGATCCAAAAATCAAACCATAAACATGAAATAATATTTAAAACAATCCACAAACTACCTATATCAAATAATATTTCTTTTTTACGACCATAAGATTTACCCATTAAAAAGTACAATTTTCGTAAAAATTTGATATCTTAATATAAATCCTTCATGGTTTCAAAAATTCATTTAAAAAATAATGTAAATTATTGAATTATATAAAAAAATTAGTTCTTTTATAAATTCCAAAATCATTACGTTTTTAATTCCATCACATATTCAAAATTCATTTATAATAAAATTCTTTATCACATCACAAATGAGTTTTTAAAGATAATTTTTCTAAAAATAACATTATATAAAAACCTATCATTGTTAATTGAAAATAAATTTTAATGAACTTATATAAAATATGTTTTATGATATAATTTTATTTTTATATGGCATTTAAAATCATCACTAAAGGGATTAATCTAAGAAAACCAAACAAGGGAATAAAACAAAAAACACCCATATGTCCATTGAAAATCCCACCCCTCTAAATAAATCTCAATGAGTAAAATAAATTTTGGAAAAATTATTAGGATAACATGTTAATTTTATGAGTATAATTATGTATGATTTCTGTAACATGGTATGAAAAACCACGTAGATACCTCACAATAATTCATAGATTAACAACCAGTTCATCCATATATATTCTTTATATGTTACCATAATTTGAAGGCATATTTTTATTATGAATATCATTCAAATCCTTCCCAAAATTTATAAGAGATTACAACATTATAAGATAATATCAAAGGGATTCCAAATATAATTTATCATCTATAAATGAATAACTCAAATGAAAAAAATTACCCACATTTCTATGTAGATCAAGTTTTCACACGATGAGGTGTTGATAACGAACCCACTCATGAACTACATCTTAGAAACTAACACATTCTTAATCTACATTAAACCATCACTCCTCCCAAATAACACAAGTTATTTTAGACAAAAGTTGTTATATTAAGAAATCATATCTTATAATAACTTTTATATAGAACTTATAGAGGCCCATACTTTTTATTCATGGATATTTCATCCATTTGAATGAAAATTTAATACATTATAAATTTACATTTCTTATTAGCATAATAGTTTATCTAATATGGAAACATGTAAAAAAATATTTTAAATTGGTGTAAGATCATCATTTTTATCCAAAAAAAGATATTTCCCTTTTGTACTCTCCATAGACATAAGAAACATAAAAACCTTCTTATTAACCAGGATAATGGGAAAATAATGTAGGTCAGATAAGATGCTCAGTGTGTGTAAACAAAAGAGATATAAAATAATAACCGGAAAATAATTGTATGAGGACATGAGAATAAAATTTGAAAACTATACCCTATATATCCAAGATAAAAATCATGACTCTTGGAAAAAATAATTTTAGTTAGGATGTCCTGAATAATAATATCATCATAGAAATAAGCCAATATATAATAATATAGGCATAAGACATGGAATTTTTGTCATTTAAATAGTGATTTAAAATCATTCCCTATAAGTCAAATATTATTGGAAAAATTAACAGGGAACATTATGTGGGTTACTCTTGATCGGTAGGATACACCACTATCCACATTCATATCCCATTACACATTGATGAATGGGTTCACTATATAAAATATCATAGTTCACAAATCCCCTTATAGTTTCAGGTTCACCTTCCATTCCATCCATGTCTATGTCATGAGATATAAAACTAATTACCCAATTCATTTATCGAAGATATAGTTCCCAAGAAACACATAATTTAATAATACATATGTGTCCAACTAGTTTACAAACATTCATCATATCATAACCCCCAAAATGAAAGGGGTATCATAAAATTTTATTATATCAGAACTTATGGAAAAGGGATAGGAATCGTAATCATTTCATCATAGAATATCCCATGATAATATGTGGTTTTTATAAGTGTTTTATCAGCGTATAACACATGGATTATTAATAAGTTTCATTAATAACATCTCATCATAATAAACTAATAATGGAAATAATATTAATTGTGTCTTTGGTTCATATCCCCAATAAAGAATAAACTATATCAATGTATTTAATCATAGATGGAGAATGATTTTGGATTTTTTTAATATATATTAAGGGTTAAAAAATATCATTAAAATTTAATTCAACAAAAAATTTTAAAAATCATTATCAGTAAAAATAATCAAATAATTTATTGTTGAATCATTGAAAATAAAATTTCAAATTTCATGGTGAAATGTAATTTTTTATTGAAAATGCATTATAAAATATAAATCAATTTGAAAATTTTTTATTGGAATACTGATTTTAAACCAAATAGTGAAATCGTTTAAAATATTTTTAAAATATTTTTTGAGAAAAATATTGTTTCTTCTCAAACAAATTCTATTAAAAACATAAATTATTCTGAAAAAAATATTCATTAAAAATATTTTTTGAAATAATATAATTGATTAATCAAAAATAATTTAAAAATAAATTTAAACATAAATATTTTAAGTATATTTCATTAAAAATGATATTATAATATATCTTTAAAAACATATGAAAACATATCCAAAAAACATGTATTTGTATAAAATTTGTTGAAGACTAAAAATACCATTTTTCGTAAAAACTTTATTCTTGAATTATTGAGAATATAATGAAAATAAAATGAATAGAAAACATGAATTTTCATCTCATAAAAAAATATAATTCATGCATTTAGTAAGATATATATCATAAGATTTCCTCATTGGGATACATAATCAGAAAAAAATCCCGATAAATAATGATATTGTAACATAATGTCTATCAAATTTGGTAATCATGTGTGTTAATCGAAATGAAGAAATGAAATATAATTAAACCTAAAATCTCATGTTTAAAATTTAATTCAATATATAATTTTGTATTTTGGATTTATATACGCCTCATGAGAAAATATTTTTGTATTGAATTAAATACACCTTTGATAAAGAAAATTATGACCAAAATCCCTTACTACTTGAGTCACTTCGAAATTGTAATCCCCGTGAAAGGATAAAATTATTGAAAACATTATTTTTCATGAAATGTTATATATTAATTATATATCATTTTATATATATTTTCTTACACCCCAAAATATAAATTAGTGCTGAATAAGATGTAAGTCACATATATGTAAGATTAAGACAAGAAATCCCTTTAAGGATTTGTTAAATTTTGAAATGTAAACACCGTGAAAGAGAGAAAATAAATTGAATATGTAATCCAAAATATTTTGGATTATAATTATAAAAATTATCATTCATTAGATGTATACACACTACATAAATGAAATGATTGGTGAAAATTTCATGTGTCTCACGAAAGAAAAAAAATGAGATGGAAACCTCATACATTAAGTCTTAACTGTAATTATACTCATAAAATAGAACAATAATAAAAATATATTTTTTATAAATATATCAAAAAAATAATATTCATATATATAATATCATATTTTTTATTACCTTTTATCACCCTGTTAATTTACAATTCATTATTAATATTATGTTTTGGGTAATAATAACATTGATTTACATACTTGTTTTGATTTGAAATATCTTTTCTTCTTACATAGATCATGGTTTCATTATCTCCATAATGTAACAAATAGAATTAATATTATATATATTCATTATATAAGTATTTATATTGTTCCATTAAATAAGTTGATAGAAAAAAGAATACATTATTCATGGAGATGATAACTTGTATGTACAAATGAACGGTGTTCGCATTTTCTTAATGTGCTGAAGGAAAAAACATTATATATATATATAAATATATTATCATTATGTTATTATTATTATTTCATAAATAGAACATATTTTAATTTTACTTATCCATTATACATTCCATCTATATCTTGAATGGGTCACATCACTTCGTGAGGTGATAGTTCACCATACACATAAAAAAAGTTATCGTATTCCCAAAAAATAGAAATCATGGTGGTATATGTGATACAAAAATTTAAAAATCATAATAACATCATATATGTCATAAATAAACATTTTTTATCATTATTCCCAACAATGAAAGGTTCTAATTGAAAAATGAATGACATGAGTTCACTAGTCTCTATTCCACCGTACACACAAATTATGATTTTGTAAACCATTTGATGGTATCATTTATTGTTTTAGGACATAAATATATATGAATTTTTTATTAAATAATAATTATGTAAAAACAATTGAAGGAGGTAGAGAAGGAAATAAAATAAAAACCCAATTAAAAAACATTTTCCCTTATTCTCATATCATTCGTTGAATTTCATAAAAACCTAAAAAGGATTAATTTGTGACTAAAATAAGGATTAGTATATTAGGTTAGGTAGGTTTGGATGAGAATTGTTTAGCTTATGATCCAAATAAATTTATTGAGAGTTGTGAAAAATAGTGGATAATGAGTTCTTTTTTATTGTTCAAGTGGTGTGTCATTATTGTAAAAAATCAAAGGTATTCATTTTTGGGAGGCCTCTCATGCCATGTGTGGTTCCGAAGTCTGATAATAATGTATTTAATGGTTGATGTGGTCAATATATACCCCCAAAACAAAAATAAAATTATATTTTTAAAAATTACATTCATAACTTCTATAGTTCCCCAATTTTTTCATTATGGTTTTTTTATTTTGGTAACTGGTTTTGTAACCAAGGTAATTTATTCATTATGACTAAATTTAATAGGGAAATATTTTTAAATTTAGACCCTTAGATTAAAAAATATTAAATAATGTTTTTAAAATAAATATATCATATATGTTGTAATCTAATTTCAATAGTAACACATGTAACTTGTGAAAACATTACTTCAACACTAACCACACTAAAAATGATTTTAGTGTTTAACTATCAATATAATAATTATAATATAAACATTTGTACAATAATGGAACATGATTGATATTTGTTATTATTTTAAAATAAGTTGTTATAATACATAATTTTTAAAAAATTTAAATCAATTAATAAAATAACATTTATGAAAAAATTTAATTAATATAAATATCGACATTATTCATTTAATCTAATATAAAAAATATCAAGAAAAAAATGAAATAGAATATATTATTTGGAATTCTATATAAAATTATATATTAACATAATAAAATATTTTAATATTATAAATTATTAATTTATCATAACTTCTATAATTTTTATTGTCGTTTTGTATATATAATTATTCAAAATTAAATCATTTTTTTGTGTCTCTTATGTATTTAATTTAACAATATCATATAAAAAAATAAAAATAAAATTCCATGATAAAAAATTAGTCTTCCTTCCAAAATAGTATTTATAACCTATCCTATTTATTTTCTGCCCATTCTATAGTATTATGGAAATTAAAGGGAAATAAGATACATTTTTTGTCTTTTTCTATAAAAAATAAAACATATGGGTCGCATTATTTCAAACATATACCAAAAGATATAAAATGATAGCATATGTTAATAAGGGTAAAATGGGTCTCACTAGTGGGTTTAGGAAAATATTAGGGTCCATAATGCAACTTATATTCTATGAAAAACCACCAAGTGGACACATTTTTTTCTATACTCACGATAATTCTTTTTCAATATTTTTACTATTCATTATGTTCAAAAATTAAGTTTAATTTATGATAAACTATAAATTTTTGTGATTATAAATATGAATTCCATTATTCTAAATTCAACTCACTGAAATGGAATGATCTAATTTAATAATAATAACACAAACATAATAATAAATTGGGGTTTTTTAAAGTGAAAATGTTTAAAATTTTATAATGTTATTTATGCAGTTTTAGTATGAAATTGTTTTCCACTACAGAAAATTAATTAATTGATACATAATTGAACGAATTATACTTTTAATACAATTTAAAATATACTTTTAATATATTAGTATTTCAAAAAAGGTAGTTTTCAATTAAAACTTTGTATTTATCACTATTCATCCAAAAATAAATATTAATTTGAAAAACAAATATTCACTAAATATAATTTTTATATTAATCTTTAAAAAATGAATTTTATTTCATCATAATAAAATATGTAAATTTTTTTAAAAATTAGTTTTACATTAACTGTAACATTAAAGGGCTTTAGAACTATCATTTTCAAAAATAAATATTTTATTTATAAAAATGAAATTATTCTTATATATTTTCTAGAAAACAAATTATATGATTGTTAAATATTTATTATAATATATAATATATATATTTTAGTGAAACAATTTTTCAAGATTATTATTTTTATTTATTGAGATAAAACTGGTTTGTTCTGAGAAAATATATTTTTTAAATATTATTTCGTTATTCACAAATAGATTTTAAATATATTTATAATTAATTTTTATCCATATAATTTATTTAATTAAATTTAATAATGAGTTTTTAAATAATTTATTTAATCATTTTCATTCCTTCTATTCCAATGTCTAGGAGATAACTATAATAATATTCTAATAGTATTTCATATTTTTATTACACTCAGTGTTGGGTGTAATACAAGAAAAACATGTTTTTGTATATATAGAAAGATTAATATGCTGAATCATGAAATTACATAAATCAATGAATATTATTTTATTAGAAAAATTTATCTTCATAAAAAATCATCGTGTTATAATATATCACCCTATGAATAAATTTTTTCCTCAAAATTCATCTATATCATCAAAGGATTAATACTTGGAAGTTCCTTTCATTGAAAACCACAATGTAAAAAAGAATAATATAAAATTTATTTTAATTGGAATATAGTAATTATAATAGTAGCCCAAATTAACTGATTACAAGGTTTCCACATATGAGAACATAGGTGGGAAGTGAAAATATAGACATATAAGTTAAAACTAACACCCAAATACAAATGCAAAGTGATGGAGAACATGGTCAGGGGAAAGTTTAAAAACCAAAAATCCATAGACAAAAGTGGATTGAAAATGATCATTGATATCATAAAAATGATTATAATAGAAAAAAATTGTATTATATGAATTTTCAAAAAATGTATACATTATTTCATATCACAATATCACCCTTTATTTGTGTCATAATGAATTTCTACATGATCTCTTGTTCCAATAAATTAAGGCGAATATTTTATTCCTAATTAACTAATGGATACAATATCCATACGTAGAATGATATGTCATCCAATCTATATTAATTTATAATAATATAAAATGGGTATCATAAATCATGCATAAATAAGCATACCCTGAAACAATATCTAAATCATCATTCAACATTTATCTAAATCCATTTCATAAATTAATAACTTGTTGAACCATAAAAAGATTAAAATCCAATTATTTTGAAATAAATTCACTTAATTTCCAAAATTATATTGACATTAATCCCCATATAACATAATGTGGCCATTCATTTTCATAAACAAAAAAAGTGAATAAATTTGACCTGAATTCTTTTAAAACATGGAAATAAAATTAATTACCATATAACCTTGTTGAAAATAATGAATGTTTCTTTATTCTTTAACAGAAAGATTATTCTTTGTATTCCATGATTCTAAAAATTATATATACTTTATACATGATATCATAACCAACTTTTTAAAGAACCCACTGCTCTATTTACAAGGTAATAATTACTATCCACTTTACTATATTCTTATCCAGTATCCATTTATCCAAACTAGACAATACTTTTTTGAACTTGAGGAAAAAAAATTTATTACCTTACCTTATTATTATATTTTCTAAAAAGTATAACAACAATATTACATCAACACTCCATGTAATTAGTACCATTCAACATGATCTTTAATATCCTTAAAGAAAAAAAATACTTAACAATCCTTATATATTACATAATTAAGATAATATAATCTTTGAGTTTAAATACATACATAATTTATTCAACCTAATTCTTTATTAAACAATTAATTAAGATTCATCGTCTTATTATTTAACACTTATTTACTTTCATGTGTCATTTGTAGTCTCTTCATAAAATTAAAATATACTAATTACTCATATCTCCTAGATGATTATTTTCACAATCATTTCCTTTAGAACATCTATTTTCATAATTCTTCTATATTACATGTTTAAATAATTCCACAGTCTATGATATCTTATGAAAATAAATATTTCCTTTAATTTTTTAAATAATAGATTCATTTCCCCAATGTAGTTACATTCATTTTCTACATCCTTCCCAAATTTAAAAAATAATCTCTTTCCTATGAGATAATCACATTGGTGGTTCGTACAAAATTCATAAAACATGGGAAACTAAATATTCAATCCTTCATGGTCTATAATACCATAACTCTTTGAAAACTAGTTTCAAGTATTTTCTTGTGAGTCTAATAGTTGTTTATGGAATACATTGTTAGTCATGGTTTTTGAAAATTGACTAGTCATAAGAATGATGGCCATCACTCTAGTAATCATCAAATGAAACTTCTCAACATCAAATTGTCTATCACACTCAACATTAAGAAAATTCCTTCTGGTTTCCACCATTGACTACACGAAAAAGGTATTAGTATTAAAAATAAATATCATGGATTAAAACTATATATTAATAAAAAAACACATATAGGTTGTACAAATAATGATACCTTCTTTTAAATTGATGACACCTTAAGCTTAACCAATGTCATTGATGATAAAAATATATTTAAATACATTTTATAATTCATGATGATTTTGGGAATATTGAAATAATATCTCCAAGGAATGTCAAAACTTGTGTGCAACACGAACCATTTTTTTTGACCAGATCCTAATAATGTCTAGTTCAATACGGTGTTTCAGAGTTTTTACCCCTAGTAAAATCAATACCAGATCCACATCCACATGTAGTATCCAACCCTATGTTTATTTCTATGAATCCACATTCTCTATCCTATACCAAATTTCCAAGACATTTTCCCAAACAATAACTGAGCCAATGAAATATCCTTAGTGACATCCGTAGACATATCTTCAGAAATACCACTAGGTATATCATAAATTTTTTCTCAGCCTTAATAGAAAAGGTCTACTAAAACATTTTTTTGATACCAACTATATACACACATAATTTTCAAACATTGACACTGCATGTTTTTAGATGTATGTTCTATAAAATTCTAAAGTAGACACCTGAACACCATAATATTTTAGTTCCCTTATAAAATTATAAACAAATAATTGAATCTGGTTAATGATCTTAAATATTTCCCATAAAGTAATTACCATTTAACACTCTTCGTAATCATACCCAACATATAGTCATTCCTCATAACCTATGTTATAGATACATGAGAAAGGGTATGTTCTTATAGGATGTAAGGGTAAATATAATATATACTTATTCATAACATGACTCTATTAGAAAAAGATTATGATCATAACATTTCATTACCATACCCATCATATCAAAGATCAAAATCACTAATTGTGTAATAATGATTAGAAAATCATAATACATTAATCATAATATTATAAATGAACATGATCTATAAGGTCATACAATTTAAATAAGACATATACTTTTTGGAATACACATAAGAAGATAAAAATTATTCCATAAAAGTCATGGTTTTTTCAAAAACATATCTCAGTACATCATTGGAACTACACTTATTGGCCATGAGACAACACCCTCGCCTATTGAACACCATTCTTAATAGTGGAATAGGTTTACTCCCCAAACTCTCATAATGTATAAACATACTTACTATAACATGTTCACTCCCAGTTTCAACCATGCCTATCTAATAATATAAATAAATATTTACAAAATTCATTATAGGGATATCTATGTCAGACCCATTAGATAATTAAATCATATATATGTGATCCATAAGATCATAGACATTCATCGTAAAAAAACCAATTAAATTAAATGAGTACCATAAAAATGTCATCATATCATCACCTATGTAAAATAAGAAATTTTTAATAATCATTTATTCATAGAATATCCTACGAGAATAAGTGGGATTCATTAGAGTTTCATTGTTTCATAACCCACATAAGAAAAAAAAATTCATAATAATGTTTTTTTCATAAACAAAAACAATTCTGAGTAATAATATGACTGGATACCCTGGATCATATCTCAAGTAAATCATAAACTATATCAAAGGATTACATCTTATATTGGGAATCATTTTTTATGATAAATTAGAAAATTTTATAATGAAAATGACCATTCATTGAAAATAAAATAAAATTAAAAAAATTAAAAATGAATTTCAATGAAAAATTATTATAATCTTATAATTATAGATTCTAAATTAAATTAAAATAGTTATTGTGGAAAATATATTTTCCTCATTAAAACACACTTTCTAAATTTTATAAAAAATAAAAAATTCATTGAAAAATTATTTTGTAAACACATGAAATAATATTTTAAATTCAATTTAAAATTTTTCTTAAAGAAATTATTCTTTCCTCTTTCAAAGGATATTTTCAAAACATAAACTAATTAGAAAATAAAAATTATTAACAATTTCATTGAAAAATTATAAAGGAATCCATGAAAATCATTAATAATAAATTTTAAAAATAAAATATGTTTTAAATAATTTCATTAAAATTCTACTAAAATATACTTTTAAAAACCATTTAATTTTTTTAAAAAACTTATTGTGTATGTAAAAGTTTATTCGACTGAAGAGTTAGTTTTTCATAATAATATTCTTCCAAAACCCTTGTGTATATAAAATTAATAATATGAAGAAAAACATGATTTATATTTGTAAAACCATATTAGAAGATAGATAATGATTTTCCTAATAAATATGTTATATTATTTCTCAATTGGGAATCAAAATTATAAATAATCTATAAAATTGATTGAATTATAACATAAAATCATTCAACTATTGTAATGTTAATTCATAATAAAAATTGGAATGAAATAAAATAAATCATAAAAATATCATGTAGGAAAATTAATTCCTGATATTAAATTTCAAAGTCTCTTTATATACACCTCAAGAAATAATATAGTTCTTTATCAATACATATATCTCAAAGAAGAGAGATTGAGAAAAAAATAATTACCACCTGAGTAAATTTTTAATCGTAATCTTCATAGAAGGATCACATCAATTAAAACATTAATTATAATGAAATAAGTTATTTTACTGATATATTTTTTCATGCGGTTGTATATAAATGACACCAAATAATTTATTTTTGAATATGACATAGATTTTTTAGAAATAATAGTGTGACTTGAAATTACCTAACTGATTTCTTAAATTATGAACTGTAAACCCCTTGAATGATAAATCCTAAAGTAAATATATATATATATATAATTGATATAATTATAATAAACACAGTATAAATTAATAATATTTATACAAAACACATGAAATTAATTGATTATGATGATAGAATGTGTCTTCCAAAAGTGAAAAATGAGACAAATGTTACATACCTTAAGTCTTGACTCTTATCATACTCATTAAAAATCATATATAATAAATATAATTTAATTATATATTATTAATCTAACAATATTTATCTATAATATTTTAATTTTATTTTATTTTTACCTTTTATTAATTTTTTACTAACAAATCTATGTTAAGGCTATGTTTCAAATAATTAAAGTTTTTTGTGCATGATTTGAATTTTAATTGTTTGGCCCTCTTACCCTGGTCAATGATTAATCATATCTCGATTGTAAACTATGTTATTACTATTATAGATATTAATAATATCATTATTTATATATATTTTTTATAAATTTTGTTATTGTTAATGGGATACACTATTCATAGTGATGGTGAGTTCTACATAATCATGAATGTTCATTAAATTTTCATATCGTATTGAAATAAAAAAAATTAATGTGTATATATTTATATTTTATAATTAATGTATAATTATTATTTCATATATATAATATATTTTTATTAAAATCATTTTAAAAATATTCATTATGTAGTGTGAATGAGTGACATCACATCATTAGGTCCTAGTCTTCCGTACAAATGAACAATGTTATCATATTCCCAAAAAAAGCATGACGATATGTCTGATATATCAATTATAGAATCATAATTACATCATAAATATAATATATTTAATATATAAATATTATTTACATCGTCATTCTCAACCTTTAAATTTTTTTATATAAAAACAAATGATATTAGTTTGCAAGGCGGTAGTTTTCAATACAAGAAAATAATGATTTCGTAACCCATATGAATGAATTTTGTGTATTTTTACGTCATACAATTATAATAAAAACATATTAGTATATATATTCTAAATATTTAATACATAATTTAGATATAAAAATATATTTAGGAGGTCGAGGTAGAATAAATATACAATTTCATTAAGAAGAACATTGTCTCTAATTTTAGAATCCTTATAAGGTTTTCATTGTACCATCAATGGATTCCATTTATCCCAAAATAATTACTCTATGATATGAGAAATGGAGTTGAAATTTTATTTTTTAGGTTTTGGTCAATCCAAATTTCTACAGAAAGTGAATAATGGGAGAGAGTTATTTCTCTCTTATAGATGAGGAGGAGTATACTTCTTGTAAATAGAAAAATGTTATTCACTATTACAAGGTCTCCCCTTAGTCATGTGGATCGAAAATTGAATAATAATATATGGGAGGGATGATCTGGTCAGGAAATACCTCAAACACAAAAAAATATATTCCTTTTGATAAATTTATTACTTAACATTTACGTTTATTTATTTTTTCAATTTTTTTTATTTTTATTAAGGTAATTAACTTTCTATGATAGGTAATTTGTTCCATATAGGTAAACTAAAGTGAAAAAAATTATAAAATTTAACCACCTTTATTATGAAATATTATATATAATTTATAATATAAAAATACCATAATTGTGTTAAAATAATTTTAACAGAATCATATGTATCTCGCAAAAACCAAGAATTAACCCTAACGGTGATGTCAATTGTATTACAATTTAACATTCAATATATTTATTATGAAATAATTTTTAAATGAATTTGAAATAATTTTTATTAATTAATATTTACAAATAACTTGATATAAGATATCATTTTCCTCAATTTTTAATAGATTAATAAAATAGAACTTATTTTAAAATGAAATTAATGAAATTTTTACAATATTTATTTTCTTTAAATAAAAAAAAATCATGAAAATAATTAATATATATTTCATTATTTTAATAAATTTATAATATTATATTTTCATATAAAAATATTTAACATAATAATTCATTCAATTTGATCCACTTTTGATGTTTATAGTGTCATATATTATATTTATTTATAAACTAGCTAATTCTGGTGCAGGCATTTCATAATAGTTTAATGTAATTAAATCATATAACCAAAATTAATGAAAATTAAAATTTAAAAATTACTCATTTATCTTCCAAAATAATATTTAAATCTAAAACTATTTATGTATTCCCTTTTCCATAAATTTTTAAAACATTTAAGATGAAAGGTATATTTTTTGTCTTTTTATTTACAAACTTATTATATGAGTATCATTCATTTGGAAGTGTCCATAAACTCATAGAATCATGTGATAAATTCCTAAAGTTCTAAATATTTCCATAAAAAGGGTTTTGGACATGTTTTGTGACATTTTTACCAAATATATTCAATGATAAACTAAGAAGTAAACTTGTATAAATAGAATAATTTAATTTATTATTAATCTGACATACATGGAGATATAGTTGGGTCTTTAATGAAAAAAATGTTTAAAATTTTATAATGATGTTATATAAAATATTAATAAGAAATTATGTTCTTTGAAAAATAGTATTATTTTATATATAATTTATAAAATAATACTTTAAAAATAATTGAAAACATATTTTTGATAACAAAATATTTCCAAAAAATAATATTTTAATTAAAACCTTGTATTTTTCACTATTATTGAGAATATAAAACTTCATAGAAAATTACCAATTATTTTCCATAATATAATTTTTTAATTTAACACTAAAAAATGATGATTATTTTTTAAAATTAATTTTATTAAATTGTCTAATTTTAGTTTCAAGTTAAGAACCCATTAAAAAGTGATAAAACAACTTTTATTAAAAATAAAACATTTTTCATAAAATTGGATTTATTATTATATGTTATCAATAAACTCATTACATTAATGATAAATTTATTATTTAATATATATTGCCATGTATTAAATAAAATCATTCAATTAATGTGGTTTTTTAGGTTATTGAGATTAAACCATTTTTAATATATAAACATAGTTTAAAAAAAGAATTTATTTATTTTCAAATAGTTATTAAATTATTATCTTAATATATATTTATCAATGAAAAAATATCAACAAATGCAGTAAAAAATATTTTCATAATTTACTTAATTCTTTTCATTATCTCCATTTTAATATATTGGTGAATATAGTAAGAATATTTTAATATTATATAATGTTTATTCTAGAGATAGTGTTTCATGTAATTCTATATATGCGCGATGTTTCATATAAATCAAGCATGAATTCATTGAAAATGAAATTAAATAAATCAATGAATTTTAATTTATCAGAAAAAAATTAATACATAAAATCTCTAGATGATATAGAATCAACTTGTAATACCATCCAAACTGGCATCCAAAGTGAGTCACCACTAAAATGAAGAATGTTCCCAATCCTCATGGGTTTGAGATAAGAACCTATGTAAACTAATTCATACATCAAGAATGATTTCCCCACAATATAAGAAACAATTCCAATGTAAATTTTAGAACATAACAATATATATAAATCAATTCAATCTTTTCAGGGAACAAGGATGTGATGAAAAACTAAAAATATAACAAAACAACAGTTTCGTAGTTCTTTGAAATGTGTATTCAAGTTTTAGGAATCACTACTTCTAGGCGGTTTCTGTTGGATTCATTTATGAAATGAAAAACATCCAAATATTCTTTATCTAAAGGTTAGTTGATTTCCAAAGGCTGGTTTTCATTAAGTAAGAACTTTATGATACTTAAGAACATGCATTGTTCGATAGGATGGGAGGTCGAACTCCTCACTCCCTTTTGGAGTGAATTATTGTATACTTTGGGAATCTCGTTATAATTTAAGATATTTTCATGAATCCTTATTAATTCTTATAGAATATCGTAAGTATTCCTTGTAATTTTTAATCACATATTTATCATGTGAAAAGTTTAAAATCATCAGTATGTATTCTCGGTTTTTCATTAATGGAGATATTTGTATGAATTAGAGGTTTTCAATAAATAGTATCCTTTTATATTCTACTTATATATTTTTTTTAAGCATCATTATAATGAAACTAGTTTTTTAGCCACTCACCGGGGTACATTGGATTTTATTTTCATCTAGGGAGATGAAGGTTCAGATTCATCTTGGGATCATTCTTATAAAATGGGCTACCTATCTATCCTTGCAAAAGGAATCAGTACTATCATAGTTCGGTGCCACTGAATGGGAAAAATAATACCATTTAATGTCATTTGATAACGACCTAGCTGTATAATTTAATATCATGAGGTATGTATATCTAAGAAGAAGGATCATAGTCAAAACATAGTGTGGGACGTATGCTGAAGTATCCAAAGTAACATGGAAAGGATATTGGTTTCCCTGTAGGATTATACACCTTTGGAAATATGGGCCAAGGAGAACATGGTTGATTTAAGGTATTGGGTTTGAACCTTAAGGATGCCTCCTACTTATCCCATATATTTTAGATTCAATTACCATGTTGTTCGATAGGTATCATATTAGAGTATAGTCATTTGAGATAAATGAGTTTGGGCTTACTTCTTGAAAAGGATTCCATGGTGGTTTGATGATTTAATTTGGGGATTATTTATAAAGAGGACACCCAAATTAGTGGAATTAGGGATGGATTCTTGACGGGGACATCTAGTGAGCATGGGCCCTGAGAAGGCTTCCTACGTATCTAGATTATGGTGGGAATCAGAGTTCTCATAGTTCATTCAATTGTTAAATAGTTTTGACCAAGAAAAATGTATATTCCCATGTGAGTCATGCTTGGTGTGATAATCAATAGAATGTCAAATATTCATCAAAAGCATCCAAAATTTTCCTCTTCAAATAATGGAATGGGATGCACATATCGCATAAATAGTGGATGAGCGCGAGGAAGACGTGGAAGAGGGAGAGGTGAATAGCCTTCCCTTCTATTCAATTTATATTGGATAATGGTCTATGTAAGGAGGAAGGGATGAAGGTTAGGGTCTTACACCAGGAGGGTTTACTTTGGTGACAAAGATAAATAGGAGAGGGAAAGGGTACCAAAAGTCCTTGTGCATGTCTCCCCTATGATCTTGGGTACCGAAGAAGAAAATAGAAGTAATGATGCAACCTCCTAAAAAAATATAAGGGATTACAGTAGGATTGTTGCCCTAAATATTACACTGATAGAGGATGGAGACTTATTCGTTTTTTTAAAAAAATACGTATGAACTGTAACTTCCCCTACAAGAGACCTGAGTTTCTAGGTTATCTCTTTGAGATGGGAGAGGCTAAGACCCAAACCCTCCTCAAAACCTAGAACTTCCCTGAAATGTTCCTGGGAGAATGGTCCATGTGATTGTGGATATACAAACCCACATACACTCTATGAACCCTAACCCCATTTTGAAACAAATGTGGGAATCCTCTGAATATGGAAAGACAAATCCAAATAAGATACACCCTTATGTGCCTTTCAAAATGGTTTGATTTGCCTAGATTTTTTTCTGGAGGTCTCAAGAGAATACATTTCAGAATGGGGATCCACAGAATGAGAATCATTTCTATAAATGGATATGATGTTGGCTTGATAGCATGTAAACTAAAAAGGGTACATTAATCAAAAATGGGAACTCAAGTAGAAAAGGGTGCACATGTATGGGCCTGTAAGTAGACTTGAGAGACTTGATATTCACTTAAGTGTTGAACAAATACTATGTTAGTACATGGTAGATACTGGTCTCATTTCATCAAGAGTATTCATATGTAATCCCAGATGTGTGGATCCCAATTTCATATGAATGGAAAAAGTGGCACCCAAGTGTTTCTGATTTATAAAGGTTTAGCATTTTAGGTGTTCAAGTGTTATGATTTTCAATCACAAAAAAATTTTGTCCAATTATCCTCATCTAAATCATCATCCCAAGGTGTTGAAGAACTACTTTGAATGTTCAAGAAGACATGGGCGAAGCACTAGCTTGACCAGATCAGCAATTTTGCTTCATGGAAATTCGTTCGTACAAATGAAATCCCCAAGGGTCTATTTATACCAAAAAATTAGACCTTGGGAAAATGGCATTTGGGAGCGCAAGTAGGTTCCACGACCAATGGGGGATCGCAACTAGGTTGTTCTATATATTGGGGCGTACAGGTAGGTTGTGTGTCGGCAGTGTTCTGGCTATGCTAGGGCTCGCCTTTGAGGAAATAGAAAAAATAATAACTTCATTATTCTAAAACAAGACGCCGTAATGTTTTTTTGTGTGCAAGTACATTGGGCGCCTCTTCCGGGACCTTAACAAAATAATTGCTCTATTTTGCTGGGGCTGCTCTCATGCACCCCAAATTGGAATAAGTGCCTGGCTTCAGGCCTAGCCCTTCAGGTCGGAACCTTTTCTACTATCATCGACATCACTGAAAAATACCGAGTCGCATCGCTGAATTTTCGTGCCTGGTTGAGGTCATTTTCAGTTTCGGGACATGAAAATAAATCTTCAGTTTCAAAAAAGTGCATAAAATACATTTCATGGTATCTACAACAACTAAAACAAATCTCATAGAGGTCCAACACTGCCCTCCATATCTTGAATCACATTATATCATCCACCCACATTAAAACCAAATGGAATAGTATTATACCATGGGAACCTGGTTTATGGATTAATTTCTAAAAACACAAAAAGGTACAAGTATGTCGTGTGATAAAGATCCCATTAGGATTTCACTAAATATTTTATTTAGTCACACCATAATGTAATTGAGATGCTTTTAAAAAAATTAAAAGACAGAGGAAAAGTCATCATATCTTATAATATGAAACTAATACCATTTATATATGAAATTTCAAAAATGTACAATTTAAATAAAAACTATAACATGCTGAAAATAATTTATTAAATAAAATCTATAAAAATTCTTTTTAATCATTAAAAATACTAACATCATTGAAAAAAAATTGAAAAATATTTCATTAGAGATATCTAATATTTTACAAAGATATTTGAACATGTAAAAAATATTGATAAGTTCTAAAATATTCAATTCAATAGAATCAATGTGAAAAATCTAAATAAGAAGATAAATAGTGAACCATAATTAATAAAGAAGAAAAATATTTGTTCTATGTAGTTACAGAGAACTCATCCATGTATCAATTATGATTATAATGATTAGATGGGTAAATATAAGATAATATATTGAGTCAATTATTTTTCAAATTAATAAATGATCGCTATTAATTTGTATTAAATAAGGTATCATTTTACTCAAGAAAACAATTTCCACAAACACCGGCTTTCTTATCCACACACACACACAATAAAAATCTATTATGTAGTGTAAGAATCAATTAGATGTGGTTTGATTCTACACATTGGGAATAAATGTAAATTATCTTATATTACTATCCAGGTTCCCATGACTAGTTAATTAATATTACTAACATAAAAATGTTATGAGGATAATCAATGAAATTATTATCAATATCAACATGTTCTCATGACCTGAAAATTTATACTAATTATTTGTTCACATTTCCCAATTATCAACAAGATCTTTCAAAATGAATAATATATATATTAAAACCCAAAAATGTAAATAATAATAATCAATTAAGTCACAAAAAAAATATAATAAGAAATATGAAATGAAATTTTCCCATGTGTCTATCAAATGAAATTAATTTTAAATCATGTCATTATATGTAAATCAACATTTGATAAAGGAAAGTACGCATATTCCCTTTCGGAAATCATTATAAAAATACCCAATGATAATTTGATCCAAGAATTTCTCTTAATATATCCGGATGTAATTCAAATAATTTTTTATGACATTAAATTTTTTATTTCATTTTTAATCATGGGATGAACCTAATTTCCATGTTAACAAATCATTGTTTAAAAATCAACAAAGGATTTAAACATTTTTAAAAGAAGGAGAATTGTCAAATATTCAATACTAGTCATTCAAAAAATTAGACCATTCGAAACGATATAAAAAACATATCATAAATTATCCTCATTTATTGATATCAATGACTTTTACATTAGAACCAATAATTTATTAAACACAATTTATTATTAAAAACAACCATTAAAATACCATTAAAAAGTAATTAAAACCAATAAATAATTCATAACATTATAGATATAATAGTGATAATAAATCTATATAAAAACAACATTAATAAAGATCATAAATATAATCTCTATTTTATTTCCAATTCATTGTGAATAGGATAAAATTAGTGGTATTTCATGGTAAACATTCACAGAACATGTGTTAAAAATGAAACACATATATAAGAATTTTTCCATATAAATTAATAACATAATGATAAAACTACATTAAAAACCCAACATCAATTATATAAATGAAATACACCTAATGAGGGACCTAGTATAAAAACTGGAGATGGTCTATACAGGTTAAAATATTAAAAACCACCAATAACATACTTATGTTGATCACATTTTAGTTAGATACCTCAGACTCCCAAACAAATATATTTAAAATCAAAAAAAGTAATGTTTCCATTATTTTAGTATAATATCACTGGTAATTTGTATTTTAAAATTTTAAAACACCAAATTAAAATCATTAAGTACTTTTTCATTAAATTAAAATTTTGAATATGGAGGGTTTAAACTATATAAAATCGTAGTTAAAAACTTAAAATTAGGTTAATGAATCGTTTCCCATTATTTCTATCATTAAAAAAGGATAATATTTCCTTATATTTAAAGAAGGTGGAATATGAAATATAAAAATATTGAAACAAAAATTATTTTAATCATGATGGGAATGTTTAAGGATAACATGATTTTCCATTTTAAATCTCATATGCCTCATATAAGGGTGAGATGTATATGCCTACACAATGGATAAACCCACAACTACCCATATGAACCATCATATTTACACTTATGTGGAATTTTAAAACCCATTATCACACATACTAAAGTCATTTATGCCCATACAAATCCATTACAAATGTAATTGTACCCTTATGGGATATAAACTGTACTTATACATGGTACTATTATATGATGAGATTCACTTACATGTCACCTTTAGTTATGTTGTTACAATTATGTGGTACCGTTACATAACTATTATAAAAGTATGGTTACCCTTATATAGTGGCCTTGAGATACATAACATAGTATAAGATTACCCTTGTACAATGCATATAAATCAGAACATACACTCATGAAGTGAAAAATGACCCTTACATTGAATATATTCTAAGGAATTTACCCATATGTGACTAAGGTAAACAACCCATTACCTTTATTCAGATTTTATAAAAGCAGCCTCACCATAATGAAACACAAAATAAGTATTTTATTTTACATAACACCTAAAAACACCCTTTTAAATGTATAAGGTATTTACTCATATGTAGACCCTATACCAAGTATAAAGGTAAAACTCAACTTACTCTTTATAATTTTTTAAATGAAAATTCATTGAAAAAAATTCAAAAACTAGATTATAAATATAATAAATATATGATATTATTGTATATATCTGTTGACATTATACTTTTTTTTAAATAATAATTTATTTAAATTGATTTTAGGTTATGGTTTTTGTAAAATTCGTTATTCATGTCAAATTTAAATATTTTGAAAATAATTTCCATCAATTATTTCTTACTCTTAAATTACATTTCATTTTTCCTTATTTTTTAGTTTCTATAACATTACCAAAACATGGTAATTAAATTGTTTCTTTGCCATTACTAAGAGAATAATTTATATTCTAATCATTAAACTAATTTTATTCATTGAAAATATCATTAAAAAAATATATACACCATTTAGACATAACGTAAAAATTTTATATTTTAATTAATTTTTACTCATTCCCTTTTTGAAAAATTTATAATTTATACATTTAATTGAAATTTATTTAAAAAAATCTTATTGTATCCTCTCAAAAAACTACCATCCCCATAACATAAATAATTTTCAAAAAATGGAAAATAATAACATAAATAAAAATTATATAATAGAATTTGGACATAAATATTCTATCGTATTTTACAAAATTCTTCAATATCATAGAAATCATTGCTAAAAATTTTATTACAAATTTTATCTTCATTAGAATCTAGTTTTATCCCTTATTCTTATAAATTTATATTTTTCATTTCTAAAAATTAATATAATTTTTCCGCATTACATATATTTTTAAAGTACGGTTTTTTAACCAATACATATAAGCTTAACATGCTATATATAAAAATAAAAATATAATAACATATATATTTATCTTTAGGATAATGTATCATGGCATCAAAACCATTATGTAAGAATTTGGGAACCTTATTCACTACAAAATTGTCAATAAAATACACTCTATAAGCTCTGATTGATAAAAAGTTTCAATATCAAATGTAAATAGACCATTAATAGAATAATTTTGAATCATATAAAAATAAATAAATTTAATGCTTACATATTAATTAATTTTTTAAGTAGACATTATATCATATAAATAATTTTTTAGGATTGTTACCATTGATTTTTTTATTTCCATAATAATGGTGAATTTATTTTAAAAAAAATTGGAGGATAGATATAATTTCATTCCCTCCAATCATATCAAATATTTTTCATTTATTTATGTAACAAAATAAATCTATCTAGCATTCGATAAAAAAATTCTTCAAAACATAAAAGACATAATGATTTATTTAAAAATATAAAATCATTTGTTCATTATATAAATGATAATTGTTTTAATATATAATTTAAACATGCTATATATTCATAGAATTAAATAATAAATTTTAAAAAAAATTACAACATAGCAACAAATTATTTTATTTAACACATTAATTACTATAAAATTAATTCTTCTAGTCCTAGAGTTAATCATTATATATTAATAGGATAGTGAATAAATCTATATTTTTCTTCACCATCAAATTTAATTATTCAAAAAAAATCAATCATTATTATCTATTTAGATAAGATAGACTATTAATCATTCTCACATAAATATTCCTATGTGTAAATAAGAAAATATAATAATGAAAATTAATATAACATTTTTAAAAGGATTCATAGTAATTATAGGTGAATAAATCCTTTGAAATTCATAAAACCATGCAGACGACTATTTAATTTACAAGATGTGAATTTTTAATGTATAGCGACATTTTTGGATTTTTAGAGTGAAATCATTTGATTATAGACATTTTATGGTTGTGGATACAAAATAACATCACAAATTAATATTATACCCATTTATATTAAAATTTAACACCTCAAAAAACATTCCACACCCCTAAACTATAATATTTTTTCTAACTCAGATCCTTGATACATAAGAAAATTATTATAAAATTGTCCTTCAACATTTTCCATATTGTTCTACAAAAATTATACCATTATTTAATATACCCTAAAAACCCATTTTTAATAACTTGTGAAAGGGAACATAAGAAATTGTTAGATTAGAAACTCGTTAAATGTAATCACGGGAGATATTAATTATTGAATATTGGAATGAATAAGATAACTATATGGGTATGAGATCATGATACTAAATAAAAAACATCATACTCGTTCATTCAATCATCATTAACATGAATCATAGAAAAACATTATCATTTCAAAATAATTGATTTATAACAATTATAAATCATCGTAAAACAATAAGGAGTCATTTGTTAAAATTATATGTATAGTAACATATTATAAGAGTGTCAAACCAACATATTCACTAATATTATATTTTTTGTGAAGGCTTACTATAGTGGATTAGGAATGAACATGTCTTACAATAATAATAGTTGATCAAGAATCACATTTGGTTTTCCTAATCACATTAGATCAAGAATCGATATTTATTTCCCCCAGTGTATCCACTAAATCAACTAATTTCCCATAACTATTAGATGATATATATTGTTATACCTTATAAAATAGAAGGATATGATAGAACCAACCATAACCTAATGAATTCATTTTATCTGTGTCTACCAGATCATAATCCATTTACCATTTCATCATATTTAAACACTTTGAAATTTAATGTGTTCCAAAATGATTACATCCTATGATAATTAACTGATTGTAAATAAAGTGTTTTTTTATAATCGTCATCAACATAAATAATAATGAATAACTGATATAATTTTAATATAATAAGCCAAGGGAATAAAAAAAATACTTATTATATTTTGACATAAATTAAATATACCATTAGATTAATATTAGAACTATTCTCTAAAAAATTAGAAAAATATCCTTTTAATTTGATAAAATATTAAACAAAATCCTAGAATATTTTGAAAATATTATTCTTATAGAATAATAATGGTTTATTTTAAAGGATTATTCAATAATTTGTACAAAACAAAAAGTGGGAATAAATGTTGATTCCATATATCTTAAAATAAAAAAAGCATTTCACACATTTTTAAAACGTCAAAATTGTCTTATTCCAAAAAAAATTAATAACATATTCCTTTTCAACTAACTGAAAATAAAGTTGATGTTTGTGAAAATGAACCTTTAAAAATATTTTTGGAATATGTAACAACATTTATAAAAATCATGATTATTGATATGAAAGAAAAATTCAATAGGAAAAGATGAAATTAGGTTAATTCTCCATTATGTTTTGTTAACATTTTTTGTAATAAATTTTGCAAAATGTACACATACAAAAAAATTACAAAAATAAAAATATGAGAATAAAATATATGGAATCTAAAGCATTTGATCCACTAAATCATTATTAATATAAATTTAGAAAATCAAATCCCCAAAAGAAATGAAATTATAACATAAACCACTAATTTAAAAAATCATCCAGCATCATACATGTTTGAACAACCTCTTAATTGAAGAACCAATTTTTTTATTACACATAAATCCTTTAAAGGATATCCTTTTAGAAATAACATAAAGTATTGGAAATGTGGAAATAATTTATGATTTTTTAGGTCAGGGCGTGGATATGATAGAGGGATATGAAATATTGAATAATATAGAATATGTTGGGACATTTTATTAGTGATGGAAATAAAACACTAGGAATTACCAAAAATATTGAATAATATAATTGTACATATATAGTCGTATGAAGTGTAACAAAGGACATTTATATTAGTATAAGATATATTTTAATTCGAATAAATTAGTGAAACGACTTTAAACCTATCTTAACCTTCACTGTGGAAACAAAAAAAATCCATGATAAAAAACTTTTATGACCAGAAATAAAAAGGGAATTCCAAAAAAATTGTTCAATTGTATTCTGAAATTACAATCCGTTATAAAAGATTAATTTTATAATTTTGGATGAAATTAATTTTAATGAAAGAACAAAAATCAAATGAAAAAAGGAAAATAGATGATATAGGAATAAAACATATTTAACCTTGAAATCATGAAATAAGTTGGTCTCAATGAATATATTTTGTCAAACAATAAAATAAATTAATTTTTTAGATTTTTCTATAACTCGAAAATTGAATGGAATATTTCATGCATTTCATTAAACAAAAATACACATAATTAGTTTTTTATTTGGACCATATGTAACTAATGTTACAAAATTCATGAATGGGTACAAAAATTCAAAATAAAATTTTAAAATACATTACATAAATCATTTTAAATATTTTTTTGAGAGTTTTTTTATAAAAATTTATTAAGAAATTCTTAAATCATAATATTTTCATAAAAGTGATTGTATTTGAATAATTGGTATTCTTAATATTCTCCCAAAGCACAACTATACATGGAAAATCTAAAACATTAACTCTATGATAATTTTTAAATGAAAAATCCAATAATACTAAAATTTTCATAATATATTAGTAAAATTGGTATAAGATAATTTTATAAAATTACATTATATAAAATCACCCATTTTTTAAAAAATTATTATTTGATCATAGAAGTGGATTTATTTTTATTCAATGACTTATATATATTATCTGAAAAATATTATTAATTTTTATTTAAAATATAATCTAAAAAATCCCTTATCATAATTCATCTATAGTGAATATTTTAATTTTTTGTATAAAAATTTATTATTTTCATAAAAATATTTTTACAGAAAATAAAATATATTTTACATTCAATTGCATATATTTAAATTTTTAATTAACTAATATCTAATGAGTTCATTTTATACATGTGTAGAAGCTATGTTTTAATAATTTAGTTAGTTCTATTCATTCTCAACAAACCAATAGTTGGGCAATAAATGTGAAATTAAATAATAAAAAATCAATAGAATTTAACAATGTGTTTAAACGTGGTGTTGCGTGGATACTAAGATATCAATTAAGGAAACTTTATTTAAAGAGATAAATATCATAAAATATCAATGTGTTTTAATATACTCTAATATAATAACTTCTCCAAAAAAATTAATTACTACGATAAAAAAATAACCTAGGATTAAAAAATCACATCACATAATTAGGTACCCACATTTCATTCTCAAATTAATGGTCATGAAAAAAAAAATATTAAAGAGGTTAGTGATCTTGTTTTCTAGACTGAAATCTCAACAATTAGAATATCAAATTATTTTAACGTATAAGATATATCATTCCCTAGAGGCATGACATCTATGTTCAGTATAATTGATGTATTAGATTTTTAATTAATGAGGATATATAGATGGAATAAAAAATGAAAATTAGAGGGATTTACTGGAAGATGTAAGTGATAAGAAACTATCCAGAAAAGATCAATAATTTTGAAGTGAATTAATTTTCAATGGATTATATTATAATTTTGTTCTGAATCTCATAAATTTATTCAATGATGATATTTACAGGAATTCCTTGCAATCAACATTGAACTATATATCTCACCGACTATTGTAAATGTATATTTTATACCAACTCTTAAAAACCCTTATTTGTTTAAGAATAGATCTAATATTTACTTATATTATCTACGAAATTACTTTTCCCAAAAAATTTCTTTCACTAAATTAATCCCCTCACATTGATGTTTTGTAATTATTACTATAGTGGGCCTTAAAAGGAACCATTTAAATTCTCATATTAAAAAAATTATTACAAAAAAAATTCAATAAATGATGGATTATATCCTAGAAAAATTTGAAATTTGTAGAGGAATATAATAACATACAATATTCTATTTTAATTAACCTCATATAATAACCTTATATATATATATATATGAAATATTGTATTGAAACTCCACTTTATTTCAAAATTCCATTGTTTGAATTTTCAGAACATCGAGGTAAAAATAATATCCTAATAAATTAGGATAAAATATTGTACTCCATATAATATTACGACATCCTTAATGTATATATTAAATTGGTTATCATGATATAAATATTCTATAATTTATATTAAATTTACTGATTTCTTATAGTGGTCGAGTAAAAAAATTGAATTGTTTTCTTTTAGAGTTTTGGGGAAGTCTTTGATAAAATCTATGCGGATGTTTTCTAATTTTCATTCAAGCATGAGTAATGGTTGAAACACCCACTTTGACATCTATCTATAATCTTTTTCTTTTTAACTAACCATTATCTATGATACATTCTCAGTAATATCCCTTTTAATATTTTCTTATGATAAATTTTATTTTAGATATATATATATATATATATCCTCATACATCAATGATGAATAGTGAATGATGAAATTTGATGTTCATTTAATAGTTCCTTCCTTAGTTCTAGTATTAATGGGAGACATACCTTTTTCATGAACTATATAATTCTATAACAATCATTCTGGAACTTATGAACACTCCACACTCTCTTCTATAAATATTTATCTTCATTTTATGTGTACTAAATCATTACAAGTATGGCTTGTTGATCATTCATCTATGAATGATAATATCCCCTATATCATGATTTCATGTTTAACACTATTTAAATACATATGTATTGAATATCTTTCAATTCTCATCATGGATAAACTAGCATGTTATTTTTTCCTATGTGCATAAACCACATTATACGCCATTCCAATGGGGTAATTTATCTAACCAATATAATAATTAATAAAATAAAACCATGTTCTCTAAAAAAATTCAACCCAATTTTCTAAATATATTCTATATGATTTTATGATATATATATATATATATGTCACACTATTTGAAATAATTATAATTCCTCAAAAATTTAGTAGAAAATTTAATATTTTGAAATCCAAATGTAGATACTATTAATTTGGAAAATTAATTTTCAATTTGGGGTAGTAATATGTTATAACATAGTCCTTCTTTATATGAAAACATACCAATCTTTTCTTTGATTGCTTACTATAAATCAAAAAAAATACTACAATATGGTTCAGTTTTGGAAGAGGATCACAAAAAACATGTAACTTTATCTATTTAAAATTAACATCACATTTATATATCTACATGAACATAACCCCCTATTGAGTCAAATTGATTTATTGATTAGATAATCAAGAGATATCTCTAAAAACCATCAGTAATATCCAACAAACACATGAATATGACAGATCTATATTACCATGGTTTTTCTAGGACATTACTAAATAATATCCTCCTTTTAGGGATCCACTGATTGACCCTCACATGATATTATATTACAAAATAATGAATCAATCTAAATTAAAATTTTACATAAGTAATGTTTAAGAAAAAAATTATCCTTCCTTATGGTATTTAGTATAATTATGAAGTGATCTTCAGGATCTTCATTTCACATTGGATATATAATAATACCCCCTATAATGAAAACCAAAAAATGGTCAAGGTAATATCTATATACTATATTCAAATAATGATAGAATATAAGGTAATTACTAAGTCTAAAAGGAATAAATGTAAATTATTACTACCAATAACTCATAAGTATAGAGATGTTGGGTATATAATTCATATTCATCTATAATAGATAATATCCAGAACAAATTTCAATCAATGAAATGTAACTAGATCCTCATAATTGATCCAACAAAGGATCGAAATATGGTAGATGATACCTGTTATTATTGGTGATCTAGTTAAATTCATAATAATAATTGCAATTTCACATTGACCCATCTATATTTTTGAAAAAAATGTGAATCCAATAATGTTACACATAGGTGTTTGAATTACATTTCTGGATTCATTGTGTCATTATTCTTTAATTATTGAAAATCAATATTCTTTATTATATATGGAGTTTTTAAAAAAGGTGTACCACCAATAATATGTTCTATTTAAACACTAAACATCACAATTAAAAGGACTATTAGGACAATATTCTTTAAATATATAAAACCCCCATTAAATAGGAATATAATCCGTATAGAGTTCTATCCAACCATCCGAGATAGATTATCTTCAGGGATAAGAATTTAAAACCATTTGTTTGAGGTAATTTCTATTGGAAGTTCATATTAATCCTCGAACTAATAAAAAATAATTAGTTATTTTTTATTATTGAATTTTATTTCACTTCCATGAAAATTGACATGAAATTTGTATAAATAAATTTAATTAATGGTTGGAATCCAATAAAATCAAAAAAAGAGGGAGAATCAAAATATTTTCATGGATCACATTCCTATAAAAATAAATCAGAGAGGAACTAGAAAAATGAGATGTATGTATCATTATGTTATGTTTTTTCACAGATAACTAATCATCTAAACATTGAGTTTTTAATTTCATACACTTATAAAATTCTATATATATATATATATAATATTGGATAGTTCCAATATCTAATAATGAATTACATATTCTGGATAATAAGATATGAGTAAATTTCCTAGAATTATTCTTTAATGTATTTTTTAATGTTTTACTCACATTAGATTTTTATTTTTCATTGGGATTAATATTATTTAGACACATATAATCATTATAAACATTCATATTCATACATTAGTTTCTGTAAATCCTTCACTAATTATAATGGAAAGTTTAATTTATAGTATTCACTAGTTGGAATATTCCTTTCCACTTTTTCTTCAACCAATATCATTACCACCATTTAATATTCATTGCATTTATCAGCATACATATCACATTTAAATCACCTAAAATATCCTTTGAGATAAATAAATTTATTTTTCTTTACCAATTTATAAAATTTAGGTGAATCAAATTTATTTACACCTTTTATTTTATTTTATTTTTCATGACACTCAATGTTTCACCCCAGTACTTTAACATATTTACCTTTATATTTTATGGATATCTTTGTAATACAAAAAAACATCTAATTAAATAAAAACAACAATTCACCATATTTTTAAGAGCTAATTGAATTGTAAAACATTAAACGATATTATGTCATAATTTTATATATTATATATCCAAACAAATACTTTTACACAGCCTAAAATACATGATTGGCATATGATAAGAACAATCCCAATATTACACATAAAATACAAAATTTTTATAGAGGTAGTTTTTCCTCCTTTTATTGAAGAACCCATTTTATATCATATTTTTGAAACATAATTAAATTTAACATATCAAATTAAACTTCATATTTTTAATATAAAAAATTGGGTTAACTTTTGGTGTTTTTATATAAAGATTCATTTTTTAATTAATTGTGAAAATATTGAATTTTAGTTTAAAACATATATTTCATATAAATTATTTATATTTTTAAATTATATTATAAATTTTGTTAATGTTTAAATTTATTTTATTATTTATTACAATATAGGTCACTAGAATCAATCTCACCATGTAATTGACTACAAAAACAAAGCCATCGTATTAATGTTCTTACATTAAAAACATGCATTGTAATATCGTTAGTGGGATTGAATTTAACATAATTTATGCCCCTAATGTTATTTGATTTTATAAAAAATTATTCCATATTTGGAACCAGAATAATTTATATTGACTAAAAATGTCAACATATTTTTCATACCAACATGATTCATGGACGAAATTAAAATTAGTTAAAATTATTAAAGTAAAATTATGCATAATAAGGGACTAAACCTCAATACTAAGGGCCCAAATGTCCTAGGAACTTTTACAACCGAAATTTCATTGTCATATTTATACTATATCCAAATTTTTCTAAAAATGAACCATTACTGTAGCCACATTCAATATAAAAAATGTGTTTGTAATTCCTTTTTGAAAATATTATAGGAGGGTCACTCCTCCTCCGCTAAAAAATGCCTCATTTTGTCCAACTTTCATAAACATTTAAATACACCATGGAGAGACATATATATTCCCAAATAACTCCAAAACATACCTATACACCTTTTATATTCCTAAATTTAGTCAAAAATAAATCCAATGAATCCCTTTGGCTCAAACCAAAAGGAGTTTCCAACTAAGAGGTAACAATATTACATATGATTTTTATTTCTACTCTCCAATTACTAAAATTTTCCTATTTCATGATTGTATAAGATAAAAAATAATCATAAATATAATAATATTTTTTATACTATGGATTCAATATATAATTTCACACACTTCCATATAATGGGTAATTAGCATATTTTTTATGTTTATGGAAAACAACTACCTCACAAAACGATGTTAGTTCATATTTCATATAACAACTCTCATGGAGTCCATTATGATGAAAAATAATTTTATATAGGTTTTATATAATATTAAATATTAATTTATTATTATTTAATTATTTAATATCACAAAGACTTATAATTTCTATTTCATATAAATACAATGACATTATTTATAGAAGTGTGCACTACCGTCTCCTCAAAAAAATTTGAATTGTTCACGCTATACATGGAACATAATAATGATTATTTTAATAGAAATATGTAAAATATATAAAATAGATTTGATAAATTAATTATAATATACAAATGTATCATTTATTTATAATTATTTTAATACAATAATGAAATGAATGTAGGGTTTATATATATATGTCATACCATCTCCATGAAGAGTGCATTTCATTTATTATCCAAAAAATGGTAGATAATTATAAATATGTATATACTTTTTAAATATGAAAATTAATTATTGGTTTAAATTTTAGATATGGTGAAATCATGATCTTTGTAATAGGAGAAACAAATAAAAAATACAAAATATACTTGAGAAAACTAGGCAATTAACACATGAAATAGTAAAAACAATGAAATATTATTAACAAATCAGTAATAAAAAATTATAAGAATGTTATATAAAATATCATAAACATGATTATAGTTATGGTATATGTTTATAAATTATTTTAAACATGTATTAAAAATTATGAATACAACAAAACCAAATTAAGGTTAAGGTAATGGATTTCATATCAATTAACATTACATTAAGTCTTATTTTTTACTGTACACCAATTCACATTTATTTTGTTTATTTGTTGACCTTTAACATGTTGTATCATGAATTTCTGTAATCTAATTATATTATATATTTCATTTAACATTATTTTGTAATGGGGTTTATGATTTAAATTTTTGAAGGGGGTATGTGACACATTGGAATGTTTGAAATGTCATTTCCCATATGATTTTTTATGAAATTTCAACGTTATTTCCATTCGTAAATGTCAACAACCCTGATTGTTACATATAATAAACTAAGAAACTCTTAATAAATATACATACATCATTAAATATATCTATATTTATATGTAATATTGTTCATTAATATGAATAATGATTTAGACTAGTACAAAACAGGTGGGAGACGATTACAGATAAACCGTTGATGAATCAGAAGCCTCGTGAGAAGAATAACTTAGCCGAATCAGATTGGTTTTTACCTGACATGTTGTAAAACATTTTATAAAAAAATTTGATGGTTTTGTTACCATGTACCTCAGAAACATGTTGTCCAATCATTAAGAATTTACCTCATTTGGTTTTAGTTTATATTCAACCAAGCTATTTTTCATCTATATATCTATGGATACATTTAATTCTCAATGTAATGATTTATATGGAATGAGTTTTTATTTATTACCATTCAATATTGATATTTCCTCATATTTTTTATGAATGGAATATGTTATAAATTATTTACCATTCCATTTTAATTTATTCATACTGATTCATTATAAAATTCACTTTACATACCCTTACTGAGAATTTAATATCACCATTATTAGGTTTACTTTCTCCTGGTTATGAAAATGAATTCCATGAGTAATATTTCATGTATATAGTTTATTTCATAATATTATATATCTCGACTGTATTTTTTATTTCACAACGTTTTACAGGTATCATTATATATAATATATATTTCCAAGACTGCTAAACTAGTTGGATTTTTATGATTTTATTTATTATAATCATGAAAATTTAATAAAATAATAATCCCACTCCTTTTTTCTATGGTAATAGAGTTATAATTGGTATCAAAGGAAGTTTAGAAACAACCTAGGAAACTTGATTTGGAAACATAGCTTATGGAGTACAACCCAAATATAGACATTGAGAATATGTATAGAAGAACATCCTAGAAATTTGGAAATGTGTTGATTAAGTGGGTATTTCTAGAAATATATCCATATCCAGATACATCATATAGACCTAGTTATGGAATAGATTTACCTAGGGGTAACTACTCTGACATGGTGTCTTGGGCATGACTCAAGGAAACATACAACCCAACAAGAGGCCTTACTATGCACCTTGAATGAAAATCCCATGGGATATGATTAAGATAATTCATATTCAAATTACAGACCACTATGAATGTTTTAAATGTAAACATTCCATCAATGTAACAAAAAAAATATTATATATTATGAATTCATGTTGAGTGTTATACCATATTTGAAATTCGTGATTTCTTCATTTAATCCATCATATTTCATTTTTTCTATAAATTGTCCCTATATAGACATATGTAATTAATTCTCAGGGAAAATATAAGTATTGACTTTCTAAGAAAACCAATAAATCTAGTATTTGAGTGGATAAAATAAAGGAAATATTGGGGAAACATAATTAGGTTATGATAAATAAATACTCTCGAATGGAATAACTTATTAACCAGATATAATACTTTTATTCTGTGTGTATTTATCTGATAGAATCCACCATCGTTTACTGGGACCACTAATTTAATTATAGCTAAAAATATATTAAGTCTCTAGAGAAAATATTTAAAAACATAAGATGTAGTGAAATGGAAAAGGTTACACATGCAATATATTGTCTCTAAGGTGATGTGGATCAGTGGTGGTCCTAGATCCAAAAGTTTAAGGGGGAATTTGAAATTGAATTGATGTAGTGTTGGAATTTCATAGACACATTCTTCAATAAATACATCAATCGTGATAAAACAAATGATATGAATAGAAATTTTCATTGTATAATGATAAATGAAAAATGTAGTGTTTTATATTTTTGAGAAACCATTAAATGTATAGCCACGTGTGATGAAAATTATATACAAAAAACAAAGTGAAAAAATCAACCACGTATTTAAAGGTATTAAGCCAAATCTACAATAAAAACTAGTTTCATAGAAATTTTTTCTAATATGATGAAATAGTTTTATGTTAAATAAAAACAAAAAAGGAATTCTCAGGGTCATATGAATTCAAATTATTCCCAGATAAGAAGAGGTCCTTTGATAACCATGAAACTGAGAATGCATCAAGTAAGAAGATGAAGATAAAAAATTTACATCATGTGATGACTGCATATATAATCACCCATGATATTATTTAAGGGAAAGAGAGTTTTTTATAAATATTGATAAATAGTTCATCATGTTACTTAATTCAAGGATAATATGGAAAAACTAATATTTAGTGTTATGATTTCAAAGATATGGGTATCTTTTAAAATTAATTCCATATTCATCAAGGGAATCTGTCACATATGATTCCAACAGGATGTGTACATGTTTATATGATCACTAAGACTGAGGTAGATGTTCAAAATTTCATGGTGGAAGTTACATAAATATTATATTTAATTTTATCCAATACATTATTTGATTTTAGATCGTCTAACTCTTTTATGTCTACTGAGTATTCTAATATATCTAACCATTTCCCATTTTATTTAATAAGGGAGTTGTAATTTAAAACTCTTCACATATGTATCATGGAAAAAAATATGTGTTAGTAATTCTCCATTATGACATATAAACACGATTTATTGGATGACCTTATCATCATTCTTATGGTTTATCATAATATAATCCTCGTTATGGACTGGCTCTCAAAATACGATGCCAAAATATTTTATAAGAGAGAGGAAGCTATGATTTTTTTAGGAAAATGATGAATCCCTCATATTAATATTTGATGTCTTTTCATCAGATTCTTATCTATATCCATCCCCAAAAGCTCCATTACATAAAATTATTTGGGATTAATGAAAATAACCTCTATTGATGATGAAGCTAATCTTAAAATAGAGGATGTACTAATTGTGTACGAATAAACTGACATATTTTCTAAAGATTTACCTTAAAAACCCATAAAATGTGGGGTTGAATTTAAAATTTACTTAATATATGATTAAAGTAAAATATAAAAGACTAAATAATGAATAGATATAGCAGGCTTAATAGAGTTGAAGAACGAAGTAGAGGTTTGGGTAATAATGTAATTATTTGAACTAGTAATTCACTATAGGGAGTCCTTGTCCTCATTATGAAAAAGAAATATCAATATATGAGGTTTTTCATTGATTACAAGGAAATAAATGCAATTACAATAATGAAAAAGTACCCTCTACTTCTCCTTGTTGACTTGTTCAATTAACTTCCTAGAGCCAAATATTTCTCAAAGGATACCATTCATTATAGATATTAGCAATTGATTATGGAGAAGGAATACATTACTAAGACATCTTTTTTGGATGGGTTATGAACATTATAATTTTAAAGGAATTCCATTTGGATTGACTAATGAACCATATATTTTTATAGACCTAATAAACAAAGCATTCACAGAATATATTATTGATTTAGTTGTGGTACTAATTGACAATATTCTGGTATATTCCATATGCTATATATAATATGATAATCATGTGAGGATCATTATTAAAACAACTATAAGGGAAGAGTTATATGGTAAATATATAATGAATGATAACTAGATTCAAGAAGTTTTGTATCATGGATATATTTCCTCTATGGATGGAATACTAGTTCATACTACAATGAAAGAGGAAGTTAGATAATGGCATATGCCAACAAACATAATTTATTTATGTGGTTTCATTGGTTTGGCATGTTACTATTGGAAATTCATTCATAACTTTACATGATTGAAAATCCCATTAATAATGTTTATATGTAAAGGGGTAATTTTATCTGGATTATTTTATGTGAATAATTTTTTTGGTGAAATAAAGAAATGATTAGTCAGTATTTATACTCTGACTCTACCATCAGGGAGTAATGGGTTTCTCTTATATAATGATGCATCCAATAAGGGACATGGTTTTTTATTAATGAAAAATGATAAATTTATTGCATATGCATCAAGGACATTGAAGACTCGTGAAATGAACTATCTGAACCATTATCTTGAGTTAGATGTTTTGATCTTCACATTGAAAATAAGGATACCTTATCTATATGGTAATATATTTTAGATATACATGAATCATAAAAGTCTAAAATAAATATTCTCATATAAAGATATCAATATGAAAGAAGGTGATGACTTGTTCTACTCAATGATAATAAATTCTTTTTACACTACCACCCCAGGAAGGGAAAGAAGTTTCTAGATGCATTGATTTCGTATGATTATGGAGATCTATCCAAAATAAATATTGATAAGGATCCCATGATCATCAATAGAATAAAGATAGATATAGGAATTTATAAGGAAGAGGATACATACATAATTTTTTGAAAGATATAAAAACCATATTTGTGATAGAGGATAAATAATTATCATTATGATGATGATAACTTAGAGACTAAAAATAAAATTTATTAACAATATAAAATTAGTAGACTTTGTTTTTTGTGAAGGAATTCTATGATTTGGAAAGACGATATGTGTTCAATTTATACCTGAGGTAAAAAATTAATTTTTGTATAATTCCCATAGGTAAAATTTATATGTACACCATGGTACTAAAAAGATGTATGGTGACATGATGGAACACTTTTGGTGGGATAACATGATGTAGGAAATTGATTATTATGTATCTAAATGCCTGGTTTTTCATCAAGATAAATTTCTGATGTAGGATCGTAAATGTTTCATGCTACCTATTCATATTATTGTATTGTAATGGGATGAAATTACAATGAAATTTTTAATAGGACTACCCATACACATATAAGTAATGAGTTCATATGGGTTATTATTGATCTCCAAACAAAATCTACACATTTATTTAATATTAAAGAATACGTAAAACTTTAGTACCTAAAATTTCTATAAAATAATGATGTTTTAAAAATTCATGGAGCCCCAATGTAAATTTTCTCGTATCATGATCTCCGCTTTACATTGAAAATCTAAAAAAGTCATTAGAGGGATCTTGACAGAGATCTTTATTTGAGCACTTCCTGCCATCCTCAAATATATGATTTGTCTTAAAGAAAAATTTAATCAATAGAGATCCTATTGAGGTCATGCTCACATAACATTCAAGGTATGTGGTATCAATAATTACCAATAGTGGAATTTGAATATTCTAATAGTTTCCATTCTAGTATTAAAATGATGTTGTATAAAAAATTATATAGAAAGAGTTGTCATACTCCATATTATTGGGAAGAAGATTGAGAAAAAACTCATAGGATGAGAAATTTTTAAGAGAAAATTAAAATGGTTAAGGCTATTTAGGGTCCTATAAAAATATATCAAATTAGGAAAAAGAGTTATGTAGTTAATTAGTGAAAATATTTTTAATTCCTGTTAAGATATCAAGTTTTCAAGTAGTAATCTCCACGGAAGGGTGTCACAAAATGGGTGAAGCGACATGGGAACCAAAATATTCTATGAAGGATAACATCCAACATATTTTTAAAGTTAATACCCCTAAAATTTCAATGAATGTGTTTTTATAGGCAGTAATAATGTTGGACACCAATAATGTGTCATTTCAACCTTTATATTTTATTGTCAGCTTTGTAATAAACATAACACATGATTTAAGAAAAACACATTGTAGTAAAAAATATCATATCCAATTAAAATATAACACTTTTAGATATTTTATATCACAAATTTCTATATTATATATAAAAAAAATATTTTGACACTCAGAAAATATATTTGATAGGAATAAGATAATAACAAGACAAATATCACACAAAAAATAATATATTTTTATAAAGGTAGGTCTTATCATCTAACTAAGATCGAGAACCCAAATGTCTATCAGGCATATTAATTCAAATCCACCTACTACCTACATAAATAATTATTATATAGGTCCTCATTTAGAAACCAACACCAGCTCTTGGAATGTTCCCCAAGACATAGACTATGTCAGACTTGGAGAACATTGCTACATATGATGGGGGGAATTTTAGGATAATCACACTGTAGATCCAACCTAATTCTATAGGGTCCTAAACCATAATGATGTTTAAGGGAAAAAATGCATATTCCACCACAATCTTTGGGGTCCCATTTCATATTTTTATGATTATAAACATCAAATCAACCGTTGTCTTTGTCACATGATGTTAAACAATGGAAAAAATCATTATCACATGATGTTAAAATATATGACATTTTGGTTATTCTATGATAAATAAAACCACAACAACAATGGTCTTATAATTGTGACCATAAAAATTATCCACCACTCATTATATCTACATGATTTTAAACATAATTTAATCAATGTCCCAATAAAACTATTTTTTTATATAGAACAACTAGGTTACTCGGTGTTAAAATACGTAGTATCATTATCATCATAACACACAGATAAGTTATTCACAATGGTACATGTAATTTTAACATAAAATGTTTTTAATTGGTCTAAATAATACTCAAAAATGATGTTAAAATTTCACCTTACACTATGTGTAGATCATAGGATTACCATAATTATGAGAGGACTCTATATCCCCATTTCATGATGTTAAACCATGTAATTCCATGAACTCTGAAATGAGAAAGAACTATATATTTAGAACAGGTAACCTATTCTTCCACATTCAAGAACTACCTTGGGTCCCCCATCCTCAAGAAGGAGTTCAAAACCTACTTTTAGATACTCCCCATTTACATGATCAAATGAATTGTGGCATATAAACAAGAGTGTCTTATTTCACATGGCGATTCTCTCAATATATATCCACGGTTTTCGGAACAATTTATTTATATCCCCATCCTCTTCCACATCTAAATCGGCCACCGAACAGATTGGACTCATGCCGCACTAGATGAACTACCATCCTAGGAAAACTCCATGAAATAATTTGGATGACATTTTGAGAAAGGTACCATATTTATAACACTTTTATAGGTTAACTGACAATTATTTCTCCTCATCATATGTAAAACAATATAGATGATGTCTTTCTAATAGGGTCATATTTTATCCTCCAACATCATGCCATCCTTATTCTTTCCCAGATATATTGAATCACAATTCACTCATTCCACCTTTTAATGTTCAATCTAATCTCCAACACCCACCGAGTAAACCTGACATGGATCTGTGCACATTGAGAAATAAGGCAGATGTTGTTGGCACATTCTTATCAACAAATTTTATTTTCCCTATAGTGTGCATACATATTATATGGAAATACCATTTAACACACCTTATTTATCCTGATGAGGATGAATCATGTGGTCCTACGAGTCTTTATGGGATGTGTCCTCCTATGGAAAATCTACAAAAATCAGATATCCATGCCCAATGAACATAAACTATTTGCAAGGATCGAAACACTATGACCTTAAATAAGATCATCTGGTCTATGAAATACAACTATAAACTATTTACGACACATGCCTCATTTACCATGAGATCATGTGGGTCATTATCCCCCCCCCCCCTCAACAACCTAATCACTGACCATGGGTCTGATAATATTTCATGATATTCCCCACTTACATGTTCACATGCATGATGGTGTGAAACCTATAGTGATGGATTCCAAAGGGAAACTCTCAAAATACATCTCCATAGAAAAAACCATTCTCATTAAAGATCCTAATAGTCTTCAATGTGTAAATAGGTCCTATCATGGAAATGGTTCCTGGATAAATTGGATCACCTCTTATCCTAGAACAGCCCTAAATTAAAAATTTGAAATGAATAGTTGATATTTTGTCATGAACAGGGTCAAAAGTTGATTATAATTTTTTTCTCATTCTTGAATGGCATAGTGTTAGATTATTTTATAGAAATATGGTCAACAATTTTCACATACAATCAGTCACCCCTTTCATGATCCATATCTCAGAAGCCTTGCTATACATACTTCCCATTTCTTTATGTTTTGGTGGAACCCAACGCCAATGTTATTAACCATATGAAAATATATTCACATTGAGTAGGCATGTTAGTGTTTTTTGGACATTCTCATCCCAAATTTGTTTTTTCATATAGTTTGCACATCCATGTGTCATGAAAATCCTCCCTACCCCTTGTTTCCCACACTAGGCATGACTCATGTGTTCTTAAGTGTCATGTTGGGATATATACCCATGTGATCATGCCACAAATAATTTCACACCATACACTATGACATTAAACTAATATACCATTTGGTCTTATTTATATGACTATAAAATTAGAACCCATGTCCAAGCATCATGACATTAAAGTGTTTTCAGGTCTTTCTTGGCTATGTGTTTTGTGGTGCGGGCCTCTACATGCCACGTTAATTATAAGGCCCCAACCTCAAACCTTACTTAATATTGAATTAAATGAGTAATTCACATTGAGGATCTTTTCAGGTTTAGAGTTTTAGAGAATTAGGACATAACTATTACATCTCAAAAGATTACAAAGTAGTTGCTTCTACTAAATTTCCATAAAATAAAAACTCTTTAAAAGAAAAATGTATGGTTCCATGTTTTAGGTAGCATGACTTTCCCTTGATCCCATCCTTGACCCTATTCCACGCTATGTCCTGTGAAAAACATTTCAAAAACATGGGATGAGCATAAGAAGCTCAGTAAGGGATACACAAAGAATGAAAACTGTTATATTTTCAAAACAACAAGTAAACCATGAATACTTTATCAATGTAATACTTTTCACCTTCATGAAGTAGTAAAAACTTTTCACTGAAACAAAAGTATCATTACATACCTTTTTGTAACCAAAGGATTACCATAAAACCCATATAAAGAACACATAACATATATAAAGGTAACTTGGGACATAAACATACATAAGTGAAATAACCATACGGTCGACTTCCACACATATCACTTAATGGAATAGCCATACGGCCAATTTCCATACATACTTAATGGAATAGCCATACGGCCGACTTCCATACCCAATGCATTGGAGGTTATAACGTAACCACCCGTCCTGGTATTCACGGCACCACCCGTCATATGGTTTATAACGTAACCATCCGTTAAAATGCCCAAGTACCAATATAAAATCATAAAACTTAAAACCAATATAAAGTAATGATAACATTTCCACACCACAATATATCATAATAGAATCCTTTATCAAAACCATTTTCAAAACCCTTTAAAACATTTAATACAGATATTTTTTAATCAAAGTGTCCCATACCACCTTGAAGCTTAAAATTTTAAACCATTAATATCCATATAAATAAATCCTTAAAACCATTTTGAAAACATGGATATTAATAAGAACAAATAATTAAAACATTTAAAATGACATTTTGGTTAAAGGGGTTTTACCAAAATTAGAAAAACTTGAATACAATAATTGAGGAATAACATTTAGTTAGAACTTTATAATATCATGAGGATAAATGGATTCATGATATAATAATCCAAACGACAGTATATACACCATATAAGAGTGAATTGGTGCATAACAACAATGAACCCTCAATAGAAATGTCAAATGTGATGAAATCCCTTATAAAGAAGGTAACCTTAAATTAAGGACAAATAAATCTCAAAAATATTTGTGACAAATATAAATACACCCAATATAAGTGGATATTAAGTCTAAAACAATAAAAGTTCATTCACACATATTCAATGGATGATATATTCAATGACTACATGTTGAACCCAAAGAAATCGAAATTGGGTTAAAAAGTTCCCTGGACAGCCTAACGGCATCGCATCAAAATGAGTTGATGAGAGCTAAAAAGTGTATCTCATCACATGGAAATAAAATTTACATCAATAAGGATATATGAGAACATATCACAACATAACAATATGTAAATTAAAAGACCCAACAAAAGAAGTCTTTTAAAAAAAGGAGTGTGAAAGGTTCCCTTACCGACTTGAGTATCTTTCAAAACAAACACCCCATGAAAGAAGGACAATAGATCATTGATGTAAATAATCATAAACGAAATTATATTACACAAAGAGTAGAATAATGTGCAGTACATACACCACTCAATGTAATTTGTGGCAAATGTAGCATAAATCTCACGGGAATAAAAGTGAGATGAAAAATCCCTTACGAAAACTCGGCAGCCTAACAGCGCCACATAAAACTTCCGAATATGGACTGATTAGATCAAATAGGGTATCTCATCACATTACAATAAAATTTACAGAAAGAGGAATATAAAAGAACATCCCCCAACATTACAAAGAGGAGCCTAAAATAAGTGACATAAAGGAGAGTACTTAAAAAGAAAGAGAGACGTTAGATCTCTTACGAAAGTTCGGCAGCCTAACGGCGCCACTCAAAATTTCCAAAATGGATTGATGAGAGAGAATAGGGTCTCTCATCACATGAACATAAAAATTACAGTAGGAGTAATATAAAAGAACATCCCAGTCATAATAAATATTAGCTTAAAAGAAATGACATAAAAGAGTGTACTTAAAAAGAAAGAGAGTTGTAGGATCCCTTACCTCGGGTCCGACATGACTCGATCGTTCTTTAATCTCCTGAATAATAAATTTTAGTTAATTTATAATTACTTAAGAACCTTTTTCAAGTTCATTATTCCTTTTATATCACTTATTACCATGTCATAAAAATTTATGTGATCATTTAAGTTAATAATATTTGTTTTGCCGATACTTAGTTTTTAAGTCGAAAGTGGACTTCTTACAATTACATGTTGTTCGTGTGGCCAAATGTTTATTATATAAAGAATTGTATTCATGATGTAGATATCATATATTTCATATATATCCTGTA
Source organism: Viscum album (assembly GCA_963277665.1). Taxonomy (NCBI): domain Eukaryota; kingdom Viridiplantae; phylum Streptophyta; class Magnoliopsida; order Santalales; family Viscaceae; genus Viscum; species Viscum album. The sequence goes on along the minus strand of OY728159.1, from coordinate 1,142,489,517 downwards.
TATGCACGCATTAATAAAATTACATAATCATTTAGAGGTAAGAAATGAAATGCACCGTTCATGGAGACGGTAAGCCGTACGTACGCATGAACGCTACATTCGTCAAATAATGATGTCATCGCTGCATCATTATTATGTCATAAATAATTTAATTTATTTAATGTCTAAAAATTATAAGAAAAATACTATGATGTAGGAAATATTTTTAGATTTCCAATGAATATTTATAATCAAAAATCTGATCTTTATAACCCCATGTAAAAATTGGTTTCGTAAAACATATTATGTTTGTGTCATTTTTACTTTTACATTAAATAAAAAGTAATTTATGTCATTTCCCAACCAAAGTGTCTCCATGGGGTCCCCAAGTTGACCCATGGCTTGTCTTGGTCGGCCATGACACAACCAATAAGGTTGGGACATGTGTCTAGGTCATTTCATCTTATTAAAGCATTATTTATACCTTAAACTACCCTAATTACCACTAATCGCGATTAAGAACTTAATAAGTTACTATTCACCAAAAAAATATTTTTATCCCATTGAACCACATTTTACTTCTTAATGACAACCATGTATGTCAGATTTTCAAAATTCAAAACACATTAGTGGTAAACTTTCATTTAACTGAAAAATCAGTTTTCTTGATTAACACTTAGTGGTTTCACTATTCATAAAAAATTGGAGTTTTTCAGAAAAATATCAAAACATCACCCTAATATATATTTGATATTACGAATTCAAAAATGAAGTCCGTTTTAAAAAATTCAAAACATATTAGTCATATTAATTAATTTAATAATTAATTCCCACTGTCAGAGCAAATAGAGTGTTTTTATAAAACAATAAGTATCAAATGATTGACACTAGTTTAAGTCTGATTTCAAAGTGAAATCAATTCCAACGACCACTATTGGATTTAATGGTAAAAATATTTTCTAATTTCACTTTAAACCCAATTCAAAATATAATCTAATAATATAAATAAATTAGATTAAAAAGTTGTTTTGAATTAAAATACAACATTTTACACTATTCATTAAAAAAATGAACATTATCGGAAAGATACCAAAAATTTACACAAAGTAAATTTTGATGTCACGATTCTTAAGAAGAGTTTTATTTGGTCCAATAGAATTTATAAGAGTGAACAAAACTATATTTAATGACGGTTCTCCATCAAAAGGCGATAAGTGAACCTTTAGTGAAAACTAGGGCATATACGCCTAAAATTGAATTCTTTCCATATTTTAAGCCTTTATCTTTTATTGGATAAATTTAAAAACATTTAAAAACATACATAATCATATTTTAGTTATTTATACACATTCCCGCCAATAAAACGGCTACATGTTAACTGCCATTTAAAATAATATTATTTTATTATTAGAGTGCAACGTAAGATTCCCAAGAAACTCGTTCTTGCGTGTGGGGTACGCCATCGAGCATAGCGTCCCCTTTAAAGTCATTTAAATATTTTATTCACAAATATGGATAAATATGAAATGTCATATTCTTTATTTACCTGGGATGTTACATCCTTCCCCCCTTTTGGGAATTGCGTCCTCGCAATTTTAAAATTGCGCTTGGAAACATCCTTGAAAGTCCCACATCGGAACAAGAGTCGGTAAAACAAACACTTTAAAATAAAGAGAGATAAGTACAAAGGTCATCCGAGTTAACCCATACTAGGATTCCAAGTATGAAAATATGGACATGGAGGAAAAAACAAAGGGTCATGTTCTGATGTTGAGTGATAGAAAACATGTTTAGGAGAAAGTTAACCACGAGAAAATCACAAACATGTGATGGATTAAACGGTATTTGATTCACCAGTAGTAAAAGTTAATATACAACATTTTTGTTTTAAGATACTTTTTATTGAGGAATTTATTCATAAGGAAATATAATCACTTATCATATTGACTTTCAACTTTTATTAGATTCCATACACAAACTCATATTTTCTCCAAAAGATGAGTATTTAGGAAGACTTGTTCACATTAAGAGTACTATAATCAACTTCTAGAGAATCACCTAATCCACAAAATAGAACTATATACTTCCCATGTCTTTAGACTTTAACCAAAACCAAAACCAAAAAGGCTAGTACAAGATCAGATAATCCAGAAAAGGATAACCCTTTATAAAAATAAAATCTATTCTTAATCTCTAAAATTTGTCCAACAAAACCCAAAGTTCAACGAGGACCATTCTATAATCAATTTTTCCATAAAATTCTTCAAATTAAACCAATATAAGATTGAAACCCAAATATTTGAAGGATTTATTCGCATATTCTTCCATGATAAATTGTAACATTTATCTCCAAACAATATCAGTTGCTCCTAAAGTCTCGTTTTGAAAAGTAATTAACCTAATCACATATCCTCCATGATAGGTTAATCAATTTCATAAATAACCCAAAATCAACTTACTCTTAATTCATAAAATCATATAACTAGAATGAATCAGTCAAACTAACCAGGGACTTCACGTAGTCTAGTGGTAGGCGGTAAATACCAGTCGCACATTGGTTGTGGGTTCGATTCCCACAGCTTTGTCCGACGCGACGGGATGTCACACGGTCTACGTGTTGTCCTTTTTCCAAAACTATATAATTCTTAAAACATTCCTTAAAATGAGATAAAATATTCAAGAATAATCATAACATATTTTAACCTCAAGTTTATCTCATTCCTTTCATTTTCCATCATATCATAGAGTAACCCATAATTACCTAAAAATTAAGTATCATATAAACCCTAATGGTTACCTTAATAATTATTACCTGAATTTCCACATCGGGTTGGCCATCTCGTACATGATGAATTAGAGAACTCACCAAGGTTGAAGTGGTTGATCACGAATCCTTGAAATTTGGATTAGAACAACCACGAGTTTCCTCATTGAATCCTCCATTTTATCTAGTATCTTAATCAGAGAACCAACACAGTTTCCTTCAAACCTGTTGTCTCTTTGGTGCCTGCTAGATCCATCCATTCACTAAAAATAGAAATGTCAGTGTGAGTATATCAACAAAACCAGCATGTACTAATGAGGATGGTAAACACTAAGATACACTTACTCATTCACTTTATCTAAAACTAGGACTCTTTCTGAAATCCTAACCATTATGGTAATGTCACTTGTGCTTAGAGAATACCCTAACCTCTAAAGTAATCTAAACCGACCTTTGATACCAACTATAAGGCCCCAGCCTTAAACCTTACTTAATATTGAATTAAATGAGTAATTCACATTGAGGATCTTTTCAGGTTTAGAGTTTTAGAGAATTAGGACATAACTATAACATCTCAAAAGATTACAAATAATCGCTTCTACTAAATTTACATAAAATAAAAACTCTTTAAACGAAACATGTATGGTTCCATGTTTTAGGTAGCATGACTTTCCCTTGATCCCATCCTTGACCCTATTCCACGCTATGTCCTGTGAAAAACATTTCAAAAACTTGGGATGAGCATAAGAAGCTCAGTAAGGGATACACAAAGAATGAAAACTGTTATATTTTCAAAACAACAAGTAAACCATGAATACTTTATCAATGTAATACTTTTCACCTTCATGAAGTAGTAAAAACTTTTCACTGAAACAAAAGTATCATTACTTACCTTTTTGTAACCAAAGGATTACCATAAAACCCATATAAAGAACACATAACATATATAAAGGTAACTTGGGACATAAACATACTTAAGTGGAATAACCATACGGTCGACTTCCACACATATTACTTAATGGAATATCCATACGGCCAATTTCCATACATATTTAATGGAATAGCCATATGGCCGACTTCCATACCCAATGCATTGGAGGTTATAACGTAACCACCCGTCCTGGTATTCACGGCACCACCCGTCATATGGTTTATAACGTAACCACCCATTAAAATGTCCATGTACCAATATAAAATCATAAAACTTAAAACCAATATAAAGGAATGATAACATTTCCACATCACAATATATCATAATAGAATCCTTTATCAAAACCATTTTCAAAACCCTTTAAAACATTTAATACAGAGATTTTTGAATCAAAGTGTCTCATACCACCTTGAAGATTAAAATTTTAAACCATTAATATCCATATAAATAAATCCTTAAAACCATTTTTAAAACGTGGATATTAATAAGAACAAATAATTAAAACATTTAAAATGACATTTTGGTTAAAGGGTTTTTACCAAAATTAGAAACACTTGAATACAATAATTGAAGAATAACATTTAGTCAGAACTTTATAATATCATGAGGATAAATGGATTCATGATATAATACTCCAAAGGACGGTATATACAGAATATAAGAGTGAATTGGTGCATAACAATAATGAACCCTCAATAGAAATGTCAAATGTGATGAAATCCCTTATAAAGAAGGTATCCTTAAATTAAGGAAAAATCAATCTCAAAAATATGTGTGCCAAATATAAATACACCCAATATAAGTTGATATTATGTGTAAAACAATAAAAGGTCATTCACACATATTCAATGGATGATATATTCAATGACTACATGTTGAACCCAAAGAAATCGAAATTGGGTTAAAAAGTTCCCTTGACTGCCTAACGGCATCGCATCAAAATGAGTTGATGAGAGATAAAAAGTGTACCTCATCACTTGGACATAAAATTTACATCAATAAGGATATATGATAACATATCGCAACATAACAATATGTAAATTAAAATACCCAACAAAAGAAGTCTTTTAAAAAAGGAGGGTGAAAGGTTCCCTTACCGACTTGGGTATCTTTCAAAACATACACCCCATGAAAGAAGGACAATAGATCATTGATGTAAATACTCATAAACGAAAGTATATTACACAAAGAGTAGAATAATGTGCAGTAAATACACCACTCAATGTAATTTGTGGCAAATGTAGCATAAATCTCATGGGAATAAAAGTGAGATGAAAAATCCCTTACGAAAACTCGGTAGCCTAACGGCGCCACATAAAACTTCCGAATATGGATTGATGAGATCAAATAGGGTATCTCATCACATTACAATAAAATTTACAGTTAGAGGAATATAAAAGAACATCCCCCAACATTACAAAGAGGAGCCTAAAATAAGTGACATAAAGGAGAGTACTTAAAAAGAAAGAGAGACGTTAGATCTCTTACGAAAGTTCGGCAGCCTAACGGCGCCACTCAAAACTTCCGAAATGGATTGATGAGAGAGAATATGGTCTCTCATCACATTAACATAAAAATTACAGTAGGATTAATATAAAATAACATCCCAATAATAAGAAATATGAGCTTAAAAGAAATGACATAAAAGAGTGTACTTAAAAAGAAAGAGAGTTGTAGGATCCCTTACCTCGGGTCCGACTTGACTTGATCGTTCTTTAATATCCTGAATAATAAACTTGAGTTAATTTCTACTTCCTTAAGAACCTTTTTCAAGTTCATTATTCCTTTTATATCACTTATTACCATGTCATAAAAATTTATGTTATCATTTAAGTTAATAATATTTGTTTTGCCGATATTTAGTTCTTAAGTCGAAAGTGGACTTCTTACAATTACATGTTGTTCGTGTGGCCAAATGTTTATTATATAAAGAATTGTATTCATGATGTAGATATCATATATGTCATATATATCCAGTATATACACGCATTTGTAAAATTACATAATCATTTAGAGGTAAGAAATGAAATGCATCGTTCATGGAGACGGTAAGCCGTACGTACGCATGAACGCTACTTTCATTTCTATTTCATATTTTATAGAATGGAATAATAATGATATAAAGGTATATTATAATTCCAGTATAATATCATATATAAAATCATTAAATCCATCCTTTATACGTCCCACGTATGGAATTAACGAATCACATCACTTTGAGGGGGCGGTAGTCCACACTTCCTAAAATGAAGATATCGCGTATACCCATAGTGGATGCCATAAAGGTAATACACAAATGAAAAATAAAGAAGCATAAGTAAAACATAAACATATTATATATCATATATAAAAATATTGGCATCATAATGGCCACCTTTGAAGGTGTTAAATGAGTATTGAACAATCATCGTTTCGGGAGGCAGAATTTCGCCATCCACGGAAACCGTATGTTCTTTAACCATTTGATGTAGTTGTGTGAGCGTGTAGCTCTAATAAATCTTATAACAACAACCTAGTATAATGAAGATACTGGTGTTGTTACAAAAGAAGTAAATTAAAAGAGTTTAGGGGGTTGGAGAAACAAAATAAAACAAATGAACAAGAGAGAATGAATTACCTTTAAAAGTGTAACTCCTTTTGATTTGAGCCTAAATGCTTCCGTTGAAAGGCTTATTCCCAAAGGAAATCCACTAGGATTAGTAGAGGGATGTGGAGAGAGTAAATGGGCATGGGTTGGCTGAGCCAAAGGCTTGAGGAGTGTGTTAAATGAGGTAGAGGTGGGGGCATTTTATAAGAGAAGAGGAGGGGCACTTTTGGAAAGTAAGAAATATTACTTTATTTGAAAATGTGTTTCGGTTTTAAATGGTCCCACATTGATAGAATTTGTGGATAAGGTGATAAGGGTTCGAAATACACTCATCCAATTGGTTTTGGACATGTGTAGTTCATAGATTTTACATTATCTTTCCATTTTATTTAAATCGTCAAATAATGATGTCATCGCTGCATCATTATTATGTCATAAATAATTGAATTTATTTAATGTCTAAAAATTATAAAAAAACTACTATGATGTATGAAATATTTTTATCTTTCCAATGAATATTTATAATCAAAAATCAGATCTTTATAACCCCATGTAAGAATTGGTTTCGTAAAACATATTATGTTTGTGTCATTTTTACTTTTACATTAAATAAAAAGTAATTTATGTCATTTCCCAACCAAAGTGTCTCCATGGGGTCCCCAAGTTGAACCATGGCTTGTCTTGGTCGGCCATGACACAAACAATAAGGTTGGGACATGTTTCTAGGTCATTGCATATTATTAAAGCATTATTTATACCTTAAACTACCCTAATTACCACTAATCGCGATTAAGAACTTAATAAGTTACTATTCACCAAAAAAATATTTTTATCCCATTGAACCACATTTTACTTCTTAATGACAACCATGTATGTCGAATTTTCAAAATTCAAAACACATTAGTGGTAAACGTTCATTTAACTGAAAAATCAGTTTGCTTGATTACCACTTAGTGGTTTCACTATTCATAAAAAATTGGAGTTTTTCAGAAAAATACCAAAACTTCACCCTAAGATATATTTGATATTCCAAATTCAAAAATCAAGTCCGTTTTACAAAATTCAAAACATATTAGTCATATTAATTAATTTAATAATTAATTCCCGCTGTCAGAGAAAATAGCGTGTTTTTATAAAACAATAAGTATCAAAAGATTGACACTAGTTTAAGTCTGATTTCAAAGTGAAATCAATTCCAACGACCACTATTGGATTTAATGGTAAAAATATTTTCTAATTTCACTTTAAAAACAATTCAAAATATAATCTAATAATATAAATAAATTAGATTAAAAAGTGGTTTTTAATTAAAATACAACATTTTACACTTTTCATTAAAAAAATGAACATTATCGGAAAGATACCAAAAATTTACACAAAGTAAATTTTGATGTCCCGATTCTTAAGAAGAGTTTTATTTGGTCCAATATAATTTATAAGAGTGAACAAAACTATATTTAATGACGGTTCTCCATCAAAAGGCGATAAGTGAACCTTTAGTGAAAACTAGGGCATATACGCCTAAAATTGAATTCTTTCCATATTTTAAGCCTTTATCTTTTATTGGATAAATTTAAAAACATTTAAAAACATACATAATCATATTTTAGTTATTTCTACCCATTCCCGCCAATACAACGGCTACATGTTAACTTCCATTTAAAATAATATTATTTTATTATTAGAGTGCAACGTAAGATTCCCAAGAAACTCATTCTTGCGTGTCGGGTACGCCATCGAGCATAGCGTCCCCTTTAAAGTCATTTAAATATTTTATTCACAAATATGGATAAATATTAAATGTCATATTCTTTAGTTACCTGGGGTGTTACATTAATTGTGGGTTTTTTCTTTCATTCCACACATATCACTCGTAGAATACTCCCAAGTTACCATCCAATCTCTATTAATATAAAAAAGAGCCCCTCTATTCTAAATTATATGACCATACACTAAGATCCAATGTCTAAGAATCAAGTATTTAATCTATATTTAGATTCTCTCAGGATTTGTCTTCTATAATTAGGCCTCCCAGGCCCTCATGACAGAGGGTATTTCACTTCTACACACAACATATATCCATCTAAGATTATAACCACAATATCCAAAATCTATGACTCTAAACTATGAGCTGAAGTCCAAAAATCACGACCTTAAACTATGTACAAGACTTCTTAAGAACATGTGGTGTGGTGTGGGGACTTCATGGACCTTATTAATTCATTTTTGTTGCTCCACCACTCAATGATAATTCCAATGACATAATTCCCATCTTTGGTCCAAAATCTATTACCATAACCTAAGTGCCTCATTCCAAGAATCCTGAACCTAAATTATGTGTAGTAATTCTTGAGAATTTTTTGTTTGGCGTTAGAACACTTTGGTCCTCATTAAAATGGGTTTTTTTACACTACCATGTCACCTTACCTATTTTGAGAATCCCCTCCCCCATAATCTAAACTAAATGACCTTAAACTAAGATCCTAGGGTCTAGGTGACACGAACATAAACAATTTATAGTATGTCAAAGTATTGTGACCTTAAACTATTTTTGGACCGTATACTATGAGTTGTATGACTTTAAACCACACATCCTAATGTAATCAATACATGTATTTAATCTATGATTATACCCCCATATAAATTTTTTATGCCTCTTAATAAGAGATGATTCATACCCTATTCCCTAAACATGTTTAGTATTCCTCACGATTATCATGGGTTTCTTCAATTCCTTTATCATAGAGGATCACCCACATTAATAGTTTTCTTCTTTCATTCCATTCTCTATAACTATGTTCTCCTTTATTACAATTATGTTGTGGAATATAATGGTTCCTGAACATATCATCACTAAAACCAGACACAAATTTTTTCACTCTCCAGCACCTTGACCTCAATTAAAGACCAATAATTGTGATAAAAACTATACTAAGTTAATTTTAAGGTTCGTATTTATCACATGATCCTCCTTGACTCCTTCACATCAGGTTTGAACTCATTAATTCCATATATATACCCTTGTAGTGAATGTTTCCCCAACATTCAGTGAAACATGACATTAAATTATTATCTCGGGCCTTGAATGTATGTATATAAACTAGGTTTTCCACCTTCCAAAACTATGTATGGAAATATTAACATCTTTATGGGATACATAGTGATTCCCAAAAACACATCTCTGGGTATAGCCACAAATTCATTAAATCTTTTGGTCCCATGGCCCCATTGTTGGACAAAAATCTATGACCATAACTAAAAGCTCATGGTATAAGATTTAATACCCTAAAATAGAATCCATTGTCCATGAAATAAGTCTTTAAACTACTCAAAAAAACTATGGTTGAATCCCACATTATTATATTATCCTTTGGCACACCTGAATATTCTATTGAATGGAACCACTAATTTTGAATCCCATAGTGAAATTCCCTCAACCCATTCCACACTTAAAGTTCCTCTTGGATCGGACTTCCATTAACATTTTAATCCAGATATATGCCCTTACAGTGATAGTCTCTTTACACTCTATCCCACCTCCTATGATGGTATAATTTTGTAATTGGTATCTAGCATCAATCAATTGTTCTTGTGTTTTGAACTTGGTCAAAAATGGATCCTTCATTTTCCCTCCCCATTCCTTACTTGTATGGTTGTGGTCGTCGGGTTTCTAACATCATCAAAAGTTGATCCCCACCCACCATCCACCCATTTATCCAGGTCTTTAAATTCTCTATTTACCATCTTTCCACCTCCCTGTATCATGGTATAATTACATCACCCTTTGTGTTATCCCTACATTCATTCGTGTGTATTGAGTTTGTAGGCTAGTGTGAATTTCATATTATTTACCCGTTATCTCCTCACCCACACCACGTGCTCCCTTGAATGAAGAAATTTTTTTAAAGATACTTTTATCCCACATCGATCATAACTACTATGATCATATAAGTTTTAGTAGGGTATTTATTGACATGTTCGAACTGAAAAATAACCACATCTTCCAACCGCTAAGACCATAAACTTTGAGTCCAAGTCCAAGCATCATGACCTTAAACTATTTATCATTTTCCAAACTATAGGACTGAAAAAGGTGTGTTCCCACCCCTATATCTATTCAAGGATGTATTCCCATCTTTACTAGATATGTAGTGATGTCAATACTTTTCATCACTAGGATCTGGTGCAGATTCAGAGAAAACCATTTGTTATTTGAAGTGTTGTCGCCCAAATATACCCCATGGGCCTCCATTCAGGTATATGACCCATTTAATTACCCTGACCCAACAATGAGTCTATATTCCATTATATCTAAGTATAAGTCGGATATTTCTTCAAAACACATCCATAAAATACTGAATTACCCAGTTAATCTCTATATGCCTCTTATATATGAATGACAATATTCAGTACACTATCTTGATAGGGTAACCCCTTAATAACATCTATCATTTACCGCATTGTATTTAATGGTCCAATCCACATTACATAACTAAATTCAAGTAGTATAAGGATAGTTTAGTTGGGTATCAGGTGGCCTCCTAGGCCGTTTCATTCACATCGGGTATCCTTTTCAGTTACACACATGTTTCTTTGAGAAACAACCCTACGGTCTAATAAATATGAACATAAAATATTTTTCATATTTCAAAACATTAAGACCTTAAACTAGGAGTCTTGGTACATTAAACATGTCCTTAAAATATATGCATCCCACCCTATATTTTTTTCTCTATCATGGGACTCATATCATGCTACCCTCCTTCACCCATGACTATCTTGGATGAATGGGTATCATTCGTGCTGGTTTCCTACGTCATATGTTTCATTACGGTTTACCAAAACTCAACCCTATGTAATATAAATGGGATCCACTGTTGAAATTAGGAAATTTTTTGGACATCCTCATACATAATCCCCACACAATACAAATGACATTAAACTGTGATATGAATCCTAATCACACTATGATAAAATGAATGATTCCCCATCCATTCTATATAGACTTAAACTACTAGTCCAACATCCAAACCATATCATTTAAACCTGAGTATATATCATAATTTTCTCATGACATAAAAATTCAAACCCTCATATGCCCGTACCTAGATCCCCTTCCTTCAACAAATGTGATGCACCATATAGACCATCTTCATCAGCTTTTGTTCCTCCTCTGAGATGATAATCCCCATAGAGGATGAGTTTGACCCTTATTCAGACTAATATGTCAGTGACCAATATTCTCTATGTTATATTGGTGTAACTACAAGATTTTTCAAATCCATTCAATCATTCCATAACATCATTTCTAGGCATCACATTCCATTCATTCGGATATTCACCCCCTTCCACAATTGAAGGAAGCCCCTAATGGCTTGGTCTCATGCCAATCGGGCTCACCATCCTTGCTAGGCCATCATATCAAAAGATATTGGATGAAATTTCTGGACATTTTCTATTTTATGAACATGGTAAGTTTTCCACACTCATTTTTTTGTCCACATTCATCTATAAGAGGAATTGATATAGTATTTTCTATACAGTCATTATTTTTCTTATATCATGATTATACTCTAACTGTGTTCCCAATTTTGGGATGTTTGATTCAGACGGCCCATTCCCCTTTGATCTGGTTAAATTATATGCCCTTGGAATTATCTCATTCATGCACTAGTACATAATGGAGAATAAAGTTGGTTGTGTAGACTTAAACTCACCATTCAGTAAATTCTTATTCAGTATGCAACAAAATGTGATTGGTGTCCCATTATAATCTCAACACATCTTCCACTACTTTTAAACCTCATATATTTAAATGATATTCTATTGTATCTTTTTTCACACATTGATCATGAAACTATTAAGCAATGAGATTATTTTGGTTGATTCCTCATTATGATTGAGATATAGTGGGCGTGGTGTATGGGTTCTCTACAATTCATTCCTCAAAAAATAGTTTACTAGTATCTCATCATCCTCATTGGACCCCATTCTATGGTGTGGGATTTATATTCACCATAAAAGATCATAAAAAGTTCTCAAATATATATGGAACTTGATCCAAACACATATCTCTTTTGGAGGGAATCAATTTTAATCATTGTGGATCCTAAATAGAATTAGAGAATAGTCATTATGCTCATTTGAGGTGAGACTACTCAGAATGGCCAACCATGGAAATTCTGGAAAAAATATGTAAGTGTGTGAAACATTAAAAAATGTGTGTGCAGTAATGTTTTGGTCATGTATTTGAGTTTCACAAAATAGGTGACGGGAATTTCACCTAATTACCCCCCCCCCAATTTTAAATTCACTCCCATTTTCAATGTGCATAAGGAAGTAATGTATCATGAAACAAATTGAATCTTTATTGAAAACCCCATCGCACAATTATCTTTCATGAAAAAAACATAAATTCATGTCAGTTCCATGAAGGAAATTGAAATGGACAAGGAAATAACAGTGAGTTTTTATACACTGAGTAAAAGAAACATGATATATGCTCTACCCTCTTGTGTAATAGATATTATGCCAAACCATACCTTTGAATCACTCCTACTAATTAATAGATTTGAGTTACATGGAATACATCTTCTGTGAAGAATTTCTTGAAATCATTCAATGAATATTTCATCTTTATATACGATTTCATCGCTTGCGTCACTACGATTCTATGGAAGTCGAACCATTGTTCTACTGCACGTAAGACCGATCATCCACGACATTGTGAAAGCATGAAACCCTCATGGTATATATTATGAGTGATATTTTACATGTGGTTCCTCCCTCGAGTGAAGCCATAGATATTTAATCCTCACCCAAAGTAATTCAACCCATGTCAGGTGTGTGGGAAGACTCTTCTTGTGTCCACCATGGACCATGTACACAACCCATATTTTTTATATCCTATCTAGTTGATAGTCCATCTTACAAATATCCATATTACACATTTCCCATCTTGTGTGACGCCCATCTTGTGTGAGGAACATCATGTTCTCAGCCTATCTTATGAGTAACCCATCATGTGCGCAACCCATTTTACATTATGGACATCTTATGTGAAGCTTATCTTAGAGGAATAGTGTCTAGGCTTATGCACACTAGTTCATACCATATAAAATGACCTTACACACCAAATAAAGATAATTGCTGGGATATGATCCATAGTGTCCATCCTAGACCCTTCAATAACATCATTGATCCCCATTGAAATGGAGAGTCACACAATGAACTATTTGGGACCGTTAGAATACCTTTTTGGGTTCTCCCTTGTATGAAAACAATTCCAACCCCGAATATACAATGATTAGATATACTTATTGAAGCACCCTAATATTACTTGAGTTGATATAATCCTATTAGTCCCCTTCCCATTACATGAGTTTCAAATCTCTCATAGTGTTCCCTATGTTCTTTGAGTCAGACCATTTCACAAAAAAAATCCTCAAATCATATCACCTTACCCTTATTCTAGTTTGAACCATAATGATCTTATCTTACGTATGTCCCACACAATCATCTGTTAGGAATTTTCCACCAAGAAGTCCTCACAACATGACTTTAAACAATAGAATACCCTATCATTCATGTATATGATGCCTCATGTTGTAATCAATAGAAGACATTCAATAGTTCTCAATATGTGACATTTAATTGTATCATACCCTATATAGAAAATATATGATGCATGTTGTGCCATAAATGATATTCCTTATATTTTTAGAGTATGATGTTTCATTTAATAATCATTGGAAAACCACCAAAAAGTAACAACGGTCCACCTCATCAAGTGTAAGCCCCACCATAGACCTTCACTAATCACTAAGCGATGATACCCTAACGTCTTGAAATGATTCAGACAAAATGGAATGCTTAATACATAATCTTCATACTTTCCATCCATTCAAAATACATTAAAAAATAATCATACCTCGTAAAATACACATAGTATTCCCTCATGTATTTATGTGAGAAGAAAATGATTGGAAGATTCTATTATTAAGAATGATTCACATTGTTGACACACTATAGCAGCACCTATGATGATTCCATGAGCACGAACCCTTCATAAAATTTCTAGTACATAGCTCCACCTGGGCATATTCTACATGAATGCTCCATCAACATCATTTCTACTCTATAGTGGAACCTAAGAATATTTTATAAGTAAGCTCCATTAATACCATTTTTTCTCTATAGTGTCAATTTATAAGCTTCCATTGTAAGCTCCATTCAAAAAATTTCCTTTCCATTGTGACACACATGATGCATACTCACATAATCCCCATCCACATCATTGTATCTACATAGAAACACCAATGATTATTCCATGCATAATCCCCATTAAAATAATTTCCACCAATAGACTTTGAAAAGTGGCTTCAATGTGTATGCCTTATTCAAAACATTTTCATTCCATAGAAGCACCCCAGTATCTTCTACACGTAATCCCTTTTGTCATTATAATTTATCCATTACAGCAGAAAGAGAGATCTTATTAGTAAGCCCCTAGAACCTAGTACCACAAGAATAAGATTATACATGTACGAATCAGATTAAATAAGACCATACTCACACGGAATTATATCCTCCCCACATGGAATGAAATTATATTTGGGAAGCTTCCATGAATTATACCCTCACAATCACATGTCGAGTCATCATTCACGTCATGAACATCAGGTATACTACATCCTATTATTTCTCAAACTGAGAATGATTCATGTGGGAATAGAGGTCAGTAAGGAATTTGAAATCTTCTAAATCACAAAAATGTCTGCTCATTCACATAATCTATAACCATACTCACCTAATATATACACCTTATGGAGTAATACCCGGAATTTATCTCCAGGTGTGCTTCTCTTACACATTATCCCCATCAATATATGTTTTATGGGGAACATCCTTTTGTCATCCCCAATCGCATGCTCCATGGAATGCTTCAATGCACAATTCCAAATCTAATCAATCACTCTTTAATGGATATCTTCCATGAGTAATCCACAACATACAAAACTTTTTGGGCTTTTATTCCCAACTAACTGGGATGCATAAGAAGCCTCTATAAGGTAAAAATTTAATCTAACCCTCCTTACACTATAACCACCATCCAAAAATCCATCCAATCCACCCAGAATCCAATAGTATATCCACTCCACCGACATCATCAACATCCGGAATCATTTTCCCTGGGCCGACACATCTCAGAATGATAGTACCACTAATATAGATTAATTCATCCATTTCTAGTGAATCTGGAATCTCAATGTGAAATGCCCACACCAACTAAAAAAATAGAAATTCTCATTATAAGGGGGTACTCAATGACTAATATCCATAACATCTCTCATCAACTAACCTTTTATGATGTTAGCATTCATTCTGCATAATGTTAAATTTCATGGATCAATTATGCCACATAACCTGAAACTAAGAAATCAAACTATGTGGTTTTTGATACCTTCCTTCTATGAAATGTATGTATGATTATTTCCTAAATTTCAATCCTAAGAAAATGTAATCCTATTATACCAAATCTAAGTGAGTAACCTCTCTGATTCACCTCTATTGAAGTCTAGATCAACCCTTATGGCGTGACATCTTCCCTTAATGGGACACACCACATGAATCTACCTCCAAGGGTTGTTACGGTCCATCCACCAATTAAAATCCATTTGTGACATATTCCCCCATAGAGAGACACCACCCTGATCCTCCTATTTAGGGTTTTCTGGTCACTCAACTTTATCTCCACAAGATGATAAACTTATCACACCGAACACATACCTCATGCAATCAAATTGGATGCCTACTGTGAAGGACATTAAAGATATATTCATATGGAGTCATCAACTTCATGATAAATATGGGATTCCTTAGGTGAAATAATTTCATTAAATAAGACTATGGTGTCAGATATATAAAGCTAGAAATTGTATTATGGGGTTTAACACCATATAATACTAGTGCATATGGTGTTATCTACCTCATTATTGACATGTGATTCCTTAGGTTCCATGCCTACGATGCATCCATTAGATTCCATCTTAATATAAAGAATACATGATCCCAATTCACCTTATGTTCAGTTATTCCCATAAATTCTAAAACTTACCATAAACTTGGAAGAATGGTGTCTACATTTCGTGATAAAATTAGTGTAGTTAACCAATGTCCACAAGGAGAGGGTACAAGGAATGAGTTTCCCGAACACGACTCAAATATATATTGGAGACTCTGACTAGGAAATGAGAACCAAATAAGAATATATGGAAGGAGAAACAAATATCTCATAATACCATTTATATTAAAGATCAGTCATTCCCATCGATGGTGGTGGAGAGCACCTATATTAGGATTATTGGATTGTAGGGAAACAAACATGAATTACCACAATGATGAGTTCCCTGGCTACAAAAGTGATGGAAAAAATTAAAAATTGAAATTATGACATCTGGAATGATTAAAATATATAGTAACTAGGTATGGAATCTAGGATGGTATTAGGGTATGACCTGGAAGCTATATAAATATTCTACATTTTGAATAATGTAGAGGTGTTTCCCCTTTATACGTGAGGGGAAGGAAGCACTTGGAATTTCTTATATGATTCAATAATATATATATATATATATCATAGTCATGTCAAGGGGAACCAAGGCACCCTAAATTAATGGGTAGAATGTGATATGTTCAAAATAAACTAAACCAATCACAATTATGCCTGTTTTGGATACAATTTAAGCCTTATATCATAGTTAAACAACATTAAACAAATTTTATGCTTAACCATGAATATATTAACACATTACTATGAAGAAATAATTATTTGAACAAAAATAAATTTTGTATAATAATCATATTTGAAATAAAAATAATAAATTTTTAATACATTTTATAATATTCACTTTATATTTATTTCAAAAATATACTTCAAAATATGGAAACAAGACACAAGAAAAAATAGTATTTAGGAAAATATTTGATTTAACTGAAAAAATCATTTCACCATGAAATCAATGAATAGGTTTGTTACCATGGATTTATTTGGTTTGATAGAATAAAAAATAATCTCTTTGAACCTTTGGATAATAAACACCAAAATGGAATTCTCTAACTTTAAAATTAGATGAAAATACATAAAAATATTTTTTAATTTAAAAAGAATATAACTAATAATCATAGAAGTTATAATTGGGTTCGAAAATTAATAAAAAGTTTTCAATACATTATTTAAATATTTTAAAATATATATGGATGATTACAATTTCATTATAATTTATTATGTCATACGTACATATTAATACTGTCGTGAAGTTGGAATTATTTAAAAAATCGATATTTTGACTATTCATCAAAAAAATATTTTAGAAAAATATGAAAAAATAAATAAAAGATATTTTTGATATGATGAATAAAAATGATATCCATTTATTCAAATAAATATTTAAAATTGGAATAATTTCATTTAAAATGAGTGAA
The DNA here is from genome assembly GCA_963277665.1 of Viscum album. Classification (NCBI taxonomy): domain Eukaryota; kingdom Viridiplantae; phylum Streptophyta; class Magnoliopsida; order Santalales; family Viscaceae; genus Viscum; species Viscum album. Next base: position 1,142,471,772 of record OY728159.1, on the reverse strand, counting down.
AAATAAAATAAAACAACTTTTAGAAAAATCATTTGTCAGCAAAAAACTAGATTTATTCTTATTTTTAGGTATGTAAAAAGCATTAGATAAATTTCAAAATAACATGATTAAAAATATAATATATAAATTTAATTGAAATAATAAATCTATATAGATAAATTATGTTAATTATGAAAAAAATACATTGCACAATTATTCAATGTTTTTTAGAAAAACAAATCTTTAAATTTTAAATGATTTTATTTTGATTTATAATAAATTAATAACAAATTAATTCATTTTATACATTTGTAAATAATTTTTTTTATTAATTAATTAGTATTATTCATATCCACATATCTAAAAAATATATGATACATTTTATTTAAAATAATAATATTTCTATAGTATATTATTTTATATTAACTAAGTGTTTCATGTAAAGTTAAATATTTATGAAATCAAATTTATTTAAAGAAAAAAACATAAAATATCATGGTTTCATAAGTGAACTTTAATCACTAATGAATGGTTACCCGAACCATGAAAGATTCCTTAAAATATCATGATGATTTCTCAAGAGGATATAATGGAGTTTTCAAAGTTGATAGATGGTCCCCCATGACTCAGAAGTTATGCTATATATACAATAGATGTCAAGTGACGTTTTTAACACACATTCAATACTTGGTCCCTTGGGATCGTATGTTTCGAAATTTTTTCAAATAAAATATATTCCTAAAAAATACAAACCATCGTTTTTTGGGTTTTGGAGGATTCATTTCATTTTTTTATCTATTAAATCAGAGGGATCTTTTTTATTATTATTTACTAGTATTAATTAATTTACAAGTTATAATATTATAACCTTGGTTTATTTAAGTCTAAATCCATGGTAATTCATATTTGAAAAACTTATCAATTAGTATTTGTATATATTCTCTTAGTGTAACCCTATACGAGTAGAATTTTGTTAAAATTTGGGATTCTATTGCAGAATAATTCAGTCATTTGATTTGAAAATTTTAACAAGGTTAAGGGGAGATAAGATCTCAATTTATATGGTGTTATTTAGAAGTATCATCAGGTTAAGGTAGATTGTATCTTATTCAATAATTTATTTTAGAAATGTTTTTTAATGTGATGTTTTCTTTAACATATTTTATAAATTGAAATAATAAATTAGGATTGTATTTGGTTTGAGAAAATATTTTTCTAGATTGAGTAATTTTTTTGGAAAAAATTAAAATAATGTTTTACTAGATTCATTGGCGTTTTCATTTAAATTGGTAACTTTTTATGGGAATATTTATATTTATTATTTATAATTAAATTTATACCACAATTAAATTCATCTTATAATAATTTATTTATATGTTTTTTTGACATGGATATTTGATTGAGGGACTAAGCATATCCACTTTAAATCATAGATGAGTTCTGGTCCTTATTTATGGTAAAAAAGGTTTTAATTACAACTAATTTTTTGGTTACTCTTAGAGGTTAGTGGGTATGTAAGATAATGTTTGGGTGTTGGTTCCCCCATGAGTTGGAGTTACACATATTTTATGTTTATATTGGTATCTAATATTTTTTATTTTCATCATTTTAGTTTATTATTTTATTTTACATTTCTATTTTGGAAAAAGATGTATTTAATTTAAATATGTTATTGCTATTAAATAAAATTAATTAAAGAAATAAAATTAATTCTATAGGTTATATATATGAAATTTTGTGGCATCGTTTACATTAAACATTAATTTTTTATATTGATTTTCACACAATTGAGTTATTTGGAGGGTTGGGGGAGGTCTTAACTAATATTATAATCAACACCTATTTTTCAACTTTAGTGGATGGGTAGATTCCACAAATTGTTTCATAGGTAGACAACCTTATTTATTTATTTATTTTCATATACATGGTGGATGAGATACAAGGATTTGTAGTTCATAATTTTATAAGGACCAATGATTTTAATAGAAGTTATTATGTAATCGATTGATGTACAACTTGGAAAGATTATATTTTGTCCTAATAAACATAAACATTGATATATTTATTGTTTTTGGTTACATTTGTGTTTTTATGTAACTATATATTTATTTTCAAGATTATGTTTCCATATGTCATTTTGGATTCTAGTTTGGGTATTTTGTTGTAGACTATATTTTTCTTATGTTTGGAACATCAGATAAGTGTATACTTTATATTCTAACATTGGTGAAATAATAACATTAGGGAATTTTTTATCACGGGGGTAAAACATACCAAAAAAGTGTTTTCTATAATCTCAATATTAATATCTAAAAATTAGTGTTCAGGAGGATTTCATTAATGAATAGAAGTATTTTATTTTACCTCAAGTGAGTTTCATAGTAGATAGGTGCAGACAGGGAATTTGTAAATTTTCTCAACTATATGATTTAAAATCATCTAATTTTTTTATAAACATGTATTTAATGTACTAAATTATGTATAATTTATTATATCACCTAATTAACCATCATTTATAATATATCAACAAGGTTATTGTTCAATCATGAAAAAATAATTACAAAATAGATATCATGTCTAGAACATTTGAATGTTTATTTGATAATAACAAATAATCATGAAAGATTAATAAATTTACATGATGTTCACTAATGAATTCATAATTCCACACTCACGTTCTTATTTAGGTAAAAAATATTATCTATAAACAAAAAAATTCAAACATCTATTACCTCTATGACATATCTCCTTCCGAATATATTAAACAATATTGTATCATATAATGATTGGACACCATGATATTCTTGATAGAAAATCATTAAAATCCACATAAATTATATTAAAAATATAAATAATGAAATTAATTTTTTATGGGAATTGTTTTCATTCAAATCCACACAACTCAATTATTCTACATCACATTTTATTTTCTAAATTAATATTTATTATTCAATATAGAATATAATATAATAAAATATTATCATTAAATTTAATTTTTTTATATTATGATATTTAAAATATAACATTCTTGATCATCACATGAAAATCCCTTAATCACTTTATAAAAATAATAAAAATCTTAATCGACATATTTTTTCACAAGTATTTATTTTTAATTCACTATCACAATATGAAATAGTTTATTTTATAGTGAAAAATATTAATTGGATGGTTATAAAATATATTATGTTGAATCACATTTTGTAATTATTTATTTATATAAAACATTACTATAGTATAGAAACTTTTTATCAATATACCCTACATATATTGGAATCTTAATTTAGATAATTTGAAAATTTTATTTTGAAACTAAACATATTTTAATATTTTTTTTATAATATAGATATGAAAAAAATTATATATATATATCTCAAATAAACAGAGTACATATCTTAAAAAAATTTATATAAAACATTATTTATTATATTCATAGAAATTTTCAATTTAGTTTCCATCTATTTCAAAAAATAATTCATCATTATACCACATTACATAAAAAAATTTGTGAAAAAAATATATTTATTTTTAAATGAAAAATCTAATTGATCTTCATTTTATTTGAAACAATCAAGCCATATAATTTGGTGTATAATTAATCAACAGAATTCTACTATTTTAACAACTACTACTATTAATCATTGATGATTCATAATTTTTAAAGCTATCAAATTAACACAAGATTAATGAAGTATTTCTTCTCCATAAAAAATTTAATAACTATAAAACATATCAACTCTACAAAAATATATATTATATTACCATAGAATAATTTTTTCTAAATTCTATAAACAATATATTTCAATTCTCAAGTATATTTTGACTATTTCATCAACTTAATCCTTTTTCACCTATAGAATAGTCAATATATCACAAAACATAATATCATTATGATATATTTTATATAATATTTATAAATTTTTTTCTAATGAAATTAAACTTCTTTCGATAACTTCCACCCTATCCAAATGATATTGATATTTATTTATGTTGATTAATTGATATCGAAGACAAAAAAATCCACTTAAGGTTACTTAATTTAGAATAATCAACCCATATATGAAGGAAATATGTTTTGTTATCCAATATAGATCATGTCACTTGAAATATCATGATGGTAATTTAGGTAAACAATGAAAAAATTATATCATATTTTATATTATAATATACCTTGTCACATATCAATGAAATGAAACATATCAAATATTAATTTACAAATTAATAAATGTAGTTATAAATTAATTATATCCTATAATTATAATAGCATAATAATTATATTATAATTCAATACATTGTTTATTTATTTTTTTCAAAAATCACTTTCTACTTATTTATTATCATCCGATAAACTAATCTTACATTATTAAATTAATTAAATTAATTAGAACATTTCAAAAAAAATTCCCTTCTCATGGTTATTTATTACACTAATATATTTCACAAAACCACTAATTAGTTAATGAATTCATTGTATCTGTTTATATTTCACCAATTTTAATTAATTAACACTATTTAATAATTTCAATCAATAAATTTTTATATGAAAATAGATAATAAATTTATTCATTATAATAATATTATACAATATCCATGTATTTATAACCCATTGCCATTTAAATTTACCTTATTTGAAAATAAATTAATTGTATTCCATGGATTTAGAATAATCTATATCTATTTAATAAAATTACATCTGATTTTAAAAATGTTCTATAACTGTTACAATAATGATAAATTTTACTCACATGATACTCATATAGAATTAATCATCCAAATTTTTCCTCAGTAATTTACTCCCTACTAAAAAACCATTTCATCAATAATTAGACATTTATTAATAGTTATTAAATTTTTCATGAACCATCATTGTATATGAAAAAATACTGCCCTCTAGGAACACAAATTTTAATGGATTTTTAATAAGAAATCAAATAAATTGAAATTCAATACCCCACATCACAATCCACGTAACAAGTGAGATCACCATGGACTATTTATTTGATGAATAATTTCCATCTTTTTTTGTGTCCAATTTCATCACTTGACATTTCCTGATAAAAAATATACACCATAATGTAATGAAATATTCAGTGGAAATATTAATACATTATTTTTAAAATGATATATCTTAATAGGGTTTTTATTAAACTTGATTAACATCATGGAAAAAATGTCCAATTTAAATAATACTTTCTGAAAAAATATATGAAAAATTCATCTTATATGGTTATTACAAATCAATTTTAGAAATAAGTGAATCCTATGAAAGAATGAAAATAAAATACTAATCTAATGTTTCTTGATTTTCTGAAGACCCATGATATTCTCCAAAGATATTTCATTGAGGTCTATTTACCCATATCTTCTAGTAATCACCCATGTTAACTATACCCACCATGCCTCCACTCCCAGGGAACTATAAAGAAGTCGAATTATTAACCCATCCTTTGCGTTATGACCACCTTCATTTAGGCCATGATATTTTATTGTTAATTGGATCCTTTGTCTACTATTCTAAATCTCTTATAAGATTAAGAGATTAGCTAAATATTCATTCACCCTAGCCATCAGTTATATTTGGTGCTACTCTTAAAATAATGAAATTACTGAATACCAATGGATATTAACAAGAAGTGCGTGAAAATGCGATGAATGAATTTAAAATTTATTAATATACAGTCTAATGAAAATAAATATCCATATTTCCTCAATACCATTTTTAAAGACCTATACTTTAATAAAAACTAGATCTCTATTAACATAAAATAATCAATGGACACCCTAGACCAATATATAAAATCCTCAAAAATGTTCCACCAGTGTGATGACCACATATCCTTAATATAAATTGGAAATCCATATCACCATAATATAACTATAGGAGTCACCATTAATGATATTTAAATATTTATACGCCCTAACAGTCACCATCTACCACTAGGACGAACCACCTTCTCTCTACCCTCAATGTGAAGATCACATCTCTATACACTCACAATTATAATCCCATCACTCATCCCTCTCTTGGAAGATTCATACATTTAACTAGCCTATAGTTGGGTAAATATTTTCTGAGGTCTTTAAGTTTGAAGAATTTCTCTCCAATAATGCCACACTAGGGCACCTTGAACACATTATTTTAAATTTTATAGAACACTTTCACCTATATATCCTTAATAAGAATCCATTTTTTAAGTAATCCATTGAAACTACCACAACTAAATAACCAATGTTTGTAAACATGAAAACATTCCTATGATAATGTGTTACCTTTATAAAAAGTATCTTATACAATTGTTTTAAAATATAGGTAAAACCATTAGGGGAATCCTAATCATATATTCCTTTCATAATGATGTTCCTTCTCCTTAGGTTATTTGAGTTGAATTTCCATGATCAATATACCCATACTGGACCCTAATTCCAATAAATAATCTATTTGAATATAGAAGAACATTCTAGAAGTATGTTTGATCTATATTTTAATGGATTATTATATCACCTTGAAACATCATTTATCTAGTGATTTCTATAATATAATATCCCATATAGAATCCATAGTCTCTTCCTTATGGTTTTATACACCTAGTGATTCTCGCCTTCCTTCTATGTGACCATTTTATGGAAGGATTCTAATGGGATTTGTAAACAACTACTCAACCTCAAGACCCAATAGTGTTCCCCAAATTACTATATAGAATCAATATACTCCTCAAATATATAATCCCAAACCATGTGAAAATTGATAGTTTGAATGGTTTTTTAAATTTAATGATCCATTATATTTTGAATGGGAAGAACATGGTTAGCCCTAATATCTTCCTAAAAGAGACACATCCACGTTGATTCTAGTTTTCCATTTTTATCTAAACATTTAATGGAAGGTTGAAGATGTCTAAATTATGAATTATCCATTACTATAGTCTCAAAAATATAAATTAAATGGATGTATCACCCATGAAGATCCTAGGGAAAAAATCATGTGTAAGCCCCATCAATATCCAATTTTTAGTTATTTCAAAACACAAACATCTTAGTAAAATTATTAGAACCGCATATTGTTGTCCTTTCTAAATGAATTTAATGAACATGGTATAGTTATATAATAAATATGTATAATATGTTACTAAAACTACAATGTATTTGAATTGTTTTATTGAATGATATTTAGGATGCCTCATTGATGTTCTATCCCCACTATATAACTACCTACATGCTTCCTCATGGATATATATTTCATACAAACCAATATGACACTTATCTAAGAAAAAATTCCCTTTTGTTTTTTGTATTTTTCATTTTGGACTTCCATCTACATAAAACACGACCATTTTATCCAATTTTATTGAATCATCGTCCATATTTATTTCTTAATCATCCACTATTTTACACAATGAAACTCCAATAATCAAGGGAAAATTTTCACTCACAAAAAATAAAAAGTGAAAAAATGGCCAATGCATATGTAATTGAGTACCAACTCAACTATATGATCTAATCGTTAGAGGAATCTTGAGTGTTCCTTCAAGAACTAAAGACTCACAACCAACCATATTGGTGGAAATATCCAATAAACGATGTTGTTACAATCATCATGTCTGATTGATACAATAATCTCTCTCTAGTGATGTGTAATTTTTCCCTTCCGTACCTAAATTTTTTAAAGTGGATCATTAATAACTATATTATTATTTTATAATGATAAAGGAGTGATCCCATTATCATTAATATTAAAAGATAACGATTTTCATCCTAAATACACAAGGAATTATTTAAGGGGACTCCTTGAAAACCCAAACCCCATCAATTTAGCATATAGTTCCAATAAATGATTATCAATATGGGAAAAAGAGAAGTGATAAGGCCTATATACCTACCCAAATAGAATTAATATTATATAAAAACTATATCTATTAGAGGAATGAGCCCATAATCCCACTTTTCCCTGGTATTACAAAAAAAATTGGAAAGGATTGAATATAATCAATAGTATATCATATAATAATCCTAGGTTGAGAACATTTCCCATCACTTACCTATGATTCTTGTTAGATTATTATAGCATCCAATAGTATGGACACAAATTCTCCTTTAGACATCATTAATGTTGAATGTTTATTTATTTTTTAAAATATCACCATAGAGTGGGAAGAAATATCAAATCATATTGTAGGGTATTTCAATCATATACCATAACATAATAAAAATCAAGGGTGTTATCATATCTATATGTATATAAAAATACACTATCACATTTTATATTCTATTTTAGGGGATTAATATATTCATTCTCTCCATATGATATTATAAGAGTAGATACATAGTTATAAATCAACCCAGGAAAACTATCATCATATTTATATGGAGACAATGTGGTTGGACCCTATCTCATCACCCATTTAGTAGGTTCATTTGTATATTCATGGATAGACTCATATGTAGGCACATGGTGTTTATCCATTTCATATTAAGGAAGAAAAAAATTTGGTCCTAGTTTCAACAAGAAGGAAAGGACAAAATTTCACTTAGTATAATGGGAATCATTAATATGGTCCAAATTTAAAACCATATAATATGTCAGATTAAAATCAAATATTAGGTTTTTCATTTAATATCTCCAGTAATAACAATGTATATACCCAAGAATTTCATTGTTTGTCCCAATAGAGAACATAAAAGAGAAGATCATGCCAAATAAATCCAATGAAAAAACAATAGTCTCATATCACTATGTTGGTCAGTAATGATATAATTAATTCCATATAAAAACATTTTATAATATTCCATGTATTTTGTGACTAGTTATAAGAGTGTTATACAATCATCATATGTGAAAGTTCTCTCATGGATATTCTTGTGAATAGTCATATAAGTCCTACCTATATCCTAGGTCATGATGTTCCTCTTCCATGAAACCAAGATATAAGTAATGGGAACATTTTGATTGATTCCAACATGAAATTTAATCCACCCAATGAGATTATCAATTGAAAAAGAATTCCAACATTTGATACCATATCTACAGCCTTGGATGACCTCTCTATAGAACACAACATAATTCTTTTGTATTATGTGATTATTCATTATGAAAATATGTTATTCTATAACACCTATGATTTTATAACAAATTTTATTACAAAATATTATCAATAACTTCTAATAAATTAAACCCAATGAATAAATGAAATTTAATATATTATATTATTCTAACATAGCCATTAAAATGGAAAGTGTTAATAGGAATAAATAATTTTGTAAACATATATGTTTTACACAATTATAATATAAAATCATTGCTTACCAATTGATTTCAAATATAAATAAATATGATTTGAAATTAAAATAAGTGTTATTTTGGAAAACAATTTTTATGCACCCAACATGTTCTTATCATAATTAGTCAAATTAATAACTATTGGTGAATTATTTTTTGTTATGCATGTTTTATATATTAATTAATTTTTTTAAAAAAAATTAGAATATTTTTTTTATTCATGGGGCTATATCAAATCCAATTTTATTCTTATAAGAAATATTTTTATAAAAATATAGTTTCGTCACTTTTTTAACAATTATCACAAATTTAATATCTATAACTAATGTGTATTAAATTTTATAAAACATATTCCATATTTGGAATAATGATGTTCAAATTTAGTAAATCAGTCCCTTTTATTTCAAGGCATTATAAATAGTAATAATGATGAAATTTTTGCACATAATAAAAGCTAAATTTGTTTAATATAGGTTAAAACTAATATTAAGGTATATATATATATTGTTTAAAATCTTAATCTATGTATTTAACTCGACCATTATCACCTTAATATTTAAACATTATTTCATAAGATACACATGTCTTAAAAAATGGCGCATATAACATGTAATGCAAAGAATGTTACAAAATGTCACTCTACTAGTTCTAAATATCAATATTGTGTTCATATTATTAAAGAATATTTTACATAAAGAATATTAATTTTATTTTTTAAAATAAGTTAATTATATTCGAAATAATAAATTATATATTATTTTTTGGATTAGATAATTACATTGAATTATGATGAAACACTAAAAAAGTATTTTTTAAATAAAAATAATTGATATTAAAAATATTTAATGTAATATAATTCAAGTGTGGTATAGTTAAACATAATTTCTTATAACAATATAAAATTTTATTTATTTATAAAAAAATTACATTAAAATATCATTTTATAATTCGTGTGTTTTTACTCAATTTCGATGAAATGTTCTACAATTGACATAAATGATATTTTATAATAAGTACTAAATAATTAAATACTTAATAATTATAAAAAATTATATCATCAGACAAAATAATGTAATATAGTTTATCCATTCTTTCATGGTCCATTTATGGGTTTATTTTCCTCATATAGTAACATTATTAACCATTAACGTGCGTAAAATATTAGTATTGTTGTAAATCCCAAAAGAGTTAATGTGGGCGTAAAAATAAAAGATAAGTGTTAAAAAACTAACACTTGACCACATTTTATTATATTATTATATATCAAATAAATATTATATTATATTTTAATTATAGAATTTTGGAATAAATTTGATACGAAATATAAATTATATTAAATTAATAATTTATGAAATTCCTTGAATGTGAATTCCCTCACTTATAAATGGAAACCTCTTATCTCATTTCATAACAAAATATTGAGCATCAAAGAATAAAAAATCACCACACATTGCTATTGGAAACATCCTCATACACATTTTATATTTGTTTGACTCTTAGAAAGAATAACACTATGGTCCTGAAGAGAAAATATTAATGAGTTCTTTTAAAATAAATATGTAATATCCATAAAGGATCACATTATTTTTACTTATTATTTTAAATACTATAAATGTATTGAATTTATAATAAAAAATTTAATTATTAATCCCATTTATATTGAATTATATTTATGAATATTTACATAGTATTATCCTCCAATTACCCATCAAATATAAAGTGAATGTATCACTCCCACGTATGTATGCTTTACCATCTCCATGTAGGGATACCTTTAAATTTTAATCACCACATGTGATAGAATGGTAATATTATGGGTTTAATATTTATATATGAATATAATTAATATTATTTTATTTTAATATCAAATAATCCTTCTTACCTTTTAATCAAATCAAAAACATTAATGTCCATTGTGTGTACGTGTGGACTACAACCACCAAAAAGTGATGAGTTTTTTTCATTTCTATTTTAAATGGATGAGAATAAAGATATATTTTTTTAGTATATATTATAAATTAATTTATTTATAAATTTTTATTTATATTTAGCTTTCTTTCATTCTATTCATTACTAAATTAAAATATTTTTCATGTACACATATGTCCTACTGTCTCGATGAACTATCTCGTTCATTATTCAAACTATAACTTTTATAGATGACCCTAAATAGGGATATAATTTTTTTATATTGTATATCATAATGATTAAATTTTTTATATGAGTAAACTATAATCACCAAAACATGAAAACCCAGAAAATTGTAAAAAGAAATAGTTATTACCCAAAAAAGTGCTTTCAACTATGAATTATTAATAAAAATTTGATAAAAGTTTATATGTAAAATATATATTGTATGATATATATTATTATGGTTATGGAATTAATTTATTATAAATCTATATTCATTAAAATTTATTTTTTTTGTAAATGAAGGAATTAAAACCATTGGTAAGGGTTTGCTGTATAATCTCATCATCACTCAGGATTGGTTATGTTAAAGTCTAAAAGGGAGAATTATTTTCCCATTATACTAATTTATGAATGTTTTACTTCTATATACATATTTTATTTATTCATTATTAATATTTTTATAATTCTATTGTGTTTTATTAAAAACATTTTGACACATTTTTAATGTTTACCAAATGGGTTGAAGGAATCTTTTTATCATTTTATGAATTTTGAACATTTTAAATTCACTTAAAAAACAATGTAAGAAATGTTTTATTAATTTATATATCTTTAAATGAATTTCATTAAGATATGTTCTTAATTATTTGAATGTTATTTTACAATATTAAAATATTCTTTCAATGATAATGTTTTTCTTAATATTTGTGAAGTTTTTATAATTTAAATTAGTGATATCAATGTGAATAGGATACTCTCATAAAAAATCATCATGTTATATTTTTAGGTTATAGTAATATATTTTAAAATTATTTTTTAAAAATTAATTTTCACTGTAGATTTACTATATTGATGATGTTTATAATATTACTCTGTTTGGTTTATTGATTGGAGATGTACTATTTTGATACTTTTATCCACATTACATAGGACAGTTTATGATTATATTTAATGATTCAAGAAATTATTAACATTTTATATGTTATTTTTCCAATATTAATGTTTACATTTCTTATGTTTCACTAATTTCAAATTATTAATGCATTGTTCTTACACATTACTTTTTGATGTCTTGGAACGATTCCTTCACGATTAGTATATGATGTCCATCGTTTGGCATTCAATAATTATAAGACTGGTTATTAACATTTATGTGATTATTTATATGTCTATGCTATTAATTGATTTTGTCTAGTATTTTATTGCATAAGTTAGGTGGTATATTTAAATATTGATTATCTCATTCATATTATTCATGTTGTATTTACATTTTTTTAGCTAATTCTGTATCCATACACATAATGATCATCTAAGCTAACCCATTTCTTAGGTTTTTGTTCCCCATTGCTTCATTAAGCTTATTTTGATTGATAAGAAGAGATGTGATAAAGGTAAATTTGATGTTATATAAAAATAGTATTTTTTATTTTATCTTTTTCAATTTAATATGTGATACATATATGCGTCTACATTGTCATGACATTTAAACTACCTGGGGATTTGAGATTTTATCACTCTAATCTATAGAAATTGTAATAAAGTAACCAATAGCTAAATGATACCTGGGTAAGGGTATTTATATCTAGTATTAGAATGATTTTAGCAAAAAACAAGGTAAAGTGATTTAGGGAAAATTATTAAGGAATTTATCCCTATGATGGGATTTTAAAATATTCCCAGTAAAACAAAGACTATAATTTGTATATTAGTAATATATAAATATTATATTTAAGATTAATGTTTCACTAGTCATGAAGTTATACATTATGAATCATAATATTATGATCTAATATTGTGTATTACACTATATGAAAATCATGCATAGGAGAAGGCTTGGAGAAAATTTCAATACACGTTATCCATTTACGGGTCGACCTCCTGTGAAATATAATGATAATTGATCTATGTGTTCATCTAATTATGAAAATGTTATAACAATGTTGGGGTATGTGAACCATGATATGACCAATATCATGGCTCATATGGATCATCTGATAGATCTGTAATGTGGTGTATCAATTTTACACCTCTTCATGTGCTTGTAACCTCCATCAATCAAGGAAACAACAAATCCATTTATATATAAACAATGAAAATGTTCCTTAGAGAATATATTTCTCACATTATAATGTTGATAATGGGATAAGGTTGTCATTGTTTTTATCCTCCCTCGAAGACATCATATCAATGGTGTTTATTAATTAAAAAGGAAAAAGATGGTTGGGAAAAGATCGACTAAGGAATGATAGCATTTTAATGAAATTTTATTGGAAATATATTTTCCTCTTGAACAACATGTTACTATAGAGATACTATTAATTAGTTCACGACTAAAGGGAAATAAAATTATATCTATGTTGATAAGTATAAAGCTAAATTCAAAAGATTATCACTGAATTAAATTGACTATGTATATAATAAAAAGACTAATATTGAAACATTTTTTATGGTCTAAATGCAATCTATCTAGGGAAAATGTTCTATATAACATTCTCATCATATAAAGACATATTATTAAGTACTGTCAATAAATATAATGAATTATCCAATTATAATGAAATTTAAAGAAATAAAAATATTAAAATGGTGTCTTAACACTCTTGAAAATGGAATATGGAAAAAAGGAATATCGTAAAGGTGGAATTTACAAGTGTTATTACATGTGGATATAAGAACTATGGAACAATCATGATATGTATATGTGATCTCACAATTTATGATGAAAAATTACACTGGGATCATAGATCCAAAAGTCAAAAAGTAACATCTAATTTTTAATGATTCAACTATAAGGATATGGGGCATTATGAAAATTATTGTCCCATGTGTCTTGGGAATGTTACCCAAAAAGGCCAAGGGGATAATGTAAAGTTAACGTGATCATAAGATTAAAATATGAAATTTCTAAATATATGGTGGAAAGAAATTCGTTATATCCTAAAATTTAGTTAATTATATATTTTATTCTATATATTTAAATTGTCTTATATCTTCCAAATTTTCCCTGAAAATTAGATATTTTCTGAGAACCGTAAAAGGGGATTTATGGGTTAGTGACACCGAGTAAAAGTCTTACACCAATAAGGATATTCATGGAAGCTCTATTTTTTACGCATAATTTTTTCCTATTTGGTGAATTAATTATTATATCTATGGTGGATTTATATATAATTCATGTTATAGAGTATCTTGTAAAATATGTGGGGAAATTTTAATTTAAATAGAAGAAAATTACAACTGATGATAAAGTTATGGAATTCCATATCATTAGAAGGGAGTTTTTTTATATGATTCATGTTTATATCCATAACTAGTATCTCTTATATATTAATTTCTATACGAATATGATCATACCCATCCTATTTATGGAAATTGTAATTATAAAATTGGGGATGTACGCATTGTGAAAAAATACATTGATGAATGTATTGAGAGATTACCTTGACAACTACAAGAGTGTGAGGTTATGATCCCCATTGGTTTAATCATAGATTAAAGTACTATATAAAACATAGGCAATATAATGGACACTATAGAATTAATGGATTTGTAGAAAAAATAATAGGATTAGTGTTATAAGTGATAAATACCACCCCTATGTTTCAACTGAAAGAGCCCCTATTCTTTTAGATAAGAGTCATTCTTGATCAATGAGTTTGTGAACTGATTATAGGGAAATAAATTTTATAAAAAATAAAAAAAGAATCATTGGTGTCGCATTAATGAATTATTCGATCAAATTAATGGATCAAAATTATTTTCAAAGATTGGAATTAATTATGGGTAACAGAATTTGGGAGTAGATAAGGGTTAAATTCTGATGAAATTATTTTTAAATTGGTATTATAATTATAAATTTACAATAATTCCATTTGGATTTACTATTTCACACTTTTTTATGTAGCTAATGAATATGGTATTCTAGAAACATATTGATAAATGTTTTAGCATTTATTGATGATATAAGGGTGTACTCAATGAGCTACAAGGACGATGATAATCACTTTTTATTCAATCCAGAACCTCTTAGAAAACATATGTAATGTGGGAAATTTTACTGATGTGAATTTTTCTTCATAAAGTTTTTTTAATTCTCATATTATCACTAAGATAGAATACCATTTGTTAATTTTTATAAAAATTCAGTCCAAGAATGTCCTACACAAATGATCACCACAATGGTACATAGTTTCATTGATTTGTAAGGTTATTATAAATGATTTCTTCAAAAATTTAACTGATTGACAAACCCAATAAAAAAATTAATTATTATGGGGTTATGTTATTATGTATAATATAATGTGATTAATTTTTAGATGAGTTGGAAAAGATATGGGTGAATTCTCAAATTGTGAATCTACCATCATGAAATGACGTATTAGTGAAGTAAATGAATATATCAGAGAAGGAACTTGATTATGCCCTTATGCAGAATGATAATGTTATTACATATAAATCAAGTAAGATAATGAATCCTAAAAGGAATGATCCAAATCAATGTGTTGAGTTGGAATCCATGTACCTTTTTTAAGTTATGGAGACATTATCTCAATATCGAATGATTTCAAACATACATAGATCATAAGAGAATGAAATACATCATTCAATAGAAGTTTTTTAGCTTGGGTAAAATAAATAGTGCCAAGCTACATATTATTTATTAATTATTAATAAAATGCCTCCCATATATGGAAAATTCGGAGGTGGATGCATTGATCCTAAAATATCATTGAGTTCAAGAAAAAAATGGTTATTGACAGGGATCCTATGTTCTTGGATATAGTAAATATAGATATGCAAATTAATTTAGAAGAGGAAACTTAACACTTTTTTTCAAACTATTTTTAATCCATATGTATTGGAAAAGTTTAAACGTAATAATTTTAATTATGATAATATTAGAAATCAAATTGATGTTGATAATGATGGATAATTGGAAGACATCATATATGAATATGGAATTATGAAATTTTTATAGAGGTTATGTCATCCATACACACCTTATAAAATATTAATTTTTAGACGATGATCATAGCTACAATTTATCTATATTGACACATACCAACATTAAGTATTGATATTTTAAAGTGCATATTTGGTGGGATAATATGAATTGAGATGTTTTTAATTATTTTTAAATATGTTTGGTTTTTCAACTGGTGAAGGCTATGAGACAATAATCTAATGGAGTCATTTTACCTCTACCTATTCCAACATGAAAATGGGATTAAATATCTATTGACTTTCTTCACTATATTACAACAATAATCGTAGAAATATTGATAAAATATAAGATATTATTGGCATCCATACAAAATCATCACATTTCACTACTATAGAAAGATATTTACAACTATATATTCTTAAATGACTCTATATCAATGATCAATTGTATTTGATAATAATCCAATATGTATATCCTCGTTTTAGAAATATCATCATATATACCATGATGTTGATCTACAATTCAAGAATTGTTTATCATCCTAAAACTGATTAGAAGATCAGAATGACTATGCAATCTTTTGAAGATAATTTAAGGTTAGGTAAGCCTATATTTTACTCTATATGGTATAATTATTTAATTTTTTTAGACTTATCCTATTACGATATCCTTCATTAATTAATGCAAATGTCTCTATATGAATCATTATTCTAACACTCAACACCCAAAAACATTGATTTTAAAAACTATTTTTTTATTCTTACATGACTAAAAGGAATACAATTTTCGATGTCTGGTTAGTTTATCATCCTTGGAAGTCCATAGTAAAAACATGATACTCAAAGTACATTGGAAATGATATAAAATAACACATGATACATAAAAAATGAAATAAATTAAATCCTTTAAAGCTTATTCAATTTTTTCTTCATCATAACTTGGGAAAAGGAAAAAATAATATCGGTGCGCTCAAATGAACCATAACAGTTCTATTAAATAATAATAATAAAGTGATTTCAATAAGGGATATACATTATATCATGGAAAATAATCTTAAAAACACATTCCATTAGTACACATGGATTGAAAATGCATCCATAATTCTATCACAGTGATAATACATGAAGAGTAATAAAAGAAACTAAATGAATAAAATCCTTATATAATGGAAGTAATATATTTGGAACATGATCCATTATACATTCATGATGTTTTACATCTGTGGGTAGAGACTCATCATATTCTATTTGGATAAAAACACAAAGTGTTTATTGACAACTGTTTTGTTTTATGATACATGTCGATGCATCGAGGGTCTATAGCAGGCCCCCTTTTTTCAAGTTGAAATAATTCTTCATATATTTAATTAATTAAATAAAAAAACACCATATCAATATCCATATTGAGTAAATGATATAGATTCATCAATATTTCTGAAGTCAAACTGATTTTCAAAATAGACATTTTATGTAAAATAGTCTACGACTAAGATAATAACAATATCCCTGATGCCATAATATAGATATTTATAAAAATATAATTCCACAAGAAAAATAATCTCAATGGGAGTTAGGAACACTATATTAAAACTATTATGTGCATGATACCATGTAAGTATCAATGAAATGGAAATTGGAGGGAAGTCCCATATCTTAATTCCTCATTAATTTTGTTTTATTTTTTCCACCTAATCAACAAGAAATAATTTATTAAAATAGATTAAAAAACATTACATAGGATAAAATATAAATTTTATAATATATTTTATCCATAAAAAATATTTCACGACCAACCTTGAATGGGAAATTGAAGAATGAAAAATTTTCATCGATAATTGTTGTAAATCATCACCTTATGAAAGATGAATTAATTTTTAAAATTAAAGAGAAGGAGAACCAAGTTACGTGAAGAATATTAAATTAACATGATATAATTCCATTATATATATGACACTTCAGTTATAATGATCATTTGGGTAGAAGAGGTCAGGAGAGGATAAGAAATAAAAAATGGAATAATTCATATTAAAACACATATCAATATTAGGGTGGTAATTCTTCATAACATAATCAGGTTCCCATTATGCTTCCTCCATTTTATGGCTTCTCAAAATAACATTTACTAGCCAATTTATCTGATTTCTGTATACGTTCTCTCATGTGTCAATAATATTTTTTAGATATTCACAGTAAGAAAAATTAGGATCTATTAATATTTCTTACTAGGTGATTACTTGTGTTGGGTCCAACATGTACTTTAATAATGTCACAAGGAATACCTAGAGAACTTTGTTCAGACTTGGTGTCATTGCTAAATAGTAAGCCACAAATCCAATTCATTCCAAAATTTCAAATGGTTTGATTTACTTGTTTCTCCATTTCCATTTCATACCAAACCTTATGACACCATTTCATGAATATACTTTTTGAATGACACGATGTCCCACTTGAAACTAAAAATCATTCTTTCGGTTATCAACATAGATCATTTTTCTACGTTCTGCCACATTGATATGTGTTTTAATATGAATTACTTTTTTGTCGTTTCCTCCACCTATTTTTGTCATATAATTTCCTTTTCACCAAAATCATACAAAAAATTTGGAGTTTGAAATCTATTTACATATAATACTTAATAAAGAGAAATTTTAATACTAGAATAAAAACTATTACTATAAGAACATTCCACTAAATTTAAATATTGATCCCACATACCTTGAATTTCATGTTATTATAATCCCAACATGTCATACAATTTTTGAATAGTGCATTAATATTTTCCGTCAATTTGACGGTGATAATTCATACTCATATAAAGCTCAGCATCCAATGAAATCTAAAGAAACATCAAGAATTACGATATACATGGGGGATCTTGATCAGACCCAATAGATAGTGGTACACCATGAGGTCATAAAACATCATTAATATATGTTGTTTCATATGACTCTAGTGTAATACAATCCCTCTTTGTGAGTAAATGTGATGATTTAGAAATTCAATCAATAATAACCCATACCGCATCATTCCTTCATAGAGTCCTTGGATGTAAAGTGACAAAATTCCATCATAATATCATCCCATTTCTGCATTAGTATAGGAAGAGCTTGTATAACTCATTTAGGGTGTCATATTTCAGCATTCACCTGTTCACAAACTAAGAATCTTGTCATGTAGCCAACAATTTCTCACTTCATATTATCCCACCAAAACTGCTCTTTTATATCTCTATAAATCTTGGTGCTAAAAGGGTGTATAGATAAAGATGATCTATGAGAATAATCTAATTGTTCCCTTTTTATATTTGGTATTGATGGGAAACATATCCTCTTTCAAAATTTTATATATTCATCCTCATAAAAAAGGATACCAGTCTTCCACCCCTAAACACATTAATTTTATTTTGAAGGATCTCATCATCAAGTGCAGAGCTTTTTATCATCATCAATATATATCGTTTATCAAGAATTTGAAAAAGGGATCATGTTTCCCCTTCTATAAAAATTCACATATGCATTTATACTATATATATGAACATTCAATCTCTCTTAATATGTATTTGTGCTAAATTTCCATGAAAATTACTATATAATGCTTCTTCTAGCTTATTCTACTTTACAAGGTGGTATTATATTAAACATTCACAATCTTTTATTAACTCGGTCCATCTCATTTTCATCATGTTGATTTATTTCAATATGGAAATGTATTTTAAAATCTTCTGATCCCTATATATCTCACACATTTAACCATAGAGATAGTGTCTCCATATTTTCAG
Source organism: Viscum album (assembly GCA_963277665.1). NCBI lineage: Eukaryota > Viridiplantae > Streptophyta > Magnoliopsida > Santalales > Viscaceae > Viscum > Viscum album. The sequence goes on along the minus strand of OY728159.1, from coordinate 1,142,451,664 downwards.
GGAAACAATTATGGATTTTAACTCGTGATCATGTTTTGGATAATTTTGTTCTTATCTCTTAAACTTCCATGATTCATAAAAAATAACATTATCAGTTTGCATAAGGACACAACCCATTCCATTTTTTGATGCAACATTGTTTATAAAAAAACCAAAAATTTATAGGTGAAAGACTCAGTATTTGTGAATTAACAAATATTCTCTCTAATTAGTCAATGAATTGTGTGCATTCATTTTTACATATGAACATAACACCATTATGTGTGATTTTGGATAGTAGATTATCCAATCATGAAAAATTATGAAAAAAACTGTAATTGTATCCTGAAAAGACAATAAAACAACATTCCACTGTTATGATCATTAGAATAAGCCATTATTGGTTATCCATTTTCATTATATGATCAAATAAGATTCCATTCTTAGAGACAATATGGCCAAAAAAATGAAACTATTTTAATCAAAAACTCACACATACTAATCTTCTAATTTTATTAATTTTTTTAAGAGACTCCCAAAAAACCTATATGTGGTTCTCATGGTCTTCATAGACTTTTGAATATATCAAGATAACATCAATAAAAACAACAACAAAATCCTCAACATATTCTGTGAATACTATTTTCATTACATATTTGAAAAAGATTCTGCATTAGTAAGTCCAAATGGAATTACTTTAAACTCGTATTGTCCAATCCTATTTCAAAATGATGTCTTTATAATATATTCCTTCCTCACACACAACTGATGATAACCAGATATGAATTCAATTTTTGCAAAATATTAATATCCAATTAGTTGATGAAAAAAATTATCAATGTCAGGAAGGGTATACATCTTCTTTATTTTAATATGGATGATTTTTCTATAGACAATGCTCAACCTCATGTATCCATCATTCTTCTTTGAAAATATAATAGGGAATCTTCTTGGAGAATCACTAGGGAAAATAAATCATGTGTCTTCAACTAGTTGTTTCTTTATATCTAAAAATTTAATAGTGTATAATCTATAGGGAATCATTAATATGGGTCTTGCACCAAGAATTAAATCAGTAGAGAACTCAGATTTATTCTCTAGAGGATGTCAATGTAAATCCTATAGATATACGTAAATTTATTCTTACACAATAAGTACATATTAAATTTGAACATATATAGTTTATGTTTCCTCTTCCTCCCAAAATATTTCATTTAGAATAGCTACTAATGGTTGCTATGGATAAGAACAAGATGACGATGTTTCTTATCTATAGATAATGGACTCTACATCATTATCAAACATTATAACTTTCTTATTCTTATAATAATGTTTAAATTCATAATTTGAAATCTAATAGATAATGATAAATATTAAAAAATAAATCATGGTTATTATGATATGTTTCGAAACTACTGTACATTTATTTTTCACAAATGGGACTGACCATCTTATATTTTCTGAACTTATACATCGCTTATTTGTTTTACTTAAAAATAATTTTTTAAATCAAAATGGAAATGTAAAGTTAAGTTGTATAAATAAGAATATATAAATTAATTTGATGATCTATGATCAAATAATTTATTGGCTATGTTTTATAAAATTATTAAAGTACCTACCACTATATCATTAGGAATTTTAACCTATGTAGTTGAGAATTCATCAGCTTGGAAATACTCCCTTGGCCTTTTGGGGGGAAGTATACTTGATACATAAGACAATAATTTTCATAGTGACCCATTTAAATAAAATTTATTCATTGAACCTCAATTATTATTTTTTTCATCCCATTGCATTTATTATATTGTTGACCCTATTATACACACTAATAAAAAATTCCCAATAATTTCATTTATTTTTAGGATGATTTTTTCAACTGTTCTCAAATAATTTGAATTTATTTTTTCCCTTATTATTCTTTTGTGTGTCACCTATTCCATTTTTATAACATAACCTATTATCCTCTTGATTTCCCTTGAAAAAATTATCAATATAAAATTTCTTCCCTGTTTTGATGGCACGTAATACTATTTCATCAAAAGATGAAAATGTTTGAGAAAGTAGTTTCCATTAAATTCAAGGATTAATAACTTTAAATAAATGGTCAATCATGTCTTCCAAATCATGTATGTAATATATATCATAACTAGATATTCTTATGAAGGTGGCCTCATAATCCATAATACTCACTTTTTCTCTTTTCATTAAGCTATGGGATTTTCTCTTCATTTCAGTTCATTGATCATGGGGGAAGTATTGGTCAAAAATGATTCTTTAAATGTTCTCTAATCCATTTTTTCTATTTAATATTACTCTTTAATATTTTGGATCAATTAAAACCATTGTTCAAAACCTCCCTTGAAAAAATATACTACAAATACTACCTTTTAATTTTCATTGCATCCCAAAGCTAAAAATATCTTCTCATATGACTTGATCCACTACTCAGATATCTCTAGATCAGTAGTACCTCTAAAATATGGGGGTTTCTACTATATTAAATGATCACCAAAGGAATAATATGGTTATTATCCATAACCAAAGTATTTTTACCTAATATGGTCATGATCAACTCATATTCAACAATGATTGTGTTGACTTACTCAGTGGGGAAATCTCTATATTGTCTGTTGGTATTGATACCATTTCATCTATTAGGCACCATCACTAAAAAATGGAATACACTAAATTTGGGATTTAATCAGTTTTCATTATTTAACACTATAAAAACACTTTCCAAATATTTTAAATTTTCTTGATAGATAATTTCATAATCATAAGAATGGATTCTTTGAAGACATATCCACTGTTAAAACCTTCATACTAGATTGTAAATGAAATTTGAATTATCCTAATAATATCCATCAAGAGATTCAAACTAGTTCTATAGTAAGACCAATATTCATGTACCAGTTTACTCAGACTTAGGCTCATAACAACTTTTCGGGGTTTTAACTCCTAGGTACAACTGTGCCTGAACCACGTTCACTTGTAGTATCTAGAGAGTTATGTATTTCTAGGAATACCCAAATAATATTTACATTACCAAAATTATAAAAGGTTATTATATAAATGACCTAAAATTATATCTTAGTATTATGTTTTATAATCTATATATTCTAAATCTAGATTCCTAGTTTGCTGATCAACTTCCACTAATGCCCACTAGAATACCCTGACCCAAGAATCTTAGAGATGACACCATATTTTATTATATTTATGTGATTACAAGGAACCAAATAATAACATATTGATTAGTTTAGTATTTTTTAAGAGTATATTACATACAGGATACTCATTGTACATTAGGAAAGATAGAAAATAACACATGATACATAAAAAATGTAATTAACTATATTCTTGAAAGATTATTTAATGTTTTCTTTGTTATAAATTGGGGAATGGAAACCTAATAAGGGTGAAATAAAATTATCTCTTAGAGTTATAAAAAATAATAATAAGATAATTAAATTCAATAACTCATATACATTATAGAATGATATTTAAATTGAAAAAATAATTACATCAATAAACTAGGAATGAAAATGCATCCATAGATTTTATCATAATGAAAATATCAGGGAATGTAATAACTAAAAACTAAATGAAGAAAAATTTTATTTAATAAATTTAATGTATTTAGAACATAAAACACTATACCACCAATATGGTTTATTTTTGTGGGTAGTAACCCATCTAATTATATTTGGAAACAAACATGAAGGGGTTGTCTCCAACTTTTTTGTCTCATAAAACTTGTCAATGCATCAAGGGTCTATATAAAACCCCACCCATCACTGAAAGTATAAATAATTATTCATATATAAATTTAATTCAGGAAAATTAATCCTTATAAATATCCATATTTAGTAGAATATATGGATTCATCAAAACTTTAACGGTCACAATGTCATTGAATATAAACACTGTATGTGAAATCTTATTCGACTAAGAGAATAATCAGATCCATTATACAAGAAAATGTTCATCTTATAGAAATTAAATTACACATGAAAATTAATCTCAATGTAGAAATAGTCAAAAAATATTAAAAAAAATGATGTGATTGATACCATGTATTTCTTATTTAAATTGAAATTGAGACGAAGTCCCTTCCTTTAATTATTTCTTAATTTTGTTGTGTTTTTTCATCCTAAAAAAATAACTTATATTTAATAAAATATTTATACAGAAGAAAAATATATTTATTAGTATAAAAAATTATCAATTTTAATCAATTTATTATATTTATTAGTTTTTATTGGTGAAAATTTAAGCATTTTATATCATCTTTTACATTAAAAAATCATTTGTGAAACACATTTTAAATTTTATCTAAATATAAATTATAAATTAATATAATTAATTATTGAAGTATAAAATTCATATATTTTTAATTTTTAATATTTCATATAGTTTATAGCATCTACACTTTAGTATATTTTTATGTGATGACATGGAAACGTCTCTATAGGTGGTTGATCGACCATTGACAGTACATTGACCAGAGAGTCGGAAGAAGATGTTTTAAAATTTTATATATAGTATTTTGATACTTACAATTGGGTAAAATAACTAATTATCAGTTAAATTAAAACATAATTAATACCATTAATTATTATTTGGGAAACATTTGGAGTAAATAGAATGAGTATACATAACCTGATAGAAAAAGGGGGTTCATAAGCGTGCATTTCCTTGATTTTAATGATCTGTTTACTTACTTATAAGTAATGAAGTTCATGTAAAATGGTTATAAATATTCTAAGTTGGAATTATATTATATTAATAAAAATCGATAAGTTTATATTTTTACCTACATAATTTTTCTTAATTTTATGAGGATGAATCATTAGAAAATACTTTAGTGATAACTTTTTATATTATTCTTGATTTTTTCGATCAGAACACAATAGTTTTGTTTAGTTATTTAATTATATTTGTATAAAATGATTAAAAACCATAAATAAGAGATAATTAATCTTTTATAATATATTCAAACCATAAAAATGGTTTCATGACCATCCTTTTAGGATAAATTGATGAATGAAAATCTGCCATACTTGATGGGTGAAAATCCACACATCAAAGACAATGATTTCGTTTTCAAAATAAAATAGAAATATATAAGAGTTACATGAAGTATATTCTATTGAAAGGATATAATTCTATTATTTATATGAAAATGGAGTTATAATAATCATTTTGAAAAAGGATTATAGGATATAATAAGAAATTAAAAAATAAACTAAAAGGAATGTAAAAGAAAATAAAGAGGATTTACCTCTTGATTTATTCTCATTGAGTACCTCATTACGGGAAATGGGTTTGATACTTTGTTTGACCAAGAGATCCTAAAATTGGGTTAGGTATTTTTAAAAATTATTTATGTAGAATTTAAAAATTCATTATGTCTTAGAGGTGTGAGGAGGAGTGGTGGTGAGGGTTGGTATTTGTAGTGGCAGAGAAGGGTTTTTTGAATATTTTATTCATTTGTTTACTATTTTGTCTCAGAACAAGGAATATTTTTAGTATTATCACAAAATATATTAAATTAATGAGATATATTTGTATATTATGGTCTTACATCATCCATACATCACCTATGACTCAATAAATCATTTATTTCACATTTATTGTAAATTGTCATATTTCTGTATTCCATAAATATATAGTATTTTAAAAAACATATAATCATTCAAACCATTTTTTCAATGCGTATAATCCAAAAATGAACTCCATTTTATGGAAATAATTTTCTAAATCCTCCAAATTAAATTTTTAATGAAATTCATCATTTACTTTGAAAATAAAAATTTTATATTTATAACTCATTTTATACCACTTTGAAAAAATTATCTAAGGTCTCAAAAATAATATCCAAAAATTTAAGACCAAAAAATATTAATATATGATTTCATTTAACAAAAATAACTTTTATATTGAATAATTTCATTAATTATAAAAATTATAATTGAATATTTATGACATATAAAAATACCAAGAGTAAATAAATAATTTTTAAAATATTATTTTACTTAGACTATGATATAATTATATCGTAATTTCATTTATAAGATAACTCAATTTTATTTACAGTATAAAGTGTGAGGTTACTATTCATTTGGTTGATTTAGTATTCATAAGTGCAATGTTATTATTCCTATGGTCAAGTATCTTTTTCATTAGTATAGGTTCCTTACCATCCAGAATTACCTCTTACTTATTTCATTATTCAATTGTAATGTTTTTTTGTGCTCTCTATGTGATTTTATATAATTTATATTAAATTAAATAATTTTTTGGGTAATGTTTGCTATCAATTGAATTGAAATTATTTAAGAGGATACATACTATAAAATCATGGGTTTAACAATTATATATAAATAGATTTCATATTTTATTTAGTTGGGATGAAGCTTATGAATGGAATATTGTTAGACAGTAGACTTTAAGAGAAACATTCAATAGAAAATTCTATTCAGGCTTATATTAGAGAATATTATAGAAGGAAAATTGATTTTCCCCTTTACGTAGAGGAGGGAATTTTAATTTCATGTTGGATACTATGTTTTCAAGAATGTATCACCATGGATGGGTTTAATACATTTTATTAAGAATGATAGACTATTTCCCACGAATATTTGATGTTTCGAAATCATAGAATGAATTTGAGATTCTTAATACCATTTGGAAGTTCCACATCTTGTATTCAAAGGGAATAATGTGTTCCAAATATCATTGTTAAAGAAGTGAAAGAATAATTCAATATGTGTTCTTACCCATCAATAAATATAATTGAAACCAAATATATCTAACTATGCAGATTCTCTTGATATTATGTACACTATAAAACAAGTGTTTAGGAAATGGATGACTCGCCCAATAAAGGTCATTTGGATTTATCATAAGATAGAACAGTCGACATGGGAACCCATGGAAAGTATGATAATGAACAACAAAAATTAGTTCTCAAAGACACATTCTATATGTTTATTTGATGAATTGTTTTTAATGAGGGATTAATGTAACACCTATAATTTTATGATTTATTTATTAATTTAATCTCTTCTGTAGTTTTTGATAAATGCATGCCTATGTACAAATAAACTATAACAATGTGTACCATTATATCTTAGATGTTAAATTAAATTGTATTCATAAGGCTAAATAAAATTTGGATATTATAAGGTTTAAATTATTATTAAAAAAATCTATGGATTTAAATTTATTATAAATTTAAATAAAACTAATTTTAATGCTTTGATGTTTTTTATGAAAAATATTTTTTATACAGAAACTGTTTTTTTTATCATAAATTAAATTAATCTTTATTAGGGAGTGATTTAAATAAATAAATATATTATATTTTTAATAAAATAAAATTATCTTTAATAAAATATTTTTACTATGATTTGGTTAAGAATGAATATTTTCAATGCATAAAACTGAATATTTTTTTAAAAAAAGTTTTCATTGCATGTTTAACCCTTATTTTAACATTAATTTATTCCATTCAAAGGTATAGAATATGAAAAAATGGATATGATATTTGCAATTAGGTAGATCAAAAAAATTTAAAAATTCCATTTTATTTTTATGGATTTTGAATATTATTTATGAAAAAACATATCACCCTGGTAAATGGAAAATCAGGATAATCTAGTATAAAACTAACTGTCAAAGTCACTATTTGTCATCTAAATTCAAATTGGATGATAGAAATAATACCTTCATAATTTTATATTGTACATAGAATTATTTTAGATACCTTTTCCCATGAAAATGGCATATATAATATTTAGAACAAATATAGTTACCAAATTCCACTCTCTTAGTTTTTAATATCTCTTATCATTTAATATTGAGAAAAAATAAATATAGGAATGAATAAATAAATTTATTTTGCGATTTATGAAATTATATTCATAATGGTAATTTATTTCTTATTTTATAGGATTAAATAATTAACATAAATTCTTTTGAAATGATAATATGGTATTAATTAAATTCATTTAAATTAAAATAAATGATATTATTAATCCAAAATGAAATATAATTTTACACTTTTTATAGTGTATAAGGATTTTTTTAGTCAAATATATTATATTAGTTTTTTTATTAAATTATAATATTCTAATTTCATCTTTTAATTTCATTCATTGAAGCCAAATTAGATGGATAGTGCCAAAATCTAAATTAATTCCATTTTATAAAAATTATTTTTTGTTAAATTATAAATATTTTTAAAATTGTTATATTAATCAATAATACTATGATATGGTTTCAAAAATCTTCTGTGGTCAATTTATGGGTAGGTTTTATTTATATAATATCACTATTTACCATTAAATGGTTGAAATACTGACCACAGTTTACTTATGTGAGGATCTAAATGAGTTCATTCCATGACGTGGTAATCAACATGAAAAATCACTTTCATTTATAAGATACTGTTTTCCTCCACTAAATCTATTTAATTTATTATAAAAAATTAAATTAAATTCATTCAGTATAATAAATTTTATTATTATTATAAAACCACCATTATTAAACTTTTTTATCAAATATAAAATTAAAGTACTAATTATGTATATATACATATTACCACCTCCATGTATTGATTTAATTAATTTGAACTCACCATATTTCATCGAAGGAGTAATGATGGGTTTAAAAATTATAAATCAAAATTTTTAAATTATTAAAATTTTGGAATTATAATTTTATATCTACATTCTTATCTTCCAATCCATTGGAATACAATAATGTTGCTCATCCATACATATGGACTACCACCTTCACCAAGATATGTGATATGTTTCCCATTTCTATTTTAAATTGATGGTAATATTGATAGTAATAAAATTATAGATGATATAATAATAATTCCTTAATGATGAGCTATTATTTACCTCTCTTCTATTTCATTAATAAAAAACTCAAACTGTGTTCATCTGTAAGTATGGCTAACCACTTTCACGAAGAATGTAATTCATTTTTTGTTTCTATAACTTTTATAAATGAATATTAATATGTAAATAAAGAATATATATTATTTTAATATTATTAATAAATATCTATGCAAGATTAAACCATGAATAATTTACAAGGAATGAAAATAAAGACCCCAAATATACTTGAAAAAAGAAGTACTCATTAAACATGAAATTGACATTAAGATACCATTATTGATAAACATGTGATTAAAATTTATAATAAATAATATCATATGATATATTTGGTTATGTTTTTATAATATATTTATAATAAATATATATTTTTTATATAGGTTGTTTGGATGTATATAGAAGATGTTAAACATTAAGTAATGGTTTTTTTTAGAATCTCATCATTATTTTGGATTGTTAATGTTAAAGTCTCTACACGGTTAATTCATTGATCTTTATACTCAGTATGGAATATTTTTATTTCTCATATATATATTTCTCAAATATTTTTAAGGAATATTTTTTTATACGATGACTTAATTAATACAGTGTTATATATCTTTTACAATTACAAAATGTTTTAATATGCATCTACCTATCATTTTTTAATGAGGTAGTTTTTTAAATTGAATATAAAATAACGAAATCATTGTATTTGGTTTTGTAAAACATTAATGGAATTTCCCACCAATATTAACAATTAATGATTTTAATTTTACATCAAAATTTACAAGTTTTCTAAGATAAATTTCTTCTTTTATATTAGGGTTTATAGATAATAAACAAGTGATTTCAAATTGAAAAGTGTAAATTACACAAGAAATATTAATGATATCTTTTTAATGTATACTCATCAATTTCAACAATATTTAGTTAATATTATCCTTTAATGGGGTTGTACAATTTTGATATCATTCTCCAAATTACATTGGATGGTTTTCTATTATGGTTAATGATTGGGGAAAATTTTAAATTTCAAATTCTAGATTTCAAATATTAATTTTTACATTGATTATTGTTACTACCCAGACCTGAACAGCCTCCCGAATAGTGCTAAATGGGTTAGGTGATACTACTTTAGGCGCACATCCCCAAATGACAAAGGCTGCTGACTAGCAGCGAGGGTCTTATAGGTATAGTGGGGAGGCTATACACTCTCAGAGCATAATAATTAATGGTACTAGTCCTAGTATAACAAGAAAGATGCAGTGGAATAAATGACTCTACAGACTTGAACCAGACCCGTAGACCAAAAGCACATTGAATATCAATAATTAGTTAAATCAATAAATATAAACAACTGCCAACAAAATAAACACAGCAGCATACAGATCACTTGTAGCTACTATTGGACAAAAAATCATGCATCCAACGCAGGTCATACATATCTAAATATGAAGGAAGACAATAGTTAACCAACTATAGAAACAAAAAAGGTAATCATGATGACACATGAAAGTATGCAAAAAATAGTATACTCAAGTTAGGCAAGACCTCAAGGTCCATACCGTCTCCATGAAATAGCTAAAGCAGCCCATCTACTGAAGCTGACCTCTTTTTTGCATGTAAATCCATAAATTCTGCACACGTCCCAAAGGGAACGTGCAGGGTGTGAGACGAATCTTAGTAGGACACCACCTAATGGTGCGTAACTAATATAAGTGTTTAAGAAGTCATGAATTTTTAAGGAAAGTAGTAGACAAAACAACGCAAAAATAAATAAAAACTACACTGGTGTAGAGAAGCCACCATGGAGTGTCACCTGCTTTAGCCAACACCGGAATCTCTGTCATGTAACCCAGCATCATGTTCCCCCTGAAAGCGCATGTCTCAAGTGCCGAATTTCTGAAGGCATACCTAAGATAAAGTAACCTGTATGAATACCGATGTTTGTCCTCAATAAGTAACCAGCGGGATTGTGATTTCTGCCCTCAAAATAAGTAGCCGGAGATACAACGACGTCTTCCCTCTAAATAAGTACCCGAAGGGAGAGCGATGTCAGCGTTCAAATAACTGTGAGCCTCTTCCCCAAACCCGATAGCCTCAATGCCATCTCATGAAGGTTCCTCACCTTCCACGTGGCTTCCTACGGCAAGCACCCCCAAACCAAAAGTACCTAAACTAGAACTAATGGGGGCCTCAATCCGTAGAGTGCTCAAAACCACCTCATCACAGAGTCTCTCTTCATGAACACTAATCAATGATTCTGGGAGAGCGGTAATCACAAAAATAGTACCCAAGCCACAATACCTCTGACACCTCGTGTCCATGTGACCATGCCACTCAAGACTGATGGCATTTCCATCCCAACTATCTAGGTTATGTGCAACCTGACTATCATCCTGCCTCAAACTGACGCCGATGACGCTCAATCCCATGGTCAGAACCACCAAACGTAACCCAGGCCAATCCCATCCTATGATCAGCATCACTCAAGAGTATCTGGTCCATGCCCAACACAACCCAAAGGTTCCAGTAGATTCAATTCAGCAATTTCATATATAACATATTTAAATAGAAAACATAATCTAGAAAAACATTCTAAATAGTTGAATTTTCATATGCAAGGTGATGTCTCATACCAGCACTGAGGTCTTGAATGCCTATAACAATTTTATATCAAGTTCAATAAACTAAACTCAACAATTTAAAGCATTTTAATTCAAATATAACCATTTTGGAATTCCCCTTCCAAAGTACCCAGATGAGCAATGGCCCCTTTCCCGTCCCTGTTCAAGAAAAACTAGTAATAGGGCATACCCAAAGGCATCCCATATATCCATAAATAATGCAATAAGAAATAACAGATAGAACTGGGTCCCGCTCAAAATACCTAAAAATGAGCCAAAGGCCGCGTCACCCAAATGACCACAAAAACACAAAAGGAGTTATGCACCACCTACATGAGACTTGTGTGATTCTACTCTTCCTGTAACAGCCTTTAATTACGTCTAAAACACCGTATATCTCTAAAAGAATAAAAACCGATCAAACCTTAATAACTCATTCTAGAATAGAAATCATGAAAAACGGATCAGGGGGAATCATGTCCTTACCATGCGGGTTCGAACAGATCAATTGGTGTTTGAATTTGACCTTGGAAGAAGAAACAAGATCAATTTGATGATATGGCCAATTTGGGGGAGGAGGTTCTGTCCAGAACCTCAAAACGAGGCTACTGCCCGTTTTAGTGAAAAAAATAAATACATGGTGTGTACATTATATACAAGTACTGTATCATTTTATTTTCATAATAAGGGTAAAATTCTGCCGACTTAATTTCTAGCACTTGCCGACATGAGTACATGGCGTGTACTAAGCCGTAAACGGCGTGTACCTCGTTCTCATTTTCATCCTTACTGACTTACCCATACACCATGTATATCATTCATACCTAGCTACAATACATGGTGTGTCCAAGGAGGACATGGTGTGTACTTGATTAAACAGTTCTACCCAACCAATAGTCCTATAAGAAATCTATGGCCACCACAAGGTCAAATGTACACGACGTGTCGATAACTACACGCTGTGTAGTAATAAAATTTTACACGGTAATCACATGGAGTGTACTCGGTGAGCACATGGTCATAACTCGCCTAAACTATACATGGCGTGTACTTAAAAGTACACAGCGTGTAGTCTGGAAATTTCTAGAAACTTCCATGTTTCTCCCGTTTTCTCAGGGACAAGTCAAAAATTCAAACAGGGTCTGGATTTAGACCCATTCTAAAAACATAGGTTATTTCAATATCCCCACCTTAATATTTCTCTTCCTGGAGCAATGAAACAAAACCCAGAGATGGAACTGAACATACCCCCCCCCCCCCCCGATCAAAGTAACCCAGTCCTCCCTAGTCTCAAAGGTCCTAGTTAAATTTCTCAAGGGGATCCCCACCTTAATAATTTCCAAACTCAGTCTCAAGACGAAAAAACTCAAAAAAAAGGCTCACTAAACTATTTTTCCAGACGTATATTCCTTCCGTGACGCATCCTCACCCATGAGCCTCATTGGTGATCTTGTGTCATTCCATACACCTAATGTATCCTGCACTACATCGGTGTCCACCTCCATGAGGTCATGCATCCCATGGTTTCTCAAAAACGAACCTCGTGCCTAGCACCTCAGGTAACCCGTATCCTCGATACCCCGATGGCCAAAGCACCTCATGTAACTCGCACCCTCGATGCCCTGATTCCTACGACACCTCAAGTAAACCACATCCCGGATACCCCAGATGATATGCATCTCATACATATATATAAATATATCACGCACCTGATATAGTTCCAATCCCACTGACTAGCATCTAGTCGGTCCACATAGATCTTGTGCATCACGTGCACTCAAAACAGACATGCCTCTACAGGTCATGCCAAAAAGGAACATGGAAATCATATCCTCACCCATGTTGTTCCTCTAACTGTCATCACATCACTAGCCTACTCAGCCTCTGGGAGTTCCACAACATGCACTAGGCCTGAATTACGACTATCTGATACCTAACCTCCCTACGGTGCTACTCCAACCACTGACCACTGACCCCTCAGCTGAATCCCATTGTCTCCTTCATGTCCTCCACGTGCAGCTGAACCTCAGCTTCCCTCCCCTAGCACCGAACTAGAGACAACTAGAGATGACACCTTCTGTCATGGTCCCTACCTGCCAGCTGTTTGATAAGGATGCATGCAAAACCTCTCAAGGAGCCCGACGTGTCCAAATATCCACAACTCTTTTAGAGGCCAATCACACAAAGTCTGAACATGCACTGGTTGTCCACACTGAAATCAGACCACCGAATAACTACCATGAGGTGGTCTATCTGAGTCCTTATCCTGACAAACCTACTGGAACTCATCCCTTCCTTGCTTCCTCTTGTCCGAACCCTCAACGGAAGTCGTCATCTGGCCAACCTGAGACTTATCCCGTTGGTTTCCCCCTATTATGACCGCCTGATTGACCACCTCTGTAAAAGAACCCAAACTTAATATATTCACCTAGACCAGAATGGCATGTCGTAAGCCATCATTGAAGTGCCTTACCCTAGTCACGTCATCGCTTACCATACCAGGTAAAATGTGAGACAGATCAGTGAAAATAGCTGCATAGTCAATGATGGACATGTCTCCATGATGAAAACTCTAGATCTTCTAAGCTCTCCCATCTATCAGTGTCTCAGGGTAGAAGTGATCAATGAACCTATCATCGATGTCCTTCCATGCCAGTCCCTCATGCCTGTGAGCCTGAACCATCACATTCCACCAAATCTTTTCCGGTCCTCGCAGCATGTATGTTGATATCATGACCCTCCGCCCTGGAGGCATCTTGAGCTACTCGAAGATCATATGCATGCTCTCTATCCAGTTCTCAGCAGCCTGCAGAACACCCTCAACCAGAAAACGAGGCGGGTGCTGCAACTGGAACCCCCGCATCAGATATGACATAGAAGTATTTGTGCCATGTGTGCCTCTATCGATCCCCTACAAGACACGTATCAGGCTAGCTCGGAGCTTCTCGTCGATCCATGGTCCGAACGCTACCATACCAAGCTATTTTCCTACCTATAGAGGATCTGGAACCTAATCTTGTTACGGAGCCTGTACCTGCAGCTCCTGCTCTGCCGGTACCAGATCCTGAACCTGATCATTCATCTGGGACACAGTGTCATCACCCACCCGACACACCATCGGGACATCTAAGAATAACCCATTGAATACTGTTAATGGTCAGACTACCGATATATATACAACAATATATATAAAAAACAGATAAGAAATCATTAAAAGGCAGAACAAAACTACCACCCTTATTCTGCCCCATTACAACCATGATCCAAGGCATCCTGGGCTCTTGGCCTCCTTACCCACCCCTAACAGAGTGATGCATCAAAAGTACCTCAGGCCATGCCTGTCCTAATAACCAACATTGTCTCACACCGAAAACTGAGTCGCCCAATCCTAGTGATCAAAATAACCTCAACCGATATGACCTACATGCTCGTACAACTTCCAGACCCAAATACCCAGTCACATGCAATTTTTAAAAAATATAAACCATGGAATACGCATTGAAACAACATGAAATTCTATCAGTAATTTAACTGATTCACATTTCCATAATACAAAGCATGGTAGTAGATATTTTCTTCACATGGTATTATCACATCACAAATAATACGTGCAGTTATACAATTGAAATACCCGAAAATGTGCCTATCAAAATCCGAGCAAACAAGCCTTTCCATACTAGGCCAAGCTCCAATTCTCCCTTACCGCACTAGGTCAAGGGTCACATATCACAATTAATAACATCACACGCCATGTGAGCCACCGAGGAGGTAATCATATAAAATAAAATCTGAGCAAAAAAGAAACAGAAATCCCCACCCATGGAAACTTGGCCTATCCCTCGTACATGGGTCTTCAAGAACCCAAGCACAATCTAGAAACCCAGTTTCAAGTAACAACCTATCTCTAGTTTACGATATCCCAAATAGAAAAAACCAGAAAAAATA
Source organism: Viscum album (assembly GCA_963277665.1). Taxonomy (NCBI): domain Eukaryota; kingdom Viridiplantae; phylum Streptophyta; class Magnoliopsida; order Santalales; family Viscaceae; genus Viscum; species Viscum album. The sequence goes on along the minus strand of OY728159.1, from coordinate 1,142,436,216 downwards.
AAAGTGAAGGATCAATCTCATTAGTATCCAGTAAAACACTTCTAATAATCCCTGTAAATAACTCCTCTGATACCACTTTGTAGTGACCTGGACCCGAACATCCACCCAAATTGTGCTAAACAGGTCGGGTGATACTACCATAGGCGCTCCTCCACGAACGCCAAAGGGTGCTGACTAGCAGTGAAGGTCTTATAGGTATAGTGGGTAGGCAATACCCTCTCAGAGGATAATAATAAATGGTATTGTTCGAAGTATAACAATAATGATGCAGCAGAATAAATGACTCAGCAGACTCGAACCAGACCCACAGAGTGAATCCACATTTAATATCAATAAACAGTGGAAGGAATAAATATAAAAAACAACAGCAGAAATAAACACAATAGTATTTTGATCACATGAAGTTACTACTGAACAACAAAACATGCCTCTGAAGCAGGTCATACATATCTAAATATAAAAGGCGCCAATGGCTACCCAACACTAGCTAAAAAACAGGTAAGCATACTGATACGGGAATGTACGCAAAACATAGTAAACTCTAGTTAGGAAAGACCTCATGGTCTAATCCATCTCCATGCAACAACTAATGCATCCCAGCTCCAGAAGTTGGCCTCTTTACTGCATGTAAATCCATGAAGTCTGCGCATGTCCCAAAGAGCCCGTGAAGGGTGGGAGACAAATCTTAGTAGGATACCACCCAATGGTGAATACCTAATATAAGTTTTTAAGCATTCATGAATTTCTGAGTAAAGTTGTAAACAGAATGATATACAAAGAAATAAAAACTCCACTGGTGCTCAGCAGCCACCATGGAGTTTCACTTGCTTCATCCAATGACGGAATCTCTGTCATGTAACCCGACACTATTTCCCCCCTGACACAGTGTGTCTCAAGTACCGACGTCCTAAAGGCATTCCCGAGAAATAGTAACCATGAGGAACAATGAGGCCTGTCCTTAATAATTAACTAGAGGAACAACGATGTATACCCTAAAAATAAGTATCTAGAGGGACAGTGATGTCTGCCATCAAATAACAAAAATACTCTTCCCCCAACCCAATAGCCTCAATTATATCCCCTGAAGGTTCATAACCTTCCACGTGGATTCCTATGGCAAGTACCCCCAATCCAAAAGTACCTAAACTGCAACGAACAGGGGCCTCTACCCACACTAGTGGTCAAAACCACCTCATCACAGAGTATCACTGTGGGTGCACTATTCAATGTTTCTGGGTCTGTGGTAATCACCAAAATAGTGCCCAAGCCACAACACCTCGGACACCTCGTGTCCCTATGACCATGCCGCTCATGTCTGATGGACATGTCATCCCAGTAACCCGGGCCATGCCCAACCTGACAGTCATCCTGCCTCAAAATGACACCCATGACGCCCAATCTCATTGTCAAAACCACCCATCATAACTCGGGCTAGGCCCAACCTGTGATCATCATCACTCAAGAATATCTGGGCCATGCCCAACACAAACCAAAGGTTCTAACAGATGCAATTCAGAAATTTCAAATATAACATATTTAAACAGAAAACATAAACAAGAAAAACATTGTAAACAATAGAATTTCCCAATGCAAGGTGTTGTCCCATAACAGCACTATGGTCTTGAATGCCTTTATCAAATTTACATCAAGTTCAATAAACTAAACTCAAAACATTAATGCATTTTAATTAAAATATAACCATTTTGGCATTCCCTGGCCAAAATTACCCGATGACCAACGACCCCTCACCCGGCCCTGCTCAAGAAAAACATGTAACAGTGCATACCCAAAGGCATCCCATAGATACATAAACAATGTAATAAGGAACAATAGATAAAACTGGGTCCCGCTCAAAATACCTGAAAATGTGGTAAAGGCCTCATCACCAAAATGACCACAAAAACCAAAAAAGATCTATGCACTACCTACCTGAGACTCGAACGATGATACTCTTCCAGTAAAAGCCTCCAATTAGGTCCAAAACACGATAGTTCTACAAAATAATGAAAACCGCTAAAACCCCAATAACTCATTCTTGAATAGAAATCATGAAAAACAGCTCAAGTTGTATTAAGGTCATACCTAGGGGGTTCCAACAGATCAATCGGTGTTTTAACCAACCTTGGACAAAAAAACGGGATCAATTTGAAGATCTAGCCGAATTGGGGGAGGAGGTTCAATCCAGAACCCCAAAACGAGGCTACTACACATTTTAGAAAAAAAATAAATAAATACACGTTAAGTAATTTAAGTACACAATGTGTATCATTATACTATTCATAACACGGCTGAAATTATGTTGACTTACTTTCTATCACCTGCCGACATGAGTACACGACGCATACTAATCCATACACAGCGTGTACCTTGTTTTCCTTTTCATTATCACCAACTTACCCACACTCCATGTATACCCTTCTTACATGGCTAGAATACATGTAGTGTCCAAGGAGGACACTGCATGTACTTGGTTAAATGATTCTACCTAACCAACACACCTATATGCCATGTATGGCCGCCACATTGTCAATGGTACACGACGTGTTGATAACTACACGTCGTGTAGTAAGAAGTTTTTAAACAGCCATCACACGACATGTATTCGGCGAGCACATAGTCAACACTCGCCTAACCTATACATAGTGTGTACTTAAAAGTAAATGGCTTGTAGTCTAAAAATTACTCAAAACTGCCCAGTTTCTCCAGTTTTCTCAAGGACAAGTCAAAAATTCGAACAGGGTCGAGATTTTGATCCATTCTAAAAACTTGGGTTCTAACAATTATTTTTCCGCAATTTCATATGATAAATTAATTTGATAAAATAATTGATGGTAAGGCCCATTATAGTTCCTCAATTCCTTATTTTTTATAATAATACATAAATATGTGTGTATTTGCTCAAGGTCATACCCATTTATATAATATGTCTTAAAATGAGGCCTTTGTGGAATGTTTACAATGCATGGTCTTATTCATTATATAATTATGAGACTAATTATAATTATCTAGGTAATTGTTTTTGTCATTATTTAATCATTGAATTTACCCCTTATTTTTTATTAGTTGTATTGAATATTTTATTAATAGTTATATTAAGAATATTATCCATGTTTTATTTACTATATGTTCGCTTCAGTTGTACGCATACACTTAATGAGCATATAAGCTTACCCATTTAATATGTTTCCATTCCCCAATATTCGTGTATGTGTATTATGACAAATAGGTATAGATATTCTAAATAGAATAATGGTGTTCTCAAGGAATTTATTTTATTGTATTTTATGTTTTCATATATAATGTGATATTCATGTATATATATTGTTTTTAATAGCTACATGACTATTTGGACCTTTGGGATTCAATTCCTTATTTCAAGTAAAAAATTAATAAATTAACCACTATATTTTAGATATATGGGTCTAGGTCATTACATCCCCACTTTTCTACAAATCTATTATAACCTAATCATATCAAAATACTCTAGGAATAAAAATTTCTATTACAAATATTCCCTTAATTCCAACAAACATTATTTCATTCACATCAATAGATGGTCTAGGATGGTGGTCATTATCAGTTCCTCTATTCCTAAACACATACATTTTATTTATTAAGAGTACACTTGGATTCCATACATGTATGTATAATGTTTCTAGAATAAACCTATTTTAGTTTGATCAGGTGGATTATTTTTCTCATGGAAATAATGAGAATAACATGGATATGTAGAAATAATTGGATGAGGATAAATTCATTATTAGGTTCTATACCATTTCCACACCCCAATGTGAGATCCTAATGGTGTTAATAGGTGAGTGAATTAAATTTTTTCAATTAATTTATATGCTGTTAATTTTTATCAAAAATATGTGAATTTATGTTATCAAGGATAATCCATACATCATAAGATAATAAGAGATCTCTATTACAAAACTTAGGTTTTTATATCTCAATATCTCATAACATTAGATCAATAATGAACTAAATTACACTTTATCATACATGAATTTATTATCATCAAGAGGCATTGATACTTATATATTTTCTATATAACCAAGAGGGGATAATGTTGATATTTTATAAAAACGTTCTAGCTAGATACATCACTATATTTGAAATATATATTCATAAATTCATATACAAGTTATCTTCTAAAATAATGAATAGAACAGTACATGATATCTCAAATTTCCTGCATCATGAAAATGTGAAAGTGTAAATTTTCTTTCCCATGATAATTTTTTCTAACATTATCTTTTAATATGTATCTCCTGGTAGAGGAAGTGTGGGATATATTGATAGAGAGTATTTTGGAAGAGTTATAGATGTTGTTAATCCTTTTAAAGTTCCAAAAAAAGATTTGGTGATTAACAATCCTTGAAAATTTAGTATAGTATTACATTCAATAAATTAAGAAATATTTTTCCAAACATAATTATCTCAAGTAAATAGAAATTTTAAGGAATAAAATATCATTGTATCCCTTTAATGTTTCACTATAAGATAACGTGAAACCCATAAAAGAACAATAATATCTAGATTATCCCAAAGAGATACAAAAAATATAACAACCTAATCATGTGGCATAGAATGAGAAAGGACACCCTCAGTATATGGATTGAAGAAACAAAACTCACACTTTCTAAAAATACAAGTTTTGTTTTCACATCATCACAAAAATGGAAAACTATTTAATGAAGATAAGTGAGGATAGAAAACATGATACTACATGCTAGTGACTATCCAAAATATGTCCCTTATGATAATATATTTATCCACAACTATCATGACCTAATCCACAAGGGTCTTCTTTCCTAGTGATATGCCATGTGTGACTACCATATTTTCTCCTCCAATAGTCTAGGGGATGGAGACCCGCATCGGGTAGGCATAAGACTCAAATGGGAGTCCATATTCAAAGGTAAATGTATGATCACATTTGTATCCAAGACTTTAAACTGATAATATATAAAATACAACTAATAATAAGTGGATGAATATATATAAATCTCATAGTTAGAGTACAATAAAATGCTGGGATGTAGTAAGGGAAAAATACGAGCACATCAAAAACCGTAAGGATCTCTAACATGATAATAAGTGAGGGAAATTGTCAAATGATACTCCTTGAGTGATATATGATATGTTTATACCAAATATGACCTCCTAATACTCATTTCCCACTATGAACCCCATTTTACCTCCATTCAGTTGCATAAAACATGAAATAGGATGGCAGATCTCTTGTAGGGTGAGTATACCAATACCCAATAGGACTCCAAAAAATATATAAGTTTAATGAATAATAATTTGACAACTCAAAATAATATATAGAAATCATAATACGAGACAATTCATAAAATATACATATATACACATAGTAGAAAATGTTTTCAATGTAAGTTTACCACCATATCTCTAATTTAAGATTCTACTTGAGCTTCCATAACCACACTCACTCAGGAGAACACACATTGTGAGTATAATTGCACTAATGGGGTCCATCAAATATGTCTTGTTTATTGTTTCACTCCATATGAAATTAGGCATTGGAAGTCGGATGAGATCGATACCCATATGGTGATCATAATAATGACCATGAGGTATACCAGTAAACAAATCTAGATTAGCCTTATATGTTGGAAATAAACACCATTGTATAGTTTTTAATTTCGATTATATGTACTCCATCAAGTGAAAAAATGATAGGGGATCCCATAAAAGCCTCTGTAAGGGATTCCTAAATCACTATCAAAAACTAATTCCTTAGTTAATATCATAATATTATACTCAACACATAATTCCATGATATACCCTTACAGGGATTGATCGAGGGAACCCACAAGTTTGGAAACAAGTAAATGCTTATTGGAATAAATAGTCAAAGTAATAATAAAATAATTTCACATTGTGTACTATCATAATATTATTTGTCCCTTGAGGTCATCATGTACCTGTGTATCATTCCATCTTTCCATGTCTATTTCCATGTATCTAGAACAATCACAGTACATAGCTTTACCAATTTACTCTTTTCATGTCATGTACCAGGCCATGTATATGGCCATATATCCTATAAGATACATGCTGAGCATCTAGGTATGTTTCAAATGGTATCTGATAGATTTTCCATGGAGTGTGGTGTTTAATATACGGTGGAGCCCAAATGTTGTAGCCAATCCCCCCCCACACACACACAGTTTGTAGTCTTCCATGACAATTTGTGTAGTAATAAAATTTATATAACACATGGATATTCCTGGGGATTCTTCCTTTTACACTACAATGATGTGTTATTATGTTAATATTTCAACCGATCAGGGATTTCAGTAAATAGAAATTTCTCACCATGGTGTATTTAATTTTTAGTCATCTAAACAATGAAGATTTTATTACCATTGAGTCATTCCACCACTTCTTGCTAAAATAACAATCATAGGTCCTAGAATCTATGACCAATCTATATTCCTAGACATCATAGATTGTTCCCTTAATTAAAAAAATTTAGTTTTTCAGTAAAAATCTGTTACGCAAAGAAAAGGGTGTGAAACATTGGATAACTGGGAATTTATTTTACCTTAGGGAAATTTGAATGACTACGATGAATGAATAATGAACGGGTAAAGAAATTCACAAAACATGAACGTGAGGTATGAACATATCAAATTTTCAATTTGGCCTCAATTTATTTCTTTTAAATTTAATTATGATGTGATATATATTAAACAAAAAATGTAACCCCAAAATTGCCAACATAAAAATAACATACTAGAAATATGATCGATTGGTGAATCAATCTATTGGTCGATTGAGTTGAATTCTTCGAAAAATTATAAAACTAGGATAGATCCACATAAATAAACATCATGCATCGATATGGATTGATATATGATGAAAACAATTTTGCATCATTATTTTTGGCTTGATCCATGATTTCATTCATCCTTAATTATCCTAAATATTTCTTCTTAATTCACCAATTATTCTTACAATTATTTATCTATCTCTCTCTTTAACTCAATTCTAACGGTTATATGGATATCCCTGGGAATTGGTCATGATTTTTTTCTGAGGGAGGTAATATTACATGTTGATATTCTTTGAATAAAATTAATAAATTTATTTATTTATTTATTATTTACACCTAGTATGACATTTTAACAAATTCCAACTATAATTTTGGATTTCCAATGATAAATAATGTATTTTATATTCAACAATGATCTAAAATATTTTATTTCTGGAACTGTTTTGGAGTTATTCTACATTTTCCTAAAAACCATCCACCTTTGATATTAATATGTTTAATATTTTTAAAATACAACTTGTTGGATAATCGAGCCTTTGAACCTCACATTGTCTCAAAAACTAGAACCAAAAATATTATTAGATATATTTCAATGTTTTATATGTGAAAAAAGAGTCATGAAAATCACAACAATGAATGTATTTTCACCATGAAAAAAATAACTATTGAAAGAGGTGTTGGAAGGGATATCAAATCATGGTCTATTTATTCAAAATTCTCTCTTGCTAATTACCTATCCACCACTAGACATGAAACATTGGAATTTATCTCCCATTGAAGATCCTTCCATGTTGATCCCCGATCTATCCAAATTTATTTACACATTAAAATACATCCTCAATGTAAATCTTACCGTAGTCAATAATATGTGATGTTTTATACAAAATCATCCCTGAATATGATACAATGAAGATATTTTTTTTCTTGATCCTACTATGATGGAAGATCTATTCAGTAAACCAGATTTCTAACTCTACACAAAACCACGTATTAAATGCTAAATCACAGAGATAACCTTCCACTGTAGAATAAATCTTTATAATAATTGTTGATGTGATACCTTACAGAACATATTTCCATCTTCCTCAAACTCCAAATACTTTCAACAGAGGTCCACATAAGTCTTATGAAATCTTTGATCATCGCCTACCTACTCTTGGTAAATATATAATTCTTATATCATAGATCATTCCAACTTTGTGCCCATGAGGTTTAAAACACATAGATCAGTCCAATATAGTAGCGACCTTAGGTTTCAACCGTACAAGAAAAAAATTAGTACCATAGCCATGGTTGAAGGGTATTTTTTAGTTTATGAAAACTATATACGGTTATATTATCCTCCAAAAAATAGTCAAAATCTTACATTAAATATAACAGCATATCCTTTAGAATTGGAATGGTATTTTAGGACTAGCTAGGAGTCTATAGTAGAAAAACCATGCTCAAATGAAACAATGTAATATATGCATCCGGAAATCCTCTTTATAATTTTTATGTGATGTTAGCATCATGATCTGAAACAGTAACCAAGGGAACTCCAGGGATCCATACTATCTCTTGCATGTAATGTCATTCCAATATATCTATATAAATCATCCCTCAAATAACTAGGAAGTAGGCTGACATGGTGAGATAGTCAATTATCACTTAGATAGAATTTTGTATTCTAGATGTATGTGGTAACCCAATAATTAGTTTCATATATATACTATCCCACTATTTATATGACAGAATAAGGCGTTGTTCTAAACTTAATGGGACATGGTGATCAACATTCACATTCCAAAAAGTGAGGAATCGAGAGACAAACTCAACTACATTATTATTCATCCATGGACACTAAAAATAACACAGTAGGCCCTTTATTATCATTTACACACATAGATATACCAAAAAATGGGTTTTGGGAACATCTGTTAGGACCTCCTCACACGAGTTCTATGGTACCATCATCTCTCTTTTATAAATGATAATGGTATCCCCACCTTAAAAAAACCCATCAAAATGATTTCTAGTGGATATATTAGTACTTACGATCTAAGAGTAAATATCCCTAGGTTGAGATTCCCTAACATTTTTCAAAAGTGGTGGGGTAAAAACCATTGAATGAAGATGTGAACCACTTTCCTTATCTACTAAGGACAATTACTATATGAATAACTGCTCTAATTCCTTATCCAAAAACATATAATAATATTTTCTACTGAGTGAGTGTTATACCAAGTATCCATTAATTGGATTATATGATTTCTTAACGTAATTACATTGGTGGAACTACATCCATTACCTCTATATAAAGTCAATATCCTTCTAAGATATGACATACTTGAAACTCATGTAGTCCGAGTAGACAGTAAACCATTCACCCATATGGTTGTGTCAATAACTCTTGAAAGAAAATAATAACACTATCTACTCAAGATCATTGATCACATAGTTTTATCATTATTTATCATCATATAATACCCATAGGTAATCACATCCTACCACTATATTATCACAGAACCTAGTACTCTACCCAAAGATTCACATAACAATACATACTGGACATCCTCATCTTGAAATATAATGTTGAGGGATCTCATAAAACCCATCCTATTATTCTTAAAAGGCATCTAGTACCATTATATCAATATTAATAGTTCCCACTTCTAGGAAAACACTACCTCAATCTTTTTTCTGTCCACTACTACTCCCCTGACCAAGATAAAATTTCAAAGAATGTGAAACTCAGGAATCCATAATTGAACCTTCAAGGGCATCCCATAAATATATTTCCCTTAGAGTGCATCAAAACAAATCATTAATTGTATTAGAGATCCTCCTCAAAATCTGAGTATTGTAGGATATTATTGATGAAGACCACAGCAAAACGTCTAAAAATGATGAAATATCTTTTTCATGGGTGACATGAGAACTTCTGGGGAATTGATAAAGTAAAAGGTTTCACCATTTATTCATAGTAGTTGAAGTGACACTTAAATTACCTATTAATTATATCCTCTACCTGTATATCTATATTGTTATAGACTGACCTAGGTTCAGTCTATAAGAACCATCACAACCATCTCATATAATTTAATAGGTATTAAATCCTTTTTAGTGGATACTTATTTGACATTATCACCCAGTTTAGGTGTCTATAATGCATAAATTACCTCAATATCACATCAACCTTCTTGTAGAACAACACTAGTGTTTCATAGTTAAAATCCCCCAGTCTCATTAAGCCCATCCTCCAGAAATCGTCTAACTACAACATCTAAATGTGAATATCTACATGATATATATGATATTATATAAATAATATTATAACCATCCTTGGGTGTAATTAAATGAAAAATATTCATCTCTTTGCATGGAGGTATGTTCAGCATATCCTTAAGAAATACAACAATGTACATAGCCATAATAGCAGGAAACTGATATTAGAGATCATCCACTACATCATGAGATTATATAGAAAAATATTGTGTAATAAATTTCACCATCAATGAAATTATTCCATCCTACTCCGCTAGGGTATCCTTTTCATCTATGTTGGAATGCATCATCCCATCAGTGTGGAAGAACCTCATTCTCCAACAAAAACAATCAATATTTGAATGAATGATATATAACCAGTACATGACTAATATGAATTTTTAAGGAATCATACATTCCACATAAATATACCATATCATACTCTCTTTTCTAAGTATCAAATAACACAGTCATAAAAAGTGCATAATCTCTTATTCATCTCCAATATGCATCTCCAAGTATAGTGGTCAAGACAAGGGCGCCACTGGAACCTGGAGGTTCATTACTAGGAATGAATAAATAAATTATTAGATCACAATTTGGTCTATAAAAAATAAAAATATGGTATAAAATACATTGATCATGACAATAATCATCACTATAATTTGTTATCATTGGTCTCCATGGCCTGATACTATTCATAATCCTGACCACTACCTCCCGAAACCTGTTCAGGACCACCGTGGAGTGGTGATGGAAACAATTCAAATAATTTTTACCTCCCAGTCATATACTTACTCATATTCCATGACATCATCTATATATACCTCTCATATGATACCACTTCCTATGAGTTGGAGGTCAGTCCATTGTCTATCTTTTAGGTGAACTGTGGATTGGAAAATCCCATGTGGGATGTCTCTAGCTATCACAAGATAGCAGTACCTCTCCATGGTCTAACTAGAACCATCATGAGAGTCCTAAATGAATGAACCTAGGTCTTATGGAACCTCATCAAACATCTCCGATCATTATATCCCATCATCTACAATCATTTACCTTCTTTCAAAGTCATAGCCCCATTTTTTCCACTATAGGAACCCACTGTCTTTGTATTCTCAATTCAAACAATATCTATCTTTAATGCATTCACTAGAACCCCAGAATAAGTAAGAATTTATAGAGTTAGGAGTCTATCTATGATGAATCTACATATTCCACTCTCAATTTTCATTTCTTTAAGTAATAGGTCCCAATCTATATCTATCGACTATTGTGACATGTTAGAAAAACTCAATGAATGCTCAACCATAGCCTAGATTCTCTGTTGTAACTGTAAATTCTCCTAGATGAACACCTATTTTATCATAGATCTAGGGTAATTTTCCCTAAAAATCCTCATATTATGTCCATGAAGGATTCACCAAATCATATTACTAAAATACTATGATCCACTAACACCCCAATGAACCATGGAGAAGACTCATCGCTAGGACCATGATATCATTGGTAAGTGTCCTCAATATAAGACAGTATCATGTAACTAACTTGATCTAATCCTAAATTTACTATGGGTATGTCATTCACATATACTAGAGGGGTAACTATAATTGAATATTATTATGATCACTCTTCCTATGTACATTATCTTCTGGTATTGTGGGTACTATCTACTACTCAATGGGTATAAAAATGACCAAAAAACCACTCAGAGAAACCACCACCTGAACTGGTCCCTATATTGAAACATCATCACTATGTGGATTTTCTTCATGATACGGCTACTGAGTCATAGATAACAATAATTATTGAGGAATCTTGAAATATGCATGATGAACTATGGTCAATGTGTATAAATTGGGAGCTGACTTGATATTGACATAGAAACCCCACAAATTTATTTAGGATGAATGTATTAATATACACCATGAAACCATTGTATAAATGTGTTTAGTTGATAGAAAGGTGATCAAAATAATGGTTATGGATATTTCTGATCCACACCCAACACTATAGTCCCTATACAGAAATAAAAACACAAAAAATCAATAATATTTATCATAAAACCAAGAGAAATAACACAGATTAACCAAAATCCATGTTCAATTAATTAGATCAAAACTAGATCATATACTAATCCATCATTACCCGACACATCATGGCTCTCCTAGCTAACTACATGCCTATTGTGACTACATGCATACTTCCTCTAATGGGTCGGGGACTACAAACTATTGCGGAGTAGGCATAACAATCACATACTAAAAGTGACCAGTTAGGATTATTATATCACATAGAGGGGGTGGGGTGAATAAGTGATGCTTTTTATTTTATGTTTTTCTGAAACAACCTTCACCTCTTGTTAAAGATTTAATTCCCTTCTAAGATAAATTCAACCACACATCCAAACAAACAAAATTATTTATGAGGATCACTATTCAATGTCAATAGTTACACTCTTTTATGGTTTGGATTTAATCCAATACCACAAAATCCAAGAGAAAACAATCCCTTGGATTACAATAAGTAGGATATACCCTTTCACTCAAATATTACATAAAAGAAAATCCAAAAGTACTTGTGCACACTATTCGTACAAATTGGGAAATAAAATGACTTTGTAACTACTCATGTTACATGTTCTTATTTTCAATGGAACAAATGTATTCAATGGAAAAAAATTATTAAATTTTATTTCACGAAGAAGGTAAGAAATTCCTAGAATTAGTTACCGAAATTCAGTTTTGATTTCACCAGTCTGATTTTCCCATTCTAATTCCTCTATGTACGATTCTCATTCATATGATTATTCATTGTATAATTATTCCCAGTATTATTCTACCATTTATGATTATTCTTATTATGAAATATATGAATTTGATCGAATAATATAGAGATTAATATGTACCAATTCAATTCTCATTCATACTCAGTCCAAAAATATCAGAAAGAAAATTCTGAACCAGATTATCCAGTTTGATATGATGATCATCCAAATACGATTGTCAAGATTAGTATGGTAATAAATTGTGTATGACAAAGAATGATTACTATAATCCGCTGAATACAAAATTGTGACCTTTCCTATTCTCTTTCACTTAAAACTATCAAATAATTTTCAAAAAAACACACAATACCAAAATCTTCTTCTATTCTCAAAAAAACAGAGAGCTTCTCTCTTATAAATAGTATATCAGTCATCAGAAATGTACAATTTACTTTTCACCTCTTATAGGGGACCCTCGAGTGTCTTTGTCTAGAATCCAAAAATATTTTTTCTTAATTAAATTCACCATAATATCAATTTCCCCTTAAATATTAGGTGTATTTTATCATTGTAGACTCTTCTCGAAACATTTAGTTTTTTCTATAATCTACACATCTCCATAAGACTATCATTACATTTTCCAGTCAGATTTTAATACATGAGACCAATTTTATGAATCAAATTTTTTCAAAACGATTCTCTTTACCTATAATATTAATGTGTATAAGGAAATAGATACCACTCTGAATGATGAATAAAATCTATTATTTGAATACCAAGATCCCTTTTGGAAATTAATTTATAAATTTACAATTTCAAACCACTTTAACATCATCAAAACATCTATTTACCTTGTTTAATTATAAAAGAATCCCATTCAGATAAAAAGGATTCGTGACCCAACTAAAATACATAACGTCTCTAAAATTTCATCACTTTTTCTCTTGAACTTATTGAGGTTAAAATTTTCTTCTCCTCCTATTAGCATGATCTAGTAAAAACCTACAAATTAAATCAACCCTTTTTGATTTGTTCACAACATTATTGATTTATTTTTCTTTTCATAACAATTTTAATCGATCTCATCTCATCTTGAGCAGCTAATTTCACTCACAAACATGTACATGTATAATGAATTTCTTAATAACTTTATATTAATTTTATACCATATTAAAAATCATTAGACATTAATTACAATGTATTATAACATTACATTCATTACATATTCTTTCGTTCCCTTACAGTCTGAGTATAGTTTTCTGGGATTGATCATTCTATGCACAACTCCTAGAATACAATTAGGTTGAGTACGCTTACCCTGGGTAATATTTGTTTTTTATCACCATTCTCTCTTTTATTCTCGAATTCATTCATTCATCATCATTTAATCATTTGACCATTGATTTATTTGAAATAAACATCAGTAAATCATCATCACATTTATTTTATTGAAGTAAAATAGATTCTAATTCTCTATCAAAAAACCACTGATTTTACACATAATTCATATTGAATTTGATGACCATTTACTTTTAGTAATATACATTCACCATGATAATTATTCTATAAATCCTGATAATTTTCAATTCCCCATTATGAGATTCTCCCATTTCAGACTCAAGGTAATTCATATCAGAGCCTTTTCATTCAAACAGCTTCTCCTTGTTATGATGGATATAACGAGTCTGATTATTTTGAAAAACGGTAACTATTATGATTTCGACAAAATAAAATGTGGGGGGATTTTCATTATTCAAAAAAATTCATAGAAAAAAATACAACACCTGAAAATAAACATCTTCCACTTCATCTTGGTTATGAAAATTTCACCCTTTGGATTTTGTTTTCAAATAATTATAAGAATCAATTGATCATTTTATCCGCATGAAAAATATTACTAATCAATAATTCTATGCCTACGTGAGAAAAACCATTGTGTCTATAATTTTTGATTACGACAACATTTTTATTCTCCCTTCCTCAACTCTTTATCATCATCCCTACAATACAAAACAATTCATTTTCTTATAACCACTTAGACAAAAAAATCAAATAGTTCACACACAAAACAATTATTAAATCATAGAATACCCAAAAATCACTCTTTTACCTGAAATACATTGATTAATGAAACAATCCCCCCTTAAAAATGTTGTCCAATGGTTTTATGGGAGAGGGGATAGAAACACATACCTCAACCTTGATTAGAAAGAGGATAGACTCCCATGTTCAACCTCAATTTAGGGATTTATTCCTTTGGGGGTGTTGTTTGGAAAATGTCTGGAACTTCTTCGGATGATGAAACATACTATAGATTCAACTAATTATTCATCACATTCCCTTTAATGAAATGATATTTGATATCAATATGTTTTGAATAAAAAAATTTACCAAGATTCTTGGTTAGAATTATTTTACTTTTATTGTCACAAACCATGATGAATGGTAACTTCACTTCAACAAGTAAATCCTCAAATTAAATTTTCATAACAATAAGTTGAGAAATGGATTTAATATAAGAAACATAATCAGATTCATATATATTAAGAAGAACTAAATTTTGTTTTATTGAATTAAAACTAGAAGAATATTTTCCCAGAAAAATACCCCACCAGATGTGGATCTTCTATCATCAACAGTTCCTACCCATTAAACATTTTAATAACCAAAAATTTCAATACTATTTGATATTCTTTACCTGATTCTGAATTTTTTTCCATTCATTAAACTGATAATTAATTTTATATAAATTAATTTTTATTATTTTGAATAACATTGAAATCATACACATAAGGTAACAACATAAATCAAGTAATATCTTGAGTCCATCTAATACAAAAAATTATAATCAATATTCGAAGTACATTTGGATAAAATTCTTTTCCTTCTCCATATTTTGACATCTTTATTCCTACTAATATATGTGTGGAATCATGTTTTGATTTTTCCATTAAAAACCACTTAATAAATTCCTTAGAATACATTTGTTAGGGAGGTAAAAGGTATTATTTTCATTGTTGTATTTGTAACCCAAGTGGGTATTTCATTTCTCCTAGCATGGAATTTTAAAATACCTTTTTCATTTTTTTAAAAAATATTTCATTACTTCTCTCATCAAATCTAGTAACAATAATGTCCTGAAAATAAACTATAATATTGGGGAAATAATCAGGAATTTATCCATTGTAGAGATTGTTACCCACTATTCCTTTATTCCAATTCATCTTCCTTGAGCATTTATCTGATTTGGAATTACATTCCCTCATATCTTGTTTTAGTCCATACAAAACTATTTTCAATTTTCATACATAAATTTTTTATTTCTCAACATAAATCCACAACATTGTTAAATATAAACTTCCACTTCAACATCAACATTCAGGAAAACTAATATAACATTAATTTAAAAGATCTTGTAGCCTCAAATTGAAAGAACAATAATAAATATTATGGTTGTTTCAAGTAATTCCACTAGAGAAAAGGTTTCATAAAAATCAATACCCTCAATTGGTGAAAACCCTTTTCACACTAATATTTCATTTTTTATTCTAAAATCACTATCTAATTCCTGTTATTTCGGAAAACCCACATTGTTCCAATAATGTTTTTGTCTCTTATCTTGGGTATAAGTTCCTATATATCATATTTTTCTAGTTGATCTAACACTTCATTTATTTCATGAACCCATTCTGGATGCTCAATAGATTCTTTCACATCATTCGACTCCACCTTCAAATATAAAGAAGTATGTCTAACGGAATTTCTTATTCTTCTTATTCAAACTTTAGGATGTTTATCACCATCTATATTCTGATCTTCAACTTTCTTCATCATCCTAGGATGAGATTATAGAGTATATTTCTAATCCCTGGAAATGGTTGAGTCCTATTCTTCTTCATGATTAGGAATACAATTTATTTTATCATTATTAGAATTTTTTTCATAAAATTCATGCTCATGTTTCTCATCTACTGAAGTATGTTTATCTTACTCTGCCTTTTCAGTCCCTTTCACATCAACTATGTCAAAAATTATTCTAGTTTTTTTTTTAAACACATATATAGAAGTCCTTTAAGATCATAGCCAAAAAAGTTCATCTTTTCCTTTTTAATTAAACTTCACATAGTTTCTACATTTTTTCTTTACAATACATGCACTCTAAAAAAACTCTTAATTTTTCCAAACATAGAGTTTTTTCAAAATAATGTTTGTATGGATTCATATTTGATTGAATCTTATATAAACAATGGTTTTGGATGTAAGAATCATTATACAAGGATAATATCCAAAAGTAATGAGAGATTCCATGTTCATGTAAAATGGTTCTTCCCATTTCCAAAATAGAACTATTATTTATTATAGAAATCATTTTTTTGAGTGTATGGACAACTATATTTAGGTAGAATTCCATGATTCTCTAGATAACATTCAAATAATTTACTTTTGTATTAAAAATATTTATTTTTTCTCAACATCTTTTCTAAATACTAACATTCTTCCTCACAATTACTTCTGATGCTTTTATTTATTTTCAAAGAATTTTATATATGATTAATATACATAACTCAATTAATGTGAGTGAAATAATCAATTAATGTGATTAATTAAATATCTCTATTTTAGACTATTTTCTATTCGGAAAATAAAATATCAGAGAGAATTAGTTATAGGGTTTTTCATGAACAAATATCATATTTCTTATACACAACATCTATAATCATTACTTTCTAAAAAATTATGAAACACCAATATTATCATCTGAAAAAAATCAGGAATGTCTCAGAAATTATATCTATTAGATAATTTCTCATATTTCACTAATACATGAGTTCTATCATTTTATTTCAAAATTGATCCTCTATCATTATAATCATGTAATAATAGTTTTATTTTTCAGCCATCTAAAAACAATTTCCCTTTGGATGTTGGCCACTTGTAACAATACATCCATGTTCATAAATATTCACAAAAAAACCTATCCTTTATAAAATTCCTTTGTTACACTCTTCCTATAATTCTGAATCACTAATTTTTTTAGCCAATCAAAATATTAATAATTCATAGATTTTAACTTTTCTTTTAGAATGATTTATGATCTAATAGCTTTGATTATGAGGGATTCATAATTTCAAAATATCACTATGAACATTTTAATATCTATCACATTATTCAACAATTTAAAATATATTTTCATACAAGAAGAAAACCTAGTATCATGAATCCTATGTTTTTCACATTTTGTAGCTTTCAAAGTAGTTTCAACAAAAGTGCAGTATCTTCTTCATTTTCATTATTCATCTTCTTCTTCTTAGAATTGTTAAGAATAATTTTTCATGCCAGTAACAAAACGTGGATTATTTTCTTTATGGTGTCTAGGTCTCTCACATATTTGAATAATAGGATTTATGGGTAGGTGCATTTTTTAAATCTTTACTCCAATATTTTCATGTTTCTTCAAAACAATCCACTCAGACTCCTTCATTAGATAGAATTTTATCCCCGTAAAATATTTTCTTTTATAAACTATGGAATAATATTAATGATGGTAGTTAAAAAAACACATATTTTCAATATGTCAAAATCCACAAAAATATCAGAAATATCCATAAAAATATATTTTTTTTAGAAAATTCCATTCTGATTAGAATTGTGAATGCTTCTCTCATCCACCGTCTTATTGTTTCATTTTTTTTACACCACCATTTCAATTATAAATATTATTATTCAATTTATTTTCTTCTTTGTCCAATCCATAATTATTTGAAACTATTCCACATTCATATTGTTTCCAAACATTTTCAGAATCAATATTTATTTAGATTTCTTAATTCCAAATCTTGTTGTTCTTGGCTGCATATATGAATTTACCAGCATTCTTCTTTATAGAAACAATTAAATATTTATTTTTAACTTTTGAATATATATATATGTATATATATATATCTAAATATCTTAGGTTTCTCTATTCATCAAATTTCATCACCTTGTGTGTTAGTGTTTTTGAAACGTGTACTTATCATTTCATCATTAGAATGATTTTGTAGGAAAATTTATAACACATCTAATTTTTCTATGAGATTCACCTATTGATTTTAATTATTATTCATTTAATCATTAATATATTTATTCAAGGAATCAATATATTTTAACAACATAAATTTCTCATAGAAAAAATATTCTTTATTGATTGGTGGAAAGCCTTAATTTTTCAACATCTAGTTTTTTTCCATCCTTTTAATCATTCTCATAAATTATTTCAATTCGTCTTTTTTTTTACATTTCAAGATAAGTTTCATCTTTAATGGAACTACTAGTTATGATTTATACATTATTAATTGTTGTAAAAAATGTATTCTTAATACTATATTCAAATAATTTTTTGGATATTGTATCACATAGTTCTTGCTCTTCATCTTTTGATAATAATCTTCTCCTTTAATAATTGAATAATTTCATATCATCCCATGTGGAATAAAATTTTATTTTCACAATTTTTCATCCATGAACTTCTTATCTTTCATTTATATTCATCAATGTCATCTTATTTATTTCATTAATGAAATGTATTTGAAATGAGACCAATGGATTCACAATAAAAATATTTCAAGGAAATTTTCCCTTAATATTTCCCAAAAACTCTTTTAGAATTTTTATTAAAAAAAATAAAATATCATCATAGTGTTTATATACCTCATTTTTAGAGTCAGATTCCCCAGCTTCATCTTCAATAAGAATATTAGTAGACAGTTCTCTCTTAGATTCATTGAAATACATTTCTTTATAAATTTTGTAAATTTACTAGATTTATTCCTTTTTATTTAAAAAGGGATGAGATTCCTATTTTAATATTAAATAGATAATGTTTTTGGATCTTTGTTTTACAATAAAAAAATATTTCATCAAACATATTGGGAAGGATTCTAAATATAATTTAAACAATTATAGCATCATATAACTTGTCACTAAGACATATGATATTACTCACAATGTTATTTTCCCTATTAAAAAAGTCCCATATTGATTTGTGCATACCAATATTCAAGTATCCATACTTCAATATCTATATTTGAAGTTTTTCCTTCTTCACTTTTATTTTAAATTTATATATTCTTCAATTTAACTCATATACCATTGGTTGTGGAAAAACTATCACCCCTAGGAATTAACATTCAGAAATGGATGATAATATAGAATTATTGACCCATCCATCATTCTTGATATTATTTTTATTAACATATATACGAGTCACTTAAAAACAATAGGAGTAATCCCATCTGTTGTAGCTTCAACAAAATCATATCCAATAGACTTAGGAAAATGACACATTATATCATTACAGATATATAATTATTTCTATCAAAAATGGGAATACTTTTTTAGTTCACACAATTGAAATTATTCATTAGCAAAGAATAAGAAATGGTAACCTACCTACCAATACTAGATGAAAGAGAAAGGTTAGGAATATTGTATCGCTAATAGAGGGAAGGGTGAATCGGTGATAATTTTTATTTTATGTATCATTGAGAAAACCTTTTCCTCATATTAAATATTCTATTCCCTACTGAAAAATATGTAACCACACATCCAAATGAACAATAGTATTTAAAAGGTTCAATATTTAATATGAATAGCTATGTTAATAATATAGTTTATAAGTAATCAAATACTACACAATCTACTGGAAATAATTGTCGGATTATAATGATTAGGTTATACTATTTCACTTTTTTATTACTCTAATGAAAATCCAAAAGTTCATGTGTGCCCTCTTACCAAAAATCATTTAATTCAAATATTTTGTAACAACTCATGTCACATGTTCTTCTGTTCAATTACCCAATATTATTCAATTAAAAACACTTCATCAATTCCTTACCCAAAATAAAGTAAACACTTCTCGGACATTGTTATGAAAACAGTGTCTGATTTCACCAGTCTGATTCCAACAAGTACAATTCTGCTCGACATGCCTCTTCTTGGTATGATTCTTCCATACATGATTCTCCCTGATACAATTCTCCTTAGTACAAAAAATATGACATTGATTGAATATATTAGATATTAATTAACACAAGTTCATTTCTTCCTTCATCATTTGTATTAAAATTTCAGTATGAAAATTCAAAAATCAATTATCCAGCCTTATATGATAATCCTTTGAATATGATTGAAATTCTGATTATGGTAACTAGAATTGTATGATTAATACTATTTACAATGTTTTGTTGAATATAGTGTTGTGATATTGTCTATTCTCTATCAAATCAATCCATCAAAACATTTTCAACAAAAAAAAACAATATGGGAATCCCCTTCTACTCCCTAAAAATGATATTATCTCTCATGGATAGTGCATCAGTCATCATAAAAATAAAATGTACTTTTCACCTTTTATTAGTTCCCCTCGAAAGGCTTTGGTGGGAGTCCCAAAATTTTTCCTCTTAAAAAAATTCACCTTAATATTAATTTCCCCTAAAAAATTTGGTGTATTTTTTTAATCATCAACACTTCTAAATGATTATTGATTATTCAATAATCTTCACTTCTCATTCACAATCACATATCAATTTCCCGTCCAATTTTAATACATGAGTCATCTTTTTGGAATTTGATTTCATCAAAACAATGGTTGATACAAATTATAAGAATTTTTATGAAGAAATGGATAGCAATGTAAATGTAGAATAAAATATTTTATTTGAATACCACATTCCATTTTGGAAATTCATTTAGAAATCTCTACTTTTAAACCACATTAAATTCTTAATTTCTTCTCTTGAACCAGTTTGAAATATAAAATAATTCAATTGTTAATAAAATTTTCATTTACCCAACTGAAACACACACTACATCCTTTATTTCATCGCTTTTATCTCTTAACCTAGTTTGGGTACAAAATTTCTCCTTCTCCTCTTATCTTCACCCTATTAAAACATAACTAGTAATTCAACCCTTTATTGAATGGTTTAAAATATATTTTTGATTAGTTATTTGTCAAAACATTTTTCATCAGCATCATCACGTTTTCATAAAATTTCTTTATTCACAAACCTGTGAATGTATCATGAATTTCTTCACAACTTTTTTGTCACTTTAAATACATTTGAAACCAGCTTAAACATCATCAGACATTAGTTGGAATGTATATTAACATTCCATTCATTCTATATTCATTCGTTACTTCACATCATTAGTATGATTTCATGGGTTTGATAATTCTGGGTACGATTCCCAGAATATGATAAGGCTGAGTATGATAATCCTGGGTAATATTATCTTTCTATTAGAATAATCTATTTTACATACCTTTTCAATCATAAATATTTAATCGTAATTTCTACAATTAAATTATGATTTATGTGAAATACAAATCAAAAAATAAAAATCACAATTATTTTATCATACTCACAGAGTCTATGATTCTCTATCAATAAAACCACTTTATTCACACTGAATTTATATTGAATATTATGACCATTTACTTACATCAAGATACATTCCCCTTGAGAGTGATTATATCATTCTAATTTACGATAAATTACTCTTTAGAAGCTTCTCTCATTCCGTAACCAAGTTATGTATGATCAAAACCTTTTCTTTCAAATATATTCTCCACATTATTATGAACAGAATGGATATAATTACTTTGAAAATAAAGATTGTGATTACTCTTTCCACTAAATAATATGTGAGGTCATTTTATTTATTCAAAAATATTTCATAAAAAATATAAAAATTGAAAATAAACACCTTCCTCTTCATCATGGTCCTAACACATAAGAGAATTTAACATAAGTGACATGTATGAAAACACACATCTCCAAGGTGATTAAATTATAAAACATAAAACAAAATTAAAACCAAATTTCTATATACATCATAATTCAATAACTAGATTTCAAAAATACTTGGAGGTAATATAGGTGTATTACAAAACCTCCAAAAATTATAAATAAATTCATCCTGATAGTAAAAGAGAACTATAGTAAATGTGAACCCTCGGAAAACCCATGTGTTTTTATAACTAATATATGATCTATATTGTCCAAATCCACTGATAACCCAGTAATTAACATGGTCTTCTAAAAAAGACATTAAACAAGTGTTGATATCCCATAAAGGGGTGAGTCAAACAATACCCAGTCAAACACTTCTAAATCACTGTGAATAAAGCCTCAAAAGCAGTCATCTCATCGCAGGTTACATACACAATAATATGTTATATATAATAAATCATCTATATAGATTCATAAATGACTCATAGACACAAGGTAAGGTAACAAGAAAATTCTTAGACTAATAGTATACTCAAGAGTCTAAAACCACACTCACTCGGGAGAACTCACACCACAAGTCTGATTGTACTGATGGAATCTAGTCAAGAAATACTTATCATAAGTTATTTTTATAAAGAAGTTAGCATTGGAAGTTTAAATTGTTCTATAAATTGATGGGGATCAAAACTAGGTCCATAGAGTATACCAAAAACAAAATATTTGTCAACTAGATTTGTAGGGGATCATCAACTATGTATAATTTTTCACCCAAATTACAAGAACCCCAGCTACATAAAAAGGTGATATAGGGTCCCATTCAAACATTTGAGATGTATTCCTATAACTCTATATGAAACTAATCTCTTATATGGGACCAAAATCATATACTCGAGAGGTAATAAAATTCTATATCCTCTCATGGATAGATCAATGTAATTAACCCTTAAGGAAACTAGAACATGATGGGGTGGATATATTTCCAAAGTTATATAAAAATAATTATAAAACATGTAATATGTATTCATAGTGAGTCCCTTCAGAAAATGGTCAACCAATCCATCATGCCCTATTCTCACATATATTCCCATGCACAAATGGTTGTGCCCATGTATATATTCATGTATGTGTACAAAACTCCTCCTGTGCACAATGATCATGTAATGTACCTAGTTGTATCAATTCCCATGTATCCTTTGAGATACACAACAATATTTTAGATATATGACACATAGAAAGTGACACCACTCACACATCATGTGATATTTAACTTCACATTAAACCCTATTAGCTCATTATGTACCCATGTTTAGTGTGTTTTCTTCCATTACACATATTAGTGTGATGGAATTTCGAGAACAAGTGGATATTCAGGTGCATTCCTCCTCCGATACTTCCACAAAATTTTTTACCATGAATCATTCCACAAATCGTGGATCCTATTTAACCAATCTTGGTCACAATGGGAAATGTTTCCTTCCAAATTATAATGATACCATCTTCATCATGTTTATCCATCACCACATGCTAAAATGACAATGAGAGGTGCAATACTTGAACATGGGTAACCATCATTGACATTGTAGTTTTATACCATCATCAAACTTTACATAGATCTATGGTATTAATCTGTTTTTCCATGAAACATTTTTGAAATGATTAATTACTCAGTGTTTTTTCATCCACCATCTGAAAATAAACATCTGGGATGAACACATGTAGAAATAGGTATGAAATGAATAAAACAGAAACATGAGTAACATACCATGGTCAGTGATTGTGTTTTCATAAATTTATTATTGATGGAATAATGAAAAAAGATATAATTTTTTAAAAAAATTAATACCCAAATTACAAGATTAATGATCCCATACTTCTGATACAATTGGCCCACTAATCATTCTGTTAGTCAATTTACGTAAATTTGTCATATGTTATGAAAATGGTGATAAAAACAAAATATAGAAACCTACCATGATATTTATAGATTAATTATAAAGATTGAGTTTTTTACATTATCTTTGGAAAGATAATCGATTTCCATTAGAATCTACGATCCTTGATCTATCATCATTGTTCATTATGCCTTCCTCCAATTTTCTATCTCTATTACTAAATTATCTAGGTTATAAAGATAACCCTATGAATTGGACACAAGTGTTCTGATGTATAGTAATATTATAAACCATTCCACATTAAATACACTTAATTAATTAATATATTTAATTATTATTTAAAACCATGATAACTTTTTAAAAACATGTAATCCAAATAAAATTTTATCACATATTGGGTAAAAACACATTCTAAACTCAAAGGTGGTCTCAAGTTTATAATCCACATCTTATTTTAATATTTACTCCTCATTTTAATAAAAAGGTTCGTGTGTGATCTTAAAATATTTAATAAATTTCAACTATAATTTATGGTCTAAATGGGTCATGTAATCTAACATCATCTCATCACCTAGCTCACAAAATATTATTAGATATATTTAAAATAATTACATTGAAAAAATAAATCCATTAAAATTCAATATATAATTTTTTGTAAGGAAGTTATTTAAAAAAAGTTTCAATTGCAGATTAATAAAATTGAGAAATCATCTACCATCATTGGATTATTTTCAAATACCCAATAAGAGGAAGAGGATTATAGATAATATTTCATAACTAGGCCAGAATAAATGCTCAATGACTAAATGTCCTGATATAATGTTGAACAAGATCATTCAGTTATATAATTACACATGAATCAACATGTCGGGACACCAATTATCACAACATATTTATAATATATTCCTAAATATCTATTTTTTATTGGTGGTAATAATTAGTAAAACAGTAATATAGTCCAAGAGGATGTGCTTTGACCAACTCTGAAACTATTCAATACCCATACAGATTTTTTAGCCCCATCATTCTAGGGATGTAAACCACCCAATGAGATGGAACACATATCGCATGACGAATTAAATTTGTAATATAAAAATATAATTCATTTAAAATATTCTCACTCTTCAAAGATAAAAAATCATATAAACATGAGTTCCCAACCAATAATCGAGTATCACGTGAAAGAGGTTGCAAAATCCCAAAATTTATTGGAAGAAGATGTTGAATTATCCCCAAAACTGTAAGAATATAAATATTTGGATCTATATAAACATGTAAAAGCTTATTCATTGTATTTCATTGTGATCATAAGGTACACTGAGGAACCCATAAATTCTACAAGGTTCATTTCAATGAAATTATATTTGATTGTTGGTTGGTAGGTGTATAACAACATCATCATCTCAGACATAATAATAGGTTATGTTAACCCAACCATCTAGTGAGAAAAATTACATTTCATTCAATTTGAGTGTAAGAACCATCAACATCAAACTCCTCAACCACAAATACATATAACAAGGTGTGACCCTACATTGGGAATCATTAGCACATGGTCAAATAATATGATATATTTAATGAGTTGGTAATATTCTTGGATAAACATTTAATCCATGATTCACAACTCATCTAAAAATATCATAGGGAAGTACATATTAAAAAACTGAAACTTCTTAGAGTTTGAGGATATAGGTTATGAAAAAAAGGTGTATCTAATTAAGACTTCTTAAAATACCACATGATTATCTCATTCAAAAAAATGATTGTGAGATTACTATTGAAGGAATCATCATGACCCACTAAATTTTAAGAAATGGTGAAAAAAATCCTTTATTTATATTTAATTAAAAAACAATATAATCAATATTCTTCCAGTCCATAACCTTTGAATCCAAGGATACAGAAAGGACGATCTATCTCCCTAAAAATTGAACATTCAAGTGTATGAATAATGTGAGTCAAAACGCCATAAAAGGATCAAACTCAAAGTAAACGATGGGGATCTATTTTTAATACCTCAAGTTCATGGTGTTTAAACATGACATCGAATTTAATGTCCAATAAGGAAGAATAAATCACTACACGAATATCATGGGGTGATATTCATATCATCAATTACCAATGTACATTATCAATATAAAGGTAGTTTTATTTTATATAGACAAATCCCTTTTTCAATATTTTGATTCCAGATATATAAATTATGAACATTTTGTGAAATAAGTGAAATTAATTATTGTATGTGATGTAATTAAATCCATCTCAGCCAAGGACTTATGAAATTCCCCAACAATCTTTAAAACATTCTAAATAAGAAATATGGGTTTCCCCTCAACCCGATTTGGAAATGATCTAGGCTTTAAGGATCCCCTGGGGTTCGAAGACATCAATTTACCCTGTTTATATAGTAATAGTTCAATTATTAGATGAGAGATTGTTTGAAGGTGATCATGTTTTATCCAGTGAAAATGAAACCATAGAAGAAAATTCTATAGATGATGATGTATTTTTATTAGTGTAAAGGGATTCTTCATATATCTTCGATGTATTTCCTGAATTTTAGGATATAAGAACCAATTTTCCTTTAGTTAATAGTTGGGATGTGGGAGAATATATTCTTGGATCCCATGGATAGTAATTCCCCTGTTTTTCTACCATTGATATCTTGAAACATATCTTTATCATATATATGCTTCGACAATGTACCATTATCATATTTTCAATCCAAAAATCCCACTTAATTATCAACTAATGATGATTAATGGAATTACAACAGATATATAAGATTACCATAAAGACTCTAGTACAACATTTGAGGACAGTTTCTTAGTGACTGTTAATGACATGAAGTACATTAGTATTTGTATTTTATATGATCAATGAATCATTTTAATCAGTATAAACATCAATTATGAGGTTATGGATGATATTAGTTAATTCTTAAATTATCCACTTGATATATTTAAATAGAACCAAATCAAAATCTTGTTGTTAAATCCTTTGGTCACTACCCTTTACAAAGGCTTTCCTGAATACTTCCCCTAATAAAAAAAATATTTAAGACTAATGATTACTACTCTTTTCATCAATATGGAAACATATAATGAAAAAACTGAAAAAACAATACAACTACATTAGAATAATTTATTATCTATAGTGGATATAAAATTTCTTCTTTGTTAATAATAAGAATGATCATACTCATGAATCTATTGATTTCAGAGACAACAATAGGCATTTACCAAAATATTAAATCTTCATCCTCATACTAGAACAACTAATCCATGTGATAGATAAATTTTCATCCATATCCTTCATTGATGACTATTATGTTTATAACTTGATTTAAATTTCCCATGATAATAAATAAGACACTACATTCATGGAATCCCAGGTAGTGCATTGTTATAATATAATTCAATTAGGATTAATGGAAAATGGGGTTATATATCAATTTTATATGCATCATATCTACATGTAATTCATAGTTAAAACATTATAATTATATTTGGTTGAAACAAATCACATCTTTTAAAAGTGATGTTATTATTTTACTGACCTACAAGATATAATTTTCAAACATCAAAAATAATACTAAAATTAAATCCCCAAAACAATGAATTTTGTGTAACATCATGAAAATTTATCACGTTCACGATATACTATCATGGAGATATATTTCACCATGAAATCATTAGGGTAATTATTAACATTCATTGACCTGAAAACTATAATGAAATAAGGGAAAATCAGATACACCTTTCAAACATCAGGTTTCTTGTTGGAAATATCATTGGTAAAGGAATACCCCACACTAGATTGTTAGAAAATGGGGTCTCTTAATAGTGGTATCGTCCCCTCTATTTATCATTTGTTGACATAAAAGTGTAACTCCTCATAAATTTTGCTTAGATGCCACCAAATTCAAAAATAAATATAGTCATTTTATATGTGTAAACTTAAGAGAATTCATATGTAACACTACAATATTAGATAAATGATCCTAGAAAATAAGGAATCAAATTTTAGCTTATATAGATGATTTTAGAATTTGAGACACGATATTCAAACATTGAAAATATTTTTGGGAAGGAGTATTTGTGAAATAAACTCTAAGGCACTAACTATGATTTCAAGATATTCAGTTTAATTCTAATGTATTCAAGATCTCAGTTGAAATTTTTTAAGTAAATATCTAACATGATGGGAAGTCGTTTTTGTGTTTTTTTCACAATATGGTCCATGCCAAAATTATTATTCAAGGGGTAGGAACAACTTAATTTTTTATAGCACAGCTGATTCATGAGAGTATGCCTTTATTTATAGATCTCCCTGAAAACGAAATCTTCCACATAAATGATTAATCTAAATAAAGTTATATGGACAGATATTATTCTTATAAAATCCTAATATATATATATAAGAATTTTGAAATTAGAACATATTCAGTTATGATTTGGAATTGTGTATATTTTTAATCCAAGGCAATATATCCAAAAATAGTTGAACATTTTTATGAGTACAGAGTTAATGAGTTAGAGTATAACTCAATCATTAATTTTTCATGTTACCACTAAAAATTTATGTATTACACCAAATCAGTAATGGTGATTTGGAGTCGGAAATAAATAAAATAACATGTGAATATTTTTTCAGGAATTATAATTTAATCTATCTTCATGATTATATCAAAGTGATACCTTTTTATTACCTCTCAAATTTGACTATAACAAACCTTTATAATCCATTTAATTATTATACCAATGACTATGATAATACATATTCCACTATAGAAGACCTATAAAATTAATAGTTAGGAATAAATATCCCCTATTATTTGAAGATCTCTATTCAAAAATAGAAATGTATGGGGGATCAATGTTCTGCGCACTACCCATTTCATTGATGAGCTCTTATCCTCATAATAATAAATTTTAAATAAATATATATCCATGATAGGGGATTATATTTGAGGCAAGATCCATCCACCTAACTATGGAATGATAGAGAATATTTTTTTAGGATGTGAACTTCACTATAAATGGTGAACCAAATTCCCAAAATTTTATCTAAAATGAGGTTACGGTGGAATTTTCCACTAATTAATTATGTGAATGGATTCCCCTAATATAATAAAATATTTTTAATTCCACTCTTAAAATGATCAATTGTGATATACTCTACCGAATCCTTAAATTAGAAGATATAGTTATGGATGATCAATAATTACTACAGATTTCCTATAGTGAAAAATATATTTTTATGCTATCGAGTTATATGAAAATTTCGTCCATTATCCCCCTCCCCGCAATGTTTTTGAACAACACTAAATTTTCTTAGTACTTTTACATATGGTGAATTAATTTATAGCTATCATATCCCCCATTTATAGTTAAATAGTTTGTGTTTGTTCTTACTACCACTTTTTCCCATATTATAAATGCCTATAGCTCCAAAATAAGTCAGTATAAAGGTTCTCATCAATATTTTAAAATCAAAAATCCATACATGATTTATTTTAACATACACTATATCTATGATAAATAGTATAAAATATTATACTTAAGAGTTGAATGTGTTATACCAGGAGTAAAACATCTATTCTATTTGTTCATCAAGATATCAGGTGGCTAAAAATACATTTATATATTATATTAATTATAAATTCTTAAATAAATTATAAATTATTGTGGAAGTTGATTAAAAATATTTTCTCTACAAACTGAAATATTCATTGTGTGATTATTTCACCACTACACAAAACACTACACAACATACCACATATTTACTTATAAGTGAATCAAAATTATTTCCACAACTCCTGGTTCAAATTAATTCTCTTCGATTCTTTATTTGAAATAAAATTACCAATGATGAAAAATATATGAAATTAATAATTGAACATGATAATTTTTATTGGAAGATTTTATGAACTATAAGAAAACATGACATTCATCACAATATGATTTCTCGATCATTTAACATTAATTTCACTATCTATTCATTTTTCCAATGAGAATTAAAATTGTCCCATGAACTCCAATGATATAAAGAAATAATCTTCCAATGGTGGAACTAAAACATATGGAATGTTATTATATAGACATGGTCTAGTCTACTATATCTTATTAACTAATCCTAGTAGATGGCATTTCATTAATCCTCCCACAATGTAGAGTTTCTCAAAATGTACTTTTCATAATATTCTCCTCACTTCACAATGTTCTCACTATAATAATTTAAACTATATAGTCATCAATCTCATCAAATGTATCTCAATTTCATGAAAAATTGGTCTAAGAATATCGACCTTAAATATCTTGCCACAATAAGTTTAGTAAAATATTTTATTAAACTTCACAGAATTGGCCCATGTCACAAGGGGTTAAAAGACATGAAGTATGAATCCTTATTGAATGACATTAAAGTACATAACTAATGGTCTAGTATAATGAACATATTATCCCTAGAATGGTTCATTCAATGACACACAACATTATTAAATAATATCTAATCCAAAACAAGAGTCTAATTCATATGGTTTTTATATATAATACAATACTATGAAAAAATGGATGGCATGATGTTTCCATAAAACAATAATAATACTCATGGTGGTTTATCAAAAAATTTAATATACACTACATATTATGTATGAAAATTGTAAAATATACTCTATTTTATTCTAGGCCTCTAGTTTCCCCTTATTCATTATTGATACTTTAAAACCATATCTTTAAAATTATAATAAATATCAATATTTCACATTATCATGGTCGGCATAAATACCTTTATATATTGCTTTGTATCATGTGATCTTAAACTATATGACACATACATATTCATTTTTGGGTGTTAAAATTTATTTTTACTACTTCTCAAGGTCAAGAATGCTTTTTTGAAGTGGGTAATCTTCCTAAAATATCTTGTTTCTCAAAACAATCTTGAACCATTTTAGATTTGTGGTTTTAAATAATTTTATATTGTAATAAAATTATTATGCATCATTAATCAGATCATTGAAGAAAATTAATATCGTTATCCTGAGGATAATAAAAAAAATGTGTACTTCCTTTGACATACATAAACTGCATAATGATTCCTACTTTCTATGTATCAAATCCTTTATATAATAGAATAATACATGTAATAGTTTATTGGAATATAAGGCCATATTCATTTAAAATGTATCAACCCTTACAAAGTACATGTTTCTTGCATTCCTATTATCAAGGGATACATATTGTCACCTATATCCAATGTCTCACAAAAATCCACGAATTCCATAATAAAATATCCCATGTTACCTTACTGTTTGGACCTCCCCATCCACATTGAGTTTTATCAAAGGGTCAACATTTAGGTGAATCCCAATTTCAATACCCTACACATGAGTTTGACCAGTGAAAAAAAAGTATTGATCAAAACTATAGGTTGATTGATTACAACTAATACATGATACATAGTGAATCCTACATCAATTATCATGGGACCAATAATAAATTTGGTTGAAATATTTTTTATTTATTAATGTTCAGATACATTATATGGCTTGACATTAAAATGTGGTCATCATATTCTATGATCAATCCTAGTATTTAAATAAACATATATAAAAATTCCATGCCGTATGATAATAAATGATAATACTTTTGGTACATATTACAAGAATATAAATTTCATTGAGTATTAAATCATCAATAGTTGAGTTTCCTTACCTAAGAACTTGATTTTTACAAGAGATTCACAAACGTTTTCATCCATATCTAAAACACGTTGGTTAAATGTAAATTCCCCCCAATCTTAAATATGTGATAAATATATATAACATCCTGCAGAATATAGTTTTTTTATGCCTGCAATATGAATGATTTGAACCATATGTAATATATTTTCCCAACCAAGAAGCTCTATATTCAAATGGAAAAATACAATGATAGATTCATTCACCCTTATTAGAATTTTGGTTAATATAATATAGTAAAATAATTAATCCCCATGCTTTAATGGACCTAAGACCTTAAATTTTTCTATATTTATTATAATCCACCTTTTAAGGGTTGCGGAAGAACCCTTACAAGGCTTGTACGCTTCATGACACATTACATGACTTGAAGGTCTTAGAGAAAGTCATCCCAGAATTTGTCCACATGGAAGTATTCTCCGCAGTGTCTACATCAAGATTTCTTCTCTCCATATTAACATGGTTGTTAGACCATCTCTTCTATGTAGTGATACACAAGATAAGGGTTGAACCATTTTTCATAAATATGTTAAAATCATGAACCCTAGTTATTTGTATGAATAATTTTTAACCATTGAGAGGTCCCTTATGCCTCGTGGGTTTCAAGACGTTAAATATAGGTTCACACCTGGTTTTTATTTTTTAGATTAGATCATTCTAGTTTATTTTGAGTCGAGTAATCTCGCATTTTAGTAGAGAGGGAAATTGGTGGAGGGTATATCTTAGTTCGATATCCACTCCACCACATCTCTATAGATCCCATTTGATAGGGGTGGTTTTGGTTATGATCTGATTATGTCTCTATGTATGTTTTTTATTAACATCTGTTATTCATAACATTTTTATCCATTTAATTTGGTTCAAATTATTCGTAGGGTGTGTGAAATATTCCATTATAGCATGGTGGGAATGAATTAGAATTGTGGCTTTTTTTCATGGTGTTTACAGTAGAACTTGATATTGTTATTTTATTGTGTTCCTCACCATTTTATTATATATGTGTCAACTAGTATATATATTTAGTTTATTATCCTAATTTGATTCATTATTGGTTGTAAATGTTCCGATGGTAAGGTATTTTGATTAGGATGGTACCATGGCTGTCAAATAAACCATCTAAAACTTTTTAGTCATGATTTATGCGAATTTTTAATACCCTAAGAGTTTTAAATTAGTTATTATTCATTGGTTTAACATAAATAAATAATTGTAAATTTTAATAATTAATTTTTTTCATGTATGGCTCGAGAAAAGACTCGGGAGGCTATATGATATTTGAAAAGGCATAGAAAATATCAAATTAGGCTTGATGGAGTATATCATGCATCATAACTCCTCTATAAGGTATAATGTTTCCTTAATATAATTTTGTATGAAATGTTATGTAATAGTTCACATTCTTATATAAATTCCATGGGATTAGTTATTGAATAGAGATATATAGGGCCTTGGGTTTGAGATATAGGATGGTGTTCATCCTCTTATGACTAGAGCATGTTATTTTTATAACATATTTTTCTTTGGGATAAAATTATTATAATGTATAATTGGGGTGAGAGCATTGGCTTAGCAGAATTGAAACCTCTTGTAGATATTGATACGTAGGATGTGTCATTTGTAGACTAAATGGTTTCTTTAGCGAAATCCAGGTATGTATCATAGGATTTTAACTATAAAAAATTGGTTATATAAGAACATATTTAATATTTAATGAGAAAAAACACTATAGGGTGAATGGGGATCAAGGAATATTGTGTGCATGATGGGTGATTTTTGAAAATATGGTGTTTCATGAGGAGTGATTTTTCCAAGAAGCTTTTTGAGAGGTCTCTCATATGAGACACGAGATGATAACTACATCTAGAAAATTTTATATTTTAAGGACTTTTAATTTAGATTCAAATTGATAAATGGATGGGTTTGGAACCGACCAAGCGAGAATAGGGATTGATTGAGGCTACGAGTTGTGGATTATGTGTTGGGTGATGGAGAAGTTTTTGAATTGCTGAATAGATACTAAGACAATTTTAGATAACCCTAGTATAAACCTTCAAAATATAATTTATATATAATTTGGATAAGGGGATATGTCCTTTTTATTTGTACCCAATCACATGTGATGGAGTTGTATGATAGTTTGTTGGCTCAATCATGTTTTCCAAGTATTTTTGTGAGCATGTTCTTATGATGGGTCATGGACTTCATTATGGGTGAGAGATATTAATACCTTTTCTCATTATGAGTTTTAAAGTGTGGGTGTTTCTACCATAGTGATTAATATTCCGTAATATTTATGTTAATTATAAGAAAAACATGAGTGATATGGTTAAATAATTATTAAATCTACCATTACTAGAGTGGAGTACCTTTTAGGGGTTCAATGGCATGTGATCAGATGTTGTTTCTTGCATTAGTGATGTGAGGCCAAAGATCTGTTATGTAATTGTTTTATATATATGGGTTACCATGATTTATATAGGTTTTTATGTGGTATATAATTTGATGTATTCACTATACTATTATAAATATATAACGGGTCATGTGTTTGATGTGGGAACGCATGGCGTAGAAAACTAATTCCATATAATGGAAAAATATCCCAAACCTTCCTCTTCATGTGTTGCCTATGACATGGATGATTACTTAAAAAAATAGTAAATTTCTTGGGTTAGTTATTTTTATGATGATATTATATGATGATGGGATATTTTCTATAGTTCAAAAGAGAGTATGATCATGTGTCATGGTATCCGAGTACACAAAAAGAATCCTTACAGGCACAGAGTCATGGTGGACTGGTCATCACATAATAATCAAAGAGATTGTGTTAGAAATTAATTTTATTCTATAACATAAGTGAATAATGGTGTATTCCCTGAGAACATGGTGAGATAATACATATATTTGATTCTCACACAATACTCAAGAACATCGATGTGCGTGTAGACAATAAGTCTATATTTAGGTTTAGTGATGGGATTTCAGTTGATTGGGATAGATTATCTTCATAGGTATTTTTATATAGGGTATGTGACTCTTAAAAATGGATGATTGTGTAGTGGTGTATTTTATTTTTCTTTATTTTTTTATGTGGTCAACAATTTTTGTGAATTTATGATGTATGGATGTTTCACTTATTATGGGTATATTTGATATTTCATTTTGGACTATTTATATTATGCATATACTAATGCTTTGATGGTATTTTATAGTTATTTATACTATAATTATAATTTTATAGAAGTAAATATTCTACCCCACTTTTGTTTTTGACTGAATATTATAGTCATTATCCTTTGAAATATGGGGAGGCATGCCTAAGAAAACATAAATCCATGGTCTAAGAAACCATTTGGTGGTTCTAAGGGATGAGGTTTTAAAAAATTATATCAGAAATTTTTTTATTACTATTAATGAATATGGTATACATGTATTCTATTAATGCTTCGAATCCTAATATAGACATCCTACTAGAGATTCATAAACAATTTCTCAGTGGGATATCCTAGTTATCAAGGGGGAGAGATTGATGGTCATGGATTAGGTTGTCATGGATGAGATTTTTTTTAAATGATATGTTTTTCTAGATCTATTATTTTTAATTTTTTTCTTATGGGATAATGGAAATAAGAATCTTATGGTCAATAATTTTCAAGAAGGATTTTCATTACACATGTGTTCTTGTGTGTGATTAGATATCCAGATCTGTGTTCTATTTTTTACAGTACAAAAATAATTGGGGACTTTTCCATATGAATTTTTATTGCGTATATGACCATATTGACCATACTATTTTCTCTTATTATAATTCAAGTGGATCCTAGTTTATGATTTTAATTAGTTATGTAAATTTATTCCCTTAATCATGGGATGTGTACAGACCATTAATGGGTTGTTGAGGTAATTTTAGGCTCTATTAAAATCTCTATGAGGGAATTGAATGGTTGTGGAGTGTTCTAAGGATTTCAAAGGTTTTACATGGGGATATTTTTATAGTTATTTAATGTCTCAAAATCATATTATATGTTTTTCCCATATATATTCCTAGTAAAATTTTACTTATTCAAACTAGGTGTGTTTTTGAAAACCCTAATATATTATAGATAAATGTATGAGTGATATTCCTTAGTCTATGACATAGATATTTGGAGGTTCTATTAGTGCCGATGATTGTTTTTGGGTGATGGTTCCATACGATGTCTAATACTTTATTTCTATGGATGAAATTTCTTATAGTTTGGTGGGAGCACATGTAAACACTATTAGCCTCATTATATATCATTGGTGGATATTAGATGTTTGATGTATCATATTAGGGGTGAGATAAATTAATTTTAATGAAGGAAACTAAGAAAGAATAATTTTACTGTGACTGAAATGTGTTTGGGGTGTGGTATGTGAGTTTGGATCATCAGACCATGTTTAATGGGACGTATCATAAGTGATTGTGAGTTGGGTTGTTTATTGTGTATCTAGGGAGTTTG
Organism: Viscum album; assembly: GCA_963277665.1. Taxonomy (NCBI): domain Eukaryota; kingdom Viridiplantae; phylum Streptophyta; class Magnoliopsida; order Santalales; family Viscaceae; genus Viscum; species Viscum album. The sequence goes on along the minus strand of OY728159.1, from coordinate 1,142,399,493 downwards.
TAGCCATTAGTATTGTATAGGATAATGCTTTATCATTAGTGAAAACCCTTGATATTGTTCCCTGTTTATCACTCCCAATATAGAGGATATTGTGATTTAGCATGTATTTTTTGAAAAAAGACACAATGTGTGAGGGTCGGAGTATGTTATTTATACATAGTTCCCCACTTTGTTTTGGATTTTTGAAGGAGGTCTATCTAATTCCAATAAAAATTGTTTATCTTCTGGATAAAACTTGGTGATTTTGTGGAATTGTTGTGGAACAAAGATTTGTGCTAGCTTGATGGCCTAGGGATTTTATAATAGGAGAGTATGTTGTTAGGGAGTCATGGTTATGGGACTCATTTGTGTTAGTGATTGAATATTTTCTAAAGGTATTCCAATTTTGCGGGGTAACACCAGTAGACATTAGTGGATGGAGAGGATGCCATTCCTAATGAGTCGGGATGGGGTGGTGGGGGATGTATTTTTTTGGTTATAAAGAATGAGTTGTTCATTCAGTTGTTGTAATTATGTACTATAATGTATGGGGAATCAACCATGGTTATTAAATGAATTTTTGAAAAGGGGAAAACAACTATACATCAATGGTAGGGAGTATTGTATCAATAAATAGTGAATAACCCTCATGATAAGAGGATTAAAAGTTCGTTAAGACCAATTGGTGGATGACTGTGGGAGAATCAGAATTCTTTTGTAGAACAAGATCTACTGTTATATGGTTAATTGGGTTTTATGATATTTCAATTTGGATTAATAGTTGTGTTGATTTATAATTATAGCAATGTGATTTTGGTCATATAGGTGTGTTCTGAGGTTGTGTCATATCTGTGGTGCACTAATGCTTAGGGTGAGAGCATAATAGATTGAACAAGTGTTTTTTGATCCAACTATGTAATTATATATTTAAAAGGAGTTCATAAATCATTGTGACAATATTAATGGTCTCATTATACCTCAAATAATAAATATATATTTATTGCATGAGGTGGTATGATGAAGTATCTATGGGTAAAAAATATAATCTTTCAAATAAGTATATTGGTGGAGGTTTGGCTGTAATTTTAACATTGATTTATATACGTTGAGATAGGAAAATAATATGGTGAATTTTTATGATGTGGTTGATGTGGTCTAGGTACCAGACTAGTGAATTCAAAGAAATTATATTATATCTATATATTTTAATTCTCCACAAAAAAAGTTTAGAATTCATAGGTTGGACACAACATTTTCATAGTGATTTTATGGTAGTATCAAATTGAGAGACACAATTTTACTATTAACATGGTTTACTTGGTAACAGATTTCTTATAGTGGAGATTTTTTAATGAACCACATCTTTTAGCAAAGTTAATTCCTAAGATATTTGGAATTTATTTTTTGGTGATGGTATTTTTTTATTTATGAGACACTGATTGGGATTATTAGTGTATAGATATCACTAAATGGTCTTTAAGGTTTTTTTACTAAGGGTTGGGGAATGTGTCAGGTACATTAGTGGATGTTGAAGGAGTTTTGGTGGGACTTATTGGTTGATAATTAGCATATTCCTCCCATACACATCATCATCATAGTGGTCACATTATGAATTAAGATAGATATAGGTTTGTATTCCCATACATTAACATATTTAATTGTTCGAATCATACATTTTTCAGTAATGATGTTTGGCAATGGGTATGAACACTCTACCTTATTTTGTTCATGAAATGAGCTACCACTTCACAATATGAATAGTGTCTTTGTGTGTGTTTGTAGATAGGAAAATTTCAATCATTTTTTACTCTGTTTACCTTGTATTTTTCATGGTATGGTCTTCAAATAAGCCATTTATTAGTTCCATATCCCTTTCCATTTAACCACATTAGTATACTTCAAAATGAATCAGTTTTGGTTAAAATTTGTAAACAAATTATTGGAAATATGATTTGTTACATTATATTCTTGTTCATTTTTTATAACCTAATGACTATGTTCAAATTTAAACATGGGTTTGCTGGTGATTTCACCAATAAATAGGGGAATCGACTTAGGATAATGATGCTTTAATGAATGGTGGATTGGGGAAGACTCGTGATAATGTTTTCACAGTATTTTTCATCATCTCATAAGATATAATTCACCTAGTATATTAATTTACACGTTTTCCTTAATTCATTGAATTTTATAGTTTTTTGCTGTTATTGGTAATATATTTTTTCTAGAATTGTGTTTGGGGTGTTACAAAAACTTTATTATATTGATTAGTATTAAGATTAGGGTTGCGGTTTTAAAAGAAGAGGTTTCTATTGATTATGTGTCCTGGTTTATTTTTGATAATAAATTATAATAAATTATAGAATGTAATTTATTGTTCGAAACTTATGTAAGGGATTCTAGTAATTTATGATATTGGTTAGATCACAGACATGATTGGTCAGCTATATATAGATAAATTCATCGATTTTGACTCATTTATAAAGGTCGGTTACCTTGTAAATATAAAATACATATGCATTTTTTTTCCATTAATCTTCCTTTTTTGCATGAATTTAATGAGACTAATTGATTGATATGAACTGAGAGCGTATAAGGTATGAATTATAGTATATATTTCATAATATTATAAATAAGATATGTTCTTTAGTACATTGAGTGATTTGGGACCACCAAATGACTATTTCAATACAAAGAAAGGTCACTCATTTGTCAAAAAAGAGTCAACTGTGAGGTCTAATGATGTATGTTATGTTGTCGGTTTCCTAGGATAGCTTTCTTAAACCAAATATTTCAAATATGATAGGATGCTAAATGAATAATTATTAGATATTCATACATCCCATGACCATTGTCAAATACCCTCTCTTGGGTGGTTAGGTATCAGTGTGAGTTCTAAGTGAGATGGGTCCTTTAGGAAAAGACAAGGGGGTAATGGAGAGGGGTGTCCCCTACATAGTTGGTTGGAAACTCTCCCTTAGGATACATGATATAAGATATATGTGTGGGACATTGCAATCTTTTAGGACTTTTCATGGGTATTCCAAAGAAGTAATAGATAGGTTTAGGCACTGTCTAATGAAGCTTGGGCCAGGATGATCCATAAAATATAAACCCAGCATTAAAAGATCATGATGGTTCTTTATCAATGAAAAGAGACTATGATGGGTCTATATATTACTATTGGATTCCTTGATAGGTGGATTATACATGATCATAATGAGGATAAATTTCCCATGTAATCAGAACCCTATGAAAATTTCTGTGAGCTATGGGATGGGTTTTAGGCGATGTGTACTATTAGATACGTATGTGAGTTCTTAATATTATAATAAGCACTAGAGACTTGAGGGTGAAATATTTCTTTTGTCCTTGACCCACTATGAGATGGAGTGAGATATCAGTTGGGACATCCATGTTGAGGTGGATTTTATTTTATGTTTTTAATTTCAAGTCCATCAGGTGACATATGATGTGTATTGGGAATAGTCGGTCCCCTATATGAGTGAAATATCATTACTGGGAATACCATGGGTGACATGTAGTCCCTATAATGAGATAAATACCATAAGATCAAATGACCTAAATACCATTAGTGAGATGGGTTCAGGGATTTGTTGTGAAAAAAATTGGATAATGGTACCACCGTAACTATGAATTGGTTTGGATTTTATGTAGGCTTAGATAGTGGTAACTTATCAAGTGGAAGATAGTATAGATTAAGTGTTGAACATGGGACCACCATGACTAGTATATTCATTCCAATGTATGAACATAAGACCCTAGCAGGCCCCATTGGTTAGTGGTCCAGACATGGATGTTGCATTCCCCTGAGTCCTTGTGTATGGGTATGATTATATGGGTGATGACATGAGATAATGATGGGATACTAGATTGAAACCTGAGTAAAGATGGTTGGGTGATATAGTGGGCTGGAAACCACATGGTGATCGAACACACAACGATTTATAGTGGACATGTTAGTAGACAAAATTTTTGGATCTTTTGTGACACATTTATTAGCCTCATACATATGTGTATATGATGGAGAATATGTTGGTAAATTCTTGAGAACTTAAATATATATGTTTCCTACACCCTACACCCCCCCTAGTTCCCATGTAAAATTTATTTCTACTTTCATATTGATAACTATACATAATGTGGATTGGTTTGGAGTATCCTATTGTGTTGGTGGAGACTGGGTATTTAAGGCTCGGAGATTGAAGTATGTTTAGTGTGTTATTTTTTTCATTTTAAATATGTGTTATACCCATTGATTCTTTAGTTAATGTATGACCTTATAACATATTCATGGTATATTTTATATATAGTTTTTGTTCATTTTATTAAACATGATCTAATGTTTTTATGGTTTTTGTTTTTAGTTGTACTATGTTTAGACTTTTAAGGGGGATAATTCCCCCAACAAGTGTTTTAGAACCATTTTGCAAGTCGAAAGCCTTGGTGTATGGAGCAGTTCACCTAAGGTTTCATGATACCATGATCGAGGACCCTGTTGGATGGGCCTAATGGTCACAGAATTAAACTATACATGACAATAATCTAGTCAATGTGATATGTATCATATAATAACACAACTTATAACCCCATATAAATGGATAAAATACCCTTTAATTCTCATTAATATTTTTTTGGAGACTTCCTATATATAAATTCATGAAATAAACCCAAGATCTAACCTATGTATTACCATTGATGACCTAGTTATTCCAATTCTTTGTTAGGAGTAAATGTACAAATCCTTTGTAAAAATCATATCCTGTGAAGATATATCATAAGAGCTATTGTTCTCTTTATTTTTTTAACTTCTATAAATATAGTGACATCTATGCCATAAAATGTGGACTTAGTCACAAGTCCTCATTTATATTCACCTATTTCTAAGGGATAATAACCAATTATTCATGGAATCTTAAGGTTGGTTTCACCTCTATTTCAGTACATCTATTTTCCAAAAACCATGATTCATAACATTAATACCTCATAGAACCATTATATCATCATCCTAAGGAAATATAACTTAAATATTTATAATTTCCCAAAGCATCATAGAGGAACCATTCATTAATGTATTCAAAATATCCATCCTTTATAAATACATATTTCATATCACTAGCCCCAATCCAAAAAAAAATCATGCCACAATTTACAAAAATAATTATCTTTTCAAAAGTTGTTGGGATACTCTTGTCCCTCAATCCAAATATTAGTATTAATTTTTCACCCCTTGGTTTAGTCACTATCACTATAAACTATGAGTAGTCAGTAATGGGACAATATATATTTGAAATGGGACCCTCATTCACATTATTCAACCTCATCCATTCATCTAGGTAAACTACCACAGCTTTTGGTCCAAACTAAATGGAGATAAGCATAATAAATATTTGGTTGATGTTATATAACCTTAAACTATATCTCTCTATAATTCCATATTGAATGATATTAAACTATAGATTAAAAAAATAAATCATGCCCTAAAAAACCTATAATGTGTGTCTTGATCTAAATTCATGTCTTTTCTCAATATGCCTTCTTTATTCATGGATTAGTGGAAAATAATGTTTAAATGGAATAAAAAACAAAATCATGTAAGGAAAGAATTATGTCCATATAAAAACTAATAATATTAATTCTATTACAACTGGAAAAGTGAAATGTTTGTCAAATATTATATTATTAATCTCCAACCCAAATTTTTTTTAATATAGAGTTGAAAACACTAATATTGTCTCAACATTCTTTAAATGTTCTTTTTTATCATAAACACACATCGTTTTAAAAGTGTTTGAATCCACTAAATATTTTATGTCCAACGATAAATAGTAAATTGTAATCTAATAGAAAATTATTTTTTTGTGCTATAAATAATCCCAATCATAACGCTGTATATGTACCCCAAATTTATATGGTGTAAAAACCAAATTCACATTTTCATCCAAAATATATATTCCTCAAAACTTTTTAAGAAGTGATAAAATTACTACAGGACCCATGATTTGAATATGGTTAATTTTTATCAATAACAATGATGTCTCATTTCCTAATCATTAACATTGACATATGCTGTATATGATTTAAACAACTGAAAATATAATTATTCATGTTTAATTTTACCATTGAGGTAAAAAAAATTGAATCATAATTATATTAAATCTAGTGATATGAAATCTCATCATCAAACTTATGATTAATCCTCATAAAAAGATATTAAGAAAGATGAAATGACGGTTTGACAATATGGATATAACCATCATGCACCCATCCATGTGATATTCTATACTAAAATGATGATTTAACATGGTTCCGTTTTATATTTCACTTTACATGTAAGCTATCTCAACTTTCTTGTCCATTAATCCTGACCATAAATTTTATACAATTTCTCATAGGGGTATGTAAAATAATTGAATATCTTTTATAATTAAAATTAGTTCTATCTCCCATTATTACTTGATATAACACTTCACATTTTGGTCAAATATATTTAATAAAAAAACATCTCACTTGGTACAAACAATAAACAATAAACTATTTGTAACTATAATGATATATGATGGAATTAGGCACCTATCCATTTCATTTTCTGATGATCATGCTACCATATAGATCCCTAAACCTTTTGGACAAAATTGTATAACCTAAAATTTCAGTACTCATTTGGTTAACAAATGTTTCCTTGTAATAATAGTGAGTTATAGTCCAAGTACCATGACCTTAACATTCATGGACTATTTCCCAATGTTCACTGAATTTGTGATATTTTACAATCCAATAGAATTTGGAGAATTTAATTTATATTTAAATACATATTACCTCACTTTTTGTTAGAGTTTACTATCAATAAACCATATTTAAATTGTTATGACATTCACGAATGTAAACTACTCATGGAAAGAGTCATAGAACTGATCATGTAATAATCAAAAAATGGTTGCCTATGAAATTTTTGTTTCTATTCTTTCAGTTCAATAACATTATATGATCTTATAAAAATCAATAATTTTTAAAATAGATAAGGGTTAAAAATGTGCATGCATAAACACCATATATGATGGCGAGACAAAAATCCAACATTTAGATCACTTATTCTCCACCAAAAGAGTCCTAGGAAAATTTTGGGAAAGTTAAAGGAAAATAAAAATATTTTATAGGGCCAACCATTTTATCCAAGAAGAAGTCGTTGTTACATCCTAATTTTTTAGTATTTATTTTATTTAAAATAAAAACTATGTAAATACATTGTTTCACACAAAATAGAAAATTAAACAATTGGCCTCATATATTAGATTATTGTAATTATATAAATTATATGAAGAATAAACCCAAAATAATATAAAATTGATTTATCAATAATATATTATTACATTTACATGAAAATAATTAAAATTATTTTTTCCATAAATTCTTTTAAGGAACTATTTTTTAAATTGTTTTTTATTTAATCTTTTCAAATGAAATTTAACCCTTTTAAATGATGACTGGAGTAATCTATAATTTTTATAATGTATAAAATAATACACTTGAATTAATTTTATTGAAAAAATTGATGTGAAAAAATATTAATAACACTTAATGTTTCAAATGAATTTTTTTTAAAATATAAATATTTTTTATATTTACTATCTATAGTTCAAAGATAAATTTTTAAATATAATAATTTTATTTATATATAATTTACATGGTTATTTAAATTTCAAATTTTAAATTATATTAGGTTAAATTTTTAAAAATATTATCAAATGGTTGATTTTTTTTATGAATAGTGAAAAACAATATTATTACAAATAGCCTACATTTTTATCATCATTAGGATATAAAACTGGTATAAAAATATATGGAAAACTTTTAGGTCTTGAATTGGTATTTATAAATTGAAACATAAAATTAAAAACATGATATTAAATTTTAAAACTCATTCATGACATTTTCAATCTAATGTTTCATTTTATTCTAATAAAAAAAATTTCTCTTTTATTTTAATTTATTTTTTTAGAAGTATAACTTCTTTATTTTCTTAATATAAAACTCAAATTAACATATTTTATTTAATATTGACCCAATATATTCCATGAGAATCAATACTATTGAATATTTTTGTGTTAATTAATATTTATTCAAAATATATATTTTCTCTGAAAAATGATTTTTTGATTTGTTAAAAATAGTTATATTAATGTTAATTTTTACCAACTCTTGAAATCGAATCCTTTGAAATGAATTTTATATATATTAAAAAAATTAATTAATATAAAGAAAATAATATTTATAAAATTTTTTGTCAAATTAGTTACCTACCTTGATAAAAACTGATGTCACACTTTGATATTTTAATAGAACATTATGTTTGATAGCATATATGACACATAGCACTAAGCATAAGTATACCATGAAACAAAATTATATAAATATGACCATAATATCCTAGTCAATAAATTATTGGGTAAAATTAGTAGTAATCTTATTATGATGTGTGTATGAAGGAAATACACAATATAAATAAACTGATTAATTATTAAAAAATCAGTTCTCAGGTTATTGTAAAGTTATTTTATACTTCAAAAATATTTTACCAAAAAAAGTGATTTATTTTTTTCTTATTTGTGAAAAAAATACTATAATAATTTTTTATAAATAAAATATCATTTTTTTATAAAAATAAATTTTTTATCAAAAGTAATAAAATTAGCTAATAATGAAAAAGTTGGATTTTTTTGAAAAAAAATCCAATGAATATTTTAAAATACTTATATTGAAAACTGTTTTTATTCATGAATTTGAAGTATTATATTTTATTTTAAAATGGATTAAAAGTAAAATTATTTATATTATATTATAAATTATAAAATTGGTTTCATTTAATAAAATTATAATAAATTTTTTTTATGAAAATATTTTTTACAAGAATGGATTTTTAGAAAAACAATCTATTTTTCAAGAAACATGTTTTCATAGAGTTCTTTGAATATAATTTAAAATTTATTTAATAAAATTATATTGATTGAAAATAATAAAATATAATTTATATTTTCAATTAGTTTGTTATAACTTGTTAAATATGTAATGTTTATTTATATGCATTATGAATTGTAATTATGCTAATATTGATCACCTTAGTAAAGTCTAATTCATTATAATATAGGTTAAAATTAAGGGATAAGGTCATAAAATTTGTTCTGAAATATTAATGTGATGAATGTAATTTTAACCTTATAATCTTATTCTTTAAATTTATTTTTCTATGAGAAACATGACATTAAAATTGACCAAAATAATTTTTAAATCAATAATGTTATAAAACGACACTCTCTATTTTTAATAGCAATTATTTTTCCATATATAGAAAAATAATGATATTAATGAAAATAAATTTTAATTTTGTGGTTAATGAAATTATTTTCATTGTATAAATTAATTTATAATTTCTTGAAATTATATAATTACTTTAATTCTTCAGATATACAACTATAGAACATATTGGATTAACAGAAAAATAAAATAAATATTTTTCAAATTACTAAAAGAGATGTATGTTTTATAATTTATTATTTAACAATAATTTTATAGATAAATAAGAAATTTTATAAATATTATAAATCAATATTTTATAATTATCCATTTTTATTTAATCATTTCAAGTCAAATTAAATGATATTGGTTAAAAATTAAAATAATGACATTTTATAAAAAATAATATCTTATTTTTTGATTTAAAATTCATAATGATCATAGATACATCCCACATAATTTTATATTTATTTAAACATAAACTAATGTCCATTTAAGGTTCATTTTTCATTTTATAATACCATTATCAACCATATGTAGTCAGAAAAGATTGATAATTTAGTAATGGTCAAAAGTGTTAATGAGGGTGGTTAAAACTATAAGATAATGTTTATAACATACCCAAAACATTTGGAAATTTTATTTTATTAATTCATTTAGAATTATCCTGATATTAAATTTTACTTATATCAATTATTATAAATTTGGACATCAAAAATATTTAATATTAATTTATCATTTTATGAAATTCCAAAAGTGACCCTCACCTCAACTACAAATGAACCCCCCTTATATCAACACTTGACACCTCATTGAGGAATATGAATTGAAAAAACCATAAAATAAATCTCTAATAAACATCCTTATGCATGAAATTAATGTGTTTTTCTCCCCAAAATTCAATACCTAGGGTCTTTAAGAAGATATCCAAAAGTGTTTTTGTAAAGAAAAGGTAATTTCCTTAAGCAATCACTTTTTTTTCACGTATTAATTTATATCTTATATATTAGTGGTATTTATAATAAAATGGTAAAATAAGTTTCATAAATATTCTAAAATTTCATAATGAAAAATAATGTACCATTACCCATCCACTTTTTTATCAAATAAGATGTGAAAGTATCGCTCATGCATATGTATGACTTATCATTTCCACGTAGTGATACAATTTATTATTTTATCATCATATGTTATGGATTGGTATTAACAAGGGTTTAATGATATATTTGATAATTATTATATTAATATACCTCTAAAATATATTATAACATCTTCTTTATTACCTTATTATATGTTCGGAAACAATAACATTGATCATGCATGTAGATGGACTACCACCCCCAAGAAGCAATGCGATTTATTTTTCAAGTATATTTTTATTTATGGTAATTATGTTTTATTTGATAAATAAATTTCTTTTATATTAAATAATATTGATTCTATAAATGTGAATTATTATTTACCTCCCATTCATTCCATCTGTTCAAACATGTAACTAACCTTCATGTGTACATATGGCATATAATCTCCATGAGTGTTGTTACTAATTTACCATCCCTAAATTCAATGGATTCCTATAAATATTTATTTGATGAAAATATATTATATTTATATTATTTTTCATATTCTATATATGATTTAACACAAATAAATTTAAAAATACCGAAGCAACACAAATAAAACAAAAATTAAAAATAAAGTAGTTATTACCCAAAAAAATTGATTTGAATAGAAGATTTTTTTATACAAGGGTGATTATATATTAGAAGTTATTTATATATGGTATTATGTATATGATTATAATTTTGAAATATATTTTTAATAAATATATTTTTTTATATAGTATTTTTTTGAACAATTATAATGGATTTTGGACATATGTTATTGGTTTATTTCACAATCTCATTATTATTTGAGGTTTTTTGTTTACCACTCTATTGGGAAATATTTCTCTTCCACATTCATGTTGTAAAAAAATATTTTATATTTTTATTTTAAATTATCTATTTATTGTTTTTTTATTCTTACCCATGTCAGAATTTTTACGAAATTGTTTAAAAATAATCAGCCTATCGTTTTATGAAAGAGGTAAAGATGTATTTTTTTAAGAAAAGTGTTAAAGGAATCTGTTTTTAACTTTTACAACATATTCATATTTTCCCATCCCTTGAAATAATATTTTCCATTAATATAAATTCACATGTTTACATGGTTAATTTGAAATTTATTGTTTCTTTGTATTTTTTAGGTTTTTTAAAATGAATATCAAAATGAAAAACTAATTTTTTACTAGAATTTTTAATCAAATTTTTTTCATATTTTTATTTATATATGAAAAAACTTAATTTTAGTTTTCCCACCATAATTATATATTTTCAATATACCAACCTTAGTATTTCTATGGATGGTTTATACCCATATTCACTATGGATGTATTTTTTTGATACCATTCATCAGGTTTCTACAGATTATTTATGATTATGATTATTGATTGAGGTATCATATTCTAGATTCAATATTATTTATTTTATTATGCCCCACCCATTTTATTTGAGTAAGTCATTTGACATATTGAGTGATGTTTGGGTTTCATTATATCCCTCTCGATACATCTATAGGACTTATGAGATAAACTAGTATGGATATCAGCTGAGGCCTTATACATTTATGTATGTTGTATTGGGATGAGGTCATCAAGGTATGATTATAATGTTCATAATTATGAATTACTTCTCTATTATATAATTTATTGATGCCTATGAGATTATTTTATTAATTATAATATCCAAAAATAATATTCAATATCATTTTATTATGTTTATTGATTTATTTTTACATAGTTTATTCTTTATAAATAATTATTTGGACTTATGGTATTGATTAATTTTATTTTTTATATATATTTACATGTCCATATTTTTTACACCTTGTTTGATCTTGTTGTCATTAAATGTATACATATCCTTACTGTGCATCAAATCTCATCCCATTCTTATATTTATTTCCAGCAAGATGTAATGAAATTCATTATGACTAATATTAATGGGTCTACAATAAGAAATAATAATTTATATGAATGTTTTATATTACGTATTCAAATGTGACATGAAATTAATTAATGTATATAATTTTCAATAAATAAAAAAACTATTTATTCCTATGTGATTTGATTTATTTAATATAGTGCCAATGTAAAAATTTAACCACCATATAATTATTACCAGGTTTAGTATATTTATAGTTAGTATTAGATACTATTTTTAGAAACCATGGGAACTATTTTTTAGAAAACATATATTGGGATATGTGAACCTAAGATTGGATTTCATAATAATCTCAAATAAACCATGTTTGTGATTATGAGATTAGTCATAATTTTTTTTCAAATTATGTAAAGGGTTTTACCAGTTTCAAAATAGTATATTATGATTAATAATTTAACACACTGAATGAAATTGTTTATAAATGGCCCCAATATGAAGGAGTGGAATCCTTTTCAATACATGTAATACATGTTAGGAATTCACCCCTAGGAGTGATTGTGAAGCAATATCTAGAGATATAGTTAGATTAGAAAAAATAGTAACTATATTGGGAAAAATGATTTATATTATAAGAAAGAAACATTCCCATATAGAAAAACCTAATAATCCACAAAACAATGTTAAAATTCCATAAAACTTCATGTATCAGCAACCTCCATCAATTAATATGACTACAAATCCATATGTAGTTTATAAATTGATAAAATTTGAAGAATTTATATTTCTATCTTTGGTATGTAAAGAAAGGGTTATGGTTTTTATAGAGGGTTTTCATCATTTAAGTGAATCAGATCAATGATTGTTATTAATTTTAAACATTAAGGATGTGGAAGAAATGGTGAATATTAAGTTGAAGGATTTTAAGGATCTTTTATTAGAAATGAATTTTTCACTTGAAATATGAGTGGATATAGAGATACATTTAACGATTTAGAGATATATGGAAGAGGAAAATGTTTTAAGTCATGAAACTATCCTTTTAAGAATAGCTAGCAAGGTTTCTAACTAGGTTAAAAACCCCAATAGATTGACTGACCATTTCTCTGAAGGTCTTAATCAAATACTTTGATAAGAGATATTATCTTAATCGTTCTCATCACATGTAGATATTTTATTATTTATTATCAATATTGAGAAATAATTACCAATGGTTTTTCTCCTAGAAATAAAATATATGAAAAGGAAGTGAAGGAAACGTCCAATGTGCAATGCTTTAACCAAAAGGACATTATGAACAATAGAAAATAAATATTCCCCAAGAATCCAGGGAATATACATCAGAAGAAAATAATATAACAAAGTCAAACATATGTTATTACTACTACCAAAGTTTAATGATAAATGTACATGTCTAAATAGAATTATGTAATTATTCTACATATGTATTTTTATCAATGGTATTTTTGTTATATAAATCATAAAATATATAATGATTTTATTGAATTATTTTATTCATTAAATATATACAAGAATATATTGACTAGTACATATGAAAAATAAAATTAATTTAATGGTAACATAATGTTTTATGGATAAAATAGGATTAAGTGAAATACAAACCTTATTATGTGATTTCTCTGGAAATAATATTGTTTATTTGAGGTAATGAAATTATTGATAACTTAAATTAGATTGTACTAAAGACCTTGGAGGTAATATCTAATTTTATTCCTGATGATGTTATATTTTTTTTCGAATTTATGATATAAATTCGATAATCTCATATTTTATTTGACTAATAAAGAGATATTTATTTCCTAGAACAAGGATATTTTATAGAAGGATTGATTCGTGATAACACCTACTGATTAAGGTATGTAAATGTGTGGTTAATTTTATAATTATGGGTGATTAATGATAGTTTTAAGTCAGATATTGGTTGAACATATTCCTAATTTATTTATATTGGAATTTGATTGTGTATATTTTAGATAAGATTTACGATTAACAACTTATAGAATGGATTACGTTTAACTTTGGATATTATTTATTTTGCTTAATGTATTGTATACCATATTTCATAATAAATGTTAAACATTTTTTTGGTAAATGTTCATAGGAAAAAGGAATTAATTTTGGATCGTATGATTCTTTCAAACATTACATTAGTCATTCATGCCAAAAAATATTCATCTCAAATACCATTTTATTGGTATAAGAGATAAAGTGAGAACTAATCTAAGATAATAAATTTTATGGAAATGTATGTTTAATACCCTAATTAATTTATTTGGATATTAAATGAATACATTTAATTTTTTAAAAGGATATCTGAATAAGAATGTTTTCCATTTACTTTTTCTATTATAAAATTAATTGTTTTTTTCCATCTGAATTTAATGATATTGTGATTGTTAACATTCTCATGAGAAAATTATCATTCACTCTCTGTTAATCCTTATGTTTATTTGTTCTCTTTCATGTCCATATTCTCACTTATCTCTAACTAACTCATATTTTTAAAACTATTCATTGTGGTTACCAAAATACATCCATTTAACTATTTTTAAAGGGATATATTAAAAATCCTATTTTTGTGTGGGAATTCAATATTGGTATTTTAAATGTGAAATCATTTATTGATTAATAAAATTATAAATTTAAATGGTAAAATTTATAAAATGGTAGATAATTTTACTCTATGATATTATAGAATATCACTATATTCGATAGTTTATATGACATGATTCTCTGAATATAAACAAACAATAAAATATTACTATTTATATATGACAATTATTACATAACTATTATATTACTGTGAAAAAATGGTAATAAGTGAATTAAAAAAATATAAATAAGGGACTTAATCAATAAAAATTACTTAATTAATTTTTATGAAATAAATAACAAATTTTTATTACTGTTATTTTAATCATTCGAAATAATTTTCACTGATAAAAATGATTTTTGTTGTGTTTTCTAAAAATATAAAACAATCAATTTTAGGAAAAATAATAAATCTTATTATAAAAATGACATAATTATTTATTTACTATTACCAAAATTATCTTTGGGTGAGATTATTGGATTTTTATAAAGATATTTATTTTCAATTGGATAGTGAAAAATACATCTCTTTATTGAAAATGATATTATTGTATCAATGATTTTAAATGTTTTATTTACATAAATTGGTTCACTGAAATTAGTTATATTATATTATTAATAATCAAAATTGGTTTCATTTAATATATTTTATAGTTTAATTTTGTATGAACACATTTATTATACAAAAAAATGGCATTTTAAAAATAAGCAATATTTTTATTAAAATAGGTTTGTATTTTTTTCAAAAATATTTTGAAATTAATTTATAAAAATTATATAGATGTAATTTTATAATCTCAGTTTCATATTAAGAATTAGGCCATTAATATTTAATAAACAGGTCCCTTTTATTATTAGGCCTCATGAATAGTAATTATGTTAAATTTTATCACAATATAAAGGATAAATCATGTTAGTCTAGGTTAAAACTATTTGAAAACATCATGATATTTTATATTAGCTATTAATAAATGATGTAAACTAGGCCCATATAATATTATGATTTTAATTGATATGTTTAATGGACCCTTACCCATGAAAATGATCGATATAATATTTAAATCATAGAAAGATAAAAAATGTCACTCTATTAGTTATACATACCCATTGTATGTCCATATTAGGAAAACTGAATATATGAATAAAGATAAATGAATTTTTTTTGTATGATATAAATATATTTATAATTTTTATAAATTATAATGTTACTTTAAAATCTAGTGATAATATATTAAATTATTTATTATCACTAAAAAAATGAATGGTTATAATGATATTAAATGTCATATAATTTGAATAATTTAATATATCCAATTATTTTTCTATAAATACATGAAATATTAGGTAGATCATAACTGATTATATTTTAATTCACCCTTAGTATGCATTTATTTGAATTAAAATTATATGAATATTGTAAAAAATTACCTTAATGATATTTCATAATAAGTGATATATTATAAAATTATTTAAAATTTAGAAAAATAAATGTGATATAGTTTCAAAAGGAAAAAATTTTCTCTTTTTGGGCCTTTTTTTATTTTATAGTTTCATTAATATCTGTCAATAGGTAGAAGAAATTAATATTTCTATAAATGTTGAAAGTGTTAATGAGTGGTTAAAAATAAAAGATAAGGGTGAAGACATTCCCAACAATAGAGAGATATTTTTTATATTAGAGTATTTATACACATAATCCCATTATACTATAATATTATCAAATTTTAACCTTTTAGACATCAAAATTAACATATATTAATGTAATATTTTTTGAAATTCCAAAAGTTACTCTCACTTATATTATAAATGAACACCAATTGTCTCCATTCATAACACCACATTGAGATATATTTAATAAAAAACCATTCATGTTTACCTTTTATAATTATTTTACATGTTTTGAGTGATTTTATCCTCAAATTACAAACCCTAGGGTCCTGAATTGGTGATCCAAATGAGTTATTAGAAAGAAGGGTTAATCGCATTAACAAATCAGTTTCATTTTTTACTTCTTCTTGTATATACTATAAATCTATTATATATATATCATAAAATGAAAAAATATTTATCATAAATATACTTAAATTTTATTTTGATTATTAAACCACCGTTAACCACCCTCTTTTTCACTATATAGGAAGTGAACCTATCGCTTCTGTGTGTGTACAACTTATTATCTCTACGTAGCAACAAAATTCATTTTTCATCATAATCTATTATATATGATTATTATACTGTTGTAAATTATTATATATGATTAATATGAAATTATTATACCCCTCTGAATATTATAACATATCTATGTTATTTCATTTTTATCCATTTAAAAAGATAATGTCGCTCATGCGAGCGTGTGGACTACCACCTCCACAAAGCGATATGATTCATTTTTCATTTACATTTTAGGTTGATGGAAATGTGGTTGTATTTTATTAATATAAATTATTTATATGATATATATATTTATTTTTTTAAATGTGATTTATTATGTACCTTTATTTCATTCTATCTTTCAAAAAATGGTTATATTGTTCACTTGTACGTATGTCCTACCCTCTCTGTGAACAATGTAATTGATTTTCTATATTTCAATTTTATTGATAATTCTAAATTTTAACATAATAAATAAATATTATATTTATATAATTATTTTAATTTTTTAGATTCTGTAACATGGATATACTAACAATTATTGAATCTACGGAATAAAAACATACATAAAAACGAAAGAGTTTTTACCCAAAAAAGTGAGTTTAACAAAATATTTTTAATAAAAATGTGAAAATGATTATAATTAATTTGTGGTATTATTTATATGATTATGGTTTTAAAATATATTTATAATAAATCTATATTTTTTATTTAGGAGGTTCAAAAATGAAAAAATGAAATCAGACCATAGCTAAGGGTTTGTTTCACAATTTCATCATTATTTGAGTTTATTCATGTTCATGTATATACTAAATAATATTTATCTTAAATACCACTTTTCTTCAAAAAAAAATTTTGAAAATGTTTTTACTATTTTCCAATTATTTTTCAATCTATTTTTATCCATTTTAATACTTTTTACAAAAAAAATTATAGAATCATCCAATCGTTTTCAGAATGAGGCACTTTTTCATTTTTTTAGAAAAAAGTAAATGTAATTTTATTTTTACTTATAATACATTGAAGTATCTTCAGAAAATATAGAATAATATTTCATTTGGGAATAATTTTTATGTTTATAAAATTACTTTTAATGAAAAATTATTCTTTAAAATTTTATATGTTTTCAAAATTTATTTTCAATTAGAAAATGTTATTTTTATCAAGAATGCTTAAAAAAACAAAAGTTGATTTTATTCATTAATGAAAAATTTATTATTTTAATAATGTTATGTATGGAATATTATTTAATGATACCATCCTTACTATTAATTCGGATTTTTTTTGGCCAATTTGATTGGGGATGTGTTATTTTGATAAAATTCCCCATATTACCCTTGATGGTGTATTATTATCATTATTTATTTTTAAATTACAAAAAAAATTAGTTTCAAAATAAAAATTTATGTTGATTATTTATCTCCTATTTCATATGATTATTGAAGAAGAAATTTTATGTGATGTGTGGGAAACTATTCCCAATTAATTAATTATTGTGACTCATAAGCAAATTATCATGGTTATCAGATTAGGACATACCCATTTATGTACGATTTATTGACAGGATCGCATGATAGTATGTTTATCATGTATTAAATTATTCATGACCTCAATATGGTATTAGTTGTTGAATTCCTTAATATATTTATTTTTTTATAATATCTATGGATAAGATTCAAGATCATGAGATTATTTATATGTCATTAATTTATCATCACTTATCCATAATATATTATTCATCATGTAATGTTATTGATTAATTTTCATATGTTTATAGATATTTACTTTCCTTTATTTGTTGTGATTTATTTATTCAATTTTTCATTTTTATGCATATACATACTAAGAATCTGGTCTCTCCTATTTCTTGTTTCTCTTTTCCTTAGGATGAAATGAAATGATTTATGACTGATGGACATGTTAATCTAGAGGAAATAATGAGTTCCTTGACTAAAATTCTATGTTGTATTTTATGTTTTATTATATAATGAAAATTTTAGGTATGTATCATATTTTTTACGAATTGTTCAATATTCAGTCCAATGGAATTATATTTCTTGTATATATATATAATGTAATAAAGTAACCATAGGATTTGGGATAATATGTTAGTGTCATATACAATAGAGTTACCACATTAAATGTAAAAAGAGGGAAAATAAATTAAAAAATGATTATGCTAAAATACATAAATACTTTATATGTATGATTAAATAATTTTTTTTAGAAACTCACTATTCCAATAATTCAAATTTGACTAATTTAGTGAAAATATTTAATCATAATGGTATTCATATTAATTTAATGTTATTATAATTTATAAGAGTTACACTCCCCATACTTATAAAAGGACCCCACTTTTACATAATTATCTTTCAATGTCTTATAACATTGTCTAAAAATATATATACCAAAATCACATATAATGATCATATCTATATCCTATAGATTTTGTTATTCCCAAAAGCATGATATATAAACCCTATATAGTTCTTTTCAAAGAATAAAATCCATGGAGAGTGTATTTGATCTATCCTTATCCATCTTAGTTTCATTATTCATAAAAATTCTCTAAATAATTTATAAATAACATGATATAATTACATTATTATCCTATATGTAGTAATTGGTTTTTCTTCATATGTAAAAAAACATTCTATATTCTTTCTATTAATTGAAAAATAAAAATTTAGTTTCTGTGTACCTTCAAAATGCTTCCTTTATGAATGTATTCTTTCATTTTCCATACCCACTAAACATAACCCCATATAAATGTGGAATAAATGAATAATTATGATATTTATAACATAATATTTCTATTATGAATATAAATACTTAGTTATCTTCTTTTCATTTTATCCAATTTAATTGAGAAAACATCACTCCTTTGTATGTGAAGACTAACTATTTCTGGATTCATAACTTTTAATTTTTACTAACACTATATAGTGAACATAATATAAAGTAATTAAATTAATAAATATGATATTAGTAATGCTATTATATTATATAAAAGCGATATTATTATTATAAAATAAAATTTTATTACTCACTCAACTGTTATAATTTGTTCCATTTTTGGTTGGGTTTTCCACCGACTTCAACATTGATATAACGATTATGTTATGAATGGTTATGGTATTTTTAATAATTCTAATATTATTTTATAATGATGAATTTATAAGGATTTAAATATTTTTTATTTTTTATTTAAATTTATATTCATTTATAAAATTGATACATTTTATTAAAACAAGATATCTAAGATTGAAACTTATAGGCATTCAATGGATACCAACAACATAAGATCCAAGAAATGGATATGGGAGTCCAAAATGATTTAAAAAATACAAATTAACCTCATATTGAACATGATTCAGATTATGAAACCATGAACAGGGGTTATGGAATGAAACCAATGAATTTATGCATGTAAGGGAATCAACAAAATTAATTCATTAATATTTACAAAGAGTCAATAATAAATGGGTAAAATGATATTACAATAAACTATATATGGTATGTTAAAAATAGTGTTTGAATATATGTGTAAAACTAATCTAATCATATTATTCTTGGAAAATAGAGCTCATAAAACTTAATAGAAGTCTCATGTTGGGAGTTTTTCTTTTAAGCTTCCTTTTAATTTTTTTCAAAG
Source organism: Viscum album (assembly GCA_963277665.1). Classification (NCBI taxonomy): domain Eukaryota; kingdom Viridiplantae; phylum Streptophyta; class Magnoliopsida; order Santalales; family Viscaceae; genus Viscum; species Viscum album. Next base: position 1,142,378,799 of record OY728159.1, on the reverse strand, counting down.
TTTTCATTAATATTTTTTTATCCATCCATGTCCTTTTGATTATTTAAAAAATGTTGTTAAATATACATAAATTATTGTTTATGTAAATTTAAACTTTATTTGAATTTTTATAAGGAATAAAATAGAAAAAAAATTAATGATTTATTTTTTTTATTGTCATTAAACAATTTCTAAATAACCATTTATTAAATCATTACCACATGGTCAATTTTTTGAAATCATCATGACCATTTTTCATTTTAAATTTTACATTCAATGTTTTCATGTGTTATACATTTTAATTCAATTTCATTTTATCTCTGAATAATTTATTTTAATGATTTTTTTAAAAAGATCTTACTATATTTTATTTTAATGGATAACTATATGTGTTTATGATTATTTTGATCATACGGATGTTTTGTGGGTTTTTTAATGAATATGAAAAAACATGTGTCATTAAATCATGTTATGATCAAGGAAATATACATGATGATTCATGGGTATTATATAGTATTCCAATGAATTGGGTGGTGATTTATTCTCCATGATATATGAAGCTACAATTAATTTGGAATGTCATTCCATTTTGAGTTTTCTTGGAATTATCTTGTTAAGTTATTACATAATATGTTTATTATAATTTTAGATTTTTATATTATATAATTTAGTGTTTGATTGAAGACGTTTTACAATGTATAATTCATGATTTATTGTTCCATATAAAAATTTTTTAATAAAATTTGATAAATTAATTGATTTTATTATATCAATTACTGACTGATTCAAGCCAAGATAAGGTTATAGAATGAATTTTTTAATGAATTATATGTATTTATATTTTATAATGAGTTTTCATTGAATAGTATATCACTTACTGAGGTTTTTATAGCATCCAAAATTTGCAAATTTTCTTCATATAGACTAACGATATGTTGGAACTATAACAGTGTAAGTTATTTAGTTTTTGTGACTCGTATTGAATGCGGAAAAAATTCCATGAATGATATAGGAAACTAAATATAAGTGCATATCATTATATAAAAAATGTAACCATTTTGAAAAAATTTCCTATGTAATGTATGAGTTTTTGTAATTCCCTAAAACCCTATACTTAGAAAATCATGGGATTGTAGGAGTGTACAATCAAAAAAAATTAAACTCCAAATTATGGTGTTTTTGAAAAGGTATATTATTTTTGGTTTCAGATTATGAATTAGATAACTATAAGAATTAGGTTTTCAATTTGATAATAATTTGAAAGATATAGAAAACTATTTGGAATAATATATTTAGTTTAAATCAAAATTTATATGTCTTTTATTAAAGTAATTATTATTATGTTAAGAATAATTGTGGTTATTTGTGTGGGATTTGTGCCTTAACCTATATAATTTAATAGATGGTTACATATTCAGGGATATTATTATATTTATTATATTTATAAGTGAGTTTATTATGATTTTATTTGTAATAATCACACATAAAATTTATATTTTAGTGATTTACTAGAACAAGAGGATTAAAAAGTCATAATATTATTGATCCCACGATATATTAGGTGTTGTTTGTAGAAATTTAGGTATGAATAATTAATCATTGTTATTTAACATGTTTTATGAAGCATTTTTTGAAAATAATCGAAAAATTTATAATGAAAATTCACTTTTATAATGGAATGAAATAAATAAATTATCACAATCACAATCTAAATCGTAAAAGAGTTCTATAATCAAAAGGTTGATGTGCCTATTCAGTCATATCACTAAGCTATCATGGTATGCATTTTGATATTCATTCAAATTTATGGTTTTTGAAATATTTATTAATGACATAGAAATTAATGATTAATATAAAATCTATAAATGAGAGTATTCATATATAAATATATATTCATTTTAGAGAGAATAAATTGTGGCATTGAAATTTATTTTAATTGGAGATAATTTAACATTGTTATATTTTAATAAATAAATTCTTTTAAATGAACACTGTATTAAGTAGTGTGTTTTAAATGAAATCTCGAAATAAAACATGGAATAAGATATTAGATGAGCATTATTACGAAAAATAAAAATAGAATAAAAATATTATTATATAAATATGTAGTAATCAAATAAAAATAATTACATTATGATAATAATTATTTAATATAATTTAATGTTCAAAATGATTTTTTACAAAGAACTATTTTTTAATGTTGTGTACCAAATCCTAAGAAGTTAAATTGATAACATTTAAAATATTATTATTAAAATACATAATATCTATAATCTATAAATTAATATATTAACATTCCTTAATTTTCAAAAATTGATGAGAAATAAGAACAAGAAAATATGATGTTCCAAATGACAATTTTTTGTGAAACCACTTTAAATTTAATTTTTTATATTTTCATTTAATATAAATTTTTACATATATATATAATTTCATCAAATTAATTTTTTTTTAGAATTTTTAAATTAAATATTTTTTTGGGGAGATTTTTTTCCTAAAATGGGTAATTTTTATATAAACAATGGAAAATATTGTTTTTCAAATATTGTGAATTTATTACATTATCTAGATATCAGATTGAAATTATAATATATGAATCATTTTTAAAAACCATGTATCTCTACAGAAAAACAATGCTATTTGCGACTGGTTATTTGCGATGGGTTAGTAGCCCATCACAAATAGTCCTTCGGAAATATTTTAGCGGTGAGGGAACCTACCGGTCACAAATTATAAGTCTTTAGAGACGGAAACATGGTTCCCAAAACAAAATCATTGGCAATCAGAGCACATAATTACAGTGGATAATGTATTTTTGATGGGATACAGTAGCCCTAACAAATACCTAATGGAATTTCATGTATTTCTGATGGAATGTATATATAGTCACAAATAGTATGTCACTAGGTGGTCTTTTGCGACGGGTTCCGTCATAAAAGACTTTTTAATCCAAGGGTATTTGCGATTGGTCCCATCGCAAATGCTACTATTTTTTATGGATTTTCCGTCGCAAATAACCCTTTCGTATGTAATTTAATGTATATATACCAAATTTGTTTTCCCAAATTTCATTTCAATCTCTACTCTTCTCTCGCTCTCTAGTGATTTATTTTTTCTAAAAAAAATCAAAGATTAATGATTAAATTTGGGGCATTTTTCGCCTCTTATAAACATGAAATACTTAAGTTTTAAAGTATTTATCTATTTCTTTAGTTAATATAATTTCTTTTAATTATAGTAATTCATAATTAGCTATAGTTAAATTAAATTAGAATTAGATCGTTTTATTTGTCATTCTTTATGTTTTTTTCCAATAATTATGGGTGATTAGTATGAATTATTGTTCATTAATAATTATTACACTAATTAGTAATAATTAGGTTAAAATTGTAGTGATTATAATGAAATTGTAATAATTAGTATTAAATCACAATAATTAGTATTAAATTGACATAATTAGTATTGAATTTTAATAATCAGTATTAAATTGAAATAAGTAGTATTAAATGGAAATAATTAGTACTAAATAGAAATGATTACTATTAAATTGCAATAATTAGTAATAAATTGCAATAATTAGTAATAAATTGCAACAATTAGTAATAAATTGCCACAATTTGTAATTAACTGCCACAATTTTTAATAAATTGCATAAAAAAAAATAATTTGTAATAATTTGTAGTAAATTACAACAATTAGTAATAAATTGCCATAACTACTAATAATTAGTAACAATTATAAATAATTATTAAATATTTAGAATAATTATTATCATATTGGAATAACAAGTAATAAATTGAAATAATTAGTAATAAATTTGAGTGATTAGTAATAATTAGTAATAATTAGTAACAAATTGATATAATTAGTAATAAATTGATATAATTAAAAATAAATTTCAATATTTATTAATAAATAGAAATATGTAGAAGTAAGTTGAAATAGTTGGTCATAAATATTAATAATTAATAATAAATTGCAATAATTAGGAATAAATAGTAATAATTACCAATAATAAGTAATATATTGAAATAATTTGTAATAAATTGAAATAATATGTAATATATTTGAATAATTAGTAATAAATTAAAATAATTAGTAATAAATTGGAATAATTATTAATAAATTGGCATAATGGGAAATAAATCATAATAATTAGTACTAAATTGGAAAAATTAATAATAAAGTAGAATAATTAAAAATTATTAGTATAATGACTAATAACTAGTAAAAATTAGTAAAAATTAGTAATAAATTCTAATAAATTGGAATAAATATCAATAATTAGGAAAAACTAGTAATAATTTTCAATAAATAGTAATATATTCCAATAATTATTAAAAAATAAAAAAATAATTCATAAATTTGAATAATAAATAATAAATTTTAATAATTAATAATAAATAGTTATTAATTGCAATAATTTAGAATAATTATCAATAATTCAGAAAAATTATAATAATTTGAAATAATTAGTAATAAATTCCAATAACTTGTAATAATTCTGAATAATTAGTAATAAATTATAGTAATTAGTAATAAATTATCATAATTAATAATAAATATTTAATAATTAGGAATAAATTGTAATGAATTGAAATAAATTGTAACAATAAGTATTAAATTCTAATAATTTTCAATAAAATTGTTTTACTAAATTACAACAATTAGTAATAATTATTAATAAATTAAAAAAACATTAATAATTAATAAAAAATTGTGATAATTTGTAAAAAATTATTATAATTAACAATATTTGGAAATAATTAAGAAGAACTTATAAAAAATTCTCATATATTGTAATAAATTAACACAATTTCCAGTGTATTTGCGGCTCCATTTTTCTGATTCCTTATCTCCTTACAGTATTCTCTAAATGAAAAAAATATGAAAAATATACCCTCACATACAGATATTTATTTTTGTATGCATGATAATAGAGAAAAGAATGTTCAGAAATTGTTTCTTGTCATTATCATGAAATCAAAAATAGATATGAGTATGTCATAAAACATTTTTATACTAATTTCTGTCTGAGAAAGTTATAAGGATGCGGTCCATCGAGAAAAAGAGGCTCTTTTTCTTGATAACACATCTCAATTGTCTTTGTCTGAAATCACATTGAAAATTTTTCTCAGACATAGGGATATTCATTTCTATATGCACGAAGATTGAGAGCAAGGAGGCCTCACCGTGCTGCTCTCCATATTCACACATAGAGAAATGGATATTCATTCACCTTAGTAGATTTTTCAAACTGATTTCATTCGAAGACAAGGGAGATGAGTCATCATGGAAAAAGAGCTTCCACCAATCCATTAGAAATTATGTCACCGATAATAAAAAAAATGTAAATTTTTTTTTAATAACAAATAATAATTGGTGGTAATGTCTATAAATAACAATAAGTTAATAAAGAATATTATAAAAGATAAAATAAATATTGTAAATAAGTATGAGATAATATAAATTATTATAATTTGATAGAAAATGGATTTTAATTATCTTCTATTTTTTTGATAGTGTTTTTCTTTTATCAAATTATACAAAAAAATATTTTCTATTTTTAGAGAAATATGGAACATTGAAGTTGAAAAAAATCATTATTAGATGATTGTGCTTGAATAAATCGGTGCAAGAATCCAAAAAGTTCTTATTTATATACTTTATATATTAAGGGTGTTGAAAATTTATTATGATTTTCATAATTAAGTCTTGAATTTGTTTCAGAATGGATAATTAAAAGTCCTCTAAAAAATGTGGTCTACAGATGTTTTACACATTTGGAAACTTTGGTTATCATTTATTGGATTTTGTTTTTAAAATAGATTTTTTTTATCAACATGGTGAACATAGTTCTAGAGATGATAATAATAAATTGGTTCTGGATCCATCACAGTTATAAAATTTAGTACTTGATGTGGCAGGATTATCCTTTAGTCATACTGAAACCTAAGATGATATTTATCTAAGTCCTTAGTTAGAACCATATAATTTTTATGAGTTTTTGTTATCCACTGAGGATGTCTTATTTCTTGGATTCAAGATAAGAAAATTTTAAGCATTTACTAAATTTATGGTTATAAAATCAGATAATGGAATGTTAAATATGTTGTTTTGTTCATATATTATATTTGGTAAAAATACAGGTACTAGAAGAAAATTTTTTTCATACATATTTATATGAGAGAAAGGGACTGGTTCTTAATATGGTTCTTGGTTATCAAAACATTAATACATATTCAAATGATTTCATTTTATATTATGGTGAAAATTAGTCGTTGCATAGTTGTCTCACATGTTGAAAATCAAGATATACAGAGGCTCAATAAGAGATGTCTGGATTGATTCCTATAAATAATGTTGAGATATTTCCAACTTATACCTAGATTGTAGTGTGTATTTATGTCTCAGAACATAGTGGAATTGATGTCATGGAGTAAAACCAATATTCTAACCATTAAATCCTTAAATCATTTCTTTGATGATGATTCAAGAAAACATTTTGTCAAAGATCATCAATATTTTTCGTTACAATCCTTAAATGTGTGATTGGGTCTTTCAGTTAAAGGTTTCCCTCTATTTCTTTATTACAATAATTAGTATTCATAATGGAATGTCTTTGTAACACTATAAAAATAACCTCCTTATTTTTTAATGAAAGTACCATATATCATTTTGACCTTATAAATTCTAGGAGATCCAAAAATAATACTTCTTTTTAGTTCAAACCCTTGATTGATGAGTTAATTTCATTGTGGTGTAATGGTGTCAGAATATTTGATATTACTGAAAAACCAAATTTCATGCTGAAAACTGCATTGATGTAGACAATTAGTGACTTTCATGCATATTGAATGTTATCTATATATATTACATATAGTCCAAAATCATTTTGGTACTTTATGATATACCAGAAATAATTTACGCAGGGAAATAGAAAACAACCTTGTTTTTTTAATGTCAGCGTAGATTCCATCCAACTGATCATACATTTTGGAGGAAAAAATATCATTTCAAAAAAGGAATAATTGATATATATGGACCTCCAAAAATGATATAATGTACAAAGTTATAATAAATTATCTCTTTATTACCTCCCATCACATTTGGACCAATAAAAACCAATAGAAAATTGATGGATTTGTGAAAGAACAAAACTGGATAAAACTGATCATTTTCTGGGATCTTCTATATTGGACTAATTTTTTGGCATGTCATATATTGATTGTAATGAATATTGAGAATAACTATTTTTAAAATTTATTTCATCAAATTTTTGATACACTAGGTAAGACCAAAGGTAATGTAATGGAACAATTAAATTTTTCCAAAATTTTACGATGGCCAAGAACTTGAAGTGTTTGAAAATGTTATATCTCATAATTTAATGTAGAAATAATAATTTTAGACACTCTCCCAAGATAATAAATTATTATTTTGTTAGTGGATTGGATATTTGAGACTTCTATATGGTTTTGCTTCAAATTCGGGGATATTTTTTTTGAAATTATCATATTATGAGATTAAAAAAATCTTGATTTTCATTTTATAATTGAAAGACTTCAACCAATTATATTAAGAATTTTTAATAATTCTATGATTTGGGATACACTAAAAAACATATCATATTTTTCATTAAATATTTGTTATGAAAAAAAGCGACTAAAATTCATTAATTATACTACAAGAAAATGTTTCTTTTGTTTTATATCAATGGTAGAAAATCATTCACTGGAATTTTTTACTCAATCGAACAATTGATATTACATTTCTTGCATGGAGAAAAATTTGGAGGTTTGGTACGGTTACGATGGATAAATCCATTCAATAGATGCATGAATAAATTGAATAATAATGTACTTAACAAAGCATCAATTGAAGGTTCCATTCTAGAATATTATTTGAAATATGAATTTTTGTTTAGCTCTCATTACATTCAGTATGAATATACCTACAATGAAAATTGTATTGGATATGAAGAGGGAACTATTGATGATGAAATAGGATATAAATTATCAGCTTTCAATCAGCCTAAAAATAACTTTATAGAAGTTCATGAATGATAGATTTCAGATTATGAACATCAGAGAGTGCATACATATGATCTACTAAACTTTGATGAAATGACACCATTTTTGTAGTGATTTCTCATATCACTTATTCTATAATTTTTTTATAGTAAATTAATTTTTTTTATATGTAGGTTATATGATAATAATATCAAGATGTAGATTCCCCAAATTACAGTAACTTCTCTGGAAGAGCGTTGGAAATAAACATTTCATACTTGTTAAAAAAATTGGCAACATAATATTTTTTAACATATAAAATAAATTTATTATATCTTATATTGATAACTATTTTACAATTTTTTAGGTATTTCAATATACCGATAAAATTTAAAATAAATTATGTGTATTGAGTTATGTACCATAAAAAATTGTTAAATATTATATTGAATATGTGAGGAATGGTTATCGATTTCATGAACATGCATATGGGGGATCCAAAAAACAATGAATATTGGTGTTTTGTTGAAGGGATCTCATCATATGAAACTTATTTTTATTTTTATGTCATGATAGATGAAATTATTGATATTTATTATATATGACAACATTATAGAAAAATGTTTAACTATCAATTGTCAGATACTAATAGTAGATTGTTTGTTTATTTGACACATGGAATCATTGATATTAAATATAACAGTCTTATTAGCATAAATGAACCTGTTTTATTGGTTCATTAGGATCATCGAATTTATTATTCAAAATATTGTGTTTCCATAAGAGATTTTATTTATTGGTGGAAGATAATAAAAAATAAATCTCAAGAAAATTGGATTAATCAAAGTGAATGTGGCTCTGCAGAAGTTGAAGGAATTAAAAATTTTCAAGTGACTACTCCAAATCCATCATTTTCATGAAGTGACATGTATATTGATGATGAAACAAAATATTTAATCATTGATGGTTTATTTGATGTTAATGATGTTACAAATGGATTTGTAATGAAAAGTGATGATTAAAATGAAATTTAAATGGAAATTGATGATGCTCATGAGGAATATGAATACATTTACATAATCAAATGTATAGATAAGGATAAAGATGAACATTGATAATGTTAAATCATGGTTATAATCATATATAATATATATCTATATAAAATAGTTGTTTTGAAGTGTTATCTAAAAATAATAATTTCATGTTTCAGATGAATAAGGATTTCAATAGTCTGTTAAAAGAAGTTGTGGAACCATTATAAGAGTAGGATGTTGGGTCATCTAACCCTCATACTTCTAGAGGTTCAAGGTAGAATCAGAGGGGGTGTGGGCCTGTGCAGTTAATGACTTGTGGCCTGATACCTGAGTGACATCCATGTCTTGGATTTGATCCACACGTATAGAGTAACATTTACCTAAATATTTTATTTTGATTTAAATAATTTATTTATATAATAATTATTTGATTATTTGTTATTTTTCTCACATCTCTATGCATATTGTTACTGGAAATGGGAGAGATATAATATGAAATTATTTTTCTAATGCATGGGACTCATGAGATCAGATATCCATTAATGTGAAACAATTCACCTTAGATCATTGGCTGGTATGTCAATAAATAATATTTATTTTGAAAATAACTTAATTAATAATTTGATATTATAAATTATTTGTATGCTTTATGATATCCCATTAATGAGAGTATTTTGTGGGCTATCTAGAGAGAATGACAAGGGACTATGTGTCAGAGTTATAGTTATGTTTTACTCAATTTCAAAAGGAAGGTAATGGAGAAACCAAGAGTGATAGAGGTTTACGAGTCTTATCATGTCCAAAAACCAGATTACATTGCATCTCAGGTTTGGGATGGAATATGTTCACACCAGTTGGGTGGTCTTTTTCATAGGAGATCATCTGTACGGGAACATAACCGGGGGAGACAAGAGGTGACACATCGAGATGGTAGTCATACCATCAGTACACATATGGAAAATATAGTAATTATTTTTATAAAATATTTTATATATCATGAAATTTAAATACATTATTTTATATTAATATAGGTCGTTGAACATCCCGATATTTTGGAGCTCGACATTTATAGGAGGATGTATAGTTATCCAACAACTACCGAGATTAGAGGTGCTTTCCAGTTTCAGATATTGGTCAATATTTTTCGGTTTTAGTATAATATTAAAATGCAAATAATATTTTAACTAATTTTATTTTAAATTTAAGATGAAGTAGTCATATAAGGCTATGACTTATCATACATAGGCATAGATTCAGGCGGAGACCGATGCTCGGACTAGTTCTCATCAATTTAATGAGACTACATGGATGCAAGCTACCCACTGTGTCTTTGAGAAAGGTCGGGTTGCTGGTATAGGCTCTTGATTGATGTGTGTGGATTATTATGGAATCACTGTGATGTCATCATCCAGCTCAAGAGGAACTCGTGGAGTGTCATCTTCTTATTCTTCATAGTATTAAGTCATTTGAGATCTTGGATAGAGATTATAAAGAGTATGCATAGGGTACAGGAGAAGATGCATCAATGGCAGTAATAGTAGCATGAAGAGTTTCTATGATAGCAGTAGCATCAGCAGTAGGAGATGCAGGAGGAGATGTGTCAATGGTGACATTAGTAAGAGAAGGAGTCATTGGAGTACATGTGATTTCTTACTCATGGTTTAGGGATAATGTTTCCTCTACCATCTCTTCCAGACAACCCTCACCCTTAGCGATCTATTTATTTTTTATGATCTTACATATGAATATAAATTTTGTCTTTAATATTAACTATCTATATTTTTTTTATTGTGCATTTTGTTATATTGTTGCGAATATTATAATTTTTATTATATATTTAATTTTTTATTATTGTATTACTTTATTAACAATAAATATATTTTATTATTGTATAATTTATTATTTTCTATTATTTTTTGAGATTATATTTTTATTTTATTAACTATTTATTTATTTTTTATTTATTCTTTATTTATTTTTTTATTGTATATTTCATGAATATTGGTGTTTTCAATATTTAATAATTTTTTTTATTTCTTTATTATATTTATTATTATTATTGTTATTATTATCATATTTTCAATATTATTTTTATTTTTATAATATAAATATTATTTTCTTATTTTTTAAATAAATTTAATTTACTAATATTAATATTATGATTTCATTAATATTAAAATTATTTTATAATCGTAATTTATATTTATTTTTTTACACTTTTTGTGATGATCATGTCACAAATAGTTTTTATGACTATTTTTGACAGTTCATCGCAATATGGTATTTAAACCCACAATGAAAATATTTGTGATGGGTGTACATCTCATCACAAATTTTATCTTTTTGTGACTAACCGTCACAAGAAACCCTTTTTACGATGTCTTTTTCTGTAAACGGTCATTTGCGATGGGCTCCCATCAAAAAAAGGTATTTGGGACATGATCCTTTCATAATTAACCCCTCCCGAATGCCCCAATTTTGAATAGTGTATTTAATTATTGATCAAAATAACTCATTTAAATAAATTTTTTTACCCAAGATTGATTTTTGAAAAATGAGTTATATTTTATTATAATAAAAAAATTGATTGTTATATTTAATTGAGTGGTTGGATTTTTCCATTTGGTGAAATAATTATTTAATGTTCGGATATATATCTATTTATTTCCAAATAAAATAAATTTCCATGGAAAAAAATAAATTTTTTTATTGTGACTACATTTTTATTTTTAAAAGGAATTTTTCTAAAAAAAAATTTTACTTTGTGATAAGTAATTATATACAAATAAAATTTTACTATATCTTGAGAATGAATCTTATAAAATGGTTCTAATTTATGAAATCATATGATTTAAATTAAGTAAAATGGTTTTTTTGTTTTTAAAAATATGCTACCACAGTAAAAAATGGTTTTATGATGGTAAAGGTAAAATGAAGAAGAAATGATTATATTAATGGGTAAGGCCAAAAAATTCTCTTAAAAATATATAAATATGATTTTATTTATGTATTTAAATCTACCATTATCATATTTTCAAAAAAATTCTAATATAACACTGATCTCCCCTAATAAAGGTTGTTAAATTATTTTTATGTCATGAGTATTTATTAGAGTGGAACTCCTCTCATCTATAAATAGATCCCTCCTCTTATCCATTTTTTCATGATTCAATATAAATAAGCCAATAATGATCTATTAAATCAATACATAACACATTTATCTATATCTTAGAGGGTTTGGACTTCTGTAAACACAAATATTAGAATCATTGTGGTGTTATCCAATGAAGGATATACAAGGAGGTGGCATATATTATTGTAACAATCTCTCAAATTTCATTCATCTTTTTCCATCTCTAAATATTAAATTTCAATATTAATATATTTAGTGGAATATAAATACTATAATGAACTATTATTATTTTAATGTATCAACAATTTTGAACTAATTTACTTCCATTAAAAAATGAAAGTGTTTCCCATGTTTACATGCAGACTACTGCCTCTGTCAATGACATCTTAAATTTTTCATTGCTTCCTCACTTAGATTTAAACAATAGAAATATATATATATATATATATATATTAATAAAATTAATTATTTTTAATAATTCAAAAAATCGGAAAATGTAATTTTTAAATATTACATAAAAACTATCAACATTTGATTCATGAAATTGAAATAAGAATCTAGAAATATTATCTAATAGATGAATTTCCACAATAATAATATTCTCTAAGTAAGGATCCCTAAAAAGGTATATTTAATGAAATTATTAAATAAAAACATTCATGATAAATATAAAAGGTAAATACATATTTTCCAAAATGAATTATTTATAAATGTTTAATATGAAATGTAAATGAATTTTTATCTAGTAATAAAAATATTTTTTTTTGTTATAGTTTTATCATAAATATAAATTCATTATATGGTGAGTATAGAGAAAACACAATATGTTGATATTAAAGGTAATGGTTTTTCAAATAATGTTTTTGAATGTTTACATTTTATCTTTCAACTCATTATCATCCATAAAATTTTCATTTGACTATTTCAATAATATTTTTCTTTATAATTTAATGATATTTTTGTCATCTTTACCAATTTTTAATATTATTTAAAACAGTTTTAAAATAAATATTCTAATACTTTTCCATATAGGTAATTTTATGTTTTTTATATAAGATTTAATTATTTTCTCATAAGATTTTCTAAAGGACTGTTTTTCCGCCAAATTTAATTTTATTTATTATAATTCTTCATTTTCATTTTTTTATAGTTTTCCAAAAAAAAATCAATATCCATTATTCATCTAATTTTTCATTTTAATGATTTATCAAATAAAATGATACATTCTATTTTTTATGATAAAATTTTATGTTATTATTTTTATGTTTCCATAAGGATATTATTTTGAGTATTTTATGAAATAACAATACTCTATGTGTTTAATTCATATTTTATTTCTTTAAAATTATATGTGATGTTTTTTGGGTCTTATATAGCCCTATAATTCAATGGGTAATGATTTATTCTCCCATTGATATGAAGTTAGAATGGACTAGGCATGTAATTATAGTAATAGTTTTTTTTTTGAATTAACTACTTATGTTACTCCATTATGAGATTATGATGTAAATAACTTTTTATTTAATATGTATACAAGTATTATGAATATGGGATTTCCTTGAAACCATAATGGTTTTTTCATTATTATAATATTCTATTGTGAATGATTTTGATCAAATAATATTATTTCTTATATGAAATATTTTTTATTCCATGTTGATGTTCATTTATTTGAAGTAATTACTTCTTTAATGGTATCATGTATTTCAGTGGCCTATGGACTTATAATAATATTTAAAATCCCTTAAAATGTTTTTTTACACATAATTTTTTTTTAAAAAATAACAAGGAATAAAATTGTGGATGATGAATAAAAATTTCAATCAATTTGTTTTTTTGAATCATCAAGAACATAGATAAAGTATTAAGAAAGAATAGTTAGATCAAATATAAGACCCAATTTTTTGGAAAATGTGTACCCTATATAAAAATTTTCACTGAATAATATATGGATTCTCCCAATTATTTATAGTTGTAAATAGAAAATATCCTTTTAATATAATATAGTAAAATCATTTGTACTAAATATATAATAATGGGTTTCTATAGTTTGTATCAAAGCTACTATTTAAGGAAAATATTTTTAGCCATGGGTTTGGTAGTACTAGTTTGAGGAATCATTCTTATGTTGTGATTACTATGACTATCAAACTAGATAACATTTATATCATCTTTTTGTTACCTCATGTAATAAATTTTTTATGATCTATGTGAAATTTTAAACGATATAAGGAAATTGTTCCTAAACAATTTTGAACACTAGATTATTCATCTCAATTTTCCAACATTCTTATTCATTCTCAATTTGAATCCCCACATCTCATATCTTAGTGGACTAACTCTCAGTTTACAATGTGGTGGTTTATGTATATAATAACTAATGAGACATGCATTAAGAGAATCATATCATATTTGAATGGAATAACTATAACACTATAGTGATGGTATTTATTATTATACAAAAATGTTAGACATTCCTAGGATTAAATTATCTCACATATATATGTTCCAACTTGTGTTTTATAGTGGTCATCATTTTTCCCATACATGTTCATGAGACACACCTATGGAAACTTATCAAACTCAAGTTTTTATGAATCAGGCTTAAATTTATCCATCCCCAATAAATATCAATGTGGACTCCATTTTTTATGAAATTTCACATTTAATGTTTCATATTTTACTATATTTGGATATTTTGAGAATGATAGTAGTTTAAATATCAGAAAAAATTGAGATTAATATTTTTTCATTAATATATATAATAACAAAAAAATCATTATAGCAGAGTCACCAATTACATTATCAACACACTAAAATATTATAAAAACTCTGCCATATAAAATAAAAGTGGTTTTTCGTTTTTCTTCAATACTATTTTAATTTTAAGAATATATATAATTTACCATAGTGTTATCATCCATGGGAATATCATTGTTTCCCCATAAAACAATCATGGATTAGTAAATTTGATAAAGAAATCTCATTATAACACCTCATTTTTTATGATTTTTTTTGAGTAAATTTAATGTCATTAATATTATTATTTACCTGAAACATTTAGTTAAACATGCATTACAAGAAACAATAGGTGTAGCACACATTATAGATAACACCAAGTTCTAACAAAAATATGATATATTATTAATATAATTAAAATTTACCATTATAACATAGAAATTAATTCTACTAATATTAATTGAAATAAAAACACTTTAAATATTTAGTGTAATTTTTTATATAAATAATTCATATTGATAAAAAGTATTTATTTTTTCGATAAATTATTCATATGTTTCAGAAAATATAATAATTAAAATAAATTATTTTTGTAAACTATAATTAAATTATTTGTTGAAAATTTTATAGAATGTTCATGATCAAAAAACTTCAAAATTTATATCATCATATCAAAACTACATTAGGATTTTTTTTATAAATTTATAGAAATATTAATTTTTTATGAATAGTGAGAATACTGAATTTCAATTAAAAACACCCTTTACATTTAGATTATTTATAAGATAAATAATATTTTCGACTAGATTTAATGTAATATAATTTAATATATATATATATACACAACATATTTAAATTCAATCATTTTAATATTTATTTTTGATATAAAAACCATGTAATCTTCTAAAATATTTTTCATAGAAAACATGATTTCTCTTCACGTCTCTGGGATTTGTTTTAATTTAATATTTTACACTTCTATTATTTAAATATGAAAAATGGAATAAGTATTTTGAATAATAATATATATATATTATATGATATGTTTAACTTAATTTTTTACAAAAATGAATTTTGAAAATAGTTAAAAAAAATTATTGTTGTTAAGGTAGAAATGGGTTTAAGTTGTGGTTAAACTAAAACGATAAGGATTAAATGACATAAAAACTTTTTAAATGTATATTTATTGAATATAAATCGACCCTAAAGTGTCTAATCCTCTATTATATTCCATTTTTATCATTATTTTCATTATAAAACTCTTGGTACACCTTTCTCTTTATAAATAATTAAATATCTGCCACTCACCTCACTTATAAATCACCACCCACCCTATTCTCTTATTGAAACCTCTAAACACATTGGTTCTACCAAGCCCAAAAATATTATCTTCCTTAATTACATACTCCTGTCCAATAATACTTATTATTTTCATAAATTCAACATAGTAAGGCTTTTGGTGCAAACATTAGGAGGTTACTCGAAGAAGAGTTAATGTTCTTCAAGAAGATTTTTTTTCTTCCTCCGCCTTCTATATTACATATTATCGCTAGTAGAGAAATTAATATTTGTATCATAACTAATAATACATATTTCTATCTTATGATTATATCCTAATATTATCCCCATATCCATCAAATGGGTTAGGAAATCATCACTCATGTATACAGCAGACTACCACATCACATGTCAATGTCAATAATTCTCCATTACCACCACTCACTATATCTACCCGACCATAGAAACCTCAAATCATGTTGTTTATATCAATTAAATTTTCATGATTATAAGAAATCAAACCCATATATACCAAGATATTAGTAGTATTAGTTAACCTGAGACATACATTATTCTTATATTATAATTGAATACACTATTACAACAACTGTTTTTCTTTCATTCGTTGATATTAACTATATTTCATCTAGTATTTACTTACACATCATTCGTAGTAATCTTCTTGTAATCCATTGGAAATAAACATGATATGGGTGAGTTCAATGATCAGTAATGTTAAATTATAGTAGAAAAAGTAAGGAATCAATAAGAATAATTATCATGGATTGAAAAATAATTGACCATAGATACCATATAATCAGAAAACTAAGAAGATTGTACATAAAAACTTATAATGTTAATAAATTGAAACACATTCCATTGAAAAACTAGATAAAGAATATTCTATATGTAATATTTATAAACTAAAAACACAATCCAGTTAATCAATAATCAAAAAATGAAATGCACCCATATATTTTATCATGTGAAAATATCATGGATAATTAATAAAGAATCAAAATGAAAGAAATGAAAAACATTAGACATCATTTTTTATGAACTTGAATATCTCTAGTTTCACGATATATCCTCCCGACAGTTTATGTCACGACCCATCCTCGGGGCCTGTGCCGTGACAACAGCAAGCCCGCCTTCCATAGGCCAGGGGCGGGTGACTAGCACAAAAGACGTAAATCCCGATAAAAAGGGAAGGCATTGCCTTTATAAAAGTAAATAGACACAACAGATTACGCAACAGAAGAAAGCACTATATAATACTGAATAAAAATGTAAGTGCTGAAAGGAAATGGGCCGGAAATACTATCCCAACAGTAAGTACAGTACAACTGAAAATCTAGTACAACCGATGTAAAGTAAAACAGCAACCACTGAGTCATCCTTTGGGATTCCCACCTGAAGGGTGGATACAGATGGCCTCCTCAGCACCGCGGGTCCGGCTGTACGATTTGTGTACATCCCTCCATTTGTTCCACCTCCGGGTACCGTCCAGCTCCACAAGACTCCACCTCGATCAGTGAAGTCTGTCGTCTTCATCAAACACAACGTAGTGCGGGCATAGCCGGTGAAGGGGTGAGTATACGATACTCAGTAGGGACCTTGATGCCCCCGAAGGTCTCCCAAGAACCACAAAAGAAAAACCACAGATAAAAGATACAATCAAGAAGTATCAACCGACTCTACATAGGTATATTACCATACATATATCTATGTTATCAATCTCTGTTCGTCTCCAACTCTTGAGCCCGAGTACAACCCAGTCCACACCTTAAAGCAGGTCTATCACATCTATGATAATGATTGAAAGTCAAGACTCAGATCACACCATTATACATCTTTCGAATATCATTAGAGATAATCATATTTAGTCACTGATTCATCTATGTTGTCAAACCCACGTAGGATACTAGACCAGCTACTCTGTTGGACCTACTCAGGATACTAGTACATAAGTTAAAATTTTGGACCCACTTAGGATACAAGTAAAGTATTCATCATTGTCGAACCCATGGAGGATTCCAATATAGTTGTCATCGTCGTTGAACCCACGGAGGATTCTAGAATGGTAGTCATCGCAGTCGCAGCCAGCTCTAGGGTTCCTGCACATAGCATGATCGATTCCAGGAGGGTCCACTCCTCAAACAATGGGGCTGATACATCAACTATCACGAAGTCTAGAGTTGATGTATCCTGATGTTCTGTCTCGTCAAAAGGAACCCAACGCGATAGACGACACTTCAATCGGACACCCGGTCTGAGAGATATTGGCATTTCTGTTCCAGGGGCCCGGTTAGAATTACACTCATTCCAAACCTGGCAGTTTTCCAAAATCATCCAAAAATTACTGAAATTATCACAAAAGGACCATCTCGTCACGAGGATCCCAAGGCTGCAGACGGTGCTTTGATTGGACGCGCAGTCTAAAAGTTATTGACGTTTAAGTGAAACAGGCTCGGCCCATCAAGCCCAGTGGGTTGGCGGGTCAGCCCAACCTGCTTCGGCCGGTCTGACCCGATAGGGGGGGTCGGTCAGGACCGGTGGAGCACGACTCGGCCCGGTGGGGCGTGGCCCAACCTGGTGGCACGTGGCCTAGACCGGCGGGGCGCGGCCCGCCCTACAGCAGGCCGCGGCACTTCCTGGCCGGGCGAGCGTTGCGGGGGGGGGGGGGGGGGGGTAGCCTCCCGGTTGCCCGAACCTATGGCGTCGCTTCATTCCGGCCGGCAGGCGGTCGGCCGGTTCGCCGCCGAAGTGGACCGCGGAGTGCGGGCCGTGGTTCTCCACAGTGCAGTGCCCCTTGTGGAACCATGATCTCCCTTTCCGGCCGGCTATGGACGACCGGTTCTACTTTGGCCGAGCGGACCGCCGATTTCCGGTCGCGATTCTTCCGTAGCACAACGCCCACGTGGAGCCACGTTTCCTTCGGCCCGGCCAGCTTTAGCCGACCATTTCTTCTTCGGCCGAGAGGCCCGCATATGTAGGCCGCAGTTCATCTCCACGTGGCCAGCACACGGCCACCGCTTCCTCCAGTCTCCATCGCCTCCGATTTCCACTACCAAAATAGTCATGAACAATAGGAGGGACTTCAGGCCATGTTGATTCGGCTCGTGCCCTCCGCGTTAGGCGATAACATAAGGATGAAGACAATCCAGAAATTCAACAAAAAAATGCGGTAAAAAATACTCACTTAAAATTGTACAAACCCCTACCTTAATTCTGATACTCTCTTATGGTGTGGCGGAAAAAGGATTCGAAGATGACGTCGATTCGTTGTAGTTGGGACGCGTCTGAGGAAGAATCGTAGTCAACGTTCCTCACGGGAGGTGTCTTCTTCCTTGAAGCGATGGGAGAATAATTAAGAAGACGATGGTCGTAGGCCTTGAGTTCTTCGATGGAGAGAGTAAATGTTCTTCTTTGAAAGAGGAACACCTTCTTCAAATTCCCCAAAGGTTTCTCCACCGAAATATTTTCAATGAAAATATTATAAAAGCTACCCAACTTTAGTAGAATTTCCATGAAATTCAAATTGATTTAAAAGAATTCAAAGATTTATTAAATGTGGCATTTAATTAATCCTAGTTGTTAGCATTAATTGAGATGAGGTGAAGAGTTTAAAATTCAAAAGAGAGGAGCTAGAGAGTTTACCTTAAAAGTGAAGAGTTGTCAAATTAAATGAAGTGATTTTAATGGGAAGTTTAAGGGTTATAGGCTAGTGTGGGCCCCACCACACATTATCCTCTCATGGGAGGTAATGTGGGTGTTGTACCCACCACTAACTCATCCTTGTAGGAAAGAACCAACTCTTAAACAATAAAATTGAGTTCAAAAATTTTATTTAATTTAATATAAATCTCCAAAAATTAACTTCCTCTACTGAGAAAAAGATACTACTGTAATGGTCCCCTTAAGTGAATACCGGTGCTGCGTGTTCATTGGTTCCCACAGATTTCAATTCTGAGCACTAGTTCAAATGATAGAAAAACACGCACGTACGTTTACTGAACGTACCCAAACAAAACTTCAGAAATTGATTCCGGGAACACCGGGCCTCGAAATCAGGCATCGTCAGAAACTGAGGAATCATAAAATTCCAAATAATTCAGGAAAAAAATTTCCATTAAATTTATGGTTCTTTAAATTACCCCCACATCAGGGCTTTACGCCCCCATAAAGCTAAAATACACACTAGGGAAACAAATGAAGGTATTGAGCACGCATTTGAGCCCCCCACTCCCATGTTCTCTCCCGGAGGTTCTTGTGCTCCCAGCTAACGCACACCAATGGAATCGACTATCCATGTAGGACCATCTCTTGTTGATCCTTGATCTCCACCAGGACCTCCAAGAATGTCTCCCAGTAATCGATGTCCATCTCCCCATGATCGATGATGTGGGTCGGGTCGTGCATGTATCTCCTCTGCAGAGATATGTGGTAGACGTCATGCACCCAGTGCAACTTAGGTGGAAGGGCCAAGGGGTAATCCACCTCAGCTACTCTGCTGAGGACCTGGAAAGATCTGATGAAATGTGGTGATAGCTTGCTGGCCTAACCAAATCTCCATAGACCTCGTCGAGGTGAGACCCGTAGGAAGACGTGGTCACCATCCTCGAACTTCAGTGGTCTCCATCTCCTATCAGCATAAGACTTCTATCTGCTCTGTGCAGTCTTCATCCACTCCTGGATGATCTTCACCTTCTCCATCATAGCCTGAACCATCTTTGGTCCTATAAGTGCAGACTCCCCTAGGTCAGTTCATCACAGAGGTGATCTGCAAGGTCGGTCGTAAAGTCCCTCGTAGGGGGCCATCCCGATGGTGGAGTGGTAACTGTTGTTGTATACGAACTCCACCAAGGGTAAGTGATCCTCCCATCTGTGACCAAAGTCAATGACACATGCACAGATCATGTCCTTGAGAGTCTAAATAGTCCTCTCTATCCAGTCGTCCGTCTGAGGATGGAAGTCGGTTCTTAAACGTAGTTGTGTCCCAAAGGCCTCCTGTAACCCCTTCCAAACCCGAGAAATGAATAGAGCATCTCTATCGGAAACAATAGATGATGGAACACCATGAAGCCGTATGGTCTCCTGAATATAGAGGCATCCCAAGATCTCTACTTAGCCTTGCTCTCAAATCGGTAGTAACTGGGCCGACTTGGTGAGTCGGTCTCCGATCACCCTGATAGAGTCATGTCCTTTGGATGTACGTGGAAGACCTGTCACAAAATTCATGGATATCTCGTCCCACTTTCACTCTGGGTCCTCTGAGGGCTATACAAAGCATACTGGTACTTGGTTATCTTCCTTCACTTGCTGAAAAGTGAGGAATCGTGATACAAACTCTGCTACATCTTTCTTCATACTCGTCCACAAGTGATGTTGTCTAAGGTCCGGGTACATCTTCACCCCTCCTTGATGCACCACTAGAGGGAAAATGTGAACCTCTCTCAGTACTTCCTACTATAGTAAAACTGGTACCATAGTACGTCCCCTGAAGAGGATGACGTGCTCCCCTCCTTCAAAAAATCCATCAGGAACCAGCTCTGTGGATATCTGAGCACGTCGCGTCTCACAGTCAATGTCCCCATACTGTGCCTCCCTGACTCGCTGATGAAGTGTAGGAGTGACTATGAGAGACTGAAGAAAGGTTTCTCCATCTATATCCACAAGGGATAACTGCAACGCGGCTAGCTGCTCCATCACCTCTCCTAGCAACTGGATGACTGATCTCCTGCTGAGATCATCGGCTACAATGTTCCCCTTCCAAGGAGTATAGAATATCTCAATGTCATAGTCCTGGAGGAACTCGAGCCATCACCGCTGTCTCAGTTTCAGGTCCTTCCGTGAGATGATGTACCTGAGACTCTTGTGGTTAGAGTACACTATAAAGCGCTCACCCATCAGATAGTGTCTCAACATCTTCAAGGAGAAGACCACTGCTACTAACTTTAGGTCATTGGTAGCGTAGTTCTGCTCATGTTGTCTCAACTTTAGCGAACCATATGCGATCACCGCCTCTCCTGCATCAGGACACACCTGAGTCTGGTCCCTGATGCATCACAGTAAACTACGTACCCAACGCCCTCCTCTGATAGCCTCAAGATGGGCGCACTAGTCAATCCATCTCTCTGCTCCTGAAAACTCTGCTAGCATCTATCTGAATACATGAAGGGTTTCCCCTTCCATGTAAAAGCTTAAAGTGGTGCTGCAACTCTCGAGAAGTCTTGCACAAATCTCTGATAGGACCCAGCCAGACCCAGGAAACACTGCACCTCTATCCTGCTCCTGGGTGTCTCCCAAGCAAGTACTACCTCGATCTTCGCTGGATCCACTGCAACTCCAGCTTCTGAGTTGACGTGTCCCATGAAATGAACCTCTAGAATCCGAAACATGCACTTCAAGAGCTTACCATAAATCTACTTCTCTCAGAGTGTATCCTGTACAACCTGCAAGTGGTAGGCATGCCCCTCCTTAGTAGTGGAGTTAATCAGTATGTCGTTGATGAAAACTTCAACAAATCGATCGAGGTAAGGTTGGAAGATCATATTCATGAGACTGATGAACACCGCTGGAGCATTGGTTACACTGAAGGTCATAACCAAGATCTTGTAGTGGCCATACCGACACCTAAAGGTCATCTTCTGCACGTCCTCAACTCAAAATCTAAGTTGGTGATAGCCTAACCTATGGTCTATCTTCGAGAACCATCGTGCTCACTTGATCTGATCAAAGAGGTCAACAATCATCAAGAGTTGGTACTTGTTCTTCACGATCACTTAATATCGGTGACGGTAGTGGGCACACGGTTTCAAGCTCTCATCCACCTTCTTGGAGAACAAAATCTGAGATGCACTGGATGAAACACTGGGTCGGATAAATCCCTTCCCCAACAAGTCCTCTAGTTGTACCTGTAGCCCATGAAGCTCAGTGGGAGCCATCAGATATTCTGGAATAGTTATCGGTGTTGTCTCGGTGTATAGGTCTATGTAGAAGTCTACCTATCTATGAAGAGGTAGTCTTGGAATGTCGTCAGGAAAAATGTCTGCATACTGATCCACCACAACAGGAAAACTAGGACTCCGCACATCAACTACTTTGAGTATGAGACGAGCCAACTGATGTATGATCGGCAGCCCTCTCCTCTGGGTATGTCCATCCTGCGATGTAAAGGCTCCCTTCTCACTGGTGAAGGTCAACCTGGTCCCATCTGTATAGACACACCGCACCTTTCTCCTAATACAGTTGATCTAAGCATGGATTGTAGACAACCAGTCCATAACCAAGATTATGTCATAACGCCTCGATGCCGCTACAAGAAGATCTCAGCCGAAGATC
This sequence comes from Viscum album, assembly GCA_963277665.1. Lineage (NCBI taxonomy): Eukaryota > Viridiplantae > Streptophyta > Magnoliopsida > Santalales > Viscaceae > Viscum > Viscum album. The sequence continues at coordinate 1,142,355,280 of OY728159.1, read as the reverse complement.
TCACCTCATAGAGTAATCTCACTCTTCCGGAACTAGTGTGTAATCATCGAGTCTTATCTCGTATAAATATCTAGTCATAAGGATTGAACCAACGGCTCCATCGGAATCTCCGAGCTCCGAACAGGGGAAGAGAAAATAAAAGAATGACGTGCACCTGTGTCTATAAGTACTGCATCATGGGTGGAGTAGACACAGATAGTACCTCGAATCATATCATGTGAGTTGTGGTCGTAGGCCTCAACTACCTGAAGCTAAGAATGCCCCTCTCTTCCAGCTCCCTGTGGTTGGGGTGGTCCTCCTGGTGGTGGTGGTGGTAGAGCCTCAAAACGTCGTCTACCACCCGCTGCTCAGCCAGCTCCTCTGCCTTGTCCGCACACTCCCAGTGGACCACCACGGTCAAACCACTGCCTTTACATGGGAGGTCCCTCTACTGTCTAATGCTCATCCGCATAGCAGTTCGGGTAGTCCCGAGCCATGTGACCCTGCTCGCCGATTGCATAGCACTGACTGCTCCTCATATAGCTGGCTCGGTTTTGTGTGCCCCAACAACCAAACCTGTATCCTGAGGTCACCCACCTGATGGCCTGGCCCACTTGGACCTATATCTCAAATGTCTACTGCCGGCCATAGAAGACTCCTCTATGTGTCTTCCTACGGTGGGTATCACAGCTAGTGTCGGTTCAGTAAAGAAAGCTCTCCACAAGAAGGGCTCGCTCCAGTACTCCTGCCTGCATCAGAATGCTGAGGGAGATCATCGAAGCTCTGATATCATGTCTGAGTCCCTGATCAATGGTTCGGGGACTAATGAATGGGTCCTGCAACATATCCGTGGAGTATCGTGAGAGGTCAGTGAACCTCACTGAGTACTGAGATACATTCATACTGCGTTCATGCAGATAAAGAAACTCTTGAATCCGCACTGCACGAAGGGTGGCTGGAACAAACTCTGTGTGGAAGAGACTCTCGAAGTCTGTCCAAAGTAAAGATGCTTCATCATGAACCTGGAGCATCAGCTCCACCATCTACCTACTGCTGTGTGCTGGAGACTCATGGCAAGGATCACCAAAAGGTCAGATGATATCCCTACTAATCTAAAAACTTTGAAGATAGCCTCCAGCCAATCTTCAGCTGCCTGTGGGTTCATCTCTCCCCAGAACCTGGGTGGCCTCTAGTGCTGGAACTTATGCAACACACTCTGCCGGCATGAACTCTCTACTGCTGGGGCCAGTGGTATTGGTGGCCCAGCGGGTAGTGGTACCGCTGGTGCCTCCGCTGTGATGGGGCCCTACACCGAGGCCTCGTCGCTTGGTGGGATACAATCTCATATGTAACTCGTAACCCTAGTTGGTTTCCTTCATGGGGCCATCCTGAAAATAAACAGGTGTTCCACGGTTAAAATAGAATACCTATTAAGCTGACACAAAGTAATCACAAGAAAATTTTTAAATGAAACACACACGCAATCAGTGTTTTCGTGCACTGAGTCGGAAATCAGAGGTCATGGTCCTGGTGTATGGATATGTCCGCCACCGCACCTACACTGGATTCTCTGAACTAAAAACGACCCTTAATACTCTTAACACTATTTCTTCAATGTAAGATAGATCAGAGTCCTATGTTCTGCGGTAGAACCGACTCCTCTAATATCAATTTTTCACCACCCATCCTCAGGGCCCGTGCCGTGACTACCCCCAAGCCTGCCACCATTGGCCAAGGGCTAGCGACTAGAACAAAAGGTTTAAATCCCGATAAAAATGGAAGGAATTTCCTTTATAAAACTAAAAAAATACAACAGAGTACGCAACAGAAGAAATAACAAAGTAATAATGAATACAAAAGTAAGTGCTGAAAGGAAAGGGGGTCAAAATACAAGCCCAATAGTAAGTACATTACAACTGAAAAGCTAGTACAACTGCAATAAAGTAAAACAGAAACCACTGAGTCATCCTTTGGGATTCCCACCTGAAGGGTGGGTATAGATGGCCTCCTCAGCACCTCAGGTTCATCCGTCCTTTCTATGTACATATCGCCAAGTGGCCCACCTCCGGGTACTGTCTAGCTACACAAGCATCCACCTCGATCAGTGTTTTCCATTATCTGTATCCAACACAACGTAGTGTGGGCATAGCCCGGGCAGGGGTGAGTATATGATACTTAGTAGGGACCTCGAGACCCCAATAGGTCTCCCATAATCCATGAAGGAAAAACCACAGAAAAAAGATACAATCAAGAAGTATCAACAAACTCGATTTATTTATATTCCCATACATATACCTAAGTTATCAATCTCAGTTCAACTCCAACTCCTGAGACCAAGCACAACCAAGTCCACATAGGAAAGCAAGTCGATCACATCGATGATAATGATTGAAAATCAAGACAAATCTCACACAGGTATACATATTTCGTATAGAGTTTAAGATGATCAGATGTAGTCACGGATTCATCTAAGCTTGCGAACCCACGTAGGATACTAGACCACCTAAGCTCTCAAACCCACATAGGATACTAAAATAGCTACTCTGTCAGACACACTCAGGATACTAGTATAGAAGTCAAACTATCAGACCCACTTAGAATACAAATATAGTAGTCATCGCTATCGAACCCATGGAGGATTCCAGTAAAGTTTTTGTCATCGTCGAACCCACGGAGGATTCTGGTACGGTAGTCATTGTAGTCACAGCCATCTCTAGGGTTCCAGCACACAACACACCCAATTTCGGGTGGGTCCAATCCTCGACCCAAGGGGTCGATACATCAACTAACACAAAGTTCATATTTGATATATCTCGAAGTTCCGTCTCATCAAAAGTAATTCAATGTGATAGATGATACATCAATCGGACGCCCGGTGTAAGAGATATTGGATTTTCTGTTCTAGGTGTCCGGTTGTAATTACACTCGTTCCAAACCTGGCTGTTTTCCAAAGTCATCCAATACTCACTTCAAGTATCACAAAAGGAAAATCTATTCACAAGGATCTCAGTGCCGCAGACGGCGCGTCGATCAGATGTACAGTTCTAATGTTATTCACGTTTGAGTTAAATCGGCCCAACCCGTCAAGCCTAGTGGGCTGGCGGGTCCAACCCGGCAGGGGGGTCGGCCCAGCCTGGTGGAGCAGGCCCTGGCCCGGTGGGTCGCAGTGCAACCCGGTGGCAGTCGGCCCAGCCTGGCAGGGTGCATCCCACACCGAAGTGGCACGGCGGGCCGCGGCTTGTCCCGGATGGCCGAGCATAGCGTGGGGGGGGGGGGTTCCGAACTAGTGGCACTGAGCGGTGCCTCCCCTCCTGTCTACCCCGCCGAAGATGGTCGGTCTTCCCGACGTGAGTTGCCTGCACGGGCATGACATGGTTCTCCCACGCATCACCTACGGGTGTCGCGGCCTCCATCAACCCGGCTGGAAGGCGGCCGGCCGGCTCGCCGCCGAAGTGGCCAGCGGAGTGCGTGTCGGGGTCCTTCACAGTGCGGCACCCATTGTGGCGCTACAGTCACCCTGTCTGGCGGGCTACGACCGGCCGGTTCTCCATTGGCCGAGTGGCCCATGGATTGCGGGCCATAGTTCTTCCACACCGCGGTGCCCATATGGAGTTGTGGTTCCTTCAACACGGTCGGCATTAACCGGACGGTTCTTCTTCGGCCGAGCGGCCTGCAGATGCGTGCCGTAGTTCTTCTCTATGCAGGCAGTACACGGCCACTGCTTCCTCCTATCTTCTTCGCCTCTGATTACCGTCGCCAAAATAGTCAAGAACCATCGTAGGTTCATAAGGCCGTGATTGTTCGGCATGCGCCCTCCTCGTTAGGCAATAACATAAGGCTGAACACAATCCAGAAATTCAACAAAGAATGGGGTAAAAAATATTCACTTAAATTTGTACAAACCCATACCATGATTCCAATGCTCTCTTTCCTTGACACGTAAAGAGGATTTGAAGATGACGTCGATTCGTTGACGTTGGGACGCATCCGAGGAGGAATCGTAGTCAACGTTCCTCACGGGCGGAGTCTTCTTCCTTGATGCAGAGGGAGAAGAATGAAGAAGACAACGGTCACAGGCCTTGATTTCATCGTTGGAGAGAGTAAATGTTCTTCATTGAGAGAGGAACATCTTCTTCTAATTTTCCAGAGGTTTCTCCAGCGATATATTTTCCAAGAAAATATTTTAAAAGCTACTCAACTTTAATAGAATTTACATGCAATTTTAATTGATTCAAAATAATTCAAAGATTAATTAAATGTGGCATTTAATTAAACCTAGTTGTTAGCATTATGTGAGAGGAGGTGAAGAGTTTAAAATTCAAAAGAGAGGAGGTGGAGAGTTCACAGTAAGAGTGGGGAGTTGTCAAATTAAATGAAAGAGAGTTAATGGGGATTTTAATGGTTAGGGGCTCGTTTCCCCCCCCCCCCCCACACACACACATTATCCTCTCATGGGAGGTTATGTCGGGGTGGGACCCACCTCAAAATCCACCTTTTATGAAATAACCAACTCTTAAACAATAAAATTGTGTACAAAAATTTTATTTAATTTAATATATATTCCCAAAAATTATCTTCTCCTCTCGAGAAAATGCAAATGCGGTAAAGAGCCCCTTAAGCGAATACTGGTGTTGCGAGTTCATTCATGCCCTCAGATTTCAATTCCACGCACCGATTCAAAAGATAGAAAAACCCACACGTACGTTTACTGAACGTACGTGAACAAAACTTCATAGATTGATTCCAGGCACACAGGGCCTCGAAATCAGGCGTCGTCAGAAACTGCTGACTCGTAAAATTACAAAGAATTAAGAAAAAAATATTCCTTCATATTTTAGGGTCATTATAGTTTAAAACTGTGGATTGAAAAAAATTTCAATTTCTAAACATATTTTCTTATGAGAACCTATCAATTCATCGATGTGCCATATAAATTCTTGGATCCATCCATCCTTTCATGCCCAAAAAATTCTTCAAATCTGGTAATATATTTAATTAATATACTATATGACTTATCAAATATACATAATCTATAAAGAATAAAAAAATATCAATATTTCCCCAAATAATCAAAAAAAAATTCAAAGTGGTCACAATAAGAAAATAGGTATACAACACAGGAAATAGAACTATGTTTTTTAAATTAAATTAATAATTTAGGGGATATTTAATTTTCAATGATCATATGATATTAAATATTTTAATGTGACTAAAAATAACTCTTGGTAGTGAATGTGAACTCTATCATTGGATGAATCAATAATAAACCATATTGAAGAAGAATAAAGATAGTAATAATAAAATATATCTCACGTGGATGGAAATAAAGGTTAATTATTAAATATTAATAGAAAAAAATATAAATGAAAAACATTCTTGATAAAAATATCAATTTCTTTTAAAAACCCATTGAAAATATCTTCCCTGAATTTTTTTTTAAAAAAATATCTTTAAAAACATACCATTTAAACATGAAATGGAATATTTGAAGGAATGGTTGAAGGAAAATTTATATATGTCGTATAAGGTAAAATGAAAATTTCTTTCCATGGTAAAAGGTGATAAAAATTCCATATTCATGAAGCGATAAGATTATTCCATTAAAATAATTATTAAAAGAAATAATTGGAAAAAAATTAATTACAAAATCTTAGTAAATAAATTTTAATAAAATATTGTTTTTTAGAAGAAAATTTGTTCTTTGACTATAGATAGAAATGATATCAGGTTTTCATAAAAACATTTTCTAAAACACTATGAGTACTAACGAGTAAAAATGGTAAAAATATTAAGAAAATTACATTAATAACTAAAGTAGAGTAAAATGAATGGTTTTATTTAATAATAGACATATAATATCTTTTAATAAAAATACCATTGAATGATCATAAAATCAATCTTTGAGGAAAATAATCTGTAAATATTTGGATGTATCACATACCCCTTTGAATCATTATAAATCATAACACCGTGATGAAATATAATTAAATGAAAGTTATAATATCATAATTTAAATATATTAATCATATATAATGTAAAATAAAATTATATACAAATTATAAATGAAACATGGTGCATAACAACAAACAAGACTAAATGGAATGTATATTGAGACGAAATCCCTTACCTTGCATTTCCTTTTCGAGTGTACTTCTCTTAAAATAATTTATAATAAACATATGATAATTCATTACTTTCTTGAGGTCACCTGTAATGATTATCATTATATTTGTTTCACTTATTACCATTTTTATACAATTAATTAAAAAATTATTTTTAAATTAGTGGTTTTGATGAAATTTCGTTTATATCTCAAAAACAGCTTTGGTAGGTAATCAATAGTCAAATGCGTCCTTATATAACATTAATAAAATAATAATCATGACATAATTATTATATTCATACCTATATTATACTTTTCAAAACAATTATTATATTAGTTTAAGAAAAATGAATCAACGTTACAATGATGGAGACAATTGGCTGTAAGTATGTATGAGTTACAATCTCATTTTTCAATGAATACTATAGAAAAAATGTAAGTATAATAATATCATTCTAGAATGATCATTATATCATAAATAAAATATTATTTAATCAAACTCACCTATATATATAAAATTATTGTTATGGAAGAGAAATCACTTCATGTTGAGAAGGCAGTAATCCACATGTCCACAAATGACATTATAACTTTTTAAGTATATTTGAAAAGGTAATAACGAAAATCACACACACACACATATATATATATATTATATTAAAATAATTATATTTATTTCTTTAATTTAATATATAATTTTTATGTCACATAATTTTAATTAAAACCATATTTTACATGTTCCATTTATAGTGTGAACGAATCACGTCGCTTTGAGTATGTTGTAATCCGCATTTCCCAAAACGATGTTATCGTATTTATATAAAATAGAAAGTGTAAAGTTATATGATATAAAAAAATTAAAAATTCATAAATAGATAAAAAATTTAATATTTAGAAAATATAATATTATTTTCCATACTAATGGACACCATCAAAGGTGGTAAGGAAAAAAATGAAAAATCATCGTTTCACGAGGTAGTTGTTATTCGTACTCAGAAACAATATGTTAATTAACCATTATATGGATGTGTGTGTAATTTCAAATTGATCCCTTTATAAGAAAAAATCATATAATATTTATTAAAATGGGTTTGTTATAAAATAATCTAATAATAAGGGGTTAGGGGTTTGATAATGGAAATAAAACTAAATAACTTAAAGAAAGATGTTACCTACAAATCATGTAACATCATTCAGTTTGAACCAAAAGGGATTACTTTGAAGTATTTATTTCCAAAAAGAGAAATCAAGGTCTAGGATATATATATTTTGGGAAGCTATTAGGGTAGTTATTTCCCTAATAGATGTGATTTTAGAGGTATGAGTAATGGGGAAAAGTAATGGTTTTTTATTGTGTAGGACGAGTGACACTCAGGTAATATTTGGACAAACGAAATTACTAACATGATTTTCCTATTTAATGTAGATACAATGATGAAACTAAATCTATAAAAGATATGATATATTTTATATAAGGTCATAAAAATATCACATAGAGGTTTACATGTCTTTTTGTACTCAATGTTATGGTTTTGTCCTTTATGAATCATCACTTAACCTTAATCGTTATAATTGATTTTAATCAAAATCACTAATATTTTTTTTTCAGAAACATATTGGTTATTGGTATAAATTATATATAAATATATATATATATTATTCAAAATATGGAATCCATTTTTTATAAACGTAACCATATATGTGGTAGAAATTGGTATAAATTTAATACACCATGTGGGATAACAATTCTAGGTTTTAATGTAAAAACTTATGAAAGTTTTCTATATTTTTTTATAAAAATTAAATGAAAAATGGATTAAAAGTACAGAAATTGTATTAATTCAAAAAAATATTATTTATTTAAACAATAAAAATAACTAAAATTACACATTATAATTATATATAAATTAGATGAAAATTTATTTTTGTACTAAAATTAAATATTTTTAATAATTCATTAAAATAAGTTATGCTTTCTAAAAAGAGAAAAATTCCCCACAACCTAATTTTTATATTTCTAATTCAAATATGAAGTTGATATTGACATATTAAATCAATTAAAGTGTCAAAATACATATTTAAAATTTCTTCTCCATTAAAATGTGGTTAAATGGTTTCTATAAAAATATATGTTTGTTTGGGTGAAATTAGATTTGTTTTATATTATTAATATAAAACCTAATGTATAAACATCAGAAATATTTAATTTAAAATATTGAGTAAATAATTCCATAAAATAATTCTATAATTTTAATTAATTATTTTCGAAAAGACAAAACTCCATTGGATGAATAAAAAAATATTTCTTTTTATATTCTATTGGTTCTTATTTTAATTTCACGTTAATTGGAAACCAATGAATTAATTATATACATATATAAACATAAATATTAATATGTTGTTTAATACTATTCATAACCTCTAACATAACAACTAGGTTATATAATATTATATTAAATAATAGAATGTTAACAATACATTGTTATTTGGTAAAACTCAGTCTTGCGTTTAATTCAAGTTATCAGGGATGATCGGTCTTACATGTAATGAAAAATATCAAGGAAGGTATATCATGCATGAGATTAAATATAACATAGTGTCTCATGAATTAAAAACTATATAATATAATATATTTGTGAAATATTATAATGTATCAGGTTAATATATTCCCTTTTTACACTTGGGGTTTCATGACATAAACACATTTGAATACCAAGTAGTACATTAGAATTTCAGGGTGTTGCATTCTCCCAACATTTATTAAATTTAATTATTTAAATTTATACTCTCTTTTGTTTTGAAATTTCCTATATTGAAATCCCACATCAAGATAAGGGTTCATAAAATATCATAAAAAATGTGAATGGGAAGTATAATGGTCAAAAGGATTACCATGTATCTAAGTAACTATCTAGAAGATCATTAGTGGAAATTAAAAATAAGTACATTTATGACAATAATAAATATTTATATTGATTGAATGAGGTCATAAATCAGAGACAATTGAACGATTATTAGATAATCTAGGGTCTCAAAGACATAAATATTTTATGATTTATAAGAACATTGATTCCACCAAAATTATTTTTTAGGATTTTATTTTATTTCGAACTCATTTTCATAATGTTGTGTAATTATATTAATGACCTATAGTATAATGAATGTTTCTTACTTGATAGGATTCAATTTTATATGAATTATTTTAACTTTTGGTTGTTCTTTAATCAAATTCTTATTCATCCATTTACTAAAAAAGTTAGTTACCAATAATGATTTTTTTCCCTAAGGAACTAAATGAATATTTTAAAGGGTCATAAAGCCTATAAAAGAGTGAAGATTTAAACAATTTTTCTATTACTATCATCCAAAAAAAATATGGTTATTAGATAAATACTTAATAATGCATAGTTAAAATACTAGTTAATCATTAGCATTTATTCATGTAATTGATTAACTAAAAACAAAGAAAAATTAATGAGGAAATTACGTATGTTAGTGGTTAGTGTGGAACTCTTATTTTACTTACATCAAGGGTTCAAGACTCATGGACTTGCTAGACATGATTGGTTATCACCCAGTATATATCTTGTCCTTGTGTAAAACCATATTAACATAGTTACCAAATTAAATCTAATGGACTTCATTGAAATTAAACCATTAAATAGACTCTAAGATATGGATTTTAGTAAATCCTCAATATATAACTATTTTATCTATTTATCTTCTACAAACATCCTTTTCTGAGCTGTGGTTTATTTTTTAATAGTTGTCATTAACTTTGGTAACTACCAAGTTCACAACATTTAAGGGAAGGAATCCCAAATGGATCCTTAGGATAAGTTTCATTTCCTTCCATTGTACTATTAATTTTCCCTCACTAATCCTATGATTTATGTCCTTATTTACATAACATAAATAATTTCCACATTCCATTGATTCACTTCCCTAGGATTCTCTTTCCACACATCTAACATATCGGAAGTCAATAATTTTTTTATTTATATTCTCCACCACTTGAGCTCTTGGAAACCTTCACAGATCCCTTATTTATTTTTCTTAGTAGTTGGAAATGGTAAATATTTATAATCTGATTTCAGAATACATATTTGGAATAAATATTATATAATTAACTACATTCATCATATCATTTTTTTGATAATTATAAACACCTTTTCCTTCATGTTCAATGTTAACTTGAATGCTTTGTGTTATAGCCAATGACTAAAACCAGAAAGAATAGTGTGAGAAATAATTGACATATTGAGAAAATAATATAATCATTTATGAGATATCTAAATCATGAAACCTTATTTTTAAATCTAAAACACTGTAGGTTTAACCTTTATAATTTTTTTTTATTGTACATTCAAATTCTTCATAGTGGGTTGTAAATAAAATGGGGATTATCCTATGAATGTCACATAGTAGTATCAAACCTAGTGCATAGTAAATCCCATTATCTTGTACTAGGTTACGTCGAGTCTATTTCAGAACACCTTTTTGTAGTTATTTGTGTCACCGTTAAATTTATTACGTAAATGTTTCATTACATTATACAAAACATAGGATCTTTTAGAAATTATGATGATGTTTTATGGTTGTTGTCTTAGAAATTAGGTAAATAATACATTAAAACATAAACCATTCATCTAAAAAACATGAAAGTCGTATTCATTAGATCATAAACAGTACAAAGAATATGTATCAAAACCTGGGGACAAACATCGAAGAAAGGGCTGACCATAAATCCCAACAAAGGAAAAATAACCACTTAGAATGTTAGTAAGAGGAATATAACCAGGAATGATCATATTATAATGAGGCATAAAGTAAAATAAATACAATTTTTCATAACATGTGAAATTTTCCAGAACATTTAATTATGTAATTCATAAGAATATCTCCATGTTCCATCCTCCATCTGTCATAAAAATTACCAATGTTTCACCATTGTATCGTAAAACGTATTTTCTATAGAGATTAAATTATGTACCCAATGAATTAGATATATATAAGGGTGAACCCTTAATATGTATTAATTAATGTGATCCAAATATATCATAATAATAAATTTAATAAATATCCTTTTCTGAATAAATGAAATAGGTTTTGTACCAAAATCATGGTGTTTTAGAAAGTTCTTAAAAACAGTATCCTTTTCTCATTTTAAACACCAAGAAAATTAAGGTGGGTTTCATTTATATTAATAATAGAATTAAAATAAGTTATTTTTTACATCCATTTTAATACCCCTGGTGAAGATATAGGAAATGGGTATTGATGAAATAAAATTAAATAATTTTTTGATAATAAGAGAGAAAGTTAAAAACTAAAATCCAGCAGCATAACTGTTATGAGGAATGGTACTAGAAAACATTAAAAAAGACTGTTAAATGGTCTATAATTAATAAATGAATATTAATATAGTAAATTTATTGAATAAAATTTGAAGACAAACATATTATAGAAATTTTTAAGACTGAAAATATAAAAAGTAAATTGAATTGAAAAGAGATGTTGAGCCTTTAATTACCTTGAAGAGTGACTCCTAAAACTCAATGATCTGGTCCTTACAGTGTTAAAGAAATCTTGAGGGGACTCTTGGGGAGGTAATACTATCAGATAATAACTAAGGATGATTTTTTAATGAACAAAAATGAAGTAATTAGTGAATATTTATTGAAAATTTGACGGAGGTTTTTATTAATTTCGGTGGACACCTCTGTAGTGGTACTAGAAAAACTGTATGCTTGACCAGGGTATTTTCCCACAGTACTATCCATTTGGAAACCTATTATCATATTTTATTTCAAAAGTGTTAAAATAATATATTACATCATTAATGATGTCATTAAACATACTGAAAAACTCAAATGGTGTTTTTATTATTCCCTATGAATTGAAATGTTTCAGAAAAATTCAAAAAATTAATAATAAATTTTTTTCAATTTCTATAGTTCATTCATGAACTCCATCTTTAGAAAATAATTATCTAAATATGAGAAAAGATTCTTTTATTTAATATCATAATTTTCTCAGAAATTAACAATTCAAAAATTATAATTAATTTTATAGCACTTTGAAAAATTAACCTATAATAACAAGACAATATAATATTAATTTATGATTCTATTTTCATAGAATGAATTCTTTTCGAATCATTATATTAATTTATTAATTTTTAAATGTAAAATTATAATTTATCAAAATTATAATACGTAATTAATAATTTCAAAAAAAATTATTTACTAATTCTCTAAAATAATTATATCACATTACCATATAATATGCCTAAACTATTTTTAGACCTCTTAGGTGAGGTTAATATTCTATTAGTTATATTATAATTCATAAGAGTAACATTACTATTCTGATGGGTCAAGTTATTTTTCACCCAAAAATTAATTTGATCCTAGAATACTCTAAATATCTTAGTGATCACAACTATGTAATTCAATTTTTATAAATTAAATTAATATAAGTAAAAAAATACGTTCAATTCAAATCCCGGTGGTGTGGAGAAAAGGCGAGTAAAAAAGCCTTCAAAAGATAATTTTTTTTTATTTCTAAATTAAATATAAATATTATTCCAGGGATCTACTTTGGATTAAAATATTTATAATTTATATATTTTTCCTTTAATAATAAATTGAAATAATTCCTATTATTTGAATGAAAACATAGTTTTTAACTAAAATGCTGTATTTTTTAAAAATTCATTATTAAAATGAATCATCATTGAAAAATACAAAAAATTAAGCCTAAAATTATTTTTTAAATACAAATTAAAAAATTATTTTTATATTACAATAATAATTTTCAAGGTATGATATATTTATCTTTTAAATATAAAAACCCTTAGTTATTAGAAATAATAATAGATAGAAAATTCATAGTGAAATTTCATAGACATATTGCCGATAGATAAAAATATATTTTCTCATTTAAATTTTAAATGGTGTGTTTTAACAATAATATTGAATTTGAATAATCAGTATTCATGATAAATTAATTTATTATAATAATTATATCATTTCTGAATATTACAATTTGTTACGAAAAAGTAAATTTATCAAAATTATCTCAATTAAACATATATTCTATTAAGAAAAAATATTTCTAAATTTGTATATTCAATTTTATTCATAGATTTACTTATCCAAATATTTTCATGTTATATGATGTTCTTGTGAAAAAAATTATTCTATGTGCTTCAATCATATAAAACATAATAAAAAGGTATTTGGAAGAAAGAGATCCAAAAATAAAATAAGTACATTTTTTGAGTAGTTATATTCTTTCCCATTAATGAAATTTCATACCTACAATTATATATTTTTATAAAATTGTCACAATTATGAATATTATAGTTATAAAATTACTTTCCCTCTTAAAAAATCTATGTCAAATAAATATTATTATTTAACAACAATTAAGGTATTTATAAATCCTTGATAATGGTTCTTAGAAAGATTGATATTAACCAAATTAACCCCCAGGAGTTTCAAAACAATTTTGAATCACTTATAGTTTTCATATACCAGGTTTTTTTGAGTCATCTCTGATAAACCTTTTCATATATTTTACCCCTAGGGTGATCTGTTCAAGAGCCTCATCCACGTGTTTGTATCCATAAATGTATATTTTTGTTAGAAAACAACTTACTATATACATCACCATAATACCTAGATGTTTTCCCATATTTAATCATTTCTCTAAGGTTCTTCCTAATGTTTTAAAATCCTAAAATCCACATATAACTAAACCATCATTTTATATTGACTAATACATCCTTCCATTTATTATATAAATGTATCATTACATTTTATAAAACATGGTATCATTTTTAAATTCATAACATCTTATAGGTTTAGTGTCTTATAAATTAAGCACATAATACATGAAAACATAAATAATTATTATAAAAAACTTGAGAGGATTATTCATTGGTTTATCCTATGTAAAAACATTTCATATCATAACATGGGGATGTACATCAAAAAAAGGGGAGAGCATAAAGCCCGACAAGGGAAAAAGAAACACCTAGAATTTGAGAAAGAGGCATATAACAAAGAATGATCATATTTAAATGAGGCATACCATAAAAAATAACAATAATTATAAAGTGTTAATTTGGCTACAAAATTTTAATTAAGTCATTCGTAAGCATATCACCATGGTCCATCACCAAGTTGTAAAAATAATAACCAATGTTATTCAACAAGGTATCATCAATCTTATAATCTATAGATATCAAATTATTTCCCTAATTTACTAGAGAGATATCAGGGAGCACCCTCACAATTTATTAATTAATTTGAACCACATATATGATAATAAACCAGTTCATAAATAAACAATGGTTAACATAAGAAATAGGTTGCATATCAAAATTATGGCGTTTAAGAAATTGTATAATAATAAGATCATTTTTTTCATATTAAACATATAGAAAAAGAAACTAGGATTCATGTATATTAATAAAATAATTAAAATAGTTCATTTAAAATATCATTTGAATAAACATGAATAATATATTGGATTTTATATTCAAAAAAATAATAATTTCTTGATAAAAAGTGAAAAATTTTGAACCAAAAATCATGCATGATAACGGGTATGAATCATGATTTTAGAAAAAACTAAAAAGATATAGGACGTGGGTCTCCCATTAATAAATTAATCATGTTATGGTAAATTGATAGAATAAAATGGACATAAGAACATATTATGGAAATTTTTAATACACACTACATAAAAAGGAAATTAAAATAAAAAGAGTGGTTGATATTTCAATTACCTTGAAGAGTGACTCCTAAAAATAAAAGATCAAGACCTTGGGGGCTTGAGGAATAGATGGGATCCTTGGAAGGTAAGGATATCTAATCTTCATTGAGGATGATTTTGGAATGAAACGAAATGAATGAATGGGTGAGTATTTAATACAAAAGTGGGGCAGTTTTTTACTAATTTCTAAGGACACCTCAGTAGAAGTATTAAAAAAACCATGGGCTTGACTATGGGATTTTCCCATGTCATTCACCACATGGTACACCTATTATCATATTTAAATCCAAAGTACTATTCCAGAATTATAAAATCATTATTAAATAATTATTACATTATTTATGATATAAATAATCATACCGAAATACTGAAACTATATTTTTAATCTCCACAGAAAATTTAGTTGTTTTGGAAAAAACCCAAAAATTCACCCAAAGTATTTTTCGATGTGTCGAATTGAAAAATAAACTCCTTTTTATGAAATTAAATTTATAAATATGAGAAATTTATGTCTTATATAAAATAATCATTTAATCAAAAAATACCAATTCAAAAATTATAAATGATTTTCTAACACTTTGAAAATTAACCAATGTATCCTAAAATTAAATTATAATCATAAAACAAAAAAAATTAAGGATTCTATTTTATGAAATTTAATTTCCTTTTAATCATTATGTTAATTTATAAATTTTTAAATAAATATTTATGGTTTTCTATAATACTAATACTTAATAATAATATCAAATACATTTTTTTACTAATACTATTATACAATTATACCAAATTACCATTTGAAATGCCAAAATTATAATTATGCATCACAGATGAGGTTACTACTCCATTGTTAAAATAATTATTCAATAGGGAAACATTACAATACAGAATGGTAAAGTTAATATTCACTAATGAATATATTGATCCTATCATCCTATAAATATCAAACTAATCACAATCGTGTATATTCATTTTTAAAAATTAAATTCACAGAAGTAAAAGACAATATGTGTATTGCTAATCCCGTAAGTGTAGTGAGAAGGCGAGTAAGAAAAAAAGTTCAAACGTTTAAAAGTTTTTTATATATATTCCAAATATAAAAATGTCTCCAATGATCTATTATAGATTAAATTATTTATAACGGAACTACTAAAACTATAAGAATAAATTTATAGTATAATAAATATTTATATGGAAAAAAATTAACTTCAATGAAGTATTTTCACTCCACATAAAAAATGAATCATCTTAGAAAAGTACTAAATATTAACCCTAAATAAATTTCATTATTTTAATTTAAAAATTGATTTTTATTTCACCATAATAATTCTCTTAGATTGACAAATTTAACTTTTTAATTTAATAATCTGTTGTTATTAGAAATAATATAAGATAGAAGATTCATATTGAAAATGCATAGTAAAATTTCTGACACATAAAAAAATAAAATTAGATTATCATTTAAATTTAAAAAGGGGTGTTGTAATCATACTATTTAAAGAATATATTCATTATTTGTAATAACATAAAATATTATAATAATAATATTGTTTCTGGAATGTACAATTTGGGTCTAAAAGTCAATTTATCAAATTTTTCTCAAGTAAACATATATTTTTTTATGTACAACTATTTTTAAATATGTGTATCCCATTTCTGTTCACAGTATCACTACTAAAATTTTATGCATGATGTATGATATTATTAGGAAATAAAAAGTCATTTTATGTGATTATATTGTAAAAATCTATTAAAAATTATTGGTAGGAAAGAGATCCATAAATAAAAGCAGTTCTTTTTTATGGTCGTTTCATTATTCCCTCTTAGGGAAATTACATCCTCGAAACTTTATCTTATTAAAAAAATTTAACATTTGGAATATTATAATTCTAAAATAATTTTATCTATTAAAATATCATTCTTATGAAATTATTATTCTTTAACAAAAACTAAATTTTCTATAAATCCTGCAAAATTGTTTATCGAATTATTTTTATCAGACACGTCCCATGAAATTGTCAAACAATGATTGAATCAATACTCGTTTTCATATACTATGTTATGTCAAGTCATACTCGATGCACCATATCTGATTTATTAAGCCATGTTACCTCTATTCTAGAGCCACATCTTCTTGTCTATATCTATACAATGATTTTTTTGGAAACTACTTACTTAATAATTCACCAAAATACCATGATGTTTTCCCATACTTAAGGATTCCTATATATTTCATCCTAATGTTTTAATATATTAATTTATAAAAATAACAAAACCTAAATTTGATATCCACTATGGAATCCTACCATTTATTAATCAAAATTTTTATTATATTTTACAAAACATGGGATCTTTTAGTAATTATGATGATTTTTTTAGTGTCTTTGGAATTAGGTTCATAATAAAAAAACATAAAAATTTATTCTAAATAACATGAATGGGAATTTTGTTAGTTCATGCTATGTGCAAATACAAAATCTCATAACTTGTGGACATACATCAGAGAAAATAGTGAGCATAATTCCCATCATTGGAAAAAGAAAAATTTAGAAATGTTATTACATCATTATTACAAAATTATTGAGTTCATCCCTAAGGTGTTATTAAATTAAAAAATCATAAACACCATTGTATCGTAAAACATGTCTTCTCTAGAAATTAAATTATTCACCTAATAAATTGTAGTTATACCATGGAACTTACTTCATATGTATTAATTAATATGATCCATATATATTATAATAAAAATTTCATAAATAACCTATGGTGATTAATAGAAACACGTTTCATATCAAAATCACAGTGTTTTAGAAAGTTCTTAAAAACAAGATACTTTTTCATTTTAATCCTTTGGAAAATGAAGATGGGGTTACATGTATGTTAATACCAGAATTTAAATAGATTATTTTGAAATCCATGTGAACACCCTTGTATAAGATATAGGATGTGGTATTCAAAAAAGTAAATAAAAAAATTTCATAATAAAAAAAGAAAAATTTTGAGATGAAAATCAGGCTGCATAACGGGTATGAATCATGGTTCCAAGAAACATTAAAAAGTGTTGGAACAATGGTATACCATTAATAAATGAATCATATTATAGTAAAGGTATATAATTAAATTTACATATTAACATAGTAGGAAAATTTGAAATACAAACAACATAAAAAGTAAATTGAATGAAAATGATAGGTAGAGATTTATCTTACGTTGAAGAGTGACTCCAAAAACTCGATGATCGGTACCTTCGGGGCTTGAAGACAACCTAGGAAGACATCTTGGGAGAAGATCCTATATGATATTTTTAGGGTGAATTTTTATGAAAGTAAAGGATAGAATTGGGTTGGTATTTATACCAAACGTGAGGGGGTATTTTATTAATTTCTGAGGACATCTCAGTAGTGGTATTTGAAAAACCTTCAGCTTGACCATGGTATTTTTCCATGGTATTGGCCAATTAAAACACCATGTCATGACCCCATCCCCACAAAGTGTACCTCTCCTGGGCCTGTAATGTGAGAAGGGAGATAATGACCCCTGAGTCTCGACTTCAGTACGCCCCGGGTTGGAGACTAGCATTGCAGGTATAGTAAATAGAAAAATGGGAGTCATTACCCTCTAAGAGAACACATGCGGAAGAGAGATATATGATATACGCCGACAAAATCCAACTCATAACTGAAATATAAAAGAAAACCCATTTACACATATGTAATTTCTTGAGAAAGTACTAAAAGTGTAAGGGGAAAATTGAAAGTACCCAAAAGAAAGTAAAACAACAACTACTACAAGCCCGAACAGCTCATGCAACCCCAAGATAGTAAACACCAGTCTGATCAGCAACCTACCCCAAGTGACCTAAAAACACTTTATATATGCATAAGGTGAGTATAACAATATACTCAGAAGGATCCTCTCCAAGGCCTCTCATTAAAATGTAATGAAACCATGCTAAAGCACAATGAACAACAAGTAAAATTAACTTGTCACCTAAAAAGGTATACTATGTTCTTAGCCTTACCATGTCTACTCTCACCAAGTAATGCATAAAAGAATATTTCATATAATAATGAATATCAAGGGTACCCAACTACTACTTCCCCACTAGTTTTCAACTTTTCCCTAACATTGAACATCATAAGAATATCTCTCTAAAAATTCTTGCTCAGAAACACCTGGGTGAAGCACCACAATATGCACTTTCTCCAACAAAACCACCAAAACCGCACACCAAAGTAACTAGGTAGTTTTCAGGACAGACCATAGATCGTATAACGTGTATCAAATGTCAAGTATTATACCTCAAGACATTACAACCCATACACCTAGTAAGTAACCTCAACCCATCATAGCCTATAAATATTACACTTATAGTAGTCCTTAGGATACTATATCCAAAATATATGTCCGTGAATAACCAAAAGACATTAAATCCCACTACACTCATATTTGAGAAAAACTAACCACTTTGCCTATGAGCACAAGTATTTACCAAGAGAAGAGAGTAGGGCCAAAGGGGGTATTCAGCCATTCCCCCTCCGACCAGAGTGTTTGGAAAAACACCCCCAAAGCTCAGAACCCCCGGGGTGTCAGTTTCTATTACTGACAGGGTGGAGTAGCCTAAAGGAAAACCAACAAGTACAGAATATATTATATTCCACAAACACAATATGGGAATAACCTAGTATTAGACTCAACTGCAGATAACATCTCTTGGACTCCGGGTTGCCACTTATAAGAGAGGTATCCTATATGCACACAACCATTTAAAGAGCTTTTGTAAATTACTTCATTCCCTTTTTATCAGTTCCAAATTACATTATTAATTGTTTAAACATTAATTATCCATTAACAATTCCATATTAAATTTCATTAGCATCACACCCCAAGTCCAATTTTCCTTCATAAATTACAACCTCGTCATTATGTTCCAGCAAACTCTAACCCCATGAGTTAACAAAATTTATTCAGTTATTTATTATAGAATTACTTTCCCATACTCCCAGACATTCTAGAAAAGCATTATATACTACTAAACACAAGGGGGTCAATATGGTGATTATATTTACCACCCGTCGAGTCGTTGCTTCCCATTTCAAGATAATACCCCAATCCTCCCTTGAGAAACTAGACACGGAAAGCACGCGACATACCCCGTGCACCATAGAATCTTCTGGAAGAAGGGTAAGCAAGACCAGCTGCCTTAGGCAGTGGGGAAAAGTAAAAAAATTATTCCACAAATAATAATTAGCAAGCATCCAACAATCACTTCCATCCCATTCCATTATCCCTAGTGTCCTCCCCAACA
This sequence comes from Viscum album, assembly GCA_963277665.1. NCBI lineage: Eukaryota > Viridiplantae > Streptophyta > Magnoliopsida > Santalales > Viscaceae > Viscum > Viscum album. Next base: position 1,142,335,106 of record OY728159.1, on the reverse strand, counting down.
CCCACATGCATAAACAGATGCATCTCGCCACTCTTGGAATCATCTGCTGCCACAACCAAAAGTCTCAATGCCCCCCACATATCACAACAGCCATCCATTGTCACATCATAGCATAAACAGCAGGAAAACAAACATCACATCAATTGGGATTTTTTCCCTTTAACAATCAAGAGGGTAACTAAAAACTCATTAAGGAATTATCAAAGATTCAGTTCATTAATCCATCATGAATTAACAGATTTATTATTCATAGGTTCCAAAAATTTGGGAAACCGAATCATTAAGATAGAATATATAATTAAACATGCTTACTACACTAGTTTGATTAACATATAATAAAAATAAGAATAACCAGATTCATTTACATGCCACTTTATCTATAGCCAACAGTTATCAATTAATTCTGGTTTACGTTCATTACCAATTTTTACCATGAACAAATAGCTAAATGAAGCTAGCAGGGATATCACACTATCTAGGAAACAAGGGGAAAAACCAAATGACCAATCTAAATTTATTTATCTATTTAAAATAATAATAATTTCATTTCCATTGTGGTCTAGTTCGATAAAACATGCTAAAAATACAGTTTCATGTAAAAGAAAAGAGAAGCAACGAATCCCCTACCTCATACAGTTATTGATGTTCTTTATCCACAAAACGTGTCACGATTCTCCTCTCGCAACAACTGCATCTACCTGAGGATTCCATAGTATGACCGCACCAACTGAAACCTAATAAAAATCCATTAGAAGAATGAAGATTACATGTTATTAAAAAGAAAAGGAGAACCAGGAAAAGATAAACCCCAACAGAACAACGATAAAACATACCTTGTATCTAATATTGATCGATACAGCTTCGTTGCATCAAAATATAGCAGAACTAATCCCATGAGTATGATTGATTATGAAACACCCACATAATAGAATGAAAGGCTCTATAATCCCATAATCGAGAATAAAGGAGAATAACTTGGGAGAAAGATATCTCATCCATTTAGAAGATTTAATGGAGTGACGTTTTAAGAGATGCTTGATTTCCTGTTAAAATAAGATCACATTAAACCACATGGTTTGAACAAGTAAAAACATCCATATCCTTATGAATAATTAATATAGGATTTATGGTCATTGAATCGGCCATAAAGTCCTTAAAACAAGGTTTTAAATGCATTTACATCAAAGGAAAATGCTAAAGGGGCGAAATTATAGGAAGCTGGAAACACTGTTCACGAACTCCAAATTTGGTAGAGGAAAAACATTGTTCATGAACCTCACCGTTAGACATTGTTCAAGAGCCTCGCTGTTAGAAAAAGTTCACAAACCTCACCATTAGACACTGTTGATGATGATCACAGTTATACACTATTCATGAAGCTCACCATTAGACACTATTCATGAACCTCACCTTTAGACAATGTTCATCAAAGCTCACCGTTAGAAAATGTTCATGAAGCTTGCCTTTAGAAATTGTTCATGAAGCTCACCATTAAAAACTATTCATGAAGATCACCATTAGACAGTGTTCATGAAGCTCGCCATTTGGAAGTGTTCATGAACCTCACCTTTAGACACATTTCATGAACCTCAACGTTAGAATTGTTCATGAATCTCACCATTAGAAACTGTTCATGAGGATCACCATTAGACATTGTTCATGAACTCAAAATTTGGTGAAGGAAATAGATGTTTACGTTAATGGTTACCGATAGAACTGTTCACCGATGGAATTGTTCATAGAACTCAAAATTTGGCAAAGGAAATAGAGGTTACCGTTAGAGGTTACCGGTAGAACTGTTCACCAATGGAACTGTTCATAGAACTGGAAATTTGGAAAAGGAAAGAGAGGTCATCGTTAGACCTCACCATTGGCACTGTTTATAGAATGTTACTGATACAATGTTCACAATTGTCTACCATTGGAATTGTTCACCATATTGGAAAATTGGAAAAGTGTTGGGGATAAGACACCTTGACCTCCTGGAACACCTCAAACACCATATTTTCACAATGGAATGGACTAGAGAGTTCCTGGTCCTTACATAAGATACCTCTCAAAACATTCCCATCCTCAATAATTCAATTCCCACATAAAGAAAAATAAATGGGGTTCAAACAACCACCCATCAAGATACCTCTCAAAAGAGAGAAATCCACAAAAGCAACAAAATAAATTCACAATAAAAACATGAAAGGTCTAACCAAAAAGGGGACATCGTTACATGAAAAGATATAAACATCAAACAACTTTGGGTATTGAGCACGTACCTGTGAGTCACGTTCCGAGGTACACTCCTCCATGCCACTATGTCTCCACAAAACATGATCTAAAGGGATAAAATTCCTACACAACACCTCCTCCTTGCAGTCTTGCATCTCCACAGGTCTCTCATCATAGGTTTCATCACCATCAACATTGATATCTCCCCAATAGATGATGTGAGAGTCATCATGAAGATAATGGCGGAGCTATGATACATGGAAACCATCATGTATTTGAATCATCTGCAGGGTAAGTGCTACTCGGTACACCACATCTCCAATATGAGCTAACACCTCAAAAGGAACAAAAACTGGGGGGAAAACTTACTCCAACAACAAAACCTTCACGTTCCATGACAAGGAGTCACCTTCAGAAACACATGATCCTCAACTTTAAACTCTAAGGGTCTCCTTCTTGGATCAACATATGATTTCTAACGATCTTTTGATGTCTTCATCCTCTCAAGAATCACCTGAACCATCTCTGTTGTATTCTGCACTTGTTTCGATCCATGAAGTTCTGACTCTATGACCCCAGTCTAGCATAATGGAGAATGGAATGGCCAGAGATACAAGGCTTTAAAGAGAGCCATAATGATGGTGGATTGAAAACTATTATTGTAAGAGAACTCCACTAAGGGTAAGTGCTTCATCCATGATCCTCAAAAATCAAGAACACAAGAGTGTAACATGTCTTCAAGAGACTGGATGTTTCACTCTGTCTGACCATCCGTTTGAGGATAAAATGTAGTGTTAAGGAATATCTGAGAACTGAATGCATGTTGGAGACATCTCCACACCCTATAGGTAAAATGAGGATCTTGAGCAGAAATGATCATCCTTGGGACTCCATGAAGTCTCACCACCACCTCTAGATACTGCCTTGAAAAAAATTCCACTAAGATCGAATCCTTGATCGCTATGAAGTGGGACGATTTTGATAAATGATCTACTTCCACCCAAATAGCATCATGTCCTCTCGAAGCTTGAGGAAAACCAGTAACAAAGTCCATTGAGATGTCCTCCCACTTCCACTGAGGAATCTCTAATGGATGGAGTAGACCACCAGGGGAATGGTGTTCGGCCTTCAACTTCTGGCAGACCAACCATCGAGACACAAACTCGGAAACTGCACACTTCAGCCCAAGCCACCAAAAATGACTCCTCAAGGATTGGTACATCATTGTCACGCCTGGATGCACCGCTAAAAGAGAACTATGTAACTCTCTGAGAACCATACCAAACATCTTCGAAGGAACAAAAATCCTTCCATGACACAACACTCGGTGTTGTTCATCCTCAGACCAACCATCAGGGGACTCGCCCCAAACAAATTGGTCTCTCCAAACCTCCACCTATAGATCCCCCAACTGAGATTCTCCCAACTTCTGCACCAAGGATGATTGCACCATCATCTAGAAAATAAAACCTATGCCCCCAAATTCTACGATATCTATATGTGATGCTTACATCTCTTCCATTACTATCCTTGAATCACCAGATTTGCGCACAGCATCACTACGTGACTTTCGACTCAGCGCATCAGCTACTACATTCCCTTATCCAGGTGTATATGAGATTATGAAGTCATATTCTTGTAATAACTCCATCCATCGATGTTGTACTAAGTTCATGTCTCACTAGGAGAAAACATACCTCAAACTCTTTTGATCATTGAAAACCACAAAGTGCTCCCCAATGAGGCAATGTATCCATAAATTCAAAGAAAACACCATGGATTCCAACTCAAGATCATGGGTGATATAGTTAATTTCATGGGGATGCAACTAACGAGGCCCATAAGAAACAACTGACCTATGCTACATGAGATCACAACCTAACATGAGATTTGAAGCATCGCAAAAAACATCAAACTGAACTCCCTCAGCTGGATGGAAAAAATATGGAGCACTTACTAACTTCTCTATTAGATACTCGAAAGCTGCCCGACACTGATCAGTCCATATGAATGCCTGATCCTTTCTACTCAAAGCTGTCAGAGGAGTCCCAACTCGTGAGAAATCGGCTCCGAACCTCCTGTAGTAGCCTGAAAGACCAAGGAAACTTTACCCCATTGGTAATGTCTTGGGGGGCTTCCCAAGACACAAATACTTCTATCTTCAGTGGATCCATATCTAATCCATGTTGGGACACAACATGCCCCAAGAAACAGACTTATTGATCCCAAAACACACACTTCGACAACTTCCTGTACTGTTGATGATGACGAAGAACTCCCAAAACAGTGTGTAGATGCATTACATGCTCCTCCTAAGACATAGAGTACACAAGGATTTCATCGATGAACACAACCACAAACATGTCAATGAACTCAATGAACACAAAATTCATCAATCCCATGAACACAGTTGGAGCATTTGTCATGCCGAACGACATTACTAAAAACTTATAATGCCTATGAAGACAATAGAAAGTATTCTTCGGGATATCCTCATCCTTTACACACATCTGATGATATCCTGACTACAAGTGGATCATTGAGAACCAACTTTCACCCTTCAGATGATCGAATAAATCATCAGTCCACATAAGAGGATTGTGATTCTTTATTGTCACTTTGTTTAAGTGACGATAATAGAGACAACACCACAAACTGTCATCATCCTTTTTCACAAACAAAACCGGTGCACCCCATGGTGACACACATGGCTGAATAAAACCACACTATAATAGACCATCAAGATGTATATGTAGCTCTTATAACTCATAAGGAGCTATCAAATATGGAGACATTGAGATCGTAGATGCTCCTGGTTGTAGCTCGATCCCAAACTCGATCACTCATTGAGGGGGTAATGCTACAACCTCTTCTAGAAGGAAATCAGGGTACTCTTCTACAACCCTCGGAAAAACCAACTGTTGAACCTCTGAAAAACACAAAATAATATCAACCATCATGGATGATATGGATGGAACGTGCCTATGACCCATCCAAGGATCTCGCTCACCCACAAACACCACTGGCTCTCCATCCGCACCAATGAAAATGACCTTCTTCCTAAAGCAATACATGGTAGCTTGCACCAAATACACCCAATCCATGACGAGGATGACGTCTTATGGTTGTATTCTAAAACATTGGAAATATCTACAAGAGCGGTGCTTCCCCAAAACTAGCTCACAATCTCTACAAATATCAAACATGTCGGCTCGACCTCCAACTGGCATAGTCAATCTTTACCTCAAGTACCAAATCATGGAAAAAGGTATGTGATATGAAGGAGTGTGTCTTTCCTAAATCAAAAAATGCATACACAAAGGTAGAAAACATGTAAAGGGTACTTCTAACGACATATGGCTTGCCTAGAGCTGGAAACACTAGAGCATGAAGCTGACCATGACCTCCTCCACGTCCTCTCTGACCCTCATGACGACCACCACCATGGCTGCACTCTGCTCTCTAAGGATAGAGATCATCATGGGGTCCTCCTCTACCTTTCCCATCTACCCTCTACTGATCTACATCTGGTGCAACCTGTTGTTGCTGCCTCAACTGGAACTTCCTCAATGGAGGAACTTGGAGCATAGCACCTGGTGCATGATGACTACTCTGAATGGTATGGGCACTACCGCTGGTGATAACCACGACCACCACAATAAAAATAAGTTCCTAATCTCATGGAATAGGCCTAAGAGTTTCTTCCTCTGGAGAAAAGATATGTGAAGGGCTGGGACCTAGCTCCGGCTGAACGGAAACTATTCTGCCCTGAAAACTAGGAAACCTGGACCACATCTCTGCTTTGTGAGGAATCATGATGATTCCCCTCTCATGATGATCCAGTCCTGGTCAATGTCCTCTCAACAACCTCTACCCTCACTAGAACCTCATGATATGTCTTCAGCATAAATGGTTTGACCTAGAGCTGGAACTCTGGATGCAAATTCTTTTCTAAATTCCTCTCCATGGCCTCCTCATCAGGAAATAGGTCTGACACAAATCGTAAAAGGTTTATGAAACATATTTTAAACTCTCGCACACTGGAGCTCCCCTGTAGAAGGGTAAAGATATCCTGGAGACTGGACGCCTTCGCGGTTGAAGATTAAAACTCAACTCTAACCATTTCTCAAAACTCCACCAATGAGATCGATGAATCCTCACAATCCCCGAGGAAAAAGAAACACCACTGCCTCGCCACTCCATGTAGTATTGTCACAACCAAGGACACTTAGTGATCCTTCTGAGAATGGATCGAACTAAATCCTATCTTGACCTCCTCTAACTATTATTATGTGACTGCATCTTAAATGGAGCAATCATACTTCTTGCAGACTCTAGCACTGAAACTCTCAGAGTGTCTTCCTCAAACTGTTGTCGTCGTGAACGTTTACCCAACAGTGATTTGCAGGAACAACTTGCTGGTTATTTTCAGCGCAAACCTGACGAGGAAGTTTACCTAGAGCCATTCTTGTAAAATAAAAAATCGTTAGAGCTCCTAACATGGAATATGGAGGACTCAACATTAATTATTTAATTGATTTCATTCATTGATTTTAGATTAACTTATCCCATGGTATACTCAGTAAAACACTAGCACAAAGATGAATGATGCATGAACCTTTACTTGGTCTCTACCCTATAACTAGTATCGCATTGTTTAGAATCCATTGTAAACATAATGGTCCATACATCAGATGAAAGGGGGCCTTAAACGCCTATATATTAGCCGGTCTCCAATGTTTACATAACTTGCTAAACATGAATGACACTATTTCCCTACCAACCCCTGCAACCTCACTTGTTCTTAACTCCAAACTCCATCCTATCCCTCAACCTTCCTCTAATACCACTCTGTCACGACCCCCTCCCCACAAAGTGTACCCCTCCTAGACTGAAAATGTGAAAAGGGAGATAATGACCCCCGAGTGCCGCCTCCAGTAGGCCCCGGGTAGAAGACTAGCAATGAGGGTATAGTAAACACACAAATGGATGGAATTACCCTCTAAGAGAAAACATCCAAAAGAGAATGATAATATAGACACCAACCAACTCCAACTCAGAAAAGAATTATAAAAGAAAACCCAAGTGCACATATGTAATGTCTTGAAAATGTACTACAACTAGAAGTGGAAAACTGCATGTACCCAAATGAATGTAAAATAGCAGCTACCACAAGCCCGAACAACTCCTGCAACCCCAAGCTAGTAAACACCAGCCTAATCTCTAACCTTCTCTAAGTGAACTTAAAAACTATTTATAAATACATAGGGTGAGTATAACAGTATACTCAGTAGGATCCTCCCCGAGGCCTCTCGTGAAAATGTAAAGAAAGAATGTTAAAGCAAAGTGAACAGCAAGTGAAAATAACTCTTCACCTAAAAAGGTATACTAAGTTCCTAGACTCACCATGGCTAATCTCACCATGTTACACATACAAGTATATATCATATAATAATGAATATCTAGGGTACCCCACTACTACTTCCCCACTAGTTTGACACTTTTCTCCAACTTCATATTTCCTCTTTATCTCTCTCCAAAAAGGCTTTCCTGCAGACACCTGGGTGAAGCACCACAATATGCACCTCGTGAAAAAAACCACCATGTCCACACACCAATGTAACCCGGATGTTTTCGGGATCCACCACTGCTCACATAATTTGTATTATACATCAAGTATTATACCTCATTCCATTACAGCCTATACATCGAGTAAGGATCCCCAAGCCACCATAGCTGATACTTGTTACACCTATAGTATTCTATATGATACTATATCCAGAATATGTGTGTGTGTATAACCATAAGAAATTACAGCCCTCTAGACACATATATGGGGAAAACTAACCACTGTCCCTACCAACCAATTATCTACCAGGATAAGAGAGTAGCACCAAATGGGGTAGTCAGCCATTCACCCTCCCACCAGAATGTTGGTAAAAACACCCCCCGGGGTTCAGAATCCCTAGGGTGTCAGTTTCCCTTACTGACAAGATAGAGTAGCATATAAGAACACAAATAAAATACAGAATATAGTATATCTCACAACCACACTATGGGAATAAACTAGTCATTGACTCAACTGTAGATAACGTCTCTTGGACTTTGGGCTCCCACTTCTAAGACTAGGTATCCTATAAGCACACAACCATTTAAAGAGATTCATTAGATTAATTCATTCCCTTTTTATCAGTTCAACTTTATGTTATTTAATTATTTAAACATTAATTAACCATGAACAATTACACATTAAAGTTCATTAGCATCACACCCAAAGTCCAATGTTCCTTCATAAATTACGACCTCATCATTATGTTCCACCAAACTCCAACCCCATGGGTTAACATCATTCATTAAATTTTTAATTACCGAATTACTTTTCTATTCTTCCAGGAATTCTAGAAATTCATTCTATGATACTAAACACAAGGGGGATCAACAGGGTGAGTAGATTTACTACCCATTGAGTCTTTATCACCTTAAGAAATAGCATAAACCCATTATCCCTTGAGATACTAAACACGAAAAGCATGTGGAATACCCCGTGCATCATTGCCTCCTTCGGAAGAAAGGTAAGCAAGACCAGTTGCCTTAGGAAGTGGGGAAAAGTAAGAAAGATAATCTACCAATAAAAATAAGAAAGTATCCAAAAATCACATCCATCCCATTCCATCATCCCTCGTGTCCTCCCCGACACCCACCTGCATAAACCGATGCATATCGCTACTATAGGAATCATCTGCTTCCACAACCAAAAGTCTATATGCCCCCACATATCAAAACAGTCATTCAAGCTCACATCATATCAAAAATAGCAGAAAAACAAAAATCACATCAATCGGGATGTTTTCTATTTAACAATCAAGAGGGTATCTCAGAACCCTTTAAGTAATTATCAAACAATCAGTTCTTTAATCTATATTGAATTAATAGATTTATTATTCATAGGTTCCAAAATTTGGGAATCATAATCCGTAAGCTATCACAAATAATTAATCATTCTTACTGCACCAGTTTGATTGACATAAAATTAAAACAAGAAGGACCATATTCATTTACATGCCTCTTAATCTATAGCCAATAGTTATCAATTAAATCTAGTTTACTTTCTTTACCGATTTTCATCAAGAATGAATAGCTAAACGAAGTAAGTATGGATATCACACTATCTATGAAGCAAGGGGAAATAACATAAAACTGATATCAATTTATTTATCCAGTTCAAATAATTATTATGTCAATTCAATTGTGGTCTAGAGGGATAAAACATTCTAAAAATATAGTTGCATGTAAAATAATAGAGAGAAACAAATCTCCTACCTCAAACAGTTATTGACGTTCATTATCCACACAACGGGTCACGATCGTACTCTCGCGACAACTGCATCTTCCCAAGGATACCACAGTACGACCGCACAATATGAACCCTAAGAAAAATACATTAAAAGAATGGAGATTAAATGATATAAAAAGGAAAGGAGTACTAGGATAAGATGAACCCCAAAATAATGATGATAAAACATACCTTATATCAAAGATTGATCGATACGACTTGGTTTCATCAAAATAGAGCAGAACCAATCCTAGGAGTATATTTGATAATGAATCTCCTATGGAATTGAATGAAATTTTATAGAGTATTATAGTCGATAACAAAGAGGAATAATTTGGGAAGGAGATATCACATCCCTTTAGAAGATTTAATGGAGAAACGGAATGAGATACGCTTGATTTCCCATTAAAATTGGATCACATTAAACGACACAGTCTGACCATGTAAAAACATCCCGAGCCTTAAGAATAATTAATATAGGATTTATGGCCTTTGAATTGGCCTTAAAGTCCTTAAAACGAGGCCTTACATGCATTTTACGTCACCGGAAAATGCTAAAGGGGCGAAACTGTAGGAAGCTCAGAAAAATTTTCACGAACTCAAATATTTGGAAAAGGAAAAATATTGTTCATGAACCTCACCATTAGACACCATTCATAAATCTCACCGTTAGACAATTTTAATAAACCCCACCATTAGAAACTGTTGACAAACCTCACCGTTAGACACTTTTCATGAAGCTCACTGTTAGACACTATTCATGAAGCTCACCGTTAGACATTGTTCATGAACCGCACCTTTAGATAATGTTCATCAAAGCTCACCATTTGGAACTATTCATGAACCTCTCCTTTAGACACTTTTCATGAAGCTCACTATTAGAGACTTTTTATGAACTCAAAATTTAAAGAAGGAAAGAGAGGTTACCCTTAGAGGTTACCGATAGAACTGTGCACTGATGGAACTGTTCACAGAAATCAAAATTTGGAAAAGGAAAGAGAGGTTACCGTTAGAGGTTACTGATAGAACAGTTCACCGATGGAACAGTTCACATAACTGGAAATTTGGTAATGGAATGATAGGTCACTGTTATACCTCACTGTTGAAACTAATCACAGAAACATACCAATGCACTGTTCACAACTGTCTACCATTGGAACTATTCACCAAACTGGAAAATTGGAAATGTGTTGGGGATAAGTCAACTTGACCTCCCAGAACACCTCAAACACCATATTTTCACAAATTAATTGACCAGAAAGGTCCTGGCATTTCATTAAAAAAACTGAAAATACAAACTATATTTACTATTCACTAAAAATCTAATAGTTTTAAAAAGACCCAAAAAAATCACTCAAAACATATTTCATAATGTAGAATTCAAAAAACAAACCTAAATTTGGGATAATAATTTTCTAAATATGAATATTTTATCTTTTATATAAAATCATCATTTACTCAAAAAATACAATTCATATATTATAACTAATTATATAAATCGTTGAAAAATTAACTACGGACTCATAAAATTATTTTAAATGATTAATAAATTAAAATATTAATTTACTATTCAGTCTTATGAAAATGATTTTCCTGGTAAATCATTATATTAATTTATAATATTCTATATAAAAATTAATGTTAAATAAAAATACTAATACTGAAATCGTAATTTCAATTATAGTTATTTACTAATACTATGATATAATAATATCACACTACCATTTTAGATGAAATGATTTTATTTATACTTCTCAGGTGACGTTAAAATTCCATTTGTCATGTTACTATTCATAAGGGTAACATTTCTATTCTAAAGGGTCAATTAATTGTTCACCAAAAAGTTAAGTTCATCCAATCAGTTTAAAAAATATCTTACTAATCACGAAATTTTATGTCTTTTTTTTAAGATAAATTCATTGAAGCAACAAAAATACATTTAATACTAATCCCACAAGTGTGGTGAGAAGGTGATAAAAAATAATGTTCAATAGATTGGTTAGTTTTTATATAAATTTCTAACATAAAAACAATTAAAATTATCTAATTTTGATTGAAATATATATAAATTATCTATTATAACTTTAAGAATTAATTTAATGTATAATAATTATTTAAATAAAAAAATAATTTTTAACTACAATGCAGTATTTTTGAATTTTCATAAAAAAATGAAACTTCTTAGAAAGACAATAAAAATCACACTAAATAAATTTTGATATTCAAAATTAAAAAATGATATTTATTTTACCATAATAAATATCTAAGTATGATAAATTTAACTTTTATATATAAAAACCCTTAGTTATCAGAAATAATTGAAGTTAAAAAATGCATACTGAAATTGTATAGTGAAATTTCTAACACATAAAAAAGTTATTATATCATTTCAATTTATATATGGTTTTTGTAATTATACTATTAAATTAGAATAATCAATATTCATAATACCATAATATATTATAATAAATATATTATTTCTAAAAAGTAAAATTTGTGTTCAAAAAGTCAATTTATAAAAGCTGTCTCAATTAAACGCGTATTATAATAATTAAAACTTTTATGAAATGTGTGTAACCCATTATTGTTTATAGTTTTATTAATCAAATTTTATGCATGATTTATGATTTTCTGATGAATTAATAATTCATTCTATGTTCTTCTATAATAAAAAATAATAAAATGTTATTGGGATGAAAAATATCCATAAATAAAAAAATACATTTTGCATGTAGTTACATTCTTCTCATTTTAAATGAATTTCATCCTCAAAATTATATCTAATTATAGTTTTTTTACTATTAAAAATATTGTAATTATTGAATATTTTTTTTATAACACATCATTCGTAAAAAAATATAATTCCTTAAAAAAATTATTTTTTCTATAAATACATCATAATTGTTCATAGAATGATTGTGATTAACCAAACATATCCACCGGGACTATCAAATCAGAAGTGTAGCAAGGCCTGATGTCCTATAATCGGTAACATTGATTCAATATCAACACACCTTTTAAGACTTAATACCCATAGGTACATATGTACCCAAGTGAAATCCAATTGTTTGTATCCATACAAGGATTTATTTTTTCAAAATCCACTTATTAATACTTATAAAAAATACCATGATGTTTTCCTATAGATAAATTTTTCTGTAAGATTGTTCTTAATGATCTAAAATCCTTATTTCCAAAAAAATAACAAAATCACCTTTTGATAACAACTATGACATCCATAAATTTATTACATAATCTTTTCATTACATTAAACAAATAATTGATCTTTTAAAAATTGATAAGATATTTTAGGGTTACAGTCTTGTTAATTAGGTACATAGTATTTGATAAAACAAAACATTCATATAATCAAATTAAAATTATTCTTTATTGCTTCATCCTAAGTGTAATTACTTTTATCTTAAGATGGGGATTTACATCAAGAGATAGGGTGGGCATTAACCCATCAAGGGAAAAAGAAACACATTGAAAGTGAGAAAGGGGCATATAGCCGGGAATGATTAGTGGATAATGACGAATAATATGAAATAAATTACGTGAATAATAATATTTAAATTTTTCAGTATCATTTAATTATGTAATTCATAATAATATCACCAGGGTCCATCACCAAAGTGTTGTAAACATTACCAAGGTTATTCACAAAGGTTTCATAAAACTTTTCACCTCTAGAGATTTCATTATTTACCCAATGAATTGGAGAACTATTTGGGTGAACCATTCAAAAATACTAATTAAATTTAGATACATATATCATAATAATACTTTTCATAAATAACACAAGGTGATTAAAAGAAACATGTTACATATCAAAATCATGTTTCTTTAGAATGTGCATAGAAAATATCCTTGTGTCATTTTAAACCCATGGAAATGAAAGTTGGTCTCATCTATGGTAATAAAAAAATTAAAATATATCATTTTTACATCCATGTGAATACCCCTAGATAATATAGAGTATTTGGAATTCCCATAATAAAATAAAATAAATTCTTGATAAAATGAGAGGAATTTGGTGATGAAAGTCCAACAATATAACGAGTATGATACATGGTTTTATAAAAAAATAAAAATTTAGGGGAAAGGGTAACCAATTAATAAATTAATCTTTAAATATTAATGGGATATAATAAAATAAACATAATAACATTTTATGTAAATATGAAATAAATACTGCAAAAAAAATTGAAAGGAAAAGAGAGGTTGATATTTCCAGTACGTTGAAGAGTGACTCTTAAAACTCCAATATCGGGACATTGGGTACATGAGGACACCTTGGGAGGAATAATTTGGATTTAATACTATCATATATTGGTTGAGTATTATTTTTCAATGAATTTAAATGAATCAATTGGATGGTATTTATATAAAATGTGAGGTTTTTTTTATTAATTTTTTAGGACACCTCAGTATAGGTATTTTCCAAACCATGGGATAGACCATGTTATTTTCCCATTACACTGGACACTTCAGAAACCTATTATAATATAATAATCTAAAAAATTCTACCAGATATATAAGATATTTATTACAACATTAATGATGTCATTAAACACACCAAAAATCTCAAACTATATTTTTACTATTTATCTAAAATACAATTGTTTCATAAAAATATCAAAAATTCACCCAAACCATTTTTCAATGTTTAGACCTCAAAATTAAATTATATTTTATGAAAATTATTTTATAAATATGATAAAATTATTTCTTCTATAAAATCAACTTTTCCTGGAAAAATACCAATTAAAAAATGATTACTTATGTTTTAACACACTAAAAAATTAAATAATGTATCATAAAACTAACTTATAATCATAAGAAAACAAAATATTAAAATAATATTTTATTTTAAGAAAAGGAATTTTATTCTAAATATCTATTTTAATTTATAATTTTTTAAATAAATATTTTTGTTTTATAAATATAAAAATACATTACCTATAATTTCTAAAACATTTATTTATTATACCAAAACATTTAGTAGTCAAGGGAACCTACACCTAAGAATTTTTGTTAGAAAAATAATGCTCCAAGAGACATTAAAATGTATATTTACAATGGCAGGTATGATATTCACCACGCGATTCTGAATCAAAAATATCAGAAAAAAAATCTGGTTACCAGAAGGACCCACTCAAACTGACCTCCATAAAAGCCCTCTTAGAAATATCATCAACAACCTGATTTCCCTCCTTGTGGAAATGAGTGGCATCAAGGGATATAGACTTATAATGATTAAAAAAATCAATCCATGAGGACATCATTCTCTACGGTATATTCTAATAATTCCCTTTAAGAATTGGTATATGTACATTTGATTCTAATTCCAACCATAACACATGACAACAAAAATGGGAAGAATATTTAATCGCCTTAATCATCTCCCATATCTTATCTTTTATATCATAGTAATTTTTAATAAAATGATAGAAACAACCTTTAATAATGTTGAAATGGATGTGATAGATTCCACCATAGACTGAGAGACCAGGTTCACCTAAAGCCTTCCCATCAACATTAACTCTCAACCTACAAAGAATCAAGGGTATCCAACCAATGGATATAGCCCCCAATGGCTTCCTCAACCTGGAATCAATGACAAGAGACTAGAAATTATTATAATTAGATAATTAATTATGAACCACTCATATCTGATCATTGAAATATATTTAATACATCTATGTATCACCAATGTACAAACATGAAGAGGTTCCCACTTTCTATTTAACGCCGAACAATTCTATGACCTCCAAATAAAGGAAATAATTTTAGATATAGTAACAAGTAGAAACACATGATCTTCATCACTTAATTTGAACCGGTAGATAGTAGAAACAAGGGATTCGATGATCTAAAAATACAAATTATATTGAAATAAATCATAGATATATTACCATAATGGATAAATGAAATTGCAAAAACCAAACAAATCTAATATACACTCCTAATTTTTCAAATTGAAAAAGAAAAACCTAAGAAAGTTGAATCCTTTTTCTTAGAATAATACATTGAGATGGAAATCTATTACCACATATTTTCCAGATTAGAAACATGTTAGTAGGATAAATAAATAATTTTTTAAAACATGATATCCTTATTATAAAGGTGATAATATAAATATATAACATTACCATTTAAGATAGCTAAATTTTATTGCCACTTCTTAGGTGAGGTTACTATTTTATTGTCTATATTACAATTCATATGGTTAACATACTATTCTAAAGGGTCATATTAATATTCAAAAAAAATATTTTATTCTTATCAATCTAAAAATTTATTACTGTTTGCAACTATGTATGTTTTTTCTCAAAATTAAATTCACTGAAGTAGAAAAAATAAGTTTATTGTTAATCTTGTAGGAGTGGCGAGAAGGTGAGTAAAAAAATGATCAAAATTTCAATAATTTATTATACCTATTTCCAATATAAAAATTATTCCAATGATCTAATATGTATTCAAATATGAAATTTTTTATTTAATATGAAATTAATAATCAACGTAATATATAATAATTATTTAAACAAAAAACACATTTTTTAACCATAATGCTGTATTTTTCACTATTTATCAATAAAATAAATCTTCATAGAATGTTAATATAAATACTCCCAATATTTATTTTGACATAAAAAATTAAAAAATCAGGTTTATTTAACCATAATAATATTATGATAATGTGAAATTTAACTTTTAAATATAAAATCCTTAGTTAATATAAATAATAACTGATAGAAAATGTTTAGTGAAATTTCATAGTGAAATTTGAGACACTAAAAAAATTATATGAAAATTTACATCTAAACGGGGTCTTTTAATCAAACTATTTAATTAAAATAATCATTTTTCATAATACCTTAATTTATTATAAAAATTATATCATTTAGGAGAAATTCATTTTTGGTCTGAAATGTCAATTTATCAAATATTCAAAAATTAAAAATATATTTTTGTAAGAAAAATTATTATAAAATGTGTATAACCCATTTTTTTAATGTTTTACTAATCCAAATTTATGCATGATGTGTGATGTTCCCAAAAAATAAAGAATCAGTCTATGTGCATATATTATAAAACATATTAAAAAGTTGTTGGGAGGAAGAATATCTATAAATAATAGAAATATATTTTTTGAGTCGTTACCTTCTTCCCCCTTGAAGAAACTAAATCCTCGCAATTTTATTTTATTAGATATTTTTTACTGTTAATAATATTATAATTAGAAAATATTTTTTCTTATAACATTATTCTTATAAAAATATTATTATTTAACAATATTTAAATTTTCTATAAATCCTTCATAATGGTTCATATAAAGCTTGTGATTAACAAAACATTTCCCCAGGGAGTGCCAAACCAGGAGTGCAACAAGGCCCATTTTTGTATTTGGGGTTACATCAAGTCATGTTTGATTCACCTTTTTTGAGTTGTTTCCCCTAGGTACATCTGTGACCAAGCCACATCAACTTGTTTTTATCCAGACAGAGAATTTTGTTTCAGAAACCACTTACTTAATACTTCACCAAAATACCAGGATGACATCATATATATAAACTTTTCTATAATGTTTTTACTAATTATTTCAAATACTTATTTCCACATATAACTCAAATTTCTCTGATACCTACTATGGAATCACACCATTAATAATATAAACATTTTATTATATTGTAAAAACATAGGATATTTTAGAAATTTGAAAGATATTTTTTGTTTGGTGTCTTGGAAATTATGTACATAATACATGAAAACCTAAAAAATTATTTTAAAAACATTAAATTGTTCATTATTTGTTCATCATACATACAAATACTACATCTCATAAACTGGGGACACACATCCAAGAAAGGGGTGACAATAAAGACCATCAATGGAAAGAGAAACACTTATAATGTGAGAAAGAGGCATACAAATAGGAATGATCATATGAAAATAAGGAATACCAAAAAATAAATAACATGAATAAGAAAAGGTAAAGGCATATTAAATATTTAATTGATTTATTCATAAAAATACTACAAAGTTTCATCCCTAAAGTGTTGTAAAAATTACCAAGGTATCATAAACATGTCATCTCTAGATATTAAATACATTATATAATAAATTGGAGTGTTATCATGGAACACACATAATATAGGTTAATTAATGTTATCCACATATACCATAATAAACATTTCAATAATAAGATTTGGTGAATAAAAAAATAGGTTTCATATAAAAATTATAGTGTCTTATTATGTTATTGAAATGAATGTCCTTTTGTAATTTTAAACCCACTAGAAAGGAAGTTGAGTTTCATGTATTTTAATCATTTAATTAAAATAGAACATTTTGAAATCCATGTGAATGCCCCTAATAATACAAAATACTGGGTATTAAAAAAATAAAATAAAATTAATTGTTTAATAAAATAAAAAAATTAGGAGATGAAAATCCGGTTGAATATTTGGTATGAAACATGATTTTAGTAATAATTAATTAGGGAGGGGATAAGGGTCTCCCATTAATAAATTAATCCTTATATAGTAATGTGGATGAATAAAATATAGAGAAGAAAATATTTTGTAATTTTGAATTACATACCACATAAATAGTAAATTGAATGGAAAAGAGAGGTTGATGTTTATTTTAACTTGTAGTGGGACCCCTAAAACACAATGATAGCAACCTTGGAGTCTTGATGACACCTTGTGAGGAAAATTTGGGAGGAATCCATGAGAGGTAAAACTATTGGAAAATCAATGAGTATGATTTCGGAATCAATTTAAATAATGTAATGAGTGGGAAGTTATAGAAAAAGTGAAGGATTTTTTAATTAATTTTTGAGGACACCTCAGTAGTGGTATTTGAAAAACCATGGGTATTCCCATGGTATTTTTCATTTGTATGAGACTATTGGAACACCTATAATAATATTTTATTTCAAAAGAGACCACCAGAATTATTACATCGTGACTATATAATTAAAGATTTCATAAAACATTCTAAAAAAATCAAGCTGTATTTTATTATTTACTAAAAAATCAACTATTCCAAAAAAATCCAAAATATTCAACAAAAATATTTTTTGATATGTGTAATTAAAAAATGGAATCCATTTTTTGAAAATAATTTTCTAAATATGTTCCATATAATTTTAATATAAAATCATCATTTACTACGAAAATAATAATTAAATAATTATAATTTATTTTATAACACAATGAAAAATTATCTATGGTCTCATAAAATTCACTTTATATCATAATACAAAAAAAGACTAATTTATTATTCTATTTAATGAAAATGAATTTTCTTTTAAATCATTATAGTAATTTGTAAATTTGAAAAAAAATTATGTATTATGAAAATATTAATACATAAAGGATAACTAATAAAACAATTATTTATTTATACTATGATATAATTATATCGAATTTCCATTTCAGATACCTAAATTTTATTTATACTTCTTGGGTGATGGTACTATTCAATTGGTTATATTACTATTTATAAGGGTAACATTACTATTCCGAAGGGTCAAGATACATTTCAAAAAAACAAATTACGTTGATCCTATCAAACTCAAAATATTTTACTGATAACAAGATTAAATGACTATTTTTTAAATTAAATATACAGAAGTGGTGAAAATATGATTAATGCAAATCTCGCATGTGTGGTGAGAATGTGAGTAAAAAGAACATTTAGAATCTCATCAAGTTTGTATATATAATTCCAATATAAAAATGATTCCAATGATATTATTTGGATTGAAATATATATAATTCATCATACATGATAATAAGAATCAATTTAAATTATAATAATTACTTAAATGAAAAAAATTGTTTTTTACTACAATGTAGTGTTATTCAATATTCATAAAAAAATGAGAAAAATTCTAAAAATTCACCTTCTATTAATTTTGAAATTAAAAATTATAAAATTATGTTTAATTTTCCATAATAATTATATATGTAAGATAAATATATCATTTTAACAAAAAAAAACATTGTTTTTACGAATAATAGAATATATAAAATGCATAGTGAAATTTCATAGTTAAATTTCTAACTAAAAAATAAAATTATTTTATCATATGAATTTAAAAAGTTTTTCTTTATTCATTATATATAATTAAAATAATCAATTTTTATAATAAATTACATTATTATAATATTCATATCATTTAATAATAGTTCAATTTGGGCACAAAAAGTCAATTTATCAAATTTGTTTCAATTAAATGTATATTTTATGAAGCGAAGCTATTATTAAATGTGTACATCCAGTTGTTGCTCATGTTATTACTAATCCAAGTATATGTAAGACATATTATTATCTCAGGAAATAATATGTCATTGTATCTGATTCTATTATAAAACATAATAAAAAATCTATTGTGGGGAAAGAGATCCATAAATAAAGGAAATACATTTTTTGGGTTGTTAAATTGTTCCCCCAATAAAAAAATTTCATCCAAAAAAAGATTCACTTTAATGATTTTTTTACTATTAAGAATCTTATAATTCTAAAGTAACTTTATTTCTTAAAACATCATGCTTAAAATAAATTCTTTAATAATAATTATATTTTCTATAAATCATTCATAATGGTTTATTGAAATCTTGTGATTAACCAAACATATCGCCCTCAAGTGTAAAGCTAGGAGTGCAGAATGCCCCATTGTCATATACCAGGTTACATTTAGTTACGCCTAATGAACTTGGTCGGTGTTTTTAATTTTATGTACATATTTCCTAGAGACACATCCACTTGTTTGTATCCAAACATGGATTAATTTGTTTGGAAGCCACATTCTTAATAGTTCACAAAAATACCAGTTTTCCTTCCAATATTTATCATCTTCTCTAAGGTTGTTCCAAATGTTTTTAAATACTAATTTCTACAAATTACTATACCATCCATTGATACCCACTATGGAATCTCTCCATTTATTACATAAAAATTTCATTACATTATACAAAACAGAGGATCTTTTAGAAATTCAGAAGATCTTTTGCGTTTAGTTTCTATGAAATTAGGTACATAATACATGAAAACATATAAAATTATTTTAAAAACCATTAAATCATTATTTATTTGTTCATACTATGTATAAATACTATATCATATAACCTGGGGACATACATCAATGAATTTGGTGATCATAAATCCTAGAAAGTGAAAAGAAACACCTAGAATGCGAGCAAGAGTCATATAATAGAGAATTATCATATGAAAATGAGGCATAAAATAAATTAAATATCATGAATCATAAAATTAAAATATGGATAAAACATTTAATTTATTCATTCATAGTAATATCACTAAGAACCATCCCAAAGGTGTCATAGAAACTATAAAGGTTATCCACCAAGGTATCATAAAACTTATCATCTCTTGAGATTGAACTATATACCCAACACATTGGATTTATATTAGGGATTCCATTAATATGTAATTATTAATGTGAGAAACACATATAATTATAAAACATATCATAAATAACCAGTGGTGAATAAAACAATAAGGTTTCATATCAAAATCGTGGTGTTTTAGAAATGATTTACACCAACATATTTTATTCATTTTAAACCCATAGAAAAGGTAGGTGGGATTCATATATGTTAATCCAAAAATTAAAATATATATTTTTTAAATCAATGTAAATATCTATAGAGATTATAGATGATTTGGTATTCCGAAAAAATGAATTTCTTTGTAAAAGAGGGAAATATTGAGATGAAACATTTGTAGCATAGCCGGTATGAAACATTCATTACAAAAAAAAATAGAGAGTAAAAGGGTAAAAAATTAAAAAATTACTCTTAAGAAATTGATGGTATAAATTAAAATGGATAGAACATTTTAGTATGGAAATTTCAAATATATACCATAAAAAATTAGAATTTTGAGTGAAAAGAGAGGTTGTGATTTCCTTAACCTTAATGAGTGACACCTAAAACATGATGAACGGGACCTTGGGAAATTTGGGACACCATGGGGGACTACATGAGAGGTAATAGTATCATATATTCATATAGGATGATTTAAGAATCAAATTAAACAATTTAACGAGTGGCTATTTATTGGAAAAGTGAATGTGTTTTTATTAATTTTTGAGGACCCCATAGTAGTGGTATTTTCAAAACCATAGGATTTTCCCTGCTATATTCCTATGGTATTATCCACTTTGGAAACCTGTTATCATATTTTATTCTAAATGTTTCAACCATAATTATTATATCATTAATTATTTCATTAATAATATCGAAAAACTCATACTCTATTTTACTATTGACTGAAAATTAAACTATTTTATGAAAATTAACAAAAATTCACCCGAACTATTTTTTAATGTGGAAAATTCCTAAATAAACTCCATTTTAGGAATATAATTTTTTAAATATGATAAATTTATCATTTGTGTAAAATTATTATTTAATACAAAAATTCAACTTAAAAAATTATAACTGATTTTATAAAACATCAAAAAATTAGTTATGGTGTCCTAAAATAATCTTATAATAAAAATACAACAAATATTACATTTTTATTCTATTTTATGATGATGAATTTTATTTTTAATAATTATATTAATTTACAAATGTGTAAAAAAATATTTATGTATTATAAAAATACAAATATGTAACTAATAATTTTTAAAACATTTATTTATTTATACTATGATATAATTATATCAAATTATCATTTAAGATTCCGAAATTGTATTTATACTTCGTAGTTGAGTTTAATACTCCATTGATTATATTAATATTCATAATGGTAACCCCACTATTACAAAGGGTCAATCTAATAATCACCAAAAAAACAAAGATGATTATATCAGAATATATATATCTTAATGATCACAACCATGTATGTCCACTTTTTCATGATTAAATTCATATAAGTGGAATAAATACATTTAATGATAATGCCATAGGTGTGGAAGAAAGAGAGTAACAAGAAAGTTCAATAAGTTCAATAAGTTATTATAACTATTTAAAATATAAAAATGATTCCAATGACCTAATTTGGATTAAAATATGTATAATTGATCTTCTTTGAATTAAATAATAAATTTAATGTATAATAACTATTTAAATGAAAAACGAAATTTTTATCTTCAATGTAGTATTCTTCATTATTCATCAAAAAATAAAACTTCTTTGAAAAATACAAAAAATATACTATAAATTAATTTTTATATTTAAAATTGATAATTAATGTTTATTTTACTAAATTTTTTTTCAAGTATAAGAAAATTTAACTCTTAAATATAAAATTATTTAGTTTTTGGAAATAATAGATTATAGAAAATGCATAAAATGGGGGTCTCTTAATCACATTATTTAATTAAAATATTCAATAATCATAATTATTTGATTTATTATAATAATTATATCATTTTTGAAAAGTAAAATTTGGCTCCAAAGAGTAAATTTTTCAAATTAGTCCCAATTAAATGTATATTTTTTTTAAGAAACAATATTTGTAAATTTTTTTTATCCCATTGTAATACCTAGTCTGACTAATCCAAATTTATGCATGATGTATAATGTTATCATGAAAAAAAATTTATTCTATTTCATTCTATAGTAAAACATAAATAAGTTATTGTGAGTAAAGAGATCCATACATAAAAGATGTAAATTTTTTGGGTCATTACCAAATAAATTCGAGGTACATCTATCCCAGAATGAAGTATTTTTTTAAGATTCATGTAAGGATTTATTTCAATGAATACCCACATAATATCTAATGTATTAAAATTATAGGATGTTATTATATGCATATCATCAAATTCTTACTTACCGTTATGCTTTCTAACCAACGTTTTCTTAAATATAATTCCCAAGGTTGCTAATAAATGTTTTTTGATACCTACAATCTCAACCCAACCCCAGGATACCCATAGCTAGTGTCTAATATCAATTTTACTGTATTATTGTTAGGAATAAAACCCTAAAGGTTCGGGTGTTTAGTTTTCTCTATAAATAAGAAACATACATTATTCTTATATTATAAATTAATACAGTAAATGAAATATAATTTTTTCTTTATATTAATGGTATTAAAATTATTCCATCTAGTATTTTATGAACATCATTATTAGTACACTTCTGGGAATCCTGAGGAAATTAACATAATAAGTTTGAGCTAAAATTATCATATGTAAAAATTATAGTGGTAGAAATAATGAATCAATGAGAAAAATTATTATGGAAAGGTAAATAATTGAGCACATAAAATACATAATAAACAAACATATAAAAAATTTCATAACCATTATGGAATGGTAATAAATGGAAACATATGCCATTAAAATAACTAGATAAGTCATAATTAATATGGAGTTATTAGATCTAGATAACACAATACATTTAATGGATAAAATTATAATGAAATGTATCCATAGATTTTATCATGTAAAAATATCCTGGATAATAAATGATGAATCAAAATAAAGTAAATTACTAATTATTGGATGTCATGTATAATGCACACGAAATATATTATATTAAAGATCCATCCTTTATATTGTATATAACAATTGAGAGAAACCTGTATAATTTGTGTAACTTATTTTTTCTCAAGAGATTCTATCAATACATCAACGATCTATTTGATGTTTGGGCTCCACCCATAGTTTCATTTCCAAATTATTCTACATATTGAGAAATCAAAATAATAAATAAACAATATTCCTCATAAAATATCCTTATTAAACAAAGAATAATTATTTATCAATATTTCTATAAATAGTCAAACAACTTTCAAATTATACACCATATGTAAAGAGATATATCGTTCGAGAAATATCAATATCCATGATAAATAAAATGCATAAACTAGTTGAAATTCATTGTTCAATGATCATAATATATTGAATATTTCAAGGGAAATAAAAAATACACTAACTTAGTGAAAATGAATATTATCCTTTGGAAAACCAATCATAAATTGTCCATGATATGAATAAGGATGGTATCAATAAAATATAACCCAGATTGAGTAAAATAATTTTGTTTTTTTATTTATGAATAGAAATAAAATGATCAATTAAAACAATTATTATAAAACATATACTTTTTTTTATAACCATTTCATAGAAAATATATTTATAAAATATTTTCTTTATAAAGTAACCATTGAAACTTGAAAAGGAATATTCTAAGGAATTATGGAAGGTAAATTTTTACATGTTATACAAGGAAAAAATAACATTTACTTTTCACGATAAAAGGTTGGATAAATTTATTATTCAGAAAGTCACAAGATGATTTGATTGAAAACATTAGTAATATATAAAAAAAGTAAAAAAATTATTTAACAAATAATTTTAAAACATTTTTTCAAATAATTTTAATTTTACATGGTTTTTTGAAAAAAAATAGGTTCCCTGACAAAAGAGAAATATGAATTCATGTTTTCTTAAAAAAATTAAAGAACACCTAGAGTACCAAATAGTGGAAAATGGTAAAAATAATGGAAAGGGGTCATGAATAACCGAGGGACTATAAAATTAATTTTTGATACAACAATGGTCATATAATTTATTTTAATGGAAATAGAATTTAAATATAACAAAAAAATTTCTCGAGGAAAATAATCTTTAAGCATTCCAAAGTGTCCCACACAACATTATAACATTTAAAATCATAAGTATAATAAAGAAATAAAATTAAATGAATGTCACTATATCATTAGAGTAAGTTAAATCATGACATATCATATATAATATCATTATATACACCATATAAAATAATCTTGGTACATAACAACAAATAAGTCTCACGGAATGTCAACCGAGGCAAAATCTGTTACCTTGTAATTCATTTTCAGGTGAACAAAATTTAACATCCAATATAATAAAATTATTCTAATTATTTACACATTTTGGATATGTTATCAAGTTTATCCTTACTTTTATTTCACTTATTAAAAATTTTTGGACAACTACATAAACAATTTTGTTGGTGTTGGTTGTTTTGTAAAAATTCAGTTTTGTTACAAAAACATCATTGGTATGTCAATGATGGTCAAAGGGGTAATTATATATCATCACTAGAATAATAATTATGATATTATTATTATATTTATGAAGGAATTATTATTTTTCGCCAAAAATTAAATATGGTTATAAAATTGAATCGATGTTATTGAAATGGATAGGTTTTGTTGTACGTATACAAGAGTAACATTTTCATTTTTCAATGATTATTTTGGAAAAAATGTAACTATAATAATACATATAAAAACATTATATCACAAATACCATTTTATTAAATCCTATATTATAGAATATAGATTTCTTCTGATGTAAATTTAATCCCATCATATTGAGGAGGTGATTGTCCACACGCCCATGAATGATGTCATCAGTTTTTAAGTGTATCTAAAAAGGTAATAAAAATGATATATGTATATATATATATTATATTCATAGTAAGGTAATTATTTCATTAATATAATATTTATTATTTATGTCACTTATTTCAAATTAAAGTCATCATTTATGCATTCATGTATAGTATAAACAAATCACATCGCATTGAATAAGCGGTAGTCCACACTTTCACCAACGATATCATCGTATTTATAAAGAATTAAAGTATAGGGGTATATGTTATAAAATAATTACAGAAGAATACGTACATTATATATATAATATATATCATATGTAAAAACTTTATGAGTCATAATTTCCACCATGAGAGGTGGTAAGGGAAAATTCAACAATAATCATTCCGTGTGGAAGTAGTTCATCGTATACAGAAACAATATGTTCCTTACCCATTATATGGAAGTGTTTGCATGTGTAGGTAAAAAACATATTATAATATCATCCTAATATGTTTATTATATTTTTTTTCATATAATAATATATTAAAAATATTTCATGGTTGTAAAATACAAATGAATGCAGTTATATTAAGGACATGTGTAACTTGTTAATTAGGTAAATTCTTTTGATTTGTAACAAAAGGTATTACATGGAATTTTTTTTCCCAAATGGATGATTCAATGAACATATGAGGAATTTTTGGAATATATTATGATATATCTATTCAAATTCTAATTTCATTGAATGGTGTGAGTATTGTGGATAAGTGGTGGCCCTTTATAGTGGGGGTGGAACTCTTATAATATTTTGATAATGAGATTTTTAACTAATTTTTCATATTGAAATTGGATCCAATGGTGGACCCAATTAGATATAAGAGAGTATAGGGTCAATATATGGAAATAATATAGCTCTTATAAATGTTTTTTCAATTTTTTGGGCCTCATGGTTAAGGGTTAATACACAATTAGACTTAATTTAACCTTATTCATTATAATTAATTTTATCAGTTTCACTAAATTTCATTTCAATAAAAACATTGGTCTTATTATAAATTATTAATTATTATTATTCAAAATATGGAATTTATTTTTACAAATACAATCCATATAAGTGGAATAAATTAACTTATATTTAATCCTCTATGTGGGAAAAAAATTTGGTTTTTAAAGTAAAAGCGTCCACAAGATTGCAATGTTTTTTAATCAATTTAAAATTAAATTTTATTAAAATGGAATAAATTGTATTAACTTAAAAAATAATATCTAATTAAACATTTAAACCATATAATATATAATTTTACATTATAAATAATTTAGATTAAAGGATATTTAGACCTAAAATTCGGTACTTTTAATTATCCATTAAAAATGACATGCTTCCGAAAAATATCAAAAAAATCACTCTAATCAAAATTTTATTTTTATATTTAAAATATTAAGTATATTTTCACATATTAAATAATTTAATATTTCAGAATTTAGTTTAAAAATGTGTTCTCCATTAAAAGGATTTAAAATTGACTTTATAAAATATAGGTTCTACTATGTGAAATTAGGTTCATTTTTTATCCTATTTATATCAAACCTAATAGATGAATATTAAAAATATTTTATTGAATATAAAAAATATATATTTAATTAAAATAATTCTTTATTTTTTATTAAATATGTTTATTAAGACATTAATCCATTAGAAGCATACAATTAAAAATATTTCTATTTATATCCAATTAGTTCTTATTTTCGATTCTCATTAATTGGTAACAAATGAAATCATTTTATATTTATAGAAAAATACATATTAAAATGTTAGTTATTAATATTCATTACTACAAATATAATATCTGGGATATGTTATATTATATAAAATAATAATATTTTAATAGTATGTTGTTATTTTGTGAATCTCATTCCTGTGTGTAATACAAGCTATCAAGGAAGGTCACTCTTGTGTGAAATGAAAGATAACACAATATTTTAATAATTAAAAGATATAAAATTTATTATATTTATTTATGATTTAAATGTATTAGTTTAACATAATCCCTTTTTATGTTGGTGTTGCATGTCATAAAACTATTAAATAAAATGTTATTCTTTAAAATTTCGGGGTGTTACACCCATGATAGGGCATGAGGATGAATTAAATGTATATATATATATATATATTATATTATATTTATAAAATAATTATATCTCTAGAGTTGTTATATAATATATTAATTTTTATAGTCAATTGTTATGGGATACGACAATATCACTTGTGTGTACTGTGGAATACCTCCTTATAGAGTCCTGGGATTTGTTTTCCACAAACCCTTTACATACATAATAATAAGGACAAATATAAATAATTTATGAGATATAAATGAAATAACTATAATATTAATAACATATTTATCAATATATTATTATAATATATAATATTATTTCACACATTTTCACTCACTAAACATGATAACGTTGTTCATGTACCTGGGGACAACCACCTTCACATAAATACATGACACACTTTTTATCACCATACATCATGAATGATATGTAAAAGTATATTTAAAGAAATAATATTTTATTTATGATATATTCTATAGTTCAAAAAGTTGAAATATTTCAGACCTACTTTCCATAATTATCATCGAAAATTTGAAATTATTATTATGCATACATACAGCCTACAACCTCTATGATTTTAACATACTTCATAACTCATGAACTTCATTAAAAGTTGATGATAAAAGTATAATATAAGTATAAATATTAAATATATTTAATTATTAATATAATATATATTATTTCTCCCTGATCAAATTAATGGAACTAAAAATAAAAAATCAAATCATATAGTAGAAACAATACTGTAATTCATTGAAATAGGATTTTAACAAAGGAATTATTTATAAACATGTAATAATAAATAAGGAATAGTATAATTAACATAAGTAATTCATATATAAAATAATATATATCATTATGGTTCTATAATATATTTATAATAAATTTATATTAATTATAAAGGAGGTTAAAACATGAATGGCGAATGTCAAGATATAAAGTAAATGAATTCCACCTCACAATAATTTTTTGTGAGACAAAATACTTATTCACCATGTCTTAAATTTATGTGGGTTATATACATACCATGAATTAATTTTATTATTTTTATAACTAAATTTAATTTGATTTACATGTCCAATATTATTTATATATTTAATGTGGTCACGGTTCAAAATTTAAAAAAGTGGTAAGGAATTGTTTTCTCATATTTTATTCATGGAGAATTAGGTTGTTTTATGTACCTATCATATTCCATGAGGTGTATTTACTTCCCCTTTTACATGTTATAACATGAATATATTTATTTCAATGATATTATCAACTTAACAAAATGTTATCATATCATGTGGATTAAGATTCAATATTAACAATGTTAAAGTGTTTTACATTATAATCTAATCATTTATCAAGATTGTCTATGATTTTGGTCCCAATGATAAAATATTATAATACATTAATCAATAAATAAATTAGTTTTATTATCCATTGATTATGTAATTAAAATACATGGTTTCCATTTATTTATCTATTTTAAAGTTCTTAAAACATTAAAAACATGTTTTTAAAAAAACATTATCTATATTTAACTCTTTTTTGGAGAAATCCTTTTTTTTCTAAAATAATTTTCTCTAAAAAATTTCTAAAATGTTTCTAAATTTTTTGAAATGAAATATTAAATATATAATTACCAATTTTTTAAATTTTTACTAAATTTTTGGAACGTAATGTTCATTTTGTTTTTTAATAAATGATTAATTGGATTAAATAGAAAATAGGAATGGAATATCTTTTAACCTATACTACATGAATGAAAATTCTTGAAATCATGACCACTATTTTCCATGAATCCTATATTATATGTTTTAAATGATTTTTTAAAATAAAAATATTTTCAAAATTTTACATTACTTTTTTTAAAGTAACTTTTTAATAAATATTATTTTCATTAAGAAATGTATTAATAGTTTTCAAAATAAATTTTGATTTAAGATGAAATGCATTGATTTTACAATTAATTTTTTGGTGATATTATCCAAGGATATCATTAATTATTCTATGAATAGTTTTTATTTACAATGATAAAATTATTATGAAGCATGTTTCTATTTTGTAGGTTATACTATGCTAAAATTCTTATGAAATCCTCTTCTCTTCCATGGGTTATGTGATGATGAAATGATGAATGGATTATAAAAATTATGTCTTTTCTATAGGTTATGATATGATGAAATTTATATTAAACACATTTCATTTCACTGGTAATGATATGAATGTTTTTTTTTTGATGTTCATATGGAGAATTTAAATATTTTTTTGGTTCTTAGATTGGTGGGTCCTATATATCTCACCAATGTATTGGGTAATTATTTATATCTTATGTTTAATACGAAACTACCAATAAAGAGTAAACTCAATTTAGTGAGGGAGTTTATCTACTATAAAGGTATATGTATTGAATCATGACTACTCTGATGGTATGGGGAGTGTAAACATTTTACTATGATAACCTTGGAAGTGAACCATGCCTAATATGCAAAAAAAATTCTATTCTTATCTATATTCCACAATTATATGACTTATGAAAATGTTTTTCTCACCCGAATCATGATATTTTATTTCCTTACGATTCATATCATATGATCTTCCAATATTTATTTCATGGATCATGATTATAATTCTGATATGCGGGGTATAGTTTTCAAAGGTTATTCTCATGTTAAAATACCCTCTTGTTCATGTTATGCTTACATATCTAACTTTTTTACCCTTAATTTTAATCTCATCTAACCATTTCTTTAGATTCAACTCCCCTTGTTTTGAATAAATTTATTTTTTAATATATATATAATGTAATGACCCGAAAAATTAAATGAAATTTTTTTCTTAATTATCTTGGAAATTTTACAAGAACGCATTTTCTGACAGCACCAAATTCCAAGGCCCGGTGTGCCCGGAATCTTTTTCCGAAGTTTAGCTCGAGTACGTTCAGTGAACGAACGAGTAGGTTTTTCTATCTTTTGAACCGGTGCTTGGAATCAGATTATGAGGGCACCGTTGGAATCACAGCGCCGATAATTTCTTAGAAACACCTTTTTCGGAGTTGCGTTTACTCTGATGTGGTTTTTAAATTTACGGGTTAAGTAAATGAATAAAATAAATCGGTTGCACCATTTATTTTATTTAAGTTTTTTAACCTATGTTAAGGGGTTAAATTGGGAACCACAATATCCTACACCACTAGGTAGTATATTTGTGGATGTGGGGCCCAAACGAGCCCCACCTTTTTTCAACCCCCCTCCATTAATTGAGAAACGCACCGGCACCCCCTTTTTCATGAAGTCAACCCACGCGTTTCATCTGGTTAATAAACGCCTCATTAATTTGGGCGTTTAAATCGTTGCAATTAATTCATTGAATTGATTTTTTCTTTTTTAAATTCAAACGTTCTCTTGTGCATTAATAAAATAAGACAAATCTTATTTTATTAGGGGTTGGTTGTGCAAGAGGGTTTGGGGAGAATTCTCTCAACTCGTGAAGTTCTTCCTCCTCGACGAAGAACGCGAAGAACGCGAATACGCGAAGAACGCTGGATCCTCATAGATCGACGACGCGACGCTTCTTCCGTGACATTACTTCTTCCGCGACGCTTCATCCGTCACGCTTCTTCCATGACGTTCCTTCTCTGCGACGCGACGATCCTCCCTCCGCGACGCCTTCTTCCGCGACGGTTATTTTCCGCGAAGAATCCTCGCTCATCGAATTCGATGAGGTAAGGATTTATTTTAATTGTTTTTCATGAATTCTTCTCTTTCCTTTATTCATTTCTATCGGAGCCGCCTGATACCGCAATAACGGGATGGGGTCGGACCACATGAACACGGCCGACCCTCCTCTCCACTTTGGTCGTTTGATGTTGTTTGCGGCACGAACAAGGCAACGCGGTGCCGAAGCACCACGTGGAAATATTAAATAAAGGGGTAGAAGAGGCGCCATTACGCCACGCCATTGAAGATGAACCAAAGACACAGCACGGTCATGCCATGCCGGAGAACTACAAAAGCGCAGCGGCCGGAGCGGGACTGCGGCGGAGGGGCGCGGCGCCGTCGCGAGGCGTCGGACGGACCGAGGTCGCGGCGGAGCGGGGATACCGGCGGCCGGTTCCGAGCCACTGGCGTCAGAGTAGGGGGACCAGCCAGTGCCGGTCCCATGGTGGAAATAGCCGGCCGGCCAGAGCGGGTCGGCCGGTCAAGGGAAAACTGGGGGTTCGTAACCCCAGGACGGCCAGTAGGTGCAGCCCCCCACATGGGGGCCGCGAGTTTTCAACGTGGGGGCAGCGCGCCCCACCCCCTTCACCGCTCGGTCGTTACGGCCAAGCCGTCAGGCTGCGGGCCGCGCCCAAGGGGGTCGGACCCGGATCCGGATCGGGAAGACCTGGTTCGGGCCGACCCTGGGGGTATCGGGCCGGGTCGGACCGGGCCCGAACCCCCTAATACCGAACCTCTTTCAGTCTTCTGCCCATAACATGGGTTGCGGACCTCCGAGCGACACACTTTCATCTGCAATGCGTTCCTTGGATCGAGACTGTCATTTTGGTTTATTACACTCAAGGTTTCATAGTAATTTGGGTTCGGCTGGGTTGGTTCGTACACGAAACCAACCAGGCCCTCGGAGCGGAAACACTTATAACTTGAGCTCCGCTCGTCCGATTAACGTTCCGTCGACCTTGTTGGATTCCTCTTAGTGAAACAGACCTTTTGACTTACTCTGCTCAAGGTTTGGATGCAGGTGGTGTACGGTCGGGTTGGTTTTGACTTAAAAACCAACAGGGCCCCTGGGACGAAAAAGCCAATAACTCTCAGACCGGGCATCTGATTGACACACCTTCTGTGACGTTGAGTTCCTGTTGACGATACGGAACTATTGGATACATCAACTCTGGACTATGTGTCAGTTGATTTATCAGCCCCTCGGATCGTGGAGCGGACCCTCCCGAACGAGCATGCTGTGCGCGGGAACCCTAGA
The DNA here is from genome assembly GCA_963277665.1 of Viscum album. Classification (NCBI taxonomy): domain Eukaryota; kingdom Viridiplantae; phylum Streptophyta; class Magnoliopsida; order Santalales; family Viscaceae; genus Viscum; species Viscum album. Next base: position 1,142,302,111 of record OY728159.1, on the reverse strand, counting down.
GCTGGCTGCAACTACGACGACAATGACGATTGTGCAGAAATCCTCCGTGGATTCGACGACGATGACTACAGAACTCAGTGATCCTATGTGGATCAGTGCTACCGATCCTGTGTGGGTCAGCGCTCAGTGGTCCTATGTGGCCCAGTGCCTACAGATCCTGTGTGGGTCTGATCCTATGTGGGTCATTGTGGGGGTTAGTTACCTATCGATCCTTTGTGGTTCATTGCGGGGGTCAGTTACCTATCGATCCTTTGTGGGTCATTGTAGGGGTTAGTTACCTATCGATCCATTGTGGGTCATTTCGGGGGTTAGTTACCTATCGATCCTTTGTGGGTCATTGCAGGGGTTAATACCTATCGATTCTTTGTGGGTCCGACGGCTTAGATGAATCAGTGGCTATATCTGATCATCTCTATCGGCATACGAAGAAGTATAGTTGTGTGAGATGTATCTTTAATTTCAATCCTTATCATCAATATGATTGACTTGATATCCTATTTGGATTAAGTTATGCTTTCCTGTGTGGATTAGGTTGTGGTTTCCTGTGTGGACGGGGTTGTACTTGAGCTCAGATGTTGGAGCCGAACGAGAATTTAGGACTTAGGTATATGTATGGGCATATACCTATGTAGTGTCGGATGTTACTTCGTGTTTGTATCTTTCATTTGTGGATTATCCATTGTGGATTATGGGAGACCTTCGGGGGTCTCAGGGTCCCTACTGAGTAGCTTATACTCACCCCTACACAGTTTATGCCCGCACTATGTTGTGTTGGTTGCAGACGACAGACAGCGCTGATCGTGGTTGAGGCACAAGGAGCAGGTCGGTATCCGGAGGTGGATCACTGGGTGGGGCATACTCGGAGCAGACGGTTGGACCCGAGGAGCTGTGGAGGCTATCTGTACGCACCCTTCAGGTGGGACTTCCAGTGGATGGCTCGAGGCTGTGTCTTTACTTTCTGTTGTTGTTTTCCCTTTCTAGTTGTACTTTACTTTCAGTTTGGGTTTGTATTCCGGCCCACTTACTTTTTCCACACTTACTATTGTAACCAGTTTTTACTTAGTGTTTACTTCTTCTTTCTTTCTCTGTGGTGTTTGTTTACTTTACAAAGGAAATGCCTTCCCTTTTTATTGGGAATTACACCATGTTGCTAGTCGCCAGCCCCTGGCCTATGCAAGGCGGGTTTGGGGTAGTCATGGAACGGGCCCTGAGGAAGGGTCGTGACAAATTTGTATTAGAGGAGTTCGGTTCTACCACAGAACTCAGGACACTGATCTTCTTCTATGTGAAGCAATAGTGTTAAGAGTATTGAGTGTGGTTATCAGTCCAGGAAGTCTAGTGTTGGTGCGGCGGCCGACGTATCCGTACACCAGGACCCTGACTTCTGATTTCTGACTTAATGCATGCAAACATTGTTTTCATGTGTGTTACAAGGTTTCTTTGTGATTAATTTGTGTCAGTTCACTAGGTATACTGTTTGAAAGTGGCGCAAATGTTTGTTTTCAGGATGGCCCCACGATGGCAGCAAGCTAGGGTTCCGAGCGTTGTACGTGATGACAGCCCACCGAGCGACGAGGCCTCGGTACAGGGACCTTTGACAGCAGAGGCACCGACGGTACCTCTACCCGTCGAGCCACCGATGCTACCATTCCCAGCCGTTGATGATGCACGTCGCCTTAGTGCACTGCACGAGCTTTAGCACCAGCGACCACCCAGGTTTCATGGGGAGACGGACCCTCAGGCAGCTGAGGATTGGCTGGAGGCAGTTGTACTGGTTTTCAGGTTAGTGAGGACACCAGGAGACCTCATGGTGATCCACACAGCGAGCCTCCTGCAAGCAGCAGCAGGCAGATAGTGGATCATGATTCTCCAGGTGCACGATTAGGTATCTCTCCACTGGACGGAATTTGAGAGCCTCTTCTGCTTGGAGTTCTTCCCAACCACCCTTAGTGTAGTAGGCATCCATGAGCTTTTACAACTGCGGCAGGGCAGCTTGACGGTCGCCCAGTACTCGGCGAGATTTACCGATCTCTCGCACTACTCGACAGACATGGTACAAGACCCATTCTTCTCGGCCCGGACCTTTGAGAAAGGATTGAGGCATGAGATCAGGGCATCGCTGATCTCCCTCAGCATTATGACACATGCAGAAGTACTAGAGAGAGTCCTTCTCATCGAGAGCTTCCTTGCTGAGCCTACTTCAGCAGCGAGACCTACTGCAGGGCGGCACGTAGCAGAGTCTTCTGCAGCAGGCAGTTGACGGATGTCTCATGGGTCCAGGCAGAACATACCCTCAAGCAGATGACCTCAGGACACTGGCTCAGCAGTGCGGGGCACACAGCGTGGAACCAGTCTTTTGAGAGGCAGATAGTGCTACGTATGTGGCGGGCAGGGCCACATGGCTCGTGACTGCCCGACCCTCCGTGCCAAGGAGCAGCAGACGGTTGAGGGTCCACCCAGGAAGATGTAGAGGGTCGACCGTGGTCGTCCGCAGGGAGCAGGAGGACGAGGTAGAGGAGCTGGCCGAGCAGCAGGTGGTGGGCGAAACTTTGAGGCTCTACCACCACCACCACCAGGAGGTCCACCCCCGACCACAGGGACCTGGCGGGAAGAGACAGGAACAACATAAGGCAGCGGAGGCCTATGACCACGGCGCGCCCGAGATGATTCGAGGTACTATTTGTGTCTATTCCACCATTGTTGTAGTTCTTATAGACACAGAAGCGAGTCATTCATACATAGCCGCTGCCCTTGTTCGGATCTCAGAGATTCCGATGGAGTCGTTGGCTCGATCCTTACGTCTAGAGACTCCTACGGGAGCAGACTAGACGATTACGCACTGGTGCCGGTAGTGTGAGCTTACTCTAGGAGGCGAGAGCTTTGGCTGGGATCTTCTTGTAGCAGTTTCGAGGCCTTACAATGTCATCTTGGTCATGGATTGGTTATCTATAGTCCATGCTCAGATTGACTATATTAGGCATAAGGTGCGGTGTGTACGCACCGACGGGAGCAGGTTCACCTTCACAGGCGAGAAGGGTGCCTTCGCAGCACAGGATGGAATCTCACAGAGGAGAGGACATCCCATCACTCATCAGTTGGCTAGCATCATCCTAGCAGTGGATGACGTGCGAAGTCCTAGTTTTCCTGCAGTGGTGGATCAGTGTGCGGACGTCTTCCCCGATGACGTTCCAGGACTACCTCCTCATATAGAGGCAGACTTTTATATTTATCTATACCCCGGGGCAGCCCCGATATCCACACCATCATATCGGATGGCTCCCTCCGAGCTTTGAGAGCTATGGGTACAGTTGGAGGACTTGCAGGGCAAGGGATTCATCCAACCCAGTGTTTCACCATGGTCTTCCCCAATATTGTTCGCCATGAAGGTGGACGGGAGCTTGCGACTTTGTGTCGACTATCTTCGGATGAACCAGGAGACAGTGAGGAACAAGTATATTCTACCGAGTATTGATGAGCTCTTAGATCAGCTCAAGTGAGCATGGTGGTTCTCGAAGATAGACCTCAGGTCAGGCTATCATCAGCACAGAGTTCGGGACGTGGACGTGCAGAAGATGGCCTTCAGATGTCGGCATGGCCACTATGAGTTCTTGGTTATTCCATTTGGCGTAACCAATGCTACCACAGTGTTAATGGGCCTCATGAACAGGACCTTTCAGACATAACTTGATCGATTTGTCATGGTCATCATCGACGACATTTTGATATACTCGACAACTAAGGAGGAGCACGCCTACCACTTGCGGGTTGTACTGGACACACTCCGAGAGCACCAGATTTATGGTAATCTCTCGAAGTGTCAGTTCTGGATATGCGAGGTCCACTTCTTGGGACATGTCATCTCTGAGGTGGGAGTTGTGGTGGATCCCTCGAAGATCGAGGCAATGCTAGATTTGGAGCCACCCAGGAGCGTGATGGAGGAACAGAGTTTCTTGGGACTATCTGGATACTATCGGAGATTTGTTCTTGACTTCTCCAAGGTTGTGGTACCACTCTCAGCTTTGAAGAAGAAGGGGAAACCCTTTGTGTGGTCATATTGATGTCAGCAGAGCTTCCAGGAGCTGAGAGAGAGATTGACTAGTGCCCCTATCTTGAGGCTACCGGAGGAGGGAGTAGGGTACGTAGTCTGCTACGACACATCTGGGAATGGACACAGATGTGTCCTGATGCAGGAGTGGGAAGTGATCTCCTATGGATCACGTCAGCTGAGGCCACATGAGTAGAACTACCCTACCCATGACCTGGAGTTAGTAGCAGTGGTATTCGCTATAAAGATGTGGTGACACTATCTAATGGGAGAGACCTTTACAGTCTATTATGACCATCAGAGTCTCAGGTACATCTTCTCTAAGAAGGACCTAAACCTGCGATAGGGGTGATGGATCGAGTTCCTCTAGGACCATGACTTTGAGAAAGTCTATACTCTTGGAAAAGGGAAGGTGGTAGCCGATGATCTCAGCAGGAGGACGTGCATTCAACTACATGGGTAGGCGACAGAGCAGCTAGCCGCTTTGCAGATATCCTTCGTGGATAGAGATGTAGAAGCCTTTCTTCAGTCGCTCACAGTCACTCCTCCACTACTGCAGCGGGTCAGAGAGGCACATCATGGGGACACCGACTTTGAGATGCGGCGTGCGCAGATATCCCCAGGAAAGGCACCTGATGGTTTCTCTTTAGAAGGAGAGAATGACATCCTTTTCAGAGGACGTACGTTGGTAACAGTTTATTTACGAGAGGAGGTGATGAGAGTGTTTCACACATCCCCTTTGGCAGTACATCCTGGAGTGGCGAAGATGTACCAGGATCTCAGACGACAACACGGGTGGCCGGGCATGAAGAAGGATGTGGCAGAGTTCATTTCTCGATGCCTCACCTGCCAGCAGGTGAAGGCAGAGCACCAGGTACTAGCAGGCTTGGTACAGCCCTTGGATGTCCCGGAGTGGAAGTGGGACGGGATATCTATGGACTTCGTGACTGGACTTCCACGCACTTCCAGAGGTCATGACTCTAGTTGGGTGATTGTCGACCGACTCACCAAGTCGGCTCACTTATTACTCATCATAGAGCAGGTCTCAGTGGAGATCTTGGGACGTCTCTACGATCAATAGATTGTACGACTTCATGGTGTGACATCATCTATCATCTTCGATCGAGATGCTCGCTTTACTTCCGCTTTATAAGGGGTTTCAGGAGGCATTTGGGATGCAGCTACATCTGAGTACCGCCTTTCACCCTCAGACAGATGGTCAGACGGAGAGGACCATTCAGACTCTCGAGGACATGATTCGTGCATGTGTCCTCGACTTTGGTCATAGCTGGGAGGACCACCTACCCTTGGTGGAGTTCGTGTACAACAACTACTACCACTCCACCATCGGGGTGGAACCATAAGAGGCGTTGTACGGGCGACCATGCATATCTCATCTGTGCTGGATAGACCCTAGGGAGTCAGCACTTGTGGGACCGGAGATGGTCCAGGCCATGACAGAGAAGGTCCAGGTCATCCATGAGCGGATGAGGACAGCTCAGAGCCGACAGAAGTCTTATGCTGACAGGAGGCAGAGGCCACTTGAGTTCGAGTATGGCGACCACGTCTTCTTGCAGGTCTCACCTCGACATGGATTATGGAGATTTGGCCGAGGCGGAAAGTTGTCTCCACGCTTCATCAGACCATTCCACGTCCTCAGCGGGATTGGCGAGGTGGCTTATCACCTGGCTCCACCACATCAGTTGCATAGGGTGCACGAAGTCTTCCACGTATCTCAGCTGAGGAGATATGTGCACGACCCGACGCATATCATTGTCCATGTGGAGCTGGACTTTGATGATGGGGCGACTTTTGGGGAGGTCCCGGGGGAGATTGAGGATCTATAGGAGCGGGTCCTACATGGATGGTCGATTCCTCTAGTGCGCATCAGATGACAGCACAGGAACCTCCAGGAGTGCACTTTGGAGCGGGAGGCTCAGATGCATGCTCAATACCCACTTTTGTTTCCATAGTTTTTGATGTATCTTTATGGGGACGGAAAGCCCTGAGGTGGGAGTGATGTAAAGACCCGAAAAATTCAAGGAATTTTTTTTCTTAATTGTCATAATATTTTACAAGAACTCAGTTTCTGAAGGCACCTAATTCCGAGGCCCGGTGTGCCCGGAATCATTTTCCAAAATTTAGCTCGAGTACGTTCAGTGAACGAACGAGCGGTTTTTTTTCTAACATTTGAATCGGGGCTCGGAATCGGATTCCGAGCGCACCGTTGGAATCGCAGCACCGGTAATTTCTTAGAAACACCTTTTCCGGATTTGCGTTTGCTCGGGTGTGTTTTTAAATTTTCAGGTTAAGTAAATGAATAAAATAAATTGGTCACACCATTTATTTTATTTAAGTTGTTTAACCTAATTTAAGGGGTTAAAGTGGGACCCACAATATCCTACACCACAAGGTAGGATATTTGTGTGGTAGGTTCCACACGAGCCCCACATTTTTCAACCCCCCTCCTTTAATTGATAAACCCACCCGCACCCCCTTTTTAATGAAGTCAACCCGTGCGTTTCATCTGGTTAATAAACACCTCATTAATTTGGGTGGTTAAATCGATGCAATTAATTCATTGAATTGATTGTTTCTTTTTGAAATTTAAACGTTGGATTGTACATTAATAAAATAAGGCAACTCTTATTTTATTAGGGGTTGGTTGTGCAAGAGGGTTTGGGGAGAATTCTCTCAAGTCGTGAAGTTCTTCCTCCTCGATGAAGAACGTGAAGAACACCAGATCCTCGGAGATCGATGACGCGACGCTTCTTTCGTGACGTTCCTTCTTCTGCGATGCTTCTTCTGTGACGTTCCTTCTCCACGATGCGACGATCCTCCCTCTGTGATGCCTTTTTCTGCGACGGTTATTTTCCGCAACGAATCCTCGCTCATCGAATTCGACGAGGTAGGGATTTATTTTAATTGTTGTTCGTGAATTATTTCGTTGCCTTTCTTCATTTCTATTGGATCCGCCTGAAACCGCAATAACGGGAGGGGGTCGGACCGCACTAACATGGCCTACCCACCTCTCCCCTTTGTTGTTTGATGTTGTTTGCGGCATGAACAAGGCAACGCGGTGCCGAAGCACCATGTGGAAATATTAAAGAAAGGGGGAGAAGTGGCGCCGTCACGCCGTGCCATTGAAGACGAACAAAAGACGCGGCACGATCGCGCCACACCGGAGAACTACAAAAGCTCCGCGGCCGGAGCGGGGCTGCAGCTGAGGGGCGTGGTGTCGTCGTGCTACGCCAGATGGACCATGGTCGCGGCGGAGCGGGGAGACTGTCGGCCGGTTCAGGGCTGCCGGCGTCGGAGCAGGGGGACCGGCCAGCGCCGGTCCCGTGGCGGCAGCAGCCGGCCAGCCAGAGCGGGCCGGCCGGTCACGGGAAAACTGGGGGTTTGTAACCCTCGATCGGCCAGTAGGTCCGGCACCCACATGGGGGTCGCAGGGTTCTCAACGCGGGGGGAAGTACGCCCCCCCTTCACCGCTCGGCCGTTACGGCCGACCCGCCAGGCCGCCCAGGCCGGGCCGGGCCGTGCTGAGGCCGGGCCGCGCTGCGCCAAGGCCGGGCCAGGCTGGGCTGCACCCAAGCGGGCCAGTCCCGGACCTGGATCGGGTTGACCCGGTGCAGGCTGACCCTGGGGGTATCGGGCCGGGTCGGACCGGGCCCGAACCCCCTAATACCGAACCTCTTTCGGTCTTCTACCCATAACATGGGATGAGGACCTCCGATCGATGCACCGTCAGCTTCGATGCGATCTTTGGATTGAGGCGGCCATTTCGGTATATTACACTCAAGATTTCTATGTACTTTGTGTTCAGCCAGGTTGGTTCGTACACGAAACCAACCGGGCCCTCGGAGCGGAAACACTTATTACTTGGGCTCCAAACGTCCGATTGACGTGCCGTAGACCTTGGTGGATTCCTCTTAGTGATAAGGACCATTTGGCTTACTCCACTCAAGGTTTGGACGTAGGTGGAGTACGTTCGGATAGGTTTTGACTGAAAACCCAACCAGGCCCCTGTGATGAAAAAGCAATAACTCTCAGACCGGGCGTCCGATTGACGCGCCGTCTATGACGTTGAGTTCCTATTGACGATATGAAACTTTTGGATACATCAACCTCGGAATATGTTTCAGTTGATGTATCAGCCCCTCGGCTCATGGAGCAGACCGTCCCGAACGAGCTTGCTGTGTGCGGGAACCCTAGAGTGGGCTGCGATTGCGACGACGATGACGACTGTGTAGAAATCCTCTATGGATTTGACGGTGATGACTACAGCACTCAGCAATCCTACGTGGATCAGTGCTACCGATCATGTGTGGGTCAGATCCTATGTGGGTTAGTGATCAGCCGTCCTGTGTGGGCTAGCGCCTACAGATCCTATGTGGGTCATTGCGGGGGTTAGTTACCTATAGATCCTTTGTGGGTCATTGCGGGGGTTAGTTACCTATCGATCATTTGTGGGTCATTTAGGGGTTTAGTTACCTATCGATCCTTTGTGGGTCATTGCGGGTGTTAGTACCTATCGATCTTTTGTGGGTCCGACAGCTTAGATGAATCAGTGGCTATATCTGATCATCTCTATTGTCGTACAAAGAAGTATACCTTTGTGAGCTGTATCTTGAATTTCAATCCTTATCTTCAATATTATTGACTTGATATCCGGTGTGGATTATGTTATGCTTTACTGTGAGTATTGGATTGAGGTTTCTTGTGTGGATTGGGTTGTACTTGAGCTCGGATGTTGGAGCGGAATGAGAATTGATGACTTAGGTATATGTATGGGCACATACCTAAGTAGTGCTAGATGTTACTTCGTGTTTGTATATTTCCTTTGTGGATTATCCGTTGTGGATTCTGGGAGACCATCGGGGGTCTCGGGGTCCCTACTGAGTAGCCTATACTCACCCCTGCACGGGCTATGCCCGCATTACATTGTGTTGGTTACAGATGATGGACAACGCTGATCGTGGTTGAGGCACGAGGAGCAGGTTGGTACCCGGAGGTGGATCACTGGGCGGGGTGTACTCGGAGCGGATGACATGACCTGAGGAGCTGTGGAGGATATCTATACCCACCCTTCAGGTGGGACTTCCAGTGGACGGCTCGAGGCTATGGATTTACTTTCAGTTGTTGTTTTGCCTTTCCAGTTGTACTTTACATTCAGTTTGGGTTTGTATTCTGGCCCACTTACTTTTTTTTTCACTTACTGTTGTACCCAGTTTTTTATTAGTGTTTACATCTTATTGCTTTCTCTATGGTGTTTTTTTACTTTACAAAGGCAATGAATCCCCTTTTTAGCCAGAATTACCCCTTGGTGCTAGTCGCCAGCCCCTGGCCTATGGAAGGCGGGCATGGGGTAGTCACAGCACGGGCCCCGAGGACGGGTCGTGACATATAATAACGGTTCTTTTTATAAATAACATAGTATGAGATGATTTAATCTATCATTGAACTAGTTGTTTTTGTTTCTAATCTCTGGAGGCACTGCACTATTACGGTCCATAGGCACATGTTTATGTATTTTATTGAATATTATTCTAAAAGGGTATAATATCTATGTATAAAAAATATATATCTATATTTGGTATCAATTGAATGGTTTAGTTAACCATTATAAACTATGATGACAAATATTTAGTGAGATACATAGGGGATATTGATATTGATATTTATATGGATGTCTCAAAGAATATGTATATGGATGAGTAAATGTATTGGAACATGTCCTAGAATTTTATTAAAGGATACATAAAGTTTTTTCTATGAAATTCCATCAATGTCAGGATAATACAAGTTGATGTGTATCTAGCATAGAGGTTCCTATAAGTAATAACTCCACAAATGGAAAACTAATATGGACTTTATCATCACATGGTTAATGACAAAAATCCTGGTTGTACTCATGGTTTAACACCCTTGTGGGATATGATATGGTAATTCACAATCTCATTAGAAACCATCATAAAGGGTAAAAATAAACGATGTATATAAATGAACAAGGACCGACTAAATGTGTGACAGATTAAAAAGAAGTTTTCTTGATTTAGACATCAAATAATTGATTTTTATTTATTATGTGGTTCCCCACTATGATTATTATTTCACACACTATACATTATGGTTTTAGTAAATGGATTGAAACTAACAATGTTAATTATGAGTGAAATGGAAAATAGAAATATTTTACTCATTACCATCTAATATTTATAAGTTTTTGAATGAAAAATATGATTATGATACTCCCAAAAATTTCTCAAGAAATTAATCATGGAAGACATCCTATAGATTAAATGAGGGAACAAAAATTTATTATACCTTCATAAGGAAACAACTTCCTTACTTAAATAGTTCTTATAATCCCCTAATTTCTGAATAATGGATAAATACTACTATATATTTATTTCACATTAAGTAGTATTTGGATCTTGTAAATGTCCATTTGGTTTTCTATGGGTTGGAAAGCTAAGAATATCAAAGGTATAAACTCATTAAGAATACAAATGAAATATTCTAAAATTAATCCCATGGAGTGGGTTGAGATTAAGAGCATATTTTTTAATAAGTACATTCCTGATATTACTAAAAAAAAGATGAATATTAATTCATGGAGATAAATAAAATGAATGATTAATTAGTTTGGATCTAAGAGGAAACTCTTGCAAGACTGATGATTAATGATTCTAGTGTTATCTTCCAACATGAAAGTAACATTAATTGGCTCATTAGTGGTATAAAATGATGTCTCTAAAGGGAGTTTCAATGAGATAAATCAGAAGATATGGAATGATTATTTAATGTGATATAAATATGAAAATTGAGGTTGGTGTTATGTATCAATATCATATTTTTGATAAGATGAGAAAAATGGAATAAAAAGGAAAATCTAGAAACTACATAGAGAATATGATGTGATTTCCTTTATTCTACATGTCTGGGAAGAAACATAATGTAAATTTCCTTCAGGGTAATTTTAAATGTTTTTTATATTTCTAAGGGAGGTTCATAAAATATTGATTTCCAATATTATGGGATGAAATTATCTGACATTTTCATTAGAGAGAATGATGCATAAAATGCACTACCCACACCCTAGTGTTTCAAATGCAAGGAGTATAGGAGATATGATAACTGGATACCAAATATGAAGGTTCATATGATGATTGGTATTAATATCCTCTCAAACCATGAGGAAAAAATATCATTTAATAAATGTTTCCAAAAAATGTTTTTACAATGCTACCGGGAAAGGTACAGTTGTCATCCACCCAAGAATGGATAATGTCTTATTTGACTCCAGATCAACTAATTCAGTCATATCAGATAAATTTGGTATTAGAATGAATATTCCTCCAAAAATATTAGATATAAAATTAGTTGAAAAGTTTATTAATGATATGCTAATCAAATTTCATGTCCATGTTTCCACTATTATTTTTGTTTGTGGGAATGTACTTCCCACAATTATTTTCATTCATCCTCTGGTAAAAATTTGATGTTATCATGGGAATGGATTAATTTTCCCTATATAAAACCCATATCAATTATTCGGAAGGAGAAGAAAAATTTTATATTTCAAACATCCTTATGATCATCTAACAATGTGATAATGAGTACATAAATCCGATGGAGATCATATCACTTGAATGGGTAACAATTCTATTTTTGAAGTGGTTTTTATTTCCTGTTGGTGGGGAAGAAACATGAAATTGATTATATGACTATTGAGAGGTAATTTTTTAAAATATTTTCCACAATATATACCTATTATTCTACAAAAATGTTATTTTTAGTTTCCAATAGAACCCATACCTGGTGACACACATATTTCAAAGACTCCCTACAGAATGAACCACATTAAAGATCATGATTTGACGAATAAACTCTTTGATATCCTTGATAAAGTATTAAATAAACTATTTTTGTTACCCTGGGGTGAACCTATTAATTTTGTTAAAAATAAATATGGATATTTGTGACACCTCGTTAATTATCAGGAGCTTAATAAAGTAAAAATAATGAAAAATTATCATTTATAGTGTGTTGGTGACCTATTTGATCAACTATGGATATAAAAAGACTTCTCCACAATTTACTTCCATTCTATTTATCATAAAATGTGTGTCCAACATGAGGATATACCTATGGAAGCATTCCATACATGTAATGGAAGATATTAATATATTGTGGTGCCATCTGGTCTTACAAATTCGCCCATTTCCTTTATTTATTTAATGAATAGAGCCTTTATAGATTTAAATTAATAGATTATTGTTGACTTTATAGATGATATTCTTATCTATTGAAATTTAATTTAAGAGAATGAATATCACTTTATAATTGCACTAAATTCCCTAAATATAAACAACATAAAAAAATTTCAAAATATAAAACTTGGACGCCAAAGGCTTCATTTTTATTTCAGGTAATTTTAATCTAGGGTATATCAGTTGATCCATATATGTTGGAGGATATTTAATGATGGATTAGACTAATCACAGTGAATTTAATCTATAGAATTCATGAATTATATTGGAATTGTTATTTATGTGTGGATAATTTCTCATGAAAACTTCATGCAATATTCTTGATAACTAATAAGGTATCCATGTTCTTCTAGAAAGATCTATGATAGGAATATTTCTAGGAAGTAAGGGGAATGTAAGTTAGTAAAACTGGTCTTACAGAAAACTATACTAGATAATATATTTTAATCTATAGAGACGAAACCATGAAGATATTATGATTATTTATTTTGTTGAATGACATGGTTATTACTTATGCATCACATTAAATGAATATTCATTAGAAACATTATCTAAATCATGATTTAGTGTTAGCATAGGTAATCATTAAAATTATAGATATAGAGGAAATTTCATTACAGAGAATAGTGTGATATATATACATATCAAAAAATTAAAAATTATCTATTTACACATAAATAGTTTAATTTTTTTCCATAGAATATGATCTTAATTGATTAATGATTTTGACTACTCAATACATTACCACCAAAGTAAATTGAACAATGTGGTTGATACCCAATAATGAAAGGATTTTTATATATTATCAATCCTTAGGTAAAATATATCCAATATTTATATATTTTTAAAGGATGCAGCTAAAAATATTTAATTAAGGGGATAATTATTATCTTACTAAATTGAATTTTCAACCATCTATCAATGTAAATATTAAAGAGTCACAAAAGGAAGATGTTTAAAATAAAATTTAGATTAGAAAAATTCTAAATTTAAATCATGATCATGTTGGAATTTTATGGTTCATGAACGATTTATACGTTTATTCTATACTATATTTGAAGAAAGTGCTGTTAGATGAAGCTCATAGTTCTTAATTCTATATCTGTCCATGAAGTGTGTAGTAGAATAGAGATTTGAAAGAATACATCTGTTGGGATGGAATGAAGTAAAATATCATAGAAATTATATCTCAAATCTTATTATGTCAGAAATTTAAGGCTAGAATACAAAAAATAAGTCAGTTTTACACTGATTACCCATATGATCATAGAAAATGTAAAACAACGCCAATGATTTTATAATTGGAATCACAAAAATGTCTATGGGGAATAATTTTATATGGGATTTAGAAGATCAATTTACAAAAACAACACACATCATATTAGTAATAAAATATTTCTCTCTATATATTATTGATATGATATAAATTTAGTAATTATTAAATTTACATGGAATTCCACATTCCATTTAATATTATTGGGACCTATGTTTTATCTCAATGTTATTAATAAGTTTTCAGAAATATATTGTTATAATGATTTTTTTCACCACTATATATTATTATCAGATATATTTTCATACATATTGATCAATTTTAACAATAATGAATATATGGATTTATTATTATTTGGATTTAATATGTGGTTGGGATCAATATCAATTCCTAGCAAGGATTTCTTACATTATGAGAATTCATTAAAAATTTAAAGGTTTCTTTTTTAATCCCTCTATTGAAAGAAATTTAAAGCATTAATTTGATGGAATATATTTGGAGAAATAGGAACATCGGAACATGACATGGTGGAATGATTATAGATATGGTTAGATCTATTCAACAACACATCAAAGAATCTTATATTTGGAAGAAATGTTATGATGATAATCAACCATGTGATGTTTAATTTAATATTAATGATAAGGTGTTTATATGAATTTATCTATGTAATAAAGTTATGATATTCCTAAAGAATGGAAAACTAATCTCTAAGAATATTAATCAAATTGATGTTATTGATCATCCCAGGATGGTATCCTATTAGTTGGCGCTTCTACGAAACCTCTCGTATATCCATGATGTATTCTATGTATCTCATTTGAGAATGTGCATACCACACCCTAACATTTAATTAACATAGATCTCACACAACTAGATTAAGATCATTCTTATAAAGAAAATCCAATATTGATTTTTGATCATGTAGATAATGTTTTAAAAAACAATACCACAAACTAGCACAAAACAAATTATCAAACACAACTATTTTAAGAGGATATGATGGATCCTTAGAAAATGATGAGGCACATGTATATTCATTTTTATTAATTAGTGTGATAAATTTGGAGGGTTCAATTTTTAAGGGGGATATAATGAAACAACATGAGTTTTTATGATTTTTTTTTCAATTCAATTAAATATCATTAATATCTTCTATTTTATGCAACATGAGTTAATATTATGTTCCACACAATACTATGTTTAGCTTTTGTTACAAATGACATTGAGTTTTCACATAAATTTGATACATTATTCATATTATAACATTATAACCTTACACATAAACTTACAAATATGAAAATAAATAAGTAATTTTTAAATATTATGTATAATTTTTTCATAATTACAATATATTGTTAAAAAAGTACATATTTTTTCAAAAAGAAAATATACATGTTTAGAAAATTCAATTTTATCATAAATTATTTATTGATAATTTTTTTTTTCTGAAAATAATAAAAGGAATTTCATATAATGTTATGAAATTTATTTAGTAGAATAAATTTCATTTTCAAAATTTAAATATTAAAATTATATTATAGTTATTGTTATTGAATAATCTGAAAAGATTATATTTTTTTGAATAGTTAAAAATAATGAATTTTAATAGATAGATTAATTTTTATTTAAATTATTTACAAATATTATTAATATTTTTTAATTAAAATTAGTCATTTATATATATATTTATTAAATATCGATTATTGAAATCATTTTCATATTGAAATTTAATATAGAAACATTATAAACTTTTGAACTTTTTTTTCTTTGAAATCACACTTCCCCATAATGTCTATGGGATTAATTTTCAATTTAAATTTTCCACTTATATATATTTAATTGGAAAAATTGGATTCCAAAAAAATATTAAAAAATAATTTATATTATATAAAAATTCCAACATGATTTTTGGCCAAAATGAATAGTGAAAACACTAATAACTAATTATAGTCAATGATGTAAAACAGGAATTTAAAAGGGGAAAACATGGATAAAATGACATTATTTTTTTTTAGAATATATTGAGATTTTATTTTTGACCAATAATGTATATGGATTTATAGTACTCTATTTTAGATCCTTTTTTATTAACAACCATCAAATCTCCCATTTTCTTTAAGACATCAAACACATTGGATATACCAAGACCGACCAAAATCACATATTTAAATTCTTCCTCATGTCATTTAATCCTTAAATTTTTCATAATTTCAATGTTGGATTGATTTTGGTGGAGTGCTGATGATGTTACTTGAAGAATATGTAACATTCTTCAATAATATTTTTTTATTTTATTTCTTGATCCACATCATTTATTTATTATTAATAAAAAATAATATAAAAACATCAGAATCATCCAGTTTTAGAGAAGTTTTTACATTAATTGTATCACATACAGCCATATCTACACACATAAAATGGGTTAATAAATCTCCACTCATATGTACGGAGGACTACCACCTCATGAATCGATGGAATTCATTTTTTCATTTCCACCTCTCACACTTGGGAATGATGACTGATGTAAATTATATATATGAATTGTATATCATAATTATACCTATAGTTCCATTATATCATATGTAACATTTTTATTTAAGCTTATTACTCCTTCCAGTCAAGTCGTGCAGGTGCCTCGTGCGAAAGCTCCACATTCATTGTTTCTCACCTCAGACATCACTTCGGCTCTGAGGAGATATGAGGTCGGCATATCGAAGGAAGAATCCTTGAGAGCGGTGATGGTTCCAGGGACCAAGTTAGTTGGTGCGGTGGTATTTGATGTGATGAGGATTTTGAACCATGGATCTGCTGATACCACTGGGTGTGATGCGTCGATGGTTTCAATCCCCAGATCTGATTTTTCAACACGATTAGTATTTTTTTAATCTTCAACTCATCATAGACATTAGTAATCTGATACATGCAATGTTGGGAATACTATTCATAATTAATTTTCTAAGTATGGGGTTGTTGGTTCACAGTGGGAATCACTGAATGGTCTTAGTGGTGATGCTTCATTTGGTTCATACTTACTTTTTGATGTGATGAGGGATTGAATTTCTAGGTAGAAAAAGAATTAGGCTCGTTTTCTGCCTTCTTCCAAGGAATCTCATCATAGAAGAATTCATTACAAGGGATCATCTGCTCATGTAGAGGCCAACACCACTGAACTTGATGAGAGATTGACAATGGGAAAACATTTTTAATTTCTCTGATTGTTTTACCCAAAGGTATGTGACCTTGGAAAATTGAGGACTTTTTTAGAAGAATTTTGATGCTATGTGGCTTTGCTTTCTGGAAATGTATCACACGTGGTCGACGATTTTTTCAATTCTTGATTCATTCAGATGACATAAATATTCATTCTTGGATATTTGGATCTCTATTTAAAAAACATGGGTGGCTTAATCTAAATGAGTGTTCTTTGGATTTTAATTCCTCGTAATCCAAAAATGATTTTTCTCATGTATGGGTTCATTTACATGGACTCAATAGGATCCTTTGGCATCTGAGGATTTTGCATTACATTGGCACAACAATAGGGTCCCCTATCCGGCATGATACGGTAATTGAATATGTCAGATATGGGCACTTCACTAGGATGTTAGTGGAAGTTTATCTCAGATCCACTCTTATTGAAAAGGTAACACTCTCAACTCCCTCATATGACATTTTAATTGACATTGAATATAAAAAAACTACTCTCTACTGTAATAAATGTATGAATCTTGGGAACTCTTTGGAGTTCTGTCCAAAAAAGGCTTCTTGTAAATAGTTTGGGATGTGAGGCCACACCTCCAAACATTGTCGACGAATGAGAACTGCAAAAGACTCATCTTTGTTTCAGTCTACTGACAAGTACAATTACTCTCCTAAAGTGCCAATACATATTGTTGTTGAAGCTTTGACTTTAAAGAATCATGTATCTCAAGTGTCTCTTAAGGGAAAGGTGATTGAACCTTCATCACCGAATAATTTTCCCTATTTGGATGATGAAACTAAATATAATGATGTTTAAAAAAATTTTGATTATCAACAAGAAGTCCAGAATAATTTTAATTCCTCCCTAGTTACTGGTAAATGGGGAAATGATTCTGGTGATGATGGGGGAAAGGTTGGATTCACTAGGGGCAATGGTGGATCTATCTCTTTCATGTCTTTAGTCCTAAGTGGTGAGTCAATAATGACTGATGGAAAAGATTTTTCCCTTGTTCCTTGAAAGAGAATACCCCACAAGGACTACTCTCAGACCCCTCAGAATGTGTCTACTAGATCATCATCAAAGATGTCATGAAAGGTTGAAAAAAACAACCTGATGACCTTTATTTAAAAAATGTCTCAATCTAAGTGGGAAGCTGAAGACTTTGATTATGAAAATGAAATGTCAAATTATGATTTCTAGTATTGAAGAATGATGGAAACTATAGTTGTTTTACCTCGTTCGATGTTTCTATGTACTTTCATTCACTCTTTTAAGAAATTGTCAGATGCTCTCCTTCTGACTAGACCTCTTATAAAAAAATTATATTAATGAAGTATTTATAATTCTATGATCGTAATATATCATTTTATATCATAATTTTTCACTCAATGAATGATGATAACGTCATTCATGTTCGTGTGGGGTACCACCTTCATGTAGCGAAGTGGCTCTGTTTTCATCAACACACACATTCATGATATGTATAAATTTATTTTAAAAAATAATATGGAATTTTTTATATTGTCATAAATTTTTAATAATTAAATATTACTTAACTCTTATTCATAATATTCTTTGAAAACATGAAATGTTACTCATGTGTATGTACAGTATACGATCTCTATGATCGTACTGTGCTTCATTTCTCAAAACCATCATTGCAGATTTGTATTAAAAGTATAAATTATGTATAGATTTTATATTTTTCATGATTATTATTCTATATATAATGGAACCATGGTCATTCTAATAAGAAATAAAATATCATATCAAAATATATATGAAGAATAAAGCGACTATCACCAAAAATGTGATATTAACACGAAATTGTTAATAAATGATTAATAAATGGTCAAATGTATATATATGGTATAATATATGTATATTTTTCTGTAATATATTTATAATAATATTATATACATTATTTATGAGGCTTGAATGTGTATGAATGAAGTTGATACTTAAGGTAAGGGATTTCTGTCTCACTTTTATTTTATGTAAGAAACAATACCACATAACCACGTATTTATTTTATGTGTTGTATATTCCAACCATGAATGTTCATTACAATTATTATCATTAAAATTACATGTATATACATATCAGTTTATTATCTCTCTTTTAGGGGGTTTATGGTGAAAACATTACCATTGTTGTAAGGGAGTTTTTGTCTCAAGCTTCATTCTTAGAGACCTAAGATATTTTATGAGAAAATATTCATCAATGAGTTTATATAATTCCCCTTTGACAAGTTATATCATGAATCACCATATTTTATTGATATTATATGTTTCAAATAATGTTACTATTTCATGGGTATTTCAATTTAATGATACCAATGTTGTAAGAGTTTTATATTACAATCATGCTAGTAATCATTATTTTTTTCATTTCACTCACAATGAAAAAATCTTATTATCAATATCTTATGAAACTAATGATTTTTAATATCTTATAGATATATAATTATATTTTATTTTTCCCTTATTATTAATATTTTTTTTGTACTTAAGAGTTCAAAATAATGATTTTATGAAAACTCATCTTTTGTTATCACATCGGTCAAAACCCCATTTTCTTATAAAATCTTTTTCTGAAAAAATATTTTGAAATATGAATTCAATATTATAAAGAATATTTTTTAACTAAATTTTTACAAGTATTTTCATTTTTAAATAAAAATATTAAGGTAATATTCATGTCGTTTTCCAAAACAAAATATTGTTTGTATTCTACCAAACAACTCTGAATATAATTTTTATTTTAAGTAGTAAACCACGAATGATATTTTCCACCATAATGACCATTATAATTATTGAATATTAATTTCCTTGTTTTCATGATTTCTCTAAATGTAATGTTTTATAAATTATTTTTCCAATTTGTTTACAAAAATAAATCGAAAGTTATTTTTTGCATGATATGTTACAAGTGTCTTTTAAAATTAATTTTACAAATAAAATGACATCCTTCAATGTTA
Organism: Viscum album; assembly: GCA_963277665.1. Taxonomy (NCBI): domain Eukaryota; kingdom Viridiplantae; phylum Streptophyta; class Magnoliopsida; order Santalales; family Viscaceae; genus Viscum; species Viscum album. Next base: position 1,142,282,332 of record OY728159.1, on the reverse strand, counting down.
CATTCCCTTTTCTGGGATATAAAAAAAATCATACCATTAATTTTATTTATCTAAATGTATTATGGTTATTATGATATGATTATTTTGAAACCCATTTACCTTTCATGGATTATACCATGATAAATCTATTATGAAATCAGATTCTTTTACATGGGTAATTCTATAATAAAACAATTAAATGATTATGAAACCTAACTATTTTACATAGGTGGTGATATGATGAAAATATTATTAATCCCATTTAGTTTTATGTGTTATGATATAATGAATGTTTTAGTATCTTTTAGAATGCATAAATTTATTTTCTTATGAGATGGATGGGACTTATATATCTCAATAATACATTAGGAAATGGATTAAATCTCATGAAATAGAGAGGTATAGAATGAACAGTGAGTACAGTTCAGTAAGGTAATTTTCCACTAGGATAATCATGGGAGTAAACAATAACTAATAAGATGGATTGTGGAGTGAACCTTTTACACTATGGTAACCTTATAATTGAATCCTGACTTCAATGGAAATGATTTTCTATGCTTATATGTATGCCACGATTTTATGTCTTATGCCAATGTAATTATCGCATGAATAATATTCTTTAATTTTCTATGATTCAATTATTATTAACTATCCATAATTATTTAATGATTTGAGATTATGATCTTTCATATTATGGGTATTTTTTTCAATTATTATGATCATGTTATTACAAACTTACATTATACTTATTCTAATTTTTCTATCTTGTTTTCCTTTACTAGACATCTGGTCTCCCCCTTTCTTAGTTTAAATTACCCATGTTATTAAAAATTGTATTATGTATGATGTTTCAAAGAATGGTTTTAGTTCTGATTGTAGTTTTGTGAGCTGTTGTATTCTACCTATAAACCAGTTGTTTGTGCTTCTTGTTTTCAAGGACACTAAACTATTATGGTCCCCAGTCACGTGTTTAGTAAAAGTATTGAATATTAATCAAGAAATATAAAATATCTTGGAATGAAAATAGTCGATCACTATACACTCCATAATCATGTATAATCGGAAAAAATTGAAAATAGATAAGAAAATATACAGTCAAATAGATATTTTATGTCAGTCAACATTTGATGACATGTTTCCACTAATAATTAACGATTTGTGTACCTAAAATCATAGACCTCAGGTAGTGGATGAATTTACCAAACATCTTCATCAAAATCACTTTTCCTCCAAATAGCGTCCTTAATTAAAATTACCACATTCAAATTGATTTATACCTCCCTTATAACCTGAGATTTTTATTCATTTAACTCTGTTTTGTGGGTGGATAAATTTTCCTAATTTTTTAATTTATTGAATTTTTCATGAATAATCCTATAAAAATATTCCCCATGAGTTCTATTTGAAGGTTTTCAGTATTTATATCTTGAGGTATTATCCATTAAGTTTTTAATACCTCACTAATTAATGTTATTTAGTTAAAAATAGTTTATATATCTCTATTTATAGATCAAATAATATTAAGTCCAATAAATATATATCTAATGTAGTCATCATTACATTCCTTATTGAAAATCGATGTATGGATGATCATAGAAAATAATTTTATTTCGTATACTTTTATGTATCAATTGAATCCTGATTAAAGACTCCACATTAGAAGATTAATTATCGTTAAGAAAAAAATTTATATTGGGATATAACAACACACTAAAAGAATTCAGACTATGTGGGAAGACATGATCAGAATGACATTTAGGATTTATGGTCAAGGATAATCCTTCCCTATAGAATATTGACCATCCATGGTGACATTGAACGTAGTGGTTACATATACATCTTGATATTTTTCAAGGATATATTCACTCGGATTGTCAAATATCATAACACAATACTAAGGAGTGAGCTAATTTCAATTATTGATTGAGGAACTCCTCACAATTACATCATCATATTGCATTTATTCAACATCACATTTCACATTATTTTGAAATTATTTTCAACATTTCTTTAGTATGACCCCCCATAAATCCATATCATGGTAGAATTAATCTGATGATCAAGAATACTCTATGAAATTGTTAATTATATCCTTGAATGTGGGAATATTCTATCATGAAACAACCCGGGTCGACCGTGAACTGGTCATCCGAGCGGATCTTCCACAAGGCCCAAGAGGTATTCTTAATCCTCTTAGTATGACAACAAGTTACATGGAATCAACATATAATTAATGGGAATGATTTAGCCCAAAAAAATAAATAAATTAGAAAATATGTATAAAAATGAAACGTGAATAAAAGAAATCTAAAAAAAATGACCAACAACCACAGACTAACCTGACCACAACCAAAAATCAACATGACCTCGAGAGTCACTCTCTAATCCAAATCGAACCACTTCCCACGGTGAACAATCTTGGTTCAAACCTACAACAAAACGTAAAACAAGAAAACAATATATTCATGAGTACAAAAACAAAGTAGGAATTCACAAAAATATATTCCCAAATCACTAACATTAAAAAATGAAATTTACTAATTTCAAGTTTGAACTACATTATATAAAATATGGGATTTCAAACACACTTTCATTATTAAAGAAAGTTATAATCCATTTCCCATTTCAACTGAAAAAACGTTTATGGACTGAAGGAAAAGGTGCATTACATTTTAAAAACATTTTTTTGTGAACAATTTAAAATCCAAATTTAATAGTTAAACAAGTGGAAAAAACACAAAATAAGGGAAATGGAAAAGTACCACACAAGGTCCAACAACAAAACTAAGCACCCCAATCACTCACCATATGCAATTAAGTGATGAAGAAAATATGGGTTGTACCTAAAAGATCATGAAAAATCCAGAACATACTATACATGTGACTCATCCTGAAGGAATGCCCTACTCAATGACATCATAACGCCCTAACACCTGACTTTTACCCTACATATCCTGGTTGAGGGGCCTAATCTCATATCATTAATAATAAGAGAGTATCCCATTCTATTTTATACTAGTCGGAGTGTAATCTAAACTAGTGTACCCATCATTAAAAGAAAATTCACTTACTATTCTATTTTCTTATGGAGAGAACTTTATAGGGTGACTACCAATATCAAAGAGAAAGCAATAGTATAAAAACAATCAGACACATCAACACACACAATGAATCACCCCCAAGACACCCCATGGATTAGTACCTTAATGGATTTAAAAAAAAATCACATTCATTAAGAGCCAAACATGCCTTATGTAACTTTTTTTAAAATAAAACATCATTTCTCAAAAGAAACCAATCAATTTTCTCACATTTCCGAAGAAAAAATTTAACAAAAAACTAGAACCACACCGGAATGTTGATGAATTTTATTCAAATTTCAAACAAGAAATCTTTCACTATTTTACGTCAATTCATCAAAAAAAAATTAAAGGTCCATTCATAAAATAAACATCTTCGTTTACGTCGAATAATTATTCCCAAAATAAGTTTTTAATATAATTTCTCATTTATCTAAAATAAATTAAATATCAAGTAATTAATAAATTCTAAAATTAAAGGAGAGTTTATTGGGGGACCCATATAGACTTACATCTCATAGACGATGTAATTTCATGCCTCACCCGGGCGCACAAGTAGGCAGATTCCAATCACCACAGTATTGCAAAAATTACTTTCCAATATGTTGGAACTACAAAATATAACTAAAAAATTGGCATCGCAGACTTAAATTATTTAAATAGAAACAACAGCGCATAACCCACCTCGGCCCGAAGACGTGCTTGACTATAGGGGCCACATGAAAGTCAGAAAGGGGTGGTGTGCACCTGTAGGAAGGGTTTTCTACTGTGAAGAGGGTGTGAGGTGAACAAAACGTTCCAAATAGAGAGTGCACGTCCAGTTTGTGGGCACACAATGTCCAGATTGCACCGGTAGGGAGGCGTGTTGCAGATAGAGAAGCGCTGATTAGACAAAGGGGGCTAGACGACTGGGGGAAACCGACCTATGGGTGCATGGTGGATAGACGGAAATGGGATCCAGGGTTACGGCTAGTCATGTGAGGGGGGTCGGGGTAGTGGTCGGTCAGGCGAGGGCTGGTTGGGAGGCATAGAACATGGTAGCCTGCTGCAAGGTGTGTAAAAAGGAGGTAGGTTGGGGGCTGCTCGCTCCACGGGAAGAGAGGGGAGAGGGGAACCTCCCACACTATGGGTGATGAACTAAATGGAGGCCAGGGGGACTGCTCGTTCTGAGGGAAGATAGGAGAGATGGAATGGGTGGAAGAACGGGGGGAGAGGAAAAGAGTGGCACATTCATTAGGGTTGGAAAAAATTTTGAAAAAGAAAAAGAAACAGATTAAAAAAACAAAATAATAAATGTAATTATAACATTCTCCTATAATAATAAAAATATTAATGAAAATAAAAATAATAAATAAAAGAAACTTTCTTATGATAATATTAATAATTCAATTAATAATAATAAAAAACAACTTCAATAATAATTTAAAAGTGATAAAAATAATAATTTTAACAAAAAAAATATTTAATAATAATATAATATTTTTATTCATGAGAACATAATATTATAATTACCATGGTAATTTATATAGTTAACTATATTTTAAATTTTTTACTCATTAAATTAATTATTTAGATGATTCAAATGTCACATCCATAGAGGTTCTCGGGGTAACTACACGGCTTTTTCTAGCCCTGCGGTTCCCACGAACCAGTTCAAATATTACTATTATTAATAATAATAATGATAATAATAATAATAAAATTGATAAAAATAAAACTTATAAAATTATTCCCAAAATTTAATAATAATAAAATTCATCACAATAATTAAAATTATAAAAAACATGACAATTTAAAAAATTTACTCATTTAAATTTTTTGAAGACAGGAATATCACACAATTCCATGGGGGAATCCGCACGGAGTTTCTAGCACAAGCTCTGGCCTTGTGCCCAATGTCTTCATCTAAAAAATGCGCACTTTTTTTACAAAACTAAAAAATCAAGTTCTGGATTCATCCTAAACCTCGAAAAAAAATTTAAATGCCAAATAAATAATACAATAAAACATTTAGATAAGTCGGGGTGTAAAAATTCTCCCCAATATAACTCTTTCCACCACCAAAAAACTACAAGAAGTTCTATACCCAAATATAAAACTTCTATGTGTCCACCACCCCCATATTTTTAGCGCCTCTAATTGAATGATCTAATGAGACACCAAAATGCCCAGACACACAACTCATAATTAAAACATTATCATCTTAACCCCCACCATATAGAACGAAAACCATCCATTTACACAAAAGAATGAATTAGAACCACCTTGGATGTTTATTCCTATAATCATAGTCCAATGGAACCATTGTATGTACTCCAATACCAATGTTTACTCCGGAGGAAGAAAAAAGGATTAGGTGGTTCCACACGAGACCACATGCCACCACATGATAAACAGAAAGAAACATTGATACAGACACGGGGTATCCAAAATAGGCTCCACACCATAAGGATCCGAATAACACTAATTACTTCAGGTGTAATTCTACAAGACACACTATTGGTATCTCCACTATATGAACTGATGAGATAACCGAACATGAAAACTTCACACACTAACCGAAACCCCTAACACAAGGGAGAGAAGTGAACGAGCCAACTGATAGAGCATAAATACTACCGCCATTTCCATATAAAAAACTACACACCCTCATAAATAACACAAACTGTTCCACACTAAGGACAATGATTAAATGAAGGCCCCTTCACACAGATGGGTTCTCCTGACTACTAGTCAACTTCACTCCAGAACCTTTGGATAGAGTTATGAGGAATGAAACATCTCTTACCACATAGTTAGACTTCATAAATTCCAAAACATAATAGAGAAACCAAAATTGTACCAAACAAAATTACATTAAAATTACAATTTCGAATAGTTTTGACAAAAACCATTCTTACTAATGAGAGAAAAAAACACAAAAACTCATCAAAAGATGACCACTACATCCAAGGAACACTACAAATTGAAAATCCCAATAGGATTTCCAAACATCATCATACACCACCTGACGGACTAAGGTGATCTTCGACGAGCTAGGTTTGGCTTCAGTATTCTTCTTTGAAAAACCTCGACAGACTTGATGTAAGTGACTTCAACACCCATAGGTGGGGTAGGGTTTAAGAAAACTCAAGATCATAGGCCTCTAATGAACCTTCTTACAACACTGGTGATAGATCATAAAATTGCATTGTGAATAACATGACGTAAGGTCTAAAGGCCTCTTGATTCCTCTATTAGATCAACTAGTATTTGGTCGCATCCCATTAATTAAATATACATCGCCTTCATTGAATCCAAAGGTTGGTGGAGGAATCACCACCTCATGTACTCCTTCTAACTTAGCTTTAGCAAGAAAGGCTTTCCCCATGACATTCGAAATGCTGGTTGGGTTGAGCTCGACAACATTTGACTGTAGTTCATGTCGGAGCCCAAACACCAAATTTCATGCTTTCATGGTGTCATTTCTAACATACTCTGGTTCATAGAGATATAGGTTTAGAAAATGATGAAATAATTCTAACAGTGATTTCACACGTTGATGAAGACCGCACAATTCTATACTCATCTTCAACTATTAACCTCGGAGATATATTATGGGATGAATAAAGACATGAAAAACTCCAAGGTGATATATTTTCGAGGAATTCTTCGAGACATGTACTTCCATCATTTCCATGTCAGACTTTCCAGACTAAAGGTTTCAAATTTCACCTACAATGACTAAGGTCGCCTGAGAAAACATAATTTCCTCTCAATCTTCCACAACCACTCATTTTCCTCAAGAGAATCTCATTTTTCGTAAAACAGAGGAGGTTCAATTTTCAAAACTCGAGGATTTAGTCTATGGGTTGATCAACTGGTGGATTATCTATGGGAAAACCAAAAAAATATGCACCATGGGTATTCATCAAACCATCGTGGTGAGAAGACTATATTATAATGAAAAAATGAACTTAAATAAAACATGATAATTAAAATTTCAAATTCAACTTTTCACAATTTCCAAAATAAAACATTACAATCAGTTTTTAGAATTAAGGAAAACCCAAACAATCCATAAGGGGAAACTAGTCTCAATGGATGACTCATACATATGGTTAGCGGCCATACACCAGTCATGGAACTGTCAAAAATTGAATTCTAGGGTAATGTCCCCGACTCCACATGGCATGTCAGACCATGGGATCTCAGAGATTTCAATTTCGCGACCTCCATTTCATTTTCCAATACCAAAATAATCATAAGATTCATATAACACTGAAAAACTTGAACATCCCTTCATAACCCGAGGTTCAAAATGAGAAAGGGATCATGACGACCTTCATGTTACAACACCTAGAGATCCGACCATCCTACTCTTTTTACCATGAAACCCCAAAATAATGATGAGTGCTATGAACAACACGGTCCCCTCAAAAGCTGACCTGCATTGATACCATTTTTTCAAAAACACAACCTAGGTCAACCTTGAACTGGTCACCCGAGCCGATCCAAGGAAAGGCCCTAGAGGGATTCCTGATCCTCTCGGGATAGCAAAAAGTGTCAGGGAATTAATAGAGAATGAATGGGAATGATTTTATCCAATGAAAATAAATAAAAAAGAAGAAAATGATGAACAACACAATGTTAATTAACTATAAGAAAAAGAATTAATGACTAACAACAACACAATAATCTGACCATGACCAAAACTCCACATGAACCAGAGAGTCGCTCTCCAATCCAAACCAACTATCACCCTCAACAAACAAGGTTAGGTCAAACCTGCAACAAAATTGAAAAAAAAAACACTATAGGATGACTATAAAAACTCAGAAGGCATTCCCAAAAATCTATTCCAAAATCACTACTATTAAATAAATACTTTTATAAATTTGATGTTTGAATTACATTATGTAAAATATGGGTTTTCACACACACATTCAAATATAAAGCATGTGATAGTAAATTTCCCTTTTCAATTGAAAAACAAATTTACGATTTGATGAGAAGGAGAATTACATTTTAAAAACAATTTTCTTGAATGATTATGTATAAAAAAAATTAGATGTTAATGAATAAGAAACCATACACAACACACAACACAAACCCAACTAAATTGAAAGGTAGAATGTATGGGACATCGAAGAAACTAAGCTCTTTAATCATCATCCACATAAAAATAAGCACTATAGAAAACATGGGTCGATCCTTGGAGATTAAGAACATTCCAGAATGCATTATACATGTGACTCATCCTGAATGTATGCCCTACTCAATGAATTCATAATTCCCTAATTCCCAACCATTTCCTGACCTAGCCTACTCGTGGGGACCAATACCATAGTAAAAATAAAACATATTATACCCTGCTGTAATCAACTTTTTAGTGTATAATCTAAACTAATGCAGAAACTATTCATAGAAAATTAATTTATTATACTAGGTTCCCATAGAGAGTACAAATTGGAGTGACTACCGACATAAAAAAGAAACTAATCTTAAGCACAAGCATCACAGATGACAAGTCACAAAACTAATAACCCCACTGAAACCCCATGTATTAGTCCCCTGAGGGGTTTCAAAATGGTTCACTTTCATTAAAATCCAAATAAAACTTATATAACTACTTATAAAAACATCATTTCTCAAAAAAACCAATAAAATTTATCATTCTTATAAAGAAACAAATTATCATCAAACCAGAAACACAATTTATTGTTCATGAATTAGGTTCAAATACTAAAATAGAATTGATTCACTATTATTCCTCAACTAATAAATAAAATAATTCATGTTCCACGAATAAAATAAATTTCTTCTTGTTTACCAAATAATTATTCAAAAAAATAAAATATTATTTCTCATTTATCAAAAATAAATGAAATATAAAGTAATTAATATATTCTAAATTTAAAGGTGAGTGCAGTGGGGGCCTCCTTCATATCATATCTTGAACATTATGGTGCAATATGCCTCGCACATGTGCACAAGAACGCACACGCCGATGACCAAAATATCACATAAATTCCTTTCCAACACATTTCAAAACCAAAAATAAAAAAATACCACAACCCAGACATAAAAAAACCAAAAAAATAACATCAGATAACCCACCTCGACCTGAAGATGCACTCGACTAGTGAGGCCAGAAGACAGTCGGAAAGGGGAGGCACGCACCGGCAGGTAGAGTGTGTGGCTGGGAAGAGGGAATGTGGTGGTGGAAAAGTGAATCAGGATGGTGAATGGATGTTCATAGGATGTAAATCATCCAGAGTGCGCCGACAGGGAGGCAGGTGGTGGCCGGAGCTGCGTCGGATGGTCAGAGGGAACTCGACAATCGGAGAGCATGTATGGACTGGAGGGCACCAACTCGTGCGTGTGCAGTGGCTAGAAGGGGGATCTGGTGCTACTGGGGTGGTTAGGAAGTGGACAGATGGTGGGTTGGATTTTAGGGAGATGTAGGCGTAACCGAGACGGTGGGTGGGATGGTGGGCGATGGTCAGATGGCATGCATGCAGTGGGTACGGGGCACCTCAAGAGTGTAGGGAGGCTTAAGGGTGAGAGACGGTCAGAGGGCACAAATATGAGGTAGAGGAAGTGACTAGAAAAAGGAAAGGTGAGACAAGGAGAATGGCTGGTTAGGGAATGGGAGTCAGGGCAGTGGCTGGTTGGGCATCGGTAGATTGGGAGCCACAGTAAGGTGAGGGAGTGCGGGGGTGGGGGGCTACTCATTCCAATGGAAGAGAGTGAAGAGGGGTGTTACATGTGCCATAGGGGAAGAAGGAGGGGGAGGTCAGGGGGGGCTGGTTGCATTGAGGGAAGAGAGGAGAGAGGGGAAGGGTTGTGGCACATGGGGAGAGAGTGAGGGGAAAGGTGGAAGATGTATTATGGTTAGGAAAAAAAATAAGAAAATGAAAATGAAAAAAAGAAATAAAATAAAAAAATAAAACAAATTGAAAAATGTAATAATAAAATTAATCTATAATAATAATATTGTTATTAATTAAAATAATAATAATAATAATAATAATAAGTAACCTTCTTAATTGAAATAATAATAATACACATAAGAATAATAAAAGAAACTTTAATAATAATATAAAATTGAATAAAATAATGATTTTAAAAATAAACAATATTTAATAATAAAATTATATTATTATTCATGATAAAATATTATTATCATTATTATGGTGAGTTATCTATTTAACTAAATTTTCAGATATCAACTCATCCAATTTATTTTTATTTGGCTAATTAATATGTTTCAAATGCAAAGGTGCATGGGCTAACCCTATTGCTTCTACTAGTTGTTCAGCTCCCATGAGACGGCCCAAATATTAATAGTAATAATAAGAAGAAGAAAAATAATAATAATAATAATAATCAAAATGATAATAAATTATAATAAAATAATTCACATCATTTTATAATAATAAAATTCTTAACTACAATAAAAATTATAAATGACACGGAAAAACACTAAATTTACTTATTTTATCTTTTTGAAGATAATCTGATCATGAAATTACCTTGGAGAATCCGCACAGTGTTTCCAGCATGTTCTCCACCCATTCTCCCAACATCATCAACTCACAAAACGTGCACTTTTTTGAAAAACTCAAGAATATGGTTCGGCATTCTACCTGAACATCAACAAAATGGATAAAATCCAATGAAATAATGTAACACAATAATTAGATTTGTTAGGGTGTGACAGATTACTTATCTAGATAATTTCCATTTTCATAAATACTTTTGTAAGTTAGTGAAATTTTAATTCATACTACTCATCATATACCATGTGGAATGATTCAATATTATCAATCTAAAAACAAAGAAACTGAATCCCAAATCAGGATGGATTATAATTTTTTCACATTATGATCCCATAAATCATTTATGTAAGAACTCCATACTTTAACATAACATTAGATAAATAAAAAATGGTTCAATTACAAATGTTTACCACTAGTATGCTAACTGGTTTTTTATAGGTTGTAATGGTAAACTAAGAATGGACCCACATATGGTGCTCCAGAACTCGATCATCTAGTAATATTGGTCATATACCAATGGAATCCTTAAATGTTATCCTATAAGTAAATTTATAATACCTAAGTATATTTCTATAAGACATAACTTCAATAGTGTATAGTTATCTATCTCTATAGGAGTTAGATTATGTTATAGATCATGTGACTTTTTATCTCCATTGGACATGAACCGACAATTGAAAATGGATTCCATGTTTAGTATGACATGATTCATTGGTATTCTTGATTGATTTTCATAATCTATTATGAGAGTGGTTTTCATCACAATAGTATGTGTGTCTCAGTTATGTAAAAATTACCCACTTAATAACATAGTTGGAAGTAATTCTAGCTAAATATATGATCTTTGATAAATATTTCTTCAGTAACCCAATGTCACATAATAAAAATCATAACTCAAGGGAAAATATATATTATATGACACAAAACCATTCTATGTATGGAATTTTATAAGCCTATTTACCCCAGGTCATCATCCATAAAGAAGTAGGATCATTTTATCCCATGTACTAAAGGGAATGTTTTGGGAATGAGAAAAATTATATCATTATCATTAAATAAACTAATACCTGAATATAACTTACTAGAGCAATAATTCTATTGACATCATCCAAAACACTATAATTAGATAAATATTCATCAAATGTATCATTAAAGATGAGTATTACAGTGATATTGTGGATATCATGGGAATTGATTTACACCTCCCCATTTCACAATTTCAATGTGTTTCTCACAAAACACCATCTTCTTATTTTATTAAGGATGTGCTCTCGGTGCTGATAAAATAATCACATTAAATTATTATAATCCCTATAGAGTCAGAGAACCCTATAGGTGTTCCTTTTTTAATTATACCTTTATTTAATCAAATAAGGCTATAACCATACCTCAATGATGTTTCCAACATAATAGAGGCCCCCCCAAAAGACCCCATAATCTTATATGAATCCATACATGTTATTTCATGATGGTTAACTATGACTTGGTATTTCAAATGCCCAACTCTGGACTATTGAATAATTAGTTTGACTCTTCATTGATGGATTTTCTTATGATATACTTACTACAGAGACATATTTTCTCTAAGTATACCACACTATTGTAGAATTTTAAAAGAAGGGAGAACCCTGACCTTCTGTAGAGTATCAATTTGAGGTCCAAATCTATAAAATGTTTTCTTCTCAAGTTATGGATAGTTTAACAAATATGGTTTGTGAATGTATTATAGGGCCTAGTTTTAAAAATTAATTATGTGATACAAACTGGGATCAGTGTCTATTATAATTTCACTGGTCCAGGTGGAACATTCATCATTATAATCAATTGTTACAACACAATACATTCTTTTTGAATAATAATAATCAATGGTTCTTCAAAAGGGTAAATGAAAAATACAATAGAGGATCATTAAGAAAAGAAAATTATATACTATAACCTAAAGGATGAAAAAAATTAAAAATATAAAAAATAAGTTCTACCTTGTCCATATCTCTAGCCCTTTAGCATATCATATCAATTGAACTAATTACATGGCTACATATGATAAAAATTCCACCAAATACCATCACTTAGTATTTATACTAAGTGGAAGGGTGGGTAAAATCTATTCACTTGCCACTATCACAGTTAGTGAAAGGATAATTTGAATTAACTCACTCCTACATTAATATTCACCTGTTTCTAGGGAATATAGAGCCTTTATATTCTCATTAATATCATTATAATAATGGAAAATGGGACACATTAATTATTTATAGGAACTAATATGTTGTTTTCCATTGTTCTAATGTGAATGAATCCATGTGAAATTTCCATTATACCCTACAAGAGTGCACAGGAAGAGTGTTCCACAAAATAAACAATGTTCCACCAATGTTCAATATTTCTTATTTGAATCCACATTCACATCAGTATAACTATGGACTAAGAATTAGACTCTCATTTTCCCTATTGGATACTTTTTGAGGGGGTGTTCTTCCATTGTGGTAAAAGATGAATAAATTTAAATAAAAAATTAAATTACACAGGAAATGAAAAATAATATTTCATAAGAACAGTATTGTTCACCCATGATATTTCAATACAAGTCAGTTTCCTAGGTATTGTAGCATGTGACCCAGTGCAATATAAATTCAATTCCAATATTCTATGAACACAATGTTTGAGTTGACTTTTTAACCCAAAATGTGTTCCAGGGAGACCATTTCCCATTTCCCCATATATGATTATAAAAATGAACCTTGGGGATCTCAATTTCATCATTTAGAAAATCAAGAGACAAATTAGAGATCTATTTTTCTTATTTTGAAGTCCTAGTATCTATCTCCGTTCAAATACCCTAGATCTTATAACAATGTAAAATTAACCAAATGATAAGATAATTTTATTTCCTTATTTGATAATAATAAAAAAAATATATGAAACAACTTATACTATGTTGCATAATCCTTGGGAGAGAGAACCATGCAGAGTGACATACAAGAGTGACAATATATTAAAGTAATATATGGAGACAACTGGTCAGCATAGAGAAGATTCAATCATGTCTAATTGGTGGGGTATTTATATAACATAATATCACCAAGGTGACCAATACTATATTATATAAATAATGGGAAAAAATTCATTCATACCTCACTGGGTAAATCCCTTCAGTCAAACAACACTATATTGAGCACTTCATTGAGACCAAACTAGGTCAATCCCTTCCATTATCCCTCATAATGGTGGTCCTTTATTTCATATTTCCCAGAAAAGGTAAAAAATGCCATGTTCCTCAACTTATATTATTTTTCCCTTCCCCTCACATACTTGGAAAGTCATAATACCACAATTTTAGTTCTATGGAACCAATTTTTCACAAGTAACCTACCAACAAACACAAATATCAATGCATCATTTAAAACAATATCATCTACAAGAAAAAAGAATTTACACTTGTGTGAATCCCTTAGATCATGTATTCCTTTTCTAAGAGGATGATCTGAAATTTCCATCCCAGATTGGTAGTACCCTTATGGTGATCATTATCATGTATTTTATTTATAATAATTGTTCACATCCTTAGGATATGGGAGAGAATTTTATATTCTTAACATAGAAATAATTGATCTCAATTCCAATTAATGAGAAATATGAAAATGTTCTTACTTTCTAGGTTTAAGTCCTAATAATGATACCATTGATAATTTAATCACCGAAAAACATTACTGATATCAGGATATCGGTATTAAGAATCCAATTTTTGAGTCCCATCCTCTTCCATATGAGTCCATATTCACCAAGACACTTGTAATGTTCAATCATACCCTCACTATAGTGGAATAAGATTCACATTAAAATAAAAACTCATAGTTAAGCCCTAATATTGTTTAAAATATTATTAGGTGGAATCATGGGTCTTCTTTGGTTATAAGCCCTTGTTATGTGTCCATTAATGGTTCAACCGCATTGGACTATTCAGAATTCGATGCCCAATGAAGTGGTCATCCTAAAGAGAAGCCCAAATCTCCTCATCCTAGTGATATAACAACCATGAATACCATTTTCCTTCAGAATCCAAATAAAATAAAGTAGTTTGTAGAAAATTACTTTATGACTCCTCCTTAGGTATAAACTCGAAAGCAACATTAAAAAGGTAATAGTGTGGCCATATTTTAACACATTTTTTCACATCCAATTTAGTTATGATTTTTTTCAGTAATAAAATGAAATTTAATTTCATAATTATTGAATCTTCATTTCTTTGGTGAAAAATATATAATTACATGTAGTCCTATTGAAAATATGTGTTTTTTTGTATATTTTGACCCAATGTTTTTGAGTTGATTTTAAATTTATTTTAGGAGAATAAATTCTTCATAGGATTCACATTTTTGATTGTTTTCATGGTTACATTTTAGCTTTATTGATCCAATATAGGTGAATTCATATAAAATGTTTATCAATGTAATCAAGTTTTCATTCAAGAAAGCTACAAAACGAATTTCTTTTCCTAATAGCTGAATGCCTCATACTTGATTAGAGATATATTTTATTGGGTAGAATGGCCATGTAGCCAAAGCCTACATGTAAGTGCATTAATTGTCTTATTGAATGGTAGATATATCCAAATGATCGGTGTAACTAAAATTATAACATATAATGATCATGTGTTTGAATCCATTATGTAAAAAAATTATCTTGTAACTAATTATCATTATATGTGAAATGACAACCAACCAATATCCACATATTAGAATATTCATGAAGAAGTGAAATAGTTAAATATTGAAAGAGTTTTTTATATCTCTTAATCCAATTTTCTCTTTCAATATTGGGATGCTCATATGTTCTCTAAAAATATAGAAGATGAGTATAATAATATCCAAATCCTAGATATTCATTTCATATCCAAATGTACCTTTCATTTATTAGGTTTTTTCAAATTTAGAAAGAAGAATAATAGTAATGACCCATTTACAAATAATTGACATATAGAGGTTACATATTTATTACTACTAAGTAAATAATTACTAATGGAGGGGAATTCTAGTTATAAAGGCTTAACTAGCGTCACGTTCGATAATATATATATACATTTATTGTTCCACATGAATTCTATAGAGAAGTATTCAGAGAAATATTTATTGGCTAATAGGAGAGGAAGATTAAAAAAGATGAGAACCACATGATATAAAAGATTATGACAAAATTATTGTGCAAAAAAAGATGAGTTTGACATGTTATTAATTCTCATAAGAGGATATCTATAACGTCAGATTTTCCATTTCACTATAGTTTTTGTTTTTTAATGGATTAATGGATTTTTTTTTGAAATGATAATTTCATTTAAATAAATTGTTATGGGTAATTAAATTTTTTTTCATCCGTTAAAACTTCTTTCATGAGTGTTACCTTTCTATAATCAACCTAAAACATCATATATTTGATAAAATTCATTTTGGAACATTATTAGTTAGTGAGATATGATCACATTTGAACATATATCCTTGTTATATAATCATTTGAGAATCTATTTGAATGTGGAATTTTTTATTGAGTGTATCATATCAAGAAAAACTCTAAAATTTTCATTTATAAACATATGATCTCATCATTATGTAGTTTCATTAATACAATAGTTAGGAACCTAAGGATTTATTCACTCTGACATTGAACAATATAATATACTTTTCAACCACCTTTTTCTCAGTTCCTTTCATACACTATATAGATAAATGGAAATTTATATAAAACCAACCAATGAAATCATGCACCTTATCTCTTATATATATCCCTTCTAAGACAATAATATTTTGTTTAAAATACTTATCAATTTCATTTTAAAAAAAATTATTATCACTATTTCATCTACACCATTGAAACCATGTTGATTTTTTCTTGATATTTTTTATTATATTTTTGAGTAATACTTACTCACACTCGCATGAAACATTCACTGTCAACTCAACCATATTCAGAAAAAATCTAGCTCTATGTTAGGTTTTATGTAAATAATTTAACCTAGACTTAATGAATGTTGTATTAAAATATTTTCATCATTTATGGTGAGTAAATTTGGGACCATCTTGATCGAAAGGTCCAAAAATTGTAAAAACAAAAAATGAAAAATTAGATAAAATATATAATTAAATATAACACCCAATGATTTTACAGTATTACTCATTTTAAAATGAAATTTTTCTATAGCATACCAGTTAAAAAATGATTTAAATATTGTTATTTAATTATTATAATTATCTCTTGTATGTTGGTAAATGAGGGAATTATTGATATTATGTAAATTATAATAATATATAATAAACATATTTAGATAATTAACTCATTGTTCACCAATTAATTTGAAATGAAAACTAATTAATGATAAAGGATGTATTCCTATAAAAATCATTTTTATTCCCATAATGAAATTTTATATTAAAAAATTAATATAATTACTAAATAAAGGAATATATTAATGAAATTTATAAATATTATAATAAATAAAATATTTTTACTTTCATCCAAAACATTTTTTAGAGGCATAAGATAAGAATAAATATATATTTTATAAAAAAGACTATATTTTTCTAAACCTTTTTTTACTAACTTTGAATGGAGAACTTTTTTAAAATTTAAATAATGACATTTTTATAAATTATATATTATGAAATAAACATTATTATTGAAATTATAAAATAAAAAATATCTTTTGTTCTATTTTTGGTATTTTTATGATATGTTTTATTTTTTATGAATAGAAATGTTCGTTGGAAAAACAATGTGACCATTAAAAATAGCAATACGACCATTAGAATAATAAAATCACATCTGAATGTATAAATACTATTTATTTATCTTATAAATGATAATATGATGTAATTATATAATATTAAAATTAAATAAATATTTTTGATATTGTTATTCTAGTGTTGGTATTTATGTAAGTCAAAAATATACAGTTACAATGTTATAATTATTATAATTTTTAAAAATAATTTTTTTCATAAAATAGAAAATTTAGTTATAATCTTATTCCTATGATTATAAGATAATTTTGTTAGACCATAATTATTCAAAGTGTTATAAAATAAATTATAATTTTAAAATCTGTATTTTCAATGTAAATAATGATTTTAATTATAAATTATATTTATAATATTTATAAAATTTATTTTCATAAAATAGAGTTTATTAATAAAACATAAAATTTTCATGGTCTTCAGATAAAATGTTAAAAAATGAATAAAATATTCAAAAAAATCTCCCCACTCTACCACTATAAATATCAGCCACCACCACCACTTCTTCTAAAACCTCTTATACTTGATGTTTTTCAAAAATATACCCAGATACTCTTGCTTTGTCTCCCCACCCACTTCTCAAATATTATACCCACAAATAAATGAAAAACCTAGGTTCCTTATGAAGTTTCTAAAATGGGAGAATTCAATAGGTAAATCCTCTTTCATTTTCTTTTAATTTTCATTCAATTACCTTTTTCATTTTTTCTCACTCTTAAAATCCTCTTTCCAAATGATCATGATAACAAAAATATCATCTATATACTATAATTGTATCATGTTAATAAAATATCTATAACAGCCCGAGATTTTATGAAAAATATTCTTTTTAATTTTATTAATGTCTTTTGTTGTATGCTACACCAAAAGGAGCTTGCACAACACACATCCTTGACTTGCCTTGCATTACACGCAATCTCGACCTTCCCCGATAGCGTGTGTAGTACGTAATTCTGAGTTTCACTAAACAACAATATGCTATTAAAATATTATTTAAACTAACCGTTAAGAATAGTAATAACCACCTTTTAAAATTTTAGAAATTTTATCTCTCAAAATGGACTTCATTTTTGGATTCGGAGTATCGAATTTAGCCTAAGGTAAAATTTTGGTACTTTTCGGATAACTTTCATTTTCTGATGAATAGTGAACATTACTAAATTTTAATTAAAAACAACTTTTTTAATAGAAAAAATTAATAGTGATAAATTATTAACTTGAGTTGTTTTAAAGTATATTTAGAATATATTTTTACAATTTAATACAATGTTGGTCATTGGATTTACTTTCACATTTAAACCAGTTATAAACAAGTGTTAATCTTTTGATAGTTATTATCTCTTAAAAACACGCTATTTGTTGTGACAGCGGAAATTAATTATAAAATTAATTAATGAAACTTATATGTTGTGAATTTTGTAAAATAGAAATCATTTTTGAATTCGGAATATCAATTATATCTTAGGGTGAAATTTTGGCATTTTTCTGAAATACCTCAAATTTTTGATGAATAGTGAAACTACTAAGTGGTAGTTAAAAAAATAATTTTTTCATAAATCATAATTTTACCGCTTCTGTGAATGAAATTTCAAAAATCCGAGAGACATAGTTGATGTCAGTAAGTAATATGTGGTTCAATGAGATGAAAATAATTTTTGGTGAATAGTAACTTTTTACTTTTATTTACCACGGTTAAAAGTAAATCGGGTAATTAAGGGTAAAAATGATATTAATATTATATAAAACAAGTCCTAATCCTATTGGACAAGTGTATCTAGACCAAAAACAACCTTAAGTGTAAAATATTATCATTTAGGCCCACTTGGATTAGATTAGGACATTTATTATTATTTAATTCAAAGAAGAGTTAAAAGAGTTAAAATCAATGTTTATTTACTAAAACATTTTTAATATAGTGTTATACATAATATAATTTCGACTATAAATATTCATTAGAAATCTAAAAATATTTCCTACATAATGGTATTTTATTTTTAATTTTTATACTTTAAATAATTCAATTTATTTATGACACAACGATGATGCAGTAATTACCATTTTAAGAAAATATTAACATAATTGATGTTATAAATGACCAAATAAATGTAATTCTAGACTTTTTATGACTTAAACTAATTTTATAGGTTACTATGACATGTCAATGTTGATTTACGTAACTTGGTTCGAACTTATCATTCTGTTAGAAAATTCATAAAAATCATGTACCAAATAGTGTCAAAATTGACATGAATTAGTTTTTAAAACAAATATTATATTATCAATTGTTATTTAATTCCTAAAATCTATGGTTCGGCCAAATGACTTATATAAGGATATATATATTAAAAATAAACAACTTGGGGTTCGTTTGGATTTATATGGTAAGTTTATTAACCATATAGTGTAAGAAAACAAAAAGACACGGTAAAAGTTAAATTATTAAACTTAGAGTTAAATCTAATTGATAAGGTTACAATAATAACCTAAACTTGTCTAAATACTATTGGATGAGAGGATTACGACCCATACCCACCTTATACTCGAAATAAATCAATTTGGATCTATTTAAAACCGAATTTGGATTTATAATAAAATAATATTTTTAGTTATTCCAAAGGTGCCCCTCTCCTCCCTTATAAAAGGGCACCTCCTCCCTCTCCTCCTCACACCAATTTGAGCATTCAATCTAGGCAAAACCCTGAAAAAATCTCTTCTCCACTTCCCTAGTATCATCCTAGTGGTCCTGGTCTTCTTAAAAGACCAATTTTAGTGCCCTAAAAGGAGGTCTCAAAGAAGCACTTCAAAGAAGAGGTAATATCCATTACCGATCCTTTCCAATTTATTTCTTCTTCAACTTCTTCTTCATTAGTTGTTTCATTATGAAGTAATAACATAAGTATCACTCATATACTTATATGTTATTATAATTATGAAAAAACCCTATTTAACCATCTATCCATCCTACGTAAAATGAAATCACCGCGCATGCGTACGTACGGAATACCGTCTCTACACCGTGGTGTAAGCTATTTTCCGCCACCACCTTAATAGGATGGGTATAATGGTGTAATGAGTAACTATATATGATTATTATAAATTTATATTGATACTTAAATATTATACATACACTTTAACACAATTCCACGACCATGGGAACGATATCATCGCTCGTGCGTACGTACGGACTACCGTCTCCACGATGCGATGAGATTCATTATCCATGTTAACCATTCCAGAATGATTATAAAGAATATATAATGAATAATAATGGAATATATGACATGGTAAATCTACTGGATTTATGTATATATATATATATGTCATCTACTTACTTTCATTCAAGACAATAAGGAAAGGAAAGCAGCGTTCATGCGTACGTACAGACTATCGTCTCTATGAACGGTGTGTTTCCTTTCATTTATCTATCTATTATATATATATATACTGAATATATATGATATATAAATCATACTTTATATTCTGGAAATAAGTAAATCATGATATAAGTAATAATAATGTCAAGAACAACAAGTCCAAACACCAACGATAAATGAGACAATTTTACCCAAAACGCTACTTTAACATGAATTTACAAAAGAACGGGTAATATAAAGTCATAAGTGGACCATATATGATATAATAACAATGAATATGATTCTGGAATAAGTCAATAACATGATTTAAATAATTATATAGGAGGTTTGGACACGTACAAAGCAAGTCGGACATAAGGTAAGGGAAATATCACAATCTCATTTTTATCCGAGATTGTTTATACTTTGAAATTTACTGGGGTGTATTTTATCATCCACATCCATGTTTCCTCAATATGTAATGTTATTTCCATCCACCTAAAATTTTTTAAATCCAATTTTACCCTTCGGTGAGTTTTTATTAAAGGATAAGAAAGGAATCTTTTGTCGTTTTTCGTACGAGGTACTTTTTGACTTTTCCGACAAAAGTACGAAAAATGTTTTTTTTAACTTATACGGCATGAATGAATTTTTAAAACATTATTTCAAAGAATCTTCCTTTACAAGTTTTCATGTTTATTTTTAATCACCTCCTTTTAGTTTAAAATTGTATGACATGTTAATAAAGGAAAAAAATTTTTGAAGAAGAAAAGATATTTTCCTCAAGAATGGAGTTCAAGTGTTTTATCAAAATTATTTTCCATATAAGATAATAAAGGGTTCTATTTTTATCCCTATTATTACATTGATTTGATTATGTTGTGATGGAATTATTTTTATGAATTCCTTTATCTTATATGAATTTTTTTATGATGTCTTGATGTTTAAGAATCCCATTTTTATTACATGGGTTATGTAATGATGAATGATTTATGATTTTGTGGCACACATAAGAATGGTATCATTATGAGATGGGTGGGACCTATATCTCCCTCCATTGCATTGGGTAAATATTTTATATCTCATGAGATAGACATGGATGGAACGGTAGGTTATACCGGTTCAGTGAAATAGGACTGAAACGAGGGTGACTCGGTTCAGAAATGGACTTTGTCCACTAACATAGTCTTGGAAATGAGTCTTGACTAACAAGAAATGATTCTCTATGATTATGTGTGTATGCCACAAAGTTTCATGTTTTACGTTATTATTATCGTGATTACATTTCACTTCCATGATTTATCCCATGTTATGAAATTATGATCTCTTTTGCAGGTTAAGATTTCCAAAAGTTATGTGCTTGATGTGATTTATATTTCTTTTGTTTACCCTTACTGAGCGTTTGAGCTCACCCTTTTATGTTTTCTTTTTCCCAGGATATAAAGAAAGGTTTTAGGTATAAAAAAAGAAGATCTTTATGGGAGATGTTGAAGATATTTCACCAGGATTAAAAGATTATATTCTGAGTTTCCAAAGACACTAAACTATTACGATCCTTGTGTGTGTGTTTTTTTTATGTACTAAGTATTCTGCAAATGTAATGTAATTTCCATGTAAGTCAAGATTCGGGTCTCTACAGTTGGTATCAGAGGAAAGGTTTAGTCAACCTTTGGAATCTAGGATGTGAGAACATTAGTGAGATCCCTAGAGATATTTCTAAGGTATGTCTAGGGATGTCTCTAAGGATAAGTATACGTATATGATATAGTCCTAGAACTACGGTAATGATCTTAGAATTTAACCTAAGATGTTAGATATTAAGGGTATTCCCCCTTTACTATGTTGTTTTCCCTCGCATGATTTTTGCCTCTCACAAGATTCTTTTTGTGTTTTAGTTAATCGATGGAACCAGAAGGAATTCAGTTAACATTGAATCCAATAGACAAATTGGTGACTATGAGCAAAAAAATTGTGTAATTCCCAGAGAGAAAGAACATTTGATTATGCCAAATCAGTCATCGTGATATATGATTAACAAGGTGAAATTTAGTGGTATGCCTAATTCGTCAAAGAAGAGGAAGATAAACTATTATGCATGTTCGCATGTTGAGGAGCATAAAGAAAGGAAGATTGAGATTTCTAAAGAAGGGAAGAAGAACCTTGAGGAATACCTCAAATGGAGGGACCGATGTTATCTGTGTGGAGAAAAGGGTCATTGAGTGACAGACTGTTATGGAGTTCAATGTCTTATTTGTGGAGAACATGGGAATTACCGAACTCAATGTCCTGACATAAAAAGTTACTTCTAAATCAAGGAAGGACTTCTTCCAGGAAAATCATTGAAGTGGATGTACTGAAGTGTTTATGTATTGGTATTCATGAATAATGTTGTTGAGGTACTTTTATGGTGTATTGAAATATTTATGTATTGGTCTATTGTGGTTTTCAATAATTTTAAGGTACCGGTAACCATGAAAAGTGATT
Organism: Viscum album; assembly: GCA_963277665.1. Taxonomy (NCBI): domain Eukaryota; kingdom Viridiplantae; phylum Streptophyta; class Magnoliopsida; order Santalales; family Viscaceae; genus Viscum; species Viscum album. The sequence continues at coordinate 1,142,259,107 of OY728159.1, read as the reverse complement.
CAAATATTTTGAAAAGTAGATAATATTCCCATAATGAAGGGATAAGAAGAAAATGAAATGTTTGACAGTATTCATGAGCTCATGATTGATATAAGGACTAAGTGATATCATGGTTTGAGTATATAGAATTTTTAGGATTTTGGCATGTGGAAAATGTTAACTTTTAACTGCATTCATGTTTTCACTAAGGTTCAATGGGTATTCAAGAGAATACATGATTAAGGACTTTGAATGTTTGGAATGTGACCAACAAGACATATCTTATGATATATGGGGATCAACGACAGTGTTAAATCTCTGGTAATCGTTTTCACTATGTCATGAGAGTGGACTGCAGTATTATGGATAAGCCTAAAGATTGGAATGGATTATATTGGACATAAGTTAGTATTGTTTAAGAATAGAAGTTTTTTCGATATTATTGATGGGATATTATAGTAATATAGTTTTAGAAAAAAAGGCAACCTGCATGACGGGCGACAGCCCATCGCGTCGGACAAGGCTGTGGGAATCGAACCCACAACCTAAGTGCGAGTGGCCTTTATCGCCTACCACTGGCCTACAGGAAGTCCCTGTTTAGTAGAAACTAGTTTTATTATATTAAGTAGTATGATATATGAAGTATAAGTCCATTTTAGGAACCATATATGATTAATCTCACTATAGATCGACTTATGTATATAATTTTTTCTAACCTTTTGTTTGAGAAAGATGGAATGACCCATCATTCTATCACATGATCTGCTAACACTTCACGAATAACAAATTCAACTTCATTTATTTAAGAGATGAAGTGGAAATTGTTCAAGGCACGAACAACAGTGAGATTGTACCAAAATAAAGTAAGTATTTATTCTAATTCAAATTTTCAACTTTAGGGAAATGATCATGAAAACCAAAAATATTGTCCTAGTGCCCTTATATCCGATGAATCAGATGGTACCCTAGATCATCACAAATTTATGGCTTTGTGATTGCTGGCTTTTCCATAGCCATGTTCTCTATCACTCTCAATCAGAACATGATGGTTAGATTTCTCTTCTATATCCATATTTTCACCTATGTGGAAACCCAGTGATTAGTTTATTTGGGTAACTGTTACGTTTCATACCTTTGTTTTTAAAGATTGGTTTTGGTATTCTCTTTTTACGATGTGGGTTTCTATTAAACAAACTTTCGAGTAGTAAACCATTTATAACCCAGACGAATTTCGAGGTTGATATTCATTTTAAGGGGGGTAGAATGTAATAGCCCGAGATTTTATGAAAATATTCTATATAATTTTATTAATGTCTTGTTTTGTACGCTACACCAAAAGGAGCTTTCACAACACACATCCTTGACTTGCCTTGCATTACATGCAATCACGACCTTCCTCGATAGCGTGTGTAGTACGTAATACTGTGTTTCACTAAACAACGATATGCTATTAAAATATTATTAAATCTAGCCGTTAAGAATAGTAATAACCACATTTTAAAATTTTAGAAATTTTAGCTCTCGAAATGGACTTCATTTTTGGATTCAGAGTACCGAATTTAGCCTAAGGTGAAATTTTGGTACTTTTCGGATAACTTTCATATTCTGATGAATAGTGAAAATTACTAAATTTTAATTAAAAACAACCTTTTTAGTAGAAATAAATAATAGTGATAAATTATTTATTTGAGTGGTTTTAAAGTATATTTAGAATATATTTTTACAATTTAATACAATGTTGGTCATTGGATGTAATTTTACATTTAAACCAGTTATAAACAAGTATTAATCTTTTGATAGTTATTATCTCTTAAAAACACGCTATTTGTTGTGACAGGGGAAATTAATTATAAAATTAATTAATTCAACTTATATGTTGTGATTTTTTTAAAATAGAAATAAGTTTTGAATTCGGAATATCAATTATAGCTTAGGGTGAAATTTTGGAATTTTTCTGAAAAACTTCAATTTTTGATGAATAGTGAAACTACTAAGTGGTAGTTAAAAAAATTAATTTTTTCATAAATCTTAATTTTACCGCTTCTGTGAATGGAATTTCAAAAATCCTAGATACACGGTTTATGTCAGTAAGTAAAATGTGGTTCAACGAGATGAAAATAATTTTTGGTGAATAATAACTTTATACTTTTATTTACCACGGTTAAAAGTAAATAGGGTAATTAAGGGTAAAAATAATATTAATATTACCCTAAAACATGTCTTAATCCTATTGGACAAGTTTACCTCGACAAAAAACAACCTTAAGTGTAAAATATTATCATTTAGGCCCACCTGGATTAGATTAGGACATTTAGTATTATTTAATTCAAAGAAGAGTTAAAAGAGTTAAAATCAATGTTTATTTACTAAAACATTTTTAATATAGGGTTATACATAATATAATTTAGACTATAAATATTCATTAGAAATATAAAAATATTTCCTACATAATGGTATTTTATTTGTAATTTTTATACTTTAAATAATTTAATTTATTTATGAGACAATGATGATGCAGTAATTACCTTTTGAAGAAAATATTAACATAATTGATGTTATAAATCCCCAAATAAATGTAATTTGAGACTTTTTATGACTTAAACTAATTTACTAGGTTAATATGTCATCTTATTGTTGATTTAAGTAACTTGGTTCGAACGTATCATTCTGTTAGAAATTTCATAAAAATCATGTACCAAATAGTGTCAAAATTGACATGAATTAGTTTTTAAAACAAATATTATATTATCAATTGTTATTTAATTCCTAAAAATCTAAGGTTCGGCCAAATGACTTAGATAAGGATATATAAATTAATAATAATCAACTTGGGGTTCGTTTGTCTTGTTATGGTAAGTTTATTAACCATATATTGTAAGAAAACAAAAAGACACGGTAAAAGTTAAATTATTTAACTTAGAGTTAAATCTAATTGATAAGGTTAAAATAATAACCTAAACTTGTCTAAATCCTATTGTATGAGAGGATTTCGACCCATACCCACCTTATCCTCGACATAAATCAATTTGGATCTATTTAAATCCAAATTTGGCTTTATAATAAAATAATATTTTTAGTTATTCCAAAGGTTCCCCTCTCCTCCCTTATAAAAGGGAACCTCCTCCCTCTCCTCCTCACACCAATTTGAGCATTCAAGCTCGGCCAACCCCTGACAAAATCTCTTCTCCACTTCCCTAGTATCATCCTAGAGGTCCTGGTCTTCTTAAAAGACCAATTTTAGTGCCCTAAAAGGAGGTCTCAAAGAAGCACTTCAAAGAAGAGGTAATATCCATTACCGATCCTTTCCAATTTCTTTCTTCTTCAACTTCTTCTTCATTAGTTGTTTCATTGTGAAGTAATTACATCAGTATCACTCATATACTGATATGTTATTATAAGTATGAAAAAACCCTATTTAACCATCTATCCATCCTACGGAAAATGAAATCACCGCGCGTGCGTACGTACGGAATACCGTCTCCACGCTGTGGTGTAAGCTATTTTCCGCCACCAACTTAATAGGATGGGTATAATGGTGTAATGAGTAACTATATATGATTATTATAAAGTGGTATTAATACTGAAATATTATACATACACTTTAACAAAATTCCACGACCATGGGAACGATATCATCGCTCGTGCGTACGTACGGACTACCGTCTCCATGAACGGTGTGTTTCCTTTCATTTATGTATCTATTATATATATATATATATACTAGATATATATGATATATAAATCATATTTTATATTCTGGAAGTAATTAAATCATGATATAAGTAATAATAATTTCAATAACAACAAGTCCAAACACCTATGATAAATGAGACGATTTTACCCAAAACGCTACTTTAACATGAATTTACAAAAGAACGGGTAATATAAAGTCATAAGTGGACCATATATGATATAATAACAATGAATATGATTCTGGAATAAGTCAATAACATGATTTAAATCATTATACAGGAGGTTTTGACACGTACAAAGCAAGTCGGACCTAAGGTAAGGGAAATATCACAATCTCATTTTTATCCGAGATTGTTTATACTTTGAAATTTACTAGGGTGTATTTTATCATCCACATCCATGTTTCCTCAATATATAATGTTATTTCCATCCAACTAAAATTGTTTAAATCCAATTTTACCCATCGGTGAGTTTTTATTATAGGATATGAAAGGAATCTTTTGTCGTTTTTCGTACGAGGTACTTTTTGACTTTTCCGACAAAAGTACGAAGAATGTTTTTTTAACTTATACGGCATGAATTGATTTTTAAAAAATTATTTCAAAGAAGCTTCCTTTACAAGTTTTCATGTTTAGTTTTAATCAACTCTTTTTAGTTTAAACTTGTATGAAATGTTAAGAAAGGAAAAAAAAAATTGACGAAGAAAGGATATTTTCCTCAAGAATGGAGTTCAAGTGTTTTATCAAAATTATTTTCCATCTAAGATAATAAAGGGTTCTATTTTTATCCCTATTATTAAATTGATTTTATTATGTTGTGATGGAATTATTTCTATGAATTCCTTTATCTTATATGAATTGTTTTATGATGTCATGATGTTTAAGAATCCCATTTTTATTACATGGGTTATGTAATGATGTATGATTTATGATTTTGTGGCACACATAAGAATGGTATCATTATGAGATGGGTGGGACCTATATCTCCCTCCAATGCATTGGGTAAAAATTTATATCTCATGAGATAGACATGGCTGGAACGGTAGGTGATACCAGTTCAGTGAAACAGGACTGAAACGAGGGTGACTCGGTTCAGAAATGGACTTTGTCCACTAAGATAGTCTTGGAAATGAGTCTTGACTAACGAGAAATGATTCTCTATGATTATGTGTGTATGACACAAAGTTTCATGTTTTATGTTATGATTATTTTGATTACATTTCACTGCCATGATTTATCCCATGTTATGAAATTATTATCTTTTTTGCAGGTTAAGATTTCCAAAAGTTATGTGCTTGATGTGATTTATTTTTCTTTTGTTTACCCTTACTGAGCGTTTGAGCTCACCCTTTTATGTTTTCTTTTTCCCAGGATATAAAGAAAGGTTTTAGGTATAAAAAAAGAAGATCTTTATGGGAGATGTTGAAGATCTTTCACCAGGATTAGAAGATTATATTCTGAGTTTCCAAAGACACTAAACTATTACGATCCTTGTGTGTGTGTTTTTGTTATGTACTAAGTATTCCAGAAATGTAATGTAATGTCCATGTATGTCTGGCTTCGGGTCTCTACAATATCAATCATGAAACACTTTTCTCGATCTATTTTATTCTCAAAACAAAATCATTGTCTTCAAGATAACTATTTATGACCTTCATGGACAACAAATTTTCATCCTTCAACTTGTCCTTCAAGGAAAAAAATGAAACCATTTTTTTGTTTAGAAAACACTATAATATATTTTTTAAAGGCTATTTAATGTTATATACCCTGTATATATTCATAATTTTAATTAATCGACAAACTAGTTTGTGATGATTGAAAACCCACAAAAATAATCTAAATGACTATCACTAATGATTTATTTAATGAATCGTCCAAATACCATATAATAAAATGATTTATATAACTATATAATATTATTATTATTCATTTATGTAATATAAATTCAATTATAGATACTTATAAATGATCCACAAGAACTTCTGGACTCATATACAATTATACCAATCGTGAAGACGAAGGAAACGGATGCACGAGATGTTAAAAGTTTATCGTATAACTCATCAAAAAGGGCATAAATTTAAGTAATAAAATTGTACGGAATAAATTAAATTTTTAATAGGTTATAAATTAATATAATAATGTGTGTAATTTTATATTCTAGGACATTATTTTCAAATTCATAACACATTCAGACATAAGTTATGGAGTTCCTCATCTCACTTCGATTTTTGTAAGATATTTTTTATTCTCCATTATTTTTTACGCATGGTGTATTTATAATTACCATATATGTATTATATAATTAATATATTTATATTAATCTTGTTCAATTTATAATTTGATTATTATTAATTTTGGGGAATATGATATGATTGATTTCAATGTGTTAATGGATTCTGCCCAAACCCCCGTTTTTCCCTCGGGATACACTTTCTCTATATTTACTCAAACATAATGCTTCATTATTTTTTATATTTATTCAAAATTATGTTCATATATTCTAAAATCATATATATAGATGATATAATAATTATAAAATGGGTATATACACGTTTTAATTAGTTTCCCTCATCAATTCTTCTCAATATACTGGCTCGATTCAAGGGAAATTCTCGATTTCTTACCCATTTTACGTTGCCCTCAAAAATATATATTAATACACAATAATTTTTCTAAAATAACTAATTTTTTCATAAAAAAAATATTTTGGTTCTTTTTTTTATGAAAACAATATTCCATTTCTTGATGAAAATCTCAGAAATATTTTTGTAAAATAGCAAGGAAATTTTTTATTTCTTATGTTTCTTGGAAACTCCTTTTACCTAGTTTCAACTCTGTGGGACATCATTTATTACACATTTATAATTTCAATGTCCTTATCTATTATTTTCTAGTTTAAAAATGTTTACATTCTTATTTGATCAAAAGTATAAATGATTTTCCAAAAAATTTCTTCTTTATAATGTAATAAACAATTTTTCTTGTCTTTCTTGAACATCTGTGAGATGTATTCTTTGTTCCCCACTTATTTCTTATGTGTGTGGGGTATTTACATCCATTTTATATATAATATATTGTATGTTATAATTATCATTATATTATATGTTTCATTTAATGATTACTTCATAGGTATTATGAATTTAATGTCTCAAAGTTGTATGGGACACATTAGAATGTTTAAAGAGTATTTTCCTCATGAATATTCCATTGTATCATAATCTATGTAAACATCCCTTGTTGAATATTTTTAATCATTTAGTATTATCTATTATAATACCATATACCATTTTTTCCAAATTTTTTAGGATTAGTTTGACTATGGATGTTCTATTTGGAATCATTCATGGTTTATAGTTAATGTATTCACATTTCTTATACTATTTTTCAATGAAAATGTTTATTTTATTTTATTATTGACTATTTTTTATATAAGAAATATTTGGACATAGTAAGTGTTGGTCATAGCCCACTATATCCTCCCTATGCATCAGTAGGTCTCATGAGACAAAAAAAGATATGGATTCGGTCGATGCATTTCCCATTTTCAGATATAATTTTGGCCAAGGACTTAATGATTTTTTTGTTTTCTTTGATGAGGCCTTGATGATATATTTTAGATGTATGACATTATGCATTACCTAATTTTTATATAAGTAATTTATATATCATGTGATTAGTAGCCTTGTATAATATTCATGGTTATGTTTAATTTGATTATTTTTATGGAATTTTTTATTATGAATTTTATTCCCCCCATATTTTTCTATAGATTATTTTTTATTGTCATGTGATCATTTATTTATTCACCATGACTTATTATTTAGGCTTCTTATGTATTAAATACCCTTACTAAGCATCTAATATCACCCCTTTCATATGTTTTGTTTTTCCACATAAATTCAAGATGAATATTATGAATTAATTTCATGGTTAATCTAATTGTTTTTGGGTGTTAAAAGTTGAGTATTTATTCTGTTTTTTTTTACTTTCATGCTGATGTGAAATGTTCAAATATGTAATATGGATTCCAAAACTACTAAACTAATTGTTCCTTTGGGATTTTATTTTTTTATATAATAAAATTTAATAAAGCAATGCATCAGATCTTATATATACGGGTTCGGGTCATTATAGTTGGTATTCGATAAAGCACAATAGACAATTTTAAAACAACATTTAGAAAACATAGATTATAGAACATAACCCTGAGATTGACATTGAGGATAAGAATGGAATAACATCCTAGAATTTTGGTAAGGTGTAGATTATGTTGATCATCCCTGAAATACATCAATATCTGGATACTACAAGTGGACCTCGTTCTAGAACATATGTACCTAGGGGTAACAACTTCAGCAAGGTGTCTCGGGACTACCTCGGGCTAACCTGTTACCTGACCATGGGACTTACTGCGCAATTAGTTGGAAACTCTTGGTGGATATACATATTATAATTATAATTTCCATTACAAAACATTATGAAGGATTGGAATATATATCCTAGGTTAAACCTGAGGTCTTATGTAGAAAATAATGTTTCATGATATTCTATAATAGGTTAATTATTTTTTTCACTATAAAAATTGATAGTAACACTATAATTTTTGGTTTTAGTGAATGACAATGACAAAAGTGAGTCATATTATCATTGAACATGATAGAAAATGTTGTGTAAACGACCAACCAATTAGGATATTTATTAGAGTGAAAGATATTATGATCATGCCTAATCAATTTGCTGAACTATTATTAACTAAATATACCATAACCAACTCGCAAACTCCCCAATGTAGGTAATAATAGCATTTTATAATCTATATATTTATGGATATCATCGAATAAATAAGGATCAATTTCCATCATGTAATAAATGAAGAAGGATACACCTAGAAAAGTGTCTCAACAAAATAGAAAATTGATTTACATTTGGGATGGAATGACATAAACCATATAATTGTTAAGGAACAATTAATAGTATAGTGGAAGGAAATAAAACTAATCCTAAGAATTCATTTTTAGTTGTTTTCCTTGAAATATAAGATACATGGTCATTACCCAAGTCAATTCCCTATACTACAAGATAACATCATGGCCTATGATAAACCTTTGTGGAAAAAAATATATGATGTATTCATGTATTTATGTTATATTGAAAATCATAGTTAAAAGGATTTTTATTAATTGACCTTATTTCACGAACATACATCATATTTTTTTTGAATGTTATATGGTGTAAGATAAAGGAAAAATCGCATACTGGGTGACACCCCACCTCGTCTGGCATGAAATTAGAGTTTCAACCCACAACCAATGGGTGACAATGGTGTAGTTCCTACAACTATCCTACATGATGTCTTGGTTATCGTGAAATTTTTTAGTTAAAAAATCTAATGAATAAATTTTATTTTGATTTTATAGGAATTTTTTTTGAATGAATAGATAAAAATGGGATCAGAAAATTATATTTTTTATTTAGTGATTAATGTTATTTTAGAAGACGTTCTCAATTTTTGGAATCCTATATGTTTTTAGTGAATATTACATTTCTAGGAATAAATATTATAATTTATTTTGGATTCAAAAATTATATTATTGTGAACTTATGGAGATGAAGATTATTTATGGAAATTTTTATAATATATGTAGTAGAAATAGATTTGGAAAATAAATTTTTCTGATAATCCATTAGGTAAAGTCTCATATTTTCCATGTATTATTTTTAAATATTATATATAATTTTTACAAGACAAGGATTTTCAATGGCATGCGATTTTGAGTACCGAAGTTCATTAAATAAATGTATTAAATAATTTCATCTTTTAAATAAAGCACTCACAGTTTTCATAAAAAGATGAATAAATTTTAAATAAGTGATTGGATAATAAACTTGAGGGAACCAATGCATTCGAAGAAATGACTTTATTAGGGTCCTACCATCAACTGGCATGGTTCAACAGTAGAAGTTATATTTTGAACATTTTATTGGAAATAAATTAAATCAATAATCATTTTTTTAAATTTTTCCATAACAATATGATTTGTTATTTTTTTTAAACAAGAATTACCCCATGGTTAGGCTCATAACCCGGGAAAACTCTATAGAATTCTCTAGAGCATTGGAGAGGAGTCAACGACTGAGAATTATTAACAAATGTTGAAAAATGGTGATGAGTGGATATTTGTGCATCAAGATCGATTCTTGACCAACAACTGATCTCCATCCTCATTAATGATGGATGTATTGGTTGTTATTTCAATTCTTCTTCCTTGTTCTTGGATTTGAAATGATGAAGAAGGATAATCCCAGGAATATGTTAACACACATATCATTCATTCTTTTGGGAGGGTTTTAATCATGTTTATTTTTGGTGAATTTATCATTGTATAATTTGAATTAAGTTTTTCCTTGTCTGATCCTTTTAATGGGAGAATATCAAAATCATAATGAATAGTAGCGATGGTTTGTTAATCAAATTCACTTTTTGGTTTTCTTCTTCATAATTTTACCCTGTGTTATCTGTGTTCTTCATGAGGATATAAGCAACATTACATTTTAGGTTCATTTCACAAAATAATGATCCCAAAATGTACATATTGAATCATGAAGAACTAGCATAAGTGTAACAATGGCGGTGGTGGATGTATCAACATTTTTTTGGAAAAAATATTCCATCTAACTTTATTCATAAATATGCATAGAAATTCATTTTTGATCTAATAAATGATATGAAAACCATCGTTTCAGTGTTAGCATGGAAGAGAAACCAAAAAAATTGAGTTTTTAAGAAATTCGTTATCCAGATGAAATATTTGATCATCACCCGAGGTATGGTGACAAAGAATAATGATTCTGGAAAATTGTGACGAACACAATGTGTAGTTCGGACTACACAGTGTGTGGATCGATTGATTAAATACAGGTATTTCAGTGATAGAATGTAATGACATGGAATGTGAAAATTTCAATGGAATGTGGGTCCTCACATGGGGCTCATTATGTATCATGGGAGATACATAGGTATAGGGTGGATTACACGACATGTACTCCACCACATGGCCAGACCAGTCCGGTTATGTGGGTAACCTTGAGTACTGGTTACATGGGTTGTCATACACATGGTAAATCTATGAATGGGAAAATGGATAGAATACATGGAGTAAACCATAGAAACAAAATAACATAATTTTATCCTTGTTACATTCCGTGTGTATACGTTTTTAGATGACATTCTCTTTAAAACGGGTCCTTGTTCATGGGCAGTACATGGGGTCATAGGAAATGACGTGTTCCCCTTTCCACATGTCTTTTACATTTTTATACACAGATCGATATTTTTTCCCACTTTTCCTTGAATATGATTCTCTTGGTTTGGTTCCCCTTTTCTCATCCCCCTGAAGGTCATGTTCTGTTTCCATTCACAAGAGTAAGATCCATTCACCAGAACTTTTTGGATATAGTCAGAATCCCTCTGAGTGGATCAAAGCGAGATCCTCTAACCATTTTTAACCCCTCTTAATGTTAGGTATCAACATGAAAAATCCTATAGGAGATCAATCTTCTACATAGTATATAAATTTGGATGAGACGTGGTATCCTCCATGTCCCTAAAAGTGATCCTCATATAGGTATCATGATCTTCTCCCACTCAAGTGTGTGTTCAACCAGAATGAGTGTATCTATTATTTATTAAGATATATAAATGTAGATATCTATATCATGACACTTCCTGATGAATGTACATCTCAAATAAACGTCATCATACCTATTAGACTCATGGAGTGAGTTCTCCCAAAAGAGTGCTTTGTGGAATCATTTGAGTGAATCCCTATTAGGGGTATGTGGGTTGTTGTAATTTACCTCTAGAATGCAGGTATGAGTTTTGAGTATATATGGATATGTTTATCTTGTCATATGTTCAATAGACATATGCTTTCTAGAGGTGACTGTTCCTTTAATTTGCCTATTTTTTTGGGTTTTTGGGTCCCCTACTAAGTATTGATATACTCACCCCTTGTACTGTCATTGCTCGTACATATCATGTCTCATGCTGATGACTGGCGTTTTGAATAAGTCCATTGTAGACCAAGACCTGACCAATCTTTCTATGTATCCTTATAGACTAAGGAGTTCCTAAGACTTTAAGTATTTATTCCTAGTACATATTTGTTTTTTAAAGGTTGGATTTTTTATTTTTCGGACTATTTTGTTTTCGTGGGATATTATTACGTCTCAATTTACATTCCACACATTACATTCTATTGTACTTTGTTGGTCGAGTTCAGTTGTATGCATGAATTTTTTTCCTTATTGATTTTTCATTTCTCCAATTGTGGGAATGTAGTTATGTTTATTTGTACAGGTACATAGGCAATTCCTCCCAAGTTAGTGATATGCCAAATCAGTGCGAGTCACTTTCCTCTGGCCTTTGGATGCAGGAATGGGGAGTCATGGAATATGACCCACTAGTACAGGTCATGATATAGTGGTATAAGAGGAGTTTGGTTGTACCTTAGGACCAAGATTATGATATATGGGTTTAGGGAAACAGTTTTAGGTGTTTTGATATTAGATTTTAGGCTACATACTCTAGTTTTGGTGCGGGCTGCTGACTTATCCATATACCTGGACTTCGATACGCATCTTTTTGACTATTTACATTGAAACAATAGTTGTAGGGAAATGAAAAAATGGTACATGAATTCTATAGTAATGGTTAGATTTTCCATGTCCCTTTTTGTCAGCTAATTATATATACTCTTGATCATGATACATCTTGTTTCATTATAGGATGACTCTGTAACTCATACCCTCTAATATTAAGAGATATAATAATGAGGATGATCCCCTCATTGATGAGGCATCGATTACGGAACTAGTTCTCAATGAGTTACCTCTTGTTGGTGCACCATCTATACCAAAACTAGTGGACTGGAAGGTGGTACTTACAGTACCGATAGACGAGGAGCGTCAGCTAAGCATGATCTATGATTTTTAAAGAAAGGGAATCCTGATGTTCTGAGGGGAGCCAGACCCTCAGGCTGCTGAGGACTGGTTTGAGGTGGTAACCATATTTTTCCATCTCATGAGGAATCCATCAGACCAAATAGTGGTCTTATGAAGAATCCTTCTTCGTGGTTTGGTAGGATGATGGTTGAGTTTGACCAAGCAGACTCATGATGAAGAAACTCATTCATGGATGAAGTTCGAGAAAGTCGTTTGGCGGATGTTCTCTCTGGTTACACTGATATAAGAACATATCTAAGAGATCCTTCAACTCTAGTATAGTAGTTTAAGGGTTTATGACTATTGATCATGGATCACCAACCTCACAATGTACTTTAAGGATATGGTTAGGGATCAGTACTTCAGAGCTAAAACTGTGGAGTGAGGTCTACGACAGGACATCCAATCAAGTGAACTTCTTCTATGCATTCAAACTTATAGTGGAGTTATAGAGTGGGATTTGGTAGTTGATAGCTTCAAGAATGATAATAGACAACCTATAGTCGTAACCAGTAGGCAGACAGGTGCAGAGACCTAGGAAGCGGGGAATCGATATCTAGGAAAGGGATGATGACGTGGGAGACATCATTTGAGGACCCAAGATTGGATATTTGTGGTCTAGGGCTCTTTGGATGGATCCTGTTAGCTTAGGGAGAGTTGATTCTACTCATGTGATGGAAATTTACATCTTGTAAGAGACTATTGAACATGCCGATCTACTGATAGGGAGGATCTATATAGACTAATGAGGAAGAAGAAAAGAGTGCATATGGAATATCCGCCAGATGGAGGACATGGCATAGTAGTAGGGAGAGCTAAAAGACGTGGAAGATACTTTGATCTACTTCCACTGAAACCCCCAGGAGGTCCACACCAGGCTTAGGGAGATGGGGGATAGGGGAAGAGTAAGCTACATGTAATCCATGCATTCAACCTAGGGACTCCAGGAAAGATCAGAGGTATGATCTGTGTATTTTCTACCGTCTCTCCTGTACTTATAGACACAGTTTCTAGTCATTCATTCCTCACCACAAGTCTTGTGAGAAACCTTAATATTCTGATAGATCTTTCGACACAACCGTTATGCTGGGAGACACCTATGGGATGATACCAAATGATCATTCATTATTTTATACATTTAGGTATTACCCTTAGATGTGAGAGTTTTAGTTCGAACCTCTTAGTATCAGCATCGAGGGATTATGATGTCATTCATGGTATGGATTGGTTTTATTCATTCCTTCATATATTGAAAAAATTAGACGAAGAGTGTGGTATGTCCATAGTAATAGAACAAGTTTTACATTTTTTGGTGAAAAGTAAATACAGTCAGCATATAATGGGCTCATGGTTAAGAGGGGATACCTGATCACTCATTAGTTGGATAAACATACCCTCAGAGTAGCAGATGTTGTGATCTTTCAGTTCCCACCAGTGGTGGTGGTGTATGAGGACGTGTTTTCCAAATAAGTTCTAGGGTTACATCCCAACAGAGAGTCCACGTCTATATCGACTTACACCCTGAGACGATGCTGATATCCTCATTATCTTATTAGATGGCCCCTGCAGAGCTTCACGAGATTTGGATACAGTTCGAGGATTTTCATATTAAGGGCTTCAAAAGACCTAATTTTTTACCCTTGGTGACAACATTTTTCTTTCAAAAGAAATAGGATGGTTTGTTGAGGTTGTGTAGGGATTAAAAATGACATAATTAGGTAACAATGAAGAACAAGTATCCATTACCGAGTATCAATTTCCTCTTCGATAAGATGAGATTGGAATAATGGTTCTCGACGGTTGGTCATTGATCTGATTACCACCAGTTATGAGTAAAAAATGAGAATATATCGAATACAACTTTTAAAGGCCTCCACGGTCACTAAATGTTCTTGTTTATTTATTTTAGCATAAAAAATTCTCCCATATTGGTCATGAGACTTATGAACTGGATATTTCATCCGTACATAGACAAGTTCGTGGTGGTCTTAATCAATGAAAACCTGGTGTACATGGGGTCTAAAGAAGAGCATGTGAGACACCTAAGAATGGTTCAAGATGTACTATGTGAGCTCCAAAATTATGGGAATATATTAATGTTCCAGTTCCAGATACATGAGGTCCACCTACTAGGAAATTTTATCTATGCATATGAATTATTAGTTGACCTTGCTAAGGTCGAGGTGGTGTTAGAATGGGAACCACCAAGGAGTGTGACAGAGGTGTTGAGATTGCTTTGGTTTGGAGGGTACTATCATATATTTATCAAAAATATATCTTGGTTATTGGAATTAATGATATAATTGACCCGAAAGGGGCATCCTTTTTTATAGACGGAGAAGTTCCTTAGGCTTTCTTGCAGTTGAGGAAGAGTTTGATGGGTGCAACGATCTAGAGATTTCAAGAAGATGTAGTCGTGTATATAGTTTTCTAGGACTCATCCGAGAACAGGCTTGTTTGTGTCTGGAGGGAGAGGCAGGCAGTGATTGCTTATGGTTCATGCCAACTAAGGGCTCATGATCAAAACTACATGACCCATGATCTAGAGATAGTATTAGTAGTCATTGCGTTGAAGATGTGCCGACACTACAAGATGAGTGAATGATTTATCATCTACTCTGACCAAAAGAGCATCAAATAAATCTTCTCAAAGAAGTATTTGAATATGATGTAGATGCAATGGCTAGAGTTCCTCCATTATTATGACTTTGAGATCATCAATAATAATGTAAAAAGGAAGTGTTGGTGTAGAAGTTCGCAGAAAGAGATCATGTTTCCAGCTGCTAAGCGAGGTGTTGGAGTATTATGCTGTGATTAAATTAACTGTTATGGATAGAGATGATGTATCTCATCTCCAGTCAATGGTTTTCACCCCTCCATTCTTACGCTGAGTCAGGGATACATAGATAGTGGATGCCAAATGATAGACATTACAAGCCATGTTATCTATAAAACATTCTCTTGATGGATATTCACAAGGTGGGGAGAACCTTGTCCTTTTTAGATAATGCATATTTGAGCTAGTGGAATTGAAGGAGGAGGTTTTGAGGGATTTTCATTCATCCCCCTTAGAATTACATCCTAGAGTGGAACAAATTTACTGGTACATCTGGCATCAGTTCATGTGGATAGGTATGAAGAAGGCATTAACATAATTCATTTCTAAATTCCTAACATTCCAACAAGTTTAGGTTGAGCACCATGTTCCAATGGTTTTATCTCACCCCTAGAAGTGCCACTATGGAGATTCTGATGGAATATAAATAGATTTTGTGGAAGGATTACCATTAACATCCATGGGACACGATTCCATATGGGTAATCATCGACTGACTCACCATGTCAGCCCACTTCTTAGCTATCAGATAGAATAATTAATTATAGATCTTGGGATGCCTCTATATGCCAGAGATAGTTCAGATTAATGGAATCACTTCAACGATAGTCTCAGATCATGATGTTTGTTTCACATCCCATGTGTTCAATGGATTTTAGGAGGTGTTTGGGAATTAGTTACGCTTGAGAATAGCATTCCATCCCCAAATAGATTGTCAGACTAAGAGAAACTCTTACCAATTGTTGATTTTTTGTACAATAATAGCTACCATACAACCACTTTTATGTCACAATTTGAGTATTTACATGGGCGACCCTTTCAGTCACCACTTTGATGGACTGACCCTGGAGAGTCAACACTCATGGATCTAATGTTTGTACGAGCTTCCACCAAGAAGGTGAAAATAATCCAATAGTAGATAAAGACATCATAGGGTTTTTTAAGTCTTATACAAAAACACAATAGATATTGTTGGAGTTCGAAGAGGGAGAAGATGTCTTTTTTTTGGTTCTCACCTCGATGAGGGTTGCAGAGATTTTTCTTGGGTGGAAATTTATCTCTGATGTTCATTAGCTCTTATTAGATACTAGGTAGAGTTGGTGAGGTGGTATACAACCTATCACTACCACCACCATTTCACATGGAGAATTATGTATTCAAGGTGTCTTAGCTAAGGAGGTACATTCATGACACATCACATGCCATCGACTAGGGATAGATAGATATTGATGATGGAGTGTCCTTTATAGTGAACCTAGTGGAGATCGATGATTGATATGAGATGATCCTTCAGGGGTGATTGAATCCCTTTTTGCATGTCCAGTGGTAATACAAGAACCTTTAAGAGATAACCTGGGAGCAGGAGGCTCAAATTTGTGTAATATACCCACATCTATTTGAGTATCCTTTTGATTTGGATTTTCAGGGAAATAAAATCCCTAAGGTGGAGGTAATGTAATGTCTCATATTTCCTGTGTATTATATTTAAATTTGATATTAAAGTATTATGAAACTAGGATTGGGGATGACATGTGATTCCAAAACCTGGAGTGCATGAAATAAAGGTTTCAAACAACTGTATCATTAAAAATTGTCACAAAAGTATTTTTCCAAAAAAAAGTGGAAAAATATTTATATGGGTTCCCAGATCAAAAATCTGAGGGCACTATTGTGTTCGGAGCCCTGAATTTAGATGGGTCCTAACATCGACCAACACATGTAAACATGATAAGATAGTTTTCGTACATTTTAAAGGAAATAAAATAAATAAATAATTTATTTTATTTTAACCGTGTCCATAAGGAAGAGATGTGTTCTTTTTTTTAAATAAGAAGGAGAGCAAGGTTAGGCTCATAACCCAATAAAACTCATTGGAAGCCTGTGTATCATTGGAGAGGAGTCACCCTTTGAGATTTCATATTGAATTCCATTGAACGATGGTGCGTGCATAGGTGCACAGTGAGATCAAATCCCGACCAACAACTGGTTTCCCTCTTCGTTGACAATTGAGTTATGGGTTTGTTATTTCTATTCTAATTTCATGTTCTGTTATTTTATATAATGTACACAGATCAAACAATGAACAGTTTGATCCACTGATCGTTCTTTCTTGTGTAGGGGTGAGGGTTATTGGGTATATTTTTGGGGAATTGATCCATGATTATTTTGATTTAATTTGATTTTCTCTATTTGATTCAACTAATTTTAGCTAATTAATGCTGTGACAAATGATGATGGAGTTCTGTTCCTTAAATTCACTATGTGTATTTCATATTCCCTGTTTTACCCCACGTTCTTCACTTTCATTATCGAGATATGAACAACATATTTTTTTATATCTTTTTCAAAATGTAATGATCCCAAATTGTAGATCTAACATCATGAGGACCTAAAAAATGTTCAATGATGGCAACGTCGGAAGAATCAACATGGTTCGAGAGAAATCTTTCTTCGAGCGTTCTTCGTATGTGTGGATTGAAATGCATTTTTGGAGTTAATCAAAGACACGAAAACTACCATTCTAGTTTTACCATTGCGGGAAAATCTAGAACCTTGAGTTTCTAAGAGGTAGGTCGGCTAGATCAAAGATCAGAGCATCACCCGAGTTGAGGTGATGAAGAAAATGATTCTAGAAAATTGCGACGCACGTGATGGGTAGATCATACATGACAACGTGTGGCCCCCGTCGAGTGACATCTATTTTTTCGGTGACTTGAAATGATGACATGGTGTGTGAAAAGTGTTACAGAGCATGTGGGACCTCACTCTAGAATCAACGTGTATCTCGGGTGATACAAAGATACGGGGTGGAGTACACAACATGTACTCCACCACACGGCTAGACCTGGATAGTAACGCGGTTCACCCTGTGTACTGATTGCATGGGTTCGCATACATGGGTTGAAGTTGTGTATGGGAACAGGTCCCACATACATGGATTGGTCCCCAAATACTCATACATGGTGTGTTATACTTCTTATGTTCCATCTATATAGGTTTTTACACGACATGCTCTTCGACATGGTCTGTTGTACTTGGGCAGCACCCGGGGTCAAAGGACACTATGTGTGACCCTTTCTAAACATTGTGTACCTTTTTTTTACATGGCTTGTTCTTATTTTCCTCCATTCCCTGGATAGGTTTTTCATGGGTTAGGGAACCTATTTATAATTCCCCAAAATATCATGTATCATTTCCATTCATGGGAGTATGGTCCCTTCAGTATATCTTTTTGGACAGAGTCAAAATTCCTCTGAGGGGCCCAGAGTGAGATTCTTTACCCATTCTCAACCCTAGGTAGAGTTAGGTATCAAAATGACCAATACCATAGGTTGTCGATAATATACTTTTTAGGTGAATCTAGATGAGTTGTGATTTCAAACATGGCCCTGATATTGATCCACATCTATGTGTCATGATCTTTTCCCACTCATGATTGTGTTATCTCGGAATGGGTGTATCTGTTATCTCTTTAAATCTATCATTATGGATATCTCAATCTTGACACTTCCTGATGAAGTTACATATCAAACATAAATCATCATTTCTAACAGTCTCATGGAGTGGATTCTTCCAAACAAGTGATTCGTGGAATCTTTAGACTGAATCCCTAGAGGGGGTATTCAGGTAATTGTAAATTACCACTAGACTATGGGTCTCTATTTTGAGGATATCTGGATATATTTTTCATGTTCTATGTTAAATAGAAATATACTATATATAGAAAACTATACCTTTTCTCTTTTTTATTTCTTTGGGGGTTTTGTGGTCACATACTATGTATTGTTATACTCACCCCTACATGGGCTATGCTCACTAGTATCATGTCTTATGCGGATGAGTGGCCTTTTGATGGAGTCCAGGGAAGACCTGGACATGACTGATATTCCATGTTACGTTATAGGACGAGTTGTTCCTATGGATTTGAGAAGTAGTGTGTGTACCAATTTTTTATTATAGGTGGCCATATAGTTTGATGATATATTCTTTGGGTGGGATAGTATTCTAGCTGAGTTTACATTCCACAGTTTACTTTCTGTTGTACTCTATTGGTTGGGTTTAGTTGTATGCATGATCTTTTATTATTATTGGTTTCATATTTCATCATTTTTGGGCTATGATAAGTATGTGTGAATGCATTTACTTGGGAAATTATACCCATGTTTGTTATAGAAACACTCAGTGTTAGTCACCAGCCCCTAGCCTATTAGAGGCAAGCATTTGGAGTCATGGAATGGGGCCTCACTATGTCGGGTCATGTCACATTAAAATTTACCGATTATAATTGGAAGACAATATGAACAATTCAATCATATTTTCGGGTCAAAATCGATAATATTTTTTTGACCAATGCTATAAATTTTTAAAATGATCTGGGATGAACATAGAGTTCTAAATTTGAAATTTGGAGATGGAAGTTGTTTTAAATTTTATAATGGTTTCTTATTTTCGGGGGAATTATCATATATTACCCTAACCATTATAGGATTTGGTTAATGTATAAATACATGAGTACAAGATAAGTTTACTTTTTTCAGATCTGTGTTCAATAAAAGTTTAGTTGAATTCATCAAGAATGAAAAATTAATCTTGAGCATTCATTTCCGTGTATAATGAATGAAGTGTAAATATATCAAATAATAACCCATGTATAACATAATTCTTATTAAATATAAAGTAATCAATTAAGTCAACTTTTTCATGTTCTAATCTCGATAATAATTTAGTCCCTTGCCTCTAGGAAAAGGATTTTTAAATAAAAATGCCATCCATT
This sequence comes from Viscum album, assembly GCA_963277665.1. NCBI lineage: Eukaryota > Viridiplantae > Streptophyta > Magnoliopsida > Santalales > Viscaceae > Viscum > Viscum album. The sequence continues at coordinate 1,142,238,818 of OY728159.1, read as the reverse complement.
AAAATTACAAACTAAGAGAACATTGGTCTTTTATCTGATCCCAAAATTTATGGTTTTGTAACAATTAACATTCTAATGACCATGACCTCAATTCTTCTTCATCATAACATGATGTTTATATTTTCCTTTAAATTTATTTATTCACATCACACTAATATTATAGTATTTAAATCCTAATATTTTGGTGACCTTTGCAATTCTACATTACCTCTTATTAAGAATATGTTTTTTTAAACATACATCCAATGTGAGATTCCAACAGTGGAATTATCCCAAAATCAACATATATTTTTAATTATAATTTCTAATTGTGTTGATTAAATTTTTTAAAGTAGGGGAAAATGTAACACTCCATGATTTTATAGTATGCATCTTTTTAAAATTTAACTTCTTCAATAGATTACGAACTATTGAAATGTTTAATTATTATTCTTTACTTATTAATGTTCTCTTCTACATGAAAAGAATGGATATATTGAAGGCGATTAATTAAATTATTACAATATAGAATACATATGTTTATGAAATTTACTCATTTGTTACCAATTAATTAGAAATGAAAACAAATTAAACATAGATGATTTATTTTTTAAAAAATAAATTGTATGCCCATTAAGATATTTAAATTTAATAAATTTATTTAATAACTAATTTTTGAAAGATATTAATGAAATTTATTTATATTATATTAAATAAAATATTTTAATATTCTTCCAAAAAAAATTTAGAGGCATAATACAAGAATAAATTTTATGTTTCACATAAAAAGCATATATTTTTCAAAATTCAGTTCAACCAAATTTTAATGGAAATATTTTTTAAATTAATATTTTGACACTTTATAAAATTATATATGAAATAGTAATTTTTTTTTTGAAATTTTAACATCAAAATTTACTTTTGTACAAATTTTGGTATTTTTTTGTAAAGATTATTTTTTGAAAAAAAGTAATGTAACCATTTGAATAATAATATGCCTTTAGGAATGGTAATATGGAAATTACAATAATAACCTCACCTATGAAAATATAAATAAAATTATTAAATATTATAAATGGTAATATGATATAATACTATCAAAGTATAAATAAATATATATTTTTTAAATTTTTAATTAACTGTGGATATTTTTGTAAATCATTAATATTTAATTTAATTTTTTTTAATTAATATAATGGTTTAAAAGAAAATTTATTTTTATAAATTATGCATATAGATTTACTATTATTTCATATGATTATAAAATAATATTATAAGTCCTTACTTAATTGTTCAATGTGTTATAAAAGCAGTTATAATTTTAAAACCAGTATTTTCCAAGTAAATGATGATTTTAGTTAAATATTATATTTCACACAATTATAAAATTATTTCCATTAAATTGATTTTTTTTAATTCTACACAATGAAAAAAAGTTTACGATAAATTTTTGGTATTTTTTTAAAATACATGAATATTTGGTGAATAGTGAAATATGGCAATTTATGATATATATATATATATATACATAATAAGATAAATATAATATTACATCAGTCATGAATGATATAAGAAGGATAATGTATAACATAAATTAAATATTTTAATTTATTTATTAATAATATTTAAACCGTTCATAATCTTCATCAAAAATAAAAAAAATTATTATACTATTTAGAAAACACCCATGTCTTCCACTATATATATCACCCTTCACCAAAACTTCTCCTCGCACCTCAAAGACATGATGTTTTTCAAACTTATTCCAAAATACTCTAACCAAGTCTCTCCCCCATTTCTTGTAGATTTTTTTCACAACTAAAGACAAAAATAATGTGCCTTAAGGAGGTTCACAAAGAGGATAATTCAAGAGGTAAAACTTCTTTCATTTTCTTTTAATTTATGTTCAATTTCCTTTTTCAATTATGATACTGTACCTAAATAATATATCTAAATGAGAATGATAACTCAAATAACATATATATAATTTAATTACATCATATTAATTTAATATCTTTCATAATAAATTTATTTATATCTCTCATTTATTTTAAAAAATATATCTTCATTGAGAGGTTCCGATTTAAAACATCCATGGATGCCAGGTTGTCGTTTTTCAATTTCTCCTTCATGTCTGGTAATAAAAAAATTTCTTTGGATATAAATTAATATAATATATGTATCAAAATCAATTTACTATTCTATAACCATTATATATACATTTTTTTAATTCATTACATAAGTAAATTGTGATGATTGAAAACCCGCCAGAATAATCTAAATGACTATCAATGAAGTATTATATAACGAATAATAATTATAAAGAATCAAGAAATTATATAATGAACAAAGCATTAAATAAATAAAAATTAAATTTATTTTGGAGGATACATGATAAGTGACACAAACTTACACCCAAGACCGTATTATTTTTGTGCCTATGGATACTTAGAACATAATCTTCTAACATGGTGAATGATCTTCATCATCTCCCATTAAGATATTCCCTTTTTTCCTGCCTAATAAAATTATTTATATCACAGAGAAAAGAAGTCCAAAAAAGGGTGAGATAAAATTCTATGTAATAGTAAACATGGATAAAAAAAAACAAACCATAAATATAAGAATGTAAAAAACATGAACATAACGTTTAAATATCAGAATCATGAGTCATAAATGAAATCATTGCAGTTCATAAGGAATTTATTATAAAGGATCATTAACCATGATAAAATATCATTGGAATAAATCATAAAATTGAGGAAAATAATTAATCACATAATATTGTAACCAAGTCATTACTTCCAGCATCATCATTGTGGAAAATTCCTTTACTGAACTATGTTTTCTTCCCATTCCATCCATTTATTACTAAATCAGATTAAATTTTATTTCAATCCCTGTATTACAAATCTGGATTTAATTATAATTCCATCCTTTTTTATCTCATGATATATAAATTTTTAACCTATTCTTTAGAGGTAGATATAGGTCCTACCCATCTTGTAATGAAATCATTATTACACGTGCCAAAAAAACATAAATTATTTTTCATAGCATATACCAATAAATAAAATGGGTTTCTTAAACATCATTCAATAAAAATCTATATAAAATAAATTGATTTCATAAAAATAATTTCATTATTCGCACAATAAAATCAATGCAATAATAGGGATATAATAACAACCCCATTTAAAAAGCATCATCTTATATGTTAAATAATTTTGATAATACACATGAACTTAATTATTAAGGATAATATCCATTCTTTTTTGAAACCGTATTCATTTCTCAAAATTTAAAGAAATTATAAAATAAAACAATTTAGTTGAAAATAATATTGAAATAGTGTTGAGAAATATTCATGGAAATAAGGTGTCATGAAACTGTAAAAATCATTTTATTCCTTATAAGTTAAAAAACATTATCCTTGTACTTTTGGTGGAAAAGTAAAAAACTACATCACATGGAAAAAAAAGAAGATTCGATCCATACCATGTAATAAAAGATAAAAATGGGTAAAAATGAAATTAAAAATTCATATAATAACAGTAATCATTTTATGGAAAATTTTTCAAAAATCATGGACATGAATAATAAATATATCTGTAGTAAATACTTATGTATAAACAATCTCGGATAAAAATTATTTTGAAAAATTATCCTTTTCCTTAGGTGTGATTTCTTCCATTTGTTTCTAAAACATCAGTATAGTGGTTTTGAAAATATTTTTATTGTGTAACATATCCATTATAATATTTTTGATATCATATATGATTCACTTATGGCTTTATATTACATGTTCAGTTATAAATTTTATTTTAAAACAATATTTTGGGTTATAATTATCTTATTTATCATACGAGTTTTGACTTCTAATTATTCATCTTATTACATATATCATGATTTAAATACTTCCAAAATGCTAAAAGTGATTTATATAAAATACATATTCAGTAGATAAATATATATAATTTATAGATAAATGAAATATAATACCCATTTCATAGAGATGGTAGGCCTTGCATATGCATAAAAGCAGTTTCTGTTTTGTTATTTAATTGAATGGAAGAATGTAAATGAAATACGTATATATATATATAGTATCATTATTAGGTCATTTATTTCACGATTATATATTATATATACATCATAATCATTTTTTTTATGGTTAATGTGGATAATTAATCTCATCGCATCGTGGAGACGGTAAGCCTTACGTATGTAGGAGCGCTGATATCATTCCATTAATGGTTAAATAGAATAAAACTGGATGGTATATGAATTTTACAGAATAATTATTATGTAATATCCATTATTTACATCCATAATACTCATCTATATACCCATAAAATTTATTTATTGTGGAATAAAAAATTAAACCTCATCGTGGAGATGGAAAGTTGTATGTATGCATGCATGGTGATATTGTTATTCGTAGTATAGATAAAATGTGGAATAAGTTTTTAACATAATTATAATAACATAAATATACTAGATATATTACTTTATTGTGAGAGAAAAATAATAAGAGTATGTAGAAGAAGAAAGTTGTTTTTAATTAAAATTTAGTAATTTTCACTATTCATCAGAAAATAAAAGTTATCCGAAAATCACCAAAATTTCACCTTAGGCTAAATTCGATACTCTGAATCCAAAAATGAAGTCCATTTTGAGAGCTAAAATTTCTAAAATTTTAAAAGGTGGTTATTACTATTCATAACAGCTAGTTATAATAATATTTTAATAGCATATCGTTGTTTAGTGAAACACGGTATTGCGTACTACACACGCTATCGAGGAAGGTCACGATTGCGTGTAATGGAAGGCAAGTCATGGATGCGTGTTGTGAAAGATTCTTTTGGTGTAGAGTACAACACAAGACATTAATGAAATTAAAAAGAATATTTTTCATAAAAATTCGGGGTGTTACATTCTACCCCCCTTAAAATGAATTTCTCCCTCGAAATTCGTCGGGGTTATAAATGGTTTACTATTCAAAAGTTTCTTTAATAGAAACCCACATCGTAAAAAGGAATACCAAAACCATTCCTTAAAAACAAAAGTATGAAATGTAATGGTAACCCAAATAAACTAATCACTGGGTTTCCACATAGGTGAAAATATGGATATGGAAGAGAAATCTAACTATCATGTTCTGATGGAGAGTGGTAGAGAACATGGCTATGGAAAATCAAGAAATCACAAAGCCATAAATTTGTGACGATCTAGGGTACCATCTGATTCATCGGATATAAGGGCACTAGGAAAACATTTTTGTTTTTCAAGATCATTTCCCTAAAGTTGATGAATTAAAAGAAATACTTACATTATTTTGGTACAATCTCACTGTTGTTCGTGCCTTGAACAATTTCCACTTCATCTCTTAAGTAAATGAAGTTGAATTTGTTATTCGTGAAGTGTTAGCAGATCATGTGATAGAATGACGGGTCATTCCATCTGTCTCAAACAAAAGGTTAGCAAAAGTTATTAAATATACATAAGTCATTATATAGTGAGATTAATCATATATGGTTCCTAAAATGGACTTATACTTCATATATCATACTGCATAATATAATAAAACTAGTTTCTACTAAACAGGGACTTCCTGTAGGCCAGTGGTAGGCGATAAAGGCTAGTCGCACTTCGATTGTGGGTTTGATTCCCACATCCTTTTCCGACGCGATGGGTTGTCGCCCGTCCTGCAGGTTGTCCTTTTTCTAAAACTACATTACTATAACATCTCATCAATAATATCGAAAATCTTATATCCTTAAACAATACTAACTTATATCCAACATAATCCATTCTAATCTTTAGGCTTATCCATAATACTGCAGTCCACTCTCATAATATAGTGACAATGATTACCAGAGATTTAATAATGTCGTTGATCCCCACATATCATAAGATATGTCTTGTTGGTCACATTCCAAACATTCAAAGGCCTTAATCATGTATTCTCTTGAATACCTTAGTGAAAACATGAATGCAGTTAAAAGTTAACACCTTCCACATACAAAAATCCAAATATTCTATATAATCAAACCATGATATAACCTTCTCCTTATATCAGTAATGAGCTCATGAATACAATCAAATACCTCATTATCTTATTATTCCTTCATTATGCGCATATCATCTTATTTCCAAAAATATCTCAATCACTTTGAATACCACATTAGACCAATACATAAATATTCCAATACCCCATGATACAACATTATTTTGGAATCCCATTACATAATCACTTAATCATTCCACCACATCGTTGTCATATTCAACATCGCCAATAGTGATCGCATGTGACTTCCCTTTTTCCTTTGCCTTAAGCGGTTTCTCATGTCGATCATCACTAACCCTTGGATTAGGGAATTTATTAGCATAATGCCCCATTTCCTTGCACTTGAAGCATTGAAGTGTTGGTGGTGCGTTCTCTGCAGTGTTTGCTTTATTCACATCATTAGAAACCCTTTTTCTATTACTTCGACACTTAGCTGCTCGATTACCTTCTTTTCCGCACTTAAAGCATTTTCTAGTCCCTTTAAGACAATCTCCACCATGCTTCTTTCCATACTTTGTGCATAAGGAAACATTAATCTTCTTTTCACCATTATTCTGAGATTTCTCCTTGAACTCCGTCTTTCGTTTCTTGTCAAAACCATGAGATGGATATGTAACACCAACTTCCATTTCTACCTTGATAGCACAACGCACAATTTATTCATAGATTCTGAAGTCTCTTATAGCTAATGCCCTTTGAAGACTTGGTTTTAAGCCACTGAAAAATCGATCAACTTTACTTTCAGGTTGGATGATAATGCCAGATGCATGCCTTGCAAGTCTTGTAAAATTCGCTTCGTATATACCAACAGATTCATCAGCCTTTTTCTTTAGTTCAAAAAACTCCTTCTCCATATTTGTTCGAATAATACGAGGGAAGTACTTACTGAAAAACAAGTTCTTGAACTCATCCCATTCCATGGACTCAATTTCATCTCTTGGCCTCGTATTCTTGATAAGATTCCACCATTGATCAGCTTCAACTTCCAAACGATATACTGCTAAGATGACTTTATCATGTTCATAACATTGAAGAACTGAAAATATATTTTCAGTGGTACTGATCCATTGTTCAGCCACAAGTGGATTGGAAGTCCCACTGAAAGAAGGTGGACGTTGCCTCATGAAGGACTCAATAGAAAATTTCTCCCTTCTCTGCTCATCTGGAAGTCCAGAATGATTCATAGCTTGTGTAAGGATAGCAATAAGATTTTGCACTCCATCTCCCGTAACATTTGTTTGCTCAGGAGAACAATCATTACATTGTCCATTGCATTGATCAACACGTTTCCTTCGGGTTCCAGCCATCGTCTAAAACCCAAAAAGAATAGTGTGAGAGGCAAAAATCATGCTAGGGAAAACAATATAATAAAGGGGGAGTACCTTCAATATCTAACATCTTAGGTTTAATTCTATGATCGTTAGCGTAAATATAGTACTATAACCTATACGTATACTTAACCTAAGGGACATCCCTAGACATACCTTAGAAATATCTCTAGGGATCTCACTAATGCTTTCGCATCTTAGTTTCAAAAGGTTGACTAAACCTTTCCTCTGATACCAACTGTAGAGACTCGAAGCTTAACGTACATGAACATTACATTACATTTGCGGAATACATAGTACATAACAAAAAACACACACACAAGGATCATAATAGTTTAGTGTCTTTGGAAACTCGGAACGTAATCTTCTAATCGTGGTGAAAGATCTTCAATATATCCCATAAAGATCTTCTTTTTTTTCCTAAAACCTTTATTTATATCATGGGGAAAAGAAAACATAAAAGGGTGAGCTCAAATGCTCAGTAAGGGTAAATAAAAGAAATATCAATCACATCATATACATAAGAATATAGCTTTTGGAAATCTTAACCTGCAAAAGAGCTCATAATATCATAACATGGGATAAATCATAGAAGTGAAATGTAATCCCAATAATCACAACTTAAAACATGAAACTTTGTGGCATACACACATAATCATAGAGAATCATTTCTTGTTAGTCAAGACTCATTCCAAAGACTATCTTAGTGGACAAATTCCATTTCTGAACCGAGTCACCCTCATTTCAGTCCTGTTTCACTGAACCGTTATAACCTACCATTCCAGCCATGTCTATCTCATGAGATATAAAATCTTTACCCAATGAATTGGAGGGAGATATAGGTCCCACCCATCTTATAATGAATCCTTTCTTATGTGGGCCACATAATCATAAACCATACATCATAGCGTAACCCACGTAATAAAAATGGGATTCTTAAACAACATGACATCATAAAACAATTCATATAAGATAAAGGAATTCATAAAAATATTTCAATCACAACATAATCAAATCCATGTAATAATAAGGATAAAAACAGAACCCTTTTATTATCATAGATGGAAAATAATTTTGATAAAATACTTGAACTCTATTTTTGAGGAAAATATCCTTTCTACTTCAAAAACACTTTTCCTTTCTTAACATGTCATACAATTTTAAACTAAAAGAAGTTGATTAAAATTAAAATTGAATACTTGTAAAGGAAGCTTCTTGGAAATAATGTTTTTGAAATCCATTCATGTCGTATAAGTTAAAAAAAACATTCTTCTCATACTTTTGTCAGAAAAGTCAAAAAGTACCTCGTACGAAAAACGACAAATGATTCCTTTCATATTCTTTACTAAAAACTCATCGAAGGGAAAAATTGGATTTTAACTTTTGTAAGTTAATGGAAATAATATTAAATATTGAGGAAACCTGTATGTGGATGATAAAATACACCCCAGTAAAGTTCAAAGTATAAACAATCTCGGATAAAAATGAGATTTTGATATTTCCCCTTACCTTAGGTCCGACTTGCTTTGTAAGTGTCCGAACCTCCTCTTTTTGACGCGCCATTTCTTAGCCTCCACTTAAAGAACGAAGGATGGTCTTTGAAGTAGACTAGGACCTCTAGGATGATACTAGGGAAGTGGAGAAGGGATTTTGGTAGGGGTTGGCCGTGCTTGAAGGCTCAAAGTTGTGTGAGGAAGAGAGGGAGGAGGTGCCCTTTCATAAGGGAGGAGAGGGGCACCTTAGGAATATCTCAAAATATTATTTTATATTAAAGTCACAATCGGTTTATAATGGTTCCAAAGGGTCTTATTTTGAAGATAATGTGGGTATGGTTCGAAATCTTATCAACCAATAGGATTTAGACAAGTTTAGGTTATTATTTTAACCTTATCAATTAGATTTAACTCTAAGTTAAATAATTTAACTTTTACCATGTCTTTTTGTTTTCTTACACTATATGTTTAATACATTTACTATAAAAATAAAAACGAACCCCAAATTGTTTATTATTAATATATATATCCTTATCTAAGTCATTTGGCCGAACCTTAGATTTTTAGGAATAAAATAACAATTAATAATATAATATTTGATTTAAAAACTATTTTCTGTCAATTTTGACACTATTTGATATATGATTTTTGTGAAAGTCATAACAGAAGTATATGTTCCAACCAAGTTGATTAAATCAACACTAATATATCATATTAACCTAGAAAATTATTGTAATTCATAAAAAGTCTCAAATTACATTTATTTTGGTGTTTATAACATCAATTATGTCAATATTTCATTAATAAGATAATTACTGCATCATCATTGTGTCATAAATAAATTAAATTATATAATGTCTAAAAATTACAAATAAAATACCATTATATAGGAAATCTTTTTAGCTTTCTAATGAATATTTATAGTCGAATTTATATTTTGTATAACCTAATATTAAAAATGATTTACTTATTAAACATTGATTTTAACTATTTTAACTGTTCATTAAATAAAATAATATTAAATGTCATAATCTAATCTAAGTGGACCTAAATGGTCATATTATATTCATAAGGTTGTTTATGGTCGAATTACACTTATCCAATAGAATTAGGACATGTGTTAGGGTAATAGTAATATCATATTTACCCTTAGTTACCCTATTTACTATTAACCGCGGTAAAAAAAAGTAAAAAGTTACTATTCACCAAAAAATTATTTTTATCTCATTGAACAACATTTTACTTACTGATATCAACCGTGTCTGTCGGATTTTCGAAATTCCATTCACAGAAGCTGTAAAATGAAGTTTTATGCAAAATTCAGTTTTTAACCTACAACTTAGTGGTTTCACTATTCATCAAAAATTGAAGTTTTTCAGAAAAATGTCAAAATTTCACCCTAAGCTATAATTGACATTCCGAATTCAAAAATGATTTTTATTTTTTACAAAATTCCAAACATATAAGTTGCATTAATTAATTTTATAATTAATTTCCGCTGTCACAAGAAATAGCGTGTTTTTAAGAGATAATAAATATCAAAAGATTGACACTTGTTTATGTCTGGTGTAAATGTGAAATTACATCCAATGACCAACATTGTATTGAATTGTAAAAATATATTCTAAATATACTTTAAAACAACTCAAATCAATAATTTATCACTATTAATTATTTCGATTAAAAAAGTTGTTTTTAATTAAAATTTAGTAATTTTCACTATTCATCAGAAAATAAAAGTTATCCGAAAATCACCAAAATTTCACCTTAGGATAAATTCGATACTCCGAATCCAAAAATGAAGTCCATTTTGTGAGATAAAATTTCTAAAATTTTAAAAGGTGGTTATTACTATTCATAACGGCTAGTTATAATAATATTTTAATAGCATATCGTTGTTTAGTAAAACTCAGTATTGCGTACTACACACACTATCGAGGAAGGTCGTGATTGCGTGTAATGGAAGGCAAGTCAAGGATGCGTGTTGTGAAAGATTCTTTTGGTGTAGCGTACAACACAAGACATTAATGAAATTAAAAAGAATATTTTTCATAAAATTTTGGGGTGTTACATGAATCTCACACCTCATTTGAAGAATAAGAGTATCTAGCAGTTCCACGAGAAGTCAATCTCCAATGCCCAACAGATCCATCATCATCCTTAAACACATTAGTCAGAGAGAATCAATCCCAAAACCATGACAATATCTTCATTTGGGTAGCGTAGACCCACCCGCATGGTTTTAGGCCATGTCACAGAAATTATTTTTGGTGGGGGAAGCATCCATTTTCATATTGAATATAGAGATATTGCAAACCATGTCTCTTCATTGCTTCTCACAGTTAAGGGGGGACAATTTCCATATGGAGGACCCATTCCCTATACCTATAGTGGGATTCCACTATGTTTCTATATAAAAATTATATAGAAAATGTTCCATATTATGAATTTGGAGTACCATCTCCATGGACAGGGGACCCTTAACCTAGTTTGATAAGGGAGTTCTATATCAATCTATATAACAAATAAAGAAGACCCACACCATGATGTCGTAGAGGAGTACGGTCTCCAAATATAGAGGACTTTCACCATGGTGGGACAGGGGAGTAATATCTCTATTTATTTCATTATAATGGAGGACCCATACCTTGATGCAATAGGGGAGTATAGTCTCTTTGGATATTGGACCTGCGGTCTGGTTCCATATTAGAGTATTGTCTCTATCTATAGAACAAGTATGGAGGACCCGCTCCCAGATTCAATAGGGGAGTACTGTATCCAAGTATAGAGGACTTGCATGCTAAAATAATAGAGTAGTACCATCTCTACCTTTATAATAAATGTTGAGGACCCGCATGTTGATATGAATGTAGAGTACCATCCCCATGAATAGAAGACATACTCGCTAATAAGTATATAGATAACTATCTCAATCTATACTCTATGATGGTCCAACCTGATCATTTTCATCATCAAGAACCACCTAAAGATGTTTCACATTCTAAACATCTCACATCATATCTGAAAATCCACTTCTAAATGATCCATCATGTTTGATTTGAAACCCACCTTATGATATGCTACTCACACACCAAAATCCGAGTTCAAATGTAGCAGATATGAAACATTTAAATATCCACAAAAAGTGGTACATGGAATGTCAGGGACCCACATGGTGTGTGTTCTCACTCTAATGCTTGGCCATTTCCTCACCAGAACATGGTTTACCATCCATGTAGCATAAAAATAGAGTAAATATGAAAACAAATGCTTAACATACATGGATATTACATTAATTTATATGTAAATTTAGAACATTTTAAAAATACATGCCTGAGGGCCGTAAAAGATTAGTTTCATCAGAAACATCGAAACAAAATCACATATCTTTCTGAAATGTCTTCCACACCCCCCCATAAATATCTACACCACCATCACTTCTACCTAAAAACATTCATTGTTAACTCAGGAGAGGAAACATAATAATATGGTATGCATAGATTCTCAATTAGGGTTAATAAATAAAATTTATAATAAGAGCATAAAAAAGGTATAGATCTTTATCATAAAAATTTAAGGTCATACCATTCATATTAGAGATCCTAAAAACTATTGTAAATTTATAAGACGTTAATCATAAAAAAATAATGAACATAATCCATTATAGAATAACATAGAAATTAAACATGGAATTGTGGATAACAAATATAAAAACCCAAAGACAGAGTGACCTAGAAAGAACATTGTAACATGTTAGTATGTGGTTAATCATACTTGTACCTTCTTCGGGATTTGGATTCCATCCCATGTACCATATTGTTTTAGGACTATGATGTCCAACTATGTACCCTCTTGTTTTGGGATTGAGAAGTTCTCCAATGTTCGCACTTTTTGGGGTCTCAATATGTCCTCTAGTGTACCCTATTGTTTTGTGATTGGGATGTTCTCCCATATTCCCTCTTTTTATGGTCATGGGATTATCTCTTGTATACATTATTGTTTTGGGTTTGGGATGATCTCCAATGTTCCCTTCTATTAAAAGATTAGGATGTTCTACTCGGTTACCACTGATTGTTTTCATGGGAGGTCCCCCAATGTAATCTTTGAGTTCATAAAACTATTATCATTACCCAATTCTTTGTAGTTAAATATAGGTCCCACCAACTCATAATAAAATATTTTATACATGTGACACTAGATAATAAAACATCCATCATATCATAACCCCTAAAAAGCCTATGTTTTATAAACATCAAATCATAACCCATGAAATTAAGGGGTATTGTTAATATTTCATCACATAATATCCTATGGAATTGAGATATGTTTCATAAATATTTAAAAAAATAGTATCGTATAAAATGATGCAGAATTCATAAATATGGAACCCATGGAATGAAATAGATTTCATAAATATATTACCTATGGAAAATAGAGGTGCTTCATAAATACCATGAATTTTAGAAGAACCCATTCATAGAAAAGATATGAATAAAACAATTAGATCCTTTGGTAAAAAAATAAATGAGTAACATAAAAAAATATCATATTATTTGAAAAATAATTTTGAATCAAAATTCAACAAAATATCTTGAGGAAAATATCTATTTTTGATGGAAAAATGGATTTTTAATACATAAAACAATTAAAAAAATTCATAGAATATACCTTCGAAACATATAAAGAAGGAATGAAAAAATTTTGAGAATTTTTTTTATTGAATTCATATAAAAGAGCTTCAAAACAATTTAAAAAAAATCATTGAAAATACTCTGAAATCTTATAAAAAGATATTGAAAATTCTTTGAAAATAATTGTACTTAAATACATATAAAAGAAGCTTGAAAACATTTTGAAATCCATTTTTCATGAAAATTTATAAAAGAATATTCAAAAAAAATTTGACACAACATTAATTGAAAATATCTATTTAAAAATTTCTTAAAGCTTATCCCTTTTAAAAATGTAGTGCGAGATTCAATGAAATGAAGATAAAAAATTATGTACTTGTTATAAAAGGTCAAAATAACATTCCCTCTTCACGATAAAAAAAGGATAAAAATGTTCCTTGTTCGGAAAGTGAAAAAAGTTACCCATGAATATAATGCATAAATAAAAAAATGTTAAAGCCGTCTTTTAACTCTTATATGATAATGGTATAGTAATAATCGAATTAATTTTTTAAAATCCACGATTTTGGATGGATGAAAGGATAAAGTCAGGACGTCCTAAAAAAATATCTTAACTATCATATGTAACAAAGAGAAGAAAGTGGTAAAAATGCATGTTTATATAATGAAATAATAGAGTATAATGAAACAAATTATTATCCTTGAGATGTGGATCATAATATTTCATCATAGAAATAATTAATATAAACAGTGCTGAAAACCAATGAGATTGTCTCAACAAACTCCTAGAACATGTTATTTTGGGATCATGATCTCCATGTCAGTAAATGAAATTATATGAAGTATATAATATCATTAAATTATTGTGAGTAAATATATGTAATTTAAATTGTATTTATATGCACCTAAAAATGAATTCTTGTGTATAACAAAAACATGAGTTTCAAAGAAAGAAAATTGAGACAAAAAATTAATACTGATTTGGTATCTTTTGGAACATAAATACCATAAATGAATGATCAAAAAATGGACAAGTTAATACCCATACGTTTTTGTATAATATACATAGAATACAGCCATGGTATGTACATACACTACACCAACATAAAGTGTGTCCAACATAACATGTACCTCATAAAAATAAAAAGTGAGATGAAATCCCCTTACCTTGTGTCATGACTCTCTCTATACTCGTTAAATTATTCTATATAATAAATATATGTTTATTATAAATAATTTACAGAAGAATATATTTATAAAAAATACTATATATTGTTTTTATGACCTTATATTAACCACCAAGGCCAAATCCATTGTTTTATATAATTTTAGAAAGTCGCTTTATGGGTTAGCGGTAACCCTACATTACATCAACAAACAAAACCAGGTCACACATTACCAAATATCAAAATCTAAATTCAAATCCAAAATCAACCAACATCAAGTTTAAAATTCAAAAAACAAGCACATATGGTGTCTCCACTTCTCCGGTGAGAACACCGTCGACCGATGTCACACAGTACTAACACAAAAAACCTTCATCGTAACTTTTAGGAAGAGACGCTGAGAAAACCAATAAATCTGTAACTTCAAATCATTTTCACCATTAAACCTTCACTGCCTCCACAAACATCAAGCAAATTCAACACCAATATTCTCCCAAATGCCACAATTCATCGCAAACAGCAGATCTGAACCAAAAATTGCAGATCCCCCAAGCCAAAACTCAAAAATCAATAGCACCATAAATCTCGCTTCCTCGTCGGAAGCCGCAATCCTGCCACTTCCTTCAGATCCGCACACGAAGACTACAAAAAACCTCACACCACACCCGAATCCAACCCTGAAACAAGGTGTTGCCCCTCTCTCTGTAGAAGCACACAACCTAGACATCGCGTCGCCGCCAAGAGAAAGCCTAGCCAGTTTGAAAGATTGTTTGTCAATTAAATATAAATATATATTATTTTTATAGTATAATATATATATATATATAATATTTATAAAATATATTCATTAAACCAATCCTAAATAAATTCCCATGTGGTGTGTGATCAAATCAAATCGATTTGAGCGGGAAGTAGTCCACTATTCCTCAAACGAGATTACCGTATTAACACCAAATGGAATGTAACCAATTTGTGTTCTAAAACAACCAAATAATATTAAATACATATTAAATAAAATATATTAAATATATAAACATATTTTACATCATAATTTCTTCCATGATTTGTGGTAAGGGGGAAAATAACAATCATCCTTTCGTGGGGCAGTATATTATCGAACACATAAATAGTATGTTCAACTTTTATTATATGGAGAAGTGTGTATGTATAGGTCAAATTGTTTTCATAAAAACATACTACTATATGTAATATTCTAGTTTTGTCAAAAAATAATGGAATTAATATATTGTAATGTGGGATAAGTAAAATAAATGGAAAGAGCATGAGAGAAGACACTGCCTCTAAATCAGGTAACTCCTTTTAGTTTATTCCAAGAGGCTTCCTTGGGATGATTTCTTCCCAAATTAAATCCTAAATGAAGAATAAGGTATTTTTTGGAGGCTAAATGGGAAATATTTTACAAAAAAAGGTTTTATATGTGTGATAAATGTGAATAGGTTATGGCCTTTTGTAGGGAAAGAAAATGACTCATTTAAAATTTATAGAGACAAGTTAGATTTTCTCATTATATTACATAAACAATGTCATAAAAACACAAAAACAACTCAATAATGGAAGTTTTATGGTCGAAATAAGAACATAAAATAGGTTTTGTAGAAGTTTTTTTTTCATTTGGGCCCTTAATTTTAATGTTTAGTCTTTAATTAAGCTCAATTTGGCCCTAACCGCTGTGATTAATTTTAGTCACTTTTAATAATCATTTTTGTCAGAAATTAACTTGGTATTTTTAGAATCTACATATTAGAAAAAAAAATTTATTGCATCATATTTTTGAAATTAAATTCCCCGAAGAGAAAAAAATAATATTAGTGTTAACCCCACAGACAAGACAAAATACCGTGGTTTTAAACAGGAAAAAGTTAAAAATATTTGTTAAGATTTATATTCAATTTAATAGTGAAATTGATTCTAATGAATTAAATTATATTAATAAATAAAATATTTTTCCAATTTTAACTTAAAAAATATTTATAATAACATTTATAATTATTTATTAATTAGAAATTTTTAACTAAAAATTATTACTTTTCACTATCCATCAAAATATGATGTTTCTCAGAAAAAATCCAAAAAATTAGCCGTAAGGTAATATTGATGATATGAATTAAAAATTAAATTTTATTTTATCAAATTCAATTGAAAAAATTGTCTAATATTATTAATAATCAGTTAAGGAAATTTTATTTGAAATTGAAAAGGGCTTTGCAAAAAAACTCATCTTTTATTATCAATATGATTTATTTATATAAATAAATTATAAAAATTATTTTTAAAGTAGTTATTAGTATTTCTATACTAATTTCAAATTGATATATTATAAATTTATCATTTAATTAACTAAATAAAAAT
Source organism: Viscum album (assembly GCA_963277665.1). Lineage (NCBI taxonomy): Eukaryota > Viridiplantae > Streptophyta > Magnoliopsida > Santalales > Viscaceae > Viscum > Viscum album. Next base: position 1,142,221,781 of record OY728159.1, on the reverse strand, counting down.
ATGTTCCATATAAACTCAGTGTTGTTTGCATCATATTCCAAGTCGGTGTTTCTTGTAGTGCATGACAAGTTGGTATGGGATTTAGTGCAATCCAAGTTACTATTGAGTGTGAAAGGAATATTTGACATATTTTTTTCATAAAAAAATATATATATAATGAAGGATTTCTAGTTTCATGTGAAATGAAAAATACTTAAAAGTTAAATTAATTCCAAGAAGTACAATTCATCAAATCTTTGGGTGTTACATTCTACCCCCTTAATAATGAATTTCTCCCTCAATATAAAACTTTCATATAAAAGGTTTAATATTTGATTTTTAATTCATATTAACTCACAAAATTAAAATAGATACTAGAAATTACCTTAATAATTGAAATTTGGAACCAAAGTTTTTATTGAAAGTAACGTATAATTAGATTTCTACATAGGAGAACATAGGTTGAGAATGAATATTCGACATGAATGAAATTCATAAATATTTTTATGGAATTATTATGGTCTTAAATCACACACAAGTGAACGTGGAAATGAAATTTTAGAGCCTTAAATTTATAATTATGTGATTATTTAAAAGGTCATCACCTCAAAAAAAATTATGGCACTATGACAATATTTTTTTAAACACTTTTAGAATGTTGATTAATTATTGATAAATTTAAATATAAAAAATTTCATTCTAGGGTGGTGATTTGATAAATTTCATAATACATCTGATACCTCATGGAATTAATATCCAAAAATCAACTTTTATGAAGAAAACACTAATTTATGCTTTTAACAGATCTTAAGGCCAATAGAATAATAAAAATTATAACAATTTTCCTCTTAAAAATAAACATTAATTGATATATAAAATAAAAGTAACACTACCGGTTCATCAAAAATATTTATTCAAAAAAATAATTATACATTATCTAGGACATCACATAGGCTAGTGGTAGGTGTGAAACCCATATCATCTTTTGGACATGGGTCAAGACCCACAGCCTATCTAAGAAATATTGGTTACCACCCAACATACATGATGTTATTTTAAAAAAACCACACTAATATAATATCAAAGATGGACATCCTTGAAATAAGGTTAATCACTATTTATACATTTAACCGTGTTTTGAATCATGGAATTAGTTCACAAATACTTCATTCAGTGTTTAAATTCATCTTTTCTGGAATGGTTAACCACATAACCCTTCACAAGGATTAAAAAATCAAAAACATTATAATGATAGTCACAAAATCATATAAACATTGATTTACCATTTTAATAAAACGTATCTATTGGGTTTCATATTCCAAATTGTGAATACCCTCATCATATATTCTTTGGAACCTTGGTAAGAACTTGAATTTCCATTAATCCTTTTAGAAAAAAAGAATTCTTCCTCATTACAATGTATATTGGATTTACTCCTTAAATCACAAATTGTTGTAAAAATCATTAGTGGAAGAATAAACCCCATATAAACAATTCATTACTTAGTTACAATGTAATATATATAATCCAATTTACTTATTCATATGCCACATCTTTTTGTCCATAAAAAATTATCTTATCATAAATAATGTATTAAGGGTTACCTTCCCTTAGTAAAAATATCATCTTGTAATTAAGTATCTTCTCTAATCCAATATAAACATGTAAATACTGAGTGAAAACAACACAAGTAGACCAATCCTTTTATATTCCATCAATCAAAACTTTTAAATCTGAATACACAAACAAATTATTATTCCACATCATCCTTATTAATTATCAAGGGTACCTAATCCTATCACACAATGCCTCTTTATTTTCAAAATTCATTTACAGTATTTTCATTATCAACAATATAACCATTTCTCACACAACCTTATTGATTCTATTTTGGAAAATTCTTCTTGGGAAAATATGTTTTTATATGGACCATTTTCTCCACACATTAAACACTTAACCTTAGAAGATGAGTTAGGGATGCCAAAATTCACATCCATTTCATTTACCAACCTCTTAATTTATCTCTTGAAGTCACTTTATTTGTGACCTTATTTTTTACCTGAGAAAACCCTTATTGTTCCTATAAGTCATTCACTTAGGTAATTATTTCCACATTATTGACATAGTGGAAATTAAATATTATATCCTCCATAATCTCCCTTACACATACTCTCTACAATCTTCTTCTCTATCTTCATTGTTAAGTATGATAGTTCGTTAAGGTAAAAATTGTTAAACATTATTTTTGAAAACTGATTAGGAATGATCACAACATAATTTACACTAGCGATTATCCCACCTAACTAATAATCATAAAATCTTCTATGACATTAAATATTAAACAACTTCCTTCTAGTTCCCACCATTTAATAAAACCATAATCATAGTGTGATAATTACTTATCATAGTAGAAAACCACATATTCATGAAAATAATTTCTTATAGGATGTCTGAATCATGGTACATTAAATAATATATGACACATTGTGTTTATACTAGGTTACTCATAGCTAAATTATATCTAAATCTTTCACTATTATTTGAGAATATTTTCTGAATTCCCAAAGCATATCCCATAGGAATGTTAATTCAGGTTTGTATAAAGGCCCATTCTCATATACTAGATTTCACCAAGTAAAGATCAGAAAATATTATCAGAGTTTTTACCCTTTGGTACATCTATGACAGAGCCACATCTACATGTACTATCTATACGTGGATTTATTTCATGGAAACCACTCACAATATCCTTTACAAAATTTCTAGGAAGGTTTCCAAAACTTCAAATCATCCCTAAACATATCCTTAGAGACATCAGTATACATATCGTTAGAAATGTACATATCTATGTCACTAAATATTTCTCATCTCATTTTTCAAATGTGGAATAAATATCACTTGTAAACCAAATATAATGAACCATGTTTAACATACATGAATATTACAACATTTTAAAAGAAAATTTAATAGATTGAAAACAAAATCATGAGAACAGTAATATTTTAGTGTCTTTGGAATCCTGGAATCAAAATATTCTATCCTAGTGAAAGATCTTAAATATATCCCATAATGATCTACACTAATAAAACATATATCTAAAACCTTTCTTCATAACCTGGGGAGATAAAACATAATTAAGGGGTGAGCATAGATGCTAAGTATTGGTAAATAAATAAAATTAATATGAATATCATAAACAAAAGGGTATAAGACAAGACCATAACAATTCAAGGTCATACACTGCATTCTAAATATCATAATAAATACTCTCAATTTAAAATACATGAATCCTAAGATAATAATAAACCTAATACGTGAGAGTAAAACATAAAAATAAAACATTGGATTGTGTAAAGGACTTATAAAAACCTTAAGTTAGTGTGACCTACCAATATCAATTTAACGTGTTAGTCTTGGGTCAATCACTCATGTACCTTCACTGTTATTGGGATTCCCTCCCATTGTTTCCTCTTGTTTTGAGATAGGGATATCCTCTCATGTACCCTATTGTTTTGGGATTGATATGATATCCCATGTTCCCTCTTTTTATGGCCATGGTATTTCCTCATGTGTACCCTCTTGTTTCAGGATTGGGATGTTCTCCCCTATTATATCCTATTGTGGGCATGGGATGTAATCTTATTTACCCTCTTGTTTTTGGTTTAGGATGTTCTCCCATGTTCCCTCTTGTTCTAGGATTATGATGATCCCCCCTATTCCCAATTATTTTTTGCCGTGGGATTTAATCTCTTATACCCGTTGATCTCATGAAACATTTATCATTACTCAATTAATTCGAAGGATAAATAAGCCACACCCATGTCATAATAAAATCAATCATAAATGTTCAACAAGATATTAAAACAAAAATCATATCACAACCCAGAAAAAGACATTGGTTTTATCAACATCGAATCATAACCCATGGATGGAAATGGGTATCTTTAATAGTTCATCACATAATTACCTATGTAAAAGAAATAGATCTTAGAAAAAATTTCATTATATCATAACACATGAAAAGAAGCAGAATTAATAAACATGGATCATGTTGAAAGGAAAGAGATTTCAAAAACATATAACCCATGGAAGAGAAATGGGTTTCATAAAAACTATGGCTTTAAAAATAAACCATTCATAGAAACGATATGAATGGATCCATTAGAAAATTTCATAGAAAATAATAAGCAATATCAAAATATGTATTCATATAGGGAAAATAATTTTTCAACCTAATTATAAAACATTTATTTATGAAAATTCACTTTCTAGATTTAAATGTAATTTGAATACATAGAACCTTTTAAAAATATTTTTCATAGAAAATACATTGAAATTTTATAAAGGATTAATGAATTCATTTTGAAATACATTTTCATGAATACTTAAAAAAATAAACTTCAAAACAATTTAAATCAATTTTTCTTTGAATACACATTGAAAACTTGTAAAAGAACTTGAAAACTCTTTGGAAATCGTTGTACTTGAAAACATATAAACAAATCAAGAAATCATTTTGAAACCAATTTTTCATGAAAACATATTAATGAATGTTGAAAAATTTGAAATCCTTTTTCATTGAAAATATATTTTGAAAACATTTTCTTAAATATTACCCATTTTAAAAATTCAAAGGGTGTTTGATGAAATGATGGTGGGTAAACACTTACATTCCATACATGGTGAAAAAACATTTTGTTTTCATAGTAAAAATTGTTAAAATAGTGACTTGTTTGGAAATTGACCAGAATATTCCATTGAATATATTGGTAAAAGAAAACAATTCTACAAATTTATTTTATATCTTATTAGATAATGGGGTAATATTCTTCGAACCCATTTCTTTAAAATGTAGATTTCTAACCTAAGAAAGGATAAATTCGGATTTCCAAAAAACAAATTCTTAACTATCTTATGTACCAAAGAGTAGAAAATGTTACAAATACTTATGAATATCATGAAATAATATTGGATAATTAAATTCATGAATATTATTCAGATATAGATCATAATATTTCATCAAATAAATCATAAACATAAACAATCTTGAAAAAGAATGATATTATCTCAATAAACTCTTGAAACTTGGTATCATAGGATCATGAAATCCATGTATGGAAAGAAAAATACATGTAGATTATAATATCATGAAATTATTTATATTCATGATATTTTATATAAAATGGAATTATATGAAATAGTAAAAAGAGTTTATGTGAAAAATAAAATTCGATTCTCAAATAAGACAAACTGAGACAACACATTCTTACCGATATGGAAACATATGAAACATAAATAAAATTAAATAAGGATCATAAAATAGTCATATGAAAACCCATAAATTTATTTATAATATAAATATAATAAAAACATGGTCATTACATACACTACACCAATGGAAATAGTAGTGAACATAACATGTATCTCATGGAAATTAAAAGTGAGTTGAAATCCCCTTACGTAGTATCTTGAATCTCTATCCTCATACAAGTTTCCCATATAATAAATATAATTATATTATAAAAATTTTACATAATAATATTATTAAACATAATTCCATATATTGTTTTATTTTGACTTTATAATACCCTATTGTTAATAATCCTATGAAAAGGATTCAATTCAGGTAATATTCGATTTATTTTTCAAATGTGTCATAGTTTGTTACATCTTTGGTTATTATAGTTATATCATGATTCCATAATTAAAAACATGGTATAAATATCTAGTATATATATTATATTGGAATTATAACAATATATAGAATATATGAGTATGAAATCGAATACACCATTCATTAAAATGGTAAGACGTCTGTACACATAAACGTTGTTTCCATCTTTATTATTTTATTGAAAAAATGTTTATAAATGATATATATATATATATTATCTAGTAGAATTTATATATCATATATATCACTTATGTTCATTAAAACCACACATAATCCATTCCATGTGGTGTGTGAGTTAATCACATCGATTTGAGTGGGAGGTAGTCCATATTTCCTTAACTTTGATTGTCGTATTAACTCCAATTTTAAAGTAAATAGACGTGTTTTGTAAAAGGAATAAATAATATTAAATAAATAGTTAATATAATATATGAAATATATAAATGTTATATTCATCCTAATGGACAACATGATTTGTGGTAAAGAAGAAATGAACAATCATATTTTCGTGAGGTAGTTGTTTGCCGTACACAGAAATAGTATGTTTAACATCCATTAGATTGGGGTTTCAATAATTTTAGGTCTTACCACTTTCATAACAATATCGTAGTTTGTAAAGGACACCTGTTTTGGAACACAAGAACAAAATAATGATATTGGAGGGGTGGAGAAGGAAAATAAATGGAAATAGATTGAGAGAATACATTACCTCTAAATCGGATAACCGCTTTTGGTTTGTGCCAAAATGATTCCTTGGAAAGATTTATGCCCAAAGGGAGGATTTGAGGTCAAATAATGTTTTTGGGAGGATACATGGGATGATATTTGGTTATCATAAATGGTTCGAGAGGTGTGAGTAATGGGTAGAGTTGGTGGACTATTATAGGGACGAAAAATGAATTATTTCGAATTTCTAGAAACATGTTTGTGGTGAACATGATCTTACCTAAAAATATTATTAAAAAACCCAAACTAACAAATGAATGTTTTTTGGACGAAATATTGGCATGAAATGGGTGTTGGAATTGTTTTTGGGTCATTTATGCCCTTGTGTTTTAGATTTAGTTCCTAATTTTTCTCAATTGGGCCTTAACCACTGAGATTAATTTTAGTAACTTTTACTAATAATTATTGTCCTAAATTAACATAGTATTATTATAAATTAAATATTAAACTAAATATAATGGTTTATTTTGTATTTCATGAAATTAAAGTCACTAAAGAGGAAAAATTAAAATTAATTTTAATCTTGGAGATGAGATAAAATAATGGGGTTTTAATGTATCAAAAAGTTCAAAAGTTTGTTAAGATTTTTTATTCTATTTCCAAGTGAAATTGATTATAATGAATTATATTGTATTAATATCTTTAATATTTATTATATTTGACCTTAAAAAATATTTATAATATAATTTATCATTAATAATTATATAGTCATTTTTAATTAAAAACATCATTTTTTATTATTCATCAAAAAATGATGTTACTGAAAAAAAAAATCAACCAAGGATAAATTATATTTGATGAATTAAAAGTTAATTTTATTTTATAAAATTAAATTTCTAAATTATTCTAAAATTATTAAAAAATTTACAATTCAAGGAACCGGTATTGTTAACTGAAAGACTTTACAAAAAATCTCATCTTGTATTTTTTGTATGATTTATTTAAATAAAAAAAATTATAATAATAATAGAAAAGTTTTTATAAATATTTCTATAACTATGTTTAATTTTTAGGTCATAATTAACACATTTAATAAATTATATAAATTTTTTTTGCATATATACATCGCGTTGTTTTCATAGTATGCCAAATTGGTATTTCTTGTAGTGCAAACAACATCAGTAATGCATGTAGCGCAGGACAATTTGGTATTGAGTTTGGATGGAATGTTTGACATATTTTTTAATATATATATATATATATATTAATAGATATAAATATTTCTAGTGTCAAGAGAAATTAAAAATATTTAAATGATAAATTAATTAGTTAAAAAATAATTTTCAAAATCTCAGTCTGTTAAAGTAAGCGTATTACATGACATTCTTGTCCAAATGCCTAAAATATTATATGATTCACATCATTAGACAATTGGAAAAAACGTTATTTCACTAATATTAAACGTAGAATAGCCTAATATGGTTAAAGGGATCAAACTGTTATGATTTTAATGGAAAAATGTTTGAAATAGGCTATTCACTTGCCTCAATCAGACACCCGGTGAAAAAGTTACATTTCACCTCATCACGCTCGAACGGTGTATCTTGGACCTGGGTGGGGAGTCTAAATTAAATACCCAAAATTCATTATAAAAAAATTTCCTCGATTTTTGTGTCTTGACACCCCGTAATATTCATCAAATATTTGTTTTAAGAAGAAGTTTTTCCAGATACAATATTTCACAACAAAAACAACAACAATATTATTATTATTCATAGAAATTATGTGCAGTTGGGCCACACACCAAAATTATTTATCCAACATTGTTCATGAAATGAACATATTAATTTATGTTTCATGATTCTATAGGTATCATGTCCAATAGACTTATCATATAAAATATATAACCGATGGAGTTTTATTTAACCAAAATTAATAATACTAATATTTTTTATTAATATTATTTCACTTTTTATATAAAGTCATGATTCCCTTACCATTATTCTAAGTGGGTTACATTCCACTCCCTCCAAAATAATTTTCTATTTTATTTTATTAAAATCTATTTACTCTCTATCACTTATCACTATCTCCTTCCATGATTTTTTTAAACTGAAACCCTAATCAGACCACTGGTTATATCACACGACAACACCTCCCATCAAAAAAATGCCTCAGATATTTAAGACACCATATGAAACCCCTTCATCATTGAAATATTCTGAAACATATCACCCTAACCCCATTTTAGTCATTTTTTTCATTACATTATGATGCTTCCCCTATATACTCTTGCTCGATCCAATTCCCAGCGTTGAAGACACCACTAACTGATCTACTTCCCACATTACCACTTATAATATATCATTTCCACTAGTCACCAATAGAGCTATTGGATTCCATCATCCATTGAATATTTGGTAGAAGAGGAAAAAAAGAGATCATTTATCCCACAAAAATGTGCAAGATCATTATAAAATGATTGATATTTGTAATGGGGGTCAATAAATTTATTATTCCCAAAAGAAATAAAATGATAAATTTGTGAAAATTTATTCTTCTAGATCAAATCATTGTTAATGTGTTGAAATAAAAAAACTAAATCCTAGAATTCAAGAATAATGAATCAAATGGGGGTAAAAATACACAAATCTAAATTTCTACCTCTATATTCAATCACTCATTGATGAAGAACGCCCTTGCTAAAGGAGGAGTCGGTTTGTTTCATTCATCACACTTTAATTCCTCATGATTCAATAATTTCATATCATCTGACCTTGATTCTCCAATGGAATGAAAGAGTGTATACTTGGAAAATTATCCATATTAAGAGACTAACCGTATCTAGTTTTCCATGGTCATATATTTATAACCATTTTATATTAGGTTAAATGAATGAATTGATAAAATATTTAAATCCAATTAATGCACTTACAATAAAAAGGGTTGTGCATGTCCCACACTGACCCATTTTATGTCACGCATTGGGTACACAATGAATTATGAACACAAACATTGTCCTATTTTTTTATTAGAGACTATATTTATGAGATATTCCAATTTTTCATAAAAATGTTATGTGGGTAGTAAAAGTATATTTAATATTTTTATAAAAGTAATTTCCGACTCCCCGGGCATTGAAATCGCAAGCTGTCTCAGTGCTTGTTTCTAAAAATATTTCTAGAAATATTCCAATTTCATACATGGAAAAACCATAGTCCCTAAAATATTCCATTCTCTAGGTATTTTCATCCCCAAAATCAACAATTTAGACGAAATGTGGGGATACTAAGCCCAAATATGGATTTTTCATACATATTTCCTACTCTATGATGTATAGCCAATAGAGGAGTTTAAATCCCATTCAAAATATCCTCTTAAAATGTGTTTGGAATTACTTTCTATCTCTTAAAAAGGATCACATGATTACTATATTTATAATATCTATTTGGTGATACTTCAAAGGATATCTGGTCAAGGAGTAATTTTCTATCCATGTCCCCTAGAAGGTAGTCCCTCCACATTCTCAGGGAAACGACTACCATTGAAAACTCTTGATAGGGAGTCAAGTAGTTTTGATCATTGGGTCTTATCTAACCCAAATCATTTGATATAATTTTCAATAGCTGCATCAATGGTTGATTCCAATCATGCTAGTGTACTGAAAAATTGGGCAGGTGATTAGACTCATCCAACCAAGAGAATCTATACATAGAACGAACATGTGATACCTCACACATCCTTGCCTCTCATAGAAGGAGAGTGCCCCCAAACCCAAAACTCCACCATACACATAAGTGGAATCCCATGAAAAAGGGTCAAGAAAACATACACTGGAAATGCCATGACCAATTCTAAAACTCCATCGTAAAACCGCATCCTAAATACACAAGTCATAGGGTCTCATCCAACATTTCACGATACAATCATCTTTGGGTGGAATTGAAATGAACTCATAGTTTTTATTGTGTTTTAAAAATATGTCTTAGTGGGGGAAGATCCCCTCTTCCTCATGCATTTGAAGCTAAAAAAACAATAGTAACAAAAGGATACAATTATGTCTTGTGTCACCCCAATTTAAACTCGAGTAATGAGAAGAATGAAAATAGTACTGGAAAAAAAATCTATAAATTTAAACTAGAAATGGTATAATGAAAATTTTGTGTACTTCTTATCATCCAATTTCATGTGGGGTCATAAGAATCCATATCATGTTTCTATCCACATTCTTGACCACCAAATAATTATTCTTGGAGTGGTCCACCTAATGATGGTGGAAGAGGATATCATAGTAGAAAACACCACCCATAGATCCTCCTCCTACTCTTCCTTCTATGCCTCCCTGGGGACCACGATGCTCTCTCCTGAGAGATCCCTCATCATAGAATTGCTTTTGTTGTAGAGGTATATCACCTATATATTATTCCTCCTCAACATATATGGTCAAGAATTCATGCACCTTGTGTCCCCACCCGTTACAAACATATCACTGACACACTCAAGGTGTCCTTGGTGCTCTACACTATCATGGAACCATATGACCACATGATTGTGTCCAGTCATGGGTATACATCATTTTCCTCATGTATTAACACTTTCCTTCCACTGTAGATGATTTAGCCTTAGGATTCCAACAAACGACTCTAGATATAAAAAATACCACTAAAAGAAATCTCACTTTAACCAATTCCTACACTAGAACCCCATAATAGGTGGGGATGAAAAAGGGAAATTTTGTCTCAGATATCTCTACAAAGTCCCTGCTCAATAATTCATGCTTATAAGTATCTATCCCAACTCATGTCTAGGGTGTTTTTTGGAAGGTCAGTAAATATACTAGTATACTCATGCGATTTCATACCTTCTTTATTTCAGCTCTAGAAGGTCTAAAATCATGAATGACCATAATTTGTATGGGTAGTACTCCTCACAAAACAATAGTTTGATGTAATACCAGGATACTTTCAACTCATCATTCATCTTTGTAACAAGTCTCTATAAACAACCATCTACACCATGAAAGATTCTAGCTACCGGTTTTTCCATCTAATCTATTGTGGTCTAAACAAACATGAATAAAAATTCCTCCTACTATTGCTAATCATCTGATTACTGATTATCTGGCTCTCCATATATCATTAGTGTTCTTTGATGATGGATCTCACAGAGCACGCAAAGCCAATGTGCACCCTCTAATAGCTCTATTGGAATGTTGTAATGCTAAAAAGGGGGAGTTCCTACTACATGCCCACTTATAGGAAGGGGGTCACCAGATAGACCCTGAACAGAGGCCTCTCCCATAATTGAATCGTTTCCACGAACCGAAGCTGGTATCCTTGCTGGATGTCGTTGAAGACACATCATGAAATTTATCAAGAAATACCACAATCATGTGAAGGGATGTATATATATATCAATAATAAGGGAGAGACATATCAAAAAGTATTTTCAAATACTCAAATCAATATGATTCACATTACATTATTACTAGAAACAAATGTCTCAACATATAATGTCAAAAAGAAGGTATTCAATGTACTCGTGAAAGGATTGGATTACCATCAAACCATTAATAGACTCCCTAGATTGACAGATGCACTCGTGACACTTCTACATGGATTCCCAAAATAAAACATAATCCTCATCGAGGGATACATTCGAAGAACATCATATGTAATGAACATTTCCTAATACAAACCATTCAAAATCTGAACGAAGCATTAGCTCGAGCTGTAACTAGACCATAATAGCCTCCATACGACTAGGGTGGAAAAAATCATTGAAAGCACTAATAAATTTGTGTATTCCTTTTTCTAATTACTTATACAACCACCATACACGGTGAAAAGGCCTTATATCCTTAAGCTCCACTGATGTCCCCATTAACCAGTCTGTCATCTACAAAAGACAAGAAAAATGTAGAGCCCAAATATTGACATACATGTACATTACATTAATTTAGCGGAATACTAAATACATAACAAAACCATACACCCAAGGACCGTAGTATTTTAGTGTATTTGTAAACTCATAACATAATCTTCTAATCATGGTGAAAGATCATCAACATCTCTCATAAATATCATTCCCTTTTGTTTACTTACATAAAACTATTCCTTATATCTTGGGGAAGAGAAACCATAGAAAGAGTGAGCTCGAATGTGAATTAAGGGAAAACATGGAGAAAATAAACAAATCACAGACATTTGAACTTAAAAAATATGAACATAAAGTTTAAACATCAAAATCATGATTTGTGAAATAAATATTGGCAGTATGTAAGGAATAGATCCTAAAGGTACGTAAACCAGGATAAACGTTCATGGTAATAAAACATGTAATTGTGTAAAACCATTAAGCACATGATATGATTTTCATCTTATATGGGAAATAGTTTTGATAAAACACTTGAAATGAATTCTTGAGGAAAATATCCTTTCTTCTTCAAAATCATTTTATTTTCACAAAATGACATTTAATTTCAAAAGAAAAGGATTTTTTTGAATGTAATCATGAAATAATGTAGATAAATCTTCATGGAAATAAGGTGTTATGAAACCTACAAAATCCATTAACATAAGATAAAAAAACAGTTTTCTTTACTTTTTCCGGAAAAGTTAAAAAGTACCTCTTATGGTAAACAAAAGAAATATTCCTTACATACTACATAGTAAATGTCAAAAATGGGTAAACATGTCTTCAATAATACATGAAACAATAGTAACCACTTTATAAAAACATTTTTATAAATCATGAACATGGATGATAAAAATAACTCCAGTAAATACTTACGAATAAACAATCTCAGATAAGAATGAGATTGGAATACTTATCCCTTACCTTATGTCCAATTTCATCCGTATGTGTCTGAGACTATAGTATAGTGGGTTTAAACATATTATTAACTTGTAACGGAACCATAATAATATTTATTATATCATATATGATTCACTTAGGTCTTTATATTATTCTTTCATTTGTCAATTCCAATTTAAAGCATTGTTTTGTTTAATAATCGTTTCATTTATCGTACGTGTTCGGATTTGTTTTTCTTGATATTATTACATATATCATGATTTATTTACTTCCAAAATGTAAACCATGATTTATATATAGTATATATTCAGTATATATATATATATATAATAGATAGATTAATGAAATGAAATACATTGTTCATGGAGACGGTAGGTCGTACGTACGCATGAACGTTGTTTTACTTTACTTATTGACTTTAATAGAAGTATGTAATGACATATATATATATATATACATGAATATAAAAGAATTATTATGTCATATATTTCATGATTACATGTTATATATAATTTATTATCATTCCTGAATGGTTAACATGGAAAATGAATCTCATCATGTCATGGAGATGGTAATCTGTAAGTACGCACGAGCGATGATATCGTTCCCATAATTATTGAATGGAATTGGAGTGGATGATGTAATATATCAGAATCAGTATGATGTTATAATAATAATATATAGTTATTATTTTGACCATTATCCCCATCCATGTATGGTGGTGGAGGAGAAAAAGATTACACCACAGCGTGGAGACGGTATTTTGTACGTACACATGCACGGTGATTTAATTTTATATAGGATTGATAGAAAGTGAAATAGGGTTGTTTCATATTTATAATAACATATAATTATATTATTTATACTTATTTTGTTACTTTAGAATGAAACAACTAAATAATAGGAAGTACAAGAATAAAGAACCTTCAATGAATCGGTAGAAGAGATTACCTCTTCTTCAACGAACTTACTTTGAACATTCAATTAAGGCACTAAGAAATCTCTTTTGAGAAGACCAGGACCTCTATTATGTGTCTAGGGAAGTGGAGAAGGGAAATGGGTAGGGTTTGGCCGAGATTGAATACTCAAAATGGTGTTAGGAGGAGAGGGATGAGGTGCCCTTTTATAAGAGAAGAGAGGGGCACTTTTGGAAACCTCAAAAATATTAATTTATCATAAACTCAAACCCCACATAAAAACATCCAAAATTACTCAAATTAGATTATGAGATTATATAAGGTTGTTATATCCTCAGAAAATAAAATTCATACTTGTTGGTAATTTCTTTTAAACCTTATCATTTTTTATCCTTATTTATTCTATTTATTTTTATTTGTGGTAATAAGATTCTAAATTCTAAATTGTTATAAATACTTACTAATGTGTTTTGAATTGTCCATAATTGTATAGTATATAAATTTTAGACCATATAAATTTGAATTTATAATTTTTAAATTATTTTGTTATTTTTATACAATTTAATAATATTATATTTTTATAAAATAACAATAGTGTCAATGTTGTCACTAGTCATTTATTGGAATTTAAATAAAATCCACACCGAGTATATAATCAAACCAAAATATTTAGTATATTCATAACATGTCATATTTATCTAGAAAATTTGTGGATAAAATTAAATAGTTCATATAACATTTATTTTAATATTTTAAAACCATTTATTGGATATTTCAATCTATAAAATAATTTATACATCACTATTGTGTCATCATTAATGATAATTATTTAATCCACAAAAAAATTCTAAATAAATTCACATGATATAGATAATTTTATTAAATTTTTTGTGACTATTTATGTTAGAAGTTTTATGAAGATTATCAATAAATTAAAATTATTACACTTATAAGATATAAGAGAGTGACATGTTGTCACTTTCATTGGTTTTAATAATAATTACATCATTTTCATGGTCAAAAGTTCATGAAATAAATCTATTCCAACTCTTAAGTGATATGGGTAAACTTTTATTCATCCAATAAAATTATGGAAGGTGTTAGGTAAATTTTATAATATTATTTTTACCCTTAATTAACTAATTTACCTTAAACTGTTATAAATACAATTTACCGTAGTTCCTATTCATAATGTCTAAAAATAAAAAGTATCCTATAAAAAAACTGGACCTACTGATTCCAAAAATATAATCCATTTTTAGAAATTCAAAACACAAAATTTGAAGTATTTAATTTCAAATTAATCCCGTTGTTGAGAATATGGGTTTTAAAAGTTAAAACATTGCAAAAGATTGAAATGTTTTTACCTATGAATTCAGTGTAAAATTAATGCTAATGAAATTAATTGTACTGAATTGTAAAGATGTATTCTATTTATACTTTTAAAGCATTCAAGAATATATTTTAACGATATAAATTATCTTGATGAAAAATGTTGTTTTTAATTAAAATTTAGCGTATTTTTACTATTCATCAAAATATGAAAGTTAACAGAAAAATATTTAAAAATTATCCAAAGAAAATTGTTATATAATTATTGCAATGAATATGTTTATTTTTTCATATTTAACTCATAAACTTGTCAAGAACTAGATTTAATGTGGGTCAGCCATCAAAAGGCGGCAAAGCTACATGTTTTAGAAAATACTCATTTTACCCGAAAAATTTATTTTGTTCTCATACCATTTTCTAGAATATGAGTAAGATTAATGATCTTGTTATTAAATTAAAATTGTGATTATTAATATCCATAATGGATTGTTTATAATAATATATCATTTTTTAGTAAAAAACATTGTATTGCGCATAAAACACGCCATTGATAAATGTCGCTCTTGTGTAAAACACATGCCAAGAATTGTGTTTGCGTATACTACATATTAATTCGGTGTTACATATAGTGCAAGCTAATCTTGGTGTATAGTACAACAAAAGAAATCAAAGAAAATAAAAATAATATTTCTCAAAAAATCTCGGGGTGTTACATTCTACCCCCGATAAAAGGAATTTCTCCCTCGAAATTCATCAGGGTTATAAATGGTTTCTTACTTAAATGTTTCTTTCATAGAAACCCACATCATAAAAAGGAATACCAAATCTTGATTTTAAAAACTAAATTATGAAACATAATGGTTATCCAAATTTACACATCACTGGGTTTCCACATAGGAGAATATAGGTGAAAATATGGGAATGGAAGAGAAATCTAACCATCATGTTCTGATGGAGAGTGGTAAAGAACATGGTTATGAAAAACCCAACAATCACAAAGCCATAAATTTCTGATTATCTATGGTACCATCAAATTCATCAGAAATGAGGGTACTAGGACAATTTTTTTGGTTTTCAATACCATTTCCCTAATGTTGATGAATTTTTGCATAAGTGTAAATACTTACTTGATTCTAGTGTAATATCATCATTGGTCATTCCATGAACAATTTCCACTTCATCTCTTATTTAAAGAAAAGAAGTCTAATTTTTCCTTAAAATGTTATAAGATCATGCGATAGAATTATAGGTTATTCCATCTGTCTCAAAAACTTATCAAAAGTTATTCAATATACATAAGTCCATCTATGGTGATATTAACCATATATGATTCCAAAAATAGACTTATACTTAAACTATCATACAACTTAATAAAATAAAACTAATTTCTAAAATCCAGGGAGTTATTGTAGGCCAGTTCTGGGAAATAATGGCTTGTCTTACTTCGGTTATGGGTTCGATTTCCGCATCCTTGTTCGACGCGATGGGTTGTCGCTCGTCATACATGTTTTCCATTTTCTAAAACTATAATATAATTAAATTTCAAAAATAATATAAAAAAGTTATAGCCTTAAACAATACTATCTAATGTCTAACTGAATACATTCATATATTTAGTCTTATCAAAAATACTTCTGCCCAATCTCATTGTATAATGAAAAAGATTACTAAACAGGTCATATAACAAGCTTGTGAATACCATCATTTAACCATAAATCATAAGATATATCTTGTTGGTCATATTCCAAACATGTGAATACCTTAATCATGTATTCTCTTAAAAAATGAATTACCATATAAACTTATTGAAAACATGAATGTTGTAAAAGGTTAATTATTTCCAAATACCAAAATCCCAAAATTTCGATATACTAAAACCATGATGTCACTTTTTTATTTATATTATTAATGAGATCATTAATACTATAAAACATATTATTTTCTTCTTATCCCTTCATTATGCGCATTTTATCTGCTTTATAAATATGTTTCAATCACTTTTCATGGTTATGGGTACCATATAATTTTTGAAAACCATAATAAACCAATAAATAGATATTCTAATATTCTATGATATTATAAATGTGATTCCACAACACTATTTTAGAATCCATTTACATATACACTAAATAATTTCACCACTTTGTTGTCATATTCAAATTTACCAATAGTGATTGCATGTGACTTCCCTTTGTCCTTGGCCTTAAGAGGTTGTTGATGTCGATCATCATTAACCCTTGGGTTAGGGAATTGTTTAGCATAATGCCCCATTTCCTTGCACTGGTAGCATTTAAGTGATGGTGGATCATTCTCTATAGTCTTTTATCTATTCACATCATTAGCTACCATTTTCCTATTAGTTTTACAATCAATTGCTCAATTAACTTCTTTTCCACACATTAAACATCTTCTATTCCCTTTGATACAACCTCTGCCATGCTTTATTCCACACATTGTACATAACGAAACATTTGTCTTATTTTCACTATTGTTTTGAGAATTTTCCATGAACTCCATCTTTCATCTCTTGTCAAAACCATAAGATGGATATGTAACACCAACTTATAGTTCTACTTTTCCATCACAACACACAATTTCATCATAGATACTGAATTATGTTATCGGTAATTCCCTTTGAAGACTTTGTTTTAATCCCCTGAAGAATCGATCCACTTTACATTCAGGATGGATGATAAATCCAGATGCATACCTTGCAATCCTTGTAAAATTAACCTCATATATACCTACATATTCATCATCATTTTTCATAAGCTCAAGGAACTAATTTTCCATCTTTTTTAGAAGAATATGAGGGAAGTACTTATTGAAATACAAGTTCTTGAACTCATCCCATTCCATGGATTCAATATCAACTTGGGTCCCTGTATTCTTAATTAGAGTCCACCACTAGTCTGCTTCATCTTCTAAATGGTAAATAGCCAAAATGAATTTTTCATGTTCTGAACAGTGAAGTATGGAAAATATATTTTCAACGGTACTGATCCATTGTCCAGCAACAAGTGGATTAGAAGACCCACTGAAAGTATGTGGACATTGCATCATGAAGGACTCAATAGAATATGGTTCTTTTCTCTGCTCATTTGGATGTCCAGAATGATTCATACCATGTGTATGAAAATAAATAAGATCTTTCACTCAATTTCCCATAAAATTTTGTTGTTTATAAGGACAATCATTTCATTTCCTAGTGCATTTATCATTAACATGGTTCCTTCATGTTCCATCCATTATCTACAACCCAAAAAGAATAGTGTGAGAGGAAAAAATCCTACTAGGAAAACAACATAATAAAGGGGATTAATTTCAATATCTAACATCTTAGGTTTAATCCTAGGTTATTCATGATCATTTTCAAAATTCTAGGACTGTATCCTATACTTATACTTATCCTTATGGACATCCATACACATAACATTGAAATATATCTTGGTATCTCACTAATTATTTCGCATCCTAGTTTCCAAAAGATAACTAAACCTTTCCACTGATACCAATTGTAGATACCCATGATTTACGTACATGGACAGTAAATAACTTTAGCATAATAATTAATACATAACAAAAAAAGACACCCAATGACCGTAGTAGTTTAGTGTATTTAAAAAATCAGAACATAATCTTCTAATCATGGTGAAAAATCATCAACATCTCCCTTAAAGATCTTCCCCTTTTGTTTTCATACCTAAAACCAATCCTTATATCCTGGGTAAAGGAAACCGTAGAATGGGTGATCTTAAATGCTCAGAAAGGGTAAAGACAGAGAAAATAAAACAAACCATATACATTTGAACTTAATGAACATGAACATAAAGTTTAAACATCAAAATCGTGAGTTGTGAAATAAATCATGGCAGTACGTTAGGAATAGATCATAAAGGAAATAAATCATGATAAAATAGCATGGGAATAAAACATGAAATTTTGAAAAACCATTAAGTATGTGATATGACTTCCATAGTAGCCAAGGCAATGCTACCAAGACCATCGCAGTGGACAAAGTCCAGTACTGAACCGGGTTTACTTGTCATTCTAGCCATGTATTACTTAATCGGATTTACATTCCATTCTATCCATGTTTATCTCATGAGATATAAATCAATACCCATTGCATTGGAAGTAGATATAGGTACCACCCATATCATAATTAAATCATTCTTATGTGTGTCATAAAATAAACATAAATCATTAAACATAACCCAATGAATAAAATGAGTTTCATTAACATCATCCCATCATAACATAATCCATATAAAACAAATGGATATCATTTGATCATAAGAAAAATCAATCCATGTAAATAATAGAGACATTATACTTGAAACATAACCATACAAAATAATTTCATCTTATATGGGAAATAGTTTTTATAAAACACATGAAAGGAATTCTTGATAAAAATATCCATTCTTCTTCAAAATCATTTTTTTCACAAAATGCCATGTAATTTTAAAAGAAAATAATTTTTTTGAAAATAATCATGAAATCATGTAGAAAAATATTCATGTAAATAAGGGGTTATGAAACCATAAAAATCCATTCACATCGTATATTTTTAAAAACATTCTTATTGTTCTCTTTCAAGAAAAGTCAAAAAGTACCTCATATGGTAAACAAAAAAATGATTCCTTCCATACTACATAGTAAAAGTCAAAAAGAGGTAAACATGAATTAAAACATACATGGAAAATGGCAAAAACTTTATGAAAACTTTTTTATAAAACACGGAAAAGGGTGATAAATATAAACCCAGTAAATACTTAAGAATAAACAATCTCGTATAAGAACGAGATTTAAATAATAATCCCTTACTTTAAGTCTCATTTCATCTGTATGTGTCCGAGACTCCAGTATAGTGGGTTTAAACAAATTATTAACTTGTAACAGAACCATTATAATATTTATTATATCATATATGATTCACTTAGGTCGTTATATTATTCATTAATTTGTTAATTCTATTTTAAAGCAACGTTTTGGGTAATAATAGCTTCATTTATCGTACGTGTTTGGACTTGATTTTCTTGATAGTATTACATATATAAAGATTTAATTACTTACAAAATGTAAAACATAATTTATATATCATATATATTCAGTATATATATATATAATAGATAGATTAATGAAATGAAATACACCGTTCATGGAGACGGTAGGCCGTACGTACACATGGAAGTTGTTTTTTATTCCTTGTTGACTTGAATAAAAGTAAGTAGATGAAATATATATATACCTAAATACAGTAGAATTATTATGTCATATATTTCATGGTTACATAATATATATACTTTATAATCATTCTTGAATGGTTAACATGGAGAGTGAATTTCATTACGTCGTGGAGACAGTAATCCGTACGTACGCACGAGCAACGATATAGTTCCCATAATTATTGGATGGAATTGGAGTGGATGATGTAATATCTCAGAATCAGTATGATATTATAATAATCATATATAATTATTATTTCCACCATTATATCAATCCTTTTATGGTGGTGATCGAAAAATAGATTACACCACGGCATAAAGACGTTATTTAGTACGTACGCACTCGCGATGATTTCGTTTTTCGTAGGATGGATAGAAAGTCAAATAGGGTTGTTTTATATATATAATAACATATAAGTATATTATTTATACTGATGTTATCACTTTATAATGAAACAAATAATGAATATTATGTAAAAGAATAATGAAACATTAAAAGAATCGGTAGAAGAGATTACCTCTTCTTCAACGCACTTCCTTTGAACTTACTCTTAAGACACTAAAGATGGAATTATCAGAAGACCAGGACATATATTTTGTTTCTAGGGAAGTGGAAAAGGGAAATGGGTAGGTTTTGGTAGAGATTTAAGGCTCAAAATGGTCTTTGGAGGAGAGGGATGAGGTGACCTTTTATAAGAGAAGAGAGGGGCACTTTTGGAAACCTCAAAAATATTAATTTATAATAAACTCAAACCCCACATAATAAAATAAAAAATGACTCAAATTTAAATATTAGATTAGATATGGTTGTTATCTCATCATACAATAAAATTTAGACATTATGGGAATTTATTTTAATCCTTATATGTTTTTAATCCTTATTTAATATATTTAATTTTATTTGTGGTAATAAGATTTTAAATTATAAATTGTAATAACTAATTACATATGAGTTGTGAATTTTCCATAATTGAATAATTTATGACAGTTTAGACTTTATAAATTTCAATTTATAATTTTTAAATAATTTTTTGATTTTTCAAAAATTTAATAATATGTTAATTCTTTAAAATAACAAGTGTCAATTTTGTCACTATTCATTTATTTGAATTTAAATAAAATCCACATAGAGGATATATTCAAACCAAAATATTTAATAGATTTATATAATGTCATATGAATCTAAAAAATTAGTGGAGCACATTAAATAGTTATTATAATATTTATTTTAATATTTTTAAAACCATTTATTTGATATTTCAATATATAAAATAATTTATACATCACTATTGTGTCATCGTTACTGAAACGTATTTAATACCTAAAAATTGTAAATAAATTCACATTTTGTAGATAATTTTATTATATTTCTGGTGAATACTTACATTCAATGTTTTATGAAGTTTATCATTAAATTATTATTATTACACTTATAAGATAAAAGAGAGTGACATGTTGTCACTTTCTTTGGTTTTAATAATAATTTCATCATTTTCATTGTCAAAAGTCCATGAAATGAATCTATTCATATCCTTAGGTGATATGGGTATACTTTTATTCATCCAATAGAATTTTTTCAGTTGTTATGGTAATTTTATAACATTATATTTACCCTTAATTACTTGATTTACCTTTGACTGTGGTAAATAAAATTTACCATAGTTACTATTCATAATGTATAAAAATAAAAAGTATCCTATTAACATAATTTGTACCCACTGATTCTAAATATGGAATCCATTTTTCCAAATTCAAAAAACAAAAGTTGCAGTATTTACTTTAAAATTAATCTCATTGTTGAGAAAACGAGTTTTAAAAGTTAAAATATTTTAAAAGATTGAAATGTTTTTACCAATGAATTCAATGTAGAATTAATGCTAATAAAATACATTATATTAAATGGTAAAAATATATTCTATTTATACTTTAGAACCATTCAATATTATATTTTAACCATAAAAATTATCTTGATGAAAAAAGTTGTTTTTAATTAAAATTTAGCATATTTTTTCTATTCATCAAAATATGAATGTTAACAGAAAAATATTAATAAATTATCCAAAGTAAATTTTTATATAATTATTTTAATGAATAAGGATATTTTTTCAAATTGAACTCATAAACATGTTAAATACTAGATAGAAAGTGGTTGTTCCATCAAAAGGCAACAAAAATAATTTTTTTTGAAAAAATACTTATTTTTCCCAAAAATTTTATTTTGTTCTAATACAATATATTAGAATATGTGTAAGATGAATTATATTGTTATAAAATTAAAAATTTGGTTAATACTATTCATAATGGCTAGTTCATAATAATATATCATTGTTTAGTGAAACTCGGTATTGCCTACGACACATGCTATTGAGGTAGGTCGCTCTTACGTGCAACACAAGCCAAGAATAGTGTTTGTGTATAATAAAAGCTAATGCGTTGTTGCGTATACCGCAAGATAATATTTGTGTAGTGTAGGACACAAGACATCAATGAAATTAAAAATAATATTTCTCATAAAATCTCGAGGTGTTACAACAAATTTTAGTAAAATCCCATGTGTGGGTGAATATATACATACCTAGTATAATTCCCTAAAAGGGGTGAAGGGGGGTATTAAAAGATTCAACTGAAGATGAAACTAGTAGATAGAATAGATTCTTTCCAAAGGTTTAAAGTCAGTATCCTAACTAACTATGTGTTTTATTATTTCTTTATATTTTTTGTGATACTATTTTCCCCTTTATTATGACTATATTCTAGGTTTTTATAGCCTCATAGTTATATATTACCCATTAAATCACATTAATCATTACTCTCTGAGTTATATTCCTCATGATCCCAAAATTCCATTCAATAAGTCAGTATTCCTAGAGAACTATCCCCATTACGCCATATTCTAAATGAGGTAATATCATAATCACAATAACATGTCACAATGAGTCATGAATAACATATATATCATAGGAATGTATTCCCCATGAAGAAAACTCATCAGTACTGGTCAATATCCCATGAATGTAAACTGTGATGGTATTTTTATGGGTTAGTCCCAAACCAATACTTAATAAAAACATTTATCCCATATATCCACTCCACATGACTTTAACCCAGATGTGGGGGTAATGGTTATGTTCCCTTATAAGGAACCACAATTTCACTTTTCACATGATAATAAATGGTATGATGTGTCCCAATAAGTGGCATCATAATATGAGGGTTTTGATTCTCTACACAGGGATGTGCATGAATCCCCTTTTTATACTACATAAAAACATCGTAAAACCTATTATCTAACAATATGATGTTACAATCTGTTATAATAAACTATTCGGTTTTAAAAAGTATTATAAACAACTATTAATGGTAAATGTAGAGAGTGTATTATGAATAAAAATATTTACATCAACTCGTGACAATGATTAATTCACTAGAATAGGGATAACCACTATAGAATTTAATTTTGGGTAGGATTATAAAATGTTAAATATATCTAAAAGAGAGTCATGGAATAAGAAATGATTTATTCAATTAAGTGTGAGATGATCAAAACTAACCATCCTCTAAAATGACAAAAATTCCAATGCATCACTAGTGAAAACCCTAGTCTCCACTCTTGTTAAGTATTTTGGTTTTCATTAACTCGAAATTTTTTTAGAATACAAGCCTATAATAATTATATTAACCATGGGTTTATAGGTTAAAATCAAGAACATTGACTTTTTCCCAACCATGATAGTGAATTAGAAACAATTGTGGGGTTTATTATTCTAGGATTATACCCTTACTCAAAATCCCATTAAATTCCCATACATAGAAAACATAAATGAAAATAGTATTATGGAGTTGTTTGGATGAATATAATTATTACATACCATGATTCCATTGAAAACCATTATTGATTTAGAATTTGTGAGCCTTAAAGAGAGGGATATTGATCTGATAAAAAGGAAGAATCAATGAATATATATCATTCCCCTTGTGGCCCCATTCAAAATATAGAAAAATAAAACTTTTAGAATTGAGGTTTCACATATATAATATGTTTCTAATATAGGGATGAATCTGTGTGATCATTTATTATAATTTTATTCACTAAATCATCAAATATTTTTCCCTTATTAGAATAAAACTCTAATTGAATTATACAAAAATAATATATAAAATATTTTAAGTAATAAATATTATAATAATATCTTAGGAATAATATATTATTTAACAAACATATACTTTTTTAAAATTAGAGGTTCCTTTAATAAAATCCAAAAATTTATCCAAATCACTAATAGATTATTGTGATTAAAATGATTTAGTATATGTAAATTTTTATATATTTGAATTACTCCTATAATCTTCACAATCACTATGTTATTAGATATATATAATAAAATACAATAATGGACATATAAAATAATTAATATCATGTTAATGAAACTACAATAGAAATTGGGTTTTTGATACTTCTTAATATTTTAAATTATCCATAATTTTGTTTTTATATATGATAATATAACAAATATTAAATGTAATTACTATTATATAAAATGAAACAGAACCATTAGATCATGTTGATCCTCAAAATTACATCTTGGAAAACTATAATTGATAACATGTAGACATTGTCTCTGGTCGATCATTCAATCATGATCTCACTGATTCATCAACCAATAATTCCCTAATTCATATAGAACATACGTGTTATCTTGTTATCACATTCTCAAATAAGAATAATGAGTTTTTTTCAATCTATTTTTCATGTTTTCTTATAGTAATTATTTTTTTATATATTGAATATAAATTTACTATAGGTTTTATTGAATCCTTTATTATATCATACTTTTCATTGCGACTCTAATATTATTCTAATGTGTTAGATTTTTTGTGGTGTATAAATACTATAGGGGGTGGCCTTATTGTATATTTTTATAATTCCTCGAGACCCATGCTTTTGTATCTGGTAGAATAAAATGTAAAATATTTTTTTATAAAGATGTTTTAAAATATAAATTCAATTATAAAACTAAGAATATTTTCATGTCGAGGATTTGGAGAAGAAATAATATAATTAATGATCATCATATATTAAACAAAAAATAAAATGTCAGCTATTTAAATTTTCTCACACAATATCCTTATCGAATATAATATCCTTAAAACATATAAATGATCCTGAAAACATTTTTTGATAACATTTCGGGAGCATAATTTCCAATTATGGTGATTTAAATAAATATATTAAAAATTTGAACACACTTTTTTGAAATTTCTATTTCGAATATTAATTTTTTTAAAATACATTTTTCAATATAAAACATAGAAAATGAAATTTCTAAAAATTCATTTATATCAAAATATATATTTTATATATAATGTTTTAAAATATAATGATATATATTTTTAAATTTTTATTTTGGAAAACACTTAAAATGGTATATTTAAAATTATAATAATTTAATAAAAAATATTTTAAAATGCATTAAGAAAATATAATACCATTGAAAATAATTACAATTTAAAATATTGTAATTCCTTTGAAAATACATATGCTTTGAAAAAATAGTAATACCATTTAGAGAACATAATATAGAAAAACATTATAATGCCTTTGAAAATTATCATCATTTGATAACATTATAATATCTTTGAAAATACTTTTGCACTTAAAATATTATAATACTATTGAATATAAATAGGCTTTGAAAACTATAAAATACCTTTGAAAATAGTTTCTCATTATAAAAATTAAAATTAATTTTATGACAATTTTTATTTGAAAACATTATAATAACTCTAAAAACAGATATCCTTTGAATTTTTCTTCTTAATAAAATAATCTACTGATTTTTCAGAAAATATTTTTCATGCTCAGAAAACAAAACATTGGAGAAACATGAAACATTGAAGGGTAGTTGGCCCTACCCATTCGAGAGGGATGATTTCACTCCTAAATTACCATTCATTTTTACAAATTCAAAGTTCCAAATTTAATAAATCTTTTTGATCATGAATTTATATATAAGTTAATCAGAGTATTAATTTTTTTTAAAATTGGAAATTACATTATAAAATAAAACTTTTTATATTGTTATGAAGCTATATATATAAATATGTTTATTGGTACTTCAATAGTAAATCCAATGGTAAATTTGGAGTAACCAATTCTTTATATAGTTGTATTTTAATACATCCATGGAATGTAAATACAGTTCTAATTAACATCCATATGTTCATAATGATATTTCATTCATAAATATATAGTAATCCATTTTATTCAAAATATAAAATCAATTGAAAATTTTTATCATTATATATTAATCCATTAACAAATATATTAGATACTCCTTTACTTAATTCAAAATAAATTATTTGAAACTATCAATTTATAGGAAAAATAATGTTTTAATGGTATAAATTATTCACAAAAAATAATATTAATTGTAAAATAAAAAATCACATAAAATAATAATTTTAAATATATATCTATATATAATATTTTTCCTTCATTAAACTATCATAATTAAAAATTCAATTACACCCCTAAAATATTATTTTAAAGAGATAATTATATTTCCTAGATAAAATTATAAAAATTAGTTTTTTGTAATAATTTTTATCCTTTTGTAATTTGAAAATATAAACTTGTCTATGGTAGTGGCTTGAAATTAAACCCAGTTTTTATACATGAATTGGTCACTCATTAAAATCATGAAATAATAATGATATGTATATATATACATATAAACATATATTACAAAGTCATTAATTTAAAATAATAATAGACAATCCTATAATTTAAAAAAATAACATACATCCCTTATCATAATTTTAAATTACATCCTTATATATTTTAATTTTTTAGAATCGAATAATATGAAACATAAAAATATGTATATATATATATATATCTAAAGCCTTACCTATTTTTTGAAACTGAAGCTCCTTCTACCAATGTGGTTTGTTCGAACCAGGTGGAAATAAAGAGGGAAGGCTTGGCTAGGACCTCTTATTGAATCATTGATGGGACTCTTCCACATATATATATATATATATATATATATTCATTTCGGTTTGGGATGTCACATCCTAGGAAGCTAGGATTTTGGAGTTTGGAAATAAGATCCATAAAATACTGTGTTTATGATCCAATAATCCCCAAAATAGCCAAGCTTTATATTCTTATAGCTATAACCCAATAAAAATCAAGGGTTTTAAAACCCAACTCACAAAAATAATTGATTTGAATTTTGAAAAATATTTCAATTTGAATGTGCATGTGGTGAGGAGTATTTTTATGATTATTTTTATACATGTGTTTGGGTTCAAATTTAATCCAAACAAATATTTAATTGACACCAAATAAAATGATATTACAAAATAGGATTTTATGAATAGGTCATCCCGGATGAGATTTCCTTACACTGGAAAGAGATGGCAGTGGAATTGATAAAATTAGAAGATGAAGGTTAATCAAAATGGAGTTGTTAGAATAGTTTGCAATGGAATCTGAGTAAATAGTGGGTGATTTAGATAGGATGACTTTGGGAAGAATATAATGGATGGAGGTAGATTATACAGTTGTGATCATTTCAAAAGAATGCTCATGGTATAATCGCCTCTTTTAAAATGGGTGAAATGTGATCACAATAAGGTGTACCACATTATATCTCAATTTGGGTGATAGATGGGATATAAACTAAGTACTCACTAATTACCTCAAGAAGTATTCAATGGGGTACGCTCTCCATGGGCTATATACATAGGGCATGTAGTCATTTCATCTAACCGATAGATGATTCATGCCATTAACACATTCACCCTATGTAAAATAAATACTCTTATAGTAACTGAAATGACCTTTCTCCCCACCACCATGGTTGGTGGTCTTAGACAGAGCTCCACATAGGCTTATCTTTCTCCCCATATGGGTTGAAGGTCTGGACAATCCATTTTGCTTTTTTGGCCAATGTTTTGTTATAAAAACCTAAAATATAACATAGTAAGTAACAATTATCTATGTTTTAAACTATATTCTACCTATATATATTTTAAACTCTTATAATTTTAAATTTATTCATTTGTAATTAGTTTTATTTATACCATAAAAATTATTTTTGAAATTTTTTATTCATTTGACATTTTATTTTGTTAAATAATTTTTTTATAAAAATATAATCATTATTCATCATGATCCATAGAATTAATTACTAAAAGTTTCAAATTACTTTTAATCATATTTTTATTATACTAAATTTTTTATTTTTTATAAAATTTATAATTTTATTCTAATTTATGTCTTGAATTATATAATATTAAAATACGGTCTTAGTTTAATATGTTAATTATTTCTAACACCACTATATTAGTAATACTCAAAAATGGTTTTTAAGAAATCATAACAATTTTACCTACATAGGATTCATATAGAATTAGTTTTCCTCTTAATATAATAATATATTAAACATGTATTAAATTAAAACATGTGGTTTGGATAAATTACTTTTAATTAAGGAATCTTAAGTTGAAACTTTTTTTAAATAGGATACATTTATTTGAAGGATATAAATTTATTAATATATATACATATTATTAAATAGAATAAAATAAATATTTTATCATAATTTATAAGAAAACCCAAATTTGATTAAATATAACAGTTATGTTTTTTTATTTATACTTTTCTTTGTGTTAATTATAAAAAAATAAAATATTTAAACAAATAAAAGAGAAAACTATTTATATAATTTATAGGTTGTTAGAATTATATTTCTTATGGTTTCACCATGACGAGGAGTAGGTTTACCTTGGCATTGAACCACAGGTTTAATCTCTTATTATTATAGTTTGGTTAGGTTTCTATGTCCTATCCATTTCTTAATTAAATTGGTTTGACCATATTTGACATTTCAATCCCATTAGCTAACTGATTAAGATGGAATCAACTACTAAAATACTCTCATTGACCTTAGTTGCAAATATCTACATAATGATATATTCCACTGATAAAATTTCCATTCTTATATGGATACAATATTGGGATATAAATTTTTTGAAGAAGATGTATTTAAAAAATTATATGAATTATTACAAAACGTATATTAAATATTTCCACTCTTCTAAAATATGTGATAAGGATATTATCCTAAAAAACATATTTATATTATTCCACTACGAAATAAGTCCACTTAAGATGAGAAATGAATTATTTAGGCCAAGGATTTTGCTAATTCATCTAATTCCCATGGAAATGTATTAAGTGATTCCTTGAAACAAAATATACCTAGTCAAATATGTATCTTTATAATACATGTAAATTATAATGGTTTATATATTTTATCAATAATGAAAGACCCCATATTGTGGAAATGGAAATGGATGTTCATGGGATAATTCCAACCAAAATAAAATCTGGATTAGATCCTTATGACATTTAAGAATAAAAATCCTATAATCAAGAAGGAGAACTATATACTAATGGTGGATCCATTAAATAACACTTTATGGTTCCCTAAAAATCCAATATAATTGAAGTCAAGTATATTATAATTACTATTAAAAAATGTATGAAATACTTTGTGGACATATATTGTTTCATTACCTCCCTCCCCCTCCATAACAAACTATGTAAGCTAATAATTTCTTTATTTTACTGAGACATATTTCTTCTAGATAATTAGTGTTATGTGTAAATAAAAACGAAATACCTTCTCAACTTGTATTAATATAGGATTACTCTTTACCTAATGATGAGGAAAATTTTGAATAAATATATACCCTAAAAATTACTATCATTTTATTGATGATTATCTTAAATAATGAATCTTCCCGAGGGATGAGTAAAAAGACTAGTAGCCCTTTATGATAAATTAATATGGGGTGTATAATAAGTATGGATAAAAAAATTAGAGAGAATGTGATTTCACTAATTGAATATGAATTCAAAAATTATATAAATCATGACTATATTCACATACAATAGGGGTATCATGTTTTTTTATACACTATGTGTTTTATCATCAATCAATATCTTCCAATTTACGAATTTTTAGTAATTATTAATATTTTTATACTACACTATGATCTATTGAATAATTCCATGGAACTATTGAACCGTTCTCTCATTTGGTACCTAATGTTTTTTATATCCTTTGGGTGTATTTCTTTAATTTTAACGTAGAAATGTATTAAATTTTTTCATATCATTCATGTTTGTTATTTTCTTAGTCTGGATGGGTTTATATTCCATTGAAATGGTTTTCAGATATAGGACTGAAAATTATATTATAGGAATCTCTAAATTGAGGGTTTATTCTGGTTACATGAATGTTTTTTATCTAGTTGATTTTTATTAAGTGTAGCGATTTTTTAAATTTATCATACATTCATCTAGTCATTTTTTGATGTATTAGAATACATGTTCATTGAGACTTGGAAACATATAAATCATCATTCAAAATGAAAACATGAAAAATGTTTCTCTAGATAAGATTCCTCACTATTAGGATATACGGAGTGCCAATTGTATTTATGACTTTTTTTATAATGTTTTACTGGGAAATTTATGTGGTTACTGCTATAGATTTAAATTATCTTGTTGATATTTCTATAGTGGGTTGATGATGGGATTTGATAACTAGACCAATTATACTATGTCTGATCATTAAATTAATGTGAGATTATACTTCTATGTTTTTATGTTGTCATGTATTTTTTACATACATCAATTTTAGTATGTTTGAATATCATTATGTGTCATGTAATCACACTAACTCTTTTTCTATAATAATATTTTTTATCATGAGAGTGAGTTAGTCAATGTTATTTGGTGAACTCTCAAAAATATCTCTCCAAATATATATATATATATATATATATATATATATTTCTGTGTCCATATTAATATTGGGTGTTCTATCAATTTGTCATTTTCATCATATCTATATATATCATGTGTAAAACCATTATATTTAATGACATTTTTATTCAAAAAGGTTAAATATTTTTGATGACATGTGATACTCACAACCCCAATACTAAATGAACTGTGATATAGTTTGTCATTATAAACTAGATATGAAATTTGAATATTTAAATAGGACTAGCTAAATTATTTTAGATTATAGGGTTTACACATTAAAAAAATTAATTCATTTGCTGTTATTTATAATAAAAAAATAATAATATTTTTAAAGTAATTGAAATATTTTTTTAATTAACTATTTTTATGCAATTATTATGTTTCTTACCTTAATAAATTAGTGTAATCACTCTTGGTAAATTATTTTAGTGAAATTTATATGTAATGAATTCTAATTTTTTTTATCATTTAAATAATATTTTTCAAGGATTATTAAACTAATAAATCTAGTTTTATGCATAATATACATTTACATAAATAGAATTTTTTACACATTTTGTGGACTGAAATTGAAAATAATTATTTTCACAGATAGACAAAATATTTTCAAAAACATTTTTATAAATAAAAATTTATAATAATATATGTGTGAAATTATGAAAATTTTAAAAAATGGCGTGTTTCTAATAATTTTTTAAAATAATTATTATTCTAAAAAACAACATGTTCACTTAAAACAATTCAAAATTTTCAACTTCTGTTAAAACGGTTCAAAAGTAAAATTAGTGAAATTATATATTTAATACTACAATATAGTTTATTTAAAACAATTTCATGTTTAATCATCATATAAAAATTTTAAAACATAATAAATCATTTTCTTTGGGAAATTTTTTTATTGCCTCTATTGGATTTATTTTAAATTAAATTATTAATCATATATTAATTAAATTTTAAAGAAAAGTATTTAATATTTTTAATTGAATAAATAATTTTATATAATAAGTTCATCATTATTTTTTGTCTTAATTAATAGGAAAAGCAATAAAATTATTATAGTGGTTAATGTTAAAATAGGTTTATCGAGGTTAAACCAAAAGATAACGGTATGTTTGTGAGTTAAAAATTTCTCAACAGTATTTTCAATAAATATTTTGAAAATATACTATTAAAAAATAGAATATTCATATTCATTTGGAATCATTTTTCTTGTGAATTTATTTAACATTTTTTTTACTACTGGTAAAATTCCATGTTGTTTCTTTGTGGCCTCCCTCCTCCACTTATTAAATGACATATCCTCTAATTTCCTCTTCACAATAAAAGAGACATTTGTATTATCCAATAAATAATCAAATAAGTTTTTTTTAACGAACATCACACATCATATATGAATTTTTTTATTAGAATACCCTATTATGAAGGCCATTAGGTAAAATGTAAATAGGTTGTCTAAAGAATATGTATTTTTCTTTACTAAGTGTTTATTTAATTTATAGTTCCACATCCTAAAAATATTATACAAACATGTGGATATAAAAACAAATGTATCTCCCATATTCATATATGAGATTTTATTATTGGAATTACCAACACTAATCCGCTAATCCATCAAATGGGAAACGAAACTCGTGATCATGTGTATGCTCAACTATCATCTCGCATGCCGACATAAATCATTTTACATTACCAAATCACATATACAGATATAATGATGGGTTTAATGAATTTATCATATGTTTAATAAATAATAATAACTCTATAATTATTATATTATATCCTCCTTCTTAACTTCTAATCTATTAGATAAGGTTAACTTCCGTCGTGTGTATCAATGGACTACCAGCTTCACAAAGCGAAGTGATACTATTCATTTTATTTTGAAAATGAAAATAATAAGGATATAGTTAATGATTTTGTATTATTAATTTTATATAAAAATTATTATATTACTTCTAAATGATATTTATAATTTCTTTTTTCCATTTGTCCAAAAAATAGAACAATATTTATGCCCTATGTACTGTCAATCATCTCCATGCTTGGAGTAACTCATTTTTCTATATAAAACTTTTATAGATGAGTATAAAAATGTATATAATAAATATATATTATATCTATAATTTTTAAAAATTACTATGTAACATTCTGACCAACACAACCACCCGAACAGTGCAAAATAGGCTGGTTGTTGCTGACTTCAGTTGCACCTCCCCAAATGCCAATGGCAACTGACTAGTAGCGAGGATGAAAAAAAGTATATTGGGGAGGCTATACCCTCCGAAGGAAACTAAAATAATTGTCCATGCATAATAATAAACCATGTAGCAGTAATAATTTCTTGGCAGATTCAAAACAGACTATCATAGTAGAAGAAAAAGAATATCAAATAAATAGCGGAAGAAATATATAACAAGTATAGGAGAAATAAACTGAATAGCATGTTGAACATTACTTGTATCTACTAAAAAAACCAATAATACATCTACTATAGTTCATATATATCAATAAATAATGGTGATCGTGGATAACCAACTGTAGCTACAGAATAAGGTAAGCTTGTTGATACAAGAAAGAAAGAAAAACAAAGTAAACTCCAGTTAGGATTGACCTCAATGTCTATTACATCTCAATGAAATAGATAATATAATCCAGATCATGAAGATGATCACATTACTACAGTAAATCCATAATGATTATATTTTTCCCGAAGGTCCCGTGTAGGGTGTGAGACGAATCTTAGTAGGATAACAGCCAATGGTGCATACCTTGAATAAGGGTTTAAGAATTCATGCATCTATATAGAAATTAAGCAGTACGATGCACAATGTAAACTGTAACATCCCTGGTAAATAAAGAATAAGTCATATTTTATATTTATTAATATTTGTGAAATAAATATTAATTTTACTTTAAATGGGTTTCTATGTTCGATAGCGTACCCGATACGCGACAATGAGTTTCTTTGTAATAATACGTTGCACAATAATAATATAATATTACTATTTTAAATGGTAGTTAACTCCTAGCTGTTGTATTGGTGGGAATGAACAAAACTAACTACACTATGAATATACATTTCTTTAAATGTATGTACATTGATCCAATAAAATTTAGAGGCTTAAAATGTGAATGAATATAATTTTAAGCATAATTTACACTAAATTGCCGATTTACTACCTTTTAATGGAGAACCCTATTCAAATAAAATTTTTGTCACTTTAATACATTATATTTGACCAAATAAACCCTTATTTAGAATGGAGACATCAAAATTTACTTTGTGTAAATTTTTGGAATTTTTCTGATAATGTTCATTTTCTAAGGAATAGTGAAAAATATTGTATTTTAATTCAAAACTGTGCTTTAATATAATTTATTTTTATGGATAGATTATCTTAATAATTGGTTTTAAAGTGTAATTAGAATATATTTTTACCATTTAATCCAATTTCGGTCATTTGAATTAATTCTACTGTGAAATTGGCCATAAGCAAGTGTCAATCTTTTGATGGTTATTGTTTCATAAAAACACGCTATTTGTTTTAACAGCGCGAATTAATTTTAAATTAATTAATTCCACTTCTATTTTTTGAATTTATCAAAATAGACATAATTTTTTTATTTGGAATATCAAATAAATCATAGGCTGAATTTTTTATATTTTTCTGAAAAAATCAATTTTTGATGAATAGTGAAATCACTTAGTATTAGTTAAAAACTGAATTTTTAATTTAAATGAAATATTACCACTTCTGTGAATAGAATTTCAAAAATCTGACATAAATTTATGTTATCAAAAAGTAAAATCTGGTTCAATAAGATGAAAATAATTTTTTCTGAATAGTAAGTTTTGACTTTTATTTATCGCGTTTAACGGTAAATAGGGTAATACAAGGTAAAAAGAATATTTTAATAATTGAAAATTACCTTAACACTTGTAATAAAATTATTGGATGTGTAATGGCTGACCATGATAATATTTGGGTCTATTTTGGTATCCCATGGAGCCACTTATAAAAGATAATGACACTTTAGATTAATTAATACAATGTAAATCCAAAAATGACATAAACAATGATCTTTTAGTAAATTAATTTTTATATTGTGTTATATAAATACTTTTTCAACTATAAAAATTCATTGTAAAGATAAAAATATTTTCAACATAATGGTATTTGTTTATAATTTTTATACATCACATAAATTAATTTATTTATGACACAATAATGACGTAGCATTTATCTCATTAATAAAAGATTTAAATAAATAAGATTATAAATATTAAAATAACATCCAAAATCAGTTCAATTTCTATGGGATTATATTATTTCGACTATGAGTTATATTATCTTATACTTTAAAGTTGTTTGGACCTTTATAAACCAAATATCATAATATAATATAATAATATTATCACACTTTCTTAAAGAGCACCTCCTCTCCCTTATAAAAGGAGACAACTTCAAACAAATTCCTCAAACCTCTCAAGCCTTTTTTCTCATC
Organism: Viscum album; assembly: GCA_963277665.1. NCBI lineage: Eukaryota > Viridiplantae > Streptophyta > Magnoliopsida > Santalales > Viscaceae > Viscum > Viscum album. Next base: position 1,142,185,811 of record OY728159.1, on the reverse strand, counting down.
CAAACTCTATCCAATTAAGCTCCCTACATCCTTTTACTCCTCCTATAATCCTTACCTTAGGTATAAGGCATTTCAAGAAGACCTTTTTGTTCAAACCAAAGGAACCTACCCAAATTAAAGGTAACAATTTCTCTTAAATTGATTTTATTTTATTTTACTTCTCCAACCCTTAAACACTTCTTATTAATTTTTTTTTGTAACAACACCTGTATCAAAAATATTCTTGGATGTTTTTATGAGAAATATTTTAACTACACTAACACACACCACCATCTAATGGGTGATTAACAAAATGTTTTTGTCGATGGCAAACTAACGCCTCACGAAACGATGATTGTTCAAATAACTCCAACTGCCTCTTATGGTTTCCATTATGATGGAAATGTATTTATATATGATATATATTATGTTTATTTTTTCTTTATGCTTCTTTATTTTTCCATTTATAGAAATAATTTATGGTTTCTATAGTGGGTAAATACGGTAATCATATTAGAGGAAGTACGGACTACCGCCCCCTCAAAGTGATATGACTTGTTAATGCCTTATGTGGGATGTATAAAAGATAGAGTTAATAATATTGTATAAGATATTATAGTGGAATTATAATATTACTATGTATAATTATTTTTTTAATTCCATTAAAATAAGAAATAGAAATGGAAGTAGCGTTCATGCGTACGTACGACTTACCGTCTCCATGAACGGTGCATTTCATTTATTACCTCTAACTGTTATGTACTATTATAAATACATGTATGTACTGGATATATATGATATATATGATATCTAAATCATTAATATCATTCTGAAAATAATGGATATCTTACCACATGAACAACATGTAATTATAAGGTGTTCATTGTTTTCACTGAATTTCCAAATGTCGACAAACTGACCGTTATTAACTTAAATGATTACATAATGTTTATAACATGGTAATAAGTAATATAAAAGGAATAATAAACTTTAAAAAACTTATTAAGAAAGTATAAATTAACATTATTTCATTATTCATGAGATTGATGAATGAACGGGTCAAGTTGGGGTCAAGGTAATGGATTTTCTTATCTCACTTTTTATTCCGTTAGATTTCCATGGTTCGCCACTTATTCATTGCATGTGGTGTATTGTGTACTGCCATTTGATATATATTATCATTATTATCATTATTATAATTATATTCATGGTATTCTAGGATTCATTTTCTGGTTATTAATTTTTTTTCATACGACTTGATTGATTACATCGTGGTAGTGTGTTTTCATCTCACTTTTTATTCCCGTGAGATTCATGCTATATTAGAAACTATTTACTTTTGTGTTGTGTATGTACTAAAAAATATTTTATTAATTTTGTAATATACTTCAATATATGGGTATTTAAATCTTCATTTTTGGATCATTATTTCATGGGTTGTATGTTTCATAAGTTACCAAATCGGTAAGGGAACCTTTTAAACCAATTTCCATTCCTTGGGTTAATCTTCTAATTCTTGATTATGTAATTATATGATTATTTGGGAATAACTATTTATTAGTTTTTTAGTAATTTCTACTCCCCTTTCCATGGACATACTTTTTATACACCTAATCACTCCATTGATAAATTCTGAACTCATCGATATGAACTGGATAAGAGTACTTTTAACTCAATCTATATTTATTTAGTTAAACATCCAATTCATTGGTGTTGTTTTTAAAAGAATATGTGTGAATGTACTCAGATTTATTTTCATTGAATATCCAATAATATTTATTGTACTTATGTTTTTCACACATAATTATGTGGTTGATTTATCCTTAACCTATGGATACGGTCTTTATAAGATATTTCATCTCAATTTACATTCCATTGAGACTTCTATGTTGTTATACACATATTCACTTTTATATGGTGTATATAATGTACTTTGACATGTTATATGATGAATTATTTTATTCTTATGATATTATAATGTTCTGATTAAATGTTATTCCTCAATTATTTGTATTCAAGCATCTCTATTTTTGTTTAAAAAAACTCTTTAACTAAAATATCGTTCTAAATGTTTTAATGATTTATTTTTCTAAATATTTCTCAATAATTTCAAGGTTTTCAAAATGGGTTTTAGGATTTATTTATATGGATATTAATATTTTCAAATGATAATTCATTTAAAAGCTTCAAAGTGGTATGGGACACTTTGATTCAAAAAATAGCCTTTTTAAATGGTTTTGAAAATGATTTGGTAAAGAATTGTTTATTTAAATATCTTGATTTGATATATTGGAATGTGGAAAAGTTATCAATCTTTTATAAATGTGTTATGTGTTATGATAATATTATGGTTATTGTAAATTGTTTATGTATACGGGTGGTTCCATGATAAACCTAGGGCGGTGAGCCTGAGATATCTCTCCAATGCATTGGGTAACGTGACTGAGGTAAATGTGATGTTTCTCCTAAGAGATTTAGGGAATATACTGTGATGGGTATTCCATGTGTAACTCCCTATATAGATGTGATAACTACAATGTATGTTTGATATGGATTCTATAAGTAATATTTATGATTTATGATTGGTGTGTGTTATTTATAAATTTTATGATTTCATAAGTTATGTTATGATTGAAAAATATACTTTCATTGATTTGTATTTATTGATGGGAAAATTTTTTCCATTATTATTTTATAACTCTTACTGTGATTTTTATGCTCATCCCAAGTTTTTGAAATTTTTTCCACATGACTTAAAGATGAAAAGGGTCATGGTTGGGATCATGGAAAATTCATGCTATCTAAAATATAGAACTAGACATGTTTCTTTTAGAGAGTTTTTATATCATGAATAAAATGGTTATTGAGTAGTAGTGTCTACTTTTAATATTCAATTTGTTACGTAATATTTATGGCTTAATTCTCTAAAACACTAAACCTGAAAAGATCCTCAATGTGAATTATTCATTTAATTCAATATTATGTAATTTTAGAAGGTCGGGTCCTTATAGTTGGTATCAGAGGTCAGTTTAGAAAAAATTAGGGATTATGAGTTTTCGTTAGACACATGGTTAGTCCCTATATCTATTATTTTAGTTAAATCCTTTTCATACCTTTTTCAGATCAAGGAATTTCAGTTACAAATGGAAGGAGGAGAATCTCAAACGACATTCCTATTTCTTACTGATGACATGCTTGCAATAATTATTGCAAAGTCATGTTTGGATGATTTTGAAACCTTTTCAACCATACAAATCACGTGCAAGTAGTTGTTTGAGATATCAAACACCTCCACTATACCTCGTTATCATCATGGATAATAGGTTGTATTTAGAAAAATCCTATTTTCACAATATTCTCATTATTTCAAGAAAGGTAAATATTATCAAGGCATTTTCAAATATTTTAAATTATCACAATATTTTGAAGCATATTACGATTTTAAAAAAGGTTTTGAAGAAGGAGACCCTTGTGCAACATATTTATATCTTCTTTTACAATATATTCTCTCAGCAAATACCTATCGTATTTTAAAAGGACCATTAATTTAAAGTTTCCATTAAAATTAGGTTAGACTATTTTATAGAAATCTTTAATTATCAGATGTTTTGAAATTATATGTCATACATGATTATTTTCCAAAACTATTTTTTTATGAACACCCATATGACCCATGTTGTACAAGGTGTATTTGGATGTCGGAAGAAAATGATTTTGAAGGATCTCTAAATCATTTTTGTGATGCATGGACCATCTACCTACGTGAACAAGATGTTGATGAAACCAAATAGACACCACGATCAAGTTATGATGTTCTTCATTTTGGGGATCATTTTATTTTATCATATGGTGCTGAAATAAGACTTCAAGAATTAAGATGTTGAGATCATAATGAATTTGGATGAAAATTAGAGGTATAAGAAAACCATTGATCTGAAAACATGTTAGGGTTATTTTTGAGTTTTATAAAAAGGAAAACCCATAGGATGGGTGACAAATCGTCGCATTCGGCATGGCTGAAAGAGTCGAACCCACAAAAGAAGGGCGACAAGGGTGCATTGCCTATCACTATCCTACTTGAAGTCCATAGTTAGTATGCATTATTATTTTACTAAAATGTTTTTATGGAATAAGAATAAGTTGATTTCAAACTTATGTTTTATCAAATGGATTTAATTAGTATAGAAAAATGATTTAGTTATTAAGTGATAATGGTTGTTGTGGAAGACATTATTTTTTTTTGAGGAAACTCTATATGCCTAAGGAAGATATAATAATATGGATTTAAATAGTGAAAAAATGGTTGAAATTTTAGTTTGGAAGAATTTATGTTTTTATTGTGGACATATGACGCTTTGGTTTATTTATGAAAATGATTAACATATCATGGAGAACATGTCATTTGGTTAATTACTTTTCAATATGAGACTTTATGTGTAACTGTTGTTATTTAGAGAAAAATGTAATGTTGGAAGACTATGTAATTAAATCCTTATGCGATTTGGTTTTCAATCTTAGATTAGATCACTTTTGAATAATTTTACAGAATGTTGTTTTTTTATTGGTCTTTGTTGAACTTTGGGTTTTGATTGATAAATTTTGGAGATTAAGAGTAGTATTTCTTTTAGTGAAATATTATCCATTTATGGTATTATCTGATATCGCAAAAAAAAAAATTGGTTTTAGTTGATTTTTTATGACAAGGGAAATATATAGTTCTTCTTTTTTGAATTATGTCATTCTCAAGAAGATGATTCTTGTGCTTTTGATGTGACCTAGTCTTTTTGAGTGCTCTTTGTTTGAAGAAAAGATAAGTTTTTTGGTATAAACTTATTAAAGGATGACACTCTACTTGAAGGTAAGTATATTTCTATATGTTCTTATTCTATGTAGTAAATGAATTCCTCCAAATTATGGAATGTAATGTAAGACAAAAACGTTGATGGTTTATGTTTCCTACTGGGTAATCAAAGACCGTTTAACACATCATATGTTTGTGATTTTTTGTGTTTATCATTCTTCTAATCATGTTTACTATCACTCTCCATCATAACTTGACCATTTTTTCTCTCTTCCATGTCCATGTTTTCCAACATAGAATACTAGTACGGGTTATCTTGGGTGACCATTTTACTTTTCTTTATTTCTTTTAAAATTATTGTTTTATTGACTCTTTTCCTATGTTAGAATTTTAATGAAGTTTCCAAGCCGAGTTTTAATATTACGAGGACACAATTCCCAAAAGGGGGGGGAAGGATTTAACATACTAAGTAAGTAAAGAATAAGACATATTTAATATTTATTAATATTTGTGAATTAAATATTAATTTTACTTTAAAGGGGTTGTTATGTTCGATAGCGTACTTGATACGCAACAACGAGTTTCTTTGAAATCTTACGTTGCACACTAATAATATAATATTATTATTTTAAATGGTAGTTAAATCCTTGATGTTGTATTACTAGGAGTGAAAAAAACTAGCTACAATATGATTCTACATGTTTGTTAAAGGTATTTACATTTATCCAATAAAAGATAGAGGCTTAAAATGTGAATGAATATAATTTTAAACATAATTTACATTAAAAGGATGATTTACTTCCCTTTAATGGATAACCCACTTTAAATATAATTTTGGTCACTTTAATACATTATATTTTACCATATAAGACCCTTATTTATAATGGGGACATCAAAATTTACTTTTTTTAAATTTTTGGAATTTTTCTGATAAAGTTCATTTTCTAATGAATAGTGATACATATTGTATTTTAATTCAAAACTATGTTTTAATCTAATTTATTTATATGGTTATATTATCTTTTTAATTGCTTTTAAAGTGTAATTAGAATATATGTTTACCATTTAATCCAATGTTGGTCATTGGAATTCATTTCACTTTGAAATTGGACAAAAACAAGTGTCAATCATTTGATAGTTATTGTTTCTTAAAAACAAGCTATTTGTTTTTACAATGGGAATTAATATTAAATTAATTAATGGAAATTATATGTTTTTAGTTTATCAAAATAGACATCATTTTCGATTTCATAATATCACATAATGCTTAGGCTGATTTTTTTGTATTTTTTTGAAAAACATCATTTTTTTTTATGAATAGTGAAATCACTTATTAGTAGTTAAAGTAATGACTTTTTCATTTAAATGAAATTTTACCACTTCGGTGAATTGAATTACAAAAATACAACATACATGGTTGTTATAAAGAAGTAAAATGTTGATCAATAAGATGAAAATAATTTTTGGTGAATAGTAACTTTTGACATTTATTTACTGCGGTTAAAGGTAAATAGGGTAATTCATGGTAAAAAGAATATTGTAATAATTCAAAATTACTTTAACACATGTCCTAACCTTACAGGATGAGTAATTTCTGACCATGGGAATCTTTGTGTCTATTCTGGGACCCCATGGATCCACTTATGAAAGATAATGACACTTTAGATTAATTAATTTAATGTAAAGGAAAAACTGACATAAAGAAAAATATTTTAGTAAATTAATTTTTATATGGTGTTATATGAATTATTATTTCAACTATAAATATTCATAGGGAAGCTAAAAAATTTCCTACATAATGGTTATTTTAATAATTTTTAGGCATCCCATAAATTAAATTATTTATGACACAATAATGATGTAATATTTACCTCATTAATAAATGATTTAAATATATAAGATTATAAATTTTAAAATAACATCCAAAACCCGTCCAATTCTTATTGGATGATATTATTTAAAATATGAGTCATCTTTTCTTTTACATAAAATATTTTTGGACCTTTAGAAACTGAGTATCAATATGTAATAAAATAATATTATCACACTTTTCTAAAGAGCCCCTCCTCTCCCTTATAAATGGAGACCACTTCTTTACCAATTCCTCACACATATCAAGAAATTTTTCTCATCCAACCTCTTCTCAATTAATCTAACTACATCGATATCCTCCTCTTAGAAGCCTTAACTTATGTATAATATATTTCAATAAGTCCTTTTGGTTCAAACCAAAGAAAGTTACCCAAATTAAAGGTAATTGTTTCTCTTAAATTGTTTTCTTTTATTTTACTTCTCAATCCCCTAAACCCTTTTTATTCCTTTATTTTGTAACAACAACAGTATCCTCAATATACTATAATGTTTTTATGATTATGATTATAACTACACTTACACACACCTCTATCTAATGGGTGAAGAACATAATGTTTCCGTGGATGGAAAACTAACGCCTCACGAAATGATGATTGTTCAAATATCTCCAACCTCCTCTCATGGTGGCCATTATGATGGCACTGTATTTATATATGATATATTTTATGTTTAATTTTTCTTTATGATTCTGTATTTTTCCATTTATATAAATACTTTATGGTTTCCATTGTGGGTAAATACGGTAATCTTATTAGAGGAAGTGCGGACTACCGCCCCCTCAATGTGAAATGACTCATTAATTCCTAATGTGGGACATATAAAAAATGGAATTAATAATATTTTATATGATATTATTATATAATTATAATATAACTATTTATCGTTATTTTTTTAATTCCATTTAAATAATAAATATAAATTGATGTAGTGTTAACGCGTTCGTACGACTTACCGTCTCTATGAATGGTGAATTTCATTTCTTACCCCTAAATGTTATGTACTATTACAAATACATGTATATACTGGATATATATGATATATATGATATATAAATAATAAATATAATTCTTAAGATAATGGATATCTTTCCACATGAACATCTTGTAATTATAATGTGTTCATTTTTTTAACTCTAGTACCTAATATTGACAAACCGACCGTTACTAACTTCAATGATTGAATAATTTCTATAAAAATGGTAATAAGTAATATAAAAGGAATAATAAACTTTAAAAAGGTTCTTAAGAAAGTATAAATTAACATTAGTTTACTATTCAAGAGATTATAGAACGAACGGTTCAAGTCGAACCCAAGGTAATGTATTTTCTTATCTTCCTTTAAATTCTGTGAGATTTCCATTGTTCCCCACTTATTCATTGCATGTGGTTTAATGTGTACTGTCATTTGATATATATTATCATGATTCTCAATATATTCATGGTATTATGTGATTCAGTTGGTTTTTATTAACTTTTGTTCATACGACTCGATTGATTACAATGTGGTGAGGGGTTTTCATCTAACTATTTATTCCGATAGGATTCATGCTATATTTTCCACTATTAACTTTTGTGTGGTGTGTTTACTCACAAAGATTGTATTCATTGTGTAATATACTTTAATATATGGGTATTTACATCTTCATTTTTTTATCATTCTTTTATGGGTTTAATATTTTGTAAGTTACCAAATCAGTATGGGAACCATTTAACCCAGTTTCTATTCCCTAGGTTAATCTTATAATTCATGATTATGTTAGGATAAGATTATGTGGAGAATCACTATTTATTATTTGTGTAGTAATTCCCACTCCTTTTTCTATGGATATTATAATGACCCAGCCTTAAAACATTACATAATCATTAATTAAATGAATAGTTCACATTGAGGATCTTTTTAGGTATAGAATTTTGAAGAATTAGGACATAACTATTACATCTCACAAGATTAAAAAGTATGCACTTCTACTCAGTTTCCAATTTTATTAATAAAATAAAAACTATTAAAATGAAACATGTCTACCTCCATGTTTTATATAGCATGTCTTTCCTTAATCCCATCCTTGACCCTATTCACCTTTATGTCCTGTGGAAAACATTTCGAAAACATGGGGTGAGCAAAAAAGCACAATAAGGGTTAAAAAATACGGAAAGAAAACATTAGTCCATGTATACAAAAAGAATCAATGAAATCATACTTTACTCTTAAAACATAACCACTTTAACATACCTTATAAAATTATAATATTTATGAATAAATCATAGAAAACATAAGAAATAAAGGTAACTAGTGGCATTCATAACATTTTTACGTAGGGAGTAACCCTCATGGTTACGTTTGGAATACCCATTACAGTATATTCCCTAAATATCTTCGGAGAAACCATAACATTTAACTCCTTCGCATTACTCAATGCATTAGAGAGCTATCACGGGATCACCCGCCCTTAGTTTATCACGTAACCACCCATCATCATAAACAATTTCCAAGAACCATAACATAATCGTATCACATAAAACATGCATAAATGAAACATAACATTTCCACATTTCAATCACAAGCTATCAAAGACACATTGATATAATCAAAACATTATCAAAACAATTTTCAATACCAAAATAACATAATATTAAAACATGGTATTTATTTTTCATTTAAAAAATGTTATGTCTTGTAGAGGAATCCAGAACTCAAATAATGGTCACGACGGCAGAGAAGTCATTGCCGTCGCATATGTAAGACAAAAAGATTCCCTTTTATTGTTTAGTAAAACTATTCATATAAAAATAGTTTGTTTAAATAAAAGTAAAATTCAAAGGGGTTTATACACCGTATAAACCAAATTTGTGTATAAAAAAAATATGGCTCAATGAAATGAGTTTGAGATGAAGTCCCTTACAATGTTGGTATCCGTAGATTAAGGATAAATCAATTACATGATTATTTGTCGAAAATATAAATACACCTAATATAAGAGGATATTAGGTGTAAAAAAATCAGTGGTCATCCACACATATTCATAGTAAAACATAATCATGAAGTATTAGTTTGATCCAAATAATTGAAATTGGGTTAATATGTTCTCTTACAGAAATTTGACAGCCTAACGACATCACTTTAAAATTCAGAAAATTTGTTGATGAGAGAGAAAAGGGAATTTCATCACTTGAAAATAATATTTATAGTAATAAGGATAGATAAGAACATATCCCAACATAATAAGATGTAAATTAAAAGACCTACCAAAAGATGTCTTTTAAAAAGAGGAGGGTGAAAAGTTCTATTACCGATTTGGGTAACTTTCGAAATGTAACAACCCGAAATTTAGAATAAATATTGTTTCCTAATTTTGTGTGTTATTTTATACTCAAAAAAACAATTTCAATTGATAACATGAGTATAATTAAAATGAGACTGTTGGGTTTTCAATGTTATATGATCATTGGTCAATATGACCACTAGAAACTAAACGTTTCGATTAATGTCTCTAAATAAAAGTGATCTGGTTAATTAATATATAAAGAAGATTTGATGGCCTCATCCAGTAGTCTCGGGCCAATCGAAGCCCATCTAATGGAACTTGGGAAGGAGGTAGCACCACTGGGGTTTGCTCTGGACCAAACCCAAGCTGAACTTCGTCATGTGAAGCTAGAACAGAATCACCTTCGCGAGATGTTCAAACTGAAAGAAATTACTACTCGTGAAATGTTAGCCGAGCCACCCCAAGATTCTATCACCCTTGTACACCTTACTCTTAGGTCCTATGCTGGTGTTATAAAGGGATATGTAATAGAGACCATAACTGTCTTGTGTAATCCTTTGTTATAAATAAAATTTTATTCACTTCTTATGGTGAAGTTTTTGAATTTTCAAATATACGGATAAATATAGTATGCATATTTTTGATGAATTTTAGAAAAAGGATATTTTAAAAATGTTTATGTAAACCTTAAATAATTAAAAGTGCGTAATGATTTTAAAAAAATGGCCTTCTACAATTATGTTTAGTATTAAATTTAGATTCTAATAAGATCGACATAATTTTTGATGAATAGTAAATTATGAATAGTGATTTTATGCTTAGAATTAGTAATGTGACCAAATGGATTAGTAATATCACTTAAAGAAAGTATTAATATAATCTAGGAACCTTGATTAAGTAATGAGATTAAATAAAATAGTTAAATAACTGTTTTAGAAATTATTAGTCAAGTATTAGTTTTTTCAGGTGAATAGTTTTTTTTAATTAAAAATTAAATTAAAAATATTTAGAAAATTATTTTTATAAAATGGATTTCATTTTTGAACTCAGATCATCAATATTATGTTAAGGTAATTTTTGGGGATTTTTCTGAAAAAATGAATTTTCGGTGGATAGTGTATTTATTTCAAAATTCTATTAAAAATATATAGAAAATTATTTTTATAAAATGGAATTCATTTTTGAAATCAGATCATTGATATTTGGTTAAGGTTAAATTTTGGTATTTTTCTGAGAAAGTTGAATTTTCAGTGAATAGTAAAAATGCAGTTTTAAGGTTTCGGTATGTTTAATGACATAATAACTGTGTCATGATGATGTCATGAGATATTTTAAGGGTTGGACGACCAAAGGTGATGGATTATTGTATGGGGGGCCCCATGTGGCCTAACTCCATTGAAAATACCATGGGAGAGCCCATGGTTTAGAGAAAACCACTTGTGAGGTGTCCCTTGGCCATTAATGCCTTGTCCCCTCACATTCCCTATAAATAACCACCCTTTACTCCTTTATTTTTCACCCCAAACTCTCCCCCAACGAAGCCCTCACATTCCCTATAAATAACCACCCTTTACTCCTTTATTTTTCACCCCAAACTCTCCCCCAACGAAGCTCTGGTCTCATTATCTCCCAAGGAGTCTTTTCAAGGTGCCCCCATTCCCTCAAGGTCCCAACCATTGAGTTTTAAGAGATACGTTTTACGGTAAGGGATCCTACCACTCTCTCTCTTTCCAAGTACTCTCTTTTATGTCATTTGTTTTAATATCCATGTTATTATGTTGGGGATGCTCTTTTATATTCATCATACTGTACTTTTTATTTTCATATGATGAGATACCCCCTCTTTCTATCAAAAATTAATTTTAAGAATGTTTACGTGGCGCCGTTAGGCTGTCGAATTTCTAAGGGATTCTTTCACCCTTCTCATTTTCAAGTTATATTTTCAGGTCAAGTCTTTCAATTTCATTTTTATTATGTTAGGGTATGATATCTATATCTATCATACTGATATTTTATGTTCATATGATGAGGGACTCTATTTTATATCATCAATTCATTTTTTTTGATGTTTAAGTGACGCAGTTAGGCTGCCATATTTTTAAGGGATTCTTTTCACCCTTCTCATTTTGAAGTTCCATTTTTTTGTCAAGTCCTTCATATTTTTTTATTATGTTTCGGTATGATATATATATCTATAATACTTATCTTTTATGTTCATATTATGAGAGACCCTATTTGATCCCGTCAATTCATTTTTTTGAGGTTTTAAGTGACGTCGTTAGGCTGCCGAATTGTCATAAGAGAAATCTTATTTTTGTCTTCCTTTCATGTTCTTCATTTCATATATTATATCATTCAAATTTAATTACCATGTTCTTATATACTTTATATTCTGTCCCCTACTGTTTTATGGACCGTTCATGAGTGGGTTACCCATGTCCCCTCTCCTTTCAATGTTTTCTAAAACCCTACAATATAGCTGTTATGCTGTCAAATTTCTGACTGAAAATGCCTCTCTCTTTTTCAAATTTTTTTATTTTATTAAGTGAATACTCAAAGCTCATTCTCCTTAAGGTGTATTCACATATATACCAAAATTTTCTATTTTAAATTATGGGATTTACACACATGATACCCGCTTTCCTTTTCCGTGGGTTTAAACTGACATAAAGATCATGTCTTCGAAGCCGTTTTTAAAATGTTATGATTATGAAATGAAACCCATTTATTTTATGCTATATGGGTTATTTATGAAATGTTTGATGATGATATATGTGGCTCACATAATAACTGAGGTATATTTAAGGGTGCGCCCGGATATCACTCCAATGCATTGGGTAAAGACTTAATCTCTAGAGATGGCCATTTTGACTGATTCCATGGTGAATAACCTTGGTAATTTTTAATGACACCTTGGGGATGGACCTTGGTGAAACAGAAATGATTTTCTTTGTTAATGTTTGTATCCACATATTCACGTTATGAAACACATTATTTTTATTATTATATGCCTCGTGATCTCTTTATCATGCTTTAAAGTTATTTTTCATGACTTTTGATGTATCTCAAGTTCTCATGTAAAATGTTTCCCTTGTTTCTCTTATTGGGACTTTTTCTCACCCTTTCCATTGATGTATTCTCCCAGGTTATGAGATGCTGTAATGAACTTATGATGAACAAATGAAGAAGAATTTAAATTGTTTAAGAAGAATGTTTTTTTTCTCATGTAATAAGTTCCTGGTTTCCAAGACACTAAACCTTATAGATCCTCGGTTTTGTATAAGGTAATGAATGTTTAAGTGAAAAATTGTGGGATGCTATAGTTGGTATCAAAGTATGGTTTAGTTATTTATGGAAATTAGGATATGAAAACTTTAGGAATAATCCTATAGAAAAGTTTATATATATATGAAATCTTCCTGGTATTTTGGTGAGTATTGAGTAAGGGGTTGGCAAGAAAATACATCCATGTCTGGATACGAGCAGGTAGAGGTGGCACTAGCACAGTTGTACATAGGGGTAAAACCCGAAAACACCACTTTGAGCTAGACTCAAATGGGAACTGGTACACGACAATGGGCCTTGCTGCACTCTTGGTTACGACACTCCCAGGGGATATGCTTTGGTAAATTCATAAGCTTAGTATGAACCACTATTAAAGGAACAAATATAAAATAAAATAAATATTCACATAAGAATATATGATCATGGATAACCTAGTTTGGAACCTATGGGATCACAAGTTAGGGTATACTTTTCTTCTACAAGTTATACTTCTATGCTTTAAGTTTCTTTTTATGATTATTGGCTAAGTATTTTAGCCCCTAATTGTACTTTATTTTCTTAGTTAATGTCGGGAAATGGAAGAACATGTCCCAAAAACCAATGTGATAGGAAATGAGACGATTTTCATATTAATATGACAGAGATGATTAGGGGATTAAAAGATGATAATCATTTTGTAAGACGTTCACTATTTTGGGAACCCTATTTGATCGAGGTAAATAGATTACTACGGTATTTTCTTTGAGGAGTAAAGGTTGACTTATATTTTGAAGAATCGATGAATTTAACGTGGACTTATAGTAATTTAGGTTACTTATAGAAATGATTAACCTATCTTGGGGAAACAAATTTTAGGTTAGAAACTTTTGTTATAAGATGTTAGGAGTGGTAGATGTTGTTTGGAGATGAACGATGAATTTTTTTTGGAAGACTATGTTATCAAATCCTTCTTGTAATTGGGTTTCAATATTAGTTTGGATTATTTTTTAGGAATTTTAAGGACAGTTATTTATGGAATTTTCTATGATAAACTTTGGGTAGTACCGTGGAATTTTGAAGATTTAAATAAGTTTCCATTCTTATGGGATTCATTCTTTTTGATGAGTTTTTTTATCTTTCCCTTTTAATTTTTGGGATAATAGAAGAAATAGATAGTTAATAATTGGTGGATTATGTGATTCTCTAGAAGATGATTCTTGTGCTTTGATGAGACCAAGTAGTTTTTAATGCTCATCATTTGGAGAAAAGATTTGTTTTCGTATAAACTTATTAAAAGATGAAACTCTAATTGAAGGTAGGTATATTTCCCTGTGTTGTATTCTATGTAGTAAATAAATTCCTCAAAACTATGAAATGGAACGTAAAACAAAAACATTTTCTATTAACGTTTACTACTTGGAAATAAAATACCGTTTAAACCATCCTAAGGTTGTGATTTTCTTGTTGTTAACTTTCTCCTAATCATGTTTTCTATCACTCTCCCTCAGAATGTGAACCTTTGTTTTCTCCTCCATGTCCATGTTTTCCTAAATGGAATCCTAGTATGGGTTAACTCGGGTGACCTTTTTTACTTCTCTTTCTTTCTTTTAAAAGTAATAGTGTTACTGAATCTTTTTCTGATGTGGGACTTTCAATGAAATTTCCAATCCCGATTTTAAAAATTGCAAGGACACAATTTCTTAAGGGGGGAAGATTGTAACGACCCAAAATTTTGAATAAATATTGTTTCATAATTTTGTGTGTTATTTTATGCTCAACATAACTATTTATTTTGATAACATGAGTATAATTAAAATGAGACTGTTAGGGTTTTAATGTTATATGATCATTGGTCAATATGGCTGTTGGAAACTAAACGTTTTGATTACTGTCTGTAAATACAAGTGATCTTGGGTAATTAATATATAAACAATATTTGATTGCCTCATCCAGTAGTCTCGGGCCAATCGAAGCCCATCTAACGAAACTTGGGAAGGATATAGCACCACTGGGCTTTGATCTAGACCAAACCCAAGCCGAACTTCATCATGTGAAGCTAGAACAGAATCGCCTTTGCGAGAAGTTCAAACTAAAAGAAATTACTACTCGTGCAATGTTTGTCGAGCCACTCCAAGATTCTATCACCCTAGAAAACCTTACTCTCAGGTCCTATGCTGGTGTTATAAGGGGCTATGTGACAAGACCATAACTGGCTTCTGTAATCCTTTGTTATTAATAAAATTATGTTCTCTTCTTATGGTGAAGTTTGTGAATTTTCAAATGTTCGTATAAATATAGTATGCATATTTTTGATGAATTTTAGAAAAAGGATATTTTAAAAATGTTTATGTAAACATTAAATAATTATAAATGTGTAATGATTTTCAAAAAATGGTCTTCTACAATTATGTTCAGTATGAAATTTAGAATCTAATAAGATCAACTTAATTTTCGGTGAATAGTAAATTATGAATAGTGATTTTATGCTTAGGATTAGTAATGTGACCAAATGGATTAGTAATCTCACTTAATGAAAGTATTAATATAATCTAGGCAGCTTGATTTAGTAATGAGATTCAATAAAATAGGTAAATAAATGTTTTAAAAATTATTAGTCAAGTATTAGTTTTTTCAGGTGAATAGTGTTTTTTAATTAAAAAATAAATTACAAATATTTAGAAAATTATTTTTATAAAATGGATTTCATTTTTGAACTCAGATCATCGATATTATGTTAAGGTAATTTTTGGGGATTTTTCTGAAACAAATGAATTTTTGGTGAATAGTGTATTTATTTACAAATTAAATTAAAAATATTATAAAATTATTTTTATAAAATGGAGTTCATTTGTGAAATCAGAGCATTGGTATTTGGTTAAGGTGAAATTTTCGGATTTTTCTGAGAAAGTTGAATTTTCAGTGAATAGTAAAAATACAGTTTTAGGGTTTCAGTATGTTTAATGACATCATAACTGTGTCATGATGATGTCATGAGATATTTTAAGGGTTGGCCGACCAAAGTTGATGGATTATTGTATGGGGGTCCCCATTTGGCCTAACTCCATGTGAAATACCATGGGAGAGCCCATGGTTTTGAGAAAACCACTTGTGAGGTGTCCCTTGGCCATTAATGTCATGTCCTCTCACATTCCCTATAAATACCCACCCTTTCCACCTTGTTTTTCACTCCCAACTCTCCCCCAACTAAGCTCTGCTCTGATTACCACCCAAGGAGTCCTCTCAAGGTGACCTAAGCCATCAAAGTCCCAACCTTTGAGTTTAAAGAGATACGTTTTAAGGTAAGGGATCCAACCACTCTCTTTCTTTCCAAGAAATCTCTTTTATGTCATTTATTTTAAGCTCCATGTTCTTATGTTGGGAATGTTATTTTATATTAATAATACTGTCCTTTTTATGTTCATTTGATGAGAGACCCCCTCTTTCTCTCAACAATTCATTTTAAGAATGTTTAAGTGGCGCTGTTAGGCTGCATAATTTCTACGGGATTCTTTCACCCTTCTCATTTTCATGTTCTATTTTCATGTCAAGTCTTTCAAGTTCATTTTTATTATGTTGGGGTATGATCTCTATATATATCATAATGATAATTTATGTTCATATGATGTGGGGCTCTATTTGATCTTGTCAATCCATTTTTTTGATGTTTAAGTGACGCCCTTAGGCTGCCGAATTTGTAAGGGATTCTTTTCACCCCTCTCATTTTCAAGTTCTATTTTCTTGTCATGTCTTTCAATTTCCTTTTTATTATGTCGGGGTATTATATCTATAACTATCATACTGATCTTTTATGTTCATATGAATAGAGACCCTATTTGATCTCGTCAATTCATTTTTTTGAGGTTTTAAGTGATTTCATTAGGCTGCCGAATTGTCATAAGAGAAATCTTATTTTTGTTTTCCTTTCATGTTCTTCATTTCATATGATATATCGTTAAAATTTCATTTCAATGTTCATATATCCTTTATATTTTGTCCCCCTACTGTTTTATGGATCATTCATGAGTGGGTTACCCATATCCCCTCTCTTTTAAATGTTTTCTAAAGCCCTACAATATAGTCGTTATGCTGTCGAATTACCGACTCAAAATGCGTCTCTCTTTTTCTAAAATTCTTTTATTTTATTAAGTTAATACTCAAATATCTTTATTCTAAAGGATTATTCACATATATACCAAAATTTTCTATTTTAAATTCTTGTATTTACATTAATTATACCCTCTTTCCTTTTCCGTGGGTTTAAAGTGACATAAAGATCATGTCCTTGAAGCCGTTTTTAAAATGTTATGATTATGAAATGAAACCCATTTCTTTTATGCTATATAGGTTATTTATGAAATGTTTGATGATGATATATGTGGATAACATAATAAAAAATGAAAATTTAAGGCTGCGCCCTGATATCCCTCCAATGCATTGGGTAATGACTTAATCTCTAGAGATAACCATTTTGACTGATACCTTGGTGAATAACCATAGTAATTTTTAATGACACCTTGGGGATGGACCTTGGTGAAACTGAAATGATTGTATACGTTAAATATTTTAGCCACATCTTCATGTTATGAAACACGTTATTTTTATTATGATATTCCTCATGATCTCTTTCTCATGCCTTAATGTAATTTTTCAGGACTTTTGATGTATCTCAGGTTCTCATGTAAAATGTTTCCCTTGTTTCTATTACTGGGATTTTTTCTCACCCTTTCCTTTGATGAATGCTTCCAGGTTATGAGATGCTGTAATGATCTTAGGATGAACAAATTAATAAGCCGTTCAAGTGTTTAAGAAGAATGATTTTTTTCTCATGTAATAAGTTCCTTGTTTCCAAGACACTAAACCTTAAAGATCCTCGATTTTGTATAATGTAATGAAAGTTTATGTGATAGAAATGTGGGATGCTATACAAAACGTACACCCCATGAAAGAAGGAACAAACAATGCTGATTTGAATAACCATAAATGATAGTATATTACAAAAATAGTAGAATCATGGTCAATACAAACACCACTCAATGGTGATAGTGACGAATATAGCATGAATCTAACGGGAATAAAAAGTGATATAAAAACCCCATACCTCATTGTAATCAATCGATTCATATGACCAAAAGGTAATAAAGACAATATGAATCACAAGAATAACATTAATATAAATTTAATCATGATAATATATATCAAATGGAAGAACACAATACACAACATGCAATAAATAAGTGGCGAACAATGGAAATCTCACGGAATTAAAAGTGAGATAAGATATCCACTTTCAAAAATTTGGCAGCCTAACGGCGCCACTTACAACTTCCAAAAATGGATTGAAGATATCAACTAGGGTATCTCATCATAGGAACATAAAAATTACAGTAAGAAAAATATATAATAACATCCCCAAACATAAGAAAGATGAACTTAAAATAAGTGACATAAAAGAGAGTACTTAAAAAGAAAGAGAGAGGTCAGATCCCTTACCTCAAGTATGACTTGTCTTGTTCATTTATTTATATTCACGAATAATAAAATTTGGTCAATTAATTATTTATTAAAGACCTCATTTAAAGGTTATTATTCAATTGATATTACATATTATAATGTGATAATAATTAGTTAATTATGTGAGTTCATATCAGATGTTTTTGTCAATGTTTGGTATATGACTCAAAAATAAACATGTTTGGAAATAATTGCCTATGTAGTTATAAGTAAATAATATCCAGAATATAATTAATGATTTAAATATCATATATATCTAGTATATATTCATTTTATACTATTCCATAACATTTGGAGATAAAAATTAAATGCACCACTCATGGAGACGGTAGGACGTACGTACGCATGAACACTACTTTCATTTCTTTGTCACATTAATCGAATTAAAACTAAATAAGATATATATATATATTATAATTCCAGTATGATATATAAGTTATATAGGTCACATAAGTTCATAAATTTCATTATTTATACATTCCATGTATTGCATGAATGAGTCACATCACATGAGGGGGCGGTAGTCCACACTTCCTCAAATGAAATTGTCGCATTTTCACAACATGCAAAGCATAAAGGTATGTTTTAAATGTAAAATACAGAAGAATAGGGGAAATAAATATAATATATATCATAAATAAATATAGTTACATAATAATGGCCACCATTAGAGGTGGTAGGAGAAGATAGAACAATCATAATTTCATGAGGCAGTAATTCACCATCCACAGAAACAGTATGTTCTTTAACTATTAGACGACGGTTTGTGTAAAGGTAGCTCGAATACTTCTCATAATAACATCCAAGTATATTGAAGATATGTGTTTTGTTACAAAAGAAAGGAATAAAAAGATTTTAAGGAGTTTGAGAAGCAAAATAAAACAAAAGAACATAAGTAAAGACATTACCTTTAAATCAGGTAACTCCCTCTGGTTTGAACCAAAAGGGTTTCTTGATGAACTTTCTGCCTAATGTAAGGCTTCTATGATAGTGAGAGGGATGTGGAGAGATAAAATGAGTAGAGTTTTGTCGAGCCAAAGTCATGAGAGGTGTGTGTAAGGGGGTAGAGGTGGGGGCCTTTTATAAGATGGAGGAGGGGCACTCTTGGAAAGTCTTGAAAAGTTACTTTATTATAAAATGATTTTCTGTTATTAAAAGTCCCAAAATTATATATTTCTAGGATAAGGTGATAAGGGTTAGAAATATAGCCATCCAATAGGTTTTTGAAAAATTTAAGTCTTAGAGTTTACCTTATCTTCTCATTTTATTTAAATCATTCATTAATGAGGTAATCACTGCATCAGCACGGTGTCATAAATAAATTTATTTATTTAATGTCAAAAATTATAAAAAAAATTTACCATCAGGTTTGAAATATTTATAGATTTCCAAATAATTTTCATATTCAAATATATCATTTATGTAATCAAAATTATAATTGTTTTACTTAGGTGATACATACTTTGGTTACATTTTCCTTTCGTTAAAAAAATCAAATAAAAGGACACTATCACACTAAAGTCATTAAATGGGGTCCCAAGGTCATAACAAGGGATCCTATGGTCGTCCATGACACCAAAAATATCATTAAGTCACTTTTTTGGGTCCTTTTTTATTTTTATGATATTATTTTATTACCCTTACCTACCCGATTACTAATTAAATGTGATAATTAAAGATAATTATCGTCGTTACTATTAATAATGTCAAAAAACAAGAGTCTTAATTAGATAATTTGGACCTTGTGATTCCAAATATGGAGTCCATTTTATCAAATTCCAAACACAGAAATTTATGTAATTAATTTAAAATAATTCCTATTGTCAAAACCAAAGATGGGTTTTTAGGAAGTTAAATCTATCAAAAGATTCATTTGTTCTTACATCCAATTTAAATGTGAAATTACATAAAATGACCAAAATTTGTATTAAATGATAAAAAAATACTTAAATTACACCTTAAAACCAATTAAATTTACAATCTATCTATATAAATAAATTGGATGAAAAGACAGTATTGAATTAAAATGTAGTATTTTTCACTATTCATTGAAAATGAACATTTGTCAGAAAAATACCAAGAATTCACCCTAATATGTATTTGATATTCCAAATTAAAAAATGATATCAATTTTAAAAAATTCAAATCATATAAGATTCATTAATTAATATTATAATCAATTCTCGATGTCAAAACAAATAGCGTGTTTTTAAGAAACAATATCTATTAAAAGATTGACAATTGTTTACATGCTATTTCAATGTGAAATTAATTAAAATGACAACCATTGGATTAAATGGTGAAAATATATTTTAATTAAACATTAAATCCAATTAAAAATATAATATGATCATATAAAAAAATTATACTAAAATGAGGTTTTGAATTCAAGTACTGCATTTTCACTATTCATTAAAAAATTGAACTTTATCGGAAAAATAACAAAAAATTACACAAAGTAAATTTTGATGTCTATATTCTAAATACGGATTTTATTTTTTCAAATATAACATATAAAATTGTCAAAAATAGATTTAAAAAGGGTTCTCCATCAAAAGGTGGTTAATCGACCTTTTAAAGAATATTAGAAAATTTATATTTAAAATTGGATTCATTTGCAATTTAAGCCTCTAAAATTTATTTGAATAAATGCAAAAATATTGGACAAGAATATATAATCATTTGGTAGTTAATTCTGTTCATTCCTGCCATTACAATGACTAGGCGTTAAGTACCATTTAAAATAATTTTATTATATTATTAGTGTGGAACGTAAGATTTCAATGAAACTCATTGTTGTGTATTGGGTACGCCATTAAACATAGCATTTACTTTAAAGTAATTTAAATATTATATTCAAAAATAATAATAAATATGAGAATTTCATATTCTTTATTTACCTAGGATGTTACATCCTTTCGCCATTTTTGGATTTGCGTCCTCGCAGTTATAAAATTGGGCATGGAAATTTCATTAAAATACCCCCACATCGGTAAATGAGTCAATTAAACTGTCACATTAAAAGAAAGAAAGATAATTACAAAGGTCACCCGAGTTAACCCATACTAGGATTCCATAAAAACATGGATATTGAAGAGAAAAAAATAGGTCGTGTTCTGATGGAGAGTAATAGAAAACATGATTAGAGGAAAGTTAACCCCAAGAATATCACAAACTTATGATGGGTTAAACGGTATTTGATTCCCCAGTAAGAAAGGTTAACAGACAACATTTTTGTATTAAGTTAATTTTCATAGAGGAATTTATTTATGAGCCTAACTAAATCATAAGGATATATACTCACTTATCATGTATAATTTCATCTTTTACTAGATTTCTAACACATACTCAAATTTTCTCCAAACGATGAGTATTTCAGGATGACTTTTTTATATTAAGAGAACTATAATCAACTTAAAGAGAATCAACTAACCCAGAAATGATGAACTATATATTTCCCACATATTTAGACCTTAAAAAAACCAAAAATTTGTTATTACAAGATTAGATAATACCCAAAAAGCATAATCCATTATAAAAAGAAATACTATTCTTAATCTCTAAAAGTTTTCCAACAAAAACGAATGTTCATCAAAGACCATTCAATAAACAGCTATCCAAAAAATTCATCAAAGTAATCCAAACTTATAATTATACCCAAATCTCTGAAAGATTTAATCACATAGTCTTCAAAGATAAATCTTAACATTTATCTCCAAATAACATCAGTTACTCTTTGAGTCTCATACTGAAATGTAACTAACCTAATCACGTATCCTCCATGATAGGCTAATCATTTCGACAGATAACCCAAAATCAACTTATTCCCAATTAATAATATCGTCTTACTAAAAAGAATTTTTCTTACTAACCTGGGAATTCAAATAGTCCAGTGGTAGGTGATAAATACCAGTCGCACTTTGGTTGTGGGTTCGATTCCCACGGCTTTGTCCGACGCGATGGGTAGTCACACAATCTACATGTTGTCCTTTTTCCAAAACTATATAATTCTTTAAACATTCCCCAAAAAGAGATAAAATAATAAAAAATAACCATAACACAATTTAACCTCACGTTTATCTCATGCCTTTCATTTTCCATCATAACATATAGTAACCCATAATTACCTCAATGTAAGGATCATATAAACCATAATAGTTACTTTTATAATTATTACCTGAACATCCACATTGAGTTGGTTATCTCGTACATGATGCATTAGAGAACTCACGAAGGTTCAAGTGGTTAATCATGAATCCTGATATTTGGTTGAGAAAAACCACAAGAGTTCTAATTGTAGCTCCCATATCATTCAGTCGTTCTATGAAAAAACCATCACAGTTTTCTTCACATCCTCTTTTACATTGGTGCCTGCTAGATCTAGCCATTTACTAAAACCAAAAAGGTTAGTGTGAGTATATCATTAGAATAATCATATACTAATGATTCAGATAAAAACTAAGATATAATTATCCAAGTTATCTCAAACTCATTCCAATTTTCTAAAAAAACAATGACTCCATCCAATATACTAACCATTGTGGTTATCTACAACTTGTCATTTATGCTTAAATAACACTATAACCTCTACATTTATCTTAACCGACCATTGATACCAACTATAAGGACCCATCCTTTAAACATTACATCATCGTGAATTTAATGAATAATTCACATTGAGTATCTTTTCATGTTTAGAGTTTTAGAGGATGAGGACAAAACTATTACATCTCACAAGATTACAAAGTAGGCACTTCTACTCAGTTTCTATTTTTTCATAAAATTAAAACTCTTAAAAATATACATGTATAGTTCCATGTTTTAGATAGAATGTCTTTCCTTGATCCCATCCTTGACTCTATTCACCTTTAAGTCACGTGGAAAACATTTCAAAAACATGGGGTGAGCATAAACAGACCAGAAAGGGATATAAAAATACGGGAAGAAAACATTTGTCCATGTATACATAAGAATAAATGAAATCATACATTACTCTTAAAACATAAGCACATTAACATACCTTATGAAATCCTAATATTTATGAATAACTCATAGAATAAATAAGACATAAAGGTAACATGAGGCATTCATAACATTCTTACCTAGGGAGTAACCCTCATGGTTACATTTGGAATACCCATTACAGTATATTCCTTAAATATCTTTGGAAAAACCTTAGCGTTTAACTCCTTTGCATTACCCAATGCATTAGAGAGTTATCACGGGCTCACCCGCACTTTCTTTATCACGGAACCACCCGTCTTCATAAACAATTCCCAAGAACCATAACATAATCGTATGACATAAAACATGCATAAAGGAAACATAACATTTCCACATTTCAATCACAAGATATCAAAGACACATTGATATAATCAAAACATTATCAAAACCATTTTTAATACCAAAATAACAGTAACGTATAACATTGTATTTACTTTTCATTTAAGAAAAAGTTATGGCTTGTAGAGAAAGACGAAACTCAAATAATGGTCACGACAGTAGAGAAGTCATTGTCGTCACATACGTAAGACAAAAACATTCAAATTTTTTGCTTAGTAAAATACTTCGTATAAAAATAATCCTTTTTGAATAAAAGAAAATGTCAAAGGGCTTTAGACACCGTATAAAATAAAGTTGTGTCTAAAACAAAATACTCCACAATGAAAGGAGATTGAGACGAAGTCCCTTACAAATTCGGTATCCTTAGATTAAGGATAAATCAATTACATGATTATGTGTGGAAAATATAAATAAAACTAACATAAGATGATATTAAGCGTAAAACAATCATAGGTCATCCACACATATTCATAGTACGACATAATCAAGAAGTAGAGGTTTGATCCAATGAATTGAAATTGGGTTAAGAAGTTCCCTTACATAAATTCGACAGCCTAACGATGTCAAATTAAAATTCATAAAATGAGTTGATGAGAGAGAAAAGGGCATCTCATCACTTGGACATAATATTTATAGTAATAAGGATAGAGAAGAACATATCCCAACAAAACAAGATGTAAATTAAAAGACCTAACAAAAGAAGTCTTTTAAAAGGAAGGGGGTGAAAGGTTCCCCTACACTATGGGAAAAATGGTTAATAGCGACGGGATATTTGCGACGGGAATAATTCCCGTCGCAAATACCTTTCGGAAAGGAGTATTTGTGACAGACAACTATTCCCGTCGCAAATAGTTTGGCGCAAAGGTTATTTGCGACGGGGTTCTATCCCCGTCGCAAATAACCGGCGGTGGTTAAAGACTATTTGTGACGGGGCTGCAGTCCCGTCGCAAATACCCAGGCGGCAGGGGTTATTTACGACGGGTCCTGTCGCAAATAACCGTTTTTAATGCCGCCCATAATTAAATGAGGTCAGGGTTATTTGCGATGAGGTTCTATCCCCATCGCAAATAACCGGCGACGGTAAAAGACTATTTGCAACGGGACTGCAGTCCTATCACAAATACCCTGGCGGCAGGGGTTATTTGCGACGGGCCCCGTCGCAAATAACCGTTTTAATGGCGCCAATATTTAAATGCGCCCAGGGTTATTTGCGACGGGTCCTGTCGCAAATATCGTTATTTGCGACGGGTTTTCAGTCGCAAAAATAACCGTCGCAATTAATCTAACCTATAAATACTGCCAACCATTACAATTTTCCCACTCTCAACTCTCAACCGTTCCAATTTTTCCACTCTGAATGTTTTACGACTTTCAGTTGTAAAAAACTTTTTCCGACTTCGATGATTCAGTTGGTGGTGTTCTACAATTACAACGACTCGACATTGACATCAAGTTTATGGTTTTTATCTGAATTTTAATTTAATATTTATTTTATTTATTATATTTATTTAGTTTAAATTTTTAGATTTTTTTCCTATTTCTAATTAGAAATAATTATGAATAAGTATTAATAATTAACATTAATTAGAGACAATTAAAAACTAATTATTTTAAAATAGTGAGCAGTAATTACAATTAATTACCAGTAATTATGAAAAATTAAAATTAATTTGAATTAATTAATAATAATTAGAAATAATTAACATTAATTAGTAATAATTTATAATAATTACCAATAATTAGTAATAATTACTAATAATTAGTAATAATTAATAAAATTTCCCAATATTCAATAATTGCCAATATTTGTCAATATTTGTCAATATTTTTTCTAATTATTACCAATATTTACCAAGAATTGTTAATAATTGTCAATATTTACCAATAATTAAGAATAATTACCAATAATTAGGAATAATTACAAATAATTAGGAATAATTACCAATAATTAGGAATAATTACCAATAATTAGGAATAATTACCAATAATTAGGAATAATTACCAATAATTAGTAATAATTACCAATAATTAGGAATAATTACAAATAATTACCAATAATTACCAATAATTACCAATAATTACCAATAATTAGTAATAATTCGTAATGATTACCAATAATTAGTAATAATTACCAATAATTACCAATAATTACTAATAATTTCCAATAATTAGCAATAATTAGTAATAATTAGTAATAATTAGTAATAATTAGTAATAATTACCAACAATTAGGAATAATTAGTAAAAATTATCAATAATAACCAATAATTAGTAATAATTAGTAATAATTACCAATAATTAGCAATAATTAGTAATAATTACCAATAATTAGTAATAATTACCAATAATTACCAATAATTAGTAATAATTACCAATAATTACCCATAATTAGTAATAATTACCAATAATTACCAATAATTAGTAATAATTAGTATTAATTATCACTAATTACCAATAATTTGTAATAATTACCAATAATTAGTAATAATTGGAAATAACTACCAATAATTACCAATAATTTGTAATAATTATTAATAATTATCAATACTTAGTAATAATTACCAATAATTCGTAAAAATACCAATAATTAGTAATAATTCGTAATAATTAGTAATAATTAGTAATAATTAGTAATAATTAGTAATAATTAGTAATAATTAGCAATAATTAAAAATAATAACCAATAATTAGTAATAATTACCAATAATTACCAATAATTAGTAATAATTACCAATAATTACCAATAATTAGTAATAATTAGAAATAATTATCACTAATTACCAATAATTAGTAATAATTCGTAATAATTACCAATAATTCGTAATAATTAGAAATAATTACCAATAATTAGTAATAATTACCAATAATTACCAATAGTTAGTAATAATTCGTAATAATTATGAATAATTGCCAATAATTAAGAATAATTAGTAATAATTAGTAATAATTCGTAATAATTAGTAATAATTAGTAATAATTAGTAATAATTAATAATAATTACCAATAATTACCAATAATTACCAATAATTACCAATAATTACCAATAATTACCAATAATTACCAATAATTAGTAATAATTACCAAAAATTAGTAATAATTACCAATAATTAGTATTAATTCATAATAATTAGGAATAATTACCAATAATTAGGGATAATTCGTAATAATTAGTAATAATTAGTAATAATTATTAATAATTTGTAATAATTACCAATAATTACCAATAATTACTAATAATTAGTAATAATTACCAATAATTAGTAACAATTACCAATAATTTGTAATAATTAGAAATAATTACCAATAATTATGATTAATTAGAAATAATTACCAATAATTACCATTAATTAGTAATAATTACCAATAATTACCAAGAATTACTAAAAATTGGTAATAATTACCAATAATTACCAATAATTACTAGTAATTAGTAATAATTACCAATAATTAGTAATAATTACTAATAATTACAAGTAATTACCAATAATTATTAATAATTAGTAATAATTAGTAATAATTAGTAATAATTAGTAATGATTAGTAATAATTAGTAATAATTACCAATAATTAGTAATAATTACCAATAATTACCAATAATTACCAATAATTACAAATAATTAATAATAATTAGTAATAATTAGTAATAATTAGTAATAATTACCAAAAATTAGTAATAATTAACAATAATTACCAATAACTAGTAATAATTACTAATAATTACCAATAATTACCAATAATTATTAATAATTAGTAAAAATTATTAATAATTAGTAATAATTAGTAATAATTACCAATAATTGGTAATAATTTCAATAATTACCAATAATTAGTAATAATTACCAAGAATTACCAATAATTACCAATAACTAGTAATAATTACCAATAATTAGTAATAATTAGTAATAATTAGGAATAATTACCAATAATTAGGAATACTTAGTAATAATTAGTAATAATTACCAATAATTTCCAATAGTGTCAATATTTACCAATAATTCCCAATACCTGTCAATATTTACCAATAATTAGGAATATTTACCAATAATTATGAATAATTTCCAATAATTAGGAATAATTAGTAATAATTACTAATAATTACCAATAATTAGTAATAATTACCAATAATTAGTAATAATTACCAATAATTACCAATAATTACCAATAATTACCAATATTTATCAATAGTTACCAATAATTACCAATATTTACCAATAATTAGGAATAATTACCAATAATTAGGAATAATTACCAATAATTAGGAATAATTACCAATAATTAGGAAGAACAACATTATTACATTATTAGTATATATTATTATTAATATTAAAATAATATAATTTTCTATATTATATAAAATTCTCCTTTTATCTGTGTGTTTTCTGTCTCTACATGTAATATTGCCTTTCTTTTTCAATTTTATCAACCTACTCACCAAGGGAGAGGTGAAAGTGAATGCAAATATTAAATGTGGAGATAGAATGTTAAACACACAGATGAAAGGAGAATTGTATATAATATAGAAAAATATATTATTTTAATATTAATAATAAAATATACTAATAATGTAATAATTTTATTATTATATAATTAATATTTATGAAAAAATAATATTAGTATTATTAAAATAATAAAAAATATATATAATATTAAAATTATTAATATTTGTAACAGGTTTTTCTTTATTCTTAACATATTCAATTATTAAAGAGTCAATTTTTAGGTCTATCTAAATAAAATGTTTGCGTCAGTCGTGTATGATGTAAACTCTATAATTATCCTTGCTTGAGTTTTTTTTCTAACAAATTATTCAAAACCAGTAATCCTTTTATATTTTATAGAAAAATATGCAACAACGAGGTCGTCAACAGTCATTATTAGATGACCGCATATGGATAAATCAATGTAGAAATCCAAACGGTTCTTGTTTAAATCCAGTATATATAGAGGGTGTGGAGGCTTTTTTATCATTTGCGTCATCAAATCTAGAATATGTTTCAGAAGGAAAAATAAAATTCCCTTGTAGAAAATGTGCATTGAGAACGTTTGACACGTTTGACAAAGTTGGGGGGGCATCTATTGCGTTTTGGTTTTCAACCAGATTATGCTTTTGGGTATCAACACGGTGAACGCAGTTCCAGAGTAGGTGATACCAACTTGGTTCTGGATCCATCCCGGTTTCAAGATTTAGTACATGATGTTGCAGGTTCATCTGTTCAACATAGAGAAACTCTCGCTGATATAGCTTTAAACCTGAGTTGGCACCATCTGAATCTTATGAGTTTTTGAGGTGTGCTGAGGATGCATTATATCCTGGCGGAAAAATGAGAAAATTAGAAGCATTTGGAAAATTTATGGCTATCAAATCATATAACGGAATTTCAAACACCTGTTTTGACCAGATATTTTCTTTGCTTAAAACAATGTTACCCGAAGAAAATGTTTTGCCTGTAAATTACTATGAGAGTAAGAGGCTGGTTCAAAATTTAAGACTTACTTGTCAGAAGATTCATGCATGTTCAAATGACTTCATTTTATATTCTGGGGGAAATGAGTCTTTGGATAGTTTTCCCACATGTGGGCAACTGAGATATAAATAAGGGAAACATGGGAAGTCTGGTTTGATTCCTGTAAATCAGTTTAGATATTTTCCCCTTACATCCAGACTTCAACGTCTATTCATGTCTAAGAATACTGCGACAATGATGTCATGGCATAAAGCGAATATTTCAACCGATAAAAGCGTGAATCAAACAGCCGATGGTGATTCATGGAAACATTTTGATAGAGTGAATCCATCATTTGCTTTAGAAATTAGAAATGTTCGACTGGGACTTTCCACTGATGGTTTCTGTCCGTTCGGATCTTATGGAGGTCAGTATTCATGTTGGCCTATTTTTTTAACTCCGTACAATTTACCTCCATTGATGTTGATGAAGGATCCATATATCTTTTTGACTTTACTAATTCCAGGACATCCGAAGAAGAATATTGATGTTTATTTGAAACCATTGTTTGATGAATTATGTTTATTGTGGAGTACTGGTGTCAGTACATATGATGTTACAACGAAATAGAATTTCAAACTGAGAGTAGCATTGATGTGGAAAATTAGTGACTTCCCGGATTATGGGATGTTATCTGGCTAGAGTACACATGGTCAGAAATCATGTCATTACATTATGGGAGAGAACAAAGCATTTATGCTCATTCATGGAAAGAAACCTTGTTATTTTTACTGTCATCGTAGATTTCTTCCAGCTGATCATCCTTTTCGCAGAAACTGATCTCATTTTAGAAAAGGAACAGTTGAAAGGGATGGCCCTCCAAAAATGCTATCAGGTTTGGAGTTAAAATTAGGTGTATTTTAAATACCTCCCACCACTTTTGTTCCCACAATAAACAAACTAAAAATTTCTGGTTTTGGGAAAGAACACAATTGGATTAAACGCAGCATATTTTGGGGTTTTCCATATTGGTTTGATTTATTGGTCCGCCACATGTTGGATGTAATGAATATTGAGAAGAACTATTTTGATAATTTGTTTCATACAGTTTTGGATACGCCAGGAAAGAGCAAAGACAATGTAAATGCACGTTTAGATCTTGCCCAAATTTTCAGGCGTCCAGAACTGGAACTGTTTGAGAATGTCAGAACAGAAAGGTTACTGAAACCAAAAGCAGCTTATACACTGTCTAAAGAAAACCGTTTATTATTTTGTCAGTGGATTGCATATTTGAGACTTCCAGATGGCTGTGCTTCCAATTTTGGTAAATGTGTAAAGAATGGTCATATTACTGGGATAAAAAGTCATGATTGTCATGTTATAATGGAAATACGTCTACCCATTGTATTAAGAGGTCTGTTGAATTCAGTGATTTGGGATTCCATATCAGACATGTCTCATCTTTTTCGGGACATTTGTGCGGCTAAAAAAAATTATGATGCTCTATGCAAACTTGAAGAAGATGTTGTTGTAATTATATGTAAACTGGAAAAAATATTTCCGCTGTCATTCTTCAGATCAATGGAACATTTGATGTAACATTTTCTATATGATGCCAAATGTGGAGGTCTAGTACAGTTTCGATGGATGTACCCATTTGAAAGATGCATGCAAAAATTGAAAAGAAATGTATGTAATAAAGCATATGTTGAAGGATCTATTGGAGAAGCTTATTTTCAAGAGGAAATATCTTTTTTTTCTCCCATTATTTTGAATCTAAGTATCCTTAAAAACACAAACTAATTGGATGGAACGAGAGGAATATTGATGAAATCGACAATCAATTATCTGTTTCCAACCAGCCAGAGCTTGGTTTTGGTGGAGTTTATGAACGTTGGCTTTCAGATGATGAACATCACATAGCTCACACGTATGTTCTGCTCAACTGTGAAGAGATGACATCAGTTGTATTGTAAGTGTTTATATCACTTATTCTATCATTTATGTTACAGTAAACAACATTGTTTTTTATATGTTGTATGATAATCATATCAAGAAACAAATTCCACAAATTATAGCAACTGCTCTCGAAGAACGCCGAAAGAAAAATTTCTCTCAGTGGTTTCAAAAACTGGTAACATAAATTCTTTATCTTTTATCAACTCATTCAATGTATAGTTTACTATATTGATAATTATTTCACAAATTTTCAGGTGACTCGACATACTGATAAAATTGACAAACGGCTGTGTATATTGAGTAACCCACCTTCCAAACTTGTTAAAACTTATAATGCATATGTGGTGAATGGATTTCGATTTCACAGACATGCATATGGGGAATCAAAAAAAACAATGAACAGTGGAGTTATCTTGAGAGGATCACATCATCGAGAAAATGAAGTTGGATTTTATGGAATACTTGATGAAATCATTAAACTCTGTTATCTTGGACAACATTGCATAACCATGTTCAAATGTCAGTGGTTGGATACAGAGAGAGGCGTGTGTGTTCATCGGACTCATGGAATCATCGATATTAAATATAAAAGTGTTCATGCAGTAAATGAACCATTCTTATTTGCTCAACAGGCACATCAAGATTATTACACAAAGTACTATGCTACATCAAGAGACTTGACTGATTGGTGGAGTATAATAAAAATAAAAATTCGAGACAATCAGTTTAGTCAAAGTGAACGTGCTTTCACTGATGTGCAAAGAATTGAAGTTTTTCAAGAGAGTACTGAAAATAAATCTTTTTTAAAAAGAGAAATGAGTATCGATGATGACACCCCACATTTAAGAGTCGGTGATGACGATGATGTTAATGATGTCACATATGAAGTTGAAATGGTAAGAGATGAAGCAACTGGAACTCGAATGGATATCGATGATGTTGAGGATGAATATGAAGATGACATTGACATATATGAAGACGATGATGAAGATGAACACTGATAGAATTCAATTGTAGTTATATACAATCATAACTAATATATATGTATATATAATAGTAATTATCAATTATTTGCTAACAACATTAACATTTTATGTTTTAGATGGATGACGACGCATTTCATGAGTTGGATAATGCTAACCTGCCTTTCGATGCAAATGAGTTGCTGGTAGATGAACCTCAGCCTGCAGGCGCTTCAGGGAGTACGTAGAGGGGGCCCGGTCTTGCACGATTGATGATTCCTGACCCCGTCCATGAGTGACGTCCACGTCTTGGGTTTGATCCACTCACACGGAGGTGTGATAAACTCTGTGATAACTTATGGATTTGACTAAGATTTCATTAATCTATTCACATAATAAATGTTTATAATTTTTAAAGTTTTTCGCATATAGTAGTCGGACAGGGCAGCGCTATTTTGCGCAACTATTTCTCTCAGCCTTGGACCACATGGGAGCAGATTCCCATTGATGTGCAGCAGGCCCTGTTCGGCCATTAGTTGGTATGTACGTAAATATATAATTTTTATTTTGAAAATTATTTCATTTCTAACTTGATTTTTTCATTTATCTGTAGGGTTTATGGTATCCGATCGAGGATACCATGCCTGACGCCATCCATGAGGCATTGGAGGTGGCCATGTGTGCTCGCTTTCGTCAGTTTTTTCACAATTTAAGAAAAGATGCCACGAAAAAAGTAGGAGTGTCAGATTTTGACGAGTCATGTAGAGCACACTGACTAGAGTAAATTTCATCCCACGTATGGGATGGATTATGTGCGCACTAGTTGAGTGATGCCTTTCATAGGAGATCATCGGTGGGGAGGCAGAATCAGGGGAGATAGGAGGTGACTCATCGAGCTGGGAGTCATACGTTCAGTACTCATAGACAGCATCTGGTACGTACATTATTTATAAATATTTTATATAACTATAAATATTAACAGTTTATTTTTTATTATTATAGGCTGTCGAGCACCCCAATATTACGGAGTACGACGTATATCTAAGGATGTATAGTGATCCTACTACTGGGGAGCTCAGAGGTGATCGTCAGCGTCACATCGTGGTCAGTATTATTTGTTTTCAAGTTTAAAAATTAACTGTATATAATATATTGTAAATTTTAATTTTAATTTGAAACTACAGGAGTCATATGAGGCCGCATCGTCACAAACCCGGATTGAGAGTCAGGCCGAGTCATCAGTTCAGACCAGTTGCCGTCAGTTTGATGAGGCGGCATGGATGTTGGCCACCCAGTATGCCTTCGAGAAGGGCCGGGTAGTTGGTATCAGCTCTCGACTGACTCCCAGAGATTATTATGGCAGTGCTGCGATGTCGGCGTCCATCTCGAGAGGAGCTCGTGCATCTTCTTTTGCTACATAGTATGAGGATCAGTTGCGATCTCAGACTGCACTGATAGAGAGTTTCCGACAGGAGCAGGAGCAGATGCGTCAGCAGCAGCAACAACATGAGGAGGAGCGTCGACGCCAGCAGTAGCTTTATGAGGAGCAGATGAGTCGGTGGCAGCAGCAGCAGCAAGAGAAGATGGAGTACATGTGCCGACTCACTCATCCTTTAGGGATGGAGTTTCCTCCACCAGCATCTGCAGATCCCCCCTCCCCCTCCCCCCTCTTTCAGATTAGAGATTGTTTTTATGTTATAATGTTTGTGAAATCAAAATATGAATTTTTTTCTATTCGTAGTTTCGGTCTCATTATAAAATATTAATAATATTATATTTTGAAATAACAATATTAATATAAATAATAATATTAGTTATATTTTATAATATTAAATTATATATATATATTCAAATTTTATAATATTAAAATTTAATTATAGTTTTTTGTAATATTTGAATTATTTTAATATTTGAATGTAAAATAATTCTATTATTTTTATTTTAATTAAAATAACTTATTAATATTTTTTTATTTTTGAATTATAATTCTAATATTATTATATTAATTAAAATCATTTATTAATATTTTATTATTTTTTTGAATTATAATTCTATTATTATTATATTAATTAAAATAATTTATTAATAATTTATTATTTTTATTTGTGAATTATAATTCTATTATAATATTAATTAAAATCATTTATTAATATTTTTTTATTTTTGAATTATAATTGTATTATTATTATATTAATTAAAATAATTTATTAATATATATTTTTTATTTTTTTATAGTATTTGCGACGGGATACTATGCCCGTCACAAATAGTATTATTATTATATTAATTAAAATAATTTATTAATATTGTTTAATTTTTTTTTAAAAATACTAATTGCGACGGGCCCGTCGCAATTACTATTTTAGAATGTTTTTTAAATATACGGACTAATATTTGCGACGGGAAGGATCTCCGTCGCAACTAATACATTTAGCAACTGGCCCGTCACAAATAATTGTTGTTGGGATGCCGGTTTCCGCAACTGGCTATTTGCGACGGACCCCCTTCGCAAAATCCTATTAGCAACGGGATCCCGACGCAAATGCTCCGTCGCAAATGCCATTATTTCAAGTACTGTTACCGATTTGGGTAACTTTCGAAACGTACACCACAAGAATGAAGTACCACACAATAATGATGTAAATACCCATAAATTAGTGTATATCAAAAAAAGAGTAGAATCATGTTCAGTACATACACCACTCAATGGAGGTAGTGACGAATATAGCATGAATCTCACAGGAATAAAAAGTGAGATAAAAGCACCATACCTCATTGTAATCAATCGAGTCGTATGACCAAAAGATAATAAACATAATATGAATCATAGAATACCATGAATATAAATAGAATCATGATAATATATATCAAATGGAAGAACAAAATACACCACATGTAATAAATAAGTGGAAAATAATGGAGATCTCATAGAATTAAAAGTGAGATAAGATATCCCCTTATAAAATTTCGGCAGCCTAACGACGCGACTTAAAACTTCCAAAAATGGATTGAAGATATCAACTAGGTTATCTCATCATATGACCATAAAAATTAAAGTGAGAGTAATCTATAATAACATCCCCAAACATAATAAATAGGATCTTAAAAGAAGTGACATAAAAGAGGGTACTTAAAAAGAAAGAGAGAGGTTGGATCTCTTACCTCAAGTCTGACTTGTCTTGTTCGTTTCATTATATTCTTGTATAATAAACTTTGGTCAATTAATAATTTCGTAAAGAAATCATTTAAATATTATTATTCAATTCATATAACATATTATCATGCTATAATAATTAATTAATTATGTGAGTTCATATCAGATGTTTTTGTCGATGTTCGGTATATGAGTCAAAAATAAACTTGTTTGAAAATAATTGCCTATGTAGTAATAAGTACATCATCTCCAGAATGGGTTTAATGATTTAAATATCATATATATCCATTATATATTCATTTTTGACTATTACATAACATTTAGAGATAAAAATGAAATGAACCGTTCATGGAGATGGTATGTCATAACTACGCATGAACGCTACTTCCATTTCTTTTTCACATTAATGAAATTAAAACTAAATGAGATATATATATATATTATAATTACAGTATAAAATATATTTAATATAGGTCACATAAATTCATTAATTTCATTCTTTATACATTCCTTGTATTGCATGAAGGAGTCACATCACTTGAGGGGGAGGTAGTCCACACTTCCTCAAAAGAAATTATCGCATTTGTACAACATGCAAAGCAAAAATGTATGTTTTAAATGTAAAATACAGAAGAATATAGAGGAAATAAATATAATATATTTCATAATTAAATATAGTGCCATCATAATGGCCACCATGAGAGGTGGTAGGAGAAGACAGAACAATCATCGTTTCGTGAGGCAGTAATTCACCATCTATGGAAACAGTATGTTCTTTAACCATTAGATGGAGGTGTGTGTAAGTGTAGCTAGAATCGTTCTCATAAAAACATCCTAGTATATTTGAGATACTGGTTTTGTTACAAAATATAGTAATAATAAGATTTTAAGGAGTTGGATAAGCAAAATAAAACAAAAGAATATAAGAAAAGACATTATCGTTAAATCAGGTAACTCCATTTGGATTGAACCAAAAGGTTTTCTTGAAGACATTTCTGCCTATGGTAAGGCTTCTAGGATGAACAGAGGGATGTGGAGAGATAAAATTAGCAGATTTTGGTCGAGACAAAGTCTTGACAGGTGTGGGTAAGGGGGTAGAGGTGGGGGCCTTTTATAAGAGGGAGGAGGGGCACTCTTGGAAAGTCTTGAAAAGTAACTTTATTATAAAATGATTTTCGAATGTTAAAAGTCCCAAAATTATCTATTTCTAGGATAAAGTGATAATGGTTCTAAATCCACCCATACAGTAGGTTTTTGACAAGTTTAAGTCTTATATTTTACCTTATCTTCTCATTTTATTTAAATCGTTCATCAATGCGGTAATCACTACATCATCACGGTGTCATAAATGAATTTATTTATTTAATGTCTAAAAATTACAAAAAAATTACCATCATGTAGGACATATTTTTATCTTTCCAAATAATTTTTATAGTCAAATAGATCAGTTATTTAAACAAAATTAAAATTGTTTTACTTAGGTTATACATACTTTGGTTACATTTTCCTTTCTTAAAAAAAATAAGATAAAAGGTCACAATCACACAAAAGTGGTTCCATGGGTCCCAAGGTTGGAAAAAGTCATCCCATGGTCGGAAATTAAACCAATAATAGAATTATGACACTATTTGGGGTCATTTTATATTTTTATGATATTATTTTATTACCCTTAACTACCCGATTACTAATTAAACACGATAATTAAAGATAATTACCGTCGTTATTATTTATAATGTCCAAAAACAAAAGAGTATTAATTACATAATTTGGTCCTTATGATTCCAAATATGGAATCCAATTTATCATATTACAAACACATAAATTTCATTAATTAATTTAAAATAATTCCCATTGTCAAAACCAAAGATGGGTTTTTTATGAATTAAAATCTATCAAAAGATTGATTTGTTTTTACATCCAATTTAAAAGTGAAATTACATAAAATGAAAAAAAAATTATTAAATGATAAAAACATAATTAAATTAAACCTTAAAACCAATTAAAACGACAATATAACTATATAAATAAATTGGATGAAAAGGCTGCTTTGAATTAAAATACAGTATTATTCACTATTAATTGAAAATGAACATTTGTCAGAAAAATACCAAAAATTCACACTAAGATATATTTGATATTACAAATTCAAGAATTATATCAATTTTAAAAAATTCAAAACAAATTATTTGAATTAATTAATTTTATAATCAATTCTCGTTGTCAAAACAAATAGCGTGTTTTTAAGAAACAATATCTAATAAAAGATTGACACTTGTTTATATCCAATTTTGAAGTGTAATTAATTCAAATTACCACCATTGGATTATATGTAAAAATATATTTTAATTAAACATTAAAACTAAATAAAAATATTATCTGACCATATGAATAAATTACACTAAATGGAGGTTTTGAATTAAAATACAGAATTTTCACTATTCATTAAAAAATTGAACTTCATTGGAAAAATAACAAAAATTTACAAAAAGTAAATTTTGATGTCTTGATTCTAAAGAAGGATTTTATTTTGTCAAATATAATGTAAAAAACTATCAAAAATAGATTTAAAAAAGGGTTCTCCATCAAAAGGTGGTTAATCGACATTTTAAGGAATATTGGAAGATTTATGCTTAAAATTGGATTCATTTGCATTTTGAGCCTCTAACATTTATTTGGATAAATGAAAAAATATTTTACAAGTATATATATTCATTTGGTAGTTAGTTCTATTCATTCCTTCCATTATAATGGCTAGGAGTTAACTACCATTTAAAATAATAATATTATATTATTAGTGTGGAGTGTATGATTTAAAAAAACTCATTGTTGAGTATTGGGTGCGCCATTAAACATGGAATTACCTTTAAAGTAATATTAATATTTTATTCACAAATATTAATAAATATGAAAATTTCATATTCTTTATTTACCTGGGATATTACATATATACTTTTGATACACATAATCACTCCATTGATAAATTCTCAACACATCGATATGAACTTGATAATAGCAATTTTAACTCGATCTATATTTATTGAGTTTAACATCCAATTCATTGGTGTTGTTTTTAAAATAATATTTGTGATTTACCTCGGATTTATTTTCTATGAATATCCAATCATAATTAGTGTATTTATATTTTTCACACATAATTATGTTGTTGATTTATCCTTAACCTAAGGATACATTCATTATAAGAGATTTCATCTCAATTTACATCCCATTGAGACTTATTTGTTATTATACATCAATTCACATTTATATGGTGTATATAATGTACTTTGACATATTTTATCATGAATTTCTTTATAATCATGATATTATAAACTTCTTATTAAATGTTAAACCTCAATTTTTTGTATTCAAGTGTCTCTCTTTTTGTTTACTAAAATTCTTTAACTAAATATCATTGTAAATTTTTTTAATGATTTATTCTTATAAATTTTTATCATTAATTTCCACGTTTTCAAAATGTGTTTTAGGATTTATTTATATATACATTAATGTTTTCAAATGATAATTCATTTAAAAGCTTCAAAGTGGTACGGGACACTTTGATTCAAAAAACCTATTTTTAAATGGATTGAAAAATGACTTGATAAATCATTGTTTATTTCAATATCATGATGTGATATATTGGAATGTGGAAATGTTATCTTTCCTTTATAAATTTGTTATATGTTATTATTATGTTATTGTTTTTGGGGATTGGTTATGTATACTGGTGGTTCCGTGATAAACCTAGGGTGGATGAGCCCGAGATAGCTCTCCAATGCATTGGGTACCATGAAGGAAGTAAACGTGATGTTTCTCCTAAGAGATTTAGGGAATATATTGTGATGGGTATTCAAAGTGTAACTATTTATGTAGATAAAATAGCTACAATGTAAGTTTGATATGGATTCCATAAGTAACCTTTATTATTTATGATTTCTGTGTGTTATTCACAAATCTTATGATTTCATAAGGTATGTTATGATTGAAAAATATAGTTTCAATGATTTTTATTTATTGATGGGATAATGTTTTCCTTCCTTATTTTATAACTCTTACTGAGCTTTTTATGCTCATACCAATTTTTTGAAATGTTTTACACAGGACTTAAATATGAATAGGGTCAAGGATGGGATCAAGGAAAAGTCATGTTGACTTAAATATGTAATTATACATGTTTCTTTTTAAGAGTTTTTATTTTATAAAAAAGTGGATACTGAGTAGTACTGTCTACTTGTAATATTCAAGTTGTTATGTAATAGTTATGGCCTAATTCTCTAAAACTCTACACCATAAAAGATCCTCAATGTGAATTATTCATTTAATTCAATATTATGTAATATTATAAGGTCAGGTCCTTATATAAAGAAAATCTCCACTACTGCTATGAAGCCTCCAGAGAGTGTCAACTGCTTCAGCCAACACTAGAATTTTAGTTGTGTAACCTGGCACCCTGTGCCTCCTGATACAACATGTCTCATGTACTGAGGTCCTGGGTGCACACCCCAGCAAATGATACTCAGCATCATGTGCCACCTAACTTCGCGTGTCTCATGTGCCGACATCCTGTAGGCATGCCCATTAAGTAATAACCTAGAACCATGTCCCTCCTCACACATTGTGTCTCAATTACTAACAACACATGGCACGTCCAAACTGTCTGAAGGATCCTCACCTTGCACATGGCTTCAATGTAAAGCACCCACAAACTACAATCACTTAACCATAATTACGGGGGACATCAACTTACATGAATGTCCAGAACAACCATATTACAAAGTCATCTATGTTCAAAAGACCCAAATTATAAGTGAGTGGTAATCACCAAATTTAGAACCCAAGACACAATCTCTATGGCATCTCGTGCCCCTCCGACCATGTAAATCAGAATACGATTGTCTTTCCATCCATGTAACATTGTCCATGCCCAACCTAATAGTCACACTACCTGAATCTAATTTCCATGATGCCAAATATCCTGAAAAAACCAACCAAATGATCTGGGATAATCCCAACATGTGATCAACGACAATAAAGAATATCTGGGTCATGCCCAACACAACCCAAAGGATCCAACATATGCAAAATCAATAATCACATATCTATAATAAAATGATTCACTATAAATAGGAAAAAAATATAAAACGTCTAATTTCGGAATCCATGTGATGTCCCACGCCTACATTGAGGTCTTAAAAGCCACTAATAAACTTTATAATACTTAAACAGTTTAAACTCATCAGTTAATGTAAAAAAAATAAATTATAACCATTTTTGGATCCCACATCCAAAATTCCCCCAACGAGCAACAACCTCTAACCCAAGCACTATCATGCATAACAAGGTAAGGGGAAGCCCAACGTTATCTCATAAGGCATACAATCAATTCAATATAAAGAAACACGGGTCTCACTCAATGAAAAACATTGTGCTAAAAAGTTACAACCTCCAAATGACCATAAAAAAAACATGGTATACACCACCTAACGTAGAATTTTAGATGTAGGCATGTCTGATATCGAATTACAATTCGAAGTTGATCATAATATATCTATGTTTCAATCAAATCCCACTAATTCCACTCAGATAAAAATTTTGTCTTTTGAGAAAAAGAATAAGAATAGAATAGGGTTTGTAGTTTCTACCTTTTTGATGTAATCCAACATCCACTGATATATTGAAGAACAAATGTCGGATAACAAATCTAAGCAAAGAAGTTTTATCGGCCTCCCAGAGCGTCATAGTTCGAAAACGGGGAAGAAGAATCTATTTTTGGAAATGAGACGTGACACTATCTAATATAAATAATTAAAAATTAATGTATGATGCACGTATTGAGGACTACATGACATGTAGTAGCTTGTCTGGACACTAACTTAAATGGGTTTC
Source organism: Viscum album (assembly GCA_963277665.1). NCBI lineage: Eukaryota > Viridiplantae > Streptophyta > Magnoliopsida > Santalales > Viscaceae > Viscum > Viscum album. The sequence goes on along the minus strand of OY728159.1, from coordinate 1,142,144,374 downwards.
TAGGTCATCACACTACTTTGACAAGTCAAACGGGTCAACACACGGCTGAGACTCAACCGGTATGTAGAAAGTAAAATACACATCATGTCAAGGAACACCACATGTCGTGACATATATTTATTTTTCATACTCTCCACATAGAATGTACTTAGTCATCAAACAACTAGTACATTCCTTACATACACACAGTGTGTACTATGGAGTACACAATGTGTAACCTAGAATGTTCATGAACTACCCAATTCTCCACCTTATCTCCAAAACAACCTAAAAAGAAATTGAAAAAAGAATAATTGTACCTCAAAGGAAGAACATAGTTATTAATAATTATATGCTTTTACATTTTCCAAATTACAAGGACTATTATTACCCAACCAAATCCTACATAAAATAAAAGAAGAATTTATCACACCGAAATGTTATTTTATCTATTAATTTTTAACACATGGTTAGTAAAAGAAAATAACTAAACAATATATTTTATTAGAAATATTATTAAATTTCATTAATATATTTATAATTAACATATATTTATTACATAAGATGTCCAAATATGTCTTTGGAATTCAAAGACATGTGGTAAGATAATTTTGTATCTCTTTTGTTTCTAAGATACAAATGTTGTATTCGCCAATTAATTATTTTATGTGTATTATATAATACCCATTAATTTCAATTATAATGGATATTATGGATTTTATTCATTTATCAAAATTAATATAATTACACTTTATTCAAATGGATTATTATTCAAAAAAAGTTACAATCTCATTAATTATCGAAATTGTCTATGATTTTTCTTATGAAAATTATTTTATGATATAACTCTATAGAAAATAATTAATTTCATTCTATTATTTTTATTTCTTTAGAAGACATGTTTGTCTTTCATTTTCATCTCTATAGAATCCTAAGGTGAGGGAATAATTTTTTTATGTAAATTTGACATTATTTATCTCTTTAATCTATAGTCCTAATTCTTCCATGCCCATGTTATAATTTTTTTTTGAATAAATGTTTTTACAATTCTGCCATAATTTATTGAATGAATTTATATTCATGTTTGAATTTTTGAAAAATATGGTAAAAATTTATTATTCCATTTTTTAATAATTTTATTTTTATTTTTTATGTAAGACGTGTAATGAATATTTTTTTTAATGTATATGACTTGAATGGTATTTCAGGGTATCATGCCTTATTACTGATTTAATACTTCTTATACACCCATAAAATATCATTTTATAATAAAATATTTCCATTAATATTTAATAATGTTTAGCATTTCAAAATTGTGATTTTTAAATATGAAGGGATATTTTCCCAAAGAATGTTTTTATTGATCTTATTATTGTATTTGTTATCATTGACAAAAACAATGTTTATGATGTTTTAGAAGGGATATTATTTATTAGTACAGACCTTATTATTTATCTAGATGGTTAATGATTATGATAAAATGATTTTTATGAAACAAGTTCTATATTCCATATGTTATGCTATGATGTATTGGTGAAATGGTTTTTATACCAATCTTCATTCAACGAGGGTTTTTTGTGATGATATAGGTAATATTTATTATATTATGGAAAACATAAGATTATTTTTAAATATGTGATATGTGTGATCAAAATTATATGTCCTTCAATTACAATAGTTAATTTTTAATTTCTTGTGAGATAATTATGGGAAAAAAGTCGATGTTTTGGATTTTTATGGGAAACATGTCAATGTGCTTGATTTTTTATGGAAATAAGGTCAATATTTTTGGCTTGTAGTGGGATACAAGGGTTGATTTTGAAATAATTATTATTTTATTATATTTGTAGTTAATCATTAAATATGATATAATATCTATACTTATGATCATGCCACACATATATGACATGAAAATGTTGTTCATAATTGATTTATGGGGATTTGTCACAATAATGATTCATTTCCATTGAAATGAAAATGTTTAATTCCCTGAATCATGTTTATAGTATTTATAGAATGGGTATGAATTTTTTATGTTATTTTCAAGATCTCATAACATTATTATAATCATATTTTTAAATATAATCATTAATAGATATCTCCCTTCTATTCTATTACTAAGAATATGAGATCACCCTTTCTTATGTTTCCAATCACAGGGTTATGAAAAATGGTTTCATGTTGGGTTTTTAAAATAATAAGTACTAAATGGGAATATATTTGTAGCTATTGATCAGTATGATTATTGAAATATGAATACTGTGTATCTAGTCCCCACGTAAACTAAACCATTACAATATATGAGGGATTATTTGTTAAATTTATTTATTATCATATTCAAATATGTAATGATTATGTATGAAAATATTGTAGAATATAATTGCTATCATAAGTGTGGTTTAGTTAAACATTGTAAACTAGAATGATAAATCATTACTGAGAAACATAATAACGAGTCAATGAATATGAAAATATCTTAAAATTTTGGTGATGTATGGAGAATGTGTATTCATAAAAATTACATCAATTTATATATATTATAAGTTGATGGGGATTTGGTATCATTTTACCATGGGTTAATAATCTCAAAATTATTTTTTGGGATTTGGAATGATTATCACATGTTGAATTAAAATGGGCCTTACTATACACCTAATTTGACACTCCTTATGGGTATTTTTTTAATATTAAAAATCACATTATATAATATCATAAAGGATTTAAACAAATAATGATCATGAATGAACTAGGTTAAACATATGGTTTTTATATATTTAAAATAAGAGTTTTTTATTTATAAATCCATTAGAAGATAATTTATGATAAACAAAATCGGTTAATGATTCTGGAGGGATATTCTACCTATCATGGTTTTTCCAAGTTATTGAAGAGAGAACTATGAGGTTAGGTTGGTGAATTTTATGACAATATGTTGATGTGTACTATAGTAATCAGTTTTTAAAATTTTATTATATCATTAAATGTATCGATTAATTTAAACTCATATATTTGGTAATTGGATTATGAATTAATAATGAAAATACCTAAGGGTACAAATATCATATCTGAACTCATTGATTCTTATCCACATATTGTTTTTGGGAATGTGTTTCATGAAAATCTTGTATTTCTTTCTCTGGTTACCTTTTATGTAATCATATGGATGGGTTGGATTTCCCTATACAATGAACCCATAAAATAATTATTAAGGGATGTCATGTTTGATATTATGATCCACCCAATGATCAACAATCAGTGAAATGAATAATATAGACTTCAGATGGATATAAAATACATTATATGGGTCTTTTTTCCTATTGAAAAGTGGTTTTTAATCTTAAATGGTTTGGGATAATATCAATATCTAGGATAAGCCTATTCTATGGGTGTTTTTATGATTTTTTGGAAAAAAATTTCAGTCTTCCACTGAATAGTGAATTTGTGTTCTAATATAGAAGATATTTTAAATAAATTTCGATTTAATTTCATTGTTTTAAATTCCAAAAATATATTAATTTAATATAAAATACCTCATTTTAGGATATTAGTTATTTTTAGAGATTAATATTAAAAATGGACCATTTTTTAATTAAAATATATTTTAAATTATTTATATATTGTTTCCATAACATTTTCTACATTATTTCTATTTGAAAATTTATTTCTTTCCTTATCGTACACATCCATGGCTTCATTTCATCTTTCTTGACCAAAATCTGATTTGAGAATATGGATGCTCAAAATAATCTCACAAGTTGGACCATGATCACAATTTACAGATATGTCAATTTTGTGTGTGGGGTCAATAAATCATTCATGGGGGGGGGGGGGAATTTCTATGAAATTTGGTGGGTGGATGCGCAAGAAATTTTGTAACATCATACTTTTAGTATAGGATGCAGAAAATAGCCGTTTTAATTTCCATTAAAGCATACTAATCTTGAGTTTTTTGATTTGGAGAGTCTGACTGGATAGAAAAAACTAACAGAGTAAAATGGGAATAAATCTCAAAATTCTTTTCCAAATATGATTACATTTTGAGGAGAGACGACCAAGATAATTATAAAAAACATAAAATAATTTTATAATGTGTGAAGAGGTCATTTAATGGATCTAAAACAAGTAAATGTTTTGAAGAAAAAATCTTCTTCTAAAAGGAGGGGAGCTCTTCCCTCTCAAATCATTCCATTTTCCATCCCATTCTTTCATGGAACCGTGGTATAGATCTACACTGAGAGAGGCCAACTATAAATATACCAAATTTATTTTTAATTTAATTATTTTATTTGATTTTGTTTTTTATTTAATTTAGATGTATAATAAATTAATGAATTGTTTTTATTTCTCTGACCACCCATCCACCCTCTTTTCTTCTTCTCTTATTACAATCATGAATTATAATAATAATGATAACGAGTAACTAATATGAGGAATATCCAAATAGTGTAATATGTTTATTGATACCAAGACCGTATTTTTAATATTATTTGAGCTAATTTTAAGGATTATTTATAGTAGATGTAATCTTAAATGTGGTTGACTAATGTTTAACTTCTTAATCTACAATCATTTTCCCTCGATTGAAGAGGTGCATGGAGGGTGTGCTTGGAAATCTCTAAGTGGAATTTTCATTCATAAATGAGGTAGACTGAGGTGCACACACATACGATGGAGTGTGTTAACTAGGAATATTTAAAGCTGGTAAATGAAGTTGCCTCTTGAAAGTACTCTCCATAGAACTTCATTTCTTTAATAATTCCATTTTTTAGCATTTTATGTTAATTTGAATTGAATTTTGGAATTCCATTTATTTTTATAATTTTCATTACCTTAAAAGATTAAATAAAAACATTAATAATGTAGTAGTTAAGGTTCATTAGATAATGTGATTGAACGAATTGAAAAAGCTGATCAAGTAATGCGACCCTGGTCAGCCATTGTGTTAAAATATGAAAATGAAATTGCATTATCCATGATTAAAAACATCCAAAATGAATTTGTTAAGGTGAATTAGATTATGTGAGTGGACAAACTAAAAAATAACCTCAAGTGATACGACCTTGGTCAGCCACAATTCTACACTATGAAAATTAAATTTCTTTTTCCACTCCCTATGATAGGCGTGCATCATGTTCTCAATAGAATGCATACCTACTGCTACACCTATTTAAATTAATCGCTATATAATATACCTGATTGAGTTACATGAATTGAAAAAGATACACTATTAGAATATTTAAAGGTAATTTATTTTAAAAATGTGTGTCACCATTGGGTGCATCATTTAAAAATTAATGTGGATCGACTCGAATCTGAATTAATTATAATGATTTTAATGAGATCACAATCTGGAAATTCTATTTTATAGTCATTTATATTACTATTTTAATAAAAAATGAGGATATAGAAACTTTTTAAATATTTAGCATTATTCGTGATATCATCAATTAAAGCACTATAAGGAGGATACACCCATGATAGTATTATATATAATGTGTAGACACTATGAATATTTAGTGATTCTATTTGGTCTTACTAATTATCCTGAAATATTCGTGGATTTAATGAATAGATTTTTTAGAGATTACCATGTTCAATTTTTAATAGTATTTATTGATGAAATTATTATATATTTATTAGGGAAGTTTGATCATGGATATCATAAGATAATTTTGGTGAATAACTAGAGGAAGTTTCTGTTGTATTAAAAATTAATAAAGTGTAACACTTTTATACAAAATGATTATTTTTTTGTAATATATTCTAAAGAGAGGGTATATCAATGGATACATCGAATACAAATGTTAATGAACATTGAACTAGACCAACCAATTTGAATTTCATTTACCATTATCTAGGTTTTGTTGGATATTATTGATGTTTTGTGAAGAATTTTACATGAATACATAATCCACTCAATATTGAAACTTGGATGAGAGATGTGTTACTTTGGAAAAATTAAAGTGAAGATAAACTCAAATAACAAATGATAAGGTTAGTTGTCACACCTATGAATACATAACCTTTCATGAGAATGGGGTCTATAATTTTAATAGATACATTAAAGAAGGTATTATAATTCATTATCATGAAGAACTATATGGTTATATATTATGAATAATTAAAATTTATGGTTCATGTGAACAATTATGCAACTTGTGATTTGGATTTAGATGTGGTATGTTTTGCATTAATTATATATATTCATTATATTTACAGAAAAATGTGTTATATAAAAATATATTAATCCTGAAATTCTCAATTATATATTTAAAAAAGTATTTGAATATGTTCTAGAGAAGATGGTTTTAAATATTAAATAATATGACTTTTTAATACCCAACCACCCTGGGAAGGGGAACAAGGTGGCTTATGATTTCATTAGAATGTGTAATTCTAGCTTATCAATGAAGAGTATCACAAAATATCCATTATTTCTTGATTTTTAAAGGATGGATCTATAAATCTTGAAGTATGTGGTGAAAAATTTTATTTCTCAAATGAGTGTTCCACCATATATCCAAATGAATATTAATGAAATGTGAAGGAAGATATAGATATACTAATGTTCAAAAATATTTTAATATTGATGTTGATTTTGACTGAATGATATATCTTGGGAATTGTGGATACATCCTATCCTTACCATATTTGATGAAGGATTAGTTAATGGAATATCAATGTTATTTATTATCAATTTTCATGGATGAGAAATGATTTATAGAGATATAAAATAGTATTTCTAGTGGAATGACATAAAGGTAGATATTTCAGAGTTTGTATCATAGAACTTGGAATGTTACAACATTATGGATCATAGACATATTATTAGGTGGATGTTATAGAAATTACAAACACCAAAATAGAAATGGGAAAACATTAACATGGATTTTACCATTAGAATCCCCCAAATTTATAAAATAAATAGTGCTATTTGTGATCTAGTAGATCATCGTACGATGTAATAAAACTTTATTTCAATTAGATAATATATACATCGTAAAAATATTTATAGAATAAACATTAAATAAGTGGTAAGGTTTTATAGGGTACCTTATTATATTTTTTCTAATTGTGGTCTTAGGATTACCATGAAGTTATAGTAAACTCATCAGTATGCTCTACATATCGATCTAGGTTTTAGCACAACATATCATCCTTAAACTAATATTTTGTATGAGCGAATAATTCAAAACCTGTTGGCTATTATAATATATTTTTCTACGTATTTAAAAGGATGATGGGGTCAACACCTTTATATAATAGATTATTCTAACAAAAATATCTTTCACACAAGAATTCTATTGGATTCTTAAGAATCAATCCATGGGAAGAATTATATATTTCAAATGATATGGGATGATGTTATAGAAAGAAATCTACTATGGAATAAACTCGATGAAAAACTTCATAGATGGTTAGAGAAATTATGAAACACATAAGGGAAGAAAAATGTCAATATAAATCTTATACTGACAATGATTAATGATATATAGATATCAATGTTGGTAACACAATGTTCCTATAAATGTCACAATTTAAAAATCATATGAGACTTGGGAATAATGGAATAATATTTCAATGCTATATTTACCCCTTTGAAATTATTTTCTATATTGGGTAAACATATTATCACTTGACACTTCAACTGAATCACTATCAAGTCAACAAGGTCTTCCATGTATCTCTCTAAATTAAGTACATTCCTATCCCATTATATGTACAGATAAAAATACCGATTTATAATGATTTATTTAATGAGTAAAACCCAATGGAGGTATTGTTTCATATAGAAAAATTTCAATGAAATAAAATTCCAAACATGGTAATAATATTTTAGTGAAACCACAAATTTAAGATGATACAAGATAACCTGAGGAATTGTGGGGCTGAAGTGTCCATAGATGTTTATGTAAAAGTGATTTAATTTTGAAGTTTAAAATCATTTAAGGGGGGTATAATGTTACAACTCGATATTTTTTGAATCTTTTTTCAAATTAAAATAAAATCTATGATATCCTATGATACAGACAATATATAGAATAAATAAACAATAATATAATATACAATTATAATAAAAAATTTAATTATATGTGTGCGAATATGAGTGAAAATTTTATTAAAGGTATATATTTTACACTTGAATAATAATAATTCATATTTTAAATTTACTTTTAATGTAATTTACTATAAAAATACATTTTTAATTAAAAGAAATAAATTTTTGAAAAACTACTTTCCTTAAAAAAATGGGTTTTATATTATTATTAATAATCTATTTTTTATATATGAATGATTTTTATATAATTCAGTTAGTATTTAGTCATTTAAACTTTTTGTCATTCATTTTATAGTTTTATTAAGCATGTAAGAAGGAAAAAAACAAATTGTATGCTTAAAATTATATTTTTATAAGAAGAATTATCATCAAATTTTATGCAATTATTTTAGAAACTAATTATTCATAATATTAGAAATTCCATATTAAAATTTTAAATTATATTTTTCAATTAAAATGTAAAATTTTCTAATATTTAAGTTTTAGTATTTTCTAAAATTATTATATTTTCTATGAATTGTGAAATATAAATATTTTATAAAAAACGACCTTCTGGTTTAGATAATTTAAAAAGTTACATATTAATTTAAAATTTATTAAATGTATATAAAATTAATTTATATATTCACTAATTGAATTTAGGTTATTTTTTTTAGTTTCAGGTTGAATTTCTATATAAATTTTTTTATACATTTGAAATAATTTTCATTAGAAAACATTTTTTCGTCACATCAATGGGTTTAGTTTAAAATTATATTATTCTATTTATAGGAATTAAATTTTTTAAAAGGTATTAAATAATTTCAATTAAAATAATAAATATTATATAGTAATTTTCATTTATTTTTAGGACATAAAGAATAGTGAAAACAATAACAATTAATTATCGTGATTAGGTTTGAAACATATTTAACAGGGCTCAAAAAATATATTATGGTATTTTTCTAATTAAAATTTTAGAAATCATATTTCACGGATGTATCTGGACCTTATGATACCCAATAATATATTTTGATTTTATTTTAAATCATTTTTCATGGGAATTAGTTTATCATTTTTGATTTTATTTCTTAATTTTTAAGTGGTTTCAAGGTGGTTCTCTTCCCGACATATAAAAAGACATATCCTATATTCTCCTCTCCACACATAATGTTCCATTTAGTTCATAAAATAACCTCCCCAATACCCTTCATACTTCTATTAACACATACTATAATACTATTTTACTACAAAGACCACCTGAGAATGATTTTTGGGAAAATCTATATATGTTTCTCAAAGAAGAGGTATCATTATTAATCTATCATTTTTTATACTTCACACCCTCTATAAAATATTATTTAGATGTGATGATATAATAAATATTTTTATTGAAAATATTTATAGGTTATTATTTTAATTTAATAACCTATACACATCCCTTATTCCATCAAATGAGAAATGAAAATTTTAATCTTGTGTACGGTGGACTGCCCCTCACGAACTGATATAATTCTCTCTCAATCTAAACCTCTCACTAATGGATATAGTGATTAATTTTACCTATTTAAATAATTTATCTGAAATAAATATAATTCCTGAATTATAATTCTACATTTCTCCTTTATAACTTCCAATCGGATAGAATATAATTATATCACTCATGCATACTTATTTATTATCGCGTCCATGTACTGATGTAATTGATTTCACATTTCATATTTGCATGAATGGTAATAAGTATATATTTCATAAATATATATGATATATATATGATATAGAAATTATTTTTTAATGTTGAATTAATATTTAAATTTATTTTACTCAGTCTATCAAAAAATATAAGAATCCTTCATTGTATTTATGACCTACCGTCTCTGTGAATGATGTATTACATTTTTCTATACTAAAATTTTATGGATGATAATAAATATGTATATAATTAATATATATTATATTTAAATAATTAGTAAAATTCATTATATTACGGTACCATATTCAAATTACATGTTCTAAATCTATCAAACCAACACATGTAAGAAAAATGAAGCACATATAACCAAAATAATGATTTTAATATCGAACTATTAATAAATGAGTGTTAGAAGGATAAATTTAAATTATATATAGTAAAATAAATATTTATTATTATGGTTATGTAATATATTTATAATAAACTTATATTTATTATATAGGGGGTTTGATGATATATGAAAAAATTTGAGACTTGTCAAAGGGTTTTTAATCTCGCTTTTACTTTTGTGAGACACATGCCATATTCAAAAATGTATTTATAAAATGTAGTGTCTAAATAGACCAATAATGTATTATATGATTATTATATTTATATTTATTCTAATTTCCATATTAATATAAGTTTATATCGTTCATTATCCATATTATTCAAAATCTACCAAAGTGGAAAAGGATTGATGTTAAAATCTCATTATTTATTGGGATTCTTTATAATTTTGCATCTAGTGATGAAATCTTGTTATCTACTACTCAATAAAATCAAGAATATTTATATTCTATTTATTATTCTAAACCATAATTAATTTCATTTCATTTTTTACTTCTTAAGATCATAATATACTAAAATAATGTTTTAAGAAAAACATAGTTTATTTCACTTTTGAACTACAATACATTTTATCTATGTCCATATTCTCTAAAAAGAATTAATGAGACTTTTTATTATTATCTAATGATTTATCAAAGATGCATTTTACCATGTCTTAATTTTTTCAAAATTATTCAAATATAATCTTACTTTTCATTTTCCAAACAATGTTCTGTTAACTTTAAAACAAACTATTTAAATGGAATATTTGATTTAATGTATACTACCTGAATTGCATTTCCCGATGTCATGAAAACTAAAAGATTTAAATATTTCATTACCAGTTTACTATATTATTTTAAAATTAAATAATATCTATAATGTTTTATATGTTTTTATATTTTAAAATTTTATTTTCAATGTTGGAATAAAATTTTCTATATTGATGTTCTGAATCATTTTTTATAGTATTTTTATTCATTAATTACAACAACCTTTGGTGTTTTTTATATTTTATTAGAGATATGATCCAATTGTACCACCATTATTATTTATTCAGATTAAATATAATTAATTTGAAATTTTTTTCATTAAACCCATTCTATTATCTATGGTTTATGCTATAATCGATTGATGAATTGTTTGTGAAACTCATTTTCATTACATGAGTTATTCTATGATTTTTTAATGAATGTTTGGTGATTATATATTACAAATATTTATAGTTTTAATTATGTGATATCTAGTATTGAAATTATATAGTCCATTAATTTATTGGAAAGGGTTTAATATTTCCTAAGATGATTATTGGAGACAGTTCAATGAGCTTGATCTGTTTTGGAAAATAATTTGATGTTTATAGTCCACAATATTAAACATGTGTTAATGTCTGATCGTTTGGGATTTGATGGTAGTGGTTGTCAATTTTGAAATATTAAATTTTTTTATACTAATGATGGTTCCACATGTATATGATAATAACTTGTTGTTTATGATTGATTTAGGATTATTTCACACTCTTATGATTGCAGTAATTTTTAATGATAATGTCTTCTTCCATTACTCATGATACTATCAATGATATATTGGTTATGAACTTCTTATATTTTATCCATGATATAAAACCCCTATATTATACTTTAATATTATCATCGATTGATATAATCCATATTGACCCCGAATGATAATATAAACTCACACTTTCTTATGTTTCCTTTCCATAGTTTATTGTTGAAAGGATTTACGTTTTGTATGTCTTCGTTGAGTACAACATGGAAAAAAATTTGATTGATGTGTATGATCATTCATGAAATAAAAATATTTTGTTTGTTTTCTCTAAAGACACTAACCCTTAATGATCATTAGGAGAGTAATTGTGTAATTTTTTTAATATTCGTCTAAAAATATTTAATATTTATGAATGAAAAATCATGGATTATATTTTTTAGGACTCATAATCTATAACCAATAATATATAGATAAGATTAATTCATATCATTTAAATGATATAATACTTCTCCATGTAAACTATTTCTTAAATTATGTCTAAACTCTCCTATTTTTATTTAGTAATAATAGATAATTAAAACCCATTATCATATATAAACATATAGGATATGAACATTAATTTTTATTTTGGAAATCCTTATCTTTATCATGTCAGCATTAACCTGGAAAATTTTCTATTAGTCATCCAAACTCATCAATATTCCTGAATGTTTCAATAACTAGTTAAAATCATTAAAAATGTATCTAGTAAAAATAAAATAATATTTTAAAATAAAACCAAGTTGTTTTGTTCATTTTATGTAACTCTGTTATTTATCCTAGAAAAAAGTTATCGAATAATGTGATGGAGTCACCTTAATAGTATAATTTCAAAAATTCTATTGAAGTAAACACAATTTCATCACAAATTTTTATTTACCTAAAAATGTTATCTCTATTCATAAACTAATAAAACACTACCTACTACAAAATAAAACCTAATAACTATAAATTAAGGAAAATATAATTATATTTTGTTACTTAAATGATAATTTTGTTTTTACAAACATCTATATTAAATATTATTTATAATTCCATTTCACTCTAGGATAATTATAATACATTTTAATATATTATTTAATTTAAATATATTTATCGATTCATTGTTTTAGAATATATAAACTTATATATTTTTAATATAATTTAATCCAATCCATCACTCATTCTATTAAATTAAATTTAAAAATTATTTCCTTGCTTTTTATTTCATAATTAATTTCGTGCAAGTACATAGAATTATTTGTTTGTACTATTAAACTAGATCCATAATTAAATTAATTTAAATATAAATGTCCTATAAGGTATCCATTTTAATGTTCACCTTATCCCCATAGTCATCATATTATAGTATCATTTATCAGGAATATTAATTTTTTGATGCCATATTCTATAAAATATTAGTAATTAAGGATGTATTATCTTGTTTTATTTTTTATATAATAAATCATACTCCATAGTGAAATGATCATATACCATTTTATTTTTTCTCCTCCCAATATCAAGTCCAATAAAAAACACAAAATGGATTCCATAAATTATACTTTTGTACAATTAAAATCAATCTGTTGATTGTAGATCCATTCATACACTTTATAAGGAATTCACATCAATGAGGGGTTCTTCCTTCGCTACACCTAATATATAAAAATAAAAATATGTTTTAAAAATATATAATTGATTTATTTTTATGTAATGTGGACTCGTAATTATCCTACAATAATCCAATTCATTTACAATTTTCCATTTTTTAATATTTTTTTATTTTCTTCCAAAAAATTCAAAAATGACTCACCATCATGTACAAAATTTTATTAAATAAAAAATCATAAAATTTAACTTGTGAGGTAAAAATATCCTCATTATATAGATTAACCATTACTTGATGAAAAAAAGTGATTTTTATGATTTATTAAATTTCAAATTTTAATCCCATAACATTCTACAATTAGTGAATTGAGATTTATTTTTTAATGTATTTTAATATCATACACATACAAATGTACCATATAATAGAAGAATTTAGTTATCAAAAAATTCATACTATAATCGAATCCATATTAGTTGACTTAAGAAATCAACATATTTAAATTTTTTCTTGGATACATTTCTCTAGGGAATTATTGAAACCAACATGGATATAATTCTAAATGTAATTTTATCTTGATTTTATTAGAAATATAGAATCCAATTGGTTATTAAATATTATCCTCTCATTTTTCAACTAAATTCAACAAGTTTACTTTATTTACATTTAAAAAATAAATAAAATTATCTTTATTTCAGTAGAGAAAAATTAAACATATTTAATCATGTAATCCGATTAAAAAAACAATTTATTTAATATCAACAAAACATTTATAAAGTTACCATAGGAAAATATTTCATTTATTTTTATTTAACCATTCTATATGTTAATCATGCTTATTTATATATATAAACATTAAAAAAATATAATATTTATGTGTAATTTTAATGAGATCTATATTATTTTTCGTTTCACATTTACATTTATATCAGTCATTTACATAATCCCTGATATATAACATATCTTTATTTCTAAATATATTGTCTATACGTTATATATTAATATTTTAATACCAATAAAAAAAAATTTAATGTCTATATATACCGATTTATCCACATTTATGTTGTATTTTCAAAAATAAAAATTATTTATTTATTTTATAAACTATGTTGATGATATATTTTTATTAGCATCTTTTTCAACCAATTAAAAAATCATATCATCCTTATAAATTGTTTAATTGATATGATCAATAAATACTTTTGTACATTTTTAATTAAATGTATAATACTAAGAACAATTATTATTGAGTTACTATTCTTGAAAAATCACATTAAATCAATCAAGAAAATAATTTTTGTTTAACAAAATCATTTCTAAGTCATACATATTATAGAATATCCGGTTACTATTCATTTTTCTATAGTATCCCCATGATTATTTTAATTTCATTCCTTGTTTTGTATATAACATTAACATAGATTAAATCATAGATTTTTTAGTTTTTTTATACTTCCATACCATATCTCTTAAAAAATCCTCTATTAAACAAGAAAAAATGTGGATTATTATACATAAAAACAATTATATGTAGTTATTCTTTCTAGTAAAGAAATAATAATAATTTCTCAATAAATTTTTTCCCTCCATATTATAAATATTTTGAATTATTTATTATATAACATTATTTTAAATAAATTCCACATTACAAAGAATTCATATTTCACTCGATGATTCACTATGTACTTTTATACAAAAATAGAAGTGAAAAAGAAACATTATCGAATCAAAAATTATTTATATTTATTAATCACTGCATAATTGAAAGGATTTGAATCTATTTCTTCATATAATTACAACATACTATAAGAAAACAAACCTTTAATATTACATATTATACTATAATTTATTAACATCATAAAATTTCATTCACCAATTTTACGTTATTTTAATTTAACCATATACATTCATTTATATAAAGTTATGAAAATTTTGTTCAATTTTAGTCATTGTTTTTTAGACATCTCATACCATATTATACGAATTACATGAATCAATTTCCTTTTTTCGTTAGACTTCTCAAAACAAAACAAAATTAATGGATACCTATATTTTTTAGATAGTCTATAATATTTTGATATGTATGTACTAACCTTCAATTCCATTAGTTTTCTGTTTTTTTTTCTCTGAGAAAACATGATTTATATTTGTTTTATACATGGTAGATATTTACATTCCTTTGAATCCTAAATTAATGATCTCTACTATTTCCTGGAAATACAAAACCTTTTACGTTCAATTATACTTTATCCCTAAAATCAAAAAACATTCCTACAATAATCAAATTAAATCCAAGATCATCAAAAATAGAAGATAAATTTTTCCTCACTTCATCTACATTATTTTTAATGAACCACATAATTAAATTTTCAAGGAACCATTATTCCCAAAATAATCCCATTAACTCTTCATTGAAATATTCTTTGTTTTCTTATCTTTCCAATAACATACACTGATTGTCCGCTGTGGGATATCTATTCACTTCTATTTTTACCTGAATTTTCATTTACGTAAAATAGATTTTCCATTTCATTTTATCATTCAAATTTCCTTATATATATATTTTTTATAATTTAGGATATATTTATTATAATTAACAATAGTTTAAAACATTCATAAATTTCACTTTGGATGTTGAGAAAATATGTTATTCATTGTAATAGTTTCAAAATAAATCTTGGTGAAATTTTTTAGGAAGGAATATATTATATTTCACATACCCTCACACTATAATCAAAATAATTATTTCCATAATTGTAGTATAAAAATAAAAAATAAAAATATATATATTCTAATGAGCCGTTCTGTTCAGTATTCATCATTTCCTTTTCCTTAATTTTAATAAAAGTTGAATATTTTCCCGCATTTGATATAATTTTTAATGGAAAATATGTATTGATAAAATCATTACATCAATATGAAAAAATATTTTTCTGTTTTCATTATTACATGGAAATATAAAACAATGATTTGTTAGAGACTCTAATTTATTTTTACTAACATATCCCTTGTAATTTATTTATTCCATTCCCATTAAAATATTGTGGTAAATAATTTTACAATAAATAATTATTATTTTGGAATCATATTTAATCATAATAAATCCTTGATAAATGTTACATTTCATTATCAATAATTAACTAATTTATTTACAGTAGTTACATCTTTTTATTTTCAAAAAAATTTGATTAACTTCCAATTTTTCACACACTTTATATTGATGATTATTTTAATTTAGTTAATATTAATATTTCTAACTTCTTGTTCCTAAATTGACTAAATTATTATTATTTTATCCATGAAAAATATTAATAACTTAATTTGTATTTTTTTCATTGTATTCAACTTCACTGTACTTAATAAATTTTATTGCAACATATAATTTTATATATACACATTCTTTGAATTATGATCTAATATACTAAATGTTGAATTGATTATAAAGATTATTATTTTTATTAAATTCATGTTTCAAATTTTATTTCTCTACATATCATTGCCCTCAAGAGGTACATTGACAAGACATTACCTACCTGGACCCCATCTCGGTAGTTAGTTCATGTGTGCCAACCCAATCCTACCACCAATACCTAAGGAGAATGTGACCTTATAAAATAATGAATATAAAACAAGGTATTTTTCAACATTATGTTTCCCACGAAAAAATACCTAACCGCCACTATCCGAATAAGAATGTTTGAAATTAAAACCCAAGCCACCGACATTGATGAAAACACTAGAACTGAACCTAATAACTTAATGAAACACTAAAACTCTATAATACTATGTAAAAATAAGTCATCTGGAGTTTTTTTCATCATTTAAAATCATTGATCATTGGTATCCAGAAACAAAAAACAATGAATTTAAAATTTTCAATAGCAGTACTACATCATTAAATCCTTGATTTATACATTCCCATTAATGAAGAAAAATAATCTAATATACCAATGAATTGTTATCTCTTAATCAATTTTATAAACATAAAGAAATAATTAAAGGGATATGATTTTATAATTCCACATAAAATTCATGTCCATAATGGAGGACCTCCAACTCACTAAGAAATCACACAATATAAAAATTTATAGAATTTGAAACACCCTGAGAGGTGTTTGGTTTTTTAAGGCCGGGGCCAAAGCCTTGTTTATTATTAAACCAAAGAAAAGACAGTTTTAATTGGGAAGAGGGAGACCCATTACATATCTCGAAAGCCTAGTGGGCATTTAGCCCATTACATGGCATATAGGCCCAATGTTTTGGCCCATGGCCCATTCTGTGAATAATACTACTACAGTACATACTGCTACAGTATGGTATAGTACCTGACGCCACTATAGTGCTCTGCCGCCACTACAATTCCTGTTGTTTCTACATTTCACCCCTGAGAGGTGTTTAGTGAATCAGGGTTTCAAGATCTTCTTATAATGTGACTGATCATGTTTCCGCGTCTATAGAAATTTGTTAAACCTATATTTTGGAAACTTTAAGAACACACAAAATCATAATCATAGAGAAATAATGACATTACATGGTTCAGCACTAAGGGATAGTCCAAGGAGCATACACAAAAAGTGTGTCGTTCATACCAAAACCCACAAATCTTCACTTGTGGTGGAATACATAAGTTTTCACATAGTCACTCTGTGTCAGGAACACCACCTGTACAAGATACTCATGAAGGAATACTGCCTCCCTCGGAACTCTTCCATGTAATCCCACTTTCTCACTATATTTAGATATGTGTTTCTCAATTTAAGTACAAGAAGGTCACTTTAGTATATTGGCATTGAATACAATTTCCTTATCCATCATGAGACTCTTCGTGTATTTATGTCCTAAATTGATGTACTAGAAAACACTAATCAATCAAACCAGATTTTCCAAATGTGAAAGTAGCTCAATTATACACATGGGTGTAACATCTACAAGTTCGTGCATGTTTTTGGATTGTCACGAAATATTCTATCCACAAAAACCTTGTCTTTTTCACAACTCCACCATGAAATTCACTTGGTCTAGATAGACTCAAGGACCATTATACATATAAGATTTATATTGTGTTAGTATTCTCTAAACATGTATCATTCAGAGAAGAGACACCAAATCTTCATTGAAAAAAGTTCTTATTTTTCAATGCGGGAAATCAAATTTTTTCATACCTAGATGACCGTTCATGAAAGTTAATTCTGTTCCAACCATCATCTTTTTAAGATTGAAATTTAAATCTCATTTATCACATAATATCCTTTCATACTATTTCATATTTTTCATGAAACTCAATCATATTCAATATTTTTATGTGATGAAAATGAAACCCCATCTGCATGTAAGACCATTTTGATGTTTTATTTGGCACATTAGGATATTTAACACACACAAAAATATTTCTGAAGGCATATTATTTTTTTTCTATAATTATGTGACAATAATGAAAAATATAATTATTAACAAAATTTATATTTTTCTTCAATATTATGTGTTACTTCCTTTCCCAAAAACAATTTCTCTCTATTATCCATTTTTTGAACCAAAAATTAGGCAATCAATGTGAAATAATGACACCCTCAACAAATTTTTTAGCTTGTACTATATGAAAATGTTCGTTGAAAATTTCTATATGAACCAAGAGTGGATTAAAAAAAATATAAACTACTCTGCATTTTAATCTATGAAAACCCTTGGCCCAAACAATCTCCACAATTGTGTTATTTGGAAATTGTCAGATAAATTCAATAATGAAATTTCCACTTATCAAAAAATAAAATGAGAAAGACAATTCAAACAAAACTCTATGTCTATGAGAGAAAAGCATACTGTATAAAACATAGAGCTAATCATAAATTATGTTCTCATGTTTTGGAATGCATACATTTGTCTAAGATACTCTATGACTATTTCTTCATTACACCAAATACCCATTATTTCAAATAACCATTTCATAGTCAGTGAAAAATCAACAACCAGAAAAAAATAAATGTGTTGGTTTTCTCATTATCCCCATTTGTAATGTAAAATTTCTCTATTCTCCATCATTAGAAATAATCTCAAAGAACATGTATTTTTACTGTTAGATCTCAAAACACACTTCCCAAAGATGGTACCGCCCCCATAAACCTGCATCACTTCCACTAATGGATTAAAATAGTTAACAAAATAGGGGATATGGGGCTTCCCATAACCACCTCATTCATTGGGATGTGGAGGAACATTGATGTCCAATAATTTTTTCTAAAAACATGTGTTTTCAATGGATTCATTAAAATGTTTTCCACTAGGCCTTTAGTTCCAACATCTTCCTTTTTATCACACATTTTCAATTTTTTGTTGATTAATTTATATTTGGTTCCAATATTTTGTGCATGATATTTCCGAACAATATTCCTTGATTGATTAGTCTCACTCCTGTTTCTATAGCGAAATACCATCAGTTGTTTCACCTCATCACTAATATCAGTAAGTTGTTTCTTGATCCACTATTGAGGAGTGCAAAAAATAGTAGTATAAAAATACTCAGCTTTATCAATACTAAAAAACATTTTTTTTGTTTTTTGTTCAACCATACCACAAATTTATTTCTCATAAGCAATGATCGAATACTTATTGAATTTATTTCCACCACATCTCAAGACTTTCTAACATAATGAAATTCATAAATTATACTATCTCTCTATATAATAAACTATAAACCGAAACTGAGTGTACCTTGATTATACCCCATGATTATTTTAACCGTTGAGAAATTCTCTTCCATTAGATTACATTAAAATATGACCTCTAATCATGTTTCATATAAAATACATAGCCATGTTTAAATTAAGTACAATGGGCATCCAATGATTCTTTTATACATTATGAGATGCATAGAAGACCCATTATAATTATTTCCATGTCCTGTCCCAACTGAAATTGGATTCGACATTCATTTCAAGTTACGCATATTGAATTTATTCAGTAACCCTCTTACGTATTTCACCTGATAAATGAATTTTTAATCCCTCTTCTCAAACACCTAAATCCCCAGGAAATATGTGAGTTATCTAATCATAGGCATTTCAAATTCTTATTTCATGTGATATGAAGACAAATCACAAGATTTATTTTTTGTTTTGAAAAATATAATATCATACATATACACTTGAACCATAAATTTATTATCCTTTAAATTAATCACATAGATATTATGGTTGAAAATCCACATTTAAATTTTTTCTTCTTCAGATAAAAATCCAGATGAGAATACCATGATCCAGATATCTTCTTCAGACCATAGAGTGGATTTTTCAATCTATAAACATTAATTTCACCATTACCATTTATAAAACCGACTGATTATTAAATGTAGAGTTCTTAATCAAGAACACCATTTTAGAATGTTGTTTTGAAAACCATCTAATATAAATTATATCCTCTTTGATTTTTTATATAAAGGAAAATATGTAGGGACTCTAGACCTTCTATAGAAGAAAAGTTTTCTTCAAAATAAATTCCTTCAATCCCTACATATCCTTTACATAATACGATTTCTTTATTTCTAATCAAATTTTCGTTCTCATAAAAAAAATTTAAGATCCAGTTTATTCAAATAAAATTTGGTTTTTAGGTCAATTAACAGGATCTCGTGTCTGGTTATTAAAAATCTGATCTAGTTATTTATTCATGGATTTGACCCATAAATCTTCCTTCACAACTTCTTCAAATAAAGATGGTTCCACCATTGATAGAATGATAGACTGTGCATCATTCCTTATTCCCTTTGTATATGTGGGTATAGTCCAAACCTCATTGATTCTAGATTGATCAATTAATTTTTGGCTACTTCTCCTCTTAGGTTCAGAATATGTTTATTTAGATGTGATTTTCTGTTCTGATTCTTCTTCTAACCATAATATTTTTGTGACCCATGATTGTTTTTCACTCTATATACTAATTTTTTTTCATTTTTTTGTGTCTACTTTCATATTCATCTTCTATCATATCAACATACGATCACCTTGAGGTATTTTCAGTTTTTTCATCAATAATCATGACATCTGTAACTTCCAAAATTATTCCAATATGATTTTTAAAACATTTGTAGTCTTTAATATTCATTGAATATTCATGTTATAATCCCTCATATTTCACAAAACCATACTTCCTCTGGATATCATTATTTATTTAGATGAAACATTTACCTCATAAGACAAAAAAATACATTAAAGAGGGATTCCATCAATGATAGAACTCAAATGCATGCATGGTTTCTCCCATATAAATCTCTATTCGATAGTTATTATACATTGCTACTTGAATATCCTCATTCAAGTAATGATGAGAGATATAACCCTTAATTAGCATAGTTCTAGCCAAGTTTTTTACCTATTGATTTCTACACTCAAGAACTCCATTTTTTGGGGGTTTCTCACTACATCCACATCATGCTTCATTCTATGCTTCTCCATGTAAGTTTACAACTCAATATATGTGTGTTTTCCTCCATTTCAATATCTAATAACGTTTATTGTATGGTGTGTATCATTCTCATATATTCAGTGATAACTCTTCATGGAATCAATAAATTTATACATCATATGTATAATCATTATATAATAAATTATTTGATAATCATCAATAAAATCAATGATGTACCTCCCTCCATATTGTCCATCCATATTTATTAGACAACATGTACCATTGTTTATGAGATCAATAATACATGATTATATCCACTTATTTCGATGATATGAGCATTAGAACAACATTCCTCATATGAAAGCGTCACAAGCGTTTTATAATTCATGATTCATATTGAGGCTAACAATGACAATATTTTTCTTATATATCTTTCCCATGAATTTTTTATTAAATTGACCCATCCTTCGGTACGAGAAGTTTATTTCTGCATAAAAAATTATGTAACAAATGTTTTCTCTGAAGCCTATATTGTACAAAATTCCATATATTATGAATCCTTTCATGAGAGAATTATATATCATTCCTTCGATAGTGCACCACGTCTGATTAAATTTTAAAATGAGTCCTGAGATAATGATTTGACACACACATAAGATATTGTGATGAAAACATTCCACATAAAGACATCAGTTTTCCTTACCTCGTTGTTTTCTAGTTCTGTACTTCCATTACATTTTTTCATCAAACCACAATAATTAATAAAACATAATTTTTTTTCAACCATTTATTCATAATTATTAAATAAGTCTCCATTTCCCATTATATGGGATGATCATTCATTGTTAAGAATATATGTGATACTATTCTTTGGGAAATTGAGAGTGTTTTTTGTAATATTGGATTTCTCAAAATTTCTCTTTTCCTCCCATTAAATATTTGATTGAGTGGAGTCTAATGATAGCCTTTCCCACCGTCGTTCTATGTTTATTAGTTCATCATACTCTTATTTTTCTTCTAGGAGAGAAAATATGTTTTATGGATCAACTCTTCTTAGTTGGAAGGTATTGAAATATATCTGTGTTATGTATGTAATACTCCCCCATTTATTCTTCCTACAATCAATAGCATTTTGAAAATAGTTAGATCAGTGAATACAGTTTCCATAAAATCTATTTCCTTTATAATATATAGGATATAAATCCATTCTCATTTTTTGACATCTAATAACATCCCCTTCATGTAGCACATTTATACTTTGCAGTATGACATGGTATGGACTAGATAGCTGCAGAATTGACATTTTGTAAGAGTAAATGTATTCTCAATTATATTCCTTTTCATTTCTCCTTTCATATAAAAATAGTTTTACTACCGATCATTTATAGATACATGTTTATAGTTTTTAGTTATCCTTTTAGTTTTATTTGAGCCTTTATTTATTATGACTTCACGTGACATAATGATATGTCCATCTTTCTATTTACCATTATTTATTATTATCTTCTTTTGAGCTATATATGTTCAAACAACACATCCAATTTCAATTTTTCAAATGAATATTGATCTTTGATCATTTTATGCCTTCTTTAATCCTTCATAACCATTCTCACCTCTCTCTAAAGCTATACATATGAGAATCATTCAAACTCTACATTCTTCTTTGTTTGCTTTGAATTTGATCCAATTTATATTTTACTCTTTATAGTAGTAACTTCTTCTTAAATTCACCCCAAATGGCTATGAATTATCCTCTATTCTGTTTGTAAGGTCACAAATGGCCTTTTCTTGTTCATCAATTTTTATATTTAGTTATAATACATCTTCTGAGATTTCAAATGGTTTTGTATGTTCTTTAAGAACATCTTCCAATCAATCAATTTCAGCTTCAATATATTCAACATATTTTGATGCCTCTTTTAGAACATCTCTTCACTTTTTTGATTCATTGATTTTAAAGACTTTGGAGAAAATCCTTAAGTTCCAATGTGAGATCAGTATCACCAATTAACTAATTATATGTAACTTTAACTTTTTATTGTTATGACTTTTCAATTATTTCCATCATTGAGTCATGGTTCTTAGGATCAAACTCTACTTATCCTTCTATAAAAATCATTTTTATCATCATATTCCTCAAAAAATAATATATTTCTCTGTAATTTATTTCCATGACTGATGTCTCCCTTTGAGGAAACGTTTTCTAAGTATTATACATGTTTCCAACCTCACTTTCATCATCATAAATCTTCCTTGAGCACTGAGAGGAAACATGACCAACTCCACCATAAAAAATTAAGACTTAGGTATATTTCTATCAAATATCCCATTTCTTCTCTTGAATATCATGGAAACAGAGAAATGTGATCATCTTCTTTACAAATATTATCAATATTATCTCCAGAAACATCAGGTTTCTCCTTGAAATTAAATCCCATTTCCTTCCCAACTTGAGTTGTTGCATCCTCTAATTTGACTCTCATTTCATGAGCCACCTGACTACTCACCAGATCATCCAGAGAATGTTTAGACATATCTGTTTCTTATGGGGATAATATTTTTTGGATATTGGTGATGTGGAAGACTATTAAATATTTTATTTAGAATTATAACTTCATTGAATTCTTCACTAATTAATCTTATTCCACTATCAAAATTAATTATTTTATTAAAAAATGTATCTTAATTCTTATCATGATGCATTTTTAGATCATCAAACCTATTGATCCAAACATAGAGTTTCTCCTACTTAAATTAGATTTCCCATTCATATATAATTTCCTAAATTTCCAGAATATAATTTTATTTTGCGAAAATAAACCCTTTAAGATGGATTTTATTATAAAGAAATGTAGTAATATAATTATGTGATTTTCCATCAGTATTATGAAGTTTCATGTTTGTATTGGTCATATATAGTTATGTTGTATCAGTGACCTAAATCCCTAATGATGTTGAAAAAAACCCTCAATTCCATGATATATTATAAGAGATCTCATCCTATTATTCCAAATATTTATGTTGATTCCATCAAAGAGGGGGGATCCCATAAAAATTATAGAATTCACCATGAAAATAAGGATGGTAGATTTATAACCATCAATCAGTTAGCTCTGATACAACTTCAATGACCCTGGAACACCCTGAGATTTGAGGGGTGAATCAGGGTGTCAATGTTTTATTCTAAAGTGATAGATCTTTTTAACACATTGTTATGAACTAGTTAATCATGTCTTATAGAAACATTCATAAAACACACAATCACAAGAAACGATACAAAAATTGATTTTACATGTTTCACTACTAAGGGATACTCCAATGAGTAAACATTAATATTCATCTGGTCATACAAAAATGCATTAATATTGACTAGTTTTTTAATATAGAAGATCAGAAATAATCACTCTATTCTATGAACACTTCCTTTAAAAGATTTTAGATATCTCACAATACCTCCCTCATCACACTTCCATCAACTCTACCAAGATTAATCTGTTGAGAAAACTATATCTCAGTGTATAGACATGAAGGTAACTTTAGTAGATTGGAATTAAATACTTTTCCCCTATCTAGCATGAGACTGTACTTGTAGTATTTTCCTAATTTGATGCCCTTGATATCACTGATCAAACAAACAGGATATCCCAAACATGAATGTATCTCAACTCTTCACTTCTATGTAATATCTATTATTTTACACATGGTTTGGTATTTTTGCAGAAGATGTATTTTTCAAAACCCTTATCTTATTACACACTCCACCATTTAATTAACTTCATTTTGATAGACTTAAGTAACATTATGCATTTACATTTTACAACATGTAAGTCTTGTATTTGAAAGTATTTTTCACAGTAGATACATCAAATATTCATTAGAAAACGTGCTTATTCTTCAATGGGGGTGGCCATATATTTATAAACCTATAAGAAACTACAAGAAAGTTCCTTGTGTGCCAACCCTCAGGAATATAATACTAAAATTGACATCACTTTGGTTTGTAACATACTTTAACACAATTTCATCTTTTGTATGCATATCATGAATTTTATATATTTTAATGTGACAAACTCAAAACCCCACCAATGCATAAGATCATTTTGACATCACATTTTGTGGATAATGTTATATCATGAAAAAAACTAATCATTATCATGAAACATGTTTTTCAATAAATTGGATGGAAAATACTTAAACATTAATTTCACACAACATTTAGATTCTCCTTTAACATTATTTTCATATTTTATGGTATGTCATAATTCCTTGAAAACATCGAGATCAACCTAGTGTAGATTAAGAAAAAACAAAAAATAATACTTATTTTCATCTATGAAAATCCATGGTTTCAATAAAAATGTATTATTTTATCCACAAATGGGGGACCCACACCATATCCTATAATGTAGTTCCTTGGCCTATAATATGAAAATTTAAAATTCATACAAGTTAATGAAATGACTAATAAAACAATAGACCAATTCCAAATTTATAGAAAACATAATCCAACCATTGGGGGTGGTATAAAATCCAAAAATGATTTTGTAACCCACACCTCAATGATGATGCCAATCTATGAGGGAAACCTATCTCGAGCTTATACTTCCCAAACAAGACAAAAAAATAGATTTTTATAGAGGTTGTAATAATGTGAGATATTAAATAGACAATCACATTATAAGAATTAATCAAATATCATGGAAACAATATAAATTGATACATAATCAAATTCCATGTCCTGAATCAGCATATAAAACCAAGATATATCACAATACATTTAATTTTCATCATGTATTTAAATTTCATAGTTATATATATGATCATAAATAAAATATTATATGGGAATTGATAGATCCTAATAAGATATGTATCAATAAACATGTATCCTTCAATATCTACATTATAAATATATAATATTAGAGTAATTTTTCAAAAAATGTTTGAGTTTTTTCTTTCCATTAATAACCACATTTTAATCTGAAACTACCAAAAAATTCATAAAAAATAAAATGATTTATAATTAATACAAGGAACCCATGATCAAGATTTATATTTTCTCCAAGAGAATATTATACCCCATTTATAAAAAATAATTTACTTAAACTATATTTTCTTCTCACTGCAGCTTGAATGATGAAGCTATAAGTATCATCTAATAAGGTCATCTCTATATGCAGTAAATTGCATCATAAATTTTACATTTCGAATTTATAAATAAAGAATAAAAATCTTCATGATTATATAATCGTGGTGAATAGAAGTAAAAACATTAGCAATGAAATAGAACACAAGATGCACTCCTTTGACAAAATGAATGTGGGATATAGGTAGAATCCTGAAATGTACATTATTATTTTACATTAATCCCAGTTTATCCAATTTGTACTATGTATATTGTAACAATTTTTATGAATCATAGACATTAGTCAAACATGAATAAAATAATGTTAAGTCATGGGATGTAGTTATACATTGGTTGTCCATCTCTTAGGTATAATGTGTCATCCTTATTGATATGTAGTTATAAATATTTTCATTCCCCAAGTCATTATTCCCTTAAAAAATGAAATATACTCTACCCACATGTCATGTGAATTCTTGGGGATGTTGGGAATGAAAATTGATGTACTGGGATATGTATATATGTATTTTTTAAACATAAAAATTGTCATAAAATTACACATTATATGATAATTATCAACATTTAGAAATCACATCTATAATGTATTAGAGACATTGATTATTACCATGGTCTATACCCAATTGGATATGTATCAAAAGTTTAAAAAATAGTTATACACTAACAATGTATACATGTATGTGTTTCAATAATGTCACACTAGTAAATAATAATTTTAAAATCCTAGAACCTTATCCACATTTTCCTATGTATTATCTCATTGAATAAAAAAATAGTGCCATTAATTACTAAAATATAATAATTTTCATTGATCATTTCATATAAACATTTATTAGTATTTTGCCAAACTGATCAGTAATTCACATGATTCTCTTAAATGCAAACAATATTTCCTCATTGCAGTTTTGTAGTCTACACAACCGAAAATATTCCATCAAACTCATCCACAATTTTTTTCGTACATCTATGATGATCCATTCACTTAAGCACCACTCACTAACACTAACCTCATTGGAGGGTTCCAAAATCGCTATTAAACCATATATATCTTCACTTCTATTCACCTTTACTACTCAACCTTCAATCTATCAACCACCATGAGTGATAATATTGGTAAAGATTCTAATAAGATATAAAAATATTGAGATAAAATATCTTTACATGAATAATGTTAGGTTGTGACAATATAACCACATATATAGTCATTCATGACGGTATTTTCAATTAAAATATCAAAATCAAGCATTTTTGGGGGTTAAAAGGATTAATTCCAAAAATAATTTATAGGTATTTGGTTATCAAATTGAGAACATGAATATTAAAAAATTACATAAATAATGAAGTAATGAACTAAAAAAATAGTCCTACATTATAGATATTAATGAAATATTTGAATTCAATTCATCAAAGCTGTGATTTCTTTGTCAATTCCAAATTATAACATATCTTCCACCAAAAAGAATAAATCATTCACCATCTCATAATAACATTTAGGTTTTTAACAAGGTAAATAATCAAAATATAATATATTATAGAATAAATCAAATCATTTGTGAAAGGTCATGAAATATATAATATTTTAAAAAAATTCTTGTTGTAGTCTTGGATCTAAAAGCTAAAAACACGATTATAATAATCCAAGGTAAACATTGTCAATATGAGCACAAAAATAGTAGTATAATTTCCATCTATTATACTATTTAGGATATATCAACATTTCATTTCTCTAATAAAAAAATAAATTTTAAATTATTATTAAATATACATGATAATTATATTGATTAAAAAATGATACAATTCTCAATCAAATGGTAAACATCGTATCCTAATACCAAATTGAACATTTATAAAAAAAATCTATGTTTAATTATGAGGAAAAAATTTGATTTTCCACCATTATGGGATCATGGATAATAAAAATAATTAATGAGTTATATATTCCTAGAGGAAAAACATTGTTCATTTTGTTTACATAATTAAAGCTTTCATCCTAAAAAGGTAAACAAACCACGAACTAATATATAAATATAATAACTAAACCTCATGAATGAATAATGTAAAATCTTTTCATATGATGGTTCTATATAAAAGTCTCCAATTATGATACCATTAATGATATGATCAATAATTATCATAAGAAACACTATTATGTATTTAAAATATTTCATCATATTATAAATATAATGGGTATTTCAAATAATAATGCTTTTCTAACATAAGATTTATTTTTGTCAATGTGAGGTGAAACTGAAACCATCAACATTAGCATCATAATGCTTCCTCTTAATGGGTACATACTAAAAATGTTACGATCCTCAAAAAAACCCATTTAAAACATTGACATGAAAAAATAAATTATAAATCCAATCAAACCAAATAACTCTTATAAAAAAGTAAAACAAATTTAAAAACTTTTCATTATAAATTAGGGTAACAGTGTTCTGAAAAGTATGATATGTCTTCCCTGTGCTTTTGACTAGACATGCATATAAACATCACATGAAAAACTATTTATGGTAACACTAAAACCCACATCCCACTCTTTTCATTAACTAATTCAATGGGTTTTCCATGGAAATGATGACTTAATAAATGTTATTTCCACTATTAGAGAAAATTTATTTTAAATGTAGTTAATCCTATGTAATGGTTTTTGATGAATTCATAAATATTGGAAATATCACAATCAAAAAATTATAAATTTGAATATTATATAAGCAATGAAATATTTCAACACAATATAATATAGATTGACTTTTTTACTTTGAAAACTTTAGTATTTCAATTTTAGACCCGGAGATGTGCATTCTAAACTCTAGGAAAAACAACCACAACATACATAACTATATACATCCTTATATTCATGAGATATCATAAACATTCTCCCCATCCTATATTAAGTCAGTATAACAAATCATATCATATAATGGACTCATCTAACTACTTAATGAGTCTAACATCGTCAAAACCTCAATATCGATAATGTTTTCTAAAATTTATAACATCAATTAACACACTTAAATAATTATCTCAAGGAAGTGACATTCCCTAAAACATCATATCGTGAGATTTACTTTTCCCCTCGAACTAAGTTTATTTACTTCTAAAATCAAACTAGTGATCAATGATAACATTTACAACATGAGTGGAAAAAGTTTATAGTCAAGAATATTATTTTTCATTAATAAATTATATTAAAATCCAATAAAAAATTAATCATCATCAAACAATCAACCATTAAGTAACTAATCATCAACTATTTATAGGGATCACAAACTATATTAATAATACAATGGCTAAATTTTATAAAATTGTCTCTCTAGAGAGGAATACTTAAATTATCATCATCCAAAATTTCCCTAATAATCACATAAAAACCCAATGAAATGAAATCTCACATATGGAAAGAAGGAAAACTCCCTTCAGTTACATCGTCCTTGACTCCTATACCTAGTATCAATATCACCACCACCATAAATATCTATTATAAGTGTATATCGTTTTATGTTATATAAATCCAAATAATGAAATCCTATATTAATTAATGAGGTTAATAAATTTTCCATCTATTGTATCTAATCACATTAATATGTGGTGGATTACAAGTGTCTCATTAAAAAAAATCTATTAATAAATGGATTACATATCCACAGTCGCAGAGGACCCATACCTGATTATTAGGTTATTAACAATATTGGTGATAATGGACCTATACTGAAATATTCAGAAGAGTATTAAATATACTACTTGGGGACCCACACATTTTAATATAGATGTCTATAATCACTATTAATAAATTTCCTACAAACATTTTGTATTGGGATTACAAGCTCGATTACTACATAAATTTTACTTATATCCTGGGGTGATACGGTACTAACTCTATTGATAGATGATCAAGTCCAATTACCAGACTCCATCAAATGTGCAATGTACCTATGCCTTGATATTGTATATCAAAAACTTTTATTACCTAATATCATTAAATTACAATGGTTTCCCACCCCTTTTCATTATATCCACTGAAGGATTAACTATCATTTTCAATAATTTACATGGGAACCCACACATTTTACAAGAAAGATCAAAATGGGAGTACCTGATTCCATTACAATATTGAGAAATTATTCCACTGATATCTATGTCCTAATGATAGGGATACGCCAAGATATTTATTTTAGTGTTATCATTCTTGTATAACATGAATTAAACAACCATGAAGATCAAACTAATGTGATAAATTTTTGTTATTTTAAAATCCAAAGAAGTTCCATACTTCACTTCTATATAAAAGATCAACATTAGGAAATCCACATTATCATTTCATGTTTACAACTCCAAATATAATATAATATATTAGTAAACAAATAATTCATTGATTATTAATTGAATTGTGGAACCACTTAACTATTATACAAATTTCATGCCTTAGTGATCCCATCAAACAATTAGAAATTAGAGTCTGAGTGAATTGATACATCGTTCATCAAATTAACACTAAAGTCCATGGTTAGAAAACTAAGCACATGATTCCACAACATCATTTATTTAAATCTATTTCCAATTATCCAATAATAACTAACTCCAAAAATTTTCACTTGGACTAATCATATCTGATAAAACTCTATCCTATTGGGTCTCACCGATGTATATTTGTTATTTAATTTGTTCGATCCCATTCTATCTTTTAATTTGAAAAGGTATGATGATAACCATAAAAAAAGTAATATCAGACATGGGTGGCCATATCATAATGAACATATGAAAATAATACAGGTCTCTGATACCCAAATTAACCAATGACCACAAAAAAAAGATAAAATAAGAAACCTTATAAAATTAATCTTACATTTAGATGAAAAATAAATAATTTAGGATCTCACCACCTAGAAACAAAACACCTATATGATTTATGGTGGAAATAAAATTCATTTTTAGTCTATAACCATGAAACTAAACAATAATAATGGGTGTTCATCATTCAAGAAAAATTGAAATCACCAATTCCAGTGTCACATCATATCCTCCTAGATTCCTACTTACCCATTAATGAGGACAAGTGGTTGGATATTTTGGTGAATTATTATATATAAAATTAGGTATAAAACTATTTGAAACAATCATATAATCATGTTCAATGATGTCAATATATAATGACTTGTCATAGTGGAGGATTCTAAACTTTCTAGGGAAATTCAAACTAATCAATGGTGTAATAACTCTATGGATTAATGACCCATTTCCTATTACACATGGGTTTTTCATATATGATCATATGAAATTAAAAACATGGTGATGATTATACAATAAATAAAAATTAAATGAAAACATGCCTATGGTACGGAAATCATGAATTGAAATTTAAAAGAGTACTGAATCCATCCCTAAATGATTAACTCATACATTCATCAATGATATGAAAGTGAGGGATAAATAATCCTTGTGTGTAATAGCATAGACCCCCTGGCCATTACTTTTCCAAAATAAGGCCCCACCAAAATAGTGGCACCGACCACGGTGGCACCGATCACGGTGGAACCATGATAGTGACACTATGATAGTGGCACCATAAGGGTTACACCATGAAGGTGGTACTGTGTCCTCACCCAGCCCTCTATTTTCTATTCCTAGTCCCTCTCCCACAATGTAATTTTTGACATAAATTAATTCTTTTACCCTTTTAAAGACATTTAAAGCACATAATTAATTCCTAAAAATCATGAGAAACCTCCCCGATGGGGGGTATTAAATAACACCTTAATATCATCGTGTGTAACTTCCCACCCGCATAGGAAACAGTGATCCGACTTTCCAGTTGTTCCAAAATCCATATCCCATAATAGTAGGATCTCATCTATATATCTACCGCTAGACTTTCTTCTTTTTCTTCTCAACTTGATTTATTTCTTATTCCTGGTGTTCTTGGAGTTCCTCTTTTCTGTGGTTTGTGGTGCGCCTCTACTGGAGATTTCTTTACCTCTTAGAGTCCACATAATTTCTCCCCTGAAAGCCGTGCATCCCCTGTTCTTGGAACATGGAGAAAAACATCTATCCTTGATCAACTAGGTAGGTATTTCCTTCATCTCTCTTTTATATTTATCATGTGGGGTGGGAAGGCTACTGTTTCAGTGGGAGTGGGTGAAACCAGACCTTAATGAAGATAACAAATGGACTTTAAAGAATGAAGGGAAGGGGTGTGAATGATGTTCTGCTGTTCTATTTTCTTCTCTTCCTTGATGCTTATGTTTTGAACAGTTGGGCTATGCTAACTGAAAATAATTGGCGTTTGTGGTCTTTCCTTGCTCACAAATGAACCCTTCCCTTATGTGATAATTAAATGACTGTAAATTGGAAATTGTTTAATCACGTAAACTCGGTGGATTAAATGGATACCCAGTAAACATAAAGCCCTATGTGGTCACCCTGGCTAACCAAAAGAAATAAGAAAATGATGAATGATGTGATTGAACCTAGAAGTTTCCCTACTCTGTTTTGTTTTTAATTGTGTTTTTCTGTTTGATTTCCTATGTGGTGTTGTGGGTGAGGATGGGATCCTCTTGGTTGTGATTCTAGAAATGTGTGGTTTCTATTCTTGTGATACGAATTCGGGTGGAATCCTCTACTGTTGGCATATCGTAGGTTCATGGTTCTGGGGATGTGGGGATGTATCTTGAAGCCTTCTTTGGCTACAGTTCTTTGAGGGATCTCACTTATCCCTTCGTTGTTGTGACTTCACTGGGTGTGAATTCTTAAATTGATGTTTGGCAGTTTATCTTTTCTTGGATTGTGGTTATGCGTGTTAATTTCACAGTAGTGCAGGACTTTATTTAAAGGGGTTTTTTGAACATGAAACAAGAATGAGTTAAATGGTGAATTGGTTTTGGGAATGAGTTGTGACTTGTCCGTGAGTGTTGTGCTGTTATTTTATGAATGAATAGTAACGAGGGTGTTTGTGCTTTGGTTTTGAAACCCTAGGTTGGGTTGAGTGCATGTTACCTATCCATATATTTGTAGTATTTTTGTATCTTATTCACACCCCACCCAATTTGATCACTTTGTGACGAACGCCCTCATTTCATGGGGGAGGGTGTTTTTTCCAACACTCTTATGAGTGGCTGGTTATTAGCTCACTTCTGCACCCATTACCGAACAGCGCAAGACACTTTATGCTGGCTGTGATGGCATAAAGTCCATTATTATCCCAATAATCTTCGGGCAAGGTAGATATAGCATTTGGCCCAGTGTTTGAGGGAAGGTTGTTTCCCAAGTGTCTTCGGGTTGAGGCTCAGGTGTCTTCGGGTGTGGCAGCAGTTATACTAACCCCAGTGTTTGATGGTGTGGTTACGCGTGGTGGTTGTAGACCAGGTGTCTGTGGGAGGGATGGTGGTTATGGCCCGGGTGTTTGCGGTCGGTGTGTGGTAGTGGGACTGCAGTGAGAATGGTGGGATTGGTTCGATGCATAGGATGTATTCAATAAATAGTGGAAAAGTGGTGCGGGGTACCCAAACATCGATGTGCTATTACTATACATTACTTGACTTGCGTTATTTGGGGAGTGTGCCTTGGTGAGCCTTGGGTGTATAGTTTTCCTTGCTAGGTTCTTTGGTTTTCTCTTTTCTCACAGGGAATTAAAATTCCTCCCCACTTGTGCACGAGAGTCTTTGGGTTTCCCTACTGAGTATACTTATATACTCACCCTATGTATATAAAATTGCTTTCAGGTTTCTAGGATGAATTCAGGGATCGTATGGGACCTTACTACCTCAGACCTTGGGGAAGTTGTTTTTTTCCTTCTCTTGGTACTTACCTATGGAGTTCTTGTGGCTTATATCTTTTACTCTTTAACATGCATATGGGAATGGTTTACTTTCGGCTTTACCTTTATCATCATCTTTTTGTGTTGTTTGGGATTTACTATCTTATCTCTCGATCCTATTAAAATAAAAAGGGTAATGCCTTCCATCTTGCGTGTGATTCTATACCCTTGGTGCTAGTCGCCACTTCGAGACCAATTGAAGGCGGGTTTCGGGGGTCATTATCTCTCCTTCAACTTAAAAAAAAGATGGGTCTGGGAATCTGCTGTCCCTTCCCTCCTTTTGGTGAAGGCGAGTCGTGACAGAATGGTATCAGAGATGTGTTGAGAGATAGGATGGAGTCTGGAGTTAAGAAAAATTTGGATTGCATGGGGTGGTAGGGAAACAATGTTGGGTGACCTCGGTGCATGAAATAGGCAAGGGAAGACCAGGTGGGACATGGGATTTTAGGGCCCCCCGTGATCCGATGCAAGGACTCTGGACCTACCGAACGACCAAGTGAGGCTACACTGATTTCAGGGTAGAAACACTAGGAAAGTTACATGCATCATAATGACTTGTGATCTTAGGTTTAATGGGTGTATTTGGGATTAAAAACAAATAATGACATCTAAGAAAATTAAAGAACAATATTCTACACTAATGGGGTTTAGGAATTCCTTTTTTACCTGACAACTATGGCACCTGGGAGGCGACCATGATTAGTGCAGGAGATCAAGGCCCAAGAGGCTGACTTGGATGATCTGTAGAGGGCCGACCATGATGAGGAGGGTGATCAGTGGCAGAAGACTCTTTGATCCTTTCAGCGACAGAACCTTGGGAAGTATGAGGGAAACATCTCAGAAGTGGAGATGGAGAGCTGGCTAGAGGAGCTGGTGATAGCCTTCAGCATGATCTAGGCTCCGACCGAGTACTGGGTTCCTCTGGCTGTATGCCAGTTGCGTGGGTCAGCACGTCAGTGGTGGATGATTTATCTTGGGGAGAAGAGGGAGATCGAGGTGACATGGGAAGACTTCAAGGTGGAGTTCCAGGTGGAATTACTCTCTTCCAAGATGAAGGTTGAGAATTGGCAGGAGATAATCTCCCTCCAGTATGGGAGTATTTCAGTTAGAGAGTTGGGGATCAAGTTCAAGGATCTCCTTCTCTTTGCTCTGGACCTCTTTCCGGATAAGGAGTCTTGGGATAGACGTTTAGAGGAGGAACTCCAACCTTCTCTTTAGTACACTGTTACTCCCTTCACCCTACCTAAATACATAGAGGTGCAGAAGAAGGCTGAAGTGGTGGAGAGGATGCACACGCTGAGAGGTGTGTCACGAGAGGAGATGCAATTGGGCTCATCAATGGGAAGGCCGTCAGCAGTAGGCCTCCAGCATCAAGACCCTCTAGGTTTTGACCAGTAGGGAGTAGGCCTCACCAGTTCCAGTTCCGACCATCCGGCCCTCACCCTTTTTTTTCGGACCCTGGGTCGTGATTATTAATATGTGGAAACCATGGGCACCTTCGGAATCAGTTCATGGACAGAGTACAGTACAGTGGGCGTGGGCAGGTCCAGCACCCACCTCAGCAGCAGCGGTTCCCAGCTAGGCCCTTTCAGCAGCAGCAGTAGGGGCAGCGGGCTCCCACTCTGCCGAGGGCAGACCTTGCAAGAGGAGGCCAACTTGAGGGTGCTTCTCAGGGACCTCGACTAGGGTGTGGTTGGGGAGGTGGCCAAAATCCAAGAGGCATAGGATCTGGGCGTGGAAAATTGCATTCCATAGAGGCAACAGTTCCAACAGGGCCAGAGGTCGTTCGAGGTACGAAAATCTGGTTAGTACCCTTTCTTATACCTTGTTCGATACATGAGATTTGAAATCCTTTATTTCACCCAGTCTGGCCCATTCTCTAGGTTTAGACACTGAGAGACTTCCAGAGCCCCTAGTTCTAATCACACTAGTCGGATTCCAGATCGACATGTTTTATGTTTACCAGGGGTATAGACTAATTATAGGGCCATATCAGTCAGTTAGAGATCTTCTACTATTGCAGATACAACCATACGATGTGATCCTAGGCATTGAATGGTTGTTCCTTTTTTGTTCTGTCATTGACTGATTCTGAGGAAGGGTTGTGTTTTCAGACTTGCGCGGCTGACGGGTGAATTTTATCGGCGAGCAGAGATTCTAGGGAAGCAACAAGCGAGAGGAACCCATCCTTTCCTTGTTAGCTATTCTATTAGTGGAGTCGATGGATGCGGAGATGGTGGAAGTTCCAAGGGTCATCAGTGAGTTTATATACATCTTCCCTGAAGAGGGTACGACTCTACCCCGTCGACATGACATCGAGTTTGGGATAGACTTGAAACCTGGTGCTCATCCGATTTCGATGGCTCCTTACCAGATATAAACTTCGGAGCTACGGGAGTTGCAGATTCAGATTGACGATATGATGAAGAAGGGGGTTTTTCGGCCAAGTGCATCACCATGGGGTTATCTTGTCTTGTTTGCGAAGAATTCATATGGTGGTCTCAGGCTATGCATATACTACCGAAGGTTGAATCAGGTGATGGTCAAGAATCCCTACACTCTATAGAGGATAGACTTTCTCTTTGACAAGATGAGGGGAGATGTTTGGTTCTAAAAGATTGACCTATGGTCGGGATATCACCAGCTGAGGGTGAAGAGGGTGAACTCTCGAAGACTACCTTCAGATGAATATATAGGCACTTTGAGTTTGTAGTCATTCCGTTCGGCATCATGAACGCTCCGGATGAGTTCATGGGGCTCATGAAATCATTCTTCCAGGAGTACCTGGATCAGTTCGTATTCGTATTGATTTACTACATCTTTATCTACTCAATATTATAGGAGGATCACGCCGAGCACTTGAGAATGGTTTTAGAGGACCTCCGACGACACCAACTCTATGGGAAGTTGTCCAAGTGCAAGTAATGGACACGAGAAGTACACTTTCATGGGCACATGGTGTCCGAGCAGGGGGTAGTAGTGGACCCATAGTAGGTCGAGGCAGTTGTTTCTTGTGAAGAACCCATGAACATGGCGGAGGTTCACATTTTCCTCGGGCTGGCAGGTTACTACTAGTGATTCGTACACAACTTCTCTCGAGTTTCTCACCATTGACAGATTTGGCCAAGAAGGACTAGGATTTTGTGTGGAACAGGCAGTGAGAGGTAGCCTTCAGCTATCTGCATGAGAATTTGGTTAGTTCCCCGTTGATAAGGTTTCTAGAATAAGGGGTGGCGTATGAGGTTTTCTGTGATGCTTTAAGGAAAGGCCTCAGATGTGTGTTGATGCAGCGACAAGGGGTGATCTCTTATGGGTCTAGGAAGTTACGTTCCCACAAGCATAATTACACCAACCCTGACCTGGAGCATGTGGTCGTCGTTTTTGCACTAATTTTGTGGCAGTATTACCTCGTCATGGAGCACTTCGTGGTGTTCACCGATCACAAAAGCTTGAATTATATCTTCTCCCAGCGAGACCTGAACTCGCAACATCGTAGGTGGGTGGAGTTCCTTCAGGAATACAACCTCGATATTTCCTCCACCTCAGGAAAAGGGAATGTGGTGGCCGATCCCTTGATCCGGATGTCACAGAAGGATGTAGTTCGAGAGTCATGAAATTCTTAGAAGGTGATGGAGGAGTTAACTGCCGTACACCGGGATGCGAATATGGAAGGTGGTAGAGGCTACCTGTATCAGATGATAGTGCAGTATTCTCTGTTGCGACAGGTAGAGGAGTCCCAATAGGGAGACCAGGAAAGTGAAGTGATGCGTGACCATGTTATCCAAGGTGATGTGCTAGAAGGGTGGATGGAGGATTGTCAGAATCAGGTGCTTCTCCGAGGTAAGCCATTTGTTCCAGAGGCTATGCACGAGAGAGTTCTTATTGAGTTCCACAACTCACCCCTAGTAGTTCACCTGGGGGTTTCCAAGATGTACTGAGGATTGAAAGGCCAGTTCTGGTGGCCCAGGGTGAAGCAAGTCATGGCAGAGTTCGTGGCCAAATGTCCTAGTGTGTCAGCAGGTGAAGGTTGAACATCCTGTTCCAGGCGGTTTATTGAAACCTTTAGATATCCTCGAGTGGAAGTGGGAGTAAATCTCAATGGAATTTTTCATGGGGATACCCAGGGTTCAAGGAGGCTATGATGCTATCTGGGTAGTGGTGGGCCGTTTGAATAAATCGGGTCACTTTCTGGCGATCAATGAGTCCAGTGTAGTGGATACCTTTGCACAAAGGTATGTGGATGAAAGGGTGCAGTTAAACAGAGTTCCATGGTCTATAGTCACAGATAGGGATGCACGGTTCACCTCACGAGTCTGGATAGGATTGAAACATGATTTTGACACCTAGCAACATCTGAGCACTGCATTCCACCCCCAGACAGATGGGCAGACAAAGCGCACCATCCATACAATGGAAGATATGTTACGAGCATGTATCCTGAACTTTGGGGGATCGTGGGTGATACACTTGCCTCTGGTGGAGTTTCCACTAATAATAGATATCACTCAACCATTTGCATGGATCCATTTGAAGCCTTGTATGGAAGGCTATGTTGCTCACCCGTGTGTTGGACCGAGGTTGGTGAAACAAGTATTCATGGCCCATAGGTGGTGCAGAGCAAGACTGAGAAGGTTCAGCTAATACGGTAGAGGATGAAGGTGGATCAAGACCGACATAAGTCATATGCCGATAAAAGGAGGAGACCCATGGAGTTCGGGGTCAATGACAACATATTTATGAAGGTCTCCCCTCAGTTGGGTAGCAGAGGTTTGACATGGGAATTAAGCTTTCTCCCAGGTTCTTCGGACCCTTCGAGGTGTTACAGCGGGTCGGTGAGGTGGCTTACCAGCTTGCATTTCCACCACAGCTACAAAGGGTGCATGATGTCTTCCATGTGTCTGAGATTCGTCGGTATCTGCACGACGATTCACACATCCTCACCTGGTGAAATCTAGATATCGAGGACGATGCAACATTCATGGAGTGACCACTGATGATCGATGGTCGTGAAGAGAAGTTGTTATGTGGATGAACTAATCCTTTGGTTCGTGTGTTGTGGAGACATGGTGGGATTGAAAAAAGTACCTAGGAACGAGAGACACAGATGTGCCCCCAGTACTCAGAGGTATTTTGAGTTTTGTACTGTTCTTTTTATACTTAGTTGATTGAACCCTTTACCTTATTAATTATGGAATGTGCAGTTTTCCTTTTTTATAGATGTGTGTGAAGTGTCCTGAAATTTGGGGAGGTGAGGACCTATTCCCTAGTTAAGATGCATTAGAGTGTATGCGCCTAAACCCATGCAGGAAAGTCAGTGCCTCCTAAAGCGGATAGTATCTTAACATGGATGAAGGGAAACCCCTCACCACATGATCAGATTGTTTAATATTTTTTT
Source organism: Viscum album (assembly GCA_963277665.1). NCBI lineage: Eukaryota > Viridiplantae > Streptophyta > Magnoliopsida > Santalales > Viscaceae > Viscum > Viscum album. Next base: position 1,142,104,417 of record OY728159.1, on the reverse strand, counting down.
TGCGTGGTTTCACGGGGGAGAGGATCGGTATGATTGTGATTGTTCAGGTCTACTCATAAGAGGTATCTTTCGAGGTGGTTGTTTGAACCCCTCTCCTCTCATCAGATCTGGCTTTAATTCTCGAGGGCGAGAATAGTTTGAGAGGTATCTGATGTAATGGCACGGACCCCCTGGCCATTACTTTGACAAAATAAGGCTCCACCAAAACAGTGGCACTGGCCATGGTGGCACCGTAAGGGTGACAACGTGACGGTGGCACTGTGTCCTAACTCAGCACTTTGTTTTCTTTTCCCAGTCCCTCTCCTGCAATGTAATTTTTTACATATATTAATTCTTTTACCCTTTTTAAAGCCATTTAAAGCCCATAATTAATTCCTAAAAATCACGAGAAACCTCCCCGATGGGGGGTACTAAATAACACCATAATATCATCATATGTAACTACCCACCCGCGTAGGAAACTGCGATCCGACTTTCCAGGCGTTCAAAATTACATATCCCATAACAGTAGGATCTCCTCTTTATATCTCCCACTAGAGTTTCTTCTTTTTTCTTCTCGGCTGGATTTTTTTCTTCCTCCTGGGGCGCCTAGAGTTCCTCTTTTCCGCGGCTTGTGGTGAACCCCTGCTGGAGCTTTTTGCACCTCATGGAGTCCACCGAATTCCTCCCCTGAAAGCAGTGCATCCCCTGTTCTTGGTGTGTGTAGAAAAACTTCTATCCTTAATCAACTAGGTAGGGATTTGTTGCGTCTCCCCTTTCTTTGTATCATGTGGGGTGGGTGCGCTGCTGTTTCTATGGGAGTGGGTGAAACCAGAACTTAATGATGATAAAAAATGGACTTTAATGAATTAAGGGAAGGGGTTTGAATGATGTTCTACTATTCTATTTTCTTCTTTTCCTTGATTCTTATGTTGTGAAATGTTGGGCTATGCTCACTGAAAATCATGGTCGTTGGTGGGCTTTCCTTGTGAACTAATGAACCCTTGCCTTATGTGATGATTAAATGGATTTAACATGAAAATTGGTTAATCATGTAAACTTGATGGATTAAATTGATGCCCAGTAAACATAAATCCATGTCTGGTCACCCCGGCTAACCAACAAAAGGAATAAAATAATGAATGATGTACTTGAACATGGAAGTTTACCCACTCTATTTTGGTAGTAGATTTGTTGTTCTGTCTGATTTCCTATGGGGTGATGTGGGTGAGGATGGGATCCTCTTAGATGTGAGTCTGAAACTGTGTGGTTTTCTATGCTTGTGATATGAATTAGGGAGGAATCCCTTACTGTTGGCATATCGTTGGGTCATGGTTTTGGGGATGTGGGGCTGTATCTTTAAGCCTGATTTGGTTCCACTACTTTGAGAGATATCACTTATCCTTTTGTTTTTGTGACTTCACCGGGTGTGAATACATAAATTTTTGTTTGGCAGTTTCTCTTTTCCTGTCTTGTTGTTATGCCTGTTAGTTGCCCAGTAGTGCATGAAATTATTTAAATGGGTTTATTTAAACATGAAACAAGAATGAGTTAAATGGGTAATTGGTTTTGGGAATGAGTTACGACTTGGCCGTGAGTATTGTGCAGTTTTTTTATGAATGAATAGTACTAAGGGTGTTTGTGCTTAGGTTTTGGAACCCTAGGTTGGGATGAGTTCTTGTTACCTATACATATATTTGAAGTATTTATGTTTCTTAATAGCACCCCACCCATTTAGAAAACATAGTGCCAAATGCCCCCATTTCACGGGGGAGGGTGTTTTTCCCAACACTCCTATGAGTGGATTGTTATTAGCTCATTTCTGATCCTTTTCCCGAATATCCCAATACTCTAAAGGTAGGATGTGATGGCCTGAAGTCCATTATTAGCCAAGTAATCTTCGGGTAGGGTAGTTGTAGCGTTTGGCCTAGGTGTTTGCGGGTAGGTAGTTTCCCAAGTGTCATAGGGATGACGACCAGGTGTCTTCGGGCGTGGTAGTAGTTGTTCCGACCCATGTGTTTAAGGGTGTGGTTACGCGTGGTGGTTGTGGCCCAGTTGTCTGCAGGCGGGATGGGGGTTAAGGCCCAGGTGTCTGCGGGCGGGGTGTGGCAATGGGACTATGGAGAGAATGGTGGGATTGATTCGATGCATAGTATTTCATCAAAAACCAGTGGGAAAGTGGCGCGGGGTACCCAAACATCGATGTGCTATTACTATACATTACTTGACATGCGTTATTTGGGGAGTGTGCCTTGGTGAGCCTTTTGGGGATTGTTTTCATTGCTAGGTGCTTTGGTTGTCTCTTTTCTCATAGGTAATTAGAATTCCTCACCACTTGTGCATAAGAGTCTTTGGTTTTCCATACTGAGTATACTTATACGCTCACCCTACGTATATAAAACAACTTTCATGTTTCCAGAAGGACATCAGGTATGATACGGGACCGTACTAGCTCAGACCTTGGGGCAGATGTTGATGTCATTTTCCTTTTTCTTGGTACTTACCTTTGGAGTTCTTGTGGCTTGTATCTTTTACTCTTGAACATGCATATGGGAATGGATTACTTTTGGCTTTACCTTTACCTTCATTGTTTGGTGTTGTCTGGTATTTACTATATTATCTTCTGATCCTATTAAAATAAAAAGGGTAATTCCTTCCATCTTGTTTGTGATTCTATACCCATGGTGCTAGTCTCTACTCCGAGATCTATTGAAGGCAAGTCTCGGGGGTCATTATCTCTCCTTCAACTTAAAGAATGAAGGGTCTGGAAATCATCTGTCACATCCCTCCTTTTGGTGAAGGCGAGTCATGAAAATGTGTATATAAAAATTGTTGAAAATATTAACAAAAAAATTAGATATCAAAATAGGTAAACATCATTTTTTTGTCCTAATGTATTTTATGGGACTAAAATTCATCATATTTTTTTAACTGATCCAAAAAAATCCTATGATATCTTCAATGTTGTGAGAAATCTCAAAATATTCTTTCCACAAGAATCCTCTTCTAAAATTTATATAAAACTTTCCACTAATTATAAACAATACATAATCTCATGAAAAATTTTATGATCTAATATTCATTGGGTTAAACCATTCCCCATATTCAATATTTAAATAGTTAGTATCTATCATAGTATTTTCTTTAATCATTTCATAATAACACCATCATCATCTTGTCATAGATTGATTTCTCACTATCCCAAATAATCTAATAAAAAATATATTACATAATTTGATAAAATTATCATGTTCAATAAATAAAATTAACAATAATATAGTAAATTATTTTGGGTTCTATCATTAGGGTCAGACTGAACAAAAACACTAGATATCAATTATCACACAACATGTACTTCATCTAGAAAACGTTTTTTAGCCACAAATTGAATCTATGAATGTAATTTACTACATTAAATACATTTGGAGTAATAAAATGTGGAATATACATATTGTAACATATTTTTAGGTCCTTTGCATTAGCTAAATTTGTAACTTATAAGCATGAGTTGTGTGATTCAGTTATATATCATGTATCACTCCATTAGATATGGAATACATGACTCATGGTTAGAAATAAGTGTACATTACCATACCTAGGTTATTATTAACATCATACATGACAAGTACTCTAGATCCATGTCATGTGTAGTCCTTGAGAAATTTGGAGAGTACTGTTGGGAATTAGATCTTGTATATTTGGGTCAAACCAAATGATTTTTATTAATTTGAATATATTCATAACTATAATATTATTGTAACGCTATAATAAAAGGAATTTCTAAAAAGGGTGTGATTAATTACCAAATAGTATATAGTATTTAATTACTATAGGAAACCCTATAATAAAGATGACATAATATAAGGTATGTGTTTCAAAAATCCCCAGTTTTGTGATTGTGATTTAAAATCCTAGAATCTCATCCACTGTGTTTACTAAATCATCTTATTTTTATATAAATCATTTTTCATTCCATGCATTACTAGTAATAATGAGGTTGAAATCTCTCACCATACCTCCATTAGCCATCTACGTCATCAATTGGCTCACCATGTTGTTCACACAAAGAAGATCCATACTCAATCAACATAGCTGCTCAAGATACAAAACCTATGAAACTACATAAAATCAAACCACAGTTATTTCCCTTCAATATATTACAAACCACTTTTCTTTGATCTTAAATCTTTTGATTACCTCATTTGATGTGTTCTTCTACCACCATCAATACCAATCCATAATCATCCCACATCACCAATATAACTCTCCCTTCACTCTACTAAATACCGTGAGGGTGTAAATTCTTTTCTATAATCCCAAGTTAAAACCAAATGAGATAAATTAGGTTGAGGGTAGAATGGTTCAATTATAAAATACACCATCTTTGTTTTGGGTCATAAATGTGTCTTAAGATAAACACATGATATAATTAATAAATGTAGGTGAATGAAATGATTAACAAAATAAATTCCCGAATAAAAATTACAATATTAAAACATGGATTTATATTTTTTCAGTGAATAAGGTTTTAAACAACCAATAATATAAATCCTTTAGTTGATGATTTCTGGAATATTTGTTTTCTATTCATTTTACACATGATTTCACCCACACATCCAAATTCCAATGTCCCCTCCACCTTAATGAATCCATCACTTTCAATATTTAAATATCTCTTTTTTATTTGTTTCAAAATAGATTTGAAGCCTTACTATAAAATTTTAGAGTATAGTTCCTATCATTAGAGCTTGGTAAAACAACATATTTTCTATAAAATACTAAAATAGGATTATTAGTGGATACAAAAACCATCCATTAAATTATACCTATATTTAGTAAAACTCCATATTTTAGCATAAATATGATGTCCTATATGTCATCCAATACTTTATTAATAATATGAAAAACTTATTTTTCATCTCATAAATGAATATTTTCTAAATAGTTATTAAATATCCCTCAAAACCCTAATAGCATAAAACCTCAAAAAATCTCATCCTAAGGGTAAACATCGTATCCTGATATCAATGTAACTATAAATTTATTGGATTTTTATTTACTAAGTAGGATATAATACCATTCTACACCATTTAATCAGAAATTAATCTCTAATACCTTATGAGTAAAGTCATGCCTATGAAAAATCATTTGTCACTATTTTAAAAATGTTATTCCATTAAATTGGCATCCCCAACTTATATTAATTCAATTTTAATTTGACATGTATCATTAATAAATATTGGATAAATAATGTTCACCAAATAAATATTTGATATATTATATCATATTTGTATTTTTTTCAAATTAATAATCCACACAATCATTTTTTATGTTTAAATGTATTCAACATTGAAATTTTATCAATAAATTTTTTCAATAAACATATTATTCATTTTTTATTTCAATTGAGATATAATTTCCCTTACTTAATATGATATCATTCATTTATTAAACTTCTAAATTTCATTATCTATATTTTTTATCCTTGATATCATATATTCGATATATAAACCATTTTAGATGTTCAATTTCTTTAAAATACACCAATTCATCATTTTAGATTTTTTTTCAAATAGTAAAATATATTTTTTATAATACCATTATAATATTAATCTTATATATATTTATTCCAAAAATTAAAATACTTTATCATGATTATATTTTACAAAACATACAATTTATCTTGATAAACTATTTTTTCTATATATTTTCATCTTGTTTTTAATGAAAAAAAATGATGAAATATTTCTTAATTTGAGGTATCATTTATGATTTATATATTGATACCTCATAAATGTGAAATTTAAATGTTTTTATTATTTAAATAAATGAAGTAATCACACCATAAATTATACCATTAGTGAATGGTTATTCGGGTAGGAATTTAATGTGAACTGTTTATAAAAATATATTGTCAAAAGTCATTTTCGAACAATGTATGAGTATTTCAAGAAAAGTAATGAGATGAATACTTTCACCCAAGTTGATAAAACTATGTAGAAACTCATTTTAATGAAAGATAAAATTAATGGGCATGGTATTTATAGATTGTAGTTATCAACAGGTAGGCTTAATCATGAATTGTGGAATCACATCTCAATTAGGATTTTTTAAAACACAACAAGAAAATGATGTATTAGAGATAAATTGTTATAACTTGTATTGAGTGGTGATATAGAAGAAACCGTATCAGACTATTCTAAGGGGATGTGTTATCCTAGAAACTAAATATTACAAAAAAAATCAAACATTGAGAACTAGTGGCTCATATTGAGGATTTCAAATTATTATCCCTCCCTATCTTTTTCATGACTTTTAGAAAGGAAGTATTTCATCTACACTATGTCAAAAATCAATACACAATAAGGATTTTATTTAGTTTTAAAATTTGAAAAAAGAAAAGAGTTTTGAATAATTCCCCTATGAATATTTTGATGAAATTATATTATTAGAATAAATATTAAGTACCTAAGAATATATTCTATTGTTATTTGATCGTTATCCCACAATAATCTTTTAAATGGATAAAAATGGAAAATTTGACCAAATTAATATATACAACATAACCCTAATTCCATGAGATAACAAGGGTAATTAATTATTTATGAGTGATTCCAAAAAATATCGTACATTCTATGAAATTTGGATATATAAATGGTTTGTTGTGGTCAAATAAACACCACCATGATAGTTTTTTTCAAAGAAAGGAAATGAAATTATTTATAGATATTTTGAACATCAATTTGATTATTTCAAGGAAAAAAATATATTTTATCCTGTTTTTTGGAGGTTATAGTCAAATTAAGGATCAAATATCCATGATGTTTTCCACACTACCATCATATAGAGTTCGAAATAAGAGCACCCTATAATTGGGATAAATGGATATTGGATTGATATCTCAAAATTTTATAGATTTAGAAATAATTTAAAACATGAATATTACTAGAGATTATTTTGGAGTTTTAAAAGATATATTTGAAGTAATTTTGAAGAATCCCTTATAGAGGACACAAATATATTTGACATATTGAAAATCATGGAATTTATATGTATATATATATATATATCAATGGAAATATTTCTAAAATATTTTGAATTAATAATGAAGAATATTTCATGGAATCTCCAAATATATTACCCTTTAATACAATTATTCATTGTTATATTGGGAGAAAAAAAAAATAAAATATTGTATTTTACTTTTTTATTTATCATTTAAAATGATATATTTTTTAATTATAGAAATATGTGTATAATAATTCATATAAAATAATTTTAGATCTAGTTTTGATAGAATATTTCACATACTATATTCAGTGATATTAATTTTTGATAAATGGAATAAAATAATCAATATAAACTGAATATATAAATATTTAGATATGAATCTAACTCTTGAAATATTAGATCATTCCAATTTAATGATGGTCACCCAACCGAGAACCAATAGTTCATTGTTCATATTCCACTATAAATGATTTCATCATGACCATTACAGTATATCATTGGAGGATTCCATGATTACAGATTTAGATAAAATTTAATTCATTTTTTAGATATAATTTTCATTATATATTACTAGGATTCATATATTGGATGATTCTTCATTCATCTAGTCTTTCAATTATTTTTCAGTTAATTCTAAATTTCATAAGTTAAATTAAGTATTTTGTGATGTTTGGATTCCTTTTGACTAATCATCAATCAACTATAGGGGTAAAAAAACATTTATGATGGTTCGACCAATGGAAAATAAGAACAACATCAAGTTTTTTATTTTCTTTACCTATGAGTATGTATTATTAAATATAATAATATTTAAAAAAATAATTCATTTATAATATCTATGGATATGTAATTGAGATATGTGTTTCATAATTAAGGAAAACTAACATGGTGGAACGTGTATTGAATTATTATTTTTCACATTTGATTATTTCATAATAAAAATTAGTTAAATTATGTTATATGATCATTATGATTTTATATATTAGATAATTATTTACTAAAAATGATTATTTGAATGTAAATTACATTTAAGATCATTAAATATTAATCTCCTTTGTTTCACGAGTAGTGTTGAATTGTTTTCATCAAAGAAAATCAATCAATGAAATTTTATTCCCCTTTTCTTATCATTATCAATCACATTTAACTAATTACATAAAAAAATCATCTTTACATTAAAATACATTTATAAAAAATATATAATATTTATTTATAATGATAAATATAGATATCCATAATTTATATTAGAAAATTTTAATACTAATACTTTATTAAGACATTGTAGTTTTTATAGGTTTATGAAATATAAATTTTGTTTTGTTTTATCATGAAAATAAATGATGCTCATGAGAGAACCAATTATTGGTGTCCATTATTTGAAACAAATGAATGTAGTACCAATCATGAACCTTTTTATTAACATTATTTATTGTTCATTAATAAACTATTATCATTTTTAACTTTTGTTCTTTTTTATAATTTAATGTGATTTTCCATTTAAATTTTTTCAATTTCATTTTTAAATGATATGGGTCCATATATTATTTTCTATTCATCAAGATCTCATAAGGAAATAAATATTCTTACTAAAATGGATTATTTAATATAAAATATTTTCGAAACATTCATTCAACAATGTATGTTCTAAATATTACCCATGTTTTTTATGAAATTTCCATTCCTTTCATGTAATTCCAAATAACTTCAGGGTGTAAACTCATAGATAAAATAAAAAACAAATTAAACAATCTAAGGATTTCACCAATGAATAATTTAAATACTATTTCAGACCATATGTGATATCTCATGGTGATAAAAAACTAATTAATGAATATAATGATTTTTCTAATGATTAATCTAAAAGTGACATTGATTCTTTGATTGAATTCGATTTTACAATATTAATAATTGATGAATTTGAATATATCATTAAAGAAGAAAAAAAAAATAATAAGAAGGAAATGATCTTACTGAAATCTAAAAATACATCAAATAATTAGAAATATTGTGGTTAGAATATTTTGTGATGGAGAAGTTTGACATGTTTTTTTCTTCAGCCCATGAGTTACTTCAATGGTTTTTAAGACACAATATAAAATGATTTTCTACCGAAAGAAATGTTGTAATTTTATTTTTTATATATTTTTTTAATTAAAACTTATGTGAAACATACATTAAAAAATTTAAACATTTTTTTTTTGGGTGTGTGACTATTCAATAAATCCATAAATGAATAATTAATTATAATTTTTTATACATTTCTAATAATATTTATGAAATTAAAAGTATATATATATAACTAATATAATATATTAATATAATAGAGTTAATATATTAATATATTTTTGTTATTAAATATAATATAAATCACCTAACATGTGTTACCATTAAAATTTGTTGCACATATGACCCCAAATTTAGTAAATATTTTAATTGAATATTAGAAACATTATGTTATTTTGGTTTTTACACTAAAAAGATGAAGAATTTTTTTTTAATGTGAAGGTGGAATTCAATTAAAATAGACTATTGGACAATAACAACCAAATTTTGGGAGATTTGTTTTGGAAAATCATAGGAATATGTGTTTTATAATTACCCTTCTTAAAGATATTTGTAAATGTTGATATTATTTTTCTAATGGAATTTAATTATTTCCTTCTACGTTATTTTTTATAGAAATCCCATAGTTCTTCGAGGAATTAAAACATGTACGTTAAATTAACCAATTTGGTAAGTCAAATATAATTTTTTTTAAATGTACACATATAATCTCTTTTTTCCTTTTAAAAAAATATTATAATTTTTCAAATGATTTCTATTTGATACATTTCTCATAAAACATTAGCTCTTTTTCTAAATAATTAATACAATTTTTCTAAATAAATCATAATTAAAAAACAATATAAATAATAATAATAAAAATAGAAAACAATAGAATATAAATTTGGTGTTTTAAAAATTATTATATATGTTATTAACATAAATATCTAATTTTTTAAACACATAACATTAGTTTTTATTTTTAAAATTTTTATTTTCATATAAAAATCTATCTATATATAGAGAACATATATTGTATGTAAACATTTTACATAATATATTTTATCATAACACATAGTCATCTAAAACAGAACGTATATAAACATTATACATTAAGAACATAAAACATATAAATATTTCAAATAGTAGAAAAATGGAAGTCTATCATGTGTGTATAGACCAAACCAACATATATTCTCAAAAAATACAATATATATATATATATATTTATATATGTTATGTACAATAATATATATATATATATATTTTAAATAAATATAATTTATAGAATATAAATATTTTAAATGTATTTTTTGATTAATCACTTTTATATGGTCTTTTCTGTATATATTTATTATTACAAAATTTTTAAATAGTATTTATTTATATATATGATATAAAATATATAATAACAATTGATAATATTATAAAAAAAATATTTTAATATTTTAATGGATGTTATATATAAAATTTTATAACAATGGTTGTAAATAAAGAATATTTCTATTGTTCTAGAATTTCAAAAACAAATTAGTTGGAGTCAATCTATGCCTCTAGACATAATTTTATACATGAAAATAAATTAAGACAAATTCCATGAATATATAACTCGTATATTTGGTTATACACTTTTTTTTATTTCAAGTAGAAGGGCAAAATTTTTTTGTATAATTATAAAACTATGATGATATGGACAAATACAAGTATTTTCATTTAAATTTTTAAAAAAATTACTTTCTATTAAATACAATGAAAATAATTATAAAACTATGATAATATAATATTTTCATGGTTTTAACTAATTTCCCTATTTTTGGATATTGGAAATGGAGAACATTTACTATACATTGACATATGTTTCTTCCACTTTAGGTGTAAATATTATTATAATATATATAATTTGTAATATTTAAAAAATTATAGGAATTATTGTTAATATAATAACATTATTAAAAAAATTAAATCTTATAAATATTTTATCAATATGATTATATTGAATTATGTTAACCAAATCTTGTAGTTATTTGGTTGAGAACAAAATAAAAGGATGTGTTTATAGTGTGATTATTAGTTGAATAAGAAATTATTTTGTGTAGGTATTTATGATGAGGCCACATGATAAAAGCGGAGTTAATGATAATATAAGTAATATTTATTCAATATATTGAGGAATAATATAATCCATATCAATGAGAAATAAATAACTTTGTGTGAGTTAAGAATGTATATATTATAGAGATGAGTGTGTTTGAAAGTAATTCTGTAAGCCAAAAACAATTTTCTTATGCATTAGATGTGGGATAATAATAATGAGCATTTTCAATGAGTCATTAGTTTTATGGTAATGATGAAACTATATTTTTCAATAACAGTTCTCATTGATGAAAAAATGTCGAATCATCCACATTTAAGATCAAAATTTAATAATTAAAGTATTATCTTTGAGAAGATATAACATCCCCAAATTTTCCGTTTTAATTAATTGAAAAAATTATGAAAATGAATATTTGATGGGGGTAAAACATTATATAAATATAATTTTAATTATTTTATGTAATAGATAGTTATTCATTCATAATTTCGAGTTTATGTAATAAAAAATACTTTACCAAATATGGATTTTTATAGTGGTTATTTTACTGCCAATGTAAAATATATTTATCAATATATATATATATATATTAACAGAGGTCACAAATGATACAATTATTATTTGAATAATTTTTTATTTCAAAAATTATAAATAATAATATTTTTACTGTATGTTTTAAATCAGTTATACAGATCAAAAAATAAAAAAACATCATTGCATTTTTGGATTTCCTTTTTTTTCAAATCATGCACTTTTAATTTTTAGCTTAAATTTTACACACCTAAAAATACATCACACCATATATTATTTTTTTGTTACCCTCCAGAAGTTAAATTTCATCTTATCTACATAAATCTATCACATACACATGTTATTTCACTTAAAAGGATTCATATATCATAGTTTCTCATTTAATGAATCCAAATTTTTATTCGATATACCTCAAGGATATTTAACTCTGTGAAAATATATTATGGAGACCATATATTTTACATAAGATAAATGGTTGAAATAGTTTTTTATGACTTCTATGGTGATAATGATATATTCTTTAACATTTTTATTTACCTTACTTCCTTGAATATAGGACAACCCATAACATAAAAGCTTATATTATCAATTGATTAGACCATAAAAAATTATTAAAAAAATTGAGGAAAACTATCTTGATTTTTTTCTTGTTCATTTTCTAATATTCAATATAATTTAAAATAATAATTTTTTAATATGAAAATGTTATTCAATGTTGAAATTTATATTTTCGGAAAATTATAATTTCTATTGTTTTTGTTTCTACGATTTTACACTTTTACTTTGAACATAATTTTTCGTTTTATAGTATATTTTTTAAATAGATACTATAAATTTCTTTGTTATTTATTTTAATAATTATTATTTTTGGTTTCATATAATGTCAGTAAGATGAGCAACTAATTTTTTATATAGCCTTAAAAATCAGTTATTAATATAATTGTCTTTTAAATAATTGTTATGAATAATTATTATAAATATTTCAATTGTATTAATTGATTTTAATTATTCCAATAGATAAGTATCATTTCATTTTTATAGATAATTATTTATAATAAAAGATAAATTCATTTTTATAAATATATTTCTCTAACTAACCATAAAAGTTATAAATATCCATGAGTAAAATATAATTATTGAAGAAGTGTTATTAATAAATTTACAAAACTTTAATATATGAATACTCAATATAAATTTACGTATATATATATATATATATTACTTATTAAATTAATTTTAACAAAAAAATATAGGGGTATTTTTATGAGATAAATACATTTAATAAGTAATGAAATAATGATATAAAATACATTTTATTTGATCCATGGATTACCTTATGGTAATAATTAGAATCAGAAAAATAATTATATTCTCCATGAATGAAAATGAGATGAGATAATATAAATAAATAATATGAGGTGTAATATTTTAATCCCATAAAAAAAATAAATGTCATATGGTGGTAACCAAATTTTCAATCTTCATATATTGTTTATAACAATATTATTTAGTTTCCATATTACATACACTTATATATTGTTTTAGAGTTTTGAATGTTATAATTTTAAGTAAATAATATCTCAAAAATTATTTGAATCGTGGTTTATTGAATTTGATCCATAATTGAAGTTATAAATGGATTCATGTGAAAAACATGTCCTAGTATACATGTGATAATTTCCTCATTCATGCATCGTCTAGTTCATTAAAATAATATCTTATAAAAGTAATATAGGGTTGAAATCATGATGGATTTTTTTAATTGGTTCATTTCCCATATATTTATGAAAATTAATTTATATGACTTTAAGGGTGTCATTTGACTAAATTAGATGATATTGTCGATTATTTTATTGATATGTTGCAGAGAGAACTAATGCAAGACATTAGGAATTTTAACTGATCATAATTATTAATAATGGGTATTTTATTTGGGAGAAATCATCTATGACTAATAGACTAAAAGAAATGTGGTGAAATACTAATTAATGTAGGAAAAGAGAGATGATATATTTAACTTAATAACTATATATTGAATTTTAGAATACTTATATATTACAGTTGATGTACACTCTAAAGAAAAAAAGTTAAATATTTCAATATAATGAGAAACAATATTCTGGTATGGGTGTTATAACTTTTATCTTAAACATTATATGGTAAAATGTGACTATTATACTTATATCCCAATAGAAAATAGTGACTAGAATGAATGTAGGATAAAATTACCATAGAACACTATTCTTGATGGATTTTAAATAATTATATTTATAATAATGTGTTATATATTCACATATAATATTTAGTTTTCATGTTTGAAAAATTAATTATACCATTAAGATTGGTGATAAAACCATGGAAAATCCATGCAATCATATAACTTTCAATATTATTTGGTTTCCATGATATATTCCTTTGATGGTATAGATTTAAATGTTCCTTATAAAAAGGTTAAAAGAATCAATAATGTTTGTGTTTAATATATAATAATATAAAATAAGTTATAACTTTGATTCACAACCAATCATGTTGATTCCATCTAAGTGAGACCATAGTTGTAAAAATAGGTATTGGATTTTGGATTAATTTATGATTTGTTCACCTGAAGTATGAAAAATTTAAAATTTTATAGATATATTTAAATAATATATAAGGCGATTAAAGTTATATGACTTACAAAATTTAATGGGGTTTTCTATTAAATATATTAAAAAGAGAAATCATTTCTCATGAATTGGAGATATATAATATTGTCATGTCTAATATATATATATATATATATATAAAATTACTTATCAATTAAATAATGTTTTTCAAAATTAAATTAATGTGGATAAAAAAGTTACTTTTTTGGAGTACCACTTATTAACAAATATTTAATGAATGTAGTGTTTCACTATAATCTTTTATATGGTTTTCAAGATCAGAAACACTCACCAATCATACTAATTTTTTCATTTATATGTGATTTTGTTTTTTATTAATTTCAATGTGAATAATTATGTGAAATCATGATTTTTTATTAAATACTTGATAAAGTAGTAGTTCATATCACTATATCCTTAAATTTCTTGAAATATTCATAAAATATCAATAGAAGGAATTAGATTCAAGTGGAGGTGGAATTTATTGATCCTTAGGATTTAACGGTAGAACCAACTATCCTGTGGCTTTTTTATATCACCCTTTTTATATAAAAAATCCAAAAAAAAATTATATAGTCTCATTGGGAAGCTGATGATTAATATTGAACTGGAGATCTATCTAAACATCCCTCCAGCTAGCTGGTGGAGTTGTGTCGAGTATACGGTGTTATTTACAATAATGATAAAGCATATAGGTATCCCAATAGAAATTCATTGGATGATAATAGGTACTCTGTGACATTGGTAAATGTTTAATAAATATTTTTCTAATCTGGACAAAAATAAAAATATTTTGTCTTATTCTAGGATCAATGTATCTAGTGATTTCATATCATTTCTTATTATTTTTTAAATCCTATAAAATGACCCATTTTCTATATAAATAACCATCTTCGAAACCTGTGATCAATTATTTAAATCACATCTTCGCAATGATAAATAAATGATGAAGACCTACAATTATACACTCCCTCAAAATCGTTGATAGTATAAATCCTCAAAGGCACTCGATAATCAAAAAAATATATTAATCATCCATTTCAAATCACCACATCATATATATTTGGGAGTATCGTGTAAAGTATTTTTCCTAAGAAAAATTGCCTTTCACAAACAAAATTAAATTGCATTCAGAGAATGTGTGGGATGGTTTATATGAAGGATGATTATGTTTAAGAGGTTTTTCGCAAATCAAAATTGTGAGGGATGATTTCTTGGTCACTGTTGAACCTGTGAAATTTAAACCATTAACTTCTCTACTATAGTGGTGGATATGGATGGATAGACATTGTGCTTTAGTAAAACACATTATCAAAAATGATTATGACATATTTACCTTCCGATACTGTAACAGTTTTCATCATATCTCATACTATCATAAATTCTAAACAATATTTTACATGATTAAATTACATTGATATATTATTTACAAACACGAATCGATGTTTTTAAATACCACGCATTCAATTTATCAATTATTTATTTGAAAATAATTTTATTTTGTAATAAATATTTTAGTTTTCATTTACTATTTGAAGGTAAATTCAGACCCCACCCATCATTCCATAATCTCTTATAAAAAATTTCTATAAGAGGAGGGATTTTCATCTATTTCAAATCTATTGGTCTTAAAAATTGTTTTTATTTTCATAAAAAAATGAATCATTAATTGATTTAAAAATTTTATTTATGGAATATAATACAAATTTCCATGATCCAAATTTTTAATATGATGATTAACATTGTCAAAATAATAATATGTCAACTTTCAAGGGAAGTATTTATTATTCTATAAAGAAACTAGTTATGGATAAGTATATTCCCGCTATAGAAACAAAAGAAAAATGCACCCTTATTGGTATTAAGAATTTTGAAATAAATAAATATATTAAGTCATTACATACATTGAGGATGTTATAACAATGATATTAATCATGTTTCAACATGAAAACATATTGTAAAATATATATATTTTAAAATTAAAACAAAAATTCAGAAAAAACAATCAGGTTCACAAGATTTGGAATGTACCGTCAATATTTAGAAGGGTTTACAATAGGTTATGATGAGTGAATTTCAATCTTGATTATGATATTAAAAAACATATATAATTTTAAAAATTGGCTCATGGATAATTTATCTATATAAATTATTATAAATTAAATTATATCGTTGTTACCCATATCATGGTCTTATAATGTGATGGTCATCAAAGTAGAAAAAGATATGAAAAATATAGATATACAGGAATTCATTAGGTCCTTAATGACATATCTCACAATGAAACACTTGGAATAAAATAAGGATAATTAATCTAGTGTAGTAAAAAAATTACAGCAAATATTATAAGGATTAACAATCAAGAGATGATGTTTTAGAATATCTTCATTTTTTATAAACATGAAAAAATTATTTAAGTAGAATAACTAGAACTCATTGTCTAAAGATTCTTATAAATAAGAGGAACATGGGGTGGAAAGATAAAAATGAAAAAAATCCCACATAAAACAAGAGCCCCCTGTCAATAAGAAAATGATCGTGGAAAAGGAGGAATTTAAAATGTCCTTCATTGTCCTAACCTATAATAAAAGTGTTGATTCTATGGATAGAAATTCATAATTCATATAGAGAGACATTATCCCAATAGTACCACAATGAAAATTTTGAGGACAATATCAAGGTTAATACTTCATTCCCTATATATACACCCTATTATTATTTTCACCACATTATTATTATCATTCTTCCAATACTTCTTCTTCTAATTCTATCTCCTTCATCCACCTAAATTATTAAGACTAAAAATATGTCTAAAATGAAATTAATTTTTTTAACATCGTCATTATTCTTTATAACGTGAACTAAATATTAAATATAATACAACAATTCCATAAAAATAAAATTTACAAATATAAATGTATCTTATTATCCATGAACATGAAGATATAATCATACAAAAAATTAATTGAATGATTAAAATACAGAATTGAAAATTAATTTCATTAAAGTATCCTTTTTCAGATTTAACCATGATGTAGAAAATCTAAATTAAATTTTCAGTTATAAATAACATGTAAATGAATTGGATAACATTTGTTATCCAATAGAAAGATCTTATTAAATAATCCATGTGAACCCTCATTTTTTAAAATTTAGTTATTAATATAAATTTGGTAATTATTGAAGTACACCAAGTTATTGAAGCTGTGAATGAGAATAAAAAATCATAAAGACGGTAGAATAAAGTAAATCCATAATTCTTATGATAATTCAAAATTAAATCCCACTAATTATATTTGGATTTAAAAATCATTATCGACTAACAAAAGTAGAATCATTTTTTATGGGTACCAAAATTTTAATTCATTTAATAATTTAGGAGATGTTTGTTATGAGAAAAAACCAATAAGTAATGCGGTAGCTAAATTCTAATTTCATAAGACACATGTGTTGTTACCATTATTAATTTAACCAAAATCAATACATATTATGGTTTTCAGACCAACCATTGAATGTAATTCAAAGGGTAAGATAATTTTGGAATGCACCATTAGTTTCTCTAAATCAATTGATAAAAAATGATATATTTTAAAAAAATATCATGAAGTAAAAATTACAAAATATTATTCAATTGTGAAATATTGGTTTATATAAATCAATTGTAAATTATTTTTTAAATGTTATTAATTCAAAAGAAAATATTTTATTTACCACTTCCATGATTATGAATTTTTCTATTAAATTTTAAAATAACTTTTTATCCAGAACATTAAGTGTTTGGATTCACTAGTGAATGACTCATAGATTTGGAACCTATGACTTAGTAATTTACAAACTCCCTGTCTCATAAAGCATAACTAATTATAACTAATATGGGAATTCAACAATTTCTTTCCAATGATGATGTTTTTTGTGAATCAAGACAACATGGGAAGCAAAACAAATCCCCTTTTAAATTTTAACGTTTTATTTCTTCTTCAGTAATTCCTCAAATAGTAAATATTTAACTTTTCTTATTAATCAAATTTAATATATAGTGTGAAATTCCTATTATATCTTAATTGATGAAAAATTTATAATATTCAAAACGGTTTATTTCGCAACTCATTAAATATATTCTTTCAAATCTATTATAAAATTTTATAAAAGGTTTTAAATTAAAAAATTTTAAAAAATTATTTGTAATCATACTGATCATGGTGGAGAATTTTTAAATTGTAACATGTTAATTTTTGTTATTATCAATGCTATAATCATTTTTTTATAGACTTAAAACACACCATTAAATGGGTTAATCGATAGGTTAAATTGAACAATCTAATAAATAACTGACACCATTTTGAATTAATATTCTATTAGAAAACATTTTTTATCACTGTTAATAAATAAATAATTATATATCATTAATTTTATATTCATTAAAATTTAGGAAGAAACCCCCTATGAGTTTTTATAATAAAAATATAATATTGGGGTTTTCAATGATTTTTATTCAGAATATTTTATTTTCAACATAAAATACAATCTCGGATATTTTTATCCTAAACCATATGATGATAAATTTCTTCGGTAAACTAAGTCAAGTAATTATTAACAAAACATTAATAAAATTACTAAAACTATTGATAAATAAATATATATTGTTTTTTAGGAAAATTTTCGACAACCACTTCCTCGTTTTATAAAAATCAAATTTTAATGAACATTTTTAATAAAAGAGGCTGATAAAAAATACAAATATCCATAAAATTAATTTCATAATGTTTTTTGAAAATCAAATGACTATAACTTTGAAAAATATCATCAATGATTTATAAGGGGGCGTGTATACATATATTCTCATCATAAATTAGTGGGAACACCAAGAATCTCTATCTCATATTGAACCCCCAAACAATAATTATTACATTGATAAAGAAAATTGGGAACTCTCCATATAAGAGAAACATTATTAAAATTTTCAAAATTATATATTAAATCTCCTACAAAAACACAATGATCATATTTTTATTATAAAAAAATGTGTTTTTTTAATTTTCATGGAAAATAGTGTAATATTCATAGTAGAAAAGAGTGTTTTCAAAAAAAATAGTTATAACATATATGTGGGAATTGACTTTGGTAAAACCTTTTCAACTATATATAAACATGAATCTATAAAAATATTTCTTTCATTTTAATCCCATTTAAATTTTAAATATTATCTAATGGATTTAACAAGTCAATTTTTGAATGGTTTTTTTTTCTAAAAACGGGTTTTTCAAACAACCAACTGCTTTTGAAAAGTATCCATTTCCAAATTTTATTTTCAAACTGACCAAATGGTTTTTTTATTTAAAAAACTTTCCTCATGATTTGTGTGAGCATATTCCATGTTATCTTCTATCTAATAGTTTTAAAATTGGAAATTCAAATTCTTCTCTACTTTTTTTTAAACTCCATTAATCACTTACTTGATAATATATAAGTTGATGATTTGATCTTCACCTTTAAAAATGTAAACACATTAGTTTAATTTTGTTTTCCTGATAATGGAATTTGAGACAAGTTTATAGGTGAACTATAAATTATTATTGGTTTAAAAATTTCTAAAAACTAAAATGATATATTTTTATCCCCTAAAAAATATTCGAATGATCTTTTTAATTGATTTAGAATGGATCATTCAAAGGGAATTATCATTATACTAATTAAAACTTATAATATTTTGTTGATGAAGCTTGTAATCTAGTTATACAAAAAATTTATATTATTAATTTAGTTAAAAAATTTACTTTTCTTCAACTGTAAGAGATATCAAATATTCTACTTTTATTTGTGCTTATTTATATTCTAGTACAAAAAAATATAATTTCAAATTGAATCAAATAATTTGTCATAATTATAGATGTTCTAAAAATCGATATTTATTTTATCTAAAATGAACCACTCTTATTTAACTTCTTTTACTTTTGTCTGTTTAATTTGTTTTCAACTATATTGGAAATACTTTGTTGGATCTTTTCCTCTTCTAGAAAAATATTTCATCATCTAGAGTAGTATGAAGCAGAATTCCAATACAAATTCCTTAGCTGAAGCATAATTCATACGTGTAGAAAGTTATTGAATAGAAACTATATAGATGAAACACTCTTTATTGGACTTTGAGCTAAAAATTAGCCACATCTCTATCATTTATGAAAATAAAAGTTCTATTGATACCTCTAAACATATTTTCTTGCACTATTACACTTGGTACATTGAATTCAAATTCCATTTTCCAAGAGATAACTTCGAAAAATTATATATCTTACTAATTTTTTCCCCAATTGAATATCAAGTCACCGGTATTTTTAATAAATGTCTAGTTATATGTTTTATATAACTATTTATATGTGAATTATGAATAATTCATGTGTGAAAGTCATTATTTCACCGATGTAAATATTTAGATATTTTTAAAATATTTTAAAGAAATATTTACATCGAATATTGATATTAAATATTGAATTAAATTATTCATTTATTTATCTTTCATGGTTACGATGCTAATATCGACCCTGTTGTTATTCTATGTAGAGAATTTATCTCATTATTTATAAAATTTTACTTAATATATGTCTTTCAATTTAAAAAATAATTAGAAATTACCTTTGAAATAATACTCTCTTTTTATCAAAACATAAAATTTGTATTTTCATATTATGTATTAATTTATAATATTTTATTTTTAAAATTTTAAATTATCATTTGATGAATTTTGTTTAACTTTTACACATTTATAGAAAAACTTAAATCAATATCAAAAATTTATTTTTAATCCTCATGTATGAATTTATTCTTTTAATATAACATTTATTTCTATCCCTATTAATGATGATTAATTATGAGTAAAAACTGTTATATATATATATATTGGTCTCTAAAATATATCTTCTATTTTCTTTTGAAAATGTTCCAAATTGTATACATACTTTCAAAAATTTGTATCACTTTAATAGAACAGCCTCTACAATATTTTTCAATGAAGACATCTCTTAAAAACAGTGAAATCACTCCCTAGTCAAAGGTTCATTTAATTAAAATAAATAAATTATTAATATATTTTTTAAATTAAATGAACTAATTAAAATCCTCTATATATACACTATTATTAAAATTCACTACAGTTATCATCATAATCATAGGATATTTGGAGGGGATCCCTTAATGTCCTTCAATGGAATATTGACATTTGTTGATGAAAAGAAAACATATCATGGTGGAATGAGTGTCAACACACATGGAAAGGATCATCCTTTATAGTTAAATTGATTATTCACCAATAATCAATCCTAATAATGGTATGAATCATTAAATCATTTCACATTTAATTCGATCATGTATAATCCTATTTTATATTTATCTTTTTTATCCCTACATAAAATGGTTCCAATTAAATAATTTCATTTTTTAAATTAAAAGGTTTTTTATATGACTTTTTATCAACCCCAGATATCCTTATTATGAAAACATTATCAATGATAACTTGTAAAGTGATAGGTTTTACTTTGTTCTAGGGATTTTCCCTTTATTTTAATCGTGGTCCTCACTGTTGGACCATGGTGTTCAGGTTCAACATTACTGAGGCTGTTTTGAGTGTGAATGAACCCCTAGATTAATTTTGGTATCACAATATACATTTGGATTGATGGTTTGTAGAAAAATCAAAGAATGATGTTTATTTAGGATTAAAATACATCGATTTGTATCATGAGGGTGATGATATTGAGTGGGGTGAAAACTGGCGGCGTTGCCAGATTTTTAGGGACCATCAGAATTTGATTTTTAGCCACCAAAGGCTAGGAAATGGTGGCCAGAGGAAGTTTCATCTATATTAATTTGGAATTTATGCATGATATGAGATGCATAAAATATATCTTGAATCTTTTTGCAAAATTATAACATTATGTAGAAAATATGACTATGTGATGTGTAGTGAGGAAGAACAAATGACATGTTCTTCAGATTCCATTGTGGATATGGTTTCATCCATAGTTCAGGATAACATATAGTGTGGTTGGGCCCACAAGCCATATGACCCTTCTCAATTATTTGGTCCATATGCTAGAGGAAACAATCTATAGACCCTTTAAAATGCGATGATCCATATACTCTTGGAGTACATAGTCATGGTTTAGTACCTGGGAAAGACTAGGTACATGACCAAGTACACTATCATAACCCAAATAACACCATCATGTATAGTTATACATGGAATATCACTTAGATGACTAGGTACCCCATGTTCCAACTATACACACCATCTATGATGTTATGTTTTCTAAGACATGTTGAAATTATAAATAAACAAGGAGATAAGGTGGGGTCCCACAACATGTGTACCCCCATACATGTATCATAATCCTCTCCAGATGTTCTATCTTTCATTTATCCTATATTTGAACACATGTTTTGGCCTCTGAGTATCATATCCTATTTTTTCCCTAGAGAACCTATTGGTGGTTGTAATTGTGGAATAAAACATAGTATATAATGTGTTTTTTAGTGTGGAACTTCTTCATGAGATTGTTTATAATGGTATCTATCAGGTGTGTTCATTAGATTGGTATTTAATTTATAACATTGTTGTTAACATAGGGTGTGGGTTCCCAATTCTATCTCAGTGATATCGGGGTTTTTACTCACCTGTTACAATAGATCCTATGTTTCTTATGATCATTACATATGAGATATTGGAGTTAGTACTCCTCTATTACATATATTCCTAGGTTCCCCATATTCGTTGTACATAACATTTTGGGAAAAGTACTCCCATGTCAAATTAGGTCATGGGATCCCCATATTCACAAAAAAGTTAGCGATAGTACTTTCTACAGGTCCTTAAATTTCTAACTATTGAGTTGTACTCCCCCGTGTTTTGGAGCTCCGGTGGAGTTCAGGTCCCCAACAAGGAATTTTTCTCCCTACAAAATGGAGTGTAGTTCTATGTTTTAGGTCCCTACACTCATATTATGTAGTGGTTATACGAGATACAAGGTTTGAAGTTGTGGATCCCATAGATGTAGTGCATAGTAGTGAAGGGAAATCCCCATAACATGGTTTCTTATGCAGTCATTTGTGATACTGGGTATAAAAGAAACACCATAGAGATACTTGTTGAATAATAATTATTATACGGGAGGTGGAGATGGAGAATCCCAATTTATATTAATTTGGGAATTTTGTAAGGTACACCTGGAGGTTTATAGTTATTGTCTTAGTTTTTCATTAACATGAATTCATGGGTTAAGATGACTAATTTTATTTTATTCATTTTATACCTCTATTCTATTTTGAGGTTTCCTACAAGTAATGTTCATACTCACACCTACATAAGATTTTACTGCATGTGTTGTGTCTTATGAAAAAAATGGTTATACAGATAATGAACTTGGTGAGGCTTAAAGATACAAGGATACATTGATTGTGTACAGTTGTTGACAATAGGATATCTAGAACCAAGATCCCATCAGTTTACCTTTACAACAATTTTATTTAGGGTCAGAAATCACACTATCTAAGAAAGTAATTTTCCTAGAATTTTTAATCTATTTATATCATTACATACTCTAATGTTTTTTTCTAGTTTATTATATGCATGGATTTCCTCTATATGTAATGGTTATTTATTATTATTCCTATAGACTTATATATGGATATGGATAGGTGAATTATTATAGGTACGTTAGGTAAAATTCTCGTATTTTTATTCCTTCTTGTCTTTTATCACCATCCCATGGCCTCTGGAATATGTTTTGGGGTTGTGACTGTAACGACCCGAAATTATGAATAAATCTTATTTCCTAATTTTGTGTGTTATTTTATTTTTATACTCAACAAAACTATTTCATTTGATAACATGAGTATAATTAAAATGAGACCATTTAATTTTGACTGTTATATGACCATTGGTCAGTATGAACGCTGGAAACTAAACGTTTTGATTATTGCCTCTAAATACAAGTAATCTTGTTTAATTAATATAGAAAGAAGATTCGATGGCCTCACCCAGTAGTCTTGGACCTATCGAAGCCCATTTAACAGAACTTGGGAAGGAGGTAGCACCATTGGGCTTTGCTCTGGACCAAACCCAAGCCGAACTTCATCGTGTGAAGCTAGAACGGAATCGCCTTCGTGAGAAGTTCAAACTTATAGAAATTACTACTTGTGCGATGTTGGCCGATCCTCCCTCGGATTCTCTCACCTTATCACACCTTAAACTTAGGTCCTATGCTGGTGTGATAAGGGGCTATGTAAGGAGACCGTAACTGCCTTGTGTAATCCTTTGTTTTAAATAAAAATTGGGATTTATTCTTATGATGACATTTATGAATTTTCAAATGACCAGATAAATATAGTATGAATATTTTTTATGAATTTTAGAGAAAGGATATTTTAAAAATGTTTATGTAAACCTTAAACAATTAAAAACGTGTAATGATATTCAAAAAATGGTCTTCTACAATTATGTCCAGTAAGAAATTAAGAGTTTAATAAGATCAACCTGATTTTTGATTAATAGTACATTATGAATAGTGATTTTTTGCTTAGGATTTGTAATGTGACAAAATGGATTAGTAATCTCACTTAAATAAAGTATTAAAATAATCTAGGCACCTTGATTAAGTAATGTGATTCAATAGAATTGTTAAATAACAGTTTCATAAATTATTAGTCAAGTATTAGTTTTTTCGGGTGAATAGTGTTTTTTAATTAAAAATTTAATTAAAAATATTTAGAAAATTATTTATATAAAATGGATTTCATTTTTTAACTCTAAGCATCGATATTATGTTAAGGTAATTTTTGGGGATTTTTCTGAAAAAAATTAATTTTTGGTGAATAGTTTATTTATTTAAAAATTAAATTAAAAATATTTAGAAAATTATTTTTATAAAATGGAGTAAATTTTTGAAATCAGAGAATTGATATTTGGTTAAGGTGTAATTTTGGGATTTTTCTGAGAAAGTTTATTTTTCGATGAATAGTAAAAATACAGATTTTAAGTTACGGGTGTTTAATGACATCATTTAATGATGTATTAAGTATGTAATCAATTTGGTCGACTTATGAATAGTAAGATAAGGTATGAGGTGTCCCAGTTGGCAAATACCATGGGAAAATACCATGGGAATGCCCATGGTTTTTCCAAAACCACTAATGAGGTGTCCCTTGGCCATTAATGCCTTGTCACCTCACTTTCCCAATAAATACCAAGTCATCCTCTCATCCATTCGACTCCCCACTCTCCCCCAATGATGTTTGGATCTCATTACCTCCCACGGAGTCCTCCCAAGGTTCCCCCAAGCCCTCAAGGTCCCAATCTTTGAGTTCTAAGAGTTACGTTTTAAGGTAAGGGATCCGACCTCTCTCTTTCTTTTCAAGTAATATCTTTTATGTCATTCCTTTTATGCTCCATGTTCTTATGTTGGAGGATGTTATTTTATATTCATTATACTTTCCGTTATATGTTCATATGATAAGAAACCCCCTCTTACTCTCATCATTTCGTTTTATGAATGTTTAAGTGGCGTCGTTAGGCTGCCGAAATTTTTGTAACGGATTCTTTCACCCTTCTCATTTTCAAGTTCTATTTTTTTGTCAAGTCTTTCAAGTTTCTTTTTATTATGTTGGTTTATGAGCTCTATATATATAATAATTAACCCTTATGTTTATATTATGAGAGACCCTATTTTGATCTTGTCAATTCATTTTTGGTTGAAGTTTAAGTGACGCCGTTAGGCTGCCGAATTTTTAAGGGATTCGTTTGCCTTTCTCATTTTTTAAAGATCTACTTTCATGTCAATTATTTCAAGTTCCTTTTTTATTATTTTGGGGTATGATCTCTATATCTATCATACTGATATTTTATGTTCATTTTATGAGAGACCCCATTTTATCTCTTCAATTCAGTATTTTGACGTTTTATGTGGCACCGTTAGGCTACTGAATTTTTAAGTGGTTCTTTCACCTTTCTCCTTTTTCAAAGTTCTAATTCCATGTCAAGTCTTTCAAGTTATTTTTTATTATGTTGGGGTATGATCTCTATATCTATCAT
Organism: Viscum album; assembly: GCA_963277665.1. Classification (NCBI taxonomy): domain Eukaryota; kingdom Viridiplantae; phylum Streptophyta; class Magnoliopsida; order Santalales; family Viscaceae; genus Viscum; species Viscum album. The sequence continues at coordinate 1,142,078,037 of OY728159.1, read as the reverse complement.
ACTGATATTTTATTTTCATATGATGAGAGACCCTATTTGATCTCAACAATTCATTTTTGGTTGAAGTTTATGTGACGTCGTTAGGCTGCCGAATTTTCATAAGAGAAATCTTATTTTTTTTCTTCTTTTCATGTTATTCATTTCATATGGTATATTTTTAAATTTTAATACCATGTTCTTAAATCCATTATATTATGCCCCTATACTGTTTTATGGGTCATTTATGAATGTTTGACCCATGTCCCCTCTCTTTTCAATGTTTTCTAAAACCCTGTAACATAGCCGTTATGCTGCAGAATTTTGGTCTCAAAATGTCTCTCTCATTTTCTAAAGTTATTTTATTTTATTAAGTGAATACTCAAAGCTCTATATCCTATATGTGTATTCACATATATACCAAAGTGTTCTATTTTAAATTCTGGGATTTACATACATGAAACCTTCTTTCCCTTTCCGTGGGTTTTATGTGACCTAAAGATCATGTCTTTAGAACAGTTTTTAAAACGTTATGATTATGAAATGAAACCCATTTCATTTATGCTACATGGGTTGTTGGTGAAATTATTTATGATGATATATGTGGCTCACATGATAATAAATACATGTCAAGGGTGCGCCCAGATAGCGCTTAAATGCATTGGGTAATGACTTAATCTCTAGAGATGACCTTTTAGACTGATACCTTGGTGAATAACCTTGGTAATTTTTAATGACACCTTGGGGATGGACCTTGGTGAAAAGAAATTATTGTCAATATTAAATTTTGTAGCCATATATTCAAGTTATGAAAAATGTTGTTTTTATTATTATATATCTCATGATATTTTTCTCATGCCTTAAAGTTATTTTCATGACCTTATTGAAGTATCTTAAGTTCACATGTAAAATGTTTCTCCTGTTTCCCTTACTGGGCCTTCTACTCACCCTTTCTTTTGATGTATGTACCCAGGTTATGAGATACAGTAATGAACCTAAGATTAACATAAGGAGAAGCCTTTCAAGTGTTTAAGATGAATGTTTTTTTGTTTTATGTATTAAGTTCATAGTTTACAAGACACTACACCTAAAATATCCTCAGTTTTTTTAATGTAATGAATGTTTATGTGACAAAAAGGCGGGATGATATAGTTGGTATCAAATGATGGTTTAGTTATTTGTGGAAATTAGGATATGAAAACTCTAGGAAGAACCCTATAGAAATTTATAAATTGAGGAAATCTTCCTGGTATTTTGGTGAGTATTGAGTAAGGGGTTGCCGAGAAAATACATCCCTCTCTGGATACGAGCAGGTAGAGGTGGCTCTGGAACAGATGTACATAGGAGTAAAACCTGAAAACACCACTTTGAGATAGACTCGAATGGGAACTGGTACACGACAATGGGCCTTTCTGAACTCTTGGTTACGACACTCCCATGGGATATGCTTTGGTAAATTCATAAGCTTAGTATGAACCATTATTAAAGGAACAAAGATAAAATAAAATAAAGATTCACATAAGAATATATGATCATGGATAACCTAGTTTGGATCCTAGGGGATCACAAGTTAGGGCATACTTTTCTTTTACAAGTTATCCTTCTATTCTTTAAGCACCTTTTCATGATTATTGGCTAAGTATTTAAGCCCATAATTGTACTTAATTTTCTTAATTAATGGCAGGAAATTGAAGAACATGTCCCAGCAACCAATGAGGTAGGAAATGTCATGATTTCTGTATTAATATGACAGAGATGATTAGGGGATTAAAAGATGATTATTATTTTGGAAGATGTTCACTATTTTGGGAACCCTATTTGATTGAGGTAAATAGATTACTACGGTATTTTCTTTGAGGATTAAGGTTGACTTATATTTTGAAGAATCAATGAATTTAAGGTGGACTTATAGTAATTTAGGTTACTTATGGAAATTATTAATCTATCTTGGGTAAAATATGATTAGGTTAGCTACTTTTGTTATAAGATGTTAGGAGTGGTTGATGTTTTTTTGAGATGAAAAATGAAGTTTATTTTGGAAGACTATGTTATCAAATCCTTCTTGTATTTGGGTTTCAATCTTAGTTTGGTTTATTTTTAGGAATTTTAAGAACTGTTATTTATGGAATGGTCACTAATGAACTTTGGGTAGTACAATGGAACCGTGAATATTTAAAATTAGTTTCCCTTCTTATGGGATTCTTTCTTTTTGAATTGTTTTTTTATCATACCATTTATGTTTTTGGGATAATGTTTAAAGATAGAAGAAATTGATAGTTAATCTTTTGTGGATTAAGTTACTCTCAAGAAGATGATTCTTGTGTTTTGATGAGACCAAGTAGTTTTGAATTCTCATCGTTTGGAGAAAAGAGTAGTTTTGGTAGAAACATATTAAAGGATGAAACTCTACTAGAATGTAGGTATATTTCCTTATGTTTTTATTCTATATAGTAAATGAATTCCTCAAAATTATTTAAAGGAACTTAAAACAAAAACATTTTTGGTTTAGGCTTCCTACTGGGTAATCAATGACCATTTACACACATAATAAGTTTGGGATTTTCTCATGGTTAACTTTCTCTTAATCATGTTTTTGATCACTCTCCCTCAGAACTTGACTCTTTGTTTTCTCCTCCATGTCCATGTTTTCCTACATGGAATCATAGTGTGGGTTAACTCGGGTGGTCTTTGTACTTACTTTTCTTTCTATTAATGTAATAGTGTTACTAACTCTTTTTCTGATGTGGGACTTTCAATGAAATTTAAAAACCCAATTTTAAAAATTGCGAGGACACAATTTCTTAAGGGGGAAGATTGTAATGACCCGAAATTTTAAATAAATATTGTTTCCTAATTTTTTGTTTAATTTTATTTTTATACTCAACAAAACTATTTCATTCGATAACATGAGTATAATTAAAATGATACCGTTGGATTTTGACGGTTATATGACCATTGGTCAATATGACCGCTAGAAACTAAACGTTTTGATTATTGTCTCTAAATACAAGTAATCTTGGTTAATTAATATATAAAGAAGATTTGATGGCCTCACCCAGTAGTCTTGGACTGATCGAAGCCCATATAACAGAACTTGGGAAGGAGGTAGCACCACTGGGATTTGCTCTGGACCAAACCCAAGCCGAACTTCATCGTATGAAGCTAGAACGGAATCGCCTTCACGAGAAGTTCAAACTGATAGAAATTACTACTTGTGAGATGTTGGCCGAGCCTCCCTCAGATTCTCTCACCTTAGCACACCTTACAGTTAGGTCCTATGCTGGTGTGATAAAAGGGTATTTAAGGAGACCGTAACTGCCTTGTGTAATCCATTGTTTTAAATAAAAATTGGGATTTCTTCTTATGATGACGTTTATGAATTTTCAAATGACCAGATAAATATAGTATGAATATTTTTTTATGAATTTTTGAAAAAGGATATTTTAAAAAAGTTTATGTAAACCATAAATAATTAAAAACGTGTAATGATATTCAAAAAACGGTCTTCTATAATTATGTCTAGTATGAAATTTAGAGTCTAATAAGATCAACATGATTTTTGATGAATAGTATAGTATGAATAGTGATTTTATTCTTAGGATTAGTAATGTGACCAAATGGATTAGTATTTTCACTTAAACAATGTATTAAATTAACCTAGGCACCTTGATTAAGTAATGTGATTCAATAAAATGGTTAAATAACTGTTTCATAAATTATTAGTCAAGTATTTGTTGTTTCGGGTGAATTTTGTTTTTAATTAAATATTTAATTAAAAATATTTATAAAATTATTTTTATAAAATGGATTTCATTTTTGAACTCGGAGCATTGATATTATGTTAAGGTAATTTTTGTGGATTTTTCTGAAAAAAATGAATTTTCGGTGAATAGTGTATTTATTTAAAAATTAAATTAAAAATATTTAAAAAATTATTTTTATAAAATGGAGTTCATTTTTGAAATCAGATCATTGATATTTGGTTAAGGTGAAATTTTGGGATTTTTCTGAGAAAGTTGAATTTTCGATGAATAGTGAAAATACAGTTTTTAAGTTACGGGTGTTTAATGACATCATTAAACGATGTATTAAGTATGTAATCAATTTGGTCGACTTATGAATAGTAATATAAGCTATGAGGTGTCCCAAGTGGCCAATACCATGGTCAAATACTATGGGCAAGCCCATGGTTCTGCCAAAACCACTAATGAGGTGTCCCTTGGCCATTAATGCCTTGTCCCCTCACTTTACCTATAAATATCAAGCCATCCTCCCATCCATTAGACTCACCACTCTCCCCCAATGATTTTATGGTATCATTACCTCCCAAGTAGTCCTCTCAAGGTGCCCCAATCCCTCAAGGTCCCAACCTTTGAGTTTTAAGAGTTACGTTTTAAGGTAAGGGATCTGACCTCTCTCTTTCTTTTCAAGTAATCTATTTTATGTCATTCCTTGTATGTTCCATGTTCTTATGTTGGAGGATGTTCTTTTTTATTCATTACACTGTCATTTTTATTTTCATATGATGAGAGACACTCTCTTACTCTCATCATTTCATTTTATGAAATTTTAAGTGGCGCCGTTAGGCTGTCGAAATTTTTGTAACAGATTCATTCACCCTTCTCATTTTCAAGTTATATTTTCTTGTCAAGTCTTTCATGTTACTTTTTATTATGTTGGAGTATGATCTCTATATCTATCATACTGAACCATTATGTTCATATGATGAGAGACCTTATTTTTTATCTTGTAAATTCATTTTTGGTTGATGTTTAAGTGACGCCGTTAGGCTGCCGAATTTTTATGGGATTCGTTCGCCTTTCTCATTTTTTAAAGTTCTAATTTCATGTAAAGTATTTCAGGTTCCTTTTTTATTATGTTGGGTTAGTATCTCTATATATAGCATCCTGATATTTTATTTTCATTTGATGAGAGACCCCATTTGATCTCTTCAATTCAGTATTATGAAGTTTTAAGTGGCGTCGTTAGGCTGCCGAATTTTTAAGTGGTTCTTTCACCTTTCTTCTTTTTCAAAGTTATAATTCCATATCTAGTATTAAAAGTTCCTTTTTATTGTGTTGGTTTATGACATATATATCTATCATACTGATATTTTATGTTCATATGATGATATACCCTATTTGATCTCAGAAAATTCATTTTTGGTTGATGTTTATGTGACGCCGTTAGGTTGCCGAATTTTAATAAGAGAAATCTTATTTTTTTTCTTCCTTTCATGTTCTTCATTTAATATGGTATATTTTTAAATTTCATTATCATGTTCATAAATTCCTTATATTCTGCCCATCTACTGTTTTATGGGTCATTTATGAATGTTTGACCCTTGTCCCCTCTCTTTTCAATGTTTTCTAAAACCCTGTAACATAACCGTTATGCTGCAGAATTTTCGTCTCAAAATTTCTCTCTCTTTTTCTAAAGTTATTTTATTTTATTAAGTGAATACTCAAAGCTCTATCTTCTATATGGGTATTAAAATATATACCAAAATCTTCTATTTTAAATTCTGGGATTTACATACATGAAAACCACTTTCCCTTTCCGTGGGTTTTAAGTGACATAATGATCATGTCATTAAAGCAGTTGTTAAAACGTTATGATTATGAAATGAAACCCATTTATTTTATGTTTCATGGGTTGTTTATGAAATTATTTATTATGATATATGTGTCTCACATAATAATAAATATATTTCAAGTGTGTCCCCAGATAGCGCTTCAATGCATTGGGTAAAGACTTAATCTCTAGAGATGACCTTTTAGACTGATACCTTGGTGAATAACCTTGGTAATTTTTAATGACACCTTGGGGATGGACCTTGGTGAAATGAAATGATTGAAAATATTAAATGTTGTAGCCACATATTCAAGTTATGAAAAATGTTATTTTTATTATGATATATCTCATGATTATTTTTCTCATGCCTTAAAGTTCTTTTCATGACCTTATTGAAGTATCTCAAGTTCACATGTAAAATGTTTCTCTTGTTTCACTTACTGGGACTTCTACTCACCCTTTCTTTTGATGTATGTCCCCAGGTTATGAGATGTAGTAATGAACCTAAGATGAACATAAGTAGAAGCCATTCAAGTGTTTAAGAAGAATGTTTTTTTTGTTTCATGTATTAAGTTCTTGGTTTCCAAGACACTAAACCTTAAATATCCTCAGTTTGTTTTAATGTAATGAAAGTTTATGTGACAAAAAGTAGAGACCATATAGTTGGTATCAAATGATGGTTTAGTTATTTGTAGAAATTAGGATATGAAAACTCTATTAAGAACCCTATAGAAAAGTATAAATATAGGAAATCTTCCTAGTATTTTGGTGAGTATTGAGTAATGGGTTTCCGAGCAAATACATCCCTGTCTGGATACGAGCAGGCAGAGGTGGCTCTGGCACAGATGTACAAAGGGGTAAAACCTGAAAACACCACTTTGAGCTAGACTCGAACGGGAACTGGTACACGACAACGGGCCTTACTTCACTCTTGGTTATGACGCTCCTAGGGGATATTCTTTGGTAAATTCATAAGCTTAGTATGAACCATTATTAAAGGAAAAAAGATAAAATAAAATCAAGATTCACATAAGAATATATGATCCGGGATAACCAAGTTTGGATCCTAGGGGATCACAAGTTAGTGTATACTTTTCTTCTACAAGTTATACTTCTATGCTTTAAGCTCCTTTTCATGATTATTGGCTAAGTATTTAATCCCCTAATTGTACTTTATTTTCTTAGTTAATGGTAGGAAATGGAAGAACATGTCCCAACAACCAATGAGATAGGAAATGTGACGATTTCTGTATTAATATGACAGAGATGATTAGGGGATTAAAATTTGATTATTATTTTGGAAGATGTTCACTATTTTGGGAACCCTATTTGATCGAGGTAAATAGATTACTACGGTATTTTATTTTAGGAGCAGGGTTGACTTATATTTTGAATAATTGATGAATTTAAGGTTGACTTATAGTAATTTAGGTTACTTATGGAAATGATTAACCTATCTTGGGTAAAATATGATTAGGTTAGCTACTTTTGTTATAAGATGTTAGGAGTGGTTGATGTTTTTTGGAGATGAACAATGAAGTTTATTTTGGAATACTATGTTATCAAATCCCTCTTGTATTTGGGTTTCATTCTTAGTATGGTTTATTTTGAGGAATTTTAAGAACCATTATTTATGGAATGGTCAATGATGAACTTTGGGTAGTACCATGGAACCTTGAAGATTTAAAAGTATTTTCCCTTCCTATAGGATTCTTCCTTTTTGAAGAGTTGTTTTATCTTACCCTTTATGTTTTTGGGATAATGTTTAAAGATAGAATAAATTGATAGTTAATCTTTGGTGGATTAAGTGATTCCCAAGAAGATGATTCTTGTGTTTTGATGAGACTAGGTTGTTTTGAATGATCATCATTTGTAGAACAGATTAGTTTTGGTAGAAACGTATTAAACGATGAAACTCTACTGGTAGGTAGGTATATTTCCTTATGTTTTTATTCTATATAGTAAATGAATTCCTCAAAATTATTAAAAGGAATGTAAAACAAAAATGTTTTTGGTTTAAGCTTTCTACTGGGTAATCGAAGACCGTTTACACACATCATAAGTTTGGGATTTTCTCGTGGTTAAATTTCTCTTAATCATGTTTTCTATCACTCTCCCTTAGAACCTGACTCTTTGTTTTCTCCTCCATGTCCATGTTTTCCTACATGGAATCCTAGTGTGGGATAAATCGGGTGGCCTTTGAACTTCCTTTTCTTTCTTTTAAAGTAATAGTGTTGCTGACTCTTTTTCTGATGTGAGACTTTCAATGAAATTTCAAAAACCAATTTTAAAAATTGTGAGGAATCAATTTCTTAAGGAGGGAAGATTGTAACGACCCGAAATTTCGAATAAATCTTGTTTCCTAATTTTGTGTGTTATTTTATTTTTATACTCATAAAAACTATTTCATTTGATAACATGAGTATAATTAAAATGAGACCGTTGGATTTTGACTGTTATATGACCATTGGTCAATATGACCACTGGAAACTAAACGTTTTGATTATTGTCTCTAAATAAAAGTAATCATGTTTAATTAATATAGAAAGAATATTCGATGGCCTCACCCAGTAGTCTTGGACCGATCGAAGCCCATCTAACAGAACTTGGGAAGAAGGTAGAACCACTGGGCTTTGCTCTGGACCAAACCCAAGCCGAACTTCATCGTGTGAAGCTGGAATGGAATCGCCTTCCTGAGAAGTTCAAACTGTTAGAAATTACTACTCGTGCGATGTTGGCCGATCCTCCCTCGGATTCTCTCACCATAGCACACCTTACACTTAGGTCTTATGCTGGTGTAATAAGGGGCTATGTAAGGAGACCACACCTTCCTTGTGTAATCCTTTGTTTTAAATAAAAATTGGGATTTTTTCTTATGATGAAGTTTATGAATTTTCAAATGACAGGAAAAGTAGAGTAGGAATATTCTTTATGAATTTTAGAAAAAGGATATTTTAAAAAAGTATATGTAAACCTTAAATAATAAAAAACATGTAATGATATTGAAAAAATGGTCTTCTAAAATTATGTCCAGTATGAAATTTAGAGTCTAATAAGAACAACATGATTTTTGATTAATAGTAAATTATGAATAGTGATTTTATTCTTAGGATTAGTAATGTGACCAAATGGATTAGTAATCTCACTTAAATAATGAATTAAAATGATCTAGGCACCTTGATTAAGTAACGTGATTCAATAAAATGGTTAAATAACGGTTTCATAAATTATTAGTCAAGTATTAGTTTTTTCGAGTGAATAATTTTTTAATTTAAAATTTAATTAAAAATATTTAGAAAATTATTTTTATAAAATGGATTTCATTTTTTGAGCTCAGAGCATCGATATTATTTTAAGGTAATTTTTGGGGATTTTTTTTGAAAAAAATGAATTTTCGGTGAATAGTGTTTTTGTTTAAAAATGAAATTAAAAATATATATAAAAATATTTTTATAAAATGGAGTTCATTTTTGAAATCAGAGCATTGATATTTGGTTAAGGTAAAATTTTGGGATTTTTCTGAGAAAGTTGAATTTTCCATGAATAGTGAAAATACAGTTTTTAAGTTACGGGTGTTTAACGGCATCATTAAATGATGTATTAAGTATGTAATAAATTTTGTCGACTTATGAATAGTAATATAAGGTATGAGGTGTCCCAAGTGTCCAATACCATGGGCAAATATCATGGGCAAGCCCACGGTTCTGCCAAAACCACTAATGAGGTGTCCCTTGGCCATTAATGCCTTGTCCCCTCACTTTCCCTATAAATATCAAGCCATCCTCTCATCCATTCGACTCCCCACTCTCCCCAAACGAAGTTCGGGTCTCATTACATCCCTAGGAGTCCTCCCAAGGTTCTCTCAATCCCTCAAGGTCCCAACCCTTGAGTTTTAAGAGTTACTTTTTAAGGCAAGGGATCTGACCTCTCTCTTTCTTTTCAAGTAATCTCTTTTATGTCATTCCTTTTATGGTCCATGTTCTTATGTTGGAGGATGTTATTTTATATTAATTATACTGTCCTTTTTATGTTCAAATGATGATATACCCCCACTTACTCTCATCATTTCATTTTATGAATGTTTAAGTGGTGCCGTTAGGCTGCCGAAATTTTTGTAACGGATTCTTTCACCCTTCTCATTTTCAAATGCTATTTTTTTGTCAAGTCTTTCAATTTCCTTTTTATTATGATGGGTTGTGATATCTATATCAATAATACTGAAACCTTATGTTAATATGATTTGATACCCTATTTTTATCTTGTCAACTCATTTTTGGTTGAAGTTTAAGTGACGCCATTAGGCTGCCAAATTTTTAAGGGATTCGTTCGCCTTTCTCAGTTTTTAAAGATCTACATTCATGTCAAGTATTTCAAGTTCCTTTTTTATTATGTTGGGGTATTATATATATGTCTATAATACTGATATTTTATGTTAATTTTATAATAGAACCCATTTGATCTCTTCAATTCAGTATTTTGATGTTTTAAGTGGCGTCGTTAGGCTGCCAAATATTTAAGTGGTTCTTTCACCTTTCTCCTTTTTCAAAGTTCTAATTCCATTTCAAGTCGTTCAAGTTCCTTTTTATTATGTTGGGGTATGATATCTATATATATCATACTGATATTTTATGTTCATATTATGAGATACCCTATTTTATCTCATCAATTCATTTTTGGTTGAAGTTTATGTGATGCCATTAGGCTGGCGAATTTTCATAAGAGAAATATTATTTTTGTCTTCCTTTCATGTTCTTCATTTCATATGGTATATTTTTAAATTTCTATACCTTGTTCTTAAATCCCTTATATTCTTACCCTTTACTGTTTTATGGGTCATTTATAAATGTTTGACCCATGTCCCCTCTCTTTCCAATGTTTTCTAAAACCCTGTAACATAGCTGTTATGCTGTAGAATTTTCATCTCAAAATGTCTCTCTCTTTTTATAAAGTTCTTTTATTTTATTAATTGAATAATCAAATATCTATCTTCTATATGGTTATTCAAATATATACCAAAATGTTCTATTTTAAATTCTGGGATTTACATACATGAAACCCGCCTTCCCTTTCTGTGGGTTTTAAGTGACATAAAGATCATGTCTTTAAAGTAGTTTTTAAAACGTTGTGATTATGAAATGAAACCCATTTCTTTTATGCTACATGGGTTGTTGGTGAAATTATTTATGATGATATATGTGGCTCACATGATAATAAATACATGTCAAAGGTGCTCCTAGATAGCGCTCAAATGCATTGTGTTAAGACTTAATCTCTAGAGATGACCTTTTAGACTGATACCTTGGTGAATAACCCTGGTAATTTTTAATAAGACCTTGGGGATGGACCTTGGTGAAACGAAATGATTTTCAATATTAAATTTTGTCGCCACATCTTCAAGTTATTAAAAATGTTATTTTTATTATGATATATCTCATGATTATTTTTCTCATGCCTTAAAGTTCTTTTCATGACCTTATTGAAGTATCTCAAGTTCACATGTAAAATTTTTCTCTTGTTTCCCTTACCAGGCCTTCTACTCACCATTTCTTTTGATTTATGTCCCCAGGTTATGAGAAGCAGTAATGAACATAAGATGAACATAAAGAGAAGCCTTTAAGATGAATGTTTTTTTGTTTCATGTATTAAGTTCCTGGTTTCCAAGACACTAAATCTTAAAGATCATCAGTTTTTTTAATGTAATGAAAGTTTATGTGACAAAAAGGTGGGATGCAATAGTGAAGACTTATACTTTCATTGACCAGATGGGCCCTAGTGGGTTATGTCATTAAATTGCATATCTATTAAATAAAATCAAAATTATACTGTTAAATTTTCATTGGATATAACTTTCAGTCTCTATATTTTCAATGATAATTGGTACATTGTGATAAGGACATATAAAAAACACATCCCATCTTTTTAGAAGTTATTAATATTCCATATTTCTATACCGTGATGTATATGTCTTTACTAAAATACTCTCCTCATATATTTAAAAAACTAATCTTATGTAACCTCTTTTCTAAGAAATGGTTCCTTGAAATATTATTATACATTCCTTCTTATCCCACATCAAAAATTATTTGGGTATGGAGAGTGTTTATTAAGAAGGAATGAATTCCATATTAACTCAATGTGTTCTCTTTCTTGGGTGGTTGGTTCCTCAGGTTCCACATCCCTTTTCAACTCCCTCATATGTTTTCTATTATAGTTCCTCCTCATTCCATTTATTAACATTCATATTTACTATGAAAAAATTTTATTATGATCTGTATACATTACATTAATGATGTGTTTCACATATGTATACATAGATATCTCATTTTATAGATGTTATGGAGTTGTAAAAGTCCATTTTAGTTTTTAGAAATTTGTTATGATGAAATCAAATATGAATTTATGATTTTATTTGGTGGTTTTCTTATATTGAAGGAACTATGATAAATCATTATTTTAAAACATATATTACAATCAACATAAATGTTTTCAAAAATATTATTTCAACTAGTTATTATTTTCCAATTCCACCATATCCCTCATATATTTTAAAATTATTAAATATCATTGAGGGATATTGAATCCCAATTTGAAATGATTGAATGATTAAAAATGTTAGGAACAAAACTTTTTGAGGTAAACCACTTTGGTATGTGATATATTTATAGAAATTGGGTGAATTTTATTTTTTGGAGAGTAATTAAAAAAGAATCTATGTTGTGATATATTTTTTTTGCATGAAAAATTAATTATAAAAAATTATAGTGTATGATGTGAAACAAATTTAAAACCAAAAAAGGGAATCTTTTTTTTTTCAAATTATGGATTTGAATAACTGATGTGAATCATATGTCTAAAATATTATTATTTTCAATTTTTGATATTAACAATGTTAATAGTAACCATGTTATCACTTGTCATCTTTGTTCATTAATCTATATATAGAAAAAAGTATTTAAAATATAAAATAAAATAACCAACATGAAAATCCATATGTGGTAATGTACTTTTTATTTATGTAGCCTCAAAATTATTAATGAATCTCCCTCTATTTCATAAAATAATAAAAATAATATTTTCCAGGGTTTTGACCTCCATAAAATATTTATTTTTATTAAATCATCAATTAATAAAAAACAAAAAATTGAGGATATTATATATTCTAACACATAATACATTAATTTTAAAAAATTGATCATAATGGCGGATAATTTGATATTTTTCTTCATCCACGAGAATTATTATTCCAAAATATAGTTTCATGGTTACCTTAAAACTTATGTCTCCATACAAATGTTCATTATTATTCTCCCACATATAAAGAAATAATATATTGTTTTGGGTATATTGAGTTAGTTATATGAAAACCGATTCCAAAAATTTGAACATCCCTCTCTAACTTAAAATTATGTGTATCTCATTACCTTTCCTTAAATCATTATCGAATATAACGAATAACTACCATTTAGTTTTTCATTAATTCAACTTTTTTCATATTGTCTCGTCAAACATGTATATATAAAATAATTTCTTTTTTAACTCTAAGTCACACTATATTCACATCCTTTTATTTTGTTCCACACCTCAAAAGCAAAATATTTTGTTAGAATATTTCCTTATAATTACTTTTATTAAAAATTTATATTCATTTATTTTCTTAATCATACTATTTAATTACCAATAAAGCCAAAAACATCCTAAATAATGCAAATTTAAATCAATTATAATATTCTTTTAACTTAAACTGGTAAAAAAATATGTCAGAGTATTCTAAATGATCTCCATTTAAAAGTTTCAAAATAATATAAATTTGTTAAAAACATGATAATATTCTATTATATTGTTTTTCCAAATAGTTACATAATATTTCATGGTCTTTGGTTTATGGATAAATAATAAAATCAAATAATTTTATTTATACCAAACTGCCATTGTTTTGAAATTTTGAAAATCAATCTTGGCCCTTATATTAGAAATAAAAAAAGAAGAAGTGTATGACCAATTATCACAGGTTTATAATCATGGTATTGGCCCCAACTGATTTCATGGAATAAAATTATATCTAGTGTAGCATCTTGAGTTTTTTAAAAGGATGTACTATGTTCGATTGCATACATGATATTCCATATTATGCTTAAATGAATGAAGAAATATTATTATTTAAATGTAACCTAGCCATTAAAATGCTATGAATTAATAGTATTAACTGAATTATAAATATATGTTTGTAGGTGTAAATAAAATTATTTATTCGGTGATCAATTAATTATAAATAAAATACAGTGTAATGTTTTACAAATAAACCATTTCAATAAGAAAAAGTGTGTTTATCAAATTACCCTTTTGGATATATATTAATGAAATATAAATATGTAGTATATTAATTAAAATACTATTTATATTCATCCAATAATTTTTATAGGCATATGATATGGATAAAAATAATTTTACACGTTAATACATATATTTTTCATAAGGAAAATCATACCACCTTTTAATGCCACACTTATTTTAAAACAAAATTTTATAAATTTTAAAAAAAATCCAAATAAATGTAATTTTTTATTTCATATTTTCAAAAAAATATTTTGATGAATATTTGGTATTTTTTTAGGAGGATTCATTTTTTGATAAATAATGAATATTACCACAATGTAGTTAAAAATAGACTTTTCTTTTAAATAATTATTATATTTTAAATTTTCTCTTAAAATCAAAATATATCAGTTATACATAAATCAATCCAATTTAGTACATTATAATCATTTTTTATATTGAAATTAGATATAAAAACTCATTGAAACTATTCAATGTTTCTTTTACGCCCTTCTCTTCACATCTAAAAAATTATCATTAAATATAATTCTAATACTTCTATGAATTGAATTCAAAAAAATGGATATAAATAGTTATAAACTATGTAATATTTATATTTTAATAGGATCAACATAATTATTTTGGATATTATGAATAGTATCTTTAGTAAATTTTTTTTTACCAAGGTTAATGGTTAAACGAATAATTAAATATAAAAATAATATTATAATAATATAAAACCACCAACACAGTTCATAATTTAATTGAACGAGTATGTTTGGACACAAATAAACATTATAAATATATTATAACCTTTTTGTACATTGGATAATAATAAAACATTTATTATATTATATTTGAAGATTAGTTCATAAAGTCATGCAAATATATTTAATAGATAAATAATTATTAATATAGGGTTATTCAAAAAATACATTTGATAATAAATAATCATTTGAAAGAAAATAACATTATCTTAATCATGGTAAAATAATTTCAATTTTTAGAGAATAAATAATTTAATAAAATTATTTCATAATTTTGATATAGTAAGAGTTTAATTTGTAAATATTTTTATGATATTTTGAAAAAGAAAAATATTTTAAAGTATGACAATTGACCTAAATTATAATTTAAAATAAATAATATTCTATTAAATGGAATTAAAATCATAAAAATCTAAAAATAATCCAAATTATTCAGAAAAGGTTAATTTTTTTATTAATATTCCATTTAGGGTTTGTTTGGAAATTTTTTGTAACTATATCAAACCTTAAAAAGTATAAAATCCAAGTTGTAAAGGTAAGAGTCTAAAGGGTTTAACAATGGCATAAAACCCAAAGATAATGGTAATAATGGAACTAAACATTTATATAAAATATTTTATATAAATATTTCTACCCATACTCATCTTTTCTATGAAATAATTCACTTTGCATCCATTTGAAATTGAGAAGTAATTTATATTTATTTAATATTTTCAGGGCTCCCAAAAGTGCCCCTTGTCTCAATTATAAATGTGAAACCCCTCCCTCACTTCCTAACACTAAAATGAGCCGTTACACTCAAAAACAACCAACCCCTTTCTCTTACCAACATTATTATCCTAGTTCTAAAGTACATGGTCCTTCAATAGATTATCATTAGGTCCCTTAAGATGAGATCCAATGGTTTCCCACTGAATAAGAGGTAATTGTTATAAAAATACATATAAGTTTATTTCTCCATTTACATATTCTTATTATATTGTTTCCATCATAATTAAAAAAAATATATTATCATCTATATACATAGAAGTTATTATGATTATGATAATACAAAATTTTTTCTTTTATCTATCCTACGAAAAACAATATCACTTCGCGTGCATCTGTGTGGCTGTTGTCTCCACGTTGTGGGGCAATTTATTTCTATCATAAATTTATTAATATGGGTATATGGATGAATATAATGGATATGAATAATAAATATAACATAATATAGATTCTGTAAAATTAATATATCATCCCATTTCTTACCCCATTATCATTAAAGAAATGATATCGTCACTCGTGCATACATATGACCTACTGTCTCCACATCAAAATGAGATTCGTCCTCCATGTTAACCAGTAATTAGTTATTATAAACATATATATTATGAGTTATATAATATTTATGTACATAATATCATTTTTTATTTGAAGAAAACTTATCATAGGTATATGAAATCAGACTCACACGACAAAAGAAACATAAAAAATTGAAGTAGTTAACTCCCAAATTGATCATAATAATGAAATACTATTAAAAAATTATAATAAAATAACATATTTGGAATCATAAATATATATGGTTGTAGTATAATTAAATAACTATTTTTAATCCATTATATAAGAGGTTAACAAATAGTCATCTAAAAAATATACAAGTAAGGGTTGTTTCACAATATAATTATTACTTTGGATTGTTTAGATGTAAATATCTATAGGGAAACATTTATTATCATAGTCTGTGTTTCTAATAATCATTTTCAAAAAAAAAATTACAATTATCCTTGGAATTTTTTATTTTCATATATACCCATATTTTGACAACTTTTAAGCATTTAGAATGGAATTTTTCTTTAGTTTTCTAAATGAAGTACATTGTGACTTTTTCAAAAGAGGGAATTTTTTTAACTAATCTAAGATGAGTGGATTTTTCTATCTTAATAATCCCTTAATAATTGAAATATTACATTCCTTGTTTACATACATCGTTTCAAATTAAAAAATTAATTAATAAATGCGTGGGTTTTTAAATAAATGATTTCAATGAAAATGGTTTATTTCTATCAAAAAATCTAAAATAATTCATTAGAGTATTTTCATCTATGTAAGAATACTCTATTGAGTCATTTTCGTAATTTATATTATTATTTTATGATATCATTTATAATATTTAATTGAATAGATTAAGATCAATTTGACTATGGAGGTACTATTTTGATACCATCCATCGTTTATAAAGTGTTCACAATTCATACTCTAGTTTTTAAATAAAAATGTTCATGTAATTTATTTTTAACCCTTTTCATATAAGGAATGAATTAGATATTTTATGTGACATGCAGGTCCTGCTATATCCCCAAGATGCATTCAAAGGTGTCATGTGAAAAAATTAGTTTTCAAAAAACCTATTGCTTTTGTTTCCATAAAATTTTATATTTTTTAGGATGATATATCTTATAAAAAATAAGACATATTTCTACCGACAGACATACATTTTCTTGTTAATAGATATTGATAGTTACTATCTTGATGATATATATTGATATTTTACCCTCCCTAAATTATTAATTCCCCCATTATAATTTTAGTTATTGGTATTCCATGTGATTTTTTGACTAGTAAAATATTGATGATTATGTTTTATAGCTTGTGTGGTTATTCTATATGGTATTGTTTATTCAGTTCATATTATTCCCAAGACCATGTTTAAATTCATTATCTTTAATGATTTTACCCTTCAGTTATGATTCTTCTTATTTATAATTTTCTTTCACTATAGTCTTACCATTACTAAGCATCTGATCTCACCACTTTTTTATTTTTTTCCCTATTGATTTTATGATTTGTATTAAGAGAGGTATTTTGGGTTAAGATCGAAGAATAATGGAATTCTCAAAATATTTTCTATATTGTCATTTATGTCCATAATATGTCATGCATGGTTCATGTATGTGATCTAGTTTCCCAAAATACTAAACTACTCGGTCCATTGGGATTTGATGCATCTATCGATTCTAATATAATAAAGTAATCAAATCTGTGCTATTAGGGCCAGGGGCATCAGACTTGGAATCCAAGAATGTTCAGTATAATCCTTTGAAGCTATATTTAGAAAAAATATATTAAGTAACAAAACCCCAATATTGGATTTGAGGATAAGTATAGAAGAACATCACATAATTTCGGTAAGGTAGATATTATGTGGGTATTTTTATAAATGCATCTACGTCTGTATAATACAAGTGGAAATGGTTCTAGCATAAATATACCTAGGGGTAATAAATCTAACAAGGTGCATCAATCCTAACATGGCGTAACATGGTATAAGATAATGTGCCTTATTGTGCACTAGTTTTGAAACTCTCAAGTGATGCTACATTAATAATTAACATTTTTTTTCAAATAATTGTGAAGGATTTAAAAGTAAATATGTCTCAAAAAAATGTGTTTATGATTATGAGACCAGATACACCTAAATTGTTCAACTAGTGTTAAATTGTTTTCGTGTTTTTAGAGTATACATTAAGATACGATCTATCATAGTGTATGAATCTATTTATAAATGGTGCATAGTATAATGATGGTGAACCACACTAATTCACGTGTTCCAAATAGTAAGAAGGATCATATCCTTCATGGTCATAATCCAATATGTCAAACGAAAATAGTATTCCATGAATTACTATCACATGGGGGCATAATATCTTGTGAAAATATATGTTATATAGAATACTCGAAGTATGGGGGATTTGGAGGGAAGCACGTGAATTAAAGGATAGTTGGGGAAAATATAGATAATTGTAAGAATGGAAGTATTTTATAATATGTAATAATTTTGGATAAAACACAATGTTACTTGATTAAAATAAATGTAATTTTTCTACAAGGGTAGAGATAAATTCGACCATTCATGAGATTTAAAGGATTAGAAAAAGGATTCTTATAAATAGTTCTTCATCTATAAATATAGTAGACACTTTGAAAATGAATATCCCAAGATTCAAGGGAATTTACTTCAAATGAGATCATAGGATCATGTTCAAGTCTATATTATTAATATGATGAAATTGAATTATTTTTATGTTTAGATTAATGATATATGTTATTTGAGTATTTTTCTACTAATTTATTGGTTATATAAATTATGGAACATATAAGGATTGTATTACATAACTTTTTCATTAGGGATCTGATATTGTATGGTACCATTAAATGTGACACAGTGAGAAGTAAAACATTTTTGAAAAATATATGGATGAGGGAAAGATAAATCTTAATATTTTATTAATACTATGATAATGATATTAGAATGAAGACATCATTGATTTGAATAAAGTAAATTGGATAATACTGACTCCCTTTGAACTGATTAATGGTTTGTTTTAAAAGTGGGTTATTCCATCTTATATGGAGTTTACAACATTATTGGATTTAGTAATTATATCAAAAAAAATATGTTATATTTTAAGAATAAGGAATCATGAAATATTTAAAAAAATTATTATAATTAAGGTAATTAACATGTTTCAAGGGAATAAATGATAGTGGTATTCACCTATTTGAAATATGAAAAAAAGAGTTTCTTCATTTCATGAAAATATTAATGATATGATTATTTTGGAAAATTCAATTGTTTATGAAATGTCTCGTGTTGATCATTGGAAATCCCTTTAATGTTAAAAGTATTACTTAACCCTATGATGCATATTGTGCTGAGAAATGAAGTATAAATGGTTCAAGTAATAACTAAATGATAATATTGTGTTTATGGAATTGAAATATATCAAGTAACAATATTTCCATACATTATTGTAGTGTGAAATAATTTTTCAAATCTTTGAAAAGGATCTAAAATTTTATTAGTTTCTATTGAACTGGTGGTATTTTCATTCATCATTCAATTATTTTTGATTCATGGCCCCAGAAACACCCTATAAATGATTAAACGTTTCCTCTATGTATGCATATCTACTTTACACTATTATTATCTTATTTAAATTATTATTTATTTGGGGCCCTTCACATTTCACTTTCCCTCTTATTAAGAATATATTTTCTTAACAATAAATCCAATGTGTGTTTTCCACAAAGACATTTTCTAGAATCAATAATTTATTTTTTAAATGGAATAAAAAACTGTGAGTATAAAATTAATTTAAGTTGGAGAGAATATAACATATCATATTTTTTTTAAAGGAAACACTTTGTTTAATAGCATACACGATTCACCACAACATGATTAAAATTACAAATAAATATTATTTTTTAAATGTTACCCATCCGATAGAGTGGTACAAATAAACAATATTAACTAAATTATGAAAATATAGTGTACAAATGTATATGTAATAAATTATTTGGTGATTAGAAAATTATAAATAATATAAAAGGAAATGTTTGACTAAAAAACTATTTAAATGAGAAAAAGTGTGTTTATAAAATCAATCTTGTTGTATGATATTAATTAAATATATATATTATATATTCAATAAAAAATATTTATATACATCCAATATATTTTATAGTCATAATATATGGAAAACTCTAACTTTATGAATAAAAATATATATTTTTTAAAGTGTAATATTACAGCCTTTTAATAGTGTGTATATTTTAAAACTACATTTTTGAAAATTTTAAAATAATATTTTCAAAAATAATCTACATCATTGAATTTGGAATGTCAAAATTATCTTATGGTACATTTTTGGTATTTTTCTGTGATGTTTCATTTTTTGAGGAATTGTGAATAATATTGCATTATAGATTTAAATAACATTTTCATTTAAAACATTATTATATTTTAAATAGTTTTTTAATGTTTCAATAGATAAATTATACATATATTAATCCAATTAATTCCATTGGATTCATTTTTATTTAAATTGTATATAAAAAATTATTTAAGCTTTTGAACATTTATTCTTACTTGGCTTCTCGCCACATCTACCGGATTAGCGTAAAACATAATCTAGTCACCTCTTTGAATTGAATTTGGGAAAATTTACATTCATTATTTTAATCAATATGATATTTTGAGTATAATATTATCAAATTAATTTTTTATAATTCTGAATATAAAATTTAGTAAATTTTAATTTACCGCTGTTAAGGGTAAGTAAAATTATTTAAGTTAAAAAATAATATTATACAATTATAAAATTACCCTAGCTATTGTCATAATTTCAGTATATTAGTGGGTTTTGAGAAATACAAATCTTATGCTGAAATTATAACCTATTTATCCCACTTGGGAAATATTATTACATTTATTATATTTTATTTAAAGATTAGTTAAACAATGTCATACTAATATTTTTGATAACTAAATCATTTTTAATAAAGGTTTGAAAATATGATAAATTGGACAATAAATGTTAATTTGAAAGATAAAAAATTTACCATAATAATGATAATTTATTTTTAATTTTTAGTGCATAAATAATTTTATTAAATGTGTTCATAATACTGATGAAGTAATAGTCTTATAAATAAAATAATCAAATAAATGATACTCAAAATATTAATATAAAAAATATATTAAATAATTAATGATTACCACTAATTTCATAGATAACATTGACATGTTAATTTGGTACTATAATTTTGGTTCAGATTTTGGTAAATTGTTAGCCTATTTTTTTTCTAAAAACAAATAATGAATAATATCAAAATGGACATAAATGATACATTAAAATAAAAAAAATTTTATCAGATGATATAAAATAGGTAAAAAAATAAAATTCATTGAACTTATTAGTATAAGATTAAAATTTTCATCAATTATCCATTTATATTCCTTTTAGAATTTTATAGTATCCATATAAACCCTTCAACAGTAAAAATCTATGTTTTCATCATAATAATCAAATGGTTTAACTAATGGTTAAAGTCCAAGGATAATATAATTAATGAGACATAAACATGTATAACTAATATTTTTGAGAATATTTCACCCCATTATCATCATATATTAGAAATAAATTACTTTATAATTGTTTTTAATTAAATATTAATTTATATTTATTTAATATTTTCTGAGATCCCAAAATTCCCCTCGCCACAATTACAAAAGAGATCCTCCACCCAAACATACTGATGCCACTTTGAGCCTTCTATCTCAACCAAAAACTTCCCATTTATCCTAGAAAAATACTTATACATGTTTTTAGATCCTTTTCTTCCAAAAAATACCCTCTCTAGATCCCTTGAAAGAAGATCCAAAGGAAACCCACTGAAGAATAGGTGATTTTTTTACCAGTTCATTTATGTTTATTTAAAATTATACATCAAATTCCATTGTATATTCCATCATAAATTAAAAACTCTAATATCTTATATATTCTAATATGTGATTTTTATTATGGGACAACCATTTTCAAACTTTTACACATCCTGCGAAAACAATACCACCATGTTAGTGTACGTATGAATTAATATCTCCACAGTAGGGTGTAATTTATTTTTTAACACCACTTTATATGGATGGGTATACATCTGCATATAATAGACATAAATAATTAATATTACATGATATTTATTCTATATAATAAACATATCATTGAATTCATTACCATTTTAACATTAACATAATGATATTGTCGCTCATGCGTACATACGACCAACCATCTCCACGATATGATGAGATGGATCCTCTACAATAACTATTATTGAATGATTTTAAAAATTTAAATGATTGGTGAATATAATATTTATGAACATAATTTTAATCTATATATGATGAAAATATATCATATTCATAAGAAATAAGACTCACATGACAAAAAAAAAATAATTAAATGAAGTGGTTTTTAGGAGAAACAATGGTAATAATGAAATATTATTAAGAAAACGATATCAGAAGACAATATATATTGTCATAAATATGGAAATAGTTCTTATATAATTTATTATCATGTATTAATATAATATAAATGAGTTTAATTAACATTAAACCAAATAAATGAATTGGGAAAGGGTTATTTCACAATATCATTATTATTTAAGATAATTTATACATAAATATCAGTTTGATAATATTTATATTCCATGTCCAAATTTCTTTTAAAAAATCAAAAAACATTTTCACTATTATCCTATGAATTTTTAAAGTCCATTCTACCCAATTTTAATTTTAATATGTGGTTATAAAGTAATCATTTTTTTTCCAAAGGAGGAACGTTGTGATTTTTTCAATAAAAGAATATTTTTTAACATATGTGTTCTGAACGGATATTTCTACTTTCATCAATAATTAATGTTTTAAAGCACACATTAACATTTGAAAAGGTTCATTTAAAATAAAATTTATTCATTTATAATTTATTATCTTGATAAATAATGTTTTTAAAGCTAAAATGTGTATTTTTATAAAACAAATTATTTTATTAATGTATTTTCACCTATGTCCACATACTCTATTAAATCATATGATTAATTGGGGTTGATCTATTATGATATCATTTATAATATTTTATTTAATGTTTTATTATTATTTTGAAGGTGGATGTTCTATTTTCATACCATTCATTATTTTTGGTTGAAGTTTTCCCATTTCGTATGTTATTATTTTAATATGAGCGTTAATGTGGTTTATGTTTCAAACTTTCTATAAGAAGAATACGTCAGATTTAGTATGTGATTGGTGGGGACCAATATATCCCATCAACGAATTGTTATGTCTCATGAGATGAAATCATTTGGCAATAATCCCTCCACATTTGATTAATGAAGTTTGAAAGTTTTTTGAGGATAGATCTTGACACAAATCAGATGGGTTTCTACCCACATTCTTATAAAATATTGAGGATAGATCATTATAGTAACTACGATCTGGATCGATCATGACTGTGTAGTCATCCAACATTATGAATTTCTTAATTTTAAGAACTGTTTTTTATATTAAATGTTATTAATCAACTATTAGAATATCCATGCATATGTTTTATTGATAGCATCATTATTTTATATGGTATTGTCAATTCCATTCATGATTTTCTAAAGAAAATGTTTAAATGGAAGGTTTTTCACCAATTTTGCTTTCCATTACGATTATTCTTATTTATGATTAGCTTCCACTATATTCTTACCATTACAGATCATATGAGTTATCCCCTTTCTTATGTTTAATTTTTTCAATGATGAAAAGATATTTAATAGGAATAATATGCATGGTTAAGTTGGGATAGTAGTGGAATTATAAAAATATTTTTTATGTTGTACTTTATGTCTCACAATATAATGTAATGTCAATATATGTAATCTAGTTTCTAAAACATTAAAAACTAATTCTTTTGGGATTATATAATTTTCTCTATGCTAATGTAATAATTTATGGAAGTGGATCTAGGTTACTGGGGTGAGGGGTGTTACAGATAAAGGTCCCGAGCTACTAAAACAACCAACATTTTCATAATTCTATAATAATGATAATATTATTATTTTACATCCATTGTTAAAAATTATGGCTAAAAATTCCATTTAAAATAATGAATACTTGATTCTGTTAATATTTTTATTAAACATTATAATATATTATTTAATTTACATAATAACAAATAATATCATAAAAATTTATAATAATAAATATAAAAGGACAAAGGAATATTAAAGAAAATTACAAATAAAAATTCATTTAAAATATTTAATTTAAATAACATATATTGGTATAATATACATTTTTTTTATTTTACAAGAAATTTATATATATATTAATATTTATATTTCATTTTTGTACAATATAAGTCGGTTTTTCTATACTCACACAAATAACCTCTATTTTGTAACCATTTTTAAATTTTGTAAGTTTTATTTTAATAATTTTTTATGTTTATATATATATATATATATTATGTGAATGTGTATAATTTTAATATATATTATATAAAAATGACTATATAACATATAATTTTACTAAATATAAAATATATTTTTTTACATTAAAATGAAATTATTAAAAAAATATGATTAAAAAAAAATATTTATCGTAATATATATATAATGGATTTTAAACACATAAAATGTCTCATTCAGTTATTATTATTAATATTCATATTCTTTTATAATTATGTTTTATTTAGTAAAAATTATGTTAAATATTTATTTTTTTTAATCCAATAACAAATGTTTTATGATAAATGTATCAAATATAAAGTTTTGATTAAGTGTAATATTTTCCAAAAAAAATAAAAAAATAAATTATATGAAGACATTTATATATTATTTATATTTTAAATTAAATATTATAAAATTTAACATTCATGATTTTATACCTCCACTAATTATGGTTTTCCTCCAAATAAGATTGTGTAAAAAAATAATAAAATTCATTGCGAAAAGTATATCAATTGTCAAAAATATATTTACGAAGAATAATGTTAAATTATTATTTCTATGATTTCCCATAAAAAATTTCTCAATATTTGGTTGTTAATGGATAGTGTTATAGGTTATTTTAATTAAACGTTCACATTGAAAATATAATTCATCATATTTATAGTGTAAAAATAAAATTAACATAAGGTATTTAATATTCAATGTAAAAAATCACTAAATGTGTAGTAATATGTGAAAAAACTTAAAAAGGTAACATTTGTAATTTTCATTATATTATATATATTATCAAGGATAAATATTAATATATTATTTGAATTTTATTAATATGAGTAATGAGTTGCATATATATCATTTTAATTATAAACTATTATTGGTAATACATTGAAAAAAATAATTAATTATACATTTATGGGTTTATAGAACATTCCAAAACCCAAACATAGACATGTTAAATAATTGTTATATATATTTCACATAAAAATATTCATAATAATATGGTCATTTACTACTGAATCACAGCTATCATACGATCCGTCCATCAATAATGATATACATTATAACATTAATGTAAAGTATACACAACATTATAAAATTGTTTCATATTAAATATGAATTGTAATACATGGTATGAGGTAAAACTAGAGTGGCACACATAGGAGGGACTTGTAAAGGGAGGTGACACCCTAGGAACAAAACACCAATGAAAACCCACTCGTTGAGTTAATGTTGCATGAACTTCTTCTAATCAACCACTCTCTAAATCCAACTCATTTTTAATATGGGATATGATGGAATTTATAAAAATCATTGAATGAATCGTTAGTTGTAAATGAGGTTATGTAATATTAGTTTGTGAAATATGTTAGCAGAGTATTTTAGTGTGGTCTTTTATGTCACATTATAAAAATATTGTATAGGAATACCTTTTAATAAGATTATATGTGTTTTTATATGACCTTATCATACTGTCCCATTGAGCATTGATAATATAGATATCAAAAAATACATACAATGTAATTCTTTCACTATAATGTTGATTCCAGTTAATAGCTACATTATTTAATTACATAACCCACCAAGGCCCGTCTGGTCGGTAGATGTTTGACCTATAACAACCCAAGAAAGAATAAATATGCAAGGGGTTAGTGATAGGTGTAGATAAGGCCTAACTAAAATGAGATTATTTAACATAATGTTCCTATAGGCATGAAACCAACCATCTCCATAATGTAATGAATTGTAATAATAATAAAATTATATACCATATAGAGATAAACCATTCATGAAATAAGCTACATGGATATCATCAGAGTATGAAATAATATAAATCCAAGAATAAATTGGTAAAAAATACATTCCCAAATAGGCTGATTTCCAAAACTAAATTTTTTTAATAATGATAAATTAGGAGAGATACCTAATTTTGATATCCAAGTCCCTAAAATGACACACAATCAATGTATTTAGGTATACATAAGCTCTACTATGGTCACTACCAGTCTAAACATTTTCTGCATAATATATAACATGTGTGAGAAAATACTATACAGGGGTGAGTATGATAATACCAAGTAAGAAAGCCGAAAAAATGGGATATATATATAACATAAAAAAATCATATTAACCCATGAATTAATGTTAATAAAACACTGTGACAACAAAAATTAACATCCAAACATTATCTTCAAGAATACCAATTAAAGATTGAATGTGGATCACCATATCCACATCCCATCCAATAATTATGAGTCCAAATACATATCAAATTTCCATATACGATGCCTGGTATCAGAAAAAAATGAATATGAAACCATATAATGGAGCCATATCCTCACTAATATTCACTACATATGAGGGATCCATAACATTGATCCATGTATACCACATAACATCCCCAAAAGATTAGTGTAAGGTCCTGCACCCTGCAACGACACTCTATAGATGAGGGATCCAAAAATCTTATTGGGGAATCGCACTCCACCACTGGTCGTAAACATGGGGGTGTTCCACTCAATAGGTAGAGAACTGAGGAAATGTATGGAGTACTAACCATACATGTGTGGTGAATATGATGAAACCATGACCTAGTACGAAAGGGGATTAACAACCCCAATAACATAGGTGCGATGAATATAGGGAACCATTTCCTAGATTTAACAAGGGAGTAGTGACCCCAATTTATCATATGTTAAGAATATGGGGAACCATAGATCTTGTTTAATATGGGATTATTCAATTCAAAATCTCTCATTTAGAATGGTAAAACGAAACCATAATGTAACGTTGGAGTACTGAACCCAATAGCACTCTGGTGAACTCACCAGTTCACTACCATCATCAAACATGTCATAAAGAAGTTTCACACTCAAAAAATCATCTAATAACTTCAATTCCATAATTATGGTCACCATCATGTTCTACGTGGAATGAAATTTGTATATTCTTCTCACATTCCAAAATCTGTGTGCAAAAAAAGGATCCAAGGGTGGGGAACTACTAGGGAGAAGTGAACTACATGTATAGGGATATACACAATGTGATACACCACCTAGTGGATTGGTTGATTTATCCACTATAAACAGCTTGTAAACTATATCATTATAGTTGGTGTGTATAGGTGGAAGATGGGATTTTTTGTCTTCTCATCAAATTTCCAAGAATAACTCTTCATGAATGTGTTATTTTGTCCAAGCCCTTGTACTTTTTTATAAGCCAAGCCTTGTAATGGGACTCGATCATGATTTTGTACTCACATAGGACATGATATTTCATGTTTCGTGGGATATTAAGAGTGTGTCAGTTGGCATTTGGACATGCTACCTAAGAAGTGTCACATGGTGTGTGCGCCTAGAAAAAATACATATGATCCTTAAAATTGGATGAAAACTTGTCCATAATTGAATATGAAGAACTAGTCATGAAACATTCTTAACTTTAAATAATGTAGTGATGTTTTCTTCTTAATGTTAGGAATTTTTAGACACATCGTGATCTATATTTTTCATCTCAAATCATCCATTAGTTATACATGGATTTAGATGTAACAACCAATAACTGATGTTTTATATCCTTTGGTAAATGAGATCCAAATTCTGATGATCCATTCGAATACTGCAATGATGCATGTGTACCTCATAATTGATCTCATCTACCCTCATGATCTGAATCAGAATATTTTCGCACAAAATTCATCTCCTTTTATAGAATTTTCTAAAAATTATCAACACCCATTTATCTTATGATACCATAATCAATCCAGTGGAATTTTAATGCCCTGACCGTTGAATCGAAGATCTAGATCATTAATTTAATTCATTGACATGATTACAATAAATTATATCCTAAAGGACTTATTAGTTTACCAATCGTGGAAAATATATTACATATATGACCAATACATTATAATTCAAAAATTAATATGAAACATATATAATTATTTTAGAGAACTATTATTCTTTTAGCTTAACCATATATATCAATCATCAAGTTCTTATTGTAATCCTAGGAAAATAAAAAATATGAAAGTGATGATCTCATATACTTAGCAAGGGTAAGCATGCATCTAATGATAATAAGAATAAATAATCATAAACCTTATGGAATGTTGTGTAATTGAAACACAATACCATTAAACATGATCATGATAATAACATGGAATGAGTAAACAATAGCATATAAAATATTCATAACAATATGTATTCTACTACTAGAATAATCACATAGGATATCCATAACAAATATAATAATAAAATAATTCCTAATGTCAGACATCTACACAATTATGATATATCCCCAAGATAGCTGCAGTCAAGATCTATCATCATGACAGTTTAAGTCTATGAGAATAAATCCATTGAATATGTGTCAATATCTATCCTACCACTACTAGAAATGAGACTAATAGTGACCACCATTGGTGTTTTCTATTGGTATTTAGATACCAGCAATGGATGTCGCATTAGGAATGTTGGTGTAAGGAAAAAGTGATGGCCATTGGCGGGTGCTGTAGGTGACCAAGGGCTCAACCGAATAGTGGTCTCTATCGGGCCGAGCTATAGGGAAAGTAAATGGAGGTCACTATAGATAAATTGAAAAAAGGCATTTAGAGACTGCCAATGGCAATCACTAGGTTCTGAGACAAAAGGACCCTGTAGCGACCGCCAATGGCGGTCAGTAACCTGGTAAATTTTTTCATAAAATCACAGAGCCTATTCTCAAACAATAGAAACAATGTGAATGTCTGATGAAGAAAAATCAATTCAAAAAAGAAAAAATACCAGGATCCTCCAAACAAATGACATAAATAATCCTTCATATCCTGTTATCCAAATAGCTCCAATCCATTCCAATATTCTGCTTTAATAAACCTACAATATGATACAAAATAAACAACTAAACATAACATATAAAAATTGGAAATATTTATTCAGTTAAGAAATATATATATATATATATATATATAATAATAATAATCAAATTGGGTCATTAGGCCTTAAGTATATTTGAGAATTTGGCAAATTGGCTAGTCTCCATTTAGCCAATAGGCCATTCATCCAATTAGAAGTTAGGCCAATACACTAATATGCCAGTTGGCTAGTTGCTCATTAAGAAAATAGGAAAGTATTCTATAAGGCCAATAGCCTAATAAGTCATTAGGCCAATATGACATTAAGTTACTAGGATATTATTCCATTATATCATTCATTTGTTGATCCGATGAGCTATTTTTAGGTCGTTGGGATGTTGTTAGGCTGTTGTTAAGACATTGTTAAGTTTTTGGACCGTTGTTAGGCCTTTGGGCCGTTGTTCGGTCATTGGGCTGTTGTTCGGCCATTGGGCTGTTGTTTAGCCATTGGGATGTTGTTGGTCCATTGGGCCATTAGGCAGTTTTTCTATTAGGGAGTTAGGACGTTAGGGCGTTAGGGTGTGAGGGTGTTTGGTTATTTGGGAATTTTTGAATTTGGCCAATTGTCCATGTCTCCATTTAGCCAATTGGCCATTAGGCCAAGATTCTAACATGGAATTAGGATTTTTGGTCATTAGTCCAATAGGATAATATGTAATTAGGATAATAAGAAATTAGGTAATTATTATAGTATTCCATTTGATCAATTGTCCATTTGGTCATTATGTTGTTAGGGCGTTGGGGCTTTAGGCCATTAGTGCGTTAGGCCATTTGGCCAATTATCCATGTCTCCATTTAACCAATGGGCCATTAGGCCAATTTTGACATTAAGTAAATTTTAATATTAGGCAATAATACTCAGTAGTCTACTCTATTAGGACCTACTATGTTGCTCATACTCGATGAGGTTGTTTGAAAATAAGATTGGTCAACCATTCAGCTATGTTCTCTCAACATTAAACTATATATAGTAAAGTTCAGTACTGAATAGCACTCTAACTCCCCAACCCCCATGGATAGCCCCATCACAACCCCCTAGAACCCCCACACTCCCCTAGACAACCCCACCCCCCTTAGGATGCACACCCAACCCAATAACCCCACCCCCCAAAAAAACTCTCCCCGGATAGCCCCCCCCCCCCCACACACTCACCCCAGACAACCTCTCTTGTGCCCCCAGACAACCACACCCCCCCAAAATCCCACAAGATGCCCTCCCCTCCCCCCACCCAGACATCCCCCACTACCCATGAACAACACCCCCCCACATACCCAAAAAAACCCAACTCCACCCTCCACATACAGCCCCTCACGATCCCTCCCACTGTCAGCCACCCCCAACTCCCTCGGGATATCCCCCACCCCCAGACAGCCCCCATTCCCCCCCAGAAATCTCCCAACAAGAACACCCCCACCTCCACTCCCTACACTACCCCGCTTCCCCGCACCTCCGAACAACCCCCCTCCCCGAACAGCCCACCATGTGCCCCCCAGGTCAACCACCCCCCCAACTTCCTTGGGACAATCCCCCCCTGCACCCCCGGACAAGTCCAACTCCCCCCAGACATCCCCCACCCTGAACAACCCCACCTTCCACATGATGCGCAGACCCCCCCCCCCCAATCCCCCAACCTCCAGACAGCCCTCCCACTACCAAAAAAACTCACCTGAGACAACCTCCCCACACTCGGACATCCCCCACTCCCCACTCGGGCAGCCCCCACCCCCGAACAGCCTCCACTTCCCCCCATACAACCCCAACATGAATAGCCACCCCCCCCTCCACACCCTACACATCCCCCAATCCCCCACCTCCGGAGATCCCCCCCGCCCCTTTAACAACACCCCCACCCCCACTCACCCTATAGAGCCCCCTTCCCCCACCCAGACAACCCCAACTCCCCCTCAGACAGCCCCCACCCCCTCCCACCACCCAACCATCCCCCACTCCCCCCAAACTGCCCCCCCCCCCACCCTAAAAATCCCCCCACCTTTGGATAGCCCCCACCCCCATACTGTCCCGAGAAAGCCCCTCCCCCCCCCCCCCCCCCGATTATCCCCCCCACCCCACTCACCGTAGACAGCCCCCCCTATCACCACAAAAAAATCTATCCTCAGACAACCCCACCCCAAGAAAGCCCCACCCCTACTCATCCTAGATAGCCCCACCACTACAAAGACAACAATAAATCATTTTAGAAAACGAGAACAACCTAGTTTCATCATATATACTGAATGTATCCACCAACACCATCAAAAAATTAAAAAATTACATTTATACATAACTGAGATTGTAACACCACGATGTTTTATGAGAAATATTATTTTTAATTTTATTGATGTCATGTCTTCTGTGAAACACCAAGATTAGCTTGCATAATACTCAAAACCGTATTATCATGTAGTATACACAAACACTATTTTTGGCTGGTGTTGCACGCAAGAGTGACCTTCCTCAATAGGGTGTGTTGTACGCAATACCGAGTTTCACTAAACAAAGATATATTGTTATAAAAATATTATGAACTAGCATATATTAATAGTATTTACCACATTTTTAATTTCATAACAATATCATTCATCAGAAACATATTCTAGAACATGGTATGAAATGAGTATAAATTTTTCGGGTAAAATAATTTTTTTAAAAAAATACAGTTTTGTCGCCTTTTGATGGTGCACCCACATTAATTCTGGTTTTTGACATGTTTATATGTCCAATTTGGAAAAATAAACTTATTGATTTCAATAAGTATATAAAAACTAAATTTTGATATATTTTTAATATTTTTCTGTTAACCTTCATATTGTGATGAATAGTAAAAATTCGCTAAATTTTAATTAAAAACAACGTCTTTCATCAAGAAAAATTATGTGGTTAAATTTTAATATTTAATGGTTTTAAAGTAAAAATAGAATATATTTTATCCATTTAAGATAATTTATGACATTATCATTAATTTTACATTCAATTCATAGGTAAAAACATTTCAATCTTCGGAAATGTTTTAACTTTTAAAACACATTTTCTCAACAACAACATTGATTTTAAATTATATACTACAACTTCTATGTTTTGAATTTGGAAAAATGGATTTCTTATTTAAAATCAGTAGGTCCAAATTATCTTAATATACTAATTTTTATTTTTATACATTACAAATAGTAACTACGGTAAATTTTATTTACAACAGTTAAAGGTAAGATGGGTAATTAAGGTTAAAAATAATATTTTAAAATTACGCTAACACCTTATATAATTTTATTGAATGAATAAAAGTCGACACATATGACCCAAGGGTCATAAAAGATTCATTTCATGGACTTTTGACAATGAAAAGAATGTAAAAATTATTAAAACCAAATAAAGAAAAAACATGTCACACTCTTATATCTTATAAGTGTAATAATTTTAATTTAGTGATAAAATTCATAGAACATCAAAAATAAATGGTCACCATAAAGATAATAATATTATATACATCTTTTGAATTTAAATATGATTTTTAAGGATTATAAAATTATCATTAATGGTGACACAATAAGGATGTAGAAATAATTTTATTGATTAAAATATCAAATAAATGGTTTCAAAAATATTAAAATAAATATTATATGAACTATTTAATGTTATCCAAAAATTTTAAAGATTAATATTAAATTTTAGGTATATATTAAATATTTTTTTATAATATATATTCTGTGTTCATTTTATTTAAATTCTAATAATTGAATAATGTCAAAATTGTAACTATTGATATTTTATATAAATAACATATTATTAATTTTTTTAAAATCACAAAAAATATTTACAAATTATAAATTTAAATTTATATGGTCAAAAATGTTATAAAGTATCCAATTATAGACAATTTACAAGACATAAGTAAGTATTTATAACAATTTATAATTTAGAATCTTATTACCACAAATTAAATTAAATAGATTAAATAAGGATAAAACAAAATGATAAGGATTAAAATAAATTCCAAACATGTCTAAATTTAATTGTTTTATGATATAAAAACCCAATACCAACTCATTTAATATGTTGAGACATTTTGGAGGTTTTTAGGTGGGGTTTTCATTTATAGTAAATTAGTATTTTGGAGGTTTCCAAAAGTGCCCTCTCCTCTGTTATAAAAGGCCACCTCCTCCCTCTCCTCTTCACAACATTTGGAGCCTTCAAGATCGGCCAAACCCTGTACATTTCTCATCTAAAATTCCCCAAAAAAAATCAATAGGTCCTGGTTTTCTTCAAATACCAACTTTAGTGCCCTAAGAAGAGGTTTAGAAGAGGCGCGCCGAAGAAGAGGTAATATCCTTTACCAATTCTTTCAAATTTATTTCTTCTTCTACTTCCTCTTATTTAGTTGTTTAATTATAAATTAAAAACATTATTATAACTAATATACTGATATGTTATTATAAATATGAAAAAACACTATTTCACCTTCTATCCATCCTACAAAAAATGAAATCACCAGGCGTACGTACATACAACTTACCGTCTCCACGCCATGGTGTAATCTGTTTTTCCACCACCACCGTACTTGGATTGGTATAATGATGAAAATAATAACTATATTTCATTATTATAACATAATTATAATTATGAGATATTATATCATCCACTCCAATTCCATTCAATAATTATGGGAATGATATCATCGCTTGTGAGTATGTACGGATTACCGTCTCCACGACGCGATGAGATTCATTCTCCATGTGAACCATTCCAGAATGATTATAATGTATATATAATAACTAATCATTAAATATATGAAATAATAATTCTACTGGATTTATGTATATATATATATATACATATTTCAACTACTTCCATTCAATTTAATAAGGAAATGAAAACAGTGTTTATGCGTACGTATGACCTACCGTCTCCAGGAACGGTGTATTTCATTCCATTTATCAGTGTATTATATATATTTATATATATATATATTCTGAATATATTATATATAATTCATTTTTTACATTCTATAGGTAAGTAATAATGATCTATGTAATCATATGAATAATTACAAGTCAAAACACCTACAATAAATGAAACGATTTTACCCAAAACGCTGCTTAAAAATAGAATTGACAAATAAAAGGGTAATATAAAGTCGTAAGTGAATCATTTATGATTTAATAAATATTTTTATAGATCTGTTATAAATTAATAATATTTTTAAATCCACTGTACACGAGTCTCAGACACATACTGATGAAATTGTACATAAGATAAGGAATTATTTAATCTCACATTTATTTCTGTGAGACATATACCATAATCACCATCTATTTATTTTTTATGGTGTTTATGCTTCCCAAGAATGTTTTATCATTTTTATTATGAAAGATATGATATTTAAATATGCATTTTTTTTTATTTTATATCACGTATGATTTTATCGATCATAAATGGTAAGGTATTAGTATTCCAATCTCTTTCTTATCCAAGATTGTTTATTCAAAAGTATTTACTGGGGTTATATTTATCATCCATGTCCTTGTTTTATAAAAATGTTTTGATAAAGTGTTTACTATTCTTTCATGTACTTTTAAAGTCTTTTTTACCATGTTTTGACATTTACCACATTTTATGTAAGTAATCATTCTTTTGTTTACCATACAAGTTAGTTTTTGACATTTTTGGAAAAAGTACGAGGAGAATGTTTTTTACATTATACGGCATGAACATGTTTTTTATTCTTTCAATGAAAATTATTTCCATGAAGATTACTTTACATGTTTCACCTTTATTTTCAATTAACTTCTTTTATTTTAAAATTTCATGACATTTTGAGAATAGAAAATATTTTTAATGTATAAATTATATTTTCATCAAGAACCAAGTTCAAGTGTTTTATCAAACTTATTTTCCATCTAAGATTATATAGGGTTATGTTTCTATCACTATTATTACATTGATTTGATTATGTTATGATGGAATTATTTTAATTAAGTCCTTTTATATTATATGGATTATGTTATGATGGCATGATGTTTGAGAATCCCATTCAATTACATGGGTTATGCTACAATTTATTATTTATGATTTTGTGGCACACATAAGAATAGTTTCATTATGATATGGGTGTTACTTATATCTCTCTCCAATTAATTGGGTAAATATTTATATCTCATGAGATAGACATGGCTGGAATAGAAAGTAAATCTGGTTCACTAATAGAGGGCTGGAATGGCAAGTAAACCCGGTTCAGTAATAGACTTTGTCCACTTTGATACTCTTAGCAGCAATGCCTTGGATAATATGAAAATCATATCTTGTGCTTAATGGATTTCCACAATTAAATGTGTTATTTCCGTGATATTTTATCATTATTAATTTTCCATTATAATCTATACCTTATGTACTACCAAGATATATATCATTACTCATGTTTTACGTTCATGTTTTTACGTTCAATTGTTTATAGATTTTTTGATGTTCCCCATATTTACCCTTACTGAGAATTTGAGCTAACCATTTTTATGTTTTCTTTTTCCTAGAATATAAATAAAGGTTTTAGGTAAGAAAAGGGGAAGAAATTTATGGGAGATGTTAAAGATCATTCACTATGATTAGAAGATTTTGTTCCGAGTTTCCAAAGACACTAAACTATCACGGTCCATGGGTGTCTGTTTTTGTTATGTATTTGGTATTCCTCAAAAGTAAAGAAATGTACATGTATTTCACGCTATGGGTCTTTACAGTTGGTATCAGAGAAAAGGTTTAGTTAACCTTTGGTAACTAGGATGCCAAAACTTTAGTGAGATCCCTAATGATATTTCAATGATATGTCTAGGGATGTCCATATGGCTAAGTATAAGTATAGGTTACAGTCCTACAATTATGATAACGATCATGAATAAACATGGGTTAAACCTAAGATGGTAGAGATTTAAGGTATTCCCCTTGATTATGTTGTTTTCCATGTTTTATTTTTTCCTCTCACACTATTCCCTTTCGGTTATAGAAAATGGATGGAAACAGGATGATTCATGTTAATTGAATGATATTATTCATGAGAAACCAAATGAAACATGATTTGGAAGGCAAAACATTGTTATTAAGCTTAATCAGTAATCTCATTATATGATCAATAATAAAAACTTTGTTAAGTTTCCCGACTCATCTAAAAAGAGAATTATGGAGATTCATGATGATCATATAAAAAATAAAGTTTAATTACCCTCTTCTAAATCATGTGGGAAGAGGCATCAAGGAGATTGTTTCAAAGGAACTAGAAGATGCTTTCGGTGTAGAAAACAAGGACACAAAGCTAGTAATTGAAAAGGAAAAGGTTTAGTTAACACCATGGACAAGAATAATGGTATTTCTAAGGCATCAAAAATGGTTAAATGTTTTAAATGTGGAATTTATCAACATCATGAAAACCAATTCCCTAAGGGAAAATCTCATGAATAGAATTAGCATGGTTGTATGGGTAGTATTTATGCTGATGATGTTGAAGAGATACAGATGATATATGATATGAAAGATGTTTTGAGGATTAAAATGATTAAGCTAGGTTGATGGTTTAAGAAGTTAGTGGAATGATTGTAGGTTTATCAAGAGTAATGTTGTATAGGTAATTTAATGGTACTATGTAATAAAGAAAAATCTAAGGATTGTTACACTATTGTTTTTCATAATGTATTTTAAAGTACTTGTTGAATGATATCAATAACCATGAAAGGATATTTAGATATTTTTGGAAAGTAGATGATATGGGCATATTGAAGGGATATAGAGAATATAATATGTTTGATAGTATTAATGAACTCATGACTGATATACGGACAAAGTGACATCATGGTTTGAGTATCATAAACATTTTGGGATATTCGTATGTGGAAATAATTAACTTCTGACAACATTCATGTTTTCACTAAGGTTCTATGGTAATTGTTATTTCAAGAGAATACATGATTAAGGTATTAAAAGATTGGAATGTGACCAAAAATATATATCTTATGATTTATGGGGGATAAATGATGGTAATCACATGCTTTGTATATGACCTATCTAGTAGCCTTTCTCTTCATACTATGAGATTTAACAGAATTATATTGGATAAGTCTAAAGATTGTAATGGATTATGTTAGACATCACGTAATATTTTTTATGTCTAGAACTTTTGATATTATTTCTGAAATTTTTTAATAGTATAGTTTTAGAAAAAGAACAACCCATAGGACGAGCAAAAACTCGTCGCATCGGACAAGGATGCGGGAATCGAACCCACAACCGAAGCGCGACACGAACTTATCACATACCACTATCCAATATAAAGTACCTGGTTTGTAGAAATCAGTTTTATTTTATTAAGCAGTATGATAGATGATGTATAAGTCCATTTTTAGAATCATATATGGTTAATCTCACTATATATGGACTTATGTATATTTTATTACATTTTCTAACTTTTTGAGTGAGATGGAATAACCTAGCATTCTATTTCATGATTTGAAAACATTTCAATAAGGGGAAGTTAAACATCGCTTCATTATATAAGAGATGAAGTCTAAATTTTTCCTGGAATTATGAATGATCATATTACACTACAATCAAGTAAGTACTTATCCTTATGAAAAAATTCAATTAACTTTTGAGAAATGATCATGAAAACCAAAAATTTTGTCCTAGTACCTTCATATCCAATGAATTATATGGTACCTTAGATCATCACAAATTTATATATTTTTGATTGTTGGCTTTTTCATAGCCATGTTCTCTACCACTGTCCATCAGAACATGATTGTTACATTTTTCTTCCATATCCATATTTTCACCTATTTTTTCCTATGTTGAAACCAGGTGAGGAGTTAATTTGGGTAACCGTTACGTTTCATACTTTAGTTTTTAAAATTATGTTTTTGTATTCCTTTTTACGATGTGGGATTCTATGAAAGAAACTTTCAAGTAGTAAAGCATTTATAACACCGACAAATTTCGCGGACGAAATTCATTTTAAGGGGGGTAGAATGTAATACCCTAAGATTTTATGAGAAATATTAATTTTTATTTCTTTAATGTCTTATTTTGTACACCACACCAATATTATCTTGCGCTATATGCAACACCATATTAGCTTTTAATATACAAACACACTATTCTTGGCTTGTGTTGCACGCAAGAGTGACCTTCCTAAATAGCGTGTGGTGTACGCAATACCGAGTTTCACTAAACAACGATATATTGTTATAAAATTTTTATGAACTAGATGATTTGAATAGTATTAACCACATTATTTATTTTATAACAATATCATTCATCTTAATCATATTCTACACCAAGGTATGAGAACAGAATAATTTTTTTGGGTAAAATAAGTATTTTTCTTAAAATGCAGTTTTTCAACTTTTAATGGTGCACCCACTTTAAATATAGTTTTTTACACTTTTATAAGTTCAATTCGACAAAATAAACTTATTAATTTCAAAAGGGACATAAAAATAATCTTTAGAAAATTTTTTATTATTTTTCTTTTAACTTTCATATTTTGATGACTATTAAAATTACGCTAACTTTTAATTAAAAACTACTTTATTCATTAAGATAATTTATATGGTTAAATTATAATATGGAATGGTTTCAAAGTAAAAATATAATAAATCTTTACCATTTAATATAATGTATGTCATTATCATTAATTTTACATTGAATACATAGTCAAAAACATTTCAATCTTTTACAATGTTTGAACTTTTGAAACCCGTTTTCCCAACAGCGAGATTAATTTTAAATTAAATACTGCAACTTCTATATTCTGAATTTATAAAAATGGATTCCATATTTGGAATCATTAGGTCCAAATTCTTTTAATATTTTTATTTTTAGATCTTTTGAATAGTAACTAAGGTAAATTTTATTTACTACAATTAAAGATAAATCAGATAATTAAGGGTAAAAATAAGATTGCAAATTACCCTAACACCTTCCAAAATACTATTGGATGAATAAAATTCGACCCATATCACCTCAGGGTCTGAATAGATTCATTTAATGTATATTTGACCATGAATATGATGTAATTATCATTAAAACAAAAGAAATTGACTACATGTCATTATCTTATATCTTATAAGAGTGATAATTTTAATTTTGTGAAAAACATCATAATGCTTCAAAATAAATAGTCACCAGAATGATAATAAAATTTTATACATCCTGTGGATTTATTTAGAATTTTTAAATATTAAATATTAATCATTAATGGTGGTACAATAGTGATGTATAAATTATTTTATTGATTTAAATATCAAAAAATAGTTTTAAAAATATGAAAATAAATATAATATGAACTATTTAATGTGCTCCACAAATTTTCATGATGAATATTAAATTCTAGAGATATATTAATTTTTTTTAGAATATATCTTATTTGTGAAATTTATTTAAATTCAAATAATTGAATAGTGTCAAAATTGATACTATTGATATTTTATATAAATAACATATTGCTAAATTGTTTAAAAATATAAAATTTATTTAGAAATTATAAATTGATATTTATATGGTCTAAAATGTCATAAAGTATGAAATTATGGACAATTCAGAACACATATGTATGTATTTATGAAAATTTATAATTTAGAATTTTATTACCATAAATAAAATTAAATAGATTAAATAAGGATAAAAGAAAATGATAAGGATTAAAATAAATTCCCAAAATATCTAAATATTATTTTTTGAGGATATTACAACCCTATATCATTTAAAATTCCATGTTTAGTCATTTTGGAGGTTTTGAGGTCGGGTTTGAGTTTATTTTAAATTAATATTTTGGAGGATTCCAAAAGTGCCCCTATCCTCTCTTATAAAAGGGCACCTCCTCCCTCTCCTCTTTACAACATTTTGAGCCTTCTTGATCAACCAAACCCTGTATATTTATATTATACACTTCCATATAAACATACTAGAGGTCATGGTTTTCTTTAAATGCCAACTTTAGTTCCCTAAGAGGAGGTATAGAAGAGGCGCGTCGAAGAAGATGTAATATCCTTTACCGATTATTTAAAAAAAATTCTTCTTCTACTTACTATTATTTAGTTGTTTCATTATAAAGTAACAACATCAGTATAAATAATCTAATGATATGTTATTATTAATATGAAACAATCTTATTTCAGCTTCTATCCATCCTACGAAAAAAGAAATCACCGTGTGTGCGTACGTACGGCTTACCGTCTCCAGAGCATGGTGTAATCTGTTTTTACACCACCACATTAAATGGATGGGTATAATGGTGGAATTAATAACTATATATGATTATTACAACATTATAATAATTCTGAGATATTATATCACCCACTCCAATTACATTCAATAATTATGGGAACGATATCATCGCTTGTGCGTACGTACGAATTACCGTCTCCATGATGCGATGAGATTCATTCTCCATGTTAACCATTACAGAATGATTATAAAGTATATATAATAAATAATCATAAAATATATTAGATAATAATTATACTATATTTAGTTATATATATATGTTATTTACTTCAATTCAATTTAATAAGTTAACAAAAACAGCGTTCATGCGTACGTACATCCTACCGTCTCCATGAACGGTGTATTTCATTCCATTTATGGATTTATTATATATATATTCTTTATATATATTATATATAAATCAAGTTTTATAATATATAATTATGTAATAATGATCTATGTAATAATATGAATAGTTACATGTCAAAACACGTACGATAAATGAAATGATTTTAGCCAAAATTCTGCTTTATCATGGAATTGACAAATGAAAGGGTGATATAATGTCATAAGTGAATAATATATGATAACAAAAATATTATTATGGTTCTGTTATATGTTAATAATATTTCAAAATCCACTATACAACAGTCTCAGACACATATGGAAGAAATTGGACATAAGGTAAAGGATTGTTTCGTCTCACTTTAATTTCTGTGAGACATATGCCTTAATCACCATCAATTTCTTTTGTATGGTATTTATCCTTCCCATGAATTTTTTATGATTTTTATTATTAAATATATTTTATTTAAATATTTACGTAATTTTCTTTATTTTATGACACATATGATTTCAACGATCATAAATGGTATGCGATAATTATTCCGATCTCGTTCGTATCCGAGATTGTTTATTCGTAAGTATTTACTGGGGTTATATTTATCATCCATGACAATGTTTTATAAAAATGTTTTTATAAAGTGTTTTTTATTCTTCCATGTATGTTTAATGTCATTTTAACCCTTAATTGAATTTTTCCACATTGTATGGAAGAAATCATTCTTTTGTTTACCATACAAGGTACTCTTTTACTTTTCCAGCAAAAGTATGAGGAGAATGTTTTTTACCTTATACGGAATGAACATAATTTTTATTCTTTCAGAGAAAATTATTTCCATGAATATTCTTTTACATGTTATCATTTTTATTTTCATTGATATTATTTTATTTTAAAATTTCATGACATGTTGATAATAGATATTGTTTTTTTTAAGAAGAAAGGATATTTTCCAAAATAACTATGTTAAAGTGTTTTATCAAAATAATTTTCCATCTAAGATGATATAGGGTTATTGTTTCTATCCCTATTATTACATTGATTTGATTTTTTTATGATGGAATTATTTTTATGATTTTATTTTATCTCATATGGATTATGGTATGATGGCATGATGTTTAAAATCCCATTTATTACATGGGTTATGCTATGATGTATGATTTATGATTTTGTGGCACACATAAGAATGGTTTCATTATGATATGGGTGGGACTTATATATCCCTCCAATAAATTGTGTAAAGATTTATATCTCATGAGATAGACATGTTTGTAATGGAATGTAAATCTTGTTCAATAATACAGGGCTGGAACAACAAGTAATCCCAGTTCAGTAATTGACATTGTCTATAATGATAGTCTTGGCAGAAATTCCTTGGCTACTATGGAAATCATATCATGTTCTTAATGGTTTTCCACAATTACATTTTTTATTACCATAATATCTTATCACGATTAATGTTCCTTTTTGATCTAAGCCTTATGTACTGCCAAAATTTATGTCATTACTCATGTTTTATGTTCATGTTTTTATGGTCAAATATTTATGGATTGTTTGATGTTCTCTATATTTACCCTTATTGAGCATTTCATCTCACCCTATTTATTTTTTCTTTTCCCCAAGATATAAATAATGGTTTTAGGTAAAAAAAATGGGAGGAATGTTATGGGAGATGTTGAAGATCTTTCACCGTGATTAGAAGATTTTGTTCCGAGATTCCAAAGACACTAAATTATTACGGTCCATGGGTGTCTATTTTTGTTATGTATTATGTATTCCACAAAAGTAAGTTATCTTCCATGTATTTCATGCTCTGGGTCTCTACATAGATGGGGACTAGTGTTACATTATAGGTTGTAAGTGAAGTTATGGGAGAACATGCCAACCAGAAATCATTTTAAATAGACGTAAAAAACTGTGGATTTTTTTAAAAAAATTTGTTTTTTTCCTAATGTCAAACATATCTATATTTAAAGTCTAAATCAATATGTAACATTAATTCAATACTAAATATAAAATAAAAAAATCTCTTGAATTTGATGTGTCATGTGAGGTCATGCCTACTACCTGCATCTGGTCTGCCAATGGCCAACAAAAAAAATTATAATGATTTTAATAACGAAAATAATAGAATGAAAATAGATAAATTCAATATAAAACTGCGTCATATGATCCCCTGCTCCATCACCCGAACGCACGTATTCTCACAATGTTCTAGCCTCAGCGATCTATTGTGTATTTACCTCTTTTTAAGCGTGCAATTATGCCTCAAAATTTGACAGTTTCTATGTATTTCGAGAAACATTAGGACCCACAACCTCACCACATGATTCTACAGAATGAGGCATCCCTGTTATATAGGTGAAACTATATCTATGTCTATCATGACCAATCATGTGATGGAATATCTCATCCCTTCACATGGGAAGCTTTCATTGGTCCTTTAACTGTTGTTCTAACACAACTTCAAATTGAGCATGTGTAATATTTAAATAGTTATATACATATATATATTTATATACCGATGCATGTAGGTATTTTTAATTAGTAGAATCACTTACTATAATAGTTTCATCCTCTGGATCATTTCAATCATGATTTCTCATCCACATAGGCATTTTATCAGTCGGTGCATCTTGCTCCAATAACTTTCTACCGAAAAATATAAAAATATAACACAAAACGATATTAAATAATAAATTATAAAATAAATAATAAATACATCATGTCGAACCTAAGACATATAATAATTTCTGAGCCTGTGATGTGGTCCATGCAAAGCTCGATTCTCAGAATGGTGTGCCGACACCTCCTACATTAAATTAATTAAAATTTCAAAAAATATAATGTCAGACATTCTTGATAAAATAATTTGATGCAATTCTCCACTCTATGTTGTCCATATCTAATATGGTTTCTTCTTAAACTGAACCATCATGAATCCAAGATGAATTATCTAATTTTGTTTCAATATCTATAAGATATTCCCCAAATAAAAGTAGAACACTCATCCATCAAACAACTATTGGCTATTGATTCCCCCTTGACGAGCTCTATTGCGTAAAAATCGTTTCAATGTATTCAGATACCACTCAATAAGATACATCCACCTAAATTTCACTTGACCAACAACCACTACTTTCTCTATTAGGTATTCTGTCATGTGAACCATAACATCTAAAAATGTGGGGGCAAAAAATTTCTCAATGTTACAAAGCGTAAGTAAAATTCGGTACAAGAACCGTTTTAAATCACTCAATCGTTGATTTCTTAAAAAATATTTTCTAAAACAATTAATCATCTCAATCAATAGTTGAACAACATCAGGGGATAACCAATCATAAATTGTGATTGGAATTAATTATTAAAGTAGTATGTGATTTTTATGACTTTTAAACCATTGCAATGTCCTGCTCGTAATATTCAAACACATTGAAATATTAGAAGTGTAACCATCAGGAACCTTGAGCATCTTCAAAATGGAAATATATGTCTTTTTCTTATTTTTAGTCATCATATACTGTGTAGAAGGAATATATTCCTTGTTTCCCATAGCTAACTGAAAATGAAACTACTTCATTAAATCCATTTCTTCTAAA
The DNA here is from genome assembly GCA_963277665.1 of Viscum album. NCBI lineage: Eukaryota > Viridiplantae > Streptophyta > Magnoliopsida > Santalales > Viscaceae > Viscum > Viscum album. The sequence goes on along the minus strand of OY728159.1, from coordinate 1,142,033,507 downwards.
TAACAGTGTGAATTAACATGGCCATTTAATTTCCACTTATACCTAAAATGGTCCACAATATATTGTCACAAACATTTTTTTAATGTGCATGACATCCAAATTATGATTTATAAATTATGTTTCCCAATAGGAGAGATTTTAAAAATACCTCTCATTTTCTAATTGTGACATCGCTTTCTAACCACACCATGAATATTAGGTAATGGATGAGCGACCAAATCCTGAAATTCATATATCATGCAGATGTTTTCTTCCTCAATCTGCGATAACATCTCGACTCCTCTCATGAGCTTTAGTTCTGTGATAAACTCTCTAGAACCATCATGTGTCACATTGTCCATTCTGAACCTGTTCTGAGTGCAGAGGAAATGTCTGTGACCCATGAATGACTATTTTCTGGAATGTTTTAGTCATACAAATCATTTACTTTTATTGAAACAATAGAATTTAAAGTCCCCTTTCGTATTCCTGTTTGATAAATTTTCATATGCTGGGATGTCATTGATTTTCTACATAAATAATTTGGTAGTTTGAACATTTCAATCATTCTAGAATAATAAGTCGTCACATCATCACCCCAAAATTCATTCAACAGAACAATCAATGGATAAAGGTAACATCCATCATATACAATGGGATTCTATGTTTATCAATAATAGTAAAAAGTAATATAAATTGTTGCTTCATACAAATCCACGAAGGTAGATTATATGGAACCAACACCACATGCCATGTGCTATGAGTTGCACCAACCATATACTTGAATGGATTGGAACCATATACTATCATCCCCAATCATACATTATGAACATCATTAGAATTGTTGGGTTGTATCTTATCAAAATTCTTCCATGAATGAGAGTCTCCAGGTGGGTTAACATATCACTTTCCTGGTTTCATTCTGCATGCCATCTAATTAAATTATAAATTTTTGATTACATAAAAAATATTTTCAACATTAAATTTTGGGAAAATCAACACATTTGTTTTACATCAATCAGTTTTCTTGGTTTCATGGTCTGAATTCGATGAGTCTAATTTCCCCTATTGTCTTTCCACCTAGAAGATCCACAGATCATACAAATATCAAAATGGACAGTTTTTTACTGAAAAAATATTGTTGTTTTCACATGAATTTATGGTCTCATATGTAAAAAATAAGTTCATTGTTAAGTTACGTTCATGGTAATACGAGTCAGGAATCATATTTTTGATAGGAAGAACCATTTTCAATAACACCAGCAACATGTCAAATGATGTGTCTGACCATTGATTTAACATCTTCAAATACAAAAACTCCAAAAAATGACAATTTAATATAATCATTACATCTAGGATATAATTCCATTTTTTCATTATCATGTACTTCATGAAACCACCTCGAATCATTATTTGCACTAGAGAACAGATCTATCTCACCAGCCTCAATATTCTGGATGTGCATGTCTTCAGGTGCTAACCCACATTCCATTTCTGTAAGCATTTCATACATTAGATCATTCATCCTCGCATCATCATTCATCTAAACTAAAAAAGTATTTTGATGATGAATATATTCTTACCCATGACAATTTCAAATCTTATAATTTTTTAGAAATTCATTCAAGAATAGGTGATCCCTTATGGTATCATTGTGAATTGATATCTATTATCACATTTTCTACATGAAAAACTAATAAAGTCACTTTCAACTCCCCTAATGTACTAAATAAACTGCATAATTCCCAAGAAATATTCACTAGGTGTTTGATCTGGATGATCAAACCAACTATTATCCAAAATAATATCTTTATAACAATCATTTACACAAGACTTCAGATTACATGAATTTTTCATATCAAATATATTTTAAAATAAATATTGTCCAATGGAATATATACCATTTATAAAATAAGAAATTTAATTCTCTAAATAATAAATAAGAGAATATATAATGGAATGGAAGTGAAATCTCATGTCATAGCCACCATTTTAGTATAGTAAATCTAATGATGATTCTATATTCATGAAACTATATTATGAATGAATTTGGTCTATAATTCCCAAGAGTAAACATTTATCCATAAAGGAATATTATAACTTGCATGAATATGTTGTGCCTGAAAAAATTCATCAAATACCAATATTAAACTATCATCCTTAACGACTAAGTTAATGCCTACCAATAAATCAAAAAATATAATTTGTAATGAAAGTTCCCAAAATCAATTAGTAATGAACAATCTTATCAAACACATAGAAACTATATCTTTGTGAAAATAATTTCTCACTACCTATTGGATTCACACTACATGCGTTCCATCAGATATAGTAAAAATTAACCATAAAATATAGAAATCAAGATCACTAGATTCAAACTCCTTTTCACTAATTATAGATCTTTCATCTAGAGTATGGAGATGGCTACTCTCTAAGGGGTGAGTGGTGAAAACCCTATCCAGTGTGATGTTGTTCATGTAGGGAAATTCGATGCCGAAGTGAATGATGTGGACCTGATAGGGAATCATGATCTTTTTTCACACTGCGCAAACGGTAATATTGGAAAATCGAGTGGAAAGGATGTCTTGAACTAGGGGAAGAGCTTCACGGAGGTGCTCAAGTAAAATGGTGGATTTTCCTTTGTGAAATGTGATACTGAGAGCTCTTGGAGAATCATCAAAAAAGGGCGCATTGTCCACATATCTGCAAATCAAGCTGCAGTTGAGGAGGGTGTCCGGTTATGTAAATTCTCAATTATTTCACGGGTGATTATTTCAAAAGGTGTTAGGACTTGGAAATTTCATGATTTTAAAAGCAGGTCGGTGGAGATATGGGGATTCAGCGATTGGAAGATAAAGACTATGGGGAAAGGGTTCTACCATATTGTCTTCCCTACTGATGAATGCAAGCGGCATGCCTGGAGTCTGTGGTCTATCTCGATGAACCCTGGGTATCTTCGTATTCATGAGTGGGAGAAGAATTTTGATCCCAACTCTATTAGGAACACTTTCACGTAGGTATGGATAATAATTCATAATCTTAGTTGGTTATATTGGCATCGCTAGATTCTTTGGGAAATTTCTTCGCCTATTGGAAATCCCATTAGATTAGAAAAACAGACTGATAACACAAACATTGGTCACTATGCTAGAATTCTAGTAGAGGATGATATGGATGGTATTTTAGTTTAACAATTTTTGTTCACTACTAGGGATGATAGTATCACTCTAGATATTGGATATTAAAGGAAACTCAAATTCTGTCTTTACTATCACATCTTTGGTCTCACACTTTCTGAGTGTAACAGAAATAAATTCTGTTCATCATGCAACATCAAAGGTCATGATGACTTACACTTTCGAAGGAATGGGAATTACACGGGTCATCCTGAGGCCACTGTGGAGGCTCATGTTGGTGAATAGAATGACAATCATGACCCCCCAAGAAGGATGGGGAAGGGAAAATCTCAGATTCTTGTGAGAAGGTCAAAGGGGTTGAAGATAATCCTGAAATAGTGGTTGAGAAGGATGAGCAGGGGAAACCATTAATGATACTACTTGTGAACAGAATGACAATCTGGAGGTTCAGAAAGAACTTGTGGTAGTTACTGTGGAGGCTCATGTTGGTGAACAGAATGACAATCAAGATCCCCCCAAGAACGATGGGGAGGGGAAAGCCTAGATTCTTGTGATAAGGTACAAGTGGTTGAGGAGAATCCTGAAATGGTGGATGAGAAGGATGAGTAGGGGAAAACCATTAATGATGGGATTAACATGCTAACAGTATAAGGAACCGGTGATACAGCTGGGGAATTCTCCCAAGTGCAATCCTCGAAGGTTGAAATGATGAAACTCCATGCTACCTTGACAGGCCCACTCAGTTAAGACAATAGGTTCTTATCTATGTCTGATGATGATGTTGTTGATTCTTCAGATGGAGTCCCCCCAAATGAAGAAGGAGAGGATATTATGGAAGAATCGAAAGAAATCATAACACATGGTTATGCTGGCCCATGGACTAGGTCACATGTCTCTCATCAATGAAAGCCCTGTTCTAGAATTTTCAGGGTCTGGGAAATTTTTCTATGGTCAAGGCCCTGAAACACATTATTTTGACCAACAAACAAATGTTGATTTTCATAGCTGAACCCAGAATGAAGTTTTCCAATTGTATGGCCTTCAATTGGTTAACTATAGGATACTCTTTTATTGCATCAAATAATTCTGATTATGATACAGAAGCTCTATGGGTGCTAAAGCATAACGTTGTGACTATTGAATACTATCAAACTGATCACCAATTTGTTTCTCTATCTTTCCTTTTTCAATCAGGTTTACTTTGTGTAAATTTTGTCTATGCTTTCAATCAGTATATCAGGAGAAAAAGTTTATGGAAAAAGCTTTTGGGAATTGCTGAGAATATGGATAAAAGATGGACCATTCTTGGTGATTTCAACACAGTTTTGAGGCCAAAGGAGAAAACTGGGAGTAAATTCTGTTGTGCATCAGCCAGGGACTTTTCCACATGTTTAGATAAATGGAAATTGATTGAAATACCAATTTTGGGTGATGATTATACCGGGCATAGGTACACTCACAATGGAAGACAAGCTAGTAAATTGGATAGATGCTTGGTGAAAATTGATGAGCTAAGTGAGGAAATGGAAGTATCTAGCATCACTTTGTCTAGATTACACTCTTATAATCATCCGATTATAATTGATATTTGTGATAGCACGTTATGGTCAGTACCCCTACCCTTTAAAATTTACAGTGCTTTTATAATTGTTCCTGGCTGTAGATAGATTGTTTTGGAAGCATGGACGGAGCCTGTCCAATGTAGTGCTTTACATACTCTTGTCAGTAAATTGAAAATTGGTAAGGCTAGAATAAGGGATTGGAGTAAAAAATCTTTCTCCAGACATGATCAGGACATCAAAGAGGCAGATTCACACCTGTATGACTGTCAGCAAGGTAACATGTCCCAAGATACTATATCATCACAAGAGATACAGGCAGCCTCAAGGCTTGATATCTTTTCAGCTCTTAAGGAAAACCTAGCTAGGAATCGGTTCAGTTCAAGATGACATAAATAAGGGGATAGGAACTCTCGGTTCGTTCATTTCATGCACAAGGAGAAAAAAGTAAGAAGGAATCTCAAGGCTTTATGAATTGGTGATAGCATGTATACCTCTAAAAATGACATTGTCAACTCTATGACATAGTATTTTGAAAATCTCTACTCTGAATCTGGGGAGGAAAATTCAGATAAAGTAATAAGATGCATTGAACCAAGTTTGGATGATGTTCCAAATAAAAAACATACTGACATCCCCTCCACAAAAGAAAATTCATGATACTATCTTTTCACTGAATATGGATAGTGTGGTTGGGACTGATGGTTTCTCCAACAAATTTTTCATGTTTTACTGGGATATCTTACATAAGGAAGTGACAGAAGCAGTAAGGGAGTTCTTCTATCATTCCTATATGCCTTTTGGAATGAATTAAAATTTCATTGCCCTGATACCCAAGAAGGAAAAAGATCTTGATATAAAGGACTTTAGACCAGTTGCCATTAGAAAATCCATTCCCAAAGTTATTAGAAAAATCATGGAAACAAGACTTGGTGATATTTCTTCGTCTCTCACCTCCTTTAATCAATTTGGCTTTGTGCCTGGTAGAAATATACATGAATTGTCTCTGTACTACCTCAGAATGTGTCAATATAATAAGAATAAAGGTCAGGAATGTTAATATGGCACTCAAGCTGGACATATCAAAGGATTTTGACACTATCAGATGGGAATTTATCTTCTCTGTTTTGAATATGCATGGTTTCATAGGTAAATTTATTGGCTTGATTAAAGCCATGTTAGAATGTGATAGATTATCCATATTGGTTAATGGATCACTGAGGGGGTTCTTTCAGTTCTCTAGGGGAGTAAGGTATGGTGATCCTTTATCTGGATTACTGTTCTCCATGGCTGAGGATTATTTGAGAATTTTCTTTCATGATCTTGTCACTTCTGGGATTTATCAGAGAATGGTGTATGGGAGGAACTGCTTCACTCCCTCTCACTTATTTTACGCTGACGATATTCTGCTCTTTTCTAAAGGTGATAGAAAAACCATCACCTCTATAAAGACAATTTTCAACCACTATGGGGATGTTTCAGGTCAGGTTATAAGCTGGAGTAAATCTTTTGTTTTCTTTGGTGAATGAGTGTGAACTGTAAAGAAAAACAGAGTGGCCAGTAGGCTTGGTGTTAAAAGGGGCTCATTACCCTTTATTTATCTTTGACTACCTATGTTCTAGGGAAGAGTGAAGAGGGCTTATTTGGAAGGTATTTCTCTTAAAATCATTAATCAATTGGCCAACTAGAAAAGGAAATAAATGTCCCAGGATGGTAGGATTTGTCTTTTGAACTCAGTCCTCACCTCAATGTTTCTGTACTCCTTCTCACTATACAAGTGGCATGCTGCTTTGATCAAGGAAGTGGATGGAATGATCAGACACTTTATTTGGACTGGTTCAAAAAAAACAAAGGAAATTCATTACTGTTAAATGGATGGACTATATTAAGCCTCTCTCAAATGGTGGAATGGGAGTCAAGGATGTCAGGATTTTTAATGATGCTTTTCTCCAAAAATTTATCTGGAGACTCCATGATGTTTCTTACTTTTCCATGGAGTTTCTTTCTAATAGATTTGTTGACAAGTTTCATAGGAGGAAGAAGGTGTATCTGAGATCCTCTGTCTAGGCTTTAATCAGGAACACTTATACTGATCTTATGTCACATTCGAAATGGCTGGTCTGTTCCAGCTCCTAGATGAATTGCTGGACAAAACAGTGGATGTCATGTCCTATTGATTATACAATTAACATTCCACTTTCTTTGAGGAACACTACTGTTGCTGATTTTCAGGGAAATGCACAGGCTCAAGTAGTAATTCCTGTTAATCTTCAAACTGAAATTTCTGCTCATGAGTATATAGACCAGGATACCCTAATTTGGGAACCTGCTATGACTGGTTTATTCTTCAGTCGACTGTATTATGCCATGCTGTGTGGAAATTCACATCCAAATCCTACTTGGGTGATGGAGGTGAGTAAGGCTTTCATCCTTACAGTTGATCCTCTTCTTATATGGCATATCTAGAAAAGTAGGATGCAAATCCAATCTGCCCTTCAATGAAAAGGTTTGAATCTGGCCCCGATATGCTTTTTCTGTATTGCTGCAGATGAATCGACTGATCATATTTTCATTAACTCCTCCTTTTCTGCTCGGTTATGGAGGTATTTAATGGATATTTTTCATTGTCAATTGGTCTTCAATTCTATTGCCACCCTGCTCAATTCTTTCATGCATGAAGAAAAAAGTGAGTAGGTTCACTCCTTGCTCATTGTTGCTGATTTTTCTGTTATATATTATATTTGGAAGGACTGGAAAAATATAGTTTTCAATGGTGGCAGGCACTCTTTCAAAGAGGGGATGATGGAAATTCACTGAAGCATTAAACTTACTTCGGTAAAATAGTCTGTCTCTATGAACAATAATATGTCTGATTTTCCTATTATTGAGAACACTTGTTGTATGTGGCAAGAAGAGGAAGCCTAAGGTGCTGAAATATATTAGGTGGACCCCTAATAAATAATTATAAAAAGGTGAATGTGGATGGGGCAGCCTCTGGCGTGCCGGGACCTACTGGATGTGGTGGTGTTTTCAGGACTTATCATGGCTTTGTAAAGGTATGTTTCTTTCATTAAATTGGCAATGATCACGCTCTTGAGGCGGAGCTATGGGCTATGATAAAGGCAATAAGGTATGTTGCCCGCTATGGCTGGAGGAATATTTGGATAGAATCTGACTCCTCTGTTGCCGTGCAGATCCTCAAATACTGGTCCAGGAATGTCCCATAGAGGATGCATCCTACTTGGATTGGATATTTAAAGACTGATGAACTAATTTCCCTTGAGGTTGTTTATGTATACAGGGAAGCAAATAAAGTTGCGGATGCACTCCCAAAATAAGCAATCACGGAGGTGAGCTCTAGCTGGTCCTTCATTCTCCCTGATTATTACAATGATCTTGTTCACAATGATAGAATTGGTACCGTGTTTACAAGGTTGTGTAATGCTCCCCTGTCCTGAGTGGTTTGTACTGTTTAAAATTTTCCTTATTTAATCTTATGGGAGGAGGTCTTCACCTAGCTCTAGGAATTTAGAGGGTTATTGCAATCAATCTCTAATTTATGGAAAACTAACTAATCTATATTAAGGATAACATCAAATATATACAATTCCAGAAGAAAAATACCAATATATCTTCACTTATGTTATCAATAGAGAATTTGTGGGACAATGAATGTGATGCCCCATGCTGGATCATAGGGTCTAATACAGTGTTCCACATGACCTCAATTAGGTATCCTTGTATACAAGATGTTTGTTACTAGCAGTAAGGGTCTGAATGTCATCCGTGTAGAAAATATACCATTGGATTCAATAATAAAAGGATGAATGATAACATAATTGAGTTAATAAAAAATGAAAAATCATAATAAATGGTAGGTATCTCAAGTCATAGAGTAAAAACTCAAATACCCCCAAAGTGTTGGGTTAATAAAAGTGTGGGAAATAAAAATAATGTGAAAAAAAATATTGACACGTCTCTCTAAATTCCATATAAATTTAACCACTAAAATATACACAGTAAGTCACTTTGAAACATGGATTAATATCATATAAAGTAACTCCATATAATATTAATGATATCCTATAGTATCGAAACACATGTGATTAAACAAAAACATGGGTCTCAGGGGCTATACAAGCACACACATGTGGCCAAACCTCAATCATTTTCTCATGGGATAAAAACACATAGAGAGACATGTGATAAACTCATTAATGGTATAAATCAAATAAAAACATAACATATAATATCAATCCAATAAACATATACATGGAATTCCCATTGTATGTTACTTGACACTTCATGTAAAGTGTGAAGTGTTCTCATTCAAACACTGTCAAAACACATTGTTTCATAATTATTCATGCACAAAAACTCGTATTATTCACACACAATATTCATATAATATTTATTATTGACTGATTTATGTTATAAATTGTCAAAAATTAAAACCATAAAATTTAAATTATGTTATAGATTATAGTGCGACAAATTCAGAATTGAGGGAAGTTGGAGGTGGTGCTGCGAGGGAGAGGAGGGGAAACATAAGGGATCTAGAGTCAGAGGTTGTGCGGCAAGGGAGGGGACATGAACCAATGAAGGTGGGGAGACGGAGGAAGAGGTGGTGAGATGGAACTGGTTTATTAAGGGAGGGGATAGGTGGTGTGGCGAGGGAGGGGATGGGCAACAGCGTCATCGGAAACCGGAGGCGGAGCCGGTGTGACGTTGGCGGTGCGACGTCACCGGTGCAGTGAGGCTGTGGTGGTGGTGCGGGGGAGCGATAGATAATGCAGAAAGGGCGGGGATGGGAAGTTGCGGGGCTATGGGGGGGTCAGGGTACGGTTCAGGTTCGGTATCAGAGGGTGCACTGTATAATTTTTTTGAGACGTATTGTGACCGCCATTATCGGTCGCCCGTGTAAGTGGTCTCCAAAACCCCATTTTCTAGTAATGTCTTGGTAATGTTAAACTTCTTATAAAAAACATGAAAGGTTTATCGACCACTAATTTCATCTCTTTAATCTTACTAATACATCAAGGGGCTATATCGGGCCACACCCATCACTTAATAAGTCCAATGCATTAATCTTATGAAAATGGTGAAATATAAAAATGATTATATTTTAATATTAGAAAATAGTTTATGAAATATGAATACTTCAACCATAAAATAAAAATTTTATTTACATAGCATGTACACAATCAAAATTAATCATAAACCATTAAACAGAATTTGGTAAATGATATAAAAAGAGATAAAACTCAATTAAGCATAAAATCCAACAAAGGATGTTGACGTAGATAAAATGACTCTATTAAAATCATTTAAAATATCTAGACACAAATTACTTTTTTTTAAATATTTTATTCAAATGTTGTACACATATAAAATAATAAAATGAAAAAGATATTTTTGAATCAAAGTGTCCCATATCACTTTTAATCATTTGAAAGTAATTATGATTTTAGATGATTCGGGTCAATTTAAATAAATCCTTAAAACTATTTTTAAAACATGAACATTAGTGATAAGTATTTTAGAATAATAAAACATTAAAAATAATATTTTATTAATAACGTAAAATACCTAAATCATTAAAAATATTCAATTGAAAAATATTTAAAAAAACATAGTAATAGAAGATAAATATGTCCCAGTAAATACAAACATATAGAAAATCTCAGATAATAATGAGATTTCAAAATTAACCCTTATCATAAGTATGATTCCCTCTGTAAATGTCTAAAACTATAATATAGAAGTTTTATTCATATTATTTACTTGTAACATAATTATAATAATATTTATGATATCATATATGGTTCATTTATGAATTTATATAACTTTTTTATTAATAATTCAATTATAAAGCAATGTTTCGGGTGATAACTGCTTTTTTATCATACGTGTTTTCACTTGTTATTGATGATTGTATCAATTAGATCATGATTTACCTACTTCCATAATATAAAACATTATTTATATATCATATATATTCAATATATATATATATAATATGGAAAGGAATACACCATTTATGGAGACAGTAGAACGTATGTACGCATGGATGTTGTTTCCATTTTCTTATCATATTGAATAGAACCAGGTAAATAATATATGTATATATATATTATAGTTGAATTATTATTTAATATATTTTATACTTATTAATTATATATATATTTATAGTCATTCTTGAATGTTTAATGATGAAGATAAAATGCGTCCCCCCCACCCCCCGTGGAGATGGTAAGTCGTACGTACGCATAAGTGACAATATCATTTACTTAATGGTAATAGGGTAAAGAAATGGGTGTTATGTTAATTATAAATATTCAATATAATTCCATTTTGATTATTTTTATCCATTATATTCATCATTATACTCATTTAAATAATTTGTAGATGAAAAATCATTTAAACAATGTCATAGAGACGGTAAGTCGTACGCACGTACACATCCTGATATTATTTTTCATTGGATGGATAAAAGGTGTAACATGGTTTTACCATCATCAAAAAAGTCAAAAAATATATTAGATTATAGATTTATAATTTTAGTATGGAAACAACTTAGGAAATATAATTATAAGATGAAAATAACTATGAATGAAATGGTAGAACCATTACATATTCTTGAATGTCTCCTTCTGATTTACACAAAAGGACTCTTAAGGATGGATTACGTCCTAAAGAATGGACTCTAGAAATAAGTGAGGGATTTTGGGAGTATAAATTGGTAGATTTTATCATAGAAAAATTAATTTATAGGTGTCAATAAAAGAGAATGAAAGGTTTCCTTTTTATAAGAGAGGAGATAGGAACATTTGAAAACACCAAAAATATTAATTTATTTTTGATTTCCAATATCTGAAAAGTGAGTTATTTCAATGATAAGATTAGGATGGGTCACTATACTCTCAACAAATTAATATTTTACATGATTATGTTGAAAATTAACCTTATCTTTTGGATTTAACCCTTATGTAAACAATTTAACTTTTACCGTGACAACTTGTCTTGTTTACAATATATGGTTAATTTATTTACTATAAAATTCTAAAAAATTCCCAATTGTATCATTTATTACATATTTAAAATTACCTTAGTTATTTTTATGAAATATATATTTCTATTAATTCTATATCATTTAATAAAATATTATTTATTTTAAAATCTCATTTATGTCAAATTTTAAACTATTTTTTAATTAGATTTTTGAAACATCATAAAATATTGGTTCTTTTGAAAAAACTACATTAAATCATACCTAATGTGTCAATGTCATCCAATTTTTTTTTCATATATTATATAAAATTATATTTATTTTAATACTATTAATATCATTTAATTGATTTTCCTTTAATAAATCAATTAACGCATCATCATTATGTCACTATTAAATTTAATTATTTAATATAAAAAATTATAAATAAATATAAAAAATATATATAATAAAAATATATTTCAAATGTAAATTTAAATTGTAATTTATATGATTTATAAACCAATATAAAAAATTATTTAATTATTAAAATTATGAGTATGAAATTTTTATGTTGTCTTCAAAAAAATACATTCAATGTTTTATTCTTATACAAGTAGATTAAAAATATCATAATTTTGTCCTAATGTTTATTTTGGTCTAAAATACATATAAAATTAAATTAGGGAATGTATATAGGTAAATTTATTGTATTATAGTATTATTTTTACCATTGATTAAATGATTTACTTTTAATCAGAGTAAATAAAAAAATTACTAAAGTTAATATTAACCAAAAAATTTAAGTTAATACTATAAGATCCAAAATTTCATACTAATTACAACCATATATTTCCATCCTTTAAAATTACATTCATAGAAGTGGTAAATTTACGTTTAATCCTAATCACTCAAATGTGGCCAGTTGTTGGGTAAAAGTAATGTTCATAAGTTCAACAATTATTTTTATCAATTTATATTATAAGAACGATTCCAATAACATAAATTAGATTAAGATTTTTAGTATTTTTCAATTATGACATTCTAATATATTAGAAGTGGAAAAATTATTTTAATAAAAGAAATTTTTTTAACTACAATTCATCATTTTTCACTATTTATCCCAAATTAAAACTTCCCAAATAAACAAAAAAATCACCCTAATCTAATTATGATATTCCAAGTTAATAAAAGGATATCTTGGAAAATAAAATTTATAAATTTCAGAATGTGGTAAATATTATTCATTACATCTTTTAAAAAAACTAATTTATTATATTATGGTATGCATGAACTCAGTGTTTCTTTCAACGTAAGCTGTTGAATTTTTCTAAAAAACAAACCATAAAATTTTGGGTTGTAACATTATCCATTCATTCAAAAAATTTAATCCTAAAAATTTTCCAATTAGAGTTCGCTAACTAATTTTTTACTTGCCAAAATTCCATTATTTAGATCTCACAAACATACAAGGTTCGATAAAAGATCTAATTTAAAATAATGAAATGGATGTTCGATGTTTACCAGAGATAATTGATACATGGTTTCCAAGTAGAAAAATATTACCATGAATGAAAAATCTAACCAACATGTTCTGTTACAGAGTGAAATAGAACATGGTTAGGAGAACTTTAACAATCACAAAGGTATAAATCTATAATGATATGAGGTACCATTTGATTCATTATTGGAAAAATAAAAGGGTATCATTGTTGGTTGGAATATCCATTCCCTATAGTTGAATAATTATTTCTCTATTTATATAAGCACCTAATTTGAAACTTTTTATGTCATTAGAATAATTTCATCCATTATTTGTGTATCCATCAATTTTCACTTCATCCCTTACTCATGGAAATGAATGTTCAAAATTAATTTTCCACTCTTAAAGTGGTTTTGATAATTTATATGACCCACATGTATTTCCTTCATCTTATAAATTTTTATTAGAACCGATAAGGTTATCCCAATGTACCTATTAAAACATAATTTAACCACATAAAATGATATTCGATGTTTAACTATCTCCATTATAAAGACAATAATTTTCCATAATACAACTATCCAAATTAACATTCTAAAAAGGTCTCCAAATTTCCAAAATCAATCATAAAATCAGATTCCATAAACAATGTATAGTATATGTTATTTACAAAAATAGTTTTTACCTCAAAATATTTAATGAAATAATTAATGCATCCAAATACATGATAAAAATATACTAAAATACAATCTGAATATACCTCATAAATCTTATATCCATAGAACCATTTATGTAATAATTATTGAATCCAAATGCATGTGAACATTAATCCTTCAACTTCATTCCCAAACCATTAACTATGCTTCATCATCTTATTCCGTAATAACTCCACCATTTCATTTTCCTTGTGTAGTTTATTCATCAACAGGCGTATAATTAGTTCTTGTATAAAATTTCTGATTCTAACCATTGACTAAATCTCAATGAATAATGTGAGAAACAGTAATCATGGTGATATAGTCCCGAAGAATCATTTATATATTTTTAAATGATGGAATATTTCTCTTCAATCTATATGACCATAATTTTTTCAAAGGTCATACATTACATAATCTAATGGATGATACCTTATATTTAGACTTTTCTTCAATGTCATTAATTGGGGTACAATTTCTAATCATTAAATTTTTTATCTAGTTTCCAAGGTTGCTCAAAAGAAATCATTTGATAACCACTTTAACGTCGTGACAACACAATTTCGGAGGGGGGAAATTATTTTAATACAATTTCATGATTAAAGGGAATAATATCTGGAAGTACTGATAAATTTTTTTGTCTTGGATAGTATATTACATACATGAACATCATATTACAATTAAAAACATAATATAAAACATTTATTGTTCTTTGAGAACACCATTTCTCTCTAATCTTAAACCTAAACATCAATCATCAAATAATTATTGGCATCATGGGAAAATAAATCATAAGAAAGGGGTGAGATGAAATTAATAGAAAGGAAATGAGTACATCAGATGATAATGTGAATAAATAATCATAAATCTTAAGGAAAGTTGTATAACTAAATCACAATCCATTTAAACATAATATTGTGCATAATATAGCAAGAATAAATCAAAAAATATAAAATAATCATAACCATGGATATTATACAAGTCGAATAATCACATGGAATATCCAGAAATAATATAATAATTACATAATTTATAATACCAGTCATCTTTACTATCAAGATATATTCTCAATATATCAACATTCAATATCTATCCTCATTACAGTTCATGTATGTTGGTAGAAATTAGTCTAATTTGTATCATGATAAATCCTCCTAACAATGTTGAACAACATGGAAAAAATATGAAAACTATTTTTCAAAAAATAGTTTCCTTTCATGAGGCCTCCCAATGCATCTAGGGGATATAACGGTCCCTACCTGTCTGTTACAAATTCCAATACATTTCTCATATTAAGATGATTAAACATAAACAACATAATCTTTCTTATTAGAAACTAGTATACCAAATATGAATACTTTAACAATAAACAATGACTGGCATCTAAATACCACTTTGAAAATCAAACTGAATCATAATATATTCAATAAAATAAAATAAACAGTATCATATTAGATCATCCTCAATTAATCTTAAGATTCCAAAATTAATGATGGCATAGATAAAAATAGTCTATTAAAATCATTAAAATTATCTTCATACAAATCCTTTTTTTCTTTGAAATAATATATTTAAAATATACACACTTGAAAAAGAAGAAATTTTAATAGATATATTTTAAATCTACTGTCACACACCTCTCTAAAACTATGGAAGGAATTAACTTTTAAAATCATTTGTTTCCATATAAATAAATCCATAAAACAATTAAAAAAACATGGAAATTAATGAGAAATATATTAAAATATTATATCATTAAAATATTTAAAATATTTTCTTAGATAAATATCTTCTTACATAATACCATTAAAAATATTCCTTATGGAAAATATTTGTTACAAACATGATCGTGGATGATAAATATTTCCAATAAAATACTTACATATAACCAATCTCAGATAATAATGAGATTGAAAAATTAACTCTTAATGTTGGTATGAATCCCACTATGCATGTCCAAATATCTTGTATAGTGGGTTTAAACATATTATTCACTTGAAAAAGAATCATAATAATGTTTATGATATCATATATGATTCATTTATGAAAGTATATTACATATTTAATAACAGCTCCATGTTAATGAAATGATTCAGGTAATAGCTTCTTTGTTAATGAAACATGTTTTGACTTCTTATTCATGATTATATCACATAGAGCATGAATTAAATAATTAAAAAAATATAATAAATTATTAATATGTTATATATATTCATTATATTAATATATATATTTATATAATATATGGAATGTAATACACCTTTCATAGAGATCGTAGGTCGTACGTACACATGAACGTGGTTTCCGTTTTCTTTTCATATTGAATGGAAGTAAGAAAATAATGTATATGTATATATTTATAATTCCTGTACCATTATTATTCTATATATTTTATACATATTCATTATATATATATATTATTAAACATTATTGAATGGTTAATGTGGAATACAAATCTCATCATGTTGTGGAGACGGTAAGTCGTACGTACATACGAGCGATGATATCATTTCTTAATGGATAATGGGAAAGGAAGTGGATGAAATATTAAATATACAGAATAAATATCATTTCATATTTATTATTTAAATCCATTATATTAATTATTATACCCATTTAAATTAAATATAGATGGAAAACAGTTTACACCATGGTTTGGAGACGGTAAGTCATACGTATGCATGCATAGTGATATTATCTTTCATAGGATGCGTAAAAGGAGTAATATAGTTATACCATAATTCCAAAAAAATCTCAGAATATATTATACTCTTTAGTTATTATTTTACTATGGATGAAACCTAAGAAAATTAATTGGAAGTAGAAAATAACGTTTAAAGAGTTGGTAAACCAATTACCTCTTCTTTGATTGTCTCTTTTTGATTTGATTAAAACGACTCCACATTATGGATTTATTCTAAAATAATGGCTTCTATGATGAATTGAGGGATTTTGGGAGTATAAATTGGTATATTTTTCCCAAAAAAGTCCTTAGAGGTTTTATTAAAAGTGATTGTGAGGTTCTCTTTTATAAGAGATGGAAGGGGCGCTTTTGGAAACTCCAAAACAAATAAATAATTATAAATTTATATTTAATTTCCAATATCACAAATGTAATTTATTTAGAGTCTAAGATGATTATGGACCTAAATACTCTCAAAAAATTATTTTTAGACATTTTTAGGTCGTAAAATGTACCATATTGTTTTGATTTAACACTAACTTAAAAAATATAACTTTTACGATTATAATTTTTTTACACAATATGGTTAATATATTTACAATAAAATGACCAAAAAACACAATTTGATCATTTATGAGATATATAACATTATACTTGTAATTTAGAGGAATTATGTACTTTTATGAATTTTATATCATTTAATAAAATATAATTTTTTTTCAAATCTAATTTTTTTAAATTTTGAAAGGATTTCTTAATTAGAATTTTAGAAAATCATAAAAATGTGATTCCTTTGAAAGAACTACACTTAAAAATCCATAACATATCAATGTCTTCCAAAAAAATCATTTATGGAATCTGTTATTTAAAATTATATTTATTTTAATACTATTAATATCATCAATTTCTTCTTCCTTTAATAAATCAATTACTACATCATCATTGGGTCAAAATTAAATTAAATTATCTAATTTCTAAAATTTATAAATAAATTATCATGATATATATAAACAATAATAATTTTAAAGAATATTTATAGTCGAATTTATCTTCCATATAAACCTATATTAAAAATTATTTATTTATAAAAATTATGATTTTGACATTTTTATCTTATCTTTAAATAATATATAATAAAAGCCTTATTCATACATAAGTGGCATAAGAAGATAAAAAATATTGGCCTAAGGTTGATTTTTTTTCTAAACCCACTTATTCAATCATATTTGGACAAGTGTTAGGGTAACATTTAAATATTATAATATTCTTTTTATCAATAACGACATGATTTATGCTTAATAGTGGTAAATAAATAAAAATTTACTAAAGATATAATTTAAAAAAAAAATTAAATTGACACTATTAGATCAAAAAATTTATACCGATTCAAAACATTTATGTCTATTTTTTAAAATTCCTTTCATATAAGTGGTAATATCATGATTAATGGTGATCGTGAAAATGTGGCTAGAAGGGGGTAAATGAGACGTTCAAAAGATCAAAAGATTTTTATATATAATTATATTATTAGAATTATTCTAATGAAATAAATTGGATTAATATATGTAATATTTATATATTTTGACATTAAATTCAATTTAAAATAAAATAATTATTTAAATGAAAAATGAATTATTTAAATAAAATGTATTATTTTTCATTATTCATTAAAAATCAAACCATTTCAAAAAATACCAAAAAACTCACCATAAGATAAATTTGATATTCCAAATTCTAAAATAAAGTCCGTTTTGAGAATTAAAATTTATAAATTTAATAAACTGGTTTATATTATTCATTGCTGTTAAATAATTGACTACTTTAGTCTATCATGGTATGCTCGAACTGGGTGTTGTATATTGCCTAAGATATTGAATTTCATTAAAAAGAAACATACCAATAAATGTAGTGTTGTTACAGTTTTCTAATGCTGGAAATATCATCAGAAATTTGAAACTATAACCCCATGTTCTGAAAGTGATGAAAACATTGAACACGGAGTGCAAAATCAAAAGAACCTAGTAAAACCTGTCATTGAACAAGTTTTCTAGGATAATGTTTTCATAAGAGTGATTTTCAGTGGTGAAACTGAGTATTAACATTATAGATTAATTTTAAACCACTAAATTATTAATTTTCAATCATGAAATGATAGGATAAATATATATCTACAACATGTTGTTATATCAATGATCAAACTATTAATTAAAAGTGAAATAAGAAACAAAATGATGATCACTACTTTGATTGTGATTGGTTTTTGGTGAGAATCTATTTGCATATGAAAGATGATCCTTAATTCATCTATTTCATCTCATTCCACCTTGATCTCCTTGCCTTTCATCAATTGTTGTTGATCTTCCAATGAAAGTCATTATAGGCTCCCCTCTAAATATCCTAGGATTATACATTTAAACCTATTGAATCTATATAAGAGGGTATATATAATGGATTTTAATTATTTCATCTAATTTAGAAAATAAGTAAAAATATTTACTTATATTACTTTCACCTTCAACAACTGCCTGATCTATATTTCTAGGAATAACCAACCATATGTAGACCCTAGGGTTATCCCTATATTTTATAAGTAACCATGGTCTCATATTTCCAATTCAAGACACATTTTAGGATTTATTTCAATTTTTTGGAAACTACACATTTAAAATATTAATAATTTTATAATATTATTTTTGACCTCAACAAGACAGTAAATCTAGTGTTATCTTCATTCCTATATCCAAAAAATATTCCTAATAATGTTTGAAAATCTGAAATTAAAACAACTAATTCACAATATTATTTTCCTTTAAAGTATTTTAATCCCTAAAATAACATTCTAACAATAAGGTGGGGATACTGATCCCATTTATATCTCTCATAAACTTATTAGATGTCTTGTATTCTCTAGGGTCTTCTTCAAACAAGTGCCTAGTGGAACCACATTCCCACAACAGATATTACCATGTGAGATCACAACCACCACCAAGCACAGTGAAATGATTCCCCACACACCACGCCTATCTCATCCTGGTTGTAACTGTGTAATGAATAATATTCACATATCCTTGGCTGTGACAAGTGTAAAACACCATGGAACTTGTTTTAGAAGAATCATAGCGTCTTGTGGTACACAACCTCAATAACCTGAAGTAGTAAAAAGAAAATAGTACTATGATTCAAAGAGATAACCTTCCATTATATCCAAATTCCCATGATCTATAACATGGATAGATATTTTGTAAAATAAGTTCTCCTTGAAAACTCTAAAGGATAGTTTCATTAGTCCAAAATAGAGTCCTTCTGCTTTCTAAGAAGACCTTATCCACCCATGTATGGACTTTATCGCTTTGAAACTATCACTTTAACTAACCATTTAAATATTAGTTCTGACTCCCACTGGATTTGACTAGTGATATGTGGACATATATGGTCTCCTATTTATGACCTGAAATTGTGTTATATTGAGGGTGGAGTGATAACAGTTGTGATGAATACCCCATCGATGGTTGTAGATTCGTCTAAATATGGAAATTTGTTAAAAATCAATCCCAAATCACCTTTTCCATACCGTATATATAGGTTTCTCCCTATAGAATTTTATTTTAGGGTATGAATATTGTATTCACATAAATATAAGTCCCAGGGGTCTCTTATATCATCTCCATAACCATGAAACAAAGGGAGTATCACAGTATGAAACACCATGAAAGGGAATTCCATGAATCTAGAATACATATTGGATGCATATGTATAATAAACACTCTATTATACTCTTCAATTAGATGATTAGAAAGTGGGTAAGCCTAGTGAGTCTATCTACAATCATAGAAGTAGTATCATTACCTCCCATCAATTGTGGAAGCCCCATCACAAGAACCGCAAAAACACCATCTGATTTCAAATTACACCTAGAACGTCAGTATCTGCCTATAGGTAGTGGGGATGTCGAGAGTTAAACAAAGAAGCACGATAAAACAACCTTGGCCAAAAAATCCAAATCCAAAGGTTATGGGTGTAACTGACCTTATCCTTGGTGTACTACATAGGGAAAACAACCTCCTAAACACTATTTTCTATTTCATGATCAGTTTCATGAATATCCTTGAAAAATTATGTCGTGTTCCCACCTTCGATAAATTTATAAATAACATATCTAGTGGATATAAATTAATACAAGATATACTATTCATTTTCACCAATATTTTCCCCTAACTCATTAAATAATATGACGGGAAAAAACATCTATCAGATGTATATTGAATCATTCTCACCCAAATGTATCAATTACAATGTGGTAAATTTCTTTGTCACCTCACTCAGAAATCTTAAATAGAACACATTTCTAGGAGAATCGAATTCCCTAGACACACCATTGAAGGCCCTCAAGCTCATGCCAACTCATCCATTACTTGCTGAACTACCACCTCCATTTCATACATTACATATACAAAGAGGTGTATTAAAGAACATATAACAACCTCTACTAGAGATTCCATATGACCTGCACTCTCGGAAAATGTCTAGAACCATTATTTTATGTATAACATTCTCCAATATTGTTACTAAGGGCATGGGGGTACCATATCAAAAGTAATAGGAAAACTATCCTAATAAATATTAAAGATATATCTCAGAAGTATTTTTAACTCTATTTGGGTGTTATAAATGCCAAAGGCTGTAACCAAGAACTCAAATCCACCATAATGGATCCATAAGTCCATGCTCAGTATATCCACATCTCAAAACTAGGGCTGGTGATAACCTGTCATGAGGTCAAACTATAAGATCTACTTAACCTTTTCAATTGGGATAATAGTTCATTGATTATTATAGGTGGAACTCGTACTAGATACTCTCTTATCTTGGGTGATGAAAATAAACCCCAATCCAAAATCAATCATCCTCTTCTTAGGTGAACAAGACAAGGCTGCCTAAGAAAAAACACTAGGTCTTGTGAAGCCTAATTTCTATGTACTCAATCTGTTCTCACCACTATAAGGTGTTATCTAATATCCTAAATCCAATATCATGTCATCTCATGCTTAATTCCATCAAAAAAATTAATCGTTCAGTGAGTAGGTGAACCTAGTATGTCCTCAAGATGGATTCATGAATACTCCTACACTATTATAGGAAATTATATGGTCAATGTATATGGTTCTTCAAGGTAAATATTAGCCAATATGATAAGAATGATTTTTTTATCCTCCTGTTAATGAGATAATACTTCCATTCCTAGGGATCCCTCCTCATCCATGGATAAAAAATCCATTCCCAAAAATAAGAATCACATCAACACTCAATGGTAGAAATATTCTTATAATGTCTGTTGAGGTACTATCCCATACCAATGAAAACATAATAGGGTCTCACTACTACTAGAAAAATAATTCATGCAAGTATCCTTATCTTAAAGAGTGAGGGAACATTGTTGAATGAATCATGTAATCATAGATCCAATTCTCAAGACCCCCAACAGTACTATTGAGAAAATATTCCTCCATTGGTACTAATAGGTCTTGAATATGGGATATATTTAGGGAAATTCTGCATTTGAATATGTGCTAAAACTGTTGTGGGAGTAGAGAATTCAACTGTCATACCTTGATCCCATCCATATTATTGGGGCTATAATCCCATACTACTCAAAACAATAGTTATCATTACCTTCCTATCTTAATTTTATTGAAGCCCCATTGAAAACTAGAATATCAAAATGACCTAAAAATACACATATCGAAGATAATAAACCACTAAACCTCAGAACTATCCTCATTGTCATGCACTCTCTCACCCACATGATTTTATATCTCTTAAAAAGGATGTTCCTTGATTGTGGAAGAAAACCACTCCCTTGTATTCTCAATTCCACATCACAAACACCAAAATAAGAATGGTACAAATCATATGGAAGCTATTTTAATAGAAAAAATGATTGATTTAGAGAAGTAGGGCTCACTGATCATACCTTATACAATTTCAGATGTCCCAAGATTATAATCCCCCAATTTCTACCCTCAAACCCTAGAATTAGGTTTTAGGAAATATTACTCATGAGGGACATTCCTAGACTATATAAATCAAAATCCTCGATTGCATAATCTATATCATTTATGTGGATTCCTATATTAAAATCCTTTAAGAATACTAGGTCTACTATGACCCCACTATGCTACATGCATTCCATTATATGACTTTGAATGAGGTACTCTCCTTCACTGAGTCCCCATTGATTTCCTCTTACTAGCTATTCTAGACGCCAAATCTCCATGTCCACCAATACCAAACCCATAATCCCAATACATCCTTTAGAGGAAGATCTTTTTAGATCTAACCAATATAAGATGCTCTAGTTACATGACCTGAGTTCTGGTATAGAGATGAAACTCATCAAGAAATAAATTTATTAACTCTGAAAAATAGATTTTATCCTCATAATACATATTTAAAAAAACCCCACCAAGTCATCTCTACAACATTGGTAATTCTATACATAAAAGAGACATTCTATATTGTCGGTGTCTGTATAAAATGGGAAACATGAACAAAATTCTCCAACAAAGTATCTGCCACCAATGGGTCCTTATAATACATGAATATGGGTGGTCTCTAATATTAATACAGTAGAAGAAATATTTTTTTTATGAAATTAGTATTTTGGATCATCTAAAATATATCGTTTATGCCTATGGATTGAATGATCTAGATGAACCATGAATATTGAGTCCCCTCAAGGCTCTATGGGTGGAGGCTCCACTCGCTGCCCTTCTAATGTAACTACCTTGATAATAGGATCCTTATCTAGATCCACAATACTATTTTACATTTCTTAATGACCATGAAATGGGGTTTCCCCACATAACTAGTGACGATTATAACCATATTTCTATATTGTAGTCAGATTCCATCATATGTACACCCAGAAATTTAAAAAACATACCATTTTTAGATGAGAATATATGGGGAGTTTAATCGATATGGTTGGTCAATGGACTTGATATTATATGATTCATGTACTATGTTCCCTGCATCCAATGTATTGGTATTCCATGTATACAATTATGTATTCAGTTTCATGGTGTATAGATATGATGGCCGTGAATCTTACACTGGTTTCCCTAGACTGAAAGTCACACTCATTAGACATTGAAATTGTTTACCTAAACACCAACAAATCTCTATACGGCGATAAATCTTTATATTATCTAAAGGAATGAACTCCTCTTTACCAATCTATAATGACCCAACACATTAGGTCTTGTCTAGATGGAGAATGGCCCAACCATCACAACCCAAAGCCTGCCCCCATATACTAGGGGCTGGAGACAAATACCGAGAAGGAACATAAAAAATTGTAGGCCATTTTCTAATTTCCCAATATTCACACACAAAAACATATCCATGAAGAAATTAATAGTAATAAAGTGTACTATAACATCTAGAGGTAAAATATGCAATAAATAAAATCTGTAGAAAACATGAAAGAATAGAAAAATATAAAATGAAGCCTAAAAATAGTAAAAATACACACCCAACTATTTTAAAGTCCCAAAATGACAAAAACTATTATATATTTAATCTGAGAGAGATATTGGATCCAGATCTCCTTATCCCAACCACCGTAAGTGGTCATTGTATACAAGTATCCCTAATATTCACCATGGTCACAACTATTACTCCTATCATCCAAATAAGTTACATCACATGTTGGAAAATACTATGAAGCTGTGAATAAAAACATACCTATTAGGATACCCAAAAACCAATGGTAGAAATTAAAACAATATAATAAATGTTGTCACCTAAACTAACAATAGTATGTAAATATGAAACTAAGAACACATCCAAAAATATAGACGTTCTCATTAGAATAAATAACTAAATAGAGAATGGGTATCCCCATGTCCGTAAAACAGCTATGAATGATGTGTCTACATGTAACTCTATGGTCTATCTATTATTCCAAACATCATGTAATAACACATAAGAAATCATGTGGAGGGTTCTGCTCTTTACCACTCTACTCAACATCCAATGGTGACACAAATTTGATCCAAGTATACACATAAACTCTCCAGAATATGAGTTGAGGTACCAAAACCCTATAAAAGTGATCCGTAGTTAAGAGGTCCATAACTCTAATAGAGGACCCACACACCCTGAGATCTCAATAAGGTGGGGGAATTTTGTCTCGGTTGGTAGAGAAATCATTCCCTTTACTAATAAGGGGAGTAATGAACCAACCTATATCATGAATATGGGGAACCCATTCCCTAGTGTGATAGGGGAGTAAAAACCCCTATAGATCAAGAATAATGAATATAGGAGACCAACCCCCTTATGTGATAAGGGAGTACTGATTGTGATATATCATGTGTAGAGAATATAGGGAACCCATTCCCTAGTGTAATAGTAGTGTATGTATCCTGATATGTCTCTAATATAGTGGGGAACACATTCCCATCTATTAAATTAGAGTATGACCCCAAAACACATTGGTGAACACACTAAGTCTCTACCATTGTCAAAAATCAACTAAATAATAGTCACACTCATAAGACCATTCATCATATCTTGTATTACACAATGGAGGACACCATTTTTTTCTATATGGAAAACATGAAATATAGCCAAATAAAACCAAAAATTCATTACCAAAAGAAGGAGAAATAAAAGGAGAAATATATTGAGATAAAAACCAGGAATGTATGGGGGTTCACATGACATGTGACTCCACCATATCATCGGTCTTTGTTCTCTTATAGACATGGATTGGATGTTCTTTCATCCAGAATGGTTTTTATAGGTATAACATGGAATGAATCATCCTCTCATGGCCTATACATGTAAAACCTGTTATGTATGTGTAATTCAGATCATGCTAGTGTACCAAGTCATGCCCATGTACTAACATGTGTCAGTGTACTCCTAGAGTACAAGTCATGTTACATATCCTGGGGTCCTGAAAGTGTTTTAGCTAGCACACGACATGGATACCGAGACAGGGTCACATGGCCTATGGGCCCAAACATGTTTCATGTAATCCTTAACTTTATTTGTAACCCTAGCAACTATTTAATCCAATGAACACACCATGTGTTCTTCAACATTAAAAAACATATAGTCATGTTTTTCATATAATGGAATAATTCTCTATGAGGCTTCATGATCCATCTTCTCCAACTCAAATAACATATATACCCAGCATAGAATAGTACAGAACAACCTCCAACAACCTTTCAATAGCATCCATTTTCAAGAAAATGGGTTCTGATAATCCCTTCCTAGAGTGGTATTCCATTTATGTGCCTCCTCATGTTCATATAGGTCCTTCATATCTCATATCCATTGAGTATCAACCACAAACTACATCACTCAATCAACATTCTACAAAATATTTATCTTTATGTCATTAATTATTCTACAATGAATCTATGTGTTAAATCACACTCAAACCCACCTTCAAAATATTGAATGACAAACCTATAGGACAAAAGTGAAAAATGTGATGAAAGGAGATGAGAAAAGGACAATAAAAATTAAAACATATAATTGGTTATGAATTCATGGGAAATTATTTCCAAAGATGGATATATGGGGGTGATAAAAATTCCATGAATGAGAAATTTAATTTAAACAATCAAATTATTGAAATGGTCTCATGTCATTAAAGGATAATAGTTGGGAAATAGAATATCTAAATATCCATGTTCGATCTCTTAATAAAAATAGAAACCCCACCATTGATAATATCTTCCTTGATTTGTATCGATCACAATGTAGAATATGATTTCCTATAAAATATGATTCCCACTATGTTCTCCACCTCTAGATCCACCTCAACCTGATCATCATTCATCTTCTAATGACCATATAGCATTAAAATACATTATAGGATCCTCTCCAAAAATCATTGGGTTATACATATAAACATAGTGAATATTCATCAAGGGTATTATATAGATGGTTTTAATTAGGTCATAAAATTTTCCAAATAAATAAATTTTTTATTTATTATAACTAAATGAACTCTCTAATGGATGACTCAACCTGATGTTCGGCACTGACCAACCAAAGTTCAAGACTACTATAAAACATGGGTTCTAGAATCAACTCTAGTATCATATATTCAATTAAAGAAACTATGTTGGAGTTATTACAAATTTTTTCATGAAATTACCCATGTGTGTTATTAATATTTTTTTTAATATCAATTATAAACTAAACAATCCTTGAAATCATTAACCGTTTTAGCATTGGACCCCAAATATATTCATAAGAATATTTAAATGTCCTACTTCATAAAACCAAAATTACTACAAGTTTTCTTACCATTATGTAATCAATACATAATGTATCTTCAAATCCATTAAATGTTTACACTGCATTGGTTTTCAAATCTCAAATTGGTTTCTCTAAGAATTTACTAAGTAAGTCAAAAGAAAATCATTATTTTTTTATATTTGAAGGACAACATCATAATTGTAATAGAGATAAAAATATGATTTTTTTATATTTTATAGACATAAGTTTTACTGGAGGATTACACAGTAATTTATAATATTATTCCATAGTTAATAATTTTTTAAAGAAAACTAATCCACAGTTTGGATGTATATGTCAAAATTATATTTTTATATTTTAATTTTATTTTAAACGTAAATTTATCAATACATATATTGATTTTTTAAATGATTTAATTATTATTTTTGGAGAAATTTTGGTGTCCAAATTTTTTATGAATCATGGATCTGTGAATCACATTCAATAAATGAATCTTTCTATAAAAATCATTAGGAATTTGAATGGTTTAATTTTTAAATGATTTTTAAATTAATAATGATAAATTTTATCAATGAATTTGATTATGGGGGATTATTTAAAATTATGAATAATTTAAAAAATATAATACTAAATTATTAAATATATATGATAAATTTATGGATCTATTATTGACCCTTTTTTACTATTTTGACTATAAAACATCATCCAAATTAATTAGAATGAAATTTTCATTATCAAATCATGATAGAGTATTTTAATTGATATTTTTTGAAACAGTAATGGTGGATGTATTGGAAAAATTAAACAACATAAATTAATGATACAAGATTTATATATAATCAATATCGATAAAAATAAGGTGTATTCTACCTGAGAGATGATCAACTACATGGGATACTATTGTTAGTTATTATTTTTCCATCATAGTAAGTGTCCTTATGGTTGTTTTATAAATTTCATGAAAGTATATAGTAATTATAGTTTTGGATATGTTTTCCTTTAATATTTCTTTTGGGTTTTAATGTATTATATTCTGGTTTATATATTTCATGAATCCACTTTTATGTATGTTTTTTGTAATTTCTCAAAACATTCATTGTAATTTTAGTTATATTATATCTTCTGTGATGTGTGAATCACTTTTGAATATTGTTGAATTGATTACAAGTTAATAAAATTATTGTAGGATGTGGGATTGATGGATAAATATGTGTATTCCATGTGTTACATACTTCTTCACTCATGAGTATGTATTATTATTAGTATAATTTATAAAAAGTGTTATTTTATCATATTCATCATTAATTCATTGATAGATGTTTTTATTATTTAAAAAGAATCATGGTATACATAATTAATTAAAGATATTCAACTGGATTATTATTTATTTTTCTTTAATTTATCTTAATTCACATTAATTATATTTTTTTATAAGAACTAAAAGTGTATATGGTTGATTACTGCTGAATTAAAATGATTATATAGATTTTAATTAACATTATAATTATGAAGCTAATAAATTGATCAATATAATGAGTGAATTTTATTTTTTCCATTATTGAAAAAATCCTTATAAATTATTTCACCAGCCTTTATCCTTTTTATTTGCAATTAACACAATTAATCACTAATATATTTTACATTAGTTATTTCTTAGTTTACATTAAAAATACAAACTAAATTGTAAAAATATAATAATTTATTAGTATATCAAAAAAATGTTTGTTCTTTGTAATATGAACCACATACATTCATTATAATATGCATTTTTATTTTGTAAAAGTACATGAGATAAAAATTATTTTTTTTGAACACAGACATGTAAATATGATTACGGTCAATCATGTCTTGATCTATATATAATATGAAACTATTCCACTCTTAATATCTTCCAAATTTTTTTATATATTCTCTATCTTCAAGTATTGAAAATATATCATTGTATATAGGTGGATTCCATCAGATAATTTTCTAATTATTTTAATTCATTCAATATATTATCTTTTCACGCTCATTGTTGATAAATTTTTTGGAATTATATTATATTTTATAAAAAATCACTTATTTTTGGCATGGTACCAGCTAGCCAATACCCATAAATGGGTGGGTGGTACATATTTAACATATCAATGCTCATTAGTTTCAACCACCAAATCAATATAAGGCCATAATATGATCATATAAAATTATTATATTTTATTTAAGGATAGAATGATATGAGTCAAACCCATTTTCAAATATTTAATTTAACATTAATTATCTATATATTTTTCCACTTTGAACATTATAAAAATCATATAATTAATTAAATTGAAGAGGTTAATAATATGGGATAGTGTTTGTGATAATGGAAACAATATGAGAGAGATTGGTATAAAAATGTATGATTTTTTATGATCACAAACAGTTATCATTAAAAGATATATATTGAATAAATATTGATTTAAAAAGATAAAAACAAAATTTAAGAGATAAATAATTATTCAATGTGCTCATAAAGTAACTATATAATGATTTATTTTAAAAACACTGAATAAAACTTGTTTGAAATTTGAAAATAAGATATTTTCATATCTAACAATTTATAAAATAAGTCTATCATGAGAGAGAAAAATATGATAAAAAATAAAAAATGGCTTCAACCTTTTTAAAAATAAATTTATAAAATTTTCTCTTATTATTTTTGAAGATATTTCTTCATATTTGTGATTATCAAAATTCTATAAACACTAATAAAGGAATATAAAAAATATTTGTAAAAATTTAAAAAAAAATTTAATGTAAATAATTCATGGGAGAACTCTAAAAAAATTTAAAAAATAATTTAAAATGACAGAAAAAAAAATATTTTAAAAAAACAATTTAATTTTAATATTTTAAAGACCCGTAAATTTCAAGGAAATTTTTTTCTTAAATTCTTTTGGATTTTACGAGTACAGAGTTTCTGACAGCACCTGATTCCGAGGCCCGGTGTGCCCGGAATCAATTTCCCAAGTTTAGCTCAGGTACATTCAGTAAACGAACGAGTGGGTTTTTCAATCATTTGAAGCGGTGCTCGGAATTGAAATCTGAGGGCACTGATGAACTCACAGCGCTGGTATTTTCTTAAGATGACTTTTACCGTTGATGCGTTTTCTCGGGAGAAGAAGTTAAATTTTGGGGTTTAAGTGAGAAGTAAATAAAATTGTGTACAATTTTATTTTATTAACCTTGGAAGTTAAACTCTCTCATGAGAAGTTGTTCGTGGGGCCCACAACCACCCAACATCCCATGTGTGGTTCTGAGAGAGGTGGGGCCTACACGATAACCCATATTTTCACATTCCATAACCCTTAACCCCTTTGAACTCCCATAATAATTATATGGAAACTCCCTAATAAATATTGGTATACTTTAATTGTGTAACTCTCCCCTCTCTCCTCTTTTATCATGCCAATAAACTTAATCAATTAAGTGAGATATGTGTTTGAATTTTAAAATTGAAATGCATGGCTTGAGTTAATAAAATAAGGATGAGCATTATTTTATTCTGGGTTGGATGGCTTGTTGTGTAAAATCTTTGGAGGAGAGATTTGCTTTTCTCTTGGAAGAACTTTGTCCTCCTGCGAAGAACGACACCTTTCATTGAAGAAAGCCAAATCCCCGAAAGAAGATGACATGCCCTCTTTCCTTTTTTCTCTTACAGAAGGGAAGACGCCGCATCCTCTTGGACTCCCTCCGTCGACATCTACAGAAGCTCATCTCGCGACACCATTTTCCACGACGCCCGTCGTTTGACAACTTTTTTTGAGGTAGGGGTTATTTAAGTTTATGATTAATTTAACATTATTCGTTAATAAATTTGGCCGATTTTTATCAAAATAACGGAATGAGATCTGACCACAAAAACACGGCCGATCATCCTCCCCTTTTTATTTATTTGTTGATCCTCGTTGAACTTTGTGGTGATGGCGACGCGGTGCCGTTGCACTGAGCGGAAATGAAAAGGGGCCGCGGCCGAAGCGGGCCATGGCGAGGGTGCGTAGAGGCGTCGTGCCACACTGGTGAGGCCGAAGGAGGCCGCAGCCAGGAGTGGGCCATGGTGGAGGGGCGTGAGGCCATCGCGCCGCGCCAGAGATTCAAGGGGGGCGTGTCAGAGGGGCGCAGCGCCGTCGCGCCGCGCCGTTCGGACAGGAACCACGACAAAAGGCCGCAGAGGTTCTTCAAAGGGGCGGACGACAAAGCCGGCCACCGACGCCACCTAGAGGCGGGACCCCCTCAGGTCCTGCGGTTACAAAAGGCTGGCCATAATGGCCAGCAGTTTTGGAAAAAGGGGGGCAGCAGCCCCCCTTTGCACCCCGCTCGGCAGAGAGCCGAGCCGTGGCAGGCCTCCGAGTCGGGCCGAGCCGTGCCTACCCAGGCCGGGCTACGCCAGCTAGGCCAGGACATGCCCAAATGGGCCGGACCTGGACCTGGGTTGGTTCGACCCGGTTCGGGCCGACCCCAGGGGTATCGGGCGGGGTCGGACCGGGCCCGAACCCCATATTTCCCGACAGATTCATTAAAACACACATATTTTGGGATACAGACCTCTGATCGACGCACCTTCAGTTGCGTTGAGATCCTTGGATCGAGACGGTCATTTCTGTATATTACACTCAATATTTCGGTAATGTTTGGGTATGGACGGGTTGGTTTGAACCTGAAACCAATCGGGCCCTTAGAGCGGAAACACATATAACTTCATGATCGGACGTCCGAATGACATGTCGTCGATCACGTTGAATTCCACTTAATGAGAAGGTTATTTCAGCTTACTCCACTTGAGGTTTGGACATAGCTGGAGTATGGTCGGGTTGGTTTTAACTTAAAAACCAACCAGGCCCCTGGGACGAAAAAGCCAATAACTCTCAGACCGGGCGTCCGATTGACGCACCGTCTGCCGTGTTGAGTTCCTATTGACGAGATCGAACTTTCTAATACATCAACTCTGGACTTCGTGACAGTTGATGTACCGTCCCATCGGCTCGTGGATCGGACCCTCTCGGAATCGAGCGTGCTCTGTGCAGGAAACCTAGAGCTGGCTGCGACTGTGATGACAATGACGACTGTACTTGGATCTTATGTGGGTTCGACAGCGAGGACGACTGTACTTGGATCCTCCGTGGTTTCCGCAGCAATGATGACTGTACATGGATCCTATGTGGGTTCGACAGTGATGGTTACTCTTCTTGGATCCTACGTGGGTCCGCCAGCGATGACATCTGTACTTGGATCCTACGTGGGTTCGGTAGGGGAGATGATTCAGAGGCTACATCTATCATCTCCACCCCTATTCGTGAGTATTATACCTATGTAAGCTGAGTCTTGATTTTCAATCATTATCTTCGATGTGATTGACTTTCTTTCTTGTGTGGAATGGGTTGTGCTTTCCTATGTGGACTGGGTTGTACTTTGGCCCGTGAGTTGGAGACGAACTGGAATTGTTAACTTTGGTATATGTATTGGAATATACCTAAGTCGAGTTGGTTGATACATCTTGTTTGTATCTTTCGTTGTGATTTATCCTTTGTGGATTCTTAGAGATCTTCGGGGGGACTCGAGGTCCCTACTGAGTATCGTATACTCACCCTGCATGGGCTATAACCCGCACTATGTTGTGTTGGTTGTGGACGACGGACAGCACTAATCGTGGTTTAGGATTTTGGAGCGGGACGATACCTAGAGATGGACTAACAGGCGGAACGTACACGTAGCGGACAACCGGACCCGAGGATCTGAGGAGACCATCTGTACCCACCCTTCAGGTGGGATAGCCGGAGCATGACTTGGTGGTTGCTAATTTACTTTACTTATGTTGTACATTCTTCTAGTTGTACTGTACTTTCAGTTGGGTTTGTATTCTGACCCATTTACTTTCAACACTTACTTTTGTACTCAGTTTACTTAGTGTTTACTTCATCTTGTGTACTCTGTGGTGTTTGTTTTTCTTATATTAAGACTATTCCTTCCCTTTTATCGCGATTTACACCTTTGGTGCTAGTCTCTAGCCCTTGGCCTATGGGAGGCGGGATTGGGGTAGTCACGGCACGGGCCCTGAGGACGGGTCGTGACAAATTGGTATCAGAGGAGTCGGTTATACCACAGAACTCAGGACTCTAATAATTTCTTCCGTGTGAATCAATAGTGTTTATGGTATTGAGTGTCGTTATCAGTCCAGAGAGTCCAGTGTTGGTGCGGCGGCCGACGTATCCATACACCAAGACCCTGACTTCTGATATCTGACTCAGTACATGAAGACATTGATTTCATATGTGTTCAAATGTTTTCTCTGTGATTAAATTGTGTCAGCTCACCAGGTATACTGTATTAACCGTGGCGCACATTTTTCTTTTCAGAATGGCCCCATGACGGCAGCCATCTAGGGTTCCGAGTTTTGTGAGAGACGACAACCCACCGAGTGACGAGGCCTCGGTGTAGGGCCCCATTACAGCAGAGGCACTGGCGATACCTCTACCCGCCGAGCCACCGATGCCACCAGCCCCAACAGATGAGGGTTCACGTCGCTAGAGTGCACTGCATGAGTTTCAACATTAGAGACCGCCTAGGTTCCGTGGGGAGACGGACCCTCAAGCAGCCGAGGACTGGCGGGATGCTGTCATTCGAGTCTTCAGGTTGGTAGAGACACCAATAGACCTCATGGTGATCCTTGAGGCGATTCTCCTGCACGCAGCATCACGTAGATGGTGGATCCTAATGCTCCAGGTGCACGATGAGGCATATCTACTTTGGTCAGACTTATAGATCTTTTTCCGTTTGGAGTTCGTTCCAGCCACCCTTCGTGTGGTGCACATTCAGGAGTTACTACAGCTGTGGTAGGGCAGCATGATAGTATCCCAGTACTTGGAGATATTTACTGATCTCTCGCGCTACTCCACAGACATGGTATGAGACCCATTCTTCGGGTCATGGACCTTCAAGCAGGGACTGAGTCATGAGATCAGAGCATTGATGATCTCCCTCCGCATTCTGACGCAGGCAAGAGTAATGGAGAGAGCCCTTCTTGTCGAGAGCTTCCTTGCGGAGCCAACGCCAGCAGCGGGGCTTACCACAGGGCGGCACGTAGCGGAGTCTTCGGCAGCTGGTAGTAGACAGATGTCACATAGGTCTATGTGGACCAGGCCATTAGGTGGGTGACCTCAGGATACTGGTTTGGAGGTGCAGTGCACACGTAGCCGAGACAGTCATGCGAGAGGAAGACAGTGCTATGCATGCGGCGGGCAGGGCCATATGGCTCGTGACTGCCCGAACCGCCATGCAGAGGAGAAACAGATAGTTGAGGGGCCACCCAGGCAGAGGCAAAGGTTCGACCGTGGCAGTCCATAGGGAGCAGGCGGACGAGACAAAGGAGCTGGCCGAGCAGCGGGTGGTGGGAGACACTTTGGGACTCTACCACCACCACCACCAAGAGGTCCACCGTGAACATAGGGACCTGGGGGACAGAGACAGGCTCAGCTTCAGGAAGTAGAGGAATATGACCACAACTCATTTAAGATTATTTGAGGTACTATATGTGTCTACTTCACCCTTGCTGCAGTTCTTATAGACACGAGATCGAGTCATTCTTTCATTGTTGCTGCCCTTGTTTGGAGCTCAGAGATTCCGGCGGAGCCGTTGGCTCGATCCTTACGGATAGAGACTCCTACGTGAGCAGACTCGATTATAACACACTGGTGCCGGCAGTGTGAGTTTACTCTACGACGTGAGAGCTTCAGCTGGGATCTTGTTGTAGCGGCGTCAATGCCTTACGACGTCATCTTGTGCATGGATTGGTTATCTACGATCCATACTCAGATTGAATGTATTAGGCACAAGGTGCGATGTGTTCGCACAAATTGGAGCAGGTTCACCTTCATCGGTGAGAAGGGAGCCTTTGCAGTGCAGGATGGACTCGCGCAGGGGATAGGACAATAGATCACTCATCAGTTGGCTAATCTCATCCTAGGTACAGTTGACGTGCGGAGTTCGAGTTTTCTTGTTGTAGTGGATCAGTATGAGGGAGTTTTTTCTTGATGACATTTCAAGACTAAATCCTCGCAGAGAGGTAGAATTCTATATTTACATGTACCCGGGGATAGCCTTGATATCTACTACAACAAATCAGATGGCTCCTACTGAGTTTCGAGAGCTACGGGTACAGCTGGAGGACTTTCGGGTCAAGGGATTTACCCGACCTAGTGTTTCACCTTTGGCTTCACGATTTTTTTCACCAAGAAGGTAGACAAGAGCTTTCGAATGTGTGTTGACTACCGTCGCCTGAATCAGGTAACTATGAAGAAAAAGTATCCACTTTCGAGGATTGAAGACCTCTTCTATCAGCTCAAGGGAGCACGATGGTTCTCTAAGATAGACCTCAGGTCAAGCTATCATTAGCTCAGTGTTCGAGATGAGGATGTGCAGAAGACGGACTTTAGGTGTTGGTGTGGCCACTATGAGTACTTGGTTATGCCTTTTGGCATAAAGAAATCTCCATCATTGTGGATGAGTCTCATGAATAGGATATTCCTGCCTTGCCTCGATAGATTTGTCGTAGTCTTCATTGATAACATATTGATTTACTCGACTGCTGAGGAGGAGCACGCCTACCACTTGCGGGTTGTACTGGACACACTCTGAGATCACCTGCATTATGGTAAGCTCTTGAAGTTTCAGTTCTGGATTTGAGAATTCCACTTCTTGGGATTCTTCATCTCTGAGGCGGGAGTTGCGGTGGACCCTGCGAAGATCGAATCAGTGCTAGCTTGGGAGCCACCCCGGAGCGTGACGGAGGTGCGGAGTTTCCTAGGTTTGGCTGGGTACTATCGGAGATTTGTTCCAGACTTCTCCAGAGTTGCAGAACCACTCTCATGGACTGGACTCGGGTGTGTCCTGATGTAGGAGAGGGAAATGATCTCCTATGGATCACAACAGTTGAGGTAACACGAGAACAACTACGCTACCCATGACCTGGAGTTAGCAGCAGTGGTCTTTGCCCTTAAGATGTGGCATCACTATTTGATGGGTGAGCTCGATATAGTCTATTATAACCAGTAGTGTTTCAGGTACATCTTCTCCTAGAAGGATCTGAACCTGAGACATCGACGATGGATCGAGTTACTCCTGGACTATGAATTTGAGATAGTCTATACTCCTAGAAAGGGAAACGTCATAACTGATGCTCTCAGCAGGTGGACGAGCATTCAACTACTTAGAGAGGTGACAAAGTAGTTAGCCACTTTGACGATATACTACGTGGATAGAGATGAGGCAGCCTTTCTGAAGTCGCTCACAGTCACTCCTCCACTACTTCAGCGGGTCAGAGAGGCACAATGTGGGGATGTTGACTGTGAGACGCATCAAGCATAGATATCCTCAAAACATGCACCTGATGGATTCTCTGTAGGAGGACAGTAGTTCATCCTTTTAAGAGGATGTTCCATGGTACCAGTTGTATTACAGTAGGAGGTACTGAGAGAGTTTCACACTTCCCCTTTAGCGGTACATCCAGGAGTGGCGAAGATGTACCAAGATCTCAGACGACAACACTGGTGTCCGGGTATGAAGAAGGTTGTGGTAGAGTTCGTTTCACGATACCTCACCTACCAGCAGGTGAAGGCAGAGCACCAGGTACCAGCAGGATTGGTACATCCCTTAGAGGTCTCAGAGTGAAAGTGGGGCGTGATATCTATAGATTTCGTGACATGGATTCCACATACTTCCTGAGGACACGACTCCATCTGGGTGATCGTAGACCGACTCACCATGTCGGCCCACTTCATACCCGTCAGAGAGCAGGGCTTAGTGGAGAGCTTGGGACGCCTCTATGTTCAAGAGATCGTACGAGTTCATGGTGTGGCATCGACTATCATCTCCGATCAAGATGGTTTCTTTACATCCTGATTTTGGAAGGGGTTATAGGAGACATTTGGGACGTAGCTACACCTGAGTACCACATTTCACCCACATATGGATTGTCAGATGGAGAGGACCATTCAGACTCTCGAGGACATGCTCTGTGCGTGTTTCCTCGACTTTGGTCGTAGCTGTGAGGATCACCTACCCATGGTGGAGTTTGCATACAACAAAAGATACCACTCCACCATCGGGATGGAACCATAAGAGGCATTGTACGAACGACCATGCAGATCACCTCTATGTTGGACAAACCCATGGAAGTCAGCACATGTTGGACCAGAGATGGTCTAGGCCACGATGGAGAAGGTATAGATCATCTAGGAGCGGATGAGGATTGCTCAGAACTGACAGATGTTCTCTGCTGATAGGAGGCAGAGACCACTACAGTTTGAGGATGGTGACCACATTTCCTTACAGGTCTCACCTCGATGTGGATTACAGATATTTGGTCGGGATGGCAAGGTGTCTCTGCGCTTCATCAGACAATTCCAGGTTCTCAACAGGATTGACGAGGTGGCTTATCACCTAGATCTTCCACCTCAGTTGCACCGGGTGCACGACGTCTTTCACGTATCTTAGCTGAAGAGATACGTGCACCACCTGACACATATCATCGATCATGGGGAGCTGGACATCGATGACGGGGCGACTTCTACGGAGGTCCCAGTGGAGATCGAGGATCGATATGAGCGGGTCCAATGTGGATGGTCGATTCCTATAGTGCGCATCAGGTGGCATCACAGGAACCTCCAGGAAAGAACATGGGAGTATGAGGCTCTGATCAATGCTCAATACCCTCATTTGTTCCCCTAGTTTGTGATATTTCATTACAGGGACATAAATCCCTGAGGTGAAAGTATTGTAAAGACCCTTAAATTTCAAGGGAAATTTTTTCTTAAATTATTTGGGAATTTACGAGTATGAAGTTTTTGACGGAACCTAATTCTGAGGCCCGGTGTGCCCGGAATAAATTTCAGAAGATTAGCTCGCGTACGTTCAGTGAACGAAAGAGCGAGTTTTTCTATCTTTTGAACTAGTGCTCGGAATTGAAATCTGAGGGCACTGATGAACTCCCAGCACTGATATTTACTTAGGATTACATTAACCGTTGATTTGTTTTCTCAGGAGAAGAAGTTAAATTTTGGGGTTTAAGTGAGAAGTAAATGTAATTGTGTTCAATTTTATTTTATTAACCTTGGATGTTAAACTATCTCATGGGAAGTGGTTGGTGGGGCCCACAACCACCCAACTTCCCATGTGTGGTTATGAGGGAGGTGGGGCCCACACGAGCACCCATATTTTCACATTCCATAACCCTTAACCCTTTTGAACTCCCATAATAATTATATGGCACTCCCCAAAAAATATTGGTATCCTTTAATTGTGTAACGCCCCCCACTATCATCTTTAATCATGACAATACACTTAATCAAATTAAGTGAGATATGTGTTTGAATTTTAAAATTGAAATGCATGGCCTGAGTTAATAAAATAAGGATGTGCCGTATTTTATTTTGGGTTGGTTGGCTTTTTGTGTAAAGTATTTATAGCTCTTGGAAGAACATTGTCCTCCCGCGAAGAACGACATCTTTCTTTGAAGAACACCAAATCCCCGAAGGATGAAGACACTCCCTCTTTCCTTTTCTCCATGACAAAAGGGAAGATGCTTATTCCTCCTTGGACGCTCTCCATCGATGTCTATGAAACTTCATCCCGCGATGCCATTTTCCATGATTCCCGTCATTCGAAAACATTTGTTGAGGTAGGGGTTATTTACGTTCGTGATTAATTTAAAATTCTTCGTTAATTAATTTGGCCGATTGTAATCAACATAACAGAAAGAGATCGGACCGCACAAACACGTCCGATCCTCCTCCCCTTTTTATTTGTTTTTTGATCCTCGTTGAACTTTGCAGCGAAGGCGGCGCGGTGTCGTTGCACTGTGCGGAAAAGAAAATGGGTTGCGGACGAAGCGTGTTGTGCTGAAGGTGTGTAGCACCATCGCACCACGACAGTGAGGCCGAAGGAGGACACAACCAAGAGCGTGCCATGGAGGAGGGGCGCCGCGCTGTCGAGCGGCACCAGAGCTTCAAAGGGGCCGCGGCCGGGGTGAGCTACGGCCGAGAGGCGTGACACCGTCACACTGCACCAGTCAGAAAGGAGCCGCGGCCAAAGGCCGGGGCGGTTCTTTAAAGGGGAAATAGGAAGAGGAGGCCGTTGGTGCCACCTAGATGTGGGAACCCTCTGGTCCCACTGTAACAAAAGTCCAGCCTTAATGGCCGACCATTTCTGAAACAGGGGGAGACGCCCCCCCCCCCCCTTCGCACCCAGCTCGGCCGCGAGCCGAGTCACGTCCGGCCTCCGAGCTGGGCCAGGTCATGCCGTCAGGGACGGGCTATGCCCAAATGGGCCAGACCCGGAGCAGCGTCAGGTCTCCCCGATTCGGGCCGACCCATGGGGTATTGGGCTGGGTCGGCCCGGGCCCGAACCCCTATTTTCGGACAGATTCTTTCAAACACCCATATCTTGGGCTATAGACCTCTGATCGACGCACCATCAGTTGCATTAGGATCCTTTTATTGAGCTGGTATGTTTCAATATATTTCACTCAAACGTTTGGTAAAGTTTGGGTATGGCCGAGTTGGTTCAAACCCGAAACCAACCGGGCCCTTGTAGCGGAAACACCTATAACTTAACGATCGTACGTTCGAATGACATTTTGTCGATCACGTTGAATTACTCTTAGTGAGACGGTTCTTTTGGAATACTCTGTTCAAGGTTTGGACACAGCTTGATTATGGTCGGTTTGGTTTTAACTTAAAATCCAACCGGGCCCCATGGACGAAAAATCCAATAACTCTCAAACAGGGCGTCCGATTCACGCACCGTATGTCGCTTTGAGTTTCTATTGAAGAGACAGAAATTTTTGATCAATCATCTCTGGACTTCGTGAAAGTTTATGTATCGACCCCTTGGCTCATGGATCAGACCCTCCCGCAATCGAGCGTGTTGTGTGTGGGAACTCAAGAGATGGTCGCTACTGCGACGACGCTGACTACTGTACTTGGATCCTACGTGGGTTTGGCAGCAATGACGACTTTACTTGGATCCTCCGTGGGTTCGGCAGTGATGACAACTGTACTTAGATCCTACGTGGGTTCGGTAGTGGTGGTTACTATACTTGGATCCTACGTGGGTCCAGCAGCGACGACTTCGGTACTTGGATCCTACGTGGGTTCGGCATGGGAGATGATTCAGAGGCTACATCTATCATCTCCAACCCTCTTCGTGAGTAGTATACCTGTGTGAGTAGAGTCTTTATTTTCAATCATTATCTTCGATATGATTGACTTGCTTTCCTATGTGGACTGGGTTGTGCTTTCCTGTGTGGACTGGGTTGTGCTTTCCTGTCTGGACTGGGTTCTACTTGGGATCGTGAGTTGGAACCAAACTGGAATTGTTAACTTAGGTATATGTATGGGAATATACCTATGTCGAGTTGGTTGATACACCGTGTTTGTATATTTTCTTGTGATTTATCCTTTGTTGATTCTTAGAGACCTTCGGGGGGGTCTAAGGGTCCCTATTGAGTATCGTTTACTCACCCCTTAATAGGATATGCCCTCACTACGTTGTGTTGGTTACGGACGATGGACAACACTGATCGTGGTTTAGGTTTGTGGAGTGGGACGATACCCAGAGGTGGACTAACAGGCGGAACGTACACATAGAGGACAATCAGACCCGAGTAGCTGAGGAGACCATCTGTACCCACCCTTCAGGTGGGAGAGATGGACGATGACTTGGTGGTTGCTAATTTACTTTACTGCTATTGAACTTTCTTCCAGTTGTACTGTACTTTCAGTTGGGTTTGTATTCTGGCCCATTTACTTTCAACACTTACTTTTGTACACAGTTTACTTAGTGTTTACTTCAGCCGGTGTACTCTGTGGTGTTTTTTTCTTATAATAATGAAATTCCTTCCCTTTTATTGGTATTTATGCCTTTGGTGCTAGTCGCCAGCCCTTGGCCTATGGGAGGCGGGATTGGGGTAGTCACGGTAGGGTCCCCGAGGACGGGTCGTGACAAATTGGTATCAGAGGAGTCAGTTCTATCGCATAACTCAGGAATCTGATAATTTCTTCCGTGTGAATCAATAGTGTTTAGGGTATTGAGTGTGGTTATCAGTCCAGGGAGTCCAGTGTTGGTGTGGCGGCTGACGTGTCCATACACCAGGACCCTGACTTCAGATTTCTTACTCAGTGCATGAAAACATTGATTTAATGTGTGTTTAAATGTTTTCATTGTGATTACTTTGTGTCAGCTCACCAGGTATACTGTATTAACCATGGAACACTTGTTTCTTTTTAGGATGGCCCCATGATGGCAGCCAGCTAAGGTTCCGAGTTTTGTGAGAGATGGCAGCCCACCGAGTGACGGGGCCTCAGTGTAGGGCCCCATTACAGCGGAGGCACCAGCGGTACCTCTACCCACCGAGCCACTGATGCCACAAGCCCCAGCAACTGATGGTGCTTGTTGCCTGAGTGCACTACACGAGTTTTAGCATCAGAGACCACCCAGGTTCCGCGGGTAGATAGACCCTCAAGCTTCCGAGGACTGGCTGGAGGCTATCATTCGAGTCTTCAGGTTGGTAGGGACACTAGTAGACCACATGGTGATCCTTGTGGTGAGACTCTTGCATTCAGCAGTAGGTAGATGGTGGATCCTAATGCTCCAGGTGCACGATGAGGAATCTATCCTTTGTTCGGTCTTCAAGAGCTTTTTCCGCTTGGATTTAGATCTAGCCACCCTTCATGTGGTGCACATTCTGGAGTTACTATAGCTGTTGCAGGGCATCATGACAGTAGCCCAGTACTCGGCGAGATTTACTGATCTATCAGGCTACTCCACGGACATGGTACGAGACCCATTATTCTGGGCTTAGACCTTCGAGCAGGGACTGAGTCATGATATTAGGGAATTGATGATCTCCCTCATCATTCCGACACAGGCAGGAGTACTGGTGTGAGCCCTTCTTGTGGAGACCTTCCTTGCTAAGCCTACGCCAGTAGTGAGGCCTACCACAGGGTGGAACGTATCAGAGTCTTCGGTAGCCGGTAGTAGACAGATGTCGTAGAGGTCTATGCGGACTAGGCCATTAGGTGGGAAACCTTAGGATACTGTTTCAGTGGTGCGGGGCACACGTAGCAGAGCCAGTCATGTGAGAGGCATACAGTGCTATGCATGCGGCGGGCAGGGCCACATGGCTCGTGACTTCTCGAACCGCCATGCAGAGGAGCAGCAGACGGTTGAGGGACCACTCAGGCAGAGGCCGAGGTTCAATCGTGGTGGTCCGCAGGGAGTAGGCGGACGAGACAGAGGAGATGGGCGAGTAGTGGGTGGTGGGAAACGCTTTGGGACTCTACCACCACCACCACCAGGAAGTCCACCATGACCACAGGGACCTGGGGTATAGTGATAGACTCAGCTTCAGGTAGTGGAGGCCTATGACCACAGCGCAGCTGAGATGATTCGAGGTACTATTTTTGTCTACTCCACCATGGATGCATTTCATATAAACACAAAAGCGAGTCATTCTTTCATTGTCGCTGCCCTTGTTCGGAGCATGGAGATTCCGGCAGATCCATTGGATCGATCCTTACGGATAGAGACTCATACGGGAGCAGACTCGACGATAACGCACTGATGTCAGAAGTGTGAGCTTACTCTAGGATGTGAGAGAATCAGCTGGGATCTTCTTGTAGTGGCGTCAAGGCTATACTACATCATCTTGGGCATTGATTGGTTATCTACGGTCCATGCTCATATTGAATGTATTTGGCGCAAGGTGCGATGTGTTTGCACCAATGGGAGCAGGTTCACCTTCACCAGTGAGAAGGGAGACTTTGTAGTGCAGGATGGACTCACATAGTGGAGAGGACATCCGATCACTCATTAGTTGGCTAGTCTCATCCTAGGAGTAGTTGACGTGCAGATTCCATGTTTTCCTGTTGTAGTGGATCAGTATGTGGAAGTTTTTTCTTGATGATGTTCCAGGACTACCTCCTCGTAGTGAGGTAGACTTCTATATTGACATGTACCTGGGGATAGCCCTGTTATCTACTCCAGAATATCTGATGGCTCCCACTGAGCGTCGAGAGCTACGGGTACTGTTGGAGGACTTGCAGGTCAAGGGATTTACCCGACCTAGTGTTTAACCTTGGGCTTCCGCGATTTTGTCTACCAAGAAGGCGGACGGGAGCTTGCGAATGTGTGTCGACTATAGTCGCCTGAATCAGCTAACTGTGAAGAACAAGTATCCACTTTCGATGATTGACGACCTCTTCGATCAGCTCAAGGGAGAACAATTATTCTCGAAGCTAGACATCAGGTCAAGCTATCAACAGCTCAGAGTTCGAGACGAGGATGTGTAGAAGACGGACTTTAGGTGTTGGTATGGCCATTATTAGTTCTTGGTTATGCCTTTTGTCATAACCAACTCTCCATCAGTGTTCAAGAGTCTCATGAACAGGATCTTCCAGCCTTAACTCAATAGATTTTTCGTAGTCTTTATCGACGACATATTGACATACTCAACTACTGAGGAGGAGCACGCCTACCACTTGCGAGTTGTACTGGACACACTCTGAGAGAACTAGCTTTATGGTAAGCTCTCGGATTTTCAATTTTGGATTCGAGAAGTCCACTTCTTGGGACACATCATCTCTGAGGCGGGTGTTTCAGTGGACCCTGCGTAGATCGAGCCAGTGCTAGCTTGGGAGCCACCCAGGAGCGTGACGGAGGTGCGAAGTTTCCTAGGATTGGCTGGGTATATCGGAGAATTGTGCCAGACTTCTCCAGAGTTGCAGCACCACTCTCAGCTTTGACGAAGAAGGGGAAACCCTTCGTGTGGTCGGATAGATGTCAGTAGAGATTCCAAGAGCTGAGACAGAGAATGACTAGTGTACACATCTTGAGGCTAATAGAGGAGGGTGTAGGGTACATAGTTTACTGCGATGCATTAGTGACCAGACTCGGGTGTGTCCTGATGTAGGAGTAGGCAGTGATCTCCTATGGATCATGATAGTTGAGGTAACACGAGAAGAACTAGGGTACCCATGACCTAGAGTTAGCCGCAGTGGTATTCGCCCTGATGATGTGGCGGCACTATCTGATGGGAGAGCACTTTACAGTCTATTCTGACCACCAAAGTCTCAAGTACATCTTCTCGTAGAAGGACCTGAACCTGAGAAAGCGGCGATGGCTTGAGTTCCTCCAGGACTATGAATTTGAGATATTCTATACTACTGGAAAGGAAAACGTAGTATGTGATTCTCTCAGCCGGTGGACGGGCATTCGACTACTTGGAGAGGCGACAAATTAGTTAGCCGATTTGCAGATATCCTACATGGATAGAGATGAGGAAAACTTTCTACAATATCTCACAGTCACTCCTCCACTGCTTCAGGGGGTACAAGTGGCCCAGTGTGGGGACATTGACTATGAGACGCATCATGCACAGATATCCTTAAGACAGGCAGCTGATGGATTCTCTGTAGGAGGAGATCAAGTAATCCTTTTATGAGGACGTACCATGGTACCAGTTGCATTATAAGAGGAGGTGCTGAGAGAGTTTCACACTTCCTCTTTAGTGGTACATCCAGGAGTGGAAAAGATGTTCCAGGATATCAGACAACAACACTGGTGGCCGGGTATGAAGAAGGTTGTGGCAGAGTTCGTTTCACAATGCCTCACCTTCCAGTAGGTGAAGGCAGAGCACCAGGTACCAACAGGCTTGGTACATCCCTTGGAGGTCCCGGAGTGGAAGTGGGATGTGATATATATGGATTTCGTGACAGGGCTTCCACGTACTTCCAGAGGAAACGACTCCATCTGGGTGATCGTAGACCAAC
The DNA here is from genome assembly GCA_963277665.1 of Viscum album. Classification (NCBI taxonomy): domain Eukaryota; kingdom Viridiplantae; phylum Streptophyta; class Magnoliopsida; order Santalales; family Viscaceae; genus Viscum; species Viscum album. The sequence continues at coordinate 1,141,988,850 of OY728159.1, read as the reverse complement.
TCACCATGTTGACCCACTTCTTACCCATCAGAGAGAAGGGCTCAGTGGAGAGCGTTGGACGCCTCTATGTTCAAGAGATCGTATAGATTCATGGTGTGTCATCGACTATCGTCTCTGATCGAGATGCTCGCTTTACATCCTAGTTCTGGAAGGGTTTGTAGGAGGCATTTGGGACACAGCTACACCTGAGCACCACCTTTCACCCACAGACAGATTTTAAGACGGAGAGGACCATTAAGACTCTTGAGGAAATGCTCCGTGCATTTGTCCTCGACTTTGGTCGTATCTGGGAGGACCACCTACCCTTGTTGGAGTTTGCATACAACAACAGCTACCACTCCACCATCAGGATGGCACCATAAGAGGTATTGTACGACCAACCATGCAGATCACCTCTGTGCTGGACAGACCCTAGGGAGTTAGCACATGTAGGACCAGAGATGGTCCAGGCCACGACAGAGAAGGTACAGATCATCCAAGACATGTTTTAGTAAAAATTATGTTATGGTTACTGCCTTCTCAAAAATTATTCATTACATTATATCTCACCTATATTTAATATATCCTAAATTATTTGAAGAGAATGTATGAAATAAATATAACATGAACTAAACTATAAAATGATTATAAATAATCTCCTAAAAAATTTAATAATAGAAATATACTAATGTAAGAGTAAATTAACCATCAAAATTAATATAAACATAAATACATTATTGAATGTGTCTTGATTAATGTCTTCTTATATTAACATTTTCCAATATAATTCATTATAGTCTTCTAAATATACCCATCACTAAGGGATCATCAAATGAAACACCTTTTCTAAAAAAATTATTTGCAATTTTGAAATGAAGTAATATTATTTACTATTTTTTTTATGAATGATAAAAAAATTAGAATTTAGATTCCCTATTTATTATAAAAACAAGAAAATATTCATTTAAACTAAATAAAATTTCATCTATAAATAACCACAATTTTTCCCAAATATGTAAGGAATAAAATAAATTTAAAAATTCTATAAAATATTTTAAATAAAATTTAAAAGGTTATGTATGAATAAATATATATATATACATTGGCTAAAATAAATAAGGAATAATTTTACCATGATTATGTGTAATTATATAAATAATTATAAAGGAAAATTAAGCTTAAATAATTACAAGGAAAAGTTATATTGAAAATTTAATTATAAATATTTGTAAAAATTGATTATAAAAATAAAAGAGTTGATTAAGTATGAAAAATTATTTTCTTATTCAATAAAAAAATAATTCTTTTATTTTTTTATTAAAAATAATCAAACACATATTTTAGTAATAAAATTTTTAAATTAAAATTAAATAAAAAAATTAATAAAAATTTATCAATCCTAAAAATAGAAATTCAATTTATAAAGTATATATTTGCTACTGGAAATAGAGTATTTCCTAATAGATTTTTACCAACAGTTTGAGGAAAATATTGGTATACTATAGAAAAGGAATCATTTCCCAACAGGTTGTTCATATAGTTGGGAATGTGTTTTTTTATGTCATATTTCCCAATGGATTGAGAAAACTCTTGGGAAATATATAATTTATCTAATATATAACAACAGTTTATTAAAACTGTTGTTAAAGAGAAGCTTTCCTGGTTGTTTTTAAAAATCATTGGGAATTTTTTCTCCCAAATACAAAATAGCATAACTCTCACCCTGGTTGATTGTAGACCCTAATATGAAGCTCCTCCAGAAGGTCTGTCTTTACCCTGGGCTGTGAAACTCCTTTCAACCATATATCCATCTTTAATCAAGGAATTTTTTATTTCTAAACAACAAATTAGTAAGTGTTACTTTAGTTTTAATGTTATGAATATATGTTTTTTCTATTTTCTATTTTCATTTGGGAAAAATAAGAGTTCCTACCGTCTATGGCATACATATCACTTTGATTTTTCTGTTTTTTGTTCTAAAATTCAATGATGGTAAGTGGTTTTTTTAGTCATATGGTCCCTGGGAGGGTAATGGATATAAGGATGGTCAATGTGAAGGGATTGGAGATGGTTGGGATACTGGTGTATGTGGTTTTCCAATTTTTTAGTGGGGTGATATGGTAGTTTCTATGGATATCCCACACCCCTGGAACCCCTCCCCCACCTACCCCCTGGACACCCCCTAGACACCCCCATTGGAAAACACCTACCCCATACACCCCCACACCCTTGGACACCCCACCCCCTTGGACTGCCCCCTCCCCCCACCCCTGGACATCCCCACCACTTGAACTTCCCCACCATTGGATAGCCTTCGCCTCCATGACGCCCCCACCCCCTAGACACCCCCAATGCTTTGAACAGCCCCCTCCCCTACCCCCTGGACACCCCCTAGACACCCCCACCCCCTGGACACCCCTCACCTCCCATGGATAGAACCCACCCCCCCCCCCCCCCCACCCCCTGGACACCCCAACCCCTAGACACCCCCACCCACTAGATATCCCCACCCATTAGATAACCCCATGGACACCACCAGACCTCTTAAGTACTTGGACCTGTTTTTAAATTTGAATTACCAATATTTTTGATATCCCAATTTTCCAGTAACATTTTATAAGTTACCCATAAAGGCATATAAATTTAATTTTTCATGTTTTGATAAATTGTATTCATCATGTTTTGAAACATTTAATGGGTTTTTTGGAATGAAACTGCTCATTCAAGATGGTTTTAATTTATTAATAAATAAAATGGTTTTAAATAAAATTACCCTGAGGGGGTGCATGGGGGTACAAGCATGTCCAGATGTGGGGGGGGGGGCTATCCAGGAGGGGGGAGTGGGTTGTCCAAGGGGGTAGGGGGCTGCAGGGGGGGATATATAGTTGTGGGGGATGGGGTATGGGCTACCCCAGGAGGGTTGTGGGTTGTCTAGGGGGTTTTGTTGGGGTGTACAAGTGGGGGAGGGGGTGTGAGCTGTCCTCGGGGGTGGGATGTCTGGGGGGTGGGCTATCCATGGGAGGTGGGTTTTCCAGCGGTGGGGTTGGGCGATCAGGGGGGGCTATCCCGGTGGGGGGGGGGATGTCCTGTTGAGGATGTGGGGTGGGGGTTGTCCAGGTGTGGGTGGTGGGGGTGGATTGTTCAGTGGGGGGGGGGGGTTGTCCAGTTGGGGTGGGCTGTCTAGGTGGGGGTGGGGGCTGTTCATTTGGGGGTGGGGGGTGTGTAGTTGGGGGGACTATCCAGGGAGGACTGTAGGGGGTAGGGGCAGTAGGGGAGGGGGGTGTCGACTTTCCAGGGAGGGGTGTGGAATGTCTCAGGGTGGTGGGTGGGCTATCCAGGTAGGGGATGGGGGTATGAGTTTCCAAGGGGGGGGGGGGTGTCCAGGATGGGGGTGTCCATGTGGAGGTGGGTTGTCTAGGTGGGGGGGGGGGTATCTAGTGGGGCTGTAGGGGGGTAAGGGGGCTACATGGGAGGGGTGTGGTAAATCTAGGGAGGGGTGGGCTATCTGGGGGGGTGGGTTACCCATGTGGGCATGGGGTGTGGGTTGTCAAGGGGGGTGGGGAATCCATGGTGGTGGGGGTGGGCTATCCAGGTGGGGGAGGGGGGTGTGGGTTGTCCATGGAGGAGGGGGTGGTATGTCTAGGGGGTGGGGATGTCCAAGTTGGGTGGGGGCTATCCAGGTTGGGTGGGGTGATGTAAGAGGTAGGGGCTTCAAAGGTGTGGGGGTGTGGGTTGTCCACTATGATACTCTACAACAAAAGGAATCACATATAACCCAGTGTATAGTTTCTTTCACACGTTAAGACTATTCTTGAGGTTCCATTACAACCCTCACTTTATAACCTTCTATGAAAAAGTGATCTAGGCTATGAAATCTCACTGAGGTTACTATCCACTTCCCATATTGATCTCATAGAAATTTAATATTCATACAACTCCATATCACCTAATGATTTAATAGGGCTCATACTCCCATTAGTAGTGTCCCATCAAAACATGGATCATATTCCCAAAAAAACGTACATAAGATGATATTTGACACATAGAAAAAATATTTTAAATATTCACCTTTTATCACAACCTAGAATAATTTCTTAGCTAGCCTCTCAAGGCACCAATAGGCCACAAAACTATCTCAAAAATTGGAGGTGCATTTACAATATGGTGTGTGTTTTTAAAATCCATGTATGATATTTATAGTGGAAGATAAAATATGATCAGAATATGTTATTTTGATGTGTGTTTACAATTGTGTGTGTTTTGATTTTGTTTTGTATGATATTCATGGTTTACACCAACAGTCTTCTGGGTCATCTTTAATATGTTTAAAATAATTATGAAATTTGATATATATTGGATTCTACGACCATAGTTTAGGTGTTGGACACCCCCACCCACTTGGACATCCCCCCTGGACCACCACCCCTTGTCACCCCCACCCCCTAGGAACCCTCATCTTTCTAGACACCCCGCCAAACACATGGACAACCCCCATCCCCCTAAACAGCCCCCACCTCCCCTAGACATCCCCAACCACCCCCTTGGACAACCACCCCTGGACACCACCCACCCCCTGGACACCCTCCGCCCCATGGACATCCCCACCCCCACTAGGCAACCCCCACCCCTTGGATATTCCAACCCCTTCGACAACCCCCCCCCCCAGATAGCTCCCCTGGACACCCCCGCCCTTAGAAAGCCCCCACCCTCTAAACACCCCCACCACCTTGGATAGCCCCCCAAGACACCACCCCACCCTCTGGACACCCCCCCATCCCCCTGGGATACCCCCATCTCCCAAGATATCCCCTCACCCCCTTGGATAGCCCCCACCCCTGGGACGCCCCCGGATCCCCCACCCCCATTGGTAGTGTATGTGATCACTCAAATAAACTACTAAAATATAAAATTTCAAAAAATATAAAACATACTCAACTCCTGAATAATTCTCCTCCACAAGTGTACATGATCGGGTACACACATGTATAGTCCTGCAATGATATTTTCTTATAAATGTTGTATTTTTTTGTCTTTTATATTATGAATCTCATATAGAGTAGTGTGTCAGTTATTGTTACACATAAATTTAATAATTCCCATTTATATAAATATATTTTTGATGGAACTTCAATCTTATTTAATTTCATTTGATGAAATGACTTATGAAAACTTTTTTTTACAGAATGGATAAACATTAGATGTATGAAACTGATTGTATATCATGATATATTATAAACAATAAGGATAGATTTTTTGATTTTTCATATCACAATGCATCATATAGTGCTCACATACACTTCCCTGGTTACAATTATGTTGGATGAATATGGATGAGCCATTAAGAGGTCAGCTACCACATAACCAAATATGGTTTTCAAAAAAACTACTATGTTTGGTATCAAAATGGGGAGAAAATGAAAAATTAAAATGATTATGATCCATGTGAGAGGACTAGATTAGAGAATTCATTATATGACCCGTTTCTGTTTATTCATCATCATGAAAAAAAGAATTCCGACCCAAGAAGACTTATTTATGATCACACATGATGCATCTAATGAATATGATGATGTTTTCAGGGTGAAAAAATTGAATGATGCTTCCATGACTCAATTATATCTATAATGCGGTAAGATGAACAAGATGGGATTTTTAATCTGATTGTTTCATGTTAACACTATTTATGGTATTTATAATACTTTCATCGATTAAATTCCATCCTTTTGGAAGAAATTGCTTCCAGATGATGAAAATATTCCATCAAACCACTATATGGCATGGAAGTTAGTTAAGGAACACAGATTTTCAAGAAACAAAATTCATGCTTTCTTGAAAGATTATAGTTTATTTAGAGAAGAAACGGATGAATGAAATGATTGTTTAAAATGTGGCATATCTCACTGGATACCAAAATCATATGGATCACTATCTCTTGTTCTATAAAAATTACTATGGAACTATCTATTGATTTATAGACTCTAGAATAGTTTCTTGTCTGATGAAATGTCTATGAAAATTAGATGGCATGATACTAAGAGAAATAATACTAATGATTATTTGGTTTACTCAGTAGATGGATTTTCATGGAAGATATTAGATGATGGATATCCTAAATTTGTAGCAGATGTGCATAATTTCAGGATGGGTCTTTCATGTGACAGTTTTAATCTGTTTGGGAAGATTCTTACTTCGCAGAACGCATGGCGGGTTTTTATACAGATTTATAACCTTCTTCCATTATTGCACTTAATTTTTTTTTTACTTTCATTAGTACACTCGTATCTTTTCCTTCTGATTCTGGAAACGATATAAACATATACATGAAGCATTTAAAAGAAGAGTTGAAACATATTGGGTATGTGGGTGTGTGCACATTCGATGCATGTTTGAAAGAAATATTTCATATGTGTGATGTGATTTTGTGAATGATCACTGATTTTACAACCTTTAAAATGATTTCTTGAGGGAACACAAAGGAAAAAATATCTTGTCCAATTTTTATGAAGTACACATGATCCAAAATACTGAAACATAAATGTAGTTTTAGTTTTATGGGACATCGATGATTCTTTCAAATGGACCATCCATATATATATAATCTTAGATGAATTGACAATACCATGGAGACATATGATCCAACTTCGCGTATGACTTGAGCTAATGTAATTAATGAATTTAATGATTTAATTTTTCTATTCGGGAATGGTCAAATGAAATCTTGAAGGAAATAAATGTTTCCACTAAAACCTGTTACAATTGGAAGAATAAAAGTATCTTCTTTGATTTTCCTTATTGGTCAAACAATTTATTACGTCATTTCTTATATGTAGTGTACATTGAAATAAATATACATGAAATGTTTCTTTTTATTATTTTAAATGTGATGGTAAATACAAAATATGATTTACTGTATGGGTGTGACTTGGTGGATTGGAGAATCTTACTAGAATTGCATCCTATGAACATCCATGAATATAAATGGAAAGTTCCATCTGCTTCTTATGTGATGACACCTACAAATAAAAAATGTAATTTTTGGAAGTACTAGAGTCTATTAATGTTGTTGAAGTCTTTTCAAGCAATATATCTAAATGTGTCAATAGAAGAGAGTTGAAGTTTAAATCTATGAATACTCATTATTTTCTAATCCTTTTTCATGAGTGTATTCCAATAGTAATCTATCATATTTTTTTCAATAATATAAGGGTGGGTTTTATTTTGTTGTGCCATTTTTTATAGATATTTTGGCTAAGAAGTTGTCTAAGTATTTCTCTTGATTTTTTTTTCATATGCCCCATTAATTTTGTGTGAGTTTGATAAATTATTTCCTCCATCATTTTTCACATGCATGCTGAATCTAACTATCCATATTCAAACTGAAATACTTCTCGAAGGACATATTTCTTTTCATTGGATGTATCCTACAGAAATAAATATGTACACATTAAAGTCTTATGTACTAAACAAGAAGCTTCCCAAAGGTTCTATCGTGATCGGTTACATGGATCAAGAATGTATGGATTTCAACTTGATGTATTTGTCTGATCTTACTAAAAGAATGAACAGACCAATGAGAAAAGAAGAAGAAAATTATGAGAAAAATGAACCAATTTTTCCTTCACTTTCTCAAATAAGAGGAGTTCCTAGATCATATACATTAACGACATTAAGCCCTGAAGAGGAAGAGATGACACATCGCACAGTTTTGTTCAACTATGATTTGTTTGATGACTCTATCTTGTAATTAAAATAAATATGTATATCTTATATATATATATATATGTTAAACTATTTTTATTTATATCTACATAGAATAGAAATTTATGATAAATAGAAAGCATCATTCTTTATCTTTGATAATGAGGGAGACTTTTCATAGCAAAAAGTTTTATGCTTGGTCAAAATTTAAGGTAATAATATTACTATTTAAAATAATTAAAACAAATTTTAATTATGATTAATATTTATTTATATTTCAAGTATTGATTATTCATAGTGACTCTTTCTCTGAGAAAATAATATCTTTGGATTTTGGTCTTAATACAGTGGTTCATGACTAGAAATCAATTGTTATCAATGGGCACATATCTATTATCATTGAATGATAAAATAACATGAGAATACAAAATGACGGGGATATTATTATAGCAAAAACATGCTATTATTCCATTGCATCTGAGAGTAGACTGCGATTTAAAAGTGTAGGTTATTATGGATAAGTTGAAAAAAAAATAATATGTGATTATTACTCTCATAAACGAGTGCCGATGATAAAATTATAGTTGTTTGATTTGATGTCATGGCTGGGAAAATTTATTGATTGTTGTGGATTTATAGTAATTTATATGACTCTTACTCTTGCTATCGATGAACCATATGTATTAGCATCAATGGAGAAACAAGTTTTTTATGTCAAATAGCATATCCTACGTGAATTAAGTGTCATTATTGAAGTAATTCTAAGACATATATTTTATGATGGTGGTGATGGAATTGAAACCATCCTTTCCCCCATTGGAAACAATCCATTTATTACTTTTGATCACCCAAATAGCTCAATTTTTAGAGTTGACTATGAACCTGAAGTTGTGGTCAAAAATATATAGAACCATCCATCCATGTTCTCAATTATTTTGGTTTCTCTTAACTTGGGTTGTATAGGTTGGTAATATTCAATTTTATTTAATTTTTGTTACAAATATGTCCAATCCAACATAAACATTATGTTATTTTTTAATGTTTATCCATTGTAATTTTATTTGAATTATATTATCTAATTTGGAATTGAACTATATTCAACCATGTGAAACCATCAATTCTAACATGTTGAACATTTCAATTCTTTATTAACCATGTATAAAATTAGTATAACTCTAGGAAATCCATATGATGATTTTTGTGCTTGAATGTATGTGTGATTAGGTAGGTCACATTATCTTTATTTCACTGTCTATAAATAATAAAACTTGACTTTATGATTTTCTGCGAATGATTTTCCCCTCCCCTAGACGCCCCCACCCCGTGACACCCCCACCTCCTTGGACTGCCCCCGCAACCCTAGACACCCATCAACCCCCCTGGATAGCCCTACCACATTCCCCCTTGGACCCCCCAACCCCCGGACATCCCACCCCTCAGATAGCCTCCCATCCTTCCCACCCCGCAGACAACATCTACCCCCGGACACTGACCCACCACCCCTAGACATCCCCACCCCTATGGAAAGCCCCCCTCGGACACCCCCATCCCCCTTGGACATCACCAACCCCCTGAACAACACCCACCCCCCAAAACACTACCCCACCCCTTGGACACCACCACCCCTTGAACACCCCCACCACCCCGGGACAACCCCCCCGGACATCCCTACACCCTTGGAAAACCCTAACCACCTAGACAACCCCTCCATCCTTTCTGGAACCCACCCCCTAGACACCCCACCCCAATGGATATCCCCCACCCCCCAGACACCCCTTCCCCCTTGGAAACCCCCCAACCTCATGAGCATCCCCCACCCCCTATACACCATGAACCCCCTAGACAAGCCCCACCACTTGAACAACTCCCCACCCTCATGGAAACCACCCCACCCCTGGACACCCCACCCCCATTGACATCCCCCTAGCCCCCCATGGACATCCCCCCCCCACCCTCTGGACACCCCCACCCCACTGGACATCCCCTACCCCATTCGACAACCCCACACCCCTGGATAGCCCACCCACCCCACCTAGACACCCCCCTATTGACACCCTCAAACCGCTGGAAATTCCCCCAACCCCCTTGGACACCACCCCACCACCTGGACACCTTCCCCCATACACCCCCACCCCATGGATAGCCCCACCACCCGGACATCCCCCCTAAAAACCCCTACCCACATGGACATCCACCAACCCCCTGGACAGCCTCACCACCGCCTGTTCCCACACCCCCTGGACACTACCCCACCCCATGGACACCCCCAACCCCATGGAAATCCCCCCCGCACCTCCTATAAAATACCCACCACCTGGACACCCCCAACCCCCTTGGACAACCCCCAGTCCCTAGGAAAACCCCTCCAAACCCCTAGAGACCACCCCACCCAATGGACACCCCCACCACCCAATGACACCCCCACCCCATGGATAGTGACCCACCCATGTGGACACCCCCGTGGACACCCCCACCCACCCTAGACACCACCCCACCCCCTGGACACCCACATCCCCATGGACACCCCAACCCCTAGACACCCCTACCCCATTGGACAAATACCGCCCCCAGGATAACCCCCACCCCCAAGGACACCCCACCCCTAAAAAACTCCTGACCCCCTAGACACCCCTACCACCTTGGAGAGACGCCCCAACCCCCTGGGCAGCCCCAACCCCCCATGTCACATTACCTCTTACTACAACATGACATTCCACATTATCCAAAAAATAAAATATCCTCTAAATTCACCCATTCCTATGAACAACAATTAAATATTAAAAACATGAAACAGGATTTTATTATATAGGGGATATTACAATTTTAATAATTAATTATATTCTATATGTGTTATAGCGTATTCAATATTGTATGTATTCAATTCAAGATTCTGTATTGCATAGTGTAATTGAATTTTGTATTCTGAATTGAATTCTGTATGTGTTAATTGTTAATTAAGTTATGAAATATGACTTTTGTATGTATATAATTAAATATTGAATGGGTGGTAATTAAAATTATGTGTTTTGTGAATTCTGTATGAATTCATTTAGAATTCTGTATTTATTCTACTAATAGTGATAATTTTGTATGAATTTTGAACACAGGGGAGGCAGACGTGATGGTGGATGTGCAGCAGGTGCACGGGGGGGGGGGGGGGGGGGGTCATTCTTTCTACAGGTGGATAAATTCTATTCCAATTGCTTTAAATCATTGTAAAAAGTATATACAATGGTTTACAAACCATTGGAATAGAAAATTTTAGTTCATTTTTACCAACGGTTTGTGGGAAACCATTCGTATAGACGTGATGTTTGATATTTAAAATTGTTTTAAACTATTGGTAATGATTAATACCTACGTTTACATGAATTAATTGTTATATAATCCATTTTCATGCCATATCCCAGGGGTTCTCATAGAACTGTTGAGATATATCTATCCTAATGGCTCCACGCCCTACGGTTTGGACAAACGTTGTTATAGTTTATACCAATAGTTGTCCATCATTTTCCAACTTTTTCAGACTATTGGTAAATAATAAGTTTCCAGTAGCGATTACACTAATAAATAATTTGAAAAAAATGAAAACTACAATTATATGAAGTAACTAATTCAAACTAATTAATAAGGTATAATTTTCATCCTAATATATATATATATATATATATATATATTTCTAATAAGTGTGATAATTATTTTAATAAATCCCATATTTCATGGTGTGATATAAGTTATATAAATCATTGTGATATGAATCACTTAGTTCAATATGACAATAATATTTTACAATTAATTTTTATTTCATTAATTTTTTACATGATATCTATCATTAACTTGGCATATAATTCATTTGATTATATATATATAATAGTGCATGGTATGTTATTTTAATTGTATAAGTATTTAGTGAACATCTGAGTAATGAGGGAGTAAATTAAAATGAATGATATCTGTGATTATTTTATTACCCCTCCATCAATTGATACCCCTCATATGATATAAATGAAGGAAGAGAAATAATGACACATAACTCCAACACCCAGTAGGCCCTGGGTTGGTGATAAGTATTAATGGTATGAAAATTACAAGATAACAGGCATAACACTCTATTGATAAAAGGGTCAGTTGATAGAATAAAAAATCACCAAGAATCCTAAATATGTAATATAAAAGAAAACCAAAAGAGCATATCGTATTTCATGAAACAAGTAAACCAATATATATAAAAGTCACTAATATATACAAGAGGACAAGTCCTAAAACAAAAACACAATTAATGCTTCAAACTAAAGCTACCATTTTCCATCTCTATACCAAAATTCGTCCAAGAAACCTAAAAAAATTGTTTTATATACGTAGAGTTAGCATAATATGTAAACTTAGTATGATCATTCCCAAGATATTAAGTGCACATGTGGAAAGAAAATTCTAGAACTCTTGTGAACAAATAGAATAATGAGCCTGAACCTAAACTTGTTGACTGACCAATCCCATCCTCACAATGGTTCATTCACTAAATCACCCATCAAATATAATAACATAATATATAAAATGTAATAACTATAGGTCACCCACATGCACATAATTACTTTTTTTTCAATCTCTTAAACCAATGTTGATCTTCAAGTTCTCCCATCAATTCCATTTCTACAACAACACAACACATCACATCACATCGCACCCTCAAATCACACCTCACCCATATACTGGGCCAACACATAACATATATCTTGAAGACACTAAGGCCGAAAAAAAAATCAAACCCCTCCAAAACACACCATGAATAACTCATCACATCTCACCTAAAGAAAACTACACTATCATATCACAACACACCTATAGAAAACTGGGACATCCCTAGTGACAATGAATGTGATGACATTTAGGGGTAGTCATCGATCCATAATAACATTATCATTCATGTTGATGAAAACCCATGGAACCAAGAACCTCTTACAATTGGTAATGTTATCCAACATCAACTGGAATATATAGAAAAAAATACATAATCTATATATATTATAAAATAATAAAGATATGGGTTCCCGTGAACTGAATTAGCACACACCACATCACCACCACTTCAGCACACATAAATATTCACTAATAAAACCATGACATTATCCAATACACTACAAAACCAACAAACATGTCACAAAAATTTCCAATATCATTTACAAGTTTCATAATTTTCTAAATTAATGAAGTTTCTAATAATATTAATTCACTATACCACTACATCCACATTTATGTAGCCTAGTCATTTTTTCATTTTATTTAAAATAATTATGTGTTCCATTTCTAACTGGACAACTAATAGAGCCACACAACATGAAAATTGGACCAACACACAAAACCATTACTACTACACCTTACATCCACCATTGAAATTACATCACATTGAACATGAAACCTCACCACAACAATCATACATCGCATAACCAAACAACATATCACAACACAACACAATATAACACAACACAGAATACACTTCCCCTTCGCACATCTTTCCCGCCCTCCAACACAACCACCATGGACCACAAAATCACATCAAATCTGATTCACACCATATAAAACATATTCCCACATCACATAAATCTAAGATCAACAACAGATCATAGCCCTACACATCACATAACTCAACCATTTAACACCATCATCAAATAATGTCACAAACTACACATGGTAAAATAAAAAGAAAAACCACACACAACAATAATTCATCCTTTAATCCATAATTTATATATTTTATTTCATCACATTACATCTTAATTTAGCATGTGTATTACAAAAAAAACATATTTCAAAGGGAATACAATTATATTAGATATATATGTGTTTATTAGATTTAATTCCGTGTATAAAAACCCAAAATGAACATGGGTCTCAACACATAACATATACTACACAAACAAGGCTCCCATTTTCCATTATTTCCCGTATTGTGAATATCAGGCATAAACTCAGCAACAAAAATATGAAATAATCCAACAAAGTGTTTCACAATTTACCCATTAATTTAAGTTAATCTTGTAAATTATAATTAGTTATGATGACCCTTAATTTTGGACAAAAGGAAAAAACATGAAATCCCCACACACATCATGTGAAAAAGTGAGAAAGAGGGTGTCCAACCTCACATAAGATTTTCAACATTTAGTATACCACATAGTGAAGAACAGAAATCCCTCATAATGTAACCACATAATGAAACCAAGGATCAATATACAGAGGATCAGGGACCACCATGACATATCCTTACTAACTGCAAACTTAAACCAAAACGTTTTAGTGGATCACCAAGAGAATCATGGGGGAAAATAATGAAAGGAATAATAAATTTCCTTAGATGTATAAACATAAACATCCATAAACTAAGGATCATGGAAGGGAATAAAATTTGCAACATCTTTCAGAATCTCCTAGGTTAAGATTGAAAAAAAATGAGATATAGAGGCCAATTGATAATAGAATAATATTAAAGAGTGATAAATAGGTTGTAAGTCACACTATTTATTTCATAAATTCTATCTATACATAGAAAATTCCATGGATTTGTGGTTAATAAGTCATAAAATGAGATAGAGGATATAAATACATTTTCTACTAAAAAAATGGCACATATAGCTAGATTAAACAGACATTGTAAACCACTCATTACGATGTAAACCCATTTTATGCATTTTTCCTTTCTATATATATGTAATAAACAGCATGAATTAATCGCCATTGGACATAAATATTCGATATAAATTTTAATTTTAAATTGTAAAGTTACTAGTTTTACATTATTGTAACTCCAAATTTATAGAACCTCTTCCAACATATTCTAAAACACCTCTAACCACAGAACTAAAAGGGGAATGGGGAATGAAGGCATAAACCATTACATTAGATACCTATCAAAGGATTCTCACAATATAGAATAAAACCAAAAATCACTAAAAAGAAATATTTATGAATAACCATTATATGATATACGTATCCAGGATTTAGTTACACCTCAACACTATAACCAACCAAACACACTAAACTAAGACATTCAAACACACATCATATAACTGTGTCACCACTTATCACTTCTACATTTACACACCATCTGACACTAGACACTAGAAAATTCCATTCCAAAAAAATATCCATGTAAATGTCCCAACCTACACTTATCCAAATCCTTCAACCACAGTTACAAACATTCACAATACTAACTCGAGTTGAGGAATCAAGAAATTAAATCTTCTAATCAAGATATTTTCCACATTGGATGGAACTGACACTCCAATTTTTTTTTTCATTTTATAGTATAAATTTCATTGATTAGGAATTCATTTTCCCCATATTTTATATGTTTGTACCTATATGACAAATTAAATCACCAGGAAAATAGAACATCACCTAAAATTCTCGAATCAAAACACAACATCATCAAAACAGAACATAAAAATAATAATTCAAAATATCTATAGGTATTGGGTATGAATATGCATATATTAATATAAAAAACACTTTTCTATGCCATCATTCCTCTAAAACAATAAACCATATGGATGGTTTGACAATGTAGAACCTTCTCTTGATGATCATTGATATCTTATGGTCACTCCATGACGTTTACATCTCCCGCAACATCAAACTCTCCCTAATAAAATGATGTGGGATTCATCATGATGATAGTGACAAAGATGTGATGCTTTAATGATGATGTGGACATTGTCTAACCATGGGGATATTCTAAGGGATATTCCACCATGAAAACTCTACCTAACACATCAATGGTCCAATGAACCTGGGGGGAATGATTAATCCCACTAACAAATCAACACAACCCATATTGATGGAAGACTCATAAGAACACAAGATCCACAAAAAAACTCTTGGAGCATCTATATATTTTTAGAATAGTCCTTATTATGGTAATTTTCCTTCCACATCCTCTTAGTGGAAAACTAGATCATCTCGTTCGTACTCTGCATCACATCAGGACTAAGAGATACGGAATTTCAAACCATTATCCAGTACTATAGATAATGACATGGATGCCGATACAACACCTCAAATTGAGCCATAAAAATGTATTAGTGATATGTTTTGATGTATGAAAATTATACCAAAGTCATGTTTCTTTGCGCTGATCCACCAAGATCCAAAATTAAACCACACAATATATCCTTTAATTTCATCAGGATTTTCTTTTCCTTCCCATCATTCTAAGGGTGGAAAACAGTTCTAAAGAACAATTATCCTAAAAAATCTATGATATAATCCCTCCATACCTATGAGGTAAATTGTGGATCCCAATTAGAGATGTGGTTATTAGTACCACATAAATCATAATAAAATAAGCCAAATAAAAATTCTCCAAGGGAATAATTCTCCACTTATTCCAAATGACATACCATAATCCAAGTGGAAAATTCTACTTCTGATGGTTTCAGCCCCATAATTCAATAATATCTCTTACATACATCATATATTTCTATAATAAAATGATATTCCATAAAGGGTAAGCTATGAGACTCATAAGGAAATCTAACATGCATTACCTTTAAATCAAACAAGCTCCCTTGTAATAATATTTGGTTTTTTCTGTCCTCTATCTTTGCCTTAGTTGAATCACCATGGTCAACATGATAATGGATAACCAATTTCATCCATTCTCCCCAATAATACTTCTACACAAAACATGTTAAGGATGGGTCCATATTAATCTAATAAATAAAACCCTAGACAATTATCTCTTAGACATCAAGATGTATTATGGTAATTTCTTCCATCCTGTTCCAAACATCCATAGACTCTTAAACAACATCCCCTTAGTACATCTGACATAATTAATCAGTAATAAAAATTCCCCATTCTTGGGTTAGAAGATGTCATATGATCATAATTTTTAAAAAACACCATAGACCACCACTAGCATATATTTAGATGTTTATATAAGAAAAAATATTTCATTCTCTTATGGTATTAGATAACTAAAAATCACTCACTGATGATGTAGTGACTTTACAACATTAGTGCAGAAAAACTACCATGAATTCCAAAACACAAGTAGACTAGTTACTCTCATGGTGATGTAAATTCCAAGTCCCATATAAGGTCCCCACCATTTACTAAATCTACATGCATAAAATTCCCAAATGGTTTGCATCATAAAAAACCTCAAACAACACACCCTCCACTTGAAAATATAGAATTTAATAACTTACCAAATTATACTTCAGCTAAATGAACATTACATATCATTTACCAATACATAAAGAATATTGGTCCTTTATTGTAAATTATATAAATGTGACTACAGCCTGAGAGAAATCAACCAAAAACTAGTGATAAATGTCAACCAAAAAAAGAAATCTAGGGAGATTCGACATGCTCTTGGGTGCTTCATAATAAACAACATCCTCGATCACGGTATAACCAAGGGAAAACACCTCTTGCATCATGAAATTAAAATTGGACAATTTTTCATATGGATAATGGTGTCGAAGGACCTATAAAACAACTCTTCCATTCTCACCAGGCTCTCTTTTATACATAAATTATATCAAAATATCATCAATGAAAATGATAATGAATAGGCATCAAAACTCATAGAATATGGAGTTCAGGAGCCAATTTAACATGGCTGGTGATTTGAGACACTGAATGACATAGCCACAAAAATGGCGTTCCCACACATTCACCTAAATGTATTCTTTCAAATATAATCCCCATTTGACTTAAAATGGTTATATACTAACATTAAATTGACCTTTTAAAACCAATTATCTCCTGTAAACTTGTTAAACAAGTTATCAATCCTTAGAAGGAGGTAATTGTTCTTGGACAATATATTATTCAACCTCTAGTATTCTATAAAAATCCTTAATCCACAAAAAAATTATTGTAAAATATCACTGGATGACAACAAGGAGTTTCTATACATATGATCAAAACCATATATATTAGATCATCCACCAATAGCCTAAACTAGAAAAAAACTATAGGCTAAATTCTATAGGGATCCATCGCAATCAGAGACTCTCATGTTTTAAATTATATTCAAAATTCATTATCAAATCATGGGTAAGTACTATATACTCATATGAGAAAACATCAAAGTACTCTTCCACAACCCAAGAAACATCCTCTTCTAAAGATTCAACTGATATATCTACCAAATAAGATAAAAATGGCTACCATTTACACTCACCAATCTAATAACCTCACTCACTTATGAACACCACTCACTAGCCCTCCAAATCAGAAAACGAGACTCTCCTATAAAATAATTTTTTTGAATGGATGCATGGATTATAGCCTATTCATGATAAGAATATAATCATATAGTATTATCTACCATAATAACATGTCATCCACTAAATGTTTTTTACAATCACTTTCCTAGATCATTAACATGAATAAAAAACAACTTGACCTCTAATCATCATAGATAAAATAAAGGGAAGTAGAATATCCCAAAATTCGATACCAATATATAGAAAAAAGAAAGATAAAAAATGTAGTTCCAGGAACAGAAATCAATCAAATCACATCTAAGAGTAGATTATAAACTGATCATAACGTTGATAACTCCTAGATCTATCAGAACCAAAAACTCTAACGTACACATATGACTATTTCCTACTCCTCTTACACTAAACTATCATTCTCAATGATCAAAATATAGTGTAGTTTTTTATGGATGAGGACCATCAAGAGGATTTTATATACCGACATCATCTTTCATTTGATACTGAAAAAGCATTTTCAGTATCTTCCACTAAAACTACCTAAAATGTAACTATTGAAACACCCACAAAGATCCCTGAACACCTATATTATAGTACCCTTTATGTGTGGTTAGACACTAAGATTAATTGTGAGGACATCCTCCAAAAATCATAACACAAAAATTAAAATTATCTGAATCCACATTTACCAGAAAAATGTGAGAAGTTCTACTCTAGTTGATTCCCCGTCGAATGGAACAGTGGATACATGAATATATATACCCACTATATGATTATCCACAATGTGAGATGCCTTATTGGCTGCACTTTTGAGTCAAAACTCCCAAGGAAACAATCCAATCAATATCTTTTACCTTTTAGCACCTCTATATATGTCGAAAATGTTAACAGAGTGACTGTATACAAGATTTAATAAAAAAAGCCTCATCTGGATGTCATTCTCTAGAATCCCCACCTAGAAATATTTCTGGATAAATTCGTAAGAGGTCCTTGTATGAATTACCATGCTCGTGTTAACTCAATCATCCATGGTAAATTGATAGAAACTATTTAATATTGACATAACTCATCATAACTTATTAGACCACATCCTAATCATCCCTATGAAAATAATTCCATGAAACACCTTCCTCCTTATGATCGTAATAAATAGTAACACCCACTGACCTCTATCTCTTTAAAACTAACTGAAAACCAACAAAAGCCAAAACAGAGTATGTGATTGTATCAAATTAAAATTGATCTTAAGATCCTCCAACCAATGATCTTTTCAATATTTCATAAAATTCCATCATAAATTCCAAAACTATAATGATGAAAAAATGAAAATCCCCCTTCTAAATCTCATCCTCCTCTATCTGGTCATCTTTATAACGATCATCCAGGCTAACCTACTGAACCTCAACTTCCAAAACCACTAAATAATTATGACCATGGGAAAATTTTGAAAATATAAGAGAATATAATAATCTTAGTATCATGTAATTTTAGAGTATCATATTTAAATGATTGTTTTCATTTACCCATACAACCCCATTCTATCATGGACAAAATTACTTAGGATTATTGTACCACTATTAGGTATCTTCCTTATAAACTAATCCACCTCAGTAATTTGTTCAATATACACTAATTCCATACACCAGATCATGGGGCCCTAAAATCCTATATCATAGTTTTTCTATATTTCCGATTTCATGCACCATGATCAAGTGACACTAATTCCCTTATAACCCATGAATACCTCTTAATTCATAACATAATACTCCATTCAATCTATTAACCAAAATCACTGATACTGCACTGTAATGTTCCTATCTCTAAGGATATATCTTTTGGGTATGAAATTATGGAAGAGAGAAAATGACCATCTGATTACCACTTCTATTATTTCATATGATGGAACCAAACACCAAGTGTATACTAATATTACAAACGAGTGGAATTTTTATCTAAATTAAATCTAATTGGGGTATAAGATAATCAATCACAATGAAACATCATCTTATCATTTATAATTAAAATCCAAAACTGTACCGCATTTAATGAACAATGTAAAATATTAAAAATATATGTTTCTTTTATCACAACACACTCCCACCAAAGATACCGCAATAATGTGAGAGAGATAATGAACCCCCGAGTGCCACCTCCAGTAGGCCCCAGGTTGGATAATAGAAAGATGGGTATAAAAATCACAATATGGGAGGTATTTAACTTTATAAGAAAATAATATTCGGATATAGTATGTATCAACCAAAATCAACTCTGTGATATATATAATAATACCAAAAACCAACCCACAGTACCTATGTAAATATAACTGATACAAATAAAAGATCCAAAGAGTAAATACCCAGAATAAAACTATGAATTAGAAAAAAAATATCCCAGGTTCCAAGATAGTATCTTCCAATATGGTCCACCTCATACTCCTAGAAATTTGAAAATAGTTTTTTTGTAAATACGGTGTCCATATTGGATTTATCAGAAAGAAAACAATATTATCTCTTTCACAAGTGGAAGGAGCATACTAATACACCTATGAGAAAATAGTTGAACCAAACAGAACCTAATAGGCAGAATAACCATAATCCCAACATCACCAAGGCTCACTCAACAAATAGAACATCCAGTTAATATAGTATAATATAAATTACATATGTGATAGGGTACCCCATACCACTTTCCCAATGATTGGACACACTAAAAAGTCAAAAAAACATCCTCACAATCTTTCCTCTTCATAAATATATCACATCATATCCTTCAATAACTCATCTAGTCTGAAACCCACAACCCATATCATCCTCACACAAATACTATACACATCATATCACATCACATTACATCCCACTCGTATACACCCAGTCTGGAAATCACAACTCATCTGGAAGAATACTGGTATAACATGTGAAAAATAACACCAAAGACCCCTGATACCACACGTCACAAATCACTCAAACACACCTAGGCCATTTTCGTATCGATGGGGAGTAGGGATGAGAGGGTGGCAAGCCATCCATCGTCTCACTGGGATTATGGGAAAGACAACCCCCTTGTTACTATATTGGTGTTAGAACATGATGCTCAACCTTTGTGGGGTGTATATAGAAATAATAATGAAAATAAAATGTAAAAATACGGATTTATAAATACACACAATCCCCATATAGGTTTACAAAAATATAAACAACTTACATACATGGTCCCCCACATCAGCTTCCAAGACTAAATGCATAACCCCACACAAGAAGAACACACACCATAGTTTGTAATCATTTTTTAATTATTATTAAGAAATTTTAAACAGTCTACCATACCAACCCATTCCATTAAAACATGTACCTAAATATATATTACAAGTTCATTATTATCAGCACCCATACCAACCGAGCACCTAAAACAAAACAAAACAAAATGAAAATCAAACTAAAATTGACGGACACAAATATCCCCCACCATCTTTCATTGTAGCCCCAATTCTCAACCATATCCTACCAAGTTCTCCAACACACATCATATCACATACCATAACACAATAAATTTTTAGATATTTCAATGGTTCAATTAATCAAATTTCACATTGTTAATTAAGGGTGTTACTAAAAAATCTATTAGATATATGAGAATTCAATACACTAAATGAATATACATTGTTAGCTAATTGTTTATTATGTGTTTTTTAGAAACTGATCTTTATATATTATATTTTATACCAGATGGTAGTGAAAACAAATACCACTAATGGATTTGATTTTAAGTAGGTAATTAACTGATACAATTCATAACATCAATAAATGAAAAAGATGTCATGAGATCATACACCACATTCCCCGACTCATTTAAATTTTCATTAATCCAATTCTTTTGTCTTTTTTCTTAATTCAAATTAAACAATATCAAAATTGTAACACCCGGGATTTTTATGAGTAATATTTTGTTTTTATATATCATCAAAGGAATATTTCACTACATACTAGCTTGGCTTACTTTACATGCAATCGCGACCTTCCTCGATAGTTTGCGTCGTATGAAATACTGAGTTTCACTAAACAACGATATGCTATTAAAATATTATTAAAACTAGCCGTTATGAATAGTAATAACCACTTTTTGAAATTTTATAAATTTTATCTTTCAAAATGGACTTCATTTTTGGATTTGGAATACCGAAATTAGCCTAGGGTGAAACTTTGGTATTTTTCTGAAAACTTTCAATTTTTGATGAATAGTGAAACCACTAAGTGGTAGGTTAAAAACTGAATTTTGCATAAAACTTAATTTTACCGCTTCGGTGAATGGAATTTCGAAAATCCGACAGACATGGTGGATATCAGTATGTAAAATGTGGTTCAATGAGATAAAAATAATTTTTTGGTGAATAGTAACTTTTTACTTTTTTTACCACAGTTAATAGTAAATAGGGTAACTAAGGGTAAATATGATATTACTATTACCCTAACACATGTCCTAATTCTATTGGATAAGTCTAATGCGACCAAAAACAACCTTATGAATAAAATATGACCATTTAGGCCCACTTGGGTTAGATTAGGACATTTATATTTAATTTATTTAAAGAAGGGTTAAAATAGTTAAAATCAAAGTTTAATAAGTAAATCATTTTTAATATGGGGTTTTACATAAGATAAATTCGACTATAAATATTCGTTAGAAAGATAAAACAATTTCCTACATAATGGTATTTTATCTATAATTTTTAGACATTAAATAATTTAATTTAATTATGACACAATGATGATGCAATAATTATCTTATTTATGAAATATTGATATAATTGATGTTATAAACACCAAAATAAATGTAATTTGAGACTTTTTATGAATTCCACTAATTTTCTAGGTTACTATGATATAATAGTGTTGATTTAATCAACTTGTTTTGAACATATAATTCTGTTATGACTTTCAAAAAAATCATATATCAAATAGTGTCAAAATTGACACAAAATAGTTTTTAAATAAAATATTTTATTATTAATTGTTATTTTATTCCTAAAAATATAAGGTTCGGAAAAATGACATAGATAAAGATATATATATTAATAATAAACAATTTGGGGTTCTTTTGGCATGTTATGGTAAGTGTATTAACCATATAGTGTAAGAAAAAAAAGACACGGTAAAAGTTAAATTATTTATCTTAGAGTTAAATCTAATTGATAAGGTTAAAATAATACCCTAAACTTGTCTAAATACTATTGGTTGATAGGATATCGACCCATCCCCACTTTATCATCGAAATAAAACCCTTTGTAACCATTATAAACCAATTTTGACTTTAATATAAAATAATATTTTGAGATATTCCTAAGGTGCCCCTCTCCTCCCTTATAAAAGGGCACCTCCTCCCCCTCCTCCTCACACCAATTTGAGCACTCAAGCTCGGCCAACCCATGCCATTTTCTCCTCTCCACATCCCTAGAATAATCCTAGAGGTCCTGGCTTTCTTCAAAGACCAATCTTAGTTCCCTAAGTAGAGGATTCAATGAGGCGTTCCAAAGAAGAGGTAATATCCATTACCGATCTTTTCAATTTCATTCTTTTTCAACTTCTTATTCATTAGTTGTTTCATGATTAAGTAATAACATCAGTATTAGTTAAATACTGATATGTTATTATAAATATGAAACAACCCTAATTCACCTTCTATCCATCCTACGGAAAAATGAAATCACCGCGCGTGCGTACGTACGGAATACCGTCTCGACGCCGTGGTGTAATCTATTTTCCACCATCACCTTACAAGGATGGGTATAATGGTGTAATGAGTATCTATTTATGATTATTATAAAGTAATATTGATACTGAAATAATATACATATACTCCAATACAATTCCACGATCATAGGAACGATATCATAACTTGTGCGTACGTACGGAATACCGTCTCCATGATGTGATGCGACTCGTTCTACATGATCATCATTACGTAGTAATTATATAAATGAATTGAATGAATAAATATGATATATGTTACACTAATACCATTCTGGATATAAGTTATCTATAACCTTAAAATAAGAATAAGAATTTATTCGGCAAAACATGCATAAGAACAAAAGGCAATAAAGACCCGAGTAACAAGTAACAATGAAATATTACTAACAAGAAGCTATGAATATGACCATATATGATATCATATCAATATGTATGATTCTGGAATAAGTCAATAACATTATTTAAACCATTATACAGGAGATTCGGACACATACAAAGCAAATCGGACCTAAGGTAAGGGAAATATCACAATCTCATTTTTATCCGAGATTGTTTATTCGTAAGTATTTATTGGGGTGTATTTTATAATCCACATCCATGTTACCTCAATATGTAATATTGTTTCCATCCACTTACAATAGTTTAAATCCAATTTTACCCTTCGGTGTGTTTTTAGTAAAGAATATGAAAGGAATCTTTTTTCGTTTTTTCTTACGAGGTACTTTTTGACTTTTCCGACAAAATTACGAAGAATGTTTTTTTAACTTATACGTCATGAATGTATTTTTAAAACACTATTTACAAGAAGCTTCCTTTACAAGTTTTCAAGTTTATTTTTAATCAACTTCTTTTTGTTTATAATTGTGTGACATGTTAAGAAAAGAAAAGTTTTTTTGAAGAAGAAAGTATATTTTCCTCAAGAATGGAGTTCAAGTGTTTTATCAATATTATTTTACATCTAAGATAATAAAGGGTTCTGTTTTTATCCCTATTATTACATTTATTTGATTATGTTGTGAGGGAATTATTTTTATGAAGTCATTTACCTTATATGATTTCTTTTATGATGTCATGATGTTTCAAGAATCCCATTTTTGTTACATGTGTTATGCGATGATGTAAGATTTATGATTTATGTGGCACACATAAGAAAGGATTCATTATAAGATGGGTGGGACCTATATCTCCCTCCAATTCATTGGGTAAAGATTTTATATCTCATGAGATAGACATGGCTGGAACGGTAGTTTATACCGGTTCAGTGAAACAGGACTGGAACGAGGGTGACTCGGTTCAGAAAGGGACTTTGTCCACTAAGATAGTCTTGGCAATGAGTCATGACTAACAAGAAATGATTTTACATGATTATGTGTGCATGCCACAAAGTTTCAAGTTTCATGTTATGATTATGGGGATCTCATTTTCACTTCTATGATTTATTCCATGTTAAGATATTATGATCTCTTTTGCAGGTTATGATTTTCAAAAAGATATGATATGATTTTTATTTCCTTTATTTTCCCTTGCTAAGCATTTGAGCTCACCCTTTTATGTTTTATTTTCCCCAGGTCAGGAAGATGGATATTAAGTAGAATATGCTAAAAGGGACCCTAGATATGATGAAATAAATGAGAGACACTGTAGAAGATTTATGAACCAGTTGTTTATGTTTTGCAGTATCTAAAGACACTATACCTATACGGTCCTTTGTGGTTTTGTCATATGTTGTAATAAGTGTGCTTCAATTTTGAAGTATTAACAATGTATGTATAGTATGGTTCGTTATAGTTGGTATCAGAGGAAAAGTATAGTCAACCTTTGGAAACTAGGATGTGAAAGCCTTAGTAAGAACCCTAAGGATAAGTCTAAGCATAGAACACAATCTTAGTGTTTTAGAAATGGCCATAAATACCCTAGGATAAGACCTTAAGTGTGAAATTTTATCCTTGATTATGTGGTTTTCCTATTATAATTAGTGTTTCTCACACTATTCTTCTTGGTTTTAGTCAATGGCTGGAACCCGAAGGAACCGTGTTAATGCGGAATGCGATGGGCAATGGAATAATTGTCCCCCTGAGCAACCAAACGATATAGGAGTTGGAATGAAAAACCTTGTAGCCATGCTCATACAACTTTCTCATGCTATGAATCATGCAGGACTTCCAAACGAGCAAAGGAAGGAGCAACATTCTGTTGAATCCTTCACGAGGCAGCGTCCACCTTCTTTCAGCGGGTCTACTGATCCATTAGTTGCTGAACGATGGATTAGTACTACTGAAAAGATATTTTCAGTTCTTCAATGTTATGAACATGATAAAGTCATCCTAGCAGTGTATCGTTTGGAAGGAGTTGCTGATCAATGGTGGAATCTTTTTAAGAATACGAGGAAAAGGGATGAAATTGAGTCTATGGAATGGGACGAGTTCAAGAACTTATTTTTCAATAAGTACTTCCCTCCTATTCTCCGAAAAAAGATGGAGAAAGAGTTTCTTGAACTGAAGAAAAGGGATGATGAATCTTTTGGTACCTATGAAGCAAATTTTACAAGACTTGCAAGGTACGCTTCTAGTATTATTATCCAACCTGAGAGTAAGATCAATCGATTCTTTAGTGGATTAAAAACAAGTCTTTTAAGGGCGTTAGCCATAAGGGACTTCAATAGCTATGAGGAAATCGTTCGATGTGCTCTCAAAGCCGAGATGGAGATTGGAGTAACCCATCAGTCACATGGGTTTGATAAGAAGAGGAAGATGGAATTCAAAGGAAAATCTAAAGAGCACACTGAAAAGAAGATGAGATTTCCCTTATTCTCAAAGTGTGGAAAGAAACATAGAGGGAGTTGTCTTAAAGGGACAAGTAAATGTTTCAAATGTGGAAAGGAAGGTCATCAGGCATTTGAATGCCGCGATAATGGGAAGAAGATGTCTAATGATGCAAACAAAGGAAGGGATACACAGAATAAACCTACTACACTTCAATGTTTCAAGTGCAAGGTGATGGGGCATTATGCCAATCAATGCCCAAATCCAAGGGTTGATGATGATGGTCGACGTCAACAAAATCTTAAGGCTAAAGACAAAGGAAAGTCACATGAAATTTCTATCAGCGATGTGGAGTACGATAACGAAGTGGTGAAAGGTACAATTACCATCAACTCTAAAGTAGAAAATGTTTTATTTGATTCTGGACCCACCCACTCTTTTATTTCTGAAAAATTTTCTAAGGGTATTACCGTATTACGTCAAAAATTAGATGTTGAGTTAGCTGTGACAACACCTAATGGCACAACAGTCGCATCAAAAGTTTATAATTCATCTCCGATCGAAGTTTGTGGGAAAGTGCTTCCTGCAAATCTTGTGATCCTTCCTTTAGTGGAATTTGATGTGATTCTTGCCAGGGATTGGATTTCTCTACATGGAGCTCATATCAATTGCCAAATAAGGGAAGTCACATTTGATATTCCAGATCAATCTACGATATTCTATCGATGCAAGGATGAATATAACCATCCAGTAGAAATTTATTCCATCTTATGGGTCTTGATTCCACTAAATGAAGGTTATTTATCTCAAATGGTTGGTGAGAAACTTACGATTAAGAATATGCCCATCGTACGAGAGTTTGATGATGTCTTTCTGGAGGAATTACCGGGTCTTCCACCAAATCGTGAATTTGAGTTTTCAATAGAACTCGTACCGGGTGCATTGCCTATTTCAAAGACACCTTATAGAATGGCCCCAATTGAGTTGCAGGAATTGAAGAAGCAACTCCATGAGAATCTTGATAAGGGATTCGTACGCCCTAGTGCGTCACCTTGGGGAGAACCTGTTCTATTTGTTAAGAAGAAAGATGGATCAATGAGACTCTGCATTGATTATCGAGAACTTAATAGGATCACTATCAAGAACAAATATCCTCTCCCACGCATTGATGACTTATTTGACCAACTACGCGGAGCTCAATACTTTTCCAAGATTGATCTTCATTCAGGGTATCATCAATTAAGGGTCAAAAGGGAGGATATACCAAATACGGCTTTCCGTACAAGGTATGGACACTATGAATTTATAGTGATGCCATTTCGTCTTACTAATGCCCCTGCTATCTTCATGGATCTAATGAATAAAGTCTTTAGAGACTATCTTGATCAATTTGTGGTAGTATTTATAGATGATATTCTTGTCTATTCAACGAGAAAGGAAGAGCATGAAGATCACTTGAGAATTATATTGAAGACCCTGAAAAAGGATAAGCTTTATGCCAAATTTACCAAGTGTGAATTTTCGCTTCAAAAAGTTTCATTTTTGGGTCACATAATCTCAAAAGAGGGGATATCTGTGGATCCAGCAAAAATAGAGGTTATCGAAAGATGGTCAAGACCAACAACAGTAACTGAGATCCAAAGTTTTCTTGGTTTAGATGGATATTATAGACGTTTTGTAAAAGATTTTTCACGATTATCTAATCCACTCACCAAGTTGACCCAGAAAGGAGTTAAGTTTGTCTGGACGGAAGAATGTGAAGAGAATTTCAAGGAGTTGAAAAGAAGGTTATCCAGTGCACCTGTGCTCACACTACCTTGTAGTGGAGAAAGGTTTGTGATATACAGTGATGCATCCAAGAAGGGATTGGGGTGTGTTCTTATGCAAAATGATATGGTGACAGCTTATGCCTCACGACAGTTGAAAATCCATGAGCAAAATTACCCAACACATGATTTGGAGTTAGCTGCGGTAATCTTTGCATTAAAGATTTGGAGGCATTACCTTTATGGTGAAAGGTGTGATATTTATACTGATCATAAATGTTGAAAGTATATTTTCACACAAAAGGAGATGAATATGCATCAAAGAAGATGGTTGGAGCTGATTAAGGATTATGACTGCTCAATCCATTACCACCATGGGAAAGAAAACAAGGTGGCCGATGCATTAAGTTGACAAGACAATGCTAGTTTATCCATGATGAGGATCACAAAAGATCCAATCTTTAGGGATTTACAATGGATGGATCTTGGAATTATATTGGAAGGGGGAAAATTTTATCTTTCTCAAATGAATGTTCAACCATATATACATGTGAAGATTAAAGAGGCACAGAAAGAAGATGTACAGTTACCAAAGAAGGTGAGAAATGATCCTGAATTCAACCATGATTGTGATGGGATAATAATGTTCAGGAATCGGGTTTCTGTTCCTCCCATCCCCGAATTAAAGAAGGAGCTGCTGGATGAGGCTCATAGTTCTTCATTCTCTATTCATCCTGGAAGCACGAAAATGTATAGGGACCAGAAAGAGTACTTCTGGTGGGATGGCATGAAAAGAGATGTTGCTGAATATGTCTCTCGATGCTTGGATTGTCAACAAGTTAAAGCTGAGAGATAGAAGTCTAAGGGGATGTTACAACCATTACCCATACCTGAATGGAAATAGGAAAACATCACTATGGACATTGTCACAGGACATCCTAAAACATCCAAAGACAATAATGCTATTTGGGTCGTAGTTGATCGTCTTACAAAGTCTGTACACTTCATTGCTATTAGAGAGGATTTCTCTCTAGATCAGCTTGCCAGGATATATGTAAAGGAAGTTGTAAGATTGCATGGAGTACCACTTTCTATTATATCTGATCGGGATCTGAGATTTACCTCGAAGTTATGGCGAAGTCTTCAACATACTCTGGATACAGAGTTGAGTTTCAGCACTGCTTATCATCCCCAGACAGACGGTCAGTCTGAGAGAACAATTCAAACCCTAGAAGATATGTTGAGAGCTTGCTCTATGGATTTCAAAGGAGGTTGGGATCAACACCTACCTTTGGTGGAATTTTCTTATAATAATAGATTTCACTCCAGTATTCATATGGCTCCTTATGAAGCTCTCTATGGAAAGAAATGTAGGACTCCAACTTGCTGGGATGAAGTTGGGGAAAGAAAGCTATTAGGACCGGATCTCGTTGATGAAATGGAAGAAAAGGTCAGATCTATTCAACAACACATAAGAGTAGCTCAGAGTCGACAGAAAAGTTATGCCGACAATCGAAGAAAAGACCTAGAGTTTGAAGTGGGTGATAAAGTCTTCTTACGAATATCTCTCTGGAAGAGGGTTATGAGATTTGGATAGAAGGGTAAGTAGAGCCCTAGATATATCGGTCCTTTCAAAATACTGGATCATGTTGGAAAGGAAGCTTACCGATTGGCGCTTCCACCGAATCTCTCTCAAGTTCACGATGTGTTCCATGTATCTCTCCTGAGAAAGTACATACCTGATCCTTCACATGTACTTAGCTCAGAAGTTGTACCATTGGAGAAAGATCTTTCTTATGAAGAACAACCGATAGAGATTCTGGATCGTAGCGAAAAAGTCCTACGAAACAAGACCACTCGATTGGTGAAAGTTTTATGGAGGAACCACCAATTATAAGAAGCTACATGGGAGCTTGAGGATATGATGAGGGAGAAGTATCCTCATCTGTTTGTTACAAAGTGACGAATTTCGAGGGAGAAATTATTTTTAAGGGGGGTAGAATGAAACACCCGAGATTTTTATGAGTAATAATTTGTTTTTATATATCATCAAAGGAATGTTTCACTACATACCATCTTGGCTTACTTTACACGCAATCGCGACCTTTCTCGATAGCTTGCATCGTACGCAATACTGAGTTTCACTAAACAACGATATGCTATTAAAATATTATTAAAACTAGCCATTATGAATAGTAATAACAACCTTTTGAAATTTTATATATTTTATCCTTCAAAATGGACTTCATTTTTGGATTCGGAATACCGAAATTCACCTAGGGTGAAATTTTGGTATTTTTCTGAAAACTTTCAATTTTTGATGAATAGTGAAACCACTAAGTGGTAGGTTAAAAACTAAATTTTGCATAAAACATAATTTTACCGCTTCTGTGAATGGAATTTCGAAAATCCGACAGACACGGTTGATATCAGTAAGTAAAATGTGGTTCAATGAGATAAAAATAATTTTTTGGTGAATAGTAACTTTTTACTTTTTTTACCGCGGTTAATAGTAAATAGGGTAACTAAGGGTAAATATGATATTACTATTACCCTAACACATGTCCTAATTCTATTGGATAAGTGTAATTCGACCAAAAACAACCTTATGAATAAAATATGACCATTTAGGCCCACTTGGGTTAGATTAGGACATTTATTATTAATTTATTTAAAGAAAGGTTAAAATAGTTAAAATCAAAGTTTAATAAGTAAATAATTTTTAATATGGGGTTATACATAAGATAAATTCGACAATAAATATTCATTAGAAAGCTAAAAATATTTCCTACATAATGGTAATTTATTTATAATTTTTAGACATTAAATAATTTAATTTAATTATGACACAATGATGATGCAGTAATTATCTTATTTATGAAATATTGACATAATTGATGTTATAAACACCAAAATAAAGGAAATTTTAGACTTTTTATGAATTCAACTAATTTTCTAGGTTACTATGATATATTAGTGTTGATTTAATAAACTTGGTTCGAACATATAATTCTGTTATGACTTTCACAAAAATCATATATCAAATAGTGTCAAAATTGACACAAAATAGTTTTTAAATCAAATATTATATTATTAATTGTTATTGTATTCCTAAAAATCTATGGTTTGGAAAAATGACTTAGATAAGGATATATATATTAATAATAAACAATTTGGGGTTCTTTTGGCATGTTATTGTAAGTTTATTAACCATATAGTGTAAGAAAACAAAAAGACACGGTAAAAGTTAAATTATTTAACTTAGAGTTAAATCTAATTGATAAGGTTAAAATAATACCCTAAACTTGTCTAAATCCTATTGGTTGATAGGATTTCGACCAATCCCCACATTATCTTCGAAATAAAACCCTTTGGAACCATTATAAACCGATTTTGACTTCAATATAAAATAATATTTTGAGATATTCCTAAGGTGCCCCTCTCCTCCCTTATAAAAGGGCACCTCCTCCCCCTCCTCCTCACACCAATTTGAGCACTCAAGCTCGGCCAACCCCTGCCATTTTCTCCTCTCCACTTCCCTAGAATAATCCTAGAGGTCCTGGTTTTCTTCAAAGACCAATCTTAGTTCCCTAAGTAGAGGATTCAAAGAGGCGTTCCAAAGAAGAGGTAATATCCATTACCGATCTTTTCAATTTCATTCTTCTTCAACTTCTTCTTCTTTAGTTGTTTCATGATAAAGTAATAACATAAGTATTACTTACATACTGATATGTTATTATAAATATGAAACAACCCTAATTCACCTTCTATCCATCCTACGGAAAAATGAAATCACCGCGCGTGCGTACGTACGGAATACCGTCTCCACGCCGTGGTGTAATCTATTTTCCATCATCACCTTAAAAGGATGGGTATAATGGTGTAATGAGTATCTATTTATGATTATTATAAATAAATATTGATACTGAAATAATATACATATACTCCAATACAATTCCACGATCATAGGAACGATATCATCACTCGTGCGTACGTACGGAATACCATCTCCACGATGTGATGCGACTCGTTCTACATGATCATCATTACATAGTAATTATATAAATGAATAGAATGAATAAATATGATATATGTTACACTAATACCATTCTGGATATAAGGTATCTATAACCTTAAAAGAATAATAAGAATTTATTCGGCAAAACACGCATAAGAACAAAAGGCAATAAAGACCCGAGTAATAAGTAACAATGAAATATTACTAACAAGAAGCTAAGAATATGACCATATATGATATCATATCAATATGTGTGATTCTGGAATAAGTCAATGACATTATTTAAACCATTATACAGGAGCTTCGGACACATACAAAGAAAATCGGACCTAAGGTAAGGGAAATATCACAATCTCATTTTTATTCGAGATTGTTTATTCGTAAGTATTTATTGGGGTGTATTTTATCATCCACATCCATGTTCCCTCAATATGTAATATTGTTTCCATCCACTTACAATAGTTTAAATACAATTTTACCATTCGGTGAGTTTTTAGTAAAGAATATGAAAGGAATCTTTTGTCGTTTTTTCGTACGAGGTACTTTTTGAATTTTCCGACAAAAGTACGAAGAATGTTTTTTTAACTTATACGGAATGAATGGATTTTTAAAACACTATTTCCAAGAAGCTTCCTTTACAAGTTTTCAAGTTTATTTTTAATCAACTTCTTTTAGTTTATAATTGTATGACATGTTAAGAAAAGAAAAGTGTTTTTGAAGAAGAAAGGATATTTTCCTCAAGA
This sequence comes from Viscum album, assembly GCA_963277665.1. Lineage (NCBI taxonomy): Eukaryota > Viridiplantae > Streptophyta > Magnoliopsida > Santalales > Viscaceae > Viscum > Viscum album. The sequence goes on along the minus strand of OY728159.1, from coordinate 1,141,955,902 downwards.
AGGGAGTTCAAGTGTTTTATCAAAATTATTTTCCATCTAAGATAATAAAGGGTTCTATTTTTATCCATATTATTACATTGATTTGATTATGTTGTGAGGGAATTATTTTTATGAAGTCATTTACCTTATATGATTTGTTTTATGATGTCATGATGTTTCAAGAATCCCATTTTTGTTACATGTGTTATGAGATGATGTAAGATTTATGATTTATGTGGAACACATAAGAAAAGATTCTTTATAAGATGGGTGGGACCTATATCTCCCTCCAATGAATTGGGTAAAGATTTTATATCTCATGATATAGACATGGCTGGAACGGTAGGTTATACTGGTTCAGTGAAACAGGACTGGAACGAGGGTGACTCGGTTCAGAAAGGGACTTTGTCCACTAAGATAGTCTTGGAAATGAGTCATGACTAACAAGAAATGATTTTCCATGATTATGTGTGCATGCCACAAAGTTTCAAGTTTCATGTTATGATTATGGGGATCTCATTTTCACTTATATGATTTATTCCATGTTAAGATATTATGATCTCTTTTGCAGGTTATGATTTTCAAAAAGATATGATATAATTTTTATTTCCTTTATTTTCCCTTGCTGAGCATTTGAGATCACCCTTTTCTGTTTTATTTTCCCCAGGTCAGGAAGATGGATATTAAGTAGAATATTCTAAAAGGGACCCTAGATATGATGAAATAAGTGGGAGACACTGTAGAAGATTTATGAACCAGTTGTTTATGTTTTCCAGTTTCTAAAGACACTATACCTATACGGTCCTTTGTGGTTTTGTCATATGTTGTAATAAGTGTGCTTCAATTTTGAAGTATTAACAATGTATGTAAAGTATGGGTCGTTATATAAATGGATAAAAATTGTAAACCCATCCTGTGTGATGTACACAAAAATAAATGATGGAAATACTAATTGGCTGGAATAACCCTTTCACCAAAATACTGTACAAAAATTGGGGTGTGCGTACATGATGAAAATACCACTTTGACAGTGATTAATCTAACCTACTACAATAGTACATTCTATGGCACTAAGGAATATTTTTTGAGACATTCTAGTTTAAAGAGAAATAAGGAGGAATGAATAAAGGGAATATCTCCACCTTATAATTATTAGATCTAAAAGAAATAGGATTTGATATGGTTTACTTGACCATTAAATTCAGATCTCATTAAAACCACATATTTTAATGATTTTAAAGGAATGTAAACTTTTTAGAAAATCAAGATGTTGTTGATCTATTTTATAACATCATTAAAATTCAATAATTATGTCTTTAATAAAATTTATCTTCATAGATGATGTGAAAATGTTAAAATTGGTAAAACTTGAAACATTATTCATGATTCATATATACAATGAGTTACTACCAAGATAAGTAACTACCAGGATGGGTCATTGCAAGGATGAGTCATCACCAGGATCCGTCATCACCAAGATCATTAACCACTAAAATTATTCACTTCTAGGATATGTTCTCTCTAGGATGATTTAACATCAAGATGTGTCACCATTAGGATGATTTACTTCCATGTTGTTTCACTGTCAGGATGAGTCTCCACCTGGATGAGACACTGCTCATATGAATCACCGCCAAGATGTATCACTACGAAAATAACTCACCACTAGGATGAGTCAATGCCAGAATGAGTTTCCACCAGAATGAGTCATCACTAGGATGAGTCACCACTATAGTTAGCTACCACTAGGACGAGTCAGTAAGAGGAAAATTCATTTTGGAATGACTATAAATTTAGAAAAAATGATAATTTCCTACCACTAGAATGACTCACATGCCTCAAAACACCCCAAAATTCCCCCCAGACCCCTCAATTACCATATTTTTATAAATGGATTAGATGGTTTGGATCATTAAACTAGATACCTCTCAATATATTATCACCCTTAATAATTCCAAAACCATACTAGAAGGAATTAAGGAAAGGGTCTAAACAACCATCCCTCATGATATATCTCAGGGATATCATGACTCATGAAAAACTACCATCAACTAAAGGTATTATCTCAAACACTAAATAAACTAAATAAAACTAACTTCCTTGAAAATAAGAATTTTTGAATTCCATCCTCCATGTAATGATACTATCCACTCTGGTATGCACTGACTTTCCCTCATGGGTTTACTCACATTCTAGTAAAATTCATCTTGATTAGGAATCAGGTCTTCCATTATTCTCAAAATGGATAATTATCATATATCACATAGAATACATAACATCAAAGAAAAAACAACATATTTACTAAAATACTAAGCCCCAAAAGACACATCAAAAACTAAATGGATAATGGAAAGCTAAAAAAATAGGGGTACTGGGACTGCATCTATATCCAATGCTCCTAAGTACCCTCCTCTAGGCCACTATGCCTCTATTGTACCCGAACCAGGAGAATGGTTTTTCATCATAGAAAATTATCTAGATTAACGTAGATATCGATGAAATTCTCCAAGAATGTTGCATCATGCTATATATCCAGCTATCTCTATTCAATGGAATTAGTGTCATCATGAAGTTACCAATAGAGATGAGATACATAAAGGACATCATGGATCCTTCATAGCTGAGGTGGAAACTCCATCCAATATTCGACCTTGAAAACGCACCCAAAAACCTCGATAAATCCAAAAAATCAATGAGAAATATTACACCCCTCCCAAAATAATTATTAACCACATTGAGGGGAAACCATCAAGAACACGTGGTCTCAAATCACAAAATCTATGTGCCTCCTCGTCCAATCAGTATAATACTTCATCTGGTCTTTTGATATTTTCCCCTCTCTCAATCCAATGGAATATTATCTGTTGGGCTCTAAACCACCTCATGACCAAGAACATATGCCTCTCTAACCACAGTCCAGAACAATGGATAATGACACAACTATCAATTCAAACCCTCAAACAGATCCATTCCAATGGGTGAGTGATATATATTACTATAAATATTTCATCCAATAGAAAGCATCATACCCATGATCCCCTAATGTCTATGAAGCATGCCCACAAAAAAATCTACCAAATCATGATAGCCTTATATTTATGCATATTTATCTAAGAGTGGAAGGAAATGTTGCGGCGTAACTATGTATCAAAAGTACAGTGTAATCCCATCGAAACTCTTAATATAAAATATGTATCCTTATCCAATACAATGGAAATTGTAACTCCATTCAATCCCAATATATCATCCACATGAATCTTTCCATGAAAAACAACCACACCTTACTTTTTTATCACACAAAAGTGGACCGAGTTCATAAATAAATAAAAAATTGACCATATATTTCCAAAACCCTGGAGAGAGAGAGGTAACCCGATGTGATGTTCATAGATATTTCATTTTATTTCCATATAATAGTTTCTAAGAGCTGTAACAAACCACCCAGATCAAGATGCTCGGCCTTCAAATACTAGAAAACTAAGAACCCTCATAAAAACACTCCCACTTCCCACTTTATCTTGGGCCAAAACGGCAGCCTCATGTTGCAGTACATCATATAAATTCTCAAGTGATCCACCAAATGCAATATTTGGAACACAAGAATAAATCCCATGAGCATTTCTACCTAGACAAACAACTTCCCATGAAATGAAATCCAATTATGACCATCCTTCAACCACCCATCTAGAGCATCTCTATAGCCCACACAATCATGAAAGACCTCTACCTCAGAGTCTCCCCACAAAGACCCCTCCACCAGCTGCATCAGATAAGATGGAAATGTTATATGGAACATGAAACCTCTTCCAACAACCACCCTTGCATTCAACTTCATGGATTAAAATTCATCCATTTCTCTCCAAAAATTTTCTGACCCCTAAATGATATCCTTCTTGGAAATTCTTCTAATTTCATCAGCCATGATATTCCCCTTTCCTATGTTGTATTGGATTTCATAAATAATTATCCTAAATGAAAATCTATCCACCTCTAATGTTTTATATCCATGTCACCCTATAAAATATATAAATCAAAATCTAGTGATCCATGAAGACAACAAATGACTCCCTAATGATGAAATTTTCACCCCAATGCAAATTCATACCCAACTGTACCAATATTTAGATAATGGGTGGAATAGTTAAACTCATGAGGTCATAACATCCTATAAGCATAGGAGATCACTTCCATATAATGTTTCAAGACTCTACCTATTCATAAATGGGATGAATCATAAAAAACATCAAATAAAACACCCTCCTCTGGATGATGAATCACTGGATCACTGAACACATTCTTCTTCATGTAATAGAATTCTTCTTGGAATAGATCGATCAACCCAAGATAGATCATATTTTCTAGACATGATCCTCTTATGACATTGATTGTATCATGATATCACCAATTAATACCAGGATGAACTGGTCCAAGTACTCACAAAACAAAGATTTCATGAGTTCAATGAACATCATTGGTGTGTTCGTAGCATCGAACGATATGACTACAGTCATTATGTTTCTATACCTACATTTGAAGGAAGTCTTTGGGATATCACCCTCCTTCAACCGTAACTATTTATATATTAAATGTAGTTAAATATTAGAAAACTAAATTTTACCTCTCATCTGGCAAAAAAGATCATAGATCCTTAGAAGTAGATAGAGGTTATAGATTTTCACCTCATTCAACCACTGATAGTTTATACACAACCTAAGACTACAATCCGCCGTCTTGTATAACAATAATGGACAATTCCATGGTGACACACTATGTTGGATGAATCCTTTCTTCATTAGATCATCAATATAAATACTCATCTCCCATAACCTTGAGGTTTTCATATGATAAAGATCTATCAATATTAGAGAAGCATGAGTATTCATTTATATCACAAAATCAACATCACGTCGAGGGGGTAGTGCCAAAATTTACTCTTGGAAGACATCTAGGATCTCCCTTATGACACTGGGAGCCTTCTCTAACCATGTACCCACTGGATCCACAAACATCTAGGCCATAATGAAAATAAGGGGAACCACCTTTCTTCTACCCACCTGACAGCTCCACTCTCCAATAAAGACTACCCGGTTTCATTCCACTTTAGTGAAAATGATTATTCTTCAAAAAAAATCAATAGTAGCAAGAAAATAATAAAAAAAAATTCATTGAAAATCATGAAATTGTATGGCTTCATCTAAGAATGATTATGTCCACACCAGACTGATGTTTCCCCGTCATTAGTACACATCCTTGACAAACATTATACAATATTGTCTTGTCTTCAACTAGTGTAGTCAACACGAGGTGAATTGGAAGACATTCTATGTTGAGTACCAAATCATGGACTAGAGTGGGTACCAAAATGGAGTGTGAAGCTCCAAAATCAAACAAAGAATAGAAATGAATATATGATAAACTAATCGCCCCTATAATGATCATTGTCCAATATTGTGCTGCTACCTCTACTATATGAAAATCACCAATCCCAACTCACATGCCTCTATATTGATGGAAAAATCTATGACCATGCTTGGGTCGAGGTCCATAGGATCCAGGAACATTCTGATGTTAGCCTCTACCTGCCCATCATCCCTAGATGGACCATAATCATGATTCCCCTACAGTTGGAATATCCTCACTGGTAACAGCTACTCAGGAATATGCTATACCAATATGCCTCAGCTAAACTGATCTCGAGTAGGCACTAGAAATTTTTATTAAACATTTTCATGAACCCCATAGAATAAAAATATTAGACCCAATGCTATATGAAAAGTACAGAATCCGTAAGTTTGAAAAGGAATATTTTATGGTTGACTAATGGTTGGTTTAAACTGCAATGACCCAATGTTTTATCAATCAAAAATGCCTTCTTATAATTATGCCATATAATAACATGAAGTCATAACACAATGTACTACTAGGTACTATGGGACCTTTAAACATAACCTTTTCACTTATGTGATATGAATTTCAAAAAACGGTTATCTACAGTTGTGATAGGTAAGTTATATGGAGTTTTATAAGACAAACATAATTTTGTATGAATAGTAACATACCCTTTTGAATAGTAACATACCGTTAGGAATAGTAATTTATAGAAAATAGGCCAAGAAATATAAACTTCACCCATTATTGTATTAATACAATCCAGACATATTAAAAGTGAAAAAATAATCATAGTTAAAGAATTGGTATTTTTAATTGTCAAAAACATTATATTTAGAATTTTATGAATAATTTAATAATTTAAAATTGAAATTAATTTTTTTTTAAAATCCTAAATTTCTAATTTATTGTCTCATTATTTTAAAAAAATCTACGGGTCCTTGATTAATTTTTCAAGGTGTTAATAATTGAGATATAGTTTTAATTATGATTTTATTAATTAAATTAAGATTTTATATAAAAATTTAATTAAAAATATTTAGAAAATTATGTTTAAAATGGATTTAATATTTTAATTATTTACATTGAAAAATGGTTTGGGTTGTTTTTTGGGACTTTTCTGAAATACGGTATTTTTTCATAATAGTAAAAATGCAGTTTTCAGTTTTAAGTATGTTTAATGACTTCATAATGATGAAATAATTATAATAAAATATTTTTTGATGTGAGTTCAGTAAAATAATATATGATGTGTCCCATGTGGATAATACCCTGAGAAAATACCTTGGGAAAGCCCATGGTATTCCAAAAAAACCATAAATGAGGTGTCCTTTGAGATTAATAAAAAACTCTCCCACTTTTACTATAAATACCCACTCTTTATATTTTTTTCATTCATTCTATATCCATCCCCATAGAATAATTGTATTTTTTTTACCTCCCTAGGATGCCTTCTATGGTTTCCATAAGCCCCCATGGTCCCAATATTCATTTTTTTGGATTTACTGCATAATGTATGTGAACCTTTCACCCTTCTTTTTTTGTGAACACTTATTTTATGCTAAATATTGGAATTTGCATTTTCATATTTTTGGGATTGATATTATGTATACCTATTAATTCACTTTTGATACCCATATGATGATATACCCTTTTTCTATCATCAATTTAATTTTATGAAATTTTATGTGACGTCGTTAGGTTGTCCAATTTTCGTAAGGAATCTCTCAACATTTCCTTTATTTTTAAGTTCATCTTTTTTTTCTCACCTCATGTCATCCAAATGTTATGATTAATCTAGAAAGCTAAAATTACTAGAATGTTTTAATGATAAATTAATAATTCATCATCATTTATCCTTTCCCTATCATTTATACTAAAAATGAAGACACCATCCGAGATGTGCTAATTTACCACATCCAGGAATAATGGGTTTTCAATTTATATTATAGTATTTAATTATGGTCTTGATACCATTTTCATGGATGAACCCAAATATAAAATATGTGGTATGTCTCATATATGGTTATGGAGTCTTTTTACACATGTTTTTTATTTATAAAGAAAAATGTGTTTGTTAGGTTCAAAAAACTCGCCAATTAACCAAAATAGTTTCCATTAAATAATTTATATGATGATTCATGTTAATTCCAAGTAACAAAATGTAATTTACAATCATGTATCATCATGTATTTTAACTAATAAAATTTAATTCCAATTCTCGAAAACCATCCCATTTTTCATGATTCACTGAACATGAATATATGTGAATCAATCAGAAGAACCAAGGAAAAAATGGACCCAAACATTGATATTGTACTTCATAACCAATAAAAAGGTTTGGAATGAACTAAAACAGGTTTTACTAAATAATTTACATATATAAGTGGTTTGGTATTATTACATAATGAACCCTATATGATTATTCAGGTTGTAAATATCATGTGGAGAATACCATCGAACATACGGTAAGGGATCCTCTCCATTTCACTTTTATTCTAGAATGTCTTATATAATATTCCATTTTATGTGCAATCCATAGTGATAAGGTATGATTTATCACCTCCCCCATAATTACCTCATGAGGTATAACTGATGATAAACTCCATTATCTCTCATGAATCTCTTTTAAATACAGCTGATTCAATGCTGATAATAAATAAAGAATTTTACCCAAACAGCCTTTATACTATTAGGTTTCTCTATATTTCTTTTTACCCAAATGAAGTTTTATTTTATTATTATGTAAAACATATACATTCTATTTCTATTCTCTAAAATTATGATTCAAGATCAATCTCTCATTATCTTTTAGAGATATACATGATTTAATGTAATTCTGACCTCGATACTTCCCAATATGCAAACTCGTCTTAAGGGAACTTCAAATTTTTTTACCCAATTTAAAGTGAACTCTATCCTATATTATAAGATACCATTTTCTTCATAATTTTTTTATGAAATCATTATTTGATAACTTTTGGTTTTTTGTAGAATATTGTTCTCTTTTCGATATTAAAAGATCTATGGTATTTTTTTAAAACCATATAAAAAAGTTTTATTGCTAAATAAAATACATTTCATAGTTGTTTTTACATCTGTTTGACATAAATTACCATGATATATTCCAATTTTACCTTATAAACATCCATTTATTTTCTAATTCTTTTCTTCGATGCACACTATTATGATACACCCTTTTTTTATGATTCATGACATGATTATGTTACCCAATTATTTCCATATGTAACCCTTATGTTTATGTAATATTTATTATGTATGATTATTTTTGTGGAAAAAATATTCATGAAAAGTAAGATGGGTGAACCTAGATAGTGCTCCATGCATTGGGTAAACCTATATCCTTTGAGAAGTTATATGCGACCATTATGGTGGTTAGCCTTGTCTTGTACTTCTATGTGAAACAATTTTAGAAGTTAACCTTGACTTTTAATAAGTCGTGTTTTATGTTTCTTCCATATTTCAATGATTCCATGTTTAAATATACGATGTTTATATGTTATGATTCCATATTTGACATGTGTTTTTATATAATCATCTCATCCCTTCTATCCTATGTGGTAATGGAATTTTCTTATGGTTATTACCTTATTGGGCTATTTAACTCATCCCATTGTTCATGTGTTCCCCAGGGTACCCTCTAAAGATGTTTGAGCACAATTTATGTTATGAAATCAATTTGATGATTAAATAAAGAAGTTTTTTCTTAGTTCTATGTTTTTATTTTTTTGTACCACTTCTTTAAATACACTAGACTTCACAATCCTTGGATTGTACATCGATGCATAATTATTCATAAAATCATTTGATGTTATGTGTAACAAAATAGGCTTTCAATAGTTGGTATCAGAGGATGGTCTTTTTATTTTTTGAGATTATGAATAGAGAACCTTAGTGAAAACCATAAGGAAGAGGCTATGAATAAAAAAACATACCTAAATTTTGGTAGGTATAGAGTAAGTGGTTTCCATGAAAATACATTATTTTCAAGATAAAAACAGGTAGATATAGATTTGGAACAGATGTACCTAGGAGTGGGAACACTAAGAATGCATTTTGGACTTGACATGGGGTATCCTAGTACATGACAACAGGATTTGATGCACTTTTCATTTGACACTCATGTGGGATATTCCTTGGTAATTCATGAGCATGGTCCAAACATTCATTAAGGGAATAAAAAACCTATAAGAATATAAGTTAAAAAATAGATCACAGATAACCCAGATTGATACTTTAGTAATCACAAGTCTTGATATACTTCTCCTTCATATGTTTATCCCCTTCTATACAACATTAATTTTTTTATTCTCAATAGCTATGTATTAAAGAACTCTAATTTTACATTATGTTTCATAGATTATTGTGGGAAATAAAAGAACAAGTTACAACAATCAATGTGAAAGGGAATGTGAGGAATACCTAAATGATATGAATGATATGATGGGAATGGGTGCTCAAAACATCATGAAATTACTTAATCAGTTGGACCATGTTATGAATAATAACATTAAAAATGTGGAACTCCCTCCTCCTCCACGAAAATAGAATGTTTCCATAGAATCCTCCATGAAGAAAATGACTCCCATGTTAAGTGGATATTCTGATCCCATCCTTCTGAAATAGTTGATTAACTCCATTGAAACTATTTTCTGTATCCTCTAGTGCTTGGAAATATACTAAAGTTGTACTGGTGGTCTATCATTTTGATGGGGAAGCAGATCGGCAGTGGAAAATGATCAAGAATACAAATCCCCTAGAGGAAATTTATTCCATGGACTGGGAGGAATTCAAGAGGATGTTTTTCAATAAATATTTTCCACAAAACCTCCATATCAAGATGGAATGTTTGATACTCAGACTCATAAATAAGGAAGATGAGTCCATCAGGGCGTAAGAATCCATATTTATAAGGCATGGAAAGTACGCCATTGGCATTTTCATGAATATCAATATCAAGGAGGATTTATTCTTTAGTGGATGAATGTTGAGTCTACGAAAAGCATTGGAGATTCAAGATTTCAACATTTATGAGGAAATTTTCCACTGTTCCCTTAATGTTGAAATGGATATTTGATACATTCAGGGGTCTCATGGGCCCAATGACAATAAGAGAAAAAATGAACAACAACATGAGTGGTTCAATATACCAATAAAATGAAGGAAAGAAGCCTGAATATCCCACTTCTAAATTTTTTGGGAAGAAGCATCCTAGGAACAATCTAAAGGGAACCAGTAATTGCTTCAAATGTGGAATGTTGGGACATCTGGCCTAAAACGTCTGAAGGGATATGAAAAATCCTACTAATTTGGAAGATTAAAGGATGTTTCATATCAATTCTCAGCCAGTGGTTTAGTGTTACAACTTTATTAAGAATTTTAATTGTGAAAACAATTTCCCTAAGCCAAGGGTTGTCGGAGGAAATCAACAACAACCTAAAAGGAAACCAAAAGGTCCTATGTTATCACTACTATAGAGGTTGATTTGGACAATGATGTGGTGACAGGTACACTAGTTAATCATTCAAGAATATAGAATGTACAATATGATTCTAGTTCTATGCATTCATTCATATCTTGCATGTTCAGTAGAACTATTCCAAAAACCCCTCAAAATTTAGAGTACAAGTTATCCGTGAAAACAAAGACTGGGAAATTTCATTAATATATGGTTTATAAATCCTACCTGGTTGATTTTTTTTGACTAAACATCCCATAAAATATCATCATACTTACTTCAGTGTATTTTGATGCTATCAAGGGCATGGATTGTATATCATTATATAAATCCAACATCAACTCTCAGGAAATTGAGATCACTCTTCACATATTGAAGCATCCCAAAATTCATTAAATGTGTAAGAAGGAAGAAAAATATTAATTAGAAACATCTTCTTAGGTATGGATATTTCTTCTTTATGAGCAATCATATCTATCCCAAATTATTATGGCAAATGAGAGAATCATTCCTGATAAAATTCCCATCATGAGTGATTATACTGAGGTATTTGCTGAAGAGTTTTATAGTCTTCCTCATGATTGAGAGATTATGTTCTCAACTAATCATATTCCTAGATCTCTGCATATATCAAAGACACATTATAGAATGACCATCATTGATCTAGACGAGTGTAATAAGAAGTTATAGGACAATCTGTAGAATGGTTTTATATGCCTAAGTGCTTCACCATAGGGTGTTCTAGTAAACATCCTCATGAAGAAGGATGGTCCAATGATCCTCAACATTGATTATCATGATCCCAATAAAATAATGATAAAGCAAAAGTATCCCATTCCTAGGAAATATTAATTCTCCAATCCACTTCGTGGGTCCATCTATTAATATATGGTGGACCTTCAGTTGGGATATAACCAATTAAATGTGTGGAAGGAAGATATTCCCAACACTGCTTTTAGAACATGGTATGGACACTCTGTGTTCATATTTATGTCCTTTGGACTCACAAATGATCCAAAAATTTACATGTATTTCACGAATAGATCTTTTATAGATTACCTCGATAGATTTTTGGATTTATTTATTGACGATTATCTGAAATACTCCAAGACTATGGAGAAACATGAGGAGCATTTGAATACTATGATAAAAACATTGTGAAGGTAGAATCTATACGTAATGTACAATAAACATGTGTTTTGGAGTTATGAAGTATCAATCTTGTGGAATTTTATCACTAACAAAAAGATAATTGTTGACCCTTCCAAGACAAAGGCGACTGAAGAGTGTCCCATGCCAATATAAATAACAGATATCTGAAGCATTATTGGTCCTGCTGGGTATTATCGACAATTTTTGAAGATATCTTCATGATTTTCATACCCAATGACCAAACATACTTGGAAGGGAGTATTTTTTGTCTAGAATCATAATTGTGAAGATTTTTTCAAGGTGTTGAAAAATTAGCCAATCACTGTTCCAATACTCACACTCCAAAAATTAGAGAACTCATTATGATGTATAGTGATGACTCAAAGAAGGTATTGGGCAGTGTGATAATTAAAAATGATAATGTGTTGGGCTATTCCTAATGTTAACTAAAAATTCATGAGAAAAAATATCCCACACATGATCTAGAGCTAGAGGCAGTGATATTTGCATTGAAAATATGGTGAAATTATATCTATGGGGTGAACTGTGAGATTTATTCTGATCTTAAGAGTCTAAAATATATATTCAAACAAAAATATCTTAATATGAGACAATGATGATTTATAGATCTCATCAAGGATAATTACTGCACAATCCACTACCATCCCAGTAAGGCAATAAATTGTGGCAGATGCTCTATGTAGAAATAATCTTGCATCTTTATCAACGATGATAATTGAAAAAGATCATATCTTCTTTTATTTTTTTAGGATGGATATGAGAATAATTAAGGGAGTAACATCCTCAGTCCTTTCTAAAATGACTTCTCAACCATCACTAATGGTGAAAATAATGGAGTCTCAAAGAAAGGATCTAGATATTCTAAAAAGGGTGGAAGCTGTTAAAAATAGTAAATATTTTGAGTTCATGATTGATGAGGAAGGAGTTGTAATATTTGGGTCATGATTATGTGCACCATCTAATCCATAGATAAAGAAGGAACCTCTAAATGATGCACATAGCTCGACCTTCTCCACAAACTAGGGATCACTAAGATGTATCGAGATCTCCGAGAAACTTTTTAGTGGTATAATATGAAGAAAAAGATTGCTGAGTATACATCAATGTTCCTAGTATGTCCACAAGTTAAGGCTGAAAGACAGAATTCTAAGGGGATGATGAAACCACTACCCATGCCAACATGGAAGTGGGAGAACATAAACATGGACTTTGTTACTCAACTTCCAGGGACATCCCGAGGAAACAATGCTATATGGGTAATTGGGGAATGACATACAATGATATATCACTTTATCGTGATTTGAATGTACTTCTAATTAGATAAAATTTCACGTGTATATATATAATGTGGTAATGTTACATGGATTACCAGTATCTATTGTATTCGATCGTGATTCGAAATTCACCTCGATGTTCGGGAAAAATTTCTAACATGATTCAAGAACTAAAATAAACCTCAATATGGCCTATCATCCACAAACTGTTGGCCAATCGGATCAGACTATTCGGACACTAGAAGATATGTGGAGATCATGTTTTATAAACTTGAAAGGAAGATGGGACCAACATCGTCCAATGGTGGAATTCTCCTACAATAATAGTTTCTACTAGAGCATCTTAATGGCACGATACGAAGCCCTTTATGGGAAATTGTGCATAACACTGGTGTTTTGGGATGATGTTGGTGAACTTATTCTTTTAGGACCTGAAATGATCAATTAAATGATGGATTAGGTGAAAACAATTTAGTAGCTTGTCAAGGCAGCCCAATGTCGGAAAAAGTGTTAGGAAGATAATCATTAATGAGACCATGAGGTCAATGTTGGAGACATTTTATTTTTACACATATCTCTGTGGAAGAAGGTCATGAGGTATGGAAAGAAAATGAAGCTACATCCCAGGTATATAGGCCCATTTGAGATCTTTGATCGAGTCCGATATGTGGCCCATCAGCTAGCACTTCCACCTGCCTATCCAATTTACACAATCTAATTCATGTGTCTCTTTTAATGAAATACATACCAGACTCTTCACATGTACTCTATTCAAAGGTTTTACATTTAGAGGAAATATTGTAACTTGAGGAAGCACTAAAGGAAAATTTCCTGCAACTATTTATGACCTATAATATAAAATGGAATTTCAAGGGAGAAATTTCTTAATGGTAGAAGAATGTAACGTCCCAATTTTTTTTCAACATAAAGTCCCTTCTTATAATTTTTTCATATAATAACATTAATACAAAATACAACAAACTACTAAGTACTATGTGATGTTTAGGCATAATTTTGTCTCTTAGGTGTTATGAATTTCAAAAAGGGTTATCTATAATTGTTATCAGTATGTTATTTGGAATCTCAAAAGATAGAAATAATTTTTCATGAATAGTAACATACCCTTATGAATATTAACATACTATTATGAATAGTAATGAATAGCAACGAATAGGGAATGGGACAAAAAAATATAAACTTCACCCATGAATGTAAAAATACAATTTTGACATCTTATATGTGAAAAATACTTATAGTTTAAAAATTGGTATTTTTGTATGTCATAAATATTTTATTTACAATTTTAGGAATAATCTATTAATTTAAAATGGAAATTTATTTTCATAAAATGTAATCATAATTTTTTAATTTATTGTCTAATGGTTATAAGATAATTTTATAGGGCTATGATTTACTTTTCAAGGAGTTATAAAATGAGTTATAGTTTTAATGATGATTTTTTTGAAAAAATTATTATATTATTTCAAAAATAAAATTAAAAATATTTTGAAAAATATTTTAAAAAAATGGATTTTATTTTCTAATTCCACATGTTGAAAATATTTTATGGTGAATTTTTGGATATTTCTAAAATACAAGAACTTTTAGTGATTAGTAAAAATACTGGTTTGAGTTTTCAGTATGTTTAATGCCATCATAATGACGTAATAATTAAAATAAAATTATTTTCTACATGTTTATAGTAAAATAATATAATAGGTGTCCTAAGTGGTTAATTTCGTGGAAAATACCATGGTAAATCCCATGGTTTTGCAAAAAAAACACTAATGAGGTGTCCTTTGTAATTAATAGAAAACTCTCTCACTTTTACTATAAATACTCACTCAATACTTAATTTTATTTCATTTTATATCCTTAAATGTCAAATATATGAAATATTTACCACCCTAGGAGTCCTCCCAAGGTTTCTGTAGGCCCCCAAGGTCCCAAACATCATGTTATAGTAGTTACTTTACAAGGACAAGGAACCTTTCACCCCCCTCTTTTAGCGAACACTTCATTTATCTTATCTCTTTTAATTTCTAATTTTATATGTTGGGGTTTGATATTATGTATCCATATTACTATAAGTTTTATTACTATATGTTTATATTAAATTTCTTCTCTCATAAATTCATATTATGATATTTTATGTGATGTCATTAGGATGCGAAATTTTCCTATAATGTCTCTCATATTTTCATTAATTTTTAAGTTTATCTCTTTTCTTTAGTCACTATATTTCATTGAAATGTTATGATGACTCTAGTACCTTAATTGTACTATGATATTTTCATGATAAATTAATAATTCATAATAATCTCTCTTTTACCGTTCTTTTATACTAAAAATGAAAACTCCATCTAAGATGTGCTTATTTTCCACATTCAGGGACGATGAGTTTTCAATTTCTGTTACCATATTAATTTCAAGTTATGAATCCATTTTAGTGGGTGAAACATAAAATAATATGGTTATTATGTCTCATTTATGCTTATTTAATTTGTTTACTCCTGGTTTATATTTATATAGAAAAATGTGTCTGTTGTGTTTAAAAAACCGCCAATTAACCCAAACAGTTGTCATTAAATAATTTATATAATAGTTCATCTTCACGACAAGTAACCATGTGGAATTTTCAATCATTTAACCTCTTGTATTTTCACTAATAAAATATCAGTCAAATTATGAAAAACCATCCACATTTTACATGATTCTATGAACATTAATATAAGTGAATCGATCATTAGAAACAAGGAAACAAAAGCGTTCGAACAATGAAATTGAACCTCATAACCACTCTAAATAGTTGTTAAGGAAATAAATTTTTTTACTAAATAATTTAAATATATAAGAGGTAATTTAATTACTAAATTATAAATCAAATTTGATTATTCCGTTTTTAAATTTCAAATGGAGAACACCATCGGACTTATGGTAAAGGATCCACTCCATTTAACTTTTATTCAAGAATATCCTCTTTTCTATGCCATTTTATGTGTAATACCTATTGATGGGGTATGATTTATCACCTCCCCCATAATTTCCTAATGGTTTATAAGTTATGATAAACCCATTTCTCTCTCATGATCCCTCTTAAGAACAACTGATATCAGGCCGATAATCCATAAGGCAATCTTCCCGAACCCCCCTTTATTCATTGAGGTTGTTGTACCATTCGTTTTACCCAAATGAAGTTATATTTTTTTATTATGAAAAACTTATAAATTCTATTTATATGAACCGTACTCATGTTTTAGTATCCATCTATGATTCACCTTTGTGGATATACATGATTCGAAGTGATTCCCTCCTCAATACATCCCTATAATGAAACACATTTTAAGGTTACTTCCCAAATTTATACCCCATTTCAATTGTACTCTATCCACTTTTTTAATCCACAATTATCTTTATAAAATTATTCTTTTTATTATGAATACCTTATTGGTTTAGTAATGGTTTTTATGGATGATTTCTGTCTTTTCTATTTTAAAGTCTCTATAGTATTTTCATTAAAACTATACAAAAATGTTTTAATGCTAAAAATTATCAAATATATTTATTACATGTTATCAGTTATGTTTGACATAAATTAACTTGATATATTACTTTTTACCTTATTAAAGTCCATGTATGTTCTAATTTCTTTCTTTCATGGACACTTTTATTATAATCCCCTTATGTTATGCTTTGTGGCATGATTATGTTACCCAATTATTTCCATGGGTACCCATTATGTTTATGTAAGATTGATTATCTATGATTATTTATGTGAAAAAAATATTCATGAAAAATGTTATGTGTACTATAATATATTATTATGATTAAAATAATGTGCTATTATATGTAAATGTCTAGGGACCCCATAGAAACATTGATGGTCCCAACACCTGAGGCCTGCTACCAAGAACTCTTCTTCTTATAGAAAAATTTTGGTTCCCAACTTGTGTAAAAACTTTTTATTAGTGTCATTTCTATATCACCACTACCTTACTATAATACTATAGAATCATTAGAAGCATAAATGGTGTAACTGCATACTGGATCAATGGATGGTGTTCCCCCTCAAGACTCCTCGCTCAGGAATCTTCATCCATAAAAAGATTAGGGTGAAGGGAAAAAGTTCATTGAACTTCATACTAGTATCATTCATAGAAATACACCCTTTATTAAGATAGTGGGTCTCCATCCTCTTATTATCCTTAATAGTCAATAATAGAAACATTTCCTAAAACTCCTTTGGGAATTTTACCCATGAAACATCATTCTCCCTTTACTCAGAATGGTACAACGTCCACCACTGACGCACAACTCTTTTCATTTGATTGACCACCAAATGAACCTTTTACACCATCAATGTTTAGATAAAACCAAAAGGAATATCCAAGAACTCTAGAAAACTCTCTTTTCCATATCATAAAGTCTTCCCTCACACATTTCCAAATCATGTCACTAAAAAACAGACTATATCCTCTACCACTAATCATCATCCTTAGCTAGATCAACCATCTATCGATCAACTGAATAATCTTTATGAGCCTCCAAATCTAGATCCACATGTGTACATTGACCCTGAGACATTTTGGAAAGAGAAAAAATAATTTACTAATCATGATAGTAAATAATTTCATTATTATATATTTTAATCATATGTAATCTATTTATGTCATTTTATCCATGTTTAATTTCCCCAAACAAGCCATGTCAAACATTAACACATGTCATAATGGATCATATAAATTTCATATGTCTCTACCATAAATTAAATCCCATCTCACTTAGTCATTAAATAATCTAAGAATATGTGCACTAGATCATCTCAGGCCCTAAAATCCAATGTACTAGTTGGTATCCTTAGCCTATGTCACATACCACGGACAATTGACATCGTTCCCATACTTACCCTTAAATTCCACACTTTTCCTACATAGAAACAAGACCTAATCCCTCACCCATCATCTCTAATACAACTATTTCAGGACCCCCTCCCACCAAATATGTTGTAATAAAGAGAGAGAGATAAGGACCCCCCCAAGTCTCTCCTCCTGTAGGCACTGAAAAGGTGACTAGCACCGAGAGTATAAAAATATAAAAATATGAGATTAATTTACCTATATAAGATAAATGATTAAGATATGTGTAGTATCAACCATAATCAACTCGATGACCTATATATCAGAAAACAAAAAAACCTAAAATACATGTGTAAATAATATCGATAAAAATAAAATCTCACAAGAGTAAATTCCAAAAAAAAAATTAAACAGTGGAATGAAAACTATCCCAAGGTATGAGCTAGTAATAGCCAACATTGTTAATAAAATACTCCTAGAAAATTGAACACAATTTGTATATATATAAGGTGAGAATACAAGTATGCTCAGTACGAAAACTAATGTCTCTCATTCACAAGTGGAAGGTGAATACTAATGCACCCATTAGAAAACAACAAAACCAGATTGAACATACATGTATGAGAACCATAACCCCAACCGAAACAAGTTCATGTCACTAAATAACACATCCAAGTAATATAATATAATATAAATTGCATCGATGATAGAGTTCCCCACACCGCTTTCAGAACGATTTGGTACACTCACACCCCAACATAAAACGTCCCAGTGCTCCCACATCTACAGAATAAATAAAATCACAACAGGATTGGACACACATAGTCCACACCTCACAACACATCTCGCATACAAAAAATTGGGATAAACATTTCATCACGTCACATCGCATTGCACCCTCACACACTTGTTCTCACATCAAATCTCATCCAAAAGAATCCTATGATAACACATCATAACTCATCATGAGGAAACCTAGGCCCAAACATCACAAATATCCCAAAAATATCAAGGCCATTATTTCCTAGAAGGGCGAACACAGAAGAGAAAGTGGCCATCCATTCATCATCCCACTGGGATGTTGGGAAAGGCACCCCCAAGTGACAATGAGGGTCTCAGAACATAGTGCTCGACTTTGGTCGGGTGCCTATAGAATTCCCAAGAAAAATAAAAATTATAAATAATTATATAAATATCCAAAAATCCCCACCAACGGGTTTAAAATCAAATCACCAAAAAACCTACAAGGTCCCCTTCATTCGCTTCAATGACTAAATTCACAACCCCACATCAGGAAAAGTCAATCCATAGTTCGTTTTATGTTTTTTATTATATTTATTCCAATTTCCAAATTATACATTACCAAACCATTACATTAAATCATGTAAATAAAATTATATACAAATCCCATTATTATCACCACCCATACTAGTCGTCCAACTAAAACAAAATAGCAAAAAACAAGAAATAAATTGAAATACCCCAACAACCACATCCACCACTGCCTTCCATCGCAATCCCACTTCTCAACCATATCATGCCACTACCCCAACATACATATTATCTCATACCACATCATAATATATTTTCAAATTTAGAAAATATTATCTTATTAAAATTTCACTTTGTTAATTATGGGTGTTGTCACCCAAGCCATTAGATCCAGGTTAATATAATCAATTAGCAGAATATATGTTTTTAACTAGTTATTTATTATCTTTATTGTCATCAAATACACTTCATACATTCCATAGATAAAAAAATATAAGGTAAATAATGTAACACAAATTTCTATGTTTATCAGTGGGTAATTTCCCCATTCAATTCATAAAATCAATGAATAACAAATACGTCTTAAGATCATACACCACACCCCCCTTACAAATTCTATTTCATTTAATTAAATTTTTTTATCTTTCTTAATCACGATTCTACAATATATATAAGGATAATAATTATATATGCATACCTCATGATGTACATAAAATGAAAAAATAGAAATACAACCTGGAAGGAAGAAGAATTTCACCAACTTGTTGCGCCAAAATAGGGGGTGCGCATAGAGGAGGAAACTACCCCTTTGACATTTAAAACTCACACTAACTATATCATCACATTATATGACTCATATTTATAATTTTTTGGGGAATCTCATATCAAGAAAATAATAAGGAATGAATAAGGAGAATATCTCTACCTTATAAAGATTAGATTTGAAACTAATTGGATTTGACATTGTTTAGTTGATCATTAAATGTAGATATCATTATAACAAAACATTTTAATTTTTTTGAAAGAATAAATACTTTTTATAAACTCAAGATATGATTTATCCATTATGAATGTACTTTATAATCCATTAATTATGCTATTAACCCCATTTATCATCATAAAATATGTAAATAAGGGAAAAAATAGAAAAATTTGTAACATGGTTCATGAGTCACCACCATAATGAGTCTCTTCACATATTTTTCTCCGCTAGGATCAATCACAAATATAATGAGTCAGCGCCATGATGAGTCACTACTAGGATGAGTCACCACTAGAAAGTGTCACTGCCAGGATGAGTCACCCCCATGAAAATTCGTAATCAGGACAAGTCACCACCAGGATGAGTCACAACCAGGATGTGTCACTACCAGGATGAGTCACTTCCAAGATGAGTCACTGCCAAGATGAGTCACTACATGGATGAGTCACCTGCATGATGAGTACCATTAAGAATGAATCACAGTTATAACGAGTCACCACTAGAATGAGTCACTACTATGATGAGTTATCAATAGATTGATTCACCGTTAGGATGAGTCACTGGAAGAATTAATCACTCTTAGTTTGAGTCACTGCCCGGATGAGTCCCCACCAGGATGGGTCACTATCGGAAAACTGTAAATTTGGATAATTTTTGGAATGTATCACCACCAGAATGAGACACATGTTTCAAAAACACCCAAAAAACCACCAGATACCTCAATTACCATATTTTGGTAAAATATCATTCCAAAAGGTTTAGGTCGTTGCATTGATATATATTAGAAGATAGTCCTCTAGAAGATTCTCAATAACAACTCCAAACTAAAATCTAGCAATGTACATCTCGGTTACCAAGCCCATCTAGGAACCTAAAAAATATTATTATTTATATAGGGTGAGCATAACATGTATACATAGAAGAATCATACTGAAAGTCTAAATTCACCATGTGAAAATTGAATGTTAATGATCTAATTAACAAAAAAGAACCCAGAAGTTCCTAAATAGGTCAAATAACAAATTCCATCCTCATTATGGATCACTCAAAAAATCACACATCCAATATAGTACTATAATATCAATATCATAATAAAGAAAGACTCCCCATAGTATCTTCTCTACTCATTTTATTCTCTCATTCCCCAAAATCGAATGTCTTGCACTCTCGTAACATCTATACAAACCAAATCACATCACATCACATCATCATATCAAAACTCACCTAAAAAAACCTAAGACACCACATAAAACTTTGTTCTAGGTCACATGGGATAACCCATCACATCTATTCTAATGATTCACAGGCCCACATATTACACATCAGCCCAAAACAGCATGGTTTTCACTTCACACCTTGCCCAAAGAAACCTTAGAAATAACTAATGTTAGAGAAGATGATGTGAATATGGGGTATCTATTAATACATATTACCATCAATCTATATATTTTGAAACCAAATTGAAACCTAGATCCACTGACTATTGGTAAGGTTGTCTAAATCTGTTGGGCCTATATAGAAATAACATATAAATACACGATATATATATGTCACACAATACCTAACCTATGGGATACTCAATATTGAACTGGTGTAAAAACACATAACCAACACCAAACCAAGCCATAAATATTGTTATATCTTCCACTGCTACATGAAACACATCAAACAACCTTCAAATGAGGAACACATATTCCCACTCTCATTACAAGTTCAATCCTTTTCATGATTGAAAATTTTACCACTAAACTTCATTTAATTTTCCACTTGATCCTAATTTACACTACTCATTCATTTATTCTTTTTATTCTACATCGTAATTTATTTTATTCCTAACTGTGAATCTAACACAACTATGACTCCTGACAACTATCCTGGAACACAAATCCATTACCACAATACTCAACAAACACCATTGTTTCTGTTCCAAATTCACCAAGCCACCACACCAGAACAACCACACATCAAAAAACCCAACCATATATAAAAAAACACTGTATAAAAAAACAAAACATCATGTGATCACATATTCACACATGACACCATAAACATTATTCACCACATCCTCACATCACAACCACTATGATCCATATTCTTCAATTTCCAAGATCTCAACCATGCCAACTAGACACTACATCATTCCCCTTTCATCACACAACCCAGCTGGTGAAATCCATATCCACACAACATTCTAAACAATATAGTGTAGAATAAATACCACTAACACACCCTAAAATAACACATCCTAGACTACATAATTTATTCAAGAGAGTTTTTAAAGTAAAAAAATTATTTACCAAGGGTATTATCAATCAAACTAGATTTTAATGGGGAAATAACTCTATTAATAATATATAAATTCTTTATACTTTTATTTAGGGTGAAATCACACAAAAACATACAATGTGTCTCAACTCATATCATCTATAGTATAAAAAGGTCTTCAAATAATTGTTAAATTTTTATTCTCAATATCCGAAAAAAACATAAACCACAATATCAATGAATCAAAATCATAACATGTCACCCCATCCCCATCTATTTTAGTTATGATTATTATTTTACGTAATTTACATCAACCCTTACTAACCATGTTAAGGAAACAAAACCATACAATCCCACTGATAGAATGATATAAGGTCATAATGAGGATCCCCTACCTTAAATAAGCTATCACGAATCAATGTACACTATAGGGTGAAGAAGAAAAATCATAGAATCATCAACCAGACAGGGAAACCATGGATCGACCTACATTTCATCAAGGGATAGTCAAAAAAACGTCCCCAGTCACCCCCAAACTAAAACAAAAATGCATCTTATGATCACAGACAGAATAATGATAGAAACAATGGACAAAGGGATTAAATCATACCATATATTGACAAAAATCTTCCACAAGAACCTAATGATCATGGAGAGGGAAGATAGGATACAAATTCACCCAAAATATCATAGGGTTCATTAGAAAAATTATAAAGGCAACTATAGAATGATAATAGAATCATTTGAATAAATATAACTAGACTATAAGTCACCCTATTTATGGATTAAATTAATTGGGGTCCATTGGGTACACGATAAAAAACCAAACACAGTTCATTAAACCCTTTTCTTCTAAAATTCATGGAGTGCAGGTCTTTGTAAAACATATAATTTAAATTACATTTTGACAACATAAACATTTTATACATATTTTCTCTCTCTACATGGAAGAAATAAATAAAAAATAGAAAATTATTTAAAACACAAATTAATAAAATAAATTCTACTTTTACATCTTCTTTTCAAAACTTCTTCACAGTTGCATATCCAACTCGATAAAACCTCATCTATGCCCCTCTGAAATACTTGTAGCCAGAAACTGGTTATTTAATAGGTTGTTAACGCATGAAAAAATAATGAATGAGAACTAAACATGTTTATGAAATTCATGAGCATAAATATTACACACAATTTACAAATGGATTTTAATATGAGGAGTTCAATTCCACATTTTATAATATCGAATTAAAACAAAAACCAATCTCCAAAAACATTATTTTTATTCATACATTAATTTTTTAAAATATGTATTAAAATTTCATGAAGGAATAAAATTCGATCTATAAGTGTTTTATTTATTTAATAATACATAAATCAACTATGGATTCAAAATTTTATTTGTTTTTTCCTAGGGATGAAAATCCAGCACACTATTTAGTGAGTACCGATACAATATAGTGAGCTATGTTAATTATTTTCTAATTGTTATAATTACACTTCCTTTTATTATATATGATCTCTGAATTAGTTATTTATATATTTTTTATTCTATACATAAATTTTAAATGGGATATGTAAAAAATTTAATATATCTAATTCAATAAATACTCTGGTATCTATAGTTTTTTTAAAAATTATTTTTTATAAGGAAATTTCTATCACAAGAAGTTATATATGGATATTGAATATCAGATCATTATTTTGGATGACACGAAAAATGTTGATTAGTGTATTACATATCATTATATCTGTTAAATTAATGAAAATTTTGTATTGGGATATTCTAAGAGATTTATATCTATTTTTTCACATATTATATGATACATCCTAATCATTAAAATATTATGAGTATTTATATAATGATATCCTTATTTTTTGATATGAAATTTTTCCTGATATATAAGAAAACAACATTGTGATGATGATTTTAATCTCTATCAGTTTTGACATTAAAATTTTGTATATAACGGGAAGTAATATATGGGATTTTTTTCCATAGCCAAATATTTAGACTCTGAAAATATAATATACAAAAACAAAATATATCTCTATTTATGATATCATGTTTAAAAAATTAAATTATAATCAATAATAATCATGGAAGAGTTCCTAAACAGTTCACCTGAAATCTACATGAGCTTATACCATAATGAAATTATTTTTTATGATAGTATTATCATTTAAATTGTTAATATCTTATAGTAATGGTATGAATTTTTATTTATTTATTAAATTTATGTTTTAAATATTAATGATTTTTTTTGTATATTTAATACATCAAAAAATTAATTTATTTATAAAAATTTGTTATTTTAAAGTATTTGAGATGAAATCAAAGTGATTTGTGATAGTTTTATATCAAAATTTACACTAGTTATACCAAAATATTAAAAATAATTTTCAAAAAACATAGAGAATGTTTGATAAAATATTAAAATATTTTTTAGTTAAAATGATTATTGGAAATTAAATTCACTTAGGAATAATTATATTTGTATAGTGTGACTTGGCTTCATACTTTTCACTATCATATTGGATAATGTTTTTTAATGTGTTTTTTTGTTAACTATTGTACCATATATACTATTGAGTTGGATATTAGTGTCTTATGATTTTAATATGTGATTTGAAAAGTGGTTCTTATACTATTTCCATGTGATTCTTACAAACATTTATTGGATATTATAATAATATTTTTATAATGGATTAATATCTCATATAAGCCGCTTCGGTGATGGCGTAGTGGTGCAAGGTTGAGGGACACAACAAACGTTGTTCGGTGAGGTCTGGGGTTAGATTACTGGGAGCCTGCTCTTGGGTGAATTTATGCCTCCCAGGTACCACTCATCTTGTCGGGTCACCCGATGTCTCATCGGTTGGGCAGAATGGGCGCAGTTCACCTAGTTGACGGATTGCTATGATGAACCATCACCGATCAAGGTGTTACCCCATAGGACGCACTGTCATCTGAGTTGGAAACAACACCTCCCCAGATGGGGCATCTCCGGATGATCTCTTCGTGGGGATGGGGGTTCTCGAGTGTGGAGGGTTCGAAAAGGACACTCTCGAGGATTCCCATTAAAAACATAATATATCTCATATAATTTGTTATAAAATATTCATATTTTTCATTGCAAATACATTTTGGTTTGGTTGGTGGCTAAAAAATAAAATTATTAAAATTGTAGAAGCTTCCATATATAAAGGGGATATCATGAGTTTCAATATTTCTGATATGTGTATAAAATTAGTTTAATCCTTAAAACCAATAAATATAAAAAGGAATAAAATTACTTTTTAATTAAACAATATATATTTCCTCTATCCTAAAATTTGGTAGTTCATGTTTATTAGAGTGCATGTGGATTATCATGTATATTCTATAATCGTTAACAATCAATATTTAGAGGATATGAATTTATATTTTAATATGTGATCATCTTATCTTGCTCTATTATTTGGGATATGCTATGATTGATAAACCAAATTTGAGGTAATTAGATGATTGAATTTGGTATAATTCAGATTATGAATTTGGGAATCAAGGTTTCCACTCAACCTCTATATAATTATAGGTAATATAATTAGAATCCATGTCTAGTTAAATAGTTTTAAATTTATATATGTGATCATGTATGTTAAGTAATGAGGAATTATATATCAATGGAAACTAGTAGATATGGTTTAAGTGGTATTCATTTTAGTTTTACTATATTAAATATGATAACATAAGGAATATTTATGTTAAAAATGATACTCACTCAATAAATATATTTTCTTATTTCTTATAATGTCAGTAAACCCAATCATCATGTTACCATGTATATAGGATTTTATTTTAAAATTTATTTGTTCACTATTTATTGTGGTTTTTGAAAATTTAATATAGGGTTTTTGTGGAGGCCATTTCAGTTAGTAGCATCAGGCATTCACTCCCACTCATTTTGGGGATCTGTGTTGGTTTTCTAGTATCTTAATTATTGAGACCTAGTGTAAATCAAAATAGGTTGAATATTGATGTATGGTTTTTCGTTTTTCGTTTTTACTTTAGCCTTTATCTATAACTTTCACAACAAAGAAGGTTCTCTCAATTTATGGTTTTTATTCCCTATTTTCATGTTTTTTTCTATATTTCTGGTTCTCATAGTTTCAGCCTGAATAAATGAATTTTATATATTGAGTATAGATATGTGAGTATAAGTTATATTATTCATTTAATTTTATTAAATTTAAATATCTTTATGTAATACATTTTTATTACAAATAATTGGGTTCATCTAGGTGAGACTGAGTATATTCTGATTAAGTTATTTATTGATCCAAAGTGAGACTAGAAGATAAACTCATGTGTGAGATAGAATGTTTGAGAGTGGTATTGAATGGTAGTTTTGATGTGTGGTTTTATGGTTATTTTTTCAATGATGAATTTATTTATTAAAATTATTTTCATCATGTAATTCCTATGATATTTTCAGGGGAATGTTTCGGGAAAGACCTACAGTTTTTAGGGTGATAGTGGTTGCTAAAAGTGAGAAGTCCAATTTTTCATGGATAATGAATTTTGTGTAATCTATTTCTACATTTAAGTGATTAATTTAAATTGCAGGGAATGAGGTTTCCCAATGTTGTGACCATGGTTTTTGGTTATTTGTTTCACTAAGGTTGATCGAGAGGGACATTGGGGTCATGTGCACATAGGATAGGATCAATGTGGTGTTATTAACCAGTCATTATAGATGTAGGGCTCCATAAGAAAATTTAAAAAAATGTGACTTGATAACCATAGTTGTTGATGAGGTGGTAATCATCTATGATCATGGTTTTTGGTAACTGAGACCAGTGATATGATGTAGTTGATTCCATCATTTGGCGGTGGTTGGGACGATCGGTTGGGGAAATGATGCTCTCTCACAATATTGTGGTCATTGGGAAGGAATTATTGATGATTAAGTATCATCATTCTCTGGGATCATTTCTATATTTTTTTTAGTGGTTATATTAAATAATTATAATTACATAGTAATTTTTATATATCATTTATTGTGACTTGGGGGATTTGAGATGATTCAAAATGGTAATTTGGGAATGAAGGCAACTGGTTCCATGAAGTATGCGATGATGATTAGAATTTGATGTCATGTGTTGTAGAAGTAGTTTGAATTCTAGAGGATCTTAAATAACGAATAAAAATGGTTGAATCGTTCAACTCTAGCATAGGATGAGGCAGATAAAGGCTTACTCAGGATTTAATAGTATGAGTGGAGTTGGTAACGTGATACAAACCAATTGAAATATGTTTTAGATTTTTATTGGAATTGGTATATGTATATATGTGAGATGGGTATTCATTAGTTATTTACAAGAGATTTGATACTCACAACTCTTAGATTATCTATAGGTTTCATATAGATATTATCATTTTTATAATAAGAAGGGAAATAATCGTCAACTCTAGGAGTTTAGTTGACAAGGGTGTTTAGATGATGCATGCTCTTTATGGCCTGGTATTTGGTTGACTCGTTTGGTGGTTTCATGGTACCAATCTAGTACCTTATTTTGATTAATTTTTTTGTCGTGTACATATATGATAGACCTATCAGTGATCTTGTTTACTCATAAATTTATGTCTTGATATAACAATATAATCAGGTTTATAGAATGTGTATTTTGGATCATTGTTTTCATTGCATGATTTTTTTCTGTTATGTTATTTTTATTATTAACATAATAATAATAATAATTATTTTTATTATAACAATCATTAGATGTAATTTTCCCCCCACTAACACTAAAAAAACCGTCCATTCTATTTAGAAAAATTTGGAATATAAGGAGGCATGCCAAAGGTAATATGGATTCTCTAATCTAGAAACCAATCAAAAGTAACTATTCCGGTATATCACACATATGATGTACATAAACCTATTAGAAAAGTATTGGAAGTATCATATTAGTAATTTTCTCTTTAAATAAATATAAAATTTATATTTTCTCATATTTAGTCAAAAAATGATTTCAAATTATAACATAAAAAATTTATATATTTGATTGAATTATTTTAAAAAATTATGAAAAGGATTATTGGTTTTTAAATTCATTAAATATAGGATGATGCTTATACCTAAAAATTTTAAATTTTAATTTCATGAATTATTACACTAATTACCTGTAGTATTCTCACCACAGACATATGGATAAGAAATGCATCCAATGTCTCCCTAAGGATAAATTAGAGGCATAATTTTATTATCTACAATTTGATTCCGAAGAAAGTAGTTTAATGGAAAAATATCTTTTAATATAAAATTATAGAATTATAGTTGTGAATAGGAATAAATAAATAAATATATATTTATATACCAAGTGACGACACAAGATGGTGGTGGTTTTAGATATTTTAATGTTTAAAAAATATATAATTTTTATAGTTATGTATTTAATATAATTAAATTTTTATAAATTCATCAAATGTAAAAAAAATAAAATTTAATAACAAAATTATCATTTGAATGTATTAATATAATTCCATCATACCAAGGAGGGGAAAAGATATAATAAAGCATTATGGATAACACTAATAAACTTTAGAGTTTTTTTTTATTTCCTACTATATAAGGTAATCCATTTTAGAATAATGTGTCTCCCTTGATAACATTAATTTTCAATGGGGCATTAATCCTATGATTGAAATTTATAAATAAAAGGGAATTATACAGAAAAATAAATTATATTTTATTATAAATAACCTAAATCAAATAGACTCTCCATTATATGAATGTATTGTCTCTAGAAGGTAATACCCTAAAAAAATGCAATTACCTCCAATTGTCTCTTAATGGGGGATCAATGTGTATTAGACCAAATCAAACGAGACAAATTATGAAAATAAAAAAATAAAGGCTCTTTATGAGAATCACCATAAACCTAAAATGCATTGACATAAGAGATAATCATTGAAGAACAATGGGACTTACTATAAAGTATAGAAAAAATGACCCCCACTATTAATGATGAAATATACCATCATATCTAGATTTTAGGATATTTTTATAAGTTTTAATTTTATTTGATATAAAAGTAATAAAAAACATATAAGAAATTTAATGGGATGTTGATTCATAATCATACTTTTAAATCATTTTTTTAGGGTTGGTAGTTTTTTATGGAATATAAATTTAAGAAAATATGTTTTAAAAAATATTTATCTATTTATATGAAACTCCAAATCATTACATCCCTTCATTTTCTATATAGTTGAAAAAATATATAGAAAAATACTATAGACCCCATATAGAACCATTTAATTTTTGAATAATCATTGTAGTAGTACCACAAAAATAATATCCCACTCACAATGAAGGTAAATTGTTTCTATTAACTAGGTTAGAGGATGTGTGAATAATTATAGGGACTAGATGGTGATTCATGGTGAGTGGTCACAGGGTGTTTTCATGAGGGTGTGTTCACCTGGTAGGAGAGGTAGGGTGTTGTTAATGGTATTCTATAGCGGAGTAAAATGTGTATTTGTAGTGAATTATTTATGGTTCTCAACAGGTAAGATGATTGGTCGTTTGGAGGGAGTAAGAGGGTGTGGTTTAAATTATTTATTAGCATTTATGAGAGAATATTTAAATGGAATAAATGTGGAAGAAGGTTATTGACGTAAATATATTTTATAAATAGGATTCTATGGTAAAAATTATAATTTTTACAAATGATGATTCACTTTATATACCTTGTATTCTAATCAATTTAGAGGAATCTTGAAAAACAAAATTTGAAGGTATTTCTAATTCATATAAAACCATTTCATTGTTACCAAAAAATTTAAATTAGGTTTCCAATTATTCTTCCTTCCTATTACCTAATACCAAAAATTTCTTCCCTGAACAACACCATAAGAACGCCTATAATAAATATTTCATTTTTGTATTGATGAAAGTTTCACAACATTCATTTTAATATAGTGGATAAAAGTATGGGATGAACCAGTAAATCAATAAATTTTGAATTATATGGGAAGTGATATGAACATTACTTGGGGGGAATGCTGATAATACAAAATATGTCATACAAGAGAATACGGAGTATGAGACTCAGTATAATATGAAAATTTTATCACTATTGTAAGGTCTAAAAGTAGTGGATAACTCTACAATAGATCAGTATCATATATTCATACCACCATTGGTGTTTCATAATTCATGATATGTATGAAATATATAACAATTTACAAAGGGAAAGTATTTTATTAGTACCTATATATCTCAGTAATGGTTAAATAACTATGAAACTACCCTATTATCTGGATAAAAATTTTATAAGGAAGAGTTCCTATTGTATGAACCTGAAAATTAAAACCCGAAAAACAATTTAAATAATATTTATTAATATAATATTGAATAAAATATTATAAAAACAAAATAAAAGTACATATATTTTAATTTAATGTACTAAAATATAAATTTACAGGATTACGAGATTATAAAGAAAAATATATAAGAAAATATTATAGATCATGGGAGAATACCTATAGTTTCTTCAACAATACTCTCATAGATAGAGTAATCATTCAAAGAATACATTATTGTCATGATATAATCTAATAGGTGAAACCAAGCAGTGATCTAATAAAAAACAATACATGTGATTAGGATAGGGATTTGTAATGAATTAACATGTATATTAGATTTAATTATGTCCCATTTCTAGTTAATGTATATATGTAATACTTATTTTTTTAAAAATTAATATGAATTTGGGTTTAATATTTTTTATTTAAGACCTGTAATTATAATCTCATCATTTTTATGTTATTTATTTTATTTCATTTTGTTAATACCTGTTCTATTATAAAATGTGTGGATTATTATAGCTCCAAAGTGAATTTTTGATAGTGGAAACTCCAAATATTCATTCTCCAGTATACACAAACTTTAGGATTTAGAGTTTACTATATGGTTGTGAAACAAAAAAGATAAATAAGTATAATAATAAAATGGCACTAACTTGGAATTTCCCTTTTTTGCGACTGTACGTCTAAAAAACCCTATTAAGAGGAGGAGTAAACTAAGGTGATCTTTATATTTTATTTATAGATCTTTTTCTCATAATTTAATGAATAATTAAACTTTTCAATTCATAACAAACATGAAAAACATTATAAAAATAAAAGTTAATGTGATGTGACATAAGGATTCTTCTTGGTTTACACATAAGAGACACATACATGGAGCATTAACCAATACTATGTCAAGGTACTAGGTAAATAATGAAATAAATATCAATGGTACACCATTTATGAATGAATCACAACTAAATCAAATTATTTATATGAAATTATTTTTTATACATTTTTTCATGTCCATTTTCTTAATTAAATTTGTTTTAAATTCATAAATTGTTCTTATATTCTAGAATAATAATATAAAAATTAATATAATGTTTAATGGATGATTATTTCAATATTATTATATAATTTTATAATTTGTTGATAACGATATCATTTTTTTAAAATTATTTTTTAAAATTATTTTAATAAAATTATTTTATTCGAATTTTTTGAATATGTTTTTCTTAAATATATTTTCTCTAAATTTGAGAAATTAATGTATTCATTTTCTATATATATATATTTATTTTTTATTATATTTCATATTATTTTTGATTCTTTAAAACAAATCTTTAATAACACAATTATATATCGTCATTTTTCATCTCAAATTAATAATTTTTATTGAGTTTATACTTTTCTAAACTACTATTAGTCTTCTTTATTCCTAAGTTCAGGCCCCATTCTTCCATCAATATACCCACTCACCCGAAACGCGATGTTATTATATTGGAAATTATTTTGTTCCTTCCCAAAAATACAAAATGGGAAATCATTTGTGTGACCCTTCATTAATCTTTCATCCATTCCCCCACCCCACCCCACCCCTGGTAGTTGACT
Source organism: Viscum album (assembly GCA_963277665.1). Taxonomy (NCBI): domain Eukaryota; kingdom Viridiplantae; phylum Streptophyta; class Magnoliopsida; order Santalales; family Viscaceae; genus Viscum; species Viscum album. Next base: position 1,141,923,282 of record OY728159.1, on the reverse strand, counting down.
CTATTCATCAACTTCAATGGCTAGGAATAACTGTTTTTGGGGAATTTGATGGTGGACTCCTTCTATGACCCACCTTCTATGTTGAAAAAAATCCACAATATTTTTTATAGAGAATTATCTTTTAGGAATTAGATCTTAACTATCATGGTTATTCTTATATTTTTCATAATGTTATTATTTTCGTAATTGCATCCATGATGTCACCTAACCAAGCCTTCAGGGGATTTAATTGGTGCTCATGTTTATGGTCAAGAAAATTATTTCCTATTTTTTCATATTCATTTAATTAATCACAATGAATTCACTTAATTGAATACATGAAATATAATCAATTTGGGTGAATAAGACTTTATTTTTACGACAAATATTATCATTACCACTACATTTGGATCTTGCCACCAAACTAAGAAATTTATTTAGGAATTGAGCATGTTGATGGTTGTAAAATATGATTCCAAGAGGGATCATAGGATTAACAACATCACTATTAAAGCCACTATGGATCATATGAGGAGTATTATAAGAATCTTTTTGTCAATTATTTTTGAGACCTACTACACTGATTGATCAAAGTAGTTATTGATAAGAGCTTCATTGGATAAAAAAGATAACTATAATCAAATAGGAATGTAAAACTTTTTATGATGTTTCTTGTATTAGTCTCATCCAATTTTGTATTTCAAATGTACTAAGGGTGCCTTATTATAGAAGTTGAAGAAAAATAAATAAATCTTGAGATTGATTATTGGATATGATAATGATTGAATCACTAAAGATAAATAATGTCTGAGGATGATTATTTGTTGTGAGAAAATGAATAATGATTTTAAATTGTTTGGACATATTTAATATGATAAAACCATTGATAAACTAGATCCACAGATATCGTAGATGATTGAACATCAATGAGAGATGAAATTTTGAGCTTGGTAAAATATTTGTTCGATAAGAAATTACAAATTGATGATGATATATAGAAAATGATAGATACTTTATCACTGGTTTTTTGGTTTGAATATATGATTCATTTAAAGAGACAATTGGTCATTGAATTTATTAATTGATCTAGCTGCAATGGTTTATATAGGGTCACCTATGGTGGTAATTCAACTATTAATGTGAAATTTCAGTGTCATGTAGAGGATTTTAATGTTTATTTAACCTCATGAATCCATATTGAAGACAACCCATTGTTTATAGTATTTTTTCAGGATTTTATACTTAATTGAAGTTAACAACTCACCTTTTGATTTGAATTTCCTAGAATGAAAGAAAACCCTACTAAAAATGAACATTAATAGAGAGTGAAATTTGATTCCAAAGACAAATTTTAAAAGAACCATGATGATTGATTTAGAATTAAAATTTAAATATATTTTTATAAGACTCAATTTAAATAATTATCACAAAATCCTCATAAAGACACATTATCATGATATATAGAATGGATAGATCATCACATGATCTCAATAAGGTAGTTTTATTTATGATCATTTGGAAATAGAGATACATCAAAGAATGATTATAGGAATTTTGGTGACATATTGAAATATAAAAAGTCTCATTAATTACTTTTATTAAAAAAATATAAGTGTATAATTGAAATCCTTTGAAATAATATCAGTTTGGGTATTCCCTATTGGTAGGATTCAAACTATTACTTTTCATAATGTTATAGAAAATGAATTTTAGGCCACACCAAAATGTTTAATTTTATCTCAAACAAGTAGTTGAATTAGCATGTTATCCTAAAAGCTACCTCAAGGACCAGAAAATAAATTATATGTTGTAAGATGAAAAATTTATAAAAAATTAGAATTGAATACATAAAATGGAGTACAATGTGAGGACATTCTCTAGAGGATTCTGGAGTATATTTGAATAGTGATGGATATGTGATATGTTCACATGATTTATAAGATATGAGCATATATGGATTTTCTATTATTTTATTAAAATATTACTACACTCCTTGAGGATTCACTCAACGTTATTATATATAATGTGCATGTTGACCATGTGGATGTTTGTTTCCTGTTAATTATTCAAGAACAACATTTTTTTTATTTTTGAATAATATGGGGGATTCACCTCTATGCTACTCATTCATGATTCCTATGACTAACTTCTGATACCCTTTTTCAATTTTTATCCATCATTAATTTTATTCTTCTATTTTATAAATACAATAATGGTGTTTTTTCTTTTATTTTGATCTAAAACATTTAGTTATGTAAGAAATAAATATTGAGGCATGTTCCTTGAAGTGAAACAAGATTCTTCCTAGTGATTAATGTAGCATAGTGGCAATCTCACATCTTCTTCCCCCGTATAAGATTATGATACTATTTTTTAGTGTTGAATTTTTCATCATTTCATAGAATAATTTTGATACTACTTCTCTACAAATAATTTTACCATAATTTTCCTAGTTTCTCATTTGTGTTGTGAGGTGAGGACTTTTTTAATTATTGACCCCATAAAAATAACTTTGATAAAGAATAAATTCATGACATGAGTGGTTTTATTAGGTGAATCCTTAAATTTTTGGATAAAAAACATGAGATTGAAGTAATTTGTTTAATGTCTATAAATTATTTTGGAATATATAGTTTTGAGAATCAGTTAATCTACTAGGAACTTATTGAAGTTGTTTTTTGTTCTATTACATCAGAACGTGCATGATAGTTATTTGACGAGTAGATCAACCTATGTTTTGAAAAAAATTAAAAATAATTTTATCTCCAATAAAATTATTCAATAACCCATATTTTTTCATACTCATAGTTGTTAATAATTGAAAATCATTTTAAAAATGTATTCAGGCATTAATATTCTCTTAAATTCTATGCTATAATAAACACATAAGTACAGTCCATTGACGAAATTATAGAAAAACTATGTATAATTATCTTTTTATGTAGAAATATGTTTTTTAATTTTATATAATCCCTCCAAACATTTCCTGTGTTTATAAATATTTAAATATTCTTTAAAAAAATATTATTTAATGTTTCCACCACTTTTAGATTCAACATTTGGAAAACTTTTGGGTATTAAGTATGATGTAGAGGGTTCGTAAAATTAAATATAAATATACTTCAATTTTTACACATAATAACACTTAAAAATAAAAATTATGTCTCTTTTGAGAATAATTTTTTTGATATTCTATATTTCTATTAATTAAATTTTCATGTTTTTAATGATATTTATATTCAATGCATCATTCAAGGGTGATAATTTCAAAAACTATTTTGTAGTATTTCACTTGTTATAATTTTGTTTTATGATACATATTTTTGAGTGACATTACCTACTAATGTTATTGAATATTCAACTTAGTAACTTGATATTAAAGGGTTATTGGATAAACTTTGTTGGAATTCTAATTATAACTTGAAGGATTATGATGATTTATCACGAACCTTATAACTTGCCTAATATGAAATAGAACACCATAGGGATTCAACACAAATTAAAGTCACTTAATTCCATTGAAATTTGAGTAAGATAGAAATTTTGGATGCCATGATCAATATATGAAGCATTATAACTAAAAAAATAAAAACAATTTTCAATTCAGAAAGTGTTATACACATTCATGTCTAAAATAATTAATATCTCCAATTTTGAAAAATTATTTCATTAATAATTTGTGAATATTAAACCAAAATTAATAAGTTTCAATTAAATTGTAAAAAATTATTTTAGTATATGCATGAAGTGGGAAAAGGATATTTTTCTAGTGGAAACTAGGATAGAGTTATTACTAATAGTAATTCTTGTTACTGTTTTAATTACACATAAATAAAATAAGTCTTTACTACATGAACTGTGAATTAGTTTTGAAATAATGTTTTTTAATGTATAAAATTCAAATATGATTCCTAAAAAAATCTTTAAATTTATATATATTTTATTTCCTCAATACGTGTGTGTATATGAACTCGAATAGGATAATTGGTTGTTTTATGAGTTATTATAAGAAAATAAGTTTTTTCATTTATTTGTAACACCCCAACCCTAGAATCTTGGATCCAGTACATTATTTTATTACATTATAATGATTAAGAGGAATAAAATACTGAAGGACCAATTATTTTAGTGGTCTTGAAAATCAAAATTACATCCATGATACCCATAATACACTGGGAAAATAATAAATCATACTATAAAAACATAAATAAACTGCACCTTTGATAGCTTATTGAACATTCTCTTTTTTTCATACCCTCTGGAAAGAAACCTAATAAATATGAGTTAAAATTATTTTTAAGGGTAAATAAAATTGAATTAATAATGAATCAATCTATTTGTATAGGTATGTAACTAAACACACATTACAAGTATATAAATAAATAAAGAGTAATTAATATATTAACGTACAAAACTAACACGCATGCCATAAATCAATAAATAGATAATTAATTACATCCCAATATATTTAAACAAACAATATCATTGATAAGTAAAAATAGAATCTAAATTGGTGAACTGTTCAGTTATTTTAAGTCATGTATAAGGAACATATAAATTAATATTGTTAAGACTTTTCCCAAGACTATTTAAAAACACATATAGAAACCTGTTAAATTTGAAAAACTTATTCATATCATGAGAATATATTTATACATCGAGGGAATATATAATATCTAGTCAGTTTATAACATTTCAATTATAAATCATTCCATATATTTAATAGTAAAAATAATGAATATGAATCATTAAATAACAATATTGTATTATAAATATTGATTTTTTTAATAATTACATAGTTAATAAAATAAATATCAAAGTAAACACGGTAAATAATATTGTATAGAGTTTAAAAAATAATAATATTCATCACCCAATAATTAGGGAAATATCAATTGATAAATTATTACAATAAAGTGATTTTCTAAAGATAATTTTTACGGTCCCAAAAGAAATCGAGATTACAAAAAAAGAATTTTTACCACATGGTAATTTTCATACTAAACTGCTTGAATGGGGAAATTAAAAGTAAAAATTATAATAAAATGAAGATAAAATAATTAATGATACAATATATCAAAATGGGAAGTATATACACCACACAAAATTGGTACGTTTTGTAAACAACATATGCCTCAAATAATGAAAATGAGACAAGAATCCATTACATTATACTTCCTCATTATTTTGTGTTATTTAGGATTATAATTGTTGGTTTAAAATTTGTTAATGAATAATTTAATAACCATACTCATATTTATCAAACCCTATATTAACTTCTACTAATATATCATTACCCATTTGTCAATAAATATTAAGTAATTTCATGTTAATTACCTAGTTTTCTCGAGTATGTTTTAAGATCTTATTTGTTATTGTCATTAATTATAACATGGTTTTATCATATATAGAATATAAACAGTGTAATTTTTATCATTTATAATTAGTATAAATTTATTGATAATAATCAAAAAATTCTGAGGATAAGAAATGAAATTCACCATCCATAGAGATGGTAGGCTGTACATACGCATGAATGTTGTTTTCATTTATTTTTCGCATTATAAGAATTAAATTTAAAGGTTAAATATGTATATTATAATTTGAATATCATAACTATTTTATATATGTTGCATAGGTTCATTAAAATCAACCTTAATATATTTTATTTATAGTGTGAATGAGTTATGTCGCATTGAGGAGGGTGTAGTCCACACTTCATCAAATGATGTTACCATATTTATATAAAATAGAATGTATAATCTTATGTGTTATTAAAGAATTAAATAATATTTAATACTTAATAAATATCATATATAACATATATAAACATTGTTTCCATAATAATTTCTAGCATTATAGGTGGTAAATAAAAAATTAACAATCATCGTTTCATAAGGCAGTAATTCGCCATACACAGAAAAAGTATGTTTGTTACCCATTAGATGGAATTGTGTTTCTGTGTAGGTATAAACTATTAAATAAAAAAATATCATTATTTTTTAAAAAAATCCATTATACTAACTTTTATTAATAATATTTGAGGTGGTTTAAAAGTAAATGAATGAAAACAGGTCATTGGAAAGTGTTGCCATAGAAACCGGGTAACTCCTTTTGGTTTATATGAAAGTGATTCCTTGAAATGATTTAAGAAAAAAGGGATCCTTCAAGGTCAAGGGAGATGATTTTTTTAATATAATTGGGAAGATATTTTCTGATCCTAAGGGGTTTTATAATTTTTAAGAATGGGAGAGGTGGTGGCCTTTTATAGTGGATAAGGGGTGGGAATTTTAAAATATTTTGAAAACAAATTCCTACCATGTTTTTAAATATTCAAGAGTATCCAATTATTTACCCAATTAGATAAAATAGTGTTTATTCCCAATTTATTTCTATCCAACATATTTTTAACATGTTTATAGTCCATTTTTATCCTTAATATAATGGCTAGTCCCTTATTATGATTAATATAACCTTAATCATTAGAAATAATTTTATATACATTAACTAATTTTTTTGGAAAAAAATAATATAGTATTGTTATTGATTATATATTATAATTATTACAAATATATAATTCATTTTTCAAAATTATAGTAATATAAGTGGTTGAAATTAATTTAATTTTAATCATATAGTGGGGAAAATGTGGGGTTTTAAAGTAAAAATTCCCAAACGTTTGCTAGGTTTTTTAACACGATTTCAAAGTGAAATTGATTCCAATGACATAAATTGTATTGATGGACAAAAATATTATCTAATTAGTTATTTAAACAAATATAAAAATATTATTTCTGTATATAAATAAATTATATGAAAAATTATTTTTGGGATAAATTTTAGCATTTTTCACTATTCAATAAAAAATTAATCCTTCCAGAAATATACCGAATATTTACCCTAGACTAATTTTTAAATTTATCATACAAAGGTGTAGTTTATTTTGAAATTTTTAAATTTTAAAAATATTGAAAATTGGTATTTATAATGATTTTCCTTAAAAAAGGTGGAAAACTGCCATTATAAAAATTTATTATTTTTTTGTGTAATATTTGGTTTAGTCATCTATTATGAATATAAAATCTGTTGGATAAATTTAAAAAAATCATATTTAAAATAATATATATATATCTATTACAATAATATAACTCAAAATTTTAAATTAATCTAGTTTCTTAATGTAAAATATCATTGTGATTTAAAAAATAATAAATCATTCGGTTATTTTCAATCGGGTTTCATATTCATCTATAATTAATTGGTAACCAATGATTTGATATTAAATTATTATAAGAAAAATATTTTAAAAATTTAGTTTATAATTTTTATGAATAAAAAAATTAATTTCTAGGTTACGTCTTATTATATTAAATAATACTATTTTAATAATATATTTTTGCTCAAAAAACTCAGTCTTGCATGTAATGAAGCCTTTCGATGAAATTCCCTTGTTTATAAAAAATTATTACTCTCTTTTGAATAAATTAAAAACTATAAAATAGATTGAAACTATTGAATATCCTAATTATATTTTCAATTATCTTGTTATTATATTCCCCTACGTTTTTGGTTTTGTGTGTTATATACATTATCTATTATATAGTTCTTTATAATTTTAGGATGTTACATTTTCGCCGCCATAATTAAATTGCTTCCTCGAAATTTATACCAAATATTGGTAATTGGTTGTTTGATATTTCCTATGTTTATATCCTGCATCGTGAGAAGGGTCCATAAAATAACCTCTAGAAAATAGAGAACGAGAAGTACAATGGTCACGTAATTAGGATCCCTAGTTTGAGAACATAGCTGGGAAATGGAAATATGTATACAAATGTGAAATCCAGCAACCATGTTATTATGGAGAGTTATATTTACCATTTTTATATGAAAGACTTTTACAAAAAATCCATAAACAATAAGTATGAATAATGGTTTTGGATTTCATTAATAATGATTATAATAAAACAATTGTTTAAAATATTAGTGTTTTTATATAGTTTATGAATATTATCCCTCTCAAAAAATATAAGTTAATATATGTTTAAATTAATATAGTCTTTTCCTTCAATAAAACCTTAAACTATTTCTTCTTTATATCTTAGCACATGATACATCATATGGTGAATTAATACATTAACCACTAAAACATCATCCATAGTTCAACATAAACAATTGCATAAATGGTTAACTTTTAGAAACGATTACGACCAAACACATTAAAAGTAAGGTCAATAAATTAAAAAAATGAAATTATCATTATTCATTAATCAGTATAAAGAAACTCTAAATTTCCACATTCTAACCATGTTAATAACTTCATCATGTATCCTCATGAAATATGGTAATAACTCAAATTAATATAAAACTCTTTTGGAATCATGAATTCTATATTATTATTTTGTAAGACGCATGTTATTGAATATATTAATTAATTCTAAATGTGTTTTAAACTCCATTAATGATATCATAGAAAATCTATTTTAAAAATCATTAATCAGTTTCAAGGTAGTCACTTCTAGTCCAAATCAATCATTTCTTCATCATTATATAAATATCATGGAAATATTAGGGGTTTTATATCCCACAATCTGTTTATTATAAAAAAGATTAAATTTATACTGAATATATTCTTCTTGGTACCATTCCTCATATGATCCTCATATCCTTTAGAAATAGTATTGTAGTATAATCCTTATATTTTTCAAAAATAAAATGATGAGAACATAAAAAATATAATACATTTACAACATATTTATTATATCCAAATACATGAGTTCATTAATCATTCCACTTTTATTGTGTTAATACAATATTATTACCCTTGATCCATTATCTTCTTTTGAGGTGTATTCTCCAGAAATTTGTGTCATTGAATTGTGAATTTCTCCATCTTCTAACAGTAGTAAGACTAAATAACTGCATTTTCCTTCTTCACTTTTCATTCAATAACCTTGCAACCATTCTATCTACACTTTCAAAATACTCTCAATCATTTCAATCAATTACTAGGTCTATTATTTTCACTGTAATCACTTATTGTAAAATCGTTTTACCCATTTATATTCGTTGATGCATTCCATTATACATGGTGTTCAGACGAGTTATTATTCTCATTGATTCCGTTGAATATATTGAAACTGTAAAATTCCTTCTTCTTCATAATTGAACATTAAATTAATACTTCATATGATGAAAAATTTTGAGAAACAAGTTCCCTTTGAAAAATTTTCTAAGAACATCAATGAATTGGTTGATATTGCACTCTACATTGCAAATATATAATCAATAGAATACTGAGAAAACCATTTAAAGGTATATTTATAATCTACAACACTCTAATCTTATTTTTTCTTTATACATTGAAACATTATCTTCATATAAAATTTCTAATCACAAGGGATTTATTTATAAATGAATTTATCCTTAAATTATTCTTATTACATGAGTCCTATTTCTTCTTCCTCCCTCATATTTTTGATCAAAGACCACAATTGATCAGCATCACTTTGGAGATAATATACCAAAAGTGTAACCATTTCCTTTTCACTATATTCAATGGTCATAAACATCATCTTCGTGACTTAATTCATTTCTAAATTACAATTAGATTAGTAGTCCAACAAAATAATGAGGACTTCTACTATGTAATGCAATCCATTATAGGAGGTTCTTGTTGATGAGTAGGTTTCTCTATTAGAGAAAATGTATTTTTCATAAACTAACATTGTATCCCTAATATGTCTACAACTTGCTCAATTATAGTACCATCTACATCAAAATTCAAAATAGGGAAACCTCTACATTGGCCGTGATTATTCATATCATTTTTCTTTCTAGGATCTATTTTTAAATTGTGGAGTATACTAGATTAGCTAATAGTATAAAATTCCAAATATATGATATCCCATAACAAAACATTATGCATCGTAAAACTCTAAATCATAAGTATTCATTAATATGGGGGAATCATTAAGTTTAAATCCATCATAATTCTCGGTAAATAAAATGTGAATTATCATAAGAATATCTCTTAGGAGTGTCAAACCTGGTGTATAGTAATTCCCATTGTCATGTACTAGAGTTATGTTGTGTTAGGCCCGTAAAACCTTATTAGAGTTATTATTCTTATACACATCTATTCCAGAACCCCATCCAATTGTAGAATTATGACAATGATTTATTTCTATGAATATCCACATTATATATACATTATAAAAATTCAAGTATGTTATTCTATACTCATCCTCATATTCTATATTACAGTTATTTTACTTATTCTATATTTTATAAAACTATTTTATATGGATGATGCTAGACTTCCTTTGATACCAAATGTAACACCCCGACCCCAGAATTTGAGATCTCGTGAATTATTTTGTTACATTAGAATTATTAAATGGAATCAAATCTGAAGGATTCATTAGTTTATCCGTCTTTAAAATCTAGATTACATTCATGATACTAATATAACATTTGAAAAAAAACATAAAATATTGTACACAATAAACTAAAACAAACATCTTTTATGAAATCTTATCCAAAGTTAACTTCTTCATCACCTAGGGAAATAAAAATAATAAAGATGAGCTAAAATTATCATTAAGGGTAAATTATATGGAATAAATAATTTATAAATCAATATGTAAAGGTAACTAACTAAACACACTTTCAATTTAAACAAATAGATCAGGCATAATTTATTTGAAAAGGTAAGATATAGAAATGAATTTCATAGATCAATAAACTATGAATGATTTAAATCCATAGAGATTATGACAAAAAATCTCATTTATAAATAATAAATGAATATAAATTAGTGAACTTATTAATTATGGGATGTTATTTCTAAGACACATGAAAACCTATACCGTTAAGATATTTCACAATGCAGTTTAACACCATAGATAGAACCCCATTTAATTTGGCATACTTATTCATCTCATGAGAACCTGATGAAGCATAAAGGGTCTATATAATGATCAATCCACACCCATCATTTCTAGTAAAAATCATTCCACTAATTTTTTTATCAAAATAAACAATATCCCCCATTAAATAACTATATTGAATGAGAAATGCGTATATATCAACAATTCCACAAAAAATAAAATAACTACCTATGTAAAATCCATATGTAATATGATATTTGGTCAAGAAATATTAATAGACATCACCCAATAATTATTGATATATATAATAAGTAATTATTATAAAAAGTATTGTGTAATGTGAAAGTCGATAATCACAAAAGGAAGTGAGATTGAAAAAATAATTTTTACTACCTTGTATCTTTTAGGATAAACACATTCGGTGAGACAAATAAAATTTAATATTATAATACTATTAATATAAAATAATTCATGATAAAATATGTAAAAAAGGGATGTAGATACACCACACAAAAGAGTTAAGTGGTGATAATGAAGTATGCCTCACTGAATGAATAGTGAGACAATATTCTCTTACCACATCCTTCCTTTTCATTGTGTGATATTTATCCATTGGAATAGTGGTTTAAAATATGTTAATAACTAATATAATAACCATAATCAGGTCTATAATACCATTTATTAACTTCTTATAAAATCTCAATAACCCTTTTTCAACAAACATTCATTAATTTAACTATATCAACTGTTAATTGACTAGTTTTCTCGAGTAAGTTTTAAATTATTAATTATTTATATCATTAGTTATATCATGGTTTAATAATTTCGAGAATTTAAACCATGAATATATTATAATATATATTCCATGTATAGGTATTTAAAATAATCTATATTGTCTGGAGATAAGAAATTAAATGCCCCATTCATGGAGGTGGTAGGTTGTACGTCTGCATGAATACAACTTCCATTTTTCTGTGGTATTAAAAAAATTAAAAGTAAATGATTATTTTTTATATTATATATGTTACAATGATTTAATAATATTAAAATTAATATCTTTTATGTATTGTGTGAAAAAATCAATTTTCATTGACGAGACGTTAGTCTACACTTCCACAAACAATCTTATTATATTTATTCAAAAAAAATAGAAAGTATAAGGGTATGTATTATAAAATAATTAAAGGAGAATAAAAATAATAATAAATATCATATATAATTTTTATAAACATATTTTCTATAATAATGTCTACCATGAGATTTGTTAAATGAAGAAATGAATAATCATCATGTCATGAGGTAGTAGTTCTCCATACACAGAAATAGTATGTTCATTTCCCCTTAGATGGAAGTGTGTGAAATTATTGTTCAAACCCATAATATAAAAAAATAGAAGTATATTTGGTATAATGGTGTAATTATATTAACAAGGATGAATAAATTTTGAGGTTCTGTAAAATTAGATGAAATAAAAGAGATTGTTGGAAAGAGGTACCTTCAAAATAGTGTAACTCTTTTTTGTTTATACCAAAGGGATTATTTGGAAGGATTCATGCAAAAATGGAGGATTAAAGGTATATGGGATTTATTTTGGGAATTTTATTTTTTATATCATGACAGATAATATGTTTTTTGATAGGTGAGAGGAATGGGTAGAAGTGGTGCCCGTTAGAGTTGATGAGGAGTTCCACTCTTGTAATAATTTGAAAAAAGGATGTGTACCATGTTTTATGTTGAAATTAGATCCAATGATGGATAAATTTAAATAACATAGAGGATAAGATCAATAAATTTCCATCCAAGTACTTTTCCTAAAATTTATAAGTTTTTTCCTTAAAGTTAAGGTTTAGTCCCTCATTAATCCTATGTTAACATTAATTGTTGTAATTAATTTTAGTTACATTCAATAATATTTTCGGTAAAAACTAGGTTAATATTATTATAAATTATAATTTATTATTATTACCGATATGGAATCCATTTTTTCAAATTTCAATCATAGAAGTTGTAGAAATTAATCTAAATTTAATCACACAGATTGGACAACAATGTAGGGTTTTAAAGTAAAATATGTCCAATAGTTTACTATGATTTTGTACCCAATATAAAATTTAAATTGATTTCCATGAAATAAGTTTTATTAATGGGTTATAATATGATCCAATTAATCTTTTAAAAAAAATTAAATATAATTCAAATTTATAAATATATTTGATAGAAAATCAGTTTTGAGTTAATTTTCTTTATTTTTGACTATTTAGTAAAAAATGAATCTTCACAGAAAAGTAAAATAATTTAACCTAACCCATTTTTTATATTTTTTTCCAAATATAAATTATTTTTTAAAATATTATATTTATAAAATGGTAAAAAATTGGATTTAAACTAGGTACTTCATTAAAAAACTACAAAGCTACCTTTATAAAAATAATGTATTTTATTTGAAATATTACATTTAGTTTTATCTTAATCGAATAAAATAAATTGGAGTAATATAAAAAAATTACAGAATAATATATATATATATATATATCACATTAATATCTATCAATAATTGTAATTAATTAAATTACTTATGGTATAACTACTTTTCGAGCATAAAAATAAAAATAGTTTTTTTAATTGGTTTTCATATTTATTTCTAAATAATTTCTTACCAACGAATAATTTTATATTTTTATAAAAAAATATATATTAATATTTCATTTAATACTATTTTAAATAAACATTTATTGTCTATGTCATGTCTTATTATATTAAATATAAATATTTTAATAATATATTTCCATTCTCTAAAACTCGGTCCTGCGTTTAGTGTAATCTTTCGAAGAAAACCAATCATTCATTTAATACAAACTTAAAAGTTGTTACGTGCATTAAAAAATATAGTATATATTTAAGATATTTAATATAATGAATATATTTTAATTTGTTGTTGTATTATATTCCATTATGTGCTTGGTATCGCGTGTCATGCACACTATCTAATACATGGTTATTACATTTTTATTCCAGGGTCTTATAGTATTTCCTAGAATTGAAATTTTTTGTGTGTGGTGGAATTTTTTGTGTTTTTATTTTAATATATTTTTTAAATTTATTTTTATTAATTTGTTGAATTAAAAATGTAAAAACTTTCCTTCTGATGGAGAATTTTTAAATGTTATTTATTTTGAGGGTCGAATAATTATTATTTTAATATTATAATTAAATTTTGTGATCTGATGTAAAAATAATAAATGTTCTCAACATTAATTTTACCAATTATTGTAAAAACAATAGTCTTTTTAAATTTTATTTAAAATATATTTCTTAAATATTTAAAATGATTTTTATGAACTTTAGAAATAAATTAATTTCTTTTTCAAATTTTATATATATAACGTTTTTGGAATTATTTATATTTATTAGGCTTTATAAATTATTGGTTTATCACTATGAATGTAAATTTTTATTTTTCATCATAATTTAAAAAAATTTATTGAGTTTTGAATTTTTTTGAACTAAGGTTAAGACTTCCTGGCCATGTAGTCATTCCCTATTCATTTATGAATATACCCTTTATGATGTGACTGGATATGCTTCTGTTGGACTATCTATCATGCCACCCAATAAATTTATAATTGAGAAATAATTCATCCACACTTATATGTAATTTCATATGTACAACCTTTCAACTATTAATGACATCCTATATATCCATGAATGAATCGTTCATGGGAATTCAAACATGTCCTCTTTTCATGACCCTCCTTATGTCTAGTAAGAAAACAGTTGGATTCCATGAGAAGGTTGATATTCCATTCTTATTGTATTATATATCATGAATATAATTTAATTTTTATGTGAATTATTTTTTTCATGAATGGATCTATACAACCATCCAACTAATCCTTTCTATGGATTTTATTCCTTACTCGTGTTTCCAAATGAAAAATTTATTGCACATATTTTATTTTTGTGATAACTAATAATAACCATTTCATCTAATTCATATCCGGAAATATAATGGAGAATAGTAAATTAATAGTTAATGTTTATAATTGATATTAAAATTAATAGTGTTTCAAGATCATTCTACTAGAAAAGGGATATGACTTAGGAAATGATTCAATCTAGGATTAATAGAGATGTTTTTTATCATGATCTATTTATCGACCACATCACCATAAAATTTATATAATTTCATTCAAATTATCTAACATAAATCAAGGGGATATGTATTGATATAAAAGGATAAATTATTAAATCTTTGGATAACTAAAGCTGAAATACTAATTAAACTTTCTCTCTAGGATGGCGATTCATTTTATACTTAACAATCGAATGAGTTATTGATGTGAACTTCATCAGATTAAAATGATGACTATAATAAAATAGTTAAGTAAGACCATTTATGATATGACCTAGCCTTATATCATCTTATTTTTTTCCTTAAACCGATTCACGAAAAGTAAATGCTTAAGTTTCCTATTAAAGGAGATGATCTGTGAGTGAGGATCGGATATAATAAAGATTGAATCATTGAAGATAATGCAATTTCCAGGATAAATCTTTGTGTAAAACAATGATAAAGATTCCAAATTTAATAAAATAAGTGAAGTTGATATTATCATCCATGAACTAAATCATCACTTATAATAGATTATTGAACATAAATTAATGATGAAATATAGATCGAGGTAAAACATTAGTTTTGTTGGAAATTATGGGATGATAATGATCTGTGGAAGATGATAGATACTCGACTAATGGTTTTTGTGTTCTTTATAGGATAGATATTAGGTGAATATGGTTCCTTTGATTTCTTGATCAAACCATTTGTTAGCATCTATAATGATGCACCTTTGGTTGTTATTATAATACAAATGTAACAAAATTTATCATGCAAGGATATTTCATTATTAAGTGAATATTTTGCAACCATGATTAATTAGATACATTCCCTCTAGAGTTTTTTCAAATTTGTGGTCTTAAATACATGTAATAAGTCACATATTGAGATAAATTAATTATAATGCATCAAATCTGACATAACATGAACATAAATGTAGACAAAGGTTATAACTTGACGAAAAGTAAAAAAATTCTATTAATTAAGGATTTAAAATAATATATAAAAATATTTTGAATGTAATCGTCAATTCATATCCTCACTTATACATTTTCCCAATCAATGTCTGCTAAATTAATAATCACATGTGGGTAAATTGGGAGTTTGATTAATAATTTCATAGAAATAAATAATAATCTAAGTCTCAAAAAATGAATTTTATCCATAGATTAAATAAGAACAATGATACTTGAATACTTTAATTAAATAAAATAATCTTATAAGATAAATCATAAAAAATGTCCATGTAATTGGTACCTCACTTTAGGATCCAAATTTTTTATATTCTAAAAGGTTGTAAAAAATTAAATATATGATGCACTGCATATGGGGATTCCAAATCAGACACAAAATGGATTAGTTTGTGCTTCTAAAATCTACCTTGATACACAATTAATAAAATACATGTTTCATGATTCATAAATTATAAAAATTATACATTGATGAAAGAAGTGGATATCAAAGCTATGAATTTTGTAGAAGGATTCTATATTATGTTGTAAGAGCTTAGTAAATGATGAGAGGACACTTTCTAGTGATTCTATGAGCATATGAGGCTGTCAAATTTTGCATCAAAAGGGATAACACTATAACTAGGTATTTAATAAAGATTGTTAGAGATCATATGAGAGAACACCACCAGGATATTTTTAGTTGTTTTTGATTCAAACACATTATCTAGTTAATTATTAAATTAGTAGAGGGATTTACCTCTATGACTCGATTAATATGATCAAATTCAATTTCTATTTCATTTTTCCATTTACCACATTCTACAATTTTATGCTTTTTTATATTATAATGTTGCTATTGTTTTCCTCTCCAATATTCTAATCATTAATTCTATATCATGGAGTTTAATTTTTGAGGATAGTTCGTGTTTGTGAAACAAAATGCTCCCAAGAATCCAAGAGTCATGATATTTATATTATTTTTTGAAAACATAGATTATTTTGACCGTGTTTTGGGTTTTTTGATTGTGAACTTCAATAAATGATCTGTTTTCTACTCCTTATCCCTTAATCAATTTCCCCATAAAGTCTTACATACTCATTTTAGTTGTTAGGTGAGGTTTTATGATCATTGATCCCATAAAAATACTTAATTCAAGACTAAATTATTTACTATAGTTGTTCAATTGGGGAATTCTTTAACTTTTGGGATAACTCTCATGCATTGGAAGTGGTTTTTTTCATGTTTTTTCATTCATTTAGGAGATATAGGTCTTCGACTTGAGAAATCCATCATGGACTAATTGTTTTTCATTGTTTTTTATAAAGTACACCAAATTATCCATAATATGTAGTCAATGAATTTATCAACATAATCATGGGATTTTTTGTCTCATTCACCTTGTAATATTTTACATGTTATTATTCCCATGGTTTTTCACATTAATAATCCACCCAATAACACATGTTTTACCACTTCTGTATGTTTTATTTATTTCATTAAAAATAGAAAAAAAATAAAAATTGTTTCAAGAGAATCACATGGAAGAGAGCTAATGGTTTCTTGATAGGAACAATTTTTTAGCCATTGATATATATTAAGAGATATTATAAATGAATCTTCGACTCCTCCTTAAGATAGGTGTTTGTTAAGGATCACTACCAAATCCTAAATTTTGACTCACTTCTTAAATGTGAGTACATAATTAATATAAAACATGATTCATTTAACATAAAATATCTAATGAATAATCCACATATTAAATGTTATGGGTGGTTGTAATGTGGTATATCATTATGACTTAGTCATGTTACTCAATCACTTTAAATATTTTTACCTGTGATAGAAATAATAATCTTCAAGGAAAAAAATTAATTTTTTCTATTTATTTTTAAATTTACATTCACTCTCAAATAAAACATTGTTCCTAAAATAAATAAATTGTATTTTTAATCTCCACACTAAAAAACTATTACGTGTTATAAAACATTCCACCACTAAATTAGCCTTCAAAATATTCATTTAAAGTCAAATTTAATCTAAAATTATTTAACTAATACATATTTTCTTTTTAGTAAATATTCAAATTTTCATAATATTAAATTATCGTAAAAAACACTACATAATGGATTTCGTTACACTATAATGCATGATAATGACCATATATTCCCAAAAATCACGATCTATTATCTATTTAAATACTATGAAAGCAGGGGGTTCAAAATAAATGATATTATATGGATAAATGTATCTTGTAAAAATAATATTTTATGTTATAATAAATTTATATATGTAATAATAAATATTTCATTACTATAACGAAACGTTTACCGTTGCGTGACGCTTGAATGATAACAAATATCTTTATTAACTTTTTATTGAAAAAATTATTCGAGATGAATTATAGGGTTATTTTGTGGTTTGATGGTGAAAAAGGAATCATGGTCACCATTTATAGTGTATCCATTTATGAATAAACAATATCTATAATTTTTTTTTTGGATTATTGTTCTAAATTAATGAACATGGTAAGCCAAATAATTTGGTAAAATTCCATATCTTTCATACTGATCATGACCTAATATATACTTTTAATGAAAAAATATTTCCTCCATTATATAACAAATATCCCCAAAAATATTAAATCACATGTACATAATCACAATTTTATAATTTTCCCAAGACAATTAAATAACCTTTTAATCTCTTAAAAATATCTATATGACCTCCCCATTGATATATTTCATCCAATATATAATATTTCACGCAAACACATCCACTTATAAAACTAATTACATTATTATCCTTTATTAATCATTATATATTGGATTATTTTTACCTTTAATTTTGTGACCTGACTTATTGACAAAAAATGTTTCATTTTCTACACTAATATTGATTGTAACTAAAATGAAAAAAAATCCAAATTATATAAAACAATTCCATATATATCCTTATAAAACTGTGATAAATTAATTCTATAGAAAAATAGGGTTATAGAAATATTTCTCTTTTTATAGTTCGATACCGGATCTTTGATCCACTAATATGATATAACACCCTCTGGAAAAAACATTTTTAAATAATATTATACATGGATTATATATCCACTTTATATTTTATTAAAAACTCATTTAATTGTAAATTCAACCCATATATATTAGTAAATATCTCTAAACTTTCACTTATTATGAGTGATTTCATCTCGACAAATGTAGAGACTCAAAGCTTGAAATACATGGATGTTACATTAATTTTGAAAATTTTTTAATACATAACAAAAAAAGACACCCAAGGACTATAATAGTTTAGTGTCTTTAGAAACTCGGAGAAAAACCTTCTAATCACGGTTAAATAACTTTAATATCTCCCATAAAGATCATCTCCCTTTGGTTTCTTACGTAAAACCTTTCTTTATATCCTGGGAAAAAACATATAAATTGTGATATAATATTCTCAATAAAGGTAATCAATGGGAAAATAAAACATACCATATAAATTTGAACTTCAAAATATGAATATAATGTTTAAACATCAAAATCATGAGTTGTGAAATGAATCATGGAAGTGCATAAGGAATAGATCATAAAGGAACATTAATCATGATAAAATATCATGGAAATAAAACATGTAATTGTGGAATACCATTAATCACATGATAGGATTTATATAGTAGACAAAGGATTGCTGCCATGAACATCGTAGTGGACAAAATCCATTAGTGAGATGAGTTTACTACTCATTCCATTCCTGTAATACGGAACCATATTTACTTATCGTTCCATTCATGTGTATATCATGAGATATAAATCTTTACCCAATGCATTGGATAGAGATATAGGTCCCTACCCATCTCATAATGAAATCATTCTTACTTGTTCCACAAAATAAACCTTAATCAATAATCATAACCCAAAGTATAAAATGGGTTTCATAAACATTATCCCATCATTACATAATACATATAAAACTAATGGATATCATTTCATCATAAGAAAAATCAAACCATGTAAATAATAGAGACATTATACTTGAATCATAAACATACTAAATAATTTCATATTATATGGAAAATATTTTTGATAAAACACATGAAATGAATTCTTGAGGAAAATATCCTTTCTTCATCAAAATAATTTTCTTTTCACAAAATCCCATGTAAATTTAAAAGAAAATGATTTTTTTTGAAAATAATCATGAAATCATGTAGAGTAAGCTTAATGGAAATAATGAGTTATTAAACCGTAAAAAATTTATTCACACCGTATAAGTTAAAAAAAATTCTTCTTGTACTTATGGTGGAAAAGTCAAAAAGTACCTTGTATGGTAAACAAAATAAATATTCCTTCCATACTTCAAAGAAAAATTCAAAAAGGAGTAAACCTGAATTTATACATACATGGAATAACACTAAAAACTTTATGAAAACATTTTTATAAAACACAGACATGGATGATAAATATAACCCCAGTAAATACTTACGAATAAACAATCTCGGATAAGAACGAGATTGGAATAATAATCCCTTAACTTAGGTCCAATTTCATTCATGCGTGTCAAAAACTCAGGTATAGTGGGTTTAAAAAAATTATTAACTTGTAACAGAACCATAAAAATATTAATGATATCATATATGATTCAGTTTTGACATTATATTACTCGTTCTTTTGTCTATTCCATGTTGAATCATGGTTTTGGTTAAAATTGTTTCATTTATCATACTTGTTTGGACTTGTTGTTCTTGATATTATTACATATATCCTGATTTAGGTAATTCTAGAATGTCAAAAAAAAATTATATATAATATATATTCAGCATATAAATATATATTCTAGATCGATTAATGGAATGAAATACACCGTTCATGGAGACAGTAGGACGTACGTACACATGAATAATATTTTCATTTCCTTATTTAATTGAATTGATGTAAATGATATATGTATATATACATAAATACAGTAGCATTATTATGTCAAATATTTCATGATTACTTATTATATATACTTTAAAATCATTCTTGAATGGTTAACATGGATAATGAATCTCATCGCATCGTGGGGACGATAATCCGAACGTATGCACGAGCGATGATATCGTTCCCATAACTATTGGATGGTATTGGAGTGGATGATATAATATCTCATAATTAGAATCATGTTATAATAAGCATATATAGTTATTATTTCCACCATTATACCCATCCATGTTAGGTGGTGGTGGAAAAACAAATTACACCACAACGTGGAGACGGTATTCCGTACGTACGCACGTGCAGTGATTTCGTCTCTCATAGCATGGATAAAAGGTGAAATAGGTTTGTTTCATATTAATAATAACATATAAGTATATTAGTTATAGTTATGTTATTACTTTATAATGAAACAACTAAAGAATATAAAGTAGAAGAAGAAATAAATTTGAAATAATCGATAAAGGATATTACCTCTTCTTTGACGTGCCTCTTCTAAACCTCCTCATAGGGAACTAAAGATGGTTTTTTGAAGAAAAGAAAGACCTATAGTATGATTCTAGTGAAGTGGAGAAGATAATTGTACAGTGTTTTTCCGATATTTAAGGCTCAAAATGTTGTGAAGTGGAGAGGGAGGAGGATCAATTTTATAAGAGAGGAGAGGGGCGCTTTTGGAAACTTCTAAAATATTAATTTATAAAAAACTCAAACCCCACTTAAAAACCTAAAATATGACTCAATTTCTTAGATTATATGAGATAGGGTTGTAATAGAATCAGCAAATAAAATCTAGACTTGTTGGGAATTTATTTTAAACCTTAACAACATGATTTATCCTTATTTAATCAATTTAATTTTATTTGTGTTAATAATATTATAAATTTTATATTGTTATAAATAATTACATTTGTGTTTTTAATTGTGTATAATTCAATAATTTAATTCATTTTTGACCAAATAAATTTAAATTTATAATTGTTAAATAATTTTTTGGTTTTTATACAATTTTATAATATGTTATTTTTATAAAATAACAATAGTTTCAATTTTGTCAATAGACATTTATTTGAATTTAAATAAAATCCACACAGAAGTTATATTTGAAACAAAATATTTAATAGATTAAAAACATGTCATATTGATCTAGAAAATTCTTGGATAACATTAAATAGTTCATATAATATTTATTTTAATATTTCTAAAACCATTTAATTGATATTTCAATCAAAAAAATAATTTATACATCACTATTGTGTAATCATTAATGATAATTATGTAATCCCAAAAAATTATAAATAAAATCCATGATGTATATAATTTTATAATATTTCTGGATACTTTTTATTGGTGATTTTTTATGAATTTTATCACTAAATTAAAAATATTACACTTATAAGATATAAGAGAGTGACATGTTGTCACTTTCTTTGATTTAAATAATAATTACATCATTTTAACGGTCAAAAGACCATGAAATGAATCTGTTCCGACCCTTAGGTGATTTTTGTCGACTTTTATTCATCCAATAGAATTTTGGCAGGTGTTACGGTAATTTTATAATATTATGTTTACCCTTAATTTCCTGATTTATCTTTAACTGTGGTAAATAAATTTTTTCGTAGTTACTATTCATAATGCCTAAAAATAAAAAGTAAGATATTAACATAATTTTTACCTACTGATTCCAAATATGTAATCTATTTTTACAAATTCAATACATATATGTTGTAGTATTTAATTTATAATTAATCCTGCTGTTGAGAAAACAATTTTTAAAAGTTAAAACATTGCAAAAGATTGAAATGTTTTTACCTATTAATTCAATGTAAAATTAATGATAATGACTTACATTATATTAAATGGTAAAAATAAATTTTATTTATACTTTAAAACCATTAAATATTATATCTTAATCATATAAATTTTCTTCAGGAAAAAAGTTGGTTTTAGGTTATAATTTAGCGTATTTTTACTATTCAACAAAATATTAAAGATAACAGAAAAATATTAAAAAATTATCCAAAGTAATTTTTTATATAATTATTCTAATAAGTAAGTTAATTTTGTCAAATTTAACTCATAAACATGTCAAAAAATAGATTTAAAGTGGGTGCTCTATCAAAAGGTGGAAAAACTACATTTTTTTAAAATACTTTTTTTACCCGAAAAAATTATTTTGTTCTCAAACTATGATCTAGAATATGTGTAAGATTAATGATATTGTTATAAAATTAAAAATGTGGATAATAATATTAATAAAATATAGTTCATAATAATATATCATTGTTTAGTGAAACTCGGTATTGCGTACAACACACGCTGTTGAGGAAGGTCGCACTTGCGTGCAACACATTCTAAGAATAGTGTTTGGGTATCCTACAAGATAATATTGTGTTGAAAATAATAGAATCTAATATTTGTGTACTGTACAACACAAGACATCAAATAAATTAAAAATAATATTTTTCATAAAATCTCAGGGTGTTACATTCTACTTCCCTTAAAATGAATTTCACCCTCGAAATTCGTCAGGGTTGTAAATGGTTTACTACTTCAAAATCTATTTTATAGAAACCCGCATAATAAAAATGAATACCAAAACATAATTTTAAAAACCAAATTATGAAACATAACGGTTACCCAAATTTACTCATCACTGGGTTTCCACATAGGAGAACATAGTTGAAATATGGGTATGGAGGAGAAATCTAACCATCATGTTCTGATGGATAGTGGTAGAGAACGTGGATATGAAAAATACAACAATCACAAAGCCATATAATTGTGATGATCTACGGTACCATCTGATTCATCAAATATGAGGGTACTAGGACAAAGTTTTTGGATTTCAAGATCATTTCCCAAAATTTGATGAATTTTTTCCTAAGGATAAATACTTACTTGATTTCAGTGTAATATCATCGTTGTTCATTCCATGAACAATTTCCACTTCATCTCTTATTTAAATAAAGGATGATGAATTTTTCATTCTTCAAGTGTTAGCAGATAATGTGATAGAATGATAGTCCATTCCATTTGTCTGAAAAAAAAGTTAGAAAAAGTTATTAAATATACATAAGTCTATTTATGGTGAGATTAACCTTATATGATTCTAAATATAGACTTATACTTCATCTATCATACCAAATAATAATATAAAACTAATTTCTACTGAACTAGGACTTCATGTACGCCATTGGTAGGTGATAAAGGCCTCTCGTACTTCGGTTGTGGGTTCGATTCCCGCAACCATATCCGACGTGACAGGTTGTCGCCCATCCTACGGGTTGTCCTTTTTTTAAATATACTATTATAACATTTCTAGAAATAATATTGAAAAAGGTTCTAGCCTTAAACAATACTATCTGATTCCCAACATAATCCATTCCAATATTTAGGCTTATCCAAAATACTTATGTCCAATCTCATAGTAGAATGAAAAAATTACTAGAGAGCTCATCTACCAAGAATGTGAATACCATCATTTATCCCCCATATATCATAAGATATATCTTGTTTATCACATCCCAAACATGTGAATACCTTAATCATATATTCTCTTGAAACATTAATTACCATAGAACCTTAGTGAAAACATGAATTTTATTAAAAGTTAATTATTTCCACATACCAAAATCCCAAAATTTATATATACTCAAACCATGTTGTCACATTGTCCTTATATCAGTCATGAGATCATTAATACTATCAAACATATTATTTTCTCCTTTTCCCATCATTATGCGCATATCATCTTCTTTCCAAAAATATTTCAATCACTTTTTATGGTTACCAGTACAGTATAATTATTGAAAACCACAATAAACCAATACATAGAATTTATAATATTATATGATACTATAAATGAGATTCCACAAAACTATTTTGGATTCCCATTACATATACACTTAATCATTCCACCACTTTGTTGTCATATTCAAAATCACCAATAGTGATCGCATGTGACTTCCCTTTTTCCTTGGCCTTAAGAGGTTATTGATGTTGATCATCATTAACCCTTGGATTTGGGCATTGGTTAGCATAATTACCCATTTCCTTTCACTAGTAACATTGAAGTGTTGGTTTTGTGTTCTCTGTAGTATTTTCTCTATTCACATAATTAGCTACATTTTTCTCATTACTTCGACACTCAACTGCTCGATGACCTTCTTTTGA
This sequence comes from Viscum album, assembly GCA_963277665.1. Classification (NCBI taxonomy): domain Eukaryota; kingdom Viridiplantae; phylum Streptophyta; class Magnoliopsida; order Santalales; family Viscaceae; genus Viscum; species Viscum album. The sequence continues at coordinate 1,141,898,197 of OY728159.1, read as the reverse complement.
AAACTAAAATCATTTTCTAGTACCTTTAAGATAATATCCACCATGCTTGTTTCCCCAATTTGAGAATAACAAAACATTTATATTCATTTCACCATTATTTTGATATTTATTCTTGAACTCCATATTTCGTTTCTTGTCAAAACCATGAGATGGATATGTAACACCAACTTCCAGTTTTACTTTAACATCCCAATGCACAATTTATTCATAGCTACTGAAGTCTCTTATCTCTAATTCCCTTTGAATACTTGTTTTTAATGCACTGAAGAATCGATCAACTTTACTTTAATGTTGGATGATAAAGCCAGATGCATGCATTGATAAATTCACCTCATATATACCTACAGATTCATCATCCATTTGTTAATCTCAAGGAACTACTTTTACAGCTTCGATCAAAGAATACGAGCAAAGGACTTAATAAAAAACAATTTCTTGAACTTGTCCCATTCCATGGATTCAATTTCATCTTGGGGCCTTGTATTTTTATTAGAGTCCACCACTAGCCTGCTTCACCATCTAAACGGTAAAAAACCAAAATGAATTTTTCATGTTCTGAAGAGAGAATATAGAAAATATATTTTCAATGGTTCTAATCCATTTTTCAGAAAAAAGTGGATTAGAATACACACTTAAAGAATGTGGATGTTTCCTCATAAAGGACTCAAAAGAATATTGTTCCTTTCTCTTCTCATTTGGAATTCCAAAATGATTCGTATCTTGTTAAAGTCTTGAAATAATATTATTCTTTCCATTTCCCATAACATTTGGTTGTTCAAAAGGAAAATCATTGCATTTCCCAGTGCATTGATCATTAACACGTTTCCTTCGAGTTCCAGCCATCATCTAAAACCTAAAAAGAGCAGCGTGGGAGGAAAAATTCATACTTAGATAAAAACATATTCAAGAGGAGTACTTTCAATCTCTAACATCTAAGGTTTAATACTAGGTTATTCATGATTGTTATCATAATTCTAGGACTGTAACCTATACTTTTACTTAACCTTACAGGCATCACTAAACATACCTTAGAAATATCTATAGGGATCTCACTAAATATTTCGCATCCTAGTTTCCAAAGGTTAACTAAACATTTATGCTGATACAAACTGTAGATACCCAGAGCTTGACATACATTGACATTACATTACTTTTTCATAATACTTAATATACAACAAAAACAGACACCCATGTTCTATAATAGTTTAGTGTCTTTGGAAACTCGGAACATAATCTTCTAATCATGGTGAAAAATATTCAACATCTCCCATAATTATCTTCCCCTTCTGTTTTCTTACCTAAAACCTTTCTTTATATCCTTGGGAAAAGAAAACGTATAGTGGGTGAGCCCAAATTCTCAGTAAGGGAATTCTTGAATAAAATAATATAAACCATGTACATTTGAACTTCAAAACATGAACATAAAGTTTAAATATCAAAATAATGAGATTTGAAACAAATTATGGCAGTACGTAAAGAATAGATCATAAAGGAACATTAATCATGATAAAATAGCATGGGAATAAAATAGGTAATTTTGTAAAACCATTATGCACATGATGTTATTTCCATAGCATCCATGGAATTGCTGCCAAGATCATCATAGTGGACAAATACCATTACTAAACCAAGATTACTCCTCGTTCTATCCCTGTAATACTTAACCAGATTTACTTTCCGTTCCATACATGACTATCTCATGAGATATAAATATTTACCCACTGAATTTGAGGGAGATATAGGTCCCACCCATTTCATAATGAAATCATTCTTACGTGTGCCACAAAATAAACATAAAAAATTCCTCATAACCCAAAGAATAAAATCGGTTTCATAAACATTATCCCATTAAAACTTAATCTTTATAACACAAATGAATATCATTTCATCATAAAAAAATAAAACCTTGTAAATAATAAAGACATTATACTTGAATGATAAAAATAATAATTATTTTCATCTTATATGGAAAATAGTTCTGATAAATCACTTGAAATGAATTCTTGAGGAAAATATCCTTTTTCTTCGAAATCAATTTCTTTTCCCAAAATGACATTTAATTTTAAAAGAAAACGATTTTGTTTAAAATAATCATGATATCATGTAGAGGAAGCTTCATATAAATAGGTTGTTATGAAACCATAAAAATCCATTCATGTAATATAATTTTAAAAGACATTCTTCTTTTAGTTTTGCTGGACAAGTCAAAAGGTACCATGTATGGTAAAAAAAGATAGATTCCTTCTATAGTATATAATAAAAGTCAAAAATGGGTAAACAAGACTTTCAAAATACATGGAAGAAGAGTAAAAACTTTATGAAAATATTTGTATAAATCATGGACATCTATGATAAATATAACCCCAGTAAATACTTACGAATAAAAAATCTCTTATAAGAATGAGATTGGAATAATTTTTCCATACCTTAGGTCCTATTTCTTATGTAAGTGTCCAAAACTCATGTATATTTAGTTTGAAAATACTATTTACATGGAATAAAACCATTATAATATTTATGATATCATATATGATTCACTTATGACTTAATATTACCCGTTCTTTTGTCAATTCCATGTTAAAGTAGCATTTTGCGTAAAATCATTTCATTTATCGTATGTGTTTGGAATTATTTTTCTTGATATTATTACTTATATCATCATTTAATTAATTACAGAATGTAAAACATGATTTATATATAATATATATTCAGTATATAAATATATATGATAGATCAATAAATGGAATGAACTACACCATTCATGGAGACGGTGGGACGTACGTACGCATGAACGCTATTTTCATTTTCTTATTGAATTGAACGGAAGTAAATGATATATATATATATAGATAGACATAAATCATGTAGCATTATTATCTCATATATTTCATGATTACCTAATATATATACATTAAAATCATTGTTGAATGGTTAACATGGAGAATGAATCAAATCACATCGTGGAAATGGTAATCCATACGTACGCACGAGCTATGATATCATTCTCATAATTATTTAATGGTATTGGATTGGATGATATAATATCTCATAATTAGAATCATGTTATAATAAGCATATATATTTATTATTTCTACCATTATACCCATCCAAGTAAGGTGGTGGTGGAAAAATAGATTACACCACAGCGTGGAGATGATATTCCTTACCTACGCACGCGCGTTGATTTCATTTTCCATAGGATGGATATAAAGTGAAATAGGGTTGTTTAATATTTATAATAACATATCTTTAAATTATTTATACTGATGTTATTAATTTATAATGAAAAAAATCTAATGAAGATGAAGTAAAAAATATAAATTTAAATGAATCGGTAAAGGATATTATATCTTCTTTGACGCGCCTCTTCTAAACCTCCTCTTAGGGTACTAAATATGGTCTTTTAGGATAAAAATGACCTATATTATATTGATAGAAAATTGGAGAAAATAATTGTATAGGGTTTTTCTATGTTTGAATGCTCAAAATGTTGTGAAGAGAAGAGGGAGGAGGTGCCCTTTTATAATAGAGGAGAGGTGCACTTTTGGAAACCTCTAAAATATTAATTTATAATAAACTCAAATCCCACCTAAAAACCTCCAAAATGACTCAAATTTTAAGCTAAGATGATATAGGGATGTAATATCAACATAAACTAAAATTTATGCATGTTTGGAAATTATTTTAAACTTTATCAAATTGATTTATCCTTATTTAATGTATTTAATTTTAATTGTGGTAATAATATTTTAAATTTGAAATTGTTATAAATAATTACTTAAGTGTTGTGAATTGTCCATAATTGGATAATTTATGACATTTTCTAACATAAAAATTTCATTTTATAATTTTTAAATAATTTTGTGATTTTGAAACAATTTAATAATATGTTATTTTTATAAAATAACAATAGTGTAAATTTTGTCACTAGTCAATTATTTGAATTTAAATAAAATCCACACAAGGGATATATTCAAAAAAAATATTTAATAGATTCATATAATATCATATTCATCTATAAATTTTGTGGAGCACATTAGATAGTTCATATAATATTTATTATAATATTTTTAAAACCATTTATTTGATATTTCAATCAATAAAATAATTTATACATCACTATTTTGTCATCATTAATGATAATTATATATTCCCTATAAATTCTAAATAAATTCACATGATGAATATAATTTTAATTATATTTTTGGAGAATATTTATGTTTTAAGTTTTATGAATTTTAACACTAAATTAAAATTATTACACATATAAGATATAAGAGAGTGACATGTTGTCACTTTCTTTGGTTTTAATAATAACTACATCATTTTCATGGTAAAATATCCATGAAATTAATCTATTACGACCCTTAGGTGATATGGTTAGACTTTTATTCATCCAATAGAATTTTGGATGGTGTTACGATAATTTTATAATATTATTTTTACTCATAATTACCTGATTTACATTTAACTGTGGTAAATAAAATTTACCGTAGTTACTATCCTAATGCCGAAAAATAAAAAGTAGCCTATTAACATAATTTATACCTACTAATTCCAAATATAGAATCCATTTCTCCAAATTCAAAACACAGAAGTTGTAGTATTTAATTTAATATTAATCCCACTATTGAGAAAATGGGTTTTAAATGTTAAAACATTGGAAAAGATTTAAATGTTTCTACCTATGAATTCAATGTAAAATTAATAATAATGAATCACATAACATTAAATCATAAAAATATATTCTTATTATACTTTAAACCATTAAATATTATATTTTAAACAGATAAATTATCTTGATGAAAATAGTTTTTAATTAAAATTTAGTGTATTTTTACAATTCATCAAAATATGAATGTTAACAGAAAAATATTAAAAAAAATTCCAAAGTAAATTATTATATACGTATTGCAATGAATAAGTTTATTTTGTCAAATTTAACTCATAATCATGTTAAAAAATATATTTAATGAGGGTGCGCAATCAAAAGGTGGCAAAACTACATTTATTTGAAAAATACTTTTTTTACCCAAAAATTTTATTTTGTTCTCATACCATGTTCTAGAATATGTGTAAGATGAATTATATTGTTATAAAATTGAAAATGTGGTTAATACGATTCATAACGGATAGTTCATAATAATATATCATTGTTTAGTGATACTCAGTATTGCGTACAACACACGCTATTGAGAAGGTCGCTCTTGCGTGCAAAGCAAGCCAAGAATAGTGTTTGTGTATGCTACAACCTAATACGGTGTTGTGTATAGTGAAAGCTAATCATGGGGTAGCGTACAACCCAATACATCAAAGGAATTAAAAATAATATTTCTCATAAAATCTCGAGGGGTTACAACAAATTTTGAAAATCAATTGTATTTTGATACCTCCTAAATTCATTATTCAAAAATATATATGGCCTCCACATGTTTTCAAATTCTATCCCCATTAAAAAAAATCCAACTGGTATTTGACCTATAACTAATTAGTTTACTTAATAAATATTTAATAAAAATAGGTAAAGAGGATATATCATCTCTCCATGATTTATGAGGTGGTTAAATATTATTATTTAACCTATGTTATCAAAATTATGATGTTACCAATGCTATTAAAAATATGGTCACCCAATTTTGATTTTTTATAGTATGTTCTACCGTAACAACACAATTATAATGCATGAACCTTAAACATTACATAATCTTGAGTTAAATATATAATTTACATGCATCCATTTTTAGGATCATTTCAGGTTTATAGCATTAAATAATTAGGCCATAACTATTACATAACAACTCAAATATTACAATGTAGACAATTCTAATCATTATACATATTTCAAAAAATAAAATTCCTTAAATTAAAATGTGATTTATTTTTCTCAAAAAAATACATATAATTCATCTTGGCATCCACCTTACTCTTACCCAACCTTACACATTGTGAAAAAAATTTAAAAACATGCGATGAGAACAGAAAACTCAGTAAAGTAAATAAGACAAGGAAGGAAAAACGTTTGACCAATAAAACATATAAAACCAGGAAATCAAAATCTTCAATCATAAAACAAAAGAAAATTAACATAAATTATGAATATATAAGATTCATTAAAAACATATCAGAATTCATAAATCCTAAATATTACTTGTGGTATGCAAATCATATTTACATTGTAGCTATTACACCTACATAGGGAGTAACCTTCATGGTTACATTTGGAATACCCATCAGAGTATATTCTGTAAATATCTTCGGAGAAACCTTACTATTTAACTTAGTCTCATTACCAAATTCATTCAGCATATATCATTATCTGACCCTCAATATTATTTTCATGGAACATGTCGTATACATAGAAAAGACCCAAGGACCATAACATAATCAGAACACAAAAAAAAGCTTAAGGAAAAATAACATTTCCACATTTCAAATCATAAGATATTATTTGAAGATATTTACATATTCAATACCTTTTCAAAACCATTTTCAATACCAATATACATGTTAAGGGAATATATTATTTATTTTCATTTTAAATTCATTAAGGCTAGTAGAGGAAAAAATATCAAAAATGGGTCATGGTGGAAGAAATGTCGTCGTCAGCTCATATGATAAAAAACAATTCCTTTTGTCATTTAGTAAAATAACATGTATAAAAAAGAATGTTTTTTTAAAATGTTGAATTAAATTAAAATTCAAATGTTTTAATTATAAATCTTATAAAATAAGGTTGTGTATATTATTTAAGTATGCCTTAATGAAAGAAGATTGAGATAAAGTCCCTTACATTGAGTCCGTCTCGTTAGGTACAATCGTTATATTCCAAAATAATAAACATAAGATAATTTCTAATTTCATGAGAACATTTTTCAAGGATATTATTATTATTTCATTAATTTTTTCCTTGTTATAAAATTTATCTAATTATTTATGTTTTTTCAATATTCAGTACATGAGTCGAAAATGAACTTGTTATAACACAAATTGTCCATATAGTCATAATTCCATAATCTTAGTAATAGTATTAATTAAATAATCACAAAATTTTATATATTAATAATAATTTTCAAAACAAACCAATAATTATAGTTATGAAAAATGAACAACATTCTAATCACGGAGATGATAGTTCATCTGTATGCTTGAGTAATATTTTCATTTTTCATTGACCATTATAGAAAAAAGGTAATTAATATTTTATATTTCCAAAATTATAATAATATTACAAACCTCAAAGTAAACATTTAAATATACTTATATATATATATGTATATCATACAAGTGATATGGTGAATAAAAATGATTCACATTACTTATTGGATGTGAGAGTTCACATGTACACATTAATGATGTTATCGTTATTTTTTGCATAGTAGGTACGAAAATAATCGAAATATTATACTTTTAAAATGATAAATTTTTATTTAATATCATATATAAACAATTATTTCATCATTGTTACCAGTCTTGAAATACGGTAATGAAAAACAAACTATATCTATTCATGAGATCGTAGTCCGCCGTACACACGAACGAAGTGTTCATTTCCCATTTCATGAAATTGGAGATGTAATTAGGGGATGATAATATAATATCAGTATATTTAGGATAGTGGAGCCATTATTTAATCTTATAAGAAGAATATATAAATTATTTGGAAGATGAAATAAAGAAGAAAGAGTTAAAAATGATACCTCTTCTTCGATTGATCACTTTTTAAGAACACCGTAACACCTATAAGAAAGGGTGTTCTACCTAAACTAATGCCACAAAAAGTGGGTAGGGATTTTGGGAAGGTCATTGGGTAGATATTTTCCAATCCAAATTGTTATATACGTGTGAGTATCAGTGAAGTGTTAGTACATTTTTATAAGAGAGGGTTGGGGCACCCGTGGAAAATCATAATTTATTATGTTAATATATATTAAAATTTTAATCAAAATAAATCCAAAATTTATTATGGAAAAGATATTATGTGTATAGTTTTAAATTTTTCATAAAATAATTTTTTTAAAGTATTATTTTTTAGTTTAAACATTACATTTTCATTTTACCCTTAATTATACTATTTTAATTTTAATTATAGTAAAAATATTTTAAATATTAAGAGGAAATAAATTTTACTGACATGGGACAAATTTACCATAAATGGACACTAAATGAAAATTTACATCTTATCATAGTCACATTGTGATTTTAAAATATTTTTAGTATTTTTAAATAATTTATTAAATTATTAATTTTTTTAAAAATATCAATAATGTCATGTTTGACACAATTCATTCCATTCAATTTAAATAAAATACCTTGGCAAGATAAATTCCAAAAAAACATTTAATATACATATAAAATTTTATAGTACCATAGAAAATTCTTATATGTAATTTGTTAAGTTAGATAATATTTATTTCAATATTATTATATAATTTATTTGAATCTTATATTTGTAAATCTATTATTTTTGATCATTGTGTCATAGTTAAAATTTTTAATTTATTTACTAAAAATTAAAAATTAATAACCATGATGAAAATAATATTTATAGATTTATAATTACTATTTATTTTTTGAAATTATAACTTATATAAACACATATTAAAAATGAATTTAGTAAGAAAATGCATGATTTTGAAATTTTTCCTTTACTTCAAATTAAATGTTATAAATTTCATAATCACACCCAAGTGGCTTCCAAAGGGTGAAATTTCAACCCAAATAATTTATTATATGGACATAACCCATCCACTAATATTAGGTCATTTTTAGGGTTGTTTCATATTATTATAATATTATTTCTACATTTAATCACCTAATTTACCCTTAACTGTGGAAAATAAAATAAAAATGTTAGTATTCAGAAAAAAAAATATTTTGATCTTATTAGATCACATTATTCATAATTATTAAAACCATTTATTTCATTCTTTAATATTAAATTCACAAAATTGACTAAAAATATTGAAATGTTAATCTTATTGATGGATTGAGAAAAATGTTTTTAAAAAAGTAAAAACCCTCGAAATATTGACATGTGTTAATATCAAATTTAAATGTGAAATTACATCCAGTCGATAAAATTAAATTAAGTAATTAAAAATTCATATATTTATACATTAAAACCATATTAAATTATAATCAAACAATATAATTAAATTAGATGGAAAGGTAATTTTCAATTAAAATGAAGTATTTTCATTATTAATTAAAAAGTGAATTTTATTAGTAAAATACAAAAAATTGAACCAAATTTAATTTTTATGTCCCTATTAAAAATAAGAAGTTTAATTTTTCAGATATATCATCTAAAACAGAAAAAAACAACATTTAAAAATGGTTCTCCATCATGAGATGGTAAAACAACAATTTATGAATATTAGTGTTTTACTCTTAAAATTGGATTTATTCTCAATTTAAGCCTTTAAAATTGATTAAAATATTTCAAAAACATTTAATAAAGGTGTATAAACATAATATTGGTAGTTATGTTCATTACCACCAATACAGATTCTAGGATTTAACTACAGTTTAAAATAATAATATTTATAATGAATTATTTTTTAGTATTTCTCAGTCTTGTGTGCAACATAATATTTTGGAGAAACCCATTATTGCATTTCAGGTATGCTATCAAAAAAATCATCTCTTTTAACATAAAATTATAATATAATTATTGATAATAATATATATTAAAATTTCTTATTCTATAATTAACTGGGTTGTTAGAACCATATTCCACGGTTTCTATGAAAATGTGACATATGATTTAAATATTCATCTTACATGAATATTCCAGTAAATATTTCTAAATTTTATTTTGAAAAATAAATATTATAACAATGTTAATTTATTCACCAATATCCTATAATTATATATTTATCCAAATCCATTAATAACATTCCTTTGATTCCATGATACACTTAGCTTAGGCTATATTATGTAAATATATTTAATTCTATTTTCTAATCAACCTAATGTAAGACCCATGTTTCTCTGATAAAATTTAAATTCATGGAACTTTGTTTTATGTACATATTTATAACTATCCATTAAAGACAATTTTTCAAATTCTATGTTTTTAATTTCTAGAAACTATCATCTGCAATTGTGTTCTGTAAGTTATTTGGAGTTTGATGTAACCAACTTGTTTTTTTTAATATTAACATACCCTTATGAATAGTCATATGAATAGTAATATGACCCTAATGAATAGTAAATTTTATTGTAATTTTTTTCTTAAGTATTAAAGATAATAACATCTTGGTTAATTTTTCATCGTGATATAGTAGTTGTTATAGAATTTGAATTGTTAATTTTTGAAATAACTATGCATTTTTAAAAATATTAAATTAATAATATTTTGAAATTTATTATCAAAAAATGGACTTCATTTTTGAATTCTACATGTCGAAGGATGGTTGTGGTAAATTTTTGGGATTTTTCTACAATTCTTCTTTATTCGATGAATAATGAAATACGATAAAATACTGTATAATCAAATTATCAGTAGAATACACAATTTATAACATCATAAGTGATTCAAGGACACTTGTTTAGAAATAACATTCGATTATTATTATTTGGGGTCACATGAACTAAGACTATTCATAATCATGGGAAAAAATATTATAATAATGATTAAAATAATGAAAAATACCCCCTCTCCTCCACTATAAATACCAGCCTCACTCCCCTCTTCTTCCCACACCTCTCAAGCCTTTATCCCTACCTATGTTCTACCCAATACTCATTCAAAGGATTTTACCCACGTTCTAATGCTTCTGGTCTCACCAAAAGACCAAAATTGAATCCCTTAAGAAGGATCTCAAGAGAAGAGATCTAGAGGTAAACATCCTCGTTTATTTTCTTTCTTTTCATTCATTTTATGTTATTATCTTCTTTATTCCATTGGCTTATGTTGGTATATTTTATTACATACCCCCCCTTAATATCCATATTTTGTATTATTGATGATATATCCCCTTTCTGTCATCAAACTATTTTTATGAGTTTTTAAGAGACGATGTTATGCTGCCAAATTTCCGTGAGAAATTTCTCATGTTTTCCTTTATTTTAAGATTCTTTTCATTTCATCTTCTTTACTCACCTCCTCTTAACCTAGAGGCATGAAATCTCCAAAATCATTTATATTCAAGATATTCTCATGGTCATGGAAAATTCATCATCAACATTTTTATCTTCCCCACTTGTTCAAGGAATTAAAAAAATTGTCGGTGATGTGTCTAATTACCTACATCATGGACGACGTGATTTCGATTTGCATTAATTCCTTAATGTATGGTCATGAAACTATTTTTATGGTGGAACTGGGATTTTCTTTATGTATTATGTCTCATCAATGGTTCTAGCATTTCTTTGTAAAAATTGTTTATTTTATTAAAAAAATGAGGTCGTTATTATCAAAGAACCACTAAAATGATCTAAAAGAACATAATTATTGTTTTAACGTATGATTCATCCTCATGTATTAATTAAAAATGATAAATTGTATAATTTATGTTACATGATATATTTAAATAATACTCAATTCCAATTCCAGAGTTTCACTTCCAAATGACAAGAACTTCCACCATGAACCAATCATGGAAATCATGTAAGGAAGTCACCCAAAAATAGTGCAAGGAGAAAAATACTAATAATTAAAGGGTGAAATGTTGTTATGAAATGATAATATTATATGTTATAAACATGAAATTTTTTATTTAAAATACTAATAAACCTCTTAGAAAAATTATACATGAAGTTTAAACAATTTTGATGTATGAAAAACCTGAAGTAAGGGAATTCATGACCAGATTTTTATTCATTGGGGTAACCTTATACTTTGTTACTTAGTTAGTATTAAAATTAAATATATGCTGTTTTTTTCCCTATATTATGTGGAAATATTTTTATATATAGTGTTTATACATATTCCATTCACTCTATTAAGATTCATTACAATTATATTATATTTATAATAGACTATTCTTTTAAAATCCTTTTTTAATTTGTTTTTTACGAAATTCCAAAGCAATGTTTTTGTTGAATTATTGATGTTGTATGATTGTGTTTTGGTTATTGGGACTTTATTTTTGTTAAATGATGTAACTATATTTTCTTCCAATGCAATGGGTATGTATAATTTGGAGGTTGTTCATATGGTTACTCCTAGTGTAACTGTGATTGTTACAAAAATAGTAAGGTAATTGTGAGGGTTACAAATTATAAGGTACCCGAGAGGGTTACAAGATTATGTAAGTATTTTCCCAAGACACCTTTATGGTTATACTTTTTTTCTTATGTATCTTGGAAATCTCATGTTTTATAAAGTATGTTTATATGGGTGACAAGCATGTCTTTTGAATTTGATTTCATATGTTACATGTATTCATGGACTAATGTGCTCTTTTCTTCTTTTCAATCCCTTGCTGAGATTTTCTTCTTATCACAACATTTTAAATGATTTTCATAGGTTAATGGATGTGTAGGAAAAATAATTAATCGATGTTCAATGTTGAATAATTGTAAAAGAATCATGTTTTATGTTTTAATGTTTTATATTTTGAAAAAAATGGAGACAGTTTTTAAGGTATCCACACTGTAATAATTTGTATTGTCAGAAATGTGATATGTCCCAATTCTATAAAGCACTAAACATGAAAAGATCCTTGATGTAAAGGAAGTGTTTTATTGACTAAATTTATGATTATATATGTAATAAGTTCGGGTCCTTATAGTCAGTATCAGATGATGGTTTAGATAACTTTAGGGGTTAGGGTTCTATAAATAGAATACCATAAATGATTTTCACACTAGGTTTAATTTGAAATGTTATAGAATTTAAATATTACCATGTTGCTTCATCTAAGATATGATTGTTCAGAATGGTTGTCTACAGAAGGAAGATGGATGGAGAAGAGGAGAGGCACTAACAGAATGACCTCATTACTGAAATATATCCCGGAATGGTAGGGATTGGAACCTAGTAGTTTGTTACAGTAATGGCTCAGCTAATACATGAAATAAATAGTGGTGGAATCCATGAAAAAGAACATCCCGGGCTACCATAACAGAACATGATAATAGTGGAACAATTTATGAGACCACACCCTCCTACTTTCAATTGATCTTATCATCCAGTAGCAGATGAAGGATGGATCAAATCCTTTGAAAAGATATTTGTGGTTATTGGATGTTCAAACAATCAAAATGTAAGTCTTTCCATTTATCATTTTGAAATGGAAGCTGATCAATGGTGGGAAATGGTAAGGAATATCGGGGGTAGAGATGATTATGATGCCTTAGAGTGTGATGAAATTAAAAGTATTTATTTGAAATAAGTTTTCTTAAGGTGGTGCGACTTACGATGGATAAGAAATTAAGGGAATTAAAGAAAATGTAAGAGAATTCAGTGGATGTGTATGAAGAGAGCCTCACCCGAATGGTGAGGTATGCTCCAAATCATATTCTGGATCTTGATAGGATAGTAAACCACTTTTAATTAGGACTAGATCCAAGGTATACAAGGGAATTATTATCTTATAAATTAAAAATTTATGATAAAATTTTCCGATGTGATGTGAGGCTAGAGATAGAGTTTACTGATGATCACGTTCATTTTGGAAACCAGGAGATAAAGAGGTCAAGGTGTAAATCGATGGGTAAGAATCAACCAAAAAAATATGATGGTAAGAAAATCAATTTTCCTATTTGTCAAAAGTGTGGAAAGAAACACCCTTGGAAATGTCTTATAAAAATAGAGAAGTGTTATAATTGTGGTAAGTTTGGACATATGGAACGAGATTGCAATGGAAATGATCCTAAGAGTAATCCTGATAAGAAAACTGTAGAGTGTTTTAAATGTGGTGAGATGGGTCATTATGAAAATGCATGCCCAATGAGAGATCCGAATGATGCGAATAAGATAGACCATAAGCAGAAAGGTGTAGTGAGATCTTTTACAAATACTTCATTATATATTGGGCTATCCAAAGAAGTTTTATCTAGTACTTAGTTTATTCACTCATATTTTTCTAATGTTTTGTTTTATACGGGGTCTACACATTCCTTCATCTTTGAGAAATATTCTTGTAAATTGGAAATATCACCTCAACAAAATGAGACCTAAACTTGTTATTAAAACACGAGGGGGAAATATTATTGCAAATAGAAATTATAAGAATATTTATATTGTGATTTTTGTAATGAATTTACATGAAAACCTCGTTTCTTTACCCTTAGTCGAGTTTGATGTGATTCTAGGAATGGATTTTCTTTTTAATAATCATTCTAAGATTAACTGTAGAGTTAAAGAATTTTTATTAGAAAGAGTTTCAATTTTTATACACGAATGAACCCATACATTTGATAACAAATCAGGTATCTGAGAAATTATTTAAAGATGTAAATAAAAGTTATCTTTCTCATATTGTTGAAAACAAGGGAAATATTCAGAGTTATTATATGCCAGTGATAGGTAAATACCCTAATATTTTTCCGAATGAGTTACCTAGTGTAATACCGTATCGGAAAGTCGAATTCACAATTGACATAGTTCCTGAAGCTAAGACAATTTAAAAAAACCCATATCATATGGATCTAATAGAGCTTCTTGAATTGAAAAATCAGTTGTAGGATTTTCTTGAAAAAGGAAAAATTCGTCCTAGAACTTCACCATGGGGAGCCCCTATTTTATTTTTTGAAAATAAAGATGGTTTCATGATACTTTGCATTAAATATCCTACTTTGAATAACATCACTATTAAAAACATGTATCTTTTCCCTCATATCGATGACATTTTTGATCAGCTCAAGGGAGCTTAGTACTTTTCCATGATTCACGTGAGATCAGGATACCATCAGCTAATGGTGAAAGAAGATGACATCGTGAAAACAACTTTTCGTACTAGATATGGGCATTAGGAATTTGTTGTTATGTCGTTTGTATTAACCAATGCACCTTTTGTGTCCATGAATCTTATGAATCAAGTATATGATGAGTTCTTGGAAAAAAATTTCATTGTATTTATTGATTTCATTTTTGTATTTTCTAAAAAAAAGAGCATGAAAAACTACTGAGGGTTTTTTTAAAAACCTATAATGAATCGAAATTGTATGGAAAATTCAGAAAGTGTGATTTTTGGTTTGCACACATTTATTTTCATGGGAACATTTTAAATATAGATGGAATAATAGTTTATCCTTCTAAAACAAAAGTGGTTGATGAATGGACAAGACCCCAAAATGTTATAGAGATTCTTATTTTTCATGGATTATCAAGTTATTAGCGACGTTTTTTTAAGAACTTTTCTCATTTATCTATCCTGATAACTATGTTAACCCTGAAAGCTATTAAATTTTTTTGGACTGAAGAATGTGATGTTTTTTTCAGGAACTGATGATGATAATGGTGAATTCTCCAGTTTTGGCCTTACCTTCCCAAAATGGCGAGTTTTTCATCTATGGTGATGCTTCTTTAAAGGGACTTCATTGTGTTTTGATGTAGGATGATCATGAAATTTCCTATTCTTTGAGAAAACTTAATCCTTTAGCAGAGTTTTCTTAGCGGAGTTTTCTTATAATAATAGTTTTCATTCAAGTATTCAGATGACACCTTTTGAGGCCTTGTATGGGAAGCATTGTCAGACTCTAGCATTTTGGGATGAAGTCGGTGAGAGAAAGTTTATGGGGATATAATTAGTAGATGAAGTGGCTAAGAAGGAAAGGATGATCTAACATCACATGATGATTTCTCAGAATAAGCAGAAAATTCTTGCAGATAACAGAAGGAAAGACTTCTCTTTCATGGTAAGTGACTATGTATTCCTTAAAATCTCTCCTTGGAAAACTATGATGTGTTTCGTTAAGAAAGGAATTTTAAGTCAATGTTACATATGTACTTTTGAAATATTGGTGAAATTTGGAATAGTTTCATACTCCATATCTTTGCCTCCATGTTTTTTTAGTTGCATAATGTTTTTTATGTTTCGATGTTGAGAAAGTATGTTCCAGATTCATCACATGTCATGAGACCAAAAGCAGTTCAGCTGGAAGAGAACCTTTTGTATGAAGAGAAACCAATTCAGATTCTTGATCGAAGGGAACATGTATTGTAGAATAAGGTAATCCACCAGGTAAAAGTTTTGTGGAGAAACCACATGGTTGAAGAAGCAACATGGGAGTCTGAAAATTCAATGAGGGAAAAGTACCCTCAGTTTTTTAGTAAATAAATAAAATTGCGAACATGCAATTTCTAGAATGTGGGGATAATTTAACACCCCATGTTTTTATAAAAATAAATTGAAATACAAGGAACTCTGTTTTAAGTAGATATTTATAACTATCCTTTAAACATAAATTTTCAACTTCAATGTTTTGAATTTCCAGAAACTATCATTTACAATTGTGTTCAGTATGTTATTTGATGTATGATGAAACCAACTTGTTTATTTTTTTTTAATGTTAACATACTCATCTAAATAGTAATATAAATAGTAATATGACCTTAATTAATAATAAATTTATTATTATTTTATTTTTTTATGGATTTATGATAATAACATCTTGGTTAATTTTTTCATCGTGATATAGAAGTTATTATAGAATTAGAATTGTTAATTATTGAATTAAGTATAATATTATTTAAAAGTTAAATAATAATATTTAAAAATTGATATTAAAAACATAGATTTCATTTTATAATTCTACATGTCGTAAAATGGTTAGGGTAAATTTTGGGGATTTTTCTAAAATTCTTCTTGTTTCGATGAATAGTGAAATACGATAAAATATTGTATGATCAAATTATCAGTAAAATAAAATATTTATGACATTATAAGTGATGAAAGGCCACTTGGTTCAAAGTCACATTCCATTATTACTATTTGGTGTCACATGAAATAATTCTATTCATAATCCTGGGCAACAGTATTATAATAATGATTAAAATAATGAAAAATATCCCCTCTCCTCCACTATAAATACCACCCTCACTCCCCTCTTCTTCCCACAACTCTCAAGCGTTGAGAAATGATTAATTTATACCCAATACTACTTCCAAGTATCTTCCCCACGTCCTAGATCTTCTGTCCTCACCAAAAGTCTAAAACTGAAGCACTTAAAAACGATCTCAATGAGAAGAGAACAAGAGGTAAACATCCTCTTTTATTTTCATTATTTTCTTTTATTTTATGTTATTATCTTTATTTTCCTTGGGATTATGTGGGGATATTTAATTCCATATCCCCCCTTACTATCCATATTATGTAATATTGATGATATATCCCCTTTCTATCATCAAACTATTTTTATGAAATTTTAAGAGATTCCTTAAGGCTGTCGAATTTTTGTTAAAAATTTGTCATGTTTTCTTTATTTCAACATTTCTTTATTTTCGTCTTCTTTCCTCACACATTCATAAACAAGAGGCACTAAAGCTCCATAATTTGGTATATTATGGGTTTTCTCTTGTTTATGGGAAATTCATCATCAATCTTCTTCTCTTCCCCACTTTTTCAAGGAATTAAAAACATTGTGTCTGATGTATCGAATTACTCACATCATGGAAGATGTGATTTCAATTTTCATTAATTTTTTAAAGTATGGTCATGGAAAATTTTTAGGTTTGTACCTGGTTATAATATATTTATTATTTCACTTCAATTTTTATGTAATTCTTTTGTACACATGGTTTTAATTTATAAAACAAAATGAGCACGTTATTATCAAAGAACCACTAAAATGATGTAAACGAACATCAATAATGTTTTAACTTATGAATCATCCTCATGTAAGAATTCAAAATGATAAATGGTATAATTTATGTTATGGGATATATGTAAATAATCCTACATTCCAATTCTGTAGTTTCACTTCCCATTTACAAGAACATCCACCGTGAACAAATCATGGAAATCTTGTAAAGAACTCACCCAAAAACACTACAAGAAGCAAAATACTAACAATTGAAGGGTGAAATGATGTTATGAAATGATAATATTAGATGTTATAAATATAAACATGTTTTTTTAAAATACTAATAACACTTTTTAAACCATTATAATGTATGTTTAAACAAGGATGATGTAAGACAAACCCGAGGTAAGGGAATCGGTAACCTGATTTTCATTATTTGGGTTAACCTTCTACATCATTATTTAGTTGGAATTAAAAATAATTGTGTGATTTTTTCCCTATATTATGTTGAATTATGTGTATATATAGTGTTTATACATATTCCATCTACTCTATTGAGTTACACGTCTATTATATTATATTTATTATATACTATCCTTTTAAAATCTGATTTTTAAATTTGGTTTTACAAAATTCCAAAGCAATGTTTTTATGGAATTATTAATTTTGTATAGTTATGATTTGGTTATTAGGAATTGATTATGATGAATTTTTGGACCTATTTTTCCCTAAAATTCATTGGTTATATTTAGGTTGGAGGTCGTCCGTATGGTTTCTCCTAATGTAACTGCTATGGTCACACAAATAGTAAGGTAGCCATGAAGGATACAAATTATAAGGTAGCCAAGAAGTTTACATGATTATATATGTAATTCCCCAAGGTACTTTCATGGTTCTAATTATTTTCTCATGTATTGTGGAAATCTCATGTTTTAAAAAGTATGTTTATTTCATTTACAAGCATTTCTTTTGAAAGTGATTTCCTATTTTACAAGTATTCATGGACTAATATGCTCTTTCCTTCTTTTCCATCCCTTACTGAGATTTTGTTCTCATACAATGTTTTTAAATTATTTCCACATGTTAATGAATGTGTAAGAAAAATAAATAATCCATGTTAAATGTTGAATAACTATAAAATATTCATTTTTTTATGTTTTAATGATTTATATTTTGAAAAAAATGGAGAATATGTTTATGGTATCCACTCTGTAATATTTTTTAATGTCATGAATGTGTTATGTCCCGATTCTCTAAAGCTCTAAAATTAAAAATATCTTAAATGAAAAGGAAGTGTTTTCTTGACTAAATTGAAGATTATGTATGTAATACGGCTGGGTCCTTATACCTAACACATTTTATTCCTCTGAAAAGTTTTCCCCTACTAATAAATTTTTTCTCTTTGACATCTCATATCTAATCCATTTCTCAAATTTTTATCAATTAATTGTATTTTAAGATCATATCAGATGTTTTATCGATATTCATTACGTGACTAAAAAATGAAATTATTATGATTTAAATTGTCCATGTTTTCATAATTATATCATCTTTATAATAGTATTAATGACATAATCATAAATTTTATACCTTAATCAAAGGTTGAAAATCAAAAAATTAATTATGGTTATGAAAAATGAACAATGTTGTAAACATTGAAACGGAAGGCCATACGTACACATGAGTAATGCTTTATATTTTTTATTGGTCATAATGGAAATAATGTAATTATTATTTTGTATTTACATAATTATCCTAATTTTATTAACATCATAATAATAATTTAAATATGCTTATATATATCATACAAGTTATGTGATGAATAAAAATATTCACATCACTTCGAAGAGGTGATAGTTCACACGTATGCACGAATGAGGTTATCATATTTATATACAAGGATAGTATGAAAATAATTGAAATATTATTATTTTAAAATAATAAATAGGTCATTAATATCAAATATAAATATTTTTCTCAGCATTATAACTAGTCATGATAGACAGTAATGATAAAAAAAATATTTCGGTTCATGAGGTGGTAGTCTGCCTTACACATAAATTAAATATTCATTTCACATTTCATGAAATTAGAGATGGATTTGGTTATGATAATATCATCCCAATGCAATAAGGAATAAATAGTTATTATTTCATCATATAATAATAATATTAAATATAAGAAGAAGAAAAAAACAAAAACACATAAAAAATAATACCTCTCCATCGATTACTTTCCTTTAATGAAAACATTAACACCTCTAAAAGATGGTGTTCTACCTAAAATAATACCTCAAGAAATTTTTGAGGGATTATAAGATGTTTTTTTGTAAGATATCGGCGAAACTAAATGGTTATTTATGTGTGTGGATTAGAGAAGAGGCGTTAACATTATATAAGAGAGGGGTGGGGTACACTTGGAAACTTCTAAAATATTAAACTATTATAAATTAATTTTTTTATTCAACTAACATCAACATGATTTCTGTCTATTATAATATTATTATAGTTCTAAATCCTAATATACAATAATATTTAGACATGTATTGATTTTATTTTTAACCTTTTATTTTCAATTTACCCTAAATTATTCTCTTTTAATATTTATTATGGTAACACTATTTTATATATTAATAGGATATATATTTTATTTTTATGGAGTCAATTTTCCATAATTTGAAACCTAATAAAAATTTCGATATTTTAATAGTATCATTGTGATTTTAAATTAATTTTTTTAAAAAAATGTTATAAATAATTATATATATACGATATCAATTAGGTCAATTTTTATACTATTCATCTAATTAAATTTATATAAAATTCAGATATAAGTATAACTTCAAAAAAACAATTTAATAGACTTATAACATTTCTTAGGAACTTATAATATTCTTTTATGGCGTAAATTATGTCAAATAATATTTATTTTAATATTTATAACATCATTTATTTGATTCTTTAATTAAGAAATCTATTAATACATCATCATTGTTTCATAAATAAATTTATTTATATATATCATAAAAATTGTAAATAAATTACCATGATGTATTAAATCTTGTTATCTTTCAAATTACTATTTATAGTAAAACATATCACTTATATAACCCGATATTAAAATATTTTTATTAAGAAGAGTCATGATTATGAATTTTTTTCCTTTTCATTAAATTAAATGTTATAAATGTCATAATCACACCCAAGTGGCTTCCAAAGACCACCATTTCGACCCAAAAATTTTCTTGGTCAACCATAACTCATAAAATAATTATAATACATGTTTTAGGAGAGATTAATATTATTTTAAAATTATTTTTACCTTTAATTACTCGATTTAATTTTTACTGGGGTAAATAAAATACTAAGGTTACTTATAACCAAAAACTTTTTTGATCCTGTTAGATAATATTTTTCATAATGATAAAAAAAATTTATTTCCAATTATAAAAATTATATTCACAAAATTTTTTCAAATTAATTTCAAGTTAATCATATTGACGGATTAAGGAACGATTTTTTTAGAAAGTAAAAATCATCAAAAGATTGACTTCTGTTTATATCCAATTTAAATGTGAAATTACTTACAATGGATAAAATTAAATTAAATAATAAGAATATCATAAAATTATACCCTAAAACATGTAAAATGATAATATAACAATATAATTAAATTAGATGAAATATTAGTTTTGTATTAAAATTCATTGTTTTAACTATTCATTAAAAAATAAATTTTATCTGATAATTTACAAAATTTAAACCAAAGTTATATTTTATGTACCTATTATTAATAAAAATTATATCTTCTCAATTAGAACATAAAAATTTGAGAAAACTATATTTAAAAAATGGTTCTCCATCAAATGGTGGTAAAAGTACCATTTAACAATATTATAGTGTTTTATGCTTGAAATTGGATTTATTCTGATTTTAAGATGATAAAATTTATTAGAATAATGTAAAAAAAACTAATAAAAATGTGTACTCATAATATAGGTAGTTTTTCTCATTTCCCTCAATACAACGGGTAGTCTTTATCTACCATTTAGAATAATAATATTAAAAATGTATTATTTTTTTGTATATCTCAGCCTTGTGTGCAATATAATATTTTGGAGAAATCCCTTGTTATGTGTTGGTTATACTATCATAAAAAGAATCCCTTTTAATGTAAAATTAATATCTAATTAATATTATTAATATATATGAAAATATATTATTCTATAATTACTTAGGATGTTACCACTATCCCCCTTTTAGAATTTACAACCACAAAATTTTATTCACCATTCAAATATGTGGGGGGGGGGGGGGTTCCCCTCATAGAATTTTCACATTCCCTTATTTTGTATTATACAATATGGTTTTTTCCACAAAACCTTAACTTATTGAATCACCTTATTCCACAACACTCTCTCTCTACAGTCTATAATATGTACTAGTTGTTCCTTATGAGAAGTATTCTCTTCCAACTAAACTAGTTATTGCCTCAAAACATGACATGGATATGGAATATACATTATTAACATTGAAACGTGAAACAAATTATAAATATGATAAAATAGTAGAAAAATACACTTTGTAGGAAACTGATCCATCTTTTTTCAGGATTTCATTATGTCCAATGAACTGTAGACATATATTCCCCTTCTTAAAAAATTTGTCACGCTTTTCCATAGAGAAACATTCAGAAATATATGATCACCTACCTAGAAAGAGTGATTGTTACTCTGGTTATCTACATAGTGTTTCAGCATGGTCTGGGTTTTCCACATGTGTGTTTGAATTAACTGAACTTCTTCTTCCATCTCTTCTACCAATTCTGGTCTCATCAACATCCATTCACCTAATTTATCCCAAAAAGACTGAGTTCGACATAGTTTTCAATATAATTCCTCAAATGTTGAAATATGTATACAATAATGAGAACTACTATTATAATACTACACAACCAAGTAACAATGTTGGTTCAAAATTTTTGGAAGTCCATTGAACATGCATATAAGATATCCTCCATTTTTGGAATTTTTCCTTCTATCTATCCATCTGATTGAGGATGAAATGATGTACTAAAATTTAATTGAGAATCCCATTAATTATGAAGGCCCATCCAAAAGTTAGAAATGAACTTAGGATCATGATCAGATACTATGAATATAGGAAAACCATGTAAGAAGACTATATCTCTTAGATAAAACTGAGAAAGGTGATCTAGGGATACAGTATCTCAAATGAGTAGAAAATGAGAAGATTTCTTCAATTTATCAACAATAACTCAAATCATATTTTTACCATAATAAGTCTTTGTGAATCCCCTAAAAAATTCATGGATATATTTTCCCATTTTAAATCTGACAAAGGTAAAGGATGAAGCATCCCATTTAGGAACTATCATTCTACATTCACCTTTGGAAAACTCAAAAACATCATATTAAAGTCAGAAATAGATGTCCTCATTCCATAGGACCATTAATACTCTTGATGTTAACTACACATCTCATTACAACTAGTATGAACTTAAAATAGTGAACTACGAGCTTCATATAACAAATATTTCTCCAATTGTGAATCACAAGGCACACATAATCTTTTCCCAAATCTCAAAATATCACCTTTATCAATGTCAAATTCATGAAACATAACCTTCTAAACCAATTATACATTTTTATACAACCCACTCTCCTCTTTGTTAAAATTATTAATTCTGACTGATATAGAGTATTCCACAGACGCCTGAAAGAAATAATAATAATATCTTACACAAGTAACTTCTATGACAATGATCATTAAATCACTAATCAAAGGGTCACTTTCCAAATGCAACATGGTTTATGTAGCATTACATTTTAGACTCAAAGAATCAGCCACTTTGTTTCCTTTTCCAAAATGTTAATAAATCATCTAATCATTATACTTGATTAATTCAAGTCATCTCCTTTATATCATGTTCAATTATTTATAATTGAATATATAATTTGAAATTTTTTGATCAGAATATATTTAAAACATATACCATACAAATTATACCACCAAAATTTTAATGAAAAAAATACAGTATATAATTACAAAGCATGTTTATGTTAATATAACTTCTATGTTTCAAAATGATGTAAATCATTAAATATTACCTTGTAATTCTACATTAAGAAATAACCATGTCCTTTCAATGAAGCATCATTGTAGATAAAAAATTCATAATTTCTAGAATGCAGTGCCAAAAATAGAGCATTTAGTAATCTTATTTTAAATTTCTAGACAAATTCATCACATTCTTTTGTCTATATGGATGTGACACCTTTTCGAGTTATCAAAGTCAACGTGATAGATAACCATGAAAATGTTTCAACAAATCTCTTGTAATAGACTACTAAACCAAGAAAACTTTGAATCTTAGTCGTATTTGTGGGTCTTGTCCATTCTTCAACAATGTTGGTTTTTTGAGGATCAATAGTTATACCATCTTTAGAAAAAATGTGAAAAAGGAATAAAATTTTATTTAAAAAAACCCACACCTTCTTAATTTCCCATATAGTTTCTTTTTTAAGGTTGGGAATAAAAACAGTAAATGATTTTAATGATCCTATTTCCTTTTAGAATATACTAAATTTTCATCAATAAACACAACCACAAACATATCCAACAACTCATGGAATATTCTATTCATAATATTCATGAATATATAAAGTGGTTTGATTAAAACAAATTGCATAACTAAAAATATGAAATGGTGATATCTAGTATAAAATGCAGTCTTTGGAATTTATGCTTCCATTAAATTCATCTATGATACCCCAAACTCATGTAATCCTTAGAAAAGTATTGTGCTCTATGGATCTAATGAATCAAATAATAAATATGAGTAGAAGGATACTTGTTCATAAGAGTGATGTTATTCGAGGCTATATAATCAATGAAAAGCCTCATTGAAATATAATTATTTTTATCAAACAAGAGAGGATCACCCTATGGTGACGTGCTATGTCAAATGAAAACTTTTACTAATAACTCCAACAATTTCTTCTCCAACCCTTAATGTTCAATTTGAGCCACTCGATTAGGATGTTTTGATATTGTCTTATAACTAGAAACTGTCTCAATAGTAAATTCAGCTAACCGATTAGGTATAATACATGAATATAATCGCAAAAAATTTCTAAATACTCATTTACCACTCGAGCATCCTTAATCTGAATAGTTATTTTATTTTCAACAATATGTGCATGAAAACATTAATTTTCATCTTTTAATAGTTTCTTAGCATCCCAATATTTTATCATAGGTAAGGGTTCACTGTTGTACAATATCTACAACTCTATCCGAAAAGAAACCACTTTTTATCTACCATAAATCAAAGCATGGTAAACAGATTTCCAATCCATTCCTAAAATAAAATCAAACTCTACTAAAGGGAAAACAACAAGGTTTTTAGTTAAATTATTTCCATAAATAATGACATAAATATTCTTATGATTTATTTTTTTCTTCAAATTTTCACCCAGGAGTTTTTACCCGAAGTTTTGGATTCATTTCTCAATGTGAAATTTCTAATTTAATAGAAAATTTCATCGAAATGAAGAATGTGGGGACCCTCAATCAAACAACCCATTTTCATAATCTGAAAAAAATTGTACTAGATACCAATTTATTTTTTGGCCCAACATATAATTACTTAGTTACAAAGGATTTCACCACACCATTCTATTTATAGTCTGGATGCTTCCCATAATTTGACTTTTTCATCATACCCTCATTCTCATAATGACCCATCTAATTTACCATAAAAAATTTTGTTTAAAATAAATCAGATTATATATTACCAATACATTGACATTTTTCAGTGTAATTACGAGCCTTGTGTCTCAACATTCCACATCGGAATCACTTAACAGAATTCAAAAGGAATTCCACAGTGTGCCTTTTACCATAATTTTCACAAACTATAAACATAATTTTATTTCTATAAAACTTTTTTGATGAATACTTCCCTTTTTCATATTACGTTGACCTCTTATGCTACTATTTTTTTAAAGAAAACATGATGATTGGAAAACTACATTTCCACCTTCTCCACATATCAACCACGTTTTTTCATAACTATTCAACTCCCGAGTATCCAAGGCCCATTAATACTTTGTCTTTAATCATATGTAAAAATATTTGATTTTACTATCAGGATTGGAGAATAAATTTGAGCATACCTTTCCAGTCATGTGAATTTTTCTCCTTAAGAATCCATTGGGGAATCTACATACATCAATTCCAATAATTTTTTTCTATCCTAAGTCAAATTTTAATAATAAATGTATCTCAAGAAACATTCATTCGAATTCAACCTAATAAATAAAATAAATATCCTCACTGTCCATGATATTCTTAACCATCGACCACCAATAATTGGCTTCACCTTCAAAATGGTAAACAAAAAGACTAACCTTTTGATTGTCTGAACAAGACTTTACATCAAATACTTTTTTCTTGTGGTTTAATCCACCCTTTAGCTAGCATAGGGTAAAATTATTCTCTAAATGAGGTGGTATGTTTCCTCATAAAATGTTTGCCTATCGACATGTACCTTAGTGTTTGATCTTGATGATCTCTTGGATTGATACCATCCCCATTTATAGTCCGAGTCAACTATATCATCACCACAAAAAAAGATTTTCAATTCTAATTCTGACCATCTTAGGAAGCTTATTTGGAAGGTTGATTTCCTCTTGATGTCATCCCAAAATAGCTACCATGTTTCTTATTTCGAAAACCATTTTGAAAAACACATCTTAAATAAAGAAACATGGTAATATTTAAATTATATATAATTTCAATTTTACCATAAAGTAAAAAACATTTATAGGTATTCTATTAAAAATATATTAACAACTAAATTTATCTAAGCTGACCTCTAATAAAAAAAATAAGGCCATGTCCTTGAACATTACATAATCTTATGTTAAATCAAGATTTACATTCATTAACATTTACAATCTTTTCAGGCTTATGATTTTAGAAAATTATCCCATAACTCTTACATAAAAACTCAGATATTGCAATGTAGACACTACTACTCATTATCTATTTTCTATAAAATAAAACCTCTTAAAATAAATCATGATTTATGTTTTTTTATGAAAATAATCTTATAATTAATCTTAATATCCACCATTCTTGTACCCATGCATACAAAATGTGAAATAATTTGAAAAATGTGGGATGTGCACAAAAATATCAAAAAGGGGAATAATATAAGGAAACAAAAATTTTAATCCATTAATACTTATAAACCCATGATGTCATACTTTTCACCCATAAATCATAGGCTCTTTAATATACCTCATGAAGCCATAAGATTCATGAAAAAAGTTTTATCATTCAAGAAATCGTAAAGGTAGCTTGTTATATTTATATCATACTTCTATTTTAGCTTTCACAGCTGATAGGGAGTAACCTTCCTCGTTACATTTGGAATACCCATCATAGCATATTCTCTAAATATATTAGGAAAACCTTATTTTAAAACTCAATCTCATTACCCAATGCAATGGATATCTACCACATGATCAATCGCCCATGGTTTATCACAGAACCACATAAATACTTAAACAATTCATAAGAACCATAACTGAATCACAACACATAAAACAATCTTAATGTAAAATCAACATTTACATATTTGCAATCAGATGATATCATTTCAAGATATTGACATAGTAATTCCCTTATCAAATTAATTTTCAACACAAAAATACATGAAAAGGGAATATGTTATTTATTTTTCATTTTAAAAAAAGAAGCCTTGTAGAGTATTCCAAATATCAAATAAGGGTCACAGTGGTAGAAATTTAATTTTTAGTACATACATTAAAAATTCATTTTTCATTTAGTAAAATGATTCGAATAAAAATAAATATTTATAAAAAATAATAAATGAAATTTAAATTAAAATTGTTTAATTGGACATTGAATAAAATAAGGTGTTGTATATAATAGAAATATTCCGGAATGATAGAAAATTAATACAACGTCCCTTACCTTGAGTCCTGCTCCTCATGTAGAATCGTTCTATTATAAAATTATAATCATAGGATAATGTTTTCTTTCTTGATAAATTTTTCATGATTATTGTTCCTTTTTTTCACTTATTTCCTTATTATAAAACATAAAAAATTATATAAGATTATATCAGATGTTTTGTTGATATTCGGTACTTGAGTCAAAAATAATCTTGTTATGATGTTAATTTTCCACGTGGTTATAAGTCCACCATATCCATAAAAGTATTCATTATATAATCATAAATTTTATAAATTAATCATAATTTTAAAATAAAATTGTTAATTATAGTTTTGAAAATTGAAAATCATTATAATCATGGAAATGGCAGGTCTTACGTACGCATAGGTAACATTTTCTCTTTTTCATCGATCATTATGGAAATAGGTTAATTATTATTTTATTATTAAATACTGATAATAATATCATTAACATCATAAAAATAATTTAAATATTCTTATACACATCATACAAGTGATTCAATGAATAAAAAAATTCATATCGCTTTGTGGAGGTGATAGTCACCCATACGCATAAAAGACATTATAATTTTTATGTTCACGGAAGGGAAAACATAACTCAAATATTATTACATTAAAATTATAAATATTTAATGTATATCATATATAAAAATTTATTTCATAATTATAACCAGTCTTGATAGATGGTATTGAAGAAACAAACTATATTGATTTTTGAGCCGGTAATCTGATATATAAACGAAAAAAATGTCCATTTCCCATTTTATGAAATTTGAGAAGGATTTTGGTTATTATAATATCATATTAGTAAATTGAGGATACATAATTATTATTTAATCTTAGAATAATAATATTAAATGTAATAGGAAGAATACAAAAATAGAAAAACTTAATAAAATGATACCTCTTCTTTGATTGATCACCTTTGAAGAACACTTTAACACCTATAAGTAGTGTGTTATGACTAAAATAATTCCTCATAAATGTGGGGATGGTTTTTAAGAATGGTTTTGGGTAGAGTTTTTGTCAACCCAATTGTTCTTTAAGTGTGATTATTCTATAATATTTTCTAGCATTTTAAAGGAGAGGGGAGCGACAAATTTCGATTAACATAAAATATTAAATTAATATAAATTATCTTTTTAACCTAAATGACTCCAACCTGATTTATTTAGTATTTCGGATGATTATAGTTCTGAATCCTCTAATCCAATAATTTTTATACATGTATTGATTTTATTTTATACTTTTTTCTTTTCAGTTTACCATTAATTATTATCTTTTATAATAATAGTGGTAATAATTTGTTAAATATTAAGAGGATATAAATTTTACTTAAATGGTGTCAATTTACCAAAATTTGAAAATTAATAAAATTTTAGACCATATCATAGGAACTTTTTTATTTAAAAATATTTTTTGGATTTTTAATAATTTAATAATTTTTTTATAAAATATCAATTGTCTCAATTTTGTAGTATTCATTTAATTGAATATAAATAAAAATAAAATAGAATGATAAATTTTTTAAAAAAAATTAATACACTTATAAAATGTCACAATAATCTAAAAATTAGTTTATGGCATAAATTATGTCAAATAATATATATAATAATAGTTATCAAAACATTTATTAGATTCATTAATTAATAAATATATATTTGCAACATCATTGTGTCATAAATAAAATTAATTAATTAATTTCTAATTTTTTTAAATAAATTACCTTGATATATTTAATCATTTTAGATTACTAAGGACTATTTATATTCTACAATATCACTAATAAAACTCCATAATAATTCTTTTAGTAAAAAGACCCATGATTATGAGGTTCTTGCATTTAATTTAATTTAAATGTTATAAATGCCATAATCACAACCATCTGGATTATAAATGACATCATTACGACCCAAGGATTGACTTCGTCAGCCATAACTCATCAAATAATATTAGTACACGTTTTATGGTAGTTTTATATTATTATAATATTATTTGTACCACTAATTACCCAAATTACCTTTAACCGTGGTAAATAAAATACTAATGTTATTACTCACCAAAAATTGTATTGATCCTATAAGATCAAATTTTTTAAAGTTATTACAAAATTGCACGACCATTTTTTAAAATTTCACTCACCAAAGTGACTAAAATTAATATAATTTTAATCCTATTAAATTAGTTATAAAAATGAAAAAACAATAAAAAGATTGATTTGTGTTTATATCCAATTTAAATGTGAATTTATTACAATGGATAACATTGGATTAAATGATAAAAAATTCATATAATTATACCTTAAAACCTTGTAAAAGGATAATATAATAATATAATTATATTATAAAAAATGTAGTTCTCAATTAACAGGTAATATTTTTTCACTATTCCTTAAAAATGAATTTTATTTGAAAAATACAAAAAATTCAACCGAAATAAATTTTTATTTCCTGTTCATAGAGAAGAAATTTATTTTCTCAAATAGAACATATAAAAGTGATATAAACTATATTAAAAAACATTTCTCCATCAATAGGATGTAAAATATCATTTAAAACAATTTGAGTGTTTTATAATTGAAATATGATTTACTCTAGTTTTACAACTCTAAACAATATTAGTATAAAAATAAAACATTTAAAAAACATGTTTAAAAATAATAAATTTATTTTTTTATTACCACTAATACAACATCTAGATAGTTTATTTCATTTAAAATAATAACTTTAAAAATGTATTATTTTTTGGTACATCACATTCTTGTGTGGAACATATGATTTTAGAGAAACCACTTATTATGTTTTGGGGACTCTATTGTAAAAATCATCAATTTTTATGTAAAATTAATATATAATTCATAATATTAATATATATGGAAATTTATTATTCTATAATAAACTATAATTTTATATCCTTCCCCCATTTTGGAAATTATATCCTCTCGATTTTATTCACCTAACAAATAAGTGGGAAAATTTCTCTGTCATATAATTTTCAGATTCCCATTAGTGTCAACTAACATATGGCTTTTCCAGAAACCTTATCCTGAAGAATCAACTTATTCCACAACATATTCTCTCTATAGTCTATGTTTTTGAATGACTATTCCTAATGAGAAATATTATCTTTCAGGTAAACTAGTTATAGACTCAAAATATGAGTTGGATTAGATATATACATTCATAACATGGAATCATGGATAAAATTTTGTGCTTTGGAGAAACTTGGAGGTAAGGCCACTCGGGAAGTGTCTGGTCCAACATGCTCCAGGATATCTTAATGTCCAATGAAATATGGACCAATATTCCCCTTATTAATAAAATGAATAACAATTTTCCATTGAAAAACATTGGGAAAGATATGATCACCTACCTAGAAAAAAGATCCATCCTCCAGTTATCCACCTAACATTTCTTCCTAGTATGGGCTACCCTAATGTGTTCTTGAATCAACAAAACGTTTTGTTCCATCTCTTCTATAAATTCTCATCCCATCGAATTCCTTTCACCTATTTCATCATATAAACTTGTAGTTCAACCAATATTTCCAAATAATTCCTCAAATGGTGGAATATGTATACTAGAATGAAAACTGTTATAAGAAAATTAATCCAATGAAATATGTTAGTCCCAACAACCCTAGAAATCCTTTGAACCACAATGTAGAATATCATATGATGTATGAATTTATTTTTCATGTCTACCCATCAAATTGAGGATGAAAAACTATACTAAAATTTAATTTTGCACGTAATTACTTATGAAGGCTATTTCAAAAGATATAAATGAACCTGGGATCACAATTAGATACAATAGAGAGAGGAACTCTTTGTAACCTAACTATCTCTCTATGATACAACTGTTAAAGAAGGTCTTTGTGAAAATGTATCTCAATTGAGAATAAAATGAAAATATTTATTCAATATATCAATATTAACCCAAATTATATTGTTACCTAGATAATTCATTAGTAATCCTACTATAAATAAACGGATATATTTTCCCATTTTTGTTTTGGCTCTGAAAAAGGCTAAAGCATCCCAAATTAAAACTACCATTCTATTTTCATATACTAATAAGTCAAACACTTCATATTAAAGTTAGAAATATCTATTTACATTCCATCCCACTAGTCATACTCTCAATGTTCTCCATAAATCTTAGTTCTTTCAGGATGAACTGAAGGTGGTAAACTATAAGATTCACATAACATCTATTTCTTTAATTTTGAATCATAAGGAACACATAAACTCTCCTCAAATTTCAAAACACAATCTTTATAAATGTTAAATTTTGGTAACATACCCTTTCAAAAAAATTGAACCTTTTTCTACTACTCGTTGAGATCCTTTTGTGCTTTCTTAATACTGTCTGATAAATACAATTTCACTAGAACCTAAAACAAAATAGAGGAACTTCCTTCAAAGAAAAATTCAATGCCTAACTTCATCAAATCACTAACCAAGGGTTATATTCCAAAAGTTACATGGTAAATGCAACATTACTTTTCTAACTCAAATCATCTTTATATTTTTTTTTTCATTTCAAGGATGGTAATAAATTTTGCAATATTAATCCATCATTAATTCCAACCATCTCTTCTGTCTCATGTTCAATTAATTTTGAGTTAATATATAATTCAACATTTTTTAACCATTATATATTTCACAATTTACACTATTGAAATGATGACGCAAATTTTTTTAAAAAAAAATACAAAAAATAATTTCTAATCATGTGTATATAAATTTAACCCTTGAGTTTTAAACTAATGTGAAGAATAGGAAATTATGTTATCATTATTCATTATTAAAAAACCAATTCATTTCAAGGAAAAATAACATTAGATTACAAAATTACAGTTTCATGGATAGAAGTTCCAAAACTAATGCATTCACCAATGTTCTTTTCAATTCTTGAAAACATTCATCACATTATTTTGTCCCGCGGTGTCACTGGCCGAACCATCCCGGTCTTCCGGGCTGAGTTACCGAGCCACCTATGTGGCGACTATCGGGCTGAATCGCCATCGCGGTCCGCTAGTCCCGGCCCAGCGGACCAAGTCAAAACATAGCGGGCTAACCTGCCCAATGGGCTGGGTCTGACCCAGCGAGTCTAACCGGGTCGACCCAGACCGGGTCGTCCAAGACCGGGTTGGGATGAGTCGGTCTGACCGGGTCGGACCGGACCCAGGCACATTACTGACCCATTACCTTTTTTGGACATATCATTGGCACCAGATATCTATTTGATGAACCGTCAGTGATTCCA
Source organism: Viscum album (assembly GCA_963277665.1). Taxonomy (NCBI): domain Eukaryota; kingdom Viridiplantae; phylum Streptophyta; class Magnoliopsida; order Santalales; family Viscaceae; genus Viscum; species Viscum album. The sequence continues at coordinate 1,141,865,200 of OY728159.1, read as the reverse complement.
GAATTCATGGATCATACCGTTCCCTTTGAGTATACAGCACTGGGGTTCGGGGTATAGTTGAGTCATGGTCAGGTAGGTTCGTACACGAATCTAACTGGGCCCCCGGGACTAAAATGCAAATAACTCACTGACCAGACGTCTGATTGATGATTCATATGTTGTGTTGATACCCCTATGATGTGGCAGTCATTTGAGATATTTTCCACATAAGACATCGCGACACTTGCAGTATCAACCAGTCGCTTCCGGAGCAGATCCTCCTGGAGACGAGAAGACGGAGTGTGGAGATCTAGTAGCTGTAGACCTGACGAGCATGGTCGAACCGCAGAGAGCACGGAATCTAGTTCACTAAAGATATTTTGTTGGACAATGTTTAGACGGACAAGGTTTGAGGGGATTCCTATTTTTGAGTTTTTTTTTTAATTAAACTAAAAGGTGAGAAGACAAAAGATAAAATGAAAATTACAAATGAGAATGATGATGGACTCTAAGTCAACAAAATGTGTCGGGGATGCTGGTGTCGCAATTAAATTATCACGCAGACATGAAAAATATTCTTTTATGTGATTAAATATTTATTCTGTTTAGTTATCATCAGTTCAAAAAATATAAGCATTTTTTTAGATGCTCAATTTAAAATTCCCAATTTATTTAAAGTCCCGTTCTCTGGGGTCATAAATAAATTAGGAAATTCGTTCAAGTCCCGAACTATACAGCGAAATGACACAACCCGTTTCTCACAAAGTTATGTCACCAATTTGCACTTACCATCGGTCAACGCGGTTTACCTTCTCGGACCGCCGCGTCAACTTATAATTAAAAGGGCCAGTTTTAATTTCAGTAATTAATTCAGTGCAAAAAAAATTTAAACAGATAAATATTCAATTAAAATAAATTTAATTGACAATTAATCATCAAAAAATACGTTGCATGGCATGCGCAATAATTTTTATTAATCAACCAACATCCCGACACTAATAAAATTACCCCGACATCACACTGAAATAATAAACGCCATAAAATGATATGTCATGCGGATTAACACTGCGTTACCGATGCAATGATCGTGTCTGTCTCTATTTCTGCCATGCGTAGCAACCCTCGGCACGTGATGATGTCACGCACCAACTTCGTGACCACCGGAACAAAAGACGTTGGCGATGGAGTGGATGCTGGTCCGCTGCGGCGACCATGTGGGTGCTCGGACATTCGGCGGCCGGTGCGCTGCAAAAAAAAGAATATAAGAAGGGGGTAGCGGATGGAGGATGCGGGCTCTGCTGGGGAGAGGGCAGTGGAGGATAGGGGGTGCGGTTTAGGCTGGCGGGATGTGGAGGCGGCTAGGCTGGCGGAGAGGAGAAGCGGGGCGAGTGGGGCTGGCTGGGTGAGGGGGCGCAGGACTGTCGGGGTAAGGGAGTGCCGACGAGAGAGGGGGGAGGCTGCGGGGGTAAGGAGGGAGCAGGTTGGGTGCTGGAATGGAGCCGGGGCGCAGGGGAGTGCGGATGGCCTCCGTGAGCGGAGTGATGAGGGGTGAGGCCGCCGGGTTAAGGGAGTGCGCCGAGTGGAGAGGGGAGCAGGCGCTGGGTAGTGGGGCGCGACGGCAGAAACAGAGCAGGCTTGGTAGGGGAGAGGACCGCAAGGGAGAGGTCGGGGCTGGGTAAGGGAGTCGGGGGAGAGGCGGGGTGGACCGGGGGAGCAGGGGTGGTGGCTGCGGGATATGTGGGGAGGCAAGGGGCATCCGGTGGAGAAGGGTCTGGCCGCTGGGTAAGGGACTTGCAGAAAAAATAAAATAAAAAAAATCCCAATCGGCGACGGAAGAAGGGGAGAGATAAAGGGGAGAGCGGGTCCAACGGGGGAGGGAAAAAGAAAGGGGCGGTGGGTGAGGGAATTAGGGGGGGGAAGAAAAATTCAAATTCAAATTAGATAAAAAAACTAATTAAATAATTAAGTTTAATAATAATAATAGTAACAAGAATAATAGTAATACTAATAATAAGTAGAATTATTATAAAATATTAATATTAATAATAAATAATATTAAACTAAAATATAAAACGTTAATAAAGTAAAAATAAAATTCTAAAAAATTAAAATAAATAACTAATGTTAATATAATACTTACTAAAAACAATAAATACAACTAAAATATTTAAAATGCTACAAAAAAACTAAAAACACAAGAAGTGGTTAGCAAATTAATTAAAACTAAATGAAAATAAGAAAAAAATGTCAGTAACATCCATGTACATCAAGTATCAACCAGTTGCTTCCGGAGCAGATCCTCCTGGAGACGAGAAGACGGTGTGGGGAGAGCTAGTAGCTGTAGACCTGACGACTGCTTGACCGATTCGACTTGGGGTGATTCGGCTAGCCCAGTAGACGGAGCTCCCAGTTTGAAGGCAGACCCACGGTGTATGGAGCGCCTTGTTTGGAAGCAGACCCACGGTACATGACAGGAGGAGTACCTCTGACAGATATTAGGGGGATCTCCCGATTTGGCAGCACACCCACAGTGGATGGAGTGCCCGGTTTGGCATCAGACCCACGGTACTCGACAGGAGGAGTACCTCTGTAGTCTATGGTTAGTGAGTAGCGCCTCGGAGCCACGACAGGGCTACTGTACTCGACAGAGGAGAAGTTCCCCAGCAGCTGTGATTTCAATAATGAAAATATTGGTTTGATCTGAGTCAATGACCTTTGTGTTTTCATTATGATTGAGATGGGTTACATAGTAACATAGGTATATGTATGGGCATATACATAAGTAATGGTTATCCTTGGATTTCATACTTTGTGGTTTACCCTTGCTCGAATTTGTGAGACCCTGAGGGTCTCAGGGTCCCTATTGATTATTTTTATACTCACCCCTACACAGGCTATGCCTGCACCACGTTGTGTTGGATATAGATGACGAACAACACTGACCGAGGTAGAGTGTGCGAGGACTGGACGATGCCCAAAGATGGACCTCACGAAGAGACGGTACACGGAGGAGACATATGGACATGGAGAACTATGGAGGCTATGTGTAACTACCCTTCATGTAGGATCTGTGGTGGATGATCCAGGAGCTGCAATACACCTTCCAGTTGTTTGACTTTTAGTTGTACATGTTTGTCTTTTCCTTGTACTTTACTATTGGGCATGTATTTCCGGCCCCTTTTAGTTTCCAGTACATCTTTTGTTATTTAGTTTTTACTTAGTGTTTCCTTCCTATTGTACTCTAGTTTTTTATTTTTACATTTTATAAAGTCAATTCCTTCCCAGTTTTAGGAAATTACTCCTTTGGTGCTAGTCGCTAGCCCCTGGACTATGGAAGGCGGGCTTGGGGTAGTCATGATACGGGCCCTGGGGGACGGTTTGTGAGAAATTGGTATTAGAGGAGTCGGTTCTACCACAGAACATAAGACTTTGATATTTATTTTTTGTTAAGAAATAGTGTTAAGGGTTCTGAATGTGGTTTTCATTTTGGGAGAATAGTGTGGGGGCGGCGGCCGACGTATCCATACACCAGGACCCTGGCTACTGATTTCCTACTTAGTAAACGAAAACACTTATTGCCTGTGTGTTTTCAAAAGTTTTCTTTATGTCAGCTGAAACCAGGTCAGCTCACCAGGAATATTCTTTTGACCATGTCGCAACTGTTTAGGATGCCTCCACGTAGACAGCCAGTTAGATTTTCAAGAGAGTACTCGATGACAGCCCACCGAGCGAAGAGGCTCCGGTGCAGGGCCCTATTACTTATTTTGGGACCTTTGGGTGTTGTACCAGCAACACCACCACCCGTTGGGCAGTAGAAGCCACCAGCCGCACTGGCAGATAGGGCATGCTGACTGAGAACTTTGGACGACTTCTAGTGGAAAAGGACATCGAGGTTACAAGGCGAGAGAGATTTCTAGGAAGCAGAGGTCTAGATGGAGGTGATTACTGGATTTTTCCACCTAGTAGTGACACTAGTAGAGAAGATGTTGATTTTAGCAACTATTCGTTTACATTGAGTGACCATAAGGATGGTCCACAAAGTGATGAGTTTTCGATACATGGACCGTTCTCCGAGATGGTACCTTTAGCCAGTGTTCCAACTATATCACTGCCCATTGGTCAGCAGACACTACCAGTGGTACCAGTAGAGGACCCTTGTAGGCCTAGTTCCTTACATGAGTTTCAGCATCAGATACCCCTCATGTTCTGAGGCGAGCTCCACCCACAGGAAGCTGAGGAATGGCTTGAGAAGGTTGTTGAGAGTTCCCTTAAGCATCTCCACTTTAAGCAAGATGACATGTCGGTAGGTGAGTATTCATCGAGGAATAACGATTGTTCTTGGTACTCGATGAATACGATAAAATCAGTGCATCGGAGCTTGGACCCTTGAGTGAGGTGTGTTGAGGGACATCTGAGCTAACACTTTTCCTCGCTACATTCTTACTTATATTAGGATTCTAGAGATAACATTTTCCATTGAATGTTCTTTGGCTGAGCGGATACAACTAGTGAATGTTAGTAGTGGGAAAGCATGAAACTAGAACCAGTCTTAGAGACTTGGGAGAGTAAACTGTTTCAGAAATATGAAGTATTAAGGATAGATGAATCAGCGGAGCAAGATGCATGGAAGTAGAGATAGGAGAGCAGAATGAGGTGGTGAACATTTCGACATGTTCTAACTGCCCTTTTTTGTGGATTCTACCAGGCATATGGAGCTGGAGGGAAGAGAAAGAGAATAGCTGCATTTGGTCAAGGAGAGAGACCCAGGGGCTCTAGGAATGATTCGAGGTACGAACTGTGTCTACTACTAGATGCCGTATCAATAGACATAGGTACCAATCATTCCTTCCTTCCACGAATCTTTTCCCAGACCTAGTGTTTCTGGATAAACTGTTGACTTTACCCTCACATCTAGAGATACCTTTGGGAGGAGAATCAATAATAACTCTTATGTCGACGGTGTGACCTGACCCTCAAGGCGAGAGTTTCGGTTGGAACCTCTTGGTGGTAGCGTCGATGCCATACGACGTTTTTTTGGGTATGGAGTGGCCAACCATATTCCATACAAAGATTGACTGTATTAGGAAAAAAGGTTTTTGTTTATCTATAGTGATAGGATGAGGATTTCCTTAGTCGGAAAAAAAAGGAATCCCAAGGATCACGGGTAAAACTCATGCATAGGAGGGTGCGACCAATCTATCTCAAGTTGGCCATCCTTACCCTTGTGGCAGTAAGAGTATTGTGTATTCGGTTCCTCCAGGACAATGACTTAGACATATTATATACTCCGGGGAAGGGGAGAATTGTTGCAGATTCACTATGTTGGAATACTGGTATACAAATGCTAGGCAAGGCGATAGAGAAGGTCCCGCCTTACAAATATCCTTTGTGGATAGAAACAGAGAAGCCTTTCTACAGTCTCTTATCGTCACTCTCCAACTTCTTCAGTGAGTCAGGGAGGCTTAACATGGAGACGATGACTGCAAGGCATGATGTGCACAAATATCCACAGGGTAGACACCTGATAAATTTCCAGAAGTTATGTAGCATGTCATTCTCTTTAGAGGACGTACCATGGTACCGGTAGCACTTCAGGATAATGTTTTGAGGGAGTTCCACAAATCCCCTATAGCGGTACATCTAGGTTTGGTGAAGATGTATCAGGACCTTCGACGACAACATTAGTGGCCAAGTATGAAGAAGGTTGTAGCAGAGTTTGTCCCATGATGCCTCAATTGTTAGAAAGTGAAGGCAAAACATCAGGTACCCGCAGGCTTGGCTTATCCTTTAGAGGTACCAAAGTGAAAGAGGGATGAGATATCATTGGACTTCGTGATAGGTCTTCAACATACATCTAGGGGACATGATTCGATTTGGGGGATCGTTGACCGACTAACAAAGTCATCCCACTTCCTACTAACAAGAGATGGTATGAGCTACTACAGAGAAGGTGATGGTCATCTAGGAGTAGATGAAGACTGCACAGAGCACAAACAAGTCATATGCTGATAGGATACAAAGACCTCTAGAGTTCAAGGATGGTGGCCACATCTTTCTACGGGTCTCACCTCGATATGGTCTACGGAGATTTGGCCGAGGAGGCAAGTTATCTCCAAGATTCAACAGACCTTCTTAGGTCCTCGTCAGAGTTGACGAGGTGGCATACCGCTTATATATTCCACCTCAGTTGCACCAGGTTCACGACGTCTTCCACACATCTCAGCAGAGGAGACATATGCACGACCCTACCCACATCATCGACCATGGAGAGATTGACATCGATGATGGGGAGACATTCACAGAGGATCCATTGGGTATTGAGGATAAACATGAGCGGGTCCTATATGGACAGTCGATACCTCTATTGTGCGTTCGTTGGCAGCACGAGAACCTCCATGAGATCACATCGGAGCGGAAGGCTCAGATGCATGCTCAGTACCCCAATTTGTTCCCCTAGATCGAGTTTTAGCTTATGGGGATGTAAAGATATGAGGTTGGGAGAATGTAATTACCTGGAAATTATATGGAATTTATTTTCCTAAATACTCGGGAATTTTACGGGTCCTCAGTTTCTTACGGCGCATGATTCCAAGACCCGGTGTGCCCGGAATCAATTTCTGATGTTTTTGTTAAGCTTTAGTTAATGAGTGTAAGCAGTTTTCTTGAAAAAGTAAAATAACTCTTAAATGGTAACTTGGATCAGAAACTTGAGGGCAATGTTTCACTCAGGATGGAGATTTTACCCTAGACGAGTCTTATGTTTAGTTGGTGCGGGCCTCCTGTGTGAAATCCAAAAAATGGCATAACCATAAATAAAATAATTAAATAAAATATTATTTTTTTCAAATTCTTATAACTCACCAACGGTAAATCAGATTAAAAATCTAAGACCACCAATGAACTCGTGAGCGCATGCTTTATTTAAGAAGATACTAAATTAGGCTAGTGTGGGACACAGGAAAAAATTAGTTTTTGGCCAAAAATTAAATAATTAAGTGACAATTATTTTATTGTTAAATTAATAACTTCTAAATGGTTACTCGGATTGAAAATATGAGAGTACCATTGGGTTTTTTTTGGATTGTTTCAACTTGGAAGAGCCTATATTTGATCGTAGTGAGTCGAGGGTGACTAATAATAATTTTTTGAACTTTTTTCGGGCACATTCAGTAAACGCACGAGCAGAGTTTTGTAACTATTTAACCGGTGCTCGGAATTGAAATACAAGGACACCATTGAACTCGTAGGGCCGATTTTCACTTAAGAAGACTTTCACCTCGATAGAGGAAGATCGAGAATAAAATTTATTTTTTCTCTTTTTTTATAAAAAATTAATAAAATAATGTGTAGACACACTTTATTTTATTCCAACCACCATGTGAGCACAAGTAGTTAGAACCTCCACATGGGAGTTGGGGGTGGGACCGCCACACCCTAACCTCCCATGAGAGGTTATAGTGGTGGGGCCTACCCAAAACAAACCTCCCATGTAAGGTTAAATTTGGTGGGGATCACACGAGGCCACCCGACCCCTCTTTAATGGGAGGAGACCTTAACCTCCCAACTCTCCCTTATTAATGAGGTAGAGCCTCTCCACCATTCCCCACCATAATGAACCATACCCACTAATTTATTTTGCCGATGCACGTGATTTAATTAGGTGGAGCTGGGTTTTTAATTCACCAAATTTGAATTACGTGCCAACGTAATTTTAGATAAACCATCCCTCTCCTATATAAAGGATGTTTGGGGGAAGGTTTTGAGATGGCTTCATCAAGCATAAAAATTCGGGCAAATAGACACGATGCCCATCCCTTGGAAATTTATTTCTCCCATCAATGAACGCGAAGAACACCATATTTCTTATTCGAATTATTCCTTCGACGTCTTCTTCCTTCTTCTACCGGATCAAGGAAAGGGAAGCGTCATCCATGAAGAATGCCGACATCATCCTCGGCTTCTTCTTTTATGACATCAAAGAAATGACACCCTCTTTCCATGACATCATCATCGATGAATGACAAGAGAGGTAGGTGTTTTTATTTCATGAAGTTTTTATACTTTTTCTTATCCCATTCATTGGATAGAAAGGGTTTTGTTCTGGCATGTTTTAATCAACTTCTTATCACGGTTAGCCTTTTGATTTCCCCCCTAAACGCGGAGGATGCGGGCCAACCTACCATGGCCTGACATTCTCCGTCATTCTACTTTCTTGTGATGACCTACGACATGGAAAAGAAGTGACAATGAAAAAGGTGGTACACACGGCGACGATGACGAAGGCGGTGAACAAAGGATGTGCTACCCATGACCTCCATGAACTGTGCCGCCCCAATGGGGCCACAGTGTGCTAACCGCACTCAGCGCACTGTGCTCTTTCCGGCACACTCCCGGTGCCCCGTGCCCCTACTGGCATGCTCCCGGCTCCCCGCGCCCCTACCAATGCACTGCCCAGCCCCCCGCGTCCCCCTGGCACTTCGCGCCCCCTGCCGGCGTGCTCCCCACTAGCCACACTCTGGCCGCGGCCGGCCCGGTGTACCTGCGGCCTGCCCGGAGCCCAGCCGGCCCGCCCATGCCCCGTGTGACCGGCCCGCTGGCCTCCCTGCCACTGGACTTCTGAGCCAACCCGCGGCACCCCCGTGGTGTCGCTGGCCGAATCTTCTTTGTCTTCCGGGCCAAGTTACCGAGCTGCCTACATGGCGACTATCAGGCCGAACCACCCTCGTGGTCCATTGGGCCCGGCCCAGCGGACCAGATCAAAACTGAGCGAGCTGACCCATCCAATGGGGTGGGCCATACCCCACGAGTCTAACCGGGTTCACCCAAACTGGGTCGGCCCAGACTGGGATGGGCCGAATGGGTCGGACTAGGTCAAACCAGACCCGGTCCCATTACTGACACATAAACATCCTGAGCCATATCATTGGCACAGGACGTCCGTTTGAAGAACCTTCAGTGGCATCAGTATTCATGGATAATATCTGTCCCTTTTATTATACCCCACTGGAGTTTGGGGTATAGTTGAGTCACGGTAAAGTTGGTTCGTACACGAATCCAACCGGGCCCCCAGGACTAAAATGCTAACAACTCACAGACCGGGCGTCTGATTGACATGTTGTCTATTGTGTTGAGACCCCTATGATGTGGCAGTCCTTTGAGATACATACACTTGAGACTTAGTGACACTTTGTGAATCGACCAGTAGCTCGTGGAGAAGATCCCCCTGGAGACGAGCAGACGGAGTGCGGAGACCTAATAGCTGTAGACCTGACGACTTCTTGACCGATTCGAATTGGAGTGATTCGACTATCCCAGTGGACGGAGCGCCCAGTTTGAAGGTAGAACCACGGTGGATGGAGCGCCTTGTTTGGCAGCAGACCCACGGTACTCGACCAGAGGAGTGCCTCTGACGGCTATTAGGGGGAGCTCCCGATTTTGCAGCACACCCACTGTAGATGGAGTGCCCGGTTTGGCAGCAGACCCACAGTACTTGACAGGATGAGTATCTCAGTAGTCTACGGTTAGTGAGTAGCACCACGGAGCCGCGACAGGGCCACTGTACGTGACAGAGGAGGATTTCCCCACCAGTCGGGATTTCGATAATGAAAATCCTGGTTTGATCTGAGTAAATGACCTTTGTGTTTTTTTTATGATTGAGATGGGTTACTTGGAAACATAGGTATATGTATGGGCATATACCTAAGTAATGGTTATCCTTGTATTTCATACTTTGTGGTTTATCCTTGTTTGATTTTTTGAGACCATGAGGGTCTCAGGGTCACTACTGAGTATTTTTATACTCACCCCTGCACGGGATATGCCTGCACCTCGTTGTGTTGGATATAGACGAAAAACAACGCTGACCGAGGCAGAGTGTGCGAGGACTGGACGGTTCCCAAAGATGGGCCTCACGACGAGACGGTACACGGAGGATACAGACGGACGTGGAGCACTGAGGAGGCTATCTATACCTACCCTTCAAGTAGGATTTGTGGTGTAGGATCCACGAGCTTCTTGACACATTCCAGTTGTTTGTATTTTAGTTGTACCTGTTTGTCTTTTCCTTGTACTTTACTATTGGGCATGTATTTCTGGCCCCTTTTAGTTTCCAGTACATCTTTTGTTGTTCTATTTTTACTTAGTGTTTCCTTCCTCTTGTACTCTAGTTTTTTATGTTTACATTTTATAAAGGCAATTCCTTCCTAGTTTTAGGGTATTACGCCTTTGGTGCTAGTCGCCAGCCCCTGGACTATGGAAGGCGGGTTTGGGGTAGTCATGATACATGCCCTGGGGGCCAGTTTGTGACAAATTGGTATCAGAGGAGTCGGTTCTACCACGGAACATAAGACTCTAATATTTATTTTCTGTTACGAAATAGTGTTAAGGGATCTGAATGTGGTTTTCATTTTGAGAGTCTAGTGTTGGGGTGGTGGCCGACGTATCCACACACCAGGACCATAACTACTGGTTTCCAACTTAGTACACGAAAACACTAATTGCGTGTGTGTTTTCAAAAGTTTTCATTATTTCAGCTGAAACCAGGTCAGCTCACCAGGTATATTCTTTTGACCATGTTGCATCTGTTTAGGAATCCTCCACCTAGACAATCAGTTAGAATTTCGAGATAATACATGATGATAGCCCACCAAATGACGAGGCTCTGGTGCAAGGCCGTATTACTTATTTTGGGACCTTTGGGTGGTGTACCAGCAAAACCACCACCCATTGGGAAGCAGATGACACCAGCCATACTGGCGGACAGTGCACGCCGACTGAGCACGTTGCACGAGTTCCAGTGTAAAAGGCCTTCGAGGTTATGAGGTGAGAGAGATTTATAGGAAGCATAGGACTAGATGGAGGTGATTACTAGAGTTTTCCACCTAGTAGAGACACTAATAGAGAATATTTTGATTTTAGCTACTAGACTTTTACATTGAGTGACCATGAGGATGGTCTGCATAATGATGAGTTTTCAGTACTTTGACCATTCTCTGAGATGGTACCTTCAGCCAGTGTGCCCACTATATCGCTGCCCATTGGTCATCAGACACTACCAGTGGTACCAATAGAGGACCCTTGTAGTCTTAGTGCCTTACATGTGTTTCAGCATCAGCTACCCCTCATGTTATGAGGCGATCCCGACCCACAGGCGGCTGAGGACTAGCTTGAGCTGGTGGTTGAGAGTTCCCTTCAGCATCTCCACTTTTCACAAGATGACACGTCGGTAGGTGAGTATTCATCGAGGCATAACGATCATTCCTGGTACTTGATGAATATGATACAATCACTGCATCAGAGTTTGTACCATTGATTGAGGTTTTTTGATGGACATCTGAGCTAACACTTTTTCCTCTGTGAATTCCTACCTATGTTAGTATGCTAGGGATAACATTTTCGGTAGAATGTTCTTTGGCTGAGTGGGTACAACTAGTGAATGTTAGTAGTGGGAAAGAAGGAAACTAACACCAGTCTCAGATACTTGGGTGAGTAAACTGTTTCAGAAAGAGGAAGTATTAAGGACAGATGAATCTGCAGAGCAATAGGCATGGAAGAAGAGCTAGGAGAGCAGCATGAGGTGGTGAATATTTCAACATGTTATAACCTCCCTTTTTTGTGGATTCCACAAGGCTTAGGGAGATGGAGGGTAGAGAAATAGAATAGCTGCATTTGGTCAATGAGAGAGACCCAAGGGCTCTATTAATGATTCGAGGTATGAACTGTGTCTACTTCTAGCTGCCGTATCAATAAACATATGTACCAATCATTCCTTCCTTCCATTAATCTTTTACCAGACCAAGAGTTTCTGGTTAAACTGTTGACTTGACCCTCACGTCCGGAGATACCTTTAAGAGGATACTCGATAATCACACTTATGCTGACAGTGTGACCTGACCCTCAAGGCGAGACTTTCGGTTGGAAGCTGTTGGTGGAAAGGTCGAGGCCATACGACGTATGTTTGGGTATGGACTGGCCAACTATAGTTCATACGCAGAATGATTGTAGTAGGAAAAAAGGTTCTTGTTTATCTATAGTGATAGGATGAGGATTTCCATAGTCGGCAAAAAAAGGAATCCCAAGAAGAACAGGTAAAAATCATGCATAGGAGGGTGCGACCAATCACTCTTGAGTCAGCCATCCTTACCCTCGTGGCAGCAAGAGTTTTTTGTATTCAGTTACTCCAGGACTATGACTATGAGATATTATATACTCTTGGGAAGGGGAGCATTGTTGTAGATTCGCTAAGTTGGAAAACTGGTATACAGATTCTAGGAGAGGAAAAAGAGCAGCTCCCTCCTTATAAATATTCATTGTGGATAGAAACAGAGCATCCTTTCTACAGTCTCTTATAGTCACTGTCCAACTTCTTCAGTGAGTCAGAGAGGCATAACGTGGAGACGCTGACTACAAGGCACGATGTGCACATATATCCACAGGGTAGACACCTATTGAATTTCCTGAAGGTAGGGAGCATGTCATTCTCTTCAGAGGACATACCATGGTACCGGTAACACTTAAAGAGAATGTTTTGAGGGAGTTCCACACATCCATTATAGCGGTACATCTAGGTGTGGCGAAGATGTATCAGGACCTTCGACGACAGCATTAGTTTCCAGGTTTGAAGAAGTTTGTAGCAAAGTTTGTCTCATGATTCCTCATTTGTCAGCAAGTGAATGCGGAACATTAGGTACCAGCAAGCTTGGTTTATCGTTTAGAGGTACCAAAGTGGAAGAGGGATGATATATAAATTGACTTCGTGATGGGTCTTCGACGTACATCCAGGGGACATGATTCGATTTGGGTGATCGTTGACCGACTCAACAAGTCAGCCTTCTTCCTACTGACAAGAGATTGTATGAGCTACCACAGAGAAGGTGTAGGTCATCTAGGAGCATATGAAGACTCCACAGAGCACAAACAAGTCATATACTAATAGGATACAGAGACCTCTGGAGTTCAAGGATGGCAGCCACCTCTTTCTACGGGTCACACCTCGACATGGTCTACAGAGATTTGGCTGAGGAGGCAAGTTATCTCCAAGATTAAACAGACCTTATTAGGTCCAAGGAAGAGTTGATGAGGTTTCATACCACTTATATATTCCACATCAATTGCACTGGGTGCACGACGTCTTCCACGCATCTCAGCTGAAGAGACATGTGCACGACCCTACCCACATCATCGACCATAGAGAGATGGACATCGATGATGGGGAGACTTTCACGGAAGATCCAGTGGAGATTGAGGATCGACATGAGTGGGTCCTATATGGACAGTCTATACCTCTGGTGTGTGTTTGTTGGTAGCACGGGAACCTCCACGAGATCACATGGGAGCGGAAGGCTCAGATCCATGCTCAGTACCCCAATTTGTTCCCTTAGATCGAGTTATAGCTTATGGGGACGTAAAGATATGAGGCGGGGAGAATGTAAAGACCCTGAAATTCTATTGAATTTATTTTCATAAATACTCGAGAATTTTACGAGTCCGTAGTTTCTGACGGCGCATGATTCTGAGACCCGATGTGCACGGAATTAATTTCTGATGTTTTTGTTATGCATTAGTTAACGAGTGTAAAAAGTTTTCCGGAAAAAGTGGAATAACTCTAAAATAGTAACTCAGATCAGAAATATGAGGTCATTGTTGCACTCCGGATGGAGATTTTACACTAGATGAGTCTTACATTTAGTTGGTGTGGGCCTCCTGTGTGAAATCCCAAAAATGACATAACCGTAAATAAAATAATTAAATAAATTATTTTTTTTCAAGTGCTTATAACTCACCAACGGTAGCTAAGATTAATAATCTAAGACCACCAATGAACTCGTCAGGGCATGAATTATTTAAGAAGATACTAAATTAGTCATGTGTGGGCCACCAGAAAACGTTAGTTTTGGCCGCAAATAAAATAATTAAGTGACAATTATTTTATGGAAGATTAATAACTTCCAAACGGTAACTCAGATTGAAAATCTGAGAGTACCATTGGGTTTTATGGGAGTTTTCACCTAGTTGGAGCCTATATTTATCCGTAGTGAGTCGAGGATGAATGATAATAATTTTTAGAACTTTTTTTCGGGCACGTTTAGTAAACGCACGAGAGGCGTTTTGTAACTATTGAACCAGTGCTCGGAATTGAAATACAAAGACACAATTGAACTCGCAACACCGATTTTATCTTAAAAATACATTCACCTCGATGGAGGAAGATCGAGAATAAAATTTATTTTTTCACTTTTTAATAAAAAAAATTATAAAATAAAGTGTAGCCAAACTTTATTTTATTCCACCACCATCTGAGCACAGGTAGTTGGAACCTCCACATGGGAGTTCGGGGTGGGACCACGATAGCCTAACCTCCCATGAGAGGTCATAGTGGTGGGGCCTACCCAAAACAAACCTCCCATGTGAGGTTAAATGTGTTGGGGACCACACGAGGCCACCTGACCCCTCTTTAATGGGGGAAGACCTTAACCTCCTTAGTCTCCCTTATTAATGAGGTAGAGCCTCTCCACCGTTCCCCACCATAATGAACCATACCCCCCTAATTTATTGTGCCGACGCACGTGATTTAATTTGGTGGAGTCGGGTTTTTAATTCACCAAATTTGAATTACGTGCCAACGTAATTTTAGACAAAACCTCCCTCTCCTATATAATGGAAACTTTGGGGAAGGTTTTGGGATGGCTTCTTCAAGCGGAGAAACGCAGGAAAAGATACGTGATGCCCAGCCCTTGGAAATTATTTCTCCCATCAAAGAACGCGAAGAACACCAGATTTCTTCTTCGACTTCTTCCTTGGACGTCTTCTTCCTTCTTCTACCAGATCAAGGAAAGGGAAGCGTCATCCATGATGAATGCCAGCGTCATCCTCGACTTCTTCTTTTCTAAACTCAATATAATGACACCTTCTTTCCGCGACATCATCATCGATGAATGACATGCGAGGTAGGTGTTTTTATTTCATGAAGTTTATATAGTTTTTCTTATCCCCTTCATTGGATAGAAAGGTTTTTTTTCGGGCATGTTTTAATCAATGACTTATCAATTTTAGCCTTTTGATTTCCCCCCAAAACGCGGCGGATGTGGGCCAACCTAATATGGACCGACATTCTTCATCGTTCTACTTTATTGTGATGCCCTACGGCATAGCAAAGATGCGACGACGACAAAGGCGGTACACGCGGCAACGACGACGAAGGCGGCGAACAAATGTTGTGCTACATGTGACATCCGTGAACTATGCTGCCCCAATGGTGCCATAGTGTGCTACCCGCACTTGGTGCACCGCACCCCTACCGACGTGCTCCCAGCGCCCAACGCCCCTACCGACCCGCACCCGGTGCCCCGCGCCCCTGCCGGCGTGCTCCCGGTGCCTCGTTACCCTGCTGGAGTGCTCCCGGCACCCCGTGCCCCTATCGGCGCACTGCCCAGCCCCCCGCGCCCCCCCGGCACTTCGCGCCCCCTGCTGGCACGCTGCCCACCTGCCAGGCTCTGGTCGCGGCCTGCCCGATGTACCCGTGGCCTTCCCGGAGCCTAGCCGGCCCGCCCACGCCCCACGCTGTCGGCCCGCTGGCCTCCCAGCCACCGGCTGTCTGAGCCAAACCGCAGTGCCCCCGCGGTGTCGCTGCCCGAATCTTCTTGGTCTTCTGGGCCGAGTTACCGAGCCGCCTACGTGGCGACTATCGGGCCGAACCACCCTCGCGGTCCGTTGGGCCCGGCCCAACGGACCGGATCAAAACTGAGCGAGTAGACCCTCCCAATGGGGCGGTTCATACCCCGCATGTCTGACCTGGTTCACCCAGACTAGGTCGGCCCAGACTGGGATGGGCTGAGTCGGTCTGACTAGGTCGAACCGGACCTGGGCCCATTAGTGACACATATCCTTCCTGAGATAAATCTTTGGCACCGGATATCCGTTTGATGAACCTTCAGCGGTGTCGGTATTCATGGATAATAGCCATCCCTTTTATTAAACCCCACTAGAGTTCGGGGTATAGTTGATTCATGGTCAGGTTGGTTCGTACACGAATCCAACCGGGTCCCCGGGACTCAAATGCTAATAACTCACAGACCGGGCGTCCGATTGACATGTCTTTTGTTGTGTTGAGACCCCTATGATGTGGTAGTCCTTTGAGATACATACACCTGAGACTTAGTGACACTTTGAGTTTCAACAGTAGCTCGTGGAGAAGATCCCCCTGGAGACGAGCCGACGGGGTGCGGAGACCATGTAGCAGTAGACCTGATGACTGCTTAACCGATTTGACATGGAGTGATTCGACTTGCCAAGTGGACGGAGTGCCCGGTTTTGTGGAAGACCCACGGATAACGGAGCGCCTGATTTGGTATTAGACCTGTGGTACTCGATAGGATGAGTACCTATGACGTCTATTCGGGGGACTGCCTGGTGTGGCGGTAGACCCACAGCGGATGTAGTGCCTGGTTTGGAAGCAGACCCACGGTACGTGACAGGAGGAGTACCTGAGCAGTCTAAGGTTAGTGAGTAGCACCTTGGAGTCGCGACAGGGCCACTGTACTCGACATAGGAGGAGTTCTCCAGCAGTTGTGGTTTCGATAATGAATATTCTGGTTTGAGTTGAGTCAATGGCCTTTGTTTTTTCATTATGATTGAAATGGGTTACTTGATAACTTAGGTATATGTAAGGGAATGTATCTAAGTAAAGGTTATCCTTTGAATTCATACTTTTTGGTTATCCTTGCTCGATTTTGTGAGACCTTGACGGTCTCAGGGTCCCTACTGAGTATCGTTATACTCACCCCTGCACGGGCTATGCCCGCACCTCATTGTGATGGATGTAAACGACAGACAACACTAATCGAGGCGGAGTGTGCGAGGACTGGACGGTGCCTGGAGGTGGACCTCACGACGGGATGGTACCCAGAGGAGACAGACGGATGTGGAGCGCTGAGGAGTCTATCTGTACCTACCTTTTAGGTAGGATCCGTGGTGGACTATCCAGGAGCTGATAGACACCTTCAAACTTTTTTTTAGTTGTACATGTTTGTCTTTTCATAGTACATTACGGTTGGGCTTGTATTTTCGGCCCCTTTTACTTTCCAGCACATCTTTTGTTATACAATATTTACTTTTTGTATTCTTCTGCTTGTACTATGTTTGTGTGTGTTTACATTTTATAAATGAAATTCCTTCCAAGTTTTAGGGAATTACACCTTTTGTTATAGTCTCCAGCCCCTAGCCTATGGAAGGTGGGAATGTGGTAGTCACTATACGGGCACCGGGGGATGGGTCATGACATTACAGACAAAAATAATTATTCTATAAAAAAAATTTCTTATAAATTAAATGCAATAAACACCCTTTTTATGTATACATGCAGTTCTTTTCCTTATAAATATGAGTAAAATTTTATATTAGAAATCCCCATCCTTATTCATATTTTTCTCCCAAATATATTCTCTAATTTTTTTAAAAAATAGCATAAATCTCTATTATTTTTTCAGTAATACCTGTGATGTAATATTCATCCTCAAATAATGGTGAACAAATATTTTTAAACGTACTTTATTTTCATTATTTACCTTTGAATACTTTGTATGATACCATTTAATTTTATTCTCAATAGAATAAACGTAAAATTGAATGAATTATTCTAAATATTAGATATATTAAAATTTGTTCCATTAAAATAATTTTTCTTTTACTTTTATGAAATGATCTCATTATTCTATTATGACATAATGGTACATTAAATTGAGGTATCTCCTCACCTCAGTACATTATATTACGTTGTGAACAAAGTGTCTATAAACTATTAACTTCATTATTGTAAATAACATCTCCCATTCACAATACTAATTTTATACCTCATAATAGAGTTTATGTTTTTTAACCATTGGCGATTGAGTCCGATTGTTATCCCTAACCATTATTTCATTTCAAATAGATATTGTTACATGTATTTTTTATATGTAACTATCAAATAATTTCTTAATTTCCCATAACATTCAACCATTCATAATTCAAAAATATCTTGAAACACCTTGTTCCATGTTCAACACATTCTTCTACTATTTTATCTTCTAACATCCCAAACTATTACTTGATCATAGAATCTATTTATTTCAATTCACCATTAAAATTATTCTTGGTGGTTTCCACCTCATGTTTAAATGTTTTAAACCTCTTTACTCACCCATAAATAAACATTTTATGTTTATTTTTTGTTATTTTATATTCATCAATATTTTATTTAATTTAGATACATGTCGTGCGTTTTATTTTGTATCCACTTTATCTTTTATAAACATTTATTACTGGATGATTCAATT
The DNA here is from genome assembly GCA_963277665.1 of Viscum album. Classification (NCBI taxonomy): domain Eukaryota; kingdom Viridiplantae; phylum Streptophyta; class Magnoliopsida; order Santalales; family Viscaceae; genus Viscum; species Viscum album. Next base: position 1,141,846,910 of record OY728159.1, on the reverse strand, counting down.
TTTTAGCATATCTAAAGTCCCTAATGGTTCCGTTAAATGTTTTAAAATATTATTATATTTCTTCTGATATGATTCTTAAACATAGAGTAATACATCCTCTCTTATATTATATTGGACAAGAACATAAATTTGATTATCCCATTTTATTTTTTGTTGATTCATTTAAAATATCTGCATCAATATATCCAATAAATATACTTTTAATTATATTTCACCTTCTTCAGGAAAAAAATTTTATTTATATTTATACATTATTGAAAAATTATACTTTTAAAACATCATTCTTGGACAATTTCTTCATTCAACTTTATTTTTAAGAGGATATTTATTTATAATTTTTTTTCAAATTAAAATCCCCTTAATCAATATATTTCATCCAAAAACAGTTAATTTCAATGTTCCCAAAAAAATACTGAAATCATTTCAAACCTATCATTATCTAAAATACTCATTCTTTAAAACTAAACATGTGGTAAACTAGTGATCAGAATTCATTAGCATTATATTATATATTTTCATAACTTATGTAAAAAAATTTCATTGGATTAAAAGATTTATAGATGAATGAATTTACTTTTCATCCCATTTATTTTCACCCTTGTTTCATGATCCTCAATAGAAATAGTTAGGTGAAAGATACTTAATGTTAATTTATTCACTTGTTGAAACCTTTATATTGTATAGAATATTAATTACTCTTTTAATTCTCATAAAAATAATCAAATCCTTGATTTCGTCATCAGTAAATTGAAAATATCAATGAACATCAACGATAAATTTAAATTATCCTTTTATTTTCTCATATAGTTCAAAATATTTATGAAAAAATTTGTTTAGCAATGTTTTAAACTTCTCCCTTTACCCATATTTCCACATTCATAGATATTAGAAAATTTATCAGAAATATCTTTTTTCTATGTAAAACTCGTCAACTTCAAGTGTGTGAAATATTAAATTTCATTGGCTAATTAATTTTGTTCTGTAACATCACAATTTAGTATATTATAATTATTTTAATTCAAATATAACACAATGGGATAACTCTATTTATGTTTATATACATTGACTGATAAAACATCAAACCTAATAAATTCTATATTATATATCATATAGTTCTTCTAAATCATTTGGGAAATAAAGAAGCCAAGTAACTCCATTTTTATTCATTGTAATCTCTAGGTAAGATGATTTCTAATGATTTATTTAATAGTAAATTTCCCCTCATATCTAATACCACATTTTTTCACAACAGAGCCTCAAAAATAGTAAGTTTTGGGTAACTATTCGGATTTAAATTCATTCATCTCATATATATTATTCTCAAATTATCAAAAAAAATTTAACATAAAAATTAAAACCAGACATGAACAATATCAAAATAGATAAATTGTGGGTAAATTATATAAAAATTTCACTTAGTTCACCGGTAAGGGTTTTTTCCAAGGGGAATAGATCATTGATTTTTTTATTTAAAAGTCATATCACTAACATATTGTTATGATTATAATGTTTATGAATAATAATAATATATATAAGTATCACTCCGACATCACATCTCATCCCTTGGTTTTTTAATATAGGGATATAAATAATATGACACCTTTATAATTTAAATTTAATGATCCAAATAATGATTAACATAAAAAAATAGTAGTGGTATTTATAATTAGCTCAATATTGAGGAATAAAACAATAAATTTGATTAATTTTATGCACTCAAGTCTCTTCATAGAAAAATCATCATGATTTGATATTAATAGAAGTTCCATTCTTTTATTGTCTACCCTCTCTCCCAATTCCATCATGGTTCTCCAAACCTTTTTAAAGAAAATTAAATCTCGGGACAAAAAAATATCAAAATATTTTCAATCATTTAACCACATAAAAGGATATTTAAACAAATTTTAATGGTGAAATAAATAAACCAATTTATAAATCAAATCATCAATAATTTAATAAATATTTTGGGCTTACCAAATATAATGTAGTCTACAAAAATATGGTATAATATGTGTAGATACGGTGTAATATATGATGGGTAATCTATCTAACATAAAATCATAGCTTATTATGTAACTAAAAGTCCAAAAATCACATGGATAAAATTTAAATATTTAATATACATATATTCATTATGTCATAGTGTAATTGATTATGAAATATTCATTATTTCATTCCGAAACTATAACTTATGATTATGGTTAAATTCTTGAATGAAAACACAAATACTTGAACAATTATATATCATCAATTAAAATTACAGAGTTATTTAAAAACCTAGAAATAAGGGTCACAAATTATTTAATGTCCTCCATCTATAACAAATATTGTACACCTATTTTCATTATAGATTCTTATTGTTGTGTTATATTTAATGATGAAACATTATTGTTTCACTAATTATTCTACCTTAAGCCCAATAAATAACTATTATATATCCTTCACATCATAATATTTGATTGATAAATTATAAATAAATCTCCAACCAATTATTATCTATTAAACATTATAACATGGATATGATTTCTTATTCCATAAAATTAGTATAAATACATATAAAAACATCTTTTTAATTATTCAATGTTTCACCACTGATATATTTAATACAATAATGAGTTTTTCAAATAATCTCAACCACTTCTAAAACTCATTCAATATTTCACCTTACAAAATCTACCTAGGATAAATAATACATAATCGTGTGAGAGATAATAGTTGCATTAGGATGGTTTTATAAAAATCACCAAATATATTGAAATTTAGTAATTATTTTTTAACATTATTATATCAATATTTTATGGGTTTAGGTATTAAATTGATTTCTTAATTCCCATAGCATTTATTTGATTTAATAAAATTTTGAACATTTAACAGTTATACCAATGAATTAATATTTTTTACTATTATACCACATATCCCTGTGTGACCTGAAAAATTACACACATATTTTTTTTCTTATATTTAATAATTTTACCTATATTTAATTATAACAAGATTTCTTTTTTCATGGGTATTTGACCAAATATTTATAATATTATTTTTACTACGATTGGCTTCATTTCCTTAAAAATATATCAAATAATTTCATAAAAATGGAAAAAATATTATTTTGATTCATCTAAAATACATTGTCTTCTTATAGATGATTCATTAAAATTCTAGTTTTATTAGTAAAAAATAACATATATTTTATAATAAATAACAAAATTACTTTAAAAATTAAATTCTATTTATTTCCAATAATAATAATAAATTTTTTTGTTTTAAACAAAACATTATATTTATGTTATTATTATTATTTAAAATGTAAATAAAAAATTTAAAATCATTACATCATTATATTAAATCAGAAATCTAAAGAATAAAAATAAAAAAAATTAACATAACAAAAAAACAAAATATAAAATTCTGTTTCATTTATTCATTAATTGATTTATTATATTTTTATTTTACATTTCAAAATTTTTTATTTTCCATTATTCTTGAATGTTTTTACATTTTCCCTCTCTTAAATTTATCATTTATTTGATTATCAGTTATTCTATTTGGTGTAATTATTTGTAGGTAGAGTTAAAATTGATAATATTATATGTATAATGGATATTATTGTCAGAGCTTATTATAATGCGGTCCTACAGATTCGAGAGAACATTACTAGTAGAAAAAATTCTTAAAAAAAGCTTATTGATTCATAAAGTATAACCAAAATTTGTTTTAGAATTTATTTAATAAAAAGATTCAAAAATAAGAACAAGTGGTGGGTGATTGAAAGATATATGAGTTTTCTCAATGTAATGATAAGAAATATTCATGTTTAGAAGAATGAATGAAGGTATATTCACAAGAAACATAAGAATATATCAAAATATCGCAAATATTTTTTTTAGAATATATATCCCAAAATAGAAGAAAATTTTGAAAAAAGGTGATGAACATAATATACACAAAAATACTATTAATATTTTCACTGTTAACAGTCTATAATCCTAGAAATAATTTCATTTTGTAGTACTTGAGTTGTTATTTTATTTATAATTAGAATTTGGATTGTAATTTAGAGAGTTTTAACATCTCTTTGTGGTGTTTCCATATGTTTTCCTGGTTTAAATAGGTTATTTAAGTGTTTGGGTGATGTTGAGGTTTGTGTGTGAATCTAGATCCTTATTAAATTCACCATTGAGTAAAAAGTAGGGATCCATTGGAAACCCTATGGTTTTATAATATGGGAAGATTTCAATGGAGCTCCACTAGGTGGTTGGGGAAACATCATCGAGTGGTCGATGCCACATCGGGTAACCAATGATAGATGCTATGTGTACCTGATTAAGATCTTAATTCTAATTTTAGTTATGGTAAGTGGAGTTTTATTGATTTCTTGATCCCTCTTTTTTTAAAACCCCTCTAGGGTTTCTCCCTCCATTTATCTAAATAAGTAGTGGGAGTCATGTCTTTACCTCTCCTTCCCCACCCCATTCTTCACATATCTAATTGGTATTTGTGTGATTCAATTGTGGGAATATTGATAATTTGTTAAACATTACTCAAATCATGTTACCTTAACTTATGTTTTAAATTTAAATAGTATTAGATTTATTTTTGGGATAATGATTCTATGAAAACATGGTGTCATTATCTTTAGTTTATAGGTTTTTTTGAAATGGTTAGAGGTTGTTGAGTGATGATAATTTCTGTTTGTTTCTAATCATTTCATTACATAAAAATACCCATCCAATTTTCTGATAGTTTTAAACATGTATTTTTAGAATTAAAAATAATTTTGATATTATTTGATAATTATTTTGATCATAGATGTGTCAATACTATCACATAGACCTCCATTTGTTGTTCATTATGGATCAATTGAGAGGATGTCATAGAATTTGTTTTTAGAGATTATTCATATTTTTATTAAATTGTTAAGTCAATTAAAAATTAATATAATCAATTGTGTCATCAATATGATATGAGATAAAATATTGTGGAATATCTGGATCTTGGTATGACTTAACACCTTTGTGGTCAATTCTTAGCAAACATGGATAAATAGGTGTAACTCCATGAATAAGGTATGTTTTGAAAATAATACATAACCATGTTATCGTTTTAACATGATTGAGAATGACTGAATGGGGTTTTATATTAATAAATATTTATTGGGTCTATTAGTGTCATACATGGAGAATTATATATAATTTAACATTTTTCATTTGGGGTATTTTCTCCTCTTCATGTTGACTTATTTTTAATTATATGATGACTTCATCACCAAGATGATATTATGCTAGTATAGTGAATTATATCTCATTAATAGGTCCTTGATATTGATATGAGGTTTAAAAATCCTATATTTGTTTTATATGTTATAAAGTGCTAGAAAGGATGGGGTAATTCTAATAGGTTATGGGTGACATGGTATTTCATCCCAGGTATTGTTTTGGAACACTACACATGAAGTTGTGTAAGGGTCTAAGAATATGTGTTGGGATTAATTAGATCTAACAGGATTGTTGGGGAGTGATGATGTGGGTTTCCTCTATATATCATACTTCAAATCTCTCATATGAATATATGGAATGAGAACCCAACATAGATCATGATATTTTTTAATGGAAGGAATTGGGTGTCTCTAATTTGGAATTGTTCTTGCGTATTTGTACATGAGTTGTGAGGACATCATTTGAATAGAGGTTGGGTTGAAAAATTGAAGCTTGGTTCCGGTGGGGCTTATAATATGTTACACCACCAAGGGATGAAGGATTAGATTGAGATACATGAGTGGATAATATGTTGTGTCTGATGATCAAAATATTTCCCTCCATGAGAGGAATGGGAAAACTAAATAATATTTCTTATCACACCCTATCATTTAGGAGTTTGCATAGATTGATTAGCTAATGAGTCAAGGTTTGTGTTGAGACTCCCCAAGCATGGTTGGTTTGATTCATGTATAACATGTACTTAGATTACAGTCTTGGTGAAGGATAAGTTTTATTTTTATGATTCTAGCTGAGAGATATATTTTTAGTTATGATTACATTTTTTTATAGTGTTTGGGTAATTAATTTGATATAGTTATTGATTTGATGGTGGCATGGGACCCTGTGAAGATTTTTTTGGAGTTACATTACCCATATTCTCATCTCCAAATGGGATTTTTCATACAATTCCACTAGACAAAATAATTGACATCTAAAGATTCCATATGGAATATGAACCCTATATTCTAACCAGATGAGACTCCAAGATTCCATATAACATATATTGTATATGATAAAACTTGTAAATATTCAAGAGGCTATTTGGAATTTAAATTTTATAGTCAAACATGAAGATATTCCAAAATGAATATATTATTTTTTACCTATGGGTTGACCATCCATGTTCTAGAATCTTATATATCATTTTGAATATTTGGTCACATTGATAGAGAGTATGGGATAGCCAATGCCATTTTCTAACAATTATCAAATCAACTGGGATATGGGGATAACCTATATCATTTGGATCCAATATTTATATCACTAGAGAGGCATGGATTTTATATTTCATTTTCTACTAATGGTTAGACCAGTTAAGAGATAAGATTCATTTCGGAATTTAGTGTATATGGTATAACTATTAGAGAGAATCAGTCATAATAAGAAATTATGCACCTATTTTTATACTAGAAAAAATCATGGGATGAAATATTGTATTTATAAATTATTGTTAAATGGATGAGTAATGTATATCACCATAATAAATATTTGTTCTTTAAATCATTGAAGGTTTTAGGGAATATTTGGAGTGAATGGTGCCATCAAAGTCAATGTTTTACATCAGTTTCATTGAATAAATGATAAATAAATTAAAAACATAAAACATAAATATAATAGATATGGTAATTATAAATACTAAATTATAATTATTTTATAAATAGAATTAAAGTATCGTGATGATTCTATCTTTGATGAGGATCAATTCAGTAGTCTCTCTCAGATTCTAGTCATCATTATAATAGAATAATCCAAATTAGAATTCATCAAGAATTATCAACACATTGTCTATGAATAATGGAATGCTATCATTGACATTCTAGGTACTAATATAGTAGAACGAAATTTTTTTAATCATTTTCTGTTGATAAAAAAAATCATTCAATATTTATTCATTAATTCTCTGAGCCTCATAGTATTAAATGGGTGGGGGAATATTATTTCGTTAAATTTTTTATGGAATTCGTAATATGTTCTCTAGGTGATGAGAATATTTTCTTAAATCAATTACCTTATTCACAACTATTCCTATAATAGTAGAAAATTATATAATTAGAAATATACAACATGAAAAAAATAATTCATAATTATACATAATTATGAATTCTTTGTAAACCCCACATCATATATTATTATAAGTATTATTTTATTCCATTAAAATATTTAACATGGATATATTTAAATATTCCTTCCATTAGATCCATATTTTTTGCATAAATCATTTTATAAATTTATCAAATATTCAATAATAAATATTTATTAACAAAAATAAATATTATTATAGTATTTAATAAGTTAATAAGTAAATATTATATTAACTGACTCATGAATAAATATTTATATTATATTAAATTGATAAATATTTTAAAACCAGGTAACATTTCACATGATTTATACAGTCAATTTAACCTGAATTATATTTATTCTAAAACATATAAATAATAATTATTCATAATATTAAATATAAATAGAATTTAATTGGTAATATAGAAAAACATTGTGTGTATCCCTCGATTCCTCTTTCTCGACGGTTTTACATAATTTTCTCAAAAGGAAAAACAGAATATCTAGAAATAAATAAAGGACCCCTAGGGAATGTAATTAATAGAAAAATGAAAATAACCATAACTAAACACTCACCATTTCATATAATAAACATTTATGGATATCAAATCAAAAGGGTATCATACTTGTTACATCAATAGATTTTCATGATTTATAATTTTTTTTACACTCGAAAATGAAGTCTTAAGTGAACCACCATGAACATTACTTTAATGAGATTATTAAATTAAAATAAAATATTGTAAGATATCATTTTCCATTAACATGGATTGGACACACCATTTATTAAAATATTCAATTAATATCATATAACTTAAGCTTCATCAAATTTATCCCATTTCCATGGGATGATATGCCATTATAATTTTAGCCAATACATCAACATATAAGGCTCGTGATACATATTTATAATAATATATTATCTATAGAATAATAAAAACATAAATTGATTGTAATATTAAATGATACATAAAAAATTTCAAATTCATTTCTATGGGTTTATCCCTACAGCCTTCCTTTTCAAAAATTATCTGGTAAACATTTCATGAGAAAAATTCATAGTGCCATATAATCCCCTAGAACCTGGTAGTAAATCATCAAAAATATTTAACCATATATATATAATTTATTCCATAAGACATATGAAACTTATCATATAATGTCAAGTATCTCAACACAGGTGTGAAATACTATTACCATTCGATGTTACAAACAATATTAAAGATTTAATGAATAAATTTTACATTGTAGAAAACAATTATGTGATTATAAATTTATTAATATTATTGTAATTTAATATGTATATTTAGATGGTTCTAAGGAATCGTGTCCAATATAATCTCACTTGAACCATAAAAAATTATTGATGCACTATTTATATCTCACATGTAAATATGATTTTATTGGTCTATAACTATAACAAATTTTATTTACATGTTCCCTAATTGATAATTAATATACTATGACTTTCACAATTTAAAAAAATATATTATAATGTAACATCATGATGTATTGAAATTTTTTTGTACATACGGAGCATGGAATATTTTATTATACAACATTTATATATTTATCATTATTATAACATGTTTCCAACATAGTAAAACTTCCAATATGAAAAAAATCATTATTAGATAATTTCATAGGTTGCATCATAAGATGAAAAATAATCAATCTAAATAGATAATTAATTAATTTGTTGTAATAATTTTTCATTTTTATTAACATAACTTCTTGGTGATACATGAAAAAACAAATTTTAAAGAATAATAGTCTAGCATACACTTTACAATATGTTTAACCATTTATACATGTACCAGGATCCCATCAATTATATATTATAATGTATTCTTAGAAAATCCATAAAACAACATTGAGTAGTTTTCATATTTCTATTTGATTTATTCCATCTCTTCTCAATGTATAAAAAAAATCACACCCTAGTATATATCTATGAATATAATAATCAATCCAAAAACGTTTTTTATATGGAAATATATTCCTAATAATGATATCATTGTATGTATTATCATACCAACATTGAAATATTTCATTCCATGTGATATAGTATATAATTTTTTGTTGAATTATTTTACCATTTATTGATCAATACCTTTTCAATGTATGTAATATGAATATTTTATGCAACCTATTGATTTATGTAAATGGATCTTATTCTCTATAACATTGATTTATAATTTAAGTCATTACTGCTGAAATTTTCCATTGATACTAATAGTATATATGATTAAACATATATTTATATATATTATCATTATATATGAATTTGAAAAATATTGGTCTCCCTCTAACATCTTGTAAACTTTCTGAAAAATTAAATTCTTAATAAACCAATCACTCTTTTAGATTTATTAGACAAATAATCTATATGCACAATGATTTCACAAATATATAAATTTATTTGTTTAACCTAAATATCATATTAGAATTTTTTGGTGTCACCAACCTATTTGGTTGTGTCATAAATACATATTACTTTAGTCATCCATCAAGGAAGGTGGTCTTAGAGTCAAATCTCCAAACAAAAATGATAATATATGGTTTCTTTGAAAATTAAAATTCTAATGGATTTTCACCTTAATATTTCTAAAGTGTTTTATCATAAACTATATATAGAAATCAAATGGAATCATTTTTATCCAATCGTGTATTATTATTATTATATTAAATAATTTAGGTCCAGTTTCTATGTGAATACCCACTTTGAGTATACCACTAACTGAGAAATTATAAAAAACAAAACTAGATTTTTGTAAATAAATTAAATATCAAAATTCATATGAAGATTTTAATTTTATCCATTTATTATTTGTGGATTCCATATGTGACTAATTAGCTTCATCGAATAATATATCATTTGAGTTTGAGAAAATAAAAGCACCCCTTGGGTTTCAACATTTTCTGAAGAATGTGTGTTTAAAACATTACCGCCTAAAGGATAGTTTGGAATTTAGTGTTCCTTTGTGAACTAAATAAGATATAAAGACTTAACCCTAGTGAAGTATGGTCTTCTCAATAATTATAAAAATAAAAGTGATTATCTCATATAGAAAATATTATATATTGATTAATACATTTCTATATTATGGACCGTAATATCCTCAGTAATATTAATATAATTAATAGAGATATACTTTCAAATTAAATGATTTATGTTAATATATAGATCCATCATTAAAAATTATTATCATGAGACACATGAGGCAGTGAAAAATTGGATTCCAATTATATTCATGTATATATGAGATATATTTGAAAATATGCTTTTCATAAGTATACATGTTATACAATTTATAATAAAAGATATCTTGAAATAAATAATTGAGGACTTGTAATTCATATAATACTCATCACTGATTGACCATGTTCTACCCTCAAATATTTGATTTTTATAATGTAATATAATATCAGGAATAGATCCAACATATATCTATATGATATCTGAATACATTATTCTCTGATGATCCCTCCTTAAGGACAATATTTCTTTTTCTATTAGTGTTTTTGATAGATATTATAAATTCATAAAATATGTTAATGGAATCTAATTGAGTGTATGAATTTTCTTCTACTTTCACTATAAATGGAATATATAGTCATACATAAGTAAATATAGAAGACTATTGAAAACACCTTTATATCTAAAGGATTATTTTTTTAAATCCATTTATGTTAGTACATCAAATACCAAAGATTTGTAGTTAGAAATATTCTAAACACCATTATAGGAATATCAATAATGAATTATTTTAGTTTTACTTGATAATTAATTATCATTCCATAATTGGTTATGGATTTTTTTATATTTATCATTCATTATCGATATTTTATATATATGGTTTAATTGTTAATAGAATATTTTATAAAAAAATATCATAAGAACATTCATTAAAAATATGAAATAATTTTCATTTTAGATAATTGAACACTTTAAAAAATTTAATAACACACATTCTAAAATTATTTTTTTACTAGAATCAGTCCTCGTAGAAATTTGAATCCATGTGATTCTATTTTCTAACATAAGAATCACCCATTACCTACTATTATATGTTTTTACCATTATTAATGTAGATATTATGAACTACCATGGTAATTATATATGAAAAAAATTATCTAAATTTAATATTGTATTTAATACGCCATATGAAAAACAAAAATGATACATGAAATGATTAATATACCTAGATTATAAGATTTTTCATCCATATTCACCAATTCACAGCAGATCCATTTCCTTTTACTATTCTTGCTACTCGATATGTGGATATCCTCTTTTTATCTACACTTCCCATGAAGCATTTATCCTTTTGAAGGATTATTTAATTTATTTTTGGACTATGAACTGACCATAGTATTTTCAACTATGTATGCAACATTTCCCATATATGTGTCGATGAACCATGGTTTCACCAATAATAATCATCCCATTGAATCATGTTCAATATTATAAAAATCACTATTTGTGTGCCTATTAATTTAAAATTTAATATTATAGTGACAATTCAATTTATCATTTTAATATATGCTTAATTTTCTATATTTTTTAAAAAATTAGTCATGGTGTATATATAAATGTCTTGATGTTACATATTCAATTTTGTAAAAAAATCTGATAACATTATAAAATAGATATTTGAAAAATCCTTTGTGTACCTCCAGTAACCTTTTCATCTACACTCAAACACTAAGGTTCCTGATTAGAAGTAGGGAACTGTATCACATAATAAAAAATTACTGGTTGTAGTATAGTTTATAAACAATTATTCCAATATTATAAATAATTATATTAATTAAATTTTCTTTTTAAATGAATTATCATAGTTTTTTTATTTTTCTAGTCATTTTTCTAAAATTAATGAATATTTTTTTCTTTTTATTGATAACCTATTGTGATGTAATAAATTTATTTTATAATCTTCCTATTATTTAAAAAACATAAAATGTAAAGACCAGGAAATTTCATGTAATTTGTTTTTAAATATATGGGAGTTTTAGGAGTCTGTGAAAATTGAAAGTGCATGATTCCAAGGCCCAGTGTGCCTGGAATGAATTTATGAACTTTTTTCGAGTACATTTAGTAAACGTACAAGCGGGTTTTTGTAACTTTTGAATCGGTGCATGGAATTCAAATCTGAGGGCACCGTTGAACTCGCAGTGTCGATATTCGCTTTAGGAGACCTTCACCTCAATCGTAGTGGGTCGACAGTGAAAGATAATTTTTTTTTTCTATTTCTGACATAATTAAATAAAATAAATATTTCTAACATTTTTATTTTAGAAACCCTCAACATGGGTTATGGCGGTAGGGGCCACCCGAGCCTAAACCTTTTATATGGATGTTTCAAAGGTGGTTACCACCCTAACTAAATCCTCCCACATGTGTTATGGTGTTGGGTACCACTCGAAAAAATAACATCCTTGAACTCCCCACTTAATGGGGAGAAACATCTTGAACTCCCCCACTTTAATTATTCCATCCCCTTTGATTAATTATACCAACTCATCAATTAATTAATTAATCCAATTTGAAATTATTCCAACAAACTAAATAGATATCATATTCTATTATGTTGGATATTTTATTTATGGTGGGGATTGGGGGAATGTTTTTGGAAAAGGAGAAGGGAAGTGTTTTTGGGAATATTACACTCCACCAAGGAAGAGCTTCTATAACGAATAACTCTTCTCCTTCGACAAATATTTCTCCAAACTCTATCGAAGGATCTCCAATGACGAACGAACTGACGATCGAGGAAACGTCGTCGTCACGAACATCATCTTTTTCCGAAACTCACTGATGCCTGTGGAGGAGACTTGTTTCAAGATCAAAAAAGGCCAAAATATTTCAACGTTGGAAAATATTTAACCTAACCATCAAGGTAGGGGTTTGTTTTAAATTGATCAATGTTAATTTTCCACTCACATTGAATCACCCCCCTTGAGCTGCTTGCTACTGCTCTAATGCGGAGGGTACGTGCCAAACAAACATGGCCCAACACATGCGTCGTTCTTCATGAATTGTTTCTTTTTCGCAATGGAAAAGGAAGCTCCTGTCATGACAGTGAACAGAGAGCGGCAGGCCGAACTGGCTATCGAAGAAGGCGTGGTGCACGACCGCAGTGCTTAGAGAGGATGGATAGCCTTCTGGCCACTCGCGGCGGACCGCCGCACCACGGCTCTCATGCGGCTCGCGGCCTTCGCAGCCCTCTCGGCCCTCGGCGGCACCATGTGGCCACGCCGCCCCACGGCCTTCCACGCCGCCCTGTGGACTTGCTGCCCTAAAGGCCTCCACGGTCCTTGCGGCCTCACACTTCCCTCATGGCCTCCAAGCCACCGCGACCTCTGCATCCCCTGGAACCTCGCTGCCATACGGCCTCATGCCACCCTTGTGGCCTCCGCACTACGCAGCGCAGCCGGGTCGGGGTGACGCATATCAGTTCGGGTCAGCCCAAGCCGGGTAGGTCCAATCGGGTCGGACCAAACCAGGGGAATCATCAAACTTTTATCTCTACCGGCCATAACATTGGCACCGGGCGTTCGATTGGTGAACCGTTAGCAGAGCTAGAAACATTGGAGTGAGATGGTCCCTTTGAGTATACCCCACTGGAGATTTGGATAATGTTGGAGTACAGTCATGTTTGATTGAGCACAAATCCAACCAGGACCTCGGGACTAAAAGGATAATAACTCACAGACTGGACGTCCGATTGATGCACCATCTGTTGTGTGGAGACCCCTATGACGTGGCGGTCATTTGAGATACTTCTTTATGAGTCTTCGTGGATGTTGGAGTATCGACCAGAGGCTTGTGGAGCAGAACCTCCCAGATACAAGAGACTATAGTGACGGAACCCTGTAGCTGGATGTGACGTAAAGAATGAATAGCGAACTTGTGTGGGTCCGCACCTAGAGAACCTGTGTGGGTCATCAGCGAGAAATCCTGTGTGGGTGAGCACCTAGCGATCCTGTATGGGTCAGCACCGAGTGATCATGTATGGGTCAACACCGAGCGGTCCTATGTGGGTCAGCACTGAGCTATCTTGTGTGGTTCATCACCGAGCAATCATGTGTGGGTTAGCAGCGCAGCCTCTTAACAGAGTATGTTGATTCAGTAGTTACATCTAATCATCTCTACTACGGTTCCTAAGAAATAACTAGTGTGAGCTCAGTCCATACCTAAGCAGTATTTCCCTTTTTGGTAATAACTTTGTGGTATACTTATATGTGGCGTCCCAAAGTGGTACTTTCCATTGTGGTAATCCTTTAATTTTAGTACAGTTGAGCTTTGGGATTTTGAGTTGGACTCTGTGTTACCTAATGATTTATATGGGAATACTTGATAACTTAGATATATGTATGGCCATATAACTATGTTGGGTTTCTAGTTGATTACATGATTTTTGGTTTATCCTTTGTAGATTTTGTGAGACCATGAGGATCTAGGGCTCCCTATTGAGTAACATTATACTCACCCCTACACAGGATATGTCCGCACTTCGTTGTGATTGGTGCAGACGACAGGCATCGCTAAATGAGGACCGGAGTATCAGGGATGGAGGTTGCTCGGAGGTGGACCTTAGACGAGGCGTACCACATAGAGAACAGATCAAGAGTTGTACCTATCCTTCAATATGGATCCTTGATGGGTGTTCATAGGAGCTGTTCTAGTTTACTTTTACTTTTAGTTTCTTGTACATTCAGTTGGGTTTGTATTCTGGCCCCTTTTACTTACTACACTCACTGTATTTTCTATTCAGTTTACTAGTGTTCATATATTCCTATGTGCATGGTTTCATGTGTTTACAAGATATGAAGTAAATTACTTCCATGTTTTAGGGAATACTCTTTCGGTGCTAGTCCCCAGCCCATAGCTTATAGAATTCAGGCTTGGGGTTGTCACAGCACGGGCCCCGGGGGACGGTTCGTGAAAAATTTGTATTAGAGGAGCCGGTTCTACCATATAACATTGAAATCTGATCTCTTTAATGAAAATAGTGTTAAGTGTGGTGAGTGTGGTTATCAGTTTAGGGAATCCAGTGTTGGTGTGGCGGCTGACGTAACCATACACCAGGACCCTAAATTTTGATTTCTAACTCAATACACGAAAACACTGATTGTGTGTGTGTGTTTTCAAGAGTTTTCTTTGTGATCTTTTTAGTCAGATCACCAGATATAACTTCTTGATGGTGGAGAAACTCTTTCTTGTCAGGATTCCTCCATATAGACAACCATCTAGGGTTCCGAGATTAGTACACACTGATAGCCCACCGAGCGAGGAGGCCTCACTACAGGGCCCTCTTTTTGTAGAGGTACCAGCAGAGGAACCAGCAATAACATTAATTATTGGGCCACCGATGCCACCAACCCCAGAAAAAGAGGGTGCACGCCACTTGAGTTTGTTTCAAGAGTTCCAGTGCCAGAGGCCACCCATTTTTAGGGGAGAGACGGACCCACAGGTGGCTGAGGATTTGTTGAAGGTCTTGCTGAGAGTCTTCTAACTGGTAGGGACACCAGCTGATCTCATAGAGATCCTTCCAGAAAATTGTCTACAATAAGTAGAAGGCATATGGTGGAGCATGATGCTCTAGATTCACAATGAGGTGATTCTTCTCTGGGCAGACTTTGAGAGCCTATTTCGGCTAGAGTTTGTCCCAACGACTCTTCATGCAGTGCACATACATGATCTTCTTAATCTATAGTAGGACAGAATGACTGTGGATCAGTACTCAAAGAGGTTCACTGACCTCTCACGCTACTCCACTGATATGTTTTGGGACCCATTCTTCAGGGTCTGGAGTTTTGAGTAGGAACTCAGACGAGAGATCATGTCTTCGATGATTTCTCTTAGCAAACAGAAGACGGCGGGTGTGTTAGAGAGAGCCCTATTAGTAGAGCGTTTCTTTGCTGAGCAGTCACCGACAATGAGACCCACCACCATTCATCACGTAGCAGAGTCTTCTGTAGTTGGAAATATATAGATGTCACATAGGTCCATTAGAACCAGACCTACAGGTGGATGACCGTAGGATTCCAGGTTGGTTGTGCGGGGCACCTAAGGCAGAGCCATTCATGCCAAAAGTGGGCAGTGTTACGAATGCATTGGGCAGGGTCACATAGCTCGTGACTGTCTGACCCACCATACGGATGATCAGAAGACGGTTGAAGGAACACCCAGGTAGAGACATTGGTTCAACTAAGGAGGTCCGCATGGTTTAGGTGGATGTGGCAGAGGAGCTGGTCATGCAGTTGGTAGGGGGAGAAAATTTGAGATGGTACCGCCACCACCAACAGGTGGTAAACCCCGACCACAGGGAGTAGGAGGATAGGGGTGAGCTCAGCTCTAAGAAGTTGAGTCCTATGGTCACGGTGCTCCAGAGATGATATGAGGTATGATTTTTGTCTAATCCATATTAGCTTCTATAATTATAGACATAAGTGCCAATCATTCTTTTATTGACACTTCCCTCATTCGGAGCTCGGTGATTCCGACTAAGTTGTTGGCTCGATCATTACTGTTAGAGACTCATATGGGAGAGGATTTGAAGATAATTTACTAGTGCCGGTAGTGCGAGCATACTCTAGTAGGCGAGATCTTCGGCTGGGATCTCGTAGTAGCGGCGTCGATGCCTTATGATGTCATCTTAGGTGTGGACTAGTTATCTATAGTCCATATGAATATTTTCTATATTAGGCGCAAAGTTTGGTGTGTATGCATGGATTCGACAATTTTTTCCTCCACTGGTGAGAAGGGAGCCTTTGCAGCACATGATGGACTTACTCAGAGGAGAGTGCAGCAGATCACTCATCAGTTGTCTAGACTTACCCTTGGAGAAGCTGATGTGGAGAGTTTGAGTTATCCTGTAGTGGTCGACCAGTACGTGGATGTCTTCCCTGATGATATTTTAGGTCTAACTTATTGTAGATAGGTTGGCTTTTACATTGACTTGTACCCCAAGATGGCACCGATATATACACCAGCGTATTGGATGGCTACCGTGGAGCTTCATAAGCGGTGGGTGCAGCTAGAGGACTTACTCTGGAAAGGGTTCCTTCATCCCAGTTCTTCTCCTTAGACAACCCAAATTTGGTTCTCTAAGAGGATGGATGAAAGATTTAGACTTTGTGTTGACTATCGGTGCCTGAATTAGGAGACCGTGAATAACAAGTACACACTCTCGAGGATTGATGACCTCTTTGATTATATGAAGGGAGGATGGTGGTTCATGAAGATAGAACTCTGATTAGGCTATCACCAGCTCATATTACGAGACAAGGATGTGTAGAAGAGGACTTTTAGATGTCGTTAAGAATATTATAAGTTCTTGGTTATGCCATTTGGTGTGACTAATGCTTTACAGAGTTCATGGTACTCATGAATAAGAATATTCATCCATACCTTGATTTCTTTGTAGTAGACTTCATCGATGAAATTCTGATCTACTTGACTACTGAGGGGGAGAAAGCCTATCATTTGCAGATAGAACTGGACACACTCTAAGAGCATCAGATTTATGTTAAGCTCTCAAAGTGCTAGTTTTGGATCCGAGAGGTTCACTTTCTAGGACTTGTCATATTAGAGGCTGGAGTTACAGCAGATCCATCGAATATTGAGGTGGAACATTCTTGGGAACCACCCATGATGGTGATGGAGGTACGGAGTTTCTTGGGTTTGGCTGGATACTTACAAATATTTGTGCCAAAATTTCTCTAGAGTTCCTGCACATTTATTAGCATTGATGAAGAAGGGGAAACCCTTCGTGTGGTCGGAGATATTCCAGTAGAGTTTTCAAGAGCTGAGTCAAAGGTTGACTAGTGCCCCAATCTTGATGATTCCAGAGGAGTGTGTTGAGTACATAGTCTACTGCGACACTTTAAATACCGAACTCGGTTTTGTCCTGATGCAGGAGCGAGTAGTTATTGCATATGGTTCTCAATAGCTAAGACAACATGAGAAGAACTATGCAACCCATGGCATGGAGTTAGAAACAGTGGTCTTCTCTTTGAAGATATGGAAACACTACATAATGGGAGAACATTTTACAGTATACTATGATCACAAGAGTCTTAGGTATATCTCCTCTCAAAAGGACCTGAACCTGAGATAGCGACATTGACTTGATTTATTCGTGGACCATAACTTAGATATAGTCTATACTCATGGGAAGGGGAACGTTGTAGTAGATGCCCTCAACTGGAGATCTGGTATATAGCTGCTAGGCGAGGATAATGAGCAGTTGGCCACTTTGCAGATATCCTTTTTGGAATGTAATGGAACATCTTTCCTTCAATCTCTTACAGTCACTCCCCAACTTCTTTAATGAGTTTTGGGGGCTCAGTTCGGGGACACTGAATATGGGACTCGACATTCTCAGATATCCACCTGATAAGCACATTATGGATTTTTTGATGGTGAGAGGCATGTCATCCTCTTTAGAGGAGGTACCATGGTACTAGTGTTACTTTGGGAAGAATTGATGAGAGAGTTCCACATTTCCCCTCTATCGGTACATCCAGGAGTGGTGAAGATGTATCAGGATCTCTGAAGACAACACTAGTGGCCATGATTGAAGAAAGAATTAACGGAGGTTGTCTCTTTGTGTCTCAGTTTTCATTAAGTGAAGGCGGAGCATCAGCTACTAGTAGGCTTAGTTCAGCATTTAGAGGTCCCAGATTGGAAGTGGGATAGGATTTCCAAAGACTTAGGGATGGTACATCCATATACATCTAGGGGACATGACCTGATTTGGGTGATCGTCGACCGACTCACCATGTCAGCCCACTTCCCACCTATCAGAGAGTAGGGTTTATTAATGATCTTGGGATGCCTCTATATACAATAGATTGAGAAACTACATAGAGTACTCTTGACTATTGTCTCCAATATTGATTCACGTTTTACTTCCTGGTTATAGAATGGGTTGTATGAGGATTTCGGGATGAAGCTTCATTTGAGTACCACCTTTCATCCGTAGACGAATGGCCAGACTAAGCAGACCATTCAGACCCTAAAAGATATGTTTTGTGCTTGCATCCTAGACATCGGTCACATCTGGGAGGATCACTTCCCTTTGGTGGAGTTTTCATACAACAACAGCTATCACTCCACCATTGGAATGGAACCTTTTGAAGCGTTGCACATGCGACCTTGTAGATCACAGATGTGCTGGACTGACCCAGGGGAGTCAGCACTAGTGGGACCAGAGAGGGTACGGGCTACCACAGAGAAAGTGCAGATCTTCCAAGAGTGGATGAAGACTACACAGAGTAGGAAAAAGTATTATTCTTACAGGAGACAGAGACCTCTAGAGTTCAAGGTTGGTGATGATGTATTTATATGGGTATCACACCGACGAGGTTTGTAGAGATTTGTCTAAGGCGGCTAGTTATTTGTGAGACTAATCGGACCCTTGCAGGTGCTCAACAGAGTTGGAAAGGTGGAATACCGCCTAGCACTTCCCCCTCATTTGCACCAGGTGCACGACGTCTTCCACGTATCCAAGCTAAGGATATATGTTCATGACCCTTCTCACATAATCGATGATGGGGTGACTTTTAGAGAGCTTCTAGTAGATATTGATGATCAATAGGAGAAGGTCCATCATGGGTGGTCGATACCTCTGGTGCGTGTTCACTAGTAGCACGGGGACCTCCAAGTGAGAACATGGGAGAGGGAGGCTCAGAAACATGCCTAGTATCCCCACTTGTTCTTTTAGATTGAGTTGTGGATTACAGGGATGTAAATCCCAAAGGTGGGGACAATTTAAAGACCTATAATTTAAATGTAATTTTTTTATATATAGGAATTTTATGAATCCACAAAAACTGACGACGCATGATTCCGAGGCCCGGTGTGCCCGGAATAAATTTCTGAACTTTTTTTGGGTACGTTCAACAAAAATGTGATCAGGTTTTTGTAACATTTGAACCGGTGCTCAAAATTGAAATATGAGGGCACCATTGAACTCGCTGCACTGGTATTCGCTTAAGGAGACCATCACCTCGATTGCAGCGGGTCGAGAGAGAAAGGTAATTTTTTTCTTTTTCGTGAAAGAATTAAATAAAATAAAAATGTGTAAAATTTTTATTTGAGAAACCCTCAAAATGGGTTATGGTGTTAGGGACCACTAGAGCCTAAACCTCCCACGTGGTTGTTTCAAAGGTGGGGAACACCTGAACTAAGACCTCCCACATTGGTTATGGTGGTGGGGACCACCCGAGACAAAAAACCCCCTTGATCTCTCCACTTAATGGGGAGAAACCTCTTGAGTTCCCCCACTTTAATTTTGCCACCCCCTTTGATAAATTATTCCAACTCATCAATTAATTAATTAATCCAATTTGAAATTATTCCAACAAAATAAATAGATAACATATTCTATTATGTTGGCTATTTTATTTTTGGTGGGGACTGGGGGAATGTTTTTGGAAAAGGAGAAGGGAAGAGATTTTGGGAGGATTACACTCCTCCAAAGAAGAGATTCTCTAATGAGGAACACCTATGAAGGACTCTTCCCCTTCGACGGATATTTCTCCAAACTCTGTTGAAGGATCTCCAAAGATGAACGATCCATTGATTGAGGAAACACTGTCGTCACCGACTTCATATTTTTCCTCTCCTCACCGACGTCTTTGGAGGAGAATTGTTGCGGGATCGACAAATGCCGAACTATCTCAACATCAGACAGTCTTCAACCGAACCATCAAGGTAGGGGTGTGTTTCAAATTGATATATGTTAATTTTCCTCTCACAATGAATCATCCCCCTTGAGCTACTTGCTACCGCTATAACTTCGAGGGTGCGGTCTAAACAAATATGTCCCAAACCCTTTGTTGTTCTTCATGAATGGTGTTTTATTCACGATGGAAGAAGGAAGATCATGTCACGACAATGAATGGGGAGGGGCTAGTAGGACTGGATGCCGATGAAGGCGCGACACATGACTGCATCGTGTAGAGAGGATGGT
The DNA here is from genome assembly GCA_963277665.1 of Viscum album. NCBI lineage: Eukaryota > Viridiplantae > Streptophyta > Magnoliopsida > Santalales > Viscaceae > Viscum > Viscum album. The sequence continues at coordinate 1,141,825,603 of OY728159.1, read as the reverse complement.
TGGCCATCCGGCTGGGCATGGGGGACCACTGCACCACAACCCTCGTGCTTCCCATGACTTCCATGGCCACTTACTTTATGAAACCTTTGTGGAAATGACCACCCCTTAGTCTCTGCATGCTCTGCCGCCCCACAGCCCTCGCGGCCCTCCGTTGCGCCCAGAAGCCTCACCACTCTGAGGCCATCTTTTCCCCCCGCGACCTCACCACCACGCGACCCTCAGCTGCGCCCCACGGCCTCACCACCCCACATCCACTTGCACCGCCCCTGCTAAATCCACAGTGTCAGCGGTCCACCTGGGCTCGCGCCGTCCTCATGGCCTCCATAACCCTTGCGACCTCCGTAGCCCATGCGGCCTCCGCGGCCCCCGCGGCCTCGCCGCCCTGCGGCCTCTATGCCGCTCAGCTACGCTTAGCGCAACAGGCTGGGTCCAACATGCCATATCGGTCCCAGTAGGCTGGAATACACCCATCGGGACGGGTCGACCCGAATCGGGCCGGGTCAGTTTGACTAGGACGGACCACACCCAAGCCAACTTTAAACTTTTCCCTCTACCGGCCATAACATTAGCACCAAGCGTAAGATTGATGAACCATGAACGGTGCTAAAAACCGTAGAGTGAGATAATAACTTTGAGTATACCCCACTAGAGATTTGGATAAAGTTGGAGTACGGTCTGGTTGGATAGAGCACAAATCCAACCAAGACCTCGGGACTTAATGGAAAATAACTCACAGACCGGGCGTCCGAATGGCGCATCGTCTGTTGTGTTGAGACCCATATGATGTGGAGGTCCTTTGAGATACTTATTTGTGAGTATATGTGGAATTTTGAGTATCGACCAGATGATTATTGAGTGGACCATCCCGGAGACAAGCGAGTATAGTGGGGGAACCTTGTAGCTGGCTGCGACGTGAAAAATGAATAGAGAACTTGTGTAGGTCAGCACCTAGCCAACCTATGTGGGTTAGAACCGAGCAATCCTTTATAGGTCAGCACATTACAATCATGTGTAGGTCAACACCAGGCAGTTTTGTGTGGGTCAGCACTAAGTGATCCTGTGTGGGTCAGTACGGGGCGATCCTGTGTGGGTCAGCACCAAGGGATCCTGTGTGGTTTAAAAGCAGAGCCTCTTAACATAGTAAGATGACTCATTAGATACATCTAATCATCTATACTATTGTACCTAATAAATTCCTAGTGTGAGCTGAGTCCGTACCTAATCTTTATTTCCCATTGTGGTAATACCTTGGTGGTTTTCATCTCTGTGGAGTACCTGAGTGGTACTTATCATTGTGGTACTTTTTCCTTTGTGGAATAGCTAAGTTTTGGCTATTGAGAAAGACTCTGTGTTTCCTCAATATTGATATGGGTATACTTGATAAATTAGGTATATGTATGGGAATATAACTATGTAGGGTTGCAAGTGGATTTCATGCTTTTTGGTTTTCCTTGGTGGATTTTGTGAGACCTTGAGGGTCTCTTGGTCCCAACTGAGTATCTATATACTCACCCCTGAATGGGCTATGTCCGCACTTCATTGTGTTTGGTGAAAACGACGGACCATGCTGTAAAGACCAGTAAAATTCAAGGGAAATTTTTTCTTAATTTTCTTTGGAATTTTACAAGAGCGCAGTTTCTGACGGCACCTGATTCTGAGGCCCGGAGTGCCCGGAATCAATTTCCGAAGTTTGGCTCGGGTACGTTCAGTGAACGAACGAGCGGGAATTCCTAACTTTTGATCTGATGCTCGGAATTGAAATCTGAGGGCACCGATGAACTCGCAGCACCAATTTTCTCTTAAAGAGACATTTTCGGAAGTTGCGTTTGTTGCGGGATGAAAGTTAGTTTTTGGGAGATTAGAATAAGTTAAATAAAAATTGTGTTTACATTTTTTTATTTAAACTTATTAGTTAACTTCTCTCAAAGGAAGTTAGGGGTGGGACCCACACCCACTTAACCTCCCTTGAGAAGATTGAGTGTGGTGGGGACCATACGAACCCCTAACTTTACATCTTCCCTCAAACTTCCTTAACCCCTCATTAAATGACATGGGTTATTTAATTTTGGAGTTAATCTTTTTGAATTTCAAACCTTTGAAATTCTTGTGTTATGTTTTTGATTAAATTAAGCTCTTCTCTCTTTTTTTGTTGGGTTATAACTCTTAGCCAACTTGAGAGCTTTTGAGAGCTTCTTCTTCTTCTTCAAGCTCTGACGAAGAACACGAAGAACGCTCAAGCTCCGACGAAGAACGCTCAAGCTCCGACGAAGAACGCCGCCTCTCTTCTTCGTCTTTTGTGTCAACGAGAGTGAACGCTGCTTCCTCCTCGGACCTTCTTCGTTGGCATATGAAGATTCTCCAACGACGTATCACATCGGACGCACCTCTTCATCATCGGATTTGACGAACGACGACCGCGACGCCCGACCTCCGCGACGTCGTCTTCCGCGGAACGTTGACAAATCTTCGAACCTTATACCAAGGTAGGGGTTGTTGTTTATTGTTTAATTATTTTATTCTTGCTCGTGGTTCGCATGAATAACGTGAGAATATTGAATATTTAAGTTGTGTTTTAACGTGAGGGGGCCGGACCGCATGAACACGGCCGAACCCCCTCCTCCGTTCTTGGTGTTTAAATTTGCGGATGATTCAAGGTGGAGTGGTGCCATCGCACCACGCGGATTTTCTCCCAATCTTGTTACGTGATGCTGTCGCGCGCACACCATGGAAGAAACATCAAGAACGCGATGCCGTCGCGCCGCGTTGAAGGAAATCAATGTGCAGCGGAGGGGCGCGGTGCCGTCGCACCGCGCCGGACGACGAACATCGCGGCCGGTTCCGGGCCGCGGCGGGACGAGAAGACCAGCGGCCGGGCCGCCGGCGTCGGAAGCCGAAGAGGGGACTGGATTTTCCGGTCCCGTTGGAGAAAACCGGCCGGCAGCTGGCCGGCCGGAAGGTCAAAGGCCGGGGGAATAAATTCCCCCGGCCAGCTCTAAAACCCCCCTCATTTATGAGGGGGGGGGGGGTTTCTTGAAGGGGGGAAGCCGGCCCCCTGGTTGGCCTCGTTGAAGGCCCCCCACGAGGGGGGGCGGTTTCCTTGAGGGGGGGCAGGAGGCCCCCCGGTTTCGGCACAAACAGGCCCCCCACGTGGGGGGGGGGGGCGTTTTTAAATCAAGGGCGCGACATATAGCTGCCCCGCCCCTCAATCAGCGGGGGATTGTTTCCCCCCGCGCTGCCTCCGTGCGGCGCCAGGCCACCGCGGCCGCCGCGCCGCCGCCCAGCCGGCCGGCCGGGCCGGGTCGGACCGGGGTCGGGTCGACCCGGTGCGGGCCGACCCAGGGGGGGTTGGGCCGGGTCGGCCCGGACCCGGACCCCCTGTTTCGGATCAGATTCGGTCTTTTGGCCATACCTTGAGCCTCGGACCTCCGATTGACGAACCTTCTAGGGAAACGCGATCCTTGGATCGATACGGTCGTTTCGGTATATCGCACTCAAGGTTTCGGATTACTTTGTGTTCGGCCGGGTTGGTTCGTTCACGAAACCAACTGGGCCTTCGGAGCGGAAACGCTCATATCTTGAGCTACGGACGTCCGATTGACGTGCCGTCAGCTGTGTTGTGTTCCTCTTAGTGAGAAGGATCTTTTGGAATACTCCGCCCGAGTTTTGGACACAGGTGGAGTACAGTCGGGTTGGTTTTGCCTTAAAAACCAACCGGGCCCCGGGGACGAAAATGCCAATAACTCTCAGACTGGGCGTCCGATCGACGCGCCGTCTGTTGCGTTGAGTTCCTGTTGACGATACGGAAATTTTGGATACATCAACTCTGGACTTTGTGACAGTTGATGTATCTGCCTCTCGGCTCGTGGAGCGGACCCTCCTGTACGAGTTTGCTGTGTGCGGGAACCCTAGTGCTGGCTGCGACTGTTACTGTGACTACTACTGCTACTACTGCTACTGTGTCTGCGACGGCGACAGTACAGAGATCCTGTGTGGATTCGACGACGACGACTACAGCACTCAGCGATCCTACGTGGATCAGTGCTATAGTTCCTGTGTGAGCCCGATCCTGTGTGGGTCTTTGCGGGGGTTAGTTACCTATCGATCCTTCGTGGGTCCGATGACTTAGATGGATCAGTGATCATCTTTATCGTCTTTTGAAGAAGTATACCTGTGTGAGCTAAATCCTATTGCTTTCCTGTGTGGATTGTGTTGTGCAATCCTGTGTGGATTACGTTTTGCTTCCCTGTGTGGATTGTGTTGTGCAATCCAGTGTGGATTACGTTTTTCTTTCCTGTGTGGATTGTGTTGTGCAATCCTGTGTGGATTACGTTTTGCTTTACTTTGTGGATTGTGTTGTGCAATCCTGTGTGGATTACGTTTTGCGTTCCTCTGTGGATTGTGTTGTGAAATCCTGTGTGGATTACGTTTTTCCTTCCTGTGTGGATTGTGTTGTGAAATCCTGTGTGGATTACGTTTTTCTTTCCTGTGTGGAATACGTTTACTTTCCTGTGTGGACTGAGTTGTACTTAGGCTCGGAGGTTGGAGCGTATTTGAAATTGATGACATAGGTATATGTATGGGCATATACCTAAGCAGTGTCGGTTGTTACTTCGTGATTGTACCTTTCTTCGTGGGTTATCCTTTGTGGATTTGAGAGACCTTCAGGGGTCTCGGGGTCCCTACTGAGTAGCTTATACTCACCCCTGCATGGGCTTTGCTCGCACTACGTTGTGTTGGTTGCAGACGACGGACAGCGTTGACCTTAGCTGAGGCTTGCAGAGCGGGACGGTACCCGGAGGTGGACCACTGGGCGGGACGTGCTCGGAGCGGACGGCGGGACCCGTGGAGTAGAGGAGCTATCTGTACCCACCCTTCAGGTGGGATTTCCAGTGGACAGCTCGGAGTTGCGGCTTTTACTTTTCTGTTGTTGTTTTCCCTTTTGAGTTGTACTTTACTTTCAGTTTGGGTTTGTATACTGGCCAATTTACTTTTCCGCACTTTCAGTTGTACTCTGCTTTTGTTTAGTGTTTACTTTCCGCTTGCTTACTCTGTGGTGTTTGTTTACTTTTCAAAGGCAATGCCTTCCCTTTTTACCGGGATTTACGCCTTGGTGCTAGTCGCCAGCCCCTGGCCTATGGAAGGCGGGCTTGGGGTAGTCACGGCACGGACCCCGCGGGCGGGTCGTGACAAATTGGTATCAGAGGAGTTCGGTTCTACCGCGAACTCTGATCTTTTCTATGTGAAGCAATAATTTTTAGCGTAGTGAGTGTGGTTATCAGTCCAGGGAGTCCAGTGTTGGTGCGGCGGCCGACGTATCCGTACACCAGGACCCTGACTTCTGATTTCCGACTTAATGCACGAAAACATTGATTGCGTGTGTGTTTCAAAGTTTTCTTTGTGATTTCTTTGTGTCAGCTCACCAGGTATACTGTTTGACCGTGGCGCACCTGTTTCCTATTCAGGATGGCCCCACGACGGTAGCCAGCTAGGGTTCTGAGAGTCGAGTGTGACGACAGCCCACCGAGCGACGAGGCCTCGGTGCAGGGCCCTTTGTCAGCAGTGGCACCGGCGGTAGCTCTACCCGCTGAGCCCCCGATGCTTCCAGCAGCAGCCGCTGACGATGCACGTCGCCTCAGCGCATTGCATGAGTTTCAGCGCCAGCGACCGCCCAGGTTTCGTGGGGAGACGGATCCCCAGGAAGCAGAGGACTGGCTGGAGGCTGTGGTGGGAGTCTTCAGGCTAGTGGGGACGCCGGCAGACTTCATGGTGATCTTTGCTGCGAGCCTCCTTCAGGCAGCAGCAGGCAGGTGGTGGAGCCACTTGTTTCAGTTTTGCGACGGGATGACCTTCGCATGGGAAGACTTCGAGACCTTCTTCAGGGTGGAGTTTGTGCCAGTATCTCTACACTCTGAGCGTGTACAGGAGCTTCTTCCTTTGCCGCGTGTTTTTCGATCAGTAGCCGAGTCATCTGTGGGAAGTAGACAAATGATGCAGAGGTCCAGGAGGACCAGACTAGCAGTTGGAAGATCTCGGGTTTTAGGACCGGTGGTGCGGGGCACCCGAGGTGGGGTCAGAGCCAGGCGTTCCAGAAACGGACAATGTTACTCCTGCGGCGGGAAGGGTCACCTGGAACGTGACTGTCCGACTCCTCGTACGATTGATCAGCGAGTGTTAGATGAGCCACTGAGACAGAAGCAGCGGCGAGTGCTTGAGCAACAGCCGAGTAGTGGACAAGGCAGTAGAGCTCCGAGAGCAGGTGGACATGAGAGGAACTAGTGGATACGTCCCTTGTACTTCTAGTTCCATTTTGCTATTGTATTCGTGTCTTGTACTATGAGCTGCAATAATAAAAAGACACTTATCTTTGTTTGCTTTACTGTCCTTTTGTTTGATTGATACTGAGTGGTCCCGATTAAACTGTTGACTTGACCCTCACTTGCGAGATTCTTACTGGATGAAACCCAGTGACCACACACTGATCCCAACAGTGTGACTCAACCCTTGGAGGCGAGAGTAACAGTTGGATCTCTTAGTAGTAGCGTCGAGGCCTTACGACGTCATCCTTGGTATGGATTGGTATCATTCATGATAGGATTGACTGTATTAGGCAAAGAATGTGGTTCATCCAGGGGATGAGACCAGATTTCTATTATCGGCAAAGAAGAAATCTTGCAGCTCTGGTGGGACCGGAGATGGTCCAGGCCACGTCCGAGAAGGTCCAGGACATCCAGGAGCGGATGAGGACAGCACAGAGCCGGTAGAAGTCATACGCTGAAAGGAGGCGGAGGCCACTAGAGTTCGAGGATGGCGACCACGTCTTCTTGCGGGTCTCACCTCGACGTGGTATTCGGAGATTTGGCCGAGGCGGCAAGTTATCTCCGCGCTTCATCGGACCCTTCCAAGTCCTCAGCAGGATTGGTGAGGTGGCTTATCGCCTGGCTCTACCACCTCAGTTGCACCGGGTGCACGACGTCTTCCACGTGTCTCAGCTGTGAAGATACGTGCACGACCCGACACACATCATTGACCATGGGGAGCATGACGTTGACGATGGGGTGACTTTTACGGAGGTCCCGGTGGAGATAGAGGATCGACAGGAGCGGGTCCTGCGTGGGCGATCGATTCCTCTTGTGCGCATCAGATGGCAGCACGGGAATCTCCAGGAGAGCACATGGGAGCGGGAGGCTCAGATGCGTGCTCAGTACCCTCATTTGTTTCCCTAGTTTTTGATGTATCTTTACGGGGACGTAAAGCCCTGAGGTGGGAGTAATGTAAAGACCCATAAAATTCACGGGAAATTTTTTCTTAATTTTCTTTGGAATTTTACAAGAGCGCGGTTTCTGACGGCACCTGATTCTGAGGCCCGGAGTGCCCGGAATCAATTTCCGAAGTTTGGCTCGGGTACGTTCAGTGAACGAACGAGCGGGAATTCCTAACTTTTGATCCGGTGCTCGGAATTGAAATACGAGGGCACCGATGAACTCGCAGCGCCGATTTTCTCTTAAAGAGACCTTTTCGGAAGTTGCGTTTGTTGCGGGATGAAAGTTAGTTTTTGGGAGATTAGAATATGTTAAATAAAAATTGTGTTTACATTTTTTTATTTAAACTTATTAGCTAACTTCTCTCAAAGGAAGTTAGGGGTGGGACCCACACCCACTTAACCTCCCTTGAGAGGATTGAGTGTGGTGGGGCCCACACGAACCCCTAACTTTACATCTTCCCTCAAACTTCCTTAACCCCTCATTAAATGACATGGGTTATTTAATTTTGGAGTTAATCTTTTTGAATTTCAAACCTTTGAAATTCTTGTGTTAAGTTTTTGATTAAATTAATCTCTTCTCTCTTTTTTTGTTGGGTTAGAACTCTTAGACAACTTGAGAGCTTTTGAGAGCTTCTTCTTCTTCTTCAAGCTCTGACGAAGAACACGAAGAACGCTCAAGCTCCGACGAAGAACGCTCAAGCTCCGACGAAGAACGCCGCCTCTCGTCTTCGTCTTCCGTGTCAACGAGAGGGAACACCGCTTCCTCCTCGGACCTTCTTCGTCGGCATACGAAGATTCGCCAATGACGTATCACATCGGAAGCACCTCTTCGTCATCGGATTTGACGAACGACGACCGCGACGCCCGACCTCCGCGACGTCGTCTTCCGCGGAACGTTGACAAATCTTCGAACCTTATACCAAGGTAGGGGTTGTTGTTTATTTTTTAATTATTTTATTCTTGCTCGTGGTTCGCATGACTAATGTGAGAATATTGAATATTTAAGTTGTGTTTTAACGTGAGGGGCCGGACCGCATGAACACGGCCGAACCCCCTCCTCCGTTCTTGGTGTTTAAATTTGCAGATGAATCAAGGTGGCGTGGTGCCGTCGCACCACGCGGATTTTCGCCCAATCTTGTTACGTGACACCGTCGCGCGCACACCATGGAAGAAACATCAAGAATGCGACGCCGTCGCGCCGCGTTGAAGGAAATCAATGTGCGGCGGAGGGGCGCGGTGCCGTCGCACCGCGCCGGACGACGAACACCGCGGCCGGTTCCGGGCCGCGGCGGGACGAGAAGACCGGCGGCCGGGCCGCCGGCGTCGGAAGCCGAAGAGGGGACCGGATTTTCCTGTCCCGTTGGAGAAAACCGGCCGGCAGCTGGCCGGCCGGAAGGTCAAAGGCCGGGGGAATAAATTCCCCCGGCCAGCTCTAAACCCCCCCTCATTTATGAGGGGGGGGGGGGCGGTTTTCTTGAAGGGGGGCAGTCGGCCCCCCGGTTGGCCTCGTTGAAGGCCCCCCACGAGGGGGGGCGGTTTCCTTGAGGGGGGGCAGGAGGCCCCCCGGTTTCCGCACAAACAGGCCCCCCACGTGGGGGGGGGGGGGGCGTTTTTAAATCAAGGGCGCAACATATAGCCACGCCGCCCCTCAATCAGCGGGGGATTGTTTCCCCCTGCGCTGCCTCCGTGCGGCGCCCGGCCGCCGCGGCCACCGCGCCGCCGCGCCGCCGCCCGGCCGGCCGGCCGGGCCGGGTCGGACCCGGTTCGGGTCGACCCGGTTCGGGCCGACCCAAGGGGGGTCGGGCCGGGTCGGCCCGGACCCGGACCCCCCGTTTCGGATCAGATTCGGTCTTTTGGGCATAACTTGAGCCTCAGACCTCCGATTGACGAACCGTCTGCGGCAACACGATCCTTGGATCGAGACGGTCGTTTCGGTATATCGCACTCAAGGTTTCGGATTACTTTGAGTTCGGCCGGGTTGGTTCGTTCACGAAACCAACCGGGCCTTCGGAGCGGAAACGCTCATATCTTGAGCTACGGACGTCCGATTGATGTGCTGTCAGCTGTGTTGTGTTCCTCTTAGTGAGACGGATCTTTTGGCATACTCCGCCCGAGGTTTGGACGCAGGTGGAGTATGGTCGGGTTGGTTTTGCCTTAAAAACCAACCGGGCCCCGGGGACGAAAATGCCAATAACTCTCAGACCGGGCGTCCGATCGACACGCCGTCTATTGCGTTGAGTTCCTGTTGACGATACGGAAATTTTGGATACATCAACTCTGGACTTTGTGACAGTTGATGTATCAGCCTCTCGGCTCGTGGAGCGGACCCTCCTGTACGAGTTTGCTGTGTGCGGGAACCCTAGTGCTGGCTGCGACTGTTACTGTGACTACTACTGCTACTACTGCTACTGTGACTGCGACGACGACAGTACAGAGATCCTGTGTGGATTCAGCGATGACGACTACAGCACTCAGTAATCCTACGTGGATCAGTGCTATAGGTCCTGTGTGAGCCTGATCCTGTGTGGGTCTTTGCGGGGGTTAGTTACCTATCGATCCTTCGTGGGTCCGACGACTTAGATGGATCAGTGATCATCTTTATCGTCTTTTGAAGAAGTATACCTGTGTGAGCTGAAACCTATTTCTTTCCTGTGTGGATTGTGTTGTGCAATCCTGTGTGGATTACGTTTTGCTCTCCTGTGTGGATTGTGTTGTGTAATCCTGTGTGGATTACGTTTTGCTTTCCTGTATGGATTGTGTTGTGCAATCCTGTGTGGATTACGTTTTTCTTTCCTGTGTGGATTGTGTTGTGAAATCCTGTGTGGATTACGTTTTGCGTTCCTGTGTGGATTGTGTTGTGCAATCCTGTGTGGATTACGTTTTGCCTTCCTGTGTGGATTGTGTTGTGCAATCCTGTGTGGATTACGTTTTGCTTTCCTGTGTGGAATACGTTTACTTTCCTGTGTGGACTGAGTTGTACTTAGGCTCGGAGGTTGGAGCGTATTTGAAATTGATGACTTAGGTATATGTATGGGCATATACCTAAGCAGTGTCGGTTGTTACTTCTTGATTGTACCTTTCTTCGTGGGTTATCCTTTGTGGATTTGAGAGACCTTCAGGGGTCTCAGGGTCCCTACTGAGTAGCTTATACTCACCCATGCACTTGCTTTGCCTGCACTACGTTGTGTTGGTTGCAGACGACGGACAGCGTTGACCTTAGCTGAGGCTTGCAGAGCGGGACGGTACCCGGAGGTGGACCACTGGGTGGGACGTGCTCGGAGCGGACGGCGGGACCCGTGGAGCATAGGGGCTATCTGTACCCACCCTTCAGGTGGGATTTCCAGTGGACAGCTCGGAGTTGCGGCTTTTACTTTTCAGTTGATGTTTTCCCTTTCGAGTTGTACTTTACTTTCAGTTTGGGTTTGTATACTGGCCCATTTACTTTTCCGCAATTTCAGTTGTACTCTGCTTTTGTTTAGTGTTTACTTTATGCTTGCTTACTCTGTGGTGTTTGTTTACTTTTCAAAGGCAATGTCTTCCCTTTTTACCGGGATTTACGCCTTGGTGCTAGTCGCAAGCCCCTGGCCTATGGAAGGCGGGCTTGGGGTAGTCACGGCACGGACCCCGAGGGCGGGTCGTGACACATGCTGACTGAGGACGAGAGTACCAGGACTAGAGGTAGCTTAGATGTGGACCTTATACGAGACGTACCACAGTGAAGACCTATTGAGAGTTGTACCAGCCCTTCAGGTAGGATCCTTGGAGGTTGGTCATAGGAGTTGTTCCAATTTACTTGTACATTCAGTTTCAGGTACATTCTAGTTGGGCTTGTATTCTGGCCCCTTTTACATAATGCACTCACTCTGTTTACTATTTAGTTTACTTGAGTTCATATCCTGATGTGTGCTTGGATGCGTGTGCTTATAGGTTATAAAGGAAATGACTTTCCTGTTTTAGGGAATACGCCTTCGGTGCTATTCTCCTGCCCCAAGATTATGGAAGGTGAGCTTGGGTTAGTCACGACACGGGCCCCTAGGGACAGGTCATGACATAAAACCCCCACCCTTTAATTTAGTATGTCATTTCATGTAGATATTCTAATGTAAATGATATATATACCCCTTAAATTAATTTAGATGAGGACATATAAAATTAGTTAAAATTATTTAGGTATGTGACATTTACAACTATATGTACTCATAGTTCCTTGATCTGTTGAGTGATATCCTCATCATTAAAATAAAAAATTCATATATTCTCAGTAGTTGAAATAATATTACACCATTTTATCCAAATTCTTTCATCCCTTGATGATAACACTATCTTTTTTACTTGAAAATCTCAATATAAATCGCGAATAATTTATAGAACCCCAAAAATAGCCATACATGTACTTTGAACTATGTTTGTATACTATCTCATATAATATATGGTAATTGTAGACATAATATATATTTTAAGTTATATGTTTTGTATTTATGTTTAAATATTAGTTACTTTATAATTTAAATTATTTTTAATATTATATGGATTTTACTCAATTAATTAACCATATGTGATGATATAATTTATATGAAATTTAATTATATTATTTAAAATTGTATGAAATTAAAATATTTTATTTTTTGTGATCTTATTTAATAATCAAATAAACATTTAATCACTTAACTAAATAATAAACTATGCAATTATCAAGGGAAAAATATTTTAAATGACTATGAGAAATTAAATTTATGTTTCTTTATCGAGGGAATGAAAATCAACCCTTAGCCCTCTGGGAAAAACTCATTTATCCAATACAAATATTCATTTTCAACATTACACCACTATCTTATGGATCTCTTTATTTGGTTTCACATTAGCTTAATATTTTACCATATCCTATCTTTTGGAGCTCGTTCCTTTAAATATTCTTACTCTAATATAAGAGATGGGTACTAAGAGATTAGAGTCACACAAATAATCTATAGACCCACATTCCCATATATTATAGGACAGAAGGGATGATTTTTAGGTCATCATATTTATTCTTACAATAAATCCTTAAAAAACCATATAATATATTCATAAATAAAATTGAATCACAAAAAATACATATTTTTTTCAAGATCAATGAACATATATTACATACAATATCTTCTTAACCATAATAATTTTTTTATTTTTTCATTGTTAACACAATCGTTAGAATTAATAAATTAATAACCATATTAATTAATTAATTATCCAAGTTTTCCATCTAAACAGTCTCATCAATTCCAATATTCTATAATTTAAAATTAATTTAATTATTTAAATATTTAAATTTAATTCATATATAATGTGTGTTGACTAGGTACATAGTGTGAACAATCCTTATCATAATAAATTTAAAATATGATTTAATATTTACACACATCATAATGTGAATTTATTGTGATGTGTACCATACATTTATTGAATAAATACATTTCAAAATATTAATATTTACATGGGATGTTCAACTACATGACATGTCATGTTATTTCTACTTAGTGTGGTCCTTGTCTTGTACTAGTACTTACATGAAACTTATTAATACACTACACATATCGATACTGCCTATTTTATTGTGTCTTGTTCTATATAGTGTTCATGGAATATATGACCACACAACATTACTTGAATATACTCAAAATGTTCATTAGGTGATTCTTGTGATGTACAATATGTGTATGGTAACCATATATTTCATGTATTTACAAAAATACAAGGAAAAGAATTCATAAAACATTTATCTCTATATGAATGGATAAGAATCACTCTAATTAACAAAATCTGTTTTCCACCTAACATATTATCTAAAAAAATAAATTATTCTTTAACCATTTAATATGATTAATTTATATTTCATTGAGAATAAAAAAACAACTCATTTATAAACATCAATCAAAATTAATTATTCTATATAATTCAATTTTAATCAAAGGGATAGATATATGTTCTATAATTAATATGGAAAGTGAAAAATATATTCATGACTTGTTAAATTATTTGAATATCACATATGTTACACTAAACATACACTACCATATAGGGAGAATATTTCATCATGGTTTTCATCAATAAATCAAAGGTATTTGATTAATGATAAAAATTAATAATAAGACTTAGCCTAAGGAACTATACCCACACACAAAAGTAATAATATACAATGAGTAATATGAAAAGTGATGGTGGTTTTTTACCTCTCATATTAGTCAACACACTTGTTAAAAATAAATTATTCACCCCTTAGAGTTCTCAATTTGTTAATGGGTATTCATATGGTTGTCATCATGATTGTGAAATCATTGTATACCAATTTAGAGAAATCTTGTGTTATGATTTATTGGACTATTATAGAATATTGACAAGATTAGAATAGTTGAATACTGCTTTTACCCTTCTTTATGACATCATTATTTGGATTATGTGTTTTGAGTATTGTTTCTCTGGATGTATTATACAGACACAATACATGTGATTGATAATGAGAATTTTGAGTTAGTGGAGGATGTGACATTTGACATGTTCCTTTTGTAAATAGTGGACCAAAGTGACAAGTTTTGATGAGTGAAAAGACTACCACTTATTCATGTATAATAGATATATGGGAGTACAAAAGAGGGGAATCTAGATAGAGATTTAGATATATTCTTACCACACCCAATGCTATTTAGTGAGTATCCATATAGAAGCTTTGAGATGTAAATAAGACCTTAATTGGGGAGTTTGTGTTTGAAATAAAATTTCATGTTTGATTTTGGTAATATTTTTGGAATACTAGATATCATAATGATTTTATCTTCTTTATAGTATTGTTTGTGACCTATGATTCGGATTTGGGTAGTTGGGAATGGTTTATAGGTTATATTATACAATAATAACATCAAAATACAATGATGTAATGAGTCACGGTGTACAAAATTATTAGACTATGATAATTTCATGGACATCAGGGCTCCAAAACATGAATCATGGATGATGGTAAAGTTTCATGGTATAGAAGAGGGTTATAATGGACCACATCTTGGAGTTAGAAATACTAATGGAAAGGAAACATGGAGTACCAATATTAGATATCTATATCATATACCATCATGGTGTGACATTCATATCCCTTCAATGATGATGCCATGTTAGAGATCAGTTCCTCTATCAATGGGTAGTTTACCCATAACCTAAAGTGGATATGACTTTTCGTGGACCTCACATTTGAGCATTACAACATTACTATCTTGAACAGGTCATGACCAGGATGCTAGGAATTTTTTTAAATGGTATACTATATATATTCTATCTTAGACCATTTAACTACTCTTATTATTCTTTTTAAATCTTCTATGAAATCTACTTTATTTTTTTATCTCTCTCATGGATTCCTAAACTATTATTTAATCTCTTTGTGTGATTTTAATGCTTCTATAATTTTTTAATACTTATATTAGAATGTATAATTTCATTCATTCATTAAATTTCTTATTATTTCTCTATTTCATCATTTTATATGTCAACCCCCAAATTAAGAGTGTTTACATAAAATTTTTCTGTTTTTCTGATTGAGATTTTATTAGAGAGAATGTTTTTAAATGTTTTCTCAATTAAACATGACCTATGAATTATTTACCATTTTATGTATTTTTTATATGGTTCTACGGTATAATATTAATGCACATGCATGAGTTATTTATGCGAATTTCTTATTCTTATGTCAAAGATATTGATTTGATCCATATTCTTTGGTTGACACATTAGTGTCAAATTACATGTTAATTTAATTTTAAATTAGTAAACATAGATATTTTTATATAGAAATTTAGAATAAGTTGAATCACTATAAGGTGGGTGGTTCATAGATTCGTCATATTTATTATGTCATTCTAAAACTATAATCAATTTCTTGAATGAATTAGTTTCTAGTGAAAAAAACAATCATATGACAAGAGAGAACATGAAATATACAATGTTCACAACTCAAAGTTTATAACTAGTCCATGGAATGATTTTTTAAAACCTATTATCATAGGACCCACTTTTAAAATACTGATAAACAATAGAGAAAAGGAAAATAATTATAACCACATTATAAATATCTCTACATTTTTTCATCCCACATTGTATTTTCATCCAACACATATTTAATAAATAAAATGGGTAATAAACTTAAGAGTCTTCCACCAATGAATACTATCAATTTTTTCATATGCTGATATCTTCTTCATCTACCATCGTTTTCCAGTTGCAGAACTCCTCTTCAAATTCCATGAACACCACTTCACATAATAACTTCACGAACTTACTGTATCTTCCCCATTGAATAAATATTATGAATGTACAGATGAAAAGGACATATTCTTCTTTAACACTATTTTATAAACATCACAACCAAAATTCTAAATTGGTTTAATTTCTAGATCACCCATCGAAATATCTCACAATTTTTCTATTTCCGTGAACATTAATTTATTAATAGAAACCATGTGAATATTTTGATTTCAAATCATCCAAAATTATCCAATCATGAAATTATGATGGATAATGTTCCATTACTAATTAATCATGCATTCATTCATGCATGAACATTGTCCTTTCATATTTTAATTTAACAATATTATTTGTAATTAAAATATCCAGAAATAATAAGATAGTTATTTCATCCAGATCCACATAATAATGCTTCACTAAATTTCTATATAATTACCATTTGTATTACCACTAATCTATAACATCCTAAGTAAAAAATAAAACGGATATTATTCCTTAATTTTTTATTATTGCACCCTTCATTATGAATTTAACTATCCTTTATAAATTAAATTGAGAAATAGACTTTATAATATTCTCATGTAATCATGAACAATAAATCAATATAATTTAAAAAACATTAACAATAACCGAAATGAAAAATATGGTTCAATAACATAAATATTTATCAAAGTCCAAATTTTGGTGTTTTTTCCAATGGGCATACATCATTTAAGCATCAATGTAAAAATAAAATCACTAAAAACCTTTTATGATTATAATTTTTAAAAATTACCCTTCTAAATTAATGTTACACTCTGATTTCATATCTCATTATGTAGTTATTTACTATAGGTTTATAAATAACATAACTCATTTATCATTTAAAAGAAATGATCTTAAAATGAATCCATATTAAAAATTAGTAGCTGTATTTCTCTTTACCCTAATATTCATGAGTTAAAACATATATTTATTTAATTGTAATTTTTAATATTTCTTTATAGAATAATCCTTAGTATTAGATATTAATATTATTTAAGTAATTTTTGTTATATCATTTAAAATTCAAAAAAATTCAGAAAACATTTTAACATAGAACTTAATATCTACACAAAAATATTAGTACATTTTTTAGATATTTCACCACCTAATTCGATGATTAATCTATTATCAATGGAAGAATAAAATATCAAATAAATAAAACCAATCATTAGTAATTTTATAATATCTTCCAATAAATAAAATATCACATAGTCAATGAAAATATTTTATAGTAGGTTTTGATATGTTGTAATGAATAAAAATTACCATATCTAACTAAAAATAATATCTTGATATCTAACTAAAAATACTATAATCACAGGGATTATATTCAGATATATTATAAAGATAAATTCATTATTGAGTAATGAATACTCTTATGGAATATTCATTATTTCACTTCCAAACTATAACATATGATTGTGTTCAAATGCCTGAATTATAACAACAAGCCATTAACCCTTATATATATTGAGGTCAAATTACATTGTGATTTAAATACCTACAAATCATTGTAACAAATGATTGAATGTCCTCCATTGGGTTTCAATATCCTTATCATTGTTTCTTTATAAATTATTTTTGTGTAATTATGTTTAAGGAAAAACCATTATTGTAGCACCAAATCTTTATCCTTCATCCCAATCAGAGAATATTGTATATCTATGACATAATAATATTTTTTGGATCAATTTATAAAAATTCTCTTATTTATAATTATAGATATACCATAATAATATATATATAATTTCTTAACTCTATATATTTAACCTAAATGACTATAAAAATATCTATAAGATTCTCTTGAACATCACCATTGATATATTTCATCCAAGAATGGCATTTTCCAATATTCGCAACCACCTATAAACTAATTCAATCATTCACCTTATTAAATCTACCTAGGTTATGTAAACCAAGACCATATGAGGGATCAGAATCACAATGTGTTGATTTTCAAAAGAACATAAAATATATTATAATGTAGTTAATATTTTTTAACATTATTATAATATAATTTCATTGGTTTATGTTTCCTATTGATTTTATATTTAATTAAAAATGGATTCACTCTCTTAGAATGTTGATATATTAATAGTTATACCAATTGATTAATATTTTTTTTCACTTTTATCCCACATATCCAAGAATAAATTATAAAATTAAACACATATATTTTTCCTTATAATCCATTAATTCAACTATTTTAATTTTAACATGATTAATTTTCCTTATATATTTGACCATAAATTTTCCATAATATTTTTATATTGATTAAATCCCTGCACTTCTAGTTGATATAAAATAATTTTTTGAAATTAGTAGAAACTATTAGTCCAAACCATTAAATATTTGGTTTTTCTTTTATGTATACTCTATTTAAATTATAATTTTAATTTTGTAAAAATAACTTATTAATTTGAAAAAAATATTCATTTTAAAACTGCTGATGTCATTTTCCATTGTCAATAAGAAATAATTGGTCTCGATAAAAAATTATTGTGTTTTTAATTGTAATCATTTGAAAATCATAAAAAATTTTAAAAATATTGAAACATTGAATAAAATACTAAAACTAAATCCTAAAAAAATAAATTAAATAGTCCTAAAAACTTAATATAAATTATTATTTTATCTTATATTAAACTGCTTTAATTTGTTATTATTTTTGTTTTTGAACATTGATATTTTAATTTCTTTTTTATTATTATTAAATTTATTCTTTACAAAATTCTCATATTAATTTATTATTAATTGTTCTATAGACATGGAATGTCTTTAAAGTTCAGTAAAAAATGAGAAGTATTAATTATTTTATGGATATTATGGTCCTAGGATATTATGTTTATTGTTTTTATAATTATAAATTTCATTAAAATTTAGAGAATTTGAATATTTATTGGAGGTGTATTTAGATGTTTTCATCGGTTCAACAAGATTTTGGATTGTTTTGGTGAAGTAATGGATAATGTAAAAATATTAATCTCTGTTGTTATTACCATAAAGTACATGATATGGAGCCTTTGGTTACCCCATTTTTTTTTCATAAGGAAATAATACTAGGGAGTTCTACCAAATGGGTGGTGGAACTTCAATGAGTGGTCGGTGCAACATTGGGAACCCCATTATGGTTTCATGGGTAATACATAAGAAACATCGCACATTTTTTAGTTAGTGTAATAGGAATGCTGGGGATTTACATAACCCTATATTATACATCAGTTCATGGTTTATCAATCCATACATAAAAAAAACAAGGGAATTATTATCATTTAAACTACTTCCTCACCCTTACTACATATATCCAACTGGTTTTGGTGTGATTCAATTTTCTGAAAATTTTTATTTCATTCAACATCTCTCTAATATTGTTCACTTCTCTCCTTTTTTTAAATTTTGAAGTGTTAGACTTAGGTTTGAGATAATTATTCCCCACGAACATGGTGAAATCATCTTTAGTTTATTGAATAATGTATTGTATTTAATGGAGGATGTTGTATGATGATAATTTATTATTATTTTGGTCATTTAAAATTGGTTAATTACCCACTCAGTTTTCCACCATTTTTAGCCTTTCATTTTTATAATTAAAAATAATTGAGATAATAGTTGAAGGGGATTTTGTTTGTAGATTTGTTGATCCGATGTCATTAATGTTCTATTTTTTTCATTACAGATCTAGTGATAGGATGACACTCGATGGGGTTTTAGAGATTATTTCAATTTTTTCAATTTCTATATTAATTGAAAATTCTTATAATTAATTGTTTGAGCCTTTTTATATGATATAGAGGTAGGCGTTATGGGTGGACCTTGGTGAGAAATAGCACCTTTGTGTTCAGTACCAGTAGAGAAAGGCGAAGAACATGTAACTAAATGAATTAGGTAGTTGATCCCAATAATTCTAAACCATATTTTTTTTCTCATAGGATTATGTATGGATTCAAGGTTATTGATTAAATTAAGTTATATTGAGAATCATATCTTCATACATAGTAAATTTCATGCAATTAAACCACTTTTTGGGTAAATTTCATTGATACTTGTTAAGTTTCTTTTGATTTCATGATGAATTAATTTCTAATATGATAATATTATATTAAATTGAATGATAGTCCTGTAATAGTTCTATTATATTGAGATGATTTTTAGATATCCTATAATTATTTTCCAATGTAAATTGTTCTTTAAATGATGGGATGAGGATAATTAGTCATGGGTGAGATGGTAATTCGTCTCATGTATGTTTGGGAACACTCCACATGAAATTGGGTTGTGGTCTGAGTGCATTTGGTGGGCCTAATCATTCAATCTACGATTATTAGGGAGTGATGATGTGGGTTTAAACTTAATATTATTGTTGAAATATTACATATGGAGATGTGGAAGGATCCCTAATATGGGATATGAAAATTTTATTCTCATATAATTTCAATGAGTTTACAAGTGGAATTGAGTTTTCTTATTTTGGTGTGGCCCTTGCATATTGGAACTAGAGTTCTAGTGAAATATTTTAAAGGGAATCTATGATATCCTTAAGAAGATTGGATTAGGTGGGGCCTACAATCTTGGAGATCATTATAGGATGAAGGATTATATGTTGAATCATGACTAGATATTGAGTTGGGTCTGATGAACCAAATAGTTTCCTCCATGAGGTAAATGGGATACCAAATAATACAGCTTATAAAGGCCAAGGAGGTAGGAGTTCTCATAGAGAGATTATCCATTGAGGGAAGGCTGGTTTTGATATTCCCCAAGCGTGGATGGGATGAGTCATTTTTGAAAATTACTATATTATGATTTTTTCTTTGGGATGATTTTTATTTTACATATTGTAGTTGAGTTAGATATTAAGATTTATGATTTCTATGTTTTTTATAGTTCATGTAATTATATTTATTTAGGTATTGAAGATATGGTGGAATGATCCACTAGGAATCTTCGTTTTGAGTTTCACTACACAGATTCGTATGTTTTCAATTGAGTTTAATATAATTAAAGTATTTAAAATAGATGATGGATTAGGATCCCAAATAGAATTTATCAAATATGCTCCAACTAAAAACAAATCCATGATTCCACATAACATATACCGTTTCTGGTTAGACTGGTAAATATTCAATAAGTTATATGGAATTTATATTTTATAGTCAAAAATGTAGAGAGTACAATGTGTATATAATTTTTTATACCTATGGTCAAACCATGCAAGATATCAAATATTATATATCATTTATAATCATTAGATAGACCTGTTGAGGTTCTGAGATTCCAATTTCAATTTTCCAACAATGGTCAAACTAATTCAGATATGGGGGTAGCCTATAGAATTTTTTTCCTATAGACAGATCACTACATATGCTGGGATTATATAAGTCATTTATTATTATGGATAGACCCATTGGTAGTTAGTATTCCATAAATAATTTGGTTTATATGGTCTAAAAATTAGATATTCTCGGACACCATTTGAAATTTGATACCTATCATTAAACGGGATGAGATCATTAGATGCCATATTTTATTTATCATTTATGATTTAATGTATGGATATTATTTTCACTAAAAGAAATTATTTTCTCTACATAATTAAATGTTTTGTGAAAAAATGGATTTTCATGGTCTTATGGAGATCAATGTTCTTCATCGATGTCAATGAATAAATTTGAGAAAAAAATACAAACACAAACATAGAATATTCATACATATTATAATTTCAAATGTTATTTATAATTATTTTATATCTAGAATTATTTTATATTGATAATTCTTTATATGAAGATGATCAATTGGGTAGCCACTCTCATAGTCAAATCATTGATACTATGGAATAATAAAAACTATAATTCTTCATCCACTGTCCACAAATTCTCTATAACTAATGGATAATTGACAATGGTATTAAAAGTGATAATATGGAGGAAATGAAGGCATCGAATAATTTTATATTGATAATGAAAATAATATATCCATATTTAATTATTAATTATCTTATCCTAATAGTCTTGAAAAGGGGAAGGAATATTTTATCATTATATTCATAAAGAAATTATTAAGAGGTTCTCTCGATCTTGATATTATTCATATGAAATAATTTCCATGTATTGAATAAGTTTACTAGTATAGAACAATTAATTTATTACTTTTTATATTTATAATGTGTATGGTTGGAGGATGGTAGATTTTGAATAACTTTCAAAATGTTTCTAAGTCCATAGAAGAGGTGCACAAGATGCACACAGTTTGTCCAAATCATACGGTAAGCCTAGTAGAAACCATGTGAAGATAATGATTTTGGATAGTGAATTTGGAAAAATGTGTATAGGTCTTGGGAGAATATGATAGGAAAATGTGTGTGGTGATTTTTGAATTAGTATCTAATTCATTTTTAGCACATGGTTTGTCTAACCGTGTGGTATAATTGTTCCCAAAGCCAAATCCAGATCCCTAAAAATAGGATCCAAGTAGTTTTTAACAAAACATGATTGTTTTTTCTCATATGAACTCTTTATTCTTGATTCCTCTATATTTAAGGCAGGTGAACCTCTCCCTATAATTTTTGAACAAATTAGAATCCCTCCCATGGAATTTTCAAACCTGATTCGGGCTGTAAGTGATGTTCTCCATTGTTCTTTTCATGTCATCATAAATCTACTTTGATATACTTCTTATATCTTCTTGGTTTCATAGATTTATGAATGTTATGGGTATATCTAAGACTATGGATTCCAAATATGATGAGATTTGTCTTAATGGTTATATGTGACGAAATATAATTCGGTTTTGTTGATTTTTTTACTTCGTTATGTGAGAGTTCTTCATTCGTTTTGGTTTTTGTCATAACTTCAAGGTAAGTGGATTCAATCTAGAATCCTCTTAGTAGAACCGATTGGAATGAATCTAAATTGATTTAATTTTTAATAATTTATTATTAATTTTATGTTTTGAATTCTCAGGAATCCTTCTTTTGTGTTGGTTTCCAAGATTGGGGAATATCGGAAAAATTGGTTATTTTGGTTAAAGTGTTAGATTTTTTATTTTAAAATTTCTATTTTAAAATGAGAATTTTTCTAAAATTATGGAAATAGTTTTGATAAAAAGGTTTTCAAAAAAATTAATGGTTTTATTTTAATGGAATGGTTGGTTGTAATTGGTTTGTCTAATGGCTTTCAATAAATGAATGGTTTTATTAAAATGGGTTAAATTTTGTAATTTGAATGGTTTGGCATTTATGTGATGTGTGATTTCATGTTTGACATGCCCTAATAAAGGGTCATGAAATGTTGGGGTATAAGGTGTGTTACCCTAGATTGGGGGCGTGTATCCTTATGACCCAAGGTAATTGGATGATAGTCTACTCATGAGTATGGAACTATAAATAAAGCATGCATGTGTGGGTGTGTTGTGAACAATGGAATGATTATTCAATTAGAATGTTAAGAAACTGTTATAAGGATTTGTTTGGATTGGTTTTTATAAATTATAACTTGTTGAAAAATAAGTTATCAATAAAATTGTTTACATTTAGTTATAAATGGATTTTAATATTTTTTATGTGTAGTTACAAAATAGTTTGCAAAAATTGTTTTATATAAGCTTATTTATATAAATTATTCTAACTCATCTATCCTAGTGGAATGAGTAGGTATGTCATTGGGGAAAGCCTGATGAGTTTTATACTCACACCTTCTTCGATAAATTGGTTCTTTTGAAGATGATATCGTCCAAGACATGGGAAAATGTAGATTATCTCGCATATTTAGAGCAACCTCATGATAGTTGGAATACATGGTGATGTTTGAGCTTGGAGCTTGTGGAGCATGGAGTATTGTGGTATTTATAGTGTTTAGTGTTTTTCATCTATGTATGATTATGGTTTCTTGGTCTTTTACTATTGTGCACTTTAGAGTGATATGATACCAATGGAAAGGATGAGTTGTCTTTCATTTCTTCCTTCACCATATAGTGAGATGTTTTCTTAAGGTTTGTTTAGTTAATAGTTTTTTTCATAATGAGTAAATCATCCCTCACTTTCATTTATATACCTTCAGCATTTATTTCCATCCTTTTGTTTCTTAGGGATTCCTCCAAAGGCATAGTCATGATTTTTTTTATTTTCTAGCCAATCAGAATAAGTGGGCCATTTCAAATGATATTAGTTTGCTTGATCCAGAATCTTCTTTGAGGTTAGTGGTATTAGCTTTTTACATTCCATCTGGAATAAGTATTCATCAGTTTTTTTTCTCTTAGAGTTGAATATTTTTTGGTCTATTCCTTGGATTATGATATTAGAAATGAGTAGTATTATTGGGACATGAAATGTATAGCATAAAAATACGTAGATGTCCTTTTTAAGGCAGAAATTAACATTAGCAGGGAGTTGAGTACAAAAGCTTATTAGAGACACTTATGGCATATGGAATCTCATTTCCATTGGTTTATCCAATGAGACGACCGCGACATGAATTGTAGTGAAATTAATTCCCACTATGACTACATATTTTATATAGAATATTGATTTATTATTTTTTGTAAAGGTATAAATTTTTGAAAACAACAGAATTTTGTTTTTCAAATGAATGATTTTTAAATGGTCCTACATGAATTTCATTGAAAAATGTTAGATATTTAAAGGAAAGGATAATTCGTTGTAGAAATGGTTGAATTGTAAAAAAGTTGATTTTGGAAAGAAATGTTGTTATAGTTGATGTGATAGAATATGAAATGATAAGACATCAGTTTCTAGAGGGTGAGACTTAGAGTGTTTTTTGTTTGTTCAGAAAATGAAACCTTATAGGTGTCATAGAAACAATATGAAAAATCTGTAGAGAATGTGGTTGTGCATGATCCATAGGCAAATGAAGAGCCGGTTTATATTATCGTCTATGCATTTCAAGCTGTGTGTATAGGGAATCGGTGGGAGGATCCAAGGCATGTGATCATTACATCTAGTTCATGAACCATAATGCACACAATTTTTGGGGCTGATTCTAAACCTGAAAAGAAAGAGGTGTGACTGAACAATATAAATCTTTTCATTGATTCTATTATAACGCCATCAGAGCTAAGTGTCATGTTGGATACTTATATGCTCGAGTATCTTTAATTCCAATGGAGTAATCTAGTGGTATAAGATAAACTAGATCTAGGACATACAAAGGGAGAATTTTGAGGAATTGTTTAAAAACATCATTTCTCGCACATTCTAGAACAGGAGGACTGTGGACATCATGATCCAAAATCAGGAAAATCTATCTTTCACTGAATATGTGGATAAATTATCATATTTTTTGTGCTTTCTACCATAGGTTGTAGATAATTCATTCTTGACGGTATGCATCTTTGAATGAGAGATAATGCAAGAGATTCGATTGAATATTTTAGTACTTTGTATTATGGATTATACAGATATAGTGAACAGAGTGACAGTGGATGAATGTGAGACATATGGATATGTGGGATAAAGAAGTGTGATGATACCTTTACGAAATGGTGGGAATTCAACTACTGGGTGCAAGTGGAATAGGGACACCTATTTTCAAGGATGTCGTTGGACACAAAATTAGATGGTTGGATAAGTGAACCTTCCTCCATGACCCAAGAGCAAAGAGGGATACTTCCAATGTTGTTCACATGACCACATAAAGTGAGAGTGTAAAGAAAATTCTAGATAATGATATAATTTCAAGAAGATGGGACATCATCAACGTTATTGTTATATTGCTATGATATCAGGTGAATAAGACACCTCTCAAGTGTCGGGATCATCATATAATTTGACAGGAAGAATCCAACAGAATCTGTCTCATAAATAGAGTAGATCTAGTAACAATGATTCTAGGAATACCATGACTCCTCAGAATAGTCATTCTTAGCTAAGAAATTAGAATCAGAGTGTAGAAACGAAGAAATTATATGGAGTTGAGTTGATGATTGTTGATGATCTTACTGGACCATCTATAGTGGAAGGTATGATTCTATTGAACTCTACTCATATTAAAGTGATGTTTGATATTAGTACATCTTGTTCCTTCATTTCATATTGTGATATTTATTTTCTAGGTTTAAAACTCAAGATGATTCCTTATATGTTAAAACATCAAAATCTTATTAGGGAAACAGAATGTTCAACCTTCTTGTGTAGGTCGTGTTCTATAACAATTGATGGAGCCGATTTGAACTAGGACATGTCGGTCTTGGAGATGGATTTCTATGATTTAATTGTCAGTATGTATTGTTTTAAAATGTTTAAGCCTCACCTTGAATGTTAATTAAGTTCAAATAGTTTTTTTATTGTGGACGAAATTGATAATATCTTTAAAGGAAAATGGGTTTTGAAGGGTGTTGCAGCAGTCTTGTTGTCACCCACATTAGGAACAATCTCTCATTAGTATGTGGTGTTAACTTTGGCATCGATTGATGAGATTGAGGATATCAATATTCCAGTAGATGCGGATCAATTTCTATATATCATTCCGAAAAAAATATCGGGGTTACCACCTATAAGAGAGGTGGATATTATAATTTATCTCTTCCTGGGGACCAGTCATATTTCCCTTCCATCTTATAGGATGGAACCAGTGGTGTTAATGGTGTGAAAAGTGTAGTTTGATGAGAAGGAAAGAAAATTTTTCATTTGGAAATGGTTGTCTCTTTGGCTAACACCATGGTTGTTTTTAAAGAAATTAGAAGGAACACTTGAACTATTTGTTGATTATTTAAGGGTTAACCAAGTTATGATAAATAATATATATCAACTTACATGCATTGGTGATATTTTTTATCAATTGAGGGGAGCCCCGTGTTTCTCAAAAATTAACATGTGATTAAGATATCATCAATTTTGAGTTCATAAGGAAGATATTTTGAGAACATATTTCATAAGAAGAAGTGGATACTATGAATATGTATTAATTCCATTTGGTCTCAGCAATGATCCAGAGGTCCTTATAGAATTTATGAATCAGATATTTCAGAAATATCTAGATTATTTTGTTATATTATCTGTGGATGACATATTGGTGTACTTAAGGACAAATTCTTAGGATAAGCTACCCTTTTTTGCAATGTTGGGAATCTTGAGTGTTCGTCTTATGTATTCCAATCAATAAAAATTAAAAAAATTTATACAATAGGTATGCTTCATTAGCCATTTCATTTTTGAAAATCTAATTTAGTGGATCATGAAAACAATGAAATTGTTATCTCTTGGAAACCCCAAAATAATGTCACTGATATATGTTGTTTTATTGATCTACACGGTTATTTCCAAAACTTTTTTATTGACTTATCAGGACTAGATTATCTGATGAAAACAATGAAAAAGAATAATGTTCCATTTTGATGGACTAAAGAATGCAATATGTCCTTCCAAGACCTAATGTTTTATCTCACATCAACACCTTTCTTGATTATTTCTTGAATCCATATAGGGGTATGTGGTGTATTAAGATTCATCACGATCTAGTTTAGGATGTGTTCTCATGTAAGGATACCATGAGGTTACGTATGGTTCAAGGAATTTGAGAGTGCATGAGAAGAATTATACAACACACGATCTAGAGTTTGTCCCTATTGTATGTGACTTTTAGACATGGAGACATTATCACTTTGGTGATTAATTTGTTGTGATCATGGACCAAAAAAGCTTAAAAAATATTTTCTAACAATAGGATTTAAATCAGAGACAAATGAGATTTATGGATTATCTCTTTATGTTTTACATTATCTTAACATAAACACTGGGAAAAGGTAAATCGGTGGCCAATGCATTAAGAAAAAGGTAATATTCCCAACTCGTGAAGGGTGTTTAAAATGAAAGGTAGTTGATAACATATACAGACTATATAAATGTGGAATGTAATGATCGAGGCGATTTTGTGGTTTTCATTTCAATTTTCATGGTTCTTGATTTGGTAATGATGGTTAAAGAGGAAAAATTATGATGCAGAATACTTGTTTATGAGGTAAAAACTCAATCGTGCAGAGACTATTGAGGGATAAAAAATTGAAATGAGTTTAGTGTTGGGGTTTAATGATCATATGGTTGAAACTATGTATTTTCAGGGGAAAATTATTCATGATTATGACCATTTGAGGGGTTTTGTGCATCCAGGTATACATAAGATGTACAAGTCATTAAAGTAATAGTTTTGGTGGATTTTTATGAAATGGAAATTGGATGAGTTCATTTCATGGTGTCTATATTGTAAGAAAACCAGGTCATAAGATCAATGATTAGTGGGTATATTGTATTAATTATGGATTATAGTGTGGATTTTTGATCATATAGATATTGATTTTGTTATAGTTCTACCAAAAATGGATCAGAAACATGGTGTCATATGGGTGATAGTGGATTAGCTCACAAACTCTTCCCATTTCATCGCTATTCATGAAACTCAAATAGTGGGGGTCTGTACAAAATATAAATTTGAGAATCTATAATGTGACATGGAATACCTATTTCAATCATTCCAGAAAGAGATCTGAAGTTCATGTCTCATTTTTGGAAATCCTTACAGAAATCCCTTGGGACTCAACTAACTACGAGTATGACATATCACCCTCTAGTGGGCGACCAATCTAAGAGGATGATACAGATATTATAATACATTTATCAGGCTTCCATAATGGATTTTAGTGGATCATGGGATGATGATATTCCTTTAGTGGAGTTATCATATAGTATTAGTTATCAGGCCTCAATATATAGCTCAATTAGATGTATTATATGAGTGTCCTTGTCATTTTCCACTGTGTTGGGTGGAAACATGAATGGAATTACTAGTTGTCTAGAGACATGTCCATGAAACAATATAGAAGATTTAGTTGATCCAAAATTGGATGGATATAGCTCAATGTTTTTTGAAATCTTATGTGGATCGTTGTCGATGACTATTATCATTTTCCATGACTATTAATGTGTTATTTCGTATTTCTCCATGACTTGGACATCGATGTTTTAGGAAGTAGAAAAAGCTATATCATATATACATTAAACCCATTGAGATACTATAATGATTTAGAGAAGTGTAATAACGGTTGACATTGACACCATAGATCGGTTCGGTGCATAATTTGTTCCTTGTCTCCCAGTTGAAAAAGTATCAGACCGATCCTGGCCGTGAGTTTATATGGGATCATATTGAAAAAGAGATTGATGCTTCATGGGAAAATAACCTAGTTCGTATTATGGATAGGGAACAGAATGTTTTTCATTGAAAGAGAAATTGTCTAGTGAATGTTTTATGGAAACATAGATAGATTAAAGAAGATACATGGGAATGCGAGAAGGAAATGAAAGAGCAATGTCCATAACTCTTTCATGTCAAAGATGGTTTTCTAATTTTTGGGGATAAAATGTCTAATGGTGGGAAGAATGTATTACCACCAGTTTTTGGTATGTAACCCTTAATTTATTCCATATTATTCTTATAATGTATAGGGGTGAATGGTGAGAGATTTGGGAGGGCTTTCAATAAGATTTTGGGGATAAGGGGGAGGTGCTCCGACTGCACACAATTTGTCCAAACAGTTCGGTAAGCCTTTTAGAAACTATGAGAAATTGTAGCCTCTGAATAGTAAAATTGGCACAGTGTGCACATGTTTAAGGAGACCGTGCGAGAAGGGCTTGTATGCTGATCTAGAATTCAGTATCTATTTCACGATTAGTTTAGGATTTTTCTAACTATGTGGTGTAACCATGCGTAGAGTCAAATCTAGATCTTAAAAATATCTCCTCACTCGTTTTTGACATAGAATTTGCTTTTTTTCTCCTATTAATCCTTAATTTGAGATTCCTCTCCATTAAAGGTAGTAGAACCACTCTCATGAGATTTGGAACCAATCCAAAGCCCTCCCTTGGCGTTTTTAAGCACAATTTCTATAGTATGTGATCTTATTCATCATTCTTTTCACATATTCTGAGATCTACTTAGATCTACATCTCTAGTCTTCTTGGTTTTCAGATATACATAGGGTATGGGGAGGTCAAAGATCTTGGATTAAAAATACGATGATATTAGGTATTGAACATGATATGAGAAGATATCTAATGTGGTTTCCTATAACTCCCAGTCACTTGCATGAGTTTTCTTAGTACTCATTGGTTTTCATCAAAACCATTGAGGTAGGTGGCTTCACTCTCAGGTTCTTCTTAGTATAAATAATTGGAATGATTTAAAATTGAGTTCTTTCTGATGAATTTATTTTGAATTAGATGTTTTAAATTTTACATAATCCTTCTTTAGTGATGGTTTTATAGATTGGAAAAAATATAGAAAATTGGTGCTTTTAGTTAAAGCGTTTGATGATTGATTTAAAAATAGGTATTTTCAACAATTATGTAAATACTTATGATTAAAATGTTTTCAATATAAATAATGGGTTTATTAAAATAGAATGGTTTGATGGAATTAAATTATCTAATGGTTTTCCATAAAATAATGGTTTTATTGAATTGTTTTGAATTGTGTTATTTGAATGGTTTGGAATATATGGGTTGTGCGAGTTCATGTTCGACATGCTACTAAATAAGGGAAATAAAATACTAGGGTACAAGGTGTGTGACCCTATATTGGGGGTGTATCATTATGAAATAAGGTAATTGGATGAAAGAACTCTCATGTGTATGGAACTATCATGAAAGCCTACGTGTGTTGGATTTTGGTGCACATTGGAATGGTTATTCCAAAAAAATGTTAACAAATTGTTATAATTTTTGGTTTGGTTGTTTTTTCTAATAATGTGACTTACTAAAAATTGGGTTAACATGTAACTTGTTTACATTTGGTTACAAATTGATTTTGAACTTATTTATCAGTAGTTATGAACTATTTTGGGGAAAAAAATATTAGATATTTTATATGAATTATTCTAACATTTCAATCCAAGTGGAATTAGTAGGGAATTCATTGGGGAAAGTCTACTGAGTTTTATACTCACCCCTTCCTCGTTGCATTGGTGATTTTTCGCATTGTATCTTCAACGGCATGGGAAAAGTTAAAGTATCACACGTATTTAGCACCACCTTGTGATACTTGGACTATTTTGTGATTATCGAGCATTGAGCTTATGGAGCATGGAGTCTTGAGGTATTATTGGAGTCTTTGGACCTTTTTTTCTATTTAGGTCGATTTTCCTTGGTCATTAACTATTTCACATTTTGTATTGGGTAGATATAAACGGAATGGTTGAGTTCTCTTTCATTTGTTCATGCATCCTATAGTTACCTATTTGGTTATGGTTTATTGAGTTAATGGCTTTTTTATTAAAGGATAAATCACCCCACATACATTTGAATCCCTTTGGCACTTATTTCCTCTCTTTGTCATCTTAGGGATGTCACATAAGTCCCATTAATGATTAATTGTATTCACAATACAACAATGATAAGGGATTCATTACATTCATTTTTCCCAACCATTGTTATAACCATAGAAAATGATATAATTATGAATATTTCATAATCTTTAAATAATTAGTAATTAAATAAAATCCCTTTACATGATTTTTCATCCTATGTAAACCCCACATCAAATATTATTATTATTAATATTTTATTTTGATTTTTCTTTAAATTGGATACATGTAAATATTATTTTCCATAGGCCCTTAAATATTCTCATAAACCCAACTATGAATTTATAAATTCTTGAAAAATAATTATTTATTAAAAACAAATAAATATCATTAAATCAATGAATAAATTTATTATTAAATATTATATTAATTAACTCAAGAATAAATATATATTTCATAATAATCTAATAATTTATTAATCCAAAATAAATTATCATTGGATTTATAAAATCAATCTAACCAGAATAATATTGATCTAGAAACCTCTTTATAATAATTACACCTTATATTAAATTTAAATTATATTAAACTGAGATTCTGGATACACATAGTGTGTATCTTTTTTTGTCATTTTCTTAGTGGTACTATGTATACATTACAAAAGTAAAAAATTGTAATCTAGAAATAAAGCAACGATCCCATGAAGAAAGAATATAATATAAAAATGAAGAACCCTCAAATGAACATGCACTATTTATTATAACCCTATTATACAAAATCACATCAAAATAGTTTCATGCTTGATTAATTAAACTATATGATTTATCTATCATTATTTTATACTCATAAATTAACTATTCAATGAACAATCGGGTCAATGGATTTAATAAGATAGTTCTATTCCAATAAAAGGGTTTAATGTATCTACTTATGTTTATTTGCAAGGGAAACATCTTTTACATAAATATTTAATTAACATTATATAACTTTTGTTCACGCAATTTTATACAACATTACCATGATCATATATTTCCATGGTTTTAAAAAATACAAAAATATACAAGATTGGAGATATATAATTATAATAATCTCATTTTGAATGACCAATACATGTTTACATGGATATTAATATCATTTGAAAACTAGAACATTTGAGATTCATTTGATCAGTGATAACATTATAAACAATATTTTTATACACTACATGGTCAAAGCTTCATGAAATTAATTAATAATGATGTATAATCCCACATTATCTAATAATAAAACATTGCTTATGTTTCATCAGACAGATATAATCTAGACAATAGACCTTTTAAAAATCATCATATCATTTCATGGATCTCAACATAGTGGGGAGATAAAATTATGAGTCTATGTGGAAACTAATCTAAGATAGTAATCACATTATATTTTCATAGTAGAACACACATGATGTGATAAGATATTTACTTAATAAATGGCAATTGAATATATAAATTTTGTTGGTTATAAGGCACAAAACCCATTATAATCTCACTTACACTATAAATAACATATACTAACTATTTTGAACTCACATGTAAAAAATATTTTACTGAATTGTAGTTATAGATATTATTATTTACCAATTTACTTATTGATAAATAACTTAATATGACATTACTACTATAAATAAATACATTATATTGTAAAATCACTATGTATAGTTATTTTTTATATGTAATAAAAAATATATATAATCATATAAAATAGTTCAAAGTTCATCATTATGATAATAATTCTCAATCATAGTAGAACATCACACTAATAAATATATTTTTATCAAATACCTAAATAAGATGGATCCTAAGATGAAATATACATATTCTATGAAGATATAAAAACAACTAGTTGTAATATTTTCACCATTTCTATTAACCAGAACTCTTTTTTCACTTGAAAAAATGAATCTTATAGTATACTATTCTATAATACACTTCTTAACAGGTAATAAAATTTATAAAACTACCATGATCTCATCCATTAGAGTATCTCAAGTATTTTCATTTAATTCTTACAACTACCTTGAGTAGTTGTTATTGTTATATTACATATTATCCATCTATTATAAATATATAATAAATATAAAACCATATTATATATCAAATAATATAAGAAATTTTCTAATAACCGCTGTGAATTTAATTATATAAACTACATGAATATCTTTCAATGCTTTCATACAAAAAACATTAAAATATTGAATGCATTGTGACATTAGAATTAATATATTTTTTAATTATTAATGATTTTATTTTTTAGTACCTTGTCAATGTATGTACTATTTATTTTTTAGGAAACCCTATAAATATATATCAATGATTATTATTCCCTAGATCATTGATTCCTAATTTCAGTCATTATTGGGGAATTATTCATTAAACATAATTATATATAATATTAAATATTTGTTTTCAAAATTTTATCATTTTATATTCCTTGTAAAACTATAGGTCTCCTTATATATCTTTTAAAATCATTGAAAAATTATATTCTAAATAAAACAAACACTTTTGTGGAATAATTAAACAAAAAATCTATAATCACAATTCCTTTTTCAAAAAATAAATTGTTTTCTAACCTAAATACATTATTAGAATTATATGGTGTCACCAACCCATTTTTTTTTCTTATATAGAAATATTAATTTGGTTTTGATTTTAGTAAGTTTGTATTGACATAATATTTTCTAATATATTGATAATATAATGATTATTTCAAAGCAAAATTTCTAATTGATTTTCACATGAATATTTCTAAAGGGATTTATCATTAAATATGTCTTGAAATCTCTTCATTCATTTTGTAAAAAAACTAGTATTAGTGGTACTAGAATAAACCATCCATGAAAAATTTATTATTTAACACTAACTAATATTTTAACATTAATTGAAAAATTATAGAAATACAAAACTATATTTTAGTACTTTGAATCCATCTCATAATTTATGTAAAAAATTTAAATTATCTAGTGAATTTTTTTGGCTTATCTATAGGATTAATTATTCTCATCGAATAATATATTAATTTTTTAGAGAATATATTACCACCTTTTTGGTTTTAACATTATAGGTATTAAGTGTCTTTAAAAAATGACCTCCCAATGAATAATATTTTATTTAATGTTACAATTATAAATCATGATGGACAAAAGCATTAACCTTGTTTAATGTATGTCTTCTACCACATTATAACAATATAATTGATCCTCTATTGCATAAAAATATTCTATCTTGAATAATACTTTTCTATCATAGGAGTTGTAATATCCTCAGTATCTTTAATAAAAAAAATATAAATACAATTTTTGAGTCTTTGATTTATGTGTTTTTCTAGATATATCATAAATTATCATCAAGAAAAGGAGGAAGTGACACAATTTATTATTATTATATTAAACCTGATATGATATCCATTATTAAATATGGTTTTCTTAACATAGTACTTATGATATTTATTTCAAAACAAATCTTTAATCGATTAAGCGAAGATTGTAATATGTATGAGACACTCCATTGATCCACCTTATAGTGACCGAAATTATTTATTGTGTATAAGGTAATATGAGTTTTTGAATAGATACAACATATATTTAAAAATCAATGAATACATAGTTATGATATTCTCTGAAAATACCTAATTTATTATCTTATTTATTTTTATTATTTTATTTATTAAAAACATTATGCACTCATAAAATTTGTTAATGGAATCAAATGGAGTATATTAATTTACCTGTAGCTTCTGTATGGAATAGTTTATGCATTCAAACATTGGTATGTATAGACAGTTTTTTTGAATAAATTTTATCTCTAGTGGTTTTTTTCTCAAAAACCATTTTAGGTTAGTACATAATATACCATAAAGTTGTATCCCTAAATAACATACACACCATTATCGTTATATATTTCACACTAATTTTTGTTTTAAGTAATAAATAATTATATATCACTAATTTTATATGACTCTTATCTTTTATATTAATAATTCTTAATCAATATTGGATATCTATGATATAAGTATTAATAATATATTATTATAAATTATCCAAACATTCATTTAAAATATGAAATAAAGCATAATTTTTTCTAATTGGACACTTGAATGTATTTTTTAATGAAACTCAATATATTTTAATTGTTTTAATAGAATCAATCATCTTGTAAATCCAAATTCACATGAATCTATTTTCTAACATAAGAATCACCCATTTTCTACTACTATGTATGTTCCCCCCATGTATCATGAATTTTTTCTGAGCATCAATGGGTACATTATTTGAATAAAATTAGGTGAATTTCATATTTTATTTAATGACCAATAGAAAACAATAATATTACTTACAATGACAAATAGACTTGAAGTATATAATTTTTATTACTTCATCATCAATTTATAGGAAATAAATTTCCAGTAAATATTCTTTTTTACTTGGGAAGAAGATATCCTCATGTTAAATAATCTACCTCTAAAAAAATTATCCTATTAAAAGATTTTTAAAGAGTTTATCAAATATAGATTGTCCATAAGATTTTCAACTATGAATAAAACTTATTTCACTGTAATTGGGGAGGATCCATTGTCTCATAAATACTTATATTTGTTAATAATTTTTATTAATATATTCATGATTGACTTCTCTTTATTGATCATTATGTAAATATTCAAGAATGTGAAAAACATTTTTTTAATGATTATAATACAAATTAATAAATTATTTTTAACAAAATTAGGATCCCAACATCACAAAATGATTAATGCAAATCAATATTATGAGTGAAAAATCACTATCTAAGTGTCTATATTTTTATTCACTTTGTAATAGTGTAGTGACATTTCCATTTATTAATAAAAATTTTATCTACTATTCCTGATTTTGATGATAATTTATCATTTTTTGAACATCAATTTCTCTATGTAAGATTTCCAATAATCTGAACATAGTTGAGGGAATAATGAAATGGATATTTTAAGCATCAATTAGGTACATACAGTATCCTTTTATGATGAAATCATTCATTGAGGTGGTTGATCAGGAATATGGAACTGCAACACCTAATATAAATTTTATAGTAGTATCAAAATGTATAAAAACATATACCAATAAAATAAATTTTTACTAGTAAGGACACTGTCATTTTGATGGAATGACCATTTTTTGTCTTGGTTTGGTTTAAATTTTTCTAAAATAAAAATATATTTTAGTATTATGTATTGCCTATTATGATGTAATAAATTATTTTTATTTTCCCCCCACTATATAATCCTATCCAAATTATCTCAATAATAATTTATCATATCATTTCATATGGATATTCATATGGAAAAGATATATATTTCCTTTAAAATAATTTATATGAGGACCCATTAAATTAGTAAAACATTATTTAGGTATGACATATTTCCAACTTTATTAAATCATTTTTTTGATCTATTTACTAAAATCCTTAGTCTTAAAGTCCTGAATTCATATTTCTTTAATATTTTACATAATGTTACTCCAAATCTTTTAAATGCATTAAACCCTTATTTTTATCCAGGTAAGGATGACTCATAATTCTAAATATAACTCTCTAATGATTTATTTCACCATAATAAGGGTCATAGATATACTTTTATCAATGGTTTTATTTTAACTCATGTAATATATAATGATTACAGTGTAATATTTCCGTATATGGATTTTTTTATCTGTAAGTGTAAAAAAATATTTTCTTCTTCAAATTCTTATTAATGATATATTTATTTTAAAAAAATAATTAACTCTAGGAAATTATATAATTTATTTATTTTATTTATTTTATTTCAAAATATATGATTTTCCAATAATTTTTTATGTAACCATATTTAATTATCAAATAATAATTTTTTCACATAACTAAAAAAATAATTGTGCTATAATCAATGATAAATTTGTGAAATGATTATGTTTTGTTAAATACATGTTGCTTTATCAAGAAAATTATAAATCAACACATGAACATAGGAGGAGAACTCATTGATCCAATGCCAAGATTGAGTGGAAAAATTACACCATTAACTA
Organism: Viscum album; assembly: GCA_963277665.1. Classification (NCBI taxonomy): domain Eukaryota; kingdom Viridiplantae; phylum Streptophyta; class Magnoliopsida; order Santalales; family Viscaceae; genus Viscum; species Viscum album. The sequence continues at coordinate 1,141,788,683 of OY728159.1, read as the reverse complement.
TTCAATCATGCTATTTTGTTTCAACTAGGAATAGGCATGTACCATATCCTCTACCTTAGAGATCCTTCTTTTATATATACTTACTCTTAAATATGAGAGAGAAACTAGGGGTTTAGGTTTACATAAATAATTAGTAGACCCCCATTCTAATATATAATAAGGAAGATGGTATGATATTTAGTTCATAATATTTACTTTAGAAGTAAATTTATCATAACAACCATACAATATATTATTTAATAAAATGGAAACAAAATACAAAAATAGTCATTTCAAGATCCATGATCACCCACAACATAAAATGACTACTTACAAGGAATTATTTCAAGTCTTCCCATTATTAAGATAAAATTATTGAATTAATAAATTCATTATCATTTTAATTATTTAAATATCTTAATTTTCCATCTAAATAGATTAAACAAATCCCATATTCAGTAATTTTCAATAAATTAATCAATTAATTTATTTTGAATGTAATTTATATACAATGTTTAGCAACCTAGTACATAGTGTGTACAATTTTTATTCTATTAAAGGTAGAATATAACTTAAAATATATATATATATATATATATAAACATCCTAATGTGAAGGTTGTATTATGTATAACCTTTCATCACTAATTAAATCAAGTTCTAAAATTTTATATTTACGAGCAATGTACCATCACGTGACACAATATGTGATTATTTCTTGGTATGGTCTGTTTTATATATTGTCTAGTTATTGGGAATGTATTTGTATATAACAGGTCTTGATATTACATGTTTTTTTGGTTGATTTATATAGTATACCTTTCATATATGACCACACAATATTCCTTGAATATACCAGGAATCTACTAGCAATTATTCTCATGAAGTACATGATGTGTAAGATAACCATATTTGTCATGTACATACAAAACTGCAAGGAAATTAATTCTTAATGAATTTAACTCTATATGACTAGATGAAAATCACTCAGTGTAATATAATCATTTTTACAACTAATAACTCATCTTGAAAAATAAATTAATGTGTCATAACATCATATAATCTATTTATATTTCATTGAAACTCAAAAATGTACTCATCTATAAACTATAATGGAAATGTATTTATCTATACAATTCCATTTCAATAAAATGGATAGATATATAATCATATATTAATATAGAAGGGGAAATAAATTCATGGAATATTAAATTAATTCAACATCGCCCATGTTGTACCAAACGTATACTTCCTCACCATTAGCATGTGCTATTTATATTTTCATCCATACCTTAAAAGAAAACGATTCATGAAAATAATTAAAATAATTCCACCTCAATGTACCAATACACACATTCACAAGTATGAATATCCAATAAACAATATTCCAAATGAAGGTGTCTGGTTACTTCTTTGATTAGTAAACACTCAAAAACCAAATAATGGTTTCAACCCTTAGAGCTCTCGATAGTTGAATGGGTATACTTATAGGTCTCACAAAGACTGAGGAATCAATGTCTGATGTGGAAAAGAAATCTATTATTGTGGTTTATCGATATATTATATAATGTGGTTAATATTTTAAAAGTGTAATACAAGTTTTATTTTTCTTCTTGAGATCTTGTTATATAGGAATTATTTCATATGTCGCTTTTTTGAAAAAATGAGATGGTTAGAACACATGTGATCTAAAGTAACAATGTTGAGGAATAGGCGGATGTGTAATTTGAGAAGTGCCTAGTGTTTATAGTTTATAGGAGTTATATTATACTATAAGGGGAGATAGTTCTTCATGTTTAGGTATACTGGAGACATAAGATTATTTAGGAGGAGAATCAAGAGTGGTATTCGGATATGTGGGCACATTGCCTAATTTTCTTCATTAAGGAACCTTAGATATGCATTAAGGGAAAACATGACATTTAGTGTGGATTTTTTTATACCCAAAAAGTTTCATGGTGTTTTTTTTTATTTTTCTTTGTAATACTTCATATCCTAATGATTTGAGGTTGTTTTAAGCAAGGTGGTGGCTTTCGATTTGGATTTGGGGAGTTGGCCATTGTTCATTTCTGAAATTATACCTTAGTAACATCAATATTCCATGATAAAAGAAGTCATGGTGCATTTATTAAATGGACTGGGATCATTTCATGGACATAGGGTACACCAATGTTATGAATGGATAGACACAATTGGTTATGCTGTAGAAAAGGGTTCCAATTCATGACATACTATAGATGGGAACACTCAGTAAATAGCAACAGGGAGTTCCAATGTGAGATATCTATTACATGGGATATAAAAATGTGACCATAATTTTTTAACCTAATAGATACTTATTAGGGAATATTTTTTCTATCAGGTGTAGTTTACCCATGACCTAGAGGGGAGATTCCAGGATTTTGTTTTAATACAAGTGCGTCAGAATATTACCATATTGATCAAATCATGAATGATCATTATGGACTATTTTAAAAATGGGAATATCTAAAAATTCACACTTGGACCCTTAAACACCTCTTCTACTTATCCATCCACCACAATTAAATTTGGATCATTTGTGAGATCTCTATTGGCTTTGATAACTATTATTTCCTCTCATATTTTTCCTTCATTGTGTTATTCTGTTTTTGGGGATCTATAATAAAATGTATAATAACATCCATTCCTTAAATACCCTATTCATTCTCTATTACCTCATTTTCTATCCCAAACCACTAGTTAGTAGAATTTAATGATAAATATTTGTTTTTTCTGCTCATGGTTCAATCATAGAGCATGAATTTGATGGTGTGCCTTATTAAGCTTAAATTAATAATTAATTATCAAGATAATATATTTTTAGGTCGTTTAATAGTGTAATAGTCATGATGTTTCCTGATTTATCTCAATTATGATTTTCATTTCATGTTAGAGTGATTTATTATATCCATATCAGTTTGGTTGACCACTTAGTTAGAAGTTATTACATAAATCAATTGTAAATGGGTGAAATTTTCAATGTTTTTATAGGAACAAAATATCAATGAAATCACTAAGAGGTGGTTGAATCACCGATTTATCAATTTTATATGTTTCATTTTAAACAATCCTTGTAACTTTTTTTATTAGATTAGTTTTATATAAGAAAATAAAATCAAATTAAAATAGAACATAAGACATTTACATGGGCTACTAGTCAATGTTTGTAACTAGTCCTTGATAAGATTTGGTAAAACCTATCATCATAAGATCCTTTAGTAAAATATGGATAATCACTAGAAGAAGGGAAATTCCATAGAACTAGATTACAAGTCTCATAACTATTTTCTTCATCCCACTTAGTTTGTGAATCACACACTTATATAATAAATCAAATGGGTAAATAACTAAACAGACTTCCCCTAATGAATTGTATATTGTTTTCTATGTGATCATATATTATTAATTTATCGTTGACTTGTTTCAAGACTCCACATCGAATCAAATGATAAAAATTTCATCTAATAACATCAAAAACATATTATTTAATTGGAAATAATGTATTCTTTAAAATTTAAATATGTATCAATAGAAACATCTTCCTTAACAAAATTTTTAGAACATCACAACTAATTTTCATTGCCAGTTTCTTTTCAATAACTCTCATAACACAATCTCTCAATTTAAATTTTTACTTGACCAAGAATTAATTACATAATACAATGTGAAATACATGATTTCAAATAATGTATAATTTTTTAATCATGAAATTATGGTGGAGCCTCCTCCCTAGAAACTTAAACTTGAATCCATTTTGTTATAAACAATATAAATTACTCTTTTTAATTACCAAGATTCTTGGTAACTAAAATATTTATGAGTAAATAGGTAGTTCATTCATCCATGTACAAAAAAATATTGATTCATTAAATCTATATATAATAATTTTTTTTCCAATTAATAAATATATATACAAGATTAATAGACATAGGTGTTATGATTTTATTCTTTATTTCTCGACCCATCATTAATCACACATTTATTCCTCATTGAATCTACTGAAAAATACACATTATTTTTTTATCATATCAAGATCAATTTAACATGATAAAAAAAATGGGAAAAAAATAAATCATATAAAGTATGGGGAAATTATATAACGAATTTACTTAGTTCACCTGTAATTGTATTTTTGCAGTGAGAATAAATCATCGGTGTGTCTATATAAAAATTATATCACTAACATGAAATCATGTTTTATATTACTAATGTCCCTAAAAAATAAATAGACCACTCCAATTTAATATATTAATATTTTTATTTAATATAGTAATATAAACAATATTATACTTCTATCATTTAAAATTAACGATCCATTAAAGAATAAATAGAAAATATTTGTTCTGATATTTCAAATTAGATCAATATTAATGGGTGGTAAAATTTTTGGTCTTAAATAATGCATATAAACGAAAAAATAATTACATTAATTCGGATAATGAAAACGAAATATATGAATATGAACATTATGAAAAAATTTAATAAGGGCGAAGTTGTGAAGGATTGATTAATCCCATATAGCATAAATCTCTTTGTGGTCTGCTGCTCCACATGGAATTCTAAGTAACAACCTGGTATTTTATGATAATTATTATTTTTAATTTATTTATTTCATTTGTTTTATGCTACAATAGTATTATCTTGTGCTATACGCAACACTGTATTAGCTTGCAGTATACGCAACACTATTCTTAGATTGTGTTACACACAATTTCAAGTTCGTTTTATAATAGTAATTCTACGAAACATTGAGTATATATATATATATATATATATTCAATTTATAAATGAAAAATGGTTGGATTATATTATAACAAAACAACAAAGGAGTCTTGCACAACATGCAACCCTGACTTGGCTTTCATTACACGCAATCGCGACCTTCCTCGATAGCGTGTGTTGTACGCAATACTAGGTTTCACTAAACGAAGATATATTGTTATAATATTATTATGGACTATAAATTAAGAATAGTATTAACTAAATTTTAAATTTTATAATATTATTATTCATATTATAAATTTTCTAAAACATGGTATGAGAACAAAATAATTTTTTCAGGTAAAATATGTATTTTTCAAAAAAAAATGTAGTTTTCCACCTTTTGATGGCGCACCCACATTAAATCTAGTTTTTGACATGTTTATATGTTCATTTTTACAAAATAAACTTCTTATTTTGAATCAGGATATAAAATTTTACATTGGATAATGTTTTGATATTTTTCTGATAACTTTCATATTTTAATGAATAGTAAAAACATGCTATATTTTAATTAAAAATAACTTCTTTCATCATAATAATTTATATATAAAAATTATAATATTGAATGGTTTTAAATTATAAATATAATATATTTTTACCATTTAATATAATGTATAATTATTATTAATTTCACATTGAATTCATAGGTAAAAACATTTCAATCTTTGGCAATGTTTTAACTTCTAAAACATGTTTTATTAACGAAGGGATTAATATTAAATTAATTACTGAAAATTATATATTTTTAATTTTGAAAAATGGATTCCATATTTTTAATCATTGGGCCCAAATTATGTTAATGGGCTATTTTTTATTTTTGGGCATTATGAATAGTAACTACGACAAATTTTAGTTACCATAGTTAAAGGTAAATCAGGTATTTAAGGGTAAATATAACATTATAAAATTACTCTAAAACCTGGAGAAAATCTATTGGATGTCTAAAAGTTTACCCATATCACATAAGGGTCGGAATAGATTCATTTTATGGACTTTGTTTCTTGAAAATAATTTAATTATTATTTAAACCAAAGAAAGTGACAACATGTCACTCTCTTAAATCTTATAAATATATTAATTTTTATTTAGTGATAAACTTCATGAAACTTCAAACATAAATAGTCTCCAAAACTCTAATAACATTATCTACATCATATGAATTTATTTATAATTTTTAAGGATTAAATAATTATCATTAAAGGTGACATAATTGGGATTTTGAAATTATTTTATTAGGAAAAATATCAATTAAATGGTATTAAAAATATTAAAATAAAAATTATATGAACTATTTAATGTTCTCCAATACTTTAATATATAAATATGACATGTTATGAATCTATTAAAATTTTTAGTTCGAACGTATCTTCTGTTTATTGTTTATTTAAATTCAAATAAATGAATAGTGTCAAAATTGACACTATTATTATTTTATAAAAATAACATATTATAAAATTGTTTCAAAATCAAAAAAAATATTTAAAACTTATAAATTTAAATTTATATTGTCTAAACTGTTAGAAGGTATCAAATTATGGAAAAATTCACAACAAATAAGTAACTATTGGTAATAATTTAAAATTTAGAATGTTATTACCACAAATAAAATTAAATTGATTAAATAAGGATAAATCATGTTGATAATGTTTAAAATAAATTCCTAACATGTATAAATTTTATTTTTTGATGATATTACAACAATATGTCATCTAATATTTCTATGTGAGTCATTTTTGATGTTTTTAAGTGGGTTTGGGATTTAATATAAATTAATATTTTCTTATATTTCCAAAGGTTCCCCTCTACTCCCTTATAAAAGGGCATCTCCTCCCTCTTCTCATTACACAATTTGGAGACTTTAAGCTCGGTTGAACCCTGCCCATTTACCTTCGAAACTTCCCTAGAAACATACTAGAGGTTCTGGTCCTCTTCAATGACCAATTTTATTACCCTAAGAGGAGGTTTCAAAGAGGTGTATCGAAGAAGAGGTAATATCCGTTACCGATTCATTCAATTTTCATTCTTCTTCAACTTCATCTTCTTTAGTTGTTTCATTATATTTTAATAACATCAGTATCAATAATATAATGATATGTTATTATAAATATGAAACAACCCTATTTCACTTTCTATCCATCCTACGGAAAACGAAATCACCGCGGGTGCGTACGTACGGAATACCGTCTCCACGTCGTGGTGTAATCTGTTTTCGACCACCACCTTACTTGGATGGGTATAAGGGTGAAAATAAATAACTATATATGATTATTGTAAATATATATTGATTCTTAAATATTATACATACACTTAAATACAATTCCACGATCATTGGAATGATATTATCACTCGTGCATACGTACGGACTACCGTCTCCACGACACGATGAGATTCATTCTCATTGATTAACCATTCAAGAATGATTATAAAGTATATATAATAAGTAATCATGAAATATATGAAATAATAATGATACTGAATTTATGTATATATATATATATATATGTATGTCATCTACTTAATTCCATTCAATTCAATATGGAAACAAAAACAGTGTTCATGCGTACGTATGACCTACCGTCTCCATGAACAGTGTATTTCTTTCTATTTATTGATCTATTATATATATGTATATTCTAAATATATATTATATATAAATGATTTTATACATTCTTGATGTAAGTAATCATTATCTAAGTAGTCATATGAATAATTACATGTTAAAACACGAACGAAAAATGAAATTATTTTAACCAAAACGCTCCTTTAACATGGAATTTACAAAAGAACGGGTAATATAAAGTCATAAGTGAACAGTATATGATATCATAACAATGAATATGATTCTATAATAAGTCAATGACATTATTTAAATAATTATACAGGATGTTCAGATATGTATGAAGCATATCATACCTAAGGTAAGGGATAATTATTCCAATCTCATTCTTATCCGAGATTGTTTATTCATAAGTATTTATTTGGTTTATGATTATTATCTATATACATATGTTCTCAAAAAAATTTCATAAAATGTTTACATTTCTTACATTTATGTTTAAAGTCATTTTTACCCTTTTCAACTTTTACCACATCGTATGGAAGGAATCTTTCTTTTACGAACTACTTTTTGACTCTTCCCGCAAAAGTACGAGACGAATGTTTTTTTAAATTATACGGAATGAATGTATTTTTAAGGTTTTATAAAGCCTTATTTTAATAAATATTACTCAAAAAGACTTCATGACTATTTCAAAAAAAATCTTTTTCTTTTAAAAGTGCATGACATTTCATGAAAAGAAATTGATTTTGAAGAAGAAAGGATATTTTCCTCAAGAATTCAATTCGAGTGTTTTATCAAAACCATTTTTCCATATAAGATGACATTATTTCATATGTGAATGTTTCAAGTATAATGTCTCTATGATTTATATGGTTTCAATTTTCTTTTAATGAAATGATATCCATTTATTTTATATGGGTTATGTGATGATGGGATGATGTTTTTGAAACCCATTTTATTCGTTGGGTTATTATGAATGATGTCTGTTTATTTTGTGGAACAAGTAAGATTGATTTCATTATGAGATTGGTGGGACCTATATCCCCCTCCAATGAATTTGGTAATGATTTATATCTCATGATATAGACATGGCTGGAATGGTAAGTTAATCCAGTTCAGTAATACAGGACTGGAATGAGGAGTGAACTCGATTCAGAAAGGGACTTTGTCCACTATGATGGTCTAGGGAGCAATGCCTTGGCTACTATAGAAATCATATCATGTGACAAATGGTTTCCACAATCACATGTTTTATTCCCATGCTATTTTATCGTGATTAATTTTTCATTCTGATCTATGCCTTATGTACTGCCATGTTTTATGTCATTGCTCAAGATTTTGATGTTTAAACATTATGTTCATGTTTTTAAGTTCAAATGTATATGATTTGTTTTATTTTATCCATGCTTACCCTTAATGAGAATTTGATATCCCCCTTTATATGTTTTCTTTTCCCCAGGATATAAAGAAAGGTTATAGGTAAGAAAAAAAGAGTAAGATCTTTATGGGAGATGTTGAAGATATTTCACCACGATTAGAAGATTATGTTCCGAGTTTCCAAAGAAACTAAACTATTACGGTCCTTGTGTGTCTGTTTTTTTATGTATTAAGTATTCCAAAAAAGTAATTTAATGTCCATGTATGTCATGATTTGGGTCTCTACAGTTGGTATCAGAGGAAAGGTTTAGTCAACCTTTGGAAACTAGGATGCAAGAACTTTAGTGAGATCACTAGAGATATTTCCAAGGTATATCTAGGGATGTCCCTAAGGTTATGTATAAGTATAGGTTATAGTCCTAGAATTACAGTAACGATATTAGAATTAAACCAATGTTGTTATATGTCAAAGGTACTCCCACTTGATTATTTTATTTTCCTTGTATGAATTTTTCCTCTCACATTATTCTTTTTGTGTTTTAGTCAATGGAGGGAACCAGATGGAATTCAGTTAAAATTGAATCCAATGAAAAAATTGGTGACTATGAGAAACAAAGATGCGTAATTCCTAGAGATAAATATATTATGATTATTCCAAATTAGTCATCGTGATATATGATTAACAAGGTGAAAGTTAGTGGTATGCCTAATTCATCAAATAAGTGGAAGATAGAATTTTATGCATGTTCGCATGTTGAGGAGCATAAAGATAGGAAGATTGAGATTTCTAAAGAAGGGAAGAAGAACCTTGAGGAATACCTCAAATAGAGGTATATATGTTATCTGTGTGGAGAAAAGGGCCATGGAGTGACAAACTATTATGGAGTTCAATGCCTTATTTGTGGAGAACATGGGCATTACCCAACTCAATGCCCTGACCTAAAAAGTTACTTCTAAATCATGGAAGGACTTATTCTAGGATATTAATTGAAGAGGATGGATTGAAGTGTTTATATATTGGTATTCATGAATAATGTTGTTGAGGTACTTTTATGGTGTATTAGAATATTTTTTTATTAGTCTATTATGGTTTTCATTAATTTTATGGTAACAGTAACCATGAAAAGTGATTCAAATATTTTGGAAAGCATATGATATGCGCATAATAGAGGGATAAGGATAAAATGAAATGTTTGACAGTATTTATGAGCTCATGATTGATATTAGGACTATGTGATATCATGGTTTGCGTATATAGAATTTTGAGGATTTTGTTATGTGGAAAGTGTTAACTTTTAACTGCATTCATGTATTCACTAAGGTGCAATGGGTATTCATTTTTTTCAAGAAAATACACGATTAAGGCCTTATAATGTTTGAAATGTGACCAACAATACATATCTTATGATATATGGGTATCAACGATGGTATTACCATGCTTGTTATATGAACTCTTTGGTAACCGTTTTCACTATAATATGATATTGGAGAACAGTATTTTGGATAAGCCTACATATTGGAATGGATTATGTTGGAAATAAGTTAGTATTGTTTAAGGAGAGAACATTTTTTATATTTTTGATGGAAAGTTATAATAATGTATTTTTATAAAAAAAGGACAACATACAGAATGGGCGACATCACATCATGTCGGACAAGGCTGTGGGAATTAAACCCACAAACGAAGTGAAACTCACCTTTATCACCTACCACTGGACTACGGGAAGTCCCTGGTTAGTAGAAACTAGTTTATTTTAATAATGCGGTATGATATAAGAAGTATAAGTTCATTTTTGGAATTGTATATGATTAACCTCACCATAAATGGACTTATGTATATTTGATAACTTTTGATAACCTTTTTTTTGAAACAGATGGAATGACCCATCATTCTATCACATGATCTGCTAACACATCACGAATAACAAATTCAACTTCATATTTTTAAGAGATGAAGTGGAAATTGTTCAAAGAACGAACAACAGTGATATTGTACCAAAATCAAGCAATTATTTCTTCTAATTCAAATTTTCAAATTTAGGTAAATGATATTGAAAACTGAAAATGTTGTCCTAGTGCTCTTATATTCGATGAATCAGATGGTGCCTTAGATCATCACAAATTTATGGCTTTGTGATTGATGGATTTTTCATAGCCATGTTGTCTACCGCTCTCCATCAGAACATGATGGTAAGATTTTTCTTCCATATCCATATTTTCACCTATGTTCTCCTATGTGGAAACCTAGTGATTAGTTAATTTGGGTAATCGTTACATTTTATACTTTATTTTTTAAAGGTGTGTTTTGGTACTTCATTTTACGATGTGGGTTTCAATTAAAGACACTATCAAGTAGAAAACCACGTATAACCCCAACGAATTTCGAGGGCGAAATTCATTTTAAGTGGGGTAGAATGTAACAACCCGATATTTTATGATAATTATTCTTTTTAATTTATGTATTTCATGTGTTTTATGCTACAAAAAGATTATCTTGTGCTATACGCAACACTGTATTAGCTTGCAATATACACATCACTATTCTTAGACTGTGTTACACACAATTTCAAGTTCATTTTATAATAGTCATTCTACACAACCTTGAGTGTATATATATATATATATATTAAATATATAAATGAAAAATGGTTGGATTTTATTATAACGAAACAACAAAGGAGTTTTTCACAACAGGCAACCCTGACTTGTCTTGCATTACACGCAATCACGACCTTCCTCGATAGTGTGTGTTGTACGCAATATCAGGTTTCACTAAACGACGATATATTGTTATAATATTATTATGGACTAGCAATTATGAATATTATTAACTACATTTTGAATTTTATAACATTATTATTCATATTATAAATTTTATAAAACATGGTATGAGAACAAAATAAATTTTTCGGGTAAAATAATTATTTTTCAAAAAAATGCAGTTTTGCCGCCTTTTGATGGCGCACCCAAATTAAATATAGTTTTTTACATGTTTATAAGTTCAATTTTAGAAAATAAACTTCGTATTTTGAATCATTATATAAGAATTTACATTGGATAAAGTTTTGATATTTTTCTGATAACTTTCATATTTTAATGAATAGTAAAAACACGCTATATTTTAATTTAAAAAAACTTTTTTCATCGTAATAATTTATATAGTTAAATTATAATATTGAATGGTTTTAAATTATAAATAGGATATATTTTTACCATTTAATATAATTTATGTCATTATCATTAATTTCACATTGAATTCATAGGTAAAAACATTTCAATCTTTGGCAATGTTTTAACTTCTAAAACCTGTTTTCTTAACAATGGGATTAATATTAAATTAATTACTGCAACTTATGTGTTTTGAATTCTGAAAAATGTATTCCATATTTGAAATAAGTGGTCCCAAATTATTTTAATAGGCTACTTTTTATTTTGGGGCATTATGAATAGTAACTACAGTAAATTTTAGTTATCATAGTTAAAGGTAAATCGGGTAATTAAGGGTAAATATAAGATTATAAAATTACCCTAAAACCTTCCAAAATACTATTGGATTACTAAAAGATGACCCATATCACATAAGGGCCGGAATAGATTCATTTTATGTACTTTGTTTCATGAAAATAATTTAATTATTATTAAAACCAAAGAAAGTGACAATATGTCACTCTCTTAAATATTATAAGTATATTAATTTTAATTTAGTGATAACCTTCCTGAAACATCGAAAATAAATATTCTACAGGAAGATAATAAAATTATATACATCATATGAATTTATTTATAATTTTTAAGGATTATATAATTATCATTAAAGGTGACATAATAGTGACGTTGAAATTATTTTATTAAGAGAAATATCAAATAAATGGTTTTAAAAATATTAAAATAAATATTATATGAACTATTTAATGTGCTCCACTAATTTTATAGATAAATATGAAATGTTATGAATCTATTAAATTTTTTAGTTTGAACATATCTTCTGTAAATTGTTTATTTAAATTCAAATAAGTGAATAGTGTAAAAATTGACACTATTGTTATTTTATAAAAATAACATATTATCAAATTGATTAAAAAGCACAAAAAATATTTAGAAATTATAAATTTAAATTAATATGGTCTAAAATGCGATAAGGTATCCAATTATGGTCAATTCACAACAAATAAGTAAATAATGGTAATAATTTAAAATTTAGAATTTTATTACCACAAATAAAATGAAATTGATTAAATAAGGATAAATCAAGTTGATAATGTTTAAAATAAATTCCTAACATGTCTAAATTTTATTGGTTGATGATATTACAACACTATCACATCTAATATTCTGATTTGAGTCATTTTGGAAGTTTTTAAGTGGGTTTGGGATTTAATATAAATTAATATTTTCTTATATTTCCAAAGGTGCCCCTCTCCTACCTTATAAAAGGGCATCTCCTCCATCTTCTCCTCACACAATTTGGAGCCTTTAAACTCGGATAAACCATGCCAATTTCCCTTCTTATCTTCCCAAGAAACATACTAGAGGACCTAGTCTTCTTCAATGTCCAATTCTAATACCATAAGAGGAAGTTTCAAAGAGGCGTATCATTGAAGAGGTAATATTTGTTACCGATTATTTCAATTTTCATTCTTCTACATCTTCTTATTAATTAGTTGATTAATTATATTGTAATAACATCAGTATCAATAATATACTGATATGTTATTATAAATATGAAACAACCCCATTTCACCTTCTATCTATCCTACGGAAAACAAAATCACCGCGCGTGCGTACGTACGGAATACCGTCTCCACGTCGCGGTGTAATCTGTTTTTGACCACCACCTTACTTGGATGGGTATAAGGGTGAAAATAAATAACTATATATGATTATTGTAAAGTTATATTGATTATAAAATATTATACATACACTTAAATACAATTCCACGATCATTGGAATGATATCATCGCTCGTGCGTACGTACGGACTACCGTCTTCACGACACAATGAGATTCATTCTCAATGATTAACAATTCATTAATGATTATAAAGTATATATAATAAGTAATCATGAAATATATGACATAATAATGATACTGTATTTATTTATATATATATATGTATGTCATCTACTTAATTCCATTCATTTCAATAAGGAAACGAAAACAACGGTCATGCGTACGTACGGCCTACCGTCTCCATGAACGGTGTATTTCTTTCTATTTATCAATCTATTATATATATGTATATTCTGACTACATATTATATATAAATCATGTTTTACATTCTGGATGTAACTAATCATGATCTATGTAATCATATGAATAATTACAAGTTAAAACACGAACGACAAATTAAATGATTTTACCCAAAACGCTGCTTTAACATGGAATTTATAGAAGGACGGGTAATATAAAGTCATAAGTGAACCATATATGATATCATAACAATGAATATGATTCTGTAATAAGTCAATGAAATTATTTGAATAATTATATAGGTGTTTCGGATACGTACGAAGCATATCAGACATAAGGTAAGGGATAATTATTCCAATATCATTCTTATCCGAGATTGTTTATTCGTAAGTATTTACTGGGGTTATGATTATTATCTATATCCATATGTTCTCAAAATGTTTTCATAAAATTTTTTCTTTTCTTCCATGTATGTTTAAATTTATTTTTACCCTTTTCTACCTTTACCACATCGTAAGGAAGAAATCTTTCTTTTATGAGGTACTTTTTGACTTTCCTGGCAAAAGTATGAGAAGACTATTTATTTATCTTATACGACATGAATGTATTTTTACGGTTTTAAAAATCCTTGTTGTAAAAAATATTCCTCCAAAATATTTCATGACTATTTCCAAAAACAATCTTTTTCTTTTAAAATTTCATGACGTTTTGTGAAAATAAATTGATTTTGAAGAAGAAAGGATATTTTCCTCAAGAATTCATTTCAAGTGTTTTATCAAAACCATTTTTTCATCTAAGATGAAATTATTTCATATGTGTATGTTTCAAGTATAATGCCTCTATTATTTAAATGGTTTCACTTTTCTTATTATGAAATGATATCCATTTATTTTATATGGATTATGTGATGATGGGATGATGTTTTTGAAACCCATTTTATTCGTTGGGTTATTATGAATGATGTATGATTATTTTGTGGCACAAGTAAGAATGACTTCATTATGAGATGGGTGGAACCTATATCCCCTCCAATGCATTGGGTAATGATTTATATCTCATGAGATAGACATGGCTGGAATGGTAAGTTAATCCAGTTCAGTAATACAGGACTGGAACCACGAGTGAACTCGATTCAGAATGGGACTTTGTCCACTAAGATGGTCTTGGAAGAAATGCCTTGGCTACTATGGAAATCATATCATGTGCTAAATGGTTTCCACAATCACATGTTTTATTCCCATGATATTTTTTCATGATTAATGTTTCTTTATGATCTATGCCATATATACTACCATGTTTTAGGTCATTTCTCAATATTTTAATGTTTAAACATTATGTTCATGTTTTTAAGTTCAAATGTATATGATTTGTTTTATTTTATCCATGATTACCCTTATTGAGCATTTGAGCTCACCCTTTATATGTTTTCTTTTCCCCATGATATAAATAAAGGTTTTAGGTAAGAAAACAAAAGGGGAAGATCTTTATGGGAGATGTTGAAGATCATTCACCATGATTAGAAGATTACGTGCTGAGTTTCCAAAGACACTAAACTATTACGGTCCTTGTGTGTCTATTTTTTTTATGTGTTAAGTATTCCACAAAAGTAATGTAATGTTCATGTACATCAAGCTTCGGGTCTCTAAATTCTATCACTTCACAAAGAACCCCATGAATGAAATAGTTCACAGGGAAATATAGAAAGCAGTGCCTGTGAATGAAACCATATTCATTTTCAGGGTTTTATGATTATTTCCATCCCCCAAAACTACATTCCCCAAAACCAAAATGGATCATGGGGTGAAGAGGTACTATCAAAATTCATAAATGAAACCAAGATATTTATATTGTTGGATGGTAATCCCCCCCACCCCCCATGAATGACTGATCACTCATATATGAAGTGGACCATGGGCTAGTTCATCCCTTTTGGTCTCCCATAAAATAAGAACATTGTCCTGCGTACTGACACACCAAGCTGGTTGACCCCTGCTATGCATAACAGCATGATATATAAAGGAAACCTCATCATGTATAAGAATATTATAGAGAGAATGGGGAATCCTAGGGTGTTCAATTATCGAACCCTAATCACCCCCTTCAGAAATTTCATTGGGCCTCATATTTTCCCTTTCATGAAACAATCTAAATGCATCAGTACATACACTCTTCCAAGGCCACATGACAAATATTATCATATAATTGTTAAAATATACATGTCTTATTGAGTCTACATACCCATAGTAAGAGGTGTCAAATTATTAATCTTCTCCAAAATGTTGGCCCTCAAGAATGTATTTGGATCTACATTCTCTTGGTAAGGAGGATTCCATCCTTGGCGTGATCATGTGAACTTAGTCCTTCTAGGGATTGAGGGGAACCAATGGTCGTTCCCTAATACTAGGGTTAGTGTCAAACATTTCTGTCTTACCTAGGGATCAGAAGGGCATCAATAATGGATTAAACCGAGAGACTTTTTTGTTATATGTGGTACTCTTACTCCTCTTCTCCTTCCATAGACATGGCCAGATGGTTCACCAGATGTGAATATAAAACTATAAAAAATAAAAGATTATATTGGAACACTCATGAACCCCTCCCTCTCCCATTAGGCTTTAAACCTCATCCACCAGTGAATGGAATGGGTCATGTAACATTCAGATCTACAACTTCATCTTGTCTCTCACAATAATCATGACTCGTTTGGGCTTATAGGTTAGTAGTGATCATGAAATCCATAGGATCGCAAACCATCAAATGGGCCACCTCCATGCGTATGCCCAAACCTTATGCATCATGGGGATTCTCTATATATGTAATACCCAACCCATATTCAAGTGGGTATTCTATATTCTATAATCCTTGAACACATTCCATAAACATCATTGGGAAATATCCTTAATGAGGTATCACCTTATTTGTATCCTTGTAGGGGTGAGCCCCAGTCATGTCCCTAATATGGGAAAACACAATAGGTGTAAGCCTCAAAGACTATTCATATTGTAAACTCCCATGAGTAAGAATAAACAATATGGGTATCCTCAAAGGTTCTAGCCACAACATACAGAAATACATGGGATTTTATTCCAAGTAAATTGGGGTATATAAGAATCCTTGCTAAGGTCCCAACCCAATAACCAAATTCAACAAAATGTTATTTAGGACAAATTTTTATTAGGGTCATATCAACCCAAGAGACCATATATCATCCTAGTAACTGAGGAATCCATAGTGTATGTCCCACATTAAATGTTGACTAGGAACCTCTTGATTAGAAGTCCACGATTCTTATTGTTAAACTTCATGGTTTCGTCCTCATCATTGAACCATAAAAGGTGATGTGTCCGAGTAAGTGGCACCAAACAATGGGGGTTCTGCATCATCTAAGAAGGATATATAAAAATAATATCTTATGGTTTCTATACCAACATCAAAACATGTTCCTTATCCCTAGATGAAAATTCACTATAGATATCCCCACTATATGGTATAAAACCAACAACATCCAAATAAAGGAACAAGGAATATTTAATCTTTATGTAAAAGGATTCCATTTTTGGAGAACCTCATATATATATATAGACGATTCTAGATATTGGTTTTTTCATGGTGAAATGTAAATTTAGGGTTCTCGAAATTTACATACATGGTAATAAAAAAAATTATTCATGAATATATGTTAAATTTATTAGAGAGTCCCAAAATTGGGAATAGTTCCCCCAAATGGTTTGATGATCCCAACATCACGTCCCCTCGATCAAACATATGTTCTTGAGTGTCATTATCCATGTTCCTTAATTAATTCAACCCTTTGGAATGTAGTTCCAAGATTCATCATGGATATAATATTATTTGGTCATTTTCGGTACCACGAAGAAAACATATTAAAGGACCTTAAAAGATGTTTACCTAATGTATGTGATTCCAAACAATTCAACTCCATGTAATAAATCAATGGGAAAATTGATTTTCAATGGAAAAAATGGTAAACCCAACCAAATCATTATCCTAGGTGGTGGTGTTTCCCCACATCATGTCCCATCCACATCCAAATTGGGATAGTGCCTAGTGAAACCATCCATGATGAGTGTGGTCATCAGATGCTACATTGATGAGGTATTTTTTCCTGAATTTGACACTTATATTGTAGAAAATCTCCACTAGAACCCACTTTAATGAAATTCAATATCAGTAGCTTTTGTAGATATGTGAATAAAGCACAACATAGTCCATTTCCTTAGCCAAAAAAATGATTTTATCACCCCATTGAATATTAAATAATTGGTTTTAAATTCATCGGTTAGGGAGTACCACTAGAATGGTACTTCTCCCACCCTAGAGGAAGCTTGATAGGCCTTCGAGTCACTGAATACTTTTTTTATATATGCCCAATGATGGATGGTGGTCCATAACAATACATGGAAAATAGCCATCTCAACCCATTATAGAAGCTTTTCCACATAACATACTAACAAGTTCCACAGTTACCATAGGGAGGATTATTAAGTGGTCTTTAATGAATTCATCCCAGCGTCACAGGGTTCCTACACAAGGGTCCCTGTCGACAATCATCATAGTCAATGTCATATGGATCAAAATCTTCTGCATATAGAGGATTTTTATTTATAGTACCCAAAAAAAGTCATACAGACTTGGGTCCCCATGGTTTTTCACAAAGGGTGAAGATTAGACAATATATAATAGGCCATTTTCCTCATTACTACTGAGGAATACTTCTATGGAAATATGTTTTCAATCTATGGGAAGACATATATTGTTTCATGTAAATATGTAGTTTTTCATCCAAATAAGATAACAAGCTATGAGGATAAGAAAATTCATTCTCATTCACATGAAGCCCTAACGCCAAATACAATTTAAAAGGGTGAGAAAACTCAATTTCTTTCTGATGCATATTCAGTTCATCAAAAAAATATGAAGACCAATTATAAAAACATGTATATTCCATCCCACTACTATGGATCCTATCACAAAAATACAACAACAATCAAATATGATTAAAATTAAATTCATGCTCAATATTATGAATCATGTCAATAAAATATGATTCCTAATGAAAAATGCAAACTATTTCTCATCTATATCAAGCCCTCTCTAAAAATATAGTGGAAAACTACAAAAAGATGTATATCCCTTCTAATAAACAAGAAGTTCTTCAGGAAAATACAATAGAATGTTATGAGAAGAAGAGAATTCCAGATCCTTCACATGAATCCCATCATCCAAATATAAGGGAAAAATTCGAGTAGATGTATATTCGTACCCACTCTTATGAAAACAACCGTCAAATATGATGGAAAATGAACTTACACAAATAACTTCTAGTCTATATCAAGAGTAAAATGAATATATTGTAGAAAACTATATGAAAATGTAAATATCATCTAGTAAATATAAATTCCATAGTTAAATTCCTTGGAAAATGAGAAGATGAAAATTATATCTATACCATATCACGTGTCCTACTAATATATTGTAGAAAACAACTTGTAGATGCAAATCCCTACAAATAAAAATGATGTCTATCATTCAAATATGATGGAAAATTATAGGAGGAAGCATTTAAAGTCAACTAAAATTATGGAATTTCATCCAAATACAATAGAAAATGAGAAGATGTATATCCAATATAAAAAATATGAATCCCACATGTCAAATTTTGTTAAAAAAAAGTAGGGGATAATTTTTTTTGTAGATTCATACCAAGCTCATATGTTAAATACTATGACAATCAGTGAGCAATTCAAATACCTTCTCCTAGACATCAGACCCATAATAAAATATGGATGAAATTGGAGAGATCCGATATAAAATCTCTATTTTGAATCATGGGTAGACTTGTACGTCTTCCTCTAGAATAGAGGATTCCAAATACTTATTGGCCGAAAATGAAGGACTATGATAGGTGAAAATTTTAGAATCAATGCTGAAATGATCATATATTCTTGTTCAATCCAAATAAGTCTTTCATTACATCATTGATATGGTGGAGGATAGTATGTGAATTACTCACCATATCCGACAGAGCTTCAAATATATAACAACATCTGTTGAAATATTTTGGAGATGGGCCCATATTTCTGCCGTCTCATATAGGGTGACTCATACACACAATAAGGTGATCAATCAAGAGAATTCATGCATCACTGGTCCCATCTAGGAGGGTTTCAAAAATATTTTATTATAATTAAATAACTAGATCGAGCACAAATACGTGTTCTAATAAGGGGACATTGGTCCACTTTGATGGTTACTCCCGGGTGGGTATATATCCTAGCAACAATTTTGATACCATACTGGTATATTCTAGAATCCACATGGGAGACCCTTGATTTGGAAACCATACATGTAGTTCGTCACATATATTATGTGTCCCTAGTATCTCAAAAGATAGTTCCTATAAATAAATCTCCCTAAAGGTAACCACAAAATAAATTACAGACTCATAACCCTACTTTACATGAAGATGAAGTTCTAGAGGCTATAAAACGTCTATCTCTAGTGGTCCATGATCTAGAAAATCCATTAATAAATTATTTTAGTGGATGTATCAGTTGAGAATGTCCTCCTACAATATTGTTACCAATTTCTCAAAAATTCCTACCCAAAGAACCCACAATTAAGGATTCCTTAATATTCACAAACTGATCCATCATGAATGCATATCTCCTGATGAAAATCAGGTTATCTCTTCTCATGGCCATAGGATAAAACAGAAAGATATTTTAACCCTTTATTTCATTCTCCCTAATGGTCTGACCCATGTTATACACTATATAAATTCTCCTTGTATTCATACATCAGGCTATCTTAGTAGTACACACCATGATGACAGTCGCTATAAAGATCAACCCTATAGCGAAAATGCATTTAAAATGAATCCCCCCATTTTGGAGTAAAATAATTGAAATTCATCATATTATGGGGCACTTGGAATTGTGGGACCGTACATGTTAGAGACCCTATCAATAATAAGAGACATCCTTTATCTTCTCAAAGACATACCGAGGTAACACACATCCTCCAAGCCACCCTGAGATCATTCACAAACCAATAAGACCTTAAACACCCCAAGTACATGCGATATAACCACTAAGAA
Organism: Viscum album; assembly: GCA_963277665.1. Classification (NCBI taxonomy): domain Eukaryota; kingdom Viridiplantae; phylum Streptophyta; class Magnoliopsida; order Santalales; family Viscaceae; genus Viscum; species Viscum album. The sequence goes on along the minus strand of OY728159.1, from coordinate 1,141,767,674 downwards.
GTACTCGTGTTGGGATAATATAGTATAGGATTCTCTCACATGATAATAAAAGGATTTTTTTCACATTATAAGACAATTGGACATGTATGAAATACTAACCATTTTTCCCCCCATCCACTTCTCAGTTTGATATTCAGTATTAATTATAATAAGAATTCATAAAAAAATTCAAAATCTCTAGGAAACTATCTATCACATGAATGAATAATTATTTCATTATTAAGATTATACAGACCATGTCAAAATATTGGGAGGTCTTCTTTGTCAAAAAGACTTGGATGACCTTCTGTATGACTAGAAACCATGATTAGATTAGTATGAAAAAACATAAATCAAAATCATTCAGTGCATTTCATTAGTTGAATCATCTAATTGTCGACAACATACTTGGTCTTTATATCTGATTATGGAGGAAACATAAAACTTTTTATTTCACCAAATGCCTAGTTCAATAGAACCAATTAGGAATGATAACCTGTAATTTCATTATTCTAATGTGGATATCAAGAACACTCTTTCCCAAAAAATATGACTTACTAAACTAGAAATGTCCTTGAGTAACTCTAAAAATTATTATTCCCAATGATAGAATACCCTTGAAAAAGTTCTGAACTAGGAAACTGGGAACATTTATTATTCTTACCTATTAAGGGAAATAAATCATCAAGTTCTTATAATGTCCTCATAATCCACTAGTTCACATAAAGACTATACATTATATTTGAATCAAACTAAACAAATGATATGTGAGATTAATATAGTGGCAATGTAAGAATTAGCCACCAGATTACAGAGTGTACCCCACCCCATAGGGATGGGGGCACATTTATCTCACAATTATTCTATAAGACCAAAAATTTCAGACTAAGGCACAACAACTAGAAAATGGGATAAACCCCATCCCTATAGGTTGTGGTAATTGTTACCTCAACCACCCCACAATAGATATTATTCTTTTCCCATTTAGTGATAATGGGAAGATATATGGTCTCTCATTTCATCTTATATCACAACACATTTCCTCCTGAATGGCGATATATGTCCCGACAACCAAAAGGATCCCTTCAAGTTACCCTTCTTCAATATTCTTGAAAATGATTTCACAAATGAAGGGATAGGTCCAAAAAACCAAAAAAACAATAAAACTATCATTTAGAAACTAGCAAAACTCCCACAATGATTAATGCATTGATGAATGTTTTATTTTTAAATCCTAAATATGAAAACAAAAATTATTCAAATGTAAAAGAATAAGGAGGTGATTATTCCATGCTTAATTTGATCCACACTGATAATAAAGGTGTGTGCACCAAGAATTAGATAATTCCTCTAAGTGTTTTTCCTCCATTGATTATTTACATATTACCATCTCATTGAACCTCTAAAAAAGAATAATGGAATTTCCATATACAATATGTATCCGACTCTCAATGAGAAAAATATCTCTACAATTGATGAAATATTCACTTTATAGGAGGAAAAATAAAAAAACATGAGGCGACATAAATCTAAGATTCTTTAAGGTGACATTCATATCAAATATTTGCCCTAGGAAAATATTTAACATACACTTCCTATAGGTGTACCTCATCCAAAATGATTCATCTCATCAAGTTGATTTGGTCCATCATATCATCCAAACTCGGTGTTAGGACCCGATCAGGGAGAAATATCAAGATTATCCTCCATTAAGAGGGAAACTCGAATGGGTCCAGAAACATCCTCAAAAGATGTCACTAACAAGTTGTTAGACAGAAATGATGGTAGAACTAATATACTAGATCCTACTAGCTTCAAAACCTTCCCAAGCTCTTATTCAACTGAACACTAATCAGGGGCTTATTAACACCCTCAATTCAATGACAGCTCAATCAGAAATCATTGTGGAGTGGCATGAACCAGTGTATCTAGAAAGGAATCCATACCCCAATTGTGTGAGTGAATCCTATATTTTGGAGTCTTATGATTTTCATATTAAATGGTTTAGGTAACCGGGACAAACATATGACACAGTGTATGTCCCATTGTGATCTTATAGTGGTAATACATTATCCATAAGATGTTGTGAAATTAAGATACTTGTTATGAATCTTTCACGGTCCATCCTTCATATGGTACAACATATTTCCATCCCAATGGATAAAGGGATTGGAGGATATTCATTGTAAATTACTCTTTTAGTTAATGTAAATGATACAAAAGACATAAATTAGTGACCTTTAAAAATTCAAATAGTTATTAAATGAGAGAGTATTAGATTACATTACCAGAAGGAAAGGGATAGCTTACTCCATAAAACAATTACTTTACCTTTAGGATATTCTCTCTCTTTGCATTGATAACCTTTGTAATGAGAATAAAAATCTTGTTATCCTTAATAAATATAAAAGTTGGATTCACAATTTCCCTTTCATTTCTCAATGAATGGAAGACTCTCTATAAGAGAATATGCTCTTGTCCTAGAAAACTACACTTTTATTGGGAAAAAGTATAGGAAATATGAAGTCATCTTATGTCACACATAATCCAACCATCTCATCTCCTTAGGCTAAAAACATTCACAATATCATGGAGCACCCATGGGTGTCAAAAAGAACCCCCCCCCCCCCCCCGACTAGCCAGGACAGGTAGAGGGTACCTAGGAAAAACAACTTCGACGGGTGAATGTATAAATTATACTACTTCTGAGATAATAAAATGTATGTCTATTTTATATCAACTATGGAAAAATGATTTACTATTCGTGTTAGAGCCCAAGAGTACTAAATACGTAGGTCTCGATGAAATACCATATTATTACCCCTTTTATTGGATATTGGGTCACACCATTCAAGAATAATTAATTGTCAAATACATCCTACAGAAAATGGCTGATTTTGGACAATTAATTTTGGAAAGTACACTGGTTCAAGTTGGGTATGTTTCTACAACATCCCATGATGTATGAGGTGAGTGTAAAAAACATTTACTAGAAGGGAACACATGTTTGAGTTTTAGAAGTCTATAAAGAGAATTAAACAAACTCATGGTATTCTCTAGGAAAATTTGATACAACTAAATATGACCCCATCCACTTCTATTACAACAGGATAGATGTCATTGTACCTAAAAACAACAAAAAATAATCCTTTAAATAAGTAGCCTGACTAGAATTGTAGGAGAAAATGAGGCACCTGAAATTTTATCATGGATAATGTTTTCCTCAACTCTCTCAAACAATATTCCCTCATATTTGAAACATCAAGGAACATCCCACCAAATGGTAACCCAAGAAATAGTCATCTAGGAAATTTTTTTATTGCATGGCGGCATGATCTTCAGCTACATTAATGTCATCCATTTAATGGATACCTTCTCTAATAATGATTATAGATATGAATCCTTGTTACCCAAACCCAATAATATAACAGGAGGAAGTGTTCATAGGATTTGTTGATATTGGGGAAGACATATTCCTAGAAGGAACCATAATATTAGCCACATCCCTACTCAGATATTCATTATTACATAAACTCCTGGAAGATCCCTTGAGTGGGCCTAACTGGCGTTTGAAAATTCCCCTTCACCTCCATGAATCCACCCTGACCCAATTACTATGTAATATCAATCATAGGGGTGCTTTTTTCATACCACCCTCATTGGGTAGGCAAACCCACCCGACCCAACCCACCAAGGATAAGATCACCTCCAACTATTGTTTTAATGTTTGACCCATTTACATTAAATACCTGATCCCCTAAATTTCTTATGAAGGAGCCTCCAAAATAAAGGGTCCCCCATTCTTTAGAAAAAACACATGATATACACAAAAAATATCATTAGAAAAGGCCAATCTATCAATCCTGGATACGATGAGATTGTCAAAAGACTGCAAGTAAGAACTCAATGGGGCTATGCTCAGCCCTCAAGCATTTTAAGAAAATGCCTCCCTCATGAGGTCTATATAATAGAGACTAATCCTGAAGAATTCTACAATGTTATATCCTTCTTGAGTCAAGATTCTTATTCCATTATAAAGGGACACATAAAACCCTTTATTCACCAGGCATGATAAATTGAGTTGATGACTAAAAATTATTTATTCAAAATAGATTTGGAATTAATCTCAATTCAATATGAACACTTAATTTGATGGGATGCAATCATGATAATCTAGATTCTTCTACTATAATACTACATGGCTACAAAAAATTAGAAGAATCCATAGGGAAAAATAAATATCAAATATCTATTTGGGGACCTCTTATCTAAATCATATTTTTTAGTGGTTTGGTAGAACAGGACCTTAAACATATTTCTATAAAGGCCCTAGTTTCATCAAAACATGCAAATCCTCCTGTCGTACAATAAATTTTTCAAAAATTACACTAATATACATAACATGATGTTTCACACTCATAAATCCTCACTTGAATCATATGAGCTTCATTATATCGATGCATGATTCAATCAAGGGAATGGGAAAAAACCCTTTGTAGATGGTGTTTCTTGGGTCAATTCGATAAAAAAATTTAATATGATCTCTGAATAACTCTCCCAACAGATTGATGAAGTGTATCTCTTTCCCATCAATCAGGTAGAATATGTGAGCACAAATTTTGGGGAATATTTTGAAATAATTATGATTTCAGTCATGTTCATGGAGTCTAACACTACAGAAACGTTTGTTGATTCCCAAGATAATGGGGAAATCATGGATGAAAATTCCCTCAAGTAATCCCCAAAGAAATAAGAAATAAATTAGTCTCCAAAGGTGGCAGAATAGGTTGTATCATCCCCTAAATTGGTAAAAATCTCTTTATCTCCATATCTCATTACATCATATCCATAGATTCAAGGAAATCCCTCACTGTCATCTGGGTCAGAGAAAGATGTTGAATCCTTAGAATGTATAGATATAATCTCCTTCCCCAACTATATATAATATATCCTACTACATTATCTCCCTATGTAAAAATAGGAAAAATACGATGTTGATGAAAAATATGAGGTAGAATAATTTAGGGGTTCCCCTCAAGAATTCGAGGAGGGAATATCCACTGATGTTGATAAACTCATAGAAATACATATGGGTATATAAAGAGACACACTAAAAACCTTGATTAGTGTGGCCATGTATTATTAACATCAAGTGTTATACAACCTTTCTTAAGAATCAACAAGATGTGTTCTCCTAGAACTACACAGAAATTTCAGGCATCACCCCTAAGCTAGACACTCACCACATGGGCTTGACAGAGGCCCACCAGGGATATAAATTTTAATCCAATTGGAAAAACTTGACAGATGCTACCAAAATTGTTACTGAAGATGAAAATATAATCATATATGACTTTATTTGGGTGTTCCAACATACAAAATATATTTCCAATATAGTCCCTATCATAAAAATGAATGGTAAAATCAGACACTAAATCGACTTTAGATATCTCAATAATCAATTTCTAATGGATGATTTATAGGTCCCAATCACAAAACTATTGATTGACAGAAAATCATGATATTCATATGTATCCTTCATAGATGGTTATTCAGCATAAAATAATGTCTTACTGTCCCTATAATTATAAGACTCCTCCTCCTCCAATGCCTCAGTAGAGTATTTTTCTATCGGGCAATGCACATTGTCTTGAACAATGTTAGTTATAACTACCAGCATTCACTGATTAAAATATTAAAATCTTTCATGGGATATTTCTTTGAATTGTATGATGATGTCATATTTGTTAATGCTAAAAAATGATCTAACCATCCAACAGGTCTTTATATAATCTTCCATAAAATGGGGAAACACAGCTTGAAAATGAGTAGCTTAAAATGTGTGTTCGCCCTTTGCTTGGGGAAATTTCTCAGCTTCTTCATACACCACCATGAAAATCGAAGATGACCTATAGAAGGAAAAGGATATCCTTGGAATGTAACTTCATCTCAATCTCATTGAGTTGAAAGGAAAATAAATGATACTTGGGATACATTCATTTCATTATAGAAAATATTTCAGGAAAATTTCTTCCCTTCATCTAGTTGATAAAAAAGTTGGATTCATATTAGTGTATAGATGACTACCATTAAGTAGTCTAATGTCTCATGAAATAGCATTTATGAAATATAGTTATTATTCCGCCTATTAAATAATGACCTCTTATTCTCTCTGTGATAGTGTTACTGGTATCACTGGGTACCTTCCTCACACAAAAGAATGTTGTTGGATGAAAAACGTCCTTTACTAACTAATTCAAACTAGGATTGATGTTGAGACTCGTTAATAAAATATTGAGAAGGGATATTTTGTTAAAATCAATGAATTCCAAAGGATGAGCCACTACCTACAACATCATGAGGTCAATCTGGTCTCCTGTAGAATCTTTCTCAAATAAATTCTTTATAGTCCAATGTTGACCAACCATCTATCATGGTGTCCAATCATCCGGTAGTAGTTTTAAATATAGTCTCAGCCTCATAAGGTGGTCATGGGGATTGAATTAGATGTTTTATTAGATAAGAAAACCTCATAAAATTGGATTAAATAGATACAAAACAACATGATGAATATATTTTCTCTAATTAGGAGGACCCCTAGATATGGTAGAAATATTTTGACGGTGCATATAGAATCCAAAAAAAATGTTCATGGAGGTCCCCAAGAGCAACAATGTGGGGATGGGTGTCATGATCCTATCTCTAGAAAAGGGAGTCCTACCACACTCATTAATGCTATCGTCGGAGTGTCTAAATAGTGAATTGGAATATAAATAACTAGTTGATGGGTGAGACTTGGTACTCTAGGTAGAAGTAAATCCCTTGAAGACAAAAGGTGATTCAGAGATATTTATAATGTAGGTTAATGATGATTATGCTTTCCAAAAAAAGAGATAATACCCATGATAAGGCATGTACGTAGTCTAATGGTACAATTCCCCTTTCGATACTACATTGACTCACATACCACAAGCACAAAATTCTTGATTCGACACACTATAAACTGTACCCACAACTCAAGCTGATCCTAAATGGGATTAAATAGTCACTAGCATTGTACACAGTTAGATAGTGTCAAAATGTATTCAAGAAAACGTGGTTGAAATCGATGAGATTAGTCCTATAATGTAATATTATAGTCCAACCACAATATGAATCACAAACATTGAACACTAACTTAAATTGGAAGAGCTCCCAATAGATAGAGTTGAGATAGAAAAAATAAAAAGATGTGAAATTAAGTTTGTTCAATATGATGGAATAAGTGGTAAAAATGTACTCTATAAATAGATACTTGATGGGATCCTTCTCAATTTTATTTATGGATAAGATTATTATGATTTAATGATAAAATTTCACACTATAGCCTATGAAAATCACTAATCAGGACACAATATTTCCCACAAAATATGATCTCTGGGGTATTAATGTATTACTCTAACATAGTACTAGACATAAATCACCAAAAAGATCCATTCCTACATGTTTGACACCAACTTCATTCATCAAATCCAATAGTTTCTTCACACAATCAAATAAGATCGGTCGTTTTCCATATGGTGAATGAACATAATGTGACCATATCCTATCATAATGGATAATCAGTGCTAGAACATTGTTATTGAACCCAAATTCTTCACTATGTGGGATAATGATATACCCCATATAGAAGTCCAAGATAAAAAAAATTTCTACATTCGTGAAAACCAACATCATCACCAGATCTCGTTTCCCACATACAATACATATGAAAAGTTAAAATAAATCTTTTGAATTGATGAAGTTATATCAGGATTATGACATCATATCCAGCCATTAATCCTTCAACCATAAAATGTATAATAGAAGGATAGAGGACTTCAACAAGAACCTATAAAATATATACTTGAAGATGGTAGATAATGATAAAAGCTCTTGGTCATTCAAGATCCTACATTCCTTGTGGGATTATAAGACCATGATCAGCACAACCACAAAGGTGACCCCATACTCATTAGTATATGGGATGGAGGTAGTCCTACCCATCAATTTCTAACTTCTCCTACTCTATGTTTACATCTTGGATCTGTTATCCACAAATGAGCAATCCTAGAAATGAATGGATGAATTCAATTTTATGGATGAGAAAATAATTTATACATTGCATCATTCTAATGTCCATGAAAACTGCATCACCCGAGCCTTTAACCAAAATGTTCACCACTGATATTTCCTCAAATGAGGGCTGGTGTTGGTCCTTAGGAAACTAATGTAACCATAAAATAAACCTCTAAATTTGGAACTAAAATGGGAGGTATCTTACACCATATATAAAATATATTGTAATATATATCATTTTTTGATTTTTATGGAGTGATATCTTACCATGGATCCCATGAATCCATGGTTCCTGAATAGTTATTTCGTTTAATCACATGTTGTATCATACTAATATCATGATGTTAAACTACATGATAAATCTTCTTTATAACAAGGCATTAAACTACATGGTGCGTCATCCCAAGCACATGCCATTAAAATTCATGGAAATTCATCCAGATTAGAAGGAATTAATTTATATCGTAAATCATTATGATCACACATAAATAAATTGAATGGTCCTTCGTTTTGATCACATGATGTTAATGTGCATGGTAAAACATTATGATCTAATTATGTTAAACAACAAGGAAAATTTTCCCAGCTATATGACATTAAACTATATAGTCAGTCTTTATTGAAATACCTTAAAAAAGCATGATATCATTTCCCATGTAACAAGATAATAAACTGCATGATTTCAACATCATTGTTGCATGATGATAAAGTTAATAAAATTCATCATTTTATTCAACAATTCACAACACACGATATTGATCAATGTCAGGTAAGGAAAAATTCCCATACCCATGCATGAGATTGAGATCTATATAAGGATATTCTTTATCGAGGACTATGTGTGGCCTAATTCCTTCCCACATAGGATAAGTAGTGATTCATAGACCTATAATCATGGTCCTAGCCACTCAAATGGAAAAATTATCCCCTCTATTTATAGGTCAGAACTATGAAGAGGGTTCCCATCCAGAACTACATGTTGCCTGATTCCAATCACCACAAGATGTGTAGTGATGCCTCGACCTCTTGTACCAGGCCCAGCCAAAAAAATTTCTCCATTCATAAGATAATTTTCATACCATTATTTGGACCCAAGGCCAAATTTTACATAAGAATTATGTTTCTTACTAGTCAACAAAATCATCATTCTCATTACTATAAGATGCATCATCCTGACCTCATGATGGTAAACAACAAGGTGAACCATCCATTTTATATGAAAATAAACTTCATGAAACCAATTTCCTCATAGTACGATGTTAAACAACATTTCACCATAATCATCTCACCCAATATTACATTTTCCCTAGAAATAGTCATCTACCAAGCCGTATTCAGAAACTATCTATAGCTTGATTCTTGATCACATAGGATATGAAGCGATTCTTGGATTTTACAACCTAGCCTATAGAACCAAAAAGTAAAAAAATAACCCCTCACTACATATGGACTAGACCTACATAGGGATCCATCAATTAAGAACTACACATGGCATCATTTCGTCCCTTGCAGGATAATCTGTAATGACCATATCTCTATTCATGGGCCTAGCCATTATGATGTTTATTTAAAATTGAGTAACCCCATTTATTACCATGATATGTTAAGATACATGGTTCATTAAGAACTACATCTATCTTGATTCCCAATTTGATGAAATACATAGTGACATTCGGACACTATATCTTTGGCCCAGTTGTGGAATCTGGTAAAAATTCCCCCTCTATGTACAGTTCTTCCCAGCATGTAGATATCACATACAGAACTACTTGTGGCTTGAATCCTTCCACTTCATGATATTTACTAACTCTTGGATATTAAATCTCTGATCCATCCACAATGAAGTATAAAAAAACACTCCTCTCTATGTGTAGTTCATATCTTCACATGGAGTATTCATCATGATCTATGTATGTCGTGATTCTCATGTTGGCGAGGTATATAGTGATGAAAAGACCTCATGTCTTAAGAACCATTATTGAAAATAGGAAATTTACCCTCTCCATCATACAATCTAAATTAATATGGGTTACTCCAAATATGTTTTTTTATATTTCTTCTTCAATAAAAGTTCTCTCTCCATTCACATGAGAAACAAATATGATGGGAAGTGAATTTAGAACTATGGGTGGCTTAATTATCATTTTTAAAGGATACTTAGCACTATACAGACCCTATATCCAGGTCATAACAACAAAATATTTGGAAAATACCCCCTGCATATGGGACAAACCTGAACATATATTTCTCATTCCGAACTACATGTGGCTTGATTCCTGCCCATAAAGGATATCTAGTGACGACCATATCTCATATTCTGGGCCCAACCATAACATTAACCCTCATTCACATTGGGTTTTATTCTTCCTCACAAGATGAAATTAATCAATATTGGGTCCCAAAAATATGTTTGTCTTTATTTCTACCACTACAGGAAATGTAATGATGTCCGGGTCTCAAATCCTATTTCCAGCCACAAAAACCAAAATAATCAAAGGAAAAAATGGACCCCTTCCAGAGTAAAGTTCATACCTTCATATAGAACATGTTATAGTACTATTTATGTATTGATTCTCACTATAATTAGATATGTAGTGATTCCCTGACCAAAAAACCTAGTCAATCCTCCTTAAAATTAAAATGTATCCATCCTTTGTCTTTTTATCACACTCATGAAGTGCAGTAAACCTTTTCCACCCATTTTTTTTCAAATTGGGAAGAGCACATGTGGCCTTATGAGTTTTGGTAAGGTATTACCCTCAAGGTTGAGGCATATTAACCCATGTTAGTGTTTCCATGGTCCTCGTAGTAAGACCTTGAAAGGCAAACCATATGCCTTTACCGCCCGATGTTAAACTACACAGTCAAAAAATATGGAGAACTACATAGGCCTTGTTCATTCCACCATAGGATATATAGTGACACCCACATCATTAATCTTGGATCCATCCATATTATTTCATATTCATGTTGGGGAACCTATATCATTACCACATGAGGCTAAACTACATGGATATTTCCCCTACTCTGTGACATCAAAGTGTGCGGTACCTCAAAAACTACATGTGTCTTGAATCACATTTTGATGAGATAAAAAGTAAGACCATGTCCTTGTTTCCAAATCCAATCCATGTTTTATTAAAAAAATATTCCCCATCTCCTGTATATAAAAACATTTCTAATTATTTGTTTTCATGTTTGGGTTTCTCAATCAAGGATATATCAAGAAAATAGAATTCCCCCTAACGTAAAGAGACAGGTCTATGTAGAGAACCAAAAATTACATGGTCAGTCATTGTCTAAATTTTTTTCATGTACCACAACACAATCCTTCTATACATAATGCCATATATACTAGTAAATTTTATACATTCACAACCTTTATCGGGCAATCGAAAATGCATGGTTAATGTCTCGATGACACATTTATTTGAATATGAATTATATTCCCAATAATATTTTTATAAGTCACTAAAAAGGAATATCAACTAAATGAAAATTCTTCTAAATGTTAGGACACTTCTACCTATGTAATCCAATGTAATTATTTCACCATATCATTTCTTGTGATCTTAGAAACCCTAAAATCTTGGATTAAACTTTCTTTGTCACTCATATATGATTTATGGTAGAACATACCATCTCAATGATCTTCCAATTAATCATATTTTCTATGAAAAAAATGGTCATAGATGTATGACATAAAACTGTAATACAAGATACTTTTTTCACCAAATGATGTCTAACAGAAAGGAAGATGACCTTGTCCCATGACACTAAGCTTTGTGATTAATAAAAACTATTTCTGGCCTGATTCTTATTTCAATGAGATTCATTGTGAAACCTAGATATTCATTTTTCGGTCCAGATATGAGATAAAAATGCTTCCCATCTTTTATGTATTGTCTAAACATACATAGGGAACCCAATAAGAACTATGTATGTCCTTATTCTCACCTTGTCAAGATAGATAGAGACACCTATATATTATATCCGTGTCTTTACACAACAACAAAACTCCCATATCTCTCTCCTGTAAATGAGATATATATTAATAGGAGGGTCAAATACATGTCTAAAAAATATTGTGAGCATGTATTGGAAAAAAAATTCCCCGTTACTATGAGATATATAGATCGATGCATGGGGAAAACATCCCAAAACTATATATGGATTGATTCTATTTTTGATGATATATATAGTGACACATGGAACTTGTATCTAGTGCATATCCATCATGAATAAAATCACCCAATGTATGGGTCATACCTTTTAAATTGAATTATTACAACCCATTCATAGAAATTACTACATTTAATAATCCATTCTTATTTAGGAAAACCCCATTCACAAAACAAAATCTACTTCTGGAAATGTTATAATCTCTATAAACATATGTATTCCTAAAAAATAGAGGGTTAGTGTCCTGAGGATAACTTTTTTTGACTATGAAAAATATTCCCTAGTTGGCTCTACATATGTCACCCACAAAAAAACACATTTCATCGTAAGGTATATTCATCCCCATGGGAGGCTTCACCTATATAAATACACCCCTATGATATTTTTCCTATATGACCCATTAGATTCAAAAATACCTAGATTAAATCTTACAACCTTTCCCCTTCATGGATTAGGATGACCAAATATTTTTGGATAGACTACCATGAAATAGTATAAAATTTTATCCCCTGGTCCATGATAAATGACTTTAAATAGAAAGCCTAAAACATTCTATCCATAATAAATTAAATTCCATGGTCATTTCTTAGTTATAATACATTAATATACACCATGGATCATTTATCCTTTACACTATCCAAATTCATATAGGAGTGTTTTCTCATTCATGGCTACTGTCGATACTGATTCATTCACAATTTTCAAACATCACTCTCTACACAAGCCTCCCATTATGGTATTGAGATATCTGAATTTTCAAAATCATACTAGAAATAGGAAATAGAAGATCAGATTCCAGGGGACACATTTGTTTGAAAAATAACAATAATCCCCACTTGGATTTGTATAAGTCACCCACAAAAAGGAATGTTAGTGAAATGAAACATTATCCCAATGATAGGAATTTTCTACCTTTGTAATCCCTATCAAAATCATGATATATATTAATCTTATGGTTACTACATTCCAACATTACACTAATCATTTATTTAATTCATAAGTCATAAAATGGGGTCCAAAAATCCCACACTCATGTCTGAAGAATATTTGGATATTCTCAGACAGTGATCCTTATTTAGGTCCTTTCCATGTAATTCAGGGCCAATGTTGTTCAACCAAAAACATCATTTTCATTAGTCAAGATTTCAAGACTCTAAAAACATTATGAATGTATAAAGAAAATAAAAATGTTGAAAACCCTTAATGGGAACCCTATGTAAATTTGAGTACCAGCTCACTAGACCTATGCTTTGAATGGGGTAGTAAATAATGTTGGTTGATCAAAAAAAATTAATAAGGAAAAACACTTGTTTATATAAAAACTAGTAAAGGGAGGTGTAAAAAGAATCCATGTTACACCTGCTAATCCCATAACACATTAGACATTAGAAATAATTAGGGTGGCAATAGGAAATCCACAATGTTTTTTGGGCATTCCATGTAATCCAAAAAATTGTAAGAAATACACTCGATGTGTCCCATGCCTCATGAAAAATTAAATAATTACACTGTAATGTCAATTTTATAATCCCATATTGCAAAAATAATTGATATCCAATTGATTTTATCATTCAAAATTAAACTAGTTATGATTAATTTGTGTTGTAGGTAAGTATAATGAATTATAAATGGAGGGATAACAATATTTTATTTTATTAAATATGAATGGAGGAACATACAAATCCTTGAATCTCCCCCTAATGCTAATAAAAAAGGTTACATGATACTCAAAATGGATCCAATAAATCTCAAATCACATTAGTCCAAAAATTGACTACTATCAGACATGTTCCATCAAGGGACCATTCTATATTGGTTCATTTCCTATATTTTGTTTCAGTTTTTGGGTTTATCTACTTAATTATTACCCTATGGTCTTGACCCTTTTTTGATGTCTTCAAAACATGTGTATGTTGATGATAGGATAACCTTTAAGCTATCCACATGGGCCTCACATTTCTATAGCTCCACATTTTATGTGACCTATTTATTAAATATATTTCTTCTTCGATAAAAAAATATTGTAGATCAATATTAATATCTGATGTGGAATTCGCTAGATGATAAGAAGTGTTAAACTGAGTAAGGTCTCATTCAAAAGTTTTTAATTCTTATTGATCAATGAGGCCCTAGTGGAAAATGATATGCAGGTGCTAGTAATCAATCGTGAATGATCCTAAGATAAGGAAAAGTTAGCAATGATTTTCTATATTATCAACCATTTCCTAAAGGGGTTCTCAATGAAAGGGGTCAACATTTGGTGCAAGGAACATCTTCACACAACTTGGTGTTTGATAGCAATGCTTGTATCCTATTCTTCATCACCCATTTTCAAAGTTATATAGTATGTAATTTCTACCACAGTATATAGGTTAGTTATAAACAATTACTCAAACATTGTAAAATCATACATATATGCCTCATTCCTATCTTTGAGAACTAGGATAATATTACCAACGTCAATTGGTGGATTCCCAAAGCAATTTCACTAAGACAGACATCGACAAGGATTATGACATCACTGATTGATAACATCTAATATCCACCACATTTAGTAAAGTAGGATCAAGAAGATGAGGAACAAAAGAGGTGCTTTCAACCTTGGAACACAAAGTGTTCTCCCCTTGAAATAAACGATGATTGTGTTTCAAGAAACAAGTTAGAAGATGCTGGAATTTAATACATATTTTGGATTGGATTACCTAATATCAAATAATATTTTTATTCCACCCACATCCTGGATTAATCCCATGATAAATATTTGGGAGATTCTATACAAGGTAATGATTTTTTGGTGTGTAAAAATTTTTATATCATCATCATCCACTACTAGAGAAGGATGATTGAGTATGACTCTTAATATTAGGATCCAAATTGGGAACCCATTTCATACATCCTAATTGTCATGGAAGTATATAAAGAGTATATAATTTTCAAATTATTACTCCTTCTACCTCTGAATCCATGATTTCATATCATAGATAGATAAAATAAGAGAATTCCTCCAAAGTAATCATTCCATTTTCAACCTCTATTCCAAATGTTAGTGGTAAGGGGTGAATGTAAAATCGGAAAAAACTCAATAGAATGAATGAACTGTTGATTCCTTTTGGTTTTGGGAAATTGATAGAAATATTAAGCAATGTGGGGAAGAATTTGGAATAAGTAATCATTATGGTATGTGGATATTTTTAGCATCCATAGTGATCCACCACCTGGATGTATAAGAATTGAAAAGGACTTCTAAGGTAAATGGGGAATAATCCCTCTTGTTTTTAACACAACAATTCATAAATATGAGAATGGGTTGGTAAAACTAATTTGATGAGTTGTTCCTCCACCAGGTTGTCCTCTATCTTCAGGTTACAAAATTTGACACTAATATAGGTTTCAAAATATGGTAAGAGTCGCCCACTCAAGACCATAGGGAAAAAAATGTTATCCTGAAGTCATGATTTTTGTCTGCAAGAATTCTATAATACCACTTGGTATATTTTAATACTTTTAGTGCAGCCTAGTACGAAAACTGAATACCTTCCAAATTTTTATTTGGATTAATCCAACTGCACCGAACATTCATCCTTGGATTACTAACTTGAAGAAATAATAATATCCAATAATTCAAAGGAATGAGTGAGTGGGTATAAAGGAGTAGACCAAGTAGTATCTCGATGACAGTCAACTGGTCCCTCACAAATGGAGATACATGTTTGGTGTTTTCCCATGTTATAGATGTAAGAAAATATTCATCATAAAAATTGCTGATAATTGGGATTCTCCTGAGATATTAAGAATCCCAACATCACCATGTTAGTGGTGTAAAGTGTCGATTATCAAACACTAGTGACTGATTGTTTCAATAAATATGTTTTCTATGAATAAATTAAAAATTGAGAAACTCATAAGTCCTGATATAGGCCAATTAACTCCAGTCATCTAGAAATTCCCAACAATTATGATCCCATTCATTTGAAAAATTTTCTAAAAACCATAATTCCTACTTGGAGATCCATCCTCTATTTGGATCACCACGTGAGTGGATGAAAAGTGATTAATAATCTTGAATGGATGATTTCATGGATATACCATGACAATGTTGATTTATTTGGGTCCAAATGGAACCATTAAAAATTAACACATCCTATTGTCCTGGCCGAAAAATAATCCACCATGTTCCAGAGATTCATGCATGGGAAGGATCTCGAGACATCTAAAACCACGAAAATGGAATACTCTGATCAATGGGTTGAAGGGTAAATCATCTTGAAGGATGAACATATAGAGTGTTGTCACTTGGAAAAGGGGTATGTTAGAATCCATTTTGGAAGGATGTTCTTCATAATACCCTCCTTAGGGATGATATGATATCGAAGATTCACTTCCATATTTTTATCCATGGTAGTGCATCTCCTAGTCACAACTATTCAGGTCGAAAATAGTTCAGTTTAATCCCTATGATATTTTCAGTAATATCAAAATAGATCCATTTAAACTTTGATTATTAAATTTTGAGGGAGGATTATACTTCACTTGTGAACCATCTCTTTGTAGAGAATTAGACTATTAACTGTTTCCTAGCAATAAGTCGCCATTGAAGCCACTTAACCTATGAGGCATCAAGCTGTGGGAATCTCTATTTTCAAATCATCAACATTCTATTAGGAAATAAAAATATTTCAATCATGGGTGTCGAAGTTCAGTTCATATAAAATGGAATCCTTAATAGAAGTTCTACATGGAAGTTGTGGTGATTAGAGAGTCTTTAAAGCACTCAATTCGCTGTGAAATCTTTTATAACACAA
The DNA here is from genome assembly GCA_963277665.1 of Viscum album. Classification (NCBI taxonomy): domain Eukaryota; kingdom Viridiplantae; phylum Streptophyta; class Magnoliopsida; order Santalales; family Viscaceae; genus Viscum; species Viscum album. The sequence goes on along the minus strand of OY728159.1, from coordinate 1,141,750,614 downwards.
TTGAGTTTGTTCCCCTACATATAAGTGTGGTCCCATATTTTTTGTTGACCGATGAACTGAAAACCAGTTCCAATATGGACAACTTTCTACATCGAAATAGACCCCTCTCCATCTGTATCGAAACCCATTACAATGGGGGAATTTTTTGGGTCCAAAAAAATATGAATACAAGAAGAACTAATTCCATTAATTTTGAAATGTTGAAGTGAAGAAATGAAGACAAACCTGAAGAAAATATTTTAGAGGGGTGAAGCCATGAATGATGTATTTATCCCATTAAGTGAAAATCACTTTGTGGACAACCACTTTGCATAGTTTCCATCGCGCAATGAAGAAACCCAAAAATGAAATATTTTATGGGATGAGAATGAATTCAAGTGACCCGGCATGAACCCACATTCATTATTGAGGGCGTATATTGATTTCCACTCTCTTGAATAACTGTCCCCATAAAAATGGTTTTTTTGGAAACGATGTATTGTACGCACCCACAATAGAATCCATGTCATTTGTGAGACCAGATAGTGATTACCCCCCCAATGACTACTCCCCATAGAAAAATTCATTCACATAATGGGGTTTCTTCGTTGGGCTTTAACAAAATAATCCATTTGAAACACCACGAATGACATTCCATGCTAGTATCGGTCCCTCTGTTCATCTAAAAAAATAACCCGAGGGGGGGGGGGGGAGAGGATGGAAGGACTGAAGACCCAAGATATGAAGGAGGAGATATCGTATGAGAGATAAAACATGGTGTATTCTATTACCTATATGTAAACCCACAACATATAATTAAGAAGCAACGAAAAATCATCCAAACATGTGAAATATTAAATTCATTATGCATTGACCCTTCAAAGAGTAATAAAATGGTGAATCCTTTGTTTCACAACTGACCACATAGAAAAAATCTATGCAGTTGGAATCCTAAACCATGTAGAAAAATTCTACTAGGCGGAACTCAGTCCTGCATAGAAAAACTCAACATGGGAGGAACTGAGTCCTTCATAACAAATTTATATGAGGGAAGAACCTATTCTCATGTAGCAGTATGGTACGCGGGTTGACCCTTGGTCTGTGTAGAACAATGATCCACATTCTGTACCCTCACCCCCATAACAACATGTTATGTCGAGGGAACCCCATACCTCTTATGAAAATGAAATGTGTAATGGGGCATCATATGGTGTTCGTTGCTTGAATTCCATTCTATCCACCGATTAGGTTTATTAGGCCCCATATTATCCCTGTTGTAAAGCATTATAATGACATTAGGCCAATTTCTCTTCCAAACCCACCTGGCATATATGATCATATCACATGGCACATTAGCATGTCCTCTTGAGTCAAAAAACCCATGGTATATAGAGTCACAAGTGTAACCTCCTCAACAAGGAGGACACATGAAAAGTATTTGGGTTTAAATTATAATGGAAATGAGGTCCCTATCCTTCTAGTGCTCAAGTGAAACTCTCCGTTCTATGGATTGATAAGAAATACTTTCCAATCTCTTCAATAACAGCCACTGATATACATTCCACTCTTCCCTGAGGCCCAAAAGGGTATGCCTTTTGGTTTAAGGACCTATAATTTTGTGTTCCAGGTGGAACCCTTTTCCTCTTATCCATCCCAATAAATAGCTTGATGGATCGATATATGTGATTATAATGGATATGAAAATATATGCGGATACAGTTACAATCATGGACCTCTCCCTCGAGCTTTGAGATATAGATCTCTTTCACAAATATACATAATGAATCATGTGACCTTCATATCTACTTATTATTCTTTCTTCTCACATCGAGAATGATTAATGTGGTCATAGAGGTTAGTGGTGTTAATTAAATCCATACGATCTAAAAACATCAACATGGACACATCCATGTTAAATTCCCTACCATATGCTCCATGCCCATTCTTTATACATGTAATCCCAATCCTCTATAAATGTGGAACTCCTATATGGTATAATCAATGAACCCATGACTTAAAATTCAAAGGGACATATTCCTTGAGAAATGGAACCTTATGGGTATCCCCAAAGGTGTATACCCCACTCAGTTCCCCTATAATGGGTCTCCTCCATAATTATTTCCCCCAAAATATATTCAAATGGGTAGATTCCATGCATAATCCCAAACCATATGGTATAACTTCTAAGTCTAAACTGAAAATTACCTTAAAATGAAGGGTTCGATTCCCAGCTAACTATGTTATATAGGAAGCCTCTCTATGATCCCAAAACAACACCCAAATTTACTCAATTGATTCATGGCCCGCAATACTGATAGGTTCATATCCACTTAGGAGACCACATATATTCTTGGTAACTTGGGATACCTTGGTGTAAGTCCCAAACAAAACATTTACTAGGAACCTCTCACCTAGATTTACTTGCTTCATAGAATTACATTTCATGGTTTGGTCCTCATCATATGACCTTAAAAGGTTATGTGTCCTATTAAGATACAGTAAACTATTTGGGTTCTGATTCCTCTTACAAGGATACCAAGGAATCCTATATTATAGGTTTGATACCGATATCGAAACAACCTTCATCTTCCTTGATTAAATTAAACACCATACAACCCCACTATAACGGTTTAAACTTGGATCCTCCAAAATGACCATTCAATCATTAATCCATCTACATAGGGGTTCAGTTGGTGGAGAACCTCATATAAATACATATTATTCTAGACCTAAGAATATTCATGATGAATCATTAATTTAGGGTTATCTTCATATACATACTTTGTAATGAACAAAGGATTCCCAAACATATCTTAAATCTATAAAAGATACCTTTAATATATATAGTTCCACACAAAAGATATGGTGAGCCCAACTTCCCATCCTCAAGACCAGTGTAGGTTCTTATGTATCATTGTCCATGTTCCCCAATGAATACATATCAGTGGTATATAGTTCCATGAATCATCAAAAATATAAAAGAATTTGAGAATTTTTATGTCAACAAACAAAACCCTTTGTAGATTGTTCCAAGATGTTCTACCTGACATCATTGATTGCACTAAATTCATCCCCCTACAAACAATCCTTGTACAAAAATGGGTTTTTTTCAAAAAAAATACTATAAATAAAATTAATTATATTTCCACATGTCTCTTCATAAAAATATCCTCAATATTCGGTTTTAATAGAAGTTATTTCTTTTTTCTTGTAATTTCCCAATAACAAAATATTTCCAAAAATATATTAAAATGTCACTTAATCCTTACATTAAAAAATAAAAAAACATTTATGTAACTTTTTAACACCTAATATCCCATTTAAACAAATCATAATGTTGTAATAAAAAATTTAATTATTAAATCATTTCATTCCTAATATCATGAATAATTAAATTTTACAAAATATTATACCATCTATGAGAACAAGTTATAATAGGTGTCGACATAGTGAAATGAAAAATCAGTACCATGCCAACCTTAAAATCACTTCCAAATATATAACTCCATCTCAAATAATCAAAACGATAAAATTAATATTAATTATAATGATAAATTTATCAGGGGATAATGAATATTCATTTTTAATATTCATTATTTCATTGAAAAAATATGACCTTTAATTATGGTCAGAAGTTGGATTCAAAACAACCATCCTTTAAAACTTATATATCATGGGATAAAATTATATAATGATTTAAAAACACATAAATCATGGTAAAAAAATAAAAAAATATTATCCATATAGATCCAATATCTAGAGCCTCTTTTCATTATGGGATATTTTTATGGAATTATATGTACGGAAACACAAGTATAGTTTCGCTAATTCCCAATCCCTCTACCCATTAATAGAATATTATACATCCTTACCCTCATTATATTTATTTGATCCATAAGAAAAAAATCCCATACCAATAATTATAAAATAACCATAATAATATTGATCTAAATTTTAACATTCAAAAAATTAATCCAAATGGCTCTAAAAATATTTATATACTTCTTAGAAACATCAAAATTGATATATTTTTTCCAATAAAGTCTTTTCCAACAATCTTAACAACTTCTGAAACTTATTCAATCATTCACCACACTTAATCTACCAAGGATATATAACTTATAACTATATGATGGAACACAGTCACGTTCGAATTATTGTTATAACATCATCAAATATATTGTAATATTTCTATTCTTAATAATCATTATTTCATGATAATTTTATTGGTTTATGTTTCATGTTGATTTAGCAATTACATATAATTGATTAGCTCTAGTATAATTTTTATTTTTTTATTATTATAACCATGGATTATGGTTTTTTATAATTATCTCGAATATCCCAATGTGAATTAAATAATTAACGACATGTCATTATCTTTATATTATATTAATTCAACTACAATTAATTATAACATGATTACAATTCCCTTCGTATTTAGGCAGATGATTACCGTAATATTTTTCTACGATTTCCTCCATGAACATCAAAAAGATATAAAATAAGTTTTTTAAATATGGGATACTATTCTTGTAATTCGTAATGAATTTGGTTTCTTTTTTATTAATGTAGAATTCAAATTATAGTTTTATTAGTGATAAATAATTCATATAATATATCAGGAATGAAATATAATTTTTTTTAAAAATACATTGATGTTATTTCTAATTGACAATAATATTTGTTAGTTTCAATAATAAATTATTATATTCATAATTATTATTAGTAAAATAATTAATTAATAATTAATAATTATTTAAAATTTGATAAAATTAGAAAACAAATGCATAAATAAAAAATTAAACGAAAAATAAAAACATATAAATTCATCAATAATAATTTCATTAATTTATTTAATTTATTAACATTTTTCAATTTGAAAAGGGTATTTTATAATTATTCTTTATTATTATTACATTTATTTTCTAGAAAATTAGAATTTATTTCATTATTCATTCTTCTATAAAAATATATGTTATACAAGTTGATTAAAAATGAATATTATTACAAGTATTATGGATATTATGGTTCTGTTACAAAACTTTTGTCCTAAAAATCATTTAGTAAATTATTAAAAGAAACAAAAAATATAAATTAAAGCTTACTAATTCATAAATAAGGTCATAGGTAGGGTATATAATTAGTTTTATAAAAAAACAAAAACATGAGAACAAATATAGGGGGTTATAAGAAGACGATCAAGTAACACAATGTATTGAATAAAATTTTCAAGTGTAGAAGAATCAATGGTGATATTTTCACATGAAACATAGTAACATATCAATATATTTCAAATAATTATTTTATAATGGGTATCTAAAAATATAATAGAAATTATAAAAAGGATATCATCTCATAATTCACACGAAATTAGCAACAATTTTCATCTTTACGGGTCTATATCTCCAGAGATACATTCATTTTTTTATACAAGATAAGAGGTTGTCTATATAATTAGAATTTGGATTAGAATTTGGAGAGCATGAAAATATTTTTGGGGTGTTTTTGGATGCGATCATGGGTTTAAGAGGTTATTTGAGTGTTTGGGAGATGGAGTAAAATGTTTATAAATAAAAATTTTATTACAGTTACCACTGTGTACTAGGTATAGATACATTATCTACCATATAAGGTTATAATAAGGTAATAAAACTAATGAGTTACACAAGGATGGTGGCAGAACTTCAATGAGTGATTGGTACCAAACCAGGTTCCTGGTGAAAACTTCTCAGGTTCCCAATGGGGATCTCATTCCTATTTTAATGTGAGTAAGGGGAATAGTTATTATTTTTAGGACAATTTATTATACATAACATCATTGGTTTCTCACTTTAGTAATAAAAACTAATAATGGGAGTCACATCCTTTCTTATCCTTCCTCATGCACTACACCAAATATCCAAAAGGTTTTCATGTGATTCATTTTTTGGGAATATTTTTAATTACTACAACTTCACCCAATTATTTTTTCCATCTCTACTATCTTAAAATTTAACATACAAATTATTAGGTATGAGATAGCTATTTTACAAGAATATGGTGTAATAATTTTAATTTTATAAGGATTTTTAGTTTATTGTTTTTAGGATGTTGATGAATGAAATTTTCATTTTTTTGTTCATTATTTAATTATGGGGCATTTCCTAGTGAGTTTTCCTATAGTTTTAGTCATTTATTTTTTGAAATTTAAAATATTATTAAGAGTAGTTGATAAGTATTTTATCATATATTTGTCAATACTATGTCATGAACCTTACATGTTTCACTCATTACAGATATAGTGAGGGGATGTCACTTGATAAGCTTTCAGAAATTATTCCAATTTCTACTGGATGGATAAATCAATTAAAAATTTATATAATTAATTATTTGATCATTTTCATATTATATAGAGGTATGTTTAATGGAAATATCTAGAAATGAAATATGAAATTCTTGTTCAATACATAGAAAGCATGGATAAATGGGTCAACCCCATTAATGAGATAAGTGATACCAATTACTATATTCACTTTATCAGTTTATTGTGCATACCTTCATGGGGTTTTTCTGAATTAATCACTATTGAGACTTTTAGTGTTATAAATGTAAAATTAATTGGAATTAAGACTCTTGGTTTTGGGGTAGGGTCTCCAGTGCTTATATTGTGATTTTTTATTCTTTTGTGACTTCATTTCTAAAATTATATGATTATAGTTGAGTGAATGATAGTCCTAAGGTATATATATAAGATTAATATTAGTTTTAGATATCCATTATTGGTTTCCCTAGTTTTATTTTTCATGAAATGGTTTCTTGAGGGAATTTGGTGATGGATGAGATAGTCATTCATCTCAGTTATTTTTTGAAATATTCCACATGATTTTGGGTAGTGGTCTTAGGGCATGTGGTGGGCCTGATAAGTCTTACCAAGATTATTATAGATTGATGATGTGGGTTTCTTCTATATGTAATTCATAAAAACTATTATCTAGAAATGTGGAATGATACCCCAATACGGGTCATGAGAATAGTGTTCTTCTGGAATTGAATGGAGATTCCAAGGGGGATTGAGTGACTTTAATTTTGAATGGTCCTTGCATATTAGAAATGGAAATCTCACATAATAATTTAAGTGGATATAGGAACGGCCTATTGAATACTAGGTCAGGTGGGGGCTAAAATAAATTATATTTCTATAGGAAGAAGGTTTATATTTGGAAACAAGATTAGAGGTTGATTTGGGTATCATGAACTAAAAGAGTTACTTCTTTATTTTAATTGGAAATCCAAATAATACATCTTATTACAACATATAGTTTAAGAGATGGAATAAATTAATTATCTAATGGTTAATGGATGTTCATGATATTCCCTAAGCATCACTGGGTTTTGTAATGTATAATAATTTTTTTATATTGTGAGTCATTTGATGGGTTGAATTGTATTTGTATTATACTATCTGGGATCTATATGAAATGTTATGATTAGTATTTGTTTTTATTATTCATTTAATTATTTTAATGTACATATTGATGTGATAGTGAAATGGTCCCCTTATAATATGGGTTTTGAGTTACATTACCAACATTGTAATCTCCACATGTGAGTTTGAAAAAATTATTATGGTCATACTTACTATAAACTGAAGATTCCAAATGGAATTTAGTTACTCTGTTCTATCCAAAAGAGAAAATACGATTCTGTATAACATATATTGTTCATGGTTAAAATGTTAAAAATTAATGAGGCTATATGGAATTTATATTTTCAATTCAATCACACATATAGCCTAAGATGAAGAAAACATTTTCTACCTATGGAAGGACCTTTCATGATCTTTAATGTTATATATCATTTAAAATATTTAGTCAGAACGGTAGAGACACCGATATGTCAATTGACATTTTCCAACCATGTTCATCTTGATAGAGAGTTGGGTAAAACATGTGGAATTTAGGGACTATATTTAGATCACTAAAGATTCTAAGATTAAATATGTAATTTTCGACCTGTGGTCGGACTAGTTGGGATTTAGGATTCTTTCTAGAATTTTGTGTATATTTCCTTAATAATATAGATTCTCATACACCATATGGAATTTGAAACATATTTTTAAATTATGTATGATCCTAGTATTTAATATTATATTTATCGTTTATGTTTAAATGGGATTTCATTTTTTAAAACCATATTTAGTCATTGTTGTATACAAAATTTAGGGTTCTGGGGAATATTATAAGTCAATGGGACCATGGGTATTAATTTCATTCTTCAGTTTAAATGAATAAATATGAATGAAACTATGAATAGAGACCAAGTATTTTCCTAGAAATGAAAATTCAACATTTAATTTTTAATTATTTTTAAGAAATACTTTATCTTGAAAAATATTTTTTTACTATGATTTCATGTTTCATAAAGTATCGACATGTTTATAATCCCAGGATCATATGACTTTATTTACCAATGACATGTTTCCACTAAAATGATCCGTCTCTTTATGATTACATTTTATGACTCATGACTCCCATGTTATTCTCTAGATCACTTATTTCATTATATATTTTCCCTAGGGTATCCTAAATTGTTTTATATGATCTATGGAATTTAGGAGCCCAATGTGGTGTTTTTTAAAATATCATATTTTTATGTTTAAAATGATGTAATCATGTAATGATAATAAAATTACACTATAACTCTCTATACTTGGAGAGTATTATTTGGAAAGTTTATTATAAATCAGGTATTAAGTTATGTTTAAGTAATGGTTCACCATAGAAGACTTCATATGGTTATCAACAATATCCCAAATGAAAATATGGTCTTCAAAATTGTTATGGAACCCTGTTGAAAAAAGAATCATTGGCGATGTTCTTCCATTTCCATACTGGTATGGGTATTGATCACATCATCCACTTATAATTCTTCAATCTTATCTTTCTGGAATACAAAGCATCAGGATATGTAATCTATAATACCCCCTTTATGTTATCCAATCAAATGTTTTTATTTATATCTATATACTTATTTCTTTTCCCTTGATCAATAGGGAATGATGAGCCATATGAATCATCAAAAAGATTACTCTTCTGTTATGTTATTGATGTTGAACATTTATAGGTTTTGAACCTTATAACCCAATATTTATCGAAATTTAATAATGAAATATTTTCTCTTTTTTCCAGAAGGTCCATATCATTTCTATAGTCTTCATTGATATTTATATGAATCGAAAGTTGAGTATTCATTTATATAATGAAATGATCCAACCTATTTTAACCAATCATGTCTCGTGGGATGACCTTCCATGGGGCTCTAATAACATTTATGATCTCTGTGGGCTAGAGAAAAGAACAGAGGTATCACACCTAACCATTTGGGAATAGTTTCACCCTTGGAAAATTAGCATTACCCATCTTATAATGGTGCACCCATGCCATGTAATGAGTAACATAAATATATATAAATTTATAAATAAATCATATATATTAACTACTAAAAATTGAAATAACATCACATTTCAATTTATAAGAATGACATATATTAAAAAATAACATTTCAACATTGAATAAATAAATAAAATGAGGGAAAATGGTAATAAAAGTAATAAAAAATATCCCAGATGTACAGAAATCACAAAAGGCTCCACAATAGCTAAAATTAATGAGACCATCATATCCAATACCCCAAACCAACAATGAATGATGGTAATTATGATGTGACACTAAAAATCATTGTACACTTACCATAGCATGTGTCCTAAAATCCATGTTTTCTGTTTTCGAAAGCTAAATACATGGTTTAGGGGAAACTCTCAGTAGGATTACACCATGAATAATCTTTATATATTCTTCAATTAAAACCAATAAAATTAGTAAAAACCCCATATTTGAAAAAAAAATATTTTATAACACTTCATTAGAAATAAAAGTAGTTTTCTCAAAACAAACCATGTTTAAAAAATTGAATAACAAAAGACCAACAAAAATTAAGTGAACCATATTTAATAAACTAGAAAAACTATTCCAAACATAAATAAATAAAAGATACATTCTATATCTAACTAATAGCTTCAGGAATATACAAATGGTCATCCTAATCAAACAAGTAACCAAAAATATGGATCATAATTTCTAACCATTATGGTCTATTGGGATATAACTTAATATAGGGTTCATTATCCAGTTAGTTGAATATAATTTGTTTTTATTCCCTTTTTGTCTTCCTCAGGGCCATCATTCCTTTAATTGGTTATCTCGGTTCACATGGGTGGTATTTATTCCATGAGATCTCTTGATAACGTCTATAATTTTTCATCCTAGAACTCCCTGTGTCCCATGGTTAAGAATATCTACCTATTCCACAACCAATGTTAAGAATTATATTTTTTAATCCACTCAAACACACATGGTATCTCATGTGATAAACTTTTAAAATTATATAAATCATTAAAAAAACTCATTTCATATACCACACACCTACATAATAACTATAATATAAAAGAAATGTAAAAACCCTTTAAGAAACCTCTAAAAATTATTTGGAAATAATAATTCCCCTTTGTATAATCTTTTTAATCACATTTCATTCAATAAAAACAATTCCTTTGTAAAATCTATTTTAAACCATAAAATTTTCATAACACATCTAGAATCAAGAAAAAAATGGAAAACCCATCATAATTAGCATTATTTAAATAATAATTAATGAATAGAAACGAAAAGTAATCAATAAAAGAAATTAATATATAGAAAAAAAAACTACAAGGTATAGAAACCTACCTTGAAATGGACTGTGGATACATCAACATTGAAAAATACCACTATATTTTGTAGAGAGGGGTCCTCACACACCTAATCCACCACTAAGAAACATTAATCCCCTTCCAAAATCCTCTATATTGGAAAATTTAATGTTAGGGATCCACAACTATTAGAAAATAGAATAATAAGAGAGTAATATGGGTAGAGGTTCTGGAAATCAAGAGAAAACATTCTTACCTCATGAAACATCATCTAGATACCAAGTGGATTCACTATGAAAACAATTGAGGAGGCTCTCCATTCCATGGAATTAGGGTATAGTGATAATTAGAAGTAATATGGGTAATTTGGCAGTAAAATACATCATGTACATAAATTTAAATTTCCACAATTTAATTATGGCACAATCCACTTGTTGTTGCCTCACGGTTTCACAAAGCATTTTCCAACAATGTAGTAGTCACTGTCTATCCAATAAAGGGTTGAATGGTTCTTAAATACTTATTCATGCATAGAAAAAAAATATTCAAAATAATCTAAAACACACTATCCCTCAAACAACCATCTTTAATGCTTAGAAGAAATGTTACTCCTAACCGTGTGTTAACCATTCACCCAGCCTATTTATCTAAAAACTGATGTTTTTTACCTACAACTCCTAGTAAATCCCCTCCCAAAAATTTCACATTATTTCCCTTGAAATAACTCAATTATCAACATAATAAATAATATTATGTCCTTATTACCTCACTAATGAATTATACTCTCATGTCTTGTGACTATATCTACAACTCTTCAAAAGAATATGGAATAATGGTATTGATTTTTCATATAATATCATATTTTTATCATCTAAGATATATACAAACTTCTATTATATTATACTTTTAGGATCCGCCAACAACAATTTCCAATCTATCACATTATATTGAGTTATATCTCACTTCTTCAACTGGGACACATGGGAAAAATCATGAACCAAGGTCATTCCAGGTGAAGGGTCTAAGGAATGGTGTACCTTCTCTAGATAATATATAATATAAAATGGTCTGACATAATGTGTTTCCAACATCACTATCATTCTAAATGTATTATTACCTAGTTGAATGGATGCTAAAATAAATCCATGATTCCTGATCTCAATTTCAATTGGGTGATGATTATGATCAAAATTAAAATTTTGAAATCATAGATCAATTTATACCATCATCCAAATCAATTGTATTTTATATTTCATCAATTTGGTGAGACATGGTCCAAAAAGTAATTCAAACCAAAATCATCCAAAAATAATGAGTACTGAAGTGTGCACCCATATAATTCATCAAAAGTTGAAAAATTCAATGAGGATTATTAATTTTCATTATATAAAAACTCAACCAAAAATAACACCTTCCCCAAGAACCCTATAAGTCATGCACACATGCTTGGCTCACATTCAAAATAATTTGGATGGTCCCCTCTTTATGTCCTTCCATCTATGGATTATAACTTGTTATAAACATTATCTATGTTCTAATGGATTCATGGAGATCCTTCTAAAATATAGATTTAAAATGGTAATTTTGATCAAAAACAATATGTGAGGAGACCTAATGAATACTGACAATCACATTTTCATAGAGTTACATGATCTCATCCACATTTATTGAATCTCTAACTAGAAGAAATTGGGATGATTTTTTCAAGTAATCTAGAATTGACCAAATTTATTCTTTCTCACTAGGATTTCATGGTAAATTTATTAAAAAGTATATATAGATTTCATCCATCATCCATATTTGAATGGGAAGAGGTTGCAACATCACTGTGAGTCTCTAATGATTGGATTTGACCTTTTGGCGAGTAAAACATTAGGATACAAAATTTACAACTAACTATCTCATCATGGGACACAAATATTAGTTTCTCATATTTTAAAACATCATGGTAGTATTATGGTGAACCACCGAACTTGATTAATGGCTCTCATTCTTTACCTACATCCTCAAATTATAATGAAATACCCCTTGCTTCTTGAAGAAGAGGTTACCTTAGAGAGAATGTGAGTATTCGACTAATGAATAATCACTATTTTAAATGCTTCTAATCTATTAGATGTTTTTATATGACTTCTCAAACCATACCATATAAAAAATATTGGGTGTTAATTGCACATTGATCAAGTATGAACTCTACACTTCCTTTTGAACTTTAAAATTCATACAATCTAGTAAAATCATCAAACATCCATTATCCATATTTTATTTCGCATCTTGGATAAGTAACTATTTAATCAAGGAAGCATCCACCACATTCCCATTCCTAATAGTATATTCTATATAAAAAACAAATGATTTAATATATCCAAAAAAATATCTCTACAAGAAGTTCTTGTCCCCCTATGTGAAAATTTATTGTTGCCTCTTGTGATCTAAATATACTATAAACTAATTCCAGAAGTAGTAATGGTTACATGTAGTCAACATATAAACACAACATCCAATTCTATGTCGTGGTTGGGGTAATTCCTTTCCTTGGGGAAAATTATCAAGGGTTATATTCCCCTATATGATCATCCTAGATTATCAACACACCCCAACCTCATACATAAGGAATAATAATACACTTCATAACCCTTCTCAATATCTAGAAGAATAAAAATTGGAGGTGATATCAACAAGACCTTCTGCTCCTCAAAATACCTAAAAACATCTCAATGAACTCAAAATTCACTAATATTTTGTCAACAATATAAATAGAATATATTGTAGATATAATTCAAAAATAAACAACCTATAATTAACGACCAACCCAAAAAATTTCATGACCACAAAAACATTATTTCTATACACCCAATACATCTCTCCATGGATCTTCTTGGGGGGTATTGAACCCCATTTCTCAAAACGCATGTCACCAAATACCTTCACCACCCAAATATTTAAAAAATATTAATAGATTAGTATACATTTTTATCATCTCTAAATTTCTCAAAAAAAAATCTTGATGGTCTCCATGGTGATCCTCCATCTTGGAATATGCTAAGATATCATCCATGACCATGACCTAGTTGTCCAAAATGATGAATGGTTTAATTGATGAAATAAAAATAGACCACAAGAATATCGGTATGTCCAAACAATGTAACTATATATTAAAAATTAACAGTCTTTATCTTAAAGATTGTTTTTGCGACATACTCTTATTGGACCCTCAACCATTTAAACCTTGACCATAGTAAATTTTTTGAAAACCACCATTCACCCCTAATCTATTAAATAAGACCATTGTTCTAAGGAATTGGTATTTATTGTTTATGTTCTCCTCATAACAGATCATATAATATATATAAATATAGAGACTGTCTTCTTAATTATTTCCAAAAAAGAACTAGTCAAGCCCATAGTCACATGTTCAAATTAATAAATAATTATCTTTCAAGATCCTTTATTTATATTTTTTACTCCATAAACTTAGTAGGATCCATCTAGTGCCATAGAAATAAATTGGGACTCATCCTGTGGAGAATGTTGATAGAATACATGACTTTTATTTAGAGTGAAATCCAAAAAAATAATCTATAAAATGTATAGGGTACTGGTCCACTTCCACTAGATGACAATAAATTTCTGCTTACTACATAACATCAAATAACAACCTATATAATTGGAATGAAATCAATGACACATCATGCATAAATGTCCTTCCATTCTTGACCTCTGGTCCCTCTCGAACTACAAAACGATGGAGTTCCCCTCATGATATTTAAATTGGAAAATTTTATTATAATAGTAAATTTGATAATTAAAACTAATTATCCATTCTATAGAGATGGTGAGACCAAAAACATCTGGTTCCAATATAGGGAATTCCAACACAACTTCAACATCTACAGCCAAAACATTACACATGGGCATTTATAGCCTTAGTCTTTCATCATTCCCAAAAAATTAAATGTATACATCATAAAGGGAATGAACACTTCTCTCATATCCAAAGAATCAAGAAACTATAACAAGGTAATGTGTTGGAAAGAATTTATGGAAAAATAATCTAAATAAATTTATGAAGTAATAAACACAGTACCTCTCAGGGTAACAAAATTAGATTTAGAGTCCCCATATACCATCTATATTGCATAAATATTTCCTAACATCATGATACCCTAATTATTATTATGAAAATGAGATTCTACTTACGACTGAGGGAGAAATCCTACACCCTTATAATAAACACATCGCACATGTGACCCCTTAGAAAAAAACCAACTCCACTCCTCGATGGGGGAATCTTAAATAGATATTGGACATAACACAGATTACCACATCAGAATAATTTCCATAGATCCACCAATAAATCATGTTTGGTATGGAAAAAAGTCCCACATTTATAAATATTCATAAGATTATATCATAATGAAGTAATTTTCGCTAAATCATATGGTTTTTGATCACCTCCGCCACCACTTCAATATACCACATCCTACTTCCTCTTCTAGCTAGAAAAATTATTTTAAAACCATCTTCTAGTCATAGATACCAAGAATTACCTATCTTCCTAGGTAAATCCACCAAATCTATATCCATTATATCAACCACCTCTTTATAACTCTGTAATTAAAATACAATAATCTTTTATTTAAAACCATCCATCATGACCATTTTAAAATGATTATCCTTATCATAGTCAATTTTGATGAGATAAAAATAAAAATTAACTATAATTGAAAAATGATTTTCATACGAAATCATTGAATTACGTCCTTAATATGTATTCATGAGTTCATTTCCCTTTTCTACCATATAGGTATTAAGATAAAACTACTTATTGAAATAATTTGTTAAAGTAGTCGAGATGAGATCCTCAAGAAAAATCACCTTCACTATGGAATATCACCAATTACTAACCATAAATTTCAACATATAAGTGGTGAATCCCAAATTAATGTTCATAGGGGTATTCAAGAAGACCATTACACACTTAATTTTTTCCTCATTCTCTTGGGAACCATTTTCACATTGTAAAAACTATGCAGCCAACTTTGTGAACTCTTAACACTCATCCAAAAACCATTCATAATTTCTCCCACCATCTTGACTATAGGATTTCATAGAATGGATCACTAATCATACTATTGTATGGTGAAATATAAAGTTCTCCAAGAGAAAAATATCCACAATTCCCTTCGTCCACTTATAGAAGGACATTCTCATCGTGAATTGAAAAAAACCCTAAGACAAAAAATCATTCAATGCACTATTATTTCACAGTCAACATTAATTAAATCCAATTAAACCATCATAATATATCTCAATAATCGTGTATTAGAATAAAAAAATCCCAAGGAATATGGATTTGAAACATTAGAAATTTAAACATTTTGTCATTATGTGACGTCTCGGTCCAGGATGCCTCTCAGTGTTACCCTGAACCCAGATGGCCACATGGAATCAATAACATATCCCCAAAAGAGAGAGTATGTCAACTAGAATAATGGGACTAGGGTGTGTCTATAGGGAGACTGTTCCCTCATTATAAGAGTGTAACATAGTAGATAAATATAATAGTAGGTAAATTGTTAAAGAAATATAAATAGATTACACTGTATAAGAATGTGAGAATAATGAATTACAAAAGCAACTGATAATAGTACTAAAAGTTGATAAATGAATCATATAGAAATGTTGATGATAAATTATCTCATGTATCTAAAAAATAATAAAATATCTATGCATTATATTAGGAAATAAATTCTATACAAAATACGTAAAAAAGAAACCAAAAACTATCCAAGAATACTAAGCTATAGCTTGATCATATTATGCTAAGCTTCATCCTCATGCAAGAAAAAAATATCATGTGTCAAATGTATGAAGCTTCTCCATGTCAACACCTATATAAATGTAATCTTCCCCGGTACAAATGACATCCCAGATAGGGTGTAAGATAAATCTCCCTAGGCCACCACCAATGTATTCTATAACATCGATTCTATGTAAAATAAATTGAAATAGTTCACATGTATTCATATATAAAATTAAATAAGTAATATAATGTAAATACCAAGTACCTATTTTAGCCTCATTTTGTGTCTGAATATATTACCATTTAATTTATTATTTACATTACAGTTTATATATTATGTCATGTGAGGTATAATCTACACTGACATCATAGTAATGATAACAAAGGATCCATGATATAACAGGGTATCCAATAGTAATTATGATAACCGAGGATCCAAGGTAATAACCAAGGCATCGAATATGGTGATAATAATAAACAATATCTAAGGTGATAAACAATGAATACTTGTCTTCAAGGGTTGATGGAACATAGTAATAATATGTATCCTATCTAAATGGTTCAATAATTTGATCCAAGGGGCATCACCCAAGTCTTTCATAAATATTGTAATTCTAACTGAGTCCTAGGATATCAGACAAGGTAATATTTCTAGGCAATTATTGGTCCCAATCAGAGTAACTGCAGTTTCACATGTTCGCAGACATCATGTTGGATATAAGGAGTGTATCTATGGAATCCTAATATATGAATGATAATGAAGGGGTCATATAGTGTTAGACTTGGAATCCATTAGTAGACTTGGAGCAGGATCATAGGTGGGTATCAACCTTGGAAATCATTATCCTTGAATCAGAATGGAATCCAAGAGTGTTCAAAGAATTCCCTTCAGAATCCATGTCTTTATTTAGTTCAAACACCCCTCTAATGATGTTTTGGTCCTTTTGCTTTAAAAATCATATAATTAATTCATTTAAAAATTTATACTATGTAATACTCATGAATTTTTATAAGTAATTAGTATCATGTCATTGCCTCTCATTAGTGCGATAAGGTATAACTAAGAATGAAACCATTAAGTTCTTACGTTACTTCATAAATTCTTTAGCTTCACTATATGGTATTCCATTAAGCATGGTAAGGTATTCTACGAATGTCAGACAATGTAATTTCATTACATCCATTTAGGCCAAGTCATATATATATTATACTTATCATACGTATTCATGGTTAATTAATTATATTGAAAAACGTACATTTGAATAGTGAATTGATACTATAACATACAAGTCCAAACCATTATAAATATTATAAGTCATTTTATTATAAAATTACTTTCCAGTAATTTGGTCAATCCACAACACACCGAAAAGGTATCATTGACAAAAATAACTTACCACTAATGGAATATTTTTTGAAACACCCTATATGGGGTGGTTGATGTTGATATCATAACCTCTAACACTATGATGATACTATATAACAATGAATCTAGAATATAAGAACATTGAATATTATAAAGTAATATTGATTTATCAAGAAAAACATGATTAAAATAGTGTGCACTTAGTGATGACAATTTATAAACTAAAGAAACATAAAGGATGAGTCATAAACCACCTGACATAAGCTCATACAATTATTTTTACACTATATCAGCTTTTAATTTTTCCTAGATCAGTTAAATTTAATGAATAGATCAATTCCTTGAAAATAGACCATATGATCATGTATCTAAATATAATCATAAAGGTAATGAATAATGACAGATGGCTAAAATATAATTGAGTACATACCGATATGAATCCAATGACAAAATGGTACTTAAATTGAGTTTTAGATGGAAATGTTATTGAAAATCTCAACTAAATGCTTATGTGGTTCTCTTATGGGTAGAGGAAGGATACTATGTTGGAAATGATAGGTAGAAGAGGAAGTGTAATATTTATAACCCTTTAAATCGACATGATTTTTTTCCAATTTATTATGGGTCTCATGGTTTGGATACATAGTTGGAAATACCATGTGCCAAATGTGAACCTCCCACTACATAATGAGAGTATCTTCTGAGTTGGGCCACACAATTTCTCAAACTATGTGGCCTAAAAATTTGAATTACATCTAGTAAAACTTTCGAACATTTCACACATTTGTGCATCCCCTAGAACATGTTTAGTGAAAAAAATGTGCCCCAACTTCTTCAACATCCATCTATACATGTTAAGGAGTTACTGTGTAAGCTGGGACACATGGTTTTTATTTACCGTATGACTTATTTCTTTTCTCCACCGATATGGGTTCCATTCTATGAACAGCCCCCATACTACTCCCAAAACATTATCACTTCATTAGGCTTCCATATTAGGTTCAAAATAAATAATTTTATCAAATATTAAAGGATATCTACCTGATATAAAAAATGGTTTCCAGAATTCTTCCCCACTAAAATAAACTCACCCCATGGGTTCACATTACAATTGAGATAATTCAATATCTGAGAACAACTATTCTCAATTGGTATGTGTGTTGGCCTCCCACTACTGAGTCTCATCTTGTACACGACCGTGATTCCATTTCACCCACACTAAAGAGACATTGCATCATTGGAAATCCTTCTCTCTCTGGTTAATGATGCATATTCGATACTCTTAAAATGAATCATTAGCATCTAACTCAACCTCCATAAGATCAAAAGTTTGAGATAAGTCTTCATGATAATGGAGATTCTATGAAACACGAATCTTATCATTTATGGAGTGATACCTCTGAGTTCGTAACAACTTATTGGATATAGGAATGATTCTATGCAAGATATCAGAATACATTATATTATGAAGAGACATCTTATGTTGCATCTATATCCATCTATGACTTAGCCCGTGTGATGCATATAGAAATACATTATCCCCAAACTAAACTATAGATTTCATTGATGGTGATCGTTATAATATCTCTCTCTATACTGAGTAGTAGACAAACAATTTTGGATTAGATAAACGTAAACGGTAGTCTCCATCATGATATGGGGTCCTACTAAACTGCATATCCTTCGTCTAATAGGCATAGGGACGAACATCATGGACTTCCAAACAATAAATCCAACCAATCCATATTAATTGTCACTTGAAATATATTAATATAAGAGAAAATTATAAGGGGGATATTATTCTCCCAATAACCATTGAAATTAGGGAAGCATTCTCGGACGATGTCCTATAAAATCTATATCATTAATTCGGACTGTTCATCTGTCTAAGGGGGGAAAGTTGTTCTCATAAGCACCAATGAGCCCATATCCCTCTACAACCACTCCATATTCATGATTGGAAACAAAATTCCCAATCTAAAACAATTTTAAGAGGGACCACATATAGATTTATGATCTCACTAACATACATTCTTCCCATATCATCAACTGATAATGTCTCTCAGATAGGGAGGAAGTGGGATACATTCATCAGTTTATCAATGACAACCCAAACTGTGTCTTTACCTCAAGGTGACATCAGTTAGACGATTACAATGTCCATTGAAATATCATAAAATTTCCATTCCAGGAACAAAATTATTTGTAAAATCATGTGGGTCACTAGTTCTCTGAATTAACCTTATAATATGTGAAACACCAAGAAATAAACCTAGATATATGGGTTTTCATCCCAGACCCCAATTACAGGCATCACATATCTCAATAAATCACAGAGAGGCCTATATGACCTATCTACTGAGAAGTGTAAGACACACACATCAATTCCTCCCTCTTATCTATAAGAATCCAAAAAAGTACATGGATTTTTAGGATGCTGTTTCAATCCAAAAACCAATCCAATTGTAAATCCTTTCCAAAAATTCCATCCTAGATAACCAATACTTCAATATCTAAACATACCTACTCTTAACCTTATCAATCTAGGAATAGTTAACTATTAATACCGTGAGATAATAATTATCATGACTATCATGAAACTCACAATGTATCGTAGAGAATATGTACTTCAATTCACATTCATAACGTTCTTCCCATATCCATTTTCCCAATATTTTCCTACTGATTGCATCATCTATTCTATTTCCTTTTCCATAAATATAGGCACCTCAAAATTGAAGTACTGAAGATATTTGACCCATATTCACTATCTGATATTCTTGTCATGTTGTGTTAATATATTTTTAAGACTCTTTTCTTCTATATACAACATAATGTTCTCACAGAATAGATATTGTGTTTATCAATTTAAGTCATGAAAAAATGCTACTAGTGCAAATTCTTGCATTAAGTAATTTATCGCATGAGACGATTAATACAAATATTTGTAAAAAATAACTTTATCCTTCTACATCATCACATCTCCTATTATAATTATTGATGCATCACAGAACTTATTATAGCCTCTACCAATCATTGGAAGAGTCAGAATAAGTGAAATCATTCATTTGAGGTGCTGAAATGCCCCCTCAGACACTTGTGACCACAAGAACTTATCACCCTTCATTGTAATGACAATAAGATGTGATGAAATACATGATAAGTCCTGTATAAAAATATTTTAGTATCTAGATTGTATTAATAAACTCTTTATAAGAAAAATATTCTAAAATTATCCCAGGAAACTGGAACAGTCACCTTATCTGGGTTAATATATAATCCGAATTCTAAGACAACATGACCCATGAAATGATAATATTCCATCCAAAAAATAGCACTTAGATAGAATGGCATAATTCAGATTCTCTCTCAATGAATTGAAAATGATCCCAAAATATCATGCATCTTTTCCACGAGTGTGAAAATAAACCAAGATTTTATCCACAAAGACCAAGACAAAAGAATCCATATAGTTGTGGAGAACCCTATTCATAAAATACATTAGAAGGGAAGTAGTTTTCATATGGATTAACAGAATGAAGAGATATTCATATAGACCATATATTCTACAAAAAATTATCTTAGGTAAGTCTAAATGTGTAACTTTCACCTGATGATAGCCTAATATTCGATCTATCTTAGAAAATAACCTAACTCTTTAAATCTTGTAATTCCCCTACCATAGTTACCCAAAGTTGGTGCATTATTTTAGAAAATTAGCATGATAAAAAAATATCAATTCTTGAAAACCCGATTGGTTTTGTAGCTTTTGAAGTACTAGATACATATATAAGTTTTACATTACATTATGATATGGAAAAACAAAAACATTGGGTCTTATTTTAACACACTCATATCCCTTATCATATTCTGGTAGGTCAATCATAATATACTTCTTCACATCTTGGGAAAAATAATCTGTAAGAAATTTGAGAGCTTTGATTTTCAGTAAGGATAAAAATATAGCAGAAACTATCATAAGAAAACATAAACATTTAATGAAATGTAAAAGACTAAAACACAAGCCTTTTAAACATAAATTTATTCATAATATGGCAATGATATATCAAATAATTCCATTTAATAATTCACATTGATATTCTACTAGTAAAATAATAACATGTAATATCAATAGCTAATTTCAAAATGAGGATATGGATAATTCTAGACATCATAACTACATAGTCAATGCCTCATGCCAAGACAACAAATAAAAAAAATTCAAGGCCTTGTACCAAAATACAAGTTTATCTCTTGAGACCTACCGATCCATTTATGAGAAAAAATAGGCTCCACCCGTCACTTACTATGTCCAATGACATCCCCATATGAAAAGGATGAAACATAATCTAATCATTTTTGTTAAATCATGCATACGAAATGTCAATATTTTAACCACAAACCATGAATCGTATAATAATAGCACATCCAAAGTCAAATATAAATCATTAAATTCAATATAAAAGATTGTAATAAATATATCACCCTCAATCTAGAACAATGAAGGATTTTGACATAAATGAAAATAACCTATAAAATTATTTTTTAGAAATATCCCCGTTTTCTTGAAAACATTTTAAAGTCTCACTATTTATCAAGAAACTGTTACAAATAGATTTTTGAATCAATGTATCCCATACGACATTGAATCATTTAAAAAAGAAATTTAATTTTAAAATATTATAATCCATATAAATAAATCCTTAACAGAATTTATAAAACATGAAAATTAATGAAAAATATTTAAAATTATAAATCTTTAAAACATTTAAAATGATATTTTAGTTAGAGATCCTAACCAAATGAGAGAATATTTAATACAAATAATTGATGTAATAAAGCACTTATAATATCATGAGAATAAAGGTATTAAGGATATACTATGTAAAATTATAGAATATACATCATATAAAAGTGAATTAGTGCATAACAACAAATAAGTCTCAATGCCATGTAAATTGAGATGAAATCACTAATAAAGACCATATCCTTTGTTTAAGGATAAATAAATGACATAGTTATGTCTAAAAATATAAATACACTCATTGTGATTGGATATTATGTGTAAATCAATCCGAGTACATTCACACATATTCTTGTAAAAAACACCAATGACTTGGAGGTTTAACTCAACGAATGGAAATTGAGTTAAGATTACTCCTATCAAGTTCATATCAATTACTTGGGAATTAATAAATGGGGTGATTGTGTGTATCAAAAGAATATCCACAAAATGGGGAATTTAATTACTAAATAAATAAATAAATAGTGATTTCACACATAGTCTTCGTATAAAATAATCAATTAAGATTGCATAAAACATAATGAGTGGAAATTTAAATTTGAAATCCCCTTAAAAATTTGGAAACATATGAAACATACACCCCATAAAATAATTATAATACAATGAAGTTGTAAATACCTGTAAATTAAAGTATATTACACAAATAATAAAATCATGGGTAGTACATACACCACACAAAATGAAATATTGGCAAATATAGCATGAATGTCACGAGAATAAAAAGTGAGATGAAAACCCATTACCTTGTACTTTTTCTTTCATAAATGGTATGTTAACATATTTTATAATTGTGAAATAATTTAATTTAAATTATAAAACAACCAAACACATAAATTAGATATCATATATGATCTTTTAATATTTCTTTGTTAATGATATTTCTACAATAACACTGTTTTGGGTGTTAATTGATTCGTTTTCCATTATATGTTTTGTTACATAAGTAATGTTTGTTATGGATATGATGTATTTGATTCATATACAGAATGATAATAAGTTCTTAAACATTATTTTTAATCATCAAATGAAAAATATTACTGAATTGTCACGATGGGGATTGAAATCTCACCACATCGTGGAGACGGTAAGTTGTATATACGTACGAGCGACAATATCATTCTATTAGTGTTAAAATTGTATGTAATTGGATGGTAAATTGTGTATAAAGAATCATTAAAATGTTATATTTATAATTTACAATATTTATAGTCATTATTATACCTATCTAAATAATGAAGTGTTGAATATCAAACTACACCACGACGTGGAGATGGTAAGCCGTACGTACGCACATATGTTGACTATTTCATTCATAAGATGGATAGAATATTGAATATGGTTGTACCATATTTATAATGACATAAAAATATGTAGAAAGTACTGGTATTATTATTTTGGTATGGAAACAATAATGAAAGAGGAAGTGTAAGAAGAAAAGAACATTGAAATAGATGATGAAATTATTACGTCTTCTTCAGGTGCTTCCTTCTGATTTGATCAAAAGTGCACCATTTGTTGGATTTATGTTAAATTTAAGGCCTCTAAGTTCAATTGAGAATAGTTGGGAAGATATTTAAACAAGTTTTTGTCGTGCCAAATGTCTTTGGAGGTGTTATTTTGAGAGAAGGGGAAGTACCCTTTTATAAGATTGATGAGGGTCACTTTAGGAAAATATTAAAATATTATTTTATTACTAAATCACATTCAATTTATAAAGGATACAAATAAATTTATTTATAAGATATGGTGGGGATGGGTCTAAATACTCTCAACTAATAGGTTTTAGGCAAGTTTATGTCCCAATATTAACCTTATCTTTTATATTTAATTCTTGGTTTAATAGTTTAACTTTTACGATGTCTTCTTTTATTTTTATATTACATAGTTAATAAAAATACTATAAAATGACAAGAAAACATCAGGTCATTTGTTAATGACATATATATAATTATATAACTCCTTTGGCCAAACCTAATATTTATAGGAATATTATATCATTTAATAATATAGTATTTGATTTAAATACTCATTTATGTGAATTTTGACCCTATTTTGAATTTTGTTTTTGTAAAAGTCAAACAAAACCGGTTTAATTCGAAAAAAATTCAATTAATCAACGCTAAAATGTCATATTAAACTAGATATTTCAGGGAATTCATCAAAAGTATTAATTTAGATTTAATTATATACTTATAATATCATTTATTTTAATCATTCATTAATAAGGAAATTACTACATCATCATTGTGTCATTTATAAATTTAATTATATAATGTATAAAAATTATAAATAAAATTCCATGATGTGAGAATCCTTTTTATATTTCTAATTAATATTTATTGTCGAAATTACTTTATGTATAAACCTATATTAAAAATGGTTTAGTTATTAGACTTTGAATTTAACACTTTTAACTCTTCTTTAAATAAAATAATAATAAATTTCCTAATATAAAACAACTGGATCAAAAGGATCATATTTTATTCCTAAGGTTGATTTTATATGAAATACACTTATATTATTGAATTATGACCTTTCTTTGGGAAATTATAATATCATTTTCCCCTTTAATTGCCCTATTTACTTTTAACCGTGGTAAATAAAATTCCAATGATTCTATTCCTAAAAAATTATTTTCATCATTTTGAACTAATTTTTACAATATTTTTTCAACTATATCCTTTGTAATTTTTAAATTCAATTCATAGAAGCGGTAAAATTATGTTTTATGATAATTTACAAATGTGCCTAAAATGTTGGTAAAAGACGCTTAAAAGTTCAATTAAATTATATATACATAATATTTTTATAAATTGAAATTAATGAATTAAATTTTAATAATATAGGTGTAATTTATCTATTTTTACATAAAAAAATTAAAATTAAAATAAATATTTAAATAAAAATTCGGTTTTAATCAATAACGTAGTGTTTTTCACTATTCAACAAAAATTTTATGTTTTTAGAAAAATTCCAAAAATTCACACAAAGATATTTTTGACATTAAAAATTCAAAAATGATGTATATTTTACCAAATTAAAAAAAATTGAAATTGTATTAATTAATTTAAAAAAATATTCTAGTTTTCAGAACGAGAAAGCGTGTTTTTCTGAAATAAAAACTATAAAAATATTTTTCTGTGTTTATGTCCATTTTAAATGTAAAATTACTTCCAATGACCAAAATAGTATTAAATGATAAAAATATAATCTAATTTTACTTATAAACAATTGAAATTTATAATTTAACAATATAAATTATTTGGATTTAAAATTTTGTTTTCATTTAAAATTTAGTTTTTTTTCTATTTATCAAAATATGAAAGTTATCATAAAATCACCAAAAATTTATCCAAACTAAATTTTTATGTATATATTCTAAAGATGTTTATTTTTACAAATTAAATATATAAAATTTTCAAATATTGTATTTAAAAGGGTTCTCCATTAAAAGGCGGTAAAATTCTAAAAAAATTAAAATACTTCACTTATCTGAAATATTAAATTTGTTCTTATATTATTTTTATGAAACACATATTTTGGATTTTAAAATTATATGGAATTTATAAAATTCCAAATTAATTTAATAATATTCATAAATATTTTTTGAATAGCTTGTTTGGTAAGTCATGGTTCGCTCGAATATGGTGTTGCATGTAGCGCAAGCTATTAAATTACATTAAAGAAAATAACTTACTATAAACTATTGGGGTGTTAAATTATTCCACTCTTTTGGAAATTGTGTCCTCATAATTTTTAAAATTGGACTTGGTAACATCATTGAATGTCCCACCATAAAAAATAATTCAACAAAACTATAACATTAAAATAAATAAAGAGAAGTACAAAGGTCACCCGAGATAACCCATACTAGGATTCCATGTAGGAAAACATGGATATAGAAGATAATATAAGTGTCAAGTTCTGATGGAGAGTGATTGTAAACATAATATGGATAAATTTAATAATAATAAGACAAAAAACATTTGATGGGTTAAAAATTCATTAGTTTCCCAGTAGGAAAAGTAAACTGGCAATGTTTTTTTTGTTTTAGGTTCCATTTAATAATGTTGAAGAATCTATTTACGATATTGACCAAGAAAATAAATAGATATACTTAATTTTTAATTATAGTTTTACCCTTCAAAAAATTTCTACCACTAACTCATCTTTTTTCTAAATGCTGAGTATTCCAGATAACCTGGTCACACATGAAGCACTAGATTCAACTTCTAAAGAATCACATAATCCACATAGGACGAACTAGTAATCTCCCTTGTATTTAGAGACTAACTAAAAAAATGGTTAGTACAAGATAATATGATCCCCAAAATGGATAATAATTTATAGAATGAAATACTAATCTTAATTTCCAAAATTAAACAAATAATACCCAAAGTTCAATAAAGACCATTCAATAAACAATTGTTCTTAAAATACTTCAGAATAATCCCAACTAAGATTGAAAACCCAAAACTCAGAAGAATTTAATCATATATACAATCATAATAAATCTTATCATTTATCTCTAAATAACATCAACTACTCTTAATGTATCATACATTAGTGTAATTAACAAAATCACATATTCATTATGATAGGTTTACCATTTCCATTAATAACTTGAATCTCAATAAAAAACATATATTCTTCCAAAATAAAAAACCCACCATTATTTCTCAAATTAAATCCCATATTCATTAGACATGTAGTGTTCGCAATAGAGTAAATTCCTTCTATAATAACATTTATCACTTAATCACCAAATCATTTTCCTATAGTAAATATATTCATTTGATAAAACATAAGATCCCAAATCAACTTATTATTGATCAATAAAACCATTTAACTAAATATAATTAGTCACACTAACTAGGGACTTCATGTAGTCTAGTGGTTGGCGATAAATCCAAGTTTCACTTTGGTTTTAGGTTCAATTCTCATAGATTTTTTCGATGAGATGGGTTGTCAAATGGTCATCAAGTTGTCCTTTTTAAAAAATTATATTTTATCACATTCCCAAAATTAGAAAAATCCCTCAAAATAACCATAACATAATTTAACCACAAATGTTATATCATTCCTCTTATTTTCATCCCAAAAATTTAATAACCTATAATTGCCTCAAATTTAAAGATCATATAAACCCAAATGGGTTTTTATAACTATATCCACAAAATAAAATATAATTCAACCTCAAATAGAATTTTCACGTAACTACTATAGGGTTACACATACAAGAGAAATGTCTTCTATATCAATATCATCAACAAAGAGAATTAATACTTTTAAACATTTCTCCATCCATTTATTTCCACAAAAGTTCTTCCTTGACCTAGTGAATATCCTATAGAATAGGAAATTAACTCGGTAAATGCCAATGTCCCCTACAGTTAGTGTGAATGACTGTAAATGGATTGTTTGGATCATTTTTATTTTCATCCATAGTACTCTTCATTTTTCCTCAAGAATTCATTAAATTTTATCCTTCTTTCCCACACATAAAGCATTTATTTGTTCTATTGAGACACTTTCATGGGTGTATCCTTCAAAATTTCTACATGATGGGAATTGTTCATTCTTTTCTCCATAATCTCCACTACTAGAACTCTTATCATTCTGCAACATTCTCTTATTTGTTGAGTTTGGGAGTTGGTTAATGTATATATTTTTTAAATATTTTTTTAAAAAATCTTTGGCATGAACATAATATCTTTTACACCTATCATCATTACATTTATTTTCTTATTTCCATCCTCATTCCCACCTTGTACATCATGTTCAATGTTACTACGAATTCATTGGAATCAAGCCATTAACTAAAACCAGAAAGCATAGTGTGAGTAGTAATAGTCATAAAATCAATTACAGAATATGATGACACCATATTTTCATTAAAAAAATCCTTAGGATTATATAATATTATTTATTCTCATCCTATATTAAAATCCTTACAATCGGTTTATAAATAAAATGTTAATTATACTAAACTTATACCCCGGGAGTGTTGTACCCAAGAGTGAAGCAAGGCCTATTGCCGTGCACCAATTCATGTTCATGTCTAGCTCAATTTAGTGTTTTTGAGTTTTAACCCTAGGTACATCTGTTCTAGATCCACCTCTACCAGCTTGTATCTAGACGGGGATGTATTTCCTGAAAAACCCACAAAATAATTACATTAACAAAATTTTTGTATATTCTTCTATACTAATCCTCAATGTCTATATTAGGGTAGTGTTTTCTAATCAATGTTTTTATGAATATAGCTTCCAATGATTGTACTAAACTACCTCTGATACCAACTATAACACCCTGACTCTAGTTACAAAGAGTTAGAGCATTATTACGTAACATTTTCATGACCACAAGAGATCAAGTATCAAAATAACAATTAGTTTTGTATCCTTAGAAGTACTAGATAAATACATATGTTTCTCATGACATCATGAAATGGAAAAACAACAAAATTGTGTCTCCTTTTAACACACTCATATATTTTAGCCTATTCATTCTGGTCAATCATAATATACATCTTCACATCTTGAAAAAATAACATAAGAAAGGGGTGAGCTCAGATTCTCCGTATGGATAACAATATAGGGGAAACTATCATAAAAAAAGATAAACACTTAAGGAAATGTATAAGACTAAAACACAATCATTTTAAACATAAAATTATTCATAGTATGGAAAAGATAAATCAAATAAATTCGTTTAAATATTCACATGGATATTCGACATGTCGAATAATCGCATGTAATATAAATAGCTTATTTCATAATGATGAAATTCATAATGTCGGACTTCACAACAACATAATCAAGGCCTCGTGATAAGATTACAAATAAATGTTTTTGTCAATGCCTTGTGACAAGACACTAGTTTGTCTCATGAGACCTAGTGATGCACCGAGGATATATAGAAGGCTCCACTCGTCACTTATTAAGTCTAATTCTATCCTCATTTAAAAAAGGTTGAAACATAATCTAAAGATTTGTATTAAAACTTGCATATGAAATATCAATATTTTAACCACAAACCGTGAATGGTATAAAAATAGCACTTACGTAGTCTAACATAACTCATTCAATAAAATATGAAATATTCTATTATAATAAATCAACCTCAATCAAAAATAATGAATGATGTTGACATTGATGAAAATAATCAGTAAAACTATTTAAGAGAAATATCCCTTTTTCTAGAAAAAATCTAAAACTATCACTATTTATCAGGAAGCTGTTAAAAATATATTTTTCAATCAAATTTTCCCATACCACATTGAAACGTTTAATAGGAATTTTAATTTAAAAATATATCATGTCTATATTAATAAATCCTTGAAACTATTTTTAAAAACTAGAAATTAATGGGAGAGATTTAAATGAATAAATCTTTATAACATTTAAGATGATTTTTTAGTTATAGTTCCTAACCAAATGAGAGACTCTTAAATATTATTAATTTAGGTAATAAAAACCATATAATATCATGAGAATAAATGAATTCATGATATACTCTGTTAAAGTACATTATTTACACAATATAAAATTGAATTGGTGTTTAACAACAAAGAAGTATAAATAAAATGTGAATTGAGATGATGTCCCTTATAAATACTGTATCCTTAAGATAAGGATAAGTTAATGACATAATTATGTGTGAAAAATATAAATACACTCAATATTATTAGATATTAAGTGTAAATCAGCCAGAGTATAGTTACACATATTCTTGTAAAAACAACACCAATTACTTGGATGTTTAACTCAATGAATGGAAAATGAGATAAGATTACTCTTACCAAGTTCATATCGATGTCTTGAGAATATATCAATGGGGTTATTATGTGTATCAAAATTATATCCACAAAAAAAGGAGTGTAAATTACTACATAAATAAATAAATAGTTATTTCACACATAATCTTGGAGTAAAATAATCAATGAGGTTTTTGTAAAACCCAATGACTGGATATTGAAATTAGAAATTTACTTTCTGATTTGGTAACTTAAGAAACATACACCCCATAAAAGAGGAATCATACAATGAAGTTTTAAATACCCATAAATTAAATTATTCCAAAAATGTTAGTCAGAGGCAAATCCCCTAACCATTTATTAAATAAAGGAAAAGTTCAGAAAACAAGCGCAACATGACCTAATGATAAACCACATACCATCAAGGTCCATCCCATAACCACCACCATGAATGAAATCTTTATCCACAGTCATTGTTTCCCATTCTGAACTTTTGAATTTCTTGAGGACTTTAGCATACATTCTCTTATGATTAATCCGTTACAAAGAGAGGATTTCATTTGTAGATTGCATAATTTTATTAAAAGATCTGGTGGGCATTGGCCTTGGCAGGTAAGAGTAGTCCTTCTATGGTCGTCTTTGCGGTGATAAAAGCATATTCTCCTAACTCCCAATCAACACCTTCTTCCCTCCCTGAACTACATAGCTATGTGAGTGTCAGACTATTCCAATTTCATTTTCCTTATCACTATTGGATAAATCCCCCCATTTACTAGGGATCTGAATATACTGATGAAGATCCATTCTGGTTTGATGCATCTGACAATTGGTGTCAATCACGGCTAAACATTGTGGATTTTCTAGCACAGTAGTGCCTTAAAAAATCCCTTTTTCACTACTCTTTTACAATGCAACCTCCTCCTGCAGAATTCTCTGGTCCTGCATGTTGGCATCCTGCAAGACGTCCCCTATATCCTCCTGCTCATGTCCCTAAAACCGGTTCCCCGTGGGAACATAGTCTAGCACACCAGCGTTTCCATCAGCCTTAATCCTCGTAGTTACAACTGGGGGCCGATCCTCACATCCAACAGACATCAACAGTCCCACTACCCCAACATTCTGCTCTTCAGCCTACACAAAATCCTTGTTGCCAACCCGCTACCCATCATAACCAGGGACACCCGTACCTACACCACTGTCAACAGCCTGCATCACACTATCCTCCACCATCAGAACGGCTTAGAGTCACTCAAAGACTGCACTGAATAGCGGATTGGAAGGGACCAACACCTTTTCTTCCACAACCGCTATAATTTTCTTCTCATAATCAGACGTCCGGCCACCACCGGGCACCTGACTCTACCCCTCAACCACCTTAGCCATCGGAGAAAAAATTTGTCTCCTCCCTTTACCATTACACTACGGCACCAGATACCCTAGATGATGACAATTCGAACAAAGCTGACCCAGGACTCAAACACCATGGCATGCCTCCATCTAAACTTTATTCCAACAGTAATCCAAATCCAATCTACTGGGGGCCTCGACACGTCCACCTCAACACAACTGCATGAATTTACGGGATGACATACAACATAGGTGCGAACATCACAGCATAAGAAATGGACAACCATATTTCCAATCATGCGGATAATTGTGGTATTCTGAAATGGTAAGGGGAGGTGAGGTAGACTTACCCATGTCATGCTAGAGGGAGGGTTGCAGTTGATGCACAGATCGAACGACCAGCGAAGGAGGAAGAACTTGCAACTGCTGCATCGATGAGGAGCGTTGGACCATGTCCGAATCAGGTCATACTTCATAGAAAACCGAATCGTTATATGTTTCATATCAAGAAGCCGAACTATTGCATGATCATGAAGATCCCATTTTATAAACACAAAGCGATCAAATTAGTCAACCGAGGGTCGTCGATGATTGAATCGAGCAACCAAGGTTAGATCCTCGAGGCTAGATGCTTCCTGAAACTCTAAATGTGAAATCAGAAGATAAGGACCACCAAGATATAGGTTATGAACATTCAATCTTAGTGATATCTTTGGGAAATCCGGGAGGAAGCTAGTATTGGAAAACGGCATGAAAGGCTTCCCTGCACATAGAGGCAGTCACAAGAACTCATCCTCCCCCCGCCCCCCACCGGGAAGGGGGGGGGGGAATCCGCCGCGAGCATCGTGGGTTTCATTGTGGGGATGGGGGGGGGGAATCTTCCATGATCCCTCAATTCATAACTATACTGTGCAACCCATAAATTAAATTATACTAAACAAATAATACAATCATGGGTAGTATATACAACACATAAAAGATTATAATGGCTAATAAATCATGAATCTCGGAGGAATAAAAAGTGAGATGAAAACCTCTTAACATATAATTTTCCTTAGTATAGGGTAGGTTAACCTCTTTTATAATGGTGAAATAATTGTTATTATATTATACAAGAAAAATATACATAAAAATGATATCATATATCATCATATAATATTTCTTGGTTAATGATATTTCAGTAGTATCATTGTTTTGGGTGTTAACTAATTCGTTTTCCGTTATATGTTTTGTTATATAAGACATGTTTTTATGGATAGGTTTTATTTGATTAATATCTAGAATGATATTATGTTCTTAAAAATTATTTTTAATCATAAAATGAAAAATATTCGTGAATGGTTATGATGGGAAATGAAATCTCATCGTGTTGTGGAGACGGTAAGCCGTATGTACACTCGAGTGACAGTATCATTCTATTAGTAATGAAATAATATGTAATTGAATGGTATATTATGTATATAGAATAATTAAAATGTTATATTTATTATTTACATTATATATACTCATTATTATACCTATCCAAATAATGATGTTTTGAATAACAAACTACACCACGACATGGGGATGGTAAGCTATACGCACACACATATGGTGACTCTATCATTCATATGATGGGTAGAATGATGAATATATTTGTACTGCATTTATAATAAAAATAATGTATCTAGAATGTACTTGAGTAATTATTTTGTTATGGAAATAACAATGAAAGATGAAGCGGAAGACGAAAAGACTTTGAAAGAGGTGACTAAATTATTACCTCTTCTTCGGGTTCTTCCTTTTGATTTGATCAAAAGGGATATGTACGTTGTATTTATGATCAATGTAAGGCCACTAAGTTCATGTGAGGGTTGTTTGGAGGATATTTGATCAGGATTTGGCCTATCCAAATGGCTTTGGAGGTGTAAATTTTAGAGAAGTGTAAGTACCCTTTTATAAGAGAGGTGAGGGTCACTTTAGGAAAATCTTGAAATATTATTTTTTTATAAAATCATTTTCAGTTTATAATATCTCCAAATATATTTATTTAGTGGATAAGTTGGGTATGTGTCTAAATAGACTCAAAAAATATGTTTTATAAAAGTTCAGATCACCATATTAACCTTATTGTTTATATTTAATTCTTAGTTAAATAGTTCAACTTTTACCATGTCTTCCTGTATTTTCATATTACATAGTTTATAAACATACTATAAAATGCCAAGAGACCCTCAAGATTTTTAAGTAATGACATATATATCATTATATAAGTCCTTTGACTGAATATTATATTTTTATAAAGATATATCATTTAATAATATACTATTTATTTTAAATACTCATTGATGTGAATTTTGAAATAATTTAGTATTTAGTTTTTGTGAATGTAAAAAAAACAGTATTACATCGAAACAAATACGTTAAATCACCCCTAAAATGTAATATTAACCTAAAAACCGTGGAATTCATCCAAATTATCAATTTAAATTTATTATGATATTTATAATATTAATTATTTCAATATTTCATTAATAAGTTAACTACTGCATCATCATTGTGTCATAAATAAATTTAATTATTTAATGTCTAGAATTTATAAATAAAATATCATGATTTATGAAATTTTGTTATATTTAAAATTAATATTTATATTCTAAGTTATGTAATGTATAACCCTATATTAAAAATGGTATTGTTGTTAAACATTAAATTTAATGCATTTAACTCTTCTTTAAATAAAACAATAATAAATGTCCTAATCTAATACAAGTGGATAAAAATGATCATATTTTGTTTCTAAGTCTGATTTTGGTCAAAATAAACGCATACAATAAAATTATGACAGGTTTTAGGGTAATTATAGTATCATTTTTACCTTTAATTGCCCTATTTATTTTAACTGTGGTGAATAAATTTCAAATGTAACTATTCAAAAAATAATATTTTCCTCCTATTGAAACACATTTAACATACTAATGTCAACTTTTACTCTCATATTTTTGATATTCAATTCCCAAAATAGTAAAATTATGTTTTATACAAATTGGAAAATCTTCCAAGAAGGCGGGTAAAAGATGGTTAAAAGTTTTATAAAATTATATATATATATATATAATATTATTATAAAATGACTTCAATGAATTAAATTAGACTCATATAAGTATTATATATTTATTTGTACATTAAAAAAATTATTTTAAAAATAATTATTTAAATAAATAGTCGGCTTTAAACAATAACACAGTGTTTTTCACTATTCATAAAAAATTGTATGTTTTTAAAAAAATATCAAAAATTTACCCAAAGATAATTTTGATATTTCAAATTCAAAGATTATATCTATTTTACCAAATTAAAAACATTTAAATTTTATTAATTAATTTAAAAAATATTCCTATTGTCAAAACCAGAAAGTGAGTTTTTGAGAAGTGAAAACTATCAAAAGATTGATATCTGTTTATGTACAATTTAAATGTAAAATTGCTTCCAATAACAAAAGTTGAATTAAATTATAAAAATATAATCTAATTATACTTCAAAACCATTAAAATGTATAATTTGAATCTTTAAATTATTTTTATTAAAAATGTCTTTTTCAATAAAAATTAATATTTTTCATTATTCATCCACATATTAAAGTTATCATAAAATCACCAAAAAAATTTCAAAATACAATTTTTATGTCTCTCTTATAAAGGAGAAGTTTATTTTTCCAAATTTAATATAATAAGTGTCAAATAATATATTTAAAAAGGATTCTCCATTAATAGGTGGTAAAATTGCAATTACTGAAAAATATTTCTTTTTTCTGAAATATTTAATTTCTTCTTATATTATTTCTAAGAAACACATATTATGGATGTCAAAATAATATGGATTATTTAAAATATAAAATGAAGTTATTACTATTCATAACTGTTCTTTGAAAAACTTGTTTGGTATGTTGTGGTGCGCTAAAACTTGTTGTTGCGTGTAGTGCAATCTATTGAATTAATTTAATAAAAATAACATACTATGGAATCATGGGGTGTTACATAGCTGGTCATACAGATTATATATTCGAGGTAGTGAATACAAGATCATATCTATATTTTGGTCAAATTGTATGTAATCCGTGCATAAATAAAGAGTAACATCTTCCTTCTTGGAGAAAATTTTGAGTGAAACCCAATAAGAAGTGTTGGTCCATATGAAACATTTAGCCTTTAAATATGACAACTATCACCTGTTAAACTAGATATTAGTAAAATCTATAATATGTGGTGAAAAGGACCTGAGATATGCTCTTGGAATGATTTCAATCGTCATCTCTACCTCTCTCTTTGGAGGCTAGCTAGAAAAATAATTAAGAAAGAAATCCTTGAAATAATATACTGCTTGAGGAAAATATATCAAGGTTACACCAATATCCTCCCTTATGATACGAGAAATCTATGTATGCACTCCACCATGACCCTGATTCTCAAATCACACTCAACTTTATTGGACATCCAACTCACCCTTATGTATATATTTGTTTCTCTCCAGTGATTTAAATGATATCATATGGTGATATCATACTAAAAAGGTTCCAAATGGGGATAACCAATCTATACTATTAATTACATCAAATCCCATCACCTATTGATCAAGGAGGTCCCACAAGAAACGGTAACATCATAACTCAATGGGATTGTGCCTCCAATATAATATTCCCTCCAACCATACTCTCAACAGTGTATCCAGGTTAATTACACCATAGTAATACTGAATTTCATTATCTAGAAATTCCATGATAGATAGAGAGACGACTATGTGTGAAGAACATGTATCAATCAATTTACATACTATAGTGGTGTCTAATAGAATAGTACATCATACTTTTGAAATTCCTGCACTCTGATCATCAAGTATTTCTTAATTGTCAAGAAAGTGTCCAGATCCACA
Source organism: Viscum album (assembly GCA_963277665.1). Classification (NCBI taxonomy): domain Eukaryota; kingdom Viridiplantae; phylum Streptophyta; class Magnoliopsida; order Santalales; family Viscaceae; genus Viscum; species Viscum album. The sequence continues at coordinate 1,141,713,916 of OY728159.1, read as the reverse complement.
CATTGTGCTACAGCTGGCCTAAACCCAATCATGACTGCTCTGCTAGCACTAATAATTAAATTCTTTTCTACTGCACCAAAAACCTCCTTCCCAATCAGTCCTTCTAGTGCTAACCCCAACTCCCAGCTATATGTTATGTAAAATAACCTTCTCATGAAGTTTAAACTGATTCAGATCCTCATCTAGTAAAATTTGACTAATAGTTTTGACATAATATCTGATGTTTCCATATGGTCACAAACTTGTCACACCATAGGATCTCTATCACATGGAGGCTTCATGTTCCCATGAAATCCACACTAGTGTAATACTAAAGAGCTACTAGAATAGTTACTTTGGATGCCATATCCCTAATAAGAAACTTGAAGGAACATTTTTTGATATTGGAATAACTACTATCATCCCACATATCTGATCCTCTAAGAACAGTACTATTGACATCCCTCAGTTGTTTCTCAGTGATAAGAGCCCGATTGACTCTCTTAGAGAATATAGGTAGGAAAAAATACATTCACCTAAGTACGAAAGGCCTATTTGATCCCATACTCAAAGCCTCTAACATGAAAAACCTCATCCCTATATACATGTAAGGAAAATCACTATAACCTTGTAAAATTAACTAAAGAATCAAGGAATCACATATAACCATACCCTATATGCATTAACTCCTTAACATGAATAGCTCTCAGCATCTATGGAATTGAGTGATCATAGAAGTAAGTCTAAAATTCCTCCAAGATCATGCCGAGATGATGATAGGCCTGGGTAATTACATCCAAATTGTGATTGGCCTAATCATGTAATATATTGGTGGAAGGATTAAACATATTCTATGGACACATCAATATATGAATAAAGATACATATAGTAACCTCAAGCCAATACTCCGCTGCTTGTGGTCTTCCATCCCCTGAAAATGTGGAAGGATGATATTGTTGTAACTCACATGTCAGATCATTCAACAAAAGTATTGGTAAGGGAGCACTCTGTATAGACTACATTAGATGTGGGAATCTCCAAGGATGTTGACCATTTGTACCCAGATCAGAAAAGAAGTTCGTTCCTCATGTGGAAATCTTAGAGGTAGACTGGTGTCTCAGGGCCTGCAACATTTGAAGTGTGGTCATAAACACCCTCTATGAAAATGAAATGGTTACGTCATGGTGGAATTGTTATAAAAATTACCATCACATGCCTCAAATCAATATTGAAATAGATAAATAAACAATTAGATTAATAACATAAGAACAAGTCTCACTAACCAAGGTATACAACCCCAACAACCCACTTATAATGACATGTATTATTATGTGTTCTTATTTAAATTATAGGGATTCCAGAATTTGAAGTATCAATAGAACCTTTCTCCATCAATTATTGAAGAGAATTTCATTTCACAATATAGGATATACCATTATTATTTTTATTTTCTAATAGTTATATATAAAATTCATATTAAAAATTATATTCATTTTTAGTGAATCAGGGCTAATACACCTTATCGCTGAAAGAGACAACCATTTAATTTTAGTTTATCCCCATATAAATTATGTCTCATAATATAACTACCATAGCATGACTCAAATATTCATACGGGAAAATGTAATATAATCAATGATATTAAGCTATATGTTATTTAATATAAATGTAATGTGAATTATAGGTGTTTATGATGATGCATGTGAAAATGATCATTGAACTCATTTCATTGGGCCAAGGATGAAATTAAATCCTCTGTCAGAACAATAATAATAATAACCATTAAATAACTTCTATATCAAACAATGGTCAAATGATATTAGTTTTAATTATTAAAATCCAAACAAAAATTCTTATTCTGGAAACATATCATTTCTCTAAAAGTGTGTTAGCTACTACAAATCATGGATTATAACCAAGATCCAATATATTTCATACCAATTTTAAATTGTCTCCAAATTGTAATTTACGAAAAGTATTATCCAATGAAATATTGTTTTTTCCTTAACTTGGATTCCACTCAGAGGTTCTTTGGGCCCAGATGGACATGTGACCTAAATTGAAACTCCCCAAATGCAAGAGGATTCCGAATAGAACTGATATCCTGGGGTGTGTTTATGGTGAAACTATTCCCTCATTACCGTATTGGAGGACATAAAATAAATATAATAGTAGGTAAATAGTGTAATTAATATAAATAGATGAAAAAATAACAGAAGAAAATAATAATTAATAATATACGAAACTAAAAATATTACTTAATGATGATAACTAAATCATATATCAAATCAAATGATAAGGTATGCCACATCTCTAAAAAAATGGGTATACATGTATAAATGGGATAAATCTATAAACACTATAGAAAATTATAACCAATGATCAAAAAAACTATCAAAGAAAATTGTGCTCCAACTCGATCATCTGCTACCAAGCTCAATCCAAATGCAAGCAAGTAATATCTGGTGTCTAAAGTATGATACTTCCACTTTTCAAGACAGGCATACATGTAATATTCTTGGGTACCAACGGAGGACCAAATAGATCATGAGATAAATCTCATTATCCCACCAAAAAAAGTTTGTATATCATCTATTTTATGTTATATAAACTGAAACAGTGCGAACACATGTCAATATAAAATTATAGTTGTTAAGAATGAAGACACTCGGTTCCACCCTCATCCTCAACTGGTTTATGAACATATAACTATTTAATTTATAATTTACTTATAATTTTATATATTAACTCATGTAAGTTATAACCATCATTGAAACCAGGTTAAAGATAAATAATAATCCATGATATAATAACTAATCTAATAGTTATTGTGATAATAGAGGATCCAAGGTAATAACCAAGGAATAAGTTTTTTTGAAAATAATAAATAGGATATATGTTATAAGCAATGCATCGATGACCTTAGCAGTTGAAAGAACTCATTAATAATATTTAGTCATGCAAAAGGGGGTAATATTGTAATCCAAGTGGTATCATCTAGGGAATTCTGCAATTGTGCAATTCAATCTGAGTCCAAGGATCTCATCCAAGGAAAAACAGATAAGAAAATAATGGGCCCAATGGGTGTAACCATGGTGCCACATTCCCAAATATTTCATACTAGATAAAAGGAGTGTATCCAATGAATCTTTATATCACAATGATAATATAGGGATCCGAAATTTTCATATTTTTCATCCACTATTAGAAAAGAACCATGTTCTAAGTTTCGTTTCACACTTACCAATGACCATCCTTGAATCGGAATGGTCTCTAGGAGTTCCAAATGAATTCCCTCGATTATCCAAGGCTATCATGATTTTGAACACTATTGTAATGACTTTGAGGTCTATATCTATTAAAAAGATTATAATTAATTCATTTAATAAATTACTATATGTAATACCCATTACATTTTATAATTCACTTGGTTCACATAGTTGCCTATAATTAGTATGACAAGGTATAATGAGGCATAAAACCATTTAGTTCTTAAGATACATAATCAGTTCAATAGATTCACTCTACTGAATTCTATTAAGAATAAAGGTTTTTATATTGATGTCTAACCATTCCATTTAAAGAAAATCATTTTTGGTCAGGTCTTATATATAGTAAACTTTTCATTCAATTTTCAGAATAAATAATTACTTTTAAACACATAACTTATAAGGGTTGAGTTATAATATAAGATAAAAGGGATAAAAATTTCCAATTAAATAAATAATTTTATAATAGAATTTTTTACCATTAGTACTATCATGGAATATAACCCTAGAATGATAGCATATATGATCATAACCAACAACTAAATATGATTTTTGGGAAACACCCTACTAAGAGAAATTGATTTTGAATTTATATCCTCTTATAATACAATAGTACTATATTTTTAATGGATTTAGAATATGAAAATGATGAATATAATAAATTCACTTGAATTTAACATCCAACACCTAAGAAAAATTGCATGTTCCCAGGGACCTAAATTTTTAAAATGATGAAACATGATGAATGAGTCATATACCACCAACTTCAAGCTCGTACGACTATCCTAATCAAGAATTTTCGTTCAGTTTTTCATCAATTTGATGAAATATAAATAACAAATAAATTCCTTGAAAATAAATAATATGATCCTTATTCTAAATAGCTCATAGAGGGAAAAAAGAATTATGAATGAGTAAAAAGGAAATGAGTAATTGCCTAGAGGAATCCAATGAGAGAAATGGTTCTAAAGATCCAGCCATCAGATCCAGTGGTTATGGTAAAACCTAAATCTATATATCCATTGTAATATCACATGGGAGGAGGAAGGTTCCTATGTTAGAAATGATAGAAAACATGATGGGGAATCATTAATGTAAACTGGTAATTTTCACATGTTATCTAGGTCACACGGTTTGGTGATACAGTTAGAGAATCCATGCACCATCCATATTCCTCCCACTACATATGGAGGGAACCCACACTATTGGACTGAATGGTTAGAGAAATAATTTTCCACCCATATGAATCACCTTTGATAATGAAATTTGACATTTCAGATGGGCATGTGGCACCTAAAGTGTTGTTAAGGAAAAAATGTCCCCTTATTGAACATTTTTCTGACCATTACTGTTATGAGAGATTGAGTGGACTGGATTGCACATTTTTTACTAACACTTTGGGCCAGTGAATTCCTCTACATTTCAAGGTTATGATCTATAAGAGAGCCCCATAAAAACTATAATAATTTATAAACTCATTAGGCATAAAAATAGTCAAAAATAAATAATTAGACCAAATTTTAAAGGATACATACATAATATAAGAGATTTGTTCTTATAAATTCCACATAGTTTTTCCAAATTATTTAATAAACCATATTACAACTATTAGATATATCATTATAAAAAATTTACACATCACCTCATAGGCACCACATTATGTCTTATATCCCTAAACCTAAACTATGTGACTCAAAATTCCACCCTTGTTTCACCTTATGAATAATCATTTCTAGGAAACACATGGGTTCTAAAAAATACACATAAAAAATGATAAAATACATCAAATATCATCAAAAATATAATTCTATGTGAACATTTAAATCTAAACACTCAACCAAACATTTAAAATTGATATTGTAAATGATATAGACCTATCTAATCACTCCCCTAATACTATAACATGATTCTAGATTGTCATATCTCTTATCCATCACTAACCCCAAAAAAGAAAAGTGGGATTTGATACCATTTTTTAATGAATCATGTGGGTTCAACATTTTATGTCAGCAGGGTTGTCCTATCATAATGATTGAAGGGTGATCCTAATCACCCATAGTTACATAAAAGCACTGTGGTCTCACAGTCAAACATTTGAGAATGATTCACCAATGGAAAACATGTCATGGGATATCCATGAACTATAATTCTGTTCTATAAAATGAGTTACATAAACTAATATAAACATAAAAATACGGGATATGAAAAAATAAACAAAAAGAGATAACAGAACTTAAAACATTTTATAATTTATAAGAATTAAAAATGTATAATATTCCCAAGCAAGCATAAATAGACAGAAAATATGAACATGTAAAAAGATAATGATACACAACATCTTATAATATCTAAAATTTTAAAACAATCACATGTTCTATAATCCATTATAATATCATATCCACCATGACAATACAACCATGAACTATGCCAATCATAAAGGTACATGAAATAGCATGGTTACCTTAATATTACTGATGTCATGTGAACCAAAGTTTACATAATAGCAAGAGTATTTGTATGGAATTTATCTACATAATCCAATAACGTTAGTTTGAAATACATATTAAAAAATTTCACTTTTTAAAACCATATTTATATATAGAAATAATTTTTTTCAAAACCAAAAATATTTTAAAAAATAAGTAATAAAGGATCAATAAAAAATGAGTGAAATTGTATTTAATAAAAAATATAACTAATACATACATGGCATAAGAATAAGAACAATAAAATGTGTATATGAATCAAAGTGTTTTATCCATAAACTAAAGGACGTTTAAATCATACAATACAAAATAAATATTCATCATTATCTCTAAACAATGGGCACTTTTATTACATAGTTTAAGACAAAGTGCACTAGCCGACTAATTGAGTACAATATGTTTAAAATTTATATCGTTCTTGCGTTGGCCCTATATTTTCTCCATGTACTCCCTCTTTACACATAAGTGAAATTTATCCTATGGTCTCCCAAGCTCCCATTGGTGATTTTACTTTCTATACACCATTTAATCCTCAGATAATGGTCTATAGCTATTCTATGACATAAACTAAAGCTTTAGTAACAAACACCACCCACAAAAACAAGTTCTCCCATGTTCTATACATTTCAAAAAAATTAACTATTACAAATACTCGTTTATTAAAAAATAAATTTTAATAAAAATTTATAAATCAATCGATATTAAAAAATATTAAAACCCCATTTAAAAATATATTATAAAATGAAAATAAAATTTGATGAATTTTTTTAAAAACATTTCATGCATTAAAAAAATACTTTGTAAAATCCATTTCATACCATAAAATTCACGTAAAACTGGAAGAAATAATAAAAACAAGGATAAATAATAATCATGAACATATTTTTATTTAAATTTAATAAATATAAATAAAAAGGAATCAAGAAGAAAATACAAAACATGGAAATTAACCGCTGTGTAAAGCCCCTAAATTGAAAAAAATTACATCATAAAATAAAAATGGAATCAATAGATAGTGTTCCTCACATACCTAAATAACTAGAATGTAATTTAAATCACTATCCAATATAATAGGTTTTTCCATATGGATTGATAGGGTTTCATAACTACAAGAAAATGGGAGAATAAAATGTCAAAAAGGTGAAGGATGAATAAATAAAGATAAAACATGCTTACCTTATAAAAAATGACCAAAAACTCATAGAGAGTCACCATAAAATCAACAGAATATGAGATACGGACTAAAGAGAAGGTAATGCTTGTGACTGAAGTAAAATATGGATTCTTTTGGTGTAAAATCTATCAATGGTATAAAGTTAAATTCTGAAAATTATAATATCTTGGATAGCACTTGCGGTTTGGTCACTAGGATCAGTAAATAGTGTGTCACCCTTGGAAGATTCAGTATCTCCCAAAAAAATTCCACAATATTCTTGAAGACCTTATGTAATGACATTGGCATAATTATCATAGATAAAGTGGTTACATTATAAAATTTTCACTAGATACAAGAAATTTTATCCCTAAGTACAAAATCGTATAGTAGTGTATGTAAATTAGATACATACTTTTATATCACCTTAAATTCGAAAACAAAAAATACATATTGAAAGTAGATATAAAAAATCATTGAACTCATTCAAATATACCTTCTTTATATCCATTGTAAATAAAGAAAACTATGGGTGATATACAATGCTTACTATGGCTTATGTACATTGGAAGTTATCATGAATTAATATTTAATAATCCTTATAGAAAAGTAAATAATTGAAAATATATTCAATTAATTCAAAAACAAGTGAATGAGGAATAATATTTTATGAATATATAGTGATCATATAATTTCATATACATAACCACATAAGCTTTCTATTTATCCATGGATATCATAATTATTGAAATAATCACGCAAAAATAAAAATCAAATCCCATAATGATGGAATGTATAATGCCAAACATCATAGACTTACCATCAAGGCCTCATGCCAAGACATTATATATTAATACGTAAGTCCTCATCCAAATATCCAAGATAGGCCACCTCATAAGAATTATTCAGGAATTTGGAGGTTTAATCAGGATTATTCAGTCAAATAATGTATCCAATGAATTCATCATATTATATGTGAGAATAATAATTCAATACATAATAAATATAAACAACCATAAAAAATAATACTCATAAGAAATGAAAATATTTCCCCAGTAATACTAATCATAAACCATCTAGAGAAAGAATAATGATTGTATGATTACAACATATCCCTAGTGGAGAATATGTAAAATAGTGAGTTATTATCATTGATGAATAGAAATAAAATTACATATCATTAATAAATTATTGGGGAATATATCAATTTCACATTGAAATTCACTTTTATTAACTAAAAATATCAAGAATATTTGGGAAAAACTTTTAAATTAAAATAATCAAATATACATATACAGGAAAATTTTAATAATTGAGGAGTCTTGATGGTTGAAATTTAAATTCATGTTTATTACATTTGAACAAATATTTTATTAATATTTCAGATAATAATATAATAATTACCTTATTTGTAAAATAAAAATTATATTTTTTAAAAAATTTATTATAAAATTTAAAACATCGATAAAAATTTAAACAATAAATTATTTGTTAAAAGTAAATATTTTCCTTAAAAAAATTACAGAATATGAGGGAATAGAAGAGAAATATTCCCAACAGATTAGAAAAATAAATTTAATTTTCTTTATAACATTTGTTTGGTATATTAAGTATTTAATAAAAAAATGAATGTTAAAGTTGAAATTTTTATAAATAACTGTTGGAGATGAAATACATTGTGTTTATGATGGAAATATAAAATAATTATCCCAGTAAAAATTTATAAATAAAAAATACCAACTACAGATGATGTTTGAAAATAATCTTATACCAGTTTGGTAAATTTTGAATCATAAACCACATGAATGAATAATTCGGAATAATTTTTAAATTACAGTAAATATAAAGGAATCATGATACACCATATGAAAGAGGTAGTATATACACCATATGAAAGAAGAATTTGGTGAATAAGATATATATCTCATGGAAATATAAGTGAGATTATAAATACTTAAAAATATCATATCCTTAAAATGACAAATAATCTTTAAAGTGATTATGTTTAAAAAATGATAATCTATAAACAAAATTTAAATATAATATAAAATATCAGAGAAAATTACACATATATCCTTAAAATATCAATGAAAATAAAGGATTAATATAATTCAGTGAAAACAAATTGAGTTAAGAAATACATTAGAACTTGGAAAATATTAATTCAAAACCACTTGAATGAAATAATTTTAATTGAACATCAAAAGACCATTATTTGTGAAGGATTAAGGATAAAACATGTAAAAGGGAAGTATATACACTATATTAAATAAATTGGTTTCTAACATTAAATTTTTGTTAATTATTAACATAATTAATTATATTTATCAATTTTATTATTCATATTATTTTATTTTTTACCATTGTAAATATAATTAATTAATCAATTGTGTTCGTGTTGGTTGTTTTCAAGATATACTATTCTTATGTCTCAGATCACTTCGGTGGGTTGACTATGGTAAAATAGGTAATTGTTACATCATATAAACAAATAAAATAATGAAATAATTATAACTTTTATAAATCAATTATACTTAAAAATCCAATTATGAATTATGTATATGAAAAATTATCTATGTTAAAATCATAGAGATGGTAAGTCATACGTATGAATTAGTAGTATTTACACTTTTCAACAATAATATTAGAATAAAGGAAAGTATAATTTTATATATGAATTATGATAGTTATATTTTAAATATAACATTATTTAATTATGTATACTAATATATATAATCTATGTGATTCAATAATAAAAAATGAATCAGATCTATTCATAGAGGTAGTTATCCACACAATCACACGAAAAATGTTATCATCATTCAATGAATATAAAGGTAAGAAAATAAATTATGTATTAAATTTAAATAAAATAAATATTTGATGAATATAATAAATATGTATTAAATCCTTCTATATAAACATTATTGATTGGTTTTCATGAGAAAAGAACTACATCGGTTCATCGGTCGGTAGTTCACTATATAAATGAATGATGGTTTTGTTTCCCCTTTTATTGAGCAGTAGATGGTTATATATTGTTAAAGAAACATAATAAAATATAATTATATGAGATGTACTAATGTTTTTATATCATCATTGGTGAATAATATTTTGAGGAGGTGGAAGAAGAAATAAAAAATTCCATGTTAAGAATGATACTTGTTCTCAGAAAACCTCTTTAATTTAACCCTAAAATCATTAAAAAGAGGGTTCTATAATATCCTCTAGAACCATATGAAATGTAAATGGAATTAAATAATTTATTTTTTTATTTATTTGATTAAACAAATAGTCCTTTATGTTTGGTGAAAATGGGAGAGGGATTTTCCTTTTGTCATGGCTGAAGGGGAATTCCTAAAACTTTTTAAATTATACAATTAATATAAATTAATTTTGAAATTCAAATGGATAAAAATTTAAAATTGTAGAATATATGATTATTATGGGTATATATAACCTCATAAAATAAAATATGCATAAATTTAGATAAATATTTTACCCTTATCACTTTGTTTTAACCGGAATTTTCTATTTTTGGCAAGTATGGTGATATAAATATTTTTATTATTTATAGGTCAATATGGATACTAAAATGATGATAATTGGCCAAAAATTTAAAAGGAATTATACTTTTAACAAAATCCCAATAAACTAACCAAATATATGAATTTTTGTATTTTTAAATCTATTAATAAAATATCACATATTATAAAATATCGTTATGTTCATTTTTTGTACTATTTATTAAATTTACTTTGAAAATATGATGATAAAAATAGAATTAAATTATAATCCTTTAAAACATACCAAATATTTTTCTTTTAATAAATAAAAAATTGTAACACTATAACATACTCAAATTATATTACTTTTATTATATTTTTAGAATTCATTTATTCTATTTATTTATTTAATTAAAGAGGTATTGTTTCAGTGTATCGTAATACTTTAATGTAGTTATAAAATCTAGAATAATTAAAAATAAGTTATAATATTGAAATTATTTTTATTAAACTTAAAATAACCAGTTAGATTCATTTGTAACATACATTAATCCCTCTAGAAATACTTCATAGTTTTTTAATTTCAATAGAGTGGCATTTTATCATTTTTAACTTAAATTATTATTTTGCTCATAATAAAAGTAATATCAAATGAATTTTCCATATATTATAGTATTTTATGTAAATATATTATATACAATCTATCAATTAGATAAAGTAAATTTTTAGCATTAATTGATATTTTTTTGGTATATTTAACATTAATTACCAAATTAAACATTTTATCAGGACGATACATTTTCACATTTTTTACACTTCATAATGAAAGAATCTTAAATGAAGTTATTAAAAAAATTTATTTATTTTGATAACAAATTTGGAATCCATGTAATTGAATTAAATATATATAATTATGTGAAATTTATTTCATTGTTGTCCCGTAAAGCATGATGAAAAATATAGTTTTTCTAGAAAAAATGTTAATTTTTATGCTTAAAAGTATTTATATACTAAAATTAAGTATAAATTTTAATCTTTGGTAATTAATTGTACTATTTATATCTATTGGATACAAATATTATCTTAAAATAAATAATAATTTTTTTGTTCTTTTCAATGAAAATAAATTAAAAAAATTCAAGGAAGAGATATTTTTTACTATTTAAGTAAAATCTAATCATTTATGAAATATCCAAAAATAATCACCATAATATTATTTTGATATATTCATTTAAAAATGGTGCTTATATTTTTAATTAATTTTCAAAAACTAGCCAAAATTAATTATATTATATTTGATGAAAATATACATAAATAATTTTTAAATAAAATTTATTTTTGAAGCATTAATTGATTTTACAAAAAATAGGGAACATATATATAAATAAATTGATAATATATATATCTTTTATAAAAATTTCTTTACACTATAGTTATTCTAATTTATACCTCCAATTTTAATGGGTAGGTTTAATTTTCATGATTAAATAATAATATTTTAACAATATATCATTGTTTGTTATAACTCAGTGTTGTGTGTGACCCAATCTATTTGAGAAATTATATTTATTTGTTGAGAAATATATTATAGAATATCATCATGTAAGATTCTACACCCTTATATAAATTTCTCCACAAAAATTCAATCTCTTTCTTCAATGATTTAATACTTCAGAATATATTCCTTGAAACCCCACATCATAAAATGGTTTAATAAAACATTATCTTAGAATGTGGGAAAGGGAAATATGAATTTTATATAGAAGAAAACATAAGTATATTTTATAAATTGATAATATTAGTGTAGAGTGAATATATAGATATTATGTAAAAATGATATTTCCGAATAATAATAATGTGTGACATAGAACATTGATCTTTAAAAGGTGAGTGATCATGAGAATGGTAATGATCACAAAATATAAATCTGATATGGGTTAAAAGAACCATTGATTCATCATAATTTTTTATTTGGATAAAGTTTTTTTTTCAAGATCCTTTTCTTAGATTTTAGGAATTACTTTAACAACTAGACTACTAAAATATTTAAATATTATTACCTATTATATAGAATTTCATCATGTAATAAATATCTACCATAGTATCAGATTTTACTCTAAACAATTAGTATTTGAGATGATTTTATTATTATTGAAACACTAAAATCAACTTTTAATGGATCACATGATCCAAAAAAAATGAAAATAAAAGTCTCCCATTTTTTAAAAAACTGAAAATATAGTAAAGTATAAGATAATTAAAAAATTAAATAAGCATTCATATGAAGTAAAACTACATTAATTTCAAAAATTCTATAGTTAAACAAATGGTCAACATGGACCATTCAATATAAAATAACCTATTTTATAAATAAACACAATAACCATAAAAATAAAACAAATAGCCACAAATGTTATCTTATACACTTTATCTCATGTCTCCTAAAACATAATAACATTTTTTCTAATATAATCATTTATGATAAACATAAAGTTTATATATACATCAACCTAATACAAAATTTCCCAAATTATAATTAATCACCTAAAAATCCCAAAAAAATAAAAACAAATTCTATATTTACATTACCATAGTCAACATAATCATTATCCATCAAATCATTTGTGTAAAAAAGTCATACTAACTAGCTCCTCACATATGAAAGTGGTAATTGATACACCCTTGATTCCCTTTGGTTCTGGATATTAACTCCATGGACTCTTATAATGCAATGGATTAATTCCTATAATATGATTTGTCAATTTACTGAAAATATATTATTATAATTCTTATAACAGTCCCATGAATATAAGGAACATCCAAAGAAATATCAATCATAAAATAACTTTTTAACCACTATAGTTTCTTATACAAATTATTTTGAAAAAAGGAATTATAAAATATAATTTTCTATTATTACATTAACATCAATGATCATATTATCCCGATAGGTAATAAAAAACAGAAAACCAATTTAAACATAATATAAAATAATTACTAATCAAATAATAATTACACTAAAACATGTATTAATATCAAGGGTTGTAATCCATAAAAGTTTACAGAAATATTCTTCTTCATTATAAATCCCACCACATAAATAATAAAATGGGGGATCTTGGTCATCAAACATATGGTTGACCATAGACTTAACAACCCAAGACACATTTTTCATTACATAATTCATTCATGGATATCATTAATTCAAATAAATCATAATGGTTCATAATGAAAATTTGAATTATCTAAATCATATCCCCCAGGAGTTTCAAACTACATATTTAGTAGGGTAACACTCACCATGCATTAGAATTTTGTACAAGATATACTTCATTAACTCTTTTATTTGTTTATTACCTCTAAATTAATTTGTTCCAACACAAGATCCACTTGTAGTATCGAGGAAAGAATTTATAGTAATAAAAAACATAATATATACCTTACAGAATGTTTTACTATGATATACTATACATAGACTTGTCCTCAAATTCAATCTTATATTTATGTTTCATAATATATTTTTTCCTAAATATAGTTATCATGGTTTCTACAAAACATGATCTAATATAAACTATAAAGTCCCCTTCCATAGTAGCCCAATTTTTATGGTTACGTTATTAAAAATGGAACTAGATATAATGAATCACATCCCAATGGATTGAATGGTTTATTTATCCTGGTAAACTAGATACATACTTGGATTTAAATTACATTTGAATGTGTAAGATAAAAAACATAGTGAAGGTAATTATTAGGAATCCCTGAACTCATTTGTAGATAACATCTTCATATCCTAGGGGATGTAAAAATATGATGATATAAAATTCTCAATAATGGTTTTTTACAAAAAAATAAATCATTCATAAATAAGGGAAAATAAATTTTGAAATTTAAATAAATTAAAACACATACCTTTTAATCCAAAATATAGGAACGAAGAATAATATGGTAGAAATAAATGATGATAAAATATGACATATAAATAAACATTTGATCTTGAAACATATACATGGATATCATAATTGTCAAAATAATCATATAAATATCAATAAATACTATCATAATGAAAAAATTTATAATTATGGATATCATAAACTTACACTTAATTCCACATTCCATGGAATATTATTGATATGGTAAACGCCTTGAAAAAATACACAATAGAGTTGGTCTTATGAGATTTAATAATGCATCAAGGGGATATTGAAATACATAACATCACATATTAAATTCAATGCATTCATCTTATAAAATTAGAGAAAAAATCCAATACAAAATCAATATAATCATTCATATTGAAAAACTATCATATACAAAGTAAATATTTACCAAGTCAAAATTATCACAAAGAATCTATAAAAATAATAAGGTATCTGTCATTATCACATATCTATAGAGTCACATAAACAAATAATGGGTTCTTGTCAACAATGAATATAAACAAAATAAAATATCTTTAAAATATTCTTCAAGAACATACCCTTTTCACATTGAAATACATTTCTATAACTAAAAATTTCCATAATATTAAAAAAATATTATCTTTGAAAATAATCATTGGAAATTTTAATTTTACCTTCAAATGATTGATAATTAATTATGAAATTGAATTTTCATCATGTCATAACATTAAAATAGTGAGTCTTTCAAATTTTTGGTAAAAAATCAATAAGTACCTAGTTCATAAAAATTATAGATGAATCCTTCCAAAACATTTTGGAAAAATTTCAACATAGGTAAAAATATATTTATGACATATATGAGGAATATTAAAAACATTCTTTAAAACATATTATTGAAAATATGGGCACAGTAGAAAAATATTCTTGAATGACTAGAAAAACAATGTTTATTTTCCTCAGAAACACTTCTTTGTATCTTGTCTATTTAAAGGAGTAAAATTTTAAGAAATATGTAAAATTAATTTTAGAATAAATTATATTTGGATGAATATAGAAATTTTAAATAATTGTCTTATGGGGGACGTAAACATAATCAATCCCATATAATGTTGATATTATGAAATAAACCCTTAACACATTGGAAACATTTAAATCATAAGCCCTAAGAAATAAAAACGTCAAATAAATAAATAAATAACATTAAATACAATGGATCCATTATATGACATATCAAATTATAAGTATATACTCTATAAGATTTCATAATGTGATGAATAAGACATATGTCTCATGAAAAGAAAAATGAGATGAAAAACCCTTACAAAGACCGTATCATTGAAATGGGAATTAATAAATGAAATTATTATGTGTGAAAAGTGTAAACCAACATAATAGAATTAAAAATAAAGCATGAAATAATAATAATATATTATATATATAATCATTATCATTTCAAACACAATGTATAATTAATACAACCCAATGAAATGAACATGAGCAATGAAACACCTTAATACTTCTTAACATTCAATTCATACTCCTATGTATAAAATAATTTTAATAGAAACATAAAATAACATGAATTATGAGGGATTCATGGTATAAAATGTAAAAGGTATGTATATACAATATATTAAAGAAACTATTTCATAACATTAAATTATGCCTCGATGAAAGGAAAATTGAGATGGAATACTTTACCTTAGGCCAGACTCATAACATACATAATTTATCATCATAAATAATAAACATATTTTAATTATTTACATTCTTAAATAATTAAATTTTACTATTCCGTTAATTTTATTTTCTATAATTTAATATATAATTGTATAGTCAATTTTTTTCGTGTGGATTTTTTCGATGATATTTAGTTCATATGTCCAAAATGACTTCAGAAGGATGAATAAAGTAAAAGTGTTCAATATTATAAATTAAATATAATGATAATAATTAAATAAATTTCATTTTTATACATATAACTTTATATTGAAACCATCCATGAAATATGGTTATGAAAAATTTACTATGTTAGAATCATAGAGACGGTAAGTCATACGTACTCATGAGAAACGTTTCTATTCTTCAGTGATCATGACAGAATTAAGGTAAGTATTAATTCATATATATTGAAAAATAATTATATTCTATATACCATATTATTTCATTAAATAATATTATATTATCTATCCATTTAATGTGGTAATGAAAACTGAATCAAATCACTTCGTGAAGGTGGTAATCCACACCTATGCACAAGTGACATTTTTATATTTCATTGAATGTAATGCCACAAAAATATATAATATATTAACTTAATATGATTATAAATATGTCATAAATATGATATATATTCATTAAATCAATAATCATATATATTGTTCAGAGGAGATGATGTAAAATGAATTACATCAATTGGTGAGGTGGTAGTCTTTATTCACAAAAATGATTGTTTTGTATCCCATTAGGTAGAAGATGAGATGGATGTACGTAATAAATTTAACATAATAAAATTTAAAAATATTATATATAATTATTTTGTTATATAATTATGGTTTAATAATATTATAAGTTGGTGGAAGAAGAAATTAATCAAAAACTCTTGATTAGAAAAAATTCCTCTTATTTTAGTCTACTTATTTTTGTTTTTACAAAAATAATTATTATGAGGGTTTTCTAATAAAACTGAAGAATATATGATGTAAGAATTGAATTAATTAATCTATTTTGTAAGGTTTAGTCCGAATCAAAAATTTTATGATGTTATAATAATATAGGAGTGTTGTGTCATATTGTAATGAGTAGAGGATCATTGTTGGAATTTCAAAAGAATTCAATTAAAATTAATTAATTTTCATACTATAATAAATCAAAATTGATGATATTATTTTATAATATTATAGAGAATCTAAATTATCACATTAAATAATTTATTATTAGATTAGGTTTTACCCTTATCACATTGTTTTAACTCGTGTTAACCCTTTTTAAAAGTTATTTTCATAATAAAGTTTTTACTATTTATGTATCAAGCGATTCCTATAGAAGGAACAATTACCAAGAAATCAATGAGTTTTTATATTCTCAAACATATACCAATCAAGTATATAAATATAATATATTTTTTTTGAATTTCAATTCATTCAATAAAATATCATTTTTTATAAAATATCATTATTGACATTTTTGGTTCTAATCATTTAATTTTACTATAAAAACATAAAGACAAAGAAGGAATTAGATTACAATCTTTTAAAAAATCCATATTATTTTATATTAATATATTAATTTCATAAAAAAATAACTTATTTAAATTTTATTACATCAAGTACTTTTGATAATGATTTATTTTATTTTCTTATTAATTGAATGAATATTTTGTCAGTGTAACGTAAGAATTTAAGTTAATTCTATAGTTACTAAAAATTATATATAAATTACCATCATGATGATAATTTATTATTATCAAAATAAAAATTATTATTAACTCATAAATTATTTGCACCCCAACGTAAACATAGAATAGTTATTTTAAAGAGAGTGTCATTTTGTCTTTTTCATTACATAAATTTTTATATAGGTCATATTCAAAGAAATTAGGCACTAAGATTACGTATATTCTACTAAAGGATGCGAATTTACAATATCAAATCATAAAATATTTTAAATTAAATTTTTGTGGTCAATTATTAATCATTATCATATTGTTTTTAACATTAATAACTATATTTTCATTTCTACCCTTGTGATAAATTTTTATTCTTTTTATTATCCATTAGGACCACAAATTTAGTCCAGACTATTAAAAACCATTAATTATGATAATTATAAATATGAAATCCATTTATGAAATGGAAATTTATATAATTTAAAAAAATTAATCTTATAATTATCCCGCTAAGTACGATCCAAACAATTTTTTTCTGGAACAAATACATATTTAATTATAATTTTATTTAATAAGATCATGTATAAAATGAATTAACATGTGATTAATTATTTTATTTATATAAAATGAATAAATTTTTTAAATTTTTATCTAATTTGGAATATTATTGGGATTTTCAATGGAAAAAAGTGCACATTTAAAAAAAATGGTATATTTCATATTCACTTAAATATTAATCATTTTATAGAAATACCAAACTTTCAAAAAAAATTAAACTGGATACGATAATTTCCAAAAAAAATTTCTTTATTCAAAATAATTATCTAAATTTGATGTAAATTAATTATATTATTTCATTGTAAAATTTAATGAAAAGTATTTTTGGGGAAAATATATTTTTAAAGAACAGAATGATTTCACTAAAAATAATGTAATTATTAATAATGAATTTTAAATATATAAATACTTTACAATTTTTTTAACAATGTTGTTATTCATATTCATACCTCTGATTTTAACCGATAGGTTATAATGTTCATGATTAAAAAAATAATATTTTAACATTATATCAAAGGGTGTTTAAACTCGGTGTTGCATGTAACAAAATATATTAGAGAAATTAAATTTATTAAAAGAGAAATAGATGATAGTATCATGGGGTGTTACACTTTTACATAATCATAAAAACAATGTGTAATGAATTCTAAACTGGACTATCCCCAATCACCCCTCTCATAAGGTAGTAACATAGTAACTCTTAACAGTGTCTAATACATTCACCCATACTAACTTATATAAAACCATAGTTTCATTGACACCAAAATTCCTTGAAGTAGAAGAATATATAAATAAAACTCAAAACAAAATGCACTAGTGACTCAGTGGTCTTCAAATTATAAAGTTGATTTCTACCCTTACCTTATGAACTTAAGATTCATCCTTTTAAAATACATGAGTTTTGAGTCTTTTTATTCCCTTAAAATGGATATAGTAAAATTAAATTTCACACTTAGAGGATCAACCACCTTATTTTCCATCCTTGGTTGGTAATGGATTCAGAAATCATAATATTAGATTAATTCCAACAATTCCATTTGGTTAATTTTTATATCATTCTATGTGAATATTTATTTCCATCTCTTATAGTCATTATAGATGTCACGCTTCCAATCATAGAGATAATGGAACCAAACCATTAAGGTAAAGATCACTACCACAAGATCCAAACCACGTGTCATCTATTTTTTCACATGAAATTTTAATTTACATAAGGCTTAACCATATACTATATGATTCTATGTGACAATACATCCAAAACCATTTAATGAAGCTTCACTATATATTACCATCCAGTCTTCTCTGAGATGTAATGTAGTAATACATGTGGTGACCAATATATTCAAATTATCTTTGAATATTTTTCACAAATTCTTCTATATTGAGAAACTTCCACCCTTTCAATATTAACTTGGTCATCTTATTTGAATATTTTAGGAAATTTATCATAGATTTTATATAATATCCTCATAATAAAGGAAACAATGTATTTTATAAATTTGAATGGTCTCGACCATTCTTCTATTTTTTATATCATTGAAGTATAAAAATATATATATTCATATATGATTAAATAACCCGTGAGTGATAATTATTATAGTCATATTGAACACATAAAACCTTTATAATATAATTTCACTTTTCAAAGGTTCTTGAAAAAAATCATCAGCTAATTCTTACGGTTATCCTTTCTCTTAAATAAATGTGAATTACAACCATAAATATTTCCAAAAAAAATCTAAGAAATATCTAATGAATATATTCATTATATTCCTTTTTATTATTTAGATATATATAAATCTGAAAATCATTATTATGAATTCATAGTTTTATTCCTTGCATGCAATGTCTTCTTCACTACATATTATCCCTTTACCATTAATTAATGGAATTTATATTTAAAGTTTACCATAAATTAATATTTATCTCCTAATTGATAATAAAATAGATTAGTATGGGGAATAAGATACTTTTTTCATGATCATAATATTCTGGAGTTTATGAAAATCAATTAAAAAACACATTAATCAATCCTTTTTCTAATCATAGAGAACCAAAACACCTTATGGATAAGCACATATGAAAATAAAACTCTTATCTATATTTTTCTAGAGATTCTTTTTCAATTCACCCAATTTAATTATTTCCATTATATAATTTGTAATTTATTCCAAAATAGAACTATGTATATATTTAATAGAAAATGGAACCTCGTGATGTGGGATAAGACTAAGTAATATTTCTAAAAAAAAATTAATATATTCCAAAAAAATATGCATATATCTGACCATTTTAGTAAAATACCCCTCATTATTTTTTATTGGGGTGTATATAATATAAGTAAATTCAATATGAATATCATGGTCATGCATTAACTAATTGATGATAATATGGTTTATTTGGGATAGTAAATGTGACTTATCTGTCCTAGAAATTAATATGATATTTATATAAATAGATATAATGTATGCCTATAATCACATTGAATTCAAATAAACGATGAATTATTATATTTGAAGGAATCATATTCACACAAAATTCTATCAATGATGGTGGGTATACATGAGATTACATTATCATAGTATTAGGAGTTTATATTGATTATTAAGTATTTAATCATTAGGTAGTGAATTTATTCATATACAAAATGTTCAAAATATGAGGGATTTGTTAAAAGATAAACCATATAAAACATTTTTTGTTATAAAGTGGATGATAAGTTTACCATTCACCATATTATGTTTATGAATCACTTCTATTTTTGTGATATCATAGGATTTACCTTATTGCATTGAATTATGAGGCTCCAAAAATTGATTATTTCGACTTACCCTTAAATCAGCTAATTGATTCAAATAATGTATAAACATCAATCATTTTATGAATTCGAGTATAGTTGGTGTACTATCAAGGATAATTTTTACCTTTTTTCAATTAATTGTTCTATTTTCCTCCTTTTAGAAATCACATGAATGATGCCATTATTTTCTGTTGGTAAAAATGTTCATTGAATCGATGAGGAAATTACATAGGTTATTATTATCACATTTTTCCACCACATGTTTTAGCATTCAATATTAATTATCACATCATATTACATTTCATATATTTTGATCCATGGTAATGAAATGATTCCCTGGTTTCCTTTTCCACCTTAGTTCCGTGTCAAAAAATTTCCTCTTAGTATACGATGATTCTTATAAATTAATTTTATTAGAGTACACTATTTTAGAAATAAAATAATAATTCAATATTACTGTAACATCCCAGGTAAATAAATAATATTACATTCTAATTTATATCAATATTTTTTAATAAAATTTTAATATTACTTTAAGGGGAATGCTATGCTTGATGGCGTACCCAATAAGCAACAACGAGTTTCTTTGAAATCTTATGTTGCACACTAATAATATAATAATATTATAATAGTTAACGCCTAAACATTATAATGGAGGGAATGAACATAAATAACTAAAAAATGATTAATTACGTTTGTTAAATATTTTTACATTCATCCAATAAATGTTAGAGTCTTAAAATCCAAATGGATCCAATTTTAAGAAAAAGTACTCTAATATTTTTAAAAGATTGTTTTACCGCCTTTTGACGGCGAACCTTTTCAAAATCTAATTTTTGAAAATTTTATAATCTCTATTTTTCAAAATAAACATATTATCTATTATTGGTACATTTAAATATACTTTTTTTAAAATTTTGGCATTTTTCTGAAATTGTTCATTTTTTAATGAATAGTGAAAAATACTGCATTTTATATCAAAAATACTTTTTCATATAATTTAAATATATGGATATATTATCTTTTTAATTGTTTTTAAAGTGTAATTATAATATATTTTTACCATTTAATTAAACGGTGGTCATTATAATTAATTTCACTTTGGAAATGGACATAGACAAGTGCCAATCTTTTTATAGATATTGCTTCAAAAAAACCCGCTATTTGTTTGGACAAGGGAAATTATATTTAAATTAATTATTTCAATTTCTGTGTATGGAATTTGGTAAAATTTATTCCATATTTGGAATCAGAAGATCCAAATTATGTAATTAAGACTCTTTTTTTGGACATTATGAATAGTACTGATGGTAATTATCTTTAATTATCGTGATTAATTAGTAATCGGGTAGTTAAGAATAATAAAATAATATCATAATAATAACAAATGACCCCAAACTGTGTCATAATGATACTTGTTGTGTCATGGACGACCATGGGATGCCTTTTTCAAAACTTTTGGACTCCATGGAATCAGTTTTTTGTGATAGTGAAACTTTATCATTTATTTTTAAAGAAAGGAAAATATAAAAAAAGTATGTATCACCCAAGTAAAACAATTTTAGTTTTTTCTATCTAAATTATATATTAGACTATAATTATTAATTGTAACGATTAAAATATTTCATACATCATATTAATTTTTTTATAATTTTTAGACATTAAATAAATTACTTTGTTTATGACACCATGATGATGCAGCGATTACCTCATTAATGAACGATTTAAATAAAATGAAAAGATAATGTAAAATCTAAGACTTACACTTGGTAAAAACTTATTGGATGAGTATATTTCGAACCCTTATCACATTATCCTAGAAATATATCAATTTGGGACTTTTAAAATCTGAAACTAATTTTAAAATAAAGTAACATTTCTTGACATTCCATGAGTGCCCCTCCTCCCTCTTATAAAAGGCCCCCAGCTCGATCTCCTTACCCACACCTCTCAAGCATTTGGCTTGGAAAAAACCTGCCCATTTCATCTCTCCACATCCCTATCATCATCATTGAATCCTCACCTTAGGTATAATGCTCTTCAAGAAACCCTTTTGGTTCGAACCGAAGGGAGTGAACCGATTTAAAGGTAATGTCTTCTCTTATGTTCTTTTGTTTTATTTTGCTTCTCCAACCCCCTAAACTCTTTTTATTAACATCTTTTGTAACAAAAAAAGTTTCTTAAATATACTATGATGTTTATATAAGAAGTATTCTAGCTACTCTTACACACACACATCTGTCTAATGGTTAATGAACATACTGTTTCTGTGGATGGTGAATTACAGACTAACGAAATGATGATTGTTCAATATTCTTTTAACACCGTTAAAGGTGGCCACTATGATGTCAATGTATTTTATATATGATATATATAGTATTTATGTTTTATATATGCTTCTGTATTTTATATTTAAAACATACCTTTATTCTTTGCATGTTGTGCAAATCTGATAATTTCATATGAGGAAGTGTGGACTACCGCCCCCTCAAGTGATGTGACTCATTCATGCAATACATGGAATGTATAAAGAGTGAAATTAATGAACTTATGTGACCTTTATAACATATATATTATACTATAATTGTAATATATATATCTCTCAATTATTTTTAATTCCATTAATATGACAAATAAATGAAAGTATCGTTCATGTGTACGTACGGCCTACCGTCTCCATGAACGGTGTATTTCATTTATTTTTATCTCCAAATGTTATGGAATAGTTTAAAATGAATATGTACAGTATATATATGATATTTAAATCATTTATACTATTATATAGATGATGTACATATAACTACATGGAGAATTCTTTTCAAACAAGTCCATTTTTGACTCATGTACCAAACATCGACAAAAACATCTGATATGAACTCACATAATTAACTAATTATTATAACATTATAATATGTGATATGAATTGAATAATAAACTTTAAAGTAGTTCCTTAAGATATTATAAATTGAAAAAAGTTTATTATTTAGTAATATAGAGAAACGAACAAGACGAGTCAGACTTGAGGTAAGGGATCCTACCTCTCTCTTTCTTTTTAAGTACCCTTTTTATGTAACTTCATATTCCTTATCTTGGGGGATGTTATTTTATATTACTATTGCTGTAAATTTTATGTTAATATTATTATAGACCCTATTTTATCTCATCAATCCATTTTTGGATGTTTTATGTGGTGTCGTTAGGCTGCCGAATTTTCATAAGGGGATTTTCATCTCACTTTTTATTCCCGTGAGATTCATGATACATTTTACACTATTTACTTTTGTGTGGTGTATGTACTTCCCCAATATTTTACTATTTGTATAATATAATCTCAATTATGGGTATTTACATCTTCATTTTATGACCCTTCTTTCATGGGGTGTACGTTTCGAAAGTTGCCGAAATCGGTAAGGGAACATTTCACACTCCTCTTTTTAAAAGACTTATTTTGTTAGGAATTTTAATTTACATGTTTTTATGACGGGATATGTTCTTACATATCCTTATTAATGTAAATTTTATGTCCATGTGATGAGATACAATTTTCTCTCTCATCAACTAGTTTTATGAATTTTAAAGTGACGTAGTTAGGCTGTCGAATTTTACCAAGGGAACTTCTTAACCCAATTTCAATTTCTTTGGGTTCAACATGTAGTTATTGAATATTTCATCCTTTGAATATGTGTGAATGACATTTTATTTTTTTACACTTAATATCCACTTATAATGGGTGTATTTATATTATTCACTCGTAATTATAAGATTGATTTATCCTTAATTTAAGGATACCTTCTTTATAAGGGATTTCATCTCATTTTACATTTCTATTGAGAGTTAATTGTTTTTATGCACCAATTAACTATTATATGGTGTATATACTATCCTTTGGAATATTATATCATGAATCCCTTTATTCTCATGATATTATAAAGTTCTGATTAAATGTTATTCCTCAATTATTGTATTCAAGTGTCTCTCATTTTGTTAAAACCCCTTTAAATAAAATATCATTATAAATGTTTTAATGATTTATTCTTATAAATATTTCTAATTAATTTCCATGTTTTCCAATTGTTTTTATGGATTTATTTATATTTATATTAATGGTTTAAAATTTTAAAATCTTAAAAGTGGTATGAGACACTTTGATTAAAAAATCTCTTTATTAAATGTTTTAAATGGTTTTGAAAATGGTTTTTAGAATGGATTCAACATTTCAATATCTTAAAATGTTATATTGTTATTTCAATATGGGAATTCTATCATTCCTTTATGCTAAAGTTATGTTCTATGATTATGTTATGGTTCTTGGGAATTGTTTATGAATACAGGTGGTTCCGTGATAAACTAAGGGCGGGTGAGCCCGATATAGCTCTCCAATTAATTGGGTAATATGAAGGGGTTAAACGCTAAGGTTTCTCCAAATAGATTTAGGGAATATACTGTGATGGGTATTCCAAATGTAACCATGAGGGTTACTCCCTACGTAAGAATGTTATGAATGCCTCAAGTTACCTTTATGTCTTATGATTTCTATGAGTTATTCATAAATCTTATGATATCATGAGGTATGTTAAAGTGCTTATGTTTTATGAGTAATGTATGATTTCATTGATTCTTATGTATACACGGACTGATGTTTTCTTTCCATATTTTTATAACCCTTACTGAGCTTTTTATGCTCATCCCATGTTTTTGAAATGTTTTTCACAGGACATAATATTGAATAGGGTCAAGGATGGGATCAAGGAAATGTGAGGCTATCTAAAACAAGGAACTAGACATGACTCTTTTATTCAAGAGTTTTTATTTTGTGAAAATATGGAAACTGAGTAGATGTGTCTACTTTGTAATCTTTGAGATGTAATAGTTATTTCATAATTCTCTAAAAGTCAAAAACTGAAAATATCCTCAATGTGAATTATTCTATTGAATTCAATATTAAGTAAGGATTAAGGCTGGGTCCTTATAGTTGGTATCCGAGGGACATTTAGATAACATTATAGGTTAGATTGTTGTTTAAGAAAAACTGAAAAGTTGTGTATAACCACAATAGTTAGTATATTAGATTTAGTCATTGTTTTTTTTGAAAGTTAGAATGAGTTTGAGATAACATGGATAAGTATATCTTGGTGTTTAACTTCCTCATTATTATATGATTATTTTACTGATATACTCACACTGAACTTTTTGGTTTTAGTAAATGGCTGGATCTTGCAGGCACCAAAGTAACAATAGACTTGAAAAAAAATTGTGACGGTTTTATGAAAGAACAACTAAATGATATGGGAGCTACAATGAGGACTCTTGTGGTTATCCTCAACAAACTATCTGGAGTCATGATTGACCACCTGAACCTTAGTGATTTTTATACGGCATCGTATATGCGAGAAATAAATCCCTATGGAAGTTCAGGTAATAATCGTAAAGGTATGTATGTTCAAAAACCTATGTGTCAAATACATGGAAATAAACACATAGAAAAATGTTTCAAAGGGATAGAAAGATGCTCTAGATGTGGAAATGAAGTTCATAAAGCAATAACCTTCCATGGAAAAAGGAAGCATCTAATTGATTCTAGGAAAGGGAAACAAGTTTATTCTAAAGGATCGATTGAATGTTTCAAATGTGGTGTGCATGGTCATTATGCAAACACTTGTCCTACAAAGAAGTTTCAGGAATGGGGTCCCCAAGACCGTACAAATATTCTTTTACCAATACCTAATCCCATTCCGATTGAGGATGAAGAAACTGACAATGACCAATGAAAGGTATGGATTATATCTTAACATATGTTTTCCTATTATTGGAATCTTAGGATATGATTCATGATTTTGTTTTTCGGAAAGAATTATTTTAGAATATGTTGAAAAGAAATGGGTAATGGATCATGAAGAATGTTGAATGAGTAAGAAGTCAACATATAAGGGATTCAAGAGTTTTGGTAGATTTTAGGATGGTGAAATTCTTAAATATATTAAGTCTCTTTTGATGATGGGGTTACATTTGAAGACTTTTTATAGTATATGTAACCCTGATGTTTGATATATTAAAACATTATTCAAGGAATAATTATCCATTATTTTTTGGATATAGTTATAAAAAACATTTGGGTTTATATGATCCTTGAATTTGAGGCAATTACTGGTTAATACATTTTGTGTTGCAAAAAGAAAGTTATTAGATAACCTTTGTGGTTAAAATATGTTATGGTTATTTTTGAAGAATTTATCTCTTTTTGGGGAATGTTTTAAGAATTATATATTTTTGGAAAAAGGAAAACATGCAGACCGTGTGACAACTCATCGTGTTGGAAGAAGCTGCGGGAATCGAACCCACAACCAAAGTGCAACTGGTATTTATCGCCTACCACTGGACTACGTGATGTCCCTGGTTAGTTTGAATGATTCTTTTTAGTTAGATGATTTTGTGAATAAATATTATGCTGATTTTGGGTTATCTATGGAAATTATTAGCCTATCATGGAGGATATGTGATTAGGTTAATTACTTTTCAGTATGATACTTTAAGAGTAACTGATGTTATTTTGGAGAAAAATGTTATGATTTATCTTAGGAGACTATGTGATTAAATCCTTCAGAGATTTGGTTTTCAATCTTAGTTTGGTTTACTTTGAATAATTTTATGGATAGATGTTTATTGAATGGTCTTTGTTGAAATTTAGGTTTTTTTTGACAAATTTTGGAGATTATGAGTAGTTTTTCTTTTTGTAAAAAAAATTATCCTTTTTGGGTATTATCTGATCTCTTACTAAACATTTTGGTTTGGTTTTTGTTAAGGTCTAAAGACATGGAAAATATAAAGTTCTCTTTTCTGGATTAGGTGATTCTCAAGAAGTTGATTATAGTACTCTTAATGAGAACAGGTCTTCCTAAATAATCATCTTTTGTAGAAAAAATGAGTTTGAGTAAGGAATCTAGTAAAAGTTGAAAGTGTACATTGAAAGTAAGTATGTTTCCTTATGATTTATTTAAGCTCCAAAATAAATTCCTCAATGAAAAGTAACTTAAAACAAAAATGATGTCTTTTAACTTTTCTTACTCGGGAATCGAATACCGTTTAACCCATCATAATTTTGTGATTTTCTTGTGGTTAACCTTCTCCTAGACATGTTTACTATCACTCTATATCAGAACATGACCATTTTTTCTCTTCCATATACATATTTTCTTACTTGTAATCCTAGTATGGGTTAACTAGGGTGACCTTTGTACTTCTCTCCCTTTATTTAAAAGTGATAGTTTTACTGACTCTTATTCCAATGTGGGACTTTCAATGAAGTTTCCAAGACCAATTTTGAAATTGCAAGGACCCAATTCCCAAAAGCGGGGAAGGATGTAACATCCCGGGTATATAAATAATATTAAATTCTATTTTTTATCAATATTTTTGAATTAAATGTTAATATTACTTTAAGGGGAATGCTCTGCTTGATGGCGTACCCAATAAGCAACAACGAGTTTTTTTGAAATCTTACGTTGCACAGTAATAATATAATAATATTATAATATTTAATGCCTAGCCATTGTAATGGTGGGAATTATGATAAATAACTACAAAATGATTACATATGTTTGTTAAATATTTTTAGATTCATCCAATAAATTTTAGAGGCTTAAAATCTAAAAGAATCCAATTTTAAAAATAAATACTCTAATATTTTTAAAAGATTGTTTTACCGCCTTTTGATGGAGAACCATTTTTAAATCTAACTTTTTACAATTTTATAAGATCTATTTGTAAAAATAAACTTATTCTTTATGATTGGGACATTGAAATTTACTTTGGTTAAATTTTTGTTATTTTTCTAACAATGTTCATTTTTTTAATGAATAGTGAAAAATGCTGCATTTTACATCCAATTTGGTTTTTCATCTAATTTAAAAATATATTTATATTATCTTTTTAATTGGTTTTAAATTTTAATTAGAATATATTTTTACCATTTAATTCAATTTTGGTCGTTAGAATTAATTTTAATTTGAAAATGGACATAAATAAGTGCCAAAATTTTTATATATATTGCTTCAAAAAACCGGCTATTTGTTTTGAAAACGGGAATTATTTTTAAATTAACTATTGAAATTTCTATGTTTGTAATTTGATAAAATGAATTCCATATTTGGAATCATAAGGTCCAAATTATGTAATTAAGACTCTTTTGTTTTTAGACATTATGAATAGTAACGATGGTAATTATCTTTAATTACTGTGATTAATTAGTAATCGGGTAGTTAAGGATAATAAAATAATATAATAATAAGAAAAAATGACCCCAACATGTGTCTTAATTCTATTGGTTGTGTCATGGCCGACCATGTAATTCCTTTTTCCAAACATTGGGACCCCATGGAATAACTTTTGTGTGATAGTGACACTTTATCATTTTATTTTTAAAGAAAGGAAAATATAACAAAAGTATGTATCACAAAAGTAAAACTATTTTAGTTTTGTCTTTGTAAATTATCTCTTAGACTATAAATATTAATTTTAATGATAGAAATATTTCCTACATCATAGTATTTTTTCTATAATATTTAGACATTAAATAAATTTATTTAATTATGATACCATGATGATGCAGCGATTACCTCATTAATGAAAGATTTAAATAAAATGAAAATATAATGTAACAACTAAGACATAAACATGAAAAAAACATATTTTATGACTATATGTAAAACCCTTATCAACGTATCCTCGAAATATATCAATGTGGGTCCTTTAAAATCCGAAACGCATTTTAAAATAAAGTAACATTTTTTGACATTCCAGGAGTGCCCCTCCTCCCTCTAATAAATGGCCCCCACCTCTACCTCCTTACCCACACATATCAAGCCTTTGGATCAGCCAGACCCTGCCCATTTCGTCTCTCCACATCCCTCTATTCATCATTGAATCCTCACCTTAGGCAGAAATCTCTTCATGAAACCCTTTTAGTTCAAACCAAAGAGAGTTACCCGATTTAAAGGTAGTGTATTCTCTTATGTTCTTTTGTTTTATTTTTCTTCTCCAACCCCCTAAACTCATTTTATTCCCTTATTTTGTAACAAAAAAAGTATATTAAATATAGAATGATGTTTTTATAAGATGTATTAAATCTACACTTACCCACATATCCGTCTAATGGTTAAAGAACATACAGTTTTTGTGGATGGTGAATTACTTACTCACAAAACGATGATTGTTCAATATTCTTTTAACACCTTTAAAGGTGGAAATTATGATGTCACTATATTTTATGTATTATATATGTGGTATTTATGTTTTCTATATGATTCTGTATTTCATATTTAAAACATACCTTTATTCATTTCATGTTGTGAAAATTCGATAGTTTCATATGAGGAAGTGTGGACTACCACCCCCTCAAGTGATGTGACTCGTTCATGCAATACATGGAATGTATAAAGAATGATATTAATGAACATATGTGACCTTTATAAAATATATATTATACTGGAATTATAATATATATATCTCTCAATTATTTTTAATTCCATTAATATGACAAAGAAATGAAAGTAGCGTTTATGCGTACGTACGGCCTACTGTCGCCATGAACAGTGAATTTCATTTCTTTTTATCTCCAAATGTTATGGAATAGTTTAAAATGAATATGTACAGGATATATATGATATTTAAATCAATAATACTATTCTGGGGATGATTTACTTATAAATACATGGACAATTCTTTTCAAACAAGTTCATTTTTGAGTCATGTACCAAACATCGACAAAAACATCTGATATAAACTCACATAATTAACTAATTATTATAAAATTATAATATGTGATATTAATTCAATATAAAACTTTAAATGAGTTACTTAAGATATAATAAATTGACAAAAGTTTATTATTTAGTAATATAAAGAAACGAACAAGACAAGTCGGACTTGAGGTAAGAGATCCTACCTCTATCTTTCTCTTTAAGTACTCTTTTTTATGTAACTTACTTTAATCTCCAATTCCTTATGTTGGGGGATGTTATTTTATATTCCTCTTGCTTTAATGTTTATTTTAATATTATTAGAGACCCTATTTTATCTCATCAATCCATTTTTGGAAGTTTTATGTGGCGCCGTTAGGCTGCCGAATTTTTATAAGGGGATTTTCATCTCACTTTTTATTCATGTGAGATTCATGCTACATTTGACACTAATTAATTTTTTGTGGTGTATGTACATCCAAATATTTTACTATTTTTATAATATAATCTCATTTATGGGTATTTACATCTTCATTTTATGACCCTTCTTTCATGGGGTGTACGTTTCGAAAGTTTCCCAAATCGGTAACGGAACCTTTCACACTCCTCTTTTTAAAAGACTTATTTTGTTATGTCTTTTAATTTACATATTTTTATGTTGGGATATGTTCTTATATATCCTTATTGATGTAAATTTTATGTCCAAGTGATTAGATGGCATTTTCTCTCTCATCAACTAATTTTATGAATTTTAATGTGACGTCGTTAGGCTGTTGAATTTTACCAAGGGAACTTCTTAACCCAATTTCGATTTCTTTGGGTTCAACATGTAGTTATTGAATATGTCATCCTTGGAATATGTTTGAATGACCTTTGATTGTTTTAAACTTAATATACAATTATATTTGGTGTATTTATATTTGTCACACATAATTATGAGATTGATTTATCCTTAATTTAAGGATACCTTCATTATTATGGATTTCATATCATTTTACATTTCTATTGAAACTTAATTGTTATTATGCACCAATTCACTCTTATATGGTGTATATACTGTCCTTTGGAATATTATATCATGAATCCCTTTATTCTCATGATATTATAATTTTCAGATTAAATGTTATTCCTCAATTATTGTATTTAAGTGTCTCTCATTTTTGTTAAAACCCCTTTAACAAAAATATCGTTTTAAATGTTTTAATGATTTATTCTTATAAATATTTCTCATTAATATCCATGTTTTCAAAATGGTTTAAAGGATTTATTTATATGGATAATAATGGTTTAAAATGTTAAAATCTTCAATGTTGTATGAGACACTTTGATTCAAAAATATCTTTATTAAATGTTTTAAATGGTTTTGAAAATGGTTTTTAGAATGGATTCATTATTTCAATATCTTAAAATGTTATATTGTTATTTCAATATGAGAATTTTCTCTTTCCTTTATGCTTAAGTTATGTGATATTATTATGTTATGGTTCTTGGTCATTGTTAATGAAGACGAGTGGTTCCGTGATAAACTTTGGGCAGGTGAGCCCGATATATCTCTCTAAGGCATTGGGTAGCGTGAAGGGGTTAAACACTAATGTCTCTCCAAAGAGATTTAGGGAATATACTGTGATGGTTATTCGAAACATAACCATGAGGGTTACTCCCTACGTAATAATGTTATTAATACCTCATGTTACCTTTATGTTTTATGATTTCAATGAGTTATTTGTAAATCTGATGATTTCATGAGGTATGTTAAAGTGATTATGTTTTATGAGTAAAGTATGATTTCATTGATTCTTATGTATACATGGACTGATGTTTTCTTTTAGTATTTTTATAACCCTTTCTGAGATTTTTATGCTCATCCTAGGTTTTTGAAATGTTTTTCATAGAACATAAAGTTGAATAGGGTCAAGGATGGGATCAAGGAAATGTTAGGTTGTCTAAAATAACGATATAGACATGACTCTTTTGTTCAAGAGTATTTATTTTGTGAAAAAATGGGAAACTGAGTAGATGTGTCTACTTTGTAATCTTTGAGATGTAATAGTTATGTCCTAATTCTCTAAAACTCTAAACCTGAAAATATCCTCAATGTGCATTATTATATTTAATTAAAAATTAAATAAGGTTTAAGGTTGTGTCATTATACTTGGTATCAGAGGGAGGTTTAGATAACTTTAGAGGTTAGAGTGTTTTTTATGAAAAATTGACAAGTTGTGTATAACCACAATGGTTAGTATATTATATGGAGTCATTGATTTTTTTAATGTTAGAATGAGTTTTTGATAACTTGGATAATTATATCTTGGTGTTTATCTTCCTCATTATTATATGATTATTTTACCGATATACTCACACTGACCTTTTTGGTTTTAGTAAATGGATGGATCTACCAAGCACCAAAGTAACAGTGGACTTGAAGAAAACTATGATGGTTTTACGAAATAACAATTGAATGATATAGGAGCTGCAATGAGAACTCTTGTGGTTATACTCAACCAACTAGTTGGAGTCATGATTGACCACCTGAACCTTAGTGATTTTTATAAGGCATCGTATATGCGAGAAACAAATCCCTACGAATGTTCAGGTAATAATCATAATGGTAAGTATGTTCTAAAAACTACGTGTTAAATATTTGGAAAGAAACACATATGAAAATGTTTCAAAGGGACAGAAAGATACTGTAGATTTGGAAATGAAGGTCATAAATCAAGAACCTGCCATGGAAAAAAGAAAGCATCTAGTTGACTCTAGGAAAGGGAAAGAAGTTTTTTTTCTAAAGGATCAATTCAATGTTTCAAATTTGGTGTGCATGGTCATTATGAAAACACTTGTCCTATGAATAATTTTCAAGAATGGGGTCACCAGGATCGTACAAATATTCATTTACCAATACCTAATGCCATTCTGATTGAGGATGAAGAAACTGACAATGACCAATGAAAGGTATGGTTTATTTCTTAACATATGTTTTCCTATTATTGGAATCATAGGATATGATTCATGATTTTTTTAGGAAGGAAGTATTTCAGAATAAGTTGAAAAGGAATGGTTAATGGATCATGAATAATGTTGAATGAGTAAGAAGTCAACATATAAGGGATTCAAGAGTTATTGTAGATTTTAGGATGGTGAAATTCATTATTGTATTAAGTCTCTTTTGATGATGGGGTTACATTAGATGGATTTTTATAGTATATGTAACCATGATGCTTGATATATGAAAATTTCATTCAAGGAATAATTATCCTTTATTTTGTGGATATAGTTATAAAAAACCATTTGGGTTTATATGATCCTTGAATTTGAGGAAATTACCAGTTAATACATTTTGGGATGCAAAATGAAATTTATTAGATAAAATTTGTGGTTAAAATATGTTATAGTTATTTTTGAAATTTTTATCTCTTTTTGGGGAATTTTTTATGAATTATATAGATTTAGAAAAAGGACAACATGCAGACCGTGTGACAACCCGTCACGTCGGACGAAACTTTGGGAATCGAACCCACAACCAAAGTGCAACTGGTATTTATCGCCTACCACTGGACTACGTGAAGTCCCTGGTTAGTTTGACTGATTCTGTTTTGTTAGATGATTTTATGAATCAATAGTATGTTGGTATTGGGTTGTCTATGGAAATTATTAGCCTATCATGGAGGATATGTGATTAGGTTAATTAAATTTCAGTATAAGACTTTAAGATTAACTGATGTTATTTTGGAGAAAAATGTTAAGATTTATCTTAGGAGATTATGTGATTAAATACTTTAGAGATTTGGGTTTCAATATTAGTTTGGTTTACTTTGAATAATTTTGTGGATATATGTTTATTGAATGGTCTTTATTGAACTTTGGGTTTTTTTGACAAATTTTAGATATTTGGAGTAGTTTTTCTTTTTGTAAAAAAATTATCCTTTTTGGTTATTATCTGATCTCGTACTAAAATTTTTGGTTTGGTTTTAGTTAAGGTCTAAAGACATGGGAAATATATTTTTCTCTTTTGTGGATTAGGTGATTCTCAAGAAGTTGATTATAATACTCTTAATGCAAACAATTCTTCCTAAATACTCATCTTTTGGAGAAAATATGAGTTTGAGTAAGGAATCTAGTAAAAGTTTAAATTCTACATGAAAAGTAAGTATGCTTCCTTATGATTTAGTTAAGATCAAAAATAAATTTCTCACTAAAAAGTAACTTAAAACAAAAATGTTGTCTATTAACTTTTCCTACTGGGGAATCGAATACCGTTTAACCCATCACAAGTTTGTGATTTTCTTATGGTTAAATTTCTCCTAGACATGTTAACTATCACTCTAAATCATAACATGACCCCTTTTTTCTCTTCAATATCCATATTTTCCTACTTGAAACCCTAGTATGGGTTAACTCGGGTGACCATTTTACTTCTCTCACTTTATTTTAAAGTGATAGTTTTACTTACTCTTGTTCCGATGTGGGACTTTCAATGAAGTTTTCAAGCCCAATTTTGAAATTGCAAGGACACAATTCCAAAAAGGGGATAAGGATGTAACATCCCAGGTAAATAAATAATATTACATTCTAATGTTTATCAATATTTGTGAATAAAATGTCGATATTACTTTAAAGGGAATTCTATGCTCGATGGCGTACCCAATACGCAACAACGAGTTTCTTTGAAATCTTATGTTGCACACTAATAATATAATAATATTATAATATTTAATTCCAAGCCGTTGTAAAGGAGGGAATGAACAGAAATATCTAAAAAATGATTAAATATGTTTGTTATATATTTTTACATTCATCCAATAATTTAAGAGGCTTAAAATCCAAATGAATCCAATTTTAAGAATAAATACTCTAATATTTTTAAAAGATTATTTTACCGCCTTTTGATGGAGAACCTTTTTTAAATATAACTTTTGAAAATTTCATAAGATCTATTTGTCAAAATAAACTTACTCTTTATGATTGGGACATTGAAATTTACTTTGGTTAAATTTTTGGTATTTTTCTGACAATGTTTATTTTTTAATAAATAGTGAAAAATACTGCATTTTACATCAAAACTGCTTTTTCATCTAATTTAAATATGTGGTCAGGTTATATTTTTTAATTGGGTTTAAAGTTTAATTAAAATATATGTTTATCATTTAATTCATTTTTGGTCATTATAATTAATTTCAATTTGAAAATGGACATAAACAAGTGCCAAACTGGTTATAGATATTGCTTCAAAAAAACCCACTATTTGTTTTGACAACGGGAATTATTTTTAAATTAATTATTGCAATTTATGTGTTTGGAATTTGGTAAAATGGATTTCATATTTGGAATCATAAGGTTTAAATTATGTAATTATGACTCTTTTGTTTTTGCACATTATGAATAGTAATGATGGTAATTATCTTTAATTATCCTGATTAATTAGTAATCTGGTAGTTAAGGATAATAAAATAATGTCATATAAATAACAAATGACCCCAAAATGTGTCCTAATGCTACTGTTTCTGTCATGGTAGGCCATGGTATTCCTTTTTCAAAACTTTGGGATCCCATGGAATCACTTTTGTGTTATAGTGACAATTTATTATTTTATTTTTAAAGAAAGGAAAATATAACAAAAGTATTTATCACCCAAGTAAAAAAAATAGTTTTTCCTGTGTAAATGATCTATTAGACTATAAATATTAATTTTAAATATTAAAATATATCCTACATCAAATTATTTTTTTTATAATTTTTAGACATTATTTAAATTAATTTATTTATGACACCATGATGATGATGTGATTACCTCATTAATGAACGATTTAAATAAAATGAAACGTTAATGTAAAATCTAGAGAATAAACTTGAACAAAACCTATTGGATGATTATATGTAGAACCCTTATCACCTTATTTTCAAAATATATCAATTTTGATCCTTTAAAATCCGAAACTCATTTTAAAATAAAGTATCATTTTTTGACATTCCATGACTGCCCCTCCTCCCTCTTATAAAAGGCCCCCACCTATACCTCCTTACCCACACCTATAAAGCCTTTGGCTCGGCCAAACCCTTCCCCTTTCATCTCTCCACATACCTTTCTTCATCATTTAACCCTCACCTTATGTAGAAAGCTCTTCAAGGAACCCTTTTTGATCAAACCAAATGGAGTTACCCGATTTAAAGGTAATGTATTCCCTTATGTTCTTTTGTTTTATTTTGCTTCTCCAACACCCTAAAATCTTTTTATCCACCCATTTTATAACAAAACCAGTATCTTAAATATACTTGGATGTTGTTATAATAAGGATTCGAGCTACACTTACACACACATCCAACTAATGGTTAAAGAACATTCTGTTTTTGTGGATGGTGAATTACTGCCTCACGAAACGATGATTGTTCAATATTCTTTTAACACATTTAAATGTGGCCATTATGATGTCACTGTATTTTATATATGATATATATGGTATTTATTTTTTCTATATGCTTCTGTATTTCATATTTAAAACATACCTTTATTCATTTCATGTTGTTCAAATGCGATAATTTCATATGAGGAAGTGTGGACTACCACCCCCTCAAGTGATGTGACTCATTCATGCAATACATGGAATGTATAAAAAATGAATTTAATGAATTTATGTGACCTTTAAAACATATATATTATACTGTAATTATAATATATATATCTCTCAATTATTATTAATTCAATTAATATGACAAAGAAATGAAAGTAGCGTTCATGCGTATGTACGGCCTACCGTCTCCATGAACGGTGCATTTCATTTATTTTTATCTCCAAATGTTATGTAATAGTGTAAAATGAATATTTACAGGATACATATTATATTTAAATCATTAATACTATTCTGGAGATATTTACTAATAACTACATGGACAATTCTTTTCAAACAAGTTCATTTTTGACTCATGTACCAAACATCGACAAAAACATATGATATGAACTCACATAATTAACCAATTATTATAACATTATAATATGTGATATGAGTAGAATTATGAACTTTAAAGGAGTTCAATAAGATATTATGAATTAAAAAAAGTTTATTATTCAGGAATATAAAGAAACGAACAAGACAAGTCGGACTTGAGGTAAGGGATCCTATCTCTCTCTTTCTTTTTAAGTACTCTTTTTTATGTAACATACATTAAGTTTCTCTTCCTTATGTTGGGGGATGTAATTTTATATTCATATTTCTGTAAATTTTATGTTAATATGCTTATATACCCTATTTGATCTCATCAATCCAGTTTTGGAAGTTTTATGTGGCGCCGTTACACTGCCGAATTTTCATAAGGTGATATTCATCTCACTATTTATTCCTATGAGATTCATTCTACATTTGCCACTATTTCATTTTG
Source organism: Viscum album (assembly GCA_963277665.1). NCBI lineage: Eukaryota > Viridiplantae > Streptophyta > Magnoliopsida > Santalales > Viscaceae > Viscum > Viscum album. Next base: position 1,141,675,770 of record OY728159.1, on the reverse strand, counting down.
TGTGGTGTATGTACTTCCCAATATTTTTCTATTTGTATAATATACTATCATTTATGGGTATTTACATCTTCATTGTATGACCCTTATTTCATGGGGTGTACGTTTCGAAAGTTGCCCAAATCGGTAAGGGAACCTTTCACAGTATTCTTTTTAAAAGACTTATTTTGTTATGTATTTTAATTTACATCTTTTTATATTGGGATATGTTCTTATATATCCTTATTGATGTAAATATTATGTACAAGTGATGATATACCATTTTTTCTCTCATCAACTAATTTTATGAATTTTAAAGTGATGTCGTTAGGCTGTCGAATTTTACCAAGGGAACTTCTTAACCCAATTTCGATTTCTTTGGGTTCAACATGTAGTCATTGAATATGTCATCCATTTAATATGTGTGAATGAAATTTTATTTTTTTACACATAATATCCACATATATTGGTTTTATTTATATTTTTCACACATAATTATGAGATTGATTAATCCTTAATTTAAGGATACCTTCTTTATAAGGGATTTCATCACATTTTACATTTCTATTGGGACTAAATTGTTGTTATGCACAAATTCAGTCTTATATGGTGTATATACTGTCCTCTGGAATATTATATCATGAATCCCATTATTCTCAAGATATTATAATGTTCTGATTAAATGTTATTCCTCAGTTATTGTATTCAAGTGTCTCTCATTTTGTTAAAAACCCTTTAACTAAAATATCATTTTAAATGTTTTAATGATTTATTCTTGTAAATATTTTTCATTAATATCCATGTTTTCAAAATGGTTTTAAATATTTATTTATATTGATATTAATGGATTAAAATATAAAAATTTTCAAAGTGGTATGGGACACTTTTATTAAAAAATATCTTTATGAAATGTTTTAAATGGTTTTGAAAATGGTTTTTAGAATGGATTCATTATTTCAATATCGTAAAATGTTATATTTTTATTTCAATATGGGAATGTTATCTTTCCATTATGCTTAAGTTATGTTCTATGATAGTGTTATGGTTCTTTGGCATTGTCTATTAATACGGGTTGTTCCATGATAAACTAAGGGCGGGTGAGCCCGATATAGCTCTCCAATGCATTGGGTAACATGAAGGGGTTAACCACTAAGGTTTCTCCGAAGAGATTTAGGGAATATACTGTGATGGGTATTCCTAACTTAACCATGAGGGTTAATCCTTACATAAGAATGTTATGAATGCCTCAAGTTACCTTTTTGTATTATTATTTCATTGAGTTATTTGTAAATCATATGATTTCATGAGCTATGTTAAAGTGATTATGTTTTATGAGTAAAGTATGATTTCATTGATTCTTATGTATACATGGACTGATGTTTTCTTTTTTTGTATTGTTATAACCCTTACTGATATTTTTTATGCTCATCCCATGTTTTATAAATGTTTTTCACGTGACATAAAGTTGAATAGGGTCAAGGATGGGATCATGGAAATTTCTTGATGTCTAAATCAAGGAACTAGACATGACTCTTTTGTTCAAGATTTTTTATTTTGTGAAAAAATGGAAACTGAGTACATGTGTCTACATTGTAATCATTGAGATTTAATAGTTATTTCCTAATTCTATAAAACTCTAAACCTGAAAAAATCCTCAATTTGAATTATTCTATTTAATTCAAGATTAAGTAAGGTTTAAGGCTGGGTCCTTATAATTACATTGAAGGTCAGTAGTAAACCAATAGTAATACACTATGAGTATCATTAAGTTAGTTTCACAACTACTATTAGATTCAACTATAATTTTATTAATCTATAGAAATATTCTAACTATTTTAAAGTGAAGATTTTAATTAAAATATATGAATAATATTTCATGAAATCCATACATACCTTAGTGAAAAATTATTCATTTAAACTATTATTTTTAATGACATTTTATCATTGGTTATCCTCACTCTCCAAACATAACATAGTTAGAAATGCCTTATAATTTTTTGATCACTAGAGAACAAAAAAATATCTATAATTTATTATAAATTACAAAATGTTGAATTACTATTAAATGAAATTTCACTTTTTTCATATAAATATCTTTATTCCTTCAAAAATTAAGACGAATTAATGGTTTTTCATTATTATTTGCAATTTGGGAGAGTTGAATGAGATTTTATATATGATTTTTCACTTCAACACCCATCCCACTAGGTTACGCATTGGTACAACATCTAAATTTACCATTTCATTTGTTATTAACATAGTTAATCCTTAATCCAACCATTAAAAAATAAAAGAATGTTTTTTTAGAAAATCAATAAATTCATAAAATGGAAGTTTTATCATAGAAGAAGTAACTATTTTATTACAAGAATAAGCTAACTTCAAAATCACTAAGATTGAATATTGTTTATACATGGTAATTAAATATAAGTATATCTAATGTGAATTTATTTCAACCCCTTATAATGGTTTATAAAGAGAATGCTAATCAATCAAATCATGTCATGCAGGAGTGTCAAACCTGTTGTATAGTTTCAACTCTACATAACGAACTAGGTAAAGATCTGGATAATACCCAACTAGCCTACTTGGGGTTATTATACTTAGGTGAATTTATCAAAAATATAGCATACAGTATTTTTTATCCAACCTGGTATTTAATTTATATGATACCACACACTATATACTTTATAAAATTTTAGGATGGTTCTTAATATTTATTCTTATCCCTATGGTTTCCACTAATTTTATGTTGTCTCAAAACTAAAAAAATTGTCTGTTTTCTTATACCAGCTTTGGATACTCAAGGTAATAATATTTTTATTTTAAATAAATTGTGTAAGTTAAAAATTACATATCATAAATAATCACATAGTCCCATAACCCAAATTATTTGTGTATTTAGATATTAACTATATAAAAAACATGTATTCCAATATTGATGAAAATTACTCTATAATCAAACCTAACAAGACACCCTTTTAGAATTATCATAATTTATATTCATTTTCATACCTTAGGAAATTTTATCATATTAAATATGTGAGTGAAGATTATTAGTGAGGGTAAGCATAGGTGATAACAATTGATGATCATAAGTGAGCATAAGATAATCATTGGTGTGTGGAAGTATATTATAGGTCCATTAATACAACAATAGGAAATCAAATAAAAATTAACATATATCATCAATAATAAATAAATTCATAATGATCTAAGAATAATATAATTTATGAGTCATCATAACATGAGAACAATGAACAATATATAAATTTATTCTAAACATAAGCATTATAATAATAGCATAGTCGGTAAATAATTCAAAACATTATCTATAATAATTTACTATGTCAAGAATTCATGTATTTATCTCCCATAACATAGTGGGTATGAAATTTATGTCCATATCTCCAATAACATGGTCTGTTTTGAATTCACATCCATGAATAATATAACATAGAAGGTTATGAATTCACATACCTACCACCCTTAGTTATTTTATGATATATCACGATTTATACAATTAATTGGATGAATCTATAGTTCCCCCACCCCCATATATTATAATTAACAAAAATAAATATTTGTGCCAAAACAACATTGAAACATTCATAATAATTGATATCTTGTTTAACCGAATAAAAAAACGAGTTTAATGTAAAACCTCAATAATTCTTAAAAACAATCATTTTAGAGAAAGAAATTGGATTTTTTTTGAATTTATCTATGTTCCATATTTAAGCATTAGAAATAAGAATATATGTCGACGTGGATTTAAAAAGTATATAATAAAATCATTAACATTTACTTAAATAATGAATAATAAATACACTTCACCTTTTTAATATATTTTGTGAAAACATTTATAAAAAATTGAATATAAATTTCATTATAAAAAAAGAAATAATTAAGGGTATAATTCTTAAATAAAACTGATGAATGTGGTGTGAAAATAAATTAGTATATAAAACAGAAATAATTAATGATTACTTTCATATTTTTATAAAAATTCACTATTTTTGGAAAATGATAATGATGAAATTGTTAAAACAATATTAATTTTATAATGATATCCAATTTAATTGAAAACCCCCCTATGAAATTATATAGGTATACATGATAAAATCTATATATAAAAATAGAAAATATCGACATGGATGGAAAAGTTTCTCGACTAATAAGAAGTAGTAAGGTTGGTTTTTCTTAGAAACATCACTTTTAGTAAATAATGAACCAATGTGGGATGAAAAATTATAATTGTATATGTAAAACTCATTAAAAAATTTCTTAAAATAAATATATTTTTAGAAAGAATGATAACATAATTCATAGGATGATAATTTATTCAAATCAAACTGGAATCCCAAATGGGATTGAAAAGAAAAAAATTTATCTTTTCTACATCCAAATCTCATGGAATATATTTAAACTTATATATAATAAAAATAACTATACTAATACAATTTTAATAAAACTATTCATATATATATATATATATATATATATATAATTTTTTATCTTTTCAATTTTAATCATTAATTAGGCACTTATTATTTATTGATCATTTATTTACACTATTAGATGTTGGTAAAATTGATTGTTTACACATGATTTGTAATACGATCATAGAAACCCATTATATGAAATAGATTTCATAATTATTATATTATCCTAGATATTGGAAAGAAATGTTTTTAAATTATTATAGTATTATAATTTTATTTATTGTAAATATTAGTCACGATTAGTGAATACGATGTCAATGATGTGTTTGTATCAATTATTTTTCATGAGAAAAAGTTAGTATGTTAAATAAAATTTGAATATTAATATAACCATTTAAATAAATTAACAATTTTATAATGATAATTTTAATTAAATAATTAAATTCTATGAATTGTTCAATTTTGGTGGTTATGAAAAATGAAAAAAGTTGTTCATGGAGAGGGTATGTAGCATTTAAAAATGAATGAGATTATCATTTTATGATCAATAGAAGGATCGTATAAATTGGTTCATATTTAGAAAATCATAATAATTTTAAAAATATGAAATTTATTATTTAAATTTAATTTTATAACAATCCATTGATAGAAATGGGGAAAAATGAGGCTCATCATTCGTGGATATAGTTGTAATTTTTTATGCATGAGAAACATTTTCAATTTTCAAATGATTATAGTGAAAGAGTGAAAATTACCATAACATTAATTTCATATAATCTCAAAAAATTATGATAATTATCAGAATATATTTTATAGATTTTTAAAAATAAATTGGGGAATATAAATGAAAATGGAGTGATTAACGATTTTTTTACCTCAATCATTCTAACAAATCCATTGAATATTTGATGATTTCTTTTTAAAGGTGGAATTTGTTTTGAATGAATAGGATATATGGCGTTTATATGAGTCTTGGTGGTGGGGATTGGGTATATTTTGTTTGAGTTAGATTGATTTTTTTGTAAGGAGAGGATGGGTGATGAATGGCTCCCCTTACAAGTTTGATGATATATATTTATTTTAATAAGATGAGAATTATTCAAGGATAGTGGCTTTAAAAGTGAAAAATAAATGGAAGGGGATGTGAAATGGTTTGGAAATCCCTTGACCAATCATTTAAATACATGTTTTTAATATATCAATGGTAGTTTTTCCAATATATTTAACACTTTTTCATTTTTACTATTACTGTGGTAAAAAATTGTATTTGAGTAACTGATATTTTATACCTAAAAATAACATAAACCATATAAAATAATATATATAGACTAATGAAAAAATTATAATTCCATCTTAATAGATCATATTTCTAAAATTATGAAAAATAATTTTATTAAAATAAAGGTTTGATTCAAAAAACACTTTTAGATAATTTATCAAATAATTTCTAAAATGTAAAAAGTATGTTTTTAAATTAATAAAAATATTTTTAAAATCATAATTTCCCTTATAAAATTGTTCTTTGTAAAACAAATTGATAAATTTTGAACCATTATTATATCCTAATTATCACGTAAATGTCATCGTATTTTTAAAAGTGGTATTTTGTACTATTCAGAAAAAAATCAACCTATTAATTAATATTTAAAAAAATTAATAATAGGATAATATTGTCATGAAGAATCCTGAAATGATTTAATTTTTTAAAAAAATTCAATTTTTTAATTTAGTAATTTATCATTTAAGTGTTTACATAAAATATAATAAGTGTTTTTAAGGAAAAATGAATATTTTAAATATTATGTGTTCTTATTATTTCTTCCAATAAAAGTTTAGTTAACTTAGTGTAAATATATTATTAATATTAATAATATATATTATATTAATTTAACAATAATATATATTTTTTTTAAAATAAAAATTCATAGGACATAAGAAAGATATTTTATAAAAAATATATTTATTAAATTATATAATTAGTGGTTTAGTTATACTAATTGAATTTCATTACTGACTTAGTATTAATAGTTACCAAAAATTTTCCCTATAATTTTATTTCATAATACATTTAGCTTTATTTATACCTTCTAATTCAATAACATTATTATAATGGTTATATTTATCTTAATAAAATCAATTGTTGTTCATTTTGGTTTGGTGTTGTAGGTGAGACATGCAACACATAAAATTTTTATGAATTTTATTTATTAAAAAAACTAAATTTCTTTTAAATATTACTTTACATGAAATACTATTTTTTTCTAGTTCTACATAAAAATTGTGTTTTAACAAACTGTGAAAAAATATTAATATTATTATTTAAAACTGGAAGTTTTAACCAAACATTTAAAATTATCAATATAAATAGTAAATAATAAATTTAAACTTTTAATTATAATTGTTTAATATAAATAAAACATATTGATAAAAAATAACATGATTTTTAGAAAAGACAATATTTGTTTCAAAAATACTATTTTCTCATAAAATTGTTAATTTTATGAACAATAATATATTTAATTTGTTATATTACTAAAAAAATAATTTTATAAATAAAATTTATATTTTATATCATCATGTGGAAATTATGTTATATTAATGTTTTTGGAATTTTTATGAAAAGATTATTTTTTCAATGAATTGTGAACAATAATGTAATTTATGGAAAACGGTATTTTTTTAAGGAATTTATAAGGTCATTTTTTAAAATGGGTATAAAATCAAAATTACATAAATTTTAAATCAATCAATCAATTTATTTGTAATTATAATTTTTTTCATAATGAAATTTGAAAAGGAAACTTTTTAAAATTTTGAACATTTTCTCAATAAACCCCATTTTTTTCATCGCACATATGGGATTAATTATAAGTCAAATTTTCACAGTTATGTTCATTGAATTTGGAAAAAAGGATTAAATATTTGGATTTAGTACAATTAATATTTTCTACTATGTTTAACAAAATTTTTTATCAATATGAATATTAAAAACAGTAATGATTATTTACCTCTTTTATGTTAAAAATTGGTTTATCAGATGTGAAATTAAAAAATATATGGGTTACAAATGACACAAAACATTCTCAACACCAGTTTATGGACATATATATACATTTTATCTTCTAGTATCGAAAATAGACCATTTTGGAGCATACTTCTTGAGAAAAACATTGATTCACTTTTTACTTTTCAAAAATAACAATTATGCCACTCACCTCCCTAGAGAAGGCCACCCCTTTCCCCTCTTATTCAAACATCCAAAAGCAATTGGTTATGAAAATACCTACCCATATAAATCATCTAAACCCATTCACTAATCTTAGTATTCTTATTTTCTATATAATTCTAACATATGAATGATATTTGTGAAAAAAATAAGTTATTTGAATAATAGACAATGTCCCTAACCATGCATTTTATATAATTTATTCCCTCACATCCTTAAATTATCATTAAACCATTATTATATAATAAATTTAGTATATTTAATATAATTATATGTTTTTATATTAATTTAATTCTCTATATCCATCTCCTCTCTTTTCAAATGATCTATAAAATCATTATTCTTTTGTACGGTGGCATACCTCTATGCGAACTGATGTCATTAATTTTTCAATTACCACTAGTCAATAATAAATATAATGATAGATATATTTTTTATATTATATATATATATATGATATTATTACTATTATGGAATCATGATGTCAATTATTCATTCTTACATCCATTCTATTAGAATACAATAATGCCATTCGTGTGTATGGCTGATTACCGCCATGCGAAGCGATGTGATTTGTTAATTCAGTAAATATAAGGTAATAAAGATGGGTTTAATAAAAATATGTCAAAATATTTTATAAATGATTCTTTAATTTAAATTTACTATTTAAATTTAATTCTATCTTTACATTAGAAAATTTGAATCAACATTTATGTGTACATGGGACCAATAGTCTCCAGGAATATTGTACTTCATTTTTATTATCTACCATTTACATATCACTATAAATGCATTAATAAATAGTATATTTGATATTTATGTCATGTATAAAATTTTTTAGATGATGTAATTTTGATCAACATATGATCCCAAAAAAAAATCAAAACATACATGAAAATCAATGCAATTGTATCCTAAGATGTGGCTATAACATTCAATTGTTTCTAAAAGGTTAAAAAAAGGTCATAATTTAATCATATATTGTATGATACATATAATAATTTGTGTTAATAGATATATAATAAACATTTATTTATTATATAATATTCACAAATATGCATGACAGAAGTTGATCATAATGGTGAGGGATTTTTGTCGGATTTTTTTTCCCGTAAGACATAGGTTATGTTTTGATCATATCATATTTTATGAGGTGAATATAAAAATACATTTATATTTAATAATATGAATATAATTATTATCATAAAATTATATGTTTAATTTAAAGTTATTATTTCATGAGTCTAACAATTCGATGTTATGAATGTGGTAATGAAAATTTGATACAATCTCAACATTTTTCAAGATTAATTATGATTATGTTTCCAATGACAAAATATTATGATACATATATTAATAATCTAAATAATTTTATTCTCATAAAGTTATTTCATTAGAATATATATTTTTTTTCTTTTTTACTCTTTTAATATACACCATAGTACAAGTGAATTATTTAAAAAAAGAATCTTTTCAGTCGAAAACAACTTTCCATCCAAAACAATTTTTTCAAAAAAAATCAATTTTTTCAAATTTCATAAAATTATTCATTAAATAAATATTTATGTAGGTTTTAATTTGTATGAAAAATTTTACTTGATTCATTATGTCAATTTCGAAAAATTTCCCATTTGGATTTTACACAAAATATAAAAGGAACCATTATTTTAATGTGTACGATACGAACAACATTTTCTTCTATCATGACCATTATTTTCTCTAAATATTCACCTATGTGTTTTCAATTTTAATTTCAAGGAAAAAAGTTTTAAGAAAAAATTATTTAAAAATTGTTTCAATGTGGAAAGTATATTTTACACAAAAAATGTTTTAAATTATTTTTAAAGCTTCTTTTATATGTTTCAATGGTTATCCTCTTCCAGAAATGTTCTACATTATATTTCAAATCATTTCCCATATATGATTATATCATTTTATTTAAAGTATAATTTACTAGGTATAGGGTATAAGTATAAAATTATTACTCTTTCTTATAATGGTTTATGTGTTTGATGACAATATATTTATGAAACGCATTCTTCTTCCAAGGGTTATACAATTAAAAAAAATTTATGAATCCCACTTCTTTTTATAGGTTATGATATGATGAAATCTCTATGAGACACATTTTATTCCATGATAAATTAAATGATAAATGATTTTTTATCTTATGGAACACATAAAAATGATTTTCATTATGTGATGAGTGTGATCTATATATATAGACAATTCATGAGTAATGATTTATATATCCTGAGATAAGAAGGGGTGGAATAAAGAATAAACTTGAATATGTATGTGAATTTTTTCTATGTTGTTATTGGGAGTGATCCTTTATTACTATTATGATTCGGGAAGTGAACATATTACATTAAGATATCCTTGGTAGTGATCCTTTAATAATATGGAAATTATTTTCTATTCTTATAGGTCATCCACAATTCAATGACATATGAATATTTTATGATCCCATTCATCTTGTTCTTTGATTCCCTTATTATTCATGTCTTATGAAATGCCAATATTTATTCCATGACTCATGATTGTGATCTTAGATATGTATGGTATGGTTTTAAAATGTTATATCTATGTTATCATGCACTTATTTTCATTTAATACTTAATTATCTATTTTTTTTTCCATTATTGGGTATCTAGTATCAAATTTTTTATGATTCCTTTACATAGGTTTTTAAGATATGTTATATGTATGATGTTTCAAATATTTGTATTTGGTATAAATAAATTATTGGGAGATGATGTAGTTCAAAGAAGAACTTGTGGGTTATGATTCAAATTTTTTAAAAGAATTATACCTTTAAAATCCTCAGGTGTGTGTTTTTATAAAGTAATGATTGTTTATCAAAAAATCTGTAACAAATTTGTATAAAAAGCATGGTTTTTTATAGTTGGTATGAGAGTATTGGTTTTGTCAACCTTTGGAAAAAATGGTGAGAAAACATTAGGGATATCACTAAGGAATGTCTAAGGATTATTCTATGGATTATTCATTGTGTAGGAAAATATCATAGAATGTGAATGAGGGATATATTTAGTTGTTTTATATAAATTATATCCAATTCTGGATACTAAATGTGGTTTTGGATCTAAAATAGAGGTACCTAGAGTTAATAACTGCAAAAAGTTTGCATTGATCTTGGGTGGATTGTCACTTGGTGGTCGATAATAGGCCCTGATGCACACTAGGTTTGATACTTCAAGGTGATATTTATTTGTAATTCACAATTAATTACAAACCATAATTAGTGATTTAAATATATTATGACATTTAATGACCTAGTAAAAACACAATGTTTCATAAATTAAAAATAATGGGTAATTATATAGATATCCTCTATGTTATTTTTCATGATTATGTGGTTACCCGCTATAATTATGTCTTCATAAAATATGATTTTGGGTTTTGTTCGATGCCTAGAACAGAAATAAATCCTACAAATACTAACTCTGATAGAAAATTTATTAATTTTAATTGATAGAGGCCAAATTTTATGGGATATGGAATAAAAAATCCCATTGATTTGCTCATCCTACTTTCTAAATCCACGAATCATGTTAAACATCCAATTATAAAAGTAATGGAACCCCATTATATTAATTAATTCATGGGGAATTGTTCATATTGCTTCATTGGGTCCATTGATCTACTAGTTTCTTTAAAATGGATTTATATAACTAAAATTAAATTATTCATTCTAAATTGTTTGGAACATGAACAAAATAATTTTTAGATTTCTATCATTTATATGGATAATCATACCAATGATGGACGGTCATCTATAATACAAAGAATCCTAATGAAATTTAATTAATTGACTAGGAGGAGTTCAAGAACTTATTTTTTTTTGAATAAGTACTATCCTTCTATTCTTCGAATGATTAAGGATAAATAGATCATTTAGATTAAGAAAAATGATGATGGCTTTATTAATACCTATGAACAAAAAATTTATAGGACATTCAAGGTATACATATAGTATTATCATGCACCCTGAATGTATGGTTGATTAATTATATAGTTTCCTTTAACCAAGTCTAAGTAGGGTGTTATCCATAAGAGACACCTATTTTTATGATGACATTGTTCTATACTCTATCACTGTTGAAATGGATCTTCAATTTATGTATTAATTAAATGGTTTTGATATTAAAAAGAAAAGTTTAATTCAATGAAAAACAAAAAAAACATATATAAAAAATGTGATCCTTATTTTATGATAAACTAATGGGAATACATATGGAGGATATTTTATCAATGGGACTATTAAATGTTTCAACTGTGGGAAAAAACATTATCACCCAATTTATTTATGAAGTTATGGGAAAAAGATATTCAATGAAACTAATGGATATAAATCTACATTTATTGCCCCCAACCACACTCAAGTGCTTTAAAATCATAAAGTATCAGAATTATGTGATCCAGTTCACAAATATGAAATTTAATGATGATGAGATACATTAGAAATATCTTATTCTAATAGAATAATAGGAATCTCTTAGGGTCACTATTTCTGATGAGGATTCTAATAATAATGTTTTCAAATCCATACTCACTATCCACTCTAGAACTGCTAATGTATCATTTCAATATTTATCAACCCATTATTGAATAACAGAATAATTCTATAAGTGTGTAAATAATCCACCAAAATAATTAGATATATAATTTCTAGTGATAACCCCTAAGGGTATAAAGATCACATCTCATGATTATGAATCTTCTCTTGTTGATGATTATATAAATATGCTTCTTGAGATTTTTTTCATTCATCCTCTGGTTGATTTGTGATTTTATGATTGGAATGATTTGTAATTCATTACATAAATCCCACAAAAAACTCTAAGGGAAGTCATATTTTTTGTTATACACTAGCCTATGATTGTATACTAGTGTGATGATATATATGAACTTTCTATAAAAATAACATTAATTTTATGGTTTTTAATTTCTATTAAAGTGGGTGGTTTATCTTATATGGTTTGGGAGAATATAAACATAGATGATATTCCTATTGTGTGGTAGGAATTTGAAATTCTTCCAAATGACTGTTATATCTTTCCATCAAAACATGAAGTGGAGTTCTCAATAGAACTCATACTTAGTGCCAAAAAATTTTCAAATAGTCTCTGTAGAAAATACCTAAATGAGCTTTCAAAATAGAAAATTCCACTCCATGATACCTATAATAAGGGATTTACTCATCCTAGTGTGTCACATTAGGGTGAACCTATTATTTTTTAATAAATGAAATACTGATCGGTATGACACTATATTTATTATCAATAGTGTAATATGATCAAAATTATGAACATATATCATCTACCCCTATTGATGACCTATTTCATCAACTACATGGTGCTCAATACTTCGACAAGATTTACCTTTTTTATGGATATCATTAATTTATGTTCAATAGTTGCAATATATCCAGGACAATATTACAAATAAGGTTTAGTGAAATTGAATAAATAGTGATCATATTCTGTGATATTAATTACTTTGATAACATCATAGATTTAATTAATAGAATATTTAGAGTTTATCCGGATAATTTTGTATTAGTCTTTATAGATGATATCATTATATATTCAATGAGAAAATAATTTTATGAATCTCACTTAATAATTGTACTAAATACCCCATGGAATGAGAAAATAAAAAATTATAAATTTTGAATTATGGCTGTAAGACGATTCATTTTTTGTTCCCATAATATCAATAGAGGTTATATCAGTAGGTCCATAAAATATTGGAGAAATAAGGTATTCACAAAAACTAACCAAGGAGACTATGATATGTAGTTTTCATGATTTTTTGGATCTTATTGACTGTTGGTGGAGAAATTTTTTTAACTATCTAATCCACCAACCATATTAACTCAGAAAAAGCCAAGCTCCTCCCAATTGATGAATATAATGAAAATTTTACAAAATTTAATAGAAAATTATTTGGCGCAACTATTATTACATTACCTTGTTGTGGATAAGGTTTTGTAATCAATAGTTATTAATCTAAGATGTTTTTGGGATTTGTTTTTATGAAAAATTACATTTTTATATATTTTTCATCATGACAATTTATGTTTCATGAGAAAACTTACTAATATTTTTATCTATATTTAGTTATGGTATAAATACAATAAAGTTATCAAGTAATTATCTTTATGGAGAAATTATTGTAATATATAACAATCACAAATGTTTTATTTATATATTAAGAATTAAATTTGACTAATTTCTAGAGAAGATAGTTAGAGATTATTAAATATTATAACTAATCAATACATTACCTCAAACAGAAATCAATCAAAGTAGAATATGCTTTGATTCAAAATAAAAATTCTTGATTATCCATGTTGAGTATCAAAAAATATTAAATATGTATGGATTCGAACAGGATGGATCTAAATATCTTGAAGAAAGTTGAGAAGTCATATCTTTCTCAGTTGAATGTCAAACCACATATCTATATAAAGATTAAAGAGGCATAAAATTATGATGTAGAGGTAAAATAAAATGTTTGAAATGATTATGAGTTTAACTTTGATCGTGATTTAATGATATGGTTCAGGTTACATGTATGTGTTATATCCATACTAGATTTAGAAAATGATTTTCTAAAGGAATCTTATAGTTATTTTTTTATATTAATCCTCAATGAATGATGATGTGTAGACATATGGAAGAGTATTTTCTGGTTCGATTCAAGGAATATAGAGAACACAATGTTTGTATCTTGATTCTTGGTATGGTAGTAGGTTATAGAAATAAAAAAACTCTAAGGGGATGATATATCCATTACTAATACTATAAAAATAATGGGAAAACGTCTCTATGGATTTTGTATTAAGACTCCCCAAAATGTCTAAAGTTATGAATTTTATGTGTATTGAATTAAATCTCATTATAAAATCATAAAACATTATAAATATTAGAGCATAATTCAATCTTGATCAACATTATAGAATATACTTTAAATAAGTTATAATGTTTTATGGAGGACAACATTTTTTTATGTCAGATAAGAATTTGATTTTTAACACATAGTTCTGGTAAAGTCATTTATTATCTTTGGATATGGAGTAATGTTTCATCACTAGTTTTCATATGTAGAAATATATATGTATGGGACAAAAATTAAAACCATATAGTATATGAAGATATATTTTTCTATGTATTTTAAAGGATTTTTTAATCAAAACTTCCCTCCAATTTAGTTTTCATACAACAATAGTTTTCACCCGATCATTCAGATGTCACGTTATGAATACCTCAATGAGAAGATGTATAAATCTCAAATGTGTAAGAATTAGGTTGGAGAATTAAATCTATTGGTTCATGAGATACCCAAAAAATGGAAGAAAATATTATATTCATTCAGATATAGGACAATGATGCTCATAGTTGGAAGAAATGTTTTTCTCACAATCATCGGTGTGTTCTATATTTGAAGATGGTGTAAGGCCTCTCTATTAATTTTTAAATGGAACAAAAAAATTTGATTTTGAAATAAGTTCAAAATAATACCTATTCATATTGGTAACTTGTAAATTATTTATCATATTGATATGGTATCCCATCAGTTTGAACATTCCCCAAACCTAACTTATGTTCATAATGTGTTTCTCTGTATCTCTCCTAAGAAAGTACATATATCATCCTACATATGTAATTAACTAAGAGGTCATACTACTAGAAAATTATCATTCAAATGAAAATACATATTTATAGATTCTAGGTCATATATAGAATGTTATTTGAAATAATCCCACTCACATGGTCAATGTTTTATGGTGAAACTGCCAGTTTGAGGAAACAACATGGGAACCGGAGGAAATAATGATACATTAGTATCCTTATTAGTTTATATTATAGTGAAAATTTTCAAAGAAGAAAATAATTTTAAGTGGTAATAATGTAACAAATCACATTTTTATGAATATATATTTTTTTAAATAAATTAAATTTCAGTGATAGCTTTTGTTACACACAACACCTAGTTTAGCATGTGTTGCATGTATCATTGAGTTATAACGAGCCACAAAAGAATTATTTATATTTTTTTTAAATGTGACCATTACAACCCAACCATTAAACATAGAGATATGAATATTATGTACAAATTTTTTAATATTATGTATAATAGTATTATATAATTAAATCATATTGATAAATAATACTAAATTTTTATACAGGTCATTATATGTTCGGAAAATAATATTTTTACAAAAAAAATTATTTATTAGTCTATAGAGTAATAAAATTAATTTTTAACAGTATTAGATAAATAATTTAAAAACTAAAAAATTATTTTTGAAATCCATAGGTCAAAATTTTATTATATAGAATTTTTATTTATTTTTCGAAACAGATTGATTTTTCAAGAAATAGTTAAAACTGTTGGTTTTTATTATAAATTTTCTTTTCATTTATATAATTTATAAGCTGATTTATTTAATATTTTTTTAATGCAGAATTACTTATATTAAATAAATTAATCCAATTTATGTATCTTTTTAATAATGAATTTTTATATTTAATTGTTTTAAACTCTTGAACATCTTCCCTTTGAAAACATTCTTTAGTATGTTGGATTAATGTAAAATTATAATTTTCCATTTATATTAATGGAATTTCAAAACAAGTATTGAATATATAGAATCATAATAATATATATTATCTCATAATTTAATGTTAATTTTTTTACCATAATGAATAATTAAAATAGTACAAATTAATTACCTGGTTTAATATTGAATTGGATTTATCAGGGGTTAATATAAAATGAAAAGGGTTAACATGAACCAAAAAACCACAAAAACTCATTTTATGAACTTATTTTAACTTTATATATTTTTATGATTCATAATTGTTCATTTTATATATTTGTGGCCTGAAAAATACAAGGGTACGCCTTTATCATTTCAAAAATTACAAGTGTGTCACTCACCGCGCCTATAAAAGGACACTGGCTCTCATCTCCACTTAACACTTAAAAAACACATCGGTTAATCCAATAACTACCCAAATGACTTCTTTAACTACATATTCAAATCTTAAAATAATTTTCTATTATAAATTAAACCTATTAAGTATTTCGGTGAAAACCAAAAAACTATTTTGAAGAAGAGGTAACATCCTTAACCAAGAATTTTAATTTATTTCTTCCTCCACATCCTTCACTTTTTATTAAACAATTATTATATAATAACATATTAATATTATATCTATTTATACATTTTTATTTTATTTTCACTTCCTTCAATCATTTCTTCTTCTATCAAAGGGTTACAAAATCATCATTCGTTTGTACATCAGAGTACCTCCTCACGAACTAAAAACATATGTCTTCCATTACCACCTATCAAGACTGGATATAATGTTGAATTTTATATATATATAGGATATATGTGATATTATTATGATTTTATAATCGTTATTTCACATTTTCTACTTTACATTACTTTTTGTGGTTATATAAAAATGGTGTTCTTGTGTAGGATGTTCTATTGACTCATGAAGCTATGTGATTCCTTCATGAATTACATGTAAGTTAATAAGTATTGGTTTAATGAAAATATGTGATATATGTGAAGTAAAAAAGGATTATTTAATGGTAATATATTATTTTACTTTCATTATTTCTTTGTATCAAAAAAATGGAAACAATGTGCATGCCTATGTATAGCCTATCATATTCATGAATTGTATATTTCATATTCAATCTATAAATTTTATGGAATAAATAAAAATACTAGTATAAAGAATATATATATATATATGATAATAATATAATTTCTAAAATTACACTGATGATTTAAACATGATAAAAGTAAAAGGATATAAAATAAAAAATCAAAGCATAAAATATAAATAAAGAAGTTATTACCTGAATCCTTACATTAAAAATGAATAGTTTATAAATTCATAATAAAAGGTAAAAGTAGAATAATAAATTGTATGATATATATAGTTATTTTTATTTAATATAATTATAAAAAACTTTAATTTATTATACATGAGTTTATTATGTGAATGAAATAATTTGAGACTTAAGGTAAAGGATTTTTGTCTTAATTTTCTTTCTTGATACATATGATGTGGTATGCACCTATTTTCTTTTATTATTAGTATATACATCCCCATTAATATGAAAAATAATGAATAATTTTTTCTCAGGATATTTAATGTTCCATTTAACTTCATTCTTTCATGGGGCTTACAATTCCACATTACCAAAGTGGTAAATATTTTATGTTACATTCTCATCATGTATCAGAAATGGTTATAATTATGTTTTTGATGTATAAATATTATGATCCATATATAAATAGACTCATGAATTTTTTACCTATTGGTTACAATATGATAATACATGTATTCCATTTATTTTCTACAATCTAAGTACCCAATAATTAAAATAACGACTTTAATAAAAATCATCTCTTAAGTAAATAAACCCTTTTCATCCTAAACCAGGGTTTAAAAAATTTTATTCATTTTTAAAAAAAAATCAAATGATTTATTAAAATTTTTTTTACCCATTTTGGAATTTTTGAAAATTATTTTTAATGTAGTATTTAAGTCATTTTTCAAATAATTAACATTTATATTTTACCAAAAAAATGAAAGGATTCTTTGTTAAATATTGTCTGACATGAAGAAAATTTATCATTGTTAAGGAAATTTGTTTTATTTGAATATTATAATATAGGTGTCTAGGTATATTTTTAAAAAATATATTAAAAAATTATGTTTTCAAAATTGTTTTCAAAATAAAAAATGATATTTTCATTAGTAAATGTTTTAAATGATTTGAAAATATTATTTTATGTGTTTGAATGATTATTTTTAATGAAAATAATTTCAAAAATATTTTATGTATTATTTTTTTTCAATTTGGAACGGCTATTTTACTCCAATAATGTTCCTAGTTATCATTAAAATATTTTTCCATCTAAGATGACAACCATGTATGTTGCTTATGCTTTTTTGTGGATATGATCCATGGATATAATTATTATTATATAAATGGTTCTTGTTTATGTTGAAGAGAAATTTCTGAGATGCATTTCTCTTACATTGGTTATATCATGATAAAATGTTTATGAAGCCCACGTCTTTTCATAGGTTATGTTATCATGAAATGATGAAAATATTATGAACCCTTTATCTTTTTCACGTGTTTTTATATAATGAATTTTTTATGAAACCCATTTAATTTCATGTGTTATTATATAATGAGTATTGTATGATCTTGTAGCATACATATGTTTTATTTTCATTTTGTGATCTGTGAAACCTATATCTCCCTATAATGCATTGGGTAGAGATTTATATCTCTTGAGATAGATAGGGCGTGAATGGAGTATGTAAGGTAATTTTTATTCTATAATGGCCATTTGAGTGAACATTCACTACTATGATTATATGGGGGTGAACCCATTCCACAAATATAGACTTGGATGTGATCCTTGAATACTATGGAAATGTTTTTTCTCTAATGAATATGCGGTAAATCAATGTGTAATCCCAATTTTATTCTCTCACGGATAATGTTCTTTGATTCTCATATGACTCATGTCTTACGAATTCATAATATTTATTCGATGACTAGTGAATATGATAATTTATATGTAGCGTATGGATTTGAAATTATATTCACATGTTATCATACCCTTATGTTAATTTTATGCTTACATACCTCCACTGTTTACCCTTAATATGCATATAATCTCACCCTTTATTATGATTCATTTGAAGAGGTTATGAATATTTATATTATGAACTATTGTGCTAAGAAAGGTTATAGATTTGAAATATTTATTCGGATATTATTTAGTTCATTTATAAACCCTTTTTTTATATTTTGAAGTATCCAAAAGAGTTATACATTTATGATTATCAAACATGTGATTTTGTAAATTAATGAATGATCATATAAAATGATTTGATATCTATAAATTAAATCATTATGTCATAATAAACTAGAAAGTTTAACCCAATGTTTACTTAAATGAAGAGTACACACAAAAATCAATGGTCATTACAATGATGGGAGGATACCATGTCCAGAATGGTCATAGCCATAGGTTGGGCTCTTTCTGGGGTGTATCACATCACAAACTAAAGCGGTCACCCAAATATGATGTTGAGGTGGGGGATTCTACCTTTTTATAGAGGAAGGCCTCATTTTGAGCATCCTCGTCACAACATGACTGGAAAACTATGCTGTTTTTTTTAAAAAAATTAGTCGGGTGGTATTTTTGGGGTTTAAAAAATTTAAACCCCCTTAGATTATCTCTAGGAGGGTCAAAAAATTATTAATGAATTCCAATCCTAAAATATGTTAGCTTTTTTTTAATGTGAATACTATTAATGTTTTTGTTTAAATTATATGAAGCACCAGTAGATATTATTATAAAATGGATCAGAGAGTTATTAGTAATGTATGAGATCTATTTAGATACCAGATCCCCGAAATGGGAAAAAAACTAGGCTGCATATTTAGGAGAAACTGTGTCGTCTATCCCTCATGGATTCTCTAAACTGGGTGGCTATAGAAAGTTGGAATCTGAAGGATGTTTAGTTTTTTATAGTAGTGCGACACAAGTATCATAGCTATGTGACCATCTATATTTTTTTAATAGTCTTATTTTCATAGTTTTCACATGGTAATTAAACTGTGTCCCTAACTATGGGATGTGACCATTTCAAGATGTAACTGGCGCATGGTTGGTGCACTATTTGTCCAACCATTCCTCCAACCAAGCATTGGTGTGTTTGAGGATGACATAATTATTTTCCCCTATTTAAACTTCTAAACATATTTCCTTTCCCCCATTTCTCAATCTCCAGTGGTTTCTTTTTTCCTCCCATCCAAGAAGTTAACTACATCATCCTCGTAGGTTTTCATATAACTTTTCCAAACGAACATGGATTTTACCTTCATCAATTATATAGTAAATCTAGACATACATTTTTAAATCTAGTATAATAAATACTTAGTTTTTATTCCATTCCATTACATTATCGTGGTGGAAACTCATTTTATAGATTAGCAGGTCCCTTGATGATTTTTTTAATTTCAAACAACCTAGAACAAATCAAAGGATGACACTAGATGAGGGAAGATATATGAAGCTAAGATTGGTGTTCTACGATATTTTCCATCATTTAATTAGGATGTATAGAATGAATCATTGTTCTATGAGTTGGAACATTCTATGATATATTCAAAATTTTCTAGAAAAATCAAATTGAATGCCGCTTCGTGACTTTGGTGAACCAAAATTGTTGTAAATCACCCACATGGGTTGATCTCATTGAGTTGTTAAATCCATTTGGTTGTGATTCTCCCATAATTATTAAATTCCCTTATTCATTATATGTTTATTTACCCTTGATTTTTTCCATACAATTGTTACATGGAATTAATTAGTTGAATTGAATCAATTGATTTTCCATGCATTTAGATAGTGAACCTTAAGAATTATGGGGAAAATGGTTTTATTAATGGTAATTCCATGTCATATATTCAATTTTATTAGATAAATGTAAATTAAATAAAATGTTATCTTATTAGAAATTCAATATATTCATTCATTATTTAATTCATTCACCTTAGTGCCAAGGGTGAAACAAGTGGTTCTAACATAAAGAATCTTTATAGAAACTCTCATTGCTTATTAATAGAACTAATAATGGTTAGTAAACATTCTAGGGGAAACCCTAGTTATGGCTATGATAAGAACACTCTATTTTATTTATTTTTAGCTCAGACGGGTGATGTCAGTTCCCAAGGGGAGATCCCATGGAAGGGGTCGATGAAACATTGGTTGAACTATGCCTTAAGAGAAACTTGGGCCCCTATGTGCGATACAAGTCATAGAATCGGAGCTTATTATATGAATTTTTAATCCAATCTTGGAGGGAAACATTGGACGTCATCCTTGGGTCACAACGGATGGACTCCGTGGCAACAGTCATATAATGAGTCCCTCCAAAGATATATAGGAAGTCACCCTATATTGTCTTGGATGGGATAAGGGTGTATCTCTATATATATTAAGTTGGTTTTCAAATTTTATTATAGAAAAGATAAATAAATGTTTTCCAAATAATAATTGACTCATGGTTTTTAAATAATTTGGGACATGTACACCAAGAAAAATAAAAAAATTGTGATAGTTCACCTTCTTGAAGATTTCACCCCCCAATTTATCATTGTAGGATCCATGGGTCTAGATTCATTAGCTTTGAATAAAAAAGGTAAATTTGACGACCCTCTAAGATAATGATAGCCCGATGTAATTATTTATATATTTCTATTTCTTCATTTAAATTATAAATATACAGTCCACATTTTATAACTAACCATATGGAATGCATGAGACACTGCAGATGTTGGCATACTATGATTATATCTCACACCCTGATCAAGAATCTTTATTACCTAAGTATAATTTATGGTTGTACGTATGGATAAAGGGAAGAAACCAGCTTCCCTTACATTATTGAATTTCATTACTACACTGCACATTTTAAACAGTATGTTATGGAATGTCCTAGACACCATTGGTGATAGAATAATAATATTGTATCTCAAACATTGATAGAGAGCCTTTGGTACACACATAGACATTATGGTTGTAGTTATGGATAAAATTAAGGAACCATCCTTTAATACATTGTTGACATGCATTACTAGGATGGAATTGGGAGTAAAAGATTGATCCAATGCTCATGATGATAGTCCTAGAATATTTTCCGCTTTTTATATTAGTCATTAATGTTGTGTATGATTGTATACATTTGTTTTTTTCATAGTTACATTACCATTAAATGGCCACCATATTGTGTCATATTATTCTTTATCTTACACTATTTACTTCTTATTAATGCATGATTATGTGTTTTTTCTAATTTTTTTTACTATTATTCTATTTTTATAGTTTCATATTATATATATATTTAAATATGTATATATATATATATTATTGTTCTCTACTCTATTAAATGATGGTATAGTCTCCCATGGTCTCGCCAAAGACCTATACTGATAGTTATCAACCTCTGGCATTCTTGGTTGTTTTCTTTAGGTCTTGTGGATATAGTCATGGGGCACAATTATGTGTCACTTGGGCTGTTATGTTGTAAAGGGTAATCATTGTTCTTTTCCATTTGTATTACTATTTGGGAATAGATATGAGACTTGGATATTGGAATTTGATCATGAGCATGTGTTTTGGAGCATCTATCCCATGTACCGGGGACACCCAAATTACCTTGGGATATTTCAACTACTTCTTACGCTATTATGGTTTGATGGATTTAACCATATAGTGGAACACTTTCTATGACATGTTGCTATTTTGATGATATTACTATGGTTTTAGATAAATTATATGAGGGCATATTAGAATCATGCATCATGGAAGGTTCCTTAAGATTCAAAATATAATTCATTATACCATTCCATGTTAACTTTTTTCATGCATTTTCAACATTTCATAAGATTTTTATATGTGATTTATTTTTATGAATATATATGACTTAGTTTTATATAGAAATGTTCTAAATTTCTATTGAGGATTCAGAAAAAAATTGAAACATAAATAATATTCCAAAACCTAATAGTATTTTCCATCATATGTTAAAGCAGATTCCTTGACCAGCCAATTGTGGCACATTGTGCCCTGGACAATATTTCTCAAGGGATGGAACTGGTTTTTTGTTTGGATTAAAGAGAGACCTGCAGCCAATTTATATGTTTTATGGGACCCTATAAATTATTGATAGTGATTCATCAAATTTAAAGACTTAAAGTAAATGAAAATACAAAAATGAATTAAAAATAAAATGATCCCTTAAAATAAAATGGTTACCTTATAAAAGACATTTAAACTAACTAGATCTATTAGTTTGTGCTAGGTTTTTTACCTTATTCTTTCTTTTTTGACTCGTTCTTGTCACCTAGACAAGGCTTTTGTAGCAGCCATAGGGGTGTACTTCTATAGTGGGATATCGATGTCATTTCTTTTTTTCCCAATAATTTATAAATCATATCTGAGGTATCTTCTTGGAATTAATAGACCAATAACACCATGGGGACCACATGTTATATGGAATGAAAATGTAAATGATCATACTCTTGAGGTGGTGGGCCCTAAGACACCCATGATACCACCTATAGTTCCAACTGAGGCACCTCCTCATGATCTTCCATTGGCTATCGATGCCCAATTTTGGTATTTATTTATTCGGTTGATGGAAAAAGTGTAGGATGATCCTCTGCCTTACCATTATATGGAAGAGTTGACCAGGGAGTTTTAGTGGTAGTATCCTTCCACCTTCTCGGGTGATGGTGGAACTTAGCCTAGTTCTCTCTTTAGTTAGATGATGTGTTGTCAATATTAGAGCATATTGAGGTGCCTCTAGAGTATAGGGTCAATATTGTGTCCTATATGCTACATGAATATGCCAAGAGTTGGTGGGACATTAGGAATCATGGTATTCAAAATTAAGGTATGGTCTAGGTGGACCTTCAGGAATCCTTTAAGGATTCTCTCTTTCCTTATAACATGAGAACATATATGGTCATGTACTTTATCAACATTATGAAAGGTGACATTTCATTAATGGATTATACATATTTATTCTGTAAATTTAAATTTTTTACACATATTTTCACTTGTGAGGAGATGAATACTATGAAGAACATTGAATATAGAATTTCATATTCAATATTCTTGTAGGTGAATTTATTTAGAAAGACCATTTTATTAGAGACAGTGAATCATGCCCTCATCACTGAGAAGAACATGATCGAATCAGTTGATGAGAAGCATTGTAGTTCAGATTCTAGGAAGTATAGTGGTTTACCGAATGGTAGGAATAAGCGTATTGAGGATAAATTCCAGGGAGGTACCAGCCATGTGACATGCATCAATAGATTTATAGTGATGCACCAATGTGAAAGGTTTTTCCAAGAAAACCCTAGTGTATTAGGAACTCATTTATCTCCCATGATTGCCGAAATATGGGACATCTCAAGTGTTTCTACCAGTCATTTCCTATAGTTCCATGAAAATGGGGATCTATGAAAGAATCATATTCAAGTACAGGATCTATGACACCACGTTAGAAAAAATGATAGTCTTCCACATGATCTCTAGGCCAAGAAGGTAGTCATGGTCATGGAGGTTAGGCCTCAGACATCTATCAATAGTAGGGTAGACCCACTCAATATACTCAAAAAGACACTCTGGTCTATAGTTTAGGCCTTACCAATGTTTTATAACCTACATCAAAGGACTAGAGTCCAAGGCCATCATTATTTATGAATACTTATTTGGATTTATTTACACTAATATCTACCTTTTGATACATGTAAATCTCACTCCTTCATATCTACTAAAACTCTAAGAATTATGGGCCTTTCGATTGATTAATTCAGTGGTGTTATGACTCTTGACATTTCGTTAGTATTTTGGGAAGAGTGTATATTCCAGTGAAAGGATTTATCCTATAAAATAACTAATTACTGTATTCAATGGAGTTTCCCCATCATTGAGATGATTGGCGTCATGTTCATTCTAGTTATGGATAAGCTTATTCCTTACGAAGCCTAGGTGGATATCTATCCTCTTTGGGTATTTTGACGGTCACGTAAGGGTGGTATGTATATACAAAAGGAATAATGGGATCTCCAGACCAAACGAGTAGGACCAAAGTATACTAGGCTATGTGGAGTGATAGCCTAGATGGTCAGTATCATTGTAATAAATCATAGAGTGTATCTTATATATTTTCATCCAGTGGTTGATCATTTTAGGTATATCATCCCATAAAATTTATTCATCTTACTGCCTTAGAAGAAGATCGACTTCAATATTTAGTTTTTCCTAGGTGAGGCACCATTGTCAATTACACCATACACAATGGAACATACAGAGCTCCATGAATATATGAAGTGTCTTTAATAATTAAAGGCTATCTATTTTATCTGGCCTAGAAGATCACGATGGGGTTCAACATACCTTTTGGCCAAGAATTAATTGTGTACCCTTATATTATGCATGGACTATCACTAACTAAACATTATTAAGTTAAATAATAGGTATCCACATCCATGGATAAATGACCTATCTGACCATATCAGAGGAGAAACTATTTTCATTAAGATTGATTTGAGGTTTAGATTCCATCAGGTTTAAGAGATTACATCTTACATAACACATATTATGTTATGAATTAGGTGTGTAATTTACAAGTATTGGGTTAGTCAATTAGGTTTGATGATTATGGATGCAGTCTTAATGGATCTGATGAATTAGGTTTTCCACCCATATCTTGATTACTTCATTGAAGTATTCATTAAAAACATCATAGTGTCTTTGTTCATCATACATGACCATTCCAACAATCTAAATATCCTATTCAATACACTAAAAGGAAAAAACTATATGAAAATATCATTAAATGCCACTTTTGGATCATTAAGGTTCACCTATTCATCCACATAATATTGGAAAAAGGTGTACTAGTTGACCAGAAAAAGGTGAGAGACATGGTTTCATAAGATAATCCAATTAATGGGTTTGATATATGTTATTTCTTAGGGATGGGTAGATATTATAATAATTTTATCTAGGAAGACACACTTTAGCTCTGATTTGAATAAATCATGATCTATGAAGAATCAATACTATTTATTGTAATTCTTTAGAAATCTGGTTCGGTGTAGTTTGGATAGAGGGTGATAGGGTTGTAGTTTACATGTATCTCTCTATGAGGAATCATGATCAAAATTACCCTACGTAAGACATCAAGCATGTAATTGTGGTTTATTCACTATTTTATTGAATTCACTACCTATTAGGTGATAATTTCATTTTCTACATGAGAAAAAGAGTCCCTAATACATCTACATATAGATAAAAATGTATATGAGGTAGTGCATTTTGGTGGAATACCATCCATCCTTTGATTTTGAACATTCATACATGCCTTGATAATTAAATTACATAGCTTGTTTTCTTTAGCTGAATGACTTAGATGAAATCCCTAAATGAAGGAAAATAGTGAATGGTAGTTGAAGTATCTATTCTCAAAGATGCATTTTGAGGCTTATGAAAAATATATGAAACAATTTTTGGTAGCTTTAGAAGTGACATATTCTCTTCTAGAACGATTCTGAATGAGGTAGTTGTCTAAATTGACGACCTCATTTTGAGGGAGAGAATCACATAAGAGCAACCAACTCCTTTCTGGGTTATTTATAAGAGTTCAATCCTACTATTTTGTGACTAGGTATGGGTGACTTATTATATATGGGAAGAGATGATAGGAAAATAACATTTTTCTATTTGGGATGTTCATCATAGTCTTACCAATATGTAAAAAAATATTAGTCATCAGTATTGGTGTCTAGATACAAAGAGTAAGATCATGGGTTTCATCTTTCATTGCTCTAATTGTCAGCAACTGAAGGAAGAGAACCATTGATTTTTTATACTTTTAGGGTTTCATCATTCATTGCTCCACCTATTATCAAGTTAAGGTTGTGACCCAGTGACTTTATAAACATCAATGGCCTCTAACAATTCCTTAGTAAAAATGGAACAATGTCTCCATGGATTTCATAATGTTAATGCAATTATCCTCTCAAGGGAATGATGTATTGTGGGTAATAATTTACTGGTTGACCAAGGGTATTCACTTATTTATGATTCCAGAAACCTTATCTTTTAATGATATTAAAGGATTTACATCTACAAGATTTTGTGACTTCATGGTGTTTCCTATTTAGTAATTTTGGAAAAATATGCTCGGTTTACATCACAATTAAAGTGTTGTTTTCATAAGGAAATGGGTTCCAAAGGTATCTAAAGAACTACATATCACCCTAATAACTACAAGAAATCCAAGTAGACTATTATGAAGTTAGAAGATATTTTATAGGTATATATCCTTGATTTAATTGGTTTGTGAAAAAATCATATTCCTCTTATTGAATTTTCCTATAAAATATTATTACATTAAATAATTAAAATTGGCTTGTATATAGACTTATATGGTTGGAAATTTAATTCAAATATGTAATGAAAATCATTTGATGAGAATCATATATTGGTTTCTCATCTTGTTTAGTAGACTTCAGAGAAAGTCCATCTGATTCAGAAGCATGTGGATTTAACTCATTCTTGGAAAACTTATTTTAATGATCATCATCATAAACCGATAGAGTTTGAGGTGGGATGTTAGGTATTTATATGGGAATCACCAAGAATGGTCTACAGATGAATATAGAGGTAGGTAACATTGTTACATAGATATGTTGGGCCTTTCGAGATAGTGGATCAAGTTGGTTTTGTAGATTTTTAGTTGATGTCACCTCATAAACCATTCCATGAAAAATAACATCCATGTATATCATATTCGTTAGTACCATGCATAGCCATCTCGTTCATTTTAAAATGATGATATTGATCAGGAGGTAGATGAATCCTTTGGAGAGAAACTAATAAGTATCATTGATCATATTATGAAGGCTCTCTGACATAGGTTAGTTCATCTAGTCCAATTGAGATTTTTACACGGACATGTAGTTGATGATACCTTGGAGTGGGGGGGTGAAAAAATTTTATAGTGGATAGAACTCTCTACATATGATGTTGTACTACCCTTAGAAGTGAAATTGTGGGATGGTTTGTCTTACGTAGGGTAGGTTATAACATCCAGGATCTTTTTTAAGGTTCAAAACATTGATTTTTGGTCCAAACTCATTTACAGGAACCTAGTGATGATTCCTAAAAGGTTCAGGAATTTCTTGAGATTGTTTGGTTCTCATTCAAAGCTTGGAGCCTGAAAAAGAAAATAAAATAGTAGGCCATATATTTCGCAGAAACCGTGCAGCACAACCTACACGGTTTACTATAATTGTGTGGTTGTAGACATTAGGTACCTATGATCCACACAGTGTTTCTAAAAATGTGTCACCCAAGAAACAAATATGTTTTACCAATCTATAGTTTTTGGAATTTTTTTTTCAGAGAGTATTCTCTGTTAATTAATCTTTTCTTCTAATTGTGAAATGTTCCACATTCAAGAAGTACTAGTGCATGGTGAGCGCATGTTTTGGACACATGTGCTGCCAAACTATTGGTTGTTATATTTACAATGAAAAAAATGATTTCTCAGTTATTTACTATTTTCAACCAATTTCTTTTTCCTCCCTTTCTCATTCTCTAGGTTCTTCCTTCCCAGTCCCATGCACAAATATAACTTCTTATACTTCATTGGTTTTGATAAAACTTCTCCAAATAGACTCCAATTCACTCATTGCCAAATCCATTCAGAAGCTAAAGGTATGTTCTTAAATCCTCTCTAATCTATTTTGAGTTATTCATCCCATATGAGCGCTACAATGGTTCAAGATCATGTCCCCCCATTTTCACATCCTTTGACTGATTCATCAATTTAATCCAACCTAACTCAAAACAATGATTTACACTGGATGAGAGAATCTTTGTGAGGAAAAGGTAGGTGTTAAAGGGTATTTTCCATCATTTTGATATGATGTATAAAATATTCCATTTTTTCAATGAGCCAGGGCATTTTGGAAGCACCATTAAACTGTATAATTAAATCAAATTGAATGTCCTTCCATGACTTTGGCTACCCGAGGTACTTGAAAATTACCCCCATGGGTTGATTGACATTAGTTATTCCATCCATTTATGTTGGTTTCACCTATAATGATTCAATTACCTTATGTATTATATTTATATTTACCCTTTAGATTTTTTCTTACACTTGTTACAATGAATTAAATAATTTAATTGAATCAATTTCTTTTTATAAGTGTTTGGGTGGTAAACCATAAGCCTTTTGAAACTAATTGTTTTCCCTAATGGTCATTCCATGAGAAATATTCCTTTTTATGAGGTAAAAGATTAGTTAAATGAAATGGACTATACTATTTTTTCTATATATATTCATCTATTATTTGATGATTTCACCTTAGTTTCGAGGGTTAAAAAAGGGTACCAACATAAGGACCCCTTTGATAGACGGTCATACCTACTTTTTAGAATAGTTAATGGTTAGTAAACATGATAGGAGAGACACCAGATATGTATAGGATGGAATTTATAATAATTATCTATTTTTACCACTGGATGAGTGATTATAATTCCATAGGGTGGATTCATTGGATGAGCTTGGTGGAACATTGGCTGAACCATTCTTTAAGAGAGACTCATGCCCCTACATGAGATACTAGGCATGGAATCAATGGTTATAATTTGACAATTCAAACCATGATTATAGTGACATGTTGGAATTCATACATGGGTCACCAGGGATGGACTCATTATCATATGTCATATTATAATCCCCTTGAGCGATAAATGGAAATTCTCCCTCGATTTTCATGGACGAGATCAAGGTGTCACGCTAAATTTTATAATGTGATTTTCAAATTGAATTATAGAAAATATAAAAAAATAATCTCTATATGATAATTGTTCTTTGTTTTTGGATAATATAGGGTTTTTTCTTCTATGCCCAGTCACAAGATTGGGGACATTCTACCTTTTTAAAGATTACCTTGCACATTTTATCATTGTTGGATCCATGGGTTCAGACTCTTGGTTTAGGCTGAATTCAGTAAATTAGAAAAGCCTCCAAGTGAAACATTGTCTAGTGTATTAATTTTTTTTATGTTTTTCAATTAGAATTTGGAATTTACAATGCTCATTTTATAATTTACATTGTGGAACAACCTAGACATTGTGGGTGCCTACCTACTGAGATTGTATCTCACACCTAGTCAGGAACCTTTGTTACCCAGGTAGGAATTATGGCTGTAGTTTTCGATAAAGGTAAGTATATAGATTCTAATGATTTATTATGTTTTAATACAAGTATTGAGTTGGGAGTAGAGAACTGAGCATATGCTCAAGATTCTATTATTATAATATTTCCCTTTTTTATATTTTATTATCATGTAGTCTATACTTGTATCCCTTTACCCTAGCACATGAATTTTTTATATAGTTAAATTACTATGAAATGATCACCATATTGTAGTATCTGATTATTTTTCTTCTAATATTTACTTGTTATTATTGAATGATTATGTATTTCATTTCCAATATTAACTAATATCACATTTGATTCTACTATTATATATATATATATATTTGTGACACTCTAATCATTGAGGGAATAGCCACCCCAATGAGAAACTGAAGGCCCTCGTAGCTATTCAGTGTCCTCTATGATTTGGGAAGGCACTCTTGAGGACCTGTTCCCATGTTCAAGGGGCACAGTTATAAGGAACTCAGATCCTGGGGCCACAACACACCTTTCACCCTTCCTTGCCATTTCATCCCATTGATCAAGATCATAATAGAGGGTTTCAGTATGTTAATTATATGTAATATTGATGCACATATAATTTTTTATTTTGACCACATTTTCGTTTTTTAAAATGTTTTGTTAGTGTTTTAATGAAATTATTTCTCCAAAGAAAGATAAAATACTTTATCCATATGGGTACTCCATGATAACCATGTAAAGGAGGTCCTATAACGAGGTATTATAGAATATGTTCCTTCATTCCCTTAATGTATCAGGATATATGAATTTATTTATTGCATTTTGAAATATTTTTGTGAAATTATTCATTTCTTTATGTGTCTAATTCTGATCATTTTGTGTGCATTTGGACCTAGTGAAGGTTAAAAGTGTTCCAAACATTATTTATTATAGTTTCAACATCATTATTTTTCCTGGTGATTTTTGTGTTGACTATACTAATTTCGTATATTGGTTTTAGATATTTGTATTATTGATATGAAGTATTTATTTTAAAGATAGTGTCTTGTGGACTCATATGAGGTTGGTATAATCTTTGGATGCATCTGTGAATCACCTAATAAGGTAAGTGGACATTAATTTTCTATGTATCTTGTTAATTTAGTGATTTTACGTTTTCTTCCACCATTATTATTATTGATGGATGTTTCATGACATATGTGATCTCATTATTAATTTAGGATGGGCACACATTGGCCTAATCATAAATAAGGACCACATCGATTTCAAAGTGGTTTGATGGTGGATATTAGGTCTAATAACTAACAAAATGCCTCATTATGGAATTAATAGAATATATATTTGGTTTTTAAATGAAAATTGGTTTCTATCTAAATAATGGTTCATAAAAAAAAGTTTCTCTCAAATGAAATTTAAAAAAAATCATGGATTGAGATATGATATTTAAAATTTAATTTCAAAATAGTTTTTCGGTTTTCTATATAATTTATTGATATGATTTTCTGTTCCTAATATGAGTAATGAATTAATGTGATTAATTTTCTCTATAGTATAAAATTGGATTTTGAAATTGTTTCCAAAGGAATTCCAGAATGGATTTTTTACATTTTCTTGGCCTTTTTGAACTTGTTTGGGTGATTCAATATTTTACAAAGAATATATTATTGTTTTTTCATGAAGTCATGTTTCTTTGTTGTCTATGCTATTTTATGATGTCTCATGTTGGGTGTTTTGGATAATGATGGAATCAATAAATATCATGGTGGAAGATTGATCTGGGGGGGATGTGATATAACCATATATAGAATGATATGTTTATGAGCATTTGGATGAGATGTTCCTGCCTATGTGGTTGGTGTGGTTTTGTGATCAAACCAGTGTTTTTTGGAGGAACACTGGTGGATTTCAGAAAATCGATTAGGGTTAAATAGTGGAATCTCATTGGTCATTTGATGATGAAATATTGAGAATTATATATAAATTTATGACTCTAGTTAGTCATTAAATATTTTTTTAGGAATATAAGATGATTATTCTGGATGGGAAGCCTAATGGTGGGTATTCTATAATAACCTAAAAAATGTATAAGACATTTTTTGGGGGGAAAATTTTAAAAAACATTATAGAGTGGGAGTGTTACATGATTTTGGTAATCAAATTAAAAATTTTAGGGTAGAAAATCTCAATAAGAAGTTTTTGGGTATGAAATGGGGCTTGAGTAGTGGTTCATGTGATAAGGTGGAAATTAATGTAATGTTATGGATCACCTAAACATTTTCATGTTCTAAAAAGTATACTAACATTGTGTTGAAAACCTTATGTCACTAAAAAATAGGTATTTAATGAGGAGAAACATTTTGCAGAAGCTCTAGGGTCTCATCATAAATGGTAGGTTAGGTGATTTGTTTCAAGAGAGGGTAGGACACACCATGAATGGTTGGGGCCTTGGGTTGTTCTTTTAAGAGTTCATTAAATTACATAATAGAGGTATCATGCCACAACAATGTTAGTATAAGAGGTTTTCGCTTTGTAGTTATGTATATCACTCTATGAACCTTGACATTTCACTCTAACTGAACCAAAATTTTGTTTTTTAATTGAAATAGTGTTCTTTTAGTGTTTTCATCAATATGGATGTGTGATTAGATGGGTAGTTCAAAATCCTATCTCTCTCTTTCCTTCCTTTTACAGCATTAAATATAAATAATTCAAGTGGATTTAATAACACATATGAGTCTAATGATCACTCACCTTATCCACTTTTAAATCCACATTGATTTTCTCTAAGTTTTGGGCCACTCTATTTCGGTTTCAAAGATATAATTTCAATAGAGCGTGGGGAAATAATTCTAGTTGATGGAAAATTTAAGAAAATTGTGTAAATTTTGTATTAAAATGAGATATTTATGAATTATTATATTATTTTACTTGAGTTATGTTTCTTATTGATTTTATTTATTTATTTGAGTGAATTTTTCTGAAATTAGTCATTTATTAGAGTATTAAATTTTGATCCTTTGGGTGGAGTAGTTCCATGTGTATGTTAGGGTTTTACTGCACCAAATTGCTCTTATTTTTTGGTGTTTTGAGGTATACCTATGAGTTTTACATCAAT
The DNA here is from genome assembly GCA_963277665.1 of Viscum album. Lineage (NCBI taxonomy): Eukaryota > Viridiplantae > Streptophyta > Magnoliopsida > Santalales > Viscaceae > Viscum > Viscum album. The sequence goes on along the minus strand of OY728159.1, from coordinate 1,141,642,137 downwards.
TATAATTATAATTATTTTTTATTTAATTTTTTTATTATTAGTTTGATGGTTTTTTTAATGAGATAGGGGATGGTGGAGTCGGTGGATCTTGGAAACAAAAATGGGATGGGTCAGTATATCACTGACTGCAGTTGTTAGCCATGACTATACAGTATGTTTTTTTATTTTGGCAATTAAAATATCACAGAAAATAAATATTATTACTATCTACATATATAATGAAATGTGTGATCTTATTCATTAATTATTATGGGCTCAAGTCAACCTAATTGTCATCATGGACACCATATCATGATAAATGATTTGACAGTGGTACCTTTTTAGAACAATTTTTGGTAGACCCATTTATGGATTTCATGGTTGTGAAATTTTCTTTTGTAATAGATTGAAGTTTTCATTTTAATAATGTGTTTTAAAAATTTATTTCACTCAATTGGTATTTCAAAGGGAAAAATTTTGATTTAGAAATTTTTTTGAAATATAATTTCATAAAATGTTTGGGTTTTTTTTAATAAAATCATTATGGGATTTTTTCCAAAGTCCTATGATGCGTAATTCTAGAATGAAATGGATTTTATAAATTATGTCACTAAGGATTTGTACTGTTACCAAAGAAATGACTGGGAGGCTTAACTAATCTATATTGGTTTATTTAATATTTTAAGTAAATTTTTTTTTTCATTATATTTTTTCTTGTTGTGATCCCTGGTTTTTATTTCATGGTGTTTAAGATTTTTTTTGATGATGCATGTTATGTTATAATTTTTAATTTTATTCATTATAAAACTGGTGGGTCGGTCAGCATAGATGTGACATACTTCATATAGTGTTTATAATGTTACTATGAAGTGGGTAATATGTTCTATCCTAGACATAGAAGGAATAGAACTTATTAATGTGTTAGTGATTTTGGGATATGGGCCGCATGCCTGATTTCCTATCTCATGGGTGTGGATGACTATACACTTATGGTTGTAAATATATATTATTGTGGTAAATTGGGATCTCGAGGAATGTCCCATTCATGAGTGATAAGGAACTAAGAGAACCAACATTGAAGATATTTTTTCCTATATGTTTCTGAAGTCTAGGCCAAGCTTGATTGATGAAGTGTGGTATGACCCTGACGGTGTGACCCCCCATCAGTGAGAAGGATGTGGGTTAGAATTATGATGTATAAGCCAAAATTGAGTGATAAGGTGTGGCTTTAGATAGTATTTTTGTACTACCTTGAGTGATCGGGGATAGAAATGTAACATCTTGAAAATTATCCCTTTTATGATTTGGGGTGATTGGGATTCTTGTTCTTCGAATTCCCTTAACTGATAAGGACCCTTTCGGTACATGATTACACCATTCCCTTCACCTATAAGAAGTGATCAAAATTCATCATGATAAAAATTAATGCAACTATGGGTATGGGATAGGCATTGTATATCACCCTATATAGAATCTTTGGTTAAGGTTCATGTTTTGATTTGGGGGGACTCTCACCATTCCGGCATGGTTTGAAAGAAGATGTTATCAGGCGGCTAGGTCTCTTGGTTAGCAGATGAAAATTTCACATCTACTCTTGTATATCAATTTTTTGTGTTCTATGTGTGTGTGCGTCAGGGAAAATTAATTCAATTCATATATACTTATTTTATAGACATACACTTATTAACATTATCACTCTTTATTAATAAGGAATTGTGGATACCTTCTGGGTCATCGAACTCACACCTAACCAAGTACATGGAATGTGTTTTATAATTTTTGGGTAGACCATTATTTATTCACCCAAGGAATATTTTTTTATTGATAAACACATGAGTTTAATGTAATACTTTATAGAGATTTGTTTTTATATAGGATGACATAAATCAGTTAAATCGGAGGTTCTTTTAGTTAATTTTTAGTTATTTCTCAGAATTGGTACTAGACAGGGCAGAATTATCATATTTTTATGATGATATTAATATTTATATATTTACTCAATGATAAAACATATACCCTATTATGTTTTATACATCATATAAGACTTTTTTACTGCATATAATTCTTCGTAGTGAGGGCCCTTTTAGCACTATATTTATTTTTCTATCATTTCTTATTTTCTATTTTATACGGATGGGTCATGATAATTTTTTGTTAGATTGTAGCGTAAACCACAAGTAAAATTTTCAGAGAATAGTCTCCCCACAACAATTTTAGGAACTCTCCCCTAGTTTATATCACCTAGAATATGGGGTCACACTTATGTTCATGTGATGATCCCACTCGAGTGTTTTTGGGGTGATTGGGTCTAGAGAATTATAGGTACCAAATAAAGAATAATATATTTATAAAATGATTGAGAAAAAATAATATTTCAGATTAAAATACATTTAAATTATGATAAAACACAAAAATATTTTACCTAGAGAGTTTCATGGTCATCCCTCAGATTTTGATACAGTGTTCCCATTACAACATATACCCAGTGTGATAGCTTTATTAAATATCCCATATAAAATGGACTCGAAAAAACAAGAAGATATATGTAGAAGAAACTATAAAATTATTTGGAAAATTATTTGACATACCTTAGTGAATAGAATTTGGTATACTAGTTTACATTGTAAATATTAAGGATATCACAATTAGTCTTTTATTTGATTATCAAAATAACAAAAAGAACACCATAGAGAACAAATATCCAGTAAAAATGATAAAAGACCTATTTGACCAATATCAAGTGGATCAATGCATATCAAAATTTCATATTCATTTTGGATACCACATATATATGATTAAAAAATGAGATATTCAAAATAAATTTTTCATTAAATATATGGAAACTATGAGTTCTTATAGATTACATTTTTACTTATAAACACCTAAATAAGAATTATAGGCATGATGAAAAAAATACAATTACTCAATATGTTTTGGTGGAAATTATTAATGTCACTCTTACATACTATAAGAAAATGTAATATTGTGTTGAGAATGTAAGGATTGTGCTGAAGATATTAAATATATAGTAGTGTTTCACTATGTTCACTAAGTCTGACTTTTAGATATATTATGTAGCACGGTCCAGTCATGTCCTTATAATTAAAAAACTATTGTTTGTGGATCCTTTAATGAAAAGGACATTTAAATAAAGTATAAGGCAAAAAAGTGTTAGAAAAATATAATGTTTTCCTTTTTTGGGTTTTACACATAATTTGTAGTAAATTTGTCCTAATTATCTATCCCACTAAATTGTTTAACAGATAAGGCTGTAAAGTATTTATCTACATATGAATATAATTATAGATTAAAGAAACTATTTATGATGTCAGTAACTTCAAATTTATTGAAACTTCTATATATTAGAGAAGGTCATGTGATATATATTGATTCTCTAATGAAATTATTAGGTTCTATAATCATGAAAAATGATATATTTATATCTTATGCTTCCCAAAAAATAATTATTCATCAATAAAATGTCCAAACACATGATCTAGAGTTATAATTTTTGAAATTTGCATTGAATATTAAAAGTCATTGATTCTACAGAGATAATTGTGACCTATATACCAATTAAAAGAGTTTAACTTATTAATTTTCCTTGAAGGATAAAACATGAAGGAATGATGATTCTTGGATTTAATCAAGAATAATTATTGTTCAATACACTATCATCCAAGAAATATAGAAATTGTAGTTATTACCAATTCTAAAAAGAAACCTTTCACTATTTAAATGGTGAGGATTGAGAATGAACCAATCATCAAAGATATGTAAAGGATGTATTTAGAAATTATAAATGTTAGGAAGATATATAACATAATAAAAATGATTTCCCAATTAACCATTAAATAGAAAATAAAGGACGTGTAAAGGGAAGATTTATAAATTAAAACTAAAGTGATATAATCCAATGAAGGGAAGCATAATGAATTCATCATGAAAAAAAGTTGATTAATTAGGATTATAACTAGACATAGTGTGACATAAACAATAATGATAATGAAGGATCTTTATTTGTTTCAAAAAAATAAACATTTAACATCCATATAGGACGTAAAATAATGTATTGAGATCATTTAGGGAAGTTTTTGTGGGAAAACATGAAGAATAAAATCTCAAAGAACACCATAATGTTAAAAAAAATCCATTAAACTAAGGGAGGGTATAAAAAATAAAATGGGATAATACAACCATTATCCATACCAACATAGAAATGGGAAAACCCTATATATTTCATTTTTGGTATTTCGAATGAATTTAAGAAAATAATTCAATCGGACTTTTATTCAATTGGATTACCATTATTAGCCACTTAGTCTCTACATTGATTGTTATGTATCAATATCAACAATTCAAACAAAATATCTAGAAAATGGTGATATTAGTTGGGGAACCCCTTTCAATAATACCTAACTAAAATATTTTATTCACATTAAATATTTATATGAGTCATCAAAATTCTTTTAGTATGGAGTTAGAATTTAGTTTGAAATATATTCCATACACTAATGGTCAATTTAAAAATGACCATAGTAAAAGTTTAATACATTTTGATAATGTTCTTTATGAAATTAAAATAAAGTTATGATTGATATATTCCACATATTAATTTCTCACAATGAATATCGCACACATGTATTAAGATAACCCTATATTAATTCTTATATGAGAAATGTTACAGTTGTGTTAGGATAATATAAGTAAAAATAAGTTTTTAGGACCCTAGTTTTTTAATGAATTAACATATGTGGTTCAATCAATCCAAGAACACATTACTAAGGCATATGTATGTTATAAGAGATGTATTAAAAATCATGGAAGGGAGAAGAATTTCGATGTTAGAGATAAATAATTCAATTAAATATCTCCTAATAAGAGAGTCATGTTTTTTTAAAATTAATAGAATTATTACCCCTAAGTACATAGTCATCTTCAAGATCCTCTATCATGAATGAGTTTTATTCTTATAACTAAACATTACTATTAACCAAAATCAAGTGCATAATGTATTCAATATATCTTCATTGAGTAAATACATTCTTAATCCCACTAATGTACAAATCAGAATAAGGTAAAAGTAGAACAAGAAATACCATAAACAGGGAATGAAAAAAACATCTTAGATCATAGATAAAATTATATAATTAATAATAAAAATCACTCAATTATGATTATTTGAAAAAACTATAATTAAGGAGAGGAATCATGGGAACCAATAAAAGAAATGAAATAGATATATAATTATATATTAAAAATGTAGGATATGTATAACAATTTTATGTAATAAATTTTTATATGGGGGAGAAAGTAATGTTCCAATATTTTCTATATAAAAACAATTTCAACAAAATTGAGTTTGATATTTAATAATATGGTATAAAACAGTATGAATCAAATTAGAAACATAATAAAAAAGGATTTATTGAATTTAATAAATGTAGAATATTATATTTAAAACATCAACAAATACTATAAAAGTAAAAAATTACAATGGGGGAGTAAATAAAAATAAATAAAAAATTTATATTAATATATTATAGAGTATTGTGTTCCCCTTGAAGTATAATAGACACAATAAATATCGTAAAAAAACAATAAATTTTTTGTTATTGTTTGAAAATGATATTGAGAAACATTAAGGAAAAATATTCATTGGATGAAGGATTAAAACAAGAGTTATATAAAGGATGTATTAATGTAAAATGATCATTGTAATAAAAAAATTACCAGTAGAATCATAACCCAAAAAATTTGATTTTTAAATTGACTATTGAAATACTATGTTGTCCATTTAAATAGTCAAATGAATATTAAGTGATATTTATCTAGAATAAAATAAATAAATAATAATATTATAATTGAATAAAATAAATATTCATGTTAAGTATCTAAAATAATGTATAAGAATATAATTTTTTAAGTTATTTTTTAAATTCTATTTCAAAAGGAATAATTTTAATTTTTAAATATAAATACTAATGTTTCCGAGCATTATAACTTATTTTTTGGAAATAAAATGCATTTTTTGAATCAATAAGTAAAAAATATCCAAAATTTGTTTTTTTAACTTTTTTAAAGACATGAATTTGTGGGTGAATTTTAGAACTACACCTTTTAAAAGATAGAATATTATATATCATAATACTGATATAACAGTAACCTATTTAATTATTGGTTGATTTTTATAACCTAAATTAATTATATTTAAAAAAATTATCTTTTAAAAAACAGTAAAATTATTTTCAAAATCTAAAATATAAATTAAAATTCAAAATTTCTAGAAAGATAATTTATTCATTAAAAATTGTTTTCAATTCTTTTATATCATTTTTTAAAATAATATGATGAAAAATTTTATTTCTAAGTAGGAAAAGTTTAAAATATTTGAAGGAGTTTATTTGGATTAATAAGAATTTATTATCTCATATAAGGCTACTATTTAGTGTCTACCTATTAAAATAATACATTATATATTATTTGAATAGAAAATAACCCTCCCATTATTGCATAAATAGAACCTCTCACCCACATATTAAATCTAATCTAAAATATTACGCATTGGACAAGATTACTCTTCCTATGTTAAATAGATTTGTTTTTTGTATCACCCCACTCAATGCCTCTAAGGCATTAGGGCATTAGAAAATTAGCAAATATCAAGGGTGATGTAAAATATCTTCATCTTCCATTTTAGTTTTCATTTTTTCTAAAATAATCAAATTTCAATTTATAGAAAAATAATTAAAATTTGGTTCATTATTGTATTATCTTGATATTGATGTTTTTTTGATATTATAAAATTAAGTGGACAATTTATATACATATAAATATACATATACCTTATTTTTCTTCTTCATTCTACAAGTCATTCTAGGTGTTGGTTTAACTGCCTATGAGTACATATTCAATTATTTATTAATTTATTCTTTCATGGGTTCTTAATGTAGAATATAAACTATACGTAAAAGGGGGTATAAAAATTTTAATAATATTGAGTAAATTTAACTTGTTAGTAATTAAAAAATATTCAAAATCTTAACACATAAATGAAATAAATGAATAATTCAAAACTACATGTCATCACACCATTTTAACTTAAATGAACAGTTTATCAATAAATTAAAATCATTAATGTTGTCATATTATTAAATATATTAATGTCATATACTTTTATATTTTTTTTTACAAATATTAGTTTTTTATATAGAAGTTGTAATAGTAACAAAGATAAACGTTATTTATGGCAAGGGACACTCCAGATATATCATTTTTTGTGCATTTCTACTCACTATTTATATATCTCTATAAATTATTCTCATAATTGTTATATATTTATATTAAACCATTCCTAATTACATCATTTCATCTTCTGTTTCCTTATTATATAAAAATATAGGCCTTTATTTCCTGGTCATAAATTATTAGTTACCTAAAGAATTTGATAAATAATAAATTTTTGATACCTCTAATTAATTATTATTTTTATGATGTTTTTTATTCTCATCATTTATTATATTTTTTTTATGGATTCTACCTTTGAACATCTAATGTAAAGTATTCACCTCATTTTTTTCAACCTCTAATATTATTCATTAACACAATACTTGTATTATTTATATCATACACATTTCCTTCTAATGGGTTTATTTCATATTAATTTAATATATATATATCTTATTATATAGTTAGAATGATTTTTAAGATAAAATAATGTGATGGGTGGGAGACAAATTATAAATTCTAAAAATTATTTTGGTAAAGTTTCATATCACATGAGATTATTTTTCTTAGTCATAATGTAGTTAGTTTTTTATAATTTCATGATTGGAAATGAAATAGTTTAATCTTATTATTATGTTATGACATATTGGTATTATTCCTTAACTTATATTTGTGGATTTTTATTATAATGAATATTCCATATTCCACGTTTTATTCATATAATTCCGTTATTTATATTGTTATGATTTTGGTCTTTTGATGTGATATAAACTATTATTCCCACACATGTGGTAATATTTATTTATTTCACTTTTATATTCCTATTATTTTTTCTCTTAAATGGATTTTATATCACCCTTTATATGATGTATGTCCGCATATGATCACTGGTATTTGGAGTATTATTAAATCTTATAGGGTGTATTTTCTAAACTATTGAAACAACATTAAACTTATATATATATATATATATATATATATTAATATTTTTTGAAGCTAATATTATACAATAATATACCCATTTATTTATATATTTGTAATACAGTTAAAAAAAATACACAATAATCATTTATTTAATTTATCATTCATTATATGTTGGAGATTTACGATATGGTTTCCATTAAAAATTTCAAATTTTAAAAAAACATATTGTTGTCCTCAAGAGTATTTTCAACCATATGAAATTATAAATCAACATTTACTTGAATATGATATAATATAACCTCAAAAATAAAGGGTTTTTGAGGAATAACTATATATCAATATTAATTTTATGTGGTCGAGAAAATTGAAAATTATGTTGGCATTTAGGATGAACACTATGTGGGAATATTTCAGTCTTTGTATTCTTTCATTGGTGGTCTTGTGGGAAATTTTGGATAGTGAATGTGTGGAAATATATTGAGATATTAATGTAAGTATTCACTATATTACTAAAATATTGTTCGATTGGAAAATATTTTGGTAAGTACTTTAGAGATATATTTCTCTAATTATTCTCTTAGTTCATATTGATTTCTGATTCTGAGAAGAGATATGATTTTTACACATAATGGACTTTTTTAGGCATGCGATGACTATAAGATATCATAAAGACAAGGTCACTCTTCTATTATAGATTATGAGAACTTGGGGTTAGATTTTTGTGATTTCTATATTCTCTATATGATTTAAGATAATAATGGATATAAATGTGGAATTTGATCTTATGAGTATCCTTTCTGGTAATTTATATTATCTGTTGTGGTAAATATAGTTGTGAATGTTGATTTATATATTTTTTCTATTTAGTGGATAATGATATCACTTAATGTGTGATGATTAATTTTAGGCGTTTTGTATACTTTTTATTTTGGGATGAAAATATAATAGATACCATACACTAGGTCTTAGAATGATATAGTGGAACATTAATGGATATCTATTGTAAATAATGATATTGTTACTACTATAGGTAGGAGACCATATTTTTATCAAATTATATTTTTTGTAAGTTTAATTTATTTTAACAAATTTCATGAAAATTTTCACAATAACAATTCTGGTGAAATTTTTTATTATTATATAAAATAGTGGAAGAGTAGTTTTTGGGAAAATGTTTCAAAAAAATATAATTGGTTTCATGGTTATCTTGACTATTGGACATAATAAAATCTCCTAGTGTTAAATTTATACATTTTTGTTTAGGGGAAAATATGTGGTGATGGTCAAATATGTGTTATATATTCATTTCTTCTAGATAATAAGTCTGAGATTTATTTTAATGTCATATTATTGTCATTGTGGTAGGTTAGAACCATTTTATTTTTCTAAGCATAAAAAAAATGTTTATAGTGTCTTTAATTTGAGTCGTTAGTAAATCTAGGTGACTTTATGTGGTTAAGTTGATATAAATGTCTTTTCTTTTTATTGGTTATGAATTATTATAGATTCTATGATTTATTTCAGGGACAATTTAAATTATAATATCTATAGAGGAATGATACATAAAAGTTATTATTATTTCATAAGTATTCATGTAATTATATTTTTACTACCTAGAGGGTGGTTTGTTGGTGAATATTATTTATTTTTATAGTGGTTGAATCTTTTGATAAAAGAGTTTTCAAATTCTAAATACTATGTAATATTATTTTAGTTCAATGGTGTAATGTAAATTTTTTTGTTATGGAATTATAATACATAATACATATTAAAATTGAGGTGTTTTTATGGCTTTCCCTAAAATAATAATATGATTTTACATTTAGGTTTATTAGGATGGTGATGATGAGTTAAAAAATACTGGTTCAAATATGGTACTTAATATTACCAAAAAAAAGAAAGTAATTATTTATTGGCTGTGAAATTTTTATATGGATATGTTAAACCTTTTATAGACTTTATATAAATTCATTATATATTATAGGATTGAACATACAAAAGATAAAAACCAATGAAGGATCAATATACTTATATAATATAAAATATATGCATTATAATATTTAATAGAGATTTAATAAATTATGATATGGTACGTTATGAATATTTTATTTAAATTATATGATTATTTTTTTGGGGATGAAAATCACTTGGAAGATTTTTATTATGGTGAGTTCTAGTTTTGGAAGATGTTTTATTTTTTTTAACTTATCGAGTTTTTAATTTTGATTATGGATATATTCAAAAGGTTATGTAATGTACAAGTATGGGAAATAATTTTCTTATTTGTGAAGTAATGAATGATATTATAATTAAATATTGTAAACTATTGATGGATATCACTTTTTAATTTTGAGGATGAAAATTTTTTAAGAGGTATTTAATAAAGAGGCATATACATTCTATTCGTGTTTTATGTGAATTTTATGTGTTATTTCATTAGAAATGTGAATTTAATGTGTGTAATTAAATTTTAAATAATCTCAAATTTAAATTTTGAGAGTGAAATTGGGTTTGGAAGGGGTTTTTACCTTATGGTTCATGTTTGATGAGAATCCAACATGATTTATAGAAATAGGGAGTGGTTATGGTCGGTTTCACATTTTATATGCATGATAAAATAGCAATGTATATGCATATATCTTTATTTTGTTGATTAATTGCCTATTCATAACCAGGCCTGCAAACATTAATTTGTAATTTTTTCCAGTATGACATTGAATTCGATCTATGATATTATATTCCCACATAGATATTAATATTGTTCTTGTGGTATTAATACTTTGAAATTATTATATTTTTAGTTATATGGTAGTCATATGAAGCTTATATTGGGATAACTACAATTATATATGATAATTATGGATGTATATATTCAATCATTATATGTTTATAATGAGTTGAGTTTGTAACATTGATGTGCTTGTTGTGATGTGAGTGGTATATAATTATAATCTAGATGGGAAATTATTAATGGAATATAAAAAATATTTTATTCAATTTAACAATTTTTTTGTTTGTTTAATTAGGAATAAAATGATGTGTAATATTTATATATTACCCATTAAGTATTTATTATAACTATTAAAATGAAAAATTATTGGATAGAGGAGGAAGCTATTTAGTATACTTATATAATCTCCATACTATTAAATATTATTTTTCAAACATATAGGATTGATATACAGGTGGAATGAAATGATTTTAATTCATGAAAAGGGAGATCTTGTACATAGTTGGGATAATATTTACTTTTCTTTTCATTGGGTGACATTTATAATTTGTACATTTATTGGTTTAGACTAAATATTTAATTCTTCTTATGAAATATATCATTCATGTATACCTATAAAATGTTTCAGTTATGTTATATAGTTCATTATCTAATGTGGTTGTTTCCATTTTTATTTAAATAAATAGGAAATTCTTCATATGTTAGTCTTTCAAAACCCATTGTGCCAGTTACCAATAGGGATATGATTTGAGGGGAAATGTAATATTATGAATTTCATTAGAGAATAACTTTTCATGTATTAAATATTTATCACCCATTTCAATTTCATTTCATGGACTCATTATTAGAAAAATACAATTCCATGTATTATTTAAAATTAAAGTAATAAATTTGTAAATATTTATTGATTCTTGATTAAAAATGATAAATTTTTGTTTTTTCTATAATTTAGTATTGGATTTAATGAAAAATTTTCTATTGATTTTGAAATTCGAAGTTACCTTTTCAATGAATATTAGAAAATTTTATACCATAATTGATATTTTTTAAGATGATGCTGATTTTGAAATGAATATTATATTATTTTAGAAATATATTTTTGATTTATGGTTCTCTATATGAAGATATTTTTGAATTTTGACCTAGGATCTTAGTTGTAGATAATTCACTCTATGGAGACGACAACTAGAATTATAGATATTACAATGGATGAAAAATCAACACATAATTGGTATTCTTAATTGATCCAACTCTTGTTTTAGGGTATTATTGATTCCCTTCTTATCCAAATATGATTCTAACATTTATATAACACTTTTTTTTGGAAAATAAGCTTTAACATATATTATATTAACAGAAAAACAGTGGATCTAGAATAAAAGCAATCCATTTTATGGATTGATGTTAATATTATTTTCATGATTAATAATAAAAATTTTCTATTTAGTATTTATGGGGTTTAGAAAATTCACATTTCATGGATAATTTTTATGGATTCCATTCCTCACTATCTTTCCTTCGATAGTTAATTTTTAATTTTCTATATTATAGATTGTGATAAAATTGAAAGATTTTTTTTATTCCATTTTTGATAGAATTTAGTGTAAATTTAATCTATGAATAATCATTTTTCAAGTGTTATTATATTAATTATAATATAAATAAATTCCTATAATGAGACCAATAATGTGGATATATAATGGTATTATTCAAATATATTAGATGAAAGAATTTTTATTTAAATACACCTTTCCCTTTTCCCCTCATATTATAAATGAATTATTTAGGGATATAAACATAAATTTATATGATCCTAATGACTTTAGAAACCATTTTCAAAAAGTTGATATATTTGGACCCATTTTCTCTCCAAACATTCATAGTGTATATATGTGATTTACTACGAATTACAATGGTTCTCGCAGTAGAGAGATGTTAAATTGGTTAAAGAAAAACCATTAAATATTTTATTAGACAATAGGGAGACACAAATATTTGTTAGTTTGTTTTTTTATGGATAAATATTTTGTTATAAATGTAGAATGAGATTTAGACATATGATTCACATAATGAGATAAACAAGTGGGATCACATAGAAAAGAATTATTTTTTTGATTCACATTGATAGAGACTATCTAGTACATGGATCATCCAAATCATATTTTTATGATAGATATGATGTATCGAACATGATGTAGGATAAAAAACATAGTTTTAAGGTTTGTAGGTGGGGACACATGGAACCCACTAAATATTAAGAAAACTATAATTTTTTACATTGAACATGGAATCCTTATTTTGAACATAAGAATATGTGTTAGACTATTTCTGAGTTCTAAGGTAAAAAAACTCATATTTCATGAATTTTTTTTAATTTTTGGAAAACTAATTTTGTTCATTACTGTCTTAATTAACTCATGAGTTAATGTTTCATTTTTTATAATTCCATCATTCAATAATAATATATTCATCAATGACGTGGATTAGATTTTTTTAATCTAAAACTATTACCATTATGATTTAATATAATGATTTTAGAACGATAGAATGTTGATAAAAATATGATAAACAATCAGTAAATTAATAATTTTTTTCTTCATAAAAAGTTTGATGATATCAAAAATACATTTTTTATTTTCATGATATAGTGAGATTTATATTATGGAAAAGAATTAACCAAAGGAATGGGAATTAATTAATAATATTTTTAAAGATATTAAATCATATTTTTTAAATAATTCAATTAAATTAATATAATTATCATTAAATTTATTATTATTGTTAAAAGGTAAAAATTTATTAACATAAGTTTAAAAAATTATTTTATTTAATATTTTATTGAATGGGTTACCTATAATGATGTAAATTACTAAAGGTTTTATGAATTAATTTTTATGATGATAATGATTATTAAATTCAACCTAGTATATTAAAATGTTATTTTAAAATGAAAAATCATTAAATAAAGCATATATATCATTTAGAAGATATATTTATTAATTATAAAGAAGGTCTTCAAAAAAGTTTTTGAATATGATTTGTACTCATGATAGATGATATTTACTTCATTTTATGGTGTAGATATTGAGATTTCTAAAAACGTTATGTGAATTTTTTCATGTATACATGATATACTAGGGATTATAAAAGTGATATAAATATCCAATTATGATGGTGGAAACAAATGATGTGAATTATAAAATAAAAAATAATATTAACCGTGGTGATGAAAACTATATTTAAGTGGTGAGAGAGTACATTTTTGGTGAATTCATATACAATTATTAGATTATATCATTACTATATAAATGATTAATAATGATTATATGAACATTTTCAATTGAAATGATGGATATATTTAAATAGAGAGGTTGATAAAAAATGATAATAATATTGTAAGGATATTATATTGATTTTTTATATCACATGTCATATTATGGATATGATTCTATGATGTGGATATTTATTTTATCATATTATTGTTTTTGTAAACAGAATTACCAAGTAAGATATACTTATTTTCCATTTGATCATTAATTAGAATACTACACCAAAATTTTACAAAACATTATTATAGATTTTAGAATATTACAAAAAATTTTATAAAATCGTTGGATTAATTATTTATCAAGTTGTCAGATTTATTTTTTAATACATCATTAAATTTTATATTTGATGTACTATAGTAGTTAGTGGGTGTTGATAGTTATTATAAAATAGATTGGGTACTCACATTCGTACTAACTAATTTTAAGTAGAGTTGGATGATTAAATACAGGTAATGTTATTCTATCTATCACATCCTTGGGTGGGAAAAGATTGAGAATGTTAATATGTATATATTTTTATTCTAACATTCATATATATGTTAAAGTAATTTATTTTTACACCTAAGTATCTATTCTTATTACCAATCAATAAGGTAAGACTGATATGGATGTTTATTAGTCCAAGTTTATAAACTCTTTATGTCCTACAACTCTGGGATCATGGTTGATGTTGATATACATAGTTCATATTTATTTCTCATCCATAGTTATGGGTCAGGGTTACACTATCCATAGTTGTTTTTCTCTAGAATGTGATAATAGTGCATCTTTTTTTATTTATTAGATGATAAATTAATAATTGAATGTGTGATATGATCTCATTTTTTATAATAATTTATATGATTATTATGGTTCCATTACACGTCTAGAGGGTGATCAAGAGGAGATTTGGGGATATGTAACATTACATAAATACCATAATGAATAGGTTTATATTTGAGTTCAAAAATTCATTGGTGGATTGATTATGTGATACAATGAAAGGGGAGTGTGTTAAGATCATTTTTCCTCTTCATGTATACATGGTCTATATTGGATCACATTAAGGATATTATATTTCATTTGTGATGGCCTCTATAAAGATTTAGTATGAAAAGAAGAAACTTATTTTTTTATATTATAAATAAGGGTTATATTATTATAGTATAATTTTTAATTTATTTACTATGTTTATTTTAAAATAACTAGAACCACGGTAGAAAATGAACAATAAATTATTATATAATCACTGGTTTATGTGATAATTTGTTTAATTTCATTTATATTTTAAATTTCATGGATGCATAGAGAAACATATGGTTTATAGGAAATGAATCACTACTTTAGATAAATATACTAATTATTATTTTACCCCTCTCGGATTTTCAATCTTTATTTTTAATTTTAGAACATAATATAAATTTTATAGATGTTCCTTGAAAAAAGAGTTATATAGGATATATCGTATGTAATGGTATGAAGTCTAGTTTGGGGAAATGGCATCGATTACATCCCCTATTAGGATTATATTACATTGCATCTATTTATAATTTTTTGTTTATGTGTGGGAAGTAATATTATTAATTAGTATTATTTTGTTGAGATGTTTATTGTATATAAATGGTTGAAATTTTATTATAATCATTCCTTATATTATGGTAAATTATGTGTCATGTTGCAAGTGGAAGTTTATGTTACAAGGTAATGCCTCCATTAAATTATTTTTATATACCTTACTTATAGTATCCAGTTATTTTCTTATTAGATGTGGGTTTGGATATATCACATAAAGGTATGTAAAGATGTGACACATTGGTATTATAAAAAATTTATGTTTTCTAAATATAGGTGTGTGTTAGGTTTGGTTGGGATGACATAGAATATTTCTTATTAAGTAACTTCACGTGATTAATATAATATATATTACATTGTAATGGTTATAAGAACTCTATATATTAATGAGGTGGAATCTTATTGATATCTCAAGGTTGAGAATCCTATGTTTTAGGTATTTGATTACAAATGAGGGATATATTAATCATGTAGTAAAAGGTAATGATTATTCAAATGTATTTATTTTAAATGAATTAGTGGATAGTATATGAAAACTGTACTAGTGAATGTTATATAAATATTAATATCATGTGAAATAATCTTGACATTGAATGTTTTTAGGACGATTTAATTATTAAGGACATAGATATGTTTTCGTAGAGATAGTGGGCCATGTTCATAGAGACATTTATGTTCCATCATAACTTCTCTTATGACAAGGTGTGTTGGGACTAAAACAGAATATGAGTCATTAAAATATATCCCATGTATAATTTTAATAAATGGGATTTTTAATGAACCTATCTAGAGATTTTGATATTATTTTTCCTTCATCATTTTCATTTATTCCGAATAGAATGTATATGAAATTATTCTATGAATTCAAAACATATATCTTATAATATATTGAATTGAAAAATTATAATATCACCAATATAATATTTTAAATTCAAGAAATTTTAAATAAATATGGGAGTTGGAGCCATAGAGTTTCACCAATTATAGTGTCATGTATTATTGGTCAAGACCTGATGAATAGTTTCTTAGTATAGTGCATCATCATCACACTAACACTTATACTATAAGTTAAACCATTATAGATGTGGTAATAGACTACATTGATGAGACACATTATTATTTTTAGTATTCGATGTTATATCGATGATTGAATTATACTAATTATAGGTTGTGTAATTAAATTGAATAATATTCAACTCTATATTTACCTTGATAATAACATATTTATTTAGATGAATTATTTCCTTGAAGATATTTCTTTTTGGTTTATATATATGTGAAATATTCTATATGAAAAGGTAACTAGTTAAATTATTCATAATTTTTATGATTAGAAACACTAAATGTAAGAAAACTAGTTTTTATAAATTATTTTTCTGAATAAATTAAATTTATTTGATAGATATGGTTACTTGAAAGACATGTTAGGATTTCACTGCATGAAAAATTTGGTTACACTAAATTACAGACAAAACTGAGTTTTAACTACCTGTGAAAAACTATTAATATTATTATTTAAAAGAAAGATTATTATTTGGTTATTAAAATAAGAGATATGAGTAATAATAACTATTTTTTTAATATTAATTATAATTTTTTTATATAAATAAATCATGTTGAAAAAGTTTCGTATATTTTT
Source organism: Viscum album (assembly GCA_963277665.1). Taxonomy (NCBI): domain Eukaryota; kingdom Viridiplantae; phylum Streptophyta; class Magnoliopsida; order Santalales; family Viscaceae; genus Viscum; species Viscum album. The sequence continues at coordinate 1,141,624,757 of OY728159.1, read as the reverse complement.
ATTAAAACTAATATATTTTTCAAATATATTATTTTCCAAACAAGTGTGTCTTGTTATTTCTTGTTTTAAAAATAAAAAAATTAATTTTATACATTTATAAAATTAATTTGATAAAATGAACTTAATTTTATAAATAATTATGTCAAAATTATCCTAGGGTGAATTTTTAGGATTTTTTTGAAAAGGTTCATTTGGGGATGAATAATGCAAACTATTTAATTTTAATTGAAATTTTCAGTTTATTAAATTTATTTATAACGTTAAATTATATTGAAAATATTGTTAATGTGAAATTAGTTAATTCATAAATCAATTAATTCATTTTAGGTCATTTGAATAAACATCATAAATACTTTTGATATAAAAATATTATAAACATTTTATGTTTTTTTTTCGAAAACATGCTTTCAGATCATTTATATGGGAATAATTTTAGATTAAAATTTTTCAATTCAATTATTTGAAATTTGGAAAAATATATTCCATATTTTTAATGAGAATAATTTATTCATCTAATATAGTCTACTTATTTTTTTTATCAAACTAATTATTGAAAGTAGTATAAATTATTTATAATAGTTAAATTAAAAATGGGTTTACCATAGGGATAAACAATAATGATATTGGTTTTAAGTAACAGAAAAAATTTCCAACACCCATTTTATAGACATATTTGGACCTTATAACTTTTATTATAGAGAAGGTTCTATTTTGGTTCCTTGAAAATTGATAATAACGTGTGTTTACATTTTTTTCAATAATTTACCAGAATCCATTTTTTGGTATTTCCAAATGACAAATTTAAAGGCTAAGTGTGAACCTAACAACATCCTCCAATAAAACCCATTAACTGGAAAGACATTCTAGATGAAGACTACAAGAAAATACCATCCCCACGGAAAGCATCTTTTTTCAAGAATCTATCATTGCATGACCTCTTGGCTAGTTGTCTCGGGCAGTGTTTCAGGGTCCTGGTACTCATGGAAAAATACATACCATCTCATTCTACAAAATCTGGATGGCCACGCTCTAGTAAACTCTTACTTCTCTGAATCCTCATCTGAAGCTTTTATTTATAGATTTTCATGAATATTTCATATTCTATAATAAAATTATCACTAAATACAAAACATTTTATCGTCATCCATGAAGAGAAATTCATAGTGAGGCCTAAAATATAAAATTAAAAATCAGAAGGTCCTCCATTACCAAGAGGGAATAGAGATGGATCCACACAAGACATTGATGATTTCTCACTCTCACATCACAAATCATCTTGAAGACCACCACTCGGATCCACCACTAAGAGAGTGGTGGAATCCTAGATCAAGATAAGAATAACACATGACCAAATCCATCAACATATCTCATCTCCATGACCCCCTAAAACCTACAAATAGAACAGGACAAAATCAAACCAACACATCGTAATTGAAATGAAAAATTCTGTAGAATAAAAAAGGAATAAGAAAAACACAACATTTGATGTAGGACAACCCTATACTCTCCATAAAGGATGAAATATAAACCCATACTACCTAAATAATGGATCTTAGGCATCCTCCTCAAGACCTCCATCATCATAAACAAACCAACCAGTGTTGTGCCACTAACCTCACTTAAAAAGGCCACCCACTATACTATCATCTTCACACAAAAAACCCCATTTTTTATTTCTAATACCTAAAAAAACATTGAAACTTCTATTCTATCATCTTCTATGCCTTAGTGTTTACCTATATATGACCTAGGAATTCTGTTGTTTCAAACCTATGGCTGATACCCGAAGAAAAGGTAATTGTATTCAATAAATGTTTTTGATTTATTTTTCCCCCCACCACCTTCATTTTTTATTATATGATTATGATATAATAACATAGTAATATTACATATAATTTTATATTTTAATATAAACGTAATAACCTACAACTATATCATCTTCCATAAAATGGGTTAAGAAATCATTATTTGTTTGTGTAGAAAACTATCGATTCATGAGTCGATGTCACTCATTTGTCCATTACCACCTATGACAGATGGTCATGATCATTGTTATAAATTAAATATATTATATTTATGATATCATTATAATTTATTAATTATTACATCACCTTTACCTTTATACTCTCCATATTTTGGGAATATGATAATGTCACTCAAGTGTAGGGTGGACTACCACCCCGTGAGGTGTTGTGATTAATTCCTACATTACATGTAAGGTAATAAATATAAATTCAAAAAAAATATGTGATTTAAATGACATAAAATTAATTTTCTAATGATAATATATCATTTCAATAATTTCTCTCAAAACTTATTGAAAATTGTAACACTATTAATGCATACAAACAGCTTACCATCTCCGTTAATTGTATATTTAATTTTCTATATCTTTGTTGTATAGATTATAATAAATACATATATACTAAAAATATCTCATATTTTTTAATGGTTAAATATATTGGGAATGTTTATTCAAGATCAATTTACTAGGGTATAAATAATCAATCAAAACATAAATGAAAACAATACTTATTGAAGAATTGTGGTTTAATATCATCATTTATCACATTTTAGTTTTTTAAAAAATGGAATTGTTATTAAAAAGGGGATAATAGTACCTATGTAAATAATATAAGGTATTATATATATATATGTATTTTTTTATGTTTTTATGTTTTTTTATTATATTTATAATAAACCTATATTTATAGTATATCATTTTTTATGCGAACGATGGAGGTCATGACTTAAGGTAAGGGTTTTTTTAAAAAAACATTTGTGTTGTACATTATGATTTATACTTATATTTTCCATGAGTTTTATATAAATTACCATTGAAATATATTATCATTAATTTATTTATCCTCATGATATTTCTTGTTCCATTCTTATTCAATCATGTGGTTTAGAAATCAATGTTAACAATGTGCTAAAATTTTTACGTTTTAGTCACATTGTTTATCCATATTTTTTATGATTATTATTCCAATGATAAAATATTATTATCCATATCTCGATAATCTCATGAAATTTATTTTTCTTATAGTTATTCATGATAATAAAATTATCGTTTTTACTCTTTGGTATTTGAAATAATTGAACAAATGTTTTTAAGATAATCTAGATTTATTTTTCTCTTCGATTAAAATTATATTTTCTCCCTGAACCATGATTTATGAAAATTTATTAAATTTTTTTTATATTTCTTATGTTATTGTAAAATGAATTTTATATCCCAAATTTATTTTTTACAAGAAAAATACTATAATATTCTTTATTTTAAATAAATATTACTTGGCTTATTCTAAAAACGTAAACTGAATGTTCCTTTTAACATGTAGAACATTGAAGAAACAATCATCCTAATTAACATTATTTTATTTCAAGATTATTTTATAAGTTCTCAAGGTTATTTCCAATGAAAAATATTATAAAAGTTTTTCATTTAAAAAAAATTCAAAATAGAAAATATATTTCCCTCAATAAATGTGTAAAAAGTTCATTCAAAATAATTTTCCCTATTTGATGAAATTTGTTGATGTAAACTATTCCTCACTATGGATATTACCCATGCATAGAATTCTTATTATTTCTCATAATTGATTATGATTATGATTTCACGATGTTTATGAAAATAATATTCCTACCACGAGTTATGGATTGATAAAGTTATTATGAAAGACACTTATTTTTCCATGGGTTATAATGTTATAGAATGAAGAAATGATTATGAAACCTCTCTATTTTATATCTATTAAGATATAATAAAATATTTATGAAACCCGTTTTATTTCATTGGTTATGATATGATAACTTTTTTATAGTCTTATGTAAAACATTTCTTTATTTTTCATTATAAAATGGGAGGGACCTATATCTCCATCAAATGAGTTCAGTAAAAATTTACATCTCATGAGATTGATTGGACCAGAATAAGGTGTGATCATAGTTTAGTAAGAGACATTGTCCACATTGATGGTATTGGGAGTAGACCTTGACAACTATGATGGTTTGGGGAGTGATCACATTCCATTATTATAGCCTTTTTAGTGATCCTTGACAACAATGAAAATGATTATCTATGCTTATGTATATTCCAAAAATTTATGACTTCTATCAATGTTCTTATCACATGGATCATGTTCTATGATCCTCAAATTGATTTATATCTTAGAAAGTTCTTGTATTTATTCCATAACTAAGGGTTGTGTTTTTTGATCTTTCAAGTATAGTGCTAAAATGTTATATTCATTATCTCATACCCTTATTTTCATATTATTCTTATGTATCTAGTTTTATTACCGTTAATGAGCATTTGAGCTAACACTTTATTAGGTTTTCTTTTCCCAATTTATAAAGAAATTAATAACGTGGGTCTTGTCTAATAAGGGACCTAGTTATTAAGATCATAGTGGGAAATAATTTTTTTTACATATAGACTAGTGTATTTGTGTTTCCATGTTTCTAAATAGTGAAAACTTTTATAGTCCTCAGGATTTTTTTTGAAATTTAATGAATATCAATAATAAATAATGTAATAATTGTGTATGATAATCTTGGGTCACTATAGTTGGTATTAGAGGATATGTATAATTAGATTTTTGAAATAAGAATGAAAAAACTTTAGTGAGGCCCCTAAATACATGTCCAATGATAATTCTAAGGATGAGTCAAAGTAAAATAAAATATTTGATAATTTTGGTAATGGATCGAGTGATTGGTTTTAAAACAATTCCACCCATGTCAGGATACTACTTATGAATGTGGCCCTGGAATAAAGTCAAATAGGCGTAAGAACTCTGAAACTGGTGAATTGAGTTGGACTCGATCATCACCCAGTACACAATAATAGACCATTATGCACTCCTATTTTAAAACTCCTAGGGGATATTCTTTGGGATCTCATAAACTCTTTATAAACCATTATAAAGGATTTAAATATAATATGACTATGAATGACATAGGTTTTACCTATGGTTTAATAGTGGTTTCATGATTTAAACATACTCTAGGTAATTCTTTAATATTATGTGGTTACCCAATAGTATTATCATTTATTACACTATAATTTTTAGTTATTGTAAATGGAAGGAACCCAAAGTGTAAGATCCTAGTTTCTTATAGAGAAATATCATGTTTTTTCTCATGTAATTATTGTTGTTATTATGTACTATTTGGTTTGGGTATGACATGGGGTCTGTTTGGGTGATGTTTTTAAGGTATTTGAAAGACACTTGGATGTGCACAGTTTGGGCATGGTTTTCCAAACCATGAGTGAGATCAGGAAGCAGATAGTGGAAGTCAGAATGGTTAGCTCATGGTTTGGCTAACCGTGAAACATCGACCCTTGTAGGTAGTGTAAGACAACATGTTTTCTGCACAATTTGGATGAACCATCTGGTTTCCTAGGTGAAATCGTGCACGCTGAGTAGTTTATTCTGAAAATTGGTTTTAAAACCACCTAATCCCTTGAAACCTCTATAATTTTACCTACACTCAGGAATGAAATTTTTTGGGTGATCTTATATCCTTTTTAGCGATTACAAGTAAATTCAAATGTCATTCATCAAGAGTAAAATACTAGATTAAAAATTCGTTCTTATTTCAGTATGTAGAATTCATCTTATTGTTTCTCTCATATTTTCTTTTATTCTTACTTGATATTTTCAGGGAATAACTCCACCATTTCCATGAATCTAATCTTATGGGTTGAGATATAGATCTAGGATTGTAGATCTAGATCGATATTTTCATTATCTACATGCACTGATCTTATTGTTGGATTTGGGATTTAGATCTGAAGCTTGATTGATGACATTGTTCCCCTCGGATTTTGGGGATTTTCATTGGGCTATCATTTGTCAATAAAACGAGTTAGGTGGACTAAATTGAACTCCCATATTAATTAATTATGATACATGAATGTGGGTTTATGATTTCCTAGATACCCTTGATAAACAATTTCTTAAATTGGAGTAATTAGGAATATTTAATTGAATTGTGTTTTCCATGGGGATAAATTGGTAATTGAATCATAGAACAAACAAAGGGGTGGTTTTCCTAAAAGATATTTTTATGATTTGATACTGGATATGATATTATAATTGAGATGTTTAATTCATTGTGTTGCGATAATTAATTAGGGGGAATTAATTATGAAATTTTATTGGGCTATGTATGATAATTAATTGTGGGAATTAATTATGTTTCATGTTGTTGACCAAAGATAATTAATTCTGGGAATTAATTGTCTTCCATGATATTAATAAAAGATAATTAATTTTTATAATTAATTAAGAAATGTTGAGATTTGATATGGATAATTAATTGTGAAGAATTAATTATGGAATGTGAATTGTTTTGCTTAATTAACTTATTAATGAATTAATTAATAGATTATGTTCTTACTTAATTGTTGAGATAACTAATGGACTTTTAAATGATTAACTAATTATTGGATTAATAATTAAACGATGTGGAAAATTTTTGTGAATTAATGAATGATTAGAAGCCTGAGATTTTTGTGTTGTTTCAAAATGCATTCTAGACTAATTATAAGTTGGGACTTAGACAATGAATTCCCCCCAATAGATATCCAAGAATGATATTATGGGGTTCTAGGCATGATGAAATACAGTAAATGAGAAAATTAGTGCTAGGCATGATGACCTATACTAAACATGATTGTGGGGCTAGGCATGATGACATACACCAAATTAATGATAATAATGAATGATGATTTAACTGAGATTTGCGGTGTTAGGTCTGGAAACCTAAACCAAATTATTAATGATATTGAATTATTATTCAATAGGGAAAAATTAATTGAAATTAGTATTAATGTGATTATTAAAGATTAAATTATAATGTGATGACTGTTTATATTATTCTTTGTATTTATTTCGTCATAAAAGATCATGCACTACCATTAGACTGGAATCATTTTAGAAAACTTTGGTGGAGGCCTACTAATTTTACTCATACCCTATCTGACCCACCTGATCGGAACTCTAGTAAACTTTTTTTGTTGCATTATAGGATGGGGGAAAGGCCCTAGGATAGGTTGGAGTATGGGATTTGAGCATGGGAGAGGGAACCAGACGTGGTTCAGAACGTGACTAGGGGACGTTGTTTCTTCACATTTTGTTGCATTGTAGACACTTGACATTTTCATTTTCATATCATGTTTAACCTCTTAGTTGAGTATTTTATATTCTTTTTTTGGTTATCATATGATATGGATTTGTTCTGTTTATTTATATGCTTCTTCACTTGGATATTGTTATTATCTTATGTTGGTCTTTATTTTCTGTTAAAATAGGGTATAGTCTCCCCAAGATATAATTAACATACCCTTACGGCTAGTCGGCACTCTCTATCATATGGGGAGGCACGCTTGAGGATATGTTTCCAATCAGTTCGGGGAACCGTTTAGTGGATCCTAGGTCAGGACGTCACAAAGTTGTATTAGAGGAGTTTTCATATCATTCTTATTCTTTTGCCTTATTTTTTGGGAAAGGTATATCAGAGACTATAAATATTTGAGGCATGGTAATGAGCTCGTGCATGGGAGTTGAAAACCCATGTGTATGGAGAAATCCAATTACTCTAGGTGGGATTATTGTGATTGTTATCTATTGTTAGAGTTTTGTATTATTTCACCTAGAGTGACGCACTTCTGTTGTTTTGTTATATTTGTTTTGAAAATTGTTTTATTTTTGATTAATGGCCTAAAGAGGGACAATAGTTGATTATTGATTCATCATTCAAGGAACTCAGGGTTGTTGTGACATGCATCATTCTAAGAAGTCACTGGAAAACGAGCTATGGGTATGTTGTTGAACTTGAACTATTTTTCTTTTTTTGATATTGAAATAATGATGGAAAATGAGAATAAATTGGTGTCTAATGATAACAATGATGGATAAAATGATTATGAGAAATTAATTAATTAATTAATCTATTAATTTGATATAATTTGATTAATTAATGGTTTGACTAATTAAAGAGAATTTATGTACCCTTGTTAAACAAGACCGAGGAGTAGGATGGTTAAGGGTAGTGATAAGGCCTCAGTGTTGACTGTGTAGAGATAAAAAGGGGAAAGGAAATGACAAAACTGGTTGTGCAAGATTCTCCTCTTATGTAAATGTTATAATTTTGTGTTGTAGGACCTAATATAAGTTTATCGATTTGTACATATATGCCACCATGATTATTGTTTAGGGAGATACATAGGGGTATGGCCTAGAACGAACTCCCAGACAGAGATCTTGAGGCCCCGTTGGTAAAAGATGATGAACAAGGGGAACAGATACAAGAGAAATTGTCTTGTTTCATGTAGTTCAGGGAGAGAGATCCATGGTGGGTTCATAAAAGCATGTCATATTTGACAAGGGAATTTTATGTACAGCACCCTCCAAAATTTACTTGAGAGGGTGGAACTGAGGGATATTAATTCTGGATTGAATCCATAGAGAAAATACATGACCATTTGAAAACATTTTATGATAGGAGGGTTATGCATGATACTTATATTATTTGGGGTTTAGAGAAGCACTGGTGGGATAGTTAGGTATGTTCTAGATAGACTGATGAGGTTTCATCGAATGTATTTCTTGAGAAGTTCTTGGAGAACTTCTGTCCAGACATGCTAAGATAAGAGAAGGATTCAGTTTTTATGCATCTGACCCAAGGAAGAATGTCCATAATAGAGTACACTGAACGTTTCACATATTTACATCATTTTACCCCATCTTTGGCTGAAGATGTGGCTTCTTTAGAAAAATGATTCCATAATGGACTTAGTTGAGAAATGAAGCCCCATGTGAATATCTATCGGTAGAATAAATTCTCAAAAGTGGTTAATTAGGCACTCATTTCAGTGTGCTGCCTGAAAGAATATTCTAGTACTGAACCATTAGATGGATAATCAGGGAGTGTGCCTTCCAAGATCCAGAAGCAACATCTTGAGAATATTAGTTAGGATAGTGGAAAGCAAGGTGGACAGTCAGGAGGAATAGTTGCCCCAAATTTTACTCATGTGCTTTTTTCACCAATGTAGTATGCAGGCTCACTATATTACACATTTTTCTCAACCCCCATTGGAGTGCCTGTTTTTTGGAATGATGGGACACCAACATAAGTTCTACATGAAGCAGTGATAAGCTGGTGTTGAGGGAGCAACTCCTCAGAGTCAAGGTGTGGGAAGGGGGTTTTCTAAACCATATAGTTTTTGTAGCTGGATTTATACTAGAAGAGGAAATAGAGTTAGTGGATGTGGTTATTCAAGGTATGAGTTCCCATATTACTATAGTGGCACTACTCTGGGGATTCAGACGACACCACAGGGAACAGGGATAGGACAGTTACAAGTATTGAAACCCAAACTTGTGGAGAGAGAGGAAAATCCATTGACAATGAGAGGTATTATTCTAGTTTCTTCTACTTTAGCTACTGCCTTGTTTGATACTGGTTCCTATCATTCCATTATATCTATAAATCTTGTTAATAGATTGAGCCAGGAGTTGGAGTTCATAAGCGAGGTGATGAATATTGATACACCGTTGGGAACATGGTCTAAGAATATCAATTTATGCAATGGATGTTCTCTAGAGATCGAGGAGAATCATTTTCCTTGGGATTTATATGTCCTTGATTAAATGTTCTTTGACATTATTATTGTTTTGGACTAGCTAGTCATATACTGATCCCACAATGATTGTTACTACATGAGAGTGACCTTTCTATCTCATATGGGTGATGAGTATGTTATTTGTGGATAATGGGATATCCATGCAGGTAGAGCTGGTCAAATTACATAGCAAATTGGAGATCTCACAACCCAAGTTCTTAGTCTTTTTCTGGATGATGTCATTTGTTGTAAAGACATCATTCCATCAGTAGATGAACTATATAGGATGTCTTTCCTAATTACTTTTCATTTTTTCCACCTTAGAGGGATGTGAAATTCACTATTGAGATCATGTCAGGGGGTTGAGATATTTTCTATTACACCTTTCAGAATGGAATATACTGATCTTTAAGTGATCAAAAAGTAGTTAGAGGAGTTAGAGGATAAAGGTTTTATCTGGCCTAGTACATCACCATAGGGATCACTTATTTTTTTTTAAAAAGAATGATGATAATAGTTTATGATTATGTGTTGATTACCGGAAGTTGAATAAAATGACCTCGAAGAACTGATATCAGCTTCAATATATCAACGATATGTTTGACCAGCTGAAGGGGGCTTGTGGTTCTCAAAGATCAATCTGAGATCAAGGTACCATCGGTTGACAGTTCAAGCCTCTAATATACAAAAAATGGATTTTAGGAGAATATATGGACTTTATGAGTTGTTTATAATTCCTTTTGGGTTGACTAATTCACCAGTAATTTGTATGGACATAATGAAAAGAATCTTGCATCCATACATAGATCAGTTTGTGGTTGGGTTTTTCGATGACATCATGGTATACTCTAAGAATTATGGAGATCTTTCCTAACATCATGAAATATTCATTGGTAAATTGAGAGAACATCTTCTGTATTCCAATCTATATATGTGTCAGTTTTTTATTGAAAGGGTATAATTTTATGGAACATCTTCTAGGAAAAAAGTGTAGTAGTTGACCCAAAAATTTTACATGCAGTGATTTCTTGGGAGAATCCTAAAAATGTTTTTGATATATAAATATTTTTAGGATTGGATGGTTATTACGAGAGGTCCATCCAAAAATTTTCTCATTTGGATGCACAAAATACAAGTTTGACCAAAAAAGGGGTAAATTTTGATTGGACAAGAGCATTCAATAATTATTTCTAGGAGTTGAAAAAGTGCTTGAAATTGGAACCAATTTTGATCTTACTTGAGTCAGGTTAGGAGTACATAGTGTATTGTGATTCTTATGGGATTTTACTCGTATCTATGTTGACGCAAGGGGATTGAGTCACTACTTATGGGTCTTGACAACTAAGGTCACATGAATATAATTACTATATTCATGACCTCAATTTGGAATAAGTGGTTTATTCTCTCAAGTGTTGGATACACAATCTTTTTCGTGAAAATTTTATAGTTTTTATGGATCAAAAATTCTTGAAGTATATTTATTCACAGTGTGACGTGAAACGTCAGAATCAAATATGGGTGAATTATATGCATTCCTTTGATTTTGAACTAGCATATACACCTAGAGAAGGGAATAGTATGGTTGATTCATTGAGTAAGAAGTCTCACACTCTATTGGTTTATGAGTCACGTGAAGATTGGAAAATGATGAACTTACTGGAAAAAATTCATATGGTAGTTCAGGGCAGTCAAGAGAGGGTGATTGTGGTTTCTGTAGTACTGGATTCTAGACTCTTGAGTTTGATTAGGGACAGGAAGTGTGGGGATCTAGAGTTTTTTTCCTTTAGGGAAATACTTGAAGGTGGGGAGACACCTTAATACTATATAAATGATATGGATGAGATCATCCATGTGAATAACTAGGATTCCATGCCAACGTGTATGCGGGAGGAACTCGTGCGAGAATATCATGATTCAAGGTCGGCGGTACATCCTGGGGTCGAAAAAATGTATTGTGGCCTACACCAATAGATTTTGTGGCTAGTCATGAAAAAGGATATAAATAGTTTGTAACAGGATGTTCCACCTATCATTAGGCGAAGGCAGAGCATCAATGACCTGGAGGCCAATTGCAGCCATTAACTATTCTAGAAAGGAAGTGGGATAATGTGACTATGGATTTCTTGGTAGGAAATCCATAGAATCATATAAATTATTAATCTATTTGGTTTATTGTGTATCGGAAAATTATGGTAGAACACTTCATTCCTATGAGGGAAACCATTGCATTATAATAGTTGGGAGAACTATATGTAAGAGATATAATTCATTTTCATGGGGTTCCATGGACTATAGCTTCAAATTATGATTCTCTCTTTACTTCACACTTCTGGTAGGCCTTACAGAAGGCTCTTGGACTACTATTTTGGTTATGTATAGACCTCTACCCACAGACAGAGTGGAAGTTAGAGGGTACCATACAGGTGATAGCAGATATGTTGTGAGCATGTGTGCATGAATTTGGTGGTTCTTGGAGGAAGAACATGGATATAGTTTATTTTTTCTATGACAACAGCTATCAAGAAACTATATAGAGGGAACCATATGTGGCACTTTATGGAAGACATTGTAGATCACCACTGTGTTGGTTAGAGGTGGGTGTCTCAGAGCTGTTAGGACTGTGTCTCATTCCTGAAACCTTAGAGAAGGTACATTTGATTCAGAAACATATGTCTATAGATCAGAGTAGGTAGAAGTCATATGATGATAGAAGGAGATGGCCCCTACAGTTTACATAGGGTGATCATGTATTCATTCAGGTGTTTCCTAGACTGGGTTACAAGTGGATATAGAAGTAGTGAAAGTTAGCGCCTAGGTTTGTGGGACCGTTTGAGGTACTAGAGAGAATTGGGCGAGTGGCGTACTGATTAACACTTCTAGAGAAATTAATTTCTATACATGATGTCATCCATGTGTCACGACTTTGGAAGTATCACCCCAACCCATCTCACATGATTGATGTGGAGGAGGTTGACCTCAAGACAGATTCTTCCTTTAAAGAGCATCTTATAGGTCTGATGGGTCGTAGTGAGAAAATGCTATGGGGAAATATCGTGTTGTTAGTTCATGTGATATGGAAACATGGAATTGTTCTAGAAGAAACATGGGAACATGAAGTAGATATGAGTGATCAACAGACCAATTTTTTTATTGGATTCTTAGTGATGTTTAGAAATGCAGTTTGAGGATGAGCTCTTAAAAGGTGTAATTATTTTAAGAACCCAACATTTTTTGAGCAATCATGGTTGTGTTCTCAGGTTATTTTTGTTTTTGTTTAGTAAATATGGGTTGGGGTATGGCATGGGGTGTGTTTAAGTAATGTTTAAATGGAATTGGGATGATATGGTATTGTGCATGGCTTGTGCACAGTTTGGCCAAACCGTGTGCAAGCTAACCGTGCAGACAATGGAAGTCATCATATTTGGCCAAGGTTTGGATAATCATGCACCATCAAACCATGCAGGCAGTAGAATACTGCATGGTCATCACACGGTTTGGACTAACAGTGCATTCTTCTAGGTGAAACCGTGTGCGTTGAGAAGATTAATCCGAAAATTGGTTTTAAAACCACCCAAACCCTCAAAACCACTCTAATTACAACTACACTCAGGGTTGGCAATTTATGGGTGATATCAGAGCCTTATAATGTGATTACAAGGTAATAAAAACACCATTCCTTGAGATCAAAATCCTAGATCAAAAATCCATTCTTATTCTGGTATTTAGATTTCATCCTGATGTTTCCACCATATTTTCTCTTATCTTTCAATGAAATTTTCATGAAATATCTCCACCAATTCCATGGATCTAAAAATATGGGTTGATATTTTGATTTAGGATTTTAGATATAGATCTATATTTTCATGAACATGATACCATGACCATAATTTTGGTTTAAGGATTATATATAAAGCCTGATAGATGATGTTGTTCTGCTGAGATTTTGGGGATATCTATTGGGATAACTTATTCCAATAAACTTAGGTAAGTGGTCTAAATAGAACTCTTATACTCTTGATTTATGATATGTGACTGTGATTTTATGATTTTATAGATTCCCTTGATATATGATTTCGTAAGTTGGAGTAATTAGGAAACTCCAATTGAATTGAGTTTACCTTTATGATTAATTGGTAATTGAATCACAGAACAAAAAATTGGGGCTTCCCAAATAGATATTTTGCAGATATGATATTGGATAAGATATTGTAATTGAGATATTTAATTTATTTTGTTAAGATTATTAATTTTGGGCAATTAATTATTAAACGTCGTTTGGCTATGTGGGATAATTACTTGTGAGAATTAATCGTGTTCCATATTGTTGACCAAATATAATTAAAAATGGGAATTAATTTTTTTCCATAAAGTTGAAAAAAATGATAATTAATTTTTAGAATTAATATAAAATGTTGATATTTGATATGGATAATAAATTTTGAAGAATTAATTATGGAATAATAATTTTTTTGATCAATTAATTAATTGATGAATTATTTAATGGATTATGTTCTTAGTTAATTGTTGAGTTAACTAATGGCCTTTGAAATGAATGAATAATTGTTTGATTAATACTGAAATGACATGGAAAATTATTTTGAATTAATGAATTATTAAATGGATGAGATTTTTTGGTGGTATACATGGCATTCTATACCAATGAGAAGTTGGGACTTGGACATGACGTTCCTCCCCAATAGATATCCATGCTTGAGATTATGGGGTGCTATGAATTACAACCTCCACCAGATTAGAAAATATATTATTAGACATGATGACCTACACTCAATGAGATTGTGGTGCTAGGCATGAAAACCAATACCAAATAAAGGATAATAATGAATAAGGATTCAATTGATATTTCAGGTGCTAGGCATGATGACCTACACCAAATGATTAATGATATTGAATGTTGTTTCAAAAGGGAAACATGAATTGAAACTATGATTAATGTGATGATTGAATATTATATAATAATGTGATTACTTTTTATATTATTCATTGTATTTTTTGCTTCATAAAACCGCATGCACTATCTTTTGACTGGTCTCATTTTAGACATCATTTGTGGTGGACTACTTAATTTTACTCACACCCTATTCGGGCCACATGATCAGAACCCAAGTAGAATTTTTTGTTGCAGGATAGGATAAGGGAAAGTCCCTAATATAGGTTGCAGTTTGGGATTAGAGCTCGATAGAGGGAACCAGACATGGTTCGGGACTCTCTTTGGAGTTGTTGTGTCTTCACATTCTACTGCATTGTAGACACTCGACATTTGCATTGTCATGGAATGATTCACCTTTTAGTTTAGTATTATATTTTCATGTTTTGATTATTCTATGACATGGATTTTTATGTTTATTTATTCACTTAAGAATTTGGTTGTTGGTATTTTCATCCATTGGTGTTTATTTCTAATAAAAGAGGGTATAGTCTCCCCAAGACTATTTTACCAAACACTTGCATCTAGTGAGCACCCTCTGGCATATGAGGATTCATGCTTTAGGGCATGTGGCCAACGGACTCGGGGAACCATTTAGAAGCTCCTTGGTCTAAACGTCACGAAAAGTAATCGTGTTAATGGGAAGAGATATAGATAATGAAATTATTTTCTTCTTAAGCATCCAAACAATATGGATGTTAGAATCAAAAATATTATTTCTATTATTTCCCAACATTGTCAGGAAGTAAATCATTCTAGACATCAAAATTAACATATTAAGGAACAACATTATTTTGAGACTTCAAGGGTAAATGTCTACCTTATTCCAATGGGACTTATGATCAACTAATTGAGGAATAATGCATCAAAACCACTAAATATATATTTTACCTTCCCTAATGTTTGGAACAAGAAAATTTTATTTTGGTTTTCTACCATTTGGATGGTGAAGTTGATAAACTGTGTATTTTTATCAAGAATTGGATTCAATATGATTAATTTCAATTTTTATATTGGGATGACTTCAATAATTTTTTTTAAATAAGTAAATTCCTAGTATTCTGTGCATAAATATTGAAAAGAAGTTATTTAAGATAAAGAAAATGGTTATGAATCCATTGGAACCTTAGAAGAAAATATTATAATACTTATGAGGTATGTTTCTGGTATTATCTTCCAACATGATTATAAGGTTGATCAATTATTCAGTGTCATAAAATGATGTCTATACAGGGTGTTTTCAATAAGATATTTTGTAGCTATGAAGATATTGTTTGAAATTATATATATGTGTAAAGGGAGGTTCGAGTAAAGAATCAATATCACGAAGATGATAATAATAGAAAAATAGAATTCAAAGTAAAATAAAAAACCATGGAGAGAAGAATATGATATTTTCTTTATGATCAATGTGTGGGAAAAAGAATGGATAAATTGTTTTTTAAAGATATTAGTATATTTATTATGTTTGGAAGAGAGGGTCATGAATAGATTGATTGGTAATGAGATGGGTTGAAGATAAATAATGATGTAAATAGGGAGAAACCTACAAATAATTAACCGCCACACTCTAGTATTTCAAATGAAAATATTATGGGAATTTTTTATTAATGCCAAAATCCAAATGGTTTATGATTATGATTGATGTCAGTAACCTATAAAACCATGTGAAAAAGGGAAATCTCATTTGATCACAATTTTATTTGAGGGGTGAAACTACAACGTGGTGAATAATACACTTACCATCCACTATAGAACTATTGATTTCTTGTTCGACCCTATCTCTACCTATTATATCATTTATAATGAATTTTATACTGGTTTTAAGATGCCACCAAAATGATTTAATAAATAATTTGAAGTAAAAAACATTAATGGTATGATGATCTCATCTCAAGAATATTATTCCTCTTTTCTTGAAATTGGTGGGAATGTACTTCCAATAAATATTTTGCTTCTTTATTTCATTGAATATGATGTTTATCTTGGGCATGTATTGTATTTTAGTATATAAATCCCCCATGAATTGTCAATGAATGGAAGATACATTTTATATTCCAAAAAAAACATAGGATCTTCTCTCTAGGTGATAATATGTCTGGACATTCGATGGAGCTAAAATCTAATTTTTGGGTCATAATTATTATTCATAAGAAATGTTTATCTTAAATGGTTGTGGAGAAAAAAGAAATCATAAATATTTCTATTGTGTACAAATTTGTTAACGTTTTTCTAGAATATTTTTTATCCTTCCACTAGAATGTAAAGCTGAATTCTCAAAAGAAATCATACCTAGTTCCATACCAATTTTAAATAATCTCTATACAATGGACCAAGTTGATTTATATAAATTGATGAAGAAACTATTGGAAAACCTTTAAAGTGGATTCATTCATCCATGTGTTTATCTAAGGGGCGAACATGTTCTTTCTGCTAAAAAATAATTATAGATCAATACAACTATATATTGATTATAAGGAGACAAACATGATCACAATTAAGAATAAGTATTCAATTAAACATATTAATGACTTTTCTGATCAACTATGAGGAGCTTGATACATTTCCAACATTGGCCTTTATTCATGACATGAACAATTGAGGGTCATGGTGAATGTACCCAATATAACATTACATACAAGGTATGGAAAATACTAATATATAGTCATGCCATTCTGTCTTACTAATTCCACAAATATTATTATGGATTTAATGAATAGAGTCTTTTTATATTGCATTCACTAGTTTTTGGTAGTCTTTATTGATGATACTTATATCTATACAATGATCAAGGAAGAGTTTGAATATAAATTGAGAATTATACTAAAGATCCTGATGAATGATAACCTTTTTTCAATTTTTAAAAAGATTTAATTTTTAGTTTAAAAAAGAATCAATTTTGGGTCGTATAATCTCAATATATGGTATATAAGTTGGTCAATCAATGTCATGGGCTTTTCCTTGATGACCTAGACAAACTATAGTTACTAAGATCCATAGTTTTCTTGATTAACAATGATATTATAGATACTTTGTGGAAACTTTCTCACTAATATATAATACTCTAACCAATTTACCTTGGATGAGATCAAAGTTCTTCTAGATAGATGGATGTGAGTATGATTTCAAGGAACTAAAGAGAAAATTAGTAAGTGAACCTATTCTTAAATTACCCTATAGAGGAGGAGGTTTTGTAGTCGATAATGATATATCAAGGAATGGATTTTTTTATTACTCTGAATAAAATAATGGTCATAGATTATACTTCATGAAAATTACTGATTTATGAGAAAACATACCCAACTCATAACATAGAGATATCAACATTGGTTTTTCCATTAAATATATAATGAAACTATATATATTGAAAAAAAATTACTATATATATAAAAAATATTTTAATATATATATTGACATAGAAGGAATACCATATGTGGTAAATAAGATGGCTTTATCAAATTAAATATTATGACTGCTCAATAAATTACCGCCATTGAAAGAATAACATGTCAGATAATGATTTGAGTTTAAAGTATCATGATAGATTTTCCATGATGAGGATCTAGACATATCAAATTTTTTATATTTTCAAAGGATGGATCTAAAAATTTTGAAGGGAGGAGAAAAATATTTTCCTGGTCAATTTAATGATCAAATATCTGTCAACGTAAAGATAAAAGTCTCCCCTAAATATATGTAGTGATGAAAATTAAGTATGGTGATATTCTTGATTTTAACATTGATCATTATGTATTGATAAGGTTTATGAATTGTTCATGTGTTCTGTAAATTCAACATTTGAAGGTGTTATTAGAGTAATCACATATATATTAATTATCTATTAATCAAGGAGGTAATAATATTTACTAATATTGAAAATTGTATTTTAGGTGGGATTTATTTAAGATATGTATTGTAGGGTTTGTATTTTGGTGCCTGGTATTCCCGCAAGTTATGTCTAAAAAAACAATGTTTATGGGGATGTTTCTTCCAATACACATGAAAGAATATAAATTTAAAAACATCACAATGTTTTTTTTCCATTGGACTCACAAAACCATATTAAGTGCCTAATGTTATATAAGTTGTAATCTATCACCTTAATAAGAAATCATATATCATCACTATCATAGAATACTTATCCCTAGATCAACTGTCCAATATATTAATTAATTAATTGGTATGGTTTCATAGAGTACAATATTCCATTGTGTCTAATTGGGATATGAGGATTACCTCAATGTTTTGTAAAATTCATAAGTAAGCTCTTAATATGGATTTGAGTTTCAGTACTATGAACCATCCTCAGAAAAATATTTATTCTGAGATAACAATTCAAACCATATAGGATATGATGAGATCTTGGTCATTAGATTTCAATGGTGGTTGGAAGAGACATCTTCCTATACTAAAAGTTTCTTACAACAATGTATTTCAATCAAGAATACATATGGATCCTTATGAATACCTATATGGAATTAAATGAAGAGCACCAATGTAATATAATAAAGTAGGATAACAAAAGATATTGGTACTTGAGACACTTGATGAAATGGAAGAAAATGTAAGGTAGTTCAGTAACACCTTAGGGCAGCATAGAGTTGACAATAACATTTTTTGATTATCTCTTGTATGATTTGTTATTTTATGTTAGTGACAAGGTGTTTCTAAGAATTCCTCCATGGATGGATTTTATGATATTTGGGATGAAATGGAAAAAAATTCATAGGTATATCGGTCCCTTTGAAATTATTGATCATATCAAGGCCATATATTATTTCTTGGTGCCAACAATAGACATCTTTCAAGTCCATGATGTGTCCGATGTATGAATCCTAAGGGTGTAAAAACATGACCCTTAATATGTACTAAACACAAAGTTCATACCATAGGATAAAGATCTTTCCTATGATGAAAAAATTATGGACATTTGTTATCATAATTGGAACGTAATATGAAACAAGACCACTCACATGGTAAATGTTTTGTGTTAAAACCATAGTTTTATGAAGCTACATGGGAATATGAGAAAATGAAGATGAAAAAGTATCATTTTTTATTTTTGTAGAGTTTAGTGATGAAGTCTCATTTTATTTTTAAATAATACAACTATTTTGACCGGGTATAGGGAGAACCATTACATATCATGAAGTCCCAAAGGCCAAGTTGCCAAAAGTACTCTATTTTCATTGTATAAAAGTAAAGAATTTTTAGGGAGAAGTTTATTTTATAGGGAAAAAATATAAAACCACATTTTTTTTGTCTTATGTTTTGAAAGAAATTTAATTTAATTTATATATTTCATTTTTTGGATAACTAATGTAAGCTTTCACTACCATCCACACTAGGTTAGCATACGTTACATGAAACACTGAATATTAATGAACCATAACAAACTATTTGTATTTTTATTTAAAAAAACTATTATTACCTTCACAAAAAAACATATTGATATTTATAAAAATAAATACATATAATATATTATGTATATTAGTTTTTATGATAAAAAAATACTGATAAAAAACTACTTACATTTTCAATCAAAGTCTTTATATGTATCAGAAATATTATTTTCTCTAAAAATTGTTCTTATTTCATTTGGGAAAAAAATAAAATTAATTTTTCACACATTTATAAAATTAAACAAATAAAATAATTATAATTTTTGAAATCATATTGTCAATATTATCTTATTTTTATTTTTCAATATTTTTCTGAAAAGTATTGTTTTTTGATAAACAGAAAAAATAATGAATTTTAATTGAAAACATTTTTTTAGATTAGTTTATTTATAAAGGTAAATTAAATTTTAAAATATTTTGGGGTAAAAAATAAATAATACATCTAACAATACAATTTATGTTATTGTAATTAATTTCAAATTGAATTTCAATATATAATATTTGCAATCTGTTTATCATTTTCTCATTAAAAACCATCTTTTTCGTCACGCGGACGAGATTAATTCTAAATTAAATTCTAAATTTTTTTTTGAATATAACATGGAAAAATTGATTCCCTATATTTAATCATCACTATTTATATTTTCTAATAATTTTATTTTTATTTTTGTCAAAATAGAATTGTTAAAATATTACAATATTATTTATTGTGGTTATGGTAAAAATAGTTTTACCTATGGGTTAAATTAGAAAGATAATTGTTTAAAGTAACCCAAAACATGTCCAAAATAAAATTTAATGGATATATTTAGAACCTATCTCTTTAAGTATCAATAATAGTTTTTATGGGATCCTTTTATCACGATTGAAACATGGGAACAACTTTTTCTTTTCAAAACATTACTAGTGTGCCAGTCACGTAACATTTAAAAGGCCACCTGCAATCCCCTATTATTCACACTTTCAATCCCATTTGGTTTTGTCAATACCTAACCAAATAAAATCCTCAAATCCATCATTTCATCATTTTGGCCTTAGTTTTTATAGATATCTAACCTGGGAAGTATTTTTTTGTAAATCTAAGTAGGATACCTGACGAATAGGTCACAATCATCAACGAGCATTTTTATTTTATTCTCTCCTCCACATAATTAAATTATTATTATACCAATGTGATATAATAACCTTGGTATCTTAAAAAATTCTTATATTTTTAATATTATGTTCAATTCCTATAATCATCTCCCCTTCCATCAAACTGGTTATGAAATCATCATTCATGTGTACGGTGGACTACCACCTCGCGAAATAATGACATTATATTTTACATTACCACATATCATGTTATGGAATAAATATTAATCTAGTATATTTATATATATATTAGGAAATTATTTTAATTATGAAATTTTTATATGACACTTCCCTTCACACTCTACATTATTTGGAAATATAATAACATCTCTGATCTGTTCGGTGGAATATCAGCCCGGAAAGCGATGTGATTTGTTCAAGCTTTATATGGAAGGTAATAAAGACTGTTTTAACGAAAATTTTAGATATATGTTAGATAAAAATGATTCTATAATGATTATATATCCTTTTTACTTTCATTATTTCAATAAATTGCAAAAATGGAGACATCATTCATGTATACGCATGGCCTACCATCTTCGTGAATGGTGTATTTCATTTTCTGTATCTAACTGTTATATATTAATATAAAAAACATATATAATGAATACATAATATATTTATATTATTTTTAAAATTATTTTTTTGATGGTACCATGATATAATTAAGAGAACCGCAAATAAAAAATCAAAACATTCATGGAAAACAAAGTAGTTATTTCCCAAAACGTGAATTTCAAATGTAATTATCGTTTAAAGGGTAGTAAAAGGTAAATTGTAAATAATATATCCTTAAATATATATATTTATGGTTTTATAATATATTAATAATAAACATATATTTTATATATATGATTTTTTACATGTACAACTGAAGTCAAAACTTAAGGAGATATATTTTTATGTAATTTTTCTTTTTTGAGATGTACGTTATAGTATAAACCTATATTATATCATATAGTTTATATAAATCCCCATTGAAATGTAATAAAATTAATTTATTTATATTGATAACATTTATGTTCCGTTTTATGTTATTCCTTCATGAATATTTTATCCTATGTCTATTCATGATATTATAGTACCATTTTCCCTCTCTTTGGTACTTAAAATAATTGTGAAAAGGTTTTTTTGAAAAATCCAACTTTATTTCACTCTTCGGTCGGAAATCAATTTTATTCCACAACTAATATTTCTAAAAAAGTATCAAAAATATTATATTATTGTACTATATTTTTTAAAATAAATTTTCACAAATGATTTAATTTTTATAAAAAATTTAATGTAATCTTCAGTTCATTTTTTAAACAATTCATGTTTGTATTTTACTAAAAACATGAATAGAATCGTTGTTTTAATGTGTACTTAATTCATAAAAATTATTCTATTTATGACCATATTTTTAAGATTATTTTATAAAATCCCATGTTTATTTTCAAATAAAAATATTCTTAAAATAAATTTAATTTTTTTTTCAAAGTGTAATGGATGTGTTCCTTAAAATATGTTTCAAATGATCATCCAAATTAATTTTCAATCTAATATGAAATTTTTTGTGACATATTCCTCACTAGGGATATGACTCCAAGTTTTTATTATTATTCTTCCCCTGAATAGTTTATATTTATAAATTAATAATTTTATGAAACATATTTATCTTCCACATGTAATACCATGATAAAATTATTTTTAAACCTACTTTTTTCATGGGTTATTCTATGATGAATTATAAAATGATTGTAAAACTTTTATCTTTTCCAAAGGTTATGTTATGAATAAATGATTATGAAAAACATTTCATTTTATGGGAGATGGTATGATATTATTATTGTCTTATAGACTTTTAGAACACATAAATATTTTTCCCATTAGGAGATTATTTAGATATATATCTCTCTCCAATTAATTAGATAATTATTAATATATGATGACATACACAAGACTAGATTGGGGAGTGAACTGGCTTTAGTAGGTGACTTTTTCCTATGATGGTCTTGGGGTGAACATTAAATAAAATGCTGCTTTGGGGAGTAAACCCATTATATCGTAATATGTTGTCCATTCATATTATTTCAAATATATTATGTCACTATTACCCTTACTGAGCATCTGATCTCCCCATTTTATATGTTTCATTTACCTAGGTTATGATGAAATATATTATGTATGATGCGTCCAGGAATGGTTATTGTAAAGACTCGGAATTTCCATGTAATTTTTTTTTAAAAATATGGGAATTTTATGAGTCCGCGAAAATTAACGGCGCGTGATTCCGAGGCTTGGAGTACACAGAATGAATTTATAAACATTTGTACGGGTACGTTCAGTAAATGTACGAGTGAGCTTTTATAACTTTTGAACTGGTACCCATAATTGAAATCTGAGGGCACCATTGAACTCTCAGCACCGGTATTTTCTTAAGAATAATGTCACCATGAAGACAATTGGTCGATGGTGAAAGCTAATTTTTTGGTTTTTTGTGGAAATAATAAAATCAAATAATCACAGTACATTTTATTTTTTGAAACCCCATCTACTTGATTTAAAGTGGTGGGGACCACCCAAATCCCCGAAACCTAAAAAATTTGAATTTAGGGGTGAGGACCACAAGACCACTTTTAATGGGGGAGAAACCTCTCAACTCCCCCAATTAATTCTTTGAGTTAATAAAAATTTACTTGATAAGTTACCAATTAAATTTATGTGTCAATATAAGAATTAAATGTTATGTTACCAATTAATTTTAAGTGACAACATATAATTAAATGTTTTGTCTTTATTTAAATTTTATGTTGGTTATTTCTTTTATCCTTGGTAGAATTGGGGAAGGGATTGGAAAAAGATAATTGAGAGAGAACTTGAAGGATTATCCGCTCCAACGAAGAATGCCAATGAAGAATGTCAATGAAGAATTCCATCCTCGACTTGAACCTTGTTCTTCGAGACATCCTTGAATGGTGGACATATTCATCAAAAAAGAATCACCTCCATCGAAGAATGTTAATCAGATGAATGCTCTCGGGATGAGAGGCATGTGACGGGAGTGATGAACGTCGAAAACTTCAACTTCTCTCTTCGTCGTCAACAATCAAAAGAGGTATGGTATTATTTGTGTATGAATGCATTTCCAATGTTCTTCCCTCAAATTCTTTTTCGGGATTGGGAATAAATCATTGTGGGAAGTCTTGAAGCTTGATGTTCTTTTTCACGTTCTTTTTGAGCCATATGCTACTACCCTAACACGGAGGGTATGTGCCAAGAAATCATGGAATGACCCATTTACAAATCTGGTGATGGTTTGTGGTGTTGAACGTGATGAAGGCGATGGTACAAAGACATCACCCCACGGCCACCATCGCCTCGTGACTTCCACACCCCCGCAGCTCCCACATGGCTGAGCCGGTCTGCAGAACCCACGGCCTCCAAGCCCAGTGGCTCCGCCACCAGTGGCCCCACCGCGCCGCCCACGGTCTCCACCATCTAGGCTGAGCCGTCACCGCCGACCGGGTGGAGCCGTTGCTGCTGTCCGCCGAGCCTTCGGTGCCATCCTAGGCGAGCTGCTACCGCCTTTAGCCACACCACCTCCACATACCACCTAGTCACCACCATCTGTCGGGACACCATCGCGGACCGCCGAACCACCGCCAACATCCACCATGTCGACGTCATCCAACCAAGTCACCGGCCGAGCCTCCCCGGTCGTACCGCCCGCGGCCTACTGAACCGCTCCGGCCGAGCTACCAGCGGCCTCGCCTCCCTATGGCTGAGCCACTCTAGCGGAGCTGCCCCACAGCTATGTCACTACGGCCGAGCCAACCTTGTGGCCTCGAGCCACTCCGGCCACGGTGCCCCGGCCGAGCAGCCCTGTTGCCTCATGTATTTCGCGGTCGAACTCCCCGCGGCCTACCGGACCGTCCAACCCGGGCCGGGCCAAACCCAGTGGGATGGGCCAAACCCAATAGGCTAGGCTACATTGTGTGTTGGACCAAACCGACTGGTTCGGGCTAGGTCGACCCGAATCTAGTCGACCAAGGTCGGATCGGTCCGACATGGACGGACTGGACCTGGGCCCAATACGACACATTTCCACTCTTTATGGCATAACATTGGCATTAGAAGTCCATTTGACAAACAGTTAGTGGTGCTGGAAATCTTTGAGTGAGACGGTCCCTTTGAGTATTCCCTACTAGATTTTTGGATTAATATGGGGAACAACCCGGTTGGATCGAGCAAGAATCCAATCAGGCCCCTCGGACTAAAAGGCTAATAACTCAAAGACCATGCGTCTGATTGATGCATGGTCTGTTTCCTTGAGACACCTATGACGTGGTGGACCATTGAGATGATTCTTCGTGGGACTTCACGGAAGATGGTGTATAGAATAGTAGTTCATGGAGTGGATCCTCCCAAAGACGAGTGAGAATATTTCAAGAACCCATTATATGGATGAGAAGTGAAGACTACTGACATTTTTGACATTGAGTGACATTACAGGCCCATTGGGGAGGGCCTCCGTGTGACGTAGCAGACCCATGGTACTCTACAGGAAAAGTACCTCAACATGTCACATGGGGTGCGCCTCTATGTGATGCGGAAGACCCATGGTGGGGATCACCTTTGTGAGACGCGGAAGACCCACGGTACTCGATAGGAGGAGTACCTTAGTTGTCCAACGTGTGTGGGAAGCACCTCTCTATGATGTGGCATGCCCACTATACTCGATAAAGGAGGGGATATCCATCATATGAGGTTTTTGATGATGTGACTGGGGATATTACATGTGATTACTCATTGAATAAATCCTGGTGTGAGCTGAGTCAGTATCTCTGTGTTTTCCTCATGATTGGGATGGATTACTTGATAACTTAGGAATATGTATGGGAATATACCTAAGTAGTGTTATCTTTTTATTTTATACTTTGTGTTTTATCCTTGGTGGTTTTTGTGAGACCATGAGGGTCTTAGGGTCCCTACTGAATATCATTATACTCAACCCTGCACGGGATATGCCCACACCATGTTGTGTTGGATGTAGAAGATGGGCATCACTGACGGAGGCTGAGTGTACTAGGACTGGATGGTTCCTAGAGGTGGACCATACGACGTGTCGGTACTCAGAGGAGACGGGAGGGCATGGAGCACTGAGGAGGTGATCTGTACCTACCCTTCAGGGAGGAACCTCTGAGAGTGATCCAGTAGATTCCTTTTCTCTTTCTTCAGTTGTTTTGTATTTTAGTTTTACTTGTACCTTTACTGTTGTGCTTTTATTCTATCCCCTTTACTTTTAGAATTATTTTGGTTATATAGTTTTATTCTGCTCGTATCTTACTGTGTACTTGGTTACGTGAGCTTACAGGTTATAAAGGAAATGCCTTACCAGTTTTAGGGAAAACTCCTTTCGGTGCTAGTCTCCTACCCCTGGCCTATGGAAGGAGGGCCTGGGGTAGTCACAGTACGGGCCCCGGGGGATAGGTCGTGACAAATTGTTATCAGAGGAGTCAGTTCTACTGAAGAACTAGGACTCAAATCTTTTTTTGAAGCAATAGTGTTAAGGGAAATGAGTGGGGTTTCCAGTTCAGGGAGTCTAGTGTTAGTATGACGGCCGACGTATCCATACCCAAGGACCCTAACATCTGATTTCCGACTATGTGCACGAAAACAGTGATTGTGTGTTTGCTTCCAAGAATTTTCATTGTTATGTCTTGAGTTAGTTTATCAGGTATAACTTATAGACCATGGAACACCTGTTTCTTTTTAGGATTCCTCCATGCAGATATCCAGCTACGGTTCCGAGACCTGTACGCACTAATATCCCACCGAGCGATGAGGCCTTGGTGGAGGACCCTTTTCCAGTACATGCACTAGCGGAGGCACCAGCGGTACCATTACCCATTGGGCCACCGATGCCACCAGCCACAGTAGAAGAGAGTGCATGCTTCTTGAGAATGTTTCATGAGTTCCAGTGCTAGAGGTGACACAATTTTAGGGGAGAGATATACCCACATGTGGATGGGGATTGGTTGTAGGCTGTGGTGAGAGACTTTCGACTCGTAGGGACACATACCGTTCTCATGGTGATACTTACCGCCAGCATTCTACAGGAAGTAGTGGGAATATGGTGGATCTTGATACTCCAGGTTCATGATGAGGTGACACATTTCTGGGAAAACTTTGAGAGCATGTTTCAGGCAGAGTTTGTCGCATCGACTCTTTGCACAGTGTGCATACATGAGCTTGTTCATCTACAGCAGGGCAGCACGACTGTAGCTCAGTACTCAGCGAGGTTCACATACCTCACACGCTTCTCCAAATATATGGTCTGGGACCCATTCATCAAGGCTTGGACCATAGAGCAGGGGCTCGAGAAAGATATCAGGTCTTCAATGATCTCACTCAGCATCCTGACGAAGGCGGGGGTGATAGAGAGAGCCCTCTTGGTGGAGAGTTTCCTTGTGGACCAGTCACTAGCATCGAGACCTACTATTAGTCATCGTGTAGTAGAGCCTTTTGCAGCTGGTATCAGACAGACGTTACAGAGATACAAGAGAATCATACCTACAGGTGGACGACCTCATGACTCAAGATCGGTTGTCCGGGGCACCCAAGGTGGAACCAGTCAGGCAAGGATCATGTAGTGTTACTCATGCGGCGGGCAGGGTCACATGGCTCATGACCGTCTGAACCATCATATATATGATCATCAGATGGTCGAAGGGGCACACAGATAGAGATAGAGGTTCAATATATGAGGCCCGTAGAGAGAAGGTAGATGTGGAAGAGGAGTTGGTCGTGCAGCTGGCAGTGGGTGATGATTCGAGATGTTACCACCACCACCACTTGGAGGTCCACCCTCACTGAAGGGAGCAGGTAGACATGGGATATCATAGCTCCAGGAAGCTAAGGATTATGATCATCATGCTTAGGAGACGATACGAGGTATGATCTTTGTCTACTCCACCATAGCTGCAGTACTTATAGACACACATTCCAATCATTCTTTTATTTCCACTTCCATCATTTAGAGCTCATGGATTCTTATCGATCCCTTGGTTCCATATTTAAGACTAGAGTCTCTTATGGGAGCATATTCGAAGATTACGCACTGGTGCTAGCAGTGTGAGCTTACACTAGAAGGTGAGAGCTTCGGCTAGGATCTCCTATTAGTGGGGTTGAGGCCTTACAATGTCATCTTATGTATGGAATTTTTATCTACAGTCCATTCTAAGATAGACAGTATTAGGTGAAAAGTGGGGTGTGACTGCATGGATGGGACCATGTTTACCTTCACCAGAGAGAAGGGAGCTTTTGCAGCACAGGATAGACTTACCCTTTGGAGAGTGAAGCCGATCACTGATCAGCTGGCTAGCCTTACCCTCAGAGTTGTTGATGTGGAGAGTCCGAGCTATCCTGTAGTGGTGGACTAGTACACGGATGTTTTCCCTGATGATGTTATGGGTCTAACTCCTCGTATAGAGGTATAATTTTACATTGACTTGTACCCTAGGACGACACCGATATCTAGACTAGTATATCAGATAGATCCCACTGAGCTTCGTGAGATGTGGGTAAATAAAGAGGACTTACAAGGGAAAAGATTCATCCAGACCAGTTTTTCTCCTTGGGCAGCCCCGATTATGTTTGGCAAGAAGGAGAATGGGAGCTTGAGTCTTTGTGTTGACTATCGGTGCCTAAACTATGTGATCGTGAAGAACGAGTACCCACTTCTGAGGATTGATTCCCTCTTTGATCAACTAAATGGAGCATAATGATTCTTGAAGATATACCTTAGATTATGCTATTACCAGCTTAGTGTGGAAGACAAGGATGGGAAGAAGACGACCTTCAGATGTTGATATGGCCATAACGAGTTCTTGGTTATTCCATTTGGCATGAACAACACTCCAGCGATGTTCATGGGACTCATGAACAAGATCTTTCATCCAAACTTTGATCTCTTTGTAGTAGTCTTCATCGAAGACATTCTAATCTACTCAGATACTGAGGAGGAGCATGCCTATCATTTTCAGGTAATACTGGATACACTCCGAGAGCACCAGATTTATGGTAAGCTCTCGAAGTTCTATTTTTGGATCTGAGAGGTTTACTTTCTAAGGCATGTCATATCATAGGCTGGAGTTGTAGTGGATCCAGCGAAGATTGAGGCGGTACTTGCTTAGGAGCCACCCAGGAGTGTGATGGAGGAATGATGTTTCTTGGGTCTAGCTAGGTATTACTGGAGGTTTGGCTAGATTTCACTAGAGATGTATCACCACTATCAGCATTGAAGAAGAAGGGGAAACCCTTTGTTTGATTGGAGAAATTCCAATGGAGTTTTCTCGAGCTGAGGCCGAGGATGACTAGTTCCCCCATCTTAACGCTTCCAGAGGAGGGCATAGGTTACGTAGTTTACTGAAACGCATCAGGGACTGGACTCAGATGTGTATTGATGCAGGAGCAATAAGTGATCACATATGGTTCTCAAATTTTGAGACAGCACGAGCATAACTACGATAGTCATCACCTGGAGTTACCATTTTTGGTATTCACCTTTAAGATGTGTCAACACTATCTAATGGGCGAGAATTTTACTTTAGAATCTAATTACAAGAGTCTCAGTTATATCTTATCCCAGAAGGACCTAAACCTGAGATAGTGCTGTTATCTTGAGCTCCTCTAGGAATATGACTTTGAGATAGTCTATTCTTCTTGGAAGGGGAACGTTGTAGCAGATGCACTCAGTAGGAGGTATGGTATACAGCTTATAGTTGAGGTGACGGGGCAGCTGGCTGCTGTACAAATATCCTTTGTGGATAGAGATGGAGCAACTTTTCTTTAGTCTAATACAGTAACTCCCCCACCCCTTCAGCAAGTCAAATAGACAAAATATGGGGACGTTGACTGTGAGACACGAAGTGCTCAAATATCCACAAAACTTGCACCAGATGGATTTTCTGAAGGTAGGGAGCACATCCTCCTTTTCAGAGGATGTACCATGGTACCAATGTCACTTAGGTGGATGTGTTGAAAGAGTTTCACACATCACCTCTAGTGGTACATCCAAGAGTGGCAGAGATATTCCAGGATCTTTGACGACAGCACTGGTGGCTGGGATTGAAGAAAGTAGTTGTAGTGTTTTCCTCTCGGTGCCTCACCTGTCAGCAAGTGAATGCAGAGCATTAGGTACCAGCAGTCTTGGTTCACCCATTAGAGGTCTGAGAGTGGATTTGATATGGGATATCCATGGAATTCATGACAAGACGTCCACATACATCCCTATGTCATGACTCAATTTGGGTGATCATCGACTGACTAACCAAGTCGGCCCACTTCCTACCGATCAGATAGTATGGTTGAGTAGAGAGTTTGGGATGCCTCTATGTGCAAGAGATTGTACAGCTACATGAGTTAACCTCGACGATTGTCTCTGATCAAGACACATGTTTTACTTCTCGGATATGGAAGGGGTTGTAGGAGGCTTTTGGGATGCATCTTCGTATGAGCACTTCCTTCCATCCTCAAACGGGTGGTCAGACTGGGTGGACCATTCGAACCCTCGAGGACATGGTGAGTACTTCTATCCTTGACTTCAGTAATAGCCAGGAGGATCACATTCCTTGGGTTGAGTTTGTGTAAAACAATAGCTATCAATCCACCATTGGGATGGAACCTTACGAGGCATTGTACGGGCGACTTTACAGATCACCCTTGTGATGGAATGACCCAGGGGTGTCAGCACTAGTGGGACCAAATATGGTATTTGCTTCAACAGAGAAAGTGTAGATAATTCAAAAGGTATAAAGACCTCACATAGCACGAAAAAGTCTTATGTTGATACAAGATGGATACCTATTGAGTTTGAGGATGGAAAACACGTCTTTCTATGGGTCTCTCCCAGACAAGTTTTACAGAGATTTGGTTGAGGCATAAAGTTATCTCTAAGATTACTCGGACCTTTTCAGGTCCTCATTAGAGTTTTCAAGGTGGTATACTGCATAGATCTTACACCTCAGTTGCACCGTGTGCACAACGTCTTCCACGTATCCCAGCTGAGGAGATCCGTGCAGGACCCTTATCACATCATCGATCATGGAGAGATGGATGTCGATGATGGGGCGAGTTTTATAGAGGTTCTAGTATATATTGAGGATCTATTGGAGTGGGTCCTTCATGGATGTTTGATACCTCTAGTGTGTGTTATCTAGCAGCATGGTAACCACCAGGAGAGAACAGAGAGCGGCATGCTCAGATGCGTGCTTAGTACCCCCACTTGTTAACTTATATTGATTTGTGGCTTATGGGGAATTAAATCCCTGAGGTGGATAGAATGTAAACACCCAGTGTTTCCATGTATTAGTTTTAAATATATGGGTATTTTACGAGTCCGCGAAAATTAACGGCGCGCGATTCTGAGGCCCGGAGTGCCCAAAATGAATTTTTGAACTTTTATTCTAGTACGTTCAGTAAACAAGTGGGCGGGGTTTTCTTACATATGAACTAGTGCTCAAAATTTAAATCTGAGGGCACCGTTGAACTCACAGCACCGATATTCTCTTAAGAACTCATTCACCTCGACGGCAGTTAGTCGAGGGTGAATGTTAATTTTTGGGTTTTTTGTGGAAATAATAAAATAAAATAATAAAATTTTATTTTATTTGTTGAAACCCCCTCTACTTGATTTATGGTGGTGGGGACCACCCACATCTTCAAAACCACCCAAATTTTAATTTAGGGGCGGGGACCACCCGACACCTTTTAATGGGGGAGAAACCTCTCAACTCCCCCAATTAATTCTTTGTTTCGACATAAAATTAATTTATAATTTTTCAATTAATTTTATGTGTCAACATAAGAATTAAATGTTAAGATACCAATTAATTTCATGTGACAACATAAAATTAAATGTTAAATTATTATTTAAATTCTATGTTGGCTAATTCTTTTCTCCTCAGTGGAATTGGGGAAGGGATTGGAAAAAAGATAATTGGGATAGAACATGAAGGATTATCCTCTCCAAAAAAGAATTCCAACGAAGAATATCAATGAAGAACGCCAGCCATGACTTCAACCTTTTTCCTCGAGACATAATCCTACGGAGGACATATTCATCAATGAAGAATCACCTCCATTGATGAACGTTAATCAGATAAATGGTCTTGGGATCAGAGGCGTGTGATGGGTGAGACGAATGACGACACATTTTCACTCTTCATCGTCAACAATCAAAAAATTTATGAGTTTATTTGAGTATGAATACTTTTCCCATCTTCTTCCCTTGAATTGTTATTTGGGATTGGGAATAAATCGTTGTGGGAGGTTTTAAATCATGAAATTATTCTTCAAATTCTTGTTGAACCATATGCTACCACCCTAAGGCATATGGTACGGGCCAAACAAACATGGCTTGACCCCTCCACAAATCTTGTGATGATTTGTGGTGTTAAATTCGATGAAGGAGATGGCACAACGACACCACCCAGTGGCCACCGCTATCTCGCGACCTCCGCACACTCACGGCACCCCCGCGACTGAGCCGTTCCGCGGCACCCGTGTCTATCGCGCCCCACAGCTTCCCCACCCTCGACCCTATCGCACTGTTCACGGACACTGCCGTCTGGGCCAAGCCGCCACTGTTGTCCACCGAGCCACCAACACCATCCTGGCCGAGCTGCCGCCACCTGCCAAGCCACCGCTGTCTTTCAAGATGCCGCCACAGATCGCCGAGTTGCTGCTGCCATTTTCCGTGTCGCCGCCATCCCACCACGTCACCCGCCGAGCCGCCCCAGTCGCACTGACCATGGACTTCTGAGATTCTCCGTCTAATCCCCCCTTGGACGAGCCTCTCTAGCCGAGCCGGCCTGTGGTCGAGCTACTCCCCCCCCCCCCCAAGGCCCCACCCCTTCGACCGAGCCGCCCCGCTGCCCTGAGCCTCTCTGACCATGCCGCCCTGGACATGCCGCCTTGCGGCCTCGCACCATCCACTGTCGAACCCCCTACGGCCCCTCGCAGCCTTCCGGACCACCCAGAGGGCCAGGCCGCCCATCATAGGTGGGGCCGCACTACTGGCTGGGATTGATCAGTTCGACCGGGTCGGACCGGACCCGGGCCTGCTACGACCCATTTACACTTTTTTTGCCATAATTTTTGCATCGGATATCTGTTTGACAAACTGTCAGTGGAGCTGGAAATCATAGAGCA
Organism: Viscum album; assembly: GCA_963277665.1. Classification (NCBI taxonomy): domain Eukaryota; kingdom Viridiplantae; phylum Streptophyta; class Magnoliopsida; order Santalales; family Viscaceae; genus Viscum; species Viscum album. The sequence continues at coordinate 1,141,591,444 of OY728159.1, read as the reverse complement.
AGACGGTACCCTTGAGTATACCCCACTGGAGTTTTGGATTACAATGGGGAACAGTCAGGTTGGATCGAGCACAAATCCAATCGGGCCCCCGGAACTAAAAGACTAATAACTCACAGACCGGGCGTCCGACCGACGCTCTGTCTGTTGCATTGAGACCCCTATGACATGGAGGAACATTTAGGTTCTTCTTCATGGGTGTTCTTTGGAATATCGACCAGTATCTCGTGGATCATATCCTCCCAGAGACGAGTGAGTATATTGTGGTAACTCAATAGCTGGATGTGACGTGACGACTGCTGACCTTTTCGTCTTTGAGTGACATGACAGGCCCATTGGGGATGGCCTCTGTGTGACGCGGAAGACCAACCGCAGGGAGCGCCTCTGTATGATGCGGCAGACCCACGGTACATGACTGGATGAGTACCTCAGGAGGCCACGGTGGGGAGCGCCTCTGTGCGATGAGGTAGACCCATGGAACTCGATAGTTGGAGTACCTCAGAAAGTCATGAGGGGAGAGCCTCTATGTGATGTGGCAGACCCATGGTGGGGAGTGCCTCTGTGTGACATGGTAGACCAAAGGTACTCGATATGAGGAGTACCTCAGCAGTCCAAGGTTTTTGGGAACCACCTCTGTGTGACGCGGCATGCCCAATATACTTAGTAGATGAGGGGATCTCTAGAAGCTGAGGTGTTCGATGATGTGACTAGGGATGTTATTTGTTACTACCTCTAGAATAAATCATGGTGTGATCTGAGTCAGTATCTCTGTGTTTTCCACATGATTTATATCGATTACTTGATAACTTATGTAAATGTATGTTTATATACCTAAGTAGGGTTATTTGTTGATTTCATTCTTTGTGGTTTATCCTTGTTGGTTTTTGTAAGACCTTGAGGGTCTCGGGGTCCCTACTGAATATTGTTATACTCACACATACACGGGCTATGCCCGCACTTTGTTGTGTTGGATGAAGATGAAAGATAGCGCTGACTGAGGCTAAGAGTACCAGGACTGGATGGTGCCCGGAGGTGGACCATACGTCATGTCGGTATGCAGAAGAGACAAGTGGATGTGGATTGCTGAGGAGGAGATCTGTACCTACCCTTTAGGTAGTAACATTGGAGGATGATCCAGTAGCTATCCTTTCTCATTCTTTAGTTGTTTGGTATTTCAGTTGTACTTGTACCTTTACTGTTGGGATTATATTCCGGCCCCTTTACTTTCATCACTATTTTGGTTATACAGTATTATTTTGTTCCCTTCTTACTATGTGCTTGGTTACATGAGGTTACCATTTATAAAGGCAATGGCTTCCCAGTTTTAGGGAAAATTACTTTCAGTGCTAGTCAACAACCCCTGGCCTATGGAAGGTAGGCTTTGGGTAGTCACGGAACGAGCCCTAGGGGACAGGTCCTGACAGTAATAATTATAAATATCATAGTGAGAGATAATTTTATTTACCTATGTTCCATTTTTTCAGTTTTTTGGTTTCCAATGTTCATAAACTATTACAATCCACATGTTTTTATTTGTTTTTTATAGTAAGTATTCATCAAAAATGATTTAAAATCTACGTATTTTAATCTTGGGTCATTCGGTCATATGTGGTGTGTTATGATGATTTTTATTTATGTTTTGGTTGACTAAATATATAGGATTGTTCTTCTATTGAGTATGTATCACATGGAACATCAAAAAATCTAGGAGAAGAGGTTTTAATATACTTATAATTACTTCTCTATAAAGAGATACAATCTTCATGGAAAAAATTAAGAAGATAATTTCAAATAATTTTTATCCTAGTGACACGGTCATGAGAGATATAATTAAATAATTCTATTTGGATGTGAATTAATAGATGATTGTTCCATATGTTGTTATAACTCTAGTGTTTATTTTTAGATTCCATCAAGTTTATAATTGATTTGAACATAGGACCTCTTGAACAATGAACTAATAGTGAATGAATATATTATTATATTATTAAATAATTTTAAATCCTATATCCATCCAATACTATTAGGTTATATTATATGGTCTATAAAATACTTTTCATGGTTATTTATACATATCCTTGAAAAAATACATCATATGTGGAAGTATGGGTTCCTAGACTGTTCAACTAATTTTCAATAGTGGTGGAGGTAGGAAGATGCATATTATATACAGGACCTCATTAGTAATAAATTTTAGAATAGTGTGATAATGACATGACCAATCAGACTTATAAATTTTTGTGAAACCAAATAAATTAATTCCATCAATTTATCATTATAAATAATTAAAATAAATTAACATATATGATTTTTTTGTTCATTAATGTTAGTGTTATGATATTTTGTGGAAATATTATATTAATGTATAAATTTAATATTGATGTTGATTATGTTGATATAATTTCCATTGTCACATAATATAAAAAAAATCTAATAATATTACTAAAAATATCTTCTAATTCATTAAATAAATATTTTAATGACCTAGATTCCTTATCAGATACCGATAAAATTTAATTGATTAAATAAAAATATGGTGTTATACAGTTGTATAGTCATATTTATGAATAATTTAGGCATATTATAAGGTATAATAAAAATTATCATGTAACTTGAATGATAATTATTGTAAATATAATTTTTTGAGATATGGTATATAGGGAGTGATGAAAAAGTAGAAGTGATTTTCCATTATTATTTTATGAAATTTTACTATTCAAAATTGGGATGTTCTAAAAAATTATTGTTTATTAATATTGTTATGATAAATATCTATTATTAATTTTCTATTTTCATTAGTTCAATAAATTAATTTTAAAGGTGTATTATATATCTTATTCTTTCAAATAATATTTCATTCATGTTGGAACTACAATAAACAATAAGGATGTTGCGTAATACTTTAATGATAAATTGATTTTATATGGAACCACTATTAAATGTTGTGTACTTTAAATTTGTGGTCAATTTACTCAAATGGGGGATGAATTGTTTTTATAATATTATGTTTTTATGTTTTTTTAATGTAATATTATAGATATTTTTTTAGGCTATCTTGAGGTTTATCAATTTTTTGGTTTTGTTTTGACATATTGGGAAATAGATGATAATGAGATTTGGTATAAATATATATTATTTCATGAAACACCTTTATATTCTCATTACAACGTGATATTATAACACACTTTTTACAAATTTAAATAGTCTAATTTGTAATGTTATGTGATAAATAGATAAAGTGTTCTTACATTTATGGATAATGATATTTTGAATGTAATGAATGTTTAACTTGAATTTGGTAGTTATGTTGGTTAAGAATGGTATATACTTTATTAGTAGTAACATGTTTCCTTGTTTCTATTAGAAAATTATATTTCTATAGTATATATGGATTGGTATGTCATAATTTTACATTTTATGTAAGGCATAATTGTTATGGTAAATATTATTTCCCATACCAATCATATGTTCAAGGACACACACTAGTAGTTGATAAGTGATTTATTTTTCCATTCATTTATACAATGATCGAATATAAGGTTCTATGTAATGTGATAATTGATTGATCATATATATGTATATAATTTTATTCTAATGAATTTATTATAGATCCAGATTATATAAATTATATTTTCATGATATATGTGGATATGCACATATTTTCTATATGTATTCATATTCAATTGATCTATGAACTAAAATTTTAAATGGCTTAGCTAAACTTTTATATGATGTATAACGATATTGGTTGGTGGTGTAAAAGCACATTATATTTTTATAGTTCTTATTGGTATGAGGGTATTGGCATGATATATCATATAAAATTTTGGAATGTATTTTTGAAAACATCAACACTTTTCTGGGATTCTTCTTTCAACACATTTACCTTGAAGATTGATATCGGTTTTTTTCTTTTAAAAATTTTATGTTAGAATAAATATGTTTATAATGGACAACTTTTTGTAATATTTTTCCCCTAAAAGGATGAAAATACTTTAAGTTTGTATAATGGAATATTATGTGTTTGTTTTTAAAATAACAGTCCCTATACAATGAATTTTGGAGAAGAAAATGTTGTTGAAATATTTTTTCTCTCTATTATTAAGTTTACTTAACAATTTATCTATCAAATGAAGTTAAAATTTTGGTGATACTCATGGTGAGATTAAATATATTTGAATGTTTTAGAAAATATGGAAAAATTAACTCTCTTCAATTCCACCATTGACACTAGTCCCTAGCAGTTGCTTCGACGGAGTAGTGAGGAAATAAAAAAACAGGGACTATATGAAAGTTTATCAGATGTGAAAGAAATTCACATGGTCTCTCTATTTATAAATATATGCAGCTAACATCATATATAACTTATTATTAGTGACCATATTTCTATATGATTTGATATTCGGTTATCTAGTGGTGCTGGCTCAGATGGTTCTAGCTGTGTGGATACAATTATTTTAATCCTTTGATCATATGGATCAAACAATGATGTTTGAGAATTAATGCACTATAATAAATAGAATCATTAAATTATTTTGGATTTCAAAAATATTTATTTTATATGGGATTAATGTCATCATGAAAATGGATTTTTTAAAATATTTTTTAGAGGTAGGTAGTCTTAATTTCTTTTGGAAGCATAATTAGAGTTGCACTGTATCAACTTTACACGGATCATCCATCTACTTGAACCAAAATACCATGTACCCTATGGTTGTTCCCTTTTATCCAATTACTAGAAACTAATTTTTAAGGTCAATTGAAAAAATATTTAAATGAAATACCATATTTAGTGATAATCAAGGTGAATACAAAATAATTCCAAAAAAGTTTACATGATCCACCCACATGTATGACATTTCCTAAAGAACAAACAATATATATTGTAAGGATTACCTTTTATACTAATATAATAGTATTTATAATTTAATATATATGAATCAACCAAAAATATAATAATATTAAATAACATATGAAAAATAAAACATTATAACAACAAAATAAAAAATTAATATACTACAAAATAAAAAAACTAGCAAATATGAAGATATTTTGAACAACACATCATAACAATATATAAAATATATTATAATCACCATTATAAATTTTTATAATATAATTTCAATAATGGTTTTAATAATAGTTTTATTAATAATAATATCATCATGCCCATATTGTGGCTTTATGTTTGAAATATTTTTCAATTTTAGTAATTAATATTTTTATGTTGTTTCCTAATAATTTGATGAGTTCTAGTATTTGGGAAATAAAACTATATTATAATTAAATTGGTTCACATTGTGTAACAATGTTTCACAACATGAACAATTCATGTTAGTGTAGTTTTATTGGGGGGTAGTTCATGTTGCGGACAACTTATTCACACCATGAACTATTCTCAAAAATAATTTTTTTGGAAAAAAAAACTTAAATATTACATTTATAACCATGGGAGAATTTAATCCTAAAATTGGAAATATCCTCCTGCATTATTTCATGCTATCACATGATTCAGACATGAGTATTCCACTCATCTCCTCTTTTTTCATCATTACAGTATAGAGACTCATTCCTTTTAAACATATTATTACATGATTTTAATATAGACATTCAATAAACACAACCCAATGACCCTAATTCCAATTGTATTTAGAAGATTAGGTTTATTTTACATAAAAAATCTAAAAAATTGTCTTAATCATTAAAATTATCTTTTAAATAAATTTACATTCATAAAAATCCATAGGATTACCAAGGGAAAATATAAACAAAATGTGTGATCTAAAAAATCTAGTAACAGGAAAAAGTTGATAATAAAGCATATCATATGAATCAAAAAGAATCATATGAGGTCACATAATACAAAATCAAGAATAATTTGGTATTAGAATAACATAAATAATTTATATTCATATGATCATGGGAAAATTTGATATTGGAAGAAATATATATCCTAACATAAATATAAGTGGAGGCTAACATCCAAGACAACATCATATGGTGAACAGAGTCCCATCATAGATTAGTTTTACTAACTAATCTCATAATTAAGGCCTCATGATTAAAAAACCATTACACAATGCACTGAATTTATATATTTAAATTCCATTTATAACATGTAGATTTTTATGTGATCCAAAAAAGGAAATCAATCATAAACCATAAACATAATAATTACCCACGGAAAAATTTTGGTTTTATAATTTTTTCTTCACATCAAAATTGAAGAAAATTTTATATATATTCCAAAGATAAAAATAAATTAAATATTAAGTAAATTTATATATTTTTAATAGGTATTGTTCTCAAAATATGGTGTTAATTTGGAAGATAATCTGGAGTAAAAGTTAGATAATTGGGTATAAAAATGAACCTTCAAATAGTGTTGTAAAGAATATGTTAAATATATTTCATGAAAGAGTACGTATGAAATATTCCATTAAAATAGAGGATAAACTAAATTTTTATTCCTAAAATTTACATTAATTTAATAAAATCATGAATTGTAATAATGTATTTAAATGAGTGTTACACAAATGGATTAATGGGTAGAAAAGTTCACGTTAATTGTGTTTGAATTTAAAGAATGCATTTGAGAAATAAACCTAAGGAATGTTTTACCCCATAAAATAACAGAATAATAATCTAGTAATTTATGTGTGATACAAATATAAATAATTCCGAATAATTTCATAGCCTTAAAGATACATGTATACAATGAGTTGGAGAGATAAGGGTTATAACCCAAAGAAGAATGGTGGTTTGGAGAGATCCCTTATTTTAGGTTTCAGAATCATTATTTAAATGCACTTATCATACTGTATAATATAATAATATTAATTTATAATAAATTCATAAATTTTTACATCTGTATTTTCGTTAAAATAATTTTTTATGTTCATTTATAACTATATCAACGAGATATAATTCTAAATTTTATTGTTCTGAGGGTGTTTTTTCATCATTCCATGGTCGTATCACATGTGTATAATTATAGAAGTTATTATAAAATGGGAATACAAATTCCAAGGTTAAATTAATGGATATTAATGTCCTTCAAAAATTTCAAATGGTCTCAAATATCCATTTTCGTTATAATATAGGGCTATTTAAAATTGTAACACCTTAATGTAATGTGGTTAGTTCATTTATACGGTTATGCCAGCCATAATGAACTAATTTTATTTAATATTATTTCTACATATTATAAAGAGAAAATTAAATAAGTAAAATTAATATTATTATTGTCTTCTTTTATAATAAATATATTTTTATAAATATCATTGAATACAGTAATGGAATATAAAAAGAATTTGTCTACGGATGCGGTGAAGCGACATAATATAGAAAATGGTTTCATTATTTAGGAAATGATGGGAAGAGAAGAGGATTGATCATAGATATTTCATTATAAATATAAAATTTTATTATATATGTGATATTAGAGTTATTATTCCATGTTATATGAAGGACATGAAGAGTAATTAGAAGAGGAAAATAATTGAAAAGTGGTGGTCTGAGAATATTACCTCTTGAATTTCATCCCCTTGGAAAATTATTTACATCTCTTGGAATCAATTTTTAGAAATAAAAGTTGTACGAGGACGTGTGTGAGAGGACTGGGAATAGAATTAGGTAAAAATATTTCAAGATGCAAGGCTGATAAGGTGTGAGGATATGGGGTTGTGGGGTGGTATTTATAAGGGTAGGATTGGGGCCTTTTTGAATATTACATTCATTAGTTTATTATTTTTGCACATGACAACCAATAGTATATATTATTATGACTATATATAATAAATAGTACATGCGAGTTTGAACTAATGGCGTTTCATCATACATGACTCAAAAAAGTCTTTTATTAACTTATAATATTAAATATTGTATTTTGCCTTATTTCATTATTACTTAAAAATAAAACTATTTTTTGAAATTACCATAAATTTACCAAACCATTTTTTAACATGTAGATCCCAAAATAAAGTTCATTTTATGAAAATAATTTTATATATATGATAATTTTAATTGTTAAATAACATCCTCATTTATTTGAAAAATAGAAATTTTGATATTATGACCAATTTTCTCACCCTTCAAAAAATTATGTGAGTTCTCATAAAACTATAATATCCTTATAGTGAAAAATAATTAGAATTTATAAACACATTTTATGATAATAAAAATTCTTATAAATAAATATATTTTTTATAAAATTTAAAATGATAAATATATGTTTTATAAAAATGAAAAAAATTATTGTTTTCATTTTTAATTCATTTATTACATTATATCATGATATAAATATACCTTATTTTCATTTTATAAGATAACTAAATATTATATTACACCAACATAGTTGATGATACTGTTCTAATATTCAGGTTACTATTATTAATGGAAATATTACTATTCTGACTATCATGTTACTATTCTAATTACAAGATTTTTAACAGTCATATGGAATCCATACTTACTATAAAAAACTAATATTTAATTAATTCATAATTCAATTCTATATTTTCTTTAGTTTTTATATTTTTCATTTACAAAATTCATATTGTATTGTAAGTATTCTACTTCATTTCTATAGTGTTGTTTTAGAGTGTGATTATTTTTGTAGATAAAGCATTTCAATGTTTTCCAATTATTACTATCTTATTAAAAATTGTTTGTCCAATTGAAAAATAATAATTATTATGGTTATATTTATTCTCTAAATTTGATGTTTAAATTAATATAATATAATTTCATTTATTTTTTTCTTTGGTGTGTATTCATTATATAATATTATATTAAAAAATATAAATCATTAAAATATTCAAAAGAGAAATTTTATTGATAAAATTTTGCATTGTTACATTCTTCCCCCATTAATAAATTTAAGCTTTAATGTTTTATTTACATAAAAAGGTGTAAACAAGTGTGGACATTCCTACTTTGTAGATTCCTTTAGTTCCACATTACATCTTTGTACTAATATTTTTTCTATTGTACTTTGACTAGGTGAGTTTCCTTATCTCATAGAAATTTATCTCTATAGTACAAGATATTAACCTACTAATCTTTATAAAAGATATAATTTTCCAAATTTAAAACCTATGAATTCAATATATGTGAGGGATATAATATGTTCTTTCTCAATATGGATACAAGAAACATGTCTTGTACTTGAGATAAGGTTAGTGGGAGCACTAGTTGATAGGATACAACTCCGAAGAAAAAAATAATCTCAAGGGGATTAATGTGACTAGGACATATCATCCCCATTTTCCCAAATATCATGATTAACATACATAAATATATACAGAGTAATAATTTATCTTCAACCTCGAATATTGGTCCTATTAATATTTTTTGGCATAACACTTCTATCAACTCGATGTACCCATTTTATAATACACAATTTCCTGGGACATTTATACAATTTAATCAACTATTTCATATCCAAATTCCATTTTTCTCCTACTTCATCCTAATACATAGTCATTTTATGTCACTTCACAGAAAAGGATTTATATATATACATTTTTATGCATGATTTAAAATTATTATTGTATGAGAACTAGACCAGCGGAAGATGTTGATCTCATACTCATATAGAGTTTATAGAGCATGATCAAAATATATCTTCCAGTGAATGAATAGTCGGCTCCGATTGGACCTTAGTTTGGGGGTAAAAACAATATTAAATTTCATTTTAGGGTTTAGATAATGTTAGATAATTTTTCATAACATAAATGTAAATGTTGGATCTCATTATTATATAATCTATAATGGTGTTCCATGTAACCACACCACTACTCTAATGAATATACTTGTAATTTGATTTACTTATATGTCCTCTTAAATAGTAATGAAATTAAAAGTATTTTTATGAGAGTTTACCACAACCTCTATAGAAATATATTTTTTGGATTTAATTGGTAGACCTGTGACAATATCCATGGTCATTTTTTCTAATTTTTATGTAACTATGTGTAATGGATGCATCATTATCTAATATTTTTTCCCCTGTAACTTCACATTATGACAAAAAAATAAATTTTATGTATATTCCATGATATCCTTATTCATATTATCCCACCAATTATTCTCTTGGAGATCTTGATATATCATCATTCCCCATGGATGGATTATGATGATCCAGCCATGTGAATCATTCAACAAATGTTTTATTATATCTGTATTTGATGGTACATATTTTAATGAATAAATATTAAAAAATATTCACCATCATTTTTAATATTTTATATTTCCCCATGTATTATAGCTAATGACTTCTATTAGGTGTCCACATTATCTCCTTGGGTCTCCTTTATCATATATTGAAGGTATGGTCTTTCAAAAAAATTATATTTTAATGATAATGTTCATTACATTATAATCCCTATGACTATCATTTAAATATATATGAATATTGGTTCATTCTAAATTCTCATCATTTATAAGATTATAGGACACTTTTAGCATAGGTCATCTACCACTATGTTAACCTTACCATGAGGGAATTGGATTGAGAATTTATATTCCTCGATTAGCTCGAACCCTCTTTGGATTCACATATTAATCCCGTTCTAAGTGAATATATACTTGAGTCTCATATAGTCTATATATATTTCACGGTTCTCCCAATAGAGAAAATTTCACCATATTCTCAACATTAATATCACTATATCGAACTCCAAATCATGTATTAGATAGTACTATTCAAGAAAATTAAATATCATTGAGGTTTAGGCTATCACTTTGTCATTATTATTACTAAATATACTAATCCCATCCTGGAAAAATTATTGTATACCATGAGAATTTTTTCACTTGAGGGAAGAGTGATAATCAATGTTGTGATATGCCTTATTTTCAATTCCTTGGAGCTTGTATCATATTAATAATTCTAGGAAACATTACTCACATATGATTGATCTTGGTTATGAGGATTTAAAATAATGATAAGTTTCTCAAAAATACTTAGTAATACCTAGATAGTCTATGGAAAATATGAATATTCGTTATAGATATTGGTTTGATCCCCTCATTAATTTCCTTTATCTTAGTATGGTTTGTGAATATCTCTTTCATGATGATAACATTCCCCATGATTGATACTTCTGCCACCCAGAACTCAAATTTATCATACATTGTATACAACTCATCCTTTATTATTCTCTTTAGGATAATATTCAATTTTTTATCATGTTACTCCATTCATCTGGATTATATCAAAATATCATCAATAAATTACACTGTAAATTTTTTTAGATAATCTCTTAATACTTTTCATTGAGTATAGAAAGATTAATGGATCATTAGTGTGTATGAATTCCATCACTATGTACACATAGTGTCCATATATTGTTTTCACGGTAGTCTTGGGAATATTTTCTATCTTCAACTTTAATTTGTGATATCCCAGTAAAATTAACAGCTTAGAGAAATATTGGGACCCACATAGTTGATCAAATAGGTCATCGATCTGTGGTAGTGGATACATTTTCATTATCATAGTTTTTTTTGGGTTCATGATTGTCAACAAAGTGGAACTCTGAAACATCATTCTTTTATATGAAGAGGATCGGGATACCATATTGTGAAGCACTCAAGAATATAAACCCCTTCCCTAGATTCTCTTGTAACTCCTACATTAGTTCTTCAAACTCATGGGGTAAATTATACTGGGATTCTTGGTTATAATAAGAGATTAGGGTATAAGTTTAACTGAGAACATAACCTCTTATAAAATAGAAAGACCATGAAATCTATCATGGAATACATCAGTACAATACCTCATAATGGGCATGTCTAAGAGAATTATTCTCCCATTTTTTCTCAATCATTTGGGATTTATATTCTCTCGCATAAGAAAATAATAACTACACTTGAGAAGAAGATTCTAAAAAAACATCATCCTCCTTACACTTATTCAAAATCAGAGGATGTATCAGAAGGTGAATATTGACCTCCCTCTCCCAATAGTTAACTTTTTACTTATTTAAGGAAATCCAATCCACTCCCAATATAGAATCAACTTTAACTAAATGGATTATGATATGATTTTTACGGAGGGTAAATCCAAAAACATTAACTATGGAGGCTTTATAGACATGGGATGAAATAATTTATCTATTTTTTCTTCTCGTTCATTGCTCATCCCCCTTGTTTTCAGGTGTCTTTTTGAATATTTCTATAAAAATTGGATGATGTGAAATAATGTGTTGAACAATAATTTTGTAGTCTCATGGATGTATAATGAGTGAATATTTCACTATATTAATCTATTTTATGTTATTTATGTTATCCAAAATGAACTTAGGTATGTGAAAACTCAAACTATAAGAATTGTATAAAAAGGGAAACAATGATCCTATATGTAATAACTTATAATATTAAATTATATCAAAACAAATGAGTTTCCGGGTTTCCATATAGGTTAGCCAAATATATATTTACTATTACTTTAACTAAAAATTATTCAATTCATTTTTAATGGTTCAAGAACAGATTGTGAATTTCTCAAAGAATGTCCCTCAGGTGTTTCAAACCATGTATATAGAAATGATACTTTTTTATGAACATGGAGATGATAAATTTAATACCTAATGATCCCCTTATTAGGTTATTACCCCTATGTACAACTATACCAAGACACATCTACTTTTAGTATCCAGATAAAGATGTAATTTATTGGAAACCACTCACTTGATACTTCACCAATGTTTTAGTATTTTCTCTTATTATTATAATTATACCTTGTGTCCCCAATAAATTTTTATAGTCCTAATCCATAAAAATACCTCTACTTTTCTCTATGACCAAATGTAGAAACCCAATCCTTCTAAAGATTTCATTGTACTGTTTTCAATATAGACATCTAATAAACACAACCCAACATTCATGAATCCTTTTTTATTTTCAGTTCTATTGTCATAGAACAAAGAAAAGAAACAAAAACACAAATTGTTTTTCTACATATCAATAATTAGAAACTAATCCCATTTTATAACATAAAAATAAATACATTACTCTAGTAAATTCATAAAAAATGTGTTTTATAAGAAGGATAGTGACGAATAAAGTTAATAATAAAGAATATCATGTAATAACCAGGTCATTATTAAATGTAAAAATTAATTTAAATTCAGTATAATTAGTGGTTTTGAAACTAATATTGATTACATTGGAGGATATAATGGTTATTGGGGGTGTTGAGGGATTGTTTGGATCCCAAAATCCTGGCAAATGGGAAAACCCCACTGGCTTCCCAACAAGGGGGAACCATAAAAGGAATATTATACTATTATCCTAACCATGTGGAGTCAGATTTGGGGTGGTGTACGATGCACAATTATCCCTAACCAAGAGGTAAGGGCCACACACATGTGCAAATTTTTTTTATTTTTAATCACAGGCATATTTCATGGTTGGCACATTGTTCGGCCAACCACATGGTCAAATCGAATTCCTCTAACATTCTAGGGTAAAATTACCAAAATACAGTTTAATTCATATACCCTTTACCCCTCATATATTTTCTCTTATTTTACATTCTATAGTGAATTATCCCCCCATTGAGCTCTCTTTTTAATATTTATCAAGGATTTCATCCTAATCCTTTGTCTAAACTTTGATTTTATAAGTTATTGTACTATTGGATGTCACTCGGTATGTAGAAGAATCCTTTTGAGACATTCATCATTTTTCTTCCCCTTGATTATGCTATTTGGATGTAGGCTCATATACCATATTTTCAATCCATTGATCGATTATTCCATTTTCACTTGATATAGGAAAAATATTCAGTCGATACGCATGAGGCTGGTGGTCTACTAATTATCCATTCATGTCGTGTTATTTAATAATATGTGATATTTTTTGAAAAATTGTTTCACTACATATTTTCCATAATTTTTATCTTCATAAAATTGGTTTCCTAGATTGTAACCTAAATCCTTATTAGAACCCAATCATATCATGTTCTACTACCTAAGATGTATTTTCCCTTTGGGTTTTCAACCTTATATTCCTAAATGGATTCCATTAATATATGGAAAAAGAAGCTAGATAAGTGTTCATATTTACCTTTAAATCAAGATATCTCCTGATATGGAATGAATTTAGTGGCATAATATGGTGAGTTCCCTTGAAAATTATAATGAATTGAATTGGTTAGTGATGCGTGATAATACCTCATCATCTAATTAAATTGACCATTATTACTCACTTATCGTGATTAAATGTAAAAAAATTATTCGTTATGACTTGTATTATATTAAATACAATAGATATTATTACCAAGGATGTGTGGGAAACATAACCCTTGTTGATTATAGTTAATGGGCATGGTCACCGTTCTTCATGAAATAAATATATATAGGAATAATATCCCTCTTTCTTTATAAAAATAGGAATGGTAATATAGAACCTTTATAATTATGAATGGGATGGATACCTTTATTTAAATGTGAATCATCAAGAAAAATCCTTATATAAATGTGATATGGGTATTATTTCCCTTTGAATACTATATGGGTATGAAATCCCTTATGATATTATATGGTCATGACATCCCTTGTGTTATAATATGGTAATGGTTTCCCGATTCTGGGATACTATAAATAGAATCCCTATTCTGTGATACTGGGGATGGGATAGTTATACTGTGATACCGTGCATGATGTCCCTATACTGTGATATTGGAAATGGTTTCACTTATAAACGTGACACTAAGCGTGATGACCTTATACTAATATAATACAAGGAATTACTTGCCATGATACCTTCATAGATGTTATGGCACAATCCGATGTAGGTATTTCCAGCCAGTTATCATTTCGGAACCAAAGTTGACTCATTTAAAGATATTATTACTTCATTACATTATTATATCTTCACACTTTAATGTTATATACAAATACTGGTAATTATAGACACCACTAGTGGTGGCCTACTAAGATTTATCTTGCACCTATCTAAGCCACCAATGGTACCCGAGCAGACTACATTCTTGTATGTGAATATAAGAGAAAATTTCCTCTTATGGATGAGTGACAACATATATGACATGGTATAGAGCTAGTAGAAGATGACTGGGTAGGAGATCGTGATGCATTAATATATTTTGGCCTTTTTTACTTTTTGTGTAGCAAGTATAAAAATGATACCTACTACATATATCCTTGTTTTACTTTTTTATAGATATATGAAATACATTAACATACATTTTTATATGATTCAGCTTACTTCATTTGAATATTATCGCTTTCTAATTGCTTTTGTATCTTCTTTCACTGTAGTGGGTTATGAGCCCTGTGGTAATATAGTGTCTCTTCCAACTGGATTTTCCTTAATTGGTTTTCTTTTTTATTCATCTATTATTTGGTATCTACTATGTTCCACTCTAGAAATCAGGGAATATTTTATACAAAGACACACCCAATGACCTCATTTCTAGGAATTAGCCTCTAGTATTTGGGGAGATGTGCTAGACTACATTTGGCACACAAAGATCAGGGCACCTCTAAGTAGTACTCTGGTCTGGGACATCACAATTTTGTGTCGAAGGATATTTTCATATCTTACTATTTTGAGACAATATAAAAGAGATTAATAATGCTATTGGATATATTCATATAGTGTTTTTACAAGTAGCTATCTGATGTATAGAAAAAAAACAAAATTGCCTAAAATATAATTTTCTATTTTATTTATTTTAATAGTTAATGTAATTATATTTTTGCATGACACAATCGATGTTTTATATTACTATTCATGAAAATGATATTTAACTATCATCCTTGGACTGATGTAATGAGGTAATGGAAGCATTGATCATGCAATATATTATTAAACTTTTGGATATTTACATGCCATTATTTTATTTTTCCATATAGGAGCATTGGTTCGATTGAATTGACTATGATTTCCATGATTACATTGATTTTTATAAATAAATATTTTATTGTATTAAGATTCACAAAGTAAATTGATAAATCATATTTGGTACTTGTAGTTTCTATTATAACCTACTAGTTTTTTCAGGAATAATCTATAGTAGAAATCCTAAATATTCAACTATGGCATGTTGAGTCACGAAATATTGGTCAGATGAACTTTAATGTTTTTTGTATGGATTTTGTGGACACTGTGTTTTGGATCATAAAATGTATGGACCCTTATTGATCAGATTTTGTGAACTATTTGGTTCGAACATTTAAATAAAACTAAAATGTAAATATGAATTTAAAAATCAAATTAGATTGAAAACACAGATAGTTACCCAGTTTTAGCCATAGTAGTATCGAATGGGAAGCATTTATATTGTTCTATATAAGTATCTATATCAAAAATACCTGACTCATTGAGTTGGAAGAGGGGTGAAAAGGTTTCAAAGAATGTATTTTACCTATTATATTCTTTTATTATGGCTTATTATTTTATCAAACATAATATAATTCATGTGTTTGTAAATTTTATATAAAATCCTCCACGAATCCTCTAGTCGTACACCACTTGTGTAGTGAATACCATGCTCTAGATTTGGGGGGCCCGATCCACCGATTATACATGCAGTAATACCTCTTATGTTACATATTTCAATTCTCAATATAGTTGACGGTTCCCAACTTTTTGGAGATTTTATGTGTCTTAAGAAGACATTACAGGAAGCTCTGCGCTCTTCCCCTTTTATGGGAGAGATGACTTGTGAGTTCTAGAAGTAGTGTCCACCCACATTTTTAGGGGATGAAAAACCATAGGCTATGGAGTTATCACTTAAAATGGTTATGTGTGTATTCAATAATCTAGAGACACCTCTAGATAAAAAATTGAAACTCGCTACTTATATTCTTTGAGGATCCACCAAAATCCAGGTGATATTATAATTTCGGATAGTCAATATCATGAGGTGATGTTGAGGGATTTTCAGTTGATCATATTTGACTATTTCTTCAATATGATCCTTATGGCCGATCGTTATTGGGAATTAATGAAACAATAGAAGGTTCTGATAAAATATATTGATAATTAATCTTATTTAATAAATAATCAGTGCTTTGCATCTATTTATACAGCTCATGAACCACTAAAGGAGAGATAATTTGAGGATGGGGAGAGGAATACTATTCATTCTTAGGTGAATCTTTTTCTATTGAATTCAATATATGATATAGTGAATAATTCCATAATCATTGAGAAATGCCTGAGGGATGTAGATGGTGTGATTCAAGGTAGTTTCAAACCAATATAGAGTGGTGGTTCTACTAGCGGTTAGAAGTGACACTTTGAGAGAGCTTGCATGAGATGCAGAATCCAATTGACACCCATATATAAATATGTCATATTCCATCAAAGTGGGAAACCTAGGAATTAGAAGCTCTAGTTTCTCAAATACACCATCGAGTTTTGGGTCTATATAATATTTGTACATCTAAAGCATTTAGTCAATACTATCCCATCTATTTCAAGTGTGAGAGTATTCGTACAAGATCCACCTCTAAGAGTACAATTAGAAGCATGTCACTAGGTAGGTAGCTAGAGAACAATTAGATAAATAGAAAGAGGATGTGGATGTGGTCATGGTATCCATATATTATATTTTTATATCCAACGCAGTATAAGCACTCCATATAGTTAGGTTACAACCCAAGGTCCTAGATAAAGCCACATTAATTAAGTGAAATCTATACCTAAAGAAAAGTCTATCATTCCATACACTATTGGAGGTGGTATTATAGTGTACACTATAATCATTTTTACATTATTCTATATAGTTTCACTAAATTCATTCATGCATATACCTATTTTGGAGATCATTGGGATTTATGTTGAGTATTCTTGTGGCCTAATGAAGCTTGATACACCATTGGGTATATGATCAGAGAGTGTACACAAGTGAAATCACTGACCAATTGAGGAAGGAATTCAATGATTTTTATTGGACCTCTATATCCTCAAGATTATAGATATTGATGACATTCTTGGTATATACTTGTTTTTCCCCTATCATGCCTATGTAGATTTTTATCACCAGTGGGTGTTATTTACTTCACCAAGGGTTCAACATATATTCACAAGGGTGATTGGAATGTACATGTTGGTATAGATAGATTATATCATCTTGGGCTAAGTGGAGTGACCAATCAGATTGTTATCCTTTACATCAAAGATCATGGACTACAACATACTGAGTTCCCTCTATTATTCGACCGGTTCTCCAATGTTTTCCTCAATTAATTTTGATGGATCCCCCTGAAGGAGTGGTAGATTTTACGTTTAGGCTAGTTCCTAGTGCTACAGTTGTATTCAATCCTACTTATCGAATGGAAGAAACATAGTTTCAAGAGGTAAATAAGTACTTAGTAGATGTAGAATCAAAATGATTTATATGGCCTGGTACTTCTCTATGGGGTTAACTGATTTTTTTCAGCACGAAAAAGGATGTAAACTTTTGCCTTTTCAAAGATTACTGAAAATGGAATCATATTATAGTGAAATACCATTATTTATTAACCCTCATAGATTATCTCTTCAACCATATTAGGGTAGTGGGGGCGTTATCGATGATCATCTAGAGATCGGGTTATAATGATGTTCTAGTCATGCCATCAAATACTACACATATGGATTTTCATAGTCGGTACAGATTATATAAGTAACTTGTGAAGTATTCAAATTTTACAAACATTCCTTTTATCCACATATATTTGATGAATAGGGTTTTTCATCCCTACCTACATTCATTTTTTGTAGTCTTCATAGATGAAATCTTGGTGTGTTATCATAATAAAAGATACGACGCTACTCATCAGGATATTGTTTTGAGTACTCTAATTGGGAATCATCCATATACTAGGATCAGTAAATTTCTATTCTGTATCAACAAGTTACACATCATGGCCATATTATCTAAGAATAAGGTGTTTCATTTGACCTAGATAAGGATATATGTGTAGTTACATGGGATAATCCCATGAACATATTTGATATATGGAGTTTCTTAGGAATTGTGGGTTACTATAGGCATTTTATTTTGAAATTATCTTGCTTGTCATTGCCTCCTAATGGTATTGTATATAAGGTCATAATGTTCAGGTAGTCTGAATCCTGTGAGAAATCCTTTCAGGGGATGAAAGGGAAATTGACTTCAACATCGATCATGATTCATCCAAAGCATAGAAGAAGCTATAGAGTCTGTTGTGATGAATTAGTTATTAGTCTATGAGAAGTTTTTATGTAGAAATATAAATTTTTTCTTATTACTCATGGTAGTTGAGGCCGCAGTAGGGGAATTACCAAACACACATTATCAATTTAGCACCTATTTTACAAACTTCTCACTTTTGGTTGAATTACCTACTTATAATTAATTTTATGGTGTTTGCATGACACAAAATCCTAGGTATATTTTTATATAGTGATACATGAATATTACTATATAAAGTTGAGTTTGATATCTATAGTCTTTTGAGATCGATCTAGGTTTTATGAATGGGTAGGGAAATTCTATATTCAGTGCTCCTAGTAGGTGGACTCAGACATAAGAAATTTAGGACGCCAATAGTGAATGGCTGCATGTGGATCTATTTTTTGATATGAAAATAATTGTTCAGAACCATATTAGATTGTGTGTACTTATATCAGTATCGGTGACCTATTCACTTTTGGAGATGGTGGAGAAAAAGATGTTTTCATATCAGGAGGGCTTGGTACTACGAGAGAGTATTGCTGGTGACATCCCACCTTCATATTATTCTATTGATGATGATGAAGTCCAATGTATACATAGGAATATCTAGTTTTCCATATATATGATAGATGAGTTGATGTTTTGGTATCGTGATTCTTATTTTGATTTTTGCCTCTGTATATCCCTGATGTATTGTGATATGATTTGAAAGTATTGGTGGCTCGGGATGAAACACCATACAGTAGGTTTTATCCCTTGGTGTTCTACATGTCAGTAGGTTAAGGTAGAACACTCTGGAATTCTACAGCCCTTACCATTCACAAAATGAAAATGAGAGAATTTTTTTAGGTATTTTTTCATTATCATAATGAGGTCCGCTCATGATAGTGACTCAGTTTGAGTAGTTGTGGACTTATTGATAAACTTTTCCCACTTTCATACAATCTGGGAAACATAATATATTTATGGTCATGGAATATTGTATATCTTTGATATCATACTACTACATGTGGTCCCTCGTACTATCATTTCTGAAAGGTATGTTCGTCTTCCATTGAGGTTCTAGAATGTGATATAGTTGTCTATGGGTAAACGGGTGTTTCATGGAACACCCTTTTACCCTCTAACCAGTGGTCCTTTAGAATGTAATATATAGATTTTAGATGATATGATTTGAGAATGTTTTCTTGATTTCATTGGATTTTGGGAGAAGAATATTCCTCTCACAAAGTTAAACTAAATTTATAGTTATCGGAAGATGATTCAGATGGCTCCCTATGAGTACCTATATGATAGGACATGTTTCTAAACCCTCTGTTGGTTAGAGTAAGGAGGAGAAGTTCTACTGGGTCATTGTATCATTCAGAAACATCATATCATGTTTAGTTAATCAATAAATGGATGTCTACTTCTCTATCTAGAACAAAATATTATGTCGATCGTCTTCGACGCCATCTAGAATTTGCGTTCAAGTATCGTGTTTTCTTATGAGTATCAACAAGACATGGGCATGGATGGATATGTATGCAAGGGAAGCTGTCTTCATTCTTGATTGGGTTGTTTAATATTTTGGATAGAGTCGGGTTGGTAGCCAATTGGGTACTATTAACAAAAAGGTATTGTTTCGTATAGGACGTCTTACATGTTTCACATCTTCACTAATATCATGCTAACACATATCATAGTTTTGATCTTGAGAATGTTGAAATAGATATTCATGCATATTTTAATGATTATTATATATTCATTTTTGGCCAAAGCACAATGGTTATCTTAGGTTGTTCTTTCACTTTAGTATGTGTGTTATGTAAGTACGATTGGGTAAAGGACAAGTCATGGCAGTAATAGGTCGATGTGGAAGCTCAGTGGAAAGATTTGTTCTTAGTTGATATTTTTCTTCCCATCAAATGAGAACTCAAGAATGAGTTCCTTTAAAGAGGAAGACTGTAAGAACCTTGTCACTATATAACGTACCAAACATTTTAAATTTGTTGTAATTCTTTATTTTGATCATAATATGTTTGAATTTTAAGGTAAAAAATGTTATAGGGGTGTCCAGACTTTTTCTGGATCCTAGAACATTGTCTAATGGTAAAAAATGATTTTTTTCATGGTTAGGAAAACCCATGTGGGGTAGGCTTCATAGGTATTTGTCACAATGTGGGGCTGGATGGAGGGGTGAATCATGGCAAAAGGTTTTCCCTAATTGGCCACCAATGGACTCACTCCCATGAAACTTGTCATTAGTTTTTAGCACAGGAATATGACATGGTTGATACACAGTTTGGTCAACCATGTGGCCAAACCATGACCCTCAATTTTTTTGGGGTAAAATTACAAAACTACCCTTAAATGCTTATATCTTCTAGACTTCCTATATTTTCACATATTATCCAGTATATGTTGGGTTTTCTATACATTGATGTCCCTTTTGAATCATAATATAGGATTTTCTCTTGAAAGTTCATATGAACTCTGATTCGATCATTGGTTTTCTTATTGGATAGCCATCGAAAAGTATTTGATTCCATTTGAGTAATTATTCAGTCAACTTCCCCTAAATGATTCTATCTTGATACAGGTTGATAAACCCTATTTTTAGGTCATTGATCGATTATTCTATTTTAACTCGATCCAAAACAAATTAAGGGTTGGAACTAGATACATAGACTTCTATGGGCATAAGGTATGTGGAATTAAAATTATCCCTTCATGTATTTATGTTTTATAAAATGTTATTTTTATCTCACTCTAGTTTCACGGTGAATTTACCTTAATTTGTATCCACATAAAATTAGTTTCCTTTATTGGAAACTAAATCTATATTAAAATACAATCATATCTATTTTGACTCCATAAAAAATATCAATTCCTTTGGTTTTTCTCTCTTATATGCCTAAACGGCTTCCATGAATATATGGACAAATTACCAAATGTATTGTTTCTATTTTCCAATAAATGATGATATCCCTTTGATATGTAAGTAATGTAGCGGAATAGAAAAACTAGTTCAAACTAAAATTATAATGAATTGAATTTCCTATAAGTGAGTGGTATTCCATATTCAAATAATTAAATGGATAATGGTTACATACTTATCGTGATTAAATTTAAATTAATTATGAATTATGCCTAGGCTCATAATAAATCCAATGTATATTATTACTGAGGATGTCTGGGAATGAAGAATCATTTATGTTATAATGAATGGGCATTGAGACCTTATGCCTGACATATATATATATATATATATGGCTCTTGTGTCTATGTGGGAATGGAATCCCCCTACTTTATATTAATATGATTGTTTATGAAGACCCTTAATAATTATAAATTTGAATGGTAACCCTTATATAAATGTTAATGGGCATAATGACCCATATATAAATGTTTTATGGGAATGGAAACCCTTATGATAATATATGATCACGGGATCCATTGGGATACTATATGGGAATGATGTCCCTTGTGTTACTATAATAATATGGAATCTCTATTCTATGACACTGGGCGTCGGTTCCATACTATGGGATACTAGGAAAAGAATCTGTGTACTATTATAGTGGGAACGATGACCCTATATTGTGATATTAGGAATTTTTTCCTTTATAAACATGATACATGTCATGATGACCCTATAATAAAGTGATATTGGGCATTT
The DNA here is from genome assembly GCA_963277665.1 of Viscum album. Lineage (NCBI taxonomy): Eukaryota > Viridiplantae > Streptophyta > Magnoliopsida > Santalales > Viscaceae > Viscum > Viscum album. Next base: position 1,141,568,606 of record OY728159.1, on the reverse strand, counting down.
CATTGGATGATACTTTTAAAGATAATAAGAAATAGGTAGAAGTATGTAGTTTTATCTAGGTTTATTTCAAGAACCATACCTAACCCATTTAAAGTTGTTTTTAATAATTTAAAATATTATAACTACACATGGTCATGTTATTTACATCGACTAGATATTGATATCTATTTTTTTGTGGTGGCTTTCTGATATTTATCTCACACCCTATCCAAGACACCCATGATGATGGGACAGACTACATGCTTTCAGGTTTAGATAAGGGTAAATATCCTTTTATGGACACATGACTACTTGTATGGCTCAAGGTGGATATGGTATCATATAATAAATTAGTATCTCATGATACTTAGATAGATTTTGGAATTTTTTTCTTTTTGAGTGGAATGTATAGTACTCAAACCTGCTGATTGAATCAATGGTTTCCTTCCTAATAGATATAGGACATACATTATCATCCTTATGTATATAATTAATTTTTTAAACATTGATTATTATTTCATTTTTCTTGTTTTTTTATCTTCTTCCATGACAATGGGTTAGTTACAATGGGTTACTGGTCCCATATTTATATAGAGTCTTCTCTTGATATATTTTCCTTTATTTATATGGTTCTTAGATTTATTGGTTATTCTATATCTATGAAGATACACTTTGTTAATGAGGTAATAATATCCTCATAGAAAGTCCTTAGTCCCTCACTAATATTCATTGGTATATAGTATTCAAGGAGATGCACTTGAGGCCATGTGGCCCACTGAGCTCGGGGCACCTCTGAGTGGAATTCTGGTGTGGGAGGTCAAATATCTTATGATTCAATTGAAATGACATGATATCTAAAATGAAAAAGGAAAATATAAAATCATATAGTAGAATAAAATAATGAATATGGATTCATAAGTTCATGTAAATATAGGAAATTTATATTGAAATATAACATTGTATAAACATAAGTCATTGTTAACTTCAAAGACAACACATGGGGGAAAGAGTCACATCGCAGATTAGGTCTGCTCCCTCATACAATATGTAACTACTCATGAGACCAATAAATTAACCAATTAGTTATATAACTTTCGATGTGCACCTACAATAACATGTACACGGTTATGATTTCCATAAAAGGAAATCAATCATATTACATAACATTAATAATTATTCATGGAAGAAAATGGGTTTTATAATCACGCCTTATATCATAATCAAATGATATTTCATAAAAATTGAAAAGAGAAAAAGTAATTATATATTTTTTATGCCTATATCTGAGTAAAAAATTATAGATCTCACAATATTTTGTTCATTTTGAAAAATTTCATGAGAAATTTTGAGATAATTGGGAATATAAATGAACATTCAAACAATGTTTTAAGGAATATGTTATACTTATGGAGAAAGTGTGAGTATATAATTTTCATTGAAAAGTAGAAGTAAAAAATAATTTTAATTCATGAAATTATGATTTATTTAATGAAATAATTAAGGGCACAAAATAATTTAAATTATCATTACATTAATGGATTATATGATATAAAATTTCCCCTTAATCGGGTTTGATTTTAAATAAGGCATTAGAGAAATGAACATAAGGCATGTATTACTCCATCAAAGGAAGGTATAATAATATAGGTATATAAATAAGAGAAATATATACATAATTAATAGTCATTTCATAACATAAGGAAATATATAATGTTATTCTAAGAGATAAAGTACATAACCTAAAGAAAAAAAGGTGGTTCGAAGAGATCCCTTACCATTGGTTTCATAATCATTTTATAATTTCCCTTAACATCCTGTAAAATCAATTTTTAGTCATTAATTACATAATTAAGAATAATATACATCTATATTTTATTTAACATAATTTTATTGTGTTCATTTATAACCGTTTCAATGAGATATAATATTTAACTATTTGGTTCTCAGGGTGTTCGTTTCATGGTCCCATGGTCAGTACACTTTTGTATAATTATGGTTGTTCTTGTAAAATGGGAATAAAACTCTGAAAGTGAAATTATAAGATATTTCATTTCTTACATAAATTTTAATTTCCCCAAATATCCTTTAATGTTCTAACATAGAGGTGATTCACATATTAATAATGTTAATGTTGCGCAGTAAGTTCATTTAGGTGGTTTTACCACCCATTTTGAACTACATTAATTTGATTAATTATTATCCTTATATATTCACTCAAAAAAATGAAATAAGTTTTAATATATTTATTATCACAATTTTTTCTGTTATAATATTTTTATGACCATCCTTGAATGTATTAATGGAAAATGAAAACCCATCATCCTAAAAGAGACTGAACCAAAATAATATAGATAGTGGTTTCATTTGGTAAAATAAGCGGATAAGGGAAGACATTGGATGGTAGATATTCCAATATCAATATAATATTAATCTATATATATTACACTATTTTTATTATTCTAGGATATATTACTGAGGTGAGGATATGGTAGAGGAGGGAAACAATTGAAAATAGGCGGTTTGGGAATATTACCTCTTAAATGTCATCTCCATGGAAAAAAATTAAGGATCTTAGAATTAGTCTTTTGGTTATACCATAAGAAGTAAGAATTGGGGAAGAGGTATAGAAAGAAAATTGTGTATATAGAATTCAATATAAAAGGAATAGAAGGGTTCATGAGAGTTGGTTGTCAAGGGTGTTATTTATACGGGTATGAGAGGGATGTTTTTTAATATTATATTTTTTTGGTGCATTATTCTAGCTCAAGAGTACCAATAGAATTGATTATTGTAAATATATATAGTAAATATTTAATTTTAATTCTAAACAATGGGTTCATAAGTCATATATGACTCAAAAATTCAATTATATATATCTTATAGCATTAAATATTGTGTTTCCCATATTTCACTATTCACAAAAACACCACTATTTTAGAAAATTCAAATAAAACACACTAACCATTATTCAATGTGTATATTAGAGAAATGAATTCTATTTTAAGAACATAATTATATTTTAATGATTAATTTAATTTTACAAAACAATCCACATTTATTTGAAAAATGTGAATTTTAATATTATGATCAAATTACTGACACTTTCAAAAAATTACTTCAGATCACATAAAACTATACTATCATTGAAATAAAACATAACATTAATTCAGAAATCCATTCTAGGAAAATTACTTTTCTTTTAAATCATTATATTTTTATGAGAGTATAAATAAAACATATATGTTTTATTAAAATATGAGAAATTGTTTAATCATTTTTAAAACATTTATTTACTTCTATCATGATTTAAATATACCATATTTTAATTATATAATGAACTTAAATATTATTTCAAACTTACATCGATGAGCATACAATTTTAATACTCATGATAATATTATTAATGGCCATATTATTATCTTAACCATAATATTAATATTCTTATTTGCATATTTTTAATAGTCTTATGGGATCCCTAATTTTTATAAATACCTCATATTTATTCTTAATTCACTTATATTTTCTTTAAATGATATATATTTTAATTTTTATATTTAATATTGAATTTCTATTATTTTAAATTATTTATAAATTTTTCTTTTCGAGTGCGATTACTCTAGGGAATTGATAATATCCATGTTTTTCTATTTTTATTATCTTATTTTATATTTTTCCCATTTTGATACTTTCAATTCACATAGCCACATTTATTTTCTAAATATAATTATTTAATTAATATAATAAAATATAGGTCGCTTTATCATGTGGTACTTGTGCATTATATAACATTATATTATGCAATATGACATAATTATATAATCAAAAGATAAATTCCAATGATAAATGTCTGGTTCATTACATTATTCATGTGATTTCAAGATAATATGTTCCATGTAAGAGTTCGTACTATTTTTATTTATTTTTATCTATTCTTAATTCCCTCAAGGAACACATAGTAGGATGAACCCTATTGTATAGTCGTGACAATTATTTATGATTACATTTTACCATGGGTTTGAATCCTCTCTTTTCAAGTCCTCTATATCCCATATTCAAATATTTAGACCGTTCTTTTTTGATTCAAGGTATGTTTTTCCAATGTTAAAATTTAATTTTAGGACTACTAATTGTTTTTATTTTATGTTTTTTATATAATACATAATGATATTATTAGGAGTCTTTATACATTTTCTAAAGGTAATATCATATTTTAACAATGTTTACAAAAAATATAAAGATTGATCCAATTTTAGATATTTCATCAAATATAGTTTCATTAAATGGTGCACCCTAGTGGATTAAAAAGTGGGAGAAATAAATATTAAAAAGGTATTTCAAAATTTGTAAATTTATCATTTGGATTCACTTATATTTCTAAAGGGTGAATTGATTCGGTTTTCATTGTTGTGAAGCTCTATTATGTTCAGTAATTATATCTATATTCTATTCATTCATAGATTATAGTATTAATTTATCTTATCATATTCTTTGATTTACACATATAAATGGGTATATATATGTGCCTGGGAGTATATAAGTTCATATTAGAATATGTGAATTTGTGCTTTAATATACATATATAAAAATATGTGTGTGTTTGTATAAACTTATATGAGTATAATGATAGAGGTAACTCTTGGGAATTAAAATTTGATACTCAAACTCGGGTTTCAAACATTTTTTTAGTGAGTTTATAAAGTAAATTATAAAACACTAGTCGGATTGATTTACATTACTTGTAATGTTTTGTAAGGGATGTTTCAATAAATTCAATATATTCCATGGTAGATTTAATGAATCAAATATATACCACATGGGTATTTTAATTTTTTTTATTTATTTGAGATGTGAAATGGTTTGAAGTGTCATGTAATGTTTTTGATCTATTTAATTTGATTTTTTGGATTTATTAAATGATATAATTTAGATGATAATGTGATATATCTGGAATTGGTAAAGCTCATAGAATGTTGGGTTTTTAAGAAGGGAAGTATATATTTATCATACCTCTAGATTTTTCCACACTGAAAATACTTGTATACTTGGATAAAGGTTTTGGTTTCATTGAGGGGAATCACCACACTGATAAGCCAAGACATGTACTTCTTAGTGGTGTGTAGGATGTCCTCTTTTAGACGAATTGTGCCATTCCACTAGGATATGAATAATATCCTTAGTTTTTAGTATACACATTGGATTTTGAATGATTACATCATAATATTATATAAGGATCTAGTGATTCTACCACTTTTATAAAATTTGGATTTTCACATAGTGCATGTTTGTGAGATGGTAAATTTTATGGAAAAAACATTTATTTCTAACATGGTATGTTTATGTTGTTTTTTTATTAGCTAAATTTCTAGAATATTATTTTTAGTATTTCTGGAATCCTACTTATTTTTTCTCATAGAACTTCATCAATTTAATTACATTTATATGATAGAATATTACTTAGTGTTTAAATTATTCATCAATTTCACTAATAAAAAGTGCCTTACAATTTGTCTTGTTTGTTTAAAAACATGTTTCAAGAGTTTGATGAGTGAAAAAGTTATTAAAATGTGATTTTAAGTGTATTATATTTTTGAAAAGGGGAAAATGAATTTAGAAGTAAATTTAATTAAATTTTTATCAATAAATGGATTTAAATCACTTATCTAAATTATTTTATTTTTAAAATAGGATGAAAATGGATCTTTTATTAATGTTAAGGATTGTGGTAAAGTGGGTGTTCACCTACTGGGAATTTAAATTCTCGTCAATATATTATATATATTTGTTTCATGTTTCTATTTAGATTATGGTTCGGCTTGGATTGTTTATTCTTTCTTGATTTTAGAGTGACATTGGATCAAACATTGTATTTGAGACTTAGTGTTTACTAGAGTTGTGTTGGTATGATCAGAATCCCCTAGTTTTCATCATTTCTTTTCAAGATATTATTTATTCCTGTGATGTTTGGATGTTAAATATATGGGTTTGTTGTGTCTAGTAGATTTGTAGGTGACTTTTGAGATTGTTTTATATCTTTTATTCTACATTTTCTGTAAATTTTTTTATTCTAGTTATCTGGTATGGTATGTGAATCCAATATATAGACATGTAATTCTAAAATTTTAGTACTTTTATATATATATAGATTTATTTTTTGGTTAAAATAATTCCAATCATGTTTTTTGTGAATCGATGGGGATTTTTTCCAACACAAAGCGATTGGGAATTCCCCTTCGTCCTTTTAATCGGCCTACATGGGCATCTGATAGATGGATAGCTTGGGTAGGTTCAATCAAAAATGATATCATAGACTATATAACTAATCAGTCTAGTATTAGAAACATTCCATGTTATTTTAAACGTCTTTTAGATGGTAGATAAGATCATTAGAGTTCATGAGGTGTGGCATAAGTGAGTTCGTAGTAGCACTCACACATGATAAAACCTAATTTACAATGGGACGTTAGGATTTGAGGTTTGATTTTAAGTTTAATTCAATTATTTTGATGTATTTCATTTTAATTTTTTGTCATTTTGATTCTTGGGTGTGTTTATTGGGGTTTTTGACTTTTTTTTGTTTTAAGCTATTTAAGGATTATAAAAAATGTGATAATAAGACTAAAAGTGGAGAAACTGATAGTCCTTGTTTCATGAGACACCACGTTGAGATCATGTGCATTGTTCTATGAAACTCTCAATGGTGGTTGTATATTTGGCCCATAATCCATCTAATAGTGTTTCTAAGTCATGAATTTCCATTATCTTTCAATTTATATATTTTTCAGATTTATTTTTCCCTTGGAAATTCAGTGAAGCTTTTTTTAGGTACATTTGAAGATATTTTGATAGGATTTAGTTTTATTTGATGATTTTTTAAAGGGTAATCTATAATTAAATATAAAATTTAAATTTTTAAATGATTAACTAAGATTTTATTAAAAAAATGTATTACTTATTCTTACACTCATGAGGTTATTTCTATAGAAATATTTACGCATTTAAAAGTATTAAAATGGACCATAAGATATTTATTTACATATATATTTTTTAAAATTATTTTTAGTAATGTTACAAGGGATTCAAATTCATCATGGTGTATAAAATTGTGTTAATGGAGAAATTCATGACTTCTGCTATATTTTCAATTTATTTGATATGTGATTTTGATTTAATTCCTTGAGTTATTTTTTTAAATTGTGAATTATTTTAATTTGAGATTTTTTTATTTATTTGGATAATGTGTAGAGTATATTGTAAAGAAAAATATGATTTCTTAAAAAATGGTATTAATGTCGTGATTTATGAGTTGTCGTGAAGAGATTCATACATTTTTTTTATCATTATGATTTTGGTATTCATTTAGATTTTGGTTTTTTATTATTTTATGTATATCCCAATAGACTCTCAATTAACGGTGGAGGGTTGGTAGCTAAGATTTCCGCAAGCATATCTTATGTGTGATTCTATTTAAGAATTTATGTTTAATATAAATGTTTGAGGATTACATGTTTGGAGTTAGTAGAGAAGATTCATTTAGTGGGAATATAAAAATTGATATATTTTTTTGGTTGTAACCTTGATTACTAAATATGTTGGATGGATTATTTTCATGATTCACCTGGCTCGAAACCTAATTTATCAATTTATTTTAATGGAACTTCCTGGATTTTTGTTTAGAGTGATTGATATGGGTGTTATTAATTTTTATTCAATGTGATCACTAAGATTTAATTTTCTAGGAAACATATTTAGGTTATCATCCCTTCACTAAGACAAGGGATTATATTGATTAAATATATTCATGTTGTTTCCAATGAAAATTTAAGTGGTGAGTATTAATTTTTTCGATGAATTTTATTAATTTTACGGAGTATCCCTTCCATTATTTTATGATGTGATGGAATTTTTAGTTTAATTTTCTGATTATCATCTTATTTTGATACATCTTTACATATTTTGATTGGATTCATGGATTATAGGGTGTTTGGGAATCCAATTAAAGAATTTTATATTCTTAAACATTCATATCCCCTTGAGACTTTCTGGGTTTTTTATTTAGGTTTGTTTTTCAAGTAGGTTATCCTTTGTATAATTATGGAAATAAAACTTCTATTTTCATGGAATTAAGAACGAGGAGTTTGGTCAAAAAAAAATTTCTTGTTTTTTTGTGATTTAAGAGAGAGGAAACATTTAAATTACCTCATCTATAACTTTTAGTCTTTCTTTACCATCCATGATAAGATGAATCCATAGATTCTGTGGGGACCCCTTGAGTGTTGGTCTCTGTATTCTTCTATTTAAAGTTGTTTCCCATCATTTTATTTCTAGAAAACATATGCTCAATTTTGTGGGTTAGGATGTGTTTTTTTCAATTGGGTGTTATTCCAATATATATGGATATTATATTACATCCAATATTTTTTGAATTCTGAATCAACCACTAAGACCTTGGTGACATTTTATGGATTTAATGTTTCCTGATGGGGAGAATTGTCAAACCCATTGTATTATTTCAAGTAAGATATATTTATTTATTTTATATTTCATTATTTTTCTATTTTTCCTCTAGAATTAATAGTTTTTTTTGGATGAAAATTACTATAATAGAAATAAAGTAGGTTCATGTGGTTATCCTAAGGTAAATTTCATTAATAATTTTAATAAAATTTTCTTGATATTATGGGAGAGGAAGTTCATGGAATGGATAAATTTCTAACAACATAATCTATCCACATCAAAATTTCCACAACATAAACCTATTTCCACACAATAAACTATTCAGACATGATTTTTTAAAACATTAATTTTACCTTTATAACCCTATCTTCATTAAACCTAGAAATAAGTACTCTCATCTCCCATTCTCTTTCCACTTTACACGAGCAATCCCTAGGTTCCCCACTATTATCCTCCTCCACTAATTATTCATCCATCATGAGATTTTTAGTGTATTTTCTCTTGGTATGAATTCCTTCTCCTCCCTATTCTTCTTCCTCTCTATTCTCCATAATTATCCTTCTTTCCATGTGGTAGTTTAAACCCTTAGATATAATATTTTCTAAGTTTTTAGTTTTTATGCCTACAGTATGTGATCTCTCTTATGGGACCGCTTCTTCCCATATTAAAATCATCTATCTTTCGCATTCTATTTAAGGAACATTTACCCCAATTTGGACTCCTTATTTTTAGTATAAATTATTACATGGGATTTAAATTTTTATTTTTAGAAACTAGTGTTGATATTTTGATTATTTATGAAATTTATAAAGGTTATATTATATTTCATCTTGGTTTTTAGGGAATGTAAATATTCTTCATATTTTAGATTTTTTTTTCAATATGATTTTTCTAAATTGTACTCACCAATTGTTTTTAAAGTGTCCATAATGAATCATAAAAAAACACTTCAATATTTATAAATGTTTGTTTTTTTCAATTTCAGTTATAAATAGTTAATTGATCTGGTTTTCTTTGTTATTATACTCTATTAGTCTAACATATTATATTCTTATATTATTTGGTTGTAACTTATAGTACAAATTTCACTTAATATAATAGGTTTTTATAAAAAATTCATTGAAATGCATATATATATATGTGTGTTCAGAATTTCACATGAGAATTTGTGTATTTTTTTCATAAAAAATATATACGTCTCTTTTTTAGATAGAGAAATATAGAGTAAATGAATTTTAAAATAAAGATAGTGGGAAATAATGTAATTTAAATATGATACTATGATTTTTTTGAAATGCGTTTTTAAGTGTATTTATAAAGTAAATTATAATGGTCCATATTTCATGATTGACATTTCATGTAATGTTTAAAATATATGTTTCTATTACTTAATTTTATTCCATTATAATTTTAATGTTTGAATTATATACATCATGTATATAATTTATTTTTTATATTTATTTGAGAATAGAAAATAAATTGAAGAGGAATATAGTGTATTTGAAAAATTAGGTTGTGTGTGATGGGTTGATGTAACTTCCCCTTTTAAAATGGTATTTAATACCAAAAAATGGGTAATGAAAATGGTAACACTGATATCTAATATGGATAGAGTAGATTTTGATTAATTTTTAATTTTTCCCACACTAACAAAACCTTTATTCTTTGATAAATATTTTTGTAGCATACAGGTGTGTCACCACACCACAAGGACAAGGAATGTACTAATTACTTTTGTGTGGGATGTGGTTTCATGGATGGAATGTACCATGACACTGGGTTAAGGAATTTCCTCTTCATAATTTATTTCACTCGTTCTATTTTGACAGATTATATCAAAAGTTCACGTAAGATTCTAGAGTTACCATAAATTTAAAGGAAATAGGGATATTACCATTATGAATGTTTTTATGATAGTTAATTTTATGGTACTTACCTTTAGATATAAATGATACATGTATGTTTTTGGTTTTATTGATTATAAATGCTAAAATACTATTTTTTTAACTCACATGTTATGAAACCAGGATTATTTATTTTGATCTTGACTAGTTATTTATTTTTCTTCATTTTATTATTTTTATTTAATTTCATTTATTTGATTGACTTATATTTAGGGGTTGAATTTCGATATGCATTTCTTTTATAATATTTGGTTCCGAATCAGTTGATTTTCTCTGAAATTTTTTCCTAGGGTTTTTGAAATGAATGTTCTTTTAAATTATAATTTAAGAATACTTGGGTTTAGAAAAATAAAAAGGATTCTTTAAAGAAAACGTTACTGGATTTTCTTCTTTAAATACATGAAAAACACTAAATTAAATTTATGTATTTTCAAACTATCCTGAATGTGGATATTTTATTAAATTTTATTCATATATATAGGTCGATGATGACTTATTGAGTATCCATATTCTCACACCTAAATTATATATCTTATTTTAAGGTTTTTTTAGCTTATGATCACTCTTAGAGTATTTATTGTTTTGGTAATAAAGGGTAACCTTTGGTGACACTAGGTATTTAAAAACTATTTTTATATATTGGTATTTTTATCCAAATTACCCACCCCTATTTTACTTCCTTTATTTTATCGATGGTGTTTATTAATTTAGTGTTTCAGATGTTGAATTAATGGGTTTTCTCTGTGCCATGGAGTTAGAGGTGAGATATGGGATTATTTTATAATTGTTTTGTTGTACCTTTTATTTTGTTTCATTTTTATTAAAATTGGCTTATTTGGTATGGGTTTCCAATGTATGGATGCATCATTCCATAATTTCTACAGTCTTCCACAATTACATAATTTATTTTATATGAGAAATAATTCAAAAATTAGTTATTTTGAATTCCCAAGTGTTTGTTCCTAGCATATGGGGATCGGTAATTTGCCTTAGTCCTTACCAAATACTAGAATAATCATCTGATAGATGGGAATCTTGGTTTTGTTAACGAAAAACATCATCCTAGAAGAACTACCATCATTGGCATGTGATGCATGCATCTACCCAGTAAAACACAAATAACATAATGCATTTTTATTTTAATATAATAGGACACCCCATGTGTATCTCCAAATGTTATATATATATAAATTATGTGTTACAATAAATATTATACTTGATAGAAAGTCTCACCCCTAGAAATATATAAATCATAACATGAAAAAAAAATTAACTAATTAGTTTAATAAATTTTAAAGGAAACCAACAATAGATAAACTTTTTTAAAATATAATACCGTTCTTTTATTTATTATATAATGTTTACCCATAAAAATAACATAATATTGGATGCTTTACCCTCACATTGTAATTCATTAATCTTTAACGCCTCAATACCATCATGTGTTTAGATGAACATAACACAGGTTATATAGATTCACATAATGAATAGTGATATGGCATAACATTTCACATTTATCATTTCGAAATCTATGCTTCTGGATTATTACCTTATATACACTAAAAAATAGACTACATTACAGGTGATGAAATATATATAAATTTTCTCTTCCTATTTCCATACCTAAATTCTCTAATAAAACACTTGAATTATGAAAAGGTCTTATTGCTCTATACTACCCCAATGAAAATTCCATTCCATTATAAAAATCCTCCTTAGATAATAATTATTCGATCCTACCATTGGTAGGTTAACACTTATCATTAAAAATAGGTCACAAGAGGCCTTTATCAAATAATTTCACTCAATGATATGGGATAGCATCCCGTTAAACTAATTTTAACATAGATTCTTCAACCTAACCAAATCCACCAATCAAGGATGACACATTACTGTAGATAAAATATTTAATGACTCTCAAACAAATATCAATACTTTATACAAGGATAAAATCAAGCCAAAATTCCATTCAAGGCTCTATTTAAAATTTTATTTCATGACCACATATTATAACAAGTGACCCAAAAATAAAAAAACAAGAAAATCAAATTCAATCCAAGATACCCTACATTTTTTCCATCCATATATGTATTAATGGACCTTACACAACCTTACATAGGAATTTCATTCCTTTTTGGACAAATTGTGGGTCACACACACCCACTTACCATGTATATCCATCACATTATTAAATAATGTGAATATAAACCATGTTAAAATTAAATGTAACATATAAAATTGATAATCAAGTGTATATGATTTCATTATTATAATATTTGTATCCCTCAAACACCTAAAATAGGGAATGTTATGGAAATCATCCAAATATTGGTACTCAGAGAACTGAAATAGATAAAATAAGGGAAACAATATGAGAAATTGAGATAAGTCTTATACTAAATACTAGGATATCATTAATTCAAAAATATTGTTTATAAGAAGTGATCTAGATGTGATAACTGACGAATAAGTAGAATAGGAAATATGAATTAATGTGGAATGAGCTCACTGGTCTCTTGGTATATTAATATTGATAGACAAGTGGAGTTAATTATTTATTTGAATGAAAAAATATTTTATATTTAAATTTAAAATTAAAAAACAAGGTTATGGTTCAACAGTTATCTGCTTCCAAACACTGGGTATATAGTACCAAGAAGAACGATATTTGGAGTTAATAAATGTTTTAGTTGATGGACATGAGCCTAATACCCCAATGCCAATCACATCTTATACCTATTATAATTTCACAGGGTATTTTATCGACTCTTCATCCATTTTTTCTTGACACACTCCTCATATACATTCACATGAATTTCCCAACCTCAAAAAACCATTATAAATTTGTAAAATATTCACCAATTCCACCATCTAACATAAAATTATTGTTTGAATCTAAAAATAGAAAACAAACTTGATTGAAAATGTTTCTCAGTCACAATTTCTATTATTCATATTGCACCTTTGGGTGTGGTTATTACACGTAAGAGAAAATCAATATTACATAAAATTATATAATAATGTATTTATTATGATGGATAATTATGGAGATCATTGTGGGTCACTATAGAGTCAACTAGAATCATATTGTTTACTCATATTGAATTATATTTGTTAGGAAATAGGGAATCCCCATTCCCCCTACCATTGTGAAAAACATTGATCATAAATTTCAATGTGGGATTCCATGGAAATCCTAAGGGCATTTTACCTTTTATTTTACAATGGGGGTAATATTAATATTTTTATATAAATTCCACCCCATACAATATTATAGATTTTAGGGCCTCAAGAGCGGGTATTTTTCCATTATATACTACCTCATTTATCTCCCTTTCTATCCACATTAACTAAATTAAATTGAATAATGAATTTATTATATTGTATAAATTTGAACACCCCTACTTATTATTTTCCTCTTATTATCCATTTTTCTCTCATATGGGACATCCTAACTTGGGGTTTTATTTTTAATTACACTTTTTTAGGAGGAATCACATAATATCCATAATAAGAACTTTAATTGTTATTATTGGAGGTTTATGGAGGTGTTCATCCATCTACACACATTGTTTAATTGGAGGTATCATACTTTGTCAGCTATTAAATGTTTTCTATAAATTTTGGATTTAATTTTCTATTAAACTAAATTTATACATTATGTGATTTTTTTCGTATCCATCGGTTAATGCTGGGACTGGTTTCTACTTTATTTCTCATTTTTTGGAATCATGTTTTCACTTATAAAAATTTATGGTTTTAATTAAGGTCAATTGATTATGAATTTTGTGTTTATTGAATATATATTATTTTATTGGATTTCTAGTCATCAATAATATATCAAAAATAATATTAGATGCATCACTAAAGTATTTTTACTTCAATTATTGAGTATTTTAATTATTTTTCTTTTTATTTTTTTCCTATAAATTATTTTACGCTCATGTTTTGTAATTATACTTATCTTTTACGTGTAAAAGTGTATTATTTCATGAAAATATGATATAATTTTATTGGAATCATAGTTACCAAAATATCGCACAGACTTGAATAAAATTTTACCTTTGATTCCCCTTGATTGAATGAAACATAATGAAAACTATTATGGATTTTATGGGGTTATTATTTGATGTTTTAATAGGTTTTATAAATATTATATTTTCATAACATAAATAAATATAATTTAAAAAGGGTATTGATTCTGAAATGGAATTTAAAAATAGAAAATATAATTTTAAACTCGTTGATTTTCAATGGGATTTCAAAGTGGAAAAGAGGAACTAAAAATGGATATTTTACTTGTTTTATTAGCTAGATTTTGATAATTAAATATTACATGAGTTCAGTATTACAAGTGTGATTCTCGAGGTGCATATGTATTCTTCTCCTCAATATCAATCATTTATATATTTTGATGAAAATGAATGGTATTGTTTTTGGGTGAGTATACCAAACCATATCATATATTTTATTATACATAAATTTTATTACCAATAAATTTTATGGTGAATAGAATTGGGGAATCCAATTTGTTGTTTGGACTCACCCATACTTGTTTCCATGATATAATTTTTGATGTAATTAGGTTTAAGATGTCCTTAAATTTAGGTATTGTTAATATATTAGTGATAGATATATGGATATTAATGAACAATTCTTTGGTTGAATATGATTTTTAATGTGATAATATAGTGATTTGGGTTAGAGTCTTGTCAATTTATTTTTATTTACATCATTTATATTAGTAAAGATATCCATTCCAGTTATCTATTTTTAATTCATCTTAAAAATATTAATTTTAAAACGTTTTATTATATATTGATGTATATTATGGTAGAAATTTAATCGTATATTATAAAATATACGATTCAACTTATAGATCATTGTTTATGTAGACTTGTTTTTGGTATATCCATTGTAAATATTAGTCATCAAAAATTCTAGTAATAAATTTTACTCTATATTGGATGTTTTAGGAATATTATTATAATGAAATATTTAATCCCTATCCACTGGTCAATAATATCTTATGTACAAATAGGATCATTTGAGGACATATAGTGTCCTATCTTGAGAAGTTTTTGTGTAGAATAATCTAGGAATGTTACAAAATGGTATCATATAGTGTTTTTTAGGGTAAATTTATTTAAAAATAGATACATATTATAATAAATTTGTAGGTAGATAATGGGGTATCCTAACTAGTAATTATTTTCATCGAACCTGTGTTTTAAGGGGATTTCATGTATTAGTAATAGGAACTCTAGGATGAGTGAGGCCTTATATTGGGAATACCAAGACAATAATGACTAAATATGATTTGTAGGGCCTATCTAGGAGTTTAATTTCATATTTTTAAAACATAATTATATGGGAATTCATAGGGTTTTTAACATCTTCTTATAAGAAGTTTTAATTTTCAAACATTCTCAATAGGTTTTATTAATAATTAAAATGAAATAATAATCTATTTTATTATTTCACAAATAGGTTGTTATGGTAGACATTATTAATATATATCATATAGGTTGATCAATTTTGGATGTAATCATTTATTTTGATTATTTATATGATAATAATGAATGGTTTATTTATTTTTCAAAAAATAACATATTTGAAAAATAATGATGTTAAACTAACACATGATATTTTTAAAACTTATTCATAGGATGGTATAATTTAATTGTAACATATATCTTTTTATTCATAAATTAAACCATATTATTAGGAAAAATATATTTTTTGATCACAACATATTGTGTGATTTCATAGAATGAGTAAAATGGTTTTACAAGGTGATTTGTTTCAAAAATGAAGATAATGTGTTTTGAATTTTATTATTTTTTAAAAAAATATGGCCAATGATTCTATAATTGGATTTATATATGGGTAATTAAATATAGTAATTTTATTAAAGACATTGTCCTTATTGAATATAGATTTTTATTTTAGGGATTTAGTAGGAATCCTTTGGATAAAAATGGTTTTTGAGGATAACATAATTGTGATTTATGGGTTTGTATGTGTGATGTTTTAGCTTGTTTTTATGAAAACAATTTTTGTTTATACTAGTTTTTATTATTTTTAATGAGTTCATAGGTTATAATATGAGTTTTTTTATTTATTAAAACAAAATATATTTAAAAACATTATGGAATATAGGTTTTTGATACTCTTTTTGGAGAAAGTATTGAGTAGCATAAAGATAGAATTTGGTTATTTTTCATTTTTAACTACCTGTAGTTCCTTTTTGTTAAATGATTCTTATTTTGGGTAGAACCATCAAGTGGTTTATTTTAGTAACATTACCTTATAAAGTTTATTTTCTATATGGTTGCTGGTATTTTTTTATCTGTGCATAGGATCAGTGGATGTGTAAGTTCACTATTATTAAATACATGTAATGGGAAAAAATGGTGTGCGTGGATGATTAGGATTATATCATGAGAGTGATAGTGAGTACAATGGTGATTGATAATTTTATTGATGTAAAATTAATCATTTTTTAATTAGTTAAGATTTGAATGATAGGATTATATGAATTTAGTGCATAATCCACTCAGGTCTGGGAGTAGAGTGGAAGAAACACAAGAGCTTTTACATAGAATGTGGTAAAAATTGAATGGATTGAAAACCATGATATATCAAAATTTGTAGGAGAATGATCAGTTGGGATTTTTGTGGAATAATATTGTTATATTGGGTTGTTTTTAGTGTTTTATATTGTTATATGTGTCAAAAATCATAAAATACCAATTTTTAGGGGAGTGAGATATAGATGAGATTTAATTTTTTATATTTAATTTAGATATATATAATTATTACGTATTTATTAATTTGATATAGTGTTAAAAGGGAAATTATTATATTATGGGAAACAACCATGTAATGAATTTATAAATAGAACTATGTAATTAGGCCTTATTCAATTAATGTAAAACCCAACGAATGTCTAATGTAAACCTACCAGAGTCCCAATAAAATCTCACTGAGATTCTAGTGCATCTATGCATAGTTAATTTATTGAGTGTAAATAGGGTCATAATTTTACATTTTCCACCAACCATAATCATATATATGTAAGGAGAATTAGATAATCTCTTTTAACAATCCACTTTACCCACTCTTCTTATCATGGGGCTCTCTTTGTCTTAATTTAATTAGAGGATAAATTCAATGAGTTTATCACATAGGATTGTCTTAAAATCTTCACCTTATTCAATAATTCATATTATACCATTCCCCTCTAATTTGGTATGTCTACCATTGGGATTCTGATTTCATTTCTTTTAGATCTTGGTTTAATCACAATTTAACCATATGGATTAATTTTTGGGGTGAGACATGAGTAACTAGGAAGATTGGAACATGCTATCACATTTCATTTTATTTGGAATTTAATACATAGTTATTTATTAATGGATTTTTTAATTAAAAATTTACATAACTATCAAATAGTTTTCATAAATTATGGATTCCACTTCTCATAGTCTTATCTATATTGTAGGAGTGATATTAACCACATTGTTCATGGGTTAAGTAAATATTTACAACACAATGTGTTTAATGATAAAATTAAAAAATTACTAAAAGTGAATGTGTTATGAATTTATTGTAATTCTGGATGATATAAGGGTTGTTATAGTTAATTGTGGTCAGTAAAATCTTCTAGATACTCTTATAAAAGTGACATTGGAAGTTGGAATTTATGCATTATGTATCTTTATCTTTTTTTTATGTCTTCTTAAATAGATAATTTTTTATTGGGAACTTTTTTATAAATAGAATATTTCTATGAACATTAATTATTCTATTAATATGAGATAGACACTTATCTTCATAAAACATAGAGAATGGATCATATATCCTTGTATAAATGGAATATTTTATGGTTTTATACTAAATGATATCATCAAGTATATCGCATGGATTATGTAGAGGTTTGGTTTGTTTCATGAATATGTTTTCTAAAAATAATATTGTTTGAACTTATAAAATGATATTAAAAAATGATAATGGTTTAATAATTTCATTTCAAAATAAAAATAAAATTTATAATGTTTGGCATTGAATAAAGGATTTTAAAATCGAAAATATGGGAATCCAAGTGGTAATTTTAATTAATTTAATATATGGCCTTATTGTGAGTGAAGTAGTCATGGGATTCCTTTTAAAATGTTTTCAAAAGTGGTACATAATTTTTTATATGTTAAAGAAAAATTGAAGGAATTTTGATAATGAGTTTGGTTAATTGGACTTTTTTTGTGGTTCCACCATTTTCAATTAACATTTATTATTTTGTACTCTTTTTTGTTGGTTTATCTATATAACATCTTTTGATGTATGATAAAAAATTATGGGTAGTTGAGTTATCAACTTTTTTATGTAATGGTCACACTAAGCTATGTTATCTTGTTAAATTAGGTTGATTGGCTACAGGTTCCGCCTTCAATGGTACCCTCCAAAATTTGATAGAGTCTAAGACTCCCAGTCACCTTCACAATTTTGAGATAATCAATTAATATTAGAGATATTTTTCGAGTTATTACACATGATGTGTGATCGTATAATGGAATTACCAAGTGATTATGTGGGAAAATAAGTATAAATTGAGAGATAGTGATGGTGTTCACTGTCAACCATTAGGTAGATGATACCTTAGTGGTGGGTTAGAACAAATATTTATACATTAGTGGATAAATATAGAATTTGGGTGATAGTTTTCAGGTTATGATAATAACTAGAGGGAACCAATATAATGTGATATGAGTGAATTGAGGTCCCTCCTTGCGGGGTATATCTTATTCCAATTTGAGTTAGAGTGATTGGAAATATATCCTTAATGAAATGGATTCATTTAGTGGAAGAACTCAAATACATAGGTGACATCTTGGATGACCTTGAAGAACATGATATGACGTATATAGTGAGGAAAAATCATTTATTACCTTGTGAATCATGAACGATGTTATGTTATGTCTGATTATTTTCTCCAAGTCCTATATACTAGTCATGATAATACTATATGATGTTATTTTCTCCCTTAGTGGTGATCATCCCCTTTGTAGATAGATTCTGATGTAATTAATTATTCGTCTCTAATAAATATTGGAGATTATGTTAATGGGAGTGATATTGGGTACCTAAGAGGAGGTTATTTTTCACTATAAACTCATAAGAATAAAACCATAGATATATCACATGACATGACGATGGTGTTGATGTTGATATATGATTGGAGGTACAAGTGTACAATCAAAATTTTATATGATCATATATTGGGATCTATACCATGTCATTACTTGTCAAATATAGGATTGAGTAAGAGTTTATCATTGTGAATACTAACGGATACCTTTGACAAGGGTTGGTAAGATAACATAATGAAGTTAATGAGAGATTATTGTATTATTAAATATTTCTAGAACCCTTTCTTTATTTTCTCAATTATTTATCAATGATATGAATTATATTTTTTTTATTTTCTTGGGCCCTCTTTATGTACCTCTCGAGTTTTCATTTCCATTTGAAAATTTTTATTAATTGTTCTGCATTATTTCAATATATTTTGATGGTTGTACGTATATTATTGTTGATTCATAATATATTTTGGGATTTGTAGTCAATTGACATTGAGATGTCTATTGAGATGGGTGGGACTCTTTTAAAAACTCTCTATGAACGTGAGGGGATTCATCTTATGGATTTCATCTGGTGTTAAAAAAGAAATAGTGTTATATACCTCATTCATATATGAGGGTCATCATGTATGTTTTTATTACATGGAATGAGATAAACCTAATTTGATAGTATTAGTATGATTCTCAGGATGTGGGGTCATTTTTTTATAATTACGACATGTAGTTATATATTTCTATGAGAGTTCAATAATTTTAATTTTAGGTGGGATTTGTGAAACTCAACACAGACTTGTTCATGCACCTACTTGATCTCTATAGATAATTGAGTTGAGGAGAGTGGATGAATCATACCGGTATGATAGACTCACACTGATATATGTGCATGACATAGGTTTCAGTATTTTGGGGTATACCTAATATTTCAATACTAGAATAGGTATTATTATAGAGGGGGACATGTTTATTGGGATGAGTAAAACTATGGATACTATGGATATGATAAGATATACTATAGTGAGTTTGGTTTGAGACTAGTGTATTTAATTTTTTTATCTACATTGTATATGTTTCCTATAACGGGAATAGCCTATATATATATATATATGAAGCAGGTTTCCAATGTTTATATACTATTGTACAACTGTATATTAATGAATATCAGTTGGACTATTTATATTCATGTTAAAACTATGGGATAACATATTAAGTTATTTATTTTATACTTATAAGTTTTGGTTATGTTTAATGTATGAATAGTTCATGACTAATTTTTACTAGACTGTGGAATTATCCTTTTGTGATTATTCTAAGGGAAAAGTCTCCCAATGGATTATTTACAACCTCTATAAAAATTATTAGCCTCTAGTATATGGTTAATTACACTTGATCAAATTTGGTGACCCAAAATAGGCATCATTTGGGAATACCAATCCAAATATATTACACATAAGATATAGAGTTATAATCTATGGTGGGAGTTCCACGACGGAAGCCCTGGTAGGAAAATAATATCAAATGGTTTTTTTTTAGGGGGGGAATGGATACTCCAATTTGAGTACCTAGAATTTTGTTAGACTCTTTAAAATCATAAACATAATGGATCATTTTTTGGATATTTTTAAAAAATATTGGTACATTATTTTTTATAATTTTTGTCTAATATTTCTCCTAAATTTATGTTCCTTTTTTCTCATTTATCATTGAACCGAATAAATTTTTTGATTATCTAAAATCAATTAGAATAAAATATATCCCCTTATACTGATTATTTAGACTAAAATGATTGTAATTATAATTATTTATTAATATAGAAGTACTTATCATTAAATTAATAATTATTTTCAAAATAGATATTTAATTAACTTGTGAAATAAATATTAAATTATTAATATGGAATGATTTTTATGACATGACACAGAATACTCAATTAATTTTTGAATTATCTATGATGATGGGAATAAACATTAAATAATAATTTCTAAATAATATATATATATATAATAAATTACTATTAAATATACGATCATTAATGAATCTGGTTATGTTTTCACTTATGTTATCCCACAAATTTTAGAATTATTATAAGGATGACTTATTTCTATATGATATTATGAATTACATAAGGATTTAAATTATTAATTACTATGTTGAGAATAAATACTAAAAATTATTAATGATTCAATCATCAATTTTGAAAGACCAAACTCGTGAACATTTTTTTTAAAATAACAAGGCGTAATTAAAGTTTCTCGGGTGATAAAAAATTATGCATTTTAAATGAAAAACTAGAGGCAAAGACATTGAATGTTCTCAAAAGTAATTTTTATTAATTATTAGTAATTACATGAAAAGAGTTCTTATATTTATTTTATAATCATTACTGATGATAAATAAGTTTAGAAAACAATGTAAAATTTGGATTTCTCATATTATAATGTTTATATAGTTATATTGACATGAGATAATAGTGATTCATATTATCTATTTAGATGTTTTATACTGATAAGGAGACTAATGATGTGAAATATCAGATAAGGTAAAATATTATCCTTGCTAATGAGGATAAAATATTCTAGTGACTATACAATATATTTTTGGTGATGTCATTAATAAATAATGGATCACATTATTCAATTAAAGACAATGTAAAAATATTATAAGATCCATATAAATTAATATAATAAACTATATTATGTATACTTGTAGGGGAAAAATAGTAATTATGTGAGTATATTATGATGATAAATTGGGTCTAATATAATGTTATAGATATTATTATATGATTTGGTTATTTATTTTATCATTATGTTGCTTTGGGGAACTAAATATGATAAATAATTTTTATTAACTCAATCGTATTTTAAAAAAATGTAATATTTTTGGATTTTTATAACTAATTGTGGATTTATACATTAAGATCTTATTCAATGAATTGATTTATTATTGATTGGGTAGTATTATTTATTTGATGAATCATCATTATCTTGTATGTATGTTACAATTCAGTAGTTGGTGGGTATTTATGGAGATGATACAATAAAGTAAGTACTCCCTTACTTACTCACTACCATGGGTAAGTGTCTAATTATGATATCTAAGAGTTACTCATTTTTCACCCAATTATTTGAAATAGAGACCAGTGCTAACATACATGTCTATATATTCAAATTATATTCCCTAACTCTAGGTTAGATATAGTTATTGGTAAACCAATATATCTATTTATAATCTCACCCACTAACAATTGTTTTAAGTTGATTATGATTAAATTTATTATATCATATATTTCATGAACATAGCTATGGGATTGAAGTGATGAAAATGAACATAAAAGTAATTCCATTCTTACCCATAGCTATTGGTTTTAGGAATGTTATTTATATAGGTGATTCTCTAGAATCTGTTGGTAATGAATCTTGTTAGATTCACTATATATATAATTTATTATGGGATATGAGATCTGATATAAATATTCTTGGCAATTTCTGAAATGCATTTAAGTACAACTTTTTTTTATATTAGTGTTGTTGAGGAGGACTATGGGTGGGGAATTACATTACTCAATAACCATTTTCATATACTTCCTAGGTGAGATCAATCATTCATTAAGGTATGTGTATGGGGATAATACGTTTGGATATAGTGAAACATTATTTACCAATATTAACATAAATTATGGTTGGAATTTAAAAAATAGTAAAAAACTTACTCGGATACCGTCTAAATAATGGAACCTCACACGATCCACCACATACCTAAAGAGAATTATGAATCCCCACAAATTAGTGACTAGAACCCATGTATCAAACCAAAAATATAGGGAATGAATTATCCAAACATTAAGTAGTAATGTGTAATATAAAACTATTATAATGTGAAATGGAAGAATATATAATTATGTTCCATAATAGATAGAGAATAATAGAAGTTTTACAATTGAAAAGGTAGCACAAAAATCTCTATGAGATAACTCCTACATAAAAGGATGACGAAACTAAAAAAAGCTGATCCAACAGATCCATCTGATAGTGTTAGAATACTCCCACAATCTCACCACCACCTATCCAAAACTAGTTGATAGATAACCTTATTGCATCACTATGGAACCTTCCTTTCCCTACATCAAATGAAATAAAAAGGTATACACATAATCAAAGGGGTGTATAGGGTTGATCTACAAATTGTATTAGGGTCCCACCCGGATGTTCTATCAGGATTGTGTACAATAATCTTAGCATGACCAACTTTAGAGAAAAAGGTCTCATATTATGTTTGTAAGTTTTATAACAAAATCATTATAAAACAATTTAATTTACCCATTTTCCATATTTCCGAATAATATAGGTAAATCAATTTCAAATAATTTCATATACATATTTTGAAATAGATATGTCAAAAAAATTCATAACATCTCATATGAAATCCATGTAAGTACAACCAATAAATTATGATCCAAATCAGCCCATATCATTCAAGATCACATGTAACATCATGAAATAGATAAAACTAGGTTAGGATATCATGGAAACTCATACCTAAAATATAAAATCATTAACATGAGGTGTCTATATATATGAAGAAAATCAAGAGAGTAGAAGAACAACCTAATAACTGAACCCCCAATAGGTCTAACAAGTCCCAAAAACAAAAACATAGTAAGTAGAGGAAATCCCCATGATCAAACCCCATGAATGTGGATGAGTCCTACTAAAATACCTTCCACCTAACAACCCAAGGATTCCAATGTTATATATTTTAAAATATATTTTATCAATAAATTAATCAAACCATTCATTGAAAATCATTTCATAAAACCATTTTAGAATTATTTATAAATTCCTTTTCATTTACCAAAACAATGAGAAATAAATATTTTATAAAAAATACCATTTCAATGAATATAGTTCAAAACAGTCAATCAATTAATTTAATTTAAAAATAATCTATAAAAATTTGAATCAAAGTAGTTCACTAATATAGATTAGAGACAGAACCACCATCATGAAAACTCAAATCAAAAATTCCCGCAATGGGATCCACTAAAAAGTAAGAAGACACAATAACATTGTATTCATTAGAACCAATACACACATCTTAAAATTGATTTAATATAAAAAAGGGTTAGTTATGAGGAAATATCACAACATAACTCATGAACGCAAACCTTCCACACCACAAACAATAAATAAATGGAAAACGGAAGAAGATCGTACAATGGATCATGAAAGGAGTTAAGAAATTCATCGTTATCATCCAACAGATTGCAATGCAACATTTCAACTATGATCAAAGACAATGAGAAGTCATAATTTACTACTCACCTTTATAGAAGCCACACATATCTATAATGATAAAATTACAGCTAAATCAGTCCTGAAGGATCAATGGTTCCCCAAGTCACTGTAGAAGATCCCTAAGTTGAGATAAATGAGGATTCTAGTTGAATAATTAAACAAATCTATCAAGCAACACCCAAAAATACAAATATATAAATTTTTAATGGAGTGTAATTCCATTACAAAAAGTGTAATCCACAAGGTCCATATACACTAGAAAAAACCCATCACCCTTTTATTTAAAAGAATATTTTTAACCATACATTGTGTGAAATATTTACTTGGGATATAACCTTTCACTCTATGTAATCAGGTCATGAAATCATTTTAGAGAACATTACACATGCTGTAATCAAATTAAATAGTGTGTAAAAACCTAGATGGAAGCGAAAACAGCATATTCTTACATGAAAACCAAAACCACCTTAAGAAATATCTGAACATAGGGGGAAACTAAAAGACCAATTACATGTTTATACTCGTACTATTTTAATTCAAAAAAAAAATAAAACCCTACAAATTAGTTCATTTTCCCAAAAACAAATTCTCCATATTTGGGAGTTTCAGTACTCACCCAATTAAAGTGAAAAAATAATTACGGATAAGGGAATTCCCTAAATGATGATAATGAGATATTTCAAAATCCCAACCATAGGACTTCCTATCCTTGGAAATTATTCTGGAAAAATGATGTTTAGTATAAATGTGATTAAAATACTCCCTCATCAACAAATTATGATCACATGTCTCATGAGAGTCTATTATGTGTCTCTATAACACACTAATTGTTGGAATCGACATTCCACGTAATACTTTCACTTAATAGTCAATCTATTAGATGCTCCAAAATAGAAACATTTGGATATAACTTGATCTCTTCCAAACACATATTGTAAGGTAGATTAAATCATATTTTCTGAGTTTGGGTATGTGAAAAACATCATCAAATTCCTTTAAAATAAAATATAAATTTTATCCACTAATAAACCTTCTTAATACTCTTAGTGACCTCCAATAGTCCAACATATCTCAGAACCAAGATTTCACGAAACACCTGTGATCTCCTATTTATTATAAGAAACTAGACACACCGATGATAAAAATAAACATCAACATGGGGAGAAATAATGCCATCATTGTTGATGATAACGTCAAATAGATCCATATTGGGAAGAAGAAAATATCTTATTAACTCTAAAACATCTATCAAATTTTCACAATAAAGAAACTAAAACTCCTACTCTTTCCTCTTTCCAAGAGGTGTCTCTTAATAAATAAGAATGGATATTATCTTTATTAGAATTTTTGGCATATCAAAACAAATATCCAGATAAAAATGAGTGGGAAGAACCATTATCAATTAAGTCAATCACTACTGAGGTGTCAATAATGATGGTTCCTTTCACTATCACTGCACATGTATCTACCTTTTCCGGAAAGTCATCTACTTCATCAGTTTGATTCACTATTTAGGCATTTGGATATATCCCTATAGTATTTTTAAGATCTTACTTCTCCATAGTAGCCTAGAGATCCACAAATACGTGATAAAATCAAGGAGTATACATAGCCCAATTGAAACATTGTACATAACCATTATGTTCAAAATTATTACACATCATTACAAGTGAATCACAAGAATGTCAGGTGTATTTGAACATTAAACACTTATAGGAGGTTAGAGGAATGCTGTTATTTTCCCCTGGATGTTCCACAGTGGAATTCTATTGAAAAAAACCTATGACACTCATACGACGATGTTTCAACATACTCTTATTCTATTTTGTGAAACTAAATCTTTCACTAGGTATAAGCGAAGGATTAAAATATAAAACCTTTTTGTTTGTATTCATATAATGCATCATATATCTATCTTCCATCATTACATAGGATGAAATATTCATCATAAATATCTATGATCTGATATCTGTTTACTAACCTTGTGGGTATTTCTAAGCTATCATATAACCATTCTTTACCCCCTCTAGTGAAAAAAATCCCCATATCAACAAATTGATTTGTGTACATCAACATGGAATACACTCCCTAATTCAAATATAGGAACACCAAATAATTCACCATCATCAGAAAATATGGAAAAAACTAATAAAATAAAGCGGTCTTGAAACCCATCCAACTGAATCTGACCTGAATATCAACCTGTAACGTGGAATAAAACTAAATATTGTTGGGAACCTAAAGATTGAAGGTTATTAACTTCACCTGGATTCTATTAGGTGTATCTATAATTTCAATGAACATATCTATTTTTTCAGGATATTCCCCCACCACCTAATGTTAATTCACACATTTAATAGAATCTATCTTCACATGGGATAAATCATATTATCAATACCTTTATCGTACAAATCTTATTTATTCCTCTATAAAACTTTTCTAGACTTTTGGTATGTTAAAATCTATATAATGAACTATTCTCACAGTAGCCTCTATAAAATTCTGATCGAGGTGTGGATTCCCTTCAAGAGTATCATCTTTCTCCTCCAACGGAGACATGGAACATGCCTCAGAGGCATACAACTACACAAAAAAATATATGAAATGATTATAATACTAATTAATCTATGTTCAAACCAAAAATCCATAAGAAAAAATTAATATTAAGATCATAAATTCCAAATAGGATATATGCATCCCAATAATTTATGGTAACTTCAATTTCTACAAGAAAAGTGTTGGACAAGAACTCAATTCAAACTACCTCCCATGTCTTGAAAAGCATATCTCTAATCTTCCAAACATCCCAAGACAATGACCCATGATGAAAAACAACTAGAATTCGATTCTATTTTGAATCGAACTGGCCCAGATACCCTCTCTATATCTTCACATGACCTTATCATACACATATGTGAAAGGCGTTCCTGATCCCCACAGGTTGTCGACTAGAACTCGGACATCAAACAACAACCATAGGGAATTATTTTTCTAGACCTGATGTAATAAAATGGAATATATATAAATAAAAGACATAAATATTGGAATAGATGTATATATATATATTCCATAATAGAAAGAGAATTATAGAAGTTATGAAACTATATAGTTAGCAAAATAATCTCCAAGAGACATGACCATTAGAAAAGGATGAAAAGATAATATAGATACTTCAATAGTTTCATGCGATATCCTGGGAAACCTCCCAAAATCTCATTACCAACTACCAAAAACTACCTCATGGAAAACCGTGACACCTCACTATGGAGCCTTTTATTTCCCGGCATCAAAAGACATAATGAGGTCTACACAGTGCTGATGGGGTTCGCATGGTGTGAGATAATAGACATAGTAGAGTCCCACTCATGTGTTCCATATCAAGTCTCTATACAATAATACAATCATGGTCGACTTTAACAAAAACAACGCATGATATACCAATTAGCATTTTTATATCAAAATCATCAAAAAGGTAATTTAGTTTGAACTTTCTCCACATTTCTGAATAATTTTGGTAAATCAATTTTAGATCATTTCATATAAATATATCAAAATATATAGAATGAAAAAAATTATGGTATCACATATCATATCACATCCATGGTAGCACAAACAAAATATTACAGTCAAGGCATCACAAATCAGCAAAAATCCCATGTAAAATCATGTTAAAGATTGTACTAGGCCAAGATAATGAGCACATTTTTACCAAACATAAAAAATTTCACACATTAAGTCTATAGATATATGCATCAAATATAGAGAGTAGATGAACATCCCATAAATTTAAAACCCCTAATGTGACTAAAATGTCGCTACAAAAACATTCCAATGGATAAGAGGAAATCCCTATGAAAAAATACATTGATTGTGGACTATTTTTATTACAATAAAATCCACATAAGTTCGCAAGCCTTTCCATGTGATTTATTTTCCAAATCATTTCATCAAACCATTATATTAAAATCATTTCAAAATTATTTGAAAACACCATTTCATTAACTAGAACTATGGGAACATTATATTTTATAAAAACACATTAAGAAGAACATAATTAAAATCATTCAATCGTGCCATTTCAGTTAAAAAACAATTCATCAAATAAATCAATTCAATTCAATAATTCACACCCACCAAACAACAACAACCAAAGAATAATCCCCTGAAAAAATATCATGAAACAGATCTTGAAAAGAATAATGATATTCATCACTACATATAAATAGATATGATAATAAAATGCAATGGAATTATTGTGATTAAAGGAAATGATTATATAGAAAGGATTACTTAGAAAAGTAGAAACCGTGAACAACCGTGATGATAAACATCCAAATAAATTAAACTAAAATAATTAGAGGTTCCCAAAATTGATGGAGAATAGCTATAGGCTGAGAGTAAGGAGAGATGTGAAGAATAATAGAATAAATCAGAAAATTGGTAACTTAAAATAAAAACTCATAGAATTTACAAAGCATGTAATCCTCTTACACATATCATAAGATACGAGGTCTATATATGCCAAAAAACTGGTTTTTTTAAGAGTTTGTAATCAATACAAAAAATGTAATCTTTCACACTATATACTGAGCTGAAGAAATTATCATGGTTGAAAATACTTGTCGTTTACTCACTTTAAATAGCATTTAAAATCTAATTAGACATGGAAAAGAACAGATTCCTACCAGAAGACTCAAATGTCCTTAGTATTTCATCGAACTAAAGGAGAACCCTGAAAATCCATTAAAAATTTATACCCAAACCCCATTAATTCAAACCATCATACACACCTACATTTTTTTATCATTTTCCCTAAAAATTCACTCTACAATTTGGAGCCCCATGATGTACCAAATTATAGTGTAAAATAATTAATAAGAAGGGTATTTTATGATTGATGGTAGTGGTATGATACACATTAGGGATAAGATATTGGGTTCTTTGTGGCCTCTATCAAGACATACTTCATGGGATCCCCCCTTATTTTGATATTATGGTGTGTGGGTATATACATACATAATTATATATTATTTTTTAGTTATCCTTTTATGATGAGATAAGAGAAACTGTGATATATAATTAATCATAAGTATTAATATATTCCTTATGGATGTGTGGGGATGTGTTAGATTTTGTTTACAAATTATATTTCAATGGATCTCAATGGAACTACAAGTTTATGGTTATCATATCACCACATGGGATGACTATATTATAAATTATTACATACTCATTCATATATGCTCCTCCATTTTTTTATATTTTATTCAAAAATATCAGAATATTTTAATGGTGGATGACCTTGGAGGATAGAATCTAATGATAGTTATGGTGGTTGATGTACTGGATTCTAAATTAGACTAACCAAATTGGTTATTTCAACTTTTAGACTAATATATCATTACATTTATTTAGGTTGTATTGTTTTTATCTACAGATTCATTTGATTAATATATATTATTATATGGATATTCTTATTATATATTCATTATTTTCACTATATTGTAGTTTTTTTAATATCATGGTGGATTCTGTAGAATGTAGTAGATAATATGTTATATCTAGATGTAATGAATCCCACTATAGTTTAGAGGATACATCAATGATATTTTCTAACCCTAACCCAATTAGTGTTTGGATTAGGGAGTTTACTTTCCAATATGGGAGGATGTGACAGGAGCTTCTGAGGTCACTGTCATTCTTGTTACCCACTCAAGAGGACTCATGGTGATGTATGGTTGTGTTACCTTCTTCTTGAAAAAATATTTACACAATTTAAATAAAGTCTTCCTTGTGAAAAATATTTATTATTAAACTAAAAAAATAAATGTTTTTATTAAAATATATCTACATATAAATTCATAATTGGTTTTAAAAAAAATTATGACACATTAAATTAATCAGTTTAAAAAAATTTCTTGTTAATGAATTCTGATATGAAAACATTAAGGGGGGATATAATATTTTTTTTCAATATCCATGATTACTAGTTAGTTAAAAAAGTGTGATTCAAATTGACTTTAATGTTGGGATATGAAAACTCAAAAGGAACGTATTTAATGAAAACACACAAAGTATAATTAGATTTTTCACCCCAAATAAAAATAATAAAATATGTATTGATAACATAATTATTTTTCTTGTATATATTATTAACATCACTATTACACTTGAAGTTGTTCTTGAGAAAATTGTAATCTGTACGGAATGAATCCAAACCATTGTATTATTTTTATAAATATAATCATCAAAAACAAATATTATTTTTATATCCAATACAAATTACATATTTTCTTACTATATACGAAAACATGATAAATTATTTGAGAAATTAAAATCAAAGATATAAATCCAAAATGCAATTAGAAAACAATGTTTACGATTTGTTGTAAAGATTTGAGATTGATTACCTTGAACCCAAACAAGATGGACACTGGCCTCAAATGAATTCACCCTATTTGATAAAGGCTTACACCTAGGGTTGAGGTGTTGTATGCATACCATGTGTGGAATGGATTATCTAAAATAGCATTTTTTTCATGTTAGAAATTATATTCTACTTTTAAAAAAATATATATGATAATAAAAACATGATAACATTACTAACTATAATGAATTATTATATATAATTATTGGTTATTTAATCTTATAAAATACATAGTTTCATTGAATCTTAGTGAAATTTTATGACAAATGGATACAAATATTATTCGTCTCCTAGATCCAACATATCATGCTTACCAAAACTCCATAATTTTTTTTCTAAAAACCTTAATTAGTTACTATTTCACATGCACTTCTCAAAAAAGAAAAGTACCTAGAGCTGTTATCAATGGTTACTTAGGATAACATGTCATTATTCTTATATATGAATCCTAGATTACTAATATGATATCAAGTAAGAGAGTTATAAATCTATCCATAAAAGAGAACAACCAATAATACATTAGATAATAAAGACCCATTCCTAGATCTTTTGAACTCAACTTTAGGTGAGTTTGGACATAGATATAATGAAAAAAATATAGAAGTTATTTATAATAATGTCTTTTAAAAAATATGATTATTAAAATACCACTTATATACAGTTGTCATTAATACAATGGTAAACGAATGTTCCCAAAAAAGTAAATTTAAAGAACTATTGTGTGCTATCTAGGATCCTCATTTATCCAAGAGTTAGTGTACCTTACACATCCTCAATTAATCACACCCAACCCTTGGATCCTACACAACTAATATAAAATTCTCCCATGACATTATTATAGAAGGGATTTCAACCTATTATCCACCCCTCACATGGTTTTTATGGGTTCCTAGGTAAATACATGAGCAAGACCTCCAAAATGGGTCATTCCAAGGTTAGTTAAGTAGGTGCACATTCACCCATGTCACCTACCTTACTACCAAATTGTCCAAAATTACCTCTCTGGGAACCCTATTTTACCAAGACACATATCCATGATTTTTTTACCCATACCTACTGTATAGCCTCTTGAGAAACAATATTTTTCCACACATTTTATAGTGATCCCCTTTGATCATGTATTCCATTGATAATGTGGATTTGGTATTCCTTGAGAGACATTACTAGGAGAGGTTTCTCTATGAGATATAACCCCCATGGTATTGATGATATTTTATTCCATTGACAATGAATAATTACATCTTTATATTCATGGTGGTTCATATCATAGCTCAGTATGATCATCAAAGATAACCCATAACAAGCATCCTATCTTCTCCAATATCTATTGGGACTTCCTAATCCAAATAATTAACTATGAATATATAAATTGGACACCTATCTATAGTGACCCTCAAAACCATCAATAAGATAAGTTATATATTAGGTTGAACATATGGGACTATTAGTATGTGTAAACCCTAACTATTTCTCATTATGAATTATTCCACATAAGTCTGGTCTTCATCCATTTTCTAGTTACTAACTAATGGCGAATATATGTCCACGTATAGGACTCCTGCAACATGTAATCTCTCACCATATCCTCTTAAATTTTTCTACAAAAATATGGGATGAACTAGAATGGTTTGCTCATGCATAGGTCCCACACATACCATTTTTAGACACATTTCACCTAGTATTCCTAATAATAGGAATTTGAACTACATAATACATGGTTTATTTTTCATGATATCAAAATACTCAGAATAGGTCATGGAT
This sequence comes from Viscum album, assembly GCA_963277665.1. NCBI lineage: Eukaryota > Viridiplantae > Streptophyta > Magnoliopsida > Santalales > Viscaceae > Viscum > Viscum album. The sequence continues at coordinate 1,141,535,647 of OY728159.1, read as the reverse complement.
GCATATGACCATAATTTCACTTCACATGGTCATGGTTTTATGACCATAAAATTCCCCACACATTTCATTATCAAATTGATTTAAAATTTATGGTGTATCCTTTAAAAAATACAAAACAATGTGGATTATAATTCAGTTATTATTTATATATAAGAGGACCCTCTCTAGGGCCTGATCCCAAATCTGAATGCCATATTTACTATTTAGTTTAAAATAAATTTTATATCACTCAGTTGTGTGGATTCAAAGTATCATATAGTTAGTCAACCAACTATAAAAATTGAATGGTTTAGAGTGATCACTTATATGTTTGTGACCATTTTTAATACCATAACTAGGATCGATTCATGAAGATGTTCTGAATATTTATAATCATCCAAGACTAAGAATCAAACCCCTTATAGTACAATATGGCCAATAATATCCTCAACCAATGTGAAACCCAAAGTGTAAATAGTATATCCTAGTGGCTACCTACAATTGGAAACTAGTTCTACACCTAGCCAAAATAATATGTTCATTGGGGGTGCTTCAGAGATATAATTATGAACCTAATATGAATATGTCACCCAAGAAAAAAACTCATTGATTATAAAAATTTTAGTATGATGTAATATTAATGGTTTTTTCATTTGTGGTTGGATATCCTTCAAGAATCCCCTTAAATAGAAATGGAATCATGAAATTCATTATTGAATGCTAATTTCCTTTAACAAGAATGTCGTTAATATATTGACCTCATGCCATTATGATCAACCAAATGATGTTCCAGACACATTACTTGGTATCCATGACATATGTAACCCCGAAGCCCCAATGTATGTTATCACTAAGTCAACACCTCAAGCACCATCTATTGAATTCTCTAGTTTGAGTGCACTAGCTCGATCAAACCATCCCAAAAATGGATGTTCCACATCTAATCCTTTAAGAGATTAATCCATGAAAACCATCCTACTAGTGATAGGTTCTGAATATGGAAGAATCCCCTTTTTCTATATCCAAACATTTGATGAAACTTACCCTATATTAAATCAATTACTCCCTCCCATATCATAGTGATATAGAAAATTATTTGGACTACATCCCAATCACTATTTGAGAGAAATCTAGGATGGATATTTCTATTCACTATCATCACTAATGTTGCAAATCCTTGGCCTCTTATAAATATATTGTGGCATCCATAAAAGAAATCATGGCTCCAATTTCCCAAACTAGGGAAACTAATATGTGGGGTCTGCATGGGTGGAACACTATTGAATCTAAAGTGTATTTATATATCCTTGTTCCCTTAACAGCATGGGATAGGTCCATAGTCCATCATTCTCTGGTGAAGTCCATCAAAAAAATGGTGGATATATAGATCTAAAGTGGGATAATATTCCTTCTACTATCAATGTGTGTAAGGACTTTTATCATATCCTAGTTTAAACTCTAGATCGAATCATATTCTTACATGTATTCAGATTTATTTTCATTGTATTTTTATAGAATTACAGTAGAATGAACCAATAACTTCACTTATCTGATAATTATGAAAACATATCTAGATATAAATCAAGGAGCGCTCTCAAATACCATTCCCCATCCTTGAAGGAAATCGAAATATTATATTTTAAACCAAGTAATAAGACTATATAACAGTTCACTCTCAAAAATATCATCTAAATATTTCGAATAATGTAAGGGAGTTTCCTTATAGGGCTATCATTAATTTTGGTTTCTTTCCACAAAGGGAGACCTCAAATATGTTAGATATTCCAAACCTAGTTTCATGGTCGATAGATTATAATAGAATGGTTCTTCAAAATATTTAGATGGAAACCCAAGGGTTTTGTATCTCAGAATTAATTAGAGAAGGTGGTTATATCCATAGATGGAATCTAAATTGTCGGAATAAACTGAAAACTAAATATATTACTCGTAACTTATTTGATATAGTTCCACTCCAGTAAACTTAACATATTAACCGTTGAGTCCTTCCCTATTGTATTATGATGATAATCTATGTAGTTCATTTCTATGGTACAATCATTGAGGGTCCACCAAATGGCATGAAGAACATTGTTCAGGTTGGTCCTCCCAATATGATGTCGTCAATAACCAGTAACAATAGTGCCCCTCACCCTGGGAACCAATATTAGAACCCTGATTGTCCTAACCTTGGTATATGCTAAAAAGGTACTCACTATGAAAAGTAAAATAACCATTCTGTATGTCCTCCTTATGACATATATATAGATAATAACCATGTATTTCCTATCCATAATGCTTATTATAAAAGAACCTCATGCAATGAATTATCTAATAAGATCAAAGGTTGTATCTTTTTTATCGTTGTATAAGGTTTATTTCATACTAATAGGAACATAATAAATTGAGGTTATATATTTTATCATCCTCACCAATATCTTACGATGTTTTATCCTAGTAAAAAGATAGACCAAGGTGATTGACATCATATATGCTTTCCTCTGACCATTTATCCTCTTATGAAACTAAGGATGTTTTGAATGATCCTTCTCCTCTTGATAATATAGTAGAGAAACAAAATTTATGATCCTGTTAGGTTAATGAACAACTCATAAAGGATGAATGAAACAACATCTTCATATGGAAGGAGCTGATTAGGAAAAAATATTAGTCATGTTTTGGCCCATCTCCACTCCATAATATGACATATTTGAGGAATTCAATGAGTACATACCCTACATTAACTATAACTTGTGGGAGACTCTCAATCATGTCAAGACTATTTATGTGTATAGTGTCTTGAATGCTAGCCATCTCGAAACATTTAATGAGATTTACCATAATGATTAAAAGGATGTATTTTTTGAATCAAGGAACCCTAGGTTTGGGAAATTGCATAATGGTCTCCAACATGATTTCCTATCCAGAAAAAAGTCACACCATCATATAATCACTAATAATATAGATTATTTGTATATCATACAATGGGATCTTTAAGGAAATCTATATTTCACCCCACCAATTGGCTAAAAATGCTTATCTGGACAAGTATCTTGAAATTTCATCCCATTATGTCAAGTTCCATGACAAGATTTTATATATTCCATGTTTTCTATACAAAAAAATGTCTTCTTATTCCTTAATACATGAATGGGATTACTTTATGAGAGTGATACATACATAGAATCCTATATTAGGCTATAAAAATTGCTAAAATATGACACTCATTTGAAAAAAGAAGAAGCTGAAAACCATATAGAAAACATCATAATTGTGGTATAATCATCTTAAAAATGTACTATATATATTCCAAAACATAATAAAGTCCATAAAACCCAATAGGGAAGTAATAGTATCTGATTTAGTATCATTGTAGGATAAATTCCATGCCACATAGCTAGGAAAATTTTTACATCCCCACCCATGGGATAATCAATTCCATAATGGATCCAGGATGTGATGGTTGAAAGGATGATTCAACCCCAACCCAACTATATGGGTAAATTATTACCTCCTCCATCACTAATAATGTTTTTATATTATAAATTGGGAATAAATTCGTAAGAATAAATCTCAAAATTTCTCTTAATCTATGATTTATCTCCTTCAGTATGAGCATTATTAGTGAATTCTATTAGAGAATCCCTCGGGATCACCCTCTATAAACCGCTTCCTCAAATCCATGGGGAGAAAAGATATCCTCTTAATGATTTTATTGTACAAAATTATCCACCGAGATGAAAAATATCAAAAAGGATTATGATTTTCAACTCAAATTATATTTAAATGATAGTAAATCATCCTAAAAATCTAGTAGATATTGGAATCCTACCTTGTAAGGGCCACAGATAATACAAATCATGAAACTTCCTTAGTACAATATAATGAGGAGGCTTCTATCTAGTAAAATTGGGTCCACTCTAATGTTTATTAAGAAATTATGTGTATATGATATTTGATATATAATCATGGATTTAGAGATCAATGAAATATGCCACTTCCACATTCTTAGTAAGACATAATCAAAGATAAAGGGAAAGGTATGCTTATATCCCACCCACCACTTAATGATTTTGACCCTCTCTCTTCTAAATAGAGTTATCCATATCATGAAATTGAGTAGTAGATAATGAATTTTTTTTATTAATAATTACTCAAAAATAACAATCCAACATAGTAGAATGATATAGGAGAGGCCACTATAAAACCTTTAATTAATAACATTCAATTCAGTTGAACTACTCAACTAATGAGAGTATATATTAGGTATCCAACTAGAAAAGGTCCAATAATGATATCTATCTAACCCCGATAGTTGAGGAGTATCATGATTTCCCACTATTAGAGAAGTATCCAAAACATTTACAACATAGATCCCATAACATAAGAAGCGTTTCATATCAATAGAAAGAATATGAAAACTAACCATATTAGGATCCACCCACTACTTTCAGTCGTGTTTCGGTATGGGTGAGTGTTCCACACAAATATATTGACTTCATTGGGTCCCATACAACTTTAAAGGAATTCATGGATGGGAATTATGAACATATATACATAGAAAAGAAACTATACCCTGAATATGTTGAATTTTCTCCTCTACCAACTAATATTAAGAATCCCATGTTTAGGATATATAGTGTTGGAAATATATATTTGTACATCAAAAATCGTGTATCTTTATGTAGCTTTATGATGGTTACTCTATAGTTTTACGAATCAGTAAAGTTCTGTTTTTTGTAAACTATGGAGGGTCCCTTTTCTATTATAGTAATCTAAATAATAGGTCATTCTCTAATTGGGATGATCTTTGATGACTATAAATCTTCTAATTCATCTCTATACTAAGAATAAAACCATTCTTCAACCTATTGAATTGAATTTTTTTTTCAAAATTGTTGTACCACACTCTTCATTTCGTGGTAGATGGGACTAACCTACCCTCTAAATATGTATCTTTGATAAGAGAATCTATTATAAATTTGTATAGAATATATATTATATATTTCAAACACCATCCATTCTCTTTTAATAGACTAGTAGTTTCTTTGAGGGTATGGATACAAAATTATTCCTAGAGTATTCTATTATACATCCCAAAGACAAGTATGACTCTAAACCATCAACAAAAAGAAAGAATATTGGTAGATCATAGACTTCAATCATAATGCTCAAACCTATATCGATGAGAGATCCAACCCCCAAGACCACTCAATATCATGTCCTATCTCCTCCTAAATAACAACGGTCACTATAACACCCTCATCAGTATGAAATGAAATAGGTTAATAATACCAAGTTTGAGAAACAATGGAATATGATAAATTAAATCCAAAAAGAATATGACCAAGAGTTCTTCACAGTGGTATTAAAGAAATACATGATATTATTTTTGATTATTAGGGAACCTAATGAAGATTTATTAAAGGACCAGTTATACTACTGTCCATTCTATAGAATGTTGTGATATATCTTCCGTGACTCTTAATATTTATGGAAATACTATAGATGACAGTTGACTTTAGAATGGACATGTTGGAAAAACCCATAGAACAGGTGCCCAACATATTTGTTTTATCTCTCAAAAGAGGAGAGGGGAAATACATCCATTTCAAAGGGGTTTATAAATTTTATTAATAGAGGATTATAAAATTGGTCAACTAGGAACATTTTATATTGAGGGTACAATCGACCCATCAGTTGTAACCCTAATTCCTTTTATAAAGTCAGAAGTGAAATCATTATTATCAACATCATCAAAGAGTTTTAAAAAAAATAACTTCTAAAAAATGTATATGAAGAATATATCTAGAGTCTCCTAATATATTTTTGACTCTATAAGATTTCATAACCTCATCACTAGAAAAATTGGAACCACCCCAAATAAATATAATGTTCAGCAAGTGAGGATTCTCAATATGGGTCTTTTAATGAAATAAGTATGAATCATTAATTTAATAATAAACAAGAATACTCTTATAATCCCAAATTTACCCTCCATAATCATAGAGGATGTGAAAAATGGCTAAGGAGGTCTGGGAAGAGAGAGTCATTATTGACCCAAACTTTTAGGCATCGTCACTAAAGAGAAAATATATGCACCAAAATTTTAAAGATACACACTCTAACAAGATTAAATGGATCATTTATGTGATAATGAATCCTTCATCGGTCATTTGGGATAAATCGTATATGAGGCAAAATAGTCATAATTATTATTCTAGACAATATTAAAATGTGGAATGGTTAGATAAAACCAACATACAAACCATAAATTTTCCACCCAATTCCAATCAAAGGAAATAGAATTTAGTATAGTCAACTCCAATACTAAATACTACATCAAGGGAGAAACATGATGGGGTTAATCATAGGCCCCTAGTATAGAAGTAATAAATCATGATGTTTCAGACTATTATCCCATCCAATATTTATATCTTATATTCCCTTCATCGGTCCATTTATATCCAATTAAGATCATTTTGATGTCCTCTTAATCCCTCAAGAGTTCAAGGATGAAGTCACTACAGTAAAGGTATATCATATATATTATTGATCCAAAAAAATTCATATGTTCATTTACATGATAGAAAAATATCTGGATGTATCGATATAAGGACATATCATTCACTTATATGTATTTGTAATGTTTAATGAAATTAACATCCATGGGTCCTTAATTGATAATGGATCTATAATCAAACACATTACAATCTATACCCTTTAATACATGGGATAGTGTGAGGATTACCAGAACCCTTCTTACTAAAAAAATTAGGGATATAACAAGAGTGAGTATAAACCACACAAAATGATCATGATCAAAACCCAATTTATAAACATAATTTTGGACTTTGAGTTTTTTCTATAAGATATGTCTTTAAATACCCTACCGGGGATACCAAAAATCTATATGATTATGGTAGTTCCCATTCATATTAATAATTCTTAAAATACTCTTTGAATTGGTATTTTAGGGTATTTTATGGTGATATATCCTTATTATAAGCCCTATGAACCTCATTAAATAGACTAAAAATACTGGAATTTGAGGGGAATCAACTTATGGTAGATAACTCCATCCAAATTTCTACCTATAGTGGTATGGAAAACACTATCATTAATCCATTAAGTAAAACATAATAAATACTTTATGTTTCTCATCAATAAAATTGAATAAATAGTTCTTTATCTAGGAATTCATCAAGTACCATTAGGTATATGAGATAATAAATTAAAATATTCAATCTATTTCCAATTATATTATGTTAAAGTGTAGATTTCCATTGAATAATATCTACCAAGAAAACAAAAAATCTAGACATTCCATGCATAAGAGACTTTCCTCCAATCATTTATATCATATATTGTGTCCAGTAAAGCCTTAGTCGACCTATTTAGGACTCTTAAATTATCTAGATCCAAATCCTAAAAATAGAAAAAATTGGGTTAGGGATCATCTTTTCATGTTCATATGTTATTTTTTGAATCATATGAACCATGCTATTAAAAAAGTATTTTACTCTAATAGAAGTAACATTTCACCTATATCATCTCCAATATATTGAGATTATATACCATCTTACATGTCTAAACATACTAAAATTAAGAGTCATAAATCATTGATTCCCCATTAATATTTGAGAAAGGAATCTTGACCACCATTAATGAACTCAATTAGGTTAACTTGGTTATATTGGAATATCTTTTACCACCATTTATCAGTGCCTCCATAAAAACTTTTGAGTAAGATATGTATATCTATTTTCAAAAGAATCATGAAGATGTATTTTAATTGAAATATATAGAATTTCCTTGATTGTATCCCTAGTTGGAGATAGATGATTTCTGTTTCCAATAGGACCACTATGAATATAAACATGAGGTATGTATAATGCATATATTTTATGTTGTCAAAGTGGTCATAGAAGCTAAGGATATAATCAAGTTAAAATTCATTTATGAGATTGATCCCCAAAATATCTCTCATATATCGTTTATAGAATTAATAATAATCAGATATTATATGTCTAAATTCACTTTAGGTATCCCAACAACCACTTTCCATAATGATTCAATGGCTAATGAAACTACAGTTTAGGTAAATACAAATAATGAAGAGTTGTTTTTTCACATAGTATATCACAGGGTGGTTTTTTCATTCATAAATAATAGAAGATTACAAATAAATGATGTCAGCACCACCCCTGATCTAGGTAATCTCATATTATATCTAACTAATCTCATAATATTATTAATGTATCTATAATAATCTACCTCTAATATGAAATTATTCTTCATGATTTAAATTATAAATAGTTTGAATGGTGATTAGTTAAAAAAATTCTTCCTTTATGATAGGAATATTTCCCCAAATGTTATCTGTAAGTGACTCTTTGATGAAGTCTTACATAGTTTCATTAAAATTATAGATACCCTTATTTTTTTGAAGGAAATATGCTCTAACACATGTAATTCATGATGTTCAACATCTAACCTCTTTAACCAACTAAATTATGCATGACTACATGGGATTCAAAAATAAATCCTATGTCTACTAGATTTATAACAACATTATTTATCTATATCTTGATTTATTTTATACCATCAAATATTGTTATAAATTTTACATGTGTGGAATGGATTCCATTGGTCCATATACCCTAGCTATAGCTAGTTATCCCAAGTATATCCTTACTACTGATGATTTCTTTTTTTATGGCCAAAGAGAATCTTCTTACAGAATTCAAAAAAAAATATCATCTTTTTTTTGAATTTTAGTATCACTGATATATTTAATACCTCATATAAACTATTTATGGACAATTATAAAAAATTATTTTCTTCCAAATTGAATTAGATATATTATTATAATAATATCTAGTTGAAAAAATAATCATGATATCATACTCTAGAGAGGAGATAGATAAAGGATTTGGAAAAAAACACTTTATATTATACTTTAGAAGTTGTTAGAAAAATAAAGGACATATTTTATGGATACATTATTTCATTTTATATTGGCATATATCACTATAACTCATACATTCCCACAAACAACCCAATGTTCTCTTATGTATGGGGTAGAGGTTCTCTTTACCATTGAGGTTTATTTTTCATCATTTTCATCTGCATATAAAAAATAGTTTTATAGATTAGAGGTGTCATATTCATCTAAATGAATTAGAATGACATGGTGATAAAAGGTCACTAACACTGTAAAACCATGGATTGACTCATAATAAATTCTCATGAACATTAAAAAAGATGGTTTTCCTCCACCCATACATCCAAGGAGAATATATTTTATCCCCAAGAAGTACCATGATACCCTTGAAAAAAACCCCTAAAACATTAGCAAAAATGGGAATTAACATACACTATAAATAATTTCTTCTCAAATGTATATTACCGAATGACTATAATTTATAGAGAGAATTTCATTACTACCTCTAAAAAAGTATTATCATGAAATAAATATTTTGTTTTCAAGATGGGTTCAAAAATTTCTAGATATATGAAGATAAAAAATATAGAACATAGTCTTTACTTCATGAAATTAAATTTAAACGCATATAGTCCATATCACATTAATTTATATTTTTCGTAGTATTCCATCATGTATGAGCTCAAAATAATTGAAGATTCCCATTTCATGTGACCATGGGACATAAAATTTCATCCATCATGTAGGATGCTGATCAACATGTAATCTTTAATTACATGAGGATTATTTGGTTATGGGTATATTTTCAAACATAATGCCATGGTTTAATTATAATATGACTAAAATGACCCTTACTATAACTACACGTGTCTTGTTTCAACCTCTCTTATAATATGATGTGAAGACTAGATATTCTATCCCTATCTAGATTGAGATTCAATCACCATTCCCATTTCTACTAGGAGATGATATCTATACCAATTCACATTGGGTTATATCCATATCACCCTAGGGGACTCACACACCTATCCCTTTATTCAATGTAGATGAGCCTAATATATACTGGAGGATCCTATAATTAAGAACTATGTGTGGCATGGTCCATGATATATGAGGGTATATAGTGATGTGTGAGGGTCTTGACCAAGACCCAATTGAAATTACCTATCAAATTTAATCCCATTTTGATCATAGTATTTTTTTCATTTCAATTTTTTTTTATTTTTCCACGCTGTCCACAAAAATATGACTTCTTATTACTATGTATGGCTTCATTATAATTTTCAATAGGTATTTAGTAAGGTCTGAGTTTCCTATATTGGGATTAACTGCTAATTTTATCATAAAATATCCACTACTTCATCTTGGATCTTTATGGTTCATCCATTCACATCAGCATTTATGTCATTAATGGCTACTAAGATATAGGTATCTAATTCTTGACATGATTCAGATATATATAAAACCCTTTTATATAGAGTTCCTCATTGTGAACCTTATAAAACATGGAAAGTTTTCTCTTATTTAATTATGTAAAACTAAATATTATATTGTTTTATGATATGTTGTTTCTATCCATAAAACTTCTCTAAGATAAAATTACCCCATTTTTAAGAATTTTGATTTAGTTTTTGAGATTACCCTATTCAAATGAGAATTCTATCCCAATATATACACTAGGATACCACGTGAAAAAACATTATTTTGAATCATTGGTACAACCGTAGATACTCTTTTGGTTTTGATACTACACCATATATAAAAATTCCGCATATAAAAAATATGTGTGTTTGGATTATTGTCATCCCATCATATGTAGTGATACCCATATCAAATATATTAGTCTGATCCATAGAAAACAACAATTAAAAATCTATTTACCATTAGATGGAATTTTCTTTCACCTCAGATCATTCTATAATATTCACTATAAAAGTATTGAAAATATTCTATAAGAACTAGGTGTGGATTGATTCTTATTGTCACAGGATAAACAATGAAATCAAAACCATAAATTTTACCTTATCCATATATTATAATTCACTTCCACTCAACTTCTATATTCTTTAATAGCCTATCCATGGTTTTATTTGGACTGAAGTGTTTCAATTACCTTTTTAATATCACATTCGTATAGACTATACACTATGCCTTAAGAGTTTGTATCACAATAAATCATTCATGGATGTTGTTAATGACTAAATTCAAATCCAAAAGGACACCAATACCTAGTGATGATATTTTTATCCTCCATGTCTCACCTACTAACAAATGGCATGTTTTATCCTAAAGTGAAGGCCCTCAAACCACATTTCTCCATGATAATATTGAATTAGAACTTTTAATTTAAATATTGGACAGTGATCTTCTTCAACATGGTTGTTCCTTTTCATCTCTTTGTGATCAACGTGCCCTGGGTTATGATTTACATTATCTCTACTCCTTATAAAAATGTGTTGGGTTCTCCATAATTTCAGACTACATTTGGGTTCTCATACGACACTATTCATCATTGGTCTGAGAACTATGACCTTAAACAATGTTCGCTATTTCCAACAATTTGAATACTAATTGAGGCCCTCAGTCCATTCACATTGAGAAAACCACATCTCTATATCAGACACACAATATCTCCCCTCATCTTTTAGTCAATCATATATGAACCTTAAACAGCAATATTTATTAATATGATCGCCTAGACCTTAATTAGTGTGAACCCATATTTTTGATAGTTTATATTTTCATGTGAAATTGTTCACATTGATATGTTAGCATAACGTTTCTATAGAGGTCATCTCATCTTATGGTAAAGTTTGTATAAAATTAAACATTTTCCATTTTTTTGAAAGTTCTATGAATTTAAAATTTCCCAATATATGATCTATGTTATAGATATATTAATAAAAATAATAAATTAAAAAAGTAATATCATGTTGTAAACACCCAATTGGTAGGCTGAGAAAAATTATAGTATTTTATCTCTATGACTTCAACTTTTATATTTTGGGAGAAGTTATAGAACAAAATGGAAAAGGAATTGAGATTTTAGTGATCAAAATATTTCCCTAAAAATGGTGTATCTATAATCACTTGACCAATTAGTCTCGAAAAAATCGAATAAAATATTTATTTCTCTATAAAAGATAGTGTAAACTATTCCACTGGTATATTTTCATTCATATTAAGTCACATACTCAAATTCAATGGTCCCACTCTTTAATATGTCCATGTACTCAAGAATTTTCATGTAATATCCCTTCACCCCAAGAATGTGTTACATACACATTATCATAACCTTTATGATATTTTACTTTATGTAGAACGAACATTTATTCATCAAAAAAATTCAGACCATTAATGTCTGAATCTCATCCACTGGAATTATTAGGTTGATATTCTTTACATTAAATCCAAAAAACCATGAAAGTGTTCCATTGGTTTTCTCATTTATATAAATTAGTAACCTGGTTATTTGATGATATTAATGGACCCATATAGGGATATATGGCTAATATAATATCTACCTATGATCCACTATTTCAACCATAGGAGAGGTTTTGGTCCTAGGGTAAGGGACCCCCTAATACCCTTATGTTATTTATTTATGATATGGTGGTAGTATTTTCATTACAAACATTTGACTTGTTACCTCTTATCTCAATTTTCCATTGACTTGAAAATTCTTTTTAATGATTTAATATTTCTATAACCCAAATATTAAAAAAATTTCAAGTTTCCTCAATGTTACACATTGACATGTAATTCCCACATTCCAAATAATATTATGAAACTCTATTATCATACACTTTAGTGCATGGGTAATCATTTTACAATTAAAAAGTGTTATTTGAGTTGAAAAACTTTTATTGGAAATACCAAAGCCTCAAGTTGAGATTACCATTTTTAAATACTCTTATAGTGTATATGGTTTTCTTTGTGAGAATGAAAAATATATTGACATAATGGTCTATATTATAAGGGATTAATATTATAAAAGATAGAGACAAAGTGATCACACAGTTGAAACCATTCAAAGGGGGACATGGGGAAAAGTTAAGTATTATCTCTATATGAAAACACTGTGAATCACATAGAAATCAATTTATTATTTAATGAAAATAAGAAAAAAAACATGTCCAGTTAAAAACCCAAAATGAAATCGTCAAAAAATAATCAACTTCCAATATCCTAAACCTTTCTCAATCTGTGATATAGAAAAATATTATGGATAAAATAAAAATAGTAATAAACATTATCATATCAACATTTAGCCTAAGGAAAGAGAGTTATTATAGTAAAATCCACCAACCGATGAAAAGATAGATCACCTAACTTCTCATCGCATATTACTTCAAATGATTTGTGTGAAATGAATTATAGTCTACTATCAGGGTACTTGATCCCACTAAAACATTAAAATACTCATTTCAAAATCCACACATGATTATTTTCATTATGATGAGTCATCAATCTCTCTCATATCCAAATGTACTAACATTATATTATGCTGATAGTATATGTGAATACAAAACCATCCTGTCTATATTTTTCTAATAAAAAAATTTCAAGAGGATGGCATCCAAATGAGATAACCATGTATTAATATAATGGTAAATGAAACATAAATTTCCACCCACTTATATCCCTCTAACTGCACAATCATAGTAGAACACTAAATCTCATACTCTTTTATATCATGAACTCTCCACAGCTTATGATCACAGTATATGTACCACCATAATTCACCAACCTATATCTATTATATGTAATATTTTTAAAATACATTAAATATGTATATATATATATAATCATTGATTCAGTTGTTCTATAGTAATTATTTACCTCATCCATTCCAATACAATCCCTATGTGGACTCATTTATCATAATATTACTCATTATGAGTTTTACAGGTTCTCATGAATTGTTATTCAAGATTATATAACAAATCAATCAATTAAAAATGGTTTATGATAAATAATTTTTCATTTATTATATAATCTAGGATGAACATATATAGGCTTGGAGCCTCTCCTTAAATGATCAAAAAATAAGAGGAGGGTACAATATTTACAGAAATTTATAACATGTGTTATATTGACTATCAAAGTTATATTATTAATCAATCTAATTCATCAATTATCTAATGATTTCAGTTAGCATTTTTGAATTTGAAACCTCCTATGATAGAATAATTATAATAGTAATGGAAACAAACTCACCCTTATTCATGGTTTTATTCATGAGTTCTCCTTTAATTAGTATTTCAGTTCAACTAGATAATAATGAATATTAATTTCTAGTGATATAACTCAAACAAAAAATTTTAATTTCTTAATGATCATTGTACCATGACAAGGCAGCTCATGATGTTCCAAATACTTATGATAGGTAGGGTGGATAGTAGTACCAACCCATCATTATCTTGTCCGGTATTCTCAGATGAATCTTTATTATCAATTATTTTTTATAAAATATTTTATAGTTCACTTTAATAAAACCATCCATACCCATTAGGTGTGAAAAAATATTCTATGTTTCGAATTTTATATTGTAACACCCCAATATACATCACAATGACTAGAATATAGATTTCATGCCACATTATTTATCTCGTAGATCATTATACAACATGTAACTCTATATTTGAACTATATTCCACAATAGTGACCAGTATATAAGGTTTAACTAAGTCAATTAATGTAAAAACAATCATTATAATATGTTTTATATTTGTATTATTTAATGAAGAGGATACCTAAGTACCTTCCAAATATATCTAATACTTTATGGATTCAGCTGGAATATCAACTTCTTCTATTATTATTTCCTCATTAGATGGATCAATTTGGAAACCTTATACTACTATCAGCCCTTCTAGATAATAAATTATCTAATTCACATTAAATTATTACCCTTATAATTGTAAATTTATTAACTAGTTTGATTAATTAATTTTTTCTAGGTATACCTTCTTTAATATTACCAGAAGATTCATCAAAGAGATTATGAAATGATATTTGATATCTAAGGGAGTAAAATTCCATGTACTCATTCATGCTTTATACAATATATTCATGACCCATGACTTACTCGGGATCTATTATTGGTGTATATTAGTTTCATCAAAATATATCACTAAAAAATTGAATAATTTTCTAAAATTGTCATTTCCAAACCATCAGAGGCATTTTGTGAATACTTAACTGATACCTCTTCCACTAGAGTTGAATTATTTGGGAGTGTCCTAAAAAATATAATGTTAGGAATTATAACATAGTAGACCAAACAAATTCCAAACGAATCAAAATCACATCAATATTAATGGGGGGTATTTCTTAGGATATTGAGACTTCTACTATTATAGTTGAGGGTTGTTTCATAGCACCAAGGAACATCACTAACTCATTGTGAAAATGGAACCATACAAATTTATTTATTGATTTTTAGGTAATTCCTATGAGAGAAAACTATTTCAGTAACTTGAAAATATTTATAACAAAGTACCAGGTTGGATCCAAGGATTTTTTTTAGCATATGAGGTCTCGTTACCCAGTGTATCATGATCCCCTATCTCATAATCTATGATTTCCTAAAAATAATCCCCTTATTTAAAATGAGTCTCTATAATAAAAATTACTGAGATAAAATTATTTGATTGGGAAGAAGAAAGTGAAAATTTCAAGACCAACTAGTTTCACATATATGAATATTCAGGGAAAATATTTTCTTATTTTTCCATTGTGAGACCATGGGTGGAGGGATATCTTGACTCACAACTTTGGTAAGGGATTTTGGAGAGAAGAGAGTGAAGAGTGACTCCCAACCCTCTACCGCTAGTATCATCATCTAGTCAAGAAAATTATATAATTATTTTATGGTGTCAAACCCTATATCACTGCCTCTAATTATGTCCCCATAGATATAATAAGAGGACTTAATGGTACCTTTGTGACTTTTATACATTGGTTGAATGTTACAGAGGTAATTTTATATTTAAATAATAAAACTAAGGAATATATATGTAATATATTCAATATTAGGTTCACAATCCATCTCATCATCAAATGATAGGTTGAATACCCTCTAGTCATTACCATTTTCCATTATCACCCACACACACTAGGTGGCTGAGCCTCTATCTTCAATGGTGTGCACTAATGTTTCTTGATCACTAATGTATAGTAAATAATCCCATATATTTTTTTCCAATCCTAATTCTAGAGGGATAATTAGTATTCCTTATTTATTGGATTCATACAGCACTCAAAAGGACAACTCAAAAAAAACATTATCCTTCCCATCATCCATCAAACACCCTAAAAATGGAATGAAATGATATATTAATAGCAATGAGAAGAATCTAACCACTTAATATTTATATACTTGTCCTTTAAAAAATAACATATAAATCATTTTCTAGTTTATATTTTTTTTTAATTTCTATCTTTTTGTTTCATCTATTTCAATTCATAATAGGCTCATGATGTGTGTGATCATCGACGATGAGCTACCACCAAATATGGGTTCTTTAATGGATTTGATGATCTGATTCTTCTTCCATAGCATTCCCCTTTTTGGGATTCTGAGACCCGTGATTTCCATTATCATTATAATATAATGCACTAACTCTGATAATTTTATATGATACATGTTTTATGTAAAATATTAAATACATGAATCAACATAGTAAGATATCAACATAATACCATTAGCTAATGAAGCCAATATAATAATGACACATGTATCCTAACATATCATCATTACAAGAGAAAACACATCACCATGGGATGTATCCCAATACTAGTATCTATAAACTAAAATAGAACCTTTTACTATATACACCCAAACTAATGAGATAATTGATGGGGTGTATAAAACTTTTTGGTGATTTCACAGCTGATTTGCACTGATAAAATATTTACACACATAGACCTTATATATGATTAAACTTTATATCATGTGTGAAAATCATCTATAACTACCGCTATTATATCCCCACTTAATAGAAATAATTTAATATCTAATTATATCAAATTATTCTTTATGATAGTCATATTATCTATTAGTTTCACTTAGATGATAGATATAGCTTGAATATAAGACCTAAATCTTTATCTTAAATATAAACTATGTTATGTAGTTAATATATCCTAAGGTGTACCAATATCAAGATACAAAATAATTCTAATGGCAATAACATACAAAATAAGGTCTTCCCATGATACACATGTATCAAAAATCTATATATGTTGGCCATTATGAACACTTCCAACCTAATAGTTTTTTGGGGTCTCATCTACTATCTTCAGCACCATTGTAAATATATTCGGTATCACACCCATGTGTGATTCACTAAATAGAAGAATAAACTTATTGTTGCGCATATCCAATAATGTAAAAAGGATAAATATCGGATCTATGTATGTATTAACTCCATGACCACACCGTATGTAATGACCTTACATTAGTTTAGGATAGTAAGTACCTTGATCTCCCCAATTCTGTATCATAGGGAATACGGTGGGGTACTGTGTGGTTGGAATATTTTCATGATTTTGTAAGAATATTTTTCCCTCTCTAAAAATTGATATTATTGTGGGGTCTTGGAACTCCACCCCTCACGTAGTCTTCTTGGAATCCTTTAATAGTGCTTGTTCCTTTTTGTTCATTGATTCAACATCCCCTAAATTCTCTAAGGGGAATTCATAATTCATATATAGTAATCTTACTTACCTTGAGTGTTTTTACATTTCCAAAATACTTTTCACTACATCTCTATGTTCCAAATATAAGGTGTTATTCTAGGTTATCAGCAAAAAAGAATATTTAATTTTTTATTATCTTACTTTAAAATGATTTTATATGATGCCCAGATATCCCTATAGATAGATTTATTCCATATATGTTCCCTAAACATGGAACATGTTTTATGAACCTAGAATTCCAAAATCCTCTCAATATTGAACCCTCCCATTGGGTGAAGGCCATATCTCTCATTATACCTTTAGTGTTAGTTATTCAATTTTGGAGGATAGATCGATTGTTATTTGTGACAATAGGTACCCGATTGATTTTTTTCAGCTAGAAATTTCTCTTAATATACCACTGGATATATATCATATCATAAAAATCATCCCTGATGTATATTCAATTAATCAATATAGTCACCCACTCCAAACATGAGTTTCTGGTAAACTAGGATGATATATTTTTGTGGTCTAGTTAAGTAATGGTGGGTTTTATTAATATCTTGTGGCAATAAAAGGTTGGGAAGTATAAGAGGGTGAATTCTTGGAAATTCGTCAATAGAATCTGTTCAAAAGATAACATATGATACTGACATTGTCTAATATTACATAAACCAATGTCATTGCACATATATTTGATCTATTTTACTACTAATTTGATAGGGGAAGTATCTAAGTGTCTGGACATTTATTATAGAATAATTCAATGAGAGGGTCAAACTCATAATGAAAAGAAAAATATAATAAAAGGGGGTGAATGATAGAGATACTGAGATGAAGAACAATATATATTAAAAATAAAATTCCACTATGTATGAATTTTCTAGCAACTCCTGATGCCAATGTCATGGAACTTAGATCATAATTTATGTGTCACAGTTCCCAATTTCTCAGGCCCAATGGTATGTGAGGAGGTTCTTTCACTATGTTTTCTATTTAAAACTCATTATCAATGGTGGAATATTTCTAAATTACCATTAATTATAAATAATTCCCTTCTACCACACTTTTTATGTCACTCCTTACATCATAATAATATTGGTTCATAGGAATTACCATGTTCAACATTTTTCTGCATTTGAAATTGGTATTTATGTGTCCATGATTTATTCAAGTTTCATGTTCAGATTAAAACAGGATGGATTCTTTAAAATTAATAGAAAATAATTCCATAATAAAGATGCTAAAAATGAATATGCACCAAAAAGAGAAGGTGTTACTATAGCATGTGACTCTTACATCCACATATGTATTTTTTCCCCAATTTTCATAAAGGATGTATATTTACCTCATAATCTGACCCAATTCTTCTTGGTCAGATCCAATTCTAAAGAGGATAATTCTTCAATGCTAGAATTATAAAAAATTAATAGTTTAATCCATCATTTAATAAAATTTAGTCTAAATGGAGAAAAATATGGTTGGTCGCCAATTTAATCATGACATACCTATCATAGATCCATGTAGTTCACAAACTCATCATATATCCCCACATGCATTTCATTCTCTTCCTGTAGGTTTTAGGATAACATAGTCGTTACTGGTGGTCACACGGGAATCTTATTCATGTGGGATATATAAGTAACCCTAAACCTGTTATCTCAACACCTAGTGTAAGGGATAGAAAACAATGTTTGATGGATGATTGGAATGAATATCTGAGTAGGAATAATTTTTTCCCAACTCTTTAAATCATCCCTTCATGTAATCTTTAAATTCTATATTGGAGGAAAAAACATAATGATATTTGAGGATTATAATAAATATTATTATTCAATGAAATATTCACTAAGGTCATCAATAAGAACAGATTAAGGAACCCTTCCCAATAAATTCATTCAATGGAATAACTATTTGGTCAAATGACTACTTTACATAATTTATTTCAAGAATAAAAATACACCTCATATAGAGTCTAATTTAAGATGATGTTTTTTATGTTTTGTTATTCATATATTATAACAAATATTTATAATTTTTGTTGAAATATAGTGAACCAATAATTTATAGTGCATTATAAAGACATGGTTATATTTATAAATATGGAATGATAATTGTGATGTTGAATTAAACATATTTAATTTTAGGATGGTTATTCTTTTTATGCTATTACAACAATACACAAAGGATGTGAAATGTTACCTTTGATGTTTATTACAATGAAACTTATAAATTAAACCATGGTTTGATGAATGGAATATGCTAAGAAGGATATAAGTTATTATTAAAAAATTATTTTTTACATGAGGAGATTATGCATTATCATTAAACATTTTAGAGATTTGATTGTCTACGATTCTAGTGTTTTACTAATTACTTGTGCTGCATATGTAAAGATTATAAAATATCTTATGTTTCCTTTTTATAAATTTGATCATTGAGATCAATATACATCCAATGAAGATTATTTATATCTGAGTCAATTTTACTAAAGAGTATCTAGGTAAAGGAAACTATATCTTTTGAATTTAGATATTTGAAAATGTATGGGGTACGTGGATAAGTTATTGATTATATTGATTGAACAACATCTCAAGCATGCAGAAACCAAGTAATGACGTTATACCAAATAATTTATTGTGTGGAACTATATCTACAAATCAGGGATAGAACAGTGAATTTCCTTTTGTGTAATATGGATTCTGTGATTAAGGTAATAAAATGACCTACCATATTATAGTAAATGTGAACAATTTATTAATTGAGATTATTTTGACAATAAATATCCTTTAATATTTATTTTGATTACAATTCAATACTTCATGTATTTTTTGATGTTTTTGTTTTGTAATCTAATTAGATTTTTTTCTTTTATCTATTATTTTTTTTAATTTATAATGTTTATTTTTATACTACATGATTATGTTGATGAACTCTAAACATTGTAAAAAATACATCTTCTAAAAAATTTAATTTTTGAGTGGAATGTAAAATTGAGTATGTGTTTTGACATAAATTTACACTAGACACCCCCACAACCCCTCTTGATTTTATTGTTTGTTTACATATCTAGTACAACACAAAGAAATGATCTCTAGGAAATCAGTCATTACCAATGTGGGAATTCCTAGTACATCCTCAAATAACCATTCCCATTTATCAAAGGCTACCTTATAAAAAACCAATTATCATAACCCTCTATGGAATAATGGAATTCAACCTTTGAACAACCATTCACATGGTTTTCAAGTATCTATTGGGAGAGCCTTTCTAAGAACTCTATAAGTGGACACTCCCAGGTCAACATTCATCACCTAACTAGGTTCCTCATTTTCTCAGGTCACCCCTTTGGGTGCCATTATACCTAGTCCAACTTCATAACCTCATTAGATACATGAGTATCTCATGCAATCTAATTTGATCCCCTTAGATCATGTATTTTCGGATAATGAGTACCGGGCCTTCCCTATTATTTCTTCCTGAAATAACATTCCTCAACTGATAGGTCCATCAAGGTATTAAATATCATTTATTACCTTGATAATGAGTTATCATATTGTTATGTGGTTGATGAAATCTCTCCTCTCTCAACAATATCTCCTCGACTGACCCATATCAAAAATATTGTGGGACTTAGTATCATACGAGCCTCATTTATCCACTCAATGAAATAGGGATCAAAAAATGGGACTTCAATCTAGTGTAAGACCCAACACCGACCATCACCCATGTCATTTACAAGGTAGAATATATGGGCCTCCATGTATTTTCAATTCCAAACTATTCTTCATCATAATATTTTACATGTGATTCCATTCATTCAACCCCATATAGTTGCCAATAGGTAGGGAATGGACTTACATATTTATATATATTCAACAAGGTGTAATAACCAAACATATTCCCTCAATTTAGCTATCAATAGATGGTAAAAACTAGAAAGTTTTTCTCATTATTAAGTCACACAATAACCATTTCCATAATCCTTTCTCATGGAAGTAAAAGCTACCAAAATTACAATAGAAATGAACAGAGACTATTTCATATGATTTTAATATGATCAAAATAGGTCATATATTCATTTCTATTTAGGAAAATCCATTTTATTTCTTGTTAAATTATATTTTTATGAGGTGTCTCAATAAGTGTCACTAAACTATGTGGAATCTGATTGTGTTCATAGGGATATGTAGGGATCATGTATCATAGTATTGATCGTATATCCACATTACCTACCACCTCCCTAGATGATGATATATTCTATATTGGTTATATATAAATATTTAAACAATATTTTTGTTAATAAAATAGTTTAAATAAGTCGTGGTTTTTATTAATCACCAAACAATATATAACCACAAGTAATACAATTACTTAGAAATATTCTTAAATATGTGTTAAATATTTAAGAGGATAATTTCTAAAAATAAAACCCTGTGAGGAATGATGCATACATTCATCCTCTCATCCAATGCACAACCTGAAGTGTTACTGGAATGTCCTAGTGACCTCCTGCCTTTGGAAAGATGGTACACACTAACTTAAAACATCATGAAAATGAGGGTGTGTTGAAAATAATCATGCAGAAAATAAATATGCCAATTTATTTTCAATCAATGTGAAATAAAAATAAATATAACATGTACAACCCATATATCAATACATAATTAATAATAAAATTATGTTTTCAATTTTTTTAATACATTGCATGGATGGTCATCGGCCGCTAACATATTTAAAACCCAAGTGGTAGTAGTATCCCAAAATCAACAAATATAATGAGTCTCAATCATAATATAAACAAGAACTCAAAAAAATCTCTAAACATTTTATCTAATTTACATAAGTAATCAGTCAGTATATACACATACTATATGATAATTCCCAAAATGGTTCTATATAAATTCTATATAATAATTTACCATCATAATCAAATGAAATAAAATTTATAAAAAAAATATTTTTTAAATAAAACATAATAATTTTAAATTGTTTCATATTAAATGGTATAATATATATTAAAAATTAAATTATATCAATTATTTCTAATATTCATTTTTTCAATACATAAAATTACAATTTAGTTACAAATTTAATGAAAATTATAGAAAATGAAACATGAATATATCATTCTAATGAAAATAATTAAACTTACATTTTCATTTAATTCATCAAAATGTATAAAAACATGTGGAACCTATATCAAAATATAATCTTACAAACTCAAGCCATCATCAGTTACCTACCCATCCCATATCTAGAAAATAGGGTATTCTTCATTTAATGCATGGTAACATAACTTCTCATAGTATTCAATTAAAATATGTAATACAAAATAACAATATCTAGTGAAAGGAACAATTCAGGTCCCAAAACAACAATATCACAAGTACTAAATTTAAACGTCCAAAATGATGAAATTTATAAATGAAAATAAATTTTCCATCTATAAACACATATCATTTCAAAGAAATTTTTCATTTTAAAACTGTAAAATTTCATAAATTCTAAATGGTTTTATTTTATATCTAAAACGGCTTTAATTATAGGATAAAGACATTAATTTAATAACATTAATTCTAATTATCCCGAACTAAAATATAATTATTACCCTAAAAATAATGTTTTTCCAAAAAACCAATATTTATAATTTGAATTAAAAATATTTCCATTAGAAAATATAAATCCAAAAATCATGAAAGGAAATTAATTATTTAAATTCACAAGTTATTCAAAATTTTCAACTAATAACTCTTCATGTCCAATTTAAACATTTATTTGAGAGAATAATCAGAACAAATTAGTGAAAAAAATATGAATAGAATGTTTATTAATGATATATATGAATTAAAAATGATAATCCTTTTTACTGTATAATAATAATAATATTTACATTCTATTTTCATAGAATCTATTTTTGACACCTAATGGACTATGTAAAAAAATATTTCATAATTTATTTAAAGTACTAGAGAGGAGTAGTTAGATCACAAGACCTTGAGTTTTCATGAACTATCAATGAACCCTCTAACGATCAGTGTTAGAGCACTATCATGGTTCTTTGACCTATACTATAAAAATTCCCCTTGTTGTTGAGAGTTTCACCATCACATAGAATGTATCTCAATATTCTAAAATTTCAAAATGTAGAAATAGTTATTTGAGATGGATTAGAGAAATAAAAAAAAGTTATGTAGATTTTACCTTAATCAATTCTCATTCATCTATAAATTTTAATGTTATTTATAAATAAATATGGGTTGAAGAGTGTAGTGTCTCGATATTTTGATGTAAGAACATTAAATTCAATAACATGTATTCTTTGCAACACCAAGCACGTAAAGGAATATAATACCATAATAATTTATAATATAATTAATAATTTCAATAATTGCAATATAATTTAAACCTTTAAATTCATGTGGAACTGAGTTAGAATATGTTTAATTCAAAAAATAATTTCTTTGTTAGCTTTCATTACATACAAGACCGAGTTTTACAGATAAATAATAAAATAATAAATTATTATTATTTAGTATCTTAAGAAATTACATATACATAAAATTAGTGTTTATTAATAGTATAAACTGAATTATAAAAATATATTCTTTACACAAATATGAAATTAATTCATTGGATACAAATTAATTATAAATGAATAATAACCATTTGAATATAATGGGAATATTTCTTTATTTAGAAAATAATTTTTATGACCACAAATATGTTTTATCATATTAAATTAATTTAACTAATATTATTTAATTATATTAATCGAATAAATAATTTATATTTTCAATTAAATATTTTTTACATTATTCTAACATATTCGATAGACATAAGATAAGAAAAAACCCAATATTGCACATAAAACCTATATTTTAATAAAAGTTCTTTTTCAAACTTTTAATGGAGAACAAATTTTAAATAAAATTTTTTGAACTATAATAAATCTCATATATCAAAATAAACATAATATTTAAAATAATAACACAAAAATTATGTTATGGTCAATGTTTTGTATTTTTCTGTGAAGTTTCATTTTTATTGAATGTTGAAACATACTTCCTTTAACTCAATACATAATTTTCATATAATTTATATATAAGATTAAATTATATTTTAAATTGGTTCTAAATTATTATTAGATAAAAAATTTATCAATTAATCCAATTTAGGTAATTTTAATAAATTTTACTTTGTTATTGAATATAAAAACAAAGAAAACTTTTGAACATTTTATCATTAAAAATGTACATTTTTATCCTATTTGTTGTAATAAATTTAAATTAATATCAAACAATTATTTGATAGTTGTTTGAAAAAACGGATTTTTATTTGGAAAAATAATAATTTTAAATTTATAATAATCACAACTTAGTTTTGACCAAAAATATTAGTGAAAGTAACTAAAATTATTTATAATAATTAAGGTGAAATTAAGCATAACAATGGACTAAACATTAAACATATGGGATAGAATAACCTATAAACTATTAAAAAATCCATTTTATTTCAATATATAAAACCTATAATTATTTTTATCTTCTTATAACCATTATAGGATCCACTTTTCATAATAAAATGTGGGTAGATTTCCCTTTACAAAAATTTACAACAGTACCACTCCTCCAGAATAAAAATGCCCCCACTCCACCCACTTCATCACACCTCTCATGCCAATTTGGATTTAAAAAAATCTGAAAAAATTTATCATAAACATCCTTAATCTCAATTTTTAATCATCACCATAGTCATGAAGTCATACGTGGAATCCCCCTGGTGCAAATAAAAAGGAGTTACCTGATTAAGAGGTAACATTCATCCTCTAAATATTTAGTTTTATTACTTTCTCCACAAATTCAATTATATTATTTAATTATTATATTTAAAAACCAGAATCCGAAATATACTGATATTTTTTAATGTTATGTTTTCAAACTAAACTTACACACACATCCATATAATGGGTAATGAACTTTTCGTTTATGTGTGTGGAGAGTTACTGACTTAGGAAACGATGTTGTTTCTCATTCCTTTACCACTTATCATGGATATAAATTATGATGTAAATTATTCTTATATATGTGATATATGATATTTATAATTTATTTATACTTATCTAATTCTTTTATAATACAAACCTTTATTCATTTAATTTTTTTAAATATGATAACATCATTTGTGGAAGTGTGGACTATCTCCCACTCAAAGTGATGTGATTCATTCACACTATACATGGAATGTATAATGGATGGTTTTAAAAAACCTATGTAAAATGTATGAAATATATATGTAACAAGAATTTTAATATACATATATATATATATATATATTATTTAATTATTTTCATATGACAATGAAATGAAAGTAGTGTTCATGCATATGTACAGCCTACCATCTCCATGAAAAGTGCATTTAATTTCTTATCATAAAACATATAAATTATTAAAAATACATATATATTAAATATATATTATAATTAAATAATTATTTACATACTATATATGATTAAATAGTGATCAATTTAACAATATCAACATGTAACGAGTCCAAACATACTCAAAAGACTAGGCAATTAACACCCAAAAAATTGAAAATAATGAATGATTGTTAGCAAACAGGCAATAAGATATTATAAAAAGATAATATATGTTATTATAAATATTATTATAGTTATTATACTAGTTACTGAATTTTTTAAATTCATTTTAGTAAAATACAAATAATGTTAAACCAAAAAGGAAACATAGGGTAATGGATTTCGTCTCAATTTACATTCCATTGAGAATTATGCGTTGTTATACACAAACCTTCTTTTATATAGGGTATATATTGACCTTTGACATGTTATATCATGAATCTATTTAATATAGTGATATTTTAACTTTCATTTATATTTATTCATTCATGTATATTTTGAATCAAATGTTTCAAATTGGCATGAGAAACTTTGGAATGTTTAAAGATTATTATCCTCAAGAACATTTTTAATGATTATCTTAACAATATCACTTCCTTTTGTGATTGTTAACATTATTTTCAAACAATAAATAATTTTTCACATAATTTATTATATATGGTGTACATACTTCCACTTTTTCATATAATACCATGATTAAGTCATTATTATTTATATATTGAATTTCAATTTGATTTATTTCATCTAAGGGGATTTGAGTTAAGAGATACCTAGTAGAAATGTATTTCATTACCCAATTTATTTTTATTTTGTTATGATACTACATTTCTATCACTAATATTCTATGATTATGTGTGTAGTTACTTTGACTAACATTTTATGAATTTCCACTTCTTTATGTGGATTTACAGACGGCGAACATAATCTACTCATTGATTGACTCTCACTTCTACATTATAATCTTTTCAAGTGTTTTATTTAAAATATCATTTTATTTATGATTTTTAAAACCTGTATTTAAATTAGAGGAAATTATTTTATCATTTTCTAATAAACCCTTTCATTTTATTCTCCTCTGTTTATTCATGACCATTATCAAATAATATAAAAAAATTGAATCTTTGGTACATAATTGATTTAGAATTTTTTTACGAAAACCATATATTATTTATCCCATTAGTTGAAGAAACTATTTTCTTCAAAAAAACACATTTTTTCTAAAAAGGATTTCAAAAAATAATTACCATTTCCAAAATAAAATATTAAATATATTTTTACCCTTTTTTATTTTACCAATGTTTTGAAAGGAGTCTTCTTATTGCCTTTCGAAAAAGGCACTTTTTAACTTTTTACCCTGAAGAAGGAATGTTATTTTTACCTCAAACAAAATGTATGTATTTATATACTAGGGTTTATTTAAATTCTAATTTTCATGTTTAGAAGTTTCTTTTTGAAATAATTTTTTTTGAATTTTGGTTTTCAATGAAAATAATTTTTAAAATTTTTTCAAAAGAGAATGTCTATTTTTCTTAAGAATGAATTTAAAAAATATTTTTATATTATTTTCATTCACCAATTACAAAAACCCTTTAATTTAAACCACATGGGATATTTTTTGTTGATAACATTCTTATTCTTCTTCAATATGGTTTATGATTGATTTGGTCAAGAATAGTATTCACTTTAAATTCATTGATTAGATTTTGGTAGTACCCACGATATATTATAATGATCATTGAACATTAAATTTTCCCTAATTATAAATAACATTTATCATGGATATGTTTATTTCTTAAATTGTATACCATTATCCGTACGATTTTTTACTTTGGAAGTTATTTTCTTATATAGGAAAATGTTGATAAATATGTGTTCTTTATTCAATATGGATATTTGATATGGTATATTTTTTATTATTTAAATGGACTATTTTATATGAGTAATGATTTGGACAGGAAATGATGGGTGAGTCCAAGATATTATATAGCCCCTCAATTCATCGACAGGTTCTCATGAGGAAAATTATTTGTGAAAATTAAAAAAGTTTCTCTATATAGTTTTGAACCATCATATGAAAGGTATTGATGGTAAAAGATATATTGTTCCTGAAACATTCCATCCAATAAATAATCATTTCCATCATTTAGATTTATTTATTATTTATCCATGATATATTGTGTCGAAATATCTATAAATTCATTTCACTCTCAGTTCATTGATTAAATGGAATATGTTTTAAGTTTCTTCTATTCAATATTGATTTTTCATTATCTAATTATATGAATGGAATTTATTTTTATTCTCACCTTCCCAAATTGTTTATCCAATTAGTTTATTTATTATAGGTCATATGTGTTTAGTTATTTAACTTTTTATAAGGATTTTTATCATTGATTCATTTTTACTTATGCGATTCTTAACCGAGATTGAGCATTTGATCTCACCCTAATTTAATTTTACCTCCTCAAGAATCCAAAAAGTGTAATAAGAAAGATACTAAAGGATATGATAGATGTAATAATTTTATTATCCAAAAAATCAAAAAAAAATGTTGTAATTAATGTATTAAATTGTTATACAAGACTCGTGTATGTATATGGTTGAAAAAGGATACAAAACTCATTGATACATCAAAATTTGACTCTATTTAATCATGTAACAGTAATGTAAGTAGACAATGGCACTAGGAAATCCGCTGTTAGGATTCTACAAGGAGTAAATCCCCCACTGTTAGAACAATCCCAACACCACCACAAATCATGGAAGTAAATATTTCATTGAGTGTGTAAAATGGCGGAATAATTGCATCCCATCAATATAACTTCTCCCATGCCATAAATTGTTTATTAAAATTATTTATGAACCTCATCATACTCTCTCTTGTAGAATTTTATGCACTTCTTGGAATGGATTGGTTTTCCTTATATAGAGCCAACCTAAAATTCCATGGGATGGAAATCACTCCCTATATGGAGAATCAAACCACAATTAGGTAAAAGTGTATGGAGGCGGATAAATCTTCTTTACCACCATTATCTCAAGCCTGGATATCAATTCTCTAAGAGAATGTGTATCTTACTCAGATGATTGAGTCTATGGAAAAACCCATCTATGATGACATGCCTATTGTGAGGGAATTTTATAAAGTGTTTCCTGAGGAATTTCATGGTCCTCCTCCTAGTAGAGATGTTGAATTCTCAAATGATATTATACCTGTGGAATTACCAATATACAATAATCCATATAGAATGTTTGTTGTCGAGCTTGAGGAGCTGAAGAAATAATTACACGAGAATCTGGATAAAAGGTTTATATGCCCAAGTGCTTCACCATGGGTTTCACCAGTCCACATCATTAAGAAGAAGGATGGGTCAACGCACCATTGTATTGATTATTGTGAGATAAACAAAATCATGATAAATAAAATGTATCCTCTACCATAAATTTATGACTTGTTCGATCAGCTACATGGAGAAGAATACTATTCCACGGTGGTTTGGTGGTCAAGATATTACCAAGTAAGGGTGAAAAATAAGGATATCCCCAAAACATTTTTATTCAAGGTAAGGGCACTATGAATTCCCAGTAATGTCTCTAGGAATCACTAATACTCCAGAAATATTCACCGACCTGCTAAATATAATCTTTAGAGGTTACATCGACAAATTTTTGGTAGCCTTTATAGTTGATATTCTAACATCCTCGCAATCAATGGAGGATCATGAGGAGAATCTAATGACTGTACAAGAGACTTTATCAATTGATAAACTCTATGAAAAGTATAGAAAATGTGATTTATGGTTGGTGTAGGTCTAATTATTGGGTTATATCATCCCAAGCAATGCGATATCTATAGATCCCTCCAAGACAGCTACAATTGAGTAATGGTCGAGTCCAATATCGGTAACTTATAAGCATAGCTTCTTGGGGTTAACAAGATCTTATCACTGATTTGTGAGAAATATCTCACGATTTTCCAAATCTCTTACCAAGATAACTTGGAAAGGAGTAAATTTTTCTTGGAGTGAAGAATGTGAATAACGAATCGAGGAGTTGAAAATGAGGCTTCTCACTGCACATGTGCACACATTACCCACAAGGGGAGAAGTTTTTATGGTATTAAGTTATTCATTGATGAAGTTCTTAGGTTGTGTATTGATGAAAAACGAAAAATTCCTTGCATGTGCTTCAAGGAAATTTAATGTCATGAGAAAAACTATACAACACGTGACATGGAGTCGGATGTAGTGATCTTTTCTTTAAAAATTTGGTGGAATTACCACTTTGGGGAGAAGTGTTAAATATACATGGATGACAAAGCCTCATGTATATATTCACATAGAAATAGTTGAACAAGAACCAATGAAGATGGTTAGAGATGACCAAATAGTGGGACTTCTCAATCCATTACCACAACGGGAATGCGAATAAGGTGTCGGATGCTCTATGTAGAAAGGAATAGGAAATTATATCATTGATGATAATTGAGAAGTATCCAATATTTATATATTTGATGAAGATGGACATGGGAATCATAAAGAAGGGATCATCATTAATCCTTTCACAAATGATTACTCAACAGTCTCTTTTGGAATGTTTAATGGATACTCAAAATGATGATGTGGGAATTTAGAAGAAAGTGGAAACTATCATAAAAAGAAAATCCTCGGAGATAAATGTTAATGAAGAAGGAGTTGTGAGATATGGGAAAATAATATGTGTTCCATCCAGTCGACATCTAAAGAAGTGACTTTTGGATGATGCACATAGTTAAAATTTATCCATTCACCCAGGAAACACAAAGACATATCCAGATCTCTGAGAGTAGTATTGGTGGGATAACATGAAGAAGTAAATCACTGTGTATACATCGAAGTGCCTGGTAATTCAGAAAGTAAAGTATTGGAGGAATAAGTATAAGGGGGTGGTGAAACCATTACCAATACCAACATGGAAATGGAAGAACATCACCATGGACATTGTCACCGGACATCCGAATACATCCAAAGGAAACAATGTTATCTGGGTTATTGTGGACCTTCTTACTAAGACTGTGCACTTCATTTCAATTTTGGAGGAATTTTCATGGGGTCAACTAGCACATATATATATTAGACAAGTGGTAAGACTACATGGACTACCACTATAGATTATATCTGATCATGATCCAAGATTTACCTCTATGTTTTGGAAAATTCTTCAACATGCTCTAGATACTGAGCTGAACTTCAGTACGGATTATCATCCTAAAACTGATGGCCAGTTTGAGCAGACTATCCAAACACTTGAGGGAATGTTGAGATCATTCTAAATGGAATTCAAAGGAGGATGGGATCAAAATCTTTCTCTGGCTGAGTTCTCTTACAATACAAATTTCCACTGAAGTATCCAAATGGATCTTCATGAAGACTTTGATGGGAAGAGGTGTTGAAAACTGACATTTTGGGATGAAGTTAGGGAGATACAACTCCTAGGTCCATAGATTGTTGAGGAAATTGTGGAGAATGTTAAGACCATCCATCTGATCATTAAAGCTGCCCAGAGATAACAAAATAGTTATGTTGATAATCATTGATGAGACCTAGTGTTTGATGTCAGAGACATGGTATTTATCAGTATATCTCTGTGGAAGAAAATTCTTGAGATTTGTTAAGAAGAGGAAGCATAGTCCTCTGTACATTTTATCTTTTGAGAACTTTGGTCACATTGGATCAGTGTAATATCAACTAGAACACCCACCAAACCTATATTAAGTATATGATATATTCCATGAATCACTCTTGAGAAAGTACATACCTGACTCATAGAATGTAATCAATCTAGAGAGGGTACCAATGGAGAATGAACTCTCTATTTCAGAGAAGTTGGTGAAGATATAAGATTTTATGAAAAAAGATATACAAAAGAAGAAAATTCCCCTCGTGAATGTCTTGTGGATAAACCAAAAATTTGATGAATTAATGTTGGAATCGAAGGAAGTGAATAAGTAGTGTCAGCATCGTCATTTTCAGTATGGGAAAAGGAAATTTAGAGGGGGTAAGATTGTAACGACCAAAAATTTTATCAATGAAAATTTCTCTTCATCTAAGTAAATGTATTATCATTTAAAATGGTCATATAAGATATTCACTTATTTAGTTGTTTGCCTTTGGATTTTAGAATACCATTAATAATTGTGACCATTTCTAATAAATTCATTGAATAGTGATCACAAGATTAGTATAAATATAGGGCTTTAACAAATCCAATTTACATAGAAAAAGGAAGTGATGTCCTCATCCAGAATAATTTATCCTTACGACACCCACTTGTTAGAGACTGTAAAGGAGGTGGTGTCATTGGGTTTCATTATTGACTAATCCCAAGACAAGATTCAACACGTTAAGCTTGAGCAGAACTGAATATGGTAGAAGTGGAAGTTGATAGAGATTACTACCAGAGAAATATTTTCTGATCCACACTAATAGCCTGCCACCATCACACATCATACCCTTCGGTCTTATGTGGGTGTTATAAGATTTTATGTAACAAGACCATATCATTATGATTATGTACATTAATTTTGAATATAATAAAGAATATATATTCATTTTATTATTGTTACTTCATAAATAGTTTTTAAAGAAAAAATAGTATTTTTAGTTAATATTCAATTAAAAAAATAATTTTGATGAATTAATGGATTTTTTAATCAAATAATATTTTAATAAAATATTATTACTATTTTAATTATTATTAAATATAAATGATCTTATAATTTTTATGAATATAATTGTGATTAATACTATGGTTTGGAAGCTCTTTCTGTCCAAACCCATGAATTTTTAATAAATGTATGTATTTATTTTAAAAGTAAAAATTAAAATATTTTTAAAATAATTTAGAAAAAATTAATATTACTTTTTGGAATCAGGACATCAAAATTATCCAACAGTGAATTTTGCATAATTTTTAGAGAGAGTCGATTTTTTTGGTAAAAATTAAATGTCGTTTAAATATATAATGTGTTTTATGACATTATAATGACTAAATAGTAATGTAATAAGATAATATAAACATTATTTTCGTCTAATATATGTTTTAAAATTAAAATTATGTAATTTTATGATTGTTTGTTTTATTTTACAAAGCATTAGGGGACCCTCCAAGACTTATAAAACATTTTATCTTTTTAAATTGATTTCCTCGATAGTGTGACTCATATCAACATAATAAACCATATTATTTTAAAATTATAGGACATTGGAGTTATAAAATATTGTTTTCCACTCCCCTTTTTAAAAAAATATTGAAAAAACCCATTGGTTGGTTTTTGGTTTTGATTAGTTTAATGTGTGGTGTCCCAAACCTAAATATAAAGATTTCTCTCTCTATTGCTATATAAACCCATCCATGCTCCCACGTTCTATTCACTCAAAGGCTTTTTAGTGAGTCCAAACTCATCCCTCTTGTCTCTATAATCCTCCCAAGGTTCCCCAAGATCCTAATAATCCTCTCTCAATCCTCTCCCAAGCCTTTGGGATCACACTACCAAGTAAGGGATTCTTTCCTTTCTCATTTTATCCATGTTTATTAATATTTTTATTCCCTTTAATTTTAAGTTATAAATGTTGGGTCATGATTTAGAACCTCCCACATACTTTTTTACTGATGTTTTAATGATTAGATACCTCTTTCACTCTCATTAATGCCTCCCATGCACACCTGTTATCATGCTAAAATTCCATAAGGAATATCTCTCTCATCATTTACATTCAAGCAATTATTTTGTATTATAAATAAAAAATTGCATTACTCATGTTGGTACATGTATTTATTTGACCCCATTACTATACATTTCATTTACATATGATGAGACACCCATTTCTCTCACATCAACCATTTTTATGAATTCTTATGTCACGTCGTTATGCTGCCGAAATTACACCGCGATTTTTTCAAGAAAAAGTCGTCATTTCATGAATACCATGATAATTTCTCTATCAATGGTATTCAACTTTATGCACGTTTACTTATTGATTATAGAGTTTAATTTATTAATTCCACATTCCTTTATCTTGTAATAAATTATGATATTTAATGATTCAATGTTGTATGATCCATTTTCCACACTTATGCATGAAATGAGATGTTTATGAAGGGTGTGCCCTAATAGAGCTCAAATGCATTGGGAAAAGATTAGTATCATGATAAATCATTTGAAATAAGGTTTTACTCATTCTAATTCTAGTGGAATGATGTTTTACTAATTCTCCATGTACAATGATCCTTGGCTCATGCTAATACCATGTTAACTGTGTTGCCACATTTTCATGTTAAGATAATCATTCTATATCATGCCTTTATGTTGATAATTCATTTATGCTCCATTGATATGAATATTGCCTAAAATTTATTGCAATCTTCATGTCATACCTTCTTTACTCCCTTACTGGGCATTATAGCTCACCATTTTTTATGCAGGTACCCAGGTTATCCCATGAAATGATAAGTACGACGGAATGTAGTTGTCAAGTAAAGGATATTTTCAATAAAGATGTTGTGTTTCATGTTTTAAGTCATTATTTAATGTTCCTAATTCCCAAAGACACTAGAAACCTCAATATTATATGTTGTATCATGTTATGATTTTATGTAATAAATCATGTGTAAGTGGGTAATAAAAATCGAAGTTGTGATAGTTTGTATCAGAGTACATGTTTAGATATTTTTGGGATTAGGATTATAAAAACCTAGTGAAAGGCTTATGGATAAGGAAAAGAATTATAAAAACATTCCTAAATGTTGGTAATTATTTTTTATGTGTTTTATCAAGAAAATACATCTCTATTCGGATATGATCAGGTAGAGGAGGATCTGGTACAGATGTACCTTGGAGTCAGAACTCCGACAATTAGTTTCTAGTCTGAACTAGGTTATCCTGGTACATTACAATGGTCTCTACTACACTCTTGGTTATGATACTCCTGGGGATATGCTTTTGTAATTTCAATATCATAGTATGAACAATTTTTAAGGGAATAAAAAAATTCACCTAAAATATACGATGGGGAGTAAATCATGAATAACATAGATTGAAGCCTATAGAATCATAATTTAAGGAAATAAAAGTTATTTATAAGTCATCTATTTTGTCCTTGGATTACCATTTTTTTGTTACCCCTAACATTCCTTTTATTCCTTCCAATGACCAATAATATGAGGACTCTGGCTAACAACCGATGCAAAGATCAATGTGATGACTATTCGAATGAGATTCCCAATATGATGGGAGTAGGAATCATGAACTTGGTCATTATACTCTCTATGTTAACTCATGTTATGAATAGAAACATCGGTCGATAGGAACATTCAACCCCCTAAGAAAGAACTAGTCACTATCGAGTGCTTTATGAGAGAATGGCCTTCTACATTTAATGGATCATCTAATATCACAATAATCGAACAATGGATCAACTCCATTGAAAATATCTTCTCCATATTTCAATGATCCGAACATGAGAAGGTTCTTCTGGTTGCTTATCATATGGTGGGTGAAGATGATCAATGATGGAAAATGGTCAAAAATATGAATCCTGAGGAAGAGATCTAGGATTTGGAATGAAAGAATTTCTAGAAAAAATATGATAAATATTTTTCATGCATTCTCAGACGTAATATGGAAAGGGACTTCCTTTCCCTCAATAAAATAGAGGATAAATCCATTAGAGTGTATGAGGCCAACATCAAAAGGCTTGCACATTATTTCTCTGGATTTGACGTTACCCCTCGAATGTAAGGATGACCATTTCTTTGACGTTATAAAACCTATCCTAAAGAAAGCCTTGGTGATCCGTGACATTGTTAGCTATGAAAAAAATTGTCTGATGTTCACTCAAGATCTAAATGGTGATAATCAAATCTCAAGAGTACCATAGGGATAATAATCAAAAGGTGGATTAAATTCTAGTGGTCTGATGGATAAATACAATGTTGCTAATAAAATATAGTACCCCACTTACCTACGGTGCTGAAAGAAGAACCCAAAAAATTTCCTGAAGGGGATGATGAAATAATTTAAGTGTGGAAGTGAAGGGTACTTAGCCATTAAATTCTGACATGAAAACCTCGTGGCTGTAACATAGGTGAGGAAAATTCTGTTCAAACTTCAATGGGTAGTTCATTACTACAACTACAAATAAATAGGGATTCTTGAAAATCAGTTCCCTAAGACAAGGGTTTTCGGAGTCAACCAAAAACATTCAAGGAATCAAGGGTGTGCTTTTTCCATTACTACCACCGAAGTGAACCCCGACGACAAAGTGGGGACAGGTACGCTATTTATTCATTCAAAAATAGCGAACATACTTTTTTATTTTGGTTATACACATTCTTTTGTATCCCAAAATATTTGTAGACCAATATCAACACCACCACCAATCATAGAAGTAAAGATGTATGTGAGTACGGAAAATAGGGAAATCATTGCCTCCCATGAATATAACTCCACCCCTATCATAATTTGTGGATTGAACTTCCCAGAAAACATAGTCATACTCCCTCTGGTGTAATTTCCTTCAATTCATGGCATAGATTGGCTTTCCTAATATAGAGCCAACATAAATTGTAGGGAGAGGTAAATCACTCTCTATATAAATAATCAACCACCAAATATGTAGAAGTTCAAGGGGGTGTATGAACATTCTTTAGAATCATTGTCTCAATCATGGATATTACTTCCCAATGAGCATGCATATCTTACCCAGATGATTGATTATATGGAAGCAACCATCATTGAAGACATGCTTATTGTTAGGGAATTCGCTGAAGTGTATCTCGAGGAATTTTATTGTCTTCCTCTTATAAGAGAGAGAGAATTCTCAATTGATCTTATACTTGTGGAATTTCCAATATCGAAGACTCTATATATAATGGCTATTGTAGAGCTAGAGGATATGAATATAAAACTACATGATAATACTAATAAAGGGTTTGTATGCCCATTATCTTCACCATGGGGTGCACCAATCCTCTTCGTCACAAAGAAGGATCAGTCAATACACCTTTTAATTTATTATTGTGATCTCAAAAATATCACGATAAAGAACAAGTATCATCTTCCCCAAATTGATGACTTGTTCGATCAGCTACATGGAGAACAATACTTTTCCAAGGTGGATTCGAAGTCAGGATATTACCAAATATGGGCAAAGAAGGTGGATATACCCAAGACTGCTATTTGTCCAAGGTTTGGGCACTATGAATTCATACTAATTCCTTTCTGAGTCACTAATGCTCCAGAAATCTTCATGGACTGGATGAATAGAGTCTTTAGATATTACCTTGAAAAATTCATTGTAGTCTTTATTGATGATATTTTAATATATTCCATAACTAATGTGGAACATGAGGAGCATCTAAGAACTATACTAGAGACCTTGCGAAAGGATAAGCTCTATGAAATGTACCGAAAGTGCAATTTTTTGTTAAATGAGGTCTCATTATTTGGTCATATCCTCACAATAAATAGGATATATGTCGATCCCTCAAATACAGTTTCAATTGAAAAAAGGCCGAGGCTAACATCTGTAGAAAATATATGTAGCTTACTGGGGTCAGCTGGATATTATCGCCGATTTGAAAGAAATTTCTCAAGATTTTCCAAACCTATTTTTCAAGCTATCTCGGAAGGCAGTAAAGTTTTCTTGGAGTGATGAATGTGAATAGAACATTATGGAGTTAAAAAGATGCTTATCACTGTGCCATTTCTCACACAACCCACAAGTGGATAACGTTTTTTGGTATTCATTGATGCTTCAAAGAAGTGTCTCGGCTATGTGTAGTTGAAAAATGATCAATTTGTTGCCTATGATTCAATGAAATTGAATGTTCATGGTAAAAAATATCCACTACATGACCTGGAGTGGGATACAGTGATCTTCTCTTTGTAAATTAGGTAGAATTACATCTTTGGGGAGAAGTTTGAAATATACCCTGATCACAAAAGCCACTATTGTATATTCCCATGTATAGAGTTGAACATGCTCCAACAAAGATGGTTAGAGCTGATCGAATACTATTACTGCTCAATCCATTACCACCCTGGGAATGAAAAAAATGTGGCGAATGCTCTAAATAGAAAGGACCCTTCAATTCTATCACTGATGATCATTAAAAAGGATCTAATATTCAGATATTTTATAAAGATAGGTATAGAAATAATAAATAAAATAACATCATCACTTCATTCACAAATGATTGTTCAACAATATCTTTTTGAAAGGTTAAAGGATGCTCAAAAGGATGATATGGGAATTCAGAAGAAAGTGGAAACTATCAGAAAAAAGAAATCCTCGGATTTGAATGTTAATGAATAAGGAATTGTGATATTTGGAAAAATTCTATGTGTTCCATCAAATCGGGAGCTGAAGAAAGAACTTATGGATGATGCACATGGTTCAAATGTCTCCATTTCCCTAGGAAATAGAAATATGTATCGAGATATATGAGATCAATATTGATGGGATAACATGAAGAACGAGATCACTGAGTATATATCCATGATTCGGGTATGTCAACAAGTGAAAGATGAGAGGAATAAGTCTAAGAGGATAATGAAACCATTACCTATACCAACAAGGAAATGGGAGAAAATCACCATGGACATTGTCCCTGGACTTCTAAATACATCCAATGGAAAAAATTCTGTCAAGGTTATTTTGAATCGTCTTACTAAGACTGAACACTTCATTACAATTCAGGAGGATTTCTCCTTTGATCAACTAGAATGGTTATATATCCAGGAATTGGTAAAGTTGTATGTATTACCACAGTATGTTGTATCTGATCAAGATCCATGATTTTCCTCTATGTTTTGGCAATGTAATCAACATGTTCTGGATAATGTTTTGAACTTCAGTACGGCTTATCATCCTCAAACAGATGTCCAATCTGAGTGAACTGTCCAAACACTAGAGGATATGTTGAGATTTCGCAAAATGGACTTTAAAATTGAATGGGATCAACATCTTCCTCCGGTTTAGTTCTCATAGAATAAAATTTTCTACTCAAGTATCCAAATGGATCCTTATGCATCCCTATTTGGGAAGAGGTGCATAACACCGACATGTTGGGATGGAGTTGGGGAGATAAAACTTCTAGGTCCATAGATGGTCAAATAAATAATGGATAAATTTAA
The DNA here is from genome assembly GCA_963277665.1 of Viscum album. Lineage (NCBI taxonomy): Eukaryota > Viridiplantae > Streptophyta > Magnoliopsida > Santalales > Viscaceae > Viscum > Viscum album. The sequence continues at coordinate 1,141,496,437 of OY728159.1, read as the reverse complement.
GAGCATCCAGCAACACATTAAATCTCTTGAGAGTCGACAAAAGTTCTATGTTGATAATCGTCGGCGATACAGATAGTTTTATGTCAGAGACACGGTATTCCACCGCATATCCCTGCGGAAGGGAGTTATGTGATTTTGGAAGACGGTAAATTGTATTCCAAGTTACATAGGTCCTTTTGAGATCCTTGATCGCATTAGAGCAGTGGCATATCGAGTAGCACTCCCACCGAACCTATTTCAAGTACATGATGTATTCCATGTATCACTCTTGTGGAAGTACATACCTGACCCATCACATGTATTCAGTCTTTAGGTCGTTCCATAGGGGAATGACCTCTCTTATGAATAGAATTCGGTGAAGATCTTAGATCATAGAGAAAAAATTATATGAAATGAGACAATTACCCCTATGAATGTGTTGTTGAGAAACCAAAAGATTCAAGAGGCAATGGGGAATCAGAGTTATTGATCAAGTAGAGTTACACTTGTCTTTTTTAGTATGGGAAAAATAAATTTCAAGGTAGAAATTTTTTAAGGTAGGGAATGTTGTAACGACAAAAAAATTAATCAATGAAAATTCCTCTAGATCTAATTAAATGTATTTTTATGTAAAAAGGTTATATAACATATGTACTTCTTCGGTATTATGTATTTGGATTCTAAAATACCATTAAGAATTTTGACCATTTCTATTATAGTCATTTAATAGTGATCACATTATTAGTATAAATATAGGTCTTTAACCAATCCTATTTACTCAGAAAAAGGAAGTGATGGCCTCGTCCAGTAGAATTGCTCCTTACAAAACCCAGTTGTCAGATCTAAAAAAGGAGGTGGCATCATTGGGATTATCTCTTGTCCAATCCAAATAACATCTAAAACACGTTAAGCTCGAGTAGAAATAGCTACAGAAGAAGTGGAAGATGATAGAGATTACTACCTGAGCGATGTTGTCTGATCCACTCTAAGAGTTTGTCACCATCACACACCTTACCGTTTGGTCTTATGTAGGTGTTATAAGGGGTTATTTAACAAGACCATAAAACATTGATTATGTTCATTATATTTTTTTTATAATTATGAATATACATTCATTTTATTATTGTTACATTGTAAATATTTTTTAATGCACAAATAATTTTTTTAGTTAATATTAAATTCAGAAATCTATTTTGATTAATTAATGGATTTTTTAATTAAATAAATTTTTTGATAAAATACTATTTATAAATTAATTTTTATTAAATATAAATGATCGTGTAATTTTTATGAATAAAATTATGATTTATACTATGGTTTAAAAGTTGTTATTTGTCAAAACTGATGAATTTTTTATAAATTTTGGTTTTTATCTTAAAAGAAAAAATTTAAATATTTAAAAAATTATTTAGATAAAATAAATATTATTTTTTGAATTAGGATGTTGAAATTATCCAATGATTAATTTTTCATAATTTTCTGAGATAGTCGAATGTTTGGGTAAAAAATAAATACCGTTTAAATATATAATGTGTTTTATGACATCATATTGAAGAAATAGTGATGTAATAAAATACTATAAACATTAATTTTATAAAATATATGTTTACCAATAAAATAATGTGATTTTAGGTTTGTTTATATTATTTTACAAAGCTTTAGTGGACCCTCCAAAACATATAAAACATTTTAGCTTTTTAAATTTATTTCCTTGAGAGTGTGACTCACCTGCACATAAGAAAACCTATTATTTTAACAAGTACGGGAATTTTCGTTACAAAATAATGTTTTCAACTCCCCTTTTTAAAAAAATGTGACCAGAAACAAAGGTTAGGTTAGTGGTTTGGAATAGTTTAATGTGTGGTGTCCTAAACCTAAATAATAAAAATTTATCTCTCTTTTCTTATATAAACCCACACAAGCTCCAACTTCCTCTTCACTCAAATCATTTGTAGCATGAAAAACCTATGATATCCTCTCTTTATAATCCTCCCCAGGTTCCCCATGCTCCCAATAATCATCTCTTAATCCTCTCCCAAGCCTTTGAGATTACACTACCAAGTAAGGGATTCCTTCCTTTCTCATTCTATCCAAGTTTCTTAACCTTTTTATGCCCTTTTATTTTCAATTATAAATGTTGGGGTATGATTTTTCACCTCCCCCATACTTACCTAATTTTTTTAATTATGATATACCCCTTTATCTCTCATTAATTCCTCCAATGTACACTTGTTACAATGCCGAAATTCCGTAAGTAATTTCTCTCTCCTCATTTACATTCAAGCAATTATTTTGTATTATGAATCTAAAATTCCATTACTCATGTTAGGAAATGTATCTATATGACCCCTTAGTTTCTACTTCACATACATATGATGATACACACCATTATCTCTCATGAACCATTTTTATGAATTCTTATGTCACGTCGTTACGCTTCCGAAATTGCATCGTGATTTTTCCAAGCCAAATTCATTATGTTGTGAATACCATGACCATTTATATATCAAGGGTACCCAACTTAATGCATGTTTACTTATTGATTATATATTTTCATTATCGATTTCACATTCCTTTATCATGTAATAAATGATAATCTTTAATGATTACATGTGGTATGATCCATGTGGAACACTTATGCAAGAAATAAATGCTTAAGGAGGGTGTGCCCTGATAGCACTAAAATGTATTGGGTAACTATTAGTACCCAGATACATCAAGTACAATTAGGGTTTACTCATTCTAATTCAAGTACTATGAGGTTTTACCCATTCTACATGTGTGATGAGCCTTGGCTCATGCTAATACCATGTTAAGTGTGTTTCCACATTTCTATATTATGATAATCATTCTATATCTTGACTTTATGTTCATGGTTCTTTTAAGATCCATTGATATTCCAATTTCCTAACATGTATCGTAATATTCATGTTATTCCTTCTTTACTCCATTAATTGGATTTATAGATCACCCTTTTTTTATTCACGTCCCCGGGTTATCCTAGGAAATGCTAAGTACAGGAGAATGTAGTGGTCATTCAAAAGAAGTTTTCAATACAGATGTTGTGTTTCATGTTTTCAGTTGTTGTGTAATGTTCCTAAGCCCCAAATAAACTTTACCTATTGATCTTATATGTTGTATTAAGTGAATATTTTATGTAATAAATAATGTTTATGTGAGTAATAAAAAACAGGTTTGATATAGAAATACCCCTATGAATATATTTAATAACAAGGTTCTAGAAATATTCCATAGTTAAAATTGAAATTTTCAAACATATAACTAAAATATGGAATAACATCATAACAAATCAATCAAATAAAACCACTAGGACATGAACATTATAAAAAAAAGGTTTAGTTCCAAAATATGTAGGTTGTACATACACACCTTAATAATTAATTTTTATGGTATTTTTCACACATGAAACAAATATCAGCATGAAATGTTTTTTAAGATACTTTGACCATGGAAAATTATATACTAGGTTCCATATATTCAAAAAACTATCCTTATATAGTATTAAAAATTGGGTTTATCCCCCCCCCCACCCAACTCCAAGGTTATCCATACACACCTACATGAAAATTTTTAACAAGATAGATCACATGTTATAACCAAACTACTGTGAAAATTTATAATGTGGGGACATAAACCAAAAAAATTAAATGGTGGGTGTCAACTTGTTGAACAACTTTAATATAATCATGATAGAAAAAATTATCCCCAAATACTATGTTAGGAAAATACACACTTATAAAATTTAATGATAAGTCCCACATATTACATCTTAGTTAATATTAACTTTTATAGTAAGAGGAATAAAACTAATAATATCACCAAGTAAGTTTTATATATTCAAGATACTATTATATAATTATTCTACTAGATATTTTAGGTATTTAACACCTTATACACACACACATTAAGAAAATAATTAAATAGTATGACAAAACCATAGAACCTCGGTCAGTGGGTTTCAACCAAAAAACACAATAGGATTTAAAACACGAACCAATAATAATGTTCAGAAAGCTTAAATTAATTAGAATTATCTAATTTATTAATTTAAATAATGTTTATGTTGTTACAAGGAGGTTTTACAAGGACTGGTGTAAGCATCACCCCTAGCATCTAATTCCATTATTGGATACACAAGCTTGGTGTACCAACGAACCACACTGAACTGGTTTTGGTAATGGACCTCTTCCTATGAAAAACTTACACTAGATTAAAATCTGTGTATGCATGTGTGACCTGAAACTAAGAATCATAAATTTAATGAATTGATTTTAAACAATGTGGAATTATTCTATAAGTAAAATTTCTTCAGCTAATATTTAGTATATCCACAGTATGAGTTGAGTCAAATTCAACCTAAAATAGGTTCCAATGAAACTATAATTTATAGTTTACAAGACAAATAATTTCACATATAATTTATTCATATATAAATTCATTTAAATAATAATTATGGAAAAATCCTTTTTGATGCCTTGATTGATGAAAAATATTCATACACACCCCGAGTGTCTCGATACACCTAAGTCTATACAATCATCCTTTAATTTAATCTATCTCAAATGATGTTAGAGCCATCGGATTTACATTTCATTAAGAAACATCCTGTAAATTCAAGGGAAACAAAGAATATATTATATATTAATATTAGATTCATCATTTTTTATCACACAAATATTAATTTTAGAGAATTCCTATATTACTTTATAGAGTGCGATTGAATTAAGGAATAAGGAGGTGCCTAATTTTCAAACCAAAAAAAATTAATGAATTCCATATGAATTTAATGATCATGATAATACCTACCAAGAGAATATAAAAGACTATATAACTAAAACCATCATCACTGATGGCAATCATTATTAAATAAATCTTATATTTAGGTTAATTATGGTATTTAAAACCCCTTTATATATTCCCATAGCTTCCAAAAAGAGATATAATCCAAAAAAAGAGTTGAATATTTTGAAAACCATCTTGGAAAATAGTATTGGCTATAATAGTTTTCATTGTAGTTTTTTACATTGGTCATTGAAAGGTAATCTAGTCATTCGTATCTTACAAATGAGGAGGAATTTATCTAGTGTGTTGAATGCATTATTAATGATGGAAATAATTGATGTATTTTAAATCCATTTCTGATTTTAATTCCATATATATCTATTCCATTAGTCTGTCATTCATATTCACAGTCAACATCAATGTGTCCCTAACAACGTAGACATTGTTCTGAAGGATTATTGTTACTTTTAGACATATAATTTTAGATAATACATGTAATATTTTTATAAAATCAGAAATAGATTTTTTTTCTCTCTGTAGAATCTCCATAATTTATTTAAGTTTATTTTGAAGACAGTAAATTCTCTAGAAATTAAGATTAAAATTTTAATAAAAAACCTTCTTGAGTACACCATCATCTCTTGAAAAAATTATTATAAATGAAACCATATTATTGAAGAAATATAGATGGATTATTCATCATTAATTAATAATATAAACATATATTTTGGAAATTCAAAAACCTCAACATTATATGTGAGTAGATTTTAAGTGAACCTAGTTACAAGTTATCCATTGAAATTTTGTAGGTATTTACTCCCTAGGTCTCCCATGGCAATGAGTTTTCTAACACCCCAAGATTTCATAGTACTTTATTTGTTCAAAGTAATTCAATAACTTGCACTACAAGAAACACCGAGTTTTAGTGCACCATGACTTAACAAAGTAGTCGTTCAAAAGCGGTTATGAATAGTATTAACTGAATTTTAAACCTTATATTATTATTATAATTTTAGAATCCATATTATGAGTTTCTTAGACATAATGTAAGAACAAATACATTTTTTCAGATAAAAGAACTATTTTTAAAAAATTAAAATTTTAACGCCTTTTAATGGGGAAGACTTTTTAAATCCAATATTTGAAACTATTATATATTAAATTTGACAAAATAAAATTATTCTTTAGAATTGGGACATAATAATTTAGTTTCAATAATGATTTGGTGTTTTTATGATAACTTTCATATTTGGGTGAATAGTGAAAAATACTATATTTTAATTGAAAACAACTTTTTTAATCAAAATAATTTATACTGTTAATTTATAAATTTTAATGGTTTGGAAGTATAAATAGATTATATGTTTACCATTTAATCCAATTATGGTCATTGTAAGTAATTTTACTTTGAAATTGGACATAATCAAGTGTCAATCTTTTGATAGTTATTATTTTTAATAAAAATATGACTTTTGGTTTTGACAGCGGGAATCAATTTTAAATTAATAAATGAGAATTATATGTTTTGAATTCGGTAAAATAGACTTATTTATTGAATTCTAAATATCAAAATTAGCTAGCTTAAATTTTTTGTTTTTTCTGAAAACTATTAATTTTTGATGAATAGTGAAAAACACTGAGTTATAGTTTAAAATCGAAATTTTATTTAAATAATTATTTATTTTATTTAAATTTTTTTAGGTCAAAATAAATACATAATACCTATATATGTTCAATGTAATTCATTAGAGTCAGTTTGTAATAATTTTAGATATATAAATATTTTATTGAACTTTTCACCGTCTTTTACACACCTCCTAGGAGAATTTGTAAATTTACATAAAGTATAATTTTACCGCTTCTGTGAGTTTAGTTTCGAAAATCTGAGAGACATGGTTAATATCAAGGAGTTAAATGTGGTTCAATAATATAAAAATAGTTTTTTGTGAATAGTAACTTTTTACTTTTATTTACCATGGTTAAATGTAAATTGGGTAATTAAAGGTAAAACTGATATTTTTATTACCCTAACACATGTCACCATTCTAATTTATATGTGTCATTCGACCAAAAACAACCCTAGGAATAACAAATAACCGTTTAGGTCCACTTGGATTAGATTATGACATTTATTATTATTTAATTTAAAGAAGAGTTAAAAGTGTTAAATTTAATGTTTATTAACTAAACCATTTTTAATATAGGGTTATACATAAGATAATTCGACAATAAATCTTCATTAGGAAGATAATAAGATTTCCTAAATCATTTTATTTTATTTGTAATTTTTAGAAATTAAATAATTAAATTTATTTATGACACAATGATGATGTAGAAATTACCTTATTTATGAAAGAATCAAATAAATGGTATTATAAATATTAAAATAAAAATAATTTCAAGTTTTTATGAAATACACTAATTTTCTAGGTTACTATGACATGTTATTTATGATTCAATGTATCGTTTTCTAAGTAATAATGTTTTTATGACTTTCAAAAAAACAAAATACCAAATAATGTCAAAATTGACATAAATTAATATTTAAAAAAAATACTATATTATTGGTTGATATAATATTCCTAAAAATGTAAGGTTTGTCCAAAGGGATTAAATAATATTACATATGTCATTAATGAGCCACTTGAGGTTCTCTTGGAGGTTTAGAGTAAGACTATTAACCATATATAGTAAGAATACCAGAAGACACTGTAAAAGTTAAACTATTTAACTAAGAGTTAAATCTAAATGATAACATTAAAATGGAAACCTAAACTTTTCTAAAACCTATTGGTTGAGAGGCTTTCGACCCATAACCACAGAAGGATCAAAATAAATACCTTTCTAGCCATTATAAACCAAATATGATTGTATAATAAATTAATACATTAATCATTTCCTAAAGTGACCCTCACCCCTCTTATGAAAGGGTATTTCACCTTCTCTCCAAATCACACCTCCAACGCAATTTGTATCAGCCATCCTCTTCCCAAATATCCTCCCAACATCTTTCACTTCAACCTTGAGGCCTTAGTTTTATCAGAAATCCAACCTATGGAGCCCTTTTCATCAAATCAAAAGGAAGAACCCGAAAAAGAGTTAATGATTTCACCACCCTCTTTCTAGTTCCTTTCTTCTTCCCATTATTCATTCTTTGTTATTTACATTCTAAAATAATAAATCCAGTATCTTATATATACATTGATTTTATTATAAACATTGTAGAACTATATTCATTATTCTATCCATCTTATGATTGATAATGTCACCATGCATGCGTAAGTACGGCTTACCGTCTCCATGCTGTGGTGTAATTTGTTATTCAACACTATGTTATTTGGATGGATATAATGATGATTAATATGTATATAAATAATGTAAATAACATGATAATGTCTCTATAAAATTAATATACCATCCAATTCCAAACCATCAAGGAAATCTTATTGTCTCTCGTGCGTACGTACGGATAACCGTCTCCACAACGTGATCATATTCATTTCCACATTCACCATTAATCAACGATTATAAAAATATATATTACTAATATATTTGTAATATTTTAAATAATAATGCTACTATAAATATATATATATATGTACTTACATATATTTTATTAACTTAGTTCCGTTCAATACGTTATGAAAACGGAAACGGCGTTTTTACGTACGTACGGACTACCGTCTCCATAAAAAGTGTTTTCCATTTCATATATATGTATACTATACATATTTATATTCTAAATATATATGATATATAAATCATGATTTATATTATTGAATTATTTAAATAATGATTTAAGTGATACAATCAAGAGTAACAAGTTAAAACACGTACGATAAAGAAAGCGATTATTACCTGAAATGTTAATTTAACTTGGAAATTATTATTAAATGGGTAGTATAAAGTCATAAATGAATAATGTATGATATCATAAATATTAATATGGTTGTGGTATAATTTAATAACATACTATGGTCTTCATACAAGAGGTTAATCATACCCTCGACTGAAGGAAAGTGCAAGGTAAGGGGTTTTAATCTCTCTCTTTATTCCCGTGAGATTCGTGCCATATTGCCACTATTACCTTTTTGTGGTGTATGTACTAACCATAGTTGTATTATTTGTGTAATACACTTTAGTTTATGTGTATTTACATATTCATTGTATGATACCTCTTTCATGGGGAGCATGATTCGTAAGTTACCAAATAGGTCAGTGTTAATTCTACAATCTCTTCATTACCCGGGGTTGTTTATAAGTAATTATCTACTGGGACCTCTTTATCATCCACATCCATGTTTCATAAAAATGTATTTCAAATAATCCTTTCTATTTTATAGAATATGGGTTAAATTCATTTATACCCTTTTTTGACTTTTTATAAGATGTTTATAAAGTAATATTTTCTTCATTTTCCAAACAAGGTCCCTCATAACCTTTTTGACAAAATTAAGGTAAGAATGTCTTTTTTTTAACTTATACGGCGAGTGTGGCTATTTTCCACCATTATAAAATCGTCAAAGCTACCCTTACAATATTATAAGAATATTTTCCAAGTAAATGTTTTATTTTATAATTATTTTATTTTTAAATGATTTGAAAAAAATAGATATTTCTCTGAAATAATTTTGATTTCAACTATGTCAACATCTTTCGATGGATTTTACGCTTATTTGAAGATGATTTATTATGATACAAAACAGCTATATTATATTGAATTTTTTGTGATTGATTTGACTGTGTATGTTTTTTTATACCATTCATGGTTTATGGAGAAAGTATTGACGTTTCATATGCTAGTTTTATACGAATGTCTATGTTATTATTAAACCAATTCATATGTGGAATGCATTGGACTTAATAAGTGATGGGAGGAGCCCGCTATAGCTCCTCGATGCATCGGTAGGTCTCATGATAGAAACTATTGTCTTGGCACAAGTCCTTGAATATGTTGTTATAATAGTCTGGAATTATGCATTCCATCAATATGAAAGTGGTTAGTGATATTGCATGTGATTATTCGACTAGTAGAATATCAATGTGAATAAGTAAATGGAATTACTTCATTTTATTTTTGAAATATTATGATGAAGTTCAAGATTAAAAGGCTTTTATTTTATTTATACTTAACCTTAAATGATTATGCTTATTTATGAATGTTTCCGCTGTATAGTTATGCTTACTGAGCATCTGAGCTCACCCCATTCTATGTTTTATTTTTTCCAGGATTCCAAGAAGTGTACTGTGATTGATATGCAGGGTTATGCCAAGGGAATAAAGGTTTTTATAAAGGATCATTTATGTTGTTTTTTATTTTATAATGTGTAATGTAACATTCATGTATGCAATCTATTTTCCAAGACTGTTAAACCGATCGGTCCTTCGGGACATGATTACCTGTAATCATGCCAATGTATTAAAATAATGCACCAACTCTGGGTAACTGGGGATGGGGCATTACAGTTGGTATGAGAGGAAGTTTAACAATAACCTTGAAAGCTAGATTTAGATAAACTCTAATTAGAGAACATAGACTTAAGATAGACTTTGAGGATTAGTATAGAAGAAATTCATAGAATTTTGGTAATGTAGAGATTTTGTGAGTTTTCCAAGAAAATACATACCTGTCTGGATACGAGTAGGTAGAGGTGGCTCTGGCACAGATGTACCTAGGGGTAAAACCCGAAAACGCCACTTTGAGCTAGACTCCAACATGAACTGGTGCACAAAAAAGGGCCTTTCTGCACTCTTGGTTACGACAGCCCCGAGGGATATGCTTAGGATAATTTTCATTTTCTGTACAAATCATTATGAAGGTTTTATGAGTATGTACTTTCTCGAAGAAAATATCTTTATGATTATGGATTATATCTATAAACCATTCAATTTACGTTAGGTATTTTACAAGTTTGAAATTATTGAAATTCATAAACTGACCTTGTTAATGCTATTGTATAGAAATGGCACCCAGTATAAGGAATGTGAACTCCAGCAATACATGTGATCCAAAGAGTAAGAAGGATCATATCTTTAATGGTATTAATCCAACATTTAGAAGATAAATAGTCTCACATGTATTCTCAACATATGAAGAAATAATATCATGAGTTAATAAGAAAATTAAATAATTCTCTACGTCCTCTGGCTTTGAAGGGAAGCAAGAGAAGAAAAGGATGGAAGAGAGAAAGATGGATAAAGGGAAGAGGGAAAAGAAGAATCTTCCCATATGTGATAACTGTGGGAAGAAACACCCACTACTAAAAATTAAAGCTATAGCCACGAAACTATAGCCATGGTTTTATTATTCTGTGGCTATATCTTCCTAATTTACATAGTTTAATTTAATAACCGTGGCAATACAGCATGTTTTACAATTTGATATTGGGGTCCCTGATTCTCTACTCTCAAGCTCCTACTGACTTATTTATCCTCTCGGCTTCTTCTCCTCCCAACGAGTTCTCCTCCCCAACCTCACCTGACCGTGTCTCCCTCCACCACAACCTCTCATGGCCACATCTCCCTACTCCCCCAATGACTTCTACTCACCTACGTTTTATCCTCACCGCGACGCCCTCCTCCCAGATGACTTCTCCTCCCCGACCTCTTCTCCCCATCCTCTCCTCATCGCGGCACCCTCCTCTCTGACGAACACTCTAACCATGGACCCCTCCTCCCGAAGACCTCTCTCATAGTGGCACCCTCCTCCCTGGAGACCTCTCTCACAGTGGAACCCTCCTTTTGGATTCCAATCCACACAAGTATTTTATACCATTTTATTTCATCAATGTTCTGGTTTTATGTTTATACTGTGATTTGAATTTCATGTGATGGTTATTTAGATCTCCCTTCCTCTTGTATTTATAGAATAAATGGGTAGAGTATGAGTAGAAATTGAAGGCATGTTGGTGTGATGATGTTGAACATATAAGGGAACAATACATAGTGATGGTGATATAAGAATTATTGATAATAAAATATATGTGTTTCTTGTGTTCATATAGTTGGATTCCAGTTCATAGAAATCTTCCAACATAACCATACATAGTAATATGATTACTAGGAATCAAATTTCAACCCTCATTATGATGTGTTATATGCCAACAAGGATTTTAAAAAGATATACCTCATGGACTTAAGAGATATCCCTTATTACACTGAATTTATTTGAATGGATTCGGTATACTGGATGATGATTACACTCCTTCACATGGTTATAATCTTTCATCTTACCGACTTTCATATACCCTTGATTTTATTCAAACAATGATTTCTAAAGACACTCAATTTTTTGTACCACTCCTCCATGCATTATACTACATGTTGGTTAACTCCCCTTGAGATCTAGAAGGTTTAAATATTTTCCACCAACCAATTGATCAAATTTATTTGAGCACACTCATCTCCTCTTTGAATTCTATTACAAGTGGAAGGGTCTCTAAGTGGGACTTATGACCAAGAGGTAACTTCTCTGATGAATGTTCATGATATTTTTAGGTTAGGAATAAATTATCATAATTCGTTGACCAGTTACTTGTTTTATATCTTTTTGAGGTAGTATGGACTTCTCATTTCATCATGTTTCATCAATCAAAACTTAATGAGCTAATTATCCATTGGTTTCCTAGAACTAATTCCTTCCTTTTAACCCATGGAAGATTATGGATTGATGTTTGGCATTTTTATTGACTGGGTGGAATATCTCCTCTTTGGGAGATGTATGAATAAAATCATCCAGTTAATGATGTTTCAGATGACACCTCATGAGATTTGATATTGGACAGGGATGTTCTCACCATTGTCAAGGATAAGTTAAGGAAGGATATGAACCTACAGCCACTTATTTCTTTTAATGATTGGATTAATATAGTTCTCTACCACAACAAGTCTCGACCAACTGTTATACACCCTCATCGATGCTCTTCCTAATAGGTTCACAATAGAACAAGATTTTATTCGGGTATCCTTGAAGCTAGGGAGTATACCACATGGGGCCAATGACTGAGACTAGATGTATCCCCAAGCCTTCCACTGGAGGGGTTTATAACCATGTTTTTTAATAGATGGATTTTCTTATATGGGGACACAATATTGGAAATTCAAGTAATCATATTCAAGGCATTATGCATTAATTTAAATAGATCAAAGTTAGTATAAATGATCAAGAAGAATCCCTTTGTAGTTGGTTCATTTCTTTAAAATAACCATGTTAGAAACTCTCCTGAAAAATTCTCTTCTTGGCCAATCCGTTAACAAGGGTGAAATAGATCAAAATTTAATCCAACCTATGAAAGTCAAAAAAAAAATAAAGCCAAGTCAAAAGGTGAGAAGATATAGCAATGAATCCAAATCATTGAAGAATGAAATGGGAGAGCAAGGAGAGAAGATCGATAACAAAGGGAGGGATTTTTTCTTGAAATAAAATAAATAAACAAAAAAATAATAATAAACTATGAGTTTCCTCTCATGCAATGATAGGTTTAAAGTCCACAACTGGACACTGCTAAAAAGCTATCCACAATCACTTTGGGGTGTAGTTTTTTATCTATAAAACACCATATATGTTTTTTCCATTCATTTTTAGGTGAGAATTTATTTATTTCTACTTCATGATATTTAGGGACAAAACTAAATCCCTTAATAGATGCAAAATACCCTAGAATGTACCATTTAGCATTGCTGGAAAGCATGCTGTCCAGTTCTGGAATTTTTCAATAACTGATGATTTTCATACCCTCTTGAAGCTTCCACATTTTTCACCTCTAATTTTTCAATAAAAAATTTGAAAGTTGCTGAGTTCTGAAGAAACAATCTAGGAAGAGGGTTTTCAAGTTCAGTTTGAAAAGATTTATGGGCATTTAAAATGAATTTAAAATCCTTTTCCACTTTTATCTCAACATAAAAAAAAATTCAGCTAACCTGGTTCCCAAATCAGTGTAAAATATAATGTTCTTTATTGAGAAATTACTTAAGAGTTCTATTTATTCTTCCATTAAGACAAACTCCATAAATATTTTATTTTCTACCTCATTTTCAGATTTTGGAGGTGGGTTTGTCTTCCAATGCAAGATCACTTATCTAGACCACTTCAAATTCCAGATTTTGATCAATTTTTCCTCCTTGATTTTGTAAATCAAGAATTGTAGTTTGAGTTTCTTGAAATATTTTATCTCTTAATCTCTCAAATGTGTTGGAAATTTGATCATTTTTTCACAAATCTACTTCAAGTTCATAGTTCTTTACTCAAATTCAGAGATTTCAGCTTTGATAAGTTCATAGAATGTTTGTCTTTCACTAATCACTAGCTCTAACAACTATTCATTCGAATAATCCAAAAGGATATTTTATCATTAAAAATATGGGAATTATTTTTAGCTTTTCTAGCTAGATCAATATAAAATTTCCATAACTTCTAATCACAGTGATATGCATGATACCCTTGAGTGATTTTTTTCAATTCATGTTTCTCATCATCATTTAATCCATCAAAAAGTAATGTAACAAGATTGTCAAGAAAAAACCGTGGTCAAGATACTGAATAAGAAATTCATTAAATATATCTCATGCATCATTAAATCTCCCCTTTCTACCCTTTAATGAAATTGGTGATCTAGATCCTATGGTGACTATTTCTCTGACTAGTTATTCTATGCATTTTTTAAAAATTTCAAAGCTATTATTAAAAGGAAAACAGATTCTAAAATAGAAAATTCACACATAAAAACAGATGTAAATCCAACTCCAGTAGATAGAAACAATTTCTAAAGGCTGTTTTAAGAATTTCAGGCCCAAAAATAACAGCGAATGTTTTTTTACCCTAGGAACTTAGCACCAAACCTTCCCTGGAAATGATGCCAGATTTTTGATAGCTTGTCATTTGTACTATAAAAATAAAATTTATATCACATGCTATTACTAGATAGTGGAAGCTAGTGTTGAACCACAGGGAAGATAGATAAGAGTCTAAGGTCTTATTTAAAACCTAAACTACTAAAACAGGGAAAGAAAATACTGAAGAAAAAGTTAAAGAGTGTGATAAGATCAGAAAAATGATTGTATATATATCTGTGAATATAATCAGATAACTACAGTAGAGTGGAAGAATAATGAAGATGACACTTCGAGAGGGAAAGTGCTCCTCGCCCCAGCCAGATAGTCGATCCAAGCTGAAGCTGATTCCAGGTTAATTCTCCCTGCCTCCTCTCACCCCCTTGCTAATTATTTATAATAGATACCCCTACTTTTACGTGGTCCCGTCCTATAAAAATAATAACCACATTCTAACAAATAATATTCATTCACTATAATGACTTTCATACCCTCACTCTCCTACAGTCAGGTGTTTATCACTCACACCACCTTGAAAAGTAGTCTTGTCCTCAAGACTGGGGAAAGGTGTCCTGTATGCAAAAGACTCGAGAGATCTTCCAAATTCTTCTCTGTATGCATATGTGTTGAGAAGTACCAATCATCAGCTAGATTCCCAACACTTATAATGTAGGACTCTGTTGGTGAAGTCCTTGAAATAACATCTTGCATGGACTTGGTTCCAAGAAATCTCCCATATTCATTTTCCTTCATGCTTGAAAATACGATGTGGTCCTTCTCTACAGAGCTAGAACCCAAATCCCTCCTCCATCAAAAAATTCCTAAATTCTTGAGTGGTGCATCTCAGTCATCAACCCAGGACTAAACTGTTGTATCCGGCATAATTGAATCCACAATTGTCACCAAATAAGACAGTGTCAGTTCAACACACTTATGTACCTCTAAATCCCTAGACATTTCGGGACTCATTGCAGGCAGTGTGAAGGAGTGAGGCAGTGGAGGTAGCTCTAGGCAATCTTTTAGTTGCACCTACGGCCCAAAAGAAAATTGAGGGTCCAAGAACATTTACCAGACATTTTTCTCGAGTTGCGGCATCATCTCTCAGCGACGTCCTATAGCTTAGAAGAATTCTCAAATTATAATTTCGGGAGTCATCATCAGTTCATGGTCTAGCTGGAATTGTTGGATTGAGATGGGAGTCGCTTGAAGCTGCTTGAGTTTCTGGAGCACCTCATCTCTTGATATCGTCATCATCCCGTGAGAGAAATACTCTCCTCCAAAAAAAACTCGGAATACCCTGTTTATCTCCCCTTGTTTTTTCAATGAAAATATCGATCTCCACACTCACTCTTTTTTTTTGTCCTCAGATAAAAACAATTCTCGCAGCCACCCGGGGGTGCGCACCCCGTCTAACGAGTTATGGTCGAGTGTTCCGTTACTGAACACGAGGCTTCTGATGCAAATAAACATTGGGCGCATGATCATTCAATGAAGGGAACCAGCAGCGCATTGTGGATAAGTATATAAATAGATATTAAGAATGTCGATTTATTAATAACCCAGAAAGTGCATATCAATAGGATCATCAAAATCTTAGGCATGAATAGATGAGAAACAGTGACTACCCATCTTGCATGCCACTACAACTTGACCAAGGCATAAGAACTCACAATGGAAGAAGAGTGCCAATACATGGAGAGAGTTCCATATTCCTCATGTGTTGGAATTTTAATGTATACTATTATATTTACTCAATAATTTATTGTGTTTATAGTGGTATTTGTAATAATATTCATGTAAAACCATGTAAAGGGACATTGGGATGTCATTATATAGAAAACCATCCTATTTGTACCTATCTATTACAGAATTTTTAAGATAAATAACATAATAATACATTCAAGGATATAAATTTTTAGTAACATAGGAAAATTAGGTTCATAAAACACTTTTATATAATACAAAGACATTATTTAGCAACTGGGAATGGATGGCGGGGGTGCAAGGGGGCTTGTGCAGGCTAGGGGGCTAGAGGGTTGGGTGAAGGGGGTAGGGTGGAGGGGGCAGGGGGCATGGGGCAGGGGCAGGGGTAGGGGGTAGGGTGCAGGGTGTAAGGGGTGCAGGGGGGGCTGTGCAGGCTAGGGGCTGGGTGGGGGGGGGGGGTAGGGGCAGGGGGCAGGGTGCAGGGTGGAGGGGTGCAGGGGGGGCATGGGGGCAGGTGGAGGGGGAAGGGGGAAGGGGTGCATGGGGGGTGCAGGGGGATTGTGCAGGCTAGGATGATGGGTGGAGGGGGCAGGGGGAAGGGGGTAGGGTGCAGGATGGAGGGGGCAGGGGGGCAGGTTGGAGGGGGGTAGGGGGAATGGGGCAGGGGGAGGGTGGAGGGGCGCAGCTATGGACAGGTTAACAACTGCCCCTGTTTGGGGTTTGAAACTTAAAAATTCTTTTCCCTTTTATTTTATTTTATTTCCTTTAATTATTTTACTATTTAATACCATTTTTCTTGTGTTTTCTGGGCACGAAAGAGCTGGACAGAACCTCATGCACCTGTTGAAGATCGAATCATACTATTTTTGGAAGTATAAAAAAACATCCAGGTTCGTGTTTCTACTTTAATTCCAATGTTTTTTATGATAATGGTTCGTTATATGTTTTCCCAATTGCTTGTGAGTCGTTTTGATTTTAATGTAGGTAATGAAAAACTTCATCCAATTGGTTCGAATATTTTTGACAGCAATAGTGTGTGAGATTTACAAAATAGGAATGGGGGAGACTGCATTCGAAAAGGTGAAGTTATTGAACTTGACATGTTTGGTTGAGAGATGTTTACATAATGAATTATGATATAAATTTTGGATAATTTTTGTTTTTGATTAAAGTTTCTCACTAACAAGCATGTTGTGATTTTTGTTAATTTAATGCAGTTAGGGGTGATCATCTCATGCGTGTGTGCAGGCAATGAAGAATCATTTATGGGGTGGGATGCACCCCTGAGAATTGGGTGAGTAATTATATTTTTAATTGTGTATTGAAATTATTTTCTAAAAAAGTATTAAAAGGGGTGATTAGTGTAGGTGTAAGCTTGGTGAATGCAAGGAGATTCATTGGTTGGACAATTATTTATGAGAGCGTGTATTTTGTGTCAGTTATAGGTTGTTGTAACGGCAATGGATTTTGATGAAAAAAGGAGACCTGTTTTTTATTTTTAAAAAATTGGGAGTTAAATAATTGAATCATTCCACTCTTATCACCAGAGGATTACAATGTTGCTCATTTACTTATATTATCAGTCTAGGGTATTGTAATAGTCGTAAATATACAATTATTTTAAAATACCTTTTTATTGAATGTTTTTTTGTTACAATCATATTGTGAAAGAAATATAAGAAATTTTTATTGTATTATTGTTGAAAAGAAAAACAGCGAACTCTCATTCAAGGAATAGATTTTCTAGGTTAAGAACAATGTCTAATCTCTATTTTTTGCATTTAAGTGATGATGGAAGTTTACATTATTTCCATATTTTGGTGATTTTTGATTATTGAATAGGCAATTGAAGGTCATATTTGAAAAATAAATAGGTTTATTAACGAACATGTTATTTAGTATTGGGAAGTACGTATCAATCTAAATATTATTTGTTAATTGTTGGTTATGGATTCATGTATCATTTATCATGTATAGTTGACACACTGATCACATATATATAAGAAGTCGTTATATCTCATTTTTTCCAACTATCTTCTTATAGGTGGGTTCTTATGATGAGGTTGGTTCTATCCACCACCATCGTTGATAATGATTTCAACATCAGATTTGGGTAAGTTTTATTCTTTTTTTTTCTTTGGCCAAATTTTAATTAGGGCATTTGTGATTTTTGGGTTCCTTGTTTTTTTGCAGTGCATTTTGGATTTCATTGAGGTGGATTGGAGTCACCTTTGACAAAGGGTAACATGTGTATGCATAGGTAGGAATATACAAATATAAGTTCCCACTTTATATATATTCACTCATGGAAGTATGAATATATATATTGGGGCTAGGTGTGCTTATATAGGGATATGAAAAATGCATACATGTGTAAGTGTAAAGGGGTATATGCAAGTATAAATATATATCTAAGAACCCCCTTTGTGTATTTAGCAATGAAAATATGTACATATGGGCTAGTTGTCCTTATATATATGTGAATTTTCATATGCGTGCAAGTGGAAAAAAGGAAGATTCGAGTTTTCATCGTCAAAAGAAAACGTGCCTTGAGGTTGAGGTAGGGTCTCTCTCCTGGCCTCTTTAACTCAAGAATGTTTTAAATTGCATTTAGTTTCCTTCTTAATTCTGCATGTTTTTATTAATTTTCAATTCTTGAATAAGTGTTAGTTAAGATAATTGTTTCGTTTGATAAATAAGTCATGGTTTTGTAATAAAACCCCTCCAACGGAGGTGTGCTTTCTGCGAAAACTCACAATGGTATACCTTTCTTAACATTATTGCATTGATGTTTTCCTTATACATGATTTCATTGTTAGTCATAAAGCACACATCGTACTTGAACCTTTTTATATCCCTGTAGGGGGTTTCCCTCTTTTTATTAAAACGGTTGTTTGAACCAAGACACTCTTTAAGTGTCGTTAGACTTTTAAGATGGGTCCTATGTTGTGTGACCATGTCACATGGCATGTGATATTTAAATCCAACCAAAATCCTTGTTCCACATCCCAGGGGTCCCACAGTACCAGTAATGTCAGATTACATGTTATGTAACCAGTGATTTTCTTGATCCCATGGGGTATTCTTCTAGGTATTCCTACACATTATCTATTATTCAATACCTTGAAGTCTCATTTACCTTCTTCTTCTATGTATTTTTTCCTGGGGTTTGACATGCATCAATTTTGAAATCACTTCTTTCAAAATCGATCACTAGTATTCAAGTTAACCAGAATGTTTAAGTATTTTTCAAATGTTTTCCCTCAATGAGTTATCATTGATTCCTTCTCAGGTTAAATGAATTGGTGGATCTAGCTCTGTATTTGTCCCAATATTCATGTTCTTTCAACTATTAACCATGTTTCTTCTACCAGTGGAAGCTAATTGTTCACTCTAGGATAGACTCTCAGTTTTCATCCCAATAGATTTAGATTATCAGATTGCATATAACTTTTTAAAATCCTTATTTTCTTACTATTTTCAGCAACATTCTTCGAAATATTTTAGGTCGATCAAAATATGTTTAACGAAAAACATCTCATTCATTATTTTTTGTTTGTAGAGCTTGACCTGTCCAAGAAACATATAGAGTTTATTTTCCCCGCCTCCTCCCGCTCCCTTCCCTCCTTCTAGAAGATGCTACCCCGCGGATGTTGCTTGACCGTTCCAACACACCACGGTCATGTCGTGGTCATTCCGTGATTTGGACTTGCTCTAGGACGACACCCTGTGGCGTTCGCATTGATAGTATTCCATGAGTCTTGTGATCAATGTTGATATTGACTAATCACAATTTCTATCTGTGGGGCGATGACTAGAATGTTTCCCCACCTCCTCTCACTCCTGGACAGAAGATGTTGCCTCGTGGATGTCGTTGTACCGGGCCAACATGCCGCAGTCACACCGCAGTCTCGCCGCGGTCACGCCACAGTCACGCCACGGTCACGCCGTGGTCATGCCGCGGTCACTCCGTGGTCACGTCGTGATTTTTCCCTGCTCCAGGATGACACCCCGCAACAGTTTCCAGTGATAATATTCCATTAGATTTGTGATCAATGTTGAGACTGACTAATCACAATTTCTGTCGGCCGGGCAACGACCGATATGTTGCCCTGCCTCCTCCCGCTCCCTTCGCTCCTGGCCAGAAGATGCAACCCTGCAGATATTTCTGGACTGGGCCAACATGTTGTGGTCACATCGTGGTCATTCCGCATTCACGCCATGTTCATACCGCCTTCACGCCCCAGTCACGCCGCGGTCACGCCGTGATTTGGCCCTGCTCCAGGACGACACCCTGCAGTGGTTCAAAGTGATAGCATTCCATGAGTTTTGTGATCAATGTTGAGACTGACTAATCACAATTTCTTCCGGTGGGGCGATGACCGGAATGTTTCCCCATCACCTCTCGCTCCCTTCGCTCCTGGCCAGAAGATGTTGCCCCGCAGATGTCGCTGGACCGGGGCAACACGATGCGGTCACATCGCCGTCACGCCGCGGCCACACCGCGGCCACACCGCATCCAGACGGTCATGTCGCGGTCACGCTGCGGTCACGCCGCGGTCACGCCACAGTCACACCGTTGTCACACCGTTATTTGGACCTTCTCCAACCCCCTTCCACCTGCATTCGAGCATGCACCATCCCCTAGCTACCTGCAATCCAGCCTGCACCAGCCACCACACCAGCCACCACCCCCCATCCTCATGCAAAACAGTCATGCCAGCCCTCTACCACCTGTAAAACAGCCCCAGCCACCATTTCTATCTCTCTTCCACCTACAAAACTGCCCCACTTGCAATAATTTTGATAATGATTTTTGAAAAGGTATTCCCAATATCAATAGGTATGAAATCCTTTACATCCACAACATTTTCCTTCTTTGGGATCAAGGCAATAAAATTGGAGTCGATTCCATAGGTCATTGAGGAATGGTTAAAGAAATCCCTCATAACATTAAGGATCTCATCACAAACTATTTTCCATTAGAACATAAAGAATTAATTTGTGAATTCATTAAGACCAGCCACACTCTCAAGATTTAGAGAAAAAAGGGCACTCTTAACCACTTTCTAAATCATGTAAATTCATGAGGCCTCTATCTAATTTGGAAGCGGCCACTCTATTGTACTGTTTAATGTACCATGTGTATTTTTCACCAGTGATATTAATTTCAGTGAGAGTGTTGTCTTCAAACGAGGCATTAAATTCTCTCGTGGAAGTAGAGGCATGAGAAGGTCCAATTTTCTCACTTCAGTTGAGAATGGCATTGAAGTCGCCAAGAGTAAACCAAGGGTCATTAATATTAGTACTTATGTAAGAAAGGTCATTCCAAAGAGTTACCCTTTCTTGGTATCTATTTTTTGCATAGAAAAATGAGCAGAAGAGGTGTATTCCATTAGTATTAAAATTGCAAGTAAATATTTTATCAGAGACATTAAAGGTGTTAACATTTTGTAAGAGTGCGAAAAAAATCCATAGAGATTCAGAATTGTAGGTATTTGAGATTGAGCCAGTAAAGATATAATTGTGTTGACACAAGTTAGAGTATTTAGGAGAATAAGAAATTTTTTTTTCAGCAATAAAAAATAACATGGGATGGTGAGTGTTAACAATTCTTTTTAGAACATTGAATGTGTCGTAGTTGGAAATACCCTGATAATTCCAAAAAGAGAATCTTCATGTAGAACTATTTTTGGAGTTAGGACTCCCTTTTTTCTTCTCTCTAGAGCCTTTATTTCTAGAAGACCTTCTAATGTTTTAATCATTGTTATTATTAGTGGTCTTTTACTGTCCGTTGTTTGTAGTGATAAGGTTTTTCTTTGTAGATTCATTTCTTGAAGCATTCATAATTGAGTATGTTCTGTTTGTATTACATAGCATCAAAGAAGAGGTGTTTTGTTTATTTAACAGAATACCAGGCTATTAAGAACAATTTGTATTATCTACGTATTGAACACCATAAAAAGGTAAATTAATAGAATGAGAAGTAGGAGTACCAGGGTCCTTTGAAGCATCTATATCCTGCTGTTTGGCATCATCCAGAACTGATGTAAGGCGCCTCTTCCCGGTGGATTCTGAAAGTGCCAACATAAGCATGGGGCCATGTACCGAGGGAGTTCTTTTGTATGTTTTATAGATTCTGGTGTTATGGCATCTTTTTTATCAGTGTTAGTATGTTTGGTTGGTGTCTTAGCCTGGACAGACTTTGGAATAATATTAGGACTCCCAGAATTTATAGGACAACCAGTGGTCTCCATCTCATTAGTATTTTTGATAGATTTAATGTGATTAGGGTGAGAATTATTTATATTTGATTACATAGTGGTCAAATTACATGGAATCAAGAGATTAGTACAGTCTTTTCCAACATCTTGAGTATCTTAATGAGGAAAAGTGGGAAGAAGCATACCTGGAATCACTTCCACAGCAGAAGTAGTTCTTACATAGTGTGCCTGGACAGTGTCCAAAGCATCTATGGGACATTGTTTCTGTTCACTGAAGCCACTATTATCCTGTATTTGTATAGGAACATTCACTGCAGGTGTGTTCTCATTTACAGATTTGAAATATTCTAAGGCTTTAGTACCGGAATTAACCTTGGCGATATTTGATTGTGTCATTGTTTGAACAGAGGGAATGGAACCTAAGATATTTTTCTACTTGCTGGTCCCATTTATTATTTCTTGAGTAGAAATAGAAGTTAGTAGGGGGCTTTTTAGGTTCTGTCCAGAAATAATATCTGAGCAGTTGGGTTTAACCACAGCTTGTAGAAAATGATAAACATTGTGCTTAGTTGCAATGTTTAAGCTATAATCATTTCCTTTTATGTCAAAAAGTAGAGATATTGTATCCCTCCTACTTAGTGTGGATTTAGAATTTTTGGTGAGGTTATAGTTGGGTACCTACTTGGATGGACAAGTAAAGATGCAAGTACAAAATTTCCCACACCCATAATATATTAGATGAATTCCCTGTTGTATTCTCTTTCAATGTTTTTTTAGGTATAGTAAAAAAAATTCAAAGTTTACCAAACCTGACACATAATGATATATTTATATCAGATGTACAAAAAGCCAGAAAATGAACAGATCATAGAATCAATATACACTTTAACAGCATCCCAAGCACAACACAAGCACCAAAATCACCACCAAATCACTAAACTAGGCCCCACAAAGCTTAGAAAATCTTACAACTGAAAATTTCTTATTTTTGTACATGGTTTTTTTCAAAGAAGAATACTTCCAGCAACACCGATTCAACTTCTCCCAATCAGTCATGCTAAGACTACATTTCTAATCGGAAACAGCCCCATGGCATCACCCTTCATGTCAACACTACAAGGAGATGAACAGTTCAGTGGACCAGTAAAAGACCAGGTAATAATACATGTGGCGCCAATAATTGGCAGTAGTGTAGGCCCACATTAACATAATGGGTTAGGATTAGAAAAAATCTTATTTTCAGATGAGAAATAATAGTCAAACCCAAAAAAGAATGCAGGCTAAGTGGACTAGTCGGCTAGGCCGGTCCACATGAAAACCAGACTAGCCACAATTTTTTTATCCCAGGCCCAGTCCATGTCAGGTTTCGACCATCCTATTAAAAAACCATACTTCTCACCACATGAGTACTAGTACCTGTCAGCAGCTATGTCTTCAAATAGATTCTGGCTTGCATCTTCACCTTGTTTCCTCTTCTTCTAATTTGCCAACCTCCTGGAAGGAGAATCAACACCTTTACTAGAAAAGGTGCCCTTATCTTTCTTTATCTTGTCTACATAAAACCTTGGCATAGAATGTGAATGGGAAGAACCTTCACTTACATTAGCCATAATTCCCGAGTTCAAATTCAAAACTTCTTTAACAGTAGAAGGAACATCAAGTATTACTTTCAGCTCATTCACCCACTCCTTCACTTAACCATTTCCTTTATCCCCATTTTCATCCAACTTTTGTTCTTCAAATCCATTAGATTGATTCAAATGTTCCACTATGGAACATCATTCATCTTTAAATTTAGATATCAAAGGCATTACATCATTTCTCTATATAAGATTCTCATGAGAATTGTTAAATATCATATCATCACACCGCTTGACCCATCCAAAATGAGTCGCACTCGTATGAGACTCGCCGTCGATTTTAAGATAAGAAGGCACACATGCTGGTGAATCCACCTTAGGCTTCTTATTCACTGATATTTTGCATATACTCTCGGTCGGCTACCACGCAAACCAGAATTCTCCATCTCTGCTGCAACTAAACTGTCTGAAACCAGTTTCACATTCTCTATTTTTTTCAGACACTCGAACTGAGCAAGAATCTTTTCATGGCCAGCATGCAACTATTCTCTCTACTCCTCTAATTTCCCCTAATGTTGTTTAAGTTCCTCAATCGAGTTACTCAAATCTGACAATTCTACTATTAACAGAGTTTTTTTTCTTGATGTCATCAAAGGATGATGAAAGTTTTTTAATGCATAAATATGCTTTTATGTTTGGTTGGTCTCTCGAAAGACTGGCAGGGGGAGGGGGATGTTGGTCGATGGTGCAAGGGGTGGGGTGTCTAGGTTCTGGGGGGGGTACAGGGGGATCTGTCCAGGGTCTGGGGGTGTCTAGGTTCTGGGGGGGTGTCCAGGGTGGTGTCCAGGTTCTTGGGGGGGTCTGTCCTGGGGGGTCTTTCCAGGGTCTATCTGGGGGGTTTGTCAAGGGTTCTGGGGGTGTCTAGTTTTTTTTTTTTTTTGGGGGGGGGGGGGGGGGTAGGACTAGCAGGGGGAACTAGTAGGGGAGGGGAAAACTAGTAGGGGGAGGGGACTAGTAGGGGAGGGGGTAACTGACAAGGGGGTGCAAGGGGTGGGGTGTCCAGGTTCTGGGGGGGGAGGACTGGCAGGGGGAGGGGGAACTGGCAGGGGGAGGGTGGGAAGTAGCAGGGGGAGGGGACTAGTAGGGGGGATTGGGAGGGGGAGGGGGGTAACTGGAAGGGGGTGCAAGGGGTGGGGTGTCCAGGTTCTGGGGGGTGTCCAGCGTCAGGGGGGTCTGTCCAGGGTCTATCTGGGGGGTTTTTCTAGGGGGTATGGGGGTGTCTAGGTTTTTTTTAGGGGGGGGCAGGACTGGAAGGGGGAACTAGCAGGGGGAGGGGGGAAACTAGCAGGGGGAGGGGACTGGTAGGGGGAGGGGGTAACTGGAAAGGGGGTTCAAGGGGTGGGGTGTCCAGGTTCTGGGGGGGTAGGACTGGCAGGGGGAGGGGGTAACTAGCAGAATGGGGGATTAGCAGGGGGAGGGGACTGGTAGGGGGACTAGTAGGGGATGGGGTTAACTAGCAGGGGGTGCAAGGGGTGGGGTGTCTAGGTTCTGGGGGGTTTCCAGGGGGATCTGTCCAGGGTCTTGGGGGTGTTTTGGTTTGGGGGTGGGGATTAAGGTTCTATCTAGGAGGGTGGGAGGCAGGGTCCATCCATGGGAGTGGGGGGGGTCTAGGGGTGTCCAGGTTCTGGGGGGGTACATGGTCTATCTAGGATGGTGGGGGTGGCTGTCCATGGGAGTGGTGGTATGGGCTGTCCAGAGGATCTCTCTAGGGTCTGGGGGTGTCCAGGGTCTGAGGGGGTGTCCTGGGTCTATCTGAGGGGTGTCCAGGGTCTGTCTGGGGGTGTCCAGGGTATGTCCGGGGGGTGTCCAGGGTCTGTCCTGGGGGTGTCCAGGGTCTGTCTGGGGGGGTGTCCAGGGTCCGGGGGAGTGTCCTGGGTCTCTCTGGGGGGGGTGTCTAGGGTCTATCTGGGTGGTGTCCAGGGTGTGTCTGTGGGGTGTCCAGGGTCTGTCCGGGGGGTGTCCAGGGTGTGTCTGGGGGGTGTCCAGGGTCTGTCCGGGGGGTGTCCAGGGAATGTCTGGGGGTTTCCAGTGTCCAGGAGGGAGGGAACTACAGGGGTGGGCTACTGTAGGGGGGGTGTGCAGGGGGGTGGGGGTGTTTTTTTGTGGTTTTCCAGACCCTATAGCCATGATTTTTAACCATGGATATGAGTCTATTTCCGTAGTTACAAACCGTAGATAAAGGTCTAATGACACAATTTATAACCGCGGAAACAAACTATATCCCTCCTCTAGTGTAGCCACGGTTTTAAATCGTGGTTGTATACCTATAATCACGGTTTGAACCGTGGCTATAGACCTAGTGCCACGGTTTGGAACTATGGCTATAAGTCTAGGCCTATAGCCACGCCAAACGTAGCCATGATTTCTCAAACTGAGACTATTACCTATATCCACGGTTTGAGGACCTATATCCACTGTTTTAAACCGTGGCTATAGCCTGAATTTCCAGTAGTGACCCTGGAACTTTCCTGAAGGGAATGAGAGTTTGTTATAAGTGTGGAGAAAAAGGACACCATGTATGTGACTGCAAGGGTAAGAAATAGGTTTCAAATGTGTAATTCTTCATCTGTTAGGAGATGGGACACAATGAGAACCAATGTCAAAATCAGAAGAGTATGCCCCAAATGATTGTATTGGGTAATAATCAAGTTATGATACTACCACGGATGAGGAGGAATGACTAGAGGTCTAATTTTGTTATTAGAGAATTATGTCATTTGAGTGTTGTATCAACAATGTACAGGTTATAATAATTATAGAGTATATAAGGATTGTATTGCAGTACTATTTCATTAAGTACATGAGATTGTGTAGAACCAAGAAAATTGACTCAATAGCAGGTTAAATTTTTGGAAAATATATAGTTAATAGAAATATAAACTATAATTTGGTTCTGATACCAAGGTAGAGATTTTGGAATAATACATTATTGATTTAGATAAATTATATTGGATATTCTTATCATCCTTGAAACTGATTAATGATTTGTATATTCTATTATTGTTGGAGTTTACAACATTTTTGGATAGAAGTTGTATATCCAATATTCAATAAGGAATAAGGGATCATCAATGTAATCAATAAGGTTTTATGGAAATTTAGGATTTTGTAGTGTTTTAAAAGAATACATGATGAAGGTGTTTACATGTTATTATGTGGAAAAAAGAATCTTCATTGTGTTTAACTTCCTTATAAGTTTTGGACTGTGAGTATGGACAGAAGTATTTTGGATAATTATATTTTGAGATTATTTTTGGACTTCCATAAAAGGACAACCCGGAGGTCGGTGAAAACATGTCGCATCTGGTAATGCCGCGAGACTTGAACCCGCAACCAAAGGCTGACATGGGTGTATCACCTACCACTGGCCCAGGTGATGTCCTTGATTGAATAATGGAGTCTTTTTTTAAAAAAATTCTGGTAGATGAATTATAAATTCATTTTTTTGAACCCTATACAAAAAGGATAAATAGAATATTATTTTTACCTTATATTATCTTTTAGAGTGAAAGATGAGTTTGTGGTAAAAATTAGTTAAAGGATGGGACTCTACTTGTAAAGTATATATTTTTCTTCTTCTCTTATTATATGAATAAATTAATTATTGTACTTTAGTGAAGGGATCCTAAAACCAAATATGTGTTATCCTAATACCGTATGTTTTATTGAACCGATGGAATTTTAAATCATCATAGATTGATGAATTTAAGGCCCTTAATTTCACACTTGTTTGTGATTAATGACCTCAATCACTACCAATAAATATTTTCAATTTTATTCAAATTATATGTCACTAATTTCCACCAATTCTCTCTTAATTGAGATCATAATTTAGTGGTGACCCTTTCATTTCCCTTTTCCGCTTATTAAGACTAAATTTTTTAACCTAATTTCTGATGTGGGTTTTCCCAAAGGTATTTTCTATTTTCAACCGTTTATTTTAGAAAAATAATTTCAAATTGTGAGGACACAATTTATTGAAGGAGGTAAAAATGTAACACCCCAAGATTTCATAGTACGTTATTTATTCAAAGTAATTCAATAAATTGCACTACACGCAACACCGAGTTTTAGCGCACCATGACATACCAAACTAGTCGTTCAAAAGTGGTTATGAATAGTATTAACTAAATTTTGAACATTATATAACCCTTATAATATTAGAATCCATATTATGTGTTTCTTAGAAATAATGTAAGAACAAATACATTTTTTCAGATAAAAGAAGTATTTTTCAAAAATTTCAATTTTATCGCCTTTTAATGGCGAAGCCTTTTTAAATCCAATATTTGAAACTTTTATATATTCAATTTGACAAAATAAACCTTTTCTTTAGAATCATTAAATAAGAATTTAGTTTCAATAATGTTTTGGTGTTTTTCTGATGACTTTCATATTTGGGTGAATAGTGAAAAATACTATATTTTAACTGAAAACAACTTTTTTAATCAATATAATTAATAGTGTTAATTTATATATTTTAATTGTTTGGAAGTATAAATAGATTATATTTTTACCATTTAATCTAATGATGGTCATTTAAAGTAATTTCACTTTGAAATTGGACATAAATAAGTGTCAAACTTTTGATAGTTTTTATTTCTTAAAAATACTCCTTTTTGTTTTGACAGTGGGAATTAATTTTAAATACATAAATTAAACTTTTCTGTTTTGAATTTGGTAAAATAGACTTCATTATTGAATTCTTAAAATTAAAATTAGCTTAGGGTATGTTTTTTGTATTTTTCTGAAAACTTTTAATTTTTAATGAATAGTGAAAAACACTGAGTTATAGTTTAAAACCGAATTTTTATTTAAATAATTATTTATTTTATATAAATTTATTTTAGGTGAAAATATATATATAATACCTATATATGTTCAATGTAATTAATTAGAGTTATTTTATAATAATTTTAGATATATAAAAATTTTATTGAACTTTTCACCGTCTTTTACCCACCTCCTAGGAGAATTTTTAAATTCACATAAAACCTAATTTTACCTCTCTGTGAGTTTAATTTCTAAAATCCAAGAGACAAGGTTAATATCAAGGATTAAAATGTGGTTCAACAAGATAAAATTAATTTTTGGTGAATAGTAACTTTTACTTTTATTTACCATGGTTAACAGTGAATAGGGTAATTAAGGGTAAAAATGATGTTATTATTACCCTAACACATGTCCTAATTCTATTGGATAAGTGTAACTTGACTGAAAACAACCTTAGGAATAAAATATAACCCTTTAGGTCCACATGGATTATATTAGGACATTTATTATTATTTAATTTATAGAAGAGTTAAAAGTGTGAAATTCAATGTTTATTAACTAAACAATTTTTAATATGGGGTTATACATAAGATAAATTCGACTATAAATATTAATTATAAATATAAAAAGATATTTTATATCATGGTATTTTATTTATAATTTTTAGACATTATATAATTAAATTTATTTATGACACAATGATGATACAATAATTATCTTATTAATGAAAGAATCAAATAAATGGTATTATAAATAATTAAATAAATATAATTACAAAATTTTTATGACATCCACGAATTTTCTAGGTGACTATTAAATTTTATAGATTATTAAATGTATCATGTTCCAGGTAATAATGTTGTGATGACTTTTACAAAAACAAAATACCAAATAATGACAAAATTGACATAAATTAATATTTAAAATAAATACTATATTATTGGTTGATATAATATTCCTAAAGATGTAAGGTTAGGCCAAAGGGATTTAATAATATTATATATGTCATTAATGTGCACTTGAGGTTCTCTTGGAAGTTTAGAGTATGTTTATTAACCATATATAGTAATAATACAAGAAGACAAGGTCAAAGTTAAACTATTTAACTAAGAGTTAAATCTAAATGATAAGGTTAAAATAGTAACCTAAACTTGTCTAAAACCTATTGGTTGAGAGTATTTCGACCCATAAACACCTAAAGATCGAAATAAATTAATTTTAAACCATTATAAACCGAATATGATTTTATAATAAATTAATAATTTAATCATTTCCTAAAGTGACCCTCACCCCTTTTATTAAAGGGAACATCCCCTTCTCTCAAAATCACACCTCCAAACCCATTTTGCTCTGCCAAAACATATCCAAGTATCCTCACAACTTCCTTAAATTTAACCTATAGGCCTTAGTTTGATCAAAAATCCAACCTAAGAATACCTTTTGATCAAATCAAAAGGAAGAACCCGAAGAAGAGGTAATGATTTCACCACCCTCTTTCAAGTTCATTTCTTCTTCCACTTCTTCATTCTTTGTTATTTCCATTATAAAATAATAACTCCAGTATATTCTATATTCTATGATTTTATTATAAATATTGCACAACTATATCATTTACCCTATCCATCTTATGAATGATAATGTCACCATGCGTGCGTACGTATGGCTTACCGTCTCCACGTTGTGGTGTAATTTGTTATTCAACACTATGTTATTTGGATGGATATAATGATTAGTAATATGTATATAAATAATGAAAATAACACGATAATGTCCCTATAAAATTAATATACCATCCAATTCCACACCTTTAAAGAAATGATATTGTCTCTCGTGCGTACGTATGGATTACCGTCTCCACGATGCGATGAGATTCTTTTCCACATTCACCAATCATCGACGATTATAAAAATATATATTACTAATATATTTTTATATATGACTTAATAATGCTACTAGAAATATATATATATATATGTGTTCTTACATATATTTTATTCACTTAGTTATGTCAATACGTTATGAAAACGGAAACAACATTTATGTGTACGTACGGACTATCGTCTCCATAAACGGTGTCTTCCATTTCATACATATATCTATTATACATATTTATATTATAAATATATTTGATATATAAATTTTGTTTTATATTATGGGATTATTTAAATCATGATCAAAGTGATACAATCAATAGTAACAAGTTAAAACACATACGATAAAGAAAGCCATTATTACCCGAAATGTTAATTTAACATGGAAATTATTATTAAATGGGTAGTATAAAGTCATAAATGAATATTGAATGATATCATAAATATTAATATGGTTCTGTTATAATTTAATAACATACTAAGGTCATCATACATGAGGTTAAATTTACCCTCTACTAATGGAAAGTGCAAGGTAATGGGTTTTCATCTCACTTCTTATTCCCGTGAGATTCGTGCCATATTGCCACTCTTACCTTTTCTATGGCATATGTACTTACCAAAATTGTATTCTTTGTGTAATACACTTTAATTTATGTGTGTTTAAATATTCATTGTAAGATACCTCTTTCATGGTGTGTATGTTTCATAAGAAACCAAATTTGTAATGGTTAATTCTACAATCTCTTCATTATCTGAGGTTGTTTATACGTAATTATCTAATGGGACCTCTTTATCATTAACATCCACATTTCTTAAAAATATATTTCAAATCATTATTACTATTTTATAGAATATTGGTTAAAGTAATTTATACCCTTGTTTGACTTTTTATAAGATGTTTATAAGGGAATCTTTCCGTGGTTTTCCAAACAAGGTCCTTTTTAACTTTTTCAACAAAATTAAGGTAAGAATGTCTTTTTTTATCTTATACGGTGGGTGCGGCTATTTTCTGCCATTATAAAATTGTCGAAACATCCCTTACAATTTTATAATAATATTTTCAAATTAAATTTTTTATTTTGTAATTATTTTACTTTTAAATGATTTAAAAAATAGAGATATTTCTCTAAAATAGTTTTGATTTCATCAATGTCAACATCCTTGGATGGATTTTAATATTATTTAAAGTTGATTTATTATGATACAAAACTTCTATATTTTATTGAAGGTTTTCTGAAATGTTTGACTGTGAATGTTTTATTTTTATACCATTCATGGTTTATGGAGAATGTATTGACATTTCGTATTCTAGTATTAATACGAATGTTTATGTTATGTTTAAACATGTCCATATGAAAAATGATTTGGACTTAATAAGTGACGGGTGGAGCCCGCTATAGCTCCTCGACGCATCAGTAGGTCTAATGAGACAAACTAGTGTCTTGGAACAAGTCATTGACAAAATAATATTTGTAGTCTGGGGACAAGACCTTCAATATGTGGTTATGATAGTCTGTCATTATGAATTCCACCAATATGAAAGTGGTTAGTGATATTGCATGTGATTATTTGAAAAGAATAGTATCCATGTGAATAAGTAAATGGAATTACATTTTTTTATTTTTCCATATTATGCTGAAGTTCAAGATTAAAAGGATTTTTTTTATTTATACATTGACTAAAATGTTTATGCTTATTTATGAATGTTTCTGAGGTATTGTTATCCTTAATGAGCATCTGAGCTCACCCCTTTCTATGTTTTATTTTTCCCAGGATTGCAAGAAGTTTATTGTGATTGATATGCAGGGTTAAGCCAAAAGAGTAATGGAATTCATAAAGAATCATTTATTTTGTTTTGTATTTTATAAATTTTAATGTAATATTCATGTATGTAATATATTTTCCAAGACTGCAAAACCGATCGGTCCTTCTGGACATGATTCCTTGTAATCATGATAGTGTATTAAAATAATGCACCGACTTTGGGTAACTAGGTTGGGGCATTATAGGTTTGGTTCATTGTTTCATGGAACTAGTAATCTACTTACTCTCATGAAAAATATCATACAATAAAGAATTATCAATCATTAAAAACATCTTCTTAATTTTTATACAAGGAAATCTATATATTTAAAAGGCACGTAAAAACAAGGAAGTGATCATAGAACTTACAAAACCTACCCTCCTCTCTAGAGACATGTATTTTCCTTTCAAATTCAAAATTTTAGCTACGATTTGGGAGAAAAATATTTCCTTAATTAAACTCTTTACATTTTCAAGAAAAACAATGGAACACCTTAGTAATCAAAAAGTTAGGACCAACTTCTAACTCACACGGTCCTAGAAACTATGTTTTACTTATAGATGAATACTCTATATCTGAACATAGTGAATGATGTTTTCTAGTAAATTGACTAATTGTAAAGATCATTATAATTATTGAAGATGTATTTGATAGCTACAGTTTTCAGGTTATATAATTCTATAAATAGAATAATATCATAAACATATATCATGTGTGGGGGTACAACAAGGTTATGTATAATATTAATTTGTTTATAGAAACTAGTATTGGTAATATCAATGAGAAATTTACTCAAATAATCCTTATAATTAGAAAAAAAAAATACAGAGATAAGGACTCCATTCCTTGCATCTAGATAAAAATCAAAGTATCCTTTTTTGGATTCATTCATATGTGTAGAATGTCGTATTATTTTGTGGATATAATTAATCAATTTGTCAAATGAATTTGAGAAACCATAAATTTCAATGAAATCCAAAATAATACTATATCATGGTTTCAAAGGAATAAATGATATCAATATTCTATAAAAAATTTACATCTTTTTTCCAGTTCTCTAAGATATTATAACAATGTAATGTAGTGAAGATATATTTTTAGATACTCTTTTAGGTAAAAACCAAAACTAATTAGTATTAATAATATCTCCAATGATAATTCCAATTCTTGAGGCCATGATTTTGTTGATGATACTAGGGATGGTATTCCTGATGTAAACTCGAGTCAATTAATTGATGTCAACTAGATACGCTTTCTTAGGATGAAGTGAAAGGATGTGAGATTTATTTCAATGTGGAATTGAGGAATGGAAAAATAATTCTCTCAGTTTATTTTCAATTTCTACTTGTAATATGTCCCATTAGAATGTAAAGAATTTTTTTTAAACTATTTATGTTGAACATCGTGTTTTATATATAATGAAAGTAATGAAATCTTTATTTCACCATCATAGGGAATTGTGATTAAAAACTATTTGTGGTTTTCTTCAATGAATATTTAAACTCTATAAACCAAGTAGGGGTTTTTACCTTTCTCGTCATCATTTTTCATCATTTGAATGTATTATACCATAGCCATTGATATATCTACATCATATGTAAATAGAAAATATTAAATTTAAATAGCATCAATTCCTTTTCATACTATTTTTTACTTCTCTAATCATATAAATAATCTTGAATTCCAATCTTTATATTATATCCATCTCAAAATATATAATTTTTTGGACAATTTTACTTTTAATATAAGGATGATTTCAAAGATAAATATTATTTTAATGTCATCTTGGGATGGTAAATACTATATTTTATTCTGAATATTAAAATATTCCAATCCCCTTCACTGTATTTAAAAGCATCATTAATTTTAGAGAAATTTGACTTTTCTAGTCCATAAAAAGTGTTTTAACTTTCCTAATACATCATTCCAACTTTTGAATAGGTACACCATTTCATTCAAACCTAAATCCATGAATCATAATTTCCCTGAATGAAAAAATTGTCTTCAATGAATTATTGAATTTCCAAAGAAAATGTGATTAAATCCTATCATTAATTCAGATATCAAAAAACATAGTATTTTTTTAGATTTGAATCATGGAAGAGTAGATTTGGTTATCTAGAGAGGAATATTATTTTCATTAATGTGTTATAGAAATATATCATGTTTTCTCACTTGTTTCCCACTTACACTATATCAACTCTAGGTAGATTCTAAACTAGATACTATTACTTTAATGGGGATACAATAGCTGAAAAAGAAATATAATTCATCAGATGAAATCCTGTTGAAATTGGAACCATTATTAATTTATGGTATTTGTACAATGTTGAAATTTCTAATAAATGTATTTATTTAATTTTGTTGACTATTGAATACAGAAGACTCTCCTAATTTATCCCTTTTATTCATATATTATATGAATTCATATATAAATGATACATTTATAGTTTCATTATAATAAAGAACAAAATTAATGACATGCTAAAACCTAACTCATCATGAAGTTACTTGTACGTAAGGGAAGACCAATTCAAGGATTTCCACTTCTCAAAAATCATTATAGGCTCATAAATCCCAAACAAAATATTACTATCAATGTAATTTATAATGGTCATGGAAGTTGAATCATGGATAATCCCTTAGCAATTCGAAAATAATATATTTATATTAATCATAATTCTTACCTACCCATTTTTTTGGATTATTATTCTCATCTTTTAAGGATATTTTATTATCTTTTACTTTTGTTTTTTTGTTTTTTAGTAATGATATAATTTTTCATAGGGTTATCATTTTTCCCATGGATATGAGATTTCCCAACTCCAATAGGATTTTCTTTTTACACAATATGGGAAGATGAATCAATTGTATGTGCCTGGAATTTGGCCTCAATTGGTTTATATCTATTTCTAAATGGTTTAAATATATGTGATGATTTAGTTAGCCTCCAATAAATTACTTTTTCTGAGGGAACATATGTTAATGGATCCTCCCACACATTAATTTTATGGATGGAACCACTGATTCATCTTCGATGCTTTATCCTATAATGTACCTCCTAGGAAGTTTAATATTATAGAATTTGTTACTAGATTTTTCTTTTTCGAGTAAAATTGATCATCTATCAACATGGGTACTTATATCTACCTATAAACATAAATGGTAGGAACATTAGGGGTGTTTTGAAGGTACATATTTATCATTCCCCATGGAAATAAAATGCTCCCTAATTATTATTACCTCATCATCCACATCCTTGAATGGGATAAATACCATATCTTCTACAAGTTCCATTTTCTCCCCTAAAAAAGAGAAAACATCACCATCGATGTAGTTTACTAGTGTTTATCAGATGTTATTTTGGTTACATATTTAGTAATAGGAATGTTAGTTTCACAGCTATGTTTAGCCACAATGTTTCCATGTGGCTTCTCCACAATATAAGTTTCAAATTGGTAATTTGGATTTGGCATATTTTCCTATTACAATCCAACATATAGCATTGATGTTGATGGATCATGGATTTTCTAATTTTAGTTTTTATCATTAAATATTAAGTATATTCATCATGTAACCTTATATTTAAAATATTGCATAATAGTTTCCTCATAAATTCAATATTAATATGACCAATGAGATTGTAGCCCATGAAAAATTTGGACTACAACTCACACTTAATTTCAAGAATAACACATTCCTCTAATGTAGTGAGGATAACATATTCTTATATAGAAGCTTCTAGATCAACAACAACAAAATCCTTAGAAAATATTACTTAGAATGGTTTTATGGTTTCTATATTAAATTTTATCGGTGTTCCAACAAATGAGGTAATGTACTATATAATTTTGGGTTTCATGTATTGGTAATTCAACTTCATAATGTGAATACATATCTCCAAAAAAATTTATCATTTAATAGGATAAATTATCAAACTCATTCTTGATTTCTGAGTTTGTTTGGTTTTAGTAAATATGATTCAAACATCCATGTATTTTCTTTAGACTCATATTATGAATACACAATATGATAATAACCCTTTCCCATTGTTTCCAATTTTTTAGTCCTTAAATCTCCATATCATGGAAATATTGTTTTATAACTCATTAAAATTTTGGATCTTGTCCCTTTTTTATGTACATACCCTAGAAGTGATAGAGTACATATAGTCAAGTCGGGTTAGAACACATCTTCCCCTCAATGTATTGATCAACCACCTACTTGAAAGGTTACATATCCTAAAGATTTTATCTGTATACAACATACAAAAACTTATATTTAAACATATGTCATGTAATTTTTAATATTATAACCTATATTGACCACATAACCTACAACAACACCGGTAGAAATTTGGAGACTTATTTCCAATATCCCAACTAACATTCCCTCACCACAGCCACATCATCAGATAGTTTCCTACAATGTCAGTCACTCAATATTTTTAGTCACAAACATAAATATTGAAACCCCCCATCTTATGAGAATTCACATCCATATGATCTTATATGGTCATTTCATACATTTATCTAGGAACGTCATCCTAACTAATTTTCAAGCCTCACAATCTATCATATAATGAGAAACCCTTATATACCTATATGAATATGTTATTTAATGAATAAAAATTTCACCATAATCCCCTACTAAATGAAAAGCAATTAGATAGGATCATTGATTGAACATTAAAATTTCATACGTAATTCCCGAAATCAGACCACTAATTTAAAGGTTCATAGCTTATTATAAAATTTTTGAAATCAATTCATTTGGGTAATAAAAATATTGGATAATATTTATTAAAATATGAATTATAACCAAGGGGGTTGTGGTTGACGGCATGTATTCTTTGCGTATGTGTGATAGAAGTATGTAAACCTGTGTTTGAGGGAGGAATGGTACTAGGTACAGTAGAATGTGTGACATAGGTGAGTGAGCATGGGAAGCCATAGGCAGGGGTGACCATAATCAGGGGGGACATAGGTGGGAGGCATGTAATATCAATAGGGGGAGGATGACATGGAATGTAATGTACGTGGTGGAAACTAAACAATTATGTAGGATAAGGTAAATATAGAATATTTACATTGGAATTTTGGGACATTCCCTAGGGCCCCTTGGAAAATTACACATATGGGCCTTTATAGGCCATTTGAAATTTTATTAGGTTCATATGGGTACTGTGGAATTCTATATGGGAGGGATAAGGATTTACTTGCTTGTGTACCTAAAGTAAATGTGTTTATTTTATTTAATCCCTCCATCAAAAATAAAGAATAAGTGGCATATATTTTAAAATAATTATATAACTCTTAAAAACTATATGAA
This sequence comes from Viscum album, assembly GCA_963277665.1. Taxonomy (NCBI): domain Eukaryota; kingdom Viridiplantae; phylum Streptophyta; class Magnoliopsida; order Santalales; family Viscaceae; genus Viscum; species Viscum album. The sequence continues at coordinate 1,141,458,480 of OY728159.1, read as the reverse complement.
AACATAAAATAATCATAATAATGGTAATAATAGTTTTTAAAAATACTCATAATCATATTTCCTATTAAAAAGTAAATCTATTAATTTCATTAAAGGCATCACACATATTTTTAAATAATGACATGCATCATAAAAATCATAATTAAAGGGCCATTATAAAATTCAAATAAAAATTTGGATATTTTCACACTAAAGAAAAATTATGTTAAAAGTTTTGTAATAATATGAACAAATTTTTGTATGGATTACTAATAGTTCATTAGTAATTGGATTACATTTTTCTATATAGGGTTACAGTGCATGGTTTACTAATGATGAAATTTCCATCAACTTTCAAAAATATTATTTTTAAACATAAGATCACTTGATATTAAAATATTTTATTATTTAATAAAAATATGGTATTAAATTTTCCCTAATGAATATGTTTTGATTCATGAATTATTATTAACAGATATAGTTGATATGTATAATAACGATCACAACACTACTACAAAAGCGGGCTTTAATAGCGCTAAAAAAGCGTTGCAAAACTCAGCACTGATAAAGGGGGTACCCTTTATCAGCACTTACTGAAAGCTGATAAAGGGGTACTTTATCAGCACACCTTTAACATTGATAAACTGATCCTTTATCAACACTTCTTTAGCACTGATAAAGGTGGTGTTAATGAGCACTTTTTTAGCACTGATAAAACCACCATTTATCAGCACTAAAAAAGCGCTGATAAATGCCCTGCCTGCTACTACGAAAAAATCTACAACCGCACACCCGAACACCTACAAAAAAATCAGCATGTCAATAATCTAATTAAAGCAAGTATACCCATAAAAAATTAACACATAAATAATTAGCTAATTATACCAAGTGTACCCATACAACAAGTATACATGTACACCACTAACAAATAATTCATACGTTAATTATGTACATAAAGAATTCAATTCAGAATTCAGGGAGTTGGGGGGTTGTTCAAGGGTTTGAGGTGGCTATCCAAGTGGGGTAGGGGGTGTTTGGGGGGGCTTTCCAGGGGGTGGGCTGGTGTCCAAGGTGTCAGGGGGGTCTTAAAGGGGGTGGGGGTTCTAAAGAGGTGGGGCTGTCCTACGGGTGGATTGGTGTCCAGGGGGGTGGGGAGGTCCAGGGGTTTGGTGGGGTTGACTTGTACACATCACCAAGGACCCTTGGATCATTCTTATAAAAGATCAAGGCAATCCGAATGCGTTTGGTCGGATCTTCATAGGTCAGTTGCTGTTTTCAATTAAAATTGTGTCCATTTTAAACAAAACAGATCCCATTTGAGTGCTAGCAGCCACACCGTGCCTCATATTGAGGCGGGGTTGACTCGTACACGTCACAAAAGACCCATATATCGTTCTCCTAAAGGATCAAGACAATCCAAATGATTTTGGTCGGATTTTCATAGGTCAGCTGTCGTTTTCTTTTAAAATTGTGTCCATTTTAAACAAAAGAGAGACCCATTGAGTGATATCAGCCACACCGTTCCTGAGATTGAGGTGGCGATGACTGGTACACAACACAAAGGACCATTGGATCATTCTCTTAAAGGATCAACACAATCCAAATACGTTTGGTTGGATTTCGTAGGTCAATGGTTGTTTTCACTTAAAATCATCTCCATTTAAAAAAAAGATAGACCCTATGAGTGCTAGCGGCCACACCGTTCCTCGTATTGAGGCGGTTTTGACTCATACACATTACAAAGGACTCGTGGATCATTCTCTTTAAGGATAAACACAATGTGAATGTGTTTGGTTGGATTTTCATAGGTCAGTTTTTGTTTTCAATTAAAATTGTGTCCATTTAAAAAAAAGAGAGACCCTTTGAGTGATATAAACCACACCATGCCTCGAATTGAGGCGAAGATTACTCGTACACATCACAAAGGACCATTGAATCATTCTACTAAAGGAAAAACACAATACGAATGCATTTGTTTGAATTTATGTAGGTCAGTTTTTGTTTTCACTTAAAATTGTGTCCATTTTAAACAAAATAGAGACCCTTTGAGTGGTACCGGCCACACCGTGCCTTGAATTGAGTCGTTGTTGACTCTTACACATCACCAATGACCCTTGGATAATTCTTATAAATGATCAAGGAAATAATAATGTGTTTGTTTGGATTTTCATAGGTTAGTTGTTGTTTTCAATTATAATTGTGTCCATTTTAAACAAAAGAGAGACCCTTTGAGTACTAGCGGCCACACCGTGCCTCAGATTGAGGCGGGGTTGACTTTTACACGTCAAAAAGTACCCATGTATCATTTTACTAAAGGATCAAGACAATATGAATGCATTTCGTTGGATTTTCGTATGTCTTTTTTTGTTTTCACTTAAAATCGTGTCCATTTTAAACAAAATAGAGACCCTTTGAGTGGTACCACCTAAATCGTGCCTTGTATTGAGGAGGGGATGACTAGTACACATCACCAAGGACCCTTGGATCGTTCTCATATAATATCAAGGCAATCCGAATTCTTTTGGTTGGATTTTCATGGGTTAGTTTTTGTTTTTCAATTAAAATAGTGTCCATTTTAAACAAAAGAGATACTCTTAGAGTGGTAGAAACCACACCGTTCCTCAGATTGAGGTGGGAATTACTTTTACACATCACCAAGGACCATTGGATAGTTCTCATAAATGATCAATGAAATATGAATGCGTTTGGTCAGATTTTCATAGGTCAGTAGCGGTATTCAATTAAAATTGTGTGCATTTTAAACAAAAGAGAGACCCAATTGAGTGCTAGCGGCCACACAGTGCCTCGGATTGAAGAAGGGATGACTCTTACACATAAAAAGGACCCTTGGATAATTCTAATAAAGGATCCACACAATACGAATGAGTTTGGTTGAATTTATATAGGTTAGTTTTTGTTTTCACTTAAAATCGTGCCCATTTTATTCAAAATAGAGACCCTTTGAGTGGTAGCAGCCACAAAGTGCCTTGTATTGAGACAGGGTTGACTCTTACACATCACCAAGGACCCTTGGATCGTTCTTATAAAATATCAAGTCATCCAAATGCGTTTGGTCAGATTTCTGTAGGTTAGTTGTTGTTTTCACTTAAAATCGTGTCCATTTTAAACAAAATAGAGACCCTTTGAGTTGTACTAGCCACACCGTGCCTTAGATTGAGGTGGGGTTGACTCGTACATGTCAGAAATGACCCTGGATCATTCTTATAAAATATCAAGTCAATCCTCATGCGTTTGTTTGGATTTTCAGAGGCTAGTTGTTGTTTTCAATTGAAATTGTGTCCATTTTAAACAAAAGAGAGACCCTTTGAGTGCTAGCGGCCACACCGTGCCTTCGATTGAAGTAGGGATGACTTTTAAATGTCAAAAAGTACCCTTGAATCATTATATTAAAGGATTAACACAATCTGAATGCTTTTGGTCGAATTTATGTAGGTCAGTTGTTGTTTTCACTTAAAATCGTGTCCATTTTAAACAAAATAGAGACCCTTTCAGTGGTACAATATACACCATGCCTCGGATTAAGGTGTAGTTGACTCTTACATGACACCATGGACCCTTGGAACATTCTTATAAAATATAAAGGCAATTAGAATGCATTTGGTAAGATTTACGTAGGTCAGTTGTTGTTTTCACTTAAAATCGTGTCCATTTTTTACAAAATAGAGACCCTTTGAGTGGTACTGGCCAGACCGTGCAACATATTGAGGCGGGGTTGAGTCTTAAACATCACCAAGGACCCTTGGAACGTTCTTATAAAAGATAAAGTAAATATAAATGCTTTTGGTCTTATTTTCATAGGTCATTTGTTGTTTTCAATTAAAATTGTGTCCATTTTAAACAAAAGAGAGACCCTTTGAGTTCTAGCGGCCACACCATTCCTTGGATTGAGGAGGGGTTGACTCATACATATCACAAAGGACCCCCAGATCTTTCTCCTAAATTATCAAGACAATTTGAATGCGTTTGGTCTGATTTTCATAGGTCAATTGTTGTTTTCAATTAAAATTGTGTCCATTTTAAACAAAAGAGAGACCCTTTGAGTGCTAGCGGCCACACCCTGCCTCGTATTGAGGCGAGGTTGACTCTTACATGTCACAAAATACTCTTGTATCATTATCCTAAAGTATCAAGACAATCTGAATGAGTTTTGTTAGATTTTCATATGTCAGTTGTTGTTTTCACTTAAAATCGTGTCCATTTTAAACAAAATAGAGACCCTTTGAGTGGTATCGGCCACACCGTGCCTCGGATTGAGGCAGGGATGGCTTGTAAGCATCAAAAAGGAACCTTGGATCGTTTTCATAAAAGATCAAGGAAATACGAATGTGTTTGGTTGGATTTTCATAGGTCAGTTGTTGTTTTCAATTAAAATTGTGTCCATTTTAAATGAAAGAGATACCCTTTGAGTGGTACCGGCCACACCATGCCTCGTATTGAGGCAGGGATGACTCCTACATGTCACCAATGACCCTTGGATTGTTCTCATAAAATATCAAGGCAATATGAATGCATTTGGTTGGATTTTCATAGGTTAGTTGTTGTTTTTAAATAAAATTGTGTCCATTTTACACAAAAGAGAGACCCTATGAGTGATAGCGGCCACATAGTGCCTCAGATTGAGGCAAGGATGACTCTTACACGTCACAAAGGACCCATGGATTGTTCTCCTAAAGGATCAACACAATCCTAATTTGTTTGGTTAGATTTCCGTAGGTCAGTTGTTGTTTTCACTTAAAATCGTGTCCATTTTAAACAAAATAGAGGCCCTTTGAGTGGTACCAGCCAAACCATTACTCAGATTGAGGCAGGGTTGACTAATACATGTAACCAAGGACCATTGGATTGTTCTTATAAATTATCAAGTCAATACAAATTCGTTTGGTTAGATTTCATAGGTCAGTTGTTGTTTTCAATTAAAATTGTGTCCATTTTAATCAAAAGAGAGACCCTTTTTGTGCTAGAGGCCAGACCATGCCTCGGATTGAGGCGGGGTTGACACCTACATGTCAAAAAGACATGTGGATCATTCTACTAATGAATCAACACAATATTAATGTGTTTTGTTCCAATTTTCGAACGTCAGTTATTGTTTTCACTTAAAATCGTGTCCATTTTAAACAAAATAGAGACCCTTTGAGTGGTACCGGCCACACCATGCCTCATATTGAGGTGGGGTTGACTCAAACAAATAACCAAGGACCCTTTTATTGTTCTTATAAAATATCGAGGAAATCCGAATGCGTTTGGTTGGATTTTCATAGGTCATTTATTGTTTTCCATTAAAATTGTGTCCATTTTAAACAAAATAGAGACCTTTTGAGTGCTAACTGCCACACCATGCCTTGGATTGAGGTAGGGTTGACTTGTACTTGTCAAAAAGGTCCTGGGAATCATTATCCTAAAGGATCAAGACAATCCTAATGCCTTTGGTCAGAATTTCATACGTTTGTTTTTTTTCACTTAAAATTGTGTCCATTTTAAAATAAAATAGAGACTCATTGAGTGGTACCGGCCACACCGTGCCTCAGATTGAGGCGGGGATGACTCTTTCACATCACCAATGACCCTTGGATAATTCTACTAAAATATCACGGCAATCCTAATTCTTTTTGTTGGATTTTCATAGGTTAGTTGTTGTTTTCAATTAAAATTGTGTCCATTTTAAACAAAAGAGATACCCTTTGAGTGGTATCGGCCACACCGTGCCTGGGATTGAAGAGGGTATGACTCATACACGTCACCAAGGACCCCTGGATCATTCTAATAAAATATCAAGGCAATCCTAATGCGTCTGATTGTATTTTCATAGGTTAGTTGTGGTTTTCAATTAAAATTGTGTCAATTTTAAACAAAAGAGAGACAATTTGAGTGCTAGCGGCCACTGTGTGTCTCATATTGAGGTGGGGATGACTCATACACATCTTAAAGGACCCATGGATAGTTATCCTAAAGGATAAACAAAATCCTAATGCGTTTGGTCAGATTTCCATCGGTTAGTTGTTGTTTTCGATTAAAATAGTGTCCATTTTAAACAAAAGACAGACCCTTTGAGTGGTACCGGCCACACCGTGCCTCGGATTGAGGCGGGGATGACTCGTAGACATCACAAAGCACATGTGGATCATTCTCCTAAACTATCAAGGAAATCTGAATGCGTTTAGTCGTATTTCTGTAGGTTAGTTGTTGTTTTCAATTAAAATTGGTTCCATTTTAAACAAAAGAGAGACCATTTGAGTGATAGCAGCCACACCATGCCTCGGATTGAGGCAGGGATGACTCTTACATGTCATAAAGGACCATTTAATCATTCTCCTAATGAATCAACACAATCTGATTGTTTTTGGTCAGATTTCCATAGGTCAGTTGTTGTTTTCACTTAAAATCGTGTCCATTTTAGACAAAATAGAGACCCTTTGAGTGGTTCATCATTCTTACATGTTGTTGGTGCATATCATCTGTTAAAATGGGAAAATGACTCATTGGATAAAGGATGTTTTATTTAATAACAATTAAAATTTTCCTACAAACATTTACATACAACAATGTTTCATCTTTTGACCCCCTTAACCCCACTCAAAAATGATCACCTATTGTACATGTCCCCAAGTCAGATCTTCATTGTATTTGTGTAAAATCTGCCATCAGGTATACGGCCCACTCATTTCTGAACACATCTATATCATCTTGTGAGTATGATACTTTTCAGCAGTAAGAGTAGTACTAAAAAATATAAAAAAAATAATTAATAAATAACTTAAACGAACTAGTAGTTGTTTTTGAAAATAACTCTTTAAGGATGCTAGTTTGTTGATGAAAACCGATCTCTTTCATAAATTTACAAAAATAATAATCGCAATAATTATCGTTTTTTTGTTTTGGACACTACAAAAAAATTGATCATTAGGAGAATAAGTAACTTGTGTTGAGATGTGTTTGGATAGTGAAATTTTATTTATATACCCTGATATTTTTCCAGACATAGTAATTTCTCACCTCCTTATGCTTAGCCCATATCCTCATTCCTTTTTTAGACGATAATGATACACTGCCCAATCATAACAGAATCCTCAGTAAAAGATAATATAAATTATATTACTTGATGTTTAGACCTAAAATGTAAGATGTAGTGTCTTACAGATTCACAAACTCTATCATGTGTGGTCGGTTTGATGGATATCCTTGCATTGAATCCAGAAAATAAATATTTAGAGTATCCAAGTTCACAGAAATTAGCAATTACTGTTTCCTAAAAACAACAAAAGAAATAAGTAATAAAAAAATTGAAAATATAATTGACATGCTTTAATAGTATAGTATTACCCCTGCATGGTTGGTATTAAGAAATGTTTGTCATCTGTAATATTTCTTTCAAGTGTTTTCAGAATGTTGTTCACTATTGCATCCCTTTTTGATGGCTCTATTTTTGTTAGGTGTGTTGATGTGATATGAGGACTAACGAGTCCAAATCATGGCTAATGGGAAAATTCCTTCAACTATTTTTCATAAATGCATCTGTAAACAATATAAAATGCATTTAGTCATAATTTTCACATCAGATTAGCTTTTAGAAAATCAATTCATGGAAACATACCTCATATATACATTTTCCACTGTGACGCCTAGCTAACCATTTTGAAGGATCTCATTTTCATTTTCAGCAGAAATGAAATCTTGATTTTCTTCTCCGTATATATTCTCATCAAAAACCACTATATGACTATTACCATCTTCTAGATTCGTATCCACATGAGTCTTCAATTCTAGTAAATGTGGATAGAGAACAAGTGGTTTTATTGTGATTTCAGTAGCTCCTTGGGATCGGTTGGTCGATCCTTTAGATGGTTTTGAGACGACATTTGTCACCCCCTTTCCTTTCTCTGTCCATAACAAAAATAATTGGTTCAGACCCTTTTTTCATTAATTGTTAAGGGTTTAGCTTGAAAAAAAGAAATAAATACCTCTTTGTATGCATGTACTCTTACAAGTTGTGACGGCCATGCAATGAATGTCCCAATATCCTTTTTAACCGTATGAATATCATCGTCATTAAGTGGAATAGGTAGCTCTGCATTTCACTCATGAGCTACAGTAATCATTACTTTTAGATGATCTTTTGGAAGTGGTCTATTATGTAGTGTGTAATCTGGGATATTGAACAATGTAGCCCTAGCCACAAGGTGATAGGTGGGTGTTGATAGATATAAATCACAATTATTATCACCCTGTAGAAGATCAGTACAGAAAAATTGTCAGTGTTTGTCTGATTCACATTTCATGGGAAAAATTATTATAATATTGATTACCATGGCAAAGATGGTTCATTGAGGTGAATGGATCACCTCAAAGCTGGTGGGGGTGGGGTGGGATGTTCACGCACTGGTTGTTCCTGAGTTGTGTCTTCCCTTTTCTTCCCACCCATAAAAGTTTCTATAAACTCTCCCTACCATTGCAAACTTTTTTCAAGGGTTGCAATTTTTTCTCTCATTTCTTCCAATTTTTCATCTGTATCATCCATTTTTTTCTTCTTCTCAAAATATACTCGTGGTGTCACCCCAAACCATGCACCTATGACACGACTATATTTTTATGGTTGCTTCAAAGCCGTCGATAATAGGTTTGTATCCGCTACTGGAGTAGCAGATTCTTGTTACTGTCAGATATAGGAAAATAACTAATTATTTTTATGTAATAATAATTTAAAACAAATCTTTTTATAGTCGTGTCATACTTACAAATATTTCCCACACTTTCTATGTGTTTTCATCTACTAACATCCCTTATTTGTTCACACAATCCTCCTTCCATAGCACATGACATGGGATGGAAGTGAATTTGGTTTTAGAGTCATCAATCTATATATAAACATAGAAAGATAATTATGATGTTGTTTATTGGCACCTAACAATATTACTATAAATTTAAAATACGTACCGTTTTCTTTTCTAATCAAACGTACCCCATCCTTGATTTACGATAGGGGTTTGTTGGTTTTGATACTCATTCCTTATTTTCAGTATATAGTTTCTATTTCATAAATGAAATATTGACAATCAAAGTGATGAATATAGGAACACTCAAACAAGGTATTATCACCCAAAATGTACCTGAAACTTCTCATCCACACAATGGCAAAAAAATTCATCCCATACTTCTTGGGATATCAAGTGATCATAGAAAATGGGTGGGTGCAGGTTTATTTTACCTTTGGAATCTTTCAGGTGACATCTTGTTAAAATAGTGCGAAAACCTCGATGAATCCTTCATGCGAGCCTTAGTACATAATCCTTGTGTGAATCTTCTACTATAAATGTACTCTGTAAGAGATTGAGAAGATTAATACATTGTTTCATTATTTTATTTTCTAGTAAATTAATGAAATAAAGTCATAATGTTACCATAATTTCTTCCCAGATCACATCCTTCAGCCCGGACACAACATGGTGCCATGAATCTATGTCAATCAACATGTGTTTCTGAGTGACAACTCCAATGTAGCTACTAAAAATAGACTTGTTGAGATCCACATGTTGGCCTCATGAATTCCATCCGACTTCAAATTTGATGCCTTTGATTTTCGCCTTAAGAATTTTGGCTAACACCATCAAACTACGATGCAGCTATGTTTTTTGCGACATCGGTACTTCATTCAAGACCATTTCATCGATATAAACATCATTTATTTGTTTATCTGAAATGGTATCAATGGAATGTATTGATGGTTGTTAGACCTCAACACTAGGATCAGAAGGAGCAGCAACAGCAGGAGCCGCAACAGCAGGAGCAGCAGCAGCCGTAGCAAGAGTACCAAGAGAAGCAGGAGCCGCAGTAGGAGGAGCAACAGGAGCAACAGGAGCCGCAGTAGGAGAAGCATCAGGAGCTGCAGGAGCAGCAGGAGTAGTAGCAACAGCCGCAACAGCAGAAACAACTTGAGATAATTTTTCATCCTCAAGGTTAGGAGTAGCAGGAGCCGCAGTAGGAGGATTAGATGAAGCAACAGGAGCCGCAACAAGAGCAGCAGTAGGAGTAGCAGCAGCCGCAGCAGCAGCAGTCGCAGCAGCAGCAACTTGAGATACTTGTTCAGCCTCATGGTTAGGAGCACCAAAATGTTAATAAGTCATTATATGAAAAATTGGTTGAACAGTTAATTTAGATTACATAAATTCAGTAATTATAAGATAATAACATGAGATAGAAAGATCCTTATTACAAACAAAATATAACATGTTTATTGAAATCTCATTCTTTTTTTCAAAGTTTGAAGGGATTTGACACCTCTATCGATTATCCAAATCCATTAATTGTGGTCTCCTATAACATACAAAGCATCATCTACATTGATACCGCTCCAAAATGATTGTGACGTACCACTAAAAGAATCATCCTCAACTGAATTTTCATCATAACCTTCAGTAGTTTTGGATGATAACAGAACAATTGACCACATTCGGTTTGTGGGATCTGGAACATAAAAAACTTGTACCGCTTGTGATGTCATTATAAACTTTTTGTCTTTTTACCCTTCTTTACTAAAATCAACTTTCACAAATCCCCATTCATCTATTTTAACACCACTGTTGTTATTAACCAATTTTCATTGAATGATCGACAATTGGAATATCGTATAATCCAACTCTCATATTAGTTTGATAATGAAAAAGTATGACATATTAACATAAATTGTATTTTTTTTCCTTACTACCAAAAACATGCCTTGCTTCAGCCACTAGTGTAACTCGACTATTTTGCATGGTACTATCTTCATCATGTTCATCTATGTAGAATGTATAACCATTAATTACATAACCAATGTAAGATAATACATATACACTTGGTCCAGCAGCTAGACATCGAAGTCGTTCTGACATTGAATTCAGATTTTCATCCAACTACTTAAAAATATGGTCATTAAACCATCCTATAAACTAGGGATTATGTGTATCTGATAACCATTTTCCGCCCTTGATGGAATAAACTTCCTATGAATTTCCTTGTGAGTTTCAATATATGGAGTAAACTCCCAACTGTTATGCAAAACAGAAATATGGGCATGCTCCCGATCTGTAATACTGATTGTCACAACTTCTCTTCCAGAAATTCCCTCACCCTCAATCCGTCCAGTGTGACTAGAATTTGGGAGACCAATGCTTTCCACATCAGATAGGTATTCAGTAAAAAATTCAATGGCTTTCTCATTAATATATCTCTCCACTATACAACCCCTTGTCCAACTACGATTTTTGACATACCCTTTCAAAATCATCATATACCATTCAACAGGATACATCCATCTATAGTGAAAAGGACCAAAAAGTTGAATCTCTCTCACCAAGTGAATCATCAAAGTAACCATCATATCAAAGAATGTTGGCAGGGAGAACATTTCTAATTCACATAATATGATGACAATTTCTTTTTCCATAGCTGGAAATTTCTCCAGGTATAAAACTTTGATACATATAGCTTTGAAAAAGAAACAATGTTTGGTAAATGTATGACGAAAATTCTTGGAAAAAATGCAATGTAAAGCTATGGGAATTAGATCTTGTATCAAAACATGGAAATCATGTGATTTCTAACCTTTTAACTTCAAATAATTCATTGAAACAATGTTCTTGATATTTGATGAGTACCCCTCTGTAACCTTTACATCATTGAATAAGTTTCAAAACTGATATCTCTCCTGCATCAGCAGCTGGAGGAAGAAAAATTCTATTTTCACCCTTCACGGGAGCCAAATATTCTCATATTCCCATTTCTACCATGTCCAACCTTTCCTTAATTCCATCTTCTGTTTTCCCAGGGGCATTTAGCAATGTTCCGATAACACTGTCACATAAATTTTTTTCCACATGCATCACATCAAAAAAATTTCTGACGGACAAACAATTCCTGTATGGTAATTCTAAAAAAACTGATCTCTTTTTCCAACTGATTTTTGTAAGGTTTTTCGAAAATGGTTTACCAGAAATAGTGTTCTGATCTTTGAAATTCTCAAACAGCTGATCACCTGTTAGTGGAGTCGGTGATGCACGTTGTTCTGAACATCCATTGAATGATGGTTTCCAAGATCGGTACTTATGCTGATGAGTTAGAAATCTATGATGTCCTAGAAACACAGATTTTGATGAATGTTTCAACCTAATTGATTCTGTATCTTCTTCTCACATGGGACACCCTTGAGTTCCATTAATGCTATAGGCTGAGAAATTTCCATAAGTAGGGAAATCATTTATTCTCCCATACAAAAACACTCTCAACGTGAAGAATTCAATTTTATAAGAATGATACAACATTACACCTGAATCCCACAATAACTTCAAATCCTCGATCAAAGGAGCTAGATAAACATCAATATCGTTACCTGGTTGTTTTGGTCCTGATATAAGAGTAGATAACATGATGAATTTCCACTTCATGCATAACCAGGGTGGAAAGTTATAATTTACCAACATAACAGGCTATGTACTATGAGTGCTGGTTTGAAAACCAAAAGGATTCACTCCATCGATAGATAACACAAGATGAAAGTTTCTCGGCTCTTTTCAAAATTCAGGATACTCATGATCAATTATCTTCCATCGAGGAGAGTCAGTTGGATGACATAATTTCCCATCTTTAATTCTTTTATCAGCATTCCATGACAATTGTCTTATAGTTTCTCCACTTTTATATAGACTCCTAAACCTTGGAATGAGTAGAAAGTACCATATAACTTTCATAGGATTGGATTTATCTTTCTTGTATCGATAAGAACCACACTTTGGGCATTCTGTAAGTGATTTATTCTCCTTGAGAAATAATATACAGTCTTTCGGGCAGGCATGTATTCTTTCAAAAATCATACTTGTCGAGCGTAGCATTCGTCTTGCATCATATATATGGCTTGGGAGCTTATTATATTTTAGGAGCATGTCATTCAAGATAGAAATTAGTTACGTAAAACTGACATCACTCCATCAATTTTCTGCTTTCAATTTATAAAACTTCAGTACAGCTGAAAATGTTGTATACTTAGTGCAAGCAGCATACAATGGCATCTTTGCACAACACATTAACTTCTCAAACAATTTTGGACAATCATAGAGTTTATCTTCAATTTTCATTGTCATTTCCTTAATATTATCTTCATCATCATTGAAATTTTTAAGCACATAATCCATACGGTCTTCTTCATTATCCATATTTATATTTATATCTGATGATCAATAAAATGAGGTTTTATCCCTGCCAGTAGCTACATCCTCTTTTTATCCATTTTTATTCCAACATTTATAACTCCGATCTAATCTGTGACTTGTAAAATGTTCTTCCAACTCCTCTGGAGAAAGTATTCTAGAATAACAACAATGTAAACATGGAAAAAGGATTTGAGAAGGATACATTGCATGATCCTTTGAAAACTTGATGAACTCTTTCGCTCTGTTCTCGTACTCTATTGTCAAATGATTAGCATCCATCCAATCTTTATTCAGCTTCATCCTATTTCAATCTCAGTTATTAGTATTTATGGTTCACGTACACAAAACAAGACTTCCAAATATAGTATAATAGAACCACTTCTTTATAAAAATAGAGATTAACAGAGCCTAACCATTAGTATTTATTCATCTTAATTCAATATAATTACTTTAGATTCATTATAGTTTCCTCAAATCACCCCAGACCAAACACAAGAATAATAAATAATGATACATCTACCACTCCAAGTTCTCTGCCCTACATTCAATATCATCATGCCTAAATACCCATATATCCACAAATACACATGACACAAACACATAAAAACCATATCCACATCAAAACCAAAGTACCAATATGGATTTAAATCTGGTTACTCGACTCAAGTGGTGGTGTGTAAGAAATAATAAGAAAATATAATAAGTATATAGTCACACATTAATCTAAAACTTGTGTTAATAATCCAATAAACCAAAGGTATCATTCCATCTATCAAAATACTCGGTAGGAGCCCATATGCGACAGTATTCCCAGGTGGTGAAGGTTCCTAGGGAGGAAGGGGTGAACACGCACCTATCAGCGTTCAAGGTTAGGTCACTGAGGTTGAAGGTGGCCCGATACTCATACAAGTGTTCATTCCATATTTCAAAAACCATGTCCTGGTACCCTAGTATGTTAACCCACTACTAGTGGAAGTGAATCACTTCCTGATGATCATGCCATGAAGAAATGGAAACCAAGAGGGTGGAGTGAATGAAAATATCTCAAGCAAGATGGAAAACATGGTATTTGAGAATAGGTTAGTGTCTTTCATGTTGGCTAGACACCTATCCAATAGACTCTACAAGCGGTGATGTCCCCTGAAGTTGTTTCACAAGGTGAAACTGTCACCTGAGAAGCTGATATCAATGAGGCCCTTCCCATCCATGAACAGAACAAACTCCATGATGGCCTTACTCTGGAATGGTTGTCTACCTTTCCTTTCGTTCGAGTTGGAAATGACATTAAAGTCACCCCCCAAGAAAGAATAGTTGGTGGCTAGGATCGAAGGTATTTTTTGAAAAGGACAATCAATCCCCCTCAAATTTTTAAAATACCAATACCATAAACCATTAAAAAACAAGGCATTTTAATATATTTGGGAAATAATTCCCAAAAAAATTTAATAAACAAAAACATGCCAAAACATTTGGAATTTTATTTAAAGAACCAACTTATCCAAAACCCAAGCGCTTCTTTGAAGTTTTCTAGCAAGCCTCGATGTCAGGATGGATTAAAGTGAACGTTGACGGCGCTTCCAAAGGCAATCCTGGTCCTGCTAGTTGTGGTGCCATCTTCAGAGACTCATCTGGTCACTGTCAGGGCTGTTTTTATGCTGGTTGTGGTCTTTCTTCTTCGCTCGAGGATGAGATGCTTGGTGTCATCCATGCTGTTGATTTTGCCTTTCAAAGAGGCTGGAGAAAGCTATGGATTGAAAGTGACTCCACAACCATCATTCAGGCCATATGGAACGGCGACACTCATCTTGCTTGGCCGCTTACCACTCTTTGGATGAAGTGTCTGAACTCGCTTCACGGGCTAGATTATATTGCTACTCATGCTTACCGTGAAGCGAATTCTATTGCTGATGCACTCGCCAACAAAGGTATTCAACAGAGCATGACTTGTCTTGACACTCTTCCAGCTGACTTATCGCCTCTCTTTGAGAGAGATTGTAACAAAATCCCATCTTTCCGAACTTTTTAATCCTCTTGCTTTCTTATATATTTTGTGCTTTGGCCTTTTGACTGAAGCATTACCTTTAAAAAAAATTAAGATACCATCCATTCCATATATTATTTTCATAAATAGGGTTATTTTGTGCTTCAAACTGATAAAAACATGTTTAACCAACATCAAATGGATAAAATATGAATTCCTGAAACACATGAATCCCAAAAAAAGATATAGTATAGAAACACCCACATGGAATATTTGGGATCAAAACACAATGAATCTGAATGAGTCTACTCAAATGAAGAACATTGAATCAAATAAAAGGGATCTCAATAAAAGGTAAAAGAGATACTATAACCATTATTCCCCATAAAAACTATAGGTCTAGTAAATAACAAGTCTTCCATAGCCCCCAAGAACAAAGAATAAAGTGATAGATAGAGATTGAAGTTCATGAAAAGAAATAAATAACAAAAGAGGATCACCATTTCGAATGAAACTTCAATCCACCAAGTGATGAGGATAGAATAGACAAACTATCCAAAGGGGCTCCCAAGGATTGAGTGAGTTGAGTTAAACTTGAGGGAGAAGATAAAATAAATAAATGGGGGTATCATGGTTAAATTACCCTATTACCTCAATTCTTCCTCATATACAATGACACCACTGGCTAGATAGTGGCCCTCACCAGCTAGAAAGTGGTTATAGTATAAATGTTATACCATAGGTTATCCCACTAGCTAGTCACTATAGACCGACCAGCTAGCTAATGGCTATAGACTTTTTTTGTATCCATTATGAATCCCATTGCCTAGACAATTACTCTCACTGGCCATTCGGTGGACCACATGAAGCTTTTCAACGTACATGTTCACGTCCACCCCTTCAATGATAGTCCAAGACATCCTATGACCCCTCAAGAAACCCAAAAAAACTCAAAGAGAATTTATTTGATGAAAGAGATACTGAGATGTTAAAATTCTCCCCATCGTTCCACTTTTTATCCGAATTAATATTCTAGTACGAAGGATAGAAAATGATTAGACAAAAATAAACTCCACACAATAATTATTGCCTGGACAATTCACAAAATATAGGAAGAGTCATCAAATAGAGGACCACTACAAAAAAAATTAAAATGAACAGATAACCAATATTCCCAAGAACCTTTAATGTATATCCTCTAAGAGAAACATACATCTCTAAATGACACGTCTACATCACTAAGAAGAGAGAAAATCACAATAATGTTCAGATACCTAGCATAGGTCACCCAACCATTTAGATTTTCACTAAAATGTTGGGACATAAGATGGAAATATACTAAGAACAGATCCCTTCACCCAAATAAGAGACTACAACCACTAACCATGAAGAACCACTAAGATCATAATTCGAAACCTAAGGAAAGGTACACCCAAAACATACCAATGAATCCAAATGAAATAACACAATCAATATCCATCAATGATTCAACCTACAATAAGAAATTAAAAAACTAAAAAGGATTTATTCATCGATCAATTACTCAATAAGAAACCTTGAATTCCCACTATAGAGTGGCACCCATCGACAGTCTCATTGATGTAGACACCAAAACCTCCTAGTGCCTGGCCCATCAAGAGACTTCATAATCCTAGCCATTTTAGTACACACCAAATGACTATCTATGTCCAACCATAAATAGATAACATAAAATGGTTTTTTCACAAAGATGGAAAACTAATATCTTAAAAGATAGACCACCAAACACATCAAGATTGATCTCTAACCAAAAAGTTGTGAATTAGAGGACAATAAGGAATAATAACCACCATAATGGTCCCGAACACCTACCCAAAGAAGACAATCATGGAAGGAAACATAAGGGATTTTAAAAGGAAATAACCTAAAACGTCTGTAGGTTTCCCGAAAAGGATGAATCATGTATCCTACAACCATCACAATCTCAAATATCCATTAAATCTATCATGGAAAATCAACATATGGTAATGTGTGATAGGATAGGAGAACAATATTAAAAAATGATTTGGAAAACATGCCTTAATGGGAGGTCTGGAAAACCGAAGCTTGAGGGCGTTGCGGGCGGTGGAGGTCCGGAAAATCAAAGCTCGAGGGTGGCAGAGGTCCGGAAACTGGAACTCAGCGGGCGACAGATGTCCAGAAATGAGAAGCGAGGGAGGCGGAAGTCCGGCAACCCAAACTCAGAAGGTAGAAAAGGGGAGTTACAGGGTTCCAATACCGAGAAAGCTTTAGGTCAGGATAAAACAAGGGCACTGTGCAACCGATATTATAAAAAAATGGACTAAGGTTTTATCAGAGTTTTTTAGCGCTGATAATGGTACTCTTTATCAGGACTAATAAATACTTCATGTATCAGTGCTAAAATTTTAGCGATGATACATGGATTATGTATCAGCCATTTTCTAGCGCTGATAAACGGTCGTTTTATCAGCCCTTATTTAGCGCTGATAATGGTAACCCCGTATCAGCGCTAAAATTTTAGCGCTGATATTTTACCGCTGATGCATGGTTTCTTTATCAGCGCTTTTCTAGCGCTGATAAAGGGTAACCATTATCATCGGTTTTCCTTAGCTCTGATATAAGGTGGAACTTCCCTTTCCCATTTTTTTAGTAGTGAAATGACTATTTAAATATAAAGGAGTTAATCCATATGAGTGTTCATATTTAAAATGATATCCATTTAGCTAGATTTTTAACATACCAAATAGTAATAAAATAACCTAAAAAGGGAATCCCACAATTAAAAAAAATCATAGGAAATAAATTTTTTATTACCAGAATATATTATTTAACAAAAACTACATTAATTTTCTAGAGAGTAAAATTAGTGAAATTATAATAATTTCAGGCACATTACATTTATCATCGACTTTTTTTAATTAATATCTTAATTATTTTAGTACACATCATCCTTAAATTAGAAATTAGATTTATTAACATGGTGGACTTGTTAGATAAGTTTTATATAAATAAATATAATTCCTGTTGGGTTTTAGTGAGACAAATAATTCTCTATACATAGTGAAAATAAACCACAAAACTCATTTTCTATAATGTATTGCCATTAATTTATATTGAATAAAACATAAATAAATAATGTACCTATTATAATATAAAAGTTTATTTTTCCATTATATTCCACTTGATCCTGATGTATATCTCTCAATAAAAGGTCATCCATTACTTAAGAGTAATTTATATACACTATAAATCTTCCAACACTTCTTAATAAGTTAACTATTTCTCATAATATACTAGAACCATAGATTTATAGTTAAAAAGAATGAGATATTTAAATGAATGAGTCTCATAATATTTTCATGAAATATATGCATTCCACACTTTATAGAAGGACTAGATAACATTATATGGGCCAAAAAGAAGATATTTGGACTCCGAAATGACTCAAATGTTTCAATCAATAATAATAGCTAACAATATAAGGAACAATCAATCATTATAAAATATAATATAACACATGTACTATCATTAAAATAACCATGATGTTATGACCTTCATAAAGATATTTTTTACTACCATATAGACCATTATGTGGTTAATATCAGCATTCCATGGTTTATCATTCATGAATATTTTTATCAATCTATCACGTTCACTTAATTATAAACAACTTAGTGTGTTTCTACATCATACCATATCATATATAAAATTTTGTTGAACAACATCCCAAACTCTTTTTAAATATCCTAAAAAATATTTTTTTGAAAATATATACTTGTTTATTACTATATAATTACATCATATGTGACCGCTTTTGGAAATATATCCATGTTTTTTTCGATTTCCTATCAAGCACATTTGGAGTGGCTCTCAAAGATTGAAAATAAATTAATTCAAATTTCACAAAACAACGTGAAATTATTCCAGGGGCCTTTATTGAATTCATAATAATTATGAATTATTAATACATAATTTTAATTAAAGAGATATATTCGAAAAAAATACGTACTGCTCAATATAAAAAGGGATATATGGTGTTATCCCCTAGATACATGTATATACTAATGTTAGACCAAAATTTATATAATATATAATATTAATAATCGAATAATATATTTTTTCAATAAATCTAGTGATCATGAGACACAGAGTGCGCCAGTATCATTTAGTCAACAAATATATCATTGATTCTCTATGTATATAATGGCCTGAGAGATGAACATGACACATGTAATTCATCATGATGGATGAGCACATGACATGCACCTAATCTAAATAGACAATAATATGATATTCCAATTATCTGGTTATCTCCTTAGAATTAACTTGCATATCCCCATTGGGGATCTTAATTTCATACTCATTATAAAAAGGAAAAATCATCTTGGTTAGTTCTCAACTAATGAACTTATCAAAAAATAAAATAAACCCCCACCCCCACCCAAATAACACTTTCATGGTAATAGAATAAGAAACAAATAAAAGATTATAAGTTAACATTTCTTTATATCTTTTAAACCACAGTTAATGGGGATTAAATATAAAATATATACCCATTTCATACTAAAAAATATATATGACACTTCATGTGGTCAGTGTAGCGTGTTTTCCAACCCAAAAAATAAAATTTTCTAAAACCTAATAAGATAAACCTCTTAAATGGTACATGAATAAAATATAACATAGATTGGTGTAATTTTTGATCCCTACATGATGTATATTATCACCTAGTCATCAATAACAAATAAGAGGTAATGATTCCTCTATAATAACAACTGATTAAGAAAAGGAAGCATATATAAGTTGATAAAAAGGTAGTATTCTGAAAACTCTTCAAGAAAATAAGTAAAAAAAGATGATCAATACATGAATCAATAATAGTTTTTAAACATATTACATTAGAAAATACTCTCAAGATGCCTTTATCAAAACCCCATGTAATAAGCAGATCACACCTTCCACTAATCACCACCAACTCCCAATTTCATGTTAATTGAATGCACCCCCCACCTCTAAGTAGTGATTTCATTATCCCTTGACCTATAATAAGAAAATATAAAAACACCTAAAAGAAAAGTTAAGGTGTGACCAAAACCCTAGTAGGATCTCACCAATAATTTCGTCAGAAAACAATAATAAATAAACATTACAAAATTTTGAATATAAAATTTCTGGTATATATTTTCATATTTCATATCAAGGTATTATCTTTATAAAATTTTAATGGATATAATAAAATATGTTTCAATGTGAATTTATATAAAGATAGATAGATAAAAAATCATTATTAAATAATGCCTAAATAAATGTTTTTAAAAAAAATTGAAATGTGTGGGTCATTTCATAAACATTGGAGTATGTGGATCATTTACATTCATATCACCATGATAATAATACATTATATTAGAATAGGCCACAAGGCTACATATAATCATAGTGAAATATAGCACTTGGTGTGAACACACTCCCTAGATCAAAAATCATAGGGGGAATAAGAGATAATCCAAAATAATAAATTCTGTACATCAATAGATATTACTATCATTGTCATAATTAATCCAATTCATATAGTAGTCTACCTAGTGTGTATATCCTACCACCTAACTGCCTAAACATTGATATGGTTAAATGAATTTAATCATTCATTGGACTATAATTTAATTCAACCAATCTCAAATCATGTAATCTATCAATTCATTTGGCCCCATGTTCAATTTTTAAAACATGACATATCATTTCATAATACAACATCAAATGGTTTTTAACAAACAATAAATCATATAAAATCATTAAATTTAATTCCAAATCATAATAAATCTCTTTCTTTTTATTATAAAAATTTATCAACAAATTCTTGCTTTAAATTACACCTTCCAATTAAAGATCCTTTTTTTGGAAATATATACATTATTTCAAAATATATATTTAAAGGAATTCTATCTCACACCCACACTAGAACATTACAAAGAATTTTTCGAGATTATAAATTCATAATTTTGAAATCAATTGGAAACCCTATTTAAATTAAATAATAATCAAAGGATTAAATTTAAATGCATTTCATTATGAAATCCCCTACCTCAAAGAAGAACAATAAACACCCACATGGGATCCATATAAAGAAAGTTGAGGGAAACATTTATCAAAGGAGAATACTTGAGTAATACTTCATCAATCCATGATCTATATCTATTATCAGTATTAATAATCACTGCACTCAAATAATGAGATAGAGGATTAAAGGATATTCCATGAACAAATTGATATTACACTTATTAGAAGGGATCTATTGAACTAGATGGAACTTTTATCCATTAACAAACAAGTTTAGGAGATCAAAAAATTCTCTAGAGGGCCTCAATGGAGGTTTGGATCAAAGAAAATTAGTGGAGTTATTTTAAACATATACATGGGATTATAAAAAAAAATTTCCTATAATAAATTTTCCGTGTTGGTGTCACCGGCTATCCAATGGCCTCCAACGACTACACATTGGCAACTAGAATAAAGCCATGTGCACTGGAAGTCCCACAATATTATTTATGGGAATCCTATATGAAATCTCAGTTCTCATCCTGCCACTAACTAGATGTTGGCCCTCATTGTTTAGTTGGTGGGCCTCCTATAGTATTTCACTCTTTATGTTCATGCCCAATCCTATACTAAAATCCTAATCCACCTCATATTCACTAAAATATAATTAAATCCCTCTCCCACACACCTCTAAAAACTAAAAAAATAGTGAAAACTATGAAATAAAAAGTATAGGAAATGTATGATAGATATAAAAATATATCAACATAAAAATAAAGATAATAAATAAAAAATGTTTTCATACCTTAAATCTAGTAACAAGATGTTACAACCTCCCTAAAATAAATTATTTCAACCCTAAGATATCCTCTTAAAAAATTCATTCTAAAAACGTTAGATCACTACTCTCTCATAAAATCCTCATTTTCCCAAGTCACCTGTGAATCACAAACATCCATAAAAATCACCCAAACTGAGGGGATATACTTTGAATGAATGATAATTATCTTAGAACCAATAACAAGAATTACCTTCTTGATCATGGATTAATTAGTTTCTAAATCAGGGACCTCCCAACTCAAGACAACAAATTGATTAGGGAGATATGTTTTTATATTTGACACATGAAACATGATATGATAAATGAGGTCATAGGTGGAAAATATAAAAGGTAATCCATATAACCAATATTATCAATTATTCTAACTAATCCCTTATATGTCAAGGATAAATTTCCTTATTTTACAATTTTTTAGTGACCCAACCATAGTGAAACTCTCATAACCCCAGGTCACCAACTGAGAACTCTAAATCAAATTGATGATGATCAGTATAGGATTTATAATGGATTTCTGTCATTATCATTCTCGAATGGATCAACTAACTCTCTTTTCACCTCTTTGACAAAAATAGTTCCAACCAGGGAAGCTTCACCAATTTATGTCCAATAAAGAGTATATTTACATTTTCAAGCATTGAATGCCTCGATGGGGTCCATACTGATAGATGATTGATATATTTTATTGTATGAATACTATAATATTACCAAATAGCTATCCCAAGAAACTAAAAAGTCAAGAACCCAAGAACATAGCATGTCCTTTAGAAAATCTATAGCTCATTCCGTCTGACCATTCATTTGAGGATGGTAAATCTTTCCCAACATTAACTAGGATCACATCACCTCACGATGGACTCTCCTGAAATTTATGTTAATCTTGGATCTCTTTGTAAAATAATTTTAGTTGGAATAACATTAAATATGATTTTCTCCTACAAATACATATTCTCCAAGACCTCCACTTTTGTCATAAATAGAATTGGAATAAAGTGAGATGATTGGGTTAGTCTATCAGTCTTTACTCAAATAGGAAGTGGATGAAGTAGGCCTAAAGGAATGTTTTTCTTGGCCTTAATCTACTGAGATGTATAAAAAAATAAATAAATAGAAATTAATCATATCATAATTGGCCACTAGAAACATCACATCTTATCATAAGACATATTTTACAGGCCTATATTTACATCCCAATTAGAATTATTGAAATCACCAATTACATTCTTCCACATAGAAAGGGTAAATGGTTCCATCTCCTAAATCATAATATATACATAGAAGATAGAAATTTTATATCTATGGTCTCCCCACCATATAATGAATACCTTATTCCATAGATATAATATTCCTGATTTTTCATTAGATAATAATCCTAAGATGAGAGGATGTCAACTTAACACTATAAAAAACTACCTTAGTCTCATCCTCAAGGCCTTCCAAATGTATATAATAAATGTGATCCATTAGATTCCACACCATATATGATTATTTAATGGAATATGATGGATGTTTCTTACTCGAATCATCATTAAATACAATCCCCTTACAAGGTGTTTGGTAAAATTAAGAATCAAAGGATTTTATATACTCTACCTATCACCTCTGGTGAGGATTCAATGATTTTTGTGAGAATATATATATCAATATTTTAGTATTTGAGTATATTGTAATCATTTATCCAAAAAAATTAATGTTCCCAAATCTTCTAAGAATGAATCACTACTTCAAGTATGACATCATGTGTGGGATAACTCTTCTCATGCGGTTGAATCATATAAGAATAATAACACACCACATGATCAACCTATATAATAACATCATCCAAAGAAAAAAAATGATGATTTATAAATGACCAAATAGTTTCCCTCGACTTCTAGAAGAGTCAACATTAGTGAAAAACTAAAAAAAAATACTCAAATCATCAAAGTAATCCAAACATATTAAATCCCAAATAATATATACTCTATTGATAGAAAATGGAAAATAGTGAAGCCAAATTTGAAAAATCCTTTAAGAAATAGAGATAATACACATACAAGAAAAAGAAGCCTCAAAATATAAAATAAATTATATATTTCCAGACACATCATAATAGTGCTCACCTTATCAGGATCAACTAAAATACCACGTTTAGAAACCATGGGTCCAAATAAATTTACCTCCTAAATCAAAATTTTTTATTTAGAGATGTTTTCATGGAGTCATTGATTTATCAAAATATCAAGAAATGATCTCAAGTGATAAACATGGTCTTTCCCAGTTTTAGTGTATACCAATATGAAATCCACAAATATGAACAAAACGTAATAAAATAGTTGATTGAAAATCATGTTCATTATTTCCATAAGAAAAAAAGGATCTTTGGTAAAACCGAACAACATAAAAAGGTACTCATAGTGGCCATACAAATTCTTGAATCTTATTATAGGGATATCAAACACATTCATTTGAAGTTGGTGATAAACAAACTCAATATCATTATTTGAGAAATACTTCAGCCCTTTTAGCTGGTCAAAAAAATCATTAATTTTAGGAAATGAGTATTTTTTCTTAACAATGATCAGATTTTGATTTTAGTAATCAACAAACAGGATAAGATTTTTTTATTCATTCTATGAAAAATCATTTAAACTCTCCTAGGTGACACACTACATTGAATGGATCCTCTCTAAATCAATTCATCCAACTAATTCATTAATGTATTTAGTTCTAATAGTTCTATTTGGTAAGAGTGGGTAGAAATATGTGGCGTACCTCATACCAAGTTGATAGAAAAATCCCCATCCCTCACCAATAGAAAAATATACAATTCACATGGAAACACATAGGAAAAATCATCAATTACTGTATTAATATCAACACAAGAATAAAATTTATCCAATTTAAAGAAAATCATAGATATTATTTAACCTAACTCTGAAATAGGAGGTTTGGATCAACTTGACCTTAAGTATCATTATCATGGAAAGACATGGAACACCCCATAGGCGATAGAAAATGAGTCTTATAGAATATTAAAATTGATATAATCTTTATGAAAAATTTTCTAATCCATACCATGAATGAAATCCACAGGTATCATATCCAGAACCAAAAGGTCCCAAGCATAATCAACTTTTGATAAATAAAAAAATCACAATAGGAGAATCAAAAAATCTTCTCCTTATTTATCCCAATAGATGTAGTAATATACATTACATAATACATGATCTCTATATAAATATTTAAAAATTAAATAGTAGTGGTATATACCAAGGAATGAGAAGCATTGATGTCAAATAAAGTAGTCACTACATAAGAATAAATGTTCTTGGTACCTCCCACGGTCACAGGACCTGTATCATCTTACCTTGAAGACTCATCCACTATGTCAAGAGGATTCATTCTCAATATATGTGGATGAAAAAAACATGAACCATATAACTAAACTATATATCCTCCTAGTAATGTTTATCAGGTACCACTACATGGATTAGTAAATACATGGAAAACCTTTTTTAAGTAATTTGAGTTCAAATATGAGCTCTGGATAGTCGATTTCTCTGTGTTGTCTTTCATTGAGTTCCCAAATTTTAAATATTGCAAACAAGTTGGTGGTAATTTGACAAATAATATATAAGATTTAAAATAAGTATAATTTCTAGATTGTCCCTCATGTGTTCCACAACGAGACTTATATTGATTTCTCATCCCATTAAGGGCACCACACAAGACACCATTGGGATTAGGATAAGCTCTTATAAAACCTTTATTACCATCAAAGTCAATTCCTTAATTCAATTCTCAATCCAGAACATACAAATCAAATGGGATCTTTGGTAAAATAACATGAGATTAGATATCTATATGAATACCCATATCAAACCTATGAGATTTCAAATTCTCATTTGATAACACCTAAGGTGAGAGATGAACAAGTTTGAAAAAATGGTTGGCATACTAGGTCCCTATCTGAGCTTCATTTTGCTGTTTGAATAACTACATCAACATATCCAACACTATATATTCTAGATAAAACTAGTATATAAAAAAGCTATGAATTATTTCCATTCAATAGAAAAATTATTCACTTCTAGATCTACTTTGTCATGCCACATATTATTAGGCCATTTAAGTTTGAAGATGGAATATTTCACCTTAATTGAGTCTGACATATACAAAAACTCAAATAGCTACTAAAAATTCATTAACCAACCCTCATCCTCTTTTGGGTCATTGGTACTATAGAAACAATTGTGGTGTTCTGTGAATAAAATCATTGGAATGAACTGTAATATCACCCCTAGGTAAAACCTATGAAGCCTATATATGAAAATGTGCTGCTACTGAGCCGATATATTAGACTTCATGCACAATAATCTCTTCCAGGTTCTGATAAACTATTGATTTTTATTATCACGGTTCCTCAAAATCTCCCTTTTAAGGCCTTTTAAAATATATTCTGAGGAGAATGGTACTACAAAACATAAACAGATAACTAAAGGAATGCTAGTAGAGAGACATGAGACCATAAACTCTATCATATAAAATTCAACTGGGAAACACAAATCGTGGACCATAATATCAGAAATTGGCTATAATTACATTAAAAAAACAACTCAGAGACACTTTTTTCCAATAAATCATAGTAATATAATGCTTATTATGATGAGAAGTGGTTATTAAATCACTCATATACTACACATTATGTCTCAAAAAATCCAATTAACTACCTACCAAGACATCCCAAATTGCATACCTACATCATGAAAGGACATAAAAAACTCTTATTACAACTTTACATAAACTATCCCATATAACCCACATAAATTTCAAAAGAATAAATTTTCAAATGGATTGAAGGTAATTATCAATCGCCACAAGTAATAGAATTCTGCTTGGGCTTCAAAAAAAACTTGGAGGGAAATATTTCACCCTAAGAAAAATGAATCATTAAAAAGTATTTAATATCATTCAACAAATACTTAGTATTCCAAACACTCCTAAATAGGAAAATTATTAATAAAATAAACATATGAATTTAAAAAAATATTCCAACTAGATACATCAAATATGATTATCAAGAATTCATTATCAACACCCAATGATATAAGTGGATCACGCATTCCCCCGGTCTCCACCAACTCCCAAGGTCACACAAGTCAAGTACGCCCCCCCAACTCTGAGTGGTGCTTTACCTTTATTTGGAAATATTATAAGAAAATATAAAAACACCCAAAGGAAAAGGTAGGGTGTGTTAAAAAATAATACTAAGATCTCACCAAGCATTTCATATGCAATATATAACAAACAAACAAACATTTTTTAATTTTAAAAAAATGGAACTTAAATATTTTCATAATTCGGAAAAAAATTGAATTTCCAAACATTTAAATGGATATTATAAAATATTTTTCAAATTTAATTTCCATAAAATTAGCTAGATATAAGAATATTTATCAAAATATAAATGAATAATAATGTTTATCAAAACTTATATGAGTAACCTATTTCATAAACATCGTCATGTATAAATTATTTTTAATCATTTTAAATCATACCAACATGGTAATAACACATGGGGTACTTACCATTCCCATGATTCTGTGTAATATTAATGAAATATTCCTCGAAGTGTGCATACATTGTAACAATCCTACTTTTTACAAAGGTAATGCTTGTTTTCTTCATTTAAAATCCTCAGTTTTGCCTTGGTTAATGTGAACTATGGAATATGGGATGTATTGTGAGAATGTAGGTCATGTTCAATGCTTCGAGTTCTAGAAAATACAGACATAGAGTTGGTCACACAGTTCATACTAAATTTTCCATGAACTTGTTTTCAGTAGGAGGTCGCACAGTTTTTCTGCAACCGTGCGAGCTGGTTTGCAAGCCCATCCGGGATTGTAGAGGTATGTGATATAGGTCTTTTCACATGGATTTCCCACGGTTAGGCAAAATTGTGTGCCTAACCCATGAAATTAGTGTTCAAGGGTAGTAGGTGGTGCATGGTTGGTGCACAGTTTCGCCAACCGTGTGGCCAAACCATGTGACCTAGTACTGGAGGGTGATTTTATTGTTTTTACCTTCATAAAATTAATTAAATGACTCTTCTTTTTATTTTCCCATTTATAGTTATGGCAGCTTATCCCCCTATTATGTGGAGCTCTCCCCCCACCATCCCTGGGGAATTTTTTAACTCCCTCATCTGGACTCCAAATGGACCACCGTTAGAAGTATTGGATAGCTATAGTTAATAACATTAATCCAATTCCTTCCATTATTATTTTCTATTTCATTACATTGCACTATTTTGGTGTGATCTCGCTTGTCCTATTTTCATATTGTTGGTATTTTATTTATTATTATTCCATTCTACATAAAATCTGCTGTTGATATTTCATGAAGAGTCATCTATGGCCTTAAGGGAGGTGGTATAGTTGGTTTCCCTAAAATTCATGATATTTTTCTAGATTATTCATTGTGCTACACACTGATTGTGCCACACATTAGCCTAAAATCTTTTCATTTATTTAAATTTAATTCAATCATGTTTTATACACTTTTAGACCCCTTCTAAGAGATTAGAGGATGTTAACATGAATCATTTCATCCCCTATTGGTGTGAAAATTATAATTACCTTCTTTTATATAAATGTTTAAATATACAAAAACCGCCTAAGGGTTCATCATGACCTAAAAATGGAATTTCCCAGTCATATATAATTGTTAAGTTGAATTAAGAACATTTTAAGTGTTTAGTTTGACCTTGAAATGGTATAATCATAATTAATTACCAAAATTAACTAATTCTAATGAATGATCACAGGTGGAAAAGCCACACAAAGTGATTCATTTTTTAATATAGATTATATTAATTGTAATTCCAGTGGTTATATTGGGATTAATGATTATAAATGAATTAGAGGTGATCCCTAATTTTATTATCAGTATTATTATTATTATGCCATTACTAGTGGTTGTTGAACACTGGTTAGTGCACTTATAGAGCAGGCAGTTTCACACTCCCTTACACTACGAGTTGGGGATGATGTATCACAATGTTATACTTTTAACTGGGTGATGGGATTGATGTTCCACATTCCTATGTTTTGGTGGATAGGCATGATGACTCACCCCACACACTTATTTGTTGGTAAAATGTATTTTATTCATTGGGAGATTAAAGTATTGTACCCCTGTTTGATCGTATAGAACTTTAGAAAAGATATGTACACCCGAGTTACACATCGGATCCATCTTTCTCCTAGTACCAAAGTATATGCCTAATTATGACCCCACATACTTAGTGCATATATGTGTATACACTATATAACTATATATATATTCTATCACATAAATATATATATATATATATATGGTACTCAGGTGAGACATATTCTAGAATATATTGAAGCAGGTATAGTCTTCCTGGTGTCCCGATTGAACTTCAGCTCACTGGTATTTATTTATTCAGAATTTTTTATATTTTCTTTACCTAGACAAGGATATTATTATATACACTGGATGGATAATTTATAGACCACAATGGTGGTGGCCTAATGAGTTTATCTCACACCCTACTCAAGAAACCTTTGGTACTCTAGTATACCTTATGCCTACATGTATGGATAAGGGAAAATTCACTGATATATATGCTTTATCTATTAACTGATAGTATGTATCATGGGAGAAGAGGATCGAGAATATACTCATGATGATTGGGGGAATTATTTTTTTATTTGTTTCTATTTTTGAATATCATGTTGTATATTTTGTCCATTATTTACCTTTTCTATATATTGTCATTCAATGACATCATTATATATGTCATACCCTCTAGTATGATGACTATTACTATAGTTTGTGGGTTATTTATGATTATGTGGTTTATTATTGTATTGTTTTTCGCTATGCCATCAGTTTTATTATGCGTCTGTTATTGTCTCTTAATTTGATGTATCTATTTCCCTATTATGATATGAGAGGATATTCTACCCATTATACCACATTATACCCTCACTACTTGTCTATAACCTTTCCTATATGGAGATCCATGCTTGATTCCATGTAATCCACCAATATGGGGAACGATTTTGAGGATCCTGAGTCAGGACATTACAAAGTAAAATCATAGTGTTTTATTTTCCATTGATTTAATGTTTAGGTATTCAACATGAGAAGAGGATGTAATGGAATTTGGTAATGATCCTATGCTTATGAATTACTAACCCACATAAAGGGGAAACCCAAATTACTTTGTATGGGTTAATGTTTTTATTGAATTGCACTTTTTATAGATGATATGACTTCACAATTTTGTGATAAACATGTCTTATGATGTTTTTATTGTTTTTTTATTAGAATCAAATTTTTTTAACTCGGATTTATGAAATGGGGGTTGTCCTTTTTACATCATATAGGAACATTTATGTCTAATATACCTTGAATTTTTCCATTCCATGCTCATTTCTACATGAATTAATCCATTTCATATAGTTAGTTCCATGCTTCTTATATGTTGATATGTTCTAACATTTCTTGTTGAGTTAATATAATTGGATTAATTTAATTTCCTATATCAATATAAATGGTGTTTTCCTTCATAGGTTTGTGATGACACCTTACTTTCTCAATTATACCTTGTTGTGGGTTATGGACCTATGGATTACATAGACCAAAACAACGAGATCTGGTTCGATTAATTAAATTACAAGGTTAATTTATTGAGAAAGTACTTCTATGAATTATGAAGGTGATTTATATAGTCTTATCATTTCTTACACCCAGTTACTTCCTGATACCTTTTGTAAAGGATCGGGTTGCAATTTATAAGGAGTATAAATTTTATTAATTGAAAATGAGAGAAAATCTAACCAGACCAAGATATATTTATATAATTATATAAGATAGTATGAATTAAATGGAATTAAACTTTTGATTTAAATAGTTACCACTAAATGGGATGTCAATTATAAAGTAAAGGGTGTTTTACTCTATACATTACAATTGAAACTCCATATATCAGAACTATTTCTAGGTTATATGAGACCTAGATCTGAACATGACCTTAGTAGTGCGTAGTTTGGAGTATCTCTTTCATTCTTCTAGAATGTTAAGGTCTTTCCTACTCACTTAGACCTTTCTTTTGGACAAGGTCTACAGGTGTGGCCTTTTCTATAGGAGAGATACATACAAATCCATTTATATATTTAAAATATTTTCAACTTATAAACCCTTTTGAGGGAATTAATTTGGCATAATAGAATCATGCCACCACAAAAGACTCATGTTGTATTCTTGGAAGGTGGTGAAGACCATGCACCAGAGGTGGTGGGCCTAGAGAATCAATGTTACCTCTTATAGTGGCATCTACTGAACCGACTATTATTCCAAATATGTATACTAACACCCAGTTTTTTGAGGGATTTTTTCATATGATAAAGTCCATGAAAGTTGTTTCTCGACCAACCCCAACTATGGTAGAGTTCACTCAGGAGTTCCCATAGCAACATCCTCCCACCTTTCCTGGGGATGGGGGACCACATGTTTTAGAGTCATAACATGAGTCTATGTGACCCACTGGATTAGGGAACTATTTTAGTGGATCCTAGGATGGGACATTACAAAGTGGTATTATAGAATCATGAGACGCCTATAGAGTGGGTGTTTAATATTGTTTTCTATATGTTATGTGGTTCTTCCATGTGATGGAGGGATGTAATTACCCAAGATGACCAATAATGAGATATGATATGAGCATATTTCAAGATAATAATATACCATTAATTATTTCCTCAGACATAGAGGGCTGACTATGAAAGAGAATTTATCATCCTAAAGAAAGTATCCATGTCTATCATGGAATGTTCTATATGTTTCACAAATCTAGAACTTTTATAGTGACTATATCTTGTGATGAAATTAGAACTGCCATGCGATTCAGGGATGTTTTGGTAAACGCCATCTGATCTCAGTTCAAATACATTTAGGTGAAAAATACTTCTGAGATAGTCTACATAGATTTCATTAATGAGAGTAATTTTATGGTAGACTATAGTGGGAACAAGGGTGGTTAAGATCCAAGACCTAGCAGTGTTTCTTTTAGCAGGTGAAAGTGACTCCTCAAGTATTCCCATGGGGTGGTAGCAGTCAGATGGATAAAATTGACAACATCCTTATATATTACTAGTAAAGGAGTTTAGGATACACAATACTCCACTGCATGTGATATAGAGTGGAGTGTAGAGGATACAATGGGAAGGGACATATCCATCACTTCTGCAAGACAATTCCATCAGTGCCTAATGAGTAGGCTTCTATACCTACTCAATGTTATAGAGTTGGAATGAGTATTATCTCACCATGCAGGCATTGAATATACAACGAACCACTCATGTTGATGTGGTGGTTGAGGAATAGGTATCCAGACTCAGAAATTATAGCTCCAAAAGAGAAATCCTACAAAGATAATTTTGGCTATGACTCAAGTTTGTGGTATGAGCTAGTTTCATGAAGCACATCATATTTTCAAGAAGCATTCCACCAGATCATCTACTATTTTATGTACTATTCTAGCAGTATATACATTAGTGTCATCAAATTTGGACATATTCACATTCCACTATATTAAAAATGAGGTGATTATAGAGTTCATGGACCTTAATATATAGTATTATTTTGGGGTTATGACACTTGATACACTATTGGGTATCTAATCAGATTGTATTCTCCATTGAAATAATTTTTACCTTGAGATATGTGTATATATATTCAGGTGGAGTGTTTAAATCCTTGACATGACGTGGTTCGATGTAATTATCAAGATGGATTATTTAGTTCCCTATTGAGACAATATTTTTTCCTATCACAAGATGGTGATGTTTATTTCACTATATAGAGGTAATCATGTACACTATGGAGAATGGTATATCAATGTGTCTTATGATATACCAGAGAATCTGGGGATGGGAAGAGTGAAAGAAAATATTTATAGTTTATTCATTGATGATTTGTGGTTATGAATCATTATTTTCCATACTATACTGGATTATTTCATGGACGTATTCCTTCATGACATCATTGGGCTACCATTGGTGAAAGAGGTAGAATTCACCATTGAGATAGTTTGAATAGATATACCAATTCCCATTACCCCATAAAAGATGGCACATATGGTGCTTTTGGAGCTGATGAAATTGTTTGAAGGCTTAGAGGAAAAGTGTTGTATATGCCCAACATTTCTCCATGTAGTTCATTAGTGATTTTCTCATAGAATAAGGGTAGTTACCTCAATAAATGAGTGGATTAATGACTTTGAACCATCTCATGTTAAAGAACTCAAATCCACTCCCATGAATAGATAACCACTTTGATCAGATCCAAGGATAAAGCGTGTTTACAAATATTGATTGTGAGGTAATGTTATCTGCAAGTGCATGTAAATACTTCATAGATACCACATATAGCTTTTGAGAGCAGTTATAGGATTTATGAGTACCCTACAATGTCATTTGGTCTCATAAACACACCATCAGTCTTCATGGGTATGATGAATTTGGATTTCTACATGTATTTCGATTCATTGTTGGTATTCTTTGAGGAAGACATTTAAGTGTATTCACACTCCTGACATGACTGTACCACCCATCATGAGAGCACGCTAAAAACACTATTGAATTATCTCCTTTATGATAAACTTAAAAAATTCCACTTATGGATTTGAAAAGTCTACCTCTCGGGTCATATTATCTCAAATTTAAGAGTATTAGTATGGCCAGATATATTGGAGGTAGTGGTTCCATGGGAGTATCCTGATAATTTCATTGATAAAAAATGATTCTTAGGGCTAGATAAGAATTAATGAATATTTATCTTGGATTTCTCATGCCTTTTAGTACCACATATTTGCTTGATTAAGAACAGTATCAATTTCTTATGGTCATAATCATATAATGTATACTTTCATGGGTTGAAGGGAAGGTTGACTTCAACACCAATCCTAATTCTTCTCGAGTTATGGAGAATATACACTATTTATTATAAGGCATCAGGTATCATGCTTGAAGATATTTTTGATGCAGGAAGAATGATTCATAATTTACAGATCTCTTCATTTGAGTACTCACAAGTGGAATCACCAAATATATGATCTCCAACTAGTAGTTGTCATTAAATATTATGTGGTTGGAGACATTACTTACAAAAATAATATTTTTTTTTTGTTATTTTTGGATCATAAAAACTACAAGTATATCACTACATAGTGTGATCTAAATATTGATCTTCATATGTGGGTTGAGTATCAGTACTCCATTGATTTTGAGCTTTCATATATTCCCATGAAAAGAAATACCTTAATAAATGATTTGATCTAGAACACACTGAAACATATGTTAAAGGAGTCCAGTGGCGAGTGGTATCTCATAGCCCTATTCTCAGAGATGTAAAGTGAGATTTAGTAGAATAATTGGAATATTATCCTATTGGACTAAGAAATGGAATATAACCTTCATTACTATATTATAATGTGGAAACATTCAAATATCAAGGGCCTAGTACAGAGGGAGAGTTTCCCATATGATGATTCATTTTCTATTTGGATCGTGGATGCGAATGAGACCCTATGTTTTCTTGAGTGTGTTTGGCTTCCAGCTAACATTAGAGAGGATTTTATGTAGAAGTTACTTTACTAGACATGGAAGTAAATCCCAGTGTCATAAATATGTATTCAAACTTACGTCACCATTACAGGTGGCCTGCTATGAAAGGGTGGATATTTAGTTTTCTCACTATGTTTTCCATGTTTCTTCATCTAAGGGAGGAACATTAGTAACTTGAAAGACTATTACATCCTTTTTTAAATCTTAAGTGTAAATGGGAAATTGTTTCCATGAACTCTGTGAAAGGTTCAACTAGATAACATTGATTCAATAATATAGTTTGGGCCGTATTCGATCAATTTAAGAAGGTCACAGACTTCTTACCTATTCACAATAAATTCTTGATATTCGAGCAATAGAGGCTATAGGTCAGGGTGGTCAAAAGTATTAATGGAGTTCTATAATGTATCATATATGAAAAGGAAAATAATTTCACATTTGGTTTTGAATGGGGTTCAAGAATTCTTTGAGTACATAGGTGCTTATAATCACATCCTCTCATGCTCACACTGACTGATAGATAGAGCATACAACTCATGTGTTATAGGACAAACATCGTGCATCTTTCCATGACTTCGGAAGTTATTTGGAGAAACACATGCACTGTGTTGAGTTCACTTATAATAATATATTTTATACAACCATTCAGATGGATCTTTATTAATCCATATATGGTGTTCTTTTTTTATCACCTCTATGCGGGTTAGAGTCATGGGAGGTAGCTTCTCTCAGACGACATCACATCCAGGAGACTTCAAAGCAGGTCATGTTTATCTAAAATAATATCATGATAGCCCAGTCCAAACAATATTATTATTCTAACCATAATCTATAATCTCTTGATTTTTAGGTTGGATGTCAGTTTTTCCAATGTGTTTCTCCAAGCATGGTTCATCAATATTTTCCAGAGTGGGTAAGATTTATCCTAGGTTCGTTGGCCCATTTGAGATTTTGAAATTAATTGGACCAGTAGCTTACCAGATAACACTTACAAATAAATATCAATCTATGAATGATCTATTTCATGTATCTCATATTTTTACGTATTATCCATACTGATCACATATTTTACAACCTAATGAGGTTGAGTTATAGATGGATGATTATTTTTTGGATTAACCCATGTGTATCATGGATTGGTGAATGAAGAGACTCTAAGGAAATTCATTTCCATTAGTATTGGTTCTATGGAATCATAGGAAAGTACATGAAAAGGTCTAGGAGGATAAATATGATATACAATCCCAGTTCTTCAACATTTTCTCAGGTAATCACACTTTATCTTCTAAAGGATAACTAGGGGATGAGATTCTTTAAGGAGGGGACGTCATAACAACATTAATTTTACCAAAATTATGGCTCATTTTTTATTTTAAAATTCTTTTTAATATTGATAAATTTTCTATATGGAATAAGGATGGTTTTAAGAGCATCTGAGGCATGTTTGGAGCTTGGATTCAAGAATGTGGGGAAATAGAGTGGGTCGCAAGGTTAATGCCCTGTTATTATCAACCATGGGACTTAACCGTGTGGGAAACTTGTGTGCAGCATGAATCCACATGTTTTTCCTAAAACCATGTGAGACTAAGTGCACACCCATTTTATATCGAAGAAACTAGATATATAGTCTTTTCACATGGCGTGTATACAGTTTTGTAAACATTGTGCTTATCCCATGTGAGTGGTGTTCACCTGAAGTTGTTGGTGCATGGTCAACATACAGTAAGGCCAATCATACAACCAAACCATGGAACCCAATGTTGTAGGGTGTTTTTTAGTTTTACCCTTAATGAAAATAAAACCATACTCCTTATTTTACTTTTACTATATCCTAAAACATGAGCTTCTACCCCACTCATGTGGAGATCTCTCGCCACCTTCACTAGCGATTTTGACAAATATTTCATCCAAACTCCAAAATTACTGCTAAAGAAACATTGGATAGCTAGAGGTAAGATATTTAATCCTATTACTTACCTGATTGTTTTTTACTTCCATTTATAGTTCTCTTTTGGTGGGATATTATTCACCCTATTTTTAGGGCATTGGTCTATTTTTCAGTTCTACTTCAAATATAATGGTGTTATTGGATGAAGAGCTATATAAGTACCTAAGGTAGCTGGTATAGTTGTTTTCCTTAAAATTGGTGTTGCCTTTGTAGGTTCATCATTGTGATTTATTTAGAATGTGTTTACACATTGCCATAAAATTCATTCATTAATTTTAAATTATTCAAAGAATGTTGTTATACTCTTATAGACCCCTACTAAGTGACTAGGGGATGTCAACCCCATTTATTTCAACCCCTTTGGGTGTGAAAGGTCTAATTTCCTCTTTTTATATAAATTTTAAAATATCCAAGAACCACATACATATTTTTATGTCATATAAATGGAATTTCATCCTCTTACATAACTGTTTAGTTGACCAAAGAACCTTCAAATTGATTGGATCATCCCCAAAATAGATTTTTCTTGTATAATTAATTTAACGGATTAATTTTAATGGTTTTTCATGGTTGGAAAGGCCATTCCATGTGATTAATTATTTTATATATTTTATATGGATTCTAACACCCAAGGTTTTATTGGGCATGATTATTATAAATCCATTATAGCTGATCCCTCATGTTGTTATTATTATGAGTATATCATTACTTATGGATAGGGAATGATGGTTAAGGGACTTGATGATCATGATGTTTCATACTCCATTACATATGTTGTTGGGATTGATGTATCACACTATTTTACATTAATTTGGGAGATGGGAATGAAATTATGTGTTCCTATATTTTGGGTGTTTGGAATGATGACTCAACCCACCATCTCAACTGATGGGAAATATGTCACACATTCCTTATGAGATTTGGGGCTTGAAACCTTTTATGGACCTATATCATGGTAGAGTAGTTATGGACACCTAAGTTACACCCCTGGTCTAGCTAGATCCCAGTATCTATGAATATTAATACTTTTCCCTCACATACATAGTGAATATAAGTGTATTCAATATATAACTACATATAGATACTATTACTTATATATATGTGGTACTCGGGTCAAACGTATTTTGACATATTCTGAAGCATGTAGAGTTTGATTGGTATCCTGGTGGAACCTGAAACAATTTTTATTTATTTACTCACCATTTTTTATATTTTTTATACTTGCACGCTATTCTTATTATGTACACTAGCTCGATTATTTCTAAACATCATTGGTGGTGGCCTACTAATTTTATCTTACAACCTTACTCGAGCTGCCTTTGGTACCAGAGTAGACCATATGTCTGCAAGTATGGTTAAGGGATAACTCCCTAAAATATAATCTTTAATAATTTTATAGATAGCATATACCATGAAAGCATAAGACCGAGTATATGCTCATTTTACTAGTAGAGATTTTTTTTTGGATTTTTTTTATTTTTTATTGAATGTCTTAATTTTTTTTCCAATATTACCCCATATTGTATTTCATTGTGTCAATGAATCAATGTATATGACTCATCATATGGTCTCTGAAAATAATTACATTTTCCATGTTATTTATGCTTCTCTAGTTTATTATTGATTCCATTTCCATTGTTCCATCAGTTTTAGTATTCTTCCACAATTTTTCATTTATTTATTTTATTTATTGTTCCACTCTAATATAAGGGTATAGTCCCCAAAATATACAACCATAGACACTCACTACAAGTCTGTAGCCTCTAGCGTATGGGGATTCTCGCTTAAGGCCATGCGACCCACCAACTCATGCAACCATTTTAGTGGATCTTCGGTCAAGATTATACATAAAATACTTAGATAAAAATCCTTGGAGGATAAGAATGAAACCCCAAGATTAATATTCTTGTCCTAGGGATATTTAGAATCATAGTAATCATTAATCCATTTCTAGATAATTGTTTACTGGGCATACATATCCTTGTGTCTAATAGCCCAAACCTCTATGTACTTCAAGGTAATCAATCATACTTAATGCAACCATTCAATTCAGTCATTGTTAAATCATCAAATTAATTAATTAATTTATCCCCATGTTCAAGTCTCAAATTATTCTATATCATTTCAAAAAACAATATTAAATGTTTTTTATCAAAAACTCATGCCTCTCAAAAAAATCATTTCAATTCAAATCGAAAAACATTGAATTCCTTAACTTTTAAGAAATAATCATCAAATTAATTATACGAGTTAATAATTATAATTAAAGTTAATTTTTTCACAAATATATATATTACTTAACAATCCATTTTCAAATTAATTTCATCACACATTCACACCATTCAATTTCGTGTCATTTTTCAGGAGTCTCAATTCACGGTTTTGAAATAAATTGGAAAACAAATTTAAATGAACATAATCGTGAAAGGATTAAATTGATAAATATTTTCTTACAAAACTACCTACTTCAATAAAGATCAATAAAAACCCATACAAGATCCACCTATGGAAAGTAAAGTGATAGAATTATCAATGGAGAATTAAAGAGTAAGAATTCATAAACTCAAGAACTGTATCCATAAATTGAATTAGGAATCACCAAACTCAATGATGTAGAGAGAGGATGAATTGAGTATCCTTGTATGAATTGAGAATACACGTATCATAAGGAATCAAATGCACCATATGACACATAAATTTCTAAAGAAATAATTTTAGGAGAGCCAATATTGTCTTCATATATCCTACAAAGATTTTAGGGTCAAATAAAAATTTAAGGGAGGTGTTTAAAACATAAATATGGGATTAAAAATTAAAAAAATAATGATGACAAAATAAATAAACTCATCCCTTTCGATGTAACCGGTGATCCACTGGCCTCCACCAACATGTTGGTAGCACCTAGTAGAAATCCATTCCCACTAGATGTCCCACTTACTGGGTGGTTGAATTATACTAGCTAGTCAATGGGATTCTTGTGGGAATGACCATTTATTTCCACAAAATATCTGGAATTTGACCATCACCTTCTACCTGATGTGCCTCCTATAACTTTTCTAGTGAGAGGAGATTTCCCACTCACATTCTAAAATCACCAGACACCCCTAGGAAAAAACTGATCCAAAACCTCTCCCACCCCCCATAAAAAATTCATAAAAAATTTACAACAACTCAAAATCAATATGTATATGAAAGGTATGATAGAAATCAATTGAGTTCAATATGAAAATAGAGAACCAAGAAAAAATTATTTGTCAGCAAGTTAACGTAGTGAAAAAAAAGTTAAAAGGGATTATGCAACCATTCCCTATACCCACGTGAAAATGAAGGAATGTTACAATGAAATTTGTTAATCATCTACAAATGAAATTCAAATGAAACAATGTTATACGAGTTATGGTGAAACGGCTCACAAAGACTGCCAACTTTGTTTCTATTTAGGAATATCTCTCATTTGAAAAACTCGCTAAGATATATATAAATAAAATGTTGAGACTGCATGG
Organism: Viscum album; assembly: GCA_963277665.1. Classification (NCBI taxonomy): domain Eukaryota; kingdom Viridiplantae; phylum Streptophyta; class Magnoliopsida; order Santalales; family Viscaceae; genus Viscum; species Viscum album. Next base: position 1,141,418,358 of record OY728159.1, on the reverse strand, counting down.
GGTACCACTTATAATCATATTTTATTATGATCCAGGGTTCACCTCTAAATTTTGGAGAAGCCTCCAACATACCTTGAGTGTATCATTGAATTTTAGCATGGCCTATCACCCCCAAACAGATAGATATTCTGAATGGACTATTCATATGATCAATGATATGTTACGAATCTTTCCATTTGAATTAAATGGTTGATTGGATTAACATACTCCACTGGTTGAGTTTTCGTACAATAATAGATTCCACTTGAGTATTTGGATGGCTCCATATGAAGCTTTTTATGGAAATCAATGTAGAACTCCAACCAGTTGGGATAAATATGGAAAATGAAAGCTTCATGGACCCAATCTTGTGCTAGAAATGATAGAGAGGGTTCAAGATATCTACTAACATATCAAGGATACACATATTTTCTAAAAGGTCTATGATGACTAACTTTAAAGGGACATGGAGTTCAATTATAGGGATAAGTTATTCCCTCTAATATCACTATGAAAGAGAGTCATGTGGTTTAGAAAGAAAGGGAATCAATGTCGAAGGTACATTATCCCATTTGAGATCCAGTATCGCATAGGATATGTAACCTATTAGCTTGAACTTGCACCAATTAGGGATCAATTTCATGATGTTATCTGGGTAACACTCCTAAGGAAGTATATACTAGATAAATCACATTTACTGAACTCAGTTGTGTTTTAGTTGGAAGATTATCTATATTATGAGGAGCAGTTAGTAAAAATTCTAGAATATAGTGATATGGTTCAACACAATAAGAAAAACCACATTTTTAGAGTGTTGTGGTGGGACCATATGTATGAAGAAAAATCCTAGGAACTGGAGGAGGCGATGAAGGGGAAGTAACCCCCCTAGTTAATGTCAATTGAAATTCTGAGAGTGAAATTTCAAAAGGGGGATATAACGACCAAAAATATTATCAATTGTTTCTTCATATATTATAGTAATTTAATATATTATAAATCAACTAAAATCACTAATATACCATAATAAAAACATTATAAATGAATAATTAATTAAATAAGTAATATTTATAGAAGTTAAAGAACCAATACTGATGAAATAGTAGCTTGATTATAGGAGTAGTAAATGAACCATATGAATAGTAAACCAGAAAAATGAATAGTAACTTTACCCATTAAAGTATAAGTAAAATTTTTCATCTTTTAAATTAAATTTTGGTATAATTATATCATAGTATTAGTAAATAAATTTTTTTTTAAATTATATTTAAGTGTTTTCATTTTTGTAATCCATAAATATTTATTTATAATTTTATGAATAATTTAATACATTAAAAAAAGTTATTTTCATAAAATATATTCTTAAATTAATATTTTTATGTGTTTTTATTTATATATAATTTTAGCATACATTAGATTATTTTTCAAAGTACTTATAAAATGAGTTATAATTTTAAAATCTGTATTTTCCAAGTAAATGATGATTTTAATTAAATAATTAAGTTACTAATATTTAGAAAATGATTTTCCTAAAATTGAGTTCATTAATGAATTTTATACATTTAATAATGGTTAGGGTGAATTTTTTGGAGATTTCTAAAATACATGATTATTTAATGAAATGTAAGATTCGATAAATTACAAAAAAAATATAAATACATAGATTATCGAGTCGTAGATGATGTATTGTAGATGTAAGACCAAAATTGGGTACTCTAATTAATTATTATAATATATGTAGTGATAATTATCAAACTATTCATAGTCTTCTTTCATAATAATAAACTAATGAACATGATAGTGAGAAAACACCCCTCTCCTACACTATAAATACCACCCCTCACTTCCTCTTTTCCTCACATCTCTCAAGAATTTATCCTTGTCCAAATTCTACCAAATAATATTCCTTATCTATTAACCCACATCTAGGATATCTTGGTATCATCAAAATATTAAAAACATTTCCCTAAGTAGTTTCTCATGGAGGATAAATTCAAGAGGAAAATTCCTCATTCTTTTCTTCTAATTTCTTCTCAAGTTATTTTCTATTTTTCTTATTTTTTAACCTCCCCTAATCGAAATAGATTAATAAATCCAGTAACATACTTATACAGAAATTATATCATGCTAATGGAAGATCCATAATTATACTCTTCCCTATATCCCCCTTTTATTTTAATAATGAAATTGTCACTCGTGATGTGTCAATTTATTGAGATGGTGGGCAATGTACTTTTATTTCCCTCTAAATCATTCAAAGATGTAAATAAAACTAGTATAGTGCTTGAAAAATATTTTAAAATTTATATTACATCATCCTTTAAGTTTTTGTAGTAACATATATATTTAATTATAAATGATAAAAAAATGAGTTCGTTGTGACAAAAACCTCCAAAATTGATCTAAAATGATCATTAATAACATTTATCTAATGATTCATCCTCATACCATATAATCAAATTCTTTATAGGATCATTTCAAATTTTTTGATATCAATAAATACATATAATAATAATTTGGTATATTTCTTTGTATTTTACACAAACATCCATTCATGTATACAAGTGAACCCATCATGAACACTATGAAAACAAACATTCCTCAACAAGTATATTAAATACTATAACTCATATAAAATCCTGTAAATAAACTTAATAAAAAAATAATGAATCATATTCAGATATAAAAGGTTAATAATTTGATAATTAATGAATTTAATATGATTATATAGGTAATTATGTGATGAAAGGATTCACACATAAGGTAATGGGGATTCTCAATACCTACTACATTTCCTTTAGTTTTTTACTCTTTAAAACCAATTTCGGTATTTATATTCATTTAATGATCCTAAAATTTTATTTATATATTCTCTGATTTCATTTTTTGGATATAAAAGATTTTTTACTTGAGTTTTTAATAGAAAAAAAGTTTTCCAAAATAACTCTTCTTTTAGAAATAATACTCCTCTTAATTCTCTTGATATTATTACTTCTTCACTAAAGATTGATGATTTATATACCATGAATATTATTCCATTTTTATTCCCCAACATATTCTCAAGAATGATTGATTTATTAAATACAAATTTTTACACTCTATGGGTTATTTTTTGTTAAGTATCGACATAAGTTCTATGATTTATGAATGATAATGTAAATGTTATGATGTTAAGGTTGTAAAAAGAATTATATATCACAATGTAAATTGTATGATCTTAAGGGTGTTCGTGGAATTTTATATCACTCCAAATAATTGGGTAGTGTGGTTTATCTCTAGATAAAATGTGAAATATGTATGAACATGATGTCATCTTTGTTCACAACTATGTGTATTAGTTGACCACTGAGACATGATGTTTCATTTTTAGAATATACAATTTCTATGCCTTAAAATAATGTTTCATCTTATGATTATGACCCTATGATTATGTTATAATGATAATTATTATTCTCACCCCATGTTATATTTATTCATTTTAATATCTATACTCTTACTAGTATTTTTTATCACCCCTTTCTTTGATATATATTCTAAACTGATTACACATAATAAGGAGAACACAAGCGTCAATAAAAATCTAGAGAAGAAATAATTCAATAAATGATTATGTTTTATTTTTTAAAATCTTACATATGGTCCTAATTATCCCAAGACACTAAACCATTTTGTACTGGTTGTGTAATTATTTTGTTTTCTTTCTATAAAATTATGTAATAAGTTATTTAAGAAAAATAATGGTCATTATAGTAGGTATTAGAGAAAATATAAGTAAATTAGGGAATTATGGTTAGAGAACCTCAGTGAAAACCCTTAGTATGAGATTAAGTACAAGTAAGAACCCAAAAAGATTTGTTTTAGAAAAATGTTAAACATAGGGATCTAATAAGATATTCTGTTAGACTTAATTTCAAAATGGAATAAATTATTTATTCATTAATTTTTTACTTCTGTTTTTCTATAACCATTTCTATTTTAGAAAATGATGGGAACCAGGAGAAACATGGACAAAAACCCATGAGAGGGAAATGCGGCGATTTCCCAAATTACATCCCCAATGCTTTGGGGGTGGATTTAACAATTCCATGGAAATACTTACTCGGCTATTTCAAGTGACTAATAATAGATGAGATAATGTGGAACACCCAACATTACCTAAGAGGGAGAAATTGGCTATGAATACCTTTATGCGGCAATGACCACCGATGTTTAGTGGAAATTTCAATGCACTAGTCATAGAATAGTGGTTCAACTAAATGGAGATGATATTTTTATACATCACTATTCATATATAGAGAAGGTGACTCTTTTCAATTATCATATAGATATAGAGGTAGACCAATTGTGGGAATTGATTAAGAATACCAATTGAATTTATTAAATTGAAGAGATAAAATGGGAATACTTTAATATAATGTTTTTTAATAATTATTTTCCATGAACTCTTCATATAATGATAGAGAGAGAATTTATAGAGTTTAAGAAAAATAAATTATGATCTATCATGTCCTATAAAGAAAATTTTACAATTATTGCAATGTATACTTCCGGTTTTGTTATAAAAATGATATAAAAAATGATAGATTCATTAGCGGTTTAAAACCACACAAAAGAAAGGATCTATAAATTTGAGAGTTTTGGAGTTATAAAGATCTTTTTCGATGTGATTTCAATGTAGGATGGATTTTGGAGAATTCTCCTATCACTATTGTGATAATAAATGAAAGATATAATTTTATGTTGAAGTATCTAATGGGAAATGTGAAAAGAACACTTGTCCACCCACATGTCAAAAATTTGGGAAGAAGCATCATGGGTACTACCTCAAAAGGATATGAAATTTATTTATGTTTAAGAGACAAGTCCAACAAGATTATGAATACCGAAAAGACTAAGGAAAGTAGGACAATGTGGTGGAGTAAAGGAGCGCACCACCCTTGGTCTAATTCTACAACTATTGGGGGAAAGGGTTTTATATAATCGAGTGTACTTAACCAAGATTCCTTGTTCATAAACAATGTCACTAGACACCAAATAAAATGGTCCAAGGAAAGGATTATTCAACTAATACAGCATAAGTGGAGCAAGAAAATGAAGTTGTACAATGTACCCTTCTTATTCACTATAGAAGTGAAAAGTCTTATTTGATTCTGGTTCTATTCATTCTTTTATGTATTGAATGTTTTTTAGATATATTGAATAAAATCCAAAGGAAATTGAAGTAGATGTATCTATAAATACAACTGGTGGTTATTTCATTAAAACCCAAGTGTTTGACTCTTATCCTACTAGAATATATGGGAAGATTATTCCATAAAATATTATGATACATCCATTGGTGGATTTCAACACAATAATGGGAATGGATTTCCACTCATTATATAGATGACATATCAACCATTGGGAAAATGAAATATCTTTTAATATTATAAACCATTCCACGGTCCTCTATTGATTTAATTAATATAAAGAATATCCATTTTAAAATCCTTTAATGGGCTAGGTTTTGATTCCATGTGAAGAGGCATAGCTCTCTCAAATGGTTGTGTCAAATCAATGATTCAAGTTAGTAAAAATTCCCATTATGAGGGAATATAGTGATGCATTACCTGAAGATTTTCCCATAATTCCCCCAAATCAAGAACTATAATTCTTAATATACCTCATAGATAGAGAAACGCCAATCTAAAAGTGTCCATATAAGATCAATCCTACCAAACTAGAAGATTTAAACCATCTTCTGTAAGAAAATTTCGAAAAAAGGGTTCATATTCACAACTGCATCTCCTGAGGGTGTTCCAGTACTCTTTTTCTATAATAATAATGGATCAATGATTATGTTTACTGATTATTGGTAACTCAATAAGATCACCATAAAGAAATATTATGGAAAACAAGGTTGGAGATTCTCTTATCAGAAATGAATTTCGTACTCTATCCATGTTATGGACTAGGAAAGACCCAATCTTCATGGATATGAAAAAGATAGATTTGGAAATAATAAAATTTGGGATTAAATCCTACCTTTAACAAAATATTTTCCAACTATAAATCCAAGATAAGATTAAATTGGTGCAAATGGATGACTTGGAGTTACAAAATAAGTTTAATGTATTAAAGGAAGGGAAGCGGTTAGAGATCCATATCGATGATGATTGTGTGATTTGGTTTGGAATACGAATTTTTGTGCCTTAAAAACATGGTAAAAGGAAGGATAATCTAGATAATGTACATAGATGGACATTCTCAATATATCCTAAGATAACAAAGATGTATCATTATCTTTGAGAACACTTCTGGTGGGATAAATGAAGAAGGAGATTGCAGAATATATTTCTAGGTGATTGATTTGTCATTAACATAAAGGATAACAATATATGTACAAAGGGATGATAAAACCATTTACTATGCCCATTTATAAATAGGATTATGTCACTTTTGACTTAGTTACTGGTCTCCCGAAGACATACAATAGATACAATATGAAATGGGTTATGGAAGATGGACTCACCAAGACGACCCATTTTATCTCTATTCATGAAGATCTCTTGCTTAAATAACTTGATAAGATATATGTGAAGTAAGTGGTGGGACTATATGGAGTAACACTTTCAATTCATTCTAATTGTAATACATGGATCGAACCTTACTTTTAGAGAATTTTACAACATGCTTTGAGTACCGAATTCAGTTTCAACATAGGCTATCACCCCCAAACAGATGGACAATATTAGGGGACTATTCAGATGCTTGAAGTAATTTTATGATCTTACTCAAAGGAATTCAAGGGTGGATGGGATTGGATATTCCAATTGTTTAGTTATAATACAACAATTTCTTCCAATAAATTATTTATATAGTACCATATAAAGCTCTGGATGGAAAGAAATTTAAAACTACAAACTGTTGGGATGAAGTGGGTGAAAAAAAGATACATGGACCTAAACTTGTGAAAGTAACGATAGAGAAGGCTCAATTTATCCAGAAACATATCAAAGTTGCTCATAGTAGACAAAATAGCTATGTTGTAAACCATTGAAGGGACATGAAGTCCGACATTAGAGATAATTTTTTTCCTCAAATGTCATTATGGAAGAGGGTTTTGTGGTCTGGAATGAAAGGGAATCTATCAGAAAGGTACACTAGACCCTTTGAAATCCTTGATTTCATAGGATCAATGGCCTATCGCCTTTCACATCCACTTAATATTGCTAATGTTAATTATGTGTTCCATGTATCACTCCTAAAAAAGTACATATCATATCCCTCTCATGTACCGAACTCTGAGGTGGTACAGTTTGAAGATGATCTATCCTATAAGGAAAATACAATAAATATCATGTAATAGCGAGATGAGGTTCTAAATGATAGGAAAAACCACCTTGTAAATGTTTTTTGTAGAAACCATGAGTATGAATAAGAATCTTAGGAACTGGAGGAGGCAGGAAAGGATATGTACCCCCACTTGTTTATGTTAAATGAAATTTCGATGGTGAAATTTCAAAAAGGAGAGAAGAATGTAATGACCCAAACATTTATGAATGAAATTTCTCTCTATTATATTTATATTATGTTGTATAAATAAAATAAAATCACTTACATACCTTAATTAAAAAAATTTAAATTAATAATTAATGAAATAAGACGTATTTCTCTATGATAAGTAACCAATACTAATTAAATAGTAACTTGACCTTAGGAATATTAAAATGACCATTATAAATAGTAAAACATTCAAATGAATAGTAACCTCAACCATAAAAGTATAAAAAATATAAAGGAATCTTATAAATTAAATTATGGAATAATTATATCATATTTTAAGTAAAAAAATTGATTTAAAAATTATTAATTAAGTGTTAAAATTTTGTAAGTCGTAAATATTTAACTAAATTTTTTTATTAATATAAAAATTTAAAAGAAAATTTATTTTCCTAAAATGTATTAATAAATTAATATTTTTATTTATAATTATTTTAGTATAATTTTATGAAACTTTAAATAATTTTTCAATGTGATATAAAATCAGTTATAATTTTAAAATCAGTAATTTCCATTTAAATGATGATTTTAATTAAAAAATTAAATTACTCGTATTTATAAATATTATATTCATAAAATGTAGTTAATTTTTTGAATTATACACATCAAAAAATTTAAGGGGTGATTTTTTTAGATTTTCATAAAATACAATATTATTTTATGAAATGTTAAATATGATAATTTACGAAAACAACTAAATACATGGACAATAGAGTCATGGATTACTTATGACTGCTATAAGCCCAAAATGTCGAACAATATTTTATTATTTTAATATATTTAGTAATAATTCTCTAACAATTCATATTCATTTTCCAAAATAACAAACTAATTAATATAATAATGAGAAAACACCCCTCCTCCACTTTAAATATCACCCCTCACCACCTAATTTTTTTACATCTCTCAAGAATTGATCTATTTCCAAAACCTTCCCAATAATCTTCCTTATCTCTTAACCACATCCATGAGTTATTTCCCTCATAAAAATTCCAAAATTGTTTCTTAAGGAGGTTCTCAAGGAGGATAAATTTATGAGGTAAATTCCTCTTTCTTTTCTTTTAATTTCTATACAAGTTCTTTTGTATTTTAATTATTTCCTCAAATAACCTCATCCAAATGGAATGATAAATCCAATACCTTAAATATAATTTAATTTTATCATTTTAATTCAATTTCAATATTTAAATTACACACATTCTCTCTTTTATTCTAAAAATGAAATCGTCTCTTATGATGTGTCTATTTACCGACATCATTGGAGATGCACATTAATTTTCCTTTAACACCTTGTAACATGTTAATAAAACAATTATAATGGTTGAATATTGTAAAATTTTGGTTAAAACCTTTTTTATTATCTATATATAACATAAATGTATATAATACTAAATGATAATACAAAAGGTGTTCTTTGCGTTTGAAAACCCGCCAAAATTAACCTAAAAGGATCATCAATAACTTTTGTCAAATGATTAATTCTAACAATATATAAAAAAATTCATTATAAGATCATTTAAAATTATTTCTTATAATTAATAACATGTAATAATAATTCTTTATATTTATCCTCATTCTACACAAACTTTTATTCATATATATATGTGTTCTGGTCATGAAAACTAACAAAAGGTACACCCCTAAACGATGAAATTAAACTCTACAATTCATAGAAAAGCCCAAAAATGAACATAATAAAATATTAATGAATTAAATTAAGGTATAAAAGGTTCTTTAGATTTTTATGTAATGAAACTAATTTTATTATATAGTATATTTAATCAAAGAAAGAATTCATACATATGGTAGTGGTCATTCTCGAACCGAACTACATTTTATTGGGTTTTCCTTCTTTCAAACCAATTTTAGTATGTATATTCATTTAATGATCCATAATTTTCATTTAATTATTCTATCCATTTTTTTATATACATATTTTCTACTTGATTTTATGACAAACAAGATTTTTTCCAAAAGAAATATTATTTCAAAAAAATACACCGTTAAATTATCTTGAGATGTTACTTATTCACCAAAGATTAAGGATTCATATTCCAATAATATTATTAAATTTTTAATTCCAAAAGATTATTCATGAATGTATACCTTATGATATTAAACTCATTACATTCTAGGGGTTATTTTTTGTTCAAGATCGATATATGTTCTCTATCACATGCTTAATAATGTAGATGTTATGATATGACGATTGTGCCTATAATTATAGAGTGAAATATAAATGTTATGATGTGACGGGTGTTCCACAAATTATATATCACTATAACACAATGGGTAATGTGTTTATCTCTTGATACAACATGGAATATATTTGAACATGTTTCTATATTGTTCAAAACTATGTGTGGTAGTTGACCACTAAGACATAATGTAACATTTTTATTAATTTCCATATTTCAATCCATTAATTATTGTTTCCTCTCATGATTATGAACATATCCCTATGTTATGAAGATAATTATTATTCTCACCCCATGTTATATGAATTAATGTTCTAATATATCCTCTTATTTTGATTTTATCTCACCCCTTTCTTTGATGTATATCATGAGGTGATTACTTGTACTACGGAGAACATAAGGGACAATTAGAAGTTAGAGAACATGGAATTAAATTAATGTTAATGTTTCAATTTTATAATATTATGTATGGTCATAACTTTACACTAATATTTTTTATCCTAGTTATGTAATGCTTTTATTTTTTTTTCAGTAAAATGATGTAATAAGTTATGTAAGAAAAAGTTGGTCGCTATATATACGATGTTAAAAACATGTATTTCTATAAATATTTAAATATCGTATTTTTCTCAGAATCATCATCCATTAAATTTTATAATTAAAATTTTATTTCAAATCATGATGGTAAAAAAATGTTATTATTTATATTAATATCATTCATCCCCACTATATCATAAACTCTTTATGGTTTTAAAGTGAATTTTAATTTCAATTGGACTAGTATAGAAAAATATTTGTTATTCTTAAATATTGTCCATTTTCAAAAATAAATATTATAAGCCACTTATAAAATATATCTTCTCTAAGGTATTCTTCTGAGATAAAAACAATATGTTTTAAAATAAAACTTATTTTTTGATATTTTTTATGAAAATAAACTATTAAGCAGCATACCTTATATAGTAGTCTCTATATTTTGATAAAAATAATAAAAATATAATTTTATTCATTTAAAATATGTCATTTTTAGGAGTTAATTTTATCAATTATATTTTAAAATATAAATTAAAAAAATTTATTTATATATTCTTCTCAAAAACATTATAGAGTGTATTATATTATAAATTCTATATATAAAAATCATGTAATTTATTCATAATATCCATTATTTATAATAGAAATTAACTTATCAAATATGAAAAAATGACTAGAAAAATAAACATTATTATCATTTATATATAATTTTTAGATTTTAAGTAATAAGTTTCATCTATATCCTTGTTGCAATAAACCTTTTCTTCATCATTAGAATACATACTATAACCTATATCCACTAATTTATATTTTATCTTAAAATCCTATATATATGAAAAAATATTTTAATATATATTTTTTTTAATATGCCTTTCAAAATAGAATAACTAGATTTTGTAGCATTAACGCCATTGGTGAACTCTCATTAATGGTTCTTTTACCACATTAGATATTCTTTAAAATCTCTTCTAAATTTCTTAGTTTTATATAGTTAAAAAAATTACTTACTAAGAATATTCATAATTTAATTTAAAATAAGTTATTGTGGACTATATATGACCTATCTTATCATACTTCTAGTTGAATATTTTACTCTTTCCATTTTATACATTAATCATGGCACTTTAACTTGGTCCAACCATGCACTTCTCAATTATCTTCTACATATTAAGGTGACTAAATATTTCAATTGACTACTCATAGTTGAAATAAACCACTAAAACCCATTAATCCAAATATCTAACCATTATTTTGAATTGAATAAAAACATATATTAAAACTTATTTTTTTGAATCTAATTTTTCTAATATATTTTATGTAATCATGATTGATATCCTTTAATGTAAAAAGTGCATACACTCTATGAAAAATACATGGACTATATGAAACTCTCAACCCTTGGGAATGACCTCTCTGTAATTCATGGTTTAATATAGAAACATAGTTAAATATAATAGATAATGAGAGATTTATAATAATAAATTTCATAATATCATCATGAAAAATAAGAATTCAATTAATTACACAAGGCTTGAAGCACATTATATAGACTTAAAGTATGATCCTTGACTATGAAACAACTCAAAACTATTAATATTTACTTGAAATATTTCATGAACATTTCAAATAAATATATATATTTATATTGTGTCATTCAATTAATTAATAAATTTTTATAATGTTTAAGAAATCAATATGGATCGTTAAAACTCTATAAAAAACATCAAATGATGTTTAAAAAATCATGATTAATAATATTAGAAGATAAGTAATAAATATAAATTATCATATAATGCATATACTTCCATTCAAAAAACAATGATTGGGTAAATGTTACCAATACATGTTTAACTTTATCATAAAACATTAAATGATTAATACCATTATTTAATTATTTATATTTCATGCATATTTCTATCAGTGTTTTTTGTCGATCATAACCCCAAGAGGGGATGACAGATTAGTTTTGGAGAATATAAATTAGTTTGATTTTATTAGAGATTAATTTCATGACGTGGTAAAGGTTGAGAATGATTTAGGAAAGGGGATTGGATAAGGGATTGTTAAATAAAGTGATATTAGGATTAGGTAAAAGATAATCAAATGGAATTTTTTTACTATATCATCTAATGACTATCTTCAAACCATTGATATAGTATTTTTTTAAAAATAGTTGAAAATTTTTGTAAAATTTTATCCATATAATACCTATATTCCGGGTTTCATTATGATTTTTGATTATATTTTTAAGATAGTGACATGGTTTTATAAAACCATGACAATAAATAATATATTATGATATTTATGAGAAACCATGGCTAGAAACTACATCAACTACAATAATTTTACAATTTTTTGACACGCACTTTTTTAATTTTTAAAATAATTAAAATGAAATTGGGATTCCGTACAAGAAAGTTTATTCTATAAGACAATATCATGTTATTTAACATTAATCCTAGTAAACAATGTTTTAAAACCACTTTTTTCAAATTAAACTTATATGCTTGAAAATAACTATATTAAAGAGGATTATTGAATAATTTTATATCATCAAACACTATTTACATTTATAATTAATCATAGGAAACTTATATTCAAATTCAATCAATCAATGTTTCCATTAATTATTATTAAAAAATATTAAACACAGGCATATATTTTAACCAAATCAATAATTTGAAATTCCATTTTTAATATAACAATATAAAAAATAACTTCATTATAATTTCAAGATTTAGTTTTCTATTGTAAATTATATTACACTTATTCATGTAATTTTAATTAAAATATATCATTTTTTGTTCAAAATAAAATAAAATTGTCAATTTCGATCTTTTTTCAATGGTACTTTAATATAGAATTTTATATAATTTTTCCTCAGTGAATATGTAAAAAAAATTAAACATATCATAATAAATTACATATAAATCACATAATAATTATGATTTAAATTCCTATATGATGCAAAACATTATAAATCCACTAATTACAAATATATAATTCTAATATATAATTTTATCAAATAATACCTTGTTTAATTACCCATTAAAGAAAATCCAATTTTCACTTTGTTCATAACAAGACCGTTAAATTAAAAAAAAAAGAAAAAAATTACATTTTTTACCACCTATTTAAAAAACTCCATGGTGTTATTTATTTCCCCTTAAAAATCATTTTATTTATACATTTCAATATTAATAAATCAACTTAATTTTTAGAAACCCATTTTTGAAGACACACAATGTTTGATCATCTATAAATCAGTAATTTTTAAATTTCAATATATTGTTTAATCGGATATAGTAAAAAAATGTAAAATGGTTTCACACTATTTGAATAACATATGGTAAAAATTTAAATTTATAGATTTTATGCAATGAACTAACCTACAATAACATCTAAACCAACATATAAACCAATCACCAATTTCATGAAGAGAATTCTTGATCCCCACGCGTTGGAGAAAAGAATCAGGAAATTAAGAAACAACCTTTGGGGATTATTTCACCCAAAAATAAAATTACATAAATAAATGAATATATTAAAAATAAAAAAATGAATAAGTTATCCATTTACAACTAATAGGAATGATAAAAACAACCTAGGGTCAAAAGAAACACTACCACGATCACCCATCTCCCTATGGTCATCAACCACCCACTATGTCCCAAGGGACCAACCCTTAACCAACCATGCATGAACCCAAAAGAGAGATGAACTGATTTTGAGCACCTATTATCGAAATATAATGTCTGTAAACACTAAAGAGTAGAATATGGGTGTGTGAAAATAGATCCTAGTAGGAAACCACCAATGAGTCTATGAAAATTATCTACCAAGACATTTAGATATTATAGATAGAAAAATAAAATTAAAATATCATTTTTGAATTATAAATTGATATGGTAAAACGTTAAACATTTTTAAAACAGAAACAAAGAAGAAAATCATGTCAATCCCATTTTTAGTAGAGTAAACCATTTTCATAATATAAAAACCTTTTTAGTAATGCATTTAAAATAATTTCACAATCCAATGATAATAATTTATATAGAAACTATGATCTGGTACCATGTTTCATGGAAAATATTAACATAACAAAGGAATATACATAGATAAATAATGTTCCTCATTGAAATCAATATACTTAAGAAATTCAAACAAGTAAACTTCAATGGAGAGTAACGATCGAGTGCTCAAAGTCATATATATTGTATCAATATTAAGTGTTAGGGTTATATGTAATGGTAAATCCTTAGATATGTTAGTAAGTCCACTAAATACAGAAAAACAAAACATGACTAATGAAATGAAAATTTTTAATCTATCAAATACCAAAGATTTCAAACACATCATGCATCTTCCTCCACAAAGCACATAACTAGAATGAATCCACATTCTCTAGACAGACTATAGTTGATGTATGAGTTTACAAACTAATAGCATAAATATAGGATCTATCATTGAGTTAACCAGTTTTCTCATGACCATTCAATGTGGTGAGTGATATAACAAGAAATAAGGATCAGCAGTGAGATCAATAAAAACATTATCATAAACAATAATCATTCCATAAAATACGAGGTGAACATATCATAATCCCCGTAAAACTACCATCTAGATTAAAACCCTTATTTCTACACACATCATTATAAACTTTGATATACATTCATCAAGGTATAGGGTTCATAATAGGATAGTAAAGAATTTTTAGGATAATAATATTTAGATCCCAAAGTGACAAATGGGTCATTAAGGTAAACAAAAATAATGAACAGAACCATTATCAATTTAATAAAATTTCATAACAATCCATTCATTTCAAAAGGCCCATACCTACCCACATCCTTTAAAACCCATTTGAAAATATCCATCTATGACATTGAATAAAGAAAACAAAAGACTATTCAATATTTTCTATATTATTAAAAAACAATACCAACACTATTTCAAAATAATTTATTGAAATTTATTCAATATATAATTACATAATGTATTTTCATGTAACATGCACATAAAAAATTATATGGAATTGAATTAACATAATCTTATTATCTTCATTTAAAATAGGGCTTTAATTTTCAAAATAAAATACACCAAGGTTAAATAATTAGTCAATTTTTTTCTAAATAAAGAATATAGAAACTATATAAGAACATCAATGAAAAATACTATTTTCATCGAAAAGGGTAATTTTGTTATTAAAAATGTTGAAGCCATGAAAAATCAATTTAAAATGGAACAAACATGAATTATGAAAATATATTAATTATAATAAAAAGAGTCAGAATAGAACACCTACATGTAAAATCCAAAATCTATTTAAAATGGATCTGAGATGTGTTAATAATAATAGATTTCACAAAATAAAAGGAATATAGATCTTGGTAGAGCTGAGAAGATATCCTAGAATAAAAATTTCATATCAACTATTCAAGATCCAATGAATCATTTGGATTATATAGACCCTAAGAAGAAAAAATAAAGATAATAATATATATCGAAGGCAAGGAAGATGAACCCATACATAAATATGATCACTTCTTCGATCAAATATTTGATCCACCAATAGATGAGGTTAGGATATATAAAGATGCCAAAGAAGGATACCTAGTTAAATTTGGGTTGATTAGGGTTCAAATGAGGAGATAAGATAAAAATGGGGGTTCCATGGTGTAATTACCTTTCTAGACAAATACTTAATTGTATATTGTGATGCCACAATCTAGAATATTGAAATTAAATAATTTTAGTAACAATAATCCAACACACTAGATCGATGGGGGTAGTAGTATATTATTCTAGTCACTAACCATCCCACCAGCTATTTTGTAGCCCTCACTAGCAATCTGGTGGACCACCTATAGCTTTAAAAGATGTAGGTTTAGGTCCACACATACTACAAAGGTGTGAGTCGACCTCCAACCCATCAGTCCATCTAAATACAAACATAAGGATTGATCCTAAGAATAAAGTGATATTGTTAGTTTATATATTAATTGAGATATAGTCCAATTATTTGTGTTCTAAATGAAAAATGTTTTATAGGAGGATTTTAAATGCCTATGATTCTCCTATATAATGTTTTTGGGTTTGTTGAAATTAATACCAATTAAACAGTTATTAGTATTAGGTCCTTACTTGAAGGTTTTTAGGGTATAATAAAATATCAATTGAGGTTAAAAGTGACATATGATCCTCTACAAGGCCACTAAAAACTCAATGGCCTCTTTCCATGTTTTCATAAAATGTTAATTTTAATAAAAAACTAAAATTTATTTAAATAACCCCTATCCACTTCTTGGAACAATCTATAAAAAAAAGACCCCATATTCATCTGACACTTTATCCCCTTTCATCATCTCAAAGATATTTACACTTTCATTATACATGACTGATCTTTGGTAGTGGTATTCTACAAATAATTTTAAGGTAATAAATAATGAGTCTCCCACTATTTAAATCAAAATTATTGACTTTTAGTTGAAATCACTAAATATGTAATTTTCATATAATTTCATTAATTTTGGTGAATAAAGTTGAATCCACTAAGGATTTTCAATGAGTTAACTTTGTTAATCATATGGTAGGGAGTTCCTTATAAGTGATATACTACATTTTTATGTGTAATATCATGTGTCTTCATGGGGTTTTGAGTTTTTTAAACCAAAATAAATATTTTTAGGGTCCTAAATTGGTGAGTTAGGCTGGGTAGAGTCTTATATGATTATAATAGTGGTTATTCTTCATTTTTAATGATTTTATAAATTCATGCTGACAATATTTTTTTTGGTATTCGGTGATAATTTTGTGTGATAAAAGATAAATAGTTATTTGTGTTAGGGAGGATATAAAAATATCCTAATAAGGGTCCTCATAGGGTAACAACTGGGGTCTCATTGATTAATCTTGAATGTTGGTTGAGGATGTAACTAATATAATTGTTGGTTGTTGGGAATATTTCTTTTAAAGAGATTAGAGTCTTTGGTATCATTTGAGGGAGATATTTATTTTGAGTCTTTATTCATATCTTGGGATATTATTTTAGAGATTTTTAGAGGGTTGACTATTGATAATGTTTCTACATTATAGGTACCATTAGAGGGTGATTTAAAAAATGTGGTTTATGGGTCATGGATTCTATTTTGAGATATATATTTAGGATGGTAACTCATTCTAATAGGATAAGTTATAGTATTTTATAATAATAATGGATTAATTTATGACCATAGTATAGGTTAGTGGATTGTTTGGTTGTGGTTATAGTATAATGATGAAGGCATGACATATATTTAGTATAGTAATTTTTTGTGGGAACCAGAGAAATGGTAAGAGTTCATGGAATTTTAAGTGAGGTTTAGGCTTACCTCTAGAAACCAGGTTGGGTATACACTATGAGCTAGTTAATCACCTTGTATTGATAGAGATTATTTTTTCAATAATAATGGTTTGATTCAATTCATAGAGAATTGAGTAAGGTGATTTTACTTATATGAGATGGGCTTGTTTATCAGGGTTTATTAATATAACTTTTGATTCAATGTGTATTATGGAGTGGATAAAATATATGACACAGTGAATAATGGTATCATTATGGAGAAAGTGGCCCATTTATGATATATATATAGAGTTTCAATTGGTGAGTTTGTATCGAGGAAACATTGGATGTGTGGGATTCTAGTAAAGGGTAAATGTTAGGGTTATGTATTCCAGGTGATATTCTATTATTATTATCAAAGTAATATTGATACAACATACATGTATGGTTTTTATACTCTAATAATTGATTTTAGAAGTGGTATATTATAGTACTCTATGATCCCCCACATGAATTTACATTATCAATGATAACAGTAATAATGATCCTCCAATAGTTACACTATGAATGCCAGATATATGATAATATTGAAGAAAATGATTGGGATATTCCCTTGATCAATGTTTAATGATATGATATATTATAATAAAGATGATAGTGAGCTAGATAAACCCACATCCATCCTCTAGGGAGCGAATATCTTGTATCGAGGAACGAGTGAGAATAATCCTCCCATAGTCACCCATTAGGGACTATATAACATGTTTCTAGATTGAGATTAGTTGGATCATATCATTGTTTCCATTTAAATATTTGGTTTATTATACATTATATTTCAATGAAATGGATCCTCCCATGGTCGCACTTTAGGGAATGAATTTCTCATACTGGGGATAACAATGAGTTATATCCTCCTATTATCAACCTCTAGGGACTATACGACTCTTTTGGAGGAAATTAATTATCTAAATAATCCTACGGTCATATTTAAGAGACTATATCATTACTTGGGTGTTAATTTTTTGTGATGAGTATAATTCACTAGTATTTTTCGAAGTAATATGGGATTTGTGTTGCGGTGTACAAATTAGAAAAATATGTCATGAAGAATTTTATATCACACTACATATTAATTCATTATTAACTTTCTAAAACACAAATAATATATATTATAGAATATATTTTGGAATTGTTTGATGATTTTCAAGTAATATTTATGCATATACCCTACATGAACACTTTAGTGTATGTACATACCTTCTATCTAATATACAGCAAAATGAACAGGTCATATTGATGAGAAGTCTATATTATCTTGATATTTTCTAGTTACTAGATAGAGTAGAGTATTAGATTTAATTAGTTCGGTTTTTGTGTATATTTTTTTATTTTTTTATAATTTTTATAATATATACTAATGGGAGAAACCTTTGATGTATATGATGTATGATGTCCATCATTTATTTGATATAGTGTAGGAATATACTATTATAATTTTAGACTATTATTATGTTATTGTTTAATGTGTTTCTTAAATTTATTTGTTAATTATTTTTATGATATTGAGGGTATAGTATACATAGAATTGTTCATTGACACAAACCACTAGTCAGAAATCATGATTTCATAAGGACAGACACATGAGATTAGTTAGTGACACCATCTTGGTTGTTATTTTTGTAAATTGGTTTAGGGATTTTACAAATGGTATTATAGAAATTTTTTCATTGTTTTATGATTATGGGTTGTGAAATATAGATATAATATAGATTGTAACTTATATTAGATGTTAGAATTATGCTTCCTGAACACCCGTATAATAAAATTTTGTTTTACCTTGGTTGGGGGTTTTAGATTTGGTCGTCACTGTTGTGGCTAAGATTACATTGAAGTGTGATGTTATGGTTATTTATTATTTTTTAATTATATTCAAGGGTATATAGATGCATGAATAATATTATCATATTCATCATGTAGGTTTATTTGAAATTTTTATTATAAGAACCTGAATCTTCGTTCAGGTAGGTTTTTCCTTTTTCTGGTGTTTCTAAGAAAATTGGAGTTTCTGGAAATTTTGGAAGTACACGTCGTGTACTCTTTTCCCACTCGAAGCCATATATTGGCCATGTCCGAGCCACACACGCGGTGTGTAGGGGTGAAATGGAGGCCATTTTTGGCAGAGTATGGAAAAAACATAGTACATGTCGCGTACTTTTCATTTTTTCACTAAACATACCGGGGTCGCGCCTGACGGACAGAACACAGCCCTTCTCCAGGTTATTCATCCAAGAGAAACCTATATAACCAGATCTTCCCCGAGCTCCCACCTCTCCATCCGGTCTCTGATTCGAGCACGGTCGATTGCGTTGGAAGCGCAGCGGTGAGTTCTCCCTTCTTCTTGAGCCTTGTTTTCCAATTCTTCCTCCTTCTCATGTTATCTAAGGTTGAACATTTTGTGCGATTTCTCAGATCTACGACGTTCTAAGGATAATCTGTCATCCATGTTAACGTATATTGATCTCATAGGATCAACATAGGTGGTTTGTTCCTTTTTGTAGAAAGTCGATGAGTATTTTGTGGAAAGTCCACCAATAACCTTGAACAGGGTATTGTGTGTTCCTGTTTTTCCTTTGTTGTATTTCCTACTTTTCTTGATTGCTAGAGTAGATGTTTTGCCTATGATTATGGTAGTTTTTAATGTACTCTGGATGTTTTCCATGCTTGTTTTCCTTTATTTGTGTTTTTCCAGTTTTCATGCCTAGTTGTAGGATAGAGAAACTGTTGCTTTGTTATGATGTTGAGCCTTAGAATGATAGCCAAGTAGTTCTTGAGGTTTACTTGGACAATACACGCGCGCTGAGCATGTTAGTTTCACATAGTACTGTGAGAAACTAGTATAGTAGACCACATGGATAATAGATGTAAGGGCTTCTCCAGAGTGTCTTTTAATATGATGTGAGACCACAGTGTGAATTGACGATGAGTGCTTATTCATAGAGTATGTAGTTCCTCGACGAGAGACACAGGGGGAATGAGACGTTGAGTGCTTCCCCAAAGAGCCTTTAGCAAGATACGAGACTATAGGGGGAATTGGCGGTGATTTCTTCCTCAGAGAGTCTATTCTTAGCTAAACCAAAGGGATGAGACTGTGTATGCCTCCTAGAGGGTTTCTTGTACTTATAGGTTGAACCATAGGTGATAGTCCGTGAGAGCTACCCAGAGGGTTACCTGTTTTCTTCTTGTTGCTGGTTGTTTACTTGTGTACTTTATATGCTAGAAATGTCGATTTTGACTGCTGTGTATTTTCTTGTTTACTGTTTCTGTACTTTACATGCCATGTATTCATTGATTGTTAGGCACAGATCATTGGGTGGTTTCTTACTGGGACTTTGTCTCACACCCTGTTTGGGTCTTGATTTTGGGCCCAAGTAGACTATGTTGTTGCAGGTATAGATAAGGGAAAATGGCCTTCTACTTTCGGTTCTTGACTGCACTGGAGTTGGAGAGCATGGGACTGATCCATGTCTTGCGATGCCGACGAGTTTACGTTGATTTTCTTTTGCACTTTTCTTTTCAGTTGTACTTCATCATGTTGGTTTGTATACTGATTTCCATAGACATATGTACCATATTGCATCATTATTATTTTATAAATTGCTTCCACTTTACAATTCAGTTGTTCTATGTTGTTTGTTTTTTCTGTTATTTTGACTGGTTGTTCTTCTACTATATACTTTACCAAATGAGGGCATAGTTTCCCCACAGACTCTCCAAGGCCCTCACTGTTAGTCGGTAGCCTCTGGCGTTTGGGGAAACGCACTTGAGGTCATATGGCGAACCGAGTATGGGGCACCAGTTGAGTGGATCCGGATTCGGGTCGTTACCAAGTGGTATCAGAGGAGTTCATTCACTTGATTTACTGTTTGGAGGATTTATCTAGGGATAGGATAGACTCAGTACTTCGTATTAAGCTATTCTCGGGAGTAGCTAACCCGTGTATAGGGAAAAAGCCATACTACCTTGTTAATTGCACTATGCTTGTTTTGAGATTGTATGGTTGATATGATTTCACCTAGAGTGATTCACTTGCTTTGTGTTGTTACTTTCTTGACAACATCGGTTATATTTCTGTCACAACCCAATGTGATGAGGGTTTTCCAGCTCATGTATCATCTAGGAACTTGTAGAAATTACATTCCATGCTTTCTTTCCATGTCGTCTTGGGTGCATTAACAATTTCATGATGTTGTGATAGACCTTGTGTAGATTATGATTGCTGTTGTGATAGATGCTTGATAGAGTCTTTGTTGCCTTGTTAGAGGATTGTTTGTATTCTAATTTACTTAAATGAACTTCATGTTTTGATTCGTAGAGAGTATGGGCCCTCACGAATCAGAATTTAGAACCTCCTTGACTTGTTTTCTGTGTTTTCTGGGCTTCTGTGCAGTTTTTCAGCTACTACCCAGAAAAAACAAGAATACAAGGCGTGTACTTTTCGTACACATGTCGTGTAGTTTTCAGGCCGTGTGACTGACCGTGTGAGCAGAAACACAGTGTCGTGAGAATAACTTCAGGAACATGCTGTGTACAGTTGGTACACGCCGTATAGTTCGGAGCTGTGTACCCGACCGTGTCACTAAAAACACGGGTCGGGGAAGCTCGAGTAGAACAAGCCGTGTTGTAAAGTAAAATGCCATGTAGTCTTGTTGAGGTACCTGGCCGTGTCACGAACAACACGGGATGGTGTCACCTTCACCTATACATGTCGTGTTTGTTCAGAACATGCCATGTAGGGTCCAGCCATGTAGATGGCCGCATGTTTAACAACACGGGACACCGAAGCCTTGTCTCGTACACACCGTGATTGTTCAGAACACGCTGTGTAGTCTCGGGTTAAGTCGGACTATGTGGGTTAGTCGTGTAAGGAGACTCGGGCTGAGGAATAGTTTTCAAGTACACATTGTATGTGGGGTCAACACACCCACTAGTTTTTGGTGTTACACAACCTGTAGGGAAGGGGTACATGCCCATGTCAGTGGCTTAAGAAGACACGCCGTGTAGTTTTTATACATGCCGTGTAGTCGTGTTTTGTAAACTTGTGTGTTTTCTTTCCCCTGTTCCCATATTTTACTCTTGTGTTTTTTGTCCTTGTTAATTCTGATCTAGGGTGTTCTTTTGATCTTTCAGAACTATGCCTCTGAGACGTCCTCTGGTTGTACGTCTATCATCAGCTAGTGATGAGACGCTAGATATGGCTGATCAGGGACTTCCTGTCGATCCTCCAGTTGAGCCAGCCTTGGCACCAGCTGTCATACCAGTTGCAGGTGCTGATGCGCAGTTCAGGGAAGGGTTTCTGAGTATGATGTAGACCTTTCAGGGAGCACCGACTCCTGCCTCGACTATGGAAGAATTGACGCAGGTGTTCCGGAAGCAGCATCCTCCCACTTTCTTGGGGGAAGGAGGAACTCAGGCTACAGAGTCATGGCTGGAAGCCACGTTGACCATATTTGGGCATCTGGAGACGCCTCTAGAGAGGCGGGTCAAACTCTCTACTTACATGCTCCGAGACTCCTCCAAGAGGTGGTGGGACGTGATCTCACATGCGGTTCACCAGCAGGTTACGGGTTGGGAGGAGTTCCAGTGCGTCTTTTATGACTACTTCTACCCGGAGACCCTAAGGGCTGATCAAACCCGAGAGTTCAGGAGCTTAGAGTAGGGTACTTTTTCTGTCATAGAGTATTCCTCTCGTTCCACTGAGCTACAGTGTTTCACACCCCTCTGGGATGGGAGAAGGGTGTTCTTGGTAAGTATGTTTGAGGATGGTCTCAGGTGGGAGATCTGGTCACAGGTGAATATCTTCCAGTTGACTTCCATCACTTCCATCGTCAACTTGACACTAATTGCAGAGCGCAATCTGAGAGACTCAGGAGCTGCGATCCAGGGCGGTTCTGCTTCCAGATCTAGTTTTCCTCTAGATGATAGTAAAAAGCACCGTAGGGAGTCTATGTGCGGTTATCCAAGAAAGCAAGATGCATTGTTAGGCAACCAGGTGGTATGCTACCAGTGTGGCTGGTCAAGGAACACGAGGTCGCAATGCTAGAGAGACCACGTGGAGTGCTAATCTTGCGGCACGATGGGTCACCTCTAGAATTTCTGCCAGGTTTTCTAACCAGCAGCTGGTGACCGGGGTTCTTCCATGACTCCTCATTCAGGAGCATCACCACCAGCTTCTCACCAGTCAGTGTCACGACCCGCCCTCGAGGTCCGTGCCGTGACTACCCCAAGCCCGCCTTCCATAGGCCAGGGGCTGGCGACTAGAACCAAGGCGTAAATCCCGGAAAAAGGGAAGGATTTTCCTTTGTAAAGTAAACAAACACCACAGAGTAAGCAAGCAGAAAGTAAACACTAAGAAAAGGTAGAGTACAACTGAAAGTGCGGAAAATTAAAAGGGCCAGTATACAAACCGAAACTGAAAGTAAAGTACAACTCTAAAGGGAAAACAACAACTGAAAAGTAAAAGCCGCTACACCGAGCTGTCCACCGGGAATCCCACCTGAAGGGTGGGTACAGATAGCTCCACTGCTCCACGGGTCCCGCCGCCCACTCCGAGCACGTCCCGCCCAGTGGTCCACCTCCGGGTACCGTCCCACTCTGCAAGCCTCAGCTAAGGTCAACGTTGTCCGTCGTCTGCAACCAACACAACGTAGTGCGGGAAAAGCCCGTGCAGGGGTGAGTATAAGCTACTCAGTAGGGACCCCGAGACCCCTGAAGGTCTCTCAAATCCACAAAGGATAAACCACGAAGAAAGGTACAATCACGAAGTAACAACCGACACTGCTTAGGTATATGCCCATACATATACCTAAGACATCAATTTCAAATACGCTCCAACCTCCGAGCCCAAGTACAACTCAGTCCACACAAGAAAGTAAATGTATTCCACACGGGAAAGTAAACGTATTCCACACAGGAAAGAATATTGTAATCCACACAGGATAGCACAACACAATCCACACAGGAAGCAACAGGATTTAGCTCACACAGGTATACATCTTCAAAGGATGATAAAGATGATCTCTGATCCATCAAAGTCGTCGGACCCACGAAGGATCGATAGGTAACTAACCCCCGCAAAAGACCCACACAGGATCGGGCCCACACAGGACCTGTAGGCGCTGGTTCACACAGGACCGCTGAGCGCAAGGACCCACACAGGATCGGACCCACACAGGATCGGGCCCACACAGGACCTGTATCACTGATCCACGTAGGATCGCTGAGTGCTGTAGTCATCGTCGTCGAATCCACACAGGATCTCTGTACTGTCGTCGTCGCAGTCACAGTAGCAGTAGTAGCAGTAGTAGTCACAGTAACAGTCGCAGCCAGCACTAGGGTTCCCGCACACAGCAAGCTCGCTCGGAGGGTCCGCTCCACGAGCCGAGAGGCTGATACATCAAGTGTCACAAAGTCCAGAGTTGATGTATCCAAAAGTTCCGTATCGACAACAGGAACTCAACGCAACAGACGGCGCGTCGATCGGACGCCCGGTCTGAGAGTTATTGGCATTTTCATCCCCGGGGCCCGGTTGGTTTTTAAGGCAAAACCAACACGACCGTACTCCACATGCGTCCAAACCTCGGGCGGAGTATGCCAAAAGATCCGTCTCACTAAGAGGAACACAACACGGCTGACGGCACGTCAATCGGACGTCTGTAGCTCAAGATATGAGTGTTTCCGCTCCGAAGGCCCGGTTGGTTTCGTGAACGAACCAACCCGGCCGAACTCAAAGTAATCCGAAACCTTGAGTGCGATATACCGAAACGACCGCCTCGATCCAACGATCGTGTTGCCGCAGACGGTTCATCAATCGGAGGTCCGTGGCTCAAGATATGGCCAAAAGACCGAATCTGATTCGAAACGGGGGGGTCCGGGTCCGGGCTGACCCGGCCCGACCCCCCCCCCCCCCCCGGGTCGGCCCGAACCGGGTCGACCCGACCCGGGTCCGACCCGGCCCGGCCGGCCGGCGGCGCGGCGGCCGCGGCGGCCTGGCGCCGCACGGAGGCAGCGCGGGGGGCAAAGCCCCCCCCCCCCCCCCCGCATGATTGAAGGGGCGGCGCGGCTATATGCCGCGCCCTTGTTTTAAAAACGCCCCCCCCCCCCCCCCCACGTGGGGGGCCTGTTTTTGCAGAAACCGGGGGGCCTCCTGCCCCCCCTCAAGGAAACCGCCCCCCTCATAAATGAGGGGGGGGGGGTTTTGTGAGCTGGCCGGGGGATTAATTTCTCCCGGTTTATTACCATCCGGCCGGCCAGCTGGCCGGCCGGTTTTCTACAACGGGACCGGAAAATCCGGTCCCCTCTTCGGCTTCCGACGCCGGCGGCCCGGCCGCCGGTCTTCTCAATCCGCTGCGACCCGGAACCGGCCGCGGTGTTCGTCGTCCGGCACGGTGCGACGGCACCGCGCCCCTCCGCCGCACCTTGATTTCCCTCAACGCAGCGCAACGGCGTCGCGTTCTTGATGATCCTTCCATGGCGCGGCGCGACGGCGTCGCGTAATATAATTGCACGATTAACCGCGTGGTGCGACGGCACCACGCCACCTTGTTTCCACCCGCAAGGTAAATCAACAAGAACGATGGAGGGGGTTCGGCCGTGTTCATGCGGTCCGGCCCCCCTCACGTTAAAATAATAACGCAACTTAAAATATTCAAAATCCTTACGTTAGTCATGCGAACCACGAGCAAGAATAAAATAATTAAACAAGAATCAACAACCCCTACCTTGGGTATAGGTTCGAAGATTTGTCAACGTCCCGCGGAAGACAACGTCGCGGAGGTCGGGCGTCGCGGTAGTCGTTCGTCAAATCCGACGACGAAGAGGTGCATCCGATGAGATACGTCGTTGGCGAATCTTCGTATACTGACGAAGGGAGTCCGAGGAGGAAGCGGTGTTCCCTCTCGTTGACACGGAAGACGAAGAAGAGAGGAGCGGCGTTCTTCGTCGGAGCTTGAGCGTTCTTCGTCAAGTTGAGCGTTCTTTGTCAAGTTGAGCGTTCTTAGTCAAGTTGAGCGTTCTTCGTCAAGTTGAGCGTTCTTTGTCAAGTTGAAGAAAAAGGAGGAGGAGCTCTCAAAATTCCTCACAAGTTGGAAAAATAAGACTAACCAAATAAAATAAGGTTCCTCCTTATTTTATTTACCAAGCCAAGGAATTCAAAACTTCAAATTCAAAAACATAACACTTAATTAATTATACATGTCATGTGTAATTAATTAGATGTTAAGTTAACAAACTTTTAAGAGGGAGAGGGGGGAGTTTAAGGGGGAAGATGAGAGGTTTAGGTTCGTGTGGGTCCCACCACACTTAATCCTCTCAAGGGAGGTTAAGTGGGTGTGGGTCCCACCCCTAACTCCCTTTGAGAGGAGTTAACCTACAAAAGTGAAATAAAAAGAATTCCACATTTTTTTATTCAACTTTTTATAATTCTCCTAAAATCTAACTCTCATCCCGAAACAAACGCAACTTCCGAAAAGGTCTCTTTAAGCGAAAATCGGTGCTGCGAGTTCATCGGTGCCCTCAGATTTCAATTCCGAGCACCGGATCAAAAGTTAGGAATTCCCGCTCGTTCATTCACTGAACGTACCCAATCCAAACTTCGGAAATTGATTCCGGGCACTCCAGGCCTTGGAATCCGGTGCCGTCTGAAACCGCGCTCTTGTAAAATTTAAAGAAAATTAAGAAAAAATTTCCCTTGAATTTTACGGGTCTTTACATTACTCCCACCTCAGGGCTTTACGTCCCCGTAAAGATACATCAAAAACTAGGGAAACAAATGAGGGTACTGAGCACGCATCTGAACCTCCCGCTCCCATGTGCTCTCCTGGAGATTTCCATGCTGCCATCTGATGCGCACAAGAGGAATCGATCGCCCATGCAGGACCCGCTCCTTTTGATCCTCTATCTCCACCGGGACCTCCGTAAAAGTCGCCCCATCGTCAACGTCAAGCTCCCCATGATCAATGATGTGCGTCGGGTCGTGCACGTATCTCCTCAGCTGAGACACGTGGAAGACGTCGTGCACCCGGTGCAACTGAGGTGGTAGAGCCAGGCGATAAGCCACCTCACCAATCCTGCTGAGAATCTGGAAGGGTCCGATGAAGCGCGGAGATAACTTGCCACCTCGGCCAAATCTCTGAATACCACGTCGAGGTGAGACCCGCAAGAAAACGTGGTCGCCATCCTCGAACTCCAGTGGCCTCCACCTCCTGTCAGCGTATGACTTCTGCCGGCTCTGAGCTGTCCTCATCTGCTCCTAGATGACCTAGACCTTCTCTGTCGTGGCCTGGACCATCTCCGGTCCCACCAGTGCTGACTCTCCAGGTTCTGTCCAGCACAAAGGAGATCTACAAGGTCGGCTGTACAACGCCTCGTACGGTGCCATCCCGATAGTGGAGTGGTAGCTGTTGTTGTACGCGAACTCCACTAAGGGTAGGTGGTCCTCCCAGCTACGACCAATGTCGAGGACACATGCGCGGAGCATGTCCTCGAGAGTCTGAATGGTCCTCTCCGTCTAACCATCCTTCTGAGGGTGAAAGGCTGTGCTCAGACGTAGCTGCATCCCGAACACCTCCTGTAACCCCTTCCAAAGCCGGGAAGTAAAGCGGGCATCTCGATCAGATACGATAGATGATGGCATGCCGTGGAGCCGCACAATCTCCTGAACGTAGAGACGTCCCAAGCTCTCTACTGAGCCCTGCTCTCTGATGGGTAAGAAGTGTGCCGACTTGGTGAGTCGGTCAACAATCACCCAGATGTAGTCGTGACCTCTGGAAGTGCGTGGAAGTCCAGTCACAAAGTCCATAGATATGCCGTCCCACTTCCACTCCGGAACCTCCAAGGGCTGTACCAAGCCTGCTGGTACCTGATGATCTGCCTTCACCTGCTGGCAGGTGAGGCATCGAGAAACGAACTCTGCTACTGCCTTCTTCATGCTTGGCCACCAGTGCTGTCGTCTGAGGTCCTGGTACATCTTCGCCACTCCAGGATGTACCGCCAAAGGAGAAGTGTCAAACTCTCTCAGCACTTCCTCTCGCAAAGCGACTGGTACCATAGTACGTCCTCTGAAAAGGATTTCGTGCTCTGCTCCAAGGGAGAAACCATCAGGTGCCTGTCCCGAGGATATCTGTGCACGTCGTGTCTCACAGTCAGCGTCCCCACGCTGTGCCTCCCTGACTTGCTGCAGTAGTGGAGGAGTGACTGTGAGAGACTGAAAGAAGGCTGCTCCATCTCTATCCACGAAGGATATCTGCAAAGAGGCTAGCTGCTCCGTCGCCTCCTCAAGTAGCTGAATGCCCGTCCTCCTGCTGAGGGCATCGGCTACTACGTTCCCCTTTCCAGGAGTATAGACTATCTCAAAGTCATAGTCCTGGAGGAACTCGAGCCATCGCCGCTGTCTCAGGTTCAGGTCCTTCTGCGAGAAGATATACCTGAGACTCTGATGTTCGGAAAAGACTGTAAAGCGCTCGCCCATCAGGTAGTGTCGCCATGTCTTCATAGCGAAGACCACTGCTGCTAACTCCAGGTCATGGGTAGCGTAGTTCTGCTCATGCGGCCTCAACTGACGTGATCCATAGGCGATCACTGCCCTCTCTTGCATCAGAACACATCTGAGTCCGTTCCCTGATGCATCGCAGTAAACTATGTACCCTACTCCCTCCTCAGGCAACCTCAAGATAGGTGCGCAGGTCAATCTCTGTCTCAGCTCCTGGAAGCTCTGCTGACATCTTTCAGACCACACAAAGGTTTTCCCCTTCTTCGTCAAAGCTGTGAGTGATGACGCAACTCTAGAGAAGTCTGACACGAATCTCCGATAGTATCCAGCTATTCCCAAGAAACTCCGAACCTCAGTCACGCTCCTGGGTGGCTCCCAAGCTAACACAGCCTTAATCTTCGCGGGATCCACTGCAACTCCCGCCTCAGAGATAACGTGTCCCAAGAAGTGGACCTCATGTATCCAGAACTGGCACTTCGAGAGCTTACCATAAAGCTGGTGCTCTCGGAGTGTGTCTTGTACAACTCGCAAGTGATAGGCGTGCTCCTCCTCTGTCGTAGAGTAAATCAGAATGTCGTCGATGAAGACCACGACAAACCGATCGAGGTATGGCTGAAAGATCCTGTTCATGAGAGGCATGAACACTGCTGCAGCATTGGTTACACCGAAAGGCATAACCAAGAACTCATAGTGGCCATACCGACATCTGAAAGCTGTCTTCTGCACATCCTCGTCTCTGACTCTGAGCTGATGATAGCCTGACCTGAGGTCTATCTTCGAGAACCACCGTGCTCCCTTGATCTGATCAAAGAGGTCATCAATCCTCGGTAGCGAATACTTGTTCCTCACTGTCACCTGGTTCAGGCGACGATAGTCAACACAAAGACGCAAGCTCCCGTCCACCTTCTTGGCGAACAAAATCGGGGAAGCCCTGGGTGAAACACTGGGTCGGATGAACCCCTTGCCCTGCAAGTCCTCCAACTCTACCCGTAGCTCTCGAAGCTCGGCGGGGGACATCCGATATGCTGGAGTGGATATCGGGGCTGTCCCGGGGTACAAATCAATATAAAATTCTACCTCTCTGCGAGGTGGTAGCCCTGGAACGTCGTCGGGAAAAATGTCCGCAAACTGATCCACCACTGCAGGAAAACCAGGACTCCGCACGTCAACTGCTCCAAGGATAAGGCTAGCCAAATGATGAGTGATGGGCTGTCCTCTCCTCCTTGGAAGTCCATCCTGTGCTGCTAAGGCTCCCTTCTCTCCGGTGAAGGTGAACCTGCTCCCGTCGGTGCGTACACATCGCACCTTGCGCCTAAAACAGTCAACATGCGCATGGACCGTAGATAGCCAATCCATGCCCAAGATGACGTCGTAAGGCCTCGACGCTGCTACAAGAAGATCCCAGCCGAAGCTCTCGCCTCCTAGAGTAAGCTCACACTACCGGCACCAGTGCGTAATCGTCGAGTCTTCTCCCGTAGGAGTCTCTAGCCGTAAGGATCGAGCCAACGGCTCTGTCGGAATCTCCGAGCTCCGAACAAGGACAGCGGCTATGAAAGAGTGGCTCGCTCCTATGTCTATAAGAACTGCAGCAAGGGTGGAATAGACACAGATAGTACCTCGAATCATCTCGGGTGCACCGTGGTCGTAGGCCTCTGCTGCCTGGAGCTGTGCCTGTCTCTGCCCGCCAGCTCCCTATGGTCGGGGTGGACCTCAGGTGGTGGTGGTGGCAGAGCCTCAAAGCGTCGCCCACCACCGGCTGCTCGTCCAGCTCCTCTCCCTCATCCACCTCCTCCCTACAGACCGCCACGGTCGACCCTCTGCCTCTGCCTCGGTGGTCCCTCAACCGTCTGCTGCTCCTCGGCACGGCGGGTCGGGCAGTCACGAGCCATGTGGCCCTGCCCGCCGCACGAGTAGCACTGTCTGCCTCTCGAAAGACTGGCTCCGCGCTGTGTGCCCCGCACTGCTGAGCCAGTGTCCTGAGGTCGTCTGCCCGAAGGTCTGGTCTGCCTGGACCCCTGAGTCATCTGTCGACTGCCTGCTGCAGATGACTCTGCCACGTGCCGCCCTGCGGTGGGTCACTGTGCTGGTGTAGACTCAGCAAGGAAGCTCTCGATCAGAAGGGCCCTCTCCAGTACTCTTGTCTGAGTCGGTATGCTGAGGGAGATCAGCGATGCCCTGATCTCGTGTCTCAAACCCTGCTCGATGGTCCGGGCCCGGAAGAATGGGTCCCGTACCATGTCGGTCTAGTAGCGCGAGATATCGGTAAATCTCGTCGAGTACTGAGCGACCGTCATGTTGCCCTGCCGCAGCTGAAGAAGCTCCTGGATACGCACCGCACGAAGGGTGGTGGGAAGAACTCCGAGCGGAAGAGGCTCTCAAAGTCCGTCCAAAGTAGAGATGCCTCATCGTGCACCTGGAGCATCAAGCTCCACCATCGTCCTGCTGCTGCGTGTAGTAGGCTCGCAGCGAGGATCACCATGAGGTCTGCTGGTGTCCTCACTAGCCTAAACACTCGTACCACTACCTCCAGCCAGTCCTCTTCTGCCTGGGGATCCGTCTCCCTGCGAAACCTGGGCGGTCGCTAGCGCTGAAACTCATGCAGTGCGCTGAGGCGACGTGCATCGTCAGCGGCTGCTGCTGGAAGCATCGGGGGCTCGGCGGGTAGTGCTACCGCCGGTGCCACTGCTGACAAAGGGCCCTGCACCGAGGCCTTGTCGCTCGGTGGGTTGTCGTCACGCTCGACTCTCGGAACCCTAGCTGGCTGCCGTCGTGGGGCCATCCTGAAAAGGAAACAGGTGTGCCACGGTCAGAACAGTATACCTGGTGAGCTGATATAAGTAATCACAAAGAAAACTTTGAAACACACACGCAATCAATGTTTTCGTGCATTAAGTCGGAAATCAGAAGTCAGGGTCCTGGTGTACGGATACGTCGTCCGCCGCACCAACACTGGACTCCCTGGACTGATAACCACACTCAATACGCTAAAAATTATTGCTTCACATAGAAAAGATCAGAGTTCGCGGTAGAACCGAACTCCTCTGATACCAATTTGTCACGACCCGCCCTCGGGGTCCGTGCCGTGACTACCCCAAGCCCGCCTTCCATAGGCCAGGGGCTGGTGACTAGCACCAAGGCGTAAATCCCGGAAAAAGGGAAGGCTTTGCCTTTGTAAAGTAAACAAACACCACAGAGTAAGCAAGCGGAAAGTAAACACTAAGCAAAGGTAGAGTACAACTGAAAGTGCGGAAAAGTAAAAGGGCCAGTATACAAACCCAAACTGAAAGTAAAGTACAACTCGAAAGGGAAAACAGCAACTGAAAAGTAAAAGCCGCTACACCGAGCTGTCCACCGTGAATCCCACCTGACGGGTGGGTACAGATAGCTCCACTGCTCCACGGGTCCCGCCGCCTGCTCCGAGCACGTCCCGCCCAGTGGTCCACCTCCGGGTACCGTCCCGCTCTGCAAGCCTCAGCTAAGGTCAACGCTGTCCGTCGTCTGCAACCAACACAACGTAGTGCAGGCAAAGCCCGTGCAGGGGTGAGTATAAGCTACTCAGTAGGGACCCCGAGACCCCTGAAGGTCACTCAAATCCACAAAGGATAAACCACGAATAAAGGTACAATCACGAAGTAACAACCGACACTGCTTAGGTATATTCCCATAAATATACCTAAGACATAAATTTCAAATACGCTCCAACCTCCGAGCCCAAGTACAACTCAGTCCACACAGGAAAGTAAACGTATTCCACACAGGAAAGCATATTGTAATCCACACAGGATAGCACAACACAATCCACATAGGAAGCAACAGGATTCAGCTCACACAGGTATACATCTTCAAAGGACGATAAAGATGATCTCTGATCCATCTAAGTCGTCGGACCCACGAAGGATCGATAGGTAACTAACCCCCGCAAAAGACCCACACAGGATCGGGCCCACACAGGACCTGTAGGCGCTGGTTCACACAGGACCACTGAGCGCAAGGACCCACACAGGATCGGACCCACAGAGGATCGGGCCCACACAGGACCTGTAGCACTGATCCACGTAGGATCGCTGAGTGTTGTAGTCGTCGTCGTCGAATCCACACAGGATATCTGTACTGTCGTCGTCGCAGTCACAGTAGAAGTAGTAGCAGTAGTAGTCACAGTAACAGTCGCAGCCAGCACTAGGGTTCCTGCAATAGCAAGCTCGTTGGGAGGGTCCGCTCCACGAGCCGAGAGGCTGATACATCAACAGTCACAAAGTCTAGAGTTGATGTATCCAAAAGTTCCGTATCGACAACAGGAACTCAACGCAACAGACGGCGCATCGATCGGACGCCCGGTCTGAGAGTTATTGGCATTTTCGTCCCCGGGGCCCGGTTGGTTTTTAAGGAAAAACCAACCCGACCGTACTCCACCTACGTCCAAACCTCGGGCGGAGTATGCCAAAAGATCCGTCTCACTAAGAGGAACACAACACGGCTGACGGCACGTCAATCGGACGTCCGTAGCTCAAGATATGAGCGTTTCCGCTCCGAAGGCCCGGTTGGTTTCGTGAACGAACCAACCCGGCCGAACTCAAAGTAATCCGAAACCTTGAGTGCGATATACCGAAACGACCGTCTCGATCCAAGGATCGCGTGTCCGCAGACGGTTCGTCAATCGGAGGTCCGTGGCTCAAGATATGGCCAAAAGACCGAATCTGATTCGAAACGGGGGGGGGGGGGTCCGGGTCCGGGCCGACCCGGCCCGACCCCCCCCCCCCCCCCACGTGGGGGGCCTGTTTGTGCGGAAACCGGGGGGCCTCCTGCCCCCCCCCCCCCCCCTCAAGGAAACCGCCCCCCTCATAAATGAGGGGTGGTTTTGTGAGCTGGCTGGGGGATTAATTTCCCCCGGTTTATTACCATCCGGCCAGCCAGCTGGCCGACCGGTTTTCTGCAACGGGACCAGAAAATCCGGTCCCCTCTTCGGCTTCTGATGCCGGCGGCCCGGCCGCCGGTCTTCTCAATCCGCCGCGGCCCGGAACCGGCCACGGTGTTCGTCGTCTGGCGTGGTGCGACGACACCGCGCCCCTCCGCCGCCCCTTGATTTCCCTCAACGCGGCGCGACGGTGTCGCGTTCTTGATGATCCTTCCATGGCGCGGCGCGACGGCGTCGCGTAATATAATTGCACGATTAACCGCGTGGTGCGACGGCACCACGCCACCTTGTTTCCACCCGCAAGGTAAATCAACAAGAACGATGGAGGGGGTTCGGCCGTGTTCATGCGGTCCGGCCCCCCTCACGTTAAAATAATAACGCAACTTAAAATATTCAAAATCCTTACGTTAGTCATGCGAACCACGAGAAAGAATAAAATAATTAAACAAGAATCAACAACCCCTACCTTGGGTATAGGTTCGAAGATTTGTCAATGTCCCGCGGAAGACAACGTCGCGGAGGTCGGGCGTCGCGGTAGTCGTTCGTCAAATCCGATGACGAAGAGGTGCGTTCGATGAGATACGTCGTTGGCGAATCTTCGTATGCCGAAGAAGGGAGTCCGAGGAGGAAGCGGCGTTCCCTCTCGTTGACACGGAAGACGAAGAAGAGTGGAGCGGCGTTCTTCGTCGGAGCTTGAGCGTTCTTCGTCAAGTTGAGCGTTCTTCGTCAAGTTGAGCGTTCTTCATCAAGTTGAGCGTTCTTCGTCAAGTTGAAGAAGAAGGAGGAGGAGCTCTCAAAATTCCTCACAAGTTGGAAAAACAAGACTAACCAAATAAAATAAGGTTCCTCCTTATTTTATTTACCATGCCAAGGAATTCAAAACTTCAAATTCAAAAACATAACACTTAATTAATTATACATGTCATGTGTAATTAATTAGATGTTAAGTTAACAAACATTTAAGAGGGAGAGAGGGGAGTTTAAGGGGGAAGATGAGAGGTTTAGGTTCGTTTGGGTCCCACCACACTTAATCCTCTCAAGGGAGGTTAAGTGGGTGTGGGTCCCACCCCTAACTCCCTTTGAGAGGAGTTAACCTACAAAAGTGAAATAAAAAGAATTCCACATTTTTTTATTCAAATTTTTATAATTCTCCCAAAATCTAACTCTCATCCCGAAACAAACGCAACTTCCGAAAAGGTCTCTTTAAGAGAAAATCGGTGCTGCGAGTTCATCGGTGCCCTCGGATTTCAATTCCGAGCACCGGATCAAAAGTTAGGAATTCCCGCTCGTTCGTTCACTGAACGTACCCGAGCCAAACTTCGTAAATTGATTCCGGGCACTCCGGGCCTCGGAATCAGGTGCCGTCTGAAACCGCGCTCTTGTAAAATTCTAAAGAAAATTAAGAAAAAATTTCCCTTGAATTTTACGGGTCTTTACAGTCAGGGAACTGGAGTTCTTCTAGCTCTTCGGGCCGAGGTGGAGGTCAAGGTCGTGGCAGTCAGCCACCAGTCCCTCAGCACCAGCAAGGTGGATCAGGTCCGAGTGGTAAGCTAGGGGTGCAGCGCCGCGGTGTAGGCCAGTCTTTCGTCGTGGAGATGACCTATCAGGAGTAGGATCCCATCCCTTCTACAGTTTTTGGTACGATTTTAGTAGCCTCAGTTTTATCTTCAACTCTTTTCAATACTGGTGCTACGCATAGTTTTATCTCTGTTGCTGCTGTGGAGAGTGTTGGGATCTGTGTCTTTTCTTCTGCCGACTTTTTGACACTATACACACCTTTGGGGACGAGGAAATCTAGTGTATGCCAGTGTATCGAGTGCCCTCACGATGTTACAGGGTATCATTTCTCATGGTATCTCCATGTCCTAGAGATTACAAGCTATTATTTCATCCTTGGGATGGACTGGTTGGTTTCCTTCTAGGCATTCGTTGACTATTATCACCGCAGAGTGAGTTTCATTTCACTAGAGGGTGAATCTTTTCTTCATAGAGGCAAATGGGATGTGCAAGCGATTCGAGTAGGACTCGAGCATCATAGGCTAGGAAGGGTGACAACCCAGATTGCTAGTCTTTACCTGGATGATCAGGGGCCCTCACAGTTGTACTTTCCTCTAGAAGTGAATCATTTCAGGGACATCTTTCTAGAGGAGTTTTCGGGTTTGCCTCTGGAGCGTGAGGTAGACTTTTCTATTGAGCTCGTACCAAGAACATCACTGGTGTATTCTCCTCCTTATAGGATGGCTACACCTGAGTTGCAAGATCTCAAGAAGTAGTTGGAGGAGTTAAAGGAAAAGGGTTTCATCTAACCTAGTGCTTCTCCTTGGAGTACACCTGTCCTGTTTGCAAAGAAGGCAGATGGTACCCTTCGGCTTTGTGTGGGTTATCAGAAGCTAAACCATTTGACGGTCAACAACCGATATCCCTTGCCGAGGATTGATGACCTCTTTGATCAGCTTCGGGGAGCTTGGGTGTTCTCTATGATTGACTTGAGGTCCGGTTATCATCATTTGTGTGTTAGACCATCAGATATACCTCTGAAAACTTACAGGATCAAGTATGGTCTATACGAGTATACATTCATGTCGTTCGGTCTCACGAAAGCGCCTGTAATTTTCATGGAACTGATGAACCAAGTGTTCTATCCCTATATGAACTCCATCATTGTGGTCTTCCTGGACGATATCTTGGTGTAATCTCACACTTGACAAGACCGTGCTACCCATCTTGATATTGTTTTGAGTAAATTGAGAGAGCATCGGCTCTATGATAAACTCCCTAAGTTCTACTTTTGGATGGATTAAATTTATTTCTTGGGTCACGTAATCTCAGAGGAAGCAGTATCTGTGGACCCAGAGAAAGTGAGAGCTGTAGTTTCCTAGGAGCAACCGAATAACATTTTTCAGGTAGGGAGATTCTTAGGGCTGGCTGGATAATACAGACGCTTCATTCATGACTTTTCATTCCTAGAAGAACCTTTGACAGGTCTGGCCAACAAGGGGGATAAGTTCTTATAGTCAGATTCTTGTGAGTAATCTATTCAGGAGGTGAAGGGAAGGTTGACGTCAGCACCAATACTCTTCTTTCTAGAGCCAGGAAAGAGCTATACAGTCTATTGTAATGCTTTAGGTATTGGGATAGGCGCTGTGATTGTGTAGGGAGATGGATTCGTTGAGCACGGGTCTCGACAGTTGGGGCCACATGAGAGGAACTACCCTACGCATGATCTGGAGTTGGAAGCTGTTGTTCATGCCTTACGCTATTAGAGACACTATCTTCTGGGAGATCACTTTGTGGTCTTTACCAACCACAAGAGTCTCAAGTATATCTTCACTCAGCGTGATCTAAATCTGAGGCAGTTTGGGTGGGTTGAGTGTAACACCTGATATTTTTATGAGTAATATTTTGTTTTTATATTTTATCAAAGAAATCTTTCACTACATACTAGCTTGGCTTACTTTACACGCAATCGCGACCTTCCTCGATAGCTTGCGTCGTACGCAATACTGAGTTTCACTAAACAACGATATGCTATTAAAATATTATTAAAACTAGCCATTATGAATAGTAATAACCACTTTTTGAAATTTTATAAATTTTATATTTCAAAATGGACTTCATTTTTGGATTCGGAATACCGAAATTAGCCTAGGGTGAAATTTTGGTATTTTTCTGAAAACTTTCAATTTTTGATGAATAGTGAAACCACTAAGCAGTAGGTTAAAAACTGAATTTTGCATAAAACTTAATTTTACCGCTTCTGTGAATGGAATTTCAAAAATCCGACAGACACGGTTGATATCAGTAAGTAAAATGTGGTTCAATGAGATAAAAATAATTTTTTGGTGAATAGTAACTTTTTACTTTTTTTACCGCGGTTAATAGTAAATAGGGTAACTAAGGGTAAATATGAAATTACTATTACCCTAAAACATGTCCTAATTCTATTGGATAAGTTTAATTCGACCAAAAACAAACTTATAAATAAAATATGACCATTTAGGCCCACTTGGGTTAGATTAGGACATTTATTATTAATTTATTTAAAGAAGGGTTAAAATAGTTAAAATCAAAGTTTTATAAGTAAATAATTTTTAATATGGGGTTATACATAAGATAAATTCGACTATAAATATTAATTAGAAATCTAAAAAGATTTCCTACATAATGATATTTTATTTATAATTTTTAGATATTATATAATTTAATTTATTTATGACACAATTATGATGCATTAATTATCTTATTAATAAAATATTGACATAATTGATGTTATAAACACCAAAATAAATGTAATTTGAAACTTTTTATGAATTCCACTAATTTTCTAGGTTACTATGATATATTAGTGTTGATTTAATCAACTTTTTTCGAACATATAATTCTGTTATGACTTTCACAAAAATCTTACATCAAATAGTGTCAAAATTGACACAAAATATTTTTTAAATCAAATATTATATTATTAATTGTTATTTTATTCCTAAAAATCTAAGGTTCGTCCAAATGACTTAGATAATGATATATATATTAATAATAAACAATTGGGGTTCGTTTGGCATGTTATGGTAAGTGTATTAACCATATAGTGTAAGAAAACAAAAAGACACGGTAAAAGTTAATTTTTTTTAACTTAGAGTTAAATCTAATTGATAAGGTTAAAATAATACCCTAAACATGTCTAAATCCTATTGGTTGATAGGATTTCGACCCATCCCCACTTTAGCTTCGTAATAAGACCCTTTGGAACCATTATAAACCGATTTTGACTTTAATATAAAATAATATTTTGAGATATTCCTAAGGTGCCCCTCTCCTCCCTTATAAAAGGGCACCTCCTCCCCCTCCTCCTCACACCAATTTGAGCTCTCAAGCTCGGCCAACCCCTGCCATTTTCTTCTCTCCACTTCCCTAGAATAATCCTATAGGTCCTGGTTTTCTTCAAAGACCAATCTTAGTTCCCTAAGTAGAGGATTCAAAGAGGCGTTCCAAAGAAGAGGTAATATCCATTTCTGATCGTTTCAATTTCTTTCTTCTTCAACTTCTTCTTCTTTAGTTGTTTCATGATAAAGTAATAACATCAGTATTACATACATACTGATATGTTATTATAAATATGAAACAACCCTAATTCACCTTCTATCCATCCTACAGAAAAATGAAATCACCGCGCGTGCGTACGTACGGAATACCGTCTCCACGCCGTGGTGTAATCTATTTTCCACCATCACCTTACAAGGATGGGTATAATGGTGTAATGAGTAACTATTTATGATTATTATAAAGTAATATTGATACTGAAATAATATACATATACTCCAATACAATTCCACGATCATAGGAATGATATCATCACTCGTGCATACGTACGGAATACCGTCTCCACGATGTGATGTGACTCGTTCTACATGATCATCATTACATAGTAATTATATAAATGAATTGAATGATTAAATATGATATATGTTACACTAATAACATTCTGGATATAAGGTATCTATAACCTTAAAATAATAATAAGAATTTATTCAGCGAAACACGCATAAGAACAAAAGGCAATAAAGACCCGAGTAACAAGTAACAATGACATATTA
Source organism: Viscum album (assembly GCA_963277665.1). NCBI lineage: Eukaryota > Viridiplantae > Streptophyta > Magnoliopsida > Santalales > Viscaceae > Viscum > Viscum album. The sequence goes on along the minus strand of OY728159.1, from coordinate 1,141,378,739 downwards.
CTAACATGAATATAAGAATATGACCATATATGATATCATATCAATATGTATAATTATGGAATAAGTCAATAACATTATTTAAACCATTATACAGGAGTTTCGGACACATACAAAGCAAATCGGACCTAAGGTAAGGGAAATATCACAATCTCATTTTTATCCGAGATTGTTTATTCGTAAGTATTTATTGGGGTGTATTTTATCATCCACATCCATGTTCCCTCAATATGTAATATTGTTTCCATCCACCTACAATAGTTTAAATCAAATTTTACCCTTCGGTGAGTTTTTAGTAAAGAATATGAAAGGAATCTTTTGTCGTTTTTTCGTACGAGGTACTTTTTGACTTTTCCGACAAAAGTACGAAGAGTGTTTTTTTAACTTATACGGCATGAATGGATTTTTAAAACACTATTTCCAAGAAGATTCCTTTACAAGTTTTCAAGTTTATTTTTAATCAACTTCTTTTAGTTTATAATTGTATGACATGTTAAGAAAAGAAAAGTGTTTTTGAAGAAGAAAGGATATTTTCCTCAAGAATGGAGTTCAAGTGTTTTATCAAAATTATTTTCCATCTAAGATAATAAAGGGTTCTGTTTTTATCCCTATTATTACATTGATTTGATTATGTTGTGAGGGAATTATTTTTATGAATTCATTTACCTTAAATGATTTGTTTTATGATGTCATGATGTTTCAAGAATCCCATTTTTGATACATGTGTTATGCGATGATGTAAGATTTATGATTTATGTGGCACACATAAGAAAGGATTCATTATAAGATGGGTGGGACATATATCTCCCTACAATCCATTGGTTAAAGATTTATATCTCTTGAGATAGACATTGCTGGAATGAAAGGTTATTTAGGTTCAGTGATACAGGACTGAAACGAGGAGTGAACTCGGTTCAGAAAGGGACTTTGTCCACTAAGATAGTCTTGCCAATGAGTCATGACTAACAAGAAATGATTTTCCATGATTATGTGTGCATGACACAAAGTTTCAAGTTTCATGTTATGATTATGGGGATCTCATTTTCACTTTTATGATTTATTCCATGTTAAGATATTATGATCTCTTTTGCAGGTTATGATTTTCAAAAAGATATGATATGATTTTTATTTCCTTTATTTGCCCTTAATGAGCATTTGAGCTCACCCTTTTATGTTTTCTTTTCCCTAGGTCAGGAAGATGGATATTAAGTAGAATATGCTAAAAGGGACCCTAGATATGATGAAATAAATGGGAGACACTGTAGAAGATTTATGAACCAGTTTTTTATGTTTCCCAATTTCTAAAGACACTATACCTATACGGTCCTTTGTGGTTTTTTCATATGTTGTAATAAGTGTGCTTCAATTTTGAAGTATTAACAATGTATGTAAAGTATGGGTCGTTATAGTTGGTATCAGAGGAAAGGTATAGTCAACCTTTGGAAACTAGGATGTGAAAGCCTTAGTAAGAACCCTAAGGATAAGTCTAAGCATAGAACACAATCTTGGTGTTTTAGAAATGGACATGAATACCCTAGGATAAGACCTTAAGTGTGAAATTTTATCCTTGATTATGTGGTTTTCCTATTATAATTAGTGTTTCTCACACTATTCTTCTTGGTTTTAGTCAATGGCTGGAACCCGAAGGAACCGTGTTAATGCGGAATGTGATGGGAAATGCAATGATTGTCCCCCTGAGCAACCAAACGATATGGGAGATGGAATGAAAAATCTTGTATCCATGCTCACACAACTTTCTCAAGCTATGAATCATGCAAGACTTCCAAATGAGCAAAGGAAGGATCAACATTCTGTTGAATCCTTCATGAGGCAACATCCACCTTCTTTCAGCGGGTCTGCTGATCCATTAGTTTCTGAACAATGGATTAGTACTACTGAAAAGATATTTTCAGTTCTTCAATGTTCTGAACATGATAAAGTCATCCTAGGAGTGTATCGTTTGGAAGGAGATGCTGATCAATGGTGGAATCTTATTAAGAATATGAGGCAAAGGGATGAAATTGAGTCTATGGAATGGGACGAGTTCAAGAACTTATTTTTCAATAAGTACTTCTCTTGTATTCTCCGAACAAAGATAGAGAAAGAGTTTCTTGAACTGAAGCAAAGGGATGATGAATCTGTTGGTACCTATGAAGAAAATTTTACAAGACTTGCAAGGTACGCTTCTGGTATTATTATCCAACCTCAGAGTAAGATCGATCGATTCTTTAGTGGCTTAAAACCAAGTCTTCGAAGGGCGTTAGCCATAAGGGACTTCAATAGATACGAGGAAATCGTTCGATGTGCTCTCAAAGTCGAGATGGAGATTGGAGTAACCCATCAGTCACATGGGTTTGATAAGAAGAGGAATATGGAATTAAAAGGAAAATCTAAAGAGCACACTGAAAAGAAGATGAGCTTTCCCTTATGCTCAATGTGTGGAAAGAAACATGGAGGGAGTTGTCTTAAAGGGACAAGTAAATGTTTCAAATGTGGAAAGGTAGGTCATCGGGCATTTGAATGCCGCGATAATGGGAAGAAGATGTCTAATGATGCAAACAAAGGAAGGGATACACAGAATGAACCTACTACACTTCAATGTTTCAAGTGCAAGGAGATGGGGCATTATGCCAATCAATGCCCAAATCCAAGGGTTGATGATGATGGTCGACGTCAACAAAATCTTAAGGATAAAGAAAAAGGAAAGTCACATGCAATTTCTATCAGCGATGTGGAGTACGATAACGAAGGGGTGAAAGGTACACTTACCATCCACTATAAAGTAGCAAATGTTTTATTTGATTCTGGATCCACCCACTCTTTTATTTCTGAAATTTTTTTTAACGGTATCACCGTATTACCTCAACAATTAGATGTTGAGTTAGTTGTGACAACACCTAATGGCACAACAGTCTCATCAAAAGTTTATAATTCTTCTCCGATCGAAGTTTGTGGGAAAGTGCTTCCTGAAAATCTTGTGATACTTCCTTTAGTGGAATTTGATGTGATTATTGACATGTATTGGCTTTCTCTACATGGATCTCATATCAATTGCCAAATAAGGGAAGTCACATTTCATATTCCAGATCAATCTACGATCGTCTATCGATGCAAGGATGAATATAACCTTCCAGTGGAAATTTCTTCCATCTTATGAGTCTTGATTCCACTAAATGAAGGTTATTTATCTCAACTGGTTGGTGAGAAACTCACAATTAAGAATATGCCCATCGTACGGGAGTTTGATGATTTCTTTCCGGAGGAATTACCGGGTCTTCCACCAAAACGTGAAGTTGAGTTTTCAATAGAACTCGTACCGGGTTCTTTGCCTATTACAAAGACACCTTATAGAATGGCCCCAATTGAGTTGCAGGAATTGAAGAAGCAACTCCAGGAGAATCTTGATAAGGGATTCATACGCCCTAGTGCGTCAACTTGGGGAGCACCTATTCTATTTGTTAAGAAGAAATATGCATCAATGAGACTCTGCATTGATTATCGAGAACTTAACAAGATCACTATCAAGAAAAAATATCCTCTCCCACGCATTGATGACTTATTTGACCAACTACGCGGAGCTCAATACTTTTCTAAGATTGATCTTCGTTCAGGGTATCATCAATTAAGGGTCAAAAGGGAGGATATACCAAAGACAGCTTTCCATACAAGGTATGGACACTATGAATTTATAGTGATTCCATTGGTCTTGCTAATTCCCCTGCTATCATCATGGATCTAATGAATAGAGTCTTTAGAGACTATCTTGATCAATTTGTGGTAGTCTTTATAGACGATATTCTTGTCTATTCAAAGAGCAAGGAAGAGCATGAAGATCACTTGAGAATTATATTGACGACCCTGAGAAATGAGAAGCTTTATGCCAAATTTACCAAGTGTGAATTTTGGCTTCAAAAAGTTGCATTTTTGGGTCACATAATCTCAAAAGAGGGGATATCTGTGGATCCAGCAAAAACAGAGGTTATCGAAAGATGGTCGAGACCAACAACAGTAACTGAGATCCAAAGTTTTCTTGGTTTGGATGGATATTATCGACTTTTTGTAAAAGATTTTTCACGATTATCTAATCCACTCACCAAGTTGACTCGGAAAGGAGTTAAGTTTGTTTGGACAGAGGAATGTGAAGAGAATTTCAAGGAGTTGAAAAGAAGGTTATCCAGTGCACCTGTGCTCACACTGCCTTGTAGTGGAGAAAGGTTTGTGATCTACAGTGATGCATCCAATAAGGGATTGGGGTGTGTTCTTATGAAAAATGATATGGTGATAGCTTATGCCTCACGACAGTTGAAAATCCATGAGAAAAATTACCCAACACATGATTTGGAGTTAGCTGCGGTAATCTTTTCATTAAAGATTTGGAGGCATTACCTTTATGGTGAAAGGTGTGATATTTATACTGATCATACAAGTTTAAAGTATATTTTCACACAAAAGGAGATGAATATGCGTCAAAGAAGATGGTTGGAGCTGATTAAGGATTATGACTGCTCAATCCATTACCACCCTGGGAAATAAAACAAGGTGGCAGATGCATTAAGTCGACAAGACAATGCTAGTTTATCCATGATGAGGATCACAAAAGATCCAATATTTATGGATTTACAAAGGATGGATCTTGGAATTATAATGGAAGGGGGAAAATCTTATCTTTCTCAAATGAATGTTCAACCATCTATACATGTGAAGATTAAAGAGGCACAGAAAGAAGATGTAGAGTTACAAAAGAAGGTGAGAAATGTTCCTGAATTCAACCTTGATTATGATGGGATAATAAAGTTCAGGAATCGGGTTTGTGTTCCTCCCATCCCTGAATTAAAGAAGGAGCTGCTGGGTGAGGCTCATAGTTCTTCATTCTCTATTCATCCTAGAAGCACGAAGATGTATAGTGACCTGAAAGAGTACTTCTGGTGGTATGGCATAAAAAGAGATGTTGCTGAATATGTCTCTCGATGCTTGGTTTGTCAACAAGTTAAAGCTGAGAGACAAAAGTCTAAGGGGTTGTTACAACCATTACCCATACCCGAATGGAAATGGGAAAACATCACTATGGACTTTGTCACAGGACTTCCTAAAACATCCAAAGGCAATAATGCTATTTGGGTCATAGTTGATCGTCTTACAAAGTCTGCACACTTCATTGATATTAGAGAGGATTTCTCTCTAGATCAGCTTGCCAGTATATATTTAAAGGAAGTGGTAAGATTGCATGGAGTACCACTTTCTATTATATCTGATCGGGATCCAAGATTTACCTCGAAGTTCTGGCGAAGTCTTCAACATACTCTGGATACAGAGTTGAGTTTCAGCACTGCTTATCATCCCCAGACAGACGGTCAGTCTGAGAGAACAATTCAAACCCTAGAAGATATGTTGAGAGCTTGCTCTATGGATTTCAAAGGAGGTTGGGATCAACACCTACCTTTGGTGGAATTTTCTTATAATAATAGCTTTCACTCCAGTATTCAGATGGCTCCTTATGAAGCTCTCTATGGAAAGAAATGCAGGACTCCAACTTGCTGGGATGAAGTTGGGGAAAGAAAGCTATTAGGACATGATCTCGTTGATGAAATGGCAGAAAAGGTCAGATCTATTCAACGACACATAAGAGCAGCTCAGAGTCGATAGAAAAGTTATGCCGACAACCGAAGAAAAGACCTAGAGTTTGAAGTGGGTGATAAAGTGTTCTTACGAATATCTCCCTGGAAGAGGGTTATGAGATTTGGAAAGAAGGGGAAGTTGAGCCCTAGATATATCGGTCCTTTCGAAATACTGGATCGTGTTGGAAAGGTAGCATACCGATTGGAGCTTCCACCAAATCTCTCTCAAGTTCACGATGTGTTCCATGTATCTCTCCTGAGAAAGTACATACCTGATCCTTCACATGTACTCAGCTCAGAAGTTGTACCACTGGAGAAAGATCTTTCTTATGAAGAACAACCGATAGAGATTCTGGATCGTAGCGAAAAAGTCCTACGAAACAAGACCACTCGATTGGTGAAAGTTTTATGGAGGAACCACCAACTTGAAGAAGCTACATGGGAGCTTGAGGATATGATGAGGGAGAAGTATCATCATCTGTTTGTTACAAAGTGACGAATTTCGAGGGAGAAATTCTTTTTAAGGGGGGTAGAATGTAACACCCGAGATTTTTATGAGTAATATTTTGTTTTTATATATCATCAAAGGAATATTCCACTACATACTAGCTTGTCTTACTTTACACGCAATCGCGACCTTCCTCGATAGCTTGCGTCGTACGCAATACTGAGTTTCACTAAACAACGATATGCTATTAAAATATTATTAAAACTAGCCGTTATGAATAGTAATAACCACTTTTTGAAATTTTATAAATTTTATCTTTCAAAATGGACTTCATTTTTGGATTCGGAATACCGAAATTATCCTAGGGTGAAATTTTGGTATTTTTCTGAAAACTTTCAATTTTTGATGAGTAGTGAAACCACTAAGTGGTAGGTTAAAAACTGAATTTTGCATAAACCTTAATTTTACCACTTCTGTGAATGGAATTTTGAAAATCTGACAGACACGGTTGATATCAGTAAGTAAAATGTGGTTCAATGAGATAAAAATAATTTTTTGGTGAATAGTAACTTTTTACTTTTTTTACCGCGGTTAATAGTAAATAGGGTAACTAAGGGTAAATATGATATTAATACTACCCTAACACATGTCCTAATTCTATTGGATACGTTTAATTCGACCAAAAACAAACTTAGGAATAAAATATGACCATTTAGGCCCACTTGGGTTAGATTAGGACATTTATTATTAATTTATTTAAAGAAGGGTTAAAATAGTTAAAATCAAAGTTTAATAAGTAAATCATTTTTAATATGGGGTTATACATAAGATAAATTCAACTATAAATATTCATTAGAAATCTAAAAAGCTTTCCTACATAATGGTATTTTATTTATAATTTTTAGACATTAAATAATTTAATTTATTTATGACACAATGATGATGCAGTAATTATCTTATTAATAAACTATTGACATAATTGATGTTATAAACACCAAAATAAATGTAATATGAGACTTTTTATGAATTCCACTAATTTTATAGGTTACTATGATATATTAGTGTTGATTTAATCAACTTGGTTCGAACATATAATTCTGTTATGACTTTCACAAAAATCATATATCAAATAGTGTCAAAATTGACACAAAATAGTTTTTAAATCAAATATTATATTATTAATTGTTATTTTATTCATAAAAATATAAGTATTGGAAAACTGACTTAGATAAGGATATATATATTAATAATAAACAATTGGGGTTCGTTTGGCATGTTATATTAAGTGTATTAACCATATAGTGTAAGAAAACAAAAAGACACGGTAAAAGTTAAATTATTTAACTTAGAGTTAAATCTAATTGATAAGGTAAAAATAATACCATAAACTTATCTAAATCCTATTGGTTGAAAGGATTTCGACCCATAACCACTTTAGATTCGAAATAAGACCCTTTGGAACCATTATAAACCGATTTTGACTTTAATATAAAATAATATTTTGAGATATTCCTAAGGTGCCCCTCTCCTCCCTTATAAAAGGGCACCTCCTCCCCCTCCTCCTCACACCAATTTGAGCACTCAAGCTCGGCCAACCCCTGCCATTTTCTCCTCTCCACTTCCCTAGAATAATCTTAGAGGTCCTGGTTTTCTTCAAAGACCAATCATAGTTCCCTAAGTAGAGGATTCAAAGAGGCGTTCCAAAGAAGAGGTAATATCCATTACCGATCTTTTCAATTTCTTTCTTCTTCAACTTCTTCTTCTTTAGTTGTTTCATGATAAAGTAATAACATCAGTATTATTTAAATACTGATATGTTATTATAAATATGAAACAACCCTAATTCACCTTCTATCCATCCTACGGAAAAATGAAATCACCGCGCGTGCGTAGGTATGGAATACTGTCTCCACGCCGTGGTGTAATCTATTTTCCACCATCACCTTACAAGGATGGGTATAATGGCGTAATGAGTAACTATTTATGATTATTATAAAGTAATATTGATACTAAAATAATATACATATACTCCAATACAATTCCACGATCATAGGAACGATATCATCACTCGTGCGTACGTACGGAATACCGTCTCCACGATGTGATGCGACTCGTTCTACATGATCATCATTACATAGTAATTATATAAATGAATTGAATGAATAAATATGATATATGTTACACTAATACCATTCTGGATATAAGTTATCTATAACCTTAAAAGAAGAATAAGAATTTATTCGGCAAAACACACATAAGAACAAAAGGCAATAAAGACCCGAGTAACAAGTAACAATGAAATATTACTAACAAGAAGCTAAGAATATGACCATATATGATATCATATCAATATGTATAATTCTGGAATAAGTCAATAACATTATTTAAACCATTATATAGGAGTTTCGGACACATACAAAGAAAATTGGACCTAAGGTAAGGGAAATATCACAATCTCATTTTTATCCGAGATTGTTTATTCGTAAGTATTTATTGGGGTGTATTTTATCATCCACATCCATGTTCCCTCAATATTTAATATTGTTTCCATCCACTTACAATAGTTTAAATCCAATTTTACCCTTCGGTGAGTTTTTAGTAAAGAATATGAAAGGAATCTTTTGTCGTTTTTTCGTACGAGGTACTTTTTGACTTTTCCGACAAAAGTACGAAGAATATTTTTTTAACTTATACGGCATGAATGGATTTTTAAAACACTATTTCCAAGAATCTTCCTTTACAAGTTTTCAAGTTTATTTTTAATCAACTTCTTTTAGTTTATAATTGTATGACATGTTAAGAAAAGAAAAGTGTTTTTGAAGAAGAAAGGATATTTTCCTCAAGAATGGAGTTCAAGTGTTTTATCAAAATTATTTTCCATCTAAGATAATAAAGGGTTCTTTTTTTATCCCTATTATTACATTGATGTGATTATGTTGTGAGGGAATTATTTTTATCATTTCATTTACCTTATATGATTTGTTTTATGATGTCATGATGTTTCAAGAATCCCATTGTTGTTACATGTGTTATGCGATGATGTAAGATTTATGATTTATGTGGAAAAAATAAGAAAGGATTCATTATAAGATGGGTGGGACCAATATCTCCCTCCAATGCATTGGGTAAATATTTATATCTCATGAGATAGACATGGCTGGAACAGAAGGTTATTTCGGTTCAGTGATACAGGACTGAAACGAGGAGTGAACTCAGTTCAGAAAGGGACTTTGTCCACTAAGATAGTCTTGGCAATGAGTCATGACTAACAAGAAATGATTTTCCATGATTATGTGTGCATGCCACAAAGTTTCAAGTTTCATGTTATGATTATGGGGATCTCATTTTCACTTCTATGATTTATTCCATGTTAAGATATTATGATCTCTTTTGCAGGTTATGATTTTAAAAAAGATATGATATGATTTTTATTTCCTTTATTTTCCCTTGCTGAGCATTTGAGCTCACCCTTTTATGTTTTCATTTCCCCAGGTCAGGAAGATAGATATTAAGTAGAATATGCTAAAAGGGACCCTAGATATGATGAAATAAATGGGATACACTGTAGAAGATTTATGAACCAGTTGTTTATGTTTCCCAGTTTCTAAAGACACTATACCTATACGGTCCTTTGTGGTTTTGTCATATGTTTTAATAAGTGTGATTCAATTTTGAAGTATTAACAATGTATGTAAAGTATGGGTCGTTATATTGAGTATCTTCAATATTTTGATTTCGATCTTGCTTATACACCGGGAAAGGGAAACATAGTGGCAGATGCATTGAGTAGGAGAACTCAAGTTCAGGTAGTTCAGGAGGCCTGTAGTGAGTGGAAGCTTATGGCTCAATTCTTTGAGATGCATCTCGAGGTGCACGACAGACAGGGATAGACATTACAATCTTCTGTAGCAGTTACCTCTACGCTACTTGATAGTATATGGATGAGGCAACTATCAGACTCAGATGGCTTAGTCTTGAAGGAGAGAGTGTCAGGAGAGGACCTTCTTCTTGGATGGAAAGTGGGCGATGATGAGATCTTGCATTTCCAGGGATCCGTATGGGTGCCAGAAGACATACGCAAGGAGATGATGTGGTAATTTCATTCCTCAGTTTGGGTAGTTCAGCCTGGCGTCACCAGATGTATCAGGATCGTCATCGTCAGTACTGGTGGCCAGGTATGAAGAAAGATGTTGTTGGTTTCGTCTTGCGGTGTTCTACTTGTCAACAGGTGAAGGCGGAGCACCAGCAACCAGTAGGCCTTTTACAGAAGTTACCCATACGGGACTGGAAGTGTAACGATGTTGCGATGGACTTCGTGACCAGGTTTCTGAGGTCGCCTCGAGGAAACGATGTTGTTTGGGTTGTCGTCGACAGGCTCACGAAGGTTGCTCATTTCTTGCAGATCAAGGATACCTTCAGTGTCGATGATCTGGGATGAAATTACATCAGGGAGATAGTTTTTCTACTTGGAGTTCCACAAACCATTATTTCAGAAAGGGATGTGTGTTTCACCTCTTGGTTCTGGAAGGGACTTCAGAAGGGTTTGGGTACACAGGTACTTTTGAATATGGCATACAATCCCCAGACTGAGGGATAGTCCGAGAGCACAATCCAGGTGCTAGAGTATATGCTCAGAGCTTGGATTCTGGAATTTGGCGGTTGATGGGAGAAGCATATCCCTATGGTGGAGTTTGCCTACAACAATAGTTTTCAGGCGACAATTCAGAAGGCACCATACAAGGATCTATACGGTAGGCCATGCCGATCACCCTTATACTAGCTGGAGGCAGTAGAGGCAGCTTTATTGGGACCTCATCTTGTTCAGGATACTTTAGAGTAGATAGAGCTGATTCGAAAGAGGATGGCTACAACACAGTCTCAGCAGAAGTCTTATGCTGATCAGCAGAGACGACATCTGGAGTTCGAGGTTGGGGATTTTGTTTTCCTGCGTGTCACACTGAGGTTGGGACACAAGAGGATTCGGAGACAATGTTATATTTCACCGCGATACATTGAGCTGTTTGAGGTTTTGGAGATATTTTTACCAGTTTCCTATCATTTCAGTTACCCTAGAGGTACTGGGCATGCATGACATCTTCCACATCTCACAGCTTCGATGTTACTTTTTAGACATGTCTCATGTCTTTCAGCCCGAGGAGGTTGGTCTCTAAGCGGATGCATCGTTTGAGGATCATCCCTTCCAGATTGTCGATCGTAGTACGAAGGTTCTCTTTGGGCGTTCTTTCCCTCTTGTACAGGTGCTGTGAAAGAATGGGAGAGTACAGGACGAGACCTGGGAGAGGGAGGCGGATGTACGATCGCAGTGGCTGGAGCTGTTCGGGGATTCTTCTTCTACGCCTCACTAGGAAAATTTGGGGACAGATTTCTTTAAGGGGGGAAGTTAGAAAGAACCTGGATCTTCATTCAGGTATCTTTTTCATTATTCTGTAGTTTTTAAGAAAATTGGAGTTTCTGGAAATTTTTGAAGTGCACGTCGTGCACTTTAAGAGTATATGTCGCGTACTCTTTTCCCTCTCGAATTCTTGTGCTAGCCTTGTCCGGGCCACACACACGGTGTGTAGGAGTGACATGGATACCGTTTTTGGCGGAGTATGTAAAAAACCTAGTACACTCCTTGTACTCTAAAAGTACATCCCATGTAATTTAATTTTTTTCACTAAACGCACTGGGGTCGCGCCTGACGGACAGAACACACCCCTTCCCCAGGTTATTCTTCCCAGAGCGACCCATATGACCAGATCTTCCCTCAGCTCCCACCTCTCCATCCGTTCTCCGATTCGAGCATGGTTGATTTATTTAGAAGCGCAGCGGTGATTTCTCCCTTCTACTTGAGCCTTGTTTTCCAATTCTTCCTCCTTCTCAAGTTATCTAAGGTTGAACATTTTGTGTGTTTTCTTATATCTACGACGTTCTAAGGAGAATCTGTCATCGCTGTTCACGTATATCAATCTCTTAGGATCGAGGTAGGTGGTTTGTGCCTTTCTGTAGAAAGTCGATGAGTATTTTGTGCAAATTCCACCAATACCCTTGAATTGGGTATTGCGTGTTCCTGTTTTTCCCTTGTTGTATTGCCTACTTTTCTTGATAGCTAGAGTATATGTTTTGCCTGTGATTATGGTACTTTTTACTGTACTCTTGATGTTTGCCATGATTTTTTTTCTTGTTTGTCATTTTTCCAATTTCCATGCCTAGTTGTAGGATAGTGGAACTGTTGATTTGTTATGCTGTTGAGCCTTAGAATGATAGCCAAGCAGTTCTTGAGTTTTACTTGGACAATACATGCGCACTGAGCATGTTAGTTTCACACAAGACTGTGAGAACCTAGTGTAGTAGACCACATGGAGAATAGATGTAAGGGATTCTCCAGAGTGACTTTCAATATGATGCGAGACCACATAGGGAATTGACGATGAGTGCTTCCTTAGATATTCTGTAGATCCTTGACGTGGGCCACAGGGGGAATGATACGTTGAGTGCTTCCCTAGAGTGCTTTTAGCACGATACGAGACTATAGGGGGAATTGAAGGTGAGTGCTTCCTCAAAGAGTCTATTCATAGATTAACCAGAGGGGTGAGATTGTGTTTTCATCCTAGAGGGTTTCTAGTACTTGTAAGTTGAACCATAGGGGATAGGTTGTGAGAGCTACCCAGAGGGTTACCAGTTTTCTTCTTATTTCTGGTTGTTTACTTGTGTACTTTATATGCTAGAATTGTGGACTGTGACTGCTGTGTATTTTCCTGTTTACTGTTTATGTACTTTACTTTCCATGTATTCATTGACTGTTATGCATAGTTCTTTGGGTGGTTTCCTACTGGTACATTGTCTCACACCATGTTTTCGTCATGCTTTTGGGCCCAAGCAGAATATGTTGATATAGGTATAGATAAGGGAAAACACACTTCTACTTCAGGTTCTTGACTGCACTGTAGTTGGAGAGAATGCGACCGATCCATGGATTGCGATGCTGAGAAGTTTACTTTTTTTTCTTTTGCACTTTTCTTTTCAGTTATACTTCAGCACGTTTGTTTGTTTGCTTCTTTTCATAGACATATGTACCATGTTTCATCATTATTAGTTTATACATTTCTTCTACTGTCGAGTTCAGTTGTTGTATGTTTTTTATTGTTTCCATTATTGTGACTGGTTGTTCTTCCATTGTATACCTTACCGAATGAGGGCATAGTTTTCCACCGACTCACCAAGGCCCTCGCTGCTAGTCGCCAGCCTCTGGCGTTTGGGGAAACACGCTTGAAATCATGTGCAGAACCGGGTACGGGGCACCAGTTGAGTGGCTCCGAATTCGGGTCGTTACATTTATGACTACTTATTTTTTAAAAAAACATTTAAAAGGATAATGGTTTTTTAAAAAATCAATGAAATTAATTTTTTTGGAGGTTTTGGTAAATTAAAATGTCAATAATATGTTGTTTATGTTTCTATAAATAACACATTCGGGAAACATTATCTAAATAAAACTGATAGTGGTAGGTTTTCTAATGTTACTCCTAGGATATTATGATATTATTACCTTTCACATCATAGGTTATTATTGATCTATAGTGGATGGTATGGGAATTAAATGCCTTTGGTTTGGTCTGATATTGGTAATGTATACTGTGGTTTGTATTACTACAACATCGAGATCTATGATGAAGATTAGTATTGAAATTTAATAAATATTGAGATCAAACTAATATATAAATATATATAATGACTTAGTGGTCTACAAACCCTTGAGAGGTAAATATTAAGAATTAAGAAATTTATTGTATTTATTTAAATGTAAATCATATATATGGATTATAACTATATGTTTAATGATAAAAAATATATGATTCATGTCCTACTTATATGGGATTGTTTACATTTTATTTTTCTCATAATTCTCTCATTATGAGTTGTGTTCTGATAATAGAGAATATCAGAATGCCGCATGAGTGATGTATGTACCTGAGGTTCTGTTGGAATATATATTGTCTCAGGTATATTGGAAATAAAGACATAATTAGTATCTTATGGGGATTAGGATAACTGTATTAGAATTAATTATTATTTCATTAGGTGTATGGGCATATAATGAAAGATATATAACGAATGAAATAATGAGTGAGTTACAATGTGTGGAAGCACAATTGTGTATACAATTTCACTATTTTAATCAACAGGGTGTGATAATGAAAAAGAACCATTTCTTGAGTTTTTATTTAGATTCTTTAATAGATTGAGAATAATTCAATGGCTGATCATGTGTATTTTAGGATGAGATCCTAATGTGAGTGTAAATTCATTTTAACTACATTCAGGTTCCCTTAGTAATGAGGTTTTTTTATCTATAAATTCATTACGATCCTTGAAAACATTGTTTTTTACTGGTATCAAGGGGTACCCATGAGATTGAAATAGAATCAAAGACTCCCTATATCATAAATATCCATGAGTTATGTCATGAAAATATAACTCTAATAAATAATGAATCTCATTTTAGAATATAACTTCAATAATATAGGAAGTTTCTATAGTATTGTTATGCGATGATTGAGATATCAGGGAGATCATTTTTATGTTGAATTCATTATCTCTTATATGGAAATAGTTTTCAACCTATTGAGGATTATGAATCTTTGAGTCATAATTCATGGTGTTGGTGTGAAATTGGTGGTAAAGTAGGATCAAGGAGTTTAATGGTGAATTGGAGGAATATATGTGTTATATTCTATAAAGAAATAGTCAATCCAATAAATTATAGGACATATTGTGGGATAATGTGGAATAAAATGTAGTAATTAGTATGGGAGACAAGAGAAAAAACTAAATTATCTTATTTATAGGAGCATATATGAAGACCTAGGGTTTGGGATGATGGATCACTTATAATTTCATAAAGATGAAATTTTGCACAATTTAAAATCCTTTGAACCTAATCTGAGAAATAGGATATGGTTTTTGGAATGGAATGAGCATATCACATGATCAATATAGATCTAATTATGATTGAGACTACGAGAGATAGTGTATCAAAATAAATGATGAGAGTGGCCTAATATTTGTTGTGGGTTCAAGTGGTTTATTTTTTATGAGTAGGTAAATACTATCTAATCATGATATTAAGTAAATCAATGAATGAGAGTTTTGGAAATAAACTTTAGAGTTTATTAGGTTATCAAATATGTCAATATGTTAGAAACTAAAGGATGATAATTCATGATGCTCTATCTAGGCTAAAGATTAGTGGCCATTATTAGATATTCGAGATTAGGTGATTTGGTTTTGTAAAGGTAATGGTATAGATAATAAAATTGTTCATAGATTCTTATAAATAGTTTATATCATAACCCTAGTTATCGATGGGTGATGAAGAATCTAGATTAATGTGTGTAGCATAAATACGTATTTTTTGATAAAAGTCTCTCTACCGATGTTGAGGTGTGAATTAGATGATCCATATTTGGTTCTTATAACATATTCAAGGATTCATTTACAGAAATAACTTATATTTACTACATTTTATAACTGAATTGATAGATAATTTTATGAACATTATATCTAAGAAAAATATTTTAGGAAACGACAATACAATCAATAGATTAAAACATTGGTTTTCGGAGATGGGGTGAATTTTGGTAAATCACATAATGACATGAGGTTAAACTCTAGTATTTGTGGTTAGGTTATTTTTTTATGAAACTAGTGATAAGATACCAATAATTTGATAAGGTGTACATTAATTTGGTGTGTACAAAAGGTTTGTTTCTTGGAAAATATATGTATATAAGGACCAATAAAAAATTGTTTATTTAATCAAGCTTGGTTAAATGGAATTAAATTCAAATAAAAAATTTTAATAATGAATTATGAGTTTTTAAAAATATTGGTAAATTTTAAAAGGATATAATTCATGTCCACACCAGGTGCATGAATATAAATATTTTATCCAATTTGGATTTAAAAATGAGAGGTAACATCAAATTTTAATGGATAGACAATAAATTGAGAGATGACAGTGGATGATTCATAGGGAAGAGATGTTATATAATAGAGTGTTTCTAATGACCCACATCAATAATGGTCAAATAAATTTGAAATTGTTAAGAAACTAATTATATCTCATGTAATTTTGAATTTATAGAGTTTTATTGAGAAAGATGTATTTTTAACATGTTTAAAACATTAACATGGGTGTTCTGGATGAGGGTAAGTGGCTTAAAGAGACCCCATATAGTTTTTATGAGTTTAATGTAATTAAAACCCATTAAATTGTTAATATATGTACCACAATATAGTATTAATTTAGTTTAAATGAATGTATAGTGTTTGTAAAAAGTGGAATAGTAGAAATGGTTATGCCACAAGGAGATAAGTCCCAATCCCCCAGAAGAGTAATTTTATTTTTCTATCTTTTTAAATTAATTCAATTTTAATTAAAAAAATTAAATTATTTAAACCAATACTCCTTACATATTATATGAATCCACGTTAGTTGGGGTACCCTACCCTCTCATTACTCTTCCTCCTCCTCCTTTTACATCCTCCCCTAATGCGTTATATCTTTATTAGTCGATGATTCATGTAAGGGAATGATATTATTTGCATAAAAATATGTTAATAACAAATTTTTCTCCCAATATATCATTTATATCACATGATTTTCAATCAAACTACTTACTATGGTTTTCTTTCTATTTTCAAAACATCATGTGAATAGGTCTAAATCAGTAGACAATACTGGATGAGAAAACTTTGATAAGAATTAAGAAGGTGGTCCTCTGTATATGAATATTATATTACTTGTTTTTGTGAAATATGATGTTCATGAATAAGGTTTTAGATTTAGATAAATATGAATATACTGTAAGAGTGTGTTTATTTAATGATTTAGTCTAATTAGACTCTCATCTCATTGGAATTATTTTTTCTATTTAGGTTTTGTGAGTTTATAAATTCTATATGACTATGTAACAAATTTTTTACAGTGATAATTATGTAAAAAATTCAATTACAATTATTTAATCTTGTGATGATTTTTGAATATTCATTGATGGGACCTTATAGGATAGTAAAAAAAATTATAAACAATGTTATTGAAATGGTGAGGTGATAAATTACTTGTGGATTATTGGGAATATTTGTTTTTGAAAATTAATAAACTCTTTGTTATTAATTTTAATGAGTTAATATGTCCGAGTCTCGATGAATATTTTGAGGGAAGTTAATCTAATTTATTTTACTGGTTTGAGGATTAAAAATTTATATAACCTATAAGAACAGTTAAAGGTTGAGTGAATGAAATGGACTTATAATTTTAATGATATATTCTTATAAATAAAATTAGGATACTAAAAAATACTATAGGTAGGTTATAGTATGGATTGGTAATTATGGACGAATACATAACATTAGAAGAGGATGAGGGTTATTTATTTTATGGGTGTTACGTTATTATTAATCTTTTATTGGATTTAGTAATAGTTTTAGGACATTTGGCACTATTGTAATAATGTTTGGAGCTATTTTAATTTAATATTTGGATCAAGTGGATCTCTGGAACTAGAATATGGAAAGTACAATGAAGTTGATAATCACCTAAATGATGATATGGATGATTCGTTTTATGTGTAAGGACCAACTAAATACACAAAGTAATAAGTGAGGTAATTTCTCTTATTCATGATTAGATATATGATAAAATAATCCTAGTATAACTTGTGAGTCAATTAATGAAGACAAAAGGTTACTCAATATGTATTAATGGGTGATGATCATATTATGGATAATGTGGGCTACTACTAAGATGTATAGATTATAGGTTGGTGAGTTAAGATATGGGAAACACTATATGTATAGGATTCTAGTGAAGATATTGGGGTTTTTTCATTATAGTTGACATTCTATTGTTAGCCTAATAATGTAAATGAAACATGGATATATAGAGGAACTAACCTTATATTTTATTTTGAATGTTGTTGATTCTAGTTCATTGTGATCCACTGCCTAAATTTGTTTTATTTTGGATGGATAACAAATGGATCCTACCTTGGTCACTCTACAGGGATAGGATGTCTCATACTAAGGATGATAGTGAGTCAGATCCACCTATATTCAGCCTACGAGGACTCAAAATCTTATAATAAGGATGAAATGTTTCTTGAACCTCCCAAAATCACCCTATGGAGACAATATATCTCAAACAAAAGGCTTTAGAAATCCAAATCACCCCACAGTCTCCTACTGAGGATCAAATATCTTATATATACGATGTAAGTGATCCAAATCCCCACAAAATCAATCTCTTGGTACATTGTACCACTTTTAAAATAATATAATTAGCATGAACCTCTCATGATAATATATTCTTACTATAATTTCATCTAGGTATTCCATTAAATATAAATACAATTAATCATATTTCTATGAAGATGGTTGTGTTGGGTGTCTGCCTCTATCATTTAAACTATGTTTGATGGGTTAGGGTATTTTAGAATTCCAATTGACAAGACTGAAATTCAAGGAATTGTATAGTCAAAATGCCTACTAAAACACCTTATCGTTATGGGGAAACTAAAATTTCTCATCCTTATTCACAGAGTCATTAGAGATTAATTATATCTAATTATATTTTGATTTAATAATTTGGGAACATATAATGACATAAATTTCCCATACATGAATCTAAATCATCAGTAATGTGTGTTTATTAGTCTAATACTTATAAAACACACAATATTTTCCAAAATATTCATTTAATAAATTCATTAATATTTTCATTTTTAAATTATAATTAATTGGAGTAAATTTTTAACTTTGATTGAAAAATGATTTTCCAAATTAAACAAATATAACATGCATGAATCTCAAGGCTACCTAAATGTTGATTTCAATATGGGATATTAAATTGGGATGAGTAATAGTGATTTTAGGATATATGTTTTTCAAATTATGACCTAGTGGTTAAAAAAAGAAGATAAAGTAAATATATGGTATGTTTCAAAATATGTTATTCTTATATGAAAAATTTGTTTCTAGTGATATATTTATGATATTTAGGGGAGGATATTTCATTTTCATGTGTAGCGGATCATGGATAAAGATAGAGATACATATCCTTTTTCATTTCAACTTTCCTAACATCATGGAAAACTCACACAGAATCAATTGTTTTAGGAAACTAAATATAAAATTGGTTGGATTATCATTAGTGACTTTTTTATTGACCTTTTCAACTTTAATGTAAGTTGGGGGAATATCAATTTAGGATATTTCTCTGAATATTAATATATATTTCATAAGGATAGTGTATTATATAGCCATAGAAAATATTTATATTTTATTTTCATTAAAAAGGGTATTAAAATATTGATAATATTAATTTTTGAACACATCATTAGTTAATGTAATATATTTTTAAACATGAATCAGATAGAGGGTTTTCCCTAAATTGTAAGTAGGATTGTTTTGGCATAAATTTGATCAATAAATAATGGAACATGGTGACTCTTATAAATAAGGATAGTAAATTTATATCATTAATCGTAAATAGAAATATTATGGGAATAAAAAAATTCTTGGGTTCTGAGTTTCTTATTTAAGTTGAACCCATATATTTGATTTATTTCAATTTACATTTTAGGAACATGTTTAATTAATTATTTGATTTAACCGAGACTCTGTTGGGAGTATTTTGAAAGAGTATGTCATATAATTATAAGTAGTGTTTTAGCCTATGAAATTCAATTTTAATTCTAGTCAAGAGTTTATGATATATTATTTTGGTGATATGTTATGATTTCTCATGGTTTTGTCTAGTGACGATGTCAAATTCTATTCTGTGGACTCTTGGTTATGATATGTGTTGGGGGTAGACAATTTTTCTTTATTTGGGATTTTGACATTTTATTTTAACCCTATTTATTTTCATGTTTATTTCTAATAAACTGTTATGCTAAATTTTTAATATGCTTCACCTATATATAGCCTATATTTACATTTATATATTGTTTTCTCATGTATTAAAAGGATAAATCAAGTATTTTTTTAGTTGATTTATGGGAATCATTCTCATTTTATTATTTAGGATATATTAATTTCAAAGGATTAGTTATCCACTATATTACTAATATATTTCCTTTTGGTTTACCCACTAATTAGATATGGGATATTTGATACCTATATCATGTACAACGACACTTGAATCAACTATTATACTTATATCCAAGGTCTTTGGAGAGATTAGATAATTTCCATTGTTTATTGTTCTCACCCTATACCTTTTATGTTATTTTATTCTTGTAGATGTTTTATATCATGATGTAAGTAAATGTTTGGCTCTCAGGTTTTATGGAGGTGTATGTTTGATACTATATGATATTAGTGCTAGAAACATTGTAGATTTATTCATGGCATGATTTTGGTATCTGTAAAATAAATTTTGTTGTGTGTTTGAAGATACCATTATTTTTGGTTATTTTGATATCAATGGATTTTATGAAATTATTATATGTATTTATTATTAGTATATATATGTGGATGATGTCAAATATATTTTTATATAATTAAATTATATATATAACACACATAAGTGATAACTTTTTCTTATTCGTAAATTTTAGATAAATTAATTGAATGTTTTTGAATTAAATTTATGATCGAAACCCCTAATTTTTATTTAGAGTTGTTTTTTAATGAAACTATTACTTAATTATATTTTTCCCTTAATGATAGTTTATATGATGTTTCATTTCCTAAACACATTTGAGGTCGTGTAAAAAATATGACTTGGGAATATATTTATTTTCAAGTTATATCATTAAAAGATGTTCAGAAATTATTTATAAGTATTTAATTGTATTTAATTTTCATTGGATACATTTTTTAAATATATATTGCATTAAATAAAAATATTTTGTGAATTTTTAGAAATTGTTTCAAATTGAGTTTTTTTATAATTTTGTTTTAACTGACATAATAATAGAATTTTATTGATAGAATTTTTTTCCGTATTTCAATATGTCAATAATTTTTTACTAATACTGGGATAAATATTTTTCAATAAGATCATGAAAAAATTAATTCTTTAAGAGGACCCCATGAATGAATTATAAACTATAGAGTGTTGTGCAGTAACATAAAAGTAGTGTCTAGAACATATCTATGAATAAACATATGATATTTACGTGATTCATTTGGGATTATAAATATAATTCATGACCAATATGATATCTAAAAATTATAGTGAAATTAAATTATAGGATTATTCAAAGGTTCATTTGAATTTGTTGCTTCAATTTGGCTTATAAAATCCATATACCTAAATGAGAACACTAAAATTTCATTATCTAACAATATCCATAAGACATGATTTTAAACATAATTTTTTATATAATAAAAATGAAAATAAATTATGGATATAGTCAATTGATAAAGTTAAGTATTTTTAGAGACTCAATAATGAGTACAAATGACATTATCCTAGGAATGGGGCTTAAAGAGGAATTACGAGAAGAACCATTTCTTTTAAATGTTTTTAGATATTTATATGGAAGCCTTGATACACATTTTTATATATAATTATGATAATAAATTTTTCAATTTCTGTAAATTAATTTTTATCTTGATTAGATAAACCATAATGGTGTTATGGGTGATATAGTTCAAGAAATTGTCGTTGTTTTTTTTTCACCTTTTATTTTTTCGGTTAGTTTTCTATTCTAACATATATTAATATATATGTCTATAAGACATTGTGAATTCATCTTGAGTTATTTAAGTGAATTGTAGAAGAATATATATTTATTCACTTGTAAAAATCATAAATAACTTTGATGGAAAATATTACCATAAACGTTTGTGACAACATTAAACATAAAAATGTTTACATAAAGTTTGGATAGCCAATGGAAAACTGGACTAAGGGATAATTTTATGTAGTTATTAAAATTTATTTCAATTTGTGTAGGTTTTTTAGATAATATTTTAAAATTAAAATAATTATAGAGTTCATAACAATTTAAAGAACTCAATTTCCTTACCTCAAAGAAAAATGATTTAACATCTATTTGGATATTTATTCACATTTTTATAAGTTTAATATTTTTTAAAAATAATTATCATGCTATATAATCATATTACCATATATTTTGGAAGAAATCACTTATACATATACTTATTCATGGAATTATCATTCACTTATTTCTATAAAGTTAGAATATAAGTTATTATATTATATAATTTCAAAATATGGAGTGAATAATAGTATATAAATATCATATTATAAACTAATATTTACTAATGTCAAACTATGATAAATATAAAGTAACCATTTTGTTAATTAACAACAAATAAAATAAATTTAAGAAATATAATACAAACTATTTTAATAAAACTAAATTTAATAGAAAAATTAAAATATATAATCAGGGAAAACCCAACTACATATTTTACCAATTCAAAGTGTTGTAAATCCCATTATCACAAAAATTTTCAAATCTCATAATATCTGTATATAACTAAAACAATTTATTCTTAACACATAAGAATGATTTTTAATTCCTACTTTATATATGTATAATTTTTTATGGTGATTTTTGATTGTTGATTTCTCAATAAAAAGATGAACTATATGTTTTATATGTTTAAAATATGGAATTTCATATAAACATATTAAATATAAATGTTAAATCATCGATATAATAAATTTTGTAATTCATTTTATAAAACCCTTACTGTAAAAATGATATCCATTAACCCAAACTACCCTTATGAAAAAAAGGGAATATTTATTTACCCTTATAAATATTGGGCCATGAAATTATAAATGTATATTATGTATCATAAATCAAAAAGATTAATATTGAAGGAATTATTATGTTATATATTTTCTATGTAATGGTAACAATTTTATTGAATAATAGTGAAAATAATTTTGAGTTGACTGAATGAGATATTAAAAAATCAATGTGGATATTGTAAGATCTGTTGAATAGGTAGTAGGAAGACAAATGAATAATTTTTTGTGTGGAAGAATTTTCCTTTTATTTAAAACAGATTTTTTCATAAACCATGATTTAATAATTTTTGCAATGAAGGTATTGAAATTTAAAAAATGTCTAAGGATTTTGAGTCTCCCATTGAAAATATAAAAGTATATAAACACTCAAAGGATATTTATATCTTGATATTTATAAGAATAATCATTATATTTTTGATATTTTTATTTTTAAAATATCATTAAATTTTGTTGAATTATTTAGTGTATTGGTGGATTCCATTATTTTATAGTCCAACATAAAACATTCCAAAACTCCAGTGAAATTAAAACTATGATATTAGTGGATTAATCTATATATGGGATTATACTAATAAAAATAAATACAGAGTCCTACATTATAGTTAAACCTTGTACATTTTGAATTTTCTTTATTCTTGATTTATATTTTGTTTCATACAGGTGAGGTTGTGGGTACAAATTGAATTATTTTTTATTGATAAGTAAATATAGGTTAATTATGAATAATTTTAATAGATAGACAACATTTATTTATACCCCTATATGTTTTAGGTGAACACCATTAGTAAGTACCACAATTAGTATCTTAGTGTCCAAGATATCGTTGAATTGGAAATTTATTTCCATATCAAAAATACTTTTGAAATTATTTTATTCAATTGATTAGGTTTAGTGACTTTAGGAATTTAAAATTTTGGAAATAATAGAGGTGTTTTAATAATCAATAGTAAAAAATTTATTATATATATGAGTGAGATAATTATCAATTTATCATCATTTTTTGTGGAAATCATTGATATTATATAGTTCCCTTCACTAATATTAACAGTGAGAAATTATTACATTTATAGAAGAAAAAATATTCATAATGATATAAAATAAAGTAATTTAAAATTGTTTAATATTTCTAAATATTAATTCACAAAGGTGATGGGCATGAATAAAACTAAGGATATTTAGTAAAAACATGAGAATATATGTTAAGGAAACATGAACGGGAAATTGGATAGATATGTCGATGATATTATAATACTATAATTATATGTTGTAAGTGTTAAATTGGAAGTTCGATCTATTTATAAATAACATGATATTTTCAAATTCATTCTATGAACCATAACTATTGAGATACATTGACGAATATTAGTGATGATATTGAAGAATTTATTGAAGTAAATAATGAATCATAAAAAAGAACTCATACAGAATTTTTCACTAGAAAAAGATTGATGACTATCATAGCTACTAAATTCCACATTAATTTTGAAATATTTTATTTGGTTTCTGTAGTGTTTTTTCATGAATAAATTAAAATTAAAATGAGTAAATTTTATATATTTTATTTTCCAAAATTATAAATTAGTATTTTTTAAGTTGGGAATAAAATATAAATCATGGAAAACATGGGTTGATAAAAATTATTAAATACCCAACTATATATTTGATAAAATTATAGGTGCTTAAAATAAAATAACGTCCTCAATACTTTAGAAATAATTCTCTCATATTTCACTAAAATAGCAACGAACTCAAACAAGATTTAACATGATTTGGTACAAAAATACATTATTCTATGGGAAATGTTGGTGTTGTTAAAGATAAAGAAAAATAATAATATATCTATTATAATATTATATCATTTTAATAGAGTTAAAAAACTTAAATTAAGGTTGATTCATCTTATTATTAAATATTACACATTATATATATATATAGAAAATATAATGAATTTAAATATTCTTATAACACACTGATTTGAATGTCCAAAATACAAAATTTTATGTTGTGACAAAGTTGTTCATTTTAGTGAGGAGTGCTGAAAAAATTAGTTCTATGAAATTTAATCAATTAAGAATTTTTTTAACACTAAAAAGTTGAAGAAGAGTTTAAAAAAATTACATTGGTGAAATATACCTAAAAACTAATAAAAACTGTAGGAAATGGATCATGGATAGTGGTTCATATTAAAACATTAAAAGATAACCTAAAATATAAAATAACATTGATAGTATTAATGGAGGTTCAATGAATTTTTGGAATAATAGTTCCTTAAATATTAATATTTTTGGAAAAACAGTAATTAATGTTCATAAATTGTTTCACAAATATATATGATATATTAATGGGATAATGAATAACATTCTTATCAGGATTTAAATTTTTTATGAAGTAAATAGAATTATTTTTATGAAAAATGGACACACCAAAAAGAACTTTCATAATTGACAGTTTATCACGAGAGGACATATAATCATTGAATATTTATTTTAAATTTAAAACTAATACAGTTAATGTTATTTTATTCCTAAATAAGAATATAATTTTTATCATAGATTACTTGATCATTCTGTACAATGATGAATTTGACGGATTATAAAGGAATAATCTTTGAGGCACCTTCCTAACATAAAAGGGGGAAAATATTTTATTTCTAAAACATGTAGAAAGTGAAAAATAAAAAAAAACTTATTACAATAAAAGAAAAATATAACAAAAAGACACTTTAATAAATATATTAATATTTTTTGGATCCATGATGTATTTATTTAATCAAAATGATGTGCATTACATTTCTGTAGAGTTTGTTCAAAAAATGAGAAGATCAAGGGAAAATCATTATTTAGTGAAATGAAATTTTTATTTAAACTGAAAGTGAAGAAATAGAAAAATTATATCCATCCATAACAAGAGAAATATATCAAAAATTATTTCAAAAGATATGTCATATAGAATATTCAACACATATCATAGTGGATGTAAGCCCATGTAAAGAAAAATATTCCATAAGCATAAATTAGAGAAAATACAAGAAAGTGATTATAGTTTCAATAAATTTACTATAATATTAGTTTAATATTTTTTATTAAATGATTTTTTTAAATATTAAATGTGTTATTAAATAATCACACATAAATTTTTCTAAAATAATATATATATTTATATATATATATCAATGAAAGAAAGGATTGTGGATATTTTTAAAAAAGAAAAGAGAAAATTATTTTCATACATAAACATATGTTGTTCATGTAGAAATTTAGATGATATAAAATATGCTTCAGGTAGTAAATACATCATGGAAAAAAGAGCTGGATTTAGATTTGTAAGATAAAATACATGGTTTAAACATATGTAATAAACAGTTTCAAGAAAACCCAATATTTCACTCAACACTATATGTCACAAGTCCCAAGGGGAATTCCTGGTCCCCTGGCTAGGAACCTTGTTCCTAGGAATCAAATTAACATTATTGGGAATGATCAAACCCTCACATAAAATTTAAGACACAAAAAATAATATTCTGTACCAATGTTCAGGCATGGATCTTCTATACAATAGATGGACATAGAACATTAATAGGTATAACCAAAACAAATAGTCAAATTAGATATTTCATAACCAAAAATAATGATTCAAACAATTATTTTTAACATGCATACAACATCTATAAAACATAATTAACATGGAATGATAAAAGTTTATAAATATATGATAATAAAGTTTCTCTTTTCACATTCATTAGTATCCATTCAAGAAAAAACCAAATCCAAACTACCTGATCACCTCCACACAACACATGTATTATCTCAACCTCTTAACTCACCATCACCAGCCTAATACAACTATAAATTGAAAAAAAATAAACAAGGAACTTCTATAAGACAAAATGTTTTCACATACACAAACATTATTATGCTTATAGGGTGTGAGATAATGGACCATGTTAGATCATAATCGCTAGTCTCACACATAATTTTTACACTTGAATAAAGTTTATATCATGTTTCATTATGTGAAATGTGTTTGAGGTTATGTAACAATTTGACATTGGAATAGATGGAATTTTCAATTTAGATCATTAAATGATGCTCCAAAATTATTTATAGGTATTTAATTATATTTAAAAAACATTATATATATTTTATAAATGTGTATTTGATTTCACTTATATATTTAATGATTTTTTGAACTTTTTCTATGTAGTTTTTTTTTATAATTTTGTTTTAATTTGGATAAAATATCATTTCATTGGAAAAAATTTTGAAATTTTTCTATGTAGAGTTTTTTTGGGTACATAAATCTAGAGATACATATGATATTGAAATAATTCATTTTTGATTAGAAATATTATTCCTACCCAATATTATATCAAAAAATAATTGTGTGATTAAATTATAGTAGTAGTCAATTGTGAAATTGAATTTATTTCATCAATTTGGGGAATAAAATTCTTATAACTCAACAAGAAAATTGAAATTTTGTAACATCACAATTACCATATGACATTATTTTAAAATTAATTATTTTTTATATTATAAATGAATATAAAATGTTAATATGATGATGTGATAAATACCAATAAGTTAAGAGACTCAATAATGAGTATGATGACACTAGCAGGGGAATGGCCTAAAAGAGGAAGGATGAGAGGAAACATTTCATAATGTTTTTTATAGAGAGTGAAATGGAAGCATTATTACATATTTTTTATTGTTTTTGTGATATTCATTTTTTACCCTTTTGTAATATCATTTTTAGCTTGATAAGATAAACCATAAAAGGGTTATGGGAAATGTATCTCAATAAATTACCCCTGTTTATTTTTTAACCATTTACTTGTTATGTCAATTTTCTATTCTAACATGAATCAATTTTCATATCTAAAAAACATTTTAAATACCATTTTGAGTGAGTTTATTTCACTATAGAATAATTCATCTTCATTCACTTGGAATAAAAACCCAGAATATCATTGTAAAATAGTACCATAGATCTTTGCGACAATATTTAACATCAAAATGTAATTGTAAACATAGTATTACTATAAGAATAATTGACTAAATAATCCTTTTTTATAGTCCTTATTATTGTTTTTTAAAAAATATATTATATTATAAATGATTTTGTTTAAATTGTTTTATGAAATTTCACAATAAGAGAGTAATAATCAATGGAAAACACTCAATCCCCCAACCTCACATCAAATTTTTTGTATTGTGTTTGGATATTTATTCTCATTTTTGGACGTTTAATAATTTTTTAAAATAATTATTACCTTATATAGTCATTTTATTTTTAATTGTGGAAACAATTACATATATATATATATATATATACTTATTCATGGAATGACCATTCACCACATTATATATAGTTATAAAATAATGTATTATGTTTAGTATTTCATGTTAGGGTTTGAATAATAGTCTACAAATATCATATCAGAAATGTATATCTATAGATTTTATCCTTTGATATATAAAATTTTATAGTTAGGTTAATGAACACCCAAAGAAATAATTGTAATAAATATAATAAATATTCTTTTAATTAAAATAAATAGTATAGAGAAATAGAAGAATGTATAATTGGATAAAACCCCCAATATATTTTTACCAATTGAAAAGGATTTAATTCCCTTTACTCAAACATTTTCTATATCTAATTATATATATAACCAAAAAAATAGATTCTTAACACATAATAATTATTATTTACTATCCCTATATATATATATATGTTTTCTATTTTATATTTTGTTTTTTGATTTCTTAATAAAAATATTGATTATATAGATTCATGTTTATATAATATATAACTTAATATTAACTTATTAGCTGTAAAATATAAATCCTGGATAAAATAAAATTCTATATTTATTTGATAAAACTATATTTATAAAATTAATTTCAAATAATTGAAATAATCATTATTAAGAAAAGAAGATATTGAAGTCTCCTTAAAAGTACTTTACCATGGAATTGTAAAGATAAATTTTATATGGAAAATTAAATATTTTAATATTTATGGAATTATTATATAAAATTTTTATTATTATAGTCTAAATTTTATTTAAGAACCTTGAAGATATTTTTGATTTTTTTCAATGAGTTTTAAAGGTAACAGTGTTGATATTATAAGATCTATTGAAGAAGAAAAGTAAGATCAATAGGGTAATTTTTTATGTATAATATTTAATTTCATTAATAAATATAAATTCATAAAACAAGGATTGGGTATTTATGTAATGAACATATTGAAAATTTAAAAAACTGTGGATTATTTTGAGTAATTTTTAAGTATATTCAATATTTCCAGAAATTATGCACTAAACAAAAATAAATATTAAAATGATTAATTTTTTAGAGGTGTATTTGATGATGTCACACTCTACTAAGAATTTATATTAATTTTATTTGGAATTTTACTCAATGCATTTTAGATGAATTAAAAATATTAAAAATGTTCTTTAGATAAATATTTTCCGATATGTCTCTAGAAATAAATATAAAAATGTCACTAGAAAAAAAAATTTATAAATAATATAGAATAAAAAGAGTTACTCAAGGGTTCTAAATTTTTTGAGTAAAAATGATGGATGTTCTTCAATATAATAAATTTACATGGGATATATTAGTGGGAGTTACTCAATTTATTTCTTGGATTTATAATATATGCATATATATTCTGGAATTATTGATTTCTCTCATACATATCAACAAAGATGGTTTTTATAAAATACTGATATGATATATACATAATATATGTTCTGAAAGATGGTATTTTATTCTGATTAGATATTTTCATAAATGATTCAATGACTAATGAAATTAGATATCTTGTGTGATATTTTTTGAGATTTAATTAATTATCTCTCTATGTATAATTAATTTGTTGAATTTTTTTTTATGAAAAATTTAATATTAAAGATATAATAAAAAATTTGTTAATACCTAGTTTCATATTTCAATATTCTATAGTTTTATAATTTTTTCGATATTTGATATAAAATGAAGAACGTAAAAAAATTACAATATACAACTCATTGATAGATTCTAAATATGTTAATTGAAAAGATAATTTTTATTATAAGGATTTTGAGAGTCTTTGAGAGTTTTTCAAAATCTATAAACACTTGGGGGATATTTTTCTATTGATAGGGATAATCATCTTGATTATATTTTGATACCTTTATTTTTTATGTATATATAAAAATAGAAATTATTTAGAATATTAGTGGTATTTCATTATTTTATAGACAAATATAACACTTTACCAAACTATAGTGAAATTAAAATAACAATATTATTTTATTATTCTATATATTGTATTATATATATAATAATAAATACATAATCAAAAATGAAAGGTTAACATTATAAATTTTCTATGTGTGTTATTCTCGATTTACATTTTTTTATACATGTGAGGTTGTGAGTACCTATAGAATTATTTTTACCTAATGAGTAAATACAGGTTAATTATTAATAGTTATTTTAGAAGACCAACAAAAATTATACCCCATTGAGTTTTTGATGAAACCATTTTTTGTACCACAATTGATATCAAAGTATCCATGATTTCCATTAATTTGAACTTTATTTTCACATGAAAATACTTTTTAGAATATTTCTTTTGTCCATTTATTTAGTTAACTAAATTTTTTAATTTTAAATACTGTCAACAATAGGCATGATTCTATATTTAGTATTAAAAATGTGTTAGGACTATAAAAGTAATATAATTGAATATTTATTATAATTAAGTATAGATATAGTTTATTTTCTATTGATGTTTTAAATTTTATTAAGATCAAATCAATACTTCAATAGAATATAATAATATATATAATGATATAAAATAAAGGAATTTAAAATTGATGACTATTTCTAAAATGTAATGCACAAATGTGATGGTCAGGAAAAATACCAAGGATATTTATTAAAAACTATATAATTCATATTAAGTAAACATGGAAGTGGATGTGTTTTTATATTTTGAAGATATTAGAATACCAAAATTCAAAAATATTAAGTTTTAATAAATACAAGTAGAATTGGAAATTGATGAAATTCATAATGAGCGTGACATGTTAAATTTTTTCCAAGAACACTGAATGTAAAGATTATTTAAAATATATTAGTAATTACTTAAAAGAAATTATTAAATTAAAATATGAAACATAAAAAATATTTTATAATATATTTATCGATACACAAAATATTTATAATTTTCACGGATACCAATTTCCTCATTCATTTAAAAATCATTGATTTGGTTTCACTATAGATAGTTCATGGATATATTAAAAGTAAAAAAAGGAAATTTTTATATAAAAAATTGTCTAAAAATGATAATGTTTTTTTCTAATGATGAAGAAATAAAACATAAATCTAATAGGGAGTCAACCTATTAGGAAATATTACAAATGTTTTATATGTAAGTCTATTAAAAATAATATGAGTTTTAATATTTATACAAAAAATGATTTGAATATCTAATATATACATTTGTTAGATGTCCCTAAACTAGTTATTATGTTGAGGAGTGATGGAAAAATATTTATGTGTAATTTAATCAAAAAAGAATCACTTGAAATAGTAAAAAGTGAAAAAGAGAAAAAATATTACATTGTTGTATTTTTCCTAAAGGCTAAGAAAAATAAAATTAATTTGATTATGGAAAGTATTTTCTCTTCCAACATGAAAACGAGGAACAAAAATATCAAACAACACTGATAGTAATAATGGAGGTTTTATTACTTTTTGGTAATGATAGAGCATTAAAGATCAATTGTGTTGGAAAAACTAAAAATAAAATTCATAAATTATTTCCTAATGATATATGACATATAAATGAGACAAATAAAAACTTAATTTTAATTATTTTATTTATTTATGAAAGAAATGGATTTATTTTTTGGAAAAATGAATGCATCATATAGATATATAATAATTTATAAGTTATAACTAAAGTTTATAGGAGTAGTGAAAATTTATTTTTGATTTAAAACTCACCTAATTCGTGTTATTTCAATTATAAAGAAGAAAATAACGTTTTTTCATAGAAAACTTTATCTAATTAGAGAATAATGAATTAGAGATATTATAACATAATAAGTCATGAGGAACCCCTCTAACCTAAAATGAGGACAATATCTTATTTCCCAAACATGTTAAAAGAGAAAAATGGAAAAACCAAATCATAAGAGAGCTAAAATACAATAAAAACGCAAATTTAATAAAAAAATACATACTTATTTATCCATGAAATATTTTTTACATGATGTGACATAGATTATCTTTGTGTTTAATTTTATTTACAAATGAAGAAGAGTGTTTAGAAATCATTAATTAGTGAAATTTAATTACTATTAAAATTTTAAGTGAGGAAATAGAATTATAATTTCCATCAATAATAAGAAAAATATAGTAAATAACTGTTAAAAAGCATGAATGGAATATCATAGGGAATATTCAACACCTATAATGGTGGATTGGAATCTATACAAACAGAAATCTGCCTTAAGCATTAATTAGGTAGAATACAAGAAATAGATTATAATTTTATTACATTTAATAGAATCTCAGCATTATGTGTTTTGTTAATTGAAGTTTTTTAAGATATTTAATTGGATCATAAATAACCACACATGAAGTTTTCTAGAATAAGTTTTAGATATATAAATGAATAAATTCATTGTTGGTATTTTTATAAAATAAATGATAGAATGATTCATTTAGATATACATATGTTGGTGGGGTAGAAATGTAGATGATAAAAAATATATTTCAGGTAGTATATGCTTCTTAGAAAAAAGGATTTTAATTTGGAATTGAAAAATAAAGTCCTTGTTTACACCAGGTGTAATGAACAGTCCTAGGAAAACCTGACTTGTCACCCAACCCGATTTTTCACAAGATACAAAGTGAATTTTCGATACCCTTGGGAGGGATAAAATTTCATATTAATCAAAGGGATATACATATGACTATTTTCTCCCTTAAATAAAATATAACACACAAACACATCTAATATTTTAATGAATTTTAATAACTGATTTTTGATACAATAAAAGGAAAAAAAGTTTCATATGAATAAAAAACAAATTAGAAAACCAATTGGGTTATAACAAACAATAATTATTCAACCAATTTTTTTTCACATGCTTATTGCTTCCATAAAACATCCATAACATGGAAATATAAAAGAATATAAATATATTTAAAGAAGGTTTCTCTATTCTAATTCATTGGTAACCAATATAAAACAAAACCCAAAAAAACTACTCAATCACCTCCATACAGCCATGGTTTCTCTACAAATGATGTCACACCATCATTATCCCAATTGAATGATAAATAATCCAAAAAGAAACAAGGAACTTTTAAAAGATGTAAGAGATTAATATAAACATACATGATCATTCTTGTAAGGTGTGAGCTAATAGAACTAGTTATATCTCACTAGTTATTTTTTCCCTTGATATTAGTTTATAGTGTGATGTACTATTTGAAAAAAAATTTAGGTCATGTAACAATATTAATTGGTAATGTATGTATTTTAAAGTAAAATATTTTATGGATATTCCAAAATTATTTATAATTATTTAATTCTACAAAATGTAACAATCCAACCCAAGATACCATCTAAACTGATACCCAAGCTAATTTTCCACTAACCCGAAGAGCATTCCTGATCTCCACATGCAGAGACAAGCATCTATTAATTAAAAAATAATTGTGGGGAGTGATTTCCCCCACAAAATACAACAATAAAAGAGTAAATTGTTGAAACAAAATTATATATATATTAATAAATACAAACATAACAGGTAAGAGTTGTCACTAAGAAAATTGAAAGTAGAACATGACCACAAAACCCCATCACCTGGTGTCCCATGACCACCAACCATATCCCAATTAACCCACCCTTTCTCAGCAAGAAGGAACCCACAAAATAATAAGAGATCATGAACACCTACTATAAGATAATAAGGGACTACAAAAACTAAAAGGTAGAATCAAGGTGTGAGATAAAGAGCCCAGTAGGATTCCACCAAATATTCTATATATTTAATTCATAATATAATTCAAATATTCTAAAATATGAGAAAAAATGGAAGGGTATGAGGACTGGATTAAAATGAAGTTTTAAACATATAAAAAACATATACTAAACTGAACCAATAAAACTTTTCATTTCACAATTTAAAAAAGTAAATATTTACATAAAAATCATTGAAACCCATTTTACAAGAAAAAGTCAACAAAATAAGAAAAGTTGAGAATATTCAACTAATTTAAAAAGATGACCAAGAATCAATACAACATATTCAAAGTAAATAATAAAAATAAATTTGTAAAGCAATGAAACCCTGGTTCCATATGGTTTAATAACCAAGTTACAATATTTCCATTTTAAATATACTATTTTTTCATTTCAAAATTATATTTAAAAAAATCATAAATTTCATTTCAAACGACATAATATTATAAAAGATGGAATTTATCATTAATAAATGGATACATTTTATAATTTTAACTTTTCTTAAAATGGATTAAATAAACATATTTATATCAAACAGTTTATATAATTTCATACGTCAAGTAAAATAGTTTTTAACAACAATGGAATATATACATTTGAAATAAAAACAAGCAAGAAATATGGTCATGTTCTAAATATGTACAATATTTATAGGAAATAGGGATCCAACCCTATGAAAAGGAAAGTATGTAAAAACGCCCCTTTGTTCCTAAGGAAAAAGTGACTCATCACCATCCCCTAAGGAATGTGGTGTGCTGATACGATATTTTAGAATGTTGTAAGTCTTAAAGTGCCACCCAAAAATAAAACACTAACTAACTAACAATTTCATGTTCTCAAGTACCGACAATTATGGGAAATTTATTTCAATACTTATTAAAAATGAATTAAATACCATCTCCCAATTCAAATATTCCTATTTTATCTTTAAAACCCATAATGGGATTCTAATAAAAAACATGTCTTTCCAATAATATAAAACCCTAAGGATCCCATCAAAACCATTTTAATCCATTTTCACAACCAATTATTTGAAATAAATTCACTTCCCCATTTCACAATCCAATTTTTCAATTACATTTAATAATTTCAATTTAATGCAATCCCCGAAATTTTATTAGAATCCCCCAATTCATTAGAATTGGGGTTTTTCACAATTTTCCATCAAATTTCAATTCAAAAATTTATATACAATTTCAACATTCCAAAATGGGAAGCCATGCCTGCTTCCTTTCACAATTCATCGTTAAAATTAAAAACGGGACATTAAAAATTAAACAATTCACTTAAAATACTTTTAAACAATTAAAATTTTAAAATGCTGATAATACAGACATCCTTTTAACAAATCATCATTAAAGTGAAAAATGAGCCATTAATAAAATTTTCTATTTATTTTAGGTCCTCTTAAACAATTAAATATTTTTAAGGGTGATAATACCTACATCCTTCTAACAAATTATCGTTAAAGTTCCAAACGTTCCATTAAAAAAATTATCAATTCATTACAAATACTTTAAAATTATTAAATATTTATAAGGGTTATAATAACCACATCCTTTTAACAAATCATGGTTAATGTAATAATTCGGCCATTAATACAATTATGAATTAATTTAAAAACCTTTTTGAACAAATAAATTTTTAAAAGGGTGATAATAACTTCTTCCTTTTAAAAAATCATCTTTAAAGTTATAAACGGGCCATTAAAACAATTATCAATCAATTTAAAATCCTTTTAAACAATTAAATATTTAAATGGATAATAATATCAGATTCCTTTCACAAATCATCATTAAAATGTCAAATAGGCCTTTACAATAATAATTTAATAAAAATATTCCCTAAATAACTTAATGGAATCATTAAAATTTAAAAAGGATTGAATAAATTTATAATCATGGGTTCATGCACTTTTTCTCTGAGGATAATATCATTTATTTTTCAAATAACCCCAGAAAACCCATCTATAAACAAACTCAAAATAATTCAATGTTGTTTCTTGTTCATATAATAAATTCATTCATTTAAAACATTATTTAAATCATAAAATAGTCCAATTATTTTAATTTAAATCATTGAAGTTCAATTAATAAATCAAATCTTAGTCCAGGGCCCATTAAAAAATCAAAACCCAGAAAAATCCATTAATTTCATCAAAACATCCTTTAAAATATATTTTAAAAAAAATCTTTAAAATCATGGAATTTATTAATTCATAAAAACGTAATAGAAATCAAATTTAAATGAATTTAAGTCATGTAATGTCCAATTCCAAGGGAAATAGGTCAAAGATGCTTTTATGAATAATTAAGGGATAAAAATCATAAAAATATATTGGAAATTTTGAAACATGTAACTATGAATTATCTAACAATAATGAATCAAAAAATAAAGGAGAATCATAGAAACACCTACTTGGAAACTAAGTAATCCAACCACAAAAAATTTAGGACGTGTCACCTTCGATGGAAATCATCAGATCTAAGAAGATTCATCTTGAAAGAGGAGAGAGGAGATCATGCATCTAAAATTCCACATTAAAAAACCATGATCCAAAAAAACTCAAGTCTTTTAATACATATTGGAATAATAAATAAAAAAGACAAGGGAGATACATTAAAAGAATATACGAACTCACCGAAAGAGAAGATCTTTACTTTTATTGGCACTTTGATTCGCCAAGAGATGTTGTTAAGAGATCCAAAAAGACTTCATAGGGATTCTAGAACCCTAAGGATCATATTATGATAAAGTGGGAGAATTTTGGGTTTATTTATTATGGTTTAGGGTTGTTATTAACAATTTTGGAAGGTTTAATTTCTGTTTTCACAGTTTCCTAGTTTATGTCTTGTGGTTTTACTTGACCATGCACAAACGATGACCCAGAACAGTTCCATTTTATGTGTTGCATGATTGTGGTTCACACTTTATCAAAACATGTTCCAATTGTGCTACCCCTTACTTCCAAGGTTTCACACTTTGTCAATTTGTGCTCAAACTAGGTTTAAACCATGCACAAGCCCAGAAACCCCCCAAAAAAAGTCTGGAACCCCCACCCCAAACGACCTCAAAAGATACCCTATCATTGGTTAATCAAATAATTGGGTCAAACATATAAATTAAAGTAACATGATGTTACAACCTCTGCGACATAGATATTTTTATCCCTATAAATAATATATTCTGAAATATAGTTTACTATGACACACCAAGAACTCCCTCACTCATATTGTGAGGTTAATGGTTTGCGGTGTATAATTGAGACTCCACCGAAGGATAAAAACAAACACATCTTCTTGATTAAAGAACCAAGATCATCACACATCTCCAAATAAGAAAAATACTGGAGACCTAGCATAGGTCTCCCAATATTTAAATATTCACCAAAAAGCTATAAAATATCAAATTCAAATCCTTTAAACCTGAATAAGAGACTTCAACCACCCTACAAGGAGAATCATCATTGATCAAACATCAAAAAAAATTTTAAGAACTTAAAAATATTTCTACCATAGGTAACTAGACAATGGTAACCAATAATTTTTCAAATCGTATCGCATACCCTGACAAGCTCATTAAAATAAGTTCCATCACCAATATGTGTCTAGCTAATCAAAAATACGCATCACTCTAGTTACCCAAGTACATTTCCAAGTTATATAAAATTCCAAAAATAAATATCTTAAACATCAAGTCCAATGCACAATAGGGAACTGCACTCTCACCCGAGAGATCATTCAACACATCAAAATTGAGCTATAACCATCAATTTGTAATAATAGGAACACCAA
The DNA here is from genome assembly GCA_963277665.1 of Viscum album. Taxonomy (NCBI): domain Eukaryota; kingdom Viridiplantae; phylum Streptophyta; class Magnoliopsida; order Santalales; family Viscaceae; genus Viscum; species Viscum album. Next base: position 1,141,341,035 of record OY728159.1, on the reverse strand, counting down.
GGAACAACAACCAAGATGCCATAACATGGAAACCATTATTACATCACCAGTCCAAAAATGACCTAATAATGGTCTATAAGATACCATCCATGAAGATACTCAAACACAAGGTTTCTGAAAATAGAAAATCCAAAAGAAAGAAAAAGTGAAATAGCTCCCACTTCCACATCAGAGACAAAAATATGAATCAACGTTAACCATTTCCAGAAAAAAAATAGATGAAAATTGAAAGACCATCCACTGTGAGAAAATATTCACTCTGTGGCCTATGGATGGATCCCTATTATCAATAAGAATATACTTCCATATAGTAAAGAGAAAAAATCCCCAACCAAAAAATCATTTTTTGTCCTATAAACATAGAAAACCTCTTAAGGTGGCCCAAATGGCCACACAGATTAAAAACTCTTAGAGGTTTTTATTAGAAGGTTGATGACAATCCAAGAATTAAAGGATGGAGTTCAACGGTTGAAAAGTATCTAGCTCCACCACTTGATATGGAGTCTAGGTAGACTCATTGATAAGGCATTCAACTTCTATGAAATATGTATAACTTCCCAAAAGAATGGAACATTGGAACAACATTCTATCATTCTTAATGGACTTTATAAGAGATATTTATAAACATCAAAAAACACAAGAATACCAACTAAGGAATAAAAAAATACTCGAAAAGATTATAGATTCTTTTAATCAAGGACAAAACCCATTTTAATCAAAAAAAATTATTGATTTCAAAATGAACAAGATTTCATCATTTATAAAACCTTACTATTTAATTTCAAAATGATAAATCTTGTCATAAATCCTTCATAGTTTCAAACCCCTTTACCAATAATTTTCAATTATTCCATGGTTTCATAATAACTAACCTTTTTTTCTAATTAACAGAACCATTCCCATTTAACTTCCTTGAAAATAAATATTTCTTCTTAAAACATTATTTTAATATATCACACAAGAGTCTTCGATAATTAGTTTTTCAAATGAAACATTTCCTAAAACATAATTCTTTGGTTATTGAAAACATATCTAAGATAACTTAACAAAACATGTTTTAAAACACAATTTTGTTTCTCAATGGATTTAAAATTATTATCATGGGATTGAATTTCAAATACCCAAACAAGATCATGAAACAACACACATCCATAACCCACATCCCCAAACTCACATAAGTGAAGTTACATTCTATAAAATGGATCAGCCTTTAAATGTATAACCAAAATTGTGTTGTAAAAGGATTGGTAGTATGGGATGGTAAACCACACACCAACCTCACAACTGTTCATGGTTGGATTTACAAATCTGACACACCAGTTCTTAATAGTTTACCGGACCGTGAAAACATGGTTCCACTATGGTAATCCTTTCATTCTGGTTCAAAAACTAAAAAGATATTCCCCAAATCAAGGATTTAATCATTAGGAATCTAAATAAAATTTATCATAAGGAAACAATAACTCAAAAGAAAGACCCAGATACCAACATCCCTAGTAACAAAAGTATCGTTATAAAGAGGTGGTGATCAAGAACCCATTAAAAAACTACCTATTGAGTCCCAAAAAATTAATAATATTTATTTTACTATTACATAACCAAAATAAAATAAGGATTTCAAATGAAATTATTTTCTTTTATTTAAAAACCTCTACTGATACCATTTATAAAGAACCAACCAGGATACCATCTAAACCTAGACTCAAGAAGATTCACCACCAACCTGAAGACAATTCCTGACCTCCATGGGCTTGTCACAAGCACCTGAGAATTCACAAAAAAACCATCGGGAATGATTTATCTCAAAAAATAAAACAATAATAAATTTGATTGTTAAAACATAATTATATATATATATTAATCAAGACATACATATCAAGTATAATGAGATACTAAAAAAACTAAGACCAGTACATATCCACTAAAAACTTTCTATTGGTGGTCCATGACCACCTACCATGTCCTAAGTCACCCACACTTGGCCCACAAGTAGGGGCCCAAAAAGTAATGTGAGATCAGAAACACGTGCTATAAGATAATAATGGGCTATGAACACCAAAAGGTACAAGTAGGGTGTGATCTAAAGAGCCTAGTAGCATTCCACCAAATATTCTATACATTTACTTAATAAGATAATTCCAATATTCTAAAAGAGTGGTAAGAATTAAATAGTATGGTATTGGTTTAAAATATAGTTTTAAACATTTAAAAATAATTTATTAAACAAAAAATATAACACTTTCCATTTCACCATTTGAAACCTAAACATTTTCTTGAAATTATTTGAAAACCATTTCACAAGCTAATGTCAGGTAATCAAGAGAAGATGGGAATATGAAAATGGTTTTAAAAGATGAAAAATAATCATTACAATAGATTCAAGGTTCACAATAAAAAAAATTATGTATGCAATGCAACTACGGTGAAAATGGTTTAACAACCATGTCTAGAGACTTCTATTTTAAATAAAAAGGTTTTTCATTTTAAAATAATATTTAAACAAATTGTGTATTATATTCCAAATGATGGAATATTTCAAAATATTGAATTCACCTTTAATCTAAAGATAATATGCATAATTGGAAAATTTCATAACATTTCTTAAATAAAATGTTTTATATAAAAAAATTTATATAATTTCCCAAGGCATATAAAAAAAGTTTCTAACAACAATGGAATATATACATTTAAAATAAAAAAAAAGCGAGAAACATGGTCAGGTTCCAAATTGGTATGATAGTTCCAGGCTATATGGATCCAACATTGTGAAATGTAACGTTTTTACATACTACCCTTTGGGCTTAAGGTAATAGAGGCTCATCGCCATCTCCTAAGGATTGTGATGTGATGATGTAATGTTTTATAATGTTATAAGACATAATGTTCCACCCAAAATAACACACTAACTACCTAATTCTTACATGTTCTCAAGTAATAAAAACTATAGAAAATTTTATTCATCACATATTAAAATAAAATTAAATCTCATCTCCCATTTCAAATATTACAATTTTCACTTTAAAACCAATAACAATTTTTAATGAAAAATATTCATTTTCACCAAGATGACACCCAAAGGTTCCCAAATAAACATTGTAATCCATTTTTACAACCAAGGATATAAAATAAATTCACCATCCAATTTCACAATCCAGTTTCACATTTAAATTCAACAATTTAATATTCCTTAAATTTTATAAATTTTATCAGAAACTTCCAATTCACTCGAATTGGAGTTTTTCAAAATTTTCCATTAAATTTAAATTTAAAACTTTTTATACAATTCCAACATTATAAAAGGGAAACCATACCCACATCCTTTAGCAAATAATTTTCAAAATTCAAAATAGACCTTTAAAATAATCAACAATTCACTTCAAATCCTTTTGATCCATTCAATATTTAAAATTGTGAAAATACCCACATCCTTTTAAAATATCATCATTAATGTTCCAAATGGTCAATTAAAAAATTGTAAATTCATTTTAAACCCTTTGAAACAATTCAATATGTAAATGGGTGATAATACCCGCCTCATTTTAACAAAACATCATTAATGTTATAAATAGTCCATTAAAACAATTATCAATTCATTTAAAATCCTTTTAAACTTCTCAATATTTAAAAGGGTAATAATTCCCGCATCGTTTTAACAAATAATTTATAATAAGAAAAACATTCCATTGAAACAATTATCAATTCATTTCACATCATTTTAAACAATTCAATATTTAATAGGGTGATCATACCTACATCCTTTTAAAAAATCATCATAAAATTGTCAAATGACACACTAAAATAATTATCAATTCATTTAAAATCCTTTAATAAAATTGAATAATTAGAAGGGTAATAATACTCCGATCCTTTCACAAATTATCATTAAAATTACAAGCTTCCATTTTATATAATCATTTATTTTAATTAATCAAAAAAATACATAAAGGAAATATTTCAATTTAAAAATGATTGAAAAAATTTCATAACATAGCTTTACACCCACTTTCCATGAAGATGAATCATTTATTTTTTCAAATAACGAAAGAACACCCATTAAAAAATAAATTCATAATCATTAAAATGGGTTTCTTTATAATTTAATAAATTTGTTTTTTTATAACCATTTTGAAAAAATCAAATAGTTAAATTATTTTAATTCAAATCATTGAAGTTCATTCAATAAATCAAAAATCATTCCAAAGCCTATTTAATAAATCATAACCCATACCAAGCCCAAAATTTGACCATATAATCCTTTTAATATCTTTTAAAATAAATATTTACAATCATGGAATTTATCAATTTAGAAAAAGGTGAGTGAAATCAAAGTTAAACACATTTAATTCATGTAATATCCAATTCCAGAAAAATTGGTCAAAGAAGATTTTATGAGGAATTCAGTGGATAAAAATCATAGAACATGTATGGGAAATTATGAAAGATGTATCATTAAATTATTTAAAAACAATGAATCCCAAAATTAATAAAAATCGTTATAACACCTACTTTGGAATTAAAAAATCAAACCGCAACAAATTCGGGATGTGTCACCTTCGATGGTGAGCACTGGATCTATGAAGTTTGATCTTCAAAGATGAGAGAAGAGATAATAGATAAACAATTACACATCAATCAATCAAGATAGAGAAAAACTCATGGATTTCACAACCTTTAGTAATTAGAAATAAAGGGGATAAGTTTGATCTATTAAATTAAGAGAAAAACTCATCGAAAGAGAATACCACCACAATTATTGGAACTTTGATCCTCTAAGAGATGTTGTAGGGACTTCCAAAATTCTTCTGGAGGTATCCTATAACCCTAAGGATCATATAATTATTTAGTTGGAGAATTTTGGGTTTATTTAGGAGGTTTTGGGGTCATTAATTATAATTTTTTGAAGTTTAACTATCGAGTGCATGATTTCCTTGGTTAAGTCGTACGATTTTCAATTAATATGAGGAAATCATGCGCCTAGGTTAGCCCCACTATTATTATTTCATGTTTTTGGTGTAGCCATTATCAAATATTTCACCAACCATGTGACCACCTACTATCCACCCTACACACTTTTTCAAACTATGCTAAAACCATGAACAATCCTCAAAACCATCAAAAAAGTATATAAAACTCCAGAAACAACCCATGAAGGTACCAAATCATGGGGTAAAAACAAATAAAACATTTAATGGGATATTACATAAAAACTCAATTTTATACATTTTATTGATATATTTTGGATTAAATTTTTATATTTAATGAAATTTATAAATAAAATACTATTTTTTATTTTTTTTATTTAAAATATTACATTATTTAATAAATAAAAATTTGGTGATAATTATAATATGTATGCAATTTTTCCATAATGTTTTAGTGATAATTGGATAAATATTTATCAACTATATTATGAATAAATCAAAACATTTTAAAGAACCTATAAATGAAGTCTAATAAATATGTCAAAGTGAACTAAACTTTGAAATAGTGTTTGGGACAGAACTCATGATACACATATGATGTTTATACGATTCATTTTCGATTATAAATAATATTATTAAATAATATTATATTCAAAAATAATTTTGAAATAAAAATCTATGAGTATCCAATTGTGAATTTGAGCTTCTGTTATCAATTTAGTGAGTAAAACTCAAATTCCTCAATAAGAACATTGAAATTTTGTTATTTAACAATTTCCATATGGAATGATTTTAAAAATTTATATTATTTATAATATAAATTAACTAGTTTTGTCTATAAGGTTTAGTTCTTATGATAAATAAGATAGGATAAACAACAATGAGTATAAAAAACATTAGAGGGGGAATGAGACATAAAGAGGAAAAAGGAAAATATATTTTTCTTTAAAATATTTATAAATATTTATATGGAAACATTATTACACATTTTTCATGTTTTTATTTTAATAATTTTTAATTTCTATAATTTAATTTTTTTTCTTCATAGGATAAAACTTAAAGGGGAATTGGGTATGTAGCTCAATAAATTTTTCTTTTTGTTTTTTCAACTTTACATGATATGTGAGTTTTTTATTTTACCATTTGTCAATTTTTTATAGAAAAAATATAAAAATATAAATTATTTTAAAGTACTATAGAAGAATGAAACATCATTGATAAGGAATAATATCACAAAAATTTGATGTAAAATGGTTCCGTAATTCTTTGTGACGATATTAAACATCAAAATTTGGTCATCAACATTGCATACCCATATAAAACCTGACTAAGGGATCCTTTAATATAGTTCATAAAATTTATAACAATAGTTTTGTAAAATAACACTTTGTTTTTTTAGAAAAAACTTTTGAAAATTGAACAACATATGTGTAAAGATCAGTGGAAAACACTCAATTCCTCTATCTGACAGCCAAATTTTGTCAGTTTTTTTTAAATATTTATTCTTATTTTTATAAGTTTAATATTTTTTAAAGTAATTTTCCCGCTATATAATTACATTATTTTTTATTAAGAAAATATTCACACATATATATAATTATTAATGGAATGATCATTTTAGAATTCCTATATAGTTAGTCAATAATGTTTTATATTTTATAATGTCATTATATGGGTGTGAATAATAGGATATAAATAACATATCAAAAGTGAATAATTATCGATGTTATCCTATGAGTTATAAAAAGGTAAAAATTAATTAAATTAACACCTAATAAAATAAATTTAATAAAGAAAATAAATAATTTTTAAAAAAAATGATATGAATAGTAAAAGAAGGTATAATGGTAAACATTGAAGATATATTTTTCCAATTAAACTGGTTTTAAGTAATTTTACTTGTAGTTTATTTTGTATCTCATTATATCTATATATAACCAAAAAAATTAATTTACTAACACATAGGAAGGATTTTTAATTCCTTCTTTATATATTTATAACTTTTATATAGGAAATTTTTATTGTTAATTTATCAATAAAAAGATGGAGTATAGAGAATCATGAGTTTATAATATATATTTTAATATTAATTTTCTATCCATCTATGTAAAATCGTAAATATATGAAAATAGTTAATTCATTTAATAAAAAATTAATTATATAAATGATATAATTGAATTGAAAGTGACCTTATGGACAAAATTGGAGTTTGATGTGTCTAAAAAAATATTGGATAATGGAATTGTAATGGTGTGTTTTATATATTAAATAGAAAAGGTGATGATTTATTGTTTTATTATGTTATATTTTTTCAATATTATGGTTAAACATTTGTTAAAGAACATTGAAAATATTTTTACATTATATCAGTGAACTCTAAAATAAACAATGTTGATATTTTAAGATCTATTGAAGATCTTGTAATAATATCAACAATGAATTTTTTTCAAGTATAATTTTTCTTTTCATTAAAAAAATATTTTTTTCCTCAAACATATTTGTAGAATTTTTTCCAATTATAGAATTTAAAATAAAAAAATATAGATTTCGCCATGTAGTTTTGAATTATACTACAAATTTCATGAAATTATTCCTAGAATACATTAAAATATTAAAAAAAAAATTCTAAAGTTGATTTGATGAATTCACACACTACTAAAGATTTATCAAAATTTTATTATAAATTTTACATAATAAATATGAGGTTAATAAAATATATTCAATATTTTACTAAGATACATGTTCAATTTGATATGTTTCCTAAGATACTACTGGAAATGACAGTTAAAAAAATAATGTCTATAAGACATATTAATGTTAATTACTAAAGGGTAAAAACATTTTTAAGGAAAAATGGTTTGAGAAAATCAATGTATCTAGTTTACATGTGATATATTGGGGGATTTACTTAATGTATTTCTGAGATTTATAAATTATACATATATCTTAAAAAATTATGAATTTATATCATCCATAAATATGAGATTAATTTTTGTAAAATTGGATATGGACTTATACGTAACATGAGTGATGGAGCGTGGTATTATACTCATATTTTCTATTTTCATAAATGATTCAATAAATAATTTAATTAGAGATCTTATCTAGGTTTTTTTATTTAATTTATTATTTCTAAAAATATGATCATGTTGTTTCTATTTTATTTTTAGGAATAATTAAATCGTGTGGAAAGGATAAATAATAAAATTAGACCATGTTTCATATTTAGAGATTAATTTTTGTTCTTTTTAGTTATATTTAATATAATAAGAGGAATAAAAAAATATGTGAGATTAAATACATTATTTTATTATACATTTATAATTATAAATATAATTATTATGTTAAGGATTTTAAAACTCTTGAAGAATTTTTCAAAATTTCTATCACTCGAGGGATATTTATCTATTTATATGGATAAACATCTTGATTATATTGTGATATTTTTATTTTTTTATATATTTATAAAAAACTATGAATATTTTAGGATATTGGTGAGATTTCGTTATTTTATAGTGAAATATAACACTTTACCAAACCCTAGAGAAATTAAAATTATGAAATTAGTGGAGAAATATATGCCTTGGATTATTATAATAAAAAATATTCACTTAATAATTAATAGAACACTTTGTAAATTTACATTTTAGATTATTCTTGATTTAAATTTTGTTGCATATGGGTGAGGTTTTTAGTAAAAAATAGAATTATTATTTTATTTAATGAGTAAAAATATGTTACTTATGAAGGATTTAAATATATTAATGAATCTGATTTATACCCCTCTTAGTTTTGTATGAACACCGTTTTTACGTACCACAATTGGTTGTAGATCCTAAAATCATTAAATAGACTTCAAAAAAATAATATCAATTTTTTTGTAATTAAATTTTTTCTTTATTGAATTATTTTATGTAACGCTGGGAGTTTTAAATTCTTTTAACAATAGCGGTTTTTCTGTATTCATTAGTAAAAATACATTATTCCTATAAAAATTAAATAATTCCTCATTTATTATCATTGGGTATGGAAACTTTTGATTTTATATATGTGGATTTTCTTTTGTTAAAAAAGATAAATAATTACTTCTTAAGAAGAGAAGAATATTGATAATAATAAAAAATAAAATAATTCAAAAATGACTAATCTTTAAAAATAGTAATTCAAAAAGGAGATATTCGAGAAAACTAGAAAGTAAATTTACTAAAAAATGGGGAATGCATACTAAACAAATATAAAAGTGGAAAGGTTGGATATTTTGGAGATATTAGAATACTTAAATTCTTTTATGCTATGTTCGAGGATGTAAAATTAGAATTTAAATTTAAATCAATTTTTAATGAACATTATATGATCAATTTTAATCAAAGAACATGAAAAATAAATATTCCTGGAAGAATATTAGTGTTGATTTTGAGGAAGCTATTTAAGAACATGATGAAAAATCAAAAATAATTGATAAGAAAATTATCACTTCTCAAATTTTGATGACTTTATTATCTACAAAATAACTCATTTAGTAGTAAATCTAGTAATTGGATTCAAGAGTGATAGTTCGTGAATAAATTAAATGTAAAAGGATGAAATTTGTAAATAATCTTTTTTCAAAATGATAATGCTTTTTTCTAAAAATATCGGTATAAAACATAAGTAGAAAAACATGGACTAAAAAAGAATTTAAAAACCCAACTATATATTATATAAATCATGGTTCTTTCAATTAAATATTTTTCCTCCATACTTGATAAATATGTAACTAATTTTTCACTAAAACAATAACCCACTAAAACTAGATAAACCCTTTTTGAGGGAAATTTTTTTTTTTTGGGAATTGTGGGTGTTGTAAAAGATATAGAAAAAAATATAATATTTATTTGAATAATATATCATTTCAAATAGGCTAAAGATGAAAGGGAAGGTCAACCTATTATAAAAGATTGCACATTTTGGACATGACAGTCTATAGAATGTATTATTAATTTTAATATGTATATATGACGCAGAATTGGATATAAAAAAGATACATTTGGGATATGTGACTAAAAATGATATTATTTTGAGGAGTGCTGGATAATTATTTTTCATTAATTTAATCAAGCGATAAGTTTTAAAAAAACTAAAAAGTGGAATATGAGTTAAAAATATATTTCATTGTTGAATTTTACCTAAATGGTAAGAGAAATACTAAGAAATGGATTAGGGATAGTGAATCCGTTCCAAAATGAAATTCGGTACTATAATCTCTATGAAAACTAATAGGAATGATGGGGGTTCTATTACTTTTTTAAATGAAAGTGAGTTAAAGGTCAGAGGTGTTGGAAAAACTCAAATTTATGCTCATATATTTTTTCCAAAAAAAATATATGATATATTAATTGAATAGACAAAATTTTACTTTCATGATTCACATTTTTTATTATGAAAATAATTTATATATTACAAAAATAGATTCATCATAATGAACATTAATAATGGATTGGTTGTCACCAAAGGTCCCAGAATTAGTGAAAATTTATTTAATATTTAAAACCCAATAGATTCAGGTTATTTTATTGATAAAGAAGACAATAAATATTTTCTTATAAGACTTGATCATCTTTGAAAATTATTAATTCAAAATATTAAAATAAAAAAATATGTGAGGCAGCATCCAAACCTAAATGGATTATGATATATTATTTTTGGAACATGTTAAAAGTGAAAAATGGAAAAACCTTATCACAAGAGAGATAAAATAAAATCTAGAAAGAAACATTAATTGATACATTAATACTTTTTGGATCCAAGAAGTATTTTTTTACTCAAATTTATATGTATAATATTTGTCCAGTGTTTATTCAAAAACTAAATAAGAGTATTAGGAAATCATTATTTAGTGAAATGAAATTATTATTTAAAATTGATGAAATAGAATTATTATATAACTCTATACAAATATAAATATATTAACTATCCATGAAAAAAGATTTAATTGATTATCTTATGGAACATTCAACACTAATCGTGGTGGACGTGAACCTATGTAAAGAAAAATACACCTCAAGCATTATTTTAAAAGAATACATGAAATTAAATAGAATTTAACTACATATAATAACATCTTACCGTGATATTTTTTATTAAATTAAATTTTTTACAGTATTCGATGTGATACTAAATAAATACACATAATGTTTTTAAAAAATAAGTTTTAGATATATCAATGAAATAATAGATCACGTGAATTTTTATAAAACAAAATAGAAGATGATTTTTTTGGATGTACATATTTTTGATGGGAATAAATGTAGATGATAGAAAATGTAACTCAAGTATTAAATCCTTCATATAAAATAATTAATTTGATTTGGAATTGAAAAATTAAATAATATTTTATACAATTTATCATAAAAAAATAATAGGTTGACCTGACACATCACCTGACATTTCACCTTTCCCAATCTATCACAGGGAGTAAAGGTAATTCTCATTCCCCTTTTGTAGGAATCTAGTTCCCAATAATTAAATTAATAAAAATAGAAATTATTTCACCCTCAAATAAAATCTAACACACAGAGATCAGATCTATTAATGAAGGTATGGAATGTATCGTCCATGCAATAGATGGCCATTAAACATTAGTAAGAATAATAAATATAAAAACCAAATGGGTCATAACAAAATATAATGATTCAAACCATTTATGTTAAAATTCGTACAACATCAAAATATAATACATGACATGGAATGATAAAGGAATATAAATATAAAATATGTTTGTTTGTATTTTCCAATTCATCACTATCCAAAATAAAACAAAACTCGATCCAAACTCAACAATAACCTCCTTGAAACCAGTGGTATCTTTACACATCCAATATCACCATCATCATCCCAATATATTGACAAATAAGCCTAAAAGAAACTAGGAACTTTTATAAGACATAATTTATTCACATACACATACATGAGTGTTCTTTTAGTGTGTGTGATAACAAACCTAGTTGGATCTCACCAATTGTCTCTCTAATTATTATAACAAATAAAATAATGAATTATAGTTTTAAATATAGTAAGAAATATGTTTTCTTATCTCACAAACCATATTGAAACAATATTATATATTATTTCCATTAAGATTGGAACCTTTAATTTTGAGGAATACTAAAAGAAACAAATTTTGAAACCCCATATATGAATCTTTGATTTAATTAAAACCAGATGAAATATAAATTTGACGAATTTAAAATCTTTAAACTGAATATTTTTTTTATTTGAAAAAACCTTTCAAACCACATTGAAACCCAATTTTAGAAACACGCATAAAAAAGGAAAATAGGTGAAATATAAAAGAGATCCATATATTCAATAAGAAATATAAAAAAATTCGATGTGCATAAATAGTTCCACTAGAATATAAATCATAAGAATATATAAGATGTTGAGATATATAAATCCACTACATAGTACCACTGATTTATAAATATTTTCTAGGAGTAACTCCCAAGGTGATAAAGTTAAATGTATCTAGACATTAAACTTATAAAGAAACCAACTTATAGTGTATATTAAGTCCAACCAAACAAAAATCCACTTGAATAACCCACATATTACCTCCCCAAGAGAACACATAAACCTAGGCTCATAGTGTATAACTAGGAAAAAACTAGAATAGTGTGTAAACTAGGTTATTTTACAATTAATAAATGTATCCTATAAAATTAATGGGTTCACATGGATAATACAACCTTGAGGTCAATATACAACCAATCCAAGATCAACATATAATGAAAATTTAGAAACACTCCCTCACCTCCATCATTGTCTCATAGAATATCCCATTTTATACATCGTATATCCATATCATAACCATGTAAAAAACATGTCATCATAAAAAAGAACATGGATAAATTTTATGAGGATATTAAATAAATAAAACAATTTTCTAAAAGTTTCAAATTGGATTTATTAAATTCATAACTTATAATATCATGTCTCTTTTAACAATAATTAAAATCTATCATTTCATAATGACTTCTATAAATTAACGAGACAAAAAAAATCACATTTCAAAATTTTATTTAAAATATTTTTTATTTTATTTAAACCCAAATCATGTATTAAGACTTTAATTTGACACCAACAAATCATCTAAAAATTCTTATGGGTATTTAACGAAATTCTAATCACATTAAAATGATTAATTAAAAATCCATAGATAAACCACATTTGAAACCCCATTATTCCAAGATATTATTTCATATAACAAAATTTATACATTCATTCAAAAAATCATATAAAACTATTTTCTAATTAAAAATATGTTCCTAAAACTCATGATATTAATGATTTCTATACTAATGGAAATGAATAGAAATTTCTACCATAAAATATAAATAATGATTTCAAAATGTGTCACCTTCCTGGATGGTAACCAAAGCACCCAAGCATCACCGTTTATAATTCTTAAATGACTAGAACACCATGATTCAAAAAAATAAATCCCAAAATACCACTAAAACATCTACAATGATTCTAAGGGTCAAGGAAAATCAAAGTGGTAATGTAAGGGGAAGAGGGGAAAAGGGTAAAAGTGTAACATCCTATTTAATGGTATCTCATTTTTAATTTTTTAAAGGCTATTTTTTGGTTTAGAGGTCTTTGATATATTTTGGAACTTTTTGGAAGAACCAGTTTAAGGGGATACCAACGGGACACATTCATGTCGTGAATGTGATTCATAATGTGATGATTAAAATATGTGAAATCCCTGAAACAAGTTCAGAGTGTGAAATCTTTATCGGATGTGAATCTTATTAACATCATTAAATATTCGATTGGGATAATTTCACTCAAGGAAATGCATTTTCTTGGGTATATGAACATCATGGGATTCATGTTTTAAATATTACATTAATGATGAGAATAATTCATAAACTATAGGTATTTATGAATTGTTGGCCTAAAATTCTAATTTATTCTTCATCTAGCCTGCTCCCTCAAACCCTAGGCAGTTCCAGAAGTATTTGGGTGTGTCCTCTCTCTATGGATCAATTTTTTTAGAAAATTATCAATATGGTGGTAGTTTTTATTCCCTCTTTTAAGATTCATTTCTAGTTCAATGTTTAGATTGGTAACAACAATGGTGTTGTGTTGCATTTTTGGAATAATCTTTCCTATTGTGATGTTTTTTTTTGATAATTTATAGATATGTTGCATAATATTATCTTAGAGGATGATCCTATTTTTAGTTTTGGTGTAGTGAGTATATTTATTGAGTTATGTGTGACCTAACCTCTCTAATAGATCATGTTTGTTATGGATTTTGATTTTGATATATGAGAGTTATCATTTGGGCCTATGTTCTTGTCATTTCTTTCTTCCAGGGTTGGTGGATCATTTTTCAGGTAGTGTTTGACATTATTTTTGAGATAGGTTATTCATTATCTTATCTTTTTTGAATGATCCTTGAAATATTGTATTTTTTAAACTATTTTTTAAATGGATTGTCATGATTGGGTTGTTTGTATAAATGAATTTATGAGAAAAGATGGTTTTTCCTTGGTTTTGGGTAAAGTAAAATGGGTGTTTTCAAATCATTGAGAAAACCATATTTTTTCATAAATTCATTTATACACATTTTTAAAGCATTGGGAAATGGGTTTTTTTTAAAAAGTGGGATGAAATAAAAGGGTTTTTTGAAATTTATTCTGAAGAATCCAATTCGAAATTCAATTATTAAATGCACCATATGGGAAGACTTGGGTACTCTATTGGAAGGTGTAACTTAGGTACATCATCCATTTTTATTGTGGTTGGGATGTCTCAAGGTGGTTACACTACTCCTGAGGACTATTTGTCTTGGGACTTCATTGTAACTACATATGTGTTCACTCATGATGTGTTCATACGCTCTCTAGGTCTCTTGTTCAAGTAGATTGGGTGTACACTAGTCATTGATTATCCTTTGAGTAGTCTATAGGCCTTGGTTTTTGTGATCCTTGGAATGTTTACCATTATGATTTGGCATTGTATTATTATAGACATGATATATAAACTTTAATTTTGATAAATCTTACTGGATATAATGATTTGAAAATATTTTTACTGGTAAAATTTTGATCCTTGTAAAATGGGTTAATCTATATGATGATTTTCATATAAAACTACATTACTACTTATCATGCGTTGTTTTCCTAAAAATGAGAATATTTGAATTTTTTGTATAGATAATTGATATGGAAAACCTAAGTGGTACATACTGAGCCTATTTAGATCACACCATTCACACCCCTTTGGTAGTATTTAGTCCTGGTTATGTCATCTGAGGTAGGTACAGGTAGGGAACCATAGTGATGTAGTAAGGTTTCTACCAGTTGGGATGTGGTAGCTGGTGGTGATATGGTGGGAAATGTTTCACACAATCACATGGAGTAGTTATTTGTTTTTTTAATTTTCCATTATTATTATACATGTACATCGGGGTTTTTTTGAATGATTTGATTGTATCGCTTCATCTATCTTTTTTTTTCAGAAAAAATATTTCTTCTGGTTATTATTTCACTCTTTTTTATGTTATATATATATATATCATTTATTCTACTTCATGTTGGGATAAATCATTCTCTATATCTTTTTTATGCTTGGGTGCTATTTTTCAGCCTTTGGACATAAAGATTGTCCATTGAGTGTGCTGCAGATCGGGATGTGTGATAGTTTGTGAGGGTTTCTAGTTTGGTTCATGAAAAAATGGTATTATAGGTAAGTTTTTCCTAATGATTCCCTATCATAGGATTTCTAGTATTCTAGATATTTGATTGTTGGACTTGGGAGGTAGGTTGTGGTGATTTCCTAACTAGATCATGTTGTGAAGAGAATTAAGTTACACTGGGATATTGGGATATGTGTCTCTTGTATATAATATTTATCTTTATCTTATTTTCTTCTTATGGCTTTTGAATTTAAATTTAAATTATCCCATTTTATGAACGTTTTATTCTATTTTATATGTATAGCAATATGCCTCCAAGATGACCTCCACGGGTTCCATAGTAGGGTGGAAGGAATGATCCTCAAGGGAATCCACAATTGGATCAAAATCATACATATTATATCATGTGATCAATTTGATTCTTGGACCAAAATGTACCACAAGTATGAAACACAATTTTTTAGGTAAATCAATGAGTTAGAGGAGATATGGATTGATCTGAATAGTTTTTACATGAGAATTACCCATCCATCAAATGTACGAATGAACAAGATGTAGAGGACATGATATACAGTATCTATCAGATATTTGACATTAGGGATACACTTGATACTATAAAAATGAATTATATATCATGGCGACTCAAGGTTCTATCAATAAATTTTGTGATTCCATGTAATATTTAAATAGAAACATGGGATAGGACTATAAAGGCTTCAATACAATCTTCTTTCAAAAGTTCTACCCAGAGTCTTTAATGATGGAAAACTCTATGGAGTTTCTCTATTTATAATAAGGATATTGTTAAGTATTAATGTATTCCAATAATTACATGAATATGGTTGGTTTAAATCCAATGGTGGTAAAGAATAATCATTTTATATCTTAGAAGTTCCTCCAGGGTTTGTGGATGGATATCATATCACAAGTATTAAATAATTCTACCTATTTAGGGATGGTAAATAGGGATATAATGGAATAAATTGACATGTTAGGGAGGATTATTTTCTTCCTTCCCTTCACTTCCACCCATTGGTGTCTTCATTGAAGAACAAGAAAAGAAGAGGAAGTAGAATGAGCATAGTGGGAGTGGTATTTGTTCTTCTTAACAACATCCCTCATCTAAACTATTAGGTAGAGCAAGTATCAATCCCATTAATTTCAATAATCATATCAATTTTAGGCACACCATACGTCCTTTTCCCACCCCTACAATTATTTGAAATGGTTTTTTATTCTATGTCCATATGAAAAAATCATGTCAGGGTATGTATTATCTGTCATATAGTCAGTGATCATTGATTCAAAAATGTCACTACTGTTTCCTCTGACGTTTCAATTCTATAGGGCCCTAGCCCGAGGCCTCAATAGTAAATCACTATCACTCAATGGATAAGTTTCTATAAAGTGTTATTGAGGATCCATTGATAGTGAGAGGTACCATATTTTCTCATCATTTATAGCTACTACTCTGTTTGATAAAGGTCACTCCCACTCATTTATATCTTCTTGTTTTTTTAATGTATTGAAAATTCCAACATAGATCGTGTCCATTGTTTTGGAGATAGTGTCAAATTATGGAAATAGAAAAGGTCAAGGGTTTTAGTGTCCTTGTCGTTTTTTATTGATATCTAACATAGATTTAGTTTGGGGTTTTCTTAATCTAAGTATAAATCTCTTTAACATCATTATCTAGATAGATACTCTTGTGTATCACAATTATGATATTTATTGTTATTAGTGGTGATTTTCAATACATTTTATTTATGGGGGTTCACAAGTGTTTCACGGAGAGTGGGATCTGAGGTATAGTCATTAAATAGCTTCACATCCATATAATAAGATTTTTATTATTCTTTTTCATTTTTTTCCTATTTACTTTCTTCTCTTATTGATCTTCCTATGATTGTTTAAAACATTCCTGATATTTTCCCAAATGACTTCTCTAGTATTACTCTATAGAAAGAGGTGGATTTTATTACTGATATGGTGTTGGGTATGTTTCCAATATCGAAACCATTTTATCATGGGGCACCAAAAAATCTAAAATAGATCAATATCTAGTTGGATGATCTATTGAAGAAAGGTTTTGTTCACCCTTTTGTTTCTCATTGGGTAGCCCTAGTTCCCTTTCCCAAGAAGGTATATGGTTCCCTTTTCTTATTTGAAAACTATAGGACATTGAACCCTGTGATGGTAAATAATAACTATCATTTTCCCTATGTGGATGCTTTTATTTGGTCATATAATGGGGGAGAAGTGGTTTTCAAAGATTGATCATTGGTTTATTTATCATCAGCTCATAATTTTGGTGTCTGATGCATCAAAGCTAGATTTTAGGAGTAGGTATATCCATTATGAAAATCAATTGATTAATCTTGGACATACTAACACTCCTATAGTTTTCATGGATTTGAAAAACTAGATATTCTATTAATATCTTGATTTTTTTTATACCATTATTTATTTGAGATCTGAGTGTGATTATGAGAACCATCTAAATTTGGTATTGTAAATCATTATGTTTTACCAATTTCTTGGAAATAATTCAGAATTATGTTTATGGATCTATGAAGTGAAGTTCTTAGGAAGGTAAATCTCATCACAAATTCTCTTATTAGGAAATTATCAGCATAGGATATCTTGGAAATGAAGGAGGAGTATAACATGTTGGGGCTCTTTGTTCATTTTTATATAGACACTCAATAAGACGTTTCTAGTATGGTTCTGACTAGTTTTTAGTTATCATAATCTTTTCATGAGTCTATTTAATTTATTTATTAGCATTATAGTGAGTCTAGAGGAATTAGGGATACCCTATATGATGGGGAAACTGTTTATCGTATTAATCTTCCTTCAGATGGTATTGTCTATTTTGGGGATCAGTTTTTTATAGCATCATATGTGAGGAGTTAAGTGATATATGATTGTCATTTTTCATCATGGTTCATTAATCTAGGAACTAAGAAGATATATTATTACATATGATTGATATTCTAGTGTTTGGGTATAAATCATGACATTGTCAGTTATGCTTCCCACTATCACACCTACCAACAAATAATTGGAGAGCATCTAAAACATTCTTCTTTTTCTCCATCTGCATTCAGTGATGATTTTTAAATGGAATGATGTGTCCTTGTATTTTCTTTATTGAATAATAGTGAAATCTCTCAGGGAAAAATTCTATATGGGTGGTGATTGATTGATTTATGAAGTCATCCCATTAAATCATGGTTAGGGACACCACAATGGTTAAATATATGGATATGTTTTAAGCATAAGAGAAAATGTTGATACATGTAGTTCATTATATTATTTTCTTAGATAGGAATCCTTGTTTTACCTTCACATTTTTTATGATACTTCATGAAGTGATGGGGACTCTAGTTAGGTTAAGTATAACATGCCATTCACATAAAGGCGATCATATAGAGTGTGTTGTTCAGATCATTGGGGATATTCTCTATGCATGTTTCTTGAATCTTGGTGGATCATAGAATAACCATTTGGGGCTGATTGAGTTTTCTTATAACAATATTTATTCTTATTTTATTATAATTTCTCCATTTGAGGATTTTTATGGATTCCCATGTTGATTTCCTCCTTGTTGGACAGAGGTGGATAAGGACTCTCTTGTGGGGATAAGTCTCATTCAAGAGACCTCTAGGAGGATTTATGAAATATGTCAATGTTTTCTTATAGTTCATGGTTAGTAGAAATAATATTCTTATCATTGATGTTTTCCATTTCATTTTTCCATTGGTTGATGGGCTTTCTTGAAGGTTTCTCATTTGTTGGGTCACCATGAGCTTGAGAGATACCAAAATCTAGCTTTGTGATTTGTTATACCATTTTAGGTCACTCTAGGTCTTTGCATGGTTGCTTATCTAGTGGGATTTTAGGGTCATTTTAATAGTATACATGATTTTTTCTACATATCACAACTTAGAAAGTGTCATATGTATCCCTCTCACATTTTGAGTTTTGAAGAGATGTAATTATATCCAAAACTATCTTCTATGGATAAACTATTAGAGATCATTCAATGTCAATTGAATTTATTATGTGGTAATCTTGTCCTATTTTTCAAGATTGTTATGGTGACACATATCAGATTTCAATGAGACTTGGGAGTGAAAATATTTGGCATGGAAATTGTGGCCTCACATATTTTTGGAGAACCCTTATTCTACAAGACTTCATAGGGATATAAATTTCAGTGGTGGAGAGATTATAAAATCATGGTTAAAGTTATAAGTATTTTAATTCTTATAAGGATATTTTTTTGCATTTAAGACTTCAAGAGGTTTTTTGAGTTTTCTAAAAATAATATTCTAGGGATATCCTACAGGACATATTCACACCATGAGTATGATTCGTGACGTGAATATTCTTCTTGGAGGAAGCCAGGAAACTGATTCATATCATGATAAAAATATAGGCTTTTAATCATGTTCATGTTATGAAATAATTAATCAGCATTATTTAACCCAATTCGATACCTGTTTTTAGTATATTAATTTCATGGTATTCACTTTGTTAATTTTTTATTCACATCATGAATAATTTTAGAAAAATAGGGGTTTAGGTACTAAAATCATGAAATCCAAAATCATTCTTTCCACATCCTCCTAACCTAATTCATGGGTAGTTCCAAGTGATTTTGTGGGTCTCCACTCCTTCCAGATTTCTTTATTTAGGGATTGATATTTTTGGTGGTTTCATCACTTATCTCCGGTAAGTATCTTTTCTTCTTCATCATTTCCAATAGCCATAGGAGTTATTCCAATATTATTTTTTTATTCATGAACCTTATGTTGATGTTTTTTATTCATTCTAGATATATTTCATAATGTTCTCATAGAGGTCAACCCGCTTGTTGGTTATGGTGTTTCAGTTTTGTTTATCGAGGAATTTGTGACCAAACATCTACGATGGATCTTTTTTATTATGGATTTTGATTTGAATATATGAGAATAATTTTTTAGGGCCCTTATTAGTGTCTTTACATTCCATCCAATGTTGGTGGATCCCATTACAGAAAGTGTTCGAGCCGATTCGGAGGTAGCTGGTTTCATCTCTACACATTATTGAATAAAAAATGATTGATCGTGTTTTATAAACAATTTTATAATTGGATTAGCGTGATATTTTTGTGTGGATAAATGGATTTGTTATAAAATATGGGTTTTCTCTTGGTTTTGGGTAGAGAAAAATGGTTGTTTTAAAAGTATTATAAAATGCATTTTCAAAGAAGGTTTGATGAAAGAAAATTATTTTTTGATATTGATTATGAAAATAAATTTTAAAATTAATTGGTAAATGCAACACATGGGAAGCCATGGGTACCTAGGTGGAATTTTTACCTTTGCTCCATCATCCATTTTTATTATCGGGGGTTCAAACATGGGGGTTTACAATTATTCTATAGCCCATTATTCTAGGGACATTATTGAAACTTTCAAGTGTTTGACTCTTGGGGTGTTCCACTCCTCCATTGGAATATTTTTCAAAAGTATTTGTGTGTCCAATAGTCATTCATTGTGGTATGAGTAGTCTATTATTTTTACCAATTGTGATCCTTATAATTTTTAACATTTTTCATTAGATTTTTATTACTTTATATTGGATAAAACAACTTTTACTATGATAAATGTTACTGGATATTAATCTTTGAATATTGTTTACCTGACAGTTTTTAGAACATTGGAAAAAGGGGTAATATTTACTATTTTGATGATATAAAAACTTCTTTAATACTGATCATCTCATGGTTTCAGTAAAATGAGCATATATGGATTGTTTTTATAGAGAATTTATATGTAACACATGGGTGGGATCCTACGAATCATGTTTGGATTACACCTTCTACACCCCGTCGGTGGTATGTATACCTTATTATGAATCTTGATATAGGGAATAACATGGTGATGCAGTGTGGCGGTGGGGTTTCTTTTATCAATATTTGGGTAGCTATTGGTTTTATGGGGGGACATTTCGCACACTATCATAAGGAATGGTCTGTTTCTATCTTAGTTTTACCTTTTTATTGTACTTTCACCTTGGATCTACTCTGACTGCTTTATTTTTTATCGCTTTTTCTAGTTTTAGTCATGGAATATATTTCTTCTAGTTATTATATCATAATTTATTTCTAATATGAATATTTATGTCATTTATTCCACTTCAGGTTGGGAGATATCATTCCCTTTGGTTGTTTTTGGTGCTCGGGTTCTAGTCCAAAGCCCATGGAAATTGGGAACTCCCTTTGGACATCTAGATTATTGAGTCAACTACCAATTCATGAGGGTATCCCAAATTGGTTTGTGAAAAAATATTTTAATAAAATAATTTTCTGTGAAAACATTTTTAAATCCATGTAAAGGATGCATGAATAAAGGAAGATGAAATATGAATCTCTCCATTGAACTTCCTATAAGTCGGATGAAGAAAATAGAAGAGTTTGATGATGTAAAACACTTATAAATAAAGGGATATATGATTAATTTTACCATTAAATTAAATCTATGTATACTATATTGTTTGGATACATGTATTTCCAAACCATGTGCCATCTGTATGGAATGAACCATACAATTTATATAATAGTTCATGGTTTACTCTATAGATTTCTATTAACCATGAACAAAACATTTCCCACCACCCCTATTAACACTCACATGGGAACAAAAGATTAATATTTTCTCCTAATAATCACAGTAATCATGTTTAACTCATCTTCACAAACCTTTCACATTCGAAAATGAAGTGAGGATAACTCTACGTATGGGTACCCACAGAGTTTATATTAAACAATGTATGTTAACCCATGCATAGAATGAACTCTTTTATAAAGGTCATGTGCATGAATTGTAAAATAAGGTAATGAGTATATGGAAACCATACACATAATAAATTTTTATAAGTTTATTTTAAAAAATACAAGTATGAAACCGATAGAAATTTAAATTACCCCAAAATTACATAAAATAAATAAATAACATTAATAAGTTATATTAGAATAGGTATTATGTAATAGAATTATATGTTTACTATAAATATAAGTATATAGGTTCTTTGTATAAAATGTAATCTTGAGGATCTAAAGGGGAATGTAAATTGGTATTTTAAGATTATTTGTGAAAATAATTTTGAAATCAATAAATGAATCCTTAATGTGTAACTCTCTAGATGAATTCACATTTATATATAATATTTATTTCTTTTTAAGTGGATAAAGGCTACAAACAACATGCACACCAAGCGTGAATGAGTGGATCAAGGCTTATCATTCCACGTTAGAATTCTTATGTATCCATAATGATGAAAAAACATGACCCAAATGTTAATGATTTTTGGAATACCTAATGTCCTAATATTATGTGGCATAAAGGTGAAGATCCCCAATGGACTTTTTTATGATATAACGGGCCACATCATTCTCCCTATATTCCATGTCCTACTGTCCCAACATTATTTCCCCCATAGCCACTAGATAACAACCCCCAGATGAATGATGTCCTAGAACCATCACACCCATGACCATTACAACCCCCCACCCCACCCCGTGTGTTATGTTCCTATGTATAGTGACCCAAACCTTTTATCCATATTATTACTTGATTTTTAAAATAAATTTATAATAATTACAACCCATAGATCATGAATCCTTATGTCTTTGTAATACTAGGTTCATAATACATCATTATGAACCTAAATTAATGAATAATTATTTTATTCTCCACAAAGATATTTTATATCCCAATGATCTCCAAAAAAATTATTGGATAAACATGGGAACACATAAAATAAAGGGGTGAGATATAAATCCCGGTAAGGGAATAAACTTGATATCAAATCATAACATATGATTCACAAGGTATAACATGATATTTTAAAAGAGAATACGCATTATTAATAACATGTGTTAAAAACATAAGGAATAATGTTATCATAGTATCATGAAAAAATGGGAATGTGAGAACAGCATATAACATGAAGTAAAAATGATTCAAGTATAACTGTCAAGATAATATCACATTATAGATTGAGTCTCATAATGGATTAAGTTTACTCTGTAACCCCATACATAATGTCACATGAGAAAAAAATATTAACCAATGCATTTGTTTGTTATATGATTTAAACCATCCTAACATAGACATGATTACATGTTCCAAAAAAAGGAAATAAATATTAATGTATAAAAATAAAAATTACCAATGGAACAAAATTCTTTGTATTTGAGAAAGAACTTATGGCATGTATTAGCCCATAAATTTAAGGTAGAATGATATATGTATATTCATGAGATACATATATATATATAATAATTTCATGAAATCAAATAGTGAGAGTGTTTGATTTATAGATAGAAATTTTATAACCAATAGAAATAGGGTTGTTTAGGGAGATCCATTACCTAATATTCATATCTTGTATTCACTTGAACTTACCATCCTAGATAATAAAAATAGATTGATTAATTTATTAATTAATAAAAATTTACATATATATTTTATTTATTATCATTTTATTATTATCATTTATAATAATTTTATTGTCATATAATGTTTAATTTCACTTTTCTGAGGGCATTCTTTCCATAGTTCCATGATCAGATCACTTGTGAATAATTATTTATTTTCACGTAAAATAGGAACAAAAATATATGATTGAAATGAAATAGAAATCATGTAGTTCCAAAAAAATATAATTTTCCCAAATACCCATATGTTTTAACATATAAAGATGATTCACTTTGTGTAAATGTTTTCGTTAAGCAGTTAGTTTTTAAGGTGGTTTTGTCCACCCTCGAAAACTAATTTTATTTTACTTTATTTTATGCATTTATATTCTTCCAAGAACATGAAAAAATATATAATATAAATAATTAGATAGTTTTAAATGGTTATAATTTAATTTATACCTTTCTTGATGATGGTAGTTAAATACAAAAATTCATAGTCCATGAAGGTGGTGAACAGACATGATATGGACAATGGTTTTATTTTTCATTGAATAAGACGAGATTAGAGAGGTGTTGATTCTATATATTACAATTATAATACAAAAATATAGTATATATATGATAATATACTTATTATGCCATGTTAGATTATGTATTCAAGGATAAGGTATAAGAATAAATTAATTTAATGTGGTAGATTGAGAATATTACCTCTTAAATGTATCCCCTTTGAGATAATCCATAAGGAACATAGAAGTGGTATTTTGGTGAAACAAATATAAATAAGATGTGGGTGTGTTTTTTAAAGATATTTCGGAATAATTTTGGAAATATCCAAGGTTTACACATAATAAAGAGAATAGGTGGTGAAGGGTGGTATTTATAATGGGAGAAGAGGGGTGTTTATAAATATATATTTATTAGATTATTATTTTACGTGAAGACTATCAATAGTGTTGATTATAGTGAATATATAGAGTAAATGATATGTTTTATTTCAATGTAATGGGTACTTACATCATCCATGAATCAAAAATTCATGTATTTGCTTATAAAGTTAAATACCATATTTTATCATATTATACTACTCACCACAAAATTACATATTTTATAAAAAATACCAAAATTTCAACCATACCATTTCTACCTGTGAAGATTAAAAAATAAATATTTTTGTGATAAATTTTTTCTAAATATGATGATTACAATTTTTTAATAAGAATTTATTTTAAAATTACCAATTTTAATATTTTGATCAATTTTTTGTCCCGTTGAATTATTACATATGGTTCCACTGAATAATATTATAATTATAATAAAAATATGAACATTAATTCGATCATTTGTAAAATATTTATTTACTTGTATCTTGATATAAATATTCTATATTTTCATTTTATAAGATGCCTATATATTATTTTACATTTCCATAGGTGTGGTTACAATTATAATAATCAATTATTATTCCTAACTATTAGACTATCATTCCAACTGTTAGATTTGTAATGGTCCTATAGCATCCATAATTTATATAAATACCTAATATTCCATTAGTTATTAATTCACTTATATTTTCTCTCATGGATATATATTTAAATTTTAAAATAAATACCTATTTAATAACATTCAGTTTTATATCTATAGTGTTGTTCATGAGTGTGATTTTTATGGGGGATCGAGCAGATCTAAATTTTTATTTTTTATTTTTCTTATTTTTCATTTTTAACCCTCTATAATATTTTCAATTCTCATGACCATTTCTATTCTCTAAATGTAATGCTCAAATTATGAAAAAGAATATTTCATCTTATCAGGAGGTACGTATGAAATATACAATATTATGTTACATAATTTGACAAATTTATATTTTTAGAAGTTAAATTCCCTTGATAATTCTTTGTTGAAACACAATGCCCTCCCATGATGTCATGAACTAGCTTGGGGAGACCAAACATGTCACCTGGACTACTCCACTACAAAACCCAAGTCTTGTTTCTGATCACCATTGGTTGCTGGTAGGTGATAAGGGTATCCAACACAACCGTAGGTAATTATTTCCTCCAAATTACCATATTCCAAAAAAAGAATCTAACTGGAAACCCAACATGAGTTCCCCATTCATTGGATTCACACGCACAAGAATAAAAGAAATATTAAAATTAGAAAAAATCAAAAATATAGAAAAATAAAAAGTTTCATGAAAATTCAACAACAATATTACTAACAAAATCTAATTATTGTTAAAAAATTTAAAATTCTTGAAAGACATGAAACATGTATTGAATAGCAGGTAGTTTGATATAAAATAAGTCTCAACTTATCCAAGGATCCTAATTAATCATCCATTACACCATTATATGACTCCAACTCACCACTAAAAATCAAAAATCACTAACCTCCCATAAGAATTAGTGGAATCTAAACCTAGAAACATAAATGCCCTCTCACTTAAATAAAAGGTAAAAATTACATGACCACCTATGTGAGTATATAGTGTGTGATACAATTCAAATTAGTACACCAAAAAGAATTCTTTTCATTCCTTTTCCTATAGAAACCAATAATGATATTTCGAAATTAAACAGTGGAAAAATCATTACATTTACATGATATGAAAACCAAAATCACCAAAAAGACACATTATGTGAACTAATTATATTCCCCATTTAATTTATGAAGTGCACCTATAAAATAAAATCTATATAGGTAGTTTTAAAATTAATTTCAAAGGTGTTCTCATAAAAATATTAGCATTTAAATGGAAACAACCCCCTTATATTAAAACTATTTTCACACCACTGAATTATGGGGAAAAATGGAAGAACATTTAAAAGTACTTCCATAAAGAATCATGAAAGTAACAACAACAAAAATATAATGACAAAAATTATAACAATAAGGATCCACTATAAATGAACCAATAAATCAAAACCAATAACCAAGAAACTCATATACTAGATAAAATTAGAATAATCATAAAATATGAAACATATTATAGGGAATCTCCATATGGTAATCATAGGAAAATATATAGATGCAATTAGGAGTAACCAACTACCTATGTGACTTATAATCCTACACTCATCACCTGAATCACTCTTAACATACATAATTAAGGGAATATTCCAATATCTATAAAAGAATCAACTATAGACTATTATCTAGTGAAAACACTGAACTATAATAGAATCATTCTCTTTATTTTCCTCCTAGTTAACCTATCCATCACCCATTAAACATTTTAAAGGTAGTGGGATAAATTTATCATCTAATAATCACAAAAAATAATGGATCACAATAAAATTTATTTTGATTATAATGACCAATCCCACCTACGGAACCCATTAATAAAGATACCATTTTAATTATAAATGAATCAATCCATAATCCTATAACAACACAATACACATGATCAAGAACATGGATAGTTAATCAGATAAATAAGGGTGTCACCAAAACCATGGAAATAATTTCACATAAAGGGCCAAATGTACCTTTAGTTTAGGGGGTAAATGATATAGTTTTAAATCCATTTTTAAAATAACCATAAAAAATGGAAATCTAAAGAACACATATATAAAATAAATATTTAATTTTAATTATGTATCTAATTTTACTAAAACCATCCCATTGGTGAAATATTCCCCTTATAAAATTGAAAATTTATCAAACTATGAATACCCCAACTCTATAAATCATGTTCGGTTCAAAACTCCATGTGTAAATCATTACCTTGAGAAAATACCTTGTTCAAATTTTATTGAATAGGTAATAGGAATAATCTATTAATAATAATGAAAATAAACAGAAATTATAAAACTCCCTCTTTATGTGAAAAGGAAATTGATGAAAAACAATAAGTATTCTTGATAAAACCACCATAACTAACAAGAATTATATTTTCAAAGGTGATAAAATAGGTTCTGATTAACCAAGAGTTCAATAAACTCTGAAATAAAATGAAATTAATGGATACACATACCTAAATTGATATAAACTAGTCATCCTTGATGAATATCATATTAATAGGTCCCAATAAGAAATTATCAGCCCCACAAAACCAAACCCACCATCAAAATATCCCTATATATGATACCTTTCCACAATGTCCACTAGGGTTTGAACTGGGAGGAGGAAAATATAATAAATAGATATGAAAGAAATGGATAAGGATAAAGGGATTCATACCAATATATTAAGTGGATAGATCGCTAATAAATCACTAAAATCACACCATGGAGGGAATTGATGAGAAGGGAATGATCTGTGAGTGGCCCCTAAGAAATCAGGTTCGAAATAGTGGAGGAATATGATGAATTTTTTAATTAAAAGAACCAAAAATTATTAAGGGGTAATTCATCATGAAGATTCTATGGTTTGACCATATAGTTGTAAAAATGATGTCGTATCCTTGGGAGCTCCTATGAATCCTCAAGGTGGGTCCTCACAATTTTTATTGGAATTACCACTTGGTTACCAATAATTTTTTGAAACCACACTTCAATTACTCCTCTATCACTCATAATATTTTTTCACAACTAGCATAAAATTTTTGATAACTGTTCACCAAAGTCTGTCTCCTCAAATTTCAAAAAAAATAATCTAAAACTCCCAATAACTGTATAAAAATATGAAATGAAAAAATAAAAAAAAATATAATAAATATAAATTGGTGACCCTAAAGGTATCAAAATTCTTCCCACCATTCCACATTCTTCCCCTAAAATACATTGAAAATTAAATAATTAATATAAAAAACTACTGCTCCCAAATAGGGTTCCAGAATAATAATAACACTCTCCAAATATAATCATCCCATAAAGATCCTAGGTTCATTTTTAAATGATACAAATGAACTCTCAAAATTATAAAAAGGAATAGAATATCCTAATCAAAAACTACTTAAAAAGATGACAACACTATAATTAAATTCCACATAAAGACATATTATCTATATATGCGCCATTTATAACTCTTATAATTTGAGGGGAGTGGATGGGAAACATTCCATCAAGGTCACACACACTATAAATATTTAATTTAGAAAATGATGAATTTTGTTAGACATCATAAAACTCAAGCACTAAAATTGAAAATTCTAGAATATTGCAAGACATAATAAGAATCCCAAAAGATAAAAAAACTAATACTAAGAGACTTTTTTCTAACTCAGTAAAAAGAAATTGGTTGCACAGGTATTGTAGAATAGGGCCTAATAATGAAAAATAGAGTCCCAACCAATTCATGAATTCAAACAAAACTAGATATTATTACCTTGATTTAAGTTGGTCCTTAAGATTCTTAATATAAAAATCGTTCATCGTATAAAACATTATGATGATTGAGGTGGACATATATTATAGTTCCTCAGAACAGACATAAAAGGGGGTTTAAATTTTCAAAACATCCCACACTAGAAATATAATAATAGAATTATCTTCACCAAAGTAGTGAGAACACGTTTATAATATAGTTTAGCATTATCATCACCACACTGCTCTGTCTTCTCTATCTTTAGGTCGATGATGGTTTTACCACCCCAACTAACATAAAGCATCTTTAACTTTAGGGTAACCTATTAAAATAATATCAATAATGATAGAATTATTATCCACATAAAAATATGATGTCAACCACACTGAAACACTAATGATCAATGTTTTAGATGTATTAAAATTGAAAATATCTAAGTCTTCTTCAAATCATTAGGTATTAGTTTAGGAGAAATGGGGACCAGTCTGGTGAACCACATAGCATTCTCCTTCACTGATTAATCGCCTTGTTAAGCAACAAAAAAACTAGCACCTTTTATACTTTTACTTCCTTGGGACAGTACAACTATATGAAGGAATCCTTGAAGTATCCTTAAGAAATATTCTCTAGTGATTGGAAATCCCTATCAAAAAAATATTTTTTCAACCTTATTTAGCCACTCCATCACATGTTGGTGTACCAAATAATAAATATTGATGGGTGTATATTGGTCTATAATCTATTTTATATAATCCACAAGGTAATATGAATAAAAACATTCCACTCTATCAAGATTATTTATAGACATAGAGATGGTTAAGTCCACTCCTAGGTTATTATAATAACTACCGAAAGTATACCATCCTTAGATCATTGATTCCTTTCTAGGGGTAAAATTATAAAATGTCACAAAATATAATATTTAATCCAATAATATAAAATACCAATATAAATTAAAAAAAATTATAGATCATTTAAATAAATATCACAAAATAGTCCTTATAATTTCACGTTGGAATCTTTGAAAACACCTCATAACACACATCCAAAAATAAACTATATAAAAATCTATGTCTTGTAAATTATGTAAATGTTTAAATCCTAAATTTATTTATATAAAAATTGATAATATATCCTCTCTAAATATTAATAACCACATATTATATGAAAAAAACTAAAATTAATTCATTGAAAATCACCATAACCCAAAATTATTTATCCTACTCAAATCGTTCATAATGTCTTTTGAAATACTTTCACATGGGAATCCCATACCAATAAAACATGGTTTTTTAAAAAAAATTAAAGCACTATGACATAACTAAAGATATTATACTTTGAAAAAAATTATACATGATCCATAAATATAAATAAAAAATTGATATATAAGTTAAAATTGTCAAGACAATGAATTCAAATTCCATAGGGGAAAATAAGGTTTAAAATTATTTACTGTTATGAAATGGTTGGCTAAATGGCTTATTATAATGTGCAAAAATAATGAAAATTACACTAGAAGTAACCTAGAATTGTTTTAAATGTCTTTCATATAGTGGGAAAAACCATGAACCTTAACTATGTGCCCCAATATTTTCTGTAATTTTCACCCCAATATAGGAAATTCCATGAAACTACTCCATGGAACTCTGTAAAACACAATGAAGAAGCACTCCATATCAAAATACCTTAGGAAAAATCAATCATAAAACCCAAATTAAAAATAAACTCCAAACCACCCATGGTAAACTGAAGATCAATACATAGAAGAGTTTCCCATACACTCCAAAAAACATACCTCTCATGCACTGATTATCATATTTTACCTCTAATATTAACATAAAAATATTAATAGTTATCTAATACCAATTTTTAATAACCTCGTCTATGGATACCTAACACATCACATTGAATAATCCACCAAAATTCTATAAGCACATTCTTCATCACCATTGGTTAGTGAGAATCGTTGAGGGTATCAAACACAACTGTAAATAAATATTTCTCCCTAAAATCTTATATTCCAAACAATATTTTCATATATGAAACCCAATATGAGGTCTCTATAAATTGGAAACTCATTCACAAATAATAAGAAATATTAATGTAATAAACAATAAAACTACGCATAATAATAAGGAATAAAATAAAACTTCTATAAGGACATTACCAAAAAAATAATGAAAAATTTTAAAATTCATGATAGGTACTAGATAAAGAATAAAGGCTGACGAGGATGATTCATAAAAACTAAAAAATGATCCAAGGATCCTTATAAACCATCACTAATTCCACCATGAGATTATAAGGCACCACTAAAAGTCAAAAATCCCTCACCTCCCATTATAAGAGATGTAATCCAAACTCAGAAGCCTTAAACCTTTGTCACCTATATAAAAGATGAAAACTACATACCCACTAGTAATTTTATGTGGTTTTTGTTAAATTACCATTATGATACCATTGAAAATCCATATCATTCCAATTATAATGAAAAATAAAGAATCTAGTATGAAAGTAAATAGTATAAAATAGTTTCATTACTTTTAAAATATATTTAAAAATAATCACCCCAATGTTCCATTAATAAGAAAATCAGGCAAATATTTACATTTATAATTATAAATTTGGCATAGAATCCCTATAATTGTGTTCAAAATGAGTTACAATGGTGCTTTCATCAAAATATTATAATTTTAAATCAAAAAATTTCATTAATTTAAAAAAATCACCCCAAAGGGAAAACAATATAAAAGTACCTGAATTATCATTAATGAAAAAAAGGAAAAAATTATAACAAAGAAGACTGAATATAATATAAAAATACATTAAAAGTACAAACAAACCAAGAAGAAAAAAATAACATGATAGATAAACAATAGTGGAAGTGTAACATAGGATATATATCATGCGGTTTTACCATGAGTAACTAATGAGAGAAGAAATATATATACCTAGAATAATCATCTTCCTTCACATCTTACTATCATACACTCCCGACCGTAATCCTTCTCAACTTGCATCAATAGTGGCACATCAAAATAGTTTTAATGACATCAACTTTGGGATACTAGATACTAAAAACACTCAACTAGCACAACATATATGTCTTTATTTCAAACATAGTTACCCTAGGATTCCCCATGAAACTGTTTAAAGAAGTTATTCTATGTTTATCATTTAATAATCAATAAAAAGGGAAAAATAATGCAATATATAAAAATTACAATGATACATCCCACCTCTAGAACTCCTTAAAAAAGAGCCCCACACAAATATACAAGAATCAAGATATAATACAAAAATCACATAATGCCCATGATCCAGAACATTGATAATTAAGTTCCTCAATAAAGAAATACCCATAACCATTTAAATAATTTTAAATAATGTTCTAAATAGACTTTATGATAAATATTCTATTCATATACTTTAAAAGACATTTTTAAACTCATATTTAAAATAAATGGAAATAAAAAACACACATAAGTAACACAAATACATAATCATACTAATTTAATGAATTTACTAAAACTATCTAATAGATTAAAAAAATCCCTTATTACAAGGAAAACTTATCAAATATGGAAAACCTACATCAATAAATCATGTTTGGTTCAAAACAAAATGTGTAAATTATTATATTTGAAAAAAACCCTCCTTGAAATTTTTTAAAACACATGAAGGTATTTAATTATTATTTAGAATGAAAATGCACTCAAATTAGAAAATATCACCCATTACATGAAAAGGAAATCAATAGAAAATAATGATAATTGTACCTTCTAAATGTTTTATGAAATATCTTCCTTAAATAATTTTTATACTTAAATGGAATTATTTGGATGAAATTGTGGTTGTTATTGAAGCAAAAGATTCGCTTAATATAAAATTTTTATTATAGCCTAGATTTTAGGTTAGTGAGAATAATTATAACAAACATAAGAAAATGCATTGTGAATTCATTGGCTATAAAGAATTAATGAAAAATATAAATCACTTAGATATTTTTATTTTTGAGTGAATTACTATTGGTAATTAAATTAATGAGATATATATAGATATTTTATATACCAAATAAAATATTTTTGATATTCATCCATTGGAAATTTTAGCTATAGGGTATGAATAAACTCAATTTGATGTATAAAAACCTATTTTTTTAAAGGGTCATTCTACGCCTTTGAATAGAGAACCACTTTTAAATTAATATTTTGACACATTAATAATTTTTATATAAAAGCACAAAAATTTTATTTTCATGCGGGATATAAAAATTTACATTGGATGATTTTCTGATATTTTTTGATAACTTTCATGTTTTTATCAATAGTAAAAATACACTAAATTTTATGCGAATGCAACTTTATTCATAAAAATATTTTATATTGTTAAATTATAATATTGAATGGTATTAAATTATAAATATAATATATTTTTATCATTCAAAATAAATATGTCATTATCATTAATTTTACATCGAATCCATATATTAAAACAATTTAATCTTTGCAATGTTTTAGATTTTAAAACTCATTCTCTCTTTCCAGTAACGGGATTAATATTAATTTAATTACTGAAGCTTCTATGTTTTAATTTTTTGAAAATTGATTTTATATTCTTAATTATTGGGTCCAAATTATGTTATTTTTTTTAACATTATGAATTGTTACATTAGTAATTTTTTATTACCATAGTTAATTGTAAATCAGTGAATTAAAGGTAACAATAATATTATAAATTTACCTTAAATCCTATCAAAGTCTTATTCAATTATTAAATTTGACCCTGATCATCTAAAGTTCAAAATAGAATCACTTAATAGCCATTTTCCCATGAATATGACATTAATTGTTTTTAAATAATTGAATGTTACAACATGTCAAACTCTCTTTTAATAGAAGTATATTAATTATAATATAGGGATAAGAAAGAGGTTACATAGACTATAAATAGTATTTCTATATCTAAAATAATTACCTATATCATAAAAATTTATTTTTAATATTTATAAATTATATAATTTACATAATGGATGACATAATAGTGATGGAGAAATTATTTTATTAATATAAATATGAATTAAATAATCTAAAAAATATTAAAAGAAATAAAAATTGGATTAAATAAGGTTCTCCATAAATTTTATAGGTTATTATTAAATTTTTGTGGTATATTAAATGTTTTTTAAGTTATCTTCGATGAGGATTTTATTTACAATCAAAAAATGAATAGTGTCAAAATTGACACTATTGATATTTTATAAAAATAACATGTTATTAAATCAATTAAAAATTATTAAAAATATTAAAAATTATAATGTGATAATTTTAAGGTCTAAAATTTCATTAAATACCCATTTATAGTTATGTAACACCATTTAAGAAAATATTTATAACAATTAAATATTTAGAATGTTATTACAACTGTTAAAATTTAATATATTAAATAAAAATAATTCAAATTTATATGGTTTAAAATAAAATAAAAACATGTCTAAAATTTATTAGTTCAGAGGATTTCCACCCATCCTCATCTTATCTCTTAAATAATTTAATTTGGAGCCATTTTAATTTAAAAAACAATTTATATTATTTTAATAGTTTTGGTTTTGCTAAAGGTGTCCATCCTTTCTATTATAAAAGGGCACCTCATCGTCTCTTTTAATAACACCACTAAAGCCATTTTTCTCGGAAAAACCCTAACCATTTCATCTACCAACTTTGATAACATAATCCTAGAGTTCACACATTGGGTATAAATCCATCATATGGAGACCGTTTATGGAAATCAAAAAGAGATACTCGAAAGAATAGGTAATTGTTTTATCACCTCTTTTAAAATTGTTTTCTTCTTCTAATTACTCTCCATGTGTTGTTCCCATACTAAAGTAATAAATCCCATATATTATACAATATTATATGTTATTATAATTATTGTAAAACCATATACCTCATTTTATACATCCTATGAATAACAATATCACCATGTGTCCATACGTACAACTTGCCATCTCCACGTTGTGGTGTAATTTATTATTCAAAAATACATTATTTAGCTGGGTATAATGAGGTGTATAATTTGTGTTAATAATAAATATAATATTATAATTATTATTTATAATTAATATACCATCCAATTATATACTATTTAACCATTAAATGAATGATAGTTTCGCTCGTGCGTACGTACGACCTACCGTCTCCATGATGTGATGCAATTCATTCTACATGATCTTCATTAAACCACAATTAAATACCTAAACGTATTTAAAGAAATATGATATATATTATACTAATATCATTATATAAATGATATAACTATAACCAATGTAGTGGAACATTAATTTATGCAACAAAACTTGCATAAGAACATAATGTTGTTAATAACCACGTAATGAGTGACAATGAAATTTTACTAAAAAAGGGATGTTAATATAATAATATATGATATCATAAAAATGATTAAAATTTTGAAATAATTCAATAATATTATATAAATACTTATATAGGAGGTTTGGATATATACGATGGATACTGAACCTATAGTATAAAATAATTTTAGAATCTCATTATTATTTAAGATTATTTATACGTTAGTATTTACAATGGTTTATTTATCATCCACATCCATGTTTCCTAAATTTGTAGTATTATTATTATTCATAAAAAAAAATTAAATTCAATTTCAACCATTGGTAAATTTTTATTAAATGTTATGAAAGGAATCTTTTGGCATTTTTTGATACGAGGTACTTTTTAACTTTTCTGGGAAAAGTATGAGGAAGATGTCATTTTTAACTTATAAGGAATAAATAGATTATTACCTCTTCACAATGAATTATTGTCATGAAGCTTCATTTATATTATTTCCAGCTTGTTTACAACTAAATTCTTTTATTTTGAAATTTTAATGAATTTTAAGAAAATAAACCAGTTATGAAAAATAAATGATATTTTCCTTAAGAATTAAGTTCAAGTGTTTATCAGAACCATTTTCCATATAAGATGACTATCATTAAATAGGGTTATGTTTTTATCCATATTATTAATATTATTTGATTATTTTAATGTTGGAATTATATTTTATGTGGATTATGTTATGATTGAATGATGCTTAAAAAACCTATTGTATTTCTTAGGTTCTACTATGATGGATGATTTAGGTTTTGGGGGAACATGTAAGAATGATTTAATTATGAGATGTGTGGGTCCTATATCTCCCTTAAATTAATTGGGTAAACATTTATATCTCATCAGGTATACATGATTTTAATGGAAATTAAACCCAGTTCGGTGATACATGGTTGGAACAGTAAGTGAACACAGTTCAATAATAGACATTTTCAACTATTATGGTCTCGGAAATGGTCCATGACTAATAATAAATTATTTTAGATTCTTATTTGTATGCCACTAAACATCACATCTTATGTTTTTAATTTTCAGATTATGTCCATTAATTCTTAGGAACATTTATTCAATGAAATGATATCATTTTATTTCATATGCAGGATAATACTTCCAGATGTTATGTTTATATGTCATAAGATTAGGATATGGTTGATATTAACCTTGCATACCCTAACAAAGTATTTGATTTCTCACATTCATATGTTTCTTTTCCCTAGGTCATGAAGATGGTTGTTAAGTAAGATATTTCAAAAAGAAGTCTAGTTATGAAGAAATAAGTGGTAGACATTGTAGTTGTTTTATGTACCATTTGTTTATGTTTCCTAGTTTCTAAATAAACTATACCAATACAAAATTTTCATGTATTTGTTATATATTTTAATGAATATAAATAAATTTTGAAGTAATATAATTGTATGTAATGTATGGGTCTTTATAGTTGGTATCAGATGAAAGTTACATTTAACTTTTGGAAACTAGGATCAGAAATTCTTAGTATGATCCCTAGGATGTGTCAAAATATAGATTACAATCCTAGTGTTTTATAAATGACCTTTAATAACCTAGAATAAAACATGTAGTGTTTTAAATTGAAATTTTATTCTTGATTATGTGTTTTTCTATTATTATTAGGGTTTCTCAAACAATTTTTCTTGGTTTTAGTCAATGGTTGGAACCCGAAGGAGCCGCGTTAATGTTGAATGATACGAGAAATGAAATGAGTGTCTCCCTGAGAAACCAATCATTATGGGAGTTTGAATGAAAAATATTATAGCCATGATCACATAACATTCAAAATATTTGAATCATGCAGGACTTCTAAATGATAAGATGAGTAAGCAACATTCCATTGAGTCCTTTATGATGCAGCATCCACCTCCATTCAGTGGGTCTTCTAATTCATAAGTGGTAGAACAATGGATCAATACCACTAAAAAGATATTTTTAGTTCTATAATGTTCTAAAAATGATAAAGTCGTCTTAGCAGTCTATTTTTTTAAAGGTGAAGCTGATTAGTTGTGGAATCTTATCAAGAATACAAGGAAAATAAATAAAACTGAGTTCAAGGAATGGGATGAGTTCAAGAACATATTTTTTAACAAGTAAATTCCTCTTAATTTGAGATCAAATAAGGAGGTGGATTATGTAGAACTTAATCAATAGGATGATGAATCTATCGGTACCTACAAATGAAATTTTACAATAATTTTAAAGTATTCTTCAAGAATTATTATCCAGCCTTAGAGTAAATTTGATTGAATATTTAGTTTCTTAAAACCAACTCTCAGAAGGGAATTATACACAGGGGACATTAATAGAGATGGGGAAATAGTTTGATGTGCTCTCAAGGATGAGATAGATATTGGAGTAACCCATCAGTCATATGGGTAAAATAATAAGAGAAAAATGGAATTCAAAGGAAAATATAAATACCACACTAAAAAAATAGATTAGTTTTCCCTTATTCTCAATGTGTGAAAAGGTAAATGGTGGAAATTTTCTTAATATGGTTAGTAAATGTTATAATTTTGTAAAAGAAGGTCATCAAGAAATATAATGCTGAAGTGATGGAAAAAATTTATCTCATGATGCAAATAGATAAAATTCTACAAACAATGCACCCCCTAGACTACAATACTACAAGTGCAAGGAAATGGGTTATTATTCCAATCAATGACCTAATCCAAGGGTTACTAATGATGATCGACGTAAACAAACTGTTAAGTTCAAAGAAAAAGTAAAGTCACACACAATAACTATCGGTGATGTAAAGTATGATAATGAAGGGGGAAAAGGTACACTTACCATCCACTATATAGTATAGAATGTTTTATTTTATTCTCCATCCACCCACTATTTTTTTATAAAAAAAATTAAGGGTATAATTGTATTACATAAATTATTAGATGTTGAGTTTCCTGTGATAATAATGAATGGCATAACAGTCACATCAAAAGTTTATAATTATTTTCTAGTTGAAGTTTGTGAGAAATTGATTCCAACAAATCTTTTTATCCTTCCTATAGTGTAATTTTATGTGATTCTTGGAATGGATTATATTTTCCTTTATGTAGCTCATATCAATTTCCAAGAAAGGGAAGTCACATTTTATATTCCAGGTCAATCAATGATCATATATCGATGCAAGGATGAATATAACCTTACATTAGAAATTTCTTCAATATTGTGGGTATTAATTCCTATAAAGGAATGTTATTTATCTAAAATGGTTTAGTGGAAACTCATAATTATTAATAAAACCATTGTATATGAGTTTGATTATGTATTTTTAGAGTAATTGTCAGGTTTTCCACTAAATCATGAAGTTGATTTTTCAATAAAACTAATATCGGGTTCTATGCCTATTTCAAATAAACCTTATAAAATGGACCCAATTGAGTTACCTGAATTAAAGAAGAAAATCCAAGATAATATTAATAAGGGATTCACATTCCCTAGTGCATCACCTTGGGGAGCACCTTTTCTATTTGTTAAGATGAAAGATGGATCAATAACACCATGCATTGACTATCGATAAATTAACAAGATCACTATCAATTACAAATATCCTCTTCCATACATTGAGGACTTGTTCAATCAACTATGAAGAGCTTGATACTTTTCCAAGATTGATCTTCATTCAGGATATCATTAGTTAAGGGTCATGATAGAGGATTACTAAAGATGAAAATACGTACAATGTATGGACACTGTGAATTTATATTGATGCCTTTTGGTCTTACAAATTCCCTCGCTATCTTCATATATTTAATTAATAGAGCATTTAGAGATTATCTTGATCAGTTTGTGGTAGTCCTTATATATGGAATTATAGTTTATTTTAATATAAAGTAAGAACATTAATACCATTTTAGAATTGTAAAAAAAACTATAAAAAGGATAAAATTAATTCAAAATTTACCAAGTGTGAATGTGGCATCATAATGGTTCATTTTTTGGTCACATAGTATCAAGATAAGGGAAATATATGGATCTATCAAAAACAAGAAGTTGATAAAGTTAGTTGATACCAAAATTGATAACTGAGATCTTATGTTTTCATGGTTTTGATAGATATTATCAACGTTTTCTAAAATATTTTTCATGATTATCTAATCCACTCACATATTTGACTAGGAAGTGAGTTATGTTTGTATGGACGAAGAAATGTGATGATAATTTCAATGAGAAAAAATGAGGGTTAGCCCGTGTACGTGTGCTTACACTACCTTTTCATTGATAATGGTTTGTGATCTATAGTGATCCATCAAAGAAGTGTATGGGATGTGTTCTAATGAAAAATTATATGTTGATATCTTATGCCTCAGGTCATTTTAAAATCCATGAGAAAAATTAACCTACTTTTGATTTAGAGTTAGATATGGTAAACTTTATATTAAATATATTGAGGCATTATCTTTATGGTGAATGGTGAGATATTTATATTGATTATAAAAGTTTAATGTATATTTTCACACAAAAGGATATGAATATCTTCCAAAAAAGATGGTTATAGATGAGTAAAGATTATAACTTCTGAATACATTATCAACCTTGGAAATTGAACAAGGTGGGTGATTATTTAAGTCAACAATACCATGCTTGCATATCCATGATGAAGATCACAAAAGGTCTAATATTTATGGATTTGAAAAGGATGTATTGAGAAATTTTAAAGGAAGAGGAGAAATATTATCTTTCTCAAATGAATTTTCAACTATCTAAACCTTTGAATATTAATGAGGAGACAATGAAATATGTAGAGATACAAAAGAATGGGAAAAATGTTCCTTAATTAAACCTTGGTAGTGATGAAATTATATGGTTCATGAACCTGGTTTTTATTCCTACCATACCTGAATTAATAATGGAGTTATTATATGAGTTTCATAGTTCATTATTCTCATTTAAACCTTGATAAAAAAATGTATAGGGACCTGGAACAATATTTCTGGTATGATGGCATGAAAAGAGATGTCGTCAAATATGTCTCACTATACTTATTTTTTCATAAAGTTAAGGGTGAGAGACAAAAATGTAATGGGATGTTACAACCTTTACCCATTCCATAATAGAAATAGAAAACCATCATTATGGAATTTTTCATCAGACATCCCAAAACATAAAAAATAATTAATTCTACGTGGGTTATAGTTGATCACCTTACAAATTCGGCATACTTTATTACTACTAGGTAGGATTTCTCTCTTGATCAAATTGTAATGATATATGTAATGTAAGTGGTAACATTTCATAGAGTAACAATTTCCATTATATTGGATCAGGATACGAGGATTACCTCAAAGTTATGGAGAAGCTTTCAAATTTCTCTAGATATAGAGACAATTTTCATTA
Source organism: Viscum album (assembly GCA_963277665.1). Taxonomy (NCBI): domain Eukaryota; kingdom Viridiplantae; phylum Streptophyta; class Magnoliopsida; order Santalales; family Viscaceae; genus Viscum; species Viscum album. Next base: position 1,141,299,932 of record OY728159.1, on the reverse strand, counting down.
TTACTTATCAGCCTCAGACAGATGGTCCATCTTAGAGGAAATTTCAATCTCTATAAGACATGATTAGATATTTTTGTATGGATTTCAAAGGTGGTTGGGATAAACACCTATCTTTCATGGAATTTTCATAAAATAATATCTCTCCCTCTTGTATTCAGATTGATCTTTAAGAATAGATCTATGGAAAGTAGTGAATAACTCCAACTTTGTGGCATCAATTTGTGGAAAGAAAGATATTAGGACCCTATGTTGTTGGTGAAATTGAAGAAAATGTATGATCTATTCAAAAAAACATAAGATCGTCTTATAGTCAATAATAAAGTTGTGATGAAAACTGAATAAAAGACCTAGTGTTTGAAGGGGGTGATAAGGTGTTTATATGAATATCTCCCTATAATTGATTAATGAGATTTTAAAATAAGGGAAAGTTGAACGCTACGTATATCGTTCCTTTTGAAATTATGGTTCATGTTGGGAAGGTAGCTTACCAATTGGAATTTCCACAAAATATCTCTCAAGTTCATGATGTCTATAATGAATATCTTCTAATAAAGTAAATATATGATCCTTAACACATACTAAACTCATAATTCATACTGCTGGAGAAATATCTTTCTTATAAAGAACAACATATAGAGATTTAGGATCATAGTGAAAAAGTTCTACAGAACAGGACCACTAGCTTGGTTAAATTTTTATGGCAGAACTATAAATTTTAAGAAGATATGTGGGAACTTGAGGATACGATTATGGAGATGAATCCTTACCTATTTATTTCCAAGTGATGAATTTTAAGGGATAAATTCAGTTTAAGGGGTGTAGATTGTTACACTCAAATGTTTTTATGAAATATTTTCTTTAAATAATTTTAATTCTTCCCTTGCATTATGTGCACACTATATTGAGTTTAATAGAATTTTGATATGCTCTAAATATTAAATTACCATTATATACTATTTGTTTGGTTAGTAGGAATAAGTATAACAAACTTATGAAAATTCATTTCAAATTCATTGGCTATCTAGTATTTAAGAAAAATATATATCAATTAGATATTTTTATTTTTGAGTGACTTAATATTTCTAATACAACTAATGATATATATATATATATTATATACTTAATAAAATATTTTTTTACATTCATTTATTGGATATTTTAGTCATATGGTATGAATAAACCCTATTTGATGTATAAACACCTATTTTAAAAGGTAATTTTACGCCTTTGAATGGAGAACCCATTTTAAATTAAGATTTTAACACATTAATAATTTCTATATATCAACATTAAAATTTTATTTTTAATTGGGATATAAAAATTTACTTTGGATAAATTTCTGATATTTTTCTGATAACATTCAATTTTTGATGAATAGTACAAATACATAAATTTTATGTGAAAATAATTTTTTTCCTCGAAATAATTTATATGTTTAAATTAAAATATATAATTGTTTTAAAGTATAAATATAATATATTTTTATCATTAAATATAACTTAATACAATATCATTAATTTTAATTGAATACAAATATAAAAACAATACAATCTTTTGCTATGTTTTACCTTTTAAAACATGTTCTCTCTTTCCAACAATGGGAAACATTTTTATTTAATTACTAAAACTTATATGTTTTAAATTTATGAAAATGGATTCCATATTTGGAATCATTGGGTCCAAATAATGTTAATTTTTTACATTTATTTTTTTGGATATTATGAATTCTAGCTTTAGTAATTTTTTATTACCGTGATTAAGGGTAAATCAGGTAATTAAAGGTAATAATAATATTATAAAAAATCCTATGGGAAGAAAAAATTTCACCCTTATAATATATGTTTTTGAAAAAAAATAATGGCCACTTTCCCAACAATATGACAAGATTTTTATTAAAATCATTGATTGTGACACAATGCCACACTCTCTTTTTATATAAGTATATTAGTTCTAATATAGGGATTAGAAGGGGATAACCTAAACTATAGAAAGTCTATAAAAATATAAATCAATTACCTGTATCATAGAAATTTATTTAAAATTTTGATAAATTGAATAATTACCATTAAGGATGACAAAATAGTGACGGAGAAATTATTTTATTAATAAAAATATATATTAATGATTTTAAAAATATTTTATTAAATATAATTTGGATTAATTAAGGTTATCCATGAATTTTATAGGTCATTAAGACATGTTTTGAGTATATTAAATGGTTTTTTTTCGAATTTATTTTATGTGTGGATTTTACTTCAAATCAAGGAAATGAATAGTGTCAAAATTGACACTATTGATATTTAATAAAAACAATATTTTATTAAATTATTTAAAAAAATAAAAATGTTTAAAAATTAAAAAGTTATAATTTTAAGGTATAAAATTTAATAAAATATCCATTTATAATTAATTAACAAAATATAAGTAAATATTTATTTTAATTAAATATTTATAATGTTATTAATACAATTAAAATTAAAATTATTAAATATGGATAAATAAAAATTATATGGTTTAAAACAATAAACAATGTCTAAAGTTCATAGGTTGAGATTATTTTGACCCATACGCATCATATATTCGTGATAATTCACTTTCAAGCCATTTTAATTTAAAAAATAATTTATATTATTTTAAAAGTTTTGGTTTTTTCCCAAAGGTGTCCCTCGCCTCTCTTAAAAAAGGGAACCTCTCCTTCTCTTTTAATCACACATCTAAATCCCTTATTCCCATCCGAAACCTGCCCATTTTCTCTCCCAAATTCTCTCACTTAATCTTATAGAAGACACTTTTGGTATAAATCAATCTTAAAGATAGATTTTCTGAAAATTGAAATTAGATACTTGAAAAAGAGTAAATTATTTTATCACCTCTTTCAAAATTATTTTCTTATTCTCCTTTCTCTTATTATGTTGTTTCCATACTAAATTAATATATCTAGTATCTTCTATATTCTAAGATTTTATTATAATTATGGTACAACCTTATACCTCCTTTTATCCATCCTACTAATGACAATATCACCAAGCATTTGTACGTACGACTTATCATCTCCATGTCATAGTGTAATTTATTATTAAAAAAATTATTTATTTGGATGGGTATAATGATGAGAATAATGGATTTATATAATTAATATAATATGATAATTATTCTTAATAATTAATATAGCATCCACATCTATACCATTTAACCATTAAGAGAATAATATTGTTTCTCGTGCATTCGTACGGCCAACCGACTCCACGATGCGATTTGAGTCATTCTAAATGGTATTCATTAAACCATGATTATAAAAAATAATTTAAGGAATAAATCTTATATATTATACTAATATAATTTTATAAATGATATAACTATAACCAATGAATTAGAACATAAACTTATCTAACAAAACTTTCATAAGAACATAAAGTAGTTAATATCTGAATAACAAGTGACAATGAAATGCTACTAACAAACATATGATAATATAATCATATATTATGACAAAAAAGTATTATTATTATGAAATAATTCAATAACATTATTTAAATCATTATAGAGGAGGTTCAGATACATATGAAGTATATTGAACCTATAGTAAGTGATAATTTCACAATCTCGTTATTATTTGAGATTGTTAATATGTAAGTATTTACTAGGGAATATTTATCATCCAAATACATGTTTCCTAAATAAGTAATATTATTTTTATTCTTATACAATTTTCTAAATTCAATTTTACCCATTGGTAAATTTTTATTAAATGGTATGAAATGAATCTTTTGGTGTTTCTCAATACGAGTTACATTTTTTCTTTTTCAAAAAAAAGTTAGAGGAGAATGTTATTTTAACATATATTCCATGAATAGATTATTATGTCTTAATAATGTGTTATTTCCATGTATATTACATTACAATATTTCATTTTTATTTTAAAATAAATTATTTTCTTTTAAATTTTCACGTCATTTTTTGAATAGAAAACGTTTTGGATGAAGAAATGATATTTTCCTCAAAAATTAAGTTCAAGTGTTTTATCAAAATTATTTTTCGTCTAAGATGATGCCCTTTAAATGTGGTTATGTTTATATCTCTATTATTACTATGATTTGATTTTTCTAATGATGGAATGATATTTTATATGGATTATGTTATGTCGGAATGATTTTTAAGAAACCCATTTAGTTTTTTTGGTTATGATATGATGAATGATTTATGTTTTGTGCCACATGTGATAATGATTTCATTATTAGATAAGTGGGACCTATATCTCCCTCTAATTAATTGGGTAAATATTTATATCTCATGAGATATACTTGACTATAATGTTAATAAAATATGGTTTAGTAATATTGGGCTTGAACGACATGTAGACTTGGATTAGTAATAGACTTTTCCACTATGATGGTCTTAAAAATGAGCCTTAAATAATATGAAATGATTTTATATGCTTATGTGTATGGAAAAAAACATCCCATGGTATTTTTTTACTTTTGAGATTATGTCCATTAATTATTATGATCATTTATCCCATGACATGATATCATGATCTTTCATATGAAGGATAATACATCCACATGTTATGTTCTTATGTCTTTTGATTTTGATATGAGTAATATTTCCCTTGTCTGCCATTATTAAGAAATTGAGATCGCTTTTTTATATGTTTCTTTTCCCCAAGTCATGAAGAAGGTTATTAAGTAAGATATGTCAAAAATAAGTCTACTTATGAAGAAATAAGCTAGACACAATGTAGATGTTTTATGAACCAGTTGTTTATGTTTCCCAATTTCCAAAGTCATTATACCAATATGGTCCTAACATAGCTTTATTATATGTTGTGATGAATATATTTTAATTTTGAAGTAATACTAATGTATGTAATGTAAGGTTCATTATAATAATTTTTGATAATACTACCATACGTAATACAAATTATATTCCCTTCGTATATGAAATCATGTTTTAAAGAAAAAATTACCCATGGAACCCTATAATAAAAAGAATTTAATATATACACTTACCTCATTTGATGGAAACATACCCCCTTCAATGAATACCATAATAATAATTTGCAAGAGGGTATTAAAACCACTAGAAAAATAGTACCTTTACAACCCCCATTATATGATCCTCTACCAAAATATCCAGAAGAATTTGAAAAATGAGGAAGAAATTGGAATACATATAGTGTAAAGTAAAGGATATTAATTTTAGGACACATACCAATATATTTGGTGTAGAAATCCCTATAAAACCACCAAAATACTACCAATGAGGGTTTCAAGAATTTAATACTCTTGGAGTGGCCCCTAGGGTAGAAAGTTCAAATTGGGTGAGTAATAGGAGGATCCCCTAGAATAATAGAACCTAAAAGTATCAAAAGGTACAACCTTGAAAAATTGTCATGGTTTAACCACAGGGTTGGGAAAACTATGTGGTAACCATGGTACCTCCTATAGAAACTCAAAATGTGTTTATATAGGTTCATTATATACCTATAAAGTTAGTTATAATCCTGAAAATACCATGTGAAACTATATTTTAAAACCTTTCCCTACTTGAATGAATTAGAAGCATGGTTTGTACTAACCATATTCCCAAGTCTATCTCCAGCAATTTTAAAAATTTCTCCATAAACTCCCAATAACAAAAAGAATAAATTAAATGAAACTAAAAACATAATACCAATAAAAAAATTTACCCTTTGTGTGTCACTCATTCCCACCACTAATCACCCCCTTTTACCCACCATAGTATGAGATTCAGCAAACATCATCCACCCATGCAATAATGAACATGAAAAAAATAACATATTTCAACATTTAATGGGGAGAATAGATTTTTTGATAGGGATTAATCCCTATCTGAATTGGTGATATACATTTACCCAATATTTGGTCATATTTTCATATCAATTCATCTTTATATCAAGTATAACTTTTTCCTATAAAAGATACAATCATAATTTTGATATCAATTATGTACTAATAATTATTAAGTATACAACGTCCTCATAAATTATCTTTTAAAAAATATATATGAATAATTTAGGATAAAATTTAACGTTCATTCTTCCCATCCTACTTTATAAATGTTTTATTCATGCATTCCCTCTATTTTACTATATGTTTTGAAATCCAAATAGATGAAAAAAATGAATCTCTATTGACATCATATTCAATGTTTTGTTATTTTATTGGAATCTAGTGTTATTTTTCTGAAATAAACAGGTATTAAATGTGTTTTTTTAATTATTATTTAGAGAAAAATAGTTGTATAAAACATTGAGTTATTAAACTCAAGGATATGAAGGGTTTAAATTTTATTTGATGTCTCCAATGATTCAAACACCTCATAAGTAAATATCATTTTTTCAAATGTAGTTAGAAATGATTAATGTACTTTCATGGTATAATTGATTCTATAAAATTTTATCTTATCTTGTATAAACAAAAAAATTTAATTATCAAATTGTTTTAAAGATGAAAATAATTATTTCAATTAGTGATAAGAAAATAATTTTGTGGTCGAGTATTGTATTAATATTTATCAAATGAAAATAAAATAAAAATATAGAGATTGATAAATCTTAAAAACTTTATATTAAAATTTTTATAGAGATATTGTAGTCTACATATATTTGTAGAGGTAATTTAATTAGAAAATAATTATATAAGAAACTATTTAAGAATATATGGATCTATTGAGATTTATTTGGAATTAATTTTATAGTATATGTTTATTTATTGATCAATGAGAAAATTTATGAGTATTTTCAAATGGTTTTGGAAGACTACAATTGATTTCTAGAATTTCTATTGAATAAAGTGTAAAAAAATCAATTAAATAATTTTATATGAGGTATAATTTTACTTTTAATTAAAGTACATTATTTCATAAAAGAAGTTTTGATATTTTTTACAATAAAAGTAATAAAAATTAAAAAAAATATATGTTTTGTGAAATAAGTTAGATTATTACTCAACACAGAATTAAATTATACTCAACACATATAAAATTATGAAAAGGTTATATTTTTATAATGTCGAAGGTATGACTTCACTTACTGGAGGATATTTGTGTGGTGTAAATTTTTAATTATACTCTGTATGGGTGAGTTTTATACCATATTTAACTATTATACAATTTAGATTTTAAGGTGGAGAAGTTATGATAAAGGTATCTAAAAAAATACTTAGTACAATTGGTTTGTGTGAAGAAATTCAGTTATAGGTACTAAATATAACTAGTTTTTGTGACATAAAATATTGGGTGCTACTTAACATAACTAATTTTAATGATATTGAATTATGTAAGTCACTTAACAAAACTATCCTATATTGAGACACAATTGTTTGGGATACTAAATTAAATTCGTTAGTTTCTACTCTATGTATATATAACTATAAGTTTTTTAGTAATCACGTATAAGGATAAGCACATGGTTTGTGTGTAGAAAACATTGTGATTTATATTTAGTTCACATGATTCTGAATGATATTATATTTAAATTTTACATTTTATATCATTTTTCAAGATAATATAATCTAGAAAAAAAATTACATATTGCAGAGAACTAAGTTAGAAATTAGAATGAATTATGTCTAAAGATATGATCATGGTAGAAAATTTTGATATTGATTAAGATTTGAATCTAGATTATATAAGAATAATGAAAAAAATAGTCTAACAATCTAGGACTCATATATATTTATCTCAATAATTGATATTTTTTACATAAGGATGAACAATTATGAAAATCTGTGAGCTAAAATTAATTATGAGATTCCAATAAAAAACGTTGAAAAGATTTCTTATATTGAGGACTTGAAGACTCTTGTATAACATTATTCAATCTTTACACACACGAGAATGATAAATCTTTAAATTAAATAGAACATATTGAACATGTTGTGATGTTTCTAATTATTATTATTATACTTTTGTAAGAAAATATATAGATTCATAGGATATTGGAGGGATATTAGTATTATTTGGTCAGGGATGATACTTTCTACAAATATCTAATGATTTTAATTTTAACATTCCTTAATTTAAAATTGAATTTTAATAATTTCACACATGAGGGTAAATATGGAAAATAATACTTATTAAAAAACCTCAGAATTATCACATGAATCAAATCAGTTTGAAAATTTCAATTCATTTATTGACTAATTAATTTTTGAGAATATCATTCTTTAAATTTTAGATAAAAATAATGATATATTGTAAATAATACCTCTAATTGGGAAACCTTTAATGTATTATATCTCAATAAATGGAATTTCATTTAATTATGATGCATTTTCATATTGTGATTCTAGTTCAACAAAGTCTATTTATTAAATAAATAATTGAATATCATCAATTAATCATCAATTTGGCATATAAATGAGCGTAGGAATGCATACAATTGAGAGGAATGATATAAATGGCCCTCCAGGTATAATCAAAACCCTAAGAGTTTTTATCATGTATTATTTTAATTGGAGTATGAATTTTTAATTCATAGTTAGGATTTATTATTTTAATCATGTAATTTATAATTTATCAAATATTTTTTTTGTGTTGCTTAAAAAATAATTACATCCCCCCAACCACCATTTCTTATTATCATGACTATTTTTAAGGACACATTCAATCATCATCAAGGTTTATGTTCATTGCTACCATCATTTATGGGAGATTTTATCACCTAAGATAGTGGTGGTTGATATTTATAGAGTGAAAATGTGGGATTAATCATGGGGATCAAATATAGAATACATGTGACACTATTATAAAAAATGTAAATAATTTATTGTCCTTTGTCAATTATTTTTATAAGAACATATAAAATAAAACTTTATCTCTGCTAAAATAAAGTCATCACAACCCCAAACCTATTTTTATCACCTCCTTATCCAATAATGAAGATTAGAGAGGCCCTAAAAGTCTTCCTTCAATAGGTAATGGGATGGATACTATCACCAAAGATATTAAAATAACTAGTATAAGTCATTTCCATCAAAAATAAAAATAAAAACTATATTAAAAAATCCTTAAAACTAATTAAATAGGGTCTAATACATGGATCAAACATCATAAATTATCTATTTTGAATACCATATTTTCAATAAAACCATTTAAAAACATATCATCTTGAATGATTTATATAAAGGGCCACTTAGGTCTACCTCTACCTCTATTAATAAGTGAATTTATAATTATGTTTACCCTATTAATAGGTTTATCCTTATGTATTCATCTAACATGTCCAAACCATATTAATATAGGCTCATTCATCTTATCATCAATCTGAGCCAATCCAATTTTCTGTCAAATAAATTCATTTCTAATATTATCTCTCATAGCGTATCCACATTTCCATCTTAACGTTTTACATTCTTTTGCCTTTATTTTTCATTCAATAAATCCCATAAGACACCAAAACTCACTACCAAAAATAATGGTTGGTCTAATAATGTTCCTATAAAATTTACCCCTTATTTTCAAAAGAATTATATGATCATAAACGATCCCACAATCCTTTATCAATATTATCCATCCACTTTGAATCCTATGATAGTCACCATCTATAATATATCCATCACAATACCAAAATTATCTTAAATATAGAAAATGGTCATCTATTAGAATAAAGTATTCCATAAATCACATTAACATGGTAATATGTAAATGAATCCACTAATCAAATCTAAAAAATATCCAATGAAAAAATAAATTCATGGAAACCAAATGTCCCTTAAATGTGAAAGTAAAATATTATAATGAAGTAACGTGAAGATTTTGTCTATTATATTTTAAATCATCCACCTTAAACCATTTGAGATACCTAGATTGTAGCTTCAATTACTATTAGACTATCCTAAAAACACTTAGCAAACATTAGAGGGGAGAGAAAATGGGTTTAATTTTTAGGATCATCTTTCTAAAAAATAACATCGAAGTGAAATAAATAGTAAAGAACATAAAATAGGAATTTTGACCAAGGAAAACATAACCCAAAATATCAACATAACTACTATAATACATATATTTACTTAACCTCTTTTCTTACCATTATTATCAAAATTTCATCTATTTCTTAAAGTATCTACAACTGTTTCCCCAAGTGATGATTCTAAACACATTCCTAGTATAACCAAGTATTTGAATACAATAGAAATAATTAACAACAAATAAATATCATCAACTCCATAAACATCATCAACATCAGCCAAACATTATCAAAATTCGCTAAATAAATGGGATCAAAAAATTACAACTACTCTTACATATCGATTTATAGTATTTATGTTTTGGAAATGTTAATGGAAACCATGAAATGAAATTTTTTATAAAAAATTTAAAATATAAAAATAAATAAAATAACATGAAGAAGATTGAACACATAAATGATTTATATGGTTTCGGAATAACACCTATGTTTATGGAGAGGAATATTGATTCACTATATTCTAGGTAAAAATCACAGACTAAACCAAGAGATAAAAAAACCTTATCTCAGGATAGTAGATAAATAAGCATGGTGGTATGGTAAATAGTGTTTTAATAGTTTCAATTCACAAAGAAAGTACACTATGCTATAGTAGTGGTGGAATCAAATTATGGTTTATTACAATGACCTTTTGGTGTTATTAATCAGTTACAACTTCAGAAACCACGAAAAATTCAAGCTTTTATAGTACCACTATCGATCTCATCAATCTGTTCTGCTATCAATGATGAGTGTTTTGGTATAATGTGTAGTATGGAGCACTAGTAATTTTTCTAAACTCCATCCAAGAGTATTGAGATCCATTATTTCCATACTTTCCACCTTAAACCTATTATGATCTAGTGCGATGATCTCTCCTAACCTTATTAGGAATAATAGAATAAAATGGTAACCACACCGTATCATCAACCTTCAAATCATCCCACAACCAACCACCACACCATATATAAACTTACCACAACTTTTAATACATAATCAAAAATCCACAACCACGTACTACACTACCATATAATCACACATAACTTCCATACAATGGTATGATAGCATAAACATGATGGACAAAAACCCCATTCCCCCCTCCTCTAATGTGTGTTCCCAACCTATAACATCATATAAAAATAAATATTAATTATGTAGATTATCATGAAATTAAAAGGCATCAACTATGTTTCATCCTCTTATCATCATCATCTTGAATCGTGTATGATCATCAGGGCCACAAAACCAAGTTAATAAAATTATTATATACAATAGATTTATCTAATATAGATCATATATATATATATACCTTTACAAATCTACTATATCCCATATGAATATATACCCACCGCGATCCATCATGGCCCCTAAAATAATACCCTTTATTCTTATTTACAACATCATATCACTAAAATCACTTTCGCATCTCTAAATTAACTATATAGAAATAACAAAGTAAAAAATTACATTCCATAACAGTTTACCACAATAAAGAAAATTTAAAGAAAGATATATCTACACAATTAAAAACGTCACATTATCTACCCCATGTCAAATCCCACTATATACTATAAAAAATTCTCAATATATTTATTATGCCATATATTTATCAATATATATCATTCAACCATTTATCAAACAACTTCTGGTTTTAATATGTTCATTCATCATTAGTCCCGTTTATTTTAGTAATGATACTTTAACATCAACCTTATCTTTCTTTTTCACAAGAAAATAATCCTTAAATTTATAAAATAAGTATTCAATTCCCACAATACGTTTACACCCATTAATTTTATATTTAACCACAAACCTAGATCCAAAAACTAATCATGAATGATGAATTCCCCTCTCTTTTCATTCTCACACAATTCTAAACTCTCTCATATCCAATTTCTTCTCTTGGAAAATAAAGTAGATAAGGGAACCCCTTGTATCCTTACTTCCCAAATCAACCTAACAATAAATCCATAATAGTAAGTAACCAACTCCCACTACCAACCATAAATTTTAGAAATTTTCATCCAACTCTCCCTAACTAAATAAAAAAGTAAAACATAATCACAAAAATAAATTATCAAAACTACACCCCAACCAATACCTCAACCAGAATTCTAACAAGACCACATCACCACCCAATAAAAATGATAACCACTTGACTTCCAACACCCTCATTTTAAAATATATATATACCTTATCATGTTTGTCAACATGAAATTCAAAATTCAAATTCTCATTCTAATTCTCATTATAATATTTAATGTATTTATTGAATTACTAATATTTTATAATAGATACAATAAACAACAACACATCAGTACCCCATTCCCACCATAATGAACAAGCAGAACCACTATCACCATAATCATTACCAGAATATAAAATATAAAACGAAAAATAAATCATAAATAGTGATAGAAAATATGTATCCTTAGATTCAATGCATCATATATCACCTTTATATTACCACCTTTATATAATTATTTGATTATAAAGGTGTTGATGATAGTCAGTAATAATAATAAAGAATAAATCATAGTAGGGAATTCATTATTCATAAAGGTAATTTACCCACAAGTTTTATCTTTGTACCAAACTAAACACTAAATAATTCCAAAAGAAAAAATTTAAAAAATTAAAATAATAAGAAATATGGATGGACTCTTAGCATGTTGGTAAATAATATTATTCCAGAATATATAAAATGATATTATAAATCCACTACCTAAAAAAGATGAATTTGATCCCCCAAAAATCACAAGAAGGTTCCACTAACTTTTATCACATCAAACCGCGTAAATTAATTTATGTTTATCCTATCAATACCAATCATGGCTACTACGAGAGACTCTTGAAAGGATAAACAAATAGAGAATAAGAAATAAGAATAAAGAAAAACCTCCAATCAAGGGAGAATAAATACCACAAATCCAAGGTCTAATGATCATCCCTAAGCATCTATAATCACCAATAATATAACTAAACTTAACATAGGGTTTTAGAGAGGTTGAAAGAATGTATGAAAATCTAATAAGACACCAAAAATTACAATATAACAAGAATTCATAAATATCATGGTTTAACACTAAGAATCATGGAACAATGGTATTGATTCAAATGAATCATTGTAAATCACTACATGATGCCCCTTATATTTCACCTAAGTCTTATATTCAAAACCACCTTAACCCTATATATAAAATAAATTCCACTATGCAATCAATACCCTTCACTTTGTTACCAAACTTCCTCCTTGAAATGGAATGGTACCAAACTCTCATTAAACATACCCCAATCCTAGGAACATCTTAACACTACAACCAAACTATCCAACGGACCAATCAAGGTGAAACACATAAAATCATGCCACCCCATAATAATTGAGAGGTAAATGTAATCGTGTATCTTGGATAAGTCTTACACATCCAGAAACCAACCCTTAAATATCACACCTTGAATCGGATACTTTTACTAATAAAAATATATAATAGATTACAACCCTTCATATATAAAGGTACCTTAATTTATATATATAACATATATAATTCATTAATAATATATTACCATTATAAATTATTCATTTCCTTTATCTGTATGATAATTCCCATAGAAAAAGAATCATTACATAATAAATTTAAATTATATAAGGTTCTATACTTTGATTTGTAAGATATTTATTCATACAAAGGAATGTCTCTTAAATATCCAGTGTTCTAGTGGTGTAACCCTTACACATTTTATAGAATGGTCTGGTAACTAATAAATATATCTCTAAACACTGATATATAATGGTTATTTTGAAAGATATAGTGATATATTAGGGTTACTCACTCTTCAATATAGGGTGATACCTTAGAGTACCTTTGTAAGTAAGAGTGGATCTAGAATTTCAAAAAAAACAAGTGTGATATATCAACACACCATAATACAAACCCACTATATTTCTGTCAAATATTCATTCTGCAATACCTATGGACAAATTGTGACAAAACTACCATGGTTAAATGAGCACACAAGACCACTGATCTCACAATAGCATAACACATCATGTTATAACCAATAAATCTTTCAATAAATAGAGAAACAACTATCTAGTGTCCCTATATTTTATATTATAATTTCTTGGAAAAATATTTTTAATAGTGTGTGGTTTAAGCAACACCAATATTAAACAAACTATAATGTACTATATAAAAATAATCATTTAATTATGATGGTTATGACCTAGTCTATAGTTTGTAAGGTATTAATATAAATAAATCAGTTATGAAATATATATATATATATATAAAGGTTTATATAATATAATAAATAATCAATCATACTTTAATTTTAAATTTATTGTAAAAGAAGATAAAATTTTTCATGGTATATGAGATCTTTTTCAAAAAACTTTATTTATGTGAGCAATGTATTTTTTTATTTATAGAATACATTTATCTTAATTGATAAATGAATATAATTCAATAATCATAATATATACCCAATTTAACTAATTAGAATTAATTTAGTTATTATCGTTAAACAATGAATGAGAATAAATTCATTTTACATTTCAAATAAACTTTTTCTTCAAAAAATGGTTTTTATTGCAATTTTTGTGTGGATATTTTAAATAATCTTTGACAGTTTCAGAAATTATGGTTGAAAAAAAGTAAATAATTTTTCAAATCATCACTTTATAATATTAATATGTTGAATTTATATATTATTATTCTGAAAATAATTATTTTTCAGTAAATAATTTAAATATCGATTTTTTCAAAACTACCATTTATTATCTTTTAGTAAAGTAATTTGAAAGTATCATAATGTTTTGGATTTAATTTTTAAATAAAATAAGATCCATTGGATTAAATATAATATAAATTAAGTAACATATTTTTTTATTTAGTAATCAGTATTATATTTGATTTTGGGATAAGTTAATTTTAATGCTTAAAAACTCATCTTTCTAAATATTTTTCATTAAATTGTTTACACTAATGTTAAAATTGATTTCTGCAAATTATATAAATTTAATTTTTTAAAATGGATTTATAATTTTTAATCATCATTAAAAATAAAAATTAATGAGGTTAATTTTATTTTTGATCACAAAAATAAAATACCGAGTGAAAAAATTGACTTATCATGGTAGAGTTAAATTAGAATAAAAAATAAAATATTAAGTATAAAATGTGAAACAACACCTCAAACATTATCAATTATTTGTTTTTATGTGATTTTTATCTAAATATACTTCTTCTTGGACTATTTTGTGTGAATTACTTTAAAATCATGGTTGGTTTCCAAGAGAAGAAAGTGTCAAATTTAAAAAATTTCATTTTATCTCATTTTATATCATAAATAATTTATCAAGATTGCAATAGGAGTAAATATACATTATGAATTAAAAATAAAAAAATTATTTATAATAATTCAATTTAATGTTAATAATTTATTTTAAATTTTTAAATATAGCATAAGTATTTGAAATTCTTATGTAGCATTGATACAACACTTTTGAAAGAATAAAAAAAATAGTTTTATAAATATTAAAAAATTTAATATTTAGATTATTCATTAAATTACAAAAAAAAATATATATTTCATTTAAGGATAATTGATTATTTAAATTTTTTATTTCTAATTACAAAGTAATATTTATTCCTTTAAAATAAAATATTTTGAATAGTCCTGAAAATTAATTTAAATCATATTTAATGTTTAAAAATCATTTCTACACCACTAAAAATCATTACAAACCTATAATAACCCAATTTTAAGGGAAATTATCATAGATATCATGAATATTCCATTTAGGTTACATGTGAAATTTTAAAAATTACTTCCACAACCCTTAATGTTTGAAATATTTGTTATAGCAGCTAATGTTAAATAAGGATAATGAGGGTGTTAAACCAAAAGATAAGGTTTCAAATAACACATAAACCTATGTAAATATGATCAGTTGGCTATGAATATATCTTATCATCCTCATATTATAATATATAAAACATTATATTCATTTTACATTTATCATAACTTCATCATATATTAATATTTCATGTATTTACAAGATTACCACCCACCTCACTAATAAAAGGGAATCTCCTATCCTATCATCCTCACACCTCTTGAGACATTTATCATAATTAAAATGATTCCATTAAACCATAGTTGGTCTCTTAATTTTTTACATTCTTATAAGATAAAACAAATCACACTAAAAAGGAACGAATAGTTTAGTCATCTTGGGAAACTAGATACAAATTACAATATTGTTTTTCAATTTTATTAATCTTTATATAATATCCTTGAATATAATTTTTAATAATCTTCTTGGGTTCCTAGAAATGATAAAAATATAATGGTGATCTCAAATTCTCAATAAGGGTTATGTATTTTGGAAGTTATGATGAATCAATAAGCATAATCATAGAAATGTAAATAATTAAACACATATTATAATTTAATAATTTGACTAGGATAATAAATATGTAGAGTAAATATACATAAAATAAATCTATTTAACCAATTACATGAATATCATAACTAGATAAGGCATAATTAATATGGAAAGTTAAATGACTAAAACAAACCCCATTTAATCAATAACCTGGTAATGAAATACATCCATAGATAATATCATCGTGAAAATAACATGGATAATAATAATTGAATTCTTGATGATGTAAATTCTTAACTATTATTTTTTGTGATCTCATGCATCTTGATACCTCTACTATTTATACCTTTCTCAATATAGTTTAAAATTGATGGGTAGGTATACACCATAAACCCATTTTACTAAGGCTGGTCAATTAATTCATCTCATGAGACTATCACTCCATTGAGGGTCTATCTAGTACTGATATCGACCTGTATTTGAATTTCCATATAATTCCTCATATATTTAATAATCTATTTAATTCATATAAAACATTTTGTATCAACAAACATATGTTTTGAGTAAATAATATGGATTTAACAATATTTCATCAGTCAACCAATTAACATTCAATGTAAATCACATTATGTAGAAAAGATATACAATTTAAGAAATAAATATATCCAAGATAAATAAAATGCATATTTAAGGGAAATTCATGTTCCAATGAATATAAGAAAGTGGTTATTTAAAGAGAAATATAATATCTAGAAAAATATATTAGGGAAGTTAATTTCAATAATAAAATAAATGGTTGATATGTTAAATAATAAAAAAACCATAAAAATATCATTAAAAACATTCTTGAGGAAAATATACTTTAATAATTGAAAATTAATTTTTAAAACAAAAAAATTCCAGAATATTAAAAAAAATCCATAAAAAAGTATTTTAAACATGTAAAGTTTTCTTAAAATAAATTTGAGGTCATTGTGCTAGGAAATTCCATAATTTTTGTATTAGCTAAAAAATAATTCTTTAAAATTTTTGTTAAAAGTGAAAAAATATCCTCATTTAGAAATAGACAAAAATATTCCTTTTAAAAGAATTTTTAAACATTAAAACATGGGTAAAAATAAATTTAATAAATAATTTGGGTAAATTTAAAATATTTTTGAATTTTTTTTTGAAAATATGTATTTATAAGAAAAGGGATTTTCAACAAAAGAGAGAAATGAAGTTGTATATTAATAAAAATATATTCTCAATAATTTTAATTTCTACAGAGTGGAAATAATAGTATTGTTACAATAAAAAATCATTTTAACCAAATTATAATAAAATTAAAGGGTTTTTTTAACTAATTGTCAAATAATTTCCTTCAATCTAAATTCAAGCATAAATAATCTCGATTAAAATGAGATTGTGAAATAATCCCCTATAAAGATCTTAACATTGATGTGTGAATTAATCAAAGAATCGATTATGTGTATCAAATTTAGATCCATATAAAACATGGTTAAATATAATATAAGATATAAAAAATAATTAAATACAAAATATAATAATATCAAAGATAGAAAAGAAGTAATATAACCTAATTAAAAGAGATTGTGTTATCAAATTATTTACAACTTGGTAATTTTAAATTCAAATCCCCTTAGATAAAATAATAAAATTTCAAAGAAAAAATATCATTATGTATAAATTATTTGTGATATTACATATAAAAGGATAATTATGTAAACTATATAAAATAAATTAGATTCTTAACATTATAATATGCCTTAGTGAATGGAAATTGAGAAGAAATCCAAAACCACATGCTTCCTTTTGGTTGAACGTGACTCAACACAATGTATAATGGTTTTAGGCATGTTATTATTTTATAAAATAACCATATTAACATCTATACTATCATATATGATCCTATTATAACATCTTATCACCAGTTCATTAATAATCTTTCGTTATTTTTATTATTTTGGGTGTTAGTTACCTTGTTTTCACATGTGTGTTTTGTCATGAAAGTTTTAGTTAATGGGTATAAGAGATAGATTCATCATATCCACAATTATATTAATGTTATAAATAACATTTTTTTATTATATAAATTTTTTAATCATTATTTAAATTTTAACAAGGATAATGGATCACATCGCTACATGGAGATGGTAGGTCACACGTATGCCTGAGGGACGTTATAATTCCCTTAACAAATAAATGGGTAAGTAAGTGGGTGATATATTAATTTTATAGTATTTATATAATCTAATGTATTTCAAAAATATTCATTTGATTTATTATTTTTACAGTTTATGAAAAACATTAGTAAAAAAAATCACACTACTTCGTGAGGTTGTAGTCCTCCGTACACACGATCGATTTTACAGTATTTTAAATAGCATGAAATTTATGAAGATATATATGATTTTATAGTTAAATAAGTATAATAATATCGTAAATATATTTTAAATGCGTCAAACCCATCATTTAAAGGATGTTTTGGAAAATTAATTGCATATGTTCATAGGGTTGTAGTCCGCCGTACACATGATCGACTATTTCATTTCCCAATTAATGTGAGAGGAGATGGATATGGGTTTTAAAATTAACATAGAAAAATATTAGTATATTGGAGATATTTTTTATATTATTATCATGATTAAATATGATTTATATGATATGTAATAGAAAATAATATGGAAATTTTTGTTTAATAATGTGACCTCTTCTTTGGGGGGATTCTTCTGGCTTCCACCAAAAGCCTTCCTAGGATAGATTTATGTTCAAAGCAAGGGATATAAAATGTTGTTAAGGTAGTAAATAATTTATTTTGGTAGGTATTTTCTAAAAGATGTTAATTTTCCAGTTGGAATAGGTTAAGAGAGTGGGTGTCCATCTATAAGTGGGGGAGAGGACACCCATGGAAATTTGGAAAAGATTAATTTACACACATGTTCTTATCTTTCCACAAGGCACCAAAATGGATCCTTATAGATTCTTATAGGTTATGTGTTCAAAATATGTCCCTAAAATGGGTTTATGAAAAAAAAAATTAGGTCATTTATAACCTTATATTCTTAGTATTACCCCTAGTAAACCAGTTTTTACCTTAATTGTGGTAATTAATTTTTACTACTTTTACTATTCATAACGTTTAAAATATAGTTTAAATTATTATATAAAAGATATAATTCTTATTCCAAATATTGAATATATTTTTCTAAATTCAGCTCACAAAAGTGTAAAAATCTAATTAAAAATTATACCCATAGATACAATGAAAAAATAGGTTTTAAAATAAGAAATGCTTATAATATAGAATTTTTTTAATATCACGATTCAATATGAAAGTTTAATAATAACCAAAAAAAGAAAAATTTAAATATAAATGAAATAATTTTACTTTAAAACCAATTTATGAAGTTATTACAATCCTATTAAGTTTATAAAACAAAATTTAATTTTAAATAAAAAACAATATTTTTCATCATTCATCAAAAAATGAAACATTTCATAAAAATACTAAATATTAACCCAAAGAAAATTTCATATGATACTTTTAAAAATAAATTTTCTTATAGTTTTAAAACTTAATTTCAAATTATGTTCATAAAGAATGTTTAAAGTGACTTTTATAAAAAAATATTATTCTTAATAAAACACTTATTTTTCTTTTAAATGATCATTATTTTATTTCTAATTAATATATTAACCGAAGTTTTATGTTTAAGTTAATACTATTTATACACTCTAATTTAATGTGTATCTTACAAATTTATATTATATTATGGTTCATTTAGAGTTTGGGTTGCGTGTTCAACAAGATGTGGATGTGATTAAATTTGAAGAAATATATTTCATGTGTTATTTCATCATGATGTTGTGTGATGAATAAACTGTTCAATATAGTGTTGTTCTTTTATAATTTCCGGGTTTTACATTCTCTCAACCTTAAATAAATTTTTTCCTCTTAATTTGATATTATGCTCATAAATAAAGGGTTTTAAATTTTAAAATTACTTTATTGATAATCCAAATCATAAAAAGGGTTAAAAAACGACCTCTTAATAAAAAAGAAAGGGATGTATATGGGTCATAATGAATTTCACATAACTTGGTTTCCTATTTGAAGAAAATTTCTATAAATTAAATTTATGGATATAGAATAAATTTATTAATAATTATTGAGACTAATATAGGTAATTTATCACAATAAAGAAAATTATAATTAGAAATTTGACCTAAATATTATAAATATGTGATGATTTAAAAGATCATTCGATTCATCGAATATGAAGTTTATTGGAGAAATTTTTTTCTTCAAATTTATTTTCATAAATTTTAGTAATTATTCTACAATCTAAGTATATATAGAAATATAATTTCTTTATATGTTTCTATTTCAAAGAAATAATTTTATCTTTTGATTGTTATTTGATCAATTTCTAATTCATCTATAACTCCAATAAATAAATTTTTTATTCCAGAAGCACTAAAATTTTCTTTTACCAAATTGTAAATTTTATAACATTGTGATACTTATTTATGAATATCTCTAACTAATTTTAAAAAACTAATATAGTTAGCATTATTTATCTAATACATTAATCTCTAAAGATTAATAGCTACAATACTTTCTCATCATTAATATTAATTAATTAAATTGTTTAGAAAAAAACACATAAATATTAATAATCACATATCATAAACCAATGTTAGGTTTTAAACCCTTAACATATTTATTTAGTGGGTTCAGGACATGTGACCTTTTCGAACAAAATGGCCTCTCACTCAGTATGTGGGTTGTCACGTTTCTAAAACTGTAATAATATAATTCTAACAACATTAAAAAACTATAACAACCCAGAAATACCTTAATATCAAAAATAGGATAAACCCTAAAGGTTACCAATAACATTAATCTTATCACAAAAAAATTAAGGGAATTATTCCATAAAAACGTTTTTATTTAACATATACTTAAAAACTTGGTTGTATTTCCATTAATGTTTTTAAAAAAAATTCTTAATCAAGTTATATTCCTATAACAAATAATAAAAATTAGGTTTTATGAATTCAAACTTATGAGAAACCTAAAACTTATATCCCTATTCTAGTATCCATAACACTTAAGTTAATGAAGAAACAAATTCCTCTGAAATTTTATAAAATCAATAGATGATTCATAATTCTTATAACCAAAGTAACATAAGAAAAAAACTTCCAAAATTTAATTATTTAGTCCCAATACATAAATACATAATCTATTTTATTTTAGTATATAACTATCCTTAGTCTAGGGGTTAATCTTTAGAAGAGGTCATTAACTAGAATAATTATTATGTTCCCTACATTAAAGACAATAAACAATAAATGGATCCCTAGGATGGGATTTATTTCCTTCCATCATGCTCTTCATTGTTTCTCAAATATTCATTACTTTGTGCACTTATTTTCCACACATAAAATAGTTTCCCACTCTTTTGAGATGCCACAGTGTCCCATTTTGAATTTATGACATGATGGAAATTGAGCCTTCTTTCCTCTATGGTCTCCATCACTCGATCGCTTAGTGAACTTCATTGTTCTGTACATTGGTCAGTCTAAGAGTTTTTTATTGTGTATGTTTTTAATTATATTTTGGGACAACTGATTAGGCATAATCATTATATCATTCTCTCCAATTAACATCCCATTTGTTTGATCATAGTCACTACATTTTCCTTCATTTTAAAATTTAACAAGATTACTTTTTTTATCACATGAAAAAAACCAAAAATCATTGTGTAAGAAATAATTATCATATTGGTAAACCATATAATAGTGAAAAATCATATATAGAATGTCTAAATCATGACTTCTTTGGTTTATCCTATTCAATTGATTTTCATTTATATTCAAATCCTTTATGATAGTTGGTAAATAAAATGCGATTTTGCCAAAGTATGTCCATCAGGAGTACCAAACCAAGTGTGCAATAACGACTATTTTCTAGTACTAGGTAACAATCGAGCCAAAATCTACGTGCCTTTTTTTGATATATTAAAACATGGTACATTTATTCCTAAACCATATCCACTTGTAGTATCCAAACATAGATATATTTCTTGGAAAAACCAAACAATATCTACCTTACCAAAACAAAAGAATGTTCTTATATACTTATACTTATTGTATATAATAGGGTGATTTAAAATATATTTATCATATATATAGATCCAAATTATTTTACAAAATATCCTCTATTACCAACTGTAATGACCCTATCCCCATTAACTCAGAGCTGATGTCTTACTATATTACATTGGTATAAGATACAAAGCATTTCATCCCAAAAGACAGAATAGTTTATTAGTATTGGTAAAAAAGATACATACATGATTTTTATATTTTATTTGAAAATACAAATTAAAGTTTTTTTACATAATTATTCCCTCTATCGTATCCTTCTATATCATTCTTATTACACATCCTAGATTCCTAGGAAATGAATCATGATAAGGGTGAGCTCAAATACTCAGTAAGGGTTGTGTTTGGAGAAAGATATCATGAATCAATAATAATAATCCTTGAAATGAAAATATATAAATAGACATTGAATTTAAATAATTTTACAAGAATAATAAATATAGAAGGGTAAATAACGAAAAATGCATTCATTTTAATAAATAACCTGACTATCATTACTAGATAAGTCATAATAAATATGGAAAGGTGAATAACTTAAAACACATTTGATTTGATAAATAAATATATAATTAATTGAATCTATAGATAATATAATTGATAAAATCACATAGATAATAATAATTCAATTACTAATAAAAGAAAACTCTTTATAATTGACTATCAGGATCTCAGGCATAATGATAATGCTGATGTGAAGACCTTTCTCAAGATAGTTCTAAACTGATGTGTGGGTATACAAGAGAAAGAAATTTAACTATGGATAATAAATAGATTTTTCTCATGATACTAAATATGTATTAACTATTTATCTATAACTAGGATCCACCTATATCTACATATCCATATTATTCCTCATATATTAAATAGTTTGTTTTATTCAAAAACACCTTGCCCTGTCAACAAATAAACATATTGAGTAAATAATATGGATTTGTCAATATTTCCCTACTTAATAAAATAATAATCACTGAAAATTGTCATATTTATAAATTAAATATAGATTAAGAAAAAATTATATCTAGGGTAAATAATATGGATATTTAGGTGAAATTTAATATCCCATGATACTCAAAAAGTATATATTTTAAAATAATGTTAATGAATAAAAAATGAATCAAGGATGTGAATGTCAATTCATTCCTTGGAAGAAATAATCCAAAACTATCCATTTAAATAATAATTATTGTATCAATGAAACATATTCCTGGTAGAATTATAAGTAAAATAAAGCAATTTTTCATTGATGAATACAAATAAGATGAAATTATTCTCAAAACATTCTTAACGAAAATATACTTTTACCTTTGAAAATAACTTGTAAAAAAAATTCCACAATGATAGGAAAAACATTTTATTTTAAAAATATTGTTTAAAAATTTTAAAGGAATATTTTAAGAAATTATTGTTCATTATGATAGAAAATTGCATACATTCCATATAAGTTAAAAAACATTCCTTTCACAATATTCTAAAATTTGAAAAATGCACTTTATTCTAAATAAAAAAATAATATTCCATTCAAAACATTTTTAAAAAATTCAAACATCGTTAAAAATTACATTATAAATAATTTGGGTGATGCTAAAAAATTTGATAACATTTTCTGAAAACATATATTTTTATGAAAATGGATTTTCAACTGAAAATAGAAATAGAGTTGGATTTTATTAAAAGAATTACCTCTATCATTTTAAGTACCAAAGTGTTGGGAAATGGTATTTTTACATAACACATTTTGAATGACTAGAGTATTAAAAATTAAAGGGGTCTATTATCCAATGATCAAATAATTTCTTTTAATTTAAATCCAATCCTAAATAATCTATATTAAAATGATATTGTGAAATAAACTCTTAAAAATATTATAACACAGAACGGGGAACTAATAACTGAATAAATTATATGTATAAAATCTTGATCCACATTAAACAAGTTCAAATAGTACATATTATATTCAAAAATAATTACGATCATAATCTACAGATATTAAAGACAACGATGAATTAATATAACCCAATGAAAATAAATTACCACTCGATAATTTTCAAGTGAAATTCCATTGGATGAAATAATTATAAATAAAAACAAAAAATCCATGATGTTTGAATTAATAAATATATTACTTATAAAATGTGTATTATATAAACCATATAAAATAAATTAGGTGCCTAACAAAAAAATATGCCTCAATGAATGGAACTTGAGATGAAATCCCTTTCCTTGGGATTACTTTTAATTGAACATTATTTAACATCATCTATATCGGTATTATAAATTTTATTAAATTATTATAAAACAATATTATTTTTAATAATTTCATATATTATCCTCTTATAACATCATATCACACTTTCGTTATTAATATTTCATTATTTTCATTATTTTGGGTGTTAATTGCCTTGTTTTGTCAGGCGTGTTTCTTCATGAAAGTCCCAATTATTTTATATATGATATAGATCTGTCACATAAAAAATGATATTAATGTAATAAATATAAATTTTTTCGTTATAAGTATTTTAAGATCAGGATTAATGTTTTAACATGTATAACGGATCACATCGCTTCAAGGATATGTGTGTCGTATATATGATGGGTGACATTATCATTACCTTAAAAAGTGATAATGTTATAAATTTGGATATATATTAATATTAAATAATCAATATAATCTACTATATATCACCTTTATTTAATAAATTTATCCATTTTTACTTTCAATGTAAAGTATATGTCAAAAATGAATCACATCGCTTTGCGGGACGGTAGTTCTCCATACACATGAGTGGTGTTATCATATTTTAAAAAACATGGAAATTTATATATTCTATGAGATATAATAATTAAATAAGTATAATAATATAATAAATAACATATAAACATATTAAATCAATCATTATATCCAGCTTTGAAATGTGGTTACTGAAAATGAATTAAATCTGTTCGTGAGGCGGCAGTTCGGCATACACACGATCGATGGTTTCGTTTCCCATTTGATGAAATAAGATATATTTATAGTTTATCCCATTTACATCATAACATACCAGTATATGATAGATAATTGTTTTATGATATTATAATTTTTAAATATTATTTTAGAGAGGTGTATGAACAAGTAAAAGAAAAACATTCATTTAAGAACATTACCTCTTCTTCGTGGAACATCTTTTGGTTTGCACCACAGAATTATTATGATAGATTTATGATAAAAACAATATATCATGGATATTGTGTGGGGATTAATAAATAAAATTGGTATGGATTGTTTGAGCCAAATGTATTTTTATGTTTGAAAGGTGTAGGAGAGGGGTGGCCTTCTATAAGTGGGAGAGTAGACAAACATGGAATTTTTTAAAAGATAAAATTACATCCACATATTTATCAGGCCACAAGACTCCAAAATAAGTAATTATCAAAAATTAAACGTGACAATATTAAAATACATTCTTAAACATGGTTTATCAAATGTTTTTAGGTATTTTATAACCCTTAACCTCTTAATATAACTCCCCAATAAAACATTTTTACCTTACCTAAAGTAATTAATTTAACTTCATTTACTATTCATAATGGTTGAAAATTAAATTGACCTTATTAGATAATATAAACTATTATTATTCCAGTAATGGAATTCATTTCTATATTAAAATAATATATGTTTCAATATGAAATTTTAAATTATACCCACATATGAGATAAAAAAGCGGGTTCTCAAAAAGAAACTTCTCATAGGTATAGAAAAAATTATTATCAAAATTTGAAATGAAATAGATTCCATTGATATAAAGTGGTTAAAATGTAATATAAATGAACTAATTTAACTTAAATTCAAATTTAACAATGTATCTTGACAATTTTAATTATTTAAATGAAATTTAATTTTTCAACAAAAAATAGTATATTTCACAATTCATCAAAAAAATGAAACATTTTAGAAATATAAAAAAACATCACCCTAATAGAATGTTGATGTGATAATTTTAAAAATAAAGTAAATTTTAGAAAAAAAATTCTACAATTTTTAACAATTAATTATAAACTAGTTTTTCATAACGCAACTAAACCTTCTTTTAGAAAAAAATTCAATTTTTCAGAAAAATAATTTCTTTTTAAAGATCATTATTTTATTTAAAATGAATAGATAACCATAATTTTCATAATTTATTCAATTATATTCATACCCACAAATATAACCCCATGTTTATAATTTCATGCTATATTATGGTTTATTTAGACTCATGTTGGTGTGTTACTCAAGCTATCATAGATATCTAACTTGATGAAATGTATTTTGTGGGTTGTTAAATCTCGGTGTTGTGGTTTCATATGCTATCGAATAAAATATTATTATTTTATAATTTTAGGTATTACATTTATATGAACCACTATATTCCAATATACCTTCCCCACTTTCCTCCCCATATCTTATATGTTTTTTCTCACTAAAAGATAAACCTAAAAGGCTTAATATATAAGACAATAGTGGGTTTCCAAAGACAAAATTGAATTCTGAACTAGTTATTTCTTGTTTATGTATTCTTGTATTGGATTAAAATCTTATTTAACCATTATTAAGTAATAAAATAATAATATTTGATATATTTAAATTTTATTATTATTATGATACAATGCTTTTTCATCTCATTTTCCGTTCTATGCGAAAAAAAATCGTTTGTGTTTATGTGTGGACTGCCACCTCTACGAAGCGATGTGTTTCATTTTCCATCACCATCACACATTGATGGTTTCAAATATAGAATTAATGAATAGATAATATTTTTATAAAATTATTATGATTCTATAATGATAAAATTATACTTACCTTCTTACCATTTGCATCTATTAGAAAATGATAATGTTGACAATGTGTACATCTGGAATACCACCTCTATATATAAATGTGACTCATTTTTCATTAACATATTACAAATTTTGTTATATGTATAGAAATAATGAATAAATTATTAAATTATTAAATTATTTTTATACTATAAAATTAAACTATTATATTCATTATTTCATTTCCATTTAGTATAAAAATGGAAACGTTGCTCGTGTTTACATGCAGAATACTCTCTCAATGATATGACATATTTCATTTTTCATTAAACCTTTTATTTATGGATATAGAAATTAATTTGACCTATAATAATATCAATTTTAACATAAATAATATTTTTTAGATGATATAATCCTGATAAATTTAACCATAGTCAAACTACAGAGGTCATTCTTTACTTATAAACCGAACATCCTCAAAACATCCAATGTGGATTTAACCATTTTAGTAACTAAGAAAACATGTTAAAAAATTACATAAATTAAATAAATATAATGGAATTAAAATTAAAATATTTCTTAATAAATTTATAAAACTGATATAATTTTATTACTCATGAGGAAGACATAAAAACGATATGAGTAAGTACTCATTGTAAGAGATTTATCTTACATTCTCATTTTATTCCATTATTTTTTATGTTCATATTTAGATTGGGAAACTTTTATCTTCCTAAAATCATAAAACCCATATATTTTAATATCCTACAATTATTTTTTGGGTTTTAAATGTGTATTTCCCATTTATTCTTTTATTGGATAAAGAATCAATAAGTAAGTTATGTGTAAGGTTCTTTACTTTAAATTTTTTTTTAAAATTTATTTATTTCAACTCATTTTATTCCATTTCAAGGTTATTTTAATTATTATCAAGAATTTTATTATTTATGATTTAAAGGATAATAAATCTCAGGTTTCAATATTTTTTACATTACATATAATGTATCAAAAATAAATATTTTCACTATTTTTCATAGATATAATTTTTTATTTTCATTACTAAAGTGTAAAAAATATATTCATTTAAATGATAATTAAATAAAAAAATTATAAATATCTTAATTATTGTTTTTATTGAATATTATTTTAAAATTATACATGTTTATTTTTAAATAACATATTTTCCTCAATCTTATGTAGTTCTTTAGTTTTAAAAAATATAAGGAAATGAATATTTCATTTCATCTTTATAAGATAACTGAATGTTTTATTTCTTGTTGGATTTAATGCCTATTCAAATTTATTTTAAGGTTAAAGTTAATTATATATACTTTTTACTAATAATTTGGTTATTTTACCTTTTATATGAATGGTGGGTTATCCTGGAATGGATATGATAATGTGTGAGGCCGATATAGCACACTAATGCATTGGGTAATGTAGGAGATTTTACTGAAGATAGGTTACTACAATTAGATATGTGAATTGCATCGTTAGGAAATTCAATTATAAGAGTGATTATAAGGAATATTTCTCAAGTTACATTCATGTTTTTTCAATGATTTATATGGGTTTTAAAGGTAATATTTTTATTTTGTAAGGTAACAAAAATAACTTAGGATTACCAAATATTTGAGATCATTTAAAGGTGAAAGGTTTTATTTCATGGGTTCTCATGTTTTATTATGTAAATTTTATGACTATCATTTTCATTTATTACTTATTAAAAAATTAATCATGTATACTCTGGTCTTTGATGCTCATTTCATGAGTAAGTATATTATTATTTTGTGATCAAACATTTATTATCTAAAAAAGGAAAAGTTTCTTATTGGATTTCAGAAAATCCAAACCGATTAATGGGCTTGATCTTTCTATATCCCATGAGATATTTTTTCTCATCCAAATAATTTAAATACTCTTAACATTTCATAATGATATACAAGGATTATAGAATGCTTGATGGGAACATGTCTTTAATGAAGAGAAATTTCTATAAATGAAGTAATATTGTAAAAAAATATCATATATTTTTAGGAAAATAGAATTTCAGTTAAAGTATAAATTTTTTTTGTAATGGTATGGTATATAAATATTTTTTTCAAATTCTATAAAATTATAAATCCAAACGATTTTTGAAATGTAATAAATTGATACACTTGTTATAAATTATGTAATTAAGGGTTTTTTAAGTTACATGGAATTATGTTTGGGGTTAAAAGAAAATATTTACATATCTTTAAGGGGTTTGGATGATTTATATAATGATATTTTAAAAGTTTAAACTGGAATCATGGGTTATTAAGTCTATGTTTAACCATAATTTTTATTTAATTAGTAATATTTTGATTATTTATATGAAGAGAGTACTTTAAAAACATTTTCGGAGTTTTAATTGATTTCGGATATATATGTAACTTGTAAGTTTAACTTATACTATAGTGAAATGATATTTTTTGGAGGATGATTTTATAATTTGGGGACATATTTTGAAATAAAATGATAACCTTTAGGTTTAATATGATCTTTTATGTAGAGGAATTTAAGATTTATTATGATTAAATGGTTATTTGATTTTTGAAACATTACTGGAATAAGGTAAATAAAAATATTATTGTCTAATATTGGATTTTATTTTATAAATAAAGGATGACTTATATTTTTAATGAATATTTGATTTTAGTAAGGATTTATGGAAATTATGGTAATTTATCATGAAGATTATCATATATTGAGGAATATATCACTAGGGAATATACGTATTTGGTATTTGGATTTATGAGTGATTAATGTTATTTGGAGATAAATGTTAACTTTATCTTGTAAAAATATGTGGTCAAATCATTATAATCTTTTGGATGCAGATTTCTTCTAGTATGTTATAAAAAGTGTTAATGTTAGTAATTTAATAAATGATTTAAATTAGACATTGGATGTTATTGTGGAGGATTTTGACACTAATGTAGTATTTCTTCATATAAAGGTTTATTTATATTAATTATTCTCATAACTTTTGATAACCATTTTTTTTGATTAATGGATATAAATAGAATAAATAATTTTCTATCATTTTATAGCTCTTATAATCAACTAAAAATTAATTTTAGTGATTAAGGAATGAAAATTTTATCTTGAAAATTCTTTTACTGGAGTAAGAGTTGAGATAGATGTGGAAACTAATGGAAACCCAAATAAAGAATGAAATTATACTTAATAAGTGGAAAGAAATAAAATATGTATATTTTCATAAATTATCTATCTCGGCGGTCAAATAATCTTTCTAATATATCGATTATTATATAGTAAGTAACACTAAACAATCATTGTATGAATTTAGAAACTCAAATTTTTTTATTTTTCTTATAGAGGTATATGAATTTATGAAATAATAAGTTTCTTGGTATTCACATATAAATTAAACTCTCAATACATGTAATATATTATTTATAATTAAATATAATAGAATTAAAATTGATAGGATTTAATTTCATTATGGGTGTAAATTGTAAAACCCACATATTTTAAAATTCATTTTATTTAAAAAATATAGTTGATAGATTATGGAATGTCCAACACTGAGCTTAAACGAATAATGATATACTGTATATATTTATTTATTTAACTATAACCATGCTTTTAGTTTGGATGGTATGAATAGAAATAAAATAATTATGAAATATAAAAAGAAATATTTTCTTTAATAAAACATATAATCAATAATGCATTGATTATCACTTGGTTGTAAATGATGATAAAATCTTTTGAAGGCAATAGACATGTTTTTCATAAAACTACTTTTATATATGTTGTGTGTTTTCATCTTGATAGATTAATTTATCACTATTAATAAATTATTATAATAAAATATGTTTATTATATATCTAACTTAATGAATTAATATTCAATAATTTATTTTTATTAGTAAAGAAATTATAATAAATTTTTTTATGCTTCATAAATATGTTTTCATCAAAAACAAATTTCTGTTACATTTTTTGAATAGATAATATAACTAATATTATCCAATTTTAGAAAAAAAATGAAAATTTATATTTAATTTTTAATGTAAGAATTTAAAAATAAGATTATGTTTAATTTTTTTATTTTTTTGAACTGATTTATTTTTGAGTGAATAGTGAAAAGATTATTTTTTGTGAAGTCAAAAATTATTTAATTATATCATGAAATGTAAAAATCACATTAATTTTTGGATTTAGTTTTCAGGTAACATAATATCGCATTTTTTAAAGAATTTAATTAGTACCATCTTAATTGTTCTTATATTTTATTTTGATGTAAGTTTATTTTTATGCTCAAAAACACATTTTCTGAAAACATGTTTTCGGTTTCTTTTTGAAAACTAATATTAAAATTAGTTTCTCAACCTTATAAAAATTGAAAAATATAAAATGGTTTTAAAATATTAATAATCATCTCCAAATTTTGTTATAATTTAAATTTTATTTTTTGTCCCAAAAATAATATGTTGAGTTAAAAATGGATTTTTCGGGGTAAAAGTATATTAAATAAAAATTACAATTAAGTGGAAAATCTAAAAAATACCAAAAAAAATCATTTATTATTTTTTATGAGAGTTTAATTATCATAGAATCATTATTGAACTATTTTTAGTGGAATCCTTTGAAATATTTTTTGGATACCAAGAGATGTGTAATATTTAATAAATATCATTTTCACTCATTTTATATCATAAATAATTTTCCATGATTATGATATATTTAAATATAAATTAGGAATGGAAAAATGACAAATATTATTTATAATAAATTATATCCAAGTTAATAATTTATTATTAATTTCTAGATATAGAATAATTTTTTAAAATTTTTATGCATCTTCAAAACAACTCTTGATAAAGAATATGAAAAGCTCTAATAAATGGTATAAAAAATATTAAACTTGTTTATACTTAGAGGATTAATGGAATTCAAAAAATTTTATAGATACTTAAATATTATAACTAATTATTATATTGTTTAAATTAAAATTACATTATTAACTTTATGTATTTAAGGTTAAATTTTTTAATGGTTTTGAAAATGACATTAAAGGGTATTTAATGTTTAATAGTAATTTTAAATCATCCAAATATCATAAAAATGATATAATAAAACAATTTTATTAGAATATTTAGAATTTATATTTAATTTTTCATTTATTTTCCACTTTTAATTATTAAAATTAGTTTTTTGTCACTTAAATATTGAAAAGATTGTTAGAATGGTAAAGGTTAAGTAGGGTTAATGTGGAGGTTAAACCAAAAGATAGGATTAAAATAAAACCTAAGCCTATTTAGATTTTATTTTTTATTCTCTTTCAAACTTATCCTCTTTATGATAGGAAATATTTCACTTTTGATCCATTTTATATGATTTATATAGTTGTTATATATTAACATGTCATGTATTTACAATATTGCATCCCACTCCACTTATAAAAGGGGATCTCCTCTCCTATATTCATCACATCTCATGAGAGATTTATCTAAACCATTCCATTTTCATAAAATTTCATGAACATCCTTTCCATGTACTATATTTTTTCTTTCACCAAAAGACCAACATAAGAAGTATTAATTTGTAAGACAATGATGGTTTTCCAAAGAAGAGGCATAATTCTGAACTAAGTTTTTCATGCTTATTTGTTATTCTACCTACCTTAAGTATTAATTAACCATTTTGAAATAATAACATCAGTATTTTTCTTATACTAAAATGTTATTATGATTATGGTAAAACCCTTTTTATCTCATTTTTCATCATATGGGAAATAAAATCCTCACTCATGTGTAAGTGTGGACGACTATCTTCATGAGGTTATGAGTTTTATTTTTCATCACCACCTCACACAGTGGGTTATTAATATGGAATTAATGAATATATAATAATATTTTTAAATTATTATTATTATGGATGGATAAAATATTTAATACCTTCTAATAATTTACTTTCATTGGAAAATGATAACCTCACCCATGTGTAAATGGGAAATACCATCTTCATGAAGCATTGTGATTTGTTTTTCATTCTCGTATCACATGGTTATTCATAAGTATGTAAATAAGGAATAAAAATAAAATTTATAATATATTTATGAAGAAATAAAAGTATGAATATTATATACTTTATTTATTTTTCATCCAATAAAAAAATTAATATGTCACTTGTGAGTATGTGTAGATTACTCCCTCCAGGATATGATATATTTCTTTTGTCACATCCACCTTCCATGAATAGTTATAAAAAATATTTAATTTTAAAAAAAATAATTTTATCATGAATAATATTATTTTTATTATATAAAAATGATCACGTTTTGTATAGTCAACTTATTAATTTCATTTTGAACTTATAAACTGAACATATTTAAAACGTCAAACGTAAAGTTAACCATTTTAGAAACTAAATAAAACATGGTAAAAATTTATATAAAGGAAAAATGACAATGGAATGAAAATTAAAATGGATATTAATAAAGTAGAAAACTAATATAATTTTTTTACTCTAAATGGTAGACATATGGTTGATATGATTTTTAGACTCAATTTAAGGGATATCTGTTACAATCTCATTTTATTTTGAGATTGTTTATTTTTAGATTTCAATTGGAAAAATTTATGATCCTAATCAATTAAAATTCATATAAGTTATTTATAAATGTATATATATTTATTTTATATGTTTATATTCTATTTCCACTTTTTATGATATGTAATCAACAAGTAAATTACGTAAAAGGGATATTATTATAAAAATCTTGTTTTAAAACTTTATTTCTATATCTTTTTCTTCCTTATCAATTATCTTTTAAATGTCTTCAAGAATGATCTTATTTATTCCTAAAATAATGATAAAGGTAAATGTAGAATATTTTTTACTTCCTTTGAAAAGGATTAAGAAGGAATCTTCTCAATTTTTTCCATACTTGTATTTTTTTTATTTTATTTACAAAAGTGTAAAAAGAGTATTTGTTTTAATGATTATCAAATTAATATATTTACCAACCATAAAAACCATTATTTTCTTCAAATATTACTTTATATGTTTTTGTGGTTATTTTCAAATAAAATATTTTTATTAATATTTCGTATATTTTTAGTTTAAATAAATATTATAAGGAAATGGAAATTTATTCTGATTTTTATGACATAACTAAAAGTGTTATTACTTGTTGGATTGGAAGAAAATTATAATTATATTTATATTTAATGTTAAATATATGTGTGTTTAATTCATTGTATAGTTCATGGAAATTTTATATTAATGAAAAGTGATCTTGATATATCTCTCAAATACATTGGGTAAAGTGGTCGAGTTTACCTATGATAGGTTACCCCTAAGAGATATAAGAATTATCCTGTTATGTTATTATATTATAATTTAGATTTTATGGATAAAGTCAAAATTTACCTACATTTCTTTTCATTGATTTAAATGAGTTTTGAATGAAAACAAATTATTTTATAAGGTAAAAAAATACACTCATTATTTAAGGAAAATTTATGATTTTCTAAATGTGAAAGTTTTGTTTCCATTCTCATGTTTTATATGTAAATTTCATGAATATGATTTTTCTTCTATGATTTCTTTAAAAAAATTATAAAAATTTGGAAATTTAATTTTATTTTTGGAGTAATAAAATACTTATTTTATACTAAAAAGTTTATTATTTAAAACTAGAAATATTCATTAGGGTTTTTCATAAATTTATAATGGATTATATAGTTTCATTTATTTTTTATAAACCTTACTAAAGGTTTTTTTATCATCCCACATTTAAAAACCTTTTTCACATGGGTTAAGGAGGTATATGAATTATATAAAGATCAAAAATGAAATTTATTAAATCAGTCAATAACTACAAGCACCAATATATACTGAAAACAATTAAAGGTCTAGGAAATTGTGTTCCCTTACATTAGATACCTCTCAAAAATTTCTTATTATAAATAATTAAAACCAATCCATGATAAGAAGAAACTAAATCTATTATACTAAGAGTAATACCTCCCAAATTTGATCAATTCACTACAAACACTCTTCAAGAAATGGATAATTCACAGAACTAATGCTCCTCCAATGAGGAAAATAATGGGAACACATTACATAAATAAAATAAACCTCTCAAAAAAACATCATCGTTAAGAGACACCAAAAAAAACAAACCACCAAGGATAAAAACTGAATCCTCATTAACAACTCCTTTAACCATAATATTTTTTAAAAATAAATACCCTTTTAAAATAACCCCTCTTACTATATTAAACCTTTTGAAAAATTTAACCAAAATATTTATAAGGGAAAAAACTAAATTATCTAATAAATTTTATTAAAAAGACACCTAAAAATGAGTTCAAAATCCTCCAGTGTAGATTTTTTAAAATGTGTAGGATCACGCATATACATTCCAAACAGATTAAGTTATAGATAACACTTCATAAAAGTTGTAGGAAACTATTAAAACACATTATAATCATATTGATATGATACATGGAATTGTAATATAAAAATATTAAATAAACATACATGGGATACCTTGTGATACCCAAACCTAGGGATGGAATACATGCTCTAAATATATAAGTTCACCTCTATCTCTTCTTCTACAAACATTGAGACCCTCAACTCAAGATATTCATATTTATATTCATTAACCCAGAAAAGTACACATAATTATAATTCTTCCTCACATATAATCCTTTCTCCATGATCTTTTCTTCATCTCATACCTCTATCCCAATTATAATCTAAAATCAAAGATATATCACTAAGTCTCCAGCATCAAGTTGAACTCAAATTAGAGTTATTTATTTTCCTCATTGGATATAAAATATAAAAATTCACTAATAATATCTATAAAATGTTTCTCTGACCTAAACAAAATTTATAATAAATTCTAAATATATATAAACTCTTTCATATG
Organism: Viscum album; assembly: GCA_963277665.1. Lineage (NCBI taxonomy): Eukaryota > Viridiplantae > Streptophyta > Magnoliopsida > Santalales > Viscaceae > Viscum > Viscum album. The sequence continues at coordinate 1,141,263,675 of OY728159.1, read as the reverse complement.
ATTTATCATTTTCACTCTAGAAAAAAATCCTTCTTGAAAAAAACAAGAATCTCCACCCATAACATCTCTTCATGATTTACACTCTTCAGCTCCCACTATCCTTGATCCACCTTCCAAAATAATCCAATCACCAAATAAATCAAATTTTATTTTGTTTCCTTACTAACTCAGAGGAAACATCAATCTTATCATAAAATTATTTATCATCATAGATATATATCCTAGTAGTAAACTTTTTTACATCATCTCTTTGAATCTTCAAAAATGTTCTATCCCAAGATTTTGATTTCTCCTTTACATTCCTAAAATATACATGATTTTACAATAGTATATATTTAAATAAAATAATAATAGTTAAAAAAACACAAATATATCCTCCTTATTATATAAGATAACAATATTTTAACAAAATATTACAACCCTAATACGACCCTTCACAAATCCACATAACCACATCCCACTTCATTTATCAACCATACACTACCAAAAAATATCTTCCATAATACCAATCCCTTGCTATTTTAATCAATTAATCAATCCTATTTTTATTTTATTAAAGGAGATTTAAAAAAATAGCGTAAAACAACAAAAACAACAAAGATAAAAAATCCATAAGATAGGAAACTATGAAGGTCTGAAGTATTGGAGATTATGAGTGTCCCCTCTTGTAAAATTCACAACTTCAATGTACAAGGAGTTTATATCAGATTTGAGGATGATATTGAGACCATGTGATGCCACATAGGTGAGTTGATCAGCTACCTTGTTTCCCTCTCTCCAAGTGTATAAGATGTTTTTGTTTTTTCTAATGAAACCCATAAACCTTCTCATAACATAGGATATAGACTAGGGAGTAATGATCCTTCCATGAATTTAGTCATTGATAATACTAGAATCCATTTCAACCATATCCAATTATATATTCCATTTCCTAAAAAGTTTTAGACCATCAAAAAGAGCCAATGCCTCAGTGGGCAGGGATTTTCCTCTACAAAAGTGAGCTGAAAATTCCAGAAGAAACGGATTCATTGAATCTAACACAAAACCACCACCTTTTATGTCATTTGTGATACACTATCCATTAATATTAAGTTTTTGACTAAGGGGGTGATGGATCTAATGAACCCAGATACTTGGATTATTGGAGGCGGTGAAAACATTTCCCACCCAGAAAGGTGTAATAGAGGGATCTACAAGCCATTTTTTATATAGTTGAACCATATCAACTAGCATGAACTTTGTCCTTAAAACTAGAAACTTCCCTAAGTATTGAATTCCCCTGTGTTTGACCTTGTTCCTTGCAAAAATAATACAACAACATCCAAAACCTATATTTAATATATAAGATTTCTTATTTGAGACAGCATCCCCTGAACTAACAAATCAATGCTCAATGAAAGAGGATTCACTTTACTCTAAGGTGAAAAATACTAGTGAAATCCTTGAATTTCCTCTACACTTCTCAAGACCAGTCGCTATCAAAAATAAAGTGTGCTGATCTTTCCTCTCTGGTCTCCCTATAGAAAAAACATTTGGATTCTAGGTTTACATAAATTCTTTTAATATTATAATATGTATGTAAATATATATTTATAATCCTCTAAATATAGAAGTTGAGTTTAAATATAATTTCCATAACCCAAAGAGTAGAACCCCAGGCATTTTGAAGCATTGTTCTAGTCGTCACCCTCTAATAATCCTTTTTCGAAAAATATCCTAAAGTTGATGTGGTAAAAACACATTTTTATATTTATATTATAAGATAAATGAGATTAAAAATTGTACATTTATTACTTTCCAACACATCATTCATAAACTTTGGATACCTTCTTTCTTATCTGAAGGTGATGTATATGTCTGGATAGCCCAAAAACCCATGAAAAACATTGGCCCAATTATTATGCAAAAATGATACCTCCCCTCTTACAATAATTCATCTGGTATGATGTTTAAGACATTAGGTGTGGGGATAAATGATAGACCATAATGATACTTGTTTCCTGATAGTATCCCTCCAACCAAAGCTGGATTTAGGTACTAAAAATATACCCTAGAGCATATGTTCTTCAATAACCTCCCAAGTTAGCTTTTCCTAGATTTCATGCAACATTCTAGAAATTATCCTTACGTAAATACCATCCTCTTGAATAGGTATTCTAATCCTATTCCATGATGCTTATTGTCTCATACCATCCATTTGGGAATCTCATATGAAATCAGACAGAATATTTTCAATCATGTTGATCACTCCCTTTGGCTCTTTTGTGGAAGAGAGAAAATGACTTGGTATGGAGGGAACTACGTTATTTTCCAAAGTGATTATTCCACCTAAATATAATAAATGATTTTTAGATTTTAGAACATGGATCATTATTCTTCCAAAAATATGGTTGAAATTATGGATCTGTATTACTCAAGGAGAAATTAGAGTGCCCAAATACTCTTTGGGGAGAGACCCTCTCCCCATCCCCAACCTTTTTTTGTAGGTAGTTAATTCTTATTTATGTAAATTTATTAGAGATGAAGAATTGCCTCTTGTTCCTATTAATAATGTGTACACTCTAGTGATACAATTATTGAAGGATTTATTAATACAATAAATGGACCTCTTACCATGATTGATGAAAATGATCGAGTCATCAAAAAACATGAGATGGGAGATGCCCAAAAGACTAGCATTTTAGTAATAATTATGGATTTTACAATGAAAAATATCCTTATTAATGTGGTGGCTGAGAATTACTTGGGAGAGAATAAAGATAATCGATGATAGAGGGTCCCCTTGTGTTATCCCACAAACAACCTTGATGAACTGATGATTCTTTCCCATGAAGCGGACTGTTAGCCATGAGAAGTTGCAACACTTGAAGATAAAATCCATAGACTAGGGAGAAAACTCATATATCTTAAAACATTTATGATGAATCTCTATTCAATCCTATCATATTCCTTCTCTGTATCCATCTTTAAAAACCATATCCAAACCATGAACTTTGGTGTTAAGATCCATAATGACTCCTTAAGTAAGAGAAATAGCCCCATGTATAGGTCTTTCTTTAACAAAACTGTGAGGTACCATAGAGATCCATGGAGGAATATGAATGGATAATATTCTGTTAATGACATATGTAAGAACCTTATACATGAATTTCACATATTAATTGAATGATTGTGATTAAGGAGGATGGGTTTCTTAATATTTTGGATGAGAATCATGGTGGTTGCGCAAACTGCACGAGGGAGATAACTTATGTGGAAAAAATCTTATATGGCCATCACCATATCATCATTGACCATACATCATGAAGCTCAAAGAGAGACCTAGGGAACCCATCTTGTCCTAGGTCACTTTCCAGATAGAGTCTCTTCACCGCCTCTAATATCTCTTCCCCATGTGGAAAAGGTTCAAGACTTTCACTATCAACCACATACACCGCATTAGAAATAAAATTAGTAATTTATTCATTCCCCATTGGATATACGTCAGTCATCCAAGGGTTTGGTCTTGCAAGAAGATCCTTTATAAAACCCTTATACATTCCTCTAACAACATGTCAGTCATTAGTGTAAGAACCATCCTCCATTTTAATGTTGGGACAAATAGTCCTCTATTTTTTGATGCATGCATGTAAGTATGTTGTGTTTTGGTCCCCCTCACAAATACATTTGACACTCAAATGATCAAGAGAAGTAATAATCAAATAGAATATCATAAATGAAAATAAAATTTATTTAAATTTTATTTTCTACAAATCATCATACATTGAACTTGATATATGTTAGATACACACTTTTTTAATGGGTGACTGAAAAAATGAACATGCATTATTGTCATGATTAATTATTTATATTTTCAAGAAATATACTATTTGAACATATTATGTCGCAAACCATACTGAGTTGACCCTGAACCGGTCAGCCATGCCAAACTGAGATAATTCCTTGAGGTGATCCTAATCCTCACGGTATGGCAACAAGCACCTGGGGAATCCATAGAGTGAAAAGAAAATGATTTCTCTCACTTATAAACAATTAAACAACTATTATAAAGAAACAGACACCCATGTACACATTTATATAAATGTTTAACTGAACAATATTTGTACATGGAAAAGAAAGTACAACTAAACCAAACAACTCAACCAACCGATCTTGACCACTAACTATCTCTATGTGACCCTAGTGGTAACTCTCCCACACAATTACCAATGTTGTCCAAGGCGGTTGTACTCAAGCTAAAACCTACACAAGATCTAAAAACATAATAAGCCTATAAACGTGAGTATTAAAACTTAGTAGGTTAGCCCGATATTCTATCCAAAATGAACTTGCAATAAAATAATGAAAAATCACTTTCAATTTTGAAATAAAATATATAAAATTATTCCTTTTAAACATGGTTCCACACTATAATCAATATAAAATAAAATGGTTGCAAGTTTTTCTAACCAGGAAATTCTAGTAACCAATTTCAAAAAGATGCAACTTCAAAATAAAAATAGATTTCAATAGGGCTGATTTAAGGAATGCTCAATTTTATATAAAACACACACACTACAGAATTTATCAACCAAAAATAATGTTTGTCGACGGTGAGTACAGAATATCCAATGTGCACAAGTCACGGGAACACCCCTAGGTACAAGTCCGTTGTGGTCCCTAGGTACCATTTATCTCGGTGTAAAAGTAACTATAAAAATATTCATTCTCAAGCATGATCCACTAGTAGGGAACAAATACCCATAACCTAGTGGTCCCCAACAACATCATCATAGTTTAGTTGGTGTTTTCATTGTAATACTTTCTACGTGAAAGAGGGACGAAATCACATCGGATCACTTTCATACAAGTACATGACCACCCCCCAAGATACCTAGGATTCCCTTTAGTGATCAATTAGGTTCCACATATTATAAAATAAACTTTTCACATGTAAATTTCATTCCCAAATCATACACACACAAAAATCCCACAAACACTCTTTACATTTCTTTCATGGGTCAACAATCCACTTAAAATTTTCATTAAACAATTCCTAGAAGTATAAAAAGGATTTACACATAAAATACATTAAAAAATGCACTTTTGAGGACAAAAACCCACCATTGCAAAATTAAATCAGATTTGGAAGCCCCAAAATCATTTAATAAATCAATTTCATAGACCATAAAATGGGTCTGAATTATACAACATGAAGTACAAATGAAAACAATTTATACATGAAAAAGGTCAAATGGTCCATTAAGCATTCTTCACAAAAACAAAATTTATCAAAAGAAATAATTCCAATATTCATAAATAGTTGTAAACACACCACTAGTAGTAATATAAAATTTTTTTAAGCCCCTCAAAAACTTAGGTTACACATTAAAAACCCATCCATTTCTACAATGGTTCCAAATGCGCCATTTATCAAGCACACAAGAAAAAACACACTAAAATGAAACTCACATAATTATAAAACCCAAAACCATATTTATAACCCTTATAAGTAACAAAAAAAACATTGATTCACATACTTATAAAATTTTTCATACGCCAAAACAATCATTTTATATCACCTTGAGCCCAAAAAAGACAACCGAGCACTTTTGTGAAAACGAGGCGTGCAAAAATTAATAAGACAAACTCTATTTAACACTAAAAATGTTATAAAACCACATTTTCCAGAAAACTATTTTCTTAAATATATAAATATGTTATAAACATTATATGTTAGGTTCAAAAACAAATGTATCATTTAAACAAACACTTAGTGTGCAATCTTTAACCAAAACAACACAACTTTCACAAAACAAGGCATAAACTACCCTTGTTGCACACTCAATAATTATAAAAGGGTAAAAGAACAGTACCTAGAATATATATAAGGTGAAAAAATACATAAATAGATGAATATTGAATTATAAAGGATGTTCTTGAAAGAACATACCTCAAAACCAAGGCGGAATGGAAGCACACACCAGATAACACCTTTTGATGGTTTATAAACCTTAAAAATGTGAAAACCGGACCAAAATGATAACAAAACCTATCATATATCATGGGAAAACATATCCTTTGGTCTTTTATGACTATGTGAGAATATAGAGCCCATATAAATTGGAAGGGGAGGAGGAAGTGGGAGAAAGGAGAAAGAAACTCACCTTGATAACTAGAGAACTCTTCATCTTCCTATAGATCCACACCCTTAGATGTCGTGGAATGAATTTTAACTCAATGTAGAGTCTCCTTAGGTCTAGGAGAACCAAGTAAATAATATTTGGGAGAAAAGTGATAAAAATGAAGGATTTTTTAAAGAAAAAAATTACCTTTTCAAATCTGGATAATTTGAGAAACCTTGAGGAAGTTGCCCTAATCCTCAATGAAGATCTGGTCTAAAGAGAGAAAATGGAAAATGGGGGGTGCACCTAGGGTTTTTGGGCTCTTGTAACTGGTTTAGTAACCAAAATTTATTTAAAAATGAATATGATTTAAAATAAAAATATATATTTTTTCTTAAAATTGGAAAATGGCTCATAGGTTGGCCCCACACCTGAATAAATAACACAAATCCACCAAGATTATATATTCCTAAGGGGTAAAATTAATATGTTTGTATTAATAGATCAGGTGAGGCCATGTGGGAATTGGAATGGGGGAAAATTTTAAATAACAAAGGATATATAAAAGAAACAAATTTTGTTTTTAAATATGGTAATGGGCTCATGGTTTGGCCCAAATCTAGAATTAACCACCCTTTTAACAAAAACTCCCCCAAAGAAGATATAGAGAACACATAGTAGGATGATTATAGATATAACTAACTTCAAAACTAAACATTAATCTCACCCAAAACCCATTACTTAATCCTCTCGCCCAAAATTAAACAACACCTACCAACCACTTCCCAAGAAGCAATGGAAGGATCAAGACACTTATTCACAACCAATCCAAGATTATATTGTTGGTCCTTATCCAGAATATCCCAATGAACATACCAAACAAAATAAAATCAAAAAATAAAAATATTTTAAGGAATTCCAGAATAGACTCCCCACCATTAAGAACAAACCAAAACTGACCAAAGAAATTTTCCAAATGATCTAGAATCGGGCTTCTCCCATATAGGTCAACCAAAACTCCATTACAACGACCTACCAACCCAATCCAAGAAAAACACAACATGATCATTTAAACTGCTTGCTTCTAAATAGAGGGGACTAGAACTCGGCCAAAAAATCTTACACGAACAAAAAACCACAACCACACTTGGAGGGGAGAGAAGTGGCCCAATGATTATACCACTGAAACCAACGTTGAAAACCACCCACTAGTATTCAACTATGAATGGATAAAATCAAAGACCACACCTGATTCACATGGGTGTTCCACACAAGAAAAATGACTGGAATCTCACATCCAATATGGTATAAGTATAGACATTTCATGATGGGTATGAAAACCATGCCCTTTACGGAAAAATGAAATTCAATGTGATGAGAAACCAAAATAAAATTTTCAAATCCACCTCACTGTAATAGTGGAGGCACAAACATTACCAAAATCCTCACAACCAGCACTAGTATTCCAAACTACATGCCAGATTCACTTCAAGACATATGGTTGGAGCTCTAATGGTTGAAGCATCCCATACCTCGTAGTCAGAAATTAAGGATCACAACACCCCCATTAAACTCACTAGCATAAACAAAAACAACTTTACCCAAATATAGATTTGGAAGACACATATCACCATTATCTCTCACTTTGAACAGGAATTATAATGAACAAGGAACGTAGTGAAGCCCATCAATTTCACCGATAACAACTACCACAACTGAGAAAATCATCATATCAGGAAGGTGCTTTAATCCAATCCCAAATAGCTCTATATTTCATCAAACGGTTAGGGTCATCATTCAAAGATGTGGATTTAAACCTTTAAACAAATACTTAAATTGATCAACTATAAATATTTCCAACGAAAAACCATACATGGTCACATCACAACATCTAACAGATCTTTAGAAACCCACTGAACATTACTCAAAGACCGAGCCACCAACAGGATCATATCTCAAGAAATGACAAGAGTATGACTTCCAAATCACAAGGAAGCATACTGAGTAAACAACACTTCAAAGACATAGTAAAAACAATATATATAACCATCGGTTTACAAACAATTGCCACAATTTTTCAACTCAAAAAAACTTTGGAAAAACAAACTAACTTGGTGGATTTCCACATTTCCCAAGGGTATTTCATCAAGTATCACTCACATGCACATTTCAAGGACACCCCAGGGACCCAACGACCATGCCATACCTAAACTCCATCCTAATATTCATAAAACTATACATTTGAGCACCCATGAAAACACCAAGGTCTCAAAAAACAAAATCATTCCAAAAAAATAATGTACATTTCTGAGGAAAACTATCCACAAATTCAAAAACCCATTTCATATTTTACAAAACAAAAAACACTTCATCAAACCCATTTTATTGAAAACCTACCGCTTTTCATTTTGAACAACTTTCAAAACAACAATGTCATTCCAAAACCCCTTCATATTTTCAAAAATCCAGAAAGGTCAATTTTCAAAATCTGATTAGCATAGAGACCAAGTCCCTTTGTTGGAAAACACCAACCACTCAAAACCAACTTCCAAAACCAATTAATCATATTAAAACACTTCTCAACAGCCAAAAACACACCATTTAAAACAATTTTTCAGAATCACCTTAAAATGATTCATTCTATTAAAAAATTTTATTTCAACAAACCAAAAAAGTTTGTATTTGGTAAAATCAAATCCCTTTAAATAATTTCCACATTATTCCAAAGAATTGATTCAAAAAACCCATATTTACAAAAAAATCAATATATTAAATTTCCAAATACAATTTCTACAATTCTAAAATGAGGATTTTTTAAAATAATTTTGGAATTCAATAAACATCCAAGACACCCACAAAAGGAAACTAGTGTCAGTGGGTGACTTGACTATATAGTTGGCTGCCACATGCCAAACACACCACCAACATGGAGATAATTCTTAGGACCATTCCCCAACACCACATAGCTTTATAGAACCTATGATATCATATAAATCATTAGTCCAACTACCCTTTTTTTATACAATGATCAAACAGCCAACAAGAACCAATGACACTAATTAAACTGGACTTCCCATCGAAACCCAAGGAATGGATCGAGAAAGAGTCTGCAACGCTATTCCCACACATAAACCTCATATCCTGAACATTCTACTAAATATACCTTGACAACCCACCAAATAAATAGGGAACTCTAAAAATCAAGGTTGGCTAAGATTCGACCACCTCTGATACCATTTTTTCAAGAACGATCCTGAGTCGACGTTGAACCAGACACCCAGGCCAGCTCATGACAAGTCTCGAGAGGCATTCCTGATCCTCCCAGTATGGCAACAAGCACTAACAGTATTAGTAGAGTAAAAATGGTACAATTTATCCTACATATAAACAATTAAAAATCTAGTGGAAAGAAATCGACATCCCAGTACACATTTATATAATAGTTGAACTAAGCATTATTTTTACATTGTAGTGAAAGAACAACTGAACCAAACAACTCAACAGACCAAACATGATTACTAACTATCCCTATGTGACCACACTGGTCAATATCAAACACAATGATCACATGTGTAACACTCTAACCCTAGTTACCCAAAGCCAGTGTATTATTTTAAAACATTGGCATGTTACAAGGAATAATGTTTGGAAGGACTGATCAATTTAGCTATCTTGGAAAATATATTAAATACATGAAATTCATAATAATATTTCTATCATAAAACATAGAATAAATAATATTTTGAAAATTCCATTATTCCCCTAGATTAACACTACATTTCAATCATAATAAACATATTGGTATCCAAGAAAAATAAATCACAAGAAAGCGGTGATCTCAGATGCTTAATAAGGGTAAATAATTCATCAGAAGATATAAACATTTATGGAAAGATGTATAATAAAAACAGAAACCTTTTGAACATAAAAATTAACACTATATGGGAACAATAAATCAAAATTTACCATATAAACATGAACATGGATATTCTACTAGTCTAATAATCACATGTAATAACTAATTTCATATCAAGGGGATGCATAATGTCGGACATGTTAACTACTATTTCAAGTCCTTATTACAAGACCATTCACAAATATTATGTCAATGCCTTGTTCCAAGACACTAATTTGTCTCATGATACATACTGGTGCATCAAGGGTCTATATCAGGCACTACACGTCACATACTAAGTCCAATTTGTTCCTCATATAAAAAGGATTAAACATAACTTATACATTTTATTAAAACTAGCATAAGAAATGTAAATACTTTAATTATAAACCATGAATGGTATAATAATAGCACATCTATAGTCAAACATATCATTACTCATTCAATGCAACATAGAAGATTTTATTGTATTAAATCAACCTCAATCAAGATTAATATCTACTAAAAGATGTTGACATTGTTAAAAATGATCATTAAAACTCATTTTCAGAAATATCTATTTTTCATTAAAAGTAAAAAAAGATTATAAAGGAATCCATTTTAAATATATTTTTGATTAAATGTATCCCATACCACTTTGAAACTATTTAATGTAATCAACATTTTAAAATAATCATGTCCATATATGTAAATACTTAAAATCATTTTGAAAACAAGGACATTAATTAAATAGATTCAAAATAATAAATATTTAAAAAATTTAAAATGGTTATCAAGTGAAATATTCTATTAATTAAAACCTTAAAAGATTCCTTTTGAAATTTATTTTTTGAAACATGGACATGGATGATAAATATTTCCCAGTGAATGCTTATACATGAACAATCTCAAATAATAATGTGATTGAGGAGTTAACCCTTACCTTAGGTCTTATACAATTCATACATGTATAAAACTCATTTATAATGTCTAAATAATTATTATTAAATTATAAAATAACCACAAATATAAATATGATATCATATATGATCCTATAACATTTTTTTCATAATAATATTTCAGTAGTAGCATTGTTTCGAGAGTAAACTAATTCTTTTTACAATATATGTTTTGTTACATAACTCATGTTTGTTATAGATAAGATGTATTTGATTAATATCGATAAGGATATTAGATTCTTAAAAATTATTTGTCAATCATCAAATGAAAATTATTCTGAATGGTTACGATGTGGAATGAAATCTCATCTTGTCGTGGAGACAGTAAGTCCTACTTACGCACGAGTGACAATATCATTCTATTAATGGTTATATCATATGAAATTGGCTGGAATATTATATATAAAGAATCATTAACATGTTATATTTATTATTTACATCAATTATACTCATTATTATACCCATCCAAATAATTATGTGGAAAATAAAAAACTACACCACGACGTGGAGACGATAAGCCGTACGTACACACGTATGGTGACATTATCCTTCATAATATGGATAGAATAATAAAAGATGTTTGTACCATATTTATAATAACATCTAATTATGTAAAATTTTATAGATTTATTATTTTATTGTGGAAAAAACTAAGAAATAGGAAGTGCAAGAAGAAAAAACATTGAAAGAGGTGATGAAATAATTACCTCTTCTTCAGGTGCTTCCTTTTGATTTGAACAAAAGGGATCATTAAGTTGATTTCATCATCAAATACATGTCTCTAGGTTGAATTTAGGGTAGTTAAGAGGAAATTTTAATTGGAGTTTCCAATAATAAAGGCTTTGGAGGTGTGAATTTAAGAGAATGGAAAGTACCCTTTTATAAAAGAGGTGATGGTCACTTTAGGAAAATATTTAAATATTAATTTATTATATAATGATTTTTGGTTTTTAATAGCTCAAAATAAATTTATTTAGAGGATAAGGTGTGTATGGGTATAAATATTCTAAAAAAATAGAACTTAGATAAGTTTATGTCACCATATTAACCTTATCCTTTAGATTTGACTCTTAGTTCAATAGTTTAATTTTTACCATGTCATCTAGAATTGTTATACTACATGGTTAATATAGATACTATAAAATTCCATGAAAAACACAAGTGGTTAATTAATGACATATATGATATTATAAAATTTATTTGGCCTAATCTTATATTTTTAGGAATGTTAAATCATTTAATAAAATAGTATTTTCTTTTAAACACATTTATGTCAATTTTCACACTATTTAGTATTTTGTTTTTTTTTTGAGTCATAACAACTTTATTAATATTAATAAAATAAATTTAATAAACCCTAACATGTCGTATTCACATATAAATTTATTTTATGGTATAAAAAGGTTCAATTTACATTTATTTTAATATTTATAATCTCATTTATTTTATTTATTTATTGATTTGGAAAATACTATATCATTATTGTGTCAGAAATTAATTTAATTATTTAATTTCTAAAAATTATAAATAAAACACCATGATGTAGTAAATCTTTTTATATTTCAAATGAAGATTTATATTCGAATTTATATTATGTGTATCCATATGTTAAAAATGGGTTAGTTATTAAAATTTGAATTTAACACTTTTCACTCTTCTTTAAATAAAATATCGTAAATGTCCTAATATAACCCAAATGGATCAAAAAGGATATTATTTTCATCATAAGGTTGATCTGGGTATAAAAAACTTATCTAGTAGAATTAGGACAATTTTTGGTGTAATTTTAAATTATTATAAAATTATTTTTACCTTTAATTTTCCTTTTTACCTTTAACCGTGGTAAATAAAATTCAAAACATATTATTCACCAAAAATTATTTCCATAATATTGAACCACATTTAACTTAAAGTTTACAATCGGTTCTGTCAATTTTTTTAAATTCAATTCACAGAAGAGGTAAAATTTTGTTTTATGCAAATTTTCAACTGTACCTATAAGGTAGGTAAAAGATGTCAAAAAGTTCAATAAAATTTTATATATCTAATATTATTATAAAAATTAATCCAATAAATTACATTGTACTAATATATGTATTATTTATATATTTTTACATTATGATTAATTTTAAATAAAAATAATTATTTAAATGAAAAAGTCATTTTTTATGTACTATGCAGTATTTTTCACTATTCTTCAAAAATTGAATGTTTTCAGAAAAATACCAAAAAATCACCCTAACCTAATTTTCATATCAAAAATTAAAAATTGAGGTCTATTTTTTCAAATTAAATTTTTAGGAGTTTCTAAAATTAAGTTTATTATCATTCACAAAAGGACATAAAAGTAGTTCATTTAAGAAAATAATTTTTCTAAATATATAATTATTTTAAAAAAACTTATACATTTCATTATAAATATGTTTTTTTATAAAATAATTATAAATAATATTTAAAAATTATTTATTACTATTTATATTAAAATATTTAGTTAATAAATAAATATACAATTTAAATAATTATAATAATAATTTTTAGTTTCGAAGAAACTCAATCTTGCATATAACTCAAGGTGAGACGGTGTTGTGTGCAATATAAGCTATTTACTTTAAAAAGATAACATAATATGAAATCTTGGAGTGTTTCATTCTTCACTCCTTTAATAATTTGTGTCCTCACAATTTGAAATTATGCTTCGAAAATAAAAGTTTGAAAATATAAAATATCTTCGTGGAAAACCCATATCAAAAATAGGCTTAATAAATTATAGTCTTAATAAGGTGGAAAAAGAAATTAAAATGTCACCACCTAATTAGGATTTAAAATAGAAGAACATTGATGGAAATTAAAGACACATAATTGGAGGAAAACATAAATATTTATTGGGAGTGACTGAGGTCATCAATAACAAACAAGTGAATAATAAAAGGAAATTTGAGAGCCTCATAGCCCAAAATCATCAGTTCAACAAAACATAAGGTATTAGGATAAAAAAATTTAAATACATTTTAGAGGAGGGATTAATTTACTATCAAGATAAGAACTCAAGAAAACATACTTTACTTCATTACCTGTCATAATCAAAATCACATAATTTGGGAGTTCTTCGATATATTTTATCTAAATATGTTACACTATGAAATGAAGTTGAATTTTTCATTCCAGAAATTTTCGATGATCATGCGATCCATAAATAGAATAACATGTCTTTTCTTTTCTTTCACAAACTTTTTTAGAACAAGTTATCACATATGCATAAGTACACCTATAGCGAGATAATAAATTAATCTAAAAAGCTCAAATTTGAGTACAACGTATACTATCTAATAATGGATAACCTTACTATCCTTCCAAAAACTGAAAATTTACATATTTGGATAGAGGTGAACCAACCCAGCTTAGAATTTTTCTCCAATTTCTCATAGTAAAGTTCTTGTATTTCACATTCCAAACATGTTAACACCGTCATCATATATTCTCTTGAGTCATTGTAACAACATGAATTATCAGATATCCTTATTGAAAACATGCATGTTTCCTTATTCCAAAACATATTAGAATATTCCTTAATCCCAAAAAGTTGTACTCTTCAACTATGATATCATAACCCTCATCTCCAAAAATCCAAAATCAGTTATCAAGAAACTTCCATCATCCAATTCACTTATTTAAACATAACATTATTATCTTCAAATAAAGAACATATTAAGAGTTACATTCACATAAATCATATATTCTCAAAATATAATCTTACCCTTAAATAAGTTTTCTTTTCCTTTATACAAATTCAACATAATCTTGAAAATCCTTAGTGAAAAACGTTAACTGAATACTCCTTATACAACTACTTATTCATAATTCATGGATTCAAATACATAAATACTTCAATCCTCCCAATTTAATGGTTGGCATAGAATTGTTCCTTCCTCAGTTTAAAGGAATATTTTATGTCTGGTAATTGAGTAGGGTAATGCCCATGATTTCTCCAGATGAGACATTGAACTCTATAACAGTTGTTCACTATTTGAACCTTTTTCCGTATAGATAACATCTTCACCTCCATTTCTATTATTCCTTAAGGTTCTTATTCCCTTCCTCTTGACATGTAGGAAACCAAATATTATTTTCTCTATGCTTCTTAAAATTTTAACATTTATAAACATTCATATTCCTTTTATGCAATGCATTATGAATTTCATCAAGGATCAAATTTTTAATCATATATTGTGATAAAGGATTCAAAATAATCACAACATCTTTCTCTCCAGTCATATTTTGTTGCTCAAAAACGCCATATTTTCCATCAAACTCAATGTTAATCTAATTCCTTCTCATTTCCTCCATTAACTAAGACAAAAAATCACAGAGTGAGAAACAAATCTCATTGAAAAAAAACCACATAATCAAGGGAAGATATTTTAAATCTATAACATCTTAGGTTTAATCCAAGGTTATCCATGATCATTACCAAAATTCTAGGGGGTTCTTCTATACGTATTTTCAAAGTAAATCGTAGGGTTATTATCCCTAATCTACGTTTTCCAAATTTATTTGAAAGGTTTTTTCTAAAGTTCCTCTGATATAAACTATAACACGCCCATCCTTAGTTACCTAGAGATGGTGAATTTTTTCAATACATTAGCATGATACAATGAATCATGTCCCTAAGGACTGATCATTTTTGTAGTCATGGAAAATAGATTACATACATGAACATTACATTACAATTTCTATCATAAAACACATCATAAATAATCCTTTGAAAATTATATTATTCGCCTAGCTTAACCCTTCATATCAATAAAAATATAGTTCTTGGCATCTAGGGAAAATAAAACATAAAAAGGGGTGAGCTCAGATGCTCAGTAAGGGTAAATAATTCAGCAAAAGCTATATACATTTAAAGAAATGTGTATAATAAAAAAAGCAACCTTTTGAACATAAACTTAAAAATAATATGGAACAAGTAAATCAATATTTACCATATAAACATGCCCATGGATATTCTACTAGTTGAGTAATGACATGTAATAACTAATTTCATAAAGAGGGAATGCATAATTCCTGACTTATTAACTAATACTTCAAGGCCTTGTGCCAATACCATTAACAAATATTCTGTCAAGGCCTTGTTCCAAGACACTAGTTTGTCTCATGAGACATATTGATGCATCGACGTGATATAGAAGGAACCTCTCGTCACTTACTAAGTCCAATTCATTCCTCATATGAAAAGGATGAAACATAACATAAACATTTATTCTAAAACAATCATATGAAATGTCAATACGTTTACTATATACCATGAATGGTATAATAAAATCACATCCACAGTCAAACATATCATAATTAATTCAATAAAATATGTAAGATTGTATTATAATAAATCAACCTCAATAGTGAATAATATCAGGTAAAGGATGTTGACATAGTTGAAAATGATCAACAAAAAACATTGACAAAAATATCCCTTTTTAATGAAATAATTTAAAAGCAAATAAATTTAAAAAGGAATTAATTTTAAATATATTTTTGAATCAAAGAGTCCCATAAAACTTTTAAAATTTTGAAATTAATTATCATTTTAAAAAAATCAAGTCCAAATAAATAAATCCTTAAAATCATTATGAAAACACAGAAATTAATTAAATAAATTAAAAATATTAAATCTTTAAAAAATTTAAAATGAGTATCGAGTTGAATATTAACTTCAATAAAACCTTAAAATATTCATTTCCAAAAACATATTATGAAGCGTGGACTTGGATGATAAATATGTCCTAGTGAATACTTACAAATAAACAAAATTGAATAATAATGAGATTGAGGAGTTAACCCTTACCATAGGTCTAATACTCTTCATACATGTTTGAAACTACTTCATAATGATTAAATAATTGTTATTAAATTATTCAATAACCACATACATAAAAATGATATCATATATGATCCTTTAACATTGGTTTGTTAATAATATTTCAGTAGTATCATTGTTTTGGGTATTAACTGATTCATTTTCCCTTCTATGTTTTGTTGCGTAAGTCATATTTTTCTTGATAAGATGTATTTTATTCATGTATATAATTATATTTCATTCTTAAAAATTATTTTTTAATCATCAAATGAAAATTATTCTTTAATGGTTACGATGGGGAATGAAATCTCATCGCATAGGGGAGACGGTAAGTCATACCTAGGCACGACCGACAATGTCATTCTATTGATGGTAAAATCATATGTAATTGGATGGTATTTTATATATACATAATCATTAACATTTTATATTTATTATTTACATAAATTATTCTCATTGTCATACGCATCTAAATAATGAAGTGGTGAATAACAAACTACATCATGGTGTGGAAACGATAAGCCTTACGTACACATGTGTGGTGAATTTTTCATTAATAGGATGGGTAGAATAATGAAATATGGTTGTACCATATTTATAATAACATATCAGTATGTATAAGTTATTTTAGTTATTATTTTAGTATGTAAACAAAAAATAAATAGGAAGTGGAAGAATAAAATAACTATGAAAGAGGTGATGAAATAATTACCTCTTCTTTGGGTGCTTCCTTTTGATTTGAACAAAAGTGCTCTTTAGGTTCGATTTATGATAAAATTATGGCCTATAGGTTTATTTGAGGGTATTTTTTAGGATATTTGAGTAGGGTTTGTCTGAGCCAAATGGCTTTGGAGGTGTTAATTTAAGAGAATGGGAAGTACCCTTTGATAGGAGAGGTGATGGGCACTTTAGGAGAAGCTTGAAATATTAATTTATTATAAAATTATTTTCGGTATATAATAGCTCTAAATGGATTTATTTATTGGATAAGGAGGGTATGGCTGGAAATCCTCTCAAAAAATAGGTTTTATACAATTTTAGGTCACTATATAAACCTTATCTTCTAGATTTATCTCTTAGTTGAATAGTTTAACATTTACCATGTCATCTTGTATTTTTATACCACATGGTTAATATAGTTACTATAAAATGACAAGAGAACCTCATGTTGTTAATTAATAACATATATAATATTTTCTAATTCATTTGGAAAAATCTTATAATATTAGGAATAATATATCATTTTATAAAATAGTATTTGTTTTAAAAACTCATTTATGTCAATTTTGAAACTATTTAGTCTTTGGTTTTTTTGAAAGTTATAAAAATTTGATTAATTTGAAAAAAAAATATTTAATCAACCCTATAATGTCATATTAACATATAAAATTTTTGGATAGCATAAAAATTTTCAATTTACATTTATTTTAATATTTGTAATATCATTTATTTGATTCCATCATCAATAAGGAAAATATTGCATCATTATTACATCATAAAAAAATTTAATTACTTAATGTATAAAAATTAAAAATAAAATACCATGATATAAGAAATATTTTTATCTTTTAATGTATATTTATTTTTGAAATTTATCTTATGTATGACCCTATATTTAAAAATATTAGTTATTTAAAATTGAATTTAACACTTTTAACTCTTAATAAAATAAAATGTAGTAAATGTCCTAATCTAACCCAAATGAATCCAAAATGTTCTTATTTTTGTCCTAATGTTCATTTTGATCGAAAAAAACTTATCCAATAGTATTTTGGCTTGTGTTGGGGTAATTTTAAATTATTATAATATTATTTTTACCTTTGATTTCCCTATTTACCTTTAACCATGGTAAATAAAATTCCAAATATATTATTCACTAAAAATTATTTTCATCCTATTGAACCAAATTTTTCTTACCAATAACAACCATGAATTTCATATTTTTTAAATTCAATTCAAAAAATATGTGAAATTACATTTTATGAAAATTTTAAAATGCACCTAGAAGGTGGGTAAAGGACGTTAAAAAGTTCAATAAAATTTTATATATCAAATCTCATTATTATAGGATAGAAATAGTAAATTAAGATACTCAAACACAAGAGAGGTGAATTGTAAGTTATAAACATTGTTTTTTATCCTTAAGGAAAATTATGTCTAACAAAGTTAAACAAGGTAAACTCACAAACCCTATTATAGTTATTTAAGACAAACGTGATAGGTTCTTGAAATATAGTTCTGAAAAGAAAACCTATCGAATGTTTACATAGGTAAATATTATACCTTAAAGCATATAGAATCTTATTTATCATAGTACATTAAAGAATAATAATTTGTAAGAAGGTTATACTTTCCTCATTTATCAAAATATAGGAGAAATAAACTTGAAATAAAACAAGTAACAAGTATAAAATATATTAAACCAAAGAGTAGGGTATCCAAAAACCTTGGATAAAGTTACAATGATCTATACTTTCAATAAAATCTATCTTACCCACACCAGGTTAATCCCTCAATAGGAATATAGAAATCTATCTGGTTATCCCCACAACCCCTTCAACATTAAATTAGTCGGCACCTTTATCTTCATATCCTCATAAGTCCTTGAACTTTAAGGTAATCGTCACCTCTGTCTTCATATTCTTAGAAGCCCTCGATTTTACTCAGCAACAATTGGAGTCGCACGAAGCAAGATGAATAAGATGTTCAGATCCTCAAAAAACATGAGAGTCTCTCTCTCTAGAAATCACTTCACAGCATGTAATATCTAAATTTATGGAACAGTAATGAGCTCATTCAAATGATCTCTTATTTATAGGCACATCTCCAATGGTTGGAACCCTCCTCCAACTATCGTATTTTTCCTTGAATCTCAGAGGGACCTATACACATGTCACTCAACCCACAGTTAGTTATAAACAGATTGTAGTACATCATTCTATAATAATATCATGTGTATGAAAAATTAAATTATAGAACCAAATCTATTTTTTAGAGTGTAAGAATAAAATAATGCTCGGATTCTAATAATATAACCATTAAAAATATATATGACATAGAAATTAAGACTATGTTTTACAAAGAATTCAGAATATGAAATATAAATATTCTAGAGCATGAATTCCATTGAATTCAGAATATGGATTTTGAGGAATTCAGAGTTTGAATTCTGATTAATTTAGAGTCTGAATTCTGTATAATTCAGAGTGTGAATTCTGAGGAATTCATAGTCTGAATTATGTGGAATTTGGATTCTAAATTCTGAGAAATTCAGAGTCTGAATTTCAGATATTTCGAAGTTTTGATTTCAATGAATTTGGATTCTGAATTTCATAGAATTCCAAACCTGAATTTCATAAAATTCAGAGTCTGAATTTCATAGAATTCAGATTCTGAATTTTAGAGAATTTGGAGTCTGAATTTTAGAGAATTCAGAGTCTGAATTTCATAGAATTTGGAACCTGAATTTCATAGAATTCTGATTCTAAATTTTAGTGAATTCAAAGTCTGAATTTCAGAGAATATAGTTTCTGAATTTCATAGAATTCAGAGTCTTAATTTTAGATAATTTGGAACATGATTTTCAAGGATTTCAGACTCTGAATTTCAGAGAATTCGGAGTTTTAATTTTAGAGAATTGAGAGTCTGAATTTACGAGAATCCAAAGTCTGAATTTTAGAGAATTTGGAGACTAAATTTCCGATAATTTAGAGTCTGAATTTCAGACAATTCAAAACCTAAATTTCAGAAAATTCATAACCTAAAAATAGTTCACTCTATACCAAGTTATTTTAAGATTCTAGGGTTTTAGATATATATCATAATTTTTGACATAGTAAAAAAATGAGTTTTATTTTTAAGATTATAAAATGAGACAATGAAAAAAAAGGTAAGGACACAAATTTCCTTAGAGAAGGGAAATTTCCCTTATTAAAATAATCCTTAGGGAAAAAAACTTTCCATAAGATAATGTGTTTGCGATTTTCAAAACACAGAGAAATATAAAAGTAATAGGGAAACCTTACTGACTCAACAATCTCCCCCCTTTTGGAAAGCACAAACATCCTTTAAAAAAATAATATTAGGACTATTAAATGGATTTATGAACTTTAAAAGAAAAATTATCTCCCATTGCTTATGAATCATGGTGAATATGACTAAATATCCCTTAGAATTTGAAATCTTCAAGGGTTTTATTCTAGACTTCATTGAAGATATTTTTCTTTTTCTTGCATATGGAAATATTCTTTGAGATAAATCACCCTTATATAGACCTCACCTCACTTAGGGAAATGACTTCTTTACTTATTATTCTTTTCTAATCATTCCTTTCTCCACCTTTTTGATTTCTAAAAATTAATAGTGAGAATGAAAAAAAATGACATGATAAGGATTTGAACAATATACAACAACAAAAATAAAGCAGAATAATAATTTTCATTAAGATTTTAAATATTTACACGAGGAAGGTACAACAAAAAGACTAGAATAAAGGAAAAATATGTATCCCCCTTTTTCTTTCAGAATTAACTTATTCACGATGGTCTTTAGTTTCTTAATCTCTTTATTATCTTCTTAAAATTTCTTGATCAGCTATTCCTGATCCCCATTTATCTTCTCTAGTGCTTTGATCTTTTCATCCTGAGACTTTAGGATTTCTTCTTGAGACTTAAAAATATCTTCTTTCTTGCTGAACATCTCTTCAAACCCAATTCTGAGGTCTCTTTCCGTCTTCAAATTCAAAGCAACTGAATTGAGATTCCCATTCAGATCATTAACTCATTTCTTCTAGGGTTCTTGTTCTAGGTTTATCTGTTCTGAAAAAAAATTTATAACCTCCATCATCATTTTATCTCCTCTATCAAAATCATATTTTACAGTGTCTTGAATGTTATCAAGAATTCCCATATCTTCAGTCATCTCCTTGGAAAACTTAGTGACTTCCTTACAAGACATTCTATGAGTATCATACTAGATATAGAAATATTTAAAGTCAGACTCATGCTTAATGAATTTATCGATAATCATGCTAGAATAATTTGATTTCTGATTGGGTGAGTGTTGAAGCATCTGACACCTCGAGTCAATACTCGGAGATAAGGTAATTTTATAAAATAATTTCTTCAGGGACTAAATCACAAATTCTTGACCCACTGAGGACGATTCTAAATCTATTTCCCTTGTTAGTGAGGATTATTTATCAAGTTCAACGTCCTCTCTCTTTTATGAACCAATAACTTCTTTCTTAGCTACCATAACTTTATTAGTTGTATCAACTATCACCTTTTTTCCTTTATCAACTCAATAAATTGTCTCTGTAACTTTTGGGGATTCATTTTCACTATATGATACTGGAACAATTTTTTTATCATCAACATTTTCATTATCCACATCTTCCACAAGATAATCTAGTTGAAAAAGATCATGATTAATGATTTCATCATCGAATGGTTTATTTAATTATTCATAACCTTCATCAAATTCTCATGGGGAAACAAGTTTTTTTGATTTGGCCTAATAATTATGGATTGAAAAAAATTTAGAAGGTCTCCCCTTCTCATGATATTCTTCAACTTTACTTACCATATGATCAATATCATCACTTCCTTCCTCTTATTATTCTTCCACATCCACTTCCTGAAAAATATCTTCCTCTTCTTCTGGATCTATTATTACAATGTTATTTCATGGAGTCACGTGTAATGATTCTTGTAGAAAGGATTCTGGTATCTAGATTTGTTTGGAATCTTTCTCTATATCTTTGAGAAGAACTTAAAATATTTTAGCCTCATACATCTTTATCTTGATCTTCTTTTGAATTTCATTGTTCTAATATTCCTCAACAGCCTTAATCTTCCATTATTTTGCCTCAATAGGATCCAATACAATACTAGGATCTCATTCCTTCCTATTCTTATTATATTCTCTCCTCTTAGTAACCACTTCATCAAGGTAGGTCTTTTCTTATTAGACTTTGGGGTTCTGATTCAGTTTCTTAAACTACAAGAGTTTTTCCTTTGAATTCAGGTTCCTTATGCTTTCTCTTCTTTCCAGCCTTATTAGAAGTCTCAACTACTTCCAGTTTCATAGATAAGGCTTCTATTTCACTTTTTGATAAGTCATCAAATTCTTTGGATTTTTTTTAAAGCTAACCTCATCCTTTTTAGTGTATCATCACTCAGAAACAAAACCTTAAAATTTCTTAGCTTATAAATACATGGTATTTTGTACGAATATATGAAAAGAGTTATTATCTTGGATAGGATTTCCAGATACATGATAATTTGAGATTTAAGGGTCACATTCTTGATATTGGTAATAGTAAGCAAGATATACTACACCAAATTTATCTTCCTCAAGTTCACCATAAAATCCAGAACATGGATATCACTCTTCTTAAATGTATCCTTATCACCTTTTATCAGAATGAGAAATCCCTGAACCCATAATTCTAGGAAACTATGATTCATATAGAGATGGTTGATTTTTGGTGTCTTTACTTCTCTCAAACCAAGGCACTCTAAAGTCTTATCCTTCTCAAAACATACTGATTCATCAGGTAATTTATGTGTACAAAAATCTACTTCACTCTCATACAATGTTCCAATTATATTAGATAAATTATTAAAATAAATGTAATTGGTTGTCCCATAATTTTTTAGCAAGATTTTACTTCTCCCACATTCATTAAAAAAACATACTAACTCATAAAACTCTAAAAGTATCTCCAGATAAATCGGAAACTACGCTTTTAGTTTAGCTACGCAGAGACTCCCCCTGACATTCAACATGATATTTTTCATAATGAGAGAATAATACTAGGAAACGAACTTTGGATCTACTAACCTATCTCTTTAAATTTTCCATCATAAAATTTTGTTAACTGACAAAATTTTCTTCTGAGGAGATGCTTCCAAAGACATTCGATTTTAAGCAAACTGGAAATGTGGAATGGCCTTTAATTATAGAGGTAGATCTTTGATAAATAAATTTTTGAATATTGATGTGGGACAGAGAATTGGGGGCCTTTATATAGGCATTTAAGTGACAGTTAATATTCTTAAATTGATCCAATGGTTGAAACAAGCTCATTATGATCGGACAGTTGAGATGAAATCCAAATAAAAATTTTTGTAGGTTTTGATATTTTGAGGTTTTTATAAGTATAAAACCAAATTTAAGGAAATTAAATCTAAAGATGTTTATTAAAATAAGATAAATATAACAATAACTAAAATATTCAATTTCAAAAATTTATTTAAGGAAAAAAAATTTAATATTTCTAGAAAAAAATTTCAATAATAAAAAAAATAGATTTCAAAAAATTTTCTTAAGGAAGGAAAAATATATAAATTTTAAAATTTTGTTACGGAAATACAATTTTTGAAATCAGAAAAAAAAATTCTAGGTAAAGAAAAATTTCTTTTTCAGAATTTGGATTATGAAACTTTTTTATTACAAAAAAATTTGATTATGAAAAAATTTTGGTTACGAAAAAATTTGGATTACAAAAAATTTTGATTATGAAAAAATTTTGATTGTGAAAAATTTTGATTACGAAAACAATTTGATTCCAAAAAAATTATGATTACCAATAATTTTGATTACAAAAAAAATTTTGATTATGAAAAATTTTGATTAATCATTCAAATGTACTCCCCCTATGAAAAGGAGTTTCTTAATGTTAGGAGATAGGTTTCAACAAAGAGTTAATAGGGAATATTACCTTACAATTATCATACCTAAATTTTATTAAATATATTCAAATCTGTCTGAGGGTAAAGATATTTTAAAAATATCAGTAAGTTGATCATTCATTCTGATAAACTAAAGAATGGTATCCCTTTTTATTGTGTGATCCCTAAGAAAGTGATTCCTAATATCTATGTGATTTTCCTGAGATTTATGTGCATGGTTTTTTCTTAGGGAAATGGAACTAGTATTATCACACATTATCTTTTTTTGGTAAAACTCATACCATAGTTTGTGAGTGTGTGTTGCATCCACAAAACTTGGAAAGAGCTACTGAGTATTTCTTTTTTCCTGACCAAGAAACAAATTAATCTCTTAATAAATGAGAATTTCCATATATACTTTTAATATCCATTTTACATCCACCAAAATTAGAATCTGAGAAACTTTTTATTACAAAATCATTTCTAGAATTATAGAAGAGTCATAAATCCATAGTTCCCGTTAAATAGTTAAAAATTATTTTCATCACTTTTAAATGAGGTTACTTTGGATTAGATTGATGTCATTAACATAATAAAATTGAAAAAAAGAATTCTGGATAACCAGCTGTCAATTATAGTAAACTTCATATCATACCACTAAATGATGTTTGATCTACTAGTTTCCCAAATTCATCAAGATCATGAAAATTTTAGGTACTGATTGGAGTAATTATACTTTTAGTGTTGTCATATCCATACTTTTTAATGATGTATTTTATCTAATTATATTGGGATATATATGTTCCTTCTGATTTTTGAGAAATTTTAAAACCTTGTAAAAATTTTAACTAACACATCATACTCATTTCAAACTCAGATTTCATTAGATTCAAAAACGAATCAGTTAAATGTTTCTGTGTGGAACCAAATATATTGTTGTCAATATAAATTTTAACAATCAAGACATTTTTCTTATATTTATTTATAAAAAGGGATGGATTTGTTGTTCCCTTAAAATAATTGTTTTGTAACAAAAATCATTTAAGTCTATCATACTAGGCTCTAGGGGCTTGTTTAAGTCTATATAAAGATTTGGTATGTTTGAAAACATGTTTAGAATGTTTTGTGTCTTCAAAATCAATATTTTATTCAACATAAACTTCTTATTTAACATATATGTTAGGAAAAACACATTTTATATCTATTTGAAAATGTTTGAAATTAAAGAGTGTTTCAAAGGAAAGTAAAATGCGAATAGATTCAAGTCTAGGTATAGGAGCATAGGTTTCATCATAGTCTATTACTTCTTATTGATTATCTCCATTATCTACTAATATTGGTTTATTTTTTTAATATGATTCCATTATCATCAAACTTATTTCTAAAGACCCACTTTACTCTAATTACAAAAGTTTCCTTTTGTGTTTCAACCAAGGTCTATAATTTTTTCCTTTACAATTCATTGGGCTCATATTTCATGGCTTTAATCTAATCATCATCACCTAAATCTTCATCAGTGATTTTTGTTTCCAATCGGTAATGGAATTATAGATATTATACTTAATTTTATAAGGACCATCTAGTCCTTAAAGGTTGATTTACATCACCAATGATACTATCACCGTTACGATTCTTAAGAAAGAACTGATTTGGGATTTTTAAACCTATTCATCAACATATGGTAGGAAATATTTTAGGTTAAATGCTTCAGAAATTATTTCTTGGAAAATTTCTTTACAAGAAGGATCTTTTATCAAGGGTTGATAATCTTTTTTTTAACACATCTGAAGCTGTGGGTTAGGGTTGTTTAAAAAAATATTATCAGTTTCATCAAATTTAACAAGCACTGTTTCTTCAGTAGTACAAGTGTTTTTTTAAATCTCTATTAGCCTTAGAAGTATTGGAGCAGCCAAAGAAAATTCCATCATCATATTTGGGTTCAAATTTTGGTAAATTATTTTTAGTATTCAAGATAAATACTTTTCAACCAAAAACATTGAAGTAATAAAGTATAGGTTTTCTATCCTTCCACAATTAATAAAGAGTTTTATTAAGAAAAGGTTTGATCAAGACTCAATTTATAGTATAACAATATGTACATGAATATTTATCCGAAAAGTGTTTAGTAATAGAATATTCACTCAAAATGGTTCTTGTAATTTCTTAAAGAATTCGATTTCTTCTTTTAATAACACCATTGTGTTGAGAAGTTCTTGGAGTTGAGAAGTTAGGAGTAATGCCTTTCTTAATACAAAGAGTTTCAAAATCTAAATTTTGAATTTCTCCTCCATCATCACTATAAATAGTTATCAAAGGAAGGATTTTCTCATTTTTGACATGGGCTCTAAATGTTTTA
Organism: Viscum album; assembly: GCA_963277665.1. Classification (NCBI taxonomy): domain Eukaryota; kingdom Viridiplantae; phylum Streptophyta; class Magnoliopsida; order Santalales; family Viscaceae; genus Viscum; species Viscum album. The sequence goes on along the minus strand of OY728159.1, from coordinate 1,141,236,852 downwards.
AAATAAGAAAAAGATTCATATTTATTTTCTAGAAAATAAACCCATATATATGTAATGTAACAATCAATTAAGTCAAATACATAATATTTTCCTCAAATTCATTAAGTTTGTGTTGGGCCAAAAATATCCATATGCACAAACTGTAACACATCAGATGTCGTCACTTCACTAATTGATTTAAAACTTGATTTATGTTGCTTTCCATATTTATAAGGATCATAAACTTTTGAAAAATCCAATCTAAGCTCTGGTATATCCTTAACAATTGTTTTCTTTGAGAGTTTACAAAGTTTCTGAAGGTTACACAGTCCTAAACATCTATGCCATAACCAAGATTGATCTTCCATTACATTAAAGAAAGGTATTTCTTGGATCCAAATTTCTTCTGTGTCTAGTGTGTATAAATACTCTTTTCAATGGGTAGAAAGTATAAAATATTCCTTAGAATTATGTAATTGTCATTTATCATTCCTAAAATTTACAAGGTAACGTTCATCACATAATTATATTATGATAATGAGGTTGTGCTTAAGACCCTTAATAAATAAAACATTTGAAATCTGTGTTATTTCAAGAAGAACAATGTTACTTATACCAACAATTTCCACCTGATCATTAACTCCAAAAGTTACTTTTACTACTTTAATTTTGATAATCATTTCAAAGAATCTTTTATTACCATTAATATATTAGGAACATCCATTATCCATGTACCATGTATTTTTGTTGGTATTATCCTTGTTTTCCTGAAAATAAAAGATCTCTATTTTCAGGATCCATACTTTCTTAGATTTTGAAATTTCAAAAAGTAAGATTTTAAGAATCCATATTTTCTTAGAAAAATAGGCTTTATAAAAACCTCCAGATTATGTTTTGATTAAAGAACAACTTTCAACCAATTTCCACCACATTGAAATTTAGTACAAAATGAATCACTTTGGGGAAAAATAGTTATTACTAGATATTTTTTTAGAATATGTATAACCAAATACTGAATTATTTCTTAAAGAAAAAATTTGGGAATACATTTTGTAAATGTTTTCCTTACCAAGGGTAAATTATGACAGAAATTTCCAAAGAGAAAATTTTTCTGACATTATTTTAATAACTAACTCTATATCGTTAAAAATATTTTTTTAGTACTAGAGTTAGAATCAATAATATTTTTATTGGAAATAAAATCTTTATAATCCTTAGAAATTTTATCCTTCTCAAAATTAACATACTCAATATTTTTATAAATACATTCAAAATAAGAAGTTTTCTTATCAATGTCTTTAGAAATATCTGATAATTCTTTAGTTAAAAACAAAATTATAGAATTTTCTTTCTCTAACTTCTTCTTTTTCTTATAATCTCTTTTTTTAAAAGTCCATGATTAATTTATAGAACATTTTTTTAATGGTTGGGTCCGAAGCCTCAATTTTTTATTCAGAGAAAAGGCCTATTTAGTGTGGGTAGAGGGAGACCCGTTACATAGCCCGAAGGCCCAAGGCCAAGTTGCCAGAATACAAGGCTTGAAAGCCCATTTATTGGCTCAAAGGACCCCACAATGAATAGTACTATTATAGTGTCCGCGCTGCTATAGTTCCACTCCTGCTACAGTTCTGCCGCTACTACAGTTCTGCTACTGCTACAGTACTGCTATAGTGCCCTGTTACAGTACCCTAAAATTTTGTCCTTGCCCGGATTTATTCCTACGTCTTTTGGATTCCAAGCAGGAGCATGTACCACTTGGGTATAGGCTCATTGGCGAATATAGCTAAACACTTACTCATAAGAAGGTAAAGAACTATCTTCATCCAAATAATATTCTCATTATGGATATTCCAAATATTTATCATCGCTATAATTTTCATTCAAAGATACATTAATATTATAATCAGAGTTGTGTACCTTGGACATTAGACAATAATTTTCAATGTGAAATTATGTTATTAAACCAAGATTATTATGACTAGAAGATTCATGCTCTTAGAATTCATCAGATGATTTACCACCAATGTAACTCCAAGAATCATTGGCCATTAAGACTTTCCTAGACTTATTATTCTAAAACTTCTTCCTATTTCTATCATAATATTTTTCATTCATGTCTTTTCTCTTAAGGATAGGATAACCAGGCCTAATATTTCCAACACAATTACATTCATAAAAAGTTACTTTTGAATATTTATTATCCTTTCTATCTTTATTCTTATATATGTACTGAGAATATTTATTTCCCACTATCATGTTCATCCTTAGATCAAGATTAGCTATCTCATTTTTAGAATGTTCACTTTCACAAGATTCAGGTAGAATAGTGTCTTTATTAGACTAAGATCTTGTGACCCTTTTATGAGTCTTTACTTTATTTGTAGTAAAGGCTACACTTCCATGGCCATTCTTCTTCTTATTCATATCATTATATCTCTTCATTCTGGCTTCATTTTGAATTAGAGTTCCAAAAATCTCATCAACAGTGATTTGAGGTACTTTTCTTATAAGGACGTGGCCTTAAACCTTAAATAATATTGAATTAAATGAATGATTCACATTGGGGATCTTTTCAAGTTTAGTGTTTTAGATAATTAGGACATAACTATAACATCTAAAAAGATTACGAAGTAGACACTTCTACAAAGATTCCATTTTTTTACAAAACGTGAACTATTGAAAAAAAGAGTCATGTCTAGTTCCATGTTTAAGACAACATGACTTTTCCATGATCCCATCCTTGACCCTATTCCATATTATGTCATCTGAATAACATTTCAAAAACTTGGTATGAGCATAAAAAGCTCAATAAGGTATACACAATGAAGTAAAAGAGTTAGTTTTTCAAAACAACAAGTAAACCGTGAATACTTTAACATAATTAATACTTTTCACCTTTATGAAGTAGTAAACACTGTTTACTGAATAAAATATCATTACTTACCTTTTTTAACCAAATGATAAACATAATACCCATATAAAGAACACAAAACATATAAAGGTAACTTGGAACATAAACATACTTAAATGGAATGAGCAAACATTCGACTTCCACACACATCACTAAATGGAATATCCATATGGCCGACTTCCATACCCAATGCATTAGAGGTTATAACAGAACCACCCATCATGTTATTCACAGCACCACTCCTCATTTGGTTTATCACATAAACACCCGTCAAATTTCCAAGAACCATTATAAAATCATAAGACATAAAACAAATATAAAGGAAAGAAAACATTTCCACATTTCAATCACAATATATCAGTTAAATAAATTGACATAACAAATTCATTATAAAAACCATTTTCAATACCAAAATACATAAAAGTGTATATGGTATTTATTTTCTTTTAAAAACATTACGGCTTGTTGAGGAAGCCAAAGATCAAATAATACTCACAGTGGCGGAAAAGGTTATTGTAACCTCTTACGTTAAAAGTAACAATCTTTTTTTCATTTAGAAAAACGCATTGTATAAAAATATTCCCAATGAAAAGTCAAGGGTGTTTATACAGCGTATAAAATAAAGTCTTGTATTAAAACAAAATATGCCTCAATGAAAGGAGATTGAGACGAAGTCCCCTACCTTGTGTCAGTACTGACTTGATCTTTCTTTAATATCTTGAATAATAAACTAAAGTAAATTTCTACTTGAGTAAGAACCTTTTTCAAGGTTATTATTCTTTTTATATCACTTATTACCATGTTATAAACATTATGTAATCATTTATATTAATAATGTTTGGTTTGTCGATATTTGGTACTTGAGTCAGAAATAAACACCTTATATTACAGGTTGTCCATGTGGTCAATAGTCCATTATATCCATAATGATATTCATTATTTATATATCATATATATCATATATATCCAGTATATACATGTATTTATAATATTACATGACATTTAGAGGTAAGAAATGAAATGCAACGTTCATGGATACGGTATGCCGTACGTACGCATGAACGCTACATTCATTTATATTTCTTATTATAATGGAAATAAAACATAATGATACATAGGTATATTATAATTCTAGTATAATATAATATATAATATCATTAACTCATTCCTTTATACATCCCACATAAGGCATTAACGAATCACATCACTTTGAGGGGGCGGTAGTCCGCACTTCCTCAAATGAGATTATCGTATTTACCCACTATGGAAACCATAAAGTCTTGATATAATTGGGAAGTACAAAAGCATAAGGAAATCATAAACATAATATATATCATATATAAATATAGTTCTATCATAATGGACACCATGAGAGGCGGTATGATATAATTGAACAATCATCGTTCCGTGAGGTGTTAGTTTTCCATCCACATAAACATTATGTTCTTCATCCCTTAGATGGAGCTGTTTGTAAGTGTAGTTCGAATCCTTCTCATAAAACCATCCTAGTATATTTTGAATACTATTTTTGTTACAAAAGAAAGGAATAAAAAGAGTATAGGGGTGGAAGAAGTAAAATAAAAGAAAACAATTTAAGAGAAATTGTTAACTTTAATTTGGGTAACTTCCTTTGGTTTGAACCAAAAGTACTTATTTAAGTTCCTTCTACCTAAGTTAAGCCTTCTAGGTAGAGTATAGGGATGTAGGGAGATTAATTTGTTAGAGATTTTATGAGAAAAATGGCTTGAGAGGTGTGATCAATTGGTTATAAGATGTCTCTTTTTATAAGGGGGGGAGGGGCTCTTTAGGAAAGTGTGAAAATATTATTTTATTGTATAATTATATTCAGTTTATAAAGGTACAAAAATCATTATAGTCAAAGATAGGATGACTCATGGTCGAAATTAAATAATCCATTAAAAATTGGACTGGTTTTTGATATTTTTTTAGTCATTATAATCTTTTTTATTTGAATGCTTTAATAATGAGGTAAACACTGCATCAGTATTATGTCATAAATAATTTAATTTATTTATTGTCTACAAATTATAAAAAAACTACCATGATGTAGGAAATATTTTTATCTTTCCAATGAATATTTATAGTGGAAAAGATAATTTAGATAACACTTTGTAAAAATTAATTTACTAAAAGATATTTGTTTTTGTCATTTTGTGTCTTTGTTTTATGTTAATTAATGTAAATTTTCATTATCATTCCCAAGTGTCTCAATGGGTCCCAAAATCGACCCAAAGATGCCCATGGTCGTAAATGACTCAACCAATAAGTTTTGGACATGTTTTAAGGTAATTTTTAATTATTATAATTTTCTTTATACCTTCGAATTACCTTATTCACCTTTAACAGTGGTAAATAAAAGTCAAAATTTACTATTCACCAAAAATTAAGTTCATCTTATTGAACTAAATTTTACTTCTTGATAAGAACCATGTATTTCGGATTTTCTAAATTCAATTCACAGAAGTGGTAAAATTTCATTTAAATAAAAAAGACAGTTTTTTAACTACCACTAAGTGGTTTCACTATTCATCAAAAAAATTAAAGTTTTTCAGAAAAATACAAAAAATTAAGCCCAAGCTATATTTGATATTAAAAATTCAAAAATGATGTCTATTTTACAAAATTATAAACATATAATTTGCATTAATTAATTTAAAATTAATTCCCGTTGTTAAATCAAATAGCGTGTTTTTATGAAACAATAACTATCAAAAGATTGACACTTTTTTATGTCCGATTTCAAAGTGAAATTAATTTCAATGAACAAAATTGGATTAAATGGTAAAAATATATTTTATTTAAACTTTAAAACCAATTAAAAAGTTAATCTAACCATATAAATAAATTATATTAAAGGATACTTTTTAATTAAAAAACTATATTTTAAACTATTCATTAAAAAATGGACTTTATTAAAAAAAATACCAAAAAAATTACCCAAAGTAAAATTTGATGTCCCCATTCTAAAGAAGGATTATATTTGGTCAATTAGAATGTATTAAAGTGACCAAATCTATATTTAAAGAGGGTTTTCCATTAAAAGGTGGTAAACCGATCTTTTAATGTAAATTATGCTTAAAATTAGATTCATTCACATTTTAAGTCTCTATCTTTTATTGGATAAATGTAAATAAATTTAAAAACATGTATAATCATATTGTAGTTAGTTTTTTTTATTCCCTCCAATACAACATCTAGGAGTTAACTACAATTTAAAATAATAATATTATGTTATTAGTGTGAAACGTAAGATTTCAAAGAAACTCGTTGTTGCGTATCGGGTATGCTATCGAACATAGCAACCCTTTTAAAGGTAAATTAATATTTAACTCACAAATATTAATAAATATGAAATATTTATTATTCTTTATTTATCTGGGATGTTTCATCCTTCCCCCCTTTTGGGAATTGCGTCCTCTCAATTTTTATTCACTTATCAAAATAACTGGGGGTATTTATCCCTCATAGCATTTTCAAATTCCCACGTTGCCTCTTCAAACATATGGTTTTTCCACCAAACCATTACCTGGTTAATTACCTTATTCTACAAAACTTTCTCTCTATAGTCAAGAATCTGGACTGGTTGTTCCTCATAAGAGAGAATCTCTTCTAATTGAACTACCTATTGGCTCAAAACATGAGATGGATCTAGCATATAATTTCTCAACATCGAAACATGAAAAACATTTTGTACCTAGGATAAACTTGGAGGTAAAGCCACTCTTTATGAAACCGATCCAACTCTCTCCAGGATTTCATAAAGTTCAACGAACCTCAAACTCAACTTACCCTTCTTTCCCAAATGCATCAGACTTTTCTGGGGAGAAAATTTGAGAAAGACATGATCACCTACCTCAAATGAAAGTTCCTTCCTCCATTTATCTGCATAACTTTTCCATCTACTCTATGTTGTTCTCATGTGATTTTGAATCAACTAAACTTTCGCTACCATCTCTTCTGCCAATTCTAGTCCCATCAGCTTCCTTTCACCTACTTCATCCCAAAAAGCTAGAGTTCGACAATGCTTTCCATATAATTCCTCAAATGGAGACATCTTTATACAAGAATGAAAACTGTTATTATAAGAAAATTAATCCAAAGAAATATGTTGGTCCCAACATCCCCAATAATCTAGTGAACAAGCACTTATAATATCCTCCGAGATCTGAATTATTTGTTCTGACTACCCACCTAATTGCAGATGAAAAGTTGTACTAAAATTTAATTCAGTACCCAATGACTTTTGAAGGCCTTTCCAAAAGATAGAAGTAAACCTGGGATCACGATCATATACAATGGAGAGGGGAACACCATACGACCTGAATATATCTTTAACATACAACCGAGAAAGTTGATCGAGAGGTAATGTGTCTCGAATAGGAAGGAAATGAGCAGATTTAGTCAATCGGTCATCAATAACCCAGATTTCTTTATTACCTCGAGATTTCTTTGGTAATCCCACAACAAATTCCATTGATATATTTTCCCATTTCCACTATGGAACTGGTAACAGATGAAGCATTGCTTTCGGTAACTGCCGCTCTGCTTTAACCTGTTTACAATTCAAACACATCACAGTAAAATCAGCAATATCTCTTTTCATTTCATCCCACCAGTAATACTCCTGAAGATATCTGTACATCTTAGTACTGTCAGGATGAACTGAAAACGGAGAACTATGAGCTTCACATAACAACTCATTCTTCAACTATGAATCACAAGGAACACATAATCTCTTTACAAATCTCAAAACACAATCATTATCCATGTTAAATTCAAGAAACTAACCCTTCTTAACCAATTATACCTTTTTCTACAACTCACTCTCTTTTTCTGTTCTTGCTTTATTATATCTGATAGAGATGATCTCACTGATTCCTGATAATAAACAAATGAATTTACTACACCAAAAACATCTATTCCATAATTCATAAAATCAAAAACCAAAGGGTCTCGTTCAAAACATAACATGGTTAATGAAGTATTACTTTTTCGACTCAAAGAATCAGCCACTTTATTTTCTTTTCCCGAATGATAAAGGATCGTGCAATCGTAATCATTGATTAATTCCAACCATCTCCTCTGTATCATGTTCAATTCTTTCTGAGTGAATATATACTTAAAACTCTTGTGATCAGTATATATTTCACACTTCACTCCATACAAATGATGCCTCCAAATTTTTAAAGCAAAAATAACAGAATCTAATTCCAAATCATGTGTAGTGTAATTTAACTCATGAGGTTTTAAATGACGTGAAGCATAAGCAATTACATAGTCATTCTTTATAAGGAAACATCCAATTTCTTTCAACGAATCACCACTATAGATAAAAAATTCACCATTTCTGGATGGTAGTGCCAAAACTAGAGCATTCACCAATATTCTTTTCAATTCTTAAAAACAATCATCATATTATTTTGTCCAAATAAACCTAAAACATTTTCGAGTTAACTTAGTCAATGGACTAGATAACTATGAAAAAATTTCAACAGGCCTCATATAATAAATTACCAATCCACGAAAAATACGAATCTTAGTTATATTTGTGGGTATTGTCCATTCTTAAAAAACTTTTGTTTTAGTAGGATCAACAGTTATTCCATTTTTTGAAACAATTTGACCAAGGAAAGAAATTTGTTATAACCAAAACTCAGACTTGATGAATTTCCCATAATGTTTATTTTCTTTTAAGGTTTTCAAGACAACCCTTAAATGACATTCATGTTCCTCCTTACATTTTTAATAAATCAGAATATCATTTATAAACACAACCACCATTTATCACCTGAATCAACTGAGCCATCACTGCAAAAAATTGTTCAATTCTGATTCTGACTATCTCAGATTGCTAATTTGGAAGGTCATTTTCTTTTGTATGCATTCCCAGAAAAGTTTCCCTGTTTCCTCTATGAAAAACCATTCTTAACACAGAAATAATCAAGGTGAATCAATATGGTAATCATTAAATTCTATATCATTCCAATATTACCATAAATTAATTTATGGACATCAATTTAACAATACCCTAACTCTTAAAGTTATCTAAACCGAACTCTGATACCAACTATAAGGACACGGCCTTAAACCTTACATAATATTGAATTAAATGACTAATTCACATTGAGGATATTTTCAGGTTTTGAGTTTTAGAGAATTAGGACATAACTATAACATCTCAAAAGATTACAAAGTAACACTTCTACATTGTTTCCATCTTTTTTACAAAACATGAACTATTAAAAAAAGAGTCATGTCTAGTTCCATGTTTAAGACAACATGACTTTTCCTTGATCTCATCCTTGACCCTATTCCACATTATGTCCTATGAAAAAAATTTAAACAACTTGGGATGAGCAGAAAAATCTCTGTAAGGGATACACAAAGAAGTAAAACTGTTATTTTTTCAAAAAAAACAAGCAAAACATGAATACATTAACATAAGTAATACTTTTTACCTTTATGAAGTTGTAAATACTCTTTACTGCATAAAATATCATTATATAACCTTTTATGTAACACCCCGAGATTTTATGAAAAATATTCTTTTTAATTTCATTAATGTCTTGTGTTGTACGCTACACCAAAAGAAGCTTTCACAACACACATCCTTGACTTGCCTTCCATTACACACAATCACGACCTTCCTCGATAGCGTGTGTAGTATGCAATAACGAGTTTCACTAAACAGCAATATGCTATTAAAATATTATTAAAACTAGCTGTTATGAATAGTAATAACCACTTTTTGAAATTTTGTAAATTTTATTTTATAAAAATGAACTTTATTTTTGGATTCGTAATATTGAAATTAGCTTAGGGTGAAATTTTGGTACTTTTCAGATAACTTTTATTTTCTGATGAATAGTGAAAATTACTAAAAACAACTTTTTTTAATCGAAACAATTAATATTGATAAATTATTAATTTTAGTGATTTTAAAGTATATTTAGAATATATTTTTACAATTCAATACAATGTTGGTCATTGGATGTAATTTCACATTTACACCAGACATAAACAAGTGTTAATCTTTTGATAGTTATTATCTCTTAAAAACACGCTATTTGTTGTGACAACAGAATTTAATTATAAAATTAATTAATTCAACTTATATGTTGGGAATTCTGTAAAATAGAAATCATTTTTGAATTCAGAATATCAATTATATCTTAGGGTGAAATTTTGGCATTTTTCTGAAAAACTTCAATTTTTGATGAATAGTGAAACTACTAAGTGGTAGTTAAAAAAATTAAAATTTTTCATAAATCATAATTCTACCGCTTCTGTGAATGGAATTTCCAAAATCTGATAGACACAGTTGATGTCAGTAAGTAAAATGTGGTTCAATGAGATGAAAATAATTTTTGGTGAATAGTAACGTTTTACTTTTATTTACCACGGTTAAAAGTAAATAGTGTAATTAAGGGTAAAATGATATTAATATTACCCGAAAACATGTACTAATCCTATTGGACAAGTGTATCTCGACCAAAAACAACCTTAACTGTAAAATATTATCATTTAGGCCCACTTGTATTAGATTAGGACATTTATTATTAATTTATTTAAAGAAGGGTTAAAAGAGTTAAAATCAAAGTTTATTTACTAAAACATTTTTAATATGGGGTTATAAATAAGATAAATTAGACTATAAATATTCCTTATAAAGATAAAAAATTTCCTACATAATTATATTTTATTTATAATTTTTAGACATTAAATAAATTAATTTATTTATGACACAACGATGATGCAGTAATTGCCCTTTTAAGGAAATGTTAACATAATTGATGTTATAAATGCTCAAATAAATGTAATTTGAGACTTTTTATGAATTCCACTAATTTTATAGGTTACTATGATATATTATTGTTGATTTTATCAACTTGGTTTGAACATATAATTCTATTATGACTTTCACAAAAATCATATATCAAATAGTGTCAAAATTGACACAAAATAGTTTTTAAATCAAATATTATATTATTAATTGTTATTTTATTCCTAAAAATATAAGGTTCGGCCAAATTACTTAGATAAGGTTATATATATTAATAATAAACAACTTGGGGTTCTTTTGTCTGCTTATAGTAAGTTTATTAACATTATAATATTAGAACACAAGAAGACATGGTAAAAGTAAAATTATTTAACTTAATGTTAAATCTACATGATAAGGTTAAAATAGGAACCTAAACTTTTCTAAATTCTATTGGATGAGAGGATTTCGACCCATAACCACCTTATCTTCTAAATATATCAATTTGGAGCTATTTAAAACCGAACCTGACTTTATAATAAAATAATAGTTTTAGTTATTCCAAAGGTGCCCCTCTCCTCCCTTATAAAAGGACACCTCCTCCCCCTCTTCCTCACACCACTTTGAGCCTTCAAGCTCGGCCAACCCCTGACACGTTCTCCTCTCCACTTACCTAGAAACATCCTAGAGGTTCTGGTATTCCTCAAAGACCAATTTTAGTGCCCTAAGAGGAGGTCTCAAAGAGGCGCTTCAAGGAAGAGTTAATTTCCGTTACCGATTCTTTCACCTTTATTTCTTCTTGCACTTCTTCTTCTTAGGTTTTTTCATTATGAAGTAATAACATCAGTATCACTCATATAAGGATATGTTATTATAAGTATGAAACAATCCTATTTCACCATCTATCCATTCTACGGAAAACGAAATCACCACGCGTGCGTACGTACGGAATACCGTCTCCACGCCGTGGTGTAATCTATTTTCCACCATCACCTTACAAGGATGGTTATAATGATGTAATGAGTAACTATATATGATTATTATAGAGTGATATTGATACTGAAATAGTATACATACACTTCAACCCAATTCCACGACCATGGGAACGATATCATCGCTCGTGCGTACGTACGGACTACCGTCTCCACGACGCGATGAGATTCATTCTCAATGATTAACCATTCATGAATGATTATAAAGTATATATAATAAGTACTAATGAAATATATGACATAATAATGATACTGGATTTATTTATATTTATATGTATTTCATCTACTTAATTCTGTTCAATTCAATAAGGAAACGAAAACAGCGTTCATGCGTAGGTACGGACTACCGTCTCAATGAACGGTGAATTTCTTTCCATTTACGGATTTATTATATATATGTATATCCTGAATATATATATATATATATATATAAATCATGTTTTATGTTATTTAATTAAGTAATCATGATCTAATTAATCATATGAAGAATTACAAGTCAAAACACGGACGACAAATGAAACAATTTTACCCAAAACGCTCTTTAACATGGAATTTACAAAAGAACGGGTAATATAAAGTCATAAGTGAACCATATATGATATCATAACAATGAATATGATTCTGTAATAAGTAAATGACATTATTTAAATCATTATACAGGAGGTTCGGACACTTATGAAGCAAATCGGACCTAAGGTAAGGGAAAATCTCGCAATCTCAATTTTTATCCGAGATTGATTATACTTCATAATTTACTGGGGAATATTTATCATCCACATCCATGTTTCCTCAATATGTAATATTTAAATCATTCTACAATAGTTTATATCCAATTTTACCCTTCGGTGAGTTTTTAGTAAAAGATATGAAAGGAATCTTTTGTCGTTTTTCGTACGAGGCACTTTTTGACTTTTCCGAAAAAAGTACGAGAAGAATGTTTTTTTTAACTTATAAGGAAAGAATTGATTTTTAAAATATTATTTCCAATAAAATTCCTTTACAAGTTTTCAAATTTATTTTTAATCAAATTCTTTTAGTTTAAAATTGTATGACATGTTAAGAAAGGAAAATTGTTTTTGAAGTAGAAAGGATATTTTCCTCAAGAATGAAGTTCAAGTGTTTTATCAAAATTATTTTCCGTCTAAGATAATAAAGGGTTATGTTTCTATCCCTATTATTACATGGATTTGATTATGTTGTGATGGAAATATTTTTATGAAATATTTTATCTTATATGAATTGTTTTATGATGTCACGATGTTTAAATATTCCCATTTTTATTACATGGGTTATGCAATGGTGTATGATTTATGATTTTGTGGCACACATAAGAATGGTATCATTATGAGATGGGTGGGACCTATATCTCCCTCCAATGCTTTGGGTGAAGATTTTATATCTCATGAGATAGACATGGTTGAAATGGTAGGTTATACCGGTTCAGTGAAACAGGACTGAAACGAGGGTTACTCGATTCAGAAAGGGACTTTGTCCACTAAGATAGTCTTGGCAATGAGTATTGACTACCAAGAAATGATTCTCTATGATTATGTGTGTATGCCACAAAGTTTTATGTTTTAATTTATAATTATAGGGATTTCATTTCACTACTATGATTTATCCCATGTTATGAAATTATGCTCTCTTTTGCAGGTTAAGATTACCAAAAGTTATGTTCTTATGAATATGATGTGATTGATTTTTCTTTTGTTTATCCTTACTGAGCATTTGAGCTCACCCTTTTATGTTTTCTTTTCCCCAGGATATAAAGAAAGGTTTTAGGTAAAAAAAGGGAAGATCTTTATGGGAGATATTGAAGATCTTTCACCATGATAAGAAGATTACGTTCCGAGTTTCCAAAGACACTAAACTATTACGATCCTTGTGTGTGTGTTTTTGTTATGTACTAAGTATTCAGCAAATGTAATGTAATTTCCATGTACGTTAAGCTTCGGGTCTCTACATTTTATAACCAATAGATTACCATAAAACCCATATAAAGAACACATTACTTATAAAGGTAACTTGGGATATAAACATACTTAAATGGAATAACCATACGGTCGACTTCCATACATATCAATAAGTGGAATAGCCATACGGGCGACTTACATACCCAATGCATTGGAGGTTTTAACATAACCACCCATCCTAGTATTCACAGCACCACACGTCGTTTGGTTTATCATGTAACCACCCATCAAATGTCCAAGTACCATTATCAAATCATAAGATATAAAACAAATAAAAAGGAAAGAAAACATTTCGACATTTCAATCACAACATATCATATAAATATATTGACATAACAAATCCATTATAAAAACCATTTTCAATACCAAAATACATAAAAGATTATATGGTATTTATTTTCTTTTAAAAACATTATGGCTTATTGAGGAAGCCAAATATCAAATAATACTCGCGGCGGTAGAAAAGGTCATTGTCACCGCTTACGTTAAAAGAAACATTCTTTTTATTATTTAGTAAAATGATTTGCAGAAAAAGATTCCCTTTGAAATTTCAAGGGTGTTTATACAGTGCATAAAATAATGTCGTGTATTAAAATAAAATATGCATCAATGAAATGAGATTGAGACGAAGTCCCATACCTTGTGTCTGACTTGACTCGATCGTTCTTTAATCTCTTGAATAATAAACTAAAGTTAATTTATACTTGATTAAGAATAATTTTCAAGTTTATTATCCCTTTTATATCACTTATTACCATGTTATAAACATTATGTAATCATTTAAGTTAATAATGTTTGTTTTGTCGATATTTGGTACTTGAGTCAAAAATGAACACCTTATATTAGAAGTTGTCCATATGGTAAATAGTGCATTATATCCAAAATTATATTCATTATTTAGATATCATATATATCATATATATCCAGTTTATACATGTATTTATAAGAGTACAGAACCTTTATAGGTAAGAAATGAAATGCACCGTTCATGGAGACGGTAAGCTGTACGTACGCGTGAACGCTACTTTCATTTCTATTTCTTATTTTAATGAAAATAAAACATAATGATATATAGGTATATTATAATTCTAGTATAATATCATATATAATATCATTAACTCCATCCTTTATACATCCCTCATGATGTATTAATGAATCACATCACTTTGAGGGGGTGGAAGTCCGTACTTCATCAAATGAGATTATCGTATTTACCAACTATGGAAACCATAAAGGATTGATGTAATTGGGAAGTACAGAAGAATAAGGAAATAATAAACATACTATATATTATATATAAATACAGTTCCATCATAATGGCCACCATGAGAGGTGGTAGGAGATAATCGAACAATCATCGTTCCGTGAGGCATTAGTTTTCCATCCACAGTAACATTATATTCTTCATCCATTAGATGGAGGTGTCTGTAAGTATAGTTCAAATAATTATCATAAAAAACATCCTATTATATTGAGAATACTGGTGTTGTTACAAAATAAAGGAATAAAAATATTTTAGGGGTTGGAGAAGTTAAATAAAAGAAAATAATTTATGTGAAACTCTTACCTTTAATTTGGGTAACTTACTTTGGTTTGAACCAAAAGGACTTCTTGAAGTTCCTTCTGCTGAAGGTAAGGCTTCTAAGTGGAGGAGAGGGATTCGGGGAGATTAATTGGGGAGAGTTTGGATGATCCAAATGGCTTGAGAGGTGTGAGGAATTGGTTATAAGTGGTCTCTTTTTATAAGGGGGAGGAGGGGCTCTTTAGGAAAGTGTGAAAATATTATTTTATTATATAACTATATTCGGTTTCTAAAGGTCCAAAAATCATTATAGTAGAAGATAAGATGACTCATGGTCGAAATAAAATCATCCAATAAGAATTGGATAGGTTTTAGAAAATATTTTAATCATTATAATCTTATTTATTTAAATGCTTTATTAATGAGGTAAACACTGCAACATTATTATGTCATAAATAATTTAATTTCTTTGTAGTCTAAAAATTATTAAAAAATTCCATGATGTGTGAAATCTTTTTAACTTCCCAAAAAATATTTATAGTCGAAAATATAACTTATATAACCCTTTGTAAAAATTAATTTACTAAAAGATAATTGTTTTTGTTATTTTTTCCTTTACTTTAAGTTAATTAATCTAAATTGTCATTATCACTCCCAAGTGGATCAATGGGGTCCCAAAATCGACCCAAAGATTCCCATGGTAGTAAATTACTCAACCATTAAGTTTTTTACAAGAGTTAAGGTAATTTGTAATTATTTTAATATTCTTTTTACCTTGAATTACCATATTTACATTTAATTGTGGTAAATAAAAGTCAGAAGTTACTATTCACCAGAAATTATTTTCATCTTATTGAACTACATATTTATTTATTGATAACAACCTTGTATGTCATATTTTAAAAATTAAATTCAAAGAAGTGGTAAAATTTTATTTTAATGAAAAGTCAGTTTTTTTAACAACTACTAAGTGGTTTCACTATTCATCAAAAAATTGATGTTTTTCAGAAAAATTACAAAACTTTAGCATAAGCTATATTTTATATTACAAATTCAAAAATTATGTCTATTTTACCAAACTATAAACATAGAAGTTGTATTAATTAATTTAAAATTAATTCATGTTGTTAAATCAAAGTGTGTTTTTAAGAAACAATAACTATCAAAAGATTGACACTTGTTTATGTCCAATTTCAAAGTGAAATTAATTTCAATGACCAACATTTGATTAAATGGTAAAAATATATTCTAATTACACATTAAAACCAATTAAAAAGATAATATAACCATATAAATAAATTATATTAAAGGATACTTTTGGATTAAAATACAATATTTTTCACTATTCATTAAAAATGGACTTTATCAGAAAAATAACAAAAAAATTACCCAAAGAAAAATTTGATGTCCCAGTTATAAAGAAGGATTTTATTTGGTCAATTAGAATGTATTAAAGTGACCAACACTGTATTTAAAGAGGGTTCTCTATTAAAAGGGGGTAAATCTCCCTTTTAATATAAATTATTCTTAAAATTAGATTCATTCACATTTTAAGCCTCTATCATTTATTGGATAAATGTAAATACATTTAAAAAACATGTATAATCATATTTTAGTTAGTTTGTTTTATTATTTCCAATACAACGACTAGGAGTTAGCTACCATTTAAAATAATAATATTATATTATTAGTGTACAACGAAAGATTTCAAAGAAACCCGTTGTTGCGTATTGGGTATGCTATCAAACATAAAAACCCTTTTAAAGGAAAATTCATATTTAATTCACAAATATTAATAAATATGAGATATTTCTTATTCTTTATTTATCTGTGATGTTACATTTCTATTGTCATCAATAGCTTTCCATTTTGATTCCCACTCATTTTGAATGATGTCAATTCTCTTTTCCACAAGAGCTTCATCATCAAGACATTTCTCTCCCATATATTGAAGTATGTTGACAATGGTCATAAATATTGGTTTTATTTTTCAAATAGGATCTCCATAATGAAATAGAATTCCATGATATTCAACTCTCAATATAGATATTCTGGTCTATTACTTTTAAAGTCCCAAAATGAGTAACCTCAAGTTTCTTTCAGATACAGTTTGGATCTTAGCAAAATTTATACATTTCAATATAAATATGTTTTATTTATAAAAAATATAAATAAAATTTAAGAATTATTTATTACAATTCATATTACCATATTTAATTGATAAATAAGTATATTGTTTGAATAATTATATTATTAGTGTGTTGTTTCGTAGAAACTCAATCTTGCATATAACACAAGAAAAATAGGTGTTGGGTGGAATATAAGCTATATACTTTAATGATATAATGTACTATGAAATCTTGGGTTGTCACAACACATTGCTAAAGGTGATCTAACTCAATCTGAAACCTGCATAAGGGTTAATAATTGAAGAATACTATAGGTGTGAGTATTAAAACTCGGTAGATTAGCCAAATATTCTATCCCTGATGCACATCCTTTAAAATAAAAGAAACATAAATTCCGAGTTTGAAATAAATTTTTTAACAGTATGTTTTCCAAACATGGTTCCACACTATAATCATTATAAAATAAAATGGTTGCAAGTTTCCATAACCTGGAAATGCTAGAAACCAATTTAAAAGATATAAAACTATAAAAATAAAATAGTTTTCAAGAGGGAAGGTTCAAATAATGTACACTTTTAAATAAAATACAGAAAATACTGAATTTATAAACCAAATAAACTGTATTCTGATGGTGGGTACAAGATAGACAATTAGAACAAGTCATAGGAACACCCTTAGGAACTAGTTCATTATGGGCCCCAAGTACCTCGTATCTCAGTGTAAAAGTAACTATTTAAAAATATTTGTTCTCGTGAACAAGAAACTAGTAGGAAACAAATAACCATAACCAACTGGTCCACAACATCATCATCATAGTTTATTTATTGTTTTCATATTCAAACTTTATATATGAAACTAGGATGAAACAACACTGGATCACTAGCATACTAGTACATTTCCGCCCACCTAGATACTCAGGTTTCCATTTTGTGTAAAATCAGGCTAAACATATTATCAAATAAACTTTACACATGAAAATTTTATTCCCAAATAATACAAAAAAAAATATCCCACAAACATGGTTCACATTTCATTCATAGATCAATAAACCACTTAGAATTTTCATAAAACAATTTCAAGAAGTATAACGAGGATTTGCACATAAAATCCATTAAAAAATGCACTTAAAAGTAAAAACACCCACCATTACCAAGTAAGACCATATCTAGTAGCCAAAAAATTATTTAATAAATCAATTTCATGGACCATAAAATAGTTCTAAATGATACAACATGAAGTTCACATTAAAACCCTTTTTACAAGAAAAATGTCAAACAGTCCTTTAAGAATTCTTCACTAAAACAACATTTATCAAAAGAAAAAATTCCACTATTCATAAAGAGGTGTAAACACACCATTTTATTTAATAGAACATTTACTTAAACACCTAAAAAAATCAGGTTACACATTTAAAATCCTTCTATTTCTATAATGGTGTGAAATGGTCCATTTTCCGAGAACACATGCAAAAACACCCTCAAAATGATTCTCACATCATTATAAAACCCAAAAACATATTTATAACCAACCGAAGGAACCCAAAAACATTGATTCACATTATTATAATATTTTTTATAACATATAACGATCATTTTATATCACCTTGAGCACACAAAATACAACTAGGAACTTTCCTAAAAAATGAGGCATGCAACAATTAATAAAACAAATTATATTTAACCATTAAAATATTATAAAACACAATTTTCATGCCAAAAAATTATTTAAATAGTTAAACCAGGTTCTAAAAATTATAATTAATGTGTGAAATAAAATGGATCATTTAAACAAACACTTAGTGTGCACTCTTTAACCAAAACAGCACAATTTTCACAAAACAAGGCTTAAGTTACCCTTATTGAACACTAAATAATTAAAAAAAAAGGGAGAAAAAAACAATACCTATCATATATTTAAAGTGTAACCAGTAAGAAAAAGATGAATCTTGAATTATAAAGGCAGTTCTTGGGATAATATACCTCAAAACCATGGGGGAATGGAAAAAAGCACACTTGATAACACCTTCCAAGGGTGTATAAACCATAAAACTAGGAATACCAGCCCCAAATGAACGAAAACCCATTGAAAATCATGGTATAACATAACCCTAGGTCTTTCATGTCTAGGGGATAAGATAGTGCTAAAAAAATTTGAAGGAGGAGGAGGAAGGGGGAGAAAGGAAAAGGAAACTCGCCTTGATAACTAGATAACTCTTCATCTTCCCTTAAATCCACACCCTTAGAGAAGATGGAATGTCTTGGAACATAATGGAGAGTCTCCTTAGGTCTAGAAGAACGAGGGAAATAATATTTGGGGAAAAGGAGTGAAAATTAATGATTTATGAAAAAAAAATTGCATTTTCAAATCTGCATGATTTTTTGAAACCTTATGGCAGTTCCACCTAATCCCTAATTAAGATGAGCTCCAAAGATGGAAAATAGAACATGGAGTGCACCTATGGTTTCTGGTCTCAAGTGATAGGTGAAATTACTGAAAATTATTTAAAAAATAATAAGATATAAAAGATAAAATTTATAATTTGGAAATGGACTCATGTGCTCCCCAATATTTGAATAAATAACCCAAATTTATCATGACTATAAATTCCTAAGAGGAAAAAATGGATATGTTGGTCATAATAGGTTATTAGAGGACAATTGGGAAGTGGTATGGTTAAAAATTGTTAAAAATGAAAGAGTTATAAAAGAAATAAATTTTTATTTTAAATCTAGAAATGGGCACATAGTTTGGCCCAATCTTTAAGTAATAAACCTTTTCTCCAAAAACCCCTAAACAAGATATGGGTCACCCATATTAGGATGATTAGAAATATATGGCACTCCAAAACTGAATATTCATATCAAATAAATAAAAATAAAAGGATTTGTATTTCAAACGAACCGGATCAAAACCAAGACATGAAAAACCGAGTGTGACATATTATCACCAAAATAACATGATTTCAAATTATATTAGAGGATAAATACTTTTACTTTCATATTTTAGGTTAAAAATATTCAATATAAAACATGTTTATCTAAAATAATCAATACATACATTACCCATTCCATTTTAAATGATCATCCCTAGGTTTAATTATTTGACTTTTAAGTATACACATCAACCTTTGATAAAAATATACATGAGATGGTATATAAAATTCAATGTGTGGTCCATTAATTTTCTAATATCCAAATAAAATAAACCGTTATTTCCAAATTAAGAAACAATACAATTCACGTAAAAGTTCTCTAAATTCAATAGGATATCACAAAACATGCTTTCCATCTTCTAAAAATTATAAGAAAAAATAACAAAAATCTAAATCATGAAATAAGTTCATAACACATGAATGTAGTCTATCATGAGGAAAAGTTAAAACAAATAATAATAATTCATATGAAAATTCAAAAACACATTAATAATTGTTCTAAAATAATTATTTTAGCTTCATAAAATATGATTTACTATGAAAAACATGATTTAGAAATCTCTCAAATATTTGAAATTACAAACAAAAATAAATTTTTAAACATGATTTAAGAACTATTATAAACATAAAAAAGGGTATTATTATGATATATAATTTAACATGATAATAAAAAAATCAAATGGGGGTGGACATATTTAATAAATCATAAAAAACATTTTCAAAAATATATAGGGATCTATTTAAATTTTACATTCATTTAATTTCCATTTTACTTCACAATTATATAATTTAATAATTTTTTAAAGAGAAATACAATTAATTAATGGTTTAATATAAAATTATAATCATAAAAATTTAAGGAAAAACATAAATTCATATTCCAATGAAGATAATGAAAATAATGCATGTAATTTCCTATAATTTCTTCCCTATGATAGGTACACCTTCACTTACATAGTAATAGTATGATATTAAACTCTAATTATATCACAAGGGGAACCAAAAATTTGTTTACTAGTTGGTTTTCTTAGTCTAGATCACATGTTAAAATTGATTGACATTGTTTCCCTACCAATACCATGCAATCCTCACATGTTTCTAACTCCAAAATACACACTAAATCTATACTTAAAAGATAGGTTATAACTTTTTCATGACTATAACCCAATGGGAACACATCAAATAAATGAAATGAAAGTGGTAGTGACACCTAGAGCTATCTCATTATAGGGAATATGTTAGGGACTAAAAATTAAGTCTAAAACCCACTAATGGAAGGCATTAAACTCATAACCCTGTAAATAAATAAAAAAATAATCAATAAACTCTAAATTATATCAATAAAATAAATAAATTACCATAACCCAAAAATTATTTCTGTTGTATTTTTTACACTATAATTAAATAACTTTTTACATTCTATTAGTTATATATTCAATGACATAAATATTAATAAATATCTTATCACATGATGAGTTTTCATTTATATAACATTAATGTGATAATGTTATTAGGGTATTTGTTGCATTGAATTTTTATAGCACATACTTATTATAAAGAGAATGTGTAAATTCTACGATAAAATAATTAAACATATATCATATAGTGTAGATGACTTATACAAGAAGTGACATATATGGTTTTTTGCTATTAGGTTTTGGATTCTTGTAAGCCAATGAGGATTTATCTCATGAAGATTCACACTTTGTAATCTATAAGAGATGATTATATATGTATATAATCAAAAATAGTAATTCCATATGTCATATGTGACTTTGGATATTCATATCTATGAATGTGTGTGTGTATTGGTCATTAAATTAGATATTATTATTAATGTATATCATGATTTATGTACTTTGATATATTGTCAAAAAAATGTGCCTATATATGGTCACTAGAAAGTAAGATATTATGGGTGAGTCATAAGTAATATTACATTGATTAAATAAGTCAAGAATGTATTTTTTCCCTTCTTAGGTAACGGAATTACATATCTCAGACCCATTGATTGAAATGGAACTATTTAATTAAATCTATGTGCATAAGGGTTTGTATGTGAATCCATTTTAAGTAGTCAAACAAAGATATATAAATCATGTTGGTTAACAACAAAATTATTCAACTTTTATGATGAGAAATTGAGATAATCAAATTATATTAAATAGTATGCGTCTATATGATATTAATTTCATTACGATATTAATTTATTTCTATAGGGATTCAATGATGTGTTTCTAGATTCTAATCATCTAATTTAAGAAAGACTGCCAAAATCCATTGAAAAAGAGTCCTAGAGAATCATATGCTAATTGTACCCAAAATCTGTGTTTCATTCTATTTTGATTTAATTTTAGAATAAATATTATTCAAATGACTGACGAATAATTATTATTTTGGTTATTTTGATCACATAAATTCAACCACCATTTATTCGAGTTTATAATATATGTGAGATGAATATTAATAAATATTTATTCCCCAATAGTTAATATAATATTTGTTTATTTATTTATATATTTATTGAATAACATAATGAATTTTATTTAGAATAAATATTGTTAAATCAAGGTTTAATAAAAACAGAGGATGATTGATGGACTAAGTTCAGGGATCATTAAAAATGATATATTTTTTTAATATTATTTAAATAATTAATTTTTAATTTTTTAATAAATGTTATTTAAATATTCATGAGGTATTTCATGCAATGTAATATTATAATATTATCATTATTAGTATTATTTTACATGATTAATATATTAGGGAGAATATTTGGTAATGGCCATTTCTGTAATTATAACATATTCAACACTAATTATATATTCCATTTTATGTAATTTCTTTGGTGATGCGAATTTTTATACATAGAATTTCATATATAAGGAATTATTTCAATCTCATAAAGAACCTAACTATAATTATATCATGTCAATCATCCATTTTCTTCCTTATAAACCCATGAATATCCATGATAAATTAATTTATTTAGTTTTTTCCAGTCCTTATGTTTTACACTAGTCATAAATATTTGTAAGTGTTTATAGGGAGTTAGAGTTGTCTTGGATGTGTTTTTGGAGGTTATAGGGTTCAAATAGAATGAAATTATGCCTTTTTTAACTTCCACATGTTTTGGAAAATCATGTCGGGTTCTAGGGGAAACAATGACAGTTTGGAAACCCATATGAGTGATCATGTATAGTTCGTGAATGGTTTTGTAAATGGGGCATCTAAACCATGTGAATCTAGTAATGAAATATATTTATAGTTTAATTGTTGACATATGAATTACAAAACCATGAAACCTAAAATTTTGGGGTATTTTTTCCCTTGAGAGTGGAGACCACATTATTGGTGCATGTTTTTGAAAACTATATAGCTAAATCATGTGCCCTCCGAGTCCCATAAAGAATATGAATTTAGAAAATTTCCACTACATTATTTAACCCTAAAAAGACTCCATATATCCTCTTGTTTTAATAGGATATACCAAGTTATGGACATCCCATATTAGTTGTTCCTTTTATTGAAACCCATTTAATACATAGAGAAATCTCTCACCAATCGATCTGAGGGAGAGTTGGAGGTAAGTTTATCACTCTGACTCCACCCTTTTTCAATTTCCTTAACTATCTAGGGGTCTTTCTCCAGTTCTGACTCATTGGCCTATATTTAATTGTATTTATATACTTATTTTATTCCTACCATTTTATCTCAAATAAATGGATGATACATGATGAGTATACTTGACAAAGTCAATAACAGGTGGTCCCTGAGTTATCCCTTCAGTATTTATTCTTTTATATGTGTGTGTGATGTGTAGTCACACAAATTTAATGGTTTTTGACCTAAAAAATCAACAAATGAATTAAATTGTGGTTCCTTATTATAAACCCTTTTCTAAGTTTTGAGTATTATATTGACAAATTTAAAGATATAAATTTTTACTACCACGTATAGTAAGACTGATTTAGGAGGAAAATATGAATTTAATGAGGTGAGCAAAAGGGTTTCAAAAAACTATTCTTTGACCTAATAAATGAATTTATATTCCTAGGATTTTCCAAGGATCTATTTTCATTAACTCGGTAGCTTTGGGATATTAATTAAAATTTTATAAATGGTGATATATTCATGAATATGATTCTTCTATGGATTTGATGGCTATACCTGAGGACATATGGATGAAAAAAAATTCCATAGATTCGTAGGTTATTCCTGATGACATTTGGATGCCTAAGATAATTCATTGGATTTTTAGTTTATTCTTAATGACATATGTATTCCTAGAATTTTTCCTTGGATATTATGTTTTCTCCTAATGACATATAAATTCCTCAAACATTTATTAAAATCTAGAGATCTCAACAGAATAAATACAGATGACTATGATTATTCCATATATATAGAGTTTATATATGATGACATTTGTATTCCTTGAATTCTCCGTAGGCTTTGGAACTAACACCTAATGAAATATTTTCTTCAAATACATCTCAAATTGGCTGAAGTGGGTATTGTGCATTCCAGGTGTCACCTTATAATATGAGGATCAACTTTTGTTTATTTATTTTGATTTCTGATATTTATTTTACTCACTAACATAAACATTTATGAAGACTATATATATTTATAAAATTCCTTGGTGTTGTCGTATTGATTCGTACTCATACCCAACTCCTAATATATTAAGTACCTGAGTAGACCAAATGTTTTCCATGAAGTATGAGGGTAATCACCCTTTGACTCGGGATTAATCAATTGGATATAGTTTAGTATGGGAAATGAGACATGTCTAGAACATAGGACCAATTATGTGTAGTCATCATATTTTTTATATTTTTATCATTTTTAAACTATGATGTATATAACCTAAACACAATAAATCATGGTGTTGTTTGTAAGTATTGAATCACTTTCATGGATTCCATTTTGTAATATAATGGGTTGTTCTTTATTTACTAGCATTTATCATGATTTACAAGGAAGTTGGTGATGTGGTCCCTATCACAAGTAGGTGGTGATGTAGGAGTGAATGAGTAGGGGTGCAGACCCATGTAATAGCCTTTGGGTCACTAGGAATTCAGACCAATCAACGTAATGGTATTATTATGGAATAGTTCAACCCTTTGAGGGTGTTTTGCCTGTCATTGTGGTAACAGTCAGGTTTGTATGATTTTCCTTCACTAGTAACCTCCATGACCATTAATGATTACTAACAATAATATGAGGGTATTGTCTCCCCATGGTAACACATAAAACCATCACTACTAGTTAGTTGCCTCTATTATTCAGGGAGGTGCACCTAAAAATATATAACACCACTGGTGTAGAAAATGTTGAGTGTTCTCATATCAGGGATATTACAAATCGATAGAATAGTTTCTTTTCATTACATTATTATTTTTTATAGTGTACAAGAGATAACAATTTATTACAAATTGTAATAAAACTTGTGCTTATGATTATATTATACATATATTAAGGAAGTATAGTTTATGATGGATGGTTTTATTATTATTCATTTCCACTTTTACAATTATGTTGTATAAAAAATGATACATTGATTTTGAATTTAATATTTTATGGATTTTTAAATTTGTCCCACAGTGGGAAGAGCATGTGTGTCCACGCATTATATCATGACCCGATGATTCATATGTCATTTTTTAGCTTACCTGTAATTGGAAACATTTTTATATTACCTAGGTTGATTATTTTATGTTTCGTATTCAACTTTTATGGAGTTTTACCATAAAACATGATGGAAGAATATAATATAAATGACTCTTTAGAAGACTAAAAATCTTAATCATGAATACATATTCTGGTAAATCATTTGTTCCATTAAATAAAATTACAAATAAAACATATAAAGTGTTTTCCTATGTAATATTTAATTTAAATTTCATTTAATTGAACCTCATTTATGAATCAATTTAAAAAATTGAAATAGGAAAATAAAATGATTAGAAAAAATGGATCCTATATATATGATGATGACCATGTGTATTGGGGTACAAGGCTGTGGAGTGGGTGTTAACTTATGATTCGTTATGATATTGGGTGTGAGGAAAATAGGGTTATTATGCCTATTATATAATTATATAAATTGTGATATTGATAAAAAAAATGTACTCTTATGAGTTTTTTGATAATTATAGTGGGATGCCTATGTGAAAGTCTTCAGAAAAGAATTAAGAGGGTTTTGAAAAGAATATCCCATGGTTGGTTGGATAAGAAACTCTTATTTTGATATATAAAATGATGAATTATTACCTTAGAGAGAGGTTTTTTTAATTATATAGTTGATAGAGAGTGAGAAATATAGGATACACCTATTATATCAGTTCTGAATCATGAGTTTTAGATTTATCATCTTCTAGTGTCCATTAATTCAAGTGGTCCCTAGGTAGCTAATTTCTTGAAAGGTCTATTTAGACAATATTTGAAGAAAATCCCCATACCTACATACCTGATTCCAGTGAAAAAACATATTCTTTACATAATGGAATTTAAATTTATTGATGGAACCAAAACATAACCTTACATAATTATAGTATCAATAACCAATCTTGAGTAACATATATAGCCAATCCATTTTTTTAGGTTTTTATATAATAAGGAAAAAAGATAATTAAATAGAAAACCTAATATCATTTAAATCTAATGGATATTTTATGCATTATAAAATGGAATCTTTATTTTATAATAAGTCCTCAATATCTCCAAAATAATTATCTACAATTTATTTTCTTCTAGAAATATCTTACTTAATATTTTTTTAATGGTTGGGGCCAGAGCCTCATTTTATTGTTAATGCTAAGAAAAGACCTCTTTAACTGGGTAGAGGGAGGCCCATTGCATAGCCTAAAGGCCCAGTGGGTATGTAGCCCGTTACATGGCTCGTAGGCCCATTCTGTGAATATTACTTCTACAGTACCCTCTTGTTACAGTACCCACCGCTGTTATAGTTCCCTACCACCTCTACAATGCACTTCCACCGCAACATCACCCGTCGTTTCTACAGTGTCATCGCTGATATAGTACCTCTATAGCACTACTACAATAACCAACATCCAATGGGGTTTGAACCCCCATTTTTCATGTAGGATTACAGGGTGTTTACCATTAAGCCAAACCCCAACTACTCTTACTTAATATCAATATTCAAAACATGGGGAAATTGAAGCATAAGAACAATGATCTTAAAGACATTGTATGATAAGACATATAATATATCAAACAAATAGTGTTACTAAGTATAATATGAGTACATGGATATGAGTACATAACAGAATTGAAAGGGTGTTGTCGTGAGTGCTCTCAAATGATGTTTGGTTTTGGGTTATTGAGGTGCAGCAGAGTGGTGGACCAAGGTCATCTCTGAAAGGAGGAAATAGTTTAAAAAACTAATTAAAGGTTATTTTAAAATAATTTTTAAAGAAATAAAAACTACCTAATATGATGGGGTTCTTTTTTAAATCTAGAAGAAGTATGATGGAAGAATATTGTATTTTTTTTTTAAATGTGTTTAAGAAAACACAATGAGATGATGATTTTTTTAGAAAACTATTTTTAAAAGGTGTGATAGATCTAACTCTACATATTAATTAACTTATTAATATTTTTCATTTAAATTAGTATCCAATTGGTTATGATTCCCTAATTTTTTAAACCATGAACCATACCAGAGTTAACATAACTGCAAATATGAAATGAAATTAACACTAGGATAGCTTCAGAACATGAAATCGTATCACCCTTCCTTGATTATCATTATATGTATATATTTGGGTTAGCAATGAATTAGAGAACATATATACCATGTAAATAAGGATTAATTGAGTGTATGTATTATATTTTAACTATACAAATTGATCATGTGTGGTTTTATATTACTGATTATGATTGTGCTCCCACTTTTCACACAATACTTGACCTCGCGTGTTTTATGTTAATTGTTCAATTACTTGATTAGTTTTATTTAGATTAAAAAGTAAATTAATATATAATATTAAGTTAATTAAATTATATCATTTATTCCAAATAAATGAGGGAATATTTTAAGATGTAGATCGATTACTAAAAAAACTACCCTTCCATGGGCAGTGTAGTCATCGTAGAAACGTATTGCATGTGCAACGATTTAAAATCCTATAACCCAATAATGTTTCTAATATTTATTTCTTGTAAAAATAGGATTTGTAAAGAAGAATATAATTTTACAAAATAGATGAAAATAGAATCATATATAATAAATAGAAGATTAAATAAGAAGTTTTCAAACCAAACACTAATATTACAACCTGAGAATGAGGGGAATGCTTCATTGAAGGGATCCATACTTCAAGAGATCCCCCTATGAGTATAGGAAGTTACAGAACTACAAAGGATATGAGAGGATTCCTCTATAAATCCAAAATGGCTAAACATAACTCCTTTTTTTAATTTACAAATAGGGTTCCTGAGGTGCCAATTTATATCCAATATAAGAAGTGGTCTTGGGAACCCAAATGTTGAGATACAACTTGTGTCTCAATTTAGGGTTGGCAAATGGAATTATCTAGACTTGATAAAATTATAAAAGTTTTAAGAAATTATATTTATTATCTCTCTATAAAATTTTGTGTCTAATATTGGATAACATTGTGAGATATGGCCGCAATATAGAACTAAATCTTTGAATTCTTGTAGATTCGGTCCCATAGACAGATCAGTTCGTATGGTCCCTTAGATAACCAAATATGGCATGGGTTTCTTGAGATGGGTTTTATCCCACTAAATTTTGGATCGGCCTACAAAATTTCACCCCATTTTTACGCACTTATATCTCTAAGTGTTAAATATAGTGGACATGTTTCTTTGGGCCTCCATGTAGTTTGGCCCATTTTTCTTCTGGATCATCTCCAACCCTCCAAATTTCCTCCTCCTACAATAAAATCACTCAAACAAGTAAAATTTACCTTTTTAATAGAAATAAAAATTTACTAATTGAATACAATTAGATGTTAAATTTAATATAATATTTGTAATTTTAAATAAAAAACAAGAAAAAATAGTGATCTAATGGTGAAATAAAGCAGTGAATAGAGATGTGATCACTCCCCCACAATTACTCTTTTGAACTCCAGGGAAAACCTCATATAATGTATTCCAAAACATTTTGAAAACATATTCATGTTCATATTAATCAATCCATACTGTAAATATATGAAATTTAAGAATCCAATTAATAGTCAATATCCATATATTTTAAATTTATTATCTCATTAATTGTATTAAAAACAATCCTGTAAAATTAACACTAAACAGAGAAAAACAAGTCATGGGTCTACCACGACACTAATTACCCACATGTAGTGTGACAAACATTCCAATTTCATATATCCTCCCTTTTTTCATTATGTTCAAGAACCATAAAATAATTCTTCTGGTCTGGTTTAATCCACCAAAAATGTTCTACATTCCTTTGCAATCAAATTTCAAGACTCACTCACTTAAAAATTCCTGAAAGTCAAACTATAAGCTCCCAATATATATATACTCAAAAAAAATTACATTTCATAACTCCCTTCATGTATTATTTTTCTTGTATTTTTTTCAAAATTTTTACTTGGAACAAATCTCACACTCAACTCTCAACCAATGTTTGATCTCCTCACGACAATATTTTTAATAGTTATAACAACATCAAAGGACAATGAAGAGTGGGTTTCGACCTACCCAAGACACAAAACATATTCTTTTGTTTTTATTTTGATAATTATTTTTTTATGGTTTTTATTTTTGAGTGAATACAACATCTGGATAACAGTTAAACACATATAAGTTGTTTCGGTATAGTAATGAAACTAATCAAAAGAGAAACAAACATATGGATCAACAATTAGTATAAGATGACATTTTTTACCTAACTTTTATATTCCTTAAATTGAATAGGAAATATTTCACAAGTCATGGTTGATTGTAAGGTTTTGTGGAGAAATCAATGAAACAATTTACCATGAAAAGTTATAATAAAGAATAGAATCAAAATAAAAATGGTTTTATAATGACCAAACCAATCATATCCTCAATGACTTAAATTATTTTAAAATATAACCTTAATGATGAAATCTTACTCCTGTTTATATTTATCTAGAAGGTCCGAGAGCCAGGCGAAAACCTGATCCCAACAAAATATAATATAAAAAGTAAACATTACAAAAATCTCAAAAGAGGGGCGCCATAAAAAACCTTGTGTGCATCACACCATTACAATCATCCCTAACCAAACTATCACAATAGTTGGGAAGAATGAAAGACCAACTGAAACAAAACTCCATAACAGCCCTTTGGAGAGGGCATCAGCAACCTGGTTTGCTTCATGGTAGACATGAGAGACATCAAGCAGCAATCTTTGAGCAAGCTTCAGACAAGTGATCCAGGGAGACATCATCCTCCATGGTACATTCCGGGACCGATCCTTCAAAATCTGGACAACAACTAAAGAATCTGACTCCAGCCATAACCTGTGCCATCCATAATGAACAATGTACCTGATAGCCTTAATCATGGCCCATAGTTCAGCCTCAATTGCATGTGCATGTCCAACATAATGGAAAAGGCAACCATTGACAAACCCCTGATGGGTTCTGAACACCCCACCACACCCAGTAGGGCCCGGTGCACCCATGTTTTCCCCCATCACCATTCACCTTTAACCAGCTAAAAATAGGGGGAATCCATCGAATATATTTCAGCATACATGGTTTCCTTTCCCTATCACTAACACCAAGAGATCTCAGAATTAGAAGCTCATAAATTTCATTATGCATGGAGCTTGTTTGATTCATTGAGACTTCCATATGTATGAAATAATTGAAATAGTAGCAGCAAGCAGTAAGGCTTTAAGCTTCTCACTAAAGGAAGATTGCAGGACCGAGCATAACAGGGAAGGAATAGATGAAAAGTAAAGGCAGCAATGAGAAACATCTTGCAGATAATTCCATAACCTCATGGAAAAATCATAGTGAATAAACAAGTGCATAAGGGATTCATCTGCCTTCAAACAGAGGAAGAAAACGGGAATAGTGGCGATACCTGCTCGCTGTAGAGTAGCTTGAATGGGTAACCTGTTTTTTCAAATCTTCTAGATGATTAAAACATTAGTAGGCAAGATATAGGGCTTGTGGACAGCCGCCACCCACGAAGGAAATCCAGAATCATGACCACACAAGAGATTATAACATTCCCTACTAGAGAAGTATCCATTCAAAGATGGATTCCACATCAAAACATCAGATTCAACATAATCATAATTGAAAATATCATCATAAAGAGCAGCTGGAATAAATGCAGAAACATCAGAATTCCCATGAAAATCAGATATGGACAGATTCTTCATTGATGATGGAATAGTGAAAGAATCCCTGATGGGGGAGGATAGCCATGAAGTGGACCAGAAATTCATATGTGAAGTAGGGAAGACCAGCAATATAGATTGGGTCATGATCTTGGAGAATGTGTTTCTAACCGAAGACCAAACTGAGGACTTAAGGTACAAACACTTCTTGTTTTGTAATCCGTCAATGAACCTACCAACAAGGAATTCCATAGAAAAATCAGGCCTGGAAATAAGCCTCCATGTGAAGTTTTGCAGTAAGGATTCATTGAATAATTTAATATCCTTAACTCGCATTCCCCCCATTTTAACTGGTCTAATACATTCTTTCCAAGAGATAGTAACAAATTTCATTTGCTGTGTTGAACCAGTCCAAATGAAATTCCGAACCAAACTACTTAGTTCCTTGAGAAGGGATCTTGTCCATCTATAAACAGAGAAAGAATAAAAAAAAATAGAAGTGAAATCTGAATTAACAAGACATATTCTACTATCCTGAAACATATTTTTTCCCTTCCAGCTAGCTAACTGATTACTGGTTTTTAAGGCAATGCCTTCCAAATGAACATCTTCACTCTTCCCCAAAACAGAGGTATCCCTAGGTAATCAAAGGGAAAATCCCCTCTCTTAACATGTAGCTTACTTGCGATCCTATTTTGTTTCACAATTGAGACTCATTCCCCAAACACAACAAAGGATTTACTCCAGCTGATTCCCTGCCCTGCAACCTCTTCATAATGTGAGAAAATTCTCTTGATGCAGGATATAGTTCCCCTATTAGCCTTACAAAATAGAAGGATGTCATCAGCATACAGAAAGTGTGATGGCGCAAAGATATCCCTACCATCTTTCATTCTTTGATAAAGACCTATATTGACAAGATCATTAAGACATATACTGAGGTAGTCTTCGGCCAGAGAAAACAGAAGTCCAGATAAGGTATCACCTTGCCTTACCCCCCTTGAGCACTGAAAAAAACCACTGGGGGAACCATTAATAAGAATAGAGAGATGAGAACTTCATAAAATAGAAGGGATCATCTTAATAAACCTATTTGAGAAGCCATGAATTCTGAGAATGGTGAAAATGAGGTCCCATCATATAGTGTCAAAAGCCTTAGAAATGTCAACTTTCAAGGCCATATTCCCATTCTGAGGCATACCCTTCATGATGTTAATGTATTCGGATGTAGTAAATAGATAGTTCTGAATATTTCTACTAGGTATGAAGCCAAACTAATTAGCAGAGATGAGATCCTTAGCAAATTCACCTAAGTAAAGAAAAAAAATCTTGCTAATAACTTTAGGAATAGAATTTCCAATAGCAATAGGCCTAAAATCCTTAACATCTAAAGCATTCTCATTCTTTTTAATCAAGGAAATAAAATTGAAGTTCATACCAAGAGGCATAAAATAATGTTGAAAGAATTACCTGAAAGCATTAATAACCTCAACATGGATGATATCCTAGTATAACATAATGAATTTCTTAATGAAGCCATCCAGGCCCGCAGCACTATCCATATTCAAGGAGAATAAAGCATGATGAATCTATTTATAGGATGGGATATCAATGAGTCTTTTGTTTTGAGTTTCATCGAGAGTTCATTCAATACATGTGACAATCCTACTAGAGTTGTTCACACCAGAATCAGACTAGATCTTCTCAAAGTGACCAGTCAGAGCATTAACAATCTCATTTTCAGAAGTGAGTAACTGACCATAAATCATAAGAGCCTTGAGATTTATATTAATCCTTTTCTCCTTGTGCAAGTAATGGAAAAATCTTGTGTTTCTATCCCCATTACTCATCCATTTTATACTCAACTGATTTCGATCCAAATTTTCCTTGTGGGACAAGAGACTATCAATCATGGAGGCAGCTTGTAGCTCCTCCTGATATAGGGAATCCTATTGTACAATCCATTGCTGGAAGTCTAATATAATAGCTTCAGCCCCTTTGATTCCATTTACAATGATGGAAAAAGATTCTTTGCTCCAAACTTTGACTCTGGCTTTGACAATTTTCAGTTTCGAAATCAAAATGTGTGAATAGCACCCAGTGACATCAGATCCCCATGCTTCCAAAATAATTTCCCTGCATCCTTGAACAACTAACCATGCATTATTAAATTTAAAGGGAAGAGGATCTGACCTTACAGTACTAAAACATAACTCAACCAGGATAGGATTATGATCTGAATGCAGCCTTGGAAGAGTTAAAACAGACGCCTCCATTGTATCACTTCTATCATTCATCTGTACTAGGAAATGGTCCAGCTGGCTGGCCTACCTCTCATTGATAGTATATCTACTCTAGGTGAAGTCATCACCTAAAATAGGAAGCTCACTCAGATGGCATTGATCAATACAGTAAAGAAAGTCCTTGGTTGAGGCCCGACAAAAATTTCTTTAAGTATTTTCCTCTGGCCTTAAAATTGTGTTGAAATCACCAAGCAGAATCCATCACTTGGACATATTCCTAGAAATTGAGAGTAAGTGATTCAAAAGAGTTCTCTTTCTGATATATTGGTTGAAAGCATAAACAAAAGTAACACAAAGGATATTATACTGATGACAATAAGATAAAGTAATAGCTTGTTGATCAATCTGATAAGAGTCAATGATTATGCTGTTGTGTTTGGGGACCCATAAGGATTCATTCCCATCTTGGGACTGATTTTAGGCAACCAGTGAATACCCAATAGAATTCCAATTAAATGTTATCCATCGTTAGAAGTTCATTCTAGGCTCAGCAATCCCCAGTAACATGGGCTTGTTGGTTGAAAAAAAAGATAAGAAAAAAAGCACTTGATCATGATCAATTGCTTCAGGGCTCTGACCGTGGGAGAGTTCCCTATCCCCTGGAAATTCTAGAAAAGTATCTTCATTGGTTTAAAGACCGCTGCCTTGGGCAGGGTCCAACATAACTTTCAGCTAGACATTCATTAGAAACAGATTCTGCAATATCCATTGATTTACCGGGAGCATCTTCATGCATTGAGGACTCACTATCTAAATGAGTGTGTTACAAGATACGTTTTTTTTCATTTTTAAAAAAATTTAACCAAAAACATAACAGAAAACACACACAAAACACACAAATCAAAATTCTAAATAACTATACAAAAAAATTTTCCCCTTACCCACAATTAAAATATTTTATTTTCCTAAATTTGAAGCTATTAGATGATATGTTCACTTAGAATTTAAATGTTTAAATAGGACGAATAACATAAAAGAGAAAGGGTTAAAAATATCCTGATATTCTCAAGTGATGACAGGGTCAAGCAGTGTGATGAAATATATTGGATCCGTAGAAATTCCATCAATGTGTTTCTTCAAATATTTCCCATTTACTATAAATCTCTTTAAAGTGTTATCTTTTCTAATATCCACTATATCATATGGAAAACCCATTAGATAAAATTTAAGGAACTAACTATCTGGAATGAAATATAATAGGAATCATCTTCAATCCGGAACTATGGAGTTTGATTTTCTCGTCATCCTGAAACTCCCTTTGTTGGATCATTCTGTTATGAAATGCTTTTAATCCATCATAGTAGACCCTTTAGTTTTCATATTATGACAATTGAATATTCTTAGTCTTTGGAATTTGTAGCTTCCTTTTAATTCTATCTTGATCGAAATCCATATTGCATTTCTGTATAGCCCAATATGTCTGATGCTCGACTTCCACTGGGAGATGACTTGCTTTCCCAAAAACAATCTGAAATGTGGACATACAGAAAGGAGTCTTTTATGATGTCTTATAGACCCACATCACTTCGTCCAAGTGGTTTCCCCAATCCTTCCTATTTAGCAGCATAGTTTTCTCTAAAATTTGTTTTAACACATGATTTGAAACCTCAACCTAAACATTTGTTTATGGGTGGTATTATGTTGATGTTTTTTGTTTCACCCCATACTTCTGAATGAGTTAATCCAAATTTTTATTACAAAAGTGTGTCCCTTGATCTCTAATGATATCCTTTGATTCTCCAAACTAGAAAAAATATATATTCCTTGACAAATTCCACAACAACATGAGAATCATTAGACCTAGTGGCCATAGAATCAACCCATTTTCTCACATAATCAGTAGTAATAAAAATGTACAAGAAATCAAATGAACATGGATAAAGGACCCAAAAAATCAATTTCCCAAACATCAAAAATCTCACAAAATAATATGGGTTATTAGGGAATCTCCTGTCTCCTTTAATTGTTCCTAGTGTGATTGAAATGATATAATGACTTACCAAACACCAAGGATTTGTGGAATATGCTACGCCAATATAATATAGAGTCAATGATTTTTCTATTTGTTCATTTGGGTCCAATGTGTCCACTATAAGTAAGTGTATAGAAAAAATTATGAACAAATTCAAACTCATGATCAGGAACACACCTCCTAATAATATGATCACTACACATGCTCTAGACGTAGGGATCATCCCAAACATAAAATCTTGACTCACTTTTTAACTTTTGGACTTGATGTTTCTTTAAATGTTTTGTAATTTCAATGGCAACAAGGTATTTAACTAAATAAACATACTAAGGATGTGTACTTAATATGTAATAAATATTTTCATTGGGTAAAGTGTCCCAAAGTGGTACCTTGTACAAGGTGTCATCCTCTAATGTGTGAGTAAGCCTACTAATGTGATCTGCCACTAAGTTTCATTAACCCTTTTTATCCTTTATCTTGATATCAAATTATTGAAGAAGCAGCATCGATTGGATAATCCTGGTCTTTGCCTCTAGCTTTTTCAAGAGGTGCCTTAGAGATGTATGGTTAGAAAAACAACTATTTTAGATCCCAATAAATATGAACAAAATTTATCTAAAGAAAATATTATTGAAGAAAACTCATTTTTCGTGGTTGTGTAGTTTTATTAGGCTTAATCCAACATCAAAAAATCATAAGAAATAACATGTGAACGTCCCTCCACCCTCTATGATAAGACTACTCCAACTGTGATGTTTTAAGCATCACACATCAGGTCAATGGAATGTCCCACCATAGGGGATTTATGATTAGTGGAGTGGTCAGACATTGCTTTAACAAATTAATGGAATTCCTGTACAAATCATTAAACAAAATATCAAAATCCTTTTGATGTAATAGCTAGATTGGATAAGAAACATTAATAAAATATTTGATAAAGCACCGATAAATTCTTGTATTCCCTAGTAAATATCTTACATCATGCACACATAAAGGATAGATTAAAGATGAAATAATATATACAATAGATTTATCTACCTCTATCCCATGTTTTAACACTACATTCCCTAATATAATACCATGCTCTACCATGAAATGAAACTTTTCAAAGATCAAGACCAAATTATTCTCAATACAATGATTCAACACCTTTCCCAAACTAGAAATAAAATCATCAACTGAAGATATATACACTATAAAATTATCCATAAATACCTCCATGATGGTCTCAATGAAATCTGAAAAATACTCACCATGCATATTTAGAAGGTACAAAGATCATTTCATTATCAAAATGGAATTCTTCGATAGACCATTGTACCAAATGAACAATTAAAGGTCATCTTATTCTAATCTTCCAGAGCTATAGAAACATATAAATATCCAAAAATACATCCATGAAACAATAGTGTGTTTTCATGCTAGTCACTTAATCATTTCATCAATAAATGGTAGGGGAATGGTCCTTGTGAGTAGATTTATTTAGTTTCATATAATCAATAAACATACTCCAATTATTTTGAAACATCATTGGAATTAACTACCCTCTATCATTTCGAACAATAGTAACACCACTTTTCTTAGGAATAACATGAATAGGACTCACCCACTATGAATTTGAAATGGGATAAATTATACCATCCTCATGAAATTTTTTCACTTATTTTTTAACGGAATCCAAAAGAGTTAGATTAAATCTCTTTTGGGGTTGCCTCACCAGTTTAGCCCCATCATCAAGAAGAATCCTAAGAATGAAAATGTAAGGGATAATACCTAATATGTTAACCAATGTCTACCAAAAATTCCCTGATGTTATCCATCATAATATTCAAAAGTTTTTCTTCATGTTATAATGGGATATTTTTAGCAGTTATAATAGGTAATCTCTCACCACTCAACAAGTATGAGTATTTGAGATTTGGTGAAAATGAATTGTGTTCTAATAAAGGGGTGCAGTATAGATGTATACCTTGAAGGAACTGAAATTTCTACACAATGTACATCAGTACTAGAATAAACATCATCAAAATAAGAGAATAATGCATCAAAACCATCAACATACTCAACAGACAACTCATAATCTGAGTGAACATGACCAAAATCAAAATATGAATTCATTTAAAAATCAACATTAAGAGAGTTTTGTGCATTAGAAACATGATTGGAAGTGCTCTTAGAAATTAAACTAGAAACAATGCTCATAATCTCTCTAAGCATGGGAAAATAAAATTCCATGGGGTTTTTATTTTGTAGTACAAAATTGGAGATAACACAAGAATAATGGTCCTTTGAGGGGTACTTCATGGAGTTCATAACATTAAATATCACAACTTCTTCTCCAAACTCCACAGAATGTGTACCCTCATGTTAATTTATGATCATTTTTTATGGAATTTCAAACCAAAGATAATGGGAGCATGAGAACTTACATGATCTTCCTCTATGTTAAGCACATAAAAATGTACTAGAAAGATCATGTCTTTTACACAAACAAGAACATCCTCAAAGACTCCCCCTGGATATATTATTTCTTTTTTCACCAAATACACCAATACTCTGATCAAATTCAAATCACATACAAATCAAGAAATGAATGAAGATTGAGGCGTCACATTTATGGAATCACCTAAATCACATATATAATTAGAAAAGTGTAATTTCCCTACAGTGCATGTTATGGTGAATTCCCCCATATCCTATCAGTTTGATGGAATTTCTAGAGTTGGTGTAATGAGTGTTGACACATTCCTTCCAATACATATCCTCTCACTTCCCTTCATCCAACTTTCATTGTTAGAAAATTCTTTTAAGAATTTTCAATACCGTTGGATTTTCTTAATGGATACAATAAGGGGGATATTTATCTCCACATGCTTGAATGTTTTCAAAACCTATTTTTTTAATGCCTCTTCTGCCATATTTTTGGTTTGAAGAACTCTATTTGGAAAAGGAGGGGGTTTAAGAGGAACATAATAAATAGTTTACTTATATGTATCTTTCTCCTTGCATTTCCCATCAGTTGGTGTAAAATTGGGATTCTCTAGGGTTGAGGTGAATCCTGGTAGAATGGTAGGTGCAGATGTATCATTTGTTTCCTTAACACATCACAATGTGATGGAATTGACATTCCCCTTGTGATTTGGAGTATGTTAGGAATGAATATTTTTAGAGTTCTTACTTACCAGTTCATGGAGGGCGGTGTAAATCTGGATCATTTTCATCTTCAAATCTCTCAACTTTTAACCTTGACTCTCAATCTCATTCCTTTAATTAAGAACAATTTGTTTCAAAAGATCATAGGTATTAGAATCTACCTTTGGGTGATAATTATTTTATTTTTGAATTTTTTATGCCCGTTCATCAAATCATCTATGGAGTTATTGGAAACCCTATTTGTAAGGTGGAGGTTGTTGAAAATTTTGTTGAAAAGGGGGGAATTTTTGTTTTATAGAACCATACCTCATGTGTGATTGATCATTATAACCTTGGATATATATTAGGTAAAATTAATAATACTTCTTCTAGAGATGATGTTGTGATTTCTACAAATATCATCTCTTAATGAATACGGCAGCTCAATCCTCTATCTCATGTAATTAGGGGAGCAGTCGGTTGGGTGGTCTGTTTTAGTGAAAGTGCCACAAGCCCTTAAAAAAGTGTGTTTGGATGTCTTTTGAGCCAATGAAATCTACCTCTCCATATTGATCAATTATTCCAACATGGAATCAATTAAATTACTTTTGATAGAATATGGACCTACCTAATGTACTCTGCCAACATGTGGTATACCTCGATCACCTTTTTTTGGGAGTTTTGTGCCATCTTGATGATCAATTCATGTGTGATGACTAGTGTTTTTTCCAATAATGACCCTATAACTGCAGACTCCACCATGATCCTCTCCAAAGGTGTGAGTCCTTTTCAAATGTATAGGATGAAGAGTTTCTCACTAATTTGGTGATGTGGATATCTTGCGTACAATTTCTTGAATCGCTCCGAGTACTCATATGTTTACACCCCTTATACTTGATTGATCCTCGAGATCTACTTATGAATGAAATTGGTCCTTGATTCTAGACAAAATATCTATGAGAAATGACATTTCAAATCATTCTAACATGTTACATATTCATTGTGTAAATAATACATCCAATCCTTTTCAGATCCATCAAGTGAAAATTAGGAATGATCTTAGTTTTATTTGATCTTCAGAGACATTTCGTGGTTTATGGGTTGAAACCCCACATTAAATTCTTTAAAATTTTTGTTTGGATCCTCACCATATAATTCAGGATATTTTGAAAGTAGGTGAATTAACTAAAATTTCAATTCAAAGTCCGATTCAATATTTGGATATGCAATACAATTTGGTTGATAGTTTGTAAAGAACCGGAAATTTCAAAGAAATTTTTTTTCTTAATTTTCTTTGAAATTTTACAAGAGCGCAATTCTTGACGGCACCTGATTCCGAGGCCCGGTGTGCCCGGAATCATGTTTCGAAGTTTGGCTCGGGTACGTTCAGTGAACGGATGAGCGGGTTTTTCTAACTTTTTAACCGGTGCCCGGAATCGAATTATGAGGGAACCGATGGAATCGCAGCGCCGGTATTTGCTTAGAAATGCCTCTTCTGGAGATGCGTTTGCTCGGTTGTGGTTTTTAATTTTTGGGTTTAAAGTTATGAAATAAAATAAAGTTGTGCGACAATTTTATTTTTATTTCACTTAAACCACTTAAAAGCCACTTAAAGCTGCTTAAGCTGAGTTGATGTGGATAAGGTTCTATCCAAAAATATCCTACCCTCTTGGTAAGATATTTGTGAGGTGGGGCGCGCACGAGCCCCACCGTTTCTTTTCCACTAAGTAACGCACCCGCGAAAACCCGTCCTTAGGAGTCAACTGACGCGTTTTCTTAAATTCTTAACGCACCATTTAATTGGGTGGTTTTATTCGTTGAATTAATTTTATGAATTAATTTAATCGTTTCTTAACCTGTTTTTCATTCCGTTGGCGTAATAATAAAATAAGACCAACACACGACTTCTGGAAAAATGTTCGTTGAGAGGATTTGACAGAAACCAAGAGTTCTTCATCCTCCTTCGTGAAGAACGTGAAGAACGCCGGCCTCCGACGAAGAACGCCGAACCCGCGGAAATCGACGACGCGACGTCGTGTGCCGCGACGCTGATGTTTCTTCTCCCGCGACATTCTTCTGCGACGTTCCTTCATCCGCAACGAAAATCTTCGATCACCCATTGAGGTGAGAGATTGTGGTTCTTTAAGTTTAATTTGTGGATTAAAACATCAATAGAGATTTAATTATTATTAATTAAATCTGTTGTTCTTGAACCTCGGAGTTCGTCGACGCGTCACCGTATTCTGCGACGACGCGACGCCCTTCCGCGACAATGTGACGCATATCCACGATGACGCGACACCCATCCGCGACGCGACAATCGCCTCCTTCCGCGGCGATCAACTCTGCGAAGAACGCGCGTGCGACGATATGACGAGGTAAGGGTTTTATTTGAATTTTTTATATTCCTGTGATCGTTTCTTTTAAAAATAAAGAACCCGGTTTCATAAGAACAATTTTAATTTATTAAAATTGTTGTTTGATTTGTTGAATAATTATCCCGACTGTTATTATCTAACGTGGAGGGTGCGGGTCAAACGAACACGGCCCGACAACCCTCTGTCGTTCTTCGTTGTTCTGTGGATTTGGCGGGCGACGAAAAAATGTGACGCAAGGGCGTTTTGATGATTCCGCAGTGAATAACGGAACCCGGGAGGAACAGCGGCATAGACGGGAAGGAAAACGGATCACCGGAGCAACTCTGGTGGCCCGCGGAAGTCTCCGGCGGCGCGGGTCACTGGCGTGGGGACCGGAGGCGGCTGCGCGGGTCCGGCGCACACGCGGGACGCGGCCTTTGCCGCGTCCGTTGACCAGGGCGGCCCCCCGTGGGGGCCGTAGTGCTGTCACGCGGGGGCAACGAGCCCCCCGCGCTGCTCAGCCGCTCGGCTGAGCCGAGTCGGGTCGCGCCCTGGCCTGGCTGGACCGGGTCCAGCCAGGTTGGACCGGGTCGGGTCGACCCAGTTCGGGTCGACCCGGTTCGGCCGACCGAGGGGGGGTCGGCCCGGGCCAAGACCCCTGTATTCGGACTGTTTTCGGTCTTTTTCCCATAACTTGAGCTACGGGCCTCCGAAAGACGTGCTGTTAGTGGCAACGCGATCGTTGGATTGAGACGGTCGTTTGGGTATATTACACTCAAGGTTTCGGATTACTTTGGTTTCGGCCGGGTTGGTTCGTACACGAAACCAACCGGGCCCTCGGAGCGGAAACGCTCATATCTTGAGCTTCGGACGTCCGATTGACGTGCTGTTGACTTTGTTGAATTCCTCTAAGTAAGACGGATCTTTTGGCTCACTCCACCCGAGGTTTGGACGCAGGTGGAGTACGGTCGGGTTGGTTTTGCCTTAAAAACCAACCGGGCCCCTGGGACGAAAAAGCCAATAACTCTCAGACCGGGCGTCCGATTGACGCGCCATCTGCGACGTTGAGTTCCTGTTGACGATACGGAACTTTTGGATACATCAACTTTGGACTTTGTGTCAGTTGATCTATCAGCCTCTCAGCTCGTGGAGCGGACCCTCCCGAACGAGCTTGCTGTGTGCGGGAACCCTAGAGCTGGCTGCGACTGCTACTTCGACAGCGACGACTGTGCAGAGATCCT
Organism: Viscum album; assembly: GCA_963277665.1. NCBI lineage: Eukaryota > Viridiplantae > Streptophyta > Magnoliopsida > Santalales > Viscaceae > Viscum > Viscum album. The sequence goes on along the minus strand of OY728159.1, from coordinate 1,141,194,279 downwards.
CAGTAGACTACAGCGACGACTGTGCAGAGATCCTCAGTGGACTGCAGCGACGACTGTGCAGAGATCCTCAGTGGATTGTGCCGACGACTGTGCAGAGATCCTCAGTGGACTGCGACGACGACTGTGTAGAGATCCCCAGTGGACTGCGATGACAACTTCACTCAGCGATCCTACGTGGATAAGTGCTACAGATCCTGTGTGGATCCGATCCTGTGTGGGTCAGTGCTCAGCGGTTCTGTGTGAGCTAGCGCCTACAAGTCCTGTGTGGGCCCGATCCTGTGTGGGTCTTTGCGGGGGTTAGTTACCTATTCGTCCTGTGTGGGTCTGATCCTGTGTGGGTCATTGCGGGGGTTAGTACCTTTCGATCCTTTGTGGGTCTGACGACTTAGATGGATCAGTGATCATCTCTATCGTCATTTGAAGAAGTATACTTGTGTGAGCTGAATCTTGTGTTACTTCCTTTGTGGATTATCTTGTGTGGATTTTCTTTTTACTCTCCTTTGTGGACTGCGTTGAGCTATCCTATGTGTATTACTTTGCTCTCCTTCGTGGATTGTGTTGTGCTATCCTGTGTGGGTATACGTTTTGTTTTCCTATGTGGACTGGGTTGTGCTTGGGCTCGGATGTTGGAGCCGAATGGGAATTGATGACTTAGGTATATGTATGGGCATATACCTAAGCCGTGTTGGATGTTACTTCGTGATTGTATCTTTCCTTTGTGGATTATCCTTTGTGGATTATGGGAGACCTTCGGGGGTCTCGGGGTCCCTACTGAGTAGCTTATACTCACCCCTGTACGGGTTATGCCTGCACTTCGTTGTGTTGGTTGCAGACGACAGACAGCACTGATCGTGGTGGAGGCTTGTGGAGCAGGACGGTACCTGGAGGTTGACCATTGGGCAGGATGTACTCGGGGCGGATGGCTGGACCGAGGAGCTGTGGAGGCTATCTGTACACACCCTTCAGGTGGGACTTCCAGAGGACGGCTCGACGCTGCGGCTTTTCTTTTCAGTTGTTGTTTTTCCCTTCAGTTGTACATTACAGCTGGGCTTGTATTTCTGGCCCCTTTTTACATTCAGCACAGCTTGTTACAGTTTTTACTTAGTGTTTACTCTTTTTTCTTGCTTACACTGTGGTGGTTGTTTTACTTTACAAAGGCAATTCATTCCCTTTTTACCGGGATTTATGCCTTGGTTCTAGTCGCCATCCCCTAGCCTATGGAAGGCGGGCTTGGGGTAGTCACGGCACGGGCCCCGAGGACGGGTCTTGACAAATTGGGATCAGAGGAGTTTGGTTCTACCGCAGACTCTGATCTTTCTTCTATGTGAAGCAATAGTGTTTAGCGTATTGGGTGTGGTTATCAGTCCAGGGAGTCCAGTTTTGGTGCGGCGGTCGACGTATCCGTACACCAGGACCCTGACTTCTGATTTCAGACTTAATGCACGAAAACATTGATTTCATGTGCGTTCAAGTTTTCATTGTGATTACTTGTGTCAGCTCACCAGGTATATTGTTCTGGCCGTCGCGCACCTGTTTCCTTTTCAGGATGGCCCCATGATGGCAGCCAGCTTGGGTTCCAAGCATTGTGCATGGCGAGAGCCCACCGAGCGACGAGGACTCAGTACAGGGCCCTTTGACAGCTGAGGCACCGGCGGTACCTATACCTGCCGAGCCACCGATGCTACCAGCCCCAGCCGCTGACGATGCACGTCACCTTAGTGCACTGCATGAGTTCCAGCGCCATAGACCGCCCAGGTTCCGCGGGGAGACGGACCCTCAGGCCGCCGAGGACTAGCTGAAGGCAGTTGTACGGGTTTTCAGATTAGTGAGGACACCAGCAGACCTCATGGTGATCCTCGGAGCGAGCCTCCTGCACGCAGCAGTAGGATGATGGTGGAGCTTGATGCTCCAGGTGCATGATGAGGCCTCTCTCATCTGGACGGACTTCGAGAGCCTCTTCCACTGAGAGTTTGTCCTGGCCACCCTCCATGCGGTGCGCATTCAGGAGCTTCTTCAGCTGTGGCAGGGCAGCATGACAGTGGCCCAGTACTCGATGAGATTTATTGATCTCTCGCGCTACTCCACAGATATGGCACGGGACCCGTTCTTCTGCTCCCGGACCTTCGATTAGGGACTGAGGCACGAGATCAGGGCTTCGATGATCTCCCTCAACATTCTGACTCAGACGGGAGTACTGGAGCGAGCCTTCTTAGTGGAGAGTTTCCTTTCTGAGCAGTCTCTAGCAGCAGGACCCACCACTTACCGGCATGCAGCAGAGTCTTCTGCAGCAGGCGGTAGACAGATGACGCAGGGGTCCAAGAGGACTAGACCTACAGGTGGTCGACAGCATGACTATGGATCATTTGTGCAAGGCACTTAGGGTGGACAATGACTTGCCATGAGAGGGCAGTGTTACTCCTGCGGTGGGATTGGTCACATGGCTCGTGACTGTCCGACCCTCCATACGGATGACCAGCAGATGAACGAAGGACCCCCTAGGCAGAGGCAGAGGTTCGATCGAGGCGGATCACATGGAGCAGGAGACCGAGGCAGGGGAACTGGCCATGCAGCTGGAGGTGGACGAAGCTTCAAGGTGTTGCCACCACCACCACCAGGAGGTCCACCCCGGCCGCAGGGAGCTGGTGGACATGGGAGAGATCAGCTTCAGGCAGCTGAGGCCTTTGATCATGGAGCTCTGGGAGCAGATGGACAGGAGCGGAACTAGTGGATACGTCTTTTTTACTTCTAGTTCCTTGTTGATGTTGTGTATTGTCTTTGTATTATGAGATGCAATAATAAAAGACGAATACCCTTGTAATGTTTTTATTCATGTCCCCTTTTGTGTTGTTACTAAGAGGTTCCGGTTTAGACTGTTGACTTGACCCTCACTTGTGAGACATCTACTGGAGGAGACCCAGTTACCACACACTGATGCCGACAATGTGACTCAACCCTTGGAGGTGAGAGTAATGGTTGGATCTCTTGGTAATAGTGTCGAGGCCTTACGACGTCATTCTTGGTATGGATTAGTAACATCTATGTCGGAATTGACAGTATTAGGCAAAGGAAGTGGTTCATCCCGGGGATGAGACCAGATTTCTCTTATCGGCAAAGAAGAAATCTTAGCAGCTCTTGTGGGACCAGAGATGGTCCAGGCCACGACAGAGAAGGTCCAGGTCATCCAAGAGCGGATGAGGACAGCTCCGAGCCAGCAGAAGTCTTTTTCTGACAGGAGTCGGAGGCCACTTGAGTTCGAGGATGGTGATCACGTCTTTTTGCGTTTCTCACCTCGACGTGGATTACGGAGATTTGGACAAGGCGGAAAGTTGTCTCCACGCTTCATCGGACCCTTCCAGGTCCTCAGCAGGATTGGCGAGGTGGCTTATTGCCTGGCTCTACCACCTTAGTTACTCCGGGTGCACGGCGTCTTCCACGTATCTCAGCTGAGTAGATACGTGCACGACCCGACGCACCCCATTGACCATGGGGCGACTTTTGCGGAGGTCCCAGTGGAGATCGAGGATCGAAAGAAGAGGGTCCTACGTAGACGATCGGTTCCTTTTGGGCGCATCAGATGGCAGCACGCGAGCCTCCAGGAGAGCACTTTGGAGCGGGAGGCTCAGATGCATGCTCAGTACCGCCTTTGTATCCCTAGTTTGTGTTGAAGCTTTACAGGGACGTAAATCCCTGTGGTGGGAGTAATGTAAAGACCCAGAAATTTCAAGGAAATTTTTTTTCTTAATTTTCTTTGAAATTTACAAGATCGCAGTTCTTGACGGCACCTGATTTTGAGGCCCGGTGTGCCCAGAATCATGTTTCGAAGTTTGGCTCGGGTACGTTCAGTGAACGGACGAGTGGGTTTTTTTAACTTTTGAACTGGTGCCCATAATCGAATTCTGAGGGCACTGATGGAATCGCAACGCCGGTATTTAGCTAGAAATTCCTCTTCCGGAGTTGCATTTGCTCGGTTGTGGTTTTTAATTTTTGGGTTTAAAGTTATGAAATAAAATAAAGTTGTGCAACAATTTTATTTTTATTTCACTTAAGCCACTTAAAAGCCACTTAAAGCTGCTTAAGATGAGTTGATGCGAATAAGGTGCTATCCAAAAATATCCTACCCTCTTGGTAGGATATTTGTGAGGTGGGGCCCACACGAGCCCCACCGTTTCTTTTTCGCTAAGTAACGCACCCGCGAAAACCCGTCATTATGAAGTCAACTGACGCGTTTTCTTAAATTCTTAACGCACCATTTAATTGGGCGGTTTTATTCGTTGAATTAATTCTATGAATTAATTTAATCGTTTCTTAATCTGTTTTTCAATCCGTTGGCGTAATAATAAAATAAGACCAACGCACGACTTCTGGAAAAATGTTCGTTGAGAGGATTTGACAGAAACCAAGAGTTCTTCATCCTCCTTCGCGAAGAACGTGAACAATGCGAAGAACGCCGACCTCTGAAGAAGAACGCCGAACCCGCAGAAATCGACGATGCGACGCCGTGTGTCGCGACGCCGACGTCTCCTCTCCCGTGACATTCTTCTGCGACGTTCCTTCATCCGCAATGAAAATCATCGATCACCCGTTGAGGTGAGAGATTTCGGTTCTTTAATTTTACTTTGTAGATTAAAAAACAATATGGATTTAATTATTATTAATTAAATCTGATGTTCTTGAACCTCGGAGTTCATCGACACGTCACCGTATTCCGCGACAACGCGACGCCCTTCCGCGACAACGCGACGCATATCCGCGACGACATGACGCCCTTCCGCAACGCGACGATCGCCTCCTTCCGCGGCGATCAACTCCGCGAAGAACGCGCGTGCGACGACTTGACGAGGTAGGGGTTTTATTTGAATGTTTTATATTCCCATGATCGTTTCTTTTAAAAATAAAGAACCCGGTTTCATAGGAACAATTTTAATTTATTAAAATTGGTGTTTGATGTGTTGAATAATTCTCCCGACTGTTATTATCTAAGGCGGAGGGTGCGGGCTAAACGAACACGGCCCGACAACCCTCCGCCGTTCTTCGTTGTTGTGAAGATTTGGCGGGTGATGAAAAAACGTGACAAAAGGGCGTTTTGATGATTCCGCAGTGAAGAACGGAACCCGGGCGGAACAGCGGCGCAGACGGGAAGGAAAACGGAGCACCGGAGCAACTCTGGTGGCCCGCGGAAGTCTTCGGCGGCGCGCCGCCGGACAGGGCCGCAGCGGCTGAGGCTGCGGCCGCGCGGGTCCGACGCACACGCGGGATGCGGCCTTTGCCGCCTCCGTTAACCAGGACGGTCCCCCGCGGGGGCCGCGGTGCTGTCACGCAGGGGCAGTGAGCCCCCCGCGCTTCTCGGCCGCTCGGCCGAGCCGAGATGGGCCGCGCCCTGGCCTGGCCGGACTAGGTCCGGCCAGGTTAGACCGGGTCAGGTCAACCCAGTTCGGGTCGACCCGGTTCGGCCGACCCAGGGGGGTCGGGCCGGGTCGGCCCGGGCCCAGACCCCCGTCTTCGGACCGTTTTTGGTTTTTTTTTCCCGTAACTTGAGCTACGGGCCTCCGAACGACGCGCCGTTAGCGGCAACGCAATCCTTGGATCGAGACAGTCGTTTCGGTATATTACACTCAAGGTTTTGGATTACTTTGGGTTCGGCCGGGTTGGTTCGTACACGAAACCAACCGGGCCCTCGGAGCAGAAACGCTCATATCTTGAGCTTCGGACGTCTGATTGACGTGCCGTCAACTTTGTTGAATTCCTCTAAGTAAGAAGGATCTTTTGGATCACTCCGATCGAGGTTTGGATGCAGGTGGAGTACGGTCGGGTTGGTTTTTCCTTAAAAACCAACCGGACCCCTCGGACCAAAAAGCCAATAACTCTCAGACCGGGCGTCTGATTGGCGCGCCGTCTAAGACGTTGAGTTCCTGTTGACGATACAGAACTTTTGGATACATCAACTTCGGAATTTGTGTCAGTTGATGTATCAGCCTCTCGGCTCGTGGAGCGGACCCTCCCGAACGAGCTTGCTGTGTGAGGGAACCCTAGAGCTGGCTGCGACTGCTACTTCGATAGCGACGACTGTGCAGAGATCCTCAGTGGACTGCAGCGACGACTGTGCAGAGATCCTAAGTGGACTGCAGCGACGACTGTGCAGAGATCCTCAGTGGACTGCGCCGACGACTGTGCAGAGATCCTCAGTGGACTGTGACGACGACTGTGCAGAGATCCTCAGTGGACTGCGACGACTACTGCACTCAGCGATCCTACGTGGATCAGTGCTACAGATCCTGTGTGGATCTGATCCTGTGTGGCTCAGTGCTCAGCGGTTCAATGTGAGCCAGTGCCTACGGGACCTGTGTGGTCCCAATCCTGTGTGGGTCTTTGTGGGGGTTAGTTACCTATTGATCCTGTGTGGGTCCGATCCTGTGTGGGTCATTGCGGGTGTTAGTACCTTTCGATCCTTTGTGGTTCTGATGACTTAGATGGATCAGTGATCATCTCTGTCGTCATTTGAAGAAGTATACCTGCGTGAGATGAATCTTGTGTTGTTTCCTTTGTGGATTATCCTGTGTGGATTTACTGTTTACTCTCCTTTGTGGATTGTGTTGAGCTATCCTATGTGGATTACTTTGCTCTCCTTTTTGGATTGTGTTGTTCTATCCTGTGTGGGTATACGTTTTGTTTTCCTGTGTGGACTGGGTTGTGCTTGGGCTCGGATCTTGGAGTCGAACGGGAATTGATGACTTAGGTTTATGTATGGGCATATACCTAAGTCGTGTCGGATGTTACTTCGTGATTGTATCTTTCCTTTTTGGATTATCCTTTGTGGATTATGGGAGACCTTCGGGGGTCTCGGGGTCCCTACTGAGTAGCTTATACTCACCCATGCATGGGCTATGCCCGCACTTCGTTGTGTTGGTTGCCGACGACGGACAGCACTGATCGTGGTGGAGGCTTGTGGAGCAGGACGGTACTGGGAGGTTGACCATTGGGTAGGACGTACTCAGGGCATATGGCTGGACCGAGGAGCTGTGGAGGCTATCTGTACCCACCCTTCAGGTGGGACTTCTAGAGGACGGCTCGACGCTGCGGCTTTTCTTTTCAGTTGTTGTTTTTCCCTTCAGCTGTACTTTATAGTTGGGCTTGTATTTCCGGCCCCTTTCTACTTTCAGCACAGCTTGTTACAGTTTTTACTTAGTGATTACTCTTTCTGCTTGCTTACTCTGTTGTGGTTGTTTTACTTTAAAAAGGCAATGCCTTCCCTTTTTACCGGGATTTACGCCTTGGTGCTATTCGCCAGCCCCTGGCCTATGGAAGGCGGGCTTGGGGTAGTCATGGCACGGGCCCCGAGGACAGGTCGTGACATAGTTAATATCTAGTGTAGCCAATTCTCGAATGGTTATTTTATGTTAGTTATTTTTTCATTCATTGGTTCATTTTTAATTTTGTATTTACAAGTGTTTCCAATTTCAATGTTCTTATAGTGGAGAAATTCCCCAGTTGGGGAAATGTCAATACCTCCCATAGACCGAGATTGTCTGATTCAATCCCTAAGGCAGCGTTCAATCTCAGGGCCTATATCAAAAATATCATTGAAATTGGATCATTTTAGAAATATTATAAATTTATAATATTATACCATAATATTATGGGAATAATTTTCAATTTTTGGTCTAATAGAGAAGAGAAAATATAGGAAGAAGAAAGAGAGATAAAAATAAACCAAAATTGAGAATGGGGAAAGAAGAAGGAAGAATGAAGATAAAACAAAAAGAAAAAATAAATGTGAAAAAATAACTCTAATTATTTGATTAAAACACTTTCCTCCCTGAAAATAGCACCTATTTTAAAGGTTGGTGTCGTGGGTTCTCTCAAATGATGTTCAGTTTCGGGTTATTTAGGTGTAGCAAAGTGGCTGACCGAGGACATCTATCAAAGTAAGAAGTAATATAAAACAAAATATTAAAGGTACATTGAAAATAATGATAAAATATATAAACTCTAATTAAAGGGGTGGGGGTTCTATTTATAAAGCTTTAATAATTATCCTGGAAGAATATTGTATTTTTTCATGAAATGTGATTGAGAAACAACAACGAGAATATTAATTTTTAGAAAAATATTTTTAAAAGGAGTAATCAATATAACCCTACTTATTCATCTACATATTAATAATTTTCATTTAAATTAATATCTAATTAATTATGATCCAATTATTTTTTAACCCTTGAACCCTATGATAGTTAACTAAACCACTAAGTTGAAATAAATTTAACCCTAGGATAGCTTCGAAAACATGCAATAGTAGCACCATATTTTGATTGTTTTTTAATGATGTATTATGTTCAGTGGTTAATTAGGACCCATATATACTCTTTAGATAAGTATTTATTGATATTAGGGATTATATTTTAACTCTACAATTTAAAATTTTGTGGTTTGTATTACCGATTAAGATTGCACTCTCACAATTCACACAATACTCGACCTCGCGTATTTTGTATTAATTGTTAAATTTCTTGCTTAGTTTCAATTAACGTAAAAATAAAAATTAATATATATTATTTTATGAATTAAATTATCTAATTGATTCAAAATAAATGATGAATAATTTAATAGGTATATAGATTACTAAAAAGAATTACTCTTCCATGGGTGGTGTAGTCATCGTAGAAACGTATTGCATGTGCAAAGTTTTAGTAAGGATATAACCCAATATCCTTTCTACTATTAACTTCCTACCCAAATAGTATGAGTAAAAGAGAATATAATTTAACAAAAAAGAAAAAACATAAGAATATAGAATAAACATACTCAGAGAAAAAAAATTTATGACACAAACAAAAATATTACAACATGAGAAAGAGATAGAGGCATCGATGAAGAGATACTTACTTCAAGAGATACCCCGATGAGTATGGGGAGTTACAGAATCTCAATTTTTATGGGAGTAATCCTCTATAACTCCAAAATGGTAGTAATTCACTCCTTTTTCAAACTTGAAAATGGGGTGCCCAAGGTGCCAATTTATAGCCAAAATTGGAAGTGGTTTTCAGAACCCATATTTTGAGATACCAATTGTGTATATGTTTTGGGTTGGTAAATGGATTTATCTTGACGTGGAAAAAATTGAAATGTTTTGGGCCAGAATCATGAATTTATCCATGTCAAATTTGACAGCCAATAAAGGATTACATCATGAGATATCGCAGAAATACAGAACCAAATATTTGACTTGTTGTAGATTCATTCCCTTAGAAGGATCAGTTCGTGTGGGCCAACATATGGCAGACTTTGCCTTGGTTTTCATTATATGTGTTGTATAACTCTGAATTATTAATAAGTCCAGAATATTTCAGCCAATTTTGATGCACTGATTTCTCGTAATGTTAATAATTGTGGACAAAAGTCCTTGGGCTTCCATGCATTTTGGCCCTTTTTCTTCTAGATCATCTATGACCCTCTAAATCACCTACACCTACAAAAAAATCACTAAAACAAGTAAAATTAACCTTTTTTAAAGTGATAAATATTTAATGATTTAATAAAATTGGATGTGAAGTTTAATATAATATTTTTTATTTTAAATACCAAACATGCGAAAATAGTGATGTAAGGGTGAAATAAAGCAGTGAATCATGATTCCGTCAATAATAAAATCATATCCAATTGAAAATATACCAAAAATTAAATCTCATGACAATAATTTTTATAAAAATACAAGGCAGGAATATTATGGAAGGAATAATTAACAATAAAACACTCAAAATAACTGATAAATGTGTATGAAATATATTCAAGGATAAAACAATTTTAATCAAATAAACAATAATAACTAATTTCTCAATGATGGAACTAATAATTCTATCCATATAAATCTAAATTATGTTTCCTCAACAAGGACTTCTTCAATAAATGGGATTTCATATGCTGTATTCCATTTTAATAAGGAAAACATGTCAAATAATGTGTCTCATGAGTCCTAACTAATGCATCAAGGGGCTATATAATGTTAGCGCCCATCCATCACTAAACATGTAAAATTATTTCCTCATATATTAAATTAAAAAAATAATACATTATCGATACTCCCTAGTGATCAGTAAATATCCATATTGAAACTTATATACATAATGTCAATATACCCCCGCTAATAGAACAATTATGTTAGTATGTTTCCTTAAACAAAAAACATATATATTAATGGGGATATGGTAAAAATATTATAGATTTGATATTGAATAAAAAATGGTACATGATAACAGGGATATGAAGAAGAAAAATAATGTCAATAGAAATTTGGAGATTGATAGAGAACACAACTTTAAAGAGTGAATGAATAGATAATAAACCTTTTATACAAAGTAAGGTATAATAAATTAATTACAAAATGTTTTAAAGGAGACCATAAATACATTACAATGAAATTTTTTACTAAAGGAAAGTCTTTTTTATAATAGATTTTAATATTAAAGTAAAATATTAGAAATAAATTTCTTAAAACTTTTGTAACTTAGTTTCAAAAACAATGTTAAAAATAACTTCCCAAACTCTGTTCATGGGGTGTTAAGAATAATATTTGAATTAAAAAAATTTAAAACAATCTATAGAATTACAATATTAAAAGGAAACTATGACTAATTAAGAAAATTTGAATTGGAAGATAAAAATAGACATAATTGAAATGAAATCCAATTTTAAAACTTTTCAGAAAATAATATCTTTTCTTTTTTAATAAAGGTGAAAAAACATAGAATAATGGGAATAGATATTACCTTTTAAAATCATAATATATTTTAAATTAATATCAATGTCGAATAATTTTTATGATGTTTGAAAAATCTTTTCATATGGAACATGTTAAAAATAAATTCTATTTAAACATTTCTAAAGAAATTCAAAAATAAATTATAAATAAAATGTTTAAAAGGATCCTTTTAAAATTTTGATTAAAAAATCAAAGTTTAAAAAATTATGAATCATTAAATTTTGTATAATTAAATTCTTGAAACAAAGTAGATAATATATATATATATATGGAATAGATTTTTTACCAAAAAGGATAAATGAGTTTGATTATTCATATAAATATTATTGTTGTTGATTTGAGATGAAAATAGAGTATATAACGGAAATAATTCAAAAAACTCCCTTAAATAACTATAACAGAAGAAAATATATTGGTTTTCGTAGAGAAATGACATATAATTCCCCCATTATAAATTGAAACATAAATAATACCAATAAAAAGAGGAATTTTAAAATAAACCCTTAAAAAGATTGAAATGTTTTATTTAAGGATCAATGAATGAATTTAATATGTGAAAAACATTTAAGTCCACAAAAAAGAAAGTGTAAATAAAACATAAAATAATTTAAGGTGATAACACACATAATCTAAGAAAAACATGCTCAATGGTGATGGGATATAACCAAATTAAAGAAAATTTAATGAATAATTCCCTTACCACATAATTCTTCTTCGTTTTACATGATATAAACTCTTGTCAAATGTATGACATGGCTTCCTCAATAAGAATAGATAATGAAGTAAAAAATAAAGGTAAAATTATATTAAAAAATTATTACTACAAATAAGATTCACACACCTAAATAGAGATCTATGTATGAGCCAGGTCATATTCTTCTCATATCAACAAATTAGTTAGAAGTTGTGATGAGATTAAATAAAACTAAAAATAATCAAACTACACTTTTTACCAAGGGGTCACCCCAGCTAAAGAGAAAGTATAAAAGGGAAACAAAACCATGATTTCTAAGGAGGAGTTTTAAATCTAGATGGTAAATAAGATTAATGGTTTATATAAACTTTAATCATATATTTCTAGGAGCTTCGAGGTCAATAAATTGGTTTTATCCCTATTTCTCAAATTGATAAGCTTCAAGAAGATCAACCATAACCGCATATTTAGTTGAATATATTTTAGTGATGGTTAAATAGGGAGTTGGAGGCTAGAAATTATTCTTTAAAGGGGAGTAACTGAAGAAGTTAAGTCTTCTAGATATTTCCTATATTCTTAAAAAATTAAATTTGGACATCAATATTAGTTTTGATGTATTAGTTATGATATTAAATTTCATTTTATAGTCCTGATTTATGCACATTGTATTTATTAAGTGAGATATTTTGTAATATAAAATGGAGAATTTTTTACTTACACTGGGACATTATAATGTGTCTATTATAATGATAGTAGCCTCATATGCATTTTTGAAAATATCATTTGTACAACCCTTGAGTATTATAAAATAAAATTTGGAACTATAATTATAATTTTAATGGATATATTTGGTTCATAGGTTTTGAACTATTGTTTTCTTCATCAAGTTTTCCTAAGTATACATAGGTTATTTAAATGAAGGCTCATTTTGAAGAATTTTTTGGTTCCTACCTTCTCTAATATTGCTATAAAAATTGGGGGGAAGAAGTGGAACTTCATGTACATGAGAACACCATCGCATTAAGGGGAATAACTTTTCCCACCTTTAAATTCCTTTTTAGTTTGGAGGATAAAATGAAATTGGTTATCAAATTAAATGTGAAATTTATTTAAAATCCAAATGGGTATGTTTAAGTGTCCTTAGTTTCATGAATTTATTTGTTTTCACTTCTTCATGTTTTCATTGTAAATGTAATTTTGTGAAGGTAATGACTTTTATGATGGATTGAAGTCTCGTCACAGTGGATGTTGAGAATTTTTCTCCTACACACAATGAGTAATGAATGATTTTAAGTTGTTTTCCAATGGACATATATATATGGATAGATTCAAGTGGTAATCCAATAAATATCAGACTATTAGAGAGATAAACGTTTTGTAATTACATGACTTGTAGTGAATGAGTAGTTATGGTACTGTCCAAAATAGTATAAAAAGTACTATTGATGGTTTTTGAACATACTAATAGATATCCTATATGAATTTGGATATAATTTATTAAATAGGTTCAAATAATGAATGAGAGATATATAAAATAGGATACCAATATAAGCCGTACAAGTCTTGTTGGTTGTTGTAATCAGTTATTACCAGTATTTATGCACTACTTTATAACTAGTGAACCAAATATAGATGTTTGGTTATTGATTTAATAATATCCACACCTAATCTAGAAGATTTATTTGAGTAAATACACCAAATTTTTTATTTTTTACTCTAAAACACCATAGAAATAAATTTTTTGTGGTTTATAAATATTATAATTATTGGCGTAACAATTTGAATAAGCAATGAGATGTTCTTATGGTGTTTATGAATGGTTAAGATCTACTAGAGTTAATGTTGAGGAGGCATGATTCAATATTGATAAAAATCTCAAAAAATGTAAAGTTTTAATTCCATATATTTAAATTCCAGTGTAGGTGAATTCCTATATAGGTGAATATAAATATCCAAAGTCACTTTGTATACCGGAATTTTCTTATGTGAAGATCCACATATGAGAATGAATAAACATATCTAAATTAACCACATATATAAATATATATCACACAATTCAAAAGGATGTATTAAATAAGAATCTATGTATGTGACTAAATCTCTAGGTAACCAAATAAAGTGACATAGAAAAATCCTTATATAATTGATCCTTTTGGAATATTAAATATAGCATTGTCAAAGTGTGTTTCATATCGTAATTAATATATATTCTTGTGAATGAATACTCACATCAAAAATATTCTAGAGAATCACCATGTACCCAAATTATAATATGTGAAAAATCATTAAACTGACTTATCATATAGATAAAGTATAAGGCCCCAGCCTTAAACACTACATAATCTTGAGTTATTACAAGATTACACATTGATGATCTTTTCGGGTTTAGAGTTGTAGATAATTAGATCATAAATCATGCATTACATTCCACATTTAAACAAAGGGGTTACATAAAAGATAGTATTCAGTTTTCCCATCAACGGAAACATATTTAAAATAAAACATGGATTCTTTCTTGACACTTCCTTGACACTATCATCACATCATGTACCTTTCCCTTGACCTGTAAAAAACATTTCAAAAACTTGGGATGAGCATAAAAAGCTCAGTAAGGGATATAAAAGTATGAAATGAAAACATTAGTCCATGTATGAAATCATACTTTACTCATAAAACATAATCAATTTAACATACCTCATCAAATCATGAATAAATCATAGAAATCATAAGACATAAAGGTAACTTGATGAATCCATAACATTCTTACGTAGGTAGTAACACTCATGGTTATGTTTGGAATACCCATCATAGTATATTCCCTAAATCTCTTTTTAGAAACCTTAATTTTTAACCCCTTCGCGTTACCCAATGCATTGGAGAGCTATATCGGGCTCACCCGCCCTTAGTTTATCAGAGAACCACCCATATTCAAAAAAATTCTCAAAAACCATAACTTAATCATATCACAAAAAACATTCATAAAGGAAACATAACATTTCCACATTTCAATCATAAGATATCAATACCACACATTGATATAATAAAAATATTATCAAAAACATTTTCAATATCAAAATGAAATAAAAGTAAAACATGGTATTTATTTTTCATTAAAAAAAATTTATGGCTTGTAGAGGAAGCCGAATAATAAACTAGAGGTAATTTATACTTTCTTAAGAACCTTTTTCAAGTTCATTGTTCCTTTTATATCACTTATAACCATGTTATTAACACTATGTAATTATTTATGTTAATAATGGTCGTTTTTTCGATCATTGGTACTTGAGTCAAAAACAAACTCTTTATAATTAAAAGTTGTTCATGTGGTAAAATATCCATTATATCCAAAATTGTATTAATTATGTAGATATCATATATATCATATATATATATATATAAAGTATATACATGTGTTTATAATATTACATAACATAAAGAGGTAAGAAATGAAATGCACCGTTCATGGAGATAGTATGCCGTACGTACGCATGAACGCTAATTTCATTTCTATTTCGTATTTTATAGAATGGAATCATAATTATATAAAGATATATTATAATTACATTATAATGTCATGTATAATATTATTAACTCTATCCTTTACACATCCCACATCTGGAATTAACGAATCAAATCACTTTAAGGGGGCGGTAGTCCGGACATCCTAAAATGAAGATATCACGTTTACCCACAATGGAAACCATAAAGGTATGCCATAAATGACAAATAAATAATCTTAAGGAAAACATAAACATATTATATATCATATATAAATATAGTGACATCTTAATTTTCACCTTTGAAGGTGTTATAAGAATATTGAACAATCATCGTTTCGTGAGGCAGAAATTCGTCATCCACGGAAACAGTATGTTCTTTAACCATTAGATGTAGGTGTGTGTAAGTGTAGAATTAATAATTCTTATAAAAACATCATATTATATTGAATATACTGGTTTTTTTACAAAATAAATGAATAAAAATAGTTTAGGGGTTGGATAAGCTAAATAAAACAAAAGAACATTAGAGAAGACTTCACCATTAAATTAGGTAACTCCTCTTGGTTTGAAACAAAATGGTTTCTTGAAGATCTTTCTGCCTAAGGTAAGGCTTATAGAATGAATAAAGGGTTGTGGATAGATAAAATGATCTGAGATTGGCCGATCCAATGGCTTGAGAGGTGTGTGTAAAGAGGTAGAGGTTGGGGCCTTTTATAAGAGGAGAGGAGGGGAACTCTTGGAAAGTTATAAAATGTTACTTTGTATTAAAATGATTTTCGGATTTTAAAGGTCCCAAATTGATATATTTAAAGGATAATGTTATAAGGGTTCGAAATATACTCATAAAATTGGTCTTTTACAAGTGTAAGTCTTAGATTTTACATTATCGTTTCATTTTATTTAAATCATTCATTAATGAGGTAATCGTTGCATCAACATGATGTCATAAATAATATAATTTATATAATGTATAAAAATTTTAAAACAAATACTATGATGTAGTAAATATTTTTATATTTCCATTGAATATTTATATTCTATGATATAATTTACACAAACGAAACTAAAAATGTTTTACTCAGGTGATACATTCTTTAGTGATATTCTCATTCTTTAAAAATAAAATGATAAAGTGTCACTTTCACCCAAAAGTGATTCCATGGGGTCCCATAGTTTGAAACAAGGCATCCCATGGTCGTCTATGACACAAACAGTAGCATTAGGACACATTTTGGGGTCATTTGTTATTATTATGATATTATTTTATTATCCTTAACTACCCGATTACTAATTAATCACGATAATTAAAGATAATTACCATCGTTACTATTCATAAAGTCCAAAAACAAAAGATTCTTAATTACATAATTTTTACCTTATGATTCTAAATATATAATCCATTTTACAAAATTCTAAACATAGAAATTTCAATAATTAATTTAAAAATCATTCACGTTGTCAAAACAAATAGCGGGTTTTTTTGAAACAATATCTATGAAAAGTTTGGCACTTGTTTATGCCCAATTCCAAAGTGAAATTAATTTTCATGAAAACCATTGGATTAAATGGTAAAAATATATTCTAATTACACCTTAAATCCAATTAAAAATATAATCTAACCACATAATTAAATTGGATAGAAAATTAGTTTTGATGTAAAATGCAGTATTTTTCACTATTCATTAAAAAAATGAACATTGTCAGAAAAATACAAAAAATGTGTCCAAATTAAATTTCAATGTCCCAATCATAAAGAATAAGTTTATTTTGAAAAATATATCTCATAAAATTGTCAAAATTTTGATTTAAAAATGGTTTACCATCAAAAGGCGGTAAAACAATATTTTAAAAATATTAGAGAATTCTATGATTAAGAATGGATTTATTCTCATTTTAAACTTTTAAAACACTATCAAATTCATAAATAGAGATAGATAAGAAAATCAATTATTCATTAATTACATGGGATGTTACATCCTTCCCACCTTTAGAAAACTGCATCCTCGTAATTTATTTACTTATCGAATAAGTGGGGGTATTTATCCATATTGAATTTTCAGATTCCCATGTTGCCTCTTCAATCATATGGATTTTCCAAAAAAAAACCTTTACTTGATGAATCACCATATTCTGTAACTCTTTCTCCTTGTGGTCATGAATCTGGACCGGTTGTTCCTCATAGGATAGGTTCTCTTCCAACTGATCTACCTCTGGACTCAAAAAATGAGATGGATCTAGCATTTACTTCCTTAACATTGAAACATGAAAAAAATTGTGTACCTGAGATAACTTCAGAGCTAAATCCACTCGGTATGCAACTGATCCAACTCTCTCCAAAATTTGGTACGATCCAGTGAACCTTGGACTCAGCTTTCCTTTCTTACAAAATCGCATCACACTTTTCCATGATGATACTTTGAGAAAAACATGATCACCTACCTCAAAAGAGAGATCCTTCCTCCTGTTGTCCGCATAAATTTTCTGCCAGCTCTGAGCTGTTCTCATGTGTTTCTGTATCAGCTGATCTTTTTCAGCCATCTCTTCTACCAATTCCTGTCTCATCAACTTCCTTTCACCTACTTCATCCAAAAAAGCTGGAGTTCGACATCGCTTCCCATATAATGACTCAAATGGTACCATCTGTATACTAGAATGAAAATTATTATTATAAGAAAACTCAACCAAAGAAAGATGTTGGTCCCAACTTCCCTGATAATCCATCGAACAAGCACGTAGCATATCCTCCAAAGTCTGAATTGTTCATTCTGACTAGCCATCTGTTTGAGGATGAAAAGCTGTACTAAAATTTAATTCATTACCCAACGACTTCTGAAGGCCTTTCTAGAAGTTAGAAGTAAACTTGGGATCATGATCAGATACAATGGAGATGGGAACTCCATGTAACCTGACTATATCTTTAATATACTAACAAGAAAGTTGATCTAGGGAAAAAGTATCTTGTATAGCAAGGAAATGAGAAGATTTAGTCAAGCGATCAACAATAACCCAGATTGCATTATTACCCCAAGGTGTCTTTTGCAACCCCACAATAAAGTCCATGGATATATTCTCCTATTTCCACTTTGGCACTGGTAAAGGATGAAGCATCCCGTTCAATAACTACCGCTCTGCATTAACATGTTGACAAGTCAAACACTTCACAGTAAAATCAGCAATATATCTTTTCATTCTGTCCCACCAGTAATACTCCCGAAGATCTCTATACATCTTAGTACTACCTGGATGAACTGAAAACGGAGAACTATGAGCTTCACATAACAACTCTTTCTTCAACTGTGAATCACACGGCACACAAAATCTCTTCCCAAATCTCAAAACACAATCATTATCAATTTTTAATTCAGACAACTTACCCTTCTGAACCAGCTCTACCTTTTTCTACAACTCATTGTCTTGCTTCTGTGCTTTCTTAATTATGTCTGATAGAGAATATTTCACTGATACCTAAAACAAAATAGAAGAACATCCTGCACCAACAACTTCTATGCCAAAGTTCATCAAATCCTTAACCAAAGGATCATGTTCCAAAAGCAACATTGTTAATGAAGAATTACTTTTTTGGCTCAAAGCATCAACCACATTATTTACTTTTCTCGGATGGTAATGAATTGTACAATCATAATCCTTGATTAATTCAAGCCATCTCATCTGTCTCATGTTCAATTCTTTCTCAGTGAATATATACTTTAAACTTTTGGGATCAGTATATATTTCACACTTTACACCATACAAATGATGCCTCCAAATTTTTAAAGTGAAAACAACAGCAGCTAATTCCAAATCATGTGTAGGGTAATTTAACTCATGAGTTTTCAACTGACGTGAAGCGTAAGCAATTACCTGATAATTCTTCATTAGGATGCAACCAAGTCCTTTCAATGAAGCATCACTTTAGATAACAAACTCACCATTCCTGGAAGGTAGTGCCAAAACTGGAGAATTCACCAATCTTCTTTTCAGTTCCTGAAAACAATCATCACCTTCTTTTGTCGAGATAAACTTAACACCCTTCCGAGTTAGCTTAGTCATTGGACTAGATAACTGGGAAAACTTTATAACAAACCTTCAGTAATAGCCTTCCAAACCATGAAAACTATGAATCTCAGTTACATTTGTGGGTCTTGGCCATTCTTCAACAACCTTTGTTTTTGTAGGATCAACAGTTATCTCATCTTTAGAAACAATGTCACCAAGGAAATAAATTTTTTGCAACCAAAACTCACACTTGCTGAATTTCCCATACAATTTCTTTTCTTTTAAGGTTTTCAAAATAACCCTTAAATGACTTTCATGCTCCTCTTTAATTTTAGAAAACACCCAAATATAATCAATTAAAACAACCACAAACTTATCCAAGAACTCATGGAAAATTATATTCATAAGGTCCTTGAATACAACAGGTTCATTGGTTAACCCAAAAGGCATTACTAAAAATTCATAATGGCCATATCTTGTATAAAATGCAGTCTTTGGAACATCTGCTTCCTTTACCTCCAACTGATTGTACCCCGATCTCCGGTCAATATTTGAAAAATACTAAGCTCCCTGAAGATGATCAAACAAATTATCGATATGAGGCAAAGGATATTTTTTCTTAACAGTTATGTTATTCAAGGATCTACAATCAATGAAATGTCTCATAGAACCATATTTCTTTTTAAAAAATAAAACAGGATCAC
Organism: Viscum album; assembly: GCA_963277665.1. Lineage (NCBI taxonomy): Eukaryota > Viridiplantae > Streptophyta > Magnoliopsida > Santalales > Viscaceae > Viscum > Viscum album. The sequence goes on along the minus strand of OY728159.1, from coordinate 1,141,174,632 downwards.
CCCATGGTGATGTGCTAAGTCGAATGATACCTTTCTCTAATAAATCTTGCAATTCATACGTCATATCTAAAATTTCAATTTGAGCCATTCGATAAGGGGGTTTTGAAATTGGATTAGCATCAGGAACTAAGTCAACAGTAAATTCAACTTCTCGATCTGGTATTATTCCAGGCAACTCATTAGGAAAAACATCAGGATACTAATTTACCACTAGAACATCATTAATCTGAATGGTTCCATTATTTTCAACAATATGTGCAAGGTAACATTCATTTCAATCTTTTACAAGTGTCTCAGCATCTTGATATGTTATCAATAATAAGGGTTCATTCTTGTACACAAATTGAAATCCTTTGTGAAAAGAAACTTCTTTAGCTCTACAATCAATCTTAGCATGGTAAACAGAGAGCTAATCCATACCCAGGATAACATCAAACTCTACTAGAGGTAATACAATAAGGTTTTCAAGTAGGTTCTTTCCACGGATAAGGATAGGATGATTCTTATAAAAAACAATTTGCCTCAACATTTCCCCCAGGTGTTTTTACCACAAGTTCATGAGTCATTTAATGATATGGTATTCTCATTTTACTAGAAAAGTTTTCAGAGATGAAACAATGTGTAGACCCTGAATCAAACAACACACTGGCATAATCTGAAAAAAAACAAACAAAGTACCTAATACCACTTCATTTGATGGACCAACATCTTCTGAAGTAGCTTCAAAGGATTTCACCACCCCTTTCTGCTTGTAGTCTAACTGCTTCCCATCACTTGATCTCTTTGTTGGAAACTCGTTTGCATAGTGACCCATCTAATTTCACTTGAAACATTTCACTAACTATAAAGAAAATTTGGTCTTACCATCACCTTGATCTTTTCCAGTGCAATCACGACCCTTATGTCCCATATTACCACATTGGTAGCACTTTCCAGAATTCAGAAGAAATCACCCAGCATGCCTTTTACCACATTTATCACAAACTAGAAACTTAGTTTTCTTACCATCATACATTTTTGAAGAATTCTTCCCTTTCTCCTGCCACCTCGGTCTCTTATTCTGTTGGTTGTTATAGAACACTTAATCATCGGCAAACTCCATTTCCACATTCTCAACACATCGAACAAGATTTTCATAACTTTTGAACTCAAGATAATCTAATTCCCTTCAATATGTTTTCTTTAATCCTGAGTAAAAATGATTGATTTTACTATCAAGGTCTCGGATAAAATTTGGAGCATACCTTTCCAATTGAGTGAACCTTTCTTCATAAGAAGCCACTGAGTCTTCCGATTGCCTCAATTACAGGAATAGTTTTTCCATCCTATGTTGAACAGCCTTAGGAAAATACTTCTCAAGAAATATACCTTTGAATTCATCCCAGTCGAGAGCATCAATCTCATCAGCGTCCCTGATATTTTTAACCATCGACCACCACTGATCTGCTTCACCCTCCAAATAGTAAATAGGAAGACTAAACTTTTGATTGTCTGAACACCCCATGACATCAAAAATCTTCTCAAGTGCTTTAATCCACCCTTCTGCTAGAATAGGGTTAGATGATCCTCTAAATGATGGGGGATGTTGCCTCATGAAATGTTACACCACTTACATGTTCCTCTGCAGTTGATCGGGCTGATCTCGTACATGGATACCACCACCGTTTATCGCTTGAGTCAACTATTCCATTACTGCAACAAACTGTTCAGTTCCAATTCCGACCATCTCAGGATGCTGATTCAGAAGTTCATTTCCTTCTGTATGCCTTTCTAGCACTACATCCATGTTTCCTCTGTGGAAAACCATTCTAAACAAACATATCTTAGATGAAGCAACCTGGTAATCTTAAAATGCTATATCATTTCAATTTTACCATAAAAAAATATTTTTTGAATAGTCATTTAATAGAATTATAACTCCTAAGGTTATATAAACTGACCTCTGATACCAACTATAAGGCTCTAGACTTAAACATTACATAATCTTGAGTTATTACAAGATTACACATTGAGGATCTTTTCAGGTTTAGTGTTTTAGAGAATTAGTTCATAAATCATGCATTACATTCTACATTTAAACAAATTGGTTACATAAAAGATAGTATTCATTTTTCCCATCAACGAAAACATATTTAAAATAAAACATGGATTCTTTATTGACACTTCCTTAACACTATCATCACATCGTGTACCTTTCCCTTGACCTATGAAAAACATTTCAAAAACGTGGGATGAGCATAAAAAGCTCATTAAGGGATATAAATGTACGAAATGAAAACATTAGTCCATGTATGAAATCATACTTTACTCATAAAACATAAGAATTTTAACATACCTCATCAAATCATGAATAAATCAAATAAATCAGAAGACATAAAGGTAACTTGAGGCATTCATAACATTCTTACGTAGGGAGTAACCCTCATGGTTACGTTTGGAATACCCATCATAGTATATTCCGTAAATCTCTTCGGAGAAACCTTAACGTTTAAACTCTTTGTGTTACCCAATGAATTGGAGATCTATATCGGGATCACCCTCCCTTAGTTTATCATGGAACCACCCATCTTCATAACAACTCCCAAGAACTATAACATAATCGTATCACATAAAACATGCATAAAGGAAACATAACATTTCCACATTTCAATCACAAGATATCAACACAACAAATTGATATAATAAAAACATTATCAAAACTATTTTCAATACCAAAATGAAATAAAAGTAAATCATGGTATTTAGTTTTCATTTAAAAAAATTTTTGTCTTGTAGAGGAATCCGAAACTCAAATAATGGTCATGGTGGCGGAGAAGTCGTCGTCACTGCATACGTACAACAAAAAAAACATTCCTTTTGTCATTTAGTAAAACTCTTCATAAAAAAATATACCTTTTGAATAGACATAAAATTAAAAGGGGTTTATACACCGTATAAAATAAGGTTTTGTATAAAACAAAATATACCTCAATGAAAGGAGATTGAGATGAAGTCCCTTACCTCGGGTCCGACTTGACATGATCGTTCTTTAAACTCCTGAATAATAAACTAGAGTTAATTTCTACTTTATTAAGAACCTTTTTCAAGTTCCTTATTCCTTTTATATCACTTATTACCATGTTATGAACACTATTTAATTATTTAAGTTAATAATGGTCGTTTTGTCGATCACTGGTACTTGAGTCAAAAATAAACTCTTTATAATTACAAATTGTTCATGTTGTAAAATATACTTTATATCCAGAATTATATTCATGATGTAGATGTCATATATATCATATATATCCAGTATATACATGAATTTATAATATTAAATAACATATAGAGGTAAGAAATGAAATTCACCGTTCATAGAGACGGTAAGCCGTACGTACTCATGAGCGCTACTTTCATTTCTATTACGTATTTTATGGAATGGAATCATAATGATATAAAGTTATATTATAATTCTAGTATAATATCATATATAATATTATTATATTCATCCTTTACACTTCCCATATATGGTGTTAACAAATCAAATCACATTGAGGGGGCGGTAGTCCGCACTTCCTAAAATGAAGATATCGTGTTTACCCATAATGGAAACCATAAAGGTATTCCATAAATGAAAAATACAGAATATTAAGGAAAAAATAAACATATTATATATAATATATTAATATAGTGACATATTAATTTCCACCTTTGAAGGTGTTAAAAGAATATTGAACAATCATCATTTCGTGAGGCAGAAATTCGCCATCCACGGAAACAGTGTGTTCTTTAACCATTAGATGTAGGTGTGTGTATGTGTAGCTCGAATAATTCTTATAAAAACATCCTAGTATATTGAATATACTGTTTTTGTTACAAAATAAATGAATAAAAATAGTTTAGGGGGTTGGATAAGCAAAAGAAAACAAAATAACATTAGAGAAGACTTTACCTTTAAATCGGGTAACTCCTCTTGGTTTGAACCAAAATGGTTTCTTAAAGAGATTTCTACATAAGGTAAGTCTTCTAGGATGAAGAGAGGGATGTGGAGAGATAAAATGAGCAGAGCTTGGCTGAGAAAATGGCTTGAGAGGTGTTTGTAAAGAGGTATAGGTGGGGGCCTTTTATAAGAGGAGAAGAGGGGCACTCTTGGAATGTTATAAAATGTTACTTTATATTAAAATGAGTTTCGGATTTTAAAGGTCCCACATTGATATCTTTCAAGTATAAGGTGATAAGGGTTCTAAATATACTCATCCAATAGGTATTTTTCAAGTGTAAGTTTTAGATTTTACAATATCTTTTCATTTTATTTAAATCGTTCATTAATGAGGTAATCGCTGCATCATCATGATGTCATAAATAATTTAATTTATTTAATGTATAAAAATTATAAAACAATTACTATGATATATCAATTATTTTTATCTTTCAGATGAATATTTATAGTCTAAGATATCATTTACACAAACGAAACTAAATTTTTTTGACTCGGGTGATACATTCTTTACTGATATTCTCCTTCTTTAAAAATAAAATGATAAAGTGTCATTTTCACCCAAAAGTGATTCCATGGGGTTCCAAAGTTTGGCACAAGGAATCCTATGGTCCTAAATGACACATTCAGACGCATTAGGACACACTTTGGGTTCATTTTTTATTATTATGATATTATTTTATTACCCTTAACTACCCGATTACTAATTAATCACGATAATAAAAGATAATTACCGTCGTTACTATTCATAATGTCCAAAAACAAAAGATTCTTAATTACATAATTTGGAACTTCTGATTAAAAATATGGAATCCATTTTACCAAATTCCAAACATATAAATTTCAATAATTAATTTAAAAATCATTCCCGTTGTCAAAATAAATAGCGGTTTTTTTTAAACAATATTTATGAAAAGTTGGCACTTGTTTATGCCCAATTCCAAAGTGAAATTAATTATAATGACCACCATTAGAATAAATGGTAAAAATATATTCTAATTAAACTTTAAAACCAATTCAAAATATAATCTAACCACATAATTAAACTAGATAAAAAAGCACTTTTGATGTAAAATGCAGTATTTTTCACTATTCATTAAAAAATGAGTATTGTCAGAAAAATACCTAAAAATAATCCAAAGTAAATTTAAATGGCCCAATCATAAATAATAAGTTTATTTTGAAAAATATAGCTTATAAAATTTTCAAAATATTAATTTAAAAATTGTTTTCCATCAAAAGGTGGTAAAACAATCTTTTAAAAATATTAGAGAATTCTATGCTTAAGAGTGGATTTATTCTCCTTTTAAGCCTTTAAAACACTATATAATTAATAAATTGAGATAAATAAGAAAATATATTATTCATTAATTACTTTTGATGTTACATAAAGTTTTTTATGTGAAACATAAATTGACTTAGTTAAATAATCCATACAAACTGGGTGAAAATTACAGAATTCCAAATTTATAGAATTTGAAGAATAAATCATTTGAGACTGTGTATTTTCTGTTAAATTATGGTATAAAAAACCTAAACACCATGAAGTTTGTTTTATTCAATCATGATAATAAGGATTACATGTTCTTTAACTGTGGTAAATGGAATATTGGCGAAACATGAAAAGGGGAGTTTCTAGAATTCATATTCTTAAGAATAGAATCAAATCATTAAATAATTATGTTGTGCTTTAAATATCGATACATTATTATGATTATAGAATCCAAAAACCAATAAATATTTTAGGAAAAATAATGAGGAGAACCGCTGTATATATTCTTGATTCTAGAAATAATTGAATTGGGTTTTTTAGAATAATGAAGATGAGTGAACATCAAAGCTTATTGATTCAGAAAGTGGTCATATATGACACAAACTAAAAGTCACATTAAAACTCTAATTGTTGTAAAACAATTTCAATCCTTTTTTATTTTTTTATATCTATGTGTTAATTAATATGTAATATTAAATCCTAGGAATTTTCTCATGACTTGAGTTATGATAAGAACTGATGTGTGCTACTAGCAATGAAGATTAGCTCTTTAATGCATCTATTTTATAAATATTTTAAAATAAGTGAAAATTTGATGTTTGAATTTTAATTATAGATACTTTGTTGAAGATTAAGTTTAGCCTACTATAAATATTTTTGGAAAATATTTTTTATTGATTTCCAAAAATAAGAAGCATTAAATGAGGGTATCCTCGATATACCTTTTGAGTTGCAAACGAACACGTAGGGATACAAGGAAACCTAAAAGGGGTATTCTATTATTGTGAATTTGAAATTGATATCACATTACCCCATGATAAACCATTTATAGGAATAAAAAAATAAATTATCCTCCCATGCACATAAGAAGGTGTAAACAATGAGAGGGAAGAAATGGAAGAAAAAAATATGCAGCCTCTATCACTATGTGTGTATGATGATTATTTGAGAACAAGGATTTGTATTGTTGTGTGATATTAGAAGAACTTAAAAATAAGAGGAGAATATTTTGGTGTATGTTATATAGAAGAATAATATGAGGATGGGGATCCATCCATCATTCAAATATTATACTGAGAGATCATATGTAGCTGAGAAGAGAGGAAGCTAGCTGAGTAGTTTCTATTGAAGAACTGTAAACTTGTGCTATGTTGGTGACTGATTTGAATATAGTGTATCATAAAGATCTAATGCAATTTAAAGAATCTAATATCAGTTGAAGAAGATCCATCTTATTGGTGCAGAAGAACCCAGTTAATATCTAGATATGTCTTACAAGAATAACGTCAATGAAATATGTTATATATATATATGGTGGGCCTTCATAAAACCGATGAAACACAAGGTATAGAAGAAGTACATTGTGTGACCTGGTTACTATTGTATGATGGTTTTTATGAAATTTCTATGTGAATAAAGAATGATATTTTAAATTAGATGATGGGATTGTATTTATGGGAAACAACACCCATTATAACCACTATTTTATTATAATGGATAATCAATGATTGGGGGGATAATGAGTTATAGAAAGTAGTAGGTATTTGTACCAATATTTTTAAAAATACAATTTAACATTTACCATATTTACTTCCATGCATACTATTGATAATATATTTTTTGAACTAAAGTATATCCATAAGAACAAACCGACTACATGGGTTTTATACCATAGGGGAAAAGGAGTTTTGAATTTGTAAAAAATTAGCCAAAAACTAATTCAACCACCTACCAATTAGGTGTCTACATTGATCCAATTATTGTATCATCTATCCATTTACTAAAACCAAAATGAAAATAAAATGTTAATATAATACTCAGTATGAGTAATCCTTCATGTGAATAAGTAATAAAATAAACTCCAAAACCCAATAATTAAAATCCAAAGTTCATATTAAATCATTACATAAATAAATAATCCCTAAAACTCTTAAAAATATTCTTGAACAAATACAGTATCAAAAAATTAGAAATATTTTATCATATTTAGTTCCAAAATCAAGATAACTTTTAACTCAAAAAATATTAAACCTTTAATATCACCTAATCTCTTCCTTATAATTCTCCAAATCCAAAATATACTAACTTTATTCCAAATTCACAATGACCATATTCTTATAATAATTAACTCAGTCATTATTCATCAAATATTTTTAACCACTTTTTCAAAATTATATAGTGTACAATGATTTTATATTCTCTATAATTCTATAATATTCCAAAAAAATATAGTTAACTTCTTCTAAAATAACATTAACCACATATTCACCAAATAACTTTTTATTTCCCAAGGTTATCTATACTATTAAACATATATTATAACAATTATAAAAACCTTTTTCCCAAATAACAATAATTTTTCAAACATAATATAATATAACCACCGTAAAGACTAATATCCATTAATGTTGTATTTGTTTTTACAAAACCCAATAAAAAATTCCCAAAATACCTTTAATCTTCTTATAATATAATCACATAACACCTGAAAAGGGAATATATACCTTTGAAATTATGATAAAACTTAAACATATCAATAATTGATGAAATTTTAAATACTTAAATTACTATTAATTTATGACATTATGACATCTAAATTTATATAAAATATGCTATGATGCTGACTGAGACACCCGAGACCCGCACAATCAAGTATAGTGCTGAAAAAATATTTATACTAGCCTTTAAAAGGACTCAATAAATCCATATATAACCTTACATCATTATTATATTGATAACCAATACTCAGTCACTTACATAGCCAATGACTTTTTGGTTTATTATTTTAATGGATTAGGGGGGAAACCCCATATAATTCTCATCCTACTAAATTTTTTCCTATTACACCAATGATTCATTATTATATAATATGGATTAAACATCTCAGAAAAACGTTTTCCACATATGATACCCCTCTAGACATATCAAATTTAATATCATTCTTCATATCATCTATAAATTTAAATGTAAGAAGGGTTGGATAAAGAACTCAGAAAGGGTAAATATAGAAGATATCATACAAGACCATAAGTGTGCATAAGGAGTGAATATGGGTATGAGAAAATAACATAATAAAATAACATCCAATATAATATAGACTATAAATGATAGTTTATGCATTAAGAATTTTTTTTATATACAATAAATGAATAATATGGAATGAATAATTAACAATCAATTATTCCATATAATTGATAGCATGAGTATGAAATATATCCACTAATAATTATAATATAGTACTCGCATAGAAAATAATAAATAGTTTTTAAATAATGTAATGTATAATTCCCTACATATTAATCTTACCATCATTACAACAACTGTGACATTAAATGGAAATGAATACACAAAACATCTAAATAATATGTAAAACATTGCAACTAGTTTTTATAAAAGACTTATTTTATGCCTCAAGAATCTATTTAATTATGATCCCTACCCATGACTAAATATGTATAGTGAATAGCTTATATATTTAATGATCAATAAAAAACACAATCAATATATTTTAGTAATCAATAAACATCCATATTGAATCAATATATAATTTCAATATTCCCCATCCACTTGAGTAAATTTATTTGTAAGATTCCTTCAACCAACACCATATATATAAATGGTTTTATGGTTATGAAAATACATATATTATATTTAATATATCCATAGTACTAAAGTATATATATATATATATAAAGGATAAAAATTAACAAAAAATAAATTTCAAGGGTGATAGATAAAGAAATATCAAGGAGTGTATAAACTGATAATAAAACATATATCCAATGTAAGGTACAATCCATAAATAAATAAATAATTTAAAGGATACCATAAATTCATTAAAAATAAAAAAATTAGTAAATTTAATTCTTTTGGAAAATATTTAAGAAAATTGATGTGAAACTTCAAAAATATCTTTCTTAAAACTTTTGTAACTTAGTTACAAAAATTAATTTAAAGTCACTTCAAAACCAGTTTTAAAAAGTTGTTCATGAAACTTGTAAAAAAATATTTTTAAAATAATTTAAAATAATTTAAGATTTAAAATTATCTATTCTTTTTTAAGAACATGTGTAGTGGAAGATAAAAATATAAATAAGTAAAATTAAAAACCTTTTCAAAAAAATATAAGAAAATAATATCCTTTTCTATTTGTATGAAAATGAAAATATAAAAGAATAATATCAATATATATTACTTTGTGAAAACATGAAAAACATTTAAATTAATCTAAATAATTAATAAGGTTTATGGTGATAGGAAAATCCTTTCAAGTATAAAATTTTAAAACAAGATACTTTTCAAACTTTTGTAAAGAAAGTCAAAAAATATTTCTATAGAAAATATTAAAAAGATTCATTTTAAACATTTTAAAAAGAACTAGAAGTTATAATAATTTTACCTACTGAAATAATTTATTTATATAAAATAATATTCTTGAAAAAATCAAGAATGTAGATATGAAAGAAAAGGATTCTCATCAAAATAGGAGAAATTAAGTCAGTTGTTCTTATAAAAAAAATTTCTGTTGATTTGAGTACAAAAATAAAAAAAATGGAAATAATAAATTAAAAACCAATAAATATCCATACAGGAAAAAAATATATGGGGTTTAGGATAATAGTAATATATAATAACCATAATGTAAATTGAAACAAAAACAATCGCAATAAAAAGTGATATTTTGAAATAATCCATTTCTAATATCATAAAATTTGAAGTAAGGGTAAATCAATTATTTTATTATGGAAAATAAATTAAAATACACATAAAATGTTTAAATAAAATATAAAACAATCATATTTCATATCACACATAATCTTGTTTTAACTGAGTCATTAGATATGTGATATAACTCAACGGAGAGAATTTAGTTAAGAATCCCCTTAACTCAGACATCCATATAGTTAGATGAAATATCACCTACTATATAATAAATTTATATATATTATAAAAATATATCATAACCATAGGTTTATTGATCTTAATATATTCTATTCAAATACAATTGATTATTACCTACTTAGTAATAATTATATGTTAAACATGATATTTTTGTTCCCATGACTCAGTTTTCCATGGATGTTTCAATTCAAAAGTTCTATAAAGTGAATAATGTTCATGGTTTCATCATATATATAATGTTAATAAAGTTTTATATTATTTTTTATAAGATTTTGGAGTCCCATGGTCATTTCAAGGAACTTATGTGGATTATTTTTTTTTAAAGCATAAAAATATCATTTTTAGAAATATTTATACCATAAAAAGAATTTATTTTATAAGTGAATAATATATATATATATATATATAAACATTAAATAACAATTAAAACATTATAATTTAATTCATATTACATATTATTATTAGCATATAACATTTCTTAATCATTCATAACATAAATATTGTTACCTCATTCAAGTATGTGATAAAACAAATCCAAACAAGAGTGTGTTATTACGACCCAATGATTAAGAATGTAATTTTTAATAATGATAATATCACTTTAATGGATTTTTAGTGATTTAATTTTTTTTATTAAACTTACAAATAATATTAAATAATAACTACATGAAAAAAATATGAGAAAAATCTAGAAGAATATATTTCTTACATTGAGAGCTTGAATCTCTTCTTGAAGGACCACATGGTAATGTAAAGTTTATGGATTTTTATTAGGACCCAAATCTTGAGAATGTGGAAGATGATTATTAGGGAATAAAATATTGTATATATTAGTATATATTTATAATTGTTTGAGTTTCTTTGATGTGGTTGCAGAGGGGTCCTTTTTTAAGTGAGAGTAGTGGTGTTTTTGTCAATAATTTAAATAAAATAAATATCATTATCAAAATAAAGTGGAACCAAATTAAAAACATTTCTATGATAGGATAATTTATTTCTCTAATCCACTCATAGAATCAATTAAGACCTATTTTTTTATACTTTAAACCTTATCCTTTAGTTTTTTCCTATATTTAACCCTCTTGCATTTTTCGAGAGTACCTAAATTTACCATTATAAGTTAGCAATATGAAAAAAAATTCAAATTGGCCTTATTGCCAAATATAAATATGATTATTCAAAATCTGAAAAAAAATTCATAAAATAAAATTTCAGAATTTGGTAAAATTTAATTTTATTGTCCACATAAAGAGGCATTAAACCAATATTTAGAACATAAATATTTTGGAATCATAAAATGAATTTATTATCATGGAATTAAATATAAAAATACATAATTGAGAATTAATTTATTTTAGGATATATATTTTATTTAAATTTCACTAAAATTATTCACCATTGGTGATATATTTAATTTATTAATGATAAAATTACTTTATGTACATATAAACGATTATGTAATAAATATCTATTTTTTACAATAAAATGATTTTATCTTCATTTCTAAAAAATTGGTTATAAATTTATTAATGATTATTAAAATTTTTACATGTATAATAAATACCTTAAAATAAATATAAAACTCCAAAAAATAAAATTAACATTTTAAAAGAAATATATTAGTTAAAATAAAAATAATGTTTAAATACAAGACATTTCTGTTTGGCCAAGAATTATTAGATTATCATTCTCTATCATTACTTAATGACCCTATGGATGTTATTAATTTATTTTAATAATCATTAATATTATTTTATCAATACATTTTGTTGATATCATTTCTTGATGTGTATTAAATTTATCAAAAATATGAAATTCATCAGAACATATTCTCTAGAATTAATGGAATTTTTCTAAGTAAAAAAATAACCCTTTAAATTTAACAAAATCATTTATTTTATCAGTTTTGTTTCATTTAACAATATTTTCTTTTATAAATTTTTAATTTTAAAAAATTATTGTCCACATTATTTTAATTACTACCATACATGTTGGTTTTACTTAAAAGAGAATATATACTAAAATCACAGGGTGTTACATTTTACCTTGTTGAGACACCCCGATAGAGAAGGGTGAAGTTTGAACTTTATATGCTGTTAGTATAAATGTGGATCTGGTTGGATATATGGGTCTAAGTGGAACAATTTTTGGGATTGATCAATAAAGAATTCAATATCTGATTCTTTGATCATTTGTTCCCTATGATCCTAATAGAAAATAAAGATAGGGATTTCATAGACCTCTTATTGGGAGTGTGTAAGTGATGGATTACACTTCTCACTTTATTGAATTACAGTGTTTTATCCCTAGATTTTCTAGGTTGAAATATTTCAATGATGGGTAAAGGTATGAGATTTGGGTCATGGTGAATGTTTTTCTCCATCCAACATTTTCTAATATTGTCTCCTAAACCCATGTCATATAGAGGAACTAAGGTGAGAATAAAGGTTTGGGATAGACAGATTCTACTAGGTGGATCAGTAGTATGTATTCAATTAATAATAATCATCATTTTCATGGTTTATTACACGGATGTTGAGGAAAGAGTTCCTTGGGTGGTGATTCATGCATACCCCCTTGGTATGGTATCATCACAGTGATAGTATTGGCTATATTTTCCTCAGTGTGATAATCCAATAGATGATTACAAATCACGTGGGAGGATATGACACCTGAAGAAGATATATAAGATTAATCAATAGTTTCCCAGTTATAACTTTCCAAACATCCACGGTACATTTCTCTTTGAATAATGTAATAGCTTACGTTGTACGCAACTTGGGGTTTTAACAAACCACAACCAATGAAACTAGCCATTATGAATAGTAATTCCCAATTTTTAAAATTTTATAAATTATATTTTTTAAAATTGAATTCATTTTTGTATTCGGATTATCAAAATTAGATTGGGGGAAATTTTTTGGAGTTTTCTGAAAAATGATGATGCAGTAATTATCCAATTATAGAAAGATTATAAAATTGATTTTTTAAATATCCAAATAAATGTAAATTAAGACTATTGATGAATTACAATAATTTTATAGGTTAATATTACATGTTTGGGTTGATTAAATAATTTTTTTTAAGTGATAATGTTTTTATGACTTTTACAAAAACAAAATACCAAATATTGTCAAAATTGACATAATTGAATTTTAAAAAAAAATATTACATTATTAATTGATATATTATTCATAAAAATATAAGGTTAGGAGAAAGGAATTAGATAGGGTTATATATATTAATAATGAACCACTTGGGGTTCTCTGGGATTTTTATAGTAAGTTTATTAACCATTTATTATAATAATACAAGAATACATGGTAACAGTTAAACTATTTAACTAAGATTTAAATCTAAAAGATAAGGTTAATATGGGGACCTAAACCTGTCCAAAACCTATTTTTTGATATTTTTCAGACCCATACCCACCATATCCTCCAAATAAATAATTTTTTAGCCATTATAAACTGAATATAATTTTATAATAAAATAATATTTCAAACTTTTTATAAAGTGACCCTCACCTCTCTTATAAAAGGGAACTTCCCCTTATCTCAAAATCACACCTCCAATTAAATTTGGCTCAGCCAACCCCTTCTCAAATATCCTTCCAACTTCCCTCATGTAGACCAAGAGTCCTTAATTTGATTATAACTCCATCCTTTGGATCTCTTTTGATCAACTCAAAAGGAAACACCCGATGAAGTGGTAATAATATCACCACCTCTTTCAAAGTTCTTTTCTTCTTCCACTTCCTATTTATTTTTTGTTACCAAACCAAAATAATAACTCCAATAAATTATACATACTATTATTTTATTATAAATATGTTACAACCATATTCATTATTCTATCTATCCTATGAATGACAATTCGCCATACGTGCGTACGTACGGCTTACCGTCTCCACATCATGGTGTAGTTTGTTATGAAAACACTTCATTATTTGGATGGGTATGATAATTATTATAACTGATGAAAATTATAAATATAAAATATTAAGGATTAGGTATATATGATATACCATCCAATTACATATGATTTCAACATCAATATAAAAATATTTTCTCTCATGTGTACGTTCAAAATATCTTCTCCACGAACGCGACGAGATTCATTCCCCATCATAACCATTCAAGAATAATTTTAATTTTATGGTTCTAAAATAATTTTTAAGAACATAATATAATTCTTTCTATTAATCAAATACATCATATCAATAACAATCATTACTTACATATCAAAACATATAAAGGAAAATGAATCAGTTAACACCAAAAACAATGATACTACTGGAATATTATTAACAAAGCAATATTAGAAGATCATATATGATATGATATTTAGGTATATATATATTTTATAATTTAATAAAAATGTTTAAACTATTATACAAGAGGTCAACATACCATCAAATAAGTAAAAGTACAAGGTAATGGTTAATTTTAGAATCTCTTTGTTTATCTAAGGTTGTATATATGTAAGTATCTACAGGGAATTCTATATCATCCACATCTGTGTTTTATAAAAAATATATTTCAAAATAAAATTACTATTTTATAGAATATTCATTAAAGTCATTTATACACTTGTGTAAAATGTTTTTAAACAAATCTTTCCGTCATTTTACAAACACATAACTTTTTTACATTATTGAAAAAAATAGGGTAAGAATGTTTTTTTAATGTCTACGACTGGTGCAGCTATTTTCTGCCATTATAAAACCTTTAAATATTCCCTCACAAAGTTTTAAGAATATTTTCAAAATAAATGGTTACTTTTATAATTATGTGACTTTTAAATGATTTCAAAATAGAAAGAGATATTTCTCTCAAACAGTTTTGATTTCGTCAATGTCAACATCCTTTTTTGGATTTTACACCTGTTTAAAGTGGATTTATTATTATACAATCTTCTATATTTTAATAAAGGATTTTTGATTTGTTTGATTGTGGATGCGATATTTTTATACCATTCATGGTTTATGGTTAAAGTGTTGACATTTCGTATGCTAGTTTTAAAAGGAATGTTTATGTTATGTTCTAACATTTTAATATGAGGAATGAATTGGACTTAGTAAGTGATGGGTGGAGCCCGCTATTTCTCCTCAATGCATCAGTAGGTATAATGATAAAAACTAGTGTCTTGGCACAAGGCATTGACAAAATACTATTTATGTACTTGGCACGAGTCCTTGACTATGTGGTTATGATGTCCGACAATATGAATTCCATGATTATGAAATTGGATATTGGTGTTGCTTGTGATTATTCAACTAGTAGATTATCCATGTGAATATGTAAATGAAATTATTTGATTTATTTTTTTTCCATATTATTCTGAAATTTATGTTTAAAATGATTGTGTTTTAGTCTTATATATTGCCTTAAATTTTTATTCTTGTTTATGAAAGTTTCTGCTATATTGTTATCCTTACTGAGCATCTAAGCTCACCTATTTCTTATGTTTTATTTTTACCTGGATGAAAAGAAGTATATTATGACTAACATTTAGGGATAGTCTAAGGTATATAAGAGTTTTCAAAGGGGACACAATGTGGTTTTTCTTTTTATTTCAGGATGTAATGTAAAACATATGTATGTATCTAGTACTTCCAATGCTACTAAACTGATTGGTCTTTCAGGACATGATTCCTTGTATCATGCCAATGTTATGAAATAATGCACCTAATCTAGGTAACTCAGGTCAGGGTGTTACAATTGGTATCATATAAAGTTTAGTAAAAACCTTGAATGTTATATTTAAAAAAAACTTTATTAGAGAACATTACCCTGAGATAGACTTCAAGGATTAGTATACAAGAACTTCCTAAAATTTTGGTAATATAGAGATTTTGTGAGTTTTCCAAAAAAAATAAATCCCTGTTTGGATACGAGCAGGTAGAGTCAGCTCTGGAATAGATGTACCTAAGAGTGAAAACTCCGACAAGGGGTTTCGATCTTGACCGAGGGTATCCTGGTACACAACAATGGGGCTTGATGCAATATTGGTTACAACACTCTCAAAGGATATACTTAGGATAATTCACATTTTCTTTTCAATCCATTATAAAGGATTTATTAGTATATACCTTCTCAAAGAAAAGATTTTTATTATTATGGATTATATCCATGAACTGTTCAATTTATGTTAAGTGTTTTACAAGTTTAAAATTATGTATTGTGATCCATAAACTAATTTATGGTATTCCATTGTTTAGAAATGGTGCCTAGTAGAAGGAATGGAAACTATATCCATACATGTAATCTATGTATGGATTTCCCTCCTACAAAAGATATTTATAGTGGAGTTGGTGATGAAACTGGAGTTGATCAGCTTATCACCATTCTCGGAAAACTCACTTAGGTTTTTAATAACAACCTTACCTATATGAAGCACCCTGATCCACAACACATAGGACCAATGTTAGACCTCTTCATGAGACAAAAACCACCAACATTATATGGGACTATAAATCCATTTTTATCTATGAAATGGATAATTTCCTTATAGAAAATATTTCATGCTTTAGTTTTAGTGAAAGGGAAAAAGTTTTCATGGTGGTTTATGGCCTCACGGGAGATGAAGATCAATGGTGGTCATTAATTAGAAACAAAAAGTACAATATAGAAGTATAAAATGTGAAATGGAGGGAGTTTGAAGAGATTTTAGTAGAAAAATACCTTCCTTGTGACCATCGAGTAGATATGGAAAGACAATTTTTGAGTCTGAGGAAAAAGGAGGATGAGAATGTCACAATATATGAGGCCATCTTTACAAGGTTAACACGGCATACAGCAGATTATATACGTAACCCAAGGATTAATATTGATCTATTATTCGATGGGTTAAAACCATTTCTCTATTAAGAATTTCTCTCACAATCCTTCTCATCATATGAAGATATTGTCTCATGAGCTATCATGATTGAAAAGGAATTCTCTAAGTCTTACGACTTTAAAGAAAAGAAATAGAAGAGGAGATCTCTTGAACACTCTGGAAGTGGAAATAAGGGGAAAAAGGGGAAATTTTAATTTTCATCATGTGGTAAATGTGGGAAGAAACACCACGGTACTTTCTAGAAAAGAATGGGAGTCTATTAAAAGTGTGATGAAAAAGACCACTAAGCTCATGGTTCTAAGAGAAAGAAAGAGGTTGTAAATGTTGAATGCTACAATTTTAGATAATAGGGTCATTATTCAAATGAATGTCCTAAGATCTAAGGAAACTTAACTCAAAAAAGGCCAAGGGATCAAGTCCAAGATTATGTGATCACTACTGCTATGGTTGAATCTCTGAATGACATGGTGGTAGGTAATTTAATGGATTCCACAAATTTATCCAATTCTTTATTAATTTTGGATCATTGCATTGTTTCATATCTCCTAGTTTTCTAAGAAAATTAGATATTTCCAATTTTGTTTAATAAGGAATTTGTCAGTAAAAACTCTTAAGGAAAGTGTCCTTGCAACAATGTTTTGTGAATCACTTTCCATTAGGGAATATAAATGTTCTTTATCTACTAATCTCATCGTCATACTCATGATTTAATTGGATATAATCCTTGGTATAGATTGGATTTCATACCATGATGAGAAATTTTATTTTAAGAAGAAGGATGTTATAATTTTCAATGATGATAAAGAGTACCTTATATTTAGAGAAGAAACATCACCACCTGATTCTTATCTATATTCACGCCTAATAGATCAAATAAATTTAATTATTGGGGAGGAATATAATGAAATAAATATGGGTGAGGAATGGAATATTCAGATAGAAGATGTACCTATTGTGTAATAATATGTTGATGTGTTTCCAAAGGATTTACCTGGAAATCTTTCATAATGAAAAATTGAGTTTTCCATTGATTTAATTCCTAGTTCAAAGCCCATATCGAAGAACCCTTATAGAATTTTCAATGTGGAATTAGTGGAACTAAAGAAAAAACTATAATAATTGAGTAAAAAAGGATTTATTCTCACTACAGTTTCTCTATGGGGATCCCCTGTTCTTTTTGTTAAAAATAAATATGGATCTATGAGGTTGTGTATTGACTATAGTAGATAAAGTATATAAAAATAAATAAAAATTATCCCCTACCTTGCATAGATGATTTATTTTATCAAATTCAAGGAGTTAAATATTTTTCAAAGATTTTCCTTCAATCTGGATATCATCAGTTGTGTGTGAAAGAAGGATGACATTCCAAAGACAGCATTTCAAACCAGGTATGAGAATTACAAGTTTACAATAATTTCTTTTATACTGACCAATGCACCCTCTATTTTCATGAATCTAATGAATTGAGTTTTCGAAGAATATATTGATGACTTTTTAGTGGTATTTTTTGATGACATCTTGGTTTACTCCAAATTCTATGAAGATCCTGAAAATCACCTGCGCACTATTCTGAAAACCCTTAGAAGAAATGAATTATATGGGAAGTTAACATGTTTGAATTCCTGCATCAAGAAATTTATTTTCTAGGACATATTGTCTCTAAGGATAGAATATTTGTTTATCCTTCTAAGACAAGAGAAATATAAGAATGGCTAGCACTACTGAGAATAACTAAGGTATGGAGTTTTATTGGTTTAGCAGGTTATTATCGGTGCTTTATCAAGAATTTTTCCCAATTGGAAAACCCATTAAAAAATCTCACACATAAAGGGGTTAAATTTTATTTGGACAAAAAAGTGTGAAGAATGATTTCATGAACTGAAGAAAATATTAGTCAATGCTCATAAATTGACTCTACCATCGGGTAGTGATGGGTTTGTAATTTATAGTGATGTTTCAAAGAAAAAACATGGTTGTGTCCTTATGCGGAATGAAAGAGTTATTGCTTATGCATCACAACAGCTAAAAATTCATGAACAAAACTATCCCACTCTTGATCTTGAGTTAGGAGCTGTAATATTTAATTTGAAGATATGGAGACACCATCTCTATGGTGAAAAATGTGATATATATACCCATCACAAGAGTTAGAAGTATATTTTTACACAGAAAAAACTCAACATGAGGCAAAGACAATGGCTTGAACTACTCATGGATTATGATTGTACTATACACTACCACTCAGGGAAGGAAAATATACTGGAAGATGCACTACTGGAAATGGAGGATATACCAACGGATTTTTTCCAATAGTTTATGAAAACCATTGGAATAGGGATATTGATAGTTCTTTACCCAACGGTTTCAATAAACTGTTGGAATAGATGATTTTAGATGATTTTTAACCAAAGGTTTTATAGAACTGTTGGGATATGTGAGACTTAACCCAGCGGTTTTACAAAACCATTGGTAAAAGTATGTTTTAGGAAGCCTTTTCCAATTTTTTAAAAAAACTATTGGAAAATATTACCTTTCCCAACTATTTTAAAAAAACGTTGGGAAGGTTTTCCTCTAAAATTTTTGCCAGCCCTAATCCCCCATCTGCCCGATTTCAGACCTAAATCCGAGACACAGAGCTCTCTCCCTTGGAAATTTCTTCCACACTATAATTAAATAGTTGTTTTGTTTTTCACATCATATTTGTAAGTGGTACCTTAGGTTCACTATTTTCCATCTATTTTTTTGTTTTATGTTTTGATTCAGCCTAAACCAAAGGTTTCTGCGCTATGGTGTACCCAATATTTATAATTTTATTTGTTTTCTGTTTTTGTTCTACACTTCAACTGTCATGATTTTGTGATTTAACTTTATTTGAATTATTTATAGCCAATACTTTATAGATTTAGTGAACCATACGAAGGGATTGGGGCTGGTTAGAGTAGTTCAGTAGGTGGAGGTGAGGTGGGGGTTGTGCAGGTGGGGGTGGGTTGTGCAGGGTGGGGGTGTTGGGGGGAGGGGGGCTATGCAAGGGGAGTATGCTAGGGTGAGGTGGGTGTGGGGGGTTGTACAGGTGGGGTGGGGGCTGTACAAGTGGGGGGGTGCAGGTGGTGGGGGTGCAGTGGGTGGGGGGAGGGGTGTGCAGGTGGCGGGATGTGCAGGTGGGGGTGTGTAGTTGGGAGAGCTTGTTAGGCGTGAGGTGGGGGGTTGTATAGGTGGGGATAGGGGTGGTCTGTACAGGTTGGGGTGGAATGAAATTCAAGCCATATGCTTGAGAATCCATGTAGGTTTCTAGTACCTTTAATCAAATGTCCACAAACTCTAAAGGCATTCCTCCTTAAATAATATTGTCAATGAGACATATAAAAAACTAAATGATTTTATTTCCATAAATATCTATTAAAATGTACTTAATCATTAGAATATGCTATTACCTAAAACCACAATGCGGGTGTAAATGAATTTTATCTTATGGTCATTCATAAATAAACAAACCCATAATGGTATCCAAAAATATTTTTTTATTATTACATGGAAAAATATATACATAAAATATTTAATTTATCCTTTATTTATTATATAATATCATATCTAATACTAAAAAATCATTAGAATATTTGTTTTATCATTGTACCTAGAGAATATAAAATGTCATTACATTATTCAAGAATCCATGTAGATAGAGATACTCTCATGAAATTTCACTATTAAATGAACCATAAGATTATAGGTGGATTCATTCATTAAAAATCAATGATGAAATTTCTAACTAACTAGGTAAGGATAAGGGTTATATAATTATCCAAAATCACTTCATCAATTTTTATTTCATATGATTTCACTTTTCCATTATTTTTAATGGTTGTTGTATCTTATTGTCCACATTTTCCCTTCGATATTGGAATTTATTCACATAATGTCCTATCTCCTTCCACATCAAACACTATAGTGTGTGTGGCACATTAGATGGTATCATATTCTCCTAAATTATATTAACATTCCCATTAATAAAATTTTTAACACTCATAGGATTTATGACTTGTAATTAATCAGTTAAATCACATCCCAATTCCATTCAAGAAACTCTATTGATTCATCTTCCCACATTTTGGTCATGAATATTGATTGAATTTCATTCCACCATTTGAGTTAAAGATATACTTATATATCTTAGCTCATAGAATACATGGGATGTATAGCCCCCCACCCCCGTGGATAGCCTGTCCACTCCCCCTAGACACCCCCTACCCCCTGGATAGCCTCTCCACCCCTATGGACAGCCCTCCCTCCCCCCACCCCCATAGATAGCCCACCCACCCCCATGGACACTCCCTACCACCTGGAAAGCCCCACCACATTCGTGGATAGCACCCCACCCCCTGGATACCCTGTACCCCCTGGACAATCCTTCCACCCCCGTGGACAACCCGCCAACCCACTTGTACACCCCCTACACCTTTGACAGCCCCCAACCCCGTGGACAGCCCATCCACCCCCCACCCCACCCCCGGGAAACCACCCCCCCCCCCACCCCCGTGGATAGCCCACCCACCCCATGGACACCCCTTACCCCTGGACAGCCCCACCACCCCTATGGATAGCCCTGCCACCCCCGTGGACAGCCCCTCCACCCCCTAGACACCTCCGACCGCATGGACTGCCCCCACCCCCGGGACTTCCCCCACCCCCGGGACACCCCCACCGCCTGGACACCCCCACCCCCTAGACACCCCCACCCCCTTGGGCAGTGTATGTGATCACTCAAATAATCTACTAAAATATTAAATTTTTTGGATATAAAATTTACTCAACTCCTAAATAATTATCCTCCACAAGTGTACATGATCTTGTACACTCATGTATAGTTCTTCATAGATATTTTGTTATAAATATAGAATTTTTTTGTCTTTTATATTACTAATCTCATATAGAGTGGTGTGTTTGTTATTGTTCCAAATAAAGTGAAAAATTCTCATTTACTTCAATATATTTTTTAAGAAACATAAATCTTATTGAATTAATTTTGATGAAATTAATTATAATTTTTTTTTACAGAATGGATAGAAGTTAGATTTATGAAACTGATCGGATCTCAATAGATTTTTGAAACAATTTGGAGAGATTTTTAGATATTTCATTTCACAATGCTTCAGATACTGTTCACATAAACATCCCCTATTACAATTGTGTTGTAAGACCTTGTTTGAGCCATGAAGAAGTCAGAAACCACATAATAAAAAATAGTTTTCTTGAAAACTACTTCGTGTGGTATCACAATGGGGAGAAAATGACATCTCAATTTGCTAATGATCCCAAAGAGAGGACTGGATTAGAGAATTTGTTATATGACCGGTTTCCATTTATTCATCATTACTAAAAAGAAAGGATTTTGACCCAAGAAGGTTTTGATATGAGAACACATGATGCGTCTAATGAAAATGATGAAGTCGTCAAGGTGAAAAAATTTAATGATGTTTCCACAACCCCTGTATATCGACAATGCGGTAAAATGAAAAAGCAGGAATTTTTTATGTGATTGTTTCATGGGAAAACTATGTATATGATTTGTAATACTACCATAGATTACATGCATACCATCTTGATGGACTTACATCAAGATGATGTAGAAATTCCCTCAATCCACTATATGCCATGGAAGTTAGTTGAGGAAATTGGATTTTCAAGAAACAAAATCAATGCTTTCCCAAATGATTGCAGTTTATTTTGGGAGTAAAATGCTGAATGAAATGATTGTATAAAATGATTCACATCCCGCTAGAAGCCAAAAGATGATGGAACACCATCCTGTGTGCCATAGAAAGTAATGTGTCACTTTCCATTGATCCCCATACATTATAATCTCTTTATTTATGATGAAATATCAATAAAAATGAGATTTCATGATACCGAGAGAAGGAAGACTAATGATGAGTTGGTTCACCCTGCAGATGGATTTATATGGGAAAGATTTAATGTTTGATATCCTGATTTTGCAGCTAATGTGCATAGTGTGAGGTTGGGTCTTTCATGTGACTATTTAAATCAATTTGTGAATATTCTTTTGTCGCAAGGCACATGGCCAGTTTTTAAACAAATTTACAATTTTCCCCCATGGTTGGGTATGAGAAAACCTTTCACTTTCATGAGTATACTCATATCTAACCCTTCTGATCCCAGCAATGATATAGACATATACATGTAACATTTAATAAAATATTTGAAACTTTTTTGGGATGTGGGTGTGTGGACATACGATGCATGTTCGAAAGACATATTTCAGATGTGTGTTATGCTTATGTGGGCGATCAATGATTTTCCTACTTATGCAATGATGTCTGGATAGAGGATTAAGTGAAAACAATCATGTCCTGTTTTTATGAATAATACGTGATCCAAAAGACTAAAACATCATTGTAGTTTTAGTTTTATGGAACATCGATGATTCATGCTAATGGACCATCCATATAGAAATAATCGTCCATGATTTGACAATAGCATGGAGACTGATGATCCACCTCAGCGTATTTCTAGAACTGATGTTCTTAAGGAATTGAAAGAATTCATTTTTTTCATTTGGGAAGGGTCAAATGAAATCTGGAAAGAGAAATAATGTTTCCACTGAAACTTGTTACAATTGAAAAGGAGAAGTATATTCTTTGATTTTCTTTATTGGTCAACCAATTTGATACATCATTTCTTAGACGTAATGAACATTGAAAATATATATGTGTGAAATGTTTCTTCCAATTCTTCTAAATGTTAATGGAAATACAAAAGATGACTTATAGTCTCGGCGTGACTTGGTGGATTGGGGCATCAGACCAGGATTTCATCCTATGCGTGTTAGTGAAAATAAATGGAAAGTTCCATGTGCTTCTTATGTCATGACACCTAGAAAAAAATGAAATTTTTGGATGTACTAGAGACTATTAAAGTTCCTAATGGATATTCAATAAACATAACCAAATGGTTCAATAGAAGAGAGTTGAAGTTAAAATATTTGAAGACTCGTGATTATCACGTCCTTCTTCATGAGTTGATTCCAATAGCAATTTTCCATCTTCTTTCAAATAATGTAAGGGTGTCTATTATTCTGTTGTGCCATTTATTTAGAGATCTTTTTTCTAAGAAGTTGTCCATGTATTTCTAGAAAAAATGTTGGCAGATGACCCATTAATTTTTTTTGGGTCATAAAAAATATTCCCTCCATAATTTTCCACATGCATGCTGCATATGACTATCCATATTCCAACTAAAATACTTCTCAAAGGATCTATTTCTTTTAGTTGGATGTATCCTACTGAAAAAAATATGTAAAATTAAAGTCTTATGTCTGTAATAGGAATCATCCCGAGGTTTCTATCGTGAATGGTTACTTGGGAAAAGAATGTATGGATTTCTGCTCTATGTATTTGTCTGATCTTACTACAATAATGAACATACCAATTAAAAATGAATAAAAATACTATGAAAAAATTAAACCCAGTTTTACATCACTTCTCCAAACAAGAGGAATTCCTGAATCATATACATTGACGACATTAATCCTTGAAGAGCGATAGATGGCACATGGCACAATTTTTTTCAACTGTGATTTGTTCGATGACTACATATTTTAACTAAATTAAATAATTATATGTTATATATATATATATTAATCTATTCCTATGTTTATCTACAATAAAAATAAATCAATAATAAATAGAAAGAATCATTTTTTATCTTTAAGAAGGAGGGAAACTTTGCATAGCAAAAGTTTTCTACTTGGTTAAAATTGAAAGTAATAATATTTTTGTTTAAATTAATTAAAACAATATTTAATTAAGTTTAATATTGATTTATATTTCTAGTATTGAGTTTTCTTGCTGACTCTGTCTCTTAGGAAATAAGATCTTTGGCTTTTAGTCCTAATATTGTGGTTTATGATTGTAAATCAATTGTTAGCAATGGGTAAATATTTATTATCACTGGACGAGAAAATAACACGATAACACAATAATATGGTGTTATGGTTACTGCCACAACAGACTGTTATGATAGTGCATTAGATATTAAACCATGATTTGAAAATTTAGGTTATTATAGAGTCGTTTAAAAATATTAATATTGGATTATTATTCTCATGGATGAGTAACGATTATGAAATGTTAGTGGTTTGATTTGATGATGATGTAGGGAACATTTATTGATGATTGTGTATTTTTACTAATAAATATGACTTTCATTCTTGATATTGATGAACCATATGTATTGGCATCAATGGAGAAACAAGTTATTTATGTCAAAGACCATCTTCAACCTGAATTTGGTGTCATTATTGAAGTAATTCCAAGACATATTTTTTATGATGGTGATGATGGAATTGACACCATCCCTACTTCCATTGGAAACAATCCATTAATTACCTTTCATGAGTCTGATTGATCAATTGACAGAGGTGAATGTGAACCTGAAGTTGTGCTGGGAAATATATAAAATCATCCATTCATGTTCACAAATCTTTTGGTTTACCTCAACTTGGGCTATTAAGGTTGGTACGATTCAAATTGATTTAAGATTGATTAAAAATACATTTTATCCCACTAGACCATTATGTGAATTTTCAATGTTTATTTGTTGAAATTTTATTTGAATTTCATTTTCTAATTTGGAATTGAACTGTATTCACACCTAAAAAAACCAACATTTCTAACTTGGTGAACATTTCAATGCTTTAACTGTGATTTTTATAAAAATTTTAAAAATCTAAGACATCTCTTTAACATTTTACTATGTAATGAACATGATGGTTTGTATTCTTCTTCAAAACATGTATTGAAATCTGCATCATCAACCTAGGCTAAAGAAATTAATTTTTTCCATAATTTTGACAACTGCTTTACCCCTTATGAATTTGGTATAATCAATGTTCCATGATTTTAATAGATTTATGACACATAGTAAATAACCATCCTACTAAAAATTAAATTTTTTTATTACATCTTGTACTGTTTATTAACTTCATTACAAATTTGTTCAAGCTCGCATAAAAGAATTTATAGTTAAAGTATCCCTAAATTCCCTTATTCCCTCTCATTTATTTTGTTTTTTGGGTAACACATTATTTATCATTTTCTATTTACTTACATATTTGTTTTCAAATGTAGGAAATGAAACCAATTGAATAGAGTCAATGAAAATAGATTATGGACAACAATCATAGCATGACTGAGCTGGGAATTCCACCACTAGTGCCTGTAGTGAGTATTTTATTTTTAATATATTTAGTTAAATCATATATAATGTAAGGTGATTGATTTATTTTAAACATATTTTTAAGATCAACCTATTAGGTGATAGTTATTTGATGAGCAGCATAGTAATGTTCCCAGTTCTCAGGGTGTTCATGTGAGGGGGTGGTATGGGAGCTACATGATTTGGTTGGCGTACCCGATTGGACCCTACCTCTCCAACTGACATACCATCCATCCCACATTCTGATCCTGGTGTGACATTAGGGACACATGGGGTATTTAGGCCTCCCATTTTTTCAACACCCCTTACATCTGAGCCTCCTCACCCGTCTTTACCATATCAGATGATAATTCCCACTCCCCATCTAGCATTTGGCCAGCCATCCCTGTCATCTTCTTTTACTTCTGCTTCCTTCTCTATGGGATTTTATATTATATGTTCTTCGAATAATACTCCACTAGATTCTATACCTATGGAGCATACATTGGGACCCACTTCATCTTTATAGGGTGTTCCTTCAGTTTCTGTAGATCCAGTAGTGCCCATTGATCAGACTACTGAAGATATACTTATATAAACCGAAAAAAAATTTACACCAATATTTATTTTCATTAAAACATGAATTGATAAAATATTTTTTTCTTTTATAAAAGATACATCTACAAATAGGAGGCTGGGGTGGGGGAGTACACTCATCCGTATAGTGTGGAACCACCGTACTCAGTTGAAGGTGGACTATAATGAAGATAGCCAAATTATTGAAAAATTGGGGCAGTAATGTCAAAAAAATTTGGCAACGCTTTCCAAATACTTCGACATCATTCATGTCAGCCCACTCTCATGTAGACACCTACCAAATTAAGCCAAGGATAAAGCTTTGGCAGAGATATGGGTAAAAAAATATTTTTTAGTTAATGCAATATATTATTTTTTGTATTTATATAAATTAATATTTTGGTGTCAGCTATGGTTTAATTTCCCCAATGTTGAGGGTGCATGGACAACACGTATAAATGATTTATGCGAGCTTTAGAGAGCTTATAAGCATTATTTGTACATTTTATGGCATTCTAGAGTGGGAAGAGAGTTAGAGGTGGTCCCTAGAGTGGATTATTTTCTATTATAACATTACCGACATATGATTACTAATTGGACGAGTAGCCAATTTAAGGTATTAATCACATTAGAGATATCTAAATGAAAAAATTTCCTGTTTTTAGTAAACAATAATTATTGAATTTTATTTAGGATTCATTTGGAAGAAATAAAAAAAATTGATGCTAAAAATACATTCACACATAGGGACGTAATATGATTCCAGATCATGAGAGGCACCAAGTATGAGAGTTTATAATTTTTCTTTACGGATTTCACTTTCTATTACTACATCCATAATTAATTCGATTTCTAAAGTTGTTATATAATTTTAGTTATGAAATTAATTATTGTTATCCTAATTTTAATTATGGTTTCCTACTTTCAATGTCATTGTAGAGGCATTAATTGAATATAGAAGGACGTGTTCCTCGAGCAAAACCGTTTTGCTCGAGTATAAGGAAGAAAGATGGAAGTGTGGTTAATGGTCCAACTTAGTAGAAGATTGTAAGTTTTACTTTGTAGATTTAAAATTTCAATCACTATTTTGTAACTTATTAATCTATTTATATTTTCTACAGGATACTTTAGAGGCCCCTGATTCCCAAGAACCTGAAATTTTTGGACCAAACGATCACTTATATCAGGTATTGGGAGATGAGTACCCTGGAAGAGTACGCTGCCGACCTGGGAAGAGTATATTTTTGAAGAGGTATTTTCCTCCTCAGGTATGAGTTGTTGTGCCACTGAGTTCCATCAAGTTAAGGTACAGGCAGAATAGGCTGAAAAAAGGGCCACAGAGATGGAAGAACAGTCTGTTAGGGAAACCCATACATTTATGAAACTGATGGAAGTTTTACGTCCAACACTTTTACCAGAGGCCAGCACTGCTTATGATGAATATATTTCATCGATGAATTCTATATATGGTGCACCCGGTGGTAGTTCTAGTGGAGTTCGAGATGAAGTCTAGGAGGAGGTTGAGGCGGAGGAGTAGGAGGGAAAGGGGGAGACAGAGACGGAGGAGGAGGGAGAGGAGGAGGGTGATGAGGAGGTCGAGGTTGAGTAAGAGGGTGAGGAGGAGGGCGTTGAAGATGGCGGGGATGATGATGAGCACAACAATGAGGATGAGGGTGAGGCAGATGATGACGGTGATGGTAGTGATGGTGATGAGGGAAAAATTGATCTGTTACATTTTTGACTGATATTACTGACCTTTGATGCTTATTGATTTTTTGTGCCTTAATATATGTGTGATTAGGTAGGTCACAATATCTTTATTATTTTATCTATAAATAATAAAAATTGACTTCAGGATTTGTTGTGACTGATTCCCCCCACCCCCTAGATAGCCCCCCCCCCCACCCCTGTGTACTGCCCGCCCACCCCCCTGGACACCCCGTACCCCCCTGGACAGCCCTGCCACCCCCGTGGACAGCCCGCCCACTCGCCTGGACAGCCCACCTACAGCCCTAGATAGCCCCTCCCCCTATGGATAGCCCCACACTCCCATGGACAACTCCCCTACCCCCCCTCCCTCGAACACCCCCTACCCCCGTGGACAGCCCCGCCACCCCAGAGTACATCCCCCCCCCCATGGACAGCCCACCCTCCCCCCTAAACACCTCGCACCCACTAGACGGCCACACCCACCACCCTAGACATCCCCACCGACCCCCTGGACATCCCCTCCCATCCCTTGGACACCTCATACCCCCTGGTTGGGAGAAATGATTCCAAACCAAAGATCTCCATGGAACCAAAATAAATTTCTACTTAGGATCATCCCAAACCATGATAATGGATAACCCATCATATCCATTCAATAGAATCCTTTCACAATCTCCTCCATGCTCACAAAAATAAAGGATCTCTATCCCAATATCCATGAGATTCATAGAAACAACAATTGGTGGATTCCATGATCCATTAGAGATAATTTCCACAACTTAGGGAAACATGGATAACTTTGAATCATATATTACGTTGTCATCAATAGAGAAGAAAATAGGTCCCATAGGAAGAAAAGAATCAAAACATAAGAAAATAAAATATACATTCCCTACCAAAATGGAGTTGGTCTCTATAAATATCTCATAGTCCCAACACTTTCATCCATGTCCATGACAAATTCAATTGGACTTTTCTACCCAAAACATGGAGTGACAAAGTAGGAAAATGTCATCCTAGTCAATCAAAAATGAAGAAAAATAAGTATTAAAAAGATCCCAAACATTTTTAACCATGGAATTCTTATTCTAGTCCTCATCCCACTTAATTCATTAAATCCAACTCCACTTGATCTCCAAAATTAACAATATAATGGAATTTTGAAATAATTCTCTAATTATTGATTTAATGGACTTAAAAAATTTATTTGGTCACATGAAGTGATGAAACCAATAAGATTTCATCATAATTAAAATAGATTGAACAAGTTGTAATAGTCCGTTAAAGGAAAAAACATTATTTGACTAAACATTAATTCTTCTAAAAGTTCTCCCCTCCAAAACTATACAGTCTATGGATCTATGTTTGGAAGTAATAAGGGGAACCCCAATGTAAAAAAGAGGAAGGGATCCTCCCTTAATAACCATAGAATCATAAATAATGTCCCAAACATTAGAATAATTTCCATCCAAGAACATCATGTTTTTTGAAAGATTCATAGTCAATATAGAAAAGTAAGAGAATACATCTACATCATTTTTCAAAACTGATAAATAGTATATATTTCCAAATGAGAGCAATAAAATCTCATTCACAAAAAAAATATGGGATGTGGAAGACTTACCACAACACTAATAGAACTTGAATGAGCACCAAACAGAGATTTGAGACTTCAGAATGTGACAAAAGTCCTATATGAAAATCACAAAAATGAGAGGAGATAGAGATTCCCCTTGCCTAAAACCTCTCTTCCCATGTAAATAACATTGAAAAAACAATTTATATTCATAGAGATCATTAGATAGGAGACAATTAATTTAATCTTAGAGGTGGATGTGGCTAGAAGACAAATAAGGTATAAATCACTCCACAAGAACTCCTATATATCTCTAATGATTCCATGATCTAGTAGGAAAATATTGACATCTCTCACTCCAGATAGCCCACCCACCCTCTTGGATAGCCTACCCACCCCTCGTGGAAAGTCCCCCACCCCCTGGATAGCCCGCCCACCCCCAAGACAGCCCCCAACCCCCTACACACCCTCACTCACCCCCTGTGGACACACCAACCCCCGTGGACATGTCTCCACCCCCCTGTACACCCCTTGCCACCCATCACATCGCCCCATCCCCCTGCGGACACCCCTACCCCCCATGGACAGCCTACCCACCCCCCTAGACACCCCTACCCCTACCCTCGTGGACAACCCACCCACCTCTACTCTAGCTTAGACGTTTCTTGTTTACCTTGAAGCTATGGCACCTAGATAAAGACCACTGGTAGTGCGAGTGATTGAGGCCCAATAGGATGATTTGGATTATCATAAGAGGGAAGATCTAGAGGAGGAGGATGGCCAGTGGTAGAGGATGCTTCATGCCTTTCAGCGGCAGACCCTCGGGAAGTACGAGGGCAGCGTCTCAAACATGGATATAGAGAGTTGGATGGAGGAGCCGGTGATAGCTTTTATCTTGATCCAGGCTCCGAAGGAGTACCAGATTCCTTTTTCTATAAGCCAGATGTGGGGAGCAGGGCATCATTGATGGATGCTCTCTCTTGGGGAGAAAAGGGAGGCTGGCGTTTCATGGACTGACTTGAAGAGGGAGTTCTGTGTGGAATTACTATCCTCCACGATGTAGGTGTAAAAGATTCAGGTGCTACTCTCCCTATAGAAAGGGATCATGTTAGTATGGTAGTTGTGTATCAAGTTCAAATAACTCCTTCACTTTGATCAGTACCTCTTTCTAGATGAGGATTCTCAGGCGAGACGTTTAGAGGTGGCACTCCGACCTTCTCTTCATTATGTTATTACTCCCTTCACCCTACCAACCTACTATGAGGTATAGAAGAAGGATGAAGTGGTGGGGAGGATTCACACACTGGGAGGTGTTCTCCGAGAGGGTATCCTGCTGGGCTCATCAAAGGGGAAACCTGTCCGCAGTAGGCCTCCAGCATCAAGGCCTTCTATGTTTTGACCAGTGGGGAGCAGACCACAGTAGTTTCAGTTTTTTATATCCTAGTCCTCACCCCTTATTTGTGGGCCCAATAGCGACATGATTCATTTTTGGCAGTTATAAGAATATTTGGAATCAGTTCCCAGACTGAGTGCAGAGAGTGGGAGTGGGAAGGTTCAGCTCCCACCTCAGCAGCCGCAGTTTCCAGCCAAGCCCTTTCAGCGACAGCAGTAGGGACAATGAGCTCCTGCTCCTCTGAGATTAGATGTTGTGGGAGTAGGATGACCTTAGTATGCTCCTCAGGTACCTCAAATATGGTGTAGTCAGGAAGGTGGCTGACATCCTAGGGGTAGAGGATCTGGGTGTGGGTAGTTGCACACCGCATAGACAGTAGTTCTATCAGGGCGAGAAGTTGTTTGAGGTATGATCATCTTGTTTATCACCCTTGCCTTTTCCTTGTTTGATCCAGTAGATTCACACTCATTTTTTTCACCTAGTATATCCCATTCTATGGGTGTAGACACAGAGATACTTCTTGTGCCTCTGGTTTTGAGTACGCTTGTTGGAGGATAGACCAGTTTGTCTCATATTTTTTCAGGATGTAGACTGAGGTTGGGACCACATCAGTCCAATTGGGACCTTCTTTTTTTGAATATACAGCCATATGATTTCATTCTAAGAATAAAATGTTTATTATATGTGTGTGCCACTATCGACATATTATGTAGAAGTATTGTGTTTTCAGATATGGGTGGCCAGCGTATAGCTTTTTTCAGTGAGCAGGGTTTCTAGATGGGAATCTGGAAAGTGGATCCTCTCTTTTCCTTGTTTGCTAAGATATCAGTGGATTTAGTAGATCCAGAAATGGTGGAAGTCCCAGGGATCTTCATTGAGTTCATGGATGTCTTTCCAGAGGAGGTGGTGAATATAGACCCTCAACTTGATGTTGTGTTCATGATAGACTTGCAACCCGGTGCCCATCTGATTTCAATGGCTCCCTATCAGATGTCGCCTTCTGAGTTGTGGGAGTAATAGATTCATATTAACAAACAAATGAAGAATGTTTTATTTTGACCAAGCGCATCACCAGGGGGTTCTCTGATCTTGTTCATAAATAAGTAATAAGGTGGTCTTAGGATGTGTATAGACTACCGGAGGCTGAACTAGGTAATGGTAAATAACCATTACCCCCTCCCGAGGATCGACGACCTTTTTGATCAGTTGAAGGGGGAAGAATGGTTCTCCAAGATTGACCTGAAATCAGTATATCGCCAGTTGGGGGTGAAGAGGGGTGACATCTTGAAGACTGCATTTAGCTAAAGATACTGGAACTTTGAGTTTGTTGTCATGTCGTTCGACATTATGAACGCACCATCTATGCTAATAGGACTCATGAACTCTGTCTTATTGGAATATGTAGACAGGTTCATAGTCTTGTTTGTTGAGGACATCCTGATCTACTCAATATCATAGGAGGACCATGTCGAGCATCTGAGAATAGTTTTAGGGGCCCTCTAATAGCAACAGCTCTACAAGAAGTTATCCATGTTCTAGTTTTGTACATGAGAGGTGCACTTCCTTGGACATGTGGTGTCCAAGAAGTGAATAGCAGTTGATACTTCAAAGGTTTAAGTGGTTGTTTCTTGGTAAGCAACCATGAATGTGACCTAGGTTCGTAGTTTTCTTGGTCTGGTAGGATATTATCAGATGTTCGTGCCTGAATTATCTTGAGTTGCATCTCCTTTTACATCTTTGACCAAAAAGGACCAGGACTTCTTGGGGAGTTATCAATTTCATGAAACCATCAGTTATCTAATGGGGAAGTATGTTAGTGACCTAGTGATGAGGTTTCCAGAAGAATGGGTGATTTTTGAGGTGTTCGGTGATGCTTTAGGCCAAGGATTTGGGTGTGTGCTGATGCAACAGCTAGGGTGATCTCTTATGGGGTCTTGGCAGTCACATCCCCATGAGCGTAACTATTCCACTCAATACTTGGAGCACATAGTGATTGTGTTCACACTAAAGTTGTGGCGGAACTACCTCATCGGGGAGTGTCTCGTGGTCTTTACAAATCACAAGAGCATGAGGTATATCTTCTCTCATCAAGACCTCAACTTGCAGAAGTTGAGGTGGATGGAGTTTTTCCAGGACTATGACTTTGAGAACTCCTACACCTCAGGAAAGGTGATTGTTGTGGCTGATTCCCTGAGTAGGAAGTCGCGAAAGGATGTGGTTTGAGAATTGGTAGATGCTTAGAAGGTGGTAGAGGAGTTGGATGCCCTACATCTAGATGCAAGGGTGGAGGATGGAAGAGGTTGTATGTTCTAAAGGATAGTGTAGTAATATCTATTGCAACAGGTAGAGGATTATCAGGGGAGGACTTAGAGGCTGAAGTGATGCGCGATCGTGTTAGTCTGGGAAAGGTTCTGGGAGGATGGTCGGAAGATGGTCAGAATTGGATGTTGTGTCATGGAAAGTTGTTCGTCCCAATAAAAATGTGTAAGAGAGTTCTTGGTGAGTTCCACAACTCACCCCTGGTGGTGCACCTAGGAGTTTCCAAGATGTATCGGGGTTTGAGGGGCCAGTTTTTGTGGCATGGGGTAAAGCGGGCAGTGGCAAAGCTTGTGGCAAAGTGCCTCGTGTGTCTGCAGGTGAAGGCTGAACACTGCATCCCAGGAGGTATGTTACAACCTTTAGATTTCCCCTAGTGTAAGTGGGATGAAATATCAACGGATTTTTTCATGGGACTACAAATAGTTCAAGGAGTTTGTGACGCTATCTCGATAGTGGTGGACCGGCTGACGAAATCAGCTCACTTCTGGGAAATCAAGGACTCGAGTGTGGTGGATTCCATAGCACAAAGGTACATGGACAAGGTGGTGAGGTTTCATGGAGTTCCATGGTTTATAGTCTCTAATTGTGAAACCCAATTTACCTCATGGGTCTGGAAAGGATTGAAACATGCATTGGGTACCCAGCAATGCCTTAGCACTGCTTTCAACCCCCAGACAGACAAGTAGATAGAGCAGACCATTTAGTCGATGGAAGATATTCTAAGAGAATTTGTTTTGGACTTCATGGGATCATGGGTACGACACTTGCCTCTAGTAGAGTTTTCCTACAACAATAGCTATCACTCTACAATTGGCATTACTCCATTAGAAGCCTTGTACGGGAGGTCATGTAGCTCACCCATTTGTTGGGAAGAGGTTGGGGAAGCAGGTGTTCTTGGCCCGGAGGTGGTGCAGAGCACAATAGAGATGGTTCAGCTTATAAGAGAACAGATAAAGGAGTATTAGTAATGCCATAATTTGTATGTCTATCATAGGAGGATTCCCATGGAGTTTTTGGTCAAGGACTATGGGTTCTTGATGGTCTACCCTCGGTGTGGGAAACGGAGGTTTGGCAGGAGAAGTAAGCTTCCTCCCAGGTTCTTCTAACCCTTCGAGGTGTTGCGGCGGGTCGGCAAAGTGGATTATCGCCTAGCACTACCACCTCTACTATAGAAGGTGTAATACATCTTCCATGTGTCCCAACTTCATTAGTATCTACACGATGATTTGCATGTCCTTGACTAGGGTAAGCTGGATATCAAGTACGATGTGACATTTGTAGAGTGAACAGTGAGGATCGAGGATCGTGAGGAGAAGCTGCTTTGTGGATGAACTATCCCCTTGTTTCGGGTGTTATGGAAGAATTTTGGCATCAAGGATAGTACCTAGGAATGGGAGGCACAGATGTGCACCAATTACACAGACTTGTTTTGAGTTTTGTTCAATATTTTTGCACTTGTTTGGGGTGTACTATTTGACCTTGTTAACTAAGAAATGGACTGTTTTCCTTGTTCTCTGGATGTGTGTGAATATTCCTGACTGTGGGGAGGGGAGGACCTGATCACTAATCAAGATGCATTAATTTGTATTAGTTTAAACCTATGTGGTCAAGTTAGTGCCACTCAAAGCAGATATTATCTTGACATGAAGGAAGGGACCCCATAATCCATATGACTGGACAGTATGACCTTTACATATTTGTGTGGTGACTTGAGGGAGAGGTGTTACTAGATGTCGAGAAGGTTTACTTCTGAGACGTATCTTTCAGGGTGGTTGTTCAGACTCCTCTTTTCATCGGGTCTAGTTTCTATTCTTGGGGGTGAGAATAGTTTGAGAGGTATCTGATGTAATGGCTCAGAAAATGACTCATTAAAAAGTTTTCCAAAAAAATTGGTTCCATCAAAAGGATCCACCAAAACGGTGGCACCAGTCACAGTGGCAACGTAATGGTGGCACCGGTCATGGTCGCACAACGACATGGTGGCACCGTTACGGTGGCGCCATATGACAACCCTGATTTTTATTACAACTTAAGCATGCTTTATTACATAAAACTTCACTTGATACAACAAAGAAGATTGAGAGGTTTAGTGTCTTTGGGGCTTAGGATCATTACATAAAAACATTAAACTTGAATTACAACATCTTTATTGAAAACTTCCTTTACATGACCACTACATTCCTTCGTACTTAGCATTGCATGGGATAACCTGAAGACGTGCATAAGAAAAGGGTGAGCTATAAAGCCCAGTAAGGGAGTACACAATGAATAACATGAGGAGTATAATACATGTTAGGTAATAGGCATACCAATAGATCATAAGAGAAACATGAACATAAAGGCATGATAAATCATGATAATCATAACATGGAAATGTGGCAACAACACTTAACATTGAATTAGCATGAGCCAAGGCTCATTGCACATGGAGCATGAGTAAACCCTCATTGCACTTGAAGCACGAGTAAACCCTCGTTTCACTTGAATTAGCATGAGTAAAAACTCATTGCACATGACGTATCATGATACTATACTTTACCCAATGCATTGGAGCGCTATCAGGGCGCACCCTTCTTAAACATTTCATTTCATGCATAAGTGTGCCACATGGATCATAAAACATGGATTCATAAAACATAATCATTTATTCCACGATAAAGGAATGTGGAATTCATACATGAAACTTCACAATCAATAAGTAAATGTGCATAAATGTGAATACCCTTGATGGAGAAATGGGCATGGTATTCACTACACAATGACATTGGCTTAGAAAATCGGTGCGATTTCGGCAGCGTAACGGCGTTACATAAGAACTCATAAAAAAGGTTGATGAGAGATAAAGGGGTTACTCGTCATATTTACATGTAATGGACAGTAAGGAGGTCATATATAAACATGTCCCAACAATTTAAAAGGAATTTAGATTCATGATACAAAAGTATTTCTTGAATGTAAAAGAAGAGAGAGAAGTTCCTTTCGGAATTTCGTCATAGTAACGGGTGTACATGGGAGGCATCTAATGAGAGAGAAAGGGTTCTCCCATCATTCAAACAATAAGAGGATAGTATGGGAGAGGTGCGAAACCATACCCCAACATTCATAATTGAAATTAAAAGGGCAATACAACTTAAAGAAAATTGAAAAAAATGAGAAAGGAAGAAAAAACCCTTACTTGGAAATGTGCTTCCAAAGGCTAGAGAGAGGCTTTTGAGAGGATTCTTGGGAGCTTGGGGCACCTTGGGAGGATTCTAGAGAGAGTAGGGAAGAGGTTGGACGAATTCAAAGGGATATTAGTGAGGAGGAAGTGGGAGCTTGGGTGGGTTTATATAGGAAAGGTGAGGGAATTCTTTATTATTTAGGTCTGGGACCCCTTATATTAAAATAATCCAAACCACAAACCATCCCATGGTATTTGCCCATGGTTTCTGGAAAAGGAAAGAGGAAAACAATATTTTACAAGGCCAAGGTCCGAACTTATTAAAAAATTAGGGTTTCTTATGTGGAGGTGAGTCACACTCCCATGGAAATTAATTTAAAAAGGCAAAGTGTTGAATATGTCTTGAGGGCTCCATTAATGCTTTGAAAAGTAAGTCAAACAAACCCAAAACCTCATTATTTTAATGATAAAACACATATTGGACGAACATAAGGATTATGTTATTTTATTACATCACCATTGGGTCATTATGATGTCATAAAACACATTATATATTTAAATGGTATTTAATTTTTACCCAAAAATTTGACTGTCTCAGAAAATTATGAAAAATTCACCGTTGGATAATTTCAACGTCCTGATTCCAAAAAATAATATTTATTTTATCTAAATAATTTTCTAAATATTTGAATTTTTACTTTTAAAATAAAAACCAACATTTATAAAAATTTACGGGTTTTGACAGAAACGGCTTTCAAACCTTAATAAAAATTTTAATTGGATTCATAAAATTGTAAGATCATTTATACTTAATAAAAAAATTAATTTAATATTAATAATAATATTTTATTAAAATATTATTTAATTCAAAAATCCTTTAATTTAATAAAATATAATTCTTAATTAAATAATAACTAAAAACACCATTTGTACTTTAAAAACTAATTACAATGTATCAAAAATTACTAGAAATTATATTCATTATTATATACAAAAATAATGTACATGAACATGGTGCTACTTATTTGTTACATAACCCCTTAAAATAGCCGCATAAGACCTAAGGGTAATGTGTGCGATGGTGACAGACTCTTGGGGCGGCTCGGATAACATCGCTCGAGTGGTAATTTCAATCAACTTCCACTTTTCCCGTAGATGATCACGTTCGAGCTTGACTTGATGAAGCTAAACTTGGGCTTGGTCAAGGGAGAAGCCGAAAGACGCCACCTCTTTTCCGAGCTCTGACAAATGGGCTTCGTAAGGGGCAATTCTACTGGATGAGGCCATCGCTTCCTTTGTCTGAGTAGAAATGGGTTCGTTAAAGCCTTATATTTATACTACTCAGATGATCACTACTCAACGGCTAAAAAGTAACGGTCACAAATCTTAACGTAAAACTAAAGAAGTTGACATCTTATAAAAAACATTTTTCATAAAGAAACATTTAACTTGATCAAGAGGGATTTTCCATTAATGAAACTTTGGGTGGTTACAACATTCCCCCCTTACTAAATTTCACCCTCGAAATTTTCCCTTTTCCCACACTAAAACAAATGTGGGTAACTTAGCTTCATCATATCCTCTGACTCCCAAGTTGCTTCTTCAAACTTGTGGTTTCTCCACAACACCGTGACGAGGGGTGTTGTCTTATTTCGTAGAACTTTTTCTATATGATCTAAGATCTTCACTTGTTGCTCCTCATAAGAAAGATCGTCTTCTAATTGTACCACCTCGGAAGAGAGTACATGTGAAGGGTCTGGTATGTACTTCCTTAAGAGGGATACATGGAAGAAATCATGCACCTTGGCCATAGTAGGTGGAAGTGCTAGTCGATAGGCCACATCCCCAACACGATCAAGAATCTCGAAGGGGTCGATGTACCTTGGACTTAACTTCCCTTTCTTTCCAAACCTCATGACCTTATTTCCCGGAGATATGCGTAAAAACACCATGTCTCCGACTTTAAACTCAAGTTCTCATCGACAATTATCTGCATAACTCTTCTATCGACTTTGGGCTGCCTTGATATGCTGCTGAATGGTTTTCACCTTCTCTACCATTTCTTCGACCATTTCTGGTCCAAGCAGCTTACGTTCACCGACCTCATCCCAACATGCCGGTGTTCTACACCTTTTCCCATACAGGGCTTCATATGGTGCCATTTGTATGCTCGAGTGGAAACTATTATTATAAGAGAACTCAACCAGAGGAAGATGTTGATCACATCCTCCTTTAAAGTCCATTGAGTACGCTCTCAACATATCCTCAAGTGTTTGGATAGTCTGCTCGGATTGGCCATCAGTTTGAGGATGATAGGCCGTACTGAAGATTAGTTCAGTATTCAGAGCATGTTGAAGACACTTCCAAAACTTAGAGGTAAATCTTGGATCTCGGTCAGACACAATAGATAGTGGTACTCCATGCAACCGTACCACTTCCCAGATATATATCCGTGCCAGTTGATCCAAAGAGAAATCCTCTCGAATAGCAATGAAGTGTGCAGCCTTTGTAAGACGATCCACAACAACCCAGATTGCATTGTTGCCTTTGGATGTCCTTGGAAGTCCAGTGACAAAGTCCATGGTGATGTTCTCCCATTTCCATTCTGGTATGGGCAATGGTTGCATCATCCCCTTAGACTTCTGCCTCTCTGCCTTCACTTGCTGACACACCAGGCACGTTGATGCATATTCAGCGATCTCCTTCTTAATATTATCCCACCAAAAGATTTCTAAGAGATCTCGATACATATTTGTGCTCCCTGGGTGAATAGAGAAATTTGAACTATGTGCATCATCCAAAAGTTCCTTCTTCATCTCCGAACTTGATGGAACACATGGTCTTTTCCCAAACCGCACAATTCCTTCTTCATTAACATTAAACTCTGAGGATTTTCCCTTTTTGATAGCTTCCACTTTTTCTTGGATTCTCGTATCATCCTTTTGAGCATCCTTTAACCTTTCCAAAATAGATGGTTGAGCAATCATTTGTGAAAGGATTGATGATGTTCCCTTCTTTATGATTCCCACGTCCATCTTCATCAATTCTAAGAAGATTGGATCCTTCTCAATTCTCATCATTGATAGAATCGCTGGATCCTTTCTACTTAGGGAATCTGCCACCTTGTTCGCCTTCCCAGGGTGGTAATGTATTGAACAGTCATAATCCTTGATGAGCTCTATCCATCTTCTCTGGCGCATATTAAGCTCTTTTTGTGTGAATATATATTTAAGACTCTTGTGGTCAGTATATATCTCACATTTCTCTCTATAGAGATAATGCCACCAGATTTTCAAGGCAAAGATCACCGCCGCCAACTCCAGATCATGTGTTGGATAGTTTTGCTCATGGATTTTCAACTGCCTTGAGGCATAGGATATCACTTTATCATTCTGCATCAGCACACATCCTAAGCCCTTCTTCGAAGCATCACTGAATACCACAAAAAGCTCCCCACTTGTGGGTAAAGTGAGCACGGGTGCAGTGATAATCCTCCTTTTCAACTATTTGAAGCTTTCTTCGCATTCATCATTCCAAAAAAACTTTACTCCCTTTCGAGTTAGCTTGGTAAGAGGGTTGGACAATCGTGAGAAATTTCTCAAAAATCGTCGATAATATCCAGCGAACCCCAAGAAGCTACGGATATCAGTTACCGATGTTGGCCTCGGCCATCCCTCAATTGCATCTGTTTTGGAGGGGTCCATAGATATCCCATTGCTTGTGATGATATGGCCCAAGAATGAGACTTCCTTCAACCAAAACTCACACTTGCTGTACTTTGCATAGAGATTCTCCTTGTGCAAAGTCTCTAGTATAGTTTTTAAATGCTCCTCATGGTCCTCCTTGGTTTTGGAGTATATTAGAATATCATCTATAAAGACTACCACAAATTTGTCTAGGTAATCTCTAAAGACTATATTCATCAACTCCATGAATATTGCTGGAGCATTGGTGAGTCCGAAAGGCATTACTATGAATTCATAGTGCCCGTACCTTGTATGAAAAGCAGTCTTGGGGATATCTTCCTTCTTCACCCTTATTTGATAATATCCCGACCGCAAGTCGACCTTGGAGAAGTATTGTGCTCCACGCAGCTGATCAAACAAGTCATCGATTCTTGGGAGAGGATACTTGTTCTTTATCGTGATTTTGTTAAGTTCACGATAATCGATGCAAAGCCGCATTGACCCATCCTTCTTCTTGACGAAGAGGACTGGTGCACCCCATGGTGATGCACTTGGGCGTATAAACCCTTTATCCAGATTCTCCTGTAGTTGTTTCTTCAGCTCTTCAAGCTCAACAACAGCCATTCTATATGGATTCTTGGATATTGGTACCTCCCCAGGTATAAGTTCAATTGAGAACTCAACATCACTTCTTGGAGGAAGACCAGGAAGTTCCTCGGGAAATACTTCATCGAATTCCCTCACAATAGGCATTTCTTTAAGGGTGGTTTCTTCCTTGGACTCAATCATCTGAGCCAGATATGCGTGCTCATAAGGCAGTAATATCCATGCTTGAGATGATGGATCTAAAGGAGATTCATCTTCCTCCTGACACTTGTAAAGAATCGGGGGTCGATTCTCCATATGGAGTGTGATTTCCCTCTCCTGACAATTTATGTTGGCTCTATATAAGGAAAGCCAATCCATGCCAAGAATTGCATCAAATTCCACCAAAGGGAGTATGACGAGCTTCGTCGGGAAATTCAATCCACAGATTATAACAGGAGAGGACTTATATTCATGGGATGCAATGATTGCCCCATTTGCCATACTCACCGACATCTTTACTTCCATGATTTCTGGTGGTGCAGGGATTGTTCTACTAAACTTTTGAGATATAAAAGAATGCGTAGAACCTGAATCATAAAGTACGTTCTCTATTCTTGAATGAAAAACTAGCGTACCTGTCACCACTTCGTTGTCGGGGTTCACTTCGGCAGAAGTGATGCCAAAATCTATTCCTTGCTGTCTTGGAGGTTGTTGATTGCCTCCGATAACCCTTGGATTAGGGCACTGATTCGCAAAATGACCCGGTTCTTTGCATTTGAAGCATTGAACAACGCGTTGAGGTTCGAACGGAGCGTTCCTCTCCTATGTCGCAGCCGCGGGTCCTTCTTGCGGACAGTTAACAGCTAGGTGCCCTTCTCTTCCACAGTTGAAGCATTTTCTTGTCCCCCTAAGGCAATTTCCAGGGTGCTTCTTTCCACACTTTTGGCAAGTGGGGTGCTGGAATTTCTTAGCGCCGTTGGATTTATCCATCGGACCACCAGCATTGAATTCCACCTTACGCTTCTTGTCCCCATGATACCCCTGTGATTCTCCGATCTCCATTTCAACCTTAAGGGCACATCGGACAATTTCCTCATAGCTGTCGAAGTCACGGATCGTTAATGCTTTCCGCAAGCTAGGCTTCATCCCACCAAAGAAGAGGTCAACCTTGCATTCGGGGGTAATGACAAAGCCAGAATCGTATCGTGCAATCCATGTGACGTTTTCCTCGTACACTCCCACAGATTCTTCATCTTTCTGTTTGAGGGAAAGGAAGTCCCTTTCCATCTTAAGACGGAGGGTGCGTGGAAAATATTTATCGAAAAACATCTTCCGGAATTCCTTCTGTTCCAAAGACTCGATCTCCTCCTCAGGCTTCGTATTTTTGATCAACATCCACCATTGATCAGCTTCACCCTCCATACGATAAGCCACTAGGAGAACCTTCTCTTTTTCAGAGCATTGGGGGATGGAGAATATCTTTTCAATGGAGTTGATCCATTGTTCAGCGATCGTGGGATCGAATGATCCACTAAAAGTAGGAGGCCTTTGTCTCATGAAGCTTTCAATAGCGACTTGTTCTTTCTTAGGGGGGGTTGAACATTCCTCTTGACCAGTTTTTCTATTCAAAACTTGAGTTAGCTGAGAGAGAAGCGTGACAAAGTTCGTGATTCCCGCTCCCATTGGATTGGACATCTCATAAGTACAATCATCACACTGATCTTCACAACGGTTATTAGCCTGGGTTCTCCTATTACCGGTCATTGGCTGGAATAAAAGGAAAGTTAGGGGTAACACATAAAGGTTAATCCAAAGAAAAAAGTTTATGACTTATAAATAAACTTTAATCTCTTTAACTCATGAGTCTATAGAATTCAATCCAGTCTTTTCATGATCTTCCTTCTAACATATATTCTTAGGGGAATTTTTCCCTTAATAAGGGTTCATACTAAGATTGTGAATTTATCAAAACATATCCCCAGGGAGTGTCGTAACCAAGAGTGCAGCAAGGCCCGTTGTCGTGCACCAGTTCCCATTCGAGTCTAGCTCAAAGCGGTGTTTTCGGGTTTTACCCCTAGGATACATCTCTGCCAGAGCCGCCTCTACCTGCTCGTATCCAGACAGGGATGTATTTGTTTGATAAACCACTTACTTAGTATTTACCAAAACTTAGGGATTCTTTTATTATACTTAGTCTTTTATCTAAGGCTTTACTAGGGTTTCCTAATCCCAAAAATAACTGAACCTATCCTCTGATACCAACTATGACAACCCTGCTTTTTATTACAACTTAAGCATGCTTTATTACATAAAAATTCACTTGATACAACAAAAAATATCGAGAGGTTTAGTGTCTTTGTGGCTTAGGATCATTACATAAAAACATTAAACTT
Source organism: Viscum album (assembly GCA_963277665.1). Lineage (NCBI taxonomy): Eukaryota > Viridiplantae > Streptophyta > Magnoliopsida > Santalales > Viscaceae > Viscum > Viscum album. The sequence goes on along the minus strand of OY728159.1, from coordinate 1,141,130,808 downwards.
TAATTACAACATCTTTATTGAAAACTTCCTTTACATGACCACTACATTCCTTCATACTTAGCATTGCATGGGATAACCTAAGGACATCCATAAGAAAAGGGTGAGCTATAAAGCCCAGTAAGGGAGTACACAATGAATAACATGAGGAGTACAATACATGTTAGGCAATAGGCATACCAATAGATCATAAGATAAATATGAACATAAAGGCATGATAAAGCATGATAATCATAACACGGAAATGTGGCAACAACACTTAACATTGAATTAGCATGAGCCAAGGCTCATTGCACATGGAGCATGAGTAAACCCTCATTGCACTTGAAGCATGAGTAAACCCTCGTTTCACTTGAATTAGCATGAGTAAAAACTCATTGCACATGACATATCATGATACTATACTTTACCCAATGCATTGGAGCGCTATCCGGGCGCACCCTTCTTAAACATTTCATTTCATGCATAAGTGTGCCACATGGATCATAAAACATGGATTCATAAAACATAATCATTTATTCCACGATAAAGGAATGTGGAATTCATACATGAAACTTCACAATAAATAAGTAAATGTGCATAAAGGTGAATACCCTTGATGGAGAAATGGGCATGGTATTCACTACACAATGACAATGGCTTAGAAAATCGGTGCGATTTCGGCAGCGTAACGACGTTACATAAGAACTCATAAAAAAGGTTGATGAGAGAGAAAGGGGTTCCTCATCATATTTACATGTAATGGACACTAAGGAGGTCATATATAAACATGTCCCAACAATTTAAAAGGAATTTAGATTCATGATACAAAAGTATTTCTTGAATGTAAAAGAAGAGAGAGAAGTTCCTTTCAGAATTTCGGCATAGTAACGGGTGTACATGGGAGGCATCTAATGAGAGAGAAAGGGTTATTCCATCATTCAAACAATAAGAGGGAAGTATGGGAGAGGTGCGAAACCATACCCCAACATTCATAATTGAAATTAAAAGGGCAATACAACTTAAAGAAAATTGACAAAAAATGAGAAAGGAAGAAAAAACCCTTACTTGGAAGTGTGCTTCCAAAGGCTGGAGAGAGGCTTGTGAGAGGCTTCTTGGGAGCTTGGGGAACCTTGGGAGGATTCTAGAGAGAGTAGGGCAGAGGTTGGACGAACTCCAAGGGATTTTAGTGAGGAGGAAGTGGGAGAATGGGTGGGTTTATATAGGAAAGGTGAGGGAATTCTTTATTATTTAGGTTTGGGACCCCTTATATTAAAATAATCCAAACCACAAACCATCCCATGGTATTTTCCCATGGTTTCTGGAAAAGGAAAGAGGAAAACAATATTTTACAAGGCCAAGGTCCGAACTTATAAAAAATTAGGGTTTCTTATGTGGAGGTGAGTCACACTCCCATGGAAATTAATTTAAAAAGGAAAAGTGTTGAATATGTCTTGAGGGCTCCATTAAGGCTTTGAAAAGTAAGTCAAACAAACCCAAAACCTCATTATTTTAGTGATAAAACACATATTGGCCGAACATAAGGATTATGTTATTTTATTACATCACCATTGGGTCATTATGATGTCATAAAACACATTATATATTTAAATGGTATTAAATTTTTACCCAAAACTTTGACTGTCTCAGAAAATTATGAAAAATTCACCGTTGGATAATTTCAACGTCCTGATTCCAAAAATAATATTTATTTTATCTAAATAATTTTCTAAATATTTTAATTTTCACTTTTAAAATAAAAACCGACATTTATAAAAATTTACAGGTTTTGACAGAAACGGCTTTCTAACCTTAATAAAAATTTTAATTGAATTCATAAAATTATAAGATCATTTATACTTAATAAAAAAATTAATTTAATATTAATAATAATATTTTATTAAAATATTATTTAATTCAAAAATCCTCTAATTTAATAAAATATAATTCTTAATTAAATAATAACTAAAAACACCATTTGTACTTTAAAAACTAATTACAATGTATCAAAAATGACTAGAAATTATATTCATTATTATATACAAAAATAATTTACATGAACATGGTGCTACTTATTTGTTACATAACCCCTTAAAATAGCCACATAAGACCTAAGGGTAAGGTGTGCGATGGTGACAGACTCTTGGGGCGGCTCGGATAACATCGCTCGAGTGGTAATTTCAATCAACTTCCACTTTTCCCGTAGACGATCACGTTCGAGCTTGACTTGATGAAGATCAGCTTGGGCTTGGTCAAGGGAAAATCCCAAAGATGCCACCTCTTTTCCGAGCTCTGACAAATGGGCTTCATAAGGGGCAATTCTACTGGATGAGGCCATCGCTTCCTTTGTCTGAGTAGAAATGGGTTCTTTAAACCCTTATATTTATACTACTCAGATGATCACTGCTCAATGGCTAAAAAGTAACGGTCACAAATCTTAACGTAAAACTAAAGAAGTTGACATCTTATAAAAAACATTTTTCATAAAGAAACATTTAACTGGATCAAGAGGGATTTTCCATTAATGAAACTTTGGGTCGTTACACGCCGTGACGGTGGCACCATGATGGTGGAATCGTAGCGGTTGCACCGTCATGGTCACACACTGAAACGGTGGCACCATGACGATGGAACTGTAATGGTTTCACTGTCATGGTCGAACACCAAAATGGCATCACTGTGATGGTGGAACCATGACAGTGGCACCATGACCGTGGCACCGCTTAATGTCTATCACCAAATGGTGTCCCACCTTTGTTAATTTTTCCAATTCTTCTCCTGCAATGTATCCTTTGACGTAAAAGTGTTTTAATAAACCTTTTAAAAGCATTAAAACCAATTAAATGATATCTAAAACCCCCAAGTGGTGGGGTACTCTTGAATTACCAAAACATGTGGCTTTTTCCTTACTATCACACACTTTATATTGTACATTCTAGTTCTTCCACTATTACGTGTTTTCCTCTGTTTAAAAAAAATCCTTTAAATCCCACCTGTTATTGCCACATCTTCAATGAGAATTATTAAATAAAAATTAATTCCATTAGGTGTAACCATCTAAATGCATGGAACAACCACGATCCAACTTTAAATCCATACATGATTTCATATCCCTTAACTCGAGGATCTCACCTTTTATCGCACGGGTATCCTTTCTTCATCTTGGCTGGTCTCTTTCCTTTCCTTGGGGTGTTTGGAGTCCCCATTTCTGAGGCTAGTGGTGCACCTATTCTAGAGCCTTTCATGGTCTCTCTTGGAGTACTCGGAGTTCCTCCCCTACAATTTGTGCATCCCCAATTCTTGGCACATAGAGAAAAACTCTGATCGTTAATCGTCTGGTTAGGGTTCTTCCTTCATCTCTCTTTAATGTGTATCATGCGGGTGGGTGCAATGATATTCCTTCAGGGATGGATGAAACCAAACCATAACAAAGATAAAAATGGTTTTCAAATAATTATGGAGTGTGTTTGATTATGATGTTGTATGATTTTATTAATTCTTATATGTTGTGAATTTTATGGGCATATGTACACTAAAAATTGTGGTCGTTGGTGGTATTTTTTCCGCTCTAATGAAACCCAATATTCTGTAATGATTAACTGGTTGTAACATAGATATTGGTTAATCATGTAAACTCGGTTGATTAAATGGATTTCTAGTGAAAAATAATCCTTGTGTGATCACCCCGGTTAACCATACGGAAATAAGAAACTTAATGAATGGTGTGTTTGAATCTAAAAAAAATTGTTTCTCTGTCTTCGTAACATATTTGGTTGTTCTACTTCATGCTTGTGGGGTGATGTGGATGGGGATGGGACACCCTATTGTGGTGAAGTTTCTGGTTTATGTATTTTAGGCTGTGTGGGGCTGTATATTGGGGCTAGGTTTTGTTCCAGTACTTCTAGGGATCTCACAGATACCTTCTGTTATTGTGACTTTACAAGAGAACAAAGTGTGAATGATTGATTTTTTTCATGGTTGTTTTTTTCCTTGGATTGTGGATATTCTTATTAGTAGACCGGTAGTGAATAATTATTTAAATGGAATAACTTGAATATGAAAAAAAGAATTGGTTCAATGGGAAATTGTTTTCCAAGAATGATTTGTGACTTGGTTGTGGTTGTTGTGCTTCTTTTGAATGAATAGTAATGAGGGTGTTTGTGTATGAGTTGGTTTTGGAACCCCTATTTTGGGATGAGTTCTTGTTAACCTATATGTATATTTTAGTTCTTATGTTTCTTATTTTCTCCCAACCCAAGTTGAACACTACATGTCGAACACCCCCATTTCATGGGGGTGTTTTTCCCGACACTAATATGAGTGGCTATTTATTAGCTCTTTTTCTGATCTCTTTTCCATGTATTCCAAGACTCTTCCATCATGATATAGTGGTATGAGGTTCATTATATCTCAATATTCTTCAGGTAGGGTAATTATGGTGATTTTCCCAGGTAGGTTGTTTCTCAAGTGTCTTCGGGATGAGGCCCTAGTGTATTTGGATGTGGTATTTGTTGTTCTAGCCCAAGTGTCTATGAGAGTGGTTATTTGTGTTTGTTGTGGCCCATGTGTTTGTGGTCGGGATGTGTAGTAGTGGTAGCCCTAGAGTGTGCAGGTTGGGTATGGCAGTGGGACTGCGCTGAGAATGGTGGGGGAGTTCTGACGCGTAGGATTTTTTCAATAACCAGTGGGAAAGTGGTGTGGGGTACCCAAACATCGATGTGTTATATCTATTATTATAACTAACATTCATTATTTTGGGAGTGTGCCTCGGTGAGGTTGGGTGTTTAGTTTCTTTACTAGGTGATCTGGATATCTCCTTTTTCCATGGGGCATTAGAATTCCTCTCCACTTGTGTACAAGAGCTTCTGGTTTTCCCTACAGAGTATACCTGTATTCTCACCCTACGTATATAAATTTGCTTTCAGGTTTCTATGAGGACATAGAGGACCCTATCATACCCTATTATCTCGGAAGCCCGGACCGTTGGGATTGCTGTTTCCTTTTATTTTGGTACTTCCCTTTGGTGTTTCCTTGTAATTTTTAGCACTTATTATTAGAACATGCATATGGTAATGAAATATTTTGGATTTACTTTTACTTACAATTTTGGTGCTGTTTGGGATTTTCTACCTTATCTCTTGATCCTAATAAATAAAAATGGTAATTCCTTCCATATTACATTTATAAATATACCCTTGGCTCTAGTTGCCACTATAAGTCATATTGAAGGCAGGTCTAGGGGGGCCATTATCTCTCCTTTAACATGGGGAAGGAAGGGTCTACAAATCCATTTTTCCTTCCCTCATCTTGGTGAAGGTGGGTCATGGTAGGCATTCATTTCCATTAAAATTAAATGTACTGATATATTTCATGATTTATTACCATGAAAAATATATAAATCTTTAATAAATGAAAATGATGAAAGGATAACAAAGATTCTAGAATTAGTTAACATGGATGTGTGTGGAAATTTTCTAGTTCAATAGATATGTGGAAACTCATACATTATAACTTTTACTGATAAATTAAATAGATATGGATCCCTCTACATAATGAGATATAATTATAATTACTTTGAGAAGAGTAAAAATTTCAAGAATGAAGTAGATATTTATTTTGGTGATAAGATAAAGAAACTCTACTCAGGTTATAGGGGATGGTATCTTAAACCATGGTTCATTAATTATCTAATGGGGGTTGGGATACAATCTCCACTCACTACGCTTTATACATTATAGTGGAATGGATTTAATGAGAGGAGGAACAGAACCTTATTAGACATGGTGAGATTAATTATGAGTTAAAATGTCTTTAATTATCATTTTATGGATTTTCATTATGAACTATAGTAATCATACTAAACCATGTTCCAACTAAATCTTAAAAAAGTATTATATATGAGATTTGGTATTAGAATCACCCCCTTTTAACATATATGAGTGTGAAAATGCGAATCATTTGTTAATTCCATCTCTAGAAACATATTTTATCCTTGAGTAACTAAGTGTATCTTTATGAGTTATCCTAAGTAAACTAATGAATAATATAAATATAATACCCCAAATACATAGATTATGTTTAAGGGGTGTTCCATCTTTCATGAGAGGAAAAATTTCTCCAAATTGATTTTTGGATCATGATTGACTTAAACTAACTCAAGGCTCGAGATAAAAATTAGTTAGCACGGGAAAAACGTCCATAAATCCCCATGTAAAAAAGTTTATTCAATGACACAATACTAAGTAGGATTACCATAGTTGTTATAGAACTGAATACATATTTATTTCTAGTGATTGAGGATTATAACACATTATAAGTTAATAATAATGAGCATCTAACCTATAAGGAATCTATAAGTTTCTCATATGTTTCAAGGTGGTAAGAAGCTATCAATTTTGAGACATATTCAATGTACCCGAACCATGTATAGGTTTTGGAACATCCTCTAGTTGATGGAAATCCTATTTGGTGAAAATGTGTATTCAAGAAGAATATTTACATTGATGGAAAAGTTGGTACATTTGTAGAAATATTAGAGGTTAAATTGATTGAGAAGTCTCAATGAATAGAATATGATGAAACCTTTTCAGCATTCTCTATTATTAAATCCAGCCAAATTATACTTTCCATGATTATGAGATTTTTAAAATGGATGTCAAAACAACATTCCATAACGGGAAAATTATATAACATGTATATATGAATCAACTAGAAGGTCTTATGAATCCATAGGATCCCAATAAGGTATGCAAGTTTTGGAGATCTATTTATGCATTAATGAAAATATCAAGATCATTGAACATTCACTTTGATGAATTCATAAGAAAATTTGGTTTCAGAAAGAGTTAAAGTGATCCATGAGTCTACAAAATGTTATATAGGTGTGTATTCATTTTCCCAAAAATATGTTTAGATGATATATTACTAAAGAGAAATGAGATCCTGATATTATAGTCTACTAATATATGGTTGGAAAAATTAGTCACCATGAAATATGTGCATTATGAACCCTACATTCTATGGATCAATATTTCATGATATATTTAAGCGTCTTCTTAGACTACGTCATTGTAACACCCCGAGATTTTATGAAGAATTTTCTTTTAATTTCGTTTATGTCTTGTGTTGTACGCTACACCAAAGGGAGATTTCACTACACACAACCCTGACTTGGCTTGCATTACACGCAATAGCGACATTCCTCGATAGCGTGTGTTGTACGCAATATCAGGTTTCACTAAACAATGATATATGGTTATAATATTATAATGAACTAGCAATTATGAATATTATTAACTAAATTTTTAATGTTATAACATTATTATTTCATCTTACACATTTTCTAGAACATGGTATGTGGAAAAAATAAATTTTTCGGGTAAAATAAGTATTTTTCAAAAAAAATGCAGTTTTGCGGCCTTTTAATGGTGCACCCACATTAAATATAGTTTTTGACATGTTTATAAGTTCAATTTTACAAAATAAACTTCTTTTTTTTAATCAATATATAAAAATTTACATTGGATAAAGTTTTGATATTTATCTGATAACTTTCATATTTTAATGAATAGTAAAAACACGCTATATTTTAATTAAAAACAACTTTTTTCATCGTAATAATTTATATGGTTAAATTATAATATTGAATGGTTTTAAATTATAAATAGAATATATTTTTACCATTTAATATAATGTATGTCATTAGCATTGATTTTACCTTCAATTCGTAGGTTAAATCAATTTAATCTTTTGCAATGTTTTAAACAAAAACCTGTTTTCTTTCGACAACGAGATTAATTTTAATTTAATTTCTGAAACTTTTGTGTCTTGAATTTGGAAAAATGGATTCCATATTTGGAATCAGTGGGTCAAAATTATGTTAATCAGCTACTTTTTATTTTTGGGCATTATGAATAGTAACTACGGTAAATTTTATTTACCATAGTTAAAGGTAAATCAGGTAATTAAGGGTAAAAATAAGATTATAAAATTATCCTAACACTTTACAAAATCATATTGGATGAATAAAAGTCGACCCATATCACATAAGGGTCGGAATAGATTCATTTCATGGAATTTTGACCATGAAATAATATAATTATTATTAAAACCAAAGAAAGTGACAACATGTCACTCTCTTATATATTATAAGTATATTAATTTTAATTTAGTGATAAACTTCATGAAACTTCGAACATGAATAGTCTCCATAAATCTAATAAAATTATATACATCATATGAAATTATTTATAATTTTGAGGGATTAAATAATTATCATTAAAGGTTACATAATAGTGATGTTGAAATTATTTTATTAAGAGAAATATCAAATAAATGGTTTTAAAAATATTAAAATAAATATTATATGAACTATATAATGTGCTCCACTAATTTTATAGATAAATATGACATTTTATTAATCTATTAAACCTTCTAGTTCGAACATATCTTCTGTATATGTTTTATTTAAATTCAAATAAATGAATAGTGTAAAAATTGACACTATTTTTATTTTATAAAAATAACATAATATAAAATTGTTTAAAAATCACAAAAATATTTAAAAATTAAAAATTTAAATTTATATGGTCTATAATGTTATAAAGTAACTAATTATGGACAAATCACAAAAAATAATTAATTATTTGCAAAAATTTGAAATTTATAATTTTATTACCACAAATAAAATTAAATTGCTAAATAAGGATAAATCAAGTTGATAATGTTTAAAATAAATTCCTAACATGTCTAAATTTTATTGTTTGATGATATTACAACCCTATCTCATTTAATCTTCAGATATGAGTCATTTTGGAAGTTCTTAGGTGGGGTTGGGATTTAATATAAACTAATATTTCTTATATTTCCAAAGGTGCCCCTCTCCTCCCTTATAAAAGGGAACCTCCTCCCTCTCTTCCTAAGACCATTTTGAGACTTCAATATCGGCCAAACTTTGCCCATTTCACTTTCCCACTTCCCTAGAAACATCCTAGAGGTCCTGGTCTTCTTCAAATACCAATTTTAGTGCCCTAAGAGGAGTTCTCAAAGAGGCGCTTCAAAGAAGAGGTAATGTCCATTACCGAATCTTTCAACTTTATTTTTTCTTCTACTTCTTCTTCTTTATTTTTTTCATTATGAAGTAATAACATAAGTATCACTCATATACTGATATGTTATTATAAGTATGAAACAACCCTATTTCACCATCTATCCATTCTATGGAAAAATAAATCACCGCACGTGCGTAAGTACGAAATAACGTCTCCAGGAGGTTCGGATCCATACGAAACATATTGGACCTAAGGTAAGGGATAAATTTTCCAATATAGTTTTTAACCGAGATTGTTTATTCGTAAGTATTTACTGGGGTTATATTTATCATCCATGTCCTTGTTTCTAAAAATGTTTTCTTGTATGTTTAATGTCCTTTTTACCCATTTTTGACTTTTACTACATGGTATGTGTGGAATCTTTCTTTTACGAGGTACTTTTTGACTTTTCTGGAAAAAGTACGAGAAAAATATTTTTTTAACTTATACGGCACGAACGGATTTTTACAGTTTTATAAAGCCTTCTTTTCATGAAGCTTCCTCCAAAAGATTTCATAACTATTTTCAACAAAATCTTTTTCTTTTAAAATTTCATGACATTTTGTGGAAAGAGAATGATTTTGAAAAAGAAAGGATATTTTCCTCAAGAATTCATTTCAAGTGTTTTATCAAAACCATTTTTCATTGAAGATGAAATTATTTCATAAGTGTATATTTCAAGTATCATGTCTATATGATTTACATGGTTTCACTTTTATTATTTTTAAATGATATCCATTTCTTTTATATGTATTATGTGATGACGGGATGATGTTTATGAAACCCATTTTATTTATAGGGTTATTATGAATGATGTATGTTTATTTTGTGGCATAAGTAATAATTATTTCATTATGAGATGGGTGGGACCTATATCTCCCTCCAATGCATTGGGTAAAGATTTATATCTCATGAGATAGAAATGGATGGAATGGTAAGTTAATCCGGTTCAGTGTTACATGACTGAAATGAGGAGTGAAATCGATTCAGAAAGGGACTTTGTCCACTAAGATGGTCTTGGCAGCAATGCCTTGGATACTATGGAAATAATAACATGTGCTGAATGGTTGCCACAATTACATGTTTTATTCCCATTATATTTTATCAAGATTTATGTTCCTTTATATTATATGCCTTACGTACTTCCACGATTTATGTCTTTGCTCAAGATTTTGATGATTAAACATTATGTTCATGTTTTTAAGTTCAAATGTATATGGTTTGTTTTATTTTCTCCATGCTTACCCTTATTGAGAATTTCAGCTCACCCTTTATATGTATTCTCTTCCCCAGGATTTAAAGAAAGTTTTTAGGTAAGAAAACAAATGGTAAGATCATTAATGGAGATGTTGAAGATCTTTCACCACGATTAGAAGATAATATTCCGAGATTCCAAAAACACTAAACTATTATGATCCTTGTGTATCTGTTTTTGTTATATATTAAGTATTCCGAAAATGTAATGTAATGTCCATGTACTTCAAGATTTGGGTCTCTACAGTTGGTATCAGAGGAATGGTTTAGTTATCCTTTGGAAACTAGGATGCGAAAACTTTAGTGAAATCCCAAGAGATATTTCTAAGGTATGTCTAGGGATGTCCCTAAGGTTAAGTATGCGTATAGGTTATAGTCCTAGAATTGCGCTAACGATCTTAGAATTAAACCTAAGATGTTAGATATTGAAGTTACTCCCCCTTTATTATGTTGTTTTCCCTAGCATGGTATTTGACTCTCATAATATTATTTTTGGGTTTTAGACGATGGTTGGAACCCGAAGGAACCGTGTTGATCAATATAATGGACAATGCAATGATTATCCTCCTGACCAAACCAATGTCATGGGATATGTTGTGCAGAATCTTATTTCTATACTTACACAAGCTATGAATCATTTTGTACTTCAAAATGAGCAGAGAAAGGAGCAACATTCTGTTGAATCCTTCATGAGGCAGCGTCCACCTTTGTTCAGCGGGTCTTCTGATCCCTTAGTGGCTGAACAATGGATCAGTACCACTGAAAATATATTTTCAGTTCTACAATGTTCTGAGCATGATAAATTCATCTTAGCAGTATATCGTTTGGAAGGTGATGCTGATCAATGGTGGAATCTTATCAAGAATACGAGGCAAAGACATGAAATCGAGTCCATGGAATGGGACGAGTTCAAGAACTTATTTTTCAGTAAGTACTTCCCTCGTATTCTTCGAACAGAGATGGAAAATGAGTTTATTGAGCTTAAGCAGAAGGATGATGAATCTGTTGGTATATACGAAGCGAATTTTACAAGACTTTCAAGGTATTCATCTGGCTCCATCATCCAACCTGAAAGTAAAGTTGATATATTTTTCAGTGGCTTAAAACCAAGTATTCGAAGGGCATTAGCTACAAGAGACTTCAGTAGCTATGAAGAAATTGTGTGTTTTTCTATCAAGGTAGAACTGGAAGTTGGTGTAACATATCCATCTCATGGTTTTGACAAGAAACGAAAGATGGAGTTCAAGGAGAAATCTCATAACAATGGTGAAAAGAAGATGAATGATTCTTTATGCTCAAAGTGTGGAAAGAATCATGGTGTAGATTGCCTAAAAGGTACTACAAAATGCTTTATGTGTGGAAAAGAAGGTCATAGAGCAATTTATTGTCAAAGTAATGGGAAAAAGGTTGCTAATGATGTGAATAGAGAAAAGACTACAAAGAACTCTCCACCAACACTTCAATGCTTCAAGTGCAAGGAAATGGGGCATTATGCTAATAAATGCCCTAATCTGCGGGTTAATGATGATCAACGTGAGCAACCTCTTAAAGCAAAGGATAAAGGGATGTCTCATGAGATCACTATTTGTGATGTTGAGTATGAAAATGATGTTGTGTAATGATTAAGTGTTTATGTAATGGGATTTCAAAATAGTATCATGGAATCTCATTTATGGTATTGTGGAATTTTGGAATATCTATGTATTGGTTTTCAATTATTATATGGTACTGGTAACCATGAAAAAGTGATTGAAATATTTTTGGAAAGCAGATGAAATGCACATATGGAAGGGATAAGGAGAAAATAATATGATAGTAATCATGAGTTTAGGACTAAAATAAAAACAAAGTGATATCATGGTTTGAGTATATAGAAATTTTGTGATTTTGGTATGTGGAAAGAGTTAACTTTTGACAGAATTCATGTTTTCACTAAGGTTAAATGGGTATTCATTTTTCAAGAGAATACATGATTAAGGTATTCACATGATTAAATGTGATCAATAAGATATATCGGGGATAAATGATGGTATTCACATGCTCGGTAGATGACATTTCTAGTAATTGTTTTCTTTATACTAAAAGCTTGGACAGAAGTATTTTGGATAAGCCTAAAGATTTGAAATGGATTATGTTGAACATAAGTTAGTTTAAGGCTAGAACTGTTTTTAATATTATCGATGGAATGTCATAATGATGTAATTTTAGAAAAAGGACAACCTGCAGGACGGCCGACAACCCATCGCGTCGGAAAAGGCTGTGGGAATCAAACCCACAACCGAAGTGCGACCGGCCGTTATCCCATACGACTGGCATAGATTAATTCCATGGTTAGTAGAAACTAGTTTTATTTTATTAAGCGGTATGATATATGATGTATAAGTTCATTTTTGGAATCGTATAAGATTAACCTCACCATAGATGGACTTATGTATATTTGATAACTTTTGATAACCTTTTGTTTGAAACAGATGGAATGACCCATCATTCTATCACATGACCTGTTAACACTTCACGAATCAAAAATTCAACTTCATTTCTTTAATAGATGAAGTGGAAATTATTCAAAGCACGAACAACAATTAGATTGTACCAAAATCAAGAAAGTATTTATTCTAATTCAAATTTTTCAACTTTAGGGAAATGATATTGAAAACCAAAAATGTTGTCCTAGTGCTCTTATATCCGATGAATCAGATGGTACCTTAGATCATCACAAATCTATGGCTTTGTGAATTTTGGATTTTTCATAGCCATGTTCTCTACCACTCTCCTTCAGAACTTGATAGTTAGATTTTTCTTCCATATCCATATTTTCACCTATGTTCTCCTATATGGAAACCCAGTTATGAGTTACTTTGGGTAATCATTAAATTTCGTACATTAGTTTTTAAAATTATGTTTTAGTATTCCTTTTTATTATGTGGGTTTCTATGAATAGTAAATGATTAATAACCCCGACGAATTTCGAGGGAGAAATTCATTTTAAGGGGGGTAGAATGTAACACCCCGAGATTTTATGAAAATATTTTTTTAATTTCGTTGATTTCTTGTGTTTTACGCTACACAAAAGGGAGATTTCACTACACACAACCCTGACTTGGCTTGCATTACACGCAATCGTGACTTTCTTCGATAGCGTGTGTTGTACGCAATATCAGGTTTCACTAAACAATGATATATAGTTATAATATTATTATGAACTAGCTGTTATTAATTTTATTAACTAAATTTTGAATGTTATAACATTATTATTTCATCTTACACATTTTCTAGAACAAGGTATTTGAACAAAATAAATTTTTCGGGTAAATTAAGTATTTTTCAAAAAAATGGTGTTTTGCCGCCTTTTAATGGCACACCCGTATTAAATCTAGTTTTTGAAATGTTTATAAGTTCAATTTTACAAAATAAACTTCTTCTTTTGAATCAGGATATAAAAATTTACATTGGATAAAGTTTTGATATTTTTCTAATAACTTTCATATTTTAATGAATAGTAAAAACTCGCTATATTTTAATTAAAAACAACATTTTTCATCGTAATAATTTATATGGATAAATTATAATATTGAATGGTTTTAAAGTATAAATAGAATATATTTTTACCATTTAATATAATGTATGTCATTAGCATTGATTTTACCTTGAATTCGTAGGTTAAATCAATTCAATCATTTGTAATGTTTTAAACAGAAACATGTTTTCTTTCGACAACGGGATTAATTTTAATTTAATTTCTGAAACTTTTGGGTGTTGAATTTGTAAAAATGGATTCCATATTTGTATTCAGTGGGTCTAAATTATGTTAATAAGCTACTTTTTATTTTTGGGCATTATTAATAGTAACTACGGTAAATTTTATTTACCATAGTTAAAGGTAAATCGGGTAATTAAGGGTAAAAATAAGATTATAAAAGTACCCTAACACCTTCCAAAATCATATTGGATGAATAAAAGTAGACCCATATCACCTAAGGGTCGGACTAGATTCATTTCGTGGAATTTTGACCACGAAATAATATAATTATTATTAAAACCAAAGAAAGTGACAACATGTCACTCTCTTATATATTATAAGTATATTAATTTTAATTTAGTGATAAACTTCATGAAAATTCGAACATGAATAGTCTCCATAAATATAATAAAGTTATATACATAATATGAATTTATTTATAATTTTTAGGGATTAAATAATTATCATTAAAGGTGACATAATAGTGATGTTGAAATTATATTATTAAGAGAAATATCAAATAAATGGTTTTAAAAATATTAAAATAAATATTATATGAACTATATAATGTGCTCCACTAATTTTATAGATAAATATGACATGTTATGAATATATTAAACCTTCTAGTTTGAACATATATTATGTATATTTTTTATTTAAATTCAAATAAATGAATAGTGTAAAAATTTACACTATTGTTATTTTATAAAAATAACATATTATAAAATTGTTTAAAAATCACAAAAATATTTAAAAATTATAAATTTATATTTATATGGTATAATATTTTATAAATTATCCAATTATGGACAATTCACAACAAATAATTAATTATTTATAACAATTTAAAATTTATAATGTTATTACCACAAATAAAATTAAATTGGTAAATAAAGATAAATCAAGTTGATAATGTTTAAAATAAATTTCTAACATGTATAAATTTTATTTTTTGATGATATTAAAACCCTATATCATCTAATATTCTGATATGAGTCATTTTGGAATTTCTTAGGTGGGGTTGGGATTTAATATAAACTAACATTTCTTATATTTCCAAAGGTGCCCCTCTCCTCCCTTATAAAAGGGAACCTCCTCCCTCTCTTCCTAACACCATTTTGAGCCTTGAATCTCGTCCAAACTCTGCCCATTTCACTTTCCCACTTCCCTAGAAACATCCTAGAGGTCCTGGTCTTCTTCAAAGACCAATTTTAGTGCCCGAAGAGGAGGACTCAAAGAGGCGCTTCAAAGAAGAGGTAATGTCTGTTACCGATTCTTTAAACTTTATTTCTTCTTCTACTTCTTCTTCATTATTTTTTTCATTATTAAGCAATAACATCACTATCACTCGTATACTGATATGTTATTAAAAGTATTAAACAACCCTATTTCATCATCTATCCATCCTATGGAAAAAGAAATCACCGTGCGTGCGTATGTACGAAATATCATCTCCAAGTCGTGGTGTAATCTATTTTCCACCACCACCTTACCTGGATGGGTATAATGGTGTAAATAATGGCTATATATGATTATTGTAAAGTTATATTGATTCTGAAATAGTATACATACACTCCAATACAATTCCACTATCATGGGAATGATATCATAACTCGTGCGTACGTACGGACTACCGTCTCCACGAACGCGATGATATTCATTTTCCATTATTAACCATTCAAGAATGATTATAAAGTATATATAATGAATAATAATGAAATATATGACATAATAATGCTACTGGATTTATGTATATATATATATGTATGTCACCTATTTAATTTCTTTCAATTCAATAAGGAAATGAAAACAGCGTTCATGCGTACGTACGACCTACCGTCTCCATGAACGGTGTATTTCATTCCTTTTATCGATCTATAATATATATGTATATGATGAATATATATTATATATAAATCATGTTTTACATTATTTAATTATGTAAATCAGGATATAATTAATAATATCAAGAACGACTAGTCGAAACACAAACGATAAATGAAATGATTTTACACAAAACGCTGCTTTTACATGGAATTTACAAAATAACGGGTAATATAAAGTCATAATTGAAACATATATGATATCATAACAATGAATATTATTATGTAATAAGTCAATGACATTATTTAAATCATTATACAGGAGTTTCGGATCCATACGAAGCATATCGAACCTAAGGTATGGGATAACTTTTCCAATCATGTTTTTATCCGAGATTGTTTATTCGTAAGTATTTACTGGGGTTATATTTTTCATCCATGTCCTTGTTTATAATTTTTTTTTCATGTATGTTTAATGTCATTTTTACCCATTTTTTACTTTTACTACATGGTATGTGTGGAATCGTTCTTTTACGAGGTACTTTTTGACTTTTCCGAAAAAAGTACGAGAAGAATGTTTTTTTAACTTATACGGCACGAACGGATTTTTACGGTTTTATAAAGCCTTATTTTGATGAAGCTTCCTCCAAAAGATTTCATTACTATTTCAAACAAAATCCTTTTCTTTTAAAATTTCATGACATTTTGTGGAAAGAGAATGATTTTGAAGAAGAAAGGATATTTTCCTCAAGAATTCATTTCAAGTATTTTATCAAAACCATTTTTCATATAAGATGACATTATTTCATAAGTTTATATTTCAAGTATCATGCCTATATGATTTATATGGTTTCACTTTTTTTATTATTAAATGATATCCATTTATTTTATATGGATTATGTGATGATGGGATGATGTTTATGAAACCCATTTTATTTATTGGGTTATTATGAATGATGTATGTTTATTTTGTGGCACAAGTAAGAATGATTTTATTATGAGATGGGTGCGACCTATATCTCCCTCCAATGAATTGGGTAAAGATTTATATCTCATGAGATAGACATGGTTGGAATGGTAAGTTAATCTGGTTCAGTGTTACAGGACTGAAATGAGGAGTTAACTCGATTCAGAAAGGGACTTTGTCCACTAAGATTGTCTTGGCAGCAATGCCTTGGCTACTATGGAAGTCATAACATGTGATTAATGGTTTCCACAATTACATGTTTTATTCCCATTATATTTTATCAAGATTTATGTTCCTTTATGATATATGCCTTACGTACTTCCATGATTTATGTCTTTGCTCAAGATTTTGATGTTTAAACATTATGTTCATGTTTTTAAGTTCAAATGTATATGGTTTGTTTTATTTTCTCCATGATTACCCTTATTTAGCATTTGATCTCACCCTTTATATGTTTTCTCTTCCCCAGGATTTAAAGAAAGGTTTTAGGTAAGAAAACAAAGGGGAAGATCATTAATGGAGATGTTGAAGATCTTTCACCATGATTAGAAGATAATATTCCGAGTTTCCAAAAACACTAAACTGTTACGATCTTTGTGTGTCTGTTTTTGTTATGTATTAAGTATTCCGGAAATGTAATGTAATGTCCATGTACATCATGATTTGGGTCTCTACAGTTGGTATCAGAGGAAAGGTTTAGTTAACCTTTGGAAACTAGGATGCAAAAACATTAGTGAAATCCCTAGATATATTTCTAAAGTATGTCTAGGGATGTTCGTAAGGTTAAGTATACGTATAGGTTATAGTCCTAGAATTGTGCTAATGATATTATAATCAAACCTAAGTTGTTAGATATTGAAGCTACTCCCCCTTTATTATGTTTTTTTCCCTAGCATCGTATTCTCCTCTCATAATATTTTTTTTTTTTATACGATGGCTGGAACCCGAAGGAACTGTGTTGATCAATGTAATGGACAATGCAACGATTGTCCTCTTGACCAAACAAATTTCATGGGAGATGGAGTGCACAATATTATTTCTATACTTACAAAATCTATGAATCATTCTGTACTTCAAAATGAGCAGAGAAAGGAGCCACATTCTGTTGAATCCTTCATGAGGCAGCGCCCACCTTCATTCAGCGGGTCTTCTGATCCCTTAGTGGCTGAACAATGGATCAGTACCACTGAAAATATATTTTTAGTTCTACAATGTTCTGAGCAAGATAAATTCATCTTATAAGTATATCGTTTGGAAGGTGATGTTGATAAATGGTGGAATATTATCAATAATATGAGGCAAAGAGATGAAATCGAGTCCATGGAATGGGACGAGTTCAAGAACTTGTTTTTCAGTAAGTACTTCCCTCGTATTCTTCGAACAAAGATGGAAAAGGAGTTTCTTGATATTAAGCAGAAGGATGATGAATCTGTTGGTATATACGAAGTGAATTTTACAAGACTTTCAAGGTGTGCATCTGGCTTCATCATCCAACCTGAAAGTAAAGTTGATAGATTTTTCAGTGGCTTAAAACCAAGTCTTCGGAGGGATTTAGCTAAAAGAGACTTCAGTAGCTATGAAGAAATTGTGCACTGTGCTATCAAGGTAAAACTGGAAGTTGGTTTAACATATCCATCTAATGGTTTTGACAAGAAACGAAAGATGGAGTTCATGGAGAAATCTCAGAACAATGGTGAAAAGAAGATGAATGATTCTTTATGCTCAAAGTGTGGAAAGAATCATGGTGGATATTGCCTAAAGGTACTACAAAATGATTTATGTGTGGAAAATAAGGTCATAGAGCAATTGATTGTCGAAGTAATGGGAAAAAGGTTGCTAATGATATGAATAGAGAAAAGACTACAGAGAACTCTCCACTAACACTTCAATGCTTCAAGTGCAAGGAAATAGGGCACTATGCTAATAAATGCCCTAATCCGCGGGTTAATGACGATCAACGTGAGCAACCTCTTAAAGAAAAGGATAAAGGGATGTCTCATGCGATCACTATTTGTGATGTTGAGTATGAAAATGATGTTGTGTAATGATTAAGTGTTTATGTAATGGGATTTTAAAATAGTATCATGGAATCTCATTCATAACATGTGCTGAATGGTTTCCACATTTACATGTTTTATTCCCATTATATTTTATCAAGATTTATGTTCCTTTATGATATATTCCTTACGTACTTCCACGATTTATTTCTTTGCTCAAGATTTTTATGTTTAAACATTATGTTCGTGTTTTTAAGTTCAAATGTATATGGTTTGTTTTATTTTCTCCATGCTTACCCTTACTGAGCATTTGAGCTCACCCTTTATATGTTTTCTCTTCCCCAGGATTTAAAGAAATGTTTTAGGTAAGAAAAAAAGGGGAAGATCATTAATGGAGATGTTGAATATCTTTCACCATGATTAGAAGATAATATTATGAGTTTCCAAATACACTAAACTATTACGATCTTTGTGTGTCTCTTTTTGTTATGTATTAAGTATTCTGCAAATGTAGTGTAATGTTCATGTACGTCATGATTTGGGTCTCTACAGTCATGGTACATTCAATGACATGGTACTAGAGAGATTATGTATGGGACAATCAAAGAGTGTCTTTTTGACAATGTAAAATGGTATGGATATTTTTAATAAAATGTTCCCTTAAACATAAGATAATATATACATTTATAATGAGTAGGATTCGTTATGAATCACCCATAGGTTCTATCATGCATTCCATCATATGTACCAGGATTTATGTTCTCTATACCTTGAGTATGGTATAAAGATATCAAGCAATCCAATGTGATCTATATTTAATATTTCTAAAGACTATCCTAAATTATATCAGGTGTACTACAGTTGTGTTCCTATTTTATGAAGGATGCATAAAACTAGTCATTAGAGGATATACGGATTCCGGTATATATAAAATTCATAATGATCTAAAGTCTCTATCGGGATATGTATTATGCCTTAATAGAGTACTTTTGAGCTAGAAAAGTTTAAATAAGTTAGTGGTTATCTATTATATAGTAGAGTTCAATTATATTTTCTCTTCTGATAGAGAAAAATAAGTTGTTTGTTTGCATACTTTATTAAGGATGTTGAGGATTCACCTAGAAGTAAAGATTTCATAACATTATATTGTGATAATATTATTGTGTTTCTCTTAGACAAGGAGTCATGATCACATCGGTGAATAAAGAAAATACTTTAGATGTATCACCACCTGAAGTATTTTTCTCTGAGGGGTGAGGTGGTAGTAAAAATAGTTTTTATGGTTGATAACATGGAAGAATTGTTATATAAATAATTATATCATAAAATTAATGAATATAATGTAATATTTAGTGGAGTAAAATTTATTTAGAATTTCATGTAGTCCAGGTTGAATTATATTATAGTTGGTACCCTAGAACAAAATAAATTTTTACTTTCAATTACATGTATAGTAAACTTCTATAATATTAATAAATATCTTATCATATGGTGAGTTTTATTCTAAAAAACATTAATGTGATAATTTCCTTAGAGTATTTATTGCATCGAATGGTTATATTAATTCCATGTAATAATAAAAACATATAAATTCCATGATGATATTTTTAGACATATTTCCTATCATCTAGATAAATCAAATTTTACATGACATAGATGGTGTTTTGACTATTAGGCATTGGATACTTCTAAGGGGACAAGACATCATCTCAATATGTTTTTAAATTTGTAATCACCAAGTGAGGAGTTCATAAACAATAAAATTATGATAGGAATTCAACATCTAATATGTTTCATTGTATATTCATATCTACAACCATGTTTATTATTCCATAAATATGGGAATATTATTAATGTATATCAGGTATCATATACATTAATATATTTTCAAAAACAATGATGATATATGATCATGGTGAAGTGGGATGGGTTGGGTGATTCATAAGTGATATGAAATTGATTGAATAATTCAAGAAAGGGTTTATCACTTCAATTTTAATGGAAGAATATATCTCAAACACTTTTATTGAAAAGGAATTGTTCGATTAAATCCATGTCTATGGTGGATTTTTGGTGAATTTACTTTGGGTATTCAAAGAAATATATATCAAGAATAAAATTTAATGACCCGAGTATGAAATAATTCACGATATATTGAGATAAATGGATAATATAACATAGTAAGAATTCATATGGGGTTGTTGTCTTTGAATCATTTACTTCTTTCACAATGGGAAGCATGACATATTGCTAGAAACTAATCTTGGACCTAAAAAAATATTGTATATTTATAATCAGAAAGACTCATAAGGTTTATATAGTAAGTGTATTTATAATTTTAGTTAAATTCTATTTTAATTTAATATTAGAATAAATATTATTCTCAAGAATAAGTAATAGTTATTATTTTGGTTATGTTGATATCATAAATTCAATCATCGGTTATTAGAGTTTAGAATATATGTGGGATTAATTTTTATAAATATTTATTCACCATTTAGTGAATATAATATTTTTTTATTTAATGGATAATATAATGATATTTGTTTAGAATAAATATTTATTATGAAATTATTAGTAAATGACAATAAGTATTTCTAGGATTAGTTAAGGGTATGGTGGAAATGATATATTTTCTTTAATATCATTTATATAAATATTGATTTATCTATTTAATTAATAATATTAAATAATTCATAGGTTAAATATGGACATAGAATATATTAATATTGTCAATATTGTATAACATGTGGAATATATTATATAGGATATTTGATGAAGGGTCTCAGTTAAATTTTCAAATATTCAACCCTGACTATATAGTCTATTTTTTGTCATTTTTAGGGTTATGTGAATTTTTTTGCACAACATTTTCTCTCTAAATAATTCTCTCAGTGTCGAAGAGAACCACTCGATAATTCTCTAAAGACCATGAGAGATAACCCCCATCCTCCCTCTATAGAATAAGAGAACCAAATAATAAATATTTCAAGACAGAAAGACATCTTATTCTGATAAATGGAAATGACGAAAAGTGTTCAGTTCCTTTGTACTATTACCCATTATTTCATTTGTGATGTTTCGATACTCATGGAGAAAATATGGATACCGCTAGATGAACTTTGTTTTATATTCTTCACAAAAATGGAAATATAATAGTTGATACTTAATTTATCATCAAATATGAATACATTATCAATTATAAGTTAATTATATATTATATTAACTCTTAAAAAATTCTAGGCATTTACTCATCATGTCCATCAAATTTATCTAAAGTGAATGATGAAAAACATTATTACCAAAGAGCGCAAATACTTCCTATGTTCCATGAATCCTTCAACCTACATGTCAAAGTATTCAATAATCATGAAATAAAATGAAAAAATGGTCTCTTAAGACTCTAAATTATCCACCACACTCAGTTGGAGATACCCAAACATCAAATCACATCTCCCTCAGACTATCCTATAAAAACATGGAAAATTTTAGAGGGGTTAGCACTTTGGAGTACTCAATAGGATCATACATCTAAATAAATCATCACCCATGTTAAATGAATAAGAAAGAGTATAAAACAGTGATACCATCCAAGAAAAATAAAACCACAAAAAGAAACAAAATATGCATAAAAAATATAATAACTAAACACCTTGTTACACCTCAACGACCACAATTTATATCATTTACAACAATATCCTCAAGCATTTCACCTTTCATAATTCTGAAATAATTTCAAATATAACTAAGGATTAAAATATCATAGAAATAAAAAAAATTGAAAATATCATCAACACTAAAAACAACATCAAAATCAACCAACGAAAAAACCCGTGAAATTTAACATTGCTCATAACCATCTACTCAAATTTGTTCCACCTCAAATCAGTAGTGATCAAGAAAGAAAAGATCTAACAACCAAATCTGTAATGCAAGAATAAAATAGAGGAAAAAATTCATCATAAACCATCACTTCACTATACAACCAACCATCATATCACATTTCCACTTACCACAACTTCCCAACCATAATCACAAATCCACCCCCACATACCACGCCACCAAATACTCTCACATGAAAACCATATATTGTTAAGGTAATGTAAATATAAATGATCTCAACCTCATTACATCATCCATCCATTTATGTCCACCACCCTTAACCACATATTCACATCATGTTTATCATAGTTTATTATCATGAACATGAAGGAAATCAATCTTATGTCTTTCTATTATGATGTATGGTACCCCCTAAATATCATCATCACAACCACACAACCATGTGTGTTAGTATATTATATATTAATACTTTAGTCATTATATCTTGTATGCATATACCTATAATAATCCATCACAACTCATATATATATATACTTACCATGAGCTATCACAACCATTGAAATTCCACTTTTCCTCCTATTTTACCACATCATATCCCTAAAATCCAAATCTATATATCAATATAACAACATAGAAAGAGAAAAAAAATCACCACATTTTATAAAAAAACATCATCACTAGCAAAAAAAACTATAAGAAACAGGAATATGGACAATAAAAATATTCTCATTAGACACATCATTTCTAATCCCTCCATTTTACATTTACAATCCTCATTATGTTCTTTATGAAATCCATTTACCCATATTCACTGTCAAATAATTTATTAAACTACTTCTCTTTTCAAGTTATTCATTCATCATTAATTGTATTTGTTCTATCCATGATCAATTCACATGAACATTCTATTTATTTTATTTCATTATAGCTTTTATAATAATTGATTTATTTTGTTTATGAATTACATTTCCACCCATCACTTTTTATTTTACCCTACACCATGACCTAGAAACTAATAGGTCAAGATAGATTATATACTCATTTCTATATCGACACACTTCCCAACTCATGTCAATCCCATGAATGTAATTAGAAAAAAAATGATGAAAACATAACACCTCACAAGATCACCATACAATGTAACCTACTAATGAAACCATAATAGAAAGACAATAATTCCCATAACCTTCCCATAATCATAGAATCCCCTAGCTAACTCAACTCAGTGAAATTAGATAAAGAAAATATAACACACCACAAAATTATCACAACTCTTATGCAACAAGGACCTCGACCAGAATTACAATAATACCACATCACCACCCAAACACAATGACAAACCCAAAATTCACAACATAAAAATTTTATGATATATTAATCTTATCTTGTTTTTCAACACCCAATCTATACATCCACTTCTCATTCAAATTTTAATTAACATGCTTAACTCATAAATTATCATATCAACATTCGAGAAGATATGCAAAAAACAAAAAACACATAAACACCCCTTTCAAACAACAATGAAAAAACCCAACCAATATCACAAAAATCATAACATGATTAGATAACATCAAATGTAGAATCAAGTATGAATAGTCAATAACATATACATCACCTTTGATTCTAGGTTTCAGTAATCCATTTTTGTTCCATCATTAAGTAATTATCTAATTGTGAAGTTAAAAAATATATTTAATAATATTTGGAAATAAGAGATCATAGATGTGAACATCAATCAATAATAATCAACATATGGAAAATAGTACGAAAATCCATAAATCCCATGAAATTATCCTTCACCTTGACAATTCCTCTTACTTGTTTTATAATTATTATTTAATTCAATAACCATTAAGAGAGTTTTCAAAAAGTGTCCCCTTTCTCACAATTCAGGAATACCCATGAAGTTGTAACCAAACAACATGGTAAAATAATATGATACAGTTTTTGGATGTAATCATAGCAAGCCAGTCATGAATATAATCCTAGAATATATAAAAAGAGTTTAGAAATCTCCAACATTAATGATAGTGAATTAAACCCCCAAAAAACTCCCACAAAGCTTACATAAACAAATAACACATAACCCTCCATAAAATTAGTCTTTCACTATAAATCAAGACCAATTACAGCCTCTACCACAGCCACCCAAAAGGATAATCTAGGAATGAATTAAGAGAGTATAGGAAAAGATAAAATCTGATTAAGGGTGAATAAACTGTATAAATCAGAGGTCCAAGGATTAGCCTCAAGAATCTATAATCCACAAAATTAGAACCCATGATCACCTAGAGTTTTGAAGAGGTTTAAGGAAAAGAAATAAATTTTATTGGACTCTTATATTTATAATAAAACTAAAAAGTATAATAATCACCTCAAAATGCTATAAATCTCAGTGTAATAGTGTTGATTAAAAAAATATCTTTCAATCATGTCATATTAACCCTTAATTTTATAATAAATATCTCTATCAAAACAACCATACCCCTATAAAAAATGAAGTCTAGCAGTCAATCAACACACTTTACACTAAAAAATGACTTCATCCTTGAAACTATACTATACCTAAATCTCATGATCCACACCCCAATCCATGAAATATCTCTATGCCACCTCCCAACTATCTTACCAACCTCTCAAGATGTGATACACACAATCACAGTGTAGAAAAATTTTAAAAAAATGGTAACTCTTATATATCTCTGATAGCTCTTACACATCAAGAAACTTACCTTTACATATCACATTGTGATTGAGCTACTTTCCAAATTTGAATACATAATAGTTAGATTTAATTCATACATAAAGGTAATTTAATTTAAGTACATAATATATATCATTTATATGTATTATATTTACTTTATACATAATTTATTTCCTTATATAATATATTTCCCATAGATATAGAATCAATACATAAGATACTTCCATTAGATAAGATTATTTCCTTTAATACATAGGATATTTATTCATTCAAAGGAATGTCATTTTCATATCATCATTTCTAGCAGTTTAACCCTTATGCATTATATAGTGCAGCGTGGGGACCTTTATGTGTGACTCTAGAGACGGATATGTAAGGGTCACTCTAGAATATAGAGTCATCGGTAAGGTTAATCGCTCTAAATAATATGTTAATATATATTGGTTAATTAATAATTAAGGTTGAATCCATACTTTTCCAAAAATAGAGTATGATGGACCAACACAGCAAACAACATAACTACCCAATTCTAACCAACTATTCATCATGAAACACCTATGGACACACCATAAGATAACTTAAATTTTTCAAAGCATGCATCAAAAAATTGATCCTTCCATATCACAACTCACCACATTGCAACAAACAAATCTTCTACTAAAGAGGGAAACTCTTAACTCTCATATCGTTAACCCCTTTCTGCATGATAACCCTCATGCCATAATATAATCACCATGGAATGATAAACTCTCCCTATTGGAATATCAACTAAAAATACACCCTTATCCCTTCAAATGATCTCCAATAACACAAGATACCCATGACGCTAGAAAAAAACACAGTGTCTAAGAAATTCTTATTCATTACAAAAGTGATGTTAAAAGTTGACTTTTCTCAATGCTTATTTTAGCACTCATAAAAGTTATTCCTTTATCTATGTTTCATTTAACCTTCATAGAAAAAGATTATATCAACGTTACTAATAGAGCTGATAACATATTTAACAATCTATTTGTTTAAAAATTTTAATCTATTTTTTTGCAATAAATGTTTTTATGTTTAATGTTTAAAATAATTAATAAATGAACTTTTAAAAATTTTAAACTTTTTATTCATTTATTTTTAATTAATAGTAATATTATTATATAAATATATAACATATTTATATATTGAAATAATAATTAAATTAACATTATTTTAAAAATAAATAACAAAAAATATATGTTGTATGCATTAATTTTTATATAGCTTCATATACACACATATGTACATATCCTTAGGTTCTTCAGACATTTTCATACATAGTACACATGCATAGAGACACAAAAACATGAATATACACATATATATATGTGTGTGAATAAATATGGTCATATATAAAGATTAGTAATTGAAAAAATGCATCTCTAAAACTTTAAATGAACTAATAAAATGAAATTATATTTATGATTTTATTAAATTTTATTATTATAATTTTTTATATATTATTAATATTATAAAATTAATAATTAATATTTATGTTTAGAAATATATATTAGTAATTATATTATATATGTACATATAACTTTTTTAATATAATTATACATTAATTATATTACTAATGATATATTTTTTAAAAGTTAATTTTAAATAAATTATAATCTTTAATTTTTAATTTAGAATTTTAAATTGTAATTAATAATATATAATATTTATATATATAATAAATATTATTAATACATCGATATAATTTGTTATAATAATATATCTACATATTATAATAATTTTAAAACTATCTAAATCTCTTTGTTCAAATTTCTTTTTAATTTTAAAATTTTTAAATTGATAACATACAATAAAAACATTAATACATTTTTTGGTTTCATATAATTGATAAAATAATAATATATCATTATATATTTCGTTTATATATATTCTTAAAATAATAATAATTTAGTATTATTTCAAATATAAAGGATAGTAAATTAAATATTAATCATTAATATATTGATAATAATCCACTGTTAATTCAAAAATAGATATTCATATTTTAAATATAAGTATTAAATTTTGTAATATTAAACAATTATAAATTTAAATAACTTTTAAATATTTTAAATATTCTTTAAAATATTTTAATATAATAATTATTATTATTTTATATTTATAGTTAATATTAATTATTATAATCATGAAGATCAAACTGCTATCACACTCATTAGAGGAATGCGCCTCAGACGATTAATGTAGAAGCCCTAATTTTGATGCTCAGTCATTAACAAATTTCATTACTAAGATATCTTCATACAAGAGAATTGAAGGACCCAAGGATATTTTGTTTCTTGATTTAGATCAAAATAAATTCAAACACATGGGATACTCAATGATTTATTGGTCTATGGATGAGGTAAATTCTTTTTTGTATCATCTTTTTTTTCTTGTTGGTAAATTTATCAAATGATGATCATCTCAAAAAAATTTGTGGAAGTATCTTGAAGGTTTAGGTTTTTTTGGGTTTCAAATCAGTCTTATCAATTCATTTGTCACTTTGTTTCTATTTTCATATGAGAATAATTATTATCCCTTATGGTTGATAAGTTCATAGACATTCAGCGCGTGTTCTATGAAAGTTTTTAATTGGTCCATACACATTAATTTTAATTTTGAATCCACTATTACTCTAATTTGGCTAGGATATACTAGACTGTCACTTTATCTTTTTTAACAAATATCACTTTTGCATTTTGATCTTAATTGTAAATCCAATTAAGTTGGTCTTAGTAACCAAAAACCTCACCAGATCATCTGTGGTAAGTGTTTTCACTGAATTTCACCTTAATCGTCCCTTTTCATCTTGCATTTCGATTCAAAACAGTGAATCAACCTTTTTTCAAGTAGTGGACTACGAAAATATTCATGATTATTGTTTGTAATTCTACATGATTAGTAATGTTTTAGAAGACTATAGAAATATTTACTCATATAAACCACATCCACTTACCAATATGAAATCTATATGGATTGTGAAAAGTAAACATAATATTAATTATGGGGGAAAGAAACCCAAGTAGGATAACATACCAACTTCTTCTAAATTGGTGGTTCATGATTCTAATGGTTCTAAAAAATTATTGATTTTATATAATCTTCTCGGACTAAATATCATGCATATGTTCCAATTGACCAACCTAATGGGTGTGTAACCCCAGATACATTTTAGGATGATTTGGTACCCTGAAATTTGTAGATGGACAAACATGGTGAGTATAATGAATTTTGGGAATCTATGTTGGATGTATAACTTATTTCTATAGTTCAATATATTGAGGAAAATTATTATCGATAATGTTCTATGAAAAGAATGAAATCAATTCTTAATTTTGATGGATTCGTTACTCATCCATTACTGAAACCAAGACAATACAAAGAATATTCAAATTATAAAGGGCCATTTTGAAAAGATCCATTGTGATTTTTATTGAGGTGGGACATATTACGGAGAAACAAAATGATTTTGAGATACCACCTAAGGTGGTAGAGAAATCAGAATCATCCTAAAATAAAAGAATTGATTATGAGGATTAAAAACTTATGAATAAAAATATGCATAAGTAAATCCTCACTAAGAGATCTATACCCAGATTTATAATCATGATGCAGATATTTTCAATAAATATACAGTTATAGAAATCAGTTTTGATTTTTACCCACAAATAAGGGAAAGAATGATTTCCATAATTGAATTATAATTTATTTTCAAACCTAATATACACATTCCTAGTATTCCTTGGAAAAAATAATTGATTCACGTTCATGTTATTGATTTTATTGGAATTATGTTTTGTATTGATTGGAATGTTTTACATTGATTAATATATATATTTGATTGATTACTATAGTTATGCTGACCTTTCAACAAATATATTTTATGTTGAAATTTTTCATCTATTTCATGTAATTGAAGCTTATTTTTGTTATATTTCTAGTCTGGGATATTGATGCTTGAATATTTTTACACCTTTATTGTTCATATATCATATATTCTTCTGAAGATGGAGTTCTTACAGGATGAATTTTATTTTTGGGGACATTATAACATCTATCTATATATATATACTAAAGAAGTATTTTTTCTGGACATGTGTCACTCCCACATCAACTCACTCCACTGTTTCATAATCCTATACCCTAATTTTTTTTCCTTAACCTCACTCCCAATCGTGAGTGTCCTGTGCTATTTCTACAGTTTTAAAACCACCGCAGCCGGTTTCTCAGACTCCAACTCCACCGCCTCTGGCTCCTCTGCGAAATAATCCTCTACCAAAGGCCCTCTGCATCTAGTTTCTCCGCCTCCATCTATTATGCCTCATGTTCCTCTTCCATTGGTTGCTCCATGTCCAACACCCCGCTATTTCGTCTGGATACTTTTCCTCGGACTTCTACATCTATGAGTGCTCTGCCTATAGCTCCTCACACCATGCGTCGTTCGGCTCCAACCCCTCCAACAGCGTATCCCCCACCCCCTGCTCATCCATTCTTGAAAATCCCCTCCTGCATCTTCTCTAGATCTCAAAAAAATTCCCTAGGGTTTGGGAAATATGGTTCTTCTACCTCAAATTTCATTTTTCTTATACTCTTTTCTCCATAAATATTCTTAAACTAAACATTTTAGTGACATAATCTACAATTTATTAGTTTCAATTGATATTCTCATTGTTTCTCATATCTTATTTTCTTTTCAGTTTCTCTTTGGCTGTGGTTTATTTCAATAACCACCACTGTTTATAGCTAATTTTTTTTATTGAATGCATCTCCATCACATCTGTTCATATATGTTCTGTATGAGATGTTTTCTGGTGATGTTTACATATGTTGTATTCACATCTATTCACATATGTTCCATACAATTTGGATCAGTTTCCAATATAAAGATCACTTTTTTTCGACTATCATATATACGTTTTTTATTTCTTTGAATCTTTCTAATTCATTACTTGACATAACAGAATCATATTATTTTATTTCTTCTTGATTTTTATTTGGGAATGGGTTGAGCATGGAGTTATTCTTGTATGAATTCTTCCGTCAATATTCTTAAACTGAACTTTTAAATTCCATCATCTACAATTTTTTAGTACCAATTTATATTCTCATTGTTTCTCATATCTTATTTTATTTTCAGTTTCTCTTTGGCTACGGTTTATTTCAATAACCACCATTGTTTATAGATAAAACATTTTTGGTTGAATGCATATGAATCACATCTACTATCATATGTTCTGTATGAGATTTTTTCTAGTGATGTTTACATATTTTCTATTCACATATGTTCACATATGTTCTGTAAAATTTTGATCAGTTTCCAATATAAAGAGAACAGTTTATTTGACCATCATAGGTACAATTTTGATTTCTTTGAATATTTATAATTCATTACTTTATATAACATAATCCTTTTATTTTATTTCTTCTTGTTTTATAAATGGGAAAGGGTTGAGCGTGGAGTTCTTCCCAGGTATGATGGTGCCTAATAAATATTTTTTTTAAATGGATGGATTCGTTCATAGATTCCTATATGAAATCATAGTGGTTTTAGGCTATGAATTTTTTTTGGACATCCATATTCTTGATATAATGTTCTTATATGCCATCTTCAATATGGATTGATAGATATGTTTTTCATCTCAAATGATTTCTAGAAGAGGTAACTTTCTTTTATATCCCATAGGGGATGGGAGTATGTTCTTATGTAAGATTATGATGTGAAGGAAGGTAGATCAGGACACAACATCAGTCATATTGGAGTAATTATAATTCATGTGGAAAGTAAGGCTATTTTCGTGGATCCTGTCATAATTATATATTCTTTCCCCCCAAGAGGTGGGCCATTTTCAGGATGCTTTCCTAGATGTATTATGTGTTGAAATAAATCTAACATGTCGTGCATACATTTTTATTGTTATATTTCATTAGTACTTACCCTATTTTTTAAACATTATCTTTATAATTTTTTCAATTGTTATCTACATAATTTTCTGACTATGTTGGATGATATTGAGGTTGAAGATTTAGTAAAAATGTACGATGAAATTATCTGGTATTATTTCTACTCTCTTGACTGTCTTCATATTTTTAGTCCACTTTTATTGCTAGATTTTATACCACTAATTATATATTGCAATATATTCAATATAGTCTATTAATGTGGGTTTTTAAACCTGTATACAAAGTTACATGGTTTACGATAATATGATTTTTTAGAAATACAACATCATGGAATATAGATGCATTGACATATTTTTTAATCCATGTAATTTTGTTTAATGAAAATGGATGGCCCGTACAATATAGGCCATCTATTTCATTCTTTTATCTTCTATTTATTCACCAATTCACTCTTTGATGCAAATTCTTCCAAATGCAATATTATTCCTGATCTCTGCTTTGATTCTAAACTTCATGATAATTATAATGATGTCGAATGAATTTTCATGTCTACTTTGATTTAGGTATAATTATAACAATTTCCTTCCATTCAGTGTAATGGTATCAACGATTCAAGGTAATTGTTTCTCACTATTATTTCTATTTCCATTTTCATAATGTTTCATTTATTATTTTGTTTTTTGAAATCAATATTTGTTTGATACATTATTCTACTGCATATTATTAGAATGCAGTGTTTCATGAACATTTTGAAATTTATATTTGTTTCAACTACTGTCTATTTTCTTTTTATGAATTACTATCCAAAAGGGAGATATTATTTGGTCAGATTTGACAAGATGCTGAAGCAAGCAGGCATATACATTCAACTTAGAACCCGGATAAAGTCTACGCCCAGTGGAATTTTGGTTAATTTTGTATTTTTTCTATGTACAAGATATTCATGTGATTAAATTCAAGAACTTTGACTATGTTTAATTATTTACAAAATATAGGGGTTTCCTTGTTTGGATGAAATATGTTCTAGGGATCAGTTTTTGAACTGATATTGTTCCTTTCAAGGTTATTTTCAGAATCTATAATGGACCATTCAATAATTCTTTCTATGATGATTTTCGTTTTTCAATCCTAAATAATCTGATTAATTTTCTGCAATGAAGGTGGGATCGCAAAAATTTACAGATAAAATTTTCAATATGATGAGAGAAGAATGATTATTCCAATCCCAAGGTGGACCTATAATATTATCTCAGGGTACTGCATTCTTGGTAATTATGTTCTTCAATTTTGATGTTTTTTTTAAAATTTCATCTTTACTTTCTATAAAAAAAAATCTAAAAGTGTTTAGTATGTACAATATATTTTTGTGTTTGAAGAAAGCAGGCCTATACATTCATCCCAGAATCATTTTTTATGATCATGCCATGTGGGATTTTGGGTAATTTTGATGGTTTTTAGTATATTTTGTTTCCATTTAATAAAATTGATTGTTTTTTTAATCCACTAAACATAATATATATGGGTGACCCTTTCATACATGTCACCTAGCTATGTACATTAAACATAGAAGTATTTTTGTCTTTCTAAGTTCATATTTATGTTTTACATTTTTGAATATCTATATACCAATTAACTGCTTTCAAACTATCCAACAATATTAAATAGATTTACATATTACTAAAAAATCACACATAATGTTGTATCATATATCACTGCTTATCACTTTAGCATGAATAAGATGTTTATTTCTTATGATTTTATTTTCAATCAACCCATTTTCCATTGATCATTTGTTTATGTGTACATGTAGTCATTGATTCATAGAAAGTTTTCTCTATTGACTAAAATACAAGCCCATATACATCATAATTAAGGGTGGAAAATATAAATATCATCGTGTTTTGTTTTTTATATATTCCTTAATTTCATATTCATATTCCATATTTTCTATGTTTTCCATGTTTTCCACATTAGTATCCACTGGACATTTACTATCATATATATAGATTTACCAATGCTATTTTAGTTAAATATATTTTAAGTATATACAAGTACTACTTTTGTGCAAACATGGTGCATTGAAACAAACACCATATTATGTTAACAAACATATTGGATGAAAACAAACAAATCCTCATGTAAAACTCAACCAATTTGTAATCTTAGTAGTTGGGTGAGGTTGTTGGGTTGGATTGATTCATAATAACTACACACCAGTTGACCAACTACTTCCATTGAGTGAGGTGATTTTTTTTTATTGTAGTTTAACTAACCAAAATTGCAATTGGAGGATGAAGAATGAGTGGAGAAGAAAATTACTCCAGGTTCCCCCTCCGTTCTCCCACCCAATACCCAAGTTGATACTAATACAAATAATATTTTTATGTATAGTACCCCTTATTATCTCTTATATATCCATTTTCCTCTTGCTCCATCTTCCTAAACCTTTTCCAATTTGATGCAGGCAGGGTGCAAAAACTGATGCAAAATTGGTTGATCCTTCTTACTCCCTGAAAAAATACATGATATATTTTTAACAATTGTCGTTTTAATCCACCCTCAATACCTACTCTATGGTACTCAGTTTTTTATTGGCTAACGTTCTCATTTTCTATCAGTTTTTTTGAAACTTACATCAAGAAAAATCCTGCTAGAATTTGTAAAACTTCGATTGCAAGTTAGAAGTTGAGCTTTATTGCTGATTTATCAATTAATTTATATATCTGAGACACTATGCAGGGAATGTGGTCTTTACAGAAAGGATTCCATGTATTAAATCATATTCCTAGATTATCATGAGATATAATAAACATTTTCCATACATTTTTTCACCCAAAAAAATTCTTCCAATTACATAAAATAAAAGTACAAACCAGAAAAATTCTATTGAATCAAATTTTTATTGGTAAGAAATGTAATTCTTAGATTTTGGAATTGTAGTTATCATATTAATTTCCAAATATACCTGTCTTATTACCTTTTCTTTCATGCCACTTCATATATATTATTGGTCCATGATTTTTTGGTTTTTTATTGTATTAATGATTATAATTTATTCACCTTCACAATATACGCATTTAGATATGATCCAATATTAATTTATTCTTTATTATATATGCTAAAAAACCTGTATAAAACAATTATGTTTTATGATGCAATTCCACAAGGAGATTTATAAAATTATTTCAAACCAAGAACTAGATACTATCCAACTAGGTAAGTCCACCCAACAACTCCTTGTAAAAGGTTCCAAGGGACCAAAGTTTATTTTCTCCTAAGAATATTGACCTAGTAGATAGTGTCACTTTCAATCCACATTCTATCTCAGGCATAGTTAACTACAAATATATCTTCAATATTATTACGGGTGGTGTCACTTTAACATTCTATCTCATGCATAGTTAACTAGATGGAGTCAATATCAAATATAGCTTCAATATTATTCCATATCATAATGGCATGGTTACAGGGGAAGAGAAGGTGATGAACCTATGATTTGTTAAGCAATAAAGTGCAGATTAATGCAATCGGTAAGCTTCCCAGTTGTCCAATGATTTCATTTTCAATTTTTTTACTCAAGATGGATACTTCGAAAGTTATCCACTAATATGAATGTATTTAGGTTGAAATAACATAATATTTAGAGAAACATGAATTTTTTTCAATTTCATGGTAATTGAAGAGGTTCCAGGTATCATTTCTTGCATAATGGTATGTTTCACTAATTTGATGCTCTTGGGACTTTGGTATCTTTCCAAACATGGTTAAGTCCTTATAAAAAATTCTATTGTTTTCTTCTACATCATGGAATCTTTTTTAGGAGATGAAACTAACTATTATGGTACTTACAAATATTCCCAAGGGAGACAGTGTCTGTACAGAAAGGATGGGGATTCTTCACACCACCACCAACCATAAAAGAAAACATGGGAATATGACGAATATCATACAGAATACAGCCTTCATATATTTAACCAAAGATAAAATATTTATAAGATATACAAGTAGGTAGGAGGAGAAGAGAATAAATTAGAAACAAAAAGTCAAGAGTTCTCCAGGAAACTCTTACCCAATCCCAGCTGGCCGCTTAAACAACTCAGGTATATATTTTCTTTTTCTTCATTCTCTTTTATTTTCATTACATCATTGGAGTTAAATTACATATTTTTTTATATCTATTTACCTTGAATGATTAATACTGAAAAATTTGATCATATAATTTTCAAATTTAAAAAAAACATATTAAATCTACACTACTTACAGATCTCAGTGATTTTTTCAACTTATTGATTGAAGTCAGTTATTCATGTAGAAGAATATACTGACTGAGTTTGAAGATGAAGATGTGGTTCAATGAACTCTTACGCCTCGAGAATATGAGGAAACAATAAGCCATGAACTACATCCCCATTTAAAGGAAAACTTCATCAAGATAACTGACAAACATGACTACAATTTGGTGATATAATTGCAAGGTATTTGAAAAAAAAATTAATGATTTTGTTATCTTCTAATTAATATTTACATTTTTTACTTCCACTATAAACTTTAATTTATTAAATATACACAAAGGGTTTAAAAACACATATTAGATGTAACTAGACCCTCTCTAATGATTAAATCACGTACAGGTTACATATTTACCAGTATTTTCTCAACTTTAGTAACCTGTATTGGGGTACCAGATTACTATCAACCAGCAACCACCAGTACTTTTCCACTATAACATCATAGGAACCCACTTATGGAAGGTTTGTACTAGCACAATTTTTTGAATTTATTTTGACTCCAAGGGGTACACTATCTGTTGTTAATGTATTCAGTTTCTATAATATTTTTCACAGAGTTTTTTACTAAATAAACCATCTTTCCAAACAATCCATTTTAATTTCCATGTGTTCAACTCAAACTCAACTCTGATATAACTAGTGTTTCAATTTTAATGTTTACTTTGTATTAATTTTTCTTATTTGATCTGAATGATGCTTCATGTATTTTATTTCATTATGTTGATAATATACTACCATTTCATTTCATAGTTACTTTCTGATTTTTACTACAATATTGAATTTTTATTAACATGAAAAAAATTCAAGATGTTTGAGAGAACCTCTATATTATTTTTTCATACAGTGCCTACTGGAGTCCTGACTCCAATGACTATTCCCAGTGTAGGGGATTACAAACCAACTCAAACTGAATCAGAACGATCCACTGGTTCAGATTCCAGCATCTATCTTGACTCCAACAACTAATCCATGTGTTGAGTATCACGGGATGTATTGATACCCTAACCAGTATCCATATGATGGTGATGGTGTACTCCCTCATGTAATTGAACATGATGGATTTTTTTCAAATCCTTTGTCAAGGCTATATTTTCCCCCAAATGAACTTATTATGTGCACCTTTGTCTCCGCTTCTAATTTGTATCAAGTATTTCTGATCAAGATACTCAAATTTACTTCCAAGTGAGTTGGCTTGCAATAAATATTATTTTTTCATTATTTTGATTACTTGTTTCAATATTTTCTTCCAGTTATATGTATTCTATTTTACAATAACATTATATGTTCTGTAATCTAATCAATTATTCCATGTTTTTTTGTTTACATTACTATGACCTCAATTAAAACATTATTTATCATAATTATCATAATTAAAAATGTAAATTTCAATGTTCTTTTCATTTAATTTAATTAAAATCTCCATGCTGAAAATAATTTCTTATTTCTTGCAGGTTCTTCTTCAGATTTTGAAATGTAGTTATCTAAAAGTTATTCTACTTTCATAATTAAGTCTCTATATTATGTCCAATTGTATTCAAATAATAAGTATCATTATTTTGTGATTTCAAACTATTGAATATTCATGTTCATTGGTAACATTGAAATGTAGTATTTTCTTCTTAAAAAAAGCATTGAACCATATCACTATGCGGACAGATAACATAAGAATTTTGTTATATCACCGTGCGAATACATGGGCGAGTACTAGTTATAATAAAATGAAGCAATGTTATCACTAATCAATAGTGTTTAATGTAATGAAATTATTTATAATAGTGGAATATAACTCTAATTATGGCCCTCGAGGTTATACTTTCTAACTTTGAAGTGATTCCTATAAGTAATATCAAGTTTTGCCATGGAAATGATGAAGGAAATTTTCTTATGGGTAAATTAAAATTTTATTTTTCTTTTGGTGAAAAATACTTCATGCTTCAATTATTGGTTAATGTACTAATGGATGTATTTTATTTTCACCCTTATTTCATGGAGGATTTGTAAGATGATTGGTGAGGTATGTTTTCAAGGAATTGTTTTACTTACAAATGTTAAATACATTACTTTAATGGATGTACACACAGTCAATTATGGAACTGACTCAATCGAAAAGTTAAATTTTACCATGCTTGACGTCATTATGGATAACTGGATTTGTGGTTGTTATATGGATGGTCATTTTTATATTTTTTATTTTTTAATCATTTATTCTATACTCCTGTAAGACTTTTTAAACCTCATGTATTCATGGTTATAGTCTATTTTTATTAATAAATTTTTGGGAATTGTGGGTTGGGATACCAACTCATGCTCTGTACCATTTTCAATTAATATTAT
This sequence comes from Viscum album, assembly GCA_963277665.1. Classification (NCBI taxonomy): domain Eukaryota; kingdom Viridiplantae; phylum Streptophyta; class Magnoliopsida; order Santalales; family Viscaceae; genus Viscum; species Viscum album. The sequence continues at coordinate 1,141,092,865 of OY728159.1, read as the reverse complement.
ATACATTTATATAATTTGTAGTTTCTTGTGAATATTTTATAATTAAATGTAATTTTTTATATTCTTATATTTATTTATAAATTTTTTAAATTAAATATATATATAAAAAATATTTACACATCTATATAATTAAAAATATATCTTAAATAAAATTTGACGTATTAAAATAAAATTATGTGCTATTAATTTTTTTTAATTAATAATATAAACATATTTAATTACTCTTTTATTATTTTTTAATCACTAGGATTTATCTTTTAGTATGTATATATATAATTATGTTTGAATAAAATTAAACATTTATAAAATTAATGATATACTTTTAAAAACAAATTATTCATTTATATAAATAATAATATTTATAATTATAATTAATGGTTTTAAAATGTAATTAATAATTAAATATATTTTCTATATAGAATCAATATAATATATGAATCCATTAGTAATAATAATATATTTATATATTATAACTTTCAAATCTATTTAAACATAATTATTTAAATTTTAACTTTTAATTTTATTGGTTTATAATCAATAATATATGGTGAAAAAAATTTATAAAGTTATATTTTTCATATAGATTAAAAATAATATCAAATTATTAAAAATGTAATTTATATATATTTTACTAAAATAATACTAATTTAGTATGAGTTATAAATTTTTATAGTATTATTGATTTGTTAATTTATATTTAATAGAAGTTTAAATTATTAAAAAAAATATTAAAATATAATTAGAAATTATTTAATTTTTTTGTATAATTAATATCATATACATTTATTTATTGGTAATTTATTACAAATATTTTTTATTTAAATGTAATTATTATGGTTTTTATATTATAATATGATTTTATATATCCAATCATATTTTATTGAAAATATTTTGGCATTTAGATAATTAGTAATAATTTTAAAAGGTAATTAGTCACATTAAAATATAATTATAAATTAATTTTATTTTCTATTGAATTAATAACATATAAATATTTTAGTTATGCATAAATTTGTTTATATTATTTATGCTTTATTAATACAAATATGAGAACTTATAAAGATTCAAGCTATATAAGATTAAATATAGTTATATGAATGTTGTGTTAGATTAAAAAAAGCTGCTTATGGAGTACTGATTTTAAATCAGTGCTAAAATTAGAACTTGTAAAATGTTCCTTTATTAGTATTTTTCTTTTTATTACTGATAAAGGTGTGCTTTATCAATGATTTTAGTAAGCACTAATAATGGTTTCACAGTCTATTTAAAAGAATCCTAGTTTTTTGTTGCTCAATCTAGTTCATCTAGCCTTTATAGTATCTGACCTATATTAATCTATCTATACAAAATTTTGGAATATTTTAATTCAACAATAAAAGTTAGATAAATTAAAATATTGTTTTCATTATTTATTAAGCAACCATTTACTAATTCATTTCATTTTTTTATTATTTTGTTCATATCCTCTCTAAGTCAATTATTATTTTCAGGATAAGTGTGATCAATAATACTTTGAAATGTGTTAAGTTTTTTGATTATTGGTTGATAGATTATAATTTATAACAAATTTAGGTACATATTATGTCTATCAAGAAGAATGAAAGAAATTTTCTCTCAAAGTTCATATTGTAAGTATATAGAAAAATAATTATTTAATGAAGATTATTTTTGGAATAATATTAAGGGTTTTATAAAAAGTTTTACATTTTTATACCTATTTTATATCATAAAATTATAATATTTATTTTAGATATGGATTTAGTGATAAACCATGCATCTGATACTATATCCATTGATATTAATTTTCAATGATTTTAAATATAATTGAAGTGACTAAAGCATTTTTTTAATGAAATTAGAAATTGAAACATAAATATGGTAATTTGTTTCTATAATTAATTTTCATATATTTACATTATATTTATTATAGGTAATATGTAGAAACATGTTTGATCAATTGTTTTTAAGTGAAATACTCTATTTTGTATTCATTTTTGATAAAATACTAGTGATAACTGTGATAAATAAAAAAATATTTAATGTTTCTATAATTTTATATTTAATATATCATTTAAAAGGAAAATGAAACTAATAATAGACACTTGATAAACTAAACATAAAAACTATGGCCTAAATACATGAAATTTATGAGCAATGTCAAAAAACAGAATAAATAAATGTTTTCTTTAAAATTAAATAAAATTTTCACAGAATCAATTAAATATATTCATTATTGAAATATCACTAATTATGAATTGAGTAGTTAAATATGAAATTCATCTAAATTAATCAATTTTATTTATATAAATAATTTTAAATATATATATATATATATTAAAAAAACACGATTGATTATGCTTCAAATAAATAATGGTAATGATAACTTAGTTTATAAAATCGTAAATTAAAAAAGTATTCATATTAATAATTGATGATAAAATAAATATAATATAATAATAAAATAATTTTTAAAGAAAATACAAATTTTACTAATAGATTGATTTTTTAAATTTAGAATATTTTTGTTTTAGGGATTTAATATGATTATAGTTGAATTGAATATAATGGTTATAAATCAAATATGATTACGAGATTTATTGAATTCTATGAATTTATCTATTTGTTAAATATGAAAATTGATGAACCAAAAAGGATAAATATGATCAAAAAATGAATGAATGTAAATTATAGGATAAAATAGTATGACATTGAATATAGAGAGTTTATCATGTTTTCAAAAGAGCATGAAAATAACCCCTCTCAAATAATATTTTGTGTTTATTTTTTTTATTCGAGATAAATGTGTCCAAAATATTTGTAAGAAAACGTGATATATCATGGATTCGATTTAATTTGTACATATTTTAGTAAAAGAAAGAAAGAACAAAATATTACAAGTTATTATATCCTATAGTAGCGATGTAAAAGAAGAGAGGGGGTGACATAAAAATATTAAAATAATAAGAGTAACTTAAAAAAATTGAAAACATTATTAGAATAAAAGATAAAAAATCAATAATAAATATATTGTGCAGTGGGTGTTCGGTGTTTATAAATAAAGGATAAACTATTGGACACAATGGATTAATTATTATCTCTTATTTCTTCATATGTTTTGTTAAATTCTTACCCTTACTAAGATTTTGAGCTCACCCATTTCTTATGTTTTTTCCCTTGATATTAGGAAGTATTTTTTATTGATATGTATGGATACTCTAAGGCGAATAATGGAATTATCAAAGAAAATTATAAGTGTATTTTATGTTTTAAAATTTAGTGTATGTATTTATTTTACCAATAATAGTAACCAATTTGATCCTTTCGGATTTGATTCCTTTTATCTTATGAAAATGTAATAAAGTAGACATTGGATTCAAGATACTAGGGTTGGGTTGTTATAGTTGTTAGCTAAATAAGTCTAGTTGAAACCTTGGGAGATAGATTTTGGAAAAAATATATTTGGGAGCATAGATCTATGATATACTTTGAGGATAAGTATAAAAGAACATCCTAAATTTTTGGTAATGAATAGATTATGTGTATTTTCTTAGAAAATGAATCCCTACCTAGATACTACAAATGGACATGGTTCTCGAATAATTGTACTTAGGGAAAAATCATAAAATGGTGTATTTTTCATTTCCTTATTTTCACTCGAGGAATGAAACTGGGCCTTACTACGCACCTAGTTTGACACTCACAGGGGATATTCTTATATATAAGAAAATCACATAATAGCAGCAGTTTTTTTAAATTTAGAAGTGTTTCTTCATAAGTTTTTTAGATATTATATTTAGTGTTCATTTTATTTGTTTTAGTGGAAGTTTTCAGTGGTAAAGTATGGTAAATATTTAGTATCAGTTAAAATCACCTCAAAATATTTGCATTTTTTTCATAGAACCCGCCGCTAAAACCAATAAAACAGCCGATAAATGAACGTGCACTATATTGTAGCAATGGTTTCAACCACTACAAATGAAAAGTTATCAACATGTAGTAGTGGTTAAAACCACTACTAAAAATGAATCGTATTAATAAGTGGTTCAAACTGTAGATATATGTTGATTTACTAATAAAATTGACTGTAGATTATGCAGCTCCAGTGCCCTGAAAAAACATATATAGAGACCCAATACAAGGGAATGCAGTAACAACAATGAATCTGAACACCCTAAAATTTTTCAAAATGTTCTAGATCCTATGAATCCATATTCAATTAATGGATGAAAACCCCAAAAACTCAACCCTCAGATAATACAAGGAGAAGACACCCAATTCCACTCCTTCCACATAAGTACCCAAGGCTCTAATGTGATTTGTTTATAAAATAATTTTAAAAGTCCTTATCAAATTTCAAAACACACCATTATTAATCATTATAATAGTTTTAAAACCCATTTAGAAATTCATTTAAACATTATTCAAAAATCAAATTTCTTTTATCAAAACAAGGGGACAATCATATTTTCTAATAAACTCATTTACACACAAAAAATGTAATAATTTCTCTTCCAAAACTAAGATAAATAAAGATAATTTAAAGTGAAAAATAAATTGAATGATCAAAAATATATAAATTAATGAAACCTACCAACCCAGTGATCAACATGCTAAAGGGAGAATCCTTAAAGGGGAGGAATCACCAAAATAAATACTAGAGTATCCCATGAGTTTAAGGGAGAATAAATATTCCAAATGAGAGAGGTGTCAACATTGAAATAGATAAAAATATTCCATGTAAGAATGATTTACATCAATAATCATTCATTCAAAACACAAAAATCTTTGTATTGTATCTACACTAAGAAATGCATTAGTGAAAATAAAATCCATATCACTAATGGTAAATTCCAAAGGATGGCATTGAAGGCCTTCATATTATTTATAATACAACTAAGTGATGACCAATAGTTGAAATTTATATTTTATCCTTTCTATCATCTCTTAAATTAGACTCGGTCCCAAAAAAGTGGCATCAACCACTTATTCACAACAAATATGTGACATACATGGGAAATCACATAAATCCTCCCTGGGTATAATTATAATTATTTACTTGTTGTTGTTATTATATGTGAACCGCACTAGCCTTAGATCGATGTTCCCTGATCCAATGAAATCTTAAATGTTGGAACTAAGAATATATTATAGAATCTGAATAGTATTATACTTCTAACCATCCTTCTATACATGATTATCATTACTCAATATAAGTTGGTTCCTTATTGGCTCTTTGATACTCTACTATAATATAGAATTAAACCCTAAATCCCTCTCCAACAAAATAGTAGAGGGGAACCCATACAACCTCAAAATCAGATTCACTTATAGATTACCCAGATCATCAACCATTGTGGTGTCCTTGATATGAATAAAATGATATGAATTATTAAACTAATTCATCTAAAACCTAATATAATTAATTATTTATGTTGTCATTTAAAATAGAAAAATGAATTCCCTAGACACATCGTCCCATTTGTAAACTAACACCGAATGTGTTTGGAGTAGACTAGAATAATTAAAGAGATATTCCTTAATATTCTATCATGAGTACTAAAGATATATATACTCAGCAATGTTGTGTTTCATACTCAACCACATGAAACACCATCTAATTTCATAATATATATTTATATAATTAGGTTGAACAACCCATGATGAACTGTGAAAATCAATCAATGCTGAAATGGGGAAATGGGTTTAAGGATAGTGAATATGTATTAGGATATATATGGACAGGGGAACACGAATGCGATAATTCTTAGAAGATATGGTACTATTTGGGTGAGGAATAATGACAAGGATATGCATCATGAATGATGATGTAAAGTGATTGATGTCAAAAAGTGAGTTGATACAGCTTAAGGGGATGATGAAAGATAAATGGTGAAAGGGTTATGGGGCCTACAAGCTATAAGGAACAACAATGTGAATGAGAAACATGAACCTGTATAGTCTTGAAGTAAAAAAAATCATGCATGATATTTTAAAATTGGGTAGAAATTTTAAAACCAAAATGATTGAACTTTACCTTATGGGAATCCAAAAAGAAATAAATGACACATAGATATTATTATACTGGATTAAGGAAATGCATTTTTCTAGTGTTGAAATAAATGATAATATAGTATTCACTAAATATCATGAAATCCATCTCAAGATATTTATTTTAATCATATTCAATCCTATATTTCTATGAATGGATGACTATCATAGTAGCATTGAATGGTTTTTAGCCTCTTCAAAATGGGAAAACTTGAAAATAATAAGTCATTAAAATGTTTTGTGAATACTTTGTGCCACACATGATACATAAAAGAACTCTCTCTTTCCATATTTGTCTGAAACATATAAAATACCACTAATCATTGTCTGATGATGAAAACTTCTTGTCACCCTCTCTATCTCTATCTAATACTTCCTGATACTGGAACCTATAAGACAATTATATTGAAAATTAAATATTATTCTATATTTAAACTTAAACAGAAAATACAGTAATTTTTTTCAAAATAAATTATTTTTAAATTTTTTTATTTACCTGATCACTGCTAGTCATTGATGAAATACCACCAGAGACAGATCAAATCCTATTCTGATATAAATCAGTCAACACTTTCTACAAAGTGGATATCTAGGTCCCTTATTCCTAAACAATATTTTGTGGATAAACAATCTCTCTCTGGGCATATCAGGGTATGGAGTGACTATAACTAGGAGTAGAAGAAGATACAATCCTAGTTGTCTAGGCAAATACCTTATATGGTAATGGTCCCAAATCCATATTGTGCACTCAACAAGGATTCTCTTTCCCAAGGACTTTAACAACTGGGTCATCCTTGGAGACTGAGCAGGACTACATGTGATTGGCATCCCATAGTTCTTTAATGTTTACCTGTAAATCAAATATCAGTAATATTTGAAGAAATATATATTAACATAGTGACAACTGATAATAAGTTATTATAATGAAAAATGAATTCATATCTCAACTTCTTTGGCAGGCTCATTAATAAAACTCTCATCATATTTTTTATGAACATTAAACTACACTTCTTTTCAGGACGTTCGGTTCCCTAAACTATGGGACTACATTTAACAAAGATTAATAAAAAATTTAATGTGTTAAATAGTTAATATTTTCTTATAAATATTTAAACTAATAAAAATATTACCAAATTCATTCAGCTTCATGAAAAACTATTTGACCACCCAGTGTGAGGGATGATTTTCTTATCCCGAATCAATGCAATCTTCCTTGAAGGAACCAAAAATAAATAATATGAAATTTAATCGTAATATATGAATTTTCATCTCATTTCCATATACATGAATAAATTTAAAATGAGGTTAATATATTAATATATATTTAAATACCATGTGAGTCTCATCATGATGCCTATCAATAAAAACATTTCATTTCTCTCTAGGTACTTCATTGGGTACCTTATTATACAATTTTTGGGCGCTCAATGAAGTATTGTTGACTTCATTCCATAATCTCCGTTTATAATCATTCCATTTCCTACCCAATGTTTTCAATGTTTGATTTCATGCAAGAAAATAATCAATGATAAAGTGGAAAAACATCTATACATAGATATTTCTTTTCAAAATATTAGAATTTAATAATATAAAGACATTAAATTACACCATAATGTATTAAAATTACCTTTATTTTTTAATAAAAAACATCATTTTTCCTAGATGAAGGCATATGACTCTAATCATCATACGTAATGTGAAGTGCCGCCAGCTCTACCACCAGCTAGCCAAGAATTTGGCCATGTAATCTCACAGCTTCAATTATAGGGACCCCATATGAATCAAATAGGAAAAATACCTTTAGTCTTGTCAAATTCCATACATCTGAAATTTCCATATTTTCCTCCATAACAAAATTTTATCCACTTTTATGAAAAAATATTTAGTTATACAAAACATTCAATAAATTTATTCATATTAAAATTTAAACCTATGGTAGTCACCCTATAATATCCTCATGATGAGATAGGAGTGGCGCCCTTCTCCCTCGCTAATGAGGCTTCTGAATGGGAAGGTGTTGACTGAGCTACAAACGGGATACTGAAGGAGGGTGTGATAGATGGTCTAGGGGTAATTGGATGGTGTTTTATATGTTGTATGGTGGGATACAGATGGATCATTATCTATTAGTTTGGTCAATAGAACATCGACTAAGAGTTGACTGATAGTATTGTAACACTTTCTCCTTGGCATTCCTGTGATTTAATCAAATAAAATTAAGTTCATAAAAAATATTTTAAAACATTTATGCATAATAAAATAGAAATTATAATAGATGCATAGTAATAAAAAACAAAATATACATAACAATGATAATGAATGACTTCAAAAATGACATAAGTGGTTTGTAAATGAATGGATAACTACACATACAATCATTTTGTCCTTAAATAATGTCATTTTCCTACTCTATCATTACTTCATCTAATTTATCCACCCTTGTAAGAAAAATATTTTCAATATCATGATAGTCAAATAAGTATGCTTCTTCTTGTTGATGAGATTCATTGAGAGATGTCAAATCATTCACTTCATCACCTATATCAAACAAGTCTCATTGTTTTACGTGAGCAAATACACTCAACCATTCATCCACAACATCTTTCACTTAATATACCATTTTAACTTGCAATGATAATATATACAAATCATATAGTTCACGGTCACCAACATTCATCAAGTGAGAGAAGACCATATAAGTAAATTGAAAATAACTTATTTTAACACCCCTAATAATATCTACCTTATTGAATTTGAATAAAACAACTAAAAACTATCTATGGTAGTTTAATTTTATAATATCAGTCAACTTTCCATAGTATCCCACTTCAAAAAACATAAATATTCCACTACTATATGTTTTCAAAACCTTTTTATGACCGACTGTAGAGAATCTAAATCCATTCATATCGTAAGCATCAAGCTTTCTAGGTTTTTTTAGTGGAAATGAAGAAAGAAACTTAAAATTTTCCGACAACTCTTCTCAAGTATCAGAATTCACGATCTAAAAAAAGTAATATACATTATTATATTTACAAAATATATGTATTAACCTAATATCCATATTGATTGCAGTATTTATGAACTTACGCATCGTTCAAACCAGTCTACAAGCTCATTACTAACAGCTCGTGTTATATCTTTATACTTTTATATGTATCCTCTCATTCATCTCTTTTTTGTATTCTCAACTCTTTAATAAATGGATCTACAATTTCACTATTCATAAACACATATCTATATGCCTGTAATAATTTCATTTTGGTTAGCGTAACATTTGAGCTCTTCCCAACTAATCGGCCAATAGTTGGAAAGATTTTTGATTTCACTTGTATTTGAGATTCAATCGATGTGTCGTCGACACATCCAACTCGATTGAATATTATCTCAATATCATCCAAGTATCTATAAAAAAATGTAATACACACCTCTTCCAAATATACTTTAGAAATAGAACCTTTAGGTTGAGATTTATTTTTCACATATGATTTCAAATGACCAAGATATATGTGAAATAAAATAAAAAAACAAAATGATGTAATTAATTATATTACAAGAATTGTTTAATAAAATGAAAAACATATAAATAATGTACCTCTCAATTGGATATATCCATCAATAATTTTTGGGGCCGCATAATTTATCTTCCTCAACCAAATGTATAGTTAAATGCATCATGACAGTTAAAAACAATGGAGGAAATATCATCTACATTGCATGAAGTGTCAATAAAACTATTTATTGGAGGTTTCCAAGATCAAATGAATGTAGAGTTTTCTCACATAGTTATCTTAAAATGTGAAAAAGTGGAGTACAATAGCAGTAACCATATCAGGTAATAATGTACACAATTTCAATTGTCGTAACTTTTGTAACAAAATATGTGAATCATGGATTTTAAATCCATGTAACCTATAATGATTTAAGTCAAAAAAACTTTGGAATGTTACTTGAATAACAATCATATAACTTCAAATGTTTTTAAATTCAAAGGAATATATCTTTACCCCAATTTTTCATTGAAAATGTTTTCAGATCATAATTTACATTCCCATCTCACCAGAGATCATGCTTTATGTTAACTGATTTTAATTCATTCCAAGCATTGAGATGATCCTTTGACTTTCCATGGTCATTAAGAAATTTCAAGATCAAATTGTAAAAAAAAATCTTCTCAATATACCTCAATTCAAGAATACATCACAACAAATTAAATGCCTAATATAAATGTTTGAATAATACACTTTTTTCTTATATTTTTCCATTCCGATTTCACTTGATGATGCACTTAGAACTCATTTTCCACTATCCTTAAAATGATGCACCTTCCCAAATTATATTTCAAGATTTTCAAGTTGTGACAATATTTCAGAACATTTTAAAAATTTTGGAGGTGGTATACGATCATTGAAACCAATGAATTTTGACATTTTCAGCCGAAATCAATGAGATGCATCAAGAAATATTTGATGACACAAGAATAACCATTTTATACTATGAGGTAGCCTATCGAGCTTCAAATAAAAGTAAAAATAGGACAATCCAAACATGTGTATGTATTCCAACCTGCTAAATTCCCAAGTCCAAGGAATTCACTAATGGTCCACATTAGAGAAGCTTTCATTTTTAATATTGTTCTTGAAGATGCATCATATGTCTCAACAATGTTTCTTCATAACTCCAGTAATTATTAAATTAAAGGATGAAATTATAAATCAATATCATTTCTAAGAATTTGTTTTCTAGGAATAATCATCGAAATGATAAAATATTTTTCTTTCATACACATCCATAGAGGCAGATGGTAAGGGATCAAAACAACTATCCAAATTTTATAACTGCTACCCAAGTCCCAAATGGGTTGAATCCCTTAGTCACTTATCCCAATAGAACATTCATAGGATCAGATGATAAATTTAGATGTAATGAATCAAATTTATTCCATGATTTTGAATCTCTTGGATGATGCATTAACCCATCATTTTTATTATCTACAGAATCCAACTTCATGTATTTAGCAGTTTTCAATGACATGAATAATATTTTCAATTGAGGATTTAATGGAATGTAATGAAAAACCTTTTTAGGTGAGTTCCATTCTTCTTTTTCATGGTAGTATGTAGATTCAGACTTCCTAAATCACCCATAAACTTCCATTTATAAGAAGAAATTTTATTTAATCCGGTCTTCTTAAATCCTATACCCAATAAAGTATACAAGCATTGAGACAGACATGTATTCTTGTATAATTCAAACCCATCTTGTCAACAACTTTTTTCATTTCATAAAAATAATCAGGGATCATTTCTTCAAGAAATGCATCACACAACAATTACAATATCATATACATCTCCATATTTGTAATTCCACATAGGAATTTGATATGGTACAACTACAGTAGAAAATAATGTTTTTAAAATTTCAAACATCCACTATACAACAGTTGATTTCCATCATCAACTAAACCATGAAAGCATCTGTCTTCCCAGTGAAGTTTTATCTTAAATTAATCTCTATAATATCAAGAAGAGGATATAATGATATATCACAATCTTGATCTTGTTTTCCTACAGTCTCCAAAACAGTACCAGTCGCATTACTATTTGTAGCACCCTCAACTGGTTGATCTGGTATGTTTTGATGTTGGTGTTGGTGTCTTGAAATTTTGAATGAATAATTTATAAGGTTTTTCATTTCATTTTCCATTATTGATTATGTTGAGAGATCATTTTATGGATTGACATCAGTGATCAACCATTCTGTAACATTCCATTATCTATTCCAAATCCAACACAAATATTGAGCAAGAAATTTATTCAATATCAAGTGTTCAAAAATTTCATCTCTCTTTAACCATATTCAAAATTTATATTTAAGGCATGGAAATATTATTCTCCCTCCAATGTATCAATTGGAAATAGAAAAATATGAAACTCCTCCAAACCCTTAGTATATTGAGGTGTTTTCCTCACAAATATGGTCTATCTTTTATCAATTTATATAACAATGTGCTTACACATTTAACAAAAAAAACTAAAACACATAACTATTAAAAAATTGGAAAATAGATTAAAATATACTAGTTGAAAAAATATGAATATGTTAAATAAGGTTTTCCTATATAAATACATATGGTAAATAATGAATCATCTAGGTAAATACTATTTAATCCAAATACTAAATATCATTATATTTATCCCACATAAATGGTATATTTATAAAACAATAAATTCCACATTAAATATATAAATGAGATATATGTGTGAACCATTAAATTATAGGATTAAAGAATTGGATATTCATAAATAATATTAATTTTAAGAAAAAATATTTTTAATCACTTCAAATGATTATGAAATATAATTGAAGTGGTCTATTTTTCTTATGATATAAATGAACATATTATAATAATTTTTTAGAATCAATGTTTATGGTTTCAAAAGAACATATCCCATTCATCAAAAAAGAATTATAAATGAATTATTACATAGAAAAACATCCTAGATGATGAATATTTGAATAGTGTTTTGCAAGAATAGATCAAGAATAAATTTTCTTGACTCAGTGAATTCAATCACCAAAATTATAAACAATTATACTTATGAAGGGATCAATCATGTAACATAAATTCCTTGAGGTTAAATACTTTTGAATATAAATTATAAACATAGTTGAAAACATAAAAGAATATTTTGAAAACATTTTTAACATTGACATAAAATACATTCATACATGTAACATTCAAGATAAGCTTTTGAAAATGTGAAGTAAAATATCATACATATCATAGTTTCTAGTATGACATTTGAATCCTCTACCACATGATATATCAAATTTAAATGCCCAAAATTGGCCCTACTCTAAGAATTATTAGCCAGATGAGAATCTCCTATCATCTAAAGATTATGTTTCTTTCCCTTGAATACAACCAACTGCAACTGGGATCATTTAGTGTGAAATGACCCAACCTTTCTGCACTGAGGAGGTATCCTGCCAAAATGCTACAAATAACCTAAGTGCCGACATTGGTGAATGTCTGGGAGTATTCCAAAAACTATTGTATGGTTTGAAATTCCCTACTATATTAGAAACACACCAGTGGACTAAACCATGAACGTGTCATTGGAATAGAATCAAAAGAGAAATACAGACTTTAGATACCACCTCATTGGGATTTATCATGCTTCCTCTTTTTACATAAATATGAACTCCAAATTACACCTATAATAGAAGAGGCACCATCCAAACCTATTAATCCTACCAAAGTTTTCTTATACATGGTCACCTTATAAACCACATTATCATATTTCATTATACATAAAAGAATGAACCTCAATATCACCTCTAGTCTCAACCCCATCACAAAGAATCGATCATTCAAATAATCATTCATGATGGGATTTGGGGGAATGAAAACTAACTCATAAAACCAAGAGATATACTCCATAATTGAATAACATCCCCAAAAAAACTTCTAGGATGTATTCTCAATAAACATGAAACATGTAATATGATAAATACATAATTCAATATGGATAACTCATATAAGGCTACCAATTTACTCATAATAGTTTTAAATTACATTTAACCATATCGAAATACACAAGAAAAAAACTCAAATAAAGATTTAATTCCTAAACACCCATGGTAAATCAAAATTGTATATAGTGAAGAGCGAGACAGAAACTCTTTTTCACTTACCACTTGACCATTTAGGGGTAGTGTAGTGCTAGGTTAGGACTAGTGGATAGGGGTGGTGATCATATAGGTCGGGACTAATAACGAGGGGCATCAAGGGTAGGGGAAGGGGGGGCAAGGTTCGGGACCGATAGTGAGGGGTGGCGAGGGTCAGGAGTGACGAAGAGGGGCAGTGAGGTTTGGGATCAGTACAGAGGCTTCAGGGGGTGGGGTGGGGGTCGGGGAGGGATTTGAGGGATTTGTGGGGTTGAGGTGAAGCATCAAGGGGGTCGAGGGAGAAGTTTTAGGTTTGTTAAAAAAATGAAAAGGTTTAGTGACAAATTATTTAACTTCTGCAAAAGTATGATTTTGGAAAAGTGCTAGGATAATTCACATTTTATTTAAAAACTATTATAAAGGATTTTAAAATAAATATATTCCCAAATAAACCATTTTTATGATAATGATATTAGGTATTAATAAATGTCTAAATTTAAGTTAATTATTTAACTTTTTTGGTATAATAAATTTTTTTCATTAGGATATTATATAATCTAGTGTATTCTAACATTTAGAAAAGATTACTAGTTGAAGGAATGGGAACCATATCAATGAAACTAATCCAAATATTAAGAATTATCCTTTCTTTTATGGGATTAGGCTAATTGTTCGAAGGGAATTAGTATACCAAATATTCCCATCATATGAGAACATACTATCATGTGATAAAAATATAGAGAAATAATTCTCTAAGTATTATGGATTTGAAAGTGAGTAAGGGAAAAAGAAGACTATAAAGAGAAAGATTGATAACTAGAATAAGGAAAAGAAGGATTTTCCCACATTTTAAAATTTTGGAAAGAGCTAATTTTTTACTTTATTAAATTTAATGGGTGTTTCATAGAAGTGTGGAGAGAAATTACACCATGATCATGATTGAAATGGAAATAAAAATGTTTCTAATATTCAATACTTCAACTCTAAGGAGATGAGGAACTATGAAAACGAATTTCCCAAGCATTAAAGGAATATAACTAAAAATTAAGAAATGGATCATGGTCAATTTTATGTTATACCACAAATAAAATGAAATGATTAATGTGATTGTGTTTGTGTTTGGATTCAAAAATTATTTTATTTCACTATTTAATCAATGATATCTTTATTATAACAATTATGAAATGTATAAGGATTTTATAGTATTATTTTTTCATTAAGAATTTGAAAGCATGTGTTTAACGGTATTGATGACCAAGAAAGTTGATTTAGTGGAAAGTTTAAATTCTTGGAAAAAAAGTGATTGAGTAAAGATATACCTTAATATGTTCCTAATATTGAGTTAATGACATTGTAATAAAGAAATTATTGATATGGACAAATTAAATCAGATAGTACTAATTACTATGGAAATGATTAATGATTTGTTGAAAAAGTGGTTTAGGCTATCATTGTTGGAGTTGAAAACATTTTTGGATATATGTAATAAATCCAATATTATCTTTTTAAATTAAGTAATAACGATGCATTCATTTTTTCAATAATTTTTTATGATATTTTAGTTCATTACCATGTTTTAATTGAATACATTATGCCAGTTTTGATAGGTTTGGTATGTGATGACTAAGATCTATATCATTTTGTTTGGGTGATTAATGATAATTTGGTTTTGGAAATTTAGTAAGCTTATTTTTAATGTTTTGGATCCAATTATTTGGGAAGGGCTATAAGTTTAACCATTTATGAAATGGTTTAAGTTGAATATTGTACAAGGTTTTATATATTATTGTATTAATTCAAAATATGAATATTTATGCACATTGGATACCTTGTACCAACCATTTTTTTATAATAATAACTAGAGATCAAAAGAAGTACATATCATTATATTTTGGATCTTACAATCCATTAAAAGGGAATTTTAGTGCTTCAGGTATAAAAAATCCATTTTTGAATATTCATTTCTTGGATCAAGTGATGAATTGGTAATTGAGCAAAGAATAACCAAAGGATGAAATTGTTATTATAGAATAAAAATTTATCCAGTTATTATATTTCCTTATATTATAAGATTGTAAAATAATTCTTCACCTCTAGAAAAAGGATATTAAAACAAAATGCTATCATAATACCTTAATTTATGTTGAATAGATGGTATTTTAAATCATCAAACATTTATGTTTTTGGGTTCATTAACATTCCATTGATCATCCACTTTTTTTAGATCAATGGTCTCTATCTATCTTTATTAATTCTTGGGTGTCAATATTCTATTCCATGTATATGTTTTCATTTCCCACATATGTTCTCCAACTTAGAAATCGAGTTATGTGTTATTTATATGAACTTTGTACTTTCATTACTAGATTCTTGATATTATGTTCTGTTAAGCCTTTTTATTATGCGTGTTTTTAACAATGGTATTTTCAAATTGTAAGCCCTTGATTACTGTGATCAAGATTAAATTTTTAAGATACAATTTATTTAAATGGGTAGAATGTAACACCTCAATATTTTAAAATATGTAAATATTATTAGATAGCATGTATGACATGAAACAGAAATAGTATAAGGTAATATGACATACTAAGACTTTATGATATATTTATTTATAAATAAATTCAATTCCTTTGATGGATTTAATTGCACGCAATATCGGGTTTGAACAAAATGTGATAGTCTATTAAAATATTATTATTTAAATGTTATCATTATAACCTAGTCATTAAATTTGTGGGTATGAATAGTAATAAGTAAATTATGAAAATTAAATAATTTAAAAATGTATAAAATAAATCAAATGGATTTTTTTTAAAGATAAATTAAAACCATTTGAAAGAAAAAAAAATCTAAAAATCTATATTTTACTAAAAGGTGGTTTAGTCGTACTTTGTGCGCATAATTTATATTTATTTTTTACGAATTTTAAAAAAATTATTTGAAAGACTAATATTAATTTTAAAATATACATGTCAAAATTATCTTAATATTAATTTTTTGTATTTTTCTGAAAAGTTTCATTTTTTGATGAACAGTGAAAAATGCTAAATTTAAATTGAAAACTACCTTTTCCATTTAAATCTTTTATAATGTTAAATTATATTTTTAATTTATGTTATAGTAAAATTAGTTAAATTAAATATCTATTAATCCAATTTAAGTTATTTGAATTATTTTCATATTAAATTTTGTTATAAAACTCTATAAACCTTTGAATATTTTCTCTTTGAAAACCCACTTTCTCATCGTGTCTGTATAATTAATTTTAAATGAAATTTTTACAATTATTTTAATGAAATTTTGAAAAATATATTCAGTTTTTTTTAATTGAAAATTTTATATTTCCAAATAATTTCAAATTAGTTTTTGACGAAAATGAATAGTAAAACCATTAGAAATTTATTAGCACGGATAAGGTAAAAATACGTTTACTTGGGGTTAAACTAAAAAGATACGAGTTAAAATGACCTAAAACATTGTATAAAATTAGTTTTTCAGCCATATATTTAACTTATAATGTCTAATTATAGATAATACTCCATTTTGGACCCTGTTTCGTGTGAAAAAAAATCGGTACACATTTTTCTTTATGAAAATTATATGTGTGTCACTCGCCTCACTTATAAAGGTAGTCCCCTCTCCTCTCTTATTCACACCTTAAAACACTTTAATCATAAAATAACTACAAAAATAACCTCTAAAATTTTATGCCATAATCCTATAATCATTATGTTTTTCATAAATCTATCCTTGGAAGTCTTTTGGTGCAATTCTACGGAGGTTACCTGAAGAAGAGGTAACGACCTTCAATGAGAATTTTTATTTTATTTCATCCCCCACCTCCTGAAATTATTATTAAACCATGATTATATGATAAAAAATTATATTAAATATAATTATATTTTTTATGTTAAGTTCATGAACTAAAACCATCTCTACTTCCATAAAATTTGTTATTTAATCATTATTCATGGGTACGGAGAACTACCGCCTCACGAACTGATGTCATTCATTTTTTCATTACCACCTCTAACAGTTGTATATAATTATTTATATAAAGTATATATATTATATTTATTGTATAATTATACCAATACAATCATTATATCATATATACCTTTTTAATTTTCATTTCGTAGGGGATATGATAACATCCCATGTGTGTACGGTGAACTACCGCCTCATGAAGCAATGTGATTCGTCTTCCAATAATACATAACTTAGAAGGTGATAAGGATAAAGTTAAAAATTATATGTGATATAATTGAAATAATTATGATATTAATGACATATTGATCATTCTAAAATGATAATATATATCATTTTCTTTCTTAAAATAAAAAATGATAATTTCGTTGGTGTAAGTGTGGATTACCGCCTTCATGAAGCGATGTCACTCTCTATCCATCACCACACCACATGGATGATATATGTAAGTTTCATTAAATAAATAATATTTTATACATGATATTATGGTCATTATATTACGATAAAATTTTACTCATCTTAATTCCATAATTATCATTGAAAATTTGACACCATACTCATGCATATATACGACATATCATCTCTACAGTTGTAACGTAGTTCATTTTTAATAACCATCTCTCGTTATTGATTTTAAAAGTATAATTGATGTATAAATATTATATTTAAACCATTATTATTATTCTTTATATTTTTAAAAAATGATCTCTTTGACCTTTATCAACCTACCAAATTCATTTTTGACACATAAACAAATTTTCATTGAAACGTCATTCATAGAATTAATTAAATAAGAAATCATATAAAACATGGTAATAACTTTAATAAAAGGAATAATATACTTTAAAATGGTTCTTAATAAAATAAATATTTAACATAAGTTTTTTATTTAGGATGATTAATAATGTACATGATGATTCGGACTCAATGTAAGGGTTTATCATCTAACTTTTAATTCCCTGGGACATACGTCGTATTCACCACTTATTTTTTTGTGTAGTGTATATAGTAACATTTTGTATATTATATCATGAAATAAATTTTATTATTGTTATTTAATGTTTCTTTTAAATTTATTTATTTCATGGGCCTTATGTTAAAAAATTTACTAAAGTGGTTTGGGTTTATTTCATAATCTCATCATTATCTGAGATTTTGTTTGTTTAAGTATCCCTTGGGAGAATAATTTGATAAATATATATTAAGATAAATATGTTTTATTCTTCTTTGGTTATTTTTTAACTTTTCAATTAATTGTACCATTTTTATACTCTTTTTACTTAAAACGATCGATAAATTTTTTTAAATAAAATCTTACCCTATTTCTCTCATTATTTGAAAATCCATTTTAGTTAGAATCCATGTTTTCAAAAAAAATTAAGAAAATTACCATTTTCAAAATTATTTATTAAAGAAATTTTAACCCATTATTAATATATATTAAAATTAAAGGAATATTCATGTTGCTTTCAAAATAATGCTCATTTAGATTTTACATAATATGTGAAAGGAATATTTGTTTTAACATACTCGGTATGTATGTAATTTCTTTCCATCATGACCACTCAATGTTTTAAATATTAATTTAAAAGATTCAAAGGTTATCATTGAGAAAAAAAATCAATTTTTTTGTGAACTTTTTGTTTTAAAAGGTGATTTTTATAATCAAAAATGATATTTTCCTCTAGAATGTTTTTAAGTATATTTTTTTTATTTCTATTAATTAATGAAATAAACACTTCATTGCAGTTGTGATCTACTAGGTATATGTTATATTGATATCATACTTATTATTTTAATGGATGGTTTATGATTAGTTTTACTAAGGATGTACTATGTTTATACATTTCATTTTACTCTGGATGGTTTATGATTATATTTATTGATTTTGGAAAGTATTTACATTTTGTATCCTAGTTAAAATATAAATTTTTATGCACATTATGTTTCACCCCTTTCATATGAGTAATGGGTTATAATTATTAAGTGATGTGTGGGGACTATTATATCACCTCGATGAATCATTGGGTTTCATGAGATAAACTAGATAAGTTATTATTTGTGACCTTACACATTTATATAGATTACTTGGCACAACCCTCGATGGTATTAGATGTCTTGGAACAATCCTCTATGTTATTATATTTGTTGGTAAAATCCTCGATGGTAAGTTTAAGATGTCTAACATTATTCTTTACATCTTTATGAAAATAGTTATTGATATTCCATTTGATTATTAAAATAGATATAATATCATTGTTATTGTTTCAAGCTCATGTGATTACTTATATAGTATTATTTGATCATCTTTTATTCCTAACATATTATTCTCAAGTTATTGATTAAATGGAATATGTTTTATTTATTTACCTTTTAAAATTTATTATTCCTTATCTATTCATAGCTTCTGTTGTATGCTTAACGTTACTAAGAATTTTAGCTAACCCATTTCTTATGTTTTATTTTCTCCTAGATATCAGGAATTATTTGTTGATTGATCTGTTGTGATACGCTAAGGGTAATAATCTAATTCTTAAAGAAAACTCTTGGAGTATTTTATGTTTTGAAATTTAATGTGAATTTGAAGTATCTATCTATTTTACCAAGACTAATGAACAATTAGGTCCTTTAGTAAGTGGTTCCTTATATCTTATTCCAATGTAATAAAGTAGACACCATTTCCAAGATATTGTTGTCAGGTAGTTAAATATAGGGTCAATGAGAAATTACTACGTCCCAAAATCATAAGATACATCCTCAAATTTCCTATGAGTCATTTTTAAAACTAAGGTGATTTCATAAGGGTCACTAGATTATTTTGTTGGATCCATTATATTCATGGTGTAGAAAAATGACCATGTAATATAATTGTATCGGTCATTTATAAAACCATATGGGTTATCTTTTAACAAGTTGATTTTTAAGTGTAATTTTATAAATATTAAGTTTCATAAGGTGATATTTTGAAAAAATAAAATGAAAAAAATCATAATGTACCTCCTAAAAAATCATAAGGCATTCCATATAAAATTGTTGATTAATTTTGATGACTCAAGGATTTCATATGATTCATTTAAAGAAAATCATCAGGTTTAACTCATAAGAGAGTAAAATCAAATGAGGGTCATTTACTTATTAATTTTTGTAGATGGTAAACCTATAGTAGTCTATAGAATATTTTATTAATCACTAAATGTAATTAAGGGATCAGAAATATGGGAATGGATAAAATCTTGTTATAATCAAAAGATAATTATTTTAAGATTATCAAATGATTTAAATAAAAGTTTTATTTTAATTTGGTGTATCTTTTCATGACCCCATCCCCACAAGGTGTACCCCTCCTAGGCCTTAAATATGAGAAGAGAGATAATGACCCCCGAGTCTCACCTCCAGTAGGCCCTGGGTTGGGGATAAGGACATAGGGTTTAGTAAACACACAAATGGGAGGCATTACCCTCTAAGAGAACACATGCGAATGAGAGAGATAATATAGACACCAACCAAATCCAACTCAAACGGAAATATAAAAGAAAACCCAAGTACACATATGTAATGTCATGAAAAACTACTATAACAGAAAGGGGGAAAACTGAAAATAACCAAAATAAAGTAAAAATAGCAGCAACTACGAAGCCCAAACAGCTCCTACAACCCTAAGCTAGTAGAAACCAGCCTAATTTACAACTTGATTCATGTTACATGAAAATATTTTATATATAAATATGGTGAGTATAACAGTATACTTAGTAAGATCCTCCCTAAATCCTCTAGTGAAAAAGTAAAGAAAGCATGCTAAAGCACAGTGAACAACAAGTTAAACTAACTCATCATCTAAATAGGTATACTAGGTTCTTAGCCTCATCATGGAAACTGTCACCAAGTATCGCATAAAAGAGAGTGTAATATAATAAGGAATATAAAGGGTACCCAACTACTACTTCCCCACAGGTTTTCCGCTTTTCCCCAGCTTCGCATGTCCAAAGCATCTCTCTCCAAAAAGTATTTCCCATATACACCTTGTAGAAACACAAAATCATTCACCTCATGCAAAAAACCACCATTCCCACGTAAGCAAAGTAACCAGGTAGTTTCTAGGATCCACCATAGCTCACATAACGTGTATCATACATCCGGAATTATACCTCAATCCATTATAGCCCACACACCGAGTAAGGATCATCAAGCCATTACAGCCTATACCCATTGTGCATATAGTAGTCCATAGGAAAATATATCCATAATATATGTGTGTGAATAACCACAAGACATTAGAGACTTCTACACATATATATGGGGAAAATTAACTGTTGTGCCTACCAACACAAGTAACTACTAAGAGAAGTGAGTGGGGCTAAATGGGGTAGTCATTCATCCATCCTCCCACCTGAATGTTAAGGAAAACACACCCCCAGGGCTCAGAATACCTAGGGTGTCAGTTTCCCTAACTTACAAGGAGGAATAACATATAGAAACACAAAAAGTACAGAATATACTATATCTCACAACCTCATTGTGGGCATAACCTATTCTTAGACTCAATTGCTACTAACGTCTCTCAAACTCCCTTCTGCCACTTCTAATACTATGTATCCTATATGCACACAACCATTTAAAGATATTTAGTACATTCCTTAATTTCATTTTTATCAACTGAAATATACGTTCAATAATTCATTAAACATTATTTATCAATTAGAAATTTCCAAATTATGATTCATTAGAATCACACCCAAAGTTTATTGTTCCTTTAAAACAATCTACCACATTGTTGCTTCCCAGCAAGCTCCAACCCCATGGGTTAACATAATTTAATCAATCATTTATTAATAGCATTACATTCCCATATTCCTAGTCATTCTAGAAAAACATTCTACTCTACTAAACACTGGGGGATCAACACGGTGAGTAAGAGAACTACCTGTCGTGTATTTTCCACCTATAGAAAGAGCGTAGACCCATCCTCCCTCAAGAATCCAAACATGGGAAGTGTGTGGCATACCCCGCACATCTACACCCCTTTTGGAAGGAGGGTAAGCAAGACTAGCTACCTTGAGTAG
This sequence comes from Viscum album, assembly GCA_963277665.1. Taxonomy (NCBI): domain Eukaryota; kingdom Viridiplantae; phylum Streptophyta; class Magnoliopsida; order Santalales; family Viscaceae; genus Viscum; species Viscum album. Next base: position 1,141,070,096 of record OY728159.1, on the reverse strand, counting down.
TCAGGAAAGTAAAGCAGAAAGAAAACCAAAAATAATCAAGAAGCATCCAAACATTCACATCCAACTCATTCCATTATCTCTTGTGTCCTCTCTGACACCCACATGCATAAACTAATTCATCTCTCCACTCTAGGAGTCAACTTCTGCCACAACCAATGGGACTCCAAGCCCCCACATATCACAATATCCATCCACGCTTACATCACAACACAAGTAGTACTAAAACAAACATCATATGTAACAACCCAAGATTTTATAAGATACATTATTTTTAATTTCATTAATATCTTCTATTGTACTACACACCAAGATTATCTTGCGCTATACGCAACACTGTATTAGCTTGCAGTATACGCAACACTTTTCTTTGCTCTTGTTACACAAAATTTCAAGTTCGTTTGATAGAAGTTATTCTACGCAACATTGAGTGTATATATATATATATATATTCAATGTATAAATAAAATATGGTTGTATTCTGTTATACGCAACAACAAAGGAGTTGTGCACTACACGCAACCCTGACTTGTCTTGCATTACACGCAATCGCGACCTTCCTCGATAGCGTGTGTTGTACGCAATACTGGGTTTTACTAAACAACGATATATTATTATAATATTGTTATGAACTAGCTGTTATGAATAGTGTTAACTAAATTTCTAATTTTATAACATTATTATTCATCTTACACATTTCTAGAACATGGTATAAGAACAAAATAAATTTTTCGGGTAAAATAAGTATTTTTCAAAAAATGCAGTTTTGCCACCTTTTGATGGCGCGCCCACTTTAAATCTAGTTTTTGACATGTTTATAAGTTCAATTTGACAAAATAAAATTCTTCTTTTGAATCAGGATATGAAAATTTACATTAGATGAAGTTTTGATATTTTTCCGATAACTTTCATATTTTAATGAATAGTAAAAACATGCTATATTTTAATTAAAAACAACTTTTTTCATCGTAATATCTTATGTGGTTAAATTATAATATTGAATTGTTTTAAAGTATAAATAGAATATATTTTTACCATTTGATATAATTTATGTCATTATCATTGATTTTACCTTGAATTCGTAGGTTAAATCAATTCAATCTTTTGCAATGTTTTATGGAAAAACCCGTTTTCTTTCGACAATGGGATTAATTTTAATGTAATTTCTGTATCTTTTGTGTATTGAATTTGGAAAAATGGATTCAATATTTGGAATCATTGGGTCCAAATTATGTTAATAAGCTACTTTTTATTTTTGTGCATTGTGAATAGTAACTACGGTAAATTTTATTTACTATAGTTAAAGGTAAATCGGTTAATTAAGTGTAAATATAAGATTATAAAATTACCCTAAAACTTGGAAAAATCCTATTGGATGGATAAAAGTAGACCAATATAACCTAAGGGTCGGATTAGATTCATTTTATGGACTTTGGTCCATGAAAATAATTTAATTATTATTAAAACCAAAGAATGTGACAACATGTCACTTTCTTAAATCTTATAAGTATAATAATTTTAATTTAGTGATAAAATTTATGAAACTTAGAACATGAATATTATCCAGAAATATAATACAATTATCTACATCATAGGAATTTATTTATAATTTTTATGGATTAAATAATTATCATTTATTATGACACAAAGATGATGCAGTAATTGTCTTATTAATGAAATATTGACATAATTGATGTTATAAATACCCAAATAAATGTAATTTAAGACTTTTTATGAATTAAACTAATTTTATATGTTAATATGACATGTTAGTATTGATGTAATTAACTCTTTTAGAACTAATAAATCTTTTGTGAGTTTCACAAAAATCAATTACTAAATAGTGTCAAAATTGACATAAAATAGTTTTTAAAACAAATATTATATTATTAATTGTTATTTTATTCATAAAAATCTATGGATCGGACAAATAACTTAGATAAGGTTATATATATTAATAATAAACAACTTGGGGTTCGTTTGGCTTGATATAGTAAGTTTATTAACCTTATAGTGTAAGAAAACAAGAAGACACGGTAAAAGTTAAATTATTTAACTTAGAGTTAAATCTAATTTATAAGGTTAAAATAATAACCTAAACTTGTCTAAATCCTATTGTATGAGAGTATTTCGACCCATACCCACCTTAGCTTCTAAATAAATAAATTTGGAGCTATTTAAAACCGAACTTGACTTTATAATAAAATAATATTTTTAGTTTTTCCAAAGAAGCCCCTCTCCTCCCTTATAAAAGGGCACCTCCCCCCCCCCTCTTCCTCACACCACTTTGAGCCTTCAAGTTCGGCCAAAACCTGAAATTTATCCTCTACACTTCCCTAGAAACATCCTAGAGGTTCTGGTCTTCCTCAAAGACCAATTTTAGTGCCCTAAGAGGAGGTCTCAAAGAGGCGCTTCAAAGAAGAGGTAATTTCTGTTACCGATTCTTTCATCTTTATTTCTTGTTCCACTTCTTCTTATTTAGTTGTTTCATTATGAAGTAATAACATTAGTATCACTAATATACTGATATGTTATTATAATTATGAAACAACCCTATTTCACCATCTATCCATCCTACAGAAAAAGAAATCACCGTGCGTGCGTACGTACGGAATACCATCTCCACGCCGTGGTGTAATCTATTTTCCACCACCACCTTACTTGGATGGGTATAATGGTGTAAATAATTACTATATATGACTATTATAAAGTGATACTGATTCTGAAATAGTATACATACACTCCAATACAATTCAACGATCATAGGAACGATATCATCACTCGTGCGTACGTACGGAATACCGTCTCCACGATGTGATGCGACTCATTCTACATGATCTTCATTTCATAATGATTATATAAATGAATTGAATGAATTAATATGATATATATTACACTAATACCATTCTGGTAATGATGTATCTATAACCTAAAGAGATTAATAATAATTTATTCGACAAAACACGCATAAGAACAAAAAGTTATAAACACCCGAATAACAAGTAACCATGAAATATTACTACTCAGAAGATAAGAATATGACCATATATGATATCATATAAATAAGTATGATTCTGTAATAAGTCAATATCATTATTTAAATCATAATACATGAGGTTCGGACACGTACAAAGCATATCGGACCTAAGGTAAGGGAAATATCACAATCTCATTTTTATCCGAGATTGTTTATACTTTGGTATTTACTGGGGTGTATTTTATCATCCACATCCATGTTTCCTCAATATGTAATATTATTTCCATCCACCTACAATTTTTTAAATCCAATTTTACCCTTCGGTAAGTTTTTAGTAAAAGATATGAAAGGAATATTTTGTCGTTTTTCGTATGAGGTACTGTAACATCCCAAGTAAGTAATGAATAAAAGATATTTTTATCTATGTCTATTAATGATTAAGATAGTGTTATAGAGGCTTAAAATGAAAATAAATACAATCTTATGCATGGAATACACTAATATTCTTAAAAGATTGTTTTACTGCCTTTTGATAGAAAACCATTTTTGAATCTATATTTTGACAATTTTATAAACTATGTTTGTCAAAATAAACTTATCCTTTATGATTGGGACATCAAAATTTACTTTGTGTGAATTTTTGGTATTTTTCTGACAATGTTCATTTTTTAATGAATAGTGCTAAATACTGCATTTTACATCAAAACTGATTTTTAATCTAATTTATTTATATGATTAGATTATCTTTTGAATTGGTTTTGAAGTGAAATTAGAATATATTTTTACCATTTAATCCAATGGTGGTCATTGGAATCAATTTCACTTTGAAATTAGACTTAAACTGGTGTCAATCTTTTGATACATATTGTTTTGTAAAAACACGTTATTTGCTCTGGCAGCGGGAATTAATTATTAAATTAATTAATGTGACTTATATGATTTTAATTTTGTAAAATAGACTTTATTTTTGAATTCTGAATATCAAATATAGCTTAGGGTGAATTTTTGGTAATTTTCTGAAAAACTTCAATTTTTTATGAATAGTGAAACCCCTAAGTGGTAATCAAGCAAACTGATTTTTCAGTTAAATGAAAGTTTACCACTAATGTGTATTGAATTTTGAAAATCCGACATACATGATTGTCATTAATAAGTAAAATGTGGTTCAATGGGATTAAAATAATTTTTTGGTGAATAGTAACTTATTAAGTTTTAATCGTGATTAGTGGTAATTAGTGTAGTTTAAGGTAAAAATAATGCTTTAATAATATGAAATGACCTAGACACATGTCCCAACCTTATTGGTTGTGTCATGGACGACCAAGAAAAGCCATGGGTCAACTTGGGGACCCCATGGAGATATTTTGGTTGGGAAATGACATAAATAACTTTTTATTTAATGTAAAAGTAAAAATGACACAAACATAATATGTTTCACGAAAACAATTTTTACATGGGGTTATAAAGATCAGATATTTGATTATAAATAGACATTGGAAATAAAAAAATATTTCCTACATCATAGTATTTTTTTTATGATTTTTAAACATTAAATAAATTAAATTATTTATGACATAATAATGATGCAGCGATGACATCATTATTTGACGACTTAAATAAAATGGAAAGACAATGTAAAATCTATGAACTACACATGGCCAAAACCAATTGGATGAGTGGATTTAGAACCCTTATCACCTTATCCACGAATTATATCAATGTGGGGCCTTTTAAAACCGAAAAACATTTTCAAATAAAGTAATATTTCTTTACTTTCCAAAAGTGCCCCTCCTCTCCTCTTATAAAAGGCCCCCACCTCTACCTCATTTCACACACTCCTCAAGCCTTTGGCTCGTCCAACCCCTGCCCATTTACTCTCTCCACATCCCTCTCCTCATCCTAGAGGATTCCCTTTGGGCAGAATCCTTTCAAAGGAAGCCTTTAGGCTCAAATCAAAAGGAGTTACACTTTTAAAGGTAATTCATTCTCTCATGTTCATTTCTTTTATTTTGCTTCTCCAACCCCCTAAACTCTTTTTATTTACTTATTTTGTAACAACAACAGTATCTTCAATATACAAGGATGTTGTTATAATATTTATTTGAGCTACACTCTCACACAACTACATCAAATGGTTAAAGAACATACGGTTTCCGTGGATGGCGAAATTCTGCCTCCCGAAACGATGATTGTTCAATACTCATTTAACACCTTCAAAGGTGGCCATTATGATGTCACTATTTTTATATATGATATATAATATGTTTATGTTTTCCTTAAGCTTCTGTTTTTTTTCATTTTGGGCATACCTTTATGGTTTCCATTATGGGTAAACACGATATCTTCATTTTAGGAAGTGCGGACTACCGCCCCCTGAAAGTGATTTGATTCGTTAATACCATATGTGGGATGTGTAAAGGATAAAGTTAATGATATTATATATGTTATTATAATGTAATTATAATATACTCTTATATCCTTATGATTCCATTCCAGAAAATATGAAATAGAAATGGAAGTAGCGTTCATGCGTACGTACGGCTTACCGTCTCCATGAACGGTGCATTTCATTTCTTACCTCTAAATGTGGTGTAATATTATGTATATGATGAATATATAGGATATATATTTTATCCAAATCATTAATATCATTCTGGATATAACGAACCTATGACCAAATTAACAACATGTAAGTGTAAGAAGTCTATTTTTGACTTAAGAACCAAATACCGACAAAATGAACATTATTAACTTAACTGATTACATGATGTTCATAACATGGTATAAAATGAATAATGAACTTGAAAAAGATTCATAAGAAAGTAGAGATTAACTCAAGTTTATTATTCAGGAGATTAAAGAACGGTCACGTCAAGTCAGATATGAGGTATGGGACTTCGTCTCAATCTCCTTTCATTGAGGCATATTTTATTTTATACACAACTTTCTTTTATACGGTGTATAAAACCCTTTGACTTTTACGTTTATTCAAAAGGAATCTTTTTTTATACGAAGCGTTTACTAAACGACAAAAGGGAATGTTTTTGTCGTACGTATGCGGCGACAACGACTTCTCCGCCGTCGTGACCGTTATTTGAGTTTCGGCTTCCTCTACAAGCCATACCTTCTTTTTTTAAAAAGAAAAATAAATACCATGTTTTACTTTTCTTTTATTTTGGTATCGAAAATGGTTTCCATAATGTTTTTATATCAATCTGTTGTATTGATATCTCGTGATTGAAATGTCGAAATGTTATGTTTCCTTTATGCATGTTTTATGTGATATGATTATGTTATGGTTCTTGGGAATTATTATGAAGAAGGGTGGTTCTGTTATAAACTAAGGGCGGGTGAGCCCGTTATAGCTCTCCAATGCATTGGGTAACGCGAAGGAGTGAAACGTTAAGGTTTCTCCGAAGAGATTTAGGGAATATACTGTGATGGGTATTCCAAATGTAACCAAGAGGGTTACTCCCTATGTAAGAATGTTATGAATGCCTCAAGTTACGTTTATGTCTTATGATTTCTATGATTTATTCATGATTTTATGAGGTATGTTAAAGTGCCTATGTTTTATGGGTAAAGTATGATTTCATTCTTATGTATATATGAACTCATGTTTCCTTTCCATGTTTTTTTTATAACCCATACTGAGTTTTTATGCTCATCCCAAGTTTTTGAAATGTTTTTCACAGGTTAAGGGAAAGGTACATGATAATATGATAGAGTCAAGGATGTGTCAAGAAATAATCCATGTTTTATTTTAAATGTGTTTCCATTGATGGGAATGAATAATACTATCTTTCTGTAACCCCTTTGTTTATATGTGGAATGTAATGCAAGTTTTATGATCTAATTCTCTAAAACTCTAAACCCGAAAAGATCCTCAATGTGAAATCTTGTAATAACTCAAGATTAAGTAAGGTTTAAGGATGGGGCCTTATAGTTGGTATCAAAGGTCGGTTTAGATAACTTTAGGAGTTAGAATTCTATTAAATGATTATCCAAAAAAAATTTTTTCGAAATGATATAGCATTTAAAGATTACCATGTTGCTTCATCTAAGACATGTTTGTTCAGAATGGTTTTTCGCAGAGGAAACAGGGAAGCAGTGCTAGGAAGGAATACATAAGGAAATAACCTTCCGAATCAGCATCCCGAAATGGTCGGAATTGGAACTGAACAGTTTGTTGCTGTAATGGCACGGTTGACTCAAGCGATAAATGGTGGTGGTATCCATACACGAGATCAGCCAGACCAACCGCAGAGGAACATGTCGGTGGTGGAACATTTCATGAGGCAACATCCACCATCATTTAGAGGATCATCTGACCCTGTGCTAGCTGAAGGGTGGATTAAAGTACTGTAGAATATTTTTGATGTCATGGGGTGTTCAGACAATCAAAAGGTTAGTCTTGCTATTTACCGTTTGGAGGGTGAAGCAGATCAGTGGTGGTCTATGGTTAAAAATATCAGGGACGCCGATGAGATTGATGCTCTTGACTGGGATGAATTAAAAGGTATGTTTCTTGAGAAGTATTTTCCTAAGGCTGTTCGACTTAGGATGGAAAAGCAATTCTTGGAATTGAGGCAAGAGGAAGACTCAGTGGCTGCCTATGAAGAAAGGTTCACTCGATTGGCAAGGTATGCTCCAAATTTTATTCGAGACCTTGATAGTAAAATCAATCGTTTTTACTCAGGATTAAAGCCAAAATATCGAAGGGAATTATCTTCTAGTGAGTTTAAAAGTTATGAAAAGCTTGTTCGATGTGCTGAGAAGGTGGAAATAGAGTTTGCCGATGACCAAGTGTTCTATAAGAACCAGCAGAAGAAGAGACCGAGGTGGCAGGAGAAAGTTAAGAATTCTTCAAAAAAGTCTGATGGTAAGAGAACTAAGTTTCCAGTTTGTAATAAATGTTGCAAAAGGCATGCTGGGGAATGTCTTCTGAATTCTGGAAAGTGCTACCGATGTGGTAAGATGGGACATAAGGCTCGTGATTTCACTGAAAAGGATCAAGGTGAAGGTAAGAACAAATTTGATTTACAGTTAGAGAAATGTTATAAGTGCAATGAGATGGGTCACTATGCAAACGAGTGTCTGACAAGGAGCTTGAGTGATGGGAAGCAGTTAGACTACAAGCAGAAAGGGGTGGTGAAATCCTTTGCAACTACTTCAGCAGATGTCGGGCCATCAAATGAAGTGGTATCAGGTACTTTGTTTGTTTTTTCAGATTATGCCAGTGTGTTTTTTGATTCGGGGTCTACACATTCTTTTATCTCTGAAACCTTTTCTAGTAAAATGGGAATACCATCTCAAGAAATGACTCCTGAACTTTTGGTAAAAACACCTGGGGGGAATGTTGAGGAAAAAATAATTTATAAGAATCTTCCTATCCTTATCTGTGGAAAGAACCTACTTGCAAACCTTATTGTTCTACCTCTAGTAGAGTTTGATGTTATCCTGGGTATGGATTGGCTCTCTATTTACCATGCTAAGATTGACTGTAGAGCTAAAGAAGTTTCGTTTCAGAAAGACTTTCAGTTTGTTTACAAGAATGAACCCTTACTTTTGATAACATATCAAGAGGCCGAGAAACATGTAAAATATGGAAATGAATGTTACCTTGCACACGTCGTTGAAAATAAAGGAACTGTTCAAATTAATGATGTGCTAGTGGTAAATGAGTATCCTGATGTTTTCCCTGATGAGTTGCCTGGAATAATACCATATCGGGAAGTTGAGTTTATTGTTGACTTAGTTCCTGATGCTAAGACAATTTCAAAACCCCCTTATCGAATGGCACAAATTGAACTTTTAGAGTTGAAGGAGCAATTGCATGATTTATTAGAGAAAGGTTTCATTAGACCTAGCACATCACCATGGGGTGCTCCTATTTTATTTGTTAAAAATAAAGATGGTTCTATGAGAATTTGCATTGATTATAGAGCCTTGAATAATATCACTGTTAAGAACAAATATCATTTGCCTCATATCGATGATTTGTTTGATCAGCTCCAGGGAGCTCAGTTTTTTTCAAAGATTGACTTGAGATCGGGGTACCATCAGCTGAAGGTAAAGGAGGTAGATATTCCGAAGACCGCGTTCCGTACGAGATATGTCCATTATGAATTTGTAGTAATGCCTTTTGGGCTAACCAATGCACCTGCTGTATTCATGGACATAATGAATAGAATTTTCCATGAGTTCTTGGATAAGTTTGTGGTGGTTTTCATTGATGATATTTTGATGTTTTCTAAAAGTAAAGAGGAGCATGAAAAACATTTAAGGGTTATCTTGAAAACCTTAAAAGAAAATAAACTGTATGGGAAATTCAGCAAGTGTGAGTTTTGGTTGCAACAAATTTCTTTCCTTGGTCACATTGTTTCTAAAGATGGAATAACTGTTGATCCTGCAAAAACAAAAGTTGTGGAAGAATGGCCAAGACCCACAAATGTAACCGAGATTCGTAGATTCCTTGGTTTGGCAGGCTATTACTGAAGGTTTGTTAGAAATTTTTCACGGTTATCTAGTCCAATGACTAAGCTAACTCGGAAGGGTGTTAAGTTTATTTGGACAAAAGAATGTGATGATTGTTTTCAGGAATTGAAAAGAAGATTGGTGAATGCTCCAGTTTTGGCACTACCTTCCAGGAATGGTGAGTTTTTTATATATAGTGATGCTTCATTGAAAGGAATTGGTTGCGTCCTAATGCAGAATGATCATCTAATTTCTTATGCTTCACGACAGTTGAAAACTCATGAGGTAAATTACCCTACACATGATTTGGAATTAGCTGCTATTGTTTTTACTTTGAAAATTTGGAGGCATCATTTGTATGGAGTAAAGTGTGAAATATATACCGATCACAAAAGTTTAAAGTATATATTCACTCAGAAAGAGTTAAACATGAGACAAAGAAGATGGCTGGAATTAATCAAGGATTATGATTGTGCAATTCATTACCATCCGGGAAAAGCAAATAAAGTGGATGATGCTTTGAGTCGAAAAAGTATTGCTTCATTAACAATGTTGCGGTTGGAACGTGATCCTTTGGTTAACGATTTTATGAACTTTGGCATAGAAGTTTTTGGTGCAGGAAGTCCTTCTGTTTTGTTTCAGGTATCAGTGAGATCATCTCTATCAGATAGAATCAACCAAGCACAGAAGCAAGACAGTGAGTTGCAGAAAAGGGTAGAGCTGGTTCAGAAAGGTAAGTTGCCTGAATTCAACATTGATAATGATTGTGTTTTGAGATTTGGGAAGAGATTGTGTGTGACTTGTGATTAACAGTTGAAGAGAGAGTTGTTATGTAAAGCTCATAGTTCTCTGTTTTCAGTTCATCCGGGCAGTACTAAGATGTATAGAGATATGCGGGAGTATTACTGGTGGGATGGAATGAAAAGAGATATTTCTGATTTTATTGTGAAGTGTTTGACTTGTCAGCAGGTTAAAGCAGAGCGGCAGTTACCGAAAGGGATGCATCAGCCTTTACCAGTGCCAGAGTGGAAATGGGAGAATATATCCATGGACTTTGTTGTTGGATTACCGAAGACATCTCGAGGTAATAATGCAATCTGGGTTATTGTTGATCGCTTGACCAGATCTGCTCATTTCCTTGCTATACGAGATACTTTCTCTCTTGATCAACTTTCCCGTTTGTATCTTAAAGAGATAGTCAGGTTACATGGAGTTCCTCTCTCTATTGTATCGGATCGTGATCCCAGGTTTACTTCTAACTTTTGGAAAGGCCTTCAGAAGTCGTTGGGTACTGAATTAAATTTTAGTACAGCTTTTCATCCTCAATCAGATGGGCAGTCAGAATGAACAATTCAGACATTGGAGGATATGCTACGAGCTTATTCTATGGATTATCGGGAAATTTGGGACCAACATCATTCTTTGGTTGAGTTTTCATATAATAACAGTTTTCATTCCAGTATACAGATGGCACCATTTCAGGAATTATATGGGAAGCGGTGTCGAACTCCAGCTTTCTGGGATGAAGTGGGTGAAAGGAAGTTGATGGGACCAGAATTGGTAGAAGAGATGGCAGAAAAAGTTCAGCTGATTCAGAAACACATGAGAATAGCTCAGAGAAGGCAGAAGAGTTATGCGGATAACCGGAGGAAGGATCTATCTTTCGAGGTAGGTGATCATGTTTTTCTCAAGGTTTCTCCTTGGAAAAGTGTGATGAGATTGGGTAAGAAAGGAAAGTTGAGTCCAAGGTTCATTGGACCATACGAAATTCTGGAGAGAGTTGGATCAGTTTCATACCGAGTGGCTTTACCTCCGAGTTTATCTCAGGTACACAATGTTTTTCACATTTCGATGTTGAGAAAGTATATGCCAGATCCATCTCATGTTTTGAGTCCAGAGGTAGTTCAGCTGGAAGAGAACCTATCTTATGAGGAACAACCGGTCCAGATTCTTGACCAAAGGGAGAAAGTGTTACGGAATAAGGTGATTCACCAGGTAAAGGTTTTGTGGAAAAACCACATGATTGAAGAGGCAACATGGGAATCTGAAAATGCAATGAGGGATAAGTACCCTCATTTATTCGATAAGTAAATAAATTGCGGGGATGCAATTTTCTAAAGGGGGAAGGATGTAACATCCCAAGTAAGTAATGAATAATAGATATTTTTATCTATGTCTATTAATGATTAAGATAGTGTTATAGAGGCTTAAAATGAAAATAAATACAATCTTATGCATGGAATACACTAATATTCTTAAAAGATTGTTTTATTGCCTTTTGATGGCAAACCATTTTTGAATCTATATTTTGACAATTTTATAAACTATGTTTGTCAAAATAAACTTATCCTTTATGATTGGGACATCAAAATTTACTTTGTGTGAATTTTTGGTATTTTTCTGACAATGTTCATTTTTTAATGAATATTGAAAAATACTGCATTTTACATCAAAACTGCTTTTTAATCTAATTTATTTATATGATTAGATTATCTTTTGAATTGGTTTTGAAGTGAAATTAGAATATATTTTTACCATTTAATCCAATGTTGGTCATTGGAATCAATTTCACTTTGAAATTAGACTTAAACTGGTGTCAATCTTTTGATACTTATTGTTTTGTAAAAACACGCTATTTGCTCTGGCAGCGGGAATTAATTATTAAATTAATTAATGTGACTTATATGATTTGAATTTTGTAAAATAGAATTTATTTTTGAATTCAGAATATTAAATATAGCTTAGGGTTAATTTTTGGTAATTTTCTGAAAAATTTCAATTTTTGATGAATAGTGAAACCCCTAAGTGGTAATCAAGCAAACTGATTTTTCAGTTAAATGAAATTTTACCACTAATGTGTATTAAATTTTGAAAATCAGACATACATGGTTGTCATTAAGAAGTAAAATGTGGTTCAATGGGATTAAAATAATTTTTTGGTGAATAGTAACTTATTAAGTTTTAATCGCGATTAGTGGTAATTAGTGTAGTTTGAGGTAAAAATAATGCTTTAATAATATGAAATGACCTAGACACATGTCCCAACCTTAGGGGTTGTGTCATGGCCGACCAAGACAAGCCATGGGTCAACTTGGGGACCCCATGGAGACATTTTGGTTGGGAAATGACATAAATAACTTTTTATTTAATGTAAAAGTAAAAATGACACAAACATAATATGTTTCACGAAAACAATTTTTACATGGGGTTATAAAGATCAGATATTTGATTATAAATAGTAATTGGAAAGATAAAACAATTTCCTACATCATTGTATTTGTTTTATGATTTTTAGACATTAAATAAATTAAATTATTTATGACATAATAATGATGCAGCGATGACATCATTATTTGACGATTTAAATAAAATGGAAAGACAATGTAAAATCTATGAACTACACATGGCCAAAACCAATTGGATGAGTGGATTTAGAACTCTTATCACCTTATCAACGAATTATATCAATTTGGGACCTTTTAAAACCGAAAAACATTTTCAAATAAAGTAATATTTCTTTACTTTCCAAAAGTGCCCCTCCTCTCCTCTTATAAAAGGCCCCCACCTCTACCTCATTTCACACACTCCTCAAGCCTTTGGCTCGGCCAACCCCTGCCCATTTACTCTCTCCACATCCCTCTCCTCATCCTAGAGGATTACCTTTGGGCATAATCCTTTCAAAGGAAGCCTTTAGGCTCAAATCAAAAGGAGTTACACTTTTAAAGGTAATTCATTCTCTCATGTTCATTTGTTTTATTTTGCTTCTCCAACCCCTAAACTCTTTTTATTTACTTATTTTGTAACAAAAACAGTATATTCAATATACAAGGATGTTTTTATAATATTTATTTGAGCTACACTCTCACACAACTACATCAAATGGTTAAAGAACATACGGTTTCCGTGGATGGCGAAATTCTGCCTCCCGAAACGATGATTGTTCAATACTCATTTAACACCTTCAAAGGTGGCCATTATGATGTCACTATTTTTATATATGATATATAATATGTTTATGTTTTCCTTAAGCTTCTGTTTTTTTTCATTTTGGTCATACCTTTATGGTTTCCATTATGGGTAAACACGATATCTTCATTTTAGGAAGTGCGGACTACCGCCCCCTGAAAGTGATTTGATTCGTTAATACCATATGTGGGATGTGTAAAGGATAAAGTTAATGATATTATATATGTTATTATAATGGAATTATAATATACTCTTATATCATTATGATTCCATTCCAGAAAATATGAAATAGAAATGGAAGTAGCGTTCATGCGTACGTACGGCTTACCGTCTCCATGAACGGTGCATTTCATTTCTTACCTCTAAATGTGATGTAATATTATGTATATGATGAATATATATGATATATATGTTATCCAAATCATTAATATCATTCTGGATATAACGAACCTATGACCAAATTAACAACATGTAAGTGTAATAAGTCTATTTTTGACTTAAGAACCAAATACCGACAAAATGAACATTATTAACTTAACTGATTACATGATGTTCATAACATGGTATAAAAGGAATAATGAACTTGAAAAAGATTCATAAGAAAGTAGATATTAACTCAAGTTTATTATTCAGGAGATTAAAGAACGGTCGGGTCAAGTCAGATACGAGGTATGGGACTTCGTCTCAATCTCCTTTCATCGAGGCATATTTTATTTTATACACAACTTTCTTTTATACGGTGTATAAACCCCTTTGACTTTTACGTTTATTCAAAAGGAATCTTTTTTTATACGAAGCGTTTACTAAACGACAAAAGGAAATGTTTTTGTCGTACGTATGCGGCGACAACGACTTCTCCGCCGTCGTGACCGTTATTTGAGTTTCGGCTTCCTCTACAAGCCATACCTTCTTTTTTTAAAAAGAAAAATAAATACCATGTTTTACTTTTCTTTTATTTTGGTATTGAAAATGGTTTTCATAATGTTTTTATATCAATCTTTTGTATTGATATCTCGTGATTGAAATGTCAAAATGTTATGTTTCCTTTATGCATGTTTTATGTGATATGATTATGTTATGGTTCTTGGGAATTATTATGAAGACGGGTGGTTCTGTGATAAACTAAGGGCGGGTGAGCCCGTTATAGCTCTCCAATGCATTGGGTAACGCGAAGGAGTGAAACGTTAAGGTTTCTCCGAAGAGATTTAGGGAATATACTGTGATGGGTATTCCAAATGTAACCAAGAGGGTTACTCCCTACGTAAGAATGTTATGAATTCCTCAAGTTACCTTTATGTCTTATGATTTATATGATTTATTCATGATTTTATGAGGTATGTTAAAGTGCCTATGTTTTATGGGTAAAGTATGATTTCATTCTTATGTATATATGAACTCATGTTTCCTTTCCATGTTTTTTTTATAACCCATACTGAGTTTTTATGCTCATCCCAAGTTTTTGAAATGTTTTTCACAGGTCAAGGGAAAGGTACATGATAAGATGATAGAGTCAAGGATGTGTCAAGAAATAATCCATGTTTTATTTTAAATGTGTTTCCATTGATGGAAATGAAGAATACTATCTTTCTATAACCACTTTGTTTATATGTGGAATGTAATGCAAGTTTTATGATCTAATTCTCTAAAACTCTAAACCCAAAAAGATCCTCAATGTGAAATCTTGTAATAACTCAAGATTAAGTAAGGTTTAAGGCTGGGGCCTTATAGGTACTTTTTGACTTTTCTGACAAAAGTACGAAGAATGTTTTTTTAACCTATACAGAATGAATGGATTTTTAAAACATTATTTCCAAGAATATTCCTTTACAAGTTTTCAAGTTTATTTCAACTTCTCTTAGTTTAGATTTGTATGACATGTTAAGAAAGGAAAAGTGTTTTTGAAGTAGAAAGGATATTTTACTCAAGAATGGAGTTCAAGTGTTTTATCAAAATTATTTTCCATATAATATAATATAGGGTTCTGTTTCTATCTCTATTGTTACTTGGATTTGATTATATTATGATGGAAATATTTTTATGAATTCCTTTATCATATATGAATTGTTTTATGATGTCATGATGTTTAAGATTCCCATTTTTATTACATGGGTTATGCAATGATGTATGATTTATGATTTTGTGGCACACATAAGAATGGTATCATTATGAGATGGGTGGGACCTATATCTCCCTTCAATGCATTGGGTAAAGATTTTATATCTCATGAGATAGACATGGATGGAATGGTAGGTTATACTGGTTCTGTGAAACAGGACTGAAACGAGGAATGAACTCGGTTCAGAAAGGGACTTTGTCCACTAAGATAGTCTTGGCAATGAGTCTTGACTAACAAGAAATGATTCTCTATGATTATGTGTGTATTCCAGAAAGTTTCATGTTTTAAGTTATGATTATTGGGATTACATTTCACTACTATGATTTATCCCATGTTATGAAATTATGATCTCTTTTGCAGGTTAATATTTCCAAAAGATATGTTCTTGTGAATATGATGTGATTGATATTTCTTTTGTTTACCCTTACTGAGCATTTGAGCTCACCCTTTTTATGTTTTATTTTCCCCAGGATATAAAGAATGGTTTTAGGTAAAAAAAGGAAGATCTTTCTCCACGATTAGAAGATTATATTCCGAGTTTCCAAAGACACTAAACAATTACGGTCCTTGTGTGTGTGTTTTTTTTATGTACTAATTATTCCGCAAAAGTAATGTAATGTCTATGTACGTCAGGGTTAGGGTCTCTACATCATATCAACTAGGCTCTTCGCCCTTAAACTAGCCACAAGGTAACTTAGAATCCTACAAGAAATTTCCTTTTATTAAACAACTAGTTCTTTAATCCATATTTAAGTAACTGATTTATTATTATTAGGTTCCAACTTCAGGAAACCTAAATAGTATGTTGTCATAAATTTATTAAACATTATTACTTCGTCAATTTGATTAACAACAAATTACAAAAACAACAACCTTATTCATTTACATGACACTTTATCTTTATCCAAACAATTATCAATTAATTATAGATTTATGTTCACTAACAATTTCCATCAGGAAAAAAAAATTAACAAGGCAAGCATTGATATCACACTATCTAGAAAAACAAGAGGCACTAACATACGATAGATATCAAATTTATTTATCTGGTTCAAATATTTAATATGTCAATTTCATTGTGATCCAGTGGGATAAAACATTTTAACTCTACAGTTGCATGTAAAAAAATAGAATCAAAGAATCCCCTACCTTTAATGGTTCTTGTCGTTATTTATATGATAATGATCCACACAATTGATCACAATTGCCTCCTCCTATGAAAACTACATTCACCCGAGGATGTCACGGTGTGACCACACCAACCAAAACCCAAAGAAACTATATTAGAAGCATGTAGATCACATAACAAAACATGGAAAGGATAAATAAGGGAAGATAGACCCAGATGAACAATAATAAAACAAACCTTATATGGATGAAGTATCGACACATTTTGTTTGCACCAAAATAGGGGGTGCATTTTCAGCAGGATGAAACTTCAAGGGGAAACGATCTTAGGATTAAGGTTTGATCACACCACTCCTCTGGGAATAAGTAAAGGTTAAATCATCTCTCACCAAGGAATAAGAAGGTAGAACAAGGGAGTAATATTTCTCGTCCCTTTAGAAGATCTACGGAGATGTGATTAATGATACGCTAGATTTTCAATTAAAACTAGATCGCATAAAACCCCACGGTTTGACCAAGTAATGAAATCTCAGGCCTTAGGAAAATTAATATAGGAGTTATGGGATTTGATTTGTACTTAATTCCCTTAACACAAGTCCATGAATGCGTTTAAAATAAAATAAAATGTTAAATCAACGAAACTGGGAAAATTTAGAATTTTGGAAAAGGAAATACAAAATTGTTCTGGAAACATTATAGACTCACTGGTCTAGGACACTGTAGACTAACCATTCTAGAAAAACTGTAGACTCACCAGTCTGGAAACACTATAGAATCACTATTCTAGAAACAATGTAGACTCACCGGTCTGGAAACACTATAGACTCATCTGTCTAGAAACATTGTAGACTTATTGATCTGGAAACACTGTGGACTCACCATTCTGGAAAACACTTTAGACTCACCATTTTGGAAACACTATAGACTCACTAGTCTGGAAGCACTGTAGACTCCCCTGTCTGGAAACACAGTTTACATTATGATTCATCGATCTTGGACTCACCGATCATGAAAACACTGTAGACTCACTGGTCTGGAAACACTGTTCATAGAATGACTTACTGATCCTAGATTCACCGATCCTGGAAACATTATTCATAGAATGAATCACCGATCCTAGAATCACTAATCTTGGAATCACCAATCCTAGTAACACTATTCATAGAATGACTCAATGATCTGATGGTACTATTCACATCAGTCTCGCCGATGGAACTGTTCATATCGGTCTCACCAATGGAACTTTTCACGTCAATATCACCAATGGAACTTTTCATATCGGTCCCAGCGGTGGAACTATTCACATCAGTCTCACTGATGGAACTTTTTACATCAGTCTAACCGATGGAACTTTTCACATCGGTCTCACCGATGGAACTTTTCCCATCGGTCTCACCGATGGAACTAGTCACATCGGTCTCACCGATGGAACTACTCACATTGGTCTCACCGATGGAAATGTTCACATCTATCTCACCGATGGAGCTATTCACATCGGTCACACCGATGGAGCGTTTCGCATCGGTCTCATCGATGAAACTGTTCTTAGAATTGGAAATTTGGAAAAGTTTTGAGGATAAGTCACCTTGACCACCAAAACACCTCAGACACTAGATTTCCATAGAGTAATGGACCAACGAGGTCCGGTCCATTACATCAAATACCTCTCAAAACATTCTTGTCCTAATGAATTTAAAACCCACCTAAATGGAAACTGAAATAGGGTCCAAACAACCATCCATCTTGATACCTCTCAAAAGAGAGAAGTCCACAAGATGAAACGAAATAAAACCATCTCATAATCAGGAATACTCTACAACCACAAAGAAAACAACATCACAAGAAAAGATTTTGACATCAAACAACATTGGGTACTGAGCACGTATCTATGACTCACACTCCCATGTACTCTCCTCCAAAACACCTTTTCTCCACAAGATATAAACCAAGGGAATATAATGCTTGTCCAACACCTTCTCTTTGCACTCTTGGATCTCCAATGGCCGCTCCTCGAAGAATGCATCATCAGCAGCAACGATCTCTCCCCAATCGATGATGTGAGAGTCATCATAAAGATAACGACAGATCTGTGACACATGAAAGTATCATATATTTGGCTCACTGTGGGGGAAGTGCTACTCAATATGCCACAGCTCCAACATGAGACAACACATCAAAAGACCCAAAAAACAGGGAGAAAGCTTACTCCCATGACCAAACCTCCACTGCCTACAACGGTGATTCACCTTCAGAAACAGGTGATCCCCAACATCAAACTCCAAAGGTCTTCTAATTTGATCAGCATATGATTTCTAATGATCCTGTGCTATCTTCATATTCTTATGAATCACCTAAACCATCTCAGTTGTATTCAACACTAGTTCTAGTCTAAGAATTACTGACTCTCTGACCCCATACCAGTACAACATAGAAAGGAAAGTTCAGCCATTCAAGGATTCAAACGATGCCATACCGATGGTTGAGTGAAAACTATTGTTGTAAGAAAACTCCACCAAGGGTAATTGTCTCATCTATGAACCTCAAAAATCTAGAACGAAAGAGCACAACATGTATTCCAGAGTCCAGATAGTCCGTTCTGTCTGGTCGTCTTTCTGAGGATAAAATGTAGTGTTAAGGCATAGCTGAGAACCAAAGGCATGCTGGAGACATCTCCACACCCTACAGGTAAAATGGGGATCTTGATCAAAAATGATCATCCTTGGGACTCCATGAAGTCTCACCACCTCCTCCAGATACTACCTTGACAAAAATTCCACTAAGCTTGGCTCCTTGATCGTTGGAAAGTTGGATGATTTTGTTAAACGATCCATTACCCCCTAAATAGAATCATGCCCTCCATGATCTCGAGTTAAACCAGTAATAAATTCTATTAAGATGTCCTCCCAAATCCACTGAGGAATATCTAATGGCTAGATCAAGCCACCAGGGACGCGGTGTTTGGCCTTCACCTTATAGAAGACTAAACATCAAGACACAAACTCTGCAATAGCACGCTTCAACCCAGGCCACCAAAACTGACTCCCCAAGGAACGTTCCATCTTTTCCACACCTGAATGAACTACTAAAGGTGAACTATGGAACATTAGAAGAACCACATAGTGCATCACCAAAGGAAAAAATATCCTTCTATGATACAACACTTAGTGTTTTTCATCCTCAGACCAACCATCAGGGGCCTCGCCACAAACAACTCGGTCTCTCCAGACCTCTAACTCAAGATCACCCAACTGAGAATCTACCACCTACTGAATCAGATATGACTGCACCATCATCTAGAAAAGACAAACTTTTCCCCCAACTTCTCTCAAATCGAGATATATTGCGGAAAATTTTTCCATAACTCTCTAGGAATCACCAAATTCAAGCACTGCATCACCACATGACTTCCTGGTCATTGCATCAACCACAACATTTCCCTTTCCTGGTGTATATGATATTTAAAAGTTATATTCCTGTAATAAATCTATCCACTGATGTTGTTGTAAGTTTAATTCATGCTGGGAGAAAACATACCTCATGCACTTATGATCGGTGAAAACCAAAAAGCACTCTCCAATGAGCTAATGTATCCACAACATCAGATAAATCACCACGACTACCAACTCGAGATCATTGGTTGCATAGTTGTGTTCATGGGGACATAACTGCTGAGACCCATAAGAAACAACTTATCTCTTCGGCATCAAAACACAACCTAACTCCAGATACAAAGCATCACAGAAAACATCAAACTGAACTCTCTCTTCTAGAAGACAAATAATTGAAGCACTTACCAACTTCTTATTTAGATACTCGAAAGTTGTCTGACATTTATCATTCCATATGAATGCCTGATCCTTCCTATTCAATTATATCATAGGAGTCGAAACCAGAGAGAAATCGACTACACACCCCCTATAGTAGCCTGCAAGACAAATGAATCTTCTCTCCTCTGCCACTGTTTTTAGGGATTCACAAGACACAACCGCTTCTATCTTCGATGGATCCACAACTACTCCCTATTAGGACACAACATGCCCTAAGAAACAGACTTCTTGATCCCAAAACTCACACTTCAACAACTTCCCAAATAGCTGATGTTAACAAAGAACTCCCATAACGGCGTGCAGATCATCTGCATGCTCCTCCTCAAACATGGATTATAGAAGGATGTTGTAGATGAAAACCACCACAAAATTATCTGGGAACTCATGGAACACCGCATTCATAAATACCATGAACACATATGGAGAATTCGTTACACCTAATGTCTTTACAATGAACTTGTAATTCCCATGACGACAGCAAACATCAGTCTTTAGGATATCCTCGTCCTTCACACACATCTGATGATATCCTGACCACAATTTGATCATTGAAAAGCAATTTTCACCCTTCAGTTGATCGAATAAATCATCAATATTTGGAAGAGGATAGAGATTCTTCACTATCACTTTGTTTAAGTAATGATAATAAATACACAACTGCAAACTGTTGTCAGCCTTCTTCACGAACAAATTCGGCGTACCCCACTGTGACACACTCGGTTAGACAAAACTGCACTGTAATAGACCATCATGTTGTATACATAGCTCTCGTAACTCAAAAGGGGCCATCCTATATGGAGACATAATGATAGGAGATGCTAATTATTGTAGCTCGATCCCAAACCCAATATCTCATTGATGTGGGAACGCTACAACCTCCTCTAGAAAAACATCAGGGTAATCTTCTATGACCCTAGGAAACACCAACTAATGAACCCTTGAAGAACTCTGCATCATATCATCCATCATGGATGATAAGGACCGAACAGGCCTCTGACCCATCCAAGGGTATCTCTCTTCAACAGACACCACTAGCTCTCCATCCGCATCAAAGAATACAACCTTCCTCCTGAATCAACCCACAATATCCTACACTGAATACAAACAATCTATAACTAGGATGAAATCATATGGTTTTATCCATTAACATAGAAAATCTATCCAAGATTGGTGTTTCCCTAGAACTATCTCACAATCTTTACATACTTCAAACAAGTCATCTCGACCTCCAACTGGCGTAGTCAACCCCAAGGGAACTAGAAGCCTCTCTACATCAATTCCAAAAGCATGGAAAAGGTTAAGTGATATGATGGAGTGTGTCACTCCTAAATCCAAAAAGTCATACACCAAAGTATAAAACAAGAAAAGGGTACCTCGAATGACTTTTGGTTTTTCTGGAAATGGAAATGGTAAATTATGAAGCTGACCGCGACTTCCTCTACGGCCTCTATGACCCTGATGATGACCTCCACCATGGGAATGCTCTACTCTATGAGGATTGGAATCATCATAGGTCTATCCTCTACCTGCCCCATCTACCCTCTACTGATCTAAAGCTATTGAAACCTGCTGCTCCCTCGGCTAGAACTGCCTCAATGGAAGAACCTGGAGTGGAACACCTGGTGTACGATGACTGCTCGGAAAGGTTGGTCACTCTCATTGTAGATGACCTTGAGCACCATAAGAAAAAAAGCACCTGATACCTTTTTATAATCTTGAGAGCCTCTTCCCTTGGAGAAACGAGATGTTGAGGTCTGGGACATACCCCAGGTTGAACAGAAACTCTTCTTCCCTAAAAACTGGGAACCCCGAACCACAGCTCTACTTTGTGAGGAATCGTGATGACTCCCCTCTCATGATGATATGGTTTGGGACAAGGTCCTCTCAATGAAATATTCCCTCTCCATCACATCAAGATATGTCTTTAGTATAAATGGGGTCACCTAGCGCTGGATCTCTGGATGAAAATCCTCCTCGAAATTCCTCCCCCTAGCCTCCTCATCTAGCAAGAGGTCCAAAGCATATCGTAAAAGGTCCCTGAAACAGATTCCAAACTCTCCCACACTAGAGCCCACTGTCAAAGGGTAATAATATTCTAGAGACTGGATTCCTTTGAGGTCAAAGAAAGAAACTAGACTATAAACTTGTCTCGGAACTCCTCTCATTAGATCGCCGACTCCTCGCAATCCCCAAGGAATAAGATCCACCACCGCCTCGCTGCTCCACACTGCATTGTCACAACCAAGGACACCAAGTGCTTATTCTGAGCATGTATCGAACTGAATCCTATCTAAACCTCCTCCAACTAGTCTTTTGTTACTACATATGAAACGGATCCCTTGTACTTCTACAGACTCTGGTATTGAAACTCTCGGAGTGTCCATCTCTAGGTGTCATCGTCGTCAACCTCTACCCTACGGTGATATACTAGCACAACCGGCTGGATATCTTCTATGTGATCCTAATGGGGACGTTGACCTGGATCCATACCTACAAAATAAAAAATAGTTAGAGATTATAAACCTAGAATATGGAAGTCTTGACATTAGTTAATTAATTGTTTTCTTTTATTAATTTTAGTTTAACCTATCCCAAGGTCTACCCATTCAAACACAAGCACAACGAAGAATGATGCATGATTATTTTCTAGGTCTCTACCCTACAATGAGTATCCCCACATTTTGTAGCCATTATAAACATTATGTTTTGTGTATCACATCACAGGGGTCCCTAAACACCTATATATCAGCCAATATCCAATGTTTACATAACCTACTAAACTTGACTGACATTGTTTCCCAACCAACTCATGCAAACTCACCTATGCCTAACACCAAACTGCATCCTATCCCTCAACCAGACCTCTGATACCACTCTGTCACAACCCCATCCCAAGAAGGTGTACCCCTCCGAGGCCTACAATGTGTGAAGATAGATAATGACCACCGATTACTGCCTCCAATAGGCCCTAGGTTGGTGACTAGCAACGAGGGTATAGTAAACACACAAATAGGAGGCATTACCCTCTAAGATAACACATGCGAAAGAGAGAGATAAGATAGACACCAACTAACTCCAACTCATACTATAATATAAACAAAAACCCAAGTACACAAATGTTATTTCATGAAAAACTACTACAACTGAAAGAGGAAAAACTGAAAATAACCAAAATAAAGTAAAAACAGTAGCAACCACGAAGCCCAAACAGCTCCTACAACCCCAAGCTAGTAAGAACCAGCCTGATCTCCAACCTGCTCCAAGTGACCTGAAAAACTATTTATATAGACATATGGTGATTATATAAATATATGCAGTAAGATCCTCCTTGAAGCCTCTCGTGAAAAAGTAAAGAATTCAGGTGAAAGCACATTGAAAAACAAGTGAAACTAACTCATCACCTCAACAGGTATACTAAGTTCCCAGCCTCGCCATGGCTACTCTCACCAAGTATTGCATACAAGAGTATATAATATAATAAATAATATCAACGGTACCCCACAACTACTTCCCAACTGGTTTTCCGCTTTTCCCCAATGTCGTACGTCCTAAGCATCTCTCTCCAAAAAGGATTTCCTATAGACACCTGGGTGAAGCACCGCAACATGCACTTCCTACGAAAAAACTACCATGTCCACATAATCAAAGTAACCAGGTAGTTTCTAGGAGCCACCACAGCTTGCATAACGTGTATCATACATCAGGCTTTATACCTCAAGCCATTACAGCTCACACACTGAGTAAGGATCCTCAATCCATCACAGCCTATACCCGTTACGCCTATAGTAGTCCATACAAAACTACATCTAGAATATATGTGTGTGAATAACAACAAGCCATTACAGCCCTCGACACACATATATGGGGAAAACTAACCGTTGTTCCTACCAGCACAAGTAACTACCAAGAGAGGAGAGTGGGGCCAAAGGGGGTAGTCAGTCATCCATCCTCCCACCGGAATGTTGGAGAAAACACCCCAACAGGGCTCAGAATCCCTGGGTGTCTGTTTCCCTAACTAGTGAGGTGGAGTTGGATATAGAAACACAAAAATTATAGAACATAATATATCTCACAACCAGACTATGGGAATAACCATGTATTAAACTCAATTGCAGCTAAACTCTCTCGAACTCCCAGCTTCCACTTCAAAGACTAGGTATCCTATAAGAACACAACCATTTAAAGAGCCTGATTACATTCCTTAATTCCATTTTTATCAATTTCCCATTATTTTCATTAATTAATTAAACATTAATTATCAATTAACAATTTCCACTTTATATTTCATTAGCATCACACCCAACTTCCAATGTTTCTTTAATAAAATTGCAACCATAGCGTTGTGTCCTAAAAAGCTCCAACCCTGTGGGTTAACATATTTTATTCAATCATTTATTAATATCATTACATTCCCATATTCCCATACATTATAGAAAAACATTCTAATCTTATAAACACAAGTGGATCAACACAGTGAGTATGTGAACTACCCATCATGTATTTTCCACTTATAACAAGAGTGTAGACCCATCCTCCCTCAGTAATCTTAACACAAAAAGCACATGGCATACCTCATGTGTCTTCGCCCCTTTTGGAAGGAGGGTAAACAAGAGTAGATTCCTTGAGTAGTGGGGAATTTAAAGAAGATAAACAACCAACAAGAATCAGCAAGCATCCAAACATTCACATCGAACCTGTTCCACCATCTCTGGTATCCTCCCTGAAACCCATATGCATAAACCGATGAATCTCTCCACTCTAGGAATCAACTATTGCCACAACCAAAGGGCCTCCCAGCCCCCAAATATCACAACAGCCATCCAGGCCCACATCACCACACAAGAAGTAGGAAAACAAACATCATATCAACTAGGCTCTTGGACCTTAAACATGCAAGAGGGTAACTCAGAACCCTACAAAGAATTATCTTTTAGGAAAAAACAGTTCTTTAATCCATCTTGAAATAACTGATTTATTATCCGTAGGTTCCAAATTTGGGAAACCTAAATAGTATTCTATCACAAATTGAACTAGCTTGCATAATGCATCAATTTGATTAACATCAAATTGCAATAACAACCAGATTCATTTATATGCCCCTTTATCTTTATCCAATCAATTATCAATTAATTCAACCTTTACATTCATTACCAATTTTCATCAAGAAATAAATGATAACAAGGAAATCATATATATCACACTATCTATCAAAAAAAGAGGCAATAACATAAGATTTATATGAATTTATTTATCCAGTTCAAATATTTAATATGTCAATTCCATTATGATCCAGTGAGATAAATCATGATAACTCTAAATTTTTATATAAAAAAGAGAAGCAACGAATCCCCTAACTCAAACTGTTCTTTTCATTCTTTATACGATAATGATCCACACAAAGGATCATGATTGCCTCCTCATGTGACAACTACATCCACCCAAAGATGTCACAATATGACCACACTAACCGAAACCCAAGAAAAAACCATTAGAATCATAGAATTCATATACCATAACATGGAAATGATAAACGAGATAAGATGGAACTAAACAAACAATGATAAAACAATACTTATATAGATGATGGATCGACACTTGAAGCTTGCACCGAAACAGGGGGTGCGCATGCAGCAGGATGAAACATCAAGGGGAAACTATCTGAGGATTATGGTTAGATCACACTACTGTTATCAGAAAATGGAAATGTTCAATAATCTCAAACTAGGGAATAAGAAGTTATAAAAAGGTAGGACGATATCTCATCCCTCTAGAAGATTTATGGAGCACTGGTTTAAGATATGCTAGATTTTCCATTAAAAGCAGATCGCATTAAACCACACGGTTTGACCAAGTAAGGACATCCTGGGCCTCAGGAAAATTAATATAGGAGTTATGGGATTTGATTCAGCCTTAAATACCTTAAAACAAGGCCTTAAATGTGATTAATGTCAAAGAAAATGTTAAATCGATGAAACTGGAAAAATCTAGAAAATAGGAAAAGGAAACAGAGAACCATTCTGGAAACACTATAAACTCACGGATATGAGAACACTGTAGACGCACCATTTTGGAAACACTATAGACTCACCAGTCTAGAAACACTATAGACGCACCGTTCTAGAAGCACTGTTGACTCACTGGTCTGGAAACACTATAGACTCACCTGTCTGGACACAATGTAGACTCACCAGTCTGGAAACACTATAGAATCACCATTCTGGAAACACTGTCGACTCACTGTTCTAGAAAAAGAGTAGACTCACTGGTCTGGAAACATTGTAGACTCATAGATATGGAAACACTATTCACATAATGACTCATTGATCCTGGAAACATTGTAGAATCACCGGTCTGGAAACACTATTCACAGAATAACTCACCGAACTTGGACTCACCTATACTGGAAACAATTTTCACAGAATGAATCACCAATCCTGGACACACCAATCCTAGAAACATTGTTCATAGAATGACATATTGATCTGATGGTACTGTTCACATTGGTCTCAATGATGGAACTGTTCACATCGGTCTCACCGATGGAACGGTTCGCATCGGTCTCACCCATGGAACTCTTCGCAGAATTAGAAATTTGTAAAAGTGTTGGGGATAAGTCACCTTCACCACTAGAACACCTCAAACACTAGATTTCTGCAGAGGAATGGATAAGAGAGGTCTGGGCCATTAAATATCCAGTATTTTAAAAATCATTATATAGTGAAGATGGTTCCATTTCATATAGAAAGTAGTAGTGATTTAGTTGGAATTTAAAATTTTGATTTGACAAAGGATTACGAGCCTGATTATTTTCTAAATAGTATATGATCAGGTTGACATATAATTTT
The DNA here is from genome assembly GCA_963277665.1 of Viscum album. Lineage (NCBI taxonomy): Eukaryota > Viridiplantae > Streptophyta > Magnoliopsida > Santalales > Viscaceae > Viscum > Viscum album. The sequence goes on along the minus strand of OY728159.1, from coordinate 1,141,042,763 downwards.
GGAGGATGTATCTCTATATAAATTAAAGTTTCCATTTTCAAATATGGGATATATTTCTCATAATAATATTCATTAAATGGAAATATTAAAAAGATAAATAAAAAGGGGGGATATTGTGGATATTCACTTGATACAGAGAAGGGAGATATCATTCAATTTGAAATAAATAAAAAATAATAAGAAAAAAAATGAAGATCATTCTTTTGAGAACTAAAGGGGTATAATTACAAGATATCATATGAAATTTTTATTATAATAGAAATTTTTTTCAGGAGGTTATCTCACTAGAATATTGTAAAAGATGAGGTGATTTCTACATCATCTCTCATGTAATTTTCATCTCTTATTCCTGGAGGAAGAATAATTATTATAGGAGTAGTGAGGTCAATATTTTATAAAGGTAAGTATATTCATCATTTATTATTTGATGTTTTTTGAGATAGAGGGTCATTATTAATACTCTATATTTTAAAATAAAATAAATGTTCTTACTATTTTAGGATTATCAACACATTTTCAATATATACTACTTCCATTACCATTATTTTGATAAAACAATTAAATCTCTAATATCTATTTATTTTACATATTTAATACTTTACATCTATTTTATGGGAGATAGGGTGTTCCTAAAAAACATTGAACATGATACTTGGCATCGGTAAACTAAAAATATATACATTGTGATCCCCCCCCCCACACACACATCTTTTAGGGTATTAAACTTTATTGTGACCAATAATCGATAACAAAGTTTAAGGTTAGTGGTGAATATTTTATCTCTATTAAGTAATTTAAGTGTTTATCAACCATAAATTAATTTTTGTTTTAGAATATACTAGTTTATAGTTATGGAAAAAATAGATGCAACACTATTTCTGATCACTAGGAATAGATGCCAAAACAACTTCACTTTAGGGAATTTCATCTTCCATGGAAAGTCAAGATTTATCAAAAAAATATCAAAGGGATCTTGAGATTTATTAAAAGAGATAAAATTCATTGGGAGAAGAATTATCCAATTCCATATAAATAAGGGTTATGTTATGTAAATCCTTATACACAAAGTGAGAAAAACCTATAAACAATTATGAAGGTCACTCCAATATAAATTATTCTAAAATGCATGTACTATGGAACAATTATAGGGATTTTTGAACGAGCATGAATAAATATGTTGATGAATTATTTTATCCAGTAAACATCATTATTAATTTCATGTATAGACTCTGATAAAATATTGAAGATATAAAAAAGTTGAAGAGGATCCTAAAAAGGTTACTACTATATATTAATAAGAAATTCTGGGTACTCAAAGTCAAAAACACAAATTAGGTGACTCTGGAAAGAAATCACAAAACTCTTATTCTATATGAGATTAGGAATAATTACAAAAAATGTTGTAAAAATTTAGTTTTATCAATAAATAACATTCAAAGTAACGAATAAAATCACATTTGAGGATGATTCCAAGGAAAATGAAGTTGATGACGTGATGTATTTTATTTCCCAAAATATCAAAATAAGAAAAGGAAAATTTAAATTATTGTTTTCCAATTACTATTTTTAGTATGTAAAAGTTGGTTATCTCCCTAAAATATATTCAAATAAATTCTGATATGATGATGAAAATGAAAATACCATCAAAAAACCATTTGAGGGTGAGTAAATCAAGAGAATACCATAGAAGAAATTCTTTAAAAAGAAGAACTAATTTCCCATGAAGATTCCATATTAGAATAAATATAATTGAAATAGGTAGATTAATAAAAATACCTAAATGATGATGTTATTATGGATATCATAGATAGAACACAAGTAAAGAAAAATAGTGATAAATATTTTGAAGTCGATGGAATAGTAAACAACAAGGATAAACTTGAAGCTTTTCTTAATGAAATTTATTTTTAGATATCCAAGATAAATAAAAAAATAGATTGGTATGTGACTCTATGTATTATATATGTTAATAGGAAGAATATGTCTCTAAGTTCAAATATGAAATTTAATTACTAAAATATATAAATTATATAAACATAAAAAAGAAAATTGAGTATAAGATGAAAATTTATGAAAAATCCTGAATAATTGATGGATTATATGATTCAATAAAATATCACATTAAAATAATTTAGAAACTAGAAGGGGAAGTCATGTTGATGTGATTAAACCATGATGATTAGTAAATAATTTAAAGCCATGGTATGTTGTTTGGAAACTCTCATACACCATCCACAAAATAAATTAAAGAATTACATAGGGAGTCAATAGAAAAATTAGTTGATTGCCCACAATTGATGAACTTAAAAGATAAAGTAAAGTTAATTATGAGGATTTATTGTAAGAAAAAAAGTATGTTGATGAAAACCCACAAGCACCTAATCCTTCGAAGAAGTTTTTTTAATTAATCACAACAACATTACTCAATGTTGGGATGAGTTAGAATATCCTATAGTGATGGATGATTCCATAGAAAGTACCTTATATATATGTATTAATCCTCCTTCCCGACCATTCTATGGGTGGAGGGGGACTCTCTTCTACTTCATCTTTAACCAATCCCAAATCCTTCACCCCCTTCTTTCCTTCATAATCACTTCTTCCTTTTCCTTATATTCTAATTTTTCTAAAGTTCCTCTTAATCAGTAATAGGACTTTGAATTAAAATCTCTATTTTTTATGGATAACTTATTCTTTATACCTACCTTATATTTCATAGGAATCTTTATTCATATAAAAATTGGCATCAATGGATTCCTTTGAAAGACTTTTCAATGGATCATGGGGTCTGAATCATTGAGAATTAGTAAAGTTACTGTAATGTTATCATATTATGTTCTCATTTTCATGTGAAGAATACATTACCTTTTCAAGGTTAAAATCTCAATGACATGTTGATGGTATTTAATTATCCCTCCTTAGATGATCCTTTTATTTCCATGTGAATTTGGACCCCCCACCATTCATTAATATCTTGATTTCATTTCCACGTTTTCCCCATCCCTTCCACAATCTTGTACTACAAAAAATATAAGGTAACATAGTTTGTAGATTTTTGAGAATTTATAGTAATTCCTTGTAAATGTTTCTTATCTATGATTTTCATATTTATATAAATTAGGATTTTTCACATCATCTAGTTTAATCAATTTGGATTGAAGTTCGTTGGGCCTAGTGTTTCATTTATTATCAATGATGTTTAAATATGTGTTTGGTGTGCTAAGGATGAAGTGATGATGAATAATTTTGATGATTATTTGTGATGTTATTAAATTTCAAATATACGTTCTTAGGAGATCCCATTGTATACAACAAGTGGAAGACCACAAAAATTATTATTTTCATGAAGTGAATAAGTGGCTTATAATTCCATAAAAATTTATTTATATATTTAAATAATAGATAAGGAATATTGTCTTGAGATTATATTATACTCATAGAATATAAGGGAATTTATTTTATGGGATATTAACAAAAAATTAGGTACAACCATGGAAGGAAACATGGCCTAAATAAACCCCACATGTTGTAGGATACCACAATCATGTGGGGGAATCAGTCCAAGTCACCCCATGCATGGAAGAAGATATTTAGGGTGGGCCTATGTCCAAGGCCCATGGTAGAACGCTCCCAAAATATCATGCATGGGTATATGTATGGGACCCCAATAGGATGATTATTCTAGCAGATATTATCTTCTGTGGTTTGTGAAGGTGTATGAGTGTTTTTTCTTCATCCTAAACTCAAAGTAGTAGTGGGAGGACATGATTAATAAACTTTATCCCATAATAGAAAAATTTATAATATGGGATATGAAAGGGTGGGCTACTATTTATGCATTTAAAATATTATATAAATAATTTGAGATGCTCGATTTAGCATATATAAACCATCCTAATGCTTGAGAGCATCTTCTTCCACCTTTAACATAGCTCAAAGGATTATAGTTGGCATACTTTCATTGATCAAGCCTGAGGTTGCCATGGATAATCTTTGATTTGGATAAAGAGATAATTAGTCTTTAAATCTCGATGCATGTAATATCTATCTTCCATGCATGATAATAAATTGAATAAAAATATTAAGTATAATGAATATATTAGTTATACAAGGTCATTTAGGTAAAAGGAGGGGTTAGATATTAAGTGAGGAGAAGCATGTGATCCTCTTAGGATTATTATGAGGGTTTCAAGATGAGTAATAAATAGAAATCATGATTCCACTATTCTCATAATTGAATATTTGTGATATATTAAGATATTCAATTTTTATGAAATTCGGGACTCTGCATTAATTATGGAGGATCGAAGCGACATAAAATCTATGAATAGGGTGGTTAAGTCATCATGTGATGATGAAGGTATTCAAATGAGGATTAAATGTAGGTTCATAATACTTTATTGACAAAAGGTGAGATTTTTATGGTCATGAGGCCGCATGATGTTTGTTTTTCACATAAATAAATAAAGAGTATAAAATCATTCAGGTGTTTGAGATGCATGCATGCAGGGTGATCTATGGAATATCACTTAGTGGTGAGATAAGAAGAAGTATACCATATAATATTAAATTTTTTTATTGGAGACATGTAAAAGTACATCATAGAGGTCTCAGAAAATGAAAACCAAGAGTTTCCCCTAAATAAATTCCCTCACCTCCCATGGGAAAGGACCCCAAGATAGAATAATCCAAATTTGGAACATCATGGGAGGACATGGAAGCTAAGAAATCAGAAACATGATTCCCCTTATGCCAGAAATATAAGTGAGTGTTATAATTATGAAGAAGATACTTGCACTTTTGGATTAAATAGATAACTAGTTAGGGGGAATAATAGGTGCCTTTGAGGGATATCTAAATAAAATTTGACTCTGTTTCCACTTTTGATAGTTGGATGTTCTGATATTTTTAAATTTCTAGGCCATTAATATGGTCCATGGCCTCATCAATAAGGTAATCACTGGCCCTATAAAAATAGTTGAATGAATACAACACCGATATAGAAGGGATGTGAACCACACCCCCACCCCTAATATTACCCTGGTTGAAAGCACAATTTGTGTTGATTTTAAACCCTTGGGAGGGAGGGTTCCAATGTAACAAATGACTAGATTTTTGTGGAGACATAAAGATTTAGGGGCTCCAGGATGACACATGCCTCTTGAGAGAAGGGGAAGCCTCATGCTACTTCAAAAGGTCCTCCAATTATGCAACAAGATAGCGAGCCTTAACCACCAAATCCATCCCCAAGGGAGGGTGTCCCTCATTCCTAACATGGTTTTGGTCCTTCTAGGGAGACCAACATCCCGCAGCATGGAGAAACACACCATAAGTCATCTATATTGTATTTTTGTCATCACCCCCAATCCATAGTTTAGAGAATCCCTCAAACAAGTTTTTCTAGTGTGTACTAACCATGAACTCTTTTAACTCATGTCGTAAGAGAGACACTCAGTCACTCTAAACAAATAGGTGGATCATGGTCTCCTCTATTAGAACAAAATAAAAAGAGAACTTTGAATCCATATCCACACCTCATTTTCAAACGGATTCATCTGTTGGATTCATAGAGTTGTGAATCCAACAAAGAAAAAAATGAATAGTGAAGGGATATACTTACACCAGATATTTCTTCCCCATGTATCACTAGTATATTGCATAAAAATAGACTTCTTGTAGGCCTTGGATAAAAACTTACCTAAAGAGGACTCGGTAATGATGCACTGATCAGCAAACTCATCAAGCTGAAAATATGGAAGGATTCTTGAGTCTAGTTATAATGAATTTATTGACACGGTACATAAGAAATTACGATTCTAAAATATCATGGATAAATATAAAAATATTATCCTATAGTAGATTAATCCTTGCAAAAAGATGAATTATTCTGTTTGGTGTTAGAAGAAAATGGAGTCTCTCGGTTAGAACCAAAGTAAAAAAGTCTTTTGGTTAGAGAAAAAATAAAATGGAATCTCTCGGTTGGATATAGAGAAAAAGTATTTTAGTCGGATCTGAATGAAATCTTAAAAAGTTGTTTGATAGTAAATATTATAATTAAGAATCCATGTTATGATAATAACCAACATGGAAAAGTGTGTTTCTTTACAAAAAAACCTTATAAATATTTTTTGATGTTATCTCTATATTTATTTCAGCATATGAATCAACAATATGATATATCACTAAGTTTATTTAAAAACTTAACATGTTTGAGAGGTTTAATTCAAAGAAAAATAATTCATAAAATGAGTATTCCATAGATTCACCCCCTCCCCCCCCCCCTCATGGAACCTTATATGGCTTAGGTCTATTCAAGTGGTATCAAAGTTCTATTCACCTATAAATATCCAACCATATTTATAATATGGAATTTTATAAAGATATCAATGAAATTATCTACCTTCCTTCAAGAAATTACAATAAAGAGTAATGTTAAGAAGAAGGGGAAACAATTTATCAAGAAGAAGAATCTATCCCATAATTTGTGCTCTGAAATCACAGTAAAACATTAACCTTGTGTTATTTATAATTCTAAACCTCCTATGGATATATAATATGCTCTTTTATACTCTCATATGAAGCTGGAAAAGAAATGTGATTCTATTTATGAATAGAAACAACATCAAATCATTATTCCAAGGAATCCTTATTCAATGATAATGAAGACCAAGGTAAAAGCACACATGAAGTTTACTATTCAATACTAAAATATTTTACCAAGGAAATAAAAATATTAAGAAAATAACAAGTGGCCTTAAACTTGATAATAAGTAAAATGGGAACCAATATGAATAATCAAAGTGATATGATTAAAGATATTTCCCATGAAATTCTAAAACAAATCGCCCTAAATAGGGAGATTAATGTTATCATCATATCTCTTAAAACTATACTTCAAGAAAAATTACATTTAGGTTTGAATACAGCATCATTTTTTTCATAGTTGAAAGAAAAATATATGAAAATAATATATATTGAGGAGAAGATTAACACATCCAAATAAAAATTGATAGTTCCTCCAAAACCTATCTCAACTTGTGTACCAAAAGAGAGAATCCCAAATCACAAATTTGCAAGTAAAATATTGACCAATAAAAAATCTAGAACATTGATTCCAAAAATTATAAAAGGACCAAGGTGTTATTATTATGGTATATTTAAGAATATAATGAGTACATGTTTTTAAATCAACAATCCTAGAGATGTTAGAATAACTTAAGAAATGCCAAAATCTCAAACAAGGAGACACAAAATGAGGAACGGAATTCATGGACATATGTATTTTACATGGAATAATTCATGGAAGGGTAATGAATACATATGGATAAGCTTCACTCTTATGACTTAACGATAGATTTCTTATCCTATAAATGGGTATATCAAGAAATAAAATAGGCTTAATGTTTTGGAAAATTAAAATGATCCATAACAAATGTTGTATCAAGCACCAATATCTAAGCACTCACATCAACACTCTTGGTGGAAAATAAAAAAATTAGAAATATTTTTTTCATGTTGTAAAGGAGGTGGAAAAAGATATTCCATAAAAATAAGTTCATTAGAATAACTTATTTTCACAATCAATGAAGCTTGTCAATAAGAATGAATCCACATCCCATAATTATCATTTAAACATAATATCATAGAGAAAATAAATATTTATCAGATTTATACTATATCCATCAACACAAAATAAATTTAATATTTTGAAATAAGACTTTGGAAGATACAATTTAGAAGGACACAACCCCAACATATATATGAAAATGTTGGAAGGAGAAGTTTCTTCTTCAGTGAAAGGGAATTGGTTTCAAATGAAATTCAATGGTAATACTTGTGAGTATTCTTGTAAGATTGATAATATCAAAAATGATTTTCTATTTTTTTCCACATCAACTAAAACTAGATAAACAATTATAGGTGGATAAGAAACTTTATAAATCTAAAAGAAATCAAGTGATCTCTAACAAAAGATATGAAATTTGATGATAATTTTTTCACAATTAGAAAATTAAAGATCCAAAAAATGATGTTTGAAATAATTATTCAACACAAATAGGTTGTGAAAGGGAATAAATAATATATTCAAACTGATGATAAAAACAAAATAAATCTTCTAGATAAATATTCCCACTCTATAATTGGTTTAAAATAATGGATCAGATTGAGAGGATAATCTCAGTAAGAATGTCATTTTTGAGATATTTATAGGTTCTCTTTATCCTTATTATTTTATGTGTTATGAGTTAACATTTTGGTAATTAAAGGATTATTGTTGTTCATAATAGAGTTCATTATTATCCATGACGGTAAAGATGATTACATCCCTTGAGGGGGGAGATTTTATGAGACATATGGTATTCAAATCACACTCTAATCATTTTTTCGTTAATTATATTCAAGAATGGGGAGTTATCGGTTGACGGGAAAATAAAAAAATGGGGATTTATTCTAGTTCACTTTAAATTTATGATATTTTTTAAATTATGTGAATTATTTCTAAATTCTTTGAATAAACTGACCCCTATCTCGAGAATTGATTAACACTGAGATTGATATCGCATGTGAGTATGTTTTAAGGATATCTAGACAAACATGGTTATTTCACTCTTGTTTTATAAACATGGTTATACCAAAGAGACTTATATTTATCTAAATAAATTATCTTTTCTAAGTATCGTGTTATTTCGTACCATTCTTCTAAAATATGTGAATAATATTTTGAGAAGAAAGACTTGATGATAAGACACCAATTTATCCTTTACATTTGATTTTCAGTGGGGGAGAAAGTTTTGATTACACAAATTTAATTTTAAATATGTGAGGATATATTGAAAAATAAAACAAAGGGGAGGTTTTTAGTCCTAGTGTTTCATTAGTTTTCAATGATATTTGAACATGTGTTTGTTGTACTAATGCTTAAGTGATGATGAAAAATTATGATTATTTTTTACATTGATCTTAAATGTTAATGACATGTGCTTAGAAGATCACATTCCATACAAAAACTGGAAGACCATGAAAATGCTTATTTTCATAAATTGAAGAATATGTTTCTTATTCAATGAAAAAATATATGTATATATTTACGTTATGCAGAATTAGTTTTAGCTTGCTATAATATTCTACACTTAGAATATGATGGAATTATTTTTGGGAGATATTAATGAAAATATAGAGCTAACCATATAAGTCCACATGGCCTAACTCAACCCCACACATGTGGGTGGAGACCTAAACCACATGGGGGAATCAGTCTAAGAATCCCACGCATAGTGGTGGATATTGAGGGTGGGCTAGTGTATAACACCTGCAGTAGCACATTCTAGAAATTACGTGCATTTTCCTATGTATAAGGCTCAAGGAGGCCATCTATTCCACTGCCAAGAAGCCTATATAGTTTTTCAATGTGTATGGTTGTTTATCCCTCATGACCAGCTTGAAGTGGTTGTGGGATGAATTGATTAATAAACCATATCCCAAAACAAATGAATGTTTGATGTGGGATAAGAAAGTACATGTTATTATTACCTCATTTAAAATTTTATAGAAATAATGTGATCTTTTAGATTGTTCTGATCTTGACCATCCAATCACTTGACAGTGTCATCTTGCACCTCCATAAATTATTTAAGGATTTTGGTTTATGTACTTCCATCGATCGAGCTCGAGGTCACCATAGCTCTTATGATATTCTGGTAAAGAGACTATGAGGATTTTAATCTCAATTAATTAAATCAATATCTTGAACTCATGATAATATATTGAAGAAAGATCTTTGGAATAATGAAAACATTAATCGAAGAAAGTCCATTTGGATAAGAGGATTTTGAGATGAAGTGAGGAGAATAATTTAATCATCATCACATACATATGAGGATGTCACCTTGAGTAATAAATTGAAATCATGATTCAAATATTCTCAACAAAGAATATTTATGATATACTGGTATCCTTGGGGTTTATGGAAGTCATAACTTGACATAAATTCTGAAGGATTCAAGAAAAATGAAATCTATGAAAATAGTGGTTGAGTATTATTGTAATGATATAGGTATTAAAATAAGGATTGAATGTAGGTTATTAATACTACATTAACAGGAGTTGATCCTCTGGTGGGAATGAGGCCACATGATTTTTCTTTTCATGTAATGAAATATATAACCCAATATTATTTGGGTGTTTGAGATTCATGAATGTATACATACAAGTTGAGCCATGGAATATCACTTAGATGTGAGAAGAAAAATTTTACCCTAACCCATGGGTATCTTATTTTATTTTTCGGAAGAAACGAAATACCCAACATAATTCATGGGTAAACAACTGATCAACATGATGATTAATTAAATACAAACCATTTGGGTATTTCATAATGAGAATTAAATAATAATACCCATGGACATTGAGTCATTTTAAATGAGTAATATTAACACCCACATAATTTGGTTATTAATATTTGATAAAGGTTAATAATAAATGTGTTTATTCATAACACATTTAATTCAATGGTTTAAATTGACAAATTAATAATATAATTTAAAAAGTAATTACTGAGATCACATGAATATCATTTGTATATAAATCAATTCATATAAGTGATGAATAATTTACAATAAATTTAAATATCTTTTGAGTTACCAATTCATTTTTGTATCAAATAGAGAAATAGTTTGAATCCAAGAGCCTTTTGAATAAGAATAATCTTGGGTACCTAAGCATTCAAAGATTAAGGATAATTTAGATTGCACCAAATCTGGAGGGATTTTTCAAACCTATTATTATGAAGATCATGAGCAGGTACATGACCAAATTAGGTTTAAAAATATAATTGGAGAATATAAAAAGAGCATATTATAGTAGATCAATACTTGAAGAAAGTTGAATTCATCTGATTGGTGCCAGAAGAAAATGGAGTCTCATGATTAAAGATGAAGAAAAATGTATTTTGGTTGGTGCCAAAAGAAAATCAAGTCTCTCGATTGAAGATGTAGTATAAGCCTTTTAGTTGGAGATAAAATAAATTGTAGTCACTTATTTGATAGTGAATATTATAATCGAGAATCCATGTTGGTAGAAATAACCAACATGAATAGAAGTATGTCTTTATACCAACCCATGTAAATATGGTGGCTTTTCATCTATCTTATTATTTATTCATACAAAGTGTGATTGTGAGATATAATTGAGTGGATTGATAACCTTATCAAGTTTGACAGCATCAATTAAATGAAAAAAAATCATAAAACAAGTGTTCTATTGATTCCCCCCCCCCCTCTCAGTGGTTCCTTATTCAGCCTGGGGATCAACAAGGTTGATAGAAAGTTTCTTCCAACTAGGTAGTTCATTTTGAATCTAGGGTTAATTTCTATTTCTCTTAATTTAAATTGTTGAACCTATATCAAGGATATTTTGTTGTCCTATGAGGAATGATCTGTAACGACCCAATCTTTTTGAGTATTATATTAACTTACTCTTAATGATTTAATAAGATGTTAATGGTTAATGCAGAAAGGGGAGTTGATAGCTTCATCCAGTAGACTCGACCCTTATGAAGCCCACTTATCAGAGCTTGGGAAGGAGGTAGCATCTGTGGGCTTCGCTTTGGACCAAGCCCAAGCCGAACTCCAGCGTGTCAAGCTTGAACGGAAACGCCTGCGGGAGAAGTTCAAGTTAGTAGAGATTACTACTAGGGCAATGTTATCTGAGCCTCCCTCAGATTCTCTCACCATAGCACACCTTACACTCAGGTCTTATGCTGGTGTTATAAAGGGCTATATGACGAGACCCTAGCTTCCTTGTGTAGTCCTTTCAGGTGAATAAATTGAGATTTCTTCCTTTAGTGATGTTTTTGAAATTTCAAATGTCCGGATAATTTTAGAATGTATTTTATTGATGAATTTCGAAAAAAGGATATTTTAAAATATTTATGTAAACCCTAAATAACTAATGATGTGTAATGATTTTCAAAAAATGGTCTTCTACAAAAGTGTTCAGTAAGGAATTTGGAGTCTAATAAGATCAACTTAATTTTTGATGAATAGTAAATTATGAATAGTAATTTTACGCTTAGGATTAGTAATGTGACCAAATGGATTAGTAATCTCACTTAAAGAAAGTTTTAATATAATTTAGACACCTAGATTAAGTAATGTGATTCAATAAAATGGTTAAATAATGGTTTCATAAATTATTAGTCAAGTATTAGTTTTTTCGGATGAATAGTGTTTTTTAATTAAAAATTTAATTAAAAATAATTATAAAATTATTTTTATAAAAATGACTTTATTTTTGAACTCAGAGCATCGATATTATGTTATGGTAATTTTTGGGGATTTTTCTGAAAAAAATGAATTTTCGATGAATAGTGTTTTTATTTAAAAATTAAATTAAAAATATTTAGAAAATTATTTTTATAAAATGGAGTTCATTTTTGAAATCATAGCATTGATATTTGGTTAATGTGTAACTTTGGGATTTTTCTGAGAAAGTTGAATTTTCAGTGAATAGTAAAAATACAGTTTTAGGGTTTCGGTATGTTTAATGACATCATAACGGTGTCATGATGATGTCATGAAATATTTTGAGGTTTGGCCGGACAAGGGTGATGAATTATTGTTTTGGGGGCCCCATGTGGCCTAACTCCATGATAAATGCCAAGGGAGAGCACATGGGTTTGAGAAAAGCACATGTGAGGTGTCCCTTGGCCATTAATGCTTTGTCCCCTCACTTTCCCTATAAATTCCCACCCTTTCCTACCTTAGTTTTCACTCCCAACTCTCCCCCAACGAAGTTATGGTCTTCTTACCTTCCAAGGAGTCCTCCCAAGGTGCCCCCAAGCCCTCAAGGTCCAATCCTTTGAGTTTCAAGAGTCACGTTTTAAGGTAAGGGATCTGACCCCTCTCTTTCTTTTCATGTAATCTCTTTTTTGTCATTCCTATTATGCTCCTTGTTTTTATGTGAGAGGATGTTCTTTTATATTCCTCTTACTGCCCTTTCTTGTTTATATGATGAGAGATCCCATCTTACTCTCATCATTTCGTTTTATGAAAGTTTAAGTGACGCCGTTAGGCTGCCGAATTTTTAAGGGATTCTTTCACCCTTCTCATTTTTCAAGTTCGATTTTCATGTCAAGTCTTTCAAGTTTCTTTTTATTATGTTGGGGTATTATCTCTATATCTATAATACTGATCTCTTATTATCATATGATGAGGGACCCTATTTGATCTTTTCAAATCATTTTCTTTTGAAGTTAAGTGACGCCGTAAGGCTGCCGAATTTTCATAAGAGAAATCTAATCTTTTTTCCTTCCATGTTTTTCATTTCAAATGGTATGTCCCTAAAATTTCATTACCATGTCCATATGTCCTTCTTATTCTTTCACCCTACTGTTTTATGGATCATTTATGAGTGGGTGACCCATGTCCCCTCTCATTTCAAGGTTTTTTAAAACCCCGAAACTTAGCCGTTATGCTGCAGAATTTTCCCCTCAAAATGTCTCTCTCTTTTCTCAAAAATTATTTTATGTTATAAAGTTAATACTCAAAGCTCTTATTTCTACAAGTGTATTCACATATATATCAAAATGTTCCATTTTAAATTCTGGGATTTACATACATGAGACCCGCTTTCCCTTTCCGTGGGTTTAAAGTGACGTAAAGATCATGTCTTTAAAGCAGTTTTTAAAACATTATGATTATGAAATGAAACCCATTTATTTTATGCTATGTGGGTTAATTATGAAATGTTTGATGATGCTATATGTGGCTCACATGATAATAAAGTCAAATTTAAGGGTGTGCCCTGATAGCGCTCCAATGCATTGGGTAATGATGTAACCACTAGAGATTACAATTTTCACGATACCTTGGTGAATAACCATGGTAATTTTCAAATAACACCTTGGGGATGGACCTTGGTGATATGTTCATGATTGTCTATGTTAAATGATGTAGCCACATCTTCAAGTTACAAAAAATGTTATTTTTATTATGAAATGCCTCATGATTTCTTTCTCATGCCTTAAAGTTCTTTTCATGTCCTTATTGAAGTATCTCAAGTTCACATGTAAAATGTTCCTCTTGTTTCCCTTACTGGGCCTTCTGCTCACCCTTTCTTTTGATGTATGTCCCCAGGTTATGAGATGCAGTAGTGAACCTAGAATGAACTTAAGGATACGCCTTTCAAGTGTTTAAGAAGAATGTTTTATGTTGTTTTCATGTATTATGTTCCTGGTTTCCAAGACACTAGACCTTAAAGATTCTCAGTTTTGTGTAATGTAATGAAAGTTTATGTTATAAAATGGAGGGATGTCATAGTTGGTATCAAAGGATGGTTTAGTTATTTGTGGAAATTAGGATATAAAAACTTTAGGAAGAACCCTATAGAAATGTTTAAATATAGGAAAACTTCCTGGTATTTTGGTAAGTATTGAGTAAGTAGTTTATCAAACAAATACATCCATGTCTGGATACGAGCAGGTAGAGGCGGCTCTGGCACAGATGTACATAGGGGTGAAACCCGAAAACACCGCTTTGAGCTAGACTCGAACGGGAACTGGTGCACGATAACGGGCCTTGCTGCACTCTTGGTTACGACACTCCCGGGGGATATGTTTGGTTAATCACATGCTTTTTATGAATCATTATGAAGGAATTATAGAGAACTATAATTGTCTAAGCACGAAGTATTAGTTAAAAGATTCATAAATGAAATAAGTTTCTCACTAAGGTTTTATTCTTTTAGAAAATGGCGGGAAATAGGAGAAACCGTGCCGATGGTGACCGCAATGCACCATGTGCTGACGGCCCTCCGATGGAAGCCGGAATGGAAACATTCATGCGAATGATGAACCAACTGACTCAAGTTATGAGTAATAACATAAATCAAGCTGAGAGGCCGACCTCACCACGAAGGGAACAACTTTCTGTTGAGTCCTTCATGCGTCAACGACCACCAACATTCAGTGGATCTACTGACCCATTGGTTGCGGAACAATGGATAAGCTCCATTGAAAAGATCTTTTCTGTACTTCATTGTTCGGAACAAGAAAAAGTCACCCTTGCTATTTACCGCCTAGAGGGAGAAGCTGATCAGTGGTGGTCACTGATCAAAAACACGAAGCCACGAGGAGAGATGGAAGCTATGGAGTGGGAAGAATTTCGGGGGATTTTCTTTAACAACTATTTCCCTCATTCTATGAGTACGAAAATGGAGAAAGAGTTTCTCGAGCTGAAGCAAAAGGAGAACGAATCTGTCGGAAGCTATGAGATGAACTTCACAAGGCTTTCCCGTTATACCTCAAGCTTTGTCATGGACCATAATGGGAAGTTTGATAGATTCTTTGGCGGACTACGACCACATCTGCGGAAGAATCTAGCCAACAGGGACTACGATAGCTATGAATAAATAGTTCTAAGTGCTATGAAAGTTGAACTAGAGTTTGGGGAGACACAATGGTCTCACAAATCTAATGAGAAGAAGAGAACTCTAGAACCAAGCCTGTGAAGAAGTTTTGATCAGGAAAGAGGTGGAAAGCATATGCAACATGCCACATGCAATAAATGTGGGAAGAAGCATCCGGGGAACTGCTTGATCGGAAGTGGCAAGTGCTATAGGTGTGGAAAAGAAGGCCATATTTCTCGGAATTGTCGTGGTGATGTGAAGCCTCAACTTCCCAACACTAACGACAGAGGAAAGATGGTTCCGGCCCTACCCGAAGTCACTTGCTTCAAGTGTGGACAGCTTGGGCACTTTGCTAACCAATGTCCAAATCCGAGGGCGGTGGAGGGGAATCACCATCAACCTCAATAGAGGCCAAGAGAGAAAGGTAGTGCTTCCGCTATCACAACAGCTAAAGTTGAAGTTCCGAAAGATGTGGTAGCAGGTACTCTTGTTGTCCTCTCAAAACTATCAAGTACTTTATTTGATTCTGGTTCTACGCATTCCTTTATTTCCTCCAAGTTTGCAAGGAATATAGAATCAATCCCCGAACTGCTAGAGGTAGAGTTGTCGGTCAAGACTCCAAGTGGGATTATCCTTGCATCAAAAGTATTTAGAGACTCTAGTGTTTACTTTGGTGAGCTCAATCTTATCACAAATCTTGTAGTCATTCCCATGATGGAATTCGACATTATACTAGGGATGGACTGGATCTCAAAGTATAATGCTAAGATCAAATGCAGAAGTAAGGAAATCTCAGTAGTCTTGAATGAACGACCTATAGTTATCTTCCAAGGAGAGATATCCCGAACTGATCCCAATCTAGAAGCACCTCTCATAGATTTCTTTATGGAGTTAATCGGTGATGATGAAGAAGGGAAAGGGAGCATACAAATTGAAGATGTTCCGATTGTTCAGGAATACATGGATGTATTTCCTGAGGAGTTACCTGGACCTCCCCCAGAAAGAGAGGTAGAGTTCTCCATTGAACTCATACCTGGGTCTCAACCGATATCAAAGACTCCGTATAGAATGGAAAATGTGGAGCTAGAAGAGCTAAAGAAACAACTCCAAGACTTGTTGGAGAAGGGGTTTATCCGACCGAGTGTGTCTCCTTGGGGAGCACCAGTTCTCTTTGTGAAGAAGAAGGATGGATCAATGCGGCTATGCATTGATTATAGAGAACTGAACGGGATCACAGTGAAGAATAGATATCCTCTTCCAAGAATTGATGATTTATTTGACCAACTTCGCGGGGCTCAATTATTCTCTAAGATTGACCTTCGATATGGTTATCATCAACTGAGGGTGAAGAAGGAAGATATTCCAAAGACTGCCTTCCGATCAAGATATGGGCATTATGAGTTTACTGTTATGCCCTTCGGCTTGACTAATGCTCCTGCTATTTTCATGGATTTGATGAATAGAGTCTTTAAGGACTACCTTGATAACTTTGTGGGAGTTTTTATTGATGATATTTTGATATATTCAAAAAGTCGTGAGGAGCATGAAGATCATCTGAGGGTTATTTTGAAAACTCTACGGAAGGAGAGGCTCTTTGGGAATTTCAGCAAGTGTGAGTTTTGGTTACAACAAGTGGCTTTCTTGGGGCACATCGTAACCAATGAAGGAATCTCGGTTGACCCTGCAAAGACAATGGTTGTGGAGGAGTGGCCTCAACCCACAACAGTAACTGAGATTCGTATTTTCCTTAGTTTAGTGGGATATTATAGGAGGTTTGTGAAAAACTTTTCACGGCTTTCTAATCCACTAACCAAGTTGACTCGAAAAGGGGTTAAGTTCATATGGACAAAGGAATGCGAGGAAAGTTTCCAAGAGCAGAAGAAGAGATTGGTTACTGAACCTGTGTTAACACTACCCTCTATCGGAGAAGGATTCGTTATTTTTAGCGATGCATCTCTGAAAGGTCTTGGGTGCGTCCTCATGAAAAATGACAAAGTAATTTCTTATGCATCTCGACAGTTGAAGATTCATGAGCAGAATTATCCTACGCATGATCTAGAGTTGGCGGCAGTTGTTTTTGCTCTAAAGATATGGAGGCACTATCTTTATGGGAAGAAATGTGATATATACACTGACCACCAAAGTCTAAAGTATATTTTCACACAGAAAGAATTGAACATGAGACAAAGGAGATGGTTGGAGCTTATTAAAGACTATGATTATTCAATTCATTATCACCCTGGAAGAGAAAACAAAGTCGCGGATGCGTTAAGCAGGAAAGATCCTGTTGTCCTGGCCACAATGAGGATCTTAGGATATCCCTTGATTAAAGATCTAGTAAAACTGGACATGGGAATTATAAGGAAAGGGACATCATCAACCCTATCCCAAATGATTTCTCAACCTTCATTACTAGAGAAGATCAAGAAGGCTCAAGAAGAAGATCCTTTGCTGCAGGAGAAGTTCGAGGCTGTAAAGGATGGGAAGTTCCCTGATTTCAATATTGATCAAGAAGTTGTATTGAAATTTCGTACAAGACTATGTGTTCCATCTATTCCGAAGATAAAGAAAGAACTGATGGATGAAGCTCATAGCTCTACTTTCTCTATACATCCGGGAAGCACTAAGATGTATAGAGACCTTCGTGATCATTATTGGTGGGATAACATGAAGAGGGAGATTGTCGATTACACTACAAGGTGCCTGGTGTGTCAGCAAGTAAAGGCAGAAAGACAACTTCCTAAGGGGGTATTACAACCGCTACCCATACCAGTATGGAAGTGGGATAATATCACCATGGACTTTGTAACTGGTCTCTCAAAAACATCCAAAGGAAACAATGCGATATGGGTTATTGTGGACCGTCTCACCAAGACAGCCCATTTTATCTCTATTCGGGAAGATTTATCTCTGGATCAGCTTGCCAAGATATACGTGAAGGAAGTGGTAAGGCTGCATGGGATACCACTATCCATCGTATCTGATCGTGACCCAAGATTCACATCAAAATTCTGGAGAAGTCTTCAGCATGCTCTGAACACTGAATTGAATTTTAGTACGGCCTATCATCCTCAAACTGATGGCCAATCTGAAAGGACTATTCAGACACTCGAAGACATGTTGAGATTATGCTCAATGGAATTTAAAGGTGGATGGGATCAAAACCTCTCATTAGGTGAGTTCTCCTATAACAACAGCTTCCATGCGAGTATTCAGATGTCTCCCTATGAAGCTCTGTATGGAAAGCGGTGTAGAACTCCTACTTGTTGGGATGAAACTAGTGAGAGGAAGCTTCTTGGTGCTGATCTCGTGCAAGAGATGACGGAACAGGTTCATGCCATCCAGCAACACATAAAAGCTGCTCAGAGTCGGCAGAAGAGCTATGCTGACAATCGACGAAGAGACTTGGAGTTTGGTGTTGGTGACAAAGTCTTCCTTCGAATCTCTCCATGGAAGAGAGTCATGCGGTTTGGGAAGAAAGGGAAGCTCAGCCCTAGTTACATTGGCCCCTATGAAATCCTTGATCGCATAGGAGCAGTGGCCTATCGTCTAGCACTTCCACCGAACCTAGCTCAAGTTCATGATGTCTTCCATGTATCTCTCTTGAGGAAGTACATACCCGACCCTTCGCATGTACTAAACCCAGAGGTGGTACAACTTGAACATGACCTCTCTTATGAAGAGCAGCCAGTAGAGATCTTAGACCGTAGAGACAAGGTTCTACGAAACAAGACTACCCACCTTGTGAAAGTGTTGTGGAGGAATCATAAATATGAAGAAGCGACTTGGGAGCCTGAGGAAACGATGAAGCAAAAGTACCCTCACCTTTTCGGCTAGGCCTCAAGTATAAATTTCGGGGACGAAATTTCTTAAGGGGGGAAGAATGTAACGACCCAATATTTTTGAGTATTATATTAACTTACTCTTAATGATTTAATAAGATGTTAATGGTTAATGCAGAAAGGGGAGTTGATGGCTTCATTCAGTAGACTCGACCCTTATGAAGCCCACTTATCAGAGTTTGGGAAGGAGGTAGCATCTGTGGGCTTCGCTTTGGACCAAGCCCAAGCCGAACTCCAGCGTGTCAAGCTTGAACGGAAACGCCTGCGGGAGAAGTTCAAGTTAGTAGAGATTACTACTAGGGCAATGTTATCTGATCCTCCCTCATATTCTCTCACCATAGCACACCTTACACTCAGGTCTTATGCCGGTGTTATAAGGGGCTATGTGACGAGACCCTAGCTTCCTTGTGTAGTCCTTTCGGGTGAATAAATTGAGATTTCTTCCTTTAGTGATGTTTGTGAAATTTCAAATGTCCGGATAATTTTAGAATGTATTTTATTGATGAATTTTGAAAAAAAGATATTTCAAAATATTTATGTAAACCCTAAATAACTAATAATGTGTAATGATTTTCAAAAAATGGTCTTCTACAAAAGTTTTCAGTAAGGAATTTGGAGTCTAATAAGATCAACTTAATTTTTGATGAATAGTAAATTATGAATAGTAATTTTACGCTTTGGATTAGTAATGTGACCAAATGGATTAGTAATCTCACTTAAAGAAAGTTTTAATATAATTTAGACACCTAGATTAAGTAATGTGATTCAATAAAATGGTTAAATAACGGTTTCATAAATTATTAGTCAAGTATTAGTTTTTTCGGATGAATAGTGTTTTTTAATTAAAAATTTAATTAAAAATAATTAGAAAATTATTTTTATAAAAATGACTTTATTTTTGAACTCAGAGCATCGATATTATGTTATGGTAATTTTTGGGGATTTTTCTGAAAAAAATGAATTTTCGATGAATAGTGTTTTTATTTAAAAATTAAATTAAAAATATTTAGAAAATTATTTTTATAAAATTGAGTTCATTTTTGAAATCATAGCATTGATATTTGGTTAATGTGAAATTTTGGGATTTTTCTGAGAAAGTTGAATTTTCAGTGAATAGTAAAAATACAGTTTTAGGGTTTCGGTATGTTTAATGACATCATAACGGTGTCATGATGATGTCATGAAATCCTTTGAGGGTTGGCCGGCCAAGGGTGATGAATTATTGTTTTGGGGGCCCCATGTGGCCTAACTCCATGATAAATGCCAAGGGAGAGCACATGGGTTTGAGAAAAGCACATGCGAGGTGTCCCTTGGCCATTAATGCTTTGTCCCCTCACTTTCCCTATAAATACCCACCCTTTCCTCACTTAGTTTTCACTCCCAACTCTCCCCCAACTAAGTTATGGTCTTCTTACCTTCCAAGGAGTCCTCCCAAGGTGCCCCCAAGCCCTCAAGGTCCAATCCTTTGAGTTTCAAGAGTCACGTTTTAAGGTAAGGGATCCGACCCCTCTCTTTCTTTTCATGTAATCTCTTTTTTGTCATTCCTATTATGCTCCTTGTTTTTATGTGAGAGGATGTTCTTTTATATTCCACTTACTGCCCTTTAATTTTTATATGATGAGAGATTCCCTCTTACTCTCATCATTTCGTTTTATGAAAGTTTAAGTGACACCGTTAGGCTGCCGAATTTTTAAGGGATTCTTTCACCCTTCTCATTTTTCAAGTTCGATTTTCATGTCAAGTCTTTCAAGTTTCTTTTTATTATGTTGGGGTATGATCTCTATATCTATCATATTGATCTCTTATGATCATATGATGAGGGACCCTATTTGATCTTGTCAAATCATTTTCTTTTGAAGTTAAGTGACGCCGTAAGGCTGCCGAATTTTCATAAGAGAAATCTAATCTTTTTTCCTTCCATGTTTTTCATTTCAAATGGTATGTCCCTAAAATTTCATTACCATGTCCATATGTCCTTCTTATTCTTTCACCCTACTATTTTATGGATCATTTATGAGTGGGTGACCCATGTCCCCTCTCATTTCAAGGTTTTCTAAAACCCCGAAACTTAGCCGTTATGCTGCAGAATTTTCCCCTCAAAATGTCTCTCTCTTTTCTCAAAAATTATTTTATGTTATAAAGTGAATACTCAAACCTCTTATTTCTACAAGGGTATTCACATATATATCAAAATTTTCCATTTTAAATTCTGGTATTTACATACATGAGACCCGCTTTCCCTTTCCGTGGGTTTAAAGTGACGTAAAGATCATGTCTTTAAAGCAGTTTTTAAAACATTATGATTATGAAATGAAACCCATTTATTTTATGCTATGTGGGTTATTTATGAAATTTTTGATGATGATATATGTGGATCACATGATAATAAAGGAAAATTTAAGGGTGCGCCCTGATAGCGCTCCAATGCATTGGGTAATGATGTAACCACTAGAGATTACAATTTTCACGATACCTTGGTGAATAACATTGGTAATTTTCAAATGACACCTTGGGGATGGACCTTGGTGATATGTTCATGATTGTCTATGTTAAATGATGTAGCCACATCTTCATGTTATGAAAAATGTTATTTTTATTATGAAATGCCTCATGATTTGTTTCTCATGCCTTAAAGTTCTTTTCATGTCCTTATTGAAGTATCTCAAGTTCACATGTAAAATGTTCCTCTTGTTTCCCTTACTGGGCCTTCTTCTCACCCTTTCTTTTGATGTATGTCCCCAGGTTATGAGATGTAGTAGTGAACCTAGAATGAACTTAAGGAGACGCCTTTCAAGTGTTTAAGAAGAATGTTTTATGTTGTTTTCATGTATTATGTTCCTGGTTTCCAAGACACTAGACCTTAAAGATCCTCAGTTTTGTGTAATGTAATGAAAGTTTATGTTATAAAATGGTGGGATGTCATATGATCCCTTAATTAAAGATACTTTCCTCGTTGATCTAACTGCAACCATGCCATGATATTTTGGTATAAGTCTTACTTTAGGGGTTGGTGAGGGTACATCCTTGAACGTTTTGGAAACAATAGTTTTGTGGTACCAACCCCCTAATATGATTTTTGGTGTTTCAGAATCTCATGTGATATTTTTTGATGTTGTGTGTTCAATATCATTCCCCCATCATCCAATTATTTCTTATGATCATCTTACTTGTGAAACTAATCTTAAAACAATGACTATAATGTTCATGTATCCCTCATACATCTAGTAGAGGTGATTAAGAATTGTAATGTAGACCCAATGCAATGGATTTATCTAACCTTGATTATCGGTACTACTATATTGGATATTATTACAGGATTCATATTGAAAAATAATTTTAATATGTTAAGCGATAAAGTTATGGGTAATTAGGATTATAAGGGATGGAAATAATCATATTCAATATAGAATAGAAATAAAACACATATTATGAATCCAAGGACAAGGTAGAAGATCAATGTCATTGAGGGGGGTCTACGAAGTATGCTAAATAACCTTCAAGTGGCATAATATAGTTTATGGGCCTACTTTTACTATGAACATGATATACATGTTACACGGTTTTTTCTCAGATTGGAATAGTTTAAGTAAGGGTATATATGATTTGGGGAGTTATTCAGTCAAAAAAATAAGAAAACCAAAACTATGAGTTATTTTTCTAGTCTACTGAAATTTATGGATAATATATCGGTGAGGAAAAACATAGAATCAAAGGTATAAAATAAATCTCACAGTAAAGGGGTAGTACTAATAAAAAGTTCATCAGGAGAAAATCAACATGCACTTGATGTTGAAATCAGAAGGATATAGGAAGAAATAATAGATATATAGGGGCTTACCAATCCCAATCATGAACCCAAAGCACACAAACATAAGGACTACAATTATTATTCCACTCAAATTCATGGCTTGATTTATAGATGTGTAACTATGAGTAATAAACTCTAGTTTAGAGATAGAGAGGATAAATCTAAGGAAAAGTAATATTCAAGTGAAGTTGAAACTAGTTTGGATATGATACAAAAGTCTAAGGAAAATATGGATAGAGAGGTATTTTAAATCAACAAATAAATAAATGATATCAACAACATGTACGAAATAGATCTACAATCCATCACCAATTAGGAACAAACATTAAGGATCAACACCTAGGATTGCATATCTATGGTTTTACCAAATGGAAGATTAACCTAGAATATTTTATTAGGGTCTAAGACAAAAATGACATATTTCATTGAGAACTGTATAAAATATGAGACAAATAGGATATAATTTTTCATTGATTAGACTTTACATAGGTTTTATATGTCTAAAATTTAAAAAAAATTGAAATGGTGTGGTGATTTCCTTTCTAAATTAACTTTAATATTATTGTTATTGTCTTTTCGAGTAACCACTCAACCTTAAAAAGTGGATTTTTCTTAAAAATGTAAAAATATATATTTGGAGTATATAGAGTGAGTCATATATGAATCACAATGATAATTTTATAGAAAACAATACACACAGTAATTATCCATTAATATGGTTTTCTTTTAGTGGAAATATGGGATAAATAAAATTTGTTTGTTTTATATAAAAAATGTATTTCAAGGCTACAAAAAATCAAAAAAAAATAATTACTTATACTCCATATGATTCTAATTTTATTGTTTTTAGTTTGAAGTTTTTGATACAAATTTATTAATTTCTCTTCAAAGGAATAAAGTGATATACTAAAGGGGTCCTAGAAAAGGAAATCTTAGTAACTGGAAATATTATCAAGTGGGACGAAAACACATAATTAATTTTCCATCTTGTAATAAGTGGATGATTTGATGGATATAAATTTGGAAAAATCTTTTTCACCAATAAAAGAAATATTGTTTTGAACATGTATTAATAAAGGAAAATATGAGAAGGCCAACATCACTAAAATTTATTTTAATTCTATAGATTAAGCTAGAGTTTGGATTCTAGATAGTTTTTATACATACTATATGATGGAAAATAATGAATTTTACAAGGAATAAAGTTTGATAAAAAATGTGTAATTATTTTTTGAAATTATTATGGGTTAAAGATCATTATCTCTAGTAATTCCAAAAGTTCATGAAAAAATTTGTGACACGTAGATTATTCGGTGGTAAAATTCCTTAGTCAAAACATAATAGGTGTAATTAAATTGTGTGATTTTTATAATGTGATTTATTTCAATAAATTAAAATTCATCGTCAAATAATTATATGAAACTATTATAATGGAAGGTAAGATAACTATTAAGAATCTCTACCTCAATGGTGGAGAAGAATACAAATGATTTTTCTATAAGGATGAAGAGAATGAGTTATAAGAGAATATTCTTGGCCATTTGATCCAAAATTTCAAGGAATAATTATCTAAGAATGAATGAGCACATGATATCCTTAATCCCTCAACAGTTCATACTCACAACTGTGATACTTTCAAAAAAGGTAAAATCATTTGAAAGACATTTAAGTCAAAGGAAAAAATATCAATGAGGTCTCTTAAGTTGGCTCACATTGAAATGGGTTGGATAATATAATCTAAATAAATGGATGGTAAGAGATACCATATTCTTTTTATTGATTATTACAACTAGATTTTATGGTTGATAGTAATATTTCAAAATTTGAAGTGTTCTGGTGCATAATATGTTATCACAAATTGGTGGAGAAAATTCATGGACTGAAAATTCAGATGTTCTAGATATAATTTGCTATGAAATTAACTGATATAAAGTGTATGAATATCTCAAGAAGAATGGGATAAGGTATAAACTGTTAAAAGTGGAGAATCCTCAATAAAATGAAGTTTTTTTAGTGGAACCCAATTATAAACAATATAACCAAAAAAATATAATTGAAGGGAATATACAAATGAAATTTTGGAAGAAGGCAGTTTTTACATCGGTTTATATCACCAGAATAGCTTTTTATGTCCAAATAAATATAATATTCCGTACAAAATATTCTATGGAAAGAATCCAACACTAAATTAAATTTATATTTTCAAAAATAAATTCATTATTCTCACAAAAAGAATAATTTTAAGACTAAATCTCTTGGAGATAAAGATATTTTTACTGGATGTTCAACCAAATTCAAGTTTTATAAATTCTATTATGAAATTTCTGCTAAAATTTTATGCAGTCAAGATATAACGGAGGTTGAAAATGAATATATTTTGAAATCCAGTTAGTATATTTTATAAAAAAACATTTAAGAAATGTTTGAGTACATATATGAGGAAGGAAACATCCAAGATAGAGAAAATGGAGTTTTATAAGATGTAGAAAATGACATATATGATGAGGAAAACATAACATGTTGAGCATCTTATAAGATGATAATATGCAAGACTAAAATCCATGATGGGAATGTTGTTGGAAGCCGAAAAAATATGGTACACAAACATAAAATGGGGGATCTATAATAAACCACATTATTATATGTGGAAGAGACTAATTATTTTAGAGAGGCTATCAAATATGAAAGTTGGGTCAGAGAGATACAAAAATATCTTATTGAAATTGAACATAATCAAACATGGGATTTTTTCCTAGGCTAAAATATAAAACATTATTAGATCCAACTGTTTATTTCTAAACATAGTTAGTGAATATAGAAAGTTAAATCAAAAAATCATGGGTGGTTTGAAAGGGGTTTTCCAAAATTTAGGTAATTAATATTGGTGAGACATTTACACCTGTAACATGATTATACAAAGTATGCATTTTCTTGAAAATGTAATTGTAATGAGGATTTAAGTTGTACAAAATGGATTTCAAAACTATTTTTCTTAATGTATTTCATGATAAGGATGTTTAAATTGAGTCACTATATTTATTTTATATATATTTTTATGAGATAAAAGGGTGAATGTTGAATAAATCTTTGTACATAATAAATAAAGAACTAAATTCTTTGTATTCATGGATTAATAAATCTTTGAAAAATAATATAGGATTAAACAAGTCATAATGAAAATGGTTTTTATAATTTATATGGATTGAATTTGATATTTCCTTAATTATGGAGTTAAAAATTTTCATTTTATTTCATTTGACTCAAGGAAGGTTTGGAACAATTATTTCCCTGTCAAAATATTTCAAATAAATACTGAATAAATTTGGAATAGAACATTTCAAGTAGATGGAAACATGAGTGGATACCTAGATGACATTATCAAGAGATTATAGTAGTAGGTAGTTTAATATCACATAGTACTTCAAAATTATTGGGTGTATCTTATATATAATTGTAACATAACCTAACAATGTGTTATCCACATGACAATACACACAGTGCCAAAGTTTTCCCAAAGAAATACACTTTATATAAGTGAAAATAATGATTTGTAATATCAATATAATTATGGAATTAAGGATATCTAATAACCAAACATCACAAAAGGATTTATTTGTATTCAGAAATGTATATTCAGAAGGTTTAGTGGAAGATCACAAGTAAACATTAGCTGATGCATTCAATCTTGGAATTTCATGCATTTTTTGGATGAGAAAGAACTAAGAATACATTTATCTTAACACTATAAAGGTTGAATTCATGGTGGTTACTTACATATATTATCAATTAATATTTAAATAAAAACATCTTTATGATATTGAAGTTCATTTTAAATATTCTATTCTAATCATGTTTAATAAATCAAGTGTTTTTAATCTTAGAAAAAATCTCATCCATTATTAAAAGACAAAACACATTGAGACAAAAAAATAAATTCATCATGGAGAAATTTTATAAAATTATACTAAAGTTGGAGTATGTGTCATCAAAAAATCAATTTGTGGATATAATGAAAAACTCACTCCCTAAGGATGGTTTTTTAGAAGAACTAGTTGTCTTGTGGAGTCCATCCATATCTAATAACAAAAGGATTCAGAGAATGGACCCCCATTTTCCCATAAGATTATTTATTTATAAAAACGTATGATTCCTCTCTTTAATTCATCATTAATATTTTTAACCCTCTCTTATGAAATTTCAAAGAAGTTCTATTTAGGTTTTTGAAAATAGTGTAGAAGTAGTCTATAAATTACTTTAGAGAAGGATTTCTCTAAGGAGAAGCTATTTGGAAATGAATTGGGATGGGAATGATATTTCTAATTGATAACTGGTGAGTATTCTTATGAAAAAAATTTAGAGATAGGGTATTTAACTCATTAATTATGGGGTAGATTTATATAGTATTTTAAGGGTATTAAGGATAAATAAGTTTCCTTATGATGAAATTTTCATTTAAATCTTGTTTCACACAAACAACATGAATACTATGGGATTAGATTCAGTTTTTAATGAATTATCACTACACTATATAATGTAATGGGTTTTAGGTAGTGGATTTAGTCAGATTCAGTTAGTTATGAAGTTTCTAAGTGAAGAACTTTTGAACCTATTTTAGGGTTTTTAACAAACCCAAAGGGAGATAATGTGAGAAAAAATCACATTTGATTGTTTTTAAGGTTTTTTGGTTGAAAAACATATTGAGGTAACTTCAAAAATATATCACGAGTCATGGGGATCACATATAATAAGTTATTTAGGGGTATTTATAGTATTCTTGTATAATTATGGATAATTCTATCTTGTAGTAGGTTACTAAAAATCTATATAATTCCAAATTGTAAGGGTAACTAGTGCAGTGGACCAGAAATATGGAAATGGGAAGAGCACCCTCACTAGGGTGATTTCGTAAGGGTGTTTTTATTTTGTATGAGTATAATTTGTATGATACATATAAAAATAAATAACTTATGAAATCACAAGGGTCGACATCTAAAATCATATAAGTAATTTTCATGACTGAGTTTAGTTCATAAGGGTCATCAAAACATTTTTTAAGATTTAATATCTTTAGGTTTCTAACAAAGTGATGAAATCATAAGAGTTATTTTGGAACCCCTAATGTTAGTCTTGTGATGAAGTGATTTTATGAGATTTTTTTTCGGAAATGGTATTTTAATAAATGATATAGACCTAATTATTTACAAAATATTAGGTGATTGTTTTGGTGTGGATTTTGTTAGGAATTCCCACTAAAAACCATTGAGTTTCCATATTTAAATATGGAAAATATTTCTCATGTTATCATTCAGTGAATATAAATTTTAAAAAGATAATTAAGAAATATAAGAGTATTATTAAGCCTCAATCCATAAATATAATTGAGATATATTTCAATTCAAAATAATTAAAGATGGAAATGAATCTCAATTAGATGATCATTGCTTCCATAAGTAAAGGATAATAATTCTTGGCTTGTACTGAAAACATAAAGAAAAAAATAAAGGTCTTCCAATAGGCTATCTTATAGGAAGATTAGGAAAGGTGACTTTATTTCTCCACAATCCCTACTTTAAATTCAATTTAAAATTTATTGAGGAAAATTATATATTATAAGAGGATTTTGGAGTTACATCTTGTAAGAATATCTATCTAGTATTCATTAATTCTATGAAGGTTATGAACCTAAAATATTAGTGTTACTACTCCATATTATAAAATAAAAATTGTGAGATTAGTGTTTTGGGTGTATCCGCACATCACTATTTCATTATACATGGATTATACTAGTTTAGATAAACCATGTAAATTTATTTTAAACATTTATTTTACTACTTTAATGTTTCACATTAGTTTTAATGGGGAGACAATGTTCCTAATAATTATGGAACAAGATATTTGTTGAGATTCAATTAAAAATATATATAACCCAATTAAATCTATCCCTACCTCAAGGTACTAACCATGACTAGGACAAAAAAAATAGGAGAAATAAATATAAAATATAATCATCTCTCATTTTGATAAATACTTAGGTATTATAAACAATAGTAATATAAGGATTGAAATGTAATGATTCAATAGTAATAAATAACAATTACAAAATACATAGAATATATATTAAAAAACCCTAAACTCATTCATAATTAAAATAGATACCAACTATGTAATAGAATACATAAAATATAACAATAAAAAAATATCCCACTCAATCCAATTTTCCTATAATGAAACTATATGATAGTGAAATATCTATTTTGGAAACTTCCTTGAAAAACAATACTACAAGGATCCTTGAAATAAAATATTTAAATATATTAAATTAATTATAAAATATATAATAGGAATTAAAAATAAATAGTTAAGTATAAACCTATAAACCAAATATTAAAATATTAAATACATTCTCACTGGACAAAATAACAGCCTACATAAAATATCATACTAGTAGACTAGTGGATAGAATCATAAGAGGTATATTTTCTTTCCATACCAAACATTTTTTATTGGGTATAAATAGTGCATTAAGTCCCACTGGATTCCTCATAGTGAATTTTTAAACTAAAAATAAGTGATTTTTTTTAATTTATACTCATCAAATATGTTTTAGTAAATAGATTATTTCACTCGAGTGATTCAATAAGTATTTAAAAACAATATAAACTATAATTACTATTTGAGCCACATTTAAAACTATTGAAAATAAAAAAAAATACTTTTTTTATTCTATCATCACACTTATTAAAATTAATTTCATATACAAATTTTACCTTTGAAATAATCTTACCATACATTGTCTTTCACACACTATTTATTCATTCTATTTTGGACAAGTCACTTCTCAATATTCCCTTCTCTTTCTAAATATTTTATAAATGATCACAGATATTATTCAATTTTTTATTCTCTTCCTTCACTTTTTCATTCTCTTCCTTGAGTTTCAAATTCATTTCTCCATGAATTAACACTTCATAATCGATATTCATTTACTTTTCAACTTCAAGAGTTAGATTCCTTTTCTATCTAATAACTTTCTTATATTTCCCACCAAGTTTTATGTATATAGAAGTTATTTTATCTATTTCATGTTATTATTATTTCACAACCCACTTTACTCTTAAAAACTAATCTTAACATAACCAAAATCATCAGTAGAATTAGAAAATGATGTAGATGAGGTGGAATATAACGTTGTTATCTTACCATATTTATCCATCAAGCCCACATTACCAAATTATTTCTTTCACTTGGATGATGAACTAAAAGACTAAAATTTTGGAATTATTTCTTTTAATTTTTCTCTAGTTCCTTATCTTTCTAAAATAATATGGACTCAAGGTTTTGGGATTTCTAAATTCAAAGAACACATGTTCGCTTTATATAGCATGGTTAATATAATATTATGTACTTTATTTACAAGGATTTTTTTGTTTTAAACATCTTCACTATTTAGACACAAAAATTAATATATCTCTCATGAATTTTTATAGTCAATAGAAAATTATTAGATCTATAAATATATATAAATAATTAATTCAACAAAAAATATTTAAAATCATAGCACTAAAAGGTTTTCTATGATACTAATTGTTATGTCCCATGATAGATATGGAAAAGAAAAAATATGGGTGAATCTTAAGTACTAAAATAATCAAATTTACTTAAATTACAATGTGAAATTTTATAGAATATAAGATAAGATAATTCATACATAAATAGATTCTATAGTGGGTGTTCAAATCATACAAATAATAGAAAAAATATAGAGAAGAATCTATTTATAGTAGTTTGGATTAGAAAATTACTACATATACTCTTCAAACTCTCAACCTAAATAATAGAAATCAACTATGAGATATCCTTTTACACAAGTGTCGAATTAACCTAATTTTTTGTATGGGATCAAACCTAACCCAACACTGACTTTTATAGCTACAGATAGAACCCAACATTTTCATTAAAGAAGATGTGACCTAGATATTATAGGAGTAGTATTAAACAATTCCTTTTACCATGATAGGGGAATAACCTATGTATTTATTTTTATTTTTAAGTAACTATAACAAGATCTACACTTTTTAATGGAGGTATAACCATATCTGAATGACTTTATAATAAAAACAAATAGTATAATGAAAAGGTTAAAACAATGAAAACATTTAATGTTGTATATGAGTTGTTGTTGTAGAAATATTGTTTTTTAATCCATCATATATTCATTGGAATGATAAATATTCAAGAAAACAGGAAGATCATATTGAAAAAAAAAGAGAGTAATGTTTGTTTGAAACATTTTAGTACTTAAATATTTGATATCTGGTAACATTTCTTTAGCCAGTATTTACAATCCCTTTATATAGATAAATTCATAATGGATACTTCCATTCTTGAGAATTCCATCTAATTTCATCAACAATTTTCTTGGCATGGATATTTTCTTATCTTTATTTATAGTCTATTAATCACACAGATTAGATATGTTATATAGAAATATAATTTTTATCTATATATGAAAGGTCATGCATCACTGATTATCATATTCCCACACTTTAATTCAATATAGAATTATCATGAAAATGTAATCATTATTAATATTTTATAATACATTAACCTCAATGTAATCTAATATCCATACTTATTATGAAGTTGAATACAATATGTAACCTCATGATATTTCTAATATTGTATTCATCGATGAAATACATTCCCACATGTCAGGTCTTGATATTATGTTATCCAAATAACATATCATCAATCAACACTCATCATTGCATTTCATTTAATATAGTGTTAAATTTCATCCTTATAATGTGATCCCTTCAAATGTTGTCTGAAAATTCCCATAATAAGACATCAAAAATGTGTTAAAAATATATAATTTCATAATATCATCTAGTTAATTTACATTTTATATTTATTTTATCATTTAGATTGTGTTGGTAGCATCATAGCCTTGGTTTATGACATGAGAACATGTTCTCTTGAAATTTAAATCAATGACTCAGCATACACTCTCCCAAAATAATAACCCTTGTTTTTTATATCACAACCAGTGTTTCTCCTTATATTTTGTTGAGTCACATATGGATAGAATGAATCTTATATATCATTATCTCTATATCAATCTTAAAATATTTATTTAGTATCAATATCCTCGCACAACCTTTATATGTTCCATTCTATTTTTAAGTAATGATTCCCCTTCTCCAAATGCAATACACAATGATTCATATGTTTCTTCTATTACATTTTCTACTCTTTGAGTGGGTCATCCAATTTATTCTAATATAGTAGTAACTTCATGAAATCATTCTTACATGGAACTGATTGATTTATTCATGACCTGCAATCAATTTCAAAAGGAACCAAATACATTTATATCATAAAACTATAATATTGTTCACAAATATAAAATATAGAATAAAAAATATAATCACAATAATAAATCACACATAAATATAATAACTAATAAACAAAACAAATTAGAAGTGTAAGGAATGATTAGTTATCAAAATATATAGAAAATTAAACATAGAACAAATAGAAAAGGAACCACTCAACACCTGTGATTGGGAAAACACATTTTAAATTTTATTAAAACCATATAATTTGAAAGCTAGAAATGGATAGAATGACACTAGTTTTACAAAACTACATGCTCCCTTTAATGATATTTTTCTATAAGATAATGATATAACATGCTGAACATGTGATTCTAAACCAATGTTATGTTAAATTGGTATGATCATTCAAAGAATATATTCGAATTCAAATGATAATATATTGTTTTTCAATGACCATAAATCACATAAAAATTCCACATATAAAGTTAATCTTGATACAATGAATATGAATCAAGTACTTTGAAATTTATATGGTAATTTCCAATCATTCCATAGTTTAAATGACTATATTGAAGTGAGGATACCCCAAGGAAATTTTCATGGTGTTCAAATAGAATAATTCATGGTGTAAAAATTCATCACCCAACAGAATATTATCTATGGAAGAAAGTTGATCATGAGTATTCAAAATTTGTAAAATATTTGAGAATCTTATTTCTTGA
This sequence comes from Viscum album, assembly GCA_963277665.1. NCBI lineage: Eukaryota > Viridiplantae > Streptophyta > Magnoliopsida > Santalales > Viscaceae > Viscum > Viscum album. The sequence goes on along the minus strand of OY728159.1, from coordinate 1,141,009,645 downwards.
ACTATCTATATGTGTAATGAATCCTTTTTGTGTAAAAATTATCAACCATCAAACATGGTTTGTTATGTTGTTTAATTATAACATTACACCATGGTTATTTATGAAGCACAACTATATTATATTAACTATACTTGTACCAAGACCAAAATAACCAGGTAATGGTATTATTGTTTTATGATCCCAATGATTAAAGATCTAAAATTGATGTGGTATTCATGTGTTTTTTTGTATGATGATCATTAAAATTAAGAGTTCATGTTTATATAAATATTGTTTAAGATGAAAAATAACATTCCTTATTGTTGAAATTTTTTAGGATATTAAATTAAATTAATGTTGGGGTGTATAATTTGTTAAAAAATTAAAAACTTGGTTATGGTTAAACATTCATTGAAGACAACATTTATAAGATATCATAATTTTTTATCATGGTGAAACAAATACCAATATTTTAAAATATCAACATATTTTAATTTTGAGGAAGGTAAAACACCTTCCTTATTAATTGGTAATCAAAAAATTGAGAAATTAAAGATATTTTCAATGTTTTGGGTAAACCTGTTTGAAAAAACATATTAAAATAGTCAATAAAAACAGTTAGGTTTTTTAAAATTATTGTATTAGAATCTTTTATACAAAAAAAATTCTTATTTTTATAAACATATAAAAAAAATTATATGATTGTCTCCTTAACATGTTACCAAATTCCCTTGATTAAACAAAATATGGAATTATGTTTATATTTTACATGATTGATATGTGGATAAGGGTATTGGTTAGAGTAAAGAGGGGGAAGAATTTCCTTTTAAAATTTAAAACTAAAGGAAGTTATATATTTATGAAACTAATTAATAAATTGAAATAAAACAAGTAAGAACAATATTTCAGAATCAAAAGATCAAGTTAAATGGAAAATTAAAATATAAAATAAGGCGCAACACATAGATAAAAGAGTTTATCCAAAATGCAATACATGAGTGGCTATGTATCCAAATTCAATGCTTGATGGTTTTAGATTAATCTATTAGATTCAATGGTAATAAAGGCATATATGAAAGATAAAGAAACTTTATTTCCAATTTATAAAGAGAAAAACCAATACAAAACTTTCATTTTAGTGGTAAAGTAATAAACCCAAATAACTCTCACTCTAGTGGTAGTGAGAACCCAAGAAGATGAATTATAAGGGGTCGTTTTACAGGAACAAACCCCTTATGATACACTCTCAATTTTATAAAAAATATTTAAATAAAAATATGAGATAAATAGATATAAATGTATGTGACAGAAATTGTGTATAACAACAGAATCATAAATGATCTCAACTGATTGCATAAGGTTTCAAAATGGTAACCACTTATATTTAAACCTTATTGGGGGATATATTTATACCCAATAGTGGTCCATTAGTTGATTTTTATGTCTTGGGACTTCAATAGATTCATTTTTTGGTGATAGAGGACAAAAGGGATAAGACGTAAAGATAATGTTATCTTTCTAGAAAATCTATAGTAGTAAGCCAGTAACCTCCACTAGCTGGTTGATGAAATGGTTAGATCTCACCTAGAATATCTAGGTTCCACATTCTAGTTTGTGGGAATCCATCAGATGGATGGTAGCATTGGTAGTAGATAGGTTCTATTTTTATCCTCATTAGATGGTTGTTGGTGGGACAATGGTCGGCTAGTGGAAGGTCAATGGTCAATCGGTGGGTCTAGACAGAAGAAGGTGCTTCGGCCTAGCCCTATTATCTAGTGAGTAGCTTCCTAAAAGGTATTCAGTGATTTCAACCAGTGAGAGCCTCCAAATTGTTCCTCCTAATATCTCTGTATCCCATGGTTTGTCCCTTAAACATCCTTATTTGATGTTCTAACATAATGAATACAATAGACCTAAAATAAATAATTAGAAACATAAAATTGTGTTTGTGATAATTAAAATCCTAAGATATATGGTTACAATATAGACCTATTTTTTATGATCGTAAACAATTTAAATAAAAAAAATAAAGATGACAAGATTTATTTAAGAAATGTATCAAGTAAATTTTAAAATTGTGTTTCAATATTTCATAATGAAATTAAAAATGGGTAATAAAATATTTTAGAATGATCAAAATTAATACAAAAATAATTTATATTTTAAAACAAATGAAACCTAAACAGTATTTTAAAACCATAAAAAATATAAAGAATACTTTTGATTGTATAACCATCAAAAAATGAGATATAAAAAAAATTCATAGCATTTAAGACGAATATACCTTTGATAGAATATCCTTCAAAACAATTTACTCGTAAAAATTATATAAATCTTTTAGAAGATGAATATACCATTGATAGAATAACCTTATCCCCCTTTTTTATTATAAAAAGACTAATAAAGAATTTAAATGATTCAATTTCGAAATCGGATAATTTAAAAATATTTAATGAAATGAGTTGACTACATTTTGAAATGTATTTGAACCAATAAAATTTTCTTAAATAAAACAATTTTGAAATAAAATAATTTTCAAGAAGGAATTCTAATACTGTAAATAATTCAAATCATTATCCCCCATTGTGAATGTTAAAAACAAAAAAAAATTACTCATAATAAGGTGATAAAAACTCATGAAACTCATAAATGTGTAAGATGGAGAAAATTAATTCATTTATAACGTACCAAAATTCATAAAAATCCATAACAGCACCAAAATAAATCCAAAATAAAGAGACACAAAACCAAGTCTTTATAGTGGGGATAGGGATGAAAACCGCCTTGAGAAACATCTCACTAAATAGATCAAGTGAGAGATAACATCTCCTCTTCCATAGACTACATCTTCTCATGATGTGAGGTGGTGGTATGCTTTATATTGGGGAGAATTTTATAATGGTTGTCTCAAGAGATGTGATATGGTTATAAATTCTCTCATGGAAGTGTCTCATATCATTGGTAAAAGAGGTCCAACCAAGTGGCCTCATATTAGGGAGGCACTTCCTTGGATCTGGCATCAAAATTAACCTTCTATTCACCCTTGGATTCATCTTCTTCTTCATCATCCTCATATTTTTCAACATCCCCATCCTCTCCATAAATAATATAGGTATCACATCTTGACACGAACCAAAGGGTATGAGCCGAATGTTACGTGACCTCATGTGCACCTCCCAGCATGTAAGAGGCTACTGACTAGCAGTGAGTGTATCTAGTGGAACCATCGAGAGACTATACCCTTTGTATCATTTCATGGGACCGATAAATAATAATTTCAATATGTAAATAAAATAAATAACCATAGTAATACAAGAAAAAACTTAATGGTGGCATAGATGAAACAATAACTAGACTAATCATGGATCCAAGGTATACGGTAATGTAAAAAATAAAAATAGTATCGGATATCCTACACGAACTCCATATAGCGTTTAAAACATTGTTATATTCCACCTGCTAACCATCCACCATATGGTCATTCCCCTTCATCAGATCCCTAATCATGAAATCTACAAGCACACTGAAATACCCATGTATGGTGTGAATACAAGACTCGTCATAACGCCAAAAATGACCCTTAAAATAAGTTTATAAAATAAACAAGTCTATTCCATGAACATAAACAATGTACATATATAAAAACAATATATCACAAAAGTACCAAGCACATACCGGGTCCTCGGGGACTAGCTCTACATGCTTTGGCACCATTCTAGGTGAAACATACCTTATTTGGCACACTACCAAATAGAAGATTGGTAATCATCCAGACGCATCATCTCTATAGAATATCCCAAAATCATGTATGACACATTCCGGATAGCTGGGATAGCCAAAGTTCATATCAACCAATGTCAAGTATATCCATCTCTTTGGAAAGTAAAAAATGATGTTTCAAGTCTCACATGTCGGTCAATGTAAAAAACATCCATCTTGAAGGATAGACCAAAAGTATGTGACACATATCATCAGTTGGGATTTCCTAAACATATATTATGAAAAAAATTGTGGTGTATTTAACTCATAGGATAGTCACCCACATGTTTCATGTCTTACATATTTTCCACGTTGATAAAACATGTGTCATATCTCACATGCAACCAAGTTGGACAAACCTTCATGATCAACTGTAGTAGACAGAATTATAGCATATACTATACATAATGAAAATTAAATATCAATATCACATAAATTTAAGAAGTAACCATAATCATAATAACCCATATTCCAGTGACACAATCATGGGTCAAAGGCTACACACAATAAATCATGTGATCAAGAATCCAACACAGGTCTCACCAGCGACAAACATTCGCCAAAAAATCATGTTAATAACCTCTAAAGGACAGGCTAAAAATTTAAGGACTTCCAATATTATGTGAAAGGACAAAATATAATAAGGTTGACATTTGATATCAATTACACCACAAAATATTAGAACCATTCCAAAATTAGTGTGATTTAAAATTTTGGACAATATTGATATTTTAAATGTGAATAAAAGGGTTGAATTAAATAAGAAAATAAAACCTTTATTCCTTAAAAATATGATTAAATTTTTTATCATCTAGATCAATCCAACGACACTAATGGCATGTCAATCCGATCAATATCGGAGAAGATATCGAGGATTGAATTTTAGAGAAATAATAAAAATAAAATAAAATAAAAATGATAATGGACATGGAGAGGAAATAGGTGATATGAGCTAGGGAGGATAAATCTTCTATGCACCAAGCCACACCAAATCCCTCTATTTATTACCCTTTTTATTTATTTTATTTATTATCTTTTGTAATCCATTAAGGCTCTTTCCTCTTCCTCCAATGGTTACATGGGGACCCAAAATAAACACCTCAATGCTCCATTTGCATTTCCCCCCATGGCCCCTCCATTATTATTTGTTTTATTATTCCACTTAAATACATTTATTAATCATTAAATATATATTAGAAGATGTCATTATATATATATACACACTGGTATTCATATATATACACTTGTGCATATATTTATACACCCAAACATGTATATATATAAATATTTAACCCATATATATACATTTTATATATATATACACAGCTACATATAAATATATTCATCCTCACATGTATATATACATATATATGTATTCCATATATACATTATTTATATATACATTAAAAAAAATTCCCTATTTTATAATAATAATAATAATAGCAATATAGTATTACTATTATTTTTAAGACAACACATGATCTCGTAAGGGGCATCATGCTCTAGAGTTTCCATATCGTCATCGTCGCCTCCTTCCGTCTCGGTCTGGCACGGTACTCCTCATTCTCGGTGAGTTTGTGGCAGTGGTCCCCTATCGTGGTGGCTTGTTCTTGGGATTGGATGTCTCGACATTCTTACACCATTGTTGGTTGTTTTTCGTCTGATTCCCACTTCACTAGATAGGTCTCCCTCAGCAGCATGGTGATGGCTCACAGCTAGGTTCCAGCTTCCACGACCTGCGGGTTGCCACCTTGACTCTAGTGGTTGCGTAGGGTGGTTCATCGTGGTCTCTGCGAGCATCCCAATTGGCGGAGATGGGTATTTGTTGCCTTGGGACTTCTTTATGGCTTGCTGGTGATGATCTGTTTCCTTTTGTTTTTCTCTTTTTTTTTGGATTTGGATTCTTTTTGGTGGTTTGTGCATTCATGATGGCATCGGTGAGGCTCCTTCGATGAGATTTGGATATGGTGATGATTTTACCCGTTGGGATATTTTGGTTTCTCTGCGAAGTCCATGCATTGTTATTGGTTTTTTTTTTGCTGAATCTATGATCTATAAAGCTTGTGTGTTGTTTGGTGTCTGGTGGATTTTTCATAGTTGATTTTCAGATTTTGGATGGGAGGATGACAATGGTGGTATGCTTTGTCAGTCGAGGTTGGTTGTTTCAGGCGTGGTCATGCTTCTTCGTGAGACCATTCTACTTCAAAGTGTGCTATGGAGTCTTGATCCTTCATCACTCTCCATGTTGGTTTGCGGTGGTGGTTTCAAGAGGCTTTGGGAGGTGTTGTTTGTTCAGTCTTCAATGTTCAAGGAGGGAAGTTAAGTCTGTGATGGGTATGTTTCTCTCTTGGAGGTGGTCTGGTTCAGCGATGAAGTTCATGTTGTTGGAAGATATTATGTGGTTTCTATTTCGATTCGAAGGTGAAATCATGTTTTATATTGGCGATGGTTTGACGCCTCGATGAGATGTTTTATTTTTTTTACAATGGAAAAGATTACTTTCTGAGGGCTTCTAATTTCTGATGATGTGGTGACGACGAGGGGTGGATTGCACATCCAATAGCATGCCTCTAGGAGGATCATGGACCAAGATGATGTCGTGTGTGGTTTCTAAAGGTTATATCTAAGAGAATGCCTGTAGGAGGATCACGGACCGATACACCACCATCATTTTCATCATAAATATCTCAAAATAAGCCTTCATTAAAAACTGATAATAGATTTAAAAAATATTTATTAATCATATAACAACATTTGTTTGTAAAAAATAATAATATCATCATTATTACTTTTCTTACTAATTACTTAAATCATAACACCATCATTAATTATAGAAATATATTTCAATTTTGGTCTTTGAAATAAATAAAAAAATTGTAAAATTATTATTATTATTATTATTATTATTATTATTCAATTCCCAACAAAATATTTATATACCAATTATTATTACTCTTATGTGCAGTGCAACTAAACATATAAATAGCACAAATGTTATGTCACACCTAAGATAAACGCCACATTCTCGACCTAATGGAGGTCTTAGATTTTCCATTTGAGATGCCCTTTATGAGATATTCCATTATTTACATAAAATAAATAATAATAATATTAAATAAATTATCCTAATGTGTGATTGGACCCAAAATCTTACACGCACTATTCCATGCCTATGATGAACCTCGCATCCCGGACCTAACAGTAGTCTCATATTTGCCTTGTGAGACACCCTTTGGGATATATTTCATTTTTCAAAAAACATCACCTTTTCATAACATAATATATTTAAATTTTTTTATTACATCAGTTGTAAGGCTCTATGTACCTAAGAATCGAATTCTACCCTAGCACCTAACTCAATAAATATTCTATAGAATATTTCAAGGTGCTAACAGGATTTTAACCCCTTTCCTAAATCCATAATAAACACAAGCATTGAAAATTTTAAATTTTCAAACCAAAAATACTTGTAATTTATTACCCAAGGTGGGTTCAATTGAGTGTGTTAAAATTCTGTCCACCATAAATATTCCCATCCTTAGGAAGCACACCAAATCATGTAACCACTACTCCCAACCATAAGAGTTTCGATATTAAAATTAAAACATTTTTAATTTCACTATAGGTATTTATAATCATTTCTTTCTAATTGAATTCGATCTCATTTAAAGGAATGCACAAAACAACTACCACATATTCAAGGCTTAAGTCTATGTAATCAAAATATATGCATTATTCATAACCACATATATACACTCAATCATATAATAAAAAATTATAAATTAATGTATGATAATAATAATGAACTAATGCGCATATCAAAATTCCAATAGGCATTTTATTTTTTGGGATCTATCAAATTAAATCAATAGGTATATATGGCATGTGAACTTATAGGCCTAGAATGATGTATGAACACACACTAAAACCCATAAATCACATATCAACATCATGTGCATCACCCAAGGTGAATATAATTAATGGTATCAACAAAACATAATTGTCCCATTTTATGACAACTCATAGGTCCACTATATAGTGCATATCAAACACACACATAGTTCCCCTGCCTAAGTCTTAACCATCCAATATTCTTTATATCCTACCTCAAATCATGGTAAAGAGGAAAAGACAATTAATTCAATCATGATCCTCTGATAACATGTGGTAATTTCCCAAACCGAACTATTGATTTTGAACCAGATGATATATGACCTATTGTGCACCTCCCTATATGAAAGAGGTTGTATAAAACAACAAGAGTATCAAGTGGAACCATGGGGAGACTATAACCTCCATATCATGTCATGGGAATGGTAAATAATAAAACTATTATTTAAATAAAATAAATAATTAGAGTAATACATGATGAAACAGAAAGATAAGATACTTGTTATAATAATTTGACTAAACATGGATCCAAGGTATGTAGTAATTTAGTAAAATAAAACCAGTAGCTGATGTACCAATAGAACTCCATCCATTATCATCATCATCCCCAAATTCCTCCTTCTCAACCATCCACCATAGTTCCATTTCTCTTTACTATATCCCTAATCATGATTTCTATAAGTGTACCATGATGGCCGAGTAAGGTGTGAGTACAAGGCTTAGTAGGACACCACCAATGGCCCTTAAAATTAGTGAATAAAATACACAAGTGTATCCCATGAACATAGATAGGATACATATAAAAAAACAATATATCACACAAGTACCAAGAACATACTGAGTTTTTGGGGACAAGCTCTGCCTCCTTTAGCACTATGCTGGGAGAAACACACCTGCTTAAGCACAATGTCGTATAAGACATCAGTAACCTTCCAGACACATCGTTTAAGTTGGATAGCCCAAAATCATGTATGTGACAATCTCACCAATTAGGATAGCCCAAGTACACACTGACCATTGTAAAGAAAATTTTACTTGATGGATGGTCCAAAAGCAAGTGTCAAATATCACATGCCAACTATTCTCAAACATGTTCCTCTTGAAGGATAACCCAGTACAATGTGACACATTCCACCATTTGGGATAGCCAAGTGTACATATTGACCAAATACCTGGTGTATTCTACCCGGTGGACAGTCTCGCGCATGTGTCACATCTCACATGTCATCCATGTTGACCAAACATAAGTCATACCTCACATAAAACCAAGTAGTCCAAACCAGTATTCTGAACAACCGCAGATAAAAATACAACATATACTATAAATAATTAAAATTATAGATCAATATAAAATCAAGTCAAGTAGTAAATATAATCATCATAATCCATATGCAATAAACACAAGCACATGTCAGAGGCTACCCACAAAAACTCATGTGATGAAGAATCAAACATAGGCCTTATGAGCTATAAACACAAGCCAAAAAATCATTTAAATAGCCTATATAGTACATGCGTAAAATTTAATGACTTTTTACCTTATGTGTATTGAAAAAATATGAAAATGGTTGATGTTAGAGATAAATTACAACACTGAATCAAAGAACCATTCCCAATTCAACGTGATTTAAAATTATCTTCATCCTTTATATTTTAAACATGAATAATTGGATTAAATTAAATCTATAAATAATACTATTTTTTCATTAAAAACAAATTTAGGATTAAAATTATTCTTAAAAATATTATTTCAATTACACCAAAGACACATCAATCTAATCAATATTATAGAAGATATTGAGGATTTAATTTTGGAGAGGTAATAAAAAAAATAAAAAGAGAATAATGGAGAGAGGGGAGAAGAGAGGGGTGATATGAGGTGGGGAGGAAATATCTCTTATGTTCTTACATCCTCCCCAAATCCCCCTATTTATTACCCTTTTATTATTACCTTCAGTATTATTTTTACAAACCATTAAGTCTTTTTCCTCTTCCTCCATGGGTTACACATTGACCCAAAATAAACTCTTCCATGCTCTATATGCAGCACCCCCCATGCCCCCCCCCACTATTATTTTTTTTATCATTCCACTTAAATAAATTTATTATTCTTTCAATATATATTAAAAGTCACCATTATATATATACATTGTTATATATATACACACACATCTGTATATGCATATATACACCTTCATGGGTATATATATAAATATTTAACTCATATATATACACATTATATATATATATATACACACGCACATATATATATATAAATATATACACTTGCATATGTATATATATACATATTTATTTATTCTATGTATCCATTATATATATATACACTCACTAAAAAATATTTTTCCTATTTTATAATAATATTAATAATAACAGTAATATATTATTATTATTATTATTAAAACACTTACATCATTTCAATTATAAATATTTCAATAGAAACCTTCATTAAAAAATGATAATAGATTTAATAAATGTTTATTAATTCCATAACAACACTTATTTAGACAAAATAATAATTCCATCACTATTACTTTTCCCCCTCATTATTTCCACTGTATCACCATCATTAATTACAGAAATATATTTCCATTTTTTTCTTTACCACAAATAATAATAATAATAAAATTATTATTATTATTTCTAACTACCCAAAAAAATATTTATATACCAATTATTATTACTCTTATGTGATATGTAAGTAAAAGTCTGACATTCACAAATGTTGTATCACACCTAGGATAAATCCTGTATTCCGGACCTAATGTATTTCTTATATTTTACATCCAAGACACTGTTCATGAGATATTTCATTATATTCAGAAAATATATAATATAAATATTAAATAAATTATCCTTATGTGTGATTGGAATAAATTCATGATGCACCCAAATTTTATGTCATACCTAGGGTAAACCATGCATCCCAAACCTATCAATGATATCAGATTTCTTATATGAGTCACCCATTGGGAGATATTTTATTTTTTTAGAAATAATCATGTTTTCATAATATACTATATTTAATATTTTTATTACATTAGTGCCATTTTTCTATGGGCTTAGAAATCATGTGCTAACTTAGAGCCTAACTCCATAAATATTCCATAGAATATTTCAAGGTGGTAATAGGATTTTTACCAATTTAGTAAATCCATAATAAACATAAGTACTGAAAATTTTAAATTTTCATGCCAAAAATATGTATAATTAATTAAGAAAAGTGGGTTTTAATATCATTTAAAATTGGGTATGTTAAAATTATACCCACCATAAATATTATCAACCTCAAGAAATGCTTCAGTTCATGGGACCTTTACTCCACTCATTAAGAGTTTCAATATTAAAATTGAAACATTTTTAGTTCCACCATAGGTGATTATAATCAATGTATTTTAATTCCATGTGATCTCATTGGAAGGAACAAAAAAACACTTACCGCTTATTCAAGGATTAAGACCATATTATAAACATCTACACGTTCGTCTCAACCACATATATACAATCAAGAATATAATACAGCATGCTCAAATAAGGAATGCTATAAATAAATCACTAAGGTACAAATAACAATTTCAATAGGCATTTAATTTCTTGGTCTCTATCTTACACAATCAACATGTATGTATGGAATATGAAACTATGTGTCTAGCATGATGCATGAAAACGCACAATAAAACATAAATCACATATCAAGATCATGTGAATCGCCCAAGGTGAATTTAATCAATGGTAATAATAAAACATAATTGCCTCATTTTATGACAACTCATAAGCCCGATATATAGTGATAATCAAACAATAACAACGTTCCCATGCCCGAGTTCCAACCATCATATATCTTGTCTATCCTACCACAAATAAAGGCAAAGATAAATGACTACTTGGGGAATCATGATCCACCGATACAATATTTTAATGTCCCAACACAAACCATCAAGTTCGATCTGGATGTTATGTGACCTTGTTCTTTCCTCCTAGCATACAATAGGAATCCAATTATTAGTGAGAGTATTCAGGGGAACCATGGAGAGACTTTATGCTCATTATAATGTCATGGAACCAATAGATATTAATATAAATATATAAATAAAATAAATAATCAGAGTAATATATGGGGAAACTAAAATATGTAAAACATGATACAATAACAAGAATAAACATGGATCCAGGGAATGAGTTAATCTAGTAAAATAGAAATATTTGTTGATGTCCTGCTCAGACTCTATCCAGTGTCATCTGCATCATCTTATTCCACCTACTAAATAGTCCACCACAGGGCCCTCACCCTTCATTGAATCCCTCATCATGAAATCTAGAATCTCACTAAAATACCTCGGTAGGGTATGAGTAAAGACTCAGTAACACACCAACAATGGCCCTTAAAATAAGTTAATAAGATATACAGGAACATAAATAAGGGGAATATATGTCATAAATGTATCACACAAGTACCAAGAACATACTAGGTCTTTAGTGACCAGATCTACCTACTTTGGCACCAAGCTGGGAGAAACATACCTACTTCAACATAATGTCAGAAAGAAAATCGATAACCATATAAGCACATCCTCTCTATGAGATAACACAAAAGAATTTATGACACATTCTCTCTAACTGGCATGTCCCAAGTACATATCGACCAGTGTCAATCATATCCCTCTCGATGGATAGTCCAAAATCATTCACCAAATCTCACATTACAACCAATTTCAAACAAACCCCTCTCAAAGGATAGTCCAGAAGTATGCAACACATCCCACTAATTAGGATATTAAAAATATTCATGATGACCAAATGTCTAGGGTATTCCACATGGTGTATAGTCCCATGCATGTGTCATGTCTCACATGTCTTCCATGTTGACCAGACATGTTTCATATCTCATATGAAACCATGTTGCCCAAACCTATACAATCAACTAAAGTAGACATAAATAAAACATATACTATAAAAAATACCAATGATAGATAAATATCACATCAATTAAAGAAGTAAACGTAATCATCATAATCCATTTTCAAGTAACACAAGCATTGGTCAAAGGATACACAAAACAACTCGTGTGATCAAGAATAAAACAAAGACACATGGGCTACACACACAAGACAAAAAATAATGTAAATAGCCCATATAAGATAGGAATAAAATTTATGGGCTTTAAACCTTATGTGAAATGAAAAAAGATGAAAAGGGTTGATGTTCGAGCTCAATTTCAACACTAAATCCCTGAAAAATTCCCAATTTAGCATGATTTAAAATTATCATCATCCTTGATATTTTAAATATGAATAAAAGGATTAAATTAAATATAAAATCAATGCCATTTTTCATTAAAAACAAATTTAGGATTAAAATTTTTCTCATTTAGACGAATCTAATGGAAACAATGGTGTGTCAATCCAATCAAGATATTGAGGATTGATATTTGGATAAATAATAAAAATAAAATAAAATAGAATAATAGAGAGGGGGAGAGAGGATTTAGGTTACCTGAGTTGGGGAGGATAAATCTCCTATTCACCTACATCCTATCCAAATCCCCCCAATTTATTAACCATTTTTTATTATTTCATTATTATTTTTTTGAAAACCATTCAGTATTTTTCCTCTTCCTCAATGGGTAACACATGGACCCAAAATTAAATCCTCCATTCTCTATGTGAAGCACCCCCATGCCACCCGTTATTATTTATTTTATTATTCCATTTAAATTCATTTATTATTCATTAAATATATATTAAAATTTATCATTATATATATATACACAATTTTATATAAACCCATTCATATATACATATTTATATATATATATATATCTGTATATACATATATACACTCATACATATAAATATATAAATATATAACCCATATATATACAAGTTATATACATACACACACAACCGTATATAAATATATACACTCGTACGTGTATATACATACATATATATATATATATATATTCCATATATACATTATTTATATACACAAAAAAATTACCTATTTTACAATAAAAATATTAATAATAGTAATAATAACAATATATTATAATTATTATTAAAACACCCCTATCATTTCCATCATAAATATTTCAATAGAAACATTCATTAAAAATTGATAATAGATTTAATAAATATTTACAAATCATATAACAACACTTATTTAAATAAATAATAATATTAACATTATTACTTTTCCCACTCATTATTTCCACCATAACACCATTATTAATTACCAAAATATATTTCCATTTTTGTCTTCGACACAAATAAGAATAATAATAAAATTATTGATATTGTTTCTAGTTACACAAAAAAATATTTATATACCAATTATTATTACCCTTACGTGTGATGTAACAAAAATTCAGACAGACACAAATGTTATGACATTATTAGGGTAAAACCCCTATTCGGAACCTAAGGGAGGTATCATATTTTTCATTTGAGAATTTTTTTGGGAGATATTTCATTATTTTTGGAAAATTTATAATAAAAATATTACGTGAATTATCCTAACATGTGATTTAAACAAACCTCGGATGCACACAAATTTTATATCATGTCTAGGGTAAAACATGCATCTCGGACTTAACGATGGTCTCAAATTTAGAATATGAGACTCCCTTTGGGTGGTATTTTATTTTTTTGGAAAACTCGCATGTACATAACAATATTTTTTTATTTTTTTTATTCTATCAGTGCTAAGGACCTACAGGCCCTGGAATCTAGTGCTAGATTAGAACCTAACTCTGAAAATATTCTATATAATATTTCAAGGTGCTAATATAATTTTTACACTTCTTGTAAATACATAATAAACACAAGTATTGAAATTTTTGAATTTTCATTCCAAAAATGATTGTAATTAGGTAATAAAAGTGGGTTTTACAATCATTGAAAATTAAGTATGTTATAATAGGGATCAAAAATTATATGGGGTTATTAATAGTGGGGATCTCCAACTTAGTGTGGGGTGTATAAATATTTAAGATAATTGTACGGTATAAATATACTCTTGATTATATGGGTAAAATCCAATAAACAAGTTTTGAACCATTAAATGTTTCATAATTTTTTTTATCAATGGTTGTTTAAATAGAATGTCATTGGGATTTATTACAACATAAGAGAAAAGAAAGGTGACGAAATAGCCAAAAGTAAATTCCTTAAATCATCGAGGTTGAGAGGCTATGTAGTGTTTCGAATGGAAGATGAAGAGAATAGGTTGAAATGAACATCCCTTTAAAAGAAATACATAACATAAATTTAAAGGTACTTTATGGAGTCATGATATCCAAGATGAGGGGTAATGGATGTTTGGACAACTCTTGCAATAATTTGGTTTTTAAGTGTAATATTAAAGATCTTAACCAAAGAAGAAAAATATTAAATAGAAAGAAAATAGAGATTTAATTTTTTTATCAATGGTTGCTTGAATGGTAAAGTAGTTAGGGGTAAATTAATGAGTACCCAAGTAAAAAATGCCCATGTAATCTGTAACTTCAAGAGATGTGACATAAAATTATATAACATTAACATTGGAAGTTATGGTATCAAAATCCCTATCATGATCCAATATAAAGTTGGAATATAATACTTTGATTAAAAAGGGATAACTAACATCTTTGGGTGGAGGTTGTAAGAATTAAAAACTTCATTGAAATTTAATGACCCTTTGTAGATCAATTCATGTGTTTTTGAGCCACTAAAAATTAATTATCCTTCTAGGAATTATAATTTTCTCATCCCAAATTAAATTGAGTTTTCCAATGGGAGGAGGGGTCGAAGGCATAATGGACAAGCTTTTCCTTTGGTGGAATAATAATGGGTTAAATGATTTACTATAATAGAAATTAAAAAAATTTAAATATATCATTTTTTTAATTGGGAAAAATGTAATAATCAAGAGGGAACAAGGAGAGATTAATGGAAAGGATTTAGAAAATTAAATAACCTTAACAAGATTTATAGGAAAGGAGAATCTAGGGATTTTGGTCAGTGATGATGGATTGTGAGGAGAAAATATTGAGTGGAACTCGAGTGGATGTAGGGGGTGTTCTTAAAATACTCCCCATTTTACAACTCAAATGGTTCGAGTCTAAAATAGCTAGTGAGCTAGTGAGTTCCACTGGATGGTTGGTGGGAGTTTCTTAGAACTGTTTGTTCTATCATCTGAACCATATATAAAGTGAGGATGCATCAGTGAGGTCATAGTTATCCTCGGTAGAAAATTTTAAATAAAAAATTAATTTTAATAAATAATTGACTTATGATAGATATGTAAAAATGATAAATAAATTTCATAAATAGACATTAAATGATCATTTTAAATAATATTTATAAAAATATAAAAGTCACTAAATTCATATTTAATTCAAAGTAAAATTATCATTTTCATAATTCAATGAATAAAATTCAACATATGAGTGAACAAATGAAAATGAAAAATTAAAATTAAAGTCAATTTGATTATAGAAAAAATAGAGGGAAGAAAAGTACTCAATATTTCCAATGTTAATTAAAAGAGTCACAAGTATATTATTTCTCACTCCCCATTAATAAAAACGAAATGTTCTTGAGTGAGATATTTTGTGAAGATATTGACTAATTAAACATTCATAATTATGAATTATATCATTATATATACCTTTTAAAAGTTATATATTATGAATTGGTACCTAAGATCATTGTGTTCACTTACAGAGTGTTAGATTAGATTTCTAGAAATACTAATTGCACTAGCATTGTCACACATAATAAGAAAATGATCATATGTAATCCCATAATCTAGGAGATAATGATTTATCTATATAATTGGTTTCAAAAACTCTTTTTTTTATATACTCTACTTTGGGAGTAGAAACAAAAATCATATATTTCTTCTTAATACACTAAGTGAAATGGTATTTTCTAACTAGGTGGAAATTCTCACTTGCACTTTTCCTATCTAATTGGAATCCTAAAAATTAGAAATCAAAAAAAATTGAAGTTAAAAACATGTTAATTTGGATAAAATAGATCAATATATTTAGAAAAATTTAAATATTTCAAAACTATTTTTAAAATATTTTAAATGGAATTTTTTAGGATTGTATTGAAAACAAACATATAGAAAAACACAAAACATGATATTTATACAGTTTGTGATAAGGTAAAAAAGGATATCAATAACACCTCAATAAATTTTGGATTCAATAGATTAAACATCTTAATACAATGTTAACTTTCCTGAAATACACATATTTTTAATTATTTCCTTAACTTGATCTATACCGAAATGTTTTAAAGGTTCATTAGTGTATTTACCTTACTGTATAAAGATACCATATTTGTTTTAATAAATTTAAAACCCAATAAAAAACTCTAACTCACCCATAAAACTCATTTCAAATTATTTTATCATTAAATATTAAAACTTTTTATAAATATATTATTTTTTAAAACCAAAAATAACATCATTAACATTAATTTGAATGATCAATAAATCCTCTGAAATGTGATTTAAAAAAAGTTAAATCAAATATTCCAATATTAAAATGATTTTATAAAATAAATTTAGTTAACATTTCATACTATTCTCGAGTGGATTGGTGTAAACTATAAATATCATTCTTTAACTTAAAAACATGATTTTGGTGTTTTGAAACTTAAAAACTGGGTGGTTGTTTGGTTGTGAGGCCTAGGTAATCAATACACCTAGGACAAAGTATTTATTTATTAACCCTACTTAAAACTAATATAGTAATGAGTAGGGGTTAATCCAAAAATAAATAATTCTATAGATGGTGTGTTTCATGATACCAAGAAAAATAAAAATCAAAAAAAGTCAATATAAATAAACAAGGGAGGAATGGTGGGAGAAATGGTGGGGATGTGGTTGATGGAATGAATATTGCGGGATAGGATATTGAAAAAGTGTGAGTACTAAGGGAATTAAAATAAAACATAGCAATATGGAAAAAATCCACAGATAGAACAAGGTAATTTGGTTGGCTAACTAGCTTATTTTGATAGGTGTTTTTTCTTTTCACTCAAGGTAAATCACTACAGGACCTAGAAAATGTTGTTGGTTGGTTCACTCAAATAGCTAGAATGTAAGTGAAATGAGCCTCTAAATTATTAACTAAATACCTATATACCCACTCATTAAGGATACCAGGTGACCCACCCTTATGCTTCCTACCCTACTCTCATATGGTATTCTAAAAGACAAGTTAATAAAGGATACAATAATAAAAACATAATATCACTAATTTTAGATTTTTAAAGACCATAAATTACTCCTCGTATAAATCAAGGGTGGACCCTAGTAATTCCTAACACCTTAGTGAGATAAATACTCCTACCATGTAAAGACACAGACCCCACTAGCTCAGAGCTGGTTCCTTACTTTATTACATTTTCATATATACAAGATTCAAATCCCAAAGGAGTGATCAGTTCAGTAGTTTGAATAAATAAATACATAAATGGAACCCTTGTTACATTAATAATAAAATATAGAACATAAAAAAAGAAAATAATTTCATCCTTGAACTCATTCAAACATTTCGTCTTCATAGCTTGGGGAAAGGAGAAAAAATAAAAGGGTGATCTCAGATGCTCGGTAAGGGTTAAATACAATAGAAGCTTTCAGGAATCAATAATAAATGAAACATAACCAATATGAAAAGGTATATATATGAATAAAATAAATTCCATTTAATTAAAAAAATTTCAATCATGAAAGGATATGGCGTAATCATTATGGAAATATAAAATATTTGAATCAAATTCCATTTAATCAATAACATGATCACAATTTGAATTCATGAATAATATCATAGGGAGAATAACATTGATAAAAATGAATAAAATATTAATGAAGGAAATTATTAATAATTTTTATTACATGATCTCTTGTATTATGGTACCTTTACCATCAAGACCTTTCACAAGATGGTTTAATCATTAAGTGTAAAAACCAATTTAATTTGGCCAACTGTTTCATCTCATGAGACTACCAATCCATCAAGCGTCTATATATAATCTAGACCCACCCACGTATACATGTACAAAGAATTGATCAAATATATAAATGATCTATTTAATTAATGAATCAATATTTCTTATCAAAAAATATCTGTGTTGAGTGAAAGATGTAGATTTAGCATTATTTCCATAGTTAATCAAATACTTACACATTAAACACCGTATGAAAAATTGGTATATGTATTAGGAAATAATAATATCCATGATATAAAAAATATAGTTCTTTAATGAAATATTCAATTAATGATTATCATAAATAAAATTTAAGTACACAAATGTAATAAGTTATGAATATTTCATATATCCCATAAAAATTAAAGTGAGACAAAAAAACCTTATCGCTTGTAATCAATCGAGTCTTATTCCCCATAAAATTAATAATCATTGAATGAAACATTGAATACCATGA
This sequence comes from Viscum album, assembly GCA_963277665.1. Taxonomy (NCBI): domain Eukaryota; kingdom Viridiplantae; phylum Streptophyta; class Magnoliopsida; order Santalales; family Viscaceae; genus Viscum; species Viscum album. Next base: position 1,140,990,556 of record OY728159.1, on the reverse strand, counting down.
ATATAAATATTTTCATGATATGATATATCAAATAAAATTTTGTACACCACACACAAGAAATAATTTTTGAATAAGGAATATATCTCACAAAATTAATGGTGACACAAGAAAACTCATACCACTTGTAATAAATCGAATCGTATTCCCTATAAAATTAATAATAATCAGATGAAAAAATTAAAACCTTTAGGATAAGAATATTCTTTATATTAAATAATAAAAGGGTAGAATAAATACACCACACACAACAAATAAGTGGTGAATAAGGCATATCTCACATAAATAAAAGTGAGATTATAAACTCTTACCTTATGTCCAAAAGCATTCTACACTTATACTTAATGACCTCGATAATAAAATTAAAATAATTTATTAATAAATAACCTATTAATAATATATTTTAATAATTAATATTTTATTAATTTCACCTATGTCCATTTTTAGGAGTAATAATTTTTAATTTTGTTGTTCTGTGAATGTCTGTTTCAAGGTTTCATGATCGATTCGGTTCTGTATAATTTTGGAAGTTCTTATTGAATTGGAATAATTAAATATAATTGGAGTAAAATGGTAATAATATAATTTCATGATTTTAAATGGTCCCCTATATATATATATATATATATATATATATTGAAATGATGATTATTCATTAGATAAAAATGTTAATGAAAATTGATTTTTTTTATTTTGGTAGTTTATAAGACCATCATGTACAAGAATAATTTTTTTAATATTGTGTTTATATACTCATTATAGAAAATTAAATAAGTTTTAATACAGATATTATAATTTATTTTTTAACCATAAAAATGGTTTTATGTCCATTTTTTAAGTAAATAATGAAAAAAGAAAACTTGTCATCCAGGAAGGTGGGGAATCAACACCTCACAGATGATTATTTTATTTTTTGAATTAAAATGAGTGGAGAAGAGATTTGATTATGGATATTCCATTAAAAAAATAAAATTATAGTATATATATATATATGATACTTAATTTACCAAGAAAATTTTTATTGGTGAGGTTAGTAGAGGATAATAAAGGAAACAAAAGTAAAATAGAAAGAAAGAGGATTTTACCTCTTCAATATCATCTCCTTGGGAACCTCTTTAAGACAATTGGATTTGATATTTTGGTAAAACCAGTAGATATTGGATGTGGTGAATAGAATTTTTAAGGTATTTTGGAAGATTTTATACATGATTCAAGTCTTATAAGGTTTGAAGATAAGGGTTGTTGAGGAGTGTTATTTATAGTGGGAGGAGAGGGCTGTTTTTTATTATTTAATTCATTTTTTTTATTATCTTGGCTCAAGACTAAAATAGTGTGTATTATTTTCACAAAGTATAGTAACTAGTACATGTGAGTTCAAAATATCAGTTTCGTACATCATCCATGACTCAAAAAATCTTATATTTGGCTTAAAATTTTAAATACTATAAATTACCGTATTTTACTATTCACCAAAAAATCAACTATTTTAGAAAAATAAGAAAAATTAAACCTTAACATTTTTTGAAATATAGATTTAAAAAAGGGAATCCATTTTATGAAAATAATGATAAATATATTAGATATTTAATTTTTAATAAAAAACATCATTTATTCAAAAAATACTGATTTTAAAATTATAACTCATTTTATGAAAATTTGAAAAATAATTAAGTTCTCATACAATTATATTATAATTATAAGACAAAATAATATTAATTTATGAATATATTTTATGAAAATAAATTTTTTATTAAATAATTATGTTAATTATAAAATCATAAATAAACATTTACATTTCACAAAAATACCTAACCTTAATTTATCATTATTAAAATAATTATTTACTTATTCTGTGATATAAATATATTATATTTTGTTTTTTGAGATACAAAAATTATATTCATGATTTCATAGGTGAGTTTAATATTATAATTTCTATTTTACTATAACTAACGGTCATATTACTATTCCAACATTCATGTTAATATTTAATAGTATATCATGATTCGTTTAAGCTCAGTGTTGCGTGAAATGAAAACTATTGAATAAATTGAATTTATTTAAGAAGATACATAATGTAAAGTCATGGAGTGTTATACTATTACCTCCTTCAAAAAATTGACCATCAAAATTCTTCTTTAATATTACCTTCTAAAAAGATGAGGGTGTATTTTCTTCATAACATCCTCAGGTTTCCATGTTACTTCTTCCATTTTATGGTTTCTCCAAAAAAAACTTTACCATTAAAGTTGTCTAATTCCTCAATACCTTCTCTCTAGTGTCAAGAATCTTGATACTCTCTTCACAAAAATAAATAGGTTCCCAGTTCTATTTTTTCATTGGTGAGTACATGCATTGGTTCTAGCATGAACTTCATTAATAATGATATGTGGAAAACATCATGAAATTTGGAGAGACATAGTGGATTTCTAATTACTATACTAGAGATCCTATTATTTCTAAACAATTTAGTGGTCCGATGTACATAAGTCTCAATTTCCCTTTCATATCAAACCATATGACACCCTTCTATAGTGATACCTTCATAAGTTCATTATATCCCACTTGAAATTACAAATCCTTTCTCTGGTTATCAGCATAACTCATTTTCCTACATTTACATGCTTTAATATGACCCTAAATAGTCTTTATGGTTTCCATTGTTTCTTAAATAAGTTATGTATCTATAATTTTTCTTTCACTAACTTCATCCCAACAAGTTTGAGTATGAAATATCTTGCCATGTAATGCTTCATATGGTGTCATTTGAATACTTAAATAGAAACTATTATTACAGGAAAACTCTACCAAAGGTAAATAACAATCCTACAAACATTGAAGTCAAGTTACTATGATCTTAAAAGGACTTATAATGTTTGAATAGTGATTTCAGACTGTCTACCGATTTGAGGATGGAATGTGGTTCTAAAATGAAGCTTAATATCTAGAGCCTTCTAAAGAATATTTGAAAAAAATGTTTTGTAAAATCAGGATCTCGTTCAGACACAATCTATAGAGGTGCACCATGAATTATTAGAAATTTATTAATATAGAGTCTTTCTTGGAACTCAATAGGTAAATATTCTCTTATACAAATAAAATGTGTTGATTTGGAAAGACAATCAACAATAACCCACATCTCATCATTCTTTCTAGATTTCCTTGGTAGTCCTATGACAAATTCTGTGGTAATGTCATCATGATTCCATATAAGAATATATACAGGTTTCATGAATCAAATAGGATTCTGTCTCTTAGACTTCACTTGTTGAAAAAATTATCATCTTAACACAAAGTCAGTAATTTCACCCTTTATATTATCCCACAAAAAATATTACTTCAGATATCTATACTACTTGGTACTACTAGGGTTTAAAGAGAAATTTAATCTATGAGAATCATTTAATAGTTCCATTTTTAGTTATGATATTTCTGTTACCCAAAAAATATTTCCAAATCTCCTAATTATATCCTCATACACAGAGTCTACCAATTTTCCATCTTTAATGACTTCAATTTTAATTTGAAAATTATCACTATGAGACTGAGAACATTTTATCTTCTCTAGTAACAATGGTTTCACAATCATTTGAAAAATGAGTGATGTTTCCCCTTACCTAAAAAATACTAAATACATATTTAATAAGTCCATGAAAATTGGTTCTCTATCAATCCTCATCTTGTTCATAACTCCATGATCTTTCTTACTCAATGCATTAAGTACATTATTTGGTTTTCCTTAGGGTAGTCTATTGAGAAATCATAATCTTTAAGTAACTCAAGACATCATATTTTCCTCATGTTGTGTTATTTATATGTAAATATGTATTTCAAACTCTTTGGATCCATATATATCTTACATAGGTTACCATATATATAGTGTCTCTATATCTTCATAACAAAGATTAGGGCTGCTAACTCATGATCATGAGTTGGATAATTTTTTTCATGAATCATTAACTGTATTGATGCATATGCAGTAAATTTTTCATTTTACATAAGGATACTGCCTAATACTTTCTTTGATGAATAAATGTATATCAAAAACCCATCACTTCTTAAAGGTAGATTCAAAATAAAATAATTGGATAATCATATCTTCAATTCATCAAAGCATTTTACGAATTCTTTTGTCCATATAAACATAACCCTTTTACGTGTGAGTTTGGTTAATGAGTTATACAATAGGGAAATTTTATAAATGAAACATTGATAGTAACCTTCTGTAATAATAACATTTCACACCTTGATTATGTTCATTGTTATAGGCCATTCTTGGGATGCCTTTATCTTCACAAGATCAAATGAGTTTCACCATTAGGGATAATATGGTTTAGAAAATAAATTTCCTGATTCTATAATTCGTAGTTTCTAAATTTACCATGTAATTATTTCATCCTAATAGTCTCATTAATTATCTATAAGTGATTATCTTGTTCTTCATAGGTTTTAGAATATTGAATAATAGCATTAATGAATACCAGGAAGAAATTTTCAATATATTCCTTGAATATTCTGATCATCGAATCCATAAAAACTAAGGTTCCTTTACCCAATCAAAATTTCATTATTGTAAACTCATCATTTATATACCTCATCCAAAAAATTTCCTTAAAAATTTCGTCCTTATTTCCTCAAAATTGATGATATCCAAAATGGAGTTAGATCTTCAAAAAATATCAAGATTCATGAATTTGACCAAATAAATCATCAATGTGAGGCAGTGGACACTTGTTCATTATCATAATTTCATTGATTTATATATAAACATTGAAAAACATAAGGGATCCATATTTATTATTAAAAATAGAAAAAGGGATTCCCATAGATAAACACTCTCTAGAATAAATCCCTTTTTACTCAACCCCTCTAATTCTTTCTTTAACACCACTAATTTCATAGTGGACATTCTACTGGGATTATTTGATATTGGTTTTGAATTAGGGATTGAAAAAATGGTAAACTCAACTTCACGTTATATGGGTTTTATATTTAATTCATTAGGAAATACATCAATTTATTCCTATATAATTGGGGAACCATCAATTTAAATATTACTTTCCTCATCCCGAGATGTTTTTTCTCTTCTTCCCCAAGAATTCCATTCAATAGGGCTACCGGTGGTGGATCTAGATAAGTGTCAGATGTTGAAGTTTCTTCTATAAAGATAAGGAATTATTGATGATTTTTTTTCCATTTTTGATCTCAAAAATATTTATAACTAAGTGAAACACAAGGGCTGGCCTAGGTCAATCTATTAAAGAGCTATTGCGGACAAGCACTCATTACATAAAATTTGAAACATTTATATTTTATTTATTTATGAAATTAAACAAAATTAAATGTTTATTTGATAAATGAGAATGAAATGTTAAAATTAAATATGCAAATTCAATGAAAATAAAATGAATGAAAAAAAAATAATGTTAGGAAGAATGGAGACATTCCTTAGAGAATCACCCCAAGTGAACCTTCATCGTGTCTTTATTAGTATTGAATTTCCATAATTAACACACTCCATAATATGTGTGAACATAATCCTATACATATGGTTATGAATATATGGTTCTCTCAATGATCATCATGAGATCGCAAATCCACCTCCTCAATTGAGGGAAAATATTGCAGAAATGAAAGTTAAACCTCCGGTGGTAAGTGGAGTCACAATGGCGCCTTGCCCACTAGGATCCCCCTTGGTCTAAATAAAATAAAATAAGAAATAATAAAATTGATAGCTAAAATTCTTGTTTTTATCACTACATTACTCCCCTAGGAACTCACTTGGGTCAGTTACTCATGATCATGATCATAAGAGTTCACTACAGAGAAGATCAAAGTGAAAACAAAAAAGATACAAATATGAGAGAATAAGATGAATAAGAATAATATCATATACTAAAATATCATAATACTATTACATAATGAAATAAACTATAAAACTATAAAATATGGTCACCCAACTTTCCAATATTTTGATATGGATAGGGGATATATTTTTGTAGGAAAAATAAATGTGAAATCTTGGCTCTAGAATCTCTTCTCCAAAAGTTTTCACATATTTGACACCATTAATTTTTAAATATTACAGAGTAGTATGATGAAATTTTTTTCCAAATTATATTTTTCATTTTTCACAAAAATTATATCTTTATTCTCATTGTGTAGAATATGATATAGTGGATTTACTCAGCAACATTAATTATGGACGAATATTTCCTCATTTTTTCCCAATTTGGAGCATATAATTTCTACATAAAAGATTGAATATCTCCAAGATATTTATTTTAATAATTAACCATTTAAATATCTTTCAAATAAATTTATAATCTCCTTAATTTTATATGTTTATCCTATGTTATACTCCAATGAATGATGTGGGGCCTACCATGTTATCAAGAATATTTCTCCAACTTTACAGTTTTTTTTTGGCTTCTAGATAGTCGAATATGAACCTAGCCTAGAGGAAAAAAATTTATCCCATAAATGAAGGAATATTAAAAAAAATTATTCTATTTAAATCAATATTAAAATGATATGCTTGAAATACATAATTTAATGAAAACATGTAAAATTCCAAAATTGACAGTTTTTTGCATTTAAGCTCAAAATACCACTAAAACCTATAAACATGATAATTACCCATAAAGTAACACTATGTTGTGATTATAAAAATTTAATAATAGAATAAAATATATGAAAATGTGATCTTCATCACTCCCCCACATTTAACAATTACACTCCTGGGCAATCATCTTATACCATGGTCAAAATAAACTTTCCAAATCATAAATGACAACACAACTCAATTATCACATCAAAGAAAATATCATGCCTCCTAAATTGATAGAAAATTACTTACTTCAAAACAATAATAATGATCCATTCAATTTCATGTTAATCATCACATTTATGTTGTACCTAGCTCCCTAGAAAAATATTTCTCTCTTCATTCAAGGATATTTAATGTGGAATGTTTCTTATTCTCAAAAAAATGTGTGATCTCTATAGGATTGATATCCTCATTGTATTTCCACATAATAGAGCCCAAAATATGTCAATAATAATGTCTTTTTCATGGATTTCTATTAGTCTGAGGTTTTTTATGTTTTAAATGAAAAAAAACATCTAAGGCAGAATAAAGAGGGTTATACTCTAAACTGAAGTAAATGCAATAAAATAGTTTTTCTCAAGAAAGGCCTCCTCTTCACTCCCCTTAGAAGAAAATCAGATCAATAACCATTAAATCTCATGGAAAGGTCATTCCAATCATAATTTCACCAGAAAATAATTCAATATTCTCATTGTTTTTCTTGAAATTTACAGATATTAACAACTTTATTTTTTCATTGGAAGATCTAGAAAGTTACAACTTATCTTATTGTGAAATCTCAAAACCTGCATAAATATTAGTATAATTAAGTCTTCAGTAGTAAAATAATTTCATAAATAATTAATTTTTCACCCAATGTGTAAAAAAATGAGGTATCAAACCACAAGATAGCTTCCCCAGCACTTGATATAAATTAGACAACAAAAAAAAATAATGGGAAAGAAACAACATGATTTATTTTTTTAGGGAATCCTTGAGTTAATATCCTAGCTGCTACCACTTTAAAAGAATAATAAATAAATGAAAATTCATAATATAATAAATATAACTAATGGGAAAGGGAATCAAAAAGGTATATTACTTGGTCTAGACCACCAAGTGAGAGCTAGGTTTTTACTACCCCTAGTCATGCAGTTGCAGTGGACTATCCCCAATCAGAAGGTGGGTGTGGTTTCTTTTAGATAAACCACCACATGTGACTCTTCCCAATGTTCTAGAATAAACACTAAAAGTAGATAACCGCAAAGAATATAATAATGTTCCCAACACCAAATAAAGAAAAAATAGATAAATTGAGTTCCAGATATGGAGGGAAAATAAAATAGGGGTTCTCCCTACGAAATTTTGTGGTGTTCTCCTATAGATGTTATGTAAATTTTTGTTTAGGAGGTAGTCATGCCAACACATGCATAGTCAAATATTATTCTTCGATCACCACCACTTTGGTGGTAACTTTATTAGTATCTATGGTCTGCTCCATTTGTGATATGTCAGAACTTTTAGAAAAAGGGATTTAGAAAACAATTCAGCATGAAGGAGATTAAAACATGAATAACTAATAAATAAATATTCCCTTTTAAGTAGGTCATCTTGGTAATTGATCCTATCAAGAAATACCATTGGAAACACAATCATTGTAGGTTTATCTTAATCATTGTCTTATAATGAAATATAGAGGTATACTAGTGTTGATTGTTCATTAACAAGGATAGGAATATCAAGTGGAAGGTTATCTTCAAAAAAGATATTCTAGGATACTTCTAAAAATTGTTGATCTCCTATAAGTGTATCATCTGGCATGTGCACTTAAAGTACCTCCTTAGTTAATGGTCTAGTAATATATGATTTAATTAATTCAATTATAAGATCCTTCTCACCCAAATTAGGTTCTTTAGCATAAAAATTATTAGTGAAATATCTTCCACCACTCATTCTGGGTCAGGTTTTGGATCAGGTTCAGATTACTCCTGGGATGTATGTACATATTCAGAAATACATTATAATTAGATCTCTAGGTTTTTCGCCTTTTCACTAATCCTTTGAAACTAAGAATTAATATCATTATAAACATTTTATTGCACCTGATATTGGTCATTGCATCCATAATAATCACAATTTGAATATATAATTATCAACAAAGTTTTTTTATTTTTAAAAATTTATGGTTTTTTTAAGGAAATAAAAGAATATTATTGAAAAAAAATGTGAATAAAAATATTGAATGGAGATCTCTTAGATCTCTAGAAATTGATTCAATTTGATGAAGTGTTGTCGTGTGTGCTCTCAAAAATATTTATAACTAAGTGCAGCATAGGAGATGACCTAGGTTAATCTCTTGAGGAGGTGTTGTGGTCAAGAACTCACTACACTCACTACATCTAACTCAGTTTTTTTATATTTTTCATCTATGAAATAAAAAAAATTAAATTTGGATTTGATAAATGATAATGAAATACTAAAATTAAATACACAAATGCAATCCAAAAATAATGAATAAAAACATATTGTTGTTAGGAAGAAAATAGGCCTTCCTGAGAGAATCGCCCCCGAGTAAACCTTCATCGTCTCTTTATTGGTCTTGAATTTACATATTGAACACACTCCATAATATGTGTGAACATATTCATCTGTATATAGTTGGGAATATAAGGTGATCTCAATGATCTCCAAGATACCACACATCCACCTCCCCGGTTGAGGGAAAATATTTCAAAAGTGAAAGTTAAATCTCAATTTGCAAGTGGAGAAACAATGAGACCATGACCACTAAGATCACCCTCAGTATAACTCAAAAAAATAATAAAAATTAAATATTATATCTAAAATACTTTTTTATCACTGGATTACTCTCCCAGGAACTCACTCAGGTTAGTGACTCATGATCATGAGCATAAGAGATCACAATAGAGAAGTTTAGATTGAAAACACAAAAGATACAAATATGAGATAATAAGATGAAGAATAAGTATATAATATACTAAAATTGCATAATACTATTACATAATGAAACAAACTATAAAACTAAAAAATATGGTCACCCAAAGTTACAATATTTTGAGAAGGATAGGGGATACATTTTATAGGGAAAACAAATCCAAAATCTTGGATCTAGAATATATTATCTAAAATTTCTAGCATATTTGGAACCTTTAATGGAATAATATTCTAGAGTGGTCATTTGAAAATTTTTTCCAAATTATATTTTGCGTATTCCCCAAAAAAATCATCTCTATTTTCCTTGTGTAGAAAATTATATGGTGGATTTACATAGGGACCTTAATTCTGGATGAAGGTTTCCTAATTTTTTTCCCTAATTTGGAGTATCCAATGAATTCATAAATGATCGGATATATACATGATATTTATTTTATGAATTAAACATTTAAATATATTTCTAATGAATTTATAATCAACTTAATTAGACATGTGGATCCTGGTTTATGCTCCAACGAATGATATGGGGTCCACCATGTCGTCCAGAATATTTCTCCAACTTCAATGATTTTTTTGGCTGCTAGATAGTTGAATCTGGTCCTGGTCCAGAAGACAAATATTTATCCCATAAATCATGAAATCTTTAAAAAATAATTTTATTTAGATCAATATTAAATATGATATTCTCAAAATATAGAAGTTAATGAGAACAGGTAATATTCCAGAATTGTCCATTTTTTCCCTTTAAGCTCAAAATACCACTAAAACCTAAAAACATGGCTATTACCATAAAATAACACTATGGTGGGATTATGAACATTTAATTACAGAATGAAATATATGAAAATTTTAGCTTCATCAATCATACATCTTCCTCACAAATTTTAATTTACTTCTTCTTACAATAAATTTTCATATCATATTTTGAAATCCATTCCATACTAAGGATTATATCAAACTCAACCATAGGTATGACGATAAGTTTAGAAAATAAAGAACATTTATATTCCATAATAGGGAATTCTCAACACTTCTTTGTTTTCATGAGACTTCCCTAAAGTTTTTTGACTGACAACTACCTTATTAAATCAAAAGAGAAATATCTAATTTTCTAGGAAAATTAGAAGATATAAAGGAGTTTGATGACCCTGAATCAAATAATGCATTAGATAAATTATAATATAGGATTAATGTACCTACTAAAACATCATTGGGTACTTCTACCTCATCTTTAATGATCACATAAGCATGTTTAACTCCTCTTGGCCTATTCTATTTTAGATTCTTATAGTGCTTGGAACATTGGTCTGAATAATGCCACATTTATTTATGGTTGAAGCACTGGGTATCATTAGTTTGCTTCCCTTTAAAATGGTGAGACTAATGACCCTTTATTTTTCAATTTTAACAAACTCTGATTCCTTTAAATAATTTTCCATGATGATTCATTCTATAATTTTCACAATATAGAAAAATATTCATTAAATTATTCTTTTTTAGTTTATTACCTTTCTCATGGTTCTCATATGCCCTCTTCTTCTCTTTATTTTCTCTGAATATATTAGATTTATAAAATTAATTCACTATTTTTATGTCACATAGTATTATTTCATCATATGATGAAAATTATTGACAAGTAAGTTCCCTTTAGAGACTTGTCTTAATACCTTTAAAGAAATGATTAATATTATTTTCTAGAATCATATATGTAATTTTTATCATACCAAGCTAGTCTTATGAATGTAGTCACATACTCTTCAACACTCTCTTCTTGTTTTTTATTTAATCTAATTAATTGTCTCTTCATTTTAGTACATTGACCATGACATAAATATTTATCAAATAATGTTTCTTTAAAATTTCTTCATTACATTTATTCTATTTCATCTTCCTTCTTAGTATTATAGATCAATGGAAACTATTGATTAGTATTTCCCATGAGGTAATACACTACTAGTACAAACATTTCCAATTCATCACATCCCAATTCCAGAAATATATTTTCAAGGGCCTTGATCCATTTATCAACCACCACTGGAGTAGTAGTACCACTAAAATATGGGGGTTTCTACCACCTGAAAAGATCCAACATAGGTGTAGTATGGTTATTATTCATAACCTGAGTAATCTATCCAAATATGGTCATGATCTACTCGTCCCCAATATTAAATTTGTTGACTTTCTTTGTGGGTAAATCCATAAATTTTCTTTGGTTATTGATTCCTTGACTTCCATTGTGATTCATCACTGAATAATGGCACACAATGAGTTATCACATAATCATCGTGATAATTGATCCAAAAAATAAAAAACCTCTTAAAGGTAAATGTATTTAAATACTAAAAGTAATTATCATAGTTCTCCTATTGCTTATGTTTATTTTAAAAAATAATTCCCAAGGTTTCCAATAAAAGTTCTCTAATACAAAGAGTAAATACCCAGACACCAGTTTCTTAGAGTCGGTGACTTAATTTATTACATTGTCATAGATAAAATATTCAAATCCCAAAGGATCAATTAGTTTCATATACATGAAGAACTATATACATATATGGTTCTATCATTACATTGGTAAAAAAATACAAGACATAACAAAGGAAAATAATTTCATCCTTTAAATCATTCAAACATTTCATCTTCAAAAATTGGGGAAATGAGAACCAATAAAAGGGTGAGCTCATATGCTCAGCCGAGGTTAAATAGAATAAAATCTTTCATGAATCAATATTAAATTAAATATAATCAATATGGAAAGGTATATATGTTAATAAAATACATTTCATTTAATAAAAAATAAATTTCTAATGAGATGATAAGGCGTAATCAATATGGAAATGTAAAAGATTGGAAATAAATTCCATTTAATCAATAACTTGAGCACAATTTGAATTCATGGATAATATTATAGTGAAAATCACATGAATAATAATGACTAAAATATTAATGAAGGAAATACTTAATAATTTAGATTCCATAATCTCATGAATCATGGTACCTTTACAATCAAGACCATTCAGAAGAAGGGTTAATTATTATAGGAAAAACCCATTTAAATTAGTCAAATTTGTAATCTCAAGAGACTACTGATTCACCAAGGGGATATCTATAACAAGGACCCACCCATTTATTCATGTCCAAATCATTCCTAAAATATAAAAATGACAGATCTAATTCATGAATCAATATATATTATCAAAAAATATCTATATTGGGTAAAAGATACAGATATATCATTATTATCCTAGTTAATCAAATAACATTCAAAGTAAACACTGTATGAAAAATTGGTATAAAGATTATGAAATAATAATATCTATGATATAATAAATATAGATATTTATTTTAATCTTCAATTAAATATGATGATAAAAAATGGAATTATAGAAAGCTAATACGTGATGAATATGGAATATGTCTCATGGAAATTAAAGTGAGATAAAAAACCCTTACGACTTGTAATCAATCAAATCATATGCCCCATAAAATTAATAATAATAAAATAAAAAATTCAATATAATGAAGATAAATATTTTCATGATATAATATATCAAATGTAATTATGTACACCGCACACAATAAATAAGGTTTGAATATGGAATATATCTCACATAAGTAAAGGTGAGATGATAAAACCCTTACCACTTGTAATCAATTCGAATCGTACGCCCCATAAAATGAATAATCCTAAAATGAAACATTAAATAACATGAATATAAATAGATTAATAATATGATATTTAAAAATTTAAGTGTACATACACCACACACAAGAAATAATTTTTGAATAACATATATCTCACATAAATAAAAGTCATTTGAGAAACCCTTACCTAATATCCAAAAGTGTTCTTCACATGTACATAATATCCTATAAAATAAAATTAGATTAATTACTTACTTAATTAATAACCTCCTAAATAGGTATTTTATTTATAATAATTTTATTATGTTTATTTATGGGAATTTTGATGATTTATAATGTTTAATTTTGATGTTCTGGGAGCATTTGTTTCATGGTTTCATGATCGGTTCCCTTGTGTATAATTATGCAAGTTATTATCAAATTGGAATAATTATCTTGATGTGTAATTAAATTTTATTGTTATAATTCTATGATTTTTATATATAATTTTGTTTTTGTACATGAGGATGATTCATTAGATAAAAATGTTAATGAAAAATGATTAGTTAATTATGGATGATTTTATGACCATCATGAACAAGTATCACTTTTTTAATATTATATTAATATACTTGCTCCAAAACATTAAATAAGTTTTCATAAACATGATGTAATCTGGTTTAACCATAAAAATGTTTCAACTTCCATCCTTGATGGTGATAATGAAAATCAAAAACTCATCATCCATGAAGGCGATGAATCTACACCTCATGGATGATTTTTCATTTTTATAATTAAAAGAACATGAGAATATATTTGATGATGGATATTCCATTAACACAATAAAATTCTCGTATATATATATCATATTTTAGTTACCATTCCATTTTTGATTGGGGATGTGAGGATAGGATAAGAAAATAAATGAAATTAAAAGAGAATGAAGGAGGATTTTACCTCTCGAAGATTTTCTCCTTGTAAACCTCCTCAAGACACTTGTATTTGCTATTTTGGTAATATTAAAAGGTTTTTGAGATGTGTGAGAGGATAAGTAAGGTATTTGGGAATAATTTATACAATATTAGAGTCTTTTAAGGTTTTAGGAGAAGGGGTGGTGAGGGGTGGTATTTATAGTTGGAGGAGAGGGGTGCTTTGGATTATTTTATTCATTTGATTATTATTTTGGCTCTAGAATATAAATAGTGTTGATAATAATGAATTATAAATTTAACTAGTTAAATTTATTTCTAACTAATGGTTTCTATCATAATTCATGCTCAAAAATTCATTTATTTGGCTTAAAATGTTAAACACCGTAAATTAACATATTTCATTATTCAGTAAAAATTCAACTATTTTAGAAAAATCCCAAAAATAAAGCTAACCATTTTTTAACTTTTAGAATTAAAAAATGGAATCTATTTTATGAAAATATTTTTATAAATATGATAAATTTAATTTCAAATTAAAATCATCATTTATTTGGAAAATATTTATTTTAAAATTATAACTGATTTTATGAAACTTTGAAAAATGTATTAAGGTCTGATAAAATTATATTATTATTATAAGAATACAAAATATTAATTTATTAATATATTTTATGAAAATAAATTATCTTTAAATAATTATATTAAATAAAAAAATTAAATTAACATTTATGTTTCACCAAAATACCAACACTTAATTTATAATTTTTAAAACATTTATTTATTTATTCATGATATAAATATATCATATTTTCATTTATGAGATACCAAAAAAAAATTTCTAAAATCATAGGTGAGGTTATTATTCTAATGGTCATTTTAATATTCCTAATGGTCATATTACTATTTAAACAGTCATGTTAATATTTAATAGTATATCATGGTTTGTTTAAGATCAGTGTTTCATGAAATGTAAGCTATCGAATAAATTGAATTTATTTAAGAATATACAAACCATAAAATTGTGGGGTGTTATTTACCAGCTCAACCTCTTTCCCCTATTCAATCTTAGCCAACCATCATGGTAGAAAATTTTAATATAAAAAAAGTTCTTAACAAACATTGTAACAATAAGAAATAAAAAAATAAAGAATCCCTCGGTAAGGGATTTGAAAACTTGTTCCCAAATAACATGGTTATCCCTCTTCCATCCAGTCATCTTCTGCTCTATTATATTCATCCTCTTCTTCTCATCCTCTTTTCCCTACTAATTTATGTCAAGTACAGATATCTCCTACTTGATTTCTAACAACACCTACTTCCTTACATAGGTACACCTACTCCCATATATCGTTAGTCAAGAACTTTTAGCCTGATAAAGATTCTTGGGTGGTCTCCATGTGTGGGTTATCAAATCCATAGGGTTCAAAGAAAAAAACAAGAGAAATTTATATTATGTGTAGGATTTAGATATGAAGTGGCCAACTTGGGTTTGAATTGAGTGGATTATTAAATAGTTTTAAAGACATAATTGAATAAAATTTAATATAATGAGTTTATCCTAGATGATATATTAGGGTGGATTGGATGAATTTATTTTCTTATAAAATTTCATATTCCTAATCCAAGTTGTATCCAAAAAACGAGATAATTCCTTGCATTATTCACTAATTTAAACACTACAGAAATCTAATACTAATCACCAACACATTTATAGGATCACTTTAAGGATCACTCTAGAGAATTGGTTCATACTAGAACTCAAAATGTTTCATATTTAAATTTGATGAAGACGAAGAAGAGAGTAACTAATTGAATGGTACTCTTAAAATAATGAACTAATATAAGAATTTAAGATCATAAAATAAAATCCAATCCAATCCTTTTCCACCCCCTTTTATTCAACCCATAATAGGTTTATACTTCCTTTGATTCTATTCTACCTATGTAAGTAGTAAGTAGACTTATGAGGGTGGAATTGAAGAAGAAAAAACATAAAAAATGAACACTCCATTGTTGTGTGAGGGATTTCAAAATTACAGATGTGAATAAATGAATACCTTGATTAAATGATATAAACGTGTTAAGAAAAAGGAGATAATAAATATAAAAATTTAATAATAATAAATTTTATTAATAAATGAATGTGAATTAAAAAATTACATGAGAAAAATTTATAATGTGATTACTAAATAAAAGCATGAAATTATAATTGAAATAATAAAACATGGATCTCCAAATACCTTAACCACCCCCACCTTAAATAGTAAAGTGAGTGTCCTATGGTAGATCCCCCATAAATCAATTCCTTACTTGTTAATTATAAGAGTAAAAGGTGGGTGATAAATAAAAGGACATTTGACTTTTCAATGTTTCCCATAATAATGGGACCAGATTCATCCCCCTTTTTGAAGTGCATATTAATAATTGAATATGGATTAATATGAAGGGTTATTAGAAGATAAATATATTATTATAGTTTTCCTAAAATATATTTCACAATTTCATTTCAATTGGATCATCCACTCGGATGTTATTTTCGAAATGGACAAATGATTTTATTGGCCTTAAATCTAACCCACTAAATAAATGTCAACATCGGCCCCCTGTATATCTTTAAAAACATAAGTATTAGCTCTAAACATAGTTTAATTAAATAATCACAATAAATTTGTATTTATAAAATTAAAATTTTAACTTCATTGGGCTTCAATTTTGGGTTCTACTTTTATTTGATGGGCCTAAGGCCCATTATAATTTCTCTATAAATTCCTGCATTCACTGCTAAAAATGTACACCTTCCCTTGGGATTCATAAATTGATACTAAAATAAAAATATTTTCAAAAAAATGATCAACAATATCCCTAAATATCATATTTAAATAAGGAATATAATGTTTTACAAAAAGAGATGATTGATTGGTCCCAAATTTTCACTTTAAACATGAATTGCTCATGTGATGAGAAATGAAGTTATATTTATAAAATGAACTAAAATTGGTGTTTATGGACGTTTAAACACATTAATATTAAAATAAAATCAATTAATATTAGTCTCTTTTATTGGATAATCACACCCCCCCCCAATTGAGTTTTGGTAGTCCCGGGAAAAAAGTGTCTCAAAAATATGAAATTGAATTATATTTCTTTAAAAGAATTAACATAAAATTCTCATCAAAATACATCATTTAAAAAAATCATGAAACCTTTAAAAATCATTTAACACAATATAGATTCACGTGAATATGCCAAAGATAATATAATTCCTTTATTCAAATTCATCATCTCATTTCATCCAATTTCAATTAAGTATGATGAATTGTTGTGCATCACAAAATGAATGGGGACCATTTTTTGTTCTTGGGAAAAAATGAAATCACTGGTAGGGATTCACGTTAAATATTAAGATGAGTATACATTTTTTTTGTTTTTTAAATAAAATAGAGATTAAAATACCAACTTAGTCAGTAAAACTAAGGAATCACGATCCCTAAGTGTTGAACTCCACACATTCTATCAATTCCATGAAAAAAATTGATATGTAAAGCATAAATCTGGGAAAAACAACTATGTATTCACAATTTCCAAGTGTCAAATTCCATGTATTTGGAAAAAATATTTCTCTATGCATTCATTTTTTATTTTTATTTTATGCATACTAAAATTATACTAAAAGTGATGTCAACCCATATACTATAATGAGAGGGTCCCAAGAACTCAAACTTACACCCAAAATTCAATGGATGTGCATTGTGGCATTTTTGTTAGGAGTGCGAAAATGTAAATATTGAAAAATCACATCGGACAACCAAACTTTCCAAAACTATGCTCATGAACTTAAACTTTCATTAAAATCATAATCAAGAAATTCAAAATAATTTTACATTTTTCCTTTATAGTTTACAATATACATTAATGCATGGAAGGATATTGAATTGAATTTTTTTAATTGAAGTGAATTTTTATCATAAAAATCCATTTTTTTTAAATCTTATATTTCCACTCCCCAACATAAAATTAAATTTCCCTAAATTTTGAAATAGAAGAGAATATAGATATTATAATTGGGAATAAATACAGGGATATGGGATTTGAAATGAAATAATGGAACAAAACAACATGGTTTGAAGTTGATGTCCCATCAATAAGAAATTGATCACTTTAGCTTTATGTCACAAGTTGACTCCTCGGGGATAATTAATGGCTAGGTTTGAACATTATAATTCATTGGGTTTTATGAGGAAATATTAAAATATTTTATCTACTAAATATCACACACAAGAGACATTATATCGCATTAGAAACCCGAAGGGGTACCATTAACAAAAAAACTCAAAAACACACAAAATAAAAAAAAATGTAGAAGCTAGGGTACCCCCTATAATGCTCTTAGTTTTATGTATTTAACTCAACTTGGACCCCCCAAATTATCCAATACCAAATTTTAACATGTAAATGATCCCATTTTTAACCATGTTCTCTAGATGGATATTGATTATTTGTTTATAATTTGTGTCATGTACAATTATTTGTTCTACATTAAGTGGTAAAATCAATGTAATATCAGAAATGGTTGATCCAGCTGATTTTTTTCTTTACTAACACATCAAGAAAAATTCATACTTTATTGGTTTCAATAGAAGAATGAAATACTACCAAAATTAAATGGTTATCACCTATGAAGTAATACTTTAGTGATAAGGAAGGACAATAATTTTGAGTTTGGATTGATTAAAATTTCTTAAACAAGATTGGATATTTGAATCGAAATTAGTTTCTTCCCCAAAAAAATTGAAATCTTTAGTTCCTTTTTAAAATTTGATTCATATCCAAAATTTCCATTTTAATGTCGGGAGTGGGTATGGAATCAATGATTTTGATTTCTCTAAATGGTTCAGTGATCAGTGGTCCTAAAAAAATCTATAAGGGAGAAATGTTCTAGAAAATCAATCCATGATGTAAAATTCCCTATTATGATTCAAAAAATAACTTTATTCTTGATTTAATGATTTATTTATAGTATCCTCTTATTCCAAGGGTTAAACCTCAACATTCCCTAAAGAATTCACCTCATTATCTACCTCTCATTTCTCAAATTCTAAACTGGGTTCTTCAACATTTACCTCTAATTTTAAAGCCTCTGATTGTTTGGGAATATTTACATTAGGTTTTTCATTATTTTTTAAACACATGTAAATATTCAAATCTTGTATTTGTTTTAAGGAAGATATTGTGTGATTGGGATCTTTAATCAATGATTGGGAAGAGACAACCAGAGTGGGAATGGGTTATATAACCATTTTAATACATTATAGTTCTACCCTCATTAATGAAACGTCAGAAGTCATTCTCTCTATTTTTTGATATATTTTATCAAGTAATGGTTGTTTATTAGTCTAGAGAAGGGTTGATCCAAATTTTTTACTCCTAGAGAATAATAATATTGTAGTAATTTCAGTTTAGTATATTATTATTGTAATTTTAGTAATTTAAACTCATTATATGTTGGGATGGTTTATTTAGAATGGGATTTCAAACATTTTGGTTTATTTGGTTGTTGATTTTCCCACCAATAGAAACAAGGGTGTTCATTGTACATTATAATTGGTGTGTGGTAGTCAATGTAGGTGGAGGTTCTACAAGTTTGGGTTTGATCAAAATGGACTTCCATAATAGTGAAATAAGGGGTCATAATAGAGAAGTGGGGTGATAAGAGACAAGTGTGGTGAGAATAAAAAAATGTGATATAAGGTTACTTACCGAAGTCCTTGGAAACTGCACCAAAATTTAGTGACACCCAAATTTACCATACTGGTATAAGCGGTCGTTCAAGTACAAGCAGGGATCGAATCCACATGAACTGAAGAAGAAACTTTGAGACACGTTCATTCTATGTAGGACTTTGCTATAAAGTTGCCGAATTGGGTTTTAATATATTGGATTATTAATGAGTTTTCAAGACCTAATTATATTCTATTTAAAATAATGATTTTATCCTTGGTAACCTCTTGGGTTGATTAGATGAATTTTCTTCTTAGAAAACTTTTTATCACCAATTCAAGATATATTCACAAAATGATATAATTCCAAAAATAATTCACCAATTTAATCCATAAAAAATTCTTAGTATAATCATAAACTGACATATAGGATCCATTTAATTAACACTCTATGAAATTCAATCATACTATCACTCAAAATGATTCATTGTTAAAGTTGACAAAGATGAAGAATAGAGTAACTCATTAAATAGAACTCTAAAAATAATGATTTGATTTAAGAATTCAATACCATAAAATAACATCAAATATGGACTGTTTCCAATCTCTTGGATCAACACATATGATATTTATCCCTATATTTATGTTATTATACCAATGAAACTAGTAAGTAGAATTATGAGGGGGGAATTGAATATGAAAAGAAAAAAAATGATGACTTCACTATTTTGTGAGGAATTTCACAATTTATGGGGTAAATAAATTCGCACCATAATTCAATGGTTTAAATGTGTTAAGTAAAATGAAAGAAAAAATTAAGAAGAAATATAAAATTTGAATAATAATAACTTTTATTAAGAAATGAATGTTATTTATAAACATAAATGAAAAAAATTGATGATTTGATTACAAAATAAAATCATGAAATTACAATTAAAAGAATAAAACATGGATCCCGAAATATCTTCACCACCCCTACCATAAAAAT
This sequence comes from Viscum album, assembly GCA_963277665.1. NCBI lineage: Eukaryota > Viridiplantae > Streptophyta > Magnoliopsida > Santalales > Viscaceae > Viscum > Viscum album. The sequence goes on along the minus strand of OY728159.1, from coordinate 1,140,969,757 downwards.
AAAAATTAAGAGCCTATGTTTTATCCCCCTTCGATCAATCCTTTCACCATTAATATTCATAGTAAAAGGTGGGTGAGAAATAAAAGAAGACTTGACATTTCAATGTTTCCCATAAAAATAGGTTCAGATTCATCCCCCATTTTTTAAAAAACATTGGAAATTAAATATGGAAAAATATAAAGTTTAATTAGAAGATAAATCTATTCTTCCAATTGTTCTATAATATCTATAAAACTTTCATGTCAATTTGACCATCCATTCCAATGTTTTACTCAAAATGGTTGGATAATTTTATGGGCCTTAAAATCTAGCCCACAAATTAAATGTCAACTCTGGATCCCTGTATCTCCTTGAAAAATTCATAACTATCTCTATACATAGTTTATTTAAATGATCCCAATAATTTTACCTTTCTATATTTAAAATTTTAGCTTCATTGGGCTTCAGTTTTGGGCTCCACATTTATTTTATGGGCCTAAGTCCCATTATTCTTTATCTAGAAATTTCTACATTCATTTCCAATAATGTACACCTTCCCTGGTGATTCATCCACTGATCCTAAAAAAATGTTCCACAATAATTTATCAACAATTTCCAAAAATATAAAATTCAAATAATTAATATTATTTTTTCTCCAAATAGATGATTGATTGGGCCCAAATTTTCACTCTAAACATGAATTGCACATGTGATGAGAAATGAAGTTCAATTTATAAAATGAAATAAAATTGGTGTTTATGGACTTTGAAACACATGAATATTAAAATATAATAAATTAATATTATCCTATTTCAGTGGATAATCACTGGTGTACCAAAAATACACCTGATAATCGACATAGCCAATATTTTCCACCTAGAAAAATGATCGATGTATATGAATTCCTACATAAATTAGTTTCCTTACGTGTCTGTTTCCCCTATCATTTTTATTTGTTACCACATATATGATTTGATCAATGTATCCGAATATTTATGTAGGAAATTTTTTACATAGTCAACTCCTTTTACATATATGAATCCCCTCACGTAGTTTTTTGGTCTCACATAGTCGAATCTTGATGTATCCATTTAATTGACATGGTCAATTCGACTAAATAGGAATTTTCCTTATGTGGCATATTGGATCTCACATATTAAATTAGAATACATAACCAATTGGTTGATTTATATGATTTTTCAACCAAGTCGATTGGTTGACATAATCTATTGGAAACTTCTTTACAATTTCCAACCTAGCCTACCACTGAATTTTGAATCATCGAATATTGAAGGCACTATAGTCCGAGTAGGATGTATTCTTGGGAAACTTTTCTTTTCTCAAACCTGAAAAATGCCCTCTCTTCATTCATCCATTTAAATAGTGATATTCAACCTTAAAAAATGGTCTCTATCAACCATGGGAGTTGCAGCATAGACATTCAATAGGGGTTTGAATTCTTCAGCATCTCAACTAATGTTTTAGAACACTTGATCATATACATTTATATTGATCAGGTTGTGGCCCACTTTGAATTAGGACTCTAGCAACAAAAAATGTAGAAAAATATTCATAATTGTCCACATATACAAGTCCTTCATAGCCTGACATTGAAATAACTATCTCCAAATCAAAAATGATATAGATCAGTGGTGTCGGCATACACCAATCATAGGGTGAGAATGATGGAAAGCTTTGAGATGTTCCTTGCTCTGTGTTGACATAAATTCGATATAGATGATCAACCTTAAAAAATAATTGAAATGATTTTTCTCTTAATTTTTTATTCATTGCACATCTTCTAACTTTTTTTAAAATGGTTAATTAGGTTATCCAATAAAAAATTATAAATATTTAATTTAGCATCTTACATCAATTGAGCAGCCAAAAATAGATATTTTCATTTTAAAATTCAATGAATAAGAAATTCAAATAGATTTGTTCCAAATTCTACTATTATCTATTATAGGATCAATACCACAATATAAACACATTTAGTTCATCGAAATAGATGTGGGAAAGTGGGATAAAATGGTCCCACATTAAACTCCCCCACACATAATCCATTGCACTCCTAGGGAATTCAATTATTTAAATGGTTCGTTAACATACAGTTCAAAATCCATGAATATTATCCTTCCTTGGATCAACACCATACAACTGATTCAAAGAAGTTTATTAAATCATCTATTGAAATAAATTTTCAATACCCCCTTGTGACTTCATCAAACTACCACATACTTCAATAGAAACTCAAATTCTAGTTCAAGGAGTACAAACCAAAAATAAAAAAATTGAATTAAATCCATAACAAAAGGAACAAAGAAATTCACTCTCCCCTAGGTTACAGTAACCAATTCTTCACCTACCACTTTTTATATACAACTCAGAGGATATTTTTATAATTCAATTGTCTCTTTTTTCATTTCGGTTCAATATTCCTCTCAATATCATGCGATCATTTTTGATAAGAGAAGTTTATTTTAATTTTTCCCAACCATAAATCTTCTCATATAACTATTCTAAGTACTTATTGTTTTAAACTTTATTTATTAAAAGAAATGCACCTAATGACCTTTCCTATAATACTCATCGTGGGATCCTAATTTCCCATTTTACACTAGATTCAAATATATTTATAAGACATTTCGAATGTGTTGGATCCCAAAGGTTTTCCACATTATCTAGGATAAGTATCGCTGTTAAAGTTCAATTTCAAGATTCTTGAAGTTATAGTTCCAATTATACAATTGTTTAACCAATCAAACCACATTTCTCTAATTTTGAATGATGATTTACATAAATAAAACGGACAATAACACTCAGTAATCACTCAATCCCCATAACTTTTGACTCAATGAAATCCCTAAAACAAGTCATGGAATTTTCCTTGAAGGGACACATTGAGTTTTTATTCATCGAACTAAGATATAACCAAAACATCTATTTACATAAATAAAAAATTATTTGAATTTCTCAAAACATAGGAATTTTTAATTCAAAGTAGGGGTGTTTGGATATGAAATAAGTGAAGCAAAATTATGACACAAATAAAGTTATCTCTCCTCCACAATGAAAACTCACCATTTTTTCCAAAGTTAAATCCTAAGGTAGAGAATAATTAAATATCAAAATGAATATTTAGTTTTGCAGTTCATATATTTTTTTAGGGGTTACATGATTGTTCAAAATAGCACAATTTCCAAACTTTACATTAGATTTTAAAAACAAAAATGGGTAATCAAAGTTCATGTATTTAATTTTTGTAATTCAAACAATATAATATATCAATGTGGCTTAAAAGGGAGCATGTTAAAAAAATAAAATAATAGAATCTGTGTAGAAAATACAGTGAGATACCCCCACATTTAATTTTAGAAACAATAGAAAATAAATGTGAATAATCAAACTAAAAACTCCCCTAGTGTAGAAGCTTGATCATAATAGATCAATCAAAGTGTGATTATAGACACCTAAAAATAGAATCATGTGGTTAATATGTCAAATTATTCTCAAATGGGGCACAAAATTTATCAAAATTTAGTAGTCAAAATGAGAAACAAACTATAGAAACCAAATAAAAGAAAAAATGAGTAACCATGGGTTGACACCCATAAAGCACTAACTTTAGAGACCTCAGTTAGACATAAAAAGGTAGTCAATACTAAAAGAAGAAAATATAATCCAAACCCTTTGGATTTCCTTTGAAGTAATTCCTTGCTCTTTTCACATTGAACAAAAATGGATGATTATCATGTCTAACTAATTCCACTACCCCATTTACCTGAAACTTCAAAATTTTGAATGGACCAAACCACTTCAATTAAAGATTAACAAGGTATAACTTTATCCTATAGTTGATGTAACGTCCCGAGTCCGGAGCCCCTCCACTGGTGCCCTGTACCCAGTTCGCCACATGACCTCAAGCGTGTTTCCCCGAACGCCATAGGATAGCGACTAGCAGTGAGGGCCTTGGTGAGTCGGTGGGGAAACTATACCCTCATTAGGTAAGGTATAAAAGGTAAGAAACAACAATAAACAGCGGATGAAGTAAACAACATGCATAACAACAGAAACCAAACAACGGAAGCAATGCAGATATATAACAATGATGAAAATAATGCAGAAGGTACAAGAATCTATGGAAAACATCAAACACAACAATGTGCTGGAATACAACTGAAACCAAGTGCAAAATAAAAACAAAGAAAGCTCCTCAGCTTCGCGAGCCACGGCTCGGTCTCATGCTCCCCAGCTCCTGGTGCAGTCAAGATCCTGAATTAGAAGGGCGCTTTCCCTTGCCTATACCTGTAGCAACATAGTCTGCTTGGGCCCAAAAGCATGGCCCAAACAGGGTGTGAGATACAATCCCAGTAGGCAATCACCCAAAGATTTGTGCCTAACAGTCAATGAATACATGGCAGTAATAAAACAAGAAGCAGTAAATAGAAAAGCGCAAACAGCTACAATCCATAGATCTAACAAGTATAGCAGTCAACAAAAAGAAGAAAACAGGTAACCCTCTGGGTATCTCTCACAGTCTATCCCCTATGGTTCAACCTCTAAGTACAAGCAACCCTCTAGGAGGCACACACAGTCTCACCCCTCTGGTTCAGCTACGTAATTAAGCAGACTCTCTGGGGAAGCACTCACCATCAATTCCCCCTATAGTCTCGTATCGTGCTAAAGGCTCTCTGGGGAATCACTCAACGTCAATTCCCCCTATATCCCACATCCTAATTAAAAGACTCTCTGGAGAAGCCCTTCCATCAATTCTCCACTTGGTCTCGCATCGTGATTTAAAAGACACTCTGGAGAAGCCCTTTCGTCAATTCTCCCTTTGGTCTGCTACTCTAGGTTCACACAGTCCTGAGTAACTAAACATGCTCAGTGCATGTGTATCGTCCAAGTAAACCTCAAGAACTACTTGGCTATCAACTAAGGCTCAACAGCAATAAATAAACAACAGTACACAATCCTACAACTAGGCATGGCACTAGAAAAACTCAAAACAGGCAGAACAAGTATGGAAAAGCAATTTGAGTACAAACAAATTACTCTAATCACAAGAAATAACATCTACTAAATAAATCAAGCAAAGCATGCAAGAAACAAGGGCAGAACAGGAAACACGCAATACCCTGTTCAAGGGTATTGGTGGAATTTGCACAAAATACTCAAAGACTTTCTATAGAAAGTCACAAACCACCTACCTCGATCATAGGAGATCGATATACGTGAACCTCGACAACAGATTCCCCTTCGAACGACGTAGATCTAAGAAAACTCACAAAACGGTCATCCCATGATAACTTGAAAACAAGGAGTAATCAAGAAACAAGGCTCAAGGAAAAGGAAGAACTCACTGCTGTGATTCCAACGCAATCGACCGTGCTCGAATCGGAGAAAGGACGGCGATGCAGGACTCCATCGAAGATCTGGTCGTACGGATGCTCTCGAACGGTCAAAAACTAGAGAAGAATATTTATTTGGGGGTTAGCTGCGACCCCAGTCCGTTTAATGAAAAAAACGAAAATACACGGCGTGTACTTTTAGAGTACATAGCGTGTACTTCGAATTTTACGTACTCCAAAATAACCGTCATCCACCTCAGCCTTACACACCGTGTGTGTGGCCTGGACACGGCCAGCACACGGCTTCGAGCTGGAACAGAGTACACGGCGTGTACTTTGAAAATTTCCAGAAAAAACCATTTTTCTTAAAAACTCAAGAAAACGGAAAAACATACCTGAACGAAGGTCCGGGTTCTTAAAAACTTCCCCCCTTAATGAAATTTGTCCCCAAATTTCCCTAACGAGGTGGAGAAGAAGGATCCCCGAACAGCTCCGGCCACTCAGATCGTACATCGGCCTCCCTCTCCCAGGTCTCTTCATTTACTCGCCTGTGCTGCCATAGCACTCATACTAGAGGAACAGACCGCCCACAGAGAACCTTAGTACAACGATCGACAATTCGGATAGGATGCTCCTCGAATGATGCATCTGCTTCAAGCTCGAGTTCCTCAGACTGAAAGAGGTGAGACGGGTCTGAAAAGTAACGTCAGAGCTAAGAGACGTGGAAGAAGTCATGCATGGCCCGATACATCTGAGGTAGCTGCAACCAATAGGCGACTGGCCCCACTCTCTCCAAAACCTCAAACGGCCCAACCTACCGCGGTGAAAGCTTACCCTGACTCCGAATCCTTTTGTGTCCCAACCTCGGTGCGACACGTAGGAAGACCTGATTACCGACCTCAAACTCTCGAGGTCGTCTCTGCTAGTCAGCATAAGACTTCTGCCAATACTGTGTTGTATCCATCCTCTTCCGAATCAGCTCTATCTTCTCTGAAGTCTCCTGAACAAGACGAGGTCCCAGAAAAGCTGCCTCTCTTGCCTCCATCCAAAATAAGGGTGATCGGCATGGCCTACCGTAAAAATCCTCGTATGGTTCCATCTAGATGGTTTCCTGGAAACTATTTTTGTAGGCTAACTCCACCAGAGGAATATGATTCTCCCAAGAACCACCAAAGCCAAGGATGCAATCTTGGAGCATATCCTCAAGGACCTGGATCGTGCGCTCGGACTGGCCATCAGTCTGGGGAAGGTATGTTGTACTCATAAGTACCTGTGTACCAAAGGCCTTCTAAAGTCCCTGCCAGAACCGAGAGGTAAAGCGTGCATCTCTGTCGGACACAATAGAGCGTGGATCTCCATGCAGACGCACAATATTTTTGATGTAAATTCGTCCCAGATCATCGATACTAAATGTATCCTTGATCGTCAAGAAGTGAGAAACCTTCGTAATTCTGTCGACGACAACCCAAACAGCATCGTTCCCTCGAGATGATCTCAGCAACCCGGTCATGAAGTTCATCGCAACATCGTTCCACTTCCACTCTGGAATGGGTAACTGCTGTAAAAGGCCTGCTGGTCGTTGATGCTCTTCTTTCACCTGCTGACAAGTAGAACATCTCAAGACAAAACCAGCAACATCCTTCTTCATACCTGGCCACCTGTACTGGTGATGAAGATCCCAATACATCCTGGTGAAGCCAGGATGAACTACCCAAATTGAGGAATGGAAATCCCGCATCAGCTCCTCGCGTATGTCTACTGGCACCCATACGCGTCCTTGGAAATGAAATATCTCATCCTCGCCCACTGTCCATCCAGGAAGAGGGTCCTCTCCTGACACACTCTCCCGCAGGACTAATCCTTCTGAGTCTTATAGCTACCTCATTCGTACCCGATCAAGTAGAGTATAGGTAATAGCTACAGAAGATAGAAAAGTCTGTCCCCGTCTGTCGTGCACCTCTAGATGCATCTCAGAGAATAGAGCCATGATATGCCACTCACTACTGGCCTCCGGAACTGCCTGAATATGAGTTCTCCAGCTCAACACATCTGCCACGGCATTGCCCTTTCCCAGCGTATAGGCAAGCTCGAAGTCAAAAGACTGTAGATACTCAACCCACCTGTGCTGCCTCAGATTTAGATCACGCTGAGTGATGATATACTTGAGACTCTTGTGGTCAGTGAAGACCACAAAGTGCTCTCCCAGAAGATAGTTTCTCCAACAGCGCAAAGCATGAACAACAGCTGCCAACTCCAGATCGTGCGTAGGGTAGTTCCTCTCATGTGGACTCAGTTGCCGAGACCCATACGCAACGACTCCATCTTCCTGCATAAGCACAGCTCCCAGCCCGATACCTGAAGCATCACAGTGAACAGTGTATCTCTTGCCTGGCTCTGGAAAGACTAGTATCGGTGCTGACGTCAACCTCCCTTTCAGCTTCTGAAAGGCTGACTCGCAAGAATCTAACCATAAGAACTTCACCCCCTTCTTGGTCAGACCTGTCAAAGTTGCTGCTAAACGGGAAAAGTCCCGAATGAAGCGTCTGTAGTATCCATCCAACCCTAGGAAGCTCTGTACCTCAAAAAAATTCTTCGGCTACTCCTAGAAAACTATATCTCTCACTTTCTCTGGGTCCACAGATACTCCTGTCTCTGATATGACGTGACCCAAGAAGTGAATCAGATCCATCCAGAAGTGGAACTTCGAGAGTTTAGCATAAAGCTGATTCTCTCTCAGTGTACTTAGAATGTTCTCAAGATGGGTGGCATGGTCGTGTCGAGTGTGAGAGTACACCAAGATATCGTCCATGAAGACCACGATGAAGGAGTCCAAGTAAGGATGGAACACTCGGTTCATCTGCGCCATGAAAACTATAGGTTCGTTCGTGAGACCGAACGACGTGACTGTATACTCGTAAAGACCGTACCTTCTCCTAAAGGATGTCAGAGGTATATCTGATGGTCTAACGTGCAACTGATGATAATTGGACCTCAATTCAATCTTCGAGAACACCCAGGCTCCTCGAATCTGATCGAAAATTTCATCAATCCGCGGAAAAGGATATCGGTTCTTGCCCGTCAACTGGTTCAGCTTCCGATAATCCACACAAATCCAAAGGGTACCGTCTGCCTTCTTCGCAAACAGAACACGTGAACCCCAAGGAGAAGTACTGGGTCGGATGAAACCCTTAGCCTGTAGCTCCTCCAACTGCTTCTTGAGCTCCTGCAACTCAGGTGTGTCCATCCTATAGGGAGGAATGGACACCGGTGCCGCTCCTGGCACGAGCTCAATAGAAAATTCCACCTCACGCTCCGGAGGAAAACCTGAAAAGTCCTCTGGAAAGACATCCCTGAAGCGATCCAGCACTGGAGGAAAGTCCAACTGTGGAGTCCCCTGGTCATCCAGATAAAGACTAGAAATCCGGTCTGTCACCCCTCCTATCCCAAGATGCTCGAGTCCCTCCCGACTCACCCGAACGTCCCATTCGCCTCTATGAAGGAAAGATTCACCTTCTGGTGAGATGAAACTGACTCTGCGGCGATAGCAGTCAACGACTTCCCGGAAGGGAATCAACTAATCCATGCCAAGGATGACATCATAGCCTGTCATATCAAGGACATAGAGATCCCGTAAGAAGTGATACCCTGCAACCTCGAGAGGGCACTCTCTACGCTGACGTACAATAGATGTCCTCATTCCCAAAGGTGTGTCTAGTGTCAATGAGTCGGCAGAAGAAAAGATACAGAGTCCAAGGCTCTCCACAATGGCAACAGATATAAAACTATGCATAGCAACAGTATCGAAAAGGGATGAAGATAAAACTGAGGCTACTAAAATCATACCACGAACAGTAGAAGGGTCGGGATCCTGCTCATGATAAGTTTGCTCCACGGCGAAAGACTGGCCTGTACCATGGCCCTGCGCCCCTGGCTGACCACTCTGAGCTGAATTGCCCTGCTGGTGCTGAGGAACTGGTGGCTGACCGCCACGGCCCCGACCTCCACCTCGGCCCAAACGGCCAGAAGAACTCCAGTTCCCTGACTGGTGAGAGACTGGTGGGGCTGCTCCTGAACGAGGAGTCATGGAAGAACCCCGGTCACCTGCTGCTCGTGGGAAAACCTAGCAGAAATGTTGAAGGTGACCCAACTTGCCGCAAGATCGGCACTCCATGGGGTCTCTCTGGCACTGCGGCCTCATGTGCCCTATCCGGCCACACTGGTAGCATGTCACCTGGATGCCTGATGATGCATCTCGCTTCCTCAAATCGCCGCGCGTAGGCTCCCTACGACGCTTCTTTCTATCATATGAAGGAAAGATAGCTCTGGAAGAAGAACCGCCCTGACTCGTAGCTCCAGAGTCTCTCAGATTGCACTCTGTAATCAGTACCTATTTGACGATGGAAGTAATGGAAGTCAGCTGGAAGATGTTCACCTATGAGTGAATCTCCCTCCTGAGTCCATCCTCAAACTTCCTCTCCAAGAACACCCCACTCCCATCCCGAAGGGGTGTAAAACGCTACAGCTCAGTGAAATGAGAGGAATACTCCATGACAGATAGAGTACCCTGCTCTAAGATCATGAACTCCTGGGCTCGATCGGCCCTCAGTGTCTCCGGGTAAAAGTAGTCGTAAAACACGATCTGGAACTCCTCCCAAGTCATAGCCTGCTGCTGACCCACCTGTGAGATCACGTCCCACCACCTCTTGGCGGAATCTCGGAGCATGTAGGTGGCAAGCTTGACCCGCCTCTCTGGAGGCGTCCCCAGATGCTCGAATATAGTCAGCATGGCTTCTAGCCATGACTCTGCAGCCTGAGGTCCTCCCTCCCCTGAGAACATGGGAGGATGCTGTTGCTGAAATACCCACGTCAAGTCTTCCATAGACGAGGCAGGAGGCGGTTCTCCCTAGAAGGCCTGCATCATCCTCATGAAACCGCCCCTAAACTGCACATCAGCACCTACGACTTGTACGAAAACCGGTGCCAAGGCTGGCTCGGCTGGGGGATCGACAGGAAGTCCCTGATCATCCCTGTCTGGCGTCTGATCACTGCCTGATGACAGACGTACGACCGGAGGATGTCTCGGAGGCATATCTCTGAAAGATCAAAATCACACCTTAGATCAGAACAACAAGGATAGAGAACACAAGATTACAAAATGGGAACAGGGGAAAAAATACACAAGATTGCAAAGCAGGACTACACGGTGTGTATAAAACTACACAGCGTGTCTACTTAAACCACTGACATGGGCATGTACTTCTGCCCCACGAGTCGTGTACACTTCAAACTACATGGTGTGTTGACCCCCACACACGGCATGTACTTGAAAACTATTCTCCTACCCGAGTCTCCTTACACGTCTAACCCACACGGTCTGACTCAACCTGAGACTACGCAGTGTGTTTGAATCAAACACGGCGTGCACTAGACGAGGCTTCGGCGGTCCGTGTTGTTGAGTACACGGCCGTCTACATGGCTGGACCTTACACGGCGTGTTCCGAACAAGCACGGCGTGCATAGGCGAAGGCGATACCGTCCCATGTTGTTCATGACACGGTCGGGTACCTGGTCAAGACTACACGGCGTGTTCCGAACAAACACGGCGTGTGGAAAGTAAGGTCACACTGGCCCGTGTTGTTCGTGACACGTCCGGGCACCTGGACATGACTACATGGCGTGTTCCCTACCGACACGACGTGTTCTACCCGAGCTTCCCCGGCCCGTGTTATTAGTGACACGGCCGGGTACACGACTCCGAACTCACACGGCGTGTACCAATGGTACACGGCGTGTTCCCGAAGTTACTCCCACGACACCATGTTCTGCTTACACAGTCAGTGACACGACCTGAAAACTACACGGCGTGTATCCAAAAAGTACACATCGTGTATTCTGGGTTTTTCTAGGCAGTATCTCAGAAACTGCGTAAAATTCCAGAAATACTAAAATAAGGGAAAAGGTGCCAAATTCTGATCCGTGAGGGCCCGTAACACCTCAAGAACCAAAATTCGGCGTTCATATTAATCTAGGAATAAAGGAACAGTTTTCTCACACAACAGCAGAGAATCTATCAAATAACTATCACAACAGCATGCAATCGCTAATGCACCATAGATGGCATGGTAAGAATGCATGACATGTGATTTCTAAAAGTTCCTATATGATTCATGAGATGGAATACCCTCATCTCATCAGGTTGAGACAGAAATAGAATCGAAATATCAAAGCAATAACCACACAAGTCATATGAATCACTCTAGGTGAAAACATACCAACCATAAAATCTCAAAACCAGAAAACTACAATTAACGAGGTAGTATGGCTTTTCCCTGTACACAGGTTAGCTACTCCCGAGCACAGCTTAATGCCAAGTACCAAATTTTTTCTATCCCTGGATAAGGTCTCCAAACAGTAAAGCAAGAGAAAAGAACTCCTCTGATACCACTTTGTAACGTCCTGAGTCCGGATCTCGTCCACTGGTGCCCCGTACCCGGTTCGCCACATGACCTCAAGCGCATTTCCCCGAATTCCAGAGGCTACCGACTACCATCGAGGGCCTTGGTGAGTCAGTGGGGAAACTATTCCTTCATTCAGTAAGGTATACAAGGTAAGAAACAACAGTAAACAGTGAAAGCAGTAAACAACATGCATAACAACAGAAACCAAACAGTGGAAGCAATGTAGATATATAACAATGATGACAATAATGCAGCAGTTACAAGTATCTATGGAAAAAAGAAAACACAACAACGTGATGGAATACAACTGAAACCAAGTGAAAAAGAAAAACAAATAAATCTCCTCAGCATCGCGAGCCACGACTCGGTCCCATGCTCCCAAGCTCCTGGTGCAGTCAAGATCCTGAAGTAGAAGGGCGCTTTCCCTTACCTATACCTGCAGCAACATAGTCTACATGGGCCCAAAAGCATGGCCCAAACAGTGTGTGAGATACAATCCCAGTAGGCAATCACCCAAATATTTGTGCCTAATAGTCAATGAATACATGGCAGTAATAAAACAAGAAGCAGTAAACGGAAAAGCGCAAACAACTACAATCCACAGTTCTAACAATTATAGTGGTCAACAACAAGAAGAAAATAGGTAACCCTATGGGTAGCTCTCACAGTCTAGCCCCTATGGTTCAACCTCTAAGTACAAGCAACCCTCTGGGAGGCACACACAGTCTCACCCCTCTGGTTCAGCTATGTAATTAAGAAGACTCTCTGGGGAAGCACTCACCGTCAATTCCCCCTATAACCCATGTCATAATTAAAAGACTCTCTGGAGAATCCCTTTTGTCAATTCTCCACTTGGTCTCGCATCGTGATTTAAAAGACAGTCTGGAGAAGCCCTTCTATCAATTCTCCCTTGGGTCTGCTACGCTAGGTTCTCATAGTCCTGAGTAACTAAACATGCTCAACGTGTGTGTATCATCCAATTAAACCTCAAGAAATACTTGGCTATCAACTAAGGCTCAACATCAATAAATAAACAACAGTCCACAATCCTACAACTAGGCATGGCACTAGAAAAATGCCAAACAGGCAGAACAAGTATGGCAAAGAAATTTGAGTACAAAAAAATTACTCTAATCACAAGAAATAACCTCTACTAAACCAATCAAGAAAAGCAGGCAAGAAACAAGGGCAGAACAGGAGACACGCAATACCCCGTTCAAGGGTATTTGTGGAATTTGCACAAAATAATCAAATAATTTCTACAGAAAGGCACAAGCCACCTACCTCCATCCTAGGAGATCGATATACGTGAACCTCGACGAAAGATTCCTTTTAGAACGACGTAGATCTGAGAAAACGCACAAAACTTTCATCCCATGATAACTTGAAAACAAGGAGGAATCAAGAAACAAGGCTCAAGTAGATGGAAGAACTCACCACTGTGATTCCAACGCAATCGACCGTGCTCGAATCGGATAACGGACCGCGAGGCAGGACTCCGTCGAAGATCCGGTCGTACGGATGCTCCCGGACGGTCAAAAACTCGAGAAGAAGATGTATTTGGGGGTTAGGCGCGACCCTGGTCCGTTTAATGAAAAAAAGTACACGGAGTGTACTTTTAGAGTACACGACATGTACTTCGAATTTTCTGTACTCCGAAATAGCCAGCCTCCTTACACACTGTGTGTGTGGCCCGGACACGGCCAGCACACAGGTTCGAGCCGGAACAGAGTACACGGCGTGTACTCAGAAAGTACATGGCGTGTACTTTGAAAATTTCCAGAAAAACCATTTTTCTTAAAAACTCCAGAAAACAGAAAAACATACCTGAACGAAGGTCCAGGTTCTTACAGTTGAAGATAAGAACCTTCTACCCCACTTGAAAGTTCTTATTTTGAATCATAGAATCATGAAAATATTTTTTCCTTTTCATATCCTGGAATTTTCATATGATTCTCACCTGATTTCATTCATTTCCATTAATTCTAGTATTCATCTTTCCCTGAGATATTTAAATTCAAAATTCAGAACTTTATGTTCCCAAAAGGATTTATGTTTTTCCTCCATTGTAATGTGACAATCATTTCCAAAGAGAATATGATATAAAGACCTACTAGTTGGATTTTTGAGGGCATTCTGATAATCCCATAGCACATCATCAAACATTAAAGACGAATCCTTCCTTGATTTCTTGATAGTATCCAAGATTTTTTTTCAAATCCCTATTAGAGACTTCATCTTGGCCACTAGATTTTGGATGATAGAGAATACTAGTTTTTTGTGTGTATACATACTTTTCTATCAAAGTTATAAACATATATTTCTTAAAATTAGTCATGTGTCTATAACGAAATCCTTTATCCCATATAACCTAGAAAAGATACTATTTTTGAAAAACTTTATCACACTGCTAGCTTAGTTATTCAGAAGAAATATTTATTTTGACCACTTTGAAACATAATCAACCACAACTAGAATATATTAATTTCAATAAGAGGAAGGAAAAGGTCCCATGAATTCCATTCCCCAAATAACCATGATTTCCACTTCTAAAATTCCCTTATGGGGAAGCTTTTTCTTCCTCTCCATATTACCAAGTCATTTTCGTTGATCACAATATGAAACCAGAAATCAATCTTAAATAGTGTTGTCTAGTATATACTATATTGTGTAACCTTTTGAGTAGTTATCTTAATAACATGGTGTTCTCCCCATGAATATGAATGAAAACTCTCTGAAATGGGTAGTATTTACTCTTCAAGAACATATCTTTTAATTATTCCTCCATAATTCCTATTAAAAAAGGGAGGATCTTCCAAGAAAGGCTAATTAATCTCTGAGATAAACTTCTTCTTATGGTTGAAATAGAGGTATGAAGGTTTGATCCCAATAGAAATGAAGTTATAAAAGTCAACAAATTGTCAAGTGCTCTTTTCAGAAATAGTGAAAATATTTTAAACTGTAAAAAAATATGTTATAGCCCTTGGGTATTCATTTAGGGTATTAGGAAGCCTTGAAAAATGATCATCCATGAAATTTTCAGCCCCATATTCATCTTTGATAACTAATTTTAATTCTTTAAGTAATAAAACCCATATTATTAGTTGGGGTTTAGTTTCTTTCTTGGAAAATAGATAATTAAGGGCTGAATGATCTATGAAAAAAATTAATTTGGACTCAATAGGATACTATTGTAATAGTGGGTTTTCTAGACCCAACTAAATAGTACTTTTCAATTACCAAACCATGCATACAGTGAGTTATAAATGATGTACACTAACCATTATAGTGTTTATATTTATATTTCAACTATTAAAATGATAATTTTCCTAGATTATTTGGTGTACCAAAAAGTTATAGAAATTTCAATGCTTTAATTAGAACCTCATGATATTGTGACATTAATCATAAAAATATTTTCAATGGTCAAGATACATCATACTGAATTGAAAAATTTTATGTTTACCTATCTGGTGTTGGGGGGTTATAATTATTAAGACTTATTCTCGTTAAATTCACACTTGGTGATCTCTAGTAGGTGAGATCATGTTGAAAGACCTACCAATAGAATCACCATATGTTTTGGTTGACATCAGTTGTTCCAACCTATGGACATGTGTATTTGTATCCAGACTTGAGTTCATTATCATTGTGTTCTATTTGATCATGTACTTTGATATGAAGAAGAACCCATGATAATGAAGTTGTGGTGTTGCGGCTTTTGTTGGGTGCATCATTGATGGTATGGAATTGGTTGAGTGGTCAAGATTGAATTTGTTTCTTCTGAATTAAGGAAGTGATATTTTAGGATTGATTGAAAAGGATGATACTACCTTCATAAATCCATAGGAAAGGAAGTCGAAGGTAAGTTCATCTAGTTAGATCAACAAATAATAAATCAAGGAAGGATGATTACACAACTATGCAACCAACTTTATGAGATATCATATGAAAATAGATAATATTACATAATGAGTTTTGATTGGATAGATGTTGTTTCTATGACTATTCCTCATATCTTCAGGGGTCTTAATGGGTTTTTAGAATCGTCTCTTGGTCTATGTATACTATTCACTACTATCAAGATAAGGGCCTAGAGGGTTACACACAATAGCATATTAAAGAATATACACTATTCTAGTGGATAGGTATATGGGACATGGTGCACTCCACCATGGGGTTCGAGGGTTATCCAAGTATTATCAATAATTAATAAATAAATAAATTTATTATTATTCAATCATAGAATCATTGTGTTGAATTTATTTATTAAAACTATTTACAAATGTTTAAGTAAATACAAGGAATAATATTATATGAAAAAACATTATTTTAATATTCAAGATTCATTTAATATTAGTGGGAATTAAAAGTCAATTTAATGACTTGGTTTCATCATATAATATATTTAATATATATTATAAGTACGTGATAAAATATAAATAATATATATGATTCAGTTAGTTTATCATAATTATTTATTCACTATATATTTAGTTGATTTTAAATATAGGTGGTCGGGGAACCCTAACTAGTTATTTTATACATCCACTATATAAGTCGACGAGAAGCTCATGCCATTAACTATTTATCATTTAGGATTGATAGATTCTCTATCCTATTAAATCATAGGGAGAGAATTTTTATAACCAAGCAAGAGATCCATGAACACATTCATGAATTGAAATCATAGGACACTACTGGAAATTGGATTTTTCCCAACAGGTTTTTACCAACGGTTGGCCTAAACCATTGGTTTTGAAGGGATTAGGACATATTTACCAACGGTTATACACAACCATTGGCAAAGGAATGTCCAGGGAAGGCTTTCCCAATGGTTTCAGCAAACCGTTGGGAAAGGCCACCCCTTTGCCAACGGTTTCCCCAAACCGTTGGTAAAGGGGTGTCTTAGATACACTTTACCCAACGGTTCACTAGAACCATTGGGAAATGTCCCTTAACACCTCTCTTTCCCAACGGTTTTTAAAAACCGTTGGGAAAGAATTCCCCCAAATACAGCTGCGGGGCTGCTCTCCCCCCATTCGGACAGAACCCTAAATATATGATCCAGTGGGGCTTCTCTCCCTCCTCTCACGAACTCCCCCCATCCGAACATCCAAAGAGGTGAAAACTCATATGAAATCAGGTATTTTTTCCTTTATACACATATACTACCTTATTTTTATTGTTATTGATCTCATATTTTAGTTTTAATTTATCAATCCAGCTCCAACTCTCTGCTAATCTTGAACTCCCCATCCGAATAGGTGAAAACCCAGCTGAATCATCTCAAATCAGGTATTTTATTCTTTATACATATATGGTACCTTGTTTTTATTGTTATTGATCTAATATTTTTGTTTTAAGTTAGGATTTTGATGTGATTTCACCGTGAAAAACAGCGAAATGAATGAATATTTTGTTAATTAATTAGTTTCCCCTGGAATATCAGTAGTGTTATAATGCCCATGATAAATAAAGGTGTAATGTAATAAAAGACCTTGAATAAATACATTGTGGAAGTTGGGGTATGTTTCCTCTATGAGAGGTTTTTTGTTCTGTTTCATTGTATGTTGTAGGGTGTTTTATGGGGATTGAGGTGACCAGTTGGGCTTTGTGGTATGTGGGGTTGTAATGTGATGGTTAGTGGGCATGGAGGTGACATGTGAAGTTGTATGATAGTGATGATGTGTGGTGGTGTTGTGTTGTGTGGAGGTTTTGTGTGATGAATTTGTGGTGTATGATGTGTGGTAAATGGATTTAATTAATTTAACATTAAATGAATGGACAATGTAAGTGTGAATGAAGTGGATTATAAATGAAAGTGAGAAATGCGCGTCTTGTGTGGTGGTGGTGTGGTTTATGTGTTTTATGGTAGTAGTGAAGTGTGTGATTATGTAGTTAATGTGAACCCATAGGTTGAGTATTTTGTGCTATCTATATATCATGTATTTTTATGTTATCTCTACACATTCCCAACCAGAGTTGGATAAACTTACCAACGATCAGAGGTTTTGAGTTATGGGTATTTTTTCTAATATCTTGGGTGGTGGTTATATGTTTGGATAGCTACCATGTCTTCCCTACTCTTCCTTCAAAAGTGATTGACCATGTGTTTTTATGCAAGATGCGATGTGATTGTCCATGTGTCTTCTGGTGAGATGTACTATGATTTCCCTAGTGTTTTCCGGTGAGGTGTGATGTGATAAGGCTATAATAAGATGTGGCATGTGGTTGGGGTCATGTAGGGTAGTAGGATGGCAAAAGTTTGATGTTATTCATGTTCATGATACCCTACTAATATGGTTATGGGATGAGGCATATTGTTATGTGATATAACACATTAAGTTCTTGTTGGTTTTACATTTTTTCAATAACACATTTGTATGTTTTTTTCACATGTGTAGTTGATACCTTGATTATTTTCTTCCTTTATCGTTTACTTAAATGTATTTTCTATTAAATTTAATGCCTATTGAATTGTTTATGACAAAATGACTTATATAAATTCTTTTTATAGAATGGACAGAAGTTGGATGTATGAAACCGATCGGATCTCAGACGATTTTCAAAAAAAAATTGGAGAGCTTTATAGATTTTTCATTTCACAATGCTTCAGATAGTGGTTCCATACACTTCCCATGTTCCAATTGTGTTGGTAGACCTTGGTTGATCCGTGAAGAAGTCACCTACCACATAACCAAAAATGGGTTTCAAGCAAACTACTTTGTGTGGTATCACAATGGGGAGAAAACGAAATCTCAAATTGGTGATGATCGAAATCAAAAGGACTGGAATGGAGAATTTGTTAGATGATCGGTTTCCGTTTATTCGTCATCATGAAAAAGAAAGGATTTCGACTCAAGAAGACTTCGATATGAGGATAGCTGATGAATCTAGTGAAAATGATGATATTGATAGGGTGAAAAAATTGAATGATGCTGCCACGACTCCAGTATATCGACAATGTGATAAAATGAAAAAGCTGGAATTTTTAATCTGATTATTTCATGGGAAAACTATGTATGGGATTTCTAATATAGCAATCGATTACATTCTTACCCTCTTGAAGGATTTACTTCCAAATGATGCAGATATTCCCTCAAACCACTATATGGCATGGAATTTAGTTGAGGAACTTATATTTTCAAGAAACAAAATTCATGCTTGCCCGAAATATTGCAGTTTATTCTGGGAGGAAACCGCTGAATGAAATGATTGTATAAAATGTGGCACATCCCGCTGGAAGTCAAAATCTGATGGAACACCATCCCGCGTTCCACATAAAGTAATGTGGCACTTTCCATTGATCCCCAGACTCCATAATATTTTTATGTCTGATGACATATCAATAAAAATGAGATGACATGATACCGATAGAAAGAAGACTAATGATGAGTTGGTTCATCCTGCAGATGGATTTGCATGGAAGAGATTTGATGCTCGACATCCTGATTTTGCAGCTGACGTGCGTAATGTGAGGCTGGGTCTTTCATGCCACGGTTTTAATCCGTTTGGGCAGATGCTTACTTCGCACAGCACATGGCCAGTTTTTATACACATTTATAATCTTCACTCATGGTTGTGTATGAAAAAACCTTTCACTTTCATGAGTATACTCATATCTGGTCCTTTTGATCCCGGAAATGATATTGATGTATACATGGAACCTTTAATAAAAGAATTGAAACTTTTTTGGGATGTGGGTGTGCGCACATACGATGCATGTTCGAAAGACATATTTCAGATGCGTGCTGCGCTTATGTGGACGATCAATGATTTTCCAGCTTATGCAATGATGTCTGGATGGAGCACGAAGGGAAAACTATCATGTCCAGTTTGTATGAAGAATACACGATCCAGAAGACTGAAACATTGTTGTAGTTTCAGTTTAATGGGACATCGACGATTCTTACCAAAGGATCATCCATATAGATTGAATCGTCGAAGATTTGATAATACCATAGAGACTGATGATTCACCTCAGCGTATGTCTGGAACTGATGTGCTTAATGAATTGAAAGATTGCAGTTTTTCGTTCGGGAAGGGTTAAATGAAATCTGGAAAGAGAAAGAATGTTTCCATTGAAACCTGTTACAATTGGAGGAAGAGGAGTATCTTTTTTGATTTGCCTTATTAGTCAACCAATTTGTTACATCATTGCTTAGATGTAATGCATATTGAAAAGATTATATGTGAAATGTTGCTTTCAGTTCTTCTAAATGTCAAGGGAAAAACAAAAGATGATTTACGATCTCGGCGTGACTTGGTGGATTGGGGCATCAGACCAGAATTGCATCCTGTGTGTATTAGTGAAAAAAAATGGCAACTTCCATGTGCTTCTTATGTGATGACACCTATGGAAAAAAAAACAATTTCAGGAAGTATTAGAGACTATTAGAGTTCTTGATGGGTATTCAAGCAACATATCTAAACGGGTCAATAGAAAAGATTTGAAGCTAAAATCTTTAAAGACTCATGATTATCACGTTCTACTGCATGAGTTGCTTCCAATAGCAATCCGTCATATTTTGTCCAATAATGTAAGGGTGGCTGTTATTCGGTTGTGCCATTTGTTTAGTGATCTTTGTGCTAAGAAGTTTTCCAAGTCTTTCTTGCAAAAAATTTTGACAGATGCCCCATTAATTTTGTGTGAGTTGGAGAAAATATTTCCTCCATCATTTTTCACATGCAGGCTGCATCTGACTGTCCATATTCCCAATGAAATACTTCTCGGAGGACCTGTTTCTTTTCGTTGGATGTATCCAACTGAAAGAAATATGTTCACATTAAAGTCTTATGTCCGAAACAGAAATCATCCTGACGTTTCTATCATGAATGGTTACCTGGCCCAAGAATGTATGGATTTCTGCTTGATGTATTTGTCTGATCTTACTACAAGATTGAATAGACCAATGAGAAATGAAGAAGAACAGTATGAGCAAATTGAACCCAGTTTTCCATCACTTCCTCAAACAGGAGGAATTCCTGGATCATATACATTGAATACATTAAGCCATGAAGAGCGGGAGATGGCACATCGCACAGTTTTGTTCAACTGTGATTTGTTTGATGACTATATCAGGTAACTAAATTGATTATGTATATCTTACATATATATCTGTTAAACTATTCATATTTTTTATCTACAGGGAACATAAAACAATGATAAATAGAAAGCATCGTTCTTAATCTTTGAGAAGGAGGGAGGCTTTTCATAGAAAAGACTTTTCTTCTTGGTTAAAATTCAAGGTAAAAATATTACTATTTAAAATAATTAAATCAATATTTAATTAAGTTTAACAATCATTTATATTGCAGGTATTGAGTTTGTCTGCTGACTCTATCTCTGAGGAAATAAGATCTTTGGCTTTTGGTCCTAATACCGTGGTTCGTGACAGTAAATCAATTGTTATCAATGGGTACAAATTTATTGTCACTGAACGAGCAAAGAATATGAGAACACAACATGATGGTGTTATGGTTACTGCCACAAGAGATTGTTATGCCTGTGCATCAGATAGTAGACCGCGATTTGAAAATGTGGGTTATTATGGAGTCGTCGAGAAAATAATAATATTGGATTATTACTCTCATGGACGAGTCACAATGTTGAAATGCCATTGTTTTGATTTGATGACGAGACAAGGCACATTTATTGATGATTGTGGATTTTGAGTAATTAATATGACTCGCACTCTTTCTACTGAAGAACCATATGTTTTGGCATCAATGGATAAACAAGTTTTTTATGTCAAAGACCAACTTCGACCTGAATTTTGTGTCATAGTTGAAGTAATTCCAAGACATATTTTTTATGATGGTGATAATGAAATTGACACTTTCCCTACTGTCATTAGAACCAATGCATTTATTTCTTTTGATGACTCCAATAGCTCAATTGTCATATTTGATTGTGAACCTAAAGTTGTGGTTGAAAATATATAGAATCATTCATCCATGTTCTCAATTATTTTGGTTTTCCTCGAGTTGGGTTGTTAAGGTTGGTACTATTCAAATTGATTTAGTATTGATAACAAATATATTTTGGCTGACTTGACTGTTATATGAATTTTCAATGTTTATTCGTTGCAATTTTATTTGAATTGCATTTTCTAATTTAGAATTGAACTGTATTCAAACCTAGTAAAACAATATTTTTAACTTGGTAAACATTACAACTTGTATGATTTATTAAATCCATTCAAGCTCTTATAAAACAATTGATAGATAAATTATCAATTAATCCCCCTATTCCCTCATATATTTATTTTTTTAGGTTACACTTTAGTTTCCTTTTTCTAATTAATTACATATTTTTTTCAAAAGCAAGAAATGCAGCCTATTGAAGAGAGGCGAAGGAAAAAAATGATGGATAACAATCGTCGAATTATGGATTTGGGAGTTCCACCATTAGTACCTATTGTGAGTACTGTATTTCAAATATATATATTTAAAGAATATATAATGTCATGTGATTAATTTTTTTGTAAACATTTTTGTAGGATCCACCTTTACGTCGACAGTTATTCGACGAGGAGCCTAGTACTGGTCCTAGTACTCAGGCCGGTGGTACGAGGGGGGTTCGTACCAGAGGTCGACGATCAGCTGCGCGTGCCCGACTAGACCCTGCCCCTCCCAATGACATGTTATCCTTACCACATTCTGATCCCGGTGTTCCATTAGGGACACACGGGATATTTAGGCCTCCCATGTTTTCGCTACCGTCTGAATCTTCTGCCCCATCATTTTCACATCCCATGATGATGCCCACTCCCCAGTCAGAATCTGGTCATAATGCTATCCCATCTTCTTTTCCTTCTATTTCTGTCTCTCCGAGCTTCCATATTCCTTCGTCCTCGACTCCTGTTCTAGCACAGGGTGTTCCATCAGTTTCTGTGGATCCGGCGGCGCTCAGCGATCAGACTGGCGCACGTATATTTATAAAACCCTAACAAAATTGTATAAAAATATTTATTTTCATTATAACATGTTTTGATAAAATATTTGTTTTTTCTTTAATGACAGATACAGCTACTGACAGGAGGCGGGGGCGGGGGCGTACATGCATGCGTTCGGTGTGGAATCGCCGCACACAGGTTATGGTAGATTATAATGAAGACAACCAAATGGTTGAGAAATCCGGACATCAATGTTGGAGTTTTTTGGCGACGCTTGCCAAATACTCTGACATCATTCCCGTCAGCCCGCTGTCATGGAGACATTTGCCACATTAAGTCAAGGATAGAGCTTGGGCAGAGATATGGGTAAAAAAATCTATTGTATTTAATGACATGAATTATTTTTGTATTTATATGAAGTAATATTTTGATGTCAGCTTCAATTTAATTTTCCCGATGGTGAGGGTGCTCGAGCGGAATGTCTAAATGATTTAGGAGAGCTTTGGAGAGCCTACAAGCATGAGTTGTATCTTGGCTGGCGTGCTAGAGTTGGCACTGAGTTAGAGGCGGTTCCAGTCATGGATGATTGTCCTATAGAGCAGTATCGTCAGATGATTACTCATTGGACGAGTACCCAGTTTAAGGTATGAATTAAATTTGAGGTATTTAAATAATAACTTTCATGTTTTGCATTAATATTATCCTTTTCATTATTGATTTTTATTTAGGAATCATCTGGAAAAAATAAAAAAAACATTGATGCAAAAAAATATCTCTACACACTAGGACGTACGACGATGCCGGATCATGAGAGGAAGCAGGTATGACAATTTTTTATAAGTTTTCTTTATGACTTACATTTTCTTTTGTTTTCTCAATTATTTAATCGTTTGTTAAAGTTTTCATATAACTTTAGTTTTCAATATCATTGTAGAGGAAAATACAGAATATTGAAGGACGTGTGCCTCGAGCAAAACTGTTTTGCTCGAGTAGACGAAAAAAGGATGGAAGTGCCATCAACGAAGCGACTCATCAGCAAATTGTAAGTTTTAATCTATTGATTTTATATTTTAATATCTATTTTTTAACTTAATAATATATTTATATTTGTAACGGGTTGATTTAGAGGCCCTCGATGCCCAAGAACCGGACAATTTTGGGCCTAGAGATCACTTACATCAGGTGTTAGGAGAGGAGCATCCTGGCAGAGTACGCTGCCGACCTAGGATAGCCCCGACGAGGTATTGGCCCTCCTCAGGTACGAGCTGTTGTTCCACCGAGCTGCAGCAAGTTAGGGCACAGGCAAAACAGGCTGAGAAAAGGGCCACAGAGACGGCAGAACAGTCTGCTAGGGCAAACAATGCGTTTATGAAATTTATTGAAGTTCTACGTCCAACACTTCTAGCAGAGGCCAGCCCAGCTTTTGATGAGTATATATCGTTGATACATTCTATATATGGTGCACCAGGTGACAGTTATAGTGCTTCTCAGGACGATGTTCAGCTTGACGATGATGATGGCGAGGAGGAGGGTGAGGGCGAGGAGGAGGGCGAGGGCGAGGATGGCACTGAGGAGGGCGAGGATGATGATGGGGACAAGGACAATGATGGGGACGAGGACGAGGGTGATGATGATAGTGATGATGATGGTGATGGTGATGGTGATGGTGATGGTGATGGTGATGGTGATGGTGATGGTGATGATGGTGATGATGGTGAGGGTGATGTGGGACAAATTTATCCATTTCATTTTTGACTAATATTACTGAGATTTGATATTTAATCTATTCTAGTTGTTGGTTTTATCTAGACTTGTAGTATAGTATTGGAGTTGAGTTATTTTTATATATTATCTGTTTTTATGGATGTTGTTGTCTTTTAGTGGTTGTGTGTTTGGGAACCCCCTCCTTCCTGGACCCCGGACAGCCCCCCACCCTCCTCCCTGGACCCCGGACAACCCCCCGAACACCCCCGGGACAGCCCCTCGCACAGCCCCCCCCCACCCTCCTCCATGGACACTGGACAACCCCTCGAACACCCCCCGAACAGCCCCCCGCACAGCCCCCATACACCCTCCTCCCTGGACCCCAAAACAGCCCCCCGGACAACCCCCCGGACAGCCCCCCGGACAGCCCCCCGAATAGCCCCCCCCCCACCCTCCTCCCTGGACACCGGACAACCCCCCAGACAGTCCCCAGACAGCCCCCCGAACAGCCCCCCCCCCCCCACCCTCCTCCTTGGACCCCAGACACCCCCCGAACACCCCCCGGATAGCCCCCCGAACAACCCCCGGACAGCCCCCCAGACAGCCCCCCCCCCCACCAACCTCCTTGTGCCCTAGACAACCCCCCGAACACCCCCCCGGACAGCCCCCCGAACACCCCCCGGAAAACCCTCCGAACACCCACCCCCCCCCCCCCGAACAGCCCCCCCCCCCCTCCTCCCTGGACCCCGGACAGCCCCCCCACCCTCCTCCCTGGACCCCGGACAGCCCCCCGGACACTCCCCCGGACAGCCCCTCGAATAGCCCCCCCCCTGCCTCCTCCTTGGACCACCCCTCACGCGCGTTTACGAAGCGCGCGCATCACATAAAACATGAATATTGAGCCGTCTGCGCGTACACATCACGAATAATAATTAGAATGTTGCACGGTGGTTTCAGCTCAATCTGAGGTCGTCCGCTATTAATTTGACCGTTTGACGCCCGTTTTGGTTGTTTATGACACCAGAACTGCGTTCTCAGTCACCGCGGGCACAGGGAACATCCGATTGACGTGCTGTCTGCTCGACCACTTCATAAATCACTCACCCGTATTTTTCGTCTGATTTCAGGCCATTCCGACTTCGTTCGTCCCGTTTGGACCCCGCTCACGCGCGTTTACGAAGCGCGCACATCACTTAAAACACGAATATTGAGCCGTACCGCGCAAACCGCACTTCCGATTGACGTACCGTCTATGCGTACACGTCACGAATAATAATTAGAATGTTTCACGGTGGTTTCAGCTTAATTCGAGGTAGTACGCTATGAATTTGACCGTTGGACGCCCGTTTTGGTCGTTTATGACACCAGAACTGCGTTGTCGGTCACCGCGGGCACACGGCACGTCCGATTGACGTTTCGTCTACTCGACCACTTCATAAATCAGTCACCCGTATTTGTCTTCTTATTTTAGCCCATTCCGACTTCGTTCGGCCCGTTTGGACCCCCCTCACGCGCGTTTACGAAGCGCGCGCATCACTTAAAACACGAATATTGAGCCGTATCGCGCAAACCACACGTCCGATTGATGTGTTGTCTACACGTACACATCACAAATAATAATTAGAGTGTTTCACGGTGGTTTCAGCTCAATCCGAGGTCGTCCGCTATGAATTTGACCGTTGGACACCCGTTTTGGCCGTTTATGACACCAGAATTGCGTTGTCGGTCACCACAGGCACACGGCACGTCCGATTGACGTGCCGTCTACTCGACCACTTCAGAAATCACTCACCCATATTTTTTCCTCTGATTTCAGGCCATTCCGACTTCGTTCGGCCCGTTTGGACCCCCCTCACGCGCGTTTACGAAGCGCGCGCATCACTTAAAACACGAATATTGAGCCGTACCGCGCAAACTGCACGTCCGATTGACGTGCCGTCTGCGCGTACACATCACGAATAATAATTAGAATGTTGCACGGTGGTTTCAGCTCAATCTGAGGTCGTCCGCTATGAATTTGACCGTTGGACGCCCGTTTTGGCTGTTTATGACACCAGAACTGCGTTGTCAGTCACCGCGGGCACATGGCACGTCCGATTGATGTTCTGTCTGCTCGACCACTTCGGAAATCACTCACCCGTATTTGTCGTCTGATTTCAGGACATTCTGACTTTGTTCGGCCCGTTTGGACCCCCCTCACGCGCGTTTACGAAGCGCGTGCATGACTTAAAACACGCATATTGAGCTGTACCGCGCACACCGCACGTCCAATTGACGTATCGTCTGTGCGTACACGTCATTAATAATAATTAGAATTTTTCATGGTGGTTTCAGGTGAATCTGAGGTCGTCCGCTATGAATTTGACCGTTTGACGCCTGTTTTGGTCGTTTATGACACCAGAACTGCGTTGTCGGTCACCGCGGGCACACGGCATGTCCGATTGACGTTCCGTCTACTCGACCACTTCAGAAATCAGTCATTCGTATTTGTCGTCTGATTTCAGGCCATTTCGACTTCGTTCGGCCCGTTTGGACCCCCCTCACGCGCGTTTACGAAGCGCGCGCATCACTTAAAACACGAATATTGAGTCGTACCGCACAAACCGAACGTCCGATTGACATGTCGTCTGCGCGTACACGTCACGAATAATAATTAGAATGTTGCACGGTGGTTTCAGATCAATCCGAGGTCGTCTGCTATGAATTTGACTATTGGACGCCCGTTTTGGCCGTTTATGACACCAGAACTGTGTTGTCGGTCACCGCGGGCACACGGCACGTCCGATTGACGTGACGTCTGCTCGACCACTTCAGATATCACTCACCCGTATTTTTTGTCTGATTTCAGGCCATTCCAATTTCGTTCGGCCCATTTGGACCCCCCTCACGCGCGTTTACGAAGCGCGCGCATCACTTAAAACACGAATATTGAGCCGTACCGCGCAAACTGCACGTCCGATTGACGTGCCGTCTGTGCATACACGTCACGAATAATAATTAGAATGTTTCACGGTGGTTTCAGCTCAATCTGAGGTCATCCGCTATGAATTTGACCGTTGGACGCCCGTTTTGGCCGTTTATGACACCAGAACTGCGTTGTCGGTCACCGCGGGCACACAGCACGTCCGATTGAGGTGTCGTCTGCTCGAACACTTCAGAAATCACTCACCCGTATTTATCATCTGATTACATGACATTCTGACTTCGTTCGGCCAGTTTCGACCCCCCTCATGCGCGTTTACGAAGCGGGTGCATCACTTAAAACATGCATATTGAGCCGTACCGCGCACACCGCACGTCCGATTGACATGTAGTCTGCGCGTACACGTCACGAATAATAATTAGAATGTTTCATGGTGGTTTCAGGTGAATCTGAGGTCGTCCACTATGAATTTGACTGTTTGACGCCCGTTTTGGTCGTTTATGACACCAGAACTACGTTCTCGGTCACCGCGGGCACAGGGCACGTCCGATTGATGTGTCGTCTACTCGACCACTTCAGAAATCACTCACCCGTATTTTTCGTCTGATTTCAGGCCATTCCGACTTCGTTCGGACCGTTTGGACCCCCCTCACGCGCGTTTACAAAGCGCGTGCATCACTTAAAACACGAATATTGAGTCGTACCGTGCAAACCACACGTCCGATTGACGTGTCGTCTGCGCGTACACATCACGAATGATAATTAGAATGTTGCACGGTGTTTTTAGCTCAATACGAGGTCGTCCGCTATGAATTTGACCGTTGGACGCCCGTTTTGGCCGTTTGTGACACCAGAACTGCGTTGTCGGTCACCGCGGGCACACGGCACGTCCGATTGACGTATCGTATTTTATAACACTTCAGAAATCACTCACCCGTATTTGTCTTCTGATTTCAAGCCATTCCGACTTCGTTCGGCCCGTTTGGACCCCCCTCACACGCGTTTACGAAGCGCGCGCATCACTTAAAACACGAATATTGAGCCGTACCGCGCAAACCGAAAGTCCGATTGACGTACCGTATATGCGTACACATCACGAATAATAATTAGAATGTTACACGGTAATTTCAGCTCAATCCGAGGTCGTCCGCTATGAATTTGACCGTTGGACGCCCGTTTTGGCCGTTTATGACACCAGAACTGCGTTGTCAGTCACCGCGGGCACACAGCACGTCCGATTGACGTGTCGTTTGCTCGAACACTTCAGAAATCACTCACCCGTATTTGTCGTCTGATTTCAGTCCATTCCGACTTCGTTCGGCCCGTTTGGACCCCCCTCACGCGCGTTTACGAAGCGCGGGCATCACTTAAAACATGAATATTGAGCCGTACCGCGCAAACCGCACGTTCGATTGATGTGCCGTCTGCACGTACACGTCACGAATAATAATTAGAATGTTTCACGGTGGTTTCATCTCAATCTGAGGTCGTCCGCTATGAATTTGACCGTTGGACGCCCGTTTTGGCCGTTTATGACACCAGAACTGCGTTGTCAGTCACCGCAGGCACACGGCACGTCTGATTGACGTGCCGTCTACTCGACCACTTCAGAAATCACTCACCCGTATTTTTCATCTGATTTCAGGCCATTCCGACTTCGTTCGGCCCGTTTTGACCCCCCTCACGCGTGTTTACGAAGTGCGCGCATCACTTAAAACATGAATACTGAGCCGTACCGCGCAAACCGCAGGTCCGATTGACGTGCCGTCTGTGCGTACACGTCACGAATAATAATTAGAATATTGCACGGTGGTTTCAGATCAATCTGAGGTCGTCCGCTATGAATTTGACAGTTGGACGCCCGTTTTGGCCGTTTATGACACCAGAACTGCGTTGTCGGTCACCGCGGGCACACGGCACGTCCGATTGACATGTCGTCTGCTCGGCCAATTCAGAAATCACTCACCTGTATTTTTCGTCTGATTTCAGGCCATTCCGACTTTGTTGGGCCCATTTGGACCCCCTAACGCGCGTTTACGAAGCGCGTTCATCACTTAAAACATGCATATTGAGCCGTACCACGCAAACCGCACGTCTGATTGACGTGCCGTCTGCACGTACACGTCAAGAATAATAATTAGAATGTTTCACAGTGGTTTCAGGTGAATCTGAGGTCGTCCACTATGAATTTGACCGTTGGACGCCCGTTTTGGTCGTTTATGACACCAGAACTGCGTTCTCGGTCACCGCGGGCATAGGGCACGTCCGATTGATGTGTCGTCTGCTCGACCACTTCATAAATCACTCACCCATATTTTTCGTCTGATTTCAGGCAATTCCGACTTTGTTCGGACCGTTTGGACCCCCCTCACGCGCGTTTACGAAGCGCGCGCATCACTTAAAAACGAATATTGAGTCGTACCGTGCAAACCGCACGTCCGATTGACGTGTCGTCTGTGCGTACACGTCACGAATAATAATTAGAATGTTTCACTGTGGTTTCAGCTCAATACGAGGTCATCCGCTGTGAATTTGACCGTTGGACGCCTGTTTTGGCCGTTTATGACACCAGAACTGCGTTGTCGATCACCGCGGGCACACGACACGTCCGATTGACGTACCGTCTTCTCGACCACTTCATAAATCTCTCACCCGTATTTTTTGTCTGATTTCAGGCCATTCCGACTTTGTTCAGCCCATTTGGACCCCCCCTCACGCGCGTTTACGAAGCGAGCGCATCACTTAAAACACGAATATTGAGTCGTACCGTGCAAACCGCACGTCCGATTGACGTGTCGTCTGTGCGTACACGTCACAAATAATAATTAGAATGTTTCACGGTGGTTTTAGCTCAATCTGAGGTCGTCCTCTATGAATTTTACCGTTGGACGCCCGTTTTGGTCGTTTATGACACCAGAACTGCATTGTCGGTCACCGCGGGCACACGGCACGTCCGATTGACATGTCGTCTACTCGACCACTTCAGAAATCACTCACCCGTATTTTTCGTCTGATTTCAGGCCATTCTGACTTCGTTCATCCCATTTGGACCCCCCTCACGCGCGTTTACTAAGCGCGCGCATCACTTAAAACATGAATATTGAGTCGTACCGCGCAAATCGCACATCCGATTCACGTTCCGTCTATGCGTACACGTCACTAATAATAATTAGAATGTTTCATGGTGGTTTCAGCTCAATCTGAGGTCGTCCTCTATGAATTTGACCGTTGGACGCCCGTTTTGGCCGTTTATGACACCAGAACTGCGTTGTCGGTCACCGCGGTCACATGGCACGTCCGATTGACGTGTCGTCTGCTCGACCACTTCATAAATCACTCATCCGTATTTTTCGTCTGATTTCAGGATATTCCGACTTCGTTCGGCCCATTTGAACCCCCCTCACGCGTGTTTACGAAGCGCGCGCATCACTTCTAACATGAATATTGAGCCGTACCGCGCAAACCGCACGTCCGATTGACGTGCCGTCTGCGCGTACACGTCACGAATAATAATTAGAATGTTTCACGGTGGTTTAAGCTCAATACGAGGTCGTCCGCTATGAATTTGATCGTTGGACGCCCGTTTTGGCCGTTTTTGACACCAGAACTGCGTTGTCGGTCACCGCAGGCACACGGCACGTCCGATTGACGTGTCATCTGCTCGACCAGTTCATAAATCACTCACCCGTATTTTTCATCTGATTTCAGGCCATTCCGACTTCGTTCATCCCGTTTGGACCCCCCTCACGCGCGTTTACGAAGCGCGCGCATCACTTAAAACACGAATATTGAGTCGTACCGCGCAAACCGCACGTCCGATTGACGTTTCGTCTGCGTGTACACGTTACGAATAATAATTAGAATGTTGAACGGTGGTTTCAGCTCCATCTGAGGTCGTCCTCTATGAATTTGACCGTTGGACGCCCGTTTTGGCCGTTTATGACACCAGAACTGCGTTGTCGGTCACCGCGGGCACACGGCACGTCCGATTGACGTGTCGTCTGCTCGACCACTTCAGAAATCACTCACCCGTATTTGTGGCTGGTATCACTTTATGTGTATGTGTTTTGTTTAAAATGGATATCATTTGAGGTAAAAATATATGGTATAGAAAAAACTGATCAAATTATGAATTGAATTTCGGATTCCGCATATAATTGTCATCTAAATTTTAAATTGAATTCTATATGAATTATGTACGTTTATAATTACATTATGAATTCTAATTTAATTATGGATGTGTATTGTTTCATAATTGTATATGTATGTTTTATTTTACTGCAGGTACAATAATTGGATTGAAAATGAGGTCAAAATGAGGCCTAATGAGGCCTGATGGAGAGGGGCCTGATGGACAGGGGCTGTGCAAATTGCAGAACCGTTGGGAAAGTGTTCATCCATGGGGATATCCCAACTGTTTGGGGAGAACCGTTGGGAAAACTATCCCAATGGTTTTCCAGAACCGTTGGGATAGTTCAGGGATATTGGTATTTCCCAACGGTTCTCCCAAACCGTTGGGAAAAACTATCCCAATGGTTTGGGAAGAACCGTTGGGATAGGGTGGATTTTGTGAGTCTATGCCAACGATATCCAGTAAACCGTTGGGAAAACCTTTCCCAATGGGTTACTTCCCTACGGTTATCAGAACCGTTGGTATATCATATACCAACGGTTAGAGGGGCTTTCCCAATGGTTGTGAACCGTTGGGAAATATTGTATTTCCAGTAGTGGGATCATGGTGATTGTCGCAACATTGAAGATATTGTCATAGCTACACACTAGAACCCAAAATTCAAATAACAGTATACATTTGGATTCTTTAAGTGTGTGTGGATGATCTATAGGTGTTATTTCTCATATCCTTTGAGCAATGATAGTCAACAATGTGTGATAGATGAGTGTGTTTTGATTCGAATGAAGTAATCTTTCGGTTTTAATTTTTATGATTTGATTAATTCATGCAAGATCTTTGAATTGGCTGAGGCTCAAATTGTCGAAGACGATGATGTTTCTCCACTTTAGTGATGAAAATTTTTAAATCCTAGGCCCACCATCTTCTATTGTATGCCACGGTACTAGAAATTGGTATCAGAGGTATCGCATGGATTTTTTGAGCCAATAAAAATTATTTTTCTTTAAATTCAAGTAGAGGATTTGAAATCAGTCCCAACAGATCTGAACGTGCTTCAAACCAATCATGAATGTCAATGTCACATATATCCAAAAAAATTAAGGATCAAAAGTAGTTCTTTTGGATATTAAAATATAAATACCAATATATGTGTATATAAATTTTTTACAGTTCAATTTTCAAGAAGTTAACCATCTAGATTTTGGTCACTAGATATTGATGGAGGGATTCAATCCAACCAATGAAAATTGTTTCCACAAAGTAGTGTAAGTCATCAAATATAGAAAAAATATGGGACGAGAGGGGTAGTACACATGAATAATTATTATTAAAAAAATAGAACTTTTGATTATCTTTTAAAATCCCTCAGACAGCTTTAATTGAAAAAAATGGTCGGATGGGGTGTAGCCTATAGGACTTTAACCAAAGTCAAAAATAATAAAAATTATTATTATTATTTATTTATAAACGGAATCTTCTCTTAAAATTCTTCACACATGGACCACTCGTTAGAAACTATTGGCCACCACGACCCATGGCCTCTTCCATGTTTCCCCATCGCTGACGCCATCTACACGCCATTGCCACTAACAAATCTCATCTCTTCCTAGTCACCATACGATTGTCGCCTACTAACTATGTTGTTCTATTTAACTGTGTTCACTTATTTTCTTCTAGCGGCTGATTCGGACACCTCCCTTTATCACGACTAGGTCTCTCTGGCACCACCAACCATAGGGACGTCGTCCCTCCTCATGTCTGAACTTCCTAGAATTTCACTGTCTCCACCTACTCATTAGGATCAACTAGGGTAACATCAGATGTGGTTGACATCAAGTCATTGACCACTCACCACCACCTGTTCACCATGTAGTCTCTGCCAACTCACCGATAGATTCCCTCCTTGGTCGAACCCAGCATCTACGGACCCCTATTTGGTGAGAACCACTGTCATGGTTTTCCATGGCATCTATGGGTCCGTAAGACCTGACCCACCCCTTAACAGGCTTGGGCGGGCCTTCCTACCACTAAATAACCCTGAAAAAGGTTTTCTTGACCTAAAATATTCCTGTGGGGTTACATCTCAACCCATAATGGGTCTGGGTGGGATTTTGGGGCACATAAAAATTTTATATAATCAAAATTAATTAAGTTAATTAAGTTTATATTTATATTAAATTAAATTAATTAAAAATTAATTTTTTGTTTAAAAATGCTAGTATCATAAAATTTAAAAGAATAATTTAATTTTAGTAATAAATTCTATGAATTAATTAATTTAATTTTTGGAATAAAAATTAAATTAATATCAGGACTGAATAAGAATACATTATTTAAATAGGTATAATTAATTTAATTTATTTAAATTCCCTCATATTAAAATTTATTGAAATTTAATTTTATCATGGTCCTATTTTACGCATTGATGTTTCTTGAGCACTGACTGATCTGGAATATGTTAGGTTAATTTCCTTTAATTATTTATTACAAACATTATATGTTTGTAATAAGTAGTTAAAATTTTATGATGGTATTTCCATAGTCTTCTTTTCATTCAATATGTATAAGGGTCTTCACATCCAATTTATCTTTTGCATATTACGCTCCCAAGACCCCCTCACCTTTTCATGAGTATACATGGACATGTGAAGATGACGCTTTAAGACGTGAACCTTGCTAAGATGAGGAAGTACACAAGAAGATAAGTACATACATTGAATTGTGGGAAATCTATGATATGAGTCAAGACTTAACTCATGTATGATATCCCCTAGGTCACGGGTGATATGTTAGGATTAAAATGGATCAACCAAAAATTTAGATGCTTAATACCAATCAGATAACCATTTCCCGTATGCATTGTTTATTATTTTATGAATGCGAATGTTTACTATCAGAATACATAAAATAATAAATGAGAAAAATACAAAAATATATGATGAATTTATTTTCTATTAATTCATGTTTAGTTGTGATAGAGAAAACGTAGAATGAACATATTTATTAGAAATGGATTATATTCATCAAGAAATACTAAAGATCCCTCAAAGATATATTAAGTCATACCACCTCCCATCGTAAAATTTTTAGCAAAACCAAGTGTATAGGGTGCTCAATAGCCATATTTGAGGGTGTCACCTACTCTCGGAGTGTTCTTATGAGAGTGATGGGTAATTTTAACTAAAGTTGGTAGAAAATGAGTGGTTATAGCTAGCTTGTTATCACTTTAGAGGAAAAGCATTGAGTAAATCAAGTTTTTCATTTTAGAAGTTGAGACTTCACTAAAAGGATTAAGGATCCATGAGTTAAGGTTATTGGTCAGTGAAACATCTACCTTGAAATCTCCAAGTAGTGGTGTTTCCATAGCTTTTAGACTTTGAACATAGGTTTTAAGGACCCTTACAACTAGATTACTCAAGCGACATAGTATTCTGATTCTAGTATAGAGGGTTTCTAGAGTTTGATAAAATAATGGGAGACATATAATTATTGGTAATGTTTAATAGGTAATAAAGATAAAAGTACTAAAATTATAGTTTTA
This sequence comes from Viscum album, assembly GCA_963277665.1. Taxonomy (NCBI): domain Eukaryota; kingdom Viridiplantae; phylum Streptophyta; class Magnoliopsida; order Santalales; family Viscaceae; genus Viscum; species Viscum album. The sequence goes on along the minus strand of OY728159.1, from coordinate 1,140,934,765 downwards.
TTTTTTGTAGGAAATGGAAAGTGAAACCATAGATACTCTTCGATTCATGATGGAAAAAATATCATGTCCTCACTGATAAAAATTTCAAAGATTTGTACAAAAACTTCTTCACAATACTATAGTATAAAAGGAAGTTATATGTGTTGGAGTCCCCACAACCTTATCAACCTCCACAAGGTGCTAGTGAGGATGATACAAATGCTTACAGGAGACTCATTGATGACATATTTGGTGTTTACATACTAATTATAAAATCAATTTCCAAAGAGTGACAGGTGCAACATAAGGTCATGGATGTATAGACCATGTTTCCTCATCTCCAAGAAGTTTTTGAGGAGAAAATGAAGTGATAAATCAATGATAAAATGATCAAACTGATCATGCATCAAATAACATATGGAAATCAATCTGTCCATCATATACTCAAGATGATTAAGTACATTGAACAAATACAAGAATTGGTTTTCAATTCAAATCAAGAAATTATAGTTCATCTCATTATCTCATCTTTACCTCTTAGTTTTTCTAGTTTTTTTAGGATTATAAAACGAATAGTTTGGAAAACCTACTTCAACATCTTTTGGGATAGTTTTTCTGAGAAGATAAGAATTTATAGAAAGTCATATCTTTAATTCCTAGGTAGAATAAATATAAAGAAAGGGTGAAAAGGATAACTATTAGTATACTTCCAAAATCACCTTCATAATGTATTACTAAGAAACTAAACATAAAGAGGGAGATCACTGAATGAGAGGATATTTTATTTGTATATGGAAAGATAGGTCATTGGAAGAGAAACTACAATTAATTGACAAAGAAGAAATTATAGGCTTATAATTCTGGTATATTAATCATTAAATGTAATATTTCATTTATTTTCCTTGGGTATTAGATACAATATTTTCTTACATACATGTTTCTAAATATTTGAAGAATATAAGTCAAGAAAAATTACTAGAAATCTAGGTATGTTCTCCAAGAGTCTAAGGAATGATGATACCTATATTAGCAGTGAGAAGCACATGATTTCATTTCCAATTGAATGGTTCTTGAAAAAATATAATTTTTATTTAATTCTACCAAAACATTTATGAATGTTTTTTATGTTGTATTTTATGAACAACCAATAGTTAGTTAATAAGTGAATTAAGGTAAATATATTATGAATATAAAAATATAAGACATAATTATACCCTATTGTGGAAAAATAATTCTTTTTCATATAAAACTAAAATTGGACGTCAATGATATATTCATTATGTTATTTATAATATTTGGTAATAAGGACCTTTGGTTTTATCAATGTCTATACATATTTAGTTTGGACAAAGAATCCTTTAAAAATAAATGTACACCATGAAGATTTTGAAATTAGTTCATATAGAGAGTGTGAAATATTCCAAAGTTAAGATAGTGGTAAATATACTTCATTTTATTCCTTTAAGTGTTATTAAGAATGTAAAAGTGAAGTATAATATATGAATGGTTTTAAATGATATGAGTTACTTCGGGCTAGTGTATGGAATAGTATCTTGATCAAGAAATAATCAATCATTATAATGTAGCATCGAGTAATTACTAAACACACATTGACTTGTCCACATAAAATATATGATATTGGAAATGAGGATTAATAAAGAGTATTACATGTTAACATAGATTAATAAAATGTAACTTGGATTAATTTCTAAATGAATATATCTTTATACACATCATATACCTGATTTATGTATAAGGAGAATAAATGTTGAGATATATATTCATTGTAGAAACTTTCATTATATTTCAAAACATTATTTACAAATAATAGAGATATCCCATCACCAAATGCCAAAAATCTTGAAAAGTGGATATCATATTATTTATAGTATGATGGAATTCCATTATGTCATAAGAACATGGGTTTGAATTAAAAGTTTTTATTTAAGATGTGAAAAAACTTGCATCATGCAAGAAACAGTTTACACATAAATTAATTATCCTGATAGTTTATTAGGATATTGCATAAATACCTAGGATAGAAAATCGATATCCAATCTATAGAATATATTTCTATAAAAGGGTGTATATATCTATTCAAGAAAGTGGGATAAAGATTGTCTTGGGTTTAGTAAATCCTATAAATTTAAAAAAATAGTTAATATTGGAACAAGTTCTATAGGAGGTGTGAAAGAGGAATGTTCTAGAGACACATACTGTATAGGAAGGATAAAACCATTGTAATGGTTTTATATTCACCACATCTAGTGATTAATTATTTATTGAGAATAATAAATACAATAAGTAAGTTTAATATATAAATTAACTAAAATTAACAAGATTAATTAAAATTCAATAATGGTTTCTGTGTATCAAAGTATATGGGGCTTTTTATTTTGAATATTGTGGTAGTGATTCAAGTAAAATCATACATGGGTAGTACAAGCCTAGTACCAATAAGGATTTATTGGTAACACAAATTCATTATTCCTAAATCCATTAGAATTTTACTTGTCATAGCTACATTCTATGATCATTAAAATTGCACATTGTATTTTAAGACTACCAATCATAAAAGGTATCTATACAGAGAGACATAAAGGGGTTGTGACACCATATAATTTTAATAAGGGGTGAAAGTTACTGAAATTCAATTATGGATTGAAGTAAGTAACAAGATCATGAAATATTAATTTGGAATTAATTTTCCAATATTTTTAAAATAAGTTAGTGGGAGATCTATGGTTTTCCAAGAAAAATATGTTTGATAACATATGGGAAATAGTTATTGGTATTAAATTTAATTAAAATAGGATGAAAGAAACTATCCAAAGATTGACTTTAAGTAGTAACTAAATCTCAAGGAAATGATATCTAATGAAGTAGATCTAATGGTTTATTATACCAATTCAATAGTACATATACAGATAATGTACTGAAAATAGAAGATGGATCAATTCAAGAGACAATTGATACCAATTTCACATAGCATGAATCTCTCTAAGAATACAACCATAGAAGGATATTAATAAGGTGAGTATAATTCCATACACTTCTATGATGGATCAATTGTATATTTCATGATATTCCTAAGAAATGATACTTTTAACATATACTGTATAGTGGGAAAATATCAGCTATGTCAAGGAATATTGTAAAAGAAGTAGTTGGAACTATCAAATTATACTTGAGCATGTACAAAAGGTATGTACCTAGTATGTGAAGAAGAAGGGATACTAGTAACAAGGAGACAAAAACTAGTATTCCTGTAGATAAATAAGATCTAATTTTGTATTTAGTATAATTTTATGTTCAATACAATCTCATTTAAGCATGTAGTAGCGTTATCTATAAATAACTAGTGTGTTGTGACATCTAAGGAAGCTAAAGAAGCAGTGTAAAATATGCAATGATTTGTTCTGGTTCTTGTAATCGCACATAGTAAGTAAAGTTTTTTCATAATATAAATTATGAAAATTATTATATTAGTACAAGATAAGTTTTCAAGTTTAGATAGTGGAAAAAAGGTTTTACTCGGAGATATGATCTCTTGAGAAGTCTTACTCAAAGAGGTGAGGTCATAGATAAAAGAATATCCAAACAGTATAACCATGGTAAACCCATGAATAAATCCATAACTCAAAAAAATGATCTTATCATGTGATAACTAACAAGGATTATTAACAAGTTTTCTCTCGTTAAAGTGGGAGTGTTATAATAGTGGGTTTCAAAGACCCAAATAAATAGTACTTTTCAATTTCCATAATTTGTATTTAGTGAGTTATGTGTGATGTGAACTTACCATTATAGTGTTTATATTTCTCTTCCCACTATATAAGAAGTAATAATCATAGATTATTTGTTGTGTTGAAAGGTTATAGAAGTTACCAGGCTATAATAAAACCCTAAGATACTATGACATTAATCTTAAATATATGTAATTTGGTCTATATACAACATACTGACTAGACACAGTTGATGTATGAGTATCAAGTTCTTGGGCCTTATAATTATTGATACTTATTCTCATAAATTTTATACATGGTTATATATAGTATGTGAGATCGTGAGGACAGACCTGGAAATAGGAACACAACATGTTTCATGTGTCATTGGTTGTTTCTATATACATACATGTGTATTGGACTCCTAACTTGAGATCATTATCAATATGTACCATTTGATCACATAATTTGATGCAATAAAAAAATTGTAACAATGAATTTTTTTTTTGAGGTAGCACATATTGGGTGCATCATTGTTGGTATGGCATTGGTTTAATGGTCATGATAGGATTTTTTTGATTCTGAGTTGAGGAAGTGATAACTTAGGCCTAGTTGATTAGGATAGTAATACCTTTATACATTCATGGCCATGGTTGTCAAAGGTAATTTCATCCAATTAGATCAACAAACAATAATGTAATAAATTACAATGACATAAGTGTTCATCCTACTTTATGATATCTCTTGTGATAAAGAGATAATATTATGTAATGGGTGTTCATGGGATTCTTGTCTTTGTTATGATTATTCCTCATCTCCCTAGGTTCCTTAATGGGTTTATAGACTCCATTCTTTTTTGTGTGAATATTATTCACTTATATTGAGATAACTACCTACATGGTCACACACAATAGCATATTCAAGAATCTACCCTATTCTGGTGAATATGTATATGGGACATGGTGGGCCCCACCATGGGGGCCTAGAGTTTTCCAAGTATTATTGATCACCGATAAATAAATAAATTAATTATTATTCTAGTATAGAATATTATGGTTGAATTTTGTTATTAAAATTATTTAAAAGTGTTTGAGTAAATTCTAGGAATAATATTATACCAATGGATATTATTTTAATATTCAAGGTGCGTTTAATATGAGCAGGAATTATGAGTCGAGTTAATGAATCAGGTTTATCATGTGATTAATTTAATAAATATTAACTTTATTTTATACAATATAAATAATATTTTTGACCTAGTTTTTTCATCATAATTTTTTATTTATTACATATTTAGTGTTTGTTAAATATATGGGCATCGAGGAACCCTAACAGAGTAATTTATGTATCCACTAAATAATTCGAGGAGAAGCTCATTCCATTTACTATTTATTAGTCAAAATTTAGACCTTATCTCTGCTCCTAAACCCTAGAGAGATAATTTCTCTAAAAAACTAAATGATATAAGAATGCCTTCATGGATCAAACTCATGGGATCATGGTGATCATTGAAACATCAGAGAGACCAATAGAACTCCATGCTAGAACAAGAAATTTGGTGAATGTAATATGTGCTTATTCTTAAAGAACGTGTTCATGATCTAGAGTGGTATTTTCTCATATTCTTCAAGAAATGGTTTCCATTGTTTTTTGAAAGATTAGAATATTTAGATTCAAATGAGGCACTCATTCAGTTTTAATTTTTCTGCACTAATTTATTTATGAGAGATCCTTAGACCATATTGGGGATCATATCGTCGGATATGATGAATATTTTTTACTTCAATGATGAAAAATTTCAAATCCCTGGTCCATCGAATTTTGATATGTTCCCAGGTACCATAAGATAATTCTTAAACTTTTCCAAATAAAATACCACTACTAAAATTTCCTTCACTATTGTTCTGTAACAACTTTTATTCTCATTAATAAATATTCTAGAATAATAGAAAAATTACAACTTATTTTATTTACATTGTTTTAAAATAGATCCCATAGTAATGTCACTAGAATCACACATGATTTAAAAATGGATATCCCATTCTAGGGTAGTTATAATGCGTGAAGATGAGATTTTTTTCTTAATAAAATTAAAATATTCCAAACACATCTCATAAAATAGAAATGGTGTATCCCTAACAAGAAAAGAACAAAGAGGATTGGTTTTTTAAGATAATTATTTTATGAATCTTCGGTAAATTCCATCATGTCCTAAAAAATTAAAATTCCCATTATATTTTTAGGTGGAGGCATATTTTGAATTACTTAAATTTTAGCAGTATGAATATCTAGTCAATTATTTGAAACCTTGTGACCCAATACAATTATTTCAATTACCAAGAACTATTTTTTTTCAAAATTCAAGAAAAGTTTTATCTGTTCACATATTTGAAAATTAGAATCTTGATGGTTCAAAAAACTCTCAAAAAATTATAACCCACTACGGATAATTCATCCATGAACACTTCAACTTTTATCTCAATAATATTAGAAAAAATATCCATCATGCAGTGTTGGAAAGTAGTTGGAGCACCACACAGATTTAAAGGCACACGTCTATAAGAAAATTTCATAAATGTATTGGTGAAATTGATTTTCCCTTGGTCCTCATATTAAATGGGAATATAATTGTAACAAAAAAATCCTCCAAAAATAAAAAAAAAGATTCATAACAAACCTATCTAACATTTGGTCTAAAAAATCAATGGAAAATAGTCTTTTTTGGTAGCATATGACAACTCTTCTGTTTATTATACATTAATTCATGATATATTAAATAAAATTACACATAATAAAACATATAATATTGATAATTCTAGTGTATTTTGGAATTAGGTACCTTACATAACAACTTAAAATAGGAAATACATCATCTTAATTGAAAACTTTATTAATATACTCATACATAAAACTGCATGGGATAACCAAGGAACATAAATAAGAAATTGGTGAGATATAAATAAAAGTGAGGTAGTAACATGAAGAAAAAAATACATGTTAGATATTAGGATTATCATTGGGGCATAAAAGGTGTGATAATCCTAAACATTAATAATAATACATGATATAGCATTATAGCATAAAGGCAACAAGGGAAATGTAGAAAAAAACATAAAACACTGCATCATAAATATAGTTAAAGGATAACTGATAATAAATAATGATATAAAACTCTCATGGTGGATTAGATACACCAATTAATACCTTGCGTGACATATCATCAGACTAAAACATTACCCAATGCATTGGAGCACTATAATTCTAGGCGCACCTGTTACTTTCATTTCATTCTCATGCTTAAGTATTCCACATAAGTAATACAACATGGATTAATTCACAATAAAATTTTACTCCACATTAAATTAGTGTGTAATATATACATGTAAGTCTACAATCAATAATTATAAATGAATAGATGTAAAACCCTTGATAGTAAATGGGTATGGGTATTCACTACATAATTGTTTGGCATGGAAAATCGCAGTGAAATTTTTTCATCATAACGGGGGAATATAAATGTTCATGGAAGGAATTAAGGATAATGAAAGTGGTATATCATCATTTAGAAATAAAATTGATAGTAAGGTTAATATGGAATATCATATCCCATCAATATGAAATAAAGATACAAGGCATAAGATAAAGAAGATACTTGAATAAAGAGGAGAAAAGGAGGATCCCTTACCCTGACATGGTGATTCCAAATGCATTGGAAGAGATTATTTAGAGCTTGGGAAACCTTGGTAGGACTCTAGAGAAGGTTTTTTAGATAAGGATGTAATATAATGTTTTTTAGTGAAGATAAGTAAGATATTGGGTGGGTTTGTATAGGAATTGGGTGGGGAAATCTTTATCATTTCATAAACTTAGGTTTTGGACTCTATATAATAAAATAAAAAAATCACAAACCATCCCACAGTTTTTAGCTATGTTTTCTTCCAAATAGGGTTTTCTCATTATTTTTTTAGTATAAGGATATAATTTATTAAAATAATACCCTTTCTGATGTGGAAGTGTGTTATGTCCTTGAAGAAATTATTTTAAAACCTTACAATATATTATAGGTTTTGTAGGATTCATAATGGATTTCTAAAATTAATAAAATAAAATTAATGTTAAATTATTTTAAAGGGTAAACATATATTTTCTCTTTTATACCATTTATAAATATATTAATTTTTACTTTTAAAATAAAAATGGATATTTATTGAGAAATAATGGGTTTTATGACAATAATAGTCTTTGAACCCTTATAAAAAATACATTTGAATTCATAAAAATTATATGATAATTTATATTTAATAAAAATTATTTCATAATAATATATTAATAAAATATTATTTATTTCAAAAAAACACCTTAACTCATCAAAATAAATTCTTTAATTGGATTTTAATATTACCAAAAAAATACAATTTTTATCTTATTGTATCAAAATAAAAATCATATATAAAGTAAAAATAATAATATAAACATATATTCATTATTCTATGACATATACATATTCATATTATTAAGATCTTGATACATACCCTTTTAATAAACCAAAAAAATCCATAAGAGTAAGGTGTGTGATAGTGAGAGTTTTATGGGGTGGTTCAGCGTATATGGTGTGGGTCATGATCTCGAAGAGCTTCAACTTCTCACATAAACGGTTTTAGACGTTATTAAGTTGTTGGATATCAACTTGGTCTTGCTTAAAGGAAAACCCCAATGAAGCTATATCCCTAGTATTCTCTCTTAAATGGGATTCATAGTGTATGGTCCTACTATTTGAGGTTATCACTTCCTTTGTCTTTGTAAATTAGATTTTTCGAAACCCAATATTTATACAAATCATATGATTTCTATAACGCCCCGACCCGAGTTACCCAGATTCGGTGCATTATTACATAACATTAGCATGATCACAAGAAAGATCAATTCTCGAAAGACTGATTAGTTTAGTAGCCCTATAATAACTATATACATTAATAAAGTTTACATTACATCATAAAATGAAAACTACAACAACATGGTCTCCATAGTCCACACTCTTATCCCCTCATACTATCCCTACAGGTCATTCATAAATTACTTGTTCACATCCTGGGAAAAATAAAACATAGAAAAGGGGTGAGCTCAAATGCCCAGTAAAGATAACAATATAGCAGAAACTTTCATAAATAAGAATAAATATTTAAGGCAATGTATAACTAAAACAAAAGCCTTTTAAACTTGAACTTCAACATAGTATGGCATAAATAAAATGAAATAATTCCATTTACTTATTCACATGGATATTCTACTAATCGAATAATCACATGCAATATCAATAACCACTTTCATATTGATGGAATGCATAATGTCAAACTATCATAACCACATAGCCAAGGCCTCGTGCCAATACTACAAATAAGATTTTGTCAAGGCCTTTTGCAAAGACAGTAGTTTGTCTCAGGAGACCTACCGATTCATTGAGGATCTATAGAGGGCTCCACCCGTCACATATTAAGTCCAATTCATTCCTCATATGAACAGGTTTAAACATAACATAAGCATTCGTATTAAAACTAGAATACGAAATGTCAATACTTTCTTCATAAACCATGAATGGTATAAAAATAACACATCCACAGTAAAACATATCACAAAACCATCAATACAATATGGAAGTTTTGTGTCATAATAAATCAACTTCAAATAATCTTAAAATCCATCAAAGGATGTTGACATAGATGAAATCAAAACTATTTGAGAGAAATATTCCTTTTTTTGAAATCATTTAAAAGACAAATAATTATAAAATAAAACATTTACTTTGAAATTTTTTTTATAATCTTGTAATGGAATCATTGAAGATTTTATAATGGTGGAAAATAGCATCACCCGTCGTATAAGTTAAAAAAACATTCTTACCTTAATTTTGTCAAATAGGTTAAAAAGAACCTTGTTTGGAAAACGACGGAAAGATTCCTTTATAAACTTCATATAAAAATTCAAACAAGGGTATAAATGACCTTAACCCATATTCTGTAAAATAGTAAGAATGTTTTGAAATACATTGTAAAGACCCGTAAATTTCAAGGAAATTTTTTTCTTAATTTTCTTTGGAATTTTACAAGAGCGCAGTTTCTGACGGCACCTGATTCTGAGGCCCGGTGTGCCCGGAATCATTTTCCGAAGTTTGGCTCGGGTACGTTCAGTGAACGGACGAGCGGGTTTTTCTAACTTTTGAACCGGTGCCCGGAATCGAATTCTGAGGGCACCGATGAAATCGCAGCGCCGGTATTCGCTTAGAAACGCCTCTTCCGGAGATGCGTTTGCTCGGGTGTGGTTTTTAATTTTCGGGCTTAAAGTTAAGAATTAAAATAATTTTGCGACAACTTTATTTTATTTCACTTAAGCCACTTGGAAGCCACATGAAGCCACTTAAAGGCGGCTTGAGCTGAGTTGAACTGGATAGGATGCTATCCAGAAATATCCTACCCCCTTGGTAGGATATTTGTGAGGTGGGGCCCGCACGAGCCCCGCCGTTTCTTTCCGCTAAGAAACGCACCCGTGAAAACCCGTCTTAATGAAAGTAAACCGACGCGTTTTCTAAATTCTTAACAGACCATTTAAATGGGATGTTTCTTTCGTGAATTAAATGGGCTGTTTCTTTCGTGAATTAAATGGCCTGTTTCTTTCATCGAATTAATTCAATCGTTTCTTAACCGGTTTTCGTGTGTTGGCATGTTAATAAAATAAGACCAACCCAAATCTTTTGAAAATATTGAGAGGATCCCTGTTTCTTCAGCTCCCTCGCAAAGAACGCGAAGAACGCGAAGAACGCGAAGAACGCGAAGAACGCCGAACCCGGAAATCGACGACGCTTTCGTCCGAGATGTTCTTCCGATCTCTGATCTCCGATCACCGACCATTTGAGGTGAGTGATTTCGGATTTCCGCTCAAGGTTCTTTTCTTTTGGTTTTAAACAACAGATTTAATTAATTATAATTTAAATCTGTTGTTCTTTGTTCGTTGAGCTCGCCGACTCAACACCGGATTCCGCGACGATGCGACACCTCCCCGCGACGACACGACGCTCCCTCTCTTCCGCGACGATCTTATCCGCGAAGAACGCCCACGCGCGACGATCATCAAGGTAAGGATTTTTTTTGGGAAATTACCCCCTTTTTTAAATTTTATTCCCGTCAAAGTTTCTTTAAAGAAATTACAGAACCGTTTTTGTGAACAATTTTAATCTTATTAAAATTGTTGTTTCCTGTGTGGAATCATTTTCTCCCGGTTGTTTATCTCTAACGCGGAGGGTGCGGGCCAAACGAGCACGGCCCGACGACCCTCCGCCGTTCTTCGTTTTGTGCGGATTTGACGGACGACGACGGAACGTGCCGCAGCGGACGTTTGACGATCCCGCAGTAAAGAACGGATCCCGGGAGGAGCAACAGCGCAGACGGGAAGGAAAACGGGCCACCGGAGCGACGCCGGCGGCCCGCGGAAGCTGCCGGCGGCGCGGGTTGCCGGCGCGGCGGCGCCGGCAGCCGGAGGCGGCGGCGCCCCGGCGCGCCGCCGGACGAGGCCGCCGCGGCTGAAGCCGCGGCGGCGGCGGCCAACGGACCCGCGGCCGCGCGGGTCCGGTTCGTCCAGGCGGGACGCGGCTCAGCCGCGTCCACGGTTCGCCAGCGCGGCCCGCACGCGGGCCGCGGTTTTCCTCAGACCGCGGGTCAACGCCCGCGGCTTCCACCCGCGCCGCTCGGCCGAGCCGAGCCGGCCGAGCCGGACCGGCCCTGGCCGGGCCGGGCTGGGCCAACCGGGTCGGCCCGGGCCCGTACCCCCCTTCTTCGGACGTTTTCGTTCAAACGCCCGTAACTTGAGCTTCGTGCCTCCAAACGACTCTCCGTCAGCGGCAACTCGATCCTTGGATCGAGATGGTCGTTTCAGTATATCGCACTCAAGGTTTCGGAATACTTTGAGTTTGGCCGGGTTGGTTCGTACACGAGACCAACCGGGCCCTCGGAGCGGAAACGCTCATATCTTGAGCTACGGACGTCCGATTGACGTGCCGTCAGCTTTGTTGAATTCCTCTAAGTGAGACGGATCTTTTGGCATACTCCGCCCGAGGTTTGGACGCAGGTGGAGTGCGGTCGGGTTGGTTTTGGCTTAAAAACCAACCGGGCCCCTGGGACGAAAATGCCAATATCTCTCAGACCGGGCGTCCGATTGACGCGTCGTCTGCGACGTTGAGTTCCTGTTGACGATACCGAACTTTTGGATACATCAACTTCGGACTTTGTGTCAGTTTATGTATCAGCCTCTCGGCTCGTGGAGCGTACCCTCCCGAACGAGCTTGCTGTGTGCGGGAACCCTAGTGCTGGCTGCGACTGCTACTTCGACAGCGACGACCGTGCAGAGATCCTCAGTGGACTGCGGCGATGACTGTGCAGAGATCCTCTGTGGACTCCGACGATGACCGTGCAGAGATCCTCAGTGGACTGCGGCGACGACTGTGCAGAGATCCTCTGCGGACTGCGACGACTACTGCACTCAGCGATCCTACGTGGATCAGTGCTACAGGTCCTGTGTGGGCCCGATCCTGTGTGGGTCCTATCCTGCGTGGGTCAGCGCTCAGCGGTTCTGTGTGAGCCAGCGCCTACAGGTCCTGCGTGGGCCCGGTCCTGTGTGGGCCCGATCCTGTGTGGGTCCGATCCTGTGTGGGTCATCTCTCAGCGGTTCTGTGTGAGCCTACTCCTACAGGTCCTGCGTGGGCCCGATCCTGTGTGGGTCACTGCAAGGTTAGTACCTATCGATCCTTCGTGGGTCCGACGACTTAGATGGTTCAATGATCATCTTTATCGTCATCCGAAGAAGTATACCTGTGTGAGCTGAATCTTGTGTACCTCTCCTTTGTGGATTGTGTTGAGCTATCCTGTGTGGATTTACTGTTTACTCTCCTTTGTGGATTGTGTTGTTCTATCCTGCGTGGGTATGCGTTTGGCTTTCCTGTGTGGACTGGGTTGTGCTAGGGCTCGGACGTTGGAGCCGAACGGGGAATTGCAGACTTAGGTATATGTATGGGAATATACCTAAGCCATGTCAGATGTTACTTCGTGATTGTATTTATCCTTTGTGGATTTCGGGAGACCTTCGGCGGTCTCGGGGTCCCTACTGAGTAGCTTATACTCACCCCTGCACGGGCTATGCCCGCACTTCGTGGTGTTGGTTGCAGACGACGGACAGCGCTGATCGTGGAGGGGGCGTGCGGAGCAGGACAGTACCTGGAGGTGGACCACTGGGCGGGACGTACTCGGAGCGGTTAGGTGGACCCGAGGAGCAGTGGAGGCTATCTGTACCCACCCTTCAGGTGGGACTTCCAGAGGACGGCTCGACGCTGCAGTTTTTCCTTTCAGTTGCTGTTTTTCCTTTCAGTTGTACTTTACAGTTGGGCTTGTATTTCCGGCCCCTTTCACTTTCATCACAGCTTGTACAGTTTTTACTTAGTGTTTACTTTTCCGCTTGCTTACTCTGTGGTGCTTGTTTACTTTTCAAAGGCAATGCCTTCCCTTTTTGTTGGGATTTACACCTTGGTGCTAGTCGCCAGCCCCTGGCCTATGGAAGGAGGGCTTGGGGTAGTCACGGCACGGTCCCTGAGGACGGGTCGTGACAAATTGGTATCAGAGGACGGGTCGTGACATACATTTTTATGAAATATGGATGTGGATGATAAAGAGGTCCTAGTAGATAATTACGTATAAACAACCTCAGATAATGAAGAGATTGTAAAATAAACCCTTATCGTGTACTTTTCCTTGGTTGGGGTAGGTTAACCTCCTGTATAATGGTGAAATAATTGTTATTAAATTATACAATAATCATATAAATTAATATGATATCATATATGATCTTTTAACATTTCATTGTTAATAATATCTTAATATTATTGTCGTTTCGGGTGTTAACTTACTCATTTTATTTTATAAGTTTTGTTACGTAAGACATGTTTGTTATGGATAGGTTGTATCTTAATCATATCCAGGATGATATCAAGTCCTTATATACTATTATTAATCATCAAATGAGAATTAGACTTGAATGGATACGATGGAGAATGAATCTCATCGCGTTCGTGGAGACGGTAGTCCGTACATACGCACGAGCGACAATATCATTATTTTGATATTAAAATAATATATAATTGGATGGTATATCATATATACAGAATCATTATCATGTTATATTTATTATTTACATGAATTAAACATCATTATTATACCCATCCAAATAATAATTTATTGAATAACAATTACACCACGATGTGGAGACGTTAAGTCGTACGTACACACGTGTGGTGACATGTTATTCAAAGGATGGATAGAATACTTAATATGGTTGTACCATATTTATAATAATATTACAGTGTATATGAGATACTGTATTCATTATTTTAGAATGTGAATAACAAATAAAGAAGAAGTTGAAGAAGAAATTAATTTGAAAAAGGGTGGTGAAAACATTACCTCTTCTTTGGGTTCTTCCTTTTGATTTGATCAAAAGGGATCCATAGGTTGGCTTTATGATCAAAATAAGGCCTCTAAGTTGTAGTGAGGAATGTTTAGAGAGTATTTGGGAAGGGTTTTTCCGAACCAAAAGGATTTAAAGATGTGAAGTAACGAGAAGAGGGAGTTCCCTTTTATAAGAGGGGTGAGGGGCACCTTTGGAAAAGCAAGAAAAGTTATTTTATAATAAATTCATATTCGGTTTCTAATGGCTACAAATTTGATTATTTAAATTTTAAGGTGGTTATGGATCTAAAACCACTCAACCAATATTATTTAGACAGGTTTGGGTCATTATATTAACATTATCTTTTAGTTTTAACTCTTAGTTAATTAGTTTGACACTTACCATGTCACTTTGTGTTTTTATATTATATAGTTAATAAACGTACTATATACCTCCAAGAGGCCCCCAAGTGGTCCATTAATGATACACCTATCATGATATAAGTATCTTGGCCGAACATTAGATTTTTAAGAATTTAATATCAATTAATAATATAATATTTGTTTTAAAAACTCTTTTATGTCAATGTTGACACTATTTGGAAAATTGATTTTTGTGAAAATCATAACAGAATTATTACTTCAAAAAAAGTTAATTAAATCATTCCTAACATGTCATATTAACATATAAAATTATTTTAATTCATAAAAAGTCTCAAATTATATTTATTTGGGTATTTATAATATCAATTATTTTAATTTTTCACTATTATGGTAATTAATGCATCATCGTTGTGTCATAAATAAATTAAATTATTTAATGTATAAAAATTATAAATAAAATATAATTATTTAGTAAATAGTTTTATAATTCTAATGAATATTTATAATCGAATTTATCTTATGTGTAACCTTATATTAAAATTTTTGTAGTAAATAAACTTTGATTTTAACTCTTTTAACTCTTCTTTGAATTAAATAATAATAAATGTCCTAATCTAATACAAGTGGACCTAAATGATAATATTTTATTCCTAAGGTTATTTTTGGTCAAGATACACTTGTCCAGTAGAATTATGACATGTGTTATGTTAATATTAATATCATTTTTATCCTTAATTACCCTATTTACTTTTAACCGTGGTAAATAAAAGTAAAAAGTTACTATTCCCCAAAATGTATTTTCATTTAATTGAACAACATTTTACTCCTTGATATTAACCGTGTATCTCGGATTTTCAAAATTCCACTCACAGAAGTGGTAAAATTAAGTTTTATGAAAAAATCATTTTTTTTAACTACCACTTAGTGGTTTCACTATTCATCAAAAAATGAAGTTTTTCAGAAAAATACCAAAACTTTACCCTAGGCTAATTTCGGTATTCCGAATCCAAAAATGAAGTCCATTTTGAAAAATAAAATTTATAAATTTCAAAAAGTGGGTATTACTATTCATAACGGCTAGTTTGATTGGTTGTGGTGTGTTAGAACTCGATGTTGCGTACAACACACGCTATTGCATTATTCAAAGAGAAGTGTACCATAGAAGCTTGGGGTGTTACATTCTACCCTCCTTCAAATAATTTCGTCCTCAAAATTTCTAGAATACTACCGCATGAAAAGACTCAGGTGTTTCTTCATCATAAGTTCCTCGGGTTCCCACGTTGCCTCTTCCATCTTATGGTTTCTCCACAAGAATTTTACCAGACGAGTCCTCCGGTTTCTCAGTACATGTTCTCTTGTATCAAGAATCTTGACGGGATCTTCGCAATAAGACAGATCGGGGTCTAGTTCTAATTCCTCATAGGTGAGTACATGCGTTGGGTCAGGCATGTATTTCCTCAATAGTGATACGTGGAACACATCATGAACTTTGGAGAGATTTGGCGGCATTGCCAAATGGTAATCTACAGCCCCAATTCGTTCTAGAATTTCAAAAGGTCCGATGTACCTAGGACTCAATTTACCTTTCTTACCAAAACGTATGACTCCCTTCCATGAAGATACCTTCAGTAAAACATGATCACCGACTTGGAATTCCAAATCCTTCCTTAGATTATCGGCATAGCTCTTCTGCCTACATTGAGCTTCTTTGATACAGTTTTGGATTACCTTCCCTTTTCCATCGTTTCCTCCATCAGTTCTGGACCTACAAGTTTTCTTTCACCAACGTCATCCCAACAGGTTGTTGTGTGACATCTCTTTCCGTATAACGCTTCATATGGTGCCATCTGAATACTCGAATGGAATCTATTGTTATAGGAAAATTCTACCATAGGTAAATATTGGTCCCACATACCCTGAAAGTCAAGTGAGCAGGATCTCAACATGTCTTCTAAGTTTTGAATAGTTTGTTTTGATTGTCCATCTGTTTGAGGGTGGTAGGTAGTGCTCAAATTAAGTTCAGTATCCATGGCTTTCTGAAGACTTTTCCAGAATCTTGAAGTAAAACGGGGATCACGATCAGAAACAATCGATAGGGGTACTCCATGAAGTCTCACCACTTCATCAATATATAGTCTTGCTAGACGTTTCAGTGGTAGATCTTCTCTTATAGTAAGAAAATGTGTTGACTTGTTAGTAAGATCAACAATAACCCATATTGCATCGTTCCTTCTAGGAGTCTTTGGTAGCCCCATGACAAATTCCATCGTAATATTGTCCCATTTCCACTCCGGTATGGGAAGAAGTTGCATGACTCCTCCAGGTTGTTCCCTTCCAGCTTTCACTTGTTTAAAAACCATAAATCTTGACACAAAATCATAAATCTCCCTCTTCATGTTGTCCCGCCAAAAATGTTCCTTCAAATCTCTATACATTTTGGTGCTCCCAGGGTGTATAGAGAAATTGGAACTATGAGCATCATCCAACAATTCCCTTTTTAGATCAGTTATATCGGAAACTAAAATTCTCTTCCCAAATTTCAAAATTTCATCTTCATACACAAAGTCTCTCAATCTACCATCATTCACAGCTTTAATATTCCTTTTAAATTCTTCTTCATCGGTCTGAGAACTCTTAATAATTTCTAGTAAATATGGTTTGGCAACCATTAGAAAAATCATTGATGTTTCACCTTCCCTGGTTATTCCCATGTCCATCTTCACTAGATCTATGAAAATTGGATCCCTTTAAATTCTCATATTGTTCAAAACTCCATGATATTTTCTGCTCAAAGCATATGCCACCTTGTTTGCCTTCCCCGGGTGGTAGTGTATTGTGCAATCATAATCCTTGAGTAATTCAAGCCATATCCTTTGCCTCATGTTGAGTTCTTTTTGTGAGAAAATATACTTCAAACTCTTGTGATCAGTATAAATCTCACATTTTTTACCATAGAGGTAGTGCCTCCATATGTTCAAAGCAAAGATCACAGCTGCTAACTCGAGATCATGAGTAGGATAGTTTTGTTCATGAATTTGCAACTATCATGATGCATAGGGAATAACCCTATTATTCTGCATAAGAACACAACCCAGTCCTCTCTTCGATGCATCACTATAAATAACGAACCCATCATTCCCCGATGGTAAAGTAAATATAGGAACATTGAATAATATTCTCTTCAGTTCTTAGAAACATTCTTCACACTATTTCGTCCAAACAAATTTAACCCCTTTATGTGTGAGCTTCATTAATGGGTTAGCCAATCGGGAAAAATTCTGGACGAAACGTCGATAATAACCTGCCAAACCAATAAAATTGTGTACCTCAGTTATACTCGTAGATGCTGGCCATTCTTGGATTGCCT
The DNA here is from genome assembly GCA_963277665.1 of Viscum album. Taxonomy (NCBI): domain Eukaryota; kingdom Viridiplantae; phylum Streptophyta; class Magnoliopsida; order Santalales; family Viscaceae; genus Viscum; species Viscum album. Next base: position 1,140,916,829 of record OY728159.1, on the reverse strand, counting down.
TGGTCTTAGAAGGATCAATAGAGATTCCATCTTTAGAGACAATATGTCCAAGAAAATAAATCTTCTGAATCCAAAATTCACACTTGCTAAACTTCCCATATAATTCATGTCTTCCCAGAGTCTTCAGGATAATGCGAAAGTGATTTTCATGATCTTCGTAGATTTTGGAGTATACCAAGATATCATCAATAAATACCACCACAAATTCATCGAGATATTCCTTGAAAACTCTATTCATCAGATCCATGAATACATAGGGTGCATTAGTCAATCCAACAGGCATTATTGTAAACTCGTAATGCCCGTACCTGGTTCAAAATGTTGTCTTCAGAATGTCTTCCTTCATCACACAAAACTGATGGTATCCAGATCGAAGTTAAATCTTTGAAAAAGTATTGAGCTCCATGCAGTTGGTCAAATAAATCATCAATGCGAGGTAGGGGCTACTTGTTCTTTATTGTTATAGCATTGATCTCCCTGTAGTCGATACATAACCTCATAGATCCATCTTTCTTTTTAACAAAAAGAACAGGGGCTCCCCATGGATAAAGACTGAGGTGAATAAATCCCTTATTACTCAATTCCTCTAGTTTTTTTTTTAGTTCATATAATTCTACAGTGTCCATTATATAAGGGGTCTTCGATATAGGCCTTGATCCAGGAATTAAATCAATGGAAAACTCAAATTCTCGTTCTGGAGGATGTCCAGGTAAATCTACCGGAAACACATCTACATATTCTTTCACAACAGGTACATCCTCTATTCGGACATTATTTCCCTCACCCATAGTCATTTCATTCTCTTCCTCCACAATAATTGAATTTAGTTGAGCTACTGGGGGTGGATCTATATAAGAATTAGGTAGCGACGATTCTGATCTAAAGATAAGTTGTTCCTTATCATCATTATCAAGAATCGTAACCTCTTTCTTCTTACAATAAATATTTTCATCATGGTCTGAAAGCCAATCCAGACTGAGGATTATATCAAATTCAATCATAGGCATGACGATGAGATCAGCAGATAAAGAACATTTATGTTCCTTAATGGGGACTGATTCACAAAACCTTTTTGCAATGATACTTCCCTTAAGAGTTTAAACCGACAACTCCCTTGTTAAATCAAATTGGAAATATCTAATTTTATTAGAAAACTGGGAAGATATGAAACAATGTGATGATATAGAATCAAATAATTCATTTTCTAAACTTGAGGAAACCATTAAATTACCTGCCACCATGTCTTTTTGAGCTTCTAACTCAGCAGTAGTGATAGCATAAGCTTGGCCTTGATCCCTTGGCCTTTTCTGAGGTAAGTTACCCTGATTCTTAGGACATTAATTTGCATAATGTCCCATCTCCCTGAAATTTTGTCACTGAACATCGGTAGCTTCCTTCTTCCCCTTTCAATCACGAGCTTGGTAGCCTTTTTCACCACACTTGTAACAGACTCCCATTCCTTTTAAGAAAGTACCGGGGTGTTTCTTCCCACATTTAATGTAGGATGTATATTCAAATTTTCCATTCTTCCCTTTATTTCTATTCTCAGATTGATCAGCAGATCTCTTATTCTCTTGCTTTTCTTTAAAGTCATATGACTTAGAGAATTCTTTCTCTGTCTTGATAGCACTTGAGACGATGTCTTCGTATGATGAAAAGGATTGTGAGACTAATGCTCGACGGAGAAATGGTTTTAACCCATCAAAGAAACGATCAATATTACTTCTTCGGTTACGTATATAATCTCCAGCATACCTTTCTAACCTTTTAAAGTTAGCCTCATACTTTGCGACATTCTCATCCTCCTTTTGTCTCAGACTCATAAATTGCCTTTCCATATCTGCTCGATGGTCATGAGGAAAGTATTTTTCTAAAAACAGATCTTCGAACTCCCTCCTTTCCATATTTGATACTTCATCATCTTCCTTCATGTTTTGAATCAATGACCACCATTGATCAGCATCTCCAGTGAGGCGGTAAACTTCCATGATAACTTTTTCCCTTTCACTACTTCCCAAAGCCTAAAATATTTTCTCTAGGGAACTTATCCATTGTTCAGCTACCAATGGATTTGTACTCCCATTGAATGTTGGTGGTTATTTCCCCATGAAGTGATCTAACATTGATCCTCCACATTGTGGATCAGGGTGCTCCATATGGGTAAGGTTATTATTCATAACCTGAGTGAGTTGTCCCAGTATGGTGATTAGTTGATCAGCACCAGTTGAATCACCAGCTCCACTATAATTATCTTGAGCAGGAGGGCAATCCCTACATGGAGTGAGTGCATTGATATGGTTTCCATTTCTTCCCCAAGGCACCATTTATAAACAATGGCATAAACTAGATCAGTTTATGAATCAAAATACATAATTCCATACTTATGAAACACTTAACATAAATTGAACTATTTATGGATATAATCCATAATCATAAAAATGTTTTCTTTAAGGAAGTATATACTCATAAACCCTTAATAATTATTTTTAAAGAAAATGAGAGTTATCCTAAACATATCCCTCAGGAGTGTCGTAACCAGGAGTGCAGCAAGGCCCGTTGTCGTACACCAGTTCTCGTTCGAGTCTAGCTTAAAGCGGTGTTTTCATGTTTTACCCCTAGGTACATCTGTTCCAAAGCCGCCTCTACCTGCTCGTATCCAGATAGGGATGTATTTCTCGGAAAACTCACAAAATCTCTACAATACCAAAATTCTAGAAATTTCTTCTATACTAATCCTCAAATTCCATCTTAAATCTATGTGATCTAATCAGAGTTTATCTAAATCTAGCTTCCAAGGTTTGTGCTAAAATTCCTCTGATACAAACTATAACGCCCCGAACCCAGTTACCCAGAGTAGGTGCATTATTACATAACATTGGTATGATCACAAGAAAGATCATGTCTCGATAGACCGATTAGTTTTGTAGCCTTGGAATAACTAGATACATTAATAAATTTTACATTACATCATAAAATGAAAACTACAACAATATAGTCTCCATAGTTCACAATATTATCCCCTCATACTATCCCTGCAGGTCATTCATAAATTACTTCTTCACATCCTGGGAAAAATAAAACATAGAAAAGGGGTGAGCTCAAATGCCCAGTAAGGATAAAAATATAGCGGAAACTTTCATAAATAAGAATAAACATTTAAGGAAATTTATAACTAAAAGAAAAGCCTTTTAAACTTGAACTTTAACATAGTATGGCATAAATAAAATGAAATAATGTCATTTACTTATTCACATGGATACTCTACTAATCTAATAATCACATGCAATATCAATAACCACTTTCATAATGATGGAATGCATAATGCCAGACTATCATAACCACATAGCCAAGGCCTCGTTCCAAGACTAAAAATAAGATTTTGTCAAGGCCTTGTGCCAAGACACTAGTTTGTCTCATGAGACCTACCGATGCATCGTGGAGCTATAGCGGGATCCACCCGTCACATATTAAGTCTAATGCATTCCTCATATGAACAGTTTTAAACATAACATAAGCATTCGTATTAAAACTAGCATACGAAATGTCAATAATTTCTTCATAAACCATGAATGGTATAAAAATAACACATCCACAGTCAAACATATCACAAAACCATCAATAAAATATGAAAGTTTTGTATCATAATAAATCAACTTCAAATAAGCTTAAAATCCATCAATGGATGTTGACATAGATGAAATCAAAACTATTTGATAGAAATATCCCTTTTTTTGAAATCATTTAAAAGTCACATTTTTATAAAATAAAACATTTACTTTGAAAATTTTCTTATAATCTTGTAAGGGAATCTTTGAAGATTTATAAGGGTGGAAAATAACTTCACCCGCCGTATAAGTTAAAAAAACATTCTTACCTTAATTTTGTCGAAAATGTTAAAAAGAACCTTGTTTTGAAAACGATGGAAAGATTCCTTTATAAACTTCTTATAAAAAGTAAAACAAGGGTATAAATTACTTTAACCCATATTCTATAAAATAGTAAGAATGTTTTGAAATACATTTTTAAGAAACATGGATGTGGATGATAAAGAGGTCCGAGTAGATAATTACGTATAAACAACCTCAGATAATGAAGAGATTGTGAAATAAACCCTTACCTTGTACTTTTACTTGGATGGGGTAGGTTAACCTCCTATATAATGGTGAAATAATTGTTATTAAATTATAAAAGAATAATATACATTAATATGATATTATATATGATCTTTTAACATTTCTTTATTAATAATATCTTAATATTATTGTCGTTTCGGGTGTTAACTTACTCATTTTCTATTATATGTTTTGTTACGTAAGCCATGTTTGTAATGGATAGGTTGTATATTAATCATATCAAGAATGATATCAAGTCCTTAGATACTATTATTAATCATCAAATGATAATTAGACTTGAATGGATATGATGGAGAATGAATCTCATCGCGTTCGTGAAGACGGTAGTCCGTACGTACGCACGAGCAAAAATATCATTCTTTTGATATTAAAATAATATATAATTGGATGGTATATCATACATACAGAATCATTATCATGTTATATTTATTATTTACATGAATTAAACATCATTATTATACCCATCCAAATAATAATTTATTGAATAACAATTACACCACAACGTGGAGACGGTAATCCGTACGTACGCACGTGTGGTGACATGTTATTCAAAGGATGGATAGAATAATGAATATGGTTGTACCATATTTATAATAATATTACAGTATATAGGAGATACTGGATTCATTATTTTATAATGGGAATAACAAATAAAGAAGAAGTTGAAGAAGAAATGAATTTGAAAAAGGATGGTGAAAACATTACCTCTTCTTCGGGTTCTTCCTTTTGATTTGATCAAAAGGGCCCTGTAGGTTGTCTTTCTGATCAAACTAAGGACTTTATGTTTTTGTGAGGGAAGTTGAGAGAGTATTTTTGTAGGGTTTGGCCGAACCAAAAGGCTTTTAAGGTGTTAATTAACGAGAAGGGGTAGTACCCTTTTATAAGAGGGGTGAGGGGCACCTTTGGAAAAGCAAGAAAAATTATTTTATAATAAATTCATATTCGGTTTCTAATGGCTAAAAAGTGTATTATTTAAATTTTAAGGTGGGTATGGATCGAAACCCACTCAACCAATAGAATTTATACAGGTTTGGGTCATTATATTAACATTATCTTTTAGTTTTAACTCTTATTTAATTAGTTTGACACTTACCATGTCAATTTTTATTTTTATATTATATAGTTAATAAACATACTATATACCTTCAAGATACCCCCAAGTGGTCCATTAATGATACACCTATCATTATATAAGTCTTTTGGAAGAACCTTAGTTTTTTAGGAATTTAATATCAATTAATAATATAATATTTGTTTTAAAAACTCTTTTATGTCAATTTTGACACTATTTGGAAAATTGATTTTTTTGAAAATCTTAACAGAATGATTACTTCAAAAAAAAGTTAATTAAATCCTTCCAAACATTTCCTATTAACCTATAAAATTAGTTTAATTCATAAAAAGTATCAAATTATATTTATTTGGATATTTATAATATCAATTATTTTAATTTTTCACTATTATGGTAATTACTGCATCATCGTTGTGTCATAAATAAATTAAATTATTTAATGTATAAAAATTATAAATAAAATATAATTATTTAGGAAATATTTTTATATTTATAATTAATATTTATGATCTAATTTATCTTATGTGTAACCCTATATTAAAAATGTTTTAGTAAATAAACTTTGATTTTAACTCTTTTAACTCTTCTTTGAATTAAATAATAATAAATGCCCTAATCTAATCCAAGTGTACCTAAATGATAATATTTTATTCCTAAGGTTGTTTTTGGTCGATATACACTTGTCCAATAGAATTAGGACATGTTTCATGGTAATATTAATATCATTTTTACCCTTAATTACCCTATTTACTTTTAACCGTGGTAAATAAAAGTAAAAAGTTACTATTCGCCAAAAATTGTTTTTATCTAATTGAACCAAATTTTACTCCTTTATATTAACCATGTCTCTCGGATTTTTTTAATTCCACTCACAGAAGAGGTAAAATTAAGTTTTTTGAAAAATTCTGTTTTTTAACTACCACTTAGTGGTTTCACTATTCATCAAAAAATGAAGTTTTTCAGAAAAATACCAAAAATTCACCCTAGGCTAATTTCGGTATTCCGAATCCAAAAATGAATTCCATTTGGAAAAATAAAATTTATAAATTTCAAAAAGTGGGTATTACTATTCATAACGGCTAGTTTGACTGGTTGTGGTGTGTTAGAACTCGATGTTGCGTCGCTATTGCATTATTCAAAGAGAAGCGTACCATAGAAGCTTGGGGTGTTACAATTTCTATTCCATGGTTATATTATCGATGGTAATGAATCTAAAATGTCTTTTAAATATAATAGTATATAATAAAACCAAATAAGTGAACGTTTTTTCTATATCCATGATATGTAAAAATTCATTTAATTAAATTGTAAGAGGAATTTTATTTATAAAATTTTGAGTAGTTACAATCTTCCCCCGTTCAGAAATTTTGCCCTATAAATTTTCATTTAACACACTATAACAGATTATGGGAATTTTTTTCATTACCTCCTCTATTTCCCACATTTCTTATTCAAACTTTTGGTTTATCTATAGCACTTTTACCAGGTGAATTTTATTATTTCGTAGAACATTTTATTTACAATCTAAGATCTTCATCGGTTGATCCTAATATGAAAGATAATTCTTCAATACTACCAACTTTGGATTGAGTACATGTGATGGTTATGGTATGTACTTCCTCAAGAAGGATACATGGAATTCATCATGTAATTGAGCTAGGTTACGTTGTAGTGTTGGTCGATAATCCACCGCTCCGATGAGATCAAGTATATCCAAGGGACATGTGTATCTTGTAATAAGCTTTCCCTTCTTCCCAAATCTAATGAATTTATTCCATAGAGATATGTGGAGGAATACCTTTTCTCAAACCTAAAACTCTAGGTCTCATTGATTATTTTCAGCATAGCTTTTTTTCAATTCTGAGTAGCCTTGATATGATAAAGATTGATCTTGAACTTTTCCACCATTTCCTCAACCATTTAAAAACCTAGGAGTTTGTGATCCCCAACTTTACCCTAACATGTAGGTGTTCTTTACCTATTCCCAGAAATGGATTCGTAGGGATAAATTTGGATTCTCAAGTGGAAATTTTTATAGTATGAGAACTCGAACAGAGGAAGTTGTTAATCCCATCCTCCTTTGAAGTCAATTGAGTATGCTCTCAACATGTCCTTAAGTGTTTGGATAGTTTGCTCAGATTGGCCATAAATTTGGGGGTGATAAGTCATTATGAAGTTCAAGTCATTATTTAGATCATGTTGGAGATTCATCTCGAACATGGAGGTAAATCTTGGGTCTCGATTATATATAATCAACAGTTGTGTTCCATGAAAACTCACAACTTCTCTAATGTATATCCTTGCAAGTTGATCGACTGAGAACCTTTAGAATCACAATAAAGTGAGTAGTATTTGTAAGATAATCCCCCACAACCCATATATAATTATTTACTCTTGATGTATTTATAATAATAGTAAAAAAAATTGTGGTAATTTTTTCCCACTTCCATGTAGGTATGGGTAAAGGTTGCATCATCCCCTTTGATTTTTTTTTCCTTTTTGACTTCACTTATGAACATACAAGACATCCTGATGGATATTCCATGATCTCCTTCATCATATTGTCCCAACAATAGTTCTCTCAAATATCTCGATACATATTTGTGATTCCTAAATGGATGGAGAAAGTCAAAATATGCACATCATCAAGTATCTCCTTCTTTAACTCAAGATTTGATGGTACACATAGTCATGACCCAAATCTCACAACTCTTTATTCATTAACATTGAACTCTAAGGATTTACATTTTCTTATATCTTCTAATTTTTTCTAAATTATCACATCATCTCTTTGAGCATCTTTTATCTCCTCTAGAATGGATGGTTGAGAAATAATTTGTGAAAGGATTGATGATAGTCCTTACTTTATGATTCTCATGTCCATCCTTTTAAAATCAAAGAATATCGAATCCTTCTCAATTATCATCAATAATAATAAAAATTGATCCTTTCTACATAGATAATTTTCCACTTTATTTTTTCCACTATGGTAATGGATTGAGTATTCATAATCTTTTATCAGCTCTAACCATCTTCATTGGATCATATTCATCACTTTTTTTTGAATATATACTTAAGGATTTTGCGATCCATATGAATTTAAAAATTCTCACCAAAGAGATAATTCTTTAAAATTTTCTATGTGAATATAACTACAACTAACTCCAAATCATGTGTTGGGAAGTTCTATTCATGAACGTTTAATTTCCTTTAGGTATAGGCTATCAATTTTTTTATTCTATATTAACACATATCTTAATCCCTTCTTCAAAACATCACTGAATACTATGAAAATTTATCCACTGGTGAGTAGTGTGAGTATAGGTGTGCAGATAATCCTCTTTTTTAACTCCTTAAATCTATTGTTACAATCACCATTCTATGATAATGTGACTCCATTATTAATTAGATTGGTTCGAGTGTTTAAAATTTGAAATAACTTTCTCACAAATCGATGATATTACCCATCTAATCCAATGAAACTACATATATTTATCATAGATATTAGCCTCATCCATACTTAAATTGATTTTTTCTTTTTAGGGCTTATATATATCCCAATACATGTGATAATATTCCCCAATAATGATATTTTCTTTCAATTATAACTCACATTTGTGGTACTTTTCATAGATCTTCTTCTTTTGTATGGTCTTTAGAATAGTGCCTAAATGCTCCTCATGCTACTCTTTGATTTTGGGGTATATTAGAATATCATCTATAAATATTACCACAAATTTTTCAATTTAATAGATAAAGACTCTATTCATCATGTCCATAATTATTTTGGGAGAATTAGTGAGTCTGAATGGATTTACTATGAACTCATAGTGATCGCACCTTCTCTGAAAATTAGTCATGGTGATATACTCTTTCTTCACCCTAAAAGATAATATAACAACTAAAGATCCACCGTGGAGAATTATTTTTCTCCTTTTATCTGATTAAAAAAGTCATTGATCTGTGGTATATGATACTTTTTATTTATCTTGGTTTTTTTTAGCTCACGATAATCAATGAAAAGTCTCATTTACCCATCCTTCTTCTTGAATAAGAGTAATGGTACACCCCAAGGTGAGCCACCTAGGTGTACGAAACCTTTATATAGATTCTACTATTGTTGTTTCTTCAGCACCTCAAGTTCCAAAACATTCATTTTATACATATTCTTGGATAATGGTAATTCCCAAGGTATAACATCGATTGAAAATTCAACCTCTCAGCTAGAAGTAAGATCAAGAAATTCTTTGGGAAACATATCAATTTATTCCCTCACAATGGGAATGTCTTCAAGGATAATATTTTCCTTAAAATAAATCATTTGATCTAGATACGCTTTCTCATAGGTAAATAATATACATGCTTGATATGTTGTTTCTAAATAATATTCATTCATATCCTTATGCTTATAGAGAATCAGAAGATGATTTATGAAATAGAGAGTGATTTTCTTCTCATGGAAATTTATGTTAACTCTATATAGGGAAAGACAATCCATACCCATAATTTCAAAAAATCCCACCAAATATAGTATAAAATGGTTTGTTGGAAAGTTAATCCCACAAATTCTGATAAGAGAGGAGTTATATATGTGGGATACAATAATTTCCCCATTTTCTATTTTCGTTGTCAGCTCTACTTATGTGATTTGTTGTGGTATTTGAATATTTCTACTAAAATTTTGTGATATTAATGAATGTGTAGAACCAAAATCAAAAAGTACACTCACTTTTCATTAATGCATAACTAGTGTACCTATAGTCACTTCATTGTTGGGATCTAACTTAGAAGTTGTGATGGAAAAACCTTACCCTTTTTCCTTGGAGGTTGTTGGTTGTCTCTAAAAACACTTATCTTCATGAATTCGTTTGAAAAGTGTCATATTTATTTTTAGTTTAATTAATTAACAATGTGATAAGGGTTTACGAGAGAATTCCATTCCTCCATCACATTAGTGGGATTCTCCCATCGGTAATCACTAGCTAGGTGTCCTTCCTTCGCTCACCTAAATAATTCCCTTGCCCCCCTTATGAAATTTCATAGGTTCTTCTTTTCTCTAATTTTGACAAGTGGGGTGTTGAAATTTATTAGAACCTTTATATTTCTTTATCAGACAACTATAATTAAACTCCAATTTACTCTTCTCATTCCCATGATTCCCTTGATATTCGTTGGTCTCTATTTTTACTTTGAGGGAACATCAGACAATTTTCTCATAGCTATCAAATTTTTGGATCGCTAGGGATTTTCATAGACTAGGTTTTAGCCCACAAAATAAGTGTTAGAAATTGCATTTTGGGGTAATGAAAAATCTTGAGAAGTATCGTTCAAGTCTTGTAAATTTTTACTTATAATACCCAAAATATTTGTTGTCTTTTTTCTTGAGGGAAAGGAAATACAAGTCCATTTTATATCAGAGAGTGTGAGGAAAATATTTTTTAAAAAACATTTTCCACAATTCCTTCCACCCCATAAATTTGATCTTTACCTCAAGCTTAGTGTAATTGATCAATGTTATACATTGATAATTTTCTCCCTCCATATGACAAACAGCCTACAGGACCTTCTATTTTTCGAAACATTTAAGGGTGGAGAAGATATTCTCATAGGAGTTGATCTATTGTTCAATGATTAAGGGATCAGATGATCCATTGAAATTCAGAGGCCTTTTTTGAATAAAGTTCTTAATTTTATCTTGTTCTTTCTTAGGGGGATTTGGGAAATCCTTCTAATATTTTTTTTCTATTCAGAACCAATGTTATCAAAGAGAGTGTCATAATAAAGTTCATGATTCCCACTCCCATCAAGTTGTATATCTCATTAGGGTAGTCATAACAGTTCTCATAACAATGGTTTATTACCTTATTACTCTAATTTTCAGCCATTAGATAGAATAAAGGGTAAATTAGGGATGATTATTTTCAAACTATTAAACACATAAATAGAAATCCAATGAAATTAAAGGTATAACTTATAAATTACATTTATTTTCTTAACATCTGAATTTCTAAGCTTCAATCTATGTTATCCATGATCTATTTCTTACATAGACTCTTATGGGAATTTCATATTCCCTTAATAATGGTTCGTAATGAGATTAAAATTTTAATAAAGCATATCCCCCAGAACTTCCAAATTAGGTGTGAAGTAAGGTACATTTTCCTTCACCAAATCCAAATAAATTCTATCTCAGTGACATGTTTTCAGGTTTTACCCCTATGTTCATCTTTTCCATATCCACATCAACTTGTAGTATCTATACAGGAATGTTTTTTCTTGATAAAACACTTACACTATACAGTAAAAAGATTAGTTATGTTTTATTATACTTTGTTTTATCCCTAAGGATTTCACTAGAGTTTTATAATCCTAATCCTAAAAATAAATAAACCATTCTTTTGATACCAACTATGAAAACCCTACTCTTTATTACATATTAATTCACGATTTATTACATAAAAGTAAAAATAATAAAAACCAATAGATTTAGAATTATATTGTCTCTAGAAATAAGTTACACTACATGAAAAATTAAAATAGGAAATATATCATCTTTATTTAAAACTTCATTGACAAGCTCGTACTTAAAACTTCTTGGGATAAACTGGGGACATACATAAGAAATGGGTGATATATAAAGACCTATAAGGAAGTAAACATGACATAACATGAAAAAATTAATACATGCTAGATACTAGGAATGTCATTGGGGCATAAAAGGTGTGATAATCAAAAACATGAATAGTAATGAATCATATAGCATGATAACATAAAGGTAACATGAAAAATGTGGAAAATAACTTAAAGAACTGCATCATAAACATATATCAAGTATAACTTCCATTAAATAATGTGGTAAAAACCCTATGATGGATTATTTTCTCTCTGTAATCTCTTGAATGAAATCTCATGAGACTAAAACATTAACCAATTCATTTGAGTGCTATATAATTCTGAGCTCACCTATCACATTCATTTCATTCTCATGCTTAAGTGTTCCACATAGATCATACAGCATGGATTCATTCATCATAAAATTTTGTTCCAAAATAATGTAGTGTGGAATATATACATGTAAGTACCTAATAATGAAGTATAATTGAATAAAGTTGAACACTCTTGATAATAAATGGGTATGCATATTCACTACACAATTGTTTGGCATAGAAAATCGTGGTGAAATTTTGATAGCATAACAGGGGAGTATAAATGTTCACGGAAGAGATTTATGAGAGTGAAATGGGTATCTCATTATTTATAAATAAAATTTAAATGAAGGGGAATATGTAAGAACATATATCAACATTAGGAACTGAAGATAAAAGAATAAAATAAATAAGATACTTGAATAAAGAGAAGAAGGATAGGATCCCATGCCTTGAGAGGGTTATTCCAAATTCTTGGGAGGAGATTCTTGATAGATTGGGGGAAACATTAGAGGAATCTAGAGATGGTAGGGTAGAGTAAGTAAATGAACCATGGTTTTTTAGTGAATAGAAATGAGAGATTGGGTGGTTTTATATATGAAATAAGTGGGAAATTATTAATCATTTCTCAAACTTTAGTTTTGGACTCTATATAATAAAATGACCAAAACCAAAAACCTTCCCATTGTTTTTTACCATGTTTCATAATAAAGAGTAATGTTTTTCATTATTTTATTAGGAAAAGGGCTGAACTTTTTAAAGTATTACCCTTACTGATGGGGAACTTAGTTATGTCCATAAAGAAATGATTTTAAAACCATTAAATATAGTTGACACTCTATTATTTCACTTGGATGAAATAGTCTTAAAGAAAAATACCACGTGGAGAAGAATAAAAGACAATAAATTAAGTCGAAAGGATACACCCCACAAGAAAGGCCTTACGTGCAGGTACCCCCAAGTAGTGTTAGCATTTTGGGTACCCGTGCATCAGCCTACGTGGCGGACTTGCACATCCACTTTCATGACACACCGGTGCGAGAGACCCCATTCACCCACGGTCCAACATTTTTCTAAAAATATGAACCTGGGGATTTTTATTCTCATGGATGAAACTTCCCAATAAACTACTTATGCTCTTCTCCCCGAGTCCTTTACCCATAGTCTTCAAAACGTTCCATGTATCACTCCAAAACTTGAAAAAGATGGAATTAAAGGGGGTAGTGAAACCAAATCCCTACTAGGGTCTAAAACCCATAACACCTACAAGAGGAGCCCTCTCTACCATAGTTGATGAACACTAAAAAATGGTCCCCATCTATAACCAGGGACCTACATGAAACACTTTCAGGAACACCTATGGAAACTCTTGAAGGATTGATTAAAGCCTCACCTGAGTATTTTTTTTCCAGGTGTTCATTCGCCCAAAAGTACCTTCATCTCTCACAGGTCTACCTAGAAGAAGTACTCCTTGTCTTTCCGAGGCCTACCTGTACAATTCTCCCTTGGATTGCCCAGACCCAACTATGTTGGCCTCCCTTTTATCACCTAATCCTCTACCCTACACAAGACACTTCTTTGAGTCATCTTCCAAGCCACAAATAGGAGGACTCCTCTTACTTTGGCCCCCTAATATGAAAGAGACCAAATTGAATCCTCCACCAAAGCCTATGGTATTATAGAACCTTGATAAGGATCAAACCAGTGTGCCTCACATTTCAGTATTCATTCTTATAGCCAGAGGTTTTCCATACATTTTCTACCTAATAGAAAAGTTCCCCAGGGTGCATGTGAGTATAGATTTCTATGGTCATGAGTACCCCACCATTAGGGTAGGTGTCAGGGGACTCACAGTATTGGACACTAGGGTTAGGACAATTTCATTCCCTAGTCATCTCTAATACTCAGAGCCTTTGGTTCTAGGTGTGGAGGTTGAGGATCACACTTTCCTTTACCTTAATCAGGAAATGAGATCCTCTTATACTACTATGGAACCAATTTTAGTTCATCCCTTTTCAAGTAATCCCCTATACTTTCTTTTAGGACGTCTTCTACTCCTCTCTTTCCTGCATATCCATACCCATGGGCAATAGTTGTATAGATCACTAAATATGACTATACCATCTAGTGAAATATGTGGGAGATGGGAACTTCAAATCCTTTTCTATCTCTTATTGGGTCCACAGTGCAATGATGAGAGGGAAGCGTCATACCCCCAAACTCTTCCACCGGTAGAAGAAGGATCATGTGGTTTACTAAATCTTCCACTAAAACTTATTTCTTACACCGATCATGGATCATGTGGGATTAGAGGTTGGTGGTTATCATGAAATCTTTGTGACTATGAACACCCTGGTAATCATCCCATGTTTAAGTCCCAACTGAACCTTTAGGCCTCTTACTTAGTATAAGTCCCAAAGTATTATAAAGGTAATTTTCTTTAGGAGTAATCCCCAATCACAACCCCCATTCACTAGGGAATCCACATCATGAATAATCCTTCAAAACTAACCCCTGGTACTCCTACTTGGTATAATCCCCAATAATATCACAATACTCACCCATGGGCCTCCTCCTTATGTATATACCCCGAACAAGCCTCCAAATCACCATGAGTCGAGACATCCCTCATAGACACTTTTAGAGGGAATATTTTTAGGAATAATTCCCAACTTAATCCTCTAAAAGGGACATACTACCCCTATAATACAAAACTTTAGGGGAGGCTCCATAGACGCTGGTCCTAAACAAAAACTATGTAGGATATGATTCTTGTCCAAATGGAATATGTAGGAATCCTCCCTAATATAAAAACCCAACACCCTAAACCAACCCTATTCTCTCGGGGCCACATTATTCATAGAGCGTTATTCAATTTGGGAATCAATATCCCTTCCAGGTTCCCCAAGATGCTTCATCATAAGTCCCACACCAGACTCTGACTAGGAATATTTATCATATATTTCCTCTCCAAATGACATTAAAATGAATGGTCCAGTCCTTATCAAATGACCTTAAAAGGTATGATGTGACCCATTAAGTAGAATCAAACTATGTGGGTTCTTATTCCTTTCACAGGGATATGTAGGAATCCCATTCCACAAATATGATGCCGATATCAAAATAACTCATGTCTCCCTGGATAACAATACACTCCAGAGTGCCCCACTCTGTGACTAAAAACCAACATCCTCATAATACTAACTAATGAATATATAATCAGTATATAATAGGATAAAATCAATGGGGAACCTAAGATACATACAGATATCTTTATGGATGAAAAATCTCATATACATACAGATGATTCCAAATTTTTTTCATGAAAATAATTGACTGTTAATTCAAGGGTAACCCATATAATAATTAGTAATTAATGAATATTTAGTGAACATATCTTAAATCTATAATAGATTCCAAAAGAATCAAAAACTTCCCCTAAAATGGTGTGGTGAGCTTGACCTCCTATCTTCTCGACCAATGTGAGTTATTAATGTAACACCACAAGCTTTGATGGTACGCTTCTCTTTGAATAATACAATAGCGTGTGTTATACGCAACTTTGAGTTCTAACACACCACAACCAATCATACTAGCCGTGAAGAATAGTAATACCCACTTTTTTAAATTTTATACATTTTATATTTCAAAATAAACTTTATTTTTGGATTTGGAATATCGAAATTAGCTTAGGGTGAAATTTTGGTACTTTTCGAATAACTTTCATATTTTTGATGAATAGTGAAAATTACTAAATTTTAATTAAAAACAACTTTTTAAATCGAAATAATTAATAGTGATAAATTATGAATTTGAGTGGTTTTAAGTTATATTTAGAATATATTTTTACCATTTAACAAAATTTTGGTCATTTTACATAATTTCACATTTAAACAGGACATAAGTAAGTGTCAATCTTTAGATAGTTATTATTTCTTAAAAACAAGCTATTTGTTTTGACAAAGGGAATTGATTTAAATTAATTAATGAAACTTATATGTTTTGAATTTGGTAAAATAGACATCATTTTTGAAATAATAATATCAAATATAGCTTAGGCCTAATTTTTGGTCTTTTTCTGAGAAACATCAATTTTTGATAAATAGTGAAAAACACTAGGATATTGGTTAAAACCGATTTTTTTTATTTAAATAATAATTTATTTTATTTAAACTAATTTAAGTCAAAATATATATATAATACTTATATAATATCATTGTAATTCATTGGAGTCAATTTATAATAATTTTAGATATATAAAAATTTATTGAACTTTTCACCGTGTTTTACCCACCTCAAAAGAGAATTTGAAAATTCCCATAAAATTTAATTTTACCACTTATGTGAGTTGAATTTTGAAAATCCGAGTGACACGATTAATATCATGGAGTAAAATGTGGTTCAATGAGATGAAAATAATTTTTGGTGAATAGTAACGTTTTAATTTTATTTACCACGGTTAAAAGTAAATAGGGTAATTAAGGGTAAAAATGATATTAATATTACCCTCACACAAGTACTAATTATATTGAACCAGTTTATATCAACCAAAAAAAACCTTAGTAATAAAATATTATCATTTAGGTCCACTTGAATTAGATTAGGACATTTATTATTATTTAATTCAAAGAAGAGTTAAGAGAGTTAAAATCAATGTTTAATAACTAAAACATTTTTAATATAGGGTTTTACATTAGATAAATTAGATTATAAATATTCATTAGAAATATGAAAATATTTCCTATATCATGTTATTTTATTTATAATTTTTAGACATTAAATAAATAAATTTATTTATGACATAATGATGATGCAGTAATTACCTTATTCATGAAAGAATCAAATAAATGGTATTATAAATATTAAAATAAATATAATTTAACGTTTTTATGACATAAACGAATTTTATAGGTTAATATGACATGTTATGATAGATTCAATGTATTTTTTTCGAAGTAATAATCTTTTTATTATTTTAATAAAAAAACAAATACCAAATAGTGTCAAAATTGACATAAAATGGTTTTTAAAACAAATATTATATTATTAATTGATATAATGGTCCTAAAAATATAGGGTTTGGAAAAAATACTTATATACTAATATATATGACATTAATAAACCAATTGGGGTTCCATTGGAATTATATAGTGAGTTTATTAACCATACAGTCTAAGAATACAAGAAGACACGCTAAAAGTTAAATTATTTAACATAGAGTTAAATCTAAATGATAAGGTTAAAATGGTAACCTAAACTTGTCTAAAACCTATTGGTTGAGTTTTTATCGACCTATCCCCACATTATACTTTAAATAATCAACTTTTGAGCCATTAGAAACCGAATATGAATGTATTATAAAATAATATTTTAAGTTTTTTCTAAGGTGCCCCTCGCCCCTCTTATAGAAGGGCACTCCCCCTTCTCTCTAATTCACACCTTATAAGCCATTTTTCTCAGAAAAAACCTAACCAAATACCCTATAAACTATCCTACCATCAACCTATAGGCCTTAGTTTGATCATAAAGCCAACCTATGGAGCCTTTTTGATCAAATCAAAAGGAAGAACCCGAAGAAGAGGTAATGATTTCACCACCCTCTTTCAAGTTCCTTTCTTCTTCCACTAATTTTTTCGTTGTTGTTTCCATTATAATATAATAACTCCAGTATATTATATATAATGTGATTTTATTATAATTATGTTACAACCAAATTCATTATTCTATCCACCCTTTGAATGACATGTCACTATATGTGCGTACGTACGGCTTACTGTCTCCACTTCGTGGTGTAATTGTTATTCAATACATTATTATTTGAATGGGTATAATAATGATGTGTATTTGATAAATATAACATGATAAGGATTCTTTATATATTATATACCATCCAATTATATAATATATTAATATCAAAATAATGATATTTTCACTCGTGCGTACGTACGGATTACCATCTCCACGACGCGCTGAGATTCATTTCCAAGTTCACCATTCATCGACGATTATAAAAATATATATTACTAATAAGTATGTCATATATGACATAATAATTATATTTGAGATATATATATTTATATATATAAGTATTTATGTGCTTACATATATCTTATTCACTTACTTCCGTTCAATACTATTTGAAAACGGAAACAGTGTTTATGCGTACGTACGGACTACCGTCTCCATAAATGGTGTTTTACATTTCATATATACGCCTATTATAAATTTTTATATTCTAAATATATATTATAAATAAATCATGTTTTATATTCTGGAAGTATTTAAATCATGATCTAAGTGATACAATCAAGAGTAACAAGTTAAAACACGTACTATAAAGAAAGCGATTATTACTCGAAATATTCATATGACATGGAAATTATTATTAAATGGGTAGTATAAAGTCATAAATGAATAATGTATGATATAATAAATATTAATATGTTTCTGGTATAATTTAATAACATACTATAGTATTCATATAAGAGGATAAACATACCCTCAAATGAATGATAGTGCAAGGTAAGGGGTTTTCATCTCACTCCTTATTCCCGTGATATTCATGCCATATTACCACTATTACCTTTTTTGTGTTTTATTTACTGCCCATAATTGTATTCCATGTGTAATACATTTTAATATATGTGTATTTACATATTCATTGTATGGTACCTCTTTCATGGGGTGTATGTTTCGTAAGTTACCAAATTGGTAAGGTTAATTTCACAATCTCTTTGCTATTCGAGGTTGTTTTTACGTAAGTATCTACTAGGAAATATTTATTATCCATTTCCATGTTTTATTAAAGAGTTTTAAAAGGGATTATTTTAAGGGAAATTTTATTAAAACATCATTTCAAATGTTTTAAATATTTATTCTTCTAAATCTTTCTCATTAATGTCCATGTCTTCAAAATGGTTTTTATGGATTTATTTATATGAACATGAATGTTTTTAAAATGTTAATTCCTTTAAAAAGTTTCAAAGTGGTATGGGACACTTTGATTCAAAAATGTCTTTAAATGACTTATTTTCCAAAATGTGTGACTTTTAAATGTTTTCATGAAAAAGGGGTATTTCTCTCAAAGAGTTTTACAAATCATTTTCATCAACGTCAAAATCCTTTAATGGATTTTAAACTTGTTTTGAAGTTGATTTATCATGATACAAATCTTCCATATTGTGTTGAGGGTTTTGTGATATGTTTGATTTTGGATGTGTTATTTTTATACCATTCATGGTTTATGGGAAAAGTATTGACATTTCGTATGCTAGTTTTAATATGAATGCTTATGTTAAGTTTAGACCTTTTCATATAAGGAATGAATTGGACTTAGTAAGTGATGTGTGGAGCCCTTTATAGCTCCTCGATGCATCGATAAGTCTCATGAGACAAAATAGTGTCTTGGAATGAGGCCTTGAAAAAATCTTATTTGTAGTCTTGGCACGAGGCCTTGGATACGTGGTTATGATAGTCTGTCATTATGCATTCCATCATTATGAAAGTGGTTATTGATATTTCATGTGATTATTAGATTAGTAGAATATCCATTTCAATAAGTAAATGGAATTATTTCATTTTATTTCTTCCATATTATGATGAAGTTTAAGTTTAAAAGGATTTTGTTTTAGTATTATACATTGCCTTAAATGTTTATTCTTATTTTTGAAAGTCTCTGCTGTATTGCTTACCCTTACTGAGCGATTGAGCTCACCCCTTTCTGTGTTTTATTTTCCCAGGATTCCAAGAAGAGTATTGTGATTGATATGGAGGGTTAAGCCAGGGGAATAATGGTGTTCATAAAGTATTATTTATGTTGTTTTGTATGTTATAAAGTGTAATGTAACATTCATGTATGTAATCTATTTTTCCAAAAATTCTAAACTGATTGGTCCTTCGGGACATGATTCCTTGTAATCATGCCAATGTATTAAAATAATGCACCGACTCTGGTAAACTGGGGTCGGGGCATTGTAGTTTGTGTCAGAGGAAATTTAGAAATAACCTTGGAAACTATATTTAGATAAACTATAATTAAATCACATCTCCCTAAGATATACTTTGAGGATTAATATAGAATAACTTCATAGATTTTTGGTATTGTAGAGATTTTGTGAGTTTTCCAAGAAATACATCCCTATCTAGATACGAGAAGGTAGAGGCAGATCTGCCACAGATATACCTAGGAGTAAAACCCAAAAACACCGCTTCGATCTAGACTCGAATGGGAACTGGTGCACGACAACAGGCCTTGTTTCACTCTTGGTTACAACACTCTCGGGGGATATGCTTAGGATAATTCTCATTTTCTTTACAAACCATTATGAAGGGATTATGAGTATATACTTACTCAAAGAAAACATTTTTTGATTATGGATTATATCCATAAACTATTTAATTTATGTTAAGTGATTTACAAGTTTGGGATTAGGTATTGTTATTCATAAACTAATCTAGTGTATGCCATTGTATAGAAATGGCGCCCAGTAGGAGGAATGTGAACTCCAGTAATACATATGATCCAAAGGGTAAGAAAGATCATATATTCCATAGTATTAAGCCAAAATTTAGAAGGGAAATAGTCTCTCATGTTTTCTCAACATATGAAGAAATAGTATCATGTGTTAATAAGATAAGTAAATAATTAATTGAGTCCTATGGCTTTGAAGGGAAGCAAGAGAAGAAAAGGATGGAAGAGAGAAAGATGGATAAAGGGAAGAGGAAAAAAGAAGAATTTTCCCATATGTGATAACTATGGGAAGAACACCTTGGAACTTTCCTGAAGGGAATGGGAGTTTATTATAAGTGTGGAGAAAAAGGACACCAAGTATGTGACTGCAAGGGTAAGAAAAAGGTTTCAAATGTACAATGCTTCATCTGTAAAAAGTTGGGACACTACGCAAACCAGTGTTCAAATCATCAGAGTATTCCCAAAATGATGCTATTGGATAATAATCATTTTATGATACTACCACAGATGAAGAGGAATGACTAGTGTTCTTATGTTGTTATTTTGTAATTATTTCATTGAAGTGTTGTGTCAATGATGTACTGGAAATAAATAAGGATTGTACTATAGTACTATTTCATTGAGGATTTGAGATTTTATGGTACTAAGAAAAATGACTCTACAACAAGTTAAACTTTTTGGAAATTACATGGATTAAGGAAAGATAAACCTTAATATGGTCCTAATATTGAGGTACTGATTTTGGAATAAGATATGGTTGGTTTTGGTAAATTATATTGGATACTCTAGATTGTCTTGAAACTGATTAAATATTTGTATATTCCATCATTTTTGGAGTTTACAACATTTTTTGATGGATAAAGTATATCTAATATTTTACAAGGAATAAGGGAGCATGAATTTAATCAATAATGTTTTACGGTAATTGAGGATGTCTCAGTGTTTTAAAAGAATAAATGATGAAGGAATTCACATGCTATTGCGGGGTAAAAAGGATCTACATTATGTTTAACTTTCATATAAATTTTGGACTGAGAGTTTACATATGTATTATGGATATGTCTAAAGGTTGGAATGGATTAATTTTGAAAGGGTATTTTTGGATTTTCGTAAAAGGACAACACGCAGACCGTGTGGCGACCCGTTGCGTCGGACCAAGCTGTGGGAATCGAACCCACAACCATTGTGAAATTGGGATTTATCGCCTATCACTGGACTATGTGAAGTTCCTGGATGGTATAATGTAGTTTTTTTAAAGGGCCTGATATGTGAATTATAAATTCATTATATTTGGGACCCAATACGATTAGGATAAATAGAGTATTTTTGAGTTGTATTATGTTTTGGGGTGAAAGATGAGTTTGTGGTAGAAATTTATTAATGGATAAAACTCTAATTATAAATTAATTATATCTCGTTATGATCTTATCCAATCTCATAAATAAATTCCTCAACATTAAGAAAAGTAACTTAGAACAAAAATGTTGTCCTAGATGGTACCTTAGATCATCATAAATTTATCGCTTTGGGATTGATGGCCTTTTCATAGCCATGTTCTCTAACAATCTCCATAAGATATTGATGGTTAGATTTATCTTCCATATCCATATTTTCCTACATGGAACCCTAGTATGTTTTATTTTCAGTAACCTTCATACTTACCACTATTTATTTTAAATTGAGGCCTCGTTAATCCATTTTTCAATGTGGGATTTCAACTATGATATTTTCAAATGTCAACCCCAAGTTTCCAATACAGAGCATAAATTGCGAGGATGCAGTTGTTTTAAAGAGGGTAGAATGTAACACCCCAAGCTTTCATGGTACGCTTCTCTTTGAATAATACAATAGCGTGTGTTATACGCAACTTCGAGTTCTAACATGCCACAACCAATCATATTATCCGTTAAGAATAGAAATACCCACTTTTTGAAATTTTATACATTTTATCTTTCAAAATGAACTTCATTTTTGGATTCGGAATATTGAAATTAGCTTAGGGTGAAATTTTGGTACTTTTCGGATAACTTTCAAATTTTTGATGAATAGTGAAAACTACTAAATTTTAATTAAAAACAACTTTTTTAATCGAAATAATTAAGAGTGATAAATTATGAATTTGAGTGGTTTTAAAGTATATTTATAATATATTTTTACCATTTAACACAATTTTGGTCATTGGACATAATTTCACATTTAAACTGGATAAAAATAAGTGTCAGTCTTTTGATAGTTATTATTTCTTAAAAACACGCTATTTGTTTTTACAATGAAAGTTAATTTAAATTAATTAATGCAACTTATATGTTTTGAATTTGGTAAAATAGACATCATTTTTGAATTCATAATATCAAATATATCTTAGGCCTAATTTTTGGTGTTTTCCTGAGAAACATCAATTTTTGATGAATAGTGAAAAACACTGAGTTATTGGTTAAAACCGATTTTTTTAATTAAACAATAATTTATTTTATTTAAATTAATTTATGTAAAAATGGATACATAATACTTATATAATATCATTGTAATTCATTGGAGTCAGTTTATAATAATTTTAGATATATAAAAATTTTATTGAACTTTTCACCGTATTTTACCCACCACCTAGGAGAATTTGAAAATTCGCATAAAACATAATTTTACCACTTCTATGAGTTGAATTTAGAAAATCCGAGAAACACGGTTAATATGAAGGAGTAAAATGTGGTTCAAAGAGATGAAAATAATTTTTGGTGAATTGTAACTTTTTACTTTTATTTACCACGGTTAAAAGTAAATAGGGTAATTAAGGGTAAAAATGATATTAATATTACCCTCACACATGTCCTAATTCTATTGGAAAAGTTTATCTCGACCAAAAACAATCTTAGGAATAAAACGTTATCATTTA
This sequence comes from Viscum album, assembly GCA_963277665.1. Classification (NCBI taxonomy): domain Eukaryota; kingdom Viridiplantae; phylum Streptophyta; class Magnoliopsida; order Santalales; family Viscaceae; genus Viscum; species Viscum album. The sequence goes on along the minus strand of OY728159.1, from coordinate 1,140,893,338 downwards.
GGTCCACTTGGATTAGATTAAGACATTTATTATTATTTAATTCAAAGAAGAGTTAAAAGAGTTAAAATCAAAGTTTAATAACTAAAACATTTCTAATATTGGGTTTTACATAAGATAAATTCGATTATAAATATTCATCAGAAATATATAAATATTTCCTACATCACGGTATTTTATTTATAATTTTTAGGCATTAAATAAATAAATTTATTTATGACACAATGATGATGCAGTAATGACCTTATTCATGAAAGAATCAAATAAATGGTATTATAAATATTAAAATAAATATAATTTCAAAGTTTTTATGACATCCACGAATTTTCTAGGTGAATATGACATGTTAGGATATATTCAATGTATTTTTTTTGAAGTAATCTTGTTGTTATTATTTTAACATAAAAACAAATACCAAATAGTGTCAAAATTGACATAAAATAGTTTTTAAAACAAATATTATATTATTAATTGATATAATGGTCCTAAAAATATAAGGTTCGGACAAAAGACTTATATAATAATATTTATGACATTCATGAACCAATTGGGGTTCTATTGGCAGTATATAGTATGTTTATTAACCATATATTGTAAGAATACAAGAATAAACGAGTTAAATTATTTAACTTAGAGTTAAATCTAAATGATAAGGTTAAAATGGTAACCTAAACTTGTCTAAAACCTATTGGTTGAGTTTTTTTCAACCTGTCCCCACCTTAGACTTTAAATAATCAACTTTGGAGCCATTAGAAACCGAATATGAATTTATTATAAAATAATATTTTAAGTTTTTCCTAAGGTGCCTCTCACCCCTCTTATAAAAGAGCACTCCCCCTTCTCTCTAATTCACACCTTCTATGCCATTTTTTATCAGCCAAACCCTTCCCAAATACCCTCTCAACTATCCTTCGTTCAACCTAGAGGCCTTAGTTTGATCAGAAATCCAACCTATGGAGCCCTTTTGATCAAATCAAAAGGAAGAACCCGAGGAAGACATAATGATTTCACCACCCTCTTTCAAGTTCCTTTGTCACGACCCGAACCTACCCGGGCTCGAGCCGCAACTACCCTAAGCCCGCCTCCATAGGCCAGGGGCCGGCGACTAGTGCCGAAGGCACAAAAACTCAGGGAGGCCTTTGCCTAAGAACCTGTACACACTCACACGCAGCACACTCAAGGAAAAAGTGAAGAGTAAAAAGAAAAGTAAAGGGAAACTGCTATAAATAAACCACAAGAGTGCATCAACCTCTAAACAGTATAAGTAAAGTGCTGAAAAGGAAAAAGGGGAAAAACACTCACCCAACCAGAAAAGGTTCCACAACCAGGAAACAGGTAAACAAAAAGAAACCAGCTGATGGGTCTCCCCTCTGGAACCCGGCCACGACCCTCGCACGCGGTCCAAGCTCCCGAACTCCTATGCTCCACTAAAGTCACGACCAACCTGTCTGTCGTCTGCAAGGGCACACCAAGTGCGGGAAAATCCCAAGCAGGGGTGAGTATAAAAATACTCAGCAGGATACCCCGAAGGCTCGAGGGAGAAAGAAAAGGAGGTACCGAAGGGTGAGCAGTAGAGAAAATAGGAAAAGTAAAGGGGTACAACAGAGAGTACAGTAGAATACTAGTAGATTCCAGCTCAACCCAACAAAAGAAAGGAAGTAGACTCGTCCAGACACAAGGAGCTGGAAATGGTGAGAAGATGAACTTCTCGTCGAGTCTTCGCTACCCATAGTCGGAGAGTAGACTCGTCCAACCATGAGAAGCTATACACGGAAAGGAAGTGGCATACCCCGCGCATCTTCGACTCTCCTAAAAGGAGAGTAGCCAAAACCCAAGGAGTGGGTATTGGAACAAGGTATACACATATACGTATGCTCAATAAGAATCATGAACAAGCTCGTAAGGGGATCTCCGTCCCATAGCTCAGCCAAAGGAAATGAGTCGCCAACAGTCCGAGAAGTAACACCATCATCGATGCCAAGCATCCCGCACGTCTGCCCTGAACCGCAAGCCAAGGGGCTCAATCACCACACCTTGACACTATCCTCTTTGGGGGGCACTAACTTGCCCACACGGTTTTAGATCGCGTCACAAGAACGCGTCTAGGTGGGGAAAGCGCCCCTCGAACTTGAGAGTTCTAGGGAAAGTCAAACCAAACCTCGTCACTACCCTGCAGTCGAGAGGTCTCATCAATGTCAAGCCATCACAAAACTGACCCGCATGACCAAGGGTCCCACTCCGGTAATCACGGAGGAAAGCCACAGGCTAGCCTAGTAGAAAGGACTGAGCCTGGAATGCCAACGGATGACCCACTGCCCAGCCCCGCTGGAGGGTAATTCATAACCAGATATCGGGGGACCCACTGCCCAGCCCTACTGGAGGGTAAACCCCAACACATCATCAAGCGACCCACTGCCCAGCCCTGCTGGAGGGTAAACCCTTTTAAGATACTGGGTGACCCACTGTCCAGCCCTACTGGAGGGTAAACCATAACACATCATCCGGCGACCCACTGCCCATCCCCGCTGGAGGGTAGACCTTATTACATCATTAGGCGACCCACTGCCTAGCCCTGCTGGAGGGTAGACCAGGAATAAGTCGACAGGCGACCCACTGCCCAGCCGTGCTGGAGGGTAGACTTGGAACTAGACGACAGGAGACCCACTGCCCAGCCCTGCTGGAGGATAGACCCTAAGAGGTCGTTGGGTGACCCACTGCCCAGTCTCTGCTGGAGGGTAGACCCTAAGTGTGTCGGGAGACCCACTGCCCGGTCTCTACTGGAGGGTAGACCCTAAGAGTGTCGGGTAACCCACTGCCCAGTCTCTACTGGAGGGTAAACCCTAAGAAGTCGATGAGTAACCCACTGCCCAGCCCCGCTGGAGGGTAAAACTCAGAACTGCTCTATGCATCACTACTGGAGGGTACAACACTGGCCAACCGAACACGGAGTGGATATCACGCGACCACCCAACTCCAGCACAACTCACCAAAAGGGGTTCAGTGCTTGTTCCATCACTGGGTGTCACCAGCACCGCTACCGGACGATCCATCGAGAACGAAACCAGGGGGAGACCACTTAACCCTGCTGGTCGAACAAACGGGCACATAGCCAGGGGAAAAACTCTACCCTGCTAGTCAAACAAACGAGCACAGAGGGACCCTCTACGCCGCGGGAGGACAAAGTACGCAAAGCAGAACACAACATGCACATGGGGCCCACACTACGTGTGGCCCCAAGTAAACCCCAACCAAGAGCACGAACGTCTCAGGTACAAACCACACGTACCTCCAAGCGCTCTCGTATACTCCCAGAGTATACCACGTCTCCATCACAAGGGATATCGTGCACACGACACCCAACGTCAATGCAAAGGCGTGACGTAACAACTCCACCTCAAAGGAACAAGCATGGCCAACCACATCTTGTGAATCGTTTATATCACTCTCTCAAGAGTGCGCGATCACACGCCAAGGGTCCGCTACAAACAAGGTGGGGCGAACCACCACCAGAGCACCTTCCATGCTTCCATATTTAATAAGATCAAGTAAGAGGCTCTTCTCGCCTGAAGAGATCACACCATCGTATTCCTCGCGGAAAAACACACGAGATCGACTACTTACTCGCCTCCAACGGATATCTGACGGAAAATTCACCAACACCGCCTCACACCCGAACGACTTCCTGTGATCCTGAGCCTCGGCCCCGAAAACAGTCGGGCGCATCGCACAATTGTGATCCCCCCGGTAAAACACATCAAAATCACTACTCACTTGAATGCAACGGATATCCGGAGAAAAAGATGCATCTCGGCGCACCGCACACGAGCGGTGCCACGTGGGACCCGCATCCCCGTCCCGAAACTCAACGAACGGATTGCACCGTTGCAATCCTCTCGAAAAAGTACACGAGATGGACTATTCACTTGTCCAAAATGGTCGCCCGGTGATAAAGATAGAAATCACCGTCAACTCCCGAAACGGCCCTCGCAGGGCCCGCACCATCGTGCGGAAATACAGCGGGCAGACTGCGCCAACACAATGCCCTCGAAAAAACACCCAACATTGACTGCTCGCACGCCCCGAACAGGCGTCCGAGCAAAAAGTCGCTAAAAACTGCACGCAGCTCAAAAGACAGGTCGTGGGGCCCGCGCCTCAACTTCAGCCTCAACGCCTGAAACCACCCTCGAAAGCTCTGTCTCAATGCCAGGGTCCCAATTCCACTGACGGCGCTAAAAATGGACGTCGGACGCGTCCGTGCCGTCCAAAACAAGAATCCCAGAAAAAAACGCTTGTCTACTTAAAGACGCGTCACGCCTCCGCGGCCCCTCGTTTCAGGAATTAAAAATTCCCGCAACCATCTCAAAAAAAATTTCCCTGCGTCAGGCCCGCGCCTCCGAAGACGGCCTGCAAAACGGACGTCTGTAGCGAAAGCTACGGACGTCGGAAGTTAGAAAGGGGGGGGGAACCCCTTGGGCCGAACGGGCCCGCCGCCCGGCCGCGGGCCCGGCTCACTTCACCGCGGCCAGCTGGCCGCGGCCTACCGACACCCGACCGCCCCGGACGGCCGGTATCGCTGCACCCCCGCGGAGACCCGCGGTTCGCGGGTCTCTATCCACAGAAGTCGCGCCGCGCCGCGAACCCGGGTCTTCGCCCCGTGTCGGCGCCCTCGGCCTGCCGCCGCCAAGCCAAAGGCCGCCGTCGAGCCAATGGCCGCCACCGCCTTCCGTCGAAGAGCGCCGCCGCCAGCCGACCCCCGCTGAAGTCGCTCTTCCATGGGAAAACGCCGGACCACCGGAACCCGCCGGATCCACCCAAAAACGGCCGGAACAAAATCAAAAACCCGCAAACTTCGACGAGGTGTTGCGGGTTCCTCCGAACTCCGATTTCAATTCCAAAAGAATTAACGGAAAGAGTAAAATGCGTACCACACGGAGATGGAATTTTTTCGAATATTAAACAACAAATCGATGCTAAAATTGGGGTTCAAAGGGGGGTTCGGGATTTAAAACTCAAAAGAACACCACCTACCTCTTGGGACTAACCCGTCGCTTCACCGTCAACCCACCGGGGTGGCCGCGCCTCGCCGGACCGCCTCACCGGAGTCGCCTCTCTGGAGATGGAGGAGGAGAGGGGAGAGGATTTCCAGGATAGGGGGAAATGAGGGAGAAGAGAGGGGGGTTTAGGTTAATTAAATAAATTAATTAACTTAAACACCCTCCCGCGGCCCCGTACCCGAACTCCCGACGGGGTCGGGATTTAGCCTCCCCTAGGCTAAAAACCACGCTCTGAGCGCAACGGCGGTCTCAGAATTTTATTCCGAGACCCCGTTCAAAAGTTACTAAACGTAGCGCCCGAGGCCTCCAAATTACGAAAACGCCCATGTAGCCATTTTTCACAAACGGCCCACGCCCGCGAAACTTATACCCCCCCCCCCAGGGTAAACGGAACGCTACAAACTCACCGGTGGCCTCGGTTTTCCAATACGAGCCACCGTTTAAGAGATACCTATGTTTCAACATTAAACGAACAAATTAATTAATTAATTAATCCGTTTAACATTCCAGAAGCGGGCAAGGGGTCCAAACGTCCCGCGCCAACAATTTTTATGTCGTTCCTAGGGTAAAAACCCCATTATGGACCAATCCGTACACTCTGATATCTGATCTGGATCACCGTTTAGGAGTTATCCCATTTAGTTGGTGTTTCCAGTGTGAACGCACTGAAAATTAAATTCCGGCCACTCCGGGGCTCGGAATCGCACGCCGTCTGAAGGCGCTGCTCTGGAATATCATCAAGAATATTCCAGAGTCTTTCGCAGAAAAAACTAGGTTCTTACATCATTCCCTCATTCAAGATTTTCGTCCTCAAAAAGAAAAAACAGGGAACAACACAGGGTACTAAGCCCACACCTGGCTTTCCCATACCCAGAAGAACCCACACACAGCTCTTCATCACCACAAACAGACCAAAGAGTTGATCCGTTCACGCGAGGTCGGCCCTTACCGACGTCGGGCACCCACTCCAGACTTTGGGGTTAGGGTAAGGCAGTAGGGTACCTCACCATCCCTTTGCACAGTCTCAAACGACCCGAAGGCTCTCAGGGGTAGCTCACCTCCCCGAACGAACCTCTATGTCATACGTCGTGACTGGAATCACCGCCCACACCTGAAACAAGGCCCGATGATTCAATTCTTCAGAATATCCATATGGTGAAACACCCAAGGATATCTGGTCACGCAAGGTTCCAAATTCGATTCTCTCTTACACGATCAAAAGGCGAAAGATTCAACACCATCGACTAAAGGAAAAGGTCTCACACCTTTTTCCTTACCAACAAAAGGTTACACCCGACGCCCTGCGTCACCCTAGTAACACCTCAAACAAGAAGTAGGGAGAAAAGCCTTTCACATGCAGAGCCTAACAATTCTACTGCAAAAAGTAGAAGAGTCGCAAGGGGTACCTCTCACCATCTCATGATCTGCAGGATCGTAGACATCCAAAGCTCGCGGCTGTCCGTGGTCCCAACCGTCAGCTCCTGGAGCCTGACGTGCACCGCCTAGTGGTGATGGGGAGATCTCGTAAAGTCATCCCCCCTACCAGCTCCTCCCGCTCCTCTACTGGAACCACCTCTCTGGGTACTACTCTGATCACGGCACTGCCTCTGCCATGGTGGTGCGCCTGCTGCCTGCCTGAAGCTCCCAGCAACTCGGGTCGGGCAGTCTCGTTCCAAGTGACCTCGCCCGTCACAAGCATAGCACCAACTCTCTCTGGACTGCGCTGGTGCCCTCCGGCACCACTGTGGTGTAAGACCACACCCCTAAGTCCGGTTGTCAGTAAGCCACCTGTGTCAAGGTTCTGCTTGCCGACGCCCACTAGTTGCGGCAGACGTCTCAACTCCAACGTGTCTGCTGCCACCACCAACACTATAACACAACAGGAATCCCTCTGTCACTAACTCCTGCTCTAGAACCCCGTCATATGTGGAAATGCCCAAAGGTACTATGAAAGAACGAATCTCTTGGCGGAGACCCTGCTCAAACTTCTGCGCTCAGATGTTGTCATCATGGAAAAAGTCTGGGTAAAAGCGTGCAGGGTCTGCAAAACTAGCAGCGTACTCGGCCACCGTCATTCCTCCCTGCTGAAACTGCAGGAGCTCCTGAATCTGAACAGAGCACAAGCAAGAGGGGAAAAAATCCTCACAGATCAACAACTGAAATTCATCCCATGAAAGTGATGGCTCGCCAAGAAACTGAGTCACTAGACTCCACCAATGCCAAGCTGATCCACAGAAAAGGCTGGCTGCCGAAGCCACTCTCAGATATGTCGGCGTCTCCACAAGCCTGAAAAGGCGAACCACTACCTCGAGCCAAACCTCTGCTACCTGAGGGTCTTCCTCACCACTGAACCTCAGCGGTCTCTACCGCTGGAACTCACAGAGCGCACTCAACCAGCGCTCAAGCTCAGCCTACTCTGCTGAAACTGCCTGCTTCTCAACAAGTGGGGGTGCTGCTACCGGCCCACCCGGAGAAAAGGGGCTCGCATGATGGGTCCTAGACTATGGCCTCATATCTCACAGGGTCGTCGTCACACACCCATGCTGGTATCTTGGCTGGTTGTCTTCACGGATACATCCTGAATATTATCAAGGAGTGTCATGGTTAGATGATCATATATGTATATACCAACAACAACAACGATGGGGAGCTGACTCAAGAAGGACAGTCAAGACTCAGTCCTATGTGATGCACAAACAAATTTTCCCTGCAATAAGTATCTCAGCATGCTGAGTCGACAAGCGTGTTATCAAGGTCCTGGTGAATGGATATGTCGGTCGTCGCACCATCACTGGACTCCCTGGCCTGAGAGCCGCTCTCGAGACACGTTAACATCGTTGCCCTAAATCCCAAAAATTCCTCTTTTAGGGACGTCCGCGCAACGTCCCAAGGAACTAACCACCTATGATACCACTTTGTCATGACCCGAACCTACCTGGGCTCGAGCCGCAACTACCCCAAGACCACCTCCATAGGCCAGGGGCTGGTGACCAGCGCCGATGGCACAAAAACTCAGGGAGGCCTTTGCCTAAGAACCTGTACACACTCACACGCAGCACACTCAAGGAAAAAGTGAAGATTAAAAAGAAAAGTAAAGGGAAACTGCTATAAATAAACCACAAGAGTGCATCAACCTCTAAACAGTATAAGTAAACTGCTGAAAAGGAAAAATGGGCAAAACACACGCCCAACCAAAAAAGGTTCCACAACCCGGAAACAGGTAAACAAAAAGAAACCAGCTGACGGGTCTCCCCTCTAGAACCCGACCACGACCCCCGCACGCGGTCCAAGCTCCCGAACTCCTATGCTCCACTGAATTCACGACCAACCTGTCCGTCATCTACAAGGGCACACTAAGTGCGGGAAAAGCCCAAGCAGGGGTGAGTATATAAATACTCAGTAGGATACCCCGAAGGCTCGAGGGAGAAACAAAAGGAGGTACTGAAGGGTGAGCAGTAGAATGAACAGGAAAATTAAAGGGGTACAACAGAGAGCATAGTATAATACCAGTAGAGTCCAGCTCAACCCAACAAAAGAAACGAAGTAGACTCATCCAGACACAAGGAGCTGGAAACGGTGAGAAGATGAACTTCTCGTCGAGTCTTTGCAACCTATAGTCGGAGAGTAGACTCGTCCAACCACGAGAAGCTAGACACAGAAAGCACGTGGCATACCCCGCGCGTCTTCACCTCTCCTGGAAGGAGAGTAGCCAAAACCCAAGGAGTGGGTACTGGAACAAGGTATACACATATAAATATGCTCAACAAGAAGCCCGAACAAGATCGTAAGGGGATCTATGTCCCATAGCTCGGCCCAAGGAAATGAGTCTCCAACAGTCCCAGAAGGAACACCATCATCTATGCCCAGCATCCCGCACGTCTGCCTTGAACCGCAATCCAAGGGGCTCAATCACCGCACCATGACACTATCTTCTTTGGGCGGAACTAACTCGTCCGCACGGTTTTAGATCGCGTCACAAGAACGCGTCTAGGTGGGGAAAGCGCCCCTCGAACTTGAGAGTTATAGGGAAATTCAAACCACACCTCGTCACTTCCCTATAGTCGAGAGGTCTCCTCAAAGTCAAGCCGTCACAACAATGACCCGTATAACCAAGGGTCCCACTCCGGTAATCATGGAGGAAATCCACAGGCTAGCCTAGTAGAAAGGACTGAGCATGGAATGCCAACGGATGACCCACTTCCCAGCCCCGTTGTAGGGTAATTCATAACCAGATATCGGGTGACCCACTGCCCAGCCCTGCTGGAGGGTAAACCCCAACACATCATCAAGCGACCCACTGCCCAGCCCCGCTGGAGGGTAAACCCTATTAAGATATTGGGTGACCCACTGCCTAGCCCTGCTGGAGGGTAAACCATAACACATCATCTGGCGACCCACTGCCCATCCCCGCTGGAGGGTAGACCGTATTACATCATCAGGCGACCCACTGCCCATCCTCGTTGGAGGGTAGACCTGGAATAAGTCGACAGGCGACCCACTGCCCAGCCGTGCTGGAGGGTAGACCTGGAACTAGATGATAGGCATCCCACTGCCTAGCCCTGCTGGAGGGTAGACCCTAAGAGGTCGTCGGGTGAACCACTGCCTATTCTCTGCTGGAGGGTAGACCCTAAGTGTGTCGGGTGACCCACTGCCCAGTCTCTCCTGGAGGGTAGACCCTAAGAGCGTCAGGTAACCCACTACCCAGTCTTTGCTGGAGGGTAAACCCTAAGAAGTCGATGAGTAACCCACTGCCCAGCCCGGCTGGAGGGTAAACCTCAGAACTGCTCTGGCCATCTCTACTGGAGGGTACAACACTGGCCAACCGAACATGGAGTGGGTATCGCGCGACCACCCAACTCTAGAACAACTCACCCAAAGGGGGTTCAGAGCCTGTTCCATCGCTGCGTGTCACCAGCACCGCTACCGGCCGATCCATTGAGAACGAAACCATGTGGAGACCACTCAACCATGCTGGTCGAAAAAACAGGCACAAGGCCATGGGAAAAACTCCACCATGCTAGTCAAATAAATGAGCACAGAGGGACCCTCTATGCCGCGAGAGGACAATGTACGCAAAGCAGAACATGACACGCACATGGGGACCACACTACGTGTGGCCCCAAGTCAACCCCAACCAAGAACACGAACGTCTCAGGTATGAACCACACGTACCTCCAATCGCTCTCGTATACTCCCAGAGTATACCACGTCTCCAGCACAAGGGCTATCGTGCACACGACACCCAACATCAACGCGAAGGCGTGACATAACAACTCCACCTCAAAGGCCCAGGCATGACCAACAACATCTTGTGAATCATTTATATCACTCTCCCAAGAGTGCGCGATCACACGCCAATGGTCCGCTACAAACAAGCTAGGGAGAACCACCACTAGAGCACCTTCCATGCTTCCACATTTAATAAGATCACGTAAGAGGCTCTGCTCGCCTGAAGATATCACACCATCGTATTCCTTGAGAAAAAACACGCGAGATCGACTACTTACTCGCCTCCAACGGATATCCGACGGAAAAGTCACCAACACCGCCTCACGCCTGAACGGCGTCCTGTGATCCTGAGCCTTGGCCCTAAAAACAGTCGGGTGCATCGCACAATTGCGATCCCCTCGGGAAAACACATCAAAATCACTACTCACTTGAGTGCAACGGATATCCGGAGAAAAAGATGCATCTCAGCACACCGCACACGAGCAGTGCCACGTGGGACCTGCATCCCGGTCCCGAAACTCAACGAATGGATCACACTGTTGCGATCCTCTCGAAAAAGTACACGAGATGGACTATTCACTTGTCCAAAAAGGTCGCCCGGTGATAAAGCTAGAAATCATCGTCAACTCCTGAAACGGCCCTCATGGGGCCCGCACCATCATGCGGAAATACAGCGGGTAGACTGTGCCAACGCAATGCCCTCGAAAAAACACCCAACATCGACTGATCGCACGCCCCGAACGGACGTCCGAGGAAAAAGTCGCTAAAAGCTGCACGCAGCTCAAAAGACGGGTTGTGGGGCCCGTGCCTCAACTTCGGCCTCAACGCCTGAAACCACCCTTCAAAGCTCCGCCTCAATGACAGGGTCCTAATGCCACTGACGGTGCTCAAAACGGACGTCGGACGCGTCTGCACCGTCCAGAATAAGAATCCCGGAAAAAACACTCGTCTACTTAAAGACATGTCACGCCTCCACATCCCCTCATTTCGGGAATTAAAAATTCCCTCAACCATCTCAAAAGTTTCGACCCTGTGTCAGCCCCGCGCCGCCACAGACGGCGTGCAAAACGGACGTCCGTAGCGAAAGCTACGGACGTCGAAAGTTAGAAAGGGGGGTGGGGGGAAACCCCTTGGGCCGGACCGGCCCGGTCCGGCCGGTCCGCCCACAGCCGGCCCGCAGCCCAGCCGTGGGCCCGGCTTACTTCGCCGCGGCCAGCTGGTCGCGGCCTGCCAACACCCAACTGGATCGAACGGCCGGTCTCGCTGCACCCCCGCGGAGACCCGCGGTTCGCGGGCCTCTGTCCACCGAAGTCGCGGCGCGCCGCGACCCCGGGTCGCCGCCCCGTGCCGGCGCCCTCGGCCTGCCGCCGCGAAGCCCAAGGCCTCCGCCGCCTGCCTTCGAATAGCGTCGTCGCCGGCCGACCTCCGCCAAAGCTGTTCTGCCCTGGGAAAACGCCGGACCGCCGGAACCCGCCGGATCCACCCAAAACCGGCCGGAACAAAATAAAAAACCCGCAAACTTCGACGAGGTGTTGTGGGTTCCTCCGAACTCCGATTTCAATTCCGAAAGAAGCAACGAAAAGAGTAAAATGCGTAATACACGTACGTGGAATTTTTTTGAAGATTAAACAACAAATAGATTCTAAAATTGGGGTTCAAAAGGGGGTTTTGGATTTAAAACGCAAACGAACACCACCTACCTCTTGGGACTAACCCGTCGCTTCGCCGTCAACCCGCCGGGGTGGTCGCGCCTCGCCGGACCGCCTCGCCGGAGTCACCTCACCAGAGATGGAGGAGGAGAGGGGAGAGGCTTGCCAGGGTAGGGGGAAATGAGGGAGATGATAGTGGGGGTTTAGGTTAATTAAATAAATTAATTAACTTAAACAACCTCCCGCGGCCTCATACCCGAACTCCCGATGGGGTCAGGATTTAGCCTCCCCTAGGCTAAAAACCACGCTCTGAGCGCAACGGCGGTCTCGGTATTTTATTCCAAGACCCCTTTCAAAAGTTACTAAACTTAGCGCCCGAGGCCGCCAATTACAAAAATGCCCCTGGAGCCATTTTTCACAAACGGCCCGCGCCCGCGAAACTTATACCACCCCCCCCCCCCAGGGTAAACGAAACGCTCTGAACTCAACGGTGCCCTTGGTTTTCCAATACGAGCCACCGTTTAATAGTTACCTGTGTTTCAACATTAAATGAACAAATTAATTAATTAATTAATCTATTTAACGTTCCAGAAGCGGGAGAGGGGTCCAAACGTCCCACGCTGACAAGTTTTATGTCGTTCCTAGAGTAAACACCCCATTATGGACCCATACGTACACTCGGATCTCTGATCCGGAGAACTGTTTAGGAGTTATCCTATTTATTTGGTATTTCCAGTGTTAACGCACTGAAAATTAAACTCCGACCACTCCGGGGCTCGGAATCGCACGCCGTCTGAAGGCGCTGCTCTGGAATATCATCAAGAATATTCCAAAGTCTTTCGCAGCAAAAACTGGGTTCTTACATCCTTTTTCTTCCACTTCCTTTTTCTTTTTTGTTTACATTCTAAAATAATAACTCCAGTATATTCTATATACTGTGATGTTATTATAATTATGGTACAACCAAATTCATTATTCTATCCATCCTTTTAATGACATGTCATCATACATGCGTACGTACGGCTTACCGTCTCCACGTCGTGGTGTAATTATTATTCAATACATTATTATTTGGATGGGTATAATAATAATGTGTATTTGATAAATATAACATGATAAGTATTCTTTATATATTATATACCATCCAATTATATATTATATTAATATCAAAATAATGATATTTTTGTTCGTGCGTACGTACGGATTACCATCTCCACGACGCGATGAGATTAATTTCCAAGTTCACCATTCAACGACGATTATATAAATATATATTACTAATAAGTATGTAATATATGACATAATAATTCTACTGGAGATATATATATTTATATATATAAGTATTTATGTACTTACATATATCTTATTCACTTACTTCCGTTCAATACTATATGAAAATGGAAACAGCATTTATGCCTACGTACGGACTACCGTCTCCATAAATGGTGTTTTCCATTTCGTATATACGCCGATTATAAATTTTTATATTATAAATATATATGATAAATAAATCATGTGTTATATTTTGGAATTATTTAAATCATGATTTAAGTGATACAATAAAGAGTAACAAGTTAAAACATGTACGATAAATAAAGCGATTATTACCCGAAATATTAATATAACATGGAAATTATTATTAAATGGGTAGTATAAAGTCATAAATGAATAATGTATGATATCATAAATATTAATATTGTTATGGTATAATTTAATAACATACTATAGTCTTCATACAGGATGCTAAACGTACCCTCGACTAAAGGAAAGTGTAAGGTAAGGGGTTTTAATCTCACTCCTTATTTCCGTGAGATTCATACGATATTGCCACTATTACCTTTTGTGTGGTGTATGTACTACCCATAATTTTATTCCTTGTGTAATACACTTTAATATATGTATATTTACATATTCATTTTATGATACCTCTTTCATGGGGTGTTTGTTTTGTAAGTTACCAAATTGGTAAGGTTTAATTTCACAATCTCTTTATTATTCTAGGTTGTTTTTACGTAAGTATCTACTGGGACATATTTATTATCCATGCCCATGTTTTATGAAAGAGTCTTCAAAGGGATTATTTTAAGGTAATTTTTACTAAAACATCATTTCAAATGTTTTAATTATTTATTCTTCTAAATCTTTCTCATTAATGTCCATGTCTTCATAATGGTTTTTAAGGATTTATTTATATGGACATGAAAGTTTTTAAAATGTTAATTCCTTTAAAAAGTTTCAAAGTGTTATGGGACACTTTTATTCAAAAATGTCTTTAAATGACTTCTTTTCCAAATCTTCCATATTGTGTTGAAGGTTTTGTGATATGTTTGACTATGGATGTGTTATTTTTATATCATTCATGTTTTATGGGTAAAGTATTGACATTTCGTATACTAGTTTTAATATGAATGTTTATGTTATGTTTAGACCTTTTCATATGAGGAATGCATTGGACTTAGTAAGGGACGGGTGGAGCCCGCTATAGCTCCTCGATGCATCGATAGGTCTCATGAGACAAAGTAGTGTCTTGGAACGAGGCCTTAAAAAAATCTTATTTGTAGTATTGGTATGAGGCCTTGGCTACGTGGTTATGATAGTCTGGCATTATGAAATCCATCATTATGAAAGTGGTTATTGATATTTCATGTGATTATTCGATTATTAGAATATCTATGTGAATAAGTAAATAGAATTATTTCATTTTATTTCTGCCATATTATGCTGAAGTTCAAGTTTAAAAGGCTTTTGTTTTAGTTTTATACATTGCCTTAAATGTTTATGATTATTTTTGAAAGTTTCCAATGTATTTATTACCCTTACTGAGCGTTTGATCTCACCCCTTTCTATGTTTTATTTTCCCAGGATTCCAAGAAGATTATTCTGATTGATATGCAGGGTTAAGCCAGGGGAATAATGGTGTTCATAAAGGATTATTTATGTTGTTTTTTATGTTATAAAGTGTAATGTAACATTCATATATGTAATCTATTTTTCCAAGGCTACTAAACTGATTGGTCCTTTGGGACTTGATTCCTTATAATCATGTCAGTGTATTAAAATAATGCACCGACTCTGGGTAACTAGGGCCGGGGCGTTACAGTTTGTGTCAGAGGACGTTTAGAAATAACCTTGGAAACTAGATTTAGATAAACACTAATTAAAGCACATCTCCCTAAGATATACATTGAGGATTAATATAGAATAACTTCCTATAATTTTGGTATTGTAGAGATTTTGTGAGTTTTCCAAGCAATACATCCCTGTCTGGATACGAGCAGTTAGAGGAGGATCTGGCACAGATGTACCTAGGAGTAAAACCCAAAAACACCGCTTCGATCTAGACTCAAATGGGAAATGGTGCAGGACAACGGGCCTTGTTCCACTCTTGGTTACGACACTCCCAGGGGATATGCTTAGGATAATTCTCATTTTCTTTACAAACCATTATGAAGGGATTATTAGTATATACTTACTCAAAGAAAACATTTTTTTTATTAAGGATTATATCCATAAACGGTTTAATTCATGATAATTGTTTTACAAGTTAGAGATTAGGTATTTCTATTCATAAACTAATCTAGTGTATGCCATTGTATAGAAATGGCGCCCAGTAGAAGGAATGTGAACTCCAGCAATACATATGATCCAAAGGGTAAGAAGGATCATATCTTCCATGGTATTAATCCAAAATTTATAAGGGAAATAGTATCTCATGTTTTCTCAACATATGAATAAATAGTATCATGTGTTAATAAGATAAGTAAATAATTATCTGAGTCCTGTGGATTTGAAGAGAAACAAGAGAAGAAAAGGATGGAAGAGAGAAAGATGGATAATGGGAAAAGGGAAAAGAAGAATTTTCCCATATGTGATAACTATGGGAAGAAACACCCTGGAACTTTCCATAAGGGAATGAGAGTTTGTTATAAGTGTGGAGAAAAAGGACACCAAGTACGTGACTACAAGGGTAAGAAAAAGGTTTCAAATGTACAATGCTTCATCTGTAAGAAGTTGGGACACTACACAAACCAGTGTTCAAATCATCAGAGTATTCCCCAAATGATGCTATTGGATAATAATCATGTTATGATGCTACCACAGATGAAGAGGAATGACTAGTGTTCTTATGTTGTTATTTTGGAATTATTTCATTGAAGTGTTGTGTCAATGATGTTCTGGAAATAAATAAGGATTGTACTGTAGTACTATTTCATTGAGGATTTGAGATTTTATAGTACTAATAAAATTGAATCTACAACGAGTTAAAATTTTTGGAAATTACATGGTTTAATGAAAGATAAACCTTAATATGGTCCTAATATTGAGGTACTGATTTTTGAATAAGATATGGTTGATTTTGGTAAATTATATTGGATATTCTGGACTGCCTTGAAACTGATTAAATATTTGTATATTCCATCATTGTTGGAGTTTACAACATTTTTGGATGGATGAAGTATATACAGTATTCTATAAGGTATAAGGGAGAATGAATTTAATCAACAAGGTTTTATGGTAATTCAAGACGTTTCAGTGTTTTAAAAGAATACATGATGAAGGTATTCACATGCTATTGCGGGGTAAAAAGGATCTACATTATGTTTACCTTTCATATAAATTTTGGAATGAGAGTTTATAGAAGTATTTTGGATAAGTCTAAAGGTTGGAATGGATTATGTTTGAAAGGTTATTTTTGGATTTTCATAAAAGGACAACACGCAGACCGTGTGACAACCCGTCGCATCGGACAAAGCTGCGGGAATCGAACCCACAACCATAGTTCAATTGGGATTTATCGCCTACCACTGGACTACGTGAAGTTCCTGGATGGTATAATGTAGTTTTTTTAAGTTTTTGATATGTGAATTATAAATTCATTATATTTTGAACCCAATAAGATTAGGATAAATAGAGTACTTTTGAGTTGTATTATGTTATGGGGTGAAAGATGAGTTTGTGGTAGAAATTTATTAATGGATAAAACTATAATTATAGATTTTTTATATCTCCTTATGATCTTATCCAATCTCATAAATAAATTCCTCAACATTTATAAAAGGAACTTAGAACAAAAATGTTGTCCTAGATGGTACCTTAGATCATCACAAATTTATAGCTTTGGGATTGGTGGCCTTTTCATATCCATGTTCTCTAACACTCTCCATCTGATATTGATGGTTATATTTATCTTCCATATCCATATTTTCCTACATGGAACCCTAGTATGTGTTATTTTCGGTAACCTTCATACTTACCACTCTTTATTTTAAATAGAGGCCTCATTAATCCATTTTTCAATGTGGGATTTCAACTATGATATTTTCAAATGTCAACCCCAATTTTCCAATACCGAGCATAAATTGCGAGGATGCAATTTATTTAAAGAGGGTAGAATGTAACACCCCAAGATGTCATGGTACGCTTCTCTTTGAATAATACAATAGCGTGTGTTATACACAACTTCGAGTTCTAACATGCCACAACCAATCATACTAGCCATTAAGAATAGTAATACCAACTTTTTTTAATTTTATACATTTTATCATTCATAATGAACTTCATTTTTGGATTTGGAATATCGAAATTATCTTAGGGTGAAATTTTGGTACTTTTCGGATAACATTCAAATTTTTGATGAATAGTGAAAATTACTAAATTTTAATTAAAAACAACTTTTTTAATAGAAATAATTAATAGTGATAAATTATGAATTTGAGTGGTTTTAAAGTATATTTAGAATATATTTTTACCATTTAACACAATGTTGTTCATTGGACATAATTTCACATTTAAACTTGACATAAATAAGTGTCAATCTTTTGATATTTATTATTTCTTAAAAACACGCTATTTGTTTTTACAACAGAAATTAATTTAAATTAATTAATGCAACTTATATGTTTTGAATTTGGTAAAATAGAAGTCATTTTTTAATTCATAATATCAAATATATCTTAGGTCGAATTTTTGTTGTTTTTCTGAGAAACATCAATTTTTGATGAATAGTGAAAAACACTGAGTTATTTGTTAAAACCGATTTTTTTATTTAAATAATAATTTATTTTATTTAAATTAATTTATGTAAAAATATATACATAATAATTATATAATATCATTTTAATTCATTGGAGTCAGTTTATAATAATTTTAGATATATAAAAATTTTATTGAACTTTTCACAGTCTTTTACCCACCACTTTGGAGAATTTGAAAATTTCCATAAAAATTAATTTTACCACTTCTGTGAGTTTAATTTAGAAAATCCTAGGGACATGGTTAATATCAAGGATTAAAATGTGGTTTCATGAGATGAAAATAATTTTTGGTGAATAGTGACTTTTTACTTTTATTTACCACGGTTAAATGTAAATAGGATAATTAGGGGTAAAAATGATATTAATATTACCCTCAAACATGTCCTAATTCTATTGGACAAGTTTATCTCGTCCAAAAAAAACCTTGGGAATAAAATATTATCATTTAGGTCCACTTGGATTAGATTAATACATTTATTATTATTTAATTCAAAGAAGAGTTAAAAGAGTTAAAATCAAAGTTTAATAACAAAAATATTTTTAATATATGTTTTTACATAAGATAAATTCGATTATAAATATTAATTAGAAAGATAAAAATATTTCCTACATCATGGTATTTTATTTATAATTTTTAGACATTAAATAAATAAATTTATTTATGACACAATGATGATGTAGTAATTACCTTATTCATGAAAGAATCAAATAAATGGTATTATAAATATTAAAATAAATATAATTTCATAGTTTTTATGACATCCACGAATTTTCTAGGTGAATATGACATGTTAAGATAGATTCAATGTATTTATTTTTGAATTAATCATGTTTTTATTATTTTATCATAAAAACAAATACCAAATAGTGTCAAAATTGACAAAAAATAGTTTTTAAAAAAATATTATATTATTAATTGATATAATGGTCCTAAAAATCTAAGGTTCTTCCAAAAGACTTATATAATAATATATATGAAATTAATGAACCAATTGGGGTTCTATTGGTAGTATATAGTATGTTTATTAACCATATATTGTAAAAATACAAGAAGAAATGGTAAAAGTTAAATTATTTAACTTAGAGTTAAAACTAAATGATAAGGTTAAAATGGTAACCTAAACTTGTCTAAAACCTGTTGGTTGAGATTTTTTTTGACCTATACCCACCTTAGAATTTAAATAATCAACTTTGGAGCCATTAGAAACCGAATATGAATTTATTATAAAATAATATTTTAGGTTTTTCCTAAGGTGCCCCTCACCCCTCTTATAAAAGGGCACTCCCCCTTTTCTCTAATTCACACCTTCTAAGCCATTTGGATCGGCCAAACCCTACCCAAATACCCTATCAACTATCCTCCCTTCAACCTAGATGCCTTAGTTTGATCATAAATCCAACCTATGGAGCCCTTTTGATCAAGTTAAAAGGAAGAACCCGACGAAGAGGTAATGATTTCACCACCCTCTTTGAAGATCCTTTATTCTTCCACTTCCTTTTTCTTTGTTGTTTACATTGTAATATAATAAATCCAGTATATTCTATATACTATGATGTTATTATAATTATGGTACAACCAAATTCATTATTTTATCCACCCTTTGAATGACATGTCACCATACATGCGTACATACGGCTTACCGTCTCCACGTCATGGTGTAATTGTTATTCAATACATTATTATTTGGATGGGTATAATAATAATGTGTATTTGATAAATATAACATGATAAGTATTATTTATATATTATATACCATCCAATTATATATTATATTAATATCAAAAGAATGATATTTTCGCTCGTGCATACGTACGGATTACCGTCTCCACAACGCGATGAGATTCATTTCCAAGTTCACCATTCATCGACGATTATAAAAATATATATTACTAATAAGTATGTAATATATGACATAATAATTATATTTGAGATATATATATTTATATATATAATTATTTATGTACTTAAATATATATATAAGTATTTATATACTTATATATATAAGTATTTATGTACTTACATATATTATATACAGCGTTTATGCGTACGTGCGAACAACCGTCTCCATAAATGGTGTTTTCCATTTCATATATACGCCAATTATAAATATTTATATTATAAATATATATTATAAATAAATCATGTTTTATATTCTGGAAGTATTTAAATCATTATCTAAGTGATACAATCCAGAGTAACATGTTAAAACACGTACGATAAAGAAAGCGATTATTACCCGAAATATTAATATAACATAGAAATTATTATTAAATGGGTAGTATAAAGTAATAAATAAATAATTTATGATATCATAAATATTAAAATGGTTCTGGTATAATTTAATAACATACTATATTATTCATACAGGAGGCTAAACATACCCTCAACTAAAGGAAAGCGCAAGGTAAGGGGTTTTCATCTCACTCTTTATTCCCGTGAGATTCATGCCATATTGCCACTATTACCTTTTGTGTGGTGTATATACTGCCCATAATTGTATTCCTTGTGTAATAAACTTTAATATATGTGTATTTACATATTCATTATATGATACCTCTTTTATGGGGTGTATGTTTTTTAAGTTACCAAATTGGTAAGGGTTAATTTCACAATCTCTTTATTATTATAGGTTATTTTTATGTAAGTATCTACTGGGAAATATTTATTATTCATGTCCATGTTTTATGAAAGAGTCTTCAAAGGGATTATTTTAAGGTACTTTTAACTAAATCATCATTTCAAATTTTTTAAATATTTATTCTTCTAAATCTTTCTCATTAATGTCCATGTCTTCAAAATGGTTTTTAAGTATTTATTTATATAGACATGAATGTTTTTAAAATTTTAATTCCTTTAAAAATTTTCAAAGTGGTATAGGAAACTTTTATTCAAAAATTTATTTAAATGACTTCTTTTCCAAATTGTGTGAATTTTATATGTTTTAATGTAAATGGGGTATTTCTCTCAAAGGTTTTTACAAATCATTTTCATCAACATCAAAATCCTTTAATGGATTTTAAACTTGTTTTGAAGTTGATTTATCATGATAAAAATCTTCCATATTGTGTTGAAGGTTTTTTGATATGTTTGACTATGGATGTTTTATTTTTATACCATCCATGGGTTATAGGTTAATTATTGACATTTCATATGCTAGTTTTAATACGAATTTTTATGTTATGTTTAGACCTTTTCATATGAGGAATGCATTGGACTTAGTAAGTGACGGGTGGAGCCCGCTATAGCTCCTCGATGCATCGGTAGGTCTCATGAGACAAACTAGTGTCTTGGCATGAGGCCTTAACAAAATCTTATTTGTAGTATTGGCACGAGGCCTTGTCTACTTGGTTATGATAGTCTGTCATTATGCATTCCATCGTTATGAAAGTGTTTATTGATATTTTGTGTTATTATTCGATTAGTAGAATATCCATGTGAATAAGTAAATGGAATTATTTCATTTTATTTCTACCATATTATGCTGAAGTTCAAGTTTAAAAGGCTTTTGTTTTAGTTTTATACATTGCCTTAAATTTTTGTGCTTATTTTTGAAAGTTTCCGCTGTATTGCTTACCCTTACTGAGCATTTGATCTCACCCCTTTCTATGATTTATTTTCCCAGGATTCCAAGAAGAGTATGGTGATTGATATATAAGGTTAATCCAGGGGAATAATGGTGTTCATAAAAGATTATTTATGTTGTTTTGTATGTTATAAATTGTAATGTAACATTCTTGTATGTAATATATTTTTCCAATACTACTAAACTGATTGTTCCTTTGGGACTTGATTCCTTGTCATCATGCCAATGTATTAAAATAATGCACCGACTCTGGGTAACTAGGGTCAGGGCGTTACAGTTAAGCATTGTTGTAAAAACTTCCCGATGACCGCATGCCTTTGAAAATTAGGTCACTCATGGATATAGAACCATTGGGGGTATTTGATTCCATGAATAAACCCTATTGGAAACCTCTAAAAATGGATATGGATATGTGTTTGATGTAAATTTTATTCAACCAATACCATGAAACTCCACTCCAAATCCACATGGAATTCAGGGATGAAACAAAATTGGAGTACTCTGTATGAATCCTTAACCAAGATAATAGTGTGACCCACATTTTAGGCCCCTTTTTCTCTAAAAATAAAATATGATAAAATAAGATAATCAATCATACATGTTCTTGTTTAAAAGAGATGATGCTTTGATGGGGTTTTCTTGCTTGTGTTTTTCATCTATTTATAAGAACTTTATCTTATAAATCCCTTCAATATAATGGTGTAATTTTTTTCCATGGATGTAATCCCTAGATACTATTCCTATTGATTATTCATCCAAGTAGATTACACCATCATCATCCCACCATTTTTAACATCATGTATCGAATGCACTGGTTTAGGAGTAGCTCCAGAATGGTATAATCATGAACTTGGAGGCCACCCGATAGGTCCTCTAGTTCATGAATCCCCACCAATTTCCCAACTAGTAGGTTCCAATGGTCTAAAATTGGGTGACATATATCATCATCTTCAAAGATTCCAAGATTTTATCCCTAGAATACTACAACCATTCTATTCCTTATCTTAGGGAGGTGGATCAAGAGGCCATATATGACCTCATCCAGAAGACACAATGTTCCTTACAAATGGAACTCACCAACATTCATCACCACCAAATACACAAGGCAGTGAACCCTCAACATGATAAGGGTACCATCCTAGGTAGTATATCCAAGGTCATTTAGACCTGGGTTTTCATGAAGGCCTATCGGGGTAGAACCGGTCAAGAGGGAGTAGGTCCACACCTCTGTCCCCTCTAGAGAATCCATCTAATCAAATTTGGTGGTAAATTGAATGTGGGAACACACACCCGCCCACCCCAATTCATCAAGCCAATAGAGTTCTTGGAATCATCCAAATAATCACATCATTAAAATACAATGAAAAACCATGTGCATGAACATACACCAACCCGTACTAATCAATCATGTCAACATAATCCTTTGGAATCAATCCAAGAAGCACTCCAAAAAATTCTGAGAGAAAACTACAAGAATGAACATACACATGCCTAAAAAAATAAAGCCTAGAAGTATACTCATCTAGAACCAATCAAATAATATATCCAAACAATTCCGGTGGTAAACTGCACGAAGGAACATACACCTACCTTCAATAATCAACCTTCCAGAAAACTCATCTGGAAGTACTCAAAGAATCCCACCAACCAATTCTAGTAGAAAACCATGAGATGAAACATGAACCATATTTCACTAATCAATATTGTTATAAGACTCATCTGGTAGAAATAAAATAAGACCACCAACCAATTCCAGCTACAAACAGTGATAAGAACATACACCTACCTTCACTCACCAAACCTACCATCAGCTTCTTCTATAAGAACTCAATGAATTCCGCCAACCACATTTGGTAGTAAGTGGAAAGTAGGTGAACACACCTTCTTGCATTCATCAAGATTACCTTCAGTCTCATCTTCAAGGACTCAGAGAAGTTATTCGTAAATTATCAGCAAATAATAGGGGTCAGACCCAACTCTTTGCCTCCACATATGTGTACTATCAGTATTAAATGATATGAATGGGATGATAGGAGTAGGCACATATCCATAATCCATAAATGGAATGGGAATATATCCAAATTCTATTCATTAAGTCACCAATAATATCTTGAAAATGGTGAAAGGGAAGATGAAAATAATTTCCCGCATCCTAGAGACCAGCTAGGAAATCATAATGGTAAAAATTGAACTGCTAGAGGGATGGACACACATCTTCATCCCCAAAAATGGGGTGGCTCGCCAGCATGACATCCTATAACTGACACACACCACTACTCACATCCAGGAGGCTCATGGGAAAAACTCTCTCATGGTATATGTTATTTTTCGACCCCAATTTCCCAAAGATTATGCATTATTGAATAACATTTCCATGATACAAGGAATCATGTCCCGAAATACCGATTAGTTTAGTATCCTAGGAAGTAAAAGATACATTCAGACGTTTTACATTACATCATGAAATAAAAACATCAACAACATTTTGTACCCTTTTGAACACACTTATATCCTTATCCTATCTTTACAGGTCAACCATAAAATACTAACTCACATACTAGGAAAAACAAAACATAGAAAGGAGTGAGCTCAAATTCTCAGTAAGGATAACAATATAGTGGAAACTTTAATAAATAATCATAAACATTTAAGGAAATGTATAAGACTAAAACAAAAGACTTTTAAACTTAAACTTCAGGATGATATGGTAAAGATAACATCAAATAATTCAATTTACTTGTTCTCGTGTATATTTTACTAGTCGAATAATCACATTAAATATCAATAGACACTTTCATAAGGATGGAATGCATAATTCAAAACTTCATAACCATATATTCAAGGCCTTGTGCCAAGACTACAAATAATATTTTGTCAAGGCCTTGTTCCAAGACACTAGTTTGTCTCATGAGACCTACCAATGCATCGAGGAGCTATAGTGGGATCCACCCGTCACTTTATCCATAAACCATGAATCATATAAGAATAACACATCCACACTCAAAAATATCACAAAAACTTCAATACAATATGGAATATTATTATCATAATAAATAAACTTCAAACAACATTAAAATCCATCAAAGGATGTTGACATAGATGAAATCAAAACTTTTTTATAGAAATATCACTTTCTTTTTTGAAATCATTTAAAAGTCATTTAATTATAAAAGAAACCATTTATTTTGAAAATATTATTATAATATTTTAATTGAAGCTTCGACAATGTTATAACGGCAGAAACTAGTTTCACTCACTGTATAAGTTAAAAAAACATTCTTACCTAATTTTTTTCAAAAATGTCATAAAGTACCTTATTTGGAAAACGATGGAAAGATTAATTTCAAAACATATAAGGTAAAACAAGGGTATAAATTAATTTTACCCATTGTCCAGTAAATAGTAAAAACGTTTTGAAATAATTTTTTTAAGAAAACATGGATGTGGATGATAAAGAGGTCCCAGTAGATACGTACCTAAAAACAACCTCGGATAATAAAGAGATTGTGAAATTAACCCTTACCTTGTACTTTTACTTGGTCTAGGGTACATTAACCTCCTATATAATATTTAAATAATTGTTATTAAATTATACAATAACTATATACATAAATATTAAATCATATATGATCCTCTAATGTCACTTTGTTAATAATATTTTAGTAGTATCATCGTTTCAGGTGTTAACTAATCCATTTTCCTTTATATGATCGGTTACATAAGTAATATTTGTTATGGATAGGATGTATTTTATTCATATACAGTATGATATTAAGTTCTTAGATATTGTTTTTCATAATAAAATTAAAATTATTCTTGAATGATTACGATGGGGAATGAATCTCATCGCATTTGTGGAGATGGTAATATGTACGTACGCACGAGCGACAATATCATTATATTGATGGTGAAATCATATGTAATTGGATGGTATATAATATATTCATAATTAATAACATTTTATATTTATTATTTAAATAATTTATACTCATTATTATACTCATAAAAATAATGAAGTGTTTGAATAAAAAACTACACCACGACGTGAAGACGGTAAGCCGTACATATGCACGTATGATGACTTTGTCATTCATATAATGGATAGAATATTGAATATCATTGTACCATTTTTATAATAACATAAAATTATATAGAATATACTGAATTTATTATTTTATAATGGAAACAATAAAGAATGAGGAAGTGGAAGAAGAAAATAACTTGAAAGAGGTGATGAAATATTTACCTCTTCTCCGGGTTATTTCTTTTGATTTGATCAAAAGGGATCCTTAGGTTGGATTTCTGACCAAAGGAAGGTCTATATAATTAAGGGAGTAAATTTGGGAGGATATTTGGGCATGGGTTCACTGAGCCAAATGGATTTGGAGGTGTTAAATTATGATAAGGGGAAGTACACTTTTACAATAGAGGTGAGGTTCACTTTAGGAAAAGCTTGAAATATTATTTTATAATAAAATAATTTTCAGTTTATAATGGTTCATAAATGAATTATTTCAAGTATAAGGTGAGTATGGGTCTAAAACCTCTCAACCAATAGGTTTTAGACAGTTTTAAGTCACTATATTAACCTTATATTTTAGATTTAACTCTTAGTTAAGCAGTTTGACATTTACCACGTCTCTTTGTATTTTTATATTATATGGTTAATAAACTTACAATAAAGCTCCAAGAGAACCCCAAGTGGTTAATAATTAATATATATAACCGTAACTAAGTCCCTTGGCCGAAACTTAGATTTTTAGGAATATTATTTCAATTAATAATATAGTATTTGTTTTAAAAACTCAATTTTGTCAATTTTGACACTATTTTGTATTTGGTTTTTGTGAGAATCATAACAGTATGATTACTTAAAAAAATTATTTAATCAACCCTAACAAGTCATATTAAAATATAAAATTAGTTTAATTCATCAAAAGTCTAAAATTACATTTATTTAGATATTTATAATATCAATTATTTTAATCTTTCATTAATAAGGTAATTACTGCATCATCATTGTGTCATAAATAATCTATATTATTTAATGTAAAAAAATTATAAATAAAATACCATTATTTAGGGAATATTTTTATCTTTATAATGAATATTTATAGTCGGATTTATTTTATTTATAACCTTATATTAAAAATGGTTTATTTATTAAACTTTAAATTTAACTCTTTTAACTCTTCTTTAAATAAAATAATAATAAATGTCCTAATCTAATCCAAATGGACCAAATAGGATCATATTTTATTCCTAAGATTGTTTTTGTTCGAATTATACTTATCCAATAAAAATATGACTTGTGTTATGGTAATTATGATATCATTTTTACCCTTAATTACCCTATTTACTTTTAACCATGGTAAATAAAAACCAAAAGTTACTATTCACCAAAACTATTTTCATCTTATTGAACAACATTTTACTTAATGATATTAACTATGTCCCTATTATTTTTTAAATTCAACTCACAGAAGTGGTAAAATTATTTTTTATGCAAATTTTCAAATGCTTCTAGGAGGTGGGTAAAAGACGGTAAAAAGTTCAATAAAATTTTTATATATTTAAACTTATTATAAAATGACTCCAATGAATTAAATTGAACTTATATAGGTATTATGTATCTATTTTTACAAAAAATAAATTTAAATAAAATAAATATTTATTTAAATAAAAAGTCGGTTTAACCAATAATGTAGTGTTTTTCACTATTCATCAAAAATTGAAAGTTTTCAGAAAAATACCAAAAATTCACCCTAAGATAATTTCAATATTATGAATTCCAAAATGAATTCCATTTTGAAAAAAAATTATAAAATTTCAAAAAGTGGTTATTACTATTCATAATGACTAGTTTGATTGGTCGCGGTGTGTTAGAATCTCGAAGTTGCGTACAATGAAAGCTATTGCATTATTCAAAGGGAAACGCACCGTGGAAGCTTGTTGTGTTACATTCTTCCCTCATTCAAATAATTTCATCCTCGAAATTTCTATAATACTACCGCATAAAAAAGATTTGGTTGGTTCTTCATCATAAGTTCTTCTAGTTTCCACGTTGCCTCTTTCATCTTGTGGTTTCTCCATAGAACTTTTACCAGACGAGTCGTCCGGTTTCTCATCACTTGTTCTCTTGTATCAAGAATTTTGAGAGGCTACTCACAATAAGACTGATCAAGTTCTAGTTCAATTTCTTCATAGGTGAGTACATGTATTGGTTCAGACATGTATTTTCTCAACAGTGATACGTGGAACACATCATGAACTTTGGAGTGACTTGGATGAATTTCCAAATTATAAGCTACAAATATAATTCGTTCTAGAATTTCAAAAGGTCTGATGTACCTGGGACTCAATTTACCCTTCTTACCAAAATTTATAACACCCTTCCATGGATATACCTTCAAGAAAACATGATCTCCAGCCTGAAATTCCAAATCCTTCCTTCAGTTATCGATATTGATCTTTTGCCTGATTTGAGCTTCTTTGATGTGGGTTTTGATAACATTCACATTTTCCATCATTTCCTCAACAAGTTCTGGGCCTATGTGTTTTCTTTCACCAACCTCATCCCAAGAAGTTGGTGTGCGATATCTCTTTCCATATAACGCTTCATATGGTGCCATCTGAATACTTGAATGGAAGCTATTGTTATAGGAAAATTTTACCAGAGGTAAATTTTGATCAAACATACCTTGAATGTCAAGGGAGAAAGATCTCAACATGTCTTATAAGGTTCGAATAGTCCGTTCCGATTGTCCATCAGTTTGAGGGTGGTAGGAAGTTCTCAAAAGAAGTTCAGTATCCAGGGCCTTATGAAGACATTTACAGAATCTTGATGTAATATGTGAATCACGATCAGAAACAATTTTTAGGGGTACACCATAGAGTCTTACAACTTTATTAATATATAGTCTTTCTAGATGATCAAGTGGTAAATCATCTCTTATATAAAGAAAATGTGTTGACTTGGTAAGACGGAAAATAATAACCCATATTGCATCATTCCTTCTAGGAGTCTTTGGTAGCCCCCTAAAAATTTCGATCGTAAAATTATCCCATTTCCACTCAGGTATGGGAAGTGGTTGCATGACTCCTACAGGATGTTTCCTTCCATATTTCACTTTTTTACAAACCATACATCTTGACACAAAATCTGTAATCTCCCTATTAATGGTGTCCCACCAAAAATGTTCCTTCA
Organism: Viscum album; assembly: GCA_963277665.1. Taxonomy (NCBI): domain Eukaryota; kingdom Viridiplantae; phylum Streptophyta; class Magnoliopsida; order Santalales; family Viscaceae; genus Viscum; species Viscum album. The sequence continues at coordinate 1,140,864,583 of OY728159.1, read as the reverse complement.
AAATATCTATACATCTTGGTTCTCCCAGGGTGTATAGAGAAATTGGAGCTATGAGCATCATCCAATAATTCCCTTTTTAGATAAAGTATATTAGGAACTCCAAGTCTCTTCCCAAATTTTAAAATTCCATCTCAATATATGAAGTCACTCATTCTCCCATCATTCACAACTTTAATATTTTTCTTGAAATTCCTCATCATCATTCTGAGAACTTTTTATCCTTTCTAGTAAACATGGATTTCAAACCATTTGAAAAATCATTGATGTTTCACCTTCCATGGTTATTCCCATATCTATCTTTAATAGATCCTTGAAAATGGGATCCTTTTTAACTCTCATCTTATTCAAAACTCCATGATCCTTTCTGTCAAATAATCGTCCGCCTTATTTTCCTTCCCTGGGTGGTAGTGTATAGTGCAATCACAATCCTTGAGTAGTTCAAGCCATCTCCTTTGCCTCATGTTGAGTTATTTTTGTGAGAAAATATACTTAAAACTCTTATAATCAGTATAAATATCAAATTTTTCACCATAGAGATAGTGTCTCCATATTTTTATAGCACAGATTACAGCTGCTAACTCAATATCATGAGTGGGATAGTTTTTCTTATAAATTTTAAGTTTTGTGATGCATAGGAAATAACTCTATCATTCTACATAATGAAACAACCAATTCCTTTCTTTGAAGCATCACTATAAATAATAGAACCATCATTCCTTGTTGGTAGAGTTAATATAGGATAATTAACTAATCATCTATTCAGTTATTCAAAACATTCTTCACACTCTTTTTTCAAAACAAATTTAACCTCTTTACGTGTGATCTTTGTTAATGGGTTCACCAACCGTGAAAAATTAGGGATAAAACTTTTATAATAACCTAATAAACCAAAAAAGTTGTATACCTCAGTTATACTCATCCTTGCTGGCCATTCGTGGATTGCCTTGGTCTTCGAAGGATCAACAGAGATTCCATCCTTAGAGACAATATGGCCAAGAAAATAAATCTCTTGAAACTAGAATTCACACTTTCTAAACTTCCCATATAATTCATTTCTTCTAAGAGTCTTTAGAATACTCTCAAGTGATTTTCATGATCTTCATAGATTTTGGAGTATACCAAGATATCATCAATAAATACCACTACAAAGTCATCAAGATATTCTTTGAAAACACTATTTATTATATCTATGAAGACATAGGGTTCATTAGTCAATCCAAAAGGCATTACTGTAAACTCATAATGATCGTACCTAGTTCAAAATACTGTTTTCAGAATGTCTTCCTCCTTCACACACAACTGATGATATCCAGATCGAAGTTCAACCTTTGAAAAATATTGATCTCCATGAAGTTGGTCGAATAAATCATCTATGCGAGGTAGGGGATACTTGTTCTTTATGGTTATATCATTGATCTCCATGTAGTCAATGCATAACCTCATATATCCGTCTTTATTCTTAAAAAAAAGGATAGGGGATTCCCATGGAGACATGATGGGGCGAATAAATCCCATATTTCTCAATTCTTCTAGTTGTTTTTTTAGTTCCATTAATTCCACAGTGTCCATTCTATAAGGGGTATTTGATATGGGGCTTGAACTAGGAATTAAATCAATGGAAAACTCAATTTCTCATTCTAGAGGATGTACAGGTAAATCATCTAGAAACACATCATTATATTATTGCACAAAAGGTATGTCCTCTATTCAAACATTATTTTCCTCACCCGTAATTATTTCATTCTCATCCTCCCAATAATTGAATTTAGTAGAGCTACTGGGGTGGATCTAGATAAGAATCAGATGGTGATATTTTTTCTCTAAAGATAAGGTACTCCTTATCATCATCGAGAATTGTAACCTATTTCCTCTTAAGATATATTCTTTCATCATGGTCTAAAATCCAATCTATACCAAAGATTATATCTAATTCAATTATGTGTATGAAGATGAGATCAGTAGAAAAATAAAATTTATATGCCCTAATGGGAACCGATTCACAAAACATTGTTTCAATGGTACTTCCCTTAATAGTTTTAATTGACAAATCCCTTGTTAAATAAAATTGGAAATATCTAATTTTCTTAGAAAACTTGGAAGATATGAAAAATTGCGATGATAGAGAATCAAATAAATCATTGGATAAACTTGAGGAAACCATTAAATTACCTTCCACCACGTCTTTCGGAGCTTCAACCTTAGAAGTAGTGATCGCATAAGCTTTTCCTTGCTCCCTTGGCCTTTTTTGAGGTTGGTTATCTTGGCGCTTAGGACATTCATTTTCATAATGCATCTTTTCTCTAAAATTGTAGCATTCAACATTGACAGCTTCTTTCCTTCCATTGCAATCATGAGCTTGGTGGCCTTTTTCACCACACTTGTAACAGACTCTCATTCCCTTCAAGAAAGTACCGTGGTGTTTCTTCCCACATTTACCGTAGGATGGATATTTTACTTTTCTTTTCTTCCCCTTTATTTTCGTTCCTAGAGTGTTTATCAGATCTCTTCTTCTCCTACTTTTCTTTAAAGTCGTAAGACTTAGAGAATTCTTTTTTTGTCTTGATAGCACATGAGAAAATATCTTCGTATGATAAGAAGGATTTTGAGACTAATTCTCACCAGAGAAATGGTTTTAACCCATCAAATAATCAATGAATATTACTTCTTAGGTTATGTATATAATCTACAGCATGCCTTGTTAACCCTATAAAGTTAGCCTCATACTTTGCGGCATTCTCATCCTCCTTTTTCCTCAGACTTAGAAATTGTCTTTCCATATCCACTAGATATTCACGAGGAAAGTATTTTTCTAAGAAAATATCTTTGAACTCCCTCCATTATATGTTTGATACTTCTTCATCTTCATTTCTATTTTTCATCAATGACCACCATGGATCTACATCCCCCGTGAGGCAATAAAGTGTCATGACAACTTTTTACCTTTCTCTACTCCCCAAAGCATGAAATATTTTTTCTAAGGAACTTATCCATTGCTCAGATACTAACAAATTTGTACTCCCATTGAATGTTGTTGGTTTTTGAATCATGAATCGGTAAAACATTGATCCTCCGCATTGTGGGTCAGGTTGCTCCATACGGGTAAGGTTATAATTCATAACCTGAGTGAGTTGTCCCAGTATGGTGATAAGTTGATCAGAACTAGTTGCATCAACAGCTTGACTATAATTATCTTGAGTAGGATGGAAATCCCTACATGGATTACATGAATTGATATGGTTTCCATTCATTCCACTAGGCTCCATTTCTAAACAATGTCATATAGTAGATTATTTTATGAATCGCAATACATAATTCCAAACTTGTAAAACACTTAACAAAAATTGAACTGTTTATGGATATAATCCATAATCATAAAAATATTTTCTTTGAGGAGTTATATACTCATAAACCCTTTAAAATGGTTTGTAAATAAAATGAGAATTATCTTAAGAAAATCCCCCGAGAGTGTCGTAACCAAGAGTGCAACAAGGCCCATTGTCGTGCCCTAGTTCCCATTCGAGTCTAGCTTAAAGTGGTTTCTTTGGGTTTTACCACTAGGTACATCAATTATAGAGCTTCCTCTACCTGCTCGTATCCAGATAGGGATGTATTTCATGGAAAACTCACAAAATCTATATAGTACCAAAATTATAGGAAGCACTTCTATACTAATCCTCAAAGTCTATCTTAGGGTAGTGTTCTCTAATAAGAGTTTTTCTAAACCTAGTTTCTAAGGTTTGTACTAAAATTCCTATGATAACAATGGTAATTCCCCGACCTTAGTTACCTAGAGTCGGTGCATTATTATATAACATTTTAATGATACAAGGAATCATGTCCCGAAAGACTGATTTGTTTATTGTCCTTATAAGTACTAGATATATTCATAAGCTTTACATTAAATCATGAAATAAAGCATCAAGAACATTTTTTCCCTTTTGAACACACTTATATCCTTAGACTATCCCTTTAGGTCAACTATAAAATACTTCTTCACATCTTGGAAAAAATAAAACAAAGAAAGGGGTGAGCTCATATACTCAGTAAGGATAACAATATAGCAGAAACTTTCATAAATAAGCATAAACATTTAAGGAAATTTATAAGACTAAAACAAAAGCCTTTTGAACTTAAACTTAACCATGATATGGAAAAGGTAAAATAAAATAATTTCATTTACTTATTCACATGGATATTCTACTAGTCGAATAATCACATGCAACATCAATAGACACTTTCATAATGATGGAATGCATAATCCTAGACTTCATAACCACACAGTCAAGGCCTTGGGCCAAGACTACAAATAAGATTTTGTCAAGGCCTTATGCTAAGACACTAGTTTGTCTCATGATACCTACCAATTCATTGGGGAGCTATAGAGGGCTCCACCCATCACTTACTAAGTCCAATGCATTCCTCATATGAAAAGGTTTAAACATAACATAAACATTCGTATTAAAAGTTTCATACAAAATGTCAATAATTTATCAATAAACCATGAATGGTATAATAATAACACATCCACGGTAAAAAATATCACAAAACCTTCAATAAAATATGGAAGATTTGTATCATAATAAATCAACTTCAAACAAGATTAAAATCCATCAAAGGATGTTGACATAGATGAAATTAAAACTTTTTTTAGAGAAATATCTCCTTCTATTTTGAAATCATTTAAAAGCCATATAATTATAAAAGAAAACATATATTTTAAAAATATTCTAATATTCTTTTAAGGGAATCTTCTACGATGTTATAATGGAAGAAAACTGCAGCACTCGCCCTATAAGTTAAAAAAATATTCTTACCTTAATTTTATCGAAAAGGATATAAAGTAACTTGTTTGGAAAACAAAGGAAAGATTAATTTAAAAACAAATAAGGTCAAATAAGGGTATAAATGAATTTAACCCATTGACTAGTAAATATTAAAAATGTTTTGAAATACATTTTTTAAGAAAACACGGATGTGGATGATAAAGAGGTCCTATTAGATACTTATGTAAAAACAACCTCAGATTATAAAGAGATTGTAAAATTAATCCTTACCTTGTAATTTTCCTTGGTTAAGGGTAAATTAACTTCTTTTATAATAGTTAAATAATTGTAATTAAATTTAAAAGAACTATATACATAAATATGATATCATATATGATCCTCTAATATTTCTTTGTTAATAATATTTTAGTAGTATCAACGTTTCGGGTGTTAACTGATCTGTTTCCCTTTATATAATTGGTTACGTAATCCATGTTTGTTATGGATAGTATGTATTTTATTCATATACATAATTATATTAAGTTATTAAAAATTATTTTTTATCATAAAATGGAAATTATTCTTGAATTATTACGATGGGGAATGAATCTCATCGCGTTCGTGGAGACGGTAATCTGTACGCACGCACGAGCGACAATATCATTATATTGATGGTGAAATCGTATGTAATTGGATTTTATATCATATATACATAATAAATAACAAGTTATATTCATTATTTACATCATTTATACTCATTATTATATCCATACAAAAAATGAAGTGTTTTAATAACAAACTACACCACGACGTGGAGACGGTAAGTCGTACGTATGCACATATGGTGACTTTTTCATTCATATGATGAATATAATATTGAATATGGTTGTACCATTTTTATAATAAAATAATAGTACATAGAAGATACTGGAGTTATTATTTTATAATGGAAACAATAAATAAAGAGAAAGTGGAAGAAGAAAATAACTTGAAATAGGTGATGAAATATTTACCTCTTCTTTGGGTTCTTCCTTTTTATTTGATAAAAAGGGATCCTTAGGTTGGATTTATGACCAAAGGAAGGCCTATAGGATTAAAGGATGAAAGTTGGGAGGATATTTGGGTGGGGTTTTTTCAGACAAATGTGGCTTTGGAGGTGTGAAATTAAGAGAAGGGGAAGTACCCTTTTATAAGAGAGGTGAGGGTCACTTTAGAAAAATCTTAAAATATTATTTTATAATAAAATCATTTTCGGTTTCTAATGGCTCAAAAATGAATTATATAGGGTATAAGATAGTTATGGGTCAAAAAAATCTCAACCAATATGTTTTAGATAGGTTTATGTCACTATATTAACCTTATCTTTTAGATTTAACTCTTAGTTAAATAGTTTTACATTTACCATGTCTCTTTCTATTTTAATATTATATGGTTAATAAACATACTATAAACTTACAAGAGAACCCAAAGTTGTTAATTATTAATATATATAACCTTATTTAAGTCCTTTGGTCTAACCTTATATTTTTAGGAATATTATAACAATTAATAATATAGTATTTGTTTTAAAAACTCAATTATGTCAATTTTGACCTTATTTAGTATTTGGTTTTTGTGAAAATTATAACAGAATTATTACTTCAAAAAAAATTATTTAATCAACTCTAACATGTCATATTAACCTATAAAAGTATTTTAATTCATCAAAATTCTCAAATTTCATTTATTTGGATATTTATAATATCAATTATTTTAATCTTTCATTAATAAGGTAATTACTGCATCATCATTGTGTCATAAATAAATTAAATTATTTAATTTATAAAAATTATAAATAAAATACCATTATGTAGGAAAACGTTTTATCTTTCTAATTAATATTTATAGTAAAATTTATTTTATTTATAACCCTGTATTAAAAATGGTTTAGTTATTAAACTTTGAATTTAGCTCTTTTAACTCTTCTTTAAATAAAATAATAATAAATATCCTAATCTAATCCAAGTGGACCAAAAAGGATCATATTTTATTTATAAGGTTTTTTTTGGTCAAATTATACTTATCCAATAGAATTAGGACATGTGTTAGGGTAATTATGATATCATTTTTACCCTTAAGGACCCTATTTACTTTTAACCGTGGTAAATAAGTCAAAAGTTACTATTCACCAAAAATTATTTTAATCTTATTGAACTAAATTTTACTTACTGATATTAACCATGTAGCTTGGATTTTTGAAATTCAACTCACAAAATTGGTAAAATTAAATTTTATGCAAATTATCAAATGCTCCTAGGAGGTGGGTAAAAGACGGTAAAAAGGTCAATAAACTTTTTATATATCTAAAATTATTATAAAATGACTCAAATAAATTACATTAATATTATATAGGTATTATTTTTCTATTTTAACCTAAAATAAATTTAAATAAAATGTTGGTTTAAACCAATAACGCAGTGTTTTTCACTATTCATCAAAAATTGAAAATTTTCAGAATAATACCAAAAATTCACCCGAAGCTAATTTCGATATTCTAAATTCCAAAATGAAGTCCATTTTGAATAATAAAATTTATAAAATTACAAAAATTGGGTATTACTATTCATAACTTCTAGTTTGATTGGTCGCGATGTGTTAAAATCTTGAAGTTGCGTACAATGAAAGATATTGAATTATTCAAAGGGAAACGTACCATGGAAGCTTGGGGTGTTACAATATATAGAAAATTGGATCGAGAACATACACCTATTCCAATAGGAGTTAATCATCCCATTCCAATGGACACTATAAGGTAGGCATAAACCCCTTCCAAAATTCCAGGAGTTTATCAATAAATCCTGAAAGCAACATGGGATCCAATCAAGAAATATTTCATACCTGAAAACCACTTCCCTAGAAAGTGGTCCAAAATATTCACAAAAAATCATCTAAGAATAAGATTCAGTAGAGATGACTGTAAAATGAAGAGATATTGTATGATCCTTCTCTACTTAATGTTATAATTATTGAATCCCTCAAATTTTTATCTATAGTAGCTTAAGATCCTACTCTCCCATTACCAAATTAAGGGGCAATAGCAGTCATTCTGAAGGTCCTAATCAGACACTTCCCCATGGAGGCTTTCTTCATGACCATAATCTAATTGATCTCAAGATCCCATCTCATAATGAGAGTCATGGAAACCCTACATGTTTCCATAATATCAAGGGGAAATAGTTTCTTCCCCTTGTTGTAATCCACCATGGTCCCCCCCCCCATTATGGAACTCGCTGTAAAAGTTCTCCCCATAGTATTGTTTTTATTCATCAGAGGGGTACTTAACTTGGTGAGGTAATGACGAGAAATCCATCCTATCACGAGGCACTTAAGTCTAGTCATGTTTAATTTCATTTCATTGACAGGTGAAATTATTTCTCAACTATAAGACATCCCAAGGTGATGGAAATTATCAAAACCACCCTTGGGCCACCTACCTTCTAACATAATAGAGGAAGTCCCTACCAATATAGTTGTTTATAATAAATCAACAGGAAATAATCCACTTTGGTTAGACCAGGTTGAGAAGCCTCTAGAAAAATACAAAGATGTCATGCTAAACATAAGAAAACAGTTGTCTAAAGGCAATATACCAATCATATTCTAGCCTTTAGAAACCACCAATACAGCATTCCAATGGTATTATCATAATATTGTGTGCACGACATTCACGTCAATATATGGAAATCACTTTATTAATTGAAAGTGAAAGTTTTACCTTATGATGAGGATCAAAGTCACATTAATAAATGGAAGATATGAAATTCAAAATTAAAATGGAAACTCTTCTAGTTGCATGACATCAGAAATTGGGGAAGCAGTGAGGATCCTTTTAACATGCATGTCTCGACACATTAGAAATATTGTGATGGTTGATCACTAATGCCTCATATGATTCTCATATCCTTGGATGGGTTGAACATAGATCATTAAATTTCACTGCACTCCCCAACCAAAAAATCATGTCATAAGTGGTATCATTCAATATCATATCTTCAGGATGGCTTCAATAAACACCATATGTACACAACTAATGATATGCTCAACAAAAATAGGTCCCGACCTATTCTCATCGATGTTGGACTAAAAGAGAGTAGTTTAATAAGTGACATTTTCATTAATCATCAAAAAATATTTATCGTGCCTCCTTCTTAGGATAATTTAGAAGTTAGATAGCACAAATGTTGTATATAGTGCAACAATCTTCAAAGGTGGGTAATTTAGGTTCATACCAAATGATGCACCTAGACCATGTTCAAAAAAAGCTACAAAAAACATAAGGGTGGTTGTGGAAGTAGTATCCATGGTAGTTCAGGAGAAACCCTATCCCACATGGTGGGGGGTTTTTTAACATAGGCAATGAGTTCAGCAAACTAGGCCTAAGTTTTGTGAAAGTGGAACAGGAACAACCCCATCCCTCATGGCTGGGAGCTTTTTCACCTCAGCAACCTACTTATCATTGGAAATCAGTCTTCTCTGGATTAGGGAAAATATTGTAAGATGGATCCTACCAATTCATCCCATCTCGTGATCTGGTATCCTCATTAGGTATGCACGTTACCGAACTATCTGTAGATTACATCGAATTACCTCCCACTAAATGGATCTTATAGAATCACTAAAGTAGAGTTCTAGGAAAAATATAAGGAATAGAAAAAGTTAGTCTCGTAAATACACTAATATAATTTATGTAATGATTTATGAATCATTGAATTTCATTAGGATTGCCCTTACAGATCCTATAGAACATGAGGCCAATTCAGAGGATGAGCAGGAGGAGGACTTTTAAATTCAAAATACAGTACACACTGAAATGATTTAAGGAGGTGTGCATACTCAGAACAAGTGACTCGCCTTGAATCTAGGTGTTCCCTAAATCAAGCTACCATTACCTCCTTAATATGAATCCAACAAGGAAAGGGTTAAGGGTAATATTGTTCCTCATCTACCTCTTAAAGAGGTTAAGCCTATTTTACTTGAGGAAATATTTTCTCAGCAGGAGGAAGAAATGAAATAATTGAGGAGACTCAGCACATAACTACTCTAAAGAAACCTTCCAATTGGATATGTTTTGCAAGAAGATCCTCAAATCGCACTCATAGCTAGCACACCTCAATAAAGAGGGTTTTTCATAGGGGACAAAGCGGATCTAGAACATCTGCTCAATGTGGGATACCAACCACCAATATACTTGGACCCCTTGGAATTGGATTAGGAGTTCCCTCAATTCGTTATATTTCCAAAATGGTTCTAAGCGCATCCTTACCAACCTGCCCCTAAGGGATATCCTCGAAAGATACCATGAGTGTCGCCATAGATGGCCCTATCAGCTGCTACACCTGTTCAAGCTTCGGCTCAACCAGGAATTCCCTAAGGGATCGTGAACACTATTAAGTCCCTAATGGATTAATTTTAAAGCCATGGAGTAATGATGCATGATGATAAAAATGGATAAGAAGGCTTACCCTGAATGTGTATACTTGAATCTTCCCCTATCAATCTTTTGGAATGCTACATTTCCAATTTTTAATGTATCGGGAGACCCAGAGCCGCATTGGGCACATTTTTTATATCATTTTGATCTCGTTATAGGGACTAGCCTTTGTGTGGAACACTAGTTTCTAGGATCGATCAATTAGAGGGTGGGAAGATCTTTGTGAGAAGTTTCTCTTCCAGTTTATCTTGATTATAAAGAATAAAATAGTCCTTGAACTCTCAAACTAAAAATATAAGGATAATTAAAGGGTCACAAATTTCATTACTAGGTTAAAATGATTAACATATTCTTTAAACCTACTTCTCCCTCAATAATACTTATCTCCCATCTATATAGTGAATATTCATGATGAGTTGCGCACACCATTGATCCCTGTGAAATATAAGAATGTTTTTGGGACCTTTTTGTGATTTCACAAATAGTAGAAGACTCCATCACAGAGACCAAAGTAAGTCCTAAGTTATTACATCAGCTCAAAGAAAGAGAACGGGTAAAGTAGAGGCCACTACAGTTACACTTAATCAAGCCCATGTACCCACTCTCATTCTAAATCCTGCATTATATCATGTGGTTCCTCCTCCTGAACAATTCCCACATCCTTATAATGAACAAAGAGAGAAAAGGTGAAATTGTTTGCGGAGATGAAAAATAAGGTATACTATTTTTTAAATGAACAATTCCCTAGCTGCTTCCTCTCAGCATTGGAAAACTACTTGAAAAATTTTACAAATCCCAAGAAGCCCAAGAATCCTAGAAAATATGGTGATAAAGATCTCCCAAACTATTTTCCCTTCCATAAAGTATTGGGGAACAACATCCAAGAGTGTTTCATTTTCAAAAACATCCTAAAAAATATTGTGGACTTTAGAAAAGTGAATTTGGGTCGGCCACCTCCTCAAGTATCATGTGTCTCTTCCACCAATATAGATGAGGAAGATGAATAGAAAGAAGTTAGCAACAAGGGTAAGTCAAAGCTTAGTAATTGGATGGTCATAAATACAATCAACCAGAATCATTACCTCCTTTGAACATAGTTGAAATATACTATTGTCCCTTCAACTGATTCTTATACAACACAGCTGACTATATCTATAGCTTGGTTCTATAAAATCCTATCCTTCAAAGAGTCAAATGTTCAGAAGAGAAATAAGAAAAGACAAGAACAGTATATTTTTACAAATAGAATTTTATCTTTAACTTTAGAGGACTTAATTCCCACAATCCCAAGAGCATGGGCACAACCCATTAAAATGGTATAACATTAGTCAACTTGGAATATGGAATCTCCATCAAATGAAGATTTAAGATTTGATTCCATTAATGTTTTTCACTTAATGGATCCTTTCTCAAATAATGAGTCTGATTGTGAACCAAAATTTTCTACATTTTATTGGGAATCTAGGGGAATATATTATCGAGGTCGAGGATATAGGGGAAGATGTTATTATTCCAGGATTCATTACTCTAACCGCATCCCTGATCAAACCGTATTTGTGGTCAAAACTTATGGAAGAGCTCTCAAGTGAGCTCAGAAGAAGTAGAGAATTTCCCCCAAAAATCATAGGATCTTATATGACATGATCATCATAGAATATTGTCTTTAGAATAATTCATTTCCCAATCAACAGTGGTGTGTAGTTAGATCTAGTTGACCTCATCCACCAAGAGAATAAGCAACCTCTACTCTTTTTCCAAGTGTTGATCCATACACATCAAGTACTTTAGCTCCAAAAGCACATACAACATAGTTTACCTCTAAGAACATGGATGTTAATTTCATGTATAGATCTTTGTTTTTGGGTATATTATGAGGAAAAATAATCTAATTAAAGGCCGTGTATTATTGAGTGCACACCATGTACTTGGTTACCACGTGTAGTCGTGTATTGGCCGTGTAACGACTGAGTATATGGCTGTGTAGGTGATCTAGAGATCACCTAAATCGGAGGTTGTTTGAGGCTAGTACATGGCATGTACATTAAATGAACATGCCCTATACTTTTCTTTTTAATTAATGAATCAGATTGAAGTCGCATCTTATCCCCAGAACACTCTTCTTCTCCCCGTGTTTCCTATAGGAGAGTGATGAGTGGGAAAATATCTTCGAGCTCCTCCCATTCCTCCATCCAAGATCTGATTGAGACACTGTCGTGTGCGTTGGATTCCAACCGGTGACTTATATCTTTCCCTTGATCCTATCTTCCCTATTTCTCCCCTCTTCTGAGATATCAAGGGTCAATTTTTTTTACCCTTTCTGTAAATCTACAACATTCTGGGCTAATTCAAGGGCCTACGTTCAAGATTTTTCTTCATACAACATCGAGGTAGGTGGTTTGTTACTTTCTATGATTATCTTTGGATTATATATGCTTAAAGTGATGAATACCCATGTTTGGGGTATTGAGTGTTTTGGAATTCGACCTTGTTTATTACTTATTATGATTTGGTATATTGAAAAAAGGGTAATTTTTTATGAATAAGGTTTCATACCTTGATAATGGGTGTGTTTCCCTTGTTTGATTATTTATGGCTGTTTGGTCTAGAATTCTTATTAGGCTTGCTTTGTTTTCCACACCTCATGTTGTTAGGATGGAATTACTAATTATATGATATGCATGTTTCTCTCATTCTGAAGGAATGAACAAGGGTAATTGAATAAGAGATATTACCAAGGTAGGGTCATCTATATATAATTTTTGTTATGTTGACCCAAAGGTATTGACTGCGAGAGTCGTCGGGTGGTCATATACATGAAGGTTAGACTATCAGAGCTACCTAGAGGGTCATTATTAAATGAATACTAGACCATAGGGAATTGACTGTGAGAGCTTCCAGGGGTTCATTGTAATTTATTATTTCCATGAATACCATGGGGGTATTTACCGTGAGAGCTACCCAGGTGGTCGTTTGAAAATTATTCGTGCCATGTGGGACCAAAAGGGTTAGACTGTGTGAGATTTCCCAAAGGGTCATCATTTATTGAAATGATGATATGTTGAACCAGATGGATGATACTGTGAGAACATTCCCAGAGGGTTGCTTTTGAATGATTGAATGATTGTGATGACTCTGCCAAGCCAAAGTACAAGCTTGGACTAAATATTACTTGATTGTTTATGTGGTCTTTTGAAAAGTCTGTTAGTTGTATTATACAATGGGATACAGAGATTAGGCTAAGTCTTAAGGTTACATTATTAAATGGATTTAATAATTAATAAATGTAAATTAATGTAATTAGAAACTGTAGGATTGTTTACTTTTGAGTACTTCCTAGTTTTTTGATTCATTTTTCATATTGCCTACTATATATATTAACTGAAAATTAGGCACAGATCTTTTGGTGGTTAGCTATTGGAATTAATCTCACACTCTATTTGGGTCATGCTTGTGGACAAAAAAAGATTATATGGTTTCAAATATAGATAAGGGAAAGCACCCTTCTTTATTGGGTACTTGATTAATGTTGGAGCTAGAGAGCATGGGACCAAGATAAGGCTTGTGATACTGTAAAAGTTTTCTAATTTTTGTACTCTTATTTAAGTATTGTATTTATAGCATTGTGACTTGTTTAGATCATTTCCAATACACATGTGAAATGCATCATTTATTTATTTATATGTTTTTGTTGTTTATATTATCAGTCTTACACTGTTTACTTCTGTTGTGTGGTATTACTGCTTCCTCTATCATTTATTATTTGATTTCTGCTATGTATACTCTTCCAATGAGGGTATAGGTTCCCCAATATCACACCCAAGGCCCTCTCTGCTAGTCGTAAGCCTCTGTCATTAGGGGAAATGTGCTTGAGGTCATGTGGCCAACTAGGTATGGGGCACTTTTGGTCATCACCCGGATCCAGGACAATACAAAGTGGTATCAGAGCAGTTTCTTTTCTGCTTTGTCTTGCTATTTGAATCCTATAGATAAGGATAGTAAGTTATGGGTAGTTGGTAATAATTTGAGCCTGGGAGTAGCTAACCCGTGTATAGGCAAAATCCAATTTACCTCAAATATTGCATTTTTTCTAGTTTTGCAATTGTTACATTTGATTTTATTTCACTGTTGGGTGACGAACTTGTTTTGTGATATTATTAATGATATAATTGTGGTTTTATTTCTATTTTAACCCTATGAGATGAGGTAATTCCATATCATGCATCATATAGGAACTTTTTATATATCACATGTCATGCATTCTCGTCATTCCATTTATGGTGCATTACTAATTTCATGTTGTTGTGATAGATTTTGTGCTAGATATGCATGTTGGTGTTATAGTTGTCATGATAGAATACCTACTATTTTTTATAGATTATTGATATGTGTAAATTTTCATTTGGATTTATGCCAAACTTTGGACTCTGAGGTGTTATGGTCCCTCTTAGATCAGAATTTGGTGGATCCTGTTTGAACTTTAATTGAATTTTTTTAAGTTATGGTGTGAAAAAGGATTCCAAACATTCATACACATGGATTTTGCGATTCTATGGGTTGGAATTTGTCATGCCTTCGAACAAATTCTAACGATATGGGGGTTCTGGAGAAGTTTCACGGGATTACTGTCTGAAAACCAAGACAACACAGTGTGTGGTGTTATGTACATACGCCATGTGTTCTTCTGTTTTGGAATAGACAAATTTTCTTAAGTACACGTTGTGTAGTCTTTAGCCATTTGACTGACTGTGTAAGAACTCAGTTCTTTCTTTTTTTGAGGTATGAGCTTCTTCATTTCTCTTTTCCTTAAGTGTTTTTGAGAAAATATGGAAAATGGGGAGAAGTCCTAAATTTTGGAACTACATGCCGTGTACGTTTTCCACACGCCGTGTACTTCTGTCGTGTTGGGATGAGTACACAGCGCGTGTAGCCATGTCGGTGACAAAGGGTTTAGGAACCGACTACACGCCGTGTAGTGGTCCTTTACACGCCGTGTAGTCAGTCGGCAGGCCAAAATAGTAGGGTGGTAGAGTAGCCGCCAGCTGGGCGGCAATACACGCCATGTACTAAGGAGTACATGCTGTGTACTCATCTCGACGGATGAACAGTGTGGTGGTGCCGCCAGAGGAATAGTTAAATGAAAGGAGTACACGTCGTGTACTTGGAAGTACACACCGTGTACTTTGTTTTTTCTGCTTAAAACAGGCAGTAGCTTCCTCATTTGGAAGAGGAGGAATTTGATCCATTTTGGAGCCAAAGGAGGAGGCCTAACCTTTGAAGATTTGCCAGGTGTTCATCTGGAATCGGTTTCCACCTCGGACGATCCCGTTGGAACCGCACGGGTAAGGGCTTCCACCTCTTTGACTACTTCTTACCAATTCTTCTCCTAATAGGAGTTATTTGGGTTTGAACAATTTTTCTTCTTCTTCAGGTCAATGTCGTTCTTGGGCGTTTCTAGAGTCAGCGTTCGTGTATAACGTTCGTTGGTGTATAAGGTAGGTGGCTTGATGTTTAGTTTTCCAATTGTTGTGTGTTTTGTGAGTTTTTGTGCCACGAACCCATGTTGGGGTGTCGTGTGGCTAAGTTCGTCACTATATTTAATGCCTAGAATTTCATAGGTGATTAAATTGTGATATTAAAATTCTGGTTGGGATCGTTTCTTGGATTCGGGACCACCTTGGGGTGTGTTCCACTGTTTATCCGTTTGGCCAGGATACCCGACGGTATGCCTTTAAAGTAGTAATTGTAGAATTTTCTCGAGAGGAATTGCTTGTTTACTACATTTTGACATGTTGGGAATGGTTCAGTTACCTATTTATCCTGAGGGCGTTGTTGTGATTAGCCTGTGGGCACTGCACTGTTTATCCTGAGGGATGTAGTTATTTCGGCCTGAGGGAAACTTCTTCTGTGCCTGAGGGCAATAGTCTCTGTGCCTGAGGGAGACACTACCTACGCCTGAGGGAAAACTCTGTTATGCCTGAGGGTAGATTCTTGTGTTGGATACTCTTTACCTGAGGGTAGGAGTTTACGTGTCTGAGGAAATTAGCTGGTTATTTAGAATATTCACTATGGTGGTATTTTAAATTAAATGGATTAAATGGATAATAAAATGGCAATATTACTGGTAATTAGTTACTTTTGAGTACTACTTACTTTGTTGCTTTTTACTAATGCACACTATTGATGCATGCTTACACGCAGTTGGGCACGGGCCTTTGGTGGGTGCCTACTGGGAATTTATTTCTCACACCCTGTTTGGGTCACGCTTTTCGGCCCCAACAGATTATGTTTCTATAGGTGTGGATAGGGGCAAGAGTCCTTATATAGGTACTTGACTATTGCTGAGGAGTAGGAGGGCATGGGACCGAGCCCAGGCTCGTGATGCCACTGCCAACTGTTTTTCTTATATTATTGTACTCTACTTTTGTTGTACTGTATTGATGTATAACATGTTCTGGTTGTTTTCTTAGAACTTGAGACATGTAGCATCTTTATTGATATACTGTTGGTTGTATCCACTATAGTTGTTTATTTCAGGTGTGTATGTTTTACTGCTTCCGCTGTTTGTTGTATGTCTTTTTTTTTGTATTCTGTTGCGCTACACTTTGACAAATGAGGGCATATTTTCCCCACTATCAGACCTGGGCCCTCGCTGCTAGTCGGTAGCCTCTGGCATTTGGGTAAATGCTCTTGAGGTCACGTGGCGAACCGGGTTTGGGGCACCCGTTGAGTGGCACCCGGAACCAGGATGTTACAAAGTGGTATCAGAGGAGGTTCTTTTCTTTTTATTACTATTTGGAGTCGTAGTCAGGGATAGGACAAACGGTAGTTGGTAATAAACTGTGCCTAGGCGTAGCTAACCCGTGTACAGGGAAAAGCTAGTCTCCCTCGTATTGTAATTTTACTGATTTTTCAAATTTTACAGTTGATATGTTATCACCGTTGGGTGATGCACTTGGGATTGTGCTGTTATAAATTATTTGTGGGTTCTATTTAGTTGCAACCCGAGGAGATGAGGGTATTCCATCTCATGCATCATTTAGGCACATGATAGAAATCACATGCCATGCATAGTTCCATGCCATGTAGGTGCATTAGAAATTGCATGATGTTGTGACAGTAGTTGTTCTAGAAATGCATGCTATTGTGATAGCTATTTGATAAATACCTATTGTGTGATATAGTAATTTTATTTGAGCCTATTTATAGAATGGAAACCAAATTTGGTTTTTGGAGAGTATGGGCCCCCATTGATCATAATTTGGTGGATCATTGACTGATTATTTTGTTATAACACATATAAGATGTCAAACTTTGATTTGTGGGGAGTATGGTCCCTCACAGGTCGGAATTTGACACTTAGGTGTTGTTTTTCAGTGTTTTTTGGGTTCCGGGGAAGTTTCTGAGGTATACTGTCTGGAAGCCCAGTATAAACGCCGTGTAGTAGTTCAGACACGCCGTGTATGTTCTTCTGTTCGGGAAGAAAAATAAACTTTTTGAGTACACGTCATGTACCCTAAGTACACGCCGTGTAGTCTCTTCCCTTGTCACAAACCGTGTGGTCGGCGACACGGGGTAGAGAAGAGCTTGCTTAAAAACACGTCGTGTACCAGATATACACGTCGTGTAGTTTTGAACTAGAGACCGGCCGTGTAACTAACAACACGGGTCAGTGAACTCCTTCACAGAACACGTAGTTTCAATAATGTACACACTGTGTATTGTGACTTGGGGACTCGGCCGTGTAACTAACAACACGGGTCGGTGTCACCTCTCCTTGAAAATGACGTGTACCTTTGGGACATGCCGTGTAGACTTGTTCGAGGACAGACCGTGTGGACTTAGCCGTGTGGATGAGAAACAGAGTTGTTGACACGCCGTGTGCGGGTGTAACATGTCGTGTAGTGTAAAGCCGAGTAGTCGGCCGTGTCACAGACGACACGGGCAGTTGGAAATAACACCATACATGCCATTTTTATGAAATACATGCCGTGTATTTTTTTTTCAATGGGAGCCATGTGGCTTAGCTGTGCAGAAGAACCCGGGCAGGGGGAGGGAAGTCAATTACACGTCGTGTAGTCAGTATACGCTCCGTGTTGTCTCATTTTGAAAATTTTGAATTCCTTGTTCCTCCTATTTCCTTTTGGGTTTCTTCATCTTCGGTCTTTTATAATCTTATTCTAAGGTGTGTTTTTGACCTTGTAATGTCATTTCGCCTAAACGATCGCGCGTTGTTCGCCAGGAGAGCGGAAACGAGAATACTCCGGAGATGGTGGGCCATGGGCTACTAGTTGATCCTCTAGTAGAGCCAGATGCGGAACTAGATGTTATACCAGACACAGGCGCGGAGGCACAGTTCCATGAAGGCTTATTGCGGTTCATGCAGACCTTTTAGGGAGCACCGCAGGCTGCCACATATATGGTCGAGCTGACACGTATCTTCCAGCAGCAGCATCCGCCTATGTTCTTAGGGGATGGCGGACCACAGGCTGCGGAGTCTTGGCTGGGGTCGATTTAGATTATTTTCGAGCATCTGGAGACACCTCTAGGGTGGAGGGTCAAGATCGCGACTTACATGCTGCGTGATTCTGCCAAGAGGTGGTGGGATGTTACCACCCAGTTAGAGTATCACAGGGACATGGAATGGGAAGACTTTCAGGAAGTATTCTATGAATTTTTCTTCTCGGAGACACTGAGAGAAGATACAGCTCGAGAGTTTATGAATCTGCAGCATGGGGCTATGTCAGTGATGGACTATTATGCTCGTTTTATGGAGCTTCAGTGCTTTTCACCCGTGATGGTGGGTGATGAGATGTTGAGAGCCAGAAGTTTTGAGGATGGTCTTCGGTATGACATCTGAGCACTGGTGAATGTCTTCGGGTTGCCTATTCTACACGCTATTGTGAATCAGGCATTGATCGTAGAGAGAAACCTTCGAGAATCTAGTGGTGTGGGCTAGGGCGGTTCAGCACCAGTTACTAGTACTTTTTCTATTGGCAAGAGGAATAGACAGGCGGACTTCTCTCAGGGCGGCAGTACCAGTCAGAAGAATGTTTCAGGTGGACAGCTTATGTGCTACCAGTGTGGTAGAAAGGGGAAAAAGAGGCCACAATGTCCACGAGACCCAGTGGAGTGTTGAGATTGCGGCAAGATTGGTCATCTGCAGCGCTTCTGCAGGGCATTTCTACCAGTGGCTAGTGAGAGGTGTTCTGTGCAGACTCTACATGCGGGATCAGGACCAGTGGCTTCTTACCAGTCCGGGAACTGGAATACGTCAGGGCGTGCAGGTAGATATGGTGGTCGTGGTCGTGGTAGCCAGACACCAGGATCTCAGAGGTAGCAGGGCGGGACAGCTCAGGGTAACCAGGTTGTGTCGCAGGGCTGCGGCGCTGGGTAGACATATGCGGTGCAACAGACCCAGCATGAGCAGGATCCCATACCTTCTACAGTCAGAGGTACTATTCTAGTAGCTTCTGTCTTATCTTCAGTACTTTTCAATACAGTTGCTACACATAGTTTTATATTTGTGCCCGTTGTGGAGAGCCTTGGGCTCTGTGTTTCTACTTCTTCGGATATCATGACGCTAGACACTCCGTTGGGGACTAGGACGGCTGGTGTGCGTCAGTGTAAGGAATTCCCCCTTGAGGTTGCTGGGTGTCACTTTCTTTGGGACCTCTATGTCTTAGAGATGACGATCTATGATGTCATTCTCGGGATGGACTGGTTGGTTCCCTTTCAAGCCTTTTTAGACTGCTATCATCGTAGGGTGCGTTTCACGTCACCAGAGGGCGGAGAGTTTCTATACAAAGGCGAATGGGATGTTCAGGCGAGTCGAGCTAGACCAGAGCATCATGGGCGAGGTCGAGTCATGGCCCAGATTTTGAGTTTATATCTGGATGACCAGGGGACTTGTCAGACGGATTTCCCTCCTGTTGTTTATTGTTTCAGGGATGTATTCCCAGACAACTTTTCGGGTCTACCTCTAGAGCGAGAGGTGGATTTCTCCATTGAGCTTGTGCCAGGAGCAGCACAGGTGTCCATTCCTCCTTATAGGATGGTCACGCCTGAGTTGCAGGAGCTCAAGAGGCAGTTAGAGGAGTTGCAGGAAAAGGGTTTTATCTAGCCCAGTACTTCTCCTTGGGGTTCGTCGGTCTTTTTACGAAGAAGTCGGATGGTACCCTTAGACATTGCGTGGATTATCGGAAGCTGAACCAGTTGACGGTTAAGAACCGATATCCCTTACCGAGGATTGAAGATCTTTTTTATTAGCTTCATGAAGCACGAGTGTTCTTGAAGATTGACTTGAGATCAGGATATCATCAGCAGCGTGTGAGACCATCTGATATACCTCTCACGGATTTCCGGAGTAGGTATGGTCTATATGAATATACAGTTATTCCGTTCGGACTCACGAACACGCCAGCAGTTTTCATGGCTCTGATGAATCGTGTGTTCCATCCGTATCTTCATTATTTTGTGGTAGTATTCGTGGATGACATCTTGGTGTACTCTCACACTCGACACGACCATTCCACCCATCTTGAGATCGTAATGAGTACACTGAGGGAGCATCGGCTATATGATAAGCTCTCAAAGTGCCACTTTTGGATGGACCAGATTCACTTCCTGGGACATATCATCTCTGAGGCAAGAGTTTCAGTAGACCCAGAGAAGGTGAGAGCAGTGGTTTCCTGGGACCAGCCTAAGAACATGTTCAAAATATGGAGTTTCTTAGGGTTGGCTGGTTACTACAAACATTTCATATAGGACTTCTCCCGCTTAGCAGCAGCGTTGACAGGTCTGACTAAGAAGGTTGTGAAGTTCGTTTGGTCGGAAGCTTGTGAGGCATCTTTTCAGGACCTGAAGGGAAGGTTGACATCAGCACCGATCCTGATACTCCCAGAGCAGGGGAAGAGCTATACAGTTTACTGTGATGCATCAGGTATTGGGCTGGGAGCAGTGTTGATGTAGATCGACCGAGTTGTTGCGTACGGGTCTCAGCAGTTGAGGCCACATTAGCATAATTACCCGACGCATGACCTCGAGTTAGCTGCAGTTGTACATGCGTTGTGTTTTTTGAGACATTATCTACTGGGAGAGCATTTTTTGGTTTTCACCAACCACAAAAGCCTCAAGTATATATTTACTCAGCATGACCTAAATCTGAGGTAGAGAAGGTGGGTTGAATACCTTAAGTCCTTCGATTTTGATCTTGCCTATACACCTGGTAAAGGTAATGTAGTAACTGATGCACTGAGTAGGAAGACTTAGATACAGGCAGTGTAGGAGGACAGCGGTGAGTGGTAGATCATGGCCTTGTTCTCTGAGATGAATCTGGAGGTGCACGACAGTCAGGGGAAGACTTATCTTTCCTCTTTAGCTGTGACTTATACCCTCCTGGGCAGAGTGAGGATGAGGCAGCTATCGGATCCAGAAGGCCTAGTTCTACGGGAGTCGGTGGAAAGTGAGGACCCTCCTCCTGGTAGAACAATAGGTGATGATGAAGTTCTGTGTTTCCATGGACGTGTATGGGTTCCAGGGGATATACATGAGGATCTGATGTGAGAGTTTCATGCTTCATCTTGGGCAGTTCATCCCGGGGTTACCAAGATGTACCGCGACTTGAGACGTCAGTACTGGTGGCCAAGTATGAAGAGAGATGTAGCTGGTTTTGTTATGAGGTGTTCCACTATCATCAGGTTAAGGTGGAGCATCAGAGACCAGCTAGGTTGTTACAGCAGTTACCCATTCCGGAGTGGAATTGGGATGATGTCGCGATGGATTTATTGACTGGATTGCCTATGTCACCTCGTTGCAATGACACCTTGTGGGTTGTTGTGGATAGACTCACGAAGGTATCTCACTTCTTGCCGATCAAGGAGACATTTGGTGTTGACGATCTCGGAAGGTTGTATATCCAAGAGATCGTACGTATTCATGGGGTCCCTTGTTCTATCATTTCAGATAGGGACGCCCACTTTACGTCTCATTTCTGGCAGAGTTTTCAGAGGGCACTGGGTACACAGGTGCTTCTGAGCAGAGTATACCACCCTCAGACTGATGGCCAGTCCGATCGTACGATACAGGTGCTAGAGGACATGGTGCGTGCATGCGTCCTAGACTTTGGGGGATCTTGGGATAATCATATACCCTTAGTCGAGTTTTCCTATAACAATAGCTTCCAGGAGACTATTGAGATGGCACCATACAAGGCTTTATATGGTAGGTCATGTCGTTCACCTTTGTGCTGGATAGAGGCAAGTGAGGCAGCTTTACTGGGGCCACAGCTCAAGCAGGAGACATCTGAGTAGGTCCAGTTGATTCAGAAGCGGATGGCTATCGCACAGTCTCATCAGAAATCTTATGCTGATCACCACAGATTACCTTTGGAGTTCGTGGTCAGGGATCAAGTTTTCTTGCGTGGGTTTTCAAGGCTGGGACACAATCGGATCTGGAGACAGGGTAACCTTTCACCGCGGTATGTGGGACCATTTGAGATTCTTCAGAGAGTCGGGCTGGTTTCTTATCGGTTGCAGTTACCGCAGCTGTACCGATCTATGCACGACGTCTTCCATGTATCTCAGTTGTGTCACTATCATTCAGACTCATCTCACGTCTTTCAGCCCGTGGAGGTTGAGCTAGAGGCAGATGCGTCCTTTGAGGATCATCTGATCTGTATCGTTGACAGGAGCACGAATGTTCTCCAAGGCCGGTCAATTCCTCTCGTACGGGTGCTATGGCAGCATGGCTGAGTGCAGGATGAGACCTGAGAGTAGGAGACCGACGTACATGCTCAGTGTCCAGAGTTGTTCACGGCTATATCTTCTCCACCCTTGGAAGGGAAATTCGGGGACGAATTGCTATAAGAGGGGAAGTTTGTAAGAACCCGGTTCTTTTTTTTGAGTTACGAGCTTCTTCTTTTCTCTTTTCCTTAAGTGTTTTTGTGAAAATATGGAAAATGGTGAGAAATCCAAAATTTTGTAACTACACACCTTGTACTTTTTCCACATGCCATGTACTTCTAGCCATGTTGGGATGAGTACACAGGATGTGTAGCCTTTTCGGCGACAAAGGGTGTAGTAACCGACTACACGTTGTGTAGTGGTCCTTTACACGTCGTGTAGTCAGTCGGAAGGCCAAAAAAGTAGGGTGGTGGAGTAGCCGCCAGCTGGGCGGCAGTACACGCCGTGTACTCAGGAGTACATGCCGTGTACTCATGTCGACGGATGAACAGTGTGGGGGTGCCGCCAAATGAACAGTTAAATGAAAGGAGTACACACCTTGTAATTGGAATTACACGCCGTGTACTTTGTTTTTTC
The DNA here is from genome assembly GCA_963277665.1 of Viscum album. NCBI lineage: Eukaryota > Viridiplantae > Streptophyta > Magnoliopsida > Santalales > Viscaceae > Viscum > Viscum album. The sequence continues at coordinate 1,140,841,034 of OY728159.1, read as the reverse complement.
GGATTAAAATAGGAAGTAGCCTCCTCAATTGGCATAGGAGGCATTTGAGCCGTTTTGGAGCCAAAGGAGGAGGTCGAACCTTTAAAGATCTGCTTCGTATTCGTCTGGAATCAGTTTCCGCCTCGGACGATCCCGTTGGAACCGCACGGGTAAGGGCTTCCACCTCCTTGACTGATTCTTACCAATTCTTCTCCTAACAGGAGTTATTTGGGTTTAAACCGTTTGTCTTCTTCGTCAGATCTATGTCGTTCTGGGCGTTTCTGGATTCGGCGTTTGGGTATAACGTCTGTTGGCGTGCAAGGTAGGTGTCTTGGTGTTTAGTTTTCCAACTACTGTGTGTTTTGTGCATTTTTGTTCCACGAACCCATGTTGGGGTGTCGTGTGGCTGAGGCCATTGCTATATTTAATTCCTAGAATTGCATAGGTGATTAAATTGTAATATTAAAATGCTGGTTGGGATCATTGCTTGGATCTTGGACCACCCCGGGGTGTGTTCCACTGTTTAGCCGTTTGGCCAGGATACCCGAGGGTATGCCTTTAAAGTAGTAATTGTAGAATTTCCTTGAGATAAATTGATTTTTTACTGCATTTTAACATGTTGGGCATGTCTTGGTTACCTTTTTATTATGAGGGTGTTGTTGTGATTAGCCTGTGGGCACTGCACTGTTTAGCCTGAGGGCTGTAGTTATTTCGGCCTGAGGGAAACTTCTTCTGTGCCTGAGGGTAACAGACTCTATGCCTGAAGGCGACACTAACTACGCCTGAAGTAAAACTCTGTTATTACTAGGGGAAGATTCTTGTGTTGGATACTCTTTACTTGAGGGTAGGAGTTTACGTGTCTGAGGAAATTGGCTGGTTATATAGAATATTTAATGTGGTGGTATTTTAAATTAAATGGATTAAAAGGATAATAAAATGGAAATATAACTGGTAATTAGTTACTTTTGAGTACTGCTTACGTTGTTGCTTTTTACTACTACACACTATTGTTGCATGCTTACACGCAGTTGGGCACGGGCCTTTGGTGGGTGCCTACTGGGAATTTATTTCTCACACCCTGTTTGGGTCACGTTTTTCGGCCCAAAAAGATTATGTTTCTATAGGTGTGGATAGGGGCAGGAGTCCCTATATAGGTACTTGACTGTTGTTGAGGAGTAGGAGGGCATGGGACCGATCCTAGGATCATGATACCGCTGCCAGCTATTTTGCTTGTATTGTTGTACTCTGCTTTTGTTGTACTGTATTGATGTATAACAAGTTCTGGCTGTTTTCTTAGAACTTGAGACATGTATCATCTTTATTGATATTTTTTTGGTTATATACACTGTTGTTTTTTATTTCAGTTGTGTATATTTTACTGCTTCTTCTATTTTTTTTATGTCTTTTTTTGTATTCTGTTGTGCTACACTTTGACAAATGAGGGCATAGTTTCCCCACTATCGTACCTGGGCCCTCGCTTCTAGTCGGTAGCCTCTAGCATTTTGGGAAATGTGCTTGAGGTCACATGGTGAACCGGGTTTGGGGAACCCGTTGAGTGGAACTCGGAACCAGGGCGTTACAGATTGTGTGAGTAAAGACACGGGGTTGAGAATATTTGGTAGAACATGTTGTGTACTATAAGAACACGCCATGCCAAAAATATCATGTGTTCGGCCATGTGACTAACGACATGGGTGTATGAAAGTTAGGTTTTACATGTCTTGTCTCATTTACGCACTCCATGTAGAGTCAACCGTGTATCTGACCGTTTGACCAACGACATGAGTGGATGGAACTTAACTAGTACACGTCGTGTCTAGGGTGAACACGCCATGTAGTGTTACATTAGAAGACCCCATGTGGTTTTGTAGTGTAGGGGAACCTAGGAAAGAGGGAAAATTCAATTACATGACGTGTATTATGAGTAACACACCGTGTGTATGTGTGTTACATGGCCAAGATTGGAAGAGGTACATGCCATGTTAAAAGCTTAAACGGAACATGCTATGTAGGGGTTATACACGTCATGTAACCCTATTTTGTAAAACTTGAATGTTTCTTATCTTTCTCCTTTCTTTCACTTCTATGCTTCATTCCTTGATAATATTAAAATGAGGTGTACATTCCACCTTGCAGAGTCATGCCACCAAGACTTCCTCTGATTATAGGTCAGGTACAGGGTGATGATCAGACACCAGAAATCGTAGATCAGGGACTAACAGTGGATCCTCCTGTTGTGCCCATCTTGGAACTAGATGTTATACTAGATACAGGTTCTAATGTATAGTTACATGAAGGATTAAAGATGTTACATACTTTTTAGGGAGCACCACATCCTCCCCTGACTGTCGAAAAGTTGATGTGAGTGTTCCAGTGGCAACATCCTTCCACTTTTTTAGGGGATGGGGGACCACAAACTGTAGAGTCATGGTTGGAGGCCATGCTTTCTATCTTTGAGAATCTGGATAAGCCTCCATAGAGGAGGGTGAAGATCACGATGTACATGCTATTTGATTCCACTAAGAGATGGTGGGATGTTATCTCGCAGGTGTGATGTCATCGGGATATGGCTTGGGGAGAGTTTCAGAGGATCTTCTATGATTAATTCTTTCCTGAGACGTTCTATGATTAATTCTATCAAGAGACGTTGAGGGCCGATCGAGTCTGATAGTTCATACACCTGGTGTAGGTCTCCCTTTCAATGATGGAATACTCTTCTCATTTTACAGAGTATCAGCACTTTTCACCTATTCTAGGAGGTTACGAGTTATCTTTGCATAGGCGATTTGAGGATGGTATCATCTATGACATCCAATCACTGGTGAATGTCTTTAGGATGACTTTGGTGACAGCTATAGTGAACTAAGTGTTGATTAATGAGTGCAATCTAAGGGATTTTGGAGTTGTGAGCCAGATTGGTTCAATATCCAGGGTTGGTACTCCTTCAACAGATAGCAAAAAGCACTATAGGGAGCTTTCATGTGGTGTTTCTTTAGGTATCCAGGTGGTATGCTACAAGTTCAAGAATAGTGGTCATATGAGACCACATTTCCCGAAGGTCCCAGTCGAGTATCGGTCTTGCATAAAGATGGCCCATCTTCAACATTTTTTAGGACGTTCTCACCCTCATCGGGTGATAGTGGTTCTATTATGACTCCACATTCAGGAGAAGGACCACCAATTTCTCATCGGTCAGGGAACTGGAGTTCATCAGGTCGTTCAGGCCAAGGATGTGGTTATGGAAATGGTATCTAGGTGGTAGATTTTCAGCAATAGTAGGGTGGATCATCTCAGGGTAGTTAGGTAGGGTCGCAGGTCCATGGTATAGGTCATACTTTTACAGTGGAGAAAACCCAGTAGGAGTTGGATCCTAGACCCTCTATAGTTAGTGGTATGATTCTAGTTGCCTTGGTTTTTTATTTTTCTCTTTTTGATATAGGGTCTTCTTATATTTTTATATATGTTGTCGTATTGGAGAGCCTTGGGATCTATATATTTCTTCTGAGGATGATATGATGCTAGAAACTCCGTTGAAGATTAGGATGGCTAGTGTACTTTAGTGCAAGGAGTTCCCTCTTGAGGTAGGTGGGTGCCACTTCTTATGTGACCTCTATGTGTTAGAAATGGTAGGCTTTGATTTCATTATTGGAATGGACTAGTTGGTCTCCTTCAAGGCCTTTTTTGACTACTATCACTGTAGGGTGAGTTTCATGTCACCGATGGGTGGGTCTTTTCTACACAAGGTTGAATGGAATGTCCAGGCGAGCAGAGTTGGACCCGAGAATCATGGGTTGGGAAGAATTACAGTCTAGATTACTAGTATATATTTGGATGGCCATGGGAATTCAGAGATATACTTTACTATAGTGGTGGATAGTTTCAGAGATGTCTTTCCAGATTACTTTTCAGGTTTACCTTGGTAGCTAGAGGTACATTTCTCTATTGATCTTGTATCAGGAGGAGCACTGGTATCCATTCCTCTATATAGGATGGCTACACCAGATTTATAGAAGATCAAAAAGTAGTTATATGAGTAACAAGAAAAGGGTTTCATCTGACCTAGTACTTCTCCTTGGGGTTCCTCTATCCTTTTTGTGAAGAAGGTGGATGGTACCCTAAAACTTCACATGGATTAATGGAAGCTAAACCAGTTGATAGTTAAGAACCGATATCCCTTATTGAGGATTGATGATATATTTAATTATCCTCGAGGATCTTGGGTATTCTCAAAGATTAAATTGAGATCCGGTTATCATAAGTTGAGAGTTATACCATTATATATACCTCTTACAACCTTTTGGTGCATGTATGGTCTATACGAGTTTTTGGTTTTGTCATTCGGTCTCACGAATGCAGTGGCAATTTTTATATCACTGATGAACCGAGTGTTCCATCCTTACTTGGATTATTTTTTGGTAGTCTTCATGGATGATATCTTGGTGTACTCTCACACTTGACACAATAATGCCATCCATCTTGAGATCGTATTGAGTACACTGATAGAGCATCATTTATTTGTTAAGCTCTCAAAATACCACTTTTGGATAGACCAGATTCACTTCTTGGGTCGTGTCATCATAGATAAAGGTGTATTAGTAGACCCAGATAAAGTTAGAGTTGTATTTTCTGGGGAGTATCCAAAGAATTTCTTTGAGGTATGAAGTTTTTTGGGGCTGTTTGGTTACTATAGGCTCTTTATACAGAAATTTTCGTGCTTAGCAGCGCCACTGACATGCCTGACTAAGAAGGGTAAAAATTACTTGTGGATGTATTCTTGTGCTTCATCATTTGAGGATCTGAAAGGGAGATTGAATTCAACATCGATACTTATTTTTCCAAATCCAGGAAAGAGTTACACCATTTACTGTGATTCATTAGGTATCGAGCTGGGAGCAGTGCTTATGCATTGGTAATGAGTCATTGCGTATGGGTATTAATAGTTGAGGCTACATGAGAGTAATTACAGAACAACTGATCTCGAGTTAGCCACATTTGTGCATGATTTTCGATGTTGGATACATTATCTTTTGGGAGTGAATTTTTAGGTATACACTGACCACAAAAGTCTCAAGAATATATTTACTCATCACGATCTGAATTTGAGACAGAAAAGGTGGGTTGAGTACCTTCAGTATTTTGACTTTGATCTTGCCTACACGCCTAGGAAAGGCAACTAATTGGATGATGCGTTGAGCAAGAGGACTCATATACGGGTATTTTAGGAGGCCAATAGTGAGTGGTGGCTTATATCTCTGTTCTCTAAGATGCATTTTGAGGTGCATGATAGATAGGGGCAGACGTTTCTTTCTTCTATATCTATTACCTCTACTCAATTAGATAGATTGTGAATGAGGCATCAATCAGACTTCTAAGTCCTAGTCCTATGAGAGAGTTTTTCAGGAGAGTACCCTACTTCTGGGTGGACCATATGTGAGGATGAGATCTTGCATTTTCATGGGTTTGTATGGGTGTCAGCAGACTTACGTGAGGAGTTCTTGCGATTTTTTCATTCCTCGGTTTGGGAAATTCATCCTGGTATCACCAATATGTATCGAGATATACACTGTCAGTATTGGTGTCCGAGTATGAAGAAGGATATAGATGGTTTTGTTATGAGATGTTTGACCTATCAGTAGGTGAACACAGAGCATCAGATACCGTCAGGGCTTTTATAGAAGTTACCCATTCCCGAGTGAAAGTGGAATGATTTTGTGATGGATTTTTTGATAGGTTTAACAAGTTCACCTCAAGGAAATTATTTATTTTTGGTTGTTATTGAAAGGCTCATAAATGTTTCACAATTCCTTACGATTAAGAAAACCTTCAGTGTCGATGTGATGGGATGGTTGTACATCTGAGAGATTGTACGTTTGAATGGGGTTCAATTCTATATCATTTCATATAGGAACGCCTGTTTTAATTCTCATGTCTGGTAGGGACTACAAAGGGATTTGGGTGCATAGGAACTTCTGAGTACATCATACCATCCCCAGAAATATGGTCAGTCTGAGCACACAATTTAGGTTTTGTAGTACATTTTTTGAGCATGAATCCAATATTTTAGGGTCTCTTGGAAGAGATACATACCCCTATTGGATTTTTCCTACAATAATAGTTTTTAGGTAATGATAGAGAAGGAACCTTATGAGGATTTGTATGGTAGGCCATGCCAATCACCCCTCTATTGGATGGAAGGAAGAGAGGTAGCTATGATAGGACCTGATCTTGTCTAGGATACCACTGAGCAGGTGGAGTTGATTCGGAGGATAATGGCTATTACACAGTCTCAACAGAAATCTTATGTTGATCGATGGATATGACCTATAGAATTTGAGTTTGGATATCAAGTTTCACTACATGTCACACCGAGGTTGGGACACATGAGGATTACGAGATAGGTAAATCATTCACCGAGATATGTTGGTCCATTTGAGGTTTTGGAAAGATTCGGGCTGGTTTCCTATCGGTTGCAGTTACCTTAGAGGTACCAGGATATGCACGACGTCTTCCATGTTTCTCAGCTACAACATTACTTTTCGAACTCATCTCATGTTTTTCAACTGAGGAGGTTGAGTTATAGTTGGATGCATCCTTTTAGGATCACCATATTCAGATTGTGGATCGCAGTACAATGTTTCTTCATGGCTGGTCTGTTCCTCTAGTATGGATGATATAGCATCATGGGAGAGTACAGGACGAGACTTGGTAGTGGGAGGCTAACATACGATCAAAATGGACATATTTGTCTGAATTTTCTTCTTCATTTCCTTTTTAAGGGAAATTTTGGGATGAGTTTCTTTAATTGGGGAAGCTTATAAGAACTCAGATCTTCTTTTCAGGTATGGATGTTTATTTTCGAGTTGTTTTGAAGAAAAGGGAAGAACGGGAAAATTTCTTAAGTACACATCGTGTACTCTTGAGTACATGCGGTGTGCCTGTTTACCATGCATAGTCGTGTACTGGTTGTGTAATGGTCGTGTAATGGCCTAGTACACTGCATGTACATTAAATGAAGAGTCCATGTTTTTTCCTTTTTAATTGATGAATTGAAGTGGGGTCTAATCTTATCTTTAGAATGCTCTTATTCTCCCCATGTTTCATACAAGAGAGTGACAAACGGCTGAAGATCTTTGATCTCCTCATGCTCTTCTGTTCGAGCTCTGACTGAGATGTCATTGGGTGCATTGTATTCCCACTGGCGAGTTCTCTCTTTCTCCTGATCCTCTCTTCTGAATTTCTCCTCTCTCATGAGATATCAAGGGTTGATCGTTTTTACCCTTTTCATAGATTTATGTCATTCTAGGACAATTCAAGGTTCGACGTTCAATATTGTTCTCCGTACAACATCGAGTTAGGTGGTTTGTGCCTTTATTTTGTTGTATTTGGATTATATACACCTAAAGTGTTGAATACCCATGTTTGGGGTATTGCGTGTTTTGGAATTTTACCATGTTATTACCTGTTATGATTTGGTAGATTTATAAAAGGGAAATTCATTATGCATAAGGTTTCATACATTGATAATGGGTGTGTTTCCCTTGTTTTATTTTTTATGGTCATTTGATCTAGAATGCCTGTTAGGATTGCTTTGTTTTCCATGCCTTGTGTTTTTAAGATAGAGTTACAGGTTGTATGAGATTCATACATATCACATTGTGAAGGTATGACCAAGTGGAATTGACTGAGAGAGCGTCCTGAGTTAGGGTCATCTATGTATAATGGTTGTTATGTTGACCCATAGGTATTGACTGTGGGAGCTGCTGAGTGGTCATGGACCAAAAGGGTTAGACTCTGAGAGCTACCCAAAGGTTCATTATTAAATGAATACTAGACTATAGTGCATTGACTGTGAGAGCTGCCACAGGGTCATTGTAATTTATTTTTTCTATGCAGACCAAGGGGGTATTGACCATGAGAGCTACCCAGGTGGTCGTTTGAAAATGATTAGTTCCCAGTGAGGCCAAAGGGGTTAGACTGTGTGAGATTTCCCAAAGGGTCATCATTTATTGAATTGATGATATGTTTAACCAAAGGGGTCAAACTATGAGAACTTTCTCAGGGGGTTACTTTTGAATGATTGAATGATTTTGAGGATTCTTCCAAGCCAAAGAACAAGTTTGGACTCAGTCTTACTTGATTTTTAGGTGGTATTTTGAGATGTCTATTTGTAATGTTATATATTGGACTCACTGATTTTGATAATCCAAAATCATGTTTCATTTATATAAATCATCTTGTTTCTCTTATAGGATAATCATTTATGTAAAAATCATGTTTACATCAAAGTAATAACTATGTAGTTTTGATCTCATTGCTCTCTTGTTTAAGCTCACAGAGAAAATTTTCTCTAAGTACAAAGGTCACTGATGCAAAGGTCACCTATACAAAGGTCACCGATGCAAAGGTCACCAATGAAAAGGTCATTGTTTCAAAGGTCATCGATTCAAAGGTCAGTGATGCAAGGTCACCGATGCAAGGTTACCGATGCAAGGTCACCGATGTAAGGCTACTATTGGGAAGGTTACCACTAAAGGCTACTAATGAAGGTTACTGATGGAAGGTTATTGTTGAAGGTTACTGATGAAGGCCGCCAATGTGCACCTAATATTGAACCCTACCATTGTAAAGGCTACTTTTACCAGCCTACCGATGCTTTCCCTTCCATACTTTTTCAAATTGTTAAATATTATTCTAATGGTCATATGTGGTAAATTTCATGCTTCTAACATTAATTAATGCTGATTAGAGACATATCAAGAGACTGTATCTGGACAATACGAGGTACGAGAAAGATAACACATGATGTAATTATTCCTATTGTCAAACCCAAAATATAAAAGATAATACTGAGGATGAAAATAAAAGAGATTGGAATTAGAAGCATGTATGTGCATGTGAAAGAGCTTACTTGCTAGATCAAAGAGAACAAGGAAGAACCATTCAAGAACTTACACAGTGAACCCAAGAACTTCAAGAAGATAATTTCGGGAGAACAGTTTCAAGGATACCTTTTATGCTTCATCAACTCTTGATCAACACAAGAAGAAGAACACTTAACTCCTAAAAGATAGAACCTGGAGTTGTGACACTCTGTTTTGAGGACAACTTCCAGAGAAAGACTTGAACAACAAATTCTTCACTCTAAGGAGTCAAGAGATGAACTGAAAACACATAGATATTTCTATACTCAAGATTATAATCTTCTCTCTATTTTGTTCCTTAATATTAAATTTCTGAGAAGTGTGTGTGTCTATATGTTACACACACAGTCTCTTATGCTTGAACTAGAGGATACTGAATATCCTCGCATCAAACTTCACTTAAACCTTGTTTCCCATGTATAAATGTGGAAAAGACTGTGTGTGTTCAGTATTGTTTTTTTTTCATGAAGAACTGTGGTAGATGGTGTGAACCCTGGAGAGTTGTGAAAACTATTGTAAAGCCCGATACAGTCTGTGTTTCAAGTTTATTGTTAATATAAATTGCATGGTGGCAGGTGATCACCAAGTGAAGAAGATTAAGTCTTAGCTGGAGGCTAAACCTCTTGCTTAACTTCATTGTTCTATAAAAAAAATTTATACTTTGTTTTATCTATTTTCCACTGCTTATAATTTCTAAAACATAAACTTTTTTTCATTAACTTTGATATTTATTTTTGGTTAGTGTGTGTATATGTTTAATTTAGGAAACGTTTTTCAAAAGTTGAAGAAGTGTTTTACACTAATTCAATTGAGTAATAATCACTCTTTGAGAAACCTATTGACCAACTAGATATTTACATCTCTAGTGACTTAATTAACTGGGCAGTTTCAAAATTTGGGGGATCTTTATAATAAATTATTTCACTGAAATTTTAAGTAGGAACTCAATTCACCCCCTCTTGAGATTCCACTCTGACCAACATTATACAAAGGGATACAGAGCTTAGGCTAGGTCCCAAGGTTACATTATTCAAGGGATTGAATAATTAATATATTTATATTAATGTAATTGAAAACTATAGGATTGTTTACTTTTTATTACTTCCTATTTTATTTCATTATTTTTCATATTTTCTTGTATATATATTAACTAACAGTTAGGCATAGATCTTTTGGTGGTTTCCTACTAGGATTCATCTTACACCAAGTTTGGGTAATGTTTTTGGACCCAAAAAAATTATATGGTTGAAGGTATAGATAAGGGCAAGTGACATTCTTCATCAGGTAATTGATTTCTGTTGGATCTAGAGAGCATGGGACCAAGCTAAGTCTTATGATTCTATTAGAGTTTAATATTTTCTATACTCTAGTTTCAGTATTGTTTTTCCAGCATTGTGACTTGTTTGGATTCTTTCTTAGATACATGTGACATGAATCATTTATTTATATATATGTTTTAGTTGTGTATACTATCAGTCTTCCTTTGTTTACTTATGTTATATGGTATTACTGCTTCCTCTATTGTTTACTATTTCATTTCCATTATGTATACTCTACCAATGAAGAAATAGTTTCCCCACTATCACACCCAAGGCCCTCGCTGCTAGTCTACAGCCTCTGGCATTAGGAGAAATGAACTTGAGTCCATGTTACCAACCGGGTATGGGGCACTTTTGGGTGGCACACGTATCTGAGACGTTACATTCCCTATATTGGGAATCATAGACCATTGGACCATAAGTATAATGTTTTGAAGAAACTATCCAAAATCCATCTATGTTTTCAATCTTGGATGCTCTGATTCTATGAAAATACCACCAGGAAGCACTCATCAAGGCCTTTTCAATCCCTTATGAATTTTAAGTTGAATTTCTTATTTCCAAAGTGTATCATGTATAGAATGATCCTACAAAATTCTACATGGTCATCTATTTCATAGACTAGGATGAGGATGCCTTTATATAGGGGAATTTTATAACCTTGTATATATCTAAAAGGATAAGCAACATTGATATCTTATAATCCTTCGTTAACAATAGCTTAAGTCAACCTTATTCCTACACAAAAACTTCATCAATTGGGTTTCAATGAATCTCACTTGTCCCCCTCTACTTTAATGTTACAAGGATATTAAAAGAATGAGAAAAATACTCTTAGTGAAATTAGTCTTAGAGCTCAGTTTGGGGATCTTGTGTATGACTCAGAATTCATGGTTGTTAGGTAGGATATGGCCTTCAACATTCTGTTGGGAAGACCATTTCTACATCATAAAGTAGGGGCCCCTTCGTCATAACACCAATGTCTCAAGTATTATATTAATATCCAAATTTTTAAATTTCACAATGACAAATACCCATTTAAATCTTGTGAATCATAATACATTAACATGGGATTCTACCATAAATAAGGGAAATAGTCCATGGATGATTATGTTGCTTGAATCAATTCCCCAAATGGTCTTGAGATATTCCCATATAACCCTTTAAAATAGATTAGTGTAGAGAGAACATTATCCCTATAAACTAGATAGAATAAGTGGTCTTAAATTTGATCACACATCTAATGAATTTCATGATGTCAATTACGACAGCCGATCCTGATAGCAAAGGAGAAGTTGTGAACTCTCTGACTAGTAAGGAAATCCTAGAAGAAAATCCCTTAATTCCATCCATTGAGCTTCAACACATCCATGTTCTGTCATCTAGTATGGAAGAATCGATCATGTAATTTGGATAAAATGAAGATTCTCATTCTCATTACCTCAACCTACCCTTTAGAGATCTAAAAATTCCTCACTCTGTCAATTTATCTAGAAATTGTTTCTTTGTCTTCCAGATGTCCAAATATCGACTCCTCCCCTAACTCCACCAAATTTTATTCATCACCTACTTCCTAGGAAGAGGTGGTAAAGGTAAATCATGAGGAAGAGGAATAAGGGGAAGAATATAAGGATTCCCCTATGGAATTTATGTAAGGTGTCTCTAACACTATCGAAAAACTTAGAGAAATAAACTTGGGTACATATGAAGATCTATGACCCACTTTGATCAATGAATCTATAAATTATGAAATACATGTTGTATATACTTCCTTACTGAAGAAACCTCCAAATTTGATTTCATAGAATTATATATATATATATATATTACAGTCTTTGATCCTGAGGTTCCCATCCATCACTTGGGTTTTCCATAAGATAATCGGGGAAACAAATAGGTAACCAGATGGGGACACCCAATTCACATATCCAAAATTGAGGCCAAAGTGGATAAACTCGTAAAGGAATACTTTATCTAAGAGGTAAATTATCTAAAATTTATATAAAAAATAGTTCATGGGAAGAATAATTATGGAAAAATTAGAGTTTTCATTGAATTTTGATATCTCAATCGGTACTATCCAAAACACAACTTCCTGATTTAAATCATAGAACTCCTGATTGATGCAAAAAATTGTTATCAAGAACACTCCTTCATGGATGGATATTTGGGGTATAACCGAATTCATATTGCCCAAGAATATGAATAATCCATTACCTTCAAATCCCCTTAAGAAGCATTATGCTATTGGTTAATTCTATTTTTCTTAAAGAAAGATGGTCCCATATACCAACATGTCATGCATCGCATCTTCAAACCCTTCTTGGGAAAGTTTTCAAATACAATATTGATGATATATTGGTTAAGTTCCAAATATTTTATGGCCACTTGGATAACCTAGAGACCATCTTCAACAAGTTATGAATACATATCCTAAAGTTGATACCCTTAAAATTTTATTTTGGGTTTACCTCGGGAATGTTTATCAACTTCATCATACTTCATCACAGCATTCAAGTTGGCCCAAATAAAACTAAATCTATCCTTTTCATGAAACCTCATCAAAAACCTCATAGAATTGAGGGGACTTTAAGGAAACTTAGACTATATATGATGCTTCATATATAACATGGTATGAAAGTGTTTTCCCTTCACCAATTGATGAATAAGTGTTTAACATATCAGTGGTCTAGTGACTGTCAGGAAGTATTTGATAACCTCAATAATACCTCTTGATCATACATGTATTAATTCTACCTATTGAGGTAAAGCTTCTCATTTTGTATGTGAATGACCTTGAGTGATACCTGGGCATATTAATTGCACCAAAGAACAATTTTGGGAATGAAACCCACCTTTATTATATCAGTCAAACCATGCTCAACCCTGAGACTCATTATTCAGATATCTAGAAAAATTGCCTGGTCTTAATATTTGGAGTTCAAAAACTGAGGCACTACTTGCTACACCATGAGGTCCATTTTTCCTCTTTTAATGGCCCACTCAACTATATAATCAACCGGAATATGCCGATAGTACCTCTATCGTGAATGGAGGTTATTATATAGTAGTTTGATATACAATTCATTACTCAAAAATCAATGAAATTTCATACCTTAGCATATTTCCTTGCATAACACCCATCTTCAAAAGAAATATAATTAAATACATAATTACCAGATAATGATATATTATCTATTAAAGGTGGATCCCAAATGTGGGAAATATATTTTGATGGTGCATCTAGGATCCCAACAAGGAGTATAATGTAAGACCCTGAGATCAATAAATTTGGGCTAGGGATCGTTCATATCTCTATAGAAAAATTAGTATTGCCTTACTACATCATATTATTAGAATGTTTTACTAAATATGAGGTGGAATATCAATCCCTAATTGCAATCCCAGAACTAGTGCTTCAAATACTGGTGGACCACCTGGATGTGATAAGTGATTAAAATTTGGTAATCAATCATATCAATGGGGATTATGCCATTAGAAAATAAGCTATAATCCCCCTATTTGAATATGTCTAAAGGTTAATTACAGAATTCCCCTTGGATCCAACATTGACTCACATCCCAGAATCATAGAATACCCAAGCATATGAATTGGAAAATGTATCTACAAATCTGAAAGATACAAACTAGGATGAAACTTTCATCAGTATTTCCCATCAAATAATGTTATCACCTTTCATCTAAATCAGAACTAATGATATCAATTAAGTCATACCTATCCCTGAAATATATGGTTCTACCATTGTGTGGATGATTTTGATCATGTAATACCTCAAAAATGGAGTACTCTCACTAGATAGATATGGGAAGGACTAAATACAACGGTGGGTATCCAACTTCACTCTTTATGGTGACCGAAATCACCAGAAGGTCCTTTATAAAGAAGGATTTGATGAATTCATTATCATATGTATTGATGGAGAAGAGACTAAAACTATCATGAATATAGTGCACACCAAGTATTGTGGTGCCCACCAATAAAAGATCAAGATTTCTCACCAAACCTAAAGGCTTGGATACTTCTAACATTAGATGATATAATATTACACTCAGTTTACCAGGAAATCTCATTCCTACCAAATTCATGTCAATTTCATCCATAGACCCCTGGAATTACTATATACAGCCAAATACTCATGGCCATCTTCCATGTGTGGAATGGTTGTTGCGAGACCATACCCTCTAACTATGGACAAGACCTAATTCTTCTCCAAATGGGATTATTCAATACCACTTAAAGAATTCAGGGCCAAAATCATTCTCAAATGCATTAAATCTAACATCATTACCAGATTTAGTGTCCCTCAAAAAATACTAATGGAAAATGACACAAACTTTTATTCGGTTTAGGTGGATAATCTATATCAAGAGTGAAATATAAAATCCAATCATTCGTCCCACCATCATGCAGCAGAGAACGAATAGATAGAGGCCTCCAACAAGACCTTTTAAAATATTCTCCAAAATATAGTGGATAAAGATAAAAAAAGTATTATCCTGATAATCTCTTACATTCCTTATGAGATTACCAGACTGCAACCCATAATACCACATGGATGACCTCATACTCAATGGTATAAAGAATATAAGTAGTCCTTCCCATTGGGGTCCAACTACCATCACTCCATGTTTCCATCTGTAATCAGATATCCATAGATGTGTAATCCTAGAAATGATTGGATAAATTAGAGAAAATCATTGGAAAAATATTGTCAACCTTGCATCAATTGTAAATCTATCAAAATAAGAAATCACAAGCCTTTAACAAGAAGGTATGCCTCTATTTATACCTCCTAGGAGAACTAGTATTGGTCTTTAGGACTCCCATTATACTAGGAAAAATCCTCCAAAGCTTTATCCAAAGTGTGAGAGATCTTACTCCATATACAAGGTCCACTCTAACGGATCTTATTCCTTCATCTCAATGGATGGGGAGATCATTAAGACCCCAACCAATTCAACATTCCAAAAAAATATTTCATGTAATCTCATGAAGCATGTCCTAGATGCAATACATTAAACTGTGTATTTCATCTTTGTCTCATGACCTTAAAAGGTATGACATAACATCCATATTTCACAATGTTAAACTGTGTGGCATCGTCATCCTTATGGAACAATGATAAATTTTACAATTTATATCCATAGTCATATGACCCAAAACTGCAAGACACCATTCTTCCTCACTGCATAACATTAAACAACATGGTTAACATCTCTCTCATTAGATGTTAATAAACCCATAAAATACCACGAGTTGAGACACTCCTCATGCTCCCTTAAATATGGGACTCCATATCAGGTGCAAGTCCCAATCACATCCCTCTAACCCCTCAGTAGGTCGATATTCCCTCTTGTCCAGACATGAGGAAAAAATGATGGGTATATCCCACACATAATCCTCACTCACATCATTGCCACTCAAAAGTGTCACTTAGGCCTCCTTTATAGCTATAATACCAAAAATTATCACATCCATACTGTAGGATGCCAAATTTCATGACCAACATCCTCATTACATGATGATAAACTGAAAAATGTTTTCAAAAACTATGTGTGACTTGATTCTCATTCTAATGGGATATGTAGTGATGCCTAAATCTCTAATCTTGGTTCTACTTGTAACAAACAAATCCCCAACTCCCTATGTACGAGTCATAATTTCATAGGGATCCTTCCAAGAACTATGTATGGATTGATTTTAATTCTAATGAGATACATAAAAATTCCTATACCTCATGTATAGGGCACATCCATCATTCTAAAAAATAAAAAAAAACCATTTCACCATGTCAGAACCTAATTAATGTGGGGAACTAGTCTTTAAGAACTACGTTTGAATTTATTCTTTCTCCAACATGACACGTAGTGACGCCCGGGTCTTATCCCCTAGTCCAGCTACAATACCCCTTTTCACATTGGGAGTCATACATCATTACTGATGATGTTAAACTACATTATTCTTCAAAGAACTATGTGTGGATTGATTCTTAAGATATGTAGAGATTCATGGATAATACCTCCTAGCCCAGCCACCAAAAAAACCTAAATTCCCTTGTCTTTAACTTGTGTTACCTTTGTGTCATGGAAGAATATTTTATGGCTAATTGTTTCTCACACTAAGCATAGATCATGTGGGATTAGAATTCTTAGTAAATAAATTCCCTCCATAAGCAAAGAATATCAATTTTCATTAGTTCTATCATGGTCTTGGATACAAGACCTTAAAAGGAATATGGAATTTCCTCGTCGCATGATAATAAACTTCACGATTTCTTCAAGAAATACATGTGTCTTGATTCTTATTCTAGTGAGATACATATTGATTCCCAAATTTTCATCCTTGGTACCATTCTATAAAATCTTCCCTCTTTCACATCAGTTCATCTTTGTCCTCACAGCATGATATTAAACTTTCTAGGATTCCAAGAACTATGTGTGGAATGATTATCATTCCAATGATATATGTAGTGATGCCTGGATCATCAATCATGGTCCTAGTCTCAACACAATATGGGAAATTCCCCCATTATTCTATGTATAAGACAGATCTACAAAATGGGATCCAATATGGATTGTCACCCTATTCATAATCCCATGTTCAAAACAAAAAAAAACTTTTTCTTCCATATATGAATTCATTTATTGTTGGGGATCTTTATCCAAGAACTAAGTGTGGATTTATTATTGCTTCAAAAAGATATGTAGTGAGTCACAATTTCTCTACGTAGGTTCAGCCACAATCAAGTCAATTCAACTTTTTCCTTACCATATAGCATTAAACTACTCGGTTGATGTCTTTACCGCATGACATTAAACTGCATGGCTAATGTCCTGGCTGCATGACTTTAAGTTGCATGGTACCTCAAGAACTATGTGTGGATTGATTCTCATTATAGTAAGATACGTAGTGACACTTAGACCTCATTTTCTAGTCCTAACCATGGCGTAAATAAAAATTACCCCTCTTCTGTATACAAACAAAGATCTATGTAGGAGATCTTAATTTGAGTCCCCTCGTCAAGGGTTCCACCATGAGAATAGAGATGTCCCCCTTTTATATATGATTCAGATCTATACAATGGATTCCACACTTCATGCCCAATATTGGTCCAAACACTTCCTTTATTCTTGGATATGTCCCCTCCATATGTCATACACTTGATCTTTGACACTTTTGAGTCTTCATATTTTTTCTTCAACTTATGGTGATAACATGTATGATACTTGAGGAATCCTTTTCCTTACTATGTTGTAACATTCCCCAATTGGATTTGCATAGTTCACCTAAAACATATGCCTATCAGCTGAAGGATTCCACTGTTTTTCTATGATGTAACATGCCCCAATTGGATTTTTCATATATTAAACCACAAAATAGGTTTTTCAACTAGTGGTTACTTCATCCTTAGGAGAAGCCTCTTCTGTCTTCATAATCTTTAATGACATTATATTGGAACCTATAATTCAAATCAGTTCATGATCATCCCACACATATTTTTCCCATGACCTTTATCTTAATCTAAGAACCCCCAAAACCATGGTTTATAATATCCTCCCTCATATCCAAAGTATGCTGGAATAACCTTGGTCTGATAGGCCACATATCACCTATTGTTTCCATATTTCTTTGGTCTTATCCATATGAACTAAAACTATAGGTTCCATATTTCCCACGCTTAAGTAAAACCAAGACATGTAACCTATTCCCCAAATTCTTTTGTAATTTTTACATGAATTTTTCCTTCTGTATTTAGGTACTTCGTTTCTAAAAAACCAAACTCTAGGTCTGGGGAAATTTGAATCTCCATAAACTTTATTTATCCATGATAAATGGAATGTCATAATTCCTAATAACTCTGTTGCATGACTATTCTAAAACATTCCATAGTTGGATATGCATAAACTCTCCCAAAAATGGGTTTTTCAAACAAAGGATGCCACTATTTGACTATACTATAACATGCTATAATTTCCTTTTCATAAAGTCACCCAAAAATAGGTTTGTCAACTACTGGTAAATTCATCCTCACAAGAGACCTACTCTATCTCCATAATCCCTTTTCCCATACTACTCTTCAGAACCATATATCCCCTAATTATAGCTTACAACATTCCCCTCCTCATATATGGAAGTCATGGTGCATTTTTTAAGAGATAACTATAAAAGAAGGAATTATTAACCTTGAAGTCAAAGCTAAAGACCTTAAACTATAGCCCCTATAATTTACTTATTGTACTACTTCAAACTACATAGAATAATTCATTTTTTATGAAATTAAACTAAATTTCATAACTTCCTTGTAATAATAATTTAAATTGTACAACAACATCCTTTCCATAAGATGTTAAAATACATGATCAATTCCTCAATCGCACAACATTATATTGTATAGTGATTTAACCCATGTCTGAAAGAGACCATCCCCCTAATATCAATAATTTAAAAAATTCATCCTCCTTCACACACACACAAAATGATATATGAGTGGTTTCTCATTCATGTTCAATGATAATAAAAAATCTCTCTTCATTCTCAGACATCTTCCATTGGAAAAACCACCCATCATGGTCTTGATAAATCTGAATCTTCACAAACTTCCTTTGGTAATTAGTAATAGAATTTCATAATTTCTGAATACTCTATTATCTGACTATGTTATAACATTCCCCAGTTTTCTTTGCATAAGTTTCTCATAAATTTCAGGGCCTTTCAGCCAAAGGATATCATTATTTGACTATACATAAACATGCCCCAGTTTTCATTGCATAAAATATCCTACAATACGGGTTTTTCAACTAGTGTTAACTTAATCCTTTAAAGTGACCTCCTCTATTCCTGAATTTCATGTTTTAGATTCAGGAACCAAAAAATTGTGGGTCAAAATTCCCCATCAAGTATCTGAATAATGTTAGAATATTCTTGTCCAACAAGACTTGTTTTGACCATTATCCCAGAACTCATGGTCAAAAATGTTCAACCAAAAACACCAGTCTCAATACTCCAGATTGTATGAATTTAAACTCCCCATAAAGAGAGGAAAATCACTCACCATATTAAAATAAATTAAAGGGAACTCTAGAAAAAGTAGAGCCTTATATTACTAGACTTGCACTCTATGTGGTTTAGATAAAAAATGAAGTAATGAAAAGAATTAGGCACAAAAGTTTTTTTTTTGAAAACTCACAAAGGGAGGTCTAAAAAAATATAAGTCTCACACACTAAGCCTTCATATAATAGTTAAAAAAATTTGTTCAATGACACAAAATATGAAGAGTTTTTAGGTTTTTTCATATAACCCTATAAATAGTAAAACTACACTCTCTAGGACCCATGACTTATTCATTAAAAAATTTGGGTGTCTCCCCATCCATATCAGTTTGGTTATTACTAGTTGATTCAAAGATGTTTTTCAATGAAAATCTGTTTCAATTTTATGTTATAATTATAAGAGGAAAAATGGATGAATACATGGTTGATTAAAAACAAAATTATTTTCATTTTTGAGACAAAAAATGGAAGAGAATCCATAAGATGGAGTCTATTAATAATAATTTACAAAATACCACCAAAATAACTCTTCATTTGTTGAATGGAATCTCAATACCCCTCAGTAGCTTGTCAAATCCCAGCCAACTAAATAGCTTTAGTCTCCTCAACCTGGTTAATTTATTTTATTGTGGTCACAATATCAGTTGACCTTTCGGTTCAGACTCTTTTATTTAATTGTGAAGTTTTACAAGAACCCCCCGAGAAACATCCAATTCCTACTAAAGTAATGATATTTTAGTAGTATTATCATTAATCTGTTGTTTAAATTATAACAGTTTTTTAGCATGGTTCACCTTCTCCTATGATAATACAGCTCAAAGATTATCAGTGTTGACAAGAATCTTCACCTTTATGAGGTCCTATTGAAGATCATGTTCCTACTCCCATTTTCGAATTATCTCCTTTATAGTAGCATTAATCATGTATTAATCAAACCTGTTGTATCCTATCATACCAAACAGGAATGGAAGTCGTTATAATAGCAAATTCAGGTCTTTAAAAGAAATATTGAGGATTATTTTTCAGATTCCCCACCAAGACACATGGTGTGTGATGTGAAGGGAATTATACATATCCAAATCTATCTTAGATCCACTATCATGGGGAGAAATATATTCCTAGATCAGATCACTCAATGAGTCACCCTTCCCCACTCCCTTGCGGATAGTAGCATATTCTGCTTCCAATATCAACTGCATTTGCGTAGCCGCTCCACCCTCAGACCAATCCATAGAAGATTATAGTTCTAAATAGTGGATAAGAATAATTGTTATCCTAATAAGGATAATATATGGAAGAAATAGGGCATCATTAAAGCAGTTGGTAATACTCTCCCAATAACAGGTCAACAGCTTGTGTGGATTCTTCCCTAGAATCTGCAACATTATCAATTTGATCCAGAACTTCTTGATTATGGGAACTCTTCTATGATTTCTCAGAACTCACCAAGGGAGGTCCAGAAAGACTCTTCATTTCAGGATTCACCTGATCCATCCTCCCCTTAATAATGGGAGTGGGATGGACTTCGACACTTTGATTGTGCACCACTTCTACAACATTTTCAACAAACAGAGCTTTAAAATTCAACCAATCATGATTAAAATATCAAATATAAAAATTGGTTTCACAAATTAGAGACTCAAATTTATTCAATTCCCTATTAATTTCCTCAAACTCTTCTAAATTAGTTGGAATATTAATATATTCTAGTATTTTCTCAAAATTCATGCCACGATTTCTCTTGGCATGTATTGATATAACAAGCTCCATGGTAGTATCACCCATGGGGATACCCAAAACACTAGTCTTAGAAACCACTAAATCACCCTCCCCTGATGACCTAAGACCCTAAACCAATTTCTTAGATCTAGTAATATGGTCATCATCAATCTTAATAAGGTCCTCCAAATCATGATATGAACGTGAAATATCATAATAAAAAAAATTAGTGAGAATATGGCACCCTCTGTTATATATTTGACATTACCTGAATCATTAACCCCCCCCCCCCTACAGTGATAGGAGTAGTGACAGGAGCAGATAATGTATCCTAAACCCTCGACGCTTCTTATATCATCCCTCCTTTTTGTCACATAAACTTTCATTAAATTATACAAAACTGAGGATCTTTAAGGTTTAGTGTCTTGGAAACCAGGAACTTAATACATGAAACAAAAAAACATTATTCTTAAACACTTGAAAGGATTATCCTTATGTTCATCCTAGGTTCATTACGGCATCTCATAACCTGGGTACATACATTAAAAGAAAGGGTGAGCATAAGGCCCAGTAAGGGAAACAAGGGAAACATTTAACATGTGAACTTGAGATACATCATTAAAGTCATGAAAAGAACTTTAAGGCATGAGAATGAAATCATGAGGCATATTATAATAAAAATAACGTATTTAATAACTTGAAGATGTGGCTACAACATTTAATATTGACAATCATTTCTGTTTCACCAAGGTCCATCCCCAAGGTGTCATTAAAAATTATCAATGTTATTCACCAAGGCGTCGTTAAAAATGGTCATCTCTAGAGATTAAGTCTTTACCCAATGCATTGGAGCGATATCAGAGCGCACCCTTGACATGTCTTTATTATCATGTGAGAAAAATATATCATCATCAATCATTTCATAAACAACTCATATAGCAAAAAAGAAATGGGTTTCATTTCATAATCATAACGTTTTAAAAACTGCTTTAAAGACATGATCTTTATGTCACTTTAAACCCACGGAAAGGGAAAGCGGGTCTCATGTATGTGAATCCCAGAATTTAAAATAGAAAATTTTGGTATATATGTGAATACCCCTATATAAGAGAGATATTTGATTATTCACTTAATAAAATAAGAGAACTTTAGAAAAATAGAGAGACATTTTGAGATGGAAATTCTTCAGCATAAAGGTTATGTTACGAGGTTTTAGAAAACATTGAAAAGAGAGGGGACATGGGTCACCCACTCATAAATGATCCATAAAACAGTAGGGGAACAGAATATAAAGGATTTAAGAACATGGTAATGAAATTTTAATGACATGCCATATTAAATGAAGAACATGAAAGGAAGATAAAAATAAGATTTCTCTTATGAAAATTCGGCAGCCTAACGGCGTCACTTAAACTTCAACAAAAATGATTTGACGAGATCAAATGGGGTATCTCATCATATTAATATAAAAGTTCAGTATGATAGATATATAGATAATTCCCCAACATAATAAAAAGTAACTTTAAAGACTTTACATGAAAGTAGAACTTTGAAAAATGAGAAAGGTGAAAGAATCCCTTAAAAATTCGTCACCCTAACGGTGCCACTTAAACTTCAACAAAAATGAATTAACGAGATAAAATAGGGTCTCTCATCATATAAACATAAAATATAGTTATCAAAGATTTAGATATCATAACCCAACATAATAAAAAGGAACATGAAATACATGACATGAAAATAGATCTTGAAAACGAGAAGGGTGAAAGAATCCCTTAAAAATTCGGCAGTCTAACGGCGCCACTTAAACTTCAACAAAAAATGAATTGATGAGATCAAATAGGGTCTCTAATCATATGAACATAAAATATCAGTATGATAGATTTATAGATCATACCCCAACATAATAAAAAGGAACATGAAATACTTTACATGAAAATAAATCTTGAAAACAAGACGGGTGAAAGAATCCCTTAAAAATTCGGCAGCCTAACGGCGCTACTTAAACTTCAACAAAAATGAATTGACGAGATAAAATAGGGTCTCTCATCATATAAACATAAAAGATTAGTATGATATATATATATAGATATTACCCCAACCTAATAAAAAGTAACTTCAAATACTTGACATGAAAGTAGAACTTTGAAAAATGAGAATGGTGAAAGAATCCCTTAAAAATTCGGCAGCCTAACGGCGCCACTTAAACTTCAACAAAAATGAATTGACGAGATCAAATAGGGTCTCTCATCATATGAACATAAAATATCAGTATGATAGATATAGATATCATACCCCAACATAATAAAAAGGTACTTGAAAGACTTGACATGAAAGTAGAACTTTGAAAAATGAGAAGGGTGAAAAAATCCCTTAAAAATTCGGCATCCTTACGTCGCCACTTAAACATTCTTAAAACAAATTTATGAGAGTAAGATGGGGTATCTAATCATATGAACATGAAAAGGGAAGTAATATTAATATAAAATAACATACTCCAACATAAGAACATGGATCATAAAAGTAATGACATAAAAGAGATTACTTGGAAAGAAAGAGAGAGTTCTGATCCATTATCTTAAAACGTAACTCTTAAAACTCAAAGGTTGGGACCTTGAGGGCTTTTGGGAACCTTGGGAGGAACCCTTGGGAGGTAATGAGACCAGAGCTTTGTTGTGGGGTAGTTGGGAGTCGAATGGATGAGATGATGGCTTGGTATTTATAGGGAAAGTGAGGGGACAAGGCATTAATGGCCAAGGGACACCTCATTGGTGGTTTTGGAAAAACCATGGGCTTGCCCATGGTATTGGCCACATGGGTCCCCCCATACAATAATTCATCACCTTTGGTCATTCAACCCATAAAATATCTCATGACATAATCATGACATAGTTATGATGTCATTAAACATACCGAAACCCTAAAACTGTATTTTCACTATTCATCGAAAAATCAACTTTCTCAGAAAAATCCAAAAATTTCACCTTAACCAAATATCGATGCTATGATTTCAAAAATGAACTCCATTTTATAAAAATAATTTTCTTAATATTTTTAATTTAATTTTTAAATAAATACACTATTCACATGAAAATTCATTTTTTTCAGAAAAATCTCCAAAAATTGCCTTAACATAATATCGATGCTCTGAGTTCAAAAATGAAATCCATTTTATAAAAATAATTTTCTAAATATTTTTAATTTAATTTTTAATTAAAAAACACTATTCACCCGAAAAAACTAATACTTGACTAATAATTTATGAAACTGTTATTTAACCATTTTATTGAATCACGCTACTTAATCAAGGTACTGAGATTATATTAATACTTTCTTTAAGTGAGATTACTAATCCATTTGGTCACATTACTAATCCTAAGCATAAAATCACTATTCATAATTTACTATTCATCAAAAATTAAGTTGATCTTATTAGACTCTAAATTTCATACTGAACGTAATTGTAGAAGACCATTTTTTGAAAATCATTACACATTTTTAATTATTTATGGTTTACATAAACATTTTTAAATTATCCTTTCTCTAAAATTCATCAAAAATATGCATACTATATTTATCCGGACATTTGAAAATTCATAAACTTCATCATAATAAGAAATCAAAATTTTTATCTAAAAAAAGGATTACACCAAGAAGTTATGGTCTACTTACATAGCCCCTTATCACACCAGTATAGGACCTAAGTGTAAGGTGTTCTAAGGTGAGAGAATCTGAGGGAGGCTCAACCAACATCGCACAAGTAGAAATATCTACCAGTTTGAACTTCTCGTGAAGGTGATTCCATTCTAGCTTCACACGATGAAGTTTGGCTTGGGTTTTGTCCAGAGCAAAGCCCAGTGGTGCTACCTCCTTCCTAAGTTCTGTTAGATGGGCTTCGATTCGCTCGAGACTACTGGATGAGGCCATCGAATCTATATTAATTAACCAAGGTCACTTGCAACATTCAGTTTTCAACAGTCATACTGACTAACGGTCATATAATAGTCAAAACCCAACAATCTCATTTTAATTATACTCATGTTATTCAATAAAACGGTTTTGTTGAGTATGAAAAATAAAATAACACACAAAATTAGGAAACAAGATTTATTCAAAATTTCGGGTCGTTACAATCTTCCCCCCTTAAGAAATTGCATCCTTGAAATTTTTAAAATTGGGTTTTGAAATTTCATTGAAAGTACCACATCGGAAAAAGATTCAGTAACACTATTTCTTTAAAAGAAAGAAAAGGAAGTACAAAGGCCACCCGAGTTAACCCATACTAGGATTCCATGTAGAAAAACATGGATATGGAAGAAAAAAAAGGGTCAAGTTATGAGGGAGAGTGATAGAAAACATGATTAGGATAAAGTTAACCATAAGAAAATTACAAACTTATGATGTGTGTAAACGGTCTTTGATTACCCAGTAGGAAGCTTAAACCAACCACATTTTTGTTTTATGTTCCTTTTAATAATTTTGAGGAATTCATTTACTATATAGAATAAAAAATAAAGAAATATACCTACCTTCTAGTAGAGTTTCATCCTTTAATAAGTTTCTACCAAAACTAATCTTTTCTCCAAATGATGAGCATTAAAAACTACTTGGTCTCATCAAAGCACAAGAATCATCTTATATAGAATCACATAATCCATCAAAGATTAACTATCTATTTCTTATGTCTTTAAACATTATCCCAAAAACATAAAGGGTAAGATAAAACGACTCTTCCAAAAGAAAGAACCCTAGAGGAAGGAAAACTACTTTAAATCTTCAAAGTTCCACGGTACTACCCAAAATTCATCATAGACCATTCCATAAATAATTGTTCTTAAAATTCCTCAAAATAAACCAAACTAAGATTGAAACCCAAATACAAGAAGTATTGGATAACATAATCTTCCAAAATAAACTTCATTGTTCATCTTCAAACAACATCAACCACTCATAACATCTTATAACAAAAGTAGCTAACCTAAACATATTTTACCCAAGATAGGTTAATCATTTCCATAAGTAACCTAAATTACTATAATTCCACATTAAATTCATCGATTCTTCAAAATATAAGTCATCCTTTACTCCTCAATGAAAATACCGTAGTAATCTCTTTACCTCGATCATATAGGGTCCCCAAAATAGTGAACATCTTCCAAAATAATAATCATCTTTTAATCCCCTAATCATCTCTATCATATTAATACGGCAATCGCTGCATTTCCTATCAAATTGGTTGTTGGGACATGTTTTTCCATTTCCCACCATTAACTAAGAAAAGAGAGTATAATTAGGGGCTTAAATACTTAGCCAATAATCATGAAAAGGAACTTAAATCATATAAGTATATCTTGTAGAAGAAAAGTATACCCTAACTTGTGATCCCATAGGTTTCAAACTAGGTTATCCATGATCATATATTCTTATGTGAATCATTATTTTATTTTATGTTTGTTCCTTTAATAATGGTTCATACTAAGCTTATGAATTTACCAAAGCATATCCCCCGGGAGTATCGTAATCAAGAGTGCAGCAAGTCCCATTATCGTGTACCAGTTCCCATTCGAGTCTAGATCAAAGCGGTGTTTTTGGGTTTTACCCCTATGTACATCTGTGCCAGAACCACCTATACCTGCTCGTATCCAGACAGGGATGTATTTTCTTGGCAACCCCTTACTCAATACTCACCAAAATACCAGGAATATTTCCTTTATTTAAAATTTTCTATAGGGTTCTTCCTAAAGTTTTCATATCACTAATTTCGAAAAATAACTAAACCATCCTTTGATACCAACTATAGCATCCCGCCTTTTTTTACAAAAACTTTCATTACATTATACAAAACTGAGGATCTTTAAGGTTTAGTGTCTTGGAAACCAAGAACTTAATACCTGAAACAAAAAAACATTCTTATTAAACACTTGAAAGGATTATCCTTATGTTCATCCTAGGTTAATTAATGCATCTCATAACCTGGGTACATACATCAAAAGAAAGGGTGATCATAAGGCCCAGTAAGGGAAACAAGGGAAACATTTAACATGTGAACTTTAGATACATCAATAAAGTCATGAAAAGAACTTTAAGGCATGAGAATAAAATCATGAGAAATATTATAATAAAAATAACATATTTAATAACTTGAATATTTGGCTATAACATTTAATATTGAAAATAATTTCTATTTCACCAAGGTCCATCCCCAAGGTGTCATTAAAAATTACCAAGGTTATTCACCAAGGCGTCGTTAAAAATAGTCATATCTAGAGATTAAGTCTTTACCCAATGCATTGGAGCGCTATCAGGGCGCACCCTTGACATGTATTTATTATCATGTGAGCCAAATATATCATCATAAATCATTTCATAAACAACCCATATAGCATAAAATAAATGGGTTTCATTTCATAATCATAACGTTTTAAAAACTGCTTTAAAGACATGATCTTTATGTCACTTTAAACCCATGGAAAGGGAAAGCGGGTCTCATGTCTGTAAATCCCATAATTTAAAATAGAAAATTTTGGTATATATGTGAATACCCCTATATAATAGAGAGATTTGAGTATTAACTTAATAAAATAAGATAACTTTAGAAAAATAGAGAGACATTTTGAGACGGAAATTCGGCAGTATAAAGGCAATGTTACAAGGTTTTAGAAAACATTGAAAAGAGAGGGGACATGGGTCACCCACTCATAAATGATCTATAAAATAGTAGGGGAATAGAATATGAAGTATTTAAGAACATGGTAATGAAATTTTAAAGACATACCATATGAAATGAAGAACATGAAAGGAAGACAAAAATAAGATTTCTCTTATGAAAATTCGGCAGCCTAACAGCATCACTTAAACTTCAACAAAAATTATTTGACGAGATCAAATGGGGTCTCTCATAATATGAACATAAAATTTCAGTATTATAGATATAGATATCATACCCCAACATAATAAAAAGTAACTTGAAAGACTTGACATGAAAGTAGAACTTTGAAAAATGAGAAAGGTGAAAGAATCCCTTAAAAAGTCGGCAGCCTAACGACACCACTTAAACTTCAACAAAAATGAATTGACGAGATAAAATAGGGTCTCTCATAATATGAAAATGAAATATAATTATGATAGATTTAGATATCATACCCCAACATAATATAAAGGAACATGAAAGACTTGACATGAAAATAGATCTTGAAAATGATAAGGGTGAAAGAATCCCTTAAAAATTCGGCAGTATAACGACGCCACTTAAACTTCAACAAAAAAGGAATTCATGATATCAAATAGAGTATCTCATCATATGAAAATAAAATATCATTATGATATATTTATAGATCATACCACAATATAATAAAAAGTAAAATGAAAGACTTTACATGAAAATAGATCTTGAAAACGAGAAGGGTGAAAGAATCCCTTAAAAATTCGGCAGCCTAACGGCGCCACTTAAACATCAACAAAAATGAATTGACGATATCAAATAGGGTCTCTCATAATATGAACATAAAAGATAAGTATGATATATATATAGATCATACCCCAATATAATAAAAAGGAACTTGAAATACTTGACGTGAAAGTAGAACTTTGAAAAATGAGAAAGGTGAAAGAATCCCTTAAAAATTCGGCAGCCTAACGGCGCCACTTAAACTTCAACAAAAATGAATTGATGAGATAAAATAGGGTCTCTCATCATATGAGCATAAAAGATCATTATGATAGATATAGAGATAATACCCCAACATAATAAAAACTAACTTGAAAGACTTGACATGAAAGTAGAACTTTGAAAAATGAGAAGGGTGAAAGAATCCCTTAAAAATTCGGCAGCCTAACGGCACCACTTAAACATTCTTAAAACGAATTGATGAAAGTAAGAGGGATTATCTCATCATATGAACATGAAAATGGAAGTAAGATTAATATAAAAGAACATCCTCCAACATAAGAACATGGAGCATAAAAGAAATGACATAAAAGAGATTACTTGGAAAGAAAGAGAGAGGTCAGATCCCTTACCTTAAAACGTAACTCTTAAAACTCAAAGGTTGGGACCTTGAGGGCTTGAGTATACCTTGGGAGGACTCCTTGGGAGGTAATGAGACCATAGCTTTGTTGGGGGATAGTTTGGAGTCGAATGGATGAGAGGATGGCTTGGTATTTATAGGGAAAGTGAGGGGACAAGGCATTAATGGCCAAGGGAAACCTCATTGGTGGTTTTGGAAAAACCATTTGCCTGCCCATGGTATTTGCCCATGGTATTGGCCACATGGGTCCCCTCATAAAATAATTCATCACCTTTGGTCGTCCAACCCTTAAAATATCTCATGACATCATCATGACACAGTTATGATGTCATTAAACATATTGAAACCCTAAAACTGTATTTTCACTATTCATCAAAAATTCAACTTTCTCAGAAAAATACCAAAATTTCACCTTAACCAAATATAGATGATCTGATTTCAAAAATGAACTCCATTTTATAAAAATAGTTTTCTAAATATTTTTAATTTAATTTTTAAATCAATACACTATTCACCTGAAAATTCGATTTTTTCAGAAAAATCCCCAAAAATTACCTTAACATAATATCGATGCTCTGAGTTAAAAAATGAGATCCATTTTATAATAATAATTTTCTAAATATTTTTAATTTAATTTTAAATTAAAAAACACTATTCACCCGAAAAAAACTAATACTTGACTAATAATTTATGAAACCGTTATTTAAACATTTTATTGAATCACATTATTTAATCAAGGTGCCTAGAATATATTAATACTTTCTTTAAGTGAGATTACTAATCTATTTGGTCACATTACTAATCCTAAGCATAAAATCACTATTCATAATTTACTATTCATCAAAAATTAAGTTGATTTTATTAGACTCTAAATTTCGTACTGAACATAATTGAAGAAGACCATTTTTTGAAAATCATTACACATTTTTAATTATTTAATGTTTACATAAACATTTTTAAAATATCCTTTCTCTAAATTTCATCACAAATATGCATACTATATTTATCCAGACATTTGAAAATTCATAAACATCATCATAAGAAGAAATCAAAATTTTTATTTAAAACAAAGGATTACACAAGGCAATTATGGTCTTCTTACATAGCCCCTTATCACAACAGCATAGGACCTAAGTGTAAGGTGTGCTAAGGTGAGAGAATCTGAGGGAGGCTCGGCCAACATCGCACGAGTAGCAATTTCTATCAGTTTGAACTTTTTTCGAATGTGATTTCGTTCTAGATTCACACAATGAAGTTCGTCTTGGGTTTGGTCCAGAGCAAATCCCAATGGTGCTACCTCCTTCCCAAGTTCCGTTAGATGGGTTTCGATTAGCTCGAGAATACTGGATGAGGCCATCAAATCTATATTAATTAACCAAGGTCACTTGCAACATTCAGTTTTCAACAGTCATACTGACTAACGGTCATATAATAGTCAAAAACAAACAGTCTCACTTTAATTATACTCATGTTATAAAATGAAATAGTTTTGTTGAGTATGAAAAATAAAATAACACACAAAATTAGGAAACAATATTTATTCAAAATTTCGGGTCGTTACACTTCTTCTATTGAGGGAGTCAACTCACCAGTGGGAATCTGAGTTTTATCTACATCGTCCTCCTCAGTTCTTGGAGTCTTGTTTCCAAGACCCTTGAAAGTGGATAGGAAAGGATATTCTACAACCACATATAGGGTTAAACAATTTTACAACATAATGAAGAGATTAATGATATCGTTGGGACTGAGCATCACTAACCAGGCGCTTAGAAAAATATTTTATTCTTCGATGTTCTTTCTTTTCTGATAGAGTAAGGCTAGCACTTTCCTTTTCAAAATAGGTATTAAAGGTGGTAGTAAATATCCTCTTTCCATATCATCCTCTGTTACTGGATAGCCTAGAGACAACTCTCTTGGTTAGATATTTTATTCATTAGTTTCAAGTAGAGTACCATTCGGGACATATTTTAGAAATCAAATATCCACTGATTTCCCCTAGATCACTACATATAAAGATGAAATTTTCCTTAATCAATAATACTTTTTATGAGATAAAGTAAAATAATAATAGAAGAAGAGACAATAAATAGAGAACTAACATCCTGAGGATCAATATAGTCAATCCATTCCTCCGAAGACAGGTGATCAAACCCTTCATCAGCACCCCATCTCCACATGTCCTCCACCCATATCATGGTAGGGATCTGGTTTTTAGTTTTATAAATATGCATATATAGTTCGTAGATTTAAATCCCCACCTCAGTGGAATGTTTCTCAAAATAAATATTGGGTGGGGCTCAAGCATCTCCAATCTCTGAAATATGCAACCAAACACGAAGAAGTGACCATATGACTTCAACATCAGAAATAATGTCCTACTAAAATTGGACTGCCTCTGGTCATATGTATTCATAGGAAATCCTAGCCTATTGTGAATCTGATTTTATAATATTCAATTCTATGAGCTTCTCAACCCTCTATGTCGTAGATTAAGGATGAGAAACTTGAACTTGAGTCTCTTCTTGATAGTGATGAATAAGTCATCTGAGATCAACCTCAATTAGTGTAGCCCTTTTTATTCATGATGGTGGACTGACTCTTGCATGATGTCATTTATTAAAACTTGGGACCTCTTCATCTGCACCCTCCAAAGAGGGTAAATCATCCTCTAGAAGAGATGAAGCACCTTCTACAGGAGGATCCTTTCTAATGCACTTTCTATGCTTGTTAGTTGTTCGAATCCCAAATTGAGGGAGGGATTCCACTAACACTCCCAAAAGATATAATTAAATCCATGCCTTATCATACCAAGTAGAAAATATATTGGATTCATCAACTAGAGGCATGTTTATTACCTATTGAGTCATCTTGGGCATAACACCCCCTCCTGGGAAGAGGTCCCAGTCTTCCATCCAACCCTTAGACATTTTTTCATGGAATCATGGAAAATGGTTGTAGAGAATTGAATCTTTAATTTAGGCATGTGTAGATTCAAATCCGATCACATTATCTATGATGCATGACATAGGTTTTGGATGATGTACGAGTATTAATATAAGCACCCATTCTTGAAACGTTGGCAGTATTGAAGTTTCTATAGTATTGAAACCAATAAAGGGGAGTGACATTATTCAAGTTAGGTATGGAGAATTCCATTATATTCTCATGACTATAAAGTCGTAGATAATTAATCACAAGGTATTCATGTTGATACTTCTACATATGTCTCACTAGATCTGGTAGATTCATATCATGAACATCGTAGTGTTCAAGTCCTACAACTTTTACCATCTCTTTAATGCAATTCTAATCTTGTTCATCAAAAAATATAGTCTTCTGATCATCCATTCAACCTAAAAATAAGCACCAATATTTTTTTAAATTAAAATTTCATTCTGAAAAAAGTTTAAAAAAATGAATATGGCAAAGGCATGATTCTGTGAATGGTACTCGCCCAAGTCACTCCGTTCAGTTCCCTCTCACAAGAGGAGATGTGTTGGTCACCAACCAAAACATAATTATCATAGAGGTAGATGCATAGCTTTTATTTTTTAATGTTGATTTAGAAATTGAGCTTAAGAGGAGGGGCTTCGTGAAACACTATCACAGAGAGACTAGAAATACCGAGGTGTGAGGACCATCTGTTGATGCAGTGACCCTATTTATAATCATTGTATCCCCTGTTCATGGCCCACATATGTGGCATACTAGGGTGGATGACCCAAATGGATAACCTATGTGGTTGACATATATAGATGACATTAATGATCCATCCACCCTTTTCATCCCTTTACCACATGATCATACCCTCTTCTTTCGATCAGATCCAATCCTGAGTGGTGGATTTTTTTTTACGCTCTATTTTTTCACATGGATGAAAAGGTGTTAAAGGAAAATACCACAAGGAGAAGAAGATATGACAAGAAAAGAAGTCCAAAGTCCTTATCCCATCTGCAAAGGGCTTCCACATAGGTACCCCCAAGTAGAATTGGCATGCTAGGTGCATGCGCTTCATCCCGCACGGAGGGCTTGTGCATCCGCCTTTGTGACACACCTACACAAGAGACCCCAATCACCCAAGGTCCCATATTTTATTAAACATATAACCCTACGGATATTCATGTGTATGTATTAAAGTTACCAAATAACTCTTGATTCTCTTATCTACCTAGTCCTTCACCTGGGGCCTTTAAAATATTCAAGGTAACCCTCTAAAACCTGAAGAAGAAGGAATTAAAGGGGGTAGTTGAAACAAATACCTACTAGGATCTAAAATACATAACACCTGCATGAGGATCCCTCTCCACATGGATGATTAACACTAGTGTGGGGCCCCATTCCCTAACCAGGTACCCACATTAGACACTTCTAAGAACACATATGGAGATTCGTAAAGTCTTGAGTAAAACCTAACCCAAGTGTTTTTCCTAGGTGTTCCATTTCCTAAAGTATCTTCACCTCACACAATCCTATCTACGTGAATTTATCCTTGGATATCTTAGGAATACCTACTCGAGTCTCCCTTGTATTTCTCAATCCCCCCTATATCGACCTCCCTTAGCTCACCTAAGGCTCCACCCTATGCAAGACACTTATTTGAGTTCTCTTCTGAGCCACCAATGGAAGTACTCCTCTTCCTTTGGATCCCTCGTCTAAAAGGGAAAAAATGAAACCTACACTAAAACCTTTAGACTCAAAAAACAATAGTAAGGAGAACACCAGAATATCTCCAATTTGGGTATGCATTCTTATGTTCAGATATTTCCCACACTTGTCCTCCCTAATGAATAGGGTTCTCATGGTGCATGTGAATATTAATTTCCATGGTCACAAGGACCCCAGCCCCAGGGGTAATTTTAGGGAACTCCCAGTATTAGGAACTAGATTTAGTACCATGTCCTTACTTAGTCATCTCTAAGACCCACAGAATCTAGTTCTAGGAGGGGATGGTGAGGATCATGTTTGGCTCTCCCTTTGACCGGGAATAAGATCCTCTTATCCTAGTGTGGAAACAAATTTAGGGCATCCCACCATGAGTAAGCCCCAAGACTTTCTTGCAAGACCTCTCCTGATCCACTATTTCCTCTGCCTCCATACCCATGGGTCATATTCAGATTGAACACAAAATATGACTATCTCAGTTACCCAAATAAGAGGGGATATGGGAACTCAAAATAAATTTTATCTCCCCTTGGTTCTAGGGTGAAATGATGGGAGGGAAGCATCACGCCAATGGATTATTCCAATAGCAGAAGAAGGATTGTGTGGTTTTTTAGATATTCTGATTCCTCTTGATTCTCACACTGAGAATGACTCAGGTGGGATTAGAGTTTAGTGGTGATCATGACATTCTCATGATCATAAACACCACAAACATCATTCCTAGTGAATGTCCCAACTGAAACTTTGGGCCTCCTACTTGGTATAATCCTCAGTGTCTTATCAAGGGAGTCCTCCTCAGGATTAATCCCAAATAAAAACCTCCATTCAATAGTGAATCCTCCTAAGGAATAAGACCCAAACTTAACCCTTGGTCCACTTAATTGGTATAATCCCCAAGCATACCACCATACTCACCCATGGGCCTCTTCCTTAGGTATAACCTCCGAACAAGCCTCCAAATCACCATGAGTCGAGACATCCCTCATGAAAAAATTTAGAGTCTATCCTTTTTAATAACAATTACCAACATAATACTCTAAGAGGGTCATACTCCCCCTAAAAGACAAACATTCATAAGCCTCTATAGGCACGGGTCCTCGAAATCGAACTATGTGGGCTTTGATTCCCGTCCAAATGGGATATGTAAGAAGCCTCCCTGAGGTCCAAACCCAAAAACCTAAACCAGCCCCATTATCTTTGGGGAACATTCCCCATAGAGTCTTATTCAACCTAGGAATCCATATCCCTTACACATTCCCTAGGCCTCTTCACCATAAGTCCCACACCCAACATTTACCAGTCATATTCCACCTAGACATCCTTGCCACATGATGCTAGATTGCACGGTTTGATCCTTATCACATGAACATAAAAGGTATAATGTTTCCCATTAAGTGGAATATAAATATACGGTTTTTGATTCCTTTCATAACAATAAATAAAAATCCGATTCCACTGGTCAGATCCCGACATCAAAATAACTCCTCTCTCCCTATACACTTCAGAGTGCCCCACTGTGTGGCTGAAAACCAGCATCATCATAATAACAACTAAGGAATGTCTAATAAATATATAGTAGGATAAAATCTATGGATAACATTTTATAAATACAAATTTTTCCATTGATTAAAAACCTCGGATACATATAGATGATTCTAAATTTTATGCATGTAAATAATTGATTATTAATTCAAGGGTGACCCACATCATACATGGGAATTAATGAAGGATTTATAAACATTTCTTAAATCTATAATAGAGTTACAAATAAGGAAACAATTCCCCCATGAAGGGTGTGATGAGCCTGACCTCCCATCCTCTCGACTAATGAGATTTCTTAAGTATCGTTGTCCAAACTTCCCAATGAGCCCCTACCTTTGGAAAGCAGGTCCCTCATGGATATAAAACCATTTTGTGCTTTTAGTTCTATAAATACACCCCATTGGAAACCTTTAGAAACAAATTTTTATATGTGTTTGATATAAATTTCATTCCACCAACACTGTGAAATTCCACTCCAATTCCATATTTCATTCGAAGATGAAACAAATATATTATAGGATTTGGAGGATTCATAATGGATTTATAAAATTAATCAAATTAACTTAATATTAAATTATATTAAGGTTAAATATGTTTTTTATGGATACAACTTGTACTATTTATTACATCACTTTTAGGGTATTATGATGTCATAATACACACTATATGTTTATACTATATTTAATTTTTACACGAAAATCCGATTGTCCTTGAAAACTGAAAAAAAATATTATTTCATAATTTAAAAATTTTGACTCTAAAATAATATTTATTTTATCTAAATAATTTTATAAATATATTAATATTTTATTTTAAAATAATACACAACGTTTATTGAAAAATATTGGGTTTTTTAAAAATATATAGTTTTTAAACCCTTATAAAAATTAAATTTGAATTAATAAAAATTATATGACCATTTATATTTAATAAAAATTATTTAATAATAATATTTCAATAAAATATACTTATTTCAAAAAAACAATAATTAATCAAAATAAATTCCTTAATTGAATTTATTGTATCATAATGAAAATAATTTATAAAGTAAAAATAATAAGATGAAAATATATTCATTATTATATATTATTAGGTTCTTAATATATATCCCTTTAATAAACAAGAAAACTCCCTAAGAGTAAGGTGTTCTATGGTGATACTTTCATGGGGTGGTTCAGCGTACATGGTTTGTGTCGTGATCTCGATAAGCTTGAACATCTCCCATAAATGGTTTTCATCATGTTTATGTTGTTGGATATCATCATTATATTAGCCAAGGGAAAATCACAGTGATGTTATATCCCTCATAAGCTCTGATAAATGGGCTTCATAGGGTACGATCGTACTAATTGAGGTCATCACATCCTTTGTCTATGTCAATTGGATTTGTCAAAACCCTTATATTTATACTAATCATATTATCACTATTAAAAAGTTATATTATCAATGGTAATGACACTTAATGGTATTTTAAATCCAATAGGATATAATAAAACTAAATAAGTGTAAGTATTTTCTATACCCATAATATCTATCAATGCATTTAATTTAATGGAAAGAAAAATTTTATTTATAAAATTTTGGGTCGTTACATAGATCATTTAAGATTTTTAAAAATATAAAGACCCTTCATCTATTCACCATTTGAATTTCAATCTATTCAAACTTTTCATTGTTTATCAAAATAACTCCACTCTTTTTATGTACCACCCGAATAGAACTTACCAATGGGATTTCTTAAATGAGAAATATTATTCCATTATCAAAGAGTTGAATCAATTATTATTGGAAAAATACATTTATATTTGGATTGAGACTTCTTTGATATTCCACCCCTAGTTAGAAGTCATATTTCATGATAATTTTATGTATACCTAATTATGAACTTATACCTTTGATGTCAATAATGGATCAGCTAATAACAGACTTAATATTTTTCAAAAGATTAAGTAGTTTATCCTCTTGGTATCTCCCTAAAGTATATGAAATAATGAATATTAAAGTTAATTTTTCACCTAATAATTAATATTTCAAATGACCTAGTGGAGTTTTGAGCTCCAAAGTATGAGAAATATATCCCAAAGAAAGACACTTGGGTCTGAGTGGTCCAAGGTCCTCATGTTTTCTCCTAAAAAATAAAGTGTATAAAGAATATTATTTTTCATGGTTGGTTTCAGACAAGTAATCTTCCGATATAGATTCCACGAGTGGGGTGAAAAATGTTATATATTAAATTCATCTAAGTGACCCAATAATACACCTTCAAATGCATCTAAGGGATCCCTATCCTCTTATGAACTAATACCCATGAATTTTTTTGGTGGTAACTCAGGAGTATCATTGATTTATTCAATAACACTTAAAAACTATTCTTCATACTCAACTATAAATTCACCATCATGCATAATATCATCACTTCGAATGATATAGTCCTAGTACAGTTCTTCAATATTTTTGAAAACATTAAATAACTCCCTCTGGTTAGCAAGTTTGAAAATAAATTTTCCCTTTGAAACATCAATTTCATCCCCCTTAGTGGAAAGAAAGGGTATCCTAAAAATAATAGGGTTCTCTTGGTCCCATTCCAAATCCAAAATGAAAAAATAATTGAAAAATATATATTACCCACTCCAACTAGAAATTAATCTACACTACCAACGTGGTGGGTAATAGATCAATATACATGTTGAAAAACTACTATAGTGGGTTGTGGAATTATTAGTCTCAATTACTAGAACAAGGATAATGGAATCAGATTGATACTTGAACTAAGATCAAATAGGCAATTAAATTGGTTAACCCTATCACCAAAATTGAAAGGAATGACAAAACTCATTGAATCTAATCATTTGGGAGGTATCCTTTTCTGTAGGACTTAATTATACTCCTATATGAGGTTATACGTAGCAGACTATTATAGGGCTTTTTTATTTGAAAAATTTTCTTGAGAGATTTTCTATAGGTAGGGAATTGAAAGAGAGCCTAAGGAAAAGGAATATCAATGTTGAGTTTCTTAATAACATTCATAAATTTGAACAATTCAAAATCTTAATTTTTCTTATTAAAATATTAAGGGAAAGGAATTACTCGTGAAAATTTACTCACAAGTGTTGGAACCCCTTCATATTCCTCTATAATATTTTTCCTTCCTTTATTATCCTTGGATTTCAAGTCTTCTTTTTGTGATTTTTGAGCTGGTAAAATGGGACTTAACTGAATTTTGGTAGCGCTATTTGAATTTAAAAATTGGTTAGCTTTTAAAGTGTGTTCTACAGATTCAATGGGATTTTTTTAGGATGGATTTGAGTTCTATTATAAAAGACCACTCTTAGTGGTTTCAACCATGGTATTCTATTTTGGATTTGACTCAGTGGTACTAGAAATAATCCCTTTGTCTCTAATGCCTAAATTTCTTTCTAACTATCCAACTTTAAACTCTAGATTTTTAAACCTAGATTTTTTTTGTTCTTTATAAAAATCATTATTCTCTTTTTGAACATATAACTTACCCATCATCTATTAGAACATATCTTTGAATTCATCTTGTGCTCTTGATGGCTCATCCCTTGGTTAACATTGGAATTGATTTCTACTCTATTGAAAAGAAGGTAGCACAGGGGGTCTCGGCCCAACC
Source organism: Viscum album (assembly GCA_963277665.1). Classification (NCBI taxonomy): domain Eukaryota; kingdom Viridiplantae; phylum Streptophyta; class Magnoliopsida; order Santalales; family Viscaceae; genus Viscum; species Viscum album. The sequence continues at coordinate 1,140,802,159 of OY728159.1, read as the reverse complement.
TTCTCCATATAAGATAAGTTGGGATGGTTTTGGAATCCTTGTTTATAGTTATTTCAGAAGTTATTATCCCTTATCTATATCCTAGGGTCATACCCATAATAGCTATAATTTTTAGGGACTTGGGTAGGAATATCAATGTTTGGGTAGCATGATTGTGAATAGAAAAACATCCCACATTAAATACATTATTTCTTAAGAGTGTGTTGATAGTTTTCATTATAATAATAAGACGATTTTACTTCATATTAAGGGGTTTTTTTGGTTTATCTCCTAAAAATTATCCTCCTTCTAGAACATTTGTGCGGTGAAGTTTTTGCCCAATTGTTGAAAATATGTTTGATCTCTTCAGATATTTTATCAGACAAATATTCTACATAAAAATGGTCAATTCACCTTTAACTTGTATAAATCATGTGATTTTATGCTTAATTTTAGAAATCATTTTCCTAGGGTAGAACTTACTGAAAAAGGGATTACACAGTTGATCCCGTGTAACAAATTTATCTTCATCCATTTTTTAGAACCAAACTTTTTCATTTCATTTTAAGAAAAATGGAAAAACTATCAATTTCAATTCGTCCTCACTCAATACTCTAAGTGGAAACTACTAAACTATTCCATATAAATAACTGATGAAATATAATGAATCCTAATTTAATAATCTTTGATAGGATGTAATCATAGATAGGTGACGATGAGGTTAATGGAATGAAGACTGAGGAATAGGAGACAAAAAAAAGTGTGTTCACTAAGGGAAAGAAAGGAAAACTTAGAGAGATAGAGAAATTCAAGGGATAGAACATGTGATGTTAGTTATATAGATAGCTTATTATGATATGTGTTTTCTACACTCAAGGTTAGTCACTATGGGACCTTTAAAAAGAGGTTGGATGGTTATTTTAAATTTCTAACCTATAAGTGAAATGAGATTTCAGCTTCTCAAATAAAGACCTCTTTACCCACTCATTGAGGAAACTAAGGCACCCAACCTTTTGTGGAATTCACTCATCTTAAATGGGATTTGGGAAGAAAAGGTAAAAATAACTAAAATAATCAAAACTATCTCTCGCCGAGTTTGAATAGTTAAAGACCATAAATTACTCGTCCAATGAAATAAGGGTGGACTCCAGTGATTCTTAAAACCTGAGTGAGATAAATGCATCAACTATCTTAACCCCATTCACCAATTCGAGTTTAGAAAACCATCATGATAGAAAAATATAATATAAAAAAAGTGATTGTGAAATATATTAACAAAAATTAATAGAAAAAATAATTAATCCCTTAGAAAGATCTTTGAAAACTTCTTCTCAAATAGCCTGGTTCTCATGATCTTTTCCAGTCATCTTCTTCTCCATTACTTTCTTCCCCTCCTTCCCATCCTCTTTTTCCCCACTATTTTATTCCAAGTACAGAGCTCTCTAACTTTCTTTCTAGAATCGCCTACTTCTTGAAATAGGTACACCTACTCTCACATTCCTTCAATCATGAAATTATGAGCCTTCTATAGCTTCCTAGGTGGTCACCACATGTGGGTTTAGAAATTCAGTATTCCCTCTATCCATCATACCAAACCTCATATAGGGAATTGATAGATCCAATACTATGCACATATTCAAATGATCTATATATGTAAAATCTTACTTAGTTGATTCTGCTTATATATATGTTTCCCCTCATATAGTTATTTTTCTCATGTATCTAATCTAATTGATGTATCCAAATATCGACATGGGAAATTATCCATATAGGAAAATCATTTTATGTACTTGAATTTCCTCACATAGTCATTCGATCTCACAAATTTGAATCTCTATGTATCCATTTCATTGAAATAGTCAACTGGAATACATAAATGTTTTGATCACATAGGAGATTGTCTCCCATGTTGGTGATTATCCTGCATAACCGATCAGTCAATGTAAATGATTGGTCAATATAACAGATTGGCTAACGCAATTTATTAGAAAGTTCTCTACAATTCCAAACCAATCCTTCCTCTGAATTCAAAATGTTGAATACCAGATGCACTACAATCTGAGAATGATGTCTTCTTGAGAATATTTTCTAAGCTCAAACTTGAAAAATTCACCCTCCTAATTATTCCATTTAAATAGAAATATTAAAACATAAAAATGGTTAATATAACTCATGGTAATTATATAATCGACCATCAGTAGTGGGCATAGATTCTTAATCAGCTCAACTCAAATTTTAGTGCACTTCATAATAATATTCAGTAACGCTCCAGTTGCTGTCCACTTTGAATGGGGACTCCCACATCAGAAAAGGTGGAAAGGGCTTCAACCTTTTCAACAACTGCAAGTCCTTCATGGTTGCCCAAGACAACAAGCATATCCAAATCAAAACCATCAGATATCTGTGGTGTTGGCATACACCAATCATAGGGTGCACATAGCAACAAGATTTTAAATTTCTCTTCGCTAGTGTTGACATAAATTCGATCTATATGATCAAACTTGAACAACATGTGTAGTTATTTTTCTATTTTTTTTGTTCATTTTACATATACCATTTTTTTCCCAAAAAGGTTAATTATTTTAGAAGATAATAGTGGAAAAACTATAACTATAGTAGATTGGATCATTTGAGCACCTGAAAAAAAAACATTTTCATTATAAAATTCAATTAATAAAAAAATTAAATATATTTGTTTCAAATTCAACAATTATCAATTATAGTCTCAATACTATAGTAGAAACACATCTAATTCATCAAAAGAGATGTGGAAAAGTGTGATAAAATGGTTCCACATCATTTTTCAATAAATACTTTTTCAAAAATAAAACTATTCCAAAAATCACTTTTAACATCCATTTGAAAAATCATAAAATTTAAATAGTTGGTGAATTCCAATAATATTATAATGGATTATATCCTTGTGATGGGGTAAAATTTATCACCATAATCAATTTCATATTCTTTATTATAGAATTTTTCTATGAGTCTATCTATGTTAAGATTTATGTTACCATGCTCATATAACTTATTTATAAATCCCATTTTGTATAAATAATGGGATGGTCATTGGGTCTTTAAACAAGAGCATAAATATTTTTCCTTGTGAATTGTTTCAAATATTTTTATATTTAAAGTTCCCAACTGTCATCATTAATTTAATCATCAATATTTCAATGTTCTAGGTGTGAAACAAAATCACAATTTTAAAACTCATTAAAAAATAATATTATAGTATCGGTACCATATTTCCAATCTCTAATAACATTTTCAAAGTGATGGTCTTTGGATTTCACCCATACCTTGGGAAAAGGGGTGGATGGTTTTTCTTCCTTAACATAAAATTCTTTTAAAGTTGGAGGTTTATTCAAGGTCATAATTTCTATGTTGATGATTATCCAATAAAAATAAATATTTTAATTACATTTTAATGGTATTAAATGTTCATTTTAGATCTTATGGGCCTAAGTTAGTGGATTTTTATTTTGAACATCAATTCTTATCATTTGTGCACTTCATGCCTAATGTACACCAATTTAGGCCCAATTATTCATATAATTTTAAGGATTTTAATTATCCATATTTTAATTTTATATTTTGTGAACTATATATAAACTTAAATATGAACATTTTTCATTCAGGGATCAATGGATGATTCATAAATTATGATGGAGATATTTGGAGATAAATTGAATCAATTCTAGAGAAGGAAGATTGGACACCAGCCCACTGATGAGAATGTGGTACCCACATTACAAATACAATGAAGCCCAAATTTTGTGGGATTCTAGAAGTAATATTGAATACCAAATAATTATTCAGTATCCAGCGCTAATTCTACCTCCATTGGGGTTATTTAGGCGGCCCAAGTTGAAGATAAAATTATGGTCCAGATTTTGCAGCCCAGAAAAACAGCCCACCATTTTACACATATATCATTAACCATAAACTATTTTCGAATGAAAATTTACATAAGTTTAGGGGAAATATTTAGATCTATTTTTTTCTTCTATGTATTACTCCAATTATTCCATATAGAAGGTCTTACAGGCGCATCTGTTCAGTGGAAGCAAGATGGCTTCCACCTCAGGTCAAGGGTGGAAAAGTCTCCTCTCCCTTACTTTCCACCACCCTAGGCCTACCATACTCAAGTGGTATATTTTTTAATGTTAGAGGATCTAACCAAGGCTCCCAAAATTCATATTTAAGGTAGTTTTGGAGAATTATTTTATGATCTTTGATATTTGTTTTCATCTTAATGTTATGCTTCCAATTTGTCTTTGTAATGTTCTTTCTTCACATGTAAGTTGTTTTAATTAATCCTAGTTTCTTAATAAAAGTTCTTATTCTAATATTATTCTATTATTATTCATATCACTTTGATGTCATTTCCTCAAGGTGTGAATTTATTCACACTAAACATTGTGAAATTATTCACACAACGGTGGAGTGATCATTTTTTTATTGTTTTCTTTACTTCTTCAATTCCTCCCTCAAGAGTCTACATCCCACTTCCATTGAAACCATAGAATCATTGGAGGGATAACCCACTTATGGATTGATCCAAGGGAGTAGAAAGGGGCTGGATTGGATTTCATTTATCACCCCATTAATGTATAATCAATTCTTTTAATTGATATTTTTATTTGATGATTTTAAAACTTCTTCGTCCTTGTTGAATTTTAAGGCCACATACTTCAAGTGATAATACAAACCTTTACCTTCGAGTGCTCATAAATTTGATCCTCCAATTTTATAGGAGATTAGTATTATGGTGTTTGTTATAAAATCAATAAGTGATAAATTTGTTTGATCTATTTAAATGAACTCAACTCAAATATAAGAAATTGAAATAATTGAAAAGGGAATACATCCAATCCACCCCAAGTGATAACCTAGGATCAACTCATTATTTTAAATTGAATTCACTTAATTCTCTTATATTTAATTTAAAACCATCTTAAATCAACCCAATTTGGACACTTAATAGCTAAAAACAATCCATATAATGTACGTGTCTATAGGTTACTTCTTAGGTCTCTGAGGATTCGATAACCCAAGCTAAACTACAAGGACCGTTCTACATTCGTATCTTGGGTAAATTTGAGCATGAATAAAATTTTGGATTCATTTACAGGGACCCAAGTAAGTCATCTAAACACCCATTCTATTATCCCCCATTTCTTATTTTCTCATCCAAATTCTCTTATCTGGTCCCTTTCTCGTTTTTTTTCCTTTTGGCGCATGTCCGCCTACACCCGCGATCAATGAAATCTTCTAGTTAGGGTGGATAGTCCTAGGATTGGGGAGTCAAGTACACCAAGGTAACTCTTTAAATTAGATCCTAATATTCCTAATACTCTAGAGATAAAAATTGATCCCATTTCAATGGATGGTCTACAAATAAACCAACTCATAAACCCGGGTGGAAACCAAAATGGAAACCCAAATGAGGTAGCCCCAAACTTGGGGAATGCAATTGATCAAACCATGAATGAATACCTCAAACCTTCCTGGACCAATTCCACATCATTCATTAGACATAATTACCTAGAGTATTCCAACTACATCTTTAAACCCCATGTCCTAAACCACCTTCCCACATTCCATGGAATGGAGTCCGAGATGCCCTACCTTCACATTAAGGAGTTCAATGACATTGTAGAAACCATGTGTCCCCCACATCAACTAGAATCAGCTAATATGAGGATATTTATTTTTTCTTTAAAGGATCTATAAAAAAATTGGCTAAATAATTTGAGATGATCATCCATAAACTCTTGGGACCAATTACAAAGATAATTCTACAAAAAATACTTCCCCCACCACAAAACAATTGCACTTAAAAAGAGCATCCAAAACTTTTTTGAAAAAGAGGTAGAGTCATTCTATGAAACATGGAAGAGGTTCAAGGACACTCTAAACATGGTTCCAAACCATGGTTTTTCTATTCTATAACAAGAGAGAATTTTCTATGAAGTTTTGGTTCCGGGGAACAAACAATTTATTAACATGATGTGTAATGGAACCTTTAAAAACAGAGCCCCAAATGATGCTTATGAGTATCTGGAAATCCTTTATGAACAAAACCAAACATGGGGAACTTCACATTATTCTGAAAATCCACAAAGAACTACTAGAATTCATACACTTAGAGAAGAAGAAAGCCTTACGGCTAAACTCGCAGCACTCTCTATGAATGATGAAGAAATAGACCTTAGGAAAGTCCATGAAATCCAAACTGTAGACCTTGTTTGCACAATTTATGACAAACATGACCATAAGACAGACAACCGCCCAACCATTCCATCCAACAAGGATGTCCTTTTAGGAGGACCCCCAGTGGAAGTAAATTCCTTGAACTTTCAAAAGCCTCAATACCAAAACAACTTCAACCAAAGGTATAATGACCACCCAGGTTTCCACTGGAAAGATAACTAACAAACTATCCAACCAAAGGGAAAAAATCTTTACCCCCATCAGAACTACCAAACCCATAACCAGTTCCAAACCCAACCTATCCAATACCAATAGCCACCGGTCCATTTTCAACAAACCATCCCACCTCCAAAATATCCCCCCAGGATAAACCAATCTTCTCAAGTACCAACCAAAAATGTTCCATAAAGCCTACTAGAGAAACTGTGTAAACAAATGGAGTCGATGAACTCGGAAGTCTCTTCCCTTAAACAAGAAATTCAAACCATCAAAACTAGAAAGACACCCATACCTACTCGGGGGGTAACATCCTCAAATTCAAGGGGAGAGTCAATCTGTACTCAAACAACTCATGAACAACTAAAGAATGTGACTGTTTTAAGAAGTGGGAAATCAATTGAGAAACCCGAAAAAATAATTCGGAAACCATGTGAAGCTTAAAAATCTAATGAAAATTCAAATGGACCAGAATATAAAACTGAATAAACTGATAAAAATGTGAAAGAAACAACTCTTCAACAAACAACCCCACAACCTGCACCATTTCCTCAACACATGAGGGGGAAAACCAAGCCCGAATTGAGTGAAACATTGAGGGAAATCTTCTCAAAAGTCAAGTTTAACATTCCTCTTCTCGATTCCATCCAAACCATACCTTCCTACTCAAAGTACCTTAAGGACTTGTGCAATTTTAAAAGAAAATTTTCACATAAAAACCAAGTCCTTTTGGCTGCTAATGTGAGTACCACCATTCAAGGGACTATTCCTCCTAAGTTGAAAGACCTGGGTTGCCCTTACATAAATGTTGAACTAGGAGAGAGAAAAGTTGTCAAGGCCTTGTGTGACCTAGGTGCTAGTGTCAATCTCATCCCATATGCTCTGTAATGCCAGTTAGACCTAAAAGAGCTCCAACCCACATTTGTCACACTTCAACTAGCTGATCGTAGCATTAGGGTTCCAAAGGGGATTTTAAAGGACGTTTTGGTAAAGGTTAAAAACTTAATCTAACCTAATGACTTAATTGTCCTTGAAAACCATAAAAACTTAGGAAATAAGGAACAAACCCCAATCATACTTGGTCTTCCTTTCCTTGCAACAATCAACTCTGTTATCCGATTCCGAAATGGGAACATGACCATCACCTTTGGAAAAATGAGTCTAGACTTGAACATCTATAATGTAAGCTCACAAATAGGTGATGATGAGGACATTCATGAAGTAAAAATGATAGGAAGCATCGATAATGAATCCATATAACATCAAGGAATAGTTGATGGATGTTTAATTTAGGATGAGATTGATTTTCTTTGTTCATATGAAGGAAGTTTATCTCCTTGGATTGAATCATTTTCAAATTACTCTTATGATGAAGTCTTAGGTCCAACAATCAGTGAAACCTTTAAAGAAACCACATTCATTGAGACCAATCAAAATTACTTCCCTAAATCTGATCAAACCAATCTTGTAGTTAAAACTTATATATGTGGGGAATCAATCCTATTTGAAACTCTAAAAAAATAAATTGATATTGATCCAATGTCCCAATATTCTGTCGAAATTCTGAACCAACCTAATCTTGAATTGAATGAACTTCCTGCTGCACTCAAGTATTCCTTCCTAGGAGACAATAAAAAACATAATATTCTCATTTCTTCCTCTCTTCAATCCAATCATGAAAGGATACTTCTAGATTTCTTTAGGAGACATAAGAAATCCATTGGTTGGACCCTGTCTAATATTCCTCAGATTAGCCCACTTATTGGGACTCATAAAATTGTTCTGGAATCTGATTCAAAGCCATGTCGTCAACCTCAATGGTGACTCAATCCTAATCTCATGGAGGTAGTAAGGAAGGAACTTCTGAAATTGTTAAAAGTTGGTATCATATATCCCATAGCTGAGAGTGAGTGGGTCAGCCCAATCCAAGTTGTCCCCAAGAAGGCAGGAATCACAGTGATAACCAATAAGGATGGATAGATTCTTCTAACCAGGGTGATTAGTGGATAAAGGGTCTGAATTGACAATAGGAAGCTAAACTCATTCACCAAGAAGGACCATTTTCACTTAACATTCATTGACCAAGTCCTTGAGAGAGTGGTGGGTCATGCCTTCTATTGTTTCTTAGATGGGTACTCAGGGTATAATAAAATTGAGGTCTCCCTAGAGGATTAAGGGAAGACTACATTCACATTTCCATTCGGAACCTTTTCTTCCAAACGCATGCCTTTAGAGTTATGCAATTCCCATGGAACCTTTCAGTGGTGTATGATGGGAATCTTCTCAGACATGGTAGGGGATTTTCTAGAGGTCTTCATGGATAACTTCTCTGTGTTTGGGGATACATTTTAGGGATGTCTACAGAATGTAGAGAGAGTCTTGTCAAGATGTGAAGAACAAAATATGGTCCTAAACTGGGTAAAATGCCATTTCATGGTAAAAGAGGGACTAGTCCTTGTCCATCTAGTCTCGAGTAGGGGGGATTGAAGTTGATAAAGCCAAGGTTGACATAATTCGTCACCTTCCATCACCCAAAACTGTTAAGTAAGTGAGGTATTTCCTAGGAAATGCTGGTTTCTATAGAAGATTCATCAAGGACTTTAGTTCAATCTCTCATCCCCTCTGTGCTCTCCTAGTAAAGGATGCTCTATTTGTTTGGATAGAAAGTTGTGAGGGTTCATTATCAACCCTCAAATCCTCTCTCACCTCTCCTCCCATTATGAAATCCCCAAATTGGAACCTTATTTTTGAACATATGTGTGATTCTAGTGACTTTTCTATAGGAGTTGTGTTAGGAAAATGTTGTGATAAAACTCTTTATGTCATTGCTTATGCAAGAAAATCCTTAAATGATGTCCAAATCAACTACACCACCACTAAAAAGGAGTTACTTGCTATTGTGTTTTCCTTAGATAATTTTAGGTCCTACCTCTTAGGATCCCCCATCACTGTGTTCACTGACCATTCTACACTAAAATACCTCTTCCAAAAACAAGATGCTAAGGATAGACTGATTAGGTGGGTCCTTCTCTTATAAGAATTTGACCTCACAATCAAGGATAAAAAGGGAATTGAAAATGTTGTAGTTGATCACCTCTCTAGGATGGAATTAAAATACAATTCAAATCACCTTTCTATATTTGATTTATTTCCTGATGAACACCTATACTCTGTGAGTGACTGCCCTTGGTATGCTAACTTATCCAATTTCTTAATTAAAAGAGTCATTCCAAAATTCTTAGGGACTCAATATCAAAGGAAATTCCATTCTGATGTTAGGTACTATGTGTTTGATGATCCATATCTCTATAAGTTATTCCCTGACCAAGTCTTTAGGAGGTGTGTCCCAGAATCTAAACAAGAGTCCATCCTTAAATTCTGTCATAGTGAGGCATATGGAGGTCACTTTTCCTCTAAGAAAACTTCTGTTAAGCTTCTTCAGTGTGGTCTCTTCTAGCCCACCCTCTCAAGGGACTCCTACATATTTTTTCAAAGTTGTCCTAAGTGTCAACAAGTAGGTTCAATCACAAAAAAGGAATCAAATTCCACTCACTCCCATCTTAGTGGTTGAAATCTTTGACTGTGGGGGAATTGATTTCATGGGTCCTTTCCCAAAATCTAGGGGATGACTCTACATACTCTTAGCTATTGATTATGTCTCAAAATGCGTTGAATCCATTCCCACCAAGTCTAACGACCATCATGTTGTGATCCTATTTCTAAAAGAGCATATATTTTCTAGATTTGGAATTCCTAGGGCTATAATCAGTGATCGAGGAACCCATTTCTGCAACCATACATTCTCTTCACTCATGTCTAAGAATGTGATTTCTCAAAAAGTTTCCACTGCATACCGTCCCCAAACCAATGGTCAAGCTGAGTTAGAAAATAGGGAGATTAAAAATATTCTTGAAAAAACTATCAATCCTTCTAGGAAAGATTGGTCTGAGAAACTCTTGGATTATCTATGGGCATATCATACGGCATACAAAACCATCCTAGTAATGTCACCGTATAGGTTGGTATATGGAAAATCATGCCATTTATCTGTTGAAATTGAGGATAAGGCCTTTTGGGCAATTAGGAAAATGGATTACGACCTCTCTTTGGCCGAAACAAAAAGGAAATTAGATCTCAATGAATTGGAGAAACTAAGGATGAAGGATTATGAAAATTCAAGGATCAATAAAGCTAGATTTCAAGCCTACCAATCTAGGAATATCAAAGTAAAACATTTTGAACTGGGAAAATTATTGCTCTTGTATAGTTCAAAACTTCATTTACATCTGGGAAAGTTAAGTTCTAGATGGTTAGGTCCTTTCATAGTGCATCATGTCTACCCCCATGGGGTAGAACAGATTCAAGATCCCACTAGTGGTCACATTTTCAAGGTCAATGGTCAAAGGTTAAAACCATTCATTGGATCATTCAATAAACTGGAAATAGAGGTTGAGTTAACTGATCCAACCTATGAACTAGGAAAAAATTGATATATTTAGGATCCATGTTGGGCTAACGACATTAAACAAAGCGTTGCATGGGAGGAAACCCATAGTTTTAATGTTTTTAATCTTTTTGGAATCATTTTTCTTAATTAATAATTTTGATATTTAATAATAATATAAAAAATAGATTGTTGACATGTTCTTCTATTATGAGTGTGGATGGGTATGAAAGGGGAGAATCATATTCATATGTGTCATGTCGTGTGATCCTTGAGTAATACCTTACCCAGAAATTTAAAAAGAATACAATTTATCATCAGTTCATTTTTTTATGTGTCGATAGGTTAAAATAAAAATACAAAAAAATAATAAAAAATTATTAATAAAAAAAGGGACACATCATAGGTCGAGGGTCAAACCCCATCACAACTGGAGAATCCATGAGGAATCGAACCTGGGACCGAAGGGAGACAGGGGCGCGCGCTTACCACTAACCTATGGATTTTTGTGATTCCTTATTCTATAATTTTTATATATATACTTATATTTTATTTTTATTTTTATTATATGAATATATATATATATATAGTTTTTTTTTCTTTCTTCCACTAGGGAACTCTGCAAGTGACATGGATATCAAAGGACTAAATTGGAGAAGAAATAACTTCAACTTCAACCACTACGTGAATTCATTAAATGATCCTCATATTTCAATTTCCTTTTTGAAATTCCCTTATCTGCCTCTACTCCTTCTAAATTTTTATTTCTTCAAACACTGGGGACAGTGTTATTTTAAGTTGGGGGGGAGATGAAATAAAAAAAATCTTTTGTGTAAAAAAATGAATGATTTGAAAAAAAATGTGTGTAAATGGAAGGAAAAATCCATTTAACTTTGAACATGGTAATACACATTGCACACATTGAAACTAAATATCAAATAATTTTTCATGCCCTGATTCTGATTTTAATCCTTATATAATTTCATGAGTATTGATTTTGGAAAGTGTGGCTGTCCAATGTGATATTTCATCGTTTATATTTTCATCCAAATAAAAAAAAGATCATAATGCACATCCTTTGGATATTGGGGTATTATTTTGAGTTCATTGCGTCCCCCAAATAAATAGAATAGGTTTGGTGATCATTTTATTTTTAATATGAGTATTCAAAAAAATTAAAAAAACCATAAATTTGCATGTGGAGCAATGAAATGACCTAATGTGTGGCTTTCAGCACTTGGGGATCATGACTCCATAGTTTTCTGGCACAGAGTTAGTAATTTTATCTCTATTTTTGGTAATTGGAATTTGTTTTTGACTGAGTTAACTTGAGATGATGCCTGAGTATGTGGGCTTCACTTGGTTCCCTAAGGACTTTGAGCCTGGGAGTCATCGGCAAAGTCTCGCTACAGGGGTTGACTCTTTTGAGTGCAATTTCAATTACCATGGAAAAATTGCAAAAAAAAATAACAAAAATAAAATAATACATTAATTTTTTTTTGAATATTCATCTTAATATTGAATTGTGATTCCACCTAATGCTTCCATAATTTCCCCCTTGAATAAAGATGAACCCCCATGTCTATTGTGATACACAACACATCCTCATACTTAATCGATATTGGATGAAATATGGAAATGAATTTGAACAAAGGAATTGGCTTGGGATTGGGATCTTCTTATGAAACTATCTTGTATTAAAATATTTTTATGGTTTTTATGATTGTTTGGTATAAGGGTTTTTGGTGATCATTGTGTATTCAAATGTTTTTGGAAAAGGGAATTAGAATTTAATATTGTTGAGATACATTTTTCTTGGGACTAGAAAAACTCAAGTTGGGGGTGTGATTAGCCAATAAAAATAAAAATTTTAATTACATTTTAATGGTATTAAATGTTCATTTTTTATCTTATGGGTCTGAGTTAGTGGATTTTAATTTTGAACATCCATTCTTATCATTTGTGCACTTCATGCCTAATGTACACCAACTTAGGCCCAATGATTCATCCGATTTTAAGGATTGTAATTATATATATTTTAATTTGATATTTTGGTAACTATATCTACACTAAAATATGAACATTTTTCATTCAGGGATCAATGGAGGATTCATAAATGATGATGGATATATTTGAAGATAAATGGAAGCAATTCTAGAGAATGCAAATTGGATACCAGCCCACTGATTAGAATGTGGGACCCACATTACAAACCCAATGTAGCTCAAATTTCTTTGGATTCTAGAATAAATATAGAGGAACAAATCATTTTTCATGATCCATTTCTAATTCGGCCTCCATTGGGGTTATTTAAGCAGCCCATGTAGAAGATAAAATTTTGGGCCAGATTCTGCGGCCGAGAAATACAACCCACCAGTTTACACATATCTCGTTAACCATAAACTATTTTGGGCTGAAACATTACAGACGGTTAAGGTACATCTAGAGATTTATTTTTTTTATATGGCCCACTCCAATTCGACCATCTAGAAGGACTTACATGTGCATCTTTTCAGTGGAAGTAAACTAGATGCCACCTCAGGTCAAGGGTGGAAAAGTCTTCTCTCTCTTACTTTCCACCACACAAGACCTACCATACTCAAGTGGGATATTTTTTAATATTGGATTCTCGACCCAAGGCTCCCAAAATTCCTATTTAAGTAAGTTTTGGTGGAGGATTTTATGATCTTTGAGCTTTGTTTTCATCTTAATCTTATGCTGCCAATTTGTCTTTCTAACGTTCTTCCTTCACATGTAAGTTGTTTTAATTCATCCTAGTTTCTTAACAAAAGTTCTTCTTATACTATTATTCTATTCTTATCCATATCAATTTGATATTTTTGCCTCAAGTTTTGAATTTATTCACACCAGACATTGTGAAATTATTCACACAATAGTGGAGTGATCATTTTCTTTTTATTGTTTTCTATACTTCTTCAATTCCTCCCTCATGAGTCTACTTCCCTCTTCCATTAAAACCATAGCATCAATGGAAGTATAAACCAATTTTGTGTTGATCAAAGGGAGTATAAAGGTGCTGTATTGGATTTTATTTATCACCCCATTAATTTATAATCACTTCTTTTAATTGTGATTTTTATTTGATGATTTTAAAACTTCTTCGTCCTTGTTGAATTTTAAGGCCACATACTTCAAGTGTTAATACAAACCTTTACCTTGGAGTGATTGTAAATTTGATCCTCAAAGTGTAGAGTTGATTAGTATTATGGTGTTTTGGTATAAAATCAGTAAGTGATGAATTTGTTTGATCTCCTTAAATGAACTCAACTCAAATATAACAATTTGAAATAATTGAAAAGGGTATACGTCCAATCCACCCCAAGTGATAACCTAGGATCAACTCATTCTTTTAAATTGAATTCACTTAAGTCTCTTCGAGTTCAATTAAAACCATATTAAATCAACCCAAGTTGTCCACTTTATATCCAAAAACAATCCATATAATATACGTGTTTGTAGGTTACTTTTTAGGTTTCTGAGGATTCGATAACCCAAGCTAAACTACAAGGACTGTTCTCCCTTCATCTCTTGGGTAAATTTGAGTGTGAATCAGTCGACCTCAATAGCATTAATTTAGGGATGATGTTTAGGAAAATTATCATCAAATTCAATGTGTATTGATTATTCTATGGTATTTAACCTTTAATAAAATATTCAATATGCTTTACATGAGTTAGAGTACCCAATAAAAATACCTTCATCAGATTTGGGGTAAAATTTCCTTAAGTAGTATTTGGGGTTAAGAATATAGAATTTACATCCAAACACTTTAAAATAACCACCTCATCCCAATAATATTTAGGTAGTTTAAATTCATTCAAGAGAGTTCTTGTAATATCTTAAATATTTCCATTCTACCTTTCATAAAACTCATTTTATTTTGGATTCCTAATATCCAAAAAATAATGATTATAACCTAATGAAGTGCGATGTTCATCAAAATATTTTTTTTAAATATCCCCCATGACCACACTAAATGGATATGATCATATAAAATTTTCCATTTTCTAACTTCTTTTTATATTTAATAAATATTTTAGAAGCCATAATTTTTTGTTCCAACAAATAAATCCATATAAATCTTGTATAATCATTGATAATTACAAAAGTTTAAAATTTACCTCCTATAGTTTCAGCATAGGTTGGTTCAAATAAATAAAGGTGTATAAGATCAAGGGACTTAGAGGTGGAAAATTAATTTTTAGATTTAATTGAATATTTTTTATTCTTACCCAGTTGGAAAGGTTCTCACACAATGTCATTTTTTAATATAAATTTAGGAAAATCACATAACAGTTGGATTCTATTGAGTTTGAAAAGTGTGTGAGTGATATAATGACCAATATGAAAATTCCAAATCTATGAATAACACTCTTGTTCACTCAAAAATTTAACATATTATCTATCAAGAGATTTTAAATCAATAACTTAAACATTTTGAAAAAGTTAAGCTTAAAATAAAAGTTTTCTTCTGGAATCATAAACTTTACAAAAACCATTTTCAAAAGAGACTTTAAAACCACTATCACAAAATTAACTAATACTATGAAATTTATTTTTCAAAACAATTAAATATAAAATATATTTAATACTATTTTAATATATAAAATTAATAGTAAATGTTCTAGTGATCATACTTCTTGAGTTATCATCAAAGGTGACATGACCACCATTAATATTTTCACTATGGTTGAACTTAGAGAAGTCATTGCACATGTGTCCCAAGCAATCTCTATCTACATACCATGTATCTCTTTATAATTTTCTCTTGATAAATTTTTACTAAAAAATAATAAATAGACTAAATACTTTAGTACCTAAATTTTGGGATCACATATGTTAGAAAAAAGAGATTATGAAATCAAAATGTTTTTAAAACAAAATATTTTCAAAAAAAAATATTAGCAGACAGATGAATAATTATTTGTCTATCATATCGAGAATTTTTTAAATTACATTCACAAATGATATCCGCAATTTTAAAAAAATATTTATAAAATTTATCTTAATATTATCCTCATACAAAAGTTTTATTTTTATAGGTACATTATTTGTTTGAAAAACCAATCCCAAAATTATTTTTTGCATGATGTTGGGATCCTAATATTTTATTTAAGTTATGTTCACCTTGGATGAACTTAGTAGGATAGTTTCTAATTTATTTAATATTATAGTCTAAATCCTGAACATTATAATGTTCTTTTAATTTAATATTTTTGATATTTAATAATCTTACATTGATGTTAAACTTTATCCATATCTTTCAATAAAAAATTAAATCTTCTTTCTTGATCATCATGTATTGATAAAATAAAATATTTATTATTATAATTATAAAATTTTAGTTTCTTATTTTATTTTAATAGTTTATACCTATCATTAACAACTTGATTATACTTATTTTTTATTTCTTTTAATTTTTTGGTGATTTTACAATATCCTTCCTCTAATTGATCCCTATAATATTTAATATATTCATAATATAAATGAATAGAAGAACAAGAAGACATATAATAATTTACATCATCACTAACCACTATTTGGGAAATGGTAAATTAAATGATTTCATCACCTTACCCATATGAGGAGAGGGAGTAATCACTTTCACTCTATAATGTAACTTTAAATGCCATCTTAATTTTTTCCAGTATTTCATATTTCTTTGAAAATAGGGAACTCTAACTTGATGTGTCCCTTTTTTTTCATTCATATAATTCAACCTTTAGTTATTTACTTCAGGTCTGCTTTTTTCACATTGATAATATTTCTTTCTTTTCATAAACTTTTTCATCTTCTTATAAAGTTGATAAATCTCACCGTATATTGGAAGAGTCATAATCAATTTCCTTAAAGAAAAAAAGTATTATTTTACATAAATTTTTTAGATCTCTTTTCCGATATCCTTTTCATGGTAATATCATAGGTCATGAGAGACCCTATGAAACCTTCAACTAGAATTTTCTTGACATGCGTTTCTTCTTAAATAATTGTTACCTTGGGTTCCCAAGAACTCAAAAAAACTCAAAGTATCTTATTCACAAGAGTTACCCTACAATGATCATCACCAAGAGATTTCCTATAATTGCATATGATAGAAATAAATTTCAACATTTTAGTTTTAGACTCAATGTGATACATTCAAAAACTTTCAAGATCATGATGGTACATGTCAAGCCTAATGTACTTGACTTTGTTATTTACCTCATGTGTAACTTCAAGTAATTTTCCAAATTTATTGAGCATTTTTACTTGTGGAAATTAAATTAAACTTATTTCAGTCTATCCCACAATGAAAATAATTCATGGATTTTCCATTAATATCAAAGGAAAAAATATCAACAGGAGTCCATTTTTCCTCCTATTTCTTAGTAGTAGTATAGTAATGTATGAATATATTACAAATGGGATATCCTATACTTCTAGGAAAATTGAACAAGTGATTTTTTCAATAACTATAGTTTGTTCTATAAAAGAAAGGGGCTCATCCTATTAAGTATCCTTCAAAAGCACCTTGGATGATAGAGGTAGTCTTGATCCTTATGAAAATGATGTTTTTACTTGTAAAACTCTAGAATATTTTAATCAATATTTTCAAATCCATGAGTTGAGTCAATATAGGATTCTTGGGCTCATGTAGTCTTTGTGCTGATATAATAAAAATATTAAATATATTATATCAATCATGTGTGGTTTTTCCAAGTTAATATAATAATTCCCTACTAGAGGATCAGATAGGAAATCTGATATCACCATTAAATCTATAATATGGGTTTCACTCTAGGTAATATTTAATCTTTATTGTCATCAGGTGTTTTATTAAATGGAATTCATGGATGGATAATTAATAAATAAAAAAATATATTTATTTATTTATTTTTTCATTTAATTATTGTTACCTCACTCCCTATCTATTTAAACCCAGTTATGGAAAAATCATAGGGTTGACCATATAATCCTAGGTATTTTGAGAGAACATGAAGTAGATCATTGCATAAAAATGATAAAAATGTGGATTAATGATCGATACTAAGGATTTTTTCTTCGCTAATGCAGTTCGTGGATCTCATCCACAATAACAGCCTAGAACTATTCTTTATTAGCGATCAATCCATACCCGAGCTTGGATTTTTAATTATGTTGTTTTAATCCCATATTTTCTTTACTAAATTCAAACATTAATTAATTCCATAAAAAATTAATTTGTGGATATATTATTATATTATAGTTGATGAATTTTCCTTCTGGATTTATGTTGAGTTAATTATTAGTTATCCATTTCATTCATCACCTTTACAACAATGGATTGAGTAAAAAATTAAAAATATTTATGATGATCCTACTCTTTATTACACGTTAATTCATGATTTATTACATAATGTTACACAAAATGAAATCCAAAAGATTGAGGAGTCTAGTTTATTTGGGATTAGGTACATATAATAAAATATTGAAAATGGTATTCAAAAAAATTATTGAAAACATCCTTAACATGCTTCTAAAATTCCATAGCTTTTAAAACTGCATGGGATAAACTGGTGATATACTTAAGAAAGGAGTGATCTATAAATCCCAGTAAGGGAATAAAAAAACATAACATAAAGAATGTATCACATATTAGAAAAATGGAATTTCAATGGGACATAAAGCAGGTGAGAATCAAAAAAAGAACAATTAGGAATGATATATCATGATAACATAATGGCGATAAGGAAATGTGGCAACAACTTTAAACATGATGTTATAAAAAAAGGTTAAGGTTAACTGCCAAGAAATCATAAGATAATATGATTAGGATAAAAAATCATACACTAAACATGGAATATCATGATAATGAAACATTACCCAATGCATTGGAGCGCTATCTGGGTACACCCATCATGTAAGTTATAGTGGGATTACCTGGTTCTATCTTGGTACACCGGTCATAATAATATCATGCATATGCATACGTGTGCCCCATGGATCATATACATGAGAACATATTTCATCACATTCAATATAAAAATAATATAGTGTGGATTAAATTCAGGTAATTACCCAATAAAAAAAGTATAAGTGCATAATTTTGGACATCCTTGATAGGAAATGGGTACAGTTATTCATTACATAATTGTTTGGCATGGAAAGTCATTGTGAAATTTTAGAAGCATAATGGGAGAACATAAATGTTCATGGGAGGGATTAATGAGGTTTAAAGGTTTCTCTAATCATTTAGACATTATAAGGTAAGTAAGGGGTTATGTAATAACATATCCGAAAATTAGTCATTGGTGATAAAATGTATAAGATAATGAAGTTTATTGAATAAATAGGAGAAGGAGAAGATCCTTACCTAGAGAGGGTGATTCCAAAAGTAGGGGAGGATCTTATTAGAAGATTATGGAACCCTCTAAGTAATATAGAGAGTATATGGAAGAATAAGGATGTGCTAAAAGTTTTTTTAGTTAATATGAACGGTAACTTGTGAGGGTTTATATAGTAAAAGAGAGGGGAGATCTTTATTATTTCCAAAACTTAGGTTTTACACTATAGAATAAAATAATAAAAAAACATTAACATGGTTTCATCCCATGGTTTCTGAAAAATATAGATGTTTTATAATATTTTATAACTACAAGCGTTGAAATTTTTAAAATATTACCCTTTCTGATGTGGAAGTGAGTTGTGTTTATAAATAAATGATTTTTAAACCTTAAAATATTATATTGGTTTTTAATGATTCATAAAGCATTATAAAATTAATTAAATAAACTCAAAAACTCATTATTTTAAAGTTTAAACTTATATTTGTTCTTGTATACCATTTATATTATTTATTACAATACTTTTGGGTCATTATGATATTATATTATGAACCCTATACTTATACCGTATTTAATTTTTACCCAGAAATTCGGTTTTCTCTAAAAATTATGAAAAATAACCATTGAATAATTTTGATGTTCTTGTTAAAAAAATAAGATTTATTTTATAAAAATAATTCTATAAATATTATAAATTAATCTTTTAAATTAAAATCCTCATTTATTGAAAATTTTTGTTTTTTAACAATAACAATTTTCTGACCCTAATAAAAATTACATTTATAATTCATAAAATTTTAATATAATTTATATTTAATATAAACAATTTAATAATACTATTTTATTAAAATATAATTTATTTAAAAACTCTTTCATTGAGAAAAAAAAGTTTTTCTTCATTAAAACTATATTTTACCCCGAATACAATTTATGTTTTAACGTATCAAAAATCTAATTTTTATCAAAAATCATTATTTAGTCATTTATAAAGTAATAGAAAAAATATAGTCTTTATTATATCTAAATTAATATATATATATATATATATATTCATATTATTGGGGTCACTTTTTTCTAGCCCTTTTTAAATTATTTTTACCTTAATTAACATATTTTCTATTTACTGTGGGGACAAATATTTAATACTATTACTATTTATATTATTCAAGAATTAAGTTGGCCTTATTACCTAATATTAATTATTATTATTACAAATTTTTAATATATTTTATCAAAGTTAGTCCATATATTTTTAATAATTTAATTTAAAATAAAACTCGCAAGCACAATGGAAAGAGGTTTTCTGAAAAATGCATTTTTTGAGGAAAATATGATTTCAATTTAGCTCTATAAATAGTAATATTCATTACATGAATTTAAATTAATAATTATACAAATAACATAAAAATTTAATTTAAATAAATTCTACTTAGGGGTTATTTTAATTAATTATAATAGAGAAACATTATTCATTCTAAAACAGATTTCAGAATAATGTGTTTTCAATACTAAAAATAAATTTATTTTAAAATCCATTATAAAGATGATTTAAATGACATTAATTAAATTAAATATAAATAAATAATTATTATGTTAATTTTAATTAAAATTAAATTAATAATTTTACTTTTATATTACTTAATTTATCAAAAGAAATGACAATTTTGCCTAAAAACAGTATTTTTCATTATTCATTGAAAAACTATATTTTCCAAAAAAATCCAAAAAAACCTAAGTTAATTTTTATATTTTGATATCATAAATGGATATTATTTTATCAAATAAATTTTATAAATTTTATATAAACTAAGTATAATATTTTCTCACAATAAGCAATAAAAGTGATTTTTGAAGAAAACGCATTTTTAAATACATTACTAGAAATTAAGTGATTATTTGATAATATTTTATCAATTAATTTAATATGCATGTGAAATTTATAAATATTTCAGAAATTATTTAATACTATTATTTCCCTCTAAATTAATAGTGATGTTATAACAGTCATATTTAAAGAATCATCATTCGTTTAGGTTTGGTGTTGAGTATCACATACACTATTGAACTTAATTTTTTCTTTTAAAAAATATTGGTGTTACATTATTACACACTTTAATAAATTACATACTTACAACTTGAACTTGATCTTGTTAGGTAATTTTTTAAAACTTGTAAATATATTTATTGAACACCCACACAGTAAAAAGAGTTAATAAAATATCCATTTGAGAAGAGAGGAAAGGGAAGTATGATGATCATCACATAACTAGGATTCTAAGTAGGAGAACAATAGTTGTAAGTGAAAACATAGATATATAAAATTAAAATAACACCAAATAACTAATATATTGTGATATAGATCATGGTAAGTATAAATTCAATGACAAAAAACCCATAAATTTTTTACGGTAAAAAGTCCTTCAATTCATCAGAAATGATCATAATTTGACAATATTTTTGGTTTTAAGATTATTTTCCTAGAGTTAAGGAATTAATTTAACATATATACTATGAATATAAGTAAATATACTCTTTTAAAAAGTATAACTTCATCCCTTAATAAATTTCTACTATAATATTATCTTTTCTCCAAACAATGAATACTAAAAATGAATTTTTTTATGTCATCAGCACTAAAATAAGATTTTAACTGATCACATAATCCATAAAAGATTAACAAGTTATATCTATTATCTTTACTTACTCCAAAATGGTTATAATAAAGAAAGATAATACTGAAAATGAACGAACCGTAATACATTAATATGATTCAATCTAAGTTATCCATTATCAATTTCCTAACATAGACTCTTATGGGAATTCTCATTCCCTTAATAATGTTTCATAATGATCTTATAAATTTTCCAAGGAATATACTATAAGATTGTAAAACTAGGTGTGTATCATGATATTTTTTTCATTCACTAGTTCTTGTTTGATTCTAGATCAATGCGATATTTTCATGTTTTACCCTCGAGTACATCTATGCCATATCTACATCCACTTGTCGTATCTAGATAGGAATGTATTCTCTTATAAATAACATACTCTATAATTTAAGAATATTTAGAGATGCCTTATTATTTTTATTATTATTTCTATGGATTTATCTACAGTTTTATAATCCTAACACCAAAAACAACTAAACATTCCTTTAATACCAACTATGACAACCCTACTCTTTATTACACATTAATTCATGATTTATTACATAAGATTACACATAATAAAACCCTAAAGATTGATAAGTATAGTTTCATTAAGATTTAGGTACATATAATAACATCTAAAACAGGGGATACAAAAACATTATTGAAAAATTCCTTAACATGATTCCAAAATTACATGGATGTTAAACATACATAGGATAACCTGGGGAAAAACATGATAAAGGGGTTAGCTATAAATCTTGTTAAAGGAATAAGAAAACATAACATAAAGAATCTATCAAATTTTAGACAATATGAATTTAAATGGGACATAAAAGGGATGAGAATTATAAACATGAAAAATGAGGCATGATATATCATGATAACATAAATCCAACATGGAAATGTGGTAACAACTTTAAACAGGACATTATAAACATAGGTCAAGGTTAACCAGCAAGACATCATAACAAAATGTACCTACGATAACCTTGCGAAGACTAAAAATGGCATCTCATGAGACTAAAACATTACTTAATTAATTCTAACACTACTTGGGAACACCGATCATGTAATATATAATGGTATTACCCAGAATTATTTGGGTGAACCCATCATAATCATATCATGTACATGCATAAGTATGCCACGTAGATCGTATACCTAAGAACATAATTCATCACATTCAACAATTCATCATATTCAATAATATAATAATGTAGTTTGGATTACATACATGTAATTTTCCAATAAAATAATTATAATTGCATAAATTTTAACACCCTTGATTAGAAATGGGTATGCGTATTCACTACACAATTGTTTAGCATGGAAAATAACGGTGAAATTTTGGCAGCATAATGGGGGTACATAAATGTTCATGGGAGGGATTAATGAGAGCTAAAATTGTCAATATTCATTTATAAATCATAAGTTAAGTAAGTGGGTTTGTAATAACATATCCCAACATTATTATTTGGTGATAAAAGTCATAATATAATAAAGTTTCTTGAATGAAGAGGAGAATGAGAGGATCCCTTACCTTGAGAGGGTGATTCCAAAATCTTGGGAGGAGCTTATTGAGAGCTTTGGAGTACCATGGGAGGACTTTAGAGAGGTTATATAATATTTAGGACTTCATAAAAGATTTTTTAGTGAATATTAATGTGATATTGTGAGGGTTTATATAGGAAAATATAGGGGAGTTCTTTATTATTTCCCAAACTTAGGTTTCATACTCTATACAATAAAATAATCAAAACCAAAAACCTTACCATGATTTCTTCTTGTGGTTTCCACAAATGAGAGGTTTTTTTATTATTTTATAAGTCTAATTGCTCAACTTATTAAAATATTACCCTTGATGATATGGAACTAAATCATGTTTATAAAGAAATGATTTTAAAACCCTAAAATATAATATCGGTTTTGGAGGATTCATAGAGTTTTTATAAAATTAATTAAATAACCACAAAACCCTTATTATTTTAAATATTAAACATAAAATTTGATCTTTTATAACATTTATAGTATTTATTACATCACTTTTGTGTCATTATGATACCATAATATGCATCGTATACTTGCACTGTATT
Organism: Viscum album; assembly: GCA_963277665.1. Classification (NCBI taxonomy): domain Eukaryota; kingdom Viridiplantae; phylum Streptophyta; class Magnoliopsida; order Santalales; family Viscaceae; genus Viscum; species Viscum album. The sequence continues at coordinate 1,140,778,233 of OY728159.1, read as the reverse complement.
TAATTTTTACCTAAAAATTCGACCATCTCAGAAAATTATGAAAAAATAACTATTGGATAGTTTTTAAATTTCTGATTAAAAAATTAATATTTATTTTATCAAAATAATTTCTATGTATGAAAAATTAAAACTATAAAATAAAATCCAGGTTTATTGAGAAATATTGGTTTTTTTTTAAACAGTTTTAAAAACCTAATAAAAATTAAGTTTTACTTCATAAAACAATACTATAATTTATATTTAATATATAAAATTTAATCAAAATATTTTAATAAAAAATAATTTATTTCAAAAATTATTTAATTAATCAAAAAAATGTTTCTTCATATAAACTATATTTTACCCCAAATACAATTTATGTTTTAACGTATCGAAATCTAATTTTTATCAAAATAATTATTTAGTAATTTGTAAAGAAACAAAAAAAAATATAGTCATTATTATATTGAAATAAAAATATAAAAATATATTTATACTATTATGGTTACTTTTTTCTAGTACATGTTAAATTATTTTTACACTTAATTATCCTGTTTTTCTTTTACCGTGGTAATAAATATTGACTATTTTTATTACTCATTTTTTTCTAAAATTCAGTTGAATCTATTATCTAATATTAATTATGATGATTCCAAATATGCAATATATTTTATCAAAATTATTTCATATAGGTTTAATAATTTAATTTAAAATAACACCTGTAAGCATAATGTAATGTGGTTTTCCAAAAAATGTATTTTTCAAGGGAAAGATGGTTTTACTTGAAATCTAAAAATAGTAATCTTAATTATATTAATTACAATTCATAAAGATAAATATAGAATCTAAAATTTTCATTTAAATAATATAATTTTAGGGTTTATTTTAATTAATGATAATGGAGAAACATTATGCATTTTAAAATAGATTTTAAGAAAATGTGTTTTCAATCCTAAAAATAAAATTATTCTAAAATCCAGTATAAAGATTATTTAAATATAATTAACAGGATTAAATATAACTAAATAATAATTATATTAATTTTAATTGAATTAAATTAATAATGGGACTTTTATATTACTTACTTTATCAAAATATATGACAATTTTACATAAAACGGTATTTTTTAACATTCATTGAAAATCTATATTTTTTGAAAAATACCAAAATTTATCCCTAAGTTATTTTTGATATGATGATATCATAAATTGAGCTCATTTTATCAAATAAATTTTCTAAATTTTATTGAAATTAATTATATTTTTTTCTCACAATAAGTAATAAAAACATTTTTAAAGAAACCCAATTTTTAAAGAATAAAATGATATTACTAGAAAATGATTTATTATTTGGTAAGATTTTATCAATGAATTTAAGATTCATATAAAATTTATACATATTTAATAAATTAGTTAATCCTATTTATTCTCTCCAATTTAACATCTTGGTTATAATAGTCATATTTAAATACCCATTTTTTGTTTGGGTTCAGTGTTGCATATCACATATTCTATTGAACATTATTTTCTATTTTAAAAACTCAGAGCATTGCAATAGTCAAGGTTCATTCATCAAGTTTCTTTTTTGCTCCTTTATCCCTTCATTCTTTTCATGTTCATCCCCATCATTCCCTTTCGATGTTCATTCAACAAATACCTGGTAGACGATCAGTGTGAAATCATTCTTGGTAGAACAGATCATTACTAAAGGTTTGGGTTTGGGGTTGATGGAACAATAAAGGTGTGATGATTACTACAGTTGATCAAGGATCATATTGGGAGTTCTCTAGTTTTCCATTTGGTGTTTTGGTTGTGTGATATGATGGGAGGCAATTTACAAGGGAAAGGGTTTCTCGAATTCGATGACCGACAATAGATCAGGTGACATCATCCCTAGATTTAAGTTCCTTAGAATGATTCATAGAAGAATTTGTGATGAAAGCATATGCAAGATTCATTAAGACAAAAAAAATTATGTAAAACCACAAGATACAATGTGTGTAGTTTGGATGAATATATGTCATGTAGACACTACTAAGGTGACTAGGGTTTACATGGAGAATAAAATACCATATGTCATTTGGGCCTACCACACACTGCATGACTCATTGTGGGTGTCTTGGTGTGTGACCCAGGGTACATGGGCACAGACATAGCCAGGCATATGGTCACATCCAGGGTACATGGGAATGGATTGGTTCACAAACAAGGACACAAACAGAGTACCTTTACACAGATTACTACACAGGCACAGCTAAAAAACATGGGAACAAGCCAATGTACATAGGTATGGTCCAGAGTACATGAGAAGACATAAGGTAGTCAAGACATGTTGTGTGAGTTCAATACATTCCATGTACTTTTTATAGGGTAGTTTTATCCCTAATTTTCTTCAGTGTAGACTAGTATCTATAGGATGGGTCCCCTTGGTCCATCCCTATGAGGGTATAGTGAGGCATCATGTCTTAAGAATAGAATGTGATCGCCTATAGGGGATTAGTCTTGGATAGAGATAGGAATCCCTATATGTGCCCTAGGTTTTGATCATATGTCATTTCGTCCTCCATAGGTAGGGTTAGTAATCACATGAATTTCATACCAATAATCTGATACTTTTCCTAGAGGGTTATCTTAATTAGGGTTAAGAATCCCTCATAAGACCTAGGTGAGATCCACTATCAATGTATCAATATCACCAGAGTTCTAGCATATAATTTTTCATGTAAATTCCTAATTGAAGTAACCTATCAGATGAGGTTCATTAGTGTTATCTGACTCATGGAGTGAGTTATCTCATATAAGCGTTAACTTGAAGCCTTGAGCAAAATCTTAAGCTGGTAGTATGGTTGTTACATTAATTTTAGAGTTTGTGTCTTTCTTGAGTATATCTGGGTTTTTATTATTGTTATGTCTCATATTTTTATTGACATGTATTTTTATGATGAAATGAAAACTCTCTTAATTATTTATGTTAGGCGATTTCAAGGTGTCCTGGTGGGTATAGAAACACTCACCAATGGATGGTATCTTCCCACACATGTTGTGTCATATAAAGATGACAAGCCTTTCAATAGAGTCCTAGGTGGACCAAAAGTAGTTAGATCATAGTTGATCTAGAAAAATCCTGGTTCATTCAAGGTGGTTCATTTGATAGCAGTTCCCTCCATACCAGTAGGTTGGACTCTTTTATAGTTTTGGTCGGATTTTATTTTTCCCTTTACGTTTTCATGTACTTATGTCCTGCTATGATGTGGGGTATATTTGTATGCATTCATTTTGGATATAATTTGTATTTTACCTTTCAATATTGTATTGGCTGTTAGATGTGTGTTTGTGTGTGTGTAGGTACCATAGGATAAGTCCTCCCATGTGTGTGATATTCCTAATCATTTCTTCTCCCATCCCCTGGCCTATTCTAGGTGGTCTTGGGGTATAAAACTCAGCTTACCACCAATGATGAGATCCTGGTTTATCAAGTTGTGGGATAATGGTATCATAAGAGGTCATATTAGGATCATAGTTTGGAGATTTTCTATCTGTGAGTTATGGTTTCAGAACTAGGGAAACAATGTTAAAGTGTCTCGAGTTCTTCTCTGGTTCCAGGGAATTCGATGTTAGTGTGGTTTCCTATGTATCCAATCACCTTGACTCTAATAACCTTATTGTCCACTCGGTACATGTAATGACTGGTTATAGGGGAAAAAAATGGTAAATAAGAATGGGTTTTCATTTATATGTCCTTCTTGATTTGTATCTCAAAATATACTCTTTTTCCATGGTATGTCTTTATTATTTAGGATTCCTACATGATTATATCCAGTTAGGATTCCATAGTGGGATCATCACAATGATCTTCCTAGTTATGAGACTTCATTTTAGGGTCCTATATAGGAGGCAGTACCTCCAGGTGGGTGATTGATCTTACCACCACTCATTGAGAAACATGTTGTAGTGGAAGTACCGATTGAAGATATGCATAGGCTAATACCACATCATTAGTTTCAGAGATAGATTCCCCTTAGGATTCAAGGTGATCTAGGCCACTAGGCATATGAGAAATGGCTTGAGGTGGTTGTACAATTTTATTACCTTGTTAGGACTCCTCCCGATTAGATGGTGGTCCTAGTGGCGAGTATTCTATTGGGATATGTAGGTCGATGGTAGAGTTTGGTGACTTATACACATGATCTGGAAGGTCTCTTTTATAAATATTCTAAGTATCTTTTTGGAGAAGAGTTATATCTAGCTACATTGTGATAAGTTCACATCTAGGTTCTTCTAGAGCTTCATAGGTGTAGCAAGAAAATAGTATAGTATGCATAGAGGTTTACTAACCACTCACAATAATCCATGAATATGGTTATACATGAATTCATCTGAGCACAAACCATTAAAAATGGTATCAATGGATATATTCGATCTTGTGTTATATCTCTTTTCATTTTTACTTATATTTAAGTTCTTGAGTGAGCTTTGGTAGTGGAGTGATTCAGGGAAGATTAGTAGCTGATAGTTGGATCGGGTAATGGTAAACCTAGATATGAGAATTACAATGTTGGTAGAATACATCAGATTCAGGGATCCAAGAGAGTTATGAATTCTTGGAGATAGTCTCAATATAGAGGTTCTGAAGTTCAGGTATCTCGGTACTGATACAATCAAGGGAAAGATAGGTAATGGTTGTACTATTAAATTTGGGGACATCTCACGCAGGATTGTATGAATCATCATATTGAAAATAGGGATATGGTATATAGACCACCTAGGAAAAGGCAGTGACTATATCAAGAATTTTTTTAGTTTGGAATACACAGAAGAGGAGAAAGGATAGTGGAAGGAGGTGTTAAAATATTTGATCTTCTTCCACCACCACCCCCAAGTGGTCCATGCCAGGCTAGGGGAGCTGTTTTTCGGGGATGAAGGAAATTTCTATTTATGTAGTCTTATAACCAAGAGTCCTTGGGGATGATTTGAGGTACGATATATGTATTCTCTACTTTATATTTTGTAATTATATACATGGTTGTGATCCAATCTTTTCTTTCTACATCCCTTGTTTGAGATATAGAGATTCCAGTTGAGGCATTATCTCAACCCTTGAGGTTGGAGACTCCTACTAGAGGATATTCAGTGATCACACACTTCTGTTAATAGTGTGACCTAGATCTTAGAAGATATATATCCCTTTGTGTCCTTTTCATGGCCATAATGAGGCCTTATGACTTCATTATAGGTATAGAATGTCACTCCACATTTAATGCATAGATTGTATGTTTCAGGAGAAGGATGTGGTGTGTCCGAGTCTATAGGGAAAGGTTTTATTTTTTCATTGATAAAGAAACATAAATTGAGAAGGATGGGCTTATATAAAGGGGTATACAATATATTTTCCATTATTTTGTTGGTATTTCCATTAAAGTAGTAGATTATATGAGAATTCATCTTCTTGAAATGGTGGCGGAGTATGAGGACGTATTTCCTAAATATGTGTTAGGCTAACCTCTCCAAAGGAATATTGAATTATTTATATACATGCATCTTGGAAATAACTTGATATCTTATTCAGTATATCATATGGCTCCTAAAAATATTCAAGATCTAAAGATTCATTTGGAATATTTACAAAGGAATGGATTTTTCAGAACTGATGGCTCACCCTGGGTAGCCCTAATTTTGTTCACAAAGAAGGTGGATGAGATCTTGAGGTTGTGTGTAAATTACCATCTCTTAAACCAAGGGACTATGAAGAATAATTATACACTACCATGAATCGAGGATCTCCTAAAATAGTTGAAATGGGTGAGGTGGTTCTTAAATACTGACCACAAGTTGGGATATCACCAACTCTAAGTTTAATATAAGGATATAACAAAGACGGCATTATGATAATGATATGATCACTACAAGTACTTGGTAATGACTTTAGGAATAAAAAACATTCCATAATTGTTTGTAAGACTAATGAACCATATCATTCCTACCTTCTTGGATTAGTTCATGGTAGTCATCATTGAATACATCCTAGTGTACTAGGTGTCTGAGTATGAGAAAAAGAGACACCTGAGGATGGTCCTAGACATACTCCCAGAGCACCGAATTTATGGGAAGCTATCAAAGTGTCTATTTTTTGTTTTAGAGGTCCACTTACTAGGACGTGTCATCTCAAAAGAGAGAGTATCAGTGGACCCAATAAAGTTTGAGGTAGTTTTGGATTCGGAGGCACCCCAGATCATTTCTGAGGTACGAATATCCCTTACATTACAAGGGTACTATTGGAGATTCATACCCAATTTATCTAGGATATCAGCACCATTTACTACATTGAATCTAAAGGAGTGTACTTTTATGTTTATAGAGAGGTGATAGTAGGATTTTTATGAGTTATGGCTTAGTTTCACAACCCCCCCCCCATCTCGAGACTATCCGATGAGGGTGTTGAGTATGTGGTTTCCTACAATGCCTCTAGAACTAGGATTGGATCCATTCTAATTCATAGGTAGGTGGTGATTTCCTATGGTTACTCAAAGTTGAAACCATATGAGAATAACTACATGACCCATGATCTTAAGCTTATAGTGGTTGTTTTTTACCTAAAGATGTGGTGGAACTATCTTATAGGTTAGTAGTTTATTATCTATTATGAACACAAGATTCAAAAAGTATATATTTTGGAAAAAGGGTCTTGACTTGATATTAAGGAGATATCAATAGTTCCTCAAATATTATTACTTTGAGATAGTATATACTCTTGGGAAGGGAAATGTGGTGGAAGATATTCTCAGCATGAGATCTTTTTCATAGTTGTTGAGTGAAGAGTCAAAGTAGTTGGTCTCATTGTAGTTATCATTAATGGATAAGGATAAGGTATCTTACCTCCATTTGATGGTTGTTACCCCTCTTCCTCTACAACATATTAAGGGGGAGCATCTTAGAGATACCAACTATGAAAACTTGCATATTTAGATATCCACTAGACATTCTCTTGATGGAGTTTTTTAAGATGTGGAGTATGTTATTATTTTTTGAGGATAGACTATAGTAATAATGATTCTTTGAGATGATTACTTAGGTAGTTTCATAAATCTTCATTAGAATTATATCCAAGAATGGTAAATATGTACCAAGACTTTCAGCATCATTTTTGGTGGTTAGGGATGAAGAAGTGTATATCTGAGTTTGTCTCTTGATGCCTCACTTATTAGAAAGTAAAGGTTGAGTACCAGGTACCAGTAGGTTTATCTCAACCACTAGAGGTGCGAAAGTGGAAGTGTTATAGTATCTATATATAATTCATGATTGGTATTCCATGATTGTCTAGAGGACACAACATAATCTAGGTGATTATAGACTAATTCACCAAGTCATCCCACTTCCTAGCCATACAATAGAAGAGTTATTAGATATATTTTTATGCCTTTATATGTAATATATATTTCAACTTCACATATTTCCCTCACTAGTTGTTTCAGATATGATGCTTTCTTCACATCATAGTTATGAAGAGGATTTTAGGAGGAATTTGGGACTCGGATTCCTTTGATCATTATGTTCAAACCCTATACATATGTCCATAATGATCATACCATTCAGGTTCTAGAGGACATGATTCGGGCTTCTATGTTTGACTTTGGCCATATTTTGGAGGATCACCTACCCTTTGTAGATTTTTCATATAAAAATAGTTACCACTCGATAATTATTATGGCACTATTTGAGGACTTGTACGGGGGACCCTACAGGTCACAACTATGTTGGACTGATCGAGGGGATATAGAAATTATAGGCCTATATTAGTTGAGTGAAAAAATATAAGGTATAGATCATCTAGAAGTAGATGAGGACTATCCAGAGTAGTCATAATTCTTATATGGGCCAATGATAGAGTCATTTGGAGTTCAATAAGGGATACCATGTGTTTTTGAAGTTATTTCCTTGAGGATGATTGCAGATATTTTTCCAATGTGGAAATATATCTCCAAGATCAAAAAAAATATTGTGTAGGGTCAGTAAGGTGGTGTAACACTTGGCCCTACCACTACAGTTGGACCAGGTACACGATGTCTTACATGTGTTGCAGTAGGGATGGTATGTGCACAACCCATCACATATTATCAACTGGGATGAGTGTGATGTTAATTATGGTGCGAACTTCATGAGTACCTAGTATATATCAATGATGAGTAGGATAAGATCCTCTATGGGAGATCAATTCCCCTGGTTTGTGTCTGATGGAAGCACAAGAATCATTAGAATATAACATAGGATCAAGAGAACCAAATGTGATCCCCGTACCCTCAACTTTTTTAAAAGGCGTTTAATTTTTAAGATGAAAATCCTTGAGGTGGGGAGAATTTCATAACTCTATTTTTTCCTTGTAGAAATTTAGAATATTTTAAAGAATATTTTTAGAGCTAGGCACTAAGTTAGTTTGTGATTTCGAGGCATTGGGAGCCCTGGTGTTGAAATAATAAAAATGTTAAATATATCATATCAAGTGCATGTAGTTTTTATGAATTAATATAATAACTTGTAAAGTGAGTCTTAGATGGGAAATATAAGGCCTTTATTAAATATGTAATGTGTTTTTTACCCTAGGTGTGATATAATATTTATTGGCATCAGGTGATTTTTTAAAGAGCAGTCGCAGGTGGATAATGAAAAAATTAATTAGTTAAATTATTTATTTATTTATTTATTTGGAATGAGATAAATACCTTTATATTTAAATTCAGTTATAAAAAAATCCTTGGGTATGTTATATAACCCTAGGAATTTGGAGAGAGCGTGGAGGAGATCTTGGAAAAGCATATTTGGATCATGGATCAATGATCGGTACTGAGGATTTTTCATTCATCAATAAAGTTCATGAATCTCATCAACAATAGTGTCTTGGAACTATTCTTCACCAGTTATTGATCCAAACATGAGGTAATATGTTTGATTATTTTGGTTTAATCGTATATTTATTTTACCTAAGTTGAATATAAATTAATTCCCTGAAAAAAATAATTAGTGGGTTAATTGTTGGGTTACAATGGATGAATTTTCTTTTTGGATTTATGTTGGGGTAATTCTAGATTATCCATTTCATTACTCACCTTCACAATAAAATATTAAAAAAACCCAGAAAAACGGATGAGTTTCATTCATAATGTTTATTTCTCGTGCCTTTCTCCCACCATTCTTCACATGTTCATCATCGATGTTTCCTTTGGTCATTAGTTTGAAACATACTGGGTAGATGATCATTGTGCAATCATTATTTGGTGTAAAGGATAATTACCATGGGTTTACATTCAATATTTATAGCTAGATCAATGTTTGATGATGACTATAGAGGATTAGGGATTATATTGAGAGTTATTTGATTTTCTGTTTGGCGTTGTGGTGGCGCGATGTTGCGGGAGTTTATTCTTGACGGAAAAGGTGGTCAGAATTTGGCCATCGGTGACAGATGAGGCATCATTATCCCTAGATCTAAGTTCCTTTCCATGATTCATGGTGCAATTAGTGGTGGAAGTGGCATAGTCATTACATGTGAAAACTAAAGGTGTTTCTAGAAAATCTCAAGTTACACGGTGTGTACTTAAAATTAACACATGTTGGGTGGACCCTGCTGTAGTGACTAGGGTTTACATAGAGAATAAAATATAACATTTTGTGTGTGACTAACACACACCATGTGACTAGGTGATAGAAGCTCGGTGTGTACCCCATGGGTACATGGTAATAGGCATGGTCAGGTATATGGTAATGACTAGAGTACACAGGTAGGGCTTAGTACAAGGGCACGAACATGGCCATAGTACCCATACATGGCTAGGTACATAAGAAATACCAAAGTACACAAGAAAGGGCCAACATACATGGGCATGGGTTGAAGTACATGGCTAGAACTTGGGTATCCAATACATGCCGTGTATGTCCTATACACACATTTTAATTTTTACAAGGTATGTTGTGGCCCTCTTTCTCTTCAGTATAGACCAGTATCTATATGGTGAATTCCCTTAGTCCATTCATATGAGGGTATAGTGAGTCATCACATCCTAAGTATAGGATGTGATCCCCTCTATATTTTTGTTCTCAAATAGATTTAGGAATCCCTCTGTGTGTCCAGGGGTGTAATCCTCTATCATTTCACCCTAGGTAGGTTCAGGAATCACGTGACCTATATACTAGGAATTTGATCCCCTACCTAGAAGGTTATCATAGTTGGGGTTAGGAATCCCCCATAGGCCTAGGTTGATAACCCCTATATATGTATTGATATCTCTATAGTTATAGTTTTTACCTCTTTATGGAGAGTATTGATAGGCATAACCTCTTGCATGAGTGCCATCAGTATTATCAGACTTGTGGAGTGAGTTCCCTTGGACAAGCTTTACCTTGAATCCTCAAAGAAGAATACTAGTTTGGTTGTCTATTTGTGAACTTACTTTGATACATTGTGAATATATTGAGTATATATGGGTTATTATTATTGTTATGTCTCATATTCTTATTAGAAATCATATATGATTATGAGATGACTTCTATCTTGATACTTTATATTTGGTGATTTTTGGGTGTCCTACTAGGTATGTATATACTCACCCATTCATAGGATCTTCCTACACATTTTTTGTATTATGAAGAATATAGTCTTCTTGATGGAGTTCTAGGTAGACTAGGAGTACATGGATTATAATTTAGATAGAAAGGTCGTGGTTCATTCTAAGTGTTTCATTTGATAGCAGTCTCATCCTTACTAGAGGGTTGGACTATTTCACAGCTTTTATGGGGTTATATTTATCCCTTTATGATTTTCCATACTTTAATCATACTCTAATGTGGGATATAGTTGTATGCATTCATTTTGATTATAAGTTGTATTTCTCCTTTTAGTGTTGTATTGGTGGATAGATATGTGTGTGTGTGTACATAGGTACCATATTCTAAGTCCTCCCATGTGTGTGATATTCCTTCTTGGAAATTTTCACCAGCCCATGGATTATTGTAGGAAGTCTTGGGGTGTCACACATGGATTTACACCATCCAGGAGGGCCTTGGTTGGTTAGTTCATGAAAATACTTTATGATCATTCCTTGAAATCAATAATGTTTTAAAAAAAAGGATCGATCTTATACTAATTATTATTTACGGTAATATGGGAATATGGGAGGATTTTCTTTAAAAAATTAAAACTAAATTAAGTGGTAAAATTATGAAATTAATTTATAATATGAAAGTGAACAATTAAGAATAATATATAAGTATCAAAATAGTAACTGTAGTGGAAAATTAAAATAAAAGACAAGGAAAAACACATTGATAATGGAGTTTGGCCAAAACTCAACACTTGAGTGCCTATATATCCTACCTTGGGGATTTAGGGTTCTAGATTAATCCCTTGAATTTAATTTTAGCCAATACCCAAGAAATATAAAGATTATTTCTTTTCAAAGGATAAATTAAGAAACCCAATATATCACTTTATTTTTAGTGGTTAACCAAGAAACCCAAATAACTCTCACTTTAATGGTAGTAAGAACCCAAAATGAATAGTTATAATGAGTGGTTTGTTAAAAAAAATCCATTATAGTACCCTCTCAATTTTTTGAAAAATATTAAAATAAAAATATGATATAAATTGATAGAAATAGATGTAGTAGAAATTGATTATAATAATGGAATCATAAATTAGCTCAAGTGAATGTACACGGTATCAAAATAGTAAGTACTTTTTTTAAGCCTTATTAGGGGTGTATTTATAGCCTCTAGCGGTACCATTGTGGATTTATATGTCTTGGGTATTTAATAAATCCATTGGTAGGTGACGTAGTCTGAATAGGGTAAGCCTTAATGGATATGTTGACTTTCTATAAAATCACTACTAGTCAGTCGATAACCTCCATTGACAGGCCAATGGCATGTTTGGCTAACACCTAGACTATATAGGTTTCCCCAGCCATATGGTTGTATGGACAGTATCTAGGTGCTACTTTTAGCCTCATTAGCTATCTAGTGGTAGTCTAGTGGCTTGTTAATGGGTCTGGATAGTAGTATGTGCTTCTATAGGGATCTACTAGTTAGTTGGTGTCTTTTTACTAGGTATTTGGTGATTTCAACCTATGAAAACCTCTTAAATGGTCCTCCTAGTGAATCCGGATCCCATGTTTTAATAGAAAAACTTCCTTGGTTGTAGTCCAAACATTATAACTAAAAAACCCTTAAATGAGATAATTAAAAACATAAAATGATGATTGTGATCATTAATACACTTTAAGATTTAAGGTTATAAAAAAGGGAAGAGTTATCCCTTATAAAGGGTGAAATATAGTCTTTTATACAACTAGTAACTTACACTATTTCTAAGAAATATGGATTTCAATTTTGCAACTTCCTTAATGGTATAAAGGTCCTAGAGGGGTATTCAAAAAAATATCCATAATATCATGTTGATGAATTATTTTATTTTAGATGGATTAAAATCACATAGTAGTCATATTTTTATGTAATATTTAATATATGTGACTTTAAATTTAATTCTACCTAAAATTACTTGACACACATTAACTAGGATTTACTTATTTTTCAAAGGTATATACGGTAAGGATATAAACCTGGTGAAGTTTACAACTATGAAATATTAATTTTTTTCATATTATATGAATTAGATATTTTATTCCCATCATGATTATTTAATATAATGGTTCACTTAAATTATAATTGTATATACCTCATAGAAAGGTATATGAAGATTTTGAAAAGGTACATCAAAAATTAAACTTTTTCATAATTGTGTATTACATACTGATATATTATTTAGGAAACTATTGAATTCTATATCAAATATCTATATGATTTGGATAGAATCAATCTCCCAAAATATCATCCCAATGGTTCCTTGTGGGAAAATAAATTTCTAGAAGTGATATTTTTGCAATTACCATTATAGAGAAGGAGCAAGTTCACCTTTAAATTTTTTATAACAGTATATAGTTTTTTCATATGTTTAAAATCATAAATAAATTCTTAGGTGTTTTAATTCATCAAGGTGTAAAATATGGATATCAATTACACATAATCAATAGTTTTTAGGATGGTTTTGAGACTATTTTTAATAGATTTATCTCTAAATATAAATTCAATATCATAATGACTTTTTATGGATAGATATAGGACTAATTTTATATTTATTATCTTTTAATGATTATATAATTCATAGTTATGAATTCTATAAAAAGAAATAAGATAAATATAGTAACATAAAAAATAGTAAAGTTTCCCTTATAGTGAAAATGATGCTTGTATCTGGTACCATTGATAGAAATTCAACTTACACAAATATATCATACTTTTGAGTCATCAAAAAATATGTAAGTTTGATTAAAAATATTCAAAGATATACTTTTTTGATGCAAAACTGTTGATAATAATATTTCGCTTAAAATTGATTCATATTTATTCATCAAATTTAATTTCTATGAGGATAGTAAAAAGACTAACTATTAGAAATTGAATCATAGAAAATACATGTATTTTATTCCATGGATCCGAGGAATACAAATTAGTTATTTTTTTTTTTGCATAAATATATATAGGTTAAAATGAAAACTTTATTGAGGATGACCCATTCTTTGAAATGTTAACATCTTTTCATGGGGATACTAATATAGATGGTGCCTTGTATATTAAAGGTTCCACAAGGAGGGGATATTTATACTTGATGGAGGTTCCAAATCCCTTACAACATTAAAGAAAAAAAGAGTTCAATGAATAGATCAAATGTATCATATTTTTTTTTCATATATAATGTGTTTCCTCATAATATTATGTTTTCACTAATATATTTACAAATTCTAAATTAAATGTTTGACTAGTTGCGAAAATAATTACTTCTACACCTGCTAATACAACTAATATCAAGTAATAATGAAAAACCACATCCCTTCTTAAGGTACGAGTCTATTTAAAATTTTAGTGACCCTCATATAATGCCATCTTGTGGGGATGTTTCTTAAAAAATTGGGGTGTTTCAGGGGTGTTCAAGAGACCAGGACCAGGAATTTGGAAGACATAACAGGAGCCATTACTAGGAGGGCATATTATAGTGTTAACAGCAAACTAGTATAGATCCTATAGCTACTAGGCGGTTTTCCTCATCCCTGTGTTGTAACTAGGATCACCATCTTATCAGTGGCCTCTTGTGTAGTTTTTAATTAGTTTCGTCCCCATAATTTTACCCTAGTACATCCCTTTTTTTATCCCACTCAATATTTTTTCTACCATTCATCCAATAGAACCTCTCTCATTCTCCTTTAATATCCCTGGAAGAGCATGGTGGATCATCCTCCTTCATGGTCAATTTCATCAATCATCAAATTTAATCAAGAAATTAAGGTGATTTTATTATTCCTATTTCTCTCCCTATTCATTTATTTCAGTGGATATTGGTCCCTCTCCTTTTGATTTTAATATTTCCAATTTTTATATCTTTTCTCTGGTTTCTTAACTTATCCCACTTTAGGTGCAACTAGAAGCTGATATAGGGTGAGTAGACTTCTCTATGAATAAGGTATCCGGTATCTAAATTTAACCCATAGTCTTTCTCAATTTTTGAGGTTAATTATTATATGGTTATGTTGGCCTCACCATGCTTTGACCTGGATTTAATTGGATGTTTCAATTATATGTTTCTTTATCAAAATCATTCCATTTTACATGGATTGAACTCTATAAAAGGGTCATTATAAGTATAATTTCATAGTAATGAATTTAAACGTGATATTATCCATGATTGTATTGGTATAACTAAATGATTAATTATGTTCAAAATGCTTAAAAATGGGGGGTTTGTTTTAATCAATGATTTTGAAATCGAATTTCACAATCATCGATAATCATGGATACAAAAACTTCTTGAAAAGGGTTTAGTGAAAAGGTAAACTTAAATACCTTATTATTAAAATTAAAATGGAAATTATTAATTACCTGAATTTTATGTTTAGGGAAAACATAATTAATCCTTTTTTGGAATTTAAAGTAAGGTTTCATGAAGTATGGATTGATAATGATAACTATAACACACATTTAATATAAAGTAATGTATCGTAATTGGAATGATATTATGAAATGGAATGGTGATTCCTAATTTGTAAAGTGGAATTTAAGTAGATAAATGACAAATAATTTTATGTGAAATTAAATGTTTTCCATGGAAAAATGGTAATGCTTGATAAATTGTTACTAAAATAAAGTGTGAGTCTCATAATTTTATTAGCCTTGAAATTATTAATGGGTAATGAATGTTATGAATTGTATATGGATGGTATGGAATGAAACAATGTTTTAAATTAAAGGGGTAAAGTGAATTTAATGGTTTTATTCCTTGGAAATGAAACGAAAACTCCCTTAGTGGTGTTCTTGAAACTTTGGAATGAAAACACGCCTAGGGGTAGTTTTGATGTCATAAAGAAAACACCCTCATATAAGGTATTGGGTTACCAAATAAAAAACCTTTTGGGGAGTTCGTAAATACTCTATATGGGGAGGTTGTGAATACTCCCACCAGTGAGGTTTTTGAACTCTAATGAAAACATCCACAAGGTTGGTCGTGATATAATGGTTCAAAATATCTCCATGATGTACTCAGATACATCTTGAAACTAGTCGAAGAATGTATGGTCAATCAGGGTCACATATCTAAGGTTATATGGTGGTATGGTCCAGTTTTGGGTGTCACCATGGAACCTAAGTATAAATGGGTGTTTTACTACTTTTTATTTAAATGGATTGAAATTGGTTAATTTGTTAAATTTTAGCACATCTATAAGCACTTTTATTTCAGGCTGGTTATATTTTGGGACATTGTTGGTGGTGGATTACTGATTTATACTCACACCCTGATAAATCTTACATAGAACTTGGATACCCAATAAGACATAACTATTTTTCCATAGGTTATAGGTTTATGGAAGTTTCCATTGCATGATGATTTTCTTAGCAAGAAATGATGGAGTGTGGATAATGGTATCAGGCTGGACTCAAAACCCATTTAGGGATGATTTGTAATTTTTGTTTTTATTTTGTTATTTTTATATCATATGTATTTGAACCATCCTTAGGGGATCTATTGTGACATGTATTCTATAATCCATTGATATTTAATTTTGATAGTGTATTTATTTTTGGAACTTCCATTTTCTTGTATGTGAGGTTATTTGTTTTAGTTACATGCTTG
This sequence comes from Viscum album, assembly GCA_963277665.1. Classification (NCBI taxonomy): domain Eukaryota; kingdom Viridiplantae; phylum Streptophyta; class Magnoliopsida; order Santalales; family Viscaceae; genus Viscum; species Viscum album. Next base: position 1,140,762,030 of record OY728159.1, on the reverse strand, counting down.
TAAATTATTTCTACTGTTATTTTTACTCTAAATACGGGGTATAATCTACCTATTATGTCACCTCACACCCTCTACACCAGTTAGAAAACTCTAACATATGGGTTGGAACACCTGAGGTAATTTCATGGTCTCCATTCTAGGTATCAGTTAGTGATCCAAGGTACTGGGACATTACAAAGTGGTATCAAAGGTAATTTTATTTTTAATTAATATTTGGGGAGATGGTAGATATGAGGATATTATGTGTCAAGTCTAGTTAATTAGAACTTTTCATAGAGTTATTAGCCCACATATAGGAAGAAACCCAAGTTTTCAAGGATGATACTTGTTGTTCATGGATTACTCTCATTATTGTTGTGATATTTCACCTCGAGAGACACAATTTATTTGTGATGTTATTATTTATGGGGTTTTTTTCTCTTGTAACGGTATAGCAAGAGAGTGTGTGTGCATTCATACTTTATTCTACGACTATAGGATTCACATGTAATATGTATATTTCCTATGACTGATATATCTATTTCATATGATTCATGGATATATATATATATATATATATATATATACATGCATCTACCTATGGACCAAGCTATTGGTTATCTAAACTATCTATAGTGATTTATATAGTGTTTTCCATATAAGTATATGATGGAATCTTACTTGACCAACTCCTTGATAGGATTCTTAATATTATGCTCATATGAATAAACTATTAAATGGTGGTATTGGTTGAATAGAGATCCAGTAATCAACCTACAAGGTATTTACATTTATAACTTATAAATGGGATCCAATTTAATTAAGCCTTTAAACCATGAAAAAAAGGTGTAAATTCTATGTATTAATGAGTATTTGGAATCATAAAATGGAAATACCTTGAAAAAGAAAACAGATAGATCTAAATTGATCTTGAATATTTGGACTCTATATATCTATATATTGGTCCTAGTAAGGGTGGGTGGGTCTAGAGAGGGAGCCTGATTGATAAAAACCTTCTAATGAGGGTTTATATGGTAGTGGACTGTTATTTGTTGCATGATATTATATTAATCAATGACCCTAAATATCATAGTATATTGTGGTTCTTAGTTACCTTATAGGTTGATGTTTAAAAGGTGATGTTGTTATAGATTTTAAAACAATGATATGGGTGTTTGTAACACCCATTGGTTCAATGTTACATATTTTTTTAAGTTTTATTTATTTTTTGATGTGTTCCTAGAGTTACTAGGTTTTGGGATGTGAAAATGGTATTTTTTTTTTGGAAGAAAAACCAGGGATCATGGTTTTTCTATCCACATGGATAACCATGCAAGGGTGTTGTGGTTTGGGAAAAAGGGCTTCACATGGTTTAAGCATGGTTTACCAAACCATACATCTACTCATGGGTTACCATGTGGCCCTTTTTTGGGTGGATAGTGTTTCCCTCATGGTTGGAACACGGTTTTACAAACCGTGTGGTGAAACCATGTGGCCCTATCTAGGTCCCTGAAAAAGTTTGTTTTACCTTTTTCTCTTATAAATTTCTTAAGTCTTGAGCCCTCATTTTCCTTCACCAATATATACGGCCTCTTTCCTTTCTTCATGTATCTTTTACACACTGCCTTGGTGGTTTTCTATTGGATATCTTGGTTATTTGGCTTGAGGTAATCCTTTTTCCTCTTGGTTTCTTCCTTCTTTCCCCCTATTCTTTCTTATTCATCCATTCTTATAGAAGGGAGTAACCCTATGGGGTGATGTTCACTGAATATAGTGTATGTAATGGGGAGTTTTTTATTTTCTTTTAGATTATATGTGTGAGTCCTTATTCTACCTCTTTTGGGTGGTTTTTTCAGAGGCGATGAGCTTTGAACTGAATCCAAGTTTAGTGTCTCTATTTAAGGGTGTTTTCCATGGATTACCTTTAGATTTCCAATTTCCTTTTCTATTTATTATTTTAATTTCCATTTAATTTATTTATTATTGATTTTTATTCCATTTTTTATGTTTTTTATTTATTTCATTATATATTTTGTTGTTTAAAGGGGATTCTCCGAATGGGTGTATCTTGTATGCACAACAAGTGTATTTTAAAAGGGCTAAAATAGTTTTTATTAGTTTTAAAGGATTTATAAAGTTATTTTAGAAATTTTTTTACATTTCTAAAGGTGTTTTGATAAAATGTGAATCTTTTTTATGAAATGTATTGTGTTATATATTGCTTGATATGTGAAATTTTTTGTGATTGTGTTAGTATATAGTAGCATGTAGGTCAACTAGGGTTTGAATGAAGGGTTTGTTTGAGGGACTATGTGATCCTTTAGAGGGAGGACCGTTCAAGCCTCCAATTTGGTTTATCTGAGAGTCCATGTGATCCATTAGAGGGAGGACCATGAGAGCCTCCAATTTGGCTTCTAAAGGATAGTTATAGACTTTGGGTAGAAAGATCATGTGATCTTACATGTTGTTTGTCTAGACACCATGATATCTTTGATTTTCTTAGAAATATTTCATAACTTTTTACTCAATAATAGAATTCCTAATGTTTAGAGACCTAGGTACACATTACTAATTCTAGATTGGTTTACATGCTTTATGTATTCCTTAGTATCATTTTTATGTGATGAGATATATTATTCCCATTTTCTATACATATGATTACATATTATTGATGTTGTTCTCACCTTTGGTTATTCCTTGTTTATTATATTGATAATTTTATGCATTTTGGATATGTTTATTTATTTAATCCATGTTAGAAATTGTTTTAGAAAACCAATTTTTTTTGAAATTAAAACCAAATGAATTTCAAAGGTTTATTTGAAAATGGTTTGTTTTAAAAATGGTTTGGTTTTGAAAAAAATTTCAAACTAGTTTATTGTTTTTCATTGGTAAAAGACTTAAATATATTCTTGTTGTTATCCTATTAGTATTCATCCCTCACACCCTGCCTTAGAATTTGGTCATTTATAGATTTTTATTTTCATTATATAGGTAAGGGAAAGGGAACCATGTTCCAGGGTGGATCTTCTTGATTACTTCCATCCAGTGTTTTATGGAGGATATGTACTCTCAAAAGGATTGGATCTTATCGATTCATTTTTATTTTCTATATTAATTTAGATATATCTATAGGAATTTTTTGGTCTTGCACCCATTATTTTGGGTTTTGGGTTTTTTTGAGATACCATGAATCTATGTGACCAGTTATGGAATATTTTGTTTTATGGATGTATATAATTATTTATGGTATATTCTTAAGACATTGGTTTTTCATCCTATTTTATGGATGGGTCATTCTATTTAACCTATGGAGAAACCATTCCCAAGAAATATTTGGTTATAACCAGTGCTTATTGTCAGTCCTTAGTGATTGAGAACACACTTTGGTCCATGAGGAGGGATAGCTCAAGTGATGGGTTGGGTCAATCAGGGTTGGTTTGTTATAATATTTCACAATGATATATTTTGGGTGTTCTAAAATGGGAATCAAAAGTTTTCTCTTTGGTTATGGACTATGTGAGATGGGATGTATGGGATAGGTGGGATCACCTAGTGACCCTTAGATACATCTTAAGTTTAGAAAGGCAGTGCCTTATTACATGCAAGGGTAGCCCTTAATATGGGTTAGCCAGTTCTGGGTGTTCCTTAAATGTATAAGGTATGGGTAAGTGTTTTCATTTATGGTTTAAGCATGAGAAGTGCCTTGGGATATATGTCTTAGGAAGGAATAAATTCCTTGAGGATGATTTTACTGTAAAAAGAGGTCTGATGGGTGTGATCGTACTATGTATGAGGCTTCCTATGCAAGTGGACACCCTTAAAAGGGTGAAATAATGGAATGTTAGTTGCATAATGTTTTTGAGTGAAAATTACCTTTAGTTCTACTGTTTTGGGTATCAATTATGGGTCTCGAAGGGTAGGACTAGTGGAGTACCTAGCCTGATTGGTTTTGGTTTTACTTTAGTGTGTGGTGAGATAATGGGTAGAAACTTTGATTCTAGGTTATTTCAGTTTATGGGGTGTTATGTAATTTAATTTGGCTTTCTAAGAGGCCTATTTTAAGAAAAATTCACTAAGGGTGATTTTTATAGCCTACGATGACATGTTGTGGGAGAATGGTCAGTGAATTAGGATCATGAGCTTATTCTCAATGATATATAGTTGATGGTATGATGATTTATTCTCTATGATTGATTATAGGTAAGTGTACAAACCATGGGTTTCAATGATAATGAGGTGGTATGCACTACCTATGTGAAGAGCCTATTGGTTTATAAGTCGATAAGTCAAGTGATGTGTGGTCGTGGTACCATAATGAGATTAAATTTTTGAATTGTTATTATAGTGTCATATTTTTATGGTAGGTTTCATTCAATGGGTCCCTCTTATAATGAGGTGGTCTAGAAAAGTAGTGAAATGATCGTGGAAAAGATGGTTAGATTTCTTAGGGGCATTTAAAAAGACCTTATGTTAATGGGTGATACTGATGGGTGGACCGATGTGCGATGACATGGCCGAACATTATTTCCCTTTATACAGGCGTCAGTGTTTTAAAAAATGATCATGTTTCAAGAGGAGTGACATGATCTTTCAATTAAGAAACCAATTTATATTGTGCTTACCAAGTAGTTTCAATGAATCCCTAGGGTGGGAATTGCATCATTGTCTATGAGGAGTGTGAACCTCATTATGAGATTAAATTGTGAATAATGACATGAAAATGTCCATGTGACCCTAGTATGGACTATTTATTATGTTTATTTTGGTGTGGGGATGTGGGAAGGGCAACCATGACTAGTAGTTGTGTTAGATGGTGGACAAGATATGAGCTGTGGAGACTAGGTTTTCATTTCAAGGTTGTGATGATGAGGCACTCCTATGATGGGGAGTTTCCTATAGGTCATTTTGTTACTACCCTTAGGAATAAGGTTCATGAATTTAATAAGACCGGTCGTTAGTGATCATTGTCTTAGGATGTCGATTAGTGGATGGATATAACCCTATCATAATTCCTCATAATGATTTTAGATAACCAATCATGGAGTTGAATTTCGGTTCATGATACATCACAAATAAAATGACGGTATTTTCTATTGGTTGCTGTTTTAGTCATGGAAATCACACTAGGTGTCCAGTTGAGACATTAGTGTGGGTGTTTGGATGATCATAGAATTTCCTTAAAGATCTAAGGAATCATTATCATGTAAATGAATAACACAATGGCAGAAGAATCTATAAATTTTGATATAGGTTGTTTGGAGAAGGTCAGACTTATTTTATTATTTAGAAACTAATGTGGTGGATGAGAAACTGAATTGGTTAGGTGATTTTGGATGTGGTGAATGTTTCTCGGGCTTAGATGGTATTTTTAGGAGAAATTTGAAAAGTTTAGGCCTTTTTATAGGATGTTTTTTGAATCTTGATCATTATCCTCACATATGATTAGTGTTTTATACCCACTACATATGGGTGATAGTAAAGTGACATTATTTTCTATGTCTATCAGGAAGAGTTTGTGTGATAGTGGAGTCGGTGGGACTTTATCAATGTATATTGGTGTGCTGATAAGAATTATGAGTTGAAGATATGGGTTATAAGAAGTCTCATATCAATATTTCACCTTAGGGTATAGTTTGGAGTGATAATGAATTGGGTTGGACTACTGGAATCAACATATGAGGCCTGATGTTGGTGAATTGAGAATTTAAGAATACCATCATGAGTGGAATTTCATGATGGTTTTGAGTTATCAGCTTCATGAGGCACGGGCTGATGGGTTTTCCTTTTATTCATTAAACATTATTTTGGGTGGTTTTCATACAGACATAACCACATGGTGATTTTGTTTTAGTTCATTCCTTGAAATTCGGTAACCCTGATGGGTTACAACACATCTATAAGAAGAATGATAATTATAAGTAATGTATCTTGAGGATGATCTCTCATATAGTTTGGAGGATATAAAACCCCTTCCCATTCTGAGGTATGGTGATGCCTAAAATTTTAGTGAGCCTCATATAACCACCTATTTTAGGGGTGTTTTTCAGTAATTCGGGATATGTTGGGTGTGTTCGGGGCTTGGAACCCAAAATTTAGAAGACAAACCAGGGGACTATAGTAGGAGTTCATGTTGCAGTTCCACTGGCAAGATGGTCATGTGTGGTTTTTAATTAGGGTTATTCCATAGCTATCCCTTTTTGTTCTAACTCGCTACTCTCCCCCCCCCCATTTTTCCAGTAGCACTTCTCCCATGTACCTTTCTTCTCCCTTGATAGACATGGTGGATCTTCCTTATATGTGGTCAGTTTCAACTGTTTTCAGGTGTAATTGTTTCCCTCAGAATTCGGGGATGACCTCATGGATGGGAGATTCAAACGTTCCGATCGGTTTCTAACGGGTTTGTTCGTAGAACCGGAAACATCCAATGACTCCACATCCACTTGGACCTACTTTCCAAAGGTAGGTGATTCATTAGTTTGTGAACTGATGAGGCTTAGGAATTTTCATTGGTTGAGAGGATGGGAGGTCAGACTCATCTCACCTTTTTGAGGGGAATTATTGTCTATTCCGGGACTCTCTTTATAGATTTAAGTTATGTTCGTGAATCCTTATTACATTACCAAGTATAAAATGAGCTTTCCTTCAGTTTAACAATCAATGATTAAATATGTAAGAAATTTAGAGAATCTTTTATATGTATTCGAGGTTCTTCATCAATAGAGAATCATCTATATCTATTTAGAGATTCTTGGTCAATGGTATCCTTCAAAATATTTATATAAAAGTCTCTTGGTCATTATGATGACCAGGCTGGTTTTAAAGCCACTCAATGGGGCACTTGAAGTTTATTGTCATTCAGAAGGACATGAATTATTTTAGAGTTGGGATCGAACCCATAGATGGGCTACCTACGTATCCTTTGTTTTGGAAAAGGAATCAGAACTCACGTAGTTCGAGTAAGGGAGTATGATGTTTATGATTGATGGCTCAAAGAAGGATGTCACAATTACTTTTACACTCTAAGCTCACGTGAGTCATGCTCGGTGTGAGAAACAAGAGGTATTGGTAAAAATTAGACAATTGTGCCATGAAAGATGCAATCATAAGAAATAATGTGGCTCTTATGTATGTATGACTGCTGAGATAAATTTTAGGATTTACTTTAGGGAGAAAATCCAGGAACAGGGTCTATAAAGGTATATGTGCTTTATGGAGATTTGAATACTCTAACTTGGGACTTATTCCTGAAAAGGAAACCCAAATCAGGAGAGGATTAATAATTGGTTTTTACTCCTGAGAAGGAATCCCAGATTAAACGTAAATTAAGACTGGTTAAAGAGAATTTATGGTACTTGGGGCTTACTCCTTAAAAGGAAGACCAAGATTATGACTGGGACTTACTCTTAAAAAGGAGGCCCAGGTTAAGGGATTTATGACTGGGACTTATTCCTAAAAGGGAAGCCCAGGTTAAGTATTAAGGTTTGGGGCTTACTCCTGAAAAGGAAGCCCAAATTAGAGGATCTAGGGCTTAATCCTTAGAAGGATGCCCAAAAATTAAGGGACTTGGGGCTTACTCCTAAAGAGGATGCCCAAAATTTATAACTGGGACTTATTCCTGAAAAGGAGGCCCAGGTTAGGGGACTAAGGTTTGGGGATTACTCCTGAGGAGGATGCCCAGATTTGGGAATTTTAAGAATTTGGGGCTTACTCCTGAGGAGGATGCCCAAAAATATGACTGGGATTTATTCCTGAAAAGGAGACCCAGGTTAAGGATTCTCTCATCTTAAAGGATGAGGTTGAATGAATGAACTCTCCATATTTAGTGACATAAAGATATTTAAATCACTAGGTTTTGAGAGATATTCCACCGAATTCCTTTCAGATAAGGAAGTCAAATCAAGAAATCATGCCATAAATGGCTTTGAAGAGTGTCTTGAAGACTGAATCTTGAAAAGGAAAGGTGTAATGGATTAAGAGGGGTTAAATGGGCAAGAAAGGCACCCAAAAAGGAAGGGGTGTGCAAGTCTTGGAAGGCGCGCAAGTATTGCGGGGGCGCGCAAGTATTGGTCGCGCAGGTGTACCTGCGCGACATGGTGGGTACTTGCGCGATATTCAACCAGCATTGAAATACTTGAGAGACTCTTTATTAAAGCCTTTAGAATCCTCTTGAGGTTATTCCAAAAAAAGGGACGCGCAAGTTCTATCGAAGGAGTAAGGTGGCGCGCAAGTGTAGTCACTTCCCTTAAGGGATGGCCAATCAGGTGCGCAAGTGTTGATGAGTTTCAACACTTAGGCCTTCTTCCCTCTCTTTAGATCTTCCGTTCTAGGTAAGAAATTACCTTAGAAGTGTTCCGGAAGCTTTTAAAAGAGACTTGGGCATCGGGAGCTTCAATCCGAGTTTCTACAAAAAGATCCTCTCGAATGGGGGGCCCACAGGGTCTATTTATAGGCAGGAGAAGACCCTGGGTGGTTACCGGGCGGTTATCACTTAGGTCGCGCAAGTCACTTGCGCGACCATAAGGGCGTCGCGCAAGTGGACTTGGGCGACAGTGATAGAACTTGCACGGTACAGTTGCTTTTGATCCTTTGTTCATGCCTTTGTCGATTTTTCATATTTTCTTCAAAGGTTGAATCACTTTGAGCTCAGATATTCCCCTTTTCTGATCTTTAGATTCTGTGACGAAAGGAGCGTCAACAAAAGTCCCCCATCAGAGTTGGATCCGGAGAGAAATAGAGGATTTGACTCTGAGGAAATCGAATACATCCAAAGGAAAAGGGGGCGAGCAGGTCTTCAGGGCACAGAGGGAGGCGTGTAAGTTTGCGTTGCGCAGGCTTTGAGCGCACTCTGTACGGCACGCAGATAGGCTTCCTGGCCTATAAATACACAGCTTTTGGCCGCATATAGCATCTGATCCCGAATTTTTTGAGCTCTCGCCGCGCAAGCTATATTCGCCGTGCAATTCTCTTTTTTCCACTGTTTCCTCGCTGCCGCGCTATTCTCAAGGTAATAGGACTTGCGCGGTGATACATGCATGACACAAACTTGTGCGGCACATGTAACACTTGCGCGACATCTCCACACTTGCGCACCTTAATATCTTTGCCATTTTTTTTATTTCTCTCACAAAGTTTGTGAAAAATCAATCCATTTATGAATTAATTTATTCAACTCTTGTGCAGAATTAATGGCTCTTAGACCCAGATTAATTGATGAACTGGCTAGCAAGCGGATAGATGATAAGATGAGCATCATTGTCCATGATTATTATACTGTCAAAGATAGCACTCTTCTGAATTTTGCTAAGTATCTGAAGAAATATCATCTCAACTTTCCTCAAAGCACTTATCTACCTTTGTATGGCTATGGTCATTTACAAGAATTCACTTCCAGAAGTAAAGAATTATCTTCCATTTTCGTGGTTTCAGAATTATATAAACTTTGCTTCAGCAAATATCTCAGGTGGAGGAGTATTTATAAATGCTGGAACAGTGGAGAAGGCCTATGTGATGCATCGTAGCCCTTGCACTGAAGATTTGAAAAAACATACACCTGAGCTTCAACGACATTTTCATCCTTCGATCTTCCGAAATGCTCAGATGGGTCAATCCAAAGGCTGGAAGAAAAGTTGGGACTTCCGTCCTGGGGGAGGTGTGAAGCCAACTTGGATGTGGGCATACTGGGTGAGACAGACCTGCGTAGAGTTTATCGAGGATCTAAAGAGAGCTACAATATACGAGGCTGTCTGGGTTGGGCAAACATATGTTTACAGACATGATAACTTTGTGCCAGAGATACTCAGCCATTGGAGCCTAGCAACTAATTATTTCCATCTGACTCATGGAGAAGTAGGTATCAGTTTGTGGGATGTCCACAAGATCTCAGGGGCTCCAGTTTTGGGCGATATGTATGATGAATTCATTCCTCCCAAGGTGACTTGGAATGATTCGGAGAAAACTCCTGCTTTAGCTCGAGAATTATTTAAGATCTTCCATAGGCTCAAGAGTTCAGAGACCTCATTAACTCATTTTAGAAAAGATATTCATCCGGAAGAGTGGATGAATGTATTTCTCATTGAGAAGAAAGAGATGGAACTAAAAGAAAAAGTATCCAAGAAAAATAAATCCAAGGATACCAGGCCCAAACGTCCTACCACTTGTCCAAAACCCGAGAAGAGAGGAGCTCCTGGCACATTCTGGCCAACTCTAGAAGCAGGAGAGTTTGAAAAGTGGGGATATGAAGTGAATCAAATAATTCCAAAAGACTCGTCTGGTGGGTTTCTTAGAAATGTGGCTCAGTGTTTATCTCTTTCCGTTCAGGGATTCGAAGGGAGGCGTTAGTCCAGGGACCTTCGTCATTACGGCAAAGTTGGCTGAGGGAAAAATGGTTGGGTTAGCTACCCCCATTTTAGCAAAGATTCACAGGAGTTTACTTCATGTCTTCATGGGTAAATATCCTTTAAGAATAGTGGGACCATTCCAGGTTTTGTGGGGATGGATCGCCACTCACTTCAGGACTTACAATGTACATAATGGATTACAAATTCCTGGAAGCTCCTTCAGACCGTCAGTGCAAGAATTCTCTGGAATTTCTCCATTAGATGTTAATGGTTATGACATGAAAGTGAGGCTGAGCATGTTTAAGGAATTCAACTTATTTCCTTATGGAAGTCTGCCATCCGGGCGGTTTGTTGATGATGGGGCAGCCCATTTGGATTTGAGGGCATACATTCTAGCTTGCAGGTATGGTGTGTTAGTATCCAGGATTGATGGAGAGATCATATGTGAGGCCTATGATCCATATAGATTTTCACGCCAATTCAAATTTCTGTAACATATTGTTGTATACCCTCCGGTACATGTCAGGTTAGAGCAACATCCGATGGTTGCTCGACAACTATGGCTGCTGACATCAAGAGAGAAGACTGGGGCAGTATTTGATCTACCAGTTGAAAAAGCGGCACATAATTTGACTACATATTATGCCGAACACTGGATAGCATCATACCCCAAAGGGATATTGAATCACCCAGTATATCAAGTGGGAAAGAGTAAGAGGACTGTAGAGAAAGAAACTTTTCCTCATGAAGGTGATGCTTCCTCACCTGAAATTGGTTCAACAGACTCCTCTTCTAGAACTGATTCATCGGATTATCATGATGGGGATGATGAGGCACAACCGGAAGCAAAGCGGTTTTGTGCCCGATATAATCCTCCGTCTAGAATTAAAAGACCCACTCCATCAACTCCTGGTGAGTTGTTTCATTATATTAATTTTAATCACTGCCACTTTATAAAGCAATAAGTCTTACTTTCTTATTCTCTATCTGTAGCTACAGGAGCTGGGAAGAAATTAAAGTCAAAAATTGTAGGACCTTCCTCACAGCCTTCATATCTAAGACCAGAGGCTGTTTAGCTATGGCAGGGCTTATACTATGGTACTGAGACCGCCTGGATGGATTTGTGTGAGGGCCTACAACTTCCTGGAATAGGAAATCTTATGGCTTCTAAAAATCTTCAATACGAAGATAACCCCAATGAAGTGAGAGCTTACATCAGAGAGCTGAAATGCTCATATGCGCCACTGATGACTCTGTTCCTATCACCAGGCGGGTGAAGGAAATGATTGATCGCGGCGCCACTGAGGGGGCTGGTGGTTCTAGAGATGAGGAATGGAAAGAGTACGTGGCTCCTGAAGATGTAAGTTTTCTTTCCTTATTTTCTTTGAAACTTGATTTCAGTTGAAGCTTTGTTACTTAAGGAAGTTATTTTCTTCATCTCGCAGCTTGGAAAGAAAGGAACTGGGGTTCCTTCTCCACAGTATAGCCCTGGTGGTACTGCTATCGGGGCTGCTGCTGATTCTCCTCGCGAACCAGGCGAGATATCTCCAGGCCAGCAGGCCATGAATGAGGCGCTGGACATAGCCTTCCATTCGCCAATCCAAGTGCCTATAAGGGAGACTACTGATACTCCAAAAAAACAAAAGAAGCAAAGGCAACTAAGGAGTAAATCCACAGCTAAATGATTCATTAGCAGCAGTAAGTCCTTCGAACAATCAGGAGTTTATACCCATAATCACATGGTTACTCATATTTCTGAGGATTTCAGGGGCTTCTTCAATTTCCCCCTTGAGGGAAGGGACTGGTCCTCCTTCAAAGGCCGTGGAGGGTGTTGTAGAACAATCACAGACCCAAGATAACTTGGCTTCTCCTGGAGAAGAGCTAGCATCCATTCCTAGTATCCCTCCTGCTACTGAAGAAGCTGTCCAGGCTCAGGGGTTGCAGGACACAAGTCAGCAAGAAGATGTAGAAAATGCTCCCATTGGTGAGACTAACCAGGATTCTGAAGTATCATTGGATGAAATGATGAATCAAGGAATGACTTTCGAATAATTTTATGATCATGCTAAGTTGTCGTGTGATTTAGAAGACCTTGGTCGTGAGTGATACCCTTCGCCCAATTTTTTTTTAAAATTTACACTTCTAACCATGACTGAAAACAATATGCAGTTTCTTCCGTAGAAGCTGCCGAACTGCCAATGCCTGAAGAGGGTGTGGACATTGATGTCAACCCTACCATTGCAGAAACATTATCTCAAGTAGAGTTAAACCCAATAAACCCTCCTGAGACCCATCTTGAAAATCCTATTGAGACCGGGGAAGATGGGGAGAAGTCTTCTGGGGTTGCTGAACCATCCTTGGGTAAGGGATAACAATATTTGTGATTGTACTTTATTCGCAAGACAATCTATTCTTTTGTTATCCTTTGAAGCTAACTAAATCTTTCAATTAATCATGCAGGGCCATCAACTGCAATGACTAGATCTGGAGGTGAGGCATCAGCCTCTGCCCCAACAGGAATTGAAAGTGAAGAAGCACAAATTAGGGGGGAAAAGCAGGACAGGGCACTTCTTTAAGTGCATTAATTCCAGATTACATGCCCCCCTCCGATGATGATGTTGAATCAGACCCAGAGATGCTTAAAGCATTCATCTTTTCACAACGTAAGGCATGGAACAACATATAGAACATCATATCTGGGGTGCCTTTAGAAGAGATACCATCGAAAATTACTCGATTGTCATCCCAATTTTTTATACTAGGACTTGGTGGTTTTGGATATGAAAAAATCCACGCCACGGTGAAACAGATCATTTTCAGGAGGGAGAAGGCGCAAAAAAGTCGTGAATATTTGATCAGACTAAAACTGTCAGCCAACATAGGCAAATTTGAGGCTACGGTATCCCAAGATGAATCTGATTATGCTGCCAAGATGAAGGAGCTAAAGCATAAAATCAAAGAAAAAGTCGTCCAGCAGGTGCAACTCGAGTAACAGTTAGATGCAGTTATTGGGGAACTTGATCAGCTTAATAAATCATTGGATGAAACTCATATTAATGGCATGAAAGCCATCGCAGATGCTAAGAAGGCACTTCATAAAGCTGAAAAGAGTGAAGCTGGTCAAGTGCACAAGCTTCAAGTAACTGCTGATAAATTTCAGGATGCCGTAAATCAAATGAAGAGTTATGTTGAAATCCTCTTGTAATTCTTGAAAAAGAGAAGAGACTTCAGTATATGGATTTCCTTATAACTCTTGTGTATCAATGAAAAATACTTTCATCTTCAATCATTTGTACCTGCATTCTTTCACTACCTGCTTCAAATTTACTTAAGCCAATGGGATTAGTAAGCATAGTTTGATTTTTACTAGGATTATTACAAATAACCCTACAAACTTTGAACCTCTTAATTTCTCAATATTTACCTAAATCATACAAAAATGTATATTTAGTGAGCTGGAACTTGACTTTTATTCAGAATTCCTTTGTCTTTTGTGGGCAGTTTAAAGTCATGCATGCCGGACATAAAGGGGATAATGTTTAAGGTCGAAATAGCTTTGACCAAAATGGATTAAAATTGATTCAATTCCTTGACAATTTATCTGAAAACATTTTATCATATTCAAGTATGAGAGAAAATATGTAAACTATGGCTTAAGAATATTTGAATCTGAGGAATGATATGAAAAAGAGCTAAAAGGCATTAGAAGAAGTAGTTTCCAAGAATGAAGTTACTATTATTTAACAAAACCCATTAGGGGGTTGAATTATGCAGGGCCACCTAAGGGCATTGGCTGCATGGTCAAATAAATAGCATCTTTCGGCTGACAAGTCTGTTATGTGGACTGTTTATGCAAGGCCACCTATGGGCATGTGCTGCATAGTCAGGCAAAAGAAATCTCATAAATTTACTTTCCTAGTGATAAAAGCCAGTGAAAGTTTATGGAGATTCAAATTTTCTAAAGTATAGAGTTTGTTGTATGGAAAGAGGTACTTGAATATGGAGAAGATATTTCCGAACAAGAATATCGAAGAATTGAATAAATATCACTCCTACGAAGGTCTGACCCAAACGTAGGGAAAGAGAATATGGATAGTATAAACCATATACTTGAATACTTTCAGACCATGAAAAAGGATATGGGACAAATATGTTAAGGATGGCTATTTTTTTGCAAATCCCTACATACCGCCATTTAAGACAAATAAGGACAAAAGAGGCATTCTTCCCAAGAATGAAGTTACCATTATCCAACAAACCCGTTAGGGGGTTGAATTATGTAGGGCCACCTAAGGTCATTGGCTGCATAGTCAAATAAATAGTATCTTTCGGCTGACAAGTCTGTTATGTGGACTGTTTATGAAAGGCCACCTATGGGCACATACTGCATAGTCAGGCAAAATAATTCTCAGAAGTTTGACATTTTTGTGACTAAAAGTCATGAAAAGGGTTATGAAAATCTGAAAATATTTAAGGTTAGGATTATAACACATAAAGATGGGTATTTTCCAATGTATATATAGATATATAGGTCAATGATAACCATAATCATGTTGTGGCTGGGTCCTGAATTGAAATTTTGGACTTCACTACGTATCTCATAAGAATGAGAATCAAGCCATACGTAGTTCTTGAAATGCAGTTTAACGTCATGCAGGACGAAAGTATGAGAGATCTTAGTTTAGGGTCATAGAGTTTGTACCATAATAATGAATACACAGTGTGTGTTTTCATGAGGACTTTTCAGCTAAGGGACTAAAAGTGAAATTTGGGGTTAGGCCCAAAAGACTTGGGACTGGATTCGAGGGACACTCGAATGTTCCTACGTATCCCATAAGGATGGGAATCAAGCCCATGTAGTTCTAGAATTACCCTTTGTACAAATTTGGTTCATACATGTTAAGGGTGAAAAGGGGACTTTAGTACAATGATGGTTTAACCTGAGATAAAAAGTTTAGGCATCACCATGTATGCATGTAGTCTTTTGAAATGAAACATGATTGAAAAATGTAAATAATGGTTCCCTCTCAAATGAGGAAATCAAAGAGTATTGTAGTTTATTGTCGTACCGAACAAAAGTGTTGTGTAGTTTAACGTCGTATAACAAGGACGAAAGTGAATCAAATGTAAAGATATTGATTCTAAAGGCGGTTTCACAAATCAACATCATATGAGATGAAGGTGAACTGAAGTGAAGAGATTTTTTTTGGGCTTGAACCTTGGGAGGTTGCCTACATACCCAGCCTGGAAGGCAAGGATCAAAGTCCGTGTAGTTCAATTAAAGAATGAATTAATGATCAAGTTGTTCTTGGGGACAACGACCTAAAAAAATGTTGTTGGGACTTATACATGGTTAGCGGCCCGAAAAGAGTGTTACAGTTGAGGTTTTCTCTAAGATCACGTGAGTCATACTCGGTGTGAGAAACAAGAGGTAACAACAACCTTAACGATGCATAGTTTAATGTCATGTAGGACATAAAAAAGGGACTATGCAGTTTAAAGTCTTGCAGTTAGGACTATTGGTGCTGCAAAGTTTAATGTCATGTAGAATGGACAAAATACTGTTTAATGTCATGTAGGACGTATCAAGGACTTTCTGTACAGTTTAGCATCATGTAGTTAGGACGGTGGGGACAATACAGTTTAACGTCATGTTGGACAAAAAAGGGAGACTGCGCAGTTTAATGTCATGTAGTAAGGACAAAATAACACACCATTTACGTCATGCTGGACGCATTGGGGATTTCTTCTACAGTTTAGTGTCATGTTGGACAAAAGGGAGAATAGTTTAAGGTCATATAAATGGACCGTGGATGGTGCAGTTTAATGTCATGCTGGACGGTGGTGTAGTTTAAGGTCATACAGGACCTTTGATGATTATGTAGTTTAACGTCTTGCTGGACGTAAGGGACTTTTATATAGTTTAGTGTCATGTAGTTAGGACATTACAGTTTAACGTCTTGCTGGATGTAAGGGACTTGCAAATAGTTTAGGGTCATATGCATGGACCATGGATGGTGCAGTTTAATGTCATACAGGACCATGGTGTAGTTTAAGGTCATACAAGACTTTTTAGGGAACTTTTTCACAGTTTTAACGTCGTGTGGGACGAAGTTGTGGTTTAAGGTCATACTGGACCATTTCTGTATAGTTTAACGTCATATAGCAAGGACGAACTGGTGCCGCACAGTTTAGTGTCATGTTCCGGGGACAAATATAACACACCATTTACGTCATGTTGGACGCATTGGGGATTTTTTTTCTAAAGTTTAGTGTCATGTTGGAAAAAAAAGGGAGAATACTTTGTAGTTTATACAAAATACTTCTTCAAAAATCTAGCATTAGTTGGAGTAGTAATGAGTTCTCCATCCATCGAAATTAATGAATAAGCTCCATTAGAGTAGACCCTATGTATTAAATAAGGTCCTTCCCATTTTGGCTCAAGCTTGGGAGGTTTTTTTCCTGGTATCATTGGAGTTCTGAGAACTAATACCAATTCTCCCTGAATGAATGAGCGAAGACGAAATTTTTTGTTAAAAGATCATTCTATTCGATTCTGATAGATTCAAATGTTGCAAAGTGCACAATCTTTTCTCATCTAACCGTTCCAATTCATTCAATCTCTTTTGGGATTGATCATCTGTAGATAACTGATCACAAATGGCTACTCTGAGTGAGGGAAATTGAATTTCAATTGGCAAGACTACTTCTATTCCATATACCAATGAATATGGAGTTGACCGCGTTGCATTGCGGGTGGTAGTTTGATAATCCCATAAAGCATGAAAGAGTTTATCAGGCCATGACCTCTTATCTTTATCCACCATTTTTTGCAGTATATTTGAAAGAGTCTTGTTAAAGGCTTCTATTTTTCCATTTTCTGCCGCATGATACTGAGATGAATGGTTGGATTTAATGTTGTATTCTTGATACATTTTCTTTACCTCAGAAGAACAGAAGTTGGTGTCGTTGTCCGTCAATATGGTATGAGGGACACCAAATCTAGTAATGATGTTAGACTTGATGAAGCTAACAATGCATTTAGAACTGACTTCTTTAAGAGGTACTGCCTCTTCCCATTTGGAAAAGAAATCAGTAGCAGTAAGAATGTACTTAAACTGCTTGGTTGTAGCTGAAGGGTAAGGTCCCACCACATCCATTCCCCATGTGGCAAATGTCCATGAGTATTTAGCTGTATGAAGAAACTCTGGAGGTTGATGAATGAAGTTGACATGTACTTGGCATGAATGACACTTCTTTGTGAAATTAACACAATCTTGTATCATTGAAGGCCAAAAGTATCCAAGCCTTCGAATTTGATCAGACAATCTATGTCCAGACTGGTGGGCACCACAGACTCCTGCATGCACTTCTTTCATGACATCCATTGTCTCTTCACCATCAATGCATCTGAAGAGAACTCCATCAAAACCACATTTGTAGAGAATTTTCTCTAGGTGGTTTGGGCTATCATAAAGAGTAAAATTGACCACACGTCGCTGGATTTGTTCTTTCTCGTCTCTATCAGGTGGAAGTGTTCCATTTTGAAGGTATTCCCTGATAGGTGACATCCATCCTGTAGTATGACCATACGGTTCAGGAATGGGACTAATTTCAGTAATTTCCTCTATTCTGGCTTGAACATAAGGTGAAATTGCACGACGGTGGGCAATACTGATGGTTGTCTCATCCCGATTTGGATTTTCTAGATCTGTGGCTATATTAGACAGCGCATCAGCTTGAGAATTTTGTGATCTTGGGACATAAGAAAATGTTGGTTCTGAAGGGAATTCCGCCATTAACTCTCTGACATAATCATAAAAAGGGATTAATTCTTATTTTCTGATGGCATAATCCCCATTGACTTGTTTGATTACTAGGTATGAATCACCTTTCACCTTTAAGTGATTCACTTGTGCTTGAAGCGCTAACTCCAAGCCTATGATAAGAGCTTGGTATTCGGCTTCATTATTAGTACCACCTTCCCACAATAAAAAGGAATAAGGTAACAATGCCTTATCTGGAGAAATGAGTACAATTCCTAAACCAACTTTTTTGAATTTAGGATTTTCCATTTTCTTCCCTGTTGGACTTCTGGAAGCACCATCAAAATACATTTCCCATGTTTGAGTACTCTCTTGAATAGAGAAAACTTCCTCATTAGGGAGTTCAATATCTGAAGACGTGTCTTCCACTGAAGGATGTTCAGCCAAGAAATCAGCCAGATCTTGGCCCTTTATTGCCTTTTGAGATACATACTGAATGTCGGACTGCTGCAAAATAACTTCCCACCTTGGTAGACGTCCTGTAAGCATTGGACGACTAAGGATGAATTTGAGCGGATTATTGCGAGATACCAATTGGACCTCGTGATGTTGCAGGTAGTGTCTCAGTTTCTGGACTGCAAAGATTAATGCCAGGCAGCACTTCTCAATACTTGAATACCGGGTTTCTGCTTCAAGCATAGTTCTACTGAGATAGTAGAGGCTATTTTCATTCCCAGCATCATTCTTTTGAGCAAGAAAGGCACCCAATGATCGCTCTAGAGATATCACATAGAGGATAAGTGGTCTTCCTTCAACAGGTGGCATGAGTACTGGTGGACTCAAGAGGTATTTCTTGAGAACATCAAACGCTTCTTGACATTCTTTAGTCCACTGGTAAGTGACTCCTTTTTACAATAATTTGGTAAAGGGTAAACTTGTGCCTGCCAAATTGGCGATGAAACACCGAATATAGGCTAAGTGTCATTGAAGTCCTCTTAATTCTTTCAAATTATGAGGATGTGACACACCAAGGATTGACTTGGTCTTCTCAGGATCGACTTCAATACCACGATGGTGTACAAAAAAGCTAAGGAATTTTCCTGAGGTTACCCCAAAAGCACATTTTAAGGGATTCATCTTCAAATTATGTTGTCGAAGCTTGTGGAATATGACTTCCAAATCAGCCAATTGATTAGAAAGTTGTTTGGATTTAACCACCAAATCGTCTACATAGCATTCAACAAACTTCCCTAAGAAAGGTTTGAAGATACGATGCATGGCGCGTTGATATGTTGCACCTGCATTCTTTAAACCAAAGGGCATCACCCGGTAACAAAACACACCTTGAGGGGATCTGAAGTTTGTAGATTCCTCATCTTCTAGGGCTATTCGGATCTGATTATATCCAGAATATCCATCCATGAAGGAAATTACTTCATAACCAGTCGTCGCATCAATTAAGAGTTCTGTAATTGGAACTGGGAAATCATCTTTAGGACAATATCGATTAAGATCTTTGAAATCGATGCAAACCCTAATTTGTCCGTTCTTCTTCTTTACAGGGACAATATTAGCCAACCACTTGGGATATTGAACTTCTCTGATGAAGTTAGCTTTGATCAGCTTATCCACTTCAGCTTCAATTTTCGAAGCATAAGTTGGGTGTGTTCTTCTTGCGGCTTGCTTAAATCCCCGATGTTCTTTTGGTAAACCCAAATGATGAGTAGCAATATCAGGATCAAGCCCCAGAATTTTTGTATAGTTCCAAGAGAAAATATATTTATTTTTCTTTAGAAAAGAAATATACATATCTTGCTCTTCAAGGGTCATGGCCACACTAATTAAAGTGGGGCGTGGATCTTTCTCTGTACCTAGATTTATTTCTATGATTTCATCCACAGTGGTAGAGATACCCTCTTCAAATACTGGAGGAGCATCTCTAATATCTTCCTCTTCCTCTTCATCATGTGCTATTTCTTCCGTTTCTACTTGCATAGTAGATGACAAAATGAAATTTTCATAATCAGAAGAGATGTAAAAATTTTCACATTTTGAAGAAGAAGCTTCCATTTCCGACCCTATTGATGATAAAGGGCCTTCTTTGGGAAATAAAGAGGAGATTATGGATTGAGAATTGACATCATTATTCACCTTTGATGTTGCTACAACTTCTTCTGGCCTGATTGGCGAAGTATAGACCTTTTGTATTTCAGCAGATGAAATGAAGACGTCACCACTCGTGCTTTCATCACTATTTGGTAGGTGACCAATTTCTCCCATGTTGTCTGGCTCGATTGCCGTAATTGACATTATGGATCTTTCCATAAGTGTATTTTGATTTGGGCCTATTTTGTCAATTTGACTGATAGGTAACACATAATCTGTACTCACATGTGTAAATGGATTTATTGGAATCTTCTCCAAACCATATGGAGCATTAACTTTGGTAATTTCCTTCATTGTAGATTTCTCTCTTCCCTTCATGTGATAAACTTCCGCATCAATGTATTGAGACTCACATGTCTTGAATGGGGCCTTATCACCATACAATGTTCCAACTTGACCATTGAAACAGTATTTGAGACATTTATGGTAAGATGAAGGGATGGTCGCATGCTGATGTAGCCAGGGTCTTCCAAGCAAGATGTTGAAAGCTGAGTCTTGATCAACAATCATGAAATCCGAATTGGATACAAGATCTCCAAACTAAGTTCTGAGTGTAACTTCGCCCAGTGGTTCTTTTTCATTTTTATCATATCCTTGTAACATCATGGTAGAAGGAGATAAATCAGATTCCGTGAGGACCAATCGACGAAGTGTACAAATGGGCATGAGGTTGACTCCTGAACCATTGTCAATGAAAGCTCTTCGGATATCTACACCATTGACTTTTCCAGATAAGTACAGAGGTTTTATGTGACCATGCACAACATCATCTTCATTTTTATCAGTAAAAGATATCACTGCATGGCATTCTGCAGGATTATTCTCTATGTGATAGACTTCAGCTGCAGCAATTTCAGCTTCAAACTCCTGAGGACTTGACAAAGCTTCGATGAGTGCTTCCCGAAGATCTTTTGATAGGTTCAAAGCATCCAAAATTGATAACTTGGCTGGTACTTGGGCCAAGTGTTTCAATATATCATACTTTTGATCTAAAGGTCTGCGTTTCCCAACAGGAATATGCGGTTTAGCAGGTACCTTGGAAGCAGATGCTTTAAAATCTGATGCATCTTGTATTGGGATAGAAGTTGGAAAAATCCTTGGTTTTGGAAGATTAGACCGATTAGATCCATTTACTTGCTGAGATAAAGGAGATGGAATCTTCAATCGGTCTTCCAAAATAACGGTGCCAAGACTGAGTTGACTATTGGCAGAAGAACCTGCTTGTTCTTTTTGAGCTCGCTGAAGGACTCTACCACGAGTTTCTGCTGCATACACAATGCTAGCAGGGGTAGAATTGGAGTAGTGGATTCAGAAAGATCCACGTATTCCCCTGTATCCTGAACATCTGGAACTTCCTCGGATTCCCTTATTTGATACAGGGAATTCAGGCTCATCAAAATTGAAATTACGACTGGAATATGGATCTGTTAATTGAATCATATTAACAGAACTGAAGATTAACTCTTCGTCTAATAAAGACTCTACCTGACTAGCCTATTTAGGCTGTGCTGTTTGATGGGGCGGTGCCCGTGGTTTTGAATTAGATGGCATAAAGTCTGCCAGAGTCAAAGACAATTTAGGCTTTGACACATACTCATCTTCTTCCGATTCTTTTTCCTTATTTGAATCAAACCGTTTTTTTTTAGGTCTTTCCCTCTGGAGAAGAGGGTTTTACCGCAATATTCATGGCAGAAGAAACAATTGGTTTCTTTAATTGTGTTCTCAAAATGGCATGAGTCCGATTGATTGTCTTTCTGACCATCCAATCATCATACTTCTGTTCATTTCTTCTTTTGACTTCTTGTCATTCACCTTCCTCCTCTGGAACTGTAGCAGTAACACATGCTACCTGAGTCGAAGAACCTTTCAACTTGACTTGTACCAAGTCGACCATCTTTTGTAGGAGGTATTTGAAGACAAAACACTCCTAGATGGGATTCCCTAACATTTGATTAAAGGGACAATAATTGGGACGATCTTCATCTCCTTCCTTGTTTGGCCTCTTGGGCACTGGTAATTGAACCAAATTATTTTCTAGAGCTGAAATGAAGTAACCAGGAACTTGCTCATTTCGGAAAGAGTATGTTTTACTCTTCAAATCCTCAAATTTTTTTCTCCGTTGATCTCTTTGATCAATTGGACGAAACAGCCTTTGTTGTTGGCGTTCAGGAGGTGGAGCCCTTCGAGAAGATGAAGGTTTTGAAGTAGAAATAGGTACAGGCACTTGTTTAAGTATAACTGTAGCAGTTTCTGCTTTACCCATTCTCCTTCCTGGAGCTGATGTAATTACACGAGATTTAACCTTATCCTGTATAAGGGAATCTTCAATCTGCTGAGCGATTGAAGTAAGGTCTCGAAACCCTCCTGTGTATTTCACAGGGATCAATGGTGTGCATAATTTGTCACGCAAATTTGCCACACAGATTGGAAACAGCTCCTCTTGAGGGAGTGCTAAACTCAGGGAATATGTTAATCCCTTCCAGCGAGCAATGAAATCAGAGACTCTTTCATTCTCCCTTTTCTTGCAGTTTGTAAGATCGAAAACTGTCATTTTTGGAAAAGTTGAGCTGAACTGAAGAAGGAATTTTTGGCGAAGATCCTCCCATCCAATGATTGACTGGGATTGCAAGCTTATATACCAGACAAAAGCTGGTCCTTTCAAGGTTCGTACGAAGCATCTGATTTTCACTGCTTCTTGCTGCTCTGGAGTTCCCATCATAGGATCACAACAAGACACGTAATGTGTCAAATGTTGTTCAGGGTCGCCTGATCCATTGAAAGTAGGAAAAACAGGGTTTCCAAAACTGGATGGAGGAGAAATTGAATCTACCCATTCAGGGTAAACTTTCTTTTCTGGTTGAACTTGCGCCCATTTCCCTTCCATAGTTTATAATCAAGCTATTAATGACTCAATAGTAGTTATTAACTTTTGAGAAACATCCGGTTTAATTTGGTCTTGAGTAGGTGCAATGAATAGAGCTTGGACAGATGTGGTGGTTGGTGCTGCAACTGATGGTAGCACTGCCAACCGTTGTTGCACTTGACCCACAGGATTAGACCTCTGAGGGTGTACTGATAAAGGAGGATATTCTTGATCCATCTCAGTAACTGCAACAAATTCCTTCGGCTATCGGACTTCAGCATTCTTAAGAAGAAGACTACTCTGAAGTAGTTCTGCATTCAACCTTCTTAATTCTTTCATTTCTTCCTCCTGTTGTGCAAACCTTTGCTCTAATGAGAATGATTAACCTTCTCCAGAGGAAGGATATGTAACCTGATTCTTTCCCCTCCCTTTGTTGGATACTTTTTGGAGAGAGGGAAGTGGATTACCTAGGTTCTGAGTAATCCTTTGACTTCGTGTATGCACACCTTCTTCATTTGTATTGGTGCGTACATTTTCTTGAGCAGGAATCTCTTCATCTGAGTACCCTGAGTGAGCCTCCTATGGTGGATTAGCAACAATGGAATTGATGACATTGATTGATGCATAATGCATCGCATCCCTTCTATCAACATTTCTGTGATATTGTCTTCTTTCATGTCTTTGATGAGACATTACATTTTGTTGATTCAATCCTTTAGTAACTTCTTGACGAGCTATAATTTGGAGGGAATCTCTTGATAATTTGGCTCTTCGTTCCTCTTGGGGCTTCTTCCCCGATTGAGAAAAGACCGAAATTCGCTAAGGAGGGGATTGATGATTTGAAAGAGTCCCCAGTCTCATGGATTGGGGATGTTCCTGCTGCTTCCGCTCAACTCCTCGAATCCCATTTGTTGACTCTGAGGGTTGGGTTAAAGGAGTCCCCAATCTGACAAGCTGGGGTAGCTCTTGACATGCCATGTCTGAGACCTTCTTAAAAGCTCTCTTGATCTTGCGAATATTAGTTCGGAAATTAGCCGGATTCATTAACCTGTATCCACTTTTATCACCTGGTTCAACAGGCCGTTGGATGATTTCCAAAACTTCTGTCATTTGATGATGTGTTTGCTCCATACGAGAGGCTTGTGCAATATTCTTGCCTGCTTGATGTAGGAGCAATTCAACAACTTGTTCTCTATATGCTTGATTTTGAGAGGAACTAGTTGAAGCCTGTTCTTGATAAAGCTTTTGATTATGAACAAAGCCCATTGACTATGGCCGGCCATGGGCAATAACATTGCATGAGACCATTTTCGGCGGGCTTTGCTGACTGGAAAGCACTGTGAAATTTAGTGCCCCGTGAACACCCCATCCTCTGATATGAACACCAGATGGAGCATTAGCGATTAACTGACGCAATTTTCTTAGTGCACCAAGGCATGAACGTTGAAGGGTTCTCTGTTTCTTTTCAGCCTTCGGATACCGAGAGACTGATAGAGATGCCAAATCAATATGACGTTGTAGCCCTTCTATTATCTTAAGATGATTTTCATATTCATCATAAGATAATACCTTCTTCTTCAATTGAAAAATAGTTTTCCATATGTTGAGACGAATATCATGGACTCCATATTCCATCAACATCTTTGGAATGGCATACTGGGAGTCATCCAAAGGCCAAAACGTGACTGGTACCTCACTTTTCGCCAGTTTTTTCCTCATGTTCAGCATTTCCTCTTCATCATTAAATGAAGATTCTTCTACCTGTTTTGACCAGAGTTGGTTTTTCTTTGTTGCTTCATCGGATTCAACCAGATTGGTAGAGAGATCATTGATCAAACTAGAAGATGCGTGACTTAGGGGTGGTTCGGAGAATGACCTACACCCTGGGCTATCTTCTGATTGATAAAGTATTTCACTTGCTAGCGATAAATCATCATACATGACTGCTTTCGCATTTGCAAGTGCCTCAAGATAAGAGGGCTTTCTCGGAACTACATTGTCCACTGGAGTATTTTCTAGGAAATGTGAATCACTACTGCGGAGAGGACTTTCGCAACAAAATTCATCATCATGGGGAGGACCACCATAATGGGTTACAGTAAAAGATGAGATCTCTTTCTCCTTGGCCTTCTGACCACACAGAGGGTTCCTGTGGCTCTCATCTGAAGACGAAACTTCAAGATTGACCAAATTGTCATGAAGAAAGCCTTCATGAGGAAGTTTCTGTTGAAGACCTTCAGAATTAATGTTCCCGTTATTGGGAACTAAGGGAGTAGAATTTTGAATTCCAACAGATAAATGCCTGAGGGCTTCAAGAACTCCATCATTGAGCAAGTCCTGGTTACAGATTGGCCTTTGATCTCCTGACTGTGTTGGGCGGATCTTTTTCTTAGATGCCTTCTTACTCACTTTAGAAACCACTTGTTGATGAAAGTGGTTGCTCTGAGCAGGTTTATGTGCCTGATCAGGAAAGATGGTCAGGTTAGGCTGACGATCTCCACTGAAATCAGGTGTATGTGCCTGACTTGGTTGTCCGTATGATATGGGGGAGTATGCCCCATAACCCTCTTGGACTGGAACAGATGTGTGTGTCTGTTCTGGAGTGAATCATTGATGTGTCACTCCACTTATAGGGATAGATTTATGTGTCTTTCCCTGAGATGATGTTGAAGCTGTTATGATATCCTGGCAAGCATCCAGAATATGAGCAGTAATTTGCTTCTGCTCTTTCACCATTAACAAAATATGCTTGGTGACTTCAGCCGCCAGAATGGGGATATACGTCCATTCCGGGCTTGGAGTAGGTGTATGTGCCTGCTCCTGTCCTTCTTTTCCTGTCAGTGAATCCTGACAGTACTCGAGTGTGGAGGCAGAGAGTTGAGTCTGCCTCCTGTTTGTCGTCGGAGCTTTCCGACTGACTTCTCCGTGTTCTACCAAGCGAGACTTTTGGTAGGATTGATTAGTACTAGTAGGTGTAGGTGCCTGCTGATTACACTTCGCCAAACGCGGTTGATGTCAGGCGAGCCTGCTGACTAACTGGTGATGTATAATCAGGTGTATGTTCCTGCCTATAGTACTCCGCCGGAATTGCCTGGAGGGATTGGCGTGATGCTGCCAGACGAGTCTACTGGACAGTGGAATTAAAACGGATAGTTGTGTGTGCCTGCTCGTTGTTTTCCACCAAGTTAGGTTGGTGGACTTCTCCGGAGATGTCAGGGATGAAAACATGCCCATTGTTAATCGGATTCCACCTCTGGCGATTCGTCTTTTCTGCTCGGGTTCAAGGAACCTGAGCCGAATGCCTGGAGTCGGTACCCTCATCATGTTGAGAGTTCACTGCCGCACGAGTCTGGCGGCGATTATTGATGGGAGCCCTCGGTAAGGAC
This sequence comes from Viscum album, assembly GCA_963277665.1. Taxonomy (NCBI): domain Eukaryota; kingdom Viridiplantae; phylum Streptophyta; class Magnoliopsida; order Santalales; family Viscaceae; genus Viscum; species Viscum album. The sequence continues at coordinate 1,140,735,530 of OY728159.1, read as the reverse complement.
TCATGTCTTTTTGAATTAAGGCCCTGAGGGACCTGCTCATTCACTTCCTCAGAGTAAGGGAGCGAATGGAAATTGCGTTCTGGGGATAACGACCCGAAACGGTTGGAGATGGTAGTTAGTATCGCCTACATCTTGATCATTGGTCATCGTTGTCCGGATGACCTGTGTGAGTTATTCACTTGGAGGGCATGTCGGGCAGCCTCCAGAGTTGGGATGGTACCGTGTTGACGGTACTCCTTAACCAGCGCATTTGATACCCAGCATTGAAGACGCTGAGTAGGTGATGTCATCCTCAGAGCGGATGACGATCCAGAAGGAATAGAAGCAGTGGTATTTGCAGTAGCAGTATTCACAGATGTGAATTTGAGAGCATCCATTATGGAAATACAGAAGATCTTGGAAAAGAGTGCATGTTTGATATAACAGACGTAATCAAGATAAAATTCAGCTACTTCATCCTTTGGATGAGCACACATGTAAATGATTGTTTTTGTTATCCCTCTTATTGAGTTTTAAATAGGGGCTTTAACAAATAGGTAAAACATCATTTTAACTTGGTTAAGGATTCACGTCAGGTTCACCATTTTTTGTTTCCCTTGGAATTCAGGGATGACCTCCTGGATGGGAGATTCAAACGTTCCGATCAGTTTCTAACGGGTTTGTTCATAGAACCGGAAACATCCAATGATTCCACATCCACTTGGACCTACTTTCCAAAGGTAGGCGCTTCATTAGTTTGTGAACTAATGAGGCTTAGGAATTTGTATTGGTCGAGAGGATGGGAGGTCGGACTCATCTCACCTTTTTTAGGGGAATTATTGTCTATTCTAGGACTCTCTTTATAGATTTAAGTTATGTTCGTGAATCCTTATTACATTACCAAGTATAAAATGAGCTTTCCTTCAGTTTAACAATCAATGATTAAATATGTAAGAAATTTATAGAATTTTTATATGTATTCGAGGTTCTTCATCAATAGAGAATCATCTATATCTATTTAGAGATTCTTGGTCAATGGTATCCTTCAAAATATTTATATAAAAGTCTCTTGGTCATTATGATGACCAGGCTGGTTTTAAAGCCACTCAATGCGGCACTTGAAGTTTATTGTCAATCAGAAGGATATGAATTATTTTAGAGTTGGGATCGAACCCATAGATGGGCTACCTACGTATCCTTTGTTTTGGAAAAGGAATCAGAACCCACGTAGTTCGAGTAAGGGAGTATGATGTTTATGATTGATGGCTCAAAGAAGGATGTCACAATTACTTTTACACTCTAAGCTCACGTGAGTCATGCTCGATGTGAGAAACAAGAGGTATTGGTAAAAATTAGACAATTGTGCCATGAAAGATGAAATCATAAGAAATAATGTGGGGCCTATGTATTTATGACTGCCCAGATAAATTTTAGGATTTACTTTAGGGACAAAATCTAGGAACAGGGTCCATAAAGGTATATGTGCTTTATAGAGATTTGAATACTCTAACTTGGGACTTATTCCTGAAAAGGAAACCCAAATCAGGAGAGGATTAATAATTGGGTTTTACTCCTGAGAAGGAATCCAAAATTAAACATAAATTAGGACTGGTTAAAGAGAATTTAAGGGACTTGGGGCTTACTCCTGAAAAGGAAGCCCAAGATTATGACTGGGACTTACTCTTAAAAAGGAGGCCCAGGTTAAGGTATTTATGACTGGGACTTATTCCTGAAAGGGAAGCCCAGGTTAAGGATTAAGGTTTGGGGATTACTTCTGAAAAGGAAGCCCAAATTAGAGGATCTGGGGCTTACTCCTAAGAAGGATGCCCAAAAATTAAGGGACTTGGGGCTTACTCCTAAAGAGGATGCCCAAAATTTATGACTGGGACTTATTCCTGAAAAGGAGGCCCAGGTTAGGGGACTAAGGTTTGGGGCTTACTCCTGAAGAGGATTCCCAGATTTGGGAATTTTAAGAATTTGGGGCTTACTCCTGAGGAGGATGCCCAAAATTATGACTCGGATTTATTCCTGAAAAGGAGACCCAGGTTAAGGATTCTCTCATCTTAAAGGATGAGGTTGAATGAATGAACTCCCCATATTTAGTGATATAAAGATATTTAAATCACTAGGTTTTGAGAGATATTCCACCGAATTCCTTTCAGATAAGGAAGTCAAATCAAGAAATCATGCCATAAATGGCTTTGAAGAGTGTCTTGAAGACTGAATCTTGAAAAGTAAAGGTGTAATGGATTAAGAGGGGTGAAATGGGCAAGAAAGGCACCCAAAAAGGAAGGGGCACACAAGTCTTGGAAGGCACGCAAGTATTGCGGGGGCGCGCAAGTATTGGTCGCGCAGGTGTACCTGCGCGACATGGTGGGTACTTTCACGATATTCAACCAGCATTTAAATACTTGAGAGACTCTTTATTAAAGCCTTTATAATCCTCTTGAGTTTCTTCCAAAAAAAGGGACGCGCAAGTTCTATCGAAGGAGTAAGGCAGCGCGCAAGTGTGGTCACTTACCTTAAGGGCTAGCCAATCAGGCGTGCAAGTGTTGATGAGTTTCAACACTTAGGCCTTCTTCCCTCTCTTTAGATCTTCCGTTCTAGGTAAGAAATTACCTTAGAAGTGTTCCGGATGCTTTTAAAAGAGACTTGGGTGTCGGGAGCTTCAATCCTAGTTTCTGCAAAAAGATCCTCTTGAATGGGGGGCCCACAGGGTCTATTTATAGGCAGGAGAAGACCCTAGGCGGTTACCGGGCGGTTATCACTTAGGTCGCACAAGTCATTTGCGTGACCATAAGGGCGTCGCGTAAGTGGACTTGCGTGACAGTGATAAAACTTGCGCGGTACAGTTGCTTTTGATCCTTAGTTCATGCCTTTGTCGATTTTTGATATTTTCTTAAAAGGTTGAATAATTTTGAGCTCAGATATTCCCCTTTTCTGATCTTTAGATTCTGTGACGAAAGGAGCATAAACAGTAATCAAGAGATTAAAGTGATTTTATGAGTCATCTTTCACCCATTATTCATTTATTTATTTGGCTATTGGTATCTATCCTTTGTATTCTAATATATATTATTTATAGGTATTTTTTCTAGTTTATTAATTTCTACCATTTAAACCAGAACCAGAAGCTGGTATTGGTTTAGTAGACTTCTCTGAGCATGAGGTAGTTGGTATTTAAAATTTAACCCATAGTCCTACTCAATTTCCCAGGTGATGCATTGTTGGAACAAGATGGCCTCACCATGATTTGACCTGAGTTGAATTGGGATTTTCAATTAAAGGTTTCCTTAGCTAAAACATTCCCTTTGGAATGTCTTCAACACTATTAAAGTGTTATTCCAAGAGGAATTACCTAGAAATTAATTTAACCCAAAGACTGACCCTGATTTTCTTGGTATAACTAAATGAGTAATTGTGTTTAAAATGATTAAAAATGGGAAGTTATGTTTTGATTCGATGATAGTGAAATCAAATTTCACAGACATCAATAATAATGTATGGAAATAATTCTTGAAAAGGGCCTAGTGAAATGGTAAACTTGAATAACTTCTTATTGAAATTAAAATAGATATTATGGATTATATAAATGTTATGATTTGGTGAAACTTGATTATCCTTTTATAAAAAGTGAGGTTTCATGATATTTGGTTAGATAATGGTAACTAAACATGTTTAATTTTATATATTTTAATTTAAATGGTATTATGAAATGAAATGGTGATTACCAATTTGTAAAGTGGAATTGTTGAAGTGGATAAATGATAAATGATTTTATGTGAATTTAAATGGTTTCCTTGGAAAAAATTTACATCATGATAAATATTCACTGAAATAAACTGTGACTCTTGGAATGTTATTGGCCTTAAAATAGCTAATGGGTGATACATATTATGAATTATATATGGATAGTATGTTGTGAAAAAAATTCAATTAAAGTTTGAAGTGAATTTAATTGTGTTATACCTTGGTAATGAAATAAAAACTTTTAAGGGGTAGTATTGAAATTTTGAAAGTAAAACACCCTTGGGAAGTTTTTGTGTTATAAAACATTTCCTCATAAGAAATCTTGGGTTACCAAAGAAAACACCCTATGGGGAGGTTATGAATACTCCCTATAGGGAGTTTGTGAATACTCCCTATAGGGAGTCTGTGAATTCTCCATATGTGGAGGTCATGAATACTCTCAAAGTATAGGTTGTGAATAATCTCTATGGGGAGGTCATTAAAACTCCATCTAGGGAGGTTGTATCCCTATAAAAAAACACCCATGAGGGTGGTCGTGATACTATAGTTGGCATGACCACCACGAAATGATAAGAGACACTTCAACATTGTCCAAATAAATTATTGTATATTGGGGTCACGGAACTAAGGATCGATGGTGTTATGGCCTAATTTTGGGAGTTACTATAGAGCCTAGGTATAAATGGTTATTTTATTGATTTTAATTTGAATGGTTCAAAATAGGTTAATTTGTTAAATTATTGCAAATCTTTATGAACATATATTTCAGACATGTTATATTTTTCAGTGTCATTGGTGGCGGCATACTAAGTTGTACTCACACCATACTCAGGTCTCCATGGCATGTAGGTACCTGAGAATACATCACTATTTATTCATAGGTTATAGGTTTAGGTCAAGGGCCCATAACATGATGATTTTCTTAGCATGCTAATCTAGAGTATGGATAATGGTATCGGGCCAAACTTAAGACCAGTTTAGAATGATTTGTAGTTTCAATTTCTTTTTTATTTTTTTATACTATGTATTTGATCCACCCTTGGGGGATATATTGAAACATGTATGGAATACTCTATTATTATTTAATTTTGAAACTATTTATATTTTTTTCACTTTCCATGTCTTGTATGTGATGTTCTTTGTTTTGGTTATAGGATTGCCTTTTATTTCCAATATTGTTGCTACTCTGACCATAGGGTATATTCTACCCACTATTCCACCTTACACCCCCATTGCAACCAAAAAACCTTTAGAATATAGGGAGGTTCACCTAAGGTGATGTGTAATCCACTGGTACAAGCCCTAATCAATGGTATGAGGTGTACATCCATTTCAAATAACATAGTGGTGATGTTTAAATTGAGTAAATATTCAAATATGAACAACATTTTGGACCTAAGAAACAAAATAAAGGTGATAAAGAGATAAAAATAAATAACATTGAAGAAAATAGGAGTTGTGTAGTGTGAAAGTTTTAGTAAAAAAATATGGCTAGAATTAATGGTCAAAAAATTGAGCTTGGATTGAATTTATGTGGACATACTATTGACCCAACAAATTAATTTTCATTAGTTACATTAGGTTCAGTACTTTAATTCACGTTCTAATTGATATGGATACATGGTAAAATGTTATTCTTGTATTGAAGAAAATAATTTGGGAAGTAATTAGGGAAACATTATGATACACTTCCTTTATTTTAGCAAAAAAAATAAATAATTAAACATTGATTTACTCATAATTATCGCTTATAATAATAAATTTATATTTGGAGAATATTTGATGAAATTAATACTAATGGTTTTTGGAAAGGATCATAGGGTATTTTTTACTGTTCTTATAAAACAACATCATATGTATGTTGAAGGGAAATTAAAACTTCATCCACCAGCAACATACGCACACATTATATACCAATAAACCTAGGATTCTTTCATTGTCCATTAGGAGAAGGAATCATTTTTTAATTGGTATTAATATATTTAAAATTATATGTATTAATAAATTTTATTTATAATTATTTAATTTATGAAATATAAATGGAGTATATAAAATAAACAACATTCATCATAAAAGGTTGGGGTGCACTTCACTTGAAAAAAAAATGGGCATGTATTTTAAATCTACATTAAAACTTTTATTGGTTTGAAATGGAAACATCATTATGTTTCTTTTTTATATATAGATTAATGAATCAAAATATCAATCCACTTCCATCCCGTTAAATGTGTTATGTAAGGAGTCTTGTGAAAATAAAAAGGGACCAATAGTATATGAAAACACTCAAAATGTATGGGAATCATGTGTAAATATGATATGATATAAAATTACTCTACCTTAAAATAGTGTTATTTAAAAATGACTAATTATTTTCCTTTTTTTATCGAATTTATATTTAATAATTTTTTATCTAATATAGTCGATGAATGACTACCCTTAATGAATTTTAAGCATCCATAATAGTATGTTTGTGGTAGAAATTTTTCTTTTAGAGTTCCACCACAATAATTTGAGAAATAAAAGACATGGGTGGATACATATGATAAAATGAAAGGATATAGTCAAATATGGATACTATAATATAAAAATTTAGTTATCAATTTGATGTGATAAGCCATTTTCTTCTAAGGGATGAATTAGAAGAATCAACATAGTATCAACCACAATGTGAAGAGTTACACACTCCCAGTTTCAAGGATATTCATTCCCCTAAACAGCCTTTCTTACCCAAGGTAATAAATTTTTTCATAATATTTTATATTAAATTTAAATCAATAAACTACTAATACCTTTCTTTTACTAAAGTTTTACATGGTGAAATTAATTTTTATTTATATCTATCAGCACGCACTCATTACCATGTTGTGAGAGGTATAGTGTGAAATATCCAAGGTGATATTCAACAAAATAAAAAAATCCAAAATATCATGTGAGAGTAGGGATTCATGTATCTCATCATCCAATAATTGAGCTACATGTTCCCATTTATGATATTGATGTTCACACAACTGAACTTTTTCTTTTGGTAGTATAAAATGTATTTAGAACATCGTCTTTTTAACGTCAGTTAAAGAGAACCAACATGATGAAGCCATGTATATTGATTTATCATGTTAATTATATTATAACTAATGTGAAAAAAATACAATGATGATTTATCATATTGGTTATAATATAACTGATATGATAAAATAATAAAAATATAATTATAACTTTGGGTATAATATAACTGATTTGATATACAAATTTAAATTTTATAGATTACATCTTTGAATCATTTTGGTGTTATTCGATGTCATAGAAGAAAACTCTTTTATCTCACATGAAATACCTAACCTCGTCATTTTTTCAATCCATTGGCCTCCATTATCAGTTTTTCATCTCTGTACATCATTAGGTTCATCAGCCTCATTTATGATAATTTGATTGGCTCCTACCTCAACTCTCGAGTAAGCCTCAAACATCGATCCTCTCTTATAGATGGCCTAACTTTTGTTTTGTTAAATTTCTTTTATCTATTTTATTTGAAGTGACTATTATATGATTAAACAAGTTGTGTCTAAATATTTTTATGTAATTAGAGTATAAATTATCTCTTTTAATGGTAATGGTGTTATAAATAGTTCTTATTTATCCACCTAGGGTTACTTTTCTTTTATTATTATTAGCTTATAATAAATGAATTATTTTATTATACTTTATTTAAATTTTTTTATGGATTTGTAATGATATCCAATGTTAATAGTAGGTGGTATGAACCCTTATGATGAATTTTTTTGTTATTCCTATGACATGAATACAAATTGTTTTTATAAAATAGTAATGATGAGAAAAATAAATTTTGAATGTAATATTGGATGGTATTTCATTACTACTTTAATTTAATTAATATGATCATTCTAATAAATTTTTATTGAACTATAATATAGTATTAAATCACACTTTTATATAGAATACCTTGTTTTTGGTTTAGTGTAATGTAAATTCTTTTCAATCCCTTATCTAATTATATTAATTTTCACCTTGAAAGTGTATTGTTAAGAAATATTACATATCCCTCTTATTGGTTTCCTTATATAACCATGATTTGGTTGCATATATACTCTTGTATTTATTTTTATTTATATGTTATATATTGACTGAATTATTTTCCTCAACATAGTATCATATAAATGTAATGATTAATGATGTATTATATGATTATATATGTGCCTCATTGGAATTGGTATATTCAAATCAATGATTTCCCTCTTTTTACTACCATGTTTGTATTTTTCTATGTAATATAAGGTGTCATAAAAGGTTACAAGGGATATCTAGGGGTTTAGTTTGAGAATTATTGAAATGTTTGAGTTAGTGATTCATGAATCTGGAGATGTAATTGCAAAAACTAGGGATGAGGAGTGAGTATAAATTGATAAAAAATGTCAGTTACTATTCATAAATCATATATTTAGTAGAACATTAGGTTATTTACATTAATTTTGTATAATTACTATTATATATGAATGTCCATGATTTATTAAATAAAAACTCATAAAGTAATCATAATTATCTTAAAACCATATTATAAGTTATATAATTAATTAGAGTCACTCTGATATTTGTCTATATTATGATTAGTTGATTACATCTTTAGTGTTGTACTGTAGAATATTTATATTGTTTGAATTCTTGAGCATGTATCCATCCATATATTCAGTAGTTTCTTATTACATAGAATACTATATGTTTTCTATTAATTATTTAATAATATATAATATTATGGTTTGTTACGTTGAGAAATATGTATCTAGATTTTGAAAATTATTCACAATAATGTTGTTTGTCCAGTATTGTATTAAACCTTTGATTTAAATATGTGTTTTTGATTTTAAATGTGATGGATATTTTTAAATAGTTTCCATTTTATAAAGTAAAACATTGAGGATGTTTTTAATTAAATTATAATGTGAAATGATTTGATTTTTTAAAATAAATTATTTTTGAAAAACTGTTGTAACATATTATTTTAAAACTAATTTTATTTTAATGAAGTTTTTTTAATATAAATAATATGTAGTGGTATTTGGGATTAGAAATGTAAAGGGTGGTAAATTTTTATTTATCAATTATATTTAAACTTATATTCCATTATTGTCTAGAATTTATAATTATACTTTTTAAATACACATACATTTTTAATTTCAAAGTTTTGTTACCATAAAATTATGCTATCTTTGATATAAATTTATACAAGTTTTGGATTGAATAATTTATTCTCACTTTTATCATCACTATATTATTTTGAAAAGATATTTATTTTTGATATTTTTTATAGATAATAATGATTCAATGTTGGATAATGTCACTTTGAATAAGTTATGAATATGATGATAGTGTTGATACTTTTTTTGGAATTTTATAAACAAAATGTTCCAAAAAACGACATTTTTCTCTCTATTCCTAAAATGTTTAAATATGAATAATTTAAAAAGAAGAGATATCAAAGATAATTTAATTTTTCATGGTTTTATTCTGAGTTATAGTCCTAGAATTTAGCATGGTGAAATTTGGCAGAATATTAGATCTATTGATGATGATGTTTTGAAAGATGATAACTCTGATGAGATTGAATAAATAATTCATGAAATTGAAGAAGAGTTAGTTGAGAAAGAACCCAAAATTGAGATTCTATATGATGATGATAAAAACCCATTGTATCTAAGTTTTACAGAATTTATGGTTTTATCAGTGGTGTTAAGATTGATTAACTTGAAGGAGAAACATGGATGGAAATACAAGAGTTTTACTAATTTGCTAAAATTGTAGAAATATATTCATATTAAATACAATTATATTTCAGATTCACATTATAGAGAAAAGAAAATACTATAACATATGGGATTGGGGTACAAAAAAATACGTGTCTTCCTGAATGACTGTGTCTTATATAGGAAGAAATATGAATTTTTTTCAACATGTCTTAAATGTGGGGCATCGTGGTATTTGTTTAGAGAAAATTTATGTGCATATTTAGAAGTTACAGAGACCCCTACCAATTAATTTTGGTATCTTCCTATAATTCCTCATTAAAAATGTTTATTTTAAAATTCACATGATTCAAAAACAATAATATAGAATATAGATGAGAGGATATGTGATGGAAAATTACGAAATCAAGATGATTTTCCACAGTGGAAGAAAATTGATCATAAGTTTCTTGTATTCAGAAATGAAGTTTGAAATATTATACTTAGACTATACATAGATGGAATGAATCCATATTGAAGCGTTAGTTTCACACATAGTTAATGTCCTATTTTATTAGTAATTTAAAAGTTATCTCTTTAATTTTGTATGAAGTGAAAATATGTTATGTTTATTTTAATGATATCTAAACCAAAACAGCTAGGAAATGATATTGACATTTTTTCCACCATTAACTGATTATTTGAAATTATTATTGGAGGAAGGAACAAGGATTTATTATTCTTATAAAATGGAATATTATTAGCTACATGTAATGATTATGTTCACTATAAATGACTTCCAGCATATGGAAATTTGTCTCGATACAGTTATAAGGGTCATAAATCTTTTCTGATTTATGAGAAACATACTTCATATTATCAACTGAATCATGTGAGAAAAATAGTATGCATAGTTCATTAAATGTTTTTTTCTATGATCACTATTATAGAAGATTAAAAAAGGGATTAAATAGATCACCAGAATTTGATATTTCTCCAAAACCTTTATCCACTGATGAGTATTTTGAGAGGGTGAAAAACATTAAAGTGACATTCAGAAAGGTATAGAAATGTGGAAAAGATAAAAGTATTTGGAATAAACAGTCAATATTTTTTGAGCTACCATATTAGAGATATCATGAGGTCAAACATAACATTGATGTCATGAACGTGGATAATAATGTCTATTAAATATTGATTGGAACATTATTAAATATTAAAGGAAATAATAAATATGGTATGAATGTAATATTGGACTTATTATAAATGGGAATTGTTTGATATTTTAATTTTATTCTCATTATTAATGCATGTATTATAACTAATAAGTTAAAATTTTTGTTTATATTTGTTCATTTTGATTATTTTACCATGTTTCCCCTTACATAACCCATATATTAATTGATTTTCTTGAAAACCAATTTTTTAAAATTTCATATATTTAAATAAAAATAAATATTATATAATATTAAATTCAAACACACCGTTTTTTATATTTTTTCCATTCATTAATTTCATTTCAACTCTCATTAAATATGTGTTAAGTTTAGTGTTACTTTTTTTTGATAATTTTTCATTTTTTATTTACATTTTTATGTAATAGTTGGATTAATATATTTGTTTACTAATTGTTTTCTTCTTTCATTTATAGGATAATGGAAGATAAATCATCTAATGTAACACATACTAATGGAGATGATAGCACTCATACCTATAAAGAGGAATATACACATGCTCATATTGATGATCCTCCTCCCCATTCATTACATGAGACATCTAATTCCATAGGGGTAAAGAAGTGTTCAAGGTATGGTAAATGTGGCACCACATTATTACCAAAATTATCTATTTTCTATAGACAAGAATAGAGGATACCAATATACTTTAATGATAATGATATTCCAAGAGGTCTAAATTCAAAATAATTCAAGACTTTTGTAGCAGTGTATGGTAAAAGAAAAGTTAGTATTTTGTTTGATGATTGGAGAAGTGTTAACAAAATGACATTATCTCAGTTGTGGGAGACCATTTTTGTAAGCTTGTGTTTTGTTATTTTACTTATATTGAAATTTTTATAGTAATATATTTATTCCCATATTCTTATCAGATGACATCTGATATATCTAATACTGGAGGACTCAAGAAAAAAATTTTATCATTGGATGCTAGAAGATGGTGGTATTTTAAATAAAACCTCACATAAGATTTCATTTTTGGGAATATGAAACACCATAATACCTATGATAAATGTCCATTTATATATGAATAAACATAAAATAATGTTATTGAAAGTATAATGAGGGATTATTTTTTGGTAAGTGAAATATTCTCTTTTATATTTTTTTATATTAATTATATTATTAATGATTTATTAAAGATTTATTTATTCTTAATTTACATTAATCAAGGATATCTCATAAAGATATCCAATATATAAATGTATAACCTCATACATTATCTCGTGGAGGTTATACATTATTATAATAAGAAATGATGGATAAAAATTTTCAAAAATTGAAAGACGAGTCTTCAGGCTCTATAGAGGTTGACCCTCCCCCTGCTAGACATGAAGAAAGGAATAGGGCTCGGATGAGAAAAAAATACTATATATTATGGAATATTAAAGGGTTTTATCTGAGATGATTTTAAGATGTTAACTTTATTCATTTATTTAAGTTAATTTAATTCTTTATATATTGTGATTCATTCATATATTTTCAAATAGTTCATACAGGATTCTCTTGAGAAGTAGAGGACACAAAGAGGCTTTATAGATAAGGGTAGGAAGGATATTTTAGCTACAGAAATGGGAAAATCCGAACACCCAAGACATGTATGAGGATAACTGGTAGGGGTATCGGTGAAAAAAAATTCCATGATCTACAGCTTCTTTAAAGGAGGATCTTTATAAAAAATAGAATCATTATAATATAACGTTTAGTATATTCATTTGAAGATAGAGTATAGGATTATAGCTTCAATATAATTGATGTTTGAAAACATGCAAAGATAGTTTCATACTATTTATCCCACTCCACCTTCGCCAGTATCTCCCTCTCCTCCTATTTATCAGACTCTTCCACCTCCACCTATAGACCCCACTCTTTCTTATCCTACTCCTAGACCCCCTCCTCCACAGCTTCTGAGTTATTGTGAGTTATATGTGGATGATTTCCATAATATTATTTAATATGGGATGATATTTTATATGGTCAGTACCAATCATTATTAGCAGATAGATATTGAGCTTCAAAGGGTCAATTTACAAGATATTATATATAGATCATCAAAAATTCCTTGTTCTATATATGAGGTGAGTATAGTTGGACAAAGTATCAGCCATTTTTTAGTTTAGGCATCTATAAATCTTCAACATGTTACCATAAAGGTATGTATATATTTTATCTTTTAATTAATTTTGTTATTAAATTTGTTTTATCATTTTAATGTTTATATATTTATCTAATTTTTTACTAGAATACTTTAAAGTTAAAGAAATATTGTATAAACAACAACAACTACGAAGTGAAACTTTAGATACAGTTTCAACCAATCATGATAGATTAGAAACATATTCAAATTTGTTATTGAATGTATATGAGATTGAAATTGAAGTTGATATTTTTGGGAATAAAATGACTATACAGATTTTGAAAAGCAATATCATAGAGCTTGTAGTTGTAGATTAGTTATTTATTAACAAGATGCAAATTTTTTCATGTAATTCAATTAACAAAAAATTTCTATTAATTTTATTTTTTGAAAATTTATACTTTTGTTTTATAGTAGGTATATTTATAAAACTTTTAAGGAGTGTGATAGGATATATATATATATATATATTTCTGAATCCACATTTTATAACACCTGTAGTAAGGATAATGAATGATATAGAAGGAATGGATTATATTGCTAAAATATTTCAGAATAATGCAATTGTTTAGTGATGGATGATTCCTTATCTTCAAGAGTAAGAAACATATATCTTGTAAATTGTTTTATATATTTTGATATAATATCCAGTAACATTATATTTTCTTTTATATTAGTGTTAATGGAATGTCATGTTTTTTTAGAGACCCAAATATTGACATACATGAACGTTACTTTACTTTTGCGGAATACTTAATACATAACAAAAACAGACACCCAAGGACCGTAATAGTTTAGTATCTATTGATACTTAGATGAAAATCTTATAATCATTATGAAAGATCTTCAACATCTCCCATAAAGTTTTTCCTTTTTTACCTAAAACCTTTATTTATATCCTGGGGAAAATAAAACATCAAAAGGGTGAGATCAAATGCTCTATAAGGGTAAACATGGAGAACATCAAACAATACATAAACATTTGAATGTAAAAACATGAACATAAAACATGAGTAATGACATAAATCTTGGAAGTACATAAGGAATAAATCAGAAAGGAATATTAATAATGATAACATATCATGGGAATAAAACATGTAACTGTGGAAACCATTAAGCACATGATATTATTTCTATAGTAGCCAAGGATTTTTTTCCAAGATTATTATAGTGGAAAAAGTACATTACTGAACCGGGTTTACTTCTCGTTACAGCCCTGTATTACTGAACCGAATTTACTTTCCGTTCCATCCATGTCTATCTCATGAGATATAAATCTTTACCCAATGCATTGGAGGTAGATATAGGTCCCACCCATCTCATATTTAAATCATTCTTTCGTGTGCCACAAAACAATCATAAATCATTCATCATACCCCAAAGAATAAAATGGTTTTCATAAACACCATCCCTTCATAACATAATCCCTATAAAAAAATGGATATCATTTCATCATAAGAAAAATTAAACCATGTAAATAATAGAGACATTATACAGAAACATACTAAATAATTTCATCTTATATGGAAAATAGTTTTGATAAAACACTTGAAATGAATTCTTGAGGAAAATATCCTTTCTTATTCAAAATAATTTTCTTTTCTCGAAATGCTGTGAAATTTTAAAAGAAAAGAATTTTGTTCAAAATAATCATGAAATATTTTCGAATATTCTTCATGCAAATAATTCATTATGAAAACGTAAAAATCCATTCACACCGTATAAGTTAAAAAAACATTCTCCTCATACTTTTTCCGGAAAAGTCAAAAACTGCCTTGTATGGTAAACAAAAGAAAGATTCCTTCCATACAATCTGGTAAAAGTAAAAAAAGGGTAAAAATGACTTTAAACATACATGTAAGAATATTAAACACTTTATTAAAACATTTTTATAAAACATGGACATGGATGATAAATATAACCCAGTAAATACTTACGAATAAACAATCTCGGATAAGAACGAGATTGGAATAATTATCCCTTGCCTTATGTCCAATTTCTTTCTTATGTGTCTGAGACTTATGTATAGTGGGTTTAAACATATTATTAACTTGTAACAAAACCATAATAATATTTATGATATCATATATGATTCACTAAGGTCTTTATATTATTCGTGCATTTGTCGATTCCATGTTAAAGCAATGTTTTGGGTAATAATCGTTTCATTTATCATATGTGTTTGGACTTGTTGTTCTTGATATTATTTTTTATATCATGATTTAATTACTTCAAGAATGTAAAACATGATTTATATATCATATATATTCAGTATTCATATATAATAGATAGATAAATGAAATGAAATACACCGTTCATGGAGACAGTAGGTCGTACATACGCATGAACGCTAATTTCTTTTCCTTATTGACATGAATGGAAGTAAGTAGATGTCATATATATATATAAGTAAATATATTAGCATTATTATGTCATATATTTCATTATTAATTATTATATATACTTTATAATCATTCTTGAATGGTTAACATGGAGAATGAATCTCATCACATCGTGGAGACGGTAATTCGTATGTATGCACGAGCGATGATATCGTTCCCATAATTGTTGAATGGAATTGGAGTGGATGATATAATATCTAATAATTAGTATTATGTTATAATAATCATGTATATTTATTATTTACACCATTATACCCATCCAAATAAGGTGGTGGGGGAAGAATAGATTACACCATGGCGTGGAGACGGTATTCTGTACGTACGCACGCGTGGTGATTTCGTTTTCCGTAGGATGAATAGAAGGTGAAATGGGGTTGTTTCATATTTATAATAACATATCAGTATATTATTTATTCTGATGTTATTACTTTATAATGATAAAAATAAATAAGAGTAATTATAAGAATAAATAAAATTTAAATAATCGGTAAAGGATATTACCTCTTCTTCGACGTGCCTCATCTAAACCTCCTCTTAGGAAACTAAAGTTGGTCTTTGAAAAGAACGGGACCTATAGTATGTTTCTAGATAAGTGGAGAATATAAATGTATAGTGTTTGGATGATCTTGAAGGCTAAAATTTTTGTGAAGAGAAGAGGGAGGATGTTCCTTTTTATAAGAGAGGAGAGGGGAACTTTTGGAAACCTCTAAAATATTAATTTATAATAAACACAAACCCCACCTAAAAACCTCCAAAATGACTCAACATAAAATATGAGATGATATAGGGTTTTAATATCATCAAAAAATAAAATTTATACATGTTGGGAATTTATTTTAAACCTTACCATTTTCTTTATCCTTATTTAATCTATTTAACTTTATTTGTGGTAATAAGATTTTAAATTCTAAATTGTTATAAATACCTACTAATGTGTTGTGAATTTTCCATTATTGGATAATTTATGAAATTTTAGACTATATAAATTTTAATTTATAATTTTTAAATAATTTTGTGATTTTTAAACAATTTAATAATATGTTATTTTTATAAAATATCAATAGTGTCAATTTTGACACTATTCAATTATTTGAATTTAAATAAAATCCACACAGAAGATATATTCGAACCAAAATATTTAATAGATCACTAACATGTAATATTAATCTTGAAAATTAGTGTATCACATTAAATAGTTCATATAATATTTATTTTAATATTTTTAAAACCATTTATTTGATATTTCAATCAATAAAATAATTTCTACATCACTATTGTGTCACAATTAATAATAACTATTTAATACATAAAAATTCTAAATAAATTCAAATGATTTAGATAATTTTATTATATTTCTTTTGAATATTTATTTTGGAAGTTTTATAAAGTTTATCACTACATTAAAATTATTACACTTATAAGATATAAGAGAGTGACATGTTGTCACTTTCTTTGGTTTTAATAATAATTACATCCTTTTCATGGTCAAAAGTCCATTAAATGAATCTATTCAGACCCTTAGGTGATATTGTTATACTTTTATTCATCCAATAGAATTTTGGCAGGTGTTAGGGTAATTTTATAATCTTATTTTTACCCTTAATAACCCAATTTACCTTTTACTGTAGTAAATAAAATTTACTGTAGTTACTATTCATAATGTCTAAAAATAAAAAGTATCCTAGTAACATAATTTGTACCTAATGATTCCAAATATGGAATCCATTTTTTTAAATTCAAAACACATAATTTTTAGTATTTAATTTAAAATTAATCTCGCTGTTGAGAAAATGGGTTTTAAAAGTAAAAACATTGCAAAAGATTGAAATGTTCTTACCTATGAATTCAATGTAAAATTAATGATAATGACATACATTATATTAAATGGTAAAAATATATTCTATTTGTACTTTAAAACCATTCAATATTATAATTTAACCATATAAATTATCTTGATGAAAAAAGTTGTTTTTAAATAAAATTTATATTTTTACTATTCATCAAAATATGAAAGTTAATAGAAAAATATTAAAAAATTATCCAAAGTTAATTTTTATATCCTTATTGAAATGAATAAGTTTATTTTTTCAAATTTAACTTATAAATGTTTCCAAAACTATATTTAAATTTGGTGCTCCATCAAAAGGCGGCAAAACTGCATTTTTTGAAAAATACATATTTTACCCGAAATATTTATTTTGTTCTCATACCATATTCTAGAATATGTTTAAGATGAATTATATTTTTATAAAATTCAAAATGTGGTTAATACTATTCATATTGGCTAGTTCATAATAATTTTATAACAATATATCGTTGTTTAGTGAAACTCGGTATTGCGTACAACACACGCTATTGAGGAAGGTCTCTCTTGCATGCAACACAAGCCAAGAATAGTGTTTGTGTATACTAAAAGCTAATACGGTGTTGCAGATAGTGCAATCTAATCTTGGTGTAGCGTACAACACAAGACATCAATGAAATTAAAAATAATATTTCTTATAAAATCTCAGGGTGTTACATTCTACCCCCCTTAAAATGAATTTCACCCTCAAAATTCATCAGGGTTATAAATGGTTTACTACTTGAAAGTTTCTTTCATAGAAACCCACATCGTAAAAAGGAATACCAAAAATTGATTTTAAAAACTAAATTATGAAATGTAACGGTTACCCAAATTAACTCATCACTGGGTTTCCACATAGGATAACATAGGTGAAAATATGGATATGGAAGAGAAATCTAACCATCAAGTTCTAATGGAGAGTGGTAGAGAACATGGCTATAAAAAATCCAACAATCACAAAGCCATAAATTTGTGATGATCTAAGGTACCATCTAATTCATCAGATATGAGGGTACTAGGACAACGTTTTTGGTTTCAAGATCATTTCCCTAAAGTTGATGAATTTTTGCATAAGGATAAATACTTACTTGATTTCAGTGTAATATCATCGTTGGTCATTCCATGAAAAATTTCCACTTTATCTCTTATTTAAAGAAATGAAGTTGAATTTTTCCTTCTTGAAATTTTTTCAGATCATGCGATAGAATGATAGGTTATTTCATCTGTCTCAAAAAGTTAGAAAAAGTTATTAAATATACATAAGTCCATCTATGGTGAGATTAACCGTATATGATTCCAAAAATGGACTTATACTTCAACTATCATACCTTTTAATAAAATAAAACTAATTTATACAAACCAGGGACTTCACATGGGCCAGTGGTAGGTGATAAAGGCCTGTCGCACATCATTTGTGGGTTTGATTCCCGCATCCTTGTCCGACACGACGGGTTATTGCTCATCCTACGGGTTGTCCTTTTTCTAAAACTATACTATTATAACATTTAAAAAATAATATCAAAATTTCTAGCCTTAAACAATACTATCTTATGTCTAACTTAATCAATTCCAATCTTTAGGCTTATCCAAAATACTTATGTCCAATCTCATAGTATAAAGAAAAAGATTACTAGAGAGTTCATATACAAAGGATGTTATTACCATCATTTATCCCCCATATAACATAAGATATATCTTGTTGTTCATATTGAAAACATGTGAATAACTTAATCATGTATTCTCTTGAAACATGAATTACCATAGAACCTTAGTTAAAACATGAATTCTGTCAAAAGTTAATTATTTCCACATACCAAAATCCCAAAATTTCTATATACTCAAACCATGATGTCACTTTTTCCTTATATCAGTCATGATCTCATTAATACTATCAAACATATTATTTTCTATGTATCCCATCATTATGTGCATATCATCTACTTTCCAAAAATATCTTAATATCCTTTCATGGTTACTGGTTCCATTCAACAAATACTTTCAAATACTTTAAGAAAAACAATAATGTAACAATCCTTAGATGTTTCTTTATTCCATAGTACCATTAAATTACCTATACAACATTAATCTTGATAAACATACAATCATTCCACTACCTTCTTAAACCATTGACCGAGCTTCATCATTTTATTCCTCAACACTTCTTTCATATCATATATCATTTTTAGTCTCTTTATCATCAACAACAAAAATACTACCCATATGACCATGCTGATTCTCTTCATGAGATTTTCCCTTAGGTAATTGGTTTGCATAATGTACGTACATTCAAAATTTAAAACATTTAACTATTTTTGATGTCTTAGCAATACCATTATCCTTGTCCATGGTGTTAACTGAACCTTTTCCTTTGCAATTACTGGATTTGTGTCCTTCTTTTCCACACCCAAATCATCTTCTAGTTCCTTTGAAACATTCTCTTTGATGCCTCTTCCCACATGATTTACATGAGGGTAACTGAACTTTCTTTCCTCTATGATCATCATTAAACTCCATCTTTCTCTTAGTATATGAGTCAGAAAACTTACCAAAGTTGATATTATTGATCATATTATGATATTTTTGATTTGGAATAATAACAATGTTTTTTCTTCCAAATCCCGTTTCATTTGGTTTCTCATGAATAATATCATTCCATTAACATGAATATTATTGTTTCCATCCATTTTTTAAAACCCAAAAAGAATAGTGTGAGAGGAAAAAATCATACTAGGAAAACAACATAATCAAGGGGAGTAATTTCAATATCTAACATCTTAGGTTTAATCATAGGTTATTCAAGATCGTTATCATAATTCTAGGATAATAACCTATACTTATACTTAACCTTATGGACATCCCTAGACATACCTTAGAAATATCTCTAGGGATCTCACTAAAGTTTTCGAATCCTAGTTTCCAAAGTTTAACTAAATCTTTCCTCTAATACCAATTGTAGATATCCAAATCTTGACATACATGGACGTTACTTTACTTTTGTGGAATACTTAATACATAACAAAAACATACACCCATAGACCATAATAGTTTAGTGTCTTTCGAAACTCTGAACAAAATCTTCTAAACATGGTGAAAGATCTTCAACATCTCCCATAAAGTTCTTCCCCTTTTTTTACCTAAAACCTTTATTTATATCTTGGGGAAAAGAAAACATAAAAAGGGTGATCTTAAATGATCAGTAAGGGGAAACATGGAGAACATCAAAAAATCCATAAACATTTGAACATAAAAACATGAACATAAAACATGAGTAATGACATAAATCTTGGCAGTACATAAGGAATGGATCAAAACGGAACATTAATCATGATAAAATATCATGGTAATAAAACATTTAATTGTGGAAAACCATTAAGCACATGATATGATTTCCATAGTATCCAAGGAATTGCTGCCAAGACTATCATAGTGGACAAAGTCCATTACTGAATCGGGTTTACTTGTCGTTCCAGCCCTGTATTACTGAACCAGATTTACTTGTCGTTCCAAAAATGTCTATATCATGATATTTAAATCTTTACCCAATGCATTGGAGGGAGATATAGGTACCACCCATCTCATATTTAAATCATTCTTACGTGTTCCATAAAACAATCATAAATCATTCATCATAACCCAAAGAATAAAATGGGATTCATAAACATCGCCCCTTCATAACATAATCCATATAAAATAAATGGATACCATTTCATCATAAGAAAAATAAAACCATGTAAATAATATAGACATTATATATAAATATACTAAATAATGTCATCTTATATGGAAAATAGTTTTGATAAAACACTTGAAATGAATTCTTGAGGAAAATATCCTTTCTTATTCAAAATAATTTTATTTTCTCCAAATGCAGTGAAATTTTAAAAGAAAAGAATTTTTTTGAAAATAATCATGAAATATTTTAGAATAAGCTTCATGTAAATAATTCATTATAAAACCATAAAAATCTGTTCATTCCATATAAGTTAAAAAAACATTCTCCTCGTACTTTTTTCGAAAAAGTCAAAAAGTACCATCTATGGTAAACAAAAGAATGATTCATTCCATACAATGTGGTAAAAGTCAACAAAGGGTAAAAATGACTTTAAAAATTTATGGAAGAATATTAATAATTTTATGAAAACATTTTTAAAAACATGGACCTAGATGATAAATATAACCCCAATAAATACTTACGAATAAACAATCTCGGATAAGAATGAGATTGGAATAATTATCCCTGACCTTATGTCCAATTTATTCCATATGTGTCTGAGACTCCTGTATAGTGGGTTTAAACATATTATTAACTTGTAAAAGAACCATAATAATATTCATGATATCATATATGATTCACTTAGGTATTTATATTATTCGTTCATTTGTTAATTCCATGTTAAATCAACGTTTTGGGTAATAATCGTTTCATTTATCGTACATGTTTGGACTTGTTGTTCTTGATATTATTACTTATATAATTATTTAATTACTTCCAGAATTTAAAACATGATTTATATATCATATATATTCAGTATATATATATATATGTGTATATAATAGATAGATAAATGAAATGAAATACACCATTCATGGAGACGATAGGTCGTACGTACGCATGAACGTTGTTTTCCTTTCCTTATTGACTTGAATCGAAGTAAGTAGATGACATATATATATACATAAATAAAATAGCATTATTATGTCATATATTTCATTTTTACTTATTATATATACTTTATAATCATTCTTGAATGGTTAACACGGAGAATGAATCCCTTCACATCGTGGAGATGGTAATTCGTACGTACGCACGAGCGATGATATCGTTCCCATTATTATTGAATGGAATTGGAGTGGATGGTATAATATCTCAGAATTAGTATTATGTTATAATAATCATATATAGTTATTATTTCCACTATTATACCCAGCCAAGTAATGTGGTGGTGGAAAAAAAGATTACACCACGGCGTGGAGACGGTATTCCGTACATACGCACGTGTGGTGATTTCATTTTCCGTAGGATGGATAGAAGGTGAAATTGAGTTTTTTAATATTTATAATAACATATAAGTATATGAGTGATACTAATTTTATTACTTTATAATAAAACAAACAAATAATAGGAATAATAAGAAGAAATAAATTTGAAAGAATTGGTAAAGGATATTACCTCTTCTTCGACGCACCTCTTCTAAACTTCCTCTTAGGGAAATAAAGTTGGTCTTTGAAGAAGACCAGGACCTCTAGTATGTTTTTAGGGAAGTTTAAAAGATAAATGGATAGGTTTTTTCTGATCTTGAAGGCTCAAAATTTTGTGAATAGTAGAGGGAGGAAGTGCCCTTTTATTAGAGAGGAGAGGGGTACATTTGGAATGTTTGTTTCTTGTTTGGAGTTTCGGTCCACTTTTGGCATGTGTGTCCTATTGGTTTTCACTGTTTTAAATGATTAATTATATTGGGTTTCTCCTTTTACCAGTCTTCAAAAGCAGACCTTTCTTTGTTTAATAATAGGGGTTTCCCCTCAATTTTCAAAAAAAAATTGAAACCTTCAAAATATTAAATTACAATAAACTCAAACCACACCTAAAAACCTCCAAAATGACTCTAATTCAAATATGATATGAGATAGGGTTTTAATATCATCAAAAAATAAAATTTATACATTTTGGGTATTTATTTTAAACCTTATCATTTTGTTTTATCCTTATTTAATCTATATAATTTTATTTGTGGTAATAAGATTCTAAATTCTAAATTGTTATAAATACTTACTTATGTGTTGTTAATTGTCTATAATTGGATAATTTATGACATTTTAGACCATATAAATTTCAATTTATAATTTTTAAATATTTTTGTGATTTTTAAACAGTTTAATAATATGTTATTTTTATAAAATATCAATAGTGTAAATTTTGATATTATTCAATTATTTGAATTTAAATAAAATCCACACAGAAGATATATTCAAAAAAAATATTTAATAGATCCCTAACATGTAATATTTATCTTGAAAATTCATGGATCACATTAAATAGTTCATATAATATTTATTTTAATATTTTTAAAACCATTTATTTAATATTTCATACAATAAAATAACTTCTACATCACTGTTGTGTCACCATTAATGATAATTATTTTATCCCTAAAAATTATAAATAAATTCAAATTATGTAGATAATTTTATTATATTTTTTTTTACTATTTATGTTATAAGTTTTATGAAGTTTATTATGAAATTAAAATTATTACACTTATAAGATATAAGAGAGTGACATGTTGTCACTTTCTTTGGTTTTAAAAATAATTACATTTTTTTTCATTGTCAAAAGTCCCTGAAATGTATTTATTCCGACCCTTAGGTGGTATGGGTCAACTTTTAGTCATCCAATATAATTTTTTCAGGTTTTAGGGTAATTTTATAATCTTATTTTTATCCTTAATTACCAGATTTACCTTTAACTTTAGTAAATAAAATTTACCGTAGTTACTATTCATTATTTCTAAAAATATAAAGTAGCATATTAACATAATTTGAACCTACTGATTCCAAATATAGAATCTATTTTTTCAAATTCAAAACACATAAGTTTCACTATTTAATTTAAAATTAATCTTTCTTTTGAGAAAACGGGTTTTAAAAGTTAAAACATTGCAAAAGATTGAAATGTTTTTACCTATGCATTCAAAGTAAAATTAGTGATAATGACATAAATTATAATAAATGGTAAAAAATATAATATATTTTTACTTTAAAACCATTCAATATTATAATTTAACCATATAAATTATCTTGATGAAAAAAAAATTTAATTAAAATTTAGCATATTTTTACTATTCATCAAAATATGAAAGTTAACAGAAAAATATCAAAAAAAATTATCCAAAGTTAATTTTTATATTCTTATTGAAATTAATAATTTTATTTTGTCAAATATAAATTATAAACGTGTCAAATACTAGATTTAAAGTGGGTGCGCCATCAAAAGGTGGTAAAACTGCATTTTTTGAAAAATACTTATTTTACCGGAAAATTTTATTTTATTCTCATACCATATTCTAGAATATGTTTAATATGAATGATATTGTTATAAATTTAAAAATGTGGTTAATACTATTCATATCGGTTAGTTCATAATAATTTTATAACAATATATCGTTGTTTAGTGAAACTCGGTATTACGTACAACACATGCTATTGAGGAAGGTCTCTCTTGCTTGCAACACAAGGCAAGAATAGTTTTTTTGTATACTACAAGCTAATATGGTGTTGCGTATAGTGAAAGATAATATTTTTGTATCATACAAGACAAGACATAAAATAAATTAAAAATAATATTTCTCATAAAGTCTCAGGGTGTTACAATTTTTGTCTAAGGTAGAGGGTGTTTTACTGGCTATGCTCTATCCATGGAGAAGTGTGAAAATATTTATGAATGTATTAGAATTATAAGTTAAAATATTATAATATTTTTTATACTATAATGAATTAAATTTATATATTCATATTATTTTCTTACATGGAAAGGAATTTCTATTTGGAGACCATAAATAATAAAATTTTCAAGATCAAATATATAAAAGAAAAGGTGAATTTTTCTTTACAATTACTAAATATTAGATATATATTACCTAAAAATTTTATTTTAAATTGAAAAAATATTTTTAATAGAAATTTCATAAACAAAAAGGCATAAAGGAATGTGGATACATTGTTTTAATATTTATGTATGAAATAATTAAAACTTCTACATCTACGAAGTTCAATTAGGTTAGAGTTTTTTATAAAGTTTTCTTAATATTTCATTCGTTTCATTTAAAATACATGTTAAATGATTTCATTTTAATTTTTATATTTTTTATATCCCTCACCCTTATATTAAACAAGAGCTGATAAATTTTTAAATAGAATGGGAAAATTATTTCATAGGTTTGATTAAATTTTAGTTTCTTAGGGCTGTAAATTTTAAACATGAAATTTCAAAATTGTGTATTCTTGTTACTTATATTTCCTCTGGTACTTTTATTTTCATTTTTTAATTTTTTTTACCATAGAGAGGATGGAAATAGAATTAAATCATAAAAAACAATGTTTATCATGTCCATTATATAATAAATGATGTGATAAATCAATTATCATTAGTTTATCGCATTGGTTATATAATAACTGATGTGATAAACCATCTTTCATGTCAGTTTTCTAAAAAAACCAAAGTGATTATGTTTTATCACATCGGTTATTTCATAACCTACCTGATAAACTAATGATAATTTCTTTATCACGTCGGTTCTCTGTTAACAGATGTGATAAAACTTTTCTCACATTGGGGTTTTTGATAAACCAATGTGAAAAAATGTTTTTCACATAGATTATTTTGATAACCGATGTGAAAAGGGCCAATATAAATTTATTAACAGTTTTAGTTTTAAATAACCACTATTAAAAAATATTTACAATGTCACCCTCAATAATGTCACCTAATAACAGACCTGAGAAAGAAAAAACCGACATAAAAACCTTTTTCTACACTAGTGTTGGGACTTCTATATCATGGATTTTTAATCTTGTAATAATACATGGTGATAATAAGGTATTTAATTTTTAATTTATTTATATGTAAATAAAATCTACAATTAATGACCAAATATTTGAACTAAGGTATGTTTTTATAGAAGGATAAAAAATGGGAAATGGAATGTTGAGTCAAGAAAATATAACTAATTAACAAATAGATTGAGAGGTCCTAGAGAGGATAGATTTACCATAATAATTTCACTATCTCATTTATTACCATTATAGAAAAATGTACATAAAATTTTTAAAAATAAAAATATAACCTATATTTAATATAAACAAAAAATGTATAGAGAGGTCATTACTAACATGATTGGTCTAGGGAATGTAAATAAAATTATCAGGCTTGAATGGTTGGGATCCACTTTTGTGAATGTATATATGAGGTATATTTTTTAAAAAAAATCAATCCAATTATTAATATTATATATTAATTACAATTTAATACTATTCATATTTTATATTAGTGTATATATCACACCAATGTAAAGGGAAGACATTGTGATGAAAATTTTTGATTTATTAGATTTCATGTCATATATATAGATTATACATTAATGGAAGAAGATGGAATTTTAGTAAGAGTTCAAAAAGTAGCCAAAATCTTTGAAAATAAAATAACATACAATGATATCTTGTTAATAATTAAAATTCATGGGTAAAACTATACACTCTAATCATATAAAATATTTTTCATTATTTTCCATTAACAATTCCTTTTTGTTTTTTTAAGAATCAATGGATACTCAATATGATCTATGTGAATAATATGAAGACATATTTTTTGCATCCAATATAGGTATATCAAAAAACTTAACCATACTTTATGTCCATAATTAATTATAATACATTGCATTCAATATTTTACAAATAAAATTTAATTTACATGTTTTATATTATGTTTTAAGAAGATTTTTTATAAATCAAATACATGGTGTGAGGACACTCAATAAACACATTAAACCTATTCATTTCTATGACTAAGTAAGTGTTAGGTCATATATAATAATATTTTACTATCAAAACATATTTAAAAAAATTACTTATATTTCTTAATGTTTTTATAGTGTCTGAAACAAAGTAATCACATCAATTTTGGTTATTTCATTTGTAAATTTATAAAATATTTCATATTCCATCCCTAATATAATATCCACAAAAGTGGTATTTATAAAGGTAATTATAATTTTATTACTAATATTTTTTAATTTTTTGTTAATATATATATATATATATATATATATTCCAGTACTACTAGGACTATCAATAGTACACATATTCAAAATAAGGAATAGATTTGTTTCAAAATGAATAGACAGCTCATATAATGTCAAAATGTTTATGTACAACATGAATTGGTTGTTTCCCATCATTATTGGTGACATTTATATTAGTTATATTTAATTAATATCTTTTTATATGACCTAAAATATTGAATTCATTATAGAATTAAAGGAATGGTGAAAACTAAAAATGGGTACATTAATCATGTGGGTATGAGATTGTTAATAACTAGCGGCAGTTTTTATAAATTGTAACCACCAAACTAGTGGAACTAAGTTTATTTTTAATAAACAAATCCATTTTTTATATTAATTATCATTATTAATGATAACTAATATGTTAAAGAGATATATTCATACATAAATAACTCATGTTTATTTTTTTGGTGGTTATAGGGGATAAAAACTAAAATATAATTATTATAATTATCATAGGATCATGATTGGTTTGAAGCATATTTTATTAATTTATATATGAGGCGTGTTAATAAAAAATATAATTATTGATGTATTATTGTTATTATAGTTTTAACAGCATGTTTTTTATTTCATTTTTTCATATTGTAATTATGAAACCGTTGATAAAGTGTATATTGTTCTTCATATTTTAAATTCCCCATCATCACTCTAAGAAATATATTTTTAACTAATTTTAATATTTTCATGTGTTAAAAATGTTTTTTTTTGTATTAAAAACTTATATTTTAGTTCAAAATCTATGCCACATAGTAAAAACTAAGAAAGAACCCTCAAATTTTCATAATATATTAGGAAAATGATTTGTGGATCATTTTTGACCTGTATGAATTAATCGTACATCAATATGACACAAAATATGTCTATTATGATTGAAAGTACATGTTTTCAATTTAAAAATGAAAATTTACATATTAACACATGTCACAAACTCAAAACTAGGAAAATATGTTTTGGTTATTAAGATAATTTATGAGGATGATTAATGGCTCATTTTTTGACCTCTAGGAATTAAACTTATGTCATACTTACAAAAAATGTAACTAGGATGACTAAAAGTGAATGTGTTTAATTAAAAAGTTTCATTTTAGTTCAAAAATGTGTGTTAGATACTCAAAACTAATTAAACATGATTAGATTATCATGATACTTTAGGAAAATAATCCTTTATTAATTTTTAACCGTTAATAATTAATCACACATAAATATGACACATAATGTGTCTAGTATTATTAAAAGTGTGTATTTTCAATTTAAATGTTACATTTAAGTTCAAAACACATGTTCTATACCCCAAAATAAGATAATTTTATTAGATTGACATGATATTTTAGGACAATGATACATAAATAATTTGTGACATGTAAGAATGATCCTAATATCAATATGGAATGTAGTGGGGATGGAATGGTATAAGGTTTGTGTTTTTATTTAAAAGTGACATTTTAGTTCAAAATGTGTATCACATACTCAAAACTAAGAAAACATACTTGTATTTCCATCATAATTTAGGAAAGTGATATTGGATTTATTTTTTACCTATAATAATTAACTGGTTGTAAATATGCCATACAGTGTAGCTAGTATGACTAAAAGTGCATATTTTTAGTTTAAAAGTGACTTTTTATTTCAAAACATGCATCACACACTGAAAAATGAACAAACATGCTTGGATTGTCAGGATACTTTAGCAAATTAATTTTTTATTCATTTTTAATTAGTATGATTAGATATAATTTGAATCTAATGTATGATGTGGTCGGTATAATTGAAAGTGTGTATTTTTAGTTTAAAAGTGAAATTTATATTCAAGACATGTTTCACACACTCAAAAACAAGAAAAAATTCCCAAATTTTTGTGATACTTTAGTAAAATAATCCATGATTCATTTTTAACATGTAATAATTAAACTCACATCAATTTGATACATTTTATGATCAATATGACTAAGTTCGTGTTTTTTAGTTTAGAAGCGCCACTTCAGTTCAAAACACGCATCATATACTCAAAACTGAGAAAAAGTGCTTATATCATTGTTATACTTTTATAAATAAATACATGATTTATTTTTTATGTGTAGTAATAGACCTTATGTTAATCCAGCAAAAAGTGTGGCTAGTATGACCAAAATTTTATGTTTTTAGTTTAAAAGTGACATACTTTAATTAGAAACATGTGTCGTCATGAACCAATTTGGGTTGTCACCCAAACCAACGCTTGACCCAGTCTGTGGAAAGTCTCAAAGGGAATTCATGATCACCATGGGCTAGCACAAGTTCCCATGTATTAATAAAAGCAAGTGGGAATGTCTTTTATGAATATGAAAATATAATACAAACAATAATAACTAATAAAACAAATCAGAAAATTTCAAACCCAACAAGACATGAAAATTTTTCAGCATTGAGTTACATAGTTTAAACCAAAACCCAAAAACTACCACAAATTATGGTGGTAAAAACCCATCTCAAAAACCACCACATGGCAAGTAGACACCACCCTCAGTCCATCTCCATAACACCACCCAAGAAATATCGCTAACAACCCAAACTTTTATCTCCATAAGATTTACCCTAGCCTGTATCAAAATTTTCCAAATCTACTTACATCCAAATGTGTGAGTAGGGTGTGAGATAATACCCAAAAGGATACCACCCAAGAAAATATTCCATGATATAAACATTAAATTATGAATAAACATGCAAGTTTCATAAATTAAAGTAAAATTATTGAATAATTTAAAAGAAAACATCTTTAATGAAAACAACTACAAAGGAATGAAACATTAATTAAAAACCCAATTACTTTTGAATTAACCCAAATACCACATTGTATGATAATGATGAGAACTAAATATCAAAAGATCACAAAACATGGGAGGGTACCTATAGGTACTAGCAAGTAATAGGACCTTATAACCTCATGTCTTAGTTAAAAGTGGTATAAGAACCATAAAAACTCATTTTCTCGTGCACAATCCACTAGTAGGGGACATCCATGTAATGCTAGTGGCCTCCAATCATCATCCAAATATTTAGTTAGTGTTGTAGTCACTAATCTCTCTAAGTGAAATCGGGCTGAAGCCACTTTCGTATCACTAACACACTAGTCCTGGTATGCTCACCTAGTCACTTGGGCTTCCCATAGTGCTCATTCAAGTTACAAGTTCATATCACATGCCAAAATCAAATAACCAAACCAAAAAAAGTAATTAACACACAAAATTCCACCACTTGCACACCCCCCACCACCTTTTAAAAACACACACACCAAAACATACTCCAAACATGGGGAAACATGTTTCACACCTTCCATATAATTTAATAAACCATAAAGAAAATTTTATAAAACATTTATAAGAAACATCACATGGATTTATACACATAAACCTACTCAAAAACCTCTGTTATGATCAAACGCACACTAACACCATAACAAAACACAATTCTCATCCCTTGTGCATTTTAATAAACTAACTGCACAATTTATAAAACACTATCCAAAGACACAATATGGGTTTTCATAAAAATCTCACCCCCAATTCATATAAACATGTCACTTAAAAATAAAATGCATATAACTCTTTTAGAAACTAATTTTTTCACCAAAAAATTTATTTATAGAACACACCAACATGATTAAGCAGGAAAAATAATTCATCAAATAATAATTATGCATAGAACTACCTACCTTTGGTTTCAAAATCTCCAAAATTCAGTGTAAAACTTCAATCGCATGCCAATTTCTCCACAAGGAACCCAAATAAAACCCTAATTCAATAATTTGATTCAAAAAAAATCAAAATAGAACCCTAAAATCAAAACCCTAATGAGAAGAAAAACTCTAAAGGAGGAAGAAAAACTTACTGGAGTATATCACATGCTAAGGGGGTCATCAGAGGTTGTGCTGGTAAAGAGAGGTTGCGCCCAAGGAGGTTTATCTAGAAGGAATTCTCATCGGTAGGGGTCCATCCGAGAGGAGGAGCGGTGCAAGGGGAGCAGGGCGGTGTGATGGTGATCAGGTGGTGTGAGTTGGTCGCCGGAGTGGTGCGCTGGTAGGAAGATGGGGTGCCAAAAAAGGGAGCACCCACAAGGTAGGGTTAGGGGGTTGTAGTGCAATGAAAGTAAGGGGTGATGGGTTAAAGAGAAAGAGAGGAAGAGGGAAGGAAAAGAAAAAAAGAAGAATAAAAGAAAAGAAAAATAAAAAAGAAAGGGTAAAATAAAACCTAAAAAACTAAAATATAAATATAATAATAATAATTATAATCATCATCATAATAATGATATTAATAATTTAATAATATTTTAAATGATAACTTAATTAAAATATTAACTTTAATAATATTATTAATAATATTATTAATAATAAATTAATTAAAATATTAACAATAAAAATAATAATAATAATAATCTTAAATAATATTACCATTATTATTATTATTAAAACAATTCTTAATTCATTTCATTTTTATTATTTTATTTTTATTTCACTTTATTATTCATCTTGTTCATTACTTAATTATTAATAATTTTTTTGAACACCGACCAGGCCACACGGTGCCCTGGCGAAGCCACACGACTTTGACTATTCCCTGGTCGTGCACCTAACGCTGTCAAGACCAAAACATACATTTATCAGAAAAAATGTAAATTTTCAATCAGGATCATCCCATGCCTCGAAAAAATATTTCAAATCGAGATAAAATAATAAAATATAATTGTTTCAAAAGATAGGGTGTGACAATTCTCCCCACCATGAAAACTTTCTCCCTTATAAAGTCAACTCAAACCCTGATTAGAGAATAAAATGGATACACCTACTCAACCCATGAATTCCTCTCCCAAGTCTCATGAAAATCATTCCCATGCTACCAAAATATACAGACCAATGGAATAGACTTCCCACAAAGAACCTTATCTTGGGAATCCACTATCTACACTGGATGCTCAAACACTGATAAGTCGGGCTCTATCTCCAAATCTTCCAAGTTCAACATCATGGATAGATCCGGATTATACTTATTTAATTGGGATACATGAAATTAATCATGAATTGAAATCAATTCAGAAGGTAAAGCTGACATGTATTCCACCTTGTCAATCCACTCAGTGATCTCGAAAGGTCTAACATACCTTTGCATCAGCTTTCCCTGATTTCACAAATAATGATGGCCCAAACAAGGGGCCACTTTCAAGAACACCCAATCACCCACATAAAATTCAAGGTATTGACACCTCTGATCAACATAAGATTTTTGGCGACTTTAAGCTATTAATAACCACTACCAGATTAACTTGACCTTCTTAGATGTCTCTTTCACAAGGCTCGGTCCCAAAAGTGAGGTATCACCTACCTCATCCCAACATAAAGGAGACCAACATGGCTGAACCTAGGGTACCTCAAAAGGATACATTTGAATAGAGGATTGGTAATTGTTATTTAAATCAAACTCGACCAATCCCAAATGTATATCCCACAATCCTCCAAAATCCAAAACACATGCACGAAGCATGTCCTCTAGAATCTGATTTTTATACTCCATATGAAAATCCTTTTGAGGATGGTATGTCATGATCATTTTAATTTATGACCCCAATTACCTTTAAAGGACTTAACAAAACTAATATTTAAAGAGGGTGTCTCTGTTAGAAACAATCGCTAATGGATCGCCATGAAATCTGACCACCTCCTGAATATACAATCAGATCATCTCATCCACTTTAGTTTTATCTCTGATCCAAATGAAGTGAGATAATTTAGTAAAATGTTTGATCACCACCCAAATTACATTCCTACCCTGAGGTGTATGAGGAAATCCAATAATGAATTCCCTGGAAACCTCATCCCACTTCAAAGTAGGGATTGGTAAGAGCTGAATAAAACCAGAGGGCCTTTGATATTTTACTTTTACCTGCTGACATGTATAGCATCTCAATTTGAAGTCAGTTATGTCCCTTCTCAAGCCTGGACACCAAAATTGTCGACGAACATCATAATACGTATTGGAATCACTATGATGTATGGCACACTAAGACTGGTGGCTATCATGCA
Source organism: Viscum album (assembly GCA_963277665.1). Lineage (NCBI taxonomy): Eukaryota > Viridiplantae > Streptophyta > Magnoliopsida > Santalales > Viscaceae > Viscum > Viscum album. The sequence goes on along the minus strand of OY728159.1, from coordinate 1,140,702,561 downwards.
TCACCACCTTGCATAGAGACAACGGCACCACTGCACATCCCTTAAAGCACAAGATCCCCTCAGGAGACGAAGAACAATCTTGATTTGTCTCCCCATTATAAAGTAACTATATGGACTTGTAACACATATCATCATTGGGATGATCCCATTGAATTTACTCTAGAATAGAAGGATTCAAATTAACGCTTTCCAAGAACACACCTCCATTGTGCTCCTTGGTCTCCAAGTGAATTTGGTTTAAGAGCCCCATCAAGGTCCATTCATCACTGGACTTTCTCAAAGACTACACTATAAATTTTCTACTAAAGGTATCATCCACCACATTACCTTTACTGTGGTATAGATTATATCAAAGTCAAACACCTATAAGTACTTGATCCAATGTCGTTGAATCTGCTTAAAATATTTTTGGGAGGAGATGTAGGCTAAGCCCTTGTGGTTAGAATAGACCAAAAATTTACCTCCAAAAAGATAATGGTGCCAAGTCTTTAGTAAATTCATTACCACTACTAACTCTATGTAGTGTTTTGGGTAACTCTTCTCATGTGTTCGGAGTTGGAGACAGCCATAATTCACAACATGATTATCTTGCATGAGCGCACACTTGAGGCCCATACCTGAAGCATTGCAATAAACCACATAGCCCTTCCTAGAATCTAGAAATATCAACATGGGTGTGCTAGTAAACCGCCGCTTCAACTCCTACAAGGATTATTGACACTCTAGGATCCATTCAAACTTCACCCCTTTATGGGTGAGTGTGTTCATAGAGGAAGGAAGTTGTGAGAAATCATGAAAAAATATTCTGTAATAACCTTCCAGGCCAAGAAAACTTATGATCTCGAACACATTATTCAGTTGTTCATATGAAATAACTATATTGATCTTCTCCGGATCCACTAAAACCCATTTTTATAAAATCTCGTGGCTTAGAAACTTCACTTCCCCAATCCAGAAGGTGCAGTTTGAAAGTTTCATATAAAGGCGATGGTCTCGCAGAGTGCCCAACACGATCTACAAATGATGCTCGTGCTCCTCCTTAGATCTAGAGTAAACTAGGATGTCTTCCATGAATAACACAAAAAAAGGATTCGAGATACTAGTTGAACACCCTATTCAAGTGTTCCATAAAAGAATTTGGAGCATTTTTCAATCTGAAAGGCATGACAAAATACTCAAAGTGTCGTACCTACTTCAGAAAGTTATCTTTGGGATGTCTGCCTCTCTCACCCTGACTAGGTGGTAACCTGAACACAAGTCTATTTTGGAGAACCACTTTTCCCCCTTCAATTGGTAGAACAAATCATCTATTTGGGGAAAAGGATACTTTTTCTTGATGGTTACCTTATTTAAATTCTGGTAATCGATGCACAACCAGAGAGAACCATCGACCTTTTTTGTGAACAAGACTAGGGCGGCCCAAGAAGAGACTCAGGTGAATGAACTCTTTGGATTCTAAATCTTAAAACTGTATATTTAATTTCCTAAATTTTTTGGGGTATATGTGATATGAGTGAAGAGATATAGGTTGTGTAACCAGTTCCAAATAAATTGATAACTCCATTTCCTCCTCTATGGGTAAGCATGAAATATCATCTGGAAATACCTTTGGGAACTATTCCACTACAAGAGGTAATCCACCCTCAAGAGAACCACCATCATCCTTCAACACGAGCAGAGATAATTGAAAGGAAATACTTACCAAATCTAGGAGTGGAGTTTCGATATGACTGGACCAAGGATCTCATTCCCTAATAAATACCTGAGGACTCTCTTCAGGTGCCATGAAACTCACCCATCGCCTATATAAATTGATATGCACTTGAAAGTGCACTAGCCAATCCATGTTGAGTATTACATTGAAAAGGTCCATATTCAAGACCCTAAAATCCAAATCCATATCAAACCCTGACATGGAGAGTGCATAGAATGGAAACCTAAGACCTTTTTTCTTCTTCTTACCCAATGGTGTTACTATCCCCATTGCAAAAGACATCATCTTGGTGGGTAGGTTTAGTAGATTCACAATACGGAAATAGATAAAATAAATAGATGCACTGGTATCAAATAAAATAGTTTCTATAGAAGATGCAATCAGGATGGTACCTCGAACTATCAATGGTCCTGCATCTGATCCATCTTGTGCCTGATCCATAACATGAAGATTCCTGGTCCCATACTAAGAACAACCAGTCACCTATAACTCTTCCCTGATCTAGCTCTTCTTAGAAGATGGTCAGGTCCTACCACCATGACCACCAAACTGAGATCCCACCATCCTAGTCGGCTCCAACTGAACTGACACTCCCTTGGAAGCCATAGATCCGACCCCACTCTGATAAGTGCATGTCTCCCTGCAAAACCATTGTAGGTTCCCCATAGCTCCACATCTATGGAAATTATAGGGTTATAAGTAAATGCGGGTTTGATGTGTCTTTCATTCCTGCAATGATGAAACACAATAGACCCTACACCAGAATCCACAGATGAAGTCTACCTGGAAGGAGGACCCAAGCTGCCACCACCCTTCTTCCCTTGATAATCCTACTTCCTATTCTTCTCAGATGAACTACTACTTCCAAAAACTGACATAGCTTTAAAGGAACCAGACCTTCCCTTGTGGTCAATATCCACCATAAAATATCAATCAACTACCACAATATAGTTCTTCATCATGAATAGAAATACTTGAGAATATATCTCCGGTCGCAAACCCTTTTCAAATATATGATCCTTAATCTATTAATTGGATACTATTTCAGGTGCATATCAGACTATCTTGGTAAAGCGGTTTCATACTCCATCACTGACTGGTCCCCCTGAACAAGATCCATGAACTCCCAAGATCTATAATATTCTAAGACCTTCGGGTGTCACTAGACATTAAAGACCGCCTAGAAGTCCTTCCATCTCATCAACTCATGCTTACCATCTAGAATCACTAAGTACCACCACCTTCGACTGGGACCCTCCAATAGAAACAAAGCACACTTTACTCTGAATTATTCAGGAGTATCAATAAAATCAAAAATATGATTGATCTTCTTAAGCCACTCTTCTACTTCTTAAGTCTCTATGCTACCTCAGAAAAAAAAAAGGGGGGATTTCTTCTTGAGAAACTCATGGGATTTGTCCACTTTATGACCAGATCCATCCTCTTTAACTAGAGTAGGATTTGTTACCTATCCTAAAGCCTAAAAAACTTTGACCACAACTTCCAACAACATATGATCAAGCAGTAAGGGAGAAATCTCTCCGTATTCTTCATGTAGTTGCAGGGGAACTCTCTAGGGAGTTATGTTTCTACAAGAATAAACAATCACATAAGAACATCATTAATATATCAAGTCTAAAAAATTTAGCAAGAAAAATAAACATCAACAAATCAAACATGATGAAGTGATGGGGAATCCTTGCCACAAGGACGGTCAAGTTTACATTTATAAAGACCCAAGATATAGAACAGTGGCTACCCTCAGGGTCGCTCTCAAAGAAGCAGTGTCGAATGTATAAGTGGTCTATTCCGAAAATATTTTTTTATTTTTAAATATTTTGAAAACAGAAAAACACAACTCCTGAGAAATCACTAATCAGTGCTAAAGAGCATAGTGGAGAGAGAAATGGTAATGGAAAAATACAAAAACATAGAGACTCAAGAAAAAACTAAGAAAAGAAATCAGATGCAAACATAACACAAGGCACAGAACAAGAAAATGACACCAAGACACAGAAGACAAAATTCAGTGTGAACAAGCCCGAACCTAGGTTAATTCTCCCTCTACTCCTTATCCTAGATCTACTAAAGAAATTGATCAACAATTCTTAACTTCGCTCAGTGCATGACTGATGTCACGGATCACACACCAATATCACCTAGAAATTAAACACTCAAGTATCAAAGCTATTCATTACTTAAGAATTCCTCCGAACTGCAAGTTAATTCACTCAGCAAAGTCATTCTGTAAAAAAATTCTCACAAACCAGAATGATTCCACTAATATCATCACATCACAAAACCAATCTTGATTCTCAGTTCGAGAAATCAAGATAGAAAGGGGATAAAAAATTAAACAAGAAAGTATAAAATCATCCTACACAAGATCTTGCTCTCGCTCAATTTAACTTGTAGATGTGATCTACCAAGGCGAATAAAAATAACTTGATTGTGTTAATGTGAAGATCTCCAGATTGTGTTGGGTTTCATGAACTGGATCTAACCCTGCAAGTTAGATCTCCATTTCTAAAGATATGAGATCACAAACACAAAATGATGAGAAGAAAAATGAACAACACATCACAAATGAAGAAAACATCACAATTATAATTATAAAACATGCAACACTACAAGAGTATTTACAAACTCAACTTAAAACACCAAAAAAACATAGTAGGGGGGATGGATGAAATAGAGGAGGGAGAACCCGTATCCAGGTCGAAGATGATCCCAGCCCGTGAGATGTGTATGGAATGGATATTGAATGGTGGTGGAGTGTCTTCTCCCGCACTATGGAATGGTGCCCCCTTGATACGGGTCCTGGCCTTGGCTACCCCTTGAAGAGAGGAGTCGAGAGTCCTCTTTTATTCTGAAAAACTCAACTAAAAACAAAGGTAAAGTGACAAGCAGTAAATCTTCACGGTGCACTTTTATGTGCACGTCGCCATCCTTTTTGTTAACTCTCAGTGAGTGTACCAAATTCCCCTGTAATGACCTCGCAAATATTATCATGCCTTTCCCACAAACTGCTTCCTTTATTACCACTTCTATGAATAGATCTTGTTGCATGAAACAACAGAAAAACCAAAACAAGTTAAAAAGATAAAATGAAACCAAAGTAACTATATATTAATTTTATTAATTAAATTAGTTAACTAAAATAATTTTTAATTTATATTTTTTATAATATCTAATATTATTAATACTAATATATGTAAATATAATTATTAAAACTACTTATTAGTTATATTTACTTTCCAATTATAATGATATTTTTATTATGATATATCATATTAAACATTATTATATATATTTTTTTTGTATTGTATTATATGTATTATATTATATAGATATAAATTTTTTATAGTATAATTATTATATAAAATAAAACAAAAGAAACAAAGAAAAGTGAAAGAATAAAGGGGGGAGGGTTCATCGGGTTCAGCCGATGCATGGAGAGGATGTGGGAGAGAAGAGGGCGCAACGGCATGAGGCGGCTCGGAAAAAGGATGAAATAGCAACTCGGGTGGCCTCTAGGGAAGAGGAAGGGGGCGGGGGAGGTGAATATCATGGTAGAAAGTGGGGGTGAATGTATGCGATGTGGAGTAGGAAGGTAACGATATGTGGCTCACGGCGTCAGAAAATCCAGGCTCAGTAAATGTCGATGCTTCGACGGAGGCTTTGAGTTGGAATTGTTCTTGAAGAAGAGAGGTCAGACCAGGGACGGATTTCATGAGATGAGGTCTGAGCAGAGGGAGGGGGTACGGTGTCTAAGGGGAGAAGTAATGTGGCGGTGCTGCCTGAGGATGATTTAGGCTCGCGAGGTTTGGGTGGCTCACCGACGAGCAGGGAATGCGACTGTTGATGGTTCTATTAGGGCAGGCCAAGGCTAGGGAATGAAGGAGGCATGGTGAAGGAAGGGTCACTGGAATCTTAGACTTGAGAAAGTGTGATTCATGTTTGGTTCTGTTAGGTCGGAAGAAAAACGGAGGAATGATGGCAAGAGGGGGGGTGAATTGCCTTTTAAAAAATTGATTAACAAATTAAAATCAAAGTGAAAGATGCAGCGGAAATAAAGAAGGCAAGACACACAAAATTGATAACGGAGTTCGGCCAAAACCCGGCCTACGTCTCCGCTCCCAACTCAACCGTTGAGAGATTCCTACCGCTTGCTTTTCAATGGTTTTATCAAGAAACCCACTAGGCTTTGAGGTAGCATTAGGACCTATTACAGCTTGCTTTTTGTGGTTTAGCAAGAACCCACTTGCTTTTGATGGTTTAGCAAGAACCCACTAGCCTTTTTAACGGGTGAAGGCTAGCTCACCGACAACTCAAGCCTTTTAAAAGGAAAGGCTTGAAGAAACCTCTTCACACCTTAATGGTGGCGTGAAACCCAAAAGAAAGGGGGATAAGAAAAGAGTTTGGGGTTTGTAGGCACAAACCCAATTTTAAGCTCAAAATAAAATAAACAATAAAAACCGTATAGGAGGAAGACTTGGGCGCCAATTGGTTGATGGAGTTGATGTAGTGTGCTCTCCCAAGCTTCTTGAGGTGCTCCTTGGATTGGAAAATGGTTGGAGCACTTGTGGATCCTTGAAGGTGGAGCGCCGGAGGTTCGCCAAATGTGCAACAATATGTCCGGGCGCTTTGTATGTGATCCGATGTGTGTCCGGGGCTTCCTTGGCCTTTATTTATAGGCATGGAACCCTTGGGGAGTCTTCGGAGCCGTTGGAGAAGTCTTCGGAGCCGTTGGAGGCCAAAAGAAGGTTGACTGGTCAAAGCCAACGGCTAGTTTGACCAGGGCTACCGGCTGGCCGGTACAGGGCCACCGGCTGGCCGGTGCCTTGAAAAAGGATGAGGATTCTGGTCCAGGTGCCACCGGCTGACCGGTGGAGAAGCCACCGGCTGGCCGGTGGCAAGACAGTAGCTTGCACTATTCTGCTGGATGCCACCGGCTGGCCGGTGGTCAAGCCACCGGCTGACCGGTGGAGCCTGACAGTGGGCAATGCCTCTGCCAGGTCCACTGGCTGGCCGGTGCTACCACACCGGTTGGCCGGTGGACTGAATTTCAGTCCATTTGTCAGCTTTCTTGGGCCAATCCTTTGGCAATCTTGTGCCTATCATCCACAACACTTAAAACACAAAATTAGACAAAAATGAAAGTGATTGTGATCATGAAAATCAAAGAGTGTGGGGTACAACAATCTCCCCCTATTTTGATGATCACAGTCACTTATCTAAGCAAAGTAAAAACTTAAATGAAGGGCATGCTTTAAATGATAAATTGAAAATAAAAACTAAGCATGAGAGAAAAGATTCTCCCCCAATCAATCAAGAAATTTCTCCCCCTTTGTGATTATCAAAATAGAATGGGGCATAAAACTTGATTGAGGGATTGAATTGAAAATCAAGATTTTAAATCAATTGAAAATAATACCAATTGTTGAAAATTTTGAAATGAAAATTGAATAACAGTTTGAATTGAAAGTTTTGAATCAAAAACCAATTGAATTTTGAAATTTGAAACCAAATGAAATTTGTTGAAATTGAGAGTTTTGAATCAAAAATGAATTGAAAATTTAAATTGAAAAATGAATCGAAAATTTGATACCAAGAGTTGAAATTGAAAGTTGGAATCGAAAATTTTGAAAAAGAAATTGAAGGTTTGAATTGAAAATTTTGAAATTGAAATCAAAAGGGCTTAAACGATCCTAACTCCCCCTAAATAAAAACAAAAAGTCACCGGGGAGAGGGATTTTGAAAAGAGATGATTTTAGGCCCGAAGAGACTCGCTAAGAGGGATTTTTCAATCCAAACTTGTCTCATGGCGGGTCTTCTCCTATAAAATTCATCGGAATAGAAAATAGACTTGGGTTGGCCATAACGGGCATTTTTGCAATTGCATTCATATATCATGTGCCCGGGCTTCTTACAATAGTTACAAAATTTGTATTGGGAGCTCCCCCTTACAAAAACAGTTGGAGCATGGGAGGAGGAAGCTACATTGGTATATCCTAGCCCTTGGGTGGTTCTTGAAATTCGTTGGGAACCAAGCAATTTTGAAAGATTTTGTTCTCCTTGGGTGAATTTGGCTAGGGATTCTCTAAGGTCTTTGATAGTTGATTCCATGGAATCAATATCCGGGAGGTTTTGGATTTTAAGGGTCAACTCCTCCTTCTCTTTGAGAAGTTGTTCTTTTTCGGAGGAGAGTTTTTTGAAAGATTTTTTTAAAGCAACAAATTTTGACGATAAAGTATGAAAACCTTTTTCTAGTTGGTCTCTAGCGTGTGAGAGTTCTTCATAGGAAAGATGATTTAAAGAATTGGAATTTGAAGAGCAAGAGGATGAGGAGTCGGAAGATGTTACCTCATGGAATGCCATTAGGCATTTGTTACCGTTGTCGCTTGAGGAGGAGGAGGAGGATGATGAAGAGGAGGTGTCACTCCATGTCGCCTTGAGGACTTTTTTCTTTCCTTTTTCCTTTGGCATGGCCCGTTTCTTGTTGAGTGGGCAATCAGGCTTGTAATGCCCTTTTTGGCCGCACCCGTAGCATTTCACCTTGGGCTCGGATCTTGCGGTGGGTTCTTGCTTTCGATGCTTGCGGGATTTCTTCTTCTTCTTGTGCTTCTTCATGAACTTGTGCATTTGGCGGGCGAGATTCTCCATTTCCGAGTTGCCGCTTGAAGACGAAGAAGATGAAGATGATGAGGATGAGGAGGAGGATCTTACTTCTTTTTGAACCTTGAGGGCGATGTTCTTTGGAGTCTTGATCGGTGTGCCCTCCTTTTGAGCTTGCCTCCTCATCGTGATCTCATATGTCATGAGAGATCCGATGAGCTCCTCTACCGGCATGTTCTTGACATCCTTAGCTTCTTGGATCGCCGTCACCTTTGGTGCCCATGAGCTCGGAAGGACCCATAAGATCTTCTTGACCATAGTTTCTGCAGAAATGTCATCTCCAAGAGATTTTCTACCATTGCACACGTCAGTAAATCGTGTAAACATTTCAGAAATAGACTCATTTGGATGCATTGAAAAAGATTCAAAATCCTGTCTATACATATCTAATCTAGTATCCTTGACTTTATTAGTGCCTTCATGGGTCACTTCTAAAAGCTTCCAAATTTCATGTGCGGAGGTGCAAGTGGATACACGATTAAATTCATTTCTATCTAACCCGCAATGAAGAGCATTCATGGCTTTGCCATCAAGCTCAAAATTTTTAATATCGGCGGGGGTCCATTTGGATTCGTCGGGGGAAGAGAGAGTGTAACCTTGCATGACTATTTTAAAAATGGGATATCCTATACTTCTCAAAAAGGTGGTCATGCGGGTTTTCCAATAATTATAGTCGGTCCCATCAAAAAATGGAGCCCGACCCAAAGAGTAGCCCTCGGGGGCGAAAGAAGTTGATGCCATCAAAAAAAAAATAGGATCTTTAATTTGAAACCGGGTTAGGGAATTATTCAAATACGTCCTCTGATACCAAATGTTAGGTCGGAAAGAAACGTGGAAAAGAAAGATGAACGGAAAAACGGAGGAATGATGGCAAGAGGGGGGTTGAATTGCCTTTTAAAAAATTGATTAACAAATTAAAATCAAAGTGAAAGATGCAGCGGAAATAAAGAAGGCAAGACACACAAAATTGATAACGGAGTTCGGCCAAAACCCGGCCTACGTCTCCGCTCCCAACTCAACCGTTGAGAGATTCCTACCGCTTGATTTTCAATGGTTTTAGCAAGAAACCCACTAGGCTTTGAGGTAGCACTAGGACCTATTACAGCTTGCTTTTTGTGGTTTAGCAAGAACCCACTTGCTTTTGATGGTTTAGCAAGAACCCACTAGCCTTTTTAACGGGTGAAGGCTAGCTCACCGACAACTCAAGCCTTTTAAAAGGAAAGGCTTGAAGAAACCTCTTCACACCTTAATGGTGGCGTGAAACCCAAAAGAAAGGGGGATAAGAAAAGAGTTTGGGGTTTGTAGGCACAAACCCAATTTTAAGCTCAAAATAAAATAAACAATAAAAACCGTATAGGAGGAAGACTTGGGCGCCAATTGGTTGATGGAGTTGATTTAGTGTGCTCTCCCAAGCTTCTTGAGGTGCTCCTTGGATTGGAAAATGGTTGGAGCACTTGTGGATCCTTGAAGGTGGAGCGCCGGAGGTTCGCCAAATGTGCAACAATATGTCCGGGCGCTTTGTATGTGATCCGATGTGTGTCTGGGGCTTCCTTGGCCTTTATTTATAGGCATGGAACCCTTGGGGAGTCTTCGGAGCCGTTGGAGAAGTCTTCGGAGCCGTTGGAGGCCAAAAGAAGGTTGACTGGTCAAAGCCAACGGCTAGTTTGACCAGGGCTACCGGCTGGCCGGTACAGGGCCACCGGCTGGCCGGTGCCTTGAAAAAGGATGAGGATTCTGGTCCAGGTGCCACCGGCTGACCGGTGGAGAAGCCATCGGCTGGCCGGTGGCAAGACAGTAGCTTGCACTATTCTGCTGGATGCCACCGGCTGGCCGGTGGTCAAGCCACCGGCTGACCGGTGGAGCCTGACAGTGGGCAATGCCTCTGCCAGGTCCACCGGCTGGCCGGTGCTACCACACCGGTTGGCCGGTGGACTGAATTTCAGTCCATTTGTCAGCTTTCTTGGGCCAATCCTTTGGCAATCTTGTGCCTATCATCCACAACACTTAAAACACAAAATTAGACAAAAATGAAAGTGATTGTGATCATGAAAATCAAAGAGTGTGGGGTACAACAGGTTCGTGCACAGGTGTGGACAGATCTAGAAGAAACAATTTTCTTGAGTTCTCGGTTTAGAAAAATTTTGTGGTTCAATGTTTGATTAGGGATTTCATGCTTCTGTTATTCAATTTGCTACGATGGTTTGTGTATTGGTGATCTGCGGATGAGGCTATTGGAACAAAGGTGGGGTGCCAGCAAAGAAGTTGTGGCACAGGCACTATTAGTTTGAAATGGTGAGACAGCAATTGTGAAACAGTGGCTAGAAATGGATTTGTTGTGGCATCGTGAGGGAACTGGTGGCAATGGAAGAATGGAGGGGTGAGATAGTAAGCAGTGACTATGGGATGTGGTGAGACAGTGAGGAAACAGTGAGTGTAGTATGGTGCCACCGTCAGTGGAAACTATGGGATAGGTGGGAGAAGGAGCAGTACAGAGTAGTGACGCCATTTGGTGGTGAAACGGTGGTAGGGGCGCAAGACGGCGGCACCGTGAGTGTTTCTCACGATCTCACCATGAGTGGGAGATACAAGGGGGGCATGGATCAGTGTGGAATGGTGAGACGTTCCACTGTAATCTGCAAAAAAAAATTAAATAAATTAAAACTTTAATAAAACCAAGAAAAAATATTCAAAAAAATTAAAAACTAAATAAATAAGATAACAATTTCTTTTAAAGGTTGGGGCCGAAGCCTTAATTTATTATTTGAAAGAAAAGACCTCTTTAGACTGGGTAGAGGGTGACCCATAACATATCCCAAAGTCCCAAGGCCAAGTTGCCTGAATACAAGGCTTGAAATACCATTTTTTTGCCCAAAGGACCCCTCAGTGAACAGTACTGCTACAGTACCCACACTGCTACAGTATCGCCACCGCTACAGTACCTGTTACAGTCTCTCCACCGCTATAGTGTCACCGCTTCTACAGTTCCGCCGCTGCTACAGTTCCCTACTACAGTACCGGGAATTCGCTCATGTCCGGATTTGATCCTGGGTCTTTTGGATGTCAAGCATCAGCTTCTACCACTAGGGCACAGGCTCGTTGGAAAATAAATAAGATAACAATAATTATGCTTTATTAAAAATAATGAATTTAATTGTATTAAAAAATTTAAACAAATTAATTTAAGAAAAAATTAAAGTAACTACAGTTACTTGCTTTAACCAATTAATTAACGAATTAATAATGTAAATTAAAAAATAAAAAATATTAATTGAATAAAAATAAATTGTTAAAATTATTTAAAAACATGAAAAGTAACATGTGTTATTTATTTAAAATTTAAGAATAAATAAATAATCAATTTAATTAATTAATTAAAAAATATTGAAAACTAATAACATAAAGAATTAATTAAATGAAATTAAAATAACAACTTAATTTTATTATTGAAAAACAATAAAAAATAAATAACAAAAACACACTTTTAATACATAAACACATTTTTCTTAATGTAATTTAAAAAATAAAATAATTGATAAATATAACACAAAATAAAATAGTTTGATATTAAAAAATCAAAAAAATATATAAAAGGATGTGGAAAAGAGCATGAAAACATTGCCACATCAAACTCCCCCACACTTAAAACTTTGTTTGTCCTCAAACAAGTACATGCCTTTGACTTTAAAATAAAAAGATTATTTGAAAGTTACAGATCAAATAGTGTGTGATTAAACTTTAATATCCAAAGGAACACTACCAAATAGTGGGTCAGGCATTTCAAAGGTGTTCAAAAATGATGTCCTATCTAGCATGAAAAACTCACTCGAAGTCAATAGCCTCACAAATTCATATACCATAAAGTATGTCATGCCTCCAATGTGTACTCCTTAACTATCCTACTTCACCTTTCAATTCAAGTTCTAATCCAAGGAGTGTTGATAGGTTAGATGAAGTAGAATTTAAAAATTAACCGTGGGAACCTTCCATTCTCACCTTCCTCCAGGTTCCAAAAATTAAAGTCCATTAATTTCATCACTTTATTGACTCAACTGAAATGAAAATTAACCAATTCAATTGCTCCCTTCTTCATCTGGGTTGAAAATTCCCCTCACCTTAATGAGTTCATTTTTAACAAGGGAAATTTATTTCCATTTTTTCCAGCCATATTCCATGTGCAAATCACTATGAATAGCACTTATTAATATTGAAATTGGATTTATTTATTCACATAAATGCACCCAGTGCGCCTTGTCTCAGATACCCACCATGGGATCTCATTTTCCCATTTTACTCCAGTTACAAAGGACCTAATTAATAATCAATTGAATTGACTTCCTAAAGTGATTTTTTCAAAAAGTGTGAGTCTCCTAGGTTCCAGTGAGACCTTCTAATTATCATAAGTCATGATCATCATTCCACAAAACCTATCCTATCACACTCCCATCCCGAGTTCCTAAAAAGACAGATCTATAGAGACAGTGAACAATTGCACTCAATAATCATTAATGCTTAATCATTTCTGACTAAGTGCCGCTCTCAACAAATATTGAGCAGTTATCCAATAAGAGGACACAATTGACATACCAGTGAACCTCTATTGGCCATAAATTGATGAAAGAATTTGAAAAAAAAATCAATAATTTTGAACATTTTTTGAAAAAAATTAACCAACTTTTTTTTACAAACTCATGTTTAAAATAAGGGAATTAAACATGACACTAGAATGACCCCTCTCCCCCACAATTAAAACCTAACATTGTCCCCAATGTTGAATTATTAGGTGGAAGATAGTTTAAATTCAAAACAGATAGACATTTCAGCTGAAAAGGGATATTAAGGGGTAGCAATGAGGTTCGAAATTTTTCTTTTCCACACAAAAAGTGAAGGAAAATAAAAACACAAACAAACAAAAATAGAAGAACCCAACCCCACCAACCATCACCAGCAACAAGTTCAGTTCTATTCCCTTTTGAAAAGTTCATGCTCTTAATTTTTAAGAGAAAACAAAAGATTACTCAATATACTTCAAATAACAGCATGATTAGCAGTGATGTGCAGCAGAAACATAATGAAATTGAAAGCAGTGGGTATAATCATGTTTCACAAATCAGCTCAAAAATAATTTTTTTCAACTAAGTAAATATTAGCAAGCTGACACCCAAGCAAGAAACACATTTCAAAAGTTTCAAAAATTAGTGGGAAGACCCCCACATTAAATTCACAGCAACATGCCATTAAAATGTAAAGATTAAAACATTGCAACGTAAAACAATACACCCATGAATGTGTAGCTTCTCAAATTTACAAATGTCTCCCTTTGATTTCCATGTTCATAAACTATGGCTGCTCTAGTTTGGCATCTACATGATGAAACAGTTTAACATGAGTGTTCAAGATTTAAGTTCAACTAAAAATCAACCACATAGTATGATTTAGGGAGTGTTATCCATGATCTTCAGTGTATTATTACTCTGGACTTGAATGATAGCCTTGTGGAATCTACTGCCTATTTATTGTCCTAAGAAAGCAACACTCGGATTAAAACAACATGCAGAAAGAACTAAAACAGGAAATGAAAAGGGATAATCTTGGGATAACCCCCCAAGGGGTGCTGTAGTTTGACTGTCTACAGCTGGACAGTCCTTAGATCAACCCCAGTCTGATGGGGGATTCGTCTTCTTGATCAAGAACCACTAGATGTGATTCCTTTCAACTTCAATGCTTTGCGATCTTTGGAGTACCCCATGTGCAGCTTCAACTAAATTCCCCTCCTGGGCAATGAAGTACTTCATGTTGAATGGTGGAGGGGAGAACAGGATATAGGGGTACTTCCCTACTTCTTCTGTTTGAGGTTGAGTGTGCACAAGTTGTAATGTTGGAAAACTTGTATGTGACTTATATTTTGGTTCATTCTAATAAATTATTTTATCTTGAGAAAAATAGACTTTTTTATCATCCACTTGTAAACTTGTGCACAGCTCCAAAAATTACTTTTCAAAAATAACTCCCAAACTGGAAATGTTATCCAGAATTGGGAGTTCCATTAACTCTTCAGCAGATGCAACTGAAACTTCCTCACTCTCCAGAAAATCAAAAAAGTGAGGTGAATAATTAATACCTACACAGGGAGAAACAGAATTAAAATCAGCTTCGATGTAATCCAATTTGAATAAAAATATGGGTTCTTCCATAAAATTGTCAACTCCCTTTAACAGTGTTGTTTGTTCCTCCTCATGATGGAATAGTGATCCTAGGAGAGGGTCCATGGCAAGAGTGAGGTAGTTAACCTCCTCCAACCTCTCTTTAAAACACACCACCTCACTTTTTGAATCTTCTAAAGAGAGTGATAGGATGTCATGTGCTGGCTCCACCTGTTGAAGCATTGAGAAAACATTAAAAAAGTTATTACAGGAAAAATCATTAGAATGGAAATCAGAGAAAATATGATCATCAAAGAAATGCCCAGCATCACGAATCATTCAAAGTTACATCTCCTGCCAGCCCTTGAAAACATCCTCGGAAATTGGTTCTAGAATTTTCTGCTTTGACTCTAGGGACAAATCCATATCAAAAATGGGAAACTCCAACTTTTTCTTTCTTTTGTTTCTTTTCTCTTTCCTTCTCAACGACTTTCCAGAATATTGGGCTTTAGTGGGAGGTGGTGGTATTGTACTATCTTCTTGTTAGCATTTGACCTTATCCATGGATTGTTGCATCAACTGCATGATCTCATGAGAATAAGTTGTCTCCTCATCAGTAAGGTCTCGATTTTTTCTTTCATGCATCCAACTTTGAAATTTGGCAACATCCTGCTCAAGTTCTTGAATCGGGTAAAATAGTGATACTATATCAGATTCATTAGATCTCATCACTGTGTGTGTGTTTTTGTTGTTTTATACTTTTTTTGTATATATTTTTATATGTTTTTTTTTTGTTTTAAAATAAAATAAAAATTGGAAAAACCACTGAGAAACTCGTTGTTTCCCCGACAATGGTGCCAGAATTTGATAGGGTGTCCTTATCGTGAGGACGGTCAAATTTACATTTATAAATACCCAAGATATAGCATAGTGGTTAACCTCGTGGTCGCTCTCAAGGAAGCAGTGTCGAATGTATAAGTGGTATGTTACGAAAAATATTTTTCTATTTCTAAATATTTTGAAAACAGAAAAATACAACTCCTAAGAAATCACTAATCAATGCTAAAGAGCATAGTGGAGAGAGAAATAGTGATGAAAAAATGAAAAAACATAGAGACTCAGGACAAAACAAAGAAAAAAAGTAGACGCAGACACAACACAAGGAACAGAACAATAAAATGACACCAAGACACAAAAGACAAAATTTAGTGTGAACAAGGCCAGACCCATGTTAATTCACCCTCTACTCCCTATCCTAGATCTACTTAAGAAATTGATCGACAATTCTCAACTTCGCTCAGTGCATGACCGATGTATCGGATCACACACCAATCTCACCTAGAAAATTAAACACTCAAGTACCGAAGCTCTTAAATACTCAAGAGTTCCTCTGAACTATAAGGTGATCCACTCAGCAAATTCATTCTAAAAAGAAATTCTCACAAACTAGAATGATTCCACTAAGATCATCACATTACATAACTAATATTGATTATCATTTTGAGAAATTAAGAAAAGAGGGGGAGAAGAAATTAAACAAGAAAGTATCAAATCTTCCTACGCAAGATCTTGATCTCGCTCAATCTAACTCACAGGCATGATCTACTAAGGCAAATAAAAAGAGCTTGATTGTGTTAATGTGTAGATCTCAAGATCGTGTTGGGTTTCATAAACCGGATCTAACCCCGCAAGTTAGATCTCCATTTCTTAAGATATGAGATCACAAACACAAAATAAAGAGAAGAAAAATGAACAACACACCACAAAAGAAAAAAATATCACAATTCTAATTATAAAACATGAAACACTACAAGAGTATTTACAGACTCAACTTAAAACACCAAAAAAACAGAGCAGGGAGGATGGATGAAATGGAGGAGCGGGAACCCGTCTCTAGGTCGAAGATGATCCCAGTCTGTGAGATGTGGATGGAATGGATAGTGAATGGTGGTGGAGTATCCTCCCCCGCACTGTGGAATGGTCCCCCCCCTGATCCGGGTCCTGGTCTTGGCTGCCTCCTAAAGAGAGGAGTAGAGAGTCCTATTTTATTCTGAAAAACTCACCTAAAAACAGAGGCAAACTGACAAGAAGTAAATCCACGTGGTGTGCTTTTATGTTCACGTCACTAGACTTTTTGATAACTCTCCGTGAGTGTGCCCAATTAACCTGCAACGACCTCGCGAATATTCTCATCCCTTTCCCATGAACTACTTCATTTATCACTGCTTCTACAAGTAGCTCCCCCGGTACGGAACAACAGAAAAACCAAAACAAGTTAAACAAATAAAATGAAACTAAAATAATTATATATTTATCTTATTAATTAAATTATTTAATGAAAATAATTTTTAATTTATAATTTTTATAATATCTAATATTATTAATACTAATATATGTAAAAATAATTATTAAAACTACTTATTAGTTATACTTACTTTCCTATTATAATGATATTGTTATTATGATATCTCATATTAAACATTGTTATATATATTATTTTTATTGTATTATATGTATTATATTATATAGATATAAATTTATTATAGTATAATTATT
This sequence comes from Viscum album, assembly GCA_963277665.1. Lineage (NCBI taxonomy): Eukaryota > Viridiplantae > Streptophyta > Magnoliopsida > Santalales > Viscaceae > Viscum > Viscum album. The sequence goes on along the minus strand of OY728159.1, from coordinate 1,140,685,473 downwards.
ATATGAAATAAAATAAAATAAACAAATAAAAGTGAAAGAAAAATTGGGGGAGGGTTCTTCGGGATCAGCCGGCGTAGGGAGAGGATGAGGGAGAGAAGAGGGCGAAGCACATGAGGCATCTTGGACCGAGGATGCAATAGAGGTGCGGTTTGAGGCTAGGGTGGAAGAAGGCGGAGGGTGAGGCGAGGGTCACGGCGGTGAGTGGGGGTGAATGTGTGCGATTTGGAGCAGCAATGTGAGGGTATGTGGCTCGCGGCGTCAGCAAATTTGGGCTCAGCAAGGGTCGATGCTTTGACAGTGGATTCAGGTTGGTACAGTGCTTGAATGAGAGAGGATGGACCAGCAACAAATTTGGTGAGATGAGGTCCGATCAGAAGGAGGGGGTTTCAGTGTCTAAGGGGAGAAGGAATGGGGCGGCGCTGCCTGAGGATGATTCAGGCTCGTGGGGTTTGGGTGGCTCACCGGCGAGCAGGGAATGTGACTGATGATGGTTCAATTAGGGCAGGCCATGGCTAGGAAATGAAGGTGGCACAGTGAAGGAAGGGTCGCTGGAGGCTTCGGCTTGAGAAATGTTGAGTCGTGTTTGGTTCGTGCATAGGTGTGGATGGACCTGGAAGAATCGATTTTCTTGAGTTCTCGGTTTAGAAAAATTTTGTGGTTCAATGTTTTGATTAGGGATTTCATGCTACTTCTGTTCAATTTGTTGTAATGGTTTGCGTATTGGTGATCTGTAGAGGAGGCTTCTGGAACAGAGTCTGGGTGAGAGAAAAGAAGTTGTGGCACAGGCACCGTTAGTTTGAAACAGTGAGACATAAATTGTAAAACGGTGGCTGGAAATGGATTTGTTGTGGCACCGTGAGGGAACCGGTGGCAATGGAAGAATGGAGGGGTGATACAGTAAGTTGTGACTATGAGACGCGGTGAGACATTAAGGAAATAGTGAGTGGTACACAGCAGTGCCACCGTTTGGTGGTGAAACGGTGGTAGGGGCGCAAGACGGTGGCACCATGAGTGTTGCTCACGGTCTCACTGTGAGTGGGAGATACGGTGGCGGCACGGAGCGGCATGGAATGGTGAGACGTGCCACCGTAATCTGCAAAACAAAAATTAAATAAATTAAAACTTTAATAAAACCAATAAAAAAAGATTCATAAAAATTAAAAACTAAATAAATAAGATAACATTAATTGTGATTTATTAAAAATAATGAATTTAATTGTATTAAAAATTTTAAACAAATTAATTTAAGAACAAATTAAAGTAACTACATTTACTTGTTTTAACCAATTAATTAACGAATTAGTAAAGTAAATTAAAGAATAAGAAATATTAATTGAATAAAATTAAATTGTTAAAATTATTTAAAATCTTGAAAAGTAACATGTGATATTTATTTACAATTTGAGAATAAATAATTAATCAATTTAACTAATGAATTAAAAATTATTGAAAACTAATAACAAAAAGAATTAATTAAATGAAAATAAAATAACAACTTAATTTTATTATTGAGAAAAAATAAAAAATAGAAAACAAAAACACACTTTTAATACATAAACACATTTTTGGTAATGTAATTTAAAAAATACAAGAATTGATAAATATTACACAAAATACAGTAGTTTGATATTAAAAAGTCAACAAAAATATAAAAAAGGATGTGGCAAAGAGCATGAAAACACTGCCACATTATGAAGAAACAAAATGACCTAACCACTTCATCCCCACCTTGTTCCCACATATAGTCTTCATCTTGCACGTCCCACCTAGAGGAGAATCCAACCCAACATCCCATGGTGACTCGGAGTCTGTCATTAGGTGTACTTTCCAGGCACCCTACTCACAACCATAACTCCAAGCCTCGATAGTCCTAGCTCTTATCTAACTAGACTCATCCCAAATAAAATGACTCAAAGGGATTAACCAGGCTCTGATACCATTTTGTCACGAACCAAGTCAGTTCTCCACCCAAAATGATGCCTGACCTGATCCATGTCAAGGCCCGAAGGGCATTCCCGATCCCAGAGGGCTGGCACGAGTACCCAAGTTTCATAAAAAACTAGAAATGGTTTACCCAAATATGAAAATATAAAAGAAACAACAATAACTAATAAACTAAATCTAAAAATTTCAAACCAAACAAGCCTTAACAATTTTTCAGAATTGAGTTACATAGTTTAAACCAAAATAAAAAAAACTACCAAAAAGTAAGGTGACCAAAAACCGGCTAAAAAATCACCACATGGCAAGAGGGAACCACCCTCAAGCCATCTCCACAACACCACCCACAAAATATCACTAATAACCCTACTTCCATCTCTATAAGCTTTACCCTTACCTATATCAAACAATACCAAGTCTACTTACAACTAAAGGTGTAAGTAGGGTATGAGATAATACAGAGTACGATTCCACCCAAGAAAATTTCCATGCTATAAACATTAAATTAAAAATAAAATTTCAATTTTAATAAATTAAAGGTAAGTTCTTGAATGATTTAAAAGAAAACATCTTTAATGGAAATGACTTCAAAGTAAAGAAACTTTAATTAAAAACACATTTACTATTGAAGTAACCCAATTTCCACACCATATTCTGATGGTGAGTGCCACATATCTAAAGAGAACTAAACATCAGAGGGGCCCTATAGGTACTAGCATGTAATGGGACCCCATAACCTCACTTCTCGGTGAAAAATGGTATATGAACCATGAAAACCCATGTTTTCATGCAAGATCCACTAGTATGGGACATCCTCATAACCCTAGCGATCTCTAATCCTTATCCAAATATTTAGTTATTGTTGCATTCATCAATACCGCTAAGTGAAATCGGGTCAAAGCCACTTCTGTATCACTAGCACACTATTCTTATTCTGCCCACCTAGTTTTCGGGCTTCCCTTAGTTCTCATTCAAGTTCCAAGTTCATATCACATGCCACACTCAAATAACTAAACAATACAAAACACAACACACACCAAATACTACCACCATATTTTAAAAACACACACACCAAAATATACTCCAAGCATGGTTCACAAACATGTATCACACCTTCCATATAATTTAATAAACCATAAAGGAAATTTTATAAAAAAATACGAGAAACATCACATGGATTTATACATAGAAACCTACTCAAAAAACTCGTTTATGATCAAATGCACATTGACACCACACCAAAATAAAATTCACAACCCTTACACATTTCAATAAACTAACTACATAATTTATAAAACACCATCCAAAGACACAATATAGGTTTTCATCAAAAGCGCACCCCATATTCATATAAGCATGGTACGTAAAAATTAAATGCATGTTAAACTTTTTCACCAAACAAATTAATCACAGAACACACCAAATTAATTAAGTAGGTAAAATAATTCAACAAACAATGATTATGGATGGAACCACCTACCTTTGGTGTCGTAAGCTCAAAAATAAGGTGTGAAACTTCAATCACATTCCAATCACACCACAAGGAATATTAAGCGAACCCTAATTCAATAATTCAAACCAAAAACATAAAAATAGAACCCTAAAATTGTAACCCTAATGATCATAAAAACCCTAAAAGAGGAAGAAAATTTACCATTTTAGATCGCATGTTAAGGGGGTTCGTCATAGGTTGTGCCGACAAGGAAATGTCGCACCGAAGAAGGTTTCACCGGAAGGAAGTATCATTGGAAGGGGTATGGCCAAGAGGAGGGGCAGTGAAAGGGGATCAGGGCAATGCGAGATGTCGTCAGAGCGATGCACCGGAAGGGAGATGGGGAATCGGCCAAGGGAGCGGCCAAGGGAGCGCGCACCAGGTAGGGTTAGGGGGGTTTCAATGTGATGTAAGGAAGGGGCGACAAGTTAGAGAGAAAGAGGGGAAGAGGGAAAGAAAATAAAAAAAGGATAAAAGAAAACAAAACAAAACAAAAAATAAAGGGGAAAATAAAACCTAAGAAAAAAACTAAAATATAAATTTAATAATAATGATGATAATAATAAATGATCAGAATTATGGTAATAATAATTTAATAATAATAGTAATGATAAATTAATTAAAATATTAACCATAATAATAATATTAATAATATTAAGAATAATAACTTAATTAAAATATTAACAGTAATAATAATAATAATAATATTCTTAAAAAATATTACCATTATTATTATTATTAAAAAAATTATTAATTCCTTTCATTTTTCTTATTTTATTTTCCTTTCACTTTATTACTAATATTTTCCATTAATTAATTAATAATAATTTTTTTAACACTAGATAGGCTATAGGATGACCTGGTAAATCCCTACAGCTTCGATTGTGCCATTCCCATGCATCGAACACTATTAAGCCCAAAACATACATTTATCTGCAAAAACGCAAAATTTCAATCGGTCTCAACTCATACCTCGATAAAATATTTTAAAGATAGATAAAATAATAAAATATAATTGTTTTTAAAGATATGTTGTGACATGTGTCACACTCTCTAAACAAAATGAAAAATATCATATTATTATGATACTTTGTAATATGTTTTATTTATGTATTTCGTAATCCATTTTATTTGTGTTTTATATATGAATTATTGAATTTTTTTTATTTATTTATTTAATATATGAAAATAAAAATATTTTTTATTACAATTACATTATTCCTTTATATGGGATTGGATTGGTCTATGGAGACAATCTCTTATGACTTGACATGATTCTTTTTGAGTTGTTTAGAAATTGTAATTGTTTGAACAAAATTTTTCATATTAAATGTCATAGTAATGTGTTGGATTGGTTCAATGTAGATTTATTTTTTATTTAATGGGTATATTGTAAATATATTTTATATTAAATGAAATTATTTGAATTGTTTCAATATAAATGTTGTTCTTAGAGTGATATTGTTTGTTATGATGTATTGTCTATGTAGGGGAACACTACAAAAACTAACATATCTTTTATCAGTGGTAAAACCAGCACCGATAAAGGCCTTATTTATCAGTATTTTATTATAATTGATAAAATATTAGGGCTAACAATAGTTATCACATCATCAATACTGATAAAAGTTATTTTTTTCATTAATAAATCCCTCATCTGTAATATTGTGACATGCAGTTGTGACTCATTTTTCGACCACTCTAAATATTCAATGATGGATGAGTTAATATTTGAGGGAGAGAGAGAGGATGATGGAGAGGTGTAATAGTAGAAAATTAGAGTATCCTGGTTCACAACTCAGATGGGTCTTGGGGTATGGATTTTCTTGATCATAGGGTAATAAAATAGTGGTGCAAGAATAGAAAAGACAATAGCGGTGTGTCTGATAGGGAAAGGGTGGTGGCACAGGGGTGAAGCTCAAATGTTTGAGGCTGATTAGTGGAATAAAATGGTATAGAATACAAGATAGGAAGACTATAACTATGGGTGTAGGAGCCCACTTGGTATCACCAAAGGAGAAAGAAGGTTCCATGGTCATTAATCAGACCATGTGGCACTTGATCAAAAATAGAGGAAAGGTTTATTTAAGGGAATAAATAATATATATATATATATATATTATTCATAATATTATTAATTTATCTAAAAAATCATATATATGTTAATACATATATATAAAAAGTTTAAAATTCATAAAATGTAAGTATTAATAGTGGTATTAATAATAATAATAATAATATTATTATTATTATTAATAATTTTAATGTTATTATTATTATTACTATAACTAAAACTAATTTAATATATGTATGTATTCATATACATGTGAGACTATTTGAATGTATATTAATATAGAAAACACCATTTTTTTCTATGGAATCTAAATTCAACGAGTGAATAGTCAATATCACTTTCTTTTTCAAGTAGATCAAGATGTAGATATATTTTAGGAAAATATAAATTATTTAAAAGGATATTCTTGAAATTTTAAAATACTCAACATTAAAATTTTTAGAGTTGTGTACTACGAAAATTCTTACCTATTTACTCATTTTTATTTATAAACTACATTAATTACCTTCATTAAGAGACTTGAAATCCTAAGATGATAAAATTTCTAAAAAATGATTTGGATTTGAGTGGGAAAATGTGTAGTTTTTTTACTATTGTGGTGGTCATGATATATAAAGGAGACTCTGGTAGGACCCACAATCAGGAGTATAGTTATAATGAATATTATCAATCAGTTATTTGGTGGGATATGAGGTTTTGATTATGTTATTCATGATAGTAATAAAAATGAATATTTAGTGACTATTATGGTCGAAGAAAAAAAATTATAGAAATTGAGATATTTAATGAGAACCAATGATCCAATTAGCGGTGTTCTACTTTTATTCTTCTTGAGTTAACAATGTGAACTTCCATATGAATATTGTGGGTGTAACATAGTGATGAATTTCTCATGATGTATTAATCATGTGAAATATTCACTGTGATATGATTTGGTGTGGACTCCAAAATTGATTATTGTGCTACAATACCATGGTAGATGTTATGATATTCTTGTCTCCTCATATTATATTTACATGAGGATAGTACATTAGAATTTATTTCTTTTATAAGTGAAAAATGATTCAATGATTTTCTAAATAACTATGATGGAATGGTTGACATGTGATTATCACAATATCAAAAAATCCTTGACTATATTTTTTATCTATAAACTATTGGACTTCTTAGAAAGTATTCATATGAAATATTTAAACTAATTTATTAAATAGTTTTATTGACTATTTATTCTAGTATATTAGATAATCATGTGAACTAGTTGACCTAGTTTATTGGATAGTCATGTGGACTTGTCAATTTGGATTATCAAGTAGTGGATTTGATTTGTTGAACTAGTCATTTAAATTTTTATGTAGACTAGTTATCTTATTCTATTTAACATTCATGTGGACTGGCTAAAATATTTTATTAGATATTCATGTTGACTAGCTAAACCAATTTACTAAATAGTCATGTGGACTGGTCAATCTGGCTTATTAGATATTTATCTAGACTAATAGAACCAGATAATTGGATCTTAATGTGGAATATTTAACTTGATATATCCATTTAAGACCCATTTTGATTATATTATTATCTATATTATGGGTATAAAATTATTTAAATTATTTCTTATAGTATTTTTAATGTTATTTCAATGATAGAAATACCATTCACTATGAAACCGCCACCTATTACACCCCAGCCACACTTCCTCATATATTTTATTTATTTCTTATCCTTTATTGGTGTATATTTTATTTCCTTGTATGTTTGGGAATTTTTTTTCCTGATTTGGCAAGCTGTGGTTTTGTTTTGTAAGTGTTCACAACGTGACTTAAGGCTTCACACTGTGAAACACCCATCTGCAATTTGACCAGATTTTATATGAGGTCATTCGCAATATGAATAAGGATTCATGTTGTGAATGATCCATGAATGGTTTTCTTTATTTCTATTTTTGGAGGTTTTTCATGCCATAATGGTCTTTCACACCCTGAAAGTTTCTAGGGGAGGGAAATTCACACTATGGAGTTGAACTTCACACCGTGAATAGTTCTAGGAAGACATAAATTTTTATGAATTTATTTCTTTTCCCATAATTTAATTTAACACATTTATGGGTATTAATCTCCCCTCACTCTACCATATCAGATATAGTAACCCCTATATTCACCCCCCTTTGATCATCCTTTTCTCTAATATTATTTTATAGATATTCTATATGTTCTAGGAATGATTTCTCAAGTTAATCCGCTCAAAAAATATTCTACTCCTTTTTTCTTTTAATTTATTTTTTTCATACCCTAGAGAGGTCTTGAATACCAATGGATTCTTTTTGACTCGTTTTTAATTATATTTTTCATAGTTTTAGGGTTCCTCTTGGTTCTTAGAAGTTATTCTTGCATTTGGAGGTTAGATTAACACCCCTCTTATAGAGGCAATTAGATTAAAGGTAGGTTTTCTCCATTCCATGATTCTTCAAATTATTGAACCATGACTTATCATCCTTTAAATTTAGGTTTTACATTAAAAATGAAATCATTATAGGTATATATGAATCTTTTTAAAATAAAAACCAAGTTTCTCTAGGTTTTCATTGAATAAAAAATATTTTTATATCAAAAAAGGTTCTCTAAATTTATCTATCAACTTCTGTTCGCAATAAATGTTAAATAAAATGCATGAATGCATTTTATTTAGGGATTTAAAATTTATAAAATGTTTTTTGGTATTTAAAGTAATTTTTAATAGAAACTCTTAAATTCAAAGGGTTTTCTTGGCCTTCAAATAATGGGTGTTATTTTGAATATAGAGACTTGATGATGACTGAGAATTTTAGTTTTAAAATGATATTTTTATAAATTGTTTTCAAAAATGGTATTCAAAGGTACAGTTGGAACTTTCCTTAAATTTTTTTAAAGGATACCCATTAAACATGTCCCTTGGTGTATTTTGATAATTTAAATTCTATGGTGTGATGATTTCCCAAAGGGGTATTTTTTTACATTGATTATTATTCACAATGTATGAGAAGGGGTTATTTATATTAAGGGTGTTCAAGGGTGAGGGTGGTTCAAATTTTTGATTTATTTGATTATATTATTTGTGATAAAATATGTGATCACCCCCCCCCCCACTTTTTATTTTATGGGAATCTATATGTAGCTAGGTGGGAAATCTTGGTACACATGTTATACTATTTTAGTATCATGATCTATTTAGTGGCCTTTAGAAAAAATATGTTTTTTATGGGATTATGCCCCTTGGTTAGGCTGATTAGGGAAATTATAAGTGTTAGAGAAGGTTTTTTATATAAGAAAATGGTCTATTATCATATTAATTGTTTATAAATTCCCTAGTTTTTTCCTGAGCCCTAAGGTTCTCATGATGATTGGTATTTTTTTTATTAAAGTTTATCATGTGTTTTATTAGATAATTTTATTTAATCATACTTCTTCATTAAAATGGTTCCAAAATAGGATTTATAAGTTTATTTTTTATAAAAGAGACGTAATCCAAGGAAATTATTTCAAAGTTATTTTTTTCATTAAAAATAAATGAAGGGGAAATTTTATATGATTGTTTTGTTGGGATTTTTTTCATGTTCCAACCAGCTAAAAAATATTTTCTAAACGTATTTCAAACTAGTATGAAATGGTTTTCCTTTTAAAGGTTATTCATGGGGTGTGGGAGGATAATTAACGAGAATTTCTTACTCATTCCTATCATATTAAAGTTTTATCAGGTTAGCTTGGAAGTAGGTAATGCTCTTAGTTTCTAGGTTTGGGTTTTGTGGAGGTAACATGTCAAGCTATCTTGCATGTGTTCACTGATGGGTAGTAGTTGTTTTTTATTCTTTTATTTTTGGTATCCTTGATGTATCGGCTATATTAACCACTTTTATCATATATTTTTTTTGTATTTGGTATTGTATATTGTTTGAATTTTTTATTTTTATTTTTTATTATTAAGTTATATCAAGATGTTCCATGGTTAATTTTTATTTTTAAGTTGGATATCAATTATCCTATGATGTATTTGGTTTTAATTTTATTTTGGAACTTCTTATTTCTATGTTCATGGATATATAATATATGAAGTGTTCATTCTATGATTTTGGGAAGAATATCATGCCTTATTTATTTATTTGTGTGAAACTATTCCCATTGGAGTACATTTGATTCTCTTGACACTAGTTTCCAGCACAAGGTGATTGGGAATGTGCCTCAGGTATTTTACAGGTTATCCTAGGTTCCCGGTTTATGGGTGGCCCAAATTTGGTTGGTAAAAAATGGTATCAGATCTTAAGTTCTTAATAGTTCATAGGTTCATGAAATTCATTATTTTTTTTAATTAGGGATAAACAAGACCTTGGATCATCTGAACTTATGGTGTAAGTGAGATTGAGTTTCTAAACAACACTTTTCTCATTTAACTGCTGAGTTTTCATAGTTTTTTGGGATGGATAAATCTTTAATATAAGCTTATTTCTTATTTTTTTTCAAGATATTAAGCCTTTATTTTAGCCTTTATGCTTTTCATTGGAAACTTATGGGATTTTTTTAGAATTTTTGGTATTTAAGTGAATGTGAGAAGAGATTTAGGGTCACAAAGTTATTGGGAATGGTCAGGAAAACCACACAGAGATAGTATATCCTAGTCAAGATGTCTTCTAGTGGGACTCACAAATTTGGTTCATGATCTTTAAGGTTGTGAGGCCAAACCATATGCAGACGGTAATTTCTTGTATTTTGAAGATCCAGTTTCTTAATGGTTTTAAGATGATTCATTCTTTCCTATGATTTATTTAGAGTGGGTTGAGATTTTTTATGTTAATTATTGATGTTATTGAGATTTATATGATTTGAAATTTTGATTGAGATTTTTAATAGATTTATTAAACAAAGTGGAACTTTTTAAAATGGAGATGTATTTTTTTTAAATGGGATTTTGTTTTAAGAAAAAACATTAACTCTAAATTTTTTGAAACTATCATATAGAGTTATGTTAAATGTTTTGAAGGAATTTTGAGATATTTTATAATAAATCCTATTAGTTTTTCTTAAATATTTCTGAAATTTAGAGGTATTTAAAAGCATAAATGTTTTAAAATTTAAAAGTGGTTTTTTTATTTCATTTCCAGTGGTGTGGAAAAGGTTTTGATTATCAATGATTTTTTTAAAATGTTTTTAAATATATTTTTAAAATGAAAATGGGTTATTTAATAATGAAGTTTGGATAATATTTTAGAAATGGAAATAATTTTTAACAAATTTGTTGAAATATTTTAGTATGGAAGTGGGATATTGATTTATAGTGTAATTATAAGATAAATTTTTTTCTTTTCTAAATGAGACAAAAATATTTTGAAGTTTGGTTCATTTTATAAAGTGGGAATCATTTTATAGTATATTTTATTTTATGAAAAAAAGTTTTGAACATTTTATTTTAAAATTATTTTTTAAAGGTTTTTAACTTGGACAGTTATATTTTTGGGAATGTATCTTTGTTTAATTTGGACTTATTTTATTTGGATTATGAAATATTGATAGTTTGGGATTATTTTTCATTTAATTTTTATTTCTTTCCCTTATAAAGTTTTATATGAAAAGGTTGAATTTATTTATATTGGAATGATTTATAGGATGTTTCTTTCCTTTGTCTAGGTGTAGTTCAATTTTGGAAAGGTGATGGTCATCTATTTTAGAGTCTTGTTCCTTCAGAGACTAGAGTAGGTGGAGTTTATAAAGTGGTTTTTGATTGGTTCAACTTTTTGGGGTTTTCCTTGAACTATTCATGATGAATTTTTTATTATCTTGGAGATATTCATGCCTCATTGATCATTTTTATTATTGTCTTCAAGGTTATTTTGTCCTCACAGTGGGGTTTTTACTTGAGGGGTTGTGCATGGGAAGTTTTGGGTGTGGTATTGGGGGGATAAGATGAGTGTTACCTATATATTAGGTTTTCCCATAACTTATATCTTTATTATTAAGATTGGTTCATTAGGATCTATTGTTATAATAGTCATGTACTGGGTTACTTCATTTTCACCCTCTCCCTAAGGATAATATTATTTATTCGACATTAGGAATGTTTTTTTGAGGTGTCTCATATCATGTCTTTTCTTATCCAAACTATTCTACCTTTATTGTCCTTATTTGTGATAATGTCTATCATGATATCTTGACACTAATGTAACATTTTAAATCTATTGGAGATGGATTTATTCTATGGTATTTTTCAATTTTTGTGATGTTATTTGTAAGAATTTTAATTTCATGTTGAGTTTCCTTCTTCTTATGTGATGATATCTTTCTTTATAGTTTCATAGAGTAAGTGGGGGTTTGTAGATTTTCTTGATGATTAAAGTCCTTAATATGGTGGGAGACCACCATAAGTGATCATCTTAAGAAATATTAGTTTTCTTTTAATGAGTTCTTAAATATCCATATTTTGATTAGGAAGTGATGTTTTCTTAGAGACTTCCACCCCAACCATTACCACCCAAAGAAATAGTGTTGATCTTTGGTTGTAATCTATTCTTGGGATTTTTCTTTGGGAATAAAGATAGATTATGTCCTATTTTACCTATCTTATATTTTTTTAGTTGGGGTGTTCCTTAGTTTTCTATATTGTATTTTTTTAGGGGGGGATATTGTTTCCCTTAATTGAGGTTCTTATCTCTAGTTTCAAGTTTTGATGATCTATTTTGTGGTCCTATATGATTTTTTGTGATGAAGATAATTAAATGTTTGTGGAGTGAGAAATTTCTATATTGATGATAGTGTATATGGTTGTTGGTGGTAGTTTTACTTGGTCTTCATATTTCTCAGTTTTTTGAATTGTGTATTTAATTAATATTTCATATCTATTTCCTTTTGAAGTAATTGATTCATCCAAGAATTTATGGGGGAAGAAAATATTAGGGTGTGGAGGATTATCAAATCCCAACCCAACATTCCTATTTATTTTATTTATTTATTTATATTTATAAATGTTACTTTATTTAATTGTCTATTTGGGAGTTTTTAAGGTGATTTGAGATGTTGTGGTTTTAGACTATAGGCATTTATGGTTTGACTCAAGGCTTCATGCTGTGAAACACCCATCATCAATCTGGATAGATTTGTTATTGAGTCATTCACATCATGAATGATATATGGGTGATTTTTATGTATCTATTTAGAGGGTGTTCATTATATGATTGGGCCTTAATGTCATGAATATTTATAGGGGAGGAGCATTCACACTGTGAATAAAGGCTTCACACCATGCATGGTTCCAGTAATACTTAAATTTTTATGAATGTATGGATTTTACCCACATTTGATTTAACCAATTTAGGGGTCTTCTTCTCAGCTCAATAGACCCTCTCAGCTCTAGTGACCCATGTACGCACCTCCCCTTTGATCCTCCTATTATCCATTGTGATTTTGGGGAGTTTTTTTAAATTTTAGATCTGATTTTTCAAGTTGATACCCTCTAAACCTCTCCTCCTCCACTTATTCTTATTATTTCTTTTTTTATTTCCCTAGTGAGGTTTTAGAGACCTAGTGCTTCTTATTGTATCGATTTTAATTGGGTGTTTCATGGATTTATGGTTTTATTGGTTCTTTAAGTGTTATTATTTCCTCTGAAGGTTGGATTAACACACCGCTTATGAAGATGATGATATTAAAGGTAGGTTTTCTCCTTTTCATGATTCTTTAAATTGTTTAACCATGACTTATTGTCCTATAAATTCATATTTTAGATTCCAAATTAAAGTATAATATGCATCTATGGAATTTTTAAAAGTAAAACCAAGTTTCACTCAGTTTCCAATGAATGCAAAATATTTTTATATCAAAATTGGTTCTCTATATGTATTTTTCATCTTTACTATACACAAATGTTTTAAAAATTCCAAAATATATTTTTTAAAGTGATTTAAAAATTATAAAAGGGGATTTGGTCATTAAACTGATTTTTAAAGGAAAATCATAAATTATAAGGGTAGTCTTATCCTTCAAAGATTGGGTGTAACTTTTAATATGGTGACCTTATGATTATTTATTATTTTAGTTTTCAAAATATTTTTTTATAAATTGTTGTCTAAAATGGTATTCAAATTTATAATTATCACTTTTATTAAATGGTTTTAAAGGCTACCCTAGAAAAATTTATCATATTGTATTTTTGTAAATTCAAATTCTATGGTGTGATGATTTTCTATAGGGATTTTTTATAATGATTTTTATTAATAATTAAAGATAATTGGTTGTTTATATGATAATTTATAATTGGTGATGGTGATATAAATTTTTTATTGATTTGATTATATTATTTTTTATAATTGATACTCCCACACCCATTTTTATATCATGGGAATCCATGTCAAGTTAGGTGGAAAATATCAGTACACATGTTGCACTAGTTTAGTATCTCACCTTGAATAGTGGTCCTAATATAGACTATGTTCTATTTATGGATTTTTTCCCTTGGTTATGATAGGTAAGGAAATTTAGATCATTGCGTTACATTACTTGATATTTGTTTATAGTCTTTAAACCTAATAGTTTTTTATAAATGTCCAAATTTGTCCCCTAAGATCTTAGTTTTTCATGACAATTATGATTATTCAACTTCTTATTGGCATGTGTTTTAATTAACCATGTTATTTTACTTTACATCATGATTCTTTTTTAAAATGGTTTCAATAGAGGATTTATAAATGGTTATTTGATAAAATTGGCCTAATATGAGGAAATTATTTAAAAGTTATTTTTTTATTTAATATAAAATAATGGAAAATTTTCTAAGATGGTTTTGATGTGATATTTTTTCCATGTTCCCACCAGATAAAAACTATTTTCTAAATGCATTTCAAACTAACATGAAAATTTTTTCCTTTTAAAGGTTATACATGGGGTGTGGGGAGGATATCTATTGGTAATTTTTTTCTCATGCCTATAATATTATAGGTTTTATATGAATTCTTAGATGTAACAAAGGGTCTTGGTATCTAGGTTTGAGATTAATGGAGGTGGAAAGTGTAGTAATCTTTCTTTTCCTCAATGATAGATCGGAATTTATTTTTTTATATTTTTATTTTTAGTATCCTTGATGTATCATTCATATCATATTCCTTTCTCATATTTATTTTATAGTTTTTCATGTATGTTGTTAGATTTGTTTTTTGTTTTAATTTAATGTTAAGTTTTATAAAGATGTTATGCAGTTATGTTTTGTTTTGATGTATAATTTTGATTCTATTAATATATTTTTGGTTTCCATGTTATTTTAGAACTACTTATTTCTATGTGCATGAATATATGATATATGGAGTGGTTATATTGGGTTATTGGAGTATGATTGTTCCTTATTTATTTATTTGGTCTAAATCATCCCCATTAGAGTACATTTGATGGAATTGGCCATAGTTTTAAGTCCGGGGAAATCGGGAATACACCTTAGGTTTTCATGAGCAAACCCAAGTGATAGATTTATGGGTGAGATGGAGTAGTCTCATGAAACCGCATGAGGATGGTTTTCTCAGGTGCAGCCTAAAATTTAAATCCTAAGTTGAAATGGAATGATCAATTAAGTTGATCCTCTCTCATATCCAATTATTGGTATAGATTGGACATGGATTCAATCCATGCATGAAAACTAGATTTAGTGTGGTTATGATAGTGGTATGGTCATAAGACATTCAATTTTGGGGAAATATAGGGTACTAACTTGTGGGATTTGGTTTGTGGGGGGTCAATATTTTTTATGGCTTGTATTACATTATACATACTTAATTATTTGGTGAGAGATTTATTTAGTGAGTTTAATAATGGAATTCTCTGATGAACTGGAATGATGAATAATGACATGTATAATTCTAGACCAAACTATAATCACATTTAGTTCCTTTATGAAATTTTGAGGATGAGGTAGTTCACTAGCATACCATACACTAGGATTACCCTGTTTTCTTTTGGTTGGTGAGGATGTGACTACGTATTATGATTTTATTTATTTTATTTTTATGAATGAATTATATTGACTTGGTAGTTCATATATAGGGGATGTTCTAATGAGTATGTGGATATACTCACCCCTAATTTTACATTTAGGGATATAAGATTTTGTTGGTATTTTTAGGTGGCGTTAACATAGTGGTTAAGGTGGATAATATGAATTGGGTGTTTAGATATTGTTTAATGTACCACTAATGTATATTGGTTGTTTGTATTTTCTAAATGTTATGGATTAATGTTTATTTTTATGTAGTTATAGTTTCCATTCATTTTGGGTTATAATGTATAACATTCATGCATTTCACTTTTTTATGATATTAATTAGTCGTGGACACATTATTGAGCTTAGTTTGGTAAGTTCTATTTTCATTTATAGTATTTCACTATGTTATATAAAATTTAATTCCTTATATTTGTGAGATTTATACCCTAGTAAATACTCATTAACATGTTTCTTATTGGATTCTGGTTTTTGGAGTCACACGTGTTTTTATCATCGATCTAGGAAGACATCTTAATGGGGATGGATCAAGACACTTTATAAAACTCCATTATCAATCAAATTATAAAATTAGTGGATTAATCTATGGCATGGATGATATTAAGCACAGAAATGATGTAGTCACGCATATTGGATGTGAACTATGAAAATTTTGTGCTTTCTTTGTGCTTGTTTTACTATTTTTTACATATAGGAGAGGTTGTGAATAAAAATAGAGTGATTCATTTTTTTAACAAGAAAATTGGGAATAATTGTGAATATTTTTAGAAATTGGACAATATAAATTCACTGACCTCTTAGTGTTGGATCAACACTATTCTTAGGTACCACATAATGAAATTCCCCTTAGGTTTATTTATACATAGGTTTAAATATAACAATAATGGTAGAAAAAATGTAATGCAAAGTGAAGTGACAATGTTGACATGAACAATAATTTATCTTACTGAAAATTTTGTTCTCAAAGAGGTAAATTATCAAGTTGGTATGGTTTGGAAAATAATACTCTATTATTACCAAAATATTAGGATATTTTAATAACATATAAATTCTATTAAAGGGTTATCATCCTTGAGTTATCCACTACCGTGATGTTTCAAAGTCAATAAAAAATCAAACACTATATCCTAGAAAAAACTTCTATAAATCTTGATAATAAATTGATTGAACATTAAATCCAACTATCCTTACCAATAATTAAAATTAATTAATTAATAATATTATGGAGTGAAAAATACCAAGAATGAATAAAAATTTAAAGAAATTATTATAAGAGAAAATTGAAATAGATAGAAATATAGTAACCTGAATTATTGTATTGTTTTATAACTTTTAAAACTAGATATTTTAAATTTATCCAAAGTTAGAAAATGTGAATGTAAAATAAATTTATATTTATAACACATGATTATTTAGAGGATATAATATAACATAATGAGTGGAATTTTGAGTATTTATATGTAAAATTTGAGGGATAAATCTTTTATTTTAATTGTTGGTGTTAGGTGGTTTTGGTATCTTAGATATGATAAGAGGGTGTTTAATAGGGGCTATCAAGTTAAACGTAATCTTGGCATCTCAACACTTAAAATATTTTTTATAAAACACATAAATATTATATTTTTAATCAAAAATTAATTTACAATGATTTATTGCATTTTACTATTCATTGAAATTTAATATTTTGCAATTTATGTAGTTTTTGCCTTACAATTTTAAATATTAAATCCATTTTCTTAAATTGATTTATAACATTGAGAAATTAAATCATTTACTAAAAATTTTAATTAATATATTTTATATAACCATTAAAATAAAATTTTATGACATTAATAAATAGAAATAGTTAATATCATAATTCCTACTAGTATATCTTCTTAAATATTCAACATATGTTTCATGTGGTATACATAGGTGATGATCTCATCCTAGTTTTTTAGAATTTTTGACATATTGATCTCTTCCAATATAAACTTCACCCAAAAGTGGTTTTATTCATATCAAAAAAATAATGTTCACCTTAGATATGATCTTGAGTAAACCTAAAAAGGATTTTATTTATAAATATCAATACATTACTACATATTGAGCCAAACACAGTGCTAGAAATCGCCATTGTCAGTACAAAAAATCATGGACAAGATGAGTAAACAGCCTTTATTAGCACTAAAAAAAGTGAAAATAAAGGTCACATTTATCTACTCTTATTTTAGCACTGATAAAGGCCCCACCAGCTGCTGCAGAAATGGATCCCTATAGTATCCATAAAAGAAATCTGGAAATTAGAAATCAAATAGAAAAAATAGTTTAAATATTATAACTAAACATAATTGGAATGAAAATATTACATTGTACCATCATTTCAATTAAAAATTTACATTAAATAATTTAATATAAAATATTTATATTGAAGTAATATTTAAAAATAATGAAAAAAATTACAACCCAATACAAAAACAAAACACCTATAGTAGAATTTTTCTAATTATCAGCCGAAATTTTTTCAAAAGTGTCTCAAAATAATAAAAATAATATTTATTTTAATAACAACACATGAAAAATAAACAAATTGCATTTGTAATATTATATAATCCAAATATGATAAATTATATTAATTAGTATATATAATAATGATATTATTAGTTATACTATTAATAATACTATTAATTATTATATTGTTAATTATTAATGATACTATTCATTAATAATTATAATTTGAATTATTAATTACATTGTTAATTATTAATCTATATAAATTATATTATTAATTATTGAATATATTATTTATATTATTAGTTATTTATTATCTTAATTAATTAAATAGTTTTTAATAGTTATATCATTAATTGCTAATATTTTATTTACATTATTATTTATTAATTATATTATCAATTTTACTATTAGTTATTAATTATCTTAATTACTTGAAAATGCACACTGAGTTGTACCTTCCAAATTGTGTATCATATTGATGTACGATCAATTCCTACACATCACAAATGAATTATGGATCAATTTCCTAAAGTATAAAGATAATCCAAGATTGTCGTATTGGTTTTGGATTTTTGAATCATGTTTTAGACTATAATGACACTTTTATATTGAAAATGAGTACTTTAAGTATCACCAGCCATGTCATGTGTCAGATTGACATGTGTTTGATTCCTACATATCAAAAATGAATTATGGATAATTTTCTTAAATTATCAATACAATATGAGATCTTTTTATTATTTTTGGATATGTGGATTGTGTTTTATACTAAAATAACACTATTATATTAAAAAAATGCACTTTGAGTCATACTGGACACATCATGTGTCATATTGATGTGTGGTCAATTCCTACATGTCACAAATGAATTTTAGATCATTTTATAATGTTTTGAAAACAAATCGAACTTTTTTTATTAGTTTTTATAATATGATGTTCATTTTAAACTAAAGTGGAACTTTTATATCAAAAACACACACTTTGAATCATACTGGTCACATCGTGTGTCAAATTGACGTGCGGTCAATTCTTACACACCAAAAATAAATTAAGTATCCTTTTCCTAAATATTTAAGATAATCGGAGCTTGTTTTCTCAATTTTGGATATGTGAATTATGTTTTAGAATAAAATGACATTTTTTATATTGAAAACCCGCACTGTTATTCATAGTGGCCACATCGTGTGTCAGATTCATGTGTAGTAAATTTCCACATGTCACAAATGAATTATGGATAACTTTCTTAATGTATCAAGATAATATAAACTTGTTTTATCATTTGTGGATATATGAATTGTGTTTTAGACAAAAGTGACACTTTTATATTAAATACATTCACTTTGAGTCAAACCAGTTACATCATGTGTCAAATTGACATGCGGTCAATTCCTACTTGTAAAAAATTAAATGTAAATCATTTTCCTAAAAAAACAGGATAATACAATCTCGTTTGCATATTTTTGGTTATATGATTTAAATTTTAGACTAAAATGACACTATTATATTGAAAATATAAATTTTGAGCCATACCACCTACATTGTGTGTTGAATGAATGTGTGGTTGATTCTTAAACATCAAAAATGGATTATATATCATTTTTCAAAATACTAAAAAAAATAAAGATTGTTTTCTTGTTTTTGATAATGTGACATGTGTTTTAAACTAAAATTACATGTTTATATCTAAAAAACTTTGAGACATACCGAAAACATCGTTTCTCATATTGATGTATGGTTGCGAAGTGCCCAGATCAGTGTGAATCACTGAGAGGGGTAGGGGTGAATCAGTGATCCCTTTAAATATTTTTACTAATTGATTCTTTTCAATTAAACCTATATGGATGGTTAAAACATATATTCACTCTTATTGTGTCTCTCATCCTTACTTCAAATGATGCTCTAAATGTAAAGGTACTAAACACAAGGATTTACAAGGTTCGGTTTAAATTCTTACTCCTTACTGTGTTGGTTATTCTCCTCAACACAGATTCTCCACTATAATCTTATTATCAATTACAATGGTCAATATAGAGGCCCATTGTATCTCTCATGAGTCCCACATAAGGTTCTCTATACTTCTTCCCACAGTGTTACTAGAGTCCCACTGGCCTTCTCCAGAGTCTCACTTAAGTATTCTTCTCCTCCCTTAATCTCACGGTGTTCTTCTAGCTCTCGAGTCACATGAGAAGCTTCCTTATTTATTATCTTTTGATTCACTATATATTGATCTTATGATCTTCCTACATAGGATTTATAAATTACACTTGCATGTATATCTCCTCAATAATCTTTAACAGCCTTTGATAAGGTCTGTTTGCCTTTCTCAATAACTCTAATCACTTTTCTGATCAGTCCTCAGTCTCAACAATGCTTGGGAAATTCCTTCATCTTCCAATGAATATTAGGCCTCACTAAGATGTGTAAAATGGTTCACACAACCTTTTCAATAATGCAATAACAATTTTGCACAGTTTCATCTCTGTCTTCCTTCTTGGATTCTCAAATACTATCAACTCAGATACAAGATCGTCTTTCAATTATATTTAGATTTAGTCTCAATAGTCATTCACATCATTAATGGATTTCATGGTATCCAAACTTCTTGTTTTTGTATATATCACTTAATTATGCTTCATGCATGAGTTTAATGGCATTTCTTCTTCTTGTCTACACACATACACTTACAATCTTGATTCTTCCTTTCAAGTGTCTTCACGTGTGCATGTGCATGTATACATGCATGTACAAACTCCTTATTCTCTATTTTATGAAAATCCCAATGGGTATAATTATTTTAGAAAACACACTTACCCTTCTTATTTTATATTTTTCTCACTTAATATCACAAAAAATTTCTTTTCTTTGGTTCCTTGCACACACACATTTATTATCAAGTTTTGATTTAATATAAGTGTGTGTTTATTCAAACTCGAATGGGTATGATCATGTGTGTTTTATTCTTTCTTTATTCCTCCTTCTTATTCACATGTGCACACACACTGTATTCTATGTTCATGGAATGCACATGAACTCAACCATGCATGCACCCTCTCTTTTCTTCTTCTTTCACACACAACCTAAATGGGTATAACAAGGGTGTGAATGGGTTACCCTTATCAAAAGTGAATGCCAATGTGTACTTACCTCCTTCTTATTCTTCTCAAGAGGTAATTGTATGTGTCATGTATGCAACACTCGAATTCTTGGGTTCCTCTTATTCTCCAAGTGCAGTGTATGTGTACATTATCCCTTTAAAAACTCTCCTTCGCTTTGTGAAACCAAGAGGGATCATGGGGTCTTATTCATACAAGGAGTGCGCGTGTATCTCCTCCACAGAACCAAGAAGGTTTCTAGGTTTTGTCTTCACAGAGTACAGTAAGGGTGAAAGTGCACCAATTGCGTACACACAGGATTCTCCTCACAAAGAAAAAACAAGGGTTTGGATGAACTTGTCGCGTGCTCACAGGTTTCTTCACATAGGGGTGTGGTTCTTCTTTTAAAGGATGGTTCAAGAGTGCGTAGAACTTTTTGAACTCCATTGGGTCTTCTTCTTCACGTAGTAGGTCTACATGGAAACTCTTGGTGCTCTGTTTTTCAGAAAATAGGAGCTTTATCAATATGTTTTAACAATAGAGCCTTAGTCAAGGGCTATCTTATTTATAGGCAAGGATAGACACCACTCTACCTTCAAATCCCATGATTTATGCCAAGATGATCATATGATATCTTTAGCTTTGAATATTTTCAAACTCTAAATAAGAATTCCCGAATCTCTCAGTTTGTTTCTTTTCAATGCGGGTTCCTTTATTTTTCAATGCAATACTCATGTGCATGTGTTTTCGAACGTAGTAAAATCATCTCCCAAACGTTTCGAGCATCCTGATGTGGACTTGAAACTTTTTTTTCTTTTTCTGCATTCGAGTCCCTCTATTTCGATGTTTTATGCATGCATGCAAATAGAATTGTATGTATGGTATTTTTTATGCTTATAAGATCTAGAAAAGCTTGGAATGAGCTCAAATGGTTCCTGTAGATGTGATATCATTATTCGGATCATGTACTGGTTCATGGGTGCAGTGGGGATGGCCAGAGGTTGATGAAAACCTCAGTGGAGAAGATAAGATGGACTTGCTTCAATCCTGAACTACGGAGATCATATGGATGGCTCGGATGCATGTGATCGATCCTATAATTGATCAGATGGTAGACCACATGTCTGTAATGCATTGGACAGATAACATTGCATCTGCATTTTTAAAAATCATCCCACTTCAAAATATGCTGTGGTTTTTTACTTCTTTAAATAACAAGCTATGGAAACCACTGCTCATAATTCTCTTCCCCCCCTCCCAGTACCTCCTCGCACTGGTGTTTTGTGGACGCGCTTCTACGCCCACCTTTTCTCCTTCAGGCTCGCTTCAAGAACCCACTATGCACCTTGTCACACGGGTTGATCACCATGCGTGCTCCTACAGGATTATACACGGCTCTCATGCCCTGTGCCTCTTGCGGGGCTGGCCTTGAGGCTTCCCTTAGGTGCGGTTGACCCTCAAGTCCCACATGTGCCTGAGGTTGAGGTTCTATGCTGGCCTCCTTGGTTTGCCTATATTTTTAATGTAAGGCCCTACTTGGTTAAAAACCAAGTGTACAAGAGTGCATGGCCACCTTATTCCAACTAATCCTCTGAATGGAAAATTCACTTAGTAAATTCTATACTAAGACCTTCCTCATCTCTTCTTCATCTTCAAACATCATCTTTCTTTTCTTTTTGGAATAACCAATCCAAGATCTTCAAAATTCCTTTAATCCAATCATGGATGATGCATGGATAATTTCTTCATTACTCATGAATTAAATCATAATGCATGGCCTTATTGTTGTGAGGTATGTGTTCTCCATTAACACATATCTTAAACTTTGAGGAACAACTCAAGAAATCGTCTGATTTAATTCACAACCTTCATCTAATTAGAAGGCATTGGATGGATATTCCACTTTCATCATGAAATAGAGTATTGCATGGGGTTATTAAAATGTTGTAACAATGTTTCATTATTTGACACATGATTTGGAACTTAAGATCAGTTTTACAATCATCTAAATTGATATGGATAATGTATATGCATGAAATCTAATGTCAAATAGTGATTCTCCAAATATCAGTGGCATTTTATTTGTAACAAATTCCCCTCTTAAATCATCATCACCACCACTTTTCCATAAACATATTGACACTTGACACCTTATTGATATATTATTGAAAAAAATACAACACCATGCTCAATATGTTGATTCCTATACACCAAAAATGAATTATGTATCATTACCCTAAATACTTAAGAGAATCAGAGCTCATTTTCTAAATTTTGTATATGTGAATAATGTATTAGACTAAAATGAAACTTATATATTTAAAACATGTAATTTTAGTCACACTATCCACATCATGTGTTGGATTTATGTGTGGTCGATTCCTACACATAAAAAATTAATTAGGGATCTTTTTTCTAATGTATCAAGACAATTCAAAATCATTTTATTCGTTTTGGATCTATAAAGAAACAATCTGGGTTGCCATCTACTTAAAACCCAAATCGATTTTTGATGAGGCCCGAAGGTAATTCCCTATAACATCCTGATATTTTATGAAATTTTTGTTTCAAATATATTTAACTTCTTTGATAGCTTTCTTTGCATGCAACCGTGAGTTAAAGCGAACCGTGATATACTATTTAAAATATTATTATTTAATGTTATCACCTATCTGCTAAATTATAGGGTTTAAATAGGATTAAATACATTATAAATTATATAAAAATTAAATATTCAATATAAATTCTTACTAATTAATAAATTAATTTTTAGTAAAGTCATTTTATTCTTCAAAAATATGTTTTCTAAAAAAATGAATTTTTATTGCTTTTTGTATGAAAATATTATAATTAATTTAACTTTTAGAAAATATATTTGATAAAATGAACGTAATTTTTAAAATTAAATTATAAAATTTATCTTTTTGTGAAATTTTGGTATTTTTGAAAAAGATTGATTTTTCAGTTAATAACGAAAAATGAAAATTTTTATAATTTTATCATTTTATTTTCTTATAAAGTATCATTATGATTTTAATTTGATCTCAAATTAAAAGAAATATTATTTAATTATAAATAATATAATTAACTAAATTTGAATCATCCTTATACATTATTTTAGAATAAGTACATTTTTTGGCTTCAAAACGCATTTTAATAAAAACTATTTTTTGTTGTGTTTTATGCATTTATATTAGAAGTAATTTTTTCCAATTTTAAAAATTTTATATTGAAAATTAAATAAATATTTATAATTATGAGGTTCAAAATTTTTAAATAGACTCCTTTTATTGTTTTTCAATATGAATAGTAACTATAGTAAAATTTATCACTTTGGTAAAGGGTAAATCGAATTAATCTAGGGTAAAACTAAGTGATAAGGCCATAATTATTCATCATAATTCTTATTTTATAAATGAAATTATAACCTAAACACCTAATTATATAAATTATGTTATTTAATGTAATATATTCCATGAAAATATCATATATTATTAAAACCAAAGGAAATCACAAAATGATACTCTTTTAGTTTTAAATATCATTTATTTGTGGGTATTGGAAAAAACATTAGTTATCAACAAATATTAATAGTAATTTTGTGTATAATGAAATTATATTCCTGATGATAATTTATTTATAATTTTTATGAATTAAATAATTACCTTAAATACTTACACAATGTTGATGTAGTAATTATTAAATTAATATATAAAAATAAATAAATGATATTAAAAACATTAAAAGTATTATAATTTAAGATAATTAAGGTGATACATGAATTTTATAGATTAAAATGACAATTTTTTAATTTTTTCAACAAATTTTTCTAATTTTAATTGTTTTCTTGATGTTATTAAAGTCAAAGTAATTAATCGTGTCAAAATTAACAATAATGATATTTTATGAAAATAATATTTTATTAAAATATTTAAAAATAATATAAATATTAAATAAGGAAAAATGTGATAATATATGGTTTAAATATTCATCCATTATCCATTTATTAGTCAATAGTTAACTTATATGTCAAATTATATCCTTTTAATAGTGAAAAAACATGTTATCATGGTTAATGTTAAAATAGTTTAATTAGGGGGTTAAACAAAAAAATAAAGTTTAAAACAAAACTTAAAACTATCCAAATTTTATTTTTTAATGATGTTTCAATCATATCTTACACTAGGTTTGAATTCATGTCCATTTTAAATTATTTTTCTCTATAATAGTCTCTTTATATTTAATTTGTTTAAGAAATTCCAAAAGTGCCCCTCACCTTAATTATAAAAGAAAACCTCTTCCCTCACTTAATTACACCACTTTGAGACTTTAATCTCGACCATACTCTAAAATATTTTTCTCTCCGCTTTCCTATACATGTTCTAGAGTTTAGTTTCTTCCCAAAAGACCAACCCTAGATCCCTTTAGAGGAGATCTAAAGGAGTCATTTTGAAGAATAGGTAATCGCTCTAACCGATCACTTTGTTTTTATATTATTACTTAACTCATATAAATATATGATATTGATAATAAAATAATAACTTCAGTATCATAAATATTATAAAATGTTATTAGTATTAATAAATCACCATTATACACCCTCTTTCCCATAAAATAAGAAGTAAAAGTATCGTTTGTGTGTATGTGTGTCTTATCGTCTCTACATAGTGATATAATTCATTTTTCATCATCATGTTTTATGGATTGAAATTATGTTATTTTTAATGTTTATATATTAAATTTATGAAATGATTATAATTATATAATAATAACATCATGTCTACTTTCTTATAATCCAAAATTTTTAGAAACAAAAATGTCTCCAATGTGTACGTATGGACTACCATCTTCACGATGCGATGTGATTCGTTTTTCATTTATATTTCAAATGCATGGTAATAAGGATTAATTTGATAAATATATATAATATATATGATACAATAATAATTCTTTAATGGTTAACTATTATTTAACTTTCTTTTATTCTATCATTCTAAAAATGGAAAATGCATTCATGCATACATACGACCTACCATGTCTGTGAAAGGTGTAATTAATTTTTCTATCTATACTTTTAATTGATAATTATAAATACCTATATAATGAATATATATTATTTTTATACCATGATTATAATTTTTAAATTATGGGACCATGATCATATTATAAGGACTCGGACTGTTGAACTGAAACATTCTTGGAAAATGAAGCAATTATCACCCATAATAGTGATTTTAATAACAAATTATTAATAAATGGGTGATAAGATGTTATAAATAAATAATAAATGGTATGATAGATATATTTTTATGTAATTCATATATAATAAATATATATTTAATATACATGAGGTTTCAATGATAAAAGGAAATGTGAGACTTGAGGGAAGGGTTTATTTCACAATATCATCATTATTCAGGATTATTTATGTTTAAGTATTCATTGGGGAATATTTATCTTACATGTCCATGTTTTCCAAAAAAAATAAAAAATGTTTTAAATATTTTCCTAAAATTTATTTGATTTATTTTTACCAATGTTTTCTTTTTACAAAATGGTTTGAAAATAATTTTTTTATCATTTTTCAAATGAGGCACTTTGTGACTTTCCCAACAGAAATATGGAAGGAATGTTTTTTTAAATTATACTGCATGAGATAATTCTCCCTCCATCATTAAACATTAATAATTTGAATCTTAATTTACAATTTTTCATGTTTCTTTTCAAATAAAATATTTTCCTTTATAATCAAATGGATTTTTAAAAAAATAAATGATTTTAAAATGCAAAGGTTATTTTCTTCAAGAATTATTCCAAGTGATCTTTTGAAATCATTTTTCATATATGATGAAATAATTTTTTGACAATTAATATTTACTAGGTATATTATCCAATGAAATCATCCTTATTTTTTTAGATGATTTATGTTTTTTGTGAT
This sequence comes from Viscum album, assembly GCA_963277665.1. NCBI lineage: Eukaryota > Viridiplantae > Streptophyta > Magnoliopsida > Santalales > Viscaceae > Viscum > Viscum album. The sequence continues at coordinate 1,140,658,447 of OY728159.1, read as the reverse complement.
AAGATTTTCATGAAAGTCATTACCTTTTTCATGGGTTATAGTTTGATGAAATTAGTTTCTTTTCATGAGTTCTAAGATGATGAATGATTTATGATCTTTTAGAACAAATATGTATGATTTTATTTAATTGATGGGCGTGACTTATATATCCTTAAAATTGATTGCGTAAATATGGGTAACTCGTGAGGTAAATATGTTATACATAAACATAATTTCATGTTCACAATTTTATATGTGGACCTGGTTTTGATGTCCATGAGATAATGTGTAGACCTGGTTTCATATCCATAATTTTATGCATGGACCAAGATTTCATGTCCATGAGATTATGTATGGACCTAGTTTCATTTCTATAAGTTTATGCGAGGGCCTAATTCTATGTCCTTAACATAGTGAGTGAACCTGTTTCTATTTATACATGTTCACAAAGTTATAAGTTTATGTGTAGGACACAACACAATGTATCATGTCAATGTTATGCTCCCATGGCTTATGTTATTTGATTTTTTTATGATTCATGGATTATTAACTACCAATATTTATGTCATGACTCGATATTATGATCTATATTACGCAGGGGGTAGATTTCAAATGTTAAGCTCATGTTCTCACACCCTTATGCTTGTGTTATGGTTATTTTGTTTTTTTATATCTTACCTTTTTAACCTTACTAATCATCTGATATCTCCCTTTTTATGTTTCTTTTCCCTATGATATAAATAAATATTTTATAAATGATGTTTCTAAGAACGTTTATAGTTATGATGAACATAGCAGGGCATGATATAGATCATTTATGAACCAGTTTTTTGTCTGTCCAAGATTCCAATGGCACTGGACATATACAATTATAGTGTGGAATGAAATTTTATATAATTAATGTTCATTTACTTAGATTTAATAACTATGTATGAAAATTTTGGTTTTTTATAGTTGGTATTATATTAGGGTTTAGTTAACCTTTATAAATCAGAATGAGAGAAATTTAGTAAGAACCCAAGGGATATTTCTAAGAAGAGAAACCTAAGGTTTAGTATATTATAAATATTGTGTCCTGATTTAAACATCCATTCAATTATTTTCATGATTATGTGGTTTTCAATATTATTATCATTTCTCACACTGTTATTTTTACTTTTAGTCAATGGTTGTAACCATAATAAATCGTGTGAACAAAGAATGTGATGGCTAATTAAAAGACCATACTCAAGAGAAATCAAATGGCTTAAGAGCTAGGACACAATATATTATGACTATTCTCACTTATCTCTATCAATATGTTGGTGTAAACACATATCTTGTTGAACTTCAGAATGCACCAAGGTGGGGGAAATATGTTATTGTATCTTTTATGTGGAAATAACCTTCATCCTTCTAGGGGTCTTCTAATCTATTGGTTACTGAGAAATGGATCAATGCAATGGAAAAGATATTTTCTATTCTTTAGTTGTCATACTATGAAAAAAATTTCCTATTTGTTTATAATTTTTAAGGTGAAGTAGATCAATAGTGGAATCTTATTAAAAATATGAGTAAAGAGGAGGACATTATCTTCATGGTATGGGATGAGTTTAAGGGAATATTATTCAGTAAGTACATCCCTCGTATTATAAGTTTAAAAATACAAAAAGATTTTTTTAGCTAAATAAGAATGATAATAAATCCATTTGTACCTATGAGGTAAATTTTACAAGACTTATAAGGTATGATTCATATTTAATCATCATCCATGTAAGAAAAATTAATTGATTATTTAGTGGAATAAAACCAAGTCTTTGAAAGTCATTATCCATATGGGACCATGGAAGCTATCAATAAATCATTCAATGTACACTAAAAGTGAAAATGATGTTAAAAACCTTATAGTTTATGTTGATAAGAAAATTAATATCAAGATTCATGGAAACTCTAGTGGTTTTTCACATGGTGGGAAGAAACGTTTCAACCTCCTACTTGTCAAAAATGTGGGAAGGGTAACTAAGGTGAATGTCTAAAAGTAATAAGAAAATTGTTCAAGTGTGGGAAGCCTAGAAATCAAGAAAAAGAATTTAAAAGTTATGTAAATAGGCCAGTAAATGAAATGAATGGAGAGATAGCTCAAAAAAATTCACCACTCACACTTTAGTGCTATAAATGAAAAGAGTTTGGTAACTATGTGAATAAATTCCTTAATCCAATGGATATTGAAGATAGTAATACAAAAAAAATCTAAATTCAAGGACAAAGTGAAATCTTGTGTAATTATAATAGTTGAATATAATAATTATAGTTAGGGTACACTTATCCTCCAAGCTAAAATAGGGGATTCCATGTTCACATTTTTATGAATAAGACGATGAAAATATTATCATTTTTTGAAGTTTGATGGGATTATTATCATTGATTAGCTATCCCTATATGGATTCTATACATATTTCTAGAATAAAGAGATTACATTTTGAATCAACCTATAATTATCTATCAGTGCAAGGATGAACCCAAACCTCCCATGGAAATATTTTTGTTTAAGATAAGAGCTTATTTAAATAAAAAATGGTGAATTATATTTTAGAAGAATATATGATTTTTTCCTTTTGGGAAATTATTAGTACACATTGAATAATATAAGATCAAGTTATATACATTTTGGTATAATACTTTATGAGTAATAAAATTATTATTATGTTGATCATGGAATGATATGAGATCAAATTATTTTGGGGTTTGAATATGGTCGGTAAAATTTTGGAGGAGTCTTGAGGTTAAATACTTTTGGAATGGATTAAGTTGAAAATTTGTATATTTTTTATTGAGGTTAAATTATGATTTATCATATCCTGTACTAACAATTTTGGTTTTGGTAAATATTTAGAGGCCTAAGGAATGACTTATGAGTCTTATGATTTGACTAAATGTGCTTCAGGTGTGAAAAAATCAACTTGAATATCCATTTTCTGGAGTAAAAGATAAGTTTAAAATAGATCAAAGCACAACTATAGGATGAGATTATTATTATGACAGAGAAATAAATCAAGTAAATTTATTTTCATGAGTATTTTATCTAGATTTTAAAATAATACCATTACTTTAGAAAAATGAACTTAAAAAAACATTATTTGTTTACTTTTCTTACTGATAAATCAATGGTCTTTTAACCCATCACAGATTTACAGTTTTTTAATGGTTAAATTTCTATTGGACATAATCTATATCACTCTCTATAAATTCTTGTGAGTAAGGTTTTTATTCTATATCCATGTTTTCACTTTCCACCTATTCTCTTATATCTGGAAACCTATTTATGTGTTATTCCATATGACCATCATCCTTCCCGTTCTCTCCATTCAAGAGAAAGTTTTATTAACACTTATTACGATGTGGGTTTCCACAAAGGAATTTTAAAATGAAAAACCTTTGATTACTAAGAAAAAATTGAGAGGATGTAATTTATTAAAGTGAGGGACAATGTAACATCTTGAGACTTTATTAAATTTTCTTTGAAATAGATTTTACTTCTTTGATAGCATGGGTTACATGCAACTTGAGCATAAGCGAATTGTGATATACTATTTAAAATATTATTATTTAATTTTATAACATATATGTTAAATTTTAAGGTATGAATAGGATTAACTAATTTATTAATTATATAAAAATTCCATAATCAAGGTAAATTCTTAGTAATTAATCACTCAATTTTTAGTAAAGTCGAGTTATTCTTTAAAAATATGTTTTCATCAAAAATAAATTTTAATTGATTTTTGTGAGAAAATATTATAATAAATTTTTAAACTTTTATAAAATATATTTTATTAAATAAAATTAATTTTTAAAATGAACATATCAAAATTAGTTTTGGGAGAAATTTTGGTATTTTTCTAAAAAGATTGATTTTTCAAGATAAAGTGAAAAATACCGATTTTTATAAAACTGTCATTCTTTAATATAAAGAATAATTATGATTTGAATTTAATATAAAAGTAACATAAGTATTATTTAATTATATATAATCTCATTAACTTCATTTGAATCATCATTATACATGATTTTGGTATAAGTGCATCTTTAGTCTCTAAACGCATTTTTCTAAAAATTGTTTTTCATTTTGTTTTTTTCATTTATACTAAAAGTAATTTATGACACATCTATAAATTTAAACTTGAAAAATTAATTACATATTTAAAATTATGAGGTTAAAATTTAGTAAATATACACCTTTAATTTCTTTCAACATGAATAGTAACCATGGTAAAATTTATCACCTCGATAAAGGGTAAATGAAGTTAATCTAGCTTAAAACTAAGTGATAATGCCATAATTATTCATCATAATTATTATTTTATGAATTTAATTCTAAATTTAATACCTAATTTTATAAATTTAGTTATTTAATGGAAACAATTCCATGAAAATGACTTATATATTATTTAAACCAAAGGAAGTGAAGAAATATCACTTTCTTAGTTTTAGATATCATTTATGTATTCACATAGGTAAAAATTGGTTATGAATGAATATTAAGATTAATTTTGTACCTAATGAAATTATAATCAAGATATTATTTTATTTATAATTTTTAGGAATTAAATAATTTCCTTAAATACTTACACAACGTTGAGGCTATAATATTCAATTTATGAAAAAAATAAAATAAATGATATTAAAAATATTGAAAGTATTATAATTTAAAATAATTAGGGTAATAGAAGAATTTTACATATTACCATGAAATTTTTTGGATTTTTTAAGAAACCATTTTTGAATTATAAGTTTATTATTAATGTTATTAAAGTCAAAGTAATGAATAGTGTCAAAATTAACAATAATGATATATTATGAAAATAATATTTTATTAACTTATTTAAAAATGATAAAAATATTAAGTAAGAAAAAAAGGATAATATATGGTATAAAATATCATCCCTTATCCATTTATGTTTCAATATATAACTTATATGTAAAATTATAACCTTCTAAGTGTGAAAAATATGTTAACACGGTTAATCCTAAAATAGGTTAATTAAGAGGTTAAACTAAAATCTAAAATCTAAAATAGCACATAATCCTATAAAAATTTATTTTATGATTATATTTAAACCATATACTAAAATAGTTTTTAATTCATGACCATTTTTAAGTATTTATCTCTATAATAGTCATGTTTTTTTTAAGAAATTCCAAAAGTGCCCCTCACCTCAATTATAAAAGAATACCTCCTCCATCAGTTCATTACACAACTTTGAGACTTATATCTCAAAAATAATCTATCTAATTATATTTTAAAATTCCCTAGACATATTATAGAGGTTTTGGTCTTCTTGAAATAGCAACCTTAGATCCCTTTAGAGGATATCTAAAGGATTTGTTTCAAACAAGAGATAATCACTCTAATCAATCACTTTATTTTTATATTATTCTTTATATGTTATAAATATATGATATTAATTATAAAATAATAAATTATGTATTATAAATATGATTAAATTTTATTATGATTATAAAAACACCATTATATATTCTCTTTCCCATCAGATAAGAAGTGAAAGTATCACTCATGCGTACGTATGGCTTACCGTCTCCACATAACGATACAGTTCATTTTTCATCACCATATTTTATGGATGAGAATTTTTATATTTTTAATGATTATATATGATATTTATGAAATAATTATAATTTTTTAATGGTAATATCAATTCTAACTTCTTATCATCGAGTCTTTTGGGAAATGATAATGTCTCTCGTGCGTACGTATGGACTACCATCTCTATGATGTGATGTGATTAGTTTTTAATTTATATTTCACATGGATGTTAATAAAGATGAATTTTATAAATATATATATATATATATGATATATATGGTATAATAATAATTTTATAAAGTTTAATTATTGTTTACCTTTTTTATTCTATCAGTCAAAAAATGGAAACAGTGTTCATGCATACGTACGACCTACTGTCTCCACGAATGGTGTAATAAATTTTTCTATATATAATTTTTTTTAATGATTATAAATATTTTTAGAATTAATACATATTATTTTTATACAATGATTAACATTTTGTAAATTATGTTACCATGATCAAAGTATAAGGATCGGCACTGCCGAATTGAAACATGCTTGGAAAATGAAGTAGTTTTCAACCAAAATAGTGATTTTAATAAAACAATTATTAATAGATGGGTGATAAGATGTTATAAATAAATCATAAATGGTATGATTAATATATTTCTATGTAATTAATATATAATAAATAAATATTTATTTTAAAGTAGGTTTCAACAAGACCCAGGAAAGGTGATACTTGAGGTAAGGGTTTATTTCATAATCTAGTCATTATTCTATATTGTTTATGATTACGCATCTACTAGGAATATTTGTCTTACATGTCTATACTTTCTAAAAAAAATTAAAAAAATATTTTTACTATTTTCCTATGATTTTTTTAATTCAATTTTACCCATTTTTGACTTCTTACAAAATGTTTTGAAATTATTTTTTTGTCATTTTCCAAATGAGGTACTTTATGACTTTTCAAGAAAAATAATATGGAAGGAATTTTTTTTAACATATACATCATGATTTTATTTTCATACTATCATGATTCCTTAATAATTTTAATCTTCATTTATAAATTTATAAGGTTATTTTGAAATAAAATGTTTTTCTTTATAATTATTCTACTTAAAAATGATTTTAAAATGGAAAGAATATTTTCCTAAAAAATCATTCCAAGTGATATTTCAAAATCATTTTTCCATCTAAGATGAAATCTTATAATGATACTTAATCATTAATGGGGATATAATCCAAGACCACTATCATTATTATTTTCTATATTGTTTATGTTTAGGATGATAAGATGTTGATGAAACCCATTCCCTTTTCCATGGGTTATACTTTGATGAAATCCACTTCTTTTCATGAGTTCTGAGATAATGAATGTTTTATGATCTTTTGAAACACATATATATGATTTTATCTATATAACGGGTGGGACCTATATCTCTATCTAATTCATTGGGTAAATATGGATAACTCATAAGGTAAATATGTTATGCATGAACCTGGTTCCTTGTTCACAATTTTATGTGTGGACCTGGTTTTGATCTCCATAAGATTGTGCATGGACCAGGTTTCATTTCAATAAGTTTATGTGTAGAACTAGATTTCATCTCCATAATATTAATCATCGACCTCGTTTCTTATCTATAAGTTTTTGTGAGGGATTTATTTTAAGTCCTTAATTAATGTTCATAAAGTTATAAGTTCATGTTTATGACACAACTCCATGTATTATGTTAATATTATGATCTCATGGATTATATTCTGTGTTTTTTTTATGATTCATGTCTTATGAACTGCCAAAATTTATTCTATGAATCAAGATTATGATTTATGGTATTCATGGTTTATATTTCAAATGTTAAGTTCATGTTCTCGCACACTTATACCCATGTTATGCTTCTGTGATTACTAATATCTCTCTAGTTTAACATTTCTGAGAATTTTATCTCACTATTTCTTATGTTTCCTTTATATGGGTTAGAAATAAAGGTTTTAGAAATTTCATGTCTCAAAAGGGTTATAGTTATGAATAAATTAGTGGGAGATTATATAGATCATTTATAAACGATTTGTTTTTATTTCCAGGTTTCCAAAGGCGCTAGTTCTAAATAATTCTGGTGTGGACGAAAATGTTATTTAATGAATGTTCATTTACTTAAATGTAATAATTATGTATGAAAATTCCATTTCATTATATTCTCAATCCACATGGGCTAGAAACTAGTGTTTGGGAATAATAACAATCCCTTTTGAAAATATTTTCCCTAAAATCTATGATAAAAATATAGTGGAACATTAATATATAAGAAACCAAATTAAATAAACATTCCAAAAATGTCATAACCAACCACATTTATCCAACCCATTTGTGTAGATACAAACATCATCCATAAACATAAATATACGTCTAGGAATAACATATATAACACAAACCAAAAAATATATAAACCAACTCGATCTGATCCTGAATCCATATTCATGCAACCACTAGTCACTTACCACCTCCCAACTCACCCCACGTTAGCCTCAAAGAATTAAAAATGAATTCAACTGAAACTATGTAACCTGAAATTTATAGTTGTGATCTCAAAATCCCAATATTTCACCACAACCCATCGAGACTATACAATTTTTTTCATAAGGAAATTCATAAATGTTAGTTTTAAAATAAACTAGAAAATATGATTTCTAAATATAACTTATGAAAAAAATAGAACAATTCCATAATCATCTTTCAAAATGTTCCAATTTTATTAAAATAAAAAAAAACCTGATTTTAAAACATCTCTATAGGCCCGAGCCATTTCAAAACCACACACCCATTAACATTTTTCAAAATAACTCTTTTGTTTATTTAAATGAAAATCGTTAATTTATAAACATTTAATTGGAATAATCCTTCTTTAAACTAAAACTCTCATTTTTAAATCCACTTTAAAAACCCACACAAGATTCTTCAAATTCAAAATGGGTTTTCGAACATCTTAGAATGATAATTTTTTCAAAGGAAATGACCCAAAACACATGGTTAAAACATAAAAAATTAGGCACCATACATCAAAAACAATATAAAAAACATAATAAAGATATGGATTCTACAACAATATATGCAAGGAGAAATGATGAAATCATGCACTAGATAAAAATACCCTACATAAAATACTGATCAAGAAAATGAATGTGTAATGTGATCTACCTTGGATCCCTAAAATGAGACACATATAACCTTTTAATAGTTTAACACTCACGAATCATCTATCAGTGTATTATAAAGTCTAAACCACAAATCACCCAACTATCCCACACATATATCATTATGAGGACACCCCCTTCTATCTCTTGTGCTTATCATAACTGGAGGGCCACTAGTGGCATGTGAACCAACTGGTTAAATATAAATTATATCTTCCATTTAGTCCCTAGGTTCCCATGACCAATAAAGATATTAGGTAAAAGAATATACAGGCCAATATTAACACATAAAGAAAAAAAATAACTAAGCCTCACCCCCAACACCCTCATAATGAATTACCCCACATATACCCCATGCACCTAGGACATAAACAAAAAAATTACCAAATAAGGGGAGTAATAACATCAAATATTGATAAAAACCCATAAAAGGGTAATCAATTTAAAGGGGAAATCAATGGGTTTCTTTTACATCAGACATTTTAAATCAAAGGTGTCAAATAGGCCTTCAGCACCAAAAAATTACTATGAATTCCAAGACCATTCCACATTTGATAAAATTCAAATTTAGTAATTTCTTTGAAAATGATGGAAATTATACACGCATCTTCTTAAAAACATTTCAAAGTTTTCCTTAAAATATGGGTCTACCTATTTGAAATCCAAAATAAGGCCAAAGTCCTTCTATTTCCATCAAATAAATTTTAAATGAGCTGTTAAGTCATTTTCACAAGGGGTAAACCGCACACACATTTCAAAAAAACATTTTAAATACAATAAAGAACCCCTTTATAAATAATTTTGAGGTAAAAAAACTAAATTTAGAACAAAACTCTCTTTAAAACATAGTTTTCACACATTGAAAACTGAAACTAGATAAAGATATAACACATTCCACTAAAAATATTTCAACAAGCCTCATAAGCATTTCAAAAAAGATTAGTACATGAAAATTTCCCATTTAATATATGGAATTTTTAAGAGAAACCTGTTATAACAAGATAAAAACACAATTAAATGGTTTTAAATATTCATAATGACATCACATATATTCATATATTCATATGAAAGAAATTTAAAAAATCACAATCATACTTTTAATTCCAAAATAAAATAATCGTATAGAAACACATACTTGGAAGAAGTGGAAACCAAGATGAAATGTGTCTCCTTCAATTATGACCACCCAAGAGATCAAAGAGACCTCTTATACAATACATAAAAGACCAAATCCCTAAGTTAAAATCATCCCAAACCCAATCCCTAGATGCACAATGAACTAGGGTTCTAGGAGGAAAGTGAAACCTAGTAAAGAGAGAAGAGAGAAGAGTATATGATAAATAGAGAAAGGAATACCTTGGAATCACTTGAAAAGCATCAAAGGAAGGCTACAAATTGAAGGCGGATGGAGGTGGAGCTCTTCATGTGGCTTATATAGGCCATCTAATACTAATATGTGAGAATAGGGGTGAAAACCCTTTTAATTCAAAGAGGGTATTTTGGGAAATTCCAAAAAAATAACACCTAGAAAATTTGCATAGTTTGACTATATGTTTTTCCAAACTGTGCACCAACTATGTATAGGCCACCACCTGGGACAAGAGAACTTGCATATTTTTAGGGGATCTCCACACGGTTTGAAAAACTATATGAAATCCATTCAAAACAACTTTATCACATTGATAGGATCCTCTATATTGGCACTGCATGGTTATTTATAACCATATAGGTTAATCGTTATTCACCCAGAAAAACTCCAAAAACTCAAAATTATATCCCAAAAACAACTAGAAACCAAAATGACCCAAGATAAGATAAAATATATCAAATTAAGTTATACAATGACATGTGTATGTCATAATTCTCTCCACATTTCCACTTTATTCCCATATAAAGTTTTTGGTCAAAAAAATGTGAGATAATATGAAAGATCCAATGATAACCTAAACAAAAGAAAAAATCAACATGATTTGACCTCAAATCCAACAACCAAGATCCTCAAAAATGATGAAATTGATCAACCCCAAGTTTTCCAACTATCTCCAAGAATAATAGAAACATGAACCTCAAATAATAATTCCAAAAAATCATGGGTGAAATAACATGGTCTCCCCACCATTTATAATTTCTTTAACATAGTGGCACTAAAGAAAACTACTAAGAGATGAAACCTCTAAAAAACTGAGAAACCATGAGAAAAATATACTCTCAAACCAAAATCACTTCCAAACCAAGTAAATTAATAATAATTGCAATCATCCTCAAAATAATGGCATGATATCTCATCTCAGGTCACAACACATGTGGATAACCTTGAGTCAAAACTGGATCACCCACACACAGTGCATCCCAAATGGATCTTGATAAACACCAACTTGTATACAAACTCAAATGGTGGAACACTCACCCTAGTTGTCCAATAATTTATCTAAGGCCTTTCTCATTTATAAACAATAATAACCTCAAAATATAAACATAAAAATATATATAACCCATTAATCTCAAGAAAGGATCACCAAAATAATAAGTTGAAAAAAATTACACTCACAACCAACCTCAATAGAATGAGGCAACCTAGAACAAAAACCTCAAAATCCATCCACAATGGATATTCAACAAAAGAAATAAGGCATTCCATAAAATGATATTTCAATCCATCCATAATAAACATACTAAAAAGGAACCATACACAAGATTCCAAACCACAATATCCAATGTTCCAAAATATTAACCTATATTACAACTATGAAACAAAATGTCCCCAAAAAAACAACCCAACCACATAGTATTAAATCCAATACCTCTTCAAAAATATTAGCTAAACAAACTTATGAAGATGAAGAAAATGGAAACAATAGAGGAAAAATCATGGATACTTAAGACATGAGGAATTAGAATGTTTTGGAGCCCCACATTAGAAGTACCTTATGTACTTTTTATTCCCATAAGAAAGACCATTTTCTTCTATCTCTAGAATATCATGATTCTACCCCAATTATCAGGTCATCCTTATGCCCACAGAATGGAAATAAGGTATCATCTACCACTGGTTTCCTAGACTGGTCAGCTTCCACCAAAATGGATGCCTTGAAAACCTAATAAAAATTCAGTAGGCCATACATGGTTATAGTTGGTCTAAAATCTAAGAAAATACCATCTACTAATAATAAATCTTTCTTAGAACCACTAAAGAAAAACCTTATAGAAAAGATGAACAAATATAAAAAGTGATCAGAATACTTCCTCACTCATTGGTCACCCTAATAATGGATCATAACAATAAGTAATATCTCTAATTTTATAACCTCAAGAAATAACCATTAGATAAATTTCATCCTGAATAACTTCCAAGACATACCTTTGCGTAGCTGACAAGGTACCATAACCCCCCCCCCCCCACACACACACAAAACTCAACTAAGACCAAAACGAAAGCACTCAAAATCTTTTACCCATGAATCGTCGTGTTTCCTAATATAATTAAGGACCACATTAATCTCTTATAACCATATAAATTATTCCATTTACCCTTGATAACTACTAAAAGAAGGCTGAAATTGATTCAAGAAATCTGAGATAGGATCCAAACAAGAAAGGTTTCACACATCCCACTCTGCTCAGAGTCTAGGTAGATACCAAAACTGAAGATACCTTTTCAATGGGAGGAGTATAATAAAAAAAATTAATGACATAAATTTTTTCCTTGGAACATAAACCTTATGATCCCACCATAAACTAGGAATCAATCCAAAACAATAATCCACCAAGCAAGGCACACAATATTCACACCAAGAAAAGAAAATTTTCTTTTGAAATCACCAAAGAATTTTGAAATTATCCTCCACCAAAGTGTATCCTTGGATAAAAATCTAACCCACTCATTGAAAATAAAACATCTTTAATGGAACACACATCTCCCAAATAAGGCATGTCACAAAATCCATTTCAAAATTCCATTACTTTTTAAAACCAAATCATCTAAATAATGCTCATCAAAACTCACTTTTTTTTTAAAATACTTACAGAACGCGTCTGAAAACAAAATATCCTATTTTATCCTAAAACAGATTCAAAACCCGTTTTTGAAATCAATTTCTCTTAGGAAACCCCAGGGAGGAAAATTTAAAATATCATATTTTCCAAAAACTATAAGGAAAATGACTAATTTATAAAACATTTGATGAAAACCAATGGAATCACCTCTTCATGATAATTTATAAAATCAAGTTTTAAAAATAATCATTTCAAAATTTCCCTTTATTTTCTAAAAAAAGGATTTAAAATCAAACATAATCAATGCACCACACAAATATTTAAGCATGTTTCACAAGAACCACCACTAAAAAGGGAATCAAAACACTACTCATTCCATCTATAAAAATTTGGAATCACCTTAAGAGAAATATAGAATTTAGAGGAGTCAAAAAAGATCATTCAGGGAATAAATAGTGGTGTTCATGGTTTGGTCACATGGGTTGGTCTAACCATGAAATATTCTCTGTGAATAAGGTAGTATCAATTACATAAGCACCATACAGTTTCCCAAGTTGTGTGATCTAACCATGCATCTCAATTTCTCCTCCAATTTTACCTCAAAACTAAGTAATGAACCCAAATACAACTTTCATTATTAATGGGGGAAATAAAACATTAATACACATCAAAATTAATCATAAATAACTAAAAAAACTGGAATTAACAATTCAAAACCCAACTTCCCCTAGAAGATTGAGGTTTGGGATAATAAAGAGCCAGTTAAACTATTACCACCCTTACCTATGAATCTATGACAACTTAATATCTTTTCTAATAGGAAATACCCAAATAAAAAAGGGCTACTTAAGAATATTAGGAACTTATTAAATAAACAAAAAATATTTGATTTAATTTTGTAGTGAACCAATTTGGGTTTTCATCTACATGACACCGGAATCAGTTTTCCAAAAGTCCAAAAGGGAATTCATAGTCCCCACAAGCTAGAAACAAGATACTGGGAATCACAAGAATCCATTTGGGAATTATTTTTCCTGAATCAAATATAAAAATATAGTGTAACATTGACATATAATAAACTAAAATAAAAAAATCCAAACAGGACGTAACCAACAACACTAATCCAACACATTTGAATAAATATAAGCATCATCCATAAATAGAAAGATATGTCAAGGAAAAAATATAAAACACTAACCAAAAATAAAACAACTATAAACAAAATCAATCTGAACATGAATCTATCTCCATTAAACCTCCAGTTTCTCACCATTACCTAAATCACCAAACGTCAGCCTCAAGGAATGAAAATGGAATCCCCTTAAAACATTATAACCTGAAGGATATAAGCATGATCTAAAAAAATATTAGGTCACCATAAACCACCAAGACTATTAAATTCATTTCATAAGGTAATTCATAAATTATAATTTGAAAATAAACTAGATATGAAATTTTTAAATATAACTTATGAAAAAACATAACAATTCCATATTCACGTTTCAAAACATTCCGCATTATTTTATTAGACTAAAAATACTTTCTTTCAAAATATATCCACTGACATAATCCATTTCAAAACCACACACCTGATAACATTTCTCAAAATAACTATTTTTTATGTAAAGGAAAATTTTCATATTATAAACATTTAACCAATCAAATCCTTATTTAAACCAAAACAATCATTTTGAAATCCTCTTTAAAAACCCACACAACGTCTTTAAATTCAATATAGGTTTTCTAATATATTTTAAAACTCATTTTTTCAAAGAAAATGACCCAACACACATGGGTAAAACATAAAAAAATAGGAATCATATATCAAAAGTCATATAACAAACCAAATCAAAATATGGATTCCATAAAAATTTAAGAAAGTGAAAATTATATAATCAAGAATGAGATTAAAATACCTTTCATAAATAACCATAAAATAAATAAAATATGTCATGGGCTCTACCATATATCTCTAATGTGAGATGCACCTGACCTTTTAAGAGTTAATCACTCAAGAACCAAATTTCAGCATATGTTTAAGTCCAAACCACAAATCATCCAACTATCCTACACAAGAATCATTATAATGACACACCCACCTAACCCTAGATTCTATCATGAATGGAGGGCCACTAGAGGCATGTGAATTAACTAGTGAAATATAAATTAGATAAATTAATTAGTACCTAGGTTCCTATGAGCAATAAATAAGTGAGGTGAAAGAACATGTGCAAGAAAATATTAATATGCAAGGAATAATAAATGAAAAACCTTGACCGCCAACACCCTCACAATTAATATCCCTACATTTATCCCATAAACCCATGTTATAAAAAAATCCCACACAAGTGGAGCAATAACATCACATAGTGATTAAAACCCACAAAGGGGGTGAAATGGTAAAGGAGGAAATCACGGGGTGTCTTTCACATCATCCACTTTAAAACCAAGGTTCAAAATGTTCCTTTAGAACCAAAATGTTTCTTGAAATTCTGAGACCCTTCCACATTTCATAAAATGTAACTTTAAGTATTTATTATAAAATTATGAATATTACAAAACAAATTCTTAGAAAATTAATTCATCTTTAAAACATGGGTCTACCTCTTTCAAATCCAAAACAATTACAAAGGCCTATTATTTTCATCAAATAGATTTTAAAGGAACCATTAAGGAATTTTCAAAAGTGGTAAACCGCACACACATTTCAAACCAACATTTAAAATATAATAAAGAACCCCTTTATAAATCATTTTTAGGTCATAACATCACATTAGAATATTATTATCTTTAAAATATATTTTTCACTCATTGAAAACTAAAAATGGATAAAAATATAATGTGCTTCATTAAAACAATTTAAATAATCCTCATCAACATTTCATAAAATATAATCACATGAAAATGTTCCATTTCAAACATGAAAACATGGAATTTATAAGAGAACCCCTTTATGATAAGATTAAAAAACAATGAAATGGTTTTAAATCATCATAAGGATATCACATATATTCATAATTTCATAAAAAGGAATTTATAAATAAAAATCAAACTTTTAATTAAAAAATGAAACAATTTCAAAGAAATACCAACTTGGAAGAAGCGGAAACCAAGATGAAACATGTCTCATTCAACGAAGATCACCAAAAACACAAGGATACCACCTCTATAATCCATAAGAGACCAAATATAAAGATTATAACCATCCCAAAACCAATAAATATATTTCATAGTGAACTAGGGTTCCAAGAGGAAAGGGAAACCTATGAAAGTGGGAAGAAAGAAGAGTATAAGAGAGAGAGAGAGGAGGTAATACCATGGAATCACTTTAAAAACACCAAATAATGGCCAAGATTTGAAGGATGAGGAAGGTGGATATAATACTTGTGATCTCAAGTTTTGGAAAATAAAAATGTGGGAGAATAGGGGAGAAAACTCTTATAATTTGAAGAGGATATTTTGGGAAATTCTCCAAATTTTAACACTTGGGAAAGTCTCATGGTTTTCCAAATTGTGTTCCAACCATTAAAAGTCTACTTCCTAGACCAAGATAACATTAATGGTTTTAGGGGAGATACACATTGTTAGAAAAACCATTCATAATCCATGAAAAATGGCTCTCTCTCCTTGATAAGCACCTTTTTCACAAGCACCACATGGTTACTCCTAACTATGTGGGTTAAATGTGATTCACCTAGAAAACCTCTAAAACCTAAGGATTCCTTTCGAAAAACTAACAAAACATATAATTTACCAATATAAGATAAAATATATCACATTAATCTCTATAGTGACATGTGGGTTTCACAAGCTATGTGAATCTTGTTTTCTGACTACAATGACACTTGTATATTGAAAAAAAATCACTTGGAATCATACCATCCATGTCATGTGTCAAATTGAAGTGAAGTCAATTATAACACCTCACAAATGAATTATGGGTATTTTTTATAAAGTATCAAGAAAATATAGGATCATTTTTCTAGTTTTGTATATATAAATCATTTTTTAGACAAAAATGACAATATTATATTGAAAACACGGACTTTGATTCATACCGGACACATCACGTGTCAGATTGATGTGTAGTCAATTTTTATAAGTTGGAAATGAATTATGGTTCTTTTTTCCTAATGTTTGAAAATAAAATGATATTTTTTTCTTGGTTTCGACAACATGACATGCATTTTAAACTAAAATGACACTTTTATATTAAAAATGCACACTTTGAGTTATACCGGCCACATCATATGTCTGATTAGAGTGCGGTCGATTCCTATAATAAAAAAATTAATTATATATAGTTTTCATAAATATTGAATAAAATAAAGTCTTTTTTTCTTAGTTTTATCTATGTAAATCATTTTTTAGACTAAAATGACACTTTTATATTAAAAACAAACACTTTGTGTTAGACCAGCCACATCCTATGTCAGATTGATGTATGGTCAATTCCTGCACATCAAAATTATTTATGTATAGATTTCCTAAAGTATCAAGATAATTTGAGATCATTTTATCAGTTTTGGATATGTGAATCATGTTTTAGACTAAAATGGCACTTTTATATTGAAAACAAGAACTTTTAGTCATATAGGACATATCATGTGTCAGATTGACATGTTGTCAATTACTACACTTCAAAAATGAATTAAAGATATTTTTCATAAAGTATCAAGACAATATGATCTCAATTTATTGTTTTTATATCAAAATCTTGTGTTATACTAAAATAGAACTGTTATATTGAAAACATCCACTTTGAGTAATACTAGGCACATCATGTGTAATATTTATATGCATTCAATTACTGCACATCAAAATTTAATTATGGGTAATTTTCCAAAATTTTGAAAGAAAACCAATCTTGTTTTATTAGGTTTAACAATGTGATGTGTTTTTTAAACTAAAATAACACTTTTATATTGAAAACATGAACTTTGAGTCGTACCATCCACATCATGTTTTAGATTGGTTTGTGGTCTCTTTCTATATTCCATGTGAAAGAATAATTTTTATTCAACTTTTTAAATAATAAATATTATTTTTATTTAACTGAGGTTCTGTATACACTTAGTGTTTGACCCTCTAGGCCTATTTCTTAGTTGTATTAGGAAAAGTATCCCAAATTCCAAGGTTATAGTCTATCAACACACCAAGGAACCCATAGAGAAAGAATTTATTATCTCAACAACATAAAACCACATATGGATTCTTACTATGTAATAAAATACCTTTATCTCAATATATCTAATCAAGCATGTTATATGTTGGTTTCATCTACCTATGTGTTTGGTGTCTCTTTATTTGAATTTATGTAAATTGAACAAGCCTACAGAACACCATGACCATGGATTTATTTAGTCTATTTTATTTCCCTAAAAGGTCTTGAGATATTAACTATAATAAAAAAAGGAACTAATCCATTATTGCATTATTCATTAATGAAATATTACTCATGATTCACCCAACATATCATACTTTACCATGAACATATGTCATCATATTTTTTTTCAATACATTAAATTATGTGACTCATAATATCCATTAATAATATTATTAAATTCTAAGGACCAATACACACATCTATAGATAGTAACATCCAATGGCACATATAAATTTGGATTTCGTACTAGTGGGTCTCATTCTGATAATATCCTACACTGGAAATAGCCAAGGGCGTACACCATGATAAGGTTACTCAAAGTCCTATAAGTCCCACTCCTAATAGACTATGTAATTTTTGTCCTTAAAACTATTTCATGTGGCTATATAAAATATATTTAATAATACTATTGCGGTACTTCTAGGTTCTCATCATAGTAGAGAACTACTATGACCATTCAATGAGGCAATTACTCATAGAACATTATCACATACTATTTCATATAGAATAACAATCATGATGTGATAAGTAGTTTATTAATATTAAAAAATATGAATATATGTAATTATAATGTACACAGTCGTTGGTTCTAGGGTAGAAACTCCAACAAACTCCCACTTGCATTAAAGAAACCTACTAACAACCTTCATTCTTCTAGATATAAAATGATACTCATGATTTTTATAATATAATTATTTAGTTAATGGGTCCACTACATTTTATCCCATTGAAAATCTTCTTACAAAAACTTCTCCACTTTGAGAAAAAATTTCCAAGAGATGATACTTCCAGAGTATGTGATTTATCTATTGGTGTGACCTTGGATCTTTTTCAAGAGCTTCAGCAATAGTATTATCATAATAAAATGTGATTGGTTATTTACTTCTAGGTACCACATCAATATCCTGGAATTTTTTTTGAATCCATACAGCTTCTTTGAAATCATTAGAAGCCTCTATATACTCAGAATTTACTATAGAGTCGGCGAAAACTAGCTTCTTTGAACTCTTCCAGCTCACAGATCCTCTATTGAGACCGAAAATATATCATAACTATGAATTTAGATAATTTTTATTTGTTTTGGAACTATCATCAGTATAAAAATTTATATCTATATCCTCATCTCCTCTATACACTGGGAACATATCCTTAGTTCTCATATACTTAAGGATAGCCTTTACAGAAGACCAATGTTGTTCACCTGGATCAGCTTGATATCTCCCTACCATGATAAATGTATATGAAATATCAAGACTATTACATAACATGGAATACATTATTGATCCTATCACCAAAGTGTATGGGATATTACTCATTCTCTCTTTCTCCTATTGTTTCTGAGGACACATTTTCTTGGAAATATGTATACCATGTGATATTGAAACCAATCCCCTCTTATATTATTCTATACTAAATCTATTTAGTATCTTATCATTGTGTATACCTTGACTTACTCCAAAAATCCTCTTGGATCTATCATGAATGATATTAATCCCTAGAATGTAGGTTGTTTCACCTAAGTGATTCATGGAGAAACACTTCTTTAACTATTTTTTAATAGAATGTAAGATTAGTGTTTCATTTCTGATAATTAATATGTCATCAACATATACTACTAGGATAATGACTACATTCCCACTAAAATTATTATAAACACATGGATCACATACATTCTTAATGAAAACAAAATATTTTATAGATTCATCAAATCAAATTTTCCATAACCTAGATTCTTGTTTCAATCCATAATTAAGCCTCTACAGCTTGAATATCTTTTTGGAATCACTTGGATACATAAACCGTTCTGGTTGTATCATATAGAAATATTACTGAATGTTCTCATTAAGGAAATCTATTTTAACATCAATCTTCTAAATTTTAGATTCATGGTAAGTAGTTATAGCAAGCATAAATCTGATATATTTAAACATGTAAATTGGTGAATTTTTTTTATTATTGTCAATTAATTGACACTATTTAAACACTTTAGCCACTATAATTTATTTATAGGTACTTAATTTACCTGTTATGTCCATTTTACTCTTGAATTCTCATTTTCATCTAATATGCTTTACATCAACTGGTGGACAGCCTAAAAACCAAACTTAGTTTTGATACATAGAATCCATTTCAAAATTCATGACATCTTTCCATCGTATATATTTTTATCTCTATGTTATCTCTTTGTAAAAGATGGTTTATTTATTTTCAACCAATAATGAGTCACTATATTCAGTGGATAGAAACCCAAATCTATCTAGTTATCTTATCTCTCTTGTGATCCTACATAGTACATGTGTTTTAGGAACAACTTATTCCATGGCGACATGTGGAATCTTTTCCTGTACCAACTCTTGTGTATCTTGAGAATTAACATAATTGAATTTAATATTTCTCCCGCTATACTTATTTAGGATTTGCTCCCTCTCAAGGAATATAGTTTGTTTTAAGATAGTCACTTTCTTACCAAATGGGTTGTATTGGTAGTATCCATTTATTTCCTTAGGATTCCTTATAAAGATATTATTTGTCCTCATGGGTGATAGTTTTTTCTTGATAAGGCCATAACAAATATCTTGTAACCCCATACTCATGTATGCAATAAAAGATGTTTATTTCCACTCTATAACTCAAAGTAAATTCTGTTTTCACATTTAATTGTTACTAAATTTAGTGTGTGTGTTTTATTTTTTAATTTATACCCCGAATAGGATAATGGAATATCTACATGACTCATCATCAACCTTATCATGTCTAATAAGATATAGTTCCTATTTTCACTTACACCATTCCACTTTGGTGTGTAAGGAGGAGTGAGTTGATAAAAAAATACCAAACTCCCATAAAAGGTTGATAAACTCTTAGTTAAGATATTCAACACCTCGATCCAATTGAATATTCTTTATCTTCTTTCCAATTTGATTCTCTACTTCATTATTGGATTATTTGTATTTTTAAAAGGAATCAAAATTATACCTCATATAGTAGACATAAACATATATGATCAATTCATCAGTAAAAGTTATAATGTATGAGTACCAACCTTTAGATTCTATTGTAAATGGTCTACACACATAAGTGTGTACCAATCCTAGAATATTTTTGGCCCTTTCACCCTATCTACTGAATGGTAGTTTTTTCATTTTTCCTTTTAAACAAGCATGAAATATTTTAAGTGGTTTTAGCTCATAATAGTCTAAATAACCTTCTTGATAGATATTTTTCAAATGATTCTTGTTTATATGGACAAGATGTTTATGCCACAACTGGGTGTTATATGAGTCATGGGAACATGATTCATTGTCAATTTCCAATACTTGGTTCTCTTAATTTAATACATAAAGACCATTATTTAAATGTTCCATACCATAACATATGTTGTCTTTATAAAAGAAACAACTTTTATTTCCAGACTTGAAAACAAAATCATTTGTATCTAGGTAGGATATGTAAATTATGTTTTTGGTAACATATTATACATAATACAAATCTATTAAACCCAATATAATTCAAGTTGGAAATGAAAGGTGGTAATCTTCAATGGCAAGAGTGTCTGGCCTATAAATATTGGTATCTTGTAAATCCACCTCTACTCTAGAAACATTTCAGAATCTACTTGGTTTATACATTTTGGATACATATGTGAGAACCACAAGCTTTATCTCACACCCAATGTGTAGATATTAAAATATTATGCTCAATAATGAACACACTGTTAGCTTCCTCTTTCTTTTAGATGTAGTTTCTCCTCCAATGGTCTTTCTTCTCACATGAAAAACATACATCTTCCTTTTTCTTTCCTTGCCTCTAGATCTTCCTCTTCATGGAAGGATGGTTCTTGAGATATTTATACTTTTTATGAGTCTTGGGACCTTTTTCCTTGTTCTTCCTTTTCTTATTCACCGTAGGGATCACGGGTTTATCATCCCCCATTTCCTTATCTATACAGTGGATCAGAGTAAGAATTTCTAAAAGACTCTTCTCATTATTTATCATCTTATAATTAACAATAAAACTAGATAAGATCTTGGGTGGTGAGTAAAGTTTGATATCTATGTATAAATCATTTTGAAATTTAATCCCTAGATGTATAATATTTAAATGTAGCCAATATTCTTGACTACAAGATGCCCAGCTGGAGCCAACTCTCCAAGATTGGTTGTAAGAAAATCATTAGATATCTCATACTCCCTTGAATTTACTTCTCTTAATAGAGATCCAAAAGGTGACGCATTATGTTATACTCATCCATTTCCTCATGTCTCTTTATAATCTCATTGTTCATGGATGATAGAATGAAACATTGAGCATTTATGTAATCATTCAAATGTTTCTCATTGATAGAAAACTCTTTCTTGCTAGCATTTTAGTAAGTTACTTTCGTAATATGTTCCTCCAACACATATAATTCCCTTTCATGGTGTAGGATAACATGTAAATTCCTTTTATATTCTTGGATATTAGTATCTTTGAGACGGTAATCCTTATAAAGTATAGATAACAGTGAAATGTTTGAAGCCATTTTTATTGTTGTTTCTACAAATAAAAAGAGTATAATTTTAGTACTTTATCTGATAAAGGTATATAATAAATAAATATTATATTTTTTAATAGCCCACTATTTTATTGACAACCAATTGACCTTACCATTGGGTTAAAAATATCTCAT
This sequence comes from Viscum album, assembly GCA_963277665.1. Lineage (NCBI taxonomy): Eukaryota > Viridiplantae > Streptophyta > Magnoliopsida > Santalales > Viscaceae > Viscum > Viscum album. Next base: position 1,140,635,656 of record OY728159.1, on the reverse strand, counting down.
TTCTTAGACATTCTAGGGGTAAGGATTTATATTTATCTTATCATCACCACAAATTTTGTTAGTCAAGAAATATGAAGGTTTTTAGGTAGGCATTAAAATATATATTGTATTAAATTAAAGTTACGTAATTTTTTGAGTGTACTCCCCAAACCTAAAATCTTTAAATTGGATTTCTTCAACCTTTTTATCTTAGTTACACTAATTTTTGATTTGGTAGTCAACCCTTGATGTAAACTAAGTTAATTCAACCCAAAACTTCATGTTAGAATTACCTGATAATTGAAAGCACCCTGACTTTGGCTGGTCAAGCACTTTAAAATATGGTTCAATTTTAACTTAATTAGTGGAAGGATATACCAAATTAATATATATAATTGAGAGATTTTATTTTTATGTGTAAGATTCCCATTTTATCTTTATTATATTCTTGTTAATATTATGTGGATTTATATGCAATTAACTGTGTCTTAGATAATAAAAATCATGATCTAATTTATTTTATCTCTATCATGCATGCTCATTAATTCATTAATTCATTTAATCATGAAAAAACATCCATAATGAAATATCCATAAAACTTGATAGAAAAATAATAAAGTGGTATGACCTTGATCTTTTACTAAGGGTTATTTTATCTAAAATATGATAAATTAACCATCAACCTAGAGGAAAACACCTTGAACTATTTTACAGTTTTTGTTGCAACTTTCCACCTTTCCACCTATTATCTATCTTGGATTGGTTTCACCTTTTCTATTAACTTGAAAAACCTATTCTATCTTTGGATCTCCATCAATTACACATTCTTTAACTCACTCATATGTGAGAGGAACTAATAGATTGTTTAAGGGGTTTACATAAAAGAACTCATTAGCTCATAGGACCTTACATAATGAGAGGAGGGATGACACGTAGGCCATTAATTTAATTTAATAATAAATTAAAAGAAACCAATCACATACAAAGTTGTATTCTATGATCATGATCATCCACATACATGCAACAAATTACACATTTAATAAAATATCATTCAATTCTAATCATTCATATTTAAGAAAAATCATTCTTGAATCAGTTAATTATCTTCTTTAATTAAGCAATTCTTTTATCTTAATTATTATCTAAATTTATCTTGAGATTATAATCCATAATAATTTTAAACAAATTAAAGAAATTTATATAAAATTAACTTTGTATAAAATGTGTGCCTTAGAGTCAACATGGTGAGTACCTATCCAAACAACCCAACATATATTATATTTGTATACTGTTTACTCATGTGGCATGTGATATACATGACTTATCACGTAATTTCATGGAATGTACATAGTAAAATAAATGACACGTAGATGAGGGGTAGGTCGCGGGGTTAAGTCTCTGGGCTTGCGATTTACATGTAATTTTCTTACTTGTGTGTGTGCCACTTTCGCGGTTATACCCAATTTTTTAAAATAAATGACACATAGAACACATGGTATTTACATTGTATGTTATGTTACAATGCTCAAAGATTAATAACTGTATTTTGACTTATACACGATATGCAATTCCAAACATTACACGGAAATTAATTACACATTTAATATATAAAAGACTCATCACATGGTGTTTAAATAGTCAAATAGATGACACGTTGAACACATGTTGATAAGGTATAATACTATAATATATTAATTTTAATTATTAAAAATTTAGTAATATACATGGTGTGTACAATCCAGCTACAAGGTGTGTATTTTTTCTCACTTTCTATCTGTGACAGGCACCTAGGGACTCGACGTGTAATCATGTCATGGAAAATAATGGTGTACACAGTGTGTTTTGAACATTTATTCCTATGAAAAGATATTTATACTTTGATTTCATGTATATTTGATTATTTGAATATAAATAAAGTATCTTGTTACATATTTTTCATTGTTCAGTATGAATTCAATGTAATAATGTCTTAGAGGATATGTCACATTGAAAAGGTCATAGTAGTTCCCCACTATAATGAGAACCTTGACATTCTATGAAAATATTCTTAAATATAGTTCTATAGTATGATAACATTCTATGATAGGACACATAGAATGTGACTATGAGGTGTGTTAATAGGATGATACTTCTTCTCATAAAGTTCACACTTGGTAATCTTTAAAATAAGATATTATAATAATAGACCCTCAATTAAAAATTCCACATGTTTTTGTGTCATCGGATATTCTTATCTGTGAAAGTGTGTAATGGTCCTTAGAGTTTAAAATTATTATTAATACATGTTACAACTTGTTCACTTAGATGTATTTCTTAAACCATGTTGGTAATAATTTATAGTGAAGTTGGATATGTTGGGTGTGCCATGAGTGATGTGTTATTAATAAAAAAGTCTCGGAAGGATTTTTCCCTTTAATATTTATAGAAACTTATATCGCATCCCTTTGATTAGAATAGAACCATCACATTAAATTCCATGGCCATGGTGCAATGATGTGTTTGTTTAAAATAGTCAAAGAGATATGTATCCAGCATATAGGTTTATGAAATGGATGTGAAACCTACTTGATAAGATATTGAGACAAAGGGATTATATTACATAGTGAGCATTTGTATGTGGTTTTTGATATTGAAAAATTAATTTCTTTCCCTTCGGTTTCTTGACCGAATTCTAGATAGTAATCTTGGACTTTATGAAATTATACCTAATGCCAATGAGAAATAATCCTAGAGGTTCACACACTAAGTGTTTTTGTTGATATAGATTAAATTCTATTTGAATTTAATTAATGGAAAAAATATTATTCTCATGGATGAGTAATAATTTTATTTATTTTTTATAAATAATAAATATTTATTAATGAATGAAATATTTTATTAAATATTTATTCGGGTATTCAATAAATACCATAGAGTTTGAATTGACCAAGACCATATTCGATGATAAATATTAATTTATAATCTGGTAAAATAATATTTATCATTGTGCAAGTTACCGCACACACCATAAAATATTATTATTATTATTATTATTGTTATTGTTGTTGTTGTTGTTGTTATTGGATTGGGGTTTAATAAAGATTATTATATTATTTAACGATAGGTATGAAATTAAATAATATTTTAACCTAAACCCTAAATCTATAAATATATGGTCATTTCTATTGTGTAGGGTTAATCGAGAAATAGAGAATCATTATGTACAATAGATTTCTCTCTTGAATTCCCCTTTCTCTTTCCCTCTCAAGAACGAGAAACGTGAGAGAGATTCCTTCAAGATCAAAGGATGAGTGATCAATATAAATAATGTGAGACAATTTATTCTCCATGCTAGCACTTGGAAATAAATTAGAATTTCTTAGAGATAAAAGAAGTAAATGTGGATCACCACTAGAGGGGTTCTACACTTCAATCCTTACATCACAATAAATGTAATTTGAAAGGTTTTTTAGAAGATCAAAATTATCATTTAAGAAAGGATATTAAGGTGATTTAATCATTTATTACCAATATAAATAAATTAATTATAAATTTAACATTCAATTTCCTCTATTGGGGTATTGGAAAATTCTAAATTAAAATAAATTTTAATTTAACTCCAACCAAAGGTGATTCTGCTATGTCCGAAAGCAATAAAAGGTATCAGAGTGGTCTCATTTTAAATTTATAATTTTTCATTTGATTGTTGATCTATATGCACAATCATGGTTGAATATTTAATTTAATATTATTCTTTCTTTAATATTATTTGAATTAATATGTTTTTGAAATATTAATCATCATCGTTTGATGTTTCATTTTCTTAAAGGACTGGGAATATATGAATAATTATTATAGAATATATCAGTATGTGTTGAGGATTTTGACTAGAAGGAATGGGACTACACGGCACGTAGTTAGAGTATATTTTGTGTACCCAAGTGCACTTCACTTTGATGTGTCTCGAGATACATGTCACGCGGAGTAGTAATTACATGCAGTGTATTTATTTTACACCACATATATATCAGGCTAACCTAAAACATGGCATATCAAATTACACTTTGTATAGCTGGCATACACACTGTGTAGTATACATGGGTTAGTAGTGAAATTCACCAAATCTATGTGGTCATTATACATGGTCGAAACCATGTGATACTGATACCGTGTTGAATTAATGGATTACATGATGTGTAGCTAGCGTACACAACATTTAACTCATTAATTCCTTCATCCAAAGTAAACACCATGCCATTTAGAAAGAAAAGCGGTCACATGGCATATACACGGTGTGTAGTTAGTTTATACATGTCATGTTGTGTTGAATCCAATGAACACGTTGTGACCTTCATTGGGTTATGCGGACACATGGAATAGAGATCACACAACATGTAGATGGATTGTACACACCCTGTAATCTATCGATGTACATGCCAAAGTCCCAGTTGTATATCATGGGCACATGAAAAACAGAGCACACATTGTGTAGCTATTAGTACATGTCATGTATTTTGACCGATTTACATGCCAAAGCCCCAGGTGTGTAACCCGAGTACATAGAAACTAAGATAAATGGCATGTAGCTCATATTTATACACTGTGTAGACTACTAATTAAGAACAACAAATTAATTACATTGTTTCCAATGTCACATGGCATTCATCTTTCTAGAAAAATCTGTCCTCAGACGTATGAGGAAAGAAAAATAATGCAAAATATAACGCCCTAATATTTTATGGTATGAATAATTTCAATTCATTAGATAACTTATTATGTCTGCAACACTGAGTCTCTACGAAATAAAACATTGTTATAGAAGATAGTTATAACCTATCCATTAAACATAATTTTTTATGCTTCTGTGATTTGAATTTCAAAAAACAAACATACATGGTTGAATTCAGTATGATATTTAGAGTCAGATAGGATCAAATTTTTTTGTATGAATAGTAATGTACCCTTATGAATAGAAACTTAACCCTCATGAATAGTAATGTACCCTTTTGAATAGTAACTTGACACTTGTGAATAGTAATGTACCCTTATGAATAGTGACTTGATCTTTATGAATAGTAATGTACCCTTGTAAATTAAAACCACTCCCATGTAAGTATAAATATAATTTAGGAACCTTATAAATGAGAGTGAATATTTTAAAAATTAATAATTAAGTGTTGGTATATTTATAAGCAATAAATAATGAATTACAATTTTATAATTAATAGATTAATTTAAAAGAAAATTAATTTTCATAAAATGTATTCATGAATAAATATATTTTTTTATTATAAGATAATTTTTTGAGACCCTATTTAATTTCTCAAAGTTCCAAAAAATCAGTTATAATATTAAAATTGGTATTTTTTCGAGTAAATGATGATTTTAATTAAAAACTAAATTTATCATATTTAGAAAATTATTTTCTTAAAATGTAGTTCCTTTTTGGATTCTACACATCAAAAAATATTTGGATGATTTTTTTGGATTTTTATAAAATAGTTTATTTTTTGTTGAATAGCTAAAAAATACAGTTTTTTATAAAATACGGCATTTTTCATGAAATCATCATGAAATTATTATGATATAAAAATTTATTTAAACTTTTTAATAATTAAATAATTATATTTAAAGTGGAATATTGTACAGAATTAATTTATAACATGAAAAGTATATTTTTCATGACAAGTATAAAATTCATTGTTAATGTCAACGCAGTGCATGTGCAACACTGACAAAGTCAAAATTGGTAATTTATATATAATAATTGAGTACTAAAAATTATTTTCATGAATTATCTATTAATAATAATTTATTATTTATGTCTTTTACTGTTAATTTATAATTATAGTGTTATATTACATGATTTTTATCCAAATGTATGTGCAATGCATGCGCAGGTCAAGAAAAGATAAAATAACAAATTTAAGAAGATGTCTTGTTATGTATAAGAGTGAATATACATAATGAATTAATTTCAAATTTTATTTTGAACCTAATTAATTTATTTTTATGATACTAATTTTTTTTAATTTATATATTAAATAATTAACATTAATGCTTATGAAATGATGATGTAGTGCTTGTGCAAGAATAAGAAAAACAAATAAAATGTTTTTAATTAAAATTATAAGAATTATTAAATGACCCATATTTTGGATGAAAATTTTTCTATAAATAATTTTCAACCGATATATATTTTTTATTATATTTGGGGATACTTTGGATCCACAAGAATCAATTTAAGACCTTTAGAATATTTTATTTAAAAGTAAGGCAAGGTGTTCACACAATAAAAATTACTTTGTATAACATTTTTAATTTAAGGTTTTCTGAGAGATTTATTAGAAAAATAATATTATTTGGAAATATAATGAAACTATATTTCTCATAGAATTTTATTTTTAATTTTTAGACAACAAATAAATGCCATAATGGATTCTACAAAGATGATGCAGTATTAATTTAATTAATGAATAAATCAAATAAATAATATAAAAAATAATAAAATAAATATAATTTTATATTTTTAAGCTAATTAATGGATTCCCTAGATTAATATGAAATTTATATGATACAATATAAAATTTTAATCTATTTTTAAACTTTTATTGATATGTTTAAAGTCATAGTTAGGAATAGTTTTTATCTTGACAAAATTGTTTTTCATGAATAAAATATTTTATTAAATTATTTAAAAATACCAAAATTATTGAAAAAATCCAAAAATGATAAGATTAATTTGAAAATGTAATCCCCTTTTAGTTTTAGTATTTTTTTGAAGTCTTAACCCTATATTATATTTATTATATTTTAATAATTTTTGTGATTCCTAAGTTACCCCTCACCTCACTTATAAAAGGAGGTTCCTTCCTTCACAAATTTCATAGCTGTAATCCTTATTGTTCAGAAAAAATCTTCCAAATTCTGTTCTCAATATCCCTTAATACATTGTTTTTCTTCTGTTATAACAAAAATATCACTTCCAAGAGCCTTAAGGAGGTTTTAACGGAGATATTTTCAAGAGGTAAGATTCCTTCTTCTTCTCTTTCAAATTCTTTCTCACTTATAACTTATCCCTAACTATTATATAATGATTAATGACAAATATAGTATCATATATATACTATAATTTTGTTTTTTATGGTATATTCAACATAAAATCTATTATTTTCTTCTTTTATTCTTAAATAACAAAATCATCGTCTGTGGTGTGTCAATTAACCGCCTTTGTGGATGATGCATTTTTGTTTCACTTTACCACAGTCATGGAAAGTTTCAAATATCATGTAATTTTTTAAAATTACCTAAATATATATATGTTATCAATTATTTATTATTATTTCTTTTTTACAAAAAATTTCCATAATAAACTGACCTTTGAAACCATGAGAAGATCATACCTGAAACAATGGGAAAAACAAAATATTGCTAATAAATGGGTGGAAAATGATATAATAAAATTATTTATGGTATTATAAACATTAGTTTAGTTATTTAAAAATTTAATAACATTGTTCAAACCATATTACTAGAGTTATGAACAAATTTTAAGGAAGTCGAACCCGAGGTAAGGGATATCTTAACTCAATTTCCATTCATTGAATTAAACATCAATGTCATTGGTTTTTTCTTTACTAGAATATGTGTGAATGACCTATGATTTATTTATTATGTATATTCACTTTTATTATGTGGTTTTATGTTTTTTAAACATAATTATTTCATTGATTTTTCCTCAATATAATGATATGTTCTTTGTAAGGGTTCTCTCATCTCTCACTTATTTCTGTGAGATTTCCATTGTTTTCCACTTATTTATTGAATGTGGTGTATGTTTGCTTAAATTTGATATATAATATCATGAACCTATTTATATTCATGGTAATCCATTGACTCATTTGATGATTAAAGATTTTTTTCATGTGATTTGATTGGTTACAATGTGGTAAGGGAATTTGTCTCAATTTCCATTTCATTGAGATTTACTTGGTATTGTGCACCTAATCTTTCTAATGTGGTGTATCTACTTACCCTTTGAGATAATATTTCATTATTTATTGTAATTATATTATATATCCATATTCTTGTATCATGGATGTAATTATTTTCTTAAGCGATATACCATCTCACATACAGTGTTTATTTTGAATGCTACTTTGACTATCGAAATATTGATGAATCTGTATCCTCTACTCAATAATGATATTTAAAAGGCATAGTATTCTTTGTATTAAATATTTTTATAAAGAATTATTTGTACTTGAAGTGATTTTTGGGTCCAACTATATCCCCTCGATGCATCGGAAGGTCTCATAAGACAAATTAGTTTGTGAAAAACCCTTCGAGTTTGTTTCCAAAAAAAATAGACGGGTTTCTACCCACATACTTAAACCATCTCAATGGTATAATGGTTCATGTTCTAGATATATGACGTCCAAATAATAAGAATTCTATTTATTCAATATTCAGTTGTTATTATCCATGAGGTTTTCACTATGACAAAACCAATGTTGTCACTTTCATTATCAGTTTATTGATGGTGTGTGTTTTTCAACTATTCACCATGCAATATTGATTATGTATAATTTATTATGATTCAAATACTAATGTTTCTTCCTTCCACTATATATAACCCTTACTGATCATTTGAGCTCACCCCTTTCATTTGTTTTTCTTCCCCAGGTTATGAAGAAAAGATCATTTATTGAGTTTTCAAGGATACAGTTTATTAGATTTTGTTATGTATCTTTTTATGTTTCATTTACCAATGTAAAATGGGTTCCATGTATGTATCTAATTTATTCAATAATAAAAAACTGATTGGTTCTTTGGGATTTGATTCCTTGTAATCATGCCAATGTAATAAAGTAATGCACCAGCTCTGGGATTCTGGGGTCGGGGTATTACAGAAAATATTCCATATTCATCGGTGATTGGGTTAGTCATGTATATTATACTATATACGAGGCTAGATGTCACCTATGTATTGATTTAGGTAGGAAGATATCAAGATGAACCAAGTGGTCGTCATTATATGGTAGTCAATACTATCCTTAAGTATCTGAGGTGTACTAAGGGTGTGTTCCTAGTCTATGGTGGAGATGAGGAACTAACCATCACAGGATATGCAGATGTAATTTTCCAAACAGATCAATAAGATATGAATTTTAAAATTGGATACATATTTTCTTTTAATGTATATTTTGTGATCTGGAAGAGCTCAAAGTAGGTTGTGGTCACAAATTCTATAGTAGAGTTTGAGTATATTGAGGCTTATGAGGTATCTAAAGAAGTAGTTTGGATATAAAAATTCATTCAATAGCTTGATGTGGTACTTAGTACTAAACATCGTATCCCACTATATTATGATAATATTGTAATGGTGGCTCTCAAAAAGGAACAAATATCACATCAGTGGATGAAGCACATACTTCGGAAGTATCATCACTTGAGGGGTTTTTCACAGAGAGGTGAAGTTGCAGTGATCATAATTTCCATGGAAAAAAATGTGGTTGACCCCTTAACTAAAACCTTGACTCAACATAAACATTATTATCATGTGAGGTATAGTAGACCAAAATTCATAGGTAGTTAACTCTGGTCCAAGTGGGATTTTTTTGGATTTAGTGTCTTGATACCAACTATTTATACTTCTATTACATGTATATTAAATAATTTGAATATAAATAAAATATTTTGATGCATATTTTTCATTTTTCTGAATGACTTTAATATAATAATGTCATGTAGTATTTTTCAAATTGATAAGGTTATAGCATTTCTCTAATATGATGAGAACCTTGAAATTCTATGATAGTATTCTCAAATATAGTTCTATGGTTAGATAAAATTATATGATGGATCACATAGAATGTGACTATTATGTGTGAGTACTTGTAAGAGGATGTGACTTATTCTCATGAAGTTCACACTTGGTAATCATCAAGATAGAAGATTAGAAGAACATACCTAGAAGTAGGAATTATGCATATTTTGGTGTCATCAAATATTTATATATGTGAACAATGTGTAATGGTTCTTATACTTTAAGACTATTATTAATACATGTTACAACTCATTCACTTTTATTTATTTCATAAACCAATATGATAACGGTTCATGGTGAAGTTGAATACAGTGGGTTCATCATGAGTGATGTGTTATTAATGAATAAGTTAAGGATTTGTCCCTTCCATATTCATGGAAGATTATATCTTGTCCCTTTAATTTGAATAGAACCATCACATTAAATTCCATATCCATGGTTCAATGATGTGTTTATTTTAGATAGTCAAAGAAATTCATATCGAGCACATAGGTTGATGAAACATATGTGAAACCTTCTTGATAGGATATTGAGACAAATGGATTATATTACCCAATGAGTTTTAATATGTAGTTGTTGACATTATGACATTAAGTTCTTTCTCTTGGGTGCCTTGGCCTATTGCAAGATAGTAATCTTAGACTTTATCCAAGCCTGCCAAATGCTAAAGAGAAATAATCCTAAAAGGTTGCGCACTAGGTTTTGTTTTTTTATATCAATTAAATCCTAATTGAATTTAATTAACAAAATAAATATTATCTTCAAGACCGATGAATAATTTTATTCATGTTTTATTGATTATAAATATTTATTTATGAATGATATATTTTATTAAATATTGATTCACGTATTTAATAAATATCATGGATTTAGAATGGACTAAGACTGTGTCCAATGATAAATATTAATTTACAAGCTAGTAAAATAATATTTATTATTACACAAGTTAGATAGCATACCATAAAATTCAATTATTATTATTATTATTAGAATAGGGTTTAATAAAAATTATTATATTATTTAAGGGTCGACATGCAATTAAATAATATTTTAACCTAAACCCTAACTCTATAAATATATGGTTATATCTATTGTGTAGGTTTAATTAAGAAATAGAGAATCAGTGAACATGAAAGATTTATCTATCGAATTCCTCTTTCTCTCTCCCTCTCAATAATGAGACATGCAAGAGAGATTCCTTTAGGATCGAAGGACAAAAAATCAACACAAACAACACAATAAAATTGATTAGTCAACCTAAAACCCTAAAATTGATTAGAATTACTCAAAGATCAAAGGATTATATGTGGATAACCAATAGAGGGATTCTACACTTGAATCCTTGCAGCACAACATAGGTAATCCAAAATGGTTTTCATAATATCAACATTTTCATCGAAGAAAGGATCTTAAGATAAGGTAATCATTTATTCCATACCTAAATAAATTAATTATAAATTTAATGTGAAATATCCTCTATTAGAGTTTCAGGAAACTCTAAATTAAAAGAAATGTTAATTTAATGTCTACCAAAGGTGCTTCTATTGTGCCTAAAACAAATAGCGTGTACGTGGGCTACATGGCATATAGTATTTTAGTTACATGGTCATCAGGCATGTAGGATGTGTAAGGAAATATATGGCCCATAATTTACTAAAGTATTACATGTCATTTATAGATGTTACATTTTGTATAGTCCGGCTAACTGTGTGCTAGCCTGGCCTAGTCAACATGTAGTGTATTTAAATACACATCGTGTGTAATAAATGTACATGGCTCTAATTAATTTTTGAATTAATTCTTGGAAAATTGAATATGGGTAAAGAACATGTACTAATGAGCTACACTTCTTTTACTCTTTTGTTATCTGACCAGAATCCTTGAATCCTCTAGATGAGTTCTCATAATTTTATTCTTTCATAAAATTAATCAGTTTGATTATATTTTCAATAATAAAGAGGAATAAGTGAATATATCATTATTCGTATTAAATAAGGATTAAACTAGAATTTAAAACTAATAATTAATGTGTAAATAAATCGACAATATTTAAATAATTAAAAATAATTTTGTTCCCACTCTGATACCACTTGAAGGTTCTGGGAATAGTGAAAGCACCAAATGGGGTATTCCCAACTTGTATTTTTTTAATTAATGATTAATTTGGATATACATCGATGATAAACATTGTGACCATCAGAATTGAATCAAATATTAATTAATGATTGAATGATGGAGAAAAACATAGGATCATCTCATATTATTTATAATTAATTTAAATAGTTAAAGAATTATCTTGTGATGAATTCTTTCTTCATTGATTAATATAACAAAGTCACTACATTATGTTATCATTGCATCATACGAATCAAGTGTAAATTACCTCTAGAGGTGATTCGCACATTCTCAATGAACCACCAAATGTCATCATAGGTATCTCCAGGGGCATGGTAGATCCTAATGCTTAAATCTTTTATCTTTGATTGCCCTAAGAATCTCTTCATGGAAGGGGTTCTCTTCAATCTCTCTAGACTTGAGAGCGGTGGAGGAGGAGGATCGCTCTCCATTATTAAGAGAGTTATTGAATAGGGATCTCTCTAGGGATTTGAGAGAATTCTATTAGGATATCCTTGTGCACAATAAATGAAAATTTTAAACCCCTAAGAAATAATATAATTGGGTTTAGATATTGTTAGGGTTAGAAAATAATAATTTCACATACACCTTTATTATTTATCTTAATATTTATGAAACCCCATGTCTATAATAATAATATAATATTATCATTTCTTGACATACACTAAAATCGTGAATTAAATTAAATATTATTCATTTGAATAATATTAAATATATATTATTTCTCACCAGAATATTAAAATTCATCTTCCATTCATCCAAAATATTTATTAGACCCTAAATAATGTCTATTTATTTAATAAATAAATATCACTATATTATTCACCAATAAATAATTAAATATTATATTCACTAAATAAAAAATAAATATTTATTAAATATTCTTCTCACAAAATATTTTCTCGAATAACCAGTGAAAAAATATATACGATCAAGAAAACATGAATAATTATTAAACCACATGAGAGGTTAATTTTTTTTCAAATTTATGAATAATATTATTATTTAACTGAGGTTTTGGATACACTTAGCGTGTGAACCTATAGACATATTTCTTGATGGAATTAGGTGAAGTAGCCCAAAGTTTAAGGTTATCTTTAGAAACACGCCAAGGCATCCATAGAGAAACACTACTACAAATCGCACTATTAAAAGTGCTAAAAATTAGTTTTATCAGTGCTAAAAAACGTTGATAATCTAAGCGATGTTAAAGGATATCCTTTATAAGTTATATCAAAAAACATAGAAAAAGGATTCCTTTATCAACACTTTCTTTAATGCTGATAAATGGTTCTTTTATCATTTCTTTTTTTAGCACTGATAAAGGACTTTTTATCATCAATTTTTTCTAGCACAGATAAAATTTGAAGAAATTTTTTTTTTCATTTTCACACAACACCCTTTCTCGGCACTCTACATTCCCTCCACTACCCTTAACCCACTCTCACACACCCCCAACCCCCCCCCCCCTTCTCAGCACTTATAAAACCCTTTAACAACGCTCGTGACCCTACCCCTTCCTGATCACCCACCTTCATGCATCTATACATGATCCTATAACCTCCCTTATGTGATTAAAAGTCCTTTACCACTCTGCCAAACTTGTTTTGTTCTATATTTTATGATATTTATATTTATTTATATATATTTATTTACATTTTTTTATTCATATATTTATATAATTAATTTTTGTTTGTTTGTGTGTGCGTATGATTTATATATATATACACTTATATTTATTTTAATATACTATATATTATTATTCATTTATATATATTAGATAATAAATATATATATATATATATGTGTTTATTAATACATACACATGTGTGTATATAAACATTATATATATATTTGTAGATTTAGATATAAATTTTATACATTACATATATATTTATACAAATTTACATAAAATTGTATATTTAGATATAAATTTTTTATAATGTATTTATAAATATTTACTATAAAAACATTTATATACTATATTTAATGATAATGATATTTATAAAAAAAATACATTTATAAATGATGTATATACACAATATTGATACACACACACATACACATATGTACACACACATACACATTTATATTTCTCATATACATGCAAAAATATTTACATATATGTATTTATTTAAATATATTAGAATATACACATAAATATATATTTATTTATTAACATGAAAAAGTTTATGTATAAATATTACATATATAGGTATATATGAATACATGTTAATGCATTTATATAAGGTAAATAAAACAAATAATTTTTTATTTTAAATAAAATGAATAATAAATATTTGTTTCTATATAGTTTATATATTTAAAAATATATGTCTATGTAAATATGCTTAAATATGTATTTATACAATTGATTTATTATATGTATATATAAGAAAATACGCATATATTTAAGTATAGATAAAAATAAAATATCAAAAATGATAAAATATCAAAATCATAATATCTATATGAATGTAAGACTTTGGAATAAATTCATTCTTCACTAAAAAGGGACACAAATACCCTCTTAAACGAAGTTTAAATCACATCAAAAATGAAAAAATTAGGGTATCCCAACTAAAAACTTAGTTTTTGAGGCCTTTTAGGCCTTTTTTCTCCTCAAAAAATATTGAGTGGGTTTTCCCTAATCAAAATGGTGTATATCTCTTCGTAGGCTTTGATTATATATATGGTAGAGCCCAAACAGACACCTGAATCAAAAGTTATAGTCATTTGAAGTTCCAATAATGTTTTCAACTTATGTTAGATCATTAATTTTTTATTTAATTTTTATGTCATACAGTTTTTATTAAATGAATATTAATTGATAATAATTTAAAAGTTATTAATTAATATTATTTTTAAATTATTTTATAAGTCTTTTTTCACTAAATAGCTTATATATAAATTGTAAATACGTATTTGGTCTTATATAAATCATATTTAATAAAATATATAATATTTATATGAGAATGAATATATTTATAAATTAATGTATTATCTTTAATGACATATAATTTTTTTATTAAATATTCCCTTTATCACCGCTACCAAAAAGAGGTGATAAAGGCCCCCTTTATCGATGTTTTTTGTTAGAACTGATAAAGTTTAGTACTGTATTTCGTGTGATTTATAGTAGTGAAAGAAGTTAGTGTTGCAGTAAAATAAAATCACATATGAACACTTTTAGTGTAGTATAATCACTTTATCACAGTATCTCTAATCAAGCAAGTTGCAAACTGGTGTCATCAAACTATGTGCTCGATGTCTATTTCTTTGACTTTCCATAAATTGAACTTGCCTAAAAAACACCATGGAAATGGATTTATTTAGGCTATATAATTTATATCAAATGGCCTGATATATAAAATTTTGTTAAAGGAGGGACAAATTATTTCTATCATTATTAATTAATGAAATATTACTCATGACACACCCAACGTGTCTTACTTAACTATGAACATCTGTCATCGTGATTTTCTTCAATACATCAAAGTATGTGACTCATAACATCCATTAATAATAATATTAAATTATAAGGACCAATACAAATGTTTTTAGATAGTAACATTCAATGGAACATATAAATTTGGATTTCTTACTGGCGAGTCTCGTTCTCATAATCTCCTACACTAGAAATTACCAAGGGTGTACACCATGAGAATATGCCTCAAAGTCCTATAAGTATCCACCCCTAATAGCATGTATCATTTATGTCCCACAAATGATTTCATATGGCTATAGAATATATATTTCAAAATACTTTTGTGGCACTTCTAGGTTCTCCTCATAGTGGGGAACTGCTATGACCTTTCGGTGTGACATTTACTCTTAGGACATTACAACATACTATATCATGTAGAAGAAAAAACATGATGTGATAACTAGTTTATTAATATTCAAAATAATAAATACAAGTAATAATAAAGTACATATAATTTGGTTCAAGGGAACCAAATACAACAATTAATTGAATATATACTATTAGTATTACATTTTACACAAAAATTACACATTCCATCTATAAATAATGTAATACAAAGGTTACTTTGCTCGTTTCCAAATTCAAGATACTCATAATCAATTTTCTTCCACTAAGGAGAGTCTAATGGGTGATGCATTTTCCCATATTCAATTATTATATTTTTATTCCATGCCAATTTTCAAGTGGTTTCCTAAAATCTATGTAGTCATCCAAACCTTAGAATGATAGGAAAGTATCATACACCTTTAAAAGGAATTGATTTGTCTTTCTTGTATCGATTTTCACCACACTTAGGGAATTTTCGAAGTGATTCATGGTCTTTATAAAACAATATAAAATCATTTGGATATGCATGTATTTTTTTAGAGATCATACTCATTGATAGTACCATTCATTTAGAGTTATATGTTCGACGAGGAAGCTCATTTTCTTCTGGTAGAATATCATTTAGGAGATTAAGTAGTTCTATAAAGTCATCGTCACTCCATCTAAATCCAAATTTAACATTATATAACTTCAATACAGTTGAAAATTTTGTACATTTAGTACAACCAGTATACAATGGTCTCTTTTCATAGCTATGTAATTTCTCAAATAACTTTGGACAGTCACAAAGGTTATCTTCAATTCTCATTGTCATTTCTTCCAAATGATCTCCATCTTCATTTACTCTAGTATTCATAAAAAGGGATTAATAAATCATAGTATAATCTCAGTCAGTATATACATTCATTTCTTTCCATGTTTAGTACAATATTTATAGTTTCAATCTACTCCATTGCAAATAAAATGTTCTTCCGGATCTTCTTGATAAATTTTTATTGAATAACAACAATGTAAGCACAGAATAATGATTTGAGAAGGGTTTTATACATACTATATTGAAAACTTGACAAAATCTTTAACTCTGTTTTCATAATATTGTTTCATACAATTATCATTCATTCATTCTCGATTCATATTCATCTTATTAGGTTCATAAATATTCATTTTGTACAATAACTAAACACAAGGTATGAATAAAATGTATATATACATCGATATGTAAATAGATTATCATAATTTGAGTGAAAAATATATAATTATGTAGGTGTGTGTTTTTAGTATCAGGGCGCACAGTAGAAGCCGATCAGCTGGGGATTTTATATTTTTTATCACTGGAGTGGCAGAACTTGTCTTCTCTGATGATCTATGTCATGATATGGTTTGAGAATCTCATGTAGATTAAATAGACCACAAAAAATAAAATAAAATGATTACCTCAGTTTATTTTAAGAATGATTGACTAAATATCAATACCGATAACAATTGCTCGAAGGATCCAAATTTAAACCTCTCTAGATCATCCATACATTCTTTAATAATCTGTACCCTTTTTTTGAATTCTCAAAGCTAGCATGGAGCTTCGATGATCTCTTCATCATCGTGTTGATCACAACGATCGTGTGCCTTTGATATGTCAAAGGTGTCTCAGATTGATCACTCAGGAGAGACCATATCTCTATTGGAAGTGGGAGGATAGAGAGGTTCTCATTCCAAATGAATTAATAATACATGGAATGATAATATCCTCTTCTATTTATAATAGATGCTTCAAATACCCATAAAGGGTTCCATGACCCCCAAAATAAAAATTTCCACTAAATAACAGATTAATAAATAATCATGATGAACTAAACTACAACATAAATGTAACGAACCAAAGTTTTATCAATAGAAAATCCATTATTTTAATTTTTTCATATATTCACATGAAATCAAAACACAATGAACTACTAAGTACTATGTGACCTTTAAACATAATATTGTCACTTATGTGTTTTGAATTTTTAAAATCTGACATACATGGTTGCATTAAGTAAGATATTTCGACTCTGATAGAAGAAATTTAGTTTTTTATGAATAGTAACATACCCTTGTGAATAGTAACATACCCAAATAAATAGTAATGAATAGTAATGAATATTAAATTGGACAAAAAAATAGAAACCTTACCCATGAATGTAAAAATTCAATTTAGACATCTTATAAGTAAAAAAACGATCATAGTATAAGTATTGGTATTTTTGTATCTCATAAATATTTTAATTACAATTTTATGATTAATTTAATAATTTAAAATGGAAATTTATTTTCATAAATTTTTATCATAAATTTTTATTTTATTTTCTTATGTTTATAAGATAATTTTATGGGACCATGATTAATTTTTCAAGGTGTTATAAAATGAGTTATAGTTTTAATGTTGTTTTTTTGAATAAATTGTGATTTTATTTAAAAATAAACTTAATCATATTTAGAAAATTATTTTTGAAACATGGAGTTCATTTTAGGATTCTACACATAAAAAAATTGTTAGGGTGAATTTTTGGTATTTTTCTAAAATACATGATTTTTTTTTGAATAGTAAAATATGATAATTCACAATAAATGCTAAAACCTGAATTTCTGCATCATGCTTGAGTCATGGAAGATGTAAATGGACATTTTTTTCCAAATAATATGCACTTATTATAGTTTTTTGTCATAATAATCATTAATATTGCTTGTCTTATGAGAAAATAATAAACTAATGATTAAAATATTAAGAAAATCCTCCTCCCCTCCACTATAAAAACCACCAACACTCCCCTCTTCTCTTCACTCCTATCAAGCCTTGTTCCTTCCCAAAATTCTGGTCAAATCTCTCCACAAACTCCTACCACACATCTATCATCTCTTAGTATCCTCAAAAGACCAAATCATCTCCCCTTAAGAGGCTCTCAAAGGATATAAACTCAATAGGTAAATTCCTCTATCCGAGATGTGTTAATTTATCACATTCAAGGATGACGAGTTTTCAATTTGATTTACCATATTCTAGAATGGTCATGAAACCATTTTAATTATTTAACCAGATCACAATATATGTATTTTCTCTTATTTAATGTTTTTAATCCTTAAAAATTCACGATGTAAAATAATAATACAAAATAAGTTAATTGTGAGCAAAATCGCCACATTAATCTAAGAGTTTATCATTAATGTTTTATATAATGATTCACCTTCACTCCAAGTAATGAAATTAAATTTATGACAATTTAATATTTTGGATGTCCAATAATGTCATATAACTTCAATTCTAGACAACCACTCTCACCATAAATGTTTATATGTTCTTGTATATAAGTAAACCAAACATGAAACAAACGGACCTGAACAATGAAAATAAACCTCATAACTAATAAAAAAGGTTATGAATGAACTCAAAAAGTTTATAATAAATAATTTACATGTAAAATAGGTTATTTAATTATTAATTAATTAACCTAATTTGATTATTAAGTTCATTAATATTAAGGGGAGAACACCATTAGATTTAAGGTAAGGGATCCTCTCTATTTCACTTTTATTCAAGAATTTACTCTATGTTATACCCATTTATGTATAATTTGTAAAGATAGGGTATGATTTCACATCTTACCCATACTTCCCTTGTGATTTATAAAATATTATAAATCTATTTATCTCTCATTAAGACCTCCTAAGTACACTCGATACCATACCAATATTCCGTAAGGGATTCTACCAGAACTGCCTTTATTCCTTCGTGTTTCTCTAGATTTTTTTTTAACAAAATGAAGTAGTAATTTATTTTTATGTACAACTTATAAATACTATTTATATGATCTAAACTCATGTTTCAAGATTCATCCTTCATTATCTTTTGGTGATATACATTATTTTAAGTGATTCCATTCGCGATACTTCCCAATAAGTAAACTCGTTTTATGGAAACTTCCTGAATCCGTACCCAAATTCAAGTGGAATCTACCATATGTTTTAGTCCACCATTTTTTTTATAAAACTAGTGTTTTTATAATGAAAACCTTCTTGTATCACTTCTGGTTCTGTAAAAAATATTATTCCCTTTTATATTTTAAATTCTTTTAAGTGTTTTCCTTAAAACCGCACTAAAATGTTTTAATACTAAAAATTATTAAATACTATTTTTAAATGTTTTCAATTCTATTTGAAAAAACTTACCATAATATATTCCTATTTTAACTTATTAATGTCCATGTATGTTCTAATTCCTTTCTTTCATGCACACTTTTATGATACACCCATTCATTATGTTTTATCACATGATTAAGATACCCATTTATTTATGTGGGTGCCCTTATGCTTATGATTGTTTATATATGATTTTATATGTGGAAAGAATATTCGTGAACATGTTAAGATATGTGCGCCCAGATAGTTCTCCAATGAATTGGGTAAAATCTAGTCTCATGAGATGTTATGTGCAACAGTCTTGGCAGTTAGCCTTGACTTGTGTTACCATGTGCAACGGTCTTGGTGGTTAACCTTGACTGTACTCCTCTATGTGCAATGAGTCTTGACTCATGATAAAGTCATGATTTATGTTTCTACCACAATACTATTAATTCATGTTTATATGATACCATGTTTATCTTTTATGATTCTATATTCCATTTTATATCATTATTTCGTGATCTCTAACCCTTGTGCTAAAGCCTTATTCTTATGTTTAATCCCATACTGGGATTTTAGATCATCCTTTTGTTCATGCGATCCTCAGGGTACCCTATGCATATGTTTGGGCTCAAATAAAGTTAGGATATATTTATGAATATTAAATAAAGAAGTTTTTTTTAGTCCCATGTTTTATGTTTTATGTACCTGGTTTTCAAATACATTAGACTTCACGGTCCTTAGCTTATACTCTGATGTTTAATTATGCTTAAACCCATGTAATGATATGTGTAAAAGGCTAGGGTCACTATAGTTGGTATTATATGATGGTCTTGTTATTTTTTAAAATTAAGAATAGATCACTTTAGTAATAACCTTAAGGATGAGACTAAGTATAAGAAAACACCACTAAATTTTGGTAAGTATAGAGTAAGTGGTTTATCAAGAAAATAAATCCCTATATGGATACAAATAGGTAAAGGTGGATCTGGAACAGATTTATCTAGGGGTATAACCTGAAAACACCTCTTTAATCTAGACTCGAACAGAAACCGGTGCACAACAATGGGCCTTTTTTCACTCCTAGTTTGACACACCCTGGGGATATGCTTTGGTAAATTCATGAGCTTAGTACAAACCATTATTAAGGGAATAAATAAAATCACCCATAGGAATATAATCTAAGAAATATATCAAGGATAACCTAGATTAAAACATAGTGAATAAAAAGTTAAGATATTCTTCTCCTTTAAAAGTTTATCCTCTTGTGTTCAAAGTTTCTTTTTTTTTATGCTCAATAGATAAGTATTCAATCCCTCTAATTGTACGTTATTTTTATTAGTTAATGGTGGGAAATAGAAGAAAATGTTTCAACAATCAATGTTACAGGGAATGTGAAGATTTTCCTTATGATATGCCTGATATAATAAGAATGGGTGCTCAAAACTTCATGAAAGTACTTTCTCAGCTAGCGAAAGTTATGAATAATAACTTGAATCATGTGGAACACCCTCCTCCTCCAAGGAATGAGCAAGTTTCCATTGAATCCTTCATGTAGTAAAGGCCTCCCATGTTTTGTGCATCATCTGATCCCCTCCTCACTAAATAGTGGATTAACTCCATTGAAAATATATTCTATGATCTCTAGTGCTTAGAAGAAGATACATTTGTACTGGCGGTATATCGTTTTGATGTGAAATTTGATCAGTGGTGGAGACTGATCAAGAATACGAAGCATCAGGAGGAAATTTATTCCATGTAATGGGAGAAATTCAAGATAATTTTTATCAATAAATATTTTCCCCAAACCCTCCATCTCAAGATAGAAAGAGAGTTCTTTGGACTCAAGTAGAAGGAAGATGAGTCAATCAGGGAATATAAATAAAACTTTATAATACTTTCAAGGTACACCTCTGTATTTTTCATGAACACTGAAATCAAGTTGAATCACTTCTTTTGCGGAATAAAGTTGAGTCTAAAAAATGTGTTGGCGATTCGATAATTTGATAGTTATGAGAAGATTTTCCATTGTGTCCTCAAGTTTGATATGGAGATCAGAGTCTCTCAATGGTATTATAGGCCCAGCAATAAGAAGAGAAAAATGGAATCTCATGTGGGCGGTCCTGAAAATAAATTCCATAATGGGAAGATGCTCGATCATCCCACATGTAATAATTGCGAGAAGAAGCATCCGGGGAACATTCTAAAGGGAACCAAGAATTGATTTAAATGTGGAAAGTTGGGACATCTGGATAAAAACTACCTATGTTATATTAAGAATCCTACTGATGTGGAAGAATAAATGAAGGTTCAGATCAACACTCAACCTGTAGTGCAGTGTTACAATTACAAGGATCAAGGGCATTATGCAAACAATTACCCTAAGTCGAGGGTTGTTGGAGGCAATCAACAACATCCTCCACGAAAACAAGGTAGGGATTATGCTATCACTACTGCTGAGGTGGATCCAGACAATGATGTGGTGACAGGTATGCTAGTTATTCATTCAAGAATAAAGAACGTACTATTTGATTCTGGTTCTACACATTCTTTCATATCTTTCAATTTTAGTAGAACTATTCAAAAACCACCTCAAAATTTGAAGGGTAAGTTATCTGTAAGAACAGGGAAGGGGGAAATTCTTGAATCCATGGTTTATAACTCCTCCCCGATTAACCTTTGTGGACTGAATCTCCCATAAAATCTCATAATATTTTCTTTAGTGGAGTTCAACGTTATCTTGGGCATGAATTGACTATATTTATACAAATCCAAGATCAACCGTTGGGAAATGGAGATCACTCTTCACATCCCAAAGCATCCTCCAATTTCTTACATGTGTAAGGAGGAAGATGAATCTATTTTAGAATCAATGTATCATGTGAAGATATTAATAACTTATAATCAAGAATTTCAAGCTCAAATGATTGAGACAAAGGAGAGAATCATGCTTGAATACATTCCAATCATGAGGGATTACACTGATGTATTACCTAAAGAGTTACCTAGTCTTCCTCTTGATCGAGAAGTTGAGTTCTCAATTGAAATTATCCCTATATCTCTACCTATATCAAAGAAAACTTATAAAAAAATCATTGTAGAGTTGGAAGTGATGAATAATCAGTTCCAGGAGAATCTGGAGAAGGGTTTTATATGCCCGAGTGCTTTACTGTGGGGTGTGCTAATCCTCTTTATCAAGAAGAAATATGGATCAATGTGAATTTGTATTGATTATCATGAGCTCAATAAAATCACGATAAAGAAAAAGTATCACCTACATCAGATATATGACTTGTTTGATCAGCTTTGTGGGACCAGTTATTTATCTTAGGTGGACCTTCGGTTGGGATATCACCAATTAAAGGTGAGGAAGGAAGATATTCACAAGAATTACTTTTAAACAAGGTATGGAAACTATGATTTCATAGTGATGGACTTTGTAATCACTAATGCTTTATCAATTTTCATGTATTTAATGAATAGATTCATTAGATATAACCTCGACAAATTTGTGGTAGTCTTTATCAATGATATTATGATATACTCCAAGAGAAATGAGGAACATGAGGAGCATTTGAATAATGTGTTAAAGACTTTGAGAAGGGAGAATATGTATGCAAAGTACAGTAAATGTGAGTTTTGGATAGAGGAAGTATCATTTTGGGGCATGTTATCACCATCAAAGGGATGTTTATAGATCCTTCCAAGACAAAGTAAATTAAAGAGTGGCCCAAACCAATATCTGTAACAGAGATCTGTAGCTTTCTGGGTCTAGCTGGATATTATCGACGATTTGTAAAGAAATTTTTATGATTTTAAAACCCAATGACCAAGATGACATAGAAGGTACTGAAGTTTTTCTGGACTCAAGAATGTGAAGACTGCTTTATAGAGTAGAAAAAGAGGTTAATCATTGTGCCAGTACTCACAATCCCAACAAGTGGATACTCTTTATGGTGTTCAATGATGCTTCAAATAAGGGATTAGGGTGTGTTCTATGGAAAAATGATAAATTTATAGCTTATTCCTCAAGGCAACTGAAAATCCATGAGAAATACTATTCTACACATGATCTGGAGTTGGAGGTTGTGATCTTGGCATTAAAAATATGGCGGCATTATCTCTATGGGGAGAAGTGCGAGATATATACTGATCACAAGAGTATCAAATATATATTCGCACAAAATTATCTTAATATGTGATAGAAAATATGGACATATCTCATCAAGGACTATGACTGCTCAACCCACTACCATCCCGGTAAGGAAAATAAGGTGAGGGATTCTCTAAGTAAAAAGGATCCTGCATCTTTATCAATGATGAGAATTGAAAAGGATCTGATCTTATTATATTTACAGAGGATGTACATGGGAATCATTAAGGGAGGAACATCATCAATCATTTCTCAAATGATTTCTCAACCATCCCTCATAGAGAAAATAAAGGATTCTCAAAGAAAAGATATGGAAATTCTGAAAAGGGTGGAAACTATCAGAAATGGTAAATCCTCGGAGTTCATGATTGATGAGGAAGGAGTTGTAATATTTGGATCACGATTATGTTTACCATCTAATCCAAAGATAAAGAAGGAGATTCTGAATGACGCATATAGCTCAACCTTCTCTATCCATCCAAGGATCACAAAGATGTATCAAGATCTCCAAGAGAACTTTTGGTGGGATAATATAAAGAAGGAGATTGCTGAGTATACATCAAAGTGCCTGGTACGTCAAAAAGTGAAGTATGAAAGACAAAAGTCTAAGGCGATGATGCATCCACTACCCATACCAATATGGTAGTGGGATAACATCAGGATGGAATTTGTAACTAGACTTCCATGGATATCCAGAGGAAACAATGCTATATGGGTCATTGTGGATCATATTTCAAAGATAACTCACTTTATCGCAATTCAAAAGGACTTCTCATTGGATCAAATTGCATGGATATATATCAAAGAGGTGGTAAGGCTTCATAGAGTACCACAATATACTGTATCTGATTGATATCCGATATTCAACTCAAAGTTCTGGAAAAGTCTCCAACATGCTCTAAACACATAACTGAACTTAAGTACGTCATATCATCCTCAAACTGGTGGCCAATCTAAGCGAACTATTCAGACACTGGAAGATATGTTGAGAGAATTTTCTATGAAATTCAAATGAGGATAGGACCAACATCTTCCACTGGTTGAATTCTCCTATAACAACAGTTTCCACTCGATCATCCAAATGGCACCATACGAAGCCCATTATGGGAAAAGGTGCAGAACACCAGTGTGTTGGGATGAAGTCGGTGAGAATAAGCTGCTAGGACCTGAAATGGTCGAAGAAATGGTGGAGAAGTTAAAAACCATTAAACAGTGCATCAAGGAATCCCAAAGTCGACAGAAGAGTTATGCAGACAATCATCAATGAGACCTTGAGTTCAAAGTCAAAGACAGGGTATTTCTGCACATATCTCCATGGAAGAAGGTCATGAGGTTTGGGAAGAAAGGAAAGCTAAGCCCTAGGTACATCAGCCCCTTAGAGATTATTGATCGCATTGGAGCTATAGCCTATCGACTATAACTTCCACCTACCATGGACAAAGTACGCAATGTCTTCCATGTATCCCTTTAGAGTCTGATAGAAGCAACTTAGTTTTTGATGAATAGTAACATACCCTTGTGAATAGTAACATACCCATATAAATAGTAATGAATAGTAATGAATATTAAATTGGACAAAAAAATAGAAACCTTACCCATGAATGTAAAAATAAAATTTAGACATCTTATAAGTGAAAAAACGAACATAGTATAAGTATTGATATTTTTATATGTCATAAATATTTTAATTACAATTTTATGATTAATTTAATAATTTAAAATGGAAATTTATTTTTATAAAATTTAATCATAATTTATTATTTTATTTTCTTATGTTTATAAGATAATTTTATGGGACCATGATTAATTCTTCAAGGTGTTACAAAATGAGTTATAGTTTTAATGTTGTTTTTTTAATAAATTATGATTTTATTTAAAAATAAAATTAATCATAATTAGAAAATTAGTTTTGAAACATAGAGTTAATTTTAGGATTATACACATCAAAAAATCGTTAGGGTGAATTTTTGGTATTTTTCTAAAATACATTATTTTTTTAATAGTAAAATATGATAATTCACAATAAATGCTAAAACTTGAATTTCTACATCATGCTTGAGTCACGAAAGATGTAAATGGACATTTTTTTCAAAATCATATGCACTTATTATAGTTTTTGGTCCCAAGAATCATTACTATTTCTTTTCTTATGAGAAAATAATAAACTAATGATTAAAATATTAAGAAAATCATCCTCCCCTCCACTATAAAAACCACCAACACTCCCCTCTTCTCTTCACTCTTATCAAGCCTTGTTCCTTCCCTAAATTCTTCCCAAATCTCTCCCCAAAATCCTACCCCACATCTATCATCTCTTTGTATCCTCAAAAGACCAAATCATCTCCCCTTAAGAGGCTCTCAAAGGTCATAAAGTCAATAGGTAAATTCCTCTATCCGAGATGTGTTAATTTATCACATTCAAGGACGACGAGATTTCAATTTGATTTACCATCTTCTAGAATGGTCATGAAACCATTTTAATGATTTAACCAGATCACAATATATGTATTTTCTATTATTTAATGTTTTTAATCCCTATAAATTCATGATGTAAAATAATCATACAAAATAAGTTAATTGTGAGGAAAATCGCCACATTAATCTAAGAGTTTATCATTAATGTTTTATATAATGATTCACCTTTAATCCAATTAATGAAATTAAATTCACAAAAATTTAATATTTTGGATGTCCACTAATGTTATATAACTTAGATTCTAGACAACCACTCTCACCATACATGTTTATCTGTTCTTGTATATAAGTAAACCAAACATGAAACAAACGGACCTGAACAATGAAAATGAACCTCATAACCAATAAAAAAGGGTATTAATGAACTCAAAAAGGTTATAATAAATAATTTAAATGTAAAATAGGTTATTTAATTATTAATTAATGAACCTAATTTGATTATTCAGTTCATTAATAGTAATGGGAGAACACCATCGTATTTAAGGTAAGGGATCCTCTCTATTTCACTTTTATTCAATAATTTCCTCTATGTTATTCCCTTTTATGTATAATTTCTAAAGATAGGGTATGATTTCACATCTTTCCAATACTTCCCTTGTGATTTATAAAATATGATAAATCTATTTATCTCTCATTAAGACCTCCTAAGTACACTCAATACCATACCAATATTCCGTAATGGATTCTACCCGAACCGCCTTTATTCCTTCGGGTTTCTCTAGCTTTGTTTTTAGCAAAATGAAGTAGTCCTTTATTTTTATGTACAACTTATAAATACTATTT
The DNA here is from genome assembly GCA_963277665.1 of Viscum album. Lineage (NCBI taxonomy): Eukaryota > Viridiplantae > Streptophyta > Magnoliopsida > Santalales > Viscaceae > Viscum > Viscum album. The sequence continues at coordinate 1,140,608,356 of OY728159.1, read as the reverse complement.
ATATGATCTAAACTCATGTTTCTAGATCCATCCCTCATTCTCTTTTGGTGATATACATTTATTTAAGTGATTCCATCCTCGATACTTCCCAATAAGTAAACTCATTTTAAGAAAACTTCCTGAATCCGTACCCAAATTCAAGTGGAATATACCATATGTTTTAAGCCATCATTTTTTCATAAAACTAGTGTTTTTATAATGAAAACCTGCTTGTATCACTTCTGGTTATGTACAAAATATTATTCCCTTTTATATTTTAAATTCTTGTAAGTGTTTTCCTTAAAACCTCACTAAAATGTTTTAATACTAAAAATTATTAAATACTATTTTTAAATGTTTTAACTTATGTTTGACAACACTTGCCATAATATATTCCTATTTTACCTTATTAATTTCCATTTATGTTCTAATTCATTTCTTTCATGGACACTTTTATGATACACCCATTCATTATGTTTTATGACATGATTAAGATACCCATTTATTTATGTGGGTGCCTTTATGATTATGATTGTTTATATATGATTTTATATGTGCAAAGAATATTTGTGAACATGTTAAGATAGGTACGCCCAGATATTTCTCCAATGAATTGAGTAAAGTTTAGTCTTGTGAGATGTTATGTGCAACAGTCTTGGCAGTTAGCCTTGACTTGTGTTACCATGTGCAACGGTCTTGGTGGTTAACCTTGACTTGTAATCCTCTATGTGCAACGAGCCTTGACTCGTGATAAATTCATGATTTATGTTTCTACCACAATACTATTAATTCATGTTTATATGATCCCATTTTTATATGTTATGATTCTACATTCCATTTTATATCATTATTTCATGATCTCTAACCCTTGTGCTAAAGCCTTATTCTTATGTTTAATCCCTTACTGGGCTTTTAGCTCATCCTTCTGTTCATGCGATCCTAAAGGTAACCTATACATATGTAAGGGCTCAAAGAAAGTTAGGAGATCTTTATGAATATTAAATAAAGAAGTTTTTTTAGTCCCATGTTTTATGTTTTATGTACCTAGTTTTCGGAGACATTAGACTTCATGGTCCTTAACTTGTACTCTGATGTTTAATTATGCTTAAAACCATGTAATGTTATGTGTAAAAGGATAGGGGTCACTATAGTTGGTATTATATGATGGTATGGTTATTTTTTAAGATTAAGAATAGATCACTTTAGTAATAACCTTAAGTATGAGACTAATTATAAGAAAACACCCCTAAATTTTGGTAAGTATAGAGTAAGTGGTTTATCAAGAAAATAAATCCCTATATGGATACAAATAGGTAAAGGTGGATCTAGAACAGATTTATCTAGGGGTATAACCTGAAAACACCTCTTTAATGTAGACTCGAATGGGAACTGGTGCACAAAAATGGGCCTTTTTTCACTCCTAGTTTGACACTCCCTGGGGATATGCTTTGGTAAATTCATGAGCTTTAACAAACCATTATTAAGGGAATAAATAAAAGAACCCATAATAATATAATATAAGAAATATATCAATGAAAACCTAGATTAAAACATAGTGAATCACAAGTTAGGATATTCTTGTCCTTTACAAGTTTAACCCCTTCTGTTCAAAGTTTCTTTTTTATGCTTAATAGATAAGTATTCAATTCCTCTAATTGTACGTTATTTTTATTAGTTAATGGGGGGAAATAGAAGAACACATGTCAATAATAAATGTTATATGGAATGTGAATATTTCACTAACGATATGCCTAATATAATGAGAATGGGTGCTCAAAACTTCATGACAGTACTTGCTCAGCTGGCTCAAGTATGAATAATAAATTGAATCATGTGGAACACCCTCCTCCTCCAAGGAAAGAGCAATTCTCCATTGAATCCTTCTTATGGTAAATGCCTCCCATGTTTAGTGGATCATCTGATCCCCTCCTCACTAAATAGTGGATTAACTTCATTGAAAATATATTCTATGTTCTCCAATGCTTAGAAGAAGAAAATGTCGTACTGATGGTATATTGTTTTGATAGGGAAAGTTGATCAGTGGTGGAGACTGATCAAGAATATGAATCTCCAGGAAGAAACTAATTCCATGGAATGGGAGGAATTCAATAGAATTTTTTTCAATAAATATTTTCCCTGAACCCTTTATCTCAAGATAGAAATAGAGTTCCTTGGACTCAAGCAGAAAAAATATGAGCCAATCGGGGCATATAAAGCAAACTTTACAATACTTTCAAGGTATGCCTCTAGATTTTTCATGAACACTGAAACCAAGGTGGATCGCTTATTTTTCGGACTAAAGCTGAGTCTACAAAAAGTGTTGGTGATTCGAGACTTTGACAGTTATGAGGATATTGTCCATTGTGTCCTCAAGTTTGAAATGGAGATCGAAGACTCTCAATGGTATTGTAGGCCCAACAATAAGAAGTGGAAAATGGAATATCATGTGGGCAGTCCTGCAAATAAATTCCATAATGGGAAGAATATCGATCATCCCATGTGTAATAATTGCAGGAAGAAGCATCCAGGGAACTTTCTAAAGGGAACCAGGAATTTCTTTAAATGTGGAAAGTTGGGACATCTAGATAAAAACTACTGATGGTATATGATGAATCCCACTAATGTGGAAGAAGAAAGGAAGGTTCAGATCAACACTCAACATGTATTGCAGTGTTACAACTGCAAGGATCAAGGGCGTTATGCAAACAATTACCCTAAGTCGGGGGTTGTTGGAGGAAATCAACAACATCCTCCACCGAAACAAGGAAGGGCTTATGCTATCACTACTTCTGAGGTGGATCCAGACAATGATGTGGTGACAGGTATGATAGTTATTCATTCAAGAATAAAGAACGTACTATTTGATTCTGTTTCTACACATTCTTTCATATCTTTCAATTTTAGTAGAACTATTCAAACACCACCTCAAAATTTGAAGGAAAAGTTATCTGTGAGAACAGTGGATGGGGAAATTCTTGAATCCATGGTTTATAAATCCTCCTAGGTTAACGTTTGTGGACTGAATATCCCATAAAATCTCGTAATATTTTCTTTAGTGGAGTTCAACGCTATCTTGGGCATGAATTGACTATCTTTATACAAATCCAAGATTAACTATCTGGAAAGGGAGATCACTATTCACATCCCAAAGCATCCTCCGATTGTTTACAAGTTTAAAAAGAAAGATGAATCTATTTTAGAATCAATGTCTCATGTGCAAATATTAATAACTTATAAGAAAGCATTTACAGCTCAAATTATTGAGACAAAGGAGAGAATTAGGCTTGAATACATGCTCATCGCGAGGGATTACACTGATGTATTCCCTAAAGAGTTACCCAGTCTTCCTCCTGATCAAGAAGTTGAGTTCTCAATTAAACTTATTACTAGATCTCTACCTATATAAAAGACACCTTATAACATGGTCTTCATAGAGCTGGAAGAGATGAATAATTAGTTCCAGGATAATCTGGAGAAGGGTTTTATATGCCTGAGTGCTTCACCATGGGGTGCACTAGTCCTCTTAGTCAAGAAGAAGGATGGATCAATGTGCCTTTGCATTGATTATAATGAGCTCAATAAAATCACAATAAAGAAAAAGTATCACCTAAATCAGATATATGACTTGTTTGATCAGCTTCGTGGGACCAGTTATTTCTATAAGGTGGACCTTCGGTCGGGATATCACCAATTAAAGGCGAGGAAGGAAGATATTCCCAAGATTGACTTTCAAACAATGTATGGAAACTATGATTTCATAGTGATGACCTTTGTAATCACTAATGATTTAGCAATTTTCATGGATTTAATGAATAGAGTCATTAGATATTACCTCAACAAATTTTTGGTAGTCTTTATCAATGATATTCTGATATACTCCAAGAGAAATGAGGAACATGAGAAGCATTTGAATACTATGTTAAAGACTTTGAAAAGGGAGAAGATGTATTCAAAGTACAGTAAATGTGAGTTTTGGGTAGAGGAATTATCATTTTGGGGAATGTTATCACCAGCAAAGGGATGTCTATAGACCCTTACAAGACAAAGGAAATTAAAGAGTGGCCCAAGCCAACATCTGTAACAGAGATCTGTAGCTTTCTATGTCTAGCTGGGTATTATCGACGATTTGTGAAGAACTTTTTACGATTTTCAAACCCAATGACCAAGCTGACATAGAAGGTGGTGAAGTTTGTCTGGACTCAACAATGTAAAGACTGGTTTAAGGAGTTGAAAAAGAGGCTAATCACTATGTCAATACTCACACTCCCAACAAGTGGATAACTCTTTGTGGTGTACAATGATGCTTCAAATAATGGATTAGGGTTTTTTATAATGAAAAATGATAAAGTGATATCTTATACCTCAAGGCAACTGAAAATCCATGAGAAAAACTATTCTACACATGTTCTGGAGTTGGAGGCTGTGATATTTACATTAAAAATTTGGCGGCATTATCTCTATGGGGAGAAGTGTGAGATATATACTGATCACAAGAGTCTCAAATATATATTCGCATAAAAATATTTTAATATGTGATAGAAAATATAGATAGAGCTCATTAAGTATTATGACTGCTCAGTCAACTACCATCCCGGTAAGGCAAATAAGGTGGCGGATGCTCTAAGTAAAAAGGATCCTACATCTTTATCAATGATGAGAATTGAAAAGAATCTGATCATATTATATTTACAGGGGATGTACATGGGAATCATTAAGGGAGGAACATCATCAATCATTTCTAAAATGATTTCTCAACCATCCCTTATAGAGAAAATAAAGGATTCTCAATGAAAAGATATGGAAATTCTGAAAAGGGTGGAAGCTATCAGAAATGGGAAATCCTTAGAGTTCATGATTGATGAGGAAGGAGTTGTAAGATTTGGATCACGATTATGTGTACCATATGATCTAGAGATAAATAATGAGCTTCTGAATGATTCATATAGCTCAACCTTATATATCCACCCAGGGAGCACAAAGATGTATCAAGATCTCCAAGTGAACTTTTGGTGGGATAAAGATTGTTGAGTATACATCAAAGTGACTGGTACATCAACAATTGATGTATAAAAGAAAGAAGTCTAAGGGGATGATGAAACCACTACCCATACCAACATAGTAGTGGGATAACATCACCATGGACTTTTTAACTAGACTTCCAAGGATATCCATAGGAAACAATGCTATATGTGTCATTGTGGATCGTATTTCAAAGACAACTCACTTTATCAAAATTCTGAAGGACTTCTCATTAGATCAACTTGAATGGATATATATCAAAGAGGTGGTAAGGCTTCATTGATTACCACTATATGTTTTATCCGATTTATATTCGAGATTCACCTTGAAGTTCTGAAAAAGTCTCCAACATTCTCTAAACACTGAACTGAACTTCAGTACGGCATATCATCCTCAAACTGGTGGCCAATCTGAGCGAACTATTCAGACACTGGAATATTTGTTGACAGAATGTTCTATGAAATTCAAAGGAGGATGGTACCAACATCTTCCACTAGTTGAATTCTCCTATAACAACAGTTTCCACTCGATCATCCAAATAGCACCATACGAAGCCCTTTATGGGAAAAGGTGTAGAACACCGGCGTGTTGAGATGAAGTTGGTGAGAGTAAGCTTCTAGGACCTAAAATGGTTGAAGAAATGGTGTAGAAGGTAAAAACCATTCAACAGCGCATCATGGAAGACCAAAGTAGATAGAAGAGTTATGCAGACAATCGTCGACGAGACCTTGATTTCAAAGTTGAAGACATAGTATTTCTATACATATCTCCATGGAAGAAGGTCATGAGGTTTGGGATGAAAGGAAAGATAAGTCATAGGTGCATCGTCCCCTTAGAGATTATTGATCGCATTGGAGTTGTGGCCTATCGACTAGAACTTCCACCTACCATGGACAAAGTACGCAATGTCTTCCATGTATCCCTTTTAAAGAAGTACATACCAGACCCTTCACATGTACTCTCTTCAAAGGTGGTATAGTTGGAGAATGATCTTTCATATGAGGAGAATTCATTAAAGATATTAGATCATATAGATAAATTTCTACATAACAAGACTACTCACATAGCCAAAGTACTGTGGCAGAACCATAAGTACAAAGATGCAGCATGGGAACTAGAGGAGGCAATGAAGGAAAATTACATGCACTTGTTTATAGCTTAAAATGAAAAAAAATTAAGGTGAAATTCATAGGGGGGAATAATGTAATGACCCAATGTTTTATCAATGGAAAATACCTTATTTTAATTATGTCAAATAATCACATAAAATCACAAAACAATGAACTATTAAGTACTATGTGACCATTAAACATAATATTGTCACTTTTGTATTTTGAATTTCAAAAATCTGACATACACAGTTTCTTTCATTAAGATATTTAGAGTCTGATAAAATCAACTTAGTTTTTGATGAATAGTAACATACCCTTGTGAATAGTAACATACCCTTATGAATATTAATTAATATTAATGAATAGTAAGTTGGACAAAAAAATAGAAACTTTACCCGTGAATGTACAAATACAATTTAGACATCTTATACGATCATAGTATATGTATTGGCATTTTTGTATGTCATAAATATTTTAATTACAATTTTATGATTAATTTAATAATTTAAAATGGAAATTTATTTTCATACAATATAATCATAAATTTTTATTTTATTATCTTATGGATATAAGATAAATTTATGGGACCTTGATTAATTTTCCAAGGTGATATAAAACAAGTTAGAGTTTTAATGTTTTTTTTTGAAAAAAATTATGATTTTATATAAAAAATAAATTAATCATATTTAGAAAATTAGTTTTTTAAAATGGATTTTATTTTTTTATTTTACACATCAAAAAATTGTTACAGTGAATTTTTGGTATTTTTCTAAAATACATGAATTTTTTATGAATAGTAAAATACAATAATTCACAATAAATGCTAAAACCTGAATTTCTACGTCATGATTGAGTCATGGATGATGTAAATGTCCATTAGTTAGAACTCACGTGCACTTATTACTGTTTTTAGTCCCAAGAATCATTACTATTTCTTGTTTTATGAAAAAATAATAAACTAATTATTAAAATATTAAGAAAACCATCCCCCCCTCCACTATAAAAACCACCCACACTCCCCTCTTCTCTTCACACCTCTCAAGTATTGTTCCTTCCCTAAATTCTGCCCTAATTCCTCCCCAATATTCTCCCCCACATCCAAAAACCCTTGGTCTCCTCAAAAGACCAAATCATCTCCCCTTAAGAGGCTCTCAAAAAAGATAAACTCAAGAGGTAAATTCCTCTATCCGATTTTTTATTTTCTTTGAAGTTATTTTCTTTTATTTTTTCATTACTCACCTCCCTTCACCCAAATGGTATGATAAATATAGTAACATAAGTGTACTGTAATTTTTTTATTCTAATGGTATAATTCATTATGATCTCTCCTTCCCCCTTCTTTTATATTAAAGAAACAAGAACACCGTCCGAGATGTGTTAATTTATCACATTCATAGACGAAGGGTTTTTAATTTGCTTTAACATCTTTTAAACTGGTCATGAAAACATTTTAATGGTTGAACCAAATCATAATATATGTATTTTATCTTATTTAATGTTTTTTAATCCTTATAAATTCATGATGTAAAATAATAATACAAAATAAGTTAACTGTGAGCAAAATCACCACATTAATCCAAGTGTTTATCATTAATGTTTATATAATGGTTCACCTTCACTAAAAGTAATCAAATTAAATTTACAACCATGTAATATTATTTATTTTCACTAATTTTATATAACTTTAATTATATACAACCACTCTCACCATACATGTTTATCTATTCTTGTATATATGTAAACCAAACATGAAACAAACGGACCTAAACAATGAAATTGAACCTCATAACCAATCAAAAAGGTTATGAATGAACTCAAAAAGGTTATAATAAATAATTTAAATGTAAAATAGGTTCTTTAATTATTAATTAATGAAACTAATTTGATTATTCAGTCCATTAATATTAATGGGAGAACACCATTGGACTTAAGGTAAGGGATCCTCTCAATTTCACTTTTATTCAAGAATCTCTTCTATGTTATGCCCTTTTACGTATAATTCCTAAAGATGGGGTATGATTACTCACCTTCCCCATAATACCGTAGTGATGTATAAAAGATGATAAATCGCTTTATCTCTTATTAATACCTCCTAAGTACACCTGATACCATGCTGATATTCTGTAAGGGATTCTACCTGAACCACCTTTATTCTTTCGGGTTTCTCTATCTTTCTTTTTACCCAAATGAAGTTGTATTTTATTTTTATGTAAAACTTATACATAATATTTATATGATCAAAGATCATGTTTCAAGATCCATACCTCATTCTCTTTCAGGGATATACATGCTTTTAAGTGATTTCCTCCTCAATACTTCCCAATAAGCAAACTCGTTTTAAGGGAACTTCCTGAATCCATACCCAAATTAAAGTGCACTCTACCATATGTTTCAAGCCACCATTTTTTTCATAAAAACAATGTTTTTATTATGAAAAACTACTTGGATCACTTCTGGTTTTTTACAAAATGTTATTCCCTTTTATATTTTAAATTCTTGTAAGTGTTTTCCTTAAAACCGCACTAAAATGTTTTAATACTAATAATTCTTACAAACTCTTTTTACATGTTGTCAATTATGTTTGACATCAATTACCATGATATATTACTATTTAACATTATGAATTTCCATGTATGTTCTAATTATTTTCTTTCATAGGCACTATTATGATAAACCCATTCATTATGTTTTATAACATGATTAAGATACTCATTTCTTTCTGTGGGTTATCTTATGCTTGTGATTTTTTGTGTATGATTTTATATGTGGAAATAATATTCATGAACATTTTAATATGGTTACGCCTAGATAGTGATCCAATGCATTGGGTAAAGTTTAGTCTCATGAGATGTTATGTGCAACAGTCTTGGTAGTTAACCTTGACTTGTGCTCCCCTATGTGCAACGAGCCTTGACTCATGATAAAGTCATGATTTATGTCACTGCCACAATACTATGAATTCATGTTTATATGATCTCATGTTTATATTTTATGATTCTATATTCCATTTTATATCATTATTTCATGATATCTAACCCTTGTGCTAAAGCCTTATTCTTATGTATAATCCATTATTGGGATTTTAGCTTATCCCTTTATTCATGTGATCCCCAGGGTAACCTATGAAGATGTAAGGGATAAAAGTAAGTTAGGATTTATTTATTAAGATTAAATAAAGAAGTGTTTTTTTAGTCCCATGTTTTATGTTTTATGTACCTAGTATTAAAAGAAACTATACTTCACAATCCTTGGCTTGTACTCTGATGTTTAAGTATGCTTAAAATCATGTAATGCAATGTATAAAAGGCTTGGGTATCTATAATAAATAATATTTATATTTAATCAAATACCTATAATATATATTAAATATATTATGTGATAAACCTAAGTCATTAACTCAACTTGTAATTCCTACTAATATTAAATGAACCTTGAATATTAAAATAATATCCATTCAAATAATATTATTCCTCATGCTTACTTAAACACTTGTAAATAATTTTAATAAATAAATTCAACCCAATTATTCTATACTAATATATTAATGAATTTTTTGATTTATTGGTGATTGATAAAACTTGGACAACTCTCAGACCCTGTGGTGAATCCCACTATGTCCTATATACCTATTCACCAAAATAGGGAATATTCTTGAATATGTTATTATGTGTAAGCCTCTAGGACCTTATCTTGATGGTATTTAATAGAATTAATAGACCAAGAGTGAAGTCTAGAAACTCATTAAGGCCCCTAAAGAGACAAATAATATTCATAGCAACGACAACCAACTTACAAACACACACTATGTAATATAATCTCTTTGTCATTCAATATCTCATAAAGCAGGATACACACTTGTGTCATCGTCCTTTCTTGATTTATTATTTATTGATATAATTGAATGTATTTTCCCTTGTCTACCATGGTCGTGGATTTTTGGAACTCATTCCTATTCCAACTACTTATTCATCTATGGCATTGAATAAAACCAAGTAAATATTTCTCCCACTATATCAAATAGAGATGTTCACCCTTTTATAGAAATTAAATCTATCACTTGATTATGGATTTACTATTATAGGGATTTATATAATATCCTAAGAAACTTTTAGGATAATCATAATATATGCACATTGTGTTTTTTCTAATGTAAGTTTTTTTATATCCTAACAAGCTCTTTGCATCTAAACATGTTTTCTTATGAAAATGGATCTATATCATACTAATACTCATATGATATCCATTTTTCATTATAGTTGGAATATTATTGTAGGATAACGCCGTTGTTTTTTATGACTGTATTGAAAATAATTGAATTCGCTATAATGCATATATGTCACAACATTTATTCTCCTTTATTTACATCATGTATGTGATGCATGTAAGGAAATGTGAATTTATGAATTACTCTATGATACTTTTTTTATCAATGTTAACATGTAATACTCATCATAAATACACCTTATTAGTATCATATCCCTGATGTTGATAAGGTAATGTTCATTTAGTAATTACTCCATGCTACATTATATTGATCAATGAATTCTTGGTCAAGATATTCTTTGGCACACCATCCTAAAGAAACTCATATATTTTGGCCATGAATATACCATACTTCACTTTATCATTCATTAAATAATTAAATGGATATTATGAAGTATTCTTACCACTAACTTAACCTTAGAATACTTCATGCTCTCTAGCTAAACTAGTTTTGAAAGCTTTGTGGATTACCTTTACTTTTAAAGGTTTCTTTGTGTAAAACTAAATATATAAGTGTGTTGATAGTACCTAAGGTCTTTAAATCCAAAGAGTCTAAAACCATACTTGGTATATCCTTGAAAACTATTTATTTTTTCTTGAAAAAGTATCATCTTGCCACAACTGGATATATAAGTCTTACATTTTATATTCATCGGGTATTTCCAATGATTCAAGCATTATTGAACTGTTAGTTGATTATTTAAACACTACAAACAACATTCATTCCAAAACTAAAATAATTTTACCTTTTGTACAATGGACATGATATTAATTTTTTTAATTCTCAATAATGTTTTATAAGAATCATTAACATGGAAATTATAAGTTGTTTACTTATCTATGCTAACGTAGGAATCGCCCTTCTTAGTCGGTTGGAGAACACACCATACTTCTAGTAGAGTTTCTTAACTTACTTGGTTTTTGTATTCAAATACAAATATATGATAGGAATATTTTATTTAATACCTAGTAATTATAAAATAAACATTACTTTTAATTGATGAATATACCTGAATAAGAAGCGCTTACTTGCTTATTTAATTCATTTCATTGCATTTAAACATTTAAGGACATGTTTCATGACATGAATAATAAATAACCACTTATTTAATACCACTTTTATTTGAAAAACATTTAAAATGTGCCTTTGGTGTCACTCTTTCCTTTGGATTTTTTCACCTTTTCTTTCAACATGTTCACTATAAGAATTAAAGATTATCTGTTTAAAATGTTTCTATTGATTGGAAAACCTTACCTAGAAGGTAACAAATCATTTTATCCATACTGTTAATTTTTGTAATGTTAAACAAAATTGGAGTATATGGGTGAAAATGATATGAGAAAAGGATATATTAAAATATCATGATATATATTTCAATTTACACATATCTGGTTTAATTATCGCCTATTCATATTTTCTCTTCACTTTATCCTCACAAGCTTCTCAGAGATGAGACTACATGTAATATCATCCATGTATTGATTTTTTATCCACAAATCACATTGGACATTGATGAGAGAATTATGATATAACCATCATCTTCATCATTCTTGAGTCTCATGTAAGAAATTTTTACACCCTCACTTCCTGAGGTGACTTAACATGTATTAGGGATATCGGCACCTTGAATTTTCGATATCAAGCACCTGTATTACTCTTGGAAACTCGTATTAGTGTGAACATTTACTTTTTCTGTTGTATATCATAGTATTTATTATGGTATTATTTTTAATTTTCTATAAAAATAAATGTATGATATTAAAAATTTTATCTTTATTACCAATTAATTAAATCATTAAATGTATTTCACTATTTTATCAAACTCTATAAACCCTTTAAACTAGAATCAGAAACTCAGTTGCTTAAGTATTCTAGTCGTAATGATCCTTAAACCGCCCCTTATGGTATACAATATTTGTCTATGCCACTACTTTAAGATTTTAATGTAGGAATTTGTCTAAATAATCGTATTAACTCGCGGCTCCTTTATATATTAAGTGAAGTCCCAGCTTCTAAAACCATAATTATGATTTGCTCAATGTTTGCCTATAAATTTGCATCAAGATGCTTTGGATACTTCTTTTCTACTAACTTCAGTTAAGTCAACTCATCATTATCATAAGAACTCTATGATAATTGGAGGCACCCTCAACTTTGGCTGACGAGCACCCCGAACACCCGGTTTTGTTCAAATTCAAATGATAAAAGGCATTTGAGACATAATATTTTTGTGAGGGTTTTTTAATATATTTTGATAAATTTAATTCATTTCTATTAATCTTTTCACTCTATGTTGTCACACTCACAACTGAACATTAATAGAAAAACACTAATCACATCTTTATGTTATTTTTGTTTATTATTTTATGTGATATTTCAGTAAACATTCACATGCATAAAATACTAAACAAATTCATAAAGGAAATAATTTTCCTCAATTGGTCTTGAGAATCTCATTGTGATTGATCTATTTTAAAAATGAATGAATCAATAATGACCTAGAGGTTTTCATTCCTAATTTGAGACATGAATTGAATTGCAACTCGCCCCTAATCTAGTGTATTCACTTCTCATCTGGAGTACCACATCTCCTAAGTGGGGTCTGCATCTTATAACATCACCATTAACTATACATGTATACTCACACATGGACGAAGGGGTCCATGGAGTGTAATATATAATAGATAAAATGGACATGCATACCCTTATACATATTGAACAAAACGACAATGCACAAACCGACATTTGATTATCTACTTATTACAATCATCACATGCATGTAATAAATAATTAAAGTCATTAACCAAGACATATAAAGATATTTCCACTAGCTCAAGATAGGATGGTATAAAAATAAATGTGTGATAAAATAAAATTACAATAAATTTAAAGTATGAGGGTATTCAAATGAATTAAATGTATTATATAAATTCAAATAATTTATTTTATCTGGTCCCTTAACTAATTTAATTTTAATTCCCAAAATTAAATTAATTAATTAATTAATTTAATATTAAACTTAAATTAGTATCTTAGAATATTAAAAATATAATTATTTTCAAACCAAAAAATAATTTTAATTAATTTAATTTAATATTAAAATTAAATTAATTAATTCCCGATTATATTAATTTAACTCGGGCCCTGAAAACCTTGTCTGCACCCATTGAAGATCAGGCTGAAACCTCATAAGCCCATAATGGGTCATGAAAACCATGTGCAAGGGTGTTATGGTTCAAGTCTATCAGCCTAGACCCATTCTGAGTCGGGTCAACCCACCCCAAACCCATTGAGGGAAAAATTAGGGTTTTGCGGTGGTTTACCTCTCTGTTGGAGTGTCTATCAGCCTAGACCCATTCTGAGTCGGGTCAACCCACCTCAAAACCATTGAGGTAAAAATTAGGTTTGTGCTGTGGTTTACCTCATAAGCCCATAATGGGTCATAACACCCTTTCACGGGGTTTTCATGACCCATTATGGGCTGACAGTGAGGATGGTTCATGATATCCCTCACTATCACCTAGTGGTCGGTGTGAAGGTTTTTGAGGATGGTTCATGATATCATTCTGGTGTAGCCAGGTGACAGTGAGGTAGAGCAGTGAGGAAGATGGCTGAATCCAGCTGGCTCAGGCTTGGTAGAGGGCGACATGATAGCATCTACATGACCGACTAGTCTGGGCAAGGGGAAGGTGACTCGAGGAGGCTGAATATCAACTGAAAGGGGGTGTCTATAGAATCCAAGTGAGGTTGGACGACTTCTGTGTGGAGGCAGTGGCAAAGGGGTGGCTGCCTGATGTAGTGATCAGGGCTCACAAAAGGGAGGTGATGTCAGGCATGGAGGAGGTTGTAGTTCAGGGAGGTGGCTAGGATGGTCGGCACCCTTGAAGGAGGAGAGTCCCATATGGTTATCTTCTATAGGAAGATTTGACCCCCCCTCATAATTTTAATATTTTTTATTTCTAAAAGACTATCAGTGGCCCTTTTGAAAACATAAAATATGTTGCCCTTTTCTTTAAAAAAATCCACATATGGATTTTATTGTGGAAAACCAAATAAGATCCATGATAATACACCCTTAACCCGAACAAAAAATAAGATTAATTTTTTATTAAAATAAAAAAATGAGTCCACATGGATGTGGAAATGTGGCTGCCGGCTGGAGTAAATCCGACCATTGAATTCCAACCGGTTCCTTCCTGGGAAAATAACGAATCACCAGAATTAATCTTTTCTGGAAATTCAATTATATTTAAATACATATTTAAAATATTTTTTCATATTTTTAATATCCAAAAAACCCAATTCTGATCCATTTTTTTTTTCAAATGGCCATAACTTGCTCATCCGAGATCGGATCAAAGCACAGTTAGATCCATTGAGATTGACGTCAAACTCTATACTTTAACTTAAAGAAAATTAATTATTTTTGGATTAGAAAATACACATTATTTCTCTTATTCAAATTATCAATACTAGGGAATGCAGTGATAGCTAGTGGACTGGGGATTTAAAAAAATTATCACCAAAGTGATGAAACCTTGTCATCTCTGGTGGTTCGAGCCTCGGTACGGTCCAATGATCTCTCATGGATTAAAGAGATCACATAAAATAAAATAGAATGAGAACCATGTTTGATTCAAAGCATGATCAACTATAGATTTTTGATAGCAACTGTTATTCAAAGGATCCAAAGTTGAACCCCTCTAGATCATCCACACACACTCCAAGAATCTACACGCATTTCATTCATCAAATTCTGGGTGCTATCTCATAGCTCCAATGATCACTTTGATTTTGTAGAGATCACTACAATTCTGAGCCTTCGATCTATCGAAGTCCTCTTATATTGATCGATCGAAGGAGACCATATCTCTCTAGGAAGAGGGAGTAGAGAGTGGAGATCATTCCTATTGAATGAACAGTACATTGAATGAGCCTCTCCTCTATTATTTATAGTGGATCCCTCAAATACCTAGAAAGGGTTCTCCCGACCTAGAATTAAAATGTCCACTAAATAAAAAATAAATAAATAAATATGTCAAAATATATTTCATCATAAATATCATTTATATTTTATCACATATCTGTAATATATATTAAATATATTACGTGATAAACTTGAGTCGTTAACTTAGCTCATAATTCCCACTAATATTAAATGAACCCTGAATATTAAAATAATATTCATTTGAATAATATTATTCCTTGTATTTAATTAAACACTTATAAATACTTTTAATAAATAAATTCAACCTAATTATTCTATACTTGAATAATAATGAATTTATTTATTTATCGGTGATCAATAAAACTTAGACAACTCTCAGACCACATGTTGGGGCCCACCATGTTCTATATACCTATTCACCAAAATAGGGAAAATTCTTAAATACGTTATTGTGTGTGATGCTTCAGGACCTTATCTTGGTATCTGTGAATATAATTCACAAACCAAAAGTGGATTCTAGCAACCCATCAAGGCCCCTAAAGGGAAAAGTAATAGTCATACCTACGAAAACCAACCTATGAACACACACTTTTTAATATAATCTATTTGTCATTTGATATCTCATAAAGAAGGACACACACTTGTGTCATTTTACTTTCTTACTTTATTATTTGCTGATCTAACTAAATGTATTAACCCTTGATTACCATAGTCATGGATTTATAAAGGTGTTACCATCCTGATCAACCAAGATCGATATATTTCTTCCTCAACTCTGAAGCAACAAATTCTATCTTACTCATTCAACCAATGTCATACCACCAATGATGCACCCAACACAAGCTACATCACCACAATTTCATTATCATAGTTTTTTACTTTCATCAATCTATGTGATCAAATGAAACATATTGATAATGATCTCAAGTTAGGATAGCAATACACATGTCTTTAGATAATAATAACAAATGATATCTGAAATATGTGGTGTTCCTATTAGTGGGTATTTCCTCATAATCTCACCTACCAAAGATCACCAAGTAAGAAATTCATTAGGAGAAGTTTCAATACTTATGAGCCTACAGCACCTGATATTCATACATCAATTGTATCCAGTTGGTATGATGTATCTAGACTATATGACATATGTTTAAGATTAATATCATAGTATCTCAAGTTTCTTATTATAGAATGGGATCTACTATAACCATTTGATATGACAAATAATCTATGGACATTACCATTAAATAGTAGACGTGGAAATTTCTACACTATAATGGTAAGTGTACGTCATACATATCTCACTTTATACTTGAAATGGTAATTTAAAAGTACTATATAGTTGGGTCTAGGGAACCATTACTAAAACATGTGTATCTAAACATATTTTTATATAAATATATAAAGCCTATGTTTCAAATAATTATAGAATATTCATAATAATAGGGTAAAGTTATTGATACTTCTCATAAATTTTATTATTTTCCTAAGAAAAAATTTATACTCACTTTGGACACTCAAGGAATCAATGAAAACAAAATTTATAATGAAAAAAATGGATATAAAATTATAGTTTTATCATGAAATAGTGTCATATGATTATAATAAATAGTTTTTTTGATAATGTGGCTTAATTATTCTACCCTTAATAAATTTAGTTATATATATAATATGTATATGTTTAAATATATATTGATTCAATTAAATTTATTGTATTTTATTATACATTTGTTAATATATACATATATACATATATATCTGTGTGTGTGTGTTTATAAATTTATATATTTTTTATATATACATATATATAATAAGTATATATTTAAATATATATAGATTAATTTAAATTTATTTTATTTTATTATATATTTGTTAATATATACATATATACATAAACACATGCAGGAAAAACCCTGCAAATCAAAGTGAAGGGTAGTCTTGTATTCCAAAATACTAAGACGAGAGGGAACCCTATATATCCAAATTAAAAACACCATGGATAGAGGAAAATAATTTCTCAACACACATTGAAAAATATTATTGAATAGAGGATTCAAATATATATTTTCATAGATCAATTATAGGGGAAGAAGAACAAAAAATTATGAAATAATGAAATATCGATTAAAAAAGAGCACAAAGAATCACATACCTTCATATTTGGGAGTGTGGCGATCTGACCCAAAAGATCAGATCTGGTGTCTGCTATCAATTACATTAACATTATTACAAGGAATCAAGCCCTGAAGGACCAAAGAGTTCAGCAGTCTTGGTAAACTAGATACATACATGAGTCTTCTATTACAAAATAATACACTAATTACAACATAATTTTTTTCTTCACCTTTTCCTTTCTAGGTTAAAAACTTTATTCCATTTATTGTATCCTTGAAAATATTTCTTAGTACACTTCTTGGATTCTTGGGGAGAGTAAATAAAATAAGGGTGAGCTCAAATGCTCAGTAAGGTTAAGTAAATTATAGCGAAAGCAATAATGAATCAATGAGAATAAATTAATGTGACATAGTAAATAACTGAACACACATGCCATATAATCAATAAACTAAAATGATAAATAATATGGGAAGATAATAAATGAAAATATATTCCATTAAAATAACTAGATAATGAAAAATAAATATGGAAAGGCTAGAAACTTAAACACATGTAATTAATAAATAAAATGATAATGAAATGAATCCATATATATGTCGATGCAAAATCTCATGGATAATAATAATTGAGTCTAAATGAAGGGAATACTTAATTATTGGTTGTCATGTCTTAAGAACATGAAAACCTATTCCATCAAGACCTTTCACAAGATGGTTTAAATTCAGGGTAGAAAACCAGTCAATTTGTGCAACTTATTTGTCTCATGAGACTATTGATGCATAAAGGGGATATATAAAGTTTTCACCCCACACATCATTGTCCGTCCAAATCATTACTCATATTTAATAATCAAAAAAAAAATTCCTCATCAAAGAACCATATTGAATGAGAAATACAGATTTATCAATAATTCACCAGTTAATCAAATAATTTTCAAAGTAAACATCGTATGTAAAATGGTATACGGTTTAGGAATTAGTATTATCCATGATAAATGATATGGGTAATTAAGGGAAATTCAATACTCAATGATCATATGAAATTGAATATTTCAAAGGGACTAACAAGGAATTCAAGGAAGTAAATATAAATACTTTCCTTAATAAAATCAATCAAAAACCATCCAGAGAAAGGATATAGATGGTATCAATACAAAATAACCCAAGTGGATAAAAAATAGAGGGTTGCTGTCATTGATTAAATAAAAAAATAACTTTAAAAAATTATGGAGGAAAATATCCCATTCTTTGACAAAACTTTTGAAAATATTTTTATTTTAAAATACCTTTTAAAAAATTTAAAAATAAAACTTTTAAACTTAAAAAGGAAGATTAAAATAAAGGACAGCTAATAAATCTATACATGTCACACGAGGTAAAAAATCATTCCTTTTGCAAGGTAAAAAGGGTTAGAAAAATTCCTTGTTCGGAAAGTGACAAGAATATTCCTTTGAAAACATTCATAAATGACAAAAAGGGGCAATAGTGTATTTAAAAAATAAATATTTAAAGGTTAAAAATATTTTTTGAAAACCTTTTTAGAAGAAATTTTTTTTATAATAAAATAGGTTCTCTGATTAAATAGAGAAATGAAGTCGGTTTTTCTTAAAAATGTTTTCTAAAACATTTTAAGTACCAAAGAGTGGTAAAATGGTACTAATACATGATATAGGTCATGAATAACCAGATGAGATTAAAATTAAATGGTTTATTGAACAATTGTAAATATAATTTCCTCAAATGGAAATTCAAGTACAAACAATCCCAAATAAAATTGAGGTCATGAAATAAATCCTTGAAAAGGATATAACGTCGAAGTGAGAATCAACCAATGAGTAGATTATGTGTATCAACTATAAATCCAGATAATTTAAGTTTAAATAAAAATATATATAGTAAAAATTTATTACACACATAATAATAGAATATTAATGATAATAAGGAAGTAATATAACTCAATGAAAAGAAATTTAGTTATGTAATTCTATTCCACTTGGTAACTTTTAACACAAATCTCCTTAAAATAAATAATTCAATTTGTAACTAGAAATACCCTGAAGATATAATTTTTCATGATATTACATATCAAAATGGGTATTATATACACCATATAAAAGAAATTAGGTGTACAAAAATAAATTATGTCTCATGGAAATAAAATGAGACAAGAATCTCTTACTTTTTGTTTCATTTCAGGTAGACGTCATTTAACCTCTTGTATAATAGTTTTAAAAATTTTAATAACTTATTAAAGAAATATATTAATACTTATTATATCATATATGATCCTATTATAATATCTTATTACCCATTTGTTAATAACATTTCATTATTTTAACTATCTCGGGTGTTAATTGTCCAGTTTTCCGAGTATGTTTTAACTTGTTATTTGTTGTTATTATTAAATATATCATGTTTTCATAATCTAAAAAATGTAAACCGTGTTTTGAATATCATATATAACTATTATATATTTATCTATAATTATCTATAATTTTTTGGGATGATAAATTAAATACATCATTCATGGAGACAGTAGTCCGTACGTATGCATGAACGCTACCTTCATTTCATTGTCGTATTTTAGAAGAATGAAAAGTAAATTATATATATACATGTATATTATAATTAAATTACCCTATTTATGTAATATATTTCATATATTTTTATTAAAATTATTTTTAATACGCTCCATGTATAGTGTGAACGAATCACATCTCTTCGAGGGGGTAGTAGTCCACACTTCCTCAAACGATGTTATCATATTAACACAAAATAGAAAGTATTAAAGTTATGTGTTATAAAAGGATTAAATAAGTATAAATACATAATAAATATAATATATATCATATATATATATATATTTCATGTCATAATTTCCACCATGAGAGGAGGTAATAAGAAAAATGAACAATCATCGTTTCGTGAGGCAGTAGTTCACCATACATGTAAACAGTATATTCGTTGCCCATTAGATGGAGGTGTGTGTAAGTGTAGGTAGAAACCTTATCATAAAAAATACTAGTATATTTATAATACTATATTTTATATATAAACATGTAATAATAAGAGTTGAGGGGGTGTAAAATGGAAATAAAATTAAAGAGCTTTAGGAAAGACGTTACTTTTTAATTGGGTCACTCCTTTTGGTTTATACCAAAGGGATTCCTTGGAAATATTTATGAAAAAAAGGAGGATTCAAGGTCTATTGTATAGATTTTGGGAATATATTTGGACATATATTGTCCAAACCTAAGGGTTTTTAGAGGTGTGAGTAATCAGGATAAGTGGTGGTCTTTTATAGTGAAGTATGAGTGACACTCTTTTAATATTTTGACAAAGGAATTATTCTCACATTTTTCATGTTTCAAGTAGATCCAATAATGGTAAAATTTAGATAAAATATAGGATAGGGTGGATATATGGCCATATAATATCTCTTGTAAAATTTTATAGGTCATTTTGGACCTTAAGGTTAAGGTTTAGTCCCTTATTAATCTTAATTTAACCTTAATCACTATAATTAATTTTAATCACTTTCACTAATATTTTTGATAAAAAACAAATTTTGTCTTATTAAAAATTATAAATTATGATTATTAAAAATATAGAATCAATTTTTTCAAATTATAATCATAGAAGTGGTAGAAATTGATTTAAATTTAATCTTGTAGGTGGGATGACAATGTGGATCTTTAAAGTAAAAACATCCAAAAGTTTGCTATGTTTTTATAATCAATTTCCAAGTGAAATTGATTAAAATAAAATAAATTCTATTAATTTATAAAAATATAATCTAATTAAACTTTAAAATAAATTAAAACTATAATTTAACCTTATAAATAAATTAGATTAAAATGTAGCTTTGAACTAAAATTCGGTATTTTTAACTATTCATTAAAAATGACATGTTTCTGAAAAATATAAAAAATTCACCCTATCCTAATTTTTATGTTTCTAATTCAAATATGAAGTTTAGTTTTACATATTAAATCAATTAAAGTTTCAAAATCATATTTAAAATAGGTTCTCCATTAAAATGTGGTAAAATTGTCTTTATAAAAATATAGGATTTTATGTGTGAAATTGGGGTTATTCTTATATTATGCCTATAAAAACTAATGGATGAATATCAAAAATATTTTATTAAATATAAAACATATATATTTTATTAAAATCATTTACTAATTTTAATTAATTATGTTTATTAAGAAAAAACTTCTTTGGAATCATAAAAATAATAATATTTTTTGTTTATATCCAATTGGTTCTTATTTTTCTTTCTCATTAATTAGTAACCAATGAATTCATTTTATATTTATATAAACCATAAATTTTCATAAGTTAGTTAATACTATTCATAACCTCTAACATAATGGATAGGTTATATCATATTATATTAAATAATAATATTTTAATAATACATTTTTATTTGGTAAAACTCAGTCTTCCATGTAATGCAAGCTATCGAGGAAGGTTTCACTTGTGTGTAACACGAGCTATCAAGGAAGGTCGCTCTTACACACGATGAAAGCTAACTGAGTTTTTTGTGAATTACTATCTATATTATATATTATATTTATTCAATATTTTAATGTATTGGTTTAATATATTCCCTTTTTACACTTGGTGTTGTGTGTCGTAAACACAATTAAATACAAAGTTGTACTTTAGAATTTCAGGGTGTTACATTCTACCCGACCTAGTTAAATTATGTCATCATAATTTAAACTTGATCTTGGTAATATATTTCTTGATATTTATAACATACATCCTTCCATGATCAAGGGTTCATCCTTTAAGAGTGGGCATTGACTCAGGTAATTCCTAGGTTCCCCACATTTAAGGCAACGAACCAAAAATGGATCCTAAGGATGAGTTTCATTTCCTTCCATTGTACTCTTAATTTTTCCTCAAAAATTATTTTCTTTATGTACTTATTTACCACACATAAATCATTTACTTATTCAATTGAGGCACTTTCCTGGGTGTCTCCTTCCACACTTCTCACATGTTGGAAATCAAGCCTTCTTTTATTTACGGTCTCCACCACTCAAGCTCTTAGCAACCTCCATCCTTAAATTTTTTGGTGTGTTCAGGAGTGAGTAAAGGTATATATTGTTAATTATATTTCATAAAAACTAATTTTACATAAAAATTATATTATCCACTCCTTTCAACTCCTCGTTTAGTTGCTCATTTTCACCATCTTGTCCTTCATGTTCAATGTTAAATTGAATCATTCGGGTTCCAGCCATTGAATAAAACCATAAATAATAGTGTGAGAAACAATAGTCATAGTGAGAAAAGTATATAATCATTTATAAGATATCTAAATCATGACACCTTGTTTTTAAATCTAAAACACTTTAGGTTTAACCTTGATCATTCGTTGTCATTATCCATTTAAATTTTTAATATTGGTTTGTAAAGAAAACATGGATTATCCTAAGAATATCCCCTGGGAGTGTCAAACCAGGTGTGTAGTAAGACCCATTATCGTGTACCAGGTTGCCTCAAGTCAGTCTTGGAATACCTTTTTGAAGCTATTACTCCTAGGTACATCTGTGTCAGAACCACGTCCACTTATAGTATCCAGATATGTATTTATTTCTAGGAAGACCCATATAATCTCTACCTTAAAAAATTCTAGGATGTTATTCTATACTTATCCTCAACCTCTACCTTAGGGTTATGTTCTATAACCTAGGTTTTCCTAAATCTAGTTCCCAGTGTTTCTATTAAACTTCCTCGGATACCAACTATAGCGACCTGGCCCTAGAATCCTGGAACTGATGTCTACTATCAATTACATTGCCATGATTACAAAGAAAAAAAGCTCTAATGACCTAAGAGTTTAGTATTCTCGGTAAACCAGATATATATGTGAGTCTTTTATTAAAAAATAATATGATAATTACAACATAATTTTTTCTTCTCCTTTTCCTTTTTAGGTTAAAAACTTTATTCTATCTATTGTATACTTGAAAATATTTCTTGTTACACTTCTTGGATTCCTGGGGAGAGGGAAAAAAATAAGGATGAGCTCAAATGCTCAGTAAGATTAAGTAAAACATAGCAGAAGAAACAATGAATCAATGAAAATAAATTAATATGTAAAGGTAAATAACTGAACACGCATGACATGTAATCAATAAATTAAAATGATAAATAATATGGAAATATAATAAATGAAAACACATTTCATTCAAATAACTAGAAAAGGAAAAGTAAATATGGAAAGGTGAGAAAATAAAACACATGCCATTAATCAATAAATTGAGAATGAAATACATCTATAGATATTTCAATGCAAAATCTCATAGATAATAATAACTGATTCTAAATGAGGGAAATGGTCAATTATTGGGTGTCATGTCTCAGCCAAATTAAAACCTATACTATCAAGACCTTTCGCAATATTGTTTAAATTAAGGGTAGAAACCCAATAAATTTGCATGACTTATTTTTATCATGAGAACCTATTGATTCATCGAGGGGCTATATAAATTCTGAGCCCCACCCATCATTGTCATTCCAAAGCATTACTCATATTTAATAATAAAAATAAATAATATTCCTTATAAAATAATTGTATTGGATGAGAAATATGGATTTATCAATAATTCTCCAGTTAATCAAATAACCTTTGAAGTAAACACCATATGTAAAATGGTATATGGTTTAGGAAATAGTAATATTCATGATAAATGATATGGATAATTAGGAGAAATCCAATGTTCAATGATCGTATAAAATTTAATATTTCAAGGGGACTAACAAAGAAGTAAAAGAAGTTAATATAAATATTTTCCTTGGAAAAATAAATTTAAAATCATCTGGAGAAAGGATATGGATAGTATCAATACAAAATATCCCAATTGGAGTAAAAATAAAGAGTTATTTTCATTGATGAAATAAAATAATAACTTTAAAAAATATTCTTAAAGAAAATATCATTTTCTTTGAAAAACTTTTTGAAAAACTTTTTGAAAATACCTTTTAAAAACATTTTATTTAAAAATAAACCTTTTAAACTTGATATGTAAGATTCAAAGAAATGGAAGAGGATTAATATGTACATGCCATACGAGGTAAAAAGAAACATTCCTTTTACAAGGTAAAAAGGGTTAGAAAAATGCCTTGTTTGGAAAGCGACAAGAAGATTCCTTTGAAAACATTCATAAACTAAAAAATTGGTAAAACTGTATTTAAAAAATAATTTTTTAAAGGTTAAAAATATTTTTTGAAAACCTTTTTAGAAGACATGATTTTTATAAGAAAATATTTTCTCCGACTAAATGGAGAAATGAAGTAGGGTTTTATTGAAAACATTTTCTAAAACATTTTATGTATCAAAGAGTGAAAAATGGTACTAATACTTGATATAGGTCATGAATAACCAGAGGAGATCAAAATGAAAGGGTTTATTGAAAAATTATCATATAATTTACTGGAATTTAAATTCGATTACAAACAATCTCAAATAAAATTGATATTGTAAAATAAAACCTTGAAAAGGATATAACGTTGAAGTGAGAATCAATCAATGAGTATATTATGTGTATCAACTGTAAATACACATAAAATAAGTGTAAATACAAAAATAGATAATAAAAAGTGATTACATGCATAATATTAGAATATTAACGACAATGAGGAAGTAATATAACTCAATGAAAAGAAATTGAGTTATACAATTATATTCGACTTGGTAACTTTTAACTCAAATCCCCTTAAAATAAATAATTCAAGTTGAAACTCAAAATACCATGAAGATATAATTTTTCATGATATTATATATAAAAATGGGTATTATATACACCATATAAAATAAATTATGTATACAAAAATTAAGTATGCCTCATGGAAAGAAAAATGAAACAAGAACCTCTTACCTTGTGTTTTATTTCAGATAGACATTATTTAAGCTCATGTATAATAGTTTTAAACATGTTACTAACTTATTAAAAACTCATATTAATACTTATATCATATATTATCCTATTATAATATATTATTACCCATTTTTTAATAACCTTTCATTATTTTAACTATTTTGGGTGTTAATTGCCTAATTTATCGAGTATGTTTTAACTTTTTATTTGTTGTTCTTATTAAATATATCAAGGATTCATCGTATTCAGAATGAAAAAAATGATTTTAATATCATATATATAAATTATATATGTATGTATAATAATCTATAATGTTTGGATATAATAAATGAAATGCATCGTTCATGGAGATGATAGTACATACGTACGCATGAATGTTACCTTCATTCATTTTCGTATTTTAAAATAATGAAAAGTAAATGATAAATATATACATGTATATTATAATTCCAGTACTATATTTATGTAATATATTTCATATATATTTATTAAAATTATTCTTAATACGTTCCATGTATAGTGTTACTGAATCACATCACTTTGAAGGGGCGGTAGTCCACACTTCCTCAAACGATGTTATCATATTAACGCAAAATGGAAAGTATTAAAGTTATGTGTTATAAAAGGATTACAAAAGTATAAAGACATAATAAATATCATATATATCATATATAAACAAAGTTTAAATTATAATGGCCACCATGATAGTTGGTAATAGGAAAAATGAACGATCATCGTTTTGTGAGGCGGTAGTTCGTCGTACACATTAACAATATGTTTGTTACCCGTTAGATGGAGGTGTGTGTAAGTGTAGGATGAACCCTTACCATAAAAAAATCATAGAATATTTATGATACTATATTTTCTATATAAACATGTAATAATAATATTTTATGGGTGGATAATGGAAATAAAATTAAAGAGCTTTAGGAAAGACGTTACCTCTTAATCGGGTAACTCCTTTTGGTTTATACCAAAGGGCTTCCTTGGAAGGATTTTTGTCCAATGGGAGGATTCAAGGTTGAGGGTAGGTATTCTAGGAATCCATTTGGTCAGATCTTGTCCTAACCTAATTGGTTTAATATTAGTGATTAATGGGGAGAAGTGGTGGTCTTTTATAGTGAAGGAGGAGTGGCACTCTTGTAGACTTTTGATAAAGGAATTTTTCCCACATTTTTCATGTTGCAAGTGGATCCAATAATGGTGAAATTTCGAGCCAATAGAGGATATGGTCAATATATGTTCATCTAATATATCTTGGACAAATTTATAGATCTTTTTGGTCCTTAAGGTTAAGGTTTAGTCCCTTATTAATCTTAATTTAACATTAATCATTGTAATTAATTTTAATCAATTTCACTAATATTTTTGGTCAAAAACAAAGTTGGTTTTATTAGAAATTATAAATTGTTTCTATTACAACTATGGAATAAATTTTTATAAATTATAATCATATAAGTAGTATAAATTCATTTAAATTTAATCCCACGGGCAGGATGACAATGCAAGTTTTTTAAGTAAAAATGTTTGAAAGTTTGATATGTTTTTATAATCAATTTCAAAGTGAAATTGAATAAAATGACATAAATTGTATTAATTGATAAAAATATGATCTAATTAAACTTTAAAATAAATTATAATTATAATTTAATATTATAAATAAATTAGATAAAAAATGTATTTTGAACTAAAATTCAGTATTTTAACTATTCATTAAAAATTGATATGTTTCTGAAAAATATCAAAAATTCACCCTAACATAATTTTTATGTTTCTATTTTAAATATGAAGTTTATTTTGACATATTAAATCAATTATAGTGTCAAAATTCATATTTAAAATGGATTCTTCATTAAGTGACGGTAAAATTGTCTTTATAAAAATATAGGTTTTTATGTGGGAAATTGGGTTTATTCTTATCTTATCACTATCAAACCTAATATATAAATATAAAAAATATTTTATTGAATATATAATATATATATTTTATTAAAATCATTCACTAATTGTAATTAATTATATTTATTAAGACAAAACTTTTTTGGAAGCATAAAAATAATAGTATTTCTTTTTATATCCAATTGATTATTATTTTTGTTTCTCGTCAATTGGTAACAAATTAATTCATTTTATATTTATATAAATCATAAATTTTTATAAGTTAGTTAATACTATTCATAACCTCTAACATAGAGGCTAAGTTATATCATATTATATTAAATTATAATATTTTAATAACATATTGTTATTTGGTGAAACTTGGCCTTGTGTGTAATGAAAACTATCGAGGATTGTCGCTCTTACGTGTAACACAAGCTATAAAATAAGGTCTCTCTTGCATGTGATGCAAGCTAACTTAGTGTTGTGTGCATTACAAGCTATAGAATATATAATATTTATTTGGCCCATGGGTCATGGGTGAGTTGGTGAGCGGTGGTGGCGTCCTGACCCCGAGGTTCTGAGTTCAAGTCCTTGCAAGGCAACGCGCATTATATGCCATTATCTCCTCTTATGGTCCCCTCTACCCCGTTTGGAACTATCCTGAAAGCTTGGGTGCTATTACACTTGGTCCTGCGGCTGGGGGAGTACATAAAGGCGCTCGATGGTGGGTGACAGCCCGCCTATACTGTGTAACCCCCTTGGGCTTGAAAACCCAATGTACTTTTGCCGCTAAGGCGGTGGCGTAGTGGTGCAAGGATGATGGCCAGAACAACGACGTTCGGTGAGGTCTGGGGTTTGATTCCTGGGAGCCCTCTCTTGGGGGAATTCCCACCTCCCATGTACCGCTCGTCTTGCCGGGTCACCCGGTGTCTCACCGGGTGGGCAGAATGGGCGCACTTCACCTGGCTGACAAATTGCTGCATCGAACCATCATCGATCAAGGTGTTACCCCATGGGATGCGCTGTCATCTCGGCTGCAACGGCTCCTTCCTGGTTGGGGCTTCTCCGGATGACCTCTTCATGGGAAGGGGGTTCTCAAGTGTGGAGGGTTCAAAAAGGCCACTCTCGGAGATTCCCTTTAAAAAGAAAAAAATAGATATATAATATTTATTTAAGGTTGTAATGTATCGGGTTAATATATTCCCTTTTTTACATTTGGTGTTTCATGTCATAAACACTATTGAATAAAAATTTGTACTTTAGAATTTCAGGATGTTACAGGGAGGGTCAATTCATCTCGGAAATTCGAGGGGGCCTGGCAGTATTGGTCGAGTTCCGTGAGAGATTGAATGACACAATCGAGTGATCATTTTGTTGGGATTGATTTTATAAAATCCTATATTTCTCCATAAGGTATGTTTTACTTATGTTTCAGTTTAGTCCCTTATTTTAGTTAATTAAGTGATTTCCAAAGTCTTTAAGGAGGATCGGGGTTGTTTTGGGGGGTTCGGGACATGGAAAAGGGGGGAAATGAGTTTTCTGGGCTAGTCACACGGTCTGTGCACGGTTAGTGCTAACTGTGTGGGCACCTCAGGTAAACCGTACAAGAGGTGGATTTTTGGACAGTTGTGTCTGCATGGTTTGGAAACTATGCGGGTAAACCCTGTGGCCCAGAAACCTTTAAAAATTTACAAAATTTCTACTCCAAGATTTGATATCTCACTCAGAATTTTCCTCCTCCTCCTCCCTTTCAACCCTAGGAATGAACCAAAGGGACCAAAACCTCCCAAAGATTTATCTCCTTCGATTCTTGGCCGTTTGGAGTGCCATTGGATGCTAATTGAAGATCCGAGTAAGGCTAATCTCCCTCGTGATTTTGTTTTTGTTTTAAGGTTTCTATTTATTTTCCCTCTCCATCCAAAACTCTCAAACCCTTTTTTGGTGAGTTTTAGGGTAAAGCTTCAAGGGTTGGTTTAATCGAGATCTAAGGCTTCAGTTGGGAGTGTGTTCGCCAACATATTCAAGGTAGGTGGTCTACAAGTTATATCCCTTGGGTTTTTTGTAGACTTGTGCTTGTAGGGTTTTTATTCTTTCCCTCTTTTGAAGAGTTCTTAGTGCATTTTACATGATGTGATGTAGTGGTTTCTAAATGGTTAATTAAACCCCTCTTGATCCCCATGTGATGCAATGAGGATTACTTGATCAAATTAGGAGCACCCGATGGGTGTGTCGATATTCCTTGGATTGAGAGCTAGCTAAGTGTAGGTCATTGTACGAGAACATAGATCCATTGACGAATATGTTAACATGCTTAAGTGATGAGAAATTGATGTTTAGTAAAACACTTAGGTGGGGTAATTACATAATAGGTTTTTTGGTTGGCATGAAAAAGTGTTAAAAGGATAAATGAGAAAATGCGAGGGATTAGCTTTATACTGGAATATGCTTAGTGAGATAGGAATGGAAAATGGGAATGGGGCTAAAGGGGTTGAGTAACATGAATAATTAATTTGTTAATGGATTGAGAAAAAATGTAATTTCCCATTTATTGATATTATTGTGATGTTTTAAATGATGTTGGATATATTGTTGTGATATGGTGTTTTGTGGTGAATGATAAATAATCATGTGCACGTGGCTCAGTAGAGTGGGGTATTGACTTGAGGTTCTATGCCCACAAGTGGAGTTGGACCGAGGTTCTAGCTCCTACCCTAAATTCATGGGTTAGGTAAGGGGATAGAGTTTTATTCCCCTAACAGTTGCATTCTACCAGGACTAAGGCTTCGAGGTGAGGATAATGAGAATTTTTGTGAAATTATGATTAGTGAGATAGGACTTGTTAAATTCCCACATGTTGAGAATTTTGATCATGCCTAATCCATTGAACACGTGAAAAAGGGTGACATGATAAATGAAATGTATTGGTAATAAACATGGGTTAATTGGTAGGTTAACTTAAAGGAACATAAATAAATATGGCATATTGAACTGTTTACCTTAACTTGCCTTTATTTATCATTGGCATGCACTATCTACCTTGCTGGATATTTTGTAGACACTGTTGGTGGTGGCCTACTGAGTTATACTCACACCCTACTCGGGCCTTCATTGGGTGCCAGAGCAGATTTCATACTTGCAGGTCAGGATAAGGGCAAGGTCCCTATGCTAGGGAGATGAGTTAGACATGAGACATGTTTGGGTGAGGTTCCAGACTTGGAGACCAGACCATTTTGGAGATTCTACTATTTTTTTCTTTTAGGTTTTGTTCACTTGACACTGTAGCATGGAATGGTATATTTATTGTTGTTTATGATTGTACCCAGTTTTGGGATTTGGTTATTTATGCATGTTATGGATTGTTCTATTATTTTTTCGCTATTTCAATTATTATCTATTGTGTACTACTCTGGTATTGAGGGTATAGTGTCCCCACATGACTTATTGGACCCTCGTTGTTAGTCGGTAACCTCTAGAGTACGGGGGGCGTTCTTAAGGTCATGTAACTACCCGGCTTGGGGCACCGGTTTAGTGGATCCCAGGTTGGGGATGTTACAAAGTGGTATCAAATGAGTTCTTTTCTCTTTATTACAATTTGGGGATGGTATACATGATATTAGGAATGTGTCGAGCCTTAGTAATGAGCTCGTGTTTGGGAGTATCTAACCCATATACGGGGGAAAACCCAAGTCACCCTAGGAGGGGATTTTTGTCCTTGTTGTGTGTAATTACATTTGATGATATTCCACCTTTGGGTGATGCACTTTTTGTGTGATTTGATAATTTCGTGATATTTCTCTCGTGGATGGAATGGTACGAGGTTTTGCATTCATGCATCATTCTAGGAACCTATGTAGGAAAGTGACATGCATCATTATAGGCACACACACAGGATGGGTGTGTGGGATGTAAAGGTTAGGATGCATATGTTCTCTTAAAAGTAATGAATTATTCCTAATAAGATAGTATGAATGAGTAAAAAGGGGAAGTGAAAATGTAAATTAGAAATTAGAAAATGGTTCTTGATAGAGAAGTAAAAGTCGAATAATTTTTTAAAGGGTAAATTGGAATATTAAAATGGTTCGAATGGGAGTAAAAGATAAGGATTGTAACCATGATAATTAGATACCGTGTTGGCCATGGACTTAAGGGAATGGCTGAGAGTAGTAACCTGGTTGCGTGTGGGCTCTATTGGGTAGTGTATGCAAACTGGTTTGGTTAGTAAAAGTTATGAGCCTATATATCTCTCTTACATTTCACAAAGCTTTATGATTGCGTTCTAAAGATCCTATTTGGAATTGCAGAGAAATGCCACCTCAAAGACGTGTGCCGGTTAAACGACATGAGGATATTTCTGAGAACACTCTTATAGTAGTGGAGCAGGAGAACACGGTGGTCCAAGGAGATAGAGAAGATCAGTTCTGTGAGAACTTTTCTCATTTTATGAAGATGGTAGAACGAGACTCAGTGCGGGTTTCACCGAGTATGTTTAAGATGACCAGGGAGTTTCAACTGCAACACCCTCTGACCTTCACCGGAGAGGGTGGTCCAGAAGTATCAGAGTTATGGATATAGTCCATCCAAACTATTCTCGGATATATAGATACTCCTCTTGATAAGTGAGTCAAGTTAGTGGACTATATGCTGAGGGGGAAAGAAAAACGTTGGTGGGACATTATGGTTCAGACAGAGCAGGCTGAGGGGATGATGTGGAAAGATTTTTAGGAGAAGTTTCTTGAGAACTTATATCTAGAAACCTTGAGGCATGAGAAGCCTACAGATTTTATGAGGTTGACTCAGGGGGAAATGTCGTTAATGTACTATGATAGTCGTTTCACCGATTTGAGACGCTTCGTTCCGACGTTGACGAGAGATGAGGTAGCTGTAGAGAAACGCTTCCACGAAAGGCTGAGACATGAGATCAGATCTCAGGTGAATATATTCCGTCTAAAAAGGTTTGATGAAGTGTTGGATCAAGCCCTTATATTAGAAGAAAACCTGAAGGGATCTTCAGGTAGTGGACTTGTGGCACCAACTGGGCGAGCAAGTGGTGCGGCTTCTGATAGTAGGAAGTGCCACCTTGGAACCTTCCATCAAGGGGGAAGCACACTGAGTAGTCAGAAGAGGGGGTCAGATTCTCAGGGTGGTGACCAGGTCTTCTGTTTTTAGTGTGGTAGGCCGGGGCACAAGCGTGACCAGTGTCCCCACCCACCAGTTGAGTGCCGAGCGTGCGGCGGGCTAGGTCACGTGCAGAGATTCTGTAGGAACATGTGGCAGTCAGGGAATGATGGAGGTCAGAGATAGATGTTGAGTGTAGGAAGGGGGTCAGTTATCCAATATCAGGCAAGCAGGTGGAGCTCCACGGGTCGTACTGGTAGGGGCAGTGGATGTGGAACTCTGAGGCGAGATCACCCTTACCAACAGAGCAGTACAGGGCATGGTACTCAGGCTGGAGCCCAGGGTAAAGGGGCAGTTCATATCCATGTAGTTCATGCTACACCTGAGGGTAGTGAGGTAGGACCGTCTACTGTTCGAGGTATGATTCTTGTAGCTTCCACATTTTCTAGTGCTTTATTTGACACAGGTTCTATGCATTCCTTTATTTCTGCTCAGTTTGTAGTTGTGTTGGGATTAACTATAGATACTGCATGTGGGGTAATGTCACTTGATACTCCTCTAGGGGCCCGATTCGAGGACATCAGGAGGTCTAGGGGTTTTTATCTGGTGGTTGGTGGGTATCGTTTTCAGTGGGATCTATTTGTCCTAGAGATTTCAGGTTTTGACCTAATCTTGGGAATGAATTGGTTGGTGTTATATCAAGCTCATATCAACTGTTACCGATGTCAGTTAACATTCAAATCTCTTTATGGGAGCACTCATGTCCTTCGTGGTGAGTGGGACACTCGAGCGGGCCGCACAGGGCCGCTACGCCATCAAATGGGGGAGCTCACAACCCAAGTGGCATGCCTTATGATAGATGATAGGGAGAAAGGATAGCCAGTCTTCCCTTTTGTTGTGGACCAGTTTCAGGATGTGTTTTCTGAGGACTTCTTGGGGTTACTGTTGGATTTGGTGGTCTAGAACCAACTACTTTGTACTTTTTTCATTAAATAAAAGCCTTATCACATCTTGATTGTTCTTCTGCGTGACATGTCATGTGATAATGTCCTAAGGACAGCTGTTGCATTAAAGGGTTGTAGCGGATCCCTACTATGATGAGAACCCAAAAGTGCCATAACATTGTTCTTGAATGTATGTTCTATGGCCGGATGATATTATTTGAGGGACACAAATAATACAGGTCATTAGGGGTGAGGACTCATAAAACTTTGAGGCACCTTCTCATGGTGTGCACCCTTGGTAATATCCATGAGGATATTATGAGAACGAGACCCGCCAGTAGGAAATCCACATTTCATAGTGTCATTGGATGTTCCTATATACGGACGTGTGTATTGATCCTTAGACTTTAAGATTATTAATAATGGGTATTACAACTCACGCACTTAGATGTATTGATGAAAACTGTGACGACACACTATTCGCAGCGAGGTAGGATACGTTGGGTGCATCACGAGTAATACTGCATTAATAGATAATGCGAGAAAGGATTTGTCCCTTCCGTTCCATAATGGAAGTAGATATCTCAGTCCCTTTGATGGAATTGATATAGCCTAAATAAATCCATGGCCATGGTAAGGTATGGGCAAGTTCAATTCCGGGAAGTCAAAGAAAGAATAATCAAGCACATGGGTTGATGGTACTAGCATGCAACCCGCTTGATTAGAGATATCGAGACAAATGGATTATATTACACGGTAAGCATTCATAGGAGGTGACACGTCATTGCGGCATTAGCTTCTTTCTCTATGGGTGCCTTGGCGTGTTTCTAGACGCTAACCTTGGACTTTAGGCAGGCTCAGCCTAATGCCACTGAGAAAGAGGCCTAGAGGGTCACACACTAAGTGTGTCCATGTATCTCAGTTAAATATTAATTTAACAAGTTAAATAAATATTATTCCCGACTGTGGTTTAATAATTATTTAAGGATGTCTGATCACATTTATTTTGACACTAGTTATTCGAGAGAATATACTATGGATAAAATAATATATTTATTAGCGAGTAATGAAGTTACATTTATTTAAGAAATAAATATTCATTACTCAAGGTCTAATAAATGTGGTGGAGAAAAATGGAAAATAAAAGTACACACCATGTATATTAAATATACACGCTGTGTAGTTTTATGGAAAACAAGTACACGCCATGTATTAATTATTACACGCCGTGTAGTTTTTTCAATTTGGATTTTGAGGATTTAATATTGTTTTATTAAATGATATTTATTATAATCAGCGTGGGCGCATGTCAAGGAATTAATAATTCGACATGGGGGTTTTCAATAAGAGTTAATGAAATAAATAAAACGCGTAACGCGTTTATTTATTGTCATAACTCTATTAACCTCAAACCTGATTATAAATATCCTCGCAACCCCAACATTTTTTTTGAGAGCCATTGTTGTGCACAACAGATTTGGAAATACTCTCAAGCCAAGAGAGAATTCCCTTTCCACCAAGAACACCCTCAAGTTACGAGAGTAAGATCCTTCACCAGATCAAGGCGGTCGAAGGCGGACATCGCAAGCGAAGGTTATTCCGCACTAGCACCCAGAGATCTCTTCGGTGATGTCCGGAGATACGTGACACTCATGTGGATCACCACTAGAGGAATCCTACACTTGGATTCTACGACGCAACGACGGATCACCGAATCGTGACCGGACACATCAACGAAGAAAGAATTCCAACAAGGTAATTCTTATGCATTAATTAAATTAATTATAATCAACATATGATGATCCTCCTCAAGGGTTCCGGGACTCTTCTTTTCTTTTCGTTCTTCTTTATATTCCAAAGATTCGGCGTTTTATATCGTGACGGATCTCGGATTGAACATTGTTTAACGTTAAAATTAAAGTTGGGCAAACCCACCAACGCGCTTCCGCTGCGCCCGGAACCTACAAGTGGTATCAGAGCGGTCATATCGTTGGTTATAATTATTTAGTTTTTTTGTTGGTGATTTACGCATTTAATAATTTAGTTATTTCAATTCATGTTTAATTGTTCTGGAAATATGAATATCGAGATCTGTTCCTCCTCTCTCGTTTCTCGTTCACCTCACAGAAATGGATTTTTTTTAATTTTGATTAAAATAAAATAGAGGAACTCATCCGGAGGAGCCAAATGTTTCTGGCCATATAACACCAGAATACACGGTGTGTATTTGGAAGTACACACCATGTAGTCTAGGTTCAATGCATTGACTGATCCGCCAAATCAGGCCGTGTATTGGATTCTTTCTAAGAATTTAAGACACCGTGTGTTGACCAGAAACAGGTGGCACACGGTTTCCGGAATACATGTCGTGTGGTCCAATGAACACGGCGTGTAGTCCCTTCGGGTTAGGGTTGGGTCGTGTACTCCGTACATAGCCTGCCCGGCTGGAAACCGTGTAACGCAGAAACTACACGGCGTGTGTCCCACTGTACACGCTGTGTACTCCAAAAATTTCCGAAGTACAATAACACGCCCTATCCCCGGGCGTGTACTTCGGATGGACGGTGAAGAAAAAGTACACGCCGTGTAGTCGGAACTACACGTCGTGTACTCACCCAAATTACGCAGATTTATTAAAATTTATTATTAAATTATACAAACCCTTGAGACGTGTACCATGGTGCAGGCGTAAAGCTGAGGCACAACACGTGATAGGTGTTTTATATATATGTGTTTAATTTAACATCTGTGTAATAAATGGGAATTCGCCGGGTTGCCTCTAAGGTACAAGTTGTGTACAAGGATAATTTTAAATGAATTTATTTGTTTAAAATTATGATGGATGAGAATCTCATGGAAATTCAAAAAAGGTATTTAAGATAAAAGGATTGATTAATTAAAGATAATTAATTGATTCGAGCGTGATTTATCTTAAACAAGAATGATTAAAGAATTGAATGCTAGTTTTATTTATGCGTAAATATCATTTCATGTATGGATGATCATGAGCTAGACCGAGACCTTTGTATGTGAATGGTTTCTTTTAATTTATTTATTTAAATTAAATTTGTTGGTCTGCGAGCCATCTCCTCATTAATATGTAGGGCCTGCACGCCCAAGGATTCTTTTATGTAAAAACCCCTTTTTTCCCCTCACCTGCGTGTGAGATAAATGCATATGTAATTGATGGAGCTCCCAAGCTAGTGGAGGCGGCTCAAGTCAGGAGCCAAGATGAAACCAATCTAAGGAGATACAAAGGTGGACAGGTGGAAAGCTGTAAACACGAACTCGAAAGGTTCAAAGTGTTTCTCCCCTAGGTCTTGGGTTAGTTTATCAACCGCTAGATAAACTAACCAATAGAAAATCTCATGATCATACAATTTATTTTATTTCTGTCAGTTGCATGGTTTATTTATTGTGGGTGTGTTGTCACAATCACACAATTAATGAATTAAACGAGCATGCAAGATGGAACTAAAATAAAATTGTCTTATATGTAAATATTATCTTAGTCATGGTTAATCACTTAAGTATATCCCACTTAATATTAACAAGCATGTAATCAAAGATAATAAAATGGCAATTTACGTATAAGGATAAAATCCCTCAAAACAAATATTAAGTCGGCATAGCCTTCCATAATCTTGGTTAGAATCGAACCATAGTTCAAAGTGATTGACCAACCCTAGTTGGGGTGCTTTCAATTATCGGGGAATTCTAATTCAAGGTTTTGGGTTGAATTGACTTGGTTCGCATCAAGGGTTGACTGCCACAGCAGGACTTGGTGTGACCAAGAGGCAAAGGTTGAGAAAATCCAAAAAAGGATTTCAGGATTGGGGAGTCCACTCAGCGGATCAAGGAACTACAAGTTAATGCAGTTGGCATTTTGAATGCCTACCTAAAACCCTTCAAGTTGCTTGACCAACCCTAGTTGGGGTAATGCGAAGGGAAATATGGATCCTTGCCACTAGAATATTCACGCAATAGAATATTCCGAAGTCAATGGTGAGGGCTATTGGATTTCGATAAAATAGTGGGAGACTAATAAGTATTAATTTATTTATTTGTCTCAATTTTTAATAAAGTACTAAACCTTTGCTCATCTTAAATTGTAGAAACGGCAAGAAAATGACTTCAAAAATATCATTGCTCGCCATACTCGAAAAAAAAACCTTCTCACCGGCACCAATTTCCAAGAGTGGCAGAGGCGTTTACGCGTCGTCCTTCGCCACGAAAGGAAATTATATGTGCTGGAAGAGCCTATTGCAGTTGCGCCTGTGAAAGAGGCTAGTGATGAGGAATTATCTCTCTACATGAAACACATGGATGATGCCACAGATGTCCAGTGTTTCATGCTATCGGCCATGTCTAATGAGCTCTTGAAGCAACATGAAAACATGGATGCGTATAGAATGATGTCTCACCTTAAAGATCTCTACCAAGAGAAGGCGAGACAGGAGAGGTATGAGATCTCCAATGCTTTGTTTACCACAAATCTTGGAGAGTCTGTGCCAGCTGGGCCTCATGTGGTCAAGCTTATTGGCTACATTGAACTCTTGGAAATCTTAGGGATTAAATTCCCAAATGATTTGCATACAGATCTCATCCTATCATCATTTCCCAAGACCGTCTCTAGCTTCATTGTCAACTATAACATGAGCGGCAATGAGAAGAGTCTATCGGAGCTTCTGACCTTGATTCTCCAGGTAGATAAGGACATGGGGCGTGACAAACCCGCGGTCCTTATAGTGAACAAGAAAAGGAAGGACAAGGAAAAGGGTCCAAAGACTTATAAACGGTCTGAAGCCCCCGAGCACCATCCCTCCAAGAAGGGGAAGATCCAGAGGCAGGGCAAGGAACGGGAAGCAGTGTGTTTTGCATGTGGAAAGCAGGGCCACTGGAAGAGGAACTGCACCCAGAAGTGTGGGGACGCTAAAGGTGCGTTCGTTATCGAGTTCAATCTTTCTATTTCTACACATTGGGTATTAGATACAGATTGTGGGGCTCACATCTGTATTCAAATGCAGGAACCAAGTAGATTTAGAAAGATCGCCAGAGGAGAGTTGGATCTTCGAGCTGCCAATGGCGCAAGGCTGGCTGTGTTGGCTATTGGCGACTATCACCTCTCATTGCCAACTGGCATGATTTTGGTTTTAAAAAACTGTTATTTTGTGCCTAGTGTTACCAAGAACATAATTTCTGTATCTTGTTTGGATGTGGATGGATTTATTTTCAAGTTTGGAAATAAGGGTTGTCTCTTTTATAAGAACAACGTATGTTATGGTATGGAACATTTGAATAATGGTTTGTATGTATTAAATTACGAAAACCAAGTGTTGGTAATCGATAACGAAACAAACTCACATGACTCATACATCACCTAGTTATGGCATCACCGCCTTGGTCATGTGAACGAGAAGCACTTGACAAAGCTCTGCCAAGATGGCTATTTAGACTCTACTGAGCTAAAACCACTTGATAGATGTCACGATTGTCTACAAGGAAAAATGACCAAGCCGCCTTTTGGTGGACAAGGTGAAAGGGCCACAGAGCTTCTAGGATTGGTACACACAGATGTGTGTGGACCATTTCCAGTAGAAGCTAGAGGTGGATATTCTTACTTTATTACTTTTACTGATGATTTGAGTAGATATGGCTATGTCTACTTAATGAGGTATAAGTCAGAGTCCTTAGAGAAATTTAAGGAATTAAAGAATGAAGTAGAGAATCAACTTGGTAAGAAGATAAATAAGCTTCGATCGGATCGAGGTAGAGAACATCTAAACCAAGAGTTAATCGATATTCTACGGGAGTCTGGGATTCTATCTCAGCTCACTCCTCCTTATATACCACAGTGGAATGGTGTTAGTGAAAGGAGGAACCGCACCTTATTGGACATGGTGAGGTCGATGATGAGTCATGCGGATCTTCCATTATCCTTTTGGAGATATGCATTACAAACTGCAGCATACACATTAAACCGAGTACCAACTAAGGCGGCAAATGGAATTCCATCCGAGTTATGGAATGGAAGGAAACCCACTTTGTCGCACACACGTGTATGGGGATGGGAGGCGTTTGTTAAGGCATTCTCAGGCAACAAACTAGCACCCCGGGGCACAAAGTGTATCTTTATAGGATATGCCAAGGAAACAAAAGGATATTACCTATATAACCCCCAAGACAAGAAAGTGACTGTCGCCAAACAAGCCGTCTTTCTTGAGAGGGAGCACATCCTCAAGAAGGATAGTGGGAGAAAGATTGACTTCGACGAAGTTGATGCTCAAGATACACAGGATTTGGTACAGGAACAAGTTCCACAGGTCCCCATGGAAGAGGTTCCAGAAACACAAGTACTGCGTAGGAGCTCAAGAGAGGTAAGGGAACCAGAGAGATTTGGTTTCCTAGTCACCGAGGATGGTGAATCATTATTGTTGGACAATGATGAACCTCTCTCCTACAAGGAAGAAGTAGAAATCTCATAAGCTACAAGATGTCTAGAAGCTATGAATTCTGAGATGGATTCCATGTATCATAACCAAGTTTGGGTTCTGGTCGATGAGCCAGTTGATGTAAAGCATGTTGGATGCAAATGGGTATTCAAAAGAAAGCTGTACATGGAAGGTCAAGTTAGCACCTATAAAGCAAGGCTAGAGGCTAAAGGATTCAGACAGCATCAAGGAATTGACTATGATGAAACCTTCTCACCAGTTGCCATGTTTAAATCCATAAGAATCATACTTTCCATAGCAGCTTACCATGACTACGAGATTTGGCAGATGGATGTCAAAACAGCATTCCTTAACGGGAACCTTCAGGAAGATGTCTATATAACACAACCAGAAGGGTTTGTGACACTAGGTGAAGCCAAATGGGTTTGCAAGTTGCAGAAATCCATTTATGGATTAAAGAAAGCATCCAGGTCATGGAACATTCGATTTGATGAAGCCATAAAGGAATTTGTTATCATTAAGAACGAATGTGAGCCATGTGTTTATAAGCAGTTTAATGGGAATGTGGTCGTCATCCTAGTGGTATATGTTGATGACATATTGCTTATTGAAAACGACGTACCAGCCTTACAGTCAATTAAGGACTGGTTGAACAAGTGTTTCTCCATGAAGGACTTAGGAGAAGCAGCCTACATTCTAGGGATCAAGATCATTCACGATAGATCCAAGAGGCTGCTTGGACTAAGTCAGGGTACATACATTGACCAGATACTAGAGATTTAGTATGGAAAAATCCAAGAGGGGATTGGTTCCAGTGTCACATGTCTTACATCTTTCTAAGAAAATGTGTCCCCGGACACAACAGGAGAAAGATAGGATGAGCAAGATCCCATACGCTTCGGCTATAGGATCCATCATGTATGCCATGTTATGTACCAGGCTTGATGTTGCCTATGCACTGAGCATGGTAGGCAGATATCAAGCAGATCCAGGAGAACAGAATTGGACTGCTGTTAAGACTATCCTTAAGTATCTGAGAAGAACTAAGGATATGTTCCTGGTGTATGGAGGAGACGAGGAGCTTGTCATCAGAGGGTATGCTGATGCTGGTTTTCAAACAGATCAGAATGATCTGAAGTCGCAATCTGGATATGTTTTCTGTCTCAATGGAGGAGTTGTGAGCTGGAAGAGTTCAAAGCAGCCAGTTGTCGCCGATTCTACAGCGGAGTCCGAGTATATAGCAGCTTCTGATGCAGCCAAAGAATCCGCTTGGATTCGGAACTTTTTCCAGTAGCTTGATGTGGTGCCCAGCAGTAAAGATCCCATTACATTGTATTGTGATAATAATGCAGCGGTGGCTCTTGCAAAAGAACCAAGGTCACATCAACGGACAAAGCACATACTCCGGAAGTATCACCTCTTGAGGGATTTCTATCAAAGGGTTGAAGTTGCAGTGAGCAGAGTGTCCACGGAAGAGAACGTGGCGGACCCCATGACTAAAGGCCTATCTCAGTAGAAGCATGAATATCATGTGAGAGCTAGCGGGTTAAAGGTTGTTAGCAGTTGGCTCTAGTCCAAGTGGGAGTCTGTTGGAGTTGGTGGTCTAGAACCAACTACTTTGTACTTTATTCATTAAATAAAAGCCTTATCACATCTTGATTGTTCTTCTGCGTGACATGTCATGTGATAATGTCCTAAGGACAGCTGTTGCATTAAAGGGTCGTAGTGGATCCCTGCTATGATGAGAACCCGAAAGTGCCGTAACACTGTTCTTGAATGTATGTTCTATGGCCGGATGATATTATTTGAGGGACACAAATAATACAGGTCATTAGGGGTGAGGACTCATAAAACTTTGAGGCACCTTCTCAGG
This sequence comes from Viscum album, assembly GCA_963277665.1. Taxonomy (NCBI): domain Eukaryota; kingdom Viridiplantae; phylum Streptophyta; class Magnoliopsida; order Santalales; family Viscaceae; genus Viscum; species Viscum album. Next base: position 1,140,566,757 of record OY728159.1, on the reverse strand, counting down.
GTGTGCGCCCTTGGTAATATCCAGGAAGATATTATGAGAACGAGACCCACCAGTAGGAAATACACATTTCATAGTGTCATTGGATGTTCCTATCTACGGACGTGTGTATTGATCCTTAGACTTTAAGATTATTATTAATGGGTATTACAACTCGTGCACTTAGATGTATTGACGAAAACTGTGACGAAACACTGTTCGCAGCGAGGTAGGATACGTTGGGTGCGTCACGAGTAATACCACATTAATAGATAATACGAGAAAGGATTTGTCCCTTCCGTTACATAACAGAAGTAGATATCTCAGGCCCTTTGATGGAATTGATATATCCTAAATAAATCCATGGACATGGTAAGGTATGGGCAAGTTCAATTCCGGGAAGTCAAAGAAAGAATAATCAAGCACATGGGTTGATGACACTAGCATGCAACCCGCTTGATTGGAGATATCGAGACAAAGAGATTATATTACATGGTAAGCGTTCGTAGGAGGTGACACGTCATTGCGGCGTTAACTTCTTTCTCTATGGGTGCCTTGGCGTGTTGCTAGACGCTAACCTTGGACTTTAGGCAGGCTCAGCCTAATGCCACTGAGAAAGAGGCCTAGAGGGTCACACACTAAGTGTGTCCATGTATCTCAGTTAAATATTAATTTAACAAGTTAAATAAATATTATTCCCGACTGTGGTTTAATAATTATTTAAGGTTGTCTGATCGCATTTATTTTGACACTAGTTATTCGAGAGAATATACTGTGGATAAAATAATATATTTATTAGCGAGTAATGCAGTTACATTTATTTAAAAAATAAATAGTCATTACTCAAGGTCTAATAAATGTGGTGGAGAAAAATGGAAAATAAAAGTACACTCCATGTATATTAAATATACACGCTGTGTAGTTTTATGGAAAACAAGTACACGTCGTGTATTAATTATTACACGCCGTGTAGTTTTTCCAATTGGGATTTTGAGGATTTAATATTGTTTTATTAAATGATATTTATTATAATCAGCGTGGGTGCATGTCAAGGAATTAATAATTCGACATGGGGGTTTTCAATAAGAGTTAATGAAATAAATAAAACGCGTAACGCGTTTATTTATTGTCATAAATCTATTAACCTCAAACCTGATTATAAATATCCTCGCAACCCCAACATTTTTTTTGAGAGCCATTGTTGTGCACAACAGATTTGGAAATACTCTCAAGCCAAGAGAGAATTCACTTTCCACCAAGAACACCCTCAAGTTACGAGAGCAAGATCCTCCACCGGATCAAGGCGGTCGAAGGCAGACATCGCAAGTGAAGGTTCTTCCACACTAGCACCCAGAGATCTCTTCAGTGATGTCCGGAGATACGTGACACACGTGTGGATCACCGCTAGAGAAATCCTACACTTGGATTCTACGACGCAACGACGGATCACCGAATCATGATCGGACACATCAACGAAGAAAGAATTCCAACAAGGTAATTCTTATGCATTAATTAAATTAATTATAATCAACATATGATGATCCTCCTCAAGGGTTCCGGGACTCTTCTTTTCTTTTCGTTCTTCGTTCTATTCTGAAGATTCGGCGTTTTATATCGTGACAGATCTCAGATTGAACATTGTTTAACGTTAAAATTAAAGTTGGGAAAACCCACCAATGCGCTTCTGCTGCGCCTGGAACCTATAGTTACCACCGAAGAGAGATGTTGATTTTACGATTGAATTATTTTCTGGAGCAAATCCAGTTTCCATTCCACCTTACCGAATGGCGTCATCAGAGCTCCAAGAACTGAAGGTTCAGTTAGAGGAATTGGAGTGTAAGGGGTTTATAAGCCCTAGTACATCACCTTGGGGATCTCCTATGTTGTTTGATAAGAAGGATGATAAATCACTAAGTCTATGTGTCGATTATAGAAAGTTGAACCAGATGAATGTTAAGAACTGATACCCTCTTCCTAGAATTGATGACATGTTTGATCAGCTCAGAGGTACCTCAGTGTTTTCCAAGATTTATTTGAGATTGGGATACCATAATTTGAGGTTGAGACCTTCTAACATACCTCAGACAGCTTTCTAAAGCAAGTACGGGTTGTATGAATTCCTGGTAATGTTGTTTGGTTTGACCAATGCACCATCTATGTTCATGGACTTGATGAACCAGATATTTCACCCATATCTAGATAAGTTTGTAGTTGTTTTAATTGATGACATCTTGGTGTACTCTAGAACTCCTGATGATCATGCCAAACACTGTGACATCGTCTTGAGTACACTAAGAGAGCATAGGCTTTACGCCAAGATATCAAAATGTCAGTTTTGGATTAGTGAGGTTCACTTTTTGGGACATATCATATCTGAGTCAGGTGTATCGGTGGATCCAGAAAAGGTACAGGTTGTGGTGTCTTGGGAGTAGCCCAAGAACGTCTCTAATATTCAGAGTTTTCTGGGTTTGGATGGTTATTACCAAAGACCAAAGGTTTATTAGAGATTTCTCTCGTTTGGCAGTGCTGCTCACATGCTTAACCAGAAATGGGGTTAAGTTTGATTGTTCAGAGGCTTGTGAGAATGCTTTCCAAGAGTTTAAGAAGTGGTTGACCACCGCACCGATTTTGATCTTACCTGAACCAGGTAAGAGGTACACCTTGTTCTGTGATGCATCCGGTGTTGGACTTGGGGAATTGTTGATGCAAGATGATTGGGTTGTGGCTTATGGGTCGAGGTAGTTGAGGCCACATAAAGAAACTTATCCTACTCATGACGTGGAGCTAACTGTTGTGGTTCATCCTTTAAAGTGTTGGAGGCATTATTTGTTGGGAGAACCATTTACGGTGTTTACCGACCATAAAAGTCTCAAATACATCTTCTCTTAGTGGGATTTAAATCTTCAACAGCGATGGTGGGTCAAGTACCTGCAGTATTTTGATTTTGAATTGGTTTACACACTAGTAAAAGGGAATAGTGTCACTAATGCTCTTAGTCGAAAGACTTAGAATCAAGTAGTTCAGGAATCCAGTTCAGAGTGGGTGGTGATGGCCTTGTTTGTGGAGATGCATTTGGAGGTACAGGAGGGGCACGAGCAGATGACCCTTGCATCTATAGCAGTTGAGTCCGCGCTTTTGAGCCGAGTTAAAGAGATTCAGTTGGTAGATCTGGAGTGTTTGGCTATGAAGGAAAGTCTTAAAGGTGGGGATTCATTTTCTGGTTGTACCTTCGGCACTGATGGAGTTTCTTATGTTCATGGTCATTTTGTGGTGCTGGAAGATGTATGACAAGAGTTGATGCACGAGTTCCACATATCAAAGTGGGCAGTGCATCCAGGCTTGACTAAGATGTACCGCGAACTACGTAGGCAGTTTTCATGGCTAGGAATGAAGAAGGAAGTGGTGAGTTTTGTGGCACGATGCCTTATTTTTCAACAGGTGAAGGATGAACATCAGCGCCTAGGTGGGTTGTTGCAGTCGTTGTCTATTCTAGAGTGGAAGTGGAATGACGTCACGATGGAATTTGTAGTGGGTCTTCCAAGGACACCTCATAAGAATGGTTACATTTGGGTTGTGGTAGATCGGATGAGCAAAGTGGCCCATTTTTTGCCAATTCAGGAGACTTATATAGTCGACCAGTTGGGAGAGTTTTATGTTTGGGAAATAGTATGGTTTCATGGTGTGCCGAGAACTATAGTTTCAGATCTTGATCTGCATTTCACCTCGCACTTCTGGAAGGGACTACAGAAGGCACTTAGTACCCATGTGTTTCTGAGTACGGATTACCACCCACAGACTGATGGGAAATCGGAGTGTACAATTCAGGTATTAGAAGACATGTTGAGAGCATGTGTCCTGTATTTTGGTGGATCATGGAAAAAGCACTTGTCGCTTGTTGAGTTTGTGTATAAAAATAGTTTTCAGGCTACAATTCATATGGAACCTTTTGAGGCACTTTACAGGAGATCATGTAGATCACTGTTGTGTTGGTTAGAGGCCAGAGAGTCTGAGATGTTAGGGCCGAGTCTTGTGCAGGAGACGTCGGATGAGGTTCGTTTGATTCAAAATTGTATGGAAACAGCTCAGAGTATGCAGAAGTCATATGCAGATCAACGTCATAGACCCCTTGAGTTCATGGTGGGTGATAGTGTGTTTCTTCAGGTGTCCCCAAGGTTGGGTCACTGTCGAATTCGAAAACAGGGCAAGTTGGTGTCTAGATATGTGGGGCCATTTGAGATTGCGGAGAGGATCGGACCGGTGACTTACTGATTGGCTCTTCCACAACGGTATAGTGGGATGCATAAAGTTTTCCATGTTTCACAACTCTGGCAGTTTCACCCAAATCCATCTCATGTGATAAATTCCAAGGATGTTGAGCTTGAGGATGATGTGTCCTTTGAGAAGCACTCGGTTCGTATTGTGGATCATAGTGAGAAATTTTTGCAGGGAAAGTTTGTGCCTCTGTTTCGTGTTCTATGGCAACATGGAAACGTTTAGGAGGAAACTTGGGAGTGAGAATCTGATATGCGGGTCCAGTGGCCTGATCTCTTTTCTTTAAAAACTCAATGATGCTCGGGAAGAGCGACTCGGGGATGAGTCGTTATAAGGTGGGGAGGTTGTAAGATCCCTAATTTCTCTGTAAGGTATGTTTTACTTAATTTTCAGTTTAGACCATTATTTTAGATAATTAAGTGATTTCTAAAGTCCTTATGGAGGCTCAGGGGTGTTTCGGGGGATTGGGACATGAAAAAGTGGGAAAATGAGTTCTCTGGGCTAGCCGCACGGTTTGTGCACGGTTAGTGCTAACCGTGCAGGAAGCCCAGGTAAACTGTGCAAGAGGTGTATTTTTGGATAATGGTGTCCGCACGGTTTGGAAAACCCTGTAGGTAAATCGTGCGGCCCAAAAACCTGTAAAAATTTACAAAATTGCCACTCCGAGATTTTATATCTCACTCGGGATTTTCCTCCTCCTCCTCCCTTGCAACCCTAGGAATGAACCAAAGGGACCAAGATCTCTTAAGGATCAATCTCCTTCGATTCTTGGCCATTTGGAGTGTCGTTGGATGCAAATTGAAGATCTAGGTAAGGCTAATCTCCCTCTTGCTTTTCTTTTTGGTTTAGGGTTTCTATTTCTTTCCCCTCTCCATCTGAAGCTCTCAAACCCTTTTTCGGTGAGTTTTCGGGTAAAGCTTCAAGGGTTGGTTGAATCATGATCTAAGGCTTCGATTCGGAGTGCGTTTGCCAATGGATTCAAGGTAGGTGGTCTACAAGTTATATCCCTTGGGTTTTGTGTAGATTTGTGCATTTAGGGTTTTTATTCTTGCCCTCTTTTGAAGAGTTCTTGGTGCCTTTGGAATGATGTGATGTAGTGGTGTTAAATGTTTAATTGAACCCCTCTTGATCCCCATGGGATGCAAGGAGGATGAATCGACCAAATTAGGGTCACCCGAGGGGCGTGCTGATATTTCCTAGACTGAGAGCTAGCTAAGTGTAGGTTGTTGTGCGAAAACATAGATCCATTGACGAATATGTTAACATGCTTAAGTGATGGACAATTGATGATTAGTAAAACACTTAGGTGGGGTAATTACCTAAGAGGTTGTTTGGTTGGCATGAAAAAGTGTAAAAAGGATAAATGAGAAAATGCTAGGGATTAGCTTTATACTGAAATATGCTTTGTGAGATAGGCATGGGAAATGAGAATGTGGTTAAAGGGGTTAAGTAACATGAATAATGAACGTGTTAATGGATTGAGGAAAAATGTAATTTCCCATTTATTGAGATTATTGTGATGTTGTAAATGTTGTTGGCTATGTTGTTGTGATATGATGTTTTATGGTGAATGATAAATAAGCATGTGCACATGGCTTGGTAGAGTGGGGTATTGACTTGAGCTTCTACGCCCACAGGTTGAGTTGGACCGAGGTTCTAGCTCCTCCCCTAAATGCATGGGTTAGGGAAGGGAATGAAGTTATATTCCCCTAACTGTTGCATTCCACCCGGACTGAAGCTTCGAGGTGAGGATAATGGGAATTGTTGTGAAATGATACTTATGAGATAACACTTGTTAAATTCCCACATGTTGAGAACATTGATCATGTCTAATCCATTGAACACATGAAAATGGTGACATGATAAATGAAATGTCTTGGTAATAAACATGGGTTAATTGGTAGGTTAACTTAAAGGAACATAAATAAAGATGGCTTGTTGAACTGTTTACCTTAACTTGGCTTTATTTATCATTTGCATGCACTATCTGCCTTGTTGGATATTTTGTAGACACCGTTGGTGGTGGCCTACTGAGTTATACTCACACCCTTCTCGGACCGTCATTGGGTACCCGAGCAGATTTCATGTTTGCAGGTTTGGACAAGGGCAAGGGTCATATGCTAGGGAGATGAGTTGGACATGAGATATGTTTGGGTGAGGTTCCAGACTTGGAGTCTGGACCATTTTGGGGATTCTACTATTTTCTTTCTTTTGGGTTTTGTTCACTTGACACTGTAGCATGATATGACATATTTATTGTTGTTTATGATTGTACCAAGTTTTGGGATTTGGTTATTTATGCACGTTATGGATTGTTCTCTTATGTTTCCACTATTTCAATTATTATCTGTTGTGGCTTACTCTGGTATCAAGGGTATTGTCTCCCCACGTGACCTATTGGACCATCGCTACTAGTCGGCAACCTCTAGTGTATGGAGAGGCGCGCTTTAGGTCATCTAACTACCCAGCTCGGGGCACCAGTTTAGTGGCTCCCGAGTCGGGGACGTTACAGATTTTAAAATATCAGAATATGTTTATGAGAGCTAAAATGAAAAATCGTGAGAAAACATATCTTTATCAGCGTTGATAAAGATATGTTTTGTCACCATTTTTCATTTTAGCGCTGATAAAAACATATTTTATTAGCATTTTTTATGTGCCGATAAAAAATGTTTAAAATAAATTATAAATATATTAAACAAATAAATATTAAAAATGAAAAAATTATAAAAAAAGTAAAAAATAATTATCATTATTAGTGAATAAATAATATTAAATGAATAAATGTTAAAAATGAGTGAAATTTAATAATTAAAAATGACTATACTTCAAAAATATTTTATAAATTTGAATAAGTTTTATTAATTATATACATTATTAAAAAAATAAAAAATGAATATATATTTAAATAAAAATGAATACATATTAATTATGTACAATACAACCATATTAAAAACATTAAATGTTAATGAATAAATATATATAAATAAATATCAATAAAGAATAAATTTAAAAAATATTAAATTAATAAATATTTAAAATTAATAAATTACTAAAAAAGTAAAAAAATAATTAACCTTATTAATGAATAAATAATATTAGATGAATGGATGTTAAAAAAAAGTGAAATTTAATAATTTAAAATTTAATAGATTATAAAAGCATTAAAAAAATGAATGTGTTACTAATTATATTGATTCTTAAAAAATAAAAATGAATATATATTAAAATGAAAATGAATACATATTAATTATATAAATTACAACCATATTAAAAACATTAAATGTTAATGAGTAAATATGTATAAATAAATATTAAAAATGGATAAGATAACAAAAATTTTAAATGAATAAAAATTAAAAACAAATAAATTACTAAAACATTAAAAAATAATTAATATTATTAATGAATTAATAATATGAACAATTGATAAATTAGAAAAAAAATATATGAAAAAATAATGAATAGTATATATTAAATAAAAATGTAAAAAATTAAATAAATTTTAATTACCAATTAAAAATATTATATATTAAATGTTTAATATTAATAAATATAGTTTTAAAATAAATACTAATTTTTTTTGAATTACAGAAATATTATGTGTGTTTGTTCCTATATAAAATTGCATTAATTACGTATATGTGTGTGTGCAATTAATGTATGTATAACACAAGTTTGATATACGCCAAATTGAAAAAAATATATGACATTTATATAATATGTTATGAAATGTTTATTATTCGATACTAATTAGTCAATATTTTAATTATTTTATAAACCATTCTCACTAAATATATATTTATTTAGTGTAAATACATATTTTGTATTATATATATCATATTTAAGGAAATATTATATATATATATATATATATCAATATAATTATATTTTTATATTAAAATTATTAAATATATTCATGAATAAATATGTATAAAAAATATTAAAAATCAATAAATTACAAAAATATGAAACAAAAAAATATTAAAATTGAATTAATAAAAAAAGTAAAAAATAATTAACATTGTTAATGAAGAAATAACATTAATTGAATGAATGTTAAAAATGAGTGAAATTTAATTTAAAAAAACGAATAGATTAAAAAAAATATTAAAAAATTGAATATGAGTTATTAATTATATAAATCTGAAAAAAAAATTAAAAATGAATTTATATTAAAATGAAAATGAATGCATATATTAATTATGTAAATTAAAACCATATTAAAACATTAAATGTTAATCAATAAATATTTATAAATATATATTTAAAATGAATAAATTGGAAAAATATTAAAAAAATTATTAATGAAATAAATAATAATAAATGAATAAATTAAAATCTATATATATTAAAAAGTAATAAATCATACATATTAAATAAAAATATAAAAAAAATAATTAAAAACATGATATATTTAATATTAATAAATAAAAATCTAAAACCATAATATTAAAAATTTATTATTTGTGAATGCATTTCTATATAAAATCAAATCAATTTTGCATATGTACGTGTGAAATTAATTATATTTATATACACAAGTTTGATATATGTCAAATTGAAATAAAAAAACAGATGACATTATGTATGAGTGTTTATATAAAATTGAATTAATTTCGTATATATACGTGTGAAATTAATTATGTATATATATATACATGTTTGATATACGTCAAATTGAAAAAACAAATGATATTGATATAACAAAATTTTATTAAATTTCAATTAATATTAATTTTTTTAATCAACTTATAAATATTTAATGTATTGAAATTATCTTCAAGTGTTTGATTCGGAATCAGGGAATAAATTTTTTAGTATTCTCTATAAATTTAACTATTTTTAAATTTGTATTCGCATGTAATTATTTTTATATCACCTATGTAATAGAATATTATATGATTTCATTGGACAGTTACGCATTAAAAGTTACAAATATATACATGATTATATTAAGCGTATTTAACGATAGGAATTGACTTTGGTGGATTTGTGTTTGGTAGCCCATGCCCCTCCCCGCACAGTTCATTTAAATATTCACTTCAAAATTTATATTATTCGGGAGAACCACTTTATCATTTAAATATGTGAAGGGAGCCCTGGTGTCGTGATTCTGTAACTTTTGTCTCATTTTATTTCACGTCATTTTATTTCACGTCATTATTACAGTAATGATTCATCCCCAATAGGGAATCCTTCTCAATTTATTTCACATCAACTCGGGTCGGGTCAAAATAAACTGTTCGGGTTGCTCAAATAAAAATAAAAAACCTGAGATTTTCGGGAAAATTCAAAATATGAACAATATAGAACGGGTCTACATGTGTATCTATTGCAGATAGAATTTGGGCATTAAAAACTCGAATATGTTTATAACTTGTTTATTTTTTAAATGTATTGTGATAACTCTATCATATTATAATTTCAAATAACGGTTTAACTATCCCAACTCATTTAAATAGATGTTTATAATTTGAAAATATTAAAATTCATCTATAAATTTAAAATGAATGAATATCTAATTAAATGAATATATTTTATGATTTTATAATCCTTCAAAAAAATACAGTTGTTAATGGAGTAATAACAATTAATTTAATTGGATTTTAGTTTAAAATTCATTCATAAATCTAATATGATACAAAATGAAAATTGATAAATGTATTGTATTACTATTATTTTAAAATATATAATTAAAAATTAGAAATAATTAATTTAACCACGTTTGGGTTTTGAAATAACACAACATTATTACCCTAACTTTACCATAGTATTAATCACCTTTTGAATTCACTATCCTAACCCTATAAAAATTCGATTAACCACTACACTAACCCTACTTAATTAGGTCGGGTAGTATCATATACGTGGTTAATAGACACCCATTTTCATCGCTAGTATATCTTTCTTCGCAAAAGGACTCCCCCGTAAAAGGCCTTGGCCACAAAATATATCTTTTGTGAAAGGGGAGGCACGCCCGGTCATCTTCAAAGGAAATTATCTTCTTTGCGAAGTGTGTCCTTTGCGAAGGAAAACCCTTTGCAGACTCCCTCATCTCGCATAGCAAGACCACTATGCGAAATGGGGCATTCCAAGGGTATTCATCTCCCCGTTCTCGATGCTCTCCTTCCGCGTAGCATTTGGCTTCACCTTAGCTCCCTCTGAAAAGTATCCAAATAGTTGTCTCTCACCAATGTCAAAACTCAAGGAAGGCCAAATCAAGACCTCCTCCAAAGCCACCAGACCCACATGATCAAGGTATTGAAGCATACCAGCGTGTCCTCCATTGATCATACATTCCCTTATTAAAAGACACCACCCACTTGTCCTCCCTAACTGATAGTGACTTCGAGGGGTGTGCAATTATGCATCCCCTTGGTAATGAGGACCCTAAACCTGGAGGTAGTAGTGAGAACATTCCCGGTTCAAGCAGCTACATTTACCTCCCGCATGCTGCCTCAAATGTGAAGCAAAACGAGAAACATCCACACCTTTTGTTCTCCAAACAGTGGATGCGTAAGCCCCAATCCAGGGTTTATAAATAGGCAAGAATAAAACAGGAATCCCTCCCAGAGTAAGCCCCTAGTCTTTCTTTGTGGCTACCACGTCATAGCCTTGCCCCTCATCCATCAGCGAACGAGGACCATATTCTTTTGGGCATCCCTCGTGGATTAAGCCCCTAGCCTTTCTTACAAGATGTCGATTCCCTCTTACCGTCCACATCCCCATCCTCATCCATTAGTGGACGAGAAAGGAAGTTCAAAAATGGGCTTCCCGTTTAGGTGCAAGTCCCATTTGAAACAAATTATGCAATATCTGCTATTGTTCCTTGTTTCTCACACCAAGCATGAATCATGTGGACTTTGGGACTCAAGTCGATCATATCACTAGAATAATCAAAATTTCATTATTGTCCTCCTTAGGTGTAAGCCTAACCATTCCAAACTATGTGAGCATTGATTCCCATCCCAACGAGATACATAGGATGCCTCCCTAAGGTTCAATCCCAATATCTTAAATCCATCACCACTCATATTGGGCCATATTCTCAATGAGATCATACCCCCACCCAGAGGGAAATATTCCTTCAGGGTCCTTTCAAATATAAAGGGACACTCATGTGTAAGCCTTACACCATCCTTTACTAGGCACCTTTCACTTAGATTTCCTTGTTGCATGATGTTAAACCGTAAGGTTTGGTTCTTGTCATATAACCTTAAAAGGTATGACACATCCCATTAAGTAACATCCGAACAATGTGGGTTCTGATTCCTTTATGAGGATATGTAGGAAGCACTATCCAGGGCTCGATCCCAACATCAAAACAATAATCGTCTCCCTGGATAAAAATAAATTCATGCGTGCCCAATTGTTTGGGTTTAAACCATAGTTACTTAAAGTCAGGCATCACAAAATAACAATAAAACAAGATGGAGAACCACTGATACTTACAGATTGTACCATTGATGGAGAACCTCTGATACATACAGATGGTACCATTGATGGATAACCTATGATACATATAGATGATACTATTTATGGAGAACCTCTAATACATACAGATTATCGCATCCGCATATGTTAATAACTGGTTGCAAACATAAGAGCGACCGGTCCGATATCGATAATTGACAAAGATTCATAAACATGTCTTTAATCTACAAGAGTGTCCCAAAGTAGACAATAATTCCCCCCAAAAGGGTGTGATGAGATCGACCTCCCATCCTATTGACCAATGTGGTTTCCCAAGTGCCATCAGTAATACACCTCAATGCCGACCTGCCCTTGGAAAGCAGCTTTGGAGTTCCTTATGGATATGAGACCCATTGGGTGTTTCCGGTTCCCTGAATAAACCCCATTGGAAACTGTCTAAAGAGTGTGGGTAATTCCCTACAAATAGACAACCACCACCTCTTTAAGTGAAAAACAAAAACGGTGAACCCGACATGAATATTTTATTAACCAAAATAATTAAGTTTCCCACACATACAAATGTTTCTTCTTACAAAACAAAAATAATGACCCCAACGTGGATCCTTTAAAGCAATCAGTCATGCATGCGTTTGTTTACTTGTGATTCTACTTTGAAGGGTTTCCATGTTTTTTTTCAAACTACATAGATGTTCACCAAAACTCCCTTAAATTCAAATTACACCCTACTAATCATGAGAAACCTATGCATCTTCAATCGAATGAATTGGATACTCCATAAATCAAAGGACACGGTTTCCCACCTAGTGCCTTCAATGGTAGGTTGTAAACTATAATGGCTCAATTTTTTTATATTATTTTTTAATGTTATATGGATTATTTTTGAGACCAGGCGCTGAGGCGATGTTTGATTCTAAGGTCCAATGTGTACAGAATAAATGTTTGAAATATATTAAATATATTAAATATCATACACACACAGTTTTCCTAAAAAATTGGAATAACATTCGAATGGGGAGTTCGGATCAGAAATCCAAGGGCACCGTTGAGTTCATAATGCGGGTTTTACCCTAAGCATGCCATAATCTTTGTCGGTGTGGGCCATTTGTGAAAAAGTTATCGCGGGCATGAAATTAATAAAATAAACTAATTAAAGAATTTATTTTATTTTTTCAATGTAGCTACCTACTTTCTCTTTAAATATACAGTTATAGTATTTCCTCAGGGTTGGAAGCTCAAACTCTGGAGATTCAGAAAACCATTGGAGAGCTTTCTCAGTGAACGATAATGGATCAAGATCAGATTGTGGATTGTTTCACCAACGTGGTTTGTGGATCTCATCAATGATGGAAACATAACAATTATTTGTCAACGATCAATCCAAACTCCATGTAAGATGTTTTCCTTTGTGATTTTCACTCCGTTTTTTAATCCTAGATGAACGTAGATCAATTCCACATACAAAATTGATACAAGCATCATTGGTAGAATTAAATCTATGGTATTGTTATTAGTTTATTGATTTATCCCTCTCTGTTCGTCTCCTTTAATGCAATTGATTGGGGCCAAATGAAAAATGGTCAAGGTTCATTCCTCATGTTTTGTGGCCTTTTGATTTATCCCCCCTCTCTTCATATGTTCATCACAAGCATTTTTTTGGCCCGTGGTTCGATGAATACCCAATATTTGATCATTGTGTGACCCTTCTTCGACACAATGGATCAATATCGTGGGTGCGGTTTGTGATCGGTGGTGCGATCGAGGTGTGATGATAATGGTGGATGACCGAAGGTGGATCATAATGGATTTGCAGTATCCATTCAACCTAGTTTTTATGTGCAATGATAGATGGATCAATGGTGGTGATTTCTGAGTAGATTCAAACTCGGATCCAGGCGATCAAGGATGAAAAAGGTAAGCCAACCCCAGACCTATAGATTTTGGGGAGATCGATGGTTCTAGTGATGTGTAGGTCAACGTGGAGGAGAAACCAAGGGTTCAGGAAAATCCCAAACAAAACGGCGTGTATTTTGGTTTTACATGTCGTGTGGCCCCCTGGCTATGGCGCTAGGGTTCTGACTGAAGTTAAATATCACAAGCCATGTGACTCGGTCACATTCCAAGTGACCCCTCCATTATAGCTTGGTGTGTACTTCATAAAGTTCACAAACATGAGAAAAAGTACACAGATAGTGGCATGCCATGCACTTGGACACGAACATAGCTAGTTGTACATGGGTTGGTACGCATACACAACCACCGTACACAAAAATGACCAGGCAATAGGGGAAATATTTCATGTGTCTTTGCACGCCATATACTTCTTTTACATGCCATGTATGTGTATTATTTCATGTCGTGCAAGGATTTTCCACACGGGTAGACCTGGGGATAGATGGACATGCCGTGTACCCCCTGCTACACATCGTGTATCCCCTTCAAGAGTGATCATAGCTCTTTGTTTCCTTAGTTTGGACCAATCTAGGATGAGTGTGTTCCCTTGGTCCATTCCCTTGAGGGTATAGTGTGACATTACATCCACATCACATGATTGTGATCTCCTCTAGAGGTTGAGTCTCAGATAGAGTTGTGGTGTCCCTCCATGAGACTGGAGTGCGATCCTCTATCATCTTTTTTCCCTAGGTGGGGCTTGTGGAATCAGTATGACCTCCCTGATCAGGTTATTTTATCCTCCATATATAAGGCTGTAATGGTGAGTTTTGTGGTATCATTGACATGTGATCTCCTACGTAGTGGGTTAATCCAGATTGGGTTTGTGGTGTCCCCCAGAAGTTCTGGGCGTGAACCCCTATCTGAGTATCATGGTCTTCTTAGACTTGTGGGATTTATTGGGTGGGGCCCAATGATCTAGACCTCTTCATCGAGTGTCTTCAATGATAGCATGGTTTATGGAGTGGATTCTCCCAGAACGAGTGTTGCTTGGAGTAGAATCCTTTGGTTGGTAGTTGGTTATGACCACCTGGTGGCATGGTGACTTTCTTGAGTATATCTAGGTGTTTCTGTTATACATTGATTGTTATATCTTGTATTGAGATGTCTATACTTAGTGCTTCATGTTTAGTGTTTTTAGGGTGTCATACTGATTATTTTTATACTCTTATCTACATGAGCTTTGCCCGCATGTGTCATATCTTATGCAGACAATGGCCCTTTTGACGGTGTCCTGGGAGGGAAGGGAGTAGGTGGAGCGTATTTGGGGCTTATCATACCAAGGTGTTCCTTGGGATTTTTTTTTGACTTTAGTCCTTGCCTTGGAATGGGTTGGACTCTTTACAATTTTTGGTTGGGCTTGTATTCGGCCCCCTTTTTCCATTTTTAGTAGTTTACCATCATACTATGTTGTGAGATCTTAGATGTATAAATGCATTGTTTTCACTTGTTTTAAATTTTAGCATTGTGTGGGATTTGATATGTGTGTGTGTACATGAACTTTAGGCCAATACCTCCCATTTTCAAGATATGCCTACTCAACGCTAGTCTCCAGCCCCTGACCTATTGGAGGCGGGTTTAGGGTATTCATGGGTCAGAACTCAAAGGGTCGGGTTGTGACATAGTGGTATAAGATCCATCGATTTTACCTTAGGACTGAAGTCAATGAGATTGGTTTGGGGAAATAATGTTTAGTGTTTTGAGTTTGACTTTTAGGGTAGAGACTCTAGTGTTGGTGCAACAACCATTGTATCCATACACAAGGACTATGATCACCCGCCTTTCGACTCAGTACATGTAAACATTGGTTGGAGGAATTTTTTTGGGTACATACTTCATATAGGAATGAGTTGTGTTTTCCATGTCCTTCTCGAGTCAGCTCCCCATATATACTATTTTGACCATGGTACATCTTATCTTATTTCAAGACACCTTTACGTAGAAATACAGTCAGGATTCCACTACAATATCATGAGGATGATTCACTTAGTGATGAGGTATCAGTATAGGGGCCTATACCGGAGATTGCACCTCTAGGTGCTTTACCAGCTATACCACCACCTGTTGAGAAGTATCTAGCACTGGTAGTACCAGATGAGGATGCACATAGGTTGAGTGCATTGTACAAGTTTCATGGGTAGTGACCTCCTAGGTTTTGGGGTGATCCATACCCCTAGGTGTCTGAGGAATGGGTAGAGACAGTCACTCACATTTTTTTCCTTGTGAGGAAGCTTTCTGATCAGATGGCGGTCCTCACAATGAGTCTAGTTATGGGCTCTGTTGGGAGATGATGGAGCTTAGTGACTCAGTCAAATAACAAGATACATCTCTCCTGGTTAAAATTTAATAATATCTTTAGGGAGGATTTATATATAGCCATGATGTGATTGGTACACATACAGAAGCTTCTGCATTTGCAGTAGAGAATTATGACTGTGGTAGAGTACTCAATGAGGTTTACTGATCTCTCATGTTAATCCTTATATATGATGCAGGATAAATTCTTCAAATCATGAACCTTTGAGTAGGGCTTATGTTGGGATATCAGGGCTTCAGTGGTGTCCCTTTTTCATTCCCACCTATGTTGGGGTTCTTAAACGATCCCTAGTTGTGGAAAGATTTCTAGCAGAGCAGGCACCGATAGTGGGAGCTAGTATTGGGCACCCAGTAGCTGAGACCTTGGAAACAGGAAACCGATGACAGTCTTAGGAATCTAAGAGAGTCAAATGCTTTAAGAGGATATTTGAAGACACATGGTTAGTGGTTAAGGGCTCTTAGGGTGTCTTGAATCAACTAAGGGATAGGCAATGTTTCTCTTGCGATGGTCAGGGACATCTGGCTCGGGATTGTATGACCCATCGTACAACTGATTGTGAGACGATCAAGGGACCACCAAGATAGAGACATAGGTAGAAGAAGGGTAGTCCATAGGGTGGAGTACGTGGTGAGGGGCCAATAGGACAATATAAGGTGGATGAAAATTTGACATATTACAACCACCACCTCCAAGTGGTCCACACCAGGCTCAGGGAGCTAGTGGACATAAAAAAGTCCAACTACAAGCTATGGAGATTTATAACCCTGAGTCTATAGGGATGATACGAGGTACAATCTATATCTTTTCTACTTTAGTTTCAATATTTATTGATATAAGTGTGATCCATTCCTTCCTTTCCACTTCTCTGGTTAAAAAATAAGAGATTCCAGTTAAGCCATTGGCTCAACCTTTGCGGTTGGAGACTCCAATATGCGGTGACTCAACAATTGTAAACTTGTTCCAATAGTGCAATATGATGCTCGGAGGAAAGAGTTTTTTATGGGATCTCTTTGTAGTAGCAATGAGGCCTTACAATGTCATCTTAAGAATGAAATATCTATCTACAGTTCATGCTCAGATCGACTATTTTATGTGGAGGTTGCGGTGATTCTACAGTGAAAGAACAAGGTTTTCCTTTGTGAGAGAAAAGGAAACCTTGGCAGAGAAGGATGATATCAGGAATAGAAGAGTGCAGTAAATTACTAAACAGTTGGATAGCACGACTCTTAGATTAGTGGATGCTTTGGACTATCAGTTTCCTATAGTAGTGGTGGAGTATGAGGATATATTTCCCGAGGATGTACCATGTTTACCACCCTTATGAGAGCTAGAATTATGCATTGATTTTCATCCTAGGATGACATTGATATCTACTCTATAATATCAGATAACTCCCATAGATCTTCGAGATCTAATGGTGCGGTTGGAGGATTTGCAGGAGAAGAGATTTGTGAGACCCAACGTTTCCCCCTAGGCCACCCCTACGCTGTTCACCAAGAAGGCAGGCATGTGCTTGTGGTTATGTGTGGATTAATGACACTTTAATCAGGTGACCATGAAAAATATGTATCCACTACCAAGGATCAATGAACTATTTAATCATTTGAATGGGGCATGATGGTTCTCGATGATTGAACTCAGATTAGGATATCACCAGCTATGAGTACGAGGTGAGGATATACCGAAGATGACATTTAGATGTCGCTATGTTCACTATGAGTACTTGGTGATTCCCTTTGGCATGATTAATTCCCCAGTAGTGTTCATGAGACTCATGAACTAGATATTTCAGTATTTCTTAGACCGGTTCATGGTAGTATCCATCAATGACATCCGAATGTATTCGACGTCTAAGGAGGAGCACATGAGACACTTTAGGATGTTCATAGACACACTTAGAGAGAACCATCTTTATGAGAATATCTCAAATTTTCAGTTTTGGATTTGAGAGATCCACTTTCTGGGACATGTCATATCAAAGGTAGGAGTAGCAGTGGACCTAGAAAAATTTTAGGCAATTCTTTCTTGGGAGAAAACTAAGAGTGTTATCGAGGTGTGAAGTTTCCTTGGTATGGTAGGGTAATATCAGATGTTTGTACCCAATTTCTACAAAGTGAAAGCACCCTTGACAGCTTTGAATCAGAAGGGGAAGCCTTTCGTGTGGATGGAAAGGTTCCAACAATGCTTTTAGGAGTTGAGGTAAGGTTGATGAGAACTCCCATATTGATATTTTCAGAGGAGGGTGTCAAGTACATAGTGTTCTGCGATGCATCATGGACTGAACTTGGTTGTGTTTTGATGAAAAGGTAGGCAGTTATTGCCTATGGTTCTTGTGAGTTGATACCAAATGAGTAGAACTATGCAACCCATGATCTTGAGTTAGCAACAGTAGTATTCACACTAAAGATTTGGTGACACTACATGATGGGTGAGTGGTTTATCATTTACTCTGACCACAAGAGTCTCAAGTATATCTTCTCATAAAAGGATCTTAACTTGAGATAGAGGTGATGGATAGAGTTCCTCTAGGACTATGAATTTGAGATTTTCTATACTCCTAGGAAGGGTAATGAGGTGTAAGATTCTCTTAGTGGGATATATTGTTCTCAGTTGTTGTTGGCCAAGGCATCAGAGTAGTTAGCTTCATTCCAGTTAGCCTTTGTGGATCGGGACGACACTTCCTATCTTCAGTCGATGGTTATTAGCCCACCACTTTTATAGTGTGTCAAGGATTCTCAACATGGATATATCACCACGAGAACTTATATACTCAAGTATCCACTAGACATGCTCTTGATGGATATTATGAAGGTGGGGAGAACGTTATCCTTTTAAGGGGATGGATGATGGTACCTTTGATATTTCGGGAGGAGGTGGTAAGGGATTTTCATACACCCCCACTGGCAGTACATCTAGGTGTGTAAAATATGTATCAAGACCTCCAACACCATTTTTGGTGGCCATACATGAAGAAGGGAGTCACAAATTTTGTCTCTCAATGCCTCACTTGTCAGAAGGTGAAGGTTGAGCACCAAGTTTTAGTAGGTTTGGATCAACCCCTTCTGGTTCCAGAGTGTAAGTGGGATGAGATATCTATATAATTCATGATGGTATTACCACATATTTCTAGGGAAAACTATTCCATTTGGATTATCATATAATGACTCACCAAGTCGGTCCACTTTCTAGCTATTCGAGAGTAGAGTTCAGTAGAGAGCTTGGGATGCCATTACATGTAGGAGATAGTCCAACTCAATGGAGTTCCCCCAACAATCATCTCTGACCATGATGATTGCTTCACATATCGGTTATAGAGGGGATTGAAGGATGATTTTGGGACTCAGTTGTTCTTGGGCACAGTGTTTCACCCCCAAACTTATGGACAGACAGAGCAGACCATTCAGGTCTTGGAGGACATGATGTGAGCTTGCATGTTGGAATTTGGCCACAGTTGGGAGGATCACCTACCCTTTATGGAGTTATAATACAACAAAAAATACCATTACACCATTGGTATAACACCATTTGAGGCTTTTTATGGGTGACCCTACAGGTCACCACTTTGTTGGATTGATTCAGGCGAGTTAACACTCATGGGCTCGGAGTTGGTGCGAGCTACTACAGAGAAGGTACAGATCATCCAAGAGTGGATGAGGACTACACAAAGCTGTCAGAAGTCTTATCCAGATCAAAGATGGAGACCTATGAAGTTTGAGGAGGAAGACCATGTGTTTCTGAGAGTCTCACCTTGATGTGGATTAAGGAGATATGGAAGCGATGACAAGTTATCTCTAATATTTATTGGTCCCTTTCAGATACTGCATAGAGTTGGTGAGGTGACATACCACTTACCTCTACTGATACATTTGGACTGGGTACATGATGTATTTCACATGTCACAACTGATGAGGTAAATGCATGACCCGTCACACATTATCGACTGAGGATAGATGGATATCGATAATAGATATACCTTTGTAGATTACTTGATGGAGATCAAGGATTGGTAGGAGATGATCCTTCATGGGCAATCGATTCCCCTTGTACGTTTCCAGTGGGAGCATGAGAATCTTCAAGAGAGCACCTGGGAGCTATAAGAGTTGGTGTCCTAGAACCAAATGGTTGTACTTTTATTATATGAATATTTAATATAATTAAATATTAAACATATTATTACATATTTTTCATTTTTCTTCATGACTATAGTGTAATGATTTCTTGGAGTATTTGTCACATTGAAAAGGTCATAACAGTTCCCTTCTATGATAACAACCTTGAAGTTCTATGAAAATATTCTTAAATATAGTTCTGTGGTTGGATGAAATACTATAATATGATACATAGTATACAGACCGTCAGGTGTGAGTACTCATAAGCATATGATACTTCTTCTCATGAAGTTCTCACTTGGTAATCTCTAATATGGGAGATTATGAGAACAGACCCACCAGTAGGAATTATGCATGTTTTGGTGTCATCGAATATTCCTATATGCGTGCGTGTGTAATGATCCTTAGACTTTAAGATTATCATTAATATGTGTCAGGACTCGCTCACTTTGATTTTCTAACAAAAACCATCATGAAGACAGTTGTTGGGAAGTAGGATAATTGGGTGTTTCATGAATGACATGTTATTAATGGATAAGTCAAGGAAGAAATTGTCCCTTACATTTATGGAAGTTGATATCTCAACCCTTTGATTGAAATAGAACCGTTACATGAAATTTCATGGCCATGGTGTAACGACGAGTTTATTTTTGGTAGTCAAATAATGAAATATCAAGCATAAAGGTTGATGATACTATCAGGAGACCAGCTTGATGAGATATTGAGATAAAGGGATTATATTACACAGTGAGCATTCATATGTGGATGTCGTTGTTGCAACTTTAAGTTCTTTCTCTTGGATGCCTTGAAACTTTTCTAGACAGTACTCTTGGACTTTAGGCAAGCCTACCTAATGCTAATGAGAAATAATCCTAGAGGGTCACACACTAAGTGTTTCTGGCGTTCTTGGTTAAATTCTATTTGAATTTAATTAATTGAATAAATATTATTCTCAATATAGTGGAATAATTTTATTCAAGTTAAAATGATTTCATAAATTAAATAAATATTTATTCACTGGATTGTGGGTAAAATATATTTATTTATTTTATTGAACATTTAATAAATATTTATTTACTAGTTTGTAAATAAAATATTTATTTAAGAGAATAAATTATTTATTTATATATTTAGGTGTTCAATAAATGGAAGTGGAGTTTGAGTAGACCAAGGCCGGTCTGGTAGTAAAATAATTATTTGAAAGACGGTAAATAATTATTTAACTAATTGGCACAAGTTAAAATAATAATAACGTTGCTATTATTTTGTGACGGAGAATTTTATCTATAATTCTGTTTTGCGCAAGTTTTCACACCATAAATAATGATGTGATATTATTATTAAAAGCATGGGTTTTCTATAAGGTTATGAATGTATTTAATTGTTATTATACAATTAAATATTGTAATCGAAGCCCCATGTTGATAAATAGAGGTGTATGCCTATTGTGCCATGTACCGAACTGCACGCCTGATGAATTGAGAATTGTTGACCTAAACAATTTCTCTCTTGAATCCTCTTCCTGCCCCTCTCAAGAATGAGAGATGTTCTTCAAGACCGAAGAACAAGTGATCAAGAACAACCGACACAAGACACTCACTTTGCCGCACTAGCACCCGGAGAATGAGTGGTGTCAATCGAAGGCCATTAGAGCATGTGTGGATCACCGAAAGAGGGATTATGGTTTGGATCCTCTCAAGCGCAATGAGAAAATTTGAAAGGTTCGTTCCGAATGATCAACATCATCAACGAAGAAAGTACCGAAGATCCAGGCATTCTTTTCTTTATGAAATTAATTAAATTAATTATAAAGATGATGTGAAAGATCCTCTCTAAAGGTTTTGGGCCTCTTCCTTCTTTATCTTAATCTTTGATTCTATTCCATGGAGACTAACGTTCATCATTGTATTGGTCCTAGAATAATCATTGATCATGGTAAAAATTATAGTTAGGCATCATTCCAACCATGCTTCTACTATGCCCGGAACCTTCAAGCGGCATCAGAGGGGTTACATCATAGTTTATAATTATTTAAATAATTCTTTGATGATTTATGGTTTAATAATTTAGTTTGTAAATTCAAGGTTAATCGTTCTTGTAATCTAAATTTCGAGATATATTCTCCCTCTTTTCATTTCTTGTAGATTTCACAGAAACAAATGTTTCTTTAATTAAAATTAAAATGGGGAACTCATCAGGAGGCTCCATTGATTTTTTCCAGGTGACACGAAAGTACACGCCGTGTGTTCGGACTTACATGTCGTGTTCTTTGCCATACACGCCATGTAATCTGGACTACATATCGTGTAGTCATGTACAACGCATCAGAAGTGATTCAAAAATTACTCAATCCATGTGCATTTATTACACATGGTGTAGTTAATTTTACACCACGTGTTGACTAGGATAGATAGGCACACATATACCAGATTACACGCCGTGTGGCCCACTGGACACGACGTGTAGTCTCTTCGGGTTAGGGGCCAAACTGTGTATCCCATAAACGGCTAAGACAACTGGTAACCATGTAACTTGGATACAACATGACATGTATCCCATTGTACACGCCGTGTACTCCAAAAATTCCAAATTATGCCTCACACACCAGGTCCCTAGGCGTGTACTTCATGAAAGACGGTGAAGGCAGTATGTGTCATGTAGTCGGAACTACATGCCGTGTACTTTACAAAATTACACAAAGTTAAAACTTTAATGTTTGTGTAATGTTCAGAACTGCTTATTATGTATATATCGTACTATATATTGTTACTCTATGCATTGAAGAATCATATATTCCATATTTCAGAAGAGTAAAATAGTATATGAATATAATACATGTTGGGTAGATTCAAATGGGTATTCACCAGCTTACCTCCAAGGTGCATTTATGTACAACGATGAGAATCTCAAGGAAATTCAAAAAAAGGATTAAGATAAAATAATTGATTAATTAAAGATAATAATTAATCGATTCAAGCCCAATTTATATTACTAAGAACGATTAAAGAGTTTAATACTAGTTTTATCAAATATGTAACTCGTTGCATGTATGTGGGTGATTATGAGCTAGACCAATACCTTTGTATGTGATTGGTTTCCTTTTAATTTATTTATTAAATTAATTGTTGGCCTATGAGCCATCTTTCCTCATTAATATGTAGGTCCTGTGTGCCCATGATTTATTTTATGTAAACCCCCATTTTACTCCTAACCCATGCATGAGTTAATAAAAGCATATGTAATAGATGGAACTTCCAAGCTAGTGGAGTCAGTTCAAGATGGAGTTGAGATGAAACCAATCCTAGGAGATACAAAGGTGGAGATGTGGAAAGCTGTAAACATGAACCCAAAAGGTTCAAGGTGTTTCTCCCCTAGGTCAGGGTTAGTTTATCAACCTCTAGATAAACTAACCATTAGAAAAGATCATGATTATGCCCTTTGCTTTATTTTATTTTTGTCAGTTGCATGGTTTATCATTATGGATGTGTTGTCGCGATCACATAATTAATAAATTAAACAAGCATACAAGATGGAACTAAAATAAACCACGATTATGCGTAAATATTATCAAGACATGGTTAATCACTTAAGTAAGTTCCACTTAATATTAATAATCATGTGATAATAATAATATTCAATTCACACATAAGAGATAAAATTCCCTAAAATAAAATAATAAGTCAGACCGAGCCTTTCTGTATTTGATTAAGGAAAAACTCAATAAAACTATGTGTTTGACCAACCCTTGTTGGGAAAATTACTTTTATACATTAAGCCCTTATGAAAGTTTTCAGGTTGACTTAACCATATTATATCAAGAGGATTTTCCCTTTCTAGACTTGGTGTAATATTAGAGGCAAGAGTTGAGGAAATCCAAAGTCAACATTTTAGGATTGAGGAGTCCACTCAACAGATAAAGGAGCTACAAGCCTATAGTTGGAAAAGACCCGCCTACCTAAACACCTTCAAATAGCTTGAACAACCCTTGTTGGGTTTATGTAAAGAATAATATGGACCCTTGCCACTAGAATGTCATGGAAACTGGACATTCTGAGTTCAATGGTGAGGGACATTGGGACTTGATAAAATAGTGGGAGACTGAATAAAATTAATTTATTATTTCTCATAAAATATAATCAAGAAAGTATTAATGATCTAATCTTTTAATTGTAGAATAAAATGATAAAATATTCAACCACACTATCCCTGCGATCAATTCTGGATAAAGACAACATCCTCACCAACGGTAACTTCTAGGAATGGTTTAGACGCCTTCGGGTTATTCTATTCCATGAATGGAAGTCTTACGTGCTGGAGTCAACATTACCTGATCTGCTTACCCAAGAGGAGAGTGATGAAGAGTTCTTGGTCTATGAGAAAGATATGAATGATGTAGTCAATGTTCAATGTTTAATGCTATCATCAATGTCTAATGATCTCATGAAGTCTCATGAAAACATGGATTCCTATAGCATGATCGAGCACCTCTGTGGTCTTTAATAGGAGAGAGAAATACAAGAACATTTTGAGATCTCTAAGGAACTCTTTCAGAGTAAGCTTAGAGAGGGTGCCCCAGATAGGCCTCATGTAGTCAATCTCATTGGCTACATTGAGCGCTTGGAGGTTCTAGGTTTTAAACTCACTAAATAATTGGGTACTGATCTCATTATTGAATCACTCCCTCATAGCTTCTCTAGCTTTGTTGTTAATTTCAATATAGACAACATTGAGAAGTCTCTATAAAATCTTCTTATCCTCATTATCCAAGTGGACAAAGATATAAAGTGAAAAAAGACTTATATCCTTATGGTGAATAAGAGGAAAGGGAAGGTGAAGAGATTTAAGCCCAAAGATTCTTCATTCCCTTCCAAGAAAAGGAAGATCAAAGGGGAGGCAAGGGAACATAAAGCTGTTTGTTTCTCATGTGTCAAGAAGGGCCATTGGAAGAAGAACTGCACCCAACCTAAGAAGCAAGGGGAACATTCATGTGCATTTGTTATCAAATGTAATCTATCTATTTCTAAAAATTGGGTATTAGATATAGATTTTGGTGCTTACATATGTATCCAAATACTGGAACCAAGTAGATTTAGGAAGACTGATCGAGGGGAGGTAGATCTATGAGCATACAATGGAGCCAGA
Organism: Viscum album; assembly: GCA_963277665.1. Classification (NCBI taxonomy): domain Eukaryota; kingdom Viridiplantae; phylum Streptophyta; class Magnoliopsida; order Santalales; family Viscaceae; genus Viscum; species Viscum album. Next base: position 1,140,541,557 of record OY728159.1, on the reverse strand, counting down.
CTTGCTGTTGTAGCTGTCGGGGAGTACCACCTTACATTTCCAACTGGGATGATCTTGGTATTAAAGGGTTGTTATTATGTTCCATATTTTACTGAAAACATTATTTCTGTATCCAGATTAGATACATATGGGTTTGTTTTCAAGTTTGTAAATGAATTTTTCTTCTTTTACAAAGATAGCATTTGTTTTGGTAGGGCACATTTATACAACAGTCTTTACGTGTTGGATTACACAAACCAAGTAATGGAAATCGATAACAAAAATACTTCACATGGCTCATACCACACCCAACTTTGGAATCACCGACTAGGTCATGTAAATGAGAAAAACTTGAAAAAGTTATATCAAGATGGATATTTAGATTCTTTCAAACAAAAACCAATTGGAATATGTCATACATGTTTATAAGGCAAAATGTCCAAAGCCCCATTTAGTGGGAAAGGTGAAAGGGATAAAGAGATTCTTTAATTGGTTCATACTGATGTGTGTGGACCATTTCCAATTGAATCAATGGGAGGGTACTCATACTTCATAACTTTTACTGATGATTTAAGTAGATATGGATATATCTACTTAATGAGGTATAATTCAGATTCTTTTGATAAATTCAAAGAATATAATAATGAAGTTGAGAACCAACTTGGTAAGAAGATTAAGAAATTCTACTTAGACCGCGGTGAAGAATATCTTAATCAAGACTTCATTGATTACTTATGGGAGTTTGAGATCCTATCCCAAATCACTCCTCCTTACACACCCCAGAGGAATGGTGTGAGTGAAAGGAGGAACTACACCTTACTGGACATGGTGAGATCAATGACGAGTCATGCGAGTCTTCCATTATCCTTTTGGGGATATGCATTACAAATAACAACACACATACTAAACCAAGTACCAACTAAATTGATAAATATTATTCCATATGAGTTCTAGAGTGGAATAAAATCCATGTTATCAAATTTACATGTGTGGGGAAGCAATGCATTTGTTAAGGCCTCTTTAGGTAACAAACTTGCACCCAAAGGCACAAAGTGTATCTTTATAGGATGCCCCAAGGAATCAAGGGGATATTACCTATACAACCCCTCAGTCAAAAAGGTTACAGTGGAAAGACATGCCATATTCCTTGATAGGGAGTACATCTCCAAAATAGATAGTGGGAGAGAGATAGACTTCGATGAAGTTGAGCCTCAAGGTGCACAAGAGTTGGTACAAGAATAGATTCCACAAAGCCCTGTGGAAGAAAGAACTATTCTAGAGACACAAGAACTGCATAGGAGTGCAAGAGAGGTTATAGAACTAGAACCATATGGTTTTATAGTTACTGATGAAGGTGAATCATTATTAGTTGATAATAATAATCCTCTAACCTACAAGGAAGCAGTAAGTGGCACAAATGTTGTCAAGTGGAAAGAAGCCAAGAATTCTAAAATGGATTCCATGTACCAAAACCAAGTCTAGATTTTGGTAGATCCTCCAGTTGATGTAAAGTCTATTGGTTTCAAATGGGTATTCAAGAAAAAACTGAACATGGAAGGACAAGTCAGTACCTATAAGGCATGACTGGTTGCAAAAGGGTTCAAGCATCATTAAGGCATTAACTATGATGAAACTGTTGGTCAGAGTAGAGTACTCAAGAGGGGGGGGGGGTGAATTGAGTATCTACTAAATTTTTTGTTTAAAAAGTATTCTTAAAAAGGTTCCCCAATACATTTAAATACATCCCAGTTAATCAAAGTAATATAGTTATAAAAGTTTGACTATTTGAATAACTTCTCAAAAGATTGATTAATTCTCAGTAATCTTAATATTAGTTATTAACATTACTTTTGAAGATATTCTAATAAGGAAAAACAATTATAAATTCTTTTCAAGATTAACTATCAAAGTAAATTTAATTATTTCTGAATTAAATAGTAAAATAGAGAAAAACTAAAGTAAACAAACCAACGAATATAAAACAAGTGGTTCAGTCTCAAGACAATACCTAATCCACTTCACTTGGTGATCGCCTACCGCCAAGCATTTTATATAAATAAACTTGATCCACACCCTAGATCGGGGTTAACAACAGTACACAAGACTGTCCAGGTCACATGACCTCTTCCACAGTTCTTCATGGGTATGAGATAACATGTCACACATGGAATTCTTCCACACTTATCCATGGGAATACACAAGTGTAAAAATATGTAAGAGGAAGGATATATTGTATCCTTCAGTTTGATGTAGGAGATAATGTGTGTTTTTAATACAAACACACACACACTGCTCAAAAGATAAAAGTAATACACAATAGAGAATAAATGATGAGATAAGGTTAGAAGTTCTCTGAGTGTTAGTCTATGTAGCTATGGACTTCTGGGATGAATTAGATGCAGATATTGAGTCCTCTTGTGGAAAACAGAGTATCTCAAGTTAGCTAGATCTAGCTCGTGTTCTTCTTGAAGTTGATGGTGCGAAAATGTTATCGACTCTAGGATTCAAGTATGCTTTGTGTGTTCTTTAGTAGTTTCAGGTTTCATGTATCAGTTCTTCTTTCAATAATGCTCGTGCTTCTTCATTATCACGCACACACTTGTTTTTCTGTTTCCACTATTTCCGCTTGTCACACTCTTTTATTCTGGCCAAATTGTTCTTTTTATTCTTAGAATTCATGTGTTGGAGTCGATAGGATGAATTTATTCTACACCTCGTACCTCGTACTGTCAGGTGACATGTCTACAAAGAAACATTAATTATGTCAGTGCATTTAAAAGACTTCAAATATGACCGTTAGAGATTAAATTGAAAAACGACAAAACAGATTAAGAAATGATGTCACAGTCTATCTGGAAATGGTGTCTTCATGAAGCGGCGTCTCCTTGAAATGATTTCTGGATGGTCACGGTGTCTAGATGGTCACAGTGTATGGATGGTCACGGTGTCTGAATGGTCACAGTGTCTGGGTGGTCACGGCGTCTGGATGGTCACAGTGTCTAGGTGGTCACGGTGTCTCGATGGTCACCGTGTCTGGGTGGTCATGGTGTTTGGATGGTCAGAGTGTTTGGGTGGTCACGGTGTCTGGGTGGTCACGGTGTATGGATGGTCACAATGTCTAGATGGTCATGGTGTCTGGGTGCTTTGTCAAAAAAACATAACTGGTGGCAGAATCACGGTTTCTCAGACTTAGCCAAATATCTGTACACAGACTTAAACAATGATATTCATAGAATGAATTAAACTTAATCATTCATAAGAGAATTTCATTATAAAAAAATAGTTTACAATAATTATTTAAGGCACAAAGAAACTAATCATCTACAAACATGATTTTAGATATATTAAACATAATTAAGAAGCTTTATAGAATGTATAAGATTTTTGATCATTAAAACATGATTAACACATGAGGAGCCCAACAATCTCCCCCTTTTGATGATCACAAATCATGTGAGTGAGATATCTGTTCATAGGGAATGTGCCTCTCTCTTAGTGTGAATATAGAATACACATTTCTTCCCCTTTTGAGAATATCAAAAAGAGTAAATAAGAAAGAAAAGAGCACAATGCATTAGATAGTAGTAATTGTTCTTTAGCACTGGCTTGTCTTCTCTTTTCCCTTGGCAGCAGCGTTAGAATAAGAAGCCATAGGAACAGAGGTAGAAGTGGAGGAAGGCAGTGAACTAGTGGATAAAGAAGGTAAAGGGAGTCCTTTAAAAATAGAAGGGGCCTAGGTAGGGGAAGTGGAAGACCGAGACAACTGTTGATCAAGGATAACATGCCTAATCTGACTCATAGCCTGAGAGACATACATAGATGTGGAGGCAAGGGGAGAGGATGAGAAGGTAGGCAAACCAGATCTCAGGGGTGCAGCTTCAGGAGAGACAATTGTAGTACTCTGGACATGAAGATAAGGTATCAAAAGCATGATGAAGTCAGTAATGATCTCACCACCATACTGTATGGCTTTCTCAAAGTTATCCTTGTTCTCCATAAACTTATCCAACAAAGGAGTGAAATCTTTGAGCTTTTGAACTTGAGTTTTGAAAGCTTGAGTGATAGGAGGAATCCTCAGATTATCTACATGGTACTTGAAGTGGTTGGTCATGTCATTCTTAGAGAAGATCTGATTGAAGTAGAAGTCCACCTTCTTAGAAATTTCTTTCTAAGCATCATTGGAAATCTTGGAATGAATTCTCACCAAATCAAGAACTATGTCACTATTCTTGATAAATTCAGATAGAGATTCCTTGTCAAAGCCACTGAGCACAGATTGAAGTTATTCTTTGACAACTGTTTTGATAAGATCACTATCTAAAGAAGGTTGAGATGATTGTCCAGAATTATGAGAAGTAGTGACAACTGAGGTAAGGGATTTCAGTTGATTTAGAACTTTCTGGAGACAACCCTTATACTCATAAGTTAAATTGTTAAGACTAATAACAAGCTCACACATCTCTTGAACAATATTCTTGTTCCTTTCAGCTACATTCTCAGCTAAGGAAGTTATATTAGGTTGAATCAGTGAGGCTACTTCATGTGGGGTCTGACTAACAATATCCTCAATAGGATAAGAAAAAGGTTCTGGTATTGAGGTTACCACTATCTGCATATCTTCAACCATACCTCTGAGAGTTTTTACTTCATCACCAAGATTTTTTTTCTCGATTATAAATTATTGAATATCATGAAGCATCTTGGGATGAATCTATCATATGACCTTTTCCAATAACAGGGCAACATCTTTATCACTTAAATTGGTTACAGGAGCTAGTTGGGTATTCATGAGTTTTTTAACTACATCCAATAGGCTAGCTTCAAAATCATTCAGATCATCCTTATTCACCAAGTTTGGAGGTTCTTGTGAAGGTTCAGGAATATAAGATGAGATAGGCTTAGGTTATTTGGCAGAGATGTCTTCAATAGCAGATTCCAGTTTTAAATGAAACATAGTAGACAGATCAATCCCTTTAATTGAGACTTCCTAGGAATCAGTCACATCAAAATAACTAGGGAATTTATACTATGTATCCACTGAGCTTGGATCAATCAGATTAGGGACTTAAATAGATTCTATATTGAGGTGTTTCTCCCCCTAAACAGGTGAATCTTTCTCAGTACTGAGAGATTTAGATGCTTGATATATTTCCACGATTTCATCCCTAATTTCCTCACCCATTTTCTTTCGATCCAACTGAAAGGCTTGCTCCATTCTCTCTTCAGAAGATGGAATAACTTCAAGAACAACTTGTTTCTCTGGGTGTTCCTCAAGAGCAGTTTCTTACACAACAAAAATATATTCTTCTATATGCTCTTATACAACATCCTTTTAACTTACCTTAGAAACATATTCTTCTTTGGAAGCAAGTTATTATTCCAGATCAACAACTTCTTCAGGAACATGCATTTCCCTCTCAAATAAGACTTGAGGAGAAGATTCACTGTCTTACTCAACCAAAAAAGTTTCTCTCAGAGGTACAAAAACCTCTTCTTATTCTTCTTTATCAGAATACTCAACAAGTTCATCTGGATCCAAACCAGGATTATAAATATCCTTAGGTCTTGAAGGATGTTCCATCGGATTAAATTTTTCATAAAACCTATCATTATATTCCACCCATGATTTTCTCCATGGATTCCAACTGATTTTCATTCTCTTTACTGTAACTTTTGAAAGACAAAACTCATAGTTATTAATGGATTCTTTGTCTAGTCTAACCAATCATTTTTCATGAATTATAGCCAAGATAAGCCTCGAATAGAACATGGAGGTTGAATTGGAGGTTGTTTTGATCAACTCACACATATAGTGTATAACATACTTTTATAAGTTGATCTTATGTCCATTTTTCATGAGATGTATCAAAAATACATCCTGATACTTGAGTATAGAAAAATCACCTTTTCTGGGGCTAATCAAATTCTGAACAAACTTAAACAGAAGCCTGGTTTCACCATCTAGCTCAGCAGCTATGGCTCTCCTCTTAGTTTCATTCCCAGTTAAACTTCTCAATGCTTCTTCCAAAAAAAATAACTCACTTAGAGGTGGAGGACCTATCTGGTAGTCCTCAAAAATACCCTCATGAGGTATCCTAAGGCATGTAGCCCATAACCTTGAAGAAAAGGTACACATCTTGCCATTGATCAAACTTCACCCAATATATCCATCTTCTGAATCGAAAGAGAATTGAACATACTGGTAAAACTGTGCAACTAGCTTCAGGTAAATAGGCCTATCCTCCCTTTTAAACCAATCCATACATCCTTTCTTTTTTAGAACGTTCAATACCAAAGACTTGTCAAAATCCACTTAGGGCATATCTTCTTTTCAGGTACCACTATTATTTTCACCAGATTCAGATTTAGAGGACCTTTGAGTGCTAAATTTGGTGTGGTTTTCAACTTCTTCTTTGAACTTCACTTCTCATTAGTTGATGATGATGGACATTTCATTCTAGGCATTCATGGAAGGTTCGAGAGAGAGAAGGGTTGAAATAGGGGTTACAGTTTGAGAGAAGAGAGCTTGAGTGAAGAACGAGTGAAACTTCTTTTATTTTATCATTTAGGGATATCAAGCGTCGTAGGATCAAAATAGTGGGAAAGTAAAAAGAATAAAACAATTAATTACCATGATATGGGTTGTAATGTATAAATAAAACAATAAAGTGTCTTTACAGTGAGACCGTAATCAACTTTCACGGTGAGACCATAACAAGCCTTCATGGTGATACTGTAACAAGCATTCACAGTGAGACTGTAATAGTATGATTTCTAAATTGTGCGATCATATTGTTTGAGACAGTAAGTGCCAGACAGTAACTAAGAAATAGTAACCATGAGACCATAAACATGAAACATCAACTCTTAAGATAGTAAAACTATAGAACTGTTAGAGTTAAACAACAATCTTAAGACAATGACTTGTGAAACCATAAACTGTGAAACAATATAATTACTACTTAAGATTTATCATTCCCAATTCATGTATGATGTAATCTATTCTTTCAGAATTTAATGGTTTGGTGAATATATCATCAAGATGATATTCAGTTCCAATGAATTCCAAAGTGATGTCACCTTTTTGATAATGATCTCTCAAAAAGTGATGTATTACATCAATGTGTTTTTGTCCTAGAGTGTGAAACAACATTTTTTGAGATGTTAATAGAACTTGTATTGTCCTAATTTATAGGTACATGCCTGAATTGATATCCATAATCTAGTAATGTGTGTTTCATCCAAATAATTTGTGCATAACAACTGCCAGCAGCTATGTATTTAGCTTCTGCAGTAGATAATGAAACAAAGTTTTGTTTCTTACTACACCATGATACTAGTGACTTTCCTAAAAAGTGACATGTTCCAAAGGTTCATTTTCTATCTAACTTAAAACCATTGAAGTCGGCACTAGAATAACTCACTAACTCAAATGATTGTCCTCTAGGATAGAATAGTCCTAGATTGGGTGTATGCTTAAGGTATTTGAAAATTATCTTAACAACATTTAAATGAGATTCCTTAGAATTTGCTTAAAAATGATCACACACACACACACTAAACATAATGTCAGTTCATCTAGTAGTTAAGTAGAGTAAGCTTCCAATCATTCCTCTATAAGTGGTTTGATCAACAGATTTTCAATCTTCATCACGATCCAACTTACAAGTAGTAATCATTGGAGTGTCACTAATTTTAGTGTTATCCAATCCAAAATGTTTTAGAAGATATCTATTATATTTTATTTGATTTAAAATTACACTTTCATTATTTTGAAAGATTTTTAAATCCAAGAAAGAATTTGAGTTCACCCATTAAACTCATTTCAAATTCGTTTTACATCATTTTAGAAAATTCAATACATAAAGAATTTTTTGAAGATCCAAATATAATGTCATCTACATAAATTTGAACTACTAAAACATCATTTGAAATTCGTTTTATAATGAGGGTAGGATCATCTATTCCTTTTGTAAAACCTTTGAAAATAAGAAAAGTACTTAATCTATCATACCAAGCTCTTGGAACTTATTTTAAACCGTATAAAGATTTTGATAATTTAAAAATATGGTTTGGAAAATGAGGGTTTGTAAAACTAGGGGGCTGCTCAACAATGACATCCTCAGCTATATACCCATTTAGAAATTCACTTTTGACATCCATTTGATATAGTTTTAAATTCAGATGTGCAGCATAAGCAAGCAGAATTCTGATGGCTTCAAGTATAGCTACTGGTGAAAAGGTATCTTTATAGTCAATTCCTTCTTCTTGACTATAGCCTTGTGTAACCAATCTAGACTTGTTTCTTACTATATTACCAGCTTTATCTACCTTATTTCTAAACACCCATTTAGTTCCTATGATGAATGTGTCTTTGGGTCTATTAACAAGTTTCCAAACTTTTTTCCTTTCAAACTGATTAAGTTCTTCTTACATAGCCATTACCCAAAATTCATCATTGATGGCATCATTAATGTTTTTAGGTTCAAGTTGTGACAAGAAGACTTGATGTTCAACCTAATTTCTAATAGAAGCTCTATTTTGAGTTCCTTTGTCTAAGTATCCTACAACAACATCTAAGGGATGGTTCTTAAGAGTTCTAACAACTCTAGAAAAAGAAGGACTGGTGATTTCAGGTTCTTCAACAGGGCCAGGTTCATTGTGACCTGAATCTAAAGAATTTCTATAACTGGAAGTTTTCACAGATTCCAGTACAAGATGGTTAGAAGATTTTGAATTAATGTTCTGTTTTGATACATCATCCTCCATCTCTCTACAGTGGTCTTAGGCTCATGTGGATCTGTTTCATCAAATTTGACATGGACAGATTCTTCCACACATTTAGTTCTTTTATTAAACACTCTATAGGCTTTACCAGAGATTGAATATCCTAAAAATATTCCTTAATCACTCTTGGATGAAAATTTGTCAAGATTTTCCTTAGTATTAAAGATATAGACTTTGCAACCAAATACTTTGAAGTAGTTAAATTTGGGTTTTCTATTGTTTCACAACTCATATAGAGTTCTTTTAAGAATAGGTCTAATGAATAATCTATTGATAATATAACATGATGTATTTACAGCTTTATCCCAAAAGTAAATAGGTATGTCATATTCAATAATCATGGTTATAGTAATCTCTTTCAGGGTTCTATTTCTTCTTTCTACAACTCCATTATGTTGAGGTGTTCTAGGGGTATATAAATTATGACTATAGCCATTTTGTGAGCAAAAATATTCAAACTCATGTTTTTCAAACTCACGGCCAGGATCACTTCTTAAGGATTTAATTCCAAGTCCACTAATATTTTCTATAGTTTTGGCATATTTTCTAAAATGAGACCAGACTTCACTTTTGTGATCCAAAAAGAAAGTCCAGGTATATCTAGAAAATTCATATACAAGAACATAAACATAGTGATTCCCATTTAAGCTAGAAACTCTAGATAGTCCAAAAAAATCCATGTGAACTAGTTTTATAGGTAAAGAAGTTGACACTTCTTTCTTTGGTTTGAAAGAAATTTTGTGTTTCTTTTCTTTTTGACAAGGATTACACACTTTATCATTTGGAAACTCAAGTTTGGGTAGGTATTTGACTAAGATTTTTCTAGTTAACTTTCTAAGGGAGTGAGTGTTACAGTGTCCTAGTCTCCTATGCCAAATCCAAGTCTCTTTGTGAAACACACTTAAACATGAAGCATTTTGAGAAGCTAAAGAATTTAAGTTAACATAATACACATTTTCATTTATTAATGTAGAAAAAACTAATTCATTTTTAGAATTAAAAACATTGAAAGCATCATTTTCAAATTTTACATGAAATCCATCATCACATAGTTGTGAAATACTAAGTAGATTATATTTCAATACATCAACAAAAATTACTTTGGAAATCAAAATTGAGTTAGAGTTACCGATTTGGACAAGGCCAATAATCTTTCCTTTGGAATTGTCACCAAAGTGACATGTCCACCATCAATTTTTATTAAGTTCTTGAAGCATGAATAGTCTCCTATCATGTGTCTCGAACACCCACTTTCCAAGTACCATAAGCTTTTATAGGAACTCTTTAAGCAACTTTCCTACAAAATAGTCAAATAAAAACAGATTTTGGTACCCATACCTGTTTGGGTCCAGTAATATTAGTGACTAGTGCCTTTGGAACCCATATCTACCTCATAGGTTTCCTATAATAATTATGTAAAGTATTTGAAAAATAAACTCTATTTGGTCCAGAAAAGCTTGAAACAATAGAGGGTGTATCATAACTTGAACTAGATGAATGTTTTTCAGAACTCGGAGTAAATCTGTATGTCCTAGACTTAGAAACAAAATCAATTCTTCCAAAATTTCTTTTACCAGGTTGATAGCCAATTCCAGTAGTATATTTAGAAGCAATCTATTTACCTAGAATTTGTACCAAGGTATCTTTACCATTAGTAAACCTTTCAAGATCCATTTTTAATTGCTCATTAGATAGTTTTAGTTCATTTTTTTCTTTGAGTAATTGAGAATTTTTCTCCCTTTCTACAATGAGTTCGGTTTTAACAGTTGAGGTAAGAGCATGTTGTTTCTTTAAAGACTTGTATTTATCTTTTAGTTCATTGCATGTCTCTTCAAGAATATTACAATACTCAAACATTTCTTCATTAGACATATTTTCAGAGACACTTTCATCTCTAGAATAATAGGAATTGTGTACAGGAGATTCCAGTGTTACCTCAGATGTGTTTTTCATAAAACACATATTGGATTTGTTTTCCTGTTCATCATGTGAAGATTCTGAGTCACTTGAACTATCCTCATAAGCACTCCATGTTGCTTTCATTACCTTTTTATACTTTCTATATTTTTCCTCATATTTCTTTTTGTACTCGATCTTGGGATAGTCAGCCTTGATATGTCCTTTTCACTTATATTCATAGTAGACAGTCTCACGAGACTTGTCACTTCTTTTCCAATATTTCTTCCAACTTCCTTTTTGATCATATCTTCCCTTGTAGTTAGGCTTTCTAAAAAAGTTCTTCTTCTTGTAAAATATCTTAAAAATTCTGGATAATTGAGACATCTCTTCATCATTTTCAGGTGATGATTGTTCACTATTGTAATGTTATACAAAAACTTCCACTTTCCCCTTTTCTTTGTGTTTAGAGGTGGTGGTCTTGAATGCAACATATTTTCTTTTGGTTTCATCCTCCTCTTGTTTACTTTTAGCTCCTCTTCATACATCATTAGTTTTCCAATGAGTTTTTTATAGGTAACTTGCTAATGTCGCATGACTCTCTAATAGAGATAGAGGTTCCTCTTCATATGTCAGGTAAGCATATGAGAATCCTCATGATTTGTTCTTTGGCAGTGACTTCTCTTCCAAGAGAAAACATTGTGTTGAAAATTTCGTTGAACCTGAGATACATATCAGAAATAGGCTTATTAGGTTTTATTTTAAAGTTATCATATTTAATAGTATAAGTATTAAGTCTCATTTCTTTCACACTAGAAGTTCCTTCATGTGAAACTGACAAGGTATCCCAAATTTCATGGGCAGTTTTACATGTAGTGATTTTATTAAATTCCTCATCTCCTAAAGTATAGTATAAAGCATTCATAAATTTTCAATTGTTATTGTAGGCAGTTTTGGTAGGTTCATCCCAAGTGATTCTATCAATAGTAGGAATCTTATATTCATCTATAATTGAAGACTAGATTTCAATGATCATACCTTTTAAATGAATTTTCATTTTAATTTTCCATTGAGCATAATTGGTTCCATTAAATAATGGTGGTCTGTTTGTTGCAACACCTTCCACTCTATTATCCATAATAAAGAAATACTTTAAAATAGCTAGAAATTTAGAATTAACAAAAATTTACAAATCTTCAAAGTACAACTACAATCACAGTTTAATAGGGTCAAAAAAAAAAGTCTTAATAAACAATCCTTTGATACCAAATGTTGGTCGGAGTAGAGTACTCAAGAGGGGGGGGGGTGAATTGAGTATCTATTAAAATTTTTATTTAAAAATTATTCTTAAAAAGGTTCCCTAATACATTTAAATACCTCTTAGTTAATCAAAGTAATACAGTTATGAAAGTTTGACTATTTGAATAACTTCTTAGAAGATTGATTAATTCTCAGTAATCTTAATATCAGTTATTAAAATTACTTTTGAAGATATTATAATAAGTAAATACAATTATAACTTTTTTCCAAGATTAACTATCAAAGTAAATTTAGTGATTTCTGAATTAAATAGTAAAATGTAGAAAAACTAAAGTAAACAGCAAAGCGGATATAAAAAAAGTGGTTCAGTCTCAAGATGAGACCTAACCCACTCCACTTGGTGATCACGTTCCACCAAGTAGTTTATATAAATAAACTTGATCCACACCCTGTATTGGGGTTAATAATAGTACACAAGACTGTCCAGGTCACACGACCTCTTCCACAGTTCTTCATTGGTATGATCTAATAGGTCACATAGGGACCTCTTCCACACTTATCTGTGGAAATACACAAGTGTAAAAAGATGTAAGAGAAAGGATATATTTTATCCTTCAGTTTGATGAAGGAGACAATGTGTGTTTTTAATACTGACACACACACTACTCAAAAGATAAAAGTAATACACAACAGAGCAGAAATGATGAGATAAGGTTAGAAGTGATCTTAGTGTTAGTCTATGCAGCTCTAGACTTATGGGATAAAGCAGATGCAGAGATCGAGTCCTCTTGTGGAAAACAGAATATTACAAGTCAGCTAGATTTGTCTCGTGTTCTTTATGGAGTTGATGGTGCAAAAATGTTCTCGACTCAAGGATTCAAGTATGCTTCGTGTGTTCTTCAACAGTGTCAGGTTTCATGTATTAGTTTTTCTTTCAAGAATTCCCGTGCTTCTTCGTTATCATGCACACACTTGTTTTTATGTTGCCACTATTGTCTCTTGTTACAATCATTTCTTCTGGCAATGTTATTCTTTTTTTTATTAGAATGCATGTGTTGGAGTCGATAGGATGCATGTATTCTGCACCTCGTACCTCGTACTATCATGTGACATGTCTACAAAGAAACATTAATTATGTCATTGTATTTAAAAGACTTCAAATATAACAGTTATAAATTAAATTTAAAAAAAAAAACAGATTAAGAAATGGTGTCACAGTCTATTTGAAAATAGCGTCTTCATGAAGTGGTGTCTCCTTGAAATTGTGTCTGGATGGTCACGGTGTTTGGATGGTTGCGGTGTCTGGATGGTCACGGTGTCTAGATGGTCATTGTATCCGGGTGGTCATCGTGTCTGGATGGTCATGGTGTCTGGGTGGTCACGGTGTCTCGATGGTCACGATGTCTGGGTGTTCATGATTTATGGATGGTAACGGTGTTTGGGTGGTCATGATGTCTGGGTGGTCATAGTGTTTGGATGGTCACGGCGTCTGGATAGTCACGGTTTTTGGGTTCTTTGTCTGAAAAACACAACTGGTGGCAGACTCACGGTTTCTCAAACTTAGCCAAATATCTGTACACAGACTTAAATAGTGATATTCATAGATTTAATTAAACTTAATAATTCATAAGATAATTTTATTATAAAAAAATAGTTTACAACAATTATTTAAGGCATAAGGAAACTAATCATTTGTTCACATGATTTTAGACAGATTAAACATGATTAACAATATTTATAGAATGTATAGGATTTATGATCATTAAAACATTATTAATAAATGAGGAGCCCAATAGAAACCTTTTCACCAATTAAAATTCTGAAATCCATTAGAATTCTATTGTCTATTTCCACTTACCATGACTACGAGATTTGGAAAATTGATGTCAAAACATCCTTCCTTAACAGGAACCTTCAGGAAGATGTCTACATGACACAACCTGAAGGGTTTATGACTCCAAAGGATGCCAATAAGGTATGCAAGTAGCATAAATCCATTTATCGATTAAAGCAAGCATCCAGGTCATGGAAAATTCATTTTGATGAAGGCATTATGAAATTTGGTTTTATCAAGAATGAATTTGATCCTTGTGTCTACAAATGGTTTAGTGGGAGTAAAGTCGTTTTTCTAATAGTATATGTTGATGACATATTGCTGATTAGAAATGAGATACCAGTCTTACAGTTTATTAAGGCATGGTTGAATCAATCCTTCTCTATGAAGGACTTGGGTGAGGCAACATATATTCTTAGGATCAAGATCCATAATGGTAGATCCAAGAGATTGCTGGGACTAAGTCAAAGTACATACATTGATAAGATACTGAAGAAATTCAGTATGAAACAATCTAAGAGGGGATTGTTTCCAGAATCACATGAAATTCATCTTTCTAAGAAAATGTGTCCTCAGCAACATGAGGAAATAAAGATAATGGCAAGGACTCTATATGCATCAGCGATTGGGTCAGTCATGTATGCCATGATATGCACTAGGCTGGATATCGCCTATGCATTGAGTGCGGTAGAAAAATATCAATCTGACCCAGGTGACCTCCATTGGATGGTAGTCAAGACTATCCTAAAGTATCTGAGACATACTAAGGATATGTTTCTAGTTTATGGATGAGATGAGGAACTATTCATCAGAGGATATGAAGATGCTAGTTTCCAGACTGATCAAGATGACATGAAGTCACAAACGGGATAAATATTCACTTTGAATGGAGGTGCAGTGAGCTGGAAGAGGTCAAAGAAGAGTGTGGTCATAGATTCTACAACAGAATCCGAGTATATTGCAGCTTCTTGGGTAGCTAAAGAATTAGTTTGGATGCGGAGATTTGTCCAAGAGCTGGATGTGATACCTAGCAGTAAAGATCCCATCACACTGTACTGTGATAATACTACAACGGTGGATCTCGAAAAAGAGATAGGGTCACATCAGCAGAATAAGCATATAATTCGTAAGTATCATCTCACGAGGGATTTTTCTCATAGAGGTGATTTTTCAGTGATTAGTATTTCCATAGAAGACAATGTGGTGGACCCCTTGACTAAATCCTTAAATCATTAGAAACATGATCATCATGTGAGGTCAAGATGACTAAAATTCGTAGGCTTTTGGATCTAGTCCAAGTGAGATTTTGTAAGAGTTGGTGTCCTAGAACCAACTGTTTTTACTTTTATTACATAAATATTTAATATATTTAAATATTAGACATCTTATCACATATCGTTCATTGTTCTGCATGACTATAGTGTAATGATGTCCTAGAGTATTTGTTGCACTGACAAGGTCATAGAAGTTCCCTGCTATGATGAGAACCTTGAAGTGATATGAAAATTTTCTTAAATATAGTTCTACAGTTGGATGGCATACTATAATGGGACACATAGTATACATACTGTCAGGTGAGGTTACTCGTAAGTAGATGATTCTTCTTCTCATGAAGTTCTCACTTGGTAATCTCCAAGATGAGAGATTATGAGAACAGACCCACTAGTAGGAATTCCACATGTTTTGGTGTTATATGATATTATTATCTACAAGTGTGTGTAATGATCCTTAGAATTTAAGATTATCATTAATACGTGTCATGACTCACACACTTTGATTTGCATACGAAAACCATCATGTAGATAGTTGGCGGGAAGTAGGGTACATTGGGTGCGTCATGAATGACATGTTATTAATGGATAAGTCGAGGAAGGATTTGTCCCTTCCATTTATGGAAGCTGATATCTCGACCCTTTGACTAAAATAGAACCTTCACATGAAATTCCATGGCCATGGTGTATCAATAAGTTTATTTTAGGTAGTCAAATAATAACATATCAATCATAAAGGTTGATGAAACTATCATGAAACCAGCTTGATGAGATATTGAGATAAAGAGATTATATTACACAATGAGCATTCGTATGTGGATGTCATTGTTGCGAATTTATATTCTTTATCTTGGGTACCTTGACCCATTTCTAGATAGTACTCTTGTAATTTAGGCAAACCTTCCTAATGCTAACAAGAAATAATCCTAGAGGGTCACACACTAAGTGTTTCTGGTGGTCTCGGTTAAATTCTATTTGGATTTAATTAATGGAATAAATATTATTCTCAAGACAGTCGAATAATTTTATTGAAGTTAAAATGATTTCATAAATTAAATAAATATTTATTCACTGGATTGTGGGTAAAATATATATATTTATTTTATTCAAAATTTAATAAATATTTATTTACTGGTTTGTAAATAAAATATTTATTTAAGAGAATAAATTATTTATTTATATATTCAGATGTTCAATAAATGGAAATGGAGTTCGAGCAGACCAAGACCGGTCTGGTAGTAAAATAATTATTTTCAAGATGGTAAATAATTATTTAACTAGTTGGAACATGTTAAAATAATAATAACGCTGGTATTATTTTGTGACGCATAATTTTATTTATAATTCTGTTTTTTACAAGTTGGTTCACCATAAATAATGACACAATATTATTATTAAAGGCATGAGTTTTATCTAAGGTTATGAATGTATTTAATTTTTGTTACGCAATTAAATATTATAACTTAATCCCCATGTTGATAAATAGAGATGTACTTCTATTGTGTCATGTACCAAACTGCATGCCTCGTGAATTGAGAATTGTTGAGCTAAACGATTTCTCTCTCAAATCCTCTTCCTTCCCCTCTCAAGAACGAGGGGTGTTATTCAATACTGAAGAACACGCAATCAAGAACGACAGACACAAGACACTCGCTTCACCGCGCTAGCACCCAGAGAATGAGTGGTGTTGATCGAAGGCCATCAGAGCATGTGTTGATCACTGCTAGAGGGATTTTGGTTTGGATCCTCGCAAGTGCAACAAGACAATTCAGAAGGGTCATTCCAGAAAATCAACATCATAAATGAAGAAAGTACCGAAGATCCAGGTATTCTTTTCTTTATGAAATTAATTAAATTAATTATAAACATGATGTGAAAGATCCTCTCTAAAGGTTTCGGGCCTCTTCCTTATTTATTTAAATCTTTGATTCTATTCCATGGAGATTGGAATTAATCATCATATTGGTCTCAAAATAATCATTAATCATGGTAAAAATTATAGTTGGGTGCCATTACAACCACACTTCCTCTACGCCCAGAACATTCAAGAGCGGGAGACCTTGATGCGAGCCCAACACTATCATCTTTTTGAGTAGGTTTTTTATTTTTGGTATGAGAAGCCCCAAGGTGTAAAGAATATAATGACTTGGATTTTCTGTGTATTATTTTTGGATATTATATGAATTATTTTCAAGAACATTCATTGAGGAGGAATGTGATTCTGAGGCCCGGTGTGTTCGGAATAAATGTTTTAAATTTATTAAATATAATAAATAGCACACATGAAAAATTTCCCTAAAAAATAGAATAACTCACAAATGGGGTCCTAGATCAGAAATCAGAGGGCATAATTGAGTTTAGAACATAGGTTTTACCATATGCACAACAAAATATTTGTCAGCATAGGCCGTTTGTGAAAAATTTATCACATACGTGAAATTAATAAAATAAATAAAATAAATAATTTATTTTTTTTTTCAAAATAGTGACCTACTTCCTCTTTAAATATATGTTTATAGGATTTCCTTAGTATTTCCCACTCAAACCCTAGATATTTAAACAACCATGGGAGATATTTCTTGGAAAACGATGACAGATCGTGATCAGATCGTGGATCATTTCACCAACAAAGTTTGTGGATCTCGTCAATGATGGAAATGAAACCGTTCTTCATCAATGATCAATCCAAAATCCTCGTAGGATGTTTTTATTTTTTTATTTCCACCCCATTTCATAATCCAGGATGAATTTAGATCAATTCCACGAATAGAATTGATACACACATCATCAGTATAATTAAATTGGTGGAATTGTTATTTGTTCATTGATTTATCCTTCTTCGTTTGTATCATTCTATGAAAACAGGTCATGTCCAAACAAAAAAAAATTGATGTTCATTCCTCACATTTTGTGGCTTTTGGATTTCTTCTTCCGTTCTTCGTACGTTCATCATGGACATTCTCTTTTGGCCCATAGTTCTATGAATACCCATTATTTAATCATTTCATGACCGTTATTTAGTGAAACATATCAATTCCTTGGGTGAGGTTCATGATTGGTGGTGTGATAGAGGTGTGATGATGGCAGTGGACAACCGTAGGTGGATCAGAATGGATTTGCAGTATCCATTCAACTTAGTTTTGACACATGATGACAGATGGCTCGGTGATGGTGATTTCTGAGTAGATTTGATCCTATATCCTAGAGATTGAGGATGAAAAGGGTTTCCCAACCCCATATCTATAGATTCCAGTGATACTGGTGGTTCTTTCCATGTATAGGTTGACGTGAAAGAGAACCCGAGGGCTCTGAAAAATACCAAACAATACGATGTGCATTTTAGGTTTACATGCGGTGTATCCCCCTGGATGTGGTTCTAGGGTTTCAAATAAAGTTAAATATCACAAGCCATGTGAATCAATCACATGCCATGTGAACTCTCCATGATGTATCAATGTGTACTTCGAGAAGTAAACAGACATGGGAAAAATCACATGACCAGTGGCACACCGTGTACTTGGACACATACATGACCAACTGTACATGAGTTGGTACACAAATATGGACACCGTACACAGACACGGACATGAAACATGGGTAGGATTTCATGTCTCTCTACACACCTTGTACTTCTTCTACACACCATGTTTATGGATACTTACATTCTATGTGAGGATTTTACACACGATCAGACTTGGGGATAGCTAGACACATTGTGTACCCCTTGGTAAATGTCATATAACCCATTCAAGTGTGTTTATAGCTCTTAGTTTTCTTAGTTTGGACCATTCTAGGTTGATCATGTTCCCTCAGTCCATTTCCTAGAGGGTAAAGTGAAAAATTACATCCTCATCATAGGATTATGATCCCCTCTAAAGGTTGAGTTTCATATAGAGTTGTGGCGTCCCTTCATGTGACTAGAGAACGATCCTATATTTTCTTTGTTCCATGGGTGGTGTTTGTGGAATAATCATGAACTCCCTGATTAGAGTGTTGATCCTCCAGCTAATAGGCCATATTGGTGGGGTTTGTGGTATCGTTGATATATAATCCCCTATGTAGATGGTTGATCAAGATTGGGTTCATGGTGTTCCCCAACGGTTCTGAGTGTGACCCCCTATCTAAGTATCATGGTATTCTAAGACTAGTGATCTATCTTGGGTGGTAACCAATGATCTATAACTCTTCATTGAGTGTCTCCGATGATAGTATGGTTCATAGAGTGGATTCTCCCAGAATGAGAGTTGCTTCAAGTAGAATCCTACGGCTGGCTGTTGGTTATGGCCACTCGGTGGTATGGTGTCTTTCCAAGGGATATCTAGGTGTTTCTATTATAAATTGATTTATATAACTTTTATTTATCTTACTATACTTGATTCATTATGTTTAGTATTTTTGGGGGTGTTCTATTGAGTATTGTTATACTCACCCCTGTATGGGATTTTCCCACACGTGTTGTGTTTTATCTAGATGATGACCCATTTGATAGATAGGGAGTGGGTGGAGCATAGCTAGAGCTTGTTAGATCAAGGTTTTTAAAGAGATTTCATTTGAATTTATTTCTCTCTCTTAGTCCAGGTTAGAATCTTTATAGTTTTTTGGTTGGGCTTGTATTTGGCCCCATTTTTCTATTTTTAGTACTTTACTATCATACTCTGTTGTGGGATCTTATATGTATGCATGCATTGTTTTCAGTTGTTTTATATTTGAGCATTGTGTGGTATTGGAGATGTGTGCATGTGTACACGTACTTTAGGTCAATGCTTCCCATTTGTGGGATATGCCTACTCAATACTGTTCACTAGACCCTGGCCTATTGGAGGCAGGCTTTGGGTAGTCACGGGTCAAAACTTGGCGGGTCGGGTCGCAACATAAACACACTAATTTGAGAGTACCATCTAAATGATATTATCCCAACATTTGAGGTTTCACATGAATACCTACAAGAGTTGAAGTCCCACCAACCATCCGTTCAATGATGGGTGGTGGTGAGAAATCAAGCATCACCTGTTTCCATTTCAAACCATTTTGGGAGCCTCTCATTGGAAAAAATAGGAGATAACTTCCTTATCTTAGGGAGGTATATCATGAGGTCAATAAAATCCTCACCCCAACATTGGAGTCACTAATAAGGGATCCTATTAGCAATCATCATCACCAATGTTGTGTGACATCAATCCCTTAGCCCGCTGAGGATGCCACTCCGCAGGTCTTGAGTAAAGCGACCTTGACTCGAGTACCAAGAAAATCCCATAAAGGGAGGCAAGTCATAAAAAATGAGTGTGGGCCCGCATTTATTCTTCCACCAAGGAAACCTTTCAATAAACTTTGTTGGAAAATGGTAAGAAACCACACATAACTTCACACACCCAAAAAACCTTCTAGTATATTATGGCCATATCCGGAGAAACTTATTGGCATATTCCGATAATGAATAGGGGGTAGACCCATGATCCCACCCCTAAAAATGAATCCCATTGGTATATTCCGATAGAGATTAGGGGACATGATCATACACACATTCCTGATCAATCCTAGGAATGGGCACAAATTTCCATCCCAAATGCAGAAGATCACTGGAATATCTTGGCAGTGATAGAGGGGAGAAAATACATCTCTGTCAACATTCTACAAAGCTATCAACATATCTTGATAGTAGAAGTTAGGGGGAAGGTACACATACCCACCACCATCACCAGA
Source organism: Viscum album (assembly GCA_963277665.1). Lineage (NCBI taxonomy): Eukaryota > Viridiplantae > Streptophyta > Magnoliopsida > Santalales > Viscaceae > Viscum > Viscum album. The sequence continues at coordinate 1,140,520,830 of OY728159.1, read as the reverse complement.
GTATCTCATCAACAGACTTAAAGGGTTACTCAGAATTAGACACACATTCATGCTCCCATCCAGGAGAGTCATTGTCACACTCCCATGATAAACGAACAATAGGATCAATCACATATTACCATTCCAACTAGAGTTTATTGGCCAATTCCAAGGACCACTTCAGGGAAGACACATATTCCTGATAAAACTATATAAATTTATCAGAACATTCCATTAAAAACATGGGAATCACCCTATAATGACCCAAACTTTTATAAATAAAATTCCTTTTATGATTTAACTAAATGTGTTATTATTTATTATGGTTATAGAAAAAACATGAACTTATTTGGTTTTATTATATATTATTAGATTTAAAATACCATTAATAATCATAACCATTGATAATATATCCATTGAATAGTGATCATATTATTAGTATAAATATAGTGTTTTAACAAATCCAATTTACATAGATAAAGGAAGTGATAAATTGAACCAGTAGGATCATACCCCATGAAGACAATTTATCAGAGCTTCCAAGGGAGATTTCATCACTAGGATTTTACCTCGACCAATCTCAAGTTGATACCCAACAACTTAAGCATGGGAAAACTATTTATTGGAGAATTTTAAGCTCATCAAGATTATGGCTCAAACCATGTATGCCAAACCACCCCATGAAAATCTCACCATCACGCACCTTACCCTTAGGGTGTTTTCTGGTGTATTGATGAGATATGTATCAAGACCATAATAATATGAATATGTATATTTTATTTTCAATAAAATAATTTTTATATTTACTTCTTATCATTACTTTATAAATGATTTTTATTTTGATATAATAAAACACAAATTGTATTTTTGGGTAATATTCAAATTCAATTAAAGAATTTATTTTGAAGAATTAATGCATTTTTGAAATAAATAATATTTTAATAAAATATTATTAATACATATTTTTTATTAAATATAAATGATCATATAATTTTTATGAAGTCAAATGTAATTTTTATAAGGGTTTGAAAATTGTTATTGTCCAAAAATTCAACAATTTTCAATAAATGTCGATTATTATTTTAAAAGTAAAAATAAACATATTTAGAAAATTATTTTTCTAAAATAAATATTATTTTTGGAATCATAATTTTTGAATTATCCAATAGTGAATTTTTCATAATTTTCAGGGATAGTCGAATTTTTGGGAAAAAATTAAATATGGTATAAATATACGGTGTGTATTATGACATCATAAGGGAACAAAAGTGATTTAATAAATACTATAAAGGGTATCAATGCCCAAATTTTTGTTTTAAATTTAAAATAATGTAATTTTAAGTTCATTTTATAAATTTTATAAATCCTTTATGAATCCTCCAAAACCTATAATATATTTTAAGGTTTTTAAATCATTTCTTTAAGAGCATGATTCACTTCAACATCAAAAAGGATATTATTTTAATAATTTAGACTCTTGGACTTATAAAATAATTAAAAACACCCCTCTTTGGAATAAAACATGGGAAAAAACCATGGTAATATTTTTGGTTTGGGTTATTTTATAATATAGAGTCTAAAACCCATGTTTGGGAAATAATAAAGAATTCCCCACTCTTTTACCATATAAACCCACCCAATATCTCATTTATCTTTACTAAAAATCCTCTTAGAACTTCCTTAATATTCCCTGTCCTTTATATAGTCCTCCAAAAGTTCCCCCAATCTCTCAATAAACCCCTCCCAAGAGTTTGGAAACACACTCTCAAGGTAAGGGATCCTCTCCTTCTCCTCATTATTCAAGTATCTTCATTATCTTATGCCCCTTTTCTCCAATTCCTAATGTTGGGATATATTCTTTATAACACCCCAAAAATTTTATGGTATGCTTCTATTAAATACATTTTATTCATAGCCTATATTGCATGAATCACTATGCCTTTTGTGAATCAAAACATTATAGGAGAAACTTAAAAAATCTATCCATTAAACATAATTTTTTCACTTCTATGTTTTGAATTTTGAAAAATAGTCATCTAGAGTTGTGACCAGTAAGTCATTTGGAGTCTGATAGAACCCACTTGATTTTTTTGATGAATAGTAACATACCTTTATGAATATTGAAATGAATAGTAATATGACCCTTATAAATAGTAAATAATGATAATATTTTATTTTCTTAAGGTAATAAGATAATGAGATCTTAATTAATTTTTCAATGTGATATAGAACTAATTATACCTTTAAAAATTGTTATTTTTCAAATTAACTATGATTTTATTTAAAAATTAAATTAAAAATACTTAGAAAATTATTTTAAAAAAATGGAGTTCATTTATGAATTCTACACGTCAAAAAATGGTTAGGGTGAATTTTTGGGATTTTTCTAAAATACATGAATTTTTCATGAATAGTAAAAATACAGTTTTGAGTTTTTGGTAGTTTAATGACATCATAATGATGTAATAATTAAATATAAAAGTATGGTCGACTTTTGTACAGTAAATTATGACATGAGTTGTCCCAAGTTGCTAAAACCATGGGAAAATACCATTGGAAAGCCCATGGTTTGGTAAAAACCACTAATGAGGTGTCCCTTTGAAATTATTAAAAAATTACCTCTCTTTTTCTATAAATACCCACTCATCCATTCATTTTATTTCATTCCAAATCCCTCATCCTCTAATATCTGGTGGTTTTTCCTCTCCAGGAGACCTACCAAGGTGTTCTTAATCCCCCAAGGTCCCATCCTTCAAGATCTAGGAATTACTCTACAAGGTAAGGGAATCCTTCATTCTCTTCTTTAAGTCGACACTTCTTTTATGTTAGCTATTTGAAATTCCTTTCTCATATGTTGGGGTTTGATTTTATTTATTCTTATTATTGTCCTTTTTATTTCAATATTATGAGATACCCTTTTTTTCTCATCATTTCATTTTATGAAATTTTAAGCGGCGTCGTTAGGCTGCCGAATTTTCATAAGGGATCTCTCAACTTTTCTTTTATTTTCAAGATCATATCTTTATTTTTCTCTTCTCAAATCCTCTATCCAAATAACCATGATAAACTCCAGTATCATATATATACTGGAATTATATCATGTTAATGTAATAACCATCATCAATATTCTTACTTTTCCCTTTTTATTTTTATAAATGAAATCAACGTCCATGAGGTTCCAATTTATAACCTTTGTGGACGGCGGAGTTTTGTTCTTCACATTCTCCTTCATTACTGGTCATGAAACCATTTTAATAGTTGAAATAGATAAAATATATGTATTTCATCTGATTAATGTTCTGTAATCTTTACACACTCATAATATGGAATAATAATACAAAACAAGTTCATTGTATACAAAACTGCCAAGCTAAATCCAAGCGTTTATAAAAAACTTTCAACTAATGATTCATCCTCAAGTATATAAACTTTAATCATTATAAGATCATTTATATCTCTTTAATTTCAGTAATAATATATATTAACAATTCTGGATGTTTAACTACAATTCAAATGAACTTCCATTCATGAATGCAAGTAAATGAATTAGGAAAACCAAGGAAGAAAATGCTTCCAAAACAATAAAATTGAACCTCTTAAACCCATTAAAAGGGCCATGAATGAACCTAATAAGGTTATACTAAATCAATTAAATGTATATGAGGTTATGGAATTATTAATTAATGAAGATAAATTTTATTATTCATGTCATTAAAAAAACAGAGAACACACTCTAGCATAAGGTAGGGGTTTCTCATCTCACTTTCATTTCTGTGAGATTTTCATTGTTCGCCACTTATTTCATACATGTGGTATAAGTGTACTTCCATTTGATATAAAATAACATTATTCTATTTATTTTCATGTTATTTAATGATTCATTTTATTTTCATTACATTCTGGTCATATGATTCGACTGATTACATTGTGGTAAGAGACTTTGTCTCAACTTCTATTTGGTTGTGACTAACTTTGTATGGTGCACCTAATAATCCTTATGTGGTGTACCTAATGACCATTTGAGATCAAATTTCATTTGAAATTATATTTATATTAAATATCCATAATCTCATATCATGGATATGTTTGTTATCTAAACCATATACCATTTTACATACGATGTTTATTTGGAAAGTTATTGTAGTTAAGGAAATATTGATGAATCTGTATACTCTACTCTATACGGATATTAAAAAGGCATATTTCTCTTGTATTGAATCAATGTATAAAGAATTATTTGGACATGCAGTGGATGGTGGGGCCCAATATATCCCCTCTATGCATCGGTAGGTCTCATGAGACAAATTAGTTGGCGACAAACCCTTCGAGTTTGTTTCCAAAAATCAGACGGGTTTCTACCCACAGAACTAAACCGTTTCAACGGTATTATGGTTTCATGTGCCAGATACATGATGTAAAATTAATAATCATTCTATTTATTCATTATCATATATTATTATTATCCATGAGGTTTTCACTGTGACAAAATCTATGGATAAAGTTTAATTCTCAGTTTATTAATGGCATTAGTTTTTCATTTATTCACTATGCCTTATTGATTATGTCGGATTGATTGTGATTCACTTATTATTGTACTATTTATTCCACTATTTTTAACCCTTAATGAGCATTTGAGATCACCCCTTTCATTGTTTACTTTCAACAGGTGACAAAGAGGAGATCGTTTATTGAGTTCTTATGGATGCAATTTTTTAGATTTGTTATGTATTACATCTTGTAACCTTTTTTAATGTAATTTGAGTTACATCTATGTATATAGTTTCTTAAAGACTAATAAACTAATCATTCCTTCAGGATTTTCATTCCTTCTAAGCATACCAATATCACAAGTAATGCACAGACTCTATCCTAGAGGGGTCGAGGTGTTACAGTTGGTATCAAAGGAAGTTTAGTAGAAAAATTGGAAACTAGAGTAGGAAATGTATAGTAGGGAACAAATACCTAAGGTAGTATTTGAGGGTAAACATACAAGAATGTCCTGGTATTTTGGTAAGGAATAGATTATGTGGATATTTTAAGCAATACGTCCCTGTCAGGATACGAGTAGGTAGAGGTAGCTCTGACACAGATGTATCTAGGGGTAAAACCCAAAAACACCACTTTGAGCTAGACTCAAACAGAAACTCGTGCACGAAAACAGGCCTTGCTGCACTCTTGGTTACAACACTCCCGAGGGATATGCTTAGGATAATTCACATTTTCTTTACAAGCCATTATGAAGGAGTTTAACGTAAATTTTTCCTTAGAGAAACCATGTTTATAAGATTAACTATGCATAGAATTTCAATATATGTTGAGTGATTTTATGTTTGAGATTCTTAAACTAATCAAGTGTATCCCATTATTTAGAAATGGCGTATAATGAAATAAGGGGAATCAATACTTGTGGGCAAGGTAGGGATCTACCTACTAAGCAAGTCAATACAGTCAATGTTGGAGCAGATCAGATCATGACCATATTGGGACAACTTACTCAGGTTGTAACGAATAACCATTCCACACCTGTATTGGATCGTTTCATGTGGAAGAATCCCCCATATTTTAGTGGGACTAATAACCCAGTGGTTACTAAGCAATGGATCAAGTCCCTTGAAAAGATATTCATGGCATTAAGATGCAAAGAAAATTAAAAGGTAGTACTGGAAGTATATTGTTTCAAGGGCGACACTGATCAATGGTGGTCCCTGATTCAGAATACCATAGAGGAAGAAGAAATAGAAGATATGGAATGGAGGACTTTTAAGGAAATATTTGTCGAAAAATATTTCCCTCGTGAGCAATGAACTGAAATAAATAGGAAATTCATTAGCTTAAAACAAAGGGAGGAAGACATTGTTGCAGAGTATGAGGCTACTTTCACAAGACTATCTAGGTATGTCGTAGATTACATACATGACTTGACAGACAAGATTGATCATTTCATTGAAGGTCTTAAGCCAAGTCTTTAAAGGGCACTGGCTTCTCAATCATTTTCATCATATGATGAAATTGTATCAAGTTCCATCAAAATAGAGAGGGAATTTTCTAGATCAAATCTTTTCAAAGGAAACCAAGATAAGAAGTGGTACTCTAATAACAAAGGAAAAGGAGAAGCACCAAAGAAGAGAAAGGGAACAAAGCTATTCCTGTTATGTGATAACTATGGAAAGAGTCATCTCAGGAAATGTTTGAAAGGCATGGGAGTCTGCTATAACTGCGGAGAAAAGGGTCATTGATCTGATGAATGCAAGGGGAAGAAACAATTCAATGATATTCAATGCTATAATTGTAGAGATATGGGACACTATGAAAATGAGTTTCCTAAGCGTCAAGAAAACTTGACTTAGAAAAGGCCAAGAGAGCAAGGGAGAGCCTATTCGATTACAACCGCGGAGGTTGAAGTTCCTAATGACATGGTGGTAGATACTTTAATTGTTTCCTCAAACTTATCCAACACTTTATTCGATTCTGGATCATCGCATTCAGTTATATCTTCCAAGTTTTCCAAGAAAATTAGATATGTCCAATTTGATTTAATAAGGGATTTGTTAGTCAAAACTCCTAGGGGATGCATCATTGCAACCAAGGCATGTCAACTAGTCCCCCTCCAGACACCAAAATGTGCTCTAGTTTCTAACCTTATCATCATACCAATGAATGAATTTGATATAATTCTAAGTATGGATTGGCTATCAAATTATGATGTGAAGATTTTTTGTAAGAAGAAGGAAGTTACAATTTTTGAAAATGGTGTAGAATCCATTGTCTTTAGGGTAGAAACTTCACCACATGATTCTTTTCTAGAACCAACCCCAGTAGCTCTACTGAATACAATAATTAGAGAGGAATATAAACCAATATCTATGGGAGAGGAAAGAAATATTCAAATTGAATATGTGCACATAGTGAAAGAGTACATTGATATATTTCTAGAGGATTTACCTAGACATCATCGAGAGCGGAAAGTTGAGTTCTCTATTGATTTAATTCCTGATACAAGACCAATATCAAAGACTCCCTATCACTACTGGAATGGAGAGCTATACCAACAGTTTGGTGCCAACGGTTTTAGAAAACCGTTGGCATATGTGGATTACAGACCTCTTCCCCAACGGTTTCATTAAACCGTTGGGATATCTCACTATTGGACAAATTTTACCAACGGTTTATGTAAACCATTGGGAAAGCTTGATTTCAACCAGCTTTTACCAACGGTTTACATTAAACCGTTGGCATATCTAAGACTTTTCCCAACGGTTCAACAAAACTGTTGGGAAATCTTGACATTCAACCACATTTTCCCAACGGTTTAGTAAAACCGTTGGGAAATCTTCATATCCCAACGGTTTTTAAAAATCGTTGGGAAAAATTCTCTCCAAATACGGTGAACCCCAAATTCTCTCTTCGTGCGACTGCAGCCCTAAAATTGATTCTCTCCCGACGCTCTCTCCTTATGGGTATTGGAAACTCCATCCATCCTCTTCAATCAAACAACTTTTCTATTCAAGACATCAAATCTGTAAGTCCTACCTCAGTTCTAATTTTCTTCATCTATCTTTTCTATTTTTTATTTTTTATTTGACCTAAATGTGATCAATCTCTCTATACCTAGATTTAGAAACTCATTCCACTTGATAGATCCATCTTAAATCAAAGAATTTTTTAGTTCTACACTCTAAATCTATAAGTACTACCTTTGTTTGAATGTTTTGCATCTATAATTTTCGTTTTCTTTTTTAATTTGGTATAAACCTTTTTGTGATGTTTATGGAATGGAATACCCAACAAGTGCACTTTGATTTGTTTTTTTTATTTCTTAAATACTTATGTTTCATGATTGTATGGATCAACATTATTTGAAGTCTACATAGCCAATCCTTTCCTGTATTTAGTGAACCATATGAACCAATGGAGGTGCTGGTGAGATGTATCCCCACTCAAAGATGATAAAGAGTTTGTTTAGTCATATTGTCTCGAGGTATGTAATGGATATAAGTATGCTCCATGTGAAGTGATTGTGGACGGTTGGGGTAGTGGCGTAGGTGGTTTTCCATTTTTTAGTGGGGTGATATGGTAGTATCTATGGACATTAGTTTAGTTCAAAAAATGGATATGTGTTTTGTATTTATAGTTTCTTTTTAAGGAATAATGGGAAGGTTACTGATATTGAGGATGAATTGGATGTTGGTTGGGTGATGGATTGGAATTGTGATGTTGTTTGGATTGGGTTTAGATAATTTTCAAAGAATTATATGGGGATTTCCTCTCTTTAACAAAGCCCCCCTCCTCCTGGACCATGGACACCCCCCTCTTGGACCCTAGACACCCCCTCCTGGAACTTGGACAACCCACCCCCTCTTTCTTGAAACCTAGATAGCCACCCCCTCCTGGACCCTGGACAACCCCCTCCAGCCTCCACCCAAGACCTTGTATAGTCCCTCCTCCACCCTCCACCCAGGACATTGTATAACCCCTCCACCCTCCTCCATGGTCCCCGGACAGCCCCCTGGACACCCCCTAGATATCCCCCACCCTCTTCCTTGGACCCCAGACAGCCCCCCCCCCTCGGACATCCCCCCACGCTCCTCCTCGGTCCCCCAAAAGTCCCCCGGACAGCCCCTATACATCCACCCCACCCTCCTCCCTGGACCCCGGACAGCCCCCCGGGCACCCCCCAAATAGCCCCCTGGACTGCCCCCGAACAGCCCTCGTTTAACCCCCCACCCTCCTCCTTGGTCCCCGAACAGTCCCCCCCTCCTCCTTAGTCCCCGGATGACCCCCCGGACAACCCCCTCCTCCTTGCCCCCGGACAGCCCCCCCCCCCCATCCTCCTTGGTCCCCGGACACCCCCCCAGACAGCCCCCACCCTCCTCCCTGGACCCCAGACAGCCCCCCCACCCTCCTCCCTGTACCCCGAATAACCCCCCGGACATCGCCCCACCCTCCTCCTTGGTCCCTGGACAGCCCCTCGGACATCCCCCCACCCTCCCTGGACACCAGATAGCTCCCCGGATAGCCCCCCACCCTCCTCCTTGGACCCCGGACAGCCCCCCGGACTTGAATAACATTTTCCTTTTGTACCACTATGTATGCAAGTTAATGAGACTCATATGCCTTATGTATAATTCTATTACAAGTTGATTAAATGTTATACCTCATGGATGATATGTAATTGTAGGCATGTTGATTTCACATGCCTTTTTTATTTCTATGATCATGCAATGTTATTTAGGATTATTCTATTTTTTTATATCTTGAAATATATGAATTTCTTGGTAAGCTTATCAATTCATGTTCATCAAATGCATGTGATTATATTCTTTAATTTGAATAAAAATCCTTGTTGTACATTCTCCATGTTATGTGAATTATGCCTTGTTTGATTTGGTTTACTTGTTAATTGTTAGGATAAGAGATGGGTTACAAGTTATGGACTCATGGATGGACTTTTCATGCTTAGGGAGAATGATCCATGAGTCATATGTGACGTGTATGAGTCAACCCCGCCAAAAACTGAGCCACGGTGTGGCCGGGACTACTCGAACTGTATCTCTTTGGTTAAAAATGTACTAAATTGTAAGTGAAATCAACAACTGACATACGGGAAACGGACCAAACGCCTTCAGATTCTATTGAAACGTTAGGACAATGATCCATGGGTCATATGTGATGTGTATGAATCAACTCTGCCTTAATCTGAGGCATCGTGTGGCCGGGACCACCCAAACTGCTTCTCTTTTGTTCAAAATGGACAATATTTTACATACATATGCCAAACCAATCAAACAGATTCTGATTGTATTTAAACTTTATGAAAATTATACCTGGATCATATGTGACGTGTACGAGTCAACCCCTCCTCAATCCGAGGCCCGGTGTGGCCGACACCACTCAAAGTACCTCTCTTTTTTTAAAATGTATTTAATTTTAAGTGAAAACAACAACTCACATACGAGAAACTGACCAAACGCCTACAAATTATGTTGAAACTTTAGGAAAACAATCCATGAGTCATATGTGACGTGTACGAGTCAACCCCGCCTCAATCTGAGTCCTGTTGTGGCCGACACCACTCAAAGTGCCTCTCTTTTGTTTAAAATGAACTTAATTTTAAGTGAAAACAACAACTGACATATGCCAAACTGACCAAACACCTACGGATTCTGTTGAAACTTTAGGAAAACGATCCATGGGTCATATGTGACGTGTACGGGTCAACCCCGCCACAAACCGAGCCACGATGTGGCCGAGACCACTCAAACTCTCTCTCTTTTGTTCAAAATGGACTAAATTGTAAGTGAAATCAACAACTGACATACGAGAAACGGATCAAACACATTCGTATTCTATTAAAACGTTAGGAAAATGATCCATGGGTCATATTTCAGGTTTATGAATCAACTATGTCTTAATCCGAGGCACCGTGTGGCCGGGACCACCCAAACTGCCTCTCTTTTGTTCAAAATGGACAATATTTTACGTACATACGCCAAACCGATCAAACGGATTCTGATTGTGTTTAAACTTTATGAAAATCATACCTGGCTCATATGTGACGTGTATGAGTCAACCCCGCCTCAATCTGAGACCCGGTGTGGCCGACACCACTCAATGTGCCTCTCTTTTTTTAAAATGTATTTAATTTTAAGTGAAAACAACAACTAACATACGAGAAACCGACCAAAAGCCTACGAATTTTGTCGAAACTTTAGGAAAACAATCCATGCGTCATATATGACGTGTAAAAGTCAACCCCTCCAAAAAATGAGCCACGGTGTGGCCAGGACTACTCAAAATGTATCTCTTTTGTTAAAAATGGACTAAATTGTAAGTGAAATCAACAACTGACATATGGGAAATGGACCAAACGCCTTCATATTCTATTGAAACTTTAGGAAAAGGATCCATGGGTCATATGTGATGTTTACGAGTCAATATCGCCTCAATCTGAGCTGCGGTGTGGCCGGAACCACTCAAACTATCTCTCTTTTGTTTAAAATAGACATAATTTTAAGTGAAAACAACAACTAACATACGCAAAACCAACCAAACGACTTCTTATTCTGTTGAAACATTACGAAAATGATCCATGGATAAAATTTGACGTGTACGAGTCAACACTTCCTCAATCCGAGCTGCGGTGTGACCGGGACCACTCAAACTGTCTCTCTTTTGTTCAAAATGGACTAAATTGTAAGTGAAATCAACAACTGACATACGGGAAACTGACCAAACACATTCGTATTCTATTTAAATTTTAGGAAAATGATCCATGGGTCATATGTGATGTGTACGAGTCAACCCCACCTCAATACGAGGCACTGTGGGGCCGGGACCACCCAAACTGCCTCTCTTTTGTTCCAAATGGACAATATTTTATGTACATACGCCAAACTGATCAAACAGATTCTGATTGTGTTGAAACTTTAGGAAAATGATTCATGCCTCATATGTGAAGTGTATGATTCAACACAGCCTCAATCCGAGGCCTGTTGTGGCCGAAACCACTGAAAGTGTCTCTCTTTTTTTAAAATGTACTTAATTTTAAGTGAAAACAAAAACTGACATATGGAAAACCGACCAAACACCTACGGATTCTGTTTAAACTTTAGAAAAACAATCCATGGGTCATATGTGATGTGTACGAGTCAACCCCGCCTCAATCTGAGCCACGGTGTGGCTAGGACCACTAAAACTTTCTCTCTTTTGTTGAAAATGGACTAAATTGTAAGTGAAATCAACAACTGTCATACGGGAAACCGACCAAACGCCTTTGGATTCTGTTTACAGTTTAGGAAAAAAATCCACGGGTCGTATGTGATGTGTAAGAGTCAATACCACATCAATCCGAGGCACGGTGAGGCCGACACCACCCAAAATGTCTCTCTTATGTTAAAAATGGACAATATTTTACATACATACGCCAAAATGATCAAACAGATTCTGATTGTGTTGAAACATTAGGATAATGATTCATGGCTCATATGTGACATGTACGAGTCAACCCCGCCTCAATCTGAGGCCTGGTGTGACCGACACCACTCAAAGTTTCTCTCTTTTATTTAAAATGGACATAATTTTAAGTGAAAACAACAGTTGACATACGCCAAACCAACCAAACGCATTAGGATTCTATTGAAACTTTAGGAAAACGATCCATGGGTCATATTTGATGTGTACGAGTCAACCCTACGTCAATCCAAGCCACGGTGTGGCCAGGACCACTCAAACTGTCTCTCTTTTCTTCAAAATGGACTAAATTGTAAGTGATATCAACAATTGACATACGGGAAACAGACCAAATACATTCTAATTCTTTTAACACTTTAGGAAAACGATCCATGAGTCATATGTGACGTGTACGAGTCAACCCCACCTCAATACGAGTCACCGTGGGGCGGGGACCACCCAAACTACCTCTCATTTGTTCAAAATGGATTAATATTTTACGTACATATGCCAAACCGATCAAACGGATTTTGATTGTGTTGAAACTTTAGGACAATGATCCATGGATCATATGTGATGTGTACCGGTCAACCCAGCCTCAATTCGAGGCATGGTGTGGCACTTATTGAGTCCCAAGTGATGAGACTCCAATGAAAATACATTTTTCACCATATATTCTAAAATTGGTTGTCGTATGAAGATTGAAATGGGTGTAAATAATATTTGATTTGTTGAAACTCTGATTCAACTATACTGGATGATTTTTGTCATATGAATATTCAAATGGGGAATTATTCACCATGACTCTAATCAAATAGGTGGTGTAATCAAATAGGTGGTGTTCTTTTTTGTTGTTTTAAGTCTGTCACTGTATTTAGTGCTGTTTTTTATGCAGGTGTATGCACTGGAGGGGCTACTGGAGGGGCTGCTGTGCAACAATTCTGGAAATATAGAATACCAATGGTTGTAAACCGTTGGTATACTTTGAGAAATAATTATACCAACGGTTCAATAAACCTTTGGTAAAAACCATACTTAAACATATCCCCACGGTTTCATTGAAACCGTTGGGAAAACATCTATACCAACGGTTGTAAACCGTTGGTATAAGATCAAAACCATTGAATTCCCAACGGTTTTATGAAAACCATTGAATTCCCAACGGTTTTATGAAAACCGTTGGAAAAAATACTATACCAATGGTTGTGAACCGTTGGTATAAGATTAGAATTATAGTATTCCCAACGGTTTAGAACCGTTGGGTAAATCTATACCAACGGTTCTTGTTGAACCGTTGGAAAATCCATACCTAGAGTGGGCTATACCAACGGTTTACTGCAAACCGTTGGTATATATCTTTCCCCATGCCTTACTTCCCTACGGTTTGGACAACCGTTGGTATAGAATATACCAATGGTTCTCCAGCCTATACCAACGGTTTAGAACCGTTGGTATATCCTTTATTTCCAGTAGTGTATAGAATGACCATTGTGGAATTAGTAGATCTAGAGAAACAACTAGAGGTTTTGAGTGAAAAGGGATTTATTCAACCTAGTGTTTCTCCATGGGGAGCCCCTGTCATCTTTGTCAAGAAGAAAGATGGATCAATGAGGCTTTTCATTTATTATAGGGAAATCAATGCTATTACAATAAAGAATAAGTATCCTTTGCCCCAGATTGATGATTTATTTTACCAAATTTATGGAGCTCAATAATTTTTGAAGATTGACCTTTGATCCGGATATCATCAGTTGCATGTGAGGAAGGAAGATATTCCTAAGACAACATTTCGGACCAGGTATGGGCATTACGAGTTTACAGTGATGCCTTTTGGACTGAAAAATGCACCCTCTATTTTCATAGATTTAATGAATAGAGTTTTCAAGGAATATTTTGATAACTTTGTTGTGGTATTCATCGATGATATCCTCGTATACTCAAAAATCTATGAATATCATGAGAATCACTTGCGAGTTATTCTGAGAAATCTTAGAAGAAATAAATTATAGGGGAAGTTTAGCAAGTGCGAATTCTGGATTCAATCAGTTTCTTTTCTAGGCCATATTGTCTCTAAGGATGGAATCCTAGTTGATACTGCAAAGACAAAGGCAAACCAAGATTGTCCCATGCCAACAAACATAACTGAGGTACACAGTTTTATTGGCTTAGCAGGTTATTATCATCATTTCGTTCAGAATTTTTCCCAATTGGCTAACCCGCTAACCAAGCTCACACGTCATGGAGTTAAGTTTGTGTGGACAAAATAATGTACAGAATGATTTGATGAATTGAAAAGAAGATTGGTTAATGCTCCAATTTTTACTCTTCCATCTGGAAGTGATCGATTTGTAATATATAGAGATGCATCAAAGAATGGACTGGGTTGTGTTCTTATACAAAATTATAAATTTATTGCTTATGCATCAAGACAGTTGAATACTCATGAGAAAAATTATCCAACTCATGATCTTGAGTTAGCAGATGTAATATTTGCTCTGAAAATATGGAGGCATTATCTCTACGGAGAGAGATGTGATATTTATATGGACCACAAGAGTTTGAAATATATTTTCACATGAAAAGAACTCAACATGAGGCAAAGAAGATGGCTTGAGTTACTCAAAGATTATGATTGTTCAATACACTACCACCCAGGAAAGGAGAATAAGGTGGAAGATGTATTAAGTAGGAAAGATCATGGACTTCTGACTAGAATGAGGATTGAAAGAGATCCTATGTTCATGGATCTATTGAAGATGGATATGGGAATTGTTAAGGAGGGGGAAACATCACTCCTCTTTCAAATGATTGATAAACCATCTTTATTAGAGAAGATAAAAATTTCTCAATCTGATGATGAGAATCTGCACAAGAAAATTAATGCAGTTAAGGATGGGAGACCGGCTGACTTCGTGTATGAAGAATAAGTTCTGAAGTTTGGGAAGAGGTTATGTGTTCCATCAGTACCTGACCTAAAAAGGGAACTATTAATTCTCATAGCTCAAATTTCTCTATACACCCGGGTAGCACCAAGATTTATACAGATCTGAAAGAATATTTTTGGTGGGATAATATGAAGTGAGAAATTGCTGACTACGTGTCAAGGTGTCTAGTTTTTCAACAAGTGAAGGCGGAGAGACAACATACCAAAGGAGTGATGCAACCTATACCTATTCCTATGTGAAAGTGGGATAACATTACAATGGATTTTGGCACCGGCCTACCAAGGACACCTAGAAGGAATGATGCAATATGGTTAATTGTTGATCATCTCACAAAATCAGCACATTTCCTTCTAATAAGAGAGGATTTACCACTGGAGAACATAACAAGACTTTATATTAATGAAGTTTTGAGACTTCATGGTGCACCTATATCAATTGTCTCTGATCGAGATCCCCGGTTTACATCAAAATTCTGGAAAAGTCTCTAGAAGTATTTGAATACTAAGCTTCATATGAGTACCGCATATCACCCCCAAACCGGCGGACAATCTAAAAATACTATTCACACTCTAGAAGATATAATGAGGTCATTTTATCTTGACTTCCAAGGTATGTGGGATCAATACTTGACTTTGGTGGAGCTTTCCTACAACAATAGTTTCCATTCTAGTATTCAAATGGATCCATATGAAGCATTATATGGAAATATATGTCAAACTCTAACTTGTTGGGATGAAGTTGGTGAGAGGAAACTTATAGGCCCAGAACTTATTGAAGAGACCACGAAAAAGGGGAAGAAAATACAAGCCCATATTAAAGAATACCAAAGTAGGCAGAAGAGTTATGCTGACAATTGGAGAAAGTAATTGGAATTCCAAGTGGGGTATCATGTATTTCTAAAAGTATCTTCATGGAAAGGTGTCTTGAGGTTTAGTGAGAAAGGGAAACTGAGCCCCAGGTACATCGGACCATTTGAAATTCTAGAAAGAATTGGTGTTGTAGCTTACCATTTAGTGTTGCCGCCAAATCTCTCCAGAGTTCATGATGTTTTCCATGTATCATTGTTAAAGAAATACAAGATATACCCAACACATGTACTCCCATATGAATAAATAGAACTGGGACCGGATTTTTCATACTATGAAAAGCCTATCAGGATTCTTGACACAAGAGAGAAGGTATTGAGAAATCGAACAACTCGTCTAGTAAAGGTTCTTTGGAGAAACTAGAATATGGAGGAAGCAACATGGGAACCAGAGGATTTCATGAAGAAGAACCACCCAAATCTTTTTAGTGGGCTTTATACATAAATTTTCGAGGATGAAACTTCCAAAGGAGGGAATAATATAACACCCCAAACATTTTATGGTATGCTTCTATTAAATACATTCTATTCATAGAATATATTGCATGAAGAACTATGTCTTTTGTGAATAAAAAAATTATAAGAGAAACTTATAATCTATCCATTAAACATAAATTCTCCACTTCTATGTTTTGAATTTTGAAAAACGGTTATCTAGAGTTGTGACTAGTAAGTCATTTAGAGTCTGATAGAACCAACTTGATTTTTTGATGAATAGTAATATATCCTTATGAATAGTGAAATGAATAGTAATATGACCCTTATAAATAGTAAATAATGATAATATTTTATTTTCTTAAGGTAATAAGATAATGAGATCTTAATTAATTTTTCAATGTGATATAGAACTAATTATACCTTTAAAAATTGTTATTTATAGAATTAACTATGATTTTATTTAAAAATTAAATTAAAAACAATTAGAAAATTATTTTCAAAAAATGGATTTCATTTTTCAATTCTACACGTCGAAAAATGGTTAGGGTGAATTTTTGGGATTTTTCTAAAATACATGAATTTTTCATGAATAGTAAAAATACAGTTTTGAGTTTTTGGTAGTTTAATGACATCATAATGATGTAATAATTAAATATAAAAGTATGGTAGAATTTTGTACAGTAAATTATGACATGATGTGTCCCAAGTGGCTAAAACCATTGGAAAATACCATGGTAAATCCCATGGTTTGGCAAAAACCACTAATGAGGTGTCCCTTTGAAATTATTAAAAAATTACCTCTCTTTTTCTATAAATACCCACTCATCCATTAATTTTATTTCATTAAAAATCCCTAATACTCTAAGTTCTAGGGTTTTTACCTATCTAGGATTCCTCCCAAGGTGTACTTAAGGCCCTAAGGTCCCATCCTTCAGGATCTAGGAGTTACTCTACAAGGTAAGGGAATCCTTCATTCTCTTCTTTAAGTTGACACTTCTTTTATGTTAGCTATTTGAAATTCCTTTATCATATGTTGGGGTTTGATTTTATTTATTATTCTTACTGTATTTTTTATTTAAATATGATGAGATACCCTTTTGTTCTCATCATTTCATTTATGAAATTTTAAGCGATGTCGTTAGGCTGCCGAATTCTCATAAGGGATCTCTCAACTTTTCTTTTATTTTCAAGATCATCTCTTTTCTTTTTCTCTTCTCACATCCTCTGTCAAAATGACCATGATAAACTCCAGTATCATCTATATACTTTAATTATATCATGTTAATGGAATAACCATCATCAATATTCTTACTTCCCCCTTTTTATTTTTATAAATGAAATCAACGTCCATGAGGTTCCAATTTATAACCTTTGTGGACGGTGGAGTTTTGTTCTTCACTTTCTCCTTCATTACTGTTCATGAAACTATTTTAATGGTTGAAAAATATAAGAATATATGTATTTAATATGATTAATGTTCTATAATCTTTACACACTCATAATATGGAATAATAATACAAAACAAGTTCGTTGTATACAAAACTGCCAAGCTAAATCCAAGCGTTTATTAAAAACTTTCAACTAATGATTCATACTCAAGTATATAACCTAGAATCATTATAAGATAATTTATATCTCTTTAATTTCACTAATAATATATATTAACAATTCTGTATGTTTAACCACATTTCAAATGAACTTCCATTCATGAATACAAGTAAACGAATCATGAAAACCAAGGAAGAAAATGCTTCCAAAACAATAAAATTGAACCTCTTAAACCCATTAAAAGGGCCATGAATGAACCTAATAAGGTTATAATAAATCAATTAAATGTGTAGGATGTTATGGAATTATTAATTAATGAAGATAAATTTTATTATTCAGGTCATTAAAACAAACAAAGAACACACTCGAGCATAAGGTAAGCGGTTTCTCATCTCACTTTCACTTTTGTGAGATTTTTATTGTTCGCCACATATTTCATACATGTGGTATAAGTGTAATTAAATTTGATATAAAATAACATTATTATCTTTATGTTAATGTTATTCAATGATTCATTTGATTTTAATTATGTTCTGGTCATATGATTCGACTGATTACATTGTGGTAAGAGACTTTGTCTCAACTTATATTTGGTTGTGACTAACTTTGTATGGTGCACCTAATAATCCTTATGTGGTGTACCTACTGACCATTTGAGATCAAATTTCATTTGAAATTATATTTATATTAAATATCCATAATCTCATGTCATGGATATGTTTTTTGTCTAAACTGTATACCATTTTACATACGGTGTTTATTTGGAAAGTTATTTTAGTTAAGGAAATATTGATGAATCCGTATACTCTACTCTATATGGATATTGAAAAGGCATATTTATATTTTATTGAATCAATGTATAAATAATTATTTGGACATTTAGTGGTGGGTGGAGCCCACTATAGCCCCTCGATGCATCGGTAGGTCTCATGAGACAAATCAGTTGGTGATAAACCCTTTGAGTTTGTTTCAAAAAATAAGACGGGTTTCTACCCACAGAACTAAACCGTTTCAACAGTATTATGGTTTCATGTGATAGATACATGACATAAAATTAATAATCATTCTATTTATTCATTATCATATATTATTATTATCCATGAGGTTTTAACTATGACAAAATCTATGGATGTAGTTTCATTCTCAGTTTATTAATGGCATTAGTTTTTCATTTATTCACTATGACATATTGATTATATCGGATTTATTGTGATTAAATTATTATTTTACTCTTGATTACACTATTTATAACCCTTACTGAGCATTTGATCTCACCCCTTTCATTGTTTACTTTCAACAGGTGACAAAGAGGAGGTCGTTTATTGAGTTCTTGTGGATGCAGTTTTTTAGTTTTGTTATGTATTGCATCTTGTAACCTTTTTAAATGTAATTTGAGTTACATATATGTATCTAGTTTCTTCAAGACTACTAAACTGATCATTCCTTCTGAATTTTCATTCCTTCTAACCATTCCAATATCACAAGTAATGCACCTAATCTAGCCTAGAGGGGTCGGGGTGTTACATTCTTCCATATTCCCTTACTAACACTATGATTAATAAATTATTAAATAACCCTTACAATCTCATTAATACCTTACATGGACATTTATATGCTCCCATTATGCTGTCAAAATTTCATAACAATTTTCCATGCCAAATAAATGTATAGTGAATACCCATAACAAATTACTATCAAGGGTGTTCAACTTTATTCAATTATAATTCTTTTATTGTGGAAATAAATGTATTTATTTTACACTCATTAATCATGGAATAAAATGTGATGATAAATGATTCCATGTTTTATGATCTGTGTGGCACACTTAAGAATGAAAATGAAATGAAAGTGATGGGTGCACCCAAAATTATATATCACTCCAATGCATTGGGAAATGTTTTAGTCTCATGAGATGTAATTCAAGGGATTAGAGAGTGAACCAAATCCATCATGAGTCATTTTACATCATGATATCTTGGAATTTATCCTTGACCTATGTTTATCATGTAGTGTTTTAAGTTGTTTCCATATTTACCATGTTGTCTTTATGATTATCATGCTATATCATGACTCATTGTTCATGTTTATGATTCTCACCCATTTTATACACCATATATATGCCTATTGTCTAAAATTTATTACATTCTTCATTTTATGCCATGTTTATTCCCTTACTAGGCTTTATATCTCACCCCTTTATTATTTATGTCCCCAGGTTATCCCATGAAGTGTTAAGTAATAAGTAATAATATGATCATGTTAAAGAAGTTTTCAATAAATATTATGTATTCCCTTTTTTAAGTTGTTATGTAATGTACCTAATTCAAAAATACACTAGAATTATTGATCTTCGGGATTGTATCATGTATTTTTTTAATAAATCATGAATTTATGTGTAATAAATAGCATGGTTATCATATTTGGTGTCAAAAGAACGTTTATTATTTTTTGGGATCAATATTAGAAAACTATAGTAAAATACTTAGGGATAAAACTAAGTATAAGTAAACATCCCTAATTTTTGGTAAATTTTAGAGTAAGTGGTTTATCAAGATACATTCCTATCTGGATACTACAAGTGGATGTGGCTCTGGCATAGATGTATATAGGGGTAAAACTCTAAAATACCACATTGATCTAGACTCTACTGAGAACTGGTGCACAATAACAGGACTTTCTATACACCTGGTTTGACACTCCTAGTGGATATGAATTGGTAAATCCATAAGCTCATTATGAACCATTATTAAGAAAAAAATGCCTATAAGAGTCTATGTTGGGAAATATATCATGGATAACATAGATTGAAGCATAGAAATTCATAAATTAAGGTAATTCATGTAATTTATAAGTTATACATTTAATGTAATTGGATTCCCATTCATGTGTTTAGTTGTTTAAAAATAACCATCCTTAATTTTACCTTTATTCTAGCCAATGGCAGGAAATATGAGGAATCAAGTAAACAACCAATGTGAAGGGAAATGCGATGAATGCTACAAT
Organism: Viscum album; assembly: GCA_963277665.1. Classification (NCBI taxonomy): domain Eukaryota; kingdom Viridiplantae; phylum Streptophyta; class Magnoliopsida; order Santalales; family Viscaceae; genus Viscum; species Viscum album. The sequence continues at coordinate 1,140,500,103 of OY728159.1, read as the reverse complement.
GAAATGCCCAACTTGATGGGAGAAGGAATCATAAACATTGCGATGATAATCTCTCAGCTGACCCAAGTTCTGAATAGAAACATGGATTCAGAGGAGTTCCCAAACCCCCCTAAGAAAGAATAAGATACAATTGAGAGCTTTATGTGACAAAGGACTCCAACTTTCAATAGATCATATGAACCCTTAATCGTGGAACAATGGATCAACCCCATTGAAAATATATTCTATATCCTTCAATATTATGAGTAATAGAAGGTTCTACTAGCTATTTATCATATGGAGGGAGAAGTTGGTTAGTGGTGAAAATTGATCAAGAGTACGAAACCTAAGGAAGAGATTGAAGTGATGGGGAGGAAGGAATTATAGAAAATATTTTTCGATAAATATTTTCCTTGCACTCTTTGAATTAAAATTGAAAGGTATTACCTTGGTCTCAAGAAAAAATATGATGAATCTATCAGGTCATATGATGAAAACATCACAATACTTGAATGATACACCTTTGAATTTATCATTACTCTCGAATGAAAGGTTTACCAATTTTTTAGTGGGATAAAACCTAGTCTAAGAAAAGATTTGGTAATCCAAGACTTTGATAAATATGAGGAAATTGTACAATTCACCCTTAAATTCAGAATGGAGATCAAACAATCTCAAGGGTATCATGGGGATTAGAAGTGGAAAGTGGAGTTTTAATTTTGGTGGTCTGATAGATAAATCTAATGGTTCCAAGAAATTTGAACATCCCACTTGTGAAATGTGTGGAAAGAAGAACCAAAGAAATTTTCTAAGGGGGAAGCGGAAATGCTTCAGGTGTGGGAATGAAGGAAACCTTGCTAGTGATTACTGATGGGAAAAACCCACTAATGTGATGGAGGAAAGGAATGCTTTATTCAACTATCAATGCATTGCTCATTGCTTCAACTGTAAAGAACCACGATACTTTGCAAACCAATACACTAAGACAAGGGTTTTTGGAGACAACCAAAAACCTCTAAGGCAGCAAGAGAGATATTTTTCCATCACAATTGTAGAGGTGGATTCTGATAATGAAGTGGTGATATGAACACTAGTTATTCATTCAAGAATATCAAACATACTTTTGGATTTTGGTTCTATGCATTACTTCATATCATGAAATATTATTAGAACTATTCAAAAACCACCACAATGTATGGAAATATAACTCCTCCCCTTTCAAATTTATAAGATGAACTTCCTAGAAAACCTTGTGATATTCCCTTTAGTGGAATCCGATGAAATTCTAAGTATGGATTGGATTTCTCTATATATACCCAACATAAATTTCTATGAGAAATAAATCACCCTATGTATCACTAATCATCCTTAGATTTTGTACAAATGCAAGAATATGGATGAATCTTATTTAGCACCAATATATCAATCATGGATATTATTGAAATATGATCAGGCATATCTAGATCAAATGATTGAGTCTAAGGGAAGGATCATCCTTGAATACATTCCTATTGTGAGGGAATACGATGAAGTGTTCCCCAAAGAATTTCTTGGTCTTCCTCCTAGACAAGAGGTTGATTTTTCAATCAAGATTATACCTGGGTAATTTTCATTATAAAAGACTCCATATAAAATAGATGTTGTGAACACGAGGATATGAAGAAAAAACTATAGGAGAATATGGATAAAGGGTTAATACACCCAAGTGCATCACCTTGGGGTGCACCAATCCTCTATCAAGAAGATGGATAGGTCAATACACCTTTGAATTGATTATTGTGTGCTAAAAAAGATCATGTTAAATAAAAATAATCCTCTACCATAGATTTATGAATTATTCAATAATCTATATGAAGAATAATACTTCTCTAAGGTGGATCTATAGTCAGGGTATTATTAATTTAGGGTCAGGAAGGAGGATATCCCTAAAACTACTTTTCATACAAGGGACGAGCACTATGAGTTCATAAAAATTCCATCAGGACTCACTAATACTCTATAAATTTTTATGGACTTGATGAATAGTCTTTATAGATTATCTCAACAAATTTGTGGTAGTCTTTATAGATAATATTCTAATATACTCCAAATGAAAGGAGAGAATGAGGAGCATCTGATCACTGTAATAATGACCTTATGAAAGGAGAATATTTATGCTGAGTGAAAAAATGTGAGTTCTATTTGAAGTAAGTCTAATTATTGGGGAATATAATCACAAGCAATGGGATATATGTGAACCCTTAAAAGATAGATTCAATTGAAGGACTGTCGATGTCAACATATATGATAGAAATATGTAGTTTCCTTGGGTTAGATGGGTATTATCATTGATTTATGATAAATTTATCACAATTGTAAAACCCTTTAACCAATATAACTCAGAAGGGAGTCTAGTTTTTTTGGAATGATGAATGTGAAGAGAGATTCAAGGATATGAAAAAGAGTCTTTTCACTACACCTGTTGTCACGAACTGTCCCCCGGGTCCCGTGTTGTGGCTACCCCAAGCTCACTTTCCAAAGGCCAGAGGCTGGAGACTAGCACCAGAAAGATGCATCCATAAAATAGGAAGAAATTTCATTTTAACCTTTACAGACACACAGTTAAAGAACACAACAAGAGGCAATCACAAAGTAAACCACTAAAGTAAAAGTGTGTTGAAAGTAAAGGGGTCGGAATACAAGCCCAACTGAAAAGTACAAGTACAACTGGAAAATACAAATACAATTGAAAAGTGAAAAAAAAACTCATGGATCATCCACCGAGGATCCTACCTAAAGGGTAGGCACAACTCACAATTAGTATTCCCTAAATCACATCATGCCAAATGATCCACCTCTGTCCACCATCTAGCCCTGTATCCCTTATCCTCTATCAATGTTGTATGTCGTCTGCACAAGACAAAACAAGGTACAGGCATAGCCCATGCAGGGGTGAGTATAACGATACTCAGTAGGGACCCTAAGACCCCCATAGGTCTCCCAAAGTCCCAAAAAAGAAAAAACACAAGGCAAGAACTCCATCTCAAATCACAAAGCAATAGACATCATCTCTACTTAGGTATATGCCCATACATATACCTAAGTTATCAAGATATACTCATCCCATACATGAGGGAAGAATACCACAATGGTAACACCACGAAGGTAGAAGTACCACACAGGTAACACCATGAAGATAAAAGTACCACACAGGTAACACCACAAAGACAATGCCACAAAGGTAGAAGTACCACACAGGTAACACCATGAAGACAACACCACGAAGGTATAAGTAACACAAATTTAACACAATGAAGACAATGCCATGAAGGTAGAAGTACCACATAAGTAACACCACGAAGATAGAAGTACCATATAGGTAATGCCGTGAAGATAGAAGACTAATCCCACACTAGGATAACTTAAGTATAGAAGTACAGATGATTAGTCGTAAGCTAGATCATCTCATTCTGTTAAGAGACACTACTTCTGACCCACACAAGATCGATAGGTAATAACCCACGCTGACCCACATAGGATTTGACCCACATAGGATCGGTGTGATCTGACCCACACAGGATTGCTGAGCATTGAACCACATAGGATCTGATATATGTTGACCTACACAGGATTGATAGATGCTGACCCACTTAGGATCGATGTTCTTTCATCATGTTATAGCCTACCACAGTACTCCTCGCACCAGGTGCGCTCGAGTTCCATAGAATTTTACCCTCAAGATATCGGTCGTACCTCAACCACCACTAATATCCACAAAGGAGTAACCCAAAGGACCGCCATGTTGTATGGGTTGTAACGCGACAGATGGTGCGTCAATCGGACGCCCGGTCTGTGAGTTATAAGAATTTTAGTTCCAAGGGCCCGGTTGGATTCGGGTTTGATCCAACTCGGCTGTACTCCAACTATTTACAAAACTCAAGTGGAGTATACTAAAAGGACTGTCTCGATCCAAGGATCCCAATGCTGTAGACGGTTCACCAAACGGACATCCAGTTCTCAATATACGACTCTTTAACTATTTCTGGGTTTGGTCTGACCCTACTCGACCCGACCTGGGCTGACCCGACCCGGTTCTAGTCGACCAAACCCAGTTTGGTTCCGACCTGACTCGGCTGGGCCGCGGTGGCCTCGGTCTTCTGGGCCGCTGTCCGACCCGGCCCACAGGGGGCGCAACCCGACCCGCACGGGGGGGGGGGGGGGGGGCGGCCCGACCCGCAAGGGGGGTGCGGCCCGCTAGGCACGTGACCCACTTGGCATGCGTCCCACTGGGCGTGTGGCCCGTTGGGCGTGCGTCCCGCTGGGCGTGCGGCCCACTGGGTGTGCAGCCCGCTGGGCGTGCGGCCTGCGGCCCACTGGGTGTGCGGCCCGCTGGGTAGGCGGCCCGCAGGGAAGGTGGCCCGGCTGCATGAGGCGTGGCCTGCGGCTGGGTGGAGCGGCCCGCTGTGGCGGGGCTCACCCTAACCACCCCCAGGGGAGTGACCCCCCAGTTTTCCCGAATGTCCGCAGGGGCCTTTGGTTTCCTCCACAGTGGCAGTACCACGTGGCGCCGATAGGTGGAATGCAGGACCCGCTAGAGCGGGTTCTGCCTCTCATCGTGGCTGGATGGTGTGCCGGCCGCCTCCCTCGATCCGCCGTAGCTAACAAGCCATGGACCGCGTCCTCTGGCGGTGCACTGGTCACGCCTTCCTCCTCTTCCACGTTCGACCGGTGTGCCGATCACCTCCTCTGACCGCTGTGGCTGACGAGCCGTGACCGGTTCCTCCAGCGGTGCAGGTGCGCTGCCTCCTCCCTCACGACCGGCCAGTGCTAGCCACCACCTTGGTCCCTGCCGGCACTGGTACTGCCGCACTGGCATCCTTCTACGGGTCACCAGGTGAGCTCCGGTGGCCCGTTTTTCCTTCCGAAGGCATCGTTGAACTTCCTGGGACATCACCGTCGCTTCTATCCCATCAAAATTAGGTTCCTTCCATCCCAAAGAATCTCCCATGAGGAATGCACAATTAATCAAGATAGTGGAGGGACCGAGCCTTGTTCGTTTGGCCTGCGCCCACCACGTTATCTTGATAGCAATAGGTTGAAGAGATTTAATAATCCATACTTGGAATTAAACAAGTTCAAATCCCTACCTCGTTAATCCATTAGAGAACGTCTACGCTTAAAGGTAGGTTGGTGTTCTTCGTTCCCACAACAAGCTTCCAACGATGCCACTAGAATGGCGATCCTCCAACCTTGCTTGGTGGATCCGTTCTTCACCAAAGGGTTCCTCCGAAGTTCTCCTCTTCAGATCTCCTCCTTCGCTAATGATTTCAAGAATTCCACCAAGAGGAAAGAGGAGCTTTCAACCATTAAAGGGGAGGTGTTTCATTAATTTAGAATTAATGAATCCTATTAATTAAATGTGCTAGTGGTTACACACTTTGTGTAACCGAGTATTTAATGTCCAAAATTAAATTCCTGACCTCCCTCTTATGATCCCCACCACCAAAAAAATTAAAAGGAGATATGGGAGGATATTCTTCTTAAGAATATTTTTTATTTATTTTATCCTCCACAAAAAACGCAAAAACCAACTTCTTCTCTCGACCCACTACGGTTGAGGTTAAACCTCCCTTAAGCGAATCCCGACTCAGTGGATTCAATGGTGCCCTCATATTTTTAATCCGAGCACCGGTTCAAAATTTAGAAAATTCCACTCGCACGTTTGCTGAAAGTACCTTAAAAAAAGTTCAGAAATTCATTCTGGGCACACCGGGCCTCGAAATCATGTGCCGTCAATTTTCAAAGACTCATAATAATTCCATATAATTAAAAAAAATTTACATAGAAAATCCGGGCCTTTACACCTATAATTACTCTACCCAAAATTAGGGAACTTTTCATGGTATTCAATGATGCTTAAAAGAATATATTTGGTTGTGTGTTAATGTGCAATGAAAAAGTGATATCCTATGCCTCAAAGTAATTGAAAGTTCATGAATAGAACTACCCAAAACATGATCTAAATTTTTATGTAATGATCTTTGCTTTGAAAATATGGTGGAACTATCTCTTTGGGGAGAATTGTGAAATATATACGGATCATAAGAGCCTTAAGTATATATTCACACAAAAAGATCTAAATATGTTCCAATGATGATGGTTATATATGATTAAGGAATATGACTGCTCAATAAACTACCATCCTAGAAAAACGAATAAAGTGGAATATGATCTAAGTAGAAATGATCCAAAAATTTTGTCATTGATGAGAATTGAAAAGGATATGACCTTCTTAGACTTAAAAAGGATGGAAATGAGAATCATAAAGGAATAAAAATCATTAATACTTTCACAAATGATTTCTCAACCATCCCTTCTAGAGAAGATAAAGGATGCTCAAAGAGTTAATGTGGGAATTTAGAAAAAATTGGAAGCTATAATAAAAGTAAAATCATCAGAGTGAAATGCTAAAGAATAAAGAGTTGTGATATTTCAGACATGACTATGTGTTACATCAAATCCCAAGTTAAAGACAGAGTTGTTGGATGATTCACATATATCAACCTTCTCCATCCATCAAAGAATCATAAAGATATATCAATATATCCAAAAGCACTATTGGTGGGACAATATAAAGAAGTAGATCATAGAATATACATCAAGATGTCTTGTATGTCAATAAGTGAAGGATTAATGAAAAAAATCCAAGGGGATGATGCAACCATTACCCATAACTTCATGGAAATAGGAAAAAATCATAAAGGACTTTTTCACTAGTCTTCCAAATACATCAAGAGAAAATAATTCTATATGGGTTATGGTGGACCATCTTACAAATAATTTTCACTTCATTGAAATTAATGAGGACTTCTCACTTGATCAACTTGCAAGGATATACATTAGAGATGTGGTGAGTCTACATGGAACACCACTATCAATTGTATCTGATCAAACCCAATATTTACCTCCAAGTTCTAGAAGAGTCTATAACATGATATAAATATTGAGTTGAAGTTAATCATGGTTTATCACCCTCAAAATAATTTCCAATATGAGTGGAATATTCTAAAACTCAAGGACATATTGAGAGCATGATCAATTTACTTTAAAGAAGGATGGGGCCAACATATTCCTTCAGTTGAGTTCTCTTACAATAACATTTTATACTCAAGCATCCAAATGTCTCACTATGAATCTATTTATGGAAATATTTTTAGAACACCTATATGTTGGGATGAAGTTGTCAAACGAAAACTTATAGGTCTTGAAATGGTTGAAGAAATGGTGGAAAAGGTTAAAACCATTCAGTATCACATCAAGTATTCCCAGAGTCTAAAAAATAGCAATGAGAACCAAAGTTTGATGTTGGATACATGGTATTCCTTTGCATATATCCAGGGAATAAAGTCATGAGATTTGGGAAGAATGGAAATCATCCAAGATAAATCGGTCCCTTTGAGATCCTTGATTGCATTAGAGTGCTGGCCTATCGACTAACACTCCCACTTGACCTATCTTAAGTACATGATGTATTCCACGTATCCCTATTAGGTAAGTACATACCAGACCCCTCACATATACTCAATCCATAGGTGGTACCATTGGATAATGATCTCTCATATGAGGAGTAGATGGTGAAGATATTAGATTATAGAGATAAAGTTATATGAAATATGACAATGCACCTAGTCAAAGTGTTATGGAGAAATCACAAGTTTGAAGAAGAGATGTGGGAACCTGAGGAGGTGATGAAACAAAATTACCCTCATCTATTTTACTATGTCAAATGAAAATTTCTTGGGGGGAATTTTTGAAGGGGGGATTTTGTAAATGAAATTCCCCTTATGTTTTAATTAAATGTATTATTATGTATTATGGTTATAGAAAACACATTAAATTATTTTATTTTATTATATCTTATCATATTTAATATACCATTAAGCATTATAACCATTGATAATATAAATGTTTAATAGTGATCTTATGATTAGTATAAATATAGGATTTTAACAAATCCAATTGACACAGACAAAGGAAGTGATGACCTCAACTAGTAGGATCATACCCTATAAATCCCATTTTACAGAGCTTCCAAGGGAGATAGAATCACTAAGATTTTTCCTTGACCAAGGACAAGTTGATATCCAAAAACTTATTCATGAGGGAAATTGTTTATGATTGAAGTTTAAGCTTATAAAGATTATGACCCAAACCATGTACATTGGACCACCCCATGAAAATATCACCATCACGAACCTTACCCATAGGGTGTTTGATGGTGTATTAAAGGAATATGTATCAAGAACATAATAATATGAATACGTATAACTTATTTTCAATATAATAATGTTTATATTTACTTATTTTTGTTCATTGATAAACAATTTTGATTTTCATACAATAAAACACAAATTATATTTTTGGGTAATATTCAAATTCAATTAAGGAATTTATTTTGATGAAATAATGGACTTTTTAAATAAATAATATTTTAATAAAATATTATTATTAAATAATTTTTATTAAATATAAATGATTATATTATTTTTATGAAGTCAAATTTAATTTTTATAAGGGTTTGAAAACTATTACTGTAAAAAAACCTAGCATTTCTCAATAAATAGCGATTCTTATTTTAAAATTTAAAATACACATATTTATAAAATTATTTGGACAAAATAAATATTTTTACTAGAATCATAATTTTTAAATTATCCAATGGTGAATTCTTCACAATTTTCTAAGATAGTCAAATTTTTAGGTAAAAATTAAATATGGTATATATATTCGGTGTGTATTATGACATCATAATGAACCAAAAGTGATGTAATAAAAACTATAAAGGGTATCAATGACCAATTATATGTTTTTAAATTTAAAATAATGTTATTTTAATTTTATTTGATTAATTTTATAAAGAATTTATGAATCCTCCAAAACTTATAATATATTTTATGCTTTTTAAATCATTTCTTTAAGATCATGAATCACTTCCACATTAATAAGGGTATTATTTTAATAATTTTGTAGCTTTTACTTATAAAATAATTTAAACCACCCCTCTTTGTCAGAAATCTTGGGAAATACCATGGTAAGGTTTGTAGTTTTGATTTTTTTTTATAATAGAGTCAAAGACCTATTTTTGGGAAATAATAAAGAATTCCCCACTCTTTTCCTATATAAAACCACCCAATATCCTATTTATAATCACTAAAAATACTTTTATAACGTCTTTAATCTTCCCTCCCCTCTCTATAGTCCTCCCAAGGTTACCCCAAGCTCTCAAGAATCTCCTCCCAAGCATTTGGAATCACACTCTCAAGGTAAGGGATCCTATCCTTGTCCTCTTTATTCAAGTATTTTCATTATCTTATGTCCTTTTTCTCTAATTCATAATGTTGGGATATATTCTTCCATATCCCCCTTACATCCCCCATTATGCCAAAATGATGAGATACCCCTTCCACTCTCATTAATCCTTTACATGAACATTTATATGCCTATGTTATGCTGCTGAAATTTAATCGTAATTTTCTATGACAAACAAATGCATAGTGAATACCCATACCAAATTTCTATCAAGTGTGTTCATCTTTATTAACTTATAATTATTTTATTTTATAATTACATGTATTTATTCCAATCTTTTTAATCATGTAATAAAATATGATGATAAATGATTCCATGTTTTAAGATCTATGTTGCACACTTAAACATGAGAATGAAATGCAAGTGATGGGTGCGATTAGAATTATATAGAGATCCAATGCATTGGGTAATGTTTTGGTCTCATGAGACATCATTAAAGGGATTAGGGAGTGAACCTAATCCATCACATGACTTTTTCCATCTTGTATTATTGGCAGTTAGCCTTGACCTATGTTTATGATGAAGTGATTAAAGTTATTGTCACATTTCCCATTCCACCTTTCTAATTATCATGATATATCATGCCTCATTGTTTATGTTTATTATTATCACCTATTTTATTCCCCATTGATATTCTTATTTTCTAACATGTATTACCTTCTTCATGTTATTCCATGTTTATTCCCTTACTAGTATTTATAGATCACCCCTTTCTTATGTATGTCCCCAAGTTATCCCATGTAGTGTTAAGTATGAAGGAATAATATGACCATGTTAAGAAATTTTTCAATAAATATGATGTATTCATTTTTTTAAGTTTTTATGTAATGTACCTAATTCCCAAATACACTATAATTCTCAATATTTTGGGTTATATTATGTATAATTTTATGTAATAAATCATGAATTTATGTTTAATAAAGATCATGGTTGTTATAAACCTAGGTTTGTTCCTATAGATGAAAGTCATTGTCGATAACATGTGGCTCTGACCATCTAATATGAAACATTCAATAATAAGTCTCACCAAGGGCGATCTAAAGTTTAGAAATAGGTCTATGTCCTTGCTCTGCTGAATGCTGGTGTTCTTGAGGCCCTTGAGTGTTTATCAATGGTGGCCCAAGGTCCTTCTAACTCATTTCCAAATCAAGGTACCAATAGCTACAATTACATAGGTCCTCCCCACAAATTTTCTACCAGTGGATTTAGAGGTCCTCCCCAGAGCATTTACCACAAATGCCTCAATCATGGTCATACTGAGATCGATCATGAGAACCCTTCTCATGATGAGTAGCACAAAATCCCTCCTCATCGAAAAAATATAAAATGGAACAAAGGTCCTCCCCCTGCCATTGTCCAACCTAAATTTCCTCCCTGGGGAATATATTCTAGGACTCCTCCCCATGGGAAAAAATGATCCATGATGGTAGTACTTACCATGATGGTGTTGGCTATGAAGTTCCTCTCCGTAGTGATATTTCATTTTGATAATAAGGTCATCCCCTTGTCAAATCAAATATGATAAATCTATCATATCATGAGGCACTTATAAAGATGAGGCTATCCATGGTTAATGGTTTGTATTTTACAAGTGACATTCTTTCTTAGCCATAAGAAATCCCAAGGAAATATTCATTCTCCAAGCCACCCTTATATTACTTAGCTCCTATTACAACATAGAAGATTCCAGCTAACACTGTCTTCTATAACAAGGTATCCAAGAAACTACCCATTTGGTTAGTGAAATTAAAAGAATCTATTACAGAATATTAAGATAAATCGTTGACCATGTAGGAAAAATTGGCCAAAGATAATATACCAGTCATATTTTCCCTTGGACAGTCCTCAATATAGTATTCCAAAAGCTTTGATAGAGGAATTCATACATCATATTCTTATAAAAAATTTATGACTCTTCATTATTTGAAATTGAAATTCTTTACTTATAAAGGATATATTAACAAAAGTGCAGTTGTTGATAATAAAAGAGATTTCATCAGGTAGATCCAAACCAGGAGAGTTCACACAATCATTGATGGTGATGTTAGAAATGTTAGACAAAGGAATGGGGTCTATCATGTTTCAGAGAGGTATTCCATTCCAGTTATCTATCCAAAATAGAAGAGAATAATTCCTATTGACTATCCATCGAGAGCTAGATAAGATTTTTAAAAAACTATGTTTGATAGAAGGCCATATTGATGAGTCCATGAAAGTGTGCTTGCCTTTCCTAAGGTTATTATAAAATCTAACATAAAGGAACTCATAAGTCTGAGAGTTTTTGTTCATAATATTCTAGGTAATATTAGCTTGAAGGGATTGATCGAAATTCTTGAGGTTTTTAATACCAAGCCACCCATTATCAATTGGAGTGCAACATGTTTTCCAGGAAACAATGACAAGTTTTCTTTTGAGAGTGTTGCCGCTCTAGACAAATTTTTTTATTCTCTTATTTATCTTTTTAATTAAATCGGTGGGCCATTTTTACACCATCACAGAGTATACCATTTTAGAGAAAATGGTGTGTTTGACAAGAAAAATTCTACTTTCCAACAAAATATTTTTCCTTTCTAGGAGGATAACTGGTTACTGATCTGAAAAAAATGCTAAGGAAGTAAGTGTTCTTGGGATTCCCCCAGAATATGGGTACCCCAAGATAGGTAAAAGAGAAGGATCCTTATTTTATCCCCAGTTCATTTGTCACATCAATTTTTCTGGTGGTAGGGAAACATTTACTAAAGAAGATGGAAGACTTACTCCAATTTATGGATTGACCTGAGACCTCCTCATAGTGTGAGAGGACATCTTTGAGTTTTTTTAATATTTTTCCTATTACCTTGAAGGAATAAAATTATATCGAGGTAACCGTTAAAGTTCTAGAGGAAAAAATGGGATTTATTGTACCCTGATTAATTGAATAAGTGATGAGTCTACTGAGGTAGTATTCAGTAATAACAAAAAGGATGGTATAAAGGGGGTCACTTTGTCTAACACCCTTTGTACAAGTGAAATATCCCTTTGGGGAACCATTGATTAGAATAAAAATGTGAGTGGAGTTAAAAGGAGTTTTTATTCTGCTAACAAGATTATCATTAAAGCTAAAGCTAAAAAGAATTTTTAAGATGAAATTACAATCAATGGTATCAAAATCTTTCTTAATATCCAACTTGATGGAAATTATCCCCCCTCTTTGATTCTTTTTTAACAGGTTAGTACTTTCAGAGGCGATACATATACAATCTTGGATATTTCTCTCTTTAAGGAAACCAAATTGGTTCCAAGATATAATTTTGTTGGAAATAGGGGTCATTATCATATTTAGAAGTTTATAAATAATTTTGTACATAGTGTTAATAAGATTAATCAACCTAAAAAGATATATTTACGAATCATTGTCCACTTTAGGAATGAGGGTAAGAAATTGAGCATTAATACCATAAGGTAGGAATCCATTAGTGAAAAAGTATCTAAAAAGGTGATAAACATCATTGCAAACAATGTCCAATGTTGTTGGAAAAAATCATTAGGGAAGCCATCAGGGCTAGGGGAACTATCAGGCTTTAAGCTAAAAACCTCCTCTTTAATTTCATGATCAATTATAATTCTATTCAATATGTCATTATCATTATCCCCCACTAAGAGGGGAATGATGTCAGGCTTGATATCCTTATTCCAAGAATGACCATTAAAAATGTTACTAAAGTAGGTAGTGACATGATTGGCCAGATTCTTTTCATTATCAACGATATTATCGCCATATTTAAGTAAATAAATAGGTCTACTATCCTTTATTTACCTTTTTAGAGCATTAAAGAATTTAGTGTTTCTGTCGTCATCCTTAAGCCAGTTGATTTTAAGGGTTTGTTTCCTGAGATTGTCTTTCAAGGTCAGAAGAGAGTTAAGTTTATTACTAATCTCTATTTCTTAAGTTGGGTCCATAGTAAAATAATTATGGGTTGAGTCAATTTGGATTTGGTTCAGGCCATGTTATAGGGAGTTAATTTCATTATCATTTTGTTGGAATCTGTCTTTTCACCATATCTTTAATTTTTGTTTCAAGAGTTTTAGCTTTGTAATGCAAGAAAAGGCATCATTTGAGTGAATTGGATTCTAGGTATCTTTGACAATTTTATTACAATCCATAACAGTGTTATAGGAATTTTTTAATCTAAAAGTAAGAATAGGCTTCTTATCTCTAGTTTTAAGACTCACTAGAAATGAATGATGATTAGAATTTAGCTTAGGTAAGGTAATACTGGAGATGATATTCCATTTATCAAGGGCCAGAAAATTTGTGAAGGCTCTATCCAACTTACTTGCTAAGACTCTTTTATGATTTTTTCTATACCAAGTGTATTTTTCACCAACATAATTAATATCAACTAGGTTTTTAACATCAATAAAAAAATTAAACTCCTTAGTGGAGATATTTGAATGTAAGTGTCCTAGTTTTTTACTAGGTATGAGCATGGGATTAAAGTCCCCAACGATGATCAATGGTGCATGAATGGTGTTGTTGAGGGAGGATATATTGTTCCAAAGAGTTCTTCTATCCTCATGTCTATTTCATGCATACAAAAAATTACAAAAGAAGGGGTCATCATGCAGTTTCACTTCACATGTCAAAGATTGATAATTTTTATTATAAATATGTGAATTACTTATAGAGATATGATCAAAGACCCATAAAGAATCACAATTTATATTTTTAGAAGTGGCGCCTGTAAAATTATAACTTTATTTATTCAAACTATTAAAACTGTAAGAAAAGGTTATTTTAGGCTTAGATATAGAAAAAAGAATAGGTTTATGCGTAAATAAAAAGTTTTTTAAAGTTTACATGGTGTCAGGGATGGAAATACCCTAACAATTATAGTAAAAAATATTCATTTATACCTACATTTGGGGCTGGGCCCCTTATTTTTATTACCACCGAAGTTATTTCCCCACTTAGATTTCCTCAATTGTTTAGCAGAATCCTTGTTTGGCATTGCAATTTTTTCCTGCATGTTCATGGAAGAGTTAGGAGATATAATAGTATTTTTTATACCTGCCAATTTCTCTTCCTAATGAACCTTCTTGTTGTATTCATTGTGCTTTAATTCTGTCAGTTTTCCAGTTAAAGGTAGGGGGTTCCTATGCATATCCAACGCATTACCTTCAAGAGATTGAACCTGTTTTCTGTCTCCCCTAGAATCCTGTAGGATCTGTGTATCAGGATCTGTAACTATCATGTGAGTAGGGACGCATAGCTTTGTTTTAGAGTTGAGTGTATCCCCATATCCAATAGTGTAGTGGGATTTACTACTCTTTGTAGGTGCCTGAAGACCCTCTGCATTAGTCCCTTCCCGATTGCAGCATTTGGAGTTGCATGTGCTATGAACTGAGTGATCAGCAGATACCATAAGGGTGTTTTGGAAAGTTAGTTCCCTGGAAAGAAACTTCTTGGTAGACTGAGTATTATCATAGCAAGAGTTCAGAAGTTTAAGAGTATTCTAGTTTTCTGCATCAATAGATAAACCATATAACTTATGATCAGATGTATTATCTTCCAAAGGGTGAGTAATGGCTTCAGTAAGTCTATGAAAATCCTGGGTTGCTTCTATCTTCTCCTCTGTGCATTTTCTACCATTTAGTTTCAGCCTAGTTTCATCAGTTTTTATACCATATTAGACATGGAACTTTTCACCTGGCATGGACCCTCACTGATAAATGGATTGTTTTCCTACAATACCTATCATGAATCAATCACATCATCACACACACCTACAGAGAATCAAAAAATGTGGAAGATGATCTTTCCAACAAGGGTGTCGATAACAATAGTACGTACATAGAGAACCTTACTGCTGATCTGACCCCTCTTTACCAAAATTATTAAATAAAACCCCCACCTTTCAACTTTTTTAATTTTTAATTTTATATATTTTAGTGCCTTTAAAAAAAACTTATGAAGGATATATGAATATTGTTAAGGAAATAATAGAATTTATTTGGAAGATTGACTTGGATGTTCTCTCAGGTATAAGGTTCCTGGATCTGGGGAAATGGTGTGAGGGTCTTTAACATGCATGTATTAATGCTATGAGTAGCCTTAATTATTTTATCACTAATTCCTCATCCGATAAACATATCCTAGTATGGGTAAAACTTTGGGAATTTCATTTCACTCAATTCCTTAACCATCAAATCCCACCAAAAGTGACATCATGAAATTCCATCACTTTAAGAAGACTCTTAGAATCTATCCCTACAAACTATAACCAATAAAATCCATGGGGATTTTCTATGACCGAATATCAAAAGTGATGGACTTGGTAGGATAAAACCATTGAAAATATATTACATCAAGCTTTTAAAAATATTCAATAAGCTTCTCATTGGAGGAGATCTAAATCTCAAGTGGCAAAATTTCCCTCAATACTAAGTATCTCATGTTTAGAACATGAATTTCACCTGGTTCATGCTCATACAAATATCCACAAGATCAAGAGAAAATTAGTGATAGTTGTAGTAGTGGAAATCTAGGATTAAATGCATCCCATAGGTTTAGGGGAATTTTTACCATTGTCGCCTCCTTTAAAGTCATCAAATCTGGCCTGAAATGTTGCAGGAGTGGATTAGGAGCAACCCCAACCTATAGGGTTGGTGGAATTTTTACCTCAATCTCCACCCTCGCAAAGATCAATCTTTTCCCATTTAGAAGATGCATCACAAAATTAGTCTCCAAAGTTTGTCTCATCTTATGAACTGCCTTTTCTAGGAACATGTACAATGAGATTTTCTAGAGACTCTTCAGATTACCCTTCACAAAATAGCCTTGGTAGAATCCTAGAAGTAAAAGATGAAGCCTTGTAGAGGTCTCAAGATAAAGATAACTACTAAGAGGGCAATCACTTTTGAATATCGTGACTTCTCTCTCAACAAAATATATAAGGGAGACCAATTATAATATATTTCTAGTAGTGATGTGATGTTTGTAATTCACTATACATTGGTAAATTTCATTATCATTAGTCCCACAGATGCTACGAAACATGAATCCAGTGAAGAAGAATAATCAGGGCATATTACTATTCAAAACAAGGTCCAAACTAAAATGACTGATAAAGGTGTACATACCAAAAATCAAAGGCAGGCTAAAAACATTATAGCTCCCTTAAATAACCAATTTCCACCTCTCTGACAGGATATGGATAAATAAAAAGGTAAAGGTATAACTATATCTCACCCATTACCTGAAGAATTTTAACCCCCTTTAATTAGAGAAATGTTTTCTCAATACGAGGAAAAAATTAAAGAGTTAAAGAGACCCAATAATGATTTACTCAGAGGTAATATCTCCATTGGGTACATTCTTCTAAAAGAACCTCCCATTAATCTTTCAAGAAATCTACCTAAACAGGAAGAGCTCGTTATGCCAACAAAGGTAGAGCCTTATCACCCACTCAATCTAAGATCCATGAAATCGATTTACTTGGATCCAAATGGTGTAAGGATGTCATGAGTTCCCTCTATTAGGATAAAAATTGGGACCATGGAGAGTGAACTATCATAGGAAAACCTAGACTGGCTATCAACTACAAACATAGGTAGGTCCACAACATCAGGATCCACCAGTCACTTCTTTATTCAAATTTCTACCGAACTATTTGTACCCTTAGAAATCATTGATACCATTGATTCATTGAAATCCAAGTTAGAGGCTATGAAAGGATGAAATTCACCAGTGCAACTAGAGATAAATCCTTACCCTAAATGGGTAGATGAAAATTTCCCCCACCCAACTTTAAGAATAATATGTTTTGAACTTTCAATGGTACATGGTATCTAGAACAAAAAAGGACACATTTCATGTCTTGGTGTGGCCCCATGATGAGAACCCTTGAGCAGTAGGAAGTAGAAAAACTTAGATATTTCATTTTCATGGTATACCATCTTACCACTAGGTTAATAATGGGGTGGGAATATATTTTTTTCTGAAAATTTTATTATCAATTTAGCTTTATTCTATAAAATACAACAATCCTCAACCTCTAGAATTGAAAATAGTGTGAGAATGAGAGAGTCTCAAATTTTATTTCTAGGTAGAAGGGTTTGACATACTCCATGAATATGTACCTCCCCTAGAATGAGTTGTTGGGTATTTATATAGATAACCTCAATGAAGAGGTGAAAATCCCACTCATTATAGTGAATTATCTAGAAGATTACATTTAGTGAACCAAATCCAAGTCCCAATCAATGCCAACAATTCAAGTGACGAGAATAGGTAAAGTAGAAACCAAAACATTCACACTCAAAAAAACTCTTACACAAACTCCATCTCCTAATCCCACACAATATCACATGAAACCTCCTACTAAAATAAAATAAAAATAAAAATATCTATACTGGAATAGAAAAAAGGAACATCAAATTATTCTATTCATGGAATGAAAGAATAAATTTTATTCCTTTCGAGATGAACAGGTCCCTAGATGCATCATTATAGCCATGAAGAACAATTTTTGTGAGGTTACCAAAGTCTAGAAGGCCTGATCAGGTTAGTCTTAATGATCACCCAAATTACTACCCCTTTCATCAAACATTTGGGCACACTATCTTGGAATGATCTATTTTTAAGTACATCCTCTAGAAGATAGTTGATTATAGATAGGTAAAATTGGAAAATCCACCAGAACAGGTGGAACGTGTCTCTACTACTCTTCCATAGAAAGAAAAAAGATAACAATAAGTCACAAGTAAGGGTTCCCATAAGTTAAATTATTTTATGATTAGAAATAAAATCAATTGAACTCATTTTATTCTTAGGGAATAGTTAAACTATCCAGCTGTGCTTATAATATCTTCTACCATGATGTGACCAACCTCATCGACACCATAGTCTTCCAAGAGATGACCTATTAAAAAACAACATAATTGACAGGAAAAAAGTCAATTATAAGAATATGATCCCAAAAAAATTCCAAATATACTCCTGAACTCTCAAACATCATGCCTTTAGTACTGAGACAACATGCACTATCCCACTAAATGGTATAATGGGAACCATCCCTCTAAATGGAAAAAACAAGCACCACCCTACCTAACAAAATCCTCACCAGATGAATAATTACTCTTTTATTCCATTAATGTCATTAATTTAATGAACCTATTCTCCAATGATGAGTATGATTATGAACCTGAGTTATTCATACTTGACTAAGTAGTTTGATATAGTGGCTATAAGATATAATGAAACAAGGGTAGACATAGTCGTGGAAACACCAAATATTTAGGCTACATCCTTACCAAATCCATATACATGGATGAAACCTATAGGGAAAAAATCAAGTGAGTCTAATTGAATCATGGGAACACCCTGAAATATTTCAAGAGTCATCCAAATCAAATTATTTTGGAATACCAACTGATGAATGAGAAATAATCTGATTAGCCTAGATGAGGGGTTAGACCAGATCAGCCTAATATACCATCGATGTGCATGCCTTGAACCTCTGGCCAAGAACCTAACCTAACTACCTCAAAGAATTTAGTTCCTAAATCACATTCCATGTAACAATCCCATTTTATGAAGCACATACATTTGGATAAAAATATGAAATATTGAAGTAATTGGATGTATCCACAACCAATATTTCAATCATTGATGCCCTTAATTTATCAAAAGATCTCCAAAACTCACCTATAGAGTTCCTATTAATCCCTAAATAGTTTGAATCCAAGTTCACTACTATTGAAGTATATCATGTAGAGACTGATTCCATGTAATGTCATGCAACCATCTCTTTCATAGAGTAGGACATAGATACTATTATGTAGGGTCGCATCAAGCCTTTGCATGTCTTTGGTAAGATGGATGATATTGAAATCCATTTATATTTCATTGATAATGAATCAGGAACTAACCTCATTACAATCTAAATTTTCTATCAACTGGGTTATAGAGAAGATGATTTTCCTCTTCCAATCTAGCACTTTAGAGTTATGAAAAGAGTGAGAAGAAACATCTTGGATGAATTAATATTAGAGCCTAATTTAGGGATCATGTATTGAATTATTGGTTGTTTGAATAGATATAACATTTAATGTCTTATCAGGGGGAATTAGTTGAATTAACACATGATAGTTCCCTCATCATGACATAAACATCTTAAATACTATATGAGTGTATAGTTTGGGACATTTCAAGGTGATAGGGCTTATTTTTAATCCTACAAGTTCTAATACATTGATACAAGATTCTACCAAGGAGAAGAAAAAAACCCTTGAATGATGATGTTACTCAGTTTACTGCTCCAAATGGGTTGGAAATAACCTCGACCAACCCATTTAAAGATCTTGATAATGAATATGTATTTTCCATTAATCAAATTAAATACATGAGTTCATATTTGGGTATATATTTATCATATCATCAGATATCAACCACATTAGTTTAACCCAATAACATAAAATAACAATCTAAACTCCATGGTTATAATGAAAACCTAGGTGGTTCCCTCACTTTGTCCCCATAATTTTAGAAGAACCCTATATTGTCATCCGAATCAGAAGAAACTCTCATATAACCAATAGACAGTTTAAATTACCCTACTCTATCTTTCAAATGTTGTAAAATTGATGGTTATTCTAGATATGAAGAGGACCCTTCATAAACCATTCCTCCTAAGAGTTACAAGGATGAAGAAGAAGAAGAGGATCTTAGAGATGATCTAAAACATTTAAGGAAGGTGTCTCCAAAACTATTGATGGGATATGATGAATAAATTTTGGTAGAAAGGAAGATCCATAACCCACATTAATCAGTACAACCATGACTTCTAAGGAATAAGAGGTGTATACCTATTTTCTAAAGTAACACCAAGATGTTTTTTCCTAGAATTTTAAAAAAATTATAGCCCTAAATCCCAATTTAATACCTATCAATTGGGTTTTCCAGAGGATCACCATGGTTACATGTAGCCAACCATAAGAACTCATCCAACTCACACCACCAAAGTTGAAGTCAAAGTCAAAGTTAAAAAAATTATCAAATCCAACTTTATTCGGGTGGTCTAATACCCAAAGTGGCTCACTAACATTTTCTTGGTCAAAAAAAGAAAGGGAAGATTAAATTTTTCATTGACTTTAGTGATCTCAACTAACATTGTCCGAAAGATGATTTCCCAGTCCCGATTATGGAACTTCTAATTGATCCAATAACCGACTATCAAGACCTTTCCTTTATAGATGAATTTTTAAGATACAACCAAATAAGAATGGATACTGAAGACGAACATTAAACTACTTTCAAGGAACCCCAAGGAATATACTACTAATAGGTAATGCCTTTCATTTTGAATAATTTTGGCACCACATATCAACATTCTGTGAACCATATTTTCAAAATTTTATTAGGGAAGACCATTAAATGTTACGTTGATGATCTAATATTCAGATCATAGTATCTCTCTGATCATATTTTCAATCATTATATTCTTTTAAATAAGATACAAAAACATGTTTTGAAGATGAACTCCTTGAAATTCACTTTTAGGGTCATCAGAAAGAAGTTTCTTGGTTTCATAGTATGTCACCATTACATTGAAGTTGATCTTAATAAAACCAAGGATATCCTTGACATGAATCCCCTATAAACCTTAAAGATTAGAGTTTGATTTAGGGACACATTTCCTAAATCCAATGCTTTATTGAGAACCTTACAGGTAAATGATTACCCATCACTTGACTGATGCAGAAGGGAGTTAACTTTTAGTGGATTGAATACTGTTACAAATCTTTTGATAGTCTCATAAAATACATTTTGAGTCCACCAATGCTAATGACCCCCATTGAAGGAAAGATACTCATTTTATATGTGATAGGATTAGAGAGACCACTGGTTTCTTTTCTTTTATATAATAATGATATAGGTAATGAGAATAGTCTCTATTATCTCAGTAGAAGTATTCTTAGTACTGAGACGAGATATTCATATAAAAAAATACATTGTGTTAATATTTTCGGTTCATAAACTAAGGAACTATCTACAACATTATAAGGTCCACTTGGTCTCTTATAATGAAATTATCAATTATATCCTCAATCATCCCATGTTTACTAGACACTTGGTAGGGTGGGAATCCATTTTACAATGGTTTGAAATTTGGTTCATATAATAAAATAAATTAAATGGACGTGCATTAGAAGATTTTCTTATAGATCATCCTTGAAGAAAATATGCCATTGGATACTGAGTTACCTGAAAAAGAGGTCTTATCTATCCAAGACTACCCCAATCATGGGATATTTACTTTGACATTTCTTCCGGAAGGCCAACATTAAAAATAATGGAAGACCCCAAACTCAATAAAGTCAGTTTGGGAGTCATCCTTATCTATCCATCCAAGGAATTAAAACCTTATTACTTATTATCATTAGAAGGTTTCACTAAAAATGAGGAAAAATACTAAGCCCTCATTTTAGGTTTATAACTAGAACTAAAAATACTAGTATCCCACTTTAAATTCAAAGGTGATTTAAAGTTGGTGATTAAGTAGATCAATGGAAACTATGTCATAAAAAATGTAGATCAAATTCCCATGATTAATTAAGTGTGAGGGTTTATGGAATAATTCCTCTTAGATACAACACTAAATCACATCTCATGTTCATAAAATTCCCAGGAATATATACTAAATAATTCAGCTATATAATTAGAATATCCCGAATGGAATAAAATGGTCATCAACATCGCTCATCACAAAATGGTATTACTATTCATCAGTAATAGAATGAAGGATAAAAATGAGGTCAATTATATCCCCAAAAAATATTATTTTCCAAATATATGGATATCTCCCATAGTGGACTACCTTGAAAACAATATTCTTTCATTAGATAGACAAGAAAAGAGAAAATACAATGATGAGTAGTCAAATTTACTCTCTATGAAGACCCAAATTCTCATAAGGTCCTTAAAAGTGAGGCTTTGATAAAGTCCTCCTTATATGCATTGATAAAGGGGAAAACCTCGCTATTAAGCAAGAAGTCCATGCAGGTGCATATGGTTCCCATCAGTCAGAGATCACAATTACCCATCAAATTAGGTATCTCAAGTATTTCTAGCGATCAATGACATAGGATTGTATGAAATTCACAAAGAAATTCTATTCTTGTTAGATACATTCCAACTTTATCCATTAATAACCAGAGTTTTTGTATACCACAAAATATTCATGGCTATTTTCTATCTTGGTAATTGATGTAATGAGTCTATATCCCCTAGCAATATACTGGCAATTCAATTACATCCTCACTACCACTAACTTTTTCTCCAAGTAGGTTGAGGATATATCCCTTAAATAATTTGGGACAAAGGATATCATTGGTTTTTGAAGAAAAACATCATTACCAAATATGTTATCCATCATGAAATAATTATGGATATTGGTGCCAATTTCTACTCTTCTAAACTAAAAATTCTGTATAAAAAATATGACATTCAATCTAACCACTCATCCTATTAAAATTCAGTGAAAAATGGACTGAAAATGTCTTTCAATAAAACCTTATCAAATATACTCCAAGATATGGTGGATAAATATAATAAATCTTGTCTTGATTTTTTTTTCATTCTTTGTGGGATTATCATACCATAACCCACACTACCACACAGAAAACCACATATTCACTCATGTATGGAACAAAGGTAGTTCTACCCATAAAGTTCCAATTATCTTTTCTATACATTACCATTTTCAACTAACTATTTGAGGATGAGAAATCTAAAAAGTGATTGGATGTGTTGGAATGACTCTATGATAAAAGGTTGTGTAAGTTACACCATTTAGAGGTTCACCAAAACCGAGTAGCGTAAGATTTTAACAAGAATGTTTGCTTTCATTCATTTTTTCCAAGGGGAACTTTTGTTATCTCTTAGAAACCCTATGATACCAAGGAAGAAACCCCAAAACATTAACCAAAATGTTAAGGGACTTCTATTATACACAAGGTCTATTTTGAATGTGTATATTCATTAACCACCATGTATGGGGAGAATATCACATCCCTACCAATATGATATTTCTCAAGAAATATTTTTTGTAATCCAAATACATTTCCTTAGAAGAAAAAACTTAAAAGGAAGAACCATTGGTCAAAGTTACGTGACCTTAAACCACTGTTTCGTCAGGTTTCATGGAATGGAATGGGTTTTCCTCGGCGGTCTACCATTGTCACTTTTCCCAAAAACTCCCAATGGTTCTACTATATATAGTTGTGTAAAGAAATTCTTTCAAAAGGATGATGGTCATCTGGGTTTTTAGGACCAACAAATCTTGGGGACTCACGTTGATTTATAGGATGGTAGGTTGGGACCCTCTCACCCTTTTAGGGGGAATTTTTTTTATAATTTGGGACTCTCTTATAGATTTAAGACACATTCATGAATCTCTTCCTAACCCCAATATGGGATAGGTTACCCTGAAAAAATGGTTCATTGATTAATTCTCTCATTAAAAAAAGAAAGGGATTCTCATTAATAGACTAAGGAAAATGAGGTCCCATTAGTGAATCCATCTATATGTATTCTAGGTTCTTCATCCATTTTTCTAAGGGTGAATATCCACTTTATATTCTCAATTCCTATGGAAAAATGCTTCAAAATCTGCTACAACGTGAGGAGGCAGTTAATATTCCAAGTAGGGGATTGAGCCTTTATGAAGAATCCCACGTATCCTAGTTATTTTAGGAATCAAAACCCCTGTAGTTCATTCATTCCCTTGGGACTATCCACAAGGTGCATGCCTTTATACAAGGGGTGTTCATGTTATACCACCCGTTTGGGATTATTTCTAGGATTTCCATAGTTAATAGAAATTCATGTTTACTAATGAGGTATTCATTTCATCTCCATAAGACCACATTATATGTGATCATTGTGATATAGAAGTGGGAACAGACGATCAATCTCATGGCATGTAGATATGGGACATATGTACTGGGATAGTCCTTAGGGTGTTCGGTATAGAGATCGGTCCTTGAGAAAGTGTCCTACATATCCTGAATATAACATGAATCAGAGTCATAGTAGTTTAGTTACCCCTTAACATGCTAATAAGATAAGGTGGATGATCACACTCGGGAACATTATGTCTATCCTTGAGGTTTTAGTAATGATAGGGGCTTACATCGAGACAGATTCCCTATTGATCGAGGATATACTATATGATGTCGGCAGTTGGGGCCTGCGTACTGAGGCTACCCTTATAACCCTAGGTTTTATAGTGAATATGACATGATCGGTACAACTTCTTAAGCCCACGTGATCAATGATCGTTGTTAAAAACAAGGGTTAGAAAGTGATCAATGTCATTTATATGGATAAGGGGCTTAGATATGAGGATCACCCTGGATGATCAATATGGAACTCAAACCTCAAAGAGGTAGCCTATGTATCCTGAATATGGCAGGAATTAGAGAATTTGTAGTTCCCTTGATCGAGGATTACATTCTTATGTTTCCCTTGTATTTAGGGCTTACACACTAGGGATGGATGAGGCTATCAAATCCTAGGATGCTCTGGTGGCCTGGCCTTATTTTCTAGAGGGTGTTTCATGACCCGGTTGACCCATTTGAAGGACATCGCATGAACTAGTTGTCTTATCCTAAAATCCATTGTATGACCTGTCTTAACACACATGGGGGGTGTTTCAGGAGTCAGTACGACATGGTTCGAAGTATGTTGCGTGTCTTGGATAACATCCCTGGAAGCCATCGCGAGACTTGACCATCATGTTCGGAGGGAATCATAGGAGCTTGGATGATATGCCTAGAGGATGTCATGAGAGCCCATTGATATGCCCGGATGCTCTAGAAGTACTTGGTTGACATGTCTAGATGATGTCACATGTCTTGGATGACACCCCTGAAGGGAATCAGGATTCCTAGAAAATATTTTTGGAGGATGTTTTGAGAGCCCATCGTTATGCCCAGGTGCTTTCACGAGACTTGGCTGACATGAGAAAGCACCATTATATGAGTAAGGCGATGCATCAAAAGGACATTGTGAGGCTTGTTCAATAAGTCCATGGGTACTTTCATGATACTAAGGCGGTACATCCAAAGGGGTCATGCAACTTTTCCTTGACATGTCTAGATGGATTTGTATGACCCATGTTGCATGCTGAAGAAGCGTCATGAGATCTGGGTGATGTGTCCCAGTGATATCACGTGTCTTTGGGAGGCTCACATGAAGTGAACATGGTCCGAAGAATGTGTTTTGACTTAATTATTCCACATTTAGTCTTTTTTTTGGACTTTTTCTTGTGGATTCCTTAATTTTATTCAGTTTCAGCTTATCTCATGTCCCGCATGGTCTAGTGGGTGTGCGGGATTTTCTTTGCATATCCCACAAAATACCCTTCATATGATCTATGAAAGATCACACGAACTGTCTAATTCCTAGAACATGAATACTATGGCTTCCTGTCGGTATATTACTTAACATAATGTTGGAAGGTTGAGTGATTAGTTGCTCCAAGAAATCCATTCTAGCACCGGTGCAAGACCCCAAGAGTTATTCCATGCATAGTCGCAGTGAGATATGAGATAAAAAACCCCCCCTTAATTGAGGTTGGGGTGGAGAATTTATAGACCTCTCCACCCTGATTGTTCACCAATTCATGTGGCATATCTAGTGATAATCCAGGTTGGTGTTGTTGAAGGGGGCTTATGCCATGCAGCTTTGCGAGTCTTCATCGTGGGTCGTTCCAAATGCGTCGCCTGATTTTCAGTGATTGTGAGTCTCTTCCATAAATGTATCTTTTATCATATTATTATTAATTGATGAAGACTTTCTTGATCATGCGAATATGTCAAAGGAATTTCCATCTTGTCCTATGGACATGCCCAAGGGTCTTCATGAGAGATCGATGCCTTGACTAGAGTACTTCATGGGGAAAGGGTGGCTCGTTCAGGTGTCTTCATGAGATCTAATTGAATTGTTAAGAGCTCTCACGGGGCCACGCTATGGACATCCTAGCATGTCGCATTTATTTCAGAAATAGTGAGAGCTCTCACCTCCTCTATTTTATCCCCTTTGTTTTATTTTACAACGGTCAAATATTATGCGAGTTTTCACGAGTACTGTCAAGGATATTTACTCGATTTTTCAATGATGCCTCACCTAAACAATATAGTTTATATGAGGATTCGTGATCATGTTAGGGAAAAACCTATCCCTTTTTCCTTAGAGTTCTGAAGGGGAAGCATGGAGTTGCCTTTACATACCCGAGGACTTCCGCACAGCAAGGATGACAAGCCAAAGGGATTTTTTGAGACGATGTGAACATGTCGTCGAGGTCTTGAAGTGACTTGTGGGTCTCTATGGGTGCATCACATGTCTTTTAGTGACTGTGAGGGCTGTGGTTGTCTTGAGGACTTCACAGGAGCCATTGGCCTGATAATTCGATCGTTCACGACTCACATGACCATGTTTAGGTCATATGATTGTGTGTATCAAAGGGGGTCATGCGGTTTGCATGATTCCCTATGGGGGTTATGAACCCCATGAATCCTCTAGAGTTTAGGTGATCTGCAAACTTTTTATGTGGTTCGCGAACCCCTTTCCGAGTCATGCGATGCACCTAATGCCACCAGCTTATGTCAAACCTTTAAAATACTTACTTTATTCATCTAAAATGTTCCACTTATTTATTTTCATATGGATTTTGGTCCTCATAAATCCACTCACAAGGTTTCAAAGAGGGAGGAAATAGTATCAGTTACTTTCCATGATGCTATAGTGGCAAGCATGGATCCCTCTTTTCATCGTTTGGTTGGATCATTTCAATAGGGTCTACTAAAGTTTATGGTATAAAAAATATAAAACAATCCTCTTTCAGAATTCTTACCCCTTTATGGGTTTGGTATCACTAATGACACTCACATTCCTCCACCGAAGTCATTTTTCATACCCTCTTCTTGGATCTGGAGGGCCCAAAACACTCTTCGAGTGAACATTTCTTCAGGGGGACTCTTTATCTCCAAAGGGGACCGTGAGGATGGAAACCTAATAAAATTTATTCTCATAGAGTTCAATGGTACTAATCATGAATTTGATAAGGACTTACATATGTATCATTCAATAATATGTCAGTCTACATCAAATTAGACATTTGGATGGATCTCTAGCTAGGAATTCCAATCAGGGGGTAGCTTTGGACTAAAATGGGGATGGCCCTTCTGGGTTCAATATATTATCTCTGAATTTCCTAGGGAGTTGAAGAAAATTGGAATTTATGAGGCCTTATGAATATCACATACATTGACCTATTGCAATAAGAATCTAATGGTGAAGCTACTTAGCCATTGGATCCCGGATACAAACACTTTCCATATTACACATGGAGAGGTTGGAATCAATATTCAGGATATGGATTAGATCTACGGTGCACCTATAATCAGTGGTATGTATGATGAATTCTTTCCTCCTCAATCTGTTGGGGATAACGTGACGATGACTCCACCTTTAACCCGGGAGCTGATTAAGATGGCTGTGAAGACCCATCCAAATGGGGTTCTTCATAGGGAAAATATCCCTTTCAAAACATGGACATAGTACTTCATTAAGAAGACTGATTCTGAGCCATAAGTTAGAAATCAGAAGTTCGTTATCGTTAAGGATTCCCATAGTGTACTAAGTGCTTATTGTCCTACAGTTGAAGGCGGGAAGTTTAGAGATTGGGGATGATAGATTGTCCCTAGCATTGATCGGTTTGTTTAACTGGATGGTTTCTTCTCCATGTACCTATGCGGGTACTTAATTCTGATGAAGTAGAAAGGGTGAGTCAGGTTATACACTTTTAGGATGGCAACTATGATGGCTGGGGGGGGGAACGTTGGGCTGGAGATCCCCATGTTAGAAAATCTCTACCACCTTCTATACCATGTTTATAAGGGTGAGGCCCCTTACAGGATCTCGAACCCCTTCCAAGTATTATGGGGTTGTATGGGGGCTCATCTGGTGGTTATGAGTACCTAAACATTCATGAAATCCATGATAATGTCTTCATACCATACCTGCAATGCATTAATGGGATAAGACCCATCATATTGAAGGATTGAGATATCAAGGATTATATAAAATATCATAAACGCTTCTCCTTCAGGACGTATGGACCCATGCTGATGGAATTTTTTGTTTATAATGGTTAGGTTATCCTTGAATAATGTGATTATATGATGTCACTTCATGAGGGGGTTCTTTTTACCTATATCAATAGGGACCTTATTTTCGAGTGGTACGCACCATTCCAGTTTAGCTGCCGATTTCTATGTGCCCAATCAAGGTGTACTAGTTATGTTTATGTTAGGGATGAGGAACACCATTGAAGAAACTGGTGTGAAAATACTCCTTCCCCCTCATGATGCAACAATCAGCCTATCCCAAGGTTATGTAGATATTTGGATTCACTCATATCCTAATGGAAAATTATCCGATTTGGTATGTGAGGCCTTCCAACCCCCGATGGATGAATACAATCTAAGTCCTGGGAAGCATTTGGATTCTATAAGGTCAGAATCTCTAGTATCACCTCAAAAGGAAATCAAATGTTTACCATTCCCGGTAGAGGGATCTACTTCCATGGATACAAGAGATGTGCATGACTTAATGTTTTCTATCACATCTCAATAATGGGAGAACTGGAAGATGAATTATTCTGAAGCCATGATCTGGGTCATATTAGACATCTTAGAGGTGTATTTGGAGGTTTTTTCCTATATCACTGTGCCTCACAACATCACCTTTTAAGAACATATTGAGGAAGTGAGGGCCTTCCTTAAAGATATTGATGCAGTTTTGGTGAGTTCCAGTGGTCATATATTTTATTCTTCACAAGTTCACCAAATGTTCCTCCCAGGAATGCTTCATATTTCTATGGATGAATAGGGTTATCCTGTCATTGAGGAAGTGTTAAGTATGGGCCTATTGTGTATCTTAATATTCTATTGTGTTTTTGAAACTGAATTTATATCTTTTATATCTATCATTGTAGGGGGAAGATATTGAAGATCATCTGACCATACTATCCCCTGAATATACTCCCCATTGTACGAACATGGGAGATGAATTTGGAGGTGACTAGGGAACCGATGATGAAGGGTACCTAGGCTTAAAAGCTTATATGGGGGCATAAATTGCCTCTCCTAAGGTGAATACTCCATCTTTGACACCTTCTGGAGGCCCTTCTTCAGAAAGGAAAAAGAAAAAAATGAAGAAATCTATATTTTTAGACCCTTCTCCTTTATAATATCTATATAGGTTGGGCATTCCATTCCCCCTTTTATCTTGGATTATCCTGGCAGCCCATTCATGATTTTATGAAAATGTGTATGTCCCTACCAGGATCATTTAGAAGAGCATGTTTCTATTTATGAGGATGCGTATGAGAATTTGGTGGCTCCAGTAGATCCATCACTGCTGGACCAAACCCATCAAGAAGAAGATATGGCAGAGGGGCCTATTCAATCATGTTAGTTTCCTATCACAAACATTTCAGTGGATGTACCACTTGATCTAGCATGAATGGATGCATTTTTTGAGGGTTTTTATATAGGTAGCTATTATTCTGCTACATTATCCAACATGGAGGCGGGTTTTGAAGAAGGTAAATTATTTTTCAAGCCCTTCTATTTACTTGTGTCATACCTCTTGATATTATCTTATATTATTGTATTTTTTAAGAGTGTCGAGAAGATTACTTCTGCATAAAAAGTGATGGAGGTATCATGAAGTCATTCATCATAATAAGAAGTTTTATCTTCTCCTAATTATGGGGTTGAAGTTGTGGATGATATCAATGATGCGACTGAAAAAGGTATGTTTCTAACCTTATTCACATCTATAGATATTTGGTGATACCATATGATTAATCTTATAACTAACATACTCATAAAACCCTTACTGTAGCATCCCCACCCCAAAGTTTAGAGGCTATGGTGCCTACCCCTATAAGAGTTCCTCCTCTAGGGTTTACCAATTCAAAGGCTGGTTCTCTCCCCTCATCATCTAAGACTGTGGGTACAAACTTGTATTTAACTGATCTTGTTCCAAAATATGTTCCCATCCCCAAGGTAAACCTAGACCATTGTCCTGGGTCTTCATCACTTTATCAATCAACGTGATGACATATGTGGAGCTAGATCTAGATTTTAGTGTCATAAACTTTGTTCGATGAGTTAAAAGATTGATTGGGTCATATTTGATTCATGTTTCCTACCCTTGGATATGAAGGCTTTGACTATTCTTCCCTTCATTCTCAGGTAAAGGAAGTGATGTTTGTGTGAGAATATAAGAAGGAACTTGAATCAAGGGTAGCAGCTACTGAGTCTTCCTCTTTAGTGAAGAGGAATTGGAGTGAAGCTATGAATGAATCTACAAAACATGTGAGGGAGTATGTTGCTCATCGAAATACAATTAATGCTGGAAAAGTTCAATATGATCATCTCTAGTCTAAAATCAATCATCTTCAGACAAAACTATCCCAGTTTTAGTATGCATTCTAGATGTTGGAAAAGACCATTCTAGAGTATCAAGGACTCCTGGACATAGAAGAGAAAGCCAGAATTGATGTTGTTGCCACACTAGAGGATAAGCAATGTGTTACAGAGGTGGTGATTGGACCCATTGATCAACTCCACCAATCTATGGTTCTATTGAATCAAATAATTTCTAATCTTAAAGACTCATCTGAGCATATATCATAACTTAGGTGAAATTTTGAAATCTCATTTTGGATTGTACATTCATAGGAGAGGTTCTGGTATGTGGATATCCCTCCTTTTATATGGTATCAAAGAGTATATTTTCTGAATTTTTTATGATATCATCTAGTTTTATTTTATTCATGATGTGCATGGAATTTATTTTCTTCGATATTATGAGAATCTCCATCACTACCCATCCTTTTCATAAAATCAAGAAAGTATAAATGTTTGGATCTGGAGTTTTTTTTTCAAGAAACTTTCATGAATGATCACTTACATGGTGTTCCTTACTGATGAATATATTATAGTTATCTTGTAAAATATATATCCTAAAGGGATAGTGATCAATTATTTTTCAAAGATGATAGGATTGGAAATAATACCTTGATTTTACTAAGGCCATATGGTGAGCCTTACAAACTATTTCACACTAGACTGCTACTATGATTTAGTTTAGGGTCTTTTGGCTAGAACCTAGTATTTCTTTAGTTTAGGGTATTTTAGCTTGGACCTAATGTTTCTTTTAGTTTATGGTCCTTTATCTCAGACATGACATTGCTTTAGTTTAAGTACTTTTAGCTTAGAACTGATGTT
Source organism: Viscum album (assembly GCA_963277665.1). Taxonomy (NCBI): domain Eukaryota; kingdom Viridiplantae; phylum Streptophyta; class Magnoliopsida; order Santalales; family Viscaceae; genus Viscum; species Viscum album. The sequence continues at coordinate 1,140,468,426 of OY728159.1, read as the reverse complement.
GCTTTTAGTTTAAGGTCTTTTAGCTCAGACCCTCTCATCACTACAGTTTAGGGTCTTCTAGCTCATACCTTATGGAATATGGGGTTAGAAGACCCAGGATAACTCAACACTATGGGGTGCTGAGTCCCAATATGGTATTTCCAGGACTCACAAGGATTGGAGATCCTTTTTTATAATGAGGATATATTTTTAGTTGATGGGTTAAATCCCTTATGCATCGATAGCATGGTCAATAAAATTTTATCTCCACTCCTTTCCAAGGGATTATGAAAGATTTATGGGGTGAATATAGTCGAGGGAGAAATACTAGGGAAGCTAAGATCACTAGGATAGTTGGAATTTGGGTTATGTAAGTCACAATAAAAAATTTTGAGCCAGGTAATATGGAATGGGGTAGACATGCCGGGTATGTCCCTTAACACTATAGGGTGTCAGGTTCTGCCGTGGTGTCATTGAGGATCACATGGATATAAAGCCCTATATACTGGACCAAGATGTCTTTGGTCAGTGGGTTTGATCCCTTATACATCAATAGAATGTATAAACTTAGAGATCTCTTTTCATTTAAAGAGGATATGAAATATTCTTGGAGACAAAAAAATCTAGATGATGAATTTGGGTATGGAAGGTAGGCTATCCAGGAAGGGTTCTGCCACCCCAGGTCAACTTAGCTCTTAATTGAACAGCTCAATCCCTATGACTTGTGGTTTCAAATCATGAGGTGTGATCCATAAAAAGGTTTGATAATGAAGGGTCACATTACAGCCTTGAGAAAGGGTGCAAAACACGGTGATGCAACATCAAGGATATTAGATCCTCTTGAATAGTCTGATATAGAGATTGTAAATCATAGTCCAAAGTGATCGAGTCCTAATAAAGGTATGGGATAACCACATTAGAGATATCTTAAAACACAATGGGGTTATAGGTTTTGCTGTGACGACGCAAGGCTCAAAAGAATAAAAAATCCCTTTATACTATGACAAGATGTCTCTGGTTGGTGGGTTTGAGCCCTTACATCAATAGCATGGCCAAGTGAAGAGATCACTTTTCTTTTTCAGGGTAAATGAAAGGTTGGAGATGACTCGATACACTTTATATCATGAAGTGGGAGTTATGAAAATTGTAAGATCCAAAAAGGGTTCAAGCACCCTAAAATTTGTGCCACCACCTGTCAAACATATTCTCACGGTGAGAGAATGTGACAAATCATTGCTCTAATTTTTCCCTGTACCATGGTGTCCAAAGATCATATCTTGGATTTTACTAGGGATACAAAGTAGAGTCTATGAGATCTATAACTTATTTATTTACACCCTATTTTTTCCTAAACTCTAAATATGAAGAGTTTAGCGAGCGATGACTTAAAATTTTCTCAGGTATCCCTTCATGGATTTTCAACCTGATAAGTTTTGTTTCTATTTCACTTAGCAGTTTAAAGTCTTGTAATTTAGACTATTATAGGAGAGAGTTTAAGGTCATGTATCTTTGACCATAGTGTGAGCAGTTTAAGGTCATGAAACTTATGAACCTAATATGGGAGATGTTACACAAGAGACTAATTAGGATTCCTAGGGTAAAAATTACTCCAATATGCTTATGAGTGAGAGGTGAGAGTGTTGTAAATCATAGATCAAGGTTCTCAGGTCATGAGTAATGATATGAGACAATCATTCTGGGGATAACCTAAAACACAATGGGTTTCTAAGTTCCACCATGGTGACATTAGGATCATGAGAATCAGAAATCCCTTTATACTAGGCCAAGTTGTCTCTGGTCGGTGGGTCTGAGCCCTTACATCAATAACATGGTAAAAAAGATAGATCTATTTTCTTTTTTCAAGGTAAATTAAGGGTTGTAGATGAACTGAGATTCTTGAAACATAAAGTGTGGTGTATGGATTTAGGTACTTAAAAATATGATGGAAACAACCCATTCTCTGGTTGGTCAGGGTAAGGCTCTTGTGGTCCTTTGATAAGGAAGGATGATGAATGATGGTTTCCCCAGTTTAATGTCATGTAGCAGGGATATGCCTACCTTTTTGCAGTTTAACATCATACGGTAAGGACGTACTTCCATGAAATTTAACATCATGCAAAAAGTACATACTTCCATGCAGTTTAACATCATGTGTTAAGGATGTACATCCATGCAGTTTAACATGATATAGTAAGGACATACTTCCATGCAGTTTAACATACTATCGTAAGGATGTGGGAACTGACATAAAAGTGTGAAAATGCTGTGGCTGGGCCCAAATATGAAGACTCAGGCATCACTATGCATCTCATGAGGATGAGAATCAAACCACTAGTAGTTCTAAATGAAGTATACTATGTAGTTTTGGACCATATGTAAGGAGGGGGACATTTTAATATTTGTTTTTTATGACTGGGATCAGGGTTGGAAATTCAAACATCACTATGTATCATATGAGAGAAGGAATCAAGTCACACATAGTTTTTAAATAGGAAATACTCTACACTGGTCTGGCCCATACACGAAGGTGGGAATTATTTCTATTGACCATTATAGCTAAGCTTAGGATTAGATATCCAAGCATCACTATATATCCTATGATGAAAATAATCAAGCCACACCTAGTTGTTGATGTTCCATGCAGTTTAATATCATGCAGTGAGGACAAGGGTAAACTGAAATGAATAAATGGAAATGTTGTAGTTGGTCCCAAATATGGAATTCCAAGTGTCACTATGTATCTCATGAGAGTGAGAATCAAACCACACATATTTCTTTAAAATCCCATGTAGTTTAATGTCATGCAATGTAGATAGAGGTGAATTGACGTGAATTGATGAAAATATTACGATTGGTCCCAAGGGTGGAAGTATGGGTGTCACTAAATATCTCATAAGAATGAGAATCAAACCAAACATAGTGTTGAAGAAATATGAATTTTAAATTAATGAAGTAAATACATTGACCATGAATTTTAATATCATTCGGTGAGGACTCATGGTATGATTTTTAAGGTCTTTCATTCAGGACCTTAATGGACCTGCTATGTACCTTTATGCCTTTCTTTTGAGGGTAAGTACCTACCATAATTCCTAAGCTCAAGTGAGCTATGCTCGGTGTGAGAAATAAGGAATGAAAAGGGTTTCCCTGCAATGTAGAGATAGTTGAGGGTATAAAAAGGGCAGTTTGTATCATGTGGCAGTTGGACCAAGAAATAGGATCGAGGTGTCACTATGTATTTCATTGAAAATGAGAATAAATCCATACATAGTTCTAGAATAACTGTGAAGTTTAACGTCATGTGGCTAGGATGTAGGTGAATTGACATGAATAGTGATAGATATCATGGATCCATGAAGTTTAAAGTCATATTGTAAGGACATTGGCTGTGAAGTTTAATGTATTGGGGTAAGGATGAATTCTGTATAGTTTATCATCATGTGGTTAGGATGAATTCTGTACAGTTTAACATCATGTTGTCAGGACAAATTCCGTATATTTTGACGTCATGTGGTTAGGATGAATTCCATATAGTTTAATGTTATGTGGTTTGGATGAATTATTTATAGTTTAATGTCATGCGGTCAGGATGAATTCCATATAGTTTAACATCATTTGGCCATGATTTATTTCATACAATTTAACATCATGTGGTCAGGATGAATTCCATACAGTTTAGCTTCATGTGGTCAGGATGAATGATGGGACTTACAATGATGTTGAGACCCTTAGTGTGGACAATTATGCAAATTATTTCTTGATAAATCTTGCATTGGTGGGAGGTATGACATGCTCCCCATCCATTGTGTCCAATGAGTAAGCCCCGTTGTGGTAGAACTTATGCATGATGTAAGGTCCCCCTTATTTGGGCTCCATATTTGGGGGATTCTTTCTTGGTATCATTGGAGTTATAAGGACCAATACCAATTCCCCATGGAGGAATGAGCAGAGGCGAACCCTTTTATTTAAGGCTTGTGCAATCCAATTCTGGTGGACCTCAAGATTGTGCAGTGTGCGCAACCCATTCTAATCAAGCCATTCCAATTCATCTAGTCAGTTTTGTGACTGTTCATTATATAAGATTTTATTGTAGGTATATACTCAGATCGAGGGAAGATGGATCTACGTAGGTAACACTGCCTTAGTTATATACACAAATGAGTATGGTGTTTCTTGTGTAGAAGTATGTGTGGTAGTACGGTAGGCCCATAAAGCATGGAGGAATTTTTCTATCCAAGACTTATTATCCTTGTTTACCATCTTCTAGAGTATATTTTATAGAGTCTTATTTAAGGCCTCTATCTTTCCATTTGATACTTCATGGTAGCGAGATGAGTTATTGGACTCGATATTGTAATCCTGGTACAACTTCTTCAATTCCACATAATACAAATTGATGTCATTGTCCATCAATATTATGTAAGGGAACCCTAACCTGGTGATGATATGAGACTTTACGAAGTTTATGATATTCTTTGTCCTGACTTCCTTCAGGGGTATCTCCTTATACCATTTGGAAAATAAGTCAGTAGCAGTAAGGATGAACTCAAACTACTTAGCTATGGCTGGGGGATATGGCCCCACAACATCCATCCCCCAAATGGAAAACAACCAAGAATATTTAGCTGTATGTAGTAATTATGGAGGTTGATGGATGAATTTTTCCTAGATTTGGCATGAAATACATTTATTGGTGAATTCCACATAGTCATGTATCATGGTTTACTAGTAATATCCTAACCTCCTAATCTGGTGGGAGAGCCTGGTCCCAGATTTATGGGTGCCGCAAGATCCGACATGGGCTTCTTCCATGATGGAAAAAATATCTTCTTCTGCTATGCATCTGAGGAGGATCATGCCGAAGCCATGCTTATAGAGGGTTTTTTTTTCCTCATTTGGTCCATCATGTAGGGTAAAGTTTGCAACATGGTGATGAATTTTTTCCCTTATGGCTCTATTCATTGGGAGAGTCCAATTTTGCAGATAAATGATCATGGGATCCATCCATCTAGGAGTGATAATTAGTGGATCATGATCTGGGGTGGTGTTGACCTAATTGATCTCTTCCATATCACAAATGACGATTGTTGAGACCATTCTACGATGTGTGATATAGATAATATTTTCTTCCTGATCAGGGTCAACCAAGAACGTAGCCTCATTAGCCAATGCGTTGGTGAGAGAATTCTGTTATCAAGGAACATGATACAATGTGGGCTAAAAAGGAAATTCTACCATTATTCCCCTAACATAGCCTGTGAGAGGGATCAATTACTTCTTTTTTATGGAGCATTCTCCATTAACCTAGTTTATCACTAAATCCAAATCCCTTTTGTTTTTTAGATAGGATATTTGAAACTATAGGGATAATTCAAAGGCGATAAAGAGGGATTGGTATCCTTCCTCGTTATTTGTGCAACCTTCAGATAGTGAGAAAGAGTAGGTCAAACTTCTTTGTCTAGATAGATGAATACGATCCCTAGAACATCCTAGTTGAGCTCCAGTTTTTCCATCCTTGTTCCTATAGGACTTCGTGAGGTTCTATAAAAATACATCTCCCATGTCCAGGGAGTGTCATGGGCATAAAATACCTCTTCATTTAGAAGCTTAGTTTTTTTTGATGTATTTTCCAGGGTAGGATTTTCTACAAGGAAATTAGCTTGGGCTTTTCATTTCACTAACTTATGTGACATAAAATGAATGTCATATTATTGAAGAATGACCACCCATCAAGCCAAGTGCCTAATCAGTATCTGAAGACCAAGGATTTACTTGATCAAATCGATACAAAAGAACAATTGGACTTCAGGGTTCTACAAGTAATGCCTCAGATTTTTCCCAATAAAGATGAGTACGAGGCAGTTCTTCTCAACATCAGAGTATCAGGTCTCAGTACCTAGAATATTTTGAATGAGGTAATAGAGACTATTCTCACTTCATGAATCATTATTTTGTGCAAGGATAGATTCCAATGAGAATTCCATAGAGTCCACATATAATATGAGTGGAATCACTTCCATCGGAGGCATCAGGACTGGCGAGTACAATAGGTACTGCAGACTTTCAAAGGTTTTTAGCAATCATCATCCCATTGGTAGGAAATTCACTTCTACATTAGCCTAGTAAATGGGAGAGATTTTCTGGCCAGATTGTTAGTTAACTTTCGAATATAAGCGAGGTTCCATTGGATCCCCCTAAATTATTTGAGATTTCTTGGAGGTTCCATTACTAAAATAACACTAGTCTTATCCAGGTCAACCTCAATGACATGGTAGTGTACCACAAAGCCAAGGAATTTCTCTGATGTTTCCCTGAAATCACATTTTAGAAGAATAATCTTTAGACAGTGCTGTCACAAATTTTTGAAAATTGTTTGATGGTTCATGAAGTGATCACACTGCTGTCAAGATTTAACCACCAAGTCATCGACATAACATTTGACTACCTTTCCCAAGAATGTCTTAAAGATATGGTGTATGGATTATTGATATGTGGTGCTAACATTATTAAAACCAAAGGGAATGAACTGATAAAAAAATATCCCCTAAGGAACTCTAAAGGAAGTGGCTTCTTTATCTTCAGTGTCCATCTTTATCTGATTATACCCTGAGTACCCATCCATGAAAGAAAGGGCTTGGAAAATATTAGTTTCATTGATTAAGAGTTCTTTGATCGATAATGTGAAATCATCCTTTGGGAAATTCTTATTAAGCTCCTTTAAATCAATACAGACCTTAATCTTCCCATTATTCTTCTTGATAGGGATGATGTTGGCAAACCATATCAGGTATTTCACTTCTTAGACGAAGTTGTATTTGATCAACTTGTAGACCTATGATTATATATTGGTGGCATGAGAGGGGTGGGTCCTCCTAGATACCTACTTGAAGCCTCGATGCTCATCTAGTAACCAGAGGTGGTGCATAGCCACATATAGGTTCATTCTAGGTATTTCTGTTTAGTTCCATGTGAACACATATAAATGTTTCTTTAGAAATGCGATATACATATATCTCTTCGAGGGGCATGGAGGCACCAATCAGTATATCCCAAAGGCCTTACTGTGTTCCCAGATTTATTTGTCTGAGTTCATCTATGGTGATGGAGACACCTTCCTCAAATGCTGGAGGTTGTTCTTAAGGTCAAACTCATCTTCTTCCATCTCAAAATATGTGGAGACATTTTCAAATAAAGATAAAAATATAGGGTCCCTGCTGTCATTATCATAGTGAGAGAGGCCATGAGAAGAGACATTGTACTCCCCTATTAACTGAGTCATTGTAGATAGATTCCAAGTCTGATAGTCTTTGATGCTATCACTAGGGACAGAAAGGGCTTGGACCTCTGGGATTATATATGTGACCTCAACCAAGTTTATGGGGAGTACATAGTCACCGTCAATAATACTCCAAGGATTCATAGGGGCGGTCCCCAACCCATTGGGAGCAACAACATATACATCATCATCCTCCATTGGTCATTTGCCTCCCTTTTTATAGAAATCCAATTCAGCATATGTGGAATCACAAGTCTCGAAGGGAGAACTATCACCATGTAGTATGCCGAATTTCCCATTAATGGGATACTTCATATAATAATGGAATGTTGAAGGTATTACTAGGTGGCTCTAGAGCTAGGTCCTTTCAAGTAGGATCTTATACATGGTGTCTTTATGGATTACCATAAAATCAATGTCTGATGTAAGATCCCCAATCTAGGCTTTGAGCTTGATATTCTCGAGTGGTCTTTACTCACACTTATCATACCATTGGATGGTTAGCTTATTAGGAGAAAATCCCCTCCTCCATATCCCAAACTCTGCAGGGTTCGGACTGGGATAAGATTATCCCAAAATCGTTATCGATTAGATCCCTTTAGACATTGAAATTATTGAGTCTTCCCAAGACATATCGGGTTATGATATGTCCTTAAAGGGACTCTTCCTAATCTTGATCAGTGAATGAGATGGAGACATGAAATTCGGATTCCATGGTCTCCAATCGATATACCTTGACTACAATTACTTCTATATTAAACTCTTGTGGGCTTCAGAGGGCTTCAACAAGTTCATCACTGAGTTCTTTTGAAATATGGACTTCATTGAGGACTCAAAGTTTAGTTGGGATTGCATTCAGCTATTTCAGAATGTTGTACTTTTGTGCTAGGGGTCATTTCTTCCTAATATGGGGTTTCTCCTAGACATGCAGATGAGGAGCATAGTAATTTGGGATAGATGAAAAAAATTCTTTTGAAGGGGTTGTGTGCACATCTTCAACCGGTGGCATGGGTCATCCCGGACTCCCCCTTTTTCTGGGATGATCAGACTGAGCCCCTACTAGGCAGTCATGTAAGACAATCAGGTACAGATAGCTGTTGGAGGGTTCTGAGATGCCTCCCTTCCCTTGCTGGGATCGCTCGAGCACTTGAACATGAGTCTCATATGCATATGGATTTTCCATAGGGATATGAACATAATATTGGGTATGAACATGCCCGTTCTATCCTCTATATCCTCAGTTCCTACACATTCAACCTCCTGTTCACTGGTTATGTGTAGGAAACTCATGATCTGAGGAAAAATCATCATAAAATAAGGGGTATGATAAGTGTATTGTGTTGAAAGAACCAAATAAGAGTTATTTGTATAATGATGGTTCTGTTTGGTGGGTTGGTGCCCGTACTTTGGATGCTCTGGGGAATAATTCAATGAGAGTTAATTCTCACTTTGGAGTAGAATACGACTCCTCCTCTTCTATTTCTTCCTACTTCCAGAGGTCATGACCAACTTTGGGAGGAAAATTTTATGTCTAATTCTTGGGTTGTGGATCTATTACAGGTTTCTGAAACTATAATCTCAGAGTGGAATAGGCTCAATCAACTGTATTTCGGGTCATCCAGTCATCAAAATTTTATGCACGTCTTGCTGAGACTTTTTTCCAATCACCCTCTTCTTTTGGTTGGATCACGGTTATGAAATCCACTTTCTATGGGGAGTTATATGAAACCAATTTTCTAGAATCGATCATTCCTTGAAGGACGTATTTAAAGATAAACTAGTTATTGATATTATGATCCAAAATTCTGTGGAAAGGGAAGTAATCAGGATGGTTGGTGAGGTTGATCTCATCGGGCTTCCTGGGTTGTAGAAGTGTGAGATGGTTATTGTCCTTGGATACCAATAAATAACCAGGGACTTGTTCATTCTATAAGGAGGATTACTTATTCATTCGTACTTCAAATTCTAGAAGAACATGATTTATCTATGTTTCCGGCTGAGGGTGATTCTATGGTTTCCGCCACTCGGAAGAAGGTGTTGGGTGGTTTGGGGCTTGCCTTGGTATTTGGGTAGATATTTCTCCTAGATTGAGAGTGAAAAAATATAACTTCTGACCTGGCTAAACTTTCTCTCTATGCTATGGGAATATGTTGAGTTTTGGATTGAGTCAGCTGGATGGATTCTTCTAGAGGTTGAAACATTTCAAAAAACTCACAGAATCCACCTGGATATTTCATTGAAATCAGAGGCATATGCAACTCATCCCCAAGATTTTCTTCACAGAGTTCCAATAGCTGTTCTTATGAGAGAGGGGTGCTGAGTGAGTAGGTTAAACCATTCCACCTTACTATGAAGTCAGACACCCTTTAATTATCACATTGTTTTACAGTTCATCAGGTTGATGATAGTTATTTTCCTCATTGTAGAACTGAATTGATAAATGAATTGATGATGAAGGTCTTCCCATCCTAACATGGATCATGTTGGCAGACTGCAATATCAAACAAAGACTGGACCTGTCATATTCTGTACAAAATAGCTCAAATTTTTTTGCCTCCTATTGATCTTAAGGGCCCTTCATCAACCCACATTATGACATGAAGTGTGTGATATGTTTCTAGGGTATCCCACACCGTCAAATGTAGATAAGGTAGGATTTTAGAAATAGGGTGGAGGAAAAGTGTCATCCACCCAATTAGGATATGGATTCCTCTTAGGATACACATGTTCATATTTCCCTTCCATGACTTCTATTAAAGTATAAAGGGACTCGATGAAGTTAAAAATCCCTAGGGGCACCATTGCCTGAGACATCTCCCATTCATAGGGAGCTGGTGGGGGTTGACGATGTGTCCCCACTTTTATCTCCTTCCAATTTTTAATTCGTCCCAATATTGAATAGTTTTACCAGTGAGGGAGAGGTAGCTGCTGCAATAGAGGGAAGTCATAATCATTTTCGACTTCCTCATTTATGTGGACTGGATATCTAGACCCAGAACCAATTTGATGCTTAGATATTGATCTTGCTAGTGGATCATCTAGGGGAGGGATAACATTCATCTCTTCTTAAAGATGATACCTAGTAGGAATATTGACTCTAATTATCTTCTCATTAAGTTATCATAGAGTTTATATTTTTCTCTCATATTGCAACAATCTTTCTTCCGGGTAAGGAACCCCATTTCTTTTGGTAGGTTATTGGGATATGGTTGTACCCCTCCCCTTGGTAATATTCTATCATGGATGTAGAAATTCGATACTTGGAGGTGCCATGTTTTGGAGATATCTATAGTTCTTGGTGCGTGAAACCTCATTTGGTGCACCCAAGTCACCCTCCTCCTGATGTATATTTTACATTTCATGGCCTTCTGCATTTGAATCATGATCAATATCTACATGTTGATAGTGATTGCATTCACAGAGGCATATCATATAATGGTGGTTTTTCCATTAATTTTGACGTGACATGCTAATTCTGCACTATCTTATTTAGGGTCATCATTCAAACCCTTGGCCATATTGGGCCATTTTGACTTGCATCCCCAACAAGGTCTAATTTTCTTTACCATACATTCCTCCCATTTTGGTCTATGAACAGTGAATCTGAGGGAGTTTCTGATCGTGGTTTTTGAGCATGCGCTAACTAGTAGGGGTTTTTGTTGTGATGAGAGGAGCTGGAGGAATATTGACCATTGATTGATTCCGACCAACCTAGAGAAGACTAATTCCTTCTATGGTGGTGAAAATGATGAAAAATCCCCCAACCCTATGGGGTGGGGGTCATTTGGGGCCGCAATTGGCTTGGATTATTCCAATTGTTGAGGATCCAAGGACTCTAGTTGGGGACTTGATGATTCCATGGATGGATATGAAGATATAAATTCCACTTTCCCAGTGGGGTGGGGGTGATCTAGAATCACATCCATTGTCTCTAAGGTCCTCTTAGGGGAAAATTAACATGGTGATGATGATTGAGATATAAATTCCCCCATCCCAGTAGGATGGGGTTCATCTGTGACTACTAAGGGTATGTCTTGAATCCTCTTAGGAATTGACAATCCATGGGGTGAAGGAAATGTTAGATATTCTCCTAGACCAGGGGGTCAAGTCCACTCCTAGATGGCTAATACGGTAGCTGAAATCATGACCCATTTGATGTGGTGTAGTTGTTCTCGCGTAAGAGTAGGGTGCGATGACAACCCCTGATGAGAACCATTTCTTAAAAGATGTTGTTTGGGTGATCACAACTTCGGTCTCCATGTTTGAAATGCAGTCCTATTGCTTTGAGGGGGCCATTTTGAAGTCCTACTGGCTATCCTCTCTATACATCCATAATGTATGGGCACTATTAGAGTGGAGGCATTTCGTTGTAGTGACCAACTGGACTGAGCGTTACCCGGTCCCCTGATCTCTCTAGAGGCTATAACATTGTAGGATGCTGCATATGAGGGACTTTTCTTTTACAAGGGAGTGGAAAAGTGTAACACTCCATACCATCCCAATCCTCAAATATAGATGCATGACGTGGATTTAGAGATCACCTGTTGAAGATTTGTGATTCAATTCCTACAAGCGTGTTCCAGATTCACACTATGCTTTTCCAGTTTTGGATCCTGAGCCATAGAGATAGGAACCATGTCTAACTGAAAATAGAGTATATTGATTATCTGAAGGTGACACTCTTATCTTGGATAAGGCAGATACCGGACTTTCAGTCACTGATGAGTAGCCCACATATTCTGGTGTAGGTAAGCCATGCACTGCTTTTCTAGCTTATCTGGGATCTCATAGTCCATAGGAGGAAGGGGATAAAACATGATGGGGAGGTTATTTCCAGATATATCTATCCATATGTCAATGTCAGCCTCCTCCTCAGTAGACTTATATGCCTCCATCCAGTCAAACCATAGAAGATGGCTCTGATGGTCACCTTCGGATGGGAGTGGGGTACTGCTGGAAGTTGATGGGGAACCATATAAAGTTGACCCTGATGATTCAAAAAACTCTCTATATGAAGGTGTCATAGTTTTGAAGACCTCTCCATATAGAGTTGTTTGAGAAAGGGGAGGATTACCTTGTCCATGAGAGAAATCATCGTGGGGAGGTTGACCATGGTGGATGTCAGGAGCATAGTCTCTGCGATCCATCTCCACACTACCACAAGGAGGACTATCATGGAAATGAATGTCTTCTGCTTATTCTTTGATAGAAGAGTTGAAGGACCCTTGTGGGGTTGAGAATGTGTCTCGAACAACCTCAAGGACACTAGCATTGAGAAGATTAGGAGTATGAGCCATGTTCTGCATCGTGGTTGGAATATGCCGACCTGCCTTTTGGGGTTGTGTAGGGGTATGAGCCTGCTATATGATGGTTGTTATAACTTGTATATAACTTTCTAATGTTGCGGGAGTATGAGACTAATGTTGAGAACACTACTACAAAACATACTTTTAACAACACTGGTATTTATCAGCGCTAGAAAAAACACTGATAAATGGAATATTTATCTGTGATAAGGAAAGCACTGACAAATTTAACCTTTTATCAGTGCTTTATTTTTAGCGCAGATAAAGGGTATCCTTTATCAGCGCTTTAGTTTTAGTACTGATAAAGGGTACCCTTCATCAACTCTTTATTTTTAGTGCTAATAAATATTTATTTCATCAGTGCTTTTTTAGCACTGATAAAGGTCTGAATAAATAAAATGAAATAATGAAATAAATAAAAAATAAAAAATGAGTTTATTAAAAAAAATATTACAAATTTCATTAATTAAATAATTATTGATAAAAATGAATAAATTTATTTTACATTAATAAATATTAAACATTTTATTAATTAGATGATTATGATAATTAATGTTATTAAATTGTATATATTAAATATATAGATATGCATTAATGTATATAAATATGATTTATATATTACAAAATATTTACGTTCTTTACATTAAATAGTCATATATATATATATATATCGAATAATGGTTTATAATTAAAAATTAATATGAATTAAAAACATTGACTAATTGCATAGTACTCGACATGTAATTGAATGTCCTTTGATTTTTCAATTTAACGTAGATCAAATCTATGTTATATTGATTTCATATATACGTAATTAATGCATTTTTATGTACAATGCACACACATAAAACTTATCCATTTTTTCAATATTTTTAAAGTGTACTTATTCTTAACTTATTCAATTTCACTCATTTTTAACATATATCCATGCACTTAAAATTAGATATTCATTAATAATGTTAAATTTTTTTTAAAAAAAATATTTATAAATAAATTTATTTATAAATGTACATTTACTATATTTATACAATTATATATTTATAATTATAAATAAATAAATATTTTTTTAAAATTATTTATATAATTATAAATAAATAATTATACATATTTAAATAATTATTAAATTTATAATAAATTTACTTAAATAATGAATATATTTACTATATTCATATATATTCATTATATATATATATGTATAATTATATAAATATATATAATTATATAAATATTATTTTTTAAAAATATTTATGTAATTATAAATAAATAATTATATAATTATAATAAATATATTTTAAAAAATTATATTTACTATATTTATATTTATATATATTTATTAAGTATATATAAACATTTAAAAAAAGTATTTATAATTATAATTATAAATTCTTTATCAGCGCTTAAGTAATAAGTGCTGATAAAATTAACATTTATTTGTGCTACAATTTTAGCACTGATAAAGATTTATTTTTTCGGTGCTTTTTAGCACTAATAAAGATACACCATTATTAGCGCTAAAAAAGTGATGATAAAGAGTCCTTTTATCAGCGCTTAAATTATAAACATTGATAAAAGGTATCTTTATTAACGCTTATTTGTAAGCACTGATAAAAGTGTCCCGGTATAATTAAAAAAAACCTAACCATTTGTGAACCTGTTGTGATATCAAAAGCTTTCCATGGAATCCACCTACTACCGGAACTCCTCCTTAGTGAATCAATATTCGAATCACACCACTCGACTACCTCTCGAACATCTCATCTGACATTCGGTGTTTGATTGAAGATAGGGTTTCCAAATAGGGTTTTAGATTTTCTTCAAACTATCGAGGCAGGCCTTCCGATTTTCTTTATATATATTTGGTTTAATTTTTGATTTATTCTTTGATAGTGTTGTTATTTGTGGTCTTCTGATTGTATACTAGTGAGGCAGGCCTTTCAATTTTCTTAGTTTCTAATTTTGATTCAAGTCTTGATCGATCATGGATAGTTTATTGTTTTTGGACTTGATGGTGACACATAGAGTCACATGGAGTTCATTTGGTTGTTTTATTTTGTTTACATTTCCCAAATTGATCACCCAAAGCTATCATACATATTTTTTATTCTTTATTTTATCAATGGTATTCCATACATGTGAAATTTTAAAAATTAAAACTGGGGTTTTTGTGTCTGAGGGAGTTGAAGGTATGTTAATGGATTTATTTTATATTGTACTGATTCATATCTTCTTTTTTCTACTTATCTAGGTTGGTGTGGGAATCCAATGTATGGATGCATCATGGAAATTTTTATTTAAATTATTTTTCTACTAGTTTTATTTATTTTTTGGGCCAAATCATTCCCAATGTGTTGTTTTTCATGCCCTGGTGCTTGTTTCCAACCTGAGGGGGATCGAGAATGTCCCTTGGACACTATCATGGGCCAGATCAGGTGTTTTATATATGGTTGTATTTGGTTTGTTTTGGAAACTATATTTATTGTTAAATGTGTTGTACCTTTTCCCAATAATCCAAATTTCTATATCTATACACTTTAAAAAAATTCATTTTATTTTTCTCCCTCTTTAGATTAATCCAACATTATTTATAATTTTTTTTATAATAATATATGAATTATTATACCTTGATGCTATATACTATTTTCCAACTACATTATAAATTTTAATCATCATCCTACTCCCACTCTCTTAATAATTTATAAAAAAATATCCTTTTGATATTACCCATTTCTAGTTATACCACTTTTTTGAGACTTATATACCACTATAATAAATTATAATTTCTTGCTCAGAAATATAGATTTTCAAGAATTTCTCCCTATTTTTTAGTATTAATTTAACTAATAACAAGTAGATTTCCATGGAATCACTTTGATACCTATCTATATGACATGTAGAAAAATAGTATGTAAAACCTTTTTACTATGGAAAAAGTTGGCATATAGAAAATATCCCACAATCCATGATATATGTTGACATTCCATCCACAAAATTTGAAAATTTTATTGAATTTTAAATGGGTGTCAACATGGGTTTTCAATATTTCTTTTGAAATCTATAAAATACTTCCCCTAACATACATGAATTGGGAAAAAAATATCCCATGAATTCTATGAGTCGCCTATAAACTAAGGAAAATGTCAACTCACTAATCATCAACATTTAAAAACTGGTCATTGTTAATATAGAAAATTATTATCATAGTTCAACTCTTGGATCTATAAATATTGTGTCATCTACACTGATAAACACTTTCAATATATCAATAAAATCATTTTTTATGTAATGATTATGATCAATTCCTCATTTTTTAAATTAAAGTTTCTTTAATAATTAATATAACCTTCAATACCAAGCTCTTAGTTCTTGTTTCAATTAATACATCACCTTTTTCAATTTACAAACATTATTCTCATACTAAATAATGAGAAAACTATCTATTTGTTTGATGTAAACTTTCTATTCGTGTAATCCATTAGTAAATGCTAATTTTACATCCAATTATAGTACCTTGAATTTTCTTGGGATGGTTCAGTGTAGTGATATGACATCACAAGAGTCTTGAGATGTTTTCAGATATTTATATACCATTAATTTTAAATTTAATAACTCATTAGGTTACTACATCACTTGTTCCAATACATTTTTATATCTTCTAGTTGATTGAATGAGAGTTTATTATTCTTGTTTATCATATTTGAGTTTTTTATTATTCCTTAGTTTCCTATATTATATTTTCATTTTTTTAGGGGATTTAAGAAAGTTTTAATGTGGATTAATTCTTTTATTAAATTCAATCACCCATTTTTTTCAACATACTAAAATTCTCTGAAATAATCAAATGTCGAGTTTCCCTTATTAGAATTGTCTATAACTTCCACTTTTGATAATGAATATCTTATGTGTATTTATTTATATATTTTATAAAATTAATATTTTATGAATCCAATAGGATGTATATGAATCAAAAATGGATTCATACCAATCGTTTGAAAAACAAATATGAAGATGGAGTTAAAGAGTTCATCAAGTTTTGAAGAGAGAATGCTGAAGACCCTTCTAAAATCCTTTGTCTGTGTTTATGTTGTTTTTATTCAAGAAAAATTAGCCCAGAAGAGTTGGAAGAACATTTTATTTGTCACATAATAGATCAAATCTATAAATATTGGACTAAACATGATGAAAAATTGAATGTGGTCATCTATTGGGATGATACTGCGGTTTATAAATAATTTAATATGAATACCTTTTTAAAAGATAATGGAGATCAAATAAAAGAAATGACAATGGAAATTGAAGACGATCTTCATGATTGTCCAAAGTTGATTGAGGAGTTGAATATCTATTCCAAGAAACCATTGTATACCAGTTTTACTAAATAAACAACATTTTTAGCTATATTGAAGTTATATAATTTGATAACTGGTAGTGGATGGAGTGACACCAGCTTTACAGAACTACTTGGTCTTCTAAAAGATATGCTACCAGAATAAAATGAACTACCATGCTGAACATATGACACAAAATAATGTCACATTCAATGGATATGATCTCTAAAATAATACATACTTGTCCAAATGATTACATATTATTTTTTAAGGACCATGAATGACTTATATGCCCTAATTTTGGTGCAAATCGATACAAGAAAAATGAATCAAGTCCTTCAAAATATGTATGGTAATTTCCTATCATTCCATGGTTTAGAAGACTATATAGATTTCAAGAAACCATGAGAAAATTAACATGTCATATAGATACAATAATTAACGATGGGAACTTAAGTCATCCAACAGATTCTCCGCATTGGAAGAAAATTGATTACGAGTTTCCTGAATTTGGAGATGAGACAAAAAATTTCATCTTGCATTATCTATATATGGAATAAATAATTTTGGTGTACAGATTAGTACTCACAGTAATGTCCCATCATTTTGGTAAATTATAACTTGATTCCATGGTTATGCATAAAGAAAAAATACATTATATTTTCTCTATTTATATATGGACCAAAGAAACCTGATAATGATATTGATGTCTATTTGGATCCGTTGATAAAAGATCTGAAATTGATGTGGGATACATGTATTATAATGTAATATTCTCATATAAGTGAATAATTCAAATTGAGGACCATGTTGTGTGAAACAATAAATGACTTCCCCGCTTATGGAAATTTATCTGGATATCAAATTAAAGGAATATTGGGGTGTCCCATTTGTGAAACACACACATACTTAGTTAGATTGAAACATTCATCAAAGACTGTGTTTTTAGGACATAGGAAATTTTTACCTTGATGACATAAATACAAATCCTGGACAACAATATTTGATGGTAATATTGAAAAAGGTACAACACCATCTCCAGCAATGAGCAATAAACTCTACAAATAAGTAAAAAATATTGACATTGTTTTTGGTAAACCATTTAAAAAAACCTTACAAAACCAGGTTGGAATAAGAGATCATTTTTTTTGAATTACCGTATTGGAATTATTTGTATGTCAGAAATTTTCTTAATTTCATGCATATAGAAAAAAATGTATTTCAAATCCATATGCAGTAAATTTGCAAACCCGACGAAGTTCCCCATCATGAATAAGAATATTGAAGTCATATTATGCGAATTAGAGATGTTCTTCCCACTATCATTCTTTGATATAATGGTCCAACTAATGGTTCAATTAGTTAGAGAGGTTCAACTATGTGGTCCTATCCATTATATATGGATATACCCCATTGAATGGTATATGAAGATTTTAAAAGGGTATGTTAAGAATTGAAGTTGGCTAGAAGGTTGTATTGTAGAACAATATATTTTTGAAGAAGCTATTGAATTCTATAACGATTACCTATCATATGTTGAAATCATTGGTCGCCAAAATTTTTGTCACCGCAAACATCTTATAGATAAAGGGATTTTAGAAAGACCTATTTTAATTACCTTGATAGTGAGGGAGAAAGCACATCTTTACATATTACGTAATAGTGAAGATGTTGATCCATACATTGAAGCCCACAAATAAATTCAAAGAGATTTAAATCCATCAAGGGATGAAGAATGGATATTAAATACACATAATCAACAATTTATAGGATAGTTTAGAGATCTAATTTATAATAATTTATATGAAAATAAGAATTCAATTTCTGAATGACTTCAATGGCTAGATATAGTAATGAATGAAAATGTTATATCATACACTAGTTTTGTAATAAATGGTTATATGTTCTGTATAGAAGAACATGATGACTTCAGTATGATACAAAATAGTGTTGTTACGTTTGTGGCTAAAGTGATGCACATATCTGGTTCTAAGGATTGAAATCCAATTTATGCAAATAATTCATATTTTGGCATTATTGAATAGATTTACGAGTTGGATTATAAAACATTTCAACTTCCTCTTTTTGGTTTCAAATGGTTTGACAATATAAATGGAGTGAAAGTTGATGAAATGGGATTTATGAAGGATAATTTCAGCGTGGAAGGGGAAAATGATGATACTATCATAGTTTCATCCCAAGCAATGCAATTATTTTATGTCTCTGATCCAACAAACACAAATTGGTCGATTGTCCTGCTTGCGATTAAAAAAAAAGTTGAGTCAGATGAAAATTCAACTGAGGATAACCCTTTCATTGGGACATCACAATAAGTTCATGTTAGTACTAATATAGACAATGTATTATATGTTATAGGGGACTACAAAGAGGATATTTGGATTCTCAATAGAGGAACCGAATCCTTGAAACCTTTAAAAAAATAAAGAGGGTTCAATGAGATGGTAAAATTGTTTTTTAATATATTATGTTTTCCACATAATATCATATGTTCTCTACTACATTAACATAATCTAAATTAAATGTTTTACTACTCATGAAAACAATGTCTTCTGCACATGATGTAAGATCAAACTATAATTAAGGAAAGCCTTTGGAAATATTTAAAGGTAATGTTATGATTACATTATCCATTTTACTGAAAAATTATTTAATGAAAATTAGATTTAATTTTCATTATTTATTATAGAGTTCATTTATTTTAGAAGATTTTTATCAATGTTTCATCCCTTTTTAAGAAGAGAAATGATATATTCTTTGCTCAATGATAGTGGTAATCTTGATATCTGCACTGTAAAATAATTGTCCATATAATTAATGTATTGTTTAATATTTATGTTTAATTTATTTCCTTTTATTATTACTCACATAATAATTGTTTTATTAAACATGTGGATTCTTTTGTTTGAGTTGGGGTTCTCAGTCTAAATTTCATGATTCTTCTCCCTTAAAACCTTTTAACCCCTGTAGTGTTGCATTTATCACTTTATTTCAAGTTACCTCTACTGCCTTTTCAAGAAGAGAAATGAAACCGCCTCTAATCAATTACAGAGGTAATCTTGATGTATTCACAGTAAAATCATTGTCCATAGAATTAATGTACTGTTTCATATTTAGGTTTAATTTATTTATTTTTAGTATTACTCACATAATAATTGTTTTCTTATATATGTGGATTCTTTTGTTTGATTTGGGGTGATCTATCTAACATTCATCCTTCTTCTCCTGCAAAAACTTTTCACCCCTATAGTGTTTCATTTATCACTTTCTTTCAAGTTCTCTCTACTATTTTTGTAGGAATATCAATGATGTTGCCTCTGCTTAATTATAGAGGTAATCTAGATCTTTTCACAGTAAAATCATTGTTAATAAAATTAATATATTGTTTCATATTTATGTTTAATTTATTTCTTTTTAGTATTACTCACATAATAATTTTTTTTATTATATAGGTGTATTATTTTGTTTGATTTGGGATGCTCTGTCCATATTTTATCCCTTTATGAACCAAAAAATCCACAAAATTATTCTCCCTCAAAACCTTTCACCCCTCTAGTGTTGACATTTATCACTTTCCTTCAAGTTCTCTCCACTGCTCAATCATAGAGGTAATCTTGATATTTTCAAAGTAGAATCATCATCCATAGAATTAATGTATTATTTCATATTTATCTTTAATTTTATTATCTTTATTATTACTCATAATAATTTTTTTCTTATATAAGTGTATTTTTTTGAGTTTATGTGGTTTGTTCGAAGCTTCTCATTTAGTGTTGCGAGTTCAAAAAAAGTCAATGGAAATCATGGTAACATTGACAGTTAGGATTGTTTTTGAGACTTTGGGGGAATGTAGGAATCAACCACACCTCAATAAAACACACTATGTGACTGGTATGACTTCAATTATTTCTTTCTATTTTAAATTGACATCAACTTTCGTAAAAAAGACAACTGACTCAATGTGTCCGTTATCAGTTTAAAATCTCTATTTGACTTTGAAATGTTTCACTCATGGAAAATGGAGAAAACACCATTGGATTTTCTTAACAATTTAGGGTATCAATTCATAAATAATTTGTGGAATGTAGGAATCAGTCTCACATCAAACTGATACATGATGTGATCCGTATGAGTTAAAGTGTGTGTTATAAGCTTAAAATGACATTTTAGTAAAAAATAAAAGTGACGTACTCAAAAATAAGGAAACACATTTATATTATTTTGATAATTTAAGGCAAAAATCCATAAGTTATTTGGAATGTGTAGGAATCATCCGAACCTCAATTCGATGCATGGTGTGACTGGTATGACTCTAAGTGCATCTTTATTTAAAATCGACATCAATTTTAGTAAAAAATTAAACTAACCAACTCAAAACTGAACAAACACATTAAGATTGTTTTGATACTTTAGGAAAAGGATCCATAAGTGACTTGAGGTGTGCATGAATTAGTCGTACCTAAATCTAACACACGGTGTGACCGATATGACTCCAAGTGCATGTTTTTATTTAAAATTGACATCAATTTTAGTAAAAAGGCCAATTGACCTACTCAAAATTGAGAAAACACATTAATATTGTTTAAATACTTTAGGGACATAATCCAAAAGTCATTTTTATGTGTAGTATTCATCAGAACCTCAATCCGATGCACGGTGTGAATGGTATGACTCCAATTGGGAATTTTTATTTAAAATGGACATCAATTTTAGTAAAATTAATAATTTCTATTAATTTATTTCTTTATATTATTACTAACATAATATTTATTTTCTTATACAAGTGTGTTCTTTTTCTCGAGAAGGGTGGCTTGTTTGACAATAACATGAGTTGGGTCAGGATTAAAAGATAAAGGAACATTGATGTTTTTGAATGTATGTAATAATTTTTGATTATGTAATTGTATGAACCAATATTTGAAATGTCTATAATATAGTATTTTTTTCTTGTGTTTGTGTTGTAAATTTCATTTCATTTAAATATTGTATTGAGACTTGTTTTTATTGATATATGGTGTGTTTTTGGTGAGGTGGTGTTTTGTTACAACACACTATAGTATGACCCTTTTTCAGTTATTTTAAAAGCATTGATAAATGTATACTTTATCAGTTCTCATAAAAGAGATAATAAAAGGTCCTTTATTAGTGCTTCTATAAGCGCTGATAATTGGTTACTTTAGTAGTGCTAAATTAAAGTGCTAATAAAGGACCCATTTATCAGTGCTTTTTTAGTGCTGATAAAAGACTATAGATTTTAACCTTTCTCATGTAGTTGTCACATTTCTAGTGCCGATAAAGGCTATTTATATCACTGTTAAAGGCCAGTTTTTTAGTAGTGGAAGTTGGAGGAATATGCTGATGAGATATCTCATTATTGATAGGAATGCAAGATTTTCTTGAGGCATGTTCCATTCTCACTCGATGAACCTCGTCTAGGATAGAAATATGAGCCTGATATTGAGTCTTTGGAATATTTTGTTTGTATTTCTAGGTCGGAAAATGATCCTTCCCTAGGGTATGTTACGCTCTCACTTGGTGAGCCCCGGTTGGATCGGGAATATGAGCCTGGTCTAAATATTCATTCCCCATTAGGATATGTTGATAGACCTCTGGAATGGGATAAGTAAAATGAGCCTCCCCCTATGTTTCCTTGGAATTATGCTAGTGCATTCATTCGTAGACGAAAGTAGGAATATGCACATTCCTTCCGTGATCTGCTAGAATATTCCAGGAAGATTCATTGATAGGAATATGATCCTGTCCCGAGGCTTATTCTATTCTCACTTAGTTAGCCTCAGCTGGAATGGGGATATATTCCTAATCATGGGCCTTTGGAATATGCCACTATACTTTTTCGACAAAAATATAAGCTTTTCCCGTGGCTTGTGCCCCTCTCACATGGTGACCCCCGACCAGAATTGAGATATGAGCCCAGTACTAGGACTTTGGAATATTCCACTAAAATTATTTTATAGGAATTTTCCCCTGTCCCATGACATATTCCACTCTCACCTGGTGAGCCACAGTTGGAATAGGAATATGATCATGTTTTTATGACTTTCCCTTCATTGGAATATTATGATAATCCTCCTAAGAAAGAGAAAGAGTGCACCCTTGCTCCGGTACAACCACTTATTCATGATGATCAGAGTGTTGAGCTATCCTAGATATAGGGATAAGAGTATACTCATATCCCTTCATCTACAACAATGCCAGAATATGCTAGAGGAGTTCTTCAGTTGTTTCTAAAATATATTGTCATTTTAGCAGAGTGTGTTCAAGGATATGAGCCTGTACATTTTATGTCTCCATGATAAATTGGTAGACATCTTTAATTGAAGTGGGGATGTGTGCCCACTTCAACCATCCTTGTGCCTCCAGAATATGCCGATGATATTTGTGCATGGGGGTAGGAGTTTGAGCCCCCCATGCCTATAGTAGGTATATGCCCACAGACTTGTTCCAAATGAGTAGGGATGTGAACATGCTTCCTAGTTACTTTCTAAGTATGCCAGCAATCATCATCGGTAGGAGAAGAAGTATGATCCCTCTCTTGGATATCCAACACCTTCCTCCTCTGACGAGTCTTCGTTATGGCCTATGCATGGATAGTAGAGGCGACTGTGTGTCAGATAGTACCCTCAGGAGGTGACTGATGGGTACCGGTGGGATGGTGTTGGTGATGACAATTGAAAGGTTCCCTCTTTGGTGGCACCTAAACCTAAAGGGAGCTATATTTGGCCTCCTGGTCCACCTTCATTAGATATGGAGGGTGGTGGTTTTCATGATTCGGGGATAAGATCCCTAAGCTATTGGTCATAGAAACAAGGGCTAATGGATTAGCATTAGCCTTTCCCAGATGATGTGGACTCACCGATCTTCGTTCTTGGATAAATTCATGAGAAGATTCCATGTTTAGGATTTTACAATGTCGGTGGTACTCCCAGACCATCGTATTTTCTACCTGTCATTAGAGTTGTTGAGCAGGTGAAATTATATTGCGACCCACAAAGGTTTCAGTCGTAAATGATTTTCCAAAGAGAATGATGGATGATGAAGAAATTTTCTCAAATTGGGATATTTTCAATATCTTTAGTTATATAGACAACAAGGAAGAAGGTTACCAATTAGTGAAATGTAATAGGCATAATGTTCTCAATCATATATTCATGGTTAACATAATTGTCATGATATTCCTTGATTCAGCCATTCTGCTCGTTTGGACTTGTCAAAATGTGGATGGACTTATCTCATGAGAACCCTGGTTATAGAGTATTATCTATAAGATCATTCTGTTCTTACTACTTTGTTTGTATAGGTATTTCAAAACGAAGTGGCCTGTCTCATTATAACCAAATTGTTTTATTGTTACAGATATTCACATCATATTTACCATTTTGTTTGCATATAAGGGAAAATTAAATGGTCTGATGGATAATAACTAATCATTTTTTCATTGGAGAAATTCACATCAGGTTAACCATTTTTATTTCATTGGGTTTTAAGGTGAGGAATGGGTTTTTCTCATTGAGATACCATTTTAAGTTTTCCCAAAAACTCATAATGGTTCCCCCATCTGTAGCTAGGTATAGACCTACTTTCCAAAGTTCGGCAGTCATCTGATTTTTCAGGCCCAATGACTCTTGAGGACTCACATTGGTAGAGTGGGTGGGTGGTCAGGCTCATCACACCCTTTTGGGGGGAATTGTTGCCTACTGTGGGAATCTATTATAGATTTAATATATCTTTTTTAATCTCTTCTTAACCCCAATATGGGACTGGTTACCCTGAAAAAATGGTTCATTGGTTAATTCTCTCATTAAACAAATAAAGGGAGTCTCATTGATGAACTGAGGGAAGTGTAGTCTCATTAGTGAATCCATTTGTATGTATATGAGGTTATTCATCCATTTTTCTAATGGTGAATAACCACTTTATATGCTAAAGTTTTATGAACAGATACTTCAGAATGTGCTACCACATGGGGAGGCAGTTAATATTCCAAGGAGGGGATTGATCCATTATAAGGCATCCTATGTATCCTGGTTATTTTAGGAATAAAAACAGCCATAGTTTGTTCATTCCCTTGTGATTGACCCAATGTTCATGCCCTTATATGAGGGTTGTTCATTCCATACCACTCTTCTGGGCTTACATTTGAGGATTTCCTTGATTAATGGAAATTCATGATGCCTAATGAGGTGTTCATTTCATCTCCCTAAGTCCACATGAGGTGTGCTCAGTGTGAGAAACAAGGGGGAATAGATGATCAATCTCATGGAATATAGATATGGGATTTATGTACTATGATAGTCCTTAGGTTGTTTGGTATAGAGCCTGGGCCTTGAGAATGCATCCTATGTATCCTGAGTATGACAGGAATCAAAGTCATTACAGTTCGGTTATCCCTTAACCTGCTGATATGCTAAGGTGGATGATCACACTCAGGAACATTATGATCATCCTCAAGGTTTTAATAATGATAGGATATTACATTGATATGGATACCTTATTCACCAGGGACATACTATATGATGTTGGTAGTTGGGAATTACGCACTGAGGCTTCCCTTATAACTCTGGGGTGTATAGTACAGATGACATGATCAGTGAAACTCCCTAATCCCATGTGGTCGATGCTTGTTGTGAGAAACTGGGGTTAGAAAGTGATCAATGTAATTTCTCTGGATAAGGGGATTAGATACTGGGATCACCTTGGATGATCAATATGGAACTCAAACCTCAAAGAGGTAGCCTAAGTATCCTAAATTTGGTAGGAATTAGAGTCATCATAGTTCTCTTGATTGGGTATTACACTTCGAGGATTCCCTTGTATTCAGGGCTTACACACTGAGGATGGATGAGGATATCAAATTCTAGGATTCCCTTGTGTCTTAACTTGCTTGTTTAGAGGGTGTCGCATGACCCAGTTGACCCATTTGGAGGACATCGCATGACCTGGTTGCGTTGTACTAGAATCCATTGCATGGTCTATCTTGACACATATAGGGGTGCTGTATGAATCTGCGTGACGTGGTTCTAAGGATTTCGTGTGTCTTGGATAACATCCCTACAAGCCACCGAGAGACTTGACCATCATGTTTGGAGGGCATCGTGGGAACTTAGATGATATGCCTAGAGGGTGTCGCGAGAGTCTGTTGATATGCTCTGATTCTCTCACGAGACTTGGTTGACATGTTTAGAGGATATCACATGTCTTGTATGATACCCCTATAGGGCATCTCTATTCCTAGCTAATATGTCTGGAGGATGTCGCAAGAGCCCATTTTTATGACCAGGTGCTTTCTCGAGACTTGGATAACATGAGCTTGCACCATTATATGAGTCAGGCGATGCATTCAAAGAACATTGCGAGGCAAGGGAAAAAGTCTATGGGGACTTTCTCAAGACTATGGTGATACAGACAAAGGTGTCGTATGAATTTTACTTAACATGTCTGAAGGGCTTCGTATGACCCAGGTATCATGCTGAAATAGCATCGCGGGATCTCAACAACATGTCCTAGTAAAATCGTGTGTATTTGGGAGGCTCACACAAAGCACACATGGGTCAACAAACATGCTTTTATTTAATTCTTCCTTTATTAGTATTTGTTATGGACTTTGACTTGTGGATTCCTTGGTTTTATTCAATGTTAGTTTATCTCAAGTCCAGCATGGTTTAGTGGGCATGATGGATGTTCTTAACATAGCCTACTAGAGACCCTTCATGTGATCTATGAATGATCATGTGAAGTGTATCATTCCTAGAGAAAGACCACTTTGACTACCCAAAGATATATTACCAGATGGAAGTTTGTCTAGTTGAGTGATCGGTTGCTTCGAGAAATATTCTCTAGCGCCGACGTGAGACCCCAAGAGTTCTTCCATGTGTATTTATGGTGATTTTTGAGACAAAAGATACCCCCTTATTTAAAGTTGGGTAGGGGAATTTATAAGCCTACCCAATCTAATTTTTTCCAATTCACACAACGTATCTGGAGTGAATCCAGACTAGAGTCAGCAAAGGGGTATGGTGCCACACGGATTTGTGAGTCTTTATCATGGATCATTTCGAGTGCATCGCCTGATTTTCAGTGATTGTAAGTCCCTTCCATCAATTTTTCTTTTATCATATTATTGACAATTGATGAGGAATTTCTTGTTCACATGGGTATTTCAAAGAAATTTTCATCCTGTCCTATGGACATGCCCAAGGTCATTTGTGAGAGCTCGATGCCTTTCCTGGAATACTTCATGGGGGAAAGAGTGGCTTGTTCAGGCATCTTCATGAGATATGGTTGACTTGTTAGGAGGTCTCATGGGGCTATTCTATGGAATTCATGGTGCATCACATGTCTTTCAGTGAACATGAGAGATCTCACCTCCTCCTTTTTACCCCCTTTGTTTTATTTTACAAAGGTCAGGGATTATGCAAGTTTGCATGAGTAATGTCAAGGTTATTTACTCAATTTTTTTTATGATGCCTCGTGTGACCAATATGGGTCATATGAGGATGTGTGAGCATGTTGGGGAAAAACCTATCCATTTTTTCTTAGAGAACCAAAGGGAAATCAAAGAGTTGTCTGGACATACCTGAGGACTTCCATACGGTGAGGCTAAAAAGGCAAAGGGATTTCATAAGATGAGGTGGATATGTCATCGAGGTCTCACGGTGTATTGCGGGTCACCAGGGGTGCTTTACATGTCTTTTAGAAACTTCAAGCACCTCTTTCCCCCTCCCCTTTATCTTCTTTTATTTTATTCTAAAAAGGATATGGATTATGCGAGTTTTCATAAGTAATGTCAAAGATATTTACTATTTATTTTGATGATGCCTCACGTGACCAATATAGGCCATATGTGGGTGTGCGAGCATATTGGGGAAAAACCTATCTATTTTTACTTAGAGTGCCGAAGGGGAAGTGTAGATTTTCCTAGACATACCTAATTACTTTCACGTGGTGAGGATGACAAGCCAAAGGGATTTCGGGATATGAGGCAAACATGTCGCTGAGGTCTCACAATGTCTTGCAGGTTACTAGGGGCGTGTTGCATGTCTTTTAGCGACCGTAAGTACCTATCACCTCTTCCCCCTTTTATCCTTTTGTTTATTCTACAAAGGTAAAATATTATGAGAGTTTTCATGAGTAATGACAAGGATATTTACTCTATATTTTTATGGTTCCTCACATGAACAATATGGGTCATATGAGGATGTGCAGGCATGTTGTGAAAAATTCTATCCATTTGTCCTTAGAGTGCCTAAGGGGAAACATGGATTTTCCTAGACAGACCCTAGGACTTCCACATGGTGAGGTTGATAATCCAAAGGGCTTTCAAAAGATGAGGAAGACATGTCGCTGAGATCTCATGGTGCTTTTCAGGTCTCCAGGGGTTCACCACATGTCTTTTAGTGACCACGAGCACCTCTCACCTCCTCCCCTTTATCTTCTTTGTTTTATTCTACAATGGTTTAGGGGTATTGTGAGTTTTATTAGATACAATCAAAGAAATTTTATTCTTACCAATGATAATATATCACATGAGATTTACAACCACTGGGGTTCTCTCACTTTGGATATTATTACTACTTATTCTCAGAAGAAATTTGGATGGTTTTTTAGGAACTTTCCAATGATAAACCATGTGGCCAAGGGGTGCTCATTAGGTTTTATAGAGAGACTTCACACAAGTAGGATGGTTCATTTAAGGGGAGATCCAAAAGGTTATCCATAGGTTATGTGCTATATGTGGAGTCATCACATGACCTTGAAATGGTCACGCAATCAGGAGTCCCTTAGAGGCTCATTCGATCTGCAAGTCTCATGTCCTTTTATTTTGTGGGGAAGGTAATACCCCTATTCAAGTATTTATTCCCTTGTGATTTTTTTGATGCTTATTTGGAAGGAATCAACAACCGTAGTAACCCAACATCCTTGTTATATGATGTTAAGATAAATGAAACAATTTTCATACAACATGACATTAAATTACATAGAAAACTCCCTAGTCACATGATATTAAATTTTACAACACCATAGTCCTAAATTTATGACTTTAAACTATCTAGGACATATTAATTACACAATATAAAACTGAAGTAAAATATATGAATCAAAAGGTAACAAATCAAGTTCTATGTATTGAAAAAAATACCTGGCTATATCTCAATGAAACAATGGAAATATTTCAATTCCCTCCAATTTATCACACTAAACATAACTCATATGATTTTATAGGTTGGAGATGATTATTAAAATTGTCATGATTGAGTTGAATTGAGGAAAATTTGGTCCATCTTGAATTGAATTAAACTTCTTATAGTGGACTCCATTGTATGGCCTACTCTTTACTCACATAAGAGCCGAATCTATGTGAGGAAATACCAAGAAATATGTATAGATTGATTCTTGTTATGATGAGATATATACTGGCATCTGGTTATTTTATCCTAGGACCACCCACAAAACTAAAATTAAAATTCCCTCACTTTGTCTTAGTAATTATTTTGGGACTTTCTTACCTGATATAGAAACAATGTAATATATTTTTTCATGTAGATCACAACCATGTGAAATAAAATTACTCACTTTGTCTTAATAATTATGATAGGTCTTTCTTTCCCGACATAGAAATAATGTTCTAATCTTCACACATAGATCATACCCATGTGAAAACAACAACCCACATCCTTTCCATATGACTTCAAACTATGAGGTAGAATTCTATATAGAATTAATCTAAACTAATTAAGGAAACCCATTCCCTTTTGGAATATTTCTCCATGTACAAGAGCTCAATCTATGTATAAGTATTTGGTGCAAGGTTGGTTCGTATATTAGAATATAAATTCCCCCAATTCCTTATATGAGAACCAGATCTTTATAAGGAACTTACCAAGAACTTCATGTGGATTTGTTCCCATTATAATGAGATACATAGTGGTGCCAATATCCCTTATCAACTAAATTTTTTAAAAAATTTCATAATCTCTGCATAATAACTAGATCTACATGGAGATATACTTATAAACAACTATATGTAACTTTATTATCATTTCGATGAGATACATAGTGATGTATAAATCCCTTATTTTAGGAAAACCACAAAAAACATTCCACCTCTCTCGTATATGATCCAGTTATACATAAGAAATTATAACATAGGTTCTCTCATTTATAAACCCATTATTGAAATAAAATTTCCCTTTCCATGCATATAAGTTAGATTTTTTAAGGGGAACTTCTTTCTAAGAACTACATACGTCTTGATTCTCATTCTTATGAGATACATGGTGATGCATAGATCCCTTATACTAGGACCAGATATAAGAAAATAAAAAATGTTCCTTTTACCTTGCATATGAGAAAGGTCTATATAGGTAAACCCTTATGAGATCTATAAAGAGTTTAGTTTCGACATCTATATCATATCACAATTGCCCAGTCATAAAAATATTGAGTCCAAATGCTTTCATCATTATTTCTATATATATTCTTTTCATTAAACACACTTTGTGTCTTGAGAAACTCAGATTTTTGCAATCCTTTCTTAGATATTAGTGACAAAAGTATTTGAATTCGAAGGAAACCTCTATTTAGAATATGAATACTACACCATCAATATAGCTCTATATATGCACCTATAACATGGCCTATCAACTAGAAGAATCTGTGTGCTAAGGAGAAAATCCTTTTATCTATGTACGACTTAACAACATCATATTGAAAGTAAACTTTCGAACATGGTCTATGGATATTCCTTACACATACCTATATCATGACAACGCCTTAGATATGAGATTCCCAACATTATTAATTACAAGTTATATCCCCCATGTTCAAAATATATTGGAACATCCTTTTATGGTAAGCTCTATTTGGGCCATTCTTCCCATTATAATTTTCCAAGAATTATGACCTTAAACTATGTGCACCCTTTTTGTGGGATTGGTTACATACAACATCCTACCATCTTGTATATGTGTTCCATATACAATGTGGTAGTTACTTAGGTGTTTAAATATCTTCCTAAATATTTATGTTCTCTATGAACCCTCTTCATATCCCTGATGTCTGATTCTACACAATCCAAATCTCGAGTTAACAAATCTTCTTGGTTATCCCTTTCATGGTAGAATTGGTAATATGAATGGACTGAGTGTGGTAACATCTAGGCTCCTCCCAAAATTCCTCATTAATTGATTGTGGCATTAGTTTTCCACCATTACTAATATTTATTATAATACCTTCAGTCTCCACCCAAAACCTATATTTTATCCCTCATATAAGTGCGTTAATAACCATCCTACTCCCATTAGACCACATTGAATGAGCGTGGTACTAGTTTTCCACCATTAATAATGGTTATTGTATTATTTATAGTCTCAACTTCTATTTGATTCATATTTTCATTGGAAATGATTTATATATTCAATGATTCTACTATTAAAGAAAATTTAGTATCCTTGACATCACATACTTTAGTATCATACCCATTTTTAGGAAAATAATCATTGGTCAAAGCTATATGACCTTAAACCACAACAACCATTAGTTTGAATTTCTCAACCATAAACTTACCAAGGAATGAGACACAAAAACTTACTAGAATAAAAACCTAGAAATGCCATTTTAGAAAAATAATTTGAGACTTTTTTTACTAGACACACACTTTTCATGATCTAGGAAAAATTGAGCACTTGAAATTTAAAAGGAATTTTTTTTTAGATTTAAAACCTATAGAGGGAGGCCTAAGAAAAATTGATTTACTTTCTACTAAGTGTTCTCTATATCAGACTTAGGAGAAAATTGGGGTAGTTGAAAAAAATACCCAAAGATTATGGTCTTACATCCTTAGAAATAGTCAAGCTATGCCTGCTAGGACCCTTGTCCTAGAAAAAAGTTAGAGCATTTTTTTCATTCATGAAATTTAATCTTAGATACTTATGTAAATATTGTAAAATTGCGATACAATATCATCCATCCAAATGAACAAAATATAGTGTTACATTGATGGAAAATTTCTTCTAATAATCATTATCTAAAACCAAGAGTAAGGATCTTGCATGTTAAATTTATAATTAATTTATTTAATATTTGAAGAAATAAATACCTGGGATTAGGAACATTATTCATTGATGAATGTTGATCATATGAAAATACCCTTTTGGATTAGCTTTGTAATGCTTGTGAGGATCCAAGGATAAAATACCTTTAGAGGTGATCCACACATGCTACCATGATCTATAGGAAACACCACTCAATCTCCAAAATGCTAGCATGGAGAGTCTAATTTCTTGTGTTGCTTTTTTATTGCTCCTTTTTTAGTCTTGAAGAAATGTCTCTTAAACTTCTCATTCTTGATATGGAGAGAAAAGGAGGAGTTGATAGAGAATTTATTGTGCACCATAATTCTATATTCTAAATTTTGTATGCTCAACATAATAGAAATAGTCATCTATTTATAGAGTTAGGATTTGAGTTAAAATATTATTTAATTGAATACCATCCATTAAACAACATTTATTACCATTAATAAATCCCATGTATCATAATAATAATTGTATAATTATTATTTTGTGGTGTGCTCCAACTTGCACAATAACAGATATTATGTAACGGCCTTGTTAATTAATATTTGTCACTAGAATCGGTCTTGGTCCATTCGAACTCCTCATGAATTTATTTAATAACCAAATAAATATTTTATTAATAAATAAATATTTTATTCACAATATAGAAAATAAATATTTATTAAAATATTCAATAAATAAAATAAATATTTTATTCACAAGCCAGAGAATATATATTTATTTAATTTATGCAATCAATATAACTTGAATAAAATAATTCCTCAAACTTGAGACTAATATGTATTCCATTAATTAAACTCAAATTTAATTTAATTGAGATCGACAGAAACACTTAGTGTGTGACCCTCTAGGTTTTTTTTCATTGGAATTAGGAGAGCTTGCTTAAAGTCTAAGATTACTCTCACGACCCGTCCTCGGGGCTCGTGTCGTGACTACCCCAAGCCCGCCTTCCATAGGCCAGGGGCTAGCGACTAGCACCAAAGGCATAAATCCCAATAACTGGGAAGGCATTGCCTTTATAAAAGTAAACAAACACCATAGAGTACAAGCAGAAGTAATACACTAAGTACAAAAGAAAGTGCTGAAAAGTAAATGGGCCGGAATAAAAACCCAACTGAAAAATACAGCTACAACTGAACGAAAGTACAACAGAAAAGACAAGCAATTGGAAGAATAGAAGCAGCTCCGGGGTCATCCACCTCGGATCCTACCTGAAGGGGAGGTACAGATAGCGCAGCTCCTGGATCATCCACCACGGATCCTACCTGAAGGGTAGGTACAGATATCCTCCTCAACGATCTCGCCCATCAACCTCCACCATGTACCATCTTGTCGAGAAGTCCACCTCTGGATACTGACTCATCGTGAGGTCCTCCTCCGGGTACCGTCCAGTCCTCGAATGCTCGGCCTCCGTCAGCGTTGTCCATCATCTGCATCCAACACAATGAGATGCGGGCATAGACCGTGTAGGGGTGAGTATAACAATACTCAGTAGGGACCCCACGACCCTGAAGGTCTCACTAAATCCAACATGGATAACCACAAATAAGGATCTAAGTAGATAACCCTTACTTAGGTATAAGCCCATACTTATACCTAAGTTATCAAGTATCCCATATCAAACATGAGGTATCACACAGATATGAAATCAATGGATAACTACTACTTAGGTATATGCCCATACATATACCTAAGTTATCAAGTAACCCATCTCAATCATGAGGAAATCACAAAGGTCAACGACTCCACTCAAACTAGAATTTTAATTAAGGATACCGAAACCACAACTGCTGGAGAACTCCTCCTCTGTCGAGTACAGTAGCCCTGTCACGACTCTGAGGCACTACTCACTAACCTTAGACTTCTGAGGTACTCCTCCTGTCGAGTACCGCAGGTCCGCACCCAAACACAGTAGTGCTCCCCGCCAGGGGTTTGCCACCCAAACACAGTAGCGGTTCCCCTAATAGCCTACAGAGGTACTCCTCCTGCCGAGTACCGCGGGTCTGCTTCCAACTACTAGGCGCTCTGTCCGCTGTGGGTCTGCCGCCAAATACCAAGCGCTCCGTCCACTGGGCTAGTCGACTCACTCCAAGTCGAATCGGTCAAGCAGTCGTCAAGTCCACAACTACTAGGTCTCCGCACTCCGCACGCTCGTATCTGGGAGGATCTGCTCCATGAGATACTGGTAGATACTCCAAGTATCAAAAATTCCCACAAGGAAGTATCACAAGAGACCGCCTCATCATAGGGGTCTCAACGCAACAGACGGCGCGTCGATCGGACGCCCGGTCTGTGAGTTATTAGCCTTTTCGTCCCGGGGGCCCGGTTGGTTTCGTGTACGAACCAACCCGACCGTAACTGAACTGTACCCCGAACTCTCATAGGGTATACTCATAGGGACCGTTTCTCAACGTGATTACCAACGCTGCTATCGGTTCTTCAAACGGACGTCCGGTCTGAAAGTTATCGGCTTTTCGGTTCCAAGGGCCCAGTTGGATTTCAGGTACAATCCAACCCGGCCATACTCCAACTGCGTACAAACCTTAGGTGAAGTATACCAAAAGATCCGGCTCACAAAAAGGAATCCAACAAAGTCGATGGAACGTCAATCGGACATCCGGAACTCAAGTTATAATTGTTTCCACTCCGAGAGCCCGGTTGGTTTTGGGTTCGAACCAACCCGGCTATACACAAACATTACCGAAAGCTTGAGTATAATATACCTAAACGTCCATCTCGATCCAAGGATCCCTACGCAACTGACTTTTCATCGATCGGAGGTCTGTAGCCTAAGATATGTGAATTAGAAAGAACCTACTCCGAAAATAGGGGGTTTGGGCCCGGACCGACCCGGCCCAAAACCCCCTCGGTCAGCCCGTACCGGGTTGACCTGACCTGGGTCCGGGTGCTACCCATTTGGGCGCGGCCCGACCCGGCGCGGGCGGCCCGGCTCGCGTGGCCTGCGGCCCGGCTCGGAAGCCAGCCGCGGCTCGGATCTTGGCCGAGCGGGGTGCGAAGGGGGGTGACGCCGCCCTATTTTTGCGGAACGACGGACCCTGTGGGGTCTGCCCTAGTTGACCGCCAGGGGGTTACGACCCCCCCCCCCCCCCGGATTCTTCGAACGACCGGCCAAAGGTCGGCCAGCTGTGTAACCACGGGACCCGAGGGTCCCGCCTTCAGGTGGCGCCGGCGGCCGTCCGCCCCTACTGGTGACCGTCGCGGCTTCCGTCCGGCCAGCGCGGCGCGACGGCGCCGCGGCCCTCCACCATGGCCCACTCCTGGCCGCGACCTCTTTTGACCTCTCCGACGCAGTGTGACAGCGCCGCGCACCACCGCCGCAGCCCGCTCCAGCCGCGGTTCTCTTCGTTCCCGCGCGGTGCAACGACACCCCACCGCCTTCACCACAACTCGACAACATTGTTCATCATGAAAGCGGGGAGGAGAAATCGGTCGTGTTTGTGTGGTCCGATCTCCTCCCGTTACATTGGAAACGTTCTGCCAAATTAATCAACGAAGAACGTTAAATTAATCATGAACTAAAATAACCCCTACAACTTCCCGCAACAATTTATTCCCAACCCACAAGGAAAACATTCGTGGATCAACTTGATAATAATTTGATCCATGTTCTTTGTTTTTAGAAAGAAAGAACCTAGGGAATAAAATCATACCTAAATAAAAAAACCCTACCTTGTGTCGTTCATCGTTTGTTGATGATATCGTGAAAGGGAGCGGGCGTCGGTTCATTGACGTCAGAAGGTGACATCATTGTTTTCAAATTCCCCGCGGCGGCGTCTCCTCCCTTGATGGAAAACCGGGGAGTGTTCTTCGTCGAAAAGGATGGTCATTCTTCGACAAAGTAGATTAGTCGTCCTTCGTCGGAGGAAGAAAAGAATAGAGATCTGTTCTTCGTTCTAAGATGAAGAACTTCAACAAAGGAGGAAACCACTTCTTCTTCTCAAGAGTTCTCTCCCAATCCTCACACAATATGGCATATCCATTAAAATAAGGCCTTACCTTATTTTAATTTACTTTGAAATGCATTTCAAAATTCATAAACCAAAATCCTTAATTAATTAAAAGTAAGTTTGTTTAATTAATATGATTAGGTTGGCATAATTAATGGTGTGATGGAGGGAGAGGAAAGGTTACTCAAATAAAGATGAGTTAACAAAAATTAAAGAGGGAGTTAGGGAGTTAAGAGGGAGATGAGGAGTTATGGGAAATGTGAAGGGGTGGGGCTCGTGTGGCCCCACCTCACTAATATCCTCACATGGGTAGTTAGGGGCTTTTGGGTCCCACCCTAACTACCCCTTGTTGGATATAACCACTAGGATAAATAATTAATTAAAAATTGTTCCACAATTTTTATTCAATTCTTTATTAATCCACAATTTTTTAACAACTCCTCCCGAGCAAAAGCATCTTTGGTAAAGGTGCTTTTAAGTAATTACCGGCTCTGTGGTTTCATCGGTGCTCTCAGATTTAAATTCCAAGCACAATTTCAAAATATAGAAAAACCCGCTCATTCGTTCACTGAACGTACCCGAGATAAACTTCAGAAATTGATTTCGGGCACACCGGGCCTTGGAATCAGGTGCCGTCAGAAACTGCGCACTCGTAAAATTCCAAATAAATTAAGAAATAATTTTCCTTGAAATTTACGAGTCTTTACATTACTCCCACATCAGGGCTTTACGTCCCCGTAAAGCTACAACACAAACTAGGGAAACTAGAGGAGGTACCGAGCACGCATTTGAGCTTGCCGCTCCCATGTGCTCTCCTAGAGGTTCCCGTGCTGCCAACAAAAGCGCACAAGAGGAATCGACCATCCCTGTAGGACCCACTCATGTCGATCCTCAACCTCTACTGGAACCCCATGAAAGTTGCCCCGTCATCGATGTATATCTCTCCGTGGTCAATGATAACGGATAGGTCGTGCACACATCTCCTCAGCTGAGATACGTGAACGACGTCGTGCACCTGATGAAACTGAGGTGGAAGGGACAGATGGTAAGCCACCTCGCCTACCCTGATGAAGACCTGGAAAGGTCTGATGAACCTCGGAGATTACTTGCCGCCTCGGCCAAATCTCCTTAGACCTTGTCGAGGTGAGACTCATAAGAAGACATGGTCACCACCCTCATTCTCTAGTGACTTTGGGGAGTCAGCACAGAGGTGATCTACAAGGTCGGCCGTACAATGCCTCGAATGGTGCCATCCTGATGGTAAAGTGGTAGCTTTTGTTGTACGCAAACTCCACCAAGGTTAGGTGATCCTCCCAACTGCAACCAAAGTCAAGGAAACATGTACGGAGCATGTGCTCGAGTGTCTGAATCTTCCTCTAAAAAGGATAACGTGCCCTCCTCCTACAGAAAATCCATCAGGTGCCTGTCCTGTGGATATCTGTGCACGTCGCGTCTCACAGTCAATGTCCCCATGTTGTGCCTCTCTGTCTACTGAAGAAGTGGAGGAGTGAATGTGAGGGACTGTAGAAAGTCTACCCCATCTCTATCCACGAAGGATATCTGCAATGCGGATAACTGCTCTGTCGCCTCTCCAAGTAGCTGAGTGCCCAATCTCCGGTTGAGAACATCAGCCACAACGTTCCCCCTATCCAGGAGTATAAACTATCTCGAAGTCATAGTCCTGGAGGAATTCAAGCCATCACCAATGTCTCAGGTTCATGTCCTTCTGAGAGTAGACACACCTGAGACTAATGAGTTGGAGAGAACCATAAACCGTTCGCTCAACGAACAATGGGTGAGACTAGACAATTGTTAGAACTCATCTCCACCCTTTTTCGTCTACGTTCCACCAAAGAGCTACTGAGATTTATCCTCTGCCGAAAAGAGAAATCTGGTCTCATCCCCTGGATGAACCATGTTCTTTGCCTAATATAGTTAATCCGGACATGAACGGCACTATTTCATGCCATGGATGACGTTGTAAGGCCTCGACGCTACTACCAAGAGATCCAAATGTTACTCTCGCCTCCAAGGGTCGAGTCACACTATCGACAACAGTGTGTGGTCACTGGGTCTCCTCCAGTAGGTATCTCGAGAGTGAGGGTCAAGTCAACGGTTTTAAACCGGAACCTCTTTATAACAACATAAAGAGAGGACATGAAAGTAAACGCCACAAAGAAAGGTGTCTTTTATTACTACAGCTCAAAGTACAATGACACATACAAACACAAAATCAACAAAAAGGAAGCTAGAAGCACCAATAACAAAGGCCTCCATGCCTAGAACTAGTCCCGCTCCTGTCCACCTGCTTTCAGAGCTCCACTTCCTTGTCCACTGCTTAGCTGCTGCTCAAGATTTCACCGCTGCTTCTGTCTCGGCAACTGTGCGGGGAGTCGGACAGTCACGTTTCATGTGACCTTGCTTGCCGCATGAATAGAATTTCCTGCTCCTCATATGGCTGGCTCTGTTTTGTTTGCCTCGCACAACCGAACCTAAAACACGAGGTCGCCCACCTATTGGCCTGGTCCTCTTGGACCTCTGTATCATCCTTCACCTACCTATAGATGACTCTTCTACTGACGAAAAACCCTGCGGCAAGGGCAGAAGCTCCTGATCATGCTTAGAGTGTAGAGTCGTAGGTATAAACTCCACTCTGAAGAAGGTCTTGAATACTTCCCAGGTGAAGGTCATCCCGTCGCAAAACTGAAACATGTGGCTCCACCACCTCTTAGCTGATCCCTGGAAGAGGCTAACAACTAGGTACACCATCAAGTCTGCGGGTGTCCCAGCTGTGTGAAAAGCTCGTGCTACAAACTCCAGCTAGTGCCCAGCTGTCTGAAAATCCGACTCGCCTCGAAACATCAGAGGCCTCTGATGCTGGAACTCGTGCATCGCACTCAAGTGGCATGCACTCTCTGCTAGTGTCTCAACTGGTGGAGGGCCTTGTACTGAGGCCTCGCTGCTCGGTGGGCTATCATCGCGCTCCCCACTCAGTACCCATGCTGTTTGACTAGGTGAAGACATCCTGAAAGAAACAGACGTGACACGGTCAAACGATTATACCTAGTGAGCTAACCTGGTTTGATCTAGTTTTAAATAAACTTTTGAAAACACACACACAATCAGTGTTTTTGTGCACTAAGTTGGAAACCAGTAGTTAGGGTCCTGGTGTATGGATACGTCGGCCGCCCGCACCAACACTGGACTCCCTGAACTGAAGGCCACACTTAGTACCCTTAACACTATTGCTTCACAGAAAAGAAATATCAGAGTCCTAAGTTCTACGGTAGAACCGACTCCTCTGATACCAATTTGTCACGACACATCCTCAGGGCTCGTGCCGTGACTACCCCAAGCCCGCCTTCCATAGGCCAGGGGCTGGCGAATAGTACCAAAGGAGTAAATCCCAATAACTGGGAAGACATTTCCTTTATAAAAGTAAACAAACACCACAGAGTACAAGAGGAAGTAATACACTAAGTACAAAAGAAAGTACTGGAAAGTAAATGGGCCAGAATACAAACCCAACTGAAAAATACAGCTACAACTGAATGAAAGTACAACAGAAAAGACAAGCAGCTGGAATAATAGAAGTAGCTCCGGGGTCATCCACCTCGGATCCTACCTGAAGGGTAGGTACAGATAGGGAAGCTCCTGGATCATCCACCACAAATCCTACCTAAAGGGTAGGTACAGATAGCCTCCTCAACGATCTCGCCCGTCAACCTCCACCATGTACCATCTCATCGAGAAGTGCACCTCCAGATACTGACTTGTCATGAGGTCCTCCTCCGGGTACCATCCAGTCCTCGAACGCTCAGCCTCCGTCAGCGTTGTCCATCATCTGCATCCAACACAACGAGATGCGGGCATAGCCTGTACAGGGATGAGTATAACGATACTCAATACGGACCCCGAGACCCTAAAGGTCTCACTAAATCCAACATGGATAACCACAAAGAAGAATCTAAACAGATAACCCTTACTTAGGTATAAGCCCATACTTATACCTAAGTTATCAAGTAACCCATCTCAAACATGAGGTATCACACAGATATGAAATCAATGGATAACCACTACTTAGGTATATGCCCATACATATACCTAAGTTATCAAGTAACTCATCTCAATCATGAGGAAATCACAAAGGTCAACGACTCAGATCAAACCAGGATTTTCATTAAGGATACCGAAACCACAACTGCTGGAGAAATCCTCCTCTGTCGAGTATAGTAGCCCTGTCACGACTCCGAGGTGCTACTCACTAACCTTAGACTGCTGAGGTACTCCTCCTATCGAGTACCGCGGGTCCGCACCCAAACACAGTAGTGCTCCCCGCCAGGGGTCTGCCACCCAAACACAGTAGAAGTTCCCCTAATAGCCTACAGAGGTACTCCTCCTGCCGAGTACCACGGGTCTGCTGCCAACTACCAGCCGCTCCGTCCATCGTGGGTCTGCCGCCAAATACCAGGCGCTCTGTCCACTGGGCTAGTCAACTCACTCCAAGTCGAATCGGTCAAGCATTCCTCAAGTCCATAGCTACTAGGTCTCCACACTCCGCACACTCATCTCTGGGAGGATCCGCTCCATGATATGGTAATCAAAAGTACTGCACAGTTGGGTCTAGGGAACCCACTATTTCAACACTCCCACTTTCAATAGAGCCAACTTGCAAACAAAACTTGTTATTTACTCACATGATGAAGATAATGTTAATGCTGAGTTATGGATTTAACTATTGGACCTTCCACATTTTCACTACATGGAATATCTTCTATATGTGACATCATATCCTTGAGTAAAACATCTCAAGATAAGGTATCCCTGAGTATATCACTTTTTTACATTGTCATAACTTGACAACTTGTCTAGTAAGAATATCATAATTATGATAAAAGTTTTCTCACTAGGTGAGAATCCAATAACTGGAACAAATCATTTCATTTAACTACTTTTTAGCTGCCTTAGAAGATGCAATGTACTAGGTATTTATAGATATGGCTACCATTGGCTTTTATGAGCTTGCCTCGCTCATCACCATTTCCTAACTGTGATACTAGATCAAATTTATCTATGGATTACTAGTTTTTTTACCACAAAACTAGTATAACTCTTCTCCATATACCAGGTACATATCATTTGTACTTTACAAAGTACAAGATGATAGTTCTGACTGCTTCCCTTGTAGTGCTTCTAGAAACAATTGATAAATACCTAAAATGAAGTATATCCTGACAGTGTCAATTCTGGTACATATTATGGAACACGTGATTGATCCATCACTAAATCGTATAGAACTCAATTAACAACTTTAATTTATTCCCAGGTTCCAAAAATGTCATCCTGAATAGATTAATCCATCTGTCATTGAAAACAATTATGAACATGAATTGTTCCAACTTGTATTTTCCAACACAATGTCACTTTATGTAAGATTGACTAGGTCCAAGAAACCATTAGATCTACCTCAGTATATCATGTTCCCTAGAACTAAGGTTTCAAATTTAAGTCAATCACTAGAGAATCACTTTTATCCTGATCTTATCTAACTGTATGACCAATATATGTTTTTCATATGTTGTCGAACATATTTCTATTGGAAAACATCAGCACTCCCACTAACCTTTGTTAGACACAAGGAAAATATTAATTTGAAATAAATGCTCTAAGATCTTGTTTCTTACTTGAATCATGAAAGATATTTCAGTAACTTGTAACCTTCATTGGAATTAAATGGCATCATCATCCCATTCTGGTTGCATTGTATAGACACCTTCTGTGAAAGATGATCTTGACATCCAATGACCAATAGAATGATCTTAGAATTTTAGCTATGACATGTAAAATTCTAATGGATTTAGGCATACCAAATTAGTTTAACCAATAGAGACTTATTGGTACAGGCTTGTACCATCCATGTATCATCTCATTTGAATACCCACCACAATATTCAATTTATAAGCCCCTTTTCAATTTGATACGTGTAATCCATTACTGAATTTTAACTGTCTTGTCAATCTTAGATAATTTCCATATACTTCTTACTTGTAAGA
Organism: Viscum album; assembly: GCA_963277665.1. NCBI lineage: Eukaryota > Viridiplantae > Streptophyta > Magnoliopsida > Santalales > Viscaceae > Viscum > Viscum album. The sequence continues at coordinate 1,140,426,406 of OY728159.1, read as the reverse complement.
TTTATTATTCTCAATGAATAATATATCACCGGATGCGGTGAACTTAAAACCATCACCATGGTTTTTAACCTACCGACACAGTATGTGTCTCTAGAACGTTCCTATTCCACATGTACTTGTGGAACTTGTTCCTATGTCAACCATTTGTACATCTCGAGCATTGTATAAACCCAAGTCTATCTTTCTCCGACTATATCTAATAGATATGTGCACCCTTATATAGAAACTAATTCTATCACTTGACCACATATTTTTTATCATAGGGATTTACTTAATATCCTATGCAACTTTTAGGATATTTACTTTAGATTAACCATGTGTTAATCTTGATTCTTGTTTGTCTATTTTTCATTAACAAACACTTTGAATCTATAACACATGTCGTATGAAATAATGTATTTTCATCATACTATGACTCTTATGACATCCATTTTTTATTTTAGTTGGCATATTAGTTATGGGTTTATGCCGTTATTTCCAAAGCACATCTTGAAATATGATGGAAGTTACTGGAGGTGGTAACATTGATACTACTTATATCATAACTTTGATGTATACCATATGTGTTTAGGAATTTATCCATGCTACATGTTTGTTGATCAATGTTAATATATAAGGCTTTATCATTGATCCTCCTCATGAGCATCAATTTCATGATGTAGATAAGGTAATGTGCATTTAGGAATTACTCCATGATACATTATCATGATGGAAGAATGCTTGGTCAAGATATTCATCGACATACTGATCCTAAGAAACTAATATATTCTAACCATACATATGCTTCACTATTACATTCCTTAATAACTTAAATGAATCTTATGAAGTATATTTACCTCTAGCTTTCATTTGGAATAGTCCACACTCTCTTGTTGAACTAGCCTCAGAAGCTTTGTGGAATACCTTTATTTCTAAAGGTTTATTTTTCTAAACAAAAGATGTCAATAATACCAAAGGCGTTTAGCTATGATAAGCCTAAATACCATACTGGGTACATTCTTGATGTCCACTTTTAGTTTTACTTGACAAATAATTATCTGGACACAACTGGATAAGTCTTACATTTTTATATTCATCATGTATTACCTTTGATTCTAGTATGTCTGAACTATTTGTTGAGTATGTTACACCACAAAAAACATTCATTCCTGAATTTGGAATAATTTATCATTATGACCAATATGTCATGTGAGATAAATGTGTTGGTTTTACTCACAAACTTGTTCATATAGAATCATACACTTGGCAAATAGAAGTTATGTGTTTCTCACCGCTGACTTAGGAATCACCCTTTCTCAGCTGCTTGGAGAAGACACCTTAATTATTTTAACGTTTCTATACTTACATGGTTATAATATTTAAATACACATATGTTATTGTCATATTGTATTCAATACCCAAAAAGTATGTTAGAAACATTAATTGATGAATACACTTGAACGAGAAGCGGGTACTTGCTTCTAGTATTTCAGTTCATTGCTCTTTAAACATCCATAAATTTATTACTAATATCAGATGAAAATAACCTCATGTTAAATAACCAACCAATTTTCTTTTAAGGACATGACGAAGGTGCCTTTGATGTAACTTTCCATATTCATTTTCACCTTGTCTTTTAATATATTCACCATAAGAATAAAATGTGGATCTATCTTTAATATTCTTATTACATTGAGAATGTTACCTTAAAGGTAATGAAGTTCTTACTCTATATGATTCATTTATATCCTTTAACGAAACTAGAGTAATTGGGTGTAAAAGAAATAAGAATGGGATTCCATGAAAGATTATGAACTTTCTTCATCGCATTCAAATATTGCTTAGTTTTCTCCTTGGAAACTTCTTGGAGATGAGACTACATTTAACATCATCCATGTCATGATGTTGTGACCAAAAATAACATCATACATTGATGATAGCGTTATGACAAAACCATCATATGCTTGATTCATGAGTCTCCTGTAAGTAATTTTACACTCTCGCTTCCTGAGGTGGCTTAACAGTTTGGGACACAAGCACCTTGAATTTCCAATATAGTAATATTATTCTCAAGAATCTGTACTATATTTAAAATTCATGCTAGTTTAGACATTAAATTTGTACAATATTTATCTCAGTTTTATTGTGGTATTACATGCCATTTTTCTACAAATAAAATTTATCATATTAGTACTTTTTATGTTGATTACCGAATGTGACATCACTGATTAATTTAAGAAATAAATGTCTCCCACTATTTTATCAAATTCTAGGAACCCTCTATACTAGAATTAGAATACTCTATCATTTGAGTATTCTAGTGGAAAGGATCCCGGAACATCCACCATAGTCTACAAGCTATGGCTACACCACTACTTGGAGGGTCCAAGGTAAGATTTTGGCTAGCCAACCACATTAACCTGTGGTTCCTTGATCTGTTGAGTGAAGTCCCATATTCTAAAATAATAACTTTAATTACTCAACGCTTGACTCTAAAATTATAGAAATCTAGATATGGATATTTATTTGCTGCAATTTTATTAAAGTCAACCTACCACCCTAATAGAAACTCCCTGGTAGTAAGAGGCACCCTCTGTTATGGCATGACCGACACCCCGAAAACCCAGTTTTGATTAAACTTGAATAATGAAAGGATTTTGTGACTTAATATTACTTTGAGGGTTTTGTGTCTTTATATCGACGGATGCAATCCATTTCTATTAATCTTGTGCATCTATGTTGTCATCATCACAACTGAACATTTATTGAAAAACATACGCCGCATCTTTATTCATTTTATTATCTATTATTTTATGTATTTATCTCACTGTTCTAAAATGAATAAAATAATAAATAAATGTATAAAGATAAAATACTATCCGACTGGTCTTGAGCATCTAAATGACCAAAGCGCATCATACCTAAGCGAAAGATTGACTCATAATGCACCTTGCCCCTGTGTTGTATGTTCGCTTCTCTTCTGAAGTATTGTCTCATCTTGGCAGGGTCCACATCACGTCATGGAGTACCGGCTCATCTTGATGGGATCCACGTGTCATGTAGCACCATCTGGATCAACATACACTACCTCATCTTGGTGGGGTCCATGTCACATCATGCATCTTCTTCGTCCAAAATGCCAATATACTCGCGCGTAGGCGAGATGGACTAGGGGTATAAATGTACATCAGCTAAAATTGGGCATGCAGACCCATATACATTTTAACCGAAAAATAAAGACGAGACGCAAACCATCTATTTAATTAATAACAATCCTCACACGTAGTTAAATAAATAAATAAATAAATAAACACACATGGGTCGTTGCTCAAGACCAGTAGACTGATAAAATCAATGTGCGATAAAGTAAATTTGCATTAAATAAGAAAAAGGGTTATAAATTAAATTAAATGGATTAAAAAAATTCAAAAAAATTAATTATTTATCGGTCTGCTAATTAATTTAATTTTATTATTCCAAAATTAAATTAATCAATTTAAATCAATTTAATAATAAAATTGAATTAATTTTATCCAGGTATTAATATTTATTTATTTTAATTAAAAATTGATATATCAATTAATTTAATTAAATTTCATAATTAAATTAATTAATTTTAGTAATTGAAATTAAAACTCGGGTCTTGAAACATTATTTTGACCTGTTGCGGGTTGCGCCAAACCTGTGCAGACCCACAATGGGTCGGGCAAAGCTCATGCTTGGATTATCTGGACAGGCAGGTCTGCCCAAACCCAAACTTGGTCAGGCATATCTGCCCGGTCTGGTTTCAAGGCAAATCAGGACCCGCTAGGGTTACCTGCATCAGTACTCTATCCAGTGAGGAGCCAAGGGAGGTGAAACCGACTACTGCGAGGGAAGGCCGGGTCTAGAGCATGTGTCGGCGGTATGGTCGAAGTAGAGTAGTCCGTAGCGGGGTTCTGGCGGTCGTGTTGCTGGGAGGCGGAGGGACAAGCTACCGAGTGGGAGTCGAGATATAGGGAGGGAAGTCAAGACTGACTATGGAAGCACGCGACATTCCAACGAGCTGACAAGGGAGGTTGTAGATTTTTTTTTCTGGGTTTTAGGAAAATAAAAATTTGGGAAAAGGGGTTAGGGTTATGATATTTTTAAAATTGGGTCCGGGATGCGTGAACGTCGTTCACGTATCCCGGACCCAGGCGGTAAGGCATGAACGGCGTTCACGCGTCCTTTGCTGACCAGCTAAAGGACGCGTGAACGCCGTTCACACATCCTTGCGCGGGAAAAGATGCGTGAACGGCGTTCACGCATCCGGCCGAGATTTTCTATAAAAGGAGGGGTCCCCCCCCCAAAACCCATTGTTCTCCTCTGATTTTTGTTAGGAAGCTCTGCAGAAATTCTTTCTCAACAAATATTTGATGCTTTTATTGAGGTAAAATTTCTATTTAATAATTTAATTGTTTAATCGTGTTTATTTATTTCATTTGTATGTTTAATTGTGTTTATTTATTTCATTTGTATATTTAATTGTGTGTATGATTTATTTATTTCATATGTTATGCATGAAATGTTTTGTATGATTTAATTTTCTTGATGTTGAATGTTCGTATGATTTAATTTTTTGAATGTCTGTTGTCTGAATATTGAATGTTTTATGTTATGTCTAAAATTTTTAATGTTTAGGAAACGTAATTTATGTTAGAGAAATTTATTTTAATGGATGGTTTTGATGTAAGTGTAAATTAAATTACTTTTATTTACTAGTAATAATATTTTTAATCAATAAAGTATAAAATATATTTACTTATATTTTGAAAAGTAGAAGAATGCCCAAAAAACATTACAATTTCATAAAATTTAAAATAACAAAAGTGTTTATTATGTAAATCTCAATTAGATCAGTTATAATAAATTTTATTAAATGTTATTAATAATTATATATATATATACACATGAAGTTAAATTTTTGTAAAAGAGGTGTAGTATTTAATATAGATTTTATATAATACGGATAATATAATAAATATACCAAAAAACACGGTATGAGTGATGACTGATCTTGAGATGACTGACCATGCATAATTGAAATTACATGTTTTATTTTGTGTATGTTGTTATTCAATTTGAAATAATTGCATTTTTTCTGCATTGATGACCTGCGATTCATCTCTCAGTAAGTGTAAGGACCTGCGTGTCCGCTTAAAATAATTTATGTATTTCATACCCCTAGACCCCCTCACATTCATGTGAGTAAATTTGTAATTAAAAGACAGACGCCCCGAAGAGGTGTCGACGAAGAGGCATCCCCGAAGAGGTGTCGACGAAGAGGCATTCGAGAACTCGTTCGAGAGGAGGTGTTATTGTTTGACAGGAGATTGGCGGTTGCTACAATATTTGATAATAGAGACAGGAGTTTACCCATATAGGTTGTGGTTAGTTTATCAGATAATGATAAACTAATCACAAGTCTCAAGATCAAGTCATGATTATATATTCATAAGTAATTAAACTTTATGAAACATTATATTAAATTTGCTTTTGTGCTAAAATCACAATCACTATACCTTAACAGTGATAAATCAATACATAAAAAATTCTCAAGATAATCAATTATTCAAAACCAAATTAAATAATTTAAAATTTTAATGTAGTGTATAATATTTTTTAAATTATTTTTTTATAGGTAATTATGTCTGCTCAAATATATTGCAACGGTGAGGTAATTTGTACCGAGCAGGGTTTTAGCTACAGTGTGCCACCTGTCAAAGTGGTAAATCTCCATGGTTGTATGACATTGGATGCAGTTCGTAATAAGATTCATAGTCGGTTAAAACTGAGTGCAGGACAAGCAATCACTTCAATTAGATACCGACATCTTCAATATCCTGAGCGTCTGTGGCACAACGACTACCCTATAGTCGATGATGAGGATTGGATGGAGGCTTCTCAGTTATTCAGGCAACAGTGTATTAATGGTTTGATGGAATTATTTATTGTCATTTCTGATATTGATGTGGTGCAATCGATTACTACAGAACCATGCTTTGTGACCTCTATAGAAGTCGGTCCTTCACAACAGTCTTCTTCACTGCCTCCTTCTCATATGACTCCTGTGGAAGAATGTAATGAGGAAGATCATCAAAATCTGGAAGGAAATGTAGATGACATCCCTTTCTGTGTTGATATAGTGCATGAAAGTTTATCTAAGGAAGAAGAATCTGGGGAGTCAGCAGGAGATGATTTGGTTGGGAATGAACCTTCTGAGGTTCCTTTGAGAGACAGACATCCACTACATCCACCAGTTAGTGGTAATCAGCCTTCAGTTTTGAGTTCCTTAGTTGGAGGAATGTCTTGTGAACAACATTTTGATTGGGATGTCATTACACCAGCTTCTGAATTACCTGACATTATAGGGAATAGGCCTGCATCAAATGATAATGCCATATATGTTGGGTAGGAGTTCGAAAGTAAATAGGTCATGAAAAATGTGATAAAGCAATACCACATTGAGAGACATTTCACATTTTTGGTTTATGAGTCAAAGAAGACCAAATATCTCATTCGTTGTGAAAAATATGGGTCAGAATGTAAATTTCGATTAAGAGCACTATTTGATAAATATTATGGGTGTTAGAAGATAACCAAATTAGAAGGCCCACACACTTGTTTGCATCCCAGCTTGGCACAAGATCTCTCTTCTCTTGATACAGAGTTTATATCTACTGTTATTTGTGAGATGATACGAACAAGTCAGGATGTTCCTGTTGCCCTTGTTCAGGAAAGAATTCAACAGTTGTATAACTATAAGGTATCATACAACAAAGCTTGGAATGCAAAACAGAAAGCCATTGTAAAAGTGTATGGTGATTGGGATGAGTCTTATGCGATGTTTCCACAGCTTATGGAATTTTTGTCTCTCAATAATCATATTTTTTATCAATTGGACAGTGTTGAGTATGTATCCCAAAATCATCGAGTTGATCGGTCAAAGGTGAAGTTAAATAGGATTTTTTGGGCATTCAGACCGTGCATTGCTGCATTTCCCTTTTGTAAACAATTTATTCAGGTAGATGGCACATTACTTTATGGAAAGTATACAGGTGTTCTACTCATTGCTGCCACACAGGATGGTAATCGCGCTCCTCTGACACTTTCTTTTTCTGTTGTTGAAAAAGAAAATTTTGAATGTTGGAGCTGGTTCTTGGCATGTGTACGTGTTCATGTCACGCAAAAACAGGGTGTGTGTCTGATATCTGATCGTCATCGAGCGATTATAGAGGTCGTGAGTAGTGATGGGGTTTCTTGGACTGAGCCGAATGGTTATCACCGTTATTGCATTAGACATATTGCAAGTAATGTGCATAAGCAGTTTAGAGATGAGGCCATAAAGAAGGCGATCCTCAAATTGGGTATGGTTTTCTAAACTTGCTTTTTTAACAAAATTTAATATCCATTTTAATACATTATTATGTTATGCTTTCAGCATATGAACCCCAACAAGAAAGGTTTGATCGACGTCTTGAAGAGATCCGAACAGTTAATGAGGAGGTATATGAATATATGGTACAAATTTCAAAGGAAAAATGGTCATTAGCATACGATGGTGGCCTGAGATATGGGCATATGACCACTAATATAGTGGAGTGCGTAAATGGGGTCCTCAATGGTGTGCGCAAACTCCCAATCATAGGGTTAGTGAAAGAGACATTTTTTAGATGTGTTCACTACTTTGTTGACCGGTCCCAAAAGGCCTACCAGAGGATGGAAAATGGAATGCTTTTTACTCATCATTTTCAAACTGATATTGACCGGATACGGAATGAGGCTTCACGATGGAATGTTATAGCCTTTGATAGGGAAAAGAGGAGTTTTCGGGTAAGACAGTGCTATGACCAGGGTACATGAACTAATGGTGGAGTGTTTGTCGTGATGTTGGACAACATGTACTGTGATTGTGGCAGCTTTCAGGCATTGAGATATCCATGTGTACATGTTATTGCAGCTTGTGCTTCGGTAAATATATCATGGGAGCCATATGTTGACCCGGTGTATCACATGAGCACTTTGGTTAACTGTTATAGTGCTGCTTGGATGCCTGTTGGTGACTTCCATTCTATCACATTGCCTGCTGATCAACCGACCATCGTCCCTGATATTTCCAGGTTTTCATAAGTTGGTTTTGGTTTCATTTATAATTTTTTCAATGTCTGTCATTTTTAAAATTATTGGCTTCATGCTACCAGGTTGCGGCCTCGAGGAAGACCAAAGTCAACTCGCATCAGAAATGAGATGGATTGGCCTCGGCAACGAGGAGGGAGAATACGATGCAGTATCTGCCACGCAGAAGGACATACTCGTAAGAGATGTCCCCAAGTGGCAGGACAGAGTTCCACATCTCATCATCCATGATCGAGTCTATGTACCTGCTCCATTTTTGTGATAAATATAATTTTCTAGAGCGTGTGTTGTACTTTTTCTGGAGGAGTTCAAGTGCCTTGTTTTGGATAAATTAACAAACGTAATTTCACAAAAAAGAAGAAATAATTAATTTTTCACTTTTTCCTGTTAATTTTTAATGTGGAATAATGTTGATGGTTATTTAATGGATAATGGATAAATTAACAAATGTAATTTCACAAAAAAGAATAAATAATTAATTTTTAACTTTTTCCTGTTAATTTTTAATGTGGAATAATGTTAATGGTTATTTAATAGATAATGGATAAATTAACAAACGTAATTTCACAAAAAAGAAGAAATGATTAATTTTTCACTTTTAAATTCTGGTTTTCTTATAAGATGTCTAGTTTTAGTAATGACATCTGAGTGTCTGAGCATCATTAACTAATGTTGATTGTGAGACTAGGCTAATGTTGATTGTGACACCAAATAAAAATGAATATATCATGCTTACACTATTAATAAGTAACGATGATATCATGTGTGCAGATGGAAGGTTTTCCATTGCTTACATCTCAGGCTACTCATGTATCACGACTGATTTTAGAGGGACGTCTTGTGGCTCCCTTGAGTGTACGTAGATCTCACCATTTCCATCATACTGCACCACCTCCCGCTATTGTCCCACATCTTCGTCGAGCTGGATTCTATGGAGTAGCGATGTGCGACTTCACATTTCTTGATCATCAGCTCATTGCCACACTTGTAGAGATATGGAGACCAGAGTCGCATACTTTCCATTTCAGTGAGGGGGAGATGACTATTATGTTGCAGGATGTGGCCATTATGTTGGGCCTCCCTATCGACGGACATGCTTTGATAGGCCGAGTTCCATCAGATTTGCCTGAGCTTGTTCATAGACTTCTGGGCATAGAGGTCCAGGATGATGGCAGGACCATCGTCGGTGGTAGATTGCGGATGCCTTGGTTAGACCAGCACTTCACACATTTACCAGATGATGCTGATGACGTCACTGTGCTGCGATTTGCATGCGCATATATTTTGAGGCTAATCGGTGTCAAGCTTTTTGTTGACCACTCTACTACTTTTGTGAACCTGATGTATCTATCTTTTTTGGAGGATTTGGACCAGGCAGGACGATATAGTTGGGGGTCTACATGCCTAGCATATACATACAGAGCCCTATGCAGTGCATGTCACATCGATAAGATGCAGATCACAGGATGTATGGTTCTTCTACAGATGTGGGTATGGGAGCACATACCTCATTTATCTCCACATGCCCGTGCGCCATTGCCCGTAGATATTGTAGCAGAGGCTCCACGTGGACGTTGGTATGTTATTAATTCCTTCTAATATCTAACTTACTTGTATAAAATTCTTTTATGAAATGTAAAAAAAATGTTATCTACAGGTGGAGTCAGGCGCATCGACATTCAGATTCTCCCAGACATGATGTTCACGCCTACTGACTTATGTTAGACATCATTCGACCAGACGATGTAAGTTATTATTATTTATATTGTTAAATCTTTACTCTTTACTGTACATCTATTCATTTATTAATTGATTATTCATTTTTTCTTTTAGATTACATGGATGCCATATACAGATGATATCCTTCAGAGTCTGCCCCCATACTGTATAGTGATGCTTGATATCGGCTCCTGCATGGTTCCACTGATTCATTTTCATATATTCGAGTGGCATTAGACGGATAGGGTTATGAGACAGTTTGGATTCCTTCAGCCAATTCCTGACCCGCCCAGTCAGTTGAATTCATTGCATTCCCTAAAGATGTCAGGGAAGAGAGATTTTGATTGGAGGAGCTACCATGCCAGATATGTTGCGTTATGGGACAGATGACGGGAGTCCCAGTTGCGAGGGGCAGGGACAATATGTTTTCATTTGATGGATCAGATGGATTATGCAGGCTGGTACATCAGGTCTCCAGTCAGATTTCTGACACGGCACGGACGGGGCTTCCATGACTTGGTATGCATTCTTCCTTTCACTGTTCAACATATTTTTTATTCAAATTAGTTAACAACAGAATTTTTTTTCGCAGGATGCTCGTATTTGTCATCTACTTCATATGTCTGATCCAGTGGAGAGAGCTATCTTTGACCCATCATATTTTCACAGCCTTGTACGACAGATGCTACCGTCGATGGACGAGATTTATCATGGCATTTTCTTTGATCCACCACCTACTGCGGAGGCCGCGGAGCCTGCTGCGGAGGCCGCGGAGCCTCACATAGATGTACCTGGGGGTGACAACCCTGTTATGGATGCTGTTGTTCCACAGGAGGAGGCTGCTCAGCTTGCTCAACCACATGATATTGTTCCACTGGAGGAGGGTGTTCAGCATGATCAGTCGGATGCTCCTCCAGCTTCTCAGGCACAACCACAGGTACTTACAGACGCTGACTGGATTGAGTTTGATGTTTTATTGCAGTCATCCGCAGCAGAGCAGCCATTTACTTCCTATATTGGTGAGAGTTCCAGCCAGCTTCCACTATCCTTAGATGTAGGCCAGGCTACAGGCGGTGAGACTGTACATCCACCGTCTGTCACACAGGAGGATGTTGAGGTGGCTGTCGATGAGGATGCGCAGCGTACGCCAGAGCACAGACGTAGACAGACACGGCGTGGACGCATCTAGTATACACCTGACTGTGGGACAGAGGAGCATCCACGCCGGAGGCGGAAATTAGGTTGACATTTGATTTATGATACATTTTGTATGTGTATTACTGTTATCTAGACTTCTATTATATTTTTAATAAGTGTCATACTATTATCAAATTATCTACCAATGTATATATATATATGTATAATAAATAATATGATTAAATTAAATGATAATATTAATTATATTAATTATTTTGAATTGCAATAGAAGTGGTCACAGTTATGATGAGTGATGGTTCAGTCCAACCATGCAGAATGCATATGTTGATAAGAATAAAAGGCCACAACAAGTGTAGAAGAATGGAACAATAGTTGGAAAATCTTCCATTGAGAATATGAAAAACAATGAAGTCAAGAAAACTGTGAAAGAAACTATTCCCAAGAATAAGTTTGAGCTAAAATCCAAGGATTATTTCATGACAAATCTTGAAATTCATATCATCTCAAGAAGTTGAAACTTGAGGTATTCCAATCACACTTTATCCATTGTTCTTAATTATATTTCTCATTTCAATTAAGGGGGAGAGCTTGATTGATGTAAATATGGGATGAAAAGGGGAGATTTATCTTTTCACTTGAACTTTTAAATATATTTGGTGAAGTGTGTGCAGGATTTAGCATTTCATTGATAATTTGGATTATCTACCCTTGGTTAATAATTGATACACTCTGAGCATGATTTCACATGTATGGTTGTTTATGGACAACATTGAAAACTACAATATGAATTAGAAGTTCATTTGGCCAATTTTGAGAAGATACATATTCAGACTTTATAAAAGGAAACAATTTCTACTGGTACGCAATCTAAAGAGTGAGATTATTGAGTATGCATCTCAAAACTTAGGTCATGTCCATGACATCACTTCTCCCACCTTATTTAGATAAAATGATATTTTTTAGAGATCACATGCCTTAAAAAATATTACTCTTGGATCTAGAAATGAAACTTAGAGAACTTAGCATAGTGATTACTCTTGGATCTAGAAATGAAACTTAGAGAACTTAGCATAGTGATGATGTGATCATGGTTCACACATCACAATCACTAGATGTTTTTCATGTAACGCATTTGTTCACAAATATACCAATATTTAATCAGAAAAACAATGAAAAAGGAGTATTAGAAAGTATAAAAATTAAGTTTCCACTTTAGAATACAAATGGAACCATATAAGGATCTTTATAGAAATAGATGTTTAACTACAATATATGTTAGATAATACTCAAGCCATTCTATTAATAATTATTTATGCGTGACCTAATTTTAAAAATATCGGAAACCTAACCCCTTTTCCCAAATTTTTGTTTTCCTAAAACCCATATTAAAAAATTATCTGAGGTGGAGCCTCGTGTGGCGGCCTGTGAGGGCATCCGACAGATCTATCTAGCAACACTGGTGCGACCGGGTGAAAGAGGCCGGCGAAGGAAAGAACTACAAGATAGTGGTGGAGGGCAGCGGACAAGAGGAGGGTGCCATGGGCGGTGGCCGGGAGGGTTCGCCGAGTGCAGGGCTTCCGGGCATGGAAGAGGTCGGCAGCCGGTCGGGGGGACCATGATCCGGGCGGCGCCGCGATGTGGGGTTCACTGCAACGGTGCTAGGAGGGAAGCGGCCGCACCCTGCCGCTTTGGGAGGCCGGTGTCGAACGAAAGATGAGATATCAGGAGGTTAGCGGTTATCAGGTGAGGATTGCAAGGTGGTGGGACTGCCGGCGGTGGCTCGAGCTTGGCGGCGGCCAGGGAAGGGGACGACGGCTGGGACAACTAGCGGCGGGGGCTCTAGCGCGAAGCCGGTAAGGCATGGGGCTTGGGCGCTGGGAGGTCAGGTCCGCGATGTCATCTCTAGGAGGGTGGGTTGCAGGTGGCTCCCCTTGTGGCGTACTGAGAAAGGAAGGTAGGGGGTCCACGCAGACCCCCCCTTTCCCTTTTTTAAGTCTTCTTTTATTTTTTTTGAAAATAAGTCTTCCCCCCATTTATGACTTTCTCTCTTTTTGAGTCTCCTCTTCCTTTGCCCATTTTTCTTTTGTGTGTTTTCTCCACACACAAAAATTTCTAAAGGATAAATGATAGCCTTTTAATTTTAATAATAATAAAATTAATATAATAAAATGATAATTTATTATTATTATATTATTATTATAATAATAAAATAAATATTATTATAATAGTAAAATTATTATGAAAATTATAAAATTATAAAATTTTAATTTTCACAATTAAGATTATTTAAGACGAACCGATCTAAACTTGATAGGTCATTCAGAATGAATAAATACTAATACTCGTGATCAAAACGCAAATTCGATCCAATTCGAAAATTTAAAACGGTCATAACTTGGCCGTTCGAGATTGGATCAACACGCCGTTTGAACCAATGAGACCGTTTTTGAACCCTCTACATAATATTATGCAAATAAATTTTATTTGGCTCAGAAAATCTATGAAATCCCTCTGATACCATTTTAAGGTTCCGGAGCCTATAACAGAAGCCGGTGGACAAGGTAGTTTAAAATTTTCATCGACGGGACAACAAAACTTGTTGTAGCTGTGGATACGATGCTTGGTAAGGTTATAGGATCTCATGTAAATTATAAATAGCATAAAAATAAAAAGAAGACATACTCATTTCAAATCTGAATTCGTGGTCAATTGCAACTAGTCAATGATGATCGTCGCTTGAAGGATCCATAACTAGATCGCTCTAGATCATCCACACGCACTTCTAGAATCTATTGGAACATCGATCGTCGAATTCCGGGAGCTAGAGCGGTGATTCGATGATGTATTCGACATCCCAATAATCACTGCATCGAGACCCCTTCGATGCTTGAAGAAGATCTTGATCCATGCTCTTGGATCAACTAATTCTCTCTCTAGGTAGCGGGAGGAGAGATATGCTCTCATTTTTCATTCCATGGAATTAATTGTTACATGGAGAGAGAGCCTATCCTCTATTTATAGTGGAGTTGGTAAATACTTGGTTAGGTTCCCCGACCCCCATTTATTTTAACGTCCACTAAATAAATAATTTTGACGTACTAAACTGTGTCAATATCATTTATTATTTTATCACATACTTGAAATATATATATTTATATATATATATATATTACGTGATAAAAATCAATCCATTTAACTTGACTCGATATCCCTCTTAATATTAAACAAACCTTGAAAATTAAAATAATATTCCTTCAATTAATGTTATCTCGTATTTTCTAAACTTTTAAATACATTAAATAAATTCAATCCAAAATATTCAAAACTTTAATATTAATGAATTTATTTAGTTCATCAGTGATTGATAACGTGAATAACCCTTAGACCTCATGGTAGGTCCCACCATGCTCAATATACATATTCCTCTAAATAGGGATGATTTTTGAATACAATATTGTGGGTGACCCTCTAGGCCCTTATATCTATAGTAGTGAATAAAATCCACAGACCAAGAGTGGAGTCCAGCACCCCTTCATTGATCCTAAGGAGATAAGGATTGTTATTGCAATGACAACCAACCTATAAACACTGACTGTGTACTATAATCTCTTTGTCATAAAATATCTCGTAAATAAGGATGCACACTTGTGTCATTGTCCATTTATTGCTTTATTATCTTTTGATGTATCTGGATGGTTTTGCCTTTCGACTACTTTGGCCAAAGACTTATGAAGATAGCACCATCCTGATCAACCAGACCTGAGATATACAACTTCTTAAAATGGGAAGCAAAAAATTATTTCTTGACCATTAAACTAATTTCATACCACCAATGATGCACTCAACATAAGTTACTTCGCCATAATTTCAATACCATGGTTTTTGCCTCGCATCAAAGTATGAAATAATTTATTCCATTTTTAATTTGAGTTTTATTTATTTTTTTGTAATTGAAATTAATTTTAATTTTTAAATTTATTTTATTCATCAATGTTCTAAATTACTTTTCATGAATTAAATTCGTAGAATTTTCAATAATGACTTATAAGACACCATGAGTGACGCAAAAATGACATACCAACAACTAGTATTTCTCCCTACTAACCTCCATACAAGTTTCTCACTATTGGAAACTAAATGGAGACTCATTACTTACCTTTCTCATTTTTTATCAATGATGTCTCATAAAACAATCACAACACCAACAGATAATTCCTTAGATGCACTATTGGAAAAGGCTGAGACTTCGCCACCACTGGTCCGCTTAATTCACATTCGACACACCATTGCAGTCAACCCTATTCTTATATAGTGGTGACTCAATGAGTCACTACCATCTTTCCGTACACCTCTTCTTCCACCAGGCTGAGACACTACCACTGGCTCGCTGCCATCAAGTCCCACCGCTATCCATCTACAACACTCTAGCTATAAACCCAACAATAATGAGACACCACCACAAATTGGAATCCACCTTCCTCGAGACACAATGAGTCACCTTTAGGGATTCATGCATCCATAGATATGAGATTTTTCCTAGAAGGCCTACCACTGATTCTACCATCACTACTCACCTCTGCGTCGAACTAGAAACCATTGGCCTCCGCTGATTGAACGAACCCACTACTGGGTTGAAGAGGGAGCCACCATCCACCATTGGGAATACATGAGGCCATTTCCCAGGCCACCAGAGCGCCTCCTCCATGTACATTTAATATTTTTTTAATTCAATAATTATATTCTTAATTAATTAAATAAGTAAATATTTTTAAATCATTTAACATGTATTTTAAAGATTTTTTTTTCATTGTGTAGTTTCGAGCACAATCTAGAATGGCCTCTAGAATCAACCAAACTCCTAAAGCAATTAGTTAGAGGGGTTATGATATTTTCATAGTAGTTGCAGCAGATGAAGACATGTGGATGGTGGATAAGTAGAGAACCAACCTATGATGGTGGATGTAATGAGTGACCAACTAGTGACGACATAAGATATAGAGGCCACATAAGTGGTATACATGGGGATATATCTCACTCAAAACATTCATTCGACACATCTTGGAGAAGAAGAGAGATTTAAGAAAGGGGAGGAGAGACCTAAAGATAGAGATTAGGATTGGAAGTGAGGATTGTGATCGAGGGAGAACTCTTCTCCCTCTATTTTCATTCAATTATCTGTAAATAATATTTTTTTCATAACTGTTAGATTACATTAGAGAGATTAATTCCATAAATGTTTTTTCTTCAAATTCCTTTTTCATTTGGAATTTATGGTTTGGGAGAACTTATAGAGTCACTATTATAAGTGATTAATCTTCTAGTGAGAGAGACTATCCCATTAAATTTCTGAGGTTGTGTATTAAATTTCTTTTCTATGAAGAGGTTATCCTCATAACCATTAGTATTAATTTCCTCGATCATTTTCCTCAAATCATTTTCCTCTACCTCTGTCTACACTACTTGATTATTATAGATCTGATTACACTTTAGTTCTTAAGAAATATTTCTTTCTCATATTTACTATTCAATATAAAAATATAAAAAAGAATGATAAAAAAAGTCAAAAAATAAATTTACCCACTGTTAACAACAACGAGTCTTTTTTTGAAAATTTGGTCACTCAAACTCATTTTATCCTTCCCTTGGGTTCGACCCTACAGATCCTTATATAGTAGTTAGTAGAAAAATATAAATTTTTAAACATTTACTATAATTCAAAGTTGATTGGGTCATGTTTTTTGTGACGTTTTAGGGGAATCCTTTGTGAGACTATTTTTTCAAAATATTTAAATTTTTTTTAAAAATCATTCTTTATAAAAAAGTAAAAAAATTAAAGAACCTACTTCCCAAGGTGAATTTCAAAATTCATTTTTTATGTGAAAGTGTGTGTTTAATCAGATTCACTAAAATCATTAATGAATTTTAGGGCATGGATCATGATATTGGACCTTACTGTGCATTTTGTGGTTATTATGGACACAATCCATGGCTGTGTGTCAATAATCAACCACAATAGATTGACTGTTTTTAGGAGAATGAACATCACTTTAAGCATGATCTTGAATTCCTAGAAAAACATTAACAATTTCAAACTAGGATAGATGATAATATGGATTTTGGTCTAATATTCTGGTTAAACAAAAACCATGAACTTCAAATTAAAAATTATCATAAATAAGATCAACAACTCCAAAATTTAGAAAAATGGTTATTAAGAGTTTAAAAAAATGTAACAAGAAGAAATTTAAATAAATGAAGAATAATTTTTGGTAGGAGAGATTGAGAGAGAAAGTGAGGTGTATTGTGAGTTTAAATATTTAAAAGGTCTATACACTTTCTATGAAGTATCTAAAACTGATGATGTAAGGACCCGTAAATTTCAAGGAAATTTTTTTCTTAATTTTCTTTGGAATTTTACAAGAACGCAGTTTCTGACGGCACCTGATTCCGAGGCCCGGTGTGCCCAGAATCATTTTCCGAAGTTTGGCTCGGGTACGTTTAGTGAACGGACGAGCGGGTTTTTCTAACTTTTGAACCGGTGCTCGGAATCGAATTCTGAGGGCACCGATGGAATCACAGCGCCGATAATTGCTTAGAAACGCCTCTTCCGGAGTTGCGTTTGCTCGGGTGTGGTTTTTAATTTTTGGGCTTAAAGTTAAGAAATAAAATAATTGGTTCGGAAAACTTTATTTTATTTCACTTAAAGCCACTTGAAAGCCACTTAAAGCTGCTTAAGCTGAGTTGATGCGGATAGGGTACTATCCAAAAATATCCTACCCTCTTGATAGGATATTTGTGAGGTGGGGCCCGCACGAGCCCCACCGTTTCTTTTCCGCTAAGTAACGCACCCGCGAAAACCCGTCATTATGAAAGTCAACTGACGCGTTTTCTTAAATTCTTAATGCACCATTTAATTGGGCGGTTTTATTCGTTGAATTAATTTTAAGAATTAATGGGTCGTTACTTATCTCTTTTTCATTTGTTGGCATGTTAATAAAATAAGACCAACGCTTTTTCTCCTTAAGTGTTGTTCGTTGAGAGGATTTGACAAACCTCAAGTTCTTCATCCTTCTTCGTGAAGAACGCGAAGAACGCGAAGAACGCGAAGAACGCTGAGCCTTCGGAGATTGACGACGCGACGCCAAGTACCGCGATGCCGACGGTTCTTCTTCCGCGACGTTCTTCCGCGACAATCCAACCCCGCGACAACCTTCGATCGACAACGACAAGGTAGGGGGTTGCGCTTCATTTAAATATCTTTGTGGGTTATAACAACATCACAGATTTAATTATTATTAATTAAATCTGTTGTTTCTTGATCCTCGGAGATCGTCGACGCGATGCCCTTCCACGACGACGTGACGCCCTTCCACGACGCGACGCTCCACTTGTTCCGCGACGGTCAATTCCGCGAAGAACGCGCGTGCGACGACTTGACGAGGTAGGGGTTTGTTGTGAAACAATTTATATTCCCGTGATTGTTTCTTTTAAAATAAAGAACCCGATTTCATAAGAACAATTTTAATTTATTAAAATTTTTATTTTTTATGTTTTCTATGTGTTAATTATTCTTCCCGATTGTTATCGCCTAACGCGGAGGGTGCGGGCCAAACGAACACGGCCCGATAACCCTCCGCAGTTCTTCGTTGTTGTGCGGATTTGGCGGGCGATGAAAAAACGTGCCACAAAGGCGATTTGATGTTTCCGCAGTGAAGAACGGGACCCGGGAGGAGCCGTGGCGCAGACGGGAATGAAAACGGACCACCGGAGCAACTCCGGTGGCCCGCGGAAGCTTCCGCCAGCGCCCAGTGCGCCGCCGAGAAAACCTCACCGTGGCTGAAGCCGCGGCGGCGGGGCGGTTCCGTGGCCGCGCGGAACCGTGGTTCAGGGACGCGGCGGCCCGGCCACGTCCGGGTGATCCAGGGCGGCCCCCAGCGGGGGCCGCAGTGTTGTCACGCGGGGGCATGCGCGCCCCCCGCGTTGCTCGGCCGCTCGGCCGAGCCGAGCCGGACCGGCCGGCCGAGCCGGGCCGCGCCCTGGCCTGGCCGGACTGGGTCCATCCGGGTCGGACCGGGTCGGGTCGACCTGGTTCGGGTCAATGGGGTTCGGCCGACCCGGGGGGGGGGGGGGGGGGGTCGGGCCGGGTCGGTCCGGGCCCAGACCCCCCGTCTTCGGACCTTTTCTGTCTTTTGTCTGTAACTTGAGCTACGGGCCTCCAAACGACTCGCAGTCAGCGGAAACACGATCCTTGGATCGAGACGGTCGTTTCGGTATATCGCACTCAAGGTTTAGAAAAACTTTGGGTTTGGCCGGGTTGGTTCGTTCACGAAACCAACCGGGCCCTCGGAGCGGAAACGCTCATATCTTGAGCTTCGGACGTCCGATTGACGTGCCGTCAACTTTGGTGGATTCCTCTTAGTGAGACGGATCTTTTGGCTCACTACGCCCGAGGTTTGGACGCAGGTGGAGTACGGTCGGGTTGGTTTTGCCTTAAAAACCAACCGGGCCCCTGGGACGAAAAAGCCAATAACTCTCAGACCGGGCGTCCGATTGACGCGCCGTCTGCGACGTTGACTTCCTGTTGACGATAGAGAACTTTTGGATACATCAACTCTGGACCTTGTGTCAGTTGATGTATCAGCCTCTCGGCTTGTGGAGCGGACCCTCCCGAACGAGCTTGCTTTGTGCGGGAACCCTAGTGCTGGCTGCGACTTCGACGGCGACGACTGTGCAGAGATCCTCAGTGGACTGCGACGATGAAGAGTGCTGGTCTTGTATCCTATGTGGGTCCCAGCCGTGATGGTCTTGTATCCTTTGTGGGTCCCAGCTTAGATGATTCAGTGCTGGTCTTGTATCCTATGTGGGTCCCAGCCGTGCTGGTCTTGTATCCTTTGTGGGTCCCAGCTTAGATGATTCAGTGCTGGTCTTGTATCCTTTGTGGGTCCCAGCCGTGCTGGTCTTGTATCCTTTGTGGGTCCCAGCTTAGATGATTCAGTGCTGGTCTTGTATCCTATGTGGGTCCCAGCATAGATGAATCAATGAAGAGTGCTGGTCTTGTATCCTATGTGGGTCCCAGCCGTGCTGGTCTTGTATCCTTTGTGGGTCCCAGCTTAGATGATTCAGTGCTGGTCTTGTATCCTATGTGGGTCCCAGCATAGATGAATCGATGAAGAGTGCCAGTCTTGTATCCTATGTGGGTCCCGACCGTGCTGGTCTTGTATCCTTTGTGGGTCCCATCTTAGATGATTCAGTGCTGGTCTTGTATCCTATGTGGGTCCCAACATAGATGAATCAATGAAGAGTGCTGGTCTTGTATCCTATGTGGGTCCTAGCTGTGCTGGTCTTGTATCCTTTGTGGGTCCCAGCTTAGATGATTCAGTGCTGGTCTTGTATCCTATGTGGGTCCCAGCATAGATGAATCAATGAAGACAGCTGGTCTTGTATCCTAAGTGGGTCCCATATTAGATGATTCAGTATCTATATCTGATCATCCCTTTCACCTTTTCGACGATGTGTACCTGTGTGAGCAGAAATCCTGTTTACTCTCCTTTGTGGATTGTGTCGTGCTATCCTGTGTGGATTATGTTTTGCTTTCCTTTGTGGATTGTGTTGTGCTATCCTGTGTGGATTTACGTTTTGCTCTCCTTTGTGGATTGTGTTGTGCTATCCTGTGTGGGTTTACGTTTTGCTCTCCTTTGTGGATTGTGTTGTGCTATCCTGTGTGGATTTACGTTTTGCTTTCCTGTGTGGACTGAGTTGTACTTGAGCTCGGATGTTGGGGCCGAGCGAGAATTGATGACTTAGGTATATGTATGGGCATATACCTAAGCAGTGTCAGATGTTACTTCGTGATTGTATCTTTCCCTTGTGGTTTATCCTTTGTGGATTTCGGGAGACCTTCGGGGGTCTCGGGGTCCCTACTGAGTAGCTTATACTCACCCCTGCACGGGCTATGCCCGCACTTCGTTGTGTTGGTTGCAGATGACGGACAACACTGATCATGGTGGAGGCTTGCGGAGCAGGACGGTACCTGGAGGTGGACCACTGGGCGGGACGTACTCGGAGCGGACGGCTGGACCGAGGAGCTGTGGAGGCTATCTGTGCTCGCCCTTCAGGTGGGACTTCCAGAGGACGACTCGACGCTGCGGCTTTTCTTTTCAGTTGCTGTTTTCCCCTTTCAGTTGTACTTTACAGTTGGGCTTGTATTTCCGGCCCCTTTTACTTTCAGCACAGCTTGTTACAGTTTTTACTTAGTGTTTACTCTTTCTTCTTGCTTACTCTGTGGTGCTTGTTTACTTTACAAAGACAATGCCTTCCCTTTTACCGGGATTTACGCCTTGGTGCTAGTCGCCAACCCCTGGCCTATGGAAGGCGGGCTTGGGGTAGTCACGGCACGGGCCTTGAGGACGGGTCGTGACAGATGAAGAAAAAAATTTGAACATAACCAAATCATTGAATAATGAAATAAATATTGATAAATATGTTAAGAGCATAAAGGGAGTTGAGTTGGAAAATTTTGAGAAAGAACTAAGAGATATTGAAGAATAATTCCTTGTCCTCAACATGATTCCTAGCTTTGAAAAGGTTCACTATTTTATGAACTTTGAAAATGTAATTACTTAGGTTCAGGGGAATTTGAATAATGAGAACTTGAATGCTAAAAATTATTCACCTAAATTTTCAATAACATTGAATAATGAAACCAAATTTGGAATTGGGAATATGTTGGAAGAGAAAAGTAACATGGAAGTCAAAGAATTTGAAAATTTTGAACCTGTGTTGAAAAATTCTCTTACCTATTTTGAAATTCTAAACCCAATAATCACTAAAATATTGTTGGATGAAGGGGATGAGGGAATTTTCTTTGAGGAAAGATCAACTTATTTTCTTTCAATTCCTTGTTCTCATAGTAATCATTTTTATAATACTTTTTTACTTGAATGAAAAACAATATTGTCATATATTGGGAAATTTGTTTAAATAGGAACAATCTAGAATATGAATTTCTTGAAACTGAACTAAACAATTCATCCCTGGAAACTAAACCGGAATACTATATAAACATTTCCAATGAGAGTGAACCTTTTGAACTTGAACTTGAAAGAGAGGATGAACATAAAATTGATGATTTAGGAATAGTAAATCTTTCCAAAATAGAATATGTTGATTGTCTATTTACTGATGACGATCTTTTGGAATATATCAATAAATTGTGAAGCCTATATTTGTGAATGGTCAAATTAATTTTATTCCCCTTTGTTGTCATTCTTATTCAAATAAGTTGGGTGCATTATACCATCTATATACAGAGAGTAGTTTATAAGGGGAGCTTTATTTGAGTTCTAATATTTCTAATTTTTTTCAATAATCTCTAAAATAAGTTGGGTGCATTATACCATTTGATTTTGTTAGTGTTGAAGTTGAGAGAGATAACTATGAGGATAATGTCACACCTCTAGGAGATCCCATTTTACCATTTACCCTTTATGAAAATTCTATCTTTTTCAAATATGAATTTATTCCAAAAGTGGACACACAGTTCCCAAGATTGGTTATTGTGATCCAATTTTTGTTTCTAAGATTAAAATATTCTTGGAAGATATTAAGGGAGTTCCTTCTTTTTCACCTAAACCTGAATTTCTTGTGATTACTAAGAAAATAAATTTGGGTGATGAATATTATGCTCAACTGGAAGATTCCTTTGAGAAGTCACTTAAAGTTAAGGGGAATTTCTAAGGGATTTTTGTTTTTGTGAAGGAAGTTAAGTGTCACCTTAGTATCTTAGGTTCTTAAAAATCACATTTTTCTATTAAGAAAACATGGTCAGTACACATGAGGTGGTTTATGGACATGAAACCACTCCCTCTTAGTGACTTTGGTTAGTCTCTAAGGGAGTCCATCTGGGGACTTTAAAAATATCACTTCATAGGAGACAACCCATGATTTTTTTTCATTCAATAAAACAAATTTTTATGATTTCAATGAAGTCTAACCGAATACATAAAATTCAGTGCTTCATGGGATTCAACACTTGGTTTGTCTTATTTTTTTACTTTAGTTCTTGTTATGTTTCGAATAATGTTCTCTTTTTCTCTCTTTTTTACTCTCTATCTCTACTGGATACAAGTACTTGGTATTTTTGGTCAGTGCATTTAGAAAATGAAATTGTTGAGGATTTATAGAGGAACAAAATTCACTTTGTTATCAAGTCACATGGTGCTATTGGATTGAGATTCATTGGATTAAATTTAATCAGGAAAGTTCATAATTTTCATTTCTGCATCAATTATATGTTCATCTTTATTTTTTTTCTTTATTTTTAGTACTGCTGTAAACTATACTGCATTTATTAGTTACCAGAAATATTTGCTACATGTGATGGTTTTATGAAAATCTTTTCTTCTTTTCTTTTAAATTCATTTACTTTTTGAAATTAAGTGTGGAGGACAAATACCTACATTCTTGGAAGAATTTTTTAAATGAATATTCTTATTTGTGTGGGAGTGTTTATCTTACATTTCTTTGATCTATTATACATCTATTTGAATCCAAATCTTGAAATTTATTATACCATATTCCCTATATAATCATATTTTACATTCTAATTTTGGAACTTAATTAAAAAAAAATCAATTAACTTACTTTAATAAAGATTCATGTGATCTGTTATTATATTTTTATTATGGTAATCACACTGTTTTTACCAAAATGCGACCCTTGAACATGACTTTAATAAAACAAACCAATCTCGAAATACATTAAAATTACATCAATTTTGCAGAATACTTAAAACATTGTACAAACAAACACCCAAAGTCCATATTAGTATAATGCCTTTGGAACATGGAATCATAAACACTGATACATAAGCGAGCTACATCACATATCACTAGTTTATTTTTGACTAAGTCCATTCTGAGACACATCAAACATAATAGGTATCTTCATAACCTAGGGGAAAGGAAACATAAAAAAGGGTGAGATTAGATTCTCAGTAAGGGTAAACAATGGAAATATATACACATAAACATGGGAATAGGTGTATGAAAACGTGATCATAACATTAAAATATCATACCTTTCATATCAAATATCATTAAAATAAAAAATCTAATAAATATTGGTAGTTTATTAGACATGAATCATAATGAAATAAATAACATAATCCATGAAAGTATAATATAGGAATAAATCATGGAATTATGGTAGACACATAAGCATATAATATGATTTCCATTGTAGCCAAGGCATCACTACCAAGACTATCTTAGTAGTATGAGTTCACTCTCCATACCATCTTGGTTGTCATGGCTCACTCCCATGGACATCTTAGTAGCATGATTTCACTTCTCATACCATCTTATGAGTCAAGGTTCACTCCCATGACCATCTTAGTAGTCAAGGTTCACTCTTAATGCCATATTAGTCTATCTCACAAGATATAAATATTTACCCAATGCATTGGAGGGAGATATAGGTCCCAACCATCTCATCATGAAATTATACATACATGTTTCACAAAATCATAAATAATCATATCAAAACCCATGAAATTAAATGGGTCTCATAAACATGTAATCATATCATAACTTATGGGAAAAGATACAATCTCATAATCATTTCATAAATAATATAACCCATGAATGAAAAAAAGATTTCAAAAACATATGACCTATGAATTTGAAATGGGTTTATTAAAGGCCATGACATCAAGAAAAAACCATTCTTATAAGGAATAATAATGTAACCATTATATCATTACCAATTAAGGAATGAGTAACATTGTCAGATGTTATCTTCGATGGTAAATAATTTTGAAAGCTATTAAAAAGTATTTTTGAGGAAAATATTTTTCCTATTTGAAAAATGAATTTTATAACATAAAACCCTTTTAAAAATTTTTTCTTTATAAATATACTTTTAAAATTAAAAATTAATTTTTAAAACTTTTTGAAAAACTTTTTCCTTGGAACATATAAAGATGTTTTTAAACCATTTCAAAACTATTTTCCATGAAATATTATAAAATACTCTTAAAAACCCTTTCATAAAATAAATTATATTAAAGAAAGATCATATAATGGATATTTAAAAACCTATATATATAATAATAAAATACATTCATGGTATGTATATACTCCACAAGATATACGTGAGTAGTGAATATGGCATGCATCTCATAGAAATAAAGAGTGAGATTAAATTCCCTTACCTTAGCTCTTGACAATCTTCATACTCATATAATCTTTCTTTATAATAAAAATAAATTAGTTATAGATATATCATAGATCCATATTATTATATCTAATACCATATAAAGTTTTAGTATTACTTTATATTACTCTATCATTAAAAATTTGATGTTATGGTTTCACTTCAGGTAATATTAACTTTGTTCTTTGCATGTGTCTTAATTTGTTATGTCGTTGGTCTATATATTTATAAGATGATTTTCAGAATGTAAAAAATTATTTAAATATAATTTATATTAATTATATTTTTATTATCATAATCCATATAATATTTAAGTATCAAATATAATACACGGTTCATGAAGACTCTAAGCTGTACGTACGCATGAATGTTATTTCTATTTAGTTGTCGTGCTGAAAGAAGGAAAGTGAAAGACATATATGTATATATATATATATATTTATTAAATTAGATTTATTATATAATATATATTATATATATTCACTAAATCCATATTTAATATATTCCATGTAGTGTATGAACAAATCATATCGCTTTGAGGGGTGATAGTACGTACACCCCCAAACAAATTTATTATATAACCACAATATAGAAAGCTTGAATGTATGTTTAATATAAAATTTAAAGAATATTAAATGGGTTATAATATATATATTAAAATATTATTTGACCATTAAAATAGTTTTAAGTCCATCCTTGAAGGAGGTAATGGAAAAAGAGAAAAAACATTATTCACCGAGGTGATTAACTGGCATAACATGGACAACAATTTCATTTATATGAATAAAAATAGGTGAGAAACGAAATAGATATTAGATATTCCATTAGAAACACAAAAATACCATATATAAATCATTTTTAGTTATCATACATTTAATTATAGAGGATTTTATGAGAAAGTAGAAAAAGAAAAGAAATTAAGAAAGGTACTTTGAGAAAATTACCTCTTGAATATCCCATCCTTGAAAGACCCTTTATGACATTGGATTTAGTATTTTGGTGAGACCATAAGAACTTGGACATGGGGATAGTGAAAAGTAGTGGTTTTGGAAGATATTTGATAATCTAAAAGGATTTTTTGGTCGATATGGTGAGGTGATGGGTGATATTTATACTTGAGGACAAGTGGGTTCAAGTCATTAAACTATTGATTATTCTACATTTAAAGATAATCACATTGAAGTGGTATTAATTAAAATAAATTATACATTAAATTATTATTTTTTATGATTTAATGGTCTCTGCACACCTCAAATAACATTTAAATGTTTTATTTTTTAGGTGTTTTAATCTTTTAACCTTTTAACTTTAACATGTTTCAATTTTTAACTATACCGTGGTAAATAATGATTTTACCATGGTGAAATTTTTATACTAAAAAAATAAAACTAAATGTAAAAACTAATTTGGACCTTAATATTAAAATATTGAAACTATTTTACCTAATTTAACTCAAATTATTTGAAAAATTAGATTTATAATTAATTCCACAGAAAAAAACCATTTTTAAAGCGAAACGAACAATGTATTAAAATGTTTGTATATATATTTTTAATTTGAAATTGATTCTAATAAACTAAATTAGATTTATTGATAAAAATATTATCTAATTAAAAATTTAAAACAATTAAAAATATATTTTAACCATATAAATAAATTATATAAAAAACAGTTTTGATTTAAAATCAATTATTTTTAACAATTGATTAAAAAATGAAACCTTATAGAAAAATACTAAAAATTTATCCAAACATAATCTTTATGTTTTGATTACAAATGTAACACCCCGACCCCAGTTACCCAGAGTCGGTGCATTACTTCGTAACATTGGCATGATCACAAAAGATCAAGTCTCGAAAGACCGATTAGTTTAGTAGCCTTGGAAACACTAGATACATTCATAAATGTTACATTACATCACAAAGTAAAAAACTACAATAACATAGTCTCCATTTTCCACACTCATATCCCCTTCAGACTATCCCTGCAGGTCATTCCTATAATACTTCATCACATCCTAGAAAAATTAAAACATTGAAAGGGGTGAGCTCAGATGCTCAGTAAGGATAACAATATAGCGGAAGCTTTCATAAGTAAACATAAACATTTAAGGCAATGTATAACTAAAACAAAATCCTTTTAAACTTGAACATCAACATAATATGGAAAAAGTAAAATGAGATAATTCCATTTACTTCTTCACATGAATATTCTACTGGTCGAATAATCAAATGCAATATCAATAACCATTTTCATAATGATGGAATGCATAATGCCAGACTATCAAAAACACATATCCAAGGCCTCGTGCCAAGTCTACAATAAGATTTTGTCAAGGCCTCGTGCCAAGACACTAGTTTGTCTCATGAGACCTACCGATGCATCGATGAGATATAGCGGGCTCCACCCGTCACTTATTAAGTCCAATGCATTCCTCATATGAACAGGTTTAAACATATCATAAACCATAACATAATCGTATCACATAAAACGTGCATAAAGGAAACATAAAATTTCCACATTTCAATCACAAGATATCAATACAACACATTGATATAATAAAAACCTTATCAAAACCATTGTCAATACCAAAATAAAATAAAATTAAAACTTGGTATTTATTTTTCATTTTAAAAAAAGTTATGGCTTGTAGAGAAAGCCGAAACTCAAATAATGGTTATGGCGGCGGAGAAGTCGTTGTCGTCGCATACGTACGACAAGAAAAACATTCCTTTTTGTCGTTTAGTAAAACGCTTCGTATAAAAAAATTCCTTTTGAATAAACATAAAAGTCAAAGGGGTTTATACACCGTATAAAAGAAATTTGTGTATAAAACAAAATATGCCTCAATGAAGGGAGATTGAGACAAAGTACCTTACAAAGATCATTTTTTTAAATAAAATAGATATATTATGTGTATTCACTATAAGTAAACATAATGAAATTACAAATACAATATAGGATATAATAATATCAGGACATAATTTTAAAGTAGGAGATTAACCCAAAGAATAGAAATTGGGTTAAGAAGTTCCCTTACCTTGTGTCCTGTCTTGACTCGACCATTCTTTAACCTCCTTAATAATAAACTAGAGTTAATTTATAATTGCTTAAGAACCCTTTTCAAGTTTTTTATTCCTTTTATATCACTTATTACCATGTTATGAACATTATGTAATTATTTAAGTTAATAACGGTCGTTTTGTCGATCTTTGGTACTTGAGTCAAAAATAAACTTCTTATAATTACAAGTTGTTCATGTGGTGAAATATCCATTATATCCAGAATTATATTCATGATATAGATAACATATATCTCATATATATCCAGTATATACATGCATTTATAATATTCCATAACTTTTAGAGGTAAAAAACTAAATGCACCGTTCATGGAGACGGTAAGCCCTACGTACGCATGAACGCTACTTTCATTTCTATTTCATATTTAATGAAATCATAATGATATAAAGGTATATTATAATTCCAGTATAATATCATATATAATATCATTTACTCCATTATTTATACATCCCACATAAGGCATTAATGATTCAAATCACTTTGAGGGGGCGGTAGTCCGCACTTCCTAAAATGAAAATATCGCGTTTACCCATAATGGAAACAATAAAGGTATGCCATAAATGAAAAATACAGAACCTTAAGTAAAACATAAACATATTATATATCATATATAAATATAGTGACATCTTAATTGCCACCTTTGAAGGTGTTATATGAGTGTTGAACAATCATCGTTTCGTGAGGCAGAAATTCGCCATTCACAGAAACAGTATGTTCTTTAACCATTAGATGTAGGTGTGTGTAAGTGTAGCTCGAATAATTCTTATAAAAACATACTAGTATATTGAGGATACTGGTTTTGTTACAAAATAAATGAATAAAAAGAGTTTAGGGGGTTGGATAAGCAAAATAAAACAAAATAACATAAGAGAAGACATTACCTTAAAATCGGGTAACTCTTTTGATTTGATCCAAAGGCTTCCTTGGGAAGAATTCTGCCCAAAGTGAGGCTTCTAGGAGTAAGGGAGGGATGTGGAGAGAGTATTTGGGCAGAGGTTGGCCGAGCCACATGGCTTGAAGGTGTGAATAATGTGGTAGATGTGGGGGCCTTTTATAAGAGGAGAGGAGGGGCACTCTTGGAAAGATTGAAATGTTACATTATTATGAAATGATTTTCGGATTATAAAGGTCCCATAATGATATATTTCTAGGCTAAGGTGATAAGGGTTCTAAATATCCTCATCCAATAGGTTTTTGACAAGTGTAAGCCTTATATTTTACATTATCCTTTCATTTTATTTAAATCGTTAATTAATGAGGTAATCGCGGCATCATCATGGTGTCGAAATAATTTAATTTATTTAATGCCTAAAAATTATAAAACAATTATCATGATGTATGAAATCTTTTTATCTTTCTAATGAATATTTATAGTAAAAAATATGACTTGTATAACCCCATTTAAAAATTGTTTTAGTAAAACAACTTATGTTTGTGACATTTTTATTTTAACTTTAAATAAAAGTTATTTATGTCATTTTCCTACCAAAGTGGCTCCATGGGGTCCCCAAGTTGACCCATGTATTGTCTTGGTCGGCCATAACTCATCCAATAGGTTTAGGACAAGTGTCAAGGTCATTTCATATTTTTATAATATCATTTTTACCTTAAATTTCACTAATTACCTTTAATCGCGATTAATTAAACTTAAAAGTTACTATTCACCAAAAAATTATTTTAATCCCATTGAACCACATTTTACTTTCTAATTACAACCATGTATGTCGGATTTTTGAAAATCAAATCACAGAAGTGGTAATATTTCATTAAAATGAAAAAATCAGTTATTTAACTACCACTTAGTGGTTTCACTATTCATCAAAAATTGAAGTTTTTCAGAATAGTGCCAAAATTTCACCCTAAGCTATAATTGATATTCCAAATTAAAAAATGATGTCTATTTTACAAAATTCCAAACATATAAGTTGCATTAATTAATTTTATAATTAATTCCCGCTGTCACAACAAATAGCGTGTTTTTAAGAAACAATATATATCAAAAGATTGACAATTGTTTATGTCTAATTTCAAAGTGAAATTAATTATAATGAAAACCATTGGATAAAATGGTAAAAATATATTCTAATTATACTTTAAAACCACTCAATAGTATAATTTATCACTATAAATTATTTTGATTAAAAAAGTTGTTTTTAAGTATTCTTCACTATTCATAAAAAATGGAAGTTCTCAGAAAATTACAAAAAATTCAACTTAGGATAACTTTGATATTACGAATACAAAAATGAAGTCCATTTTGAAATATAAAATTTCTATAATTTTAAAAAGTGGGTATTACTATTCATAACGGCTACTTTGATTAGTCGCGGTGTGTTAAAACTCGAAGTTGCTTACAATGCAAGCTATTGCATTATTGAATGAGAAGCGTATCATGGAAGCTCGGGGTGTTACATTCTCCCCTCCTTCAATAAATTGCGTCCTCGCAATTTGAAATTTTTCTTTGAAAATAAAAGGTTGAAATTAGAAAATACCTTTGTGGAAAACCCACATCGGAAATAAGGTTAATAAAAATATAACATTAAAAGAAAGAAAGATAAGTACAAAGGTCACCCGAGATAGCCCATACTAGGATTATTTGAAAATATGGATATGGAAGAAAAACAAACCATCAAGGTCTGATGGAGAGTTGTAGAAAACTGGATTAGGAGAAAGTTAACCATAAGAAAATCACAAACTTGTGATTGGTTAAACGGTCATTGAATCCCTAGTTGGAAAAGTTAACCGAAAACGTTTTTGTTTTAAGTTACCTTTTATAAAGTTGAGGAATTTATTTAGGAGATTTACTAAGAACGTAAGGGAATATACATACTTGTTATGTATACTTTCATTCTTTAATAAATTTTTACCAAAAACCCATCTTTCACTCCAAATGGTAACAGAACTCAAAAATATTCTATTTATCCTAATTGTATAAGGTTCTAAATATTACCACATACCATTTAGATTAGGAAAAATATTTTGTAATAACCAGGGACTTCCTGTAGGCTAGTGGTAGGTAATAAAGGCCTGTCACACTATGGTTGTGGGTTCGATTCTTGTAACTTTGTCCGACGCGACGGGTTATCCCCCGACCTGCAGGTTGTCCTTTTCCTAAAAATATAGTATTATAATATTCCAAAAGTAATCTTTAGAAATGTTTTAACCTTAAACAATACTATACAAGGTTCAACTTAATCCATTACAACCTTTATAGTTATCCAAAATACCTCTGTCCAGACTTTCACTAAAAGGTCCTTAAATTCCAAAATCAATTGTAACATTAGATTCCCCAAACAATGTAAAGTTTCTCTTATTGTCACATACTGAAAATATGATTACCTTCATCATATTAAAACCATAAGGAAAACAACAAGTACTGCAGTACAATCCTTATATATATCACATTATTCTTATAACCATAATATAATACTTGAGTCCAAAAGCACCAATACATTAATTATTCCACTTCAACTGTAGTAACAACATAAGCTTGGCCTTGATCCCTTGACCTTTTCTGGGGTAAGTTTCCCTAATGCTTAGGACATTCATTTTCATAATTCCCCATTTCCCTACAATTGTAGCATTCAACATTGATAGCCTCTTTCTTTCCCTTGCAATCACGTGCCTGGTGACCTTTTTCTCCACATTTATAACAAACTCCCATTCCTTTTAGGAAAGTACCAGGGTGATTCTTCCCACAATTATCACATAATGGAAAATCCTTCTTTCCCTTTTTCCCTTTATCTGTCTCTTGTTCCACCGTTCTCTTCTTCTCTTACTTCACTTTATTGTCATAAGATTTAGAGAATTCCTTTTCTGTCTTGATAGAACACGAGACAATATCTTCGTACTATGAGAAGGATTGTAATACTAAAGCTCGGCGGAGAAATGGTTTTAACCCATCAAATAAATGATCAATATTACTTCTTGGGTTACGTATATAATCTGCAGCATGCCTCGCTAACCGTGTAAAGTTAGCCTCATACTTTGCGACATTTTCATCCTCCTTCTGCCTCAGACTCAGAAATTGTCTTTCCATATCTGCTCGATGGTCGCGAGGATAGTATTTTTCTAGGAAAAGATCTTTGAACTCCCACCATTCCATATTTTATACTTCATCATCTTCCTTTGTGTTTTGAATCAACGACCACCATTGATCGGCATCTCAAGTGAGGCGGTAAACTGCCATGACAAATTTCTCCCTTTCGCTACACCCCAAGGCATGGAATATTTTCTCTAAGGAGTTTATCCATTGCTCAGCTACTAATGGATTTGTACCCCCATTAAATGTTGGCGGTTGTTGCCTCATGAAGCGGTCTAACATTGATCATCCACATTGCGGATCAGGGTGCTCCATACGAGTAAGGTTATTATTCATAACCTGAGTGAGTTGTCCCAGTATGGTAATAAGTTGATCATCACCAGTTGTATCTCCAGATCCACAATAATTATCTTGAGCAGGAGGGAAATCCCTACACGGAGTGCGTGCATTGATACGGTTTCCATTCCTTCCACTAGGTGCCATTTCTAAACAATGGCATAAACTAGATTAGTTTATTAATCAAAATACATAATTCCATACTTGTAAAACACTTAACACTAATTGAACTATTTATGGATATAATCCATAATCATAAAAAAAGTTTTCTTTGAGGAAGTATATACTCATAACCCTTCATAGTTGTTTGTAAAGAAAATGAGAATTATCCTTAGCATATCCCCCGGGAGTGTCGTAACCAAGAGTGCAGCAATGCCCATTGTCGTGCACCAGTTCCCTTTCGAGTCTAGCTCAAATCGGTGTTTTCGGGGTTTACCCCTAGGTACATCTGTACCAGAGCCGCCTCTACCTACTCGTATCCAGATAGGGATGTATTGCTCGGAAAACACACAACATCTCTATAATACCAAAATTCTAGGAAGTTATTCTATACTAATAATCAAAGTCTATCTTTGGGCTATGTGATCTAATCAGAGTTTATCTAAATCTAGCTTCTAAGGTTAGTACTAAACTGCCTCTGATACCAACTGTAACGCCCTGACCCCAGTTACCCAGAGTTGGTGCATTACTTCGTAACATTGGCATGATCACAAAAGATCAAGTCTCGAAATACCGATTAGTTTAGTAGCCTTGGAAACACTAGATACATTCATAAATGTTACATTACATCACAAAGTGAAAAACTACAATAACATAGTCTCCATTTTCCACACTCATATCCCCTTCAGACTATCCCTGCAGGTCATTCCTATAATACTTCATCACATCCTGGAAAAATTAAAACATTGAAAGGGGTGAGCTCAGATGCTCAGTAAGGATACCAATATAGCGGAAGCTTTCATAAGTAAACATAAACATTTAAGGCAATGTATAACTAAAACAAAATCCTTTTAAACTTGAACATCAACATAATATGGAAAAAGTAAAATGATATAATGCCATTTACTTCTTCACATGGATATTCTACTGGTCGAATAATCACATGAAATATCAATAACCATTTTCATAATGATGGAATGCATAATGCCAGACTATCATAACCACGTAGCCAAGGCCTTATGCCAAGTCTACAATAAGATTTTGTCAAGGCCTCGTGCCAAGACACTAGTTTGTCTCATGAGACCTGCCGATGCATCGAGGAGCTATAGCGGGCTCCACCCGTCACTTATTAAGTCCAATTCATTCCTCATATGAACAGGTTTAAACAAATCATAAACCATAACATAATCGTATCACATAAAACGTTCATAAAGGAAACATAACATTTCAACATTTCAATCACAAGATATCAATACAACACATTGATATAATAAAAACCTTATCAAAACCATTGTCAATACCAAAATAAAATAAAATTAAAACTTGGTATTTATTTTTCATTTTAAAAAAAGTTATGGCTTGTAGAGGAAGCCGAAACTCAAATAATGGTTATGGCAGTGGAGAAGTCGTTGTCGCCGCATACGTACGACAAGAAAAACATTCCTTTTTTTCGTTTAGTAAAACACTTCGTATAAAAATATTCCTTTTGAATAAACGTAAAAGTCAAAGGGGTTTATACACTGTATAAAAGAAATTTGTGTATAAAACAAAATATGCCTCAATGAATGGAGATTGAGACAAAGTACCTTACAAAGATCATTTTTTAAATAAAATAGATATATTATGTGTATTCACTATAGGTAAACATAATAAAATTACAAATACAAGATAGGATATAATAATATCATGACATAATTTGAAAGTAGGAGATTAACTTAAAGAATAGAAATTGGGTTAAGAAGTTCCCTTACCTTGTGTCCTGTCTTGACTCGACCGTTCTTTAACCACCTGAATAATAAACTAGATTTAATTTATAATTTCTTAAGAACCTTTTTCAAGTTTTTTATTCCTTTTATATCACTTATTACCATGTTATGAACATTATGTAATTATTTAAGTTAATAACGGTTGTTTTGTCGATCTTTGGTACTTGAGTCAAAAATAAATTTCTTATAATTACAAGTTGTTCATGTGGTAAAATATCTATTATATCCAGAATTATATTCATGATATAGATAACATATATCTCATATATATCCAGTATATACATGCATTTATAATATTCCACAAATTTTAGAGGTAAGAAATGAAATGCACCGTTCATGGAGACAGTAAGCTGTACGTACGCATGAATGCTACTTTAATTTCTATTTCGTATTTAATGAAATCATAATGATATAAAGGTATATTATAATTCCAGTATAATATCATATATAATATCATTTACTCCATCCTTTATACATCCCACATATGACATTAACGATTCAAATCACTTTGAGGGGGCGGTAGTCCGCACTTCTTAAAATGAAAATATCGCGTTTACCCATAATGGAAACAATAAAGGTATGCCATAAATGAAAAATACAGAACCTTAAGTAAAACATAAACATATTATATATCATATATAAATAGAGTGACATCTTAATGGCCACCTTTGAAGGTGTTATATGAGTGTTGAACAATCATCGTTTCGTGAGGCAGAAATTCGCCATCCATAGAAACAGTATGTTCTTTAACCATTAGATGTAGGTGTGTGTAAGTGTAGCTAGAATACTTATTATAAAAACATACTAGTATATTGAGGATACTGGTTTTGTTACAAAAGAAATTAATAAAAAGAGGTTAGGGGGTTGGATAAGCAAAATAAAACAAAATAACATAAGAGAAGACATTACCTTAAAATCGGGTAACTCTTTTGATTTGAGCCAAATGCTTCATTGGGAAGAATTATGCCTAAAGTGAGGCTTCTATGAGTAAGGGAGGGATGTGGAGAGAGTATTTGGGCAGAGGTTGGCCGATCCAAATGGCTTGAAGGTGTGAATAAGGTGGTAGAGGTGGGGGCCTTTTATAAGAGGAGAGGAGGGGCACTCTTGGAAAGATTGAAATGTTACATTATTATGAAATGCTTTTCAGATTCTAAAGATCCCACAATGATATATTTTGAGTCTAAGGTGATAAGGGTTCGAAATATCCTCATACAATATGTTTTTGACAAGTGTAAGCCTTAGATTTTACATTATCCTTTCATTTTATTTAAATTGTTAATTAATGAGGTAATCGCGACATCATTATGGTGTCATAAATAATTTAATTTATTTAATGTCTAAAAATTATAAAACAATTATCATGATGTAGTAAATCTTTTTATATTTCTAATGAGTATTTATAGTCAAAAATATGACTTTTATAACCCCATTTAAAAATTGTTTTAGTAAAACAACTTATGTTTGTGACATTTTTATTTTAACATTAAATAAAAGTTATTTATGTCATTTTCCTACCAAAGTGGCTCCATGGGGTCCCCAAGTTGACCCATTTATTGTCTTGGTCGGCCATGACTCATCCAATAGGTTTAGGACAAGTGTAAAGGTCATTTCATATTTTTATAATATCATTTTTACCTTAAATTTCACTAATTACCTTTAATTGCTATTAATTAAACTTAAAAGTTACTATTCACCAAAAAAATTATTTTAATCCCATTGAACCACATTTTACTTCCTAATGATAACCATGTATGTCGGATTTTTGAAAATCAAATCACAGAAGTGGTAATATTTCATTTAAATGAAAAAATCAGTTATTTAACTACCACTTAGTGGTTTCACTATTCATCAAAAATTGAAGTTTTTCAGAATAGTGCCAAAATTTCACCCTAAGCTATAATTGATATTCCAAATTCAAAAATGATGTCTATTTTAAAAAATTCCAAACATATAAGTTGAATTAATTAATTTTATAATTAATTCTCGCTGTCAAAACAAATAGCGTGTTTTTAAGAAACAATATATATCAAAAGATTGACAATTGTTTATGTCTAATTTCAAAGTGAAATTAATTATAATGAAAACCATTGGATAAAATGGTAAAAATATATTCTAATTATACTTCAAAACCACTCAATAGTATAATTTATCACTATAAATTATTTTTATTAAAAAAGTTGTTTTTAAGTATTCTTCACTATTCATAAAAAAATGGAAGTTCTCAGAAAATTACAAAAAATTCAACTTAGGATAAATTAGATATTACGAATAAAAAAATGAAGTCCATTTTGAAATATAAAATTTCTATAATTTTAAAAAGTGGGTATTACTATTCATAACGGCTACTTTGATTAGTCGCGGTGTGTTAGAACTCAAAGTTGCGTACAATCCAAGCTATTGCATTATTGAATGAGAAGCGTATCGTGAAAGCTTGGGGAGTTACAACAAATATGAAGTTTATTTTGAAATATTAAATTTATAGAAGTTCCAAAGTTGTATTTAAAATGGGTTCTCCGTTAAAAGGTGGTAAAATGATCTTTATAAAAATATAGGTTTTAATAAAAAAATTGGGTTTGTTATTATCTTATGCCTATTGAATCTATTGGATGAATATAAAAATTATTTTATTAAATAAATAATATATATATTAACTTAATATCATTCATTAATGGTAATTAATTTAATTTATTAGGAAAAAATAGCTTTTTGAGCATAAAAATACTTTTTTATAAAAATATTCTCTTTATATTTAATTGGTTTATTGTAACTAAAGAATTCATTTTTTTTATTTCTGTAAACCATAGTTTTTCATAAAATAATTACCAATATTCATAAAAACTAACTTAATAGCTAGGTTAAATATAATATTTTTGAAATATATTATTGTTTTTTAAAACACAGTGTTACATGTAATGTAATCCAAGTCGATGTCGTATGAAAGGAATGTTTGACTTAGTGCATTGAAAAACATAAATGAAAATTAATTCATTTGGAAGAAAAAAGGTCTATAAAAACTCAGGGTGTTACATTCTACCCCCTTAAAATGAATATATCCCTTGAAATTCGTCATTTTGTTACGAACAAGTTAGGATACTTCTGCTTCGTTATATCCTCTAGTTCCCTTACAGTATCATCTAACTGGTAATTTCTCCACAAAACATTGACCATGTTAGTGGTCTTGTTTTATATAAATCTCTCAGTATGATCCACAATTTCAACTAGTTTCTCCATTTATTAATGATCTATCTCTATCAGTATGACCTCTGAGTTTAGTACATGTGATGGGTCAAGTATATACTTCCTTAGGACAGATACAAGGAACACATCATGGACCTGAGAGAGATTTAGAGAAAGTTCCAAGAATTAGGATACCATCTGGAGACAATCAAGAATCTCAAAGGGACTGATAAACCTAGGGCTTAATTTCCTTTTCTTTCCTAACCTCATAAACTTATTCCAAGGAGGGATTCATAGAAACACCTTTTTACAAACATCAAATTCTAGATCACACCTATGGTTTTTGGCATAAATTTTCTACCGACTTTGAGCTGCCTTAATATGATGGTGAATGGATCTAACATTCTCTTCCATTTATTCAGTGATATCAGGTCATAGTATCTTTCTTTCTACAATTTCATCCCAACACATTGGTGATCTACATTTATTCCCATATACGGATTAATAATGTGTCATCTAAATTCTTGAGTGAAAACTATTATTGTAAGAAAAATAAACTAGGGGAAGGTGTTGATCCCAACTATATTTGAAATCTGACGAACAAGATCTCAACACATACTCTTGGGTTAGAATTTTTCTTTCAGACTGACTATATAGTAGAGGATGAAAAGAAGTGTTAAAACTCAATTTTGTATCATGTGAACATTGGATACCGCGCTAGAATTTTTAGGTAAACTTCAGATCCAGATCTGATACAATGGAACATGGTAATCCATGAAACCTTACCAATTCCTTAAGGTATATTCTAGAAATATGATCCATAGAGAATTCTTCTCTAATTACAATGAAAGGTTATAAATTAGTAAGGTGATCAACTACCAAAAATATAATATTAAACCCTTTAGAGGATTTGGGTAATAAAACAAACAAAATATATAGTTATGTTATCTCATTTCTATTCTAGTATGGGTAATTGATGAAAAATCCCTTCAGAATTTATTATTTCGTCCTTAACTTGATGGAATACCAAGTATTGAGATACGAACTCTATAATATATCTCTTAATTGTATTAAACCAGAAATATTATTTCAAATACCTATACATATCTATACATCCAAGATGAATACTGAAAGAAAAACTAAGATATTTCTATAATAACTCCTTCAAATATGGAATGGAAAGAACACATACACGGTTCCTAAACCTTATCATTCCATCCCAATCATAGTTAAACTCAATAAAATTTCTGACATTCTTTTGTAGCTCTACATCATCCTTATGTGCCTCCTTAATCTTCACATGTATAAATTAGTGAACATTTTTTTGAGAAAGATAAGATTTTTCCTCTTCACCTAGGAGTTCTAGATCCATCTTTTGTAAATATAGAAATATTGAATCTTTTGTGATCCTCATTATGGATAATATCGAATGATCCTTTCGACTTAAAGCATCGGTCACCTTGTTTTCTTTTTTAGGGTTGTAGTGTATTGAGCAGTAATAATCCTTTATTAGATCTAACCATATTATTTGGTTCATGTTCAACTCATTCTGTGTGAATATATATTTCAGACTTTTCTAATCAATATATTTATCACACTTTTATCCATAAAGATAATGCCTACAAATATTTAATGAAGAAATTACTACAACTAAATCCAAATCATGAGTTGGGTAATTCTTCCCATGAATCTTTATCTATCACGAGGTACAAGATATATCCATGCTATTATTTATAACAAAACATCCCAATCCCTTATTTGATGAATCACTATATAT
This sequence comes from Viscum album, assembly GCA_963277665.1. Classification (NCBI taxonomy): domain Eukaryota; kingdom Viridiplantae; phylum Streptophyta; class Magnoliopsida; order Santalales; family Viscaceae; genus Viscum; species Viscum album. Next base: position 1,140,386,840 of record OY728159.1, on the reverse strand, counting down.
TACACTCCCTTCTCCACTATAGGTTAATGTAATCATAGGTTCACAGACCAAATTTCTCTTTAGTTCCATGAAATTTTCCCCACATTCGTCTATCTAGAGGCACATGACTCATTTCTAAGTTTACTTGGTTAGATAATTTGATAGTCTCGAGACATTTTCCACAAAACCTTGATAATATCTAACTCATCCAATAAAGCTACGGATATCAGTCACCATGGTTGGTCTAGGCCATCATTCAATAGCCTCTGTGATTGATGGATCTACTAATATACTATCTCTTGAGATTATGAGACCCAAAAACAAAACCTTTTTCATTCAAAATTCACAATTTGTAAATTTTTAATAGTCTCTCATTCCATAGGGTATTCCGAACAATTCTCAAGTGGTGTTAATGCTCTTCCGTGCTATTTGAATAGATAAGAATATCATCTATAAATATTACCACAAACTGATCTATATAATATCTAAAGATTATATTCATTAAATCCATGAATATAGAAGGGAAATTAGAAAGAAAAAAAGGAATTATTATATATTCATAGTCTCCATACCTAGTATGAAATTATTTATTTGGTATATCCTCCTTCTGGACCCTCAATTGACGATATCCATAATGAAGGTCAATCATGGAAAAGTATTGAGCTCCACGTAGTTGATTAAACAAGTCATCAATATGGGGAAGAATATACTTGTTTATGATTGTGACCTTGTTCAAATCCCAATAATCATTGAAGAATCACATTGATCCATCTTTATTATTTAAAAAAAAGAACTGATGCACTCTAATGTGACACACTTGGCCGAATGAATCCCTTGTCAAGGTTTTATTGGTGTTTCTTCTTCAATTACTGTAACTCAATAAAGGTTATTCTATAAGGACTCTTTGAAATAGGTGTAGAACTAGGTATTATTTGTATTGAGAACTCAAATTCACATTTTTGTTGAAGGCTAGGAAATTCTCTCGGAAATACATCCAAAAAATCCCGAAAATAAGCATATCATCAATGTCAATTTTCTCCCATACCATTTGAGATAAACAACCCTTTTGAATGGGAATTAAGACCCATATACGGGTTGTAATCTCCATAGTATTTTCTTTCTTATCATCACATTGATGGATGATCATAGGAGGGTATGAAATATATAATTTAACTTCCATTTTCTGACAATTGATGTGATATTTATGAAGAGAATGTCAATCCATGAAAAATATGACATAAAATTCTACCAAAGTAAGAATGATAAGATTTGTAGGAAGTGAATTCCCAAAAACATTAATCATAGTGGAATCAGATATTTGGGTTGAAATCATAGCACTGTTAGTGGTTTTCACTACTAATTCCACATCTAATAATTTTGGTAGAATCTTAACACCCTTAGCATATTCTTTGGATATGAATGAGTAGGTAGTTCCAAAATCAAATAAGAAATTAACAGTTTTGGAGTGGATGGTAAGTTTACATTTTACCACATCGTCATCACACCCCTTGTTAGAAGTAGAGATTGCATTAGATTTCCCCTTATCTCTCGGCTTAAGAGGTTGCTGGTATAGATCATCATCACCAACCATTAGATTTGGGCACATGTCAGCAAAATGACCACTCTCCTAACACTTGTAGAATTGAAGCATGGGAGGTTAATTATGTTCTTATTTTTCTCTATTCACACCATTAGATAACTTCACCCCATCACTTCAGCAATGAAATTCTTGATGGCCTTCTGTTTCACACTTAAAACATTTTTAACCCCATTAAGGTAATTTTTTCCATGCTTCTTCCCACACTTGGAGCATAATGGAAAGATAACCTTCTCTTCATGGTTTTTATATTTTCCTTTAAACTTCATCTTTCTTTTATTTTCAAATCCATTGAATTAATACGTGACTCCAACCTCTATTTCAACCCTGATTTCATAACACAAAATCTCTTCATATATAATAAAGTCTCTTGTAGAAAAATCCATTTTGAGACTTTGATTTAGGACACCAAGGAACCTATCCAATTTAAATCCAGCTAGGATGATAATTCCTGATGTGTACCTAGAATGTCTTGGTAAATTAGCCTCATTTGTACAGATATACTCATCATCCCTTTGCTTAAAATCAAGGAACTATTTATCCATCATGGTACGAAGAATCCAAGGAAATTACTTATTGAAAAATATGTTCTTGAACACATCAGATTCCAAGGATTCAATCTCATATTTCTTCCTCATATTCTTGATTAGAGTCCACCACTAGTCTGCTTCACCTTCTAAACAATAAATAGCCAGAATAACTTTCCCATTCTCTAAATACTGGAGAAGGGAGAATATATTTTCAATAATACTGATCCATTTTTTAGCAACAAGTGAATTAGAAGACCCTATAAAAGAAGGTGGGCGTTTTATTGTAAAATATTCAACAAAATGTTGTTCCCTATTTTTCTCATTTGGATTTCCACCATGATTAATAGATTGAGATAGTTGTGTGATCATAGAAATGTGGGTTTTAATTCCATTTCCCCTAGAATTCAGTTAATTAGGAGGAAATATGATGAAGTGTCCATTAAAATCACAATCAACATGGCTCCTTTGGGTCCTGACCATTGACTAAAACTAAAAGCATAAAGTAAGAAACAATCATCATAACGAGGAACCACATAATTTTGAAAATTCACTTATAGGATGTCTAAATTTTGACACCTTCCATAATCTATGACACCTTAGGTTTATCCTATGTTTTTCATATCCAACTTATATTTTAATCATTTTTAATGGTTTATAAAGAGTTTGTTAATTTCTAAAGCATATCCCTCGGGGTTGTCAAAACAAGTGTGAAGTAAGGTCCATTTTCATGTACTTGATTTTCTCGAGTCTGGCACGAAACATATTTTTGGAGTTTCTAATCCTAGGTTCATCTGTGCTAGAGACACATTCACATGTAGTATCAAGACATGGATGTATTTCTGTGAAACCAATCACTCTATCCTTTACCAAATTTCTATGATATTCCCCTAAATATTTCCTTCTCTTTAGTCTTATCCTTATACATGTCCTTGGATTTCTTACTAAGGTGTTATTATCGTAGTTTCCAAAGGTGAACTAAAACACCGCTCTGATACTAACTATAACAACCCACTCTTGATATACATTAACATTACATAAATTTTTCAGAATACTTAAAACATTATAAAACAAGCACCCAAAGGCCGTACTAGTCTAGTGACTTTGAAAACATGGAAACAAAAATACTGATACATAAGTGAGCTATATTTTCTCACAATCTGTTCCTATTGACTTGGAACCTTCTTAGATACATCAAACATAATATGTATAATCATAAACTATGGGAAAGGAAACATAAAAAATGGGTGATCTCAGATGCTCAATAAGGGTAAACAGTGGAAACATGTAAACATAAGCATGTGAACAAGGGTATGAGATTGTGATCATAACATTAAAAGATCATACCCTGCATATCAAATATCATAAAAATAAATCATGGCATAAATATTGGAAGTTAAATAGACACAAATAATAAGAAAATAATGAATATAAAACAAAAAATTATAATATAGGAATAAATTTCAGAATTATGGTAGACACAAAATCATATAATATGATTTCCATAGTAGCCAAGGCATCGCTGCCAAGACCGTCTTTCTAGTATGGATTCACTCTAATACCATCTTGGTTGTCATGGTTCACTCCCATGGCCATATTAGTAGCATGAGTTCACTTATCATACCATCTTGGTAGTCATGGTTTACTCCTATAGCTAGCTTAATAGTTATGGTTCACTCTTAAGACCATCTTAGTCTATCTCTTGAGATATAAATATTTACCCGATGCATTGTAGAGAGATATAGGACCCTCCCATATAATAGTGAAATCATACATACATGTTCCAAAAAATCATAAACAATAATATAATAACCCATTAACTGAAATGAGTATCATAAACATGTAATCATATCAGAACTTTTGGGAAACAATACAAGCTCATAATCATTTCATCAAAAATATAACCCGTGAAAGAGAAAAAGATTTAAAAAAACATATGACCCATGAAAGAGAAGTTGGTTTATTAAAGACCATGAAATTAAGAATAAAACATTCATATAAGAAATATGAATTTAACCATTATATCATTACCAATAATTCCATGGGTAACATCAATAGATGTTATCTTATAAGGGAAATAATTTTGAAAGATCTTTTAAAAACACTTCTTGAGGAAAATATCCTTCCTCTTTGAATTTTTTTAAAACAAAAAACTTTTTACAAATTATTTTATTTGTAAATATACTTGATAAATTATAAAGTAAGTTTTAAAACATTTTGAAAACCATTTTCGTTGGAACATATAAAGAATTTTGTAAATGATTTCAAAACTGTTTTCCTTGAATTCTTATAAAAGATTCTTAAAAAACATTTTTAAAAATAAATTATAGTAAAGAAATATCATATACTGGGTATGTAAATACCCATATATATAAGTATAAAATAAATTCTTGGGTATTATATACCCCACCCAAAATAAGTGAGTGGTGAATAAGGAATCTATATCCTGGAAATAAAGAGGGAGATGAAATTTCCTTACCTTTTGTCTTGGATATCTTTGTACTCATACAAAACTACTGTATAATGAATATAAATTTATTATAAATATATCACATAGACATATTATTATATATAGTACCATATATGGTTTTATTATTACTTTATATTACTATATCATTAACAATTTTATGTTAAGGTTTCACTTAGGGTAATATTCACTTTGTTATTCACATGTGTCTTAATTTGTTATATCATTGATCCTTATATTTATATCATGATTTACATAATGTAAACCCTGATTTTAATATAATTTATATTCATTATATGTGTATTTTAATAATTCATATAATATAGAAGTATCAAGTGGAATACACCATTCATGGGGACGACAAGCCGTATGTATGCATGAACGCTATTTCCATTTAATTTTCGTGCTGAAACAAGAAAAGATAAAGACATATATGTGAATATATATATATATATCATTATTATATTAGCTTTATTATATAATATATATCATATGTATTCACTAAATTCATATTTATTACATTCCATGTAGTGTATGTATGAATCACATCGCTTTGAGTGGGAAGTAGTCCACACATCCCCAAACGATGTTATTGTATAACCACAATATGGACAGAATGAAGGTATGAATAATATAAAATTTATATAATATTAAATAGGTTATTATATACATATTAAAATATCATTTGACCAAAATAATAGTTTTAAGACCATCCCTGAATGTGGTAATGGAACAAAGCATTATTCATCGTGTGGATTAACCGACATAACTTGGACAATAATTTCATTTCTGTGAATAAGAGGTGGTGATAAATGAAAGGATGTGATTTATTAAATTAGAAACATAAATATGCAGAATATAAATTATTCTAGAGTTATCATGTATTTATGGATAAATTATGTGGTGAGAAAGTATAAAAAGAAGAGAAATTAAGAGAGGCACTTTAAGAAAATTACCTCTTGAATATCCTCTCCTTGAAAGACCCTTCAGAACATTCAATTTGGTCTTTTGGAGAGAGGAGAAGCACTCATACATAGGGAGAGTGAGTGGGAGAGGTTTGGGAAGAGATTTTGGAGCTAAAAGTCTTTTTGGGTTGATGTGGGGAGGTGATGGGTGGTATTTATACTTTAGGATAGGTGGGTTCAAGTGATTAAATAATTGATTATTTTATATTTAAAGCTTAACACATTGAGGTGGCATTAATTTCAAAGATTTATACCTTAAATTAAAGTTTTTTAGGATGGTTAGGGTATATAAAAACCTTAACCAATATTTAAATATTGTATTTTTAGGTATTTTAAGCCTTATCCTTTTAACTTTAATATGTTTCAACTTTTACCTATACAATATTAAATAAGTTTTCTACCATGGTTACTTTTTTATACAAAAATAAATAAATTAAACTTAAAAACTAATTTGGACCTTATTATTACAAATATGGAATCTATTTTACCTAATTCAATTTACATAATTTGAAAAATTATATTTAAAATTAATTTTGCAGACAAAACAAAAAAGCAAGGTTTTAAAGTTAAATGTTCAAGAGTTTGAAATGTTTTTGTTTCTAATTTCAATTTGAAATTTATTCCAATAAAATAAATTGGATTTAATGATAAAAATATTATCTAATTAAAATTCTAAATCAATTAAACATATATTTTATCCATATAAATAAATTATATGAAAAGCATTTTTGAATTAAAATATAGCATTTTTAATTATTGATTAAAAAATGAAACCATACAGGAAAATACGAAAAATTTATCCTAACCAAATTTTTATGTTTTGATTTCAAATATGAAGTTTGTTTTGACATATTAAATCTATAAGGTTCCAAAAATTTAATTTAAAATGGGTTCTTCATAAAAAGGTGGTAAAACGATGTTTATAAAAATATATCTTTTTATGCAGAAAAAATGGGTTTGTTCTTATCTTGTACTTGTCAAATCTATAGGATGAAGATAAAAAATATTTGATTAAATAAATAATATATATAACTTTAATATCACTAATTAATGGTAATTAATTTAATTTATTAGGATAAAACATCTTTTGGAGCATAAAAATAGTTTTTTATAAAAATATTCCCTTTATATTTAATTGGTTCATTGCAACTAATGAAATAATTTTTTTTTAATTTTTGTAAACAATAGGTTTTCATAAATTAGTCATTACTTTTCCTAACCACTAACTTAATGGTTTGGTTAAATATAATATTTTATTAATATATTGTTATTTGGTAAAACATGGTGTTTTGTGTAATGTATGCCAAGTCGGTACCGTGTGAAAGGAATGTTTGACTCAGTGCATCGCAAAATATAAATGAAAATTAATTCATTAAAAAAATGAAAAATGTCAACAAAAAATCAGGGAGTTACATTTATTCTTCTGAAATGTATATCTATTTTGAGCTTTACGATTAAAATTGTTATTCCCCACATTATAATTCATCTTTGGGGAAATGTTTCTTTTGAAGTGTGGGGGAGAGGGTCTTCATTTTTGAGACTATCAGTGATTTAAAGTAAACCCATAAAATTTATCATCCTTTATTATTTTTTAAAATTCTTTCTCAAAATGAGCTACTTTAGCCTTCATTATGCTTTTAAATTCAGTCTTTCCTAATGAATATTCCATACTGGTTATTAAAGGATATTTTGAATCTGAAATATTTGAGGATGAATGATTGCTTAATGAATATTATTACTAATTTTATGAATTTTATGTTTAAGAAATAAGTTTGAGAGTAATATATGATACTTTTTTTGTGGAGTTGTGATTTCAACCTTAAAAAACTTGAAGATTGAACTTCATCCTTGGGGACCCACTTTTAATAATAAAAAAATTTTCACCATATTGAGCTAATTTAAATGGTAGTTATATAGTCTTCTGAAGCTAGAGTAAAATGGGCATTTGAAAACCCATAGAGAACCTCTAAGACACTAGGAACTAAGTGTGTGTGAGTAAGCCCCTTGTAAAATTCTAATCCATGCATATTCATGGTGATAAGCACAAGTTACATCACAAGTTATATTTCAAAAAAAAAAAACAAAGTTCTTAGTTGTCAAAAACGAGTTTATTAAGGTGAGGGAAGCTTTTAACATCATTTTAAGAAGTGGACAAATTATTTATTTAAAAATCATTTAAGTTGTATCAATAAATTTATTTAAAAAAATAAATTAAAATTTTATTTTTGGACCCTATTAGAAATTCAATGTATAAGGCACATTTTGTTAAGTTTTTAAATCCACTTATATTTAACATGTTCTCACTCATATATTTTGATCTTGGATTTTAATTGAAGTAATTATTTAAGAAGATTCATATATGAGGCATGAAATCCCCAGAAGTGAAGGATTCTTATTTATTTTGATCTTATAGTGGGTATTTGAAATAAGGAAATACCTCATTTAATTAATTCATTTTAAAGGCCTAAATTTCAGTTTATATTCCTCTAATTTTCAATACATTTTATTGCTTCCTTTTTAGATGAATGTTAAAAAACACCTATATTAGTTTTTTTAAAATGATAAAAATCATGGTATTGATTGAGGAAAATAAATACTTAAGAGTGAGGAAATTTTTTTGTGGTCTTAAAACGCATAATTTTCCACATACTATTATTAAGTTTTTAATTATTTAATTAATTAGTTTTTCTCTTTTTGATAAGTAACTATTATATAATAATTTTATATTATAATTTGTTAATTAATAATTATTTTATAATCAATTTTTTATTTTTACATTCAAATTAATAATTATGAATTGATGGATTCATTTTAATCTTTTAAAATTATTATTTATTTCTATTTTAATTGTGACTAATGATAATTATTTTATTAAATTGTTAATTAAAACTAAATTTTAGTTAATAATTTTTTTTATTTTCAATATTCTAATTCTGAATTATTAATTAGATTAAATTTAATTAATCATTTTTATTATTTAATGTGATTTTAACTTATAATTTAATTCTTTAAATTGAATGTTTAATCAATTTAAAAATCCAATATAAAATTAGTCAATTGTTCCACATTTTAATTTTAGACAGTTTTTTAATATAAGATTAATTTTAGTTTTCTATTTTGAATTTATAAATTAGTTAATTGTTTTAATTTTTATTAATTAATTAATTTATTTAAGTTTCATTTATTTTTTTTGTTTAATTTAATTTTAATTTTTAAATTTAGTTTATTCTTCAATGTTCCAAATTTATTTTCCTAAATTAACTTTGAAAAAGATTCAATGGTGTCTTATAAGACACCACCAATGACACAAAAATGACACACCGTCACCTAGTCTTTCTACCCACTCCTCATCAAACAGGTTTCTCAGTGTGGGAAACCCAATAACAACTCATTTCTTTCCTTTGGGATTTTTTATCAATGGTGTCTCATAATTCTCCATCAGCACCCACAAACCATTCCTTGGATGCATTGTTGGAAAAGGTTGAGACATCACCGCCACTGGTCTTAAGTGACCCACTTATATTTAACATGTTCTCACTCATATATTTTGATCTTGGATTTTAATTGAAGTAATTATTTAAGAAGATTCATATATGAGGCATGAAATCCCCAGAAGTGAAGGATTCTTATTTATTTTGATCTTATAGTGGGTATTTGAAATAAGGAAATACCTCATTTAATTAATTCATTTTAAAGGCCTAAATTTCAGTTTATATTCCTCTAATTTTCAATACATTTTATTGCTTCCTTTTTAGATGAATGTTAAAAAACACCTATATTAGTTTTTTTAAAATGATAAAAATCATGGTATTGATTGAGGAAAATAAATACTTAAGAGTGAGGAAATTTTTTTGTGGTCTTAAAACGCATAATTTTCCACATACTATTATTAAGTTTTTAATTATTTAATTAATTAGTTTTTCTCTTTTTGATAAGTAACTATTATATAATAATTTTATATTATAATTTGTTAATTAATAATTATTTTATAATCAATTTTTTATTTTTACATTCAAATTAATAATTATGAATTGATGGATTCATTTTAATCTTTTAAAATTATTATTTATTTCTATTTTAATTGTGACTAATGATAATTATTTTATTAAATTGTTAATTAAAACTAAATTTTAGTTAATAATTTTTTTTATTTTCAATATTCTAATTCTGAATTATTAATTAGATTAAATTTAATTAATCATTTTTATTATTTAATGTGATTTTAACTTATAATTTAATTCTTTAAATTGAATGTTTAATCAATTTAAAAATCCAATATAAAATTAGTCAATTGTTCCACATTTTAATTTTAGACAGTTTTTTAATATAAGATTAATTTTAGTTTTCTATTTTGAATTTATAAATTAGTTAATTGTTTTAATTTTTATTAATTAATTAATTTATTTAAGTTTTATTTATTTTTTTTGTTTAATTTAATTTTAATTTTTAAATTTAGTTTATTCTTCAATGTTCCAAATTTATTTTCCTAAATTAACTTTGCAAAAGATTCAATGGTGTCTTATAAGACACCACCAATGACACAAAAATGACACACCGTCACCTAGTCTTTCTACCCACTCCTCATCAAACAGGTTTCTCAGTGTGGGAAACCCAATAGCAACTCATTCCTTGGATGCATTGTTGGAAAAGGTTGAGACATCACCGTCAGTGGAAGTAATGGTTGACGAACTGGTGATGATAGAAGATATAGAGGCTGCAACATCGAGAGGCACAAGGATATCTCTCATTAACAACATTCATTTGACACATCTTAGAGGAGAATAGATAATTGAGAAAGAGGAACAAATACCCAAAGAAATATATAAGGAAAAGAATTGGGACTTTTGATTGAGGTAGAACTCTTCTCCGTTGATTTTATTTCAATTTTTTGTATATCATATTGTTTTTTATAACCATTGGATTACATCGGTGGTATTAATTCTAGCCATAATTTTTTTCAAATTATTTTTCTATAGGTGTTTATAGTTTGTTAAAACTCCTATAATCACTATTCCGAGTGATTAATCTCTTGTAAAGGGAGAGTAATCCATTCATTTTTTGAGGATGTGTATTCAATCGATTTTCTGTGAAGAGGTTATCCTCATAACTTTTAATATTAATTTCCCCAAGCATTTTCGATAAATCATTTTCATCAACCTCAGTCTATACTTCTTTATTATCATATCTCAAATTACACTCTAGTTATTAAAAAACATTACTTTCTTATATTTACTGTTCTACATCAAAATATAGGAAAAAGTTTAGATAAATTTACACACTATCAACAACATTGGGTTATGTTTTCAAAATTAGGTCACTCAAACTGATTTCAGCCTTCCTTTAGGTTCAACCCTACAAACCACTATATAGTAGTTATTAGTAAAATATAAAATTTTAAAACTTTGAGATAAATTTAATGAAAATTTGGTCACCAACATCCACTAGATAACTGGTGGTCTTGGTGGTGGCCTTGTATGACTGCGGGGCTCACAAGCCAAATGGTTTCCCAACATTAGGCAATATGTGGTGATTTTAAAGATGGTAAATTTACTTAATCCCCTACCCAATATTTTTAGAGGGTATCCCCTATTCCTACCATATTTTTATATACATGGATAACCCACCTATATCCTCCCCACTCCTTCTTTAAACCTGTTGATTTTGAGGTGGGATTTTGAGGTTTTCTAGTGATTAATTCTATGTATCAAACTATATTTACCAATACTAATTTCATATTTATATCATTTATGATTTCATTATGCGTTGATTAAATTTCGTGAGATGATTCAACTAGATCATGGTGGAATAATCTGGGTCCCACACAGACTTTGCATATCCTAGTCAGATGACATCTCGAAGCAATGATCTCATGTCATCACATAATGTATTGGTGAGATATGTCACCATGGAGAGTTTTTTAATAAATTTTACTTAAATTAATTAAAAATATTTTAGAAATTGAAATGATTTTTTGGATAGGGAATTCATCTAAGATGGTGATGGTATCATGGAATAGTCCTTTCATGTACATTTGGTTGAGGTTTGGGTGATATAACGCCACTCAGTAGGTGTTTCTTCAATCATTCAAATTTTTATAAATTTCTAATTAAATTATAAATGGCTAAATTAACTATTATTTTGGTTCTAATTAATTAATTTGGGTTTATTAGTGAGGAGAAAAAGCTCAAATGGTGTGGTGGTCCTATGGTGGACCTTGGATAGGCTTGATGAGCCTAGGTGGAGCTAATAGGACATGGAACTAAAATGGGTTTTCACTTCAATGTGGTAGGTCATCCTTAGTAGTCTCTCTATGGTTTGATGAAAGTTATTTATGATTCATGTGATGTGTTTTCACACCACTAAATTTGTTGACCCAATTTAATTAATTAATTGAATTTTTTAAGAAAACTCTTTGTATAATTTAAATATCATGCCTTAAATGTACCAAACATATTTCCGAGGACATTCTATAATTTTTGCACTACCTTGTTAGTGTAGGCTTCTAGTGGTTGAGGATATGATTAAAATTACCACTCTTATGCCTTAGACCCCATTGAGGGGTGTTCATAGGTTAAATTGAAATGGTTATTAAATTGTAGAATTTTGTATGAATCTTTGGACACCTCAAAGAGGGATGGGGTGTAACGACATGAGATGGGCGGCCCTAGTGGTCCATGTGAGGACCCCTATGATATGATTTGCCTTGGTGTCTTCTCATAGGTTGGATAAAATTGGGTTGAGGGGTAGACTAACCTAGTATGACCATGGGATTTTTAATGGACCATGATACCCCCCTTAGGCCACCAATTCTGCAAACATACCCCATGTGGCAAGCTAGAACATATTCTATTTTTGATACTATTGATGAAATTGAAATCCTTTAAGATATGAGTGATGAATAGATGATTGACCAAGATAGAGGACCCCACATGTGTTTTTTCACTTTTTCTTGACCTAGGGCCTCTAATTGGTGCTCTAGTGATGGAATGATACTGAGTGAGTGCATTGGACATGGCTAGAGATGATTATGGGTGTCACCAAAGAACCCATACCTTTCATGTGAGATGATACGATATGGATATTGGTGACAAGTATAGTATTTCAATTGGAACATATTTAATTTTTTTTATAAATTATATGGAATAAACCTACGAGGTGGTCATGACACCTTGAAGAAGTAATTATGTGACATGGAATACACCCTCACAGAATTTGTGATATGTAAAGAAAATGCCCTTGAGTAGGTTGTGATATCTTCTAAAACATACACATGAATAGGTGGTAGTTATAATGAAATTTCTCTAAGGGGAAGTCATTACTAAAAAGGACAATTGAGAAGTACTTGATACTAATGGTGGGGATTCCATGATTTTGGATACATGATTATTGGTTTCAGGAATATGAGAGAGTTCCTTCCATATGATATATTATGGAGGATTATGTGTTATTCAATGGGAATGGTCGATTATTTTACATTATTGGGGATTTATATATGGAACCATTGTTTACAGGGATGGAGAATTCCCTGAGTTACTATTTTGGGATAGAGAATTCCATAGGTTGTTATAATATATACTAGGGTGGATCACACCCCTTGGTTATTTTCTACATATAGGGGTGAAATATCCATTGGTCATTATTATAGTTAATATGATCCTCATGACATGCTTAGAGACACTTCTACATTGGATGACATAGGTATGGTCGATCGGGGTCACATACATGATGATCAATGATGGTTTTTATTTATTTTAATTTTGGATTTAATTATTTATTTAGATAATTTTACATGCACATATCACTAAATTTCTAGTCTGTGAGACCATGTTGCTGGTCCCCTACTATGTTTTATACTCATACCTTTCTTAGGCCACCATTTCACTTAATTTTTCCATACAAACTATCACTTTGTTAAATCCATAGGTTGGGACAACTCTAGGGATGTGATCATCAAGTAGGATATATTAGATTTTAGATTTTTTGATGAGGTGAATCTTAGGGGTGTTTAAGATCCTATTGTAATTTTTATTTAGTTTTGAATTCATTTTTAATATGAGATTGGCCCAGTGGATGATCAGTTGGTAATGATTTTCTATATACCCCATTTAATTTTTTATAGCATGTTCGATTCATTTTTTTCATACTATGATGTGTATTATTATTTGTTACTTTATTTTTTGTGAACTTTGATACAAGGGGTATAGTCTCCTCACTGTAACACCTTAGACCATAGTATTAGTCATAAGCCTTTGGAATATGAGGAGGCTGACCTGAGTTCACGTAGCACCACTGATCTAGATGATGTTCACAATGATCCAGAATAGTACATTAAAAAGTGGTATCATAGGTTTGTTTTATTTGCTACACTATTTTGGATATATTAGATAGAATATAGTGAAATGTGTCAGAGCCTGTGTTGGATATCAGACGGTTGAATCATGAAAACCTATTATGTTAGGAATAACAGGTTACCAAGGGATTAGTATTGCTATTATTAGTGTTTACTATTATAGTTACATTATTTTCACATCATGTGACAAAAATTATTTTTATGTTTTTTGATTTATTAAGGTTTTTAGATCCTGGTCTATAGAGGCGTATGGTGTATGCATGCATCATTCTAGAAATTTAGAGATTCACATGAAATGTAGGAAAACTAGTGTGTTTTTTATCACTAATTAAAGAGTCCCAGTTATATAATGGTTAAAAACAACTAATATGAATTTTTTTCAGATAGTTTATTTGTGGAATTCTACTCATCTAGATCAAAATATGTATATTATTTAATTTTATGGTAGGATGTGTGGATCTATAGTGGGATTCTCATGTATTGTTATGATGCATTGGTACCCCATGCACATGGAAGGTGCAGTAAATCTATTTTATCAATGTAGCTATTGTATACCCATATGATATACCTCTTATGGGAGACTATTATATCAGTTTAGTTATTGAATTTGTTAGTAATGAACTAGATAGTGTTTTTCCTTATATATAGGAATTCCAGTATACTTAACCAAACAAAATAATACAATTCAACTATTATGGGTTATCTTAAGGAGATGTCAAAGTATGTATATACATGTTCTTGAATATGTGACCAGATTATCAAGAGGAATTCCTATATGTGGATACTCATGAGAATCAATGCCTTTCAGGATGATGACTAAGAATATATTTCATGATATATATTGAAATGAGATCATAGATTGGGTGTTTTGTCATATTAAATTCCATTTTATATTCATGACATGAGCATATATGACACCCCATGTGTTGTGATATATAGCTTAGGTAGGAGGAAAAGTGACCATAGATATGCGAATTTATGTTCAAGACCTTGGTGCCTAGTGGACACTGTGGGTATCTAATGAGATGGGTTAACCCATGTTTGTGAGTACCTTAGAGGTGTAAAGGAATATGTAGATTCTTGAGGTTCAGAATCGATACACTAGAGGTTTAATTAAAGTTATGGTTTTGGATTGGTAATGACTTATCTTCTAAATATTAGGAATATTGAGTGACATCACCTTTTGGTTTCATGGTTGGTTTCTAAGGGAAGTGACATTTGGGTTTATGAACCTTTTTATATATATTCATTTTAGTATGATGTGAGATAATGAGTAGAAATTCTTGTTTTTAAAAATATTATAGTCAGAAAATGATCATTTTATAGACCACAGATCAAGTGACGTGCTGAATTTTGAAGGGGAGTGATAAGAGAACACATGTATGATGTGAGTGAAATCACTATGAAGAATTATCAAATGGGTTATCATTTGAGACTAGTTTTAGTGATGCAAGACTCTTTGATTCCTGAGTTTTATTGTTGTAATTGGTCATAGTTTGGGTGTTCAAGACTTCAGTTTTGATTATATAAAGGAAAAAATGTTGTTTATATGTGGGATCAATTGAAATTTAAATTGATGGTGACCATGGCTATTCCATAGTCCTATGAGATTTTTTTATTTTATTATAGTCCTTGTAGCCTAATAAGCTCATGAAAGTGGCCCAATATGAGTGAAACCCTTAAGATAATGATCCAATATGGTGATATTTTCACTCAAGGAGTGGTATAAGGAGTCAGTATGGTGGGGAGTGTACCAACGACCATTTGAGTGTGTAAAACTCACTATGAATTGAATATCAATAGTTTCTTTGGGTAGAATTTCTATGAGTTTGGAATGAGTGATTAATTTCTGTCTCATATTAAAGCTCAAGTAAGAGTGATTCAAGAAACATTCAATAATCATGTTCATAAATAGATGGGATGTGGGCCATGGGGTTTGAAATTTCAATTTGATAAGTGACACGATGATAAGGACACTCCTATAGTGGGAGGTATGATGTGAGTCATTGTTTAATGAACACCATTCTAAAAGAGTAATGGATATATGATATCAATCATTATATGATCATTTAGAACGTTTAGGTATGGGAGAAGATAAATGTTGGATTAAATAGACCCTATAAATAATTATAGATATGAATTTTGTTATGAATTTAGGAGGAGTATGTGATTCAGAATCAAGATTAGGATTGTTTAGGATTATCCATATGCATTGGATCAAAGATATATCAATTCTCATGTCGGAGCATGATATTGGTTTTTTCTAGTTGGTTTTTCATCCAAGAAATTTCACTAAGAGTCAAGAATGGACATCAATGTGCTTGTTTGGATGGTCATATGATGCCTTTGGGAATTAAGGAATCATGGTTAGATGAGTTTGGTGACACGTTGTAGGGGTGGATGGGCATTTTTTCATAAGTTAGTTAGGGATGTTTGACTATCATTTCATATATTAGTTATTTTCGTGCATTAAGAAACAAATCAAGCATGACGTAGTAGATGAAATGGTGTAGTTTTATTCATTGTTTGTGACTTTCAAGGGAAATATGATGCGACCGTGAATTATGATTGGGTGATTAGAACTAATTTTATTTAGTATGAAATTGAAGAGAAAGAGTGGTACTAAAGTTGAACTAGAGATTTTATTTACGTTTGGGTGAGTATGTTGGAAAACAAATAAAGTCAAGCATTAGGATACCGATATTTTGTTTCAATAGGCCATTCCAATGGTGGAAGCAAATGTATCTCAAAAATGGTTTCTTTTAGTAAGGCCTTGTGGTGGAGAGCACCATGGGCCTAATGAATAATTGGATGAAACCTTTATTTCCAAGTTGGAAGGGCTTGGGTAAGTGCCTTCCCAGTGTTTTAGTCATGTGTTATGAGAGTTATCTTAGTTTTGGTGAATTAATAATATTGAATTCAAAGTATATCTTCAGAAATGTGTTGAGAATTTAAGGATAGAATGAGGCTATTTGTCTTAGAATTAATGACTATAGTAGGTCTGTATGTTTGGATGGTTAACCAGTGATAATATTTTTAGGGAATATTAGTGTTATGGTGGAGAATTTTTAATCCCCTTGTCTATGTATGATTCAATAAGTTCAAAGGAATTTTGAGTATCTAATTTTCTAACATTTATGCATCATGAATGAGACTTAGAAGTATATTATGAGAGTTTGATAAAGGTATTGGGTGTTTTGGATGAGGAATAAGGCGTGGAAGGTAGTTGGGAGGATTGTGTGAGAATTAGAAGAAGTCTTGGGTGGAAGACCTTTTAGTTTTCATCATTCTATACCCCCTGGATAGATAGTGAGGCATTTAAAGGGGTGAGGTTTACTAAAGCCCCCATAAGATTTTAGAAGGAGGATCTAAACTTCTACCCCTATTTTTCATGCATCATCAGCACCTATATTCTCTCTTCTCATCTTTCGAACCCATTAATTTTGGGAGTGTTTGTGACGTTCTCTAGAAATTAATATTATGTCTCAAGCTCCATTAACCTTTGGAAATATCCTTATTCTCTCATTTATAATTTTGGGTTTCTCGAATTAGGGTTGTTAAGATGATTCCACTAGAGTGTGATCCGATTCTAATGAGGTGTTTTATCAACCAATATAAGGATGTACCAAGATAATTCCTATAAGTCATTTCATGCTATTTCGGTAAGGTATCTCTCTATTTTTAATTTTTAATGGGTTTTCACTTAGATTAAAATATTTTGGGAATTTATATGATTTTAGTTGATAAGGAATTCACTTAGGATGGTTCTCGGAGCATGGCATGGAACTTGTACAAGTGTCTGGTTGTGGTTTAGGTGAAACGAGGTCCCTCGATAAGTGTTTATTCAATTATTAATAATTTTATAATTTTTTAATTAAATTAATTTTTTAAAATTAATTATGATTCTGGTACAAATTAATTTAAATTCGTTGTTTTGTGAGAGGTAGAATCTTTAATGGTGATTCGGGTTGGGTTTGTCCTTCGACGGTCTTAATGAGCCTAGGTGGAGTTTTTGGGCCATGGAATAAAAAAATTGTCTCAAATTAAATGAGGTCGTTGGTCCTTGGTACTCACCCTATGGTTTGATGGATTTTATTTATGATTCATGTGAGCTAAAGTTGTGTCGCTGATGGTATTTTGATAGTTAGATTAATTAATTGAATTATTTAGTTAAATTGAATATGTAATTAACTTTTCATGCAATAGATGAACAGAATAAGGTTACAAGGATGCATTGGACTTTGTGCACTATCTTGTCAACCTCATTCTCCAATGGATGAGTATGTGATTCATATTGTCACCCTTGAAAATTAGAATCCTTTAAGGGGTGTTCATATGTTAAATTGAAATGGTTATGACCCGATGATTGTCCTTGGACTCATTTGACACCTCCAAGATGGGATTTTTTTATTGAGATATAAAACCTAGTGGGAAACATGGGAACCCGTGAGATATGTTTATCTTTCGTAGATAGAACATAGGTAGGATGAACTTAAGTTTGGTTAATTGATAGACCTAGGATGTCCTTGGGCTTCTAGATGGACCGTGATCCATTCCCATTAGGTCATTGACAGTGTTTCATAAACCATGTAGAATATAGGGCCACATTATATTTATAATACTACCAAGGATCTTGAAATCCTATAAGAGACATGTGATGACCCAAGGATTGACTGAGACTGAAGATCCCAAGTGGTGTGTCTCCACTTTTGTTTTGAACCCCAGTCCATTATTGGTTCCCTAGTGATGGACCAAACCTAAGTGGGTGAATTTTTATTGGGTATATATGGTTGTGGGTATCACCTTAGAACCAATACCTTGTATGTGAACTGATGGAATGAGGATAGTGATGAAATATTTATGAATTCAATAAAACCCTGTTTGATTTTAAATTTTATAAATGATATGGGAAACACCGATGAGGATATAGTGACACTATTATCATATTCCTCGGAGGTTATTATCATGTGATATAGAATCTTACATCATATAGGTTGTGATATGTATAGAAAAAAACCATGTAAAACTTTTGGTGTGTTATAAAGGAAACACCATAATAGGTAGTTTCTATAAAGATAAGACCCTAAGGGGAGTTCATTATGTAGAAAATGAATATTGAGGTAGTCTTGATACTGTTGGCGGGGATTCCATGTATTTTAGCCAATATTATTGGTTTTAAATATATCGGAGAGTTCCTTTCACATTATAGTTATTAGGGTCTTGTGGGGTCTTAAGTGCGAGAGGTCTAGTCTCCAAAATTGATGGGGCTCTACTATTGGGGTTCATTGTATATGAGGATGGAGCATTCCCTAGTTTCTTTGGATAGATAATTCCCTAAGTTATTTTAATATATACCATGTTGGGTGATTAACCAAGGTCATTATCATCATACTGGGGTGAAATATCCCCATTTCATTATCATGGTTGGCATGGTCATCCCAACGTGCTCATAGACACTCTAGAACTGGATGAAGCATGTATGGTAAATAATGGTAATAGACCGTAGGATCAACATTGTGTTTTTATTTTTATTCTTTCAACATTTATTTATTTATTCAGGGAATGTAACATGAATATATCTTTGTATTACTAGTGTACAAGACTGTGTTAGTGATTCCCTACTGACTTTTTTACTCACACCCTACTTGAGCATCCATTACACTTGGGTATCTGAGAAGACTCTAACTTTATTACAGACATTGTTTGGGTCTAGGTCCAATATTTCATCATTGATAATGGTATATAAGATTTTGGAGTTTAGGATGAGGTGAGTCTTGTGGATATAAGAAAATATTCTTGTTATTTTATTCATTTATGTATTAATTTTGTATATGTGATCGGCCTAGTGGGGGATTAGTTATTTATTCTTCTTTGTATGCTATATTTCATTTTTTATATAGTATTTATTTTATTAATTATTTTTTATACTCTTATTTGTATGATTCATGGTTATTTTATTGTTTTTTACACTATAATATATGGGTTATAGTCTCCTCATAGTAAAACCTTAAACCCCCGAAGCTAGTCAGTGGCCTCTAGTATACGAGGTGGTTCACCTAAGGTTATATAGAACCACATATCTAGTTAATCTTTATCGTGAGAAAGGATGAGATGTTACAAGAGTAATGAATTATCTATTTGAAATCAATCATATAAAATGGATTTTCTATCACTTGAAATATAAATTAGTATCTTATTTTTTGAAAATTTTGAGAAATATTAATATCAAAAAAATAAAATCCATATGACTATTAGAGGATTATAATATCCTTGTAAATCATGATTTAAGACAATATAGTCATTTTTTGGCATCGAAAAATTTATTTTGTACAATTTACAATGGAATCTATGATCACCCCCACTTGGATAACACAATTAAAGTGAAGGAAGAAAGTATAATTCTACATGATGATGATAAAGATGGGATATCCATGTGCTGAATTACTACTCACACAATGATGTATAAATATTTCTTGAAATAATATCTCTATCTTGGGATGTAGTATTAGGAACCCCCTACTGGAAAAACGCCATGAATTTCATCTATTGTTTGGGAAAAGGGGTTTCAAAATAAAAAAAATCTAATTTTGAAGGGAATTATGTGAACTTTGTTTCATTGGAAGAAACATTCTATAGAGAATAATTATAGAAGAGTGCATTGTTCATTTAAAATTAATTGATTTTACAACTTTTGGGGATAAAAATAGACATAAAATTAAAATTTCTGACCTTTGAAGTTTGAATTTTATGATGGTGTTTTTTAATGTCAAATAATGTAGCTAGGTCAATGCACCTAGGTATATACCCGCAAGTTATTTACCCATGGTGAGCTAATATTATCCCATTAGTGAACCCCTTTTACCCCTAGTCATATACTCAAGTTTTCAATGATATTAACTAATAAAATTTTCCATGCACTCCCATTCCATGCACCCATATATCCTACAAAATCCATGTTCTCCAGTCATTCATTTTCTATAAATAACACTCATGCCCACCATTTTTGGAACTTCGTAGAGAAAATTAAATGAAATAAAAATATATGAATAACTAGTCCCTCCCATTGAATTAAATTAGGTTATTAAGAAAAAACCCAAGAGAAATAGTTAATTTTTTGGGTAATTAAATAACATGAAAGTTTAACAAACGAAGGCCTTTATGAAGGTACACTTCACTCAAAATCCTAAAAAATTAGGTGAAGGACTCATACTAGGAAATCCACACCAATTCTCCGTATATATAGATCACTCATTAAGAATAACACTGGGGAGACACATTCACCATGGTGGATCATAGGGTAGAACATTATCCTAGTTCCAAATCATGGAGACACTTCACCCTAGTTCCCAATTTGAGAAAAACTTTTCCCTAGAATTCTACTATAGAAACACTTCACCTTACCTTTAGACATGGGTGAAATGTTTCCCAACTGAACTGTTAGGGTTCCATATTCACCATTCATGTCCACTAGGGAGACATTTTTCCATTGTTCTTCACTAGGGATATCATATTTCCTTAGCCTCACTAGGGCTACCACCTCGATCTAACCTCACTTGGGAAATTACATAACGTTAATCTATAATTGGGTGAAAAAATTTCCATGGTATCCATACAAGAAAACTATTTTCCCAATTACTTATTTGAAACCCATATGAAATCCTCATAGACACCTTCTTCAATCTGGTTTCTCAAAAATTATAACAATATTTACTAAATTACATTATAGATATATTTTTATATGTAATTTCACATTTAAATTGGACATAAACACATGGCGATTTTTTGATAGTTTTTACATTTTAAAATCCCACTTTTTTGATTTTGACTACGAGAATTAATATTAAACTAATTAATGAAACTTATATGTTATGAATTTGGTAAAATAGACTTCATTTTTGAATTTGTAATATCAAAATTATCAAAGCGTGAATTTTTGGTATTTTTCTGTAAACTTTCAATTTTTAATGAATAGTGAAAACATTGCGTTATTGTTTAAAACTAACATTTTATTTAAACAATTATTTATTTTATGTAAATTTATTTTATGTCAAAATAGATACATAATACCTATATATGTCCAATGTAATTAATTGGAGTCATTTTATAATAAGATTAGATATATAAAATTTTATTGAACTTTTTACCGTCTTTTACCGACCTTCTAGGCACATTTGAAAATTTTCATAAAACATAATTTTACTACTTCTGTGAATTTAATTTCAAAAATAAATAATACATGGTTAATTTAATTAAGTAAAATTTGGTTCAATAGGATGAAAATGATTTTTTATGAATAATAACCTTTGAATTTTATTTACCACGGTTAAAATTAAATAGGGTAATTAAATGTAAAAATGATGTTATAATTACCCTAACACATGCCCAAATTATATTATATAAGTTCTTTTTGACCAAAATCAACCTTATGAATAATATATGAACCTCTTGAATCCACTTTTATTAAATTATGACATATATTATTATTTTCTTTAAAGAATAGTTAAAAGTGTAAAATTCAAAGTTTAATAACTAAATCATTTTTAATATAGGATTATAAATAATATAAATTTGACTATAAATATTCATTATAAAGCTAAAAAGATTTTCCTAAATCATGGTATTTTATTTATAATTTTTAGAAGTTAAAAAATTAAATTTATTTATGACACAATGATGATGTAGTAATTACTTTATTATTGAAAGATTAAAATAATTGATGTTATAAATATCAAAATAAATGTAAATTGAGACTTTGGATGCATTAAAAGAATTTTATTGGTTAATAAGACATGTTAGGGTTGATTAAATGATTTTTTTTCTAAGTAATAATGTTTTTTTGACTTTCACAAAAACCAAATACTAAATAGTGTCAAAATTGACATTAATGAGTTTTTAAAACAAATACTATTTTATTAAATGATAAAATACTCATAAAGATATAATATTTGGCCAAAGAACTTAGATAAGATAAGATATGTTAATAATGAACAACTTGGGGTTCTCTTGGATTTTTATAGTAAGTTTATTAACCATTTATTATAATAATACAAGAGGACATGGTAAAAGTTAAACTATTTAACTAAGAGTTAAATCTAAAAGATAAGGTTAATATGGTGAAACAAACTTATCTAAAACATATTTTATGAGATGGTTTCGACTCATCCACACCTTAAATACTAAATAAATCAATTTGGAGCCATTATAGACCGAAAATTATTTTATAACAAAATAATATTTCAAATTTTTCCAAAAGTGACCCTCACCTCTCTTATAAAAGGATACTTCCCCTTCTCTCAAAATCACACCTGTAAAGCCACTTGTATCAAAAAAACCCTAACCAAATATCCACCCAACTTCTCTAAATTCAACCTAGAGACATTAACTTTATAATAAAGCTAACCTAAGGATCCCTTTTGTTCAAATCAAAAGGAAACACCCAAAGAAGAGGTAATTATTTTATCACCTCTTTCATAGTTCTTTTCTTCTTCCACTTTATTTTTATTTGATATTTCTATAGCCAAATAAAAATTCCAGTACCTTATAAATACTTTGATGTTATTATAAATATGTTACAACCATATAAATTATTATTTCCATCCTATGAATGATAATTTCACCATGTGTGCGTAAGAACGACTTACCGTCTCCACGCTGTGGTGTAATTTTTTATTCAACACTATGTTATTTGGATGGGTATAATGATGAGTAATATGTATATAAATAATGAAAATACCATGATAATTTATCTTTAAAATTAACATACCATCCAATTACACACAATTTAATCATTAAAGAAATCATATCATCACTCGTGTGTACGTACAGCTTACCATCTCCACGACGCGATGAGATTAATTTCCACGTTCACCATTCAACGATGATTATAAAAATATATATTATTAATAAGTATGTAATATATGACATAATAATTCTACTGTATATATATATATATATATATGTACTTACATACATCTTATTCACTTACTTCCGTTCAATACGATATGAAAATGGAAACAACGTTTATGCGTACATACGACCTACCGTCTCCATAAATGGTGTTTTCTATTTCATATATCTATCTATTATAAATATTTATATTCTAAATATATATGATATATAAATAATGTTTTATATTATGAAATTATTTAAATCATGATCTAAATGATACGATCAAGAATAGCAAGTTAAAACACGTACGATAAAGAAATCAATTATTATCCGAAATGTTAATTTAACATGGAAATAATTATTAAATGTCTAGTATAAAGTCATAAATGAATAATTTATGATATAATAAATATTAATATGGTTCTGTTATAAATTAAAAACATACTATGGTCATTATACAGGAGGTTAAACATACCCTCGACCGAAGGAAAGTACAAGGTAAGGGTTAATTCCTCAATCTCATTATTTTGCAAGATTGTTTATGTGTAAGTATTTTCTGGGACATATTTATTATCCATATTCATGTTTCATAAAATAAATTTTAAAATGATTATTTTAAGATAATATTTGACTAAAACAACATTTTAAATGTTTCAAATATTTATTCTTCTAAATCTTTCTCATTAATGTCCATGTTTTGAAAATAGTTTAAGGATTTATTTATATGGACATGATTGTTTTAAAATGTTAATTCCTTTAAAAAGTTTCAAAGTGGTATGGGACAATTTGATTCAAAAATATCTTTTAAATGACTTAATTTATAAATATGTGACTTTTAAATGTTTTCAAAAAAAGAGATATTCCTCTACAAAAGTTTTACTGATCATTTTCAACTATGTCAAAATCCTTTACTGGATATTATTCTTAATTAAAGTTGATTTATTATAATAAAATATTCCATATTGTATTGAATGAGTTATGATATTTTTGACCGTGGATGCACAATTTTTATACCCTTCATGGTTTATTTTTGATGTATTGACATTTGGTATGCTAGTTTTAATACGAATGTTTATGTTATGTTTCAAAGTTTTCATATGAGGAATGTAGTGGAATTAGTAAGTGACGGGTGGATCCCGCTATAGCTCCTCGATGAATCAGTAGGTCTCATGAGACAAATTAGTATCTTGGCACAAGGCATTAGCAAAAATTTTATTTGTAGTCCTGGCATGAGGCCTTGCCTATGCGGTAATGATGTCCGGTGTTAGGCATTCCCTCATTATGAAATTAATTATTACATGTGATTATTCTAATAGTATAATATCCATGTGAATTTTTATATGGTAATGTTTTATTTATTTTCTCCATATTATGTTCAGGTTTATGTTTAAAAGGATTTTGTTTTTGTTACTCATCTTTCCTTAAAATTTTATAGCTTTCGCTAAATTATTTACCCTTACTGAGCATCTGTACTCACCCCATTCTTATGTTTTATTTTCCCAGGATTCCAAGATGTGTATTGTGTTTGATATGTAGGGTTACGATAGAGGAATAATGGCGTTCTAAATGGATTATTTATGTTGTGTTTTATGTTTGAATGTGTAATGTAACGTTTATGTGTGTAATATATTTTTCAAGACTGCTAAAATGATTGGTCCTTCGGGGCTTGATTCCTTGTAATCATGCCAATGTATTAAAATAATGCACCGACTCTAGACTTCTGGGGTCGGGAAATTACACTAATAATAAATATTTGAATGTAAATAATTAATAAAAAAGGATAAATAATAAATAATAAATAATAAATAAATATTATTAAATTAGAATCAATAGTCAGTAATAAATAATAATTAATTAAAAATAATAATAATAAATAATTAATTTATTAAAATTTTAATTAAGAAGTAATATTAAATAATAAATAATTATAAAAATATAATTAGTTATTTAAAATAATTTTTAATTAATAATTTATAGGGAATTATTATTATGTAAATAATATTTTAACTAATTGTTAATAATAGTTAAAAATTATTATTAATTTTAGTGGTGGTTTTAAAAAATCCACTTCTAAAAACAAATAAAAAGAACATTTAATTCATATTTATCACCACTAAATAGAAGCAGTCTTTAATAAATCTCTAAAAATCAACAGTAATTTACTAAACCACCACTAAAAAAATAAATTGAAACATTTAGTAGTGTTTCTGAAAACCATCACTAAAAACTGTCGTAAAATGTTTTTTTTTCTTATTGTGTCAAAGATGGTGAATGAGGGGTATCAAAATATGAAGGTTTTCATGATAGGTATCAGAAAGACCTAGGAACGAGGATTCAATATGAAACATTCACCCCTTTTATACCAAATAAAAATTGTATGATGTATACTTGGCGGGTCATCCAACACACAAAACTCCTTTTATGTCTCATAATCACATTATATATCTCTATATAAAAACCTACACATGATAACCTTAATATTTTTTCATTGACTATATTATTTTATAACAAACAACTTTTTTCATATATCAAAGTCTTACTTTGAGAGATTAATTATTATTTTACTTCATAAAAATATGTCACAAACATGAATGAATAATAATGTAGAGACCACCTTTTGTAAAACATCATACAATTTTTATACTTGAAATATTTTAATAATTATTAAGTAAACCATACCTAAGAACATATCTAATCATATTCTATATGATATAGAACCTAATAAGAATTATATATTTTTTTTCACTTTTTGGGTTTTGTGAAAATCATTACAAATATATGTAATTCTTACCACATCTTCCTGAGACTATTTGAGAAAAAATCCCACTATATTCTTTTACTGAGTAACACCAATGAAGAATGGTGTTTTAATAATTATGATACTAGGAATCATATTCCTATTATTTAACTATTTTATAGTATTAAAATCACATTACTTCACAACACCCAATGTTATGATGTTAAATTTTTTTTGCTACTTGAAACTTTTTATAAAATCAACATCATCATCACTGAGCCTTTACTAATAAACTATTTATTTGATATCAATTTTTGGTATTAGTATGAAACACATCACATTATTTATCATTAAAATCACATAATAAAAACGTTTAAGATATAAAGTGTATCTCACATTTAATTCGAGTCGTAAAATATTTTATTTGTTATACTTTGAATAAATCTAATTCAATTAAAATTTCCACTTTCCCCTTATAAATTTTATTTTATCCAAAATATCAGGCTATGAAATACAAAATCTATTTGTTTTTAATAAATAACACTTATTTTAGTGGACAGAATTATGAAATGAACTATTGACACCCCTATATTATATGCTACTCTATGTGTATAGAGTAAATGTTTTAAAAGAACATTTTATTATTTAATATATGCCACTATTGGGTGGAGAGAATAATTTCCCCCATATTTTAACAAAAATTAGAATAAAATCTTTTTTTCTTAGATAAAACTCTATTAATCCTTATCTTCTATAAAATCATGTCATAGATTTGAATCAAATCCAAAACCATGTTTATTAAAAACACTGCATTTTTATTAATATTAACCATTATTTTAAAAAAGAACTCTCTTATCATATAATATAATGGGTGTGAAAACATAATTTATAATGATCTACTAGAGATTTAATGTGATACACAAAATGTAACTCTTAAATGTAGAAACCACTTGATCCATCACTTTAATGAAAATATTAATCTCTAAGCATTAATCATCTATCAATTTTAAATAACTATATAGATTTATTTTTTTTGAACACAATGTTAGTATTATATAATGTACAATACCTACAAATTAATTTCTATAACATGTATTCCTAACAAAGTCTATCTATGGAGTTTCTTAAACCCTTTCATGTATTTAGAACAATTTCTTCTCTAATTTCTAGTTTTCTCACATTGAAAAAACGACCCTTCCTTAGAAGCTAATTTCTTCAGATTAAAAGGAGCTTTGCACTCTCTATGACCTATATTCATCTAATTCTATACATTATTTGTTTCTTCCATTTTATACCATTATTTTTCACTTGATCATGGACCTCCCATATCTTGATCTCCAATACTCAACATATTTTGGAGGTTGTATACACTTTTCTTAAGATCATTCATGTTTTAATTTATTATAAATTTCTATTACCTTTCTCAAAGTGGTTTAAGAATGATGTATGTGGCCAAATTACACCTGATTAGTGACACTAGCTTCTCCATGTTATTTAAATACCCAATCATATTGAATATATGAGTTAATAAATAAGTACCCTTAGCCATATTATCCTAAAAAGTACCTTTAAAACTTTATAACTCTCATGTGTAGGTAGTTCTTTATAGATCCATTTTAGGTTGTCTATCATCCTAAATGAATCAATATTTTCTTATTAATTTTTAATACCATGATCCACAAAAACAATAATCAATGTTGAAAAATCAAGGGTTTACATATTATAATAAACTTTTTATTCTTTATTAACATCATCAATAGGAATTTTCTTGAGATTTTTTATCTCCAACATAAATTTTTTCTTTCTTATTTAAGAACATTTTTTATATTTCTTTACCAATCCAAAAATTTACATCAAATTAAATTTTATTTCTCTAATATTAATCTTAATGTAAAATTTTATGATGTTTATGATTCCACTTTATCCAAAATAAAAACATTTATCATGTAGGTGTCATGTTTTTTAATTATTTAATAAGGAGTTTTATTAAAAAATAACCCCTAAAAAATGGGAACACATTATTAATTTTTTAATATATATGTGTGTGTGTGTGTTAAAATATCAATATTTCAATAAATAATGAGTCATATTTGGTATTACTCTAATCAATTATATCTTTAATTAGGCTATAATTCCAATCATATCATATATAAATCATAGATAGTTTTGCAGAAAACTCTTTCCTCAATCTAATTTATGAAAAAACCAACTCTATTACTCTAATACTAGCCTATAGGTTTTCCTAGATAAGTGTAAACTAAATAATATGGAAAATATAATCACATAAACCTATTGGGGTCATGCATTACTTTTTTACCATACAAAGTTTAATCCATGGGAACCAAGTTTTTGTGTAAACCTAATCGATTGAATGATCAAGATCCTAACCTATTTTTAGAAGGAATATAACACTTAATATTTGATAAGGGATATTAAATATCTTATTTTTTATTACATATATTCCTTTTATGTATGTATTATTCTAATTATTTAGTTGTTTTAAATCCCCATTCCTTCAACCAAATCAATATGTTCTCACTATTTTAAGGTGTAACTGTGTAGAAAAATTATAATTTTTTAAAAATATAAATTAAAAAAAATATATATATATTCACACATATGTAAATTCATCTCATGTGCAAGGTATGTGAAAATGTTTCATATAATGGATTATAATTTTATGAAATCAAAAATACACACAACAATAAGCATACTGCGATAGTAATCTAGTCACTAACAATTTAGCATATTTCTTAACACTTTAATTAGTGAAAGATCTCAATTAATATAGCACTAATCATTATTAATTATTCATTAGATACCTCAATTTCATTATAATTATAAAATCCAATATTTTTAAAATATAATTAACTATAAAACTCAATTTTATCACTCATAAAGAATCCAAAGTTAATGAAGAATAAATCTAACTCACTTATAAAACATAGAATATCATTCCATAAATTCATGAATGATAATTTAATAAATCAACTTAAACACATATTTGGTATATTTTAAATCAACAATTTGATTTAGAATGGGCCCTCTAATGAATGTTTTTTATAATTTTAATATAAAATTTATTATTTATATCATGAATACAACAAGGTTCAATGATAAAATGGTTTAACATTGTAAATAATTTTTCATAGTGAATAAATCAAAGGATACATAACCCAATGTATAGTGACATGCCATTTTTTATGGTTACACTATAACCATGAATATTTTAGTAATACAATTTTTATTAGCTAATCCATTTTTGGTAGAACATTTAGAAGTCACCCTCCAAAAATTACGATGTGGTCCGATTTGTTTATTATGTGGGTTCCTAATGAAATCCTAAACCATGATCATTTTAAAAAGTTAACCATGACATAGTGTAATAATTTTATGTTACTTTTTTCCTTAAACTTTTCTATATCCATTTTTCATAGAATATGATGTTGTTTTATGACATTAAAAAGTCTAGAACAATTTTACGCTAATATTTTTTTCATGTTTTAGCAATCACTGTGAACTATGGTCAATTTCACATGAAAGAAGCCATTGTTAAGAAAATTATCATATCTATAGATTATTCATTCATTCAAAAAACTAAATTACATAGAATGATATCATTCTAATCGGTTTTATAGAAGATGAAACTTATCTAAATACATTAGAAAACATGAACCAAATCTAATTTTTCATTGGAACGTTTTTTTTCATTTTGGAGTTAAGAAAAAAAATTATAAATAAAATACCTATTTATTTTAATACAATTATTTCTATTCCCTTATACATAATCTTGTTAGTGATCACTGAGATATAGCCAAAAAATACTTATTTAATGGGTACCTATGATATTTTTAAAATAACACAATTCATGGTAAGGATCATATTTTACTCAAAGTTTAATGGAACCATAGGTTATATAGGGAGATATAATAAACTTGTGGAGAATTAAAACCATATATATTCCCATAATAACAAAACTCAATCCACTACATTAGTGAATCCAAATACTCACCATGTAATCTAGGCATTTATCCATTAAATAATTAATCTTTTATTAAATTATTTGGGAGATATAATATTTTTAACTCTTGGATCTCCCTTTAATGATTAATATTTTAACATATAAACTATTTATTTTTATATTAAAACTCCTTAGATCATCATTATGTGATAATAAACATGTCATGATATCATAAAGGAGTATAAGTCATAGAATCACATCCCAAAATAGCCCATGATATGGTCTAAACAATAATTTAATGGTCTTGATGCCAATTTATATTTAAAACAATGTGGTTTTACAGAATCAATCCATACATAGTTATATAAATGGTATACATACATCATTATATATGAGGATAGTGAAATTTTTTTGACATATAATAATGAAAACACATTCATTGATTAGGTTCCCTAGAGGTCTATTTAAAGATCCATCCCACACATAATTGAAAATGGGATGGAATAAAGTAGTTCTATAGTAAGAGTGTAAAAGCATAATACCCTATGTGAATTTCTAATTGTCTCAACATCAGGGTAGAATGAGGAATGAGATGAAAGTGAAATTTTTGGGTTATCCTATGATAGAATATTAACGAGTTTCTATGTACTTTGTAATAACTACAATCAATCAACAAATAGTTTTAGGAATGGGTGGTTTTATCCCAATATAGAACAACTATAGGTATCCTAACCTAAATAAGAAGACCATATAATTGGAATTATTACATAGATCAGACTCTTACATATGATTATTTCTATATTTTGTGGTTATGAGAACAATATAACTCTAAGAATCATATGTTCTTATGAATCATACCTTGTGTAATGATGTTTATGGTCATGAGACTTGGACAATATTTCATACATTTTAGATTCACAAATGAAAGAAATTATGAATCCTTTATAATGTTATATGACGTATTTCTTGAGAAACCTAAAAATGGTGGGAGGTTTAATGAACTATCCATCCACAATGATTATGGAGTATGATACATTGGAGTAAACCTTATGTATAATATGATCCCCTTCCGATTTAGAATCCAACCACAGTGGTTAATTCTTAGGTATCATTGGTTTCTTTAAATGTTACACCAATTCTCTTGAATAAATTATCCAATAAAAAATTTATATTGAATACTCGAGCTATAAAATTTTTATGAACATCAAGGTTGTATAATGCATGAAACGTTTTCACATAAAAAAGATACAATTAATTATAATAGATCTATATCAATTCATCCTTTGTTAGTTGGTTAAAAACAACTATTTCATGAAAATGATAATGGAATTGAAGAGGGAAAACCACCTCAATACCTCAAAATAGAAAATATGGGTTTACCTTCATTGAGTTATGGATCATGGTATGGTAAGGAAAAAAAGTGGATGAGGATTTTATCGGGCAATAGACTATTATCCATGTCATCCATTTTATATGAGATATTTGAAAATATCTTATTGAATTCTTATATCTAACCGTTTATAAAGAAAATATTGTGGGTTGAATTACTCAAGTTGTTATTGTACATATATTAAAACATCTTCAATTTATAATCCTGTAATTTAATACCATTATCTATGAGAATTTTATGAGGAAGTCAAAATATGGTTATGATAGTAGGATTTAAAAAATTTATCACAACATTTTTAATATTCTCATTCATGTGTATAGATTTATCCCACTTGGAAAATAATTTACTGGTAGTGATGATGAAATATAACTACCTAAAATTGATACATGGAATAAACATATATATTCTGTCCTCCATATATAAAATATCCAAGAGTATTTGGATGTATAAAACACCTTTGAGGGTTAATGAATAATTTTTTTGTTCATCTCACAATCATGAAACCTTATTTTTAATTCCACATAATCATTTATTATATAAGTCCAGTAGTAAACAAGTCTCTTGATTAAATTAAAGTGTTTGTTTCCTATTTTTTGTGCACCATAGGATTGAGCATAGATTTCATGTATAATAGTTTTGGTATCATCTATTTTAATATACCTTATAGGAACCCATTTAAGCATCATTTGTGGAGAACCTTTTCAGGAAATTTGGTAATCATTGGGTTCAAAATTTTCAACCCCTAATGAATTTTTTCCTTTATACTTTTCCCTTATATAATAAAACAATTTTTATGTACTCAAATATTTGGTACATCCATATAGTTGTTACATCAATTCCTGATGATGAGTGTCTAACTTTAGTTAGAGTGGTATAAACCAATTTTATCTCTTCTATATACATATTTAAAAAAGGTAGAACCACTCTTCATTATATGATGTTGATAAAATTTCTTCTTAATATAGATATACAAGAGTTGTTTACATATTAGCTAATGCATCAGATCAAAAATAATGGGAATGTAAAATATGGTATAACACTAGATTTAAAGTAAATTAAACCATAATCCTCATTTTTATTCAAGAAAATTTATCAATTCCTTATTTTTTGATAGATTACATCCTATTTACTTTTTCATCAATATATCTAGATTTCCTTTGATGTTCAACTAGGTTTCCAGTATTTTCAAGTAAAACTCTAAGCCCATAATATTGGCTTGGTGATCTAACACATTATTGATATTTCTATTTAAAAAAAGAAAAAACATAGTAAGAGAGAATTCATTGGAGACATAAACACTACCACTAGATATACTCAGTCGATATTAAGGTTTTTCATCTTATCATCAATTAGAATTTTACAATTACCAATAAAGTATATTTACCATGTCTGAGAATTTTCTTGATTTGGGAAAATCTATTAATTTTTTATAGGATATGAGAAAATAAATTTGAAATCTCCTTCCATTTAGTTACCATTAATGTTTGTGGGATTTATAGTATTATCTTTATTTTCCATTAATAAATTTTAATTCCACGATGATGAAAAAAATTAGAGTAATTTTATTGATATATCCCAAAATAATAATTTTAATAAATTCATTTTCAAATTGTGTGAGTGATGTTTAGATAAAAAAACCTATAAATTAGTGATATGGTCTAAAAAGCCACAATATTTAACAAATAAATTATCAAAAAAAATTCCATGGGTTTTCAAAGGTGAGGCTTAATAATATAGTTGATTTACCTTTAATAAGTTGCTCAAAACTTTTAATTATAAAAGGAATCCCAATTTAGTAATATACTCCTTATGATATAATAAAGTTACTCTCATCATTACCACCTAGTTTTATTATAATTTTATTATATATGGAGTACCTATTTATGATGGATAAGTATTGAAAACTAGTTTTACACTAACAAAAATATCCATAAATGAAAAATTGTAATTATACTTTGGGAAATGAAGGTTGAGATACCATAAGTTGATACAAAAACCGGTTTTCCATTTTTCTTATGGATAATAATTAAGTTATCCATCCATTTGGGATATTAGACATCCTGATTGAAATTTACCTTGATCAATTTTCCACCTTAGTCTACACTATAGAATTATCAGATTGGTGTATTACTCTCATTGTTTATTTATAAATGCAGTAATTAAGTGACATGACCATGATTTTAGTCAAATGTGTAATGGAAGAGGGGGTGGGAGTGAATTTCATTTTAATAAATTAAAGTGATAAATAATATTGAAAATTTAAAACTAAAATGATTTTGATGTGCTGAAATGATAATGTGGAAAATTTTATCCGTATTAAAGACACTATAAAAGTTGATTAAATGAGTAAGAGTAGTAGATAGTAGATTTACTGGATTAATTCTATTTATACATATCAATATTGGATAATTACATTCATAAAAGTAGGGTGAAGGGAATAAGATTTGATAAGGATTTTGGGAATAATAGATGAGGTTTCATTATGTCTCCACACCATGATTAGAGATATATATATATTCATCCCATGATTTTAATAGTGATATCAAATGGGCTTACCTTAAATTTCAATGGAGATAGAAGGAAACACAAAATCCATTTATTTTCTAATGAAAATAGAAGAAACCAAATTCCCTTTTTTTGATGGAGATAGCAAGAAACAAAAGGTAGATGAAGGGTTAAGAACATAAGTTTTTCTTCGTAAAAATATATTAAAATTATGGTCTTGTATCTCAATAGAATGATGGATACAATTTTAGTGAGAAAGATAGAGAGAGAAGTGAGAGCCTTTTAGATGGAGATATGAATATTGGATCTTTGGAAGATGGTCTTGGGGAATGTTAGGGATTCAACATTGAATCGATCAGAGAGTTGTTTCAAAATTTCATTTTGGAGATCAAATCACCCATGGATGCTGGAATTAAAAAGATATGGTAACCTTCTGGAATTCTCCAAGGGAATTAAGGCTGAATAAGATCACAATAAATGCAATTTTACCACAATAATTTCATTATTGAAGTTTCTAACTCGACATCACTAGATACCTAGTATCCTCCACTGGGTAGACGGTGGACCAACAAGAGAACACATCTCTTCTAGAATTGGAACACGTGAGTTGGTGCTACCTACCCTGGTTCTCTATGGAATGGCACCTCATACAATTAATTCAATGACTTTAAATGGATATTCTAACGCCATTCCATGTTCTCAAAACATGCAATAATATATGTTTAATCCTTTAACAAGATCATCAATCCATCTTTAAAGGATTCAATTTATTTATTAATTTAATTCAAAATATATACAACAGAAACAGAAATCACTTAAATGAGACCATTATAAAAATATATGAATATTTTTATCCAGAAAACATCATGAGAGAGATAAAGGAATAATAATTTACCCCCTTTTGATGATCTCAAACAACTAAAAATTATATATTAAGAATTGATTGAGATTTAAAGATATATACATGAAATTGATGTTTTTAGAGATCAAGTTATTCAACATGCACAAGAGATAAAAGTAAATTAAAAGATATTCAATATGATCATGATTTAAAATTAACAGATATTCAACATACTCATGAATCTACTAAATTCTACAAAAAAAAAAAAAACAAAAATGTTTCTCCTTTTTAAATAAATCATTTCATCACCCATTGACCAAAAATTATCCCCCCCTTTTGATTGTCATAAAGGAAACTAGGAAGGAAAATAAGAAGACTAGTGTAAGAGGAAAATTTCATATAAAGTAAAAAAATTAATACATATAATACATACCAACACTTAATGATTACAAAATGATTAGAATACAAGCTTATAGAATAAGGACATTAAAACATTGATGTGAAATTAATGATATAACATTGATGTTCAAGTCATATTAATTATAAAGAAAAAGATAATAGAGAATATCAATATTTAAAAAAAATAAAAAAATTAGGTGTTTTTTGAAAACATATTTTCTATTGAATGAAAATATTTTAAAAATTAAATCAATTTTTTAAATAAACTAAACAGATGAAAAGAATAAAAAAAGAATAAAAATATATTGAAGAAAACTTCCCCTCTTTTAATAATGTAAGCTTAGATGAGAGATAGAGAGAAGAGATATTGAATTTATGTTCAAAAAATAAAATTTAAAAATTTAATGTGATTAAAAACTAGTTCCCATGTATACCATAATAATTTTTCATTGAAGTATTTAAATCTATGGTCCCCTCAATTGAATCATTTAACAATGAGTTCAAGTTGATAAATCATTTCAAGAGGTTGAAACACCATTTTTGTTTAGAAGCCACCATATGACAAATCATTTATTTTTGGTTGTGTAGTATTACAAAATATAAAAATAAAGTTATTTTTAGTACCTTTGAGGGCATGGAAGTGTTATATAATAACGATTGAAATGGATAAATACTCTTAAGTTCACTATGATTGGATAATATGGATTTAGGAACCCAAAGATTTTTGGTATGATATTTTAAACACAATAAAATATGTTACAATTATTCTCTTCTATCTATCTAAAAGGGCGGATATAATTTGAGAGAAAAAAAATGACAAAGGTGAGATAATTTTAGATGGTGAAACAAATATTTTATATTTCAGAGTATTTATTAGATAATCCATTAGATTCAGCATTGAATTGATTTTAGAGTTTTTGTAAAAGGTTATTATTGGGATATAAGGACTCAAGGCCTATATTTATAAGAATCCAAAGATCTTGGAACCTTATATAATTATCATGGGAAATTTAATCTAAATAAGACCACAATAAATATTTTTTAAAACATATTAAATTAATTACAAAAGTTTCTACCTTGATGCCACCCAACACCTAGTAGACTCCATCTGATCACCAATATTCCACTGGGAGAAGACTGCACTTCTAGAACTAGCACCATAAATCCTATGTTCCTTCAACATTAGGATGTTGAACTTATAAAGATATTAGGAGATATTTTCTTGACCATAAGTGGGCTTATAGGACTCCATATTGTATCTGGTGGGTCTTCTACTCTTCAGGAGACATATACTAGTTCACCCTCAAATAATGAATCCTATATTTCCTTCAACAGACATTGATAGATATTTCATCTTCTTTATATGTTATCAAAACTTGAGATAATCCATTTTTTAATCCTTTATAATGATCATAAAGGCCTCTTAGAATAATTTATTTAATTTATTAATGATACTTTAATGTTTTCAAAAGAAAATAAAAATTACTTTACTGAAACAATTCATAACAAAGATGTGTATTTCTAATCATGGAAACACCATAATAGAGAGAGATAGGTACATAAAAAGTGATAAAAATCCACTCATTGATATAAAGATTGAATTTTTGTATAGTGAATTATAATGATATCTTGGTTTGGTTTGAGAAATGAAATACGACACACCTATTCACTAGGATTACATATTATATTGATTTCTATTGGTTATAAATCTTCTTTTACACCTATATTTACTTGATTATTCTCAAAAACTGTATTTGAAATTCTATTCATAAAGGATCATGGGGTATTTTCAAGATCTTACTATTCAATAACATCAGGAGTCGAGGATCAATCTATTTTCAAAGTTTATAAAGATATTATAATGATATAATCAATCAAAGAGTTTCATTTTGTCTAACATATGAAAACATTTTTTTATTTGGTAGACACCATATGAACTATAGAAATAAACCCTATCAACTATATTTTCTATACAAAGAAATGTTTCATTTTATTAAAATTCCTTGTCTATGTTAACCAAAACATAGTTGATAATATATTCTAAAAAATATTATAAAATCTAGGATCAATGAAAATTCGTCATAGTAGATAATTTTTTTATTTCTGTATATAGATTCATGTCAATAAATAATTTTTCTTGCATAGCATAAGAGGTAAAAGTTATATGTGGGTATTTTTGGGGGAATATAAGGTTTTGGAGATTTCGTACGATTAATTGTGAGGGGGTTGAGTGTGATGAACAATTATTCATGTTGGGTTTACCATGTTTTCCTTTCATAGAAACTCCCAATAGTTCCCACATCCATAACTGAGTATGAAACTACTTTCAAATAATAGGTGACCAATTGGTGTTTTTGACCCAATCACACTTAGGAACTCACATTGTTTAAGAGTATGAGAGGTTGGTCTCATCACAACCTTTAGGGGGGAATTGTTTCTTCATCCAAGATTCTCTTATAGATTTAAGATATGTTTATGAATCTGTTTATAATATTGATAGGAGACCTATTACCCTAATAAAATTATGAAGTGTTGAACCCTTATATGTGTAGGGGGGTCCATTAATGAGTCCATCTGTATGTACCCATGTTTCTTCATAGATTTTCATTTAATTGGTATCTTCTTATATTTTGAATCCATATAAATAGGAACTTCAAAGTTTACTACCATCTATGTAGGTGATTAATATCACAAGTATAGGATTAAACCTTTATGAGGTGACATACATACCATTTTTATAATTGGAATCAAAATCCACATAGTTCATTGGACCCATGTAGTTTAACTTCATTCATAAAGGGTGTATATTAGAGAAATTAGGCAATGGGTGCTGAGCTCAAGCCCTAGGAAGAAATCCTATGTATCCTGATTATGTAAGGAATCAAAGTTCCCATTGTTTAGTTATACAACCGGGACTTACCCTGAGGTGTATACCTTTATATGAAGGCTGCCATGTCATGATGATAAATGAGGCCTAGAGGTTGTGGTTTCTCTGGATATTATAGGGACATGATGAGAGTTATATGAGCATTGAAAATTCCTATGACCATTTTACCCATGCTCGGTGTGTGGAAAAATATGTAGTAAGTAATCACCATTACTGTATATAGATGTAGGAATTATGCATTCAGGAGAACCTTATGGTGTGTTTTATATATAGCAGAGAACTTATGAAAGCCTACTACATTTTTTGGTTATGGAAGGAATTAGAGTTATCATAGTTTAGTTTGTCACATGACCCAATATAGCCACTAAACATGGTTATCATATTTAAGAACATATTCTTCACATGTCCCTATGTTCTGCCTAACATATCCTAAATATCTATATAACATGTCCTAATTGTCTACCATACATGTCCTGATTGTCAACATGACATGTCCGAGGAGGTGAAAACATGTCATTATTGTCTTCCTAACATGTCTGAGGAGGTCTAGCTATGTCATGTGTGCCTAAAATACATTTCCAAGGACAATCTATTGATCATGTTTACTTTTTTGAAGGACATTACATAATCTGAATGACATGTTGGAGAAGAAATCCCTTGATCAAGGATGATATGTCCAAAGGAACTCGCATGATCTAGATTATTTTAATAGAGGATGTCAAATGAATTGAA
Organism: Viscum album; assembly: GCA_963277665.1. NCBI lineage: Eukaryota > Viridiplantae > Streptophyta > Magnoliopsida > Santalales > Viscaceae > Viscum > Viscum album. The sequence goes on along the minus strand of OY728159.1, from coordinate 1,140,347,615 downwards.
AAACTTTTATGGGGGATGTCACATTATTTGGTTGACTAGTCAAAAAGACATCGTGAGATCTGTATTTCTTTTAATGAGGTTGTCCCACTGTCTAGCTATTTTTTCTAGGGGATATTGCATAATCTGAATGAATTGTCTAGAGGATGTTTTTAGACCTGGATGGATTTTCCTAGTTCCGTCACATAGCTTGGGTGACATTTCAGGAGGACATTGTAAGATTTTGAAACAACATTGGATGACACCGTGAGACTTGGTTGGCTTGCTTGGAGGGAATCACATGATTTTATGGACATGTAAAAGGGACATAGGATGATCCCAGTGACATGTTGAGAGTGTCTCTTATTACTTAGAAGACATGTCCTGGTGTTGTCTCATGACCTTGTTAGATCATGTGTAGAACAATAAGATCAACATTTCCTTTTTTCACACAAGTATATAATCTTTTTCAATCATTATTCCAGCCATTATTGCATATGTGCCTCATGTTTTCCCTAATTTTTCTTATTTTAGGTTTATTGTGATTCATTCGACATGTGGGACCTCTTTTGTATAACATGTTTGGCACTCCATAAGTCCTTCATGTGATCTGTATGGTGATCATGTGAAGCACATATCCATGATGCATGATCCCTCAGTTTGTTTTATGATTTTTTTGTGGTGAAAGGCCTTTGCTATCACATGACTCATTTCTTTGAGAAGCCTTCTCTTTCACTCCTATTTAGTAGTATCCCTCATTCATTCTTATTTTTGTTGAGTGAGAGGGATTTAATGTCCTCTACACCCTAGTTATCTACTTCCCCACACAATGTGTATCTTGTAAATATGAGTTGGATTAGACAAAGGAATCTTGGTATCATTCACTTCACATGATCCTATAGTGGGTCATCCATAGAACCTCATGATGATAAAAATAAGTATAATGTTCCCCCACCCCCATGTTAATTGGATCCTGACAAATCAAAGGGATTTTGAACAAACGTTTTGATATGTCAAGGATCCTCCCTATGGTTAGGATGAAAAGTCTAGGAGTTTTCATGAGATCAGGATGCCTTTGGAAATACTTTCATGTGATTGAGGATGACTTTTCTGGGATCCTTCATAAGACAATGGTGGATTTTTAAGGGGGAACCATGAAATTAAGCCTTCATGTTGAGGGGTATCTTCATGATCAGTGGTGATAAATGGAGAGGTATAACCCGTTTCATTTTATGATCAATGTATCTTCCCCTCATAAGAGTATTTTTACCTTTTCCCCTTTTTATTTCATTATATATTCTACAAGGATATGAGATTTCTTGAAGTCATGCTGGTGTTATTTAGGATAATCATTCCCCTTGTCTGTGTTGCATAATGTAATCAATGATGGATCTCAAATTGACACATGAGTATTACCATAGAAAAAAATTCTTCTTGTCTATGGATCCATGGGGTCATATTTTGTTTGGATTCTTGTGTTTAAGACCCTTCTCATGATGAAGGATACAAACCCACATACTTTTATAAGGCAAGGTAAACATGGACATAAGTTCTTTGAGAGGAATTTTGGTTCACCAAATATTGTCGCATTAAAATCAAAAAATTTAGATGTTCAACACATTTTTCATATTTTTTTATTTTATTTTAAAAGGGGTTTTGGATTATTTTTAGGCATCTATTGATTGATAAGTCACGTGATTCAGTGGATCTCATCTGGAATACTTCACATGATCATCCTTTATTATCAAGAAACCTTCACAATAATAAGGAGACTCATCAAAGGGGATCTATATGATCAAAATAAGATCATGTGTTGTCCATGATCCATTCACATGACCTTCTGAGTGTTATGAGATTTCATGTCCTTTTATAGGTTATGTGACCTTTTTGAATCAAATACATTTTATTCTATTATTTTGTGGAGAAAATATTACCTATACTTTTGTTATTTAATCCATTATAGAATTTATGATTCTCATTTGGTCAGCTTTAACCAATGAACCCCCTCAAGAGAGATGTATACATGGATATAGTTTCAGTTCCAAGGAATGTAAATTCCCACCTCAGTCATTAGGATTGACTCCATTCAGTTTCATGGGTGATTCTTGGACATCTGGGTGACCATTTTTATTCCACAGAGCCCCTATAAATTGGAAATAAAGGAAAGGTTTATTCCACCAACAACTCAACTCTTAGAGATCTCTTGCTTTCTTAGGTCGTGTGATCCATTTTCAAGACCTCCAATCAATATCCCCTTCATAAGATCTCTATGTGTGAGCTGATCACAAGGTCTGTTTACAAGAACTAATATCAACACATGTTTCACAAGATCTATCTATGTTCTCACCCAACTTGGATACCTTTCCCTATTTTATAGTCAAACTAGTCACGAATCAATTCTCAGTAATTTCTTGAACATTGACTTGGGTCCTTGGATATATAGCTATTATATAGGCTACACAATATCTACTAGATTGGTTATGTGGTCACTGTATAATCATACGGATTGTGTAAACAACTTAGCGTAATTTTATTTCTTGTTATATGACTATCCATGTAGTCATAAGATGTTCCTTAGGTCATACTATCTGTTGGAACTATATCGGGTCATGTGGTCTCGAATCCACTCATGGTTCATGCAATTGGGCTAATGCTGCAAGAGTTATTAATTTAATTCACTACACATCTCTTGTATTTATAATATGTGATATTTCATTGTATACATGGATTATATCTCCAACATATCATCCATTATTGTAACACCCCGAGATTTTATGAAAAATATTCTTTTTAATTTCATTAATGTCTTGTGTTGTACGCTACACCAAAAGGAGCTTGCACAACATGCATCCCAACTTGATTTGCATTACACGCAATCGCGACCTTCTTCGATAGCGTGTGTAGTACGCAATACCGAGTTTCACTAAACGAGATATTATTATAATATTATTATGAACTAGCCGTTATGAATAGTAATACCAACTTTTTGAAATTTTATAAATTTTATCTTTCAAAATGGAAATCATTTTTGGATTCAGAATATCGAAATTAGCTTAGGGTGAAATTTTGGTACTTTTCGGATAACTTTCATATTCCGATGAATAGTGAAAATTACTAAATTTTAATTAAAAACAATTTTTTTAATCAAAATAATTAATAGTGATAAATTATTAATTTGAGTGTTTTTAAAGTATATTTAGAATATATTTTTATAATTTAATACAATGTTGGTCATTGGATGTAATTTCACATTTAAACCAGATATAAACAAGTGTCAATCTTTTGATAGTTATTATCTCTTAAGAACACGCTATTTGTTTTGACGACGAGAATTAATTTTTAAATTAATTAATGCAACTGATATGTTTTTAATTTGGTAAAATAGACATCATTTTTGAATTCATAATATCAAATATAGCTTTGGCCTAATTTTTGGTATTTTTCTGAAAACTTTCATTTTTTGATGAATAGTGAAACCACTAAGTGGTAGTTAAAAAACTGATTTTTTCATAAAACTTAATTTTACCGCTTCTGTGAGTGGAATTTCGAAAATCTGAGAGACACGGTTAATATCAAGGACTAAAATGTGGTTCAATGAGATGAAAATAATTTTTGATGAATAGTAAGTTTTTACTTTTTTTTTACCACGGTTAAAAGTAAATAGGGTAATTAAGGGTAAAAATGATATTATTATTATCCTAACACATGTTCAAATTCTATTAGATAAGTGTAATTCGGCCAAAAACAACCTTAGGAATAAAATATGACCATTTAGGCCCACTTGGATTAGATTAAGACATTTATTATTAATTTATTTAAAGAAGGGTTAAAATAGTTAAAATCAAAGTTTAATAACCAAATCATTTTTAATATAAGGTTATACATAAGATAAATTCAACTATAAATATTCCTTAGAAATCTAAAAATATTTTCTACATAATGGTATTTTATTTGTAATTTTTAGACTTAAAATAATTTAATTTATGTATGACACAATAATGATGCAGTAATTATCTTATTAATGAAATATTGACATAATTGATGTTATAAATACCCAAATAAATGTAATTTGAGACTCTTTATGAATTAAAATAATTTCTTATGTTAATATGACATGTTAGTATTGATTTAATTAACTTTTTTCGAACTAATCATTATGTTAGATTTTCACAAAAATCAATTACCAAATAGTGTCAAAATTGACATAAAATAGTTTTTAAAATAAATATTATATTATTAATTGTTATTATATTCCTAAAAATCTAAGGATTGGCCAAGATACTTATATCATGATAGGTGTATCATTAATGGACCACTTGGGGGTCTCTTGTATGTATATGGTAAGTTTATTAACTATATAATATAAAAATACAAAGTGACATGGTAAATGTCAATCTAATTAACTAAGAGTTAAAACTAAAAGTTAATGTTAATATAATGACCTAAAATTTTCTAAATTCTATTGTATGAGATAATTTCGATCCATCCCCACCTTAGCTTTGAAATAAATCAATTTGGAGCTATTGAAAACCGAATATGACTTTATAATAAAATAATATTGTTTTGTTATTCCAAAGGTGCCCCTCTCCTCCCTTATAAAAGGGCACCTCCTCCCTCTCTTTCTCACACCACTTTGAGCCTTCAAGCTCAGCCAACCCCTGCCAATTTATCTTCTCCACTTCCCTATAAACATCCTAGAGGTCCTGGTCTTCTTTAAAGACCAATTTTATTTCCCTAAGAGGAGGTCTCAAAGAGGCGCTTCAAAGAAGAGGTAATGTCCGTTACCGATTCTTTCAACTTTATTTCTTCTTCAACTTATTCTTCTTAGGTTGTTTCATTATAAAGTAATAAAATCAGTATCAATCATATAATGATATGTTATTATAAGTATGAAACAACCCTATTTCACTATCTATCCATCCTACGGAAAACGAAATCACCGCGCGTGCGTACGTACGGAATACCGTCTCCACGCTGTGGTGTAATCTATTTTCCACCACCACCTTACTTGGATGGGTATAATGGTGTAAATAATAACTATATATGATTATTTTAAAGTGATATTGATTCTTTAACAGTATACATACACTCCAATAAAATTCCACGATCATGGGAACGATATCATCGCTCGTGCGTACGTACAGAATACCGTCTCCATGACGCGATGAGATTCATTCTCAATGATTAACCATTCATAAATGATTATAAGGTATATATAATAAGTAATCATGAAATATATGACATAATAATGATTCTGTATTTATGTATATATATATTTATGTCATCCAATTAATTCCATTCAATTCAATGAGGAAACGAAAACAACGTTCATGCGTACGTACGACCTACCGTCTCCATGAACGGTGTATTTATTTCCATTTATCAATCTATTATGTATATTTATATTATGAATATATATTATATATAAATCATGTTATATATTCTATAATTAAGTAATCATGATCTATGTAATCATATGAATAATTACAAGTCAAAACACGAACGACAAATGAAACGATTTTACCCAAAACGCTCTTTAACATGGAATTTACAAAAGAATGGGTAATATAAAGTCATAAGTGAACCATATATGATATCATAAAAATTAATATGATTCTTTAATAATTCAATAAAATTATTTAAATCATTATACAGGAGGTTTGGATATGTACGAAGCATATCAGACCTAAGGTAAGGGATAATTTTGAAAATCTCATTTTTATCCGAGATTGCTTATTCGTAAGTATTTACTGAGGTTATTGTTATCATCCATGTCAATGTTTTATAAAAGTGTATTCATGTATTTTTAAAGTCCTTTTTACCCATTCTTTACTTTTACTACATGGTATGTAAGGAATCTTTCTTTTGTTTATGTTACGAGGTACTTTTTGACTTTTCCAGCAAAAGTACGAGAAGAATGTTTTTTTAACTTATACGGCATGAAAGGATTTTTACGGTTTTATAAAGCCTTATTTTCATGAATCTTCCTCAAAAAGATTTCATAAATATTTTCAACAAAATCCTTTTTTTTAAATTGCATGACATTTTGTGAAAAGAAAATGATTTTGAAGAAGAAAGGATATTTTATTCAAGAATTCATTTCAAGTGTTTTATCAAAACCATTTTTCATCTAAGATGACATTATTTCATATGTGCATGTTTCAAGTATAATGTCTCTATTATTTACATGGTTTCACTTTTCTTATTATGAAATTATATCCATTTATTTTATATGGATTATGTGACGATGGGTTGATGTTTATGAAACCCATTTTATTCTTTGGGTTATGATGAATGTTTTAAGTTTATTTTGTGGCACAAGTAATAATGATTTCATTATGATATGGGTGGGACCTATATCTCCCTACAATGCATTAGGTAAATATTTATATCTCATGAGATAGACTTGGCTGGAACGGTAAGTTAATCCGGTTCCGTATTACAGGACTGGAATGAGGAGTGAACTCGATTCAGAAAGAGACTTTTTCCACTAAGATGATTTTGGTAGCAATGCCTTGGATACTATTGAAATCATTACACGTGCTTAATGGATGCCACAATTACATGTTTTATTCCCATGCTATGTTATCATGATTTAGGTTTCATTATGATCTATGCCTTATGTACTTCCATGTTTTAAGTCGTTGCTCAAGATTTTGATGTTTAAACATTATGTTCATGTTTTTAAGTTCAAATGTATATGGTATGTTTTATTTTATCCATGCTTACCCTTACTGAGAATTTGAGATCACCCTTTTTATATTTTATTTTCCCCCAGGATTAAAAGAAAGGTTTTAGGTAAGGAAACAAAAAGTGGAAGATCTTTATGGGAGATGTTGAAGATCTTTCACCACAATTAGAAGATTACGTTCCAAGTTTCCAAAGACACTAAACTATTATAGTCCTTGTGTGTCTGTTTTTGTTATGTATTATGTATTCTGCAAAAGTAATGTAATATCTATGTACGTCAAGCTTTAGGTCTCTATAACTATTCTATTTAGAGGTCCCTGATTGCTGATAATCATAATTTTAACCCTTGGTATCTTGTACATCCTGACAACAAGGTTTTGAAGAGGCTTCTTTTATATGAACTATATAGCTACATCTTATCATGTTGGATTCCTTTATATGGATTTAGTCTATTGGATGATTCTATCATCCCCTCACCCCATTAAAAACTTATGTATAATCAGTTTTCATCTTTTAATTGGTTGTGGTATAGTCATAGGGGTCATCATATTTGCTAGAGAACTCACCTCATTGTCTAGATAGTTGTGATATTTCCCACTAGACTATTTATTATATTTAGAAGAGCATTTTTGTCTCCTCCATGAATAATATGAAATGTTGATGGAGCCTGAAATGGGACCTGTGACCTAGTTGAATTTTTCAGATGAATGGGTGTGACCATTCTTGGTGAGATAGAGCTGCTCATAATTTTCTGATCAACTACATTCCATTCACCTTTATGAGGTCTTATGGGTTTCTCAAATCATCATCAAAAATCAGTTAGAACTCCTTAAAGAATTGATTATTTTCTTCTTTCTTGGAAATAATTCATTTTATCTATCCCCTGAAGATGTAGGAATCAACCTCTAAGATTTCTACTGACTGGTTGGGATATATCCACTTGGGGAGTTGTACGACAAGTTCTTTCCTACTTTTGATGTTTGGTAAGACCTTTCTCAAACCCTGATCTTAGATAGGTACATGATGAATATTGTGAAAGGTATGTTAAAGAAGGAGTTAAAAGTGAATTCAATTATCTCCTTTAAAGATTGGGTCAACATATTTCTCTACTACATCAGAGCTTGATCGACAACTATACACCCCCACCGATACCCTTACCACCAAGCCTATGAACGGAAAATATCATATTGGGAAATCATTGATGCAAGGGAGTATACAACATGTGGTTATTAGGTGATACAAGAGATATCCTTGAGCATTAGGCTGGCCATAGAAGCTCAATTAGAAGAAGGGTGGACTATTAATTTATTATTATGAAATACTTCTTGATTTTACAATCTCATGGTTCATATTCAGTAAGGAAAAGTCTCCTAAGAGATCATCAGTCCTTTCTAGTTTTTATTTGGTTGGATAGGGTATAATTTCAGATGCAAGAAATATCATAACAAATTTGATATCCTTGATACCTAATTCTATCCCAGGTTGTTGAATATTTATGGGGTATAAGTGATGGTTCTAGGCCATGATGAGGTCACTGACATGCTTATCTAATATGATCATTTCAAATTTACTCCTTATCATTCACTAATCAGGCCAATTGTTGATAATGAAAGTGAGTCTCTTGATGCGCTGTCATACAATATCCCTCTTCCGGATAGGTTTATCTCATACCATGTATAAGATATGATTATTTTCAAACCATATACCATTGTTTCACCTACAAATTTACTTACATTCAAATAGTATCTACTCTTCCCCCACCTGACATGTGGGGAAAGTAACATCCTATGATTATCCTCCGATTTTTGTTGATATTTGAAGGTGATGATATAAATTTTGATTTTATCCTTTATCTTATAGGACCCCCTATGTAATTATCTTACAATTATTCCCACATTTGGTTGGAATCGTATGCGGGTAGTGTGTAGTATTGGAGGGTTCATTAGGTTGACAAACCATGTGCTTTACTGAGACCCTTTATTATAGAAATAATGAAATTTATTCAAGATTTGTGAGAAACTTTTAAGAAGAATCCTTATTTGGGAGATGACCATACCCATAGCGTAGAAGTGTTTTTAAGGAAACTAGTCTTTCCATGCAAGCGATAGATGTTTCATCATTTGATAAAAGAGTATATAAGAATTCATCTCATGCTTCTTCATTTTCTCATCCAGTCATTCCCCCTTATGATGTACCTATTCTAGCAGCTGAAGAGGAATAAAAAAATTGAAGACTAATAGGGAATTATATTCACACTTTGATTACTAAGAGTCCCCTAGAAACATTTCATGAAAAAGAGAAATGCCTTCACAGTATTTTTTAAGATCTGGGAGTGGACAAATTTGATAAATAACCACTATATGAAAATATGTGAAACTTTTTCCTAGCATGGAAATAATTGGATTCTTGTTAGAGGGGATTGTGTGATTTCATTGATGGAACTCCACTATGTAATCTAATGATGGATGATTAAGAGGTGTTGGAATAGATCCATCGAACAATATCAAGGATACACACACAAATGGGTTCCTTGACCACAAATATAATGAGACATGAAGAGATAATAGTTTGATCAAAGTATGATCTCTCAGTTTCATCATCCTCATTAAAAAATAATCAAAAAAGATTTTAGGATCTATATTGTTTTATCAAGGCCCTTCACTATTGGGAAATGATAGAAGAAGTGGGGTAGGCGGTGCTTCAGTTTCAATCAATACTTTTCATTAGACTCTTGATAACTTGTAAAATTCAACCAATCAAATCTTATTGTAGTCTGGTCACCAATGTTTTTTCCCTGGATGAAATCCTCATAGAGGGTCCAAAATTTGTAGATTACTCTTTTTTTCACCTTTTCAGTGAAATAATCCTCTAATAATTAAATAGTTTTGTCTAATTTTCATTCATTAATTATGTGTATGACATTTCATCATCCTCATGTTGTATGATTCATCAATGATACCCATTTTTTTCATAATACCAAGTGCACCTAAATTTCTAGTTTTTAATGCTAAAATCACAACATATTTTTTTCATGAAATTCCCCTGAATACCTACTAACATGACATTCCACATTGATGTATTTGCTTCAGTTGTCTCAAAATAACCAGATTTAAATGGATAATTTAGGTAAAATATATGTACTAGAGGGATAGGGATCTATATTTAACTGATTTTAGTGGGATTATAAAGCATACAATTATTTTTAATAAGGATATACGGTGGACCCCACAATATTTGTGTCTATTTATTTTCCTTTCCCTAATTTTTCCCAATATTAATTTATAAGATGTCTTAATGGGAGTAGACTCTGATTTTACTCAGGAATCCCTCTTATTGGTTCTTGGACAGATAATTCTTCTTCCTTTTCTATTTTATGAGTTCTCAATATTTTTTGAAACACACAAAGCTCATATACAGTGAGTAAAGACACAACAGTTTCCTAGAATTACCTTATCTGGTTTTCAACCTAGTGAGCATTGTGTCTCTTTTGATCGGCTATTTTATTATTTTTCATACTAGACCATTCATGTGTTGTTGTTTATGGTATTCTATCTTGGACCTTATATTGTTTGTAATACATGATTCAAGAATTAATATTCACCTTGAATTTTAAAATATTGAGGTAAGGACATATTTTGTGTAGTTTAATGCCATATGGTAAGTAATTTCTTCGATGAAATTTAACACCATGCAGTAAGGATTTCTACCATGTAATTTAACATCATGTGGTATGAATTTCTACCATGTAGTTCAATATCATGTGGAAGTTATTTCTGCCATGCAGTTTAATGTCACGAAGTAAGGACACCTTCTGTTTAGTTTAACATCATGCAGTGAGGGCGTAAATATTCTATACAGTTTAAAGTCCTTCTACTAGGACATAAAATGCTATGCAATTTAAATTCCTACAACAAGGACAAGATTTATGAATATTGAATACTGGGTAGACATTATAGGGTTTACCCAAAACTTAATAAGGTGTCTAGTTTCACCATGGTGTTTCCAAGGATCACGAAGATTAGTGTTCACTTCTTTCATGGAGGGGATACCTCTGGTTAGTCGATAAAATACCTTATGCATCGATGTCATGGTAAAACAAAGATATCCCTAGTATTTTATAAGGTATATGAATGATTTTTTAGGACAATTATGGTTTAGGGTAATAATATTATCGAAGTAGAGTCCTTCTAGATAGTTGGAATATGGGTGGTGTAATTCATAACCTCAAATGTTTGAATCAATAAACATGTAATGGGGAAGACATACTAAGGATGAACCAAATCACCCTAAGGTGATGAGTTTCATCATTAATAGGGATCTTGAGGATCTGATTCTCTTACATTCAAGGAGAAGATACCTCTAGTTGGTAGGTCAAAGACCTAATTCATTGATGGTATGTTCAAATAGATGTTTCCCCACTCTTTTCTGAGGGTCATGAAAGATTTATGATGAATCAAATGTCTGGGTGATAAATATGGATCTGGATTGAAATCTATATATGAAGGGTTATGGAACCCTAGGGTATCACATCTTTTTATGGATTGTCTTAGGCAGTACACATTGTGTTTTTTAGTCATGAGGTATAATAAATCAAAAGGTCCAGGAATGAAGTGGTTCATTACTTTTTTGAGAAAGGGGTACTATACATGGTGATGTAACATCAAGGATGTTGAATATACTTGAATATTTTGGTTATGGGGATTGTAAATCAGGCACAAAATTGCTCAGGTCATGAAGATGATATAAAAAAATTATACCATGGATGACCCAGAGAACTCTAAGTTTTTGAGTAACACATTGATGATGTTTGGGATCACAAGTATCATAAATCAATTTTTTTGTAAGGTATTATACATTTGGTTGATGAAAATAGGTGCATATACAATAAGTATAATAAGATATGCATAATCAAACAAAGGGTCCCTTGAAATCAGGTATCCTTTCACAAGGAGCATGGAAGGTTGTGGTGATCTGAGGAGATCAAATCATGGAGTGTGATTTATGGAAGATGTAATATTCAAGAAGTTTTTGAGAATACTAAAATTTGTGTCACTTCCTAGTGAACACATTATCACATTGATGATATGTGATGACTCATTACTCTAAGTTCTTCCTAGATAAGGGGGGGGGGGGGTCCAAAAATCATAAATTTTCATTTATTAAGGCCACTAAGTGGGCCCTATTAGAATTATTCATTATTTATTTATGCTCTTTCTTTTGCCTAAACACTGGAGATGAATATTTTAGTGAGAATATACTTGAATTATTCTTAGGAATCCCTTTATGGGTATTCAAACTCAAAAGTTTTATATCTATTTTACTTTCATTTTAAGGGTCTTTCGATTTGGATCATCCATATATAATGTTTAATGCCATACATATTTGACTAGAGTGAACACAATTTAAGGTTATGATGAACATGGACCTGGTATGAGGGGAATGTTTTAGAACAACCTAAATAAAATACCTAGGGTGAAGAGTACTCCAAAATTCATCTTTCTGGGAGATAAAAATGTTGTAAATAATGGATCAAGGTTTCTATTTCACGAGTAATGATATGAGATAATCATGTTGGGGATGACCCAAAACACTCTAGGGTGGGGAGTTACACCACAATAATGCTAGGGCTCACAGGGATAAAAACCCATTTTTTCAAGTCATGTCTCATTTGGTTGAAAACCAAGGGATCATATAATGAAACCAGAGGAAGAGATTCATAATAAAAAAGGTTTCCTTGATGCTAGGTTCCCTTTTTTGAGGTCCATGAATGGTTGGTGGGAACTTGAGTGATCAATACATAAACTGTTATTTATAGGTTGATCTACTTAAAAGATTAAGAAATAAACCCATTCCATGGTTAAGTAGGGTCAGTATCTTGGGATACTTTGATAAAAAATGATGATGGGTCATTGGACAAATATTTTAACATCATGTATTGGGGATGATTTTTTCATGCATTTTTAATGTCATGTTACTAGGATGTTTTCCTTGTATTTTAACATCCTATGGTAAGGATGCAAAGAGTTACCTATACAGGTCTGAACCATACACAAGGAGGGGGTCAAAATTTTTTCTTATGTCATGGTTGGATACTATATTGGAGATCCATGCATATCTATGTATCCTATGATGACAACATTCAACCCACACATTGTTCTGGAATGGGAAACTATCCAAACTGGCCTGACTCATACGAAGAGGAAGTATTGTTTCTATTTATTATTATTATTAAACCTAAGGTTATTGATATAGGAATCACTACATATTATATGATGATAGGAATCAATCCACACATATTTATTGAATGGAAAACTCTCTATATAGGTCTAACCCATACAAAGTGGGGGCATTGTTCCCATTGATTATTATATCTGGACCTAGGATTGGAGATTTGAGGGTCACTACATATCATGTTATGACTTGAATGAATCCACATATAGTTCTTAAAAAACTATATAGTTTAACATCATGCGATAATGATGTAGGTGACTCGATGTGAAAAGGAATGTTACGGCTAGACCCAAAACTAAGATATGGGAATCACTATATATCCCATAATTGCAAGAATCAAGAAACACATATTTCTTTAATAAAGTTGTGGTGGGAAACAAAAACCAATAATAGTGGTCCTTTCGGGTGAAGTACATGGTAATGAAATGTTTTTTTTTCAGTCAAGGGACAATACGCATTGAGTTTTAATGTCATGTGATAAGAAATTATTGGGTGACTTTTAAGGTCTTTCATCTAAGACTATGGTAACCCAATCGTGAACTGTCATGTCTCAATCATGTAGGTAAGACTTTACCAAAATTATTCTTCATATATGGGTTATTATTGGTGTGGGAAATAAGAAATGTAAAATCACTCTCTCACAACATAGATGTATTTAAAAGAAATAACATGGGAATTTTGTATCATATGGTGGATGGGAGACGATTAAGAATCAGGGAATCCATATGTATATCATTGAGGTGATAATCAAGATTTACATAGTTCTATAGAAACTATGCAATTTAGTGTGATGTAGGGAAAACATTACTACATAGTTCAATATCCTATGGTATGGATGAGTGTGACTTGGCATGAAGGAATATCACGGATAAATCCAAGAATGGTTATATAGGTGTCCCTACATATTTTGTAATATTAGTAATCAATCCACACATAGTTATTGAATGGGAGATTCCTTAGTTGGATATGAATAATACACAAGGATGAGAGAACCTAATTTATATTTTGTATGGATCAAGCTTGTGAATAGTAAATCAATGATGAGATGATGATTACCATGCCATCTAATGTCTTGTTGTGATAAAAATTTTCATACAGTATAACATCATGTGGTGAGGATGTGAGATGATGTACAGTTTAACAAATGGAAATAAGGATGTAAGATCCTATATCTCCCACAAGGTATGTTTTTGTTTACATTTCAGTTTAAGTTCCTTATTTTGGTTAAATTAGTGTTTCCCCAAGTTCATGTGAAGACCCCAAGGTGTTTCGGGGGTTCAGGACATGAAAGAAAAAGAAAAAGGGGGTTTCTTGGCATGTTTCATGGTTTGTGCATGGTTAGTGAAAACTGTGTGGAAATCCCAGGTAATCATGCTAGGGAGATGTTTTTGGATAGTAGAATCATCACACTTTGCGCACGGTTTGGAAAACTATGTGGGTAAACCGTGCGGCCTGGTAAATTTGGGAAATTAATAAAAATTCCATTATAGTATTATTATATTCCACTCATTATTTTCCTCCTCCCCCCTCTTTAAACCGTAGGAATGGAAAAAATCTCCCAAGAGCTCCCAAGGTGATTCTCCCTCAACTCTAGGTCATTTGAAGTACCATCAATTGCGGAACAAAGATCTAGTTAAGGATAATGACCCAAATACTTCTCATCATGGTTTAGGATATTCATCTAATTCATCTATCGATACAAAACTCTAAAATCCTTATTTTTCAGTGAGATTTAGGTTGAGGCTTCAAAGGGTGGTTGAATAAAGATTTACAATCTCGATTATGAGTGCATTCTCTAACGGATTCAAGGTACGTGGTCTATAAGTTATAGCCCATAGTTCATATTCATATTTGTGCTTGTAGGGTTCTATTATTGTTCTCCTATTGACATGTTCTTGGTGTAGTTGGAAGAATTTGGTATGTTGAGTTCTTAAATAAACAAATTAACCCTCATGATCCCCATGGGATGCATGGGGGATGACGTGACTATTTTAGTGCCAATCATGGCATGAACTGACCCTTTCGAATTGGATAACGAGAGTATAAGGTGTGAAATTGACTCATAATGATGTAGAGACTTAGCAAGTAGGTTAATTTATTTATTTAATGAGTTATAATGAGTTGTGGCTTGTAGTATCTAATATGGTTAAAGGATAAGGTATTGATTGGTTGACATTTAAATGGGTTAAATGGGATTAATGGGAATATGATAAGGAATTATGTTTACACTTGAATATGCTAAGTGAGATAGGCATGGGAAATGGGAAATGAGGATAAAGGGTCATGTGAGATAAATGATGAATGTGTTAATGGATTGAGGCATAATGTTAATTTCACATTTAGTTATATTATTGTGATGTTACAAATGATATTGGATATGATTTGTTGTGATGTGGTTAATTATGGTGAATGATAAGTAAGCATGTGCAATTGGCTTGATAGAGTGGGCTATAGACTTGAGATCCTACACCCACGTCGAGTTGTACTGAGGTTCTAGCTCCACCACTAAATGCACAGGTTAGTGAAGGGGATATAGTTCTATTACCCTAATAGTTGCATTCCACCCATACTGAGGCTTCGAGGTGAGGATTATGAGGTTATTATAATGTGATACCAAGTGAGATAAGAATTAATTTTTATTCCCATATTCCTGATAATATTGAACATACCTAATCCATTGAACACATGAAAAAGGCAGATTAAGCCATGGGATGCGTATATATTAAACCTAGATATAATGGCAGTATAATTTAAAAGAATATAGTCTAGAGTGACCTATTGAATTTTTTACCATTACTTTCCATTATTTATCACTTTGATGCACTATCTAATTTTAATAGATATTTTATAGACACCATTGGTGGTGGCCTACTGAGTGATACTCACACCCTACTCAGGCCACCATTGGGCACCCGAGTAGATTTCATGCTTGTAGGCTAGGACAAGGGAAATGGCCCCTATGTTAGAGAGTTGTGTTGGACACTGGACATGTATGAGTGAGGTTCCAAACATGGAGTCTAGACTATTTTTGGGATTTTGTTTTATGTATTTCTGTTGGGGTTTTGTTCACTTGGTACTGTAGTAGGGCATGAAATATTTACTATTTTATATTGTTTTACCTAGTTTGGGATTTGGTTATTTTCTCATGTTATTAATTGTTTCTTCTTGTTTCCAAAATTTAAATTGTTTTCTACTTTGTATTACTCTGGTAAAAAGGGTATCATCTCCCCACATGGTCTGTTAGACCCTCTCTGCTAGTCGACAACATCTAGAATATGGGGATGCGCTCTTGAGGTCATGTGGCGGCCCGACTCGGGGCATCGGTTTAGCGGCTCAAAGGTTGGGGACATTACAATGTGGTATCAGAGGATTTATTTTCTCTTTCTTACTATTTATGGGATGGTAGAAATAAGGTTAGGAAAGTGTCGGGCCTTGGTAATGAGCTTGTGCTTGGGAGTAGAGAACCCATGTACGAGGGAAAACCCAAGTCACCTAGGGAGGGGATTGTTGTTCTAGTTGTGTGTTGTAATATTTCATGAAATTTGTCCATCAGGTGATACACTTGTTTTGTGATTTGATGGTTTTTTCATATTTACCTCATGGATGGAAGGGTACGAGGTTGTGCATTAATTCATCATTCTAGGAACCTGTGTAGAAAAGTGACATGCATCATGGTAGGTACACAAACGATATGGGTGTGTGGGATATAAAGGTAAGGATGTGTTTGTTTTTCTTAAAAGTAATGAAATTGTGCATAATGGGATGGTATGAATGGGTAAAAAGGGATGTGAAAAGGGTAAGTAGTAATTATATAATGGTTTTTAATAAAGAAGTAAAAATTGATTAACATGTTGTAAGAGTAAATTAGGATGTTGAACTATTTTGAATTGGGGTAAAATATAAGGCTTGTAACCATACCAATTAGATACACGTGTTAGCCAAGGCCTTATGAGAGATGGCCAAGGGAAGTTATATGGTTTTTAGTGGTATTTTATGGTTATTATATGCGAACTAGTTTGGTTATGGAATGTGATAGGCATACATATATCTTTTTTATTTTTTTAAAGTGTTATGGTTGCGTTCTAAAACTTATGCTTCACGTTGTAGAGAAATGACACCTCGAAGATGTGTTCTGTTGGGGTGATAGGAGGACGTTGATGAGAACACTCCTATAGTAGTGGAGCAAGAGAATGTGGTGACCTAGGAGGATAAGGAAGAGAAGTTAAATGAAAATTTTTATCATTTTATACAGATTATGGAATAGGACCCAAGGAGGGCTGCACCGAGTATGTTTGAGCAGACCGGGGAGTTTCAGCTACAACACCCTTCGTCCTTTTTTGTAGAGGGTGGGCCATAGGTAGTAAAGTTCTAGATAGAGTCCATAAAAACTATTCTTGACCATATTAAGACTCCTCTATATAATTAAGTCAATTTTTCAACCAATATTATGTGATGTCAAGCAAAGTGTTGGTGGGACATCATGGTTTAGATGGAGCAGGTCGAAGAATGATGTGGAAATTTTTTTAGGAGAATTTTATTGGACAATTTTACCCCAAAAACTTGAGGCCAAAAAGGATTTGGATTTTATGAGGTTTTCCCAAGGGACAATGTCAGAAATGGACTATGATATTCATTTAACCAATTTGATATGCTTCATTCTGACATTGACAGGAGACGAGGAATCTGTGGAGAAACACTAAAAGGATGGGATGAGACATGAGATTGGGTATTAGGTGAATATCTTCAGTTTGAAAAGGATTTCTGAAGTGGTGTAACAATCCCTTATCTTTAAGGGAATCCTAAATGGAGTTTCAGGTAGTGAACTTGTGGTGCCAGCTGGGAGGGAATGTTGTGCATCTTCTAAGAGTAGGAAGAACCATTTTTTTGAATCTTTCAGCTAGGTGGAAGCACACAGAGCAATCATAAAAGGGGTTTATCTTCTCAAGAAAGTGACTAGGTCTTCTGTTATCAGTGTGGTAGTCTGGGGAACAATAATGACAAGTTTCTACATCCACCGGTCGAGTGCCGAGTGAGCGGTAGGCTAGGCCACATGCATAGGTTCTATAGGAACCCAAGACTGTCATGGAATGATGGAAGTCATAGGCAGATGCTGAGTGTTTGTAGGGGTTAGTTACCCAGTATCAGGTAGGTAGTTGGAGCTCCATGGGACGTACTGGTAGGGGATGTGGACATGGAACTTCGAGATAAGATCAACATTATCAGCAGGGCAGTGCAATACATTGTACTCAGACCGAAGCCTAGAGTAAAGGGGCAAGTCATCTACATGAAGTTTGGACTGCACTTAAAGGCGGTGATATTGGATCGTCTACTATTCTAGGTATGATTGTTTTATCTTCCACACTCTCAAGTGATTTATTTGATACAGGTTCTACACATTATTTTATTTCTGCTTAGATCTTATTTGTGTTGGTTTTAATCGTGGGAAGTGCAAGTGGAGTAACATCACTTGACACCCCACTAGGGGCATGAGTTGAGGACATCATGAAATGTAAGGGTTGTGATTTGGAGGTTGGTGGATATCGTTTTCTATGGGATATATTTTTCATAGAGATGTCAGGTTTTGACATAATATTGGGGATAGATTCATGGGTGTTATATCAAGCACGTATCGACTGTTACCAACACCAGGTAACATTGACATTGCTCTATGGAAGAACTTATGTCCTTCATGATGCGTGGGATACTCAAACAGGCCACACAAGACCGATACACTAGTAGTTGGGAGAACTAAAATCCTAGATAATGATGATGGGGAGAAAGTGCAGCTAGTCTTCCACCTTATTATGGAACAGTTTCAAGATGTGTTTACTGAGGACTTAACGGGGTTTCTACATAAGAGAGATGTTGAGTATTCGATCGAATTTTTGTTATGGTTGGATCCAGTTTCTATTCCACCATACCCAATGACACATGTAGATCTATGTGAACACAAAGTTAATCTTGAGGAGTGGGAACATAAGGAGTTCATATTTCTGAGTAAATCACCTTGTGGATCTTATATATTGTGTGATAATAAGGTCGACATATCACTGGGATATGTTTTGATGACAGAAAACTAAACCAGATGATAGTTAAAAAACAACACCCTCTTCCAATAATTGATGACCTCTTTGATCAGCTCAGAGGTGCCTTAGTGTTTTATAAGATCAAATTCAGATTAAGATAACATCAGTTGAGGTTGAGATCTTTTAAATACCTCGTAAAACTTTCTAAAGTAGGTACAAGTTGTATGAATTTTTAGTGATGCTGTTTGGATTGGCCAATACACCGGCTATATTCATGGAATTGATGAACAATATATTCCTCCCATATCTAGATCAATTCATAGTTGTATTCATTGATTACATCTTGGTGTACTCTAAAACTCATGATGTTCATTCCTACCATCTTGAAATCATCTTGAGTACACTAAGAGGCATAGGATTTATGCCAAGATGTAAAAAATGTCAATTTTAGATTGATTATGTTCACTTTCTGGGACACATCATTTCTGAGACAGGTGTGTCAGTGGATCCAAAGAAGGTGTGGGCTATGGTGTCTTGGGAGCCGCCCAAGAATTTTTTTGTTGTCTGGAGTTTTCTGGGTTTGGCCATTTATTATCAAAGGTTTATTATATATTTCAATCATTTAGCTGCACCACTCTTAGTTTTGACCAAAAAGGGGTTTAAATTTGAATGGTCAGAGGCTTCTGAGAATCACTTTTAGGAGTTGAAGAAGCAATTGACTACTGCATTGATTTTGATCTTACCCAAAAAAGGTAAGAGGTCCACCTTGTTCTGTGATGCATCCGGTGGTGGAAATGTGGAAGTGTCAATGTAGTATAACTGGGCTGTTTCTTATGGTTTGATACAATTGAGGCCTCATGAAATGAATTACCCTACTCATGACCTTGATCTAGTTGTTGTGGTTCATTACAAGAAGAGTTGGAGGCATTACATTTTGGGAGAATGTTTCCTAGTGTTTACCAATTATAAAAGTCTCAAGTAAACATTCTTGTAGTGGGATTTTATTCTTCAATAGTGAAGGTGGGTCAATTACCTACAATCTATAAATTTTGAGCTGGTCTACACATTAGGGAAAAGGAATAGTGTGGATGATTCTTTGAGTCAGAAGACTCAAAATCAGGTGGTTCAGGAATCTAGTTTAGAGTGGAAGATGATGTCCTTGTTTGCTGAGATCCATTTAGAGGTAATGGATGTCCACGATTAGTAGAACCTTTCTTCTATAGTAGTTTAATACACACTTTTGAGCGGAGTTAAAGAGAGTAAATTGGTGGATCCTAAGTGTTTGGATATGAAGGAAATCCTTAAAGGTGGGGAGCCACCTTCTAGTTAGGATTTCAGTACTGGTGGATTTTCTTATGTTAGTGGCCATGTTGTGGTGACGGGAGGTGTATGAGAGGAGTTCATGTGCTTGTTTCACACATCAAAGTGGGTAGTGCATCATGGATTGACTAAGATGTACCATGATCTTCTTAGGCAGTTTTGGTGGCCGAGAATAACGAAAAAAGTTTCTAGTTTTGTTGCATGATTCCTTACTTGTCAATAGGTGAAGGCTGAACATCAGCGTCCAGGTGGGTTGTTTCAGTCATTTCATATTCAAGAGTAGAATAAAAATAAATTTATGATGGACTTCATATTGGGTCTTCCGAGGATGCCTCAAATGTATGATGCAATTTTGGTGTTGATAGATCGGGTGACCAAGGTGGATCATTTCTTACAGATCCAGGAGACCTATACAGTAGACCAGTTGGGAGAATTGTATGTTAGAGAAATAGTACAGTTTCATGGTGTGTCAAGAACCATAGTTTCAAATCATGATCAAAATTTCTCCTCACAGTTCTAGAAGGAACTATAATAGGGGATTAGTACCCAGGGGTTTTTGAGTATGACTTACCACCTGTAGACTGATGGGAAATTAGAGAATACAATTCAGGTATTATAATACATGTTTAGATCATGTGTTTCATACTTCAGTGGTGCATGGGAAAGGAAATTTTCTCTTGTTTAGTTTTCATTAAAAAACAGTTTTCAACCAACAATTAATATGTCTCCATTTGAGGCACTCAATGGGAGATCGTGTAGATCTCTACTGTGTTGGTTAGAGGCTAGGTAGTCTGAGCTGTTAGGACTGTGTCATGTGCAGAAGATGTCGGAAAAGGTTCAATTGATTAAAAAGTTTATGAAAATGGCTCAAAGTATACATAAGTCCTATGCTGGTCGGTGTCGTAGACCTATTGAGTTTTTGGTGGGTGATAGTGCGTTACTTCGGGTGTCACCAAGGTTGGGTCATCACTGTATCTAGAAACAAGGAAATATGGAACCTAGGTATATGGGGCCATTTGAGATTATGGAGAGAATCAGAACCATGGAATACCGATTAGCTCTTTCACAGTGGTATAGTGGGATTCATTATGTTTAATATGTTTCACAACTATGATAGTATCACCATGATCCGTCTCATGCTATAATCACCGATAATGTCAAGATTGAGGTTGATGCATCCATTGTGGAGCATCTGGTTTGTACTATGGACCATAGTGAGAAGGTCTTACGAGGAAAGGATGTGCCTTTGGTTCATCTTCTATTTCATCATGAAAATGTTTAGGAGGAAATTTGGGATCTAGAATTGGATATGTGGTCCCAGTGACCCAATCTATTTTATTTTGGGACTTAATGATTCTTAGAAGTCATGGCTTGAGGATGATCCGTCATATGGTGGGGAGGTTGTAAGAACCCAGATCTCCCTTCAGGTATATTTTTCAATATTTCAGTCTAGGTTCCTTATTTTTGTTAAAAAAGTGTTTTCTTAAGTTCATGTGAAGACCTGGGGGTGTTCTGAGGGTTCGAGAAATGAAAGAGAAAAAAGGGGGGTTTCTCGGAATGCTTTGTAGTTTGTGCACGGTTAGTGAAAACCATGTGGAAATCCCAAGTAACCATGAGAGGGGGATTTTTTCAGATGTTATTATCTGCATAGTTTGCACACGATTTTGAAAAATGTGGAGGTAAATATTGTGGCCTATTATATTTGGGAAATTTACAAAAATTCCATTACAGTATTTTTCCTGTTCCACTAAGGATTTTCCTCCTCTTACCCTCTTGCAACCCTAGAAAAAATCCAAAGCACCCAAGAGCTCCCAAGGGTTATTCTCCCTAAACTCTAGGTCATTTGGAGTGCCTTTGGTTGCAAAATGAATATCCAAGTAAGGATAATGTCACTATTTATTCTCTTATTGGTTTAGGGCTTTAATCTCCTCCTTCTCTCCTTCCAAAACACTAAAAACCTTCTTTCTTGGTGAGATTTAGGTTGAGGCTTCATAGGGTGGTTGAAATAGGATCTAATTTCTCGATTATAAGTGCGCTTGGTAATGGATTCAAGGTAGGTGGTCTATAAGTTATATCCCATAATTCATATTTAGATTTGTGCACGTAGGGTTGTATTTATGTTCTCATATTTATGTGTTCATGGTGCTATTGGAAATTGCGGTATATTCTGTGCGTAAATAACCAAATGAACCCTCATTATCTTTGTGGGATGCATAGAGGATGTTTGGACTATTTTTAGGGTCACTCATAGGGTTCTCATACCCTTTTTAATGGAATAATGGGATTATAAGGTGAAAAATTGATTCACAATGATGTAGATACATAGGGAGTAGGTTAATTGGTTTATGTAGTGAGCTATAATTAATTGTGTCTAGTTATTTCTAATGTGGTTAAAGGCTAAGGTATTATTTTGTTGACTTTTAAATGGGTTAAATGAGATTAATGGGAATATGATAAGGAATTATGTTTACACTTGAATATGCTTAGTGAGATAGGCATGGAAAATGGGGAATGAGGCTAAATAGTTAAGTGAGATAAATGATGAATGTGTTAATGGATTAAGGTATAATGTTAATTTCCCATTTATTTATATTTTTGTGATGTTGAAAATGATGTTGGAGATGATTTTTTATGATTTTGTTAATTGTGGTGAATGATAAGAAAGTACGTTCACACGACTCGGTAGAGTGGGGTATATACTTGAGGTTCTACGCCCAAGGGTCGAGTTGGACTGAGGTTATACCTCCACCCCTAAATTACTGGGTTAGGTAAGGGGATGGAGTTCTATTATCTTAACGGTTTCATTCCATCTGGACTAAGGATTTGAGGTGAGGATTATTATGTTATTATAATGTGATGCCTAGTGAGATAGGAATCAATTTTTATTCCCATATGCTTGAGAATATTGAACATGCCTAGTCCATTGAACACATGAAAAAGGAATATTAAACCATGGGATAAAAAATAGTGAACATGGATTAAATGGTAGTATAATTTAAAGGAACATAGTATTGAATGGCTTACTAATCTATTTACCCTTACTTGCCATTTTTTCACATGCAATCAATATCTAGTTTCACTATATTTTTTGTAAACACCATTGGTTGTTGCCTACTGGGTTATACTCACACCCTACTTGGGCCACCATTAGGAACCTTAGAAAATTTCATGCTTGATGGTTAGGACAAGGGAAATAAACCTATTCTAGGTAGTTGAGTTAGACATCAGACATGTATGGGTGAGGTTCCAGAGATGGAGTCTGGAGCATTTTGGGGATTTCACTATTTGTATTTCTTTTGGGGTTTTGCTTACTTGGAACTGTAGCATGGAATGACATATTTACTATTTTATATGGTTGTACCCAATTTGGGAGTTTGTTATTTATGCATGTTATTAATTGTTTCGTATTGTTTCTACTATTTAAGTTATGTTCTACTATGTATTACTCTAGTAAAGAGGTTATAGTCTCCCCACATGACATATTAGACCCTTTCTGCTATTTATATACCTCTAGTGTATTAGGAGGCACACTTGAGGTCATGCGGCGACCCAAATCGGAGCACTAATTTTGTGGCTCCTGAGTCAGGGATGCCACACACTACTTGAGACATTGTACAATTTCTTATCTTTCTATAAGGACTTGATACACTAAGTAGTTTAAAATCAGGATACCAAGATATTTTCATTACAGTTTAACATCATGTGTTTAGGATGGAAATTATGATTAATTGAAGCTATGAAAAATATTTCTTAAGAAACTGTGCTTTGGTGGGGAGCATGATGTGTTCTCCACCAATCATGGCCAATGAGTAAGCTCTATTATGTCATACCTTGCGTATGATATAAGGAACTTACATTTGGGTTATGTCATTGGAGGATTGTTTCTTGATATCAATATGGTCCTATGAGACAATACCAATTCTCCTTGAATAATGAATGATGGTAGACCATTTTAATCAAGTCTTGTGAAATATGATTCTGAAGGACTTTGAGGTTGTGCTGTGTATGCAACTTTTTCTCATCGATCCACTCCAATTAATCCAATCAATTTTGTGACTCCGCATTTTCTATGAGTTTACCACAGATGGATATTCTATATGAGGGAAACTGAACTTATTTAGGAAACAATACCGTTATTTTGTACACAAATGAATATAGGATTTCTTGTGTAGCAGTTTGGGTGGTGGTACGATAAGACCATAAAGAATGAATTACTTTTTGGGCCTAGAATTATTATCCATATATACCATCTTATGGATAAAATTGGTAGAGTCTTATTGAAATACTATATTTGTCCTTTTTTATTACATGATAGCGTGATAAATAGTTGGACTCGATTTTGTACTCATGGTATAATTTCTACAACTTAGTAGAAGAGAAACATGTGCAATTTTCCTTCAACATCATGTGAGGGAATCCAAATCTAGTGATGATATTGGGATTTCTAAAGTTGATGATATTCTTTTTATAGACTTCGTTATGGTATATTACTTTATCCTATTGGGATAATAAGTTTTTAGCAATAAGGATGTACTTAAATTGCTTAGATTTGGACAAGTGGTACCATAATATCCATTCCCCACCTAGAAAACAGCCAAAAATATTTAGCTGTATATAGAAATTTTGGGGGTTGAAGAAATAAGTTTATAAGAATTTAGAATTCATGGAATTTCCTAATGAACTACACGTATCCCTGTATAATTTTTTTTCTAGTAATAACCAAGCCACATGATTTGGTGGGAGATCTTGGTCCCGGATTGGTAAGTGCCGTAAGAGCATGTGTGGACTTTTACCATGATGGTACGAATCTGTCTTTCTATTATGCATGAGAGGAGCATTACATTAAATCCACACTTGCATAGGTATTTTTTTCTCATTTTTCCTATCCTAGAGGGTATAGTTTTCTACTTGGAATCGAATCTATTCCCTTCCAATTTGGTCTATTTATAGGATCCTGTTTTTAAGATGATAAATTATAAGTTCCATTCATCCAAAGGTGGATATCAGTTCATCACACATTGTTTTAGTGTTTATCTGATTGATTTATTCCTTTTCATAGTTGATGACTGATTATGTTATCCTTCAATATGTGATGTGTAATATTAATTCCTTTTTATTAGGGTATTCCAGAACTATATCTGCATTATCCAATGCATCGACACAAGAATTTTGTGATCAGGGGACATGGTGCAATGTATATTCAAAATTAATTTCTTCCATTATTCTTCTAAAATATCTGTTGAGAGGGTCCAATTCATTTTTTATGGCATATTAACCATTTATCCTCTTTATCACTAGCTCCAAATCCCCTTTAGTGTTTAGGTGGGATATTTATAGCTAAAAGGTGTGTTCCAAACTATCAAAGAGGGTTTGGTATTCGACCTCATTATTCATGCATCCTTCATATAATGAGAATTATTAGGGAAACATTTCATTGTCTGGAGGAACAAATACAATCCTCAGAACAACCTAGTTGACTTTCATATTTTCCAGTATCTTTCCTATAGGGATTCAAGAGGTTCCATCAAAATACATATCCCATGTCTAGCGAGTATTATGGGGTTAGAAAACCTCTTCATCCAGACATTTGGTGTCCACTGGTGTACCCTCTAGGATGGGGTGTGTTGTAAGGAAATCTACCAAGGCTTATCCTTTCACTACCTTTTGGGACACAAACTGGATGTCATACTATTGCAGAATGACCACATATTGGGACAAACACCCAGTCATTATAGTACAACCAAGTATATACTTGAAAAGGTCAATATGAGAGACAAAGTGAACTTCATGATGTTGAATGTAATTCCTCATCCTTTTCCAAGAAAAGATGAGTGCAAGGTATTTATTCTTAATAATATAATATAAAGTCTCAATTCCTATTGTCATTCATCTATGTTAGTATAGTTTTTTCTCATTTACCACATCATTTCTTGGAGTGAGCATGGTGCCATGTGATTATTCCATAGTGACCAAAAATAAAATGAGTTCCTTTACTTATACAGTTGGTATCATTAAAGGTGGGTGAAGTAAGTACTGGTTGAGACAATTAGAGGCTTCTTGGAGGTCCCTATCCCATATATAATAAAATCCCTTATTCACTAACTTGGTGAAGGGATATATTTTGTGGCCATGGTGGATATTAAATTTCGAACGTAGATGAGTTTCCCATTGAACCCCCTAGTTATTTGAGATTTCGAGTCTGTGACATTTTTAAAATTTCATTATCCTTTTCTGAGTCAACCTCAATGTTGAGGTGGTGTACTAAAAATCCAAGGAACTTCTCATAAATTACCTTGAAAGTGCATTTTAGTGACTTTATCATCATACTATATTGTCATGACTTATCGAAGACTATTTGGATGCCCATAAAGTGATAAAATCACTTCTTAGAATTGACCACCAAATCATCTATATAACATTATTCTATTCATACATATAAGGACATAAAGATATGATGTAAGCCATTAAGATTCTTTGTGTTTTTGTTATTTAATAAAAATGGAATGACCTGATAGCAAAGGATCCCTTAAGGTTCTCTGAAGGTTTTGACATCTTCATCTTCATGGATCATATAGATATGATTTAACCTTGTGTAATCATCCATGAATGAAAGGTATTAGAATCCATCCATCAGATTGATCAAGAGTTATGTGATCATAAATGGAAAATATTACTTTAGGAAGTGTCAATTTAGTTCTCTAAATTCAATGAATACCCAAACCTTTCTATTATTTTTCATGAATGGGATGATGTTGGTGATCCATCTTGGGTATTCCACCTCCCAAAAAAAGTTGTCTTTGATCAATTTGTCAACTTTTGACTCCAAATTAGTCACATGGGAGGGGTTTATCCTCCTGGATTCCTTATTGAAACTTTGATGGTCATTAGGTAAGCCTAGATTGTGCATAACCATTTTGAGATGTACTCCTAGAATTTCTGTATAATTCCTAGATAATACATATCAATTTTCCTTTAGAAATGTGATATACATCTCTTTATCATCTAGAGTCATGGAAAATCTTATAAATTTAGGTCATAGGACTTCTTAAGTTCCCATATTTATCCATCTAAGATCATAAATTGTGGTGGAGATACCATCCATGAATGTGGGAAGTGTGTTCTTAAGGTTATCCACTACTTCTTCAACATCTGAGTATGTATAGTCATTTTTAGGCATGGTATATAATCTAAGGGATTTTTTTTAATATTCTAATGAGGGGTTCATTTTAAGATTCATTGTCATAACCTTTTTCTAGAGTTATTTTATAGAGATTTTGGAGAATTATTTTTTTCTTTTATACGATATCTGGAAACATAAGGAGCCCAAACATATGGGATTAAGTCTATTACCTCCATTTGATTTATGGGTAGCACATAATTGCTATTAAAAAATATATAAGGATTCAAATGGATGGTATAAAAGACCTTGGGTAATGAAACATTCATATTATCATCCAACATTGGTTTTTTCCTTCCCTTCTATAGAAAAATTATTCAACGTATATGGATTCTTAAGAATCAAAGGGATCTCTATCATCGTGTAGCATAATGACCTTCCCATCTAGGGTGTATTCCAAAATGAGATGAAATGTTGAAGGTACTTGCATGTGTATATGGACCCATGACCATTCGATCAGGAAACCATATGTAGTGTCTTGAAATATAATCACTAACTCAAAGTTATGTGTGAGATCCCCAAACCAATCCTTGAGATTGATCTTCCCAAGAGGTCTTTTATTATTCATATCATACCCTTGAATGGTCAACTTTGTTAGAGATATGTCCCCTTTTCTATATACTAAATATCAAAGGGTCTAAATTGGGATGAGTATTAACCTAGAACAATTTCCAATAAAATCCATAAAAATTTCAAAATAATCATGTGTATTGAAAACATATAGGGTTCTGATGTGTCTTGGTATTACCTCTTCTTGATCTTGCTCGATATATGAGATAGGAAAATGGAATTCAAATGAAATTACTTCCACTAGATAAACCTTTGCTTCAATTACTTATATCTCTAACTCTTATGGGCTCTAGAAGGCTTTGATGTGGTCTTATATGAGTTCCCTTTAATGATGGATCACATATAGGATTGCGATCTTGGATGGTAAAATGACTAACTCTTTTAGAATGCCATACTTTTGTGCCAGAGGTTGGTGATTCCCAAGGTGGGGATTCCCCTTTTTATGAGGCTTAATAGAAGAGTTATTTTAGGTAGAAAATCATTGTACTTGTGAAAAGTTTAAGGGAGTATCTGATGGAAGTAGAATAGGTTTGGTTGGACTTTCCCATTTTCTATCCTAATCAGACAATCAAATCCCCGCTAGACAGTTGTATAAGATTATTGGAATGGGGTGACCGCTTCAAGGCATTGAGGAACCTATGTCATTATGTTAAGATCAATTTATTACCTTCTCATGGGTCTTGGATGCATATATATCTTCTTTGGGGATGTGACTAGGATATTGGGTCCGACTATGCCTTTACTATCCCCTGCGCCCTCCGTTCCTACACATGTTCCCCCCAGCTCCCCGGTTAGGTTTGAAGAAATAATAATTGGAGGTGTATTAATCATTATAGAATGGGGTTTATGAGTATATTATGTTAACATCACCAAATATTAGATGTTCATTTGATGTGGAAACTGTATGGTGGTGTGGTTCTCATTCATTGGACATTGCAAGAATGAATACTGCAAGAGTCAAAGATTATATAGGAAATATATATGACACTTCCTCTTCAGTATATTATTGTATCCTATGATTATTTACACCTCTATGGGGAATGTGACCTCCCTAACTAATGGGATCATTATGGGTTTCTGAATCTGTTCTCTCAGGGTGGAAAGAGTTCAGTCAACTGTCTTTCGAGTCATCCAGTTATCGAACATATACGAACACTTGACCGATACATTTTACCAATCACCTTCTTCTTATGATTGGGAATAGGTTACATAAGTTACCTATTATAGGTAATTTTCCAATATCACCTATGTAGAATCAACCATGACTTAGAGTATGTCTTTTAAGATTAAGCAGTCTTCGATGGCGTGACCCATACTCTTATAGAAAGGGTATTAGTTTGGGTGATCAGTGAGGTTGAACTTATCATTCTTCCTAGGTTGTGGAATATTGAGTAGGTTATTTTACATATATTCAAGGAAATAAATTTGGATTTAATTATTTCTAAAGAATTATTCTTTTTTCATTCATTCCTAAAATCTCAAGAAATCTTGATCACTAAGGACAATTTTATTGCTTCTAACTGAGGATGATTTTATTCTAACTGAGGATGATTTTATTGATTCTAACTGAGGACGATTTTATTCTTTTTTTTGCTTCTAACTGAGGAAGATTTTATTGTAGCTACCTCTCGATAAAAGGATCTAGGAGATTCAATTCCTACCTAGGTTTTTGAATGGGAAATTCTTTAAGTTTGAGGGTAATAGAGTTAATATCTTCCTTGATGATGATTTTCCCCTATACTGAGGGCATTAGTTGAGATATGGGTTGGGACTATTGAGTGGAATATTCAAAATTCTATGCCATTTATAAAAACTCCCAGAACCTTCCTAGATATTTCATTGGGATCCGAGGTGCTCATAGATCATCTCAATGATTTTCATCATAGTGTCCTAGAAATTTTTTCCTTGAGAAAGAGATGCTGATTGAATAGGTTAAAATGTTCTATCATGCTATGAACTAAGAAACCTTATCATTTTCACACTGCATGTAGTTTTCAGGTAGGAACATGTAATTTTTATTAGAATAGAGATAAAATGATAAATGAATTGTCAAATAAGGCCTTCCCATACTACATCAGAACCTGTTGTAAGGCTATTGTTCCAAAAAAGGCTGGACCTATCATATTCTTTACAAAGAACCTCATCTTGCTCACCTCCTATTGATATCAAGGGACCATAATTGGACCATATTCGAACAAAATTTGAGTGAGATACTTATCTAGACATTCCATGCAGTCAAAGGTGGAGAAGGTAGGATTTCTTTAATTTGGAAGAGGAAAAGTGTCAACCACCCATTTGGGATATGGATTATTCTTGGGCAACATAGATGCACATTTTTATTATATGGATTCCATTTAAGCAGCTAGAACCTCACTTACATTGAGAAGTTCTGGGGATACTACTGTCTGAACCACTAACTATATACAATATATGGATGGGGCATGATGATTTGGACCCAAATTCATCTCCCAATGATACTTTATCTGTCATAATACTAAATAATATCCATTGAAAGGGAGCGACTATCACCATAATGGAGTGAATTCATGATCATATTTGACTTCCTTATATATATAGACCAGTTACCTAGATCTAGAGCCAGTCTGACACAAAAAATAAGACTCTTATAGGAGGATCGACTCTTTCCTGATATGTGGATTGTGGGATTTTAATCTTAGACTAAATATGATACCCAGTGGGAATTTTCCCCTAGAGTAATTCCTCATTGATTTGTCTATGATTTTTCATATTATCCAAATACTATGCCAACTATTCCACCATGGAAGGAATATCAGATCTTTTGGTTGATGAGTGGGATATGACCACTTCTTTCCCTTTATCCTTGGATGTGTTCGACTTTAGAGGTGGTAAATCAATATTCATAGGTGCCAGGTTTTGGATCATCCATTGGTTTCACAGGCATGGAACCTTAGTTAGTGCATCAAGACCACATTCCCCTCATGCTACATTCTCATTATTTCTTCCCATTGAATTTTCTACATGATGAAATTTATCTTTTGTGTTGACAGTGATGACATTCACAAAGGTATATTGGGCAATGGTAGTTGTCCTATTGCTCATAATGAAATAAGTGTATTTTGTACTGATTTAATCAATGTCCTTTTTTTCTGACCCCTATCCAATTTGGACCTTTTCATATTATTACCCCTACATAGTTTGACATCTTTCCCCATACATTCCACTTATCTCATCCTATAAAGTGACCATTATGGAGTTTTCTGTCATGATAGCCGATCATGCCCTGAATGAAAGGTGTTCATCTTTTGATAGGAGGAATGGATGAGATTTCAGCTGTTGATGTTTACATACCAACCTGAAGAAGACTAATTCTCATTGAGGTGTTGATGATGATGAAAATTCCCCCATACCTATAGGAAGGACACTATTTAGGGATATAATAGTTATTTTTTGACAATGTTGTTGAGGATGTGATGATTCTGGTTGAGGATTTGATGACTCATGTGATATGAATTGAGATATAAACCCCTCATCCCTATAGGTTGGGGTTTATCTAGAACTTATATTAGTTTCTATAGGATATAATCATGGTGTGATTAACCTAGTGATTGAGATTGGGAAATAAATTTCCCCATCCCTGGGGGTTGGATTTGGTTTCCAGATACTATCGATATGTCCTGAATATTCTCAAATATTGATGATTTGAGGTTTGGAGGTGGTGATAAATATTTCCTTGGCTTGGTGGGATGGGTTCAAACCTATATGGGTGTTATGGAATCTATTATAGTGACTCTTTTGATTTTGTATAGTTGTGATCATTTATAATCTAGGTGCAATTATAGCCCAAGAGGGGAGTCATTATTTACAGGAAGTAGATGGGTTGACCATAACATCAACTTTTATGTCTGAAATTTATTCTAATTTATTTCAGGGTAACAATTAAAATATTTTTTTGTAGTCCTCTTCCTCCATTACCGATGTATTATCATCTCTAAAGTAGGGGAATTCAATTGTAGTGGTCAACTGAATCGCATTTTTTCCAGTCCCCTAATTTCATTGAAGGCTTTAAAATTAGAGGACACTACAATTGGGGTATTCTACTATTCTATGGGT
The DNA here is from genome assembly GCA_963277665.1 of Viscum album. Lineage (NCBI taxonomy): Eukaryota > Viridiplantae > Streptophyta > Magnoliopsida > Santalales > Viscaceae > Viscum > Viscum album. The sequence continues at coordinate 1,140,315,533 of OY728159.1, read as the reverse complement.
GTGGGGAAGTGGAACACTCTATATATTCCGCATACTCATATATTTATACATGATGTGGCTTCAATGACCATCTTCTAAAGATTTGTGCTGTAATGGAAGAAAGTGTGTTATATATTTCCTTGTTCCTTTATGGTTTTGAGTTCCAAGACATGGATATAACATCCTGGTTTCACTTAAAATAGAGTATATTGATAGTCTGAATGTGGCCCTCATATATTGGATAAGGGACTTTTTGAGCATTCAATTGGTGATGAGTTTCCCATATATTTTGGTGTTAGTAATGCATGGAATATTTATCTAGTTCATCTGGGATCTCATTGTTAGAAATGAAAAGGGTCCAGAACAAGTTGGGTGATTTTTTCTATATAACTCTCTATATATGTCTATTTCATCTTCCTATTCATTATACTTACATGCTTCCACATGGTTAGAATACAAAATTTTCATCTCGAGGTCACATGCTAGCTGTAGAGAATAATTGTTGGTTACTGATAGGGACCTATATATGGTTGAACTTGGTGTTTTAAGAACCTCTTTATATGAAGGTTTTAGGGTTTTGAGAACCTCTTTATATGAACATTTCTAGGAAAGGAGATAATTTCCTTGTTTGATGGAGAGATCACTACGGGGAGGCTGACCACGACAGATGTCAGAAGTAGAGTCCTTATGATCCATCTCCACACTACCAAGAAGAAGAATACCTAAGTAATGATCACCTTTCACTTTGGTGGAAGAGTTGATAGACCCTTGAGGTTTTGATAATTTTTCTAGAACATCCTCAAGGACACAAACATTGAGAAGACTAGAGATATACACCTCATTCTGCATCATGGTCAAAATATGACAACATTCCTTTTGGAATTTTGTATGTATATGAGTCTACTGTATGATTCATGTTAGGATATATTTATAATTTTCTAATTTTGTAAGAATATTAATCATATTATGAGATGTTTCTAGAGTATGACACTAAAATACTTCATTATCATCATGAATATAAGCCTGGTTATGGGTGGTTTCCAGAATATTTTGGTCAAACATGGATGAAGCAGGGATATGAGATTGATCCAAATATGCGTTCCCCAATAGAATATGACAATGGACCTATGAACTGGTATAATGGATATGAGACTCCTTTGGTATATCTTATGAATGATTCTAGTACAGTCATTCATTAGTGGAAGTTGGGATATGAGCCTCGATTCTATGAGTTTCAGGAATATTCCAAGTAGCCTCACTGATAGGAATGTAATCTAGACTCAAGGTAGGTGATAGTCTGACCTACTGGGACATAATTAAAATATGAACATGATCCTAGTCCTATGAATTTAAAATATTCCCCCGATATCTTTTATAGGAATGTGCACTCGTCCTGAGGCATGTTTCTCTGCCACCTGGTAAGCCTTGTTTGGAATAAGAATATGAGACTATTCTGACGACTTTAGAGTAAGATTCAAGTATTTTTAGATAGGAATGTTCACCTATCCTGAAGCATGTGTTTCTCTCACATAGTAATCCCGATTTGGAATGGGAATATGGGTCTGATATAGTGCCTCTTCCTTTTCCAAAAAATGCTGGTAATCCTCTAAAATGGGAGACAAATTGTGTAATTTGTCTTAGAAACCACTTGTTCATGCTAAAAAGAGTGTTGTGCTACACTGGCTATATGGATAAGAATATGAACCAATCTACATATCTATACGAGTGATGGAATATTCTGGCAGAGTTCTAGAGCTGTTTCTAGAATGTAGTGTCATTTTAGAAAAGTTTGTGCAGGAATGTAGGTTTTCAATTTTTTGTCTCTAATATGTATGGTCATATATCTTAAATTGAAGGAGGGATATGATCCCACTTATTTCGTCCTTGTTCCACCAGAATAAGTTGATGGGATTCATGAATGGGGGTATAAATATGACCCTCCCCCATGCTTGCTGCAAGAATATTCCCATAGGCTTAGTCTGAGTGAGAAATGATATGATCTTGATTGTTGGCTACCACCAGAATATAATGGTGGTATTTATTTATGAAATTTAGGATATGATCCCACTACCAATTATCCATAGCATGTTTCTCTTAATGTGACTACCTTGATGCATATGCATGATCATCATAAGTGGTAATGTGTTGGGTGGTGCCCTCAACAAGTGATTGAGGGGAACCTGTCAGATGATGTTGGTGATGGTGGTTAACAAGAAACCTCCTCTAAGACTCCTAAACTAGAATAGATCCATAGTTGACCCATTGATCCCCCTTTATTAGACATTGGAGGCAGGGATTGTTTAATTTTTAGGATAATATTCTGAAGAGATTGGTGGTGGAAACGATTGCCACTAGTTTCAACGAAATGTTATATAGATGCTGTATATTCATCGGTTTCAGTGTATGGAAAACCTTGTGTGCATCCCCAAGGGTTAGGATTATAAAATATAAATGGTATTCCCAAACTAGTACATTATCCACCTAAAGTTGAAGGTATCATGTAGGTGGGGTCATTATGCGACTCTCAAGGGTCGTAGCCATATCAGATTTTCCAGACCAGTCTGTTGGTGAAGAAAAGATCTCAGGTCAGTGTGTGTTTTTAGAGATGTATATATGGTCACAAATACAATAAGGAATAAGTTCACTGATCAATGAACCATTACAGGCTTGATAAATTTTCAATCAGATATGCAAAGGTAACACAATTTTCCATTCATATTTCTAATTTTTCCATTTTCCTCATGTGGACTTTTCACAGCGTGGATTGACTTATTTCACAATAACCATGGTTACTTTTGATAAAATGATCCTTTTTATTGTTTTATAGATTCATTTATGGTTTACTGTTTATGTTTTGCGTGGAAAAGTAGGTTTTGGATATGCTTGATGATTGATTGTGATGGGGGTTGAGTTTGTTGGAAAATTTGTCACATATGGTTTACCATGTTTTCATTTCACAAAAATCCCAATGGTTCCCACATCCATATGTATTACTGAATTTTTTTAAAAGGTAGGATCCCAATTGGTATTTTAGATCCAATAACACATAGGAATTAACATTGTTCGGGAGGATGGAAGTTTGGGTTCATCACACCATTTTGGGGAGAAATTGTTACCTACTCCGGGACTCTCTTATAGATTTAAGATATGTCTGTGAATCACTTCCTAACCACGAATTGGGAGTGGTTATACTAATAAATGAAATTAATTTGTTCAACCCTTTATGAGTAATGGGGGCTCTATTAATGTGTCCATCTATATATATATGAGTTTCATCACCCATTTCCCATTAATGGGATGTTGCTTTTATTTTGAATCCATATAACCAGGAACTCCAGAGTTTTCTTCCATCTAGGGAGATTATTAATATCTAAAGGATGGGATTGAAGCATTATGAGATGTACTAAATATCCGGTTTAGAATAGGAATCAAAACCCTTGTATTTTGTTGGACCCATGAAGTTTAATGCCATATTGAAAGGACATATATGAGAGAACTTAGGCACTGAGTGTATAGGTCGACCCCCAAGAAGGAGTCCTAGGTATCCTAGTTATATAAGTAATTAGTTCTCTTGTAGATCAGTTACACCCCCATGACTTACCCCGAGGTGGTTTCCCTTATATGGGGGTTTTCACATCATGCTGCTAAATGAGGCTTTTTTTTGGTTTAGCTAGATGGTAGAGGTTCATATACAATTTATATGAACCTTTCAAATCCCTATTCCCATGTGAGCCATTCTCAATGTAAGAAACAATGGGTAGATTGTATTTAGTCTTACTACTAATGGATATGAGAATTATGCATTGGGGATACCCTTACAGGGTGTTTTATATACAACTCATGCCTTATAGAGAAATCCAAAATATATTGGTTGTGGAACGAATCAAAGTTTTTATAGTTTGGTTGGGGTTATAACAAAATATATCCACTAAATAAGGTTATCATTTCTAGGAACATTTGATTTATAGGTCCCAGATGTATGCCTAATATAGCCAAATTATCTGATTGAAATGTCATGATTGTCTGGCTGACATGTCTTGATTTTCATCCTAACATGCCAAAGGAAGTTTGGACATGTCTTGATTATCTTCCTGACATGTTTGAGGTGGTCCACACATGTCTTGGTTGGCTAAATTACATGTCTAAATAAAATTTCATGATCTAGTTTAATTTTCTGAAGGATGTAATATAATTTGAATGACATGTTCAAGAGGACATAACATGATCATGTCTGACATGTCAAGAGGTCCTCACATGATCTATATGATTTTATCAGAGGATGTAAAATGATCTTATTGACTTGTATAAAGTATGTCATATGATCTTGTTGAATTTTCTGGAGGATATCGCGAGACCATCTTGGATTGCCCCGAGGATGTCACATGACAAGCATGTGTAATGACCCAACTTTTGACCAAGGTACAGATTGTTGGTTTTTCATTTTGAATCATTAAATTAATCTTGGTAAGGGTATACTATGGCCTGAGGATGGTTTTAGGAGCATCGGTGGATGGTTCGGAGCCCGGAGGTCCAGAAAAGTAGGCTGTAGGCTGGGCCGCATGATTAGTGTAAAATATACACCTGAGGTGACACAGTTTTTGTAAACTGTGTGGTTAAAAATACGGGAATCTAAAAATCCACATGGTTTGTATGAAACCATGCATACTAGGTGAAAATTCGTGTGCCCTGTAGTAGATAGGGGATAGATCCTTAATCCATGGTTTCTAAATGGTTTTTTCAAACATGAATATAAATCACGTGTAGTGGGATTTACGAAAAAATTACCATTTCCCACCACTTAACCTTAAATCTGTTTTTCTCTTCCCCCTTAACTTCTAGTGGACATGACACGGGTTCCTCTACTTTGAGATCAAGAATACAAAAAGGTAATTCTTTTTCCTAGAGGATTCGTTCGGTGTTCGATCCTTGATCTATCATATGTATTGGATACCATGTGGTAAGGATCCATAATCTCCCTACTCATATCTATGTTCTTATTTCCATCCTTTGAGATATTTGGTTTTAGGCTCATATTCCTTATTTTTTCAGTGTTGGATGTAAATTCAGATATCTTAAAACCTGATTTGAATCTAAGGCTGATATCAAGCGAGGCTTCATCTACGACCCTAAGGTAAGTGGGCATGTGGTTTTTGATTTGAGTTTTGGACGTTTTGTTTTTATTCCATCATTCCATGAGCCGGTATTTATCATGCTCCTTCTTTTTGTTGACTCAATCATGTATAACTAAATATAATTCCATGATATTGGTGAAATGGTTCTTATTTTGGGGTTTATACATCACCCTTAATCAATACTGATACCCTTCGGCGTGCCACCTTGAAAATGGCCTTTTGGACCAAATGGTTAAAAATATGTGGAACCCATTTCAGTTCCCAAATTTACTTTTAATTGAAATATCTCATGAATCATGTGTAATTGACACATAACATGGTTTTTAAATAGTTATTAGCCCCCATTTTATTGGAATTTTCCAAATGGGAATTTACGTATTTAACCATAACACCTTTTCCTTAAAATGAATTTTCCATGTGATGAAAATTGGATGAATGTCTTGTATAGGTTGGCTAGGGTAATATTTATTTAACCTTTAAAATGAATTTCTTTTATTGGAATGTTTTAAAAGGACATAATATCATTTCCCTTGTTATATTTAATTATAAAAGGCATTAAATTAAATTGTTTGTTTTGTTAAGTGGACTTAATATAAGGATGGTGAACCCATGCCTTTGACTGTGCCTTGTATGAAATGATAAATTCTATGTGGGATGACTTGAATGATTTGAGATTGATGGTATCATGTAAATAAAAAATATATTTAGATGTATGGGTGGGAATCATTCTAACCCCATGGGAGATAAAATATTTATATGTGTATGGGTAGGAGGAATTATTTCCCCAGGCGAGTTAAAATATCTACATGTGAATGGGTGGGAGACATTCTTACCCCACACCATATATAATCTCTATAAGTATATGGGAGGGAGGCATTCTTACCCCACACTAGCTATGATATACATTTATAGATCAGAGGAATTCTTACCCCATTCCAGTTATAACCTATACATATATTTGGTGACTTGATTAGACATACCAGCTTTGGGCCAAAGCAGGTAGACCTGCCAGGTGTACTTTAGGATCCTGAGCAGGAGCTTGTTTATTTATAATTTCTTCACTTTTTAGCTATTAACTATAATTTTTTTTTCTTACAAGTACCTACTCATATTACCCATATACAACATTGGTGGTGGACTACTAAGATGTCTATCTCACACCCTATTTAGGACAACTTTGGAATCTGAGAAGACTATTTTCATATCAGTATGGATAAGGCAAAACACCCCTTTTCTGGTGACTGATTAAAATTGCTTATATGGAGCTTAGGGGAAGACAATCAGGCTTTGGCTCAAGATTTTATGGAAAAACTATTGGATTTTTTTCTCTTTTGTAATTTTTTTAGCATTCTTGGTTCATACTTCATGTTTTCTTCTATACTATAATTCCATGTATACAAGTTTGTATCATACACTAACTATGAGGCTTTTTCTGCATTATTTAATTATGTAGTCTTCTTCTATTTATTGTTTACTGTATCTGTCTTTTGTATATGCTTCTACTTCTATTTATTACTTATTGTATCCACTATGTACTCTGACATGGGGGTAATGTCTCCTCACTATTCTACCTTCACACCATCACTGCTAGTTGGAATCCCATGAAATATAGGGAGGGGTTCTAGGGTTCATGTGGCCAACCGGGCTTAGGGAATGGGTTAAGTGGAATCTAGGTCTGGGACATTACAAAGTGGTATCATAGGTGGTTCCTATCATGATTTACTATTCAGAGACAATATAATGGAGATTGGGAATTCTTAGGGACTTAGTCAAAAGTTGTGATTGGGCATCACAAACCCTTATATGAGGTAAAGGACAAGTTTCCTTACTTATGTATGTTATCGGTTTTCCTATTTACTATTGATAGAAGTTTATACAATTAAATTATGATGTAATTGATACTGATGTTATTGGAATTATGATTTAATTACCTTAACCCAATGAAACAGGGGACAATCATTAGGTCATGCATCATCCATGGAATAGTATATATAGGACACACATATTTTCAATGTCATGTTTAAATTATAGTGATCATTTCTTGCTGCATATTTATTGTTCCATTATATATATATACAATTGTGCTGACAAATTTTATAGGGTTCTGGATAATACTATGGTGTGAGTTTAGTGGGTGAGACTCTTTAATTCCTAAGGTGAATGGGCCCTTATGGATTAGGGGATGGAATTCCATCTATCTCAACCATTTGAAAATGATGTAATCACATGAATAAGAAAAAAATTAATGAAAATGACATTCAAGTGAATTCCAAGTTTGGATTTATCAGGTGTATGGGACCATATAGATCGAAAAATTTAATATCCTTGGATTTAGTTGATTCAAGTGCTTTAAATGTTCCAATGAGAATGTTTTCAAATGTTAAATGACTTATAACCTGAGAACATCCATCTTGAACATTAATAACCCAAATACATGACCTAAACCTGAACTTAGTAGTGGGTAGTGGATGTTTCTTCTTTCTCATGGCATGTTAGGGTCTGTTACATCATCCAGACCTTGTTTTTGAAGAATGAAGAGAGGTGTTCTCATTTTATAAAAGGCTTTAATTACTAAACTAGATTCTTAAAATAAATCTTTTTAATTTCTTAAATACCTTCTGAGAATTTTCTTTTTCACTATAACATTATGTTTCCATGATGTACTGGATACAAACACCCTAAAGGCAGCAACAATCATGTTTCTAACGGGGCGGGCCTTGAGCCTCTAGTTGTCCCTCTTATCAAGCCACATGTGGTTCCTCTTCCTATTCCTGATGTGGGCACTGATGCTTAGTTTCAAGAGGAATTCTTGTGTGTGATGAAGTCGATGAAAGGTGGAGTGTGACCTACCCTGATCATGGTAGAGTTGGCTCACAATTTTCAGCAATATCATCCTCCCACCTTCTAAGTGGACGATGGACCGATTACTGCAAAGTCTTGGATTGAGGAGATCCTATCTATCTTCAAGAAAATTGATATTACTTTAAATTCCTGGTCAATATAGCTTCTTATATGCTTCATGAATCATCCAAGAGGTGGTGGGATGCCATAACCCATGCGGTACAATATAGGGATATGGTCTGGGCTGACTTTCAGACCATCTTCTATAACTAATTATTTACACAACCTCCAAGGTCCGACAAAGATAGAGAGTTTATGAATATACAACAGGGGACCATTTCATTTATGGATTACTCATCCCATTTCACAAAGCTACATCGTTTTATCTTTCTCTAGCTGCTGCTTATTAGTTGTATACTAGGTGATTTGAGGATGGTTTGTGTTATTCCATTCGATCAAAAGTCAATGTGTTTAGGCAGATGAATATTTTTGAGAATGTCAACTAGGTCCTAATTATAAAACAAAATTTTAGGTATGATAATAGTGTGATCTAGGGCGTTCAACCCTAAGGCTTCTAGTGGATCTTCTTCCATATGGAAATGACGATTCGAAGAATCTTGTGGTGGTAGCATTAGTTAGGATCCTTTCATGGGTAGTTATCCTATCTATCACCAGTCCGTGGTGCCATTCCATTCTAGTAGGTAGTGTAAATAGATCCCAGTTGATTGAAGATGTTCTGGAAGGTTGTGTTATCTCCATGGTTTCTATAGGACTTTACCTCCAATTCCTAGAAAGCAGGGATTAAGGACAACTCCACAGTCAGGAGTTGGGTTCGCAGGATCACGATAGTCAGGAATCTAGAATACCACCGATCATTCAGGCCAAGGAGGCACTCAAGAGAGAGGCAACCAGAATGATGATTCTTAGTTCTGGTAGAACTATCCAACTCAAGGAATTTAGGTAGTGACTCTGGAATATAGTACATTACAGTTATATACAGTCTAGCCTATTCCATGGGAGAAGAGTTCTATACTACATATTATATGCTGTATTATTCTAGTTGCCTTCACATTAGTGTTTGATTGGTTTGATACATGCATGTATCACTCATTAATATCTTAGGAAATCATTGAGAGTTTGTTCCTCGACATCATGTACTATCATGTAATTATGATGCTAGATACACCCTTAAGTATCAATTTAGAGGGTGTTCACCACAGTCATAATTTTCTCCTTGAGGTAGGTAGTTTCCTATTCATAGGGAACATGTACATTCCCGACATGAAATGTTTCGATGTAATCATTAGGATGGAATGGTTAGTTAAATACAAATTCCATATTGACTTCTATCACTGGAGGGTGACGTTTACATAACCAGAGGGCATTATGCATGTACACAAGGGAGAATGGTATTTGAGTGTGACACGAACAGGACCTGAGCAGCAGAAGCTGGGTAGTGTTATTGTAATAGTTTCTAGTATTTATCATTATGATCAGATGTTACATCCCATTGAATCCTCCCCCACAGTGGAGCATTATAGAGATGTCTTTCCGGAAGACTTTTCTGGTCTACCTTTGGTGTGAGAGGTAGAGTTTACTATTGATATTATGATAGGAGCTGTACAAGTGACCATTCCAACATATAGAATGGTACCAAAGAAGTTTTTGGATCTCAATATTAAATTATAAGAGAAAGAGGTGAAAGGATTTATATTCCCCAACACTTCTCCATGGGGATTATCAATTCTATTTACTAAGAAGGAAGACAATACCCTTAGGCTTTGTGAATATTACCATCAGTTGAATTAGATGACTATCAAGAACCGGTATCCATTGTCTTGAATAGATGACCTATTTTAATGGCTCCATGTAGTGAAGGTGTAACAACCCGATATTTTATGATAAGTATTCTTTTTAATTTATCTTATTTCATGTGTTTTATGCTACAACAATATTATCTTTTTCTATACTCAACACCGTATTAGATTGTAGTATACGCAACACTATTCTTAGATTGTGTTACACAGAATTTCAAGTTCGTTTGATAATTGTCATTATACGCAACATTGAGTGTATATATATATATTCAATGTATAAATGAAAAATGGTTGGATTATATTATAACGAAACAAAAAAGGATCCTTGAACAACACACAACCCTGACTTGGCCTGCATTACACGCAATCACAACTTTTCTCGATAGCGTGTGAAGTACGCAATACCGGGTTTCACTAAACAACGATATATTGTTATAATATTATTATCGACTAGACGTTATGAATAGTATTAACTAAATTTTGAATTTTATAAAATTATTATTCATCTTACATATTTTCTAGAACATGGTATGAGAACAAAATAAATATTTCGGATAAAAGAAGTATTTCTCAAAAAATGCAGTTTTACCGCCTTTTGATGGCGCACCCATTTTAAATCTAATTTTTGAAATGTTTATAAGTTCAATTTGAAAAAATAAAACTCTTTTTTGGAATCATGATATAAAAATTTACTTTGGATAAAATTTTCATATTATTATGATAAATTTCATATTTTGATGAATAGTAAAAACAAGCTATATTTTAATTAAAAACAACTTTTTTCATCGCAATAATTTATATGGTTAGATTATCTTTTTAATTGGTTTTAAAGTATAAATAGAATATATTTTTACCATTTAATATAATGTATGTCATTAGCATTTATTTTACCTTGATTTCGTAGGTCAAATCAATTCAATCTTTTGCAATGTTTTAAACAAAAACCCGTTTTCTTTCGACAATGGGATTAATTTTAATTTAATTTCTGAAACTTTTGTGTATTGAATTTGGAAAAATGGATTCCATATTTAGAATCAGTGGGTCAAAATTATGTTAATAAGCTACTTTTTTATTTTTGGGCATTATGAATAGTAACTATGGTAAATTTTATTTACCATAGTTAAAGGTAAATCGGGTAATTAAGGGTAAATATAAGATTATAAAATTTCCCTAACACCTGCCAAAATTCTATTTGATGACTAAATGTTGACCCATATCACCTAAGGGTCGGAATATATTCATTTTATGGACTTTTTTCCTTGAAAATAATTTAATTATTATTAAAACCAAAGAAAGTGACAACATGTCACTCTCTTAAATATTATAAGTATATTAATTTTAATTTAGTGATAAACTTCATGAAACTCTGATCATTAATAGTATAAAGAAATATAATAAAATTATATACATCATCTGAATTTATTTATAATTTTTAGGGATTAAATAATTATCATTAAAGGTGACATAATAGTGATGTTGAAATTATTTTATTAAGAGAAATATCAAATAAATGGTTTTAAAAATATTAAAATAAATATTATATAAACTATTTAATGTGATCCAATAATTTTATAGATACATATGACATGTTATGAATCTATTAAATCTTTTATTTAGAACATATCTTCTGTATATTGTTTATTTAAATTCAAATAAATGAATAGTGTCAAAATTGACACTATTGTTATTTTATAAAAATAACATATTATAAAATTGTTTAAAAATCAAAAAAATATTTAAAAATTATAAATTTAAATTTATATGGTCTAAAATGTTATAAAGTATCCAATTATGGAAAATTAACAACAAATAAGTAATTATTTGTAATAATTTAAAATTTAGAATGTTATTACCACAAATAAAATAAAATTGATTAAATAAGGATAAATCAAGTTGATAATGTCTAAAATAAATTCCTAACATGTCTAAATTTTAATATTTTATGATCTAACAACCCTCTATCATCAAATATTTGTATTTGAGTCATTTTGGAAGTTTTTAAGTGGGGTTGGTATTTAATATAAAATAATTTCCAAAGGTGCCCCTCTCCTCCCTTATAAAAAGGGCATCTCCTCCCTCTCCTCCTCACACCTTTTTGAGCCTTCAAGCTCGGACACCCCTACCCATTTACCTTCTCAACCTACTTAGAAACATTCTAGAGGTCCTGGTTATCTTCAAATACCAATTTTAGTTCTCTAAGAGGAGGTTTCAAGGAGGCGTGTCGAAGAAGAGGTAATATCTGTTACCGATTCTTTCAAATTTATTTCTTCTTCAACTTGTTATTCTTTAGTTGTTTCATTATTAATTAATAACATCAGTACCAATAATATACTGATATGTTATTATAAATATGAAACAACCCTATTTCACCTTTTATCCATCCTAATGAAAACGAAATCACCGCGCGTGCGTACGTACGAAATACCGTCTCCACGCCGTGGTATAATATGTTTTTCCACCACCACCTTACTTGGATGGGTATAATGGTGTAAAGAATAACTATATATGATTATTATAAAATCATACTGATTCTAAGCTATTATATCATTCACTCCAATTCCATTCAATAAATATGGGAACGATATCATCGCTCGTGCGTACGTACAGATTACCGTCTCCACGACGCGATGAGATTCATTTTCCATGTTAACAATTCAAGAATGATTATAAAGTATATATAACAAGTAATCATGAAATATATGACATAATAATTCTACTGGATTTATGTATATATATGTATGTCATCTACTTAATTCCATTCAATTCAATAACGAAACGAAAACAGCGTTCATGCGTACGTACGACCTACCGTCTCCATGAACGGTGTATTTCATTCCATTTATCAATATATAATATATATATATATATATGTATATTATGAATATATATTATATATAAATCATGTTTTACATTCTGTAATTAAGTAAATCATGATATAAGTAATAATATCAAGAACAACAAGTCCAAACACGTACTATGAATTAAACGATTTTACCCAAAACGCTGCTTTATCATAGAATTCACAAAAGAACGGGTAATATAAAGTCATAAGTGAACCATTTATGACATCATAAAAATTAATATGATTATGTAATAAGTCAATTACATTATTTAAATCATTATACAGAAGGTTAGGATACGTACGAAGCATATCAGATCTAAGGTAAGGGATAATGTTGCAAAATCAATTGTTTTCTATCCGAGATTGTTTATACGTAAGTATTTACTGGGGTTATATTTATAATCCATGTCCAAGTTTTATAAAAAAGTTTTCATGTATGTTTAAAGTCATTTTTTTACCCATTTTTGACTTTTACTACATGGTATGTAAGGAATCTTTTTTTAACATACGAGGTACTTTTTTACTTTTTCAAAAAAAGTACGAGAAGAAAGTTGTTTTAACGTATATGGCAAGAAAGGATTTTTACGGTTTTATAAAGCCTTATTTTCATGAAGCTTCCTCCAAAATATTTCATGACTATTTTCAACAAAATTCTTTTCTTTTAAAATTGCATGACATTTTGTGAAAAGAAAATGATTTTGAAGAAGAAAGGATATTTTCCTCAAGAATTCATTTCAAGGGTTTTATCAAAACCATTTTTCATCTAGGATGAAATTATTTCATATGTGTACGTTTCAAGTATCATGTATCTATGATTTACATTGTTTCACTTTTCTTATGATGAAATGATATCCAATTTTTTTGTATGGATTATGTTATGATGGGATGATGTTTATGAAACCCATTTTATTCATGGGTTATGATGAATGATTTATGTTTATATTGTGGAAAACGAAAGAATGATTTCATTATGAGATGGGTGGGACCTATATCTCCCTCCAATACATTGGGAAAAGATTTATATCTCATGATATAGACATGGATGGATTGGTAAGTTAATCCAGTTCAGTAATACAGGACTGGAATGAGGAGTGAACTCGATTCAGAATGGGACTTTGTCCACTAAGATGGTCTTGGAAGCAATTCCTTGGATACTATGGAAATAATATCATGTGCTTAATGGTTTCCAAAATCACATGTTTTATTTTCATGTTATTTTACCATGATTAATGTTTCTTCATGATCTATGGCTTATGTACTGCCATGTTTTATGTCATTGCTCATGATTTTGATGTTTAATCATTATGTTCATGTTTTTAAGTTCAAATGTTTATGATTCATTTTATTTCAACCATGCTTACCCTTATTGAGCATTTGAGATCACCCTTTATATGTTCTCTTTTCCCCAGGATCTAAAGAAAGTTTTTAGGTAAGAAAACCAAAAGGGGAAGATCTTTATGGGAGATGTTGAAGATCTTTCACCATAATTAGAAGACTACATTCCGAGTTTCCAAAGACACTAAACTATTAAGGTCCTTTGGTGTTTGTTTTTGTTATGTAATAATATTCCGCAAAAGTAATGTAATGTCCATGTATGTCAAGCCTTGGGACTCTACAGTTGGTATCAGAAGAAAGGTTTAGTCAACCTTTGGAAACTAGGATGCGATAACTTTAGTGAGATCCCTAGAGATATTTCTAAGGTATGTATAGGGATGTCCCTAAGGTTAAGTATAAGTATAGGTTATAATCATAGAATTACGGTAACGATCTTAGAATTAAACCTAAGATGTTAGATATTGAAGGTAATCCTCCTTTATTATGTTGTTTTCCTGAGCATGATTTTTTCCTCTTACACTATTCTTTTTGGGTTTTAGACGATGGCTGGAACCTGAAGGAACCGTGTTGATCAATGTAATGGAAAATGCAATGATTGTCCTCCTGAACAAACCAATGTTATGGGAGATGGAGTTCAAAATCTTATTGCTATACTTAAACAAGATATGAATCATTCTGGACTTCCAAATGAGCAGAGAAGAGAACAATATTCTATTGAGTCCTTCATGAGGCAACATCCACCTTCTTTTAGTGGGTCTTATGATCCACTTGTTGCTGATCAATGGATCAACACCACTGAAAAGATATTTTCAGTTCTTCAATGTTCTGAACATGATAAAGTCATCTTAGAAATATATCATTTAGAAGGTGAATTTGATCAATGGTGAAATCTTATCAAGAATACGAGGAAAATAGATGAAATTGAGTCCATGGAATGGGACGAGTTCAAGAACTTATTTTTCAGTAAGTACTTCCCTCGTATTCTTAGAACAAAGATGGAAAAAGAGTTTCTTGAGCTTAAGAAGAAGGATGATTAATCTGTTGGTATATACGAAGTGAATTTTACAAGACTTTTAAGGTATGCATCTGGCTTTATCATCAAACCTGAAAGTAAAGTTGATCAATTTTTCAGTGGCTTAAAACCAATTCTTCGAAGGGCATTAGCTATAAGAAACTTCAGTAGCTATGAAGAAATTGTGCGTTGTGCTATCAAGGTAGAAATGGAAGTTGGTGTTACATATCCATCTCATGGTTTTGACAAGAAACAGAAGATGGTGTTCAAGGAGAAATCTCAGAATAATGGTGAAAAGAAGATGAATGTTTCCTTATGCTCAAAGTGTGGAAAGAAGCATGGTGGAGATTTTCTTAAAGGGACTAGAAAATGTTTTAAGTGTGGAAAAGAAGGTCATCGAGTAGCTGAGTGTCGAAGTAATGGAAAAGGGTTTCTAATTATGTGAATAAAGAAAAGACTGCATAGAACACACCACCAACACTTCAATGCTTCAAGTGAAATGAAATGGGGCATTATGCTAATAAATTCCATAATCCACGGGTTAATGATGGTCGACATGAGAAACCACTTAAGGAAAAGGAAAAAGGGAAGTCACATGCGATCACTATTGGCAATGTTGAATATGAAAACAATGTGGTAGAATTATTAAGTGTTTATGTAATGGTATTCCAAAATAATGTTTTATATAGTATCATGGAATATTGGAATATTTAGGTATTGGTCTATTATAGTTTTCAATAATTTTATGGTACCGGTAACCATGGAAAGTGATTGAGATATTTTTGGAAAGAAGATGATATGCGCATAATGAAGGGATAACGAGAAAATGAAATGTTTGATAGTATTCATGAGCTCATGACTGATATAAGGAAATAGTTATATCATGGTTTGAGTATATAGAATTTTGGGGTTTTGGTATGTGGAAAGAGTTAACTTTTGACATCACTCATGTTTTCACTAAGGTTCAATGGGTATTCATTTTTCAAGAGATTAAATGATTAAGTTATTCACATGTTTGTAATTTGACCAATAAGATATATCATATGATATATGGGGGATAAATGATGGTATTCACATGCTCGGTAGATGACATTTCTAGTAATTGTTTTCTTTATACTATGAGCTTGGAAAAAATTATTTTAGATAAGACTAAAGATTGGAATGAATTATGTTGGACATAAGTTCGTATTGTTTAAGGCTAGAACATTTTTCGATATTATTTCTAGAATGTTATAACAGTGTAGTTTTCGAAAAAGGACAACCTGCAGGATGGGCGACAACCCATTGCGTCAGACAAGGCTGTGGGAATAGAACCCACAACTGAAGTGTGACGACACTTTATCACCTAGCAATAGCCTACAGAAAGTCCCTGGTTAATGGAAACTAGTTTTATTTTATTAAGCGTTATGATAAATAAAATATAAGTCCATTTTTGGAACCATATACGATTAATGTCACCATAAGATGGACTTATAACTTTTGCTAACCTTTTGTTTGAAACAAGTGGAATGACCCATCATTCTATCACATGATCTGCTAACGCTTCACGAATAACAAATTCAACTTCATTTATTTAAGAGATGAAGTGGAAATTGTTCAATTCATGAACAACAGTGATATTGTACCAAAATCATGTAAATATTTCTTTTAATTCATCAAATTTAGGGAAATGATCTTGAAAAACAAAAATGTTGTCCTAGTTCCCTTATATCCGATGAATCAGATGGTACCTTAGATCATCACAAATCTATAGCTTTGTGATTTTTGTCTTTTTCATAGCCATGTTCTCTACCACTCTCCATCAGAACATGATGGTTAGATTTCTCTTCCATATCCATATTTTCACCTATGTTCTCCTATGTGGAAATCCAGTGATTAGTTAATTTGGGTAACCATTACGTTTCATACTTTAGTTTTTAAATTTAAGTATTTGTATTTTATTTTACGATGTGGGTTTCAATTAAAGAAACTTTCAAGTAGAAAACCATGTATAACCTCGACGAATTTCGAGGGGGAAATTCATTTTAAGGGGGATAGAATGTAACAACCCGATATTTTATGATAAGTATTCTTTTTAATTTATTTGATGTCATGTGTTTTATGATACAACAAGATTATCTTGTGCTATACGCAACACCATATTAGCTTTAAGTATACGCAACACTATTCTTAGATTGTGTTACATATAATTTCAAGTTTGTTTGATAATAGTCATTCTACACAACATTGAGTGTATATATATATATATATTCAATGTATAAATGAAAAATGGTTGGATTCTTTTATAACAAAAAAACAAAGGAGTCTTGCAGAACACGCAACCCTGACTTGACTTGCATTACACGCAATCACAACTTTTCTCGATAGCGTGTGAAGTACGCAATACCGAGTTTCACTAAACAACGATATATTGTTATAGTATTACTATGGACTAGCCTTTATGAATAGTATTAACTAAATTTTTAATTTTATAACATTATTATTCATCTTACATATTTTCTATAATATGGTATGAGAACAAAATAAATATTTCGGATAAAAGAAGTATTTTTCAAAAAATGCAATTTTGCCGCCATTTGATGGCCCACCCATTTTAAATCTAATTTTTGAAATGTTTATAAGTTCAATTTGACAAAATAAAACTCTTTTTTCAAATCAGGATATAAAAATTTACTTTGGATAAAATTTTCATATTATTCTGATAATTTTCATATTTTGATGAATAGTAAAAACACGCTATATTTTAATTAAAAACAATTTTTTTCATCTTAATAATTTATATGGTTTGATTATATTTTTAATTGGTTTTAAAGTATAAATAGAATATATTTTTACCATTTAATATAATTTATGTCATTAGCATTTATTTTACCTTGAATTCGTAGGTTAAATCAATTCAATCGTTTGCAATGTTTTAAACAAAAACCCCTTTTCTTTCGACAACAGGATTAATTTTAATTTAATTTCTGAAACTATTATGTATTGAATTTTGAAAAATGGATTCCATATTTGGAATCAGTGGGTCCAAATTATTTTAATAAGCTACTTTTTTTTTGGGAATTATGAATAGTAACCACGGTAAATTTTATTTACCATAGTTAAAGGTAAATCGGGTAATTAAGGGTAAATATAAGATTATAAAATTACCCTAACACCTGCCGAAATTCTAATTGATGACTAAAAGTTGATCCATATCACCTAAGTGTATGAATAGATTCATTTTGTGGACTTGTTTCCTTGAAAATAATTTAATTATCATTAAAACCAAAGAAAGTGACAACATGTCACTCTCATAAATCTTATAAGTATATTAATTTTAATTTAGTGATAAACTTCATGAAACTCAGAACATGAATAGTCTCCAGAAAGATAATAAAATTATATACATCATATGAATTTATTTATAATTTTTAGGGATTAAATAATTATCATTAAAGGTGACATAATAGTTATGTTGGAATTGTTTTATTACGGGAAATATCAAATAAATGGTTTTAAAAATACTAAAATAAATATTATATGAACTATTAAATGTTATATACTAATTTTCTAGACCAATGTGAAATTTTATGAATCTATTAAATCTTTTAGTTCGAAAATATCTTTTGTATATTGTTTATTTAAATTCAAATAAATGAATAGTTTCAAAATTGACACTATTGTTATTTTATAAAAATAACATATTATAAAATTGTTTAAAAATCACAAAAAAATTTAAAAATTATAAATTTAAATTTATATGGTCTAAAATGTTATAATGTATCAAATTATGGACAATTAACAACAAATAAGTAATTTGTTTTAATAATTTAAAATTTAGAATGTTATTACCACAAATAAAATAAAATTGATTAAATAAGGATAAATCAGGTTGATAATGTTTAAAATAAATTCCTAACATGTCTAAATTTTATTGTTTGATGAGATTACAACCCTATATCATCTAATCTTATGATTTGAGTCAATTTGGAGGTTTTTATGTGGGTTTGGTATTTAATATAAATTAATTTCCAAAGGTGCCCCTCTCCTCCCTTATAAAAGGGCATCTCCTCCCTCTCCTCATCACACCTTTTGAGCCTTCAAGCTCAGCCAAACCCTACCCATTTACCTTCTCAACCTCCTTATCAACATTATAGAGGTCCTGGTCTTATTCAAAGACCAATTTTAGTTCTCTAAGAGGAGTTTTCAAGGAGGCGTGTCGAAGAAGAGGTAATATCCGTTACCGATTCTTTCAAATTTATTTCTTCTTCTACTTGTTCTTCTTTAGTTGTTTCATTATGAATTAATAACATCAGTATAACTAATATACTGATATGTTATTATAAATATGAAACAACCCTATTTCACCTTCTATCCATCCTATGAAAAATGAAATCACCGCGCGTGCGTACGTACGGAATACCGTCTCCACGCCGTGGTGTAATCTGTTTTTCCACCACCACCTTACTTGGATGGGTATAATGGTGTAAAGAATAACTACATATGATTATTATAACATCATACTAATTCTATGATATTATATCATTCACTCCAATTCCATTCAATAAATATGGGAACGATATCATCGCTCGTGCGTACGTATGGATTACCGTCTCCACGACGCGATGAGATTCATTTTCCATGTTAACAATTCAAGAATGATTATAAAGTATATATAATAAGTAATCATGAAATATATGACATAATAATGATACTGTATTTATGTATATATATATGTATGTCATCTACTTAATTCCATTCAATTCAATAACGAAACGAAAACAGCGTTCATGCGTACGTACGACCTACCATCTCCATGAACAGTGTATTTCATTCCATTTATCAATATATCATATATATATGTATATTATGAATATATATTATATATAAATCATGTTTTACATTCTTTAATTATGTAAATCAGGATATAAGTAATAATATCAAGAACAAAAAGTCCAAACACGTACGATGAATTAAACGATTTTACCCAAAATGCTACTTTAACATGGAATTTACAAAAGAACGGGTAATATAAATTCAAATGTGAACCATTTATGACATCATAAAAATTAATATGATTATGTAATAAGTCAATGAAATTATTTAAATCATTATACAGGAGGTTCAGATACGTACGAAGCATATCAGATCTAAGGTAAGGGATAATGTTGAAATCTCAATTGTTTTCTATCCGAGATTGTTTATACGTAAGTATTTACTGAGGTTATATTTATCATACATGTACAAGTTTTATAAAAATGTTTTCATGTATGTTTAATGTCATTTTTACCCATTTTTGACTTTTTCTACATGGTATGTAAGGAATCTTTTTTTTACCATACAAGGTACTTTTTGACTTTTCCGACAAAAGTACGAGAAGAAAGTTTTTTTAACGTATAAGGCATGAAAGGATTTTTACGGTTTTATAAAGCCTTATTTTCATGAAGATTCCTCCAAAATATTTCATGACTATTTTCAAAAAAATCCCTTTCTTTTAAAATTTCATGACATTTTCTGAAAAGAAAATGATTTTGAAGAAGAAAAGATATTTTCCTCAAAAATTCATTTCAAGTGTTTTATCAAAACCAATTTTCATCTAAGATGACATTATTTCATATGTGTATGTTTCAAGTATCATGTCTCTATGATTTACATGGTTTCAATTTTCTTATGATGAAATGATATCCAATTTTTTTGTATGGATTATGTTATGATGGGATGATGTTTATGAAACCCATTTTATTCTTGGGTTATGATGAATGATTTATGTTTATATTGTGGAAAAGGAAAGAATGATTTCATTATGAGATGGGTGGGACCTATATCTCCCTCCAATGCATTGGGTAAATATTTATATCTCATGATATAGACATGGATGGAATGGTAAGTTAATCCAGTTCAGTAATACAGGACTAGAATGAGGAGTGAACTCGATTCAGAATGGGACTTTGTCCACTAAGATGGTCTTGGCAGCAATTCCATGGCTACTATGGAAATCATATCATGTGCTCAATGGTTTACACAATCACATGTTTTATTTTCATTCTATTTTACCATGATTATTGTTTCTTCATGATCTATGCCTTATGTATTGCCATGTTTTATGTCATTGACCATGATTTTGATGTTTAAACATTATGTTCATGTTTTTGAGTTCAAATGTTTATGATTTGTTTTTATTTTATCCATGCTTACCCTTATTGAGCATTTGAGCTCACCCTTTATATGTTCTCTTTTCCCTAGGATCTAAAGAAAGTTTTTAGGTAAGAAAACCAAAAGGGGAAGATCTTTATGGGAGATGTTGAAGATCTTTCACCATGATTAGAAGACTACGTTCCGAGTTTCCAAAGACAATAAACTATTACGGTCCTTTGGTGTTTGTTTTTGTTATTTATTAAGTATTCCGCAAAAGTAATGTAATGTCCATGTATGTCAAGCCTTGGGACTCTACAGTTGGTATCAGAGGAAAGGTTTAGTCAACCTTTGGAAACTAGGATGCGAGAACATTAGTGAGATCCCTATAGATATTTCTAAGGTATATCTAGGGATGTCCCTAAGGTTAAGTATAAGTATAGGTTATAATACTAGAATCACGGTAACAATCTTAGAATTAAACCTAAGATGTTAGATATTGAAGTTAATCCTCTTTTATTATGTTGTTTTCTCTAGCATGAGTTTTTCCTCTCACACTATTCTTTTTGGGTTTTAGACAATGGCTGGAACCCGAAGGAACCATGTTGATCAATGTCATGGAAAATGCAATGATTTTCTTCCTGAACAAACCAATGTTATGGGAGATGGAGTTCAAAATCTTATTGCTATACTTACACAAGCTATGAATCATTCTGGACTTCCAAATGAGTAGAGAAGGGAACAATATTCTATTGAGTCCTTCATGAGGAAACATCCACCTTCTTTTAGTGGGTCTTATGATCCACTTGTTGCTGAACAGTGGATCAGCACCACTGAAAAGATATTTTCAGTTCTTCAATGTTCTGAACATGATAAAGTCATCTTAGTAATATATCGTTTGGAAGGTGAAGTTGATCAATGGTGGAATCTTATCAAGAATACGAGGCAAAGAGATGAAATTGAGTCCATGGAATGGGACGAGTTCAAGAACATGTTTTATAGTAAGTACTTACCTCGTATTCTTCGAACAAAGATGGAAAAAGAGTTTCTTGAGCTTAAGCTAAAGGATGATGAATCTGTTGGTATATACGAAGCGAATTTTACAAGACTTTCAAGGTATGCATCTGGATTTATCATCCAACCTGAAAGTAAAGTTGATCGATTTTTCAGTGGCTTAAAACCAATTCTTCGAAGGGCATTAGATATAAGAGACTTCAGTAGCTATGAAGAAATTGTGCGTTGTGCTATCAAGGTAGAAATGGAAGTTGGTGTTACATATCCATCTCATGGTTTTGACAAGAAACGAAAGATGGTGTTCAAGGAGAAATCACAGAATAATGGTGAAAAGAAGATAAATATTTCCTTATGCTCAAAGTGTGGAAAGAATCATGGTGGAGATTGTCTTAAAGGGACTAAAAAATGTTTTAAGTGTGGAAAAGAAGTTTATCGAGCAGCTGAGTGTCGAAGTAATGGAAAAAGGGTTTCTAATGATGTGAATAAAGAAAAGACTGCATAAAACGCACCAACAAAACTTCAATGCTTCAAGTGCAATGAAATGGGGCATTATGATAATAAATGCCCTAATCCACGGGTTAATGATGATCGACATGAGCAACCACTTAAGGAAATTGACAAGGAGAAGACACATGCGATCACTATTGGTGATGTTGAATATGAAAACGATTTGGTGGAATTATTAAGTGTTTATGTAATGGGATTCAAAAATAATGTTGTATATAGTATCGTGGAATATTGGAATATTTATGTACTGGTCTATTATGGTTTTCAATAATTTTATGGTACTGGTAACCATGGAAAGTAATTGAGATATTTTTGGAAAGAAGATGATATGCGCATAATGAAGGGATAAGGAGAAAATGAAATGTTTGATAGTATTCATGAGCTCATGACTGATATAAGGAAATAGTTATATCATGGTTTGATTATATCGAATTTTGGGGTTTTGGTATGTGGAAAGAGTTAACTTTTGACAGCACTCATGTTTTTACTAAGGTTCAATGGGTATTCATTTTTCAAGAGAATAAATGATTAAGTTATTCACATGTTTGTAATTTGACCAAAAAGATATATCGTATGATATATGGGGGATAAATGATGGTATTGACATGCTCGGTAGATGACATTTCTAGTAATTGTTTTCTTTATACTATGAGCTTGGACAGAAGTATTTTAGATAAGCCTAAAGATTGGAATGAATTATGTTGGACATAATTTCGTATTGTTTAAGGCTAGAATTTTTTTTGATATTATTTATAGAATGTTATAATAGTGTAGTTTTAGAAAAAGGACAACCTATAGGACGGGCGACAACCCATTACGTCGGACAAGGATGTGGGAATAAAACCCACAACTGAAGTGTAACAACACTTTATCTCCTAGCACTAGCCTACAGGAAGTCCCTGGTTAATGGAAACTAGTTTTATTTTATTAAGCGGTATGATAAATAAAGTATAAGTCCATTTTTGGAACCATATACGATTAATCTCACCATAAGATGGACTTATAGATTTTTCTAACCTTTTGTTTGAAACAAGTGGAATGACCCATCATTCTATCACATGATCTGATAACACTTCACGAATAACAAATTCAAGTTCATTTCATTAAGAGATGAAGTGTAAATTGTTCAATTCATGAAAAACAGTGATATTGTACCAAAATCATGTAAGTATTTCTTTTAATTCATCAACTTTAGGGAAATGATCCTGAAAACCAAAAATGTTGTCCTAGTGACCTTATATCCGATGAATCAGATGGTACCTTAGATCATCACAAATCTATGGCTTTGTGATTGTTGGATTTTTGAAATCCATGTTCTCTACCACTCTCCATCAGAACATGATGGTTAGATTTCTCTTCCATATCCATATTTTCACCTATGTTCTCCTATGTGGAAACCCAGTGATTAGTTAATTTGGGTAAACGTTACGTTTCATACTTTAGTTTTTAATGTTAAGTTTTGGTATTTCATTTTACGATGTGGGTTTCAATTTAAGAAACTTTCAAGTAGAAAACCATGTATAACCCCGATGAATTTCGATGGTGAAATTCATTTTAATGGGGATAGAATGTAACAACCTGATATTTTATGATAAGTATTCTTTTAATTTATTTGATGTCATGTGTTTTATGCTACAAAAATATTGTCCTGTACTATACGAAACACCATATTAGCTTGTAGTATATGCAACACTATTCTTAGATTGTGTTACACACAATTTCAAGTTCGTTTGATAATAGTCATTCTACGCAACATTGAGTGTATATATATATATATATTCAATGTATAAATGAAAAATGGTTGGATTCTATTATAACGAAAAAACAAAGGAGTCTTGCACAACACGCAACCCTGACTTGGCTTTCATTACACGCAATCACAACTTTTCTCGATAGCGTGTGAAGTACGCAATACCGGGTTTCACTAAACAACGATATATTGTTATAGTATTATTATGGACTAGCCGTTATGAATAGTATTTACTAAATTTTTAATTTTATAACATTATTATTCATCATACATATTTTCTAGAACATGGTATGAGAACAAAATAAATATTTCGGATAAAAGAAGTATTTTTCAAAAAATGCAATTTTGCCGCCTTTTGATGGCACACCCATTTTAAATCTAATTTTTGAAATGTTTATAAGTTAAATTTGAAAAAAATAAAACTCTTTTATGGAATCAGGATATAAAAATTTACTTTGGATAAATTTTTCATATTATTCTGATAATTTTCATATTTTGATGAATAGTAAAAACATGCTATATTTTAATTAAAAACAAATTTTTTCATCGCAATAATTTATATGGTTAGATTATATTTTTGTTAAGGCCAATAGGGGCCTATATACCCTGAGAGGGGGGGGGGGGTGAATCAGGGTATGGATATTCTTTTTCAAAAGTTCTTTCTGCCCCACTGGATCTTGACCTCTTCGTTACAAGGGTCACTTTGTTTGCACTTGTGTGGTTACTGTGATCACTTGTCTCATTTACCTGATGATGATGCTTTGAATGCAATGCAGGAAAGTAAGCAGGCAGACACAGAGATTTTTACTTGGTTCACCGCTAAGGGCTACGTCCAAGGAGCATACGCCGACAAGTTGCCGGTTCGTACCAAATTCCACTAGGCTTCACTAGCTGTGGATTACAATGTTCGGGCTAGATCACTTCTATGCCCAGGCTCACTGCCTATACAAGGTTTAGGGTCAGCTCACTGCTTTCCCAAGGGTCACTCCCTGTTTCTCTCTCTCTGGCTCACTGCCGGTGGAGAGGATCACCTTCTTCCTCTTCCTAAGCTCACTGCTCCAGAAGGGATTCACTCACTCACAGTTTATAGACCTGTAGGTCTCTTCATTTCCATTAAGGAATGCATCTTTCTCTGTATGTAGATGCTCTGTTGAAGTCCAACTTTCACCCGTAGATGAATACCCCTTTGCCACTATCCACTGGGCAAACAACCTTTGGAAAGACCTTCGCAAAGCACCCTACAATGCGAGGATCCCAATTTCGCAAAGCTCAACCAAGCCTTCGCGAAGCTCCTGACTTTTCGCGAAGCTCACTCGCGAAGCTCACTCGCGAAGCTCTTTCGCGATGCTCAAGCCGTCGCAAAGCAACGACCCTCGCGAAGCTAAGTAAACCAACGCGGAGCTCGCAGATTTCGCGGAGCTACAATAGCCGCCGCGAAGCACCTCTTTCGCGAAGCACACTGGCTCCGCGAACCACCTTCGCAAATCGAGAGCAAAGTATTTTCTCTGAAAATTCTCTCTACTTCGCCTCAAGGGGTCGGCCTCTATTTATAGGCGATTCCACCGACCCTCATCCCTTCCGCGCGAAGTCAACGCCACGTCATCTCAAATCGCGAAGCTCCAAAGTTTCTGTCGGAATTCTGTCCAAATCGCGAAGCTCTACGGCAATCTTCCGTTCGCGGAGCTTGACGTAGTCGCGATGAATCACCGTCAACTTACCTTCGCGGCTCGCGCCTTCACCGCGAAGCTCCCTCGTGAAGCCCAACATTCCTTCGCGCCTTCTCCGCGATGTTCTCTCGCAAAGCCCTTCTCCGCCGCGATGCGCTTCAGCCTCTGCCATTCGCGAAGCTTGACGTAATCGCGAAGCATCACCGCCTCCATTCTTCTGGTCTTCGCAATTTCCAAACCATGCATCCTATCTTCGCGAAATTCATGCCTTTGCCATATTAAATTGTGCTCTTCATTGAAATCCTCTTTTCGCGATGCTCACCAAACTCCAAATTTTGGACCCCAAAAATTTGGCAAACACTGGAAAACGGCGCCACCTTGTACTGCTCTTTTGTACCGCCTCCAGATTGTCCTTTCCTTTGTCATAGTTCTTTGTCAACATGTAATGTCAACAACTTCTCAGGAACTCGACAAATATCCATGAAAACCTGCTTTGTCAACAAACACAATCAACCCAAAAATACTTCAATGTTACCTTGAGGGATTTTTGCCCAACAATCTCCCCCTTTGGGTTTGTTGACAACTCTTCACAATTTTGCTCAGGATGATTTTCTGCACTGTGATACCTCACTGAGTCTTCTTCCAGCTGCTACCACCATTCGCCTCTTGCGATTGTGACAGTGTTCAAGGATTCACTTAACACGTACTCTAAGCCCACATGAGCAATGCTCGGCGTGAGAAACAAGAGTAGTATGTAAAGTTCATCAATGAATCACTTCATGTTAGACCCCAATTGTCGATTCCACCATGATACCAATTCCTAAAATAAAACGAGTTGTAGAACCACACTGATACCAATTGGTGAATTCTTTAGTTGATACCAATTGTTGATAGCTGGACACCGTCTCACACCATTCCAACACCACTGTTCTGCTTTTATCACGATCATTAGCTGTCGTGATTTCTATGATTTGATCGATCACGTCTAGCATCGTCAGATTTAAAAATCTCTCCCCCTTTCTCATTGCTCCCCCTTTCTGGCTGCTCCACCTGTCAGCTTCTCCCCGTATCAATTATGATTTATCAAATCTCCGCACTATTTGCTCTCTTGAACTAACACTTTTCTCCCCCTTTGTCAAGCACTTTTCAAGCACTTTTCTCCCCCTTTGTCAACGAACCCAAAGGTCACGCCTTTGTAGTCTGTAACATAGTAGAGAACACATATCAGCACATTAGGGAAAAACACACCATACCTCGGGGAGAGGGGGGGGGGGGGGGTCCCACATCCACACTATTTCAAGTGCGGGGAATCGACTGAACTCCCAGAGCCAGTCGATGCCTCTCAAAAGCTTCCTTGGGTAAGGCCTTTGTCAGAATGTCTGCAACCTGTAGCTCTGTAGGCACATACTCCAACTTCACGATCCCCTGCTCAACTTTCTCCTTGATAAAATGATACTTTATCTCAATGTGCTTTGTCCTTGAATGATGGACGGGATTTTTGCTAAGATTTATAGCACTTGAGTTGTCACACTGGATTCCGATCGGAGACTTCACTTCAACTCCCATATCTTCAAGCTGCTGCTTCATCCACAATAACTGTGTGCATGCTTGAGTGGCCGCAATATACTCAGCTTCTGCGGTGCTTAATGAAATGCAATCCTGCTTCTTGCTTAACCAAGCAATACATAGTCCGCCAAGATAAAATGCACCACCTGACGTTGATTTTCTATCATCTGCTGAACCGGCCCAATCTGCATCAGTATATCCCAATAACTCTGTCTGAGATTTGTCGTTGTATGTCAAGCCGAAGTCCACCGTGCCCTTGATATACCGAAGTATTCTTTTCACTGCAAGCATGTGACTTTCCTTGGGATTACTCTGATATCTCGCTGCTTGGCATGTGGCGAAAACAATATCAGGCCTTGTTGCGGTTAAGTACAACAGACTTCCAATGATTTGCATGTATTCTGTGATATTAACTGCCCTGCCACTGTCATCTTTTGATGATTTCATCCGGGTAGAAACCGGAGTCTTCATCTCCTTGGAATTTTCCATTCCAAATAATTTCAAAGCATCCTTGGCATACTCGGATTCAGAAATGAATGTTCCATTCCTGCCTTGTGTAACTATGCTTCATCTGATCTTCCAAATATTATGTCTTCTTCCTTGACCAGCCTCACCATCCTTTGATTACTATTGTTGTTGAAATAAAGATTGTAATCAAATCCACCACACTGAAAACCAATCTTCTTCAAATACTGATATAGCCTTCAGTACCATTCTCTTGGGGTGTATGCTTTGCACACCAGTCGTGCTTTGTTTCGAATCATTGTGCCATCTTCGTTCATCTTGTCTAAATAGACCCATTTTGTCCTGATGACGTTTTTATCATCTGGCCTCGAAACAATTTCCCAGGTCTGATTCTTCTCAATTCTGACCTATCGCTTCATTCATGGTATGATCCCGGTTTTTCATCTTCAGCTGCATCAGCAAAGCATTTCGACTCAACCTGAGATAGTAATGATGTCTGCTATAGTGATTTCATTCTCTTTGTCTGAACTGGATCTCACTGATCACTGATGATAGTCTGCCTGTCAATTTCAGCTCGATTCTTTATATTTTGTGCAGATAAGGATTTTACATCCTTGTACTCATCATCAGTATCTTATTTTGAGTCACCCTCAGCCAGTTCTTCTCCCCCTGTGTTGCTTTCTTCCTCAACACTTTCGTCAGGAAATTGTTCACTGACTCATTTTTCAGTGGCTTCATTTCTTTCAGCTACTTTTCGCAGCTTCTTGGTATCCTGAAAAACAATCAGCTGATACCACAATGTTAGATCAAAATAAATAAGCATGAAATGCTTGATCACTGCTGCTTCTCCCATAGTATGTCTTCTCTCAATAGACAACACTTGAGCTGGGTCATCCAATTATTTCCTTGACGGATCTGGCATATGATTTTGTTATCAAATGCTCCCCCTGTGTTACACAACACTTCTATCTGGTAGGCCCAACGGCAGAGACCCATAATCATTCTTCTCCACGTGCACCATTTATACTAATCTGGCACTCAGCATCGATCCATTAACCAAATCTCTAAGCCTACTGAGTTGGAACTCGGTGTAGGAAACAAGAGATAGAGTTAATAACACAAACACTTCCTATTTTTCTTTATTGCTCCCTTTCTTCATCAACTCTAGTACCTGATTTGAATCAATTGAAATTCTAGAGCAAATCACTTCTCCACTTCGCATCCTTAGATGCCACTACCCCATGGATCGTATCTCCCTAAAACCTGAAACACATGAATCATCAGTTAATAGAATTTAAATATATAGGGAGAGGGGTGTTTCTTCTAGAATCCTCAACATGAGGATGATGGTTGATCCTGATGGGTCAACCCTTTGATTCTTTCTTGGAGCGCATCACACTCCTTTCTTCCTTCCTCCAACTGCCTGACCAACTTCAACTGTTCTGGCCATATGACTAGGCATTCTTTGCTCACATTCTGAGCCTTTTTCTGATATGAAGATTCTGCAGACTTGGCCTTTCTCACAATCTGGGGTTTAGACCAACTGGTACACATTTCGATCTTTGATGTTCTACCGAAATTCCATTTCCCTTGATTGTTTCTCGGTGCAGGAATCTCCTTTCTTGTCATCTTCCCTGTCTTCTTTGTCCATTGTAGGGATCTACCTTTTTCTTCCACTTCTCGTTGCAAAACACGACATGTGGATTTTTCGATGCATTCTTTGCTTATCGGCCTTTTATCAGATTTATGAGTCACCGCCCTATTTTTCATTGGTGGTGGGTCCTCCATTGAACGTCCATTCTTCTTTATCACCACTGAAGTAGATCTCCCCTTAATCTTCCAGGTTTGCTCACATTCCCTCCTTGAGAGCTGTTGTGAGTATGAAATAGGAGGTGACTGATACACCTTTCGTTCAGCTCCACGTGATTTCCCTGAGGCTCGAAGCCTATTCTTCTCCTTACCACTTTGTCTCCCAGTACAGGCTTCTTTCTTGTACACTTCCTGTGGTGGAGATCTCTTTTCTTGTTCCTTTCCCTTTCCTGCTTTCTTCTTACTGCAATGTCTCGCCATGTGCCCATAGTGAGAACATATAAAACATTTTCCCTCAAAGGCATACCTCATTTCATCATCTCTCTGCTGAGATGTTGATGCACCTTGAGTTCTTCCTCTGATATTGTTCTCCTGAGCTTCCTGACACATGCTCATGGTGTGTCCCATTCTTCCGCAGTAATAGCATCCAATATATGCTTTCCTCTGAGAATCTCTTCTTTCTAATTTCTCATGATGCTTCTTCCTGTTCTCAGATTTATTAATGTCTCTCTTTTCACAGCCTGAAATGTACTCCAGAGCCTCTGTACAGAAGCTTGATGTGTGGCCATGAACTCCGCAGAAATAACACACATCATCACTCCTTGAAACTATCCTCATAGGCCTATCTCCAGCACCTACAAGATTTTTCTTACCTTTGTAAATTTTCACTGCATTTTTCTTATCATCCATAGGAGTGGAATTATCATATCCAATGCCAGCATTTCCAAAACTTGCTGGTCTTTGAGCTGAGAAAATATTATGTTGTTTCTCTTCAGAAACAGCATATCTGTTCTTCATTTTATCATCACTTGTCGAAGGATGATCAAATAGCAAGTGCAGTGCATCCTTCAACTTGGGATTATCTTTGGATTTAGACTTCTCTATTTCCTCCTTGACTGATTCGAGCTCTTCTACCAACTTTTGAATCTTCATATCCCTTGATTCAAGTTGGACAATATGTTTTTCCTTGAGAAGCTTCCCTCTACTTACCTCATCTTCCAGTTCATGCTTCAGCTTATCAACCATGTCAATTTTCTCCTTTACCTTCAATTTTTCTTGAGCGACAGAGTCAGAGAAACATGCATTCTCTTGCTGTAGCCTTTGATTTTTCTGAACTTCTGCAGACAACTGTGCTGCTAGATCATTATTTCTGGCTTTATGATTCTGTGCTTCATCTGACATTTGACTCTCTTCATAATCACCAGCCTTTTGTTTTCCTTTCATTCTGGCCATCTTCTGCAGCTCTTCAGCACGTGAATCATTCTTCTCTGTTAGGTCAGTAACTATATCAATAAGCCTTTGATTTAAACATTTTAGCTTGTTGACCTCAATCTCCAATCCCTTGATCCGGATATCTTTAGATTTGGCTTCTTCAGTGTTTCCAACGTCACTTGGAATACTCGGTTCTTCGATGCTTTTGAATTGATCTTTCACTTTTCTATTCAAGCCATCGATCTCCCTTTTCTGTTCTTCAATCTTAAGCTTATACTCACTAACTGATTCTGAGTTCTCTGGTGCTGATAACTTGAGTTTCTCAATTTTATTTATCAACTCAGACTTCTCTTCTTCCTGATGCTGCATATAGAGTTTGGCATCACGAACAACTTTGTTAGCATTCTTGGTTTTGGCTCTCCAAACATCTATCTCTTCAAGAGCAGCCTCTAACTCAGCTCGCATATCTATTCTTCCTTCAATTTCTTCTTCTGTTTCAGTATCACTCTGATGCTCATGTACTTTACTCATTCCAACATCATGATTGAGTGAATCAATATTTTCCCTTTCTGATTCATCCAAGCCTTCCTTCAGCAAGTTGTTTGATTCCTTTAGTTGAATAACACATTTTCCATATACACTTCCACACTGAGGAGTACCACCTGACTTCTGTTTGTTCTTGGATGTTTTTCCCTTTGCCATGGCTGATTGAGATAAGAGAAGACTGATTCTTTATGCACACAGATCGACTACACCAAGTTGGAGCAAACAAATCTGATAACAGAAACCTTCCCTCTGATACCAATTGTTAAGGCCAATAGGGGCCTATATACCCTGAGAGGGGGGGGGGGGGTGAATCAGGGTATGGATATTCTTTTTCAAAAGTTCTTTCTGCCCCACTGGATCTTGACCTCTTCGCTACAAGGGTCACTTTGTTTGCACTTGTGTGGTTACTGTGATCACTTGTCTCATTTACCTGATGATGATGCTTTGAATGCAATGCAGGAAAGTAAGCAGGCAGACACAGAGATTTTTACTTGGTTCACCGCTAAGGGCTACATCCAAGGAGCATACGCCGACAAGTTTCCGGTTCGTACCAAATTCCACTAGGCTTCACTAGCTGTGGATTACAATGTTCGGGCTAGATCACTTCTATGCCCAGGCTCACTGCCTATACAAGGTTTAGGGTCAGCTCACTGCTTTCCCAAGGGTCACTCCCTGTTTCTCTCTCTCTGGCTCACTGCCGGTGGAGAGGATCACCTTCTTCCTCTTCCTAAGCTCACTGCTCCAGAAGGGATTCACTCACTCACAGTTTATAGACCTGTAGGTCTCTTCATTTCCATTAAGGAATGCATCTTTCTCTGTATGTAGATGCTCTGTTGAAGTCCAACTTTCACCCGTAGATGAATACCCCTTTGCCACTATCCACTGGGCAAACAACCTTTGGAAAGACCTTCGCAAAGCACCCTACAATGCGAGGATCCCAATTTCGCAAAGCTCAACCAAGCCTTCGCGAAGCTCCTGACTTTTCGCGAAGCTCACTCGCGAAGCTCACTCGCGAAGCTCTTTCGCGATGCTCAAGCCGTCGCAAAGCAACGACCCTCGCGAAGCTAAGTAAACCAACGCGGAGCTCGCAGATTTCGCGGAGCTACAATAGCCGCCGCGAAGCACCTCTTTCGCGAAGCACACTGGCTCCGCGAACCACCTTCGCAAATCGAGAGCAAAGTATTTTCTCTGAAAATTCTCTCTACTTCGCCTCAAGGGGTCGGCCTCTATTTATAGGCGATTCCACCGACCCTCATCCCTTCCGCGCGAAGTCAACGCCACGTCATCTCAAATCGCGAAGCTCCAAAGTTTCTGTCGGAATTCTGTCCAAATCGCGAAGCTCTACGGCAATCTTCCGTTCGCGGAGCTTGACGTAGTCGCGATGAATCACCGTCAACTTACCTTCGCGGCTCGCGCCTTCACCGCGAAGCTCCCTCGCGAAGCCCAACATTCCTTCGCGCCTTCTCCGCGATGTTCTCTCGCAAAGCCCTTCTCCGCCGCGATGCGCTTCAGCCTCTGCCATTCGCGAAGCTTGACGTAATCGCGAAGCATCACCGCCTCCATTCTTCTGGTCTTCGCAATTTCCAAACCATGCATCCTATCTTCGCGAAATTCATGCCTTTGCCATATTAAATTGTGCTCTTCATTGAAATCCTCTTTTCGCGATGCTCACCAAACTCCAAATTTTGGACCCCAAAAATTTGGCAAACACTGGAAAACGGCGCCACCTTGTACTGCTCTTTTGTACCGCCTCCAGATTGTCCTTTCCTTTGTCATAGTTCTTTGTCAACATGTAATGTCAACAACTTCTCAGGAACTCGACAAATATCCATGAAAACCTGCTTTGTCAACAAACACAATCAACCCAAAAATACTTCAATGTTACCTTGAGGGATTTTTGCCCAACAATTTTTAATTGGTTTTAAAGTATAAATAGAATAAATTTTTACCATTTAATATAATTTATGTCATTAGCATTGATTTTACCTTGAATTCGTAGGTTAAATCAATTCAATCGTTTGCAATGTTTTAAACAAAAACCCCTTTTCTTTCGACAACATGATTAATTTTAATTTAATTTATGAAACTTTTATGCATTGAATTTGGAAAAATGGATTCCATATTTGGAATCAGTGGGTCCAAATTATTTTAATAAGCTACTTTTTTTTTGGGAATTATGAATAGTAACCACGGTAAATTTTATTTACCTTAGTTAAAGGTAAATCGAGTAATTAAGGGTAAATATAAGATTATAAAATTACCCTTACACCTGCCGAAATTCTATTTGATGACTAAAAGTTGACCCATATCACCTAAGGGTCTGAATAGATTCATTTTATGGACTTGTTTCCTTGAAAATAATTTATTTATTATTAAAACCAAAGAAAGTGACAACATGTCACTCTCTTAAATCTTATAAGTATATTAATTTTAATTTAGTGATAAACTTCATGAAACTCCGAAAATGAATATTTTACAGAAATATAATAAAATTATATACATCATATGAATTTATTGACAATTGTTAGGGATTAAATAATTATCATTAAAGGTGACATAATAGTGATTTTGAAATTATTTTATTACGAGAAATATCAAATAAATGGTTTTAAAAATATTAAAATAAATATTATATGAACTATTTAATGTTCTCCACTAATTTTATAGACCAATATGACATTTTATTAATATATTAAATCTTTTAGTTCTAAAATATATTTTTTATATTGTTTATTTAAATTCAAATAAATGAATAGTGTCAAAATTGACACTTGTTATTTTATAAAAATAACATATTATAAAATTGTTTAAAAATCACAAAAATATTTAAAAATTATAAATTTAAATTTATATGGTCTAAAATGTTATAAAGTATCCAATTATGGACAATTCACAACAAATAAGTAATTATTTATAATAATTTAAAATTTAGAATGTTATTACCACAAATAAAATTAAATTGATTAAATAAGGATAAATCAAGTTGATAATGTTTAAAATAAATTCCTAAAATGTCTAAATTTTATTGGTTGATGAGATTACAAACCTATATCATATAATATTATGATTTTAGTCATTTTGGAAGTTTTTATGTGGGGTTGGGATTTAATATAAATTAATTTCAAAAGGTGCCCCTCTCCTCCCTTATAAAAGGGTATCTCCTCCCTCTCCTCCTCACACCTTTTGAGCCTTAAAGCTTGGCAAAACCCTACCCATTTACCTTCTCAACCTCCTTATAAACATTATAGAGGTCCTGTTATAATTCAAAGACCAATTTTAGTTCTCTAAGTGAAGGTTTTAAGGAGGCGTGTCGAAGAAGAGGTAATATCCGTTACCGATTTTTTCAAATTTATTTCTTCTTCTACTTGTTATTCTTTAGTTTTTTAATTATGAATTAATAAAATTAGTATCACTAATATAATTATATGTTATTATAAATATGAAACAACCCTATTTCACCTTTTATCCATCCTATGAAAAACGAAATCACCGCGCGTGCCTACGTACGGAATACCGTCTCCATGCCGTGGTGTAATCTATTTTTCCACCACCACCTTACTTGGATGGGTATAATGATGTAAAGAATAACTACATATGATTATTATAACATCATACTGATTCTAATATATTGTATCATTCACTCCAATTCCATTCAATAAATATGGGAATGATATCATCGCTCGTGCGTACGTACGGATTACCGTCTCTACGACGCGATGAGATTCATTTTCCATGTTAACAATTAAAGAATGATTATAAAATATATATAATAAGTAATCATGAAATATATGACATAATAATGCTACTGGATTTATGTATATTTATATGTATGTCATCTACTTAATTCCATTCAATTCAATAAGGAAACGAAAACAACGTTCATGCGTACGTACTACCTACCGTCTCCATGAACGGTGTATTTCATTCCATTTATCGATATATCATATATATTTGTATATGCTGGATATATATTATATATAAATCATGTTTTACATTCTGGAATTAATTAAGTCAGGATATAAGTAATAATATCAAGAACAACAAGTCCAAACACGTATGATGAATTAAACGATTTTACCCAAAACGATGCTTTAACATGGAATTTACAAAAGAACGGGTAATATAAAGTCATAAGTGAACCATTTATGACATAATAACAATTAATATGGTTCTATAATAAGTCAATTACATTATTTAAATCATTATACAGGACGTTCGGATACGTACGAAGCATATCGGATCTAAGGTAAGGGATAATGTTGAAATCTCAATTGTTTTCTATCCGAGATTGCTTATACATAAGTATTTACTGGGGTTATATTTATCATCCATGTCCAAGATTTATAAAAATGTTTTCATGTATGTTTAAAGTCATTTTTTACCCATTTTTGACTTTTACTACATGGTATGTAAGGAATCTTTTTTTTTGTTTACCATACGAGGTACTTTTTGACTTTTCTGACAAAAGTACGAGAAGAATGTTTTTTAACATATACGGCATGAAAGGATTTTTACGATTTTATAAATCCTTATTTTCATGAAGCTTCCTCAAAAATATTTCATGACTATTTTCAACAAAATCCTTTTCTCTTAAAATTGCATGACATTTTGTGAAAAGAAAATGATTTTGAAGAAGAAAGGATATTTCCCTCAAGAATTCATTTCAAGTGTTTTATCAAAACCATTTTTCATCTACGATGACATTATTTCATATGTGTATGTTTCAAGTATCATGTATCTATGATTTACATGGTTTCACTTTTCTTATTATGAAATGATATCCATTTTTTTGTATGGATTATGTTATGATGGGATGATGTTTATGAAACCCATTTTATTCTTGGGTTATGATGAATGATTTATGTTTATATTGTGGCACATGAAAGAATGATTTCATTATGAGATGGGTGGGACCTATATCTCCCTACAAAGCATTGGGTAAAGATTTATATCTCATGAGATAGACATGGCTGGAACGGTAAGTTAATCCGGTTCAGTAATACAGGACTGGAACGAGGAGTGAACTCGATTCAGAATGGGACTTTGTCCACTAAGATGGTCTTGGAAGCAATGCCTTGGCTACTATGGAAATAATATCATGTGCTTAATGGTTTCCATAATCACATGTTTTATTCCCATGCTATTTTATGATGATTAATGTTTCTTTATGATCTATTCCTTATGTACTGCCATATTTTATGTCATTGCCCAATATTTTAATGTTTAAACATTATGTTCCTGTTTTGAAGTTCAAATGTTTATGATTTGTTTTATTTTATCCATGATTACCCTTATTGAGCATTTGATCTCACCCTTTATATGTTTTCTTTTCCCCAGGATCTAAATAAAGTTTTTTGGTAAGAAAACCAAAAGGGGAAGATCTTTATGGAAGATGTTGAAGATCTTTCACCATGATTAGAAGACTATGTTCCAAGTTTCCAAAGACACTAAACTATTATGGTCCTTTGGTGTTTGTTTTTGTTATGTATTAAGTATTCCACAAAAGTAATGTAATGTCCATGTACATCAAGCCTTGGGTCCCTACAGAAGGTGTTATCAAAGATAGATTTGATGTCGGGATATCTTTATGTTTATGTCAAGACTTTAAAAAAATCTCACCCAACTTTCCTAATTAATTATGGTCTTTACAAGTACCTGGTTATTCCGTTCAAAATCAAAAATGCACCTACTATTTTCAGGGATCTTATGAATCGTGTTTCCACCCATATCTAGACTAATTTGTGGTCGTATTCATTGATGATGTCTTAGTGCATTCACGCTATATACATGACCATGTAACCCATATTGAGATCATGCTAAATACATAGATAAATCAACATATTTATGCTAGGATAAGTAAATTACACTTCTAGATTGATAAAGTCCACTTTCTAGGTCATATCATCTTGAAGTCTGGAGTTGCAGTTGACCCATTGAAAGTGAGGGATGTGTTTTATTAGGAGTATCCCAAGAACATATTTGATATGAGAAGTATCTTGGTGATTTAAAGATATTAAATATGATTCATTAAATATTTCTCTTGTATTTTAGTGCTCCTTACAGTCGTGATAAAGAAGGAAGTGAAATTTGAATGGTCTGAAGCTTATGAAGAGGCCTTTTTGGGTCTGAAGGGTAGAGTGACCCCACCACCGATTCTGATTCTGCTGGAGATAGACAGGTCTGATACAATCTATTGTGACACATCATGTGTTGATCTTGGAGCTGTTATGATGCAGGTTGAGTGAGTCATTGCTTATAGTTCTCATCAGTTGAGACCTCGTGAGTGGAATTACCTAACGCACGACCTCGAGATCATTGCTATTGTTCATGACTTACACTATTGGAGACATTATATTCTGAGAGATTATTTTTTTATTCAAAGAACCCAAAATACTCAAATTCATCTTCACAAAGTGGTATCTAAATCTCTGGTAGCATAGTTTGGTTGAGTACCTACAATCATTCGATTTCGAGCTTGCCTACACTCTAGGGAAAGGGAATTCGGTATCCAATGATCTAAGATGAATGACTTTTAAATAGAATAATAAGGAGGGGGACCACAAGGAATAGAAATGTAGGGAGAAAAATTAGGTGGAAAGGGTTAA
Organism: Viscum album; assembly: GCA_963277665.1. Taxonomy (NCBI): domain Eukaryota; kingdom Viridiplantae; phylum Streptophyta; class Magnoliopsida; order Santalales; family Viscaceae; genus Viscum; species Viscum album. The sequence continues at coordinate 1,140,277,323 of OY728159.1, read as the reverse complement.
GTGTAGGACATAGGGGATGTGATTTTGATCAGTTCAAGCCCAAGAAGGGTGTTTCCAGCTATTAAGCATGGAAACCACTTTCAAGGATTGGCGAATGAAGAACCATTTTAGGAGATTATTGTAGCTCATAAATTATATTATAATGATGATTAGGGGGACCCAGAGTCTAAGTCCAGTGATGAGTCACTTGGTCATTCATCTAGTGATACTATTGATGATTTTCATGGTAGAGGACCACCCTGTCCAAGGAGGAGGAAAAGTACGAAGGAAGTTGGAAAGTGTGAAAGGAATATTATTATTTTCCACTTCCAATGGAAACAATATTTCTTAAAAGGTCGAAAAAAATATGTGATATGGAGATCATAAAGACACTGTTATAATTTACCAGGTCATGGATGTAGATCATGGGGCTTCACCCCTTCAGGATGTTCCAATTAAGCATTGGGAGATAGGTGCGGTCCACAAGAAATCATTGGAGTTTCTTCTACATTCAGATGAAGAAATGGGGGAAATGGTTTTGGTGATTTATTCCATTGATGAATAATCTAATATAATGATGGTAAGGTTGTTAAAAGTGATTAAAAATGAAGAAAATAGTGCATGGATTGATAAGAAAGATCTTATACTGATAAAGGGATTCAATAAAGGGAAGATCAATCAAGAGGATTATATTAAGTGTTGGGAAAAGATAGAATTTCATTTTAAATACCTTTTAAAGGATACTACAAACATTTGGGTATCCTATATCTCCTAGATTTTTTTAGGGTAATGATTTAAATAGGATAATGTTTATTCAATGGTTATGTGATTTCTTTTGGTGTTTGAACCATGAGGCTTCTCACTTTTCCTTAAAAGTGTTATGAAAATAAATGAGTTAATTTTTAATAAGTCAGTATATTTAGGAATATAGAGATGAATGGAATATTATAGTATTATTTTAAAAGATGCATATTGAGGTTCAAAAGGATTGTGGTTATAATATTCTATTAGCCTTAGTGGTGAAATATACTCCTCTGGAATGTGTAAGGTCAAGAAAACTATCTGATCCAAAAGGCCTATTTCTATGAGAAGGTTTATCAGATTACGATACATATTTTAGTTTGATAGTAGATATGGATTACACTATATTGTTTCATGAGCATGTATAGGTCCCAAAAAACATCTAAGAGAAGTGATGAGGGATTTCCATACCTCAGTGTGGGTATTTCACCTTGGTTTTACCAAAATGTATCAAGATATACAATGCCAATACTGGATTCCTACCATGTAATTTTATTTACCTAGTTTCATCATGTGATGTTCCACATATTAGCAGGTGAAGGTAGCATATCAGCATCTTGTAGGGATTTTTCAGCCATTTTCCATTCTTAATTGGAAATGGGATGATATTTTAATGAACTTCATGATTGGTTTACCTAGATCACCCCATTTAAATGACTTAGTGTGGTTTATCATTGATTTTATGACAAAGGTTTCACACTTCTTACCTGTGTGAGGGAACTTCTTAGTAGTTGAGTTAAGAATGATGTACATCAAGAAGGTGGTACATCTCCATAGGGAACCTCAATCTATCAATTCTGATAAATACACTCCATTTAAATCATAATTCTAGAAATTTTGGTACAAGGCCTTGGGTATTCAGGTACTTTTGAGCATGACCTATCACCCTCAGACCGATAGACATGCAGAAAATACAATTCAGGTGCCACAAGACATGCTCTGGGAAAGTGTTCTTGATTTTGGGGGTTCTTGGTATAAACACAATCCCCTCATTGAGTTTCTTTATAAAAAAACTTACAAGATACCATTTATATGGATCCCTATGAAGACTTGTATGGTTGGGTATGTTGCTCATTTATTTGATGCCTAGAGTAATGGAAAACAGCTATGTTTGGGCCCCGTTTTGTTTAGAAGACTAAAAAGTGGGTCCAACTCATCAAGACATTCATGTTTTCAGCTCAGTCAAGACATCATTATTATGCCAACAGATTTTTTGTAACACCCCAAGCTTCTACGGTACGCTTCTCTTTGAATAATGCGATAGCGTGTGTTGTACACAACATCGAGTTCTAACACACCACAACCAATCAAACTAGCCGTTATGAATAGTAATACCTAATTTTTAAAATTATATATATTTTATATTTCAAAATGGACTTCATTTTTGGATTCGGAGTATCGAATTTAGCCTAAGGTGAAATTTTTTTACTTTTCGGATAACTTTAATATTTTGATGAATAGTGAAAATTACTAAATTTTAATTGAAAACAACTTTTTTAATCAAAATAATTAATAGTGATAAATTATGAATTTGATTGGTTTTAAAGTATATTTAGAATATATTTTTACCATTTAATACAATGTTGTTCATTGGACATAATTTCACAATTAAACCGGACATAAACAAGTACCAATCTTTTGATAGTTATTATATCTTAAAAACACGCTATTTGTTGTGACAGTGGGAATTAATTATAAAATTAATTAATGGAACTTATATGTTTTGAATTTTGTAAAATATACATCATTTTTGAATTTGGAATATCAATTATAGCTTAGGGTGAAATTTTGGCATTATTTAGAAAAACTTCAATTTTTGATGAATAGTGAAACCACTAAGTGGTAGTTAAAAAAACTGATTTTTTCATAAAACTTAATTTTACCGCTTCTGTGAATGTAATTTCTAAAATCCGAGAGACACGGTTAATATAAAGTAGTAAAATGTGGTTCAATGAGATGAAAATAATTTTCGGTGAATAGTAACTTTTTACTTTTATTTACCATGGTTAAAAGTAAATAGGGTAATTAAATGTAAAAATGATATTAATATTATCCTAACACATGTCCTAATTCTATTGGTCAAGTGTATCTCGACCTAAAACAACCTTAGGAATAAAATATTATCATTTAGGTCCACTTGGATTAGATTAGGACATTTATTATTATTTAATTCAAAGAAGAGTTAAAAGAGTTAAAATCAATGTTTATTTACTAAAACATTTTTAATATAGAGTTATACATAAGATAAATTCGATTGTAAATATTCATTAGAAATATAAATATGTTTCCTACATAATGATATTTTATTTATAATTTTTAGACATTATATAATTTAATTTATTTATGACACAATGATGATGCAGTAATTACCATAATAGTGAAAAATTAAAATAATTGATATTATAAATACCCAAATAAATATAATTTGAGACTTATAATGAATTAAACTAATTTTCTAGGACAATATGACATATTAGGATTGATTTAATTGACTTTGTTCGAAGTAATCATTCTGTTATGAGTTTCACAAAAATCAATTTTCCAAATAGTGTCAAAATTGACATAAAAGAGTTTTTAAAACAAATATTATATTATTAATTGAAATTAAATTCCTAAAAATATATGGTTCGGCCAAGAGACTTGTATCATGATAGGTGTATCATTAATGGACCACTTGGGGGTCTCTTGGAGGTATATAGTATGTTTATTAACTATATAATATAAAAATACAAAGTGACATGGTAAGTGTCAAACTAATTAACTAAGAGTAAAAACTAAAATATAGGTTGATATAATGACCCAAACCTGTCTAAATCCTATTTTTTGAGTGTTTTTAGACCTATCCCCACCTTAAAATTTAAATAATCCACTTTTGAGCCATTAGAAACCGAATATGAATTTATTATAAAATAATATTTCTAGCTTTTCCAAAGGTGCCTCTCACCCCTCTTATAAAAAGGGCACTCCCCATTCTCATTACTTCACACCTTCAAAGCCTTTTGGTTCGGCCAAAATCTTCCCAAATACTCTCTCAACTTTCCTCACTTCATCCTAGAGGCCTTTATTTAGTCAAAAAGCCATCCTAAGGATCCCTTTTGATCAAATCAAAAGGAAGAACCCGAAGAAGAGGTAATAATTTCACCACCCTTTTTCAAGTTCCTTTCTTCTTCCACTTCTTCCTTCTTTGTTATTACCATTCTAAAATAATAACTCCATTATCTTACATATACTGTGATGTTATTATAAATATGGTACAACAATATTCAGTATTCTATCCATCTTTTGAATAACATGTCACCATACGTGCGTACGTACGACTTACCGTCTCCACGTCGTGGTGTAATTGTTATTCAATATATTATTATTTTGATGGGTATAATAATTTGTAATTCATGTAAATAATAAATATAACATGATAATGATTCTGTATATATTATATACCATCCAATTATATATTATTTTAATATCAAAAGAATGATATTGTTGCTCGTGCGTACGTACGGACTACCGTCTCCACGAACGCGATGAGATTCATTCTCCATCATATCAATTCAAGTATAATTCTCATTTGATGATTAGTAATAGTATCTAAGGACTTGATATAATTCTAGATATGATTAAGATACAACTTATCCATGACAAACATGGCTTACGTAACAAAACATATAAAAGAAAATGAGTAAGTTAACACCCGAAACAACGATAATACTAAGATATTATTAACAAATCAGTGTTAAAAGATAATATATATGATATCATATTAAGGTATATGATTCTTGTATAATTTAATAACAATTATCTCACCATTATATAGGAGTTTAAACTACCCCCAACCAAGGAAAAGTACAAGGTAAGGGTTTATTTCTCAATCTCTTCATTATATGAGGTTGTTTATACGTAATAATCTACTGAGATCTCTTTATCATCGACATCCATGTTTCTTAAAAATGTATTTCAAAACATTTTTACTATTTAAAAGAATATGGTTTAAAGTCCTTTATACCCTTTTTGACTTTTTATAAGAGGTTTATAAAAAATATTTCGGTCGTTTTCAAAACAAGGTGGTTTTTAACCTTTTCGACAGAATTAAGGTAAGAATGTTTATTTAACTTATATGGCATGTGCGGCTATTTTCCGCCGTTATAAAATCTTTGAAGCTTCCCTTACAAGATTATAATAATATTTTCTAAGAAAATGTTTTATTTTATAAATATATGACTCTTAAATAATTTCAAAATAAAAAGATATATTTCTCTAAAAAGAGTTTTGATTTCATCTACGTCAACATCCTTTGATGGATTTTACACTTATTTTAAGTTGATTTACTATGATACAAAACTTCTATATTGTATTGATGGTTTTGTGATATGTCCAACTATGGATGTGTTATTTTAATACCATTCATGGTTTATGGATGAAGTATTTACATTTCGTATGATAGTTTTAATACGAATATTTATGTTATGTTTAAACCTTTTCATATGGGAATGCATTGGACTTAATATGTGACAGGTGGAGCCCGCTATAGCTCCTCGATGCATCGGTAGGTCTCATGAGACAAACTAGTGTCTTGGCACAAGGCCTTGGCAAAATCTTATTTGTAGTCTTGGCACGAGGCCTTGGCTATGTGGTTATGATAGTCTGGAATTATGCATTCCATCATTATGAAAGTGGTTATTGATATTGCATGTGATTATTATATTAGTAGAATATCCATCTGAATAAGTAAATGGAATTATTTCATTTTATTTTTTCCATACTATGTTGAAGTTCAAGTTTAAAATGCTTTTGTTTTAGTTATACATTGCCTTAAATGTTTATTCTTATTTATGAATGTTTCCGCTATATTGTTATCCTTACTGGGGATTTGAGCTCACCCCATTTCTATGTTTTATTTTTCACAGGATGTGAAGAAGTAAATTATGAATGACCTGCAGGGATATTATGAAGGGATAAGAGTGTAGACTATGGAGACTATGTTGTTGTAGTTTTCATTTTTATGATGTAATGTAAAACTTTATGTATATATCTAGTGTTTCCAAGGCTACTAAACTAATCGGTCTTTCGAGATTTGATCTTTCTTGTGATCATGCCAATGTTATGTAATAATGCACCGACTCTAGGTAACTGGGGTCGGGGCGTTACAGTTGGTATCAGAGGAATTTTAGTACAAACCTTGGAAGCTAGATTTAGATAAACTCTGATTATAGCACGTAGACCTATGATGGACTTTGAGGATTAGTATAGAAGAAATTCCTAGAATTTTGGTATTGTAGAGATTTTGTGAGTTTTATGAGCAATACATCCCTGTCTGGATACGAGCAGGTAGAGGTGGCTTTGGAACAAATGTACCGAGGGGTAAAACCTGAAAACACCGCTTTGAGCTAGACTCGAACGAGAACTGGTGCACGACAACGGGCCTTGCTGCACTCTTGGTTACGACACTCCTGGGGGATATGCTTAGGATAACTCTCATTTTCTCTACAAATCATTATGAAGGGTTTATGAGTATATAATTCCTCAAAGAAAACATTTTTCTGATTATGGATTATATCCATAAATAGTTCAATTTATGTTAAGTGTTTTATAAGTTTGGAATTATGTATTTTGATTCATAAACTGATCTAGTTTATGCTATTGTTTAGAAATGTCCCCTAGTGGAAGAAATGGAAACCGTATCAATGCACACACTCCATATAGGGATTTACCTCCTGCTTAAGATAATTATAGTGGAGCTGATGATGCAACTGGTGCCGATCAGCTAATCACCATACTGGGAAAACTCACTCAGGTTATGAATAATAACCTTACCCGTATGGAGCACCCTGATCCGCAGTGTGGAGGATCAATGTTAGATCGATTTATGAGGCAACAACCACCAACATTCAATGGGAGTACTAATCCCTTAGTAGCTGAGCAATGGATAAATTCTATAGAGAAAATATTTCAGGCTTTGGGGAGTAGTGAAAGGGAAAAATTTATCATGGCAGTTTACCGCCTCACTGGAGATGCTGATCAATGGTGGTCATTGATTCAAAACACGAAGGAAGATGATGAAGTATCAAATATGGAATGGAGGGAGTTCAAAGATCTATTTTTAGAAAAATACTTTCCTCGTGACCGTCGAGCAGATATGGAAAGACAATTTCTGAGTTTGAGAAAAAAGGAGGATGAGAATGTCACAAAGTATGAGGCTAACTTTACAAGGTTAGCAAGGTATGCTGGAGATTATATACATAACCCAATAAGTAATATTGATCATTTCTTTTATGGTTTAAAACCATTTCTCCATCGAGCATTATTCTCACAATCCTTATCGTCGTATGAAGACATTATATCATGTGCTATCAAGACAGAGAAAGAATTCTCTAAGTCTTATGACTTTAAAGCAAAGAAAGAGAAGAAGAGATCTACTGATCAATCTGGGAATGGAAATAAGGGGAAGAAGGGAAAGGTTGAAGATCCATCTTGTGGTAAATGTGGGAAGAAACACCCCAGTACTTACTTGAAGGGAATGGGTGTCTGTTACAAGTGTGGTGAAAAAGGCCACCAAGCTCGTGATTGCAAAGGGAAGAAGGAAGCTACCAATGTTCAGTGCTACAACTGTAGGGAGATGGGACATTATGCAAATGAATGTCCTATGTTTCAGGGGAACTTACCTCAGAAAAGGCCAAGGGATCAAGGCCAAGATTATGCTATCACTACTGCTGAGGTAGAAGCTCCGAAAGACACGGTGGAAGGTAATTTAATGGTTTCCTCAAGTTTAGAAAATGCATTATTTGATTCTGGATCATTGCATTGTTTCATATCTTCCCAGTTTTCTAAGAAAATTAGATATTTCCAATTTGATTTAACAAGGGAGTTATCAGTTAAAACTCCTAAGGGAAGTATCATTGCAACAAAGTTTTGTGAATCAGTCCCCATTAGAGCACATAAATGTTCTTTATCCGCTGATCTCATCGTCATACCTATGATTGAGTTTGATATAATCCTCAGTATGGATTGGCTTTCAGACTATGATGCGAAGATTTATTGTAAAAAGAAATAGGTTACGATTTTTGATGATGATGATAAGGAACACATTATCTTTAGAGCAGAATCTTCACCACCTAATTCTTATCTAGATCCACCCCTAGTAGCTCAACTAAATTCAATTATTGGGGACGAAGAGGATGAAATTACAGTGGGTGAGGAAAGGAATGTTCAAATAGAGGATGTACATGTTGTGAAAGAATATATATATGTGTTTCCGAAAGATTTACCTGGACATCCTCCAGAGCGAGAAGTTGAGTTTTCCATTGATTTAATTCCTAGATCAAGGCCTATATCGAAGACCCCTTATAGAATGGACACTGTAGAATTAGTTGAACTAAAGAAATAACTAAAGGAATTGAGTAATAAGGGATTTATTCGCTGTAGTGTTTCTCCATGGGGAGCCCCTGTTCTTTTTGTTAAAAAGAAAGATGGATCTTTGAGGTTATGTATCGACTACAGGGAGATCAATGCTATAACAATAAAGAACAAGTATCCCTTACCTCGCATTGATGATTTATTTGACCAACTGCATTGAGATCAATACTTTTCAAAGATTAACCTTCGATCTGGATACCATCAGTTGTGTGTAAAGAAGGAAGACATTCCGAAGACAGCATTTCGAACCAGGTACGGGCATTACGAGTTTACAGTAATGCCTTTTGGATTGACTAATGCACCCTCTATATTCATGGATTTGATGAATATAATTTTCAAGGAATATATCGATGCATTTGTGGTGGTATTTATTGATGATATCTTGGTATACTCCAAAAGCTACGAAGATCATGAAAATCACTTGCGCATTATCCTGAAGACTCTGAGAAGACATGAATTATATGGGAAGTTTAGCAAGTGTGAATTCTGGCTTCAGGAGATTTCGTTTCTTGGCTATATTGTCTCTAAAAATAGAATCTCTGTTGATCCTTTTAAGACCAAGGAAATCCAAGAATGGCCAGCACCTACGAGTATAACTGAGGTACACAGTTTTATTGGTTTGGCAGGTTATTATCGACGTTTCGTCCTGAATTTTGCCCGATTGGAAAACCCATTAACGAAGCTCACACGTAAAGGGGTTAAATTTGTTTGGACAAAAGAATGTGAAGAATGTTTCTAAGAACTGAAGAGAAGATTAGTCAATGCTCCTATATTGACTCTACCATCTGGGAATGATGGGTTTGTTATTTATAGTGATGAATCGAAGAAAGGACTTGGTTGTGTCCTTATGCAAAATGATAAGGTTATTTCCTATGCATCACGATAGTTGAAAATTCATGAACAAAACTATCCTACTCATGATCTCAAGTTAGAAGCTGTGATCATTGCTTTGAAGATATGGAGGCACTACCTCTATGGTAAAAAATTTGAGATTTATACTGATCACAAGAGTTTGAATTATATCTTCTCACAAATAGAACTCAACTTGAGGCAAAGGAGATGGATTGAATTAATAAAGGATTATTATTGCATGATACACTAACACTCGGGGAAGGCAAACAAGGTGGCAGATGCTTTGAGCAGAAAAGATAATGGAGTTTTGAACAATATGAGAATTGAAAGGGATCCAATTTTCATGGATCTAGTGAAGATGGACATGGGAATAACCAGGGAAGGTGAAACATCAATTATTTTTCAAATGGTTGCCAAACCATCTTTACTAGAAAGTATTAAGAGTTCTCAGATTGATGATGAAGAATTTCAAAAGAAGATTAAAGCTGTGAATGATTGGAGATTGAGGGACTTTGTGTATGAAGATGGAATTTTGAAATTTGGGAAGAGACTTTGTATTCCCGACATACCTGATCTAAAAAGGGAATTACTGGATGATGATCATAGTTCCAATTTCTCTATACACCCTGGGAGCACCAAAATGTATAGAGATTTGAAAGAACATTTTTTGTGGGACAACATGAAGAGGGAGATTGCTGATTTTGTGTCATGATGTATGGTTTGTCAACAAGTGAAAGCTGGAAGGCAATAGCCTGGTGGATTATTGCAACCTCTTCCCATACCGGAGTGGAAATGGGACAATATTACGATGGACTTTGTCATGGGGCTACCAAAGAATCCTAGAAGGAACGATGCAATATGGGTCATTGTTGATCGTCTTACCAAGTCAGCATATTTTCTTGCTATAAGGGAAGATTTACCACTTGAACGACTAGCAAGAATATATATTAATGAAGTTGTGAGACTTCATGGAGTACCCCTATCGATTGTTTCTGATCATGATCCCCGTTTTACATCAAGATTCTGGAAAAGTCTTTAGAAAGCCTTGGATACTGAACTTCATTTGAGCACTTCCTACCACCCTCAAACAGATGGACAATCAGAACGAACTATTCAAACCTTAGAAGACATGTTGAGATCCGGTTCACTTGACTTTCAGGGTATGTGGGATCAATATTTAACTCTGGTAGAATTTTCCTATAACAATAGCTTCCATTCGAGTATTTCGATGGCACCATATGAAGAGTAATACGGAAAGATATGTCGTACACCAACCTATTGGGATGACGTTGGTGAAAGAAAACTTGTAGGCCCAAAACTGGTGGAGGAAACGATGGAAAATGTTAAGTTAATCCAAAACCATATCAAAGCAGCTCAATGTAGGCAGAAGAGCTATGTCGATAATCGAAGGAAGGATTTGGAATTTCATGTCGGTGATCATTTTTTCCTGAAGGTATCTCCATGGAAGGGAGTCATACGTTTTGGTAAGAAAGGTAAATTGAGTCCCAGGTACATAGGACCTTTCGAAATTCTAGAACGAATTGGGGATGTAGCTTACCGATTGGCAATGCCGCCAAGTCTCTCCAAAGTTCACGATGTGTTCCACATATCTCTATTGAGGAAATACATGCCTGACCCAACGCATGTACTCACCTATGAAGAATTAGAACTTGAAACCGATTTGTATTATTACGAAGATCCCGTCAAGATTCTTGATATGAGAGAACAAGTACTGAGAAACCGGACGACTCGTCTGGTACAAATCTTGTGGAGAAACCATTAGATGGAAGAGGCAACGTGGGAACCTGAGGAACTTATGATGAATAACCACCCGAGTCTTTTCATGAGGTAGTATTCTAGAAATTTCGAGGTTGAAATTATTTCAAGGAGGGGAGAATGTAACACCCCAAGCTTCTACGGTACGCTTCTCTTTGAATAATGCGATAGCGTGTGTTGTACGCAACATCGAGTTCTAACACACCACAACAAATCAAACATGCCATTATGAATAGTAATACCTACTTTTTGAAATTATATATATTTTATATTTTAAAATGGACTTCATTTTTGGATTCTTAGTATCGAATTTAGCCTAAGGTGAAATTTTGGTACTTTTCGGATAACTTAAATATTTTGATGAATAGTGAAAATTACTAAATTTTAATTAAAAACAACTTTTTAAATCAAAATAATTAATAGTGATAAATTATGAATTTGATTGGTTTTAAGTTATATTTAGAATATATTTTTACCATTTAATACAATGTTGGTCATTGGACATAATTTCACAATTAAACCGGACATAAACAAGTACCAATCTTTTGATAGTTATTATATCTTAAAAACACGCTATTTGTTGTGACAATGGGAATTAATTATAAAATTAATTAATGGAAATTATATGTTTGGAATTTTGTAAAATAGACATCATTTTTGAATTTGGAATATCAATTATAGCTTAGGGTGAAATTTTGTCATTGTTCAGAAAAACTTCAATTTTTGATGAATAGTGAAACCACTAAGTGGTAGTTAAAAAAATGATTTTTTCATAAAACATAATTTTACCACTTCTGTGAATGGAATTTTGAAAATCAGAGAGACACGGTTAATATCAAGTAGTAACATGTGGTTCAATGAGACGAAAATAATTTTTGGTGAATAGTAACTTTTTACTTTTATTTACCACGATTAAAAGTAAATAGGGTAATTAAGGGTAAAAATGATATTAATATTACCGTAACACATGTCATAATTCTATTGGACAAGTGTATATCGACCAAAAGCAACCTTAGGAATAAAATATTATCATTTAGGTCCACTTGGATTAGATTAGGACATTTATTATTATTTAATTCAAAGAAGAGTTAAAAGAGTTAAAATCAAAGATTATTTACTAAAACATTTTTAATATAGGGTTATACATAACATAAATTCAATTTTAAATATTCATTAGAAAGATAAACATATTTCCTACATAATTATATTTTATTTATAATTTTTAGACATTGAATAATTTAATTTATTTATGACACAATGATGATGCAGTAATTACCATAATAGTGATAAATAAAAATAATTAATATTAAAATACCCAAATAAATATAATTTGAGACTTTAAATGAATTAAAATAATTTTATAGGATAATATGACATATTATGATTGGTTTAATTGACTTTTTTCGAAGTAATAATTCTGTTTTGATTTTCACAAAAATCAATTTTCCAAATAGTGTCAAAATTGACATAAAAGATTTTTTAAAACAAATATTATATTATTAATTGATATTAAATTCCTGAAAATCTAAGGTTCGGAAAAGAGACTTATATAATGATATTTTTATCATTAATGGACCACTTGGGGGTCTCTTGGAGGTATATAGTAAGTTTATTAACTATATAATATAAAAATACAAAGTGACATGGTAAGTGTCAAACTAATTAACTAAGAGTTAAAACTAAAAGATAAGGTTAATATAATGACCCAAAACTATCTAAATCCTATTGGTTGAGTGGTTTTCGACCTATCCCCACCTTAAAATTTAAATAATCCACTTTTTATCCATTATAAACCAAATATGAATTTATTATAAAATAATATTTCTAGCTTTTCCAAAGGTGCCCCTCACCCCTCTTATAAAAAGGGCACTCCCCCTTCTCATTAATTCACACCTTAAATGCCTTTTGGTTCGGCCAACCTATGCCCAAATAATCTTTCAACTTTCCTCACTTCATCCTAGAGGCATTCTTTTAGTCAGAAAGCCAACCTAAGGATCCCTTTTGATCAAATCAAAAGGAAGAACCCGAAGAAGAGGTAATAATTTCACCACCATTTTTCAAGTTCCTTTCTTCTTCCACTTATTCTTTCTTTGTTATTACCATTCTAAAATAATAACTCCAGTATATTATATATACTGTGATGTTATTATGAATATTTTACAACCATATTCAGTATTCTATCCATCCTTTGAATAACATGTCACCATACGTGCGTACGTACGGCTTACCGTCTCCACCTCGTGGTGTAATTGTTATTCAATATATTATTATTTGGATGGGTATAAAAATTTGTAATTCATGTAAATAATAAATATAACATGATAATGATTCTGTATATATTATATACCATACAATTATATATTATTTTAATATCAAAAGAATGATATTGTCGCTCGTGCCTACGTACGGACTACCGTCTCCACGAACGCGATGAGATTCATTCTCCATCATATCCATTCAAGTGTAATTATCATTTGATGATTAATAATAGAATCTATGGACTTTATATAATTCCGGATATGATTAAGATACAACTTATCCATGAAAAACATGGCTTACGTAACAAAACATATAAAAGAAAACGAGTAAGTTAACACCCAAAACAACGATAATACTAAGATATTATTAACAAATCAGTGTTAAAAGATCATATATGATATCATATTAAGGTATATGATTATTATATAATTTAATAACAATTATTTCACCATTATACAGGAGGTTAACCTACCCCCAACCAAGGAAAAGTACAAGGTAAGGGTTTATTTCACAATCTCTTCATTATCCGAGGTTGTTTATACGTAATAATCTACTGGGATCTCTTTATCATCCACATCCATGTTTCTTAAAAATGTATTTCAAAACATTTTTACTATTTACAAGAATATGGGTTAAAGTCATTTATACCCTTTTTGACTTTTTATAAGAGGTTTATAAAGGAATCTTTCCTTCGTTTTCCAAACAAGGTGATTTTTAACCTTTTCGACAGGATTAAGGTAAGAATGTTTTTTTTAACTTATACGGCGGGTGTGGCTATTTTCCGCCATTATTAAATCTTCGAAGCTTCCCTTACAAGCTTATAATAATATTTTCGAAGAAAATCTTATATTTTATAAATATATGACTCTTAAATGATTTCAAAATAGAAAGATATATTTCTCTAAAAAGAGTTTTGATTTCATCAATGTCAAAATCCTTTGATGGATTTTACGCTTATTTGAAGTTGATTTACTATGATACAAAACTTCTATATTGTATTGATGGTTTTGTGATATGTCTGACTATGGATGTGTTATTTTTATACCATTCATGGTTTATGGATGAAGTATTTACATTTTGTATGCTAGTTTTAATACGAACGTTTATGTTATGTTTAAACCTTTTCATATGGGAATGCATTGGACTTAATATGTGACGGGTGGAGCCTGTTATAGCTCCCCGATGCATCGGTATGTCTTATGAGACAAACTAGTGTCTTGGCACAAGGCCTTGGAAAAATTTTATTTGTAGTCTTGGCACGAGGCCCTGGCTATGTGGTTATGATAGTATGGCATTATGCATTTCATCATTATGAAAGTGGTTATTAATTTTGCATATGATTATTCGATTAGTAGAATATCCATGTGAATAAGTAAATGGAATTATTTCAATTTGTTTTTTCCATACTATGTTGAAGTTCAAGTTTAAAAGGCTTTTGTTTTATTTATACATTGCCTTAAATGTTTATTCTTATTTATGAATGTTTCCGCTATATTGTTATCCTTACTGGGCATTTGATCTCACCCCTTTTCTATGTTTTATTTTTCCCAGGATGTGAAGAAGTAAATTATGAATGACCTGCAGGGATATTATGAGGGGATTAGAGTGTAGACTATGGAGACTATGTTGTTGTAGTTTTCATTTTTTTGATGTAATGTAAAACTTTATGAATATATCTAGTGTTTCCAAGGCTACTAAACTAATCGGTCTTTCGAGATTTGATCTTTCTTGTTATCATAACAATGTTATGTAATAATGAACTGACTCTAGGTAACTTGGGTCGGGGCATTATATTTTGGAAACCTCTGGAGTTTGAGGTCAGAGTCTGGGTTTTCTTGAAATTATCACCTAGGTTGGGGAAGAAATGTATTCGAAAGCATGGTAAGCTAGCACCAAGATTCATTAGACCCTTTGAGGTTGTGAAGTGGATTAGACTATTGTCTTATGATTTGGAACTTCCTCAGTGATACTAGTATATGCCTGATGTATTTCATATGTCTCACCCTTTCCAATATTATACATAACTGAATCACATCTTTCATCCTAATGAGGTTAAGGTGGATATAGAAGCTTCTTTCTAGGAGTATCGAGTGTATATTGTTGATCGGAGCGTGAAGACATTATGAGGAAGGTTTGTTCCTATTGTATGGTTTCTGTAGTATAAAAACCTAGTAGAGGAAGATACCCAAGATCGGGAAGATGATATGTGGTCACAGTGGTTGGAACTCTTTTTTGGAATTACATCTTTTCCCTCACAAGGACAACTTAGGGATTAGTTTCTATAAGACGGGGAGGTTTTAATGACCTTACTTTTAACCAAGGTTTGAATAACTATTTTTTATTTTTGAATATTACCCCTAATTATGTTAAAGGAACACTACAGCCTAGAGATGGCTCAAGGAGAGTCTGGGGCTAGTTCAGATCTCAAAAGTCCAAAAAATTGGCATGTAGGATGGGTGGCACGGTTAGTGTAAACCGTGGGAACCAGGCCACATGATTTGTGAAAAATTTGCGGTTGTAGATAGGGGCATCTGCATGTCTATAGAGTTTTCCAACAATCATTCATACTAGGTGCATAACCATATGACTTGTTGTAGATAGGGGACAAAGCCTTAAAGCACGATTTTCACATGGTTTGTAAACCATGCTCATAAACTATGCACAGTGGGATTTGGTAAAAATTACCATTCCCTCCCCCCCAATTTAACCATAAATATATTTTTATCTTCCCCCTTACCTTATAGTGGAATGGATAATGGTTTCCTGCTCCTTGAGATCAAGAAACCCTCAAGTCTAGGCTTTGAGTTGGAGGCTTCTTCGGTTGTCTGACCCTTGATTCGTCGGAGTCATTAGATCCCTTGTGGTAAGGATCCCTAGTCTCTCTACTACTATCTCTGTTTTTATTTCCATCCATTACGCTACTTGTTTTTAGACTAATATACCCTATTTAAAAGTAGCTATATTGAAACTTATATCTGTTCCAACTTTCTTTTAATGTATCATTGAGATCAATAATGTCTTTATCTACAACCCTATGTTAGGTGGTCACATGGTTTTCCATTTGAGTTTTTTCAATTTCATATTTATTATGTTTTTCCATGAGTTTGACTTGTCCAATATCTCTTGTTGTGTTGCCTCCCTCATGTCTAACTGACCCTAGTTCCTTGATATAGATGAATTGGTTATTTTTAGTGTTTTATTCATCACCCTTACTCTATATGGACACCCTTAGGAGTGACACCATGAAAATGGACTTTTAGGAAAAATGGTTCAAAATATGTGGAACCCATTTTAGCTCATGGATTGACTTTTAATTGAAATTGTTTCTGAATAATGTACGTGATGTATACCAAGGGGAATCAATGGTTCTTAGTACCTTTTTAATTATAACTATCCAAATGATAATGTTAGTATTTGAACTTGATACCTTTTCTATAAAATTAAATATCCATGGTAGGAAAATTAGAATATTTGATTGTATAGGTTGGTTAGGTAAGATGGATTTGACCATTAAAATTAAATGGTTTCAATGGAATCATTTCAAGGGATGGAATCTCTTTGACATTGACATCTTTTATTATAAAGGTGTTAAATTTATAGGTATATTTTGTTTAATGGACTTAATATAAGGATGGTGAACCCATGCCTTTAACTGTCCTTGTATTAAATGATAAATCCAATGTGGTATGCCTTGAATGGTTTGAGCTTGATGGAATCATGTGAATAAACTATATATTTATTTGTATGGGTGGGAGGAATTCTCACCCCACTCTAGTTAAAATCTCAATATGTGTATGGGTGGGAGTCATTATTACCCCATGCCAGTTAAAATATAAATATGTGTATGGGTGGGAGACATTCTTACCCCACCCCAGTTAAACTCTCTATATGTTAATGGGTGGGAGGCCTTATTACCCACACAAACTATGATATACATGTATATATGGGAGGCATTCTTACCCCTTTCCATTTATAACATATATATACTTGTGGTGACTTGATCAAACATACCAACTTTGGGATGAAGCGGGTAGACCCATTGGGTGTCCATTAGAAACATGAGTGGGAGGTTGTTTGTTTATTTAGTATTACCTTACATTTCAACTATTACCTGAACATTGTTTACTTACGACTTCCTATTCAGATTACACATAGACACTCTTGGTGGTGCCTACTAAGATTTTTATCTCACACCCTACTTGTGCTACCTTTGGCACCCGAGAATACTGTTTTACTACATGTATGAAAAGGGGGAAACACCATTATTTAGGTTGATTATACAAATATATTAAATGGAGATTAGGATAAGATAATCAGTATTAGGCTTGAGATGGTATAGTGCAGCATTGGGATTTTTTTTTATTTTTTCTACTTTTCTTTAGCATGCGTATTTCATGATTCATGTTCTCTTATATACCATAACACAATGCATACATGGCTGTATCAGAAACTACCAATGAGGATTTTTATATATTATTCAGTTATTTAGTGTTATTATATTTATTGTTTATTGTATCTATATGTTATATATGATTCCTATACTTTTCATTACACGTTGAATTCATTGTGTACTCTATTATGGGGGCAAATTATCACCACAGTTCTACTTGAAACACTTGGTAGTCTCTAGCCCTTGGAATATGGGGAGGTGTTCCAGGGGTCTTGTGGCCAACCGATATTGGGGAACAAGTTATGTGGCATCTGGGTCCAGGACCTCCCAACCAACTTATCAAGAGAAGGTTGCATGATCTGGATGACTTTTCTATAGGACATTGCATGATCTAGGCATCTTTTCTTGGTGCTTATTCATAGCCTAGGTTACATTTTAGGAGGACATTTCAACATTTTTCTGGAAATCCTGGAGGACATCATGATACTTTAGTGGAATTCCCAATGGAAATAACTTGATTTTCATGATGATGTTTACTAAAATTGTTGGATTTATGGAATATATTTAAATGTTTTGAACTTATTTATGGAATAAGGACTATGTTACTTTTGTAATAGTATATGTTTTCATGTGAGTTTAACTTAAATATTATGGATATCATATGGGTTTATAAGTTTAAGGTTGATCTTAAGTTCAAAGGAATCAAAATACCTCTTTAATGTCTTAAGAGATGGTGTTTTAAAGTGGTTTGAAAATTTTACAGGTTATTAGGAATAATACCCTATTGAGTTTTAAATAACCCTTCATTGTTGGTATATGATTTGATGTTATGTTATTTATAGGCTGATGGATAGTAAGATATATGTAATCTGGTAGGTTAGAAAGTGATACATTGAAAATGTGATATTTTAAAATATATTCATGGTTATGTTAAGGATTACCTTTTAGGTTAGTATCTACTTTTGATTCATGACATTTTGGTAAATTTCACTACATTAAAATATCATAATGTGATTTATCATAGTGATTAATGATATTTGGGACATGTTTCATTAGCTTGATGTATATATAAACTTTAGGTCTAACAAGTGATTTAACCAAAAAAATTAAATGGGAATAATAAAATTAAAATTTCATAGAATCAAACTAAAAGGAATGATATTACCTTTGAGGTTAATACATTATTTAATGTTGGGGTTATTATGGAAACTATGGTTTTGGATATTAATTTTTTATTTCTCAATATGGTAGTTTATTCATTTTTTGAACTATCATTTTATAACTATTTTCGGATTTAATTTATGCCTAAATCCACGAGTAATATCTATATATACATTTTTTTATCAGTTATATGTTTATTTTAGAGCCTAAGGTGAGAAAAATTCATCTTGAATACTAATCTTTTAGAGAAAAAGATTATATTGTGGGGGAAATTGATGAAAGTATCAAATTTTACTTGTAATGTATCTATATTTCCTTATATAAAATGTAACTATGTTGAATGGATTCATAAAATATAATAAAAGAATCTTAATAAAACCAATATTGTCCTATAACCTTAAATTCCAATGAATTGGTGGTCTTTTTATCCCATCAATAATTCCTGATTTTTTGGTTATTTAATTTCTCATGAACTTGTTCTCTATAAATCTATTTTTGTCCCTGGAAGTTAGTTTTATCTTCTAATTACTTTTTTTTCACTTACCACAAATGCTACCCTATTTAGAGACATAGTTTTGTGGCGACCTCTGTACCCCCCTTTTACTCTTTATAAGAGGAAGTTTCATTTACCATTTTTACAATGTGGGTTTTCATTAATGGAATTTATAAACATCAAAACCTTGATTAACGATCACAAGTTTAATTTATAAGGACACAATTCATTAAAGGGGTGGTGAAAATGTAACACCCTTATATTTTAAAAGAACGATATGTTCCATAGCGTATAAGACACCCAACATTGAGGCAAAACAAACCACGAAATATTATTATTTAAATATGGTAGTTATAACCTAGAAATTAAATTAGAGGTATTAATAATATTAACTTCTTTATCAAATATACAATATCATAATACTCAATATAAATGTATTTATTAATTCTTAAGAAATAATCATTCAATTTTTTTCAAAGTTATATTATACAGAAAAATATAATTTTTTTAAAAAATGATTTTTTGAGAAAATGTTATATTTCATTTTTTACACTTTTAAAAAATTTCATTTAGTAAAATTAAATACATTTTGAATTAATCTTATTATTATTATATTAGGATTAATTTCATGGATTTTTCTAAAAAGATTGGATTTTAAGTGAATAATTAAAAATACTGATTTTTATAAAAAACTGTATTTTGTTTTAAGAATGTATGAAGATGATTTTTTTAAAATGGTTTCAAATTACAATGAGTTATATTATATTTTAAATAATATAATTAATTTAATTGTAAAAAGTTTTATGATTGAAATTGGTATAAAAACATTTTTATATGCAAAAAGTCAGTTGTATGAAAAACTGTTTTTATGTGCCTAATTTATTTCACATTAATAAATTAAATTAATCACTATTAGTGAATAATTTTAACTAAAGTTATATATTATATTTTTAGTAATGTTTTTAAAAATTTAGTTAATATTTTTCTAGTCTCGTGCTTTGAATAATCCAATCTTTGTGCTAAAGAAATTAGTTTTCAAAAAATGATTTTTTCTACATGTTGTGTGTTTATTTTAAAATTAATTCCACACAATTTAATAAATATAATTTGGTACAATAGATTCCATAGTTTTACTTATGAGGATAAAATTTGGAAAAAACACCATTTTATTTTTGGATAGAATCAATTGTAATCGTAGTAAATTTTATCACTATAGTAATTGTAAATCAGGTTAATATTGGTTAAAACTAAATGATAAGGACATAATATTTCATCCAAATTGTTATTGGGTGAGTGAAATTCTAAAATTATCACCTTATTACTAAAAAATATATGTTAAATTGACATTTTTACACAAAAAAGAAATATATATTATTTAAATAAATGAATGTTACCAAATGACACTCTCTTAGTTTTAAATATATATTTTGTGTCTACATATGGAAAGAAGAAAGTTATGATTAAATATAATTGTCTATTTTATGATTTATGAAATAATTTTCATTATATAAATTTATTTCTATTTTAAAAAAACATATATAATGACCATAAATGCACATGCAACTTCGATGCAGTATTTCCCCAATTAGTAAAAAATATAATAAATGATTTTATAAATATTAAAAGTAATATAATTTGAGTGAATTAATGTTTTATAAGAATTATATAGATTAATATGAAATATTAGTGTTATTTTAAACAAATTATTTCAGTATTCCTACTTTTTATTCATGTCTTATTAGAAATTAAATGAATAGTATCGAAATTGGAAATAATTTATTTATAAAAATAATATTTTATTAAATTACATAAAAATTCTAAAAATGTTAAAATTAGAAAAAGAGGATAATATATTGTTGAAAATTTCATCTATTACAAATTTATAATCTATTTTAATTATTTGGTTGAAGAGTGTTTTTAATATATTTTAATCTTGTAAGAAATTAGAAGAGTGCCCCTCCCCTTAATTATAAAACAGAACACCTGATTTGTCTTCTTCACACCACATTGTACCTTATAGCTTAGTAAAAATTGATCATATTTTATTCTAAAATTACCTAGAAATATTCTAGAGTTACTGGTTTTCCAAAAAGTATAACCATATAGATCTTAATTGGATATCTAAATGATTTATTTCAATGAATTAGAGGATCAAAATCCTATGAAGGAAGTCAGATGTAAGGTAAGAGATTTTTGTCTCACATTTATTTTTGTGAGACTAAAGTAAAATTCACCTATTGTTTATTTTTTATAGTATAAACTTGCCATTAATGTATTTTATTATTATTCTATTTAAAATTATAAGATATTCATATCAATCTAAGCTTCTTTCTTTCATGGGGCTTATGATTCCAAAGTTACCAAATGGGAATGGGTTTTAGGTTATAATTTCATTATTTATCAATATTGTTTATTATTATGTTTTTGATGATGAAATATTATGATATTACTATCAAGAAACTCATAAATTATATTCTCCTCTACTGATTTCTTTAATATATTTGTTTTCCATTCATTTTCCTCACATTAAGTTCTCAAGAAAATAAAAAACTATTTTAAGGAAAGTCATATTTATTTCTTTCTTCGGTTGAAAAGCCTATTTTTTCTAAATCCATGTTTTCCAAAAAAAATTAAAGTTTTTTTTCCATTATCCTATATCTATTTAATTTAATATTTACATTTGATTTAATTTTCGAAAAATTGTTTAAAAGAAATATTCCCTTCTTTATCTAAACAAGGTTATTTTTGACCTTTTATAGGAAATTTTATAGGAATGTTTTATTTTAAATTATATGACATAAATGGATTTTCATAACATCATAACTAATAAATTATTTAAATATTACTTTAAAACATTTTGAGGTTATTTTTGAATAAAAATTTTTCAATTATATTTTTGAAATAATTGTATTTCAAAATTGATTTTCAAAATGAATAGGTATTTTCTTCTAAGAAATAATTCAGTGATCTTTTAAAATAATATCATATATGACAAAATAATTTGATTTACATTATTATTTACTAGGGTTTTGATCCATTGATACCATTATTAATATTCCTCTAGATGATTATTATTTCTGTTGATGAGATATTTATGAAATCCATTTATTTTCAATGGGTTATGCCATAGTGAATTAATGAAATTTTAATGAAAATTGTTTTCATTGAATGGGTTATTATGTGATGGTATAATAAATGTTTTATGATAATATGTAACGCATATATATGGTTTTTAGTATGTTATGGTGGTTACATTATGTCCAAGGAAATTGGTTACACTATAACCAAGGACGATTGCTATGTTATAACTAATGACATTGGTATCATTGTAACCAAGGATATGTGGTGCATATATATCCATCCAATGCATTGGGTAAAGAAAAATATCTCATGAGATAAATAATAATGTAATTGGGAGTCAACTTAGTTCATAGAGGTACTTTTTCCACTATGATATTCCTGAGATTTAACCTTGAAAATAGTGATGGTTTGTCTAGTAAACTCATTCCAGTATAGTAGTATAGGAAATGATCTTTGACTACTAAGTAAAAGATTTTATATACTTAAGTGGATGATACAAACTTATTTATTATGAAAACATTATTCTCTCATGAAGCTTGTTCTTTGATTACATTATAATTCATCTCTTATGAATTTCTAATATTTATTCCATGAATGAAAATTATGATTTATTATATGCAGGGTATGTTTTTTTAAAGTTATGGTCATGTTATTATACCATTTTATTCATGTTATGCTATAGTACTCATTGATTATTACCTTGTTTACCATTACAAATAATTTTATACAACCCTTTATGATGTTTTATTTCCCCGAGTTAGGATAAATGGTTATAGGAATGAAATGTCTAAGAAGTCTACTAGTTACTAAGAAATTAGTGGGAGATAATGTATATCTTTTATAAACAAGTTATTTATGTTTCGATTCTTCAAAAGTCACTAGATCTATATGATTATGGTGGGGATCATTATGTAATGTATTTAATTTTTATCTATTATGATATGATATATAGTTTTGAAATTTTTGGGTATCTTTATGTGACCCCCTCATTTTATATTGTTTAAATTTAGAGAGTTCACAAATGCTTGTTTAGATTCGAGATAAATTGGTAAAAGAATTTTTTGGTAATTATCATCCTAACTAGAAATGAATACATCTGAAAAAAATTATTGTATAGACAATAATGGGTCCTTTTAATGTAATAATCATTGTTTTCCTACCTCTTATTTCTTTATGGTTCCCAACATTGAGGTGAACTAAGATGCAATTTGAGTGAGATACTTCTCTAAATTCCTCATTATTTTGAATTTTAAAAATTTAGGATTACCAATGATTAATATAGGTGGATTCAATTATACCAATTTAGGAAATTTATTTCCCTCAATATATGTTGGTGTGTAGGAAACTTCAATATCCTCTAATCCAGCATTAATGGAATCTTGTATTTTTAATCATGACGTTGATACTTTTATTATGGTTTTACCTAGATGACTAGCTTAAGCCTATGTTATAAAAACCTGGACCCAAATAGACACTTGAACAGTGGTAAATGGGTCGGGTGTTTCAAACTTAGCCGCACCTCCTCAAATGCCAAAGGCTGCCGACTATCAGCGAGGGTCTCATAGGTGTAGTGGGGAGGCTATACCCTCTCGAAGGATAATAATGGTACTGGTTCCAGTATAATAATAAAGATGCAGTGGAATAAATGACTCAGTAGACTTGAACCAGACCCACAGAGTGAAAGCACATTCAATATCAATAAACAGCGAAAGCAATAAATATAAAAAACAGTAGCGTAAATTAAACACAACAACACACTGATCACTTGTAATTAACATTGAACGACAAAGATGCATACAAAATAGGTCATACATGTGTTTATATATAAAAAGGTTCCAATTGATAACCAACATTATCTACATAACAAATAAGCATGATAATATAATAAAGGAAACAAAAAAAAGATAAAATTTAGCTAGTCAAGACCTCATGGTCCATACCATCTCCATGAAACAGCTAATGCAGCCCAGCTCCTGAAGTTGACATCTTTCCTGCATGTAAATCCATTAAGTCTGCACACGTCCTGAAGGGCCCGTGTAGGGTGGGAGAAAAATCTTAGTAGGATACCACCCAATGGTGAATACCTAATATAAGTGTTTAAGCGTGCATGAATTTATAAGGAAAACTGTAAACAATACGATTCAAAAATAAACACAAACTCCACTGGTGCTCAGCAGCCACCATGGAGTGTCACCTGCTTTGGACAATGCTGGAATCTCTGTCGTGTAACCCGTCACCATGTTCCCCCTCACACCATGTGTCTCAAGTACCGACATTTCAAAGGCACACCCAATAATAGTAACCCCACACCTTGTGCCTCCTGACACCTCATGCCTCAAGTACCGAAGTCCCGAAGTCACACCTAAGAAGTAACATGGGGGAACAACTATGCCTGTCCTCAATTAAATAACCCGAGGGGCAGCGATGTCTGCCCTCAAATAAATATCCAGAGGGATAGTGATACCTTCCCTCAAATCAAGTAACTGGAGGGATGGCGATATCTGCCCTCAAATAAGTAACCAGAGGGACATCGATACCTGCCCTCAAATAAGTAACTGGAGGGACATCGATACCTGCCCTCAAATCATGGCGAGCCTCAACCCCCAACCCGATAGCCTCAAGCTATACCTTGGAGGCTCCTCACCTCCACATGGATTCCTATGGCAAGAACCCCCAACCAAAGTACCTAAACCACGTATATGGGGTCCTCTACCCACACGAGTGGTCAAAACCACCACATCACGGAGTATCTCTGTGTGCACACTACTAAATGTTCCGGGTGAGCGATAATCACTAAAATAGCACCTAATACACCACACATCTGACACATCGTGTCCCTGAGACCATGACTCTTAAGTCTGATGGCCTTACCATCCCAGTAACCTAGGCCATGCACAACCTGACAGTCATTCTGCCTCAAGATGACGTCCATGAATTCCAATCCCGTGGTCAAAACCACCCAAAGTAACCCTAGGCCAAGCCCAACCTGACAGTCGTACTGCCTCAAGATGACGTCCATGACACCCAATTCCATGGTCAAAACCACCCAAAGTAACCCCAGGCTAAGCCCAACTTGACAGTCCTACAACCTCAAGACGACATCCATGACGCCAAATCCCATGGTCAAAACCACCAAAAGTAACCCGGGCTATGCCCATCCTGTGATCAGCATCACTCAACAATATCCAGGACATTCCCATCAGAACTCGAAGGTTCCAGCATATGCAATTCAACATTTACATATAAAAAACATTTAAACAGAAAACATAATAGGAAAAACCATCTAAACAGATGAATTACACTATGCAAGTGTTGTCCCATACCAGCACTGAACTTTATAAGGTCTCCAACAAATATATCAAGGTTTAAATAACTAAACCTAATAGTTTAAGCCAATATAATTCAAGTATAATAATTTTGGAAAGCCTGGCCAAAATTCCCCATGTGAGCAACGACCTATCGCCCGTCCCTACTCAATAAAGATAAGACAAAGGGCATACCCAAAGGTATCCCATAAGTCTAATAAGAAATTTAAATAAGCAGTAGCAGATAAATTTGGGTCTATTTCAAACACCTGAAAATGAACTGAAGGCTGCACAACCCAAATGACCACAAAAACACAAAAATAGGTATGCACCACCTACCTTTAGGGTTTAGAGAAATCAACCCTTTGCACAAATGCACTCCAAACCGGTGAATGACTCCTCGAACCCACCTAAAAACCCTTCCCTAACATCAAAATTCTCAACCTTTAACACACAAAGGAAAAAAAACCCTAGATCTACATGAAACCCTTGTAGATCCCAGAAACTAAGAGAGAGTAAAAAAAGACCGTGAGAAAACCAAAGAGGAACCAAGAGAAGAGACTTATCGAAGAAGAGCTGACTTCGATCCACCAAGAAACCCCTTTGATTTGCCTCCAAAACGAGTCAAGGATGTCCCCCTACTTCAGAAAATTGGAACTCCCACATGAGCCACGAGTGGGAGGAAAAATGAGGGAGAAATTAAAAATCCCGAGTGGCCTAGAACCTAAAATCCCAATCTTTAAGTGGTCGCACGGTTACCCCACATGGTTTGGAATACCGTGCACCAACCGTACAGTTGCCACTGTCTCACCCAGGGACTTTTCAAGGCTTTCCCACATGGTTTGATAAACCATGTGCCGCCCATGCGGAGCCCACTGTCAAGGGTGTACGGTTTCCTGGGAATTTCACACAGTTTTTTCTAACCGTGCGCCAACCATGTGCCCCTGTAAGACCTCCCCAACTTTAAAAGTTTTTCCTATATTCTCCCAGTTTTCTCAAAATAATCCAAAATTCAAACAGGTTTGGGATTTTGACCCGTTCTAAAAACCCAGGTTCTTAAAATCTCCCCACCTTAACATAGCTCATCCCCGTGCTATCAAATGAAACCCAGAGATGGCATTGAACATACCACCCCAATCAAATAAACCCGAACTTCCCCGGTCACACGGTTCTGGCTAAA
The DNA here is from genome assembly GCA_963277665.1 of Viscum album. NCBI lineage: Eukaryota > Viridiplantae > Streptophyta > Magnoliopsida > Santalales > Viscaceae > Viscum > Viscum album. The sequence continues at coordinate 1,140,250,636 of OY728159.1, read as the reverse complement.
TTCTTCAAGGGGATCCCCACCTTAGGAATCACCTAACTCGGTCTCAACCTGACAAAACTTAGAACAAGAAAAGGTTCGCTAACCTGTTTTTGGACTCAAGGTCCTCCCATGACGCATCGTCACCCCTACACCTCATTGGAGCCCTAGTTCCACTTCCTACATCCAACGTATCTCGCACCACATTGGTGTCCGCCTCCACAAGGTCCTGCATCCCATGGATGCTCAAAACAAACCCGGTGCCTAGCACCTCAAGTAACCTACATCCTCGATTCCCCGATGCCCATGGCACCACAAGTAACATGAATCCTCGATGCCACTAAAGATACACATCTCATACATATATATATAAATATAGCACACACCTGATATGGAACCAATCCCACTGACAAGCGTCTAGTCCGTCCACATAGATCAAGTGTATCACATGCGCTCAAAACAGACATGACTCTACAGGTAATGCTAGAATAGAACAAGGAAATCCTGGCCACACCTGTGGTGTACCTCTAACTTTCATCGGCTCACCAACCTGCTTAGCCTCTGGCAGCTCCACGGTCTGCACCTATCCTGAAGCATAACTGCCTGATGCCTGACCTCCCTGCGGTGCTGCTTCAGTCACCGGCCACTGACCCCTCAGCTAGATCCCACTGTCTCTATCATTTCCTCTGCGTGCTGCTGAACCTATACTACCCTCTCTTAGTACTGAACCTGAACCAACTCTAGATTCCACCATTTATCCTGGTCCTTGCCTGTTGGCTGTCTGAGAAGACTGTCTGCTGAACCTCTCCAGATTCCCGACCTATCCACATGCCTGACACTCCATTGTAGGCCTATTGCACTGAGTCCAAACATGTCCTGACTCTCCACAATGAAATAAAACCACAGAAGAACTGCTACGAGGTGGTCTAGCTGAGTCCTTGGCCTGACTTCCCTACTGGAACTCATCCCATCCTCGCTTCCTGCTGTCTGAACCCTCACATGAATCCATTGTCTGACCAACCTGAGGCCTATCCTGCTGCTTTCCCTCTGCTATGAGCACCTGATTTACTTCCTCTGAGAAAGAACCTTGCCAGAAGATATTTACCTGGATCTGAATGGCATGTTGTAAGCCATCCTCTAAGCACCTCACCCTTTCCGTGTCATTGAATACAATACTGGGTGAAAAGAGAGAGAACTCGGGGAAAGTAGATGCATAGTCCATGACAGACATGTCTCCCTACTGAAGACTCGAGAACTCCCATGCTCTCTCTACCCTTAGTGTCTCTAGGTAAAAGTGCTCAAAGAACTTGTCCTCGAAGTCCTTCCATTCCAGTCCCTCGTGCCTACGAGCCTGAACCTGCACATCCCACCAGTGCTTTGCTGGTAATCGCATCATTTATGTTGCCATATTGGCCCTCCACCCTAGAGGCGTCTCGAGCTTCTCGAAGATCATCTACATTCTCTCTATCAAGTTCTCAACCACCTGTGGACCACCCTCACCCTGAAAAAGTGACAGGTGATTAGACTGGAACTCCCGCATTAGTTATTCCATGGATGGGAATGTACCTTGCGCACCTCTGTCGGTCCCCTGAAAGACACGTACCAGGCTAGCTCGAAGCTGCTCATCGAGCCATGGTCCTAATGCTTCCAAACTCGCCTGTTGTCCTGCCTAAACTGGTTCTTGAACCTGTTCATGTCCATGAGCCCGTACCTGCGGCTCCTGGTCTACCTGCACCGGATCCTGAACCTGATCCTGCACCTATGGCACTGTGTCATCACCCGCCTAATGCTCCATCGAGATGTCTAAGAGGAACCCACTAAATACCATAAATGGCCAGACAAACCACACACACACACACATAACAATATATATATTCTACGCGGATAAGGAAACAGTAAAAGGTAGTTAATAACTACTAAGCTTACTCCCCCTCATCGCAACCCATGCCCATGACATGCCGACCTCATGGCCTCTTTAGCTGCCCTTATCAGAGCCAAGTATCAAAATTACCTCAGGCCATGCCTGTCTCAACAACCAACGTTTCCTCAAACTGATGACCGATTCACCCAATCCTGGTGATCAAAACCACCTCAACCGATAGGACCTGCCTACTCATACCAGAGTTAGACCTAAATACCCTGTCACATGCAATTCTACAATATATACATCATGGCATAAAAATTGAAACTAACAAGAAATTCTATGAGGAATTTTACCTTTTCAAATTTCAAGAAAACAAAGCACGACAATTGATATCGTTCACATGGAATTATCACTTCACAAAACATATGTGCAGTTATGAAATTTAAATGACCTAAAAATATGCCTATCAAGAGACAAGTAATCATACCTTTCCATACCAAGCCAAGGTCCAATTCTCCCTTACGGTACCGAGTCAAGGGTTACACATCACAATCCATAACATCACACATCAAGTGATCAACCAAGGTGGAAATCATATAAACTGTAATATGAGAAAATGAAAACAGCAATTCCCACCGAAGGTAACTTGGTCCATCCCTCGCACCTTGGGCTGTAGGCACCCAAGCATAAGCTAGAAACCTAGTTCCAGTAACAACCTATCTCCAGTCTACCATATCCCAAATAGTAAAACCAGTAGAAATAAAATAGAAGCCTCAGTCTCTTTACTAGCTATCAAAACAAAGCTACTAAATCCATTTCAAGAACTCCTTTGATACCACTTTGTAACAACACAGACCCGAACAACCACCCGAATAGTGCTAAACGGGTCGGGTGTTACTACCTTCGGTGCACCTCCCCGAACGCAAAAGGCTGCCGACTAGTAGAGAGGGTCTCATAGGTATATTGGGGAGGATATACCCTCTTAGAGGATAATAATGGTACTAGTCTGAGTATAATAATAAATATGCAGGGGAATAAATGACTCAGTAGACTTGAACCAGACCCGCAGAGCGAAAGCACATTCAATATTGATATACAACAGAAGCAATAAATATAAACAACATTAGCGGAAACTAAACACAACAACACACTGATCACTTGTAACTACCACTGAACAACAAACATGAATTCAAAACAGGTCATACATGTATTTATATATATAAAGGCTCCAATGGCTAACCAACTGTAGCTAAATAACAAATAAGAATTCTAATACAATAAAGGAAACAAAACAAGTTAAAATCTAGCTCGGCAAGACCTCAAGGTCCATACCATCTCTACGCAACAGCTAATGCACCCCAACTCCTGAAGTTGGCCTCTTTCCTGCACTTAAATCCATAAAGTTTGCACGCATCCTGAAGGGCCCATGCAGGGTGTGAGACAAATCTCAGTAGGATACCATCTAGTGGTTCATACCTAATATAAGTGTCTAAGCAGGCATGAATTTATAAGCAAAAATAGTATATAGTATGATGCAAAAATAAACACAAACTCCACTAGTTCTTAGTAGCCACCCTGGAGTGTCACCTACTTCGGCCAACACTGGAATCTTTGTCTTGTAACCTGGAACCATGTCCCCCCTGACACCACGTGTCTCAAGTACCGACATCCTGAAGGCACACCCAAGAATAGTAACCCGACACTTTGTGCCTCCTGACACCTCAGGCCTCAAGTACCAACATCCCGAAGGCACGCCCAAGAAGTAACCTACGAGGAACAGCGATGCCTGTCGTCAATTTAATAACCGAAGGGACAGCGATGTCTGCCCTCAAATAAATAGCCAGAGGGACAATGATACCTTCCCTCAAATCATGTAACTAGAGGGATGATGATATTATCCCTCAAATAAGTAACCGAAGGGATAGTGATACCTGCCCTCAAATAAGTAACCAGAGGGACAACGATACCTTCCCTCAAATAACGGCAAGCCTCAGCCCCCAACCCGATAGCCTTATGCTATCCCATGGACTCTCCTCATCTCCCACGTGGATTCCTAAGGCAAGCACCACCAACCAAAGTACCTAAACCGCATCTATGTGGGCCTCTACCAACACGAGTGGTCAAAACCACCTCATCACGGAGTATCTCTCTGTGCACACTACTCCATGTTCTGGGAGAGCGGTAGTGACCAAAATAGAACCTAACCCACCAAACATCTGACACTTCGTGTCCCTACGACCATGCCGCTCCAGTCTGATGGTCTTTCCATCCCAGTAACCAGGGCCATGCCCAACCTGAAAATCATTCTGCCTCAAGCCGACATCCATGATGCCCAATCCCTTGGTCAAAACCACCCAACATAACCTCGGGCCAAGCCCAACCTAACAATCTTACTAACTCTAACCAACATCCATGATGCCCAATACCATGGTCAAAACCACCCAAAGTAACCTTGGGCCAAGCCCAACCTGACAATCGTACTTCCTCAAGCCAACGTCCATGACGCCGAATCCCATGGTGAAAACCACCCAAAGTTACCCGGGCAACACCCATCATGTGATCAACTTCACTCCACAATATCTGGGCCACACCTATGTCAACCTGAAGGTTCCAACATATGAAATTCAATATTTACATATAAAACACATTTAAACAGAACACATAACAGAAAAAACCATCTAAATAGATGAATTGCACTAAGAAAGTGTTATCCCATACCAACACTGAAGTGTCTAATGCCTCCAACAATTATATGAAGGGTTTAATAACTGAACCTAACAGTTTAAACAAACACAATTCAATTATTATCATTTTGGAAACCCCGGCCAAAATTCCCCATGTGAACAACGACCTCTTCCCCAGCCCTGTTCAATCAAGACATGATAAAGGTCATACCCAAAGGTATCCCATATGTATAATAAGCATTTTAAATAAGAATTAACAGATAAATTAGGGTCTCTCTCAAATACTCAAAAACCCACCGAAGGCCGTGTTACCCAAATGACCACAAAAACACAAAAATAGGTATTCACCACCTACCTTTAGGGTTTGGTGAAATCAACCATTCGCCCAAACGCACTCCAAACCGGTGAACGCCTCCTCAAAACCGCCTCAAAAACCCTTCCCTAACATCAACAAGCTCAACCATTAACACACAAAGGAAACACAACCCTATATCTACATGAAACCCTTGTAGATATAAGAAACTAAGTTGGAGGTAAAAGAAGACCTAGAGAAAACCAAAGAAGAACCAAGAGAAGAGACTTTCCCAAGAAGAAATGACTTTGATCCACCAAGAAACCCCTTAGATTTTCCTCCAAAAGAAGCCAATGAGCTCCCCCAACCTCAGAAAATCCGAACTCCCACATGATCCCCAAGTGGGAGGAAGAATGAGGGAGGAATGGAAAATCCCGAGTGGCTCGGAACCTAAAAACCCAAACTTTAAGTGGTCACATGGTTACCCCGTATGGTTTGGAAAACCATGATCCAACCATGCAGTTTCCACTGTCCCACCCAGGGAATTTTCACAGCTTTCCTGCACGGTTTGACAAACAATGCGCCACCTGTGCGGAGCCCACTATTAAGGGTACACAATTTCCTGGGCTGGCCACACGATTTGTTCACACCATGGGCCAACCGTGCACACATATACGACCTCCACAACATTAAAAGTTTTTCCTTTATTCTCCCAGTTCTCCCAGAACAAGCCAAAATTCAAACAGGTTCTGGGTTTTGACACTTTCTAAAAACCCCGGTTCTTACATATATCTGGTGAGGTTACAATGATTTTTATTGATTTAATCTTAACAATGGAAATTATTGTTAATGAAAATATTCTTCTATTATCTTTATAGGATAATGTGGTTTGATATTGACCTAGTGGCTTAATTCTTCTCTTATAGGTTCAAAAATCTCTACGTTTAATTAAAGGACAATCGAAAGAGGCCTGGTTTCCTCATCTTTAATGGTTTTATTAGAGGGTATGTTTATCATAAGTAACTCTGAATTAATATATTAAATATTATCTATTTTATATTTTAACTGATAATTTGTTTCCTTATATGATATGAACTCAATCTAATTTGGTAATTAGAGGGTTTAGATATAATTATGCCCCTTCATTTTTATCTTTCACTATCCCATTAGGTGGTTAGAAATGGAATAAATGTAATCTACACTAAATCATGGGATTTCTTCTGGTGAATGGTGCTTACACCATCCTCATGATCCTTTATATAAATGATATTATCTATAGGCACTAATGTTTAATATGAGAATCATTCTCTAAATCATTATCATGGTGTCAAATGATTACAATTAATGACATAAATCCAATGGAAGGCAACAAGTCTTAATCTATGTGCAATAATTTTTCTGACCATAAACCAAAATATTAACATCTAATTCTTGGTTATACTTCTCATTTGATTAACCTTTTTTAGTGGATATATTTGGTTTGTGTCCCTGAAAATGCATCAATTTCTACTTCATTTAACCCATAGATGTGAATTGGGTGTTTGGTCATGATAGGTGAAATTTATATAATCTTATTTTACCACTACTAATCTAAATATTGGTGGGGGTTGATTTTAAATCATTAGTGGGGCTAACTAAATGTAGATATTCTCCTTCCTTGAGAACACTAATTTCAAAATGAGGGGGTTTACCAGATTGAATATATCTCAATATGATTAAGGATACCAGGGAAGGAATTGGGTTTAGAATATTCTCAATCCATGTAAGATGGGGATTCCATTTTCTTGGTGTAGTTATGTGATGCATATCTCTTTACTTACCGATCTCATATTATGATATGTGGTGAATTATTTATATTTCACGATGGTTTTGATTATTATATCCTTGTCATTAATGATATATATTGACCGGTAAGATAGTACCACTATATTTTTATTTATTATTTCATTTATTAGAATCTTGATGAAGGAGTCTACCAACAGGTACATCAATACCTCAATTCTAGAGCCTAATATGTAGTGAAGACCTTCAAAACATCATTATTGAAGTGAACATGTCGACCAAAGTGTATGGTAGAATGAAGAAACCAAAACTTAACCCGACCAATAATGTACACATTTATAGGAACTCCCAAAATTATTTGAAAAAAAACCCATGAGGCAATTCTGGAAATCCATTCATAAATTATATTTTATTGGTTTTAGGATTCTATGATTCTGAGAGGTTTGTAAAGTTGAATTGGAAAAATTTCTTAGCTATAACATTAAAATGATTAATGTATCCCTAATTAGTCAAGTGTTTCACATAAAATAGTTAAATGTCTCCTAGAGATTTGGGAGAATGTATATTATTAATTATTTGTTGATAGAATTTATAATGACATATTGTCATATGTATAATGGATAGAATATAATAAATATTCTTCTATTTGAAATTATTTCCACCTAGTTTTTTTCCTTCTTCATCATTAGGGACTAGTTGATCAACTTTTTTCTTTCGGAAAGGTATTTTTATTTTATTTTTTCGAGTGAAATAGATTCATTTCAGATATCTTTGACTATTTCTGTGATTTTTTCATCTGGAGGGGGAATTTATGATGATAAATTCTTCAATTAACCCATTATTTGCAATGAAGAATCACCAATAAATGGTGTAAATCCTTATGTATCTAACTTTGAACCCATATAAATTTCTTGATAAGAAGGTAGATTTATGATAATCCTAACATTATTGGGTCGTTCATGTTGATGTAATGTGTTATCACGATGAGTACCTTCCAAATAGGTGATATATTTTGGTCCACTATAAAAAATATTCTATTTGTTTGATATTGGACGACCATTGAGTTAGTTGATTGCTTCATTGTGGTGTGGATCATCATGAATAATACCATAGCTATAACCTCCACTATTGGGTCTAGTATTGGTAGGGGAAGGTTCTTTGCAATAAGGACCTTTAGAGTTATTTTTTGTGAGATTATTGGAATGGGGAGGGAATAATTATATATTGAGTGTTTCCTTATAGAAAGGATCAATGTAATTGATACCATGGGGTGAAATTCAATATTGGTAATTATGACATCACATGGGAACTCCCAAAAAATTGATCAGTGGAATAATTCCTATTTTTCTAAATTATTAGTGAATTTGAGAGGGAGGTTCTCCAAGATTAACATTCGAGTTATAAATAAGAAGGAACTCCATGATTATTACAATCAAGATGAATTATAGAGTTTCTAAAGTGATAATGATTGGTATGAGGATGACCAAGATTTTTAATCTTAATGTTATCATGGGTAGGACCTCTATAGTTGGTTTTTGTGTATATAATTCCAAATTATATATATATATATGTCTTTATTTGTAGGAACACTATTTTTTTTCTTATTTTCCCTAGGTTTAGAGGAATTAGTTTTTTTATACATAGGTGTATTATTTGATAATATAGTCTTATTTTATAATCAGGACATGATATTTTCCTCATCTAACTCTCAAAATCTAGTAATGAGTCAAGGAAATAGTAGCAATGGTAGAGGTAAAAACCTATTCCTAAAACTCAGTGGTTGGTTAACCCATGTGAGATACTTTACATTGTTCCAATGTTTGGGGTACTAGGGATAGACCAACATCTTTTTAATTCTTTTTGATTGGTTGGGTTTGTGTGACAATCATGATCGCCATGTTTCATATTTTCCATTATAGATATCTCTTGAGAAATTGTTTGGATACATTGAGCATAATTATCAACCTTCTGATGATAATGAAGATGCGTATTTCATTGATTTTTGGGGAATATTACAAAAGTATTTTTTATTTTTTATGGGGGACACAAACATCCCATTGGCCTATCACTAAGGTGACGATTCCCATGACTTTAGTTCCAATAGATTAGAATGAGATATCTTTAGAGTTGGAATAGTTCCATTGAAGAGATATAATCACATCATAGAATTTACCACTCTGGGATGAAACCACTAAGTGGGGGATAGTTATAATTGATTATTTGGAACTAAGGAAGTCATGGAATGAATTGGATCTCATATTAATATTGTTAGAGATTATAATTTTCTGAATAGAAGTTTTAGTGAAATGAAGAATATAGGTTCAAAGTATCTAATTTTGTTCATAGGTTTCATGACTCTCTTCTACAAGTAAAGTTCTCCCTTAAAAGTTCACCCTACATAAATCTATTATATGTCTAAAGGACTCTACACCCTTGTTTACATAGTTAAAGGGTACAATGTTCCTTACTTGCATGAATATTCCTTTTGTGTATTCAACTTGTTTCATAAAGGACTCATGTATCTGCAACTTATTTGAGTGAATCTAGTGTGCACCAACCCTACATGAAAAACATCCCACATATGAGGTTACCTATACTCATTTTTCCAATAAATAAATCTCATTTGTCTCTTTTTGAAGAGGGATAAATCCCATGGATTGAATCTTAGAATTTTATTTGATAATCCTATTGTGTGTGTGTCCTAATCTCCCCCATTGCATATTCCTAAGTTAAAACATAATTCATATTATGTGAATTCATGGGTAATATAATTATCCAATGTTTATAATATATAAAAATTCACGAAAGAACACTCACCACAGGCTTCTTTAGGAATAGGGTGAAGGACCCCCTCCTAAAACACATATAGTTGGGCGCTATGTCCCCAAGTCACCCCAAAGATATTATACTAGTGATTCATATTACCTATTCATCCCAAATGCCTCAAAATTATTGTAAAAATTTACCAAGGGATCCATAGAAGGGAAACACTTCTCCCTAGAACCATTATTACGGTGAAACATTTCTTAGGTCTGTACACTAGGGAACTACTTGCTTATGCCAACCTAAATGAGCTTAATTATGATCCACATGTCTAGACAACCTATACTAGGGTGATAAATACTTATAAAAAACCTATTTTGGAACCATTAATTTTGGTCAACCCTATTGGGGTTACACAGACAAAAAAAATCTAGGGAACTATATTCCAAGGCTACCCGTACATGGGTTCCCATTTACTAATATCACTTATGGGGGATAATTTTTTTCCCAAGTCACCTGCTTGGTTTTCTATCTACTAATGCATCAATATCCTAGAATTAATAAATATATTATAAATAATAATGTACTAATATAATAATATGTATTTTAATCCCCTGATAAATACTCCTATGTTCCCCCCCAATTAATGGGGTCCTCAGGGTGTTAAAAATCATGTTTTAAGTTGATAATTATGGTCTATATCATTAATATAGTTTCAAAACCTACCCTATACCATGATTCCCTTCATATATACCCCAAAATCACATTCATATAATTTTAGTATCCATTTGGTTTCTAGAGTCCACTCAATGAGCCATGCATATCATGGACCTCAAAGTCAGTGAAAGTCCTAAAACAAACCTTCACATGAGTCATCATCTAGGTTGAAATAGGAACAACCACTTACATGGTTTCAATTATCCATCCCCCATTTCTTCCCCATTGATGTAACAAGAACCCTTACCACATGATATAAAATAACATGGAAAAGTCCAACAAAATCACCTTTGTTGGAATCCTCATGTATTAATCATGTTTTAATGATAAAAAATCCTATTCAGTCTATAAAACATGTTAACTCTATATAATCTATCTCACATCAAATTCATAGTTGTTTAGTAAAAGCTATCCAAATATCTTAAGTTCTATACACTCAGTTTGGTTACTATACACTATCTTTTGATTTTCTTTGTAATGATTTCTTTGAAAAATGATTAAGTTTAATTCATTCCATAAATATCACTACTTATGTCTTAATACAGATATTTGCCTATGTCAAGACACCGTGAAGAAGAAACAGTGAAGTAGACACCATAAAACAGACACCGTGACAACTAGACACCATGAATAAGAAACTGTGAACAAGACACCGTGAACAAGACACCGTCAAAAATACACCATGAACAAGACATCATGGATAAGACACCGTGAAACAAACACCGTGAAAACCAGACATCGTGAACAAGACACCATGAACAAGACACCCTAAACAAGACACCGTGAAGAAGACACCCTAAACAAGACACTGTGAACCAGACACCGTGAACAAGACACTGTGGAAAAGACACTGTGAACAAGACACCATGAACAAGACACCATAAAATCAAGACATCGTGAACTAGACACCATTACATCGAGACACCTTGAACTAGACACCGTGACCACAAGTCACTGTGACCAATCTAGACACCTTGTGAAGGAGACATTGTTTCCATGACATACTGTGACACCATTTCTTAATATGTTTTTTCATCTTTCAATGTAATCTATAATGGTAATATTTGAAGATTTTAAATACACCGACATAATTAATATTTCTTTTTAGGCATTTCATCTGACAGTATGTGGTATGAGGTGTGGAATACATGCAACCTATCAGCTCAAACACATGCACTCCAAGATAAAAGGGTAATGTGGCCTAGGAAAAATTAGAAGTGTGGACCCATACTAAAAAGTAGAAGAAGATGGTGGTCGTGAACATGAAAACAGAATAAACTTTGATAATTATTAAAGAAATTAATTGTATCATGCAACTCAACACTGCTAAAGAACACATGATGTTAAGTTGAATCCCAGAATCGAGAACATCTTTTCACTGTCACACATCAGAAAGAACACATGCTAGATCTGTCTGACTTGCAACACTCTGTTTTCTATACGAGGACTTGAGTTCTACATTTTCTTCATCTTAGAATTCCAGAGCTACAAATACTAACATTTAAATCATTTCTAAACCTATCTTAATATTTCTGCGCTATTGTGTATCGCTTTTACAATCTTTTGAGAAGTGTGTGTATCTGTATAACAAAACACTCTGTCTCCTGCATAAAACTGAAGGATACATGATATCCTTACTAGAAAATATTTTTATATTTGTATACCCACTGATAAGTGTGGAAGAGGTCCCTATGTGTCCTGGTTGTTTGTTCCCACAAAAAACTGTGAAAGTGGTCCCTGTGCGACCTGGATAGTCCTGTGTACTGTTGTTTAACCCTGATCCCAGGTGTGGATCAAGTTTATTTATATAAAATACTTTGTGGCAGGTGATCACCTTGTAGAGTGGATTAGGTCTTGGCTTGAGAGTGAAGCACTTGTTTCATATCTGATGTGCTGTTTAATTTAGTCTTCTTTGTTTTATTTCTTTACAGTATAATTCAGAAATCAATAAATTCACTTTGATAGTTAATCTTGGAAAGAAGTAATAATTGTATTATTTTAGTATAATAGTTTCAAAAGTAATATTAATTACTTACATTAATATTACTGAGAACTAATCATTCTTTTAAGAAGTTATTTAAACAGTCAAACTCTTATAACAATATAAACTTGACTAACTGGGTTGTTTTTAAACTTTTGGGGAAACCTTTTTTAGAATAATTTTTAACCACAAATTTTTAGAGATACTCAATTTACCCCCCTCTTGAGTAATCTACTCTGACCAACATTTGGTATCAGAGTTGGTTTTTTAAGACTCTGTTTAACCTAATTCAACTGTGATTGTAGTTGTAATTTGATGATCTGTATATTTCTATTAATTCTAAATTTCTAGATTTTTCAAAGTATTTCTGTATTATGGATAGTATATTGGATGGTGCTGCAACCAACATACCACCATTTTTTAATAGAACCAACTATTATCAATGGAAAATTAAAATGAAAATGCATTTAGAGAGTACATGTTTTGAAATTTATTCTTCCATTATAGATGAATAAAAAATTTCTGCAAATGATAGAATCACATTGGATGAACCTATCAAATCTGCCTACAATAAAAATTTCAAAGCTATGAATGCTTTATACTACTCTTTATAAGATGAAGAGTTCAATAGAATCTCTTATTGTAAAACTACCCATCAAATTTGGGATACCCTGTCTGTCTCACAAGAAGGAACATCTAGTGAAAAAGAAATGAGACTTAATATTTATACTATTATATATGATAACTTTAAAATAAAACCTGATGAGCCTATCATTGACACATATCTTAGGTTCAATGAGATTTTCAACACAATGATTTCTCTTGGAAGAGAAGTCACTTCCAGGGAACAGATCCTGAAAATTCTTAGATGTCTGCCTGACAGATAGAGAGGAACCTCTGTCTCTATTAGATAATCATGTGACATCGGAAAGCTACCTAAAAAAGAATTCATTGGGAATCTGATGATGTATGAATAAGAGCTGAAATTCAACAAGGAAGAGGAGGTTGAACCAAAAAGAAAATCTGTTTCATTCAATACCACCACCTCTAAACACAAAAACAAAGAGAAATGGGAAGGTTTTATAGAAAGTCCCAGTAGTGAGCAATCATCACCTAACAATGATGAGGATATGGCTCAATTATATAGAATAATAAATAGATTCTACAAGAATAAGAACTTTTTTTGAAAGCCTAACTTCAAGGGAAAATATGACCAAAAAGGATGTTGGAAGAAGGATTGGAAAAGAAGTGACATGACTGATGAGACTGTCCGCTATGAATGTAAGTGAAAAGGACATATCAAGGGTGACTGTCCAAAGATCAAGTAAAAAAAGAGATATGAGGACAAGGACAGGAAGTATAAAAAGGAAATGAAAGCAACCTGGAGTTCTTCTGAGGATAGTTCAAGAGACTCAGAAACATCACATGATGAACAAGCTAACAAAGCCAATATGTGTTTCATGAAAAACACATCGGAGGTAATAATGTACTCTACTGTACATAATTCATACTATTCTGGAGATGAAAGTGACTATGAAAATATTACTAATGAATAAATATTTGAATACTATAACATGCTTGAAGAAACATGAAATGAACTAAAAGATAAATATAAATCATTGATGAAACAATATGATCTTACTGTGATAGTTAAATCTAAACTCACAACTGAAAAAGAGAAAAATGATCAACTTCTCAAAGTGATGTGTAATGAGCAATTGAAGAATGACCTAGAAAAGTTTACCTATGGGAAAAATACACTTACACAAATTATAGGTAAACAAATTGCCCCTAAATATAACACTATCATTTGTTATCAACCTAGAAAAAGAAATATTGGTAGAAAAACTTTTGTTTCTAAATCTAGGATATATAGTTTTACTCGCAGTTCTGAATACAAATAACTAATTAAATTTATGATACACTATCTACTATTTCAAGTTTTTATGGACCAAATAGAGTTTACTTTTCAAATACTTTACTTAATGCTTATAGGAAACCTATGAGGCATATATGGGTTCTTAAAACACTCATTAATAATATTATTGGACCCAAACAAGTATGGGTACCAAAATATGTTTTTTCTTAATCATTTTGTAGGAAAGATGCTTAAAGAGTTCCTATAAAAGTTTGTGGTACTTGGACAAGGGATGTTCAAGACACATGAGAGGATACTACTCCTTCTTCAAGAACCTAGTAAAAATATATGGAGGATATGTCAAATTTGGTTAAAATTCCAAAGGAAAGATTATTGGCCTCGGCCAAATCGGTAACACTAACTCAGTTTTAATTTCTAAAGTACTATTTTTTCATGGATTAAAATATAATATGCTTAGTATCTCACAATTATGTGGTGAAGGATTTCATTTTATATTTGAAAATGATGCTTGAAATGTCATTAATTATAAATAAGAATTATTGTTTTCTTCATTAAGAAATGGAAATGTTTACTTTGTTAACTTAGATTCCTTAGCTTATCAAAATGCTTCATGCTTAAGTGTATTTGATAAAGAGTCTTGGCTCTGGAATAGGAGACTAAGACACTGTAATATTCACTCCCTTATAAAGATATCTAGTAAAATATTAGTTGAAGACTTACCCAAACTTGAGTTTCCAAATGAAAAAGTGTGTAATCTCTGTCAGAAGGGAAAACAATACAAAATTTCCTTCAAACCAAAGAAAGATGTTTCAACCTCTCAAATCCTCGAGCAGGTTCACATGGATTTGTTTGTACCATCTAGAGTTTCTAGTTTAAACGGGAAGAACTATGTTTATGTTCTTGTAGAGGACTTCTCTAGATATACTTGGACCTTCTTTCTAGCTGACAAAAGTGAAGACTGCTCTTATTTTACTAAATATTCCAAGTCTGTGGAAAATCATAGTGGAGTTAGAATTAAATGCTTAAGAATTGATCATGGTCATGAGTTTGAAAATCAAGAGTTTGAATCCTTTTGCTCAAAAAATGGTTATAGTCACAGCTTATCTACCCCTAGAACACCTCAACAAAATAGAGTTGTAGAAAGAAGAAGTAGAACCCTGCAAGAGATCGCTAGAATAATTCTTAGTGAATATGACCTACCTATTTATTTTTGGGCTGAAGCTGTCAATACAACATTCTACATAATCAATAGATTGTTGATCGGACCTATTCTTAAAAGGACTCCTTTTGAGTTATAGAAGAATCGAAAACCCAAGGTTAACTACTTCAATATTTTTGGTTACAAAGTCTGTATTCTTAATACTAAAGAAAATCTTGACAAATTTGCATCCAAGAGTGATAAAGGTATCTTTTTAGGATATTCCATGTCTAGTAAAGCCTATAGAGTGTTCAATAAAAGAAATAAATGTTTGGAAGAATATTTTCATTTCAAATTTGTAGAAACATATCCCCATGAGCCTAAAATCATTCTAGAGAACCTAGAGTACGATGAATCAAATATGAAGATTAATTAAAAATCTTCAAACCATTATTTGAAAGAATATATTAAAACTTATAGTTTTGGAAATTCATTATACTCAAGTCACAATGAACCTAAACCTGTTGATGAACCTGAAATCACTAGTCTCTCCTTTTCTAGAGCTGTAGAACTCTTAAGGACCATCCATTAGATGTCATTGTAGAAGACCTAGACAAAGGAACAAAAACTAGAGCTTCTCTTAGAAATCAGGTTGAACATAAAGTCTTATTGTCACAGCTTGATCCTAAAAACATTAATGATGCCATCAATGATGAATTTTGTGTGATGGCTATGCAAGAAAAACTTAATCAGTTTTAGAGGAACAATATTTGGAAACTTGTTGAAAGACATAAAGACACATTCACCATAGGCACTAAATGGGTTTTTAGAAATAAGGTAGATGAAGTTGGTAACATAGTTAGAAACAAGGCTATATTGGTTTAAGAAGGATATAATCAAGAAAAAGTAATTGAATATGAGGATACCTTTGCACTAGTAGCTAGACCTGAAGCCATCAGAATCCTTCTTGCTTATGCTGCACATATGAATTTCAAAATTTATCAAATGGATGTTAAGAGTGCTTTCTTAAATGGGTATATAGCTGACAATTTCTTTGTTGAAAAACCCATGTCTTTACAAACCCCATTTTCAAAATCACATTTTTAAATTATCAAATGATTTATATGGTATAAAATAAGCTCCAAGAGCCTGGTATGATAGGTTGAGAAATTTTCTTATTTTTCAAAGGTTTTACAAAAGGAATATCTGATCCTACCCTTTTTATAAAACGAATTTCTAATGATGTTTTAGTTGTTCAAATCTATGTAGATGACATTATCTTTGGATCTTCAAGAAATTATTTATGTATTGATTTTTCTAAAATGATGAAAAATGAATTTGAAATGAGTTTATTGGGTGAACTAAAAATCTTTATCGGATTTCAAATTTTTCAAAATAATGATGGTATTATTTTAACTCAAAGTAAATATACTAGAGATCTTCTAAAATGTTTTGGATTGGATAACACTAAAAGCAGGGAAACACCCATGAGTACCACTTCTATGTTGGATCTTGAAGAAGATGGAAAATCTATTGATCAAACCACTTATAGAGGAATGATGGGATGTTTACTCTAATTAACTGCTAGTCGACCTGACACTATGTTTAGTGTGTGTATGTGTGCTCGTTTTCAAGCAAATCCTAAGGAATATCATATAAATTATGTAAATAGAATTTTAAAATACCTTAAACAAACACCCAATCTAGGACTGTTCTATCCTAGAGGATAATCATTTGAATTAGTCAGTCATTCTGATGCTGACTTTGGTGGCTATAAGTTAGATAGAAAAAGCACCTCTGGAACATGTCACTTTTTAGGAAAGTCACTAGTATCACGGTGTAGTATGAAACAAAATTCTGTCGCATTTTCTACTATAGAAGCTGAATATATAGTTGCTGGTAGTTGTTGTACAAAAATATTGTGGATGAAACACACATTACAAGATTATGGATATCAATTCAATCATGTACCTCTAAATTGTGAGAACACAAGTTCTATTAACATCTTGAAAAATCTTGTTTCACATTCTAGGAAGAAGCATATTGATGTAAGACATCACTTTTTGAGAGATCATTATCAAAAAAGTGATATCACATTGGAATTCATTGGTACTGAATATCATCTTGCTGATATATTTCACAAACCATTAAATTCTGAAAGAATAGACTAAATCATACATGAAATAGGCATGATAAATCTTAGTCAAATGTCTCACTATTGTATATCTTACTGTTTCATGTTTGCGGTCTCACAGTTAGTATTTTGTGATTACTATCTAACAGTCACTGTCTGACTGTAAGGATCAGTCACTGTCTCCCCATAAGGACCAGTCACTATCACACCGTAAGGATCAGTCACTGTCTCACCATAAAATTCTTTCACCGTCTCACCGTAAAGACCTCATATGGTCTCATAGTAAAGATTTATTATTATTATTTTTATTTACAAATTAAAACTCATATCATGGTAATTATTCATTTCACCTTTTTATATTCCCGCGCTTTTACTTTTGTGATGATTGGTATTCTTAAATGATAAAATAAAGGAATTTTGACTTGTCCTTTAATAGATCTTTCTTCTATTCACTCAATTTGTAACCTTTCTTAAATCCTTAAAACCTTCTCTCTCTCAAACCTTCAATGAAATTTTAGGATGAAATACCATTTTTCTTCGACTCTTGAAAAAAGTATCTCAAAGAAGAACAAGATCGCACCCATGCTAGCACTCGAAGGTCCTCTAAATCCAAATCTGGTGAACCGAGTAGTAGTACCTGAGAAAGAGATATTCCCTGAGTGAATTCTATTGAGTAAGTCTCTGGTATTGAATGTTTTAAAAGTGAAAGGCTGGTTAGAATGATTTTCGAAGAAATATAGACCTATCAATCTTAAGCTTGTGGCTCAATTTTATCAGTATGTTAAAATATACTTTGATTCTGAAGATTGTTATGCTATGAGAAGCTGGATAAATGGCCATAAATGATCATTCTCTTTGAGGTTATGGGCTACGTTCCATAGGATACCTCATGAAGGCATCTATGTAGACTATCAGATATGACCTCCACCTTCCTGTGAATTTTTTTGTCTTGGAAGATGCTTTGAAAAGTTTAACCGGAAATGGAACCATGAGGAGAGCCATTGCCACTGAAATGGATGGAGAATCTAGACTCTTGTTTAAGTTTACACAAAACTTGATTAGCCATAGAAAAGGTGATTTTTCTGTACTGAAATATCAAGACGTGTTTCTAATTCATCTTATGAAATATGAGCATAAGATCAACCTTTGTAAGTATGTCATACACCATATGTATGAGAAGATCAAAACCACCTCCAAGTCAACCTCCCTATTTTATTCTTGGATTATCTCAGCCATGCTTCATGATAAAGGTATGGTTGGACCTAATGAAGAAATTATCAAGGATTTTGAGTTCCACCTTTCAAAATTCATTATCAAGAGGATGAAAATAAACTGGAATCCTTGTAAAAAGGCACGTGTGGTAGACAATGATAGGATTTATGAAAATTTCAATCTAGTGGAACATACTTCAAGACCAAAAGATATTACTAATCCTGGTTTGGAACTAGATGATGTTGGTGAGTATTTTGAAGAAGAAGAAGAAGAGGCTGTTGTGCCTCCTAGGGAAACTGAATCTGATAAAGAAGACAGTACTCCTATACCTCATGTAGTAAGTGTAAAGTAATTCCTCGCTTCTAAAGATGTTTTTAATCTGGATGATCAAACTGAAGTTGAAATAGAATTTTTTGTCAAAGAAACTGAAAATAATTCTATGGAAGATCTTACAGAATAAGAATTACCTGTTAGGAAAGAATCTGACATTGAAGAACTCCCAGCGAAACAATCTGTTCCTAAAGTCATTCCTTCGGTTGAGTAAAGGTTGGAGCTATCTTTTCAGTTGGCTAGATAAGAAATGGTTGAGGAAATAAGAGATGAATTCATGGAAATAGATCAATACCCTAAGACTCTTAGTTCCGAGAAGGGTGAAACTGTTGAGGGGGAGCAACCCCCAAATCTAGAATCTATTGAAGTACCAAACTTGATTGATCCAAGACCTGTAGACACTCAGTATAAATTCCCTAGTTTTTATGATGTGAATGTATCCCAGGAAGTCTTAGTAAAAGGACTTGGTCTTTACACTATGTTCCAATTGAAATTGGACTATAATCTTTCCCCTGAAAAAGAACCTGAGCCCGTATCAATCCCTATATATGAACCTTCACCAAAAAACCATCCTTGGTGAGTAATTATGTTCTGAAGGAATTTAGAGCTACCTTTTTTTGGAGTGTAAAAACTCCTAAATACCCAACTGGCTCCTGTAACAAATCTAAGTGAGAGAGATGCCTCACTGTTTTTGGAAAATGTTATTTGGCATATTGAAACCAAAATTCTTCATGAGATTCAGGAAGTTAGAGTTGAAAACAAACTGCTTAGTGAGGAAGTAAATACTCTAAGAGGTATGATTGAAGACATAAAAAAGTGAAAAATTTGAGATCAAAACCTGCTTCTCGTCATGTGAAGCCTATTGTTACTCAAACCCCATAGAATTTTGTCTCTCAGATTCAACTTCAATTAGCTTCCTTAGCCAAAGAAGTGGTAGAAAGAAACAAACATATTGTGAAAGAAATGGGAGAGATTGTTGTTAATATCAACATAACCACTGATGAGTATACGAGGTGCCTTCAAAAAGTAATAAATCAACTGAAATATCACACCTCAGTTCTCACTGATTCTAAGGAATCTAGACAATCATCTCAATCTTCCATAGATAGTGACCTGCTCAGAACAATGGTCAATGAAGAACTTCAGACTGTGCTTGGTGGTTTCAATAATGATTCTCTATCTGATGTTTTCAATAACAGTGATAGAGTTATTGATCTGTTCCAAATCCATTCAAAAACTTCTAGTGATTCTCAGTAAGAAATTTCCAAGAAAGTGGATTTCTACTTCAACTGAATCTTCTCAAAGACTGACATGACCAATCACTTCAAATATCTTTTAGAAAATATGAGGATTCCTCCTATTACTCAAGATTTCAAGACTCAAGTCCAAAACCTCGCAGAGTTCACTCTTCTATTGGACAATTTTATGGAAAAAAATGATGACTTTGAGAATGATATATAGTATGGTGGAGAGATCATTATTGATTTTATCAAGCTTCTGAGGCCCTATATTAATGTACAGAGTATAGCCATAGTTTTTACTATGGTTTCACCTCTAAGACCGGGTTTTCCTACATTCACCCCTACCCTGGCCTCCACTTCTATGTTTGTCAGTCAGGCACTGATTCAGATCAGGCCTGTGATCCTTGATCAACAACTTCCTTGTTCTTCTACTGCACCTAGTCTGGCTCCCTCTGCCTTTGAAGGTCTTCCATTACCTTCTCTCTCTACCAACTCACTCCCTTATTCTACCTCAACCTCTGTTCCAATGGCTTCCTGTTCTTCTGCTACTACTAAGGGAAAAGAGAAGACCTTCCAGTGAAGAAGGACAATGCTTACTCTTTTTTTATGGGAATCTTTTTAATTTTGTTTTACTTTTTGTAATGCCCCTATTTTTATCTAATACATTATGCCATTTTCTTGTCTCTTTTGTATTTCCTTTTTCATGATAATTTTTGATAATCCCAAAAGGGGGAGAAATATAGGAGACATATAAGAGAAGAGAAAACTCACTCTATATATGTTATATGCACATTCGAACTATGTTGTTAGAACAAATATACACTCTAAATATACATGATTTGTTGTCATCAAAAAGGGGGAGACAGTTGGAATCCCCATGTATTAATCATGTTTTAATGATCACAAATCCAATTCAGTCTATAAACAATGTTAAATCTATGTAATATATCTCTCATCAAAGGCACAATTGTTTAGTAAAAGCTATCCAAATCTCTTAAGTGCTATAAGCATATTTTGGTTACTATACTATATCTTTTGATTCAAATTATAATGATTTCTCTGACAAATGATTAAGTTTAATTCATTCCATAAATATCATTGATTAAGTCTGAATACATATATTTTCCTAATTTAAGACATTGTGAAGTAGACACAGTAAAGCAGACACCGTGAAACAGACACTGTGACAACCCGACACTGTGAATAAGACACCGTGAAAAAGGCACCCTGAATAAGACACCGTGAACAAGACACAGTGAACAAGACACCGTGAAAAAGACACAGTGAACAAGACAATGTGAACAAGACACCATGAACATGACACCATGAACATGACACTATGAACAAGACACCGAGAACATGACACCGTGACATCGAGACACCGTGAACTAGACACCCTGAAATCAAGACACCATGAACCAGACACTATGACCACAAGACACCGTGAACAATCCAGACACCATGTAAAGGAGACACAGTTTCAATGACATATTGTGACACTGTTTATTAATATATTTTTTCGCTTTTCAATTTAATCTCTAACAGTAATAATTGAAGATTTTAAATACCGTGACATAATTAATATTTCTTTGTAGACATTTCATCTGATTGTACGAGGTACGAGGTGCAGAATACATGAAACCTGTCAGCTCAAACATGTGCGCTCTATGATAAAAGAGTAATGCGGCCCAGGAAAAATAAAAATTGTGGAATGATACAAAAAATTAGAACAAGCTGGTGGCCATGAGAAAGAAAAAAGAATACACATATAGAATTCTTAATGAAAAGAATTGTCTCATGAAACTCAACGCTGCTCGAGAACACACGAAGCTCAACTGAATCCCAGAATCGGGAACATCTTCGCACTGTCAAACATCACGAAGAACACAAGCCTGATCTGTCTGACTTGTGACACTCTGTTTTCCATATGTGGACTTGATTTATGCATCTTCTTCATCTTAGAAGTCCAGAGCTATAAAGAATAACATTCAGATATTTTCTAAACCTCTCTCAATATTTCTGCTCTGTTGTGTATCATTTTTACTATCTTTAGAGTAGTGTGTGTATCTATATAACAACACACTCTATCTTCTGCATAAAATTGAAGGATACAAGACATCCTTACTCAAAAATATTTTTATATTTAACCACTGATAAGTGTGGAAGAGGTCCCTGTGTGGCCTGGTTGTTTGTTCCAATGAAAAACTGTGGAAGAGGTCCCTGTGCGACTTGGATAGTCCTATGTACTGTTGTTTAACCCCGATCCAGGGTGTGGATCAAGTTTATTTATATAAACTTCTTGGTGACATGTGATCACCATGTGGAGTGGATTAGGTATTGGCTTGAGACTGAACCACTTGTTTCATATCCATTGTTCTACTTAATTTATTATTCTCTATTTTATTTCTTTACTATATAATTCAGAAATCACTAAATTCACATTGGTAGTTAATCTTGGAAAGAAGTTATAATTGTCTTGTCTTAGTATAATATCTTAAAAAGTAATATTAATAACTGACATTATGATTACTGAGAACTAATCAATCTTCTAATAAATTATTTAAACATTCAATCTCTTATAAAAGTATAACCTTAACTCACGCGGCTTTATTTAAGCTTTTGGAAAATACTTTTCAAGAATACTTTTTAACTATACATTTTTATAGATACTCAATTCACCCCCCTCTTGAGTAATCTACTCCAAAAAACAACCTTAAACCATGAAACTCGAAATACATGGTTATTGATTCCGATTAGTTGAGTTATATAGGGCAAAAATTAGAAGATCAATCACAACCACTAATTATCTATATTTTCCTATATCCTCTTATATAAGTTTTATCCATTAGATATTCCATGATACATAACATTGAAGTATATAGTATATCATTTCTTCTTCACGATGTCAATGTGATTACAATATGTTGCGGTCATATGAAATGAAATGGAAATTAATTTTATTCATTATTTCTGAACATTAAAAGGAATAAATATGGTTAATATCACGTGATATTAAAAGGAATGATATTTCCCTTATTCTGTGCAGAAATATATGAGTTTTGATTACCTTCATAGTGACACATAGGAAGCCCATTTCATGGTATTGATACCAACCTTATGCTACCTTCAACCTCTATGAATGGTGATAAATTCTATAGTTCCTATATATAAGTATTTAAAACATAGTATAATTAAACATTAATAGAAATTTAGAGAAACTATCATATATTCAACTGTTTACATTGATGAATGGAAATGATTGATCACTATCATTATTTAGAACACTAGTATTTATACAAGGAAGGATTTCATGAATATGAATTTAATTGATAAGATAATTTGGAACATGGAAATAAGGCCCCGTTTGGGATAAGACTGCCTTATATACCCTCAAACAACACACATTCTAATGTCTTACTATAATTTCCTTGTGATCACCTACAATTGGAAAAAGGGCTATTCTGACATGAAATGCAAGAGCATAATGTTCAAGAGGAATAAAAAAGTGAAACTGAAATGAAATCCATTAACAATAGAAAGGATTTATTGGTTACCTAATATTTCTTGTGATGCCATAATAAACTGTTTATTTTTTTATGTCTAATTTTGTATATTATATCATATATTTATGGAATCAATAAATTCCCCATAATATGGAAAAATACCTAGCTAGACATAAGGAAATCATGAGACATGTAACATCCCGATTCCGGAAGCCACCCAATGGTGCCCCATACCCGGTTGGTCACATGGCCTCAAGCACATTTCCTCGAATGCCAGAGGCTGCCGACTAGTAGAGAGGGCCTTGGGTGTGATAGTGGGGAAACTAGGCCCTCATTGGCAGAGTACATAGAGGATGTAAAAAAATACATACAAGAGTGGAAGTAATAATAATATCATGCCAAAATAAACAACAGAAAACTTATAGAATAAACTGGATCACATATATATAATGATGCATGATATGTATGTCTAGGAAAGCAGAGAAAAAAAGACACAATGATAAAATAAAGTACTAAACCAAGTACAAAAGAAAAACATTTATATTCTCCAAAGCATCGCAAGCCTAAGCTTGGTCCCATGCTCTCCTGCTCCACATCACCTCAAGTACCTAAATTAGAAGGGTGATTTCCATTATCTATACCTGCAACAATATAATCTGTTTGGGACCAAAAGCATGACCAAACAAGGTGTGAGACTAAATCCTAGTAGGCAACCACCATGAGATCTGTGCCTAACAGTCAAAGAGTATATGGAAGTTAAAAGTACAGGAAACGGTAAATAGGAAAGTGCTCAACAGTAAAAAATCCATAGTTCAATATCAAGAAAAAACTAAACAAGAAGATAAACACAACAGGTAACTCTATGGGAAGTAACCACAACCTATCCCCTCTTATCCTACCCAGCAACACAAGCAAGAAGCTAAACACATGGTAACCCTTTGGGAAGTACTCACAAACTATCCCCTCTAGTCCTACCTAACAAGTAAAAGAAACATTCTTGGAAGCACACTCAGTCTAACCCCTCTGGTTCAGCTTAAGCATAGACTCTCTGAGGAAGCAATCACTGTCAATTCCCCCTATAGTCTTGTATCATAACTAAAGGTTCTCTAGGGAAGTAATTACATCACATTCCTTTCGTGGCCCGTGTCGATGAACTACATACACTATGAGGAAGCACTCAATGTCAATTCCCCATGTGGTCTCACATTGTAAATTATAAAGACACTTTGGAGAAGCCCTCAATGTCCATTATCAATATGGTCTATACACCGGGTTATCACGGCCCCATGTAAGTCAAGAAAGTGTAACAGTACGTAACAACCAAGGTAAACCTCAAGAACTACTTGTCTAGCATTCTACAGCACAATAGCATAACATAACAACAGCCACACCATACTACAATACTAGGAATGGGAATGTAAACAAAAGCCTAACAAAAAATAAAGACCCAAAGGTCCAAATAGAAAAAAATGCATGGTAAATACATCCAAAGCACAAAAATTAACCCTATTCAAAAACAATAATCATCTACTCAAGCATACTATCATAGTAGAGAAATAATTAGGCTGAAACGGTAAACGTACAATACCCTGTTCATGGGTATTGTGTAATTTTGCACATAAAACTGAAGGACTATATACGGAAACGAACAAACCGACTACCTCGGTTTTGGGAGATCAAGATACTTGAACCACGAGTCTTGAATCACCTTAGAACACCTTAGATCTACAAAAATGTATAAAATTTTCAACCCACGATAACTCATGAAAGAGGATAAATCAAGGGATGGTGCTCTAGGAGAAGAGATAACTCACTGATGCGATTCTAACACAACCATCGGTGTATGATTCAAAGGATGGACGCTCGGCCAGGGGATCGTCAAAGATCTGTGGCTGCTCGGTGCTCTCGGACGAACTAGGTTGAGAAGGAGACAGTTCTATCCGTCAAACGTTACCCTAGTGCGTTTAATGAAAAAAAATACATAGCTTGTACTTTTGAAGTACACAGCGTGTACTCACCATTTCTGTACTCCACATTAGGTGGCCTCCAGGTCATCCCACATGGTCGTGTGAAAGGCAGCTACACGGCCAGTACACAACTACCCTCAATAACCGAGTACAAGACGTGTACTTCAAAAATTTTCAGAAACTTCTCTTTTCTCAAAAACACCAGAAAAGAAAAACATACCTAATAAGAAGATATAGGTTCTTCCAAACTTCCCCCCTTAAAGAAATTTGTCCCAGAATTTCCCTAGCAAGGTGGTGTAGAAGAAGAAACCCTGAACAGCTCTGGCCACTGGGTTCATACATCGACCTCCCTCTCCCAAGTCTCGTCATGTACCCATCTGTGCTTCCATAGCACTCATACCAGAGGAACAGACCGGCCACAAAGAAACTTTGTTCTGCGATTGATAATCCAAATAGGATTCTCCTTGAAGGATGCATCCAATTCCAACTCAACCTCTTTAGGTTGAAATACATGTGATGGGTCTGAAAAGTAACATCGAAGCTGAGAAATGTGGAAAAAGTCGTGTATAGCCCGGTACCTCTGAGGTAACATCAACTGATAGGCAACCGGCACAACTCTCCCCAACACCTCAAATGGACCGACGTACCTCAGAAAAAGCTTACTCTGTCTCCTAATCCTCTTGTGCCCCAAAATCAGTGTGATACCAAGGAAAAACTGATCCCAGACCTCAAAATCTAGAGGTCGTCTCTACTGATCAGCATAAGACTACTGTCAATACAGTGCAATAGCCATCCTCTTCCCAATCAACTAAATCTGCTCTGTGGTCTCTTGGACAAGACGAGGTCCCATCAGAGCTGCCTCTCCTGCCCCCAGCCAACATAAGGGTGATTGGCATGACCTACCGTACAATGCCTCATACGGTGCCATCTGAAAAGTTTCTTGAAAACTATTTTTTTAGGAAAACTCTACAATAGGTATATGTTTCTCCCAAGAACCTCCAAAATCCTAGATGCATGCTCAGAGCATGCCCTCAAGCACCTGAATTGCACGCTCGGACTGACTATTTTTCTTGGGGTTGTAATTTGTACTCAAAAGCACCTGTGTACCCAATGCCTTCTGAATCCCCTACCAGACCTGAGAAGTAAAATGTGCATCTATGTTTGAAACGATGGAGTGTGGTACTCCATACAGATGCACAATCTCTCGAATGTACAACCGTCCCATCTCATCATCACTGAAGGTCTCCATGATTGGAAAAAAGTGAGTAACCTTCACAATTCTATCAATGACAACCCAAAATAAGTCATTTACTCAAGGTGACCTCAAAAAACCAGTCACTAAGTCCATCATGACGTCATTCCACTTAGACTCAAGAATATGCAACTGCTGTAAAATCCCTACCGGTCACTGATGCTCCACCTTCACCTACTGATAGGTGGAACACCTCATGACGAAACCTATGATGTCCCTCTTCATACCTAGACACCAATACTGGCGATGTAGATCATGATACATCTTGGTGACACCAGGATGAACTACCCAAACTGAGGAATGAAAGTCCCACATCACCTCCTCACATATGTCTATTGGCACCCATACGTGCCCTTGGAAACACAAGATCTCATCCTAGATTATGGTCCATCTAGGAATAGGGTCGTCTCCTGACACCCTCTACCTTAGGACTAGGCCTTCAAAATCAGATAGCTACCTCATTTGAACTCGATCAAGAAGAGTAGAGGTAACAACTACAGAAGAAAGGAAAGGCTACCCCTGTCTGTCATGCACCTCCAAATGCATCTCAGAGAACAGAGCCATATGCCTTCACTCATTGCTGGCCTCATGATCTACCTATACCTTAGTCCTCCTGCTCATCACATCAGCGACTACATTGCCTTTCCCAGGTGTATAGGCAAGCTCAAAGTCAAAGGACTGTAGGTACTCAAACCACCTTCACTGTCTCAAATTTAGATCATGCTGAGTGAAGATGTACTTGAGACTTTTGTGGTCAGTGAAAACCAAAAAATGATCTCCCAGAAGATAATGTATCCAACATCATAATGCATGAACCACTGCAACCAACTCAAGATCATGCATTGGGTAGTTCCTCTCATGTGGCCGTAATTGCCGAGACCCATATGCAATGACTCCTTCCCCCTACATAAGCACAACTCCCAGCCTGATACCTAAAGCATTACAATACTCGGTATAGATCTTGCCTGGATTTCGCAAGACTATTATTGGTGCTGAAGTCATCCTCCCCTTAATCTCTTGAAAGGATGACTCACATGAATCTGACCACAAGAACTTCACACCATTCTTAGTCAGACCCGTCAATGGTGCTTCTATGCATGAGAAGTCCTGTATGAAGTGTCTGTAGTATCCAACCAGCTCTAGAAAAATCCATACCTCAAAGACGTTCTTTGGATGCTCCCAAGAAACTACTGCTCTCACTTTATCTGGGAATACTAATACTTCTGTCTCTGAGATAACATGAACCAATAAGTGAATCTAATGTATCATAAAGTGGAATTTTGAGAGCTTAGCATATAATTGATGCTCTCTCAGTGTACTCAAAACAATCTCAATATGGGTATCATGGTCATGTAGATTGTGAGTGTACACCAAGATATCATCCACAAAGACCATGAATAATGAATCCAAGTATGGATGGAATAATCGATTCATCAGTTCCATGAAAAAAGCAGGTGCATTCGTGATACCGAATGACATTACCATATATTCGTATAGAACATACCTGCTCTAAAAGGCTTAAGAGGTATATCAGATGGTCTAACATGCAACTGATGATAATAGGACCTCAAGTCAATCTTTGAGAACTCCCGAGATCCTAGAAGTTGATCAAAGGGATCATCAATCCTTGGTAAAGGATATCAGTTCTTGACCGTAAACTGGTTGAACTTCCGATAATCCACACAAATCCTGAGGGTGTCGTCTACCTTCTTTGCAAACAGGATAGACGAGCCCCAAGGAGAAGTACTAGGTCAGATGAAACCCTTTGCCTACAACTCCTCCAACTATTTCTTGAGCTTCTACAACTCTGGTGTAGCCATACTATAAGGAGGAATGGACATCGGTGCTGCTCCTGACATAAGATCAATAGAAAAGTCCACCTCTTGCTCTGGAGGTAAACCTGAAAAGTCTTTTAGAAAGACATCCCTGAAACGATCCACCACTAGAAGAAAGTCTAACTGTAAAGTCCCCTAATCATTCAGATATAAACTAGCAATATGGGTTGTAAATCCTCCTAACCCATGATGCTCTGGACCCACTCTTCTTTCCAGGACATACCACTCTCCCTTATGAAGAAATGATATTCCCTCTGGTGAGGTGAAAATCACCCTATGACGATAACAGTCAAAGAACACCTGGGAGGGAACTAGCCAGTCCAATTTGAGAATAACATCGTAGTATCTCATCTCTTGGACATAGAGGTCCCATAAAAAGTGAAACCCACCAACCTCTAGAGGGAACTCCTTACACTAACACACACTTTCTCTTTTAGTCCCCAACAGAGTGTCTAGTGTCAAGATGTCAGCAGAAGAAAAGATACAGAGCCCAAGGCTCTCCACAACCACAACAGATATAAAGCTATGGGATGCCCCTGTATTGAAAAGAGCATAAGCTAAAACTGAGGAAACTAAGATCATACCTTGAACTGTATAAGGTCTGGGATCCTGATCCTTTTGGGTCTGCTCCACTACAAAAGTTTGGCCTGTACCGTGGCCCTATGACCCTGCCTGACCACTCTGTGTTGATCCACTTTGCTATCACTGAAAAACGAGCGACTGAACACAATAACCATGACCTCCACCTCGCCCTGAATGGCCATAAGAACTCCAATTCCCTAAATGTTAAGAAAATGTTGGTGTTGCTCCCGAACGTGGAGTCATAGAAGAAACCCTATCACTAGATGTTGGTGAGAAAATCTGATAGAAGCACTAAAGGTGACCCAACTTTCCACATGATCGGCACTCCACTGGGTCTCCTAAGTGGTGTGGCCTCGTATGCCTGCTCTTCCCACATTGGTAGCATACCACCTGGCTACCATAAAAAGTGTCTCTCTTCCTTGAATCACCACACGAAGACTCCCTGTAGTGCTTCCTACTATTAGTAGGAGGGATGTTAACTCCATATGCCGAGCCGCCCTAGCTGACAACTATGGAATCCCTCATATTGTGCTCCTTGATCAATTATTGGTTGATGATATAAGTTATAGAAGTCAACCGGAAGATGTTCACCTACAATTGTATGTCGTGCCTTATACCATCCTCAAACTTCCTTGCCATGAAAAACTGATCACCTCCTGAAATAGGCGTGGAGCGATGCAGCTCGGTAAAGCAGGAGGAATAATCTATAACAGAAATAGTACCCTGCTCTAGACTCATAAACTCCCAGGTTCGATTGTCCCTCAAGGTCTCTGGGTAGAAGTATCCATAGAAGATGCGCTGAAAATAATCCCACACCATGACCTGCTGGCATACCTCTTGTGAGATCACATCCCACCACCTCTTGGTGGAGTCCCGAAGAATGTAGGTAGAGAGATTGAACATCCTCTTTGTAGGTGTCTCCAGATGCTAAAAGATCATAAGAATGGATTCTAGCCATGAATCTGCATCCTAGGGTCCTCCATCCCTTGAGAAAGTGGGAGAATGTTGCTATTGGAAGACTCGCGTCAAATCAGCCATCGACGGGGTAGGAGGTGGTGCTCCCTGAAAAGGGCTGCATCATCCTAATAAATCCTTCTCTGAATTGTACATCAACACTGGTATCAGGTATAACTGCTGGTGCCAAGACTGTCACAACAGGAGGATCTGTGGGAAGTCCCTGGTCAGCCGTATCCAGCGTCTGATCACTGCCCTACAACTAGCGCACAACCAGAGGATGTCTTGGTAGCATGACTCTACAAGGTCAAGCACACAACTTAGATCGAGATATCAAGGACTGAAAATTGGAAGTACAGGAAAGAAAAAATAGAATGAAATCATTCAAGTTTGGAAAAACATGAATACATGGCGTTTAAGTCCTTTACACAGAGTGGTCCCCTAAGTCATTCACATGGGCATGTACTCTTGCCAGAACTGGTCGTGTAACAGTCCATACACACGGCGTGTTCCCCTAACACACGACGTTTACTTGAATCCTCTTCATCTTCTCGAGTCCTTCCACACGGTTAAGCCACACGGCTCTCCTAAGACAAGACTAGACAACGTGTTTAAGATAGACACGACGTGTACTAGACAAGATTCGCCTGACCCATGATGTTAGTGACAGGGCCTGAAACCCAAATCACATGACACGGAATGTTCAAGGTGGAAATGGTATGTATGTGATGGGATAACACTGACCCGTGTTGTTGGTGACACGATCGGGTACCTGGGTCAAGATACATAGCATGTCCAACTAGTACACGACATGTTCTTACTAGAATTTCCCAATCCAGTGTCTCTACCCACACGACTGAGGACACGGTTAGAGACTACATGGCGTGTTCATAGAGTACACGACGTGAACTTAATAAAAACTGTTTCTTCCCAAATAGAAGAACACATGGTGTGTAGTCAAAACTACCCGGCGTGTATTTTGGGTTTTTCCAGACAGTAAGCCTCAGAAACTACTCCGGAACCCAGAAAAAAACACTGAAAGAAACATTGAATGTGCCAAATTCTGATCCGTGAGGGCCCATACTCCACGCGAATCAAATATTTACATCTTAAACATTTTATAACAATGTAAACAAGTCAATTATCCAACAAATTCCGGTCCATGAGGGCCCATAATACCTCGAAAATAAAATTTTGGTGTTTATTCAAACAAAAACTTACACAAACAATCTCGTATCAAACATTAGGAATATTATCAAGGAATCTATCACAACAACGTGCATATTCTAAACAACATCTATCACAACAACATTCAATAGCTAATGCATCCTAAATGACATGGAAAGAAAGCATGACATGTGATTTCTAGTAAGTGCCTATATGATGCATGAGATGACATACCCTCATCTCATCAGGTTACGATAGAATTAAAACCTCAATAACATAAATAATAATCAGCACAAAACATGTGAGTCACCTAACGGTGAAAATCAAGGCAACCATAAACTTGAAAAAATAGAAAATTCCATTAATGAGGTAGATTGGCCTTTCCCTGTACACAGGTTAGCTACTGCCGGGAACAGATTATTACCAAGTACCTATACTATACTATCCCTAACTATAGGATCCAAATAGAAAGTCAAGAGAAAATAATGCTTCTGACACCTCTTTGTATCGTCCCGGTTCCGGAAGCTACCCAAGGGCGCCCTGTACCCGGTTGGTCACATGGCCTCACACACATTTCCCTGAATACCAGAGGCTGCCGACTAGAAGTGTGGGACTTGGGTGTAATAGTGGGGAATCTATGCCCTCATTGGAAGAGTACACATCAGAATTAAACAAATACATACAAGAGCATAAGCAATAATAGTATCATTCCAAAATAAATAGCGGAAAACTGCTAGAATAAACTGGAGCACATATATATAATGATGCATGATATGTATGTCTAGGAAAGAAGAGAAAAAAATCACAATGCTGAAAATACAGTACTAAACCAAGTAAAAAAATTAAAATAGTAATTAGCTCTATAGCATCATAAGGCTAATCTTGGTCCCATGCTCTCCAGCTCTACAACAACTCAAGTACCTGAAGTAGAAGGGCACTTTCCCTTGTCTATACCTGCAACAATATAATCTGTTTGGGCCCAAAAGCATGGCCCAAATAGGTTGTGAGACTAAATCCTAATAGGAAACCACCACGAGATCTGTGCCTAACAGTCAAAGATTATATGGAAGGTAAAATTACAGGAAACAGTAAACTGGAAAGTTCCCAATAGTAAACAATCCACAGTTCAATATCAAGAAAAAACTAAACAAGTATATAAACACAACAGGTAACCCTTTGGGATATAAACATAGCCTATCCCTTAGGATCTAACCTAAAAACACAAGCAAGAATCTAAATAAAAGGTAACCCTCTAGGAAGTACTTTCCCCTCTGGTCCTACTTAACATGTACAAGCAACCCTCTGGGCAGTACACTCAGTCTAACCTCTCTGGTTCAGCTTAAGCATAGACTCTTTGAGTAAGCACTCACCATCAATTCTTCCTATAGTCTCGTATCATAACTAAAGGAAATCTAGGGAAGCACTTACGTCAAATTTCCTCTGTGGCCCGCGTCGAGGAACTATAGATACTTTGATGAAGCACTCAATGTCAATTCCCCATGTGGTATCACATCGTAAATTATAAAGACACTCTGGATAAGCCCTCAACGTACATTCCTCCTACGGTCTATACACAAGGTTATCAAGGACCCGTGTAAGTCAAGAAAGTGTAGAAGCACATAACGACCAATAAAAACATCACGAAATACATGTATATCATTCTACCACACAACATTATAACAAAACAACAGTCACACCGTCCTACAATACTAGGAAAGGAAAAGTAGACAGCAGCCCAACAGGAAATCAAGACCCAAAGGTCCAAATAGGAAAAAAATGCATGGAAAATACATCCAAAGCACAAAAATTAACCCTATTCACAAATAGTAATCATATACTCAGGAATACCAGTATAGTAGAGAAACAATATGGCGGAAACGGTAAATGCGCAAAACCCCGTTCATGGGTATTGGGAAATTTTTCATAGAAAACTCAAGGACTATCTACGGAAAGGCACAAACCACCTACCTCATTGTTGGGAGATCAAGATACATGAACCAAGAGGCTTGAATTTCCTTAGAACTCCATAGATCTATAAAAACGTATAAAATGTGCGACCCACGATAACTCATGAAAGAGGAGAAATCAAGGGAAGGTGCTTTAGGAGAAGAGAGAACTCACTGATGCGATTCAAATTCAACCGTCAATGTTTGATTAAGAGAATAGACGATCTTCCGGGGGATCTTCGAAGATCTGCGGCTGCTCGTAACTCTCGAACGAACTAGGTTGAGAAGGAGATGGTTCTATCCGTCAGACGTGACTCTGATGCGTTTAATGAAAAAAAACAAAATACACTGCATGTAATTTTGAAGTACACAACATGTACTCGCTATTTTTGTACTTCACTTTAGGCATCCTCCAGGTCAACCCACATGGCCATGTGCAAGGCCACTACATGGCTAGCACACAACTACCCGTGTTAACCGAGTACATGTTGTGTACTTAAAAAATTTCCAGAAACTCCTCTTTTCTGAAAAACTATAGAAAAGAAAAACATACATGAAAAGAAGATCCAGGTTCATACAAGACTTCTCAAGCTACCTCACTTATCATATTTAAGTATCATACATATTCTTATACTATAGTGATAGTTATATCCCCATAGTACTAAAGGATACTATCACCACTCAACACCACCAACATCACGTGGTAATATATCTAGTATACAAGTACCATATTAAATACTCCATCCTAATGATTGAAGTCACTTGTGAAATACTCTAGGAGATAAAGAACTACTGGACTTCCATAAAATTATGGTTTCAAAAAAGTAATAAGGACATATAAAAACATCCAACCAATTTGGGAGTTTATCCATAAAGTAAAACTACACTTTTATCTCTTACATTAGGATGGTGGATGATGGAATTGAATATATACCTACTTCTATTTTTGAGATACCTAGGAGGTCCCTTTCTATTATCCTTTGTTGGTAATGTTTCAAAACCCTAGATACTCATGAATATAAAAAGGATATAACCCTAGATATACAAGCCTCAATTTCATGAACATATAAACACTTGAGGAGGGCCTTCCAAAAGTGGATGAATACTAAAACCAAGGTGATGGATCATATCTCTATTCCCATCAACACATGGTGAGTTTGTTAGTATATTCCAATGATAACCCTGGAGTAGGATCTTATTTCTATTATCACCATCATATATGGATTTATTAATATAATATAATATAAATATATAATAAGTCTCATATATCTATTCCTATAGACACTCCAGATGATCGTCTGTATATTCTAATTCCAACTTAAGAGAAGCCTCATATCTTTTGTTATTGTCTGTAGTTGAGAAATACATTAGAATATTCTGATGGTAACCTATGAGATGTCTCATGTTACTCTTTATATGAAGACATAAGATTTTTATGAATATAATCCATTGGAAAATTCATAGAAGAACCATATACCAATTCCTACTAACACTAAAGAAGATCATATACATTATTTAATAAAAGAGTAAGAGCATTCTCATATCCGTTTTCATTATAACCCCCAATAATATTGTCAATATATTTTTAATTTCTATCTTGAGAAGGATCATATCCCTAATCCTAGTAAACGAGTTCATCAAAATAATCTAAATATAATGTCGAAAAGGGATAATATCCTTATTTCCATAAAGAATATTGAAGTTCATTGACATATCTATATAATAGCCCAAGATATTCTTAGGTGGTATCCACTCGTGATGGTCACATCCCACATTGTGTGACCCCAATCATGATCAAGGTTTCAACCCCAATTTCTTGATTAATATAATCCTAAATGAAGGATCACTATGTGAAATCCATGATCTATGAGTAAGTCCCTACCCTATTGAGCACTAACGTCATTGAGGGTCACAACATTTTGTAACAGTGGACTAAGGATCCCTTGTCACTTTATCAAATGGGGATGTAAATAATGGGTTTGAAGGTCCTCCCTATGAAAACATAATCAATAACTTTGGAGTCCCTCCCATAGGTTAGGACATGGTGTTCCTCCCACCAGAAATATGAATATCAATCATGGAATTCCTCTTTGTGATGCTAGTCGTAAATTTACACCAAATATCCTGAATATAGAGAGACTGGAAGGCCATCCTCTTACCAGTCTATTAAAAATAGGTTACTATAGATGTCCTCCCCATGTAATCCAAAGTAATAATTTTGGAGTTCCTCCCAATAGTATGGGTTTTAAAGGTCTTCTCTATGTGAACTAAATTTGATAGCATCTATATTATTAGAAATTTTATATCAATAACCATAAAGGTCCTCCCAAAGGAACTAATTTTAAAGGCCATAATTTAATGATTGATATTATTAGTATATAGATAATCCGTATGAAAAATATTCTATAAATTTTGTTTCATATCGAGAGGAACTTGATAAATAATGTCCAACCACACTATGTTCATTTCATCAATCAAAAACATATCATTCCAGTCAATGATCTATCCTTGGTTGTGATAATCATATATACCTACCCCAAACTATGTACCCTTGGATAAAATTGAGTTATGTAAAAGGAATTTTTACACCTCCTGAAAAATTAGATGAAAAATTACCTATATAGTTAAATAAGGTAAAATAACAACTCATTGAATATGACGAGAACACTATTTTCATGTTGAAATAATTAAACAAAGATAGAATAAATATCATAATCATCCCATAAACACCCCTCAGTATGAAATTCTACAGGTATTAAAGGAGGAATGTATATAACCTATATCCATTGATGTGTATTGGAAAATATCACTAATCTCAAGTATATATACCTATCTTATGTGGAATATATTAACCACATTAAGACACTAAATGAGTTTTTTTCAGCCATGTTGACTTTGTATCCCTCTCAGTGGATCAAACTATATAGTCAGGTAAAGAACATGAATGTCTCTAACATGATTCTATCAACAGTTTGAAGGTTCTTCCTAGATAACCATTGATACCCTTCATGATGCAAGTATTAGAGGGTGGGTTAAATATGAATCACTTCAGCTAGAGTTCCTTGAACCCTATTAAAGTAGGTAAGCACCAAATCATGAACTTTCAAAAAAATACACACTATAAAGTTCCTTTATTCATGAATATATTTAAATGTTTAATTTTTAATGTAATAATTATATTTTAAATAAAAAATATTCATTTTTTAATTTTAAATAATGATATTGGATCAATATGAAATTTCCATATCTTTCTAAAAATTTTATTTTCCAGTTAATAGTGCAATATACTGGTTTTACAAGTACTATGAAACTTATAAAAGAATTAGTATATAATCATGGATTCATAATTTATGAAACCTATTTTTTTAGAAAATATATATTCTATAATTTAAATTATAAATTTTAATATGATGGTTACCGTTTACAACCATATGCTTGATATTTTAGAACTCAAGTAATATTTTTTTTTCAAAAATTGTATGGATATATTAACCCTTTATCATATTAATATTAATTTTTTACACTTATAGAAACTGATTCATAAAAAATGCAAAAAAAAAATTCAAATCAGTAGGTTGAATTTATCTAAAAAATACCACTTCATTTTTTGGAATAATGATTTTGTAAACTTAGGTAAAAACTAGTTACAATAATAAAATCTAGAATGGTAAAGGTAATGAATCAAGGGGTAAAGGGATTAAAAATGATAAAATCTACCTATTATTGAGTTATTAATAAAATATTGACCATATAACACTCTCCACTAAATTTTTGAATATTTTTTGAGCCACATTACATGCTGATATTTTTCTATGAGAATATTAAGTTATAATAATTACAAAAATTATATTCTCACCACTTATAAAATGGGAATCTCAAAAACCATTGAAATGAACTATAAAAATTTGGGTTTCATCTAAAAACAATCACATATTTTCTTTCCTATCATCTTATTTTACTATTAGAAAATTCTGGTCACTATTTATAGGCCAAATCCTTTTCTTTCCAAGTAATTATCCAATAAAAACCCAAATTTATCAATATAAGTTCAATCCTTTCTCTAACATGTTTTCATTTTAGAATTCAATTAAAAATTCATTTTTACCAATAATATAGGATTAAATTATTATTAATAGTATACACAATTTTTTTATATATTTTGGATATTAACACTAACCATTGTTCCCATTTCCTAAAAAAACTAAATTGTCATTTGTGTGATGTGCGGATTGACATCTCCACGACAGAGCATGTTTTGTTTTTAATTCACGACAAAGAATGGTTGGATATAATTATGGTATTAAAGGATAATATTAATTTCTTAATATCATTATTTTTTTTATTCCAAATTTTATATCATTCAAATGATATTACCAATAAAAAATAATATTTAATTTAATATTTTAAAATGAGTGAACAAAGAAGAAAATGATATCTTTCTAAGTAATGCCTTTATATAAATTATAATATCTTTATAATTCATTAAAATTATTATTTTATATACTATTAAGTACTTAATAGGATCATTATACTTCCATTATAATGATATTAAAACTGAACTCCGTCATAATTATCCATTAATCATGTTAGTTTCATGTATGGGTCGGTTTAACCACTTAGATGTTGAAAAATATGAATTTATAACATGGATGACTATAAAAACTTATTTTACTGAATAATATGATATAAACATTTATATTAAGATATATTTTTTCTTATAGAGAATTTATTTCAATATTTGATTCATTAATTAAGAAAACACACTTCGATCATTAAGAATCAATGAAACATGATCATTGTCAATTTCATCTTCAAGGATAAATACAAAAATAATTATAAAAGAAAATAACTTTTTAAGTCATAATAATTCATCCATAAAAATAAATTTAATGAACTTTTAATAATGATATCTAGGAGAATAATGAATACTTACACCGCTCTAGAAAACTAATTCAACCAATCAAATCTATGAACACCTGTTGTGGAAAATAAGTAGAATTCAAATAGAGAATGAATTTTTATGAAGAGTATAAATTTATATGGATATGATAAATGTTGTTAATTAATTTACTAAGATATATATGTTTGTGATACTGAATATTGAGGTATGTTTGTGGACGTCAAGATAAGAGGTAAGAGTTTTTGATCTCAAATTCATCTCTTCGACACATGTTTTTCCATGCACCTAATTCCCTTTACATGGTTCATATATAATGAATATTTGGGATGTTATATAAAAAGTTACTTCATTCATGCACTTTTATGATCAATTTAAATTCCACTATTTTAATGGGTTTTGATTGAATTGTTACCCAAGCTATAAGTGGGTATTTCTGCCCTAATTTTCATTCTTTGGGACATAAGTTGTATTCACCGTCTATTACTTTTTATGTGGTGCATATATTACCAGATAGAAATTTTACTATACTATTCATAAAATTTAATATCTATAATTTTATCCCTCCCTTATATTCTTTTGATTCAAGAGTTTTTAAAATTATTATAAAAATCAATCATTTCCATGGTGGAAAAACCATATAATATTTTGGTAAAGTAAAAGTGTGTGTAGTTTCATAGAAAATACATCAATATCTAGATACTGGAATGTAGATACATATATGGAAGAAATTATAATATATAAAATCACCTAGAAAACGTTTGGTTTAGCATTGAATCAATAATCACACTATTGCATGGTGAGTGAGCCTAAGACTACACACCTGGCTACACACTCCCATGTATATGATTTGGAATACTCATACTCCCTTTATGAACCATGATAATGGATTTTTCTACAATTTAATAGTTCTTCTACCAATGAAAACTATTTTTCCCAATCACCATCCTCCATGGATAATCTAACACATTGAAAGTAACATTTCTACTATATTTTATGGATTAGGGTACCTCCTGTTACTTTGATGATACCCGATTATTTCTATGTTTATTAAGGGATTTTATCATATAAATATAAAAAATTTGATTTATTGGGGATATATTTTATACATATTTATCAATATACAGATAACCATTTTTTATTAAACTAATGGTTCTATAGGGAATGATATGAATGTTATTTCAAACTCTTATGGTAAATGCATTGTACTTAATTAGTTAATGGGCGGGGACTAGAATTATATATCTCTTCAATGTATGATATGTCTCATAAGAGAAAATAACTTGGGTTTTGGAGTATTCTTATCCCATATTAGTATAGTGTACTATCCAATGCCTTGAAATCATGTTTTGACTTTCAAAATTTTGTATTCCATCAGTATGAGATCAATGATTATTATTATATATATTTTAATTTATTATCATGGATACATAATTTCATTAGGATTAGTTGTTTATGGATTCATCTTGTTAATTAATTCCCAACATTTTACTTATTCCATGTTTATGTTATCTTATATTTTGACGTATACTACTCCTTACCATGAATATGAGTTCACCTTTATTTGTCTTCCTATCCCTAGGAAACCTAGAAGAGGAATCTTTTTAGTTTTATGGATATGCTAGAAGATCAAGTAATGTTATCACATTATGATCTTATAGTGTCTTATTTTTTGAAATTTAATGTATGTATTTATCTCATCGTCAAATTTTACTAAATTGTTGAATCCTTTGGGAGATCCTATATTCTTAACCAATAATGTAATATAACTATTGGATTCAGTTTTATAGAGTTTGAGATGTTATTGTTTGTAATATAGGAAGTTTAGTAAGAACCTTGGGGTTCATATTTAAAGGATACAAGTGAGATAGGAAAATTAATATGGAAAACCCTCAATATTTATAAGGAACACTCTAAAAAACAGAACATGAATTGTAAATTAGAATTCAATATCATGAGATGAGTATAAATATTCCATTATAGAAAGATGGAATGTATTTGGAGGAATGGTAACTATATAATAAACCATATTATATAAATATATTTTCCTCATAAAAAAGTAAATTTATCAAAAGTTGAGTATAAGAAAATCATTACCATATTAAGAAAATTGACCTAGGCAATGAAAAATAATCCCTCATACAAATAACATCCTTTTGATCCACAACATGGTGTACCTATGATGGAACTATTCATTAGAAAAAAATCAACATCATTCTATGGAAAAACTAATCCATTGGTAGTTGAACAATGGATCATGTCCCTAGATAAGATTTATATCACTTTGGGAAGTAGTGAAAAGTAAAATTCATCATGGTGTTTTATTATCTGAATGATGATAAAAAGTAATGGAGGTCGCCAATTAGAAATGATAAATAGGAAGATGAGGTAATTTTTTTGAAATGTGGAACATTTAAGGAGGATTTATATAAAAAACAATTTTTCCAGATAAATGAATGGAAATATAAAGGTCATTTCCCAATATTAAAAAAATAGGAGGAATATGTTCCTAAATATGAGGATAACATTACATGGTTAGTTAGTAAATCTAAAAATTATGTATGTAGGTGTTGGTATATTAATTTTTTTGTCATATTAGTTTATATTATTAGGAACCATCAAGGTAGAAAATTATTTCTCTAAGAAGTGTGTATTCGAGGGATGTTAGGAGAAGAAGAGGATGACTGAGTATCATAGGAAAAACTGTGAAAAAAGGGGTTGAAATGAATTTTGTTATTTCCCATGTGTGATGAATATGATACGAAACAACATGGGGATTAAATGAAGGGAACATGAGTTTCTTATAACCACATAGAAAAAGGTCAAAAAGACCGTGATATCATAGATAAGGGAATTATTTTTGATGTTCAATGCTTCAAATATAAAAATAAGGGACATTATGAAAACCAATGACACATAAATAAAAATAAATCTACCAAAAAAAGTCTAGAAGTGAAAGGAAAAGATAACTTTTTACCATATCAAAAGTTTAATGTCCTTATGACTTGGTGGTGGGTACATTAACCATAATCTCAATGTTAGATAATTTTTTTATTTTAGATATTCTCACTATTTTATGTTTTTTATCTGTTCTAAAAACATCAAATATATCTATCACAACTTATTAAGAGAGTTATCAATTTATACATTGAGAGTAAATTTTATTGTAACAATGATGTGCCTGAATGTTCCGATTATGATGCATGAAAATACCCTAGTTGAAAACAAGGTTATTGTAACTATGAATGAATTTGATATAATCCTTAGTATGTATTTGATTTCAATGTAAAATGAAAATTTTTATTTAGAAGATAAGGATATTATGATTCATAAAGGTGAATTGGAATCTCTTATCTTTAGAGGTAAAACATCATCTTACAAATCAGGTATGGATCCCCCTAATGGGTTTTCTTAATGTTTTTTTGAGAATAGAGGAAGATCAAGAACAATCATTGGATATAGAATATATCTTAAGAATAAAGGATATATCTATGGTACAAAAATTAATTGATTTTTATAGAATAATTACCTCTTCAACCATTATAGAGTGAAGCTAAGTTCTCCATTTAACGCATTATTGATCTAAGAAAAATTTATAAAACTCACTATAGAATGACAGTTGTGGAGTTGGTGGATTTGAATAAATAACTACACGACTCTTGTAATAAGGAGTTGATATGGATTAGTCTTTTACAATGGGGAGGCC
This sequence comes from Viscum album, assembly GCA_963277665.1. Lineage (NCBI taxonomy): Eukaryota > Viridiplantae > Streptophyta > Magnoliopsida > Santalales > Viscaceae > Viscum > Viscum album. The sequence continues at coordinate 1,140,208,834 of OY728159.1, read as the reverse complement.
TGATTTTTTTTGTGAAGAAAGAGGAAGGGTCTATAAGAATATGGATCAATTATAGGAAGATCAATTCCATTACTTTAAAGATTGACTATCCCTTACCACACATTGATTAATTATTTAATCGTATTCAAGGAGCCCAGTAAATTTCAAATATCCATATTCTCTCTATTTATCATCAGCTAAGGGTAAAGAAGGATAATATAATAAAGGTGACATTTCAAAAAAGTTATGGACACTTTGAGTTTACAGTAATTTCTTTTGGATAGACTAATACACCTTATTTCATTATGATTATGATGAGTGGAGTTTTCAAGTATTATCTTTATAGCATTGTTGTGGTATTCATTTATGATATCTAGATATAATATAAGAGCTATAAAGAACATGAGAGTCATCTAAAATTAATTATGGAAACCCTAAATAGATAATTCCATTGGAAATTTATTAATTATGTTTTTTTCTCAACGATGTATCATTTCTTTGATATATTATCTCCAAGGATGAAATATATATTGGCCCTTCTAAGAAAAAGGTAGTTAAATAATATCCTACATTGAAAAACATAACTGATATTTAAATTTTCCTAGTATTAAAATGTTACTATCTGCAGTTTCATCAAGATTTCACCCAGTTGGAAATGTTTTTTTCGAATTTATCATATAAATGGGCTATATTCACATGGTCAAGCTAATGGGAGGAAATGTTTTAATAGATAAAGGGGAGGCTAAACAATTTTCCACTTCTTACATTTCTATTAGTAAATAAAGGTTTTTTAATATATAGTGATGCATTGATGAAATTACATTGTTATTTAATAGTATAGAATGATAGGGTGATTTCATATGCATCATGGAAATTGAAAAACATTGAATAAAACAATCCAACTCATGACATGGAGAAGGAAATCATAAAATTTTCTTTAAAATTTTATAAAACCTACCTCTATGGTTAAATATGAGACATATATATGTCCCACATCACTTTTAAGTTTATATTACCTTATAAGGATCTCAAAATGAAGAAAATAAGTTGGTTGGAGCTACTCAAGGACTGGGATTAACTGATACAATACCACCCTAGGAAGGAAAAAAGGTTATCTGATGCATTGAGTATGAGGGGAAATGGATTTCTAACCCTGATGAGGATTACTAGAAATAATATATATATAGGTCTAGTGAATATAGATATGGTTATTTTTTTGAAAATGGAAGACATAATTCATTTTTTAAGAAATTGATAAAACCATACTTACCAGAAAATATTGTGAAGTCCTAGCATGATGATAAGAAATTAAAAATGAAGATTAAGGTAGTAAATGATTGGAAATTGAGAATATTTATCTATATAAATGGAGTGTTGATTTTTGGAATGAGGTTATGTGATCCATTTATACCATATTTGTATATAGAGATTCTAGTTGAAGCACACATCTCAAATTTTTCTACAAGGAATGAATATCCACATTTATTCAATAGAATATATAAACACCAATTTTTATGAGGAAATATTTCTAGGGGAAAAATGTAAAAACAAATATTCTATTGTCACAGTTAAACACAATATATTTAATGATCACACAATGGACACATTAAAGAGCATTGGTTCATGAGTATATTAAATGAGTTAAAAATTGAATGATCACACAATGGACACATTTATAACATTTTTATTATTATATGAGTTCAAAATTGAAAATTATTAAATAATTTTTTTTCTTCCAAAATATATAAATTTTATAAATTAAAATATGCATTTTAAAATATTTGTATTGTTTACCGACCTATAATTTTTATTTTATAACTCAAGTAATATTTTCCTCACAAATAGTTTTAATATATTTTACATTTATCATAATAAAATAAAATTTTAAAAATTATCATAATTGAATCATAAAAAATGGATTGAAAATTTAGAATTATCCAGGTCAAATTATCTAATAAGGGACACTTTAGTTTTTTGCATAAATATTTAGTTACCTTAGGTAAAAAATATTTACTACGGTAGAAGATAAAATGGTAAAAGTAATAATTCAAGGGTTAAAGGAGAAAATACATGATAAAAAATATATGTAATTGGATTTTTGTGAAAATATCTTTATTTACTCACCCAAAAATCTATTGTTGACTAATTTTAAGCTACTTGACTTATTTAACATGTTCTCAATTTATTTTATTCTGAAATATTTACAAAAATTCTATTTCCCCACATATAAAAGGATCCTAACACCACCTCATAAATACCACTGTAGAAATTATTTCTCTACCTAAAAACTACCATATTTAAATACCTATAATATAATTTTACTCTTATGAGATTTGGTTCATAATAGGTTATCTCAATCCCTTACTTTTGAAAGAATCCTCTAATATAAACAAACTTTTCTTAATATAAGTTCAATATTTTCGCTAATATGTTTTCTTTTTTTATTTAAATGAATTTTTTACAAATATTATATTATTAAATCATGATTTATAGTATAATTTATGTTTTTATATTGTGTATGTAAACACTAACAACCTTTCCTATTTCCTTTAATAAAAATGTAACAGTTATTCATCCGTTGTGTGGACTACCGCCTCCCTGACGCAACATGTTTCATCTTCCTTAACATCCATACAAGGATGGATGTTAGGATGAGATTAAAGGATAAATATTATTACTATGCTATCATTATGTAATTTTATTTCAAATTATATAACCTATTAATTATATTATTAATAAACAATCATTGTTGGTTTAATCGTTTAAAATGAGCGCGCTATAGGGAGAATGATCTCATATTTCAATGTAATGAATTTATATAAATTATATTATAATATTAATTATTTAAAAATTAGATATATCACAATAATAATCACTAAATAATATCATTATAATCCTATTATAAATATATTACAACTAGGCCTTCTCATAATCATATATTAACCATGATAAGTTCATGTTTAGGTCAGTTTAACCACCTATTTGAAAAAAATCTTGGAATTTATGTCATATATTACAATGAGAACATATATAATGGAATAATATGATATATATTCATAAAAACTTATTATCTTTGGAATTTATATGAATATTTAAGTCATTAATTAAGAAATCACACTTCAATTGTCAAGAATCACCAAAACATGCTAGTTGTTGATTTTATCATCCAGGATAAAGATTAAATCAGTCATGAAGAGAATGTTAATGACATAAATCATTAAAATTAATACATTTACATCAATTTAAATAATTTTTAATGATTATTTTGTATAATAATGAATACTAACACTTTCCCTATGAACCTAGTAGAAATGATCAAAACTATAAACACCCTATGTGGAAAATAGGTAGAATTCAAATAGAGAATGACTATTTATAATGATTATAAATGAATATGGATATGATTAAGGATATTAATTAAGGGATTAATATATATATTTTTGTGATATATGAGGTTAAAGTACATTATTTCACGTCGGGAAAAGATTTAAGGGCTTTTCGTCTCAATTACCAGTCTTTGTGACATGTTCTTTATAATGTAATAAATTTCCTTTATTTTGTCTATATATAGTACCTATTTGAGTTATTATATCCTAAAATGAAGTTATTAATGGTATTTAAGATTATTTTTAATCAATAATTTCATGTTTTTATGATTTAATTTCCACTAGATCCACAAGTGGGTATTTGTATCCCAATTTTCATTCTTTATGACTTACATTATATGCAACAATTATTTCATTTTTTGGTGAATATATTAAAATGGAATAATTTTACCATTATATTCATCAAATTTAATTATTTTAAATTTCTATATTGTTATACCTCCTTAATTTTAGTTTGATTAAACATTTACTGAAACTATTGTAAAACTCAATATTTTACATGGTGGGAAAATCATCCTATGTTTTGGTAATGAAAATGTGAGTGTAGTTTCCTATAAAGTAAATACCTATTTGGATACATTCATGTAGATGAAATTGGTTCAAATCTGAACCTAGTGGTAATCACTATGAAAAGGGTTGGTTTATCCTTGACTCAATCATCACCATGATGCTTGAAGAGTGGGATGAATACTAAACACCTAGCTAGACACACATGGGGGATATGATTTAGAATATTCAAAATCACTTTAAGAACCATGATAAAGGATTTTTACTACCATTACCTAGGTCTCCTACCAATTAAAACTATTTAACCCATTTATTATCTTCCATGGATAACCTAATATTCTAAACATACACTCGAAAATATATTTCTTTGATTATGGTTTATTCTATTACATCGACCATACCCCACCATTTATCTATTGATTAATGGATGTTCCCATAGAAATCCATAATATTACATTTAATGTTGATGTATTTTTTTATGTATTTATCATTATAAAAACAAAAAATGTCATATTAAACAAATGGTTCATTCAGGAATGGTTTGAATGGTGCTTTCAAATCTTATGGAGAATGTATTAGAATTAATTAGGTGACAGGTGGGGCTAATAATTATATATCCCCTAGATGCATTGACATGTCTTATGAGACAAAAAACTGGAGTTTTGGTGTATGTATCTCCCATATCAGTATAGTATCTTGGAATAAGGCCTCAACAACCTGTTTTAATGATTGGAGTTATGAATTCCATCACTATAAGATCAATGATTATTGTTATATTTGTTTTCATTTTTGTTATAGATATAGTATTCCCTCATTTTAAATTTATTATGCCTTCATTTTTTTTATTTATTCCTTCTATATCACTTATTCCACGTTTATATTATAATAGATTCAATTTATTCTACTCCTTATTGTGAATATGAGATCACGTTATTTATTTTTATTTCCCAAGGGTTCTTATAGGGGGAATATGTATAATCTAAAAGTATGTTATAGGAGGGATAATATTGTTCTCAAAATATATTAATGTCATTTATCCTCTTTTATAATGTAATATATTTATTTATCAAGAATGAAAATAATATGTAAACTATTTTATCCTTTGAGAAATGTTGTATTCTATACTAATAATGAATCATAACTACAGAAACTAGGTTTTTGGGGCATGAGATGTTAGAAAACATCTCCATTATTATAGACCAACAAAGTTTTCTATAGTTGGTTTCCAGTAATGTCAATACATTTGGTCATGTCTTAGTGCAAGGATCTACAAATGATAGTTTTTATATCCAATGAAATAAAAATATTGAATATTATTATAAAAATCTAACTCTATGAGAGTGAGCCATTGAGAGGCACCGATATTAGAAGGCTAGAATAGCGAAGCATGATTACCATTTAAATAATGAGAAATCTGTGATCATGAAACAATGATCAATAGTGAGATTTTATTTCCTTAAAAAGAAGTTACATCTATATCATTCCTAGATAAAATCACAAAATTTCATGAAATCTATGGAAAATTTCCCAATATCTGAATGGGAACAAACAGAAACCATAGTATTCAGGGAAATTATAGTACCCCCAACACCCATGGAATCACCAAATGCTTAGTGGGGAACTACCTTGGTGTAGAAAACAAAGTCCACTAAAGTACATTGGGATGGATTCATTATTTCTATTCCCTATTTGAGGAATTCAATCATTTTTTAGTCTGGGAGAGGCTTCCTAGTAGCATATCCATGGATTAATATGGTGATGATTTTTTATTCATATTATTCATCTATAGTGTGATTAATGAATCTATTTGGAGACTCTAACTTCCAAAAAATATTTATATGAGAGCATCATAAAGGGAGAGTTAAACCTTTAAAGGGTCACACGTAAATGTTAATTTCCATGGGGGTATATATAAAGGAGGAATATGTGTTTTCCCAAAAAAAATTATAAGATAGTAAATTCTCCAACTAATTCAATATAGATGCTTGTGTAATCATTAATTAGTATTTGGTATTTGTGAATGTCATAATTATATTTTTGTAGATATTTCTAAACATGAAACAAATATAGAAAAATTTAAGGAGGTTTATCCATTTGAAACATGGTATAAACTGATGTCTATGAAGAATCCATTAAAACTCAACATCCATGGTAGGATCATATATTTGGATTGTATCCAAAAAAAATTCTACCGTTGATTTTATGAGATTTATCTAAAGATAAAGTGCAAGAAATAGTTATATCCACAACCTGACCATCACCTAAATAATATGATCCTCATTCTTATGAAGATAGAATCACTCAATATAAAATCATGTTAAACAAGCTAATAATGATCAATGCTAAAATACTCAGAAGAAATTTACTTATCGAATTTAACTCACAAGAAAAAGGCTGATATATTTCCACCAATTAAACCCATTTAATATAAAGTAATTACTTCAATATCATGATAAGTGTCCCATCATCTAACTAACATGGGGCCCAGACACCCAGTCTATTTTTCCCCAACATCCATGGGATATTCATAATTTCTATCATTGGGAAAAACTACCTTCATTTGAATTGAGATACCCTAGATGGACTTTGAATGGTTATCTAGAGAAGAATTACTCAACCAATCATGTCAATATCTACCCAATGTTTCTTCTTGGGTGTCTTCCCATGGAAAAAAACTATTAAGAATCATTAATTCCATTAAGAACCATTCAGTTTGAATGTAATACATAGGGGTAAATACACACTAGTGTAACTAGAGATGAAACCTTAAGATGAGTGGGTGGACTATCCAACTCCTCCACCTTACTTTATGGATCATTCAACTTTTATATTCAATAGTACTTGAGATCTAGAGAAACATCACATGCACTTTAGGTCTTGATGTATCCCTATGATGGGAAATCTAAAATTTCACGATGCAGCGAAGTTCAGATAATTGATTCAATTCATAGACTAAGAATTATATGTTTGGAATGAAAATCTACCAGAATGGGATATCTACAACTAGGAAGATTTCAAAAAATAGTTCCTTTTCCAGATTAAGTCAATTCTAAGATATATGACTATACTTGGCATTTAAAATGATGGAAAAACTAAAATGAGATGGTTTTTGAATTCATAAAAAGTTTTAATGGTTTAAAATAATCACTAAATATATGTATTTCACAAGATTTGGTGTTTGAAAAAATGTATAGAAAAATATTAGAGACAAGTTATTGACTCCCTTCATTCCCAAAAAATACTGTAATGGATTTCAAGATTTTAGAGCCAAAACACCACAGAATAGAAATGTAATTATATTTTATAAAGATAAATTATGGTTTAAATCATATAAAATAGGGAATAAATTTAATAAATTAGATACTACTATCAACACAATTAAAAAAATATCTTCTCCAACCACTAAGACTACAAAATACCACACAGTTACCCCTCTTGAATAATGAAGGCAGAAATGAAAAGATCATGGATATTGGAATAAGTATCAAAATATCTTGAATTTAATGGATACAAAGAATAGTGTTTACCCTTTTTAAAAGGAACATGTTTCAAGGTACCACATCACAACCTTGAAAAAGAACACGGTCAAACTATTGAAGATCTGGAGAGCCAATGAATTATGCCTGAATGATCACTCAAACTACTACCCCTTACACAAAATTTTGGGATATATAATCCAAGACTAATTCATATTCAAGGAAATGATCTTATTAGAATATTGATTCTAGGTAGGTATAGTTGGGTAACTCTTCAATTTTAGTGACATGTTTCTCTGCTACCCTAATAGAAGTTGAATGGTAGTGTAAGGAAGTGCTAAACATAAGGGAATCAGAATTTTATGACCATATGGAAAGCAAATTTATTATCCTGACACATAGAACCATCAAGGCATGAATGAGTCAATTAATGACGTCTCTACTTCCACATATATTACCTAAGATGACATCTATCATGAACCATCCCCCGGGGTCTGTGCCGTGACTACCCCAAGCCCGCCATCCATAGGCTAGGGGCTGGCGACTAGCACCGAAGGATTATTCCCTAAAACTGGGAAGGCATTGCCTTTAAGACCTGTAATCACACACAACCAAGAACACAAAAAATACAAACTCATGCCAACTGTATAGAAAAAGAGTGTTGAAAGTAAAAAGGGACTGGAATATAAGCCCAATAGAAAAGGTATAAGTAAAAATGAAAAACAATACAATTGAAGAAGGAGAAAGATGGATACTAGGTCATCATCCGAGGTTCCTACCTGAAGGGTAGGTACAGATCACCTACTTAGCACTCCACTTCCACCCATCTCCTCTACGTATCGACACGCCATATGGTCCACCTCTGAGCACCGTCCAGTCCGGGTACTCTCTGCCATGATAAGTGCTGTCTGTCGTATGCACCAAACACAACGAATTTTAGGAATAGCATATACAAGGGTGAGTATAATGATACTCAGCAGGGACCCCGAGACCCTCAAGGTCTCAAAAATCCACAAAGGATAAACCACAAGAATGAAATCAACTGTCAACCCCACTGAGGTATATGCCCGTACATATACCTAAGTTATGAAGCAAACCCATCTCAATCATGAGGAAATCACAGAGTCCAACTCCAAATCCCCAAGATCAACTGTTCCATAAAGGAAGAAATAACACGAAGCCAATTACCACACAGGTACGCCACATAGAAGAATAACACCAAGGTATTACCATGAAGAATGTACCGCTCAGGTACGGACTCAACTCACACCAGGTATAACATAAGCACAGAAGTAGAGATGATTAGATGTAACTAGTGAATCATCTTACTCTGTTAAAAGGTAGACCCACAAGGGATCGATAATTATCATCAAATGCACATAGGATCTATAGGTGCTGACCCACACAGGATCACTCGCTAGGTGCTGACCCACACTGGATCGCTCGGTGCTGACCCAAACAGGATCACTCGGTGCTGAACCACATAGGACTTCTCTTCATTCTTCACATCACACCCATCTACTGGGTTCCCAAACTATGCTCTCTTGTCTTCAGGAGGGTCCCCTTCACAAGCCACTGGTTGATACTCCAACTGGCATGAAGTCTCATGAAGAAGTATCCCAAAGGACTGCCATGTCATAGGTGTCTCAATGCAACAGACGACGCATCAATCTGAAGCCCAGTCTGTAAGTTATTAGCCTTTTTATCTCGAGGGACCAGTTAGATTCATGATAGATCCAACCTGACCATAATCCAAATTTATCCAAATCTCTAGTGAAGTATACCAAAGGGAACATATCATTCCAAAGTATTTGGATCCCCATACGGTTCATCAATCAGATGCGCGGTGCCAAATATATGGCTAAAAATGCGTAAATGGGTCGAAGTGGGCCCAGTTCCTGTCCGACCTGGGCCGAACTGCTAGGCCTGGCTTGGCCCACTGGCTCTGGCCTAGCCCATGCTGGGTAGTCCACCCCGCATTGGGCGGTCCGGCCCGTGCTGGGAGGCTTGGCTTGGTAGCGGTCCGCGGGTGGCAGAGGTTGTAGAGGCTGTGAGCGGCACAAGGCCGCTGGACCGTGAGCATGGCACGAGGGCCGTAGAAATGCGAGGGGGTCGCGGTGGAAATTGGAGACTGCGGGCGGAGCGAGGCCGTGGGGTGGCTCGAAGGGCTGCGATGGCTCGGAGCTCCGCGGGGCGGCGGGGCAGGGCGTAGGGCAGTACGGCCAGGCCGCAGGGCGGCACGGTGAGGCCCGAGGCGGTGCCGTAGGCCACGAGGTGGCCGAGCTATGTGGTCAGGGATGCTGAGGGCGGAGGACTGCCGTGGGGCACGTAGGCCATGTGAGGCGGTGGTGGCCGAGGATGACAGAGCAGCGGGCAACATCGGTTGCAGGCGGCGGGGGCCGTGGGGTGGCGTCATTGCCTTCATCACCTTCATCCTGGTTCTTGAGTTCCACAGGTTCCAACTTCCCACACCGGTCATCGCCTTCTTCCATTGCGAAGAACAAACCAAAGAAGTAGAACGACGGAGGGGTCAGTCCAGGTTTCTTTGGTCCTCACCCTCCATGTTAGAGCGGTAGCAAGCAGCTTAGCAAAATCAGGATTCAAGAACGAAAAACTCTAAATTTTAATAGAAACCGTGGATCAACTCATTTTGGTTGATCCACATTCACCATGCTTTCCAATAACGATGAAATTAGTCGAGAGAATTCGAGAATTCAATAATAACCTCCAACCTCTTTCGTTTTATTCGTTGAAGATTGTTCGCTGGGAAGGAGACGATGTCGTCGGGAATAGACGGATTTAGGTGATGTCGGCGTTCCCTCGATCATCTATTCATTGACTTTTAAGATGTTCCTCGTTAACAAATGTCCCGAGGAAGAAGTCCAAATCAATGTCAAAGTCGGCATTCTTCGATGGAGTTCTTTATTGGAGAGCTTTTATCTCAAGGCTCCTTCCTCCCAATCTACCCAAAATTAAGAGACAACCAAAATAATAGATTATTCTATCTATTAAGTTATTTGTATAAATTCAAATTAGATTAATTAATTATTTGATGGATTGACGTAATTAATTAAGTGGAGGGTTGTCACAACTAAGTAGGGGAGCCAAGAGGTTTCTCACACATATTAGGAGAGTTCAAGAGGTTTAAGTCTCGGGTGGTCCCCACCACCATAACCCACAAGGGATGTTAGGCTCGGGTGGTCCCCACCACCATAACCTATGTTGAAAGGTTTTAGGTTAGGTGGTCTCCAACTCTCAACATCCACATGGGGGATCCTAAAGAAAAATAAAATAAAAATGTTACACAACTTTTATTTTATTTTATTCTTTCATGAAAAACCCGAAAATTATCTTCTACTCTTGACCAACATCCATCAAGGTGAAAGTGTCCTTAAGAGAATACATGTTCTGTGAGTTCAACGATGCCCTCAAATTTCAATTCCGAGCACCGGTTCAAAAGTTACAAAAACTACTCACACGTATACTAAACGTACCTGAAAAAAAGTTCACAAATTCATTCCAGGAACACCGGGCCTCAGAATCACGCACTGTCAATTTTCACGGATTCGTAATATTCCCATTTAATTAAAAAAAAATTAAATGCAAATTCCAGGTATTTAAAACATCTTTTTAATACAAATCTTCCAAGAGTAATCATAATTGTCACAAAAAAAAAATTAATAGAAAGAATATCCTTGTTGGAAGAAAATCTTGTCTAAACACTTTTAGACTTTTTTCCTAATAACTATATCTGCCTCAGGTGCCCCGCACAACTGATCCTGAGTCAAGCAATCATCCACTAGTAGGTATGGTCCTCTTGGACCTCTGCTACATCTGTCTGCTGCCAGTTGTAGAAGACTCATCTACATGATGACTGGTAGTGGGTCTCACTGCTGGAGACTACTCAGCAAGGAAACTCTCCACTATGAGGGCTCTCTCTAATACCCCCTCCTGTGTTGGAATGGTATGTGAGATCATTGAAGCTCTGATCTCCTGCCTGAGTCCTTGCTCGAAGGTCCAGACCCTGAAGAATGGGTCTCGTACCATATTAGTGGAGTAGCGTGAGAGGTCGGTGAACCTCGCTGAGGACTACGCTAAATTCATGCTGCCTTACTACATATGAAGAAGCTACTGTATACACATTGCATGAAGAGTCTATGAAATAAACTCTTCCAAAAATCGGCTCTCGAATTCTTCCTAGAGAAGAATCACCTCGTCATGAACTTGAAGAATCAAGCTCCACCATCTGCCTGTTGTTGCCTGTATGAGACCAACAACAAGGATCACCATGATATCAGCCGGTGTCCCTACCAGTCGAATGACTCTCACTACAGCCTCCAACCAATCCTCAGCTGCCTCTGGGTCTATATCTCCCCTAAAACTGGGTGGCCTCAAGTTCTAGAACTCATGAAACGTTCTCAAGCGGCATGCATTCTCTGCTGCTGGGGCTGGTGGCATTGGTGGCCCAATGAGTAATAGTACCTCTATTACCTCCGCTGATGCCTCTACTAGAAGAGGGCCCAACATTGAGGCTTCATCACTCGGTGGGGTATCAGTGCATACAACTCTTGGAACCCTAGATGGTTGTCTTTGTCGAGACATCTTGAAAAGAAACAGGTGTTCCACAATTAATCAGTTATACCTGGTGAGCTGACTCTAAGAGTTCACAAAGAAGACTTTTGAAAACACAAACACAATCAATGTTTTCATGAACTAAGTCGAAAATCATAAGTTAGGGTCCCGATGTATGGATACGTTAGACGCCACAATGACACTTGATTTCCATAAAAAGATAACCACACTCACTACACATAACACTATTTCCATAAGAAAGATTAGAGTCTTATGTTCTATGGTTGAACTAAATCATATGATATGATTTTTTCACGAACCATCCACCGGGGCCCATGCCGTGACTACCCCAAGCCCGCCTCCCATATGCTAGGGGTTGGTGACTAGCGCCAAAGGTGTATTCCCTAAAACTGAGAAGGTATTTCCTTTAAAACCTATAAGAACACACAACCAAGAACACAACAAGATACAAACTCATGTAAACCGTATAGAGAAAAAGAGTGGTGAATGAAAAAAGGGACAGGAAGACAAGCCCAACAATAAGGGTACAAGTACAACGAAAAAAATACAACTAAAGAAAGAGAAAGACAACTACTAGGTCATCCCTCGAGGTTCCTACCTGAAGGGTAGGTATAGATCGCCTCGTCAGCACTTCAAGTCCACCCTTCTCCTCTGCATACCGACACCCTGTATGGTCCACCTTCGAGCACCATCTAGTCCCGGTACTCTCTGCCTCAATCAGCGCAGTCCATAGTTTTCACCAAACACAACAAAGTGCGGGCATAGCCCGTGCAGGGGTGAGTATAACGATACTGAGTAGGGACACTGAGACCCTTATGGTCTCAAAAATCGATAAAGGATAAACCACATGCATGAAATCAACTATCAACCCCACTTAGGTATATGCCCATACATATACCTAAGTTACCAAGAAAACCCATCTCAATCATGAACAAAACGTAGAGTCCAACTCCAAAGCCACACGCTCAACTGTTCCAAAAAGGAAGAAATACCACGAAGGAAAGTATCACACAGGTACGCCACATAGAATAATACCACAAAGGTATTACCTCGAATAATGTACCACTCAGGTATGGAATCAACTCACACCAGGTATAAATTAAGTACAGAAGTAGAGATGATTAGATGTAACTATGTACTGAATCATCTTAATCTATTACGAGGCAGTCCCACGAAGGATCTCTAATCATTATCAGACCCACATAGGATCTCTCCGTGCTATCCCACATAGGATCGCTTGGTGATGACCCACATAGGATCGCTGGGTGCTGACCCACTGTGGATCGCTCGGTGCTGACCCACATAGGATTTCTCGGTGCTGACCCACACAGGATCTCTCGAAGCTGACCCACACATGATCACTCGGTGCTGACCCACACCGGATCGCTCGGTGCTGACCCACACAGGATCACTCTTCATTCTTCACATCACAGCCAGCTACTTGGTTCCCGCAATATGCTAACCTGTCTCCAAGAGGGTCCGCTCCACAAGCCACTGGTCAATACTCCAACTACCACAAAGTCTCATAAAGAAGTATCCCATAGGACCACCATGTCATAGGGGTCTCAACGCAACAGATGACGCGTCAATCAGATTCCTGGTCTTTATGTTATTATCCTTTCTGTCCTGAGGGCCCGGTTGGATTCGTGTTCAATTCAACCCAACCATACTCCAACTTTATCCAAATATCTAGTGTAGTATACCCAAGGGACCACCTCTATCCAAGGTTTCCGGCACCGCATCCGGTTCGTCATACAGACGCCCGGTGCCAAAGATATGGTCGAAAATGCATAAATAGGTCGAAGTGGGTCCATGTCCGGTCTGACCCAGCCCGACTCGGCCTGGGCCGAACCATTTTGGGTAAACCAGGCCCAACCCACTGGGCCCGACCCGACCCACTCTAGGCGGCCCGGCCTAGAAGCTTCCCGCGGGCAGCGGAGGGCGTGAGCAGTGTGAGGCTGCGAGACTATGACGACGGCGTAGGGGCCGCCAAACCACAAGGGGGTCGCGGTGGCCATGGGAGGCAGCGGGCGGTGTGATTCCGCGGGGTGGATCGGAGGGACGCGGCGCGACACGGCTTGGAAGTTGGGTTTTACAGAGAGGCCGTGGGTAGCAGAGTGCTGTGAGGAGTAGAGGCCGCGAGCGACGACGCTGGCCGTTTACGGTGGAGCCATGGGAGGCGGTGGCCGCGGGGCGGCACCGTTTCCTTCATCACCTTCATCGCCTTCGTCATGTTTCTTGAGTTCCACAAGTTCCCATCACCGACACCGATCACCGTCTTCTTCCATTGCGAAGAACACACCAATGAAGTAGAACGACGGAGGGGTCGGGCCTTGTTTGTTGGGCCTGCACCCTTCGTGTTAGTGCGGTAGCAAGCGTCTCAACAAAATTAGGAGTCAAGAATGAAAAACTCAACAATTTAATACTAATCGTGGATCAACTCATTTTGGTTGATCCACGTTCACCATGATTTCCAAGAACGAGGAATTTAATCCAGAGAATTCAAGAATTAAATAATAACCCCTACCTCAATCATTTAATTTGTTGATGATTTTCCACAGGGAAGGAGACGATGTCATTGGTAATAGATGGATGTCGGTGACATAGACATTCCCTCGATCATCGGTTCGTTGACGTTGAAAACGTTCTTCATCAATGAACGTCCCGAGGAAGAAGTTGAAGTCGATGTCAAAGTCGGCGTTCTTCGTAGGCGTTCTTCGTTGGAGAGTTTTTCTCCCTAGGCTCCTTCCTACCAATCCCACCAAAATGAAGAGATAGCCAAAATAATAGATTATTCTATCTATTAAGTTGTTGGAATAAATTCAAATTAGCTTAATTAATTATTTTATGGGTTGGATTAACTAATTAAGGGTAGGGTTGGAACAATTAAGTGGGAGATCTTAAGAGGTTTCTCACACTTAAGAGGGGAGTTCAAGAGGTTTATGTCTTGGGTGGTCCCCACCACCATAACCCACATGGGAGGTTAGGCTCGGGTGGTCCCCACCACTATAGTATAATTTATGTTTTTATATTGTGTATGTAAACACTAACAACCTTTCCTATTTCCTTTAATAAAAATTTAATAGTTATTCATCCGTTGTGTGGATTACCGCCTCCATGACGCAACATGTTTCATCTTCCTTAAGATCCATACAAGGATGGATGTTAGGATGGGATTAAAGGATAAATATTATTACTATGATATAATTATGTAATTTTATTTCAAATTAGATAACCTATTAATGATATTATCAATAAACAATCATTGTTGGTTTAATTGTTTAAAATGAGCGCACTATGGGGAGAATGATCTCATATTTCTATGTAATGAATTTATATAAATTATATTATAATATTAATTATTTAAAAATTCGATATATCACAATAATAATCACTAAATAATATCATTATAATCCTATTATAAATATATTACAACTAGGCCTTCTCATAATCATATATTAACCATGATAAGTTCATGTTTAGGTCAGTTTAACCACCTATTTGGAAAAAATCTTGGAATTTATGTCATAGATTACAATGAGAACATATATAATGGAATAATATGATATATATTCATAAAAACTTTTTATCATTAGAATTTATATGAATATTTATGTCATTAATTAAGAAACCACACTTCAATTGTCAAGAATCACCAAAACATGCTAGTTGTTGATTTTATCATCCCGGATAAAGATTAAATCAGTCATGAAGAGAATGTTAATGACATAAATCATTAAAATTAATACATTTACATCAATTAAATTAATTTTTAATGATTATTTTGTATAATAATGAATACTAACACTTCCCCTATGAACCTAGTAGAAATGATCAAAACTATAAACACCCTATGTGGAAAATAGGTAGAATTCAAATAGATAATGATTATAAATGAATATGGATATGATTAAGGCTATTAATTAAGGGATTAATATATATATTTTTGTGATATATGAGGTTAAAGTACATTATTTCATGTCGGGAAAAGACTTAAGGGCTTTTCTTCTCAATTACCAGTCTTTGTGACATGTTCTTTATAATGTAATAAATTTCCTTTATTTTGTCTATATATAGTACCTATTTGAGTTATTATATCCTAAAATGAATTTATTAATGGTATTTAAGATTATTTTTAATCAATAATTTCATGTTTTTATGATTTAATTGCCACTAGAGCCACAAGTGGGTATTTGTATCCCAATTTTCATTCTTTATGACTTACATTATATGTAACAATTATTTCATTTTTTTGGTGAATATATTAAAATGGAATAATTTTACCATTATATTCATCAAATTTAATTATTTTAAATTTCTATATTGTTATACCTCCTTAATTTTAGTTTGATTAAACATTTACTGAAACTATTGTAAAATTCAATATTTTCCATAGTGGGAAAATCATCCTATGTTTTGGTAATGAAAATGTGAGTGTAGTTTCCTATAAAGTAAATACCTATTTGGATACATTCATGTAGATGAAATTGGTTCAAATCTGAACCTAGTGGTAATCACTATGAAAAGGGTTGGTTGATCCTTGACTCAATCATCACCGTGATGCTTGAAGAGTGGGATGAAGACTAAACACCTAGCTAGACACACATGGGGGATATGATTTAGAATATTCAAAATCACTTTAAGAACCATGATGAAGGATTTTTACTACCATTACCTAGGTCTCCTACCAATTAAAACTATTTAACCCATTTATTATCTTCCATGGATAACCTAATATTCTAAACATACACTCGACAATATATTTCTTTGATTATGGTTTATTCTATTACATCGACCATACCCCACCATTTCTCTATTGATTAATGGATGTTATCATAGAAATCCATAGTATTACATTGAATGTTGTTGTATTTTTTATGTATTTATCATTATAAAAACAAAAAATGTCATATTAAACAAAAGGTTCATTCAGGAATGGTTTGAATGGTTCTTTCAAATCTTATGGAGAATGTATTAGAATTAATTAGGTGACAGGTTGGGCTAATAATTATATATCCCCTAGATGCATTGACATGTCTTATGAGACAAAAAACTGGAGTTTTGGTGTATGTATCTCCCATATCAGTATAGTATCTTGTCATAAGGCCTCACTAACCTGTTTTAATGATTGGAGTTATGAATTCCATCACTATAAGATCAATGATTATTGTTATATTTGTTTTCATTTTTGTTATAGATATATTATGCCCTCATTTTAAATTTATTATTCCTTCTTTTTGTTTATTTATTCCTTCTATATCACTTATTCCATGTTTATATTATAATAGATTCAATTTATTCTACTCCTTATTGAGAATATGAGATCACGTTATTTTCTTTTATTTCCCAAGGGTTCTTATAGGGGGAATATGTATCATTTAAAAGTATATTATAGGAGGGATAATATTGTTCTCAAAATATATTAATGTCATTTCTCCTCTTTTATAATGTAATATATTTATTTATCAAGAATGAAAATAATATGTAAACTATTTGATCCTTTGAGAACTGTTGTATTCTATACTAATAATGAATCATAACTACAGAAACTAGGTTTTTGAGGATGAGATGTTAGAAAACATCTCCATTATTATATACCAACAAAGTTTTCTATAGTTGGTTTCCAGTAATATCAATACATTTGGACAAGTCTTAGTGCAAGGATATAAAAATGATAGTTTTTATATCCAATGAAATAAAAATATTGAATATTATTATAAAAATCTCACTCTATGAGAGTGATCCATTGAGAGGAACCGACATTAGAAGGCTAGAATAGCGAATAATGATTACCATTTAAATAATGAGAAATTTGGGATCATGAAACAATGATCAATAGTGAGATTTTATTTCCTTAAAAATAAGTTACATCCATATCATTCCTAGATAAAATCACAAAATTTCATGAAATCCATGGAAAATTTCCGAATATCTGAATGGGAACAAACAAAAACCATAGTATTCGGGGAAATTATAGTACCCCCAACACCCATGGAATCACCAAATGCTTAGTGGGGAACTACCTTGGTGTAGAAAACAAAGTCCACTCAAGTCCATTGGGATGGATTCATTATTTCTATTCCCTATTTGAGGCATTCAATCATTTTTTAGTCTGGGAGAGGATTCCTAGTAGCATATCCATGGATTAATATGGTGATGATATTTTAATCATATTATTCATCTATAGTGTTCTTAATGAATATATTTGGAGACTCTAACTTCAAAAAAATATTTATATGAGAGCATCATAAAGGGAGAGTTAAACCTTTGAAGGGTTACAAGTAAATGTTATTTTCCATGGGGGTATATATAAAGGAGGAATATGTGTTTTCCCAAAAAAAATTATAAGATAGTAAATTCGCCAACTAATTCAATATAGATGCTGGTGTAATCCTTAATTAGTATTTGGTATTTGTGAATGTCATAATTATATTTTTGTAGATAATTCTAAACATGAAACAAATATAGAAAAATTTAAGGAGGTTGATCCATTTGAAACATGGTATAAACTTATGTCCATGAAGAATCCATTAAAACTCAACATCCATGGTAGGATAATATATTTGGATTGTATCCAAAAAATTTTCTACCATTGATTTTATGAGATTTATCTAAACATAAAGTGAAAGAAATAGTTATATATACAACCTGACCATCACCTAAATAATATGATCCTCATTCTTATGAAGATAGAATCACTCCATATAAAATCATGTTAAACAAGCTAATAATGATCAATGCTAAAATACTCAGAAGAAATATACTTATCGAATTTAACTCACAAGAAAAAGGCTGATATATTTCCACCAATTAAACCCATTTAATATAAAGTAATTACTTCAATATCATGATAAGTGTCCCATCATCTAACTAACATGGGGCCCAGACACCCAGTCTATTTTTCCCCAACATCCATGGGATATTAATAATTTCTATCATTGGGAAAAACAACCTTTATTTGAATAGAGATACCCTATATGGACTATGAATGGTTATCTAAAGAAGAATTACTCAACCAATCATATAAATATCTACCCAATGTTTCTTCTTGGGTGTCTTCCCATGGAACAATACTATTAAGAATCATTAATTCCATTAAGAACCATTTAGTTTGAATGTAATACATAGGGGTAAATACACACTAGTGTAACTAGAGATGAAACCTTAAGATGAGTGGGTGGATTATCCAACTCCTCCACCTTAATTTATAGATCATACAACTTTTATATTCAACAGTACATGAGATCTAGAGAAAAATCACATGCACTTCAGGTCTTGATGTAGCCCTATGATGGGAAATCTAAAATTTCATGATGCAGCGAAGTTCAGATAATTGATTCAATTCATAGTCTAAGAATTATATGTTTGGAATGAAAATATTCTAGAATGGGATATCTACAACTAGGAAGATTTCAAAAAATAGTTCCTTTTCCAGATTAACTCAATTCTAAGATATATGACTATACTTGGCATTTAAAATGATGGAAAAACTAAAATGAGATGGTTTTTGAATACATCAAAAGTTTTAATGGTTTAAAATAATCAGTAAATATATGTATTTCACAATATTTGGTGTTTGAAAAAATGTATAAAAAAATATTTGAGACAAGTTATTGACTCCCTTAATTCCCAAAAAATACTCTAATGGATTTCAAGATTTTAGAGTCAAAACACCACATAATAGAAATGTAATTATATTTTACAAAGATAAATTATTGTTTAAATCATATAAAATAGGGAATAAATTTCATAAAGTAGATACTACTATAAACACAATTTAAAAAAATATCTTCTCCAACCACTAAGACTACACAATACCACACAGTTACCCCTCTTGAATAATGAAGGCAGCAATGACAAGATCATTGATATTGGAATAAGTATAAAAATATCTTGAATTTAATGGATACAATGAATAGAGTTTACCCTCTTTAAAAGGAACATGTTTCAAGGTACCACATCAAAACCTTGAAAAAGAACATGGTCAAACTATTGAAGATCTGGAGACCCAGTGAATTATGCCTGAATGATCACTCAAAATACTACCCCTTACACAAAATTTTGGGATATATAATCCAATACTAATTCATATTCAAGGAAATGATCTTATTAGAATATTAATTCTAGGTAGGTATAGTTGGGTAAATCCTCAATTTTAGTGACATGTTTCTCTGCTACCCTAATAGAAGTTGAATGGGAGTGTATGTAAGTGCTAAACATAAGGGAATGAGAATTTTATGACCATATGGAAAAAAAGTTTCTTATCCTGACACATAGAACCATAAAGGCATGAATGAGTCAATTAATGATTTCTCTAATTCCACATATATTACCTAAGATGACATCTGTCACGAACCATCCCCCGGGGTCTGTGCTGTGACTACCCCAAGCCCGCCATCCATAGGCTAGGGGCTGGCGACTAGCACCGAAGGATTATACCCTAAAAAATGGGAAGACATTGCCTTTAAGACCTGTAATCACACACAACCAAGCACACAACAAATACAAACTCATGCCAACTGTATAGAAAAAAGAGTGTTGAAAGTAAAAAGGGACTGGAATACAAGCCCAATAGAAAAGCTATAAGTACAAATGAAAAACAATACAATTGAAGAAGGAGAAAGATGGATACTAGGTCATCATCCGAGGTTCCTACCTGAAGGGTAGGTACAGATCACCTACTTAGAACTCCACTTCCACCCGTCTCCTCTGCATATCGACACACCATATGGTCCACCTCTGAGCACTGTCCAGTCCGGGTACTCTCTGCCACGATCAGTGCTATCTGTCGTATGCACCAAACACAACGAATTTCAGGAATATCACGTACAAGGGAGAGTATAACGATACTCAGTAGGGACCCCGAGACCCTCAAGGTCTCAAAAATTCACAAAGCATAAACCACAAGAATGAAATCAACTGTCAACCCCACTGAGGTATATGCCCGTACATATACCTAAGTTATCAAGCAAACCCATCTCAATCATGAGGAAATCATAGAGTCCAACTCAAAATCCCCAAGATCAACTGTTCCATAAAGGAATAAATACCACAAATCCAATTACCACATAGGTACGCCACACAGAAGAATACCACCAAGGTATTACCACGAAGAATGTACCGCTCAGGTATGGACTCAACTCACACTAGGTATAACATAAGCACAGAAGTAGAGATGATTAGATGTAACTAGTGGATCATCTTACTCTGTTAAGAGGTAGACCCACAAGGGATCGATAATTATCATCAAACGCACATAGGATCTATAGTTTCTGACCCACACATGATCACTTTCTAGGTACTGACCCACACTGGATCGCTCGGTGATGACCCAAACAGGATCAATAGGTGCTGAACCACATAGGACTTCTCTTCATTCTTCACGTCACACCCATCTACTGGGTTCCCAAACTATACTCACTTGTCTTTCGGAGGGTCCCCTTCACAAGACACTGGTCGATACTCTAACTGGAATGAAGTCTCATGAAGAAGTATCCCAAAGGACTGCCATGTCATAGGTGTCTCAATGCAACAGACGACGCATCAATCAGATGCCTAGTTTGTAAGTTATTAGCCTTTTTATCTCGAGGGACCAGTTAGATTCATGATAGATCCAACCTGACCATAATCCAAATTTATCCAAATCTCTAGTGAAGTATACCAAAGGGACCATATCATTCCAAAGTATCCGGTGCCCCATAAGGTTCATCAATCATATGCGCGGTGCCAAATATATGGTTAAAAATGTGTAAATGGGTCGAAGTGGGTCCGGTTCCTATCCGACCCGGGCCGACCTGCTAGGCCTGGCTTGGCCCACTGGCTCTGGCCTGTCCCATGCTGGGTATTCCACCCCGTGTTGGGCAGTCAGGCCCACGCTGGGAGGCTTGGCTTGGTAGCGGTCCGCGGGTGGCAGAGGTTGTAGAGGCTGTGAGCGGCACAAGGCCGCTGTACCGCGAGCGTGGCATGGGGGTCGCAGAAACGCGAGGGGGTCGCGGTGGAAATTGGAGACTGCTGGTGGAGCGAGGCCTTGGGGTGGCTCGAAGGGCTGTGATGGCTCGGAGCTCCGCGGGGCGGTGTTGCAGGGCGTAGGGCAGTACGGCTAGGCCGCGGGGCGGCACGACGAGGCCCGGGGCAGTGCGGTAGGCCACAAGGTGGCCGAGCTATGTGGGTGTGGATGCCGAGGGTGGCGGAGTGCCATGGTGAACATAGGCCATGTGAGGCGGTGGTGGACGAGGATGACGGAGTAGCGGGCAGCATCGGTTGCGGGCGGCGGGGGCCATGGGGTGGAATCGTTGCCTTCATCACCTTCGTCCTGGTTCTTGAGTTCCACTGGTGCCAACTTCCCACACCGGTCACCACATTCTTCCATTGCGAAGAACACACCAAAGAAGTAGAATGACGGAGGGGTCAGGCCAGGTTTATTTGGCCCTCACCCTCCACGTTAGAGTAGTAGCAAGCGGCTTAGCAAAATCAGGATTCAAGAATGAAAAACTCTAAAATTTAATAGAAATCATGGATCAACTCATTTTGGTTGATCCACATTCACCATGCTTTCCAATAACGAGGAAATTAGTCGAGAGAATTCAAGAATTCAATAATAACCTCCAACCTCTTTCGTTTTATTCGTTGAAGATTGTCCGCTGGGAAGGGGACGATGTCGTCGGGAATAGACGGATTTAGGTGATATCAGCATTCCCTCGATCATCTATTCATTGACTTTGAAGATGTTCCTTGTTAACAAATTTCCCGAGGAAGAAGTCGAAATCAATGTCACAGTCGGCATTCTTCGATGGATTTCTTCATTGGAGAGATTTTCTCTCAAGGCACCTTCCTCCCAATCTACCCAAAATAAAGAGACAACCAAAATAATAGATTATGCTATCTATTAAGTTGATTGAATAAATTCAAATTAGATTAATTAATTATTTGATGGATTTACTTAATTAATTAAGTGGAGGTTTGGCACAACTAAGTAGGGGAGCCAAGAGGTTTCTCACACTTATTAGGAGAGTTCAAGAGGTTTAAGTCTCGGGTGGTCCCCACCACCATAACCCACATGGGATGTTAGGCTCAGGTGGTCCCCTCCACCATAACCTATGTTGAAAGGTTTTAGGTTAGGTGGTCTCCAACTCCCAACATCCACATGGGAGATCCTAAAGAAAAATAAAATAAAAATGTTACACAACTTTTATTTTATTTTATTCTTTAACGAAAAACTCGAAAATTATCTTCTACTCTCAACCAACATCCATCGAGTTGAAAGTATCCTTAAGTGAATACATGTGTTGTGAGTTCAACGATGCCCTCAAATTTCAGTTCCGAGCACCGTTTCAAAAGTTACAAAAACCACTCGCACGTATACTAAACATACCGGAAAAAAGTTCACAAATTCATTCCGGGAACACTGGGCCTCAGAATCATGCACTGTCAATTTTCACGGATTCGTAATATTCCCATTTAATTAAAAAAATTAAATGGAAATTTCATGTATTTAAAACATCTTTTTAATACAAATATTCCAAGAGTAATCATAATTGTCACAAAAAATAATTAATAGAAAGAATAGCCTTGTTGGAAGAAAATATTTTCTAAACACTTTTAGACTTTTATCCTAATCACTATCTCTACCTCGGGTGCCCCACACAACTGATCCTGAGTCATGCAGTCATCCACCAGTAGGTATGGTCCTCTTGGAACTTTGCTACATCTGTCTGCTGCCAGCTGTAGAAGACTCAGATACGTGATGACTGGTAGTGGGTCTCGCTGCTGGAGACTACTCAGCAAGGAAAATCTCCACTATGAGGGCTCTCTCTAACACCCCCTCCTGTGTTGGAATGGTATGTGAGATCATTGAAGCTCTGATCTCTATCCTAAGTCCTTGCTCGAAGGCCCAGACCCTGAAGAATGGGTCTCGTACCATATTAGTGGAGTAGCGTGAGAGGTCGGTGAACCTCCCTGAGGACTATGCTAAAGACATGCTGCCTTACTGCATATGAAGAAGCTACTGTATGCACATTGCGTGAAGAGTCATCGAAATAAACTCTTCCCAAAATCGGCTCTCGAAGTCTTCCTAGAGAAGCGTCACCTCGTCATGAACTTGGAGAATCAAGCTCCACCATCTGCCTGTTGTTGCCTGTATGAGACCAACATCAAGGATCACCATGATATCAGCTGGTGTCCCTACCAGTCGGAAGACTCTCATTACAGCCTCCAACCAATCCTCAGCTGCCTGTGGGTCTATATCTCCCCTAAAACTGGGTGGCCTCTAGTTCTAGAACTCATGAAACGTGCTCAAGCGGCATGCATTCTCTGCTGCTGGGGCTGGTGGCATTGGTGGCCCAACGAGTAATAGTACTGCTAGTACCTCCGCTGGTGCCTCTACTGGAAGAGGGCCCTACATTGAGGCTTCATCACTCGGTGGGGTATCAGTGCATACAAATCTTGGAACCCTAGATGGTTGTCTTTGTGGATACATCTTGAAAAGAAATAGGTGTGCCACAATTAATCAGTTATACCTGGTGAGCTGACTCAAAGAGTTCACAAAGAAGACTTTTGAAAACACAAACACAATCAGTGTTTTCATGAACTAAGTCTAAAATCATAAGTTAGGGTCCCGGTGTATGGATACGTCAGACGCCGCAATGACACTAGATTTCCCTAAAAAGATAAGAACACTCACTACACATAACACTATTTTCGTAAAAAAGATTAGAGTCCTATGTTCTATGGTTGAACTAAATCATATGATATGATTTTTTAACGACCCATCCACCGGGGCCCATGCCGTGACTACCCCAAGCCCCCTCCCATATGCTAGGGGTTGGTGACTAGCACCAAAGGCGTATTCCCTAAAACTGAGAAGGTATTTCCTTTAAAAACTATAAGAACACACAACCAAGGACACAACAAGATACAAACTCATGTAAACCGTTTAAAAAAAGAGTGGTGAATGAAAAAATGGATGGGAAGACAAGCCCAACAATAAGGGTACAAGTACAACGGAAAAAAATACAACTAAAGAAAGAGAAAGACAACTACTAGGTCGTCCCTTGAGGTTCCTACCTGAAGGGTAGGTGTAAATCGCCTCATCAGCACTTCAAGTACACCCATCTCCTCTGCATACCAACACCCCGTATGGTCCACCTTCGAGCACCATCTAGTCCTGGTACTCTTAGCCTCGATCAGCGCAGTCCATCGTTTTCACCAAACACAACAAAGTGCGGGCATAGCCCATGCTGGGGTGAGTATAACGATACTCAGTAGGGACACTGAGACCCTTATGGTCTCAAAAATCCATAAAGGATAAACCACATGCATGAAATCAACTATCAAACCCACTTAGGTATATTCCCATACATATACCTAAGTTACCGAGAAAACCCATCTCAATCAAGAACAAAACGTAGAGTCCAACTCCAAAGCCACACGCTCAACTGTTCGAAAAAGGAATAAATACCACGAAGGCAAGTAACACACATGTACGCCACATAGAAGAATACCACAAAGGTATTACCTCGAATAATGTACCACTTAGGTATGGAATCAACTCACACCAGGTATAAATTAAGTACAGAAGTAGAGATGATTAGATGTAACTACGTACTGAATCATCTTAATCTATTACGAGGCAATCCCACGAAGGATCACTAATCATTATCAGACCCACATAGGATCTCTCCCTACTAACCCA
Organism: Viscum album; assembly: GCA_963277665.1. Lineage (NCBI taxonomy): Eukaryota > Viridiplantae > Streptophyta > Magnoliopsida > Santalales > Viscaceae > Viscum > Viscum album. Next base: position 1,140,183,203 of record OY728159.1, on the reverse strand, counting down.
CACAAGATCGCTCGGTGCTGACCCATATAGGATCGCTGGGTGCTGACCCACAGTGGATTGCTCGGTGCTGACCCACACAGGATTGCTCGGTGCTGACCCACACAGGATCGCTCAAAGCTGACCCACACATGATCACTCGGTGATAAACCACGTAGGATCGCTCGGTGCTGACCCATAGAGGATCACTCTTCATTCTTCACATCACAGCCAGCTACTGGGTTCCCACAATATGCTCACCTGTCTCCGAGAGGTTCCGCTCCACAAGACACTGGTCGATACCCCAACTACCACAGAGTCTCATAAAGAAGTATCCCATAGGACCACCATGTCATAGGGGTCTCAACACAACAGACGACGCGTCAATCAGATGCCTGGTCTTTATGTTATTATCCTTTATGTCCCGAGGGCCCAGTTGGATTCGTGCTCAATTAAACCCAACCATAATCCAACTTTATCCAAATATCTAGTGTAGTATACCCAAGGGACCACCTCTATCCAAGGTTTCCGGCACCACAGCCGGTTCGTCATACAGACGCCCAGTGCCAAAGATATGGTCGAAAATGCATAAATAGGTCAAAGTGGGTCCAGGTCCGGTCTGACCCGGCCCGACTCGGCCTTGGTCGAACCATTTTGGGTAAACCAGGCCCAACCCACTGGGTCCGAACTGACCCGCGCTGGGCGGCCCTGCCTAGCAGCTGACCGTGGCCAGCGGAGGGCGTGAGCAGCGTGAGTCCACGAGACTATGACGACGGCGTAGGGGCCGACAAACTGCAAGGGGGTCGCGGTGGCCATGGAAGGCAGCGTGCGGTGTGATGCCGCGGGGTGGCTCGGAGGGCCGCGGCGCGACACGGCTTGGAAGCTCGATTTCACAGAGAGGCCGTGGGTAGCGGAGCGCTGTGGGGAGTAGAGGACCTAGGAGACGACGCTGGCCATGGATGGTGGAGCCATGGGAGGCGAAGGCCATGGGGCGGCACCGTTGCCTTCGTCACCTTCATCGCCTTCGTCATGTTTCTTGAGTTCCACAAGTTCCCACCACCGACACCGATCACCATCTTCTTCCATTTCAAAGAACACACCAACGAAGTAGAACGACGGAGGGGTCAGGCCTTGTTTGTTGGGCCTGCACCCTCCGTGTTAGAGCGGTAGCAAGAGGCTCAAAAAAATTAGGAGTCAAGAATGAAAAACTCTACAATTTAATACTAATTGTGGATCAACTCATTTTGGTTGATCCACATTCTCCATGCTTTCCAAGAACAAGGAATTTAATCTAGAGAATTCAAGAATTCAATAATAACCCCTACCTCAATTATTTAATTTGTTGAAGATTTTCCACAGGGAAGGAGACAATGTCATTGTTAATAGATGGATGTCGGTGACATAGACATTCCCTCAATCATCGGTTCGTTGACGTTGAATACGTTCTTCATCAATGAACGTCCCGAGGAAGAAGTTGAAGTTGATGTCAAAGTCGGCATTCTTCATAGGCATTCTTCATTGGAGAGCTTTTCTCCCTAGGCTCCTTCCTACCAATCCCACCAAAATGAAGAGATAGCCAAAATAATAGATTATGATATCTATTAAGTTGTTGGAATAAATTCAAATTAGCTTAATTAATTATTTTATGGGTTGGATTAATTAATTAAGGGTAGGGTTGTAACAATTAAGTGGGAGATCTTAAGAGGTTTCTCACACTTAAGAGGGGAGTTCAAGAGGTTTAAGTCTTGGGTGGTCCCCACCACCATAACCCACATGGGAGGTTAGGCTCGGGTGGTCCCCACCACTATAACCTATGTTGAGAGGTTTTAGTTTAGGTGGTACCCACCTCTCAACATCCATACGGGAGATCCTAAAGAAAAATAAAATAAAAATGTTACACAACTTTTATTTTATTTTATTCTTTCACGAAAAACTGAAAATTATCTTTTACTCTGGACCAACTATCATCGATCTGAAAGCCTCCTTAAGTGAATATTGGCACTACAAGATCAATGGTGCTCTCAGATTTCAATTTTGAGTGTGGTTTCAAATGATACACAAAACTTGCTCGCACGTTTACTGAACGTACATGAAAAAAAGTTCTGAAATTCATTTTGGGCACACCGGGCTTCAGAATCATGATCCGTCAATTTTCATGGACTAGTAAAATTCCCATTTAATTAAAAAACATTTACATGGAAATTATGGGTCTTTACAACATCTTTTTCATCCAAATCATCCAAGAGTAATCATAATTGTCAAAACAAATTAATAGAAAGAATAACCTTGTTGGAAGAAAATCTAGTCTAAATACTTTTACACATTTATCCTAATCACTAAGAGGGTGGGAGATGTAGCATCATAATAGTAGCTTATGATGTCTATACTTATAAGAGGGGTGAATTTTTACTTAAAAAAATAGTTTAAAATATTTAAACTAAACATGAAAAAACCTTTTAATGTAAGATTATCAGAATCAAACATTGTTAGTTTATCAAAGTCATAGAATGAGAACTATTAATAGTCTAAAGAGAACAGAATAAAAGATCTGAATCAATATAGATCTGATTAGATCAAAGTATTGTATTTTACAAACTCATAGAAAACCTGATAAAGAAAACATTATATAAATATGAGTATGATTAATTACTTTCTATAACAAGCACATCAGTTATGAAACTTCTAAAAAGAGGGAATTGAATAGATATGAAAAAGTAAGAATAAATTACAAGATATATTAAATATATGTAACTCTTTTTACATTAAGATTAAGGTATTTAATAACCTTGACTAATGATATCTACTTTTTTATATAGAATGTAAAGTATGTTTTAACATACCAATAAATCCCTCAATACGATGATCGAATTTGATTCGTCTTCCTATCCCCAAATTCCCTCGATCTAGTGGATAAGATTCACCATATTCCTATCTTGTGAAGCCCTTGATTGTAAAAATGATCAAAATTGAATAAAAATTACAAATGTTCTTAAGGAAACAACTAGACAAGGAATCCTTTGAACTAAAACCCTTATATAAGTACACAAACTATGAATGATAAGTTCACATAGGGTAATATTCATACACGATTATAATTTTACATATCCAAACTCTTTATGTGACTTAGTATTTATAGGCGATATCCCAATGATTTTTTTGAATTTTTTACAGTGACCCGAGATAGATGGTGTTGGACAGATCATCTATAAATTAATGTCCAACATCCTATTTATTTACACCACTATAGTGTTAAAGATATCCCTTACGATAAAAATAATCCTTTATATTCTAATTATAAACATAGATAAGTTTGATTGAATTATTTATCTAATATCAATACAATAATACATATGAGTTTCATTATGATAAATCAGAACAAAAATCTGTTTGATAGTCATGAATTTTATCAGTACGAAAGAGAAGACAAAATTGTAACTTATAGTTTGAAAAATGGTGAGTCCGATTAATCATACACATTCCCAATACAATGATCATAATTATGAATGTAATTTTATAATCAATAATACTTAATAACTTATTATATGTATAGTAAAAATAATTTTTTATACAAAAAAATATTAAAATTATTGGGACATAAAAAGTTAGTAAACATGTTTTTAAGAAAGTGTTTGTGATTTCCAAAAACTAAAATAAAGAAATGTAAGAATTTGTACTTCTAACTTAACAATATCCTCCCTTTTGGGGGAAAAACCAAAACATAAATAAAAAACAACTTTAAAAAATTACAACCCATTTGTTCTTATAAGAACTTTGTATTTAGAGTTATTATTTAAAACTTATCCCACATGAGTTTGTAACTCTTATAAATATGATGTTGAATATAATGGAGTATGAAAATAGTTTTTGCATAATTAAAACATATTCCCCTTAGTAAAAATTTTCTCCCTAAGCATCATATTCTCCCACTTAAATATACATATTCCCCATTATTAACCATATACCACATTATATTATAACTCCCCCTATAGAAATTCTTATCTCCCTTTTTGATTTTCAAAAAAATTGGGAAATGCCAAATTTTTCTGAGATGTTAGAAAAGAAACAAATGATATAGTATTGAACTAAATATTAAAACATGAAAATATGAAAGAACATATAATCTGTCATAATTGGAAAACATTAAAACAAATTAGAATTAGATGAAAATATAATTCATTATAAACCATTGAAATATTTTCCAAAAGGGTTAATAAAGAAATAAATCTAATAGTTAAAAATGAAAAATAGTAATCTTTCATTATTAAATTCTTAACAGACGATTAAATATTTTTGAAATTATGGAGGTCCTTCTACAGCTTCAAAATCCTCTCTTGTTGAATCTGATATTGGGATTTCAAACAGATAAATTCATTAGGAAACTCTTTATTTTGATCTCTAAATACAATCACTTCAGCTTCCGAGGATCATATTCTACCCATCCCCAACTCTATTTCTCAAATATTATGTTTCAGAATTTTACTTCTACAGTTCTTTCGTCGAGAACATCACTGATCTCTTTAATGAACATCGCTCTATATACCATGTCTAATGATAACTTATTGAAAGAACTTGATGATTCTATCATGACTTTGTTTATTTTATCAAACTAATCATAATCTATTCTGATTTGGGAATCAACCTTCTTTGACCACATAACCATTTGTTTTCTTAATCTTTTATGAGTATGATAATTTCCTTGTAAATTCTTCAAATATGCTTCAATATGGATCACTAATTTAGAGAAGACTTTAATAGATTCCAATTTTTTATTGAGTTAATTGTGAATTATTTGAATCTTTGCATCAATATTTGGAAAGTATAGAATAGTTACATGTAATATCCTCAAATCATGAACAATATATTCAAACAAAATTAAGCTATAGTTCTTATAGAATATGATTATTCATGATTAGGCTGGGGAGATTTAGTTTTTATCAATCAAGATTCCACTTTCTTCCCTTTCTTCAAAACTTTATTTGATACATTTTTATCATCTGATAATTATATAATATTTATAAATTTTTCATTCCTAGTTTTTTCATGAACTTTTGTCTTTAAATTTTGATCTTCTTCGTCTTTATTCCGTGAAGATTGATCTTCTTCTAATGGCGATTCTCCTTGTAGAGAACATCCTATTTTTTATCTTTATCAGTATTGGAGGGTCAACCTGATTGAAATGACAAATCTGGTGATTCTTTGTCAGATTGAGTTTCTTCCTCACAAGCCTCCTCATTTTCTTTCTCTTATACATATTCTTCAATTTCATCCCCAACTTATTTATATTATTCATATTCTTCTTATATATCTATATTTTCTCTTTACTTTCCATTAAATTTATCATTAACAGCCTTATTAGGCTATTCTTTTAACTATCTATCAATTCTTAGATCTCCTTTTCAAGTTGCTTTCAATTTCAATTAATTTTTATAAATGATCCGGACCAGTTCTTTGTCAACAACTTTTTCCTTGTCTTTATCTAGAATAAAAAAGATATCAGCATGAACCACAACTATTTTTTCAATAATTAAACCACAATCCGGTATGATCTGATTGGTTTGAGATGTTGGAAGTAAAACATTTTCTCAAGCACTTTCTAATCCTTTCAATAATATTTCACATATATGAGCTTCTGGATAATTTTTATTATTCTTCTTACTTTTTGGATTCTTCTTCTAATTTTCAACTAGCCAAAATTTTCAATGCTTTTTCTTGACTTGGATTGATTCTAAACTCTAGATCACATAGATTTTTATAAGCTTTCTTTTCCATTATATCCTCCGAAAACTTATCAGAAATTTTCTTCTCTTTATTTTGATTCTTCATATTATGTTTTTATGGATTCATTTTAATTTTCTTATCCTACTCTATCTTTCTTCATAGATGTCCCTCTGAACCATCACCATCATATTTCTCCACAAACATCTTTGAATTACTATTAAAATCAAATCTCATCTTTTCCATTGTATCATCACTAATGAAAGAAATATTTTCTCAGATGAGATATGTTGTGTTTTTCAGATTGAAGAATTATTTTCACGTAATAACCATTTTACTAGTGAAATTTAGAAACATGATAATCCATGATTTGATGGAAGTAGTTTTGATATTAAACATGTTCGGAAAGTTAAACATTACCAAGTATATCTTTATCATGTTTATAATATAATCAACAAAACTTCTAATACTTTTAATGTATTCTTACCTGCATTTATAAAAATCAAGAAACCTTGCATCCCAAGGGAAACCACTCAAATATATGTTGTTAAATGTGAAATCTTTATAACATTATGTAATTGGAAAATAAATATTTTTTCCTTAGTTTTTTAATGTTTCAATGCTGGTAAGAAGTTTTTGAGAAGGAAAATATGCTTCTCCTTTTCAGGGTACTACAACACGATCATCAAATTTCTTATAAGACAATTTGTATCTAATTGCATTCGTAATGAAAGAAAATTTTTATTTCACATCCTCCTTGAAAAACAAAATAGATTCAAAAAACTCTGTAATAATGTTTAGATAATATAGGCCAAATTCCTTATCAGGTTTTTTGATTCATACCAAATCCCAACATTGAAAACAAATTATCTTCCTGGGAGTTTGGTTTTATTTTTTATACCACAATCTCTCTAAAACCCTTTCTCTAAAAACTAACCACATTGAAAAATATTCCTTGGTATCCAGAAGATCTATGACTAAAAAAGAAGAATGGATGAAAATGAAAATAATCAGTCTCGAACCTTGGGGGGTTTAGAAAATTGGGACGAAAACTATGGAAAAATGACGTGGGAGACTGGGTGTCCCACTATTATATAAGAATAAGGGGTGAAATTATATATTCTTTAAGATGATCAATGATTGAGATTCAAAACCATCATGATATGATGGTAAAAATTTATCCGAATAATGTTTTAAATGGATTTTTAATTCTCAAAGTTTTTTAACACTTCTATCAGATTGGGAATGAATCTAATTATAATTTTTTTAACAAACATGGAAAACAAAATAGAATTATTATGAAACTAAAATTATAAAAACCAAAATTAAAGAACTAACATAATTAAATATTAAAAAACTAAAGGATCAAAAGAGTAACTTTTGGAGTTGAATGATTCATCAGTATGATTAACCCGTTCTTCTTTCTTTTTGTGAACAAAAAAAATTATGAAAGGTTTGAAATAAAGTTTGATTATGATATTTCAGTTATGAAATATAATTATGATAGTTTCTATAGAAAACTGAGTAAAAATATTTTATAAATAAAAATTGGTTATTTAAATTAAGAAATAAAATTTTATTATGAAAATTTGAACATAGATTAGTTATAGAGAAATTTGGAGTTTAGAAAAATTTAAAATTATTAACATAGAAAATTGTCTCACTCTAATTTTTTTATAAAACTGTTTGAGTCTGAAAAATTAATTACGATAAATGAATTAGAAAAAACAAAAATTATTATATAACTAAACATTTTAAATAAAAACTAAATGTTTTTGAAAAACATATATACTTTTCCTATGAAAAGGAGTAACATAATGTAAGGATACATGTAAAAAATAAGTCAATATGAATGATTAATTTATGTTAATCATTCATATATTCTCTTTTATATATTCAAATATATATAATGGAAGGGGTTTTGTAAAAATATCATCAAGTTGTTCTTGAATTTTTATAAATTGTAAAATTATATCTCCCTTAAGTGTGTGATCCCAAAGGAAATGGTGTCTTATATCTATGTTCCTAGAATTTGAGTGATGGGATAGTTTTTTAATTAATTCAATGGAACTTGTATTATCACAAAGTATTTTAGTTTTGGAAAAACTCATGCCATAGTATGTGATTGTTTGTTTTATAAACAAAACTTGAGAACACAAGCTTATTACTACCACATATTCGGCTTTAGTAGCGGAAAGTTCAAATGAGTGTTGTTTCTTACATGACCAAGAAACTATGAAATATGCTAAGAAATGAAATGTTTTGGATATAATTTATCTGTCCATTATATAACCATAAAATTTAGTATCCAATTTTTTTCTATTTCAAAAACATTTATAGAAGTATATAAAGGACCTAAATCTATAGTTATCTTAAGATAAAGGAATATTAATTTTACAACTTTTAGATGTGATCCTTTTGAATTTTCTAAATATCTTGTATAAAATCACACTGGAAATATTAGAATTGGATGACTAGTAGTTATGTAAAGTAATACTCCTATCAATACACTAAAGTTATTTTGATAAACCAGTTACCCAGACTCATAATGATATAAGGGAGTACTAATAATTTTAGTATTTTCATATACAAATTTCATAATAAGATATTTTATATACTTGTATCGTAGTATAAAAGTTCCTTCTATATTTTTGAAATTTGAAAACCATTGAAATATGTTAACTCACCAATCATAATCATTTCAAACTAAAAATTCACGAGACCCAAAAAGGAATATATTAAATATTTTTGAGTTTAAATGAATATAATGTCATCAACACAAATTTATACAATAATAAAATTTTTATTAACATCTTTTATAAAAGTAGTTCGATTTTCATCTCACTTAAGAATATTTTTTATAAAAAAAATTCAGTTATTCTATCACGAAAAACAACAAGGTCTTTTTGAAGTCCATATAAATCTTTGGAATGTTTATAAACAAATTCTATATGTTTTATAATTTTAGAAAATGGAGTTTTTCTACATAAAATTCCTCATAAACATATTTTTTATAAAAATAAGATGTCACATCCTTTTTAAAAAGTTTAAAATTAATGAATTCTATAAAGGCTAAAAGTATATAAATATCTTCATGTCTTGCTACCGAAGAATAAGTTTCTTCATAATCAATTCCCTCTTGTTTATTGTATCCCTTAGAAGTAATTCTAGCATCATTTCTAAAAATAATTCAATATTCATAATATTTATTCTGAAAACCCCATTTTACTCCAATTATAAAAGTTTCAAAAGGCCATTCAACTGAAGTACATAATTTGTTCCTTTCGAACTCATTGAGCTCATCATGAATTTCCTTAATTAAATAATCATTACATAAAGTCTCATCACAGTTCTTAGGTATAAATTGAGATAAGAAATAAAGATTTTCAATTTCATTTCGTAAGGAACTTCTAGTTAAAATGGGTCATTATACATCACCAATGGAACATTCATTTTGTTGATTCCAATGAAACAACTGACATCTGAGTTTTCTAAAAATAAATTCAAAAAATAGGTAGAAATTATTCATGAGGTATTACTTTAAAAAATAATTCTTGAGTAATTTCATTATGAGAATAATTTTCTTACAATAGTTGAAAATCAGTTATATAAATAATATATAAAGATGTAGATTAAGGATTTTTGAAAAAAAAATTCAGTTTCCTCAAACATTACATGTATTGTTTCTTCAATAGTACATGAATTTTTATTAAAAACTCTACAAGCCATAGAATTAGTGGAATAACCTAAAAATATTCTTTCATTGGATTTGGGTTCAAATTCCTATAATTTATATTTAGTATTTAGGATGGAAACTTTACAAAAAATAACTTTAAAGTATAAAATTTTGGTTTTCTTCCTATCCATAATTCATAAGGTGTTTTATTAATAAAATATCTAATTAAAGCTCAATTTATAGTATATCAGGTGTTACTAACAACCTTATCCCATTTTTTTTAGTAAATAAGTATTCACCCTGTATAGTTCAATTTATTTTTAAAGAAATATATTTCTTCACTCAATTATAGCATTTTTATAGGGGATTCTAGGTGATGAAAAATTATGTTCTATACCTTTATTACAACCAAATTTCTCATAATAATAATTTCCAAATTCTCCATAATGATCACTATGAATATTTATTAGGGGGGTTATAATTTTTAACTCTAGATAAAATAGTTAAAATAACTAAAGACTGGATTTTTTTTGAGAAAATAGACCCTTGTATATCTAGTTTATTCATCAACTGAGACATATAAATTGTATTTTACAAAAATAATTCGAATTTTTGTAGGACCGAATAATTATATATGCACTAAATCTAAAGCATTAGAAGTTGATACTTCACTAATAGATTTAAAATATGACTCATGCTAGTTATCACATTGACATGTCTCACATCCCTTTAATGTATCAAGCCTAAGTTATAGTAGATCCTTACCAACTCCTTTCCTTTTGAACTTAGATAATTTTCTATTGTTATAATTTTTTAACCTTCTATTACACAACAAATAATGATATTTCATTTCACTAATGGATGTTATGTCTTAGCTTCTATGGTTTTCTAAGTTTAGTGTGATAACATTTTCATACCTATTAGATGAAAGAATAAATTCACTCTTGGAACTATGTAATGAATATTTATCATTCCTAATGTTTATAAGGTGAAATTCATAACATAATTTCCTTATTCTTATAAGGTTGTTCTTAATACCTAAAATAAATAAAACATTTGAAATGAGGTCTTTTTGAAGAGGAAAAATGATACATATTTTGTTAACATCTCCATAATCATTATCTCCAAAAATACTTTACCACTATTCATCTTGATTGCCTTTTTGAAGAAGTATTTGTTTCCAATAATGTTTGTATAACATACAATATTCATGTCCTATATATTCTTATTGTTTTTACTACATTTTTTTTTTCTGAAAACAAAAATATTAGACTTTTGGAACCAAAACCTTCTTAGGTCTAGTAATGTTAGAAAAAAATATTTTGGAATCTATATTTGTTTAGAAAAATAATATTTATGAATAACTAGTTATTATAATCTATATAGAGAGTAATGTTTCTTCCAGTTCCCATCACTTTGTCATTAAGTACAAAAGGGTTCACTTTTAGGAATTAAATAATTATTACTGAAAAAAGTTTATTGTAAAACCCATTACAAAACTACTACTATGACATCTAATTTGTTTTAATATTTTATCCAAATTTTTCTTTTTCAGTGTTAAAATTTGATATTTCTTTCTAAAACTAGTGATTTTGGATTTTAGTTTGATAGATAAAAATTTATCCTCATCAGTATTAGTTTTATAACTATGTTTGATTTTTAAAACAATTTTCTCTGAAACAAAGTTTTCAAAATCTCTTAAAATAATGTAATCATTAGAAATAGTGTTATCATGATATTTAGAAAGATATAATATTTCATTTTTTAAAAGGGTTATCCATGAATCTTCTATATCATGTTTAACTTTAGAATTAACATGTTTTTTGAAATCTTACAATTTTTATTTTGTAAAATGTTTTCAAATCGAGAAACCTCATCATAACTAGGTGAAGAATTATCTTATTCAAAGGAATATTATTCATTAGAAGATGTTGAATTTTTACCATCTGGATAATTTTAATCTAAATAAATTTTATTAAGGTAATTTTATATGAAGACCTTATCCATGAGATAATTATTAGAAAAAAGTAATTTAGGAAAAATACCAATGTTCTTTTTCCTGAAATATTGATTATATGAAGAATTTTCAGAAGAATCACCACCACTAGAATTCCATATGTGAACAGCTTTTTGAAATTTCATTTATTTATATCTACATTACTTCTTGGTATTCTTTTCTGAATATCTATCCTTCCTTTATTACCACTTCATCTTTGGACAATGAGGTCGGATATGTCCATCTTTCTTACATTCACAAAAAGTTTCTTCTAAATCTTTCTTATCACCTTTATCCTTTAGAATTTTCTTACATGAATGTTGAAAATATTTCTTTTCGTTAATATTATTCTTATTTCTTGATATATTATATAAATCATTTTAAAACTGTTCTGAATTTCGAGAATCAGACTTTATGAAAACATTTTTATTCTTTGAAGATTTAAGAACTTTCTGAGTTTATTGAACTTTAGAAGGTAAGGTTGAAATTATAGAAAAATAAACACCACCATTTTCATTTTTGGATCTCTCAAAATATATTTTAAATACTCCTTAATACTATATAAGGATACCAATAAGATCACGAGGGGTAAGAATGTTATGATTTCTTGTCTAACCCATAGATATTATTTAATACTCACACTAATTGGGAATGATATCAATAATCTCTTTCAGAAAGTTTTAATCATGAAGAACTTTTTCTCAAATAGATTGTAGACTATTTATGATTTTCAAGAACCTCTAGTTTATCATTGAAACTGAATATATTGGCAAGAGATACACATCCTAATAATATTTTTTAAGCATAGATCTCCAGTTTTAAAAAACGTTCTATGATCCAAAATGCGTGACTTCAAGATTATTCCATATACTATTTGCAGCTTCACAAGAAGATATCGTACTGTAAATACTTATTATCACAGAACACAAAATTGTGATCCTTACTCATTAATTTAACTGATATTATATCTTTTTTTGATGTGTAGAAGTACTGAATTCCTTATTCGGAATCTTGTAGTCTCTAGTTTGTATGAAGAAATTATCAACACCAGATTCAATAGAAAAAGTTTTCATCTTATCCCCTAGTAATCATAATCAACACCATTAAAGATATGCGGTATATTTGGATTTAGATTTTATATAGATAAAACATTAGGACATTACATCTTAAAACAAATAAAAAAACTCCTTTCCATAGATAGAAATTAGTGTAAACAATATAAAAAATATATCACATATTAGACAACAAACAGTAAGAAAAGAAGCTAAAAGCGTGGAAAGTCTATGAGAAGTCGAATCATTATCTAATACTAATATCTTATAATGTCAATTCTTATATTTTTGTGTGTGTGTGGGGGGGTAATTTTAATTTAAAAACTATAGTTTGAAAGACTTAAACAAAACAAAATAAAAACATCTCAAATTAACATCATAAGACTCATAGATAGTCTGATCACCAAAGTCATAGAATCATAACTAGTAACAGTCCAATTAAATCAGAATAAAACATCATAATCAATATATATCTGATTAAATCAAAGTATTTAATTTATAATATTCAGAATAAAACCAATAAAAAATAGTATAAAAATTTCAGTATAATGACATATATTATATAACATGAACTACAAAATTAAATATTATAGAAACAAGTAATATAATAGCTATATAAAAGTAAGAATGAATTACAAAATATATTAACATGATTCAACTCTTTTAATCTTAAGATTATTATTTTCAATAATCATGAATAATGGTATTGACAGTTTTATACTTATAGTAAATTATATCATTCCTTGCCAGGAAATCCTGTACTACGATGATCATTTTTTTTTTGTATTTATATCCCCAAAAGCCTTCGACCTGATGGATCGATCTCACCATATTTCTATCTGTCGAAGCCATCGATCATAAAAATGATCGGACATAGATTATAATTAAATTTTTTTTTAATGAAACAACCTGACAAGGGTTCTTTAGAAAGAAAAATCTCTAAAGAATTATACTAACTATGAATGATCAGTTCATGTAGAGAAATCATTTGAAGAAAATGTAATCAAACAACTCTGTACACTTAAAATGACTCTGTATTTATAGTTGATATCCTAATGGTCATATTTTCATGTTTTTTTAATAGAATCAGATAGTTGGTACTTGAAAACTCTTTTGTAATTGAATTTTTTATGTCACATTGATTGACGCTATTACACTATTAATGATATTCCCAATGAAAGAAAATTATATGTATTTTAATTATAACCATAGGCCAGTATGATGGACATAATTATCTATTTTCAACACAATAATACTTATGAGGGATAGTCTAATAAATCAGAACCATAATTAGTCTAATCGTCATGAATTTTATCAATATAAATGAAAAGACTAAAGTCTAATATTTGGTCTGATTAATTGTGAGTTTGATTAATCAGATGAATTTGTAATATGATGATAGTAATGATGAATGTAACATTATATTCATTAATACATTTGAACTTATTCAATGTATGGAAAAAGATAATATTTTATACAAAAACATACTAAAAATATTGGTACATAAAGAGTTAGTAGATATGTTTTTACAAATGTGTTTCTGATTTCCAAAAACTAACAGAATGGAAAGGTAAGAAGTAGAATGCATGACACAATAAAAACCACCCCCAAAAAATTTATTTTCATCGAATGAGGAGTCATGGAGGGACTCTATCAATTTTTCCAATGGTAGACCCTAAATATTTGATGAGGAATCATATGAACATGGTATTACCACCTATAATCAGGAAGGAAGTCATATTGGCCATAATTTTTTTGGAAAGATAAATTTTATGTGACATTGGTATTTAAGAATCATTTAGAGTAAATCCTTATATTCTACTGAAACCAAATAAATGTAATTTAATAGTATTATAAAGAGAATTAGTTTGACACCAAATACACTATGATCCATTCTGATTCAATCATAAAAGAATTTAAGTTTGAAAACAAGTAGTCAACTAGTCAATACTGAGACCCAAGTAGGTTAGTGTAACCCAATCCATGGATAACCAACATATTGATAAATTATATTAAAGTTAGGGAGCATGTTATGAAACAATATTTTTCTTGTAATTTCCAAAATGAGGATAAGCCTCATTGTATTATTCTTAGACCCTTATCTCAAAAGTATTAAATTTTAAGTTATATCTCTATCCTCCCATCTTGGATATCAATGTTGGATACTGTTCACTATTTTGATGAACTAACTCAATCCCTTATTATGGATCTATGAACCTATATTTTTGATAATAAATTAATTATAGTTGAGATATATCATATAGATAATGGTTTCACTGGGGTTCACATGATATTCTCCTTCATAATAGAAGTTTTAGAGACTATAGTGAATGTTCTCATCATGCCCTTTTACATTATTCTAATAATAGTTTTGGAATCAATATCATCATGATATAGACCATTAAATTTATAGGTTATAGTGAATTAAACTAGTCTCCCTCAAACCTAATAATTCAAGGGTATGAAAAAAATTATAAGAGACCAAAATGTAGAATTAAGAAAAGAAATCAATTTTGAGGTCACATTTCAGACTCAGAATTCCTGGTGGTCTACCGAGAGATTCCTTTTAGCTTTTATATGGGATGGTTATGGATATAATTTAACACAACAGTACCCTTTTCATATCATTAATTCATAGAATATTTTATTAATTGTAATGTTTGTGTATATTAATTTGATAGTTCATTGTTTGAGTATTATGAATATCAATATATAGACATATGATATTGAAAATGGGTAGTGAAAAATCTAATGGTAAATAAAAATACAAATTACAACTCTTAATGGAATAAAAATCTCCCTTATCAATCAGTGGAGTAAAATTAATGAATATTTCATGTTTCCCAGAAACCGAATCGAAGAAAATAATCACAAAAATGGAAATTAGTGGTTTATCATGGCCAATGATGTGATAACTCTAATTAAATATATCTCATATGATGGAAAATAAAACATTTATGTTGAGCGGTCTTCAACAACAAAGGAGATTAATTGAGATATCCTGTGGATATCCTTATTTTCCCCAACAATATATATTTAAAGGTGGGTATAATAGATATTTTTTCCTCCTAGCCAGGTATCATACACTAAATGGATATGAAACCTAGAGGATGATCATAAGTTTTAAGCATATTACCCCCATTCATTTAGTGTTGGATCCACTCTATGAATCAATCAATCCTGAAGGATAATTTAATCATGATAAAGGTGAAAATTGCTTCACATAATCTATAGATCGTATGAAAAAATCCATATTCTTACTCCAATAATGGTGAATAGGAAGATTAAAAAAAATCAAGGATTATCCTCTATAATTTGGGGAAGGAATCTCAACTACCATTAATGGACCTAAAAATGTGAATAATGGTAAGAAGGAAGATCCATTACCTATATTAATCATTGATTCCATAACCCTTAAATAAATGAGTATTTTTTTACCTTTTAAAAAGTTTTAATAAGATTTATTTTTGGGATATTATATAGATTTTTTCAGGTTGAATCCCTATATAGATAGATATCATTTTGGTCTACCAGATGACCACCACTGATATAGACATGAAGGAAGGAGAATACATCCAAACCATTATATTAAATTTGAATTCAAATTAGATAAATTCATCAATGAATAATTTATATTGGATGTTAAATAAAAAAATTATCTTTAAACCATTGTTATTATGAAAAAAATATTGGGAACATTGATTATGTATTAATTTATGGTTCTCCACAACTATTTCCTGGATTGATAATTTTCTAGTCTCAATTATGGAACTGTTGGTTGATATAATGGATGGATTCCAAGCCATCTCCTTTAAAGATGTGATTTTTTTTTCAATAATTATATATTAATTAACCTCAATTATGAAGAAATTACTGAATTTAGGGAACCCAAATGGGTTTATAGTTACATATTAATTCCCTTTAGCTTGAATAACACTAGCTCCATATACCAGAATAAATTACACTACAATTTCATTTCATTTTGGGGGAACAACATAGAATTTTATGTTTATGATTTTTTAGTGACATATATATGAATATGATATCACATAAAAAATATCAATTAAATATTTATAAAACTATTGAAAAAAATATTAAATATAAACCCATTGAAACTCTCTTTCAAGGCAACAAAAATAAAGTTCCTCATCTTCATGGATGTCATCAAGGTATAAAAGTAAACTATGATAAGACTATAATGACAAATGATATTCCTAACACAAAAAACAACAAGAAATTGAGAGTAATCTATATAACATGACATAATTTTTTTGTATATTTCTCTTTGAGTAATTTTTTTTCTTGATCACTAGCTTCACAAAAAACATTGAGTTTAACATAAAAATGATATATTGTTTAACTATTGTTAATTAATGTTACATTTATTTCATAGAATTTAGATTATAAGGTACTAATAAGACCAAATAAAATATTAAAAATTATTTTTTACATGTTTATAAAATGAATTCATTGGTTATTAATAGGTTAGAAAACAAAAAAATATCATTTGAAATTAAAAGAGAGATGGTTTTCTAAAAATATTTTTTATACAAAAAATGTGTTTTTATCATAAAAAACTAAATTAATATATATTTTTATATTTATATAATAAAAATATGTGAATAATATATTTTAAAAAATAATTTAAAATATATCTAACGGTTTTTACTTTGCAACGAATAAGAAAAAATCAATTTTATGCTTCAAAATGCACTCCTCTAACAAAATCTTGTCATGTTTTTCACACATATATTAAAATGGTTTTTCTAAAATTTGGTCATTAAATAATTTAAAATAGATTCAATATTTATAATCTGAATATTTTTTATAATTTAGTAGGGTCAAATTAATTTTTAGACATAATGAATTGTAAAAATAGTAACTTTTTTACCATGATAACCATTAGAATATTATCACTTGTGGGTTAAAATAAGAGGTTAGGGTAAATATTTAAATTAAAATTGTCTAAATATTATTGGTTGAATATATTATCGCCTAATATTATCCTAAAATTAAATTCTTATCCATTTGGTTCCACCTCTAAAGGAAAGTGTCCTTTTATTATTTAAAAATTCTAATTAATTCCATGTGTGTTCATCCCCTCATTTATAGAAGTAAACCTTTTCTCTTCCATTATTCAAAAAACATTCCCCTTACATCTAATAAAATACCTACCCAAAACCTTCTTATATTCATTTAGTTCTTTATTGAGCCTCTATTCTTACACTATGACCATCATAATAAGGCTTAAGGAGTAATACAAATAGGGTCGCTCAAAGAAGATCTAATTGCATTGGAAAATATTTTAGAGTTTATTTCATCATATAAATCATCTGAATATATTTTATAAATCCAAAAATTAAAATTATATCAAAATTAATATATATATATATCACTATTCTTACAGAAAACCATTATTCACCCTTTTCCCATCAAACGGGGAATGAAATTATCGCTTCTATGTATGTGTGGACTACTACCTCCACATATAGATATGATTTATTTTCCCACTATTTCTATTATATTAATATTATGATTTATTTAATGTCTATATATGATATCTATGACATGAGAATTTTTTAATAATTATAATACATTATTTATTTTCCCATCTATTAGAAAATAATAATGTCTCTAATGCGAACATTTGGACTACCACCTCAATGATGCAGTATGTTTTTATAATTATAAATTTACATTGAATGTAATATGGTTAGATTTAATTAATATCTATTATATTTAGTATATTATAATGAATCTATAATAATGAATTTTTATTTACCTTTCATTATTTCTGTCCATCGAAAATTGAAAAAAAATTTAAGCATATGTACAGACTAGTATCTCCGAAAAGTGATGTAATTAAATTTTCAAAACTGTTTTTCAATGGTTAGAAAATTATATAAAATGAATAAATAATATATTTATGAAATTATTAATATTTTTTAGATGGTGAAACTTTGACCATGGTACAAGGATAAGTATAGTAAAACCACAACATGCCTTGAAAATAGAATAGTTTTTACACAAATATTTATTTGAATGAAGAAATATTAATAAAGGGATAATTGTAATTTATAAGCGAATGATATATATATATATATTTATATTTATATTTATAGGTCTGGTATAGATTTATTATAAATTTATATTTATTGTATAGTCGGTTTGAATGTATATGAAGTAGATCTAGACTTGAGTTATGGGATTTTTGTTATGATCACATTTGTTTCCTAGATTATTTACATTAAATTTACATTGAGGTAAATCATACTATCCTTGTACTATAATACATATATATTTTATTGCATTCAATTTATTCCAAGAATTTTCAATTTATAGTACTTTTTTCTCTTTTGTATTAAAAATGAATTAGAAAATGTTTTTATGAAATCCAACTTTATTTCTTCTTTAGTTAATGAAATTTTATACCATTTCCATGTACTTTAAATTGTTTTAAAGAATTTTATTTTCTATCTTCCAATTATTTATTAAATATTATTAACCATTTTTGAATTTATTTTAAAAGAATTGTAAATTAAGTTTTTATAATGTTTTTTAAATAGGTTATTTATGTCTTTTTATAAACAAATGTGAAAAGAAACATTTTTTTAATGTTTACCACATGATCAAATTTTCCCACTCTCATTATTATTATTTAACTTGATGCCTATATTACATGTTTTGATAAAAAGTTTCGAATAAAATGTTTTTCTTAATATTCCATTCATTTTTATGTTTTAAATAAGTTATTTGAAAATGAAAAGGGAAATTTTACATAATAAATATTCTAATGATATTTTAATGGAATTTTTATCTATGAAGGAAACCATTCAGGTTACATATGATTAATATTATATACGATACAATTATAACACCATTATTCTTTATTTGGATGTCTATAGATTGTGATGATGAAATCATTATGAATATTTTTTTATTTTACTTGTGTTATGCTATGTCAAAATGATAAATGTTTTCATGATCTAGTGTATTATATGTTAATGGATGACGATTATGGGATGGTTTAGTTAGTTATATCCCTCCAATGCATCAAGTAACATGATTTAGAAATATCATGTAGTGATGATGATAAACATGGTCATGATTGCAAATAGTTGCGATCATATTTTCATGCATGATTATGTTTTTTACTAGAATTTTTGATAAGAATATACATTAACATTATTACAAATAACTAATTTCCATTTTTTGTGTGAGTATGATTTCTTATAGATACGATCTTGTGATTATTCATTGACATGATTCCAATATCTATTCTCATAAGATCATTATTTATTGTGCTTATCATTCCCTATACCTACGATAAGAATCTTGAATGATTATTTCTTCTTTGAGGCCCTTCTTAATCATGCTTCTAGGAATGAAAATATTTTGGTGTTTATGATCTATGAATTTTTGTTAATGACTATTTTGTTTTTAAAAACGTACATGATTATGTTATCATACCATTGAAATCATCATATTCTCTCATATGACTAGTATCTCCCCTGTTTACCCATACTAGGAATATCAACTAACCATTTCCTATATTGCCCTTCCCATTGTTTTCATGGAAGGTTGTAACCATGATATGTTTACAAGAGTACTAGTACTAATATTGATAACTTTGTAATAGATCTTCGTGTTAATTTAAGAAATATATTTATTATAAATCTATTATTTAATGCCACTAAATCATTATGCTCCTCACAATTTTATAACTATGATATGTGTTGAATATTCATCTAAAATGATATAATATTTTTGTATTTTATGTTTGGAATTTCTTAGTATCTAATTTTTTTTAGTTTTTTTAGATATTTTATCATTGGAAATAAGAGGATAAAACCCAATAAATCATATGATTAACCCAAAGTGTTATAGGAAGAACCTAAAATATTTGAAGTTTAAAAGAAGGTTTCATAAATTATGAAAACTAAGTATTGCATTTATTATGATTTCTTACTCTTTTTATTTGTTATTAATACTTATGTTAGCTATTTTTGGTTTTATTCAATTGTTGGAACCAGAAGTAATCTGACTATCAATAAATGTGGTGGAAAATACAATGAATATCCTCCTAATCAACCAAATGGATGTGGGGCTAGGGTGTAATAACCTATGCCATGATCACTCAACACCCTAAATTTATGAGTAATAAGGTGAACCATTTTGATATTATGAATGAACTAAGGTGAAAGGAATATTCCATTGAGTATTTTAGGTGAGAAATACCAAGTTCCTACAATGGGTCTTCTGGTCCATTAGTTTATGAGAATTGGATTATTATGATAGAAAAGATATTTTTCATTATTTAATTCATAATAAATGAGAATGTTTTCCTCAAATCCTATCACATAGAAGGTGGAAGTGATTAATGGTGGACTCTTATCAAGAACACAAGGAAAGAGGAATAAATAAATTTAATGGAATATGAGGACTTTAAAAGGGTATTTCTCAACAAGTAATGTCCCTGAACTATTAGTACTATAATATAAAGGGATTTTTGGAGCTGAAATATAAGTATGATGAATCCATTTTTACCTATGAAGTAACCATAAAATGCTTTTAGGGTACACTTATATATTTATAATTGTCCATGTGAGTATAATTGAACAATTACTTAGCGGCATGAAACCAATTCTTCAAAAGAAATTAGCCAAAAACAATTTAATATTCCATGAATGTAGAAATAGAGGGTAAGAAAACCAATTATTCTTTTTGGTTTTGTGAAAAGAGGAGATAAATGTAGCTTCAAGGAAACATGGATGGTAAATTCCATGTATGAACAAAATTAGAATAACCTATATGCCAAAAATATGGGGGAAACACCCAAGAAATTGATTAAAAGGAACTTGAGAATGATTTAATTTTGGAAAGGATGTACATCAAGAATGTTAAAGTTGATGGGGGTATAACAAGGTTTATAAATATAACAAAGGAGAACAAGAATTCAACCAATGATGTTCTAGGTTTCACATATAAAGAGATTGAGAATTTGGCGAATCGAATCCATAACATAATACCTAATGAGGATGGTAGGCCTTAATTAATCCCTAATACAATGGATAAAGGGATGTCCGTTTCTATCATAATTGAAGTGGGTTAGAAGAATTATGTAGTAAAAATTACACTTACCATAGCCCATAAAAATAAAAATTACTTATTTAGTTAACAGTGTAACAACTCATTTATACTAAAAATATTTTTTAATAGTATTAAATCTCCCCAAAAATAAGTTAATATTGAGTTGGAAGTAAAAAATCATAATGGAATGATGATCACATCTCATGTTTATATTTCCTCTCTTATATAGGTTTTTGGGAATATTTTTAAAAAAAATATTGTTATTCTACTTATAGTAGAATATGATGTTATATTGGGAATGGATTACATTTATTTATACAAATCAAATGTTAATTTAAAAATAAAAGAAGTTAAATGTGATATTACAAATCCAACTTTGATTTTCTATTAATTTAGGTATGAATATAAAAATACAAGGGATGTTACATCCATTTTATAAGTCTTACTACCTATTAATATGAGATTTTCTTAAATGGTTGGTAATATAATAAGCATTGTAGATATTCTTATTATTCATGAATACAGTGATGTATTTTCAAAATAATTGCTTTGTATTATAATTAATGCTGATGTTGAGTTTAAAATAGAACTCATACCAGATTCAATACCTATTTAATAGATTCCATATAGAGTGGAACTCTCTGATCAGTGAAGAAAAGGGTGGGGAAGGGGTCTCTGAATGTCCCACTATCGACAGTTGATGGGTCATTGGGACTTGGCATCATTGAGTGATAGAGGCAGGAGGAAGTTACATCATAAGTACTTGGTAGAAAGATCGTTTGTGATGAAAGTGGAGATTCATGGTGGAAATGAGCCTAGAGGTGACTGATAGGCACAGGGGGTGAAGACCTACGGTGGAATACGACAATGAGTTTCTATATGTTCAGTGATATTTTTTTTGAAACAATCGTGGTGTGACAACTTTGGTGAGACAATGACCAAAAGTGTAGCATAAAGAGGGAAATATTGATAGAAAAATAAATTATAATATTCCCTCTATTGGTTCAGATCAACATGGGGTTTAAAAAAAATTATCCCAGCTTCATAGGGCTTAAAGATTTGTACAATGAGAGGGTATTACATCTTCCATTGAGACCATGCCCCATGTAATGCATGGGGTATTTTTTATTGTGAAACCATGAAAATTGTGGGAGTTTGATAAAAAATATTTATGCTGAGTGGGTATCTATAGAGGTTTCAATCTTTAGGGCCATCAAGGGCCATGTATGAGGCTATATATACCTCTAGGGCCTCAGAGACATGTATGGATCCCCCTTAAAAATTAAGAGGGGACTATCCAAAATAATAAAATATGAATGGGATTTGGGATTTCAAGCTTATATAATAGCCCCAATTCAATTATAACAATTGATATAAGAAGTTAAGGATAATATTGATAAAGGATTCATATTCTTAGGTTTATTAATATGGGCCCCGCCAGTTATTTTATTATGAAGGATGATGGGTCAATGCATCTTTTTATTTTCGATAACATAATAATACCACTACGAAAAATGTATATTTACCTTATATGCATGTCTTATTTGATCAACTTAAAAGAGATCAATAGTCTTTAAAGATTAACATTCCTTTTGGATATCATTAATTGAGGTTCTAGAAAGAGGATATACAATGACATTACTTTGTACGAGTTATGGTTAATATGATTTTAGAGTAATTCCATTTCGGCATAAAATTTCACATTATATATTTAGGGATATAATGAATAGTGTATTTTAAGATTACATTTATTAGATTATGGTTGCATTTATAGATTATAGTAATATAAATTCAAATATTAAGTGGGTTCATACAGATCATTTGAATATTTTCTGATGACCCTAAGGAAAGAGAAGTTGTATACCAAATTTACGAAGTGTAAATTTTGGCTACACAATGTTTAATTCATTGTCTATATAATCTCATGTGAGGGTATATTGATGTACCGTTAATAGATAGAAGTTATCGACATGATATCTAGACCAACCATGAGAACTGTATTCTTTTATATTTCTTAGGTTGTATAGAAAATATTAATTCATTTCAAGGAACTTCTAATGACTATATAATAAACTAACTTTGTTGACATAGAAGATATCCATGTTCCTATGGAAAGATTAATATGAAGAAAAAAATATGGAACATAAAATATGGATGGTCAGAGTACTTTTTCAAACATGAGACTTCACTATAGAATGGTTTTCAAAAAATATTGGTTCATTTTATAAGGGGATGATATGAATCATCATTAATAATGTCATTGTGAAATATTATTCATCTTTTCAATTGAAAATTCATGATAAATATTATTTGAATCATTGTTTAGAGACGAAAGTGGAAAATTATTTCTTGAAAATATGGTGGAATTATCTTTATGCTGAATTATGTAATACAAATAATGATCATAAAATCTTGAATTATATGCCCTCAAAGAAATAGTTTAATATGCACCAATAAAGATGGTTGGAAATGATTAATGGCTATATATTCTCAATAAACTACCCCCTTATTAAAGAAAACATGGTGGATGATTTTATAATTTAGAAGAAACATGCTCGTTTTTCAATGAAAAGTATTTAAAGAGATTTAAAATTTATGTATTTTCATAATATAGAACATTAAATCTTGAGTAATTAAGAAAAACCAAATCATTCTCAAAATATTTCTTAACCAACAATCCATTTGGCGATTAAAGTGGCATAGAAGGAGGATGTAGATTTGAAAAAGAAGGTCACAAAATATCATGAGTTCCGTAATGATTTTAATGGAATTATAAGTCCTCAGAACCATGTATGTGTCCTATAAATACCTTACATAAAAAAGGATCTATTTGTTAATGCTTATAGTTTATCATTATCTATGTCTACTAGAAGTATGAAGATGTATATAAATATGAAAGAGTATTTCTAGTGGCCTAAAATGAAAAAGGATATTAAAAAAATATTAATCTTGATGCATGATAGGTTAGAAAGCTAATACTGAGAGATAAAATTCTAAGATGACGATACAACTGTTACCCATACCAGAATGAAAATGGGAAAAAAATACCAAGTATTTCATTTTCAGACTCCCCAAAGCATCTAAATGGAAAAATTATATTTTTTTATAGTTGATATTAAATTAAAATAAAATAATATTTCTATCTTCATTTTATTACTAGTATATATTTTAATGAATTGGTAATTTTTTAGAGGGTACCATATACTATTGTATCTGATTAGGATATACAGTTTACCTAAAAGTTATGGAGAAGTGTTCAACATGATTTGAATTCAAAGTTGATGTTTAGAACTATATACCACCAACAAATACATGGTTATCCTAATAGGACAATTCAAACCCTATGTTATGTGTTGATATTATGATATGTGTATTTAAAAGGTGTTTCGAATTAACACCTTAGTTTGGTTTTTTTTGTCTTCCAAAAATAGATTTCACTCGAGCATTATGATGGATCTTTATGAATCCATATATGGAAAGAAGTACATAAATATAATATTTTAGGATGTAGTTGGATAATGAAAGATATTTTTACCAAATATATGTGAGTATATGGAAGGGAATTTTTGAGACATTCACCATAAAATCAGTGGAACACAGATTCCACTGAAAATTTATGATGCCAATTGGTAGTAAGATCTAGAGCTCGATGTTGGTGATAAGGTATTCCTATGAAATTATTAGTAGAAGTAGGTTATTATATTTAAATGAATTGATATATGATCGCTATATATAGATATATCATCCCCTTAAATTTTTTTGATAATATTTGTACAGTTGTTTATGTCTTTTCTCTTCCACTAAATTTATCTCATGTTCCCAATGTGTTTCAAGTATCTCTCTTTGGGGAGTACATAACTGATCTTTTATTTTTACTAAAATAAGATGTTTTACAATTAAATTATGATATATTTTTCAAGGAAAAACCTATAGATATATTTTATTGAAGTGAGAAAGTTATATGGAACAATAACACTAAATCGATCAATGTTTCGTGTTGAAACAATAAATTTGATGAATCTACATGAAAACATGAATATGTATTGAAACATAAGTATCCTCAATTGTTTATATCAAGGTGAAAAATTGTGGAAGGTTAAATACATATAAGGGGGTAAAAATGTACCACCCAAATATTTTATGATATATATATTTTTAAATAAATCTAATTTATTTGATAACATAATTTACAAGAAACACTGAGTTTAAATGAACCAAAATATACTATTGAATTATTAATATTTAATTTTATAGTTATTTCATATCAATTTGATCAGTGAGTATTAATGGGACCATCTAAACTAAGAAAATGTACTATTTACACATGTATAAAATTCATTAATTTTTTATCATTTGGTTGTAAATGAAAATAAAGGCATTTGATAGTAAAAATTGATATTTTTTTGAAAAATTGTTTTTATGCATACAATGTGTATTTATCACAATAAATTAAATTAATATATATTTATGAATTATTATAATTAAATATGTATATAATATATTCAATAATATATTTCAATATTCATATAATATTTTTTGCTTTACAATTAATAATAGTAAAATTACTTTTATGAGTAAATGTGCATTTATATAAAAATGATTTTCTTGTGTTTTTTCACACTTATTTAAAATGAATTTCTAGAAGACAAAAAATTGTATCTTTAAAAATGAATTCAAAATTTAAAATATTCAAAAATTTTATAATTTAATACCATTAATATAATTTTTATTCATAACAAATTTTAAATAAATTAAAAATTTGTTTCCGCAATTAGAATAAAAATGGGTTTATTGGATGGTATACTAAGAGATAATTGTATAAATGCCATATAAACTTGTATAAATCATATTGGATGATGATATTTTAAAACTTATTATCCTAAATTATAAATACTAGACATTTTCTTCTACTTACATATGAAATAGCCCTTTTATTATTTAAATCTTTTTTGTAATTCCATGCTTGTCCACCTCTCATTTATAAAAGGACGCCTATTATCCTCCCTTATTCACCTAATTATATCCTTATATATCAGTAAAAACATACCAAACAACCTTCCTATATTACTTTACTTAGTCAATAAGCATCATTACTTACCATAACACCATCCTATGAAGGATTATGTTGTATGTCAAAGGAGGTCTCTCATGAGGAGTTAATCACATAACACGACTCATTAAATGTTTATTTCATCCTCTACTAACATTAAATATGTTTCAAATATATTAACATGATTAATTTAGTATCATGAATATATTTATTTATTTATTATTATTATTTTTGTGTTACCATTTCCAACCTCCATTCCATCATATGGGAAATGAAAGTATCACTCATGCATACGTGTGAACTACCCTAATGCCACAGTGATATTATTCATTTTCCATAATCGTCTTTCATGTTAATTATTATGATGGATTTAGTGTTTATATATGATATTTTTGAAATGATTAGGCTTCTATAATTATAAATATTATCTACCTTCTTATGTTCCCATCTGATAGAAAATGATAACGTTGCTATTGTGAACTTGTGGACTACCACATCCAAAAATTGATGTAAATCATTTAATTGATTCTTTACATATATTGTAATAAGGTTGGATTTAATTAATATATATTTTATTTATGATACTGTACTTATTATTTAATAGCGAATTAAAATTCGTCATTTTTTCATCCATTGAAAAGTTAAAACATCACCCGTGAGTACTTATGGACTACGGTCTCTATGAAGTGATGTAATTCATTTTCACCACATTTATTTTGAATGGTTATAAAAGCATATAAAATGAATAAATATGATATTTTTAACTTGAATTTTATTATATAGATTATGAAATCATGACTAAGCTTTAAGGACCAGAACTATAGAATTAAAACATGCATGGAAAATTGACCAGTATCTGCCAAAATAATGATTATAATGAAGAATTATTATTAAAGGGATAATTAGAATTTATAAGGGAATGATATATTGAAATATTTATATAAATATAGTTCTATTAAATATTTACAATAAATCTATATTTATTGATCATGAGTGTTGAATGCATATGATGTAGCACGATACATGAGGTAAGGCATTTATGGTACAATCTAATTTCATTCCAACAAAGATTATGATAAATTTAAATTAAGGTAAATTATATGATCATTATTCTTTAAAACCATTAAATTTTATTTTCTTCAATTCATTAGTGTAATTTTCATTTAATAGTACAATTATTATCTCTTTGTTTTTTCAGTTGATAGAGAAAATGTTTTTAAGATAAACAAACCTTATTTTCTCTTTGGATGATGAAAATTTTCTCCCATGCCCATGTTATTTAAAATTATTTAAAAAATTTATTTCCAGTGATCTAATGATTATTTAAAATAAATTTTCATCATATTTTTATTTCTTCCCAAAATTTTAAATCACAATTTTTTAAAATGATTTATAAACTGTTTATATATGGATTTTTATAAAAAAATAGAAATTGTTTCATTTTTTATCATTTATTAAATGTAAAAATTTTCCCCCATAATGAATATAATTTTATTTAAATATTAATTTATGAATTTCCATTTTTATTCTCAATGAAAATTTTCCCTAATTTTATGGAGTTTTTTAGAATTTAAATAAGTAATTTTAAAATAAAAATGGTATTTTCACCAAAGAATGTTCTAGTGATATATTAATGTTATTTTTGTATCAAATAGTTCACTAAGGATATGATCTGATGATAAACTCCATTTCCTTTGTTTGTATTTTTATTTATTTTGATGGTTAAATGTTTATGTAACACGTTTTATTTTTCCCATTTTTACATATGATGAAATTATAGATGTTTTCTTTGTCTTGTATAATTAATATGATTGGATTATGATTTTAATATTAGTGGGTCCGTTATAGCTCTCCAATGAATTGGGAAATGATAAATGTTTTCATTATCTTGTGGAATAAATATTAATAGATTATTATTATGATATATTATGATAGATATGTCCCATATTTACCCTTAATGATCATCTGAGCTCACCCTTACATATGTTTTACTTCCCTAGGTTTTTATATAAGGTTTTTTAGGACATGTCTAGAAGGGTAATATAATGAAATACTTTGTGGGAGATGGTGAATCTATTTTACGAAATAATTTTATTTTTGTATCCAGTCTCAAAATACATTAGACCTTTACAATCACTGTATGTGTATACTTCTCATATATATTGAATATAATTTTAAAATGATGTAATATTTATGAATTTTATGTTTAGTTTACCACACTCTTGGGATTACATGATTATATCATAAATATTATAGATAATCTCACTAGTTAGCTTATTCCCTTCCCGATTATGATGAAGAAAGGGGTTAACTATATTGGTGGGGATACCCTAAATCAAAATTTTTAGTACTGAAATAAATATTTATTTCACTAATAACTATGTTTCTTATAGTACCAAGATTTTTTCCTTTTCATGATTCTTATTTTATAATGTACTGATCATTTATGTTTCACTAAATGTTCTGAGTGATTCCCCACTTTTATTTGAACCTAGATAGGCCGTGAAATCCTTATTGAATATAGGTTTTATGTATAGATGATATTTTTTTGATGGGACACAAAAAATATAGGTTATTAAATCTAGAAGGCTCATAATACATTGATACGCCATCTGATTTTGTTCACCATAGGTAATATCTAAGATATTAGGTCATGAGAATATACCCATTAATATGAATTCCATATTTCATTAGATGATTCTATATTTTGATGTGTGTATTGATACATAGAATTTAATATTGTAATTAATGGAGATTATTACTCATGAACTTTGATGTATTGATTAAAACTATGACACCATATTCTTACTGTGAGTTCGGACATGTTTGGTGCATCAAAAGTGATATTACATTAATAAATAATATGAGATAGGATTTACCACTTTTTTCTTTAATCGAAGTTGTTATCTCATTCCCATTGATAAGAAAAGAAATAGCTACACAAATGATTTTATATAGTTTTCAGTGGTCATGTTCATTTCTAGAAAATTAATGATAAGGACATAGCATATAGGTTAATGGAACTGGCATGAAAACTTATTGATTATAAATTTCATGGTAAAATGATTATATTTCACAATAATCATTCTTAGGAGGTTGAATTTCATTATAACATTAACTAATTTTTCTATAGTATCATTTTTATTTTTCTAGATGTTAACCATAAAATTTATGTGATTATTCATAGTGACACATTGGAAGAGGCCTAGAGGATCACACACTTAGTGTATCTGTAATCTCAATTTAATGAAAGCAATGAATTTAATAATTTAGAATAAATAAGACTTATTTAGGTTTTATATATCACTATATTTTAATCACATGTTATTTTTAATGATAAGATATTTCAATAAAAATAATAATTATTTATAGTTCTCTAGAGTATGATGTTTATTATTTGCATGAAAGAATAATGAAGTGAAATTTATTTATTAAATATTTATTATTCCATGATTATTAAATGTCGATGAAGGAAGTATAATCAAGCTTAATGGTCTAATTGGGAATGGTGGAAATGATATTTATTTATATAATTTATGCATTCCACCTATTAAGTGAATAATATTTATAATATTATTATCAATGGAAATGGGAACAACTAATAATATTAAATGTTGTTAAAGTATTGTGTGTGATTTTCAAACACTAAACCTGACAATATAATTTCCTAATTATATAAATTTACATGAAATACTTTTGGTATGCACAAAATATAGAGATATATAAATAGATATAAAAAGTTATCACCCTTTCTTATATCTCATGCCTTCGAGAGAATGTCAAGATTTATTATATATTCAAGAAAATTACTTCTGTGATCAACCACGAACAACAAAAGTGACCAGGATTGGCCATGCTTTCACTCATTGATTCAATGATGAAGTATAGAGATTGTGGTGCATGTTTTGATTACTTCTATATGTATTATATAATTATATACATCAATTAAATGATGTTACAATGATACATAGTTAACTATATCACCAGTTAAAGATGAATTAAAATTTTAAGTAATTATATATTTGATTTTTAATTAATTATAAATTACAGGTAAAGATCCTCTTTTTTGGGGTTTTGGAATTGTAATCCATTCATGTATTATATGTTTTTCACTGGACATTATTTTAAGATCATGTGCAATAATTATTACACATAAATTAATAATTAAAGTTAAGTTGGTCACACCATCAAAGGATTCATCCAGTATTCCAGGAACCTATAGGTGGTAAGTTTAATTTATAATTATTTATAACTCTTTTATTGGATTCATGTACTTTAATTTTATTTTAATTAAAATGTTTTTTTGAAATATCTGAACACTTCCATATCTTTAATTTTTCATTCTCACTAAAATAACTAGTTGTCTGTTAATTATTAAAAATGAAGAAACATTAGATTTATTCTATCTAAAAGTGACAAAGTCTCTTACTAAATAAAACTAGAATACAAGGCATATATATCCTGATAATATTCTATTTACATACGTTTTCATGTCCATATCTCATGATATGGTAAAATAGATTTGTTGAAATTAAATCTATGATATGAAAAAGGAGGATCAATTTGTAGATCTGGATATACTGGAACATGATTTGAATAACTAAATTATATGTATCCACTATAGATGATGTGAAGTAGTTATTTTATCACATATAAGAACATGTGTTATCCTATTATATAGTGTGACCAATGAAAAAAATAGAGATGGATGAGCCATGGAACTCCGAGGTCATATTCCGTGTACCATGAACTCACCCAGGGAAAAAAACATGGCCAATCCTAATGCATGTGCTATAGAACCGGGCCAAGGACAGAACATATTGTATACTACTGTTGACATGATGTAGTCTAATGTAGATAGTGAAATCTATTTTTCATGGGGAAAAAGTTAAATATAAAATCTAACATATTAAAATGTGTTCTGTGTGCCATTTATTTAACAATGTACACACCATGTAATTATATTAATAATTATATATTAAATCTGTTATGTGTTCAATTTTTTTGATAAACACAAGAAGTTTCCTTTAAGTACACGTATTTATCTTATTAATTTTAATTGAAATTATTTTTTTTTCAAAATTATAGATGATGGTGAGTTAAGTATGGACGGATGAAATTAAGGTAAATTCCATTAATTTGAAAAATTCATAGAATATTATAATAATTGAATAAAATATATAAGTAATTATTAAAATCATTGAAAATGTATTCTTGTTTCATATTGATTGCGGATGATAATGAGAGTAGACTATCCCTCTTATATGTGATTGGTTTAATTTAATTTATTTTTATTAAGTTAAAATGATAGCCTGTGAGTTATTCCCTCCCCCTTATTATGTAAGGTCCTATGTTTATATGGATTATTATATATAAACCCCATTTATTGAATCCATAAGATCCCCTCAACAACATGTGAGTAAAATAATATTTAAGGATGGAGATCCCAACTGAGAGAAAGTGGTATATGTCAAGGAGAAGAGGTGAAAACAATCAATGTAATGCATAGGAACAATGGATGAATGCTACAACACAAACCAATCTTTGGTTAAAGGTGTTTCCCCTGAGTATAGAGTGTTATTTTATCATCCACTAGAAAAACTAACCATAATATAATATCATGATCATTAAAATTAGTTTTTATTTCTATAAGTTCCATTAGTAATTATTTATTTCTATGAATTTTATATGATCACTAATAAAAGAATTAACAATCATGAAAA
Organism: Viscum album; assembly: GCA_963277665.1. NCBI lineage: Eukaryota > Viridiplantae > Streptophyta > Magnoliopsida > Santalales > Viscaceae > Viscum > Viscum album. The sequence goes on along the minus strand of OY728159.1, from coordinate 1,140,150,925 downwards.
ATGAAAAAAAAACATAACTTGATTATGTGAAAATATTTTATCAAACATAGTTAATCACTTATGTAAAATATAATTAATTTTAACAACACCTATGAAAGATAAAATGGTATTTAAATATAAGAAAAAAATATCTCAGTATAAAATACTAAGTAGGCATAGCCTTCCACTACTTAAGTTAGAAATGATCTCATAGTTCCACGTTATTGACCAACACAGGTTGGGGTGCTCTCAATTATCATGGGACCTCTAGGTTTAAGTTTTGGGTTTAATTAACCTAGTTTATATGAAGGGTTTACCACCCAGGAATAGCATAGTGTATCTAAGTGGAAAAGATTAGGGAAATATTAAAATCAAGAATTTTGGATTGGGGTTTCTAGTCAATAGATCATGGTACTAAACGTTAATTTAGTTATAAATTTATGCCAACCTAAAACCCTTTAAAGAGCATTCCATTCCAAGGTTTGGGTTATGATAAAGGGAATATATATCCCTTCCATGAGAATATCGAAGAGGTGAGATATTCTAAATATGATGGTGAGGTCAATTTGGTTTTAAAAAATAGTGAGAGATTAATCAAAATTAAAATTTAATTTTATTATTCAATTTTTTTAAATAAAAAAATTACTAATAATATGATCTTAATTTGTAGAAATTGAATATAAAAAGACTTGGAAAATATTACATTGATCAGTATTAGATAAGGATAAATTTTTCAGTAGTGTTAATTTCAGGGTAAGTTATAGGTTCTTTCACATTATACTATTCCACAAATAGAAATCATATGTGTTGGAAGAAACACTTCTAGAGATCATTTTCATAATTATAATTATGAAATCTTGTTCCACCATTTGAAGTATATAGATGATATTATAGATGTACAATGATTCTTTCTATCCTCCATGTCATATTATACATTAAAAAATATGATGATAGGGATACACATAACATATTCTTCTCTATAAGTATCTCTATCAAGTTAATGTGAGATTAGAGAGATATGATATCTCAAATGCACTATTCATATACAATATTAGAGAGTCAACACCAATTGGGGAATGTATAGTCAATATGATTAGATATATTGAGTTCTTGGATATGTTGGGTTTTATGAACCTTGTTGAGTATTTCATAGATCCCATTATATCCTCACTACCCAAAAGACTTCTCCACTATTATTTTTATGTATAAAATATTATATTGTAGGAAGAAACTTTTAGAACATAGTGCAATTGTTTTCCAAGATGATAAATAAATGGGGAATGAACAAACCTCTATCTGAATGGTGATTAAGAAGACGAAGAATAAGGAAAAGGGGATGAAGAATAATTCTATGTAAAAGGTTCTTGAGCACATCTTTGCTAGAAGAAGAAGGTCCAAATTAAGAAATGGAACATAATGTGGTTAATTTTTCTTATGGAATGTAGGGAGACTGTAAGTGGAATTTCACCCAGCCAAAGAATCATAGGGAATCATGTGGTGTGTTAATTATTGATTGTAATATTTTAACATAATAAAATTGGGAATTAGATATTTCATGTGGTGCTCACATGTGTATCCAAATATAGTAACCAATCATATTTTGATTGATTTCTATAGATGAGGTGGATCTATGAGATTCAAATAAAGGGAGGATGGATACTCTGGCCTTTGGGGACTACCATATCACATCCCTGATATGATTTATTTTTTATTTAATTTTTATTATGTGTACTATTTCTAAGAACATTATTTTCATTTCTATTTTTGATATGGATGGATTTTTTTCATCTTTTGAAATAAATTTTGTTAATTTTATGAATAAAACATATGTTATGTTGTTAAACTATTTAACAAAAAACATTACGTATATAATTAAAAAAGAAAAATAGGTGAAATAGACGATGAAAAAAATATGTGTGAATCTTATAAAACCCATTTCTTCCATCACCATCTTGGTAACATAAACATGACACCTTTGAAAAAGTTTTATACATATGGTTAATTAAAATATTTTGATCTTAATACACTAAAATATATTATGTTCTTTATAATCTATGAATACCAAACCACCTTTTTTTGGTAAAGGTGAAAGGGAAAATGAGCTCATACACATACTCCCCGCTGAATTGTGAAGACCTTTTCAAGTAGAACTCAGAGGTATAATCTCATATTTTATTAATTTTACCAATGAATTGAGTATGTATGGTGATATCTAGTTGATAAAGTATAAGTATGAATCCTTTAAGAAGTTAAAAGGGTTTACAAATGAGGTTGAGCATATGATTTATAAGGTAATAAATAAATTTTGATATGATTAATGTGGTGAATATCATAACCGTATCTTTATGAAATTTCTACTGGAGTATGGGATTTTATCTCAAATCATGCAAATTTATACACGGTAGTATAATGGTGTTAGTGATAAGAGGAACCATTCCTTATTGGACATGGTTTGGTTGATAACGAGTCATGAAAGAATTCCACTATCCTTTTAGGGATATGCATTATAGACAGTGTGATACTTACAAAACTGAGTACCATGTAATGTGGTAAATGGTAGCCCCTTAGAGTTAGGGACAAGAAATAATCATATTTTCCACATGGTTGTGAATGGGTTTGTTTGGAGTTTGTTAAGGATATATAATGAAACAAAATATAACCCCAAGGCATTAAGTATATATTTATAGGGTAACACATGTAAAATCTATTACACTATCCTGAAAAACCATTAGATAATAAAGTGACTATTATAACATAATACATTTTTCATGAGAGGGAGAACATCATTATAGAGTATTGATGGAGGAAGATTGAATTCAGTGAATTTTATGCTCAAGAATTACTAGAGTCAATGTTGTTCTTAAAACACAAGTACTATGTAGGAGATCTAGTGTGGTAAGATATCTATAGAGATATAGTTTTCGAGTCACATATGATGGTTAATCAATATTTATGGATAAAATGACCCCATATACTATAATAATGTAATAGAGATATCATAAACATAAATATGGAAAGAAGCCATTAATTTTAGGTAATATTCCATTTATCAAAACCATGTTCCATTTTTGATTGATCCATTAATTGATGTAAATCCAATTGGATGTAAATGAGAATTCAGGAGAAATATGGTTATATAAAGGATTTTATATACCTATAAAGCATGAATACATTATTAAAGGGTTTATATAAGCTCAATTAATTGATTATAAAAAACCTTTTATCTAGTTTAATTTTTAAAATCCATAATTTTTTCCATAACAGCTTACCATGATTATGAAATTTCGATGATGAATGTCAAAACCTCTTTCTATAATGGGGACCTTAAAGGGATATGTATAGATCACAATAAGAAGTTTTTGTGACTCCAAGAAATTCCAAAAGGCATACTGGTTGCATATATCCATTTATATTTTGAAGTATTAATTAAAGTCATGGAACATTTTATTGGATAAATCCACAAAATAATTTTTATTCCTTAAGAATGAATGTGATAAATATGTTTATAAGTGATTTATTGGGAGTAAAATCATTTTCATATTAGTATATTTTGAATAAATATTACTAATTTTAAATGATATAATAGTCTTATAAGAAGTTTAGACATGGTTGAGGGAGTTATTTTCTATGAAGGACATTGGTGAAGAACTATACATTCATGGGATCAAGATCATGTATGATAAATACAATAGGCTACTTAGAATAATTCAAGGTGCACAAATTGATCAGACACTAAAGTGGTTAATTATGGATCAATAGAATAGGGGATTGGTTCCATTATCATATGGTATACATATTTCCATGAATATGTGTCCTTAGACATGTGAGGAAAAAGAGATAATTATGTGATAGGATTTATCATGTATTCTATGATATTTATGGGGATTGATGTTTCATATGATTTAAGTATAACATGAAGATATCTAGTAGATGAAGGTGATCATTATTAGACTGCTGTTAAGACAATACTTACATATCTTAAGTGAACTAAAGATATGTTCTTAGTGTATGGAGGAGGAAATGATAGAGTCATCCAGGGTTATAAAGATGCTAGATTTAAAATAAAAAAGATGATATGTAGTCAAAGTCTAGATATTTTTTTTTCTCAATAGAGAATTTGTGAGTTTGAAGAGTTTAAAAAATATAGTTGGCACAAATTATATATAATATTATAAGTATATTGAAGATTATGATGCATCCATGAAAGGAGTTTAGATTCATAAATTTATCTAATAACTTGATGAGGAACCTAGAAGTCAAGAACCTATCACAATTTACTATGATAATGATACAGAGTTAGCTCTTTCCAAGGATATGAGGCCACACCAAAGGATATAGCACATACTTTTGAAGTTCCCTCTCTTTAGATAATTTTATCAATCTAGGGGTGTTGAGCTGACTATAGTATCCATATAGGAAGACAAGAACGAACAATTTTTAAATGATTTATCTCATATAAGGAATGAAAATCTTTAAAGAGTGAGTAAGCTAAAATATTTTTTCATATCGATCTAGTGCCAATGGAAGTTTGTTGGAGTTGGTTCCCTAGAACTGATTTTTTTGTAATTAATTTCATGTATATTTTATTACAAATTAAGTTTCATATCTCATATGATTATTCATTTACATTAATTCCATAGGTGATAATGTACTAAGAATGTATGGTACACTGAAAGGTCATATTAGTTCCCTATTATAATGAGAACCTTGAGGTGACCTGACACTGTTCTTGAATACATGTTCTATGACTAGAATATTCTATCTTAATGGAAATAACTAATATAGGATATCCGAGGTAAGAGGATCATAATACATTGGGAAACCTTCTCATTGGGTCCACCTTTTGGTATTCTCTAAGATTTTTGGTTATGAAAATATTCCCATCAATAACAAATTTGTATTTCCTTGTGTCATTTTATTTTCTTATATATAGACATCTATATTGACCCTTAGACATTAATATGATCATTAATAGATATAATGACTATATCAAATTTATTTATTAATGAAAACTATAATTACATAATTTCATGGAGAGGTAGGATGTAAATAGTTCATCACATGTGACATTACATTAATGGATAATGTGAGAAATGATTCATCCCTTCTTTCCATGGAAAAATTTGAATTTATCACCCCTTTGATAAGAATGGATCTACCTATATAAATCCATGGCCATCATGTTCAATTGGTGAGTTATTCTCCAAGGTAAAGTATGAATACATTGAGTATAATGGCTGATGGCATTGGCATGCAACATGATTGATTAGAGATATGAAGGTAAATGGACATTATTACACTGTAAACATTCATATGATGTTTAATGTCATTGAGACATATCCTTATTTATCTATGGGATAATTGGAATTTTTATAGATACACACCTTGGACTTTAAATGATTATTCATAATGACACTGAGAAATTGGCATAAAGGGCCACACACTTAGTGTATCGATAATCTCAGTTAAATTAAACAAATTATTTTAAAAAAAATTTATAAATAGGATTTATTGAGGTATGTCAGATAACCATAATTTAATAACAAGTTATTTGATAGAATAAGTGAGTGAAATATTAAGAATAACAATTTTCATTTTTTGTGAATATAATGTTTACTATATTTATCATAGATTAATGTTGTGATGTTTATTATTAAATTGTCATTATTATAGGATTGCTAAATGTTGAAGAAGGAAAGAATAATGAGATTAATGGTCTGGTCATAAATTGATCAAATGATATTTATTTATATTATCAATGTGTTGCAAATTTTGAGTGATTAAAAATAATAGTGTTTTTATAAAAAGGAAATAGGGTCAACTAAGAATATTTTAGATGGTGAGGGTATTTTGTGTGATTTTTCAAACATAAACACATCATAATAAATATATAATTATATCACTTTCCACAACTCCATTTTTTTGTTCATAATGGATAGATAGATATGTAGATATCTAGAATGATACATCTCTTCCTCATATATTAAGACTTAAATATATTATCCAGAATTATTCCCTCACTGATAAGAATACTACTGTGATCATATATGAGAAATATAAGAGAGCAGGATTTGCCATGCTAGCACCCAGTTTTTCTACGATGATGCTCATAGACTGTGGTGAACTTTTAGATAACCCCTATAGGGATTATAATCTTGGATCTTGTAGTCTAATGATAGTACAAGGAGATATAATTAATCACATGATTAATGAAATATGAATTAAAATTCGACATAATTATATATCCTTACACAAAATAATTTTAAATTACTTGTGATGTTACACCTCTTTTGGTTCATGTATTTTAATATAGTCAAGTTTTTAATTATTTTCATTTGGCATGAAATTTTCATCATGTGTGAAACTGATTACACATAAATTAAGAACAAAATAAAAGTTGGTCATACCGTAAAAGTATGATTCCTATACCCCAAGAACCAACAACACGCTATTAAGATAAGGATTCACAAAGATCCTTTAATGATCAAAAGCAGTACCTTCCACACCCATAGTCATAATTTATCATGAAGAGGGAAACCAATAATCCTATATATAAAAAAGTTCATATCTTACTATTTAATAAAATTAGATGGATTTACCAACAATCATATAGAATAAATGGACCTTATTTCTAGAATAAAACTAGACTTAAATTTTTTAATGCCTCGATAAAATATTATGTTAAATTAAAAGTTGGTGATTAAGAAGGCAAATGATGACTATTCCATCATAAAATAATAGTTGATTCCCTTTGTTGATTAGATATATGGGTTAATGGATGAATTTAATTCACATCCAATGTTTAATAACATCTTCCATTATGATAAAAACCATGTGTATTGCTTAGTTAATTCAACTAAAATAATATAGGATTTAGACTAGAATGAGATGGTCATTCACATTATACATCATTGGGACCTTTTTTCATTTTTCAATAGTGATATAGGTGAAATAAATAAAGTTAAAACCACCCTTGATTAAAGAGAGTATTTTAACTCCACCAATTATAACACTACTGAATGGATTTAAACTATAATATACAATATACGAAAATAAATTCTTTGAATGTAACAAGAACCGAAGGAAACCATCTATCGATGGAAAGAAACTATCATCCTTTATGACTGCCTAAATTCATAAAAGGATATTTATAAATAGAGATTATATAGGGCTCTGTGATGATTTTAATAAATAGATATCCTCACCATTATATTTTAGACCATGTTAGGGCGTATAGTTATCACCACTTAGGAAAAGTTTAAGAATAAATATTACATCCACATTTTTGGTAAAACCCAAATAAACCTTTTTTTGAAAATGATATGAAGATTCCATTCCATTTTTTTGGTAACAAGTTAAAATAGGTCAAAATATATTTAATATATAATTCTGAAAAGGTTTAAAACAATTCTTGATATTTTTTTAGAAGACATGATTTTGGAAGAAAATAGATTTCCAACCGAAAATAGAAAAGAATTCATATTTTATTAAAAACATTTTCTTAATCATTTTAATCTCCAGAGAGAGTAAAAATGGAACAGTTACTTGAAAATCTTCATGCATAACCATATTATATGAAAATATATTGATGTTAAGATAGAATTATCATATAAATATCAATGAGAGACTTAAACAAAAACAATCCCGAAAAATGATGATATTGTGAAATAAACCCTTAAATCATCAGAAACATTTATATCACAATCCATATGAAATAAATAAAATTAAATGAAAATTTAAAAACCATTAGTATAAATTATTTAATTATATAAAATTCAAAAATTGAATTATATAAAAAAAATATAAAATAAATAGGTGGTGAATTTGGTATATGTCTCACAGAAGTAAAAATGAAGTGAGTAGCGCTTTCCTTGAGTATCGCTCGTTATGTACATTACTTATATATATAAATAGTAGCCTCACATTAATTAGTTAATTTTTTAAGAAATTTTTTCATGTTTTTTATTCCTTTTATTTCAATTTTTAACATTTTTTATTAGATTATTTAATCAATTGTGTTTACGTTGGATGTTGAAATGAAATTTTGAATATGAGTTAAAAATGACTTTAGTAGGCTGACAATGGTCAAACATGTTTTTATTTAAAAATATCTATAATATAACGATTAAATGATTTTAATATTTATTAATTAATTATTCTTGAAAAAACAATAATGAAATATTGTTTTGAAAAATGAATTACATAACAATCATAGAGATGGTGGGTCATACATACACATGCCTAACATTTCCATTTTTCAATAGTAATTGTTGAAAGAAGTTGAGTAATATTTTAGCTTTAAAAATGTTGAAAATTTCATAAGTATTATATAATTTCCTTAAATATATTATTTTTATCATCCATGTGGTGCGGTGATCAAAAGAGAGTCACATCACTTCGGGAAGATAGTAATCCACATATACACCGATGATGATATCATTTTTAGGTAAGAGAAATGGTGAGAAATAAAATGATATATTATATTTTATGAATTATAAATATTTAATTAATCTCATAATTATTTCATTTATATCCCATTTAATCATTAACATTATCCAAATTATCTTCCATGTAAATAGTTATTGAAAGATGAATCACATCGCTTCGCAAGGCGGTGGTTCACCTTACACATGAGCAACGTTATCGTATCACCTACACAATGAGAAGTAAAAAGGTATATACGATAAAATTACTCAATAGATATAATTATTTTATAAATAATATATATATATATATATATATATATATAATTTATATCAATCTTCATACCCAACTGTGAGATGCGGTAATTGAAAAATGAATGACATTGGTCCGTGAGGTGGTAGTCCGCTGTACACACAAAATGAGGATTTCATATCCAATTTAAATGAATTAGGGATGGTTTTAAGAAATTAAATTAACAAAAAGAATTATTAGCATATCGAATATAATAGGGTTATTATCTCATATTATTTTAATAATAATATTATGAATCGTAATAAATAAAATAAAAAACGCTTGTTGAAGAACAATACATCTTCTTCGGGTAACTTCTTTAGGTTTGCAAAAAAAAATTATAATGTAGGATTCTGGACAAACAAATAATGATTCTAGGATGAGTGGATTGATTTTAGAAGGTTATTTGGCTAGGTTTTGGTCAAACCAAAAGGGTTGTAAGGTTTGATGAAGAGAGATGCGTGGGTGGCCTTTTATAAATGAGATGAGTGGAACAATTGTAATTTTTAAAAACAAAATGGTGTAACCTTGTTTTTCATATAAAAATAAGATACAAAATAGAGTATCATAAGAAATTATACATGGTAAATATGAAATATTTACCTAAAATATATTTATTAATGTTTCTAGAACATTTTAATGCTTATATTTTTAGTTTAATACCAGATGAATCCATTTTTACATTAAGAATGCTATTTTTTTACTAGATTCGCTATTTATTGGGTAAAATATTAAAATGAAATAATTAGATAATATAAATTACTATATTTTTAAATAATATTTCCATTTTTACAAATTCCATTCACATAATTAGAAAAATATAATTTAAAATTAATCTTGTAAATGCTATGAGAAAGCCTGTTTTCAAAGAGAAAAAGTTCAAAAGTTTAAGAAGATTGTGTATAAAAATTAAATAAAAAAATTATTCGAATTACCTAAATTATATATATATATATTTGAAATGATTTTATTTTTGATAAATTTTTTAAATGAATATAACTTTATAAATAATTTAAATTAAAAGGTAGTTTCCCATTAAAATTCAGTTTTTTTCACTGTTTAATGAAAAATGAAATATTTTATAAAAATAAAAAAATACAACTGAAGATAATTTTGATATGATTATTTAAAAAATCATGTTCATTTTATCAATTAATTTTTTAAAATTGATAAAAATTTATTTAAAATTATATGAGCAATGCATGACTAAACCATCGTTTAGATAAAATATAGTTTTTTAGAAAAAATTTAATTTTCATTAAAATGAATCTTATTTTATTTATAATTAATAGGTGACCATAATTTTAATAATTTATTTAGTACTATTAATATAAAAAAATTTAATGGCTAGGTCATAATGGTAGAATATATTACGGTACATTTGGACTCATGGTTGTGTGTTCTACAAGATATAGAAGAACTTAAATTTATTTAAAAATTTATATCGATATGTATCAAGATTTTATATTACCTTCTATACTAGGTGTTGCGTGTTATACATGATATCAAAAATGGTGATCCTATTTTAAAATATCGGTGTCTTACATCTTATACCACACAAATTACCTTTATTTAGTATTGTTTCTTCATTTTCATTTGGATTATTATTTGGATTCCATGAAAATATTTTCACCCTTTTTTCCAAGTCATAGAATAAATATATGGATTTTTATCCATAGCAGCAACATCAATTTTCTAAATATGTGGAAATTCAAACACATCATTAAATATTCCGTTAATTAATAAAATAAAATAATCACCATCAATCACAGATCTTTAGAGATAACATCCCTCTAATACTACTTGTAGAGGCCCAACATCTATTAAGATCCATGAGGGGGGGGGGGGTTGAATTTGTTTTCCAATTTTTATGAGTTCAATCTTTATTGAATTCAGCCTATTGTGTGATGACCATATTTTCTCCTCCTTAATTGAATACCTTGTTTGGGGAATTTCACCACTTGAAACAATGAAACCAAACAAATATAGACCATTATAAGGTAGGAACAAAATTATATGGTATAAAATGTAGTACAATAATTAACAAATATATATATATATATATATATAATATTTTTAAAAAAACCGAACAAAATAAAATTTAGTTTAAATATCTACAAAATTAGTATAGTTAATAATATCATAGAATCATTTATTATTCATAAAATATATTTTATAAAATAAAAATTTTACATGTTTGACATATTATTGATTAAAAGTAATTTTAATATAATATTTAATATGAAAGAAATGATTTCTTATAAAATAAAAATTTCTATGATATTTGATGATTTTATTTTAATGTAATGTTTATAAATGTTAGTAAATGAATATTATTAAATAAAACTCAATTTTATATTTAACATAGTCATATTATCTTAATATGTATTCAGATTCTCAAATGTAATTAATTTTCAAGTGAATCATTATAATACCAATTTTATAAATTTTATCACTTTTATAAATTTTTTAATTATATGAATATAATGAAAGTTTCTAAAACCTTATTTCATATAAAATTAAAAATTAAAAAGTTTAATAAATCATTTTTTAATACTATGTTGAAATTATAAACTCATTCTCAATATTTTGAAATTTTATATATTACTTTAATAAAGACTATTTTTCCACTATTTTGTTTAATTAATTCTGATATGATGAAATAGAGTTAGTTATTTATTTATTTTTTGAATTAAAAATATATCAATATTATAAATTATTTTAAGATAAATTCAATAAATTTAATTTATAATTATACCCTAACCGTCAATATTTTTATTCAAAAATATACAGTTTCAAAAAATATATGTTTTTCCGCATTATCTGCAATTTTGTTAGAATTACTTTTCCATACATAAATTTATTTAATTTAATAAATTAAATTACGTATTTAGAACAATGAGGATCAAATTATCTAATAAGGCTCATTTTGTATTTATTCATATATGATAAATTACCAAGGTTAAAAATTAGATACCATGGTGAAAACAAAAATGGTAAAATTGAGAAACCTTAGTGGTAAAGGGAATAAAATGTTTAAAAAATGTTGTTTTTTAATTATATAGGTTTTTAATGATATTATATTCCCTAAAATTCGTTATTTATAAATTTTTTATTCACTTTTCATGATAGTGACTTCCCATTATTGAATATTTTTAATATTTATAGAAAATCCACTCATTTCATTTATAAAATGGGAAATCTGCTCCCTACTTCCCCTAACTCAAAACTCCCAAATTTTTAGAAAAAAAATATAACCAAAAATATTATATGTAGTATTATCCACCTTAATTAAGTCAATTGTTTCTCAAAATACAACCCCTTAATGGTTTAATCCCCTTAAAAAAGGTGATAATCCAAGAACTGATGTATATTTTTGTAAACCTCTATTTATTTTTATATAAGTTTATATACTTTTATTCTTCCTAAAATTAAATTTCACAATATTAAAATTATAACATAAGTATCATAATTATATTGGTATATTATTATCATGATTTTATAACCAATAATCCCTTCCCCTTTTCATTAAGAAAAATGAAAACGTGGGTCATTTGATGGGAGGACTACCGCATCCACAAATAAATGTGTTTTGTTTTTTCCTTCACTTACATAGAATTTTTTTAATATATATTTAATAAGTATAGGTGATATTTATTTGTAATATATATCATTTTATATGATTATTTATGAAAAAAATTATAAATAACTACCGTTGTAAGGAATTCCATCTTTATTAGTAAAAAAATTGAAATTAGTTCTTCACTATTTTAATTTTCCCAAATTAATAATAAAACAATAATTTAATGGAATTATAACATTATAAGTCTTGATAAAACATAAATTCCATATTGTTTTTAAAATGGATATTCTTATGAAAAAATTAGGATCAATACCTCATTAGTGAACCTAGTTTAAAATAGTTAAGATTATTAACACTTGATATTAAAATGATATTACAATGATCTAATAAATGAACAAAATTTTTATTAATGAAGATAAAAAATAGAATTATATAAGAATAATGTATTAAAATAATAAAATTATATTTATATTTTTAAATTTTTTTTAAGAATTATTTGGAAATCAATAGCAATGTTAAGGGTCTTAGTAAATAAAAATCATTTCTTTGAGTTTCAAAACTTATTATTAAACATCATTTTTTCAAGGCATTCCATTTTTGATGTTAATTCCTATATTTTGGAGAAAATTAATTTTTAAACCAAAATATATTTAATATAAGGTATTCTTTTCAATTATCATAAAAATTAAAAAAATTTAAACGAGATTCTCAACTTTGACTTTTTAAAAAAATCTTACAAAATGATTTAAAAAATTCATCCCATTAATTGGTTATATTTATCTTAAAATTAAATATATATCATGAAGTGGTGTTTTATATTTTATTATGTTATGAACCCTTGTGGATAATGTGATATTTATATGTGATCATTTTTAATGTTCATGTTATGTGGTATGTTTAAGAAACAAGTTCTTTTTTCCATGGGTTATTTATGTTATGCGGGAGATTGATTTTAAGTGGAATACATATGTATGTATGATGAAATATGAGATACTATATCAACTTAAATTTCATTGGTATAAGACTATAATTCATGATATGGTTTGGAATGGAAATAATGGGTTTGTTCTCATTGGCATAGGCATGATGATTTACCTCACATTTTAAGGTGTGGACATAATGAGTTTGTTTAAATAGGTGTGGGAATGATAAATTTTCTTAGACATGTTTTCCTATGATTATGGATGTGAAATTTTTTTATGTTTATCAAGATTTTAAGTATTCCCATGTTTTCTATCATGTTAATTAAAATGTTAAGATATATTTTATTCCTAAGAAATTCCATGTTTTCATGATTATGCCTTCTTAGGCAGCCAAAACTATATGTAAATTTCTCATGTTATATGATTTATGTTTATTGTTTCCTTAAGAAACATTTTATAAAATTATGTGGATCCATCTTGTTTTGTGATTATCAAAAACAGTCTTATTATCCCTTACTTTGATATTTATGTTTTCCTCTTATTATCCTCATGCTTATGACCTAGCACTTTGTAATAATTGGTTTCCCTTAACGAGTGATTAAGATCACCCATTTATAATGTTTACATTACCAAGGTTATAAAGATGATGAAATCATGTGAGATGTCCAGGAAAGGGTCTATATGAGCTAAATTGGGGAATTTTTTTCATGTGTTATAAAAATGGATTTTGATGAAACTAATATCCATAACACAAAACCTTTCTGTTATTAGAATGGATAACTCTTATGTGACGTATTATTTAAATTTTGAAAATAATTTATTGTTATAGTTATGTTATCTTGGGTCACATTAGTTGTTATATGAGGTGGTTTTAATTATTTTGGAGATTAATTTATTCATTTTTGGAGATTATTTTGGTGAAACATAGTGAAAAATATATAGAAAAGTCAAGGGGATGAGTCTAATTATAGTATAATATCCCAATGTTTTAGTAAAGTATAGATAATGTTATTTTAAAAGAAATAAATATTTGTATAGATCCTATAAGTGGATTTAGTTTTAGAATTTATTAATATAAGGGTTAAAACTTCAAAATGAGTTAGTCAAGTATGTCTCAAACATCATTTCACTGCATAGTGAATGATCCCTTAATGCACACCTAGTTTGATACTCCAGATGGATATGATTTGGTTAGTCACATTACTATTATAATCTATTAAGAAGGGTTTGAAAATATATGACTAGTTGAGTTAGAAAGACAATTACGGATATCCTTTATTGAAACTTAGAGATTTAGAGGATAACATATGAATTTAATTTATGAAATCATTATTCTTTATTTATAATTTCTTTTTATGTTTAATCATTAATTTAGTAATATTTATACCTAGTTTTACATTATCCAGGGTAATGGTCAGAAATTGAATGAACTGAGTTAAAAATTGGTGCATTGGAAAATGTGGAAATTTTCATAATGATAAACATGATGATATTATAACTTTAATGAAAAAACTCAATGAAATTATCACCCAACTATTTCAACATTTGGGAAACAACCTAAATCATATTGATCTCTCATATTCTCATGGAGGGAGTAACTCAATATAGAATTATTTATGAGTAATAATCCACCCTATTTGAGTAGGTCTTCTAATCTGATGGATGTTGAGTGGTGGTTTGATATAATGAAAAATACACATTCCATTATCCATTGGCTCGACCAAAAGAATGGTTTTTATCCCTCTATCATTTAGAAGGTGATGCTAAATATTGGTAGAATCTGTTTAAGAACACCACATAATGGTAAGACATATAATACATCAAATACGAACTATTAAAAAAATATATTTTCACTAAGTATTTTTAATGAGATCTTTTTAAAATAATCTAGTGGAAATTCCTATAATTAAATGAAAAATATGTTGAATCTATTAGGTAATACAAAGACAGTTTTACAAGACTTGTGAGGTATGACTCTAGCTTTATCTATGATAACTAGAGTAAAATTGATTCTTTCTTTTCTTGTTTTAATCCTAGTATTTGAAGAGAGTTATCCATAAAAATTATAGGTGATGAATATATTTTTCAATGAACTCTTATGGTTCATATAGAAACTAGAACGTCTTAATTTTCAAGTGAAAGGAAAAGGAAAGTGGAGTTTCTTATAAAAACAAATTAAAAGGCACATGGCGGGAAGAAATAAAATTTATTACAAATATAAATGATGGTGAAATGACTCTATAATTATATAAAGGGATTAAGGACGTTTTTAATTATGGAAAATTATGGCATTGGTCCCACAACTATCATCCCAAGGATCAGAGAATGACTAACTCAATAAAAGAGAAGAATGTCCCTGCTAACGGTCCACCCACACTACAATAATTCAAGTGAATTAAGTTAAGAAATTTTGTAAATCCATTACCCAAAATCAATATAATGAAAAATATAGTCCCAAATAACCTCCCAGCCAAAATAAATTAAGAAGAGAAATCACAATCACTACTATTGAGGTAGATCAAGATAATGAAGTGATGCGAGGTAAGCTTAATCACTCTTCTAGATCTGCAAATAACTTACATGATTCTTCTTCGACTTGATATTTTATGTAAAAATTATTTTCTAATAATTTGGAATAACCTAACAAAATAAATTATATTGGAATATGTGAAAAAACCCATGGTTGTACAATTTTTTCTTCTAAAATTTACAAATATTCCACGATTGATATTTATGAGAGGATACTTTCTACATAGATAATTAATCATACATTGGTTGATTTTTTCATAAAATTTGATATATATAAGCTTTACCTACCTAAATCAAATATTAAATTTCATGATAAGAAAGTGTTATTTCATATCCCAAATTATTCAATTATTATGTATCGATTAATGTCTAACTACGAACCGCCTATGAATGGAAATTATATTATGTTTGTTATTGTACCGTAAAATAAAGGACTCTTGGATCAAATGATCTTTAAAGATGTCAACATTGATAAAAGTCCTATTATATGGTAAGATTTTGATATATTTTCAAATGATTTTCCCTATTTTTCCCCAGGTAATATAGTTTTGTTTTCATTAAAACTCATACATAGGTCCTTGAATTATTAAATACTCCCTATAGAATAGACTCCATTTAGTTATAGGAGTTAAAGAGGTAACTACAAGAAAATTTGGAAAAGGATTTCATATACACTATTACTTCACTGGGGGGTGTGCTTGTCCTTATTTTTAAAAAAATGATGGATTGATGTGTATATTTATTCATTATATTGACTTTAATAAAATAAAAATCAGAAAAAAGTATCCTCTATCCCAAAACAAGAATGTATTACATAAACTTAGAAGAGTTTCATAATTCTTATAGGATTTCCGTGAATCTGGATAACATTGGTTAATGATCAAAAGGGGGGATTATGTTAAGATGAAATTTCATACAAGGTATGAGCTCTATGAGATAATTGTGATACCTTTTGGACTAACCAATGACCTTGGTATCTTCATGGATCAAATTAATAGATTCATAAGGAGCACCTTAATAAATTTGTGGCTGTCTTTATAGATGATATTATTATATATTCAAAGAGGAAAGAATAAGATGAAGATGAATTAGAAATTGTATTAAAAAACTTGAGAAAGGATAAGTTGTATTCCAAATTTATAAAATGTGAATTCTTTGTACAAAAGGTGTCTTTATTGGGTCATATAATCATAATAAAGGTAATATTAGTGGTCAATAAATGACATAAGTTATCAATTAATAGTTGATACCTAACACTATAATAGAGATCTGTAGTTTCCTTGGGTTAGTTAGATATTTCCAAGGATTTGTTAAACATTTATCAAATATATGAAATACAATAACCATGTTTTCATAGAATCATGTAAAGTTGTTTTTGATAGAGTAATTTGAACAATGGTTTAAGGGATACGAGAAGTGTCAGGTCACTACTCTCATACTTACATTACTTGGAATTGGGGAACATTATGTAATATAATGTGATTATTAAAAAAAATTATTTGGGTTGTGTCTAAATGAATAATGATAAGTTCATTTATCATGGTTTAAATTAAATAAAGACACATGATAAAAATTATATAATACCTGATTTAGAGTTTGATTTAGTGTTATTTCCATTGATGATTTGACAACATTATATCTGTAGAGAAAAGTTTGATATATATACTTATCATAAGATCTTGAAATATATATTCACATAAAAAGAATTGAATATGTTCCAATGTAGAAGGATGGAGTTGATAGAAGAAAACAATGGCTCAACACAATACCACCCAAGGAAGGAAAATAAGGTGGCTGATTCATTGAGTAGGAAATACAATGATACTCTATCCCTGATGAGGATTTAAAATGAACTAATACTGTTGGATTTTTTGAGGATAAATCATATTTTCATAATTGAGGGAGATAAATACAATATTTTAAATAAAACTTCTCAGAATTCCATTCATCTAAAGATCAAAGAAGCATAAAAATATGATGTTGATATATAGATAGAGGTAGCATATATTCAATAGTTAAACTTTTTTAATGTTGGATTTATGCGGTTTGGAACATGGATTTTTGTCCCATTAATGAAGGATTTGATATAGGATCTTTTCTATCATTCAAGAACCTCATCCTTTTTGATAAAATATAAATTTGGGAAAAAGTAATATATGTATATAAATATATATATATATATATATAAAGACAAACTTTTTGTGGGATAGTATAAGGAGAGATATTTCTGAATATGTATCTCAGTGTTGGGTATTACATAAATTTAATGTTGACCAAAATGTATAAGTGTATATGGATTCCATTACCAATAATAGTATAGAAATGGTAAAATATCATCATGGACTTCATCATAATAATCCCAAAAAAATTGAAGGCTATAAAATTGCTTTTGGTTATTGTCAATATCCTAACCAAGACAAAATATTTTATTTACATGAATGTAGATTTTTCCCTTGAACAAGTCATCATGATAAACATAAGGGTAGTGTTGAGACTTAGTGGAGTACCCCTATTCATTATATCTGATCAGGATTGGAGGTTTACCTTGATATTTTTTATAATTATTCAGAATTATTTGGAGACATAATTGATCCTTACCACTATATATCATCCTTAAATAGATGGTTAATAAGAGAGAAAAATTAAAACTTTAGAGGATATGATAAGATCTTGTTAGATGGATTTACCAGGATGATGGGATAAATAAATTCTAATAGAATGATTATCATATGAAAATTGTCTCTGTTCCATCATTCATATGGAACCATATGAGGATCTTAATGGGAAGAGATGCAGGAATCCAACATGATGGGACAATGTTAGATGGAATAAGTTGATAGGTCCTAACCTTCTCCATGAAATTTAAGTGAAGGCTAAAAATATTCAGCATAACATGAAGGATGAAACAATTCTATAGAAAATATATGAAGATAATCATTGTTGAAATTTAGAGTTTGAATTTGGTGATAAGGTGTTACTTTAAATATCTTCATGGAAGTTAGTTATGAAATTTGGTAAGAAAGGGAATATGAGCCCTAAATATATTGATCTCTTTAAAATAATTCATAGTGTAGATGTTTTATCATATTAAATAAATCTCCCTTAAAACATATACTATGTCCACAATTTGTTTCATGTATAACTTTTGAGAAAGTATTTACCGTACCCCTCACATGTTCTATGCTTTGAATCTATACAACTAGAACATGATCTCTCATGTAAGGAAAAATCATTATAAATCCCGAATCAAAGTGATAAGATATTTTAGAACAAGAACACTCATCTATTCCATGTTATATGGAGAGATAATAAGATTTAAAAGGCTATATGGGAACCTGAGGATGTGATAAATGAAAAATACCCTCATGTTCATTCTTCCATGTAATAAAATTTCAAGGAGAAAATTCATTTAAGGGGTTTGAATGTAACGAACTGAGTTTTACTCATTTGTTACATATTGTGTTTAATGAATTAATACAAATTAAATTCCCAAAGAACCATTATAAGTTATCCATAAAAGTATAAGGTATTAACATCTGTAACAAAATTTTGAAATATATATAAATAAATATATTTTAAAAAAAAAGAAAAAAAATAAAATAAAATTTACTTTAAATATCTATAATGTTTTTACAAAAAATATTATAATAAAATATTTTTTTAATTTTTTTTTTGTAAAATTTATATTTCTGATGTTTTTTAAAATTTATTGTTATAACTAATTTTAAAAGAATATTTATTATGAAAAAATTGATTTCTTATAAAAATATTTTTTTCATGATATTTTATGATCTTATTTGAATTATGAGATTTTAAATTTTTAGATATGAATTTTAAAAAACTAACACATTTTTTGGATTTATCATAGTCAAATTAGTTTAATATTATTTTTTTTATAATTTTTCATACATAATTAATTTTCAAGGGAATAGTGTATATACTGATTTTATTAATTTCATCACTTTTATGAATTTACATCATCAAATAAAAACATTGAATTATTTTAAATCATCTTCCATAAAATTATATATTATAAAGTATAAAAAATAATTTTAAAATAATACGTTGAAATTGAAAACTAAAGCTCAACATTTTGAAACTTTATATGACATTTTAGTGATTTTTTCTATTTTTTTTAATTAATTATAACATGATGAAATTAATTTATAAATCTATTTTATTGAAAAATAAATAATATTTGAAATAAATTAATAATTTAAAATTAATTGAAATAAATTTCATTGATAATTCAAACCAAATCAGAATTTTTTTCTTAAAAAATAACTTAAAAAACAGGATCCTATTGCACGTTACAAGAGTTTATATTAGAATTAATTATATATATATATAGTTTTTTTATTATATACATTTTATTTTATAAATATAATAATTATTTACATATTATCTAAATTTAATCACTTTATTTTTAGGCTTAATGTATAAATTACATAGGTAAAAACTAGCTATTGTGGTGAAATCTAAAATGGTAAAAGTGAGTAGCCTTAGTGGTAAATGGAATAACATGTTTAAAACATGTTTATTTTTAAATTATAGAGGATTGGATAAAAATTAACTTTCATAAAATATTGCATATATTAATTTTGGAGGCACTTTTATTGAGAGTTACTTTCCATTGTTGAATAGTTTTGAGTATTTATAAACAATGCCACTCCTTTTCACTTATAGAAGTATAACTCCTCTCCTCTCATTACCTTAAAGAAAAAACCAATGTTTTTGGTTAAAAATATGAATAAAAAATATTTTGTAAACTGTTATGCACCTTAATAAGTTTCTGGTATTCTCAAAAGACCACCCCTTAAAGGATTAATCCCCTTTAAAAAGTTGATAATCCAAGAAGTGAGGTATAAGTTCTTAAACATTTCTTTCATTTTACAATTTAGTATAAAATTACTATCTTCATAAAATTTCATTTCACTATATTAAAATTATAATGTTAGTATAAATATTATACTTTTATGTCATTATAATTACAGAATAATCAGTGATAAACTTCCCCTTATTTTTGAAGAAAACTGAAAATGTGAATCTTTTATTATGAGGACTACCACCTCAATGAAGAAATGTGTTTCATTTTTTCTTCAAATAAAAACATGAATTGCTTTTTTGTTTTTTATATATGTCAAATATATTTATTATTAATATATATAATTAATATTGATTTTTTTAATAACATAAAAAGGAACAATAGTTATATGTTAATCCATCGATATTAATGAAAACCCCAAAACTAGTTCTTAACAATTATTGTTTTCATGAAAAAAGGTAAAAATACCATTTAATAGAATTATAACATTTAAGACACTATAAAAAATAATTTAAGAAAAATTTAATGTTTATTAAATAATTATATTAGTGATAAAAATGATGTTTATCAAGGATTTTAAAAAACTATTTGGAAATGGTTAAGATTATTAACACCTGATGTTGAAAAGAGACAACATCAATCTTATAAATGATGAGATTTTTTATTATTTAATTATATAAATTTAAATATTTAATAATATGGTTATAAAATAAGTAATTAATATATTTATATTTACTAATAGTAGGTTAAATCATTTCATTTAAATCAAGGTTAAAGGTTAGAGAAATGGTAAATCAAAACCTTTTTTTGAGTTATAAAATTTATTATTGAACATTATTTTTTCAAGAATAAGTATTTTAATTTATGTTATTTAATTATTTATTGGGGAAACTATTTTTTTAACCAAAAAAAATTTCATGCATGGTATTCTATTCATTTTATTAAAAACAATGAGTACTTTTTGAAAAGTGACCTGAAAATATTACTTTTTCAATAATGAATGAAAAATGTTTTACAGAATATATTTTCATGATTTGGTTCTCATTGTCTTCAGATTATATATCTATGATGAAGTGATGTTTTATATTTTATTACATTAAAAAATCTTTTGAAAAATGATATTTATATGTCATGTGATTTTTTATGATCATGTTATTTGATATGTTTAAAAATCCCATTAATTTTTATGGGGTTTTTTAAGTAAGAAAGATGATTGTTTTTAAGTGGAACACATCTACATGGATGATGAAATGTGGGGTATTATATCACTTCGAAATTAATTGGTTTAATATTATATGTTATGATATATTTAAGAATGTACATAAGGGGTTTCTTTATGCGGGTGTGGGCATGACGAGTTTGCTCACATTTTATGGCATGGACATAATGAGTTTGTTCACATATGTATTTATATAATGTTTTTTTATCAAGAAAGGTTTCCTATACTTATGTAAGTTCCAAATTATCATGTTTATGAACGTATGAAATATTTATAGTTTTTTATCAAGTTATTAAACATTATATGACACATTTGATTTCTATGAAATGACATGTTTTCAGAATTATTCCATTTCAAGTATTAAATACATCATTAAGTAACGATGTAATAGAAAACACATGCACTACATTTGTTAATTTTGATAGTTATATGGACATTAAAATTTGAAATACCATTATGAATAATTTTTTTTGGTAATATATCCATTATACAGTGATCATTTGGTTCGAAAATACTAAGGCTTATGATAAAGTAAAAGTCATACAGACAAAAGAAGAGATGAGTTCGACTAGTATGACCCCCCTTATGAGCATTATTATCAGAGCTTCTATGGGAGATGGAATCAATGGTAATTTCCATTTATAAATCCCAAGATAAGAATCAAAAAGTAGATCATGAATGAAACCACTTATTGGATATGTTCAAGAAGTCTAAGATCATATCTCAAACCATGTATGCCAAACCACCCTAAGAAACTATCATAATCACACACCTTACCCCTTGGAAACTCACTTGTGTAATAATGGTTCATATATCTAAACCCTCACAGAATCAATTTTTTTTAATAAAATAATTATTATATTTATCCTTTATTGTTATTTATTTTTAAATAATTTTATAATAATTTTGAAAAAAATGGATTTTGATATGTTGAAACCCCATTTGTATAATCCATAAATGTGTAGTTTCAATAAAGATAATATATTTTAATGAATTTTACAATTTTTTAAAATAAATTATGTTTTTATAAAATATTATTCTCAAATTTTTTTTATGAAATATAATTGAAAATATCATTTTTTGAAGTCCAAAATAATTTTTATAAAGGTAAGAAAAATGTTATTGTGAAAAAACCAGTATTTTACAATTAATGTGGAATTTTTTATTTACAAGTGTTATTTATAATAATTATAGAATAATTTAGATATAAAATTTATTTTTTTTAAAATAAAAATTCCCAAATTATCGATTTATGACATTTTTAGAGTCTTCTGAGATATTCAATTTCTAGGGTAATAATTAAATACGATATGTATTATAATAACATAATGAACCAAAAGTGATTTAATATATATCAAAAAATGTATCAACATCCATATAAATATTTACCCTAAAAATAATGTTTTTTTAAATTATTTGATTAATTTTATAAACACTTAATGAATCCTAAAAAAGATATATTAAAATTTCAGGCTTTAAAATCAATTATTCGAAAACATGTATCACTTCCACATCACCATGGTTATTATTTTAGTGATATAAATTAATAAAATTAAAAATAATGTTAACCAATTTACCTTGGTAGAAACCATGGGAAAAAATCACTGTATTGTTTGTGTCCTTGATTACATTATCATATCAATTCCAAAACTAATGTTTGGAAATTAATAAAGAATTATCCCCACCTTTTCTATATAAACACACATGGACCCTATTTATTAATCACTAAAAACCATCAGGTAATGAAAATAATATATCCTCACCTTTCTATATTACTCCCAATGTTCCCCCAATCTCTTAAGAAGACCCTTCCATGATTTTTAAAACACCCTCTCAAGATTAAGTACCCCCGTTATATTGGTGAAATGATCCAACAATTTTCCATGAAAAAAATTTATATAGTGAATATCTATAACCATTTACACTCAAGGGAATTAAACTATATTTACCTATAATTAATTTACATGGGACTTATATTTAATTTAACCACAATACTTAATAGTAGGATTAAATATTATAAAATGCGTTGTAATGTTGAAACATCTATAAGGCACACATGAACATGTACATATTATGATAGGTGCACCCAGACAGTGCTCCAATGAGTTTTTCAATGTTTAGTCTCATAATATGTCATGTATGTGATTATTAAGAGAACCTAATTAATTATGGGACTTTATCCAATGAGTTATGTTTTTTTGGTGGTTAGAAAAGTCCTATGTTTATAATTTCATAATTAATTTTATCACCACATACCCGTGTTGCCTTTATACTGTCACGTTATATCAAGCCTTATTATTCACAATTATGATTCTCACCCATTTTATGACACCCAGATATTAGTATTGGATAACATGTATTGATTTACCTTATTCTATTATTTGTTACTTCCATTTTTGGGATTCATATCTCACACCTTTCTTATGTATGTCCCCAGCTTATCTCATGTAGTTTTAAAAGAATGATAGAATTTTTGGATCATTTTAATATACTTTTCATTAATTTCATGGTATCTATGTATCAATTTGGTGTTCTATATATAAAATTTTCCAATTACACTAGGCTTCATTATATTTTGTGATTGTATTTTTTGTACCATTTTGTAATAAATTGTGAATTAATGTGTATTAAAGACATGATTTTTCATAATTGGTAACAAAGTAAATTCAATTTATTTTTGGAGATTATTATTATAAATATCTAGTGAAATCATTTGGGATAAGACTAAACATTGGAAAACATCCATACATTTTTGTAAATTATAGATTATGTGGGTTCAAATAAAATACACCCTTGTTGGAATAGTACAAGTGGATGTGATTTATAATATATGTACCTAGGGGTAATAAACTAGAAATTGAATCATTGATATAGAGTCAATCATCACCCGGTGCATAACAATGAACCTTTCTATACACATATTTTTACACTCCAAAGGGATATTTTGTTTTAAATTTACATTCTCTTTATAAACCATTATGTGGAGAAACAATTCCTATAAGATATTATTTTATGAAATAATTCATGGATAACTTATATTTAATCCTATAAATTCATCGACTAATGGATATATTTCATTTATGAGTTATCCCTTCAATGTGCATAAGGTTAAAATTTATATATTTAATAGTTTAAAAATTCTCATACATAATTTTATTTAAGTTGATGTAGATGGCGAGAACAAGAATATAATAGATAAAGGCACACTTAACAACCATGGTTCTATAAGATTTGGTGTCCTAGAACTAGCTGGTTTAACTTTGATTTTATGAATATTTTGTATATTTAAATATTAAACATCTTATTACATATTGTTCATTATTTTATATGACTATGATGTAATAATATCATAGAGTATTTGTTTCATTGATAATGTCATTAAATTACCCCATTCTAATGAGAACCTTTAGATTCTACAACAACATTTTAAAATATAGTTCTACAACTTTATGACATACTATGTTGGGAAACATAGTATACAGACTGTCAGGTGCGAGTACTCATAAGCAGATTGGACTTCCTCCCATGATGTTCGTACAAGGTAATCTCAAAGATGGAAGATTATGATAACAGACACACCAGTCAGAATTCCACATATTTTTGTGTCATCAGATATTCCTATATGTGAGCTCGTGTAATAGTCCTTAGAGTTTACGATTATCATTAATATGCCTCATGACTCAAACACTTTGATTTACTAACAAAAAATGTCACACCATATTTTGGCGGGATGTAGGGTATGATGGGTGCATCATGAAGGCCTTCTATTAATGGATAATTCGATGAAGGACTTGCCTCTTGCATTTATTGAAGTTGAAATATCGGCCTTTTTATTTAAATAGAACCATTTCATAAAATTCCATGTCCACGTTGTAATGAGAAGTTTATTTCAGGTAGTCAATGAATGATGTACAAAGCACAAAGGTTGATGAAACTATCATGAAACCTGATTGATGATATATTAAGAGGAAGGGATCATATTACACAGTGAACCTTTGTATGTGGATGTCATTGTTATGAATTTAAGTTCCTTTTCATGGGTTCCTTGACGCGTTACTAGACAATATTCTTGGACTTTTTGCAAGCCTATCTAATGATAATAAGAAATAATCCTAGAGGGTCACACACTAATTGTTTCTGGTGGTCATCGTTAAATTCTATTTGCATTTAATTAATGTAATAAATATTATTCTCAAGACATTGGAATAATTTTATTTAGGTTAAAATTATTTAATAGATTAAATAAATATTTATTCACTACATTGTGGGTAAAATATATTTATTTATTTTATTGAACATTTAATAAATATTTATTTTCTAGTTGGTAAATAAAATATTTTTTTAATAGAATAAATTTTTTATTTATTTATTCGGGTGTTCAATAAATGGAAGTGGAGTTTAAGAGGACCAAGGATAGTCTAATAGTAAAATAATTATTAACATGATGGTAAATAGTTATTTAACTAGTTGGCATAAGTTAAAATAACAATAATGCCACTATTATTTTTTGATGCAGAATTTTATTTATAATTTCATTTTTCCCAAGTTGGCACAACATAAATAATGACATAGTAATATTATTAAAATCATGGGTTTTATCTAAGGTTATGAATGTATTTAACTGACATTACACAATTAAATATTGTAACTGAATCCACAAGTTCATAAATAGACATGTACATCTATAGTGCCATGTACCGAACTGCACCCCCGTTGAATTGATAATTGTTGAGCTATATGATTTCTCTCTGGAATACTTTTCACATCCCTCTCAAGAATCAGATATGTTCTTCAGGACTGAAGAACAAGAGATCGAGAATTGTTGATTCAATACAATCGATTCACTACGCTAGCACCCAGAGAATGAGTGGTGTCGATCAGAGGCTATCAGAGCACATCTGGATCACTGATAGAGGGATTCTTGTTTGGATCTTTTCATGTGCAATGAGAAAATCCTGAAGGGTCATTCTGGATGATCAACATCATCAATTAATAAAGTACCAAAGTTTGAGGAATTATTTTCTTTATAAAATTATTTAATAAATTATAATCATGATGTGCAAGATCCTATCTAAAGGTTTCGATCCCCATTATTTATTTACCTAAATCATTGATTATATTCCATGGGAACTAAAATTAATCATCGTATTGATCATGGAATAATCATTAATCATGGTAAAAATTAAAGTTGGGTGTTTTCCCAACCGTGCTTCCGCTGCACCTGGAATCTACAAGTGGTATCCGAGGGAGGTTACATCATATTTTATAATTATTTAAATAATTTGTTTATGATTTACAGGTTAATAATTTAGTTTTTCAATTCATGGATAATCATTCTTGTAATTTGGATTTCGATAAATGTTATCCATGTTGTCGTTTCTTGTAGATTTCATAGAAACAAATTATTTTTTAATTAAAATTAAAATGGTGAACTCATCAAGAGGTACCGATGATTCTAACCAGGTGAAACGAAAGTAAAATTATTTTATTCATACTTAAACACCATGTTATCTTCCATACACACCATTTAATCTGGACTACATGCCATGTAGTCCTATATAGCACATCTGGAGTAATTTGGAAATTTCCCAATCTGTGTGCATTTATTACACGCAGTGCAATTAATTTTACACCGCATGTTGACCAGGACATATTGGAACACATATAAAAGATTGAACACCATGTGGCCTACTAGAGACAACTTATAGTCTCTTCAGGCCATGGGCCAAACCGTGTATCCCATACATGGCTAAGCCAACTAGTAACCGTGTAATGCAGAGACAACACGACGTCAAGCCCACTGTACACACCTTGTACTCCAAAATTTTAAAAGTATGCCTCACACACTGAGTCACTAGGAATGTACTTCAAGAAAGATGGTGAAATTAGTATACACCATGTATTTGTAACTATACACCTTGTAATTTACCAAATTATACAAAGTTAAAACATTATTGTTTGTGTAATGTTCAAAACTACTTATCATGTATAAATCGTACTACATGTTTTTACTCTATGAATTGAAGAATCATGTATGCCATTTGTTAGAAGAGTAAAATAATATACAAATATAATACATGTTTTGTAGATTCAAATGGGTATTCACCAGATTACCTCTAAGGTGAATTTATGTACAATGATGATAATCTCAAGGAAATTCAGAAAAGAAGTAAGGTAAAAGGAATTATTAATTAAAGACAATGAATAATTGATTCAAGCACAATTTATCTTAATAATAACTATAAAATAATTGAATACCTATTTTATTAAATATGTATATAATTGCATGCATGTTGGTGATTGAGAGCTAGACCGAGACCTTTGTATGTGATTGGTTTCCTTTTAATTTATTTATTAAATTAATTGTTGTCCAGCAAGCCATCTATCCTCATTAATATGTTGGGCCTTCATGCCCATGGTTTCTTTTATATAAACTCCCCATTTTACCCCTCACCTACATGTAAGTTAAAAAAATATGAAATATATGGAACTCCCATGCTTGTGGAGGCAGTTCAAGCTGGAGTTGAGATGAAACCAATCCAAGGAGATATAAGGGAAGGCACACGGAAAGTTGTAAACATGAATCTAAAAGGTTCAAGGTGTTTCTCCCCTAGTTCCAGGTTAGTTTATCAACTACTTGATAAACTACCCATTAGAAAAGCTCATGATCATGCCCTTTTCTTGCTTTTATATCTATCAGTGGCATGGTTTAACATTAGGGTTGTGTTGTCATGATCACACAATTAATGAATTAAACAAGAATTCAAGGTGGGACAAAAATAAACCCGTATTATGAATAAATATTATAAATACATGGTTAATCACTTAATTGAGTTCCAGTTAATATTAACAATCATGTGATAATTATAATTAAAATTCACACATAAGATACAAAAATACCTCAAATAAAATATTATGTCCGACCAATCCTGCCATTACCAGATTAAGGGAAAAACTCAATAAAATTATGTGTTTGACCAACCCTTGTTAGGAAACATACTTTTATATAGGAATCCCCTATGAAAGGATTCATGTGGACTTAACGATATTACATTAAGAGGAGTATACCTTGCTAGACTTGGTGTAATATTGGAGGAAAGAGTTGAGGATGTCCAAAGTCAAGATTTCCGGATTGGGGAGTCCACTCAATAGATCAAGGAGCTACAAGCCCATAGTTTGAAAAGACCTTCCTACCTAAATACCTTCAAATATCTTGGCCAACCCTTATTGGGGTTATGATAAGTGGAATATGGATCCTTGCCACTAGAATGTCATGTCAACTAGACATTTTTTGTTCAATGGTGAGGGCTATTGGGACATGATAAAATAGTGAGAGACTTAATAAAATTAATTTATTATTTCTCATAAAATGTAATCAAGAAAGTACTAATGATATACTCTTTTAATTATTTTATAAAATGAAAAACTCTTGAACCACACTATCCCAATGATCAATTCTGGATAAAGACAACATCCTCACCAACAGTGACTTCTAGGAATGGTTTAGTCGCCTTCGGGTTGTTCTACTCTGTGAATGGAAGTCTTATATGCTAGTGTCAGGAATACTTGATCCACCTTCCCAAGAGTCAAGTGACAAATAGTTCTTGGTCAATGAGAAACATATGAATGATGCAGTCAACATTCAATATTTGATGTTGTCATCAATTTCTAGTAAGACCACGATGTCTCATGAAAACCTGGATGCCTATAGCATGCTTAAAAACCTCCTTGGTCTTTAATAGGAGAGATTAAGACAAGAATCATTTGAGATATCCAAGTAACTCTTTTAGAGTAAGCTTGGAAGTGACGACCTAGTTTGGCCTCGCGTAGTCAAGCTCATTGGATAAATTTTTGAGTTTAGATATTCCAGGGTTTAAAGTCCCTGAAGATCTGGGTAACGATCTTGATATTGCATCACTCACTCGTAGATTATCTACCTTTTTTAGTTAATTTCTATATTAAAAACATTGATAAGTATCTATCTAATATTCTTATCCACATTTTCCAAGTAGAAAAAGATATGAATCCCAAAAAAATATATGTTTTATGGTGAACAAGAGGGAATGTAAGGCGAAGATATTTAATCCCAAATCTTTTTCATGCCCTTCCATGAAAAGGAATATTAAAGGGGAGGCAAGGGAATTGGAAGCTATTTGTTTCTCATGTCGAAAGAAGGGCCACTAGAAGAAGAACTGCACCCAACCTAATAAGCCAGGGGAAGCTTCAGGTGAATTTTTAATAAAATTTAACCTATATGTCTCTACAAATTAGGTATTAGATACTGATTTTGGTGCTCACATATGTATCCAAATATAGGAACCATGTAGATTCAAGATGATTAACAAATGGGAGGTAGATCTACAAGCAGCCAATAGAGCCAGACTTGCTGTTGTAGCTGTCAGGAACTACCACCTCATGTTGCCAACTGGGTTGATCTTGGTATTAAATGGTCGTTATTATGTGTAGTATGTTACTAAAAACATTATTTCTATATCTAGATTGGATACATATGGGTTTATTTTCTTGTTTGGAAATGAATTCTACTTCTTTTACAAATATAGCATTTGTTTTGGTAGGGCACATTTATACAAAGGTCTTTACATGTTTTATTACACAAACCATGTAATGGAAATCAATAATAAAGATACTTCACATGAATCATTCCAAACCCAACTTGGGTAACACCAGCTAGGTCATATAATGAGTAACGCTTGAAAAAGTTACATCAAGACTGATATTTCGATTCTTTTGAACTAAAACCAATTGGAATATGTCATGCATATGGAAAAATGAACAAATACCTCTCTAGTGGGAAAGGTGAAAGGGATAAAGAAATTCTTGAATTGGTTCATACCGATGTGTGCGGACCATTTCTAATTGAAGGAAAGAAAATGTACTTAAACTTTATAACTTTTATTGATGATTTTAGTATATATTTATATGTCTACTCAATGAGGTATAAGTCAGATTCATTTGATAAGTTCAACAAATACAAGAATGAAGTTGAGAACTATCTTGGTAGGAAGATTAAGAAAATCCTCTCAGACCGAGGTAGGGAATATCTTAATCAAGACTTCATTGATTACCTACAAGAGTTTGGGATCATATCCCAAATCACTTTTCTTTACACACCTTAGATAAATGGTGTGATAGAAAGGAGGTACCACAATTTTTTCGACATGGTGAGATCAATGATGATTCATGTGATTATTCCATTATTCTTTTAGGGATATGCGTTACAAACAGTGGAACACATAAAAAACCAAGTACCAACTAAATTAATAAATGGTATTCCATATGATGTATGGTGTGGAATAAAATATATGCTATCAAATTCATGTATTTGGGGAAGCGATGCATTTTTAACGCCTCTTCTGGTAACAAACTTTCACCCCGACGCACAAAGTGTACCTTTGTTAGATACCCCATGGAAACAATGGGATTTTAACTATAAAACCCCTCATAAAAAAGGTTATAGTGGTAAGAAAAACCATATTTATTGAGAGGGAGAAAATATCCTTAATAGATAGTCGGATCAAGATAGAATTTGACGATGTCAATGCTGATGGTACAAAATAGTTGGTACAAGAATAGATTTCACAAAGCCCCACTGACGAATAACTATTCCAGAGACACAAGAACTATGTAGGAGTACAAGAGAGGTTAGAGAACCCGAATGAAATGGTTTTATTGATACTGAGTATGGTAACTCATTTGTAGATGATAATAATAATCCTCAAACCTACAAAGAAGTAGTAAGTGGTATAGATGCTTCCAAGTGGAATGAAGCTCTGAATTCAGAAATGGATGCCATGTACCAAAACCAGGTCTGGATTTTGGTAGATCTTCCAGTAGATGTAAAGCATGTTGGTTGAAAATAGGTATTAAAGAAGAAAATTTAAATGGAAGGAAAATTCAGTACATATAAGGAATGACTAGTTTTCAAAGTGTTCAAGAAGCATTAAGTCATTGACTATGAGGAAACCTTTTCACCAGTTTCAATGTTGAAATCCATCAAAATTTGATTGGCCATTGCTGCTTACCATGATTATGAGATTTGAAAAATGGATTCCAAAACAACCTTCCTTAAAGGGAACCTTCAAGAAGATGTCTACATTACACAACTAGAAATTTTTATGACTCCAAAGGATGAAAATAAGGTACAAAAGTTACAAAAATCCATTACTGGGCCTAAGTCAAAGTACATTAATTGATAAGATACTGAAGATATTCAATATGGATCAATCCAAGAGGGGATTGTTTCTAGTGTAACATGGTATTCATATTTCCATGAAAATGTATCCTAAAACACATGAGGTGAGAAAGATAATAGCCAGGACTCCATATGAATAAGTTATTGGGTTATTCATGTATTCCATGCTATGTACTAGGCTTGATGTCACCTATGCATTCAGTGTGGTTGACCGATATCAAGCTGACCCAGGTGACTACCATTGGATGGAAGACAAGACTATTATAATGTATCCGAGGTATACTAAAGATATGTTCATGTTTTATAGAGGTGATGAGGAACTAGTAATTAGAGGATTTGAAGATGCTAGTTTCCAGACTGATTAGGATGTCAAGATGTCCCAATCGGAATACATCTTCACTTTGAATGGACATGCTATGAGTTGGAAGAGCTTAAAGTAGAGTGTGATTGCAGATTCTACAGTAGAGTCTGAGTATATCACAACTTCTAAGGTAGGTAAAGAAGCAGTTTTAATTTAAAGATTTGTCCAAGATCTATTTGTGGTACCTAGTAGGAAAGATACCATTACACACTATTGTGATAATACTACAGTGGTGGATCTTGAAAAAGATCCAAGGTCACATCAGCAGACAAAGAAAATAGTTTGGAAGTATCTTATCTTAAGGGATTTTTCTCAAAGAGGTGATGTTGAAGTGAGTGGTATTTACATAAAAGACAATGTGGAATAACGCTTGACTAAAGCATTGACTTAGTTGAAACATGATCACCATGTGAGGTCAAGAAGACTGAAATTCGGTTGCAGTTGGCTCTAGTCCAAGTGGGAGTTTGTAAGAGTTGGTGTCCTAGATCCAACTAGTTATACTTTCATTACATGAATATTTAATATATCTTGAAATTAAATGTATTACTACATATTGTTAATTATTCTTCATGACTATAATGTAATATTATCCTAGAGTATTTGTTGCATTGATAAGGCCATGACAGTTCCCCTCTATTATGAGAACCTTGAAATGATATAAAAATATTCTTAAAAATATTTTTTTGTGGTTGAATGACATATATTATAGGAAACATAGTATACATATCGTTAGGTACGAGTAATCACAATTATTTGAGACTTCCTATCATTAAGTTTGTACTTGGTAATCTCCAAGATGAGATATTATAAGAACATACCCGCCAGTAGGAATTCCAAATATTTTGGTGTCGTAGGATATTCCTATCTGCGAGCGTGTGTAATAGTCCAAGAATTTTATATTATCATTACTATGTGTCACAACTCACATGCTTTGATTTACTGACGAAAACTATCATTCCATATGTTGGTGGGAAGTAGGGTGTGTTAGGTGTGTCATGAGTGGCATGTTATTAATGGAGAAGTCAAGGAAGGATTTTTCCACTCCATTTATGGAAGTTGATATCTATTCCCTTTGATTGAAATAGAATTTTCAGGAAAAATTCCATATCCATGGTGTAATAATGAGTTTATTTTAGGTAGCCAATGAATGACGTATCAAGCACAAAGGTTGATGACACTATCATGAAACTTTCTTGATGAGATACTGAGACAAATGGATTATATTACAATGTGATCGTTCATATTTGGATGTCATTGTTGTGACATTAATTTCTTTCTCTTGGGTGCCTTGACTCATTTCTAGATAGTACTCTTGGACTTTTGACAAGCTCACCTAATTCCAATGAGAATGAATCCTAGAGGGTCTCACACTGAGTGTTTCTGGTGGTCTTGGTTAAATTCTATTTGAATTTAATTAATGGAATAAATATTATTCTACAGAAAGTGGAAAAAATTTATTCAATTTAAAATGATTTCAAAAACTAAATAAATATTTTTTAACTAGATTACTGGTAAAATATATTTATTTATTTTATTGAAAATTTAATAAATAGTTATTTACAAGTTTTTAAAATAAATATTTATTTAAGATAAGAAATTACTTAATTATTTATTTGGGTGTTCAATAAATGGAAGTGGAGATTGATTAGACCAAGGCTAGTCCGATTGTAAAATAATTATTTACCAGAGGTAAATAATTATTTAACTAGTTGTAATAAGCTAAAATATTAATAAAGCCTTTATTATTTTGTGAGGTAGAATTTTAATTATAATTTCATTTGTGCATGTTAGCGCACCATAAATAATGACGCGATATTATTGTTAAAATCATGGGTTTTCTCTAAGGTTATGAATGTATTTAATTGACATTACACAATTAAATATTATAATTGAATCCCTATGTCGATAAATAGACATGTACGTCTATTTTTCAATATACAGAAGTACACCCCCAGTGAATTGATAATTTTTGAGCTAGGGGATTTCTGGATCAAATCCCTTTCCTGTCCCTCTCAATAATGAGAGACATTATTCAAGAATGAAGAATAAGTGATCAGGAACGTCTGACACAAGACACTTTCTTCACTACGCTAGCACCCGAAGAATGAGTCGTATCAATCAGAGGCCATTATAGCACATGTGGATCGCCTCTAGAGGGATTTGGTTTTGGATCCGTGAAAGCACAATGAGACAATCTAGAAAGGTCATTCTAGACGATCAATATCATCAATGAAGAATGTACTGAAGAACCAAGTATTCTTTTCTTTATGAAATTAATTATAAACATGATGTTCCAAATCCTCTCCAAAGGTTTCGGGCCTCTTCCATATTTATCTTAACATTTGATTCTATTCATTGGAGACTGACATTCATCGTCATATTGATCCCGGAATAATCATTGATCATGGTAAAAATTTATGTTGGGTGTCTTCCTAACCGCGCTTCTAGAGTTTGAAGAACCTATAGTTTCTACACATTATTTTGTATCACAAAATTTTATTATAAATATTTAAACACTACCTCAAAATATGGAATTAGAACTAGTTGTGAAGATAGAAAATGGGGAAATTATTGTCTCCCAAAAATATTACTCATCCCATGTTCAAATTTATGGGACGAATTTCCCAAAAAACTATATGATACTCACCTTATAATAATTCCATACTACTCGAGGCATGTATTATATTTCCTTGTATTGATCCAACATAAATTGGAGAGAGAAGGAAATCAACCTATGTATCTTGAATCACCCTAGGATTCTATACAACAACAAGGATGAGGATGAATATTCTTTGGTACCAATATCTCAAGTATGGAAATTACTTCTTTTTGAGAAGGAATATCTAGATAAAATGATTGATAGTTAATAAAATATCATCCTTGAAGACATGCCCAATTTGAGGGAAGCCACTAATGTGTTTCCCAAAGAATTTCATGGTCTTCCTATAAGAAGGGAGGAAATTGTTTCAATGTATATTATACATGGAGATTTATTGATATCTATCACTCTATATAGAATGGTTGTTGTTTAACTCGAGGAGTTAAAGAAGAAACTATAAGTGAATATGGGTAAAGGTTTTATATGCCCAAGTGCTTCACAATGGGTTCATAGGTCTTCTATTTCAAGAATAAGGATGTATCAATGCACATCTACATTGATTGTTATGATATAAATTAGCTCATAATAATTAACAAGTATCCTCTTTCATATATTGGTGAATTATTTGATCAACTACATGGATCCCAATAATTCTCCATGGTGTGTATTCATAAAAGATATTTCCAACTAAAGGTGAAGAATGAGGATATACCCATGACCAATTTTTGTACAAGTTATGAGAACTATGAGTTCATAGTGATGCCATTTAGACTCACTAATTCTCCCAAAATATTCATTAACCAGATGAATACATTCTTTGGGGATTACATCAAAATATTTATGGTATAATTTCTATATGATATTCTTATCTACTCCAAAAGAATTTAAGAATATGATGAGAATTAGAATTTTATACTCAAGGCTATTTGAAGTGCCTGTTTTGATGGATAATAAATGTGAGTGTTTTTTGTATAAAGTAACTTTTTTGAGAAATTTTATGTAAGAACCCGAATCTTCATTTCATGTATGGATCATTATTTTAGGTGTTTTTGAGAAAAAGGGAAGAATTTGGAAAATTTATGAGTACACGTCATGTACCCGGTAGCTGTGGGTGGCCATATACAGGCCATATAACGGCTGAGTACATGTCCCTATGTGGTGACCTAGATACCAAATAAAGCGGGGGTTGGTTAAGGCATGTACACAGTGTGTACATTAAATGAACACACCCAGTACTTTTATTTTTTTGTTCAATCAGACTAGGGTCACATCTAATCCCCATAATCATCTTCTTCTAACCTCATATCATCCAGGAATGACCAAGAGAGAAGATTCTTATCTGAGCCATCAATTTTTCCTCCAGTATTTGAATCAAACACCTTCAGTTGAGTTGGAATCGCATCGGTGAGTCCTTTCTTCTAGAGCCTCTACTCTTGATTTATATTCTTTCCTGAGATTTTAGAGGTTGAGCATTTTTTGACATGTTTATAGATCTAGGAAATTCTATGTTGGTTCAAAGGCTGAGGTTAAAATGCACTGATCATACAACATCAAGGTAGGTGGTTTGTTCCTTTCAGTAGTTGTCTTTGAATTATATGTGTGAAAAGTGCGAAATACCCTAGTTTAGGGTATTGCGTGTTTTGGAAATTTAACCCTATTTGATGCCTGTTGTGGTTTGTCTGATTGAGAAAGGGTTTTAATTATGAGTAATGATTATTAACTTGATTATGGATTTTTTTTTCATGTTTGTTTGATATTTGCCGTTGGGTCTAGAACTAACTGTTAGACTATTATTTTTTCCATGCCTAGTGCTGTTTGGATGGAGTTGATATTATATGAGTTGCTTGTGTTATGCATTTTATCTTCTTAGCCTTGTAGTAGTTGAGATTACATTGGCTGATGGATATTGTTTTTTCATGGTTGTATTACACATGTTTGTGAGAACCTGGCGTAGTTAGACCATAGGGGGAATTGACGTTGAGGGATTCCCTAGACTGTTTGTTGTACTTTTCACATTACGAGACCATAAGGGGGACTAACCGTGAGTGCTCCCTTAGAGTGTCTATAGTATACCGTTATAAGAACACATGGGGGAATTGAAATTGAGTGCTTCCTTAGAGAGTCTATCGTATACTATTAAAATACCACACGAGGAATTGACGGTGTGTGCTTCCTTTGAGATCCTTTTTATTTTGTGAGACTAAGGGGTCAGACCATGTGAGGCTTCCCAATGGGGTATTTATATCCTTATTGATTTAAGGATAATTTAAACTAGAGGGGTTATACATTGAGAAAATTTCCCTAATGTTGATTGTGAATGATTGATTTAATAATTTATATATGTAAATGAATGTATTTTGGAAAAGTGGGATTGTTTACTTTTGAGTACTTTCTTATTTATTACTTCATTTATGCATATTTCCTGCTATATATGTTCGCTGATAGTTAGGCATAGTTCTTTTGGTGTTTTCCTACTCAGATTCATCTCACAACCTATTTGGGTCATGCTTTTTGGTCCAAACCGATCATATGGTCACATGTGTTGATAAGGGAAAGTGACTTTCGTCATTAGGTACATGATTGTTGTGGAGCTAGAGAGTATGGGACCATGCTGATGCATATAATGCTATAAGAGTTTACATGTTTTTTTGTACTTTGGTTTAGTACTATATTTCAATCATATTTACTTTTTTGGTTTCTTCCCTAGACATATGTGACATTCATCATTTATATATGTGCTCTAGTTGTTATTTACTTTCAGTCATCCATTTTTTACTTATTTAATGGCATTACTAATTTTGTTGTTGTATATTATTGGCATTCTATTGTGTTACTCTTCCAATGAGGGAATATTTACCCAATTATCACACCCAAGGACCTCGCTTCTAGTTGGCAGCCTCTAGTGTTTGGGGAAATGCGCTTGAGACCATGTGACCAACCAGGTATGGGGGAACCTTTAGGCGAAACGTGGAACCATGAAATTACAAAGTGGTATTAAAGGGATTATTTTCTTATTTGACTTGTTGTTTGGAGCCTATATACAGGGATTAGAAGGAATAGGTAGTTGGTAAGATTCTGTGCTTGGGAATTGCTATCCAATGTACAGGGAAATGCCAATATGCCTCAAATATTGAAAGTTTTAGGTTTTTCCAATTAGTACAGTTGATTTGATTTCACCATTGGGTGATTCACATGTTTTCTATGGTTATCATTGATATTATTGTGGTTATATTTCTGTTTCAACCCTATGAGATGAGGGTATTCCATCTCATTCATCATATAGTAACTTTTTATAAATCACAAGTCATGCATTCTTGTCATGCCATTTAGGGTGCATTCCTTATTTTATGTTGTTGTGATAAATGTTTTCCTTGATATGCATGCTGTTTTGATAGATGAAATGATAAAATACATGATATTTTGATAGGGTATTTTAAAATTTTACATTTTATTTGAATGGGTGCCAAACTTTGGTACCTGAGATGTTATAGACCCTCTTGGATCTGAATTTTGTGGATCATATTGGACTTTAACTAAATTCTGCCATGATATGACATGATTATAATGCCCAGATTTGATTCGCGGGGAGTATGGGCCCATAAGGATTAAAGTTCGACACTTTAATGTTTTTTCATTATTTTATGGGGTTCCAGAGTAGTTTATGAGGCATACTGTTCGAAAAAACCAAGAATACATGGTGTGTGATGATGAATAAGTGCCATGTATCCTTCTGTTTGGGAAGAGAATGCTTTTCTTAAGTACACACTGTGTACTATTTTTACACGCTATGTATTCCTTGACTGTGTGACTAATTGTGTAGGTAGAGACACAAGTTTTTGGAAACGTGGGTAGAATACATCGTGTATTGGAAGTGCACATCGTGCTAAAGAGTCTATGTATCCGGCCGTGTGACTAACAACACGGGTGGATAAAACATCTATTGTACATGTCATGTCCCATTATTACATGCCATATAGAGTCGATCGTGTCTCCAACCATGTGACTAATAACACATGGGGTTGCAACTTAAGTGTACATGCTGTTTTAAGGTTTAACACACCATGTAGTTTTGTTCTAAGAGAACTCTATGGTTTATCCTTATAGAGGATCTTGGGCAGGGGGAATGATTCAAGTACACACCGTGTTAAAGTAGAACACGTGGTGTGTATGGGGTGTTACATGACCAAGGTTGGCATAAGTACAAGCCCATGTAAATGATTAAGGGAACACATCGTGTAGGGGTCATACACACCATGTATCCATGTTTTGAAAAATAACATCATTGTTTTCTTTATCATGTTCATTCTTGAAGTTCTAAGTTTCACTCCTTGATAATATTAAACTGTGGTGTGTGCTTGACATTGCAGATTCATGCCACAAAGAAATCCTCTAGCTTTACGCCAGATACATGGCAATGATCAGACACCAGACATGGTAGACCAGGGACTACCATTAGGAACTCCCGTCGTGCCCTTCTTAGCACCATCTTTCATTCCGGATACAGGTGTCGATGAACAGTTCCGATAAATATTAATGAGTTTTATGAAGACCTTCAAGGGAGCACCAAATCTTGCCCCATCTATGGCAGAGTTGATGTAGGGTTTTTAGAAGAAACATCCTTCCACTTTCTTAGGAGATAGAGGACCTCAGGATGCAATGTCATGGTTAGAATCCATTTTGTCTTTCTTTGAGCATCTCGAGATGCCTCCAAAGAGGAGGGTGAAGCTCAATATGTTCATGTGTTTGGATTCCTCCAAGAGATGGTGTGATGTGATATCATAGGTGGGATACCAATGAGTTATGGGTTGGGATGAGTTCCAACAGACCTTCTATGACTACTTCTACTAGTAGACTTTTTTAGGCTGATCATGCCCAAGAGTTCATATGTTTGGAGAAGGGTACAGTCTCATTCATGTAGTATTTTTATAACTTCATAGAGATGCAGTGCTTTACAACCATTCTAGGGGGTGATGAGTTATTTCTAGTGAGAAATTTTGAGGATGGTATGGGGCATGTCATATGATATTATGTGAACATCATCAGGTTGACTTCCATAACATATATAGTCAACTAGGCACTAATTATAGAGTACAACCTGAGGGATTATGGAGCTATGGGCTAGGGCGGTATAGTATCCAGAGTTGGTGCCCTTCTAACTGATAGTAGGAAGAGCCATAGGGAGTCGACATGTGGAGATCCGAATAAGCGGGATACGCCTTCATGTATCCAGGAGGTATGCTACCAGTGTGGGAAGAGCGGCTATACAAGGCCACATTTCTTGAGAGACCCAATTGAGTATCGATCTTGTGATAAGATGGGTCATATTCAACATTTCTGTCAGTTGTTTTCACTAGTAGCTGGTGATAGATGATCCGTTTTGACTCCTCATGTTGAAGCAAGACCACCAGTCCCACATAAGACTAGGGGCTAGAGTTATTTAGATTTTTCAGGTAATGGTGGTGGTCATGGTTGTAGTGGTAAGAAATAGGGTTTTTGAAAGCCGTAGGGTGGATCAAATCAGGGGTCTCAAATATCTTCACAGGGCCACAACGTAGGTCATTCCTTTTCTCTGGAGCATACTCAACAAGAGCAGGATCCAAAACCCTCCATGGTAAGAGGTAAAATTTTGGTTGCCTCAGTTTTAGATTCTTCTCTTTTCAATATAGGGGCTTCCCATTTCTTTATATCTGAGTCTGTTTTGGAGTTTCTTTGGGATTTGTATCTTTACTTCTACTAATATATTGACACTGGAAACTCCGTTGGGGACTAGAAAAGCTAGTGTACGTCATTTCATGGAGTTCCTTATTGAGGTTGGTGGTTGTCATGTCTTATGCGACCTTTATGTCTTAGAGATGATGAGATATGATATCATTCTTAAAAAGGTCTGGTTATTTCCCTTCCAGGATTTTGTTGATTGCTATCACCGTATGGTGAGTTTCACATCACTAGAGGGCATATTGATTCTACAAAAAGGAAAATGGAATGTCTAGGTGAGAAGAGATGGTGTAGAGACCCAAT
Organism: Viscum album; assembly: GCA_963277665.1. Taxonomy (NCBI): domain Eukaryota; kingdom Viridiplantae; phylum Streptophyta; class Magnoliopsida; order Santalales; family Viscaceae; genus Viscum; species Viscum album. The sequence goes on along the minus strand of OY728159.1, from coordinate 1,140,109,961 downwards.
CTTGAAGTACATGGACATTACATTAATTTTTTATAATACTTAATACATGATAAAAACAGATGCCCAAATACCGTATTAGTTTTGTGTCATTGTATAATCGGAACACAAACATCGAACATGGTGAAAGATCTTCAAAATCTCCCATAAAGATCTTCCCCATTTTGTTTTCCTATATAAAACATTTCTTTATATCTTGGAGAAAAGAAAACATAAAAAGGGTGGTCTCAAATTCTCAATAAGGGAAAACATGGAGAACGTAAAACAAACCATAAAATTTTGAACGTAAAAACATGAACATAAATTTTAAACATCAAAATATTGAACAATGACATAAATCTTCATAGTGTGTAATTCATGGATCATAATGAAAAATTAATCTTGATAAAATCGCATTGTCATAAAACATGTAATTATGGGAAACTAAGAAGAACATAACATGATTTATATAGTAGCCATTGCATTGTATCCAATACCTTCATAGTGGACAACGTCCATTACTGAACAGGGTTTACATGTCATTCTAGCCATGTATTACTGAACCAAATTTACTTGTCATTAAAGCCCTACATTACTAAACCAAATATACTTGTCATTCCAGTCATGTTTCTCTCATGAGACATAAATCCTTACTCAATGAATTGGAGGGAGATATACGACCCACTCATCTCATAATGAAATCATTCTTATATGTGCCACAAAAACATAAATCATTCATTATAGTATAACCCAGGAAAAAAAATCGGTTTCTTATATATCATTCTATCATAAAAAAATCCATAATAAGATCATTATGTAATTAACACAATAAAATCATTATAAAAAGAGGTATAGAAACATAACCCTATTTTAAGAGTGTCATCTAAGATGTAAAATATTTTTGGTAAAACACTTGAACTTTTTCCTGAGGAAAATATCCTTTCTTCTTCAAAAACATTTTCTTTTCTCAAAATTCTGCACAATTAAAAAAAATAATTTTGTTGAAAATAAACATGAAATACTATAGAGTAAGATTCATGGAAATAAGGCATTCTAAAACCATTAAAATTCATTCATTCCATATAAGTTAAAAAAACATTCTCCTCATAATTTTTTCTGAAAAACTCAAAAAAGTACCAAGTATGGTAAACAAAAGAATGATTCCGTCAATACCATGTAGTAAAAGTCAAAAGAAATAAAAATGACTTTAAACATACGTAGAAGAATAGAAATTTTTTATAAAAACATTTTTAGAAAACATTGACAAGGATTATAAATATAACCCTTGTAGATATATACATATAAACAATCTCAGATAAAAATGAGATTGAAAAATTATCCCTTACCGTAGGTCTGATTTCGTCCACATGTGTCCAAAAACCCGGTATAGTGGGTTTAAAAATATTATTAACTTTTATTAGAAATAGAATAATATTTCTTATATCATATATGATTTACTTATTACTTTATTTTACACGTTCATTTTTCAATTCCATGTTAAAACAACGTTTTGTGTAATAATCGTTTCATTTATCATAAATGTTTGGACTTGTTATTATTCATATGATTACTTATATCATGATTTAATTACTTATAGAATTTAATAAATGATTTATAAATATCTTATATATTAAGTATATAAATATATATATAAGAGATAGATAAATGAAATGAAATACACCGTTCATGGAGACAGTAGGTCGTACGTACACATGAATGTTGTTTTCATTTTCTTATTTAATTGGATAGAAGTAAGTAAATGACATATATATATATATAAATAAATCTTGTAGAATTATTATGTATTATATTTCATTATTATTTATTATATATACTTTATAATAATTCTTGAATGGTTAACATCGAGAATGAATCTCATTGCGTCAGGGAGACGGTAAGCTGTATGTACTTACGAGCGATGATATCGTTCCAATAATTGTTGAATTGTATTGAATTGGATGGTGTATAATATCTACGAATTTTTATAATGTTATAATAATAATATATACTTATGATTTACCCCATTATACCTATCCATGTAGGGTGGTGGTGAAAAACAGATCACACCACAACGTGGAGATGGTAATCTGTACGTACACACGCGCAGTGATTTGATTTTTTGTGGGATGGATAAAAGGTGAAATATGATTGTTTCAAATTTATAATAACATATAATTATATGAGTTATAATGATTTCATTACTTTATAATGAAATTAATAAATTAGAGGAAGTAGAAAAATAAATAAATTTGAATGAATTGGTATAAGAGATTACATATTTCCTGATGTGCCCCCATTAAATTTCTTCTTAGGGTAAAAGAGTTGGTATTTTGAGAAGACCAGGACCTCTAGAATTTTACTAGAGAATTTTATAAGGTAAATGGGAAGGTTTTGGCCAAGCTTGAAGGCTAAAACTGGATTGAAGATGAGAGGAATGAAGTTCCATTTTATAAGAGAGGAGAGGGTCACTTTAAGAAAGTTCCAAAATATTAATTTATTATAAATTCAATTCTGATTTAAAATGGAATAAAAATTGTTTAATTCTAATATGAGATGATTTTGGTTCGAATAAAAATCATACAATAAGTTTTTTGACATGTTTTTAATAATTTTTTAATCCTTATCTTTTTGGTTTTACCCTTATTTTACACTTTTTAATCTTACCGTGATATCATGTTCTTCACACATTGTGGGTTAATGTAATTACCATATCATATCAAACAACCAAGAAAAAGTTATTTATGACATATTTGGACTTATATTAACCATTTGGAATAATCTTATAGTTTTAAAAATTTAATATCATTTAATAAAATATTTTATTGTTTAAGTTATGAATTGTGTCAATTTTGGACACTATTCATACTTGACTTTTTTAAAAATTCATAAAAACCACATTACTTCAAAAATAAGACTTAATATTATAGATAATTTGTCAATAGAATCTTGAAAATTCGTGGATGACATCAAAAGGACCAAATCACAATTGGTTTAATATTTATAAATTCATTTATTTGAATCCTTTATTAATAAAGCAATCATTGTATCATCCTCATGTCATATTTAAATTTATTTATTTAAATTACAACAATTTAAAATAAATTATAATGATGTAGAAATTTTTTTATCATTATAATGAATATTTATAGTCTAATAATCACTTATATAACCCCATATAAAAATTGTTTTAGTAAAAGACATATGTTTAGGTTATATTTTCCTTAACATTAAATTAAAAGTAACTAAATGTCATTTTTACTTACAAGTGGCTCCATGTGGTGCCAAAATCGACCCAAGGATTCCCATGGTCAAACATGTATCATCCAATAGGGTTAGCACACATTCTAGGGTAATTTAATATTATTATAATATTATTTTTTACCCTTATTTACCAGATTTACCCATTAACAATGGTAAATAAAATATTTACTGAAGTTACAATTCATAATGTCCAAAAATAAAAAGTACCTATTTAAATAATTTCAACCTTTTTATTCGATATATGGAATAAATTTTTCCAAATTCAAAACAAAAAATTTTCAATAATTAATTTAAAATTAATCCTGTTGTTGAAAAAAATGAGTTTTTGTTTAAAACAATGCAAAAGATTGAAATGTGTTTACATATGAATTAAATGTAAAATTAATGATAATGAGATAAATAATATTAAATGGTAAAAATATTTTCTATATATACTTTAAAACCATTCAATATTATATTTTAATCATTAAAATTTTCTCGAGGGAAAAAAGTTGTTTTAAATTAAAATTTAGCATATTTTTTTTATTCATCAAAATAAGAAAGTTATCAAAAAGATATCAATAAATTATCCAAATTAAATTTTTATATCATTATTCCGAAGAATAAGTTTATTTTTTCAAATTGAACTTATAATCGTGTCACAAACAAGATTTAAAATGGGCGTTCCATTAAAAGGTGACAAAACTCCATTTTTTCAAAAATACTTATTTTATTCAAAAAATTTATTTTTTCCTCATACCATTTGTAAGATGAATGATAATGTTATATAAAATTAAAAATGTTGTTAATACCATTCATAACATGTATTTATGAAATAATTTTATAATATATCATTTTTTAGTAAAACTCGTTATTGCATACAACGCAAGCTATCGATGAAGGCCGACCTTGCGTTTAACGCAAGACACGTAAGTGTTGTGTGTAGTGAAATATTTCATTGGTGTTGTGTATAACATAATCCATACTTAGTTTATTTATGCATTGAGAAAAATATGTACTCGGTGTTGTGTGAAATTAATTCTATCAAAGAAACTTGAAATTGTGTGTAACACAAAAAAATGGTGTTGCGTATACTGCAAGATAATACGGTGTTGTGTATAGTTCAAGCTAATATTGTTGTAGCATAAAACACAATACATCAAAGAAATTAAAAATAATATATCTCATAAAATCATGGGGTGTTACAGTTGGACTCGAGCATCATGGGTTTGAAGGAGTTACATCCCAGATTGATTATTTGTATCTTGATGACTAGAGGACATCACAGATGGACTTTCCTCTAATGGAGGATCGTTTCAAGGATGTTTTTTCAGATGAATTTTCAGATTTACCTCAGGAGAAAGTAGTTGATTTCTTTATTGAGAATGTGCTTTGAGCGCCACTGGTGTCCATTCCTTCTTATAGGATGGCTACACCAGAGTTATAGGGTCTCAAGAAGCAGTTAGAGGAGTTACAAGAAAGGGGTTTCATCTGACCCATTTCTTCTCTTTGGGGTTCGCCTGTCTTGTTTGCGAAGAAGTCAAACAGTACCCTTAGACATTGTGTGGATTATCAAAAGCTGAACAAGTTGATGGTCAAGAATAGATATCCTTTGCTAAGGATTGATGATATATTTGATCAGCTTCGAGGAGCTCGGGTGTTCTCAAAGATTGACTTGAGATCTGTTTATCATCAGTTGTGCGTGAGACAATTTGATATACCTCTTACAGGCTTCCGGAGTCGGTATGATCTATACGAGTATGTGGTTATGTTGTTCGGTCTCCCGAACACGCATAAAGTTTTTATGGCACTGATGAGCCGAGTGTTCCATCCATACTTAGACCCCTTTTTACTGGTTTTTGTGGACGATATCTTAGTATACTCTCACACTCAACATGACCATGCTACCCATCTTGAGAGAATTTTGAGTACACTAATAGAGAATCAGTTATATTCTAAGCTATCAAAATGCCACTTTTGGATAGACTAGATTCACTTCTTAGGTCATTTTTTCTTAGATACAGGAGTATCAGTAGACCCAGAGAGAGTGAGAGTAGTATTTTCTTGGGAGAATATGAAGAATGTCTTTGAGGTCCAGAGTTTTCTAGGGATAGATGGTTTCTACTAACATTTTATATAGGATTTTTCATGCTTAGCAGTGACACCGACATGCCTGACTAAGAATTGTGTGAAGTAATTGTGGACATATTTCTGCAATTTAGCTTTCTAAAAGATAAAAGGGAGGAAGAATTCATCACCAATACTAGTTTTTACAAATCTAGGAAAGAGTTATATTTTTTACTTTGATGCATCAGGTATCCGGATGGGAGAATATCTTATGCAAGGGAAAGGAGTTATTGCATACTGGTCTCGGCAGTTGAGGCCACATGAGAGGAATTACCCAACACACGATCTTGAGTAAGATATTGTTGATCATGCCTTATGCTGTTGGATAAATTACCTTATGGGAGGGAATTTTTTAATGTACACTAACCACAAAAGTCTCAGGTATATATTTACTCAATGTGATTTAAATTTGAGACAACGAAGTTGGGTTGAGTACCTTCAGTCTTTTGACATTGATCTTTATTACACACTATGGAAAGGCAATGCAGTGACTGATGCGTTGAGTAGGAGGACTCTAATGAAGCCACTTCAAGAGGCCAATAGTGAGTGGAAGCTTATGGATATGTTTTTAGAGATGCATTTAGAGGTGCACGACGGATAGGGGTAGATGTTTCTTTCTTCTATAGTTGTTACCTCTACTCTACTTGATTCAGGGAGAATGAGGAATCTATCAGATTCTAAAGGCCTAGTTCTATGAGAGATTGTGTGAGGAGAAGACCCTACTCTTCGATGGATCATAGGCGAGGATACGATCTTTCATTTTCATGGGCGAGTGTGGATGTCAGTAGAAAAACATGAGAATATTTTTTGGTATTTTCATTCCTTAGTTTGGGAAGTTCATCATGGTGTATCCAAGATGTATCAAGATCTACACTATCAGTATTAGAGGACATGTATGAAGAGATATGTTTCTAGTTTTTTCATGAATTTTTCCACCTTTCAGTAGGAGAAGGTCGAGAATCAGTTACTAGTTGGGCTTTTTACAGTAGTTACCCATTACTGAGTGGAAGTGGAATGATGTTGCGATGGATTTCATGACATTTTTACCAATGTTGCCTCAAGGGAATGATGCAGTTTGCATTGTCATTAACAGACTCATGAAGGTTTCACACTTTCAACTGATCAAGGAGACCTTTAATGTTGATGAGATTGGAAGGTTGTACATCCGTGAGATTGTACGATTGCATAGGGTTCCTGTAACAACACGGAAGTATTATTTTTAATTTATTTAATATCTTGTGTTGTATGTTGCACCAAGATTATCTTGCGCTATAGGCAACACCGTATTAACTTGTAGTATACGCAACACAATTCTTGGATCGTGTTATACACAATTTCAAGTTCATTTGATAAAAGTTATTCTACGCAACATTGAGTGTATATATATATATATATTCAATGTATAAATTAAATATGGTTGAATTCTGTTATACGCAACAACAAAGGATTCTTGCACTACACGCAACCCTGACTTGGCTTTCATTACAGGCAATCACGACTTTCCTCGATAGCGTGTGTTGTACGCAATACCGAGTTTCACTAAACAACGATATATTGTTATAATATTATTATGGACTAGCTGTTATGAATAGTATTTACTACATTTTGAATTTTATAACATTATTATTCATCTTACACATTTTCTAGAATATGTTATGAGAACAAAATAAATGTTTCGTGTAAAATATGTATTTTTCAAAAATTTCACTTTTCCCGCCTTTTGATGACGCACCCACCTTAAATCTTGTTTTTGACATGTCTATAAGTTCAATTTGAAAAAAATAAAATTCTTCTTTGGAGTCTGGATATAAAAATTTACTTTGGATAAAATTTTCATATTATTCTGATAACTTCCATATTTTAATGAATAGTAAAAACACACTATATTTTAATTAAAAACAACTTTTTTCATCGTAATAATTTATATGGTTATATTACCTTTTTAATTGGGTTTAAATTTTAATTAGAATATATTTTTACCATTTAATCCAATGTTGGTCATTGGAATTAATTTCACTTTGAAATTGGATATAAACAAGTATCAATCTTTTGATAGTTATTGTTTCTTAAAAAACACGCTATTTGTTTTGATAACGGGAATTAATTTTAAAATTAATTAATGCCACTTCTATGTTTTGAATTTGGAAAAATAGACATCAATTTTGAATTCGGAATATCAAATAATTCTTAGGCTGAATTTTTGGTATTTTTCTGAAAAACTGCAATTTTCGATGAATAGTGAAACCACTTAGTGGTAGTTAAAAAACTGACTTTTTTAATTTAAACTTAATTTTACCGCTTCTTTGAGTGGAATTTCGAAAATACGAGAGTCAAGGTTAATATCAAGGACTAAAATTTGATTCAATGAGATGACAATAATTTTTGGTGAATAGTAACTTTTTATTTATTTTTTACCATGGTTAAAAGTAAATAGGGTAATTAAGGGTAAAAATGATATTATTATTACCCTAACAGAGTCCTAATTCTTTTGGATAAGTATAATTCGACCAAAAACAACCTTAGGAATATAATATGACCATTTAGGTCCACTTGGATTAGATTATGACATTTATTATTAATTTATTTAAAGAATGGTTAAAATAGTTAAAATAAAAGTTTAATAAGTAAATCATTTTTAATATAGGTTTATACATAAGATAAATTCGACTATAAATATTAATTAGAAATCTAAAACGATTTCCTACATAATTGAATTTTTTTATAATTTTTATACATTAAATAATTTAATTTATTTACGACACAAAGATGATACAGTAATTATGTTATTAATGAAATATTGACATAATTGATGTTATAAATACCCAAATAAATATAATTTGATACTTTTTATGAATTTCACTAATTTTATAGGTTAATATTACATGTTAATTTTGATTTAAGTAACTTTTTTCGAACTAATAATTCTGTTATGATTTTCAAAAAAATAAATTACCAAATAGTGTCAAAATTGACATAAAATAGTTTTTAAAACAAATATTATATTATTAACTGTTATTTTATTCATAAAAATCTAAGGTTCGGCCAAATGACTTAGATAAGGTTATATATATTATTAATAAACAACTTGGGGTTCGTTTGGCTTGTTATAGTAAGTTTATTAACCTTATAGTGTAAGAAAACAAGAAGACACGGTAAAAGTAAAATTATTTAACTTAAGGTTAAATCTAAATGATAAGGTTAAAATAGAAATCTAAACTTGTCTAAATTCTATTGGATGAGAGGATTTAGACCCATAACCATATTAGCTTAGAAATAAATCAATTTGGAGCTATTAAAAACCGAATATGACTTTATAATAAAATAATATTTTTGGTTTTTCCAAAGGGTCCCCTCTCCTCCCTTATAAAAGGGCACCTCCTCCCTCTCTTCCTCAGACCACTTTGAGCCTTCAAGCTCGGCCAAACCCTGAAATATTATCTTCTCCACTTCCATAGAAACATCCTATAGGTTTTGGTCTTCTTCGAAGACCAATTTTAGTGCCCTAAGAGGAGGTCTCAAAGAGGCGTTTCAAAGAAGAGGTAATGTCCGTTACCGATTCTTTCAACATTATTTTTTATTCCACTTCTTCTTCTTTAGTTGTTTAATTATGAAGTAATAAAATAAGTATAACTCATATACTTATATGTTATTATAAGTATGAGACAACCCTATTTCACCATCAATCCATCCTATGGAAAACGAAATCGCCATGAGTGCGTACGTACGGAATACCGTCTCCACGCCATGGTGAAATCTGTTTTTTCACCAACACCTTACATGGATGGGTATAGGGGTGTAAAGAATAACTATATATGGTTATTATAACATCATACTGATTCTGATATATTATACCGTCCACTCCAATTTTATTCAATAATTATGGGAATGATATCATCGCTCGTACGTACGTACGGACTACCGTCTCCACGACGCGATGAGATTCATTCTCCATGCTAACTATTAATGAATGATAATAAAGTTTATATAATGAATAATAATGAAATATATGAAATAATAATGCTACTGGATTTATATATATATATATATATGTATGTCATCTATTTAGTTTCATTCAATTCAATAGGGAAACGAAAACCGCGTACATGCGTACGTACGGCCTACCATCTCCAAGAATGATGTATTTCATTCCTGTTATCGATCTATAATATATATATGTATATGATTAATATATATTATATATAAATCATGTATTACAATCTGTAATTATGTAAATCAGGATATAAGTAATAATATCAAGAACGAAAAGTCGAAACACATACGATAAATGAAATGATTTTACCCAAAATATTGCTTTAACATGGAATTTACAAAAGAACGGGTAATATAATATCATAAGTGAAACATATATGATATCATAAAAAATAATATGATTCTGTAATAAGTCAATTACATTATTTAAATCATTATACAGGAGGTTCAGATACGTGTGAAACATATCAGACCTAAGGTTAGGGATAATTATTCCAATCTCATTCTTATCCGAGATTGTTTATTCGTAAGTATTTACTGGGGTTATGATTATTAACCATGTCAATATGTTCTCAAAATGTTTTCATAAAATGTTTACTTTTCTTCCATGTATTTTTAAAATCATTTTTACCCTTTTCTACTTTTACCACATCGTATGGAAGGAATCTTTCTTTTACGAGGTACTTTTTGACTTTTCGGACAAAAGTACGAGGAGAATGTTTTTTATACGACATGAAAGGATTTTTACGGTTTTATAAAGCCTTATATTCATGAAGCTTCCTCCAAAATATTTCATTACTATTTTAGACAAAATCTTTTTCTTTTAAAATTTCATGACGTTTTGTGAAAAGAAATTGATTTTAAAGAAGAAAGGATACTTTCCTCAAGAATTCATTTCAAGTGTTTTATCAATACCATTTTTCATCTAAGATGACATTATTTCATATGTGTATGTTTAAAGTATCATGTCTCTATGATTTACATGGTTTCGTTTTTCTTATTATTAAATGATATCCATTTCTTTTATATGGATTATGTGATGATGGGATGATGTTTCTGAAACCCATTTTTTTATTGGGTTTTTATGAATGATGTATGTTTATTTTGTGGCACAAGTAAGAATGATTTCATTATGAGATGGGTGGGACCTATATCTCCCTCCAATGCATTGGGTAAAGATTTATATCTCATGAGATAGACATGGCTGGAATGATAAGTTAATCCGGTTCAATGTTACAGGACTGAAATGAGGAGTGAACTCGATTCAGAAAGGGACTTTGTCCACTAAGATGGTCTTGGCAGCAATGCCTTTGATACTATGGAAATCGTGACATGTGATGAATGGTTGCCACAATTACATGTTTTATTCCCATTATATTTTATCATGATTGATGTTCCATTATGATATATGCCTTACGTACTTCCAAGATCCATGTCTTTGCTCAAGATTTAGATGTTTAGATTTTATGTTAAAGTTTTTGCATTAAAATGTTTATGGATTTTTTTTATGTTCCCTATGTTTACCCTTACTGGGCATTTGAGCTCACCCCTTTTATGTTTTCTTTTCCCCAGGATATAAAGAAAGGTATTAGGTAAGAAAAAAAAGGGGAAGATCCTTATGGGAGATGTTGAAGATCATTCACCACGATTAGAAGATTATATTCTGAGTTTCCAAAGACACTAAACTATTACGGTCCTTGTGTGTCTGTTTTTGTTATGTAATAAGTATTCCGCAAAAGTAATGTAATTTTTATGTACGTCAAGCTTCAGGTCTCTACAGTTGGTATTAGAGGAAAGGTTTTGTTAACCTTTGGAAACTAGGATGTGAAAACGTTAGTGAGATCCCTAGAGATATTTCTAAGGTATGTTTAGGGATGTCCCTAAGGATAAGTATAATTATAGGATATAGTCCTAGAACTACGTTAACGATCATAGAATTTAACCTAAGATTTTAGATATTGATGGTACTCCCCCTTTACTATGTTGTTTTCCCTAGCATGATTTTTTCCTCTCACAGAATTGTTTTTGTGTTTTAGTCAATGGAGGGAACGAGAAGGAATTTGGTTAACATTGAATACAATGGAAAAAATGGTGACTATGAGCAACAAAATTGCGTAATGCCTAGAGAGAAAGATATTGTGATTATGCCAAATTATTCATCGCGATATATGATTAACAAGGTAAAATTTAGTGGTATGCCTAATTCATCAAATAAGAGGATGGTAGACTTTTATGCATGTTCGCATGTTGAGGAGCATAAAGAAAGGAAGATTGAGATTTCTAAAGAAGGGAAGAAGAACCTTGAAGAATAACTCAAATGGAGGGGAAGAAGTTATCTGTGTGGAGAATAGGGTCATAGAGTGACAGACTGTTATGGAGTTCAATGTCTTATTTGTGGAGAACATGGGCATTACCCAACTCAATGCCCTGACCTAAAAAGTTACTTCTAAATCAAAGAAGGACTTATTCCAGGACAATCATTGAAGAGGATGGACTAAAGTGTTTATGTATTGGTATTCAAGAATAATGTTGTTGAGGTAATTTTATGGTGTATTAGAATATTTTTTGTATTAGTCTATTGTGGTTTTCAATAATTTTATGGTACCTGTAACCATGAAAAGTGTTTAAAATATTTTGGAAAGCAGATGATATGCGCATAATGAAGGGATAAGGAGAAAATGAAATGTTTGACAATATTCATGAGCTAATGATTGATATAAGGACTAATTGATATCATGGTTTGAGTATATAGAATTTTGAGGATTTTGGTATGTGGAAAGTGTTAACTTTTAACTTCATTCATATTTTCACTAAGGTTCAATGGGTTTTCATTCTTCAAGAGAATACATGATTAAGGTATTCACATGTTTGAAATTTGACCAACAAGATATATCTTATGATATATAGGGGATAAATGATGGAATTCACGTGATTGTTATGTGAAATTTCAAGTAATCATTTTCTTTATACTATGATCTTAGACCGAAGTATATTAGATAAGACTAAATATTGGAATGGATTATGTTGGACATAAGTTAGTATTGTTTAAGGATAGAACTTTTTTCGATATTATTGATGGGATGTTATAGTAATGTAGTTTTAGAAAAAGGACAACCTGAAGGACGGGCGACAACCCATCGCGTCGGACAAGGCTGTGGGAATCGAACCCACAACCAAAGTGAGACTGGACTTTATCACCTACCACTGGCCTACAGGAGGTCCCTGGTTAGTAGAAACTAGTTTAATTTTATTATGCGGTATGATATATGAAGTATAAGTTCATTTTGGAAACGTATACGATTAACCTCACCATAGATGGACTTATGTATTTTTGATAAATTTTCTAACCTTTTGTTTGAGACAGATGGAATGACCCATCATTCTATCACATGATCTGCTAACACTTCACGAATGACAAATTCAACTTCATATCTTTAAGAGATGAAGTGGAAATTGTCCAAAGAACGACCAACGACGAGACTGTACCAACATCACGAAAGTATTTCTTCTAATTCCAATAACTTTAGGGAAATGATCTTGAAAACCAAAAATGTTTTCCAAGTGACCTTATATACGATGAATCAGATGGTACCTTAGATCATCAAAAATCTATGGCTTTGTGATTGATGGCTTTTTCATAGCCATGTTCTCTACCACTCTCCATCAGAACTTGATGGTTAGATTTCTCCTCCATATCCATATTTTCACCTATGATGTCCTATGTGGAAAACTAGTGATGAGTTAATTTGGGTAACCGTTATCTTTCATACTTCACATTTTAAAATTAAATTTTAGAATTCATTTTTTTTACGATGTGGGTTTCTTTGAAAGAAATTATCAAGTAACAAACCATTTATAACCCCGACGAATTTCGAGGGAGAAATTCATTTTAAGGGGGGTAGAATGTAACAACCCGAGATTTTATGAGAAGTATTATTTTTAATTTATTTAATGTCTTGTGTTGTATGCTACACCAATATTATCTTATGCTATGCGCAACATCGTATTAGCTTGCAGTATACGCAACACAATTCTTGGATCGTGTTATACACAATTTCAAGTTCATTTGATAGAAGTTATTCTATAAAACCTTGAGTGTATATATATATATATATTCAATGTATAAATGAAATATGGTTGGATTCTGTTATATGAAACAACAAAGGATTCTTGCACTACAGGCAACCCTGACTTGGCTTTCATTACATGCAATCACGACTTTCCTCGATAGCGTGTGTTGTACGCAATACTGGGTTTCACTGAACAACGATATATTGTTATAATATTATTATGGACTAAACATTATGAATAGTATTAACTACATTTTGAATTTTATAGCATTATTATTAATCTTACACATTTTCTAGAATATTTTATGAGATCAAAATAATTTTTTCGTGTAAAATATGTATTTTAAAAAAATTGCACTTTTCCAGCCTTTTGATGACGCACCCACCTTAAATCTTGTTTTTGACATGTGTATAAGTTTAATTTGAAAAAATAAAATTCTTCTTTGGAGTCAGGATATAAAAATTTACTTTGGATAAAATTTTCATATTATTCTGATAACTTTCATATTTTAATGAATAGTAAAGACACGTTATATTTTAATTAAAAACAACTTTTTTCATCGTAATAATTTATATGGTTAGATTATCTTTTTAATTGGGTTTAAAGTGTAATTAGAATATATTTTTACCATTTAATCCAATGTTGGTCATTGGAATTAATTTCACTTTGAAATTGGATATAAACAAGTATCAATCTATTGATAGTTATTATTTCTTAAAAAACACGCTATTTGTTTTGATAACGGGAATTAATTTTAAAATTAATTAATGCCACTTCTACGTTTTGAATTTGAAAAAATAGACATCAATTTTTATTTCGGAATATCAAATAATGCTTAGGCTGAATTTTTGGTATTTTTCTGAAAATCTGCAATTTTCGATGAATAGTGAAACCACTTAGTGGTAGTTAAAAAACTGACTTTTTTAATTTAAACTTAATTTTACCGCTTCTCTGAGTGGACTTTAGAAAATCCTAGAGACACGGTTAATATCAAGGACTAAAATGTGATTCAATGAGATGAAAATAATTTGTGGTGAATAGTAACTTTTTATTTATTTTTTACCACGGTTAAAAGTAAATAGGGTAATTAAGGATACAAATGATATTATTATTACCCTAAAATAGTCCTAATTCCATTGGATAAGTATAAATCGACCAAAAACAACCTTAGGAATAAAATATGACCATTTAGGTCCACTTGGATTAGATTATGACATTTATTATTAATTTATTTAAAGAATGGTTAAAATAGTTAAAATCAAAGTTTAATAAGTAAATCATTTTTAATATAGGGTTATACATAAGATAAATTCGACTATAAATATTAATTATAAAGCTAAAAAGCTTTCCTACATAATGATATTTTATTTATAATTTTTAGACATTAAATAATTTAATTTATTTTTGACACAAAGATGATGCAGTAATTATGTTATTAATGAAATATTGAAATAATTGATGTTATAAATACCCAAATAAATGTAATTTGAGACTTTTTATGAATTTCACTAATTTTATAGGTTAATATGACATGTTATTTTTGATGTAATTAACTTTGTTCGAACTAATAATTCTTTTATGAGTTTCAAAAAAATCAATTACCAAATAGTGTCAAAATTGACATAAAATAGTTTTTAAAACAAATATTATATTATTAATTGTTATTTTATTCCTAAAAATCTAAGGTTCGGCCTAATGACTTAGATAAGGTTATATATATTAGTAATAAACAATTTGTGGTTCGTTTGGATTGTTATGGTAAGTTTATTAACCTTATAGTGTAAGAAAACAAGAAGACACGGTAAAAGTAAAATTATTTAACTAAGGTTAAATCTAAATGATAAGGTTAAAATAGAAATCTAAACTTTTCTAAATTCTATTGGATAAGAGGATTTAGACCCATAACCACATTATCTTCTAAATAAATCAATTTGGAGCTATTAAAAACTTAATATGACTTTATAATAAAATAATATTTTTGGTTTTTCCAAAGGTGCCCCTCTCCTACCTTATAAAAGGGCACCTCCTCCCTCTCTTCCTCAGACCACTTTGTGCATTCAATCTCGGCCAAACCATGCCAAATTATGTTCTAAACTTCCATATAAAAATCCTAGAGGTTCTTTTATTCTTCAAAGACCAATTTTAGCACCTTAAGAGGAGGTCTCAAAGAGGCGTTTCAAAGAAGAGGTAATGTCCGTTACCGATTCTTTCAACATTATTTTTTATTCCACTTCTTCTTCTTTAGTTGTTTCATTATGAAGTAATAACATAAGTATAACTCATATACTTATATGTTATTATAAGTATGAAACAACCCTATTTCACCATCTATCCATCCTATGGAAAACGAAATCGCCACGCGTGCGTACGTACGGAATACCGTCTCCACCCCGTGGTGAAATCTGTTTTTCCACCAACACCTTACATGGATGGGTATAGTGGTGTAAAGAATAACTATATATGGTTATTATAACATCATACTGATTCTTATATATTATACCATCCACTCCAATTTTATTCAATAATTATGGGAATGATATCATCGCTCGTGCGTACGTACGGACTACCGTCTCCACGACGCGATGAGATTCATTCTCCATGTTAACCATTAATGAATGATAATAAAGTATATATAATGAATAATAATGAAATATATGAAATAATAATTCTACTGGATTTATTTATATATGTATGTCATATATTTAGATTCATTCAATTAAATAAGGAAACAAAAACAGCGTTCATGCGTACGTACGACCTACTGTCTCCAAGAACGGTGAATTTCATTCCTGTTATCGATCTATAATATATAAATGTATATGATGAATATATATTATATATAAATCATGTTTTACAATCTGGAATTATGTAAATCAGGATATAAGTAATAATATCAAGAACGACAAGTCGAAACACATACGATAAATGAAATGATTTTACCCAAAACGCTGCTTTAACATGGAATTTACAAAAGAACGAATACTATAATGTCATAAGTGAAACATATAAGATATAAAAACAATTAATATGATTCTGTAATAAGTCAATTACATTATTTAAATCATTATACTGGAGGTTCGGATACGTATGAAACATATCGGACCTAAGGTAAGGGATAATTATTTCAATCTCATTCTTATCCGAGATTGTTTATTCGTAAGTATTTACTGGGGTTATGATTATTATCCATGTCCATATGTTCTCAAAATGTTTTCATAAAATGTTTAATTTTCTTACATGTATTTTTAAAATCATTTTTACCCTTTTCTTACATGTATTTTTTAAAACCATTTTTCATTTAAGATGACATTATTTCATATGTGTATGTTTCAAGTATCATGTCTCTATGATTTACATGGTTTCACTTTTCTTATTATGAAATGATATCCATTTCTTTTATATGGATTATGTGATGATGGGATGATGTTTATGAAACCCATTTTATTTATTGGGTTTTTATGAATGATGTATGTTTATTTTGTGGCACAAGTAAGAATGATTTCATTATGAGATGGGTGGGACCTATATCTCCCTCCAATGCATTTGGTAAAGATTTATATCTCATGAGATAGACATGGCTGGAATGATAAGTTAATCCGGTTCAGTGTTACAGGACTAAAATGAGGAGTGAACTCGATTCAGAAAGGGACTTTGTCCACTAAGATGGTCCTGGCAGCAATGCCTTGGATACTATGGAAATCATGACATGTGATGAATGGTTTCCACAATTACATGTCTTATTCCCATTATATTTTATCATGATTGATGTTCCATTATGATATATGCCTTACGTACTTCCAAGATTCATGTCTTTGCTTAATATTTTGATGTTTAGATTTTATGTTAAAGTTTTTGCATTCAAATGTTTATGGCTTGTTTTATGTTCCCTATGTTTACCCTAACTGGACATTTGAGCTCACCCCTTTTATCTTTTCTTTTCCCCAGGATATAAAGAAAGGTATTAGGTAAGAAAAAAAGGGGAGGATCCTTATGGGAGATCTTGAAGATCATTCACCACTATTAGAAGATTATATTCTGAGTTTCCAAAGATACTAAACTATTACGGTCCTTGTGTGTCTGTTTTTGTCATGTAATAAGTATTCCGCAAAAGTAATGTAATTTCCATGTACGTCAAGCTTCGGGTCTCTATAGTTGGTATCAGAGGAAAGGTTTAGTTAACCTTTGGAAACTAGGATGTGAAAACGTTAGTGAGATCCCTAGAGATATTTCTAAGGTATGTTTAGGGATGTCCCTAAGGATAAGTATAAGTATAGGATATAGTCCTAGAACTACGGTAACGATCATAGAATTTAACCTAAGATTTTAGATATTGACGGTACTCCCCCTTTACTATGTTGTTTTCCCTAGCATGAGTTTTTCCTCTCACATATTTTTTTTTGTGTTTTAGTCATTGGAGGGAACCAGAAGGAATTCAGTTAACATTGAATCCAATGGACAAAATGGTTACTATGAGCAACAAAATTGCGTAATGCCTAGAGAGAAAGATATTGTGATTATGCCGAATCAGTCATCGCGATATATGATTTTCAATGTAAAATTTAGTGGTATGCCTAATTCATCAAATAAGAGGATGGTAGACTTTTATGCATGTTCGCATGTTGAGGAGCATAAAGAAAGAAAGATTGAGATTTCTAAAGAAGGGAAAGAAGAACCTTGAGGAATACCTCAAATGGAGGGGAAGATGTTATCTGTGTGGAGAAAAGGGTCAGAGAGTGACAGACTATTATGGAGTTCAATGTCTTATTTGTGGAGAACATGGGCATTACCCAACTCAATGCCTTGACCTAAAAAGTTACTTCTAAATCAAAGAAGGACTTATTCTAGGACAATCATTGAAGAGGATGGACTAAAGTGTTTATGTATTGGTATTCAAGAATAATGTTGTTGAGGTAATTTTATGGTGTATTAGAATATTTTTTGTATTAGTCTATTGTGGTTTTCAATAATTTTATGGTACCAGTAACCATGAAAAGTGATTCAAATATTTTGGAAAGCAGATGATATGCGCATAATGAAGGGATAAGGAGAAAATGAAATGTTTGACAGTATTCATGAGCTCATGATTCATATAAGGACTAAGTGATATCATGGTTTGAGTATATAGAATTTTTAGGATTTTGGTATGTGGAAAGTGTTAACTTTTAACTGCATTCATGTTTTCACTAAGGTTCAATGGTTTTTCATTCTTCAAGAGAATACATGATTAAGGTATTCACATGTTTGAAATTTGACCAACAAGATATATCTTATGATATATAGGGGATAAATGATGGCATTCACGTGATTGTTATGTGAAATTTCGAGTAATCATTTTCTTTATACTATGATCTTAGACCGAAGTATTTTAGATAAGCCTAAATATTGGAATGGATTATGTTGGACATAAGTTAGTATTGTTTAAGGATAGAACTTTTTTTCGATATTATTGATGGGATGTTATAGTAATGTAGTTTTAGAAATATGACAACTTGCAGGATGGGCGACAACCCATTGCGTCGGACAAGGCTGTGGGAATTGAACCCACAACCAAAGTGAGACTGGACTTTATCGCCTACCACTGGCCTATAGGAGGTCCCTCGTTAGTAGAAACTAGTTTTATTTTATTTAGAGGTATGATATATGAAGTATAAGTTCATTTTGGAAACGTATACGATTAACCTCACCATAGATGGACTTATGTATTTTTGATAACTTTTATAACCTTTTGATTGAGACAGATGGAATGACCCATCATTCTATCACATGATCTGCTAACACTTCATGAATGAAAAATTCAACTTCATTTATTTAAGAGATGAAGTGGAAATTGTCCAAAGTACGACCAACTGTGAGACTGTACCAAAATCACAAAAGTATTTCTTCTAATTCCAATAGATTTAGGCAAATGATCTTGAAAACAAAATTTTTTTTCCTAGTGCCCTTATATACGATGAATCAGATGGTACCTTAGATCATCACAAATCTATGGATTTGTGATTGATGGCTTTTTCATAGCCATGTTCTCTACCACTCTCCATCAGAACATGATGGTTAGATTTCTCCTCCATATCCATATTTTCACCTATGATCTCCTATGTGGAAAACTAGTGATGAGTTAATTTGGGTAACCATTATGTTTCATAGTTCACATTTTAAAATTAATTTTTATAATTCCTTTTTTTTACGATGTGGGTTTCTTTGAAAGAAATTCTCAAGTAACAAACCATTTATAACCCCGACGAATTTCAAGGGCGAAATTCATTTTAAGGGGGGTAGAATGTAACAACCCGGGATTTTATGAGAAGTATTATTTTTAATTTATTTAATGTCTTGTGTTGTATGCTACACCAAGATTATCTTACGCTATACGCAACACCGTATTAGCTTGCAGTATATGCAACACAATTCTTAGATCATGTTATACACAATTTCAAGTTCATTTGATAGAAGTTATTCTACGCAACATTGAGTGTATATATATATATATTCAATGTATAAATGAAATATGGTTGGATTCTGTTATATGCCACAACAAAGGAGTCTTGCAATACACACAACCCTGACTTGGCTTTCATTACACGCAATCGCGACTATCCTCGATAGCGTGTGTTGTACGCAATACCGGGTTTCACTGAACAACGATATATTGTTATAATATTATTATGTACTAGCCGTTATGAATAGTATTAACTACATTTTGAATTTTATAACATTATTATTCATCTTACACATTTTCTAGAATATGTTATGAGAACAAAATAAATTTTTCGTGTAAAATATGTATTTTTCAAAAATTGTAGTTTCCCGCCTTTTGATGACGTACCAACCTTAAATATTGTTTTTGACATGTCTATAAGTTCAATTTGACAAAATAAAATTCTTCTTTGGAATCAGGATATAAAGATTTACTTTTGATAAATTTTTCATATTATTCTGATTACTTTCATATTTTAATGAATAGTAAAAACACACTATATTTTAATTAAAAACAACTTTTTTCATCGCAATAATTTATATGGTTAGATTATCTTTTTAATTGGGTTTAAAGTGTAATTATAATATATTTTTACCATTTAATCCAATGTTGGTCATTGGAATTAATATCACTTTGAAATTGGATATAAACAAGTATCAATCTTTTGATAGTTATTGTTTCTTAAAAAACACGCTATTTGTTTTGATAACGGGAATTAATTTTAAAATTAATTAATGCCACTTCTATGTTTTGAATTTGGTAAAATAGGCATCAATTTTGAATTCAGAATATCAAATAATGCTTAGTCTGAATTTTTGGTATTTTTCTGAAAAGCTGCAATTTTCGATGAATAGTGAAACCACTTAGTGGTAGTTAAAAAACTGACTTTTTTAATTTAAAATTAATTTTACCGCTTCTATGAGTGGAATTTCAAAAATCCGAGAGACACGGTTAATATCAACGACTAAAATGCGATTCAATGAGATGAAATTAATTTTTGGTGAATAGTAACTTTTGTTTTTACCACGGTTAAAAGTAAATAGGGTAATTAAGGGTAAAAATGATATTATTATTACCCTAACACATGTCCGAATTCTGTTGGATAAGTGTAATTCGACCAAAAACAACCTTAGGAATAAAATATGACCATTTAGGTCCACTTGGATTAGATTATGACATTTATTATTAATTTATTTAAAGAAGGGTTAAAATAGTTAAAATCAAAGTTTAATAAGTAAATCATTTTTACTATAAGGTTATACATAAGATAAATTAGACTATAAATATTAATTATAAAGATAAAAAGATTTCATATATAATGGTATTTTATTTATAATTTTTAGACATTAAATAATTTAATTTATTTATGACACAAAGATGATGCAGTAATTATGTTATTAATAAAATATTGACATAATTGATGTTATAAATACCCAAATAAATTTAATTTGAGACTTTTTATGGATTTCACTAATTTTATAGGTTAATATGACGTGTTAGTTTTTATTTAATTAACTTTTTTTGAACTAATAATTCTGTTATGATTTTCACAAAAATCAATTACCAAATAGTGTCAAAATTGACATAAAATAGTTTTTAAAACAAATATTATATTATTAATTGTTATTTTATTTTTAAAAATATAAGGTTCGGCCAAATGAATTATATAAGGTTATATATATTAATAATAAACAACTTGGGGTTCTTTTTTCTTGTTATAGTAAGTTTATTAACCTTATAGTGTAAGAAAACAAGAAGACACGGTAAAAGTAAAATTATTTAACTTAAGAATAAATCTAAATGATAAGGTTAAAATAGAAATCTAAACTTGTCTAAATTATATTGGATGAGAGGATTTCGACCCATCACCACATTAGCTTCTAAATAAATCAATTTGGAGCTATTAAAAACCGAATATGACTTTATAATAAAATAATATTTTTAGTTTTTCCAAAGGTGCCCCTCTCCCCCCTTATAAAAGGGCACCTCCTCCCTCTCTTCCTCACACCACTTTGAGCCTTCATGCTCGGACAAACCCTGCCAAATTCTCTTATCCACTTCCATAGAAACATCCTAAAGGTTCTGGTCTTCTTCAAAGACCAATTTTAGTGCCCTAAGAGGAGGTCTCAAAGAGGCACTTCAAAGAAGAGGTAATGTCCGTTACAGATTTTTTCAACTTTATTTCTTATCCCACTTATTATTATTTAGTTGTTTAATTATGAAGTAATAACATAAGTATAAATCATATACTGATATGTTATTATATGTATGAATCAACCCTATTTCACCATCTATCCATCCTACGGAAAACAAAATCGCCACGCATGCGTACGTACGGAATACCGTCTCCACGCCGTGGTGAAATATGTTTTTCCACCAACACCTTACATGGATGGGTATAATGGTGTAAATAATAACTATATATGGTAATTATAACATCATACTGATTCTGATATATTATACCATCTATTCCAATTTTATTCAAAAATTATGGGAACGATATCATCGCTTGTGCGTACGTACGGACTACCGTCTCCACGACGCGATGAGATTCATTCTCCATGTTAACCATAAATGAATGATAATAAAGTTTATATAATGAATAATAATGAAATATATGAAATAATAATGCTACTGGATTTATGTATATATATATGTATCTCATCTATTTAGTTTCATTCAATTCAATAAGGAAATGAAAACAGCGTTCATGCGTACGTACGACCTACCGTCTCCATGAACGGTGTATTTCATTCCAGTTATCGATCTATAATATATATATGTATATGATGAATATATATTATATATAAATCATGTTTTACATTCTGGGATTTTTTAAATCAGTATATAAGTAATAATATCAATAATGACAAGTGGAAACACATACAATAAATGAAATGATTTTACCCAAAATGCTGCTTTAACATGGAATTTACAAAAGAACGAATAATATAAAGTCATAAGTGAAACATATATGATATCATAACAATTAATATGATTCCGTAATAATTCAATTACATTATTTAAATCATTATAAAGGAGGATCAGATACGTACAAAGCATTTCAGACATAAGGTAAGGGATAATTATTCCAATCTCATTTTATCCGAGATTGTTTATTCGTAAGTATTTACTAGGGTTATGATTATTATCCATGTCCATATGTTCTCAAAATGTTTTCATAAAATGTTTAATTTTTTTCCATGTATGTTTAAAATCATTTTTACCCTTTTCTAATTTTACCACATCGTATGGAAGGAATCTTTCTTTTACGAGGTACTTTTTGACTTTTCCGACAAAAGTACGAGGAGAATGTTTTTTATACGGCATGAAAGGATTTTTACGGTTTTATAAAGCCTTATTTTCATGAAGCTTCCTCCAAAATATTTCATGACTATTTTAGACAAAATATTTTTCTTTTAAAATTTCATGACGTTTTGTGAAAAGAAATTGGTTTTGAAGAAGAAAGGATATTTTCCTTAAGAATTCATTTCAAGTGTTTTATCAAAACCATTTTTCATCTAAGATGACATTATTTCATATGTGTATGTTTCAAGTATCATGTCTCTATTATTTACATGGTTTCACTTTTCTTATTATGAAATGATATCCATTTCTTTTATATGGATTATGTGATGATGGGATGATGTTTATGAAATCCATTTTATTTATTGGGTTTTTATGAATGATGTATGTTTATTTTGTGGAACAAGTAAGAATGATTTAATTATGAGATGGGTGGGACCTATATCTCCCTCCAATGCATTGGGTAAAGATTTATATCTCATGAGATAGACATGGCTGGAATGGTAAGTTAATCCGGTTCAGTGTTACAGGACTGAAATGAGGAGTGAACTCAATTCAGAAGGGGACTTTGTCCACTAAGATGGTCTTGGAAGCAATGCCTTGGCTACTATGGAAATCATGACATGTGAGGAATAGTTGCCACAATTACATGTTTTATTACCATTATATTTTATCATGATTGATGTTCCATTATGATATATTCCTTACGTACTTCCAAGATTCATGTCTTTGCTCAAGATTTTGATGTTTAGATTTTATGTAAAAGTTTTTGCATTAAAATGTTTATGGCTTGTTTTATGTTCCCTATGTTTACCCTTACTGGGCATTTGAGCTCACCCCTTTTATGTTTTCTTTTCCCCAGGATATAAAGAAAGGTATTATGTAAGAAAAAAATGGAAGATCCTTATGGGAGATGTTGAAGATCATTCACCATGATTAGAAGATTATATTTCGAGTTTCCAAAGACACTAAACTGTTACGGTCCTTGTGTGTCTATTTTTGTTATGTACTATGTATTCCTCAAAAGTAATGTAATGTCTATGTATGTCAAGCTTCGGGTCTCTACAGTTGGTATCAGAGGAAAGGTTTAGTTAACCTTTGGAAACTAGGATGTGAAAATGTTAGTGAGATCCCTAGAGACATTTCTAAGGTATGTTTAGGGATGTCCCTAAGGATAAGTATAAGTATAGGATATAGTCCTAGAACTACGGTAACGATCATAGAATTTAACCTAAGATTTTAGATATTGATGGTACTCCCCCTTTACTATGTTGTTTTCCCTAGCATGATTTTTGCCTCTCACAGATTGTTTTTGTGTTTTAGTCAATAGAGGGAACCAGAAGGAATTCGGTTAACATTGAATCCAATGCACAAAATGGTGACTATGAGAAACAAAATTGTGTAATTCCTAGAGAGAAAGATATTGTGATTATGCCGAATCAGTCATCGCGATATATGATTAACAAGGTGAAATTTAGTGGCATGCCTAATTCATCAAATAAGAGGATGGTAGACTTTTATGCTTGTTTGCATGTTGAGGAGAATAAAGAAAGGAAGATTGATATTTCTAAAGAAGGGAAGAAGAACCTTGAGGAATACCTAAAATGGAGGGGAAGATGTTATCTGTGTGGAGAAAAGGGTCATAGAGTGACAGACTGTTATGGAGTTCAATGTCTTATTTGTGGAGAACATGGGCATTACCCAACTCAATGCCCTGACCTAAAAAGTTACTTCTAAATCAAGGAAGGAATTATTCCAGGACAATCGTTGAAGAGGATGGACTAAAGTGTTTATGTATTGGTATTAAAGAATAATATTTTTGAGGTACTTTTATGGTGTATTAGAATATTTTTTGTATTAGTCTATTGTGGTTTTCAATAATTTTATGGTACCGGTAACCATGAAAAGTGATTCAAATATTTTGGAAAGAAGATGATATGTGCATAATGAAGAGATAAAGAGAAAATGAAATGTTTGACAGTATTGATGAGCTCATGATTTATATAAGGACTAAGTGATATCATGGTTTGAGTAAATAGAATTCTGAGGATTTTGGTATGTGGAAAGTTTGAACTTTTAACTGAATTCATGTTTTCACTAAGGTTCAATGGGTATTCATTCTTCAATAGAATACATGATAAGGTATTCACATGTTTGAAATTTGACCAACAAGATATATCTTATGATATATAGGGGATAAATTATGACATTCATGTGATTGTTATGTGAAATTTCAAGTAATCATTTTCTTTATACTATGATCTTGGACCAAAGTATTTTAGATAAGCCTAAATATTGGAATGGATTATGTTAGACATAAGTTAGTATTGTTTAAGGATGGAACATTTTTCGATATTATTGATGGGATGTTATAGTAATGTAGTTTTAGAAAAAAGGACAACCTGCAGGATGGGCGACAACCCATCGCGTCGGACAAGGCTGTGGGAATCGAACCCACAACCAAAGTGCGACTGGCCTTTATCGCCTACCACTGGCCTACAGGAGGTCCCTGGTTAGTAGAAACTAGTTTTATTTTATTACGCGGTATGATATATAAAGTATACGTTCATTTTGGAAACATATACGATTAACCTCACCATAGATGGGCTTATGTATTTTTGATAGCTTTTCTAACCTTTTGTTTGAGACAGATGGAATGACCCATCATTCTATCACATGATCTGCTAACACTTCATGAATGACAAATTCAACTTCATTTCTTTAAGAGATGAAGTGGAAATTGTCCAAAGAACGACCAACGATGATACTGTACCAAAATAACGAAAGTATTTCTTCTAATTCCAATAACTTTAGGGAAATGATCTTGAAAACCAAAAATGTTTTCCTAGTACCCTTATATACAATAAATCAGATGGTACCTTAGATCATCACAAATCTATGGCTTTGTGATTGATGGCTTTCTCATAGCCATGTTCTCTACCACTCTCCATCAGAACTTGATGGTTAGATTTCTCTTCCATATCCATATTTTCACCTATGATATCCTATGTGGAAAACTAGTGATGAGTTAATTTGGGTAACCATTATGTTTCATACTTAACTTTTTAAAATTAAGTTTTATAATTCCTTTATTTACGATGTGGGTTTCTTTGAAAGAAATTCTCAAGTAACAAACCATTTATAACCCCGAAGAATTTCGAAGGAGAAATTCATTTTAAGGGGTGTAGAATGTAACAACCCGAGATTTTATGAGAAGTGTTATTTTTAATTTATTTAATGTCTTGTGTTGTATGCTACACCAAGATTATCTTGCGCTATACACAACACTGTATTATCTTGCAGTATACGCAACAGAATTCTTGGATCGTGTTATACACAATTTCAAGTTCATTTGATAGAAGTTATTCTACGCAAAATTGTGTGTTTATATATATATTCAATGTATGAATGAAATATGGTTGGATTCTGTTATATTCAACAACAAAGGATTCTTGCACTACACGCAACCCTGACTTGGCTTTCATTACATGCAATCGCGACTTTCCTCAATAGCTTATGTTGTACGCAATACCGGGTTTCACTGAACAACGATATATTGTTATAATATTATTATGGACTAGCCATTATGAATAGTATTAACTACATTTTTAATTTTATAACATTATTATTCATCTTACACATTTTCTAGAATATGTTATGAGAACAAAATAAATTTTTAATGTAAAATATGTATTTTTAAAAAATTGCAGTTTTCCCACCTTTTGATGACACACCCACCTTAAATATTTTTTTTGACATGTCTATAAGTTCAATTTGACAAAATAAAATTATTCTTTGGAATCAAGATATAAAAATTTACTTTGGATAAATTTTTAATATTATTCTTATAACATTCATATTTTAATGAATAGAAAAAACACGCTATATTTTAATTAAAAACAACTTTTTTCGTCACAATAATTTATATGTCTAGATTATCTTTTTAATTGGGTTTAAAGTGTAATTAGAATATATTTTTACAATTTAATCCAATGTGGGTCATTGGAATTAATATCACTTTGAAATTGGATATAAACAAGTATCAATCTTTTGATAGTTATTGTTTCTTAAAAAACACGCTATTTGTTTTAATAACGGGAATTAATTTTAAAATTAATTAATGAAACTTCTATGTTTTGAATTTTAAAAAATAGACATCAATTTTGAATTCAGAATATCAAATAATTCTTAGGATGAATTTTTGGTATTTTTCTGAAAAACTGCAATTTTCGATGAATAGTGAAACCACTTAGTTGTAGTTAACAAACTGAATTTTTTAATTTAAACATAATTTTACCGCTTCTATGAGTTTAATTTAAAAAATCCAAGAGACAAGGTTAATATAAAGGACTAAAATGTGATTCAATGAGATGAAAATAATTTTTGGTGAATAATAACTTTTGTTTTTACCACGGTTAAAAGTAAATAGGGTAATTAAGGGTAAAAATGATATTATTATTACCCTAAAACATGTCCGAATTCTATTTTATAAGTGTAATTAGACCAAAAATAACCTTAGGAATAAAATATGACCATTAAGGTCCACTTTGATTAGATTATGACATTTATTATTAATTTATTTAAAGAAGGGTTAAAATAGTTAAAATCAATGTTTAATAAGTAAATAATTTTTAATATAGGTTTATACATAAGATAAATTCGACTATAAATATTAATTATAAAGATAAAAAGATTTAATATATAATGGAATTTTATTTATAATTTTTAGACATTAAATAATTTAATTTATTTATGACACAAAGATGATGCAGCAATTATGTTATTAATGAAATATTGACATAATTGATGTTATAAATACCCAAATAAATGTAATTTGATACTTTTTATGGATTTCAGTAATTTTATAGATTAATATGACGTTTTAGTTTTTATTTAATTGACTTTTTTTGAACTAATAATTCTGTTATGATTTTCACAAAAATCAATTACCAAATAGTGTCAAAATTGACATAAAATAGTTTTTATAAGAAATATTATATTATTAATTGTTATTTTATTTTTAAAAATCTAAGGTTCGAAAAAATGACTTATATAAGGTTATATATATTAATAATAAACAACTTGGGGTTCTTTTTGCTTTTTATAGTAAGTTTATTAACCTTATAGTGTAAGAAAACAAGAAGACACGGTAAAAGTAAAATTATTTAACTTAAGGTTAAATCTAAATGATAAGGTTAAAATAGAAATCTAAACTTGTCTAAATTCTATTGGATGAGATGATTTAGACCCATAACCACATTATCTTCGAAATAAATCAATTTGGAGCTATTAAAAACCGAATATGACTTTATAATAAAATAATATTTTTAGTTTTTCCAAAGGTGCCCCTCTCCTCCCTTATAAAAGGGAACCTCCTCCCTCTCTTCCTCACACCACTTTGAGCCTTCAAGCTCGGCCAAACACTACCAAATTCTCTTATCCACTTACATAGAAACATCCTATAGGTTTTTGTCTTCTTCAAAGACCAATTTTAGTGCCCTAAGAGGAGGTCTCAAAGAGGCGCTTTAAAGAAGAGGTAATGTCCGTTACAGATTCTTTCAATTTTATTTCTTATTCCACTTCTTCTTCTTTAGTTGTTTCATTATGAAGTAATAACATAAGTATAAATAATATACTGAAATTTTATTATATTTATGAAACAACCCTATTTCACCATCTATCCATCCTATGGAAAACAAAATCGCCACGCGTGCGTACGTACGGAATACCATCTCCACGCCGTGGTGAAATCTATTTTTCCACCAACACCTTACATGGATGGGTATAATGGTGTAAAGAATAACTATATATAGTTATTATAACATCATACTGATTCTGATATATTATACCATCCATTCCAATTTTATTCAATAATTATGGGAACGATATCATCGCTTGTGCGTATGTACGGACTACCGTCTCCACGACGCGATGAAATTCATTCTCCATGTTAACCATACATGAATGATAATAAAGTTTATATAATGAATAATAATGAAATATATGAAATAATAATTCTACTGGATTTATGTATATATATATGTATGTCATCTATTTAGTTTCATTCAATTCAATAAGGAAATGAAAACAACGTTCATCCGTACGTACGGCCTACCGTCTCCATGAACGGTGTATTTCATTCCAGTTATCGATATATAATATATATATGTATATGATGAATATATATTATATATAAATAATGTTTTAAATTATGGGATTATGTAAATAAGGATATAAGTAATAATATCAAGAATGACAAGTCGAAACACATACGATAAATGAAATGATTTTACCCAAAATGCTGCTTTAACATAGAATTTACAAAAGAATGGATAATATAAAGTCATAAGTGAAACATATATGATATCATAACAATTAATATGATTCTGTAATAAGTCAATTACATTATTTAAATCATTATATGGGAGGATATGATACGTACGAAGCATATCAGACATAAGGTAAGGGATAATTATTCCAATCTCATTCTTATCCGAGATTGTTTTTTTGTAAGTATTTACTGGGGTTATGATTATTATCAATGTCCATATGTTCTCAAAATGTTTTCATAAAATGTTTACTTTTATTCCATGTATGTTTAAAATCATTTTTACCCTTTTTTACTTTTACCACATCGTATGGAAGGAATCTTTCTTTTACGAGGTACTTTTTGACTTTTCCAACAAAAGTACGAGGGGAATGTTTTTTTATACGGCATGAATGGATTTTTACGGTTTTATAAAGCCTTATTTTCATGAAGCTTCCTCCAAAATATTTCATGACTATTTTAGAAAAAATCTTTTTCTTTTAAAATTTCATGTCATTTTGTGAAAAGAAATTGATTTTGAAGAAGAAAGGATATTTTCCTCAATAATTCATTTCAAGTGTTTTATCAAAACCATTTTTCATCTAAGATGACATTATTTTACATGTGTATGTTTCAAGTATCATGTATCTATGATTTAAATGGTTTCACTTTTCTTATTATGAAATGATATCCATTTCTTTTATATGGATTATGTGATGATGGGATGATGTTTATGAAACCCATTTTATTTATTGGGTTTTTATGAATGATGTATGTTTATTTTGTGGCACAAGTAAGAATGATTTCATTATGAGATGGGTGTGACCTATATCTCCATCCAATTCATTGGGTAAAGATTTATATCTCATGAGATAGACATGGCTGGAATGGTAAGTTAATCCGTTTTAGTGTTACAGGACTGAAATGAGGAGTGAACTTGATTCAGAAAGGGACTTTGTCCACTAAGATGATCTTGGCAGCAATGCCTTGGATACTATGGAAATCATGACATGTGATGAATGGTTGCAACAATTACATGTTTTATTCCCATTTTATTTTATCATTATTGATGTTCCATTATGATATATTCCTTACGTACTTCCACGATTCATGTCTTTGCTCAAGATTTTGATGTTTAGATTTTATGTTAAAGTTTTTGCATTCAATTGTTTATGGCTTGTTTTATGTTCTCTATGTTTACCCTTACTGGGTATTTGAGCTCACCCCTTTTATGTTTTATTTTCCCAAGGATATAAATAAAGGTTTGAGGTAAGAAAAAAAGGGGAAGATCTTTATGGGAGATGTTGAAGATCATTCACCACGATTAGAAGATTATATTCCGAGTTTCCAAAGACACTAAACTATTACAGTCCTTGTGTGTCTGTTTTTGTTATGTACTAAGTATTCCAAAAAAGTAATGTAATGTCCATGTACGTCAAGCTTTGGGTCTCTACAGTTCCACTCTCTATCATTTCAGATAGGGATTCCCGTTTTACTTCACAGGTCTGGCAGGGACTATAGAGGGCATTGGGTATACAGGTACTTGTGAGTACATCTAACCATCCCCAGATAGATGGCCAGTCTGAGCGCACAATTCAGGTGGTGGGGGATATTCATCGAGCATGAATCCTAGATTTTGGAGGATATTGGGAAAATAAAATACCTCTTTTGGATTTTTCCTACAGTAATAGTTTTTAGGAAACTATTTAGATGGAACCTAATGAGGCTTTGTATGGTAGGACATGCCAATCACCCCTATGTTGGATGGAGGCAAGAGATGCAACTATGCTGGGACCTCATCTTGTCGAGGAGACCACAGAGAAGGTAAATTTGATTTAGAAGAGGATGGATAATACATAGTCATAGAAGAAGTCTTATGTCAATCGATGGAGATGACCTCTGGACTTCGAGGTCAGAGATCAGGTTGTTCTATGTGTCACACCGAAGTTGGGAAATAGGAGGACTAGGAGATAGGGAAAGCATTAACCAAGATACGTAAGGCCGTTATAGGTTTTTGAGAGTGTCGGGATAGTTCCATGTCGATTGTAATTACCTCATAGGTACCGGTCTATGCACGATGTATTCCATGTTTCTCTTCTACTACATTACTTCTCACACCTGTGTAATGATTTTCAACCCGATGAATTTCAGTTGGTGGTGGACACATCATTCGAGTTGCATCCTATCCAAATTGTTGATCACACCATGAAGGTTCTCAATGGACCATTTATTCCTATGGTATGTGTGTTGTGGATGCATAGGAGAGTACCTAATGAGACTTAGGAGAGGGAGACCGATGTGCAATCGTAGTGGCCGAAGCTGTTCAAGGATTCTTCTCTGCCACTTTGTTAGGGAAATTCGGGGACAAATTTAATTAAACAGGGATGTTTTTAATAACCCAAATATTTATTTAAGGTATGGATATTGATTTTGATTGTTTTTGTGAAAAGGGGAGAATTTGGAAAAATTATAAGTACACTCCATGTACTTGGTTTCCATGGGTAGCCGTGTACTGGCCGTGTACATGGACATGTGTGGTGACCTGATGAACACCTAAAGTGGGGGCCAGTTATGTCCTATACACGGTATGTACATTAAATGAACACATCATGTACTTTTTTTTATAATCGGACTAGGGTCGCGTCTAATCCCCAGAATCGTCTTCTTTTAACCCCATATCTTCTAGGAGAGACCAAGGGTGACGATTCTTCTCTAATCCACTGATTCGTCGTACTTTCACCAAATTAAACAATTCCAGTTGCATTGTAATTGCATCAGTGAGTTTTTATTTCTTACAGAGCTTCTCTTCTTTATTCCTCTTCTTTGGTGAGATTTTTGTGGTTGATCTTTTTTTAATGATTTTGTAGATCAACAAAATTATAAGTTGATTCAAAGGCTGAGGTTCAACTATATTGATCGTACAATGTCGAGGTATGTGGTTTGTTCCTTTGTGTAGTTTTCTTGGGATTATATGTGAGAAAAGTTTTGAATACCCTAGTTAAGTTATTGTATGTTTTAGAAATTTAACCCTGTTTGATGCCTTTGATGGTATATTTTCTTTATAAAGGGTTTTGATTATGAATATGTCTTGTTACCTTTCTTATGGATGTGTTTTCATATATGTTTTATATTGGATGTTGGGTCTAGAATTTTCTATTAGGCTATTTTTTTCATGATTAGTGTTGTTAGGATGGAGTTGATATTATTTGAGATGCCTATGTTATGAATTATAGTTTCCTAGACTTATAGTAGTTGTGATTACTTTGGCTACTGGATATCGTTTGTGAACAATTGTATTATACAAGACTGTGAGAACCTAGTGTAGTTAGACCGTAGGGGGAATTGACATCGAGGGATTCCCCAAATTGTCTGTTATATTTTTCACATTGTGAGACCATATAGGAGATTGATGATGAGTGCTCACTCTAAGTGTCTATAGTATACCATTATGAGGCCACAAGGGGAATTGACGTTAAGTGCTACCTCAGAGAGTCTATAGTATACTGTTAAAATACCACAAGAGGAATTGATGGTGAGTACATCCTCCAAGTGTCTTTGACTATGTGAGACCAAGGGGATAGATCTTGTGAGATTTACCAATATGGTATTTATATCCTTATCGATTTAATGATAAGTTGAACTAGAGGGGTTGGACTATGGGAAATTTTCTAGAGGGTTTGTTGTGAATGATTGGTTGTATAGTTTATAAATGAAAATGAATGTAGTTTGAAACTATAGGATTGTTTACTTTTGAGTACTTCCTTGTTTATTACTTCATTTTTTTATATTTCATGATATATATAATCACTGATATTTAGGAACATATCTATTTTTGGTTGCCTACTAGGATTTGTCTCAAACACTGTTTGGGTCATGCTTTTGGCCCCTAACAGATTTTATGGTCACAAGTGTAGATAAGGTCCAGCAACCCATGTCATCAAGTACATGATTGTTGTGTAGCTGGAGAGCATGGGACCAACCCAAGGCTTACGATGCTATATGAGTTTATTGTTTTCATTTTTTACATTGGTTTAGTACTATATTTCTTGCATATTGACTTGTTTGTCTGCTTTTGTAGACATATGTGACATGCATCACTTATATATGTGCTCCAGTTATTATTTAATTTCAGTCATCCACAGTCTACTTATTGTATGATATTACTACTTCACTATTGTATATTATTGTTATTCCACTATGTTACTCGGCTAGTGAGGGCATAGTTTCCCCATTATAACACCTAAGGCCCTCACTGCTAGTCGGAAGCTTCTGGCATTTGGGGAAATATTATTGAGTCCATGTGACCAACCACTTACAGGGCACCTTTGGGGCAGAACCCAGAACTAGGACATTAAAATTTATCACCAGTAAAGGGATATATGTGTATCCATCAAATATTGAGTAAATAGAAGGAATTAAAAGACCAAAAACTGTGATAAAAATACATTGTTTCCATTGAATATACGAGTAATGTCATCAATTTGTGAGAATCTTCAAATGATTATCATTCCCACTAATAAAGCTTACACAAGAGGGATTCCAATTTGTATGGACTGATGAATGAGAATAAATCTTTAAAGATCTAAAGAAGATGCTAATTACTACAACTATTGTCACATTTTCCATCAGTGGGGAAATATTTATGATCAACAACAATATGTTCAAGATGTATTGGGTTTTTACTCATGAAAGATGAAATGTCTATAGCCTATTCCTCCCTATAGTTATACATACTTGATCCAATCTCCCCAAATAATAATCTATAATTACATATGGTGATCTTTGCATTAAATATTTGGGGGCTTTATCTATATGGGGAAAAGTGTGAAAAATAAATAGACCATAAAATGAACAAGTTTAAATTCACATAAAAGCTTCACAACTTGTTCTAATTAAGGTGGTTATATATGATTAATTAATATAAATTTTCAATCCATTACGATAATGATAAATAAAACAATGTGGAAGGTGCTTTGAGTAGAGAATACCCCACAAATCTATCAATGATTAGGATTGAAGGGGATAAAATGTTCTTGGACTTTGAAAGGATAGACCTGGAATATATAAAAGGATATTCAACATACCTTTTTAAATAATATATCAATCAAATATTCTTGAGAGGACCATGGAATACTATATTGATGATGAGTTTCTACCGATGAAGGTTTCAATTACTTAAGAGTAAAAATTTGATGAAGATTTAGTTAAATGGTTTGGATCCCAAATATATGTCCCATAAAAACTAGAACTAAACATAGAACTTATAGATGATATGTATAGATCATGCTATTCTATTTATCATGGAAGCACGAAGATTTATAGTGATTTGAAGAAAAATGTCTAATGTGATAACATGAATAGGGTGATTGTGAAGTTTGTATCTTGAAGCTTGCTATGCCAACAAGTCAAGGCTGGATGATAAATATTTAAGGGTATGTTGAAAATATATCCCTCACCATTATGGAAATGGGAAATCAAAACCATGTATTTTTTGGTTGAAGTCATGAGTAAAATTAAATGTAAAAATGTCATCAGTGTGGTAGTTGATTACATTATAAATTCGGCACATTTAATTGATATAAAGGAATATTGATCTTCTGGTCCACTCATCATAACTTGTATAAGGGAATTTGTATTATATAAAAGAGTTTCACTCTCAATTTTATTTGATCAGGATCCAAGATTTACCTAATGGTTTTGGAGAATTCTTGAAAAAGTGTTGGATATTGATATGATCTTCATCAATTTTTATCACCCTCAGAAATATTTTCAATATGAAGGAACTATTAAAAATGTATAGTATATGATGTGATCATGTTTAATGGATTTTAAAGGATTTAGGGACCAAAAAATTTCCTTAGTGGAGTTATCATATGACAATAGTTTCTATTCTAGCATTCAAATGACTCCTAGTGAGGCTATGTATTAGAAGAGGTGTTAGAATCTGACATGATGCAATAAATATTTAGAGTGGAAGGTAATGGGACCTGATCTTATCCAATAAACGAATTAGAAGGTTTACCATTCAGTGCCAAATGAAATCTATAAAAAGTTGGTAGAAAATAAATGTAGATAATCATCAATGAGACTTGGAGTTTGAGGTTATAAATAAGGTGTTCTTTCATATATCATAGTGGAAGAAACTCATGAGGTTTGGGATGAAGGAAAAGCTTAGTCCTTGATACAGTGGCCCCTTGGAGATCATCGATTTCATCAGAGTTGTTTCCTATAAATTAGCACCCCTAACCTATCACAAGTACAAGCTATGTTTCATGTATCCCTATTTAAAAAGTATATACTAGACCCAACACATGCCTTAATTCTAGATGTGGTACCGTTGGAGGATAGAATTTTATATGAGGAGAATATGGTGAAGATATTATATCATACAGACAATGTTCTAAAAAATAATAAAACTCAACTAGTTAAAGTGCTGTGGAGGAACCACATGTTTGATGAACTGACATGGGAAATAATAGAGGTGACGAAATATAAGTACACTCATATGTTTTATATTATGAATTGAAAATTACGATGTTGAAATATTTTAAGGTGGGGTGAATGTAACGAATCAAATGTTTATAAATGAAATTCCATTTTCTTTTATTAAATACCGCATTATTTAATGAATTTATAAGAAAAATATGGACTATATGAGTTATTTTTTACCATTATTTAGTCTTCCAAATTTAAAATACAATCATTTATTATAACCTATGATAACCTAGATATTTAATAGTGATCAAATAATTAGTATATATTTATGGTTATAATAATTTAAAATTTACACAAATAGAAGAAGTGGTTTCCTCAACAAGTAGGATCCTACCTAATAAATCCCATTTACCAATGCTTCTGAGGGAGGTAACATTACTTGGATCTACACTTGAAGAGTCCCAAGATGAGATAAAACAACTAACTAAAAAATGAAACTATTTACTAGAGAATTTTAATATCATCATTATGAAGGTCTAAACCATGTATGTAACACCCCAAGATTTCATAGTACATTTTCTTTTCAATGTAATTTGATAACTTGTGCTATACGCAACAACTAGTTCGAGCGCACCATGACTTACCAAACTTGTTGTTCAAAAAGAAGTTATGAATAGTGTTAACTATATTTTGAATTTTATATACTCCATATAATTTTAGAAACCATATTATGTGTTTCAAAGACATAATATAATAACAAATTCATTTTTTTCAAATAAAAGAAGTTTTTTTCAAAAAATACGATTTTACCGCCTTTTAATGGAGAACCCTATTTAAAAACAATATTAGACACTTTTATATATTAAATTTAATGAAATTAAATTCTTCTTTATAATCGGGACATAAAAATTTAGTTTGGATAAATTTTTGGTACTTTTCTGAAAACTTTCAAATTTTGATGAGTAGTGAAAAATACTAAATTTTAGTTGAAAACAAAATTTTTAATCAAAATAATTTACAGTGTTAAATTATGCATTTGAATGGTTTGGAAGTATAATTATATTATATTATTATCATTTAATACAATTTAGGCCATTATAAGTAATTTCACATTTAAATTTGGCATAAACACATGTCAATCTTTTGATAGGTTTTAATTTTTAAAAACACGCTTTTTGGTTTTGACAAAGGGAATTAATTTAAAATTAATTAATGAAACTTCTATGTTTATAATTTGGAAAAATAGAATTAACATTTTAATTTTGAATATCAAAATTAGCGAAGGCTTAATTTTTGGTATTTTTCTCAAAACATTCAATTTTTGATGAATAGTGAAAAACACTGTGTTATTGTTTAAAACCGACTTTTAATTTAAATAATTATTTATTTTATTAAAATTTATTTTAATTATAATTATATATAAAACACCAATATAAGTTAAATTTAATTCATTGGAGTCATTTTATCATTAAATTATATGTATAAAATTTTATTGAACTTTTTACCATCTTTTACCCACCTTCTAGGAGCATTTGCAAATTTGCGTAAAACATAATTTTACCACTTATGTGAATTGAATTTCAAAAATATAAGAGACACAATTGATATCAGTAAGTAAAATGTGGTCAAATAAAATGAAAATAATTTTTTTTGAAGAGTAACTTTTGACTTTTAGTTACTATGATAAAAAGTAAATTGGGTAATTAAAGGTAAAAATGATATTATAATCACCCCAACACATGTAATAATTCTATTGGATAAGGGTATTTTGACGTAATACAACCTTAAAATAAAATATGATCCTTTAGGTCTACTTGGAAAGATTAGGACATTTATTATTATTTTATTTAAAAAGAGTTAAAAGTGTTAAATTTAATGTTTAGTAACTAAACTATTTTTAATATAGTGTTACACATAAGATAAATTCGACCATAAATATTAATTATAAAGATAAAAATATTTCCAACATAATAGTATTTAATTTATAATTTTTATACATTATATAATTAATGTTATTTATTACCCAATGATGATGCAGTAATTACCTTATTAATGAATGAATCAAATAAATGGTATTATAAATATTACAATAAATATAATTTTAATGTTTTTATGACATACATGAATTTTCTAGGTTAATATGACATGTTAGTATTGATTAAATAAATTTTATTTGAAGTGGTAAAATTTATATGGCTTTCAAAAAATTCAAATACTAAATAGTGTCAAAATAGACATAATTGAGTTTTTAAAACAAATACTATATTATTAATTGATATAATATTTCTAAAAATCTATGGTTTGGCCAAAGGACTTAGATAAAGTTTTATATATTAACAATTAACCACTTGGGGTTCTATTAAAAGTTTATAGTTAGTTTATTGACCATATAATATAAAAATACAAAGAGACAGGATAAATGACAAACTATTTAACTATGGGTTAAATCTAAAAGATAAGGTTAATATGGTGACCTAAACCTATATAAAACCAATTTTTCGAGATTATTTCGACCCATACACACCATATCTTAGAAATAAATCATTTTGAAGCCATTATAAACCAAAAATTATTTTATTATAAAATAATATTTCAAACTTTTCCTAAAGCGACCCTCACCTCTCTTATAAATAGGTACTTCCCATTATCTTAATTTTACACCTCAAAAACCGTTTGAAACGGCTAAAACCTACCCAAATACCTTCCCAACATCCTTAAGTTAAACCTGTAGTCCATACTTTGATCATAAAACCAACCTAAAGATCCCTTTTGATCAACTCAAAAGGAAACACCTGAAGAAGAGGTAATATTTTCACCACCCTCTTTCAAGTCCTTTTCCTCTTCCACTTCCTCTCTATTTGTTGTTTCCAAACCAAAATAAGAACTATAGTACCTTATACGTACTGTGAACTTATTATAATTATGTTACAACAATTTTCGTTATTCTATCCATCCTATAAATGACAAAGTCACCATACGTGCGTACGTACGGCTTACCGTTTCCACGTCATGGTGTAGTTTGTTATTCAAACACTTCATTCTTTGGATGGGTATAAAAATGATTATAACTGATGTAAATAATAAATATAAAATGTTAATAATTTTTTATATATGATATACCATCTAATTACATACGATGTCACCATAAATATAATGATATTGTTGCTTGTGTGTACGTACGGATTACCGTCTCCACGAACGCGATGAGATTCATTCTCCAACATAATAATTCAAGAATAATTTTCATTTTATGATTAAAAATAATATTTATGAACATAATATCATTATGTATATGAATAAAATACATCCTATCTATAACAAACATGGCTTACTTAATAAATCATATAAAGGAAAATGAATCAGTTAACACCCAAAACGATGATACTACAGAAATATTGTTAACAAAGCAATTTTGGAGGATCATATAAGATATCATATTTATGTATATAGTTATTTTATAATTAAATAACAATGTTTTAACTGTTTTACAGGAGGTTAACATACCATCGAATATAGAAATGCAAAAGGTAAGGGTTAATTCTACAATCTCTTTACATATCCGAGGTTGTTAATACGTAAGTATCTTCTGGGATCTCTTTGTCATCATCATCCGTGTTTTATTAAAAATGTAATTTCAAAACATTTTTACTACATACTAGATTGTGGGTTAAAGTAAATTTTAACCTTATTTAAACATATATTATTTGAAAGGAATCCTTACTTCATTTTCCAAAAAAGGTACTCTTTGAACTTTTCAACAAAATTAAGGTAAGAATGTCTTTTTTTAACTTATACGGCGGGTGCAGCTATTTTCCACAGTTATAACATCGTCGAAGCGTCCCTTACAAACTTATAAGAATTCTTCCACAATAAATGTATTATTTTATAATTATATGAATTTTAAATGGTTTCAAAACAGAAAGTGGTATTTCTTTCAAATAGTTTTCATTTAATCTATGTCAACATACATTGATGGATTTTAAACTTTTTTGAAGTTGATTTATTATGATACAAATCTTCCATATTGAATTGATGCTTCTGTGACACGTTTGACTGTTGATGTGTTCTTTTTATACCATTCATGGTTTATGTATAAAATATTTACATTTCTTATTCTAGTTTTAATACGAATTTTTATGTTATGTTTAAACCTTTTCATATGAGGAATACATTGGACTTAGTAAATGACGGGTGGAGCCCGCTATAGCTCCTCGATGCATTGGTAGGTATAATGTGACAAACTAGTGTCGTGGAACATGGAATTGACAAAATCTTATTTTTAGTCTTGGCACAAGGCCTTTACTATGTGGTAATGAAGTCTGGCAGTATGCATTCCATCATTAAGAAATTGGCTATTGATATTATATGTGATTATTCGACTTGTATAATATCGATGTGAATAAGTAAATGGAATTATTTGATTTATATTTCACATATTAGGAAGAAGTTTATGTTTATAAGGCTTATGTCATAGTCTTATACATTTCCTTAAATATTTATTCTTATTAATGAAAGTTTCCAATATATTGTTATCCTTACTAAGCATTTAAGCTCACCCCTTTCTATGTTTTATTTTTTCCAGGATGCGAAGAAGTATATTATGACTGACCAGCAGGGATAGTCTAAAAGATATGAATGTGGTCAATGGAGACAATGTTTTTGTTGTTTTTCATTTTATAATGCAATGTAAAACATATAATGTATCTAGTACTTCCAAGTCTACTAAACTGATGTGTACTTTGGTATTTGATCCCTTGTGATCAGGACAATGTATTAAAATAATGCACCAAATCTGGATAACTGGGGTCGGGGCATTACAATGTATGTCGAACCAACCCTAAAAGGTAACAATATCAGACACCATACCTTTAAGTAATTGAGTTGTATAATAAAAGTCTATGTATATATACTCCAATAGTATAAATTTTTATACATTAAATTTTAATAAAATTAATATTATATTTATCATTTATTATTTTTATTACTTTTTAAATGACTTGATAGTGAGTTTTAAAAAAATTATATTTTCAAATGATGAATCATAAATTGTGTATTTCTGAATTGTATCAATATAAAAAACAATTGATATTTTTTATTTTATAAAGCAATTAAATTTTAATAAAATTTTATCATTAAAAATTTATTATTAAATATAAATTATAATATACTTTCATGAATTCAAAAATAATTTTTATAAGTGTTGGAAAAAAATTACTATCAAAAACCTATTATTTGAAAATAAATATATATTTTTGATTTAAAAGTTTAAATTATCATAATTATATAATTATTTGGTTAAAATGAATATTATTTTTGAAATTATCACCTTGATATTTTCCAATGATGAATTTTTCATAATTTTCTATGAATGTAAAATTTTCGGTAAAAATTAAATATGGTATATATTATAACATCATAATAATCTAAAAGTAGTGTAATATATTCCATAAGAGGTTTATACATCCAAATAAATATTTAAAATTTATAACAATATGTTTTTAAAAATATTTTATTAATTTTAAATATCCTAAATGAATTCTCCAAAACACACACACACACATATATATATATTATTTTAAAATCAATTCCTTCTATACATGAATCACTGCCACATCACCAAGGGTATTACTTTAATGATACCGGTTCTTAACATTTTAAAATGAAGAAAACGAATTGAATTTTTTAGAAACTCTGAAAAAATGCATTGTATAGTTTGTGGTTTTGATAAAATTATCAT
Source organism: Viscum album (assembly GCA_963277665.1). Taxonomy (NCBI): domain Eukaryota; kingdom Viridiplantae; phylum Streptophyta; class Magnoliopsida; order Santalales; family Viscaceae; genus Viscum; species Viscum album. Next base: position 1,140,068,297 of record OY728159.1, on the reverse strand, counting down.
TTAGAGTCCAAAACACATGTTTTGAAATTAGTAGATATATCTCCTATACTTTTCACTATAAACCTACCCAAAGTCCATTTTGTATTCATTCAAAAACCATTGAGCATGATATTACTCTTCCATTACCTATCTAGATTCTTCCTACAGTACCTCTAGATCGTAAGAAGCTCCTACAATTCTTTTTGATACACCCTATCAATATAAGGCGTCCTATCCTTCACCTCTCTATTGAATAACCCCCACGTTTTTTTCATTATTTCATGTTGTTATTTTTTTATAAAACATCCATCTTTCTTCCCTTATGATATTAAATTGATGAAAACCCCATTTTACTATCATTAATCCCTCCCATGAACCTTTATGTACCCTCGTTATGCTTCCAAAATTAACTTGTGATTTTCCATAGAAAACATTAATGTAGTGAATACCTGTTCCCATTTCCACCTAAGGGTATTCAACTAAATGTACCTATAAATCACTAATATGGTAATTACTTTTATATAACTAACACTCCTTAATATTTTGAATAAATGTGATGAATTATGTCCTAATATTGATTTATCAATGTGGCACACATGAGATTATACATATTATGATCGGTGTTCCCAAATAGTGTTCCAATACATTGGGTGTTTGTTTATTGTCATGGGACATAATTTATCTGATTAGGGACTAAACACAATTCATAATGAAACTATTTATACTACATTATGATGTTTTTTCGATAATCATTTACCCATGCTTATAATTTCATGTTTAATGTTGTCGCTACATTCCCTTGTTTCATATATGCCTTCATGTTATATAAGGCCTTATTATTTAAGATTATGATTTTCCCTCATTTTATGATACCTAGAAATTTCTTTTGGATAACATGGATTGATTTACTTTATTATATTGTTTTTATGTCATGTCTTGACCCAATAGGTCTCGATCCATTAATACCCCATGATTGCCTCCAATAGGCCAGGGTATAGCATCTAGCACTAAGTAGGCATATCACACAAATGGGAGGACTTATCCTAGGGTGCCTACATACACACCCACATACATCTCTAGGAAATAGTACAGAGAAAATATAATATGAAAACAAAATGACTTCATAGATCTACCCCAAAATTAGAGTACAATAGAAGCAATAAAAGCATAAAAATTGAAAAATACAAGCCGACCAAAAACTATAAAAGAGACCAACCTAATCAGATGGATGTGATCACTATCAAATGAAATTTCTAGAGATATCCCCATAAAAGAACCATAAAAAACCTCAATCGTTCTAGCTCACTAATATCGGCCAACTCCATGTCCTCCTAGGACTCTATCGAAATGCCTTTTGTCATCACAAGACACAACATGTGTGGAAAATCGTGTGAATTAGTGAGTATAAAATTCCCCATAGGTACCCAAAAACCTAAAAAAAATAAATAAAATTAATGGAAATAGTCTACTTGACCCATATAGAGGTAATGAAAATGAGAGCGGAACTCCATATCAACTATCCTTAGCTATAAATGACTAATAATCTCTATCCACATTGTGTGAAATTCATGATACAGGAAAAACCCTCATGGAAACAAAAAATCACCCAGATATACTCATTTTAGACTCCTTGTCTTGTGAGGATCCAACTTTATTGCCATCCATAAGATTATAATCAAGGATCAAAGGGAATTCTAATCCAAGAGAACACACTCTATGATCCTATCCATCCCATATGGCTCTCATATGACAGATACGATCCATTGAGAAATACTCTCTATGTTCAACTCCAGTTCCCACCACCAGAGGTCCTATCAATGATACCTTATTTCTCACACAAGATCATGAGAACCCTGGTGAGGGGTTAAATCCTCACCACCGGACACATTAAAGGGATCAATTATCCAAACCATGAACTATGAGAATCTTCTCTAAGGGGAGAGTTGAGGTTCCCACACCTCACCGCTGCCCTATAGCCATTGGAGTATTAAATCCTAACTATCCTGAAAAACATTTTTAATACCCATATTGAAAGCCCCCCAACCACACTATGTCAAGAGTTCATTAAATCCTAGCCATTTCTCATGAAAAAAGTGAATGGGAACTCTCCTCATACTACACTCCACTGCCCAAGGAGCTCTAACTCTAATGGAGGTCCCACTTCCCACTACTACTCGATGAAGAGGGAGTACAAACCCATAAATAAAGGATCCATACTCTAGAACCTTAGGGGAGAACCACTTTGTAGATAGAGGACCAACACTATGTATCACCAAGGGAGTAAAACTCCATATAATCTCTATATAGGATATGCACCTTGAATTAAGAGGGGAGTACTGACCCTAGACTAGAGGACACTTACCTAGGTATGATAGGGGAGTACTGAATCTTCCTGAATGTCATGTATGGAGGAATTGAATCCTGATATAAAATAGTAGGACTAACTCTACTGATATATTACCCACACCGATGTATGATAGTGTAGTAGCAACCCCATGCGAAAATACTCAGTTAGAAGAGGACCCAAATCATCAACATGGGAGTTACATCTCTTTCAATTCATAAGGTAAGGGAAATCCACAACCTTATAAAATAGGGGAGTAAAATTCCAAGAATATATCTGATAAACCAAACCTATCACCTACTCTGATCACGTCTCAACAATACCACAGGTTGGGGACCCATGCCCTAATAGAAGGGGAGTAACACTCTACCAGCCTAAGTGTATATGGGAATCACATATTGAGACAATAGGGAAGTATACCGACCATGAAGACATGAATGTGATATACCATGATCAATTACCTTGATATAACACATCTATTGTAGTGTTTTTCTTGAATCATTCCACATCACATCTCACAAGCCACCATGAATACTACCCTTATGTTTTACGTGGAAAATAGATCAAGATTGGATACTCACAATTATGAATCTAAGTCTCAAATTATAATATACACTTGGATAAAGTCTCTAAGAAAGGTAAAGGACATGTGAACCCACCCGAACACTTGTCTGTATCCTATTTTTCATGACTTGGAATTCCATGTGAGCTGAAATGATGGGTACATGGTGTACACAATGTGTCTATCCTCACCGAATCCACTAGTCATGCCTTTCCCAACACAAAATATCCAACAATGAATTCTACATGGCGTGTACCCTAGGTAATGAAATTTCCTTACTAATTGACCTCTTAACTGTGTCCTCATCTCATTCACATATAGAATACCCTATGTATATTCCTATATCTGTGTACATCCACAAATCCATATTCATTGACAAATATACCAAGGCCATGTCCCGCAACCACATGACATGGGCTCACTACATGGTGGGAAACCCTTATAGATGATGTGTTTTCCCAAAAATCCATATTCCCTAAATGGAAAAAACACACGACTTGTTACCCTGCACTACATTCCATGGGATCAATAATGCTGAATTGGAATTCCCTATGAGTTTCCCAATACACCTAGGTTTCCATTGAAACCCATCGATCTACCCCAATGGGATAACTATCAGTCATAAAAGGGATCTAAAAAACACAAAAAATGTATGTAGAGGTTGGGGGGGTGGTACTTACAAATCAAATAATCCTAACTCATTGTGAAATTCTAAATCTTAAAGTGAAAATCCACTCTTTGATGTTGTTGCACCATAATCTCAAAGTGATCTCTGTCAAGATCGGAGATCTGCAGATCCTCTTACCCTTTGATTTTCATAGATTCATTAATTGATCAAAGGGGTGAGGGGATAAAATACTTTATTTCATTCATTATAACAAGGGGTATATGGTTTATTAATCTAATTTAATTAAATTGATAAACATCCACTCAAAACCCACCAATGCTATCCCTCAACTGATCATTCTGCATTGACAACATTTACATCACTCCTAGGTTAAATTCCTTGTTCTAAACTCAAAATAATTTTAAAATTTCCAATTTGAGACTCTTCACAAGGTTTATTACACATTTACTAAAAAATTTCATGCATGTGATAAAATATTTTTAATATTTTTAATATCACTGCACACTGGCTCTGTGAACCCCAAAATCCCACATTGACTCAATAACTGGATCTAGAAATATTCAGAAAAATATTCCAAAGTATTTCAGGTCAAAACTAGAGTCACTACATCCTCCCCACATTAAGGATTCTTGTCCAGAGAAAGATAAATCCTAGGAAAAAGGAGAAAATATGGGCTCTAAAATGGGACTCCCATTCCTTTTAGCTCAATAAGGGTCCTCATGCATCCTACAAGCACACAATCCGGGGAACAAAAAAAGGAAAAACCATACCCAATATATAGATCAATCTAGGTCAACATAGTTCAACTAAATGGGAACATGTCTCCTTCAATGTGATAGGTGAAAAACACCATGAAACATGATGCATCTATGGTTACAGGGTCTAGTGGAACACCACCCTACAAAAATGTTATAGATAACAACGTAACTGAGGAGTTCCCATCCATCATTGGAGTAAAAACACAAATAAAACTTCCAAAATCCCAGATAAAACATTGACACACCAATATGAAAACCTTTCTCAAACACAAGAGATAATGGGAATCGTCCACCAAAACATAATAATATCCACTTTGGGAAGAACTGAATCACCCATATGTGTTTTTATCACCTCATAAGAACACATCTATGTGGGGGAAGAATCCCTCTCCATTTCATGACTAAACTTATATCAAAAAACACCATCAAAGGGTTATACCAACACCCTATGTCACCCCGGGAAAGCCTCATGAATGAAATAAAAAGTATATATTACCTCACTATTTTTTCTACAATATGACTCCAAAATGTATAAAGGACAAATATCGTACCTATAATCATCCTTGGATACTTTAAGACATAGGACTCTATAGCCTACATTATTCATTTTCCCTATCCTCTAGCTCCCTGAGCTAGGTGTGGACCACTTGGGGGTGGTGGATGAAACATATTGAACTGTCTTACACCTCTCGCCATTCTCCCCACTCCACAACCACATAATCTATCATAAAAAACTACATTATCCAAATGATACCTCCATCCATTGACCATATGCCTCTCAGTAGCATGTAAGTTTAGATAATCTTAAACAACACGTTCTTTTTCATCGTAATTGTAACAATTCCTATCCTATGGATGAAAAACTCCTTGAAACAACTTCTGTGCTTTAGAATTGTGTGTTTGAATCTATTACTGAGAATGTCTCATGCACTGTGACACTAACGAATATTGTCTGCAAGCTAATGTGGATGTATCAGCCTAGTGATTGCCAATTCCAGTAACATCCTCTTAACCATCCTCCAGTAAGCTCTCTATCACTAGAGAATTCCCTAAAAAATCCGCATAAGAGGGTTGTCACAAAAATATCACACTTACCCATATGTCTCTTCAGAGGCCTTGATCAAAGGTTTGTGCTTGGAAAAATGGATTTCAAACCATATCCAATGTGTATCTTGAATGGTTGGTGAACCTCGCAGAGTACTCTTCCATGGACATAATACATTGTTGAAGATGAAAAGTAATTGGTAAACCCAGGTCTCGGTGTGGATAGATAAACCTCTTCTTGGAAGATTCTCTCAAACTCCATCCATCTGAGTTTCTTATCAGCAAGGGGTTTCATCACAATAATCCATCATCTCTCTACTGATCCCTATAGAAGACTCATCACTAGGACCACCATCTGATCCAGAGGTGTCCTCACAAAGAATATAACACGTGTGACTGCCTGAAGTCTGTCATTAGCTAACTGGGGGTATGGATCACCATAATTTATTAGTGGTTTCTACATATAGAACTCATGTAGAAATATCAACCTAAAATTTTAGTACTACCTACCAATTTATGGGTGGTGGATCATCTAGTCTACCACCATGAGGTACTACCTAAAGACTATTGTCCTACATAGAAGCCTCATAACTAGGAAAATCGTGTAAAAAATCATACTGTGGATCCCTATCAATCTATTCTCATGGTTTAATCTTGAAATATAATTAAGACATGCCACTTTCAAAGAGTATATATTGGGAGATGACTTAAGAGGGACATGAAACCCACAACCATGTCATATATGATGTATGTGGAAAAGTTCCCCAGGAACCAGTTCATAAATGTACTAAGTCTAGAAGTTAGTTAACAGAGCCCTAGTGAATTTATAAGTCAATATTGTCACAAAAACATTCGTCCCTAGCTTGAAATACGAACTAAAAACACTTTAAAAATGTCTCTACGCAACCAAATCGAAGCTCATAAAATGAGGTCCTAAAGTAGGACCTCCTTTGATACAACTCTTTAATAAACCTACCTGATAGTCCCTGATCTATGACAACCCCCTGATATCCTACAATAGGCCAGGAGATAGCATATAGTTCCATGTAGGAATATCAAAAAAATTGGAGGCTTTAGCCTATGATACCTATGTGAACTCACCCACACAAATCTCCATTAATTAATGTAGACACAATATAAACTAAAAAATAAATGAATTCATACATATATCCACCAACCAGAGTACAAAAGGAGTTCATGATGAATAAAAATGGGAAAATAAAATCCCCATAAAACTATAAAATAACCCTAACTACTCAGATTGAGGGGATCAATATCAAATGAAAATTCCAGAAAGATCCTCGTACAAGCACTAAAAAACACCTTGGTCGATCTAGATCACTAATCTCTACCTGCTCTAGGTCATCCTGAGCCTCCATTGAAAGGCTTGGAATATTTATGAGACCCAAAATATGTTGGTAAATACCACGTAGGGTTGAGTATAATAATACCAAGTAGGCACACCAAAAACCAATAATAAAATGGAGAAAATAAAGGGCAACAGTCTGACTAACCCAGCCAGAGGGAATCTAAAAAAGGGAGAAACTCCGTCTCTCCCATCCTCGACTATACAAGACTATTAAACTCTATAAACATGTGAAGTCATACAAGAGATGTAAAAACATCACAATGAAACCCATAATCACCCATATACACTCATTTTAAAATCCAAGTATCAGGATGTTCTGAACTCATAGCCAGCCATAAGATATTACTCGAGGCTCAAAGGTAATGCTTGTCTAGGATCACACATTTCATTAGCCCAACCATCCCATTTGGAACTCGAATAAGGGATATTATCCATCAGGAACAACTCTCTAGGTCGAACTCTAGTGCCCAACACCAACGACCCTATCGCTAATTCCATGAGACCTACATAAGATCATAAGAACCCCCATAATGATGGATACCCTCTCCCTGCACACACTTAAGAGATCAATTATCTAGACTATACACAATGTGTATTCTATCTTAGGAGAGAGAAGTGGTACCCATAAATCACCCATACTCTATATCGGAGAGATTATTAATTCCTAACCATCCCCTGAAACCTCTATAATACCTTTTTGGGGAGGGCTGCACCTCACTATATCATAGGAGAATAAACCCCTAACCAGGTGTCTCACATAACAACTGTTGGGGCCTACTCCTTGTACTATTCTCCAAAACTGAGGGATCTCCATCTCCATTGGATGAATAAATACCCTCTACTACTCGAAGATGTTGGATTATACCTCTGTAGATAGTGGACCCAAACCCTTGCACGATAGGGGATTACAACTCTGTAGATAGAAGACTTGCAACCTGGAATAGAAGTGGAGTAAACTTTTATTGAATTTCTATGGTGGACCTGTTCCCTGACTCAACAGGGGAGTACTGACCCTGGGATGGAGGACCTACACCCTGATATGATAGGGATGTAGCGAATCTTCCTAGACATCCTATATAGAGGACCCGAACCCTGATATGACTGGGGAGTACCAACTCTAAGGATAGAGGAAATGAACCCTTGTATGACATGGGAGTACCAACCCCAATAGAAAAAACTATGTGAGTAGAGAACAAATTCCATATGTAGGGGAGTCCCGTCTCTACCAATTCAAGAGGTAATGGAAACCAATGCCCTGCTACCATAGGGGAGTACCCAACTCAACATCTCCCGAATAAAACACACAGACATCCTACATCAGTCATGTCACAACATTTCCATAGGTAGGGAAACAACACCTTGGTAACAGGGGAGGACCACTATATCGGCTCAAAGATCTAGGGCGTTGCATCCTAATAAAATAGGGATGGGTACCGAACCTAAAAATAATCAAGTTATCCACCCAGATCACTGTCCATGATATTTCATGAGTAATAAAAAATCATACATGAATCATTCCACATTGTATTCAACAGAAACCCTGAGGAAAAACATCATGTTCTTCATGGAAAACCACTTAAGATAGGCTAATCATAGGCCTGATTATCAATACTATTATAGGAGATATGCTAGGAGGAAGTCTCCAAGAAAGGTACAAGGAGTGTGAAGGGGTCCACAAGGCATGTGACCCTACCTAAATACCAAGTTTTTTACTCTATCACATGTCTTGGTTGTCCATGTGAGCTTACACAACATGTACATGGTGTACATACCTCACCCGACCCCTGGTCATGTTTTTACCCACATAGTTTGGATAGTCGTGTATCCTACATGGTGTGTACCCCCGGTACATGGCGAGTCCTCTCTATCCAGACTCTTAACCATGTACTCATATTATGAGAGTGTACAACATACCATGTCATTTTTTAGTGTACATTCACATGACCATGTCCATTGACACGACTACCCTAGACATGTCCCTTGACCACACCACCAAGTCACACTATATGGAGTGTTACACTAGTACAAGACATGTAGTCACCAAAGTAATCTTTCATAAATGGGAAGAACACATAGTGTGTGAACATGCACTACACATAATTTGATAAATAATTTCAGATATGAATTACCAAAGAGATTCCCAAAACACCCTAGTTTCCACCAAAATACATAATTCAGACCCCAAGGGATCACTAGCTATCCTAAAAGGTCTCTGAAACCCTCAAAAAACCCATATAAATTGTGATCATAACATAAAAATTAAATCTTACAACATATTGGTGATTCAAAATTGATTTGGGTGTAGATCAATGCTCGGAAGCTTCTATACCACAATCTAGGAGAGATCATTGTCAACATCAGAGATCGGTGGCACCTCTTCCCCTTGGTGTCACCTTAGTTTGTTAGTCGCTCCAAACAGGGGGGATCTTATCCATTATACAATGCATGAGAACAAGATAGTATATGGTTTATTCTTTTAATTTTATTAAATTAATTAACCTCAAATCAACACCCCCCAATGCTCTCCCTCAACTGAGATTATGACCCTTAAAAAATTTACATCACACCTAGGGTAAACACCACATTTTGAACTCATCCACGGTCCTTGAATTTTTATACAAGTCTCCAATAAATTGTTTATTCATTTTTCCTAAAATACTACACGTGCATGAGAAAACATATTTATTATTTATAATATTACCATATTGAGGCTCTCTTGAACATGGAATTCCATAGTGACTCAGCATCCGGCTCCCAAAATATTCTTAGAAATATTCCAAAGTCTTACAAGTGAAAACCTAAGTCCCTACAGTTTATTTCATTATAGGGATTAATATATCGCCCCTTTCTTATATACATCTCTTGATTATCATGTACAATTTCGAACTATTATAGAATTTTATGAACATTTGAATGATTTTTTAAATAATTTTATTGTATCCATGTGTCATTTTATTGTTACTTTTCCCTAATTTAACATATACACTAGGATTGATGATAATTTTTTATTGTATTATTAGAACATTTATGTTATAAATCATGAAATAATGTGTGTTAAATATATGGTTTCTCATATATGAGATGTCTAGGTAAGGGTGAGGAGGAGCAAAATGATATAAAAATGGTTGTATGTGTTATAAAATAAAAAGTTTATATAAATAATTTCCTAGAAGATAATTATTTTGGTCCTTGGATGATGTGAATTCTGTGGGATGTATTAAATAAATAGTGATATTAATGTATTATTTATGTTGTGTTAGCTTGGGTCACATTATCTTGAACATATTATACTTTTATATTGGTTCAATATTATATCTCAATCCCACCACATTCGTAGTAGTAATATGAAAGATAAAATCAATCAACATTTACAAGGTTCATCCTAAAAACCTATTCATTTCCATATTGGTTATTTATCCAAAAATGGATTATTCACTATTATATTATTTAGGATTACAAAGTAACAAGAAATAACTAGTTGTACACCACAATACGTGATTCCCCCATTGACCCTGGTTCTACACCCAAACTACCAATTCCATTGTTAAAGTTGGTTGGTCACCAAAATGGTCCATCTTGACCACCCATTACAGAACTAGTTACAAACCCCAATTATCTATACTATTCAAACACTAGTAGGAAAACCAAGAAAAAAATATATTTCTCCTCTTGATTATGATCTAGCTATAGAAATATGTTATTAATAATAAGATCCCACTCTATGAGATTGATGGACCATAATTTCTCGTGTATAAATTTATGATGTTCAATAGCCTATTGGAATAAAATTGATGCTCTTGAAACTTATTCTAGATCAGGTGTGATTTAGATACTCCTTCGTCTTTGAATACTCAGGTAGATCTCATTTAGGGACTTATTTATTCAGCTGACCGTCTTCTCCCATTCATACGGGATGTATCGGGTTCTCAGAAATATCCTAATAATATGAATGAATGGTGTGAATTTCTAAAAATTTTCATCATCACATGAATATTAAATTTATATTCACAATAAAAATATTATTAACATTATTCTCAGAATTATCGTAATAAATATACTATTTGGGTGGAAACACCAAGATCACTTCTAATAGGTAATTTCACATCTTTTCCTTTAGTCAAGGCATCTAAGATAATCTCTTCATTTATTTTAGATGTAATCTAATATTTAATGTCTAATAATAATTCCTTTTCAAACACCACATGAATCGCTATTCATGTATCATGATATTATATCATTGAAGGTTGAATTAACTGCATCATCAAATTTAAATACCTACAATGATTGTTTCTTCTTCTAATTCTCACATAGTTTATAAATATCCTCGATCTCTTTTATCCTTTGCATTATTATCACAAGGTATGAATGGATTTTCTTGTATATTTGAAGATATGAAAAATGTGCCTAAAGTATCTTCCATAATATTCCACATATGTAGCACATGGAATACCACAAATTATGGATAATGACTCATTTTTATATATAGTTTAAATTAATTTTTTTGGGTTGGATACATTGATGTAAGAGATATTCGAGTGGGGGTGAATAGACTATTATTAAAATTATATAATTTATTAATATTAATAATATTAAAGAAGCAGAAAATAAAATAAAATAAAAGATAACAAAGAGAATTTTTTAGTAGTTCTAATCTAAATTATCATCTCTCAAATATCTTTTTTTGTATTTTTAAATAAGCTGCTTTATGGGTGAGCAGTAACCAAAACATAAAGGGTGGGATACATATTTCAAATATCCAGTGGAAGTACAAAATTCAAAAAATCCACATTATCCAAGGAGACCATGATTCAAGTGCACCCACAACTTCCAAAGTCACGTAATGTATTTTTCCATGTATCCTTCCATCATCATCAATTGAGCATTGTATTCATCCATCGAGTAACTACCATTGTTTCTATCACCACACTTGTCATTTGAGAGCATCACATCTATAAACACCAAATCTCGGACCACTGTCAATATTCCACCACCATAAAACACCATTATAGAGAAAGATATCCACATTAAAACAAAAACAAAAATGAAAAAGAAGACCATCAAAGACCGCTAGAGCTCCCATAAAACAAGACTTTGTCAATCCCCATCTTTTAGCAGCAACCAAAACACCAAAAATCGGAATAAAAAGAAAAAAATACATTGAACCCATTGAAGAATATGGCACCACACCAAGTAATCATTGATCCCCAACAAACTAGAAGAAACAAAAAACCAGTACAATGAGAAACACAAATTGAACACCATCAAATATAAAATTGACCACAAATAAGGAGACAACAAATAATCAGCGAAATTATGAGGAAGAAATCCGAATGAACCAAATCTAATGATGAATATCACAGACCATGAACAATGACAGTTTCCAAACCACACCTCTAAAAATTTCAATGTTACAACTACTCAAGATCTGACTAGGATAGGAGCAACGAAATCTGAGGTCAGGGCGGAGGATGGAGTTACTGAGTGCTCTGAGAGATGGAAATGTCATCGGCAAGGCAAAAAACTAGGATCCTTCCAATTAGAATCAACTCTAACCATATAGAACCATGAGAAACATCGACCGAAAAAACATGAAACCCAAAATCTTGTGAACCATTACGCCAAATCTGACCTGGAGAGGCGCTGGGGAACTTGAGGTTAGATCTGCGGGAAGAACGTCTAAGGGAATCAACAAAAGACACCCAAACTAAGGGATTAAGAAACATAATATTTGAGGGATATATATATATATATATACTATTACATAGGATAAATTGAAACCCTAACTTCTACACTAAGATGAATCCCAGCCTATGAAATTGTGAGGAGGAGCCTCTAAACCCAAAAAACATGTCTTTTTACTAGAGTTGATTGAAACCCATAAATTCTACAAGGAGAATCCCCAACCTAAGTGTACTATCTTTTTTTAGGTAATGGTAACCATGGGAATATATTTTGTAAGTAGTATAACATGTTTGATAAAATATAAATTGCAGACCTCTACCTTGATAAAAAATAAAGTTCAAATATAATAACTTCATATAAGTAAAAAACTTACTGAGAATGAAAAAGTAGATACGACCCTCCTAAATGATATAAAAAATGTACTTAGACATTCTAGAAGTGGTAAAGATCATATCTTCATGTTTTTATGAAGCTGATGAATTTTTTCCTTTCTATAATTATTCTTCAAAGAGGATATAAACAGTTGGGAACTATATATATTTAATAACACAATAATAGGAATGCATTTCACCATTTTTAACATTACAACTACATAGTATCAGGGAATAAAGTCATTTATAAGAAAATTAAACTCTAAAAAACTAAGAGAGTTTAGAAAACACAAAATTAAATATATTATAAAACCATATTATCAAAAAGAATGATAAAAGAAAGAAATTAACGTATCATTATAATCAACCTAATCATGTCCAATATTCAAAAAAATAATAATTATTCCACCCAAATTGAAATAAAATGATAAATATTTTAAATAGTTTCTATAATAATATTTCAAATATAAATCCCATGAAAATTACTAGTTCTAATTTTGAAAAATGAAATTCAAAAGAATTACGTATGAAGAAGTAAACATGCATAGAATTTTAAAACATAATAACACTCTATTAAAGATATTAAAACAAATTTAAATGAGTTTAAAATCTATTAAAATTAATTCTTAATTTTTTTAATTAATGAAAAAAACATAAAATAATAAAAACTATTTTTGGGTTTCAAGCTGTAAGTTCCATGTGTGAAGATAGGACACTCTTTGAATTTCATAAAAACATATTTAAAATAATGAAAAAAAATTCACACAGGTTCTATATAATAAATATTAATTTATAAATTCATTATAACAATTCTAATATTTGAAATATATATATCAAAATCTAAATGGAAAACATTACATAAAATATATCATATTTCCATATTTTATAAAAACATGATGAAATTTAATAAACTACGTAGAAAAATTCATATAGAGGCTTCTAATGTAAGATTTTTCCCTTATGTAATTGAATTAAACATTTTGGCGAATCAACATAACACAATATAGATAAAAAATAAAGTAGGTTACTCAAATAAGTGAGTCACATAATCAATTCATGTAGGTAATTTTCCTAGAAAATTTTATAGAAAATCCGAAATTTTGAAATCTATAAGTAGATTTATATATCAAATTTCATAGCTAAAAAACACTATGAAATATAAAATAAAAATTTAGTAAATATAAATTACATTTACAAAATTTAATTATCTTTTTAAATAATCAAGAACCACATTAACCAAACATCTATATCTCTTTTTATAATTAAGAAAAAGCATAAGAGTTTTGGAAAACGTCCAAAATAATGCTAAAAACATAATTTTATTTAAAAACAAATTTATTGTATGATATATATCGATTCGTAAGTTCATTTAATAAAAATTTATGTAGAAAATTTTCTTTTATTCAAATAAAATCACATAATTTTGAGTTATATAGATCATGGTATGTCCAAAATAAAGAGGCTAATAGATTCTGAAAAATTAGTTACGTAGATTTAAAAATAGCTATATGAATTAAGAATCAACTACGTGGATTATGAATTGGATATTTCTAAAAAACCATATTAGATACATTGGAATGTTAAAAAACAAGTAAAATGATATTCTAACGTCTAAAATGATTTATTTATAGTATGAACTCTTGAAGACATTTATAGAACATGTTATTACATATTATAAAATAAAATATAAAGATATTATAACAAAATAAATAATATGATATGATAAAAATTTAATATACTTTAATATATATAACAATTCATAGAATTAAGATATTTAAATGGAATAAAACACATAATCAAAAATTTATATGATAATATTAAACAACTAAAATATAATCATTTTAGAAATTGGAACAATGAAATAATAATAATTTAATCAAATAATATATAATCTAGTAAAAAAACAAATATAAATTTTATCACATGTACAAACAATCTACCCTTTTTTTTGTTTACAAAACTAAGCATGTAAAACAAAATATTCTCCCCCATTTTTTAAATAAATAAATTATAACTATTTAATTTTTAAACATATTATAACAGATTATTCAATTATCAAAAGAACTAATTATCCTCTATTTCTACTTCAAGAAGATAAGAAAATTAAAGAATAAATCATATCCATATAAAGAAGATAAATATAAATAATCCTAATAAAAATATTTCAAGATGAAACTATAAATAACATGATAGAAATAATAAAAAAAATATGTAAATCTCCTCGTATATAGAAGATAAAATTAGGAAGAAGAAAACTTCCTTCAGAATTTATGATTAAAAATAAATTTACACCAGTATAAAATGGATTGAGAAGATAATTTTTTTCCATTTAATACGTATATATCAATGAAAATAAGAATCATTTACAGTGTAACCATAATTGGGTTTAACATTTATGAGCCTATATTAGAGTACTATAAGAAATAAAACATAAACACGTTTTTGTACCCGTGATATTTTTGGTCCAATTGGGTAAGTAAAATAATTTTTTTGATACCCAAGAATATTTGTGAAATTTATTAAAAATATCATGAGATAATAAAATCTAATAGATATAAAATCCAGTAATAATAATGGATGGGGAGAACCTGGGAGAAAATTTATTGGCATACTGTCCTTAATGCCAACATTTGATGCATGTAACCATAGAAATATTATTTGATGCTACAATTAAACACAAACAATCAGGATTAAACATATAGTCATAGGTATTTATTACCTTAGGATATTATCCACTCATATCATGGTTAGTGGTCTCTTTATCCCTTCTAGATTCTTCAATAGAGTCTAATAATTCAGTACAACTCCATCCAACATGATACACACACTTCATTTCTATATGGTTCTTATTATCTTTAACTTATTATTTCATCTTTTTACACTCATATTTTTAATGGTGCATTTTCTAATATTCATTAAAAAATAAATGTGTATTTTAATTTTTTTCCTTTTAATTTGAAATATTTCATTTATCTATTTATTTTCACTTCATACTTTTTGGTTGTATTCATTTTATTTATAAGTCCTTGGATTCATTTATAATATTGAATTCCGTCATCATCCATATTTGAGAAAGAATATTTTTCATAATCAATAAAAGAGTTAGAAACATATATTAATTTAATAAAAAAGCACTTTATTATATAATTTGAATCAAGATCATTGTTCATTAATTCCTGATTTTATTATAATAGAGATCCAATCAGATAATATAGAGCGTATTTTTTAAAATATATTATTTTTTTAATGGATAACTTATTTGAATTATCTTCCTTGGTAAGCCTCAAGATATTCGATCAATTAATAATGTATTCTTCATAGCTTCAATTAGTATGAACACAATGTAAATAATATTTGTGAATCTATTGAACATCTCATTCACACATTCAATAACAAACATTATAAATTTTTAAAATTCATACTTATGAATTCCATGCTTAGTTATGTACAATTTTTTAGTTCTATTTTGAGTAACATTTAATGTCCATGAAATTTATAGTGAAACTTTAGAGTAATAAATATGGTTTTACAACCTTCTATGATGAGATAAGTAAAGAAAATTAATTTCTTTTTAATTAAAAACAAATTTTATCTCATATTTTCTAGTTTTATTTTAATATTTTAAATTAAGATCTTCATAAGGTCTAGCCATGATGGTCCAATATAGAATACCGATATTTATAAAAAATACCTCTATTCTATCTTTCAAAATCCATAATCACTTCCCATTAAATGTGTGGGTATTAATGGATTTAAGAATTCAATCTACCGAGGTTTCATAATTGAAATAGATCATTCATTTTCTTATTAAGGACTAGGATATAGGTTAGATCAAATAATCATGGGAATTTAAACAACATTAAAGAAATCATTTTAAATAAAACCTATAATACCAATTTAATTTTAAAATAAAAAAATATGGTATAATGAAATATTCCTTAAAGGGTATCCATTATAGACCAATTATTGGTATAGAGAAAAGGAGAAACAAATTTATGTAATCTTTATGAAGGTTTACCTATGATACAAAGTGTTGGGTCAGAGGCATTTATGGAAGGAGGTATAGAGGGTGGGGGTGTGAATTGAACTTATTAAAATTATCATATTTATTAATATTAATCATGAAAAAGCTGTAGAAGATAACATATAAATAAAGAGAAAAAAAATAAGTTTATAGTAGTTTGGATTTAAATGATCCTACTATACTAATCACACCCCTACCGATGGAGGATGAAACCCACTCCAAAAGAGAGAGAGACACTATAATAAAAAGTATTATACCAAAAAAATTAATATTGACTAATAATATATCTGTTCAAAAAAATGAGCAATTTAAAAAGATATTAAATATAATTGGTATAGAGTTCAAGTACCAACACTTGTTTTTACCAATCATTAAATCTATTAGTATTGATCATTTTACACCAATAAATATTTTACAATAGATAAATATATTGATTTATCATATCAATAGTAATATTTCTTACCAAAAAATGATTCTGTTACTATTAATTATTATCACCAACAAATTTTTTTACCATTATAATAACATGTTGAAATAAATTATCTAATTACATGAAATATTTCACCAAATATATATATATATATATATATATTATTTTACATAAATGTTATAAATTATAAATATTTTTATAAAATCATGTAATCATGTATTTTAACTGAAACATTATGTGTTTTTGAATATATATATATATAGTATAAAGTTGATCATAAATTATTATATTTTTGGAGAATTAAAATTAGTAAAAAGTTAAAAAAATAATGAACTTATATAATATTTCATTATATTTTCATAATATAAATTTTATTTTAAAATATATATAAATTAAAGAAAAATTCATTACATATTAATTATATGTTAATTTGTTTTATGTCATGATAATTTTTTTAAAATTACACCAATAATATAATATTAGAATCTCTAAATTAAAATTATTGAACCACAATGATCACATCACCATTAACACTTCTTCCATAATCACACCTCAACCTAATTAATTTATTTTTATGTAGTAAAATCATGTGTGATACTTGAAAAAAAAGTTATTATTATTATTATATTTTATTTTTTCTTTTACATTTACCCTCTCCCTTTATCCCCTTTATCACCCCCACCCCTTCCTATTTGTGTCATGTTACCCATCCAGGAGGAACCCCATTAGCACACCTACCTCCTACTGCCATTGAATCTAGTCATTTTTCATTGTGATTTCATGCACAATATCATTTAGTTATAATTACTTCTACTCTACTCTCTAATTATTCTATTTTTATTATAATTTACCTTTCTTACTTGTGGTGTGTGTGACACATCTAAACCCTATCCCAATTTTGGGTGGTTTATTTTTTGTTTCTTTGATGGTTAATGTTTGTAAGGCCATATTGTAGTCAATTTCATCCTCAATTGTGTATGAAATTTTAGGTTAGTGGATAAGATGATCATGGGTTTAGATTTATATGTGTGGAAAGACATTATATTTTTATAAATAATTCATTCCATAAATTCTAATAATAAGGAGAAAATTTTAATTTCAACACCATACAATATTTATTTCATGATTTTATATCATTATAGAATTATATTTTTATTTTAAAGGGAATGTGTTGTTAAACACTTAAGATGGATAAGGAAACATATTTCTAAAGGATATGCCCTGTTTGGAGCATTAAATATGATTTAAGGTATCTAAAATAGGGGATTATGAAGGAATCATATTATATTAAAATGAAAGAATTGTGGTTTATTTGGGTTTATATTTTGTTAAACGTATTAATTCTCCCAATATATAAACACTTTAGGGATGCCTTTCATTACTGGGTGTTGTTGTTGACATGGATGATGAATCAATATTTTCTATATGTTTGGGTTTCATTGTTTTTGTCACTTGATTTCATTAATCTAGATATATTTTAATATTTGTAACATGGTTTTATAAATTATTGATGAGTCTAAAAATTTCTGAGGGATTTCTCCTAGTGCTGATAATATTATTTGATGGGGTTTAGTCACAAACACATAAAACACATGTATGCTCAAACGTTTATAAATTTCTAAATTCTAGAAGGATTTTATATAAATATTTTGTAGAAGGATTTAGTTATATTATTATAATATCATGTTATTTAGTCAAAACCTATTAAATTTTAATATGTTCAAGGTTTGATATGATTCTTCCAAAATTATTTTAGTGATAATTTTCAGGATAGAATTTAAAGTGCTTCCCTGCATCATTCTTCTAGCTTGATTGTAGTGTCATTCTTTCTTACAACCAACACATATTTTTTTATTTTAGATCTCATGACTTAGATTTTTCTTTACAGTGTTCTAGTAATTGGAATTAATTATATATATAAATCCACACATCATCTATTCCATCTATTTATAGATGTCGAACTTACCTCACATTATGCATTGAGTTCTGATATAAGTTCCAATTTCATTGCTGTTTTCACTTATTTTCCTTAATCTATTTGGATTTTTGTATTGGTTTCTTGGTGTTATGGATTATTATACTGTCTTAACAATTAATTTGACTTATTTTATGGTTCCAATAAATATTATTTGTTGATTCCCACACACATATAGTTTAAACACATGTATTCACATCAACGTATAAATTTAAAATTAAATATTTTTTATGAACATTTATTTGAAGGATTTGGTTATATTATTGAAACATCCAGTTCATTAGTCGATTCTTGTGACATTTCATTATGTTCATGGTGTGATCAACTATATGGACAAAGATTTTGGTGGGGTCAAATAGGTTGTCCTTGTATGTTCTTCCTTACAATAATCCACTCTCTTGGTTTTGAAGTCATCGTCTCTTCCAAAAAATAATAGAAAATGTTTTGAAAAGATAGTTATGCCACTCTACTTATTTGAGATAGATTAAAATAGCCCTAGATATAATATGTTCTCTTTAAAAACTATATTATATAATCTGAATCTAAATAATTTTCATGTTACCTCAAATCCAATGGTCAACGGTCGAATAGTGTCTACCTAGAGGAAAATCCCAAATATGATTTATTGTTAGAAGAACCCAATATTGATGACCTAATAATTATTATATTAGGTCTATAATAGATCACTAATAATGTATAACCAATATATAGAGGGTATTCTATACTAAAAAATATGTTATAATGTACACTCCATATGATATTTCATTTATACTTGTAAATATTATCCACACTAACAACATATATGGCTTGTGTTTCAAATATCACCAGCTATGCGTTTAGGAATTAAATAACCAATAACCCTTTAAAAACTCTAAAACTATCTAATAAAATATAAACATCACCACCTCTTGTAAATATTCATCAAAATCATAGAAAAACCCATGCAAAAGAAACTAAGTCGATAAATATATAAATGTGATCAATATAAATAATGGATCTCTAAATTGTTGTGTTTTTTATCACTATTTTTGTATTCACATGATCTATCATCCAAATCATTTACATATTAATGTACACCGAATCATCTAATTAGAAGGGGATTCATTCATCATTTTGTGAATAATACTAGGCATGCTTTGGTATGGTAAAATTTTATTTATTGATTTATTGTGTGGAAAGCCTCAATGTTTTGTTTTTTATTGACTAATAAATGAACATCATTCCATGTTGTGTGTAAATTCATTATATCCATTTTATTACATTAATAAAATATTATTAAGTTTAATTTTATGTTTTGAGAGTCTGTACTTATAAGGGTATTTACAATGCATGGCATGTGGTCAAATATGTAATTAGATTAACTATACACAAAATTTGTTAACTAAACTGAAAGTTATTTATATTTTGAACATAAAAAATTAATTTTTATGTCATTATAAATTAGTAGTGTTTCATGTTCCTGAATTATATTTTATTTATTTATTTTAAATTAATTATTATATGTGTTGTTCGTTAGTTTGTTTCTTATTTATTAAGCGGTAAACAATTGGTTTGTTAATTGTTTACTATTAGTTCTATTTCCCATGTTAATTAAATTTATCACATGAATTTTTAAGTTTTTGTTTAGATATTTTATGTTATAGACTTTTCATTGTCATATTAATGAAGTAATTGTTGAAATTGGTGTGTTGAATTCGGAATTAATGATAGAATTCCCATTATTAAATGTTTAACTAAGTACATCTGTTTCACTTCATTGTTTTTATGGTAAGTTTTAGTTGGGGGAATTTTATAAGTTTTATATTGTTGTAGCAATAAATAATTTCTTCCAAATGTTTTTGATCAAGTTAATAGATAGAATCTTCTAAATTGAATCATATTTTCCCTCATCCTCATTAGTTTAAATCCACCTAATTTTGTACATTATGCATTTATTTTTCCTTTTTAATGTAAATTATAATGTCCATTTTTTAATAGGATACTGGATAATGTATAATATATATATTCAAAATGAAAATTATATTCAATATTAATTCAATCTATGAGCTGATATCATTTGTACTCAAAATGAATTCAATTATAACCTATGCAATGTATGTTGTTTCATCTTGGTAATTTATGGATCAGTGGGATAAGTTTCCCCATCCATTGGTATATCATTTATCTGTTGATTCTATGCATACTAGACTATCTATTTTTTGAAAATCGCTTCAAAATTTTATTCAATATGGTAACATTATTATATTTTCTTATTATTTTGATTTTTCACTCTGCATTTATGTTCTCTTTATTTTATTAAATATTAAGACCCATGTTTATACAATGGTGATGTTGTATTGTAGGGAGGATTATGAATTTTATAGGACATCTTGAGCTAAAATCAACCATGCTGATGTGCATTACTTGTACAAAATTCTGAAAAATTTAACACATTACCTATACAGGGTTGTACATCATGCTATATTACTCATGACACATGTCTTGTCACAAATCCATGACCTATTCTTGCAAGTTAACCATTGTTCGACACATGGTATGTATAGGCGTATATATCATGGAACATTACTCAAGGATATGTGTTCAATTATATAAAGGTGGTGTGTTCAAGTAGTCATGGAATTTATAGATATTATGTACAATTCTATTCAATTATATTATTCACAAGCCTATTACATCATAGAGTGTACAAGTCATGTTTTCTAGATCAGATTTAAATTCTCCGACCACCCATTTTTCATAGTAATTATATTCTAATTTTACTATAACTAATTTACTCATAATTAATATACAGTTCTTTTAATAAATTGAACATAATTTTTGATGAGGAATTCAAACAAAATATCTCTAATTTTACTATTTCCATGCTTGGTCCAACTGCATCTATGACCCGTGTTTCTAAAATGGTGATGGGGTCCTATGGATGTGGTGATTCTATGTATGCATGGGATATCCAATTGATACCAAATGAGATGTGTTTTTATTTGGTGTCATCTTCTTTGGGTTGATTTTTGGATGGAGGGTTATTGGTACTGTTAGGCCCACTGACCAAACAAATCTTTTATCCGTGGCACCTTTCAAGTTATTATTTAAAACCTAATTCCATGTCTATATTTTTTTAAATAAAATGAAATACTTGAATATTTATTTACTTATTTTTAAGGAAATACCTTTATTGAATTGAAAAATGAAGTTTAATAAAAATTCAGATTATTTTATATTTTTATCTTCTATACTTTTATTTATTTCTATTTTGGTTTCAATTTATGCAGATATTTTGCATAGATTTGTGGGTATGCTCATTGGTTGTCTGTTGTGAAGATGTTTGATCTTCAGGGTGTAGAATAAAATCAACAGGTTGTTCCTCATTGGTTCCCGGACTGACATGATATGTTGAGATGTCAAAAGATACAATGAATTAAAAATCTCTATTCTATGCATATAAAATTTTATATTTCAATTTATTAATATTTTTACCATTCATATAGGTATTTGGAAGTAATTTTTGTGTATGTTATTTAGTTATGTGTGGTGTGGATCTTAGATATGAATGGTGTGGCATAGTAGATACTTGAGGCTCCTCACTGGTATTAGAGGTTAATTGATTTTTTGAGATGTAAATTTGCAGGTTGAATGAAAAATTATAATTATATACAAATTATTTTTTTATGCATTAATTTTTTTGTTTAAATTCATGAATATATTTTGAAATTATTTCTAGGTATTTTATTTGGTAAGGTGAGGTGTAGATATTGGAGCTTAAGGGTGTTGTATAATAAGGACATGTGGATCGTCCTAGGCTCTAGAGCTGACATGGTTTGTTTCATTTAATGAAATACTTGGGGTAGGGGTGATGAATGTTCTTTGGCAGGAGTAACTAATCTTATACTATGACTGGTGCTAAAATATTAGGGTTAATAGATGAAATTACATATATTTATTATCAGGGGGGTGGGTGGGGGTGCGGGGACAACAATTGTGACAAAAATGGTGGTCCAAGGATTTTTGGTTTTTATGATATTTTTAGGTATCAATCAACATAAGTATGTATTGATTAATTTTGTATTAAATTTAATTATTAATATGATTAATAATTTTCTATTATTTAAAATGTTTTAAAATATTATTTGGTTTGATAATTAAAACAGGTGTATTATATATGATAAATTATTAAATATAATATAAAATTTAAGAAAAAATATTGAAATACCCAAAAATAATGTCTTATTTAAAATATAAATTAAAAACATATATTAATTATCGGTATTGGTTATGAATTTTGATAAAAAAATACGAACAAATAAATTTGTCATTTAAATCTATTTTGAAGCATTTTAATCAGCATATATATTATCTGTTGGTATTATTATAATTGCAAGAGAAATATTTTATCTTTCGTAATAACATTCTCTGATAGTGTTTTAACCAATAATTTAGTGACATGTGAATTTTTCCTAATAAAATGATTTACTAAAAAAATCTCTTTTACCAATAGATATACCCATATTAGAAAAAGATAATTCTTTTTTAGTGATACTTTTACACTGGATAATTATAAACTCAAAAATTTGCACCAAAATTAATCTTGTCATAGGAATTTTTATAGAACATCCCAAAACTTAAAATGCACAAAGCCTTTTTAAGTAGTAGATAGACCCCCAATCTTTCTATAAGGATCACACCCAACCTAATTGTAATAAATTTTGGTTGTGGGATAATATATTCGAGAGTACCTTTTAGAGGAACTTTAACCTGTTAGTGAAAATATTAAGTGCATACCTCTACCCAATCAAAAATATAGAAAAACATTACAACTGGATAGAAGAATAAGAATTACTGATGATGAAAAAGATAATGTGGGACATGTTAAATGCTACAGAAACTATAATTTGGGCATTCAAAAAAAGTTACAATTCAATTCAACAATTTTTTTAGTCAAATATGATTTCTTCTACCCATGAGAGTTTATCATAAAGGATGTAAATATTTGAACAATGGATTACTTGACGAGAGTAATATTGTGAACTTATATCATATTCTATTACTTTCCCACTACACAAAATAAATATAAAGTCCCTTTATAAAATAATAATCTCAATAAAACCAATAGAGAATATTAAATTCAAAATAATTAAAATGATAAAACTATATTATCATAAAGAGAGAGAAAGAAGACAAATTATCATTACATGATAATCATGAAAATCACTTCAAGTATAAAAAATAATATTTAATAATTAAAAACAATTTGAAATCAAATGATAAATTATATAAACAGTCTCTATAATAAGAGGTCAAAATGAAATCCCAAGAAAATAGAATGTTTTAATTTTTCAATAAGAAATTCAAAAGCATTACATTTCAACTAAATAGTAAACTAGCATAGAATTTTGAAACTTATTAACACTCTGTTAAATATTTTTAAAAAAGTTTTAATGTGTTTAATAACAACTATTATTAATTTGGGAATAATATAATTGGAGAAAAAATAGATAATAATAAAATAATTTTTTTGTTTCAAGCTTTATGTTTTATGCATGAATTTAGACCACCCTTTGATCTTTATAAAAAAGTATTTAAAAAAACTTAAAAATCATCGTGTAGGTTCTAAATTGTTAAAATTATTTTATATAAGTTATTAAAATTTTTTAAATATGTGAAATAAATATGTAGAAAATTGAAATAGGAAACATTATGTAAAACGTAGAATATTTATATATTTTAGAAAACATACCTAAATTTGCGTAACCAAGTAAGAAAATTCATGTAAGGGGTTTTCACATAAAACATTCCCTATATGTAATAGAATTTACTATGCAGGTGAATTCATGTGGCAAAATTTACATAGGTAAATCATGTAGTTGACTCATGTATGTGACTAACATTGGAGATATTCTCACATATCCAAATTTCTGATTTCTAAAAATAGATTGATTTCTCAAAATATAGATCTAAAAAAGACATTATAAAAGGCATAATCAAATTTTAGTCTGTCTAAATTAGTTATAGATTATTGAATTAGATTTCTAAATTTTCATGAAAAACATTTATAAGAAATATATAGCTCAAGTTATATTTAAAAAATTGAAGGAAAACAATTTTAGAAAACTTCACAAATAATACCAAAAAAATACAGTTAATTCAAACTGAATTTCTGAAATGATATAAATCACTTCAAAATTTTATTCCTTTTAATAAAATATAAATAATTATCTTATATTTTAAAAAATCACATAATTTGGGTTTCTATAGACCAAGATATTGTATAAATACAAAGGGGAATAGGTTCTAGAAATCTTTCTACGTGGATTTCAAAATGGTTTCATGAGTTTCAAATTGGCTATGTGTGTTATGTATAGGAAATGTATTGAATAGTATATTTGATATGTTGGAATAATAAAAATCGTATGAAAGATATTTTAAGTTCCCAATTGATTTATTTATCCTAGGAATGATTCAATACACATTTTGGACATGTTATGAGTAATAAAAAACATGAAATATAAATAAATATTTAGAAAATATTATTATGAAATTATCAATGTAAATATAATTTAATTAATAAAAAAATCAATGTATTAAGAGATTTAATGTAAATAAAACACTTAAATAGATAAAGCATATGATAATATTATAAAACTTCAGGAACATTATGTTAGAAATTATAATCTTCCAATAATAATAATTCAATAAAAAAAATTAATATAATTAAACAAAACAAAAATACATTCTAGAACATGTATAAATAGAGGTGAATTCATGGAAAGAGTGAATTCAGTTCTTATCATGAAAAATTGGGAACACCAATGTATGTGGTCCCTCTATTACGTTTTTATTCTAGTAATCTATTTTAAAAGACCCTTGAAATCTAGGCTCTCATTCTCTCAAATATATTACTCCGATTAAGCTCAATTTATCCTCAATATTCTAGAAGGGTTTTTATAAAAACCATAAAATTGACAAGGTTTCATGTATCATCTTCTAATGACATGGATTGTAGTCATCATTGAAATAGATTCCACATCTAACCGTAAAAAACATTAATGTTTCTTCTCATATAAAACTAGCACAAGACTTATCTCAATCAAATAATTAATATATGTTTGATCATGGAAGGAATGCATGATTTATTCATTCATCAAGTATCCCTTGGCATGAACCACAAATTCCTGGATACTGAATTTCTTCTTCTCATTTGATAAAAATTCATGTAAGGTGAATCTTCATGTGGGATTATCATAATAACTCATATGTTCTATCTTTTATTTATTTTACTAAAGATCGAGCACCTCTATGTTTAGTGAAAGATAATATTTTTTCTAAAAAATAAGATAAATATCACGTGATGTCACAACATTTAATCTTCATGTTAATGTGACCTTCATCATCCTCACACTAATTTATGTATCAAGTCTCCCGTAAAAAATACATAGATCTCAAATGTTAATATTAAAATGAAGGGAGTGTATCTTTTTACACTATTTCATGTCTCAAGAAAACAAATAATAGATTATAAATTATTTAAATAGTATTATCTATTCACGGAAGGTACTTATATAAAGTCATCAAACATATATAATATTGTCTCCTCATTGAAAGAACTCATGAATTATTCATAATATTCTTCATGTAAGATAATGTTCCTTGTGGAATATACTCTTATAACCCTGATGAATCCTCAAATTCATGGAAGATAATAAGCATGAAATATCTATATATGTATTCCCAGGAAATGTCCATGCGTTTATCATATTTAAGGATGAATAGTTTGTGTGTCAAAAAAATTATGATGTTGAAGATTGAATACGAGTTCAAAAATGATTCATATTAAGTGTCATGTTGTATACCTTATTTTAATGAAAAATTAATTGTATCCGTGTATGCGGATATCTATCATATAAAGGAATTTATCATTTTTAATCATTTATATATTAATTCATCTAGTCAGACGCTTGATGTGAGTAACCAGGTCTATTCCAGAATGCAACACTCACACACACACACACACACTCCCATGGTGTGCACCACCCCACATGCACCACGAAGCTCCTATGATCCACCCATTCATGATCATGATAGATTATGTAGTCACTTTATCACTACTATTCTCACATTCAATGTAACATCCCAAGTAAGTAATGAATAATAGATATTTTTATCTATGTCTATTAATGATTAAGATAGTGTTATAGAGGCTTAAAATGAAAATAAATACAATCTTATGCATGAAATACACTAATATTCTTAAAAGATTGTTTTACTGCCTTTTGATGGCAAACCATTTTTGAATCTATATTTTGACAATTTTATAAACTATGTTTGTCAAAATAAACTTATTCTTTATGATTGGGACATCAAAATTTACCTTGTGTGAATTTTTGGTATTTTTCTGACAATATTCTTTTTTTAATGAATAGTGAAAAATACTGCATTTTACATCAAAACTGCTTTTTAATCTAATTTATTTATATGATTATATTTTCTTTTTAATTGGTATTAATGTGTAATATGAATATAATTTTACCATTTAATCCAATGGTGGTCATTGGAAACAATTTCACTTTGAAATTAGACTTAAACTGGTGTCAATCTTTTGATACTTATTGTTTTGTAAAAACACGCTATTTGCTCTGGCAGCGGGAATTAATTATTAAATTAATTAATGTGACTTATATGATTTGAATTTTGTAAAATAGACTTCATTTTTGAATTCGGAATATAAAATATAGCTTAGGGTGAATTTTTGGTAAATTTCTGAAAAACTTCAATTTTTGATGAATAGTGAAACCACTAAGTGGTAATCAAGAAAACTGATTTTTCAGTTAAATAAAAGTTTACCACTAATGTGTATTGAATTTTGAAAATCCGACATACATGGTTGTCATTAAGAAGTAAAACATGGTTCAATGAGATTATAATAATTTTTTGGTGAATAGTAACTTATTAAGTTCTTAATCGCGATTAGTGGTAATTAGGGTAGTTTAAGGTATAAATAATGCTTTAATAATAGGAAATGACCTAGAAACATGTCCCAACCTTATTGGTTGTGTCATGGACGACCAAGACAAGCCATGGGTCAACTTGGGGACCTCATGGAGACACTTTGGTTTGGAAATGACATAAATAACTTTTTATTAAATGTTAAAGTAAAAATGACACAAACAAGAGATGTTTTACAAAAACAATTTTTACATGGGGTTATAAAGATCATATTTTTGATTATAAATAGTCATTGGAAATCTAAAAAGATTTCCTACATCATAGTATTTGTTTTATGATTTTTAGACATTATATAAATTAAATTATTTATGACATAATAATGATGCAGCGATGACATCATTATTTGACGATTTAAATAAAATGGAAAGATAATATAAAATCTATGAACTACACATGTCTAAAACCAATTGGATGAGTGGATTTCGAACCCTTATCACCGTATCCACGAATTATATCAATGTGGGACCTTTTGAAACTGAAACACATTTTCAAATAAAGTAATATTTCTTTACTTTCTAAAAGTGCCCCTCCTCTCCTCTTATAAAAGGCCCCCACCTCTACCTCATTTCACACACTCCTAAAGCCTTTGTCTCTGCCAAACACTGCCCATTTACTCCCTCCAAATCCCTCTACTCATCCTAGAGGATTCCCTTTGGGCAGAATCCTTTCAAAGGAAGCCTTTAGGCTCAAATCAAAAGGAGTTACACTTTTTAAGGTAATTCATTCTCTCATGTTCATTTGTTTTATTTTGCTTCTCCAACCCCCTAAACTCCTTTTATTTACTTCTTTTGTAACAACACCAGTATCTTAAATATACTAGGATGTTTTTATAAGATATATTTGACCTACACACTCACACAACTACATCAAATGGTTAAAGAACATACAGTTTCTGTGGATGGCGAAATTCTGCCTCCCGAAACGATGATTGTTCAAAACTCATTTAACACCTTCAAAGGTGGCCATTATGATGTCAATATTTTTATATATGATATATAATATGTTCATGTTTTCCTTAAGCTTCTGTTTTTTTTTCATTTTTGGCATACCGTTATGGTTTCCATTATGGGTAAACACGATATCTTCATTTTAGGAAGTGCGGACTACCGCCCCCTGAAAGTGATTTGATTCGTTAAATACCATATGTGGGACATATAAAGGATGGAACTATGATATTATATATGATATTATACTGGAATTATAATATACCTTTATATAATTATGATTCCATTCTATAAAATACGAAATAGAAATGAAAGTAGCGTTCATGCGTACGTACGGCTTACCGTCTCCATGAACGGTGCATTTCATTTCTTACCTATAAATGATTATGTAATATTATAAATGCATTTATGTACTAGATATATATGACATATATGATATCTACATCATGAATACCATTCTGGATATAATGAACCTTTGACCAAATTAACAACATGTAAGTGTAAGAAGTCTATTTTTGACTTAAGAACCAAATACCGACAAAATGAACATTATTAACTTAACCGATTACATGATGTTCATAACATGGTATAAAAGGAATAATGAACTTGAAAAAGATTCATAAGCAAGTAGAGATTAACTCAAGTTTATTATTCAGGAGTTTAAAGAACGGTCGGGTCAAGTCGGATACGAGGTATGGGACTTCGTCTCAATCTCCTTTCGTTGAGGCATATTTTATTTTATACACAACTTTCTTTTATACGGTGTATAAACCCCTTTGACTTTTACGTTTATTCAAAAGGAATCTTTTTTATATGAAGCGTTTACTAAACGACAAAAGGGAATGTTTTTGTTGTACGTATGCGGCAACAACGACTTCTCCGCCGTCGTGACCGTTATTTGAGTTTCGGCTTCCTCTACAAGCCATACCTTCTTTTTTAAAAGAAAAACAAATACCATGTTTTACTTTTCTTTTATTTTAGTATTGAAAATGGTTTTCATAATGTTTTTATATCAATGTTTTGTATTGATATCTCGTGATTGAAATGTGGAAATTTTATGTTTCCTTTATGCATGTTTTATGTGATATGATTATGTTATGGTTCTTGGGCATTATTATGAAGATGGGTGGTTCCGTGATAAACTAAGGGCGGGTGAGCCCGTTATAGCTCTCCAATGCATTGGGTAACGCGAAGGAGTGAAACATTAAGGTTTCTCCGAAGAGATTTTAGGGAATATACTGTGATGGGTATTCCAAACGTAACCAAGAGGGTTACTCCCTACGTAAGAATGTTATGAATGCCTCAAGTTACCTTTACGTCTTATGATTTCTATGATTTATTCATGATTTTATAAGGTATGTTAAAGTGCCTATGTTTTATGGGTAAAGTATGATTTCATTCTTATGTATATATGAACTCATGTTTCCTTTCCATGTTTTTTTTATAACCCATACTGAGTTTTTATGCTCATCCCGAGTTTTTGAAATGTTTTTCACAGGTCAAGGGAAAGGTACATGATAAGATGATAGAGTCAAGGATGTGTCAAGAAATAATCCATGTTTTATTTTAAATGTGTTTCCATTGATGGGAATGAAGAATACTATCTTTATGTAACCACTTTGTTTATATGTGGAATGTAATGCATGTTTTATGATCTAATTCTCTAAAACTCTAAACCCGAAAAGATCCTCAATGTGTAATCTTGTAATAACTCAAGATTAAGTAAGGTTTAAGGCTGGGGCCTTATAG
Organism: Viscum album; assembly: GCA_963277665.1. Taxonomy (NCBI): domain Eukaryota; kingdom Viridiplantae; phylum Streptophyta; class Magnoliopsida; order Santalales; family Viscaceae; genus Viscum; species Viscum album. The sequence continues at coordinate 1,140,037,441 of OY728159.1, read as the reverse complement.
TTGGTATCAGAGGTCGGTTTAGATAACTTTAGGAGTTAGAATTCTATTAAATGATTATCCAAAAATATTTTTTTGAAATGATATAGCATTTAAAGATTACCATGTTGCTTCATCTAAGATATGTTTGTTCAGAATGGTTTTCCGCAGAGGAAACAGGGAAGCAGTGCTAGGAAGGCATACAGAAGGAAATAACCTTCCGAATCAGCATCCAGAAATGGTCGGAATTGGAACTGAACAGTTTGTTGCAGTAATGGCGCAGTTGACTCAAGCGATAAATGGCGGTGGTATCCATGCACGAGATCAGCCAGATCAACCGCAGAGGAACATGTTAGTGGTGGAACATTTCATGAGGCAACATCCCCCATCATTCAGAGGATCATCTGACCCTGTGCTAGCTGAAGGGTGGATTAAGGCACTGGAGAAGATTTTTGATGTCATGGGGTGTTCAGACAATCAAAAGGTTAGTCTTGCTATTTACCGTTTGGAGGGTGAAGCAGATCAGTGGTGGTCTATGGTTAAAAATATCAGGGACGCCGAGGAGATTGATGCTCTTGACTGGGATGAATTCAAAGGTATGTTTCTTGAGAAGTATTTTCCTAAGGATATTCGACTTAGGATGGGAAAGCAATTCTTGGAATTGAGGCAAGAGGAAGACTCAGTGGCTGCCTATGAAGAAAGGTTCACTCGATTGGCAAGGTATGCTCCAAATTTTATCCGGGACCTTGATAGTAAAATAAATCGTTTTTACTCAGGATTAAAGCCAAAATATCGAAGGGAATTAGCTTCTCGTGAGTTTAAAAGTTATGAAAAGCTTGTTCGATGTGCTGAGAAGGTGGAAATGGAGTTTGCCGATGACCAAGTGTTCTATAACAACCAGAAGAAGAAGAGACCGAGGTGGTAGGAGAAAGGTAAGAATTCTTCAAAAAAGTCTGATGGTAAGAGAACTAAGTTTCCAGTTTGTGATAAATGTGGCAAAAGGCATGCTGGGGAATGTCTTCTGAATTCTGGGAAGTGCTACCGATGTGGTAAGATGGGACATAAGGCTCGTGATTTCACTGAAAAGGATCAAGGTGAAGGTAAGAACAAATTTGATTTACAGTTAGTGAAATGTTATAAGTGCAATGATATGGGTCACTATGCAAACGAGTGTCCGACAAGGAGCTTAAGTGATGGGAAGCAGTTAGACTACAAGCAGAAAGGGGTGGTGAAATCCTTTGCAACTACTTCAGCAGATGTCGGGCCATCAAATGAAGTTATATCAGGTACTTTGTTTGTTTTTTCAGATTATTCCAGTGTGTTGTTTGATTCGGGGTCTACACATTCTTTCATCTCTGAAACCTTTTCTAGTAAAATGGGAATACAATCTCAAGAAATGACTCCTGAACTTTTGGTAAAAACACCTGGGGGGAATGTTGAGGCAAAAAGAATTTATAAGAATCTTCCTATCCTTATCTGTGGAAAGAACCTACTTGGAAACCTTATTGTTTTACCTCTAGTAGAGTTTGATGTTATCCTAGGTATGGATTGGCTCTCTATCTACCATGCTAAGATTTACTGTAGAGCTAAAGAAGTTTCCTTTCAGAAAGACTTTCAGTTTGTTTACAAGAATGAACCCTTACTTTTGATAACATATCAAGAGGCCGAGAAACTTGTAAAAGATGGAAATGAATGTTACCTTGCACACGTCGTTGAAAATAAAGGAACTGTTCAGATTAATGACGTGCCAGTGGTAAATGAGTATCCTGATGTTTTTCCTGATGAGTTTTCTGGAATAATACCAGATTGGGAAGTTGAGTTTACTGTTGACTTAGTTCCTGATGCTAAGCCAATTTCAAAACCCCCTTATCGAATGGCACAAATTGAACTTTTATAGTTGAAGGAGCAATTTCAAGATTTATTAGAGAAAGGTTTCATTAGACCTAGCACATCACCATGGGGTGCTCCTGTTTTATTTGTTAAAAAGAAATATGGTTCTATGAGACTTTGCATTGATTATAGAGCCTTGAATAATATCACTGTTAAGAACAAGTATCCTTTGCCTCATATCGATGATATGTTTGATCAGCTCTAGGGAGCTCAGTTTTTTTGAAAGATTGACTTGAGATCGGGGTACCATCAGCTGAAGGTAAAGGAGGAAGATATTCCGAAGACCGCGTTCCGTACGAGATATTGCCATTATGAATTTGTAGTAATTCCTTTTGGGCTAACCAATGCACCTACTGTATTCATGGACTAAATGAATAGAATTTTCCATGAGTTCTTGGATAAGTTTGTGGTGGTTTTCATTGATGATATTTTGGTGTTTTCTAAAAGTAAAGAGGAGCATTAAAAACATTTAAGGGTTATCTTGAAAACCTTAAAAGAAATGAAACTGTGTGGGAAATTCAGCAAGTGTGAGTTTTGGTTGCAACAAATTTCTTTCCTTGGTCACATTGTTTCTAAAGATGGAATAACTGTTGATCCTGCAAAAACAAAAGTTGTAGAAGAATGGCCAAGACCCACAAATGTAACCGAGATTCGTATCTTCCTTGGTTTGGCGAGCTATTACCGAAGGTTTGTTAGAAATTTTTCACGGTTATCTAGTCCAATGACTAATATAACTCGGAAGGGTGTTATGTTTATCTGGACAAAAGAATGTGATGATTGTTTTCAGGAATTGAAAAGAAGATTGGTGAATGCTCCAGTTTTGGCACTACCTTCCAGGAATGGTGAGTTTGTTATATACAGTGATGCTTCATTGAAAGGACTTGGTTGCGTCCTAATGCAGAATGATCAGGTAATTGCTTATGCTTCACGACAGTTGAAAACTCATGAGGTAAATTACCCTACACATGATTTGGAATTAGCTGCTGTTGTTTTTGCTTTAAAAATTTGGAGGCATCATTTGTATGGAGTAAAGTGGGAAATATATACCGATCACAAAAGTTTAAAGTATATATTCACTCAGAAAGAGTTAAACATGAGACCAAGGAGATGGCTGGAATTAATCAAGGATTATGAATGTACAATTCATTACCATCCGGGAAAAGCAAATAAAGTGGCTGATGCTTTGAGTCGAAAAAGTAATGCTTCATTAACAATGTTGCGTTTGGAACGTGATCCTTTGGTTAAGGATTTGATGAACTTTGGCATAGAAGTTGTTGGTGCAGGAATTCCTTCTGTTTTGTTTCAGGTATCAGTGAGATTATCTCTATCAGATAGAATCAAGCAAGCACAGAAGCAAGACAGTGAGTTGCAGAAAAAGGTAGAGCTGGTTCAGAAAGGTAAGTTGCCTGAATTCAACATTGATAATGATTGCGTTTTGAGATTTGGGAAGAGATTGTGTGTGCCTTTTGATTCACAGTTTAAGAGAGAGTTGTTATGTGAAGCTCATAGTTCTCCGTTTTCAGTTCATCCAGGAAGTACTAAGATGTATAGAGATCTGCGGGAGTATTTCTGGTGGGATGGAATGAAAAGAGATATTGCTGATTTTACTATGAAGTGTTTGACTTGTCAGCAGGTTAAAGCAGAGCGGCAGTTACCGAAAGGGATGCTTCAGCCTTTACCAGTGCCAGAGTGGAAATGGGAGAATATATCCATGGACTTTGTTGTTGGATTACCGAAGACATCTCGAGGTAATAATGCAATCTGGGTTATTGTTGATCGCTTGACCAAATCTGCTCATTTCCTTGCTATACGAGATACTTTCTCTCTTGATCAACTTTCCCGTTTGTATCTTAAAGAGATAGTCAGGTTACATGGAGTTCCTCTCTCCATTTTATCAGATCGTGATCCCAGGTTTACTTCTAACTTTTGGAAAGGCCTTCAGAAGTCGTTGGGTACTGAATTAAATTTTAGTACAGCTTTTCATCCTCAATCAGATGGGCAGTCAGAACGAACAATTCATACATTAGAGGATATGCTACGAGCTTGTTCTATGGATTATCAGGGATGTTGGGACCAACATCTTTCTTTGGTTGAATTTTCATATAATAACAGTTTCCATTCCAGTATACAGATGGCACCATTTCAGGCATTATATGGGAAGCGGTGTCGAACTCCAGCTTTCTGGGATGAAGTGGGTGAAAGGAAGTTGATGGGACCAGAATTGGTAGAAGAGATGGCAGAAAAAGTTCAGCTGATTCAGAAACACATGAGAACAGCTCAGAGCAGGCAGAAGAGTTATGCGGATAACCGGAGGAAGGATCTATCTTTCGAGGTAGGTGATCATGTTTTTCTCAAGGTTTCTCCTTGGAAAAGTGTGATGAGATTTGGTAAGAAAGGAAAGCTGAGTCCAAGGTTTATTGGACCATACGAAATTCTGGAGAGAGTTGGATCAGTTGCATACCGAGTGGCTTTACCTCCGAGTTTATCTCAGGTACACAATGTTTTTCACGTTTCGATGTTGAGAAAGTATATGCCAGATCCATCTCATGTTTTGAGTCCAGAGGTAGTTCAGCTGGAAGAGAACCTATCTTATGAGGAACAACCGGTCCAGATTCTTGACCACAGGGAGCAAGTGTTACAGAATCAGGTGATTAAGCAGGTAAAGGTTTTGTGGAAAAACCACATGATTGAAGAGGCAACATGGGAATCTGAAAATGCAATGAGGGATAAGTACCCTCATTTATTTGATAAGTAAATAAATTGCGGGGACGCAATTTTCTAAAGGGGGGAAGAATGTAACATCCCAAGTAAGTAATGAATAATAGATATTTTTATCTATTTCTATTAATGATTAAGATAGTGTTATAGAGGCTTAAAATGAAAATAAATACAATCTTATGCATGAAATACACTAATATTCTTAAAAGATTGTTTTACTGCCTTTTGATGGCAAACCATTTTTGAATATATATTTTGACAATTTTATAAACTATGTTTGTCAAAATAAACTTATTCTTTATGATTGGGACATCAAAATTTACCTTGTGTGAATTTTTGGTATTTTTCTGACAATATTCATTTTTTAATGAATAGTGAAAAATACTGCATTTTACATCAAAACTGATTTTTAATCTAATTTATTTATATGATTATATTATCTTTTGAATTGGTATTAATGTGTAATATGAATATATTTTTACCATTTAATCCAATGGTGGTCATTGGAAACAATTTCACTTTGAAATTAGACTTAAACTGGTGTCAATCTTTTGATACTTATTGTTTTGTAAAAACACGCTATTTGCTCTGGCAGCGGGAATTAATTATTAAATTAATTAATGTGACTTATATGATTTGAATTTTGTAAAATAGACTTCATTTTTTAATTCTGAATATCAAATATAGCTTAGGGTGAATTTTTGGTAATTTTCTGAAAAACTTCAATTTTTGATGAATAGTGAAACCACTAAGTGGTAATCAAGAAAACTGATTTTTCAGTTAAATAAAAGTTTACCACTAATGTGTATTGAATTTTGAAAATCAGACATACATGGTTTTCATTAAGAAGTAAAATATGGTTCAATGATATTATAATAATTTTTTGGTGAATAGTAACTTATTAAGTTCTTAATCGCGATTAGTGGTAATTAGGGTAGTTTAAGGTATAAATAATGCTTTAATAATAGGAAATGACCTAGACACATGTCCCAACATTATTGGTTGTGTCATTGCCGACCAAGAAAAGCCATGGGTCAACTTGGGGACCCCATGGAGACACTTTGGTTTGGAAATGACATAAATAACTTTTTATTAAATGTTAAAGTAAAAATGACACAAACAAGAGATGTTTTATGAAAACAATTTTTACATGGGGTTATAAAGATCAGATTTTTGATTATAAATAGTCATTGGAAAGCTAAAAAGATTTCCTACATCATAGTAATTGTTTTATGATTTTTAGACATTAAATAAATTAAATTATTTATGACATAATAATGATGTAGCGATGACATCATTATTTGACGATTTAAATAAAATGGAAAGATAATATAAAATCTATGAACTAAACATGTCCAAAACCAATTGGATGAGTGGATTTAGAACCCTTATCACCTTATACACGAATTATATCAATGTGGGACCTTTTGAAACCGAAACATATTTTCAAATAAATTAATATTTCTTTACTTTCCAAAAGTGCCCCTCCTCTCCTCTTATAAAAGGCCCCCACCTCTACCTCATTTCACACACTCCTAAAGCCTTTAGTTCGGACAAACCCTGCCCATTTACTCTCTCCACATACCTCTCCTCATCCTAGATGATTCCCTTTGGGCATAATACTTTCAAAGGAAGCCTTTAGGCTCAAATCAAAAGGAGTTACACTTTTTAAGGTAATTCATTCTCTCATGTTCATTTGTTTTATTTTGCTTCTCCAACCCCCTAAACTCCTTTTATCTACTTCTTTTGTAACAACACCAGTATCTTCAATATACTATGATGTTGTTATAAGATATATTTGAGCTACACACTCACACAACTACATCAAATGGTTAAAGAACATACGGTTTCTGTGGATGGCGAAATTCTGCCTCCCGAAACGATGATTGTTCAAAACTCATTTAACACATTCAAAGGTGGCCATTATGATGTCACTATTTTTATATATGATATATAATATGTTCATGTTTTCCTTAATCTTCTGTTTTTTTTTCATTTTTGGCATACCTTTATGGTTTCCATTATGGGTAAACACGATATCTTCATTTTAGGAAGTGCGGACTACCGCCCCCTGAAAGTGATTTGATTCGTTAAATACCATATATGGGACATATAAAGGATGGAACTATGATATTATATATGATATTATACTGGAATTATAATATAACTTTATATAATTATGATTCCATTCTATAAAATACGAAATAGAAATGAAAGTAGCGTTCATGCATACGTACGGCTTACCGTCTCCATGAACGGTGCATTTCATTTCTTACCTCTAAATGATTATGTAATATTATAAATGCATGTATGTACTGGATATATATGACAAATATGATATCTAAATCATGAATACCATTCTGGATATAATGAACCTTTGACCAAATTAACAACATGTAAGTGTAAGAATTCTATTTTTGACTTAGGAACCAAATACCGACAAAATGAACATTATTAACTTAACCGATTACATGATGTTCATAACATGGTATAAAAGGAATAATGAACTTGAAAAAGATTCATAAGAAAGTAGAGATTAGCTCAAGTTTATTATTCAGGAGATTAAAGAACGGTCGGGTCAAGTCGGATACGAGGTATGGGACTTCGTCTCAATCTCCTTTCGTTGAGGCATATTTTATTTTATACACAACTTTCTTTTATACGGTGTATAAACCCCTTTGACTTTTACGTTTATTCAAAAGGAATATTTTTTATACGAAGCGTTTACTAAACGAAAAAAGGGAATGTTTTTGTCGTACGTATGCGGCAACAACGACTTCTCCGCCGTCGTGACCGTTATTTGAGTTTCGGCTTCCTCTACAAGCCATGCCTTCTTTTTTAAAAGAAAAACAAATACCATGTTTTACTTTTCTTTTATTTTAGTATTGAAAATGGTTTTCATAATGTTTTTATATCAATGTGTTGTATTGATATCTCGTGATTGAAATGTGGAAATTTTATGTTTCCTTTATGCATGTTTTATGTGATATGATTATGTTATGGTTCTTGGGCATTATTATGAAGACGGGTGGTTCCGTGATAAACTAAGGGCGGGTGAGCCCGTTATAGCTCTCCAATGCATTGGGTAACACGAAGGAGTGAAACGTTAAGGTTTCTCCGAAGAGATTTTTGGGAATATACTGTGATGGGTATTCCAAACGTAACCAAGAGGGTTACTCCCTACGTAAGAATGTTATGAATGCCTCAAGTTACCTTTATGTCTTATGATTTCTATGATTTATTCATGATTTTATGAGGTATGTTAAAGTGCCTATGTTTTATGGGTAAAGTATGATTTCATTCTTATGTATATATGAACTCATGTTTCCTTTCCATGTTTTTTTTATAACCCATTCTGAGTTTTTATGCTCATCCCGAGTTTTTGAAATGTATTTCACAGGTCAAGGGAAAGGTACATGATAAGATGATAGAGTCAAGGATGTGTCAAGAAATAATCCATGTTTTGTTTTAAATGTGTTTCCATTGATGGGAATGAAGAATACTATCTTTATGTAACCACTTTGTTTATATGTGGAATGTAATGCATGTTTTATGATCTAATTCTCTAAAACTCTAAACCCGAAAAGATCCTCAATGTGTAATCTTGTAATAACTCAAGATTAAGTTAGGTTTAAGGATGGGGCCTTATATTCAAAGATGTACTTCTCGTACAAGATGGCTCCAACATGGAGATCTCTTCTCTCACACTTGCAGTTGAGCTGGATCCTTATCTAGCTTAGTTCTGGAAAAAACATTAATAACAATTATAAAAAGGGTATGTAATTTAGTCATATATTTTAATGTTATCTTAGATATCTTCATGAAATAATAATATACTTATTAATATCATTATCAATAAACATATACAATCTCATAATATAATAATAATAATATTAGATGACCTTTCTTCAATATATTTCTTTATGAGAATAACTATTTTCATGAAAAAATTCTTCAATAATCTTAATAACTACCATATCCAATGTCAAATATTCTTAATTATGATAGTAACGTCATCATCACTTAGTTGACCATCACCAAGAACATATTGACCATTGATAGTAACTGCAACACATACTAGGGATAAACATTAACAAATAAAATAAATGGTACAATGATAGAAGAATAAACATGAAAAAGGATCATAATATAATGGAATAATAATATTAATATATTATTCAAGAGTTTATAAATTTTAATGAAATGTTTCAAGACTCAAGTTTATGGAAATTTTTTGTAAAAATATTATTTTAATGTTTTCTTTACAAATAACATTATTCTAAACCTCGGTTGTCATAAATTTATCCAGAATTTTTATATTTATGATTTAATGTTTCTAAAGATCATTTTAAACTATTTTTGACATTGTTTCAAAAGTGTTAAAAGTAATTATTTCCATATGTTCTATCTAGGTTATTTCTTACTATTTACAAAATTATAAAGGAATTTTTTAAATGTGCATGGATTGATTCTTTATTACCACTATTATTACCATATTTTATTATCAATATTCTTCTATATGCTATCATGGGTTTCTCCAAAGGATTATATTCCTAATATTTTAGAAATATTTATTTTTTAATTTTTTTATAAGGAAATATAAATTTCTTCTCATTTTTATGAGATAACTAAAAGATCTAATGATAATGATATTTAATGCCAATTCAAATGAGTTTTATCGTTAAAGTAATAGTTATATGTGTTCTATTCATTATATGGTTATTTAAAATTTTATATGATGAATGTAAAATCCTGATATAGTTCTAAGGATGGGAGATCCTGATATTTATCTCTAATGAGTTAAATAAAGCGATGGATATTACTGGTAGTAGGTAAAACCTATGGAATTTTCAAATTATCCAGTTTTTTGATTCCACTATAAGGGTTCCAATAAGTGTAAATTTGAGGATAATGTATCAATTTTACTATTTTATATTATTCCATTTGTTTTTAAATTATTCATATCGATTTCAAAAGGTAAAAAAAAAGAATACTTTTTAAGGAATGTTTATGACCATTTAATAAGTGGGGGGGGGGAGTGAATGGACTATTATGAAAGGAAAGGTGTACACTAGTGTTCATGTTTTCCAAAAAAAATATAATAATTATTTTTCCATTATGATTTTATATTTTTTTTGAATATATTGAAAAATTAATTTGTTTTCTGCTAAAAGTAATTGGACATTTGAACTCAATGTTTTTTTATGAAAAAGGTGAACTATATTTGGAATATTCAAGTCTACAAATGGAATAATGGGTTTTTTTATCTCCCCAACTAATCATTATTTTTCTGATCCCTTATCTAAAAATGTTTTTCATAGGGGTTAATGATGAGAAAAAATGTTACTCATGTCTTATTTATAGTAATGGGAGCTACTTTGAATGATGTATGTGCGTCTTTATAAAGAAAATGTTTTACTAAAAAAAGGATATTATGTCGATGTTTTCACTTTATAATGTAATGGATTCACTAACAATATAAAAGTATAATCCTAAAAAGGTATTTCGATATATTTTATGAAATATATACTATAAATCATCTAATTCATCAGATGGTAATCTATTGGTTGTTATAATTGGTGCCACAAATGTACAGTGTGTGGTTTGATTCCTATTATCACAGGATATTTAGTGATAAAATAATTATCAATATTGGACCCAATTATAGATTCCATAAATTTTAATACTCTCTCCTATAATGTGGTCCACTAATTAGTGCTAGGTAATTCTATGTTGAATTGTACACTAGGATAACATATATTTGATGAGAGTAATGTCTTTATTTATTCTTGTTATCTCAAGAAACATAGTAATGTATGAACCATATAATTTGGACCCAACCACAGATAATCATCCACTTCTATATAACATTAATATCCCATAAAGGGATAAATTTGGCTAGTTTCATTATGGAGTGATCTAATCACCAAATGAATATCCTACGTTCAAATGCCAAATTTTGTATATTATGTTTCTGAATTACTACATTCCTTTATTGTATATTAGTAATTAGTGTATCTAACTATAATAAAGGAAACATATATTTGGTAGAAGATTTCTACATATGAATTATTTTAACTAGAGGCATGTTTTCATCCAAAGGAAAAGTTCATCAATCACCATATTTCATTAAAACATTTCTATAAAACCCATCATTTAAATTTGGATATCATTAATCCTTGGAATGTTTATACTAGTTCACCACTACCTAGATCAAATATCTGGATCTCAAATTTCAATAATTTATCATTCCCTATTCCAATGTGTTAGAGAACTGCAAGATCATGAGTTCAATTTTTCTTATCACATCACACTATTCACATTAGTCCAAAAAATATAAAATTATACCATATTCACCTCCCCTTGATACTATATATTCTAGTACTTGGGTTCTAATTCAAATTGGATTTACCTATCAATTTTTACAATTTAAAATACCTTGTGGTCAAAGAAATTTGACCCTAATATCCTAGTATAAATTGGTTTAAGCTCCATGACCATAAAATGTGTGTATCCTTTTACAATGTTTCATATATTAATAGAGGATTTATCTCATTTAAATTAGGTCAATATCACCTATATATCAGACGCACAGGAGAATAAGTTTCATCTTTTGGTCAATGAGACATGATAATAAATCCCAAAAAACATTATTCCAATCACCAAAACATTAAACTAGATGAACCTATAATTAGATTTTCAATATTAAAAAATAAAACACTGATAAATTTTGGGTTTAATTTTCCAATTAACTATAAGTATTGTCTCAATATTTAGTCAATGATGTGTAACCCTAAACTCTAGTGATGCATGAAGAATGATATTCTACATAACAAACTAGAGCCATTTTTCCAAGTTTAATGAAGGTTATACTACTAAATGAAATAGTCAAGGTACTATTAAGGTTATAAATCACAAAATGGATTCCTATGAAAACGGTGAGAGGCTATTTCATATGCATGAACATATAATATCTTTAGTAAAAGATTAAGTTTCTAAAACATAAAATGGAATAAAAAATATAAATTTAAAGCCCCACAAAGGGAAATATAATAAATATCCAAGTTTAATATAGTTAATCTTTCCGTAACCATAACATATTAAAATGTTGTGGCTATAAAAGAAATCAATATTATAAGGGTTTGAATTTATTCTTGAATAAAATCATGGTTTTCTCCCTAGGTCTATTGAATTTAATTTTTTTTAAGAACTATCATTTTAAATTATTAAATTGTCTTATATGATTTATAAAAATGAACATGGTGTACAGGTTTAGGAGTGAATCCATTTTTATATACATTTTTTTGGATATATATTCTTCTATAATTGTCCATTTATCTTTAAGAACAGAAATATTCATATTTTTTCCATCCATATTCAATATTGATTATTTAATTTATTTTCCATGGAAAAATTCCAATTTGATCAAATACTATTTTTATTCAATAAAAATACCTTTTTCCTTTTTTACCAAAATCCCTCATTTGAGTAGCCATTTCCTTGTTATATTTTTCAATATTTTATTACCTTATATTAGTTTTAAATCCTATTATGAAAATATTCCAACTTACTTATAAGTTCTCACTAATGTTCAATTATTTAATCTCTATCATATTCACTACATGAATAATGAAAATAATTCCCCATAAGATAAAAATGGTTGTATTAATTATCATAATTTATTGACGTGTCTCTATACTTGAAAATTTTTCATTTATTTTTTATGAAATGTTTCTCCATCATATTATCCTTTTTTATCCATCAAGTATTTATTCACCTCATTTGATTTAGGGTCCATTGCATTATTATATAGAATTGTTTTAATATGACCCATACAATTTCAATTAAAACATTTATGAATTTGTTTAAATTTTCCATAATATTTATTTATTAAGAATCTATTCAGTAAGATAAAGGCAATGTAATTGATATCTTCTTCATCTTCTCAATCACTGATGTATTCAACATATTCATTTTTCTCTTTTCTCAAGGATTCAAAACTACTTCTACTCTTTCTTACTACTTGAAATATGGAAAATTCATCACATAATAAAGAATAAAAGTATATTATAGGACATCTAATGAGATATAATATCATATATCCAAATCTAATACCATTTTATCAAACTATACCAAAAAATTCCTTATAAAATTCTTCAAGATAGTGGGGGTCTTCATGTTTTCCACTAAATCCTTAAATGAAATTTACATGAGTAAAATAGAATTGAACATATTCATCTTCATCCATCTTAATATCATCAAATATATAACACCAAATGTTTATCTTGTTTTCCATCACTTTTAAATTTACCTTATAGTTTCTCTATAGTTTATCCTTGATCTCATTTGTAGATTAAAGACCTATAACCTTTTTGTATACCTTTTCTGATAAATAAATCAAAAAACAATTTTATACCATTAAATTCATCTATGTATTTATTTTATTAGAATTGGTCTTATAAAAATTATTATAAATTAGTTGGAAACAAATTATAGAAGAATAATTTTCCATAAGATCGAGATAACTGAGGTATGAAAGAATCATATTCTTCTAACTAGGGATGTTTGTTTCATCAATGATATGATGTCCTTAGTTTTTCAAAGAATTGGGATTCTTTATTTCTCAGAAACATGACTTAGATAATCTATAGGAACCATATCTGATACCACTTGTTTTCATAAGACTTGATTGGACCACTATTTAGGGGACGGGGGGGATCAATGATCATAATTTTTTATGGGTTTATTATTTTAAAACTCAACATCTTAAATAAGTGAAGTTTCATTATCCACTGATTATAAACACAGAACCTTTGTTTATATACTAAAGTGAAATATTAAAGGAATCACATGATATTTAAAAGGTTTCTTACCCATGAATACTCCATACCATGTCGGTTAATCCACCAAACATGTATTCATGAACTACTTCAAAATTATTACTACAGTGAGTCTATATTGTTCACAAACAACATATAGAATCTATTAGAAGATATAAAATTTAAATGAAATGTTATCCAAAAAGAAGATACAAAACCCATAGAACACTTATCATCTTTAAGATACTAATTTATGAATATATTTGTCAACATGTCTACATGTGAACTTCTTCTTGACGAACATCAATAGATGATGTAGATTCTCAACCCGTTGGTCTCAATACTTGCATCAGAATCTACTTCCTAATAAATGTCTCATGGATTCTCTTCATGGGTTTTGGGGATCTTATATTTATAGTAACTTCTTCATATTCTGTGAAAATACCAACATTTTTAAAATATAAAATTTTGTTTGATTGCCTCTTTGATAAGAAACACCAAACCAAAACAAACAATGATTATTTAAATACGACCATTTTAACCTAGACATTAAATTTTTAAATATGAATCAGGTTAACTACATTATGAAAATATATATAAATTTCAAACTCAATGTAACTAAATTTATATGTTCTTGTTAAATAATTACTCCATTATTAGTATCTTTTCTTTTTAAAATACTCTATTTTTAGTAATGTAATTTTTTCTTCAAAATTATGTTTTCATCCTAAATGATTTGTATTTATTTTCATAAAAAATATATAATATATTTCTAAATCGATAAAAAAATTTATTTCATAATTTTAAAATCATTTTTAAAATCAAAATATAAAAATTAACTTAGGGTTATTTTTTTATTTTTTAGAAAATAGTTTTTAGGTGAATAGTGAAAATAAAATTTGTAAAAATTCCATTTCTTTTGATAAATTAATTAATTTAAAATTACAAATATTATTTTAACAGTATTATAAGAAAATTATTATTATTTAATTTTATTAAATAAAATTTATTAAATTTAAATAATCTTTATTCCAAATTTTAGTATATGTTTATTTTAGGATTGAAAAAACATTTTTATAAAAACATATTTAAAATGTTTAATAGTTATAATTTTTAATTAATTAAAAATAAAAAATAATATGTAATGATTTAAATTAAATTTATGGATCATATATCAAAATTATTAATTGAAATTCATATAGTGAGGATTACTATTTATAGAGTTATAGTAAAATCAACTTTTCTTTAAAAAAAGTTTTTCTCGAAAAATACTCTTTCCATTATGCTTGTATATTTTATTTTAAATGAAATTATTTCTCCTCTATGAATATATTTTGATAAAATTTATTCCATATTATGAATAATCATAATTAATATCAGGAAATAATTTTAATTTAATTTTTTGAAAAAATGAATAATAACTGCATTAAATATTTATTGCCATGATGAAATAAAAACAGGTTTCCCAAGGTTAATGATAATTAAACAAGGACTAGAAAAAATATAAACTGATTAGTATTAATATTTATATATTAACATAAATATAATAATTAATATATAATTTTTTATTTATAAATAATTTTGAAATGATTTTGATAAAAAAATGATTTTGATACGACAAAAGAAAAATTATTCTTTGTATAATAAAAAATTTAAATTAAGAAATTAATTTATGATGAATTCATTAAATATAAAAATAAATTATATTTGAATAAAATAAATCTTTGATATAATATTAATTAAATTTAAATCATTATATAATTTTTATGAATTCAAATGTAAGTGTTATAAGTGTTCGAAGACTGTTATTGATAAAAAAACTTAATTTATCAATAAATTTAAATAATTATATTAAAGGTGAAAATTTAAATATTTAGAAACTTATTTTAAAAAAATAAATATTTTTTTAAATCGTTATTTCAAAATTCTCCAAAACTGAATTTTTTATCATTTTCTAGGACAATCAAATTTTTAGGAAAAAAATTAAATATGGTATAACTATGTTCTATGTATTATGACATCATAATAAAACAGAAGTGATGTAATAAATTCAATATAGGGTATGAAAGACAAAATATATTTTCCCCTTTAAAATATTATATTTTGAGTTAATTTTATCAATTTTATAAATCCTTTATGATTCCTACAGAATTGATATTATATCTTAATGTTTCCAAATAAATTCTATATAAAATTAACTTAATTATACATATCCATTGGTAATATTTTAAATTTTTTCCTTCTCCATATAAAATAAGGAATATAACTCCTTGTTTTCAGAAACCATGAGAAAAAAATATTTTACTGTTTGTGGTAGTGATTATTTTATTGTATAGTGTTCAAAACAAAAGTTTGAGAAATAATTTACCACCCCCTATATATATTTCTAAAAAAGTGACATGAGCTCTCAAGAAGCACCTCCCATGATTTTGGAATCACCCACCCAAGGTAAGGGATTTCCCACTCTTCCTTTCCATTCGGGCACCTTATTTATAATTAGCCTTTTGTATATAAATTTTTAATTTTTCAAGACTTTATAAAAATAACAGTAACTTAGAATTGATTTACTAACATTGAAAGATCATTTCTCCCATATCATCATAGAATTTACCTATCCCATCACTAGGATGAAATTTAATGAGGGACATCCGGCTATTATTTTCCATTTAAGAACATTCTTTGTAATTAGCCTTATGAATATAAATTGGTTATGTTTTAATTAATTTATAAATATATATCAACTCTAAAATCGACTTCCAAAAAATTATAGATCATTTTCACCCTCTCCATATACCATTTACCTAAGCTGTTATGATGTCTAAATTTATTAGGGAACTTCTCTCACTTCTTTTAAATTCAAGAACATTATTTTATTTAGACTTTTGAATATCAATTGCTAAGTTATACTGAATTTATGAATACCACTCTAATGACCAATTATTTTTTAAATAATGATAGATCATTTATACCCTATCATTATAATATCTACTTTCACTATTACTGTAAAGAAATTTAGTAAGGGGTCCGCTCATTGTCCTCGTTATTCAATCATCATTTCTATTGTATGTATATTGAAATCCAATTACTAATGTGTCGATTTGTTTTTACACATCCATAATACATTCATAATGATATCCAAATTATTAGAGAACCATTTCAATCCCATTAATTTTTTTTATGAATCATTAAATAACGTTGTTATGCTGTTTACATTTCACTATGATTTTTCATACATAACGATTGTGTCATGAATATACCCATGCCCCCATTTACACTCAAGGGTATTAACATAGATATATCTGTCCATTATTGATTGGGTAATTCCACATATTTAACCCACACTCCTTGTTATTAGGGTAAAAATTTATAAAATACATCTTTAGGATGTATGATCTATGTGTATTCATGTACATCATATGAAATAAATAGGTGCATAAAGAATTATATAGAGCTACAATGAATTGGGTAATGTTTTAGTTTTATAAGACATAACATATCATATTTGGGAGTGAAAATAATATACTCTAGGAATCATTAAATTGTGTTATTATTTCTTGGAAGTTACACTTGACCAATGTTTATGATGTCATGTTTACCGTTTTTTCCACATTATTATATTTCTTTTATGTTATAATGGTATATATTGACTCTTTGTTCTTGTTTATGATTCTCACCCATTTTATGACCCATTTAAATGGTAATGTTCTAAAATGTAAAACTCTATTCATGTTATACATTGTTTATTAACTTATCTGTCTTTAAAGTTCACCCATTTATTATTTATATCCCTAGGTTATCCCATAAATTTTTGATAACAATGGAAATTAATGAGATTTTTAATTATGTTTCCAATATTACTGATATACCACCCCCTTTTTATGTTGTTATGGAATGTACCCAATTACCCATATACACTATAATTCTCTACCTTTTGGGTTATGTTATGTGTAATATTATGTAATAAATCATCAATTAATGTGTAATAAAGATTATAGTTTTCATAGAATGTATGAAATGAAAGATTATTTATTTTATGGATTTGGATTAGGAAACTCTAGTAAAATAATTCAGGATAAAATAAACATAAGAACAACAAATACTATGATTTTCGTAATGTATAGAGTAAGTGGTTTCCAAGAAAATACATCTCTATCTGGAAACTACAATTAGGTGTTACTCTTGAAGAGAGGTACCTTGTGGTAAAAATCCTATGGAACATGCATTGAGTTAGACTAGATAGTCACATGGTGTATGTAAATAGGCATTGTCGCATACATGGTTTGAAACATACAAGGGATATTCTTTGTAAAATTAGAAATATCATTATGAACAAATACTATGGGAAAAAATGCCCATAAGACTCCATGTTATCAAGTAGATCCATGATAACATATATTTAATCCTAGGAATTTCTAATGTAAGAAATAAATATCATTTATAAACTATCCCTTTAATTTTATTACATTATCATTTACGTGTTTAATAGTTTAAAAGTACAAATCACTAATTTTCCCATTATTCTAAATAATGGTCATAAAAAAGAGGAACCAAAATAATAACCAATGTGATGGGAAATCTGATGAATATCCAAATGAGTTTCGTAACATGACAAGAGCTCAAGTAATACGTCTCTTGATTAGGATAAACAATCTATCAAAAATCATAATTAATAAATAGGAAATAATTGAATATAAAATGACATCAAAGAAGAGGAGGAAGATATATCAATGATGTTCATCTGAAAAAGGTATTAAAGGAAAGTAGACTCAATTCCACACATGTCAAAAATATGGACGGGGACACCATTGAGAATTTCACAAAGGAACTCAAAGGTGTATTATGTGTGATAAAAATAAGTCATAAATTAGCTAGTTTTCATAATAAAATGAAGAGTATGATGGAAGGGAATAAATTAAATAATAATACAATATTTTCTATTCAATGACTTATGTTTATAGAATATAGTAATTTCCTGAGTCAATTCTCTAATCAAATGGTTAAATACAAAACTATCAAAGGAATTATGCTTTGGAAATCATTGAAGTTTTTATGTATTATTATTTGGGAATTTTGTTATTGAAGTAGTATATAAATGAAATTATGGATATAAGAATCATTAAAAATATAAATATTATTCTATAGTGTTTTCATTAAGTATTTTGAACATATGTTAAATATTAATGATAACCAATAAAAGTTCCATTTTTATAAGGTGCTATTTTGGAAAACACATGATTTATGGATTGATACCCCTTAAATTGTGTGATGATTTTGGGATAAACAAAAAGAGTATACGGATGACATGTTTAAATATAATCACATATTTAAATGAATTAATGTCACATTTGGAGATTTATGTGATAGAAGTTAAGAATGATAAAAGATATGATGTGAAACAAATTAAAATCATTTTTTTATTTTTAGTTAATTACTGATATTTAAGAAGATGTTATCTTATGGTGGGATATATATACCCATTAGGTTTAATGTAATGGTTTATTTCATAAGAATTATATTATTTTTTGAAGGTTTAACATTAAGGGTATGAGATAGCCTAAAAGGGTAAAACGTTCTTTAATGTTCATATTATTGGAGTAATTTAGTATATTTGGGTATTAAATTAAGAAATTTTCTATGTTAGAACATTGAGATTTATTATTTAATTTTATTGATTAATGTATATAGGATTATTCATTTTCAGTATTATCTTATTCTAAGGAAACTATGTGGGATTTAGTAAAAACATGATGAATTTATTGTTATAATTTAATAGATTATGTGACGTTTTGACATCTTATTCTAGTGCTTTGGGAATTAAAAAATTCATCTTGAGTACTCATAATTTTTAGAAAAAAATAAGATTATAGTGGACATTATTTAAATTATGAAATTATACTTTTCAAAAATGTATATTTTCTTATGTTCTTAGTAAGGATGGTAAATTAATTCCCTAAATCATTGAAGATAATCCTGGAAAAAATTCTTTCATGTTATGAATTTATGTTGCTTTCAACCAACATAGATTTATGGGTTTTTAGTCATTTATATTCTCCGAACTATGTTCTATATCACTCTATATTTGTTCTTTTTCCTTAGTTTAATTATTAAATTTCTGTATTTCCACATCCCATTATTGTTATCATAATTGGAAACATAGTTATTTGATGACCTTCATTCTTCCCTTTCTCTCTTTTAAAGTGGTTGTTTTATTAACCATTTATACAATGTGGGTTTTCAATAAAGATATTTTAAAGTTTCAAAAAATTAAATACGATAAAAACATTAAAATTTAGAAGAAATTTTTTTATTAAAGTGGGAATACTGTAATGCCCTGAGTTTTTAAAAGATAAAATTATGTTTGACACCATATGTGATACACAACACCAAACCCAAATATACAATGATTATTTAAATATAATAATTTTATCCAAAACATTAAATTTGTAGATTTGAATATTATTAAATTTATTATAAATGATATATATAAAATCTTCACTCTACAACAATATAATTATAAATTATTACTAAATAATCACTAAATTTTTAGTAATATCATTTTTGTTCTTCAAAAATGAATTTTTCAAATGGGTTTTTTTGTAACAACATATTATAATTTATTACATAAAAAATTAGAATTTTTTTTGATAAAATTTTAAACAAATTAAATCATTATATAAAAATAAACTTAGGTATATTTTTTTGTATTTATTAGAAAGTCAATATTTTCAGTGAATAGTGAAAATACCAATTATTTTAAAAGTGTAATTTATTTTGATAAATTAATCTATTTGAAAGTAAAATTATTAATTTATTTAAATTTAATATTTAAGTAAGTATTATTTATTTATATATAATATAATTAATTACATTTGAATCATCATTATACCTAATTTTATAATAAGTTTATTTTTAGACTTGAAAACACATTTGTGTGAAAAATACTTTAAAATGATTAATTATTTCTTTTTAATTAACTTAAAATAAACCCTAATGGGGAATTATTTAAATTAAATTTATAAATTCTATTTCTACCATTATTAATTTAAATTCATATAGTTAATATTACAAGTTGTTGAGTTAAGGTAAAATCATATTCTCCTTAAAAAACTATTTTTTTATAAAAACCACTTTCCATCATGCTTCCATGTTTTATTTTAAATTAAATTATACCACCTATTATAATTTTTTAATAAAATAAATTCCATATTTGGAATAATAATAATTAATATTTGGTAATAATTTTAAATTATTTTTAGAATAATATGAATAGTAATTGTATTAAATATGTATTACCATAGTAAAAGGAACATAGGTTAATTAAGGGTAAAAATAATTTAAAAAGGACTAGAATCAAAGTAATGATAATAGTTTGAATATGTAAAGTTTAACTTAATTATAATAAATAATTTATTTTTTTTTTTGATAAATTATGTAGAAAGGATTTTGATAAAAATTTGATTTTGATAAGATAAAACATAAATTATATTTTTTTGTAATAATTAATTTCAATCGAGACATTCCTTTTTGATGAATTAATAAATTTAAAATATAAAAGATATTTTAATAAAATAATATTACTATTTTTTTATTAAATTTAAATTATTATATAATTTTTATGAAATCAAATGTAATTTTTTTAATAGTTCAAAATCCATTATTGAGAAAAACTCTTCATTTCTCAAAAAACAACATTTATTATTTTAAAAGATAAAATTTACATATTTGGAATTTTTTTATAAAATAACTATTATTTTACAAATCATCACATAAAAATTATCCAAATGTTAATTTATCATAATTTCATTTGACATTCGAATTTCCCCGTTAAAATTAAATATGGTATAAATATTCTATGTGTATTATTACATCATATTAAACCAAAAGTGATGTAATAAATGATATAAAGGGTATAGATGTCTAAATCTATTTTTACCCTTTAAAATAATATATTTTTTAGGTTATTTGATTAATTTTATAAATCCTTTATTAATCCTTTATTACCTATATTATATTATGAGGTTTTAAAACCCATTCTTTATAAACATGAATCACTTAAACATAACTAATGGAAAATTTTAAATTACTTTCGACCTTGTACATATAAATATGACTCACATAAAAAATTACCAAGGTTCCCCACGCTCTCAAGAATCTCCTCCAATGATTTTGGAAACACCCTCCTATGGTAAGGGATTTCCTTATCTTCTTTTCCATTCAAGAACCTTATCAATAATTATCCTTTTGAATCTAAGTTGGTTATGTTTTCATGAATTTATTAATATCTATATACTAAAAATTTATGTCTGAACAATGAGAGATAATTTTTGACCTCTCATTACATCATATAACAAATCTGTTTCTGTGCTAAAATTTATTATGGAACTTCCATCTCTTCTTTTTCCATTCAAGCACATTCATTTTAATTTGCCTTTTTAATATCAATTGCTTATGTTTCCATGAATTTATAAATATCCTTAAACTATCCAATTTATTTCCAAACAATGAGAGATATTTTACCCCCTATCATTATAGAATTCACCTAAGCCGTTACAATGCCAAAATTTAGTTAGGGACCTCTCTCAATTCATTTTAATTCAAACAGTTTCTTGGTATTTATCATTTTAAAACTAATTTTGTTATGATTAAATGAATTTATGAAGACTCCTATACAGTAAAATTTATTTTTTAATAATGAGATACCATTTATTTCCTATCATTATAGCATTTACTCAAGATATTACTATGATTAAATTTAGGAAGATATCCTCTCTATATTCTATTTATTCAAGAATCTTCTATGTTGTATGTATTTTGATTTCAAATTCCTATTTTTTGGATATGTTATTAAAAATACATATTAATTTAATTTTGATATCCAAACTAAGTGATAATTGTTTCACTCTCATTAAAAAAATTTATGAATAATCATGTATTTCAGTTATGATTTTGAGATTCCACTAGTATTTTAAATTCCAAATTATTATTACATGAATATCAACTCCCATTTACACTCAAGGGTATTCAACTAGATGTACCTATCATTTATTGATTGGTTAATTAAATGTTTTTAACACAAACTCAATTATATTGGGGTTAAAATTTATGGATTACATCCTATGTGGTATGATCTATCTAGAACACTTATTCATGTACATGATATGAAAGTAATGGATGAGATAAAAATTATACAGTACTCCAATGCATTGGATAATGTTATTAATCATGATATTCATCTATGAGATTAGGGTGTAAACATTATCCATTGTGGGAATTTTCCACCATGTATTAATGTTTTGGAAGTTATCCTTGACCTATATTTATGAGGTTATGTTTAAATATGATCCATTTCCCATATTTACTTTATGTTATCAGGCTATATCATCCATATTTGTTCATTTTTATGATTCTCATCCATTTTTCCCATTTAAGTTATTATTCTATTACAGGTAATTCATTCTTCATGTTATTATTATTTTATTTCTTTAATAGGATTTATAGCTCACCCCTTTCTTATGTTTATCCCCTAGTTATCCCATTTCATTTTATGAATGATGGGAAATTTTTTTAGGAAATTTTCAATAATTTTAATATACACCTTATTTTATGTTTTTAATTAATGTATACGAAATTACTCAAAGACAAGAGAATTATCAATCTTCTTGTTGGTATATATATATTCTTATGTAAAAAATCATGAAATAATTTTTAATAAAGTCTATGGTTGTAAAATTATTCCTCTCTCATAGTTCCTCATTTACTATGTGTCGATCCTCCTTCATCAAATTGTTGTATAATTTACTCATCCGTAGTACACCTAAAAATTCCTTAATGGGTTCTACAAATCATTCATTAACTCCTCAATAACACTCTATGATTTTAAATTATAAGGGTTGTAATTTAATGATAATGTGGTCATCCTCTCTATAGAAACAATATAGAATAAATCACTATTTGATCCACCAAAATGAATGCTTCATACTACTATAAATTAAATATAAATTATTAAATAAAACCATAGCATAAAATTATGGTACAGTTCAAAAACCATTAAATAATCAGTATAATTATTTATCTTGAGTTTAACAAGTCACAATTAGATAAACCGTACACCAAGATATGTTGCATAATTCATGGACATTTACCCTCAACACACATACCAACATTGATGTGGTATCCTATTTTGGACATTTTTTACATGAAGAACCACATATCAAACATGACATCGTTCCCCATGGGCATAGGGATGGATGTTTTGACCAACATAAACTTTATATCATCACCTATATAACAAAGATTTATTCATTACTCAACTTCTATTTTGGGAAACCCTATTTTTATAGGAAGACATCAGAAGCATGATGGATTTCCCCATGGGTGTGGGAAAGCCTATTTTTTACTTCTAAAAATCTAAACCATCTATGTAGTGAATCTCCTAGACCCTAATGTTTAGTATTTGTGTATTGGGATTAGCAATGATGCACCACGGGCACCACTACACAATGTTCATATTCTAGGTTTTTCATGTTGGGAATTTTTATTGAAATACATTGTATTCAATGTTTATGACCTTCTCTTGGGTTATTCCCAAGCCTCACCCAAACCACCTTTAGAGAATGGAATTTCTATTTGTTGTAATATGTTGGCCAATATGCCTTTTTCCACAACATGACCATGTAAACCATATAGGCTTCCTGCTGAATACCACCCCACTTCATAATTTCTATCAAATAGCCATGAACACCACTATTAGTATCAACCAATTAACTAAGAATCACATTTTACATTTTCAACAAATTTGACATTCATCAGTGAGATTAAAACACCTTTATTATCTAAAATCTTCCTATTGTCAATAAATAAAACGTAATCCTATGGGATTTCTATCAATAGGTATCACTAGATATATTAATATCGTGGAAAATAAAATTAATAAATTAAATAAATATAATGTCACAGAAAATTTATACATTTAAAAATATGAAAATAGGATTTCTAATCTTACTCAATAAATTTATAACCAAAATTTTAATATATATGTTAAATAATATTCTATTTTAAAAATAATGATCATAAATTAGGTAAAAATAAGAATCTAAAATTTATATTCAAAAGAATCATTCATAAAATTTTATATTCAATTTGGGAGTTTTATTAAGATCAAAATACAACTGAAACCAAAGAATATATCATATAGAATAGGTTTCATGTTTTTAAAGTTTTATTTTTTGTTAAAATGGTTTTTTCATATGAGTGAACCTATGTAGAATAAATAAAACATATGATTTTTTTAAAAACATAATTCTTTGAAAAAGGTTGAATCTCTCCAAAATCATATATCATATATTTATAAGGAGCTCCAAACTATAACACATTATATAATTTGATAGATCTAGGATCCTAAAGTTTTGTTTTCTCACATTAACTAGCCTAAACATGTTTGGGAAAAAAACTTTTACCCCTGTTTATTTTTTCATGATATTATGAGTACCGAATACTAGAACATATTAACATGAACAATAGTTTTTCTTGAAATCTGACTAAAAACAAGTCATATTTTTGAAACATATAAAAGATAAGGGTTGTTGAAACACTTTTGGATACCATTCATAGAAATATATTATTGGAATTGGTAATATTGTTTTTCCTCACTAAAGTATTAAAATATATAATTCTTAATGTTTTTTAAAATAAGTACAATCCCATTATGGCTATACATATATGTGATGATTGTTATTCTATAAAATATAAAAATAATTAATACACTATTAAATGCTTGGAAGGATTTTATGTATTATCGTTAACAAGGTATGAACAACATTTAAACAATTATCATAGAGGATCTTTACTCTTGGAAATTCCCTCGACATATTATGGATGGTGATAGGCCTACGTTGTGACATAAAATATTAATAAATAGAAAATAAGTAAATTTTTTAACTAAACTTAAATACGTAGGTGAATTACATATATTTTATGTTTTTAAAAATTGTTCAAGTGTTAGTACTCTGATATGTACCTCCAGTAAATATGAATTTTATGAATATGTAGAACTGGAAAACCAAATAATATTTAAAATGGTGATAAAAATATTACATTACATAAATTCCAATTCATGAAACATTATGTAATCCACATTCCTATGTGTGATGTTATAAGAAAATCCAAAGGAATGCCATCATAAATAAGTCATGATGATCATCATTTACATTAATGAAACCATAGAAAATATATTATTTTTTCCTCTAGAAATTTTTTTAACACTAAGAGTTATTTTGATACGAAATTTTGTATAATTATAATAGATTAAAAGATAACTTCTATATTGTAGGATCTCAGCATGTGACGGGGTAAATTTTCCATTTAAATTTTTTCTAATCTTCCTAAAAATAGTTTATTAGAGTATTTATTAGGAATATGGAAGGCATTAGGGTTTTCCCTATGGTTCGAGACAAAAAATGTGTATATATTGGAATCACTGTGTAGAAATAATGGATTTTTCATGGTTGTACAAAACCTTATGGATGGATTAGGGAAATGGTGCGACTTGGCTCCATCTTGTATAGTTGTGGGAGCATGGCTTCAACATGTTTTCTTAATCCCTGGGGTTCCTATAGGATGTTGTGCATCCTGGTCCCCTTGGAATGTGGAGAGAGATTAACCACCACATAGTTTATAAAATCTTGTGTATTTCAAAGAAACCTTTGCGACATGGTTTCCTCTTAGAGTGAGGGAACCACATGGTTAGCACAGAGATTGGAAAACTATGTGGTCAAACTATGGATCCCATTAAAGGGACAGAGTTCACAATTTTCAGTAATGATCTTAAATATTTGTCCCCTTTTTTATTCCCTATTCAGTGGCTAGTATCCTAGGTTTAATAGTAAGAGATCTCTGCCACTCTAAGGATAAATATTTCTCGATTCTTAGGTGTTTTGTGTACCATTTAGTGAAAATAAAATCTCGAGGTAAGTTTTTTATTTTGTTTCCTTCCATTTTATGGAAGTGGACTTGTTGGTTGTCTCTTCTATTTCTAAATCTCAAGAACCCTATTTCCAGGAGTTCTTTTTTTATTGATCCCATTATAGTTTTAATCAAGTCCTAGGTTGGACAAGTTATTATTTTTTAGAATTAGGTAGGTGGTCTAAATTCTATTGAAAATAGTCTTGATGTTTTAAAACCTGTATTTAGGTGTTCCATTTTCTTACATGATGTGTTTTTTCTCATTGACTAATTCATGTATATTTGAGATTTAAATTGAGGAGAAAGACCCTTCATGGTCCCCATTGGGAAAATTTATGATTTAATATAGGACCTAGGGCTACCAATGGGGTATTACAAAACCATGAAAATGGTGAAATGAATTCGTAAATTTTGTGATAGGTAAATTATTGAAGAGAATGGTTTATAATTGTTAATTGGTATGTGGTAATTGTTAAATGGATTATTGAAATGATAATATTATTGTATTTTTGAAAAATTTAGGTGGGTTTTGAAATGGTTTAAAATAATTGTTTTGGATTTTTATTTAGTAATAATTTACAATGAAGGGAAATGATGTTTTTTTGGGACCACTTTTTTTTAGTGGGTTTTATTTGTTGTGAAAGATGCCAATGATGATAAATATATAGAAGGAGATTTCTTAGGATATAGTTAATGGAGAATGGATCATTCAGATGATTGATGCACTGATCCAAAGTTCAAAAGAACTTGTGTCACGGCTGATACAAAGTTTACAATAATGAGGTGGGATAATTGGAATGTGACCATGCAAAAATAAAGGATTCATATGAGTTGTAATAAGTGCAGGAGGTTAGATAACGAAGATAAGAAGAGTGGTGGCCATGCAAGGTATTGGCATTTGAAGGTGGCCATGAAATTTATACATAGAAGTATTTTTATGTGTGGATTTACATAAAAAATAGGGCCAACCCATAATCCATCCAGCCTGCCTCAACCTAAGTGACATACGGGACCACATGATTGAACCATGGCCTAGGGAAGTCGGTAGGGCCAGCCTACAAGTGGCATAGTTGGAAAAGAGTGCAGCCAAAAAGAGGGGGTTGAAGCCAATGAAGAGGGTGGGAAGAGTGTAGAGTCATATAGAATACTGTATGAGGCTGTATGGTGGAGGGAGGATGAGTAAACTAGTGATGTGTTGGAGTGAGTTGATGGATAAACTGAATTCCAATAGCATATCTGTTTTGATGTGGGACACAGAATAGCAGGTACTGTTCATCACTTAAAAACATGAATGTAATCCTTGCCATCCATATGATCCACGTGAGATCATAGCCACACATATCAACCATGTTTGACTTATAATCGCGACATTAAATCCATATCTTCCCTCTCAAGTTTGTACCCAAGCTATCAGATTTCTCCTGCAGTTTATGGTTAAGTCGCACCATCGTCCTCCTCCCACCGCTACTCAATGCCACTGCTTCCATTCACTAGAGAAGAAGACCAAACCTCCATCATGATTCTGACCACCATTGATTATTCACTCCACTATACTATGGCCATATGGGAGTCATGAAATCATTCATACAATTGCATTTTCATGCAATCAACGAAATGGTGAAGTTCTAAGAAGGACGAGGAAAATGATGGTTATGAGGTGACAAAGATTTGAGCAAGGATTTAAAATGGGATACATGTTTTCTTGAATGCATGCACAAAGATATTTTTTCACTCATTTCAAAAGGAAAAAATCCATGATATGCAAGATATCTTCACATGGTTTTATAAATATTTAAATGCCGAATATATCAAGAATTTAAAGCTGTGATATTCCTAGAATATCATGCGAGATTTGAATATGTAAAATAATCTATTCATTTACTATAAATGTATCCACATTGATCCGAGATGAGGATGATGCTCCCAAGCTTTCAATAGCTCCTATTTTTTTAAAAAAATCATATCAATGCTTGTAGTTTGTGAAGGAAAGGTAAGAAACCGTGAACTACCCTCGATTAATGAAGAGAGGATCCACAGACTATTCTGGGTTTATAAAGAAGAGGTACTCCATACCATTCTAGTTCTACAAAGCGAAGGTCCTACGAACCAGCTCTAGTCCGGTGAGGAGGATAACCTAATTCAAATTGGTTTGTGAAGGTGAACCGTGTACCATCAGGTTATGCAAAGGAGAGTCCCACACCACTTAGGATAACCACACACAACATGGTATACGAAGGAGGTCTACACTCTCCATGCGTAGAATTTACACACATCCCTTGGGTGAGGAGTAGCCACAAACCATTCTAGTTTGTGAAGAAGACTTACAGACTATGTGCATTTAAGATCTTAACACCCATGGGGAGATAAAAGAGAACACAGACACCATAATAAACTCGAGAAAATATGTGTGTTTGAAGAAAAGTGGATATCACATGTATGATGGACATTTAAATAATTTTCATGATTTGAGACACTCGAGTGTGCAAAAAAAATCCAAACTATGGACTACCCCAGTAACACCCCAAGATTTTATGAGAAATAATGTTTTAAATTTCATTGATGTCTTGTGTTTTACACTACACCAAAATTATCTTGCGCTATACACTACACCAAGTATAGATTTTAATCAATGTTTAAATGAACTTTATTTTTATTATGTTATAAGCAGCACCAAAGGAATCTTGCACTATACTCAACCCTGACTTGGCTTTCATTACAAACAATAGTGACCTTCCTCGATAGCATGTGTTGTACGCAATACTGAATATCACTAAACAATGATATATTGTTATAATATTATTATGAACTAGCCATTATGAATACTAGTAACTAAAATTTTAATTTTATGACATTATAATTTATCTTACACATTTTATAGAACATGGTATGAGAATAAATTAAAATTTTCAGGTAAATAATGTATTTTTAAAAAAATGCAGTTTTGCCACCTTTTGATGGTGCATATAAATTAAATATAGTTTTTTATATTTCTATAAGTTCAATTTGATTAAATAAACTTATTCATTTCAATAAGGATATAAAAACTAACTTTTTATAATTTTTTAATATTTTTCTGTTCACTTTTATATTTTGATGATTAGTAAAAATACGCTAAATTTTAATTAAAAACAAGTTTTTTCATCGAGAGAATTTATATTGTTAAATTATAATATTCAATGGTTTTAAAGTATAAATAAAATATATTTTTACCATTTAATATAATTTAAGTCATTAACATTAATTTTACACTGAATTCATATTGAAAAACATTTCAATCTTTTGCAACGTTTTAACTTTTAAAACCTATTTTCTCAGCAGTGGGATTAATTTTAAATTAAATACTGCCACTTCTGTGTATTTAATTTGGAAAAATGGATTCTATATTTTGAACCTGTAGGTCCAAATTAAACTAATATGCTACATTTATTTTTTAGACATTATGAATAATAACTATGATAAATTTTATTTACTATAGTTAAAGGTAAACCAGGTAATTAAGTGTAAAAATAAGATTATAAATTTCCCAAGAACCTTCCAAAAATATATTGGATGAATAAAATTCGACCAATATCACCTAAGGGTCGGAATAGATTCATTTCATTAACTTTTGGCCCTGAAAATGATATAATTATTATTAATACCAAAGAAACTGACAACATGTCACTCTCTTATATCTTGTATGTGTAATAATTTTAATTTAGTGATAAACCTCATAAAACATAAAATATCAATAGTCTCTAGAAATCTCATAAAATTATATAAATCATGAGAATTTATTTATAATATTTAGGGATTAAATAATTCTCATTAATGATGACACAATAGTGATGTAGAAATTATTTTATTGATTGAAATATCAAATAAATGGTTTCAAAAATATTAGAATAAATATTATATGAACTAATTAATGTTCTCCACAAATTGTCTAGATGATTATTACATGTTAAGAGTCTATTAAATATTTTGGTTTGAATATATCTGTTGTGTGGATTTTTTTTAAATTCAAATAAATGAATAGTGTCAAAATTGACACTATTGTTATTTAAAAAAAACATATTATAAAATTGTTTAAAAATAACAAAAATATTTAAAAATTATAAATTAAAATTTATATGGTCTAAAATGTCATAAAGTATCCAATTTTGGACAATTCCCAACACATAAGTAATTATTTATAACAATTTAAAATTTAGAATATTTTTACCACAAATAAAATTAAATAGATTAAATATGGATAAATAAATATGATAAGGTTGACAATAAACTACCAACATGTCTAAATATTATTGGTTGATGAGATTACAACCCTATCTCATCTAGTCTTCAGATTTGAGTCATTTTTGGAGGTTTTTAATTGGGTATTGAGTTTATTATAAATTAATATTTTAGATGTTTCCAAATGTGCCCCTCTCCTCTCTTATAAAAGGGCACCTACTCTCTATCCTCTCCACACCACTTGAGCCTTCAAGCTATGTCATAACTTGCCAATTTATCTTCTCTACTTCCCTAGAAACATATTATAGGTCCTTGTCATCTTCAAAGACCAATTTTAGTGCCCTAAGAGTAGGTTTAGAAGAGGCACGTCGAAGAAGAGGAGTCTCAGACACATATGGAAGAAATTGGACATAAGGTATGGGATAATTTTGCAATCTAATTTTTATCTGAGATTGTTTATATTTAAGTATTTACTGGGGTTATATTTATCATCCATTTCCATGTTTTATATAAATGTTTTCATAAAGTATTTACTATTCTTCCATGTATGTTTAAAGTCAAGTTTACCCCTTTTTGACTTTTACTATGTAATATGGAAGGAATATTTCTTTGTTTACCATAAGAGGTACTTTTGACTTTTCTGACAAAAGTAAAAGAATAATGTTTTTTTAACTTATATGGCGTGAATGGATTTTTACAGTTTCATAACGACTTATTTCAATGAATCTTCCACTACAAAATTTTATGATTATTTTCATCAAAATCTCATTCTTTTAAAATTTTAGGGCATTTTGAGAAAAGAAAATGATTTTGAGGAAGAAAGGATATTTTCCTCAAGAATTTATTTCAAGTGTTTTATCAAAACTATTTTCCATCATAGATGAAATTATTTATTAGGTTTATGTTTCAAGTCTAATGTCTCTATTATTTACATGCTTTCATTTTTCTTATGATGAAATGATATCCATTTGTTTTATATGTATTATGTTATGATGGGATGATGTTTATGAAACCCATTTTATTAATTGGGTTATGATGAATGATTTATGTTTATTATATGGCACACGAAAGAATGATTTCATTATGAGATGGGTGGGACATATATCTCCCTCAAATGTAGTGGGTAAAGATTTATATCTAATGAGACAAACATGGATGGAATGACAAGTAAATCTGGTTCAGCAATACATGGTTAGAATGGAAAGTAAACCAGGTTCAGTAATGGAGATTTTCCACTATGATGGTTTTGGAAGAAATGACTTGGCTACTATGGAAATCATATGATGTGCTTAATGGTTATTTACAATTACATATTTTATTCCCATGCTATTTTATCATGAATAATGTTCCTTATGATCTATGCCTTACTGCCAAGATTTATTTCACAACTCCAGATTTTAATGTTTAAAAATTATGTTCATGTTTTTAAGTTCAAACGTATATGGTTTGTTTTATTTTATCCATGATTACCCTTAATGAGAATTTGTGCTCACACTTTTTATGTTTTCTTTTCCCCAGGATATAAAGAAAGGTTTTAGGTAAGAAAAAAAAGGGAAATATCTTTATAGGAGATGTTAAAGATCTTTCACCATGATTAGAAGAATGTGTTCCAAGTTTCAAAAGACACTAAACTATTACTATCCTTGGATATTTGTTTTTGTTGTGTATTAAGTATTCCGAAAAAGTAATGTAATGTCCTTGTACGTCAAGTTTGGGTCTCTACAGTTGATATCAAAGGAAATGTTTAGTTAACCTTTGGAAACTAGGATGCGAAAACTTTAGGAAGATCCCTAGAGATATTTCAAAGGTATGTCTAGGTATATCCCTAAGGTTAAGTATATGTATTGTTTATATTACTAGAATTATGGTTACCATCTTAGAATTAAACCTAAGATGTTAGATATTGAAGGTACTCCCCCTTTATTATGTTATTTTCCATGCATGATTTTTGCCTATCACACTATTCTTTTTGGGTTTTAGACGATGGTTGGAACCCGAAGGAACTGTGTTGATCAATGTAATGGACAATGCAATGATTTTCCTTTTGAACAAACCAATGTTGTGGGAGATGGAGTGAAAAATATTATTGCTATACTTACACAAGCTATGGATCATTCGGGACATCCAAATGAGAAGAGAAGGGAACAATATTCTATTGAGTCCTTCACGAGGCAATGTCCACCTTCATTCAGTGGGTCTTCTGATCCACTTGTAACTGAACA
Organism: Viscum album; assembly: GCA_963277665.1. Taxonomy (NCBI): domain Eukaryota; kingdom Viridiplantae; phylum Streptophyta; class Magnoliopsida; order Santalales; family Viscaceae; genus Viscum; species Viscum album. The sequence continues at coordinate 1,140,004,641 of OY728159.1, read as the reverse complement.
ATGGATCAGTACAATTGAAAAGATATTTTCCATACATTGCTGTTCGGAACATGAAAAAGTCATTCTGGCTATTTACTGTTTAGAAAGTGAAGCAAACCAGTGGTGGACTCTAATTAATAATACGAGGCCCTAAGATGAAATTGAATCCATGGAATAGGATGTGTTCAAGAACATATTTTTCAATATATATTTTCCTTGTATTATTCGAATGAAGATGGAAAAGGAGTTCCTTGAGCTTAATAAAAAGGATGATGAATCTTTTGGTATATATGAAGTGAATTTTACAAGGCTTACAAGGTATGCATCTAGATTTATCATCCAACTTGAAAGTAAAGTTGATCGATTTTTTAGTGGCTTAAAACCAAGTCTTAGAAAGGCATTAGTTATAATAGACTTCAACATATATGAAGAGATTGTGTGTTGTTCTATCAAGGTAGAAATAGAAGTTGGTGTTACATATCCATCTCATGGTTTTGACGAGATACGAAAGATGGAGTTCAAGGAAAAATCTCAAAAATATGGTGAAAAGAATAAAAATGTTTTGTTATGCTCAATGTGTGGAAATAAGCATGGGGGAGATTGTCTTAGAGGGACCAGAAAATGTTTAAGTGTGGAAAAGAAAGCCATCGAGCTGCTGAGTGCCGAATTAATGGGAAGAAGGTAGATAATGATGTGAATGCAGAAAATAATGCAGAGAATGAACCACCAACACATTAATGCTACAAGTGCAGGGAAATGGGGAATTATGCTAACCAATGTCCTAATTCAAGGGTTAATGAAGATCGACATCAATAACCTCTTAAGGCAAAGGACAAAGGGAAGTCACATGAAATCACTATTGGCGATTTTGAATATGAAAATGAAGTGGTGGAATGATTAATTATTTATGTAACGAGATTACAAGATAGTGTTGTGGAATCTCATTTATAGTATTGTGGAATATTGGAATATCTATGTATTGGTTTGTTGTGGTTTTCAAAAATTATATGGTACCGTTAACCATCAAAAGTGATTAAAATATTTTTGGAAAGAACCTAATATGAGCATAATGAATGGATGAGAATATAATGAAATATTTGATAGTATTAATGAACTCATGACTGATATAAGGTCAATGTGATATGTTGGTTTGAGTATATAGAAATTTTCAGATTTTGGTATGTGGAAAGAGTTAACTTTTGACAACATTCATGTTTTTTGACAAAGATTATATGTTAATTCATGTTTCAAGAGAATACATGATTATGTAATTCACATGTTTGGAATGTTACCAACAAGATATATCTTATGATATATATAGGATAAATGATGATATTCACTTTCTTGGATGATGAAATTTATAGTAATCATTTTCTTTATACTATGAGCTTGGATTGAAGTATTTTGGATAAGCCTAAAGATTTGAAATGGATTACATTAGACATAAGATAATATTGTTTAAGGATAGATCCTTTTTTGATATTATTTCTGGAATGTTATAATAGTGTAGTTTTAGAAAAATGACAACCTACAGGACGGGCAACAATCCATCGCGTCAGACAAGGTTGCGGGAATTGAACCCACAACTGAAGGGCAACATGCCTTTATCACCTACCACTAGTCTATAGAAAGTCCTTGGTTAGTAGAAACTAGTTTTATTTTATTAAGCGGTGTGATAGATGAAGTATAAGTCCATTTCTGGAACCATATACGATTAATCTCACAATAATATGGACTTATGTATATAACCTTTGCAAACTGTATGTTTGAGACAGATGGATTAACCTATCATTCTATCGCATGATCTACTAACAATTCACAGAAAAAAAATTCAACTTCATTTCTTTAAGAGATGAAGTGGAAATTGTTCTAGGAACAAACAATAGTGAGATTGTACCAAAATCAAGTAAGTATTTCTTTTAATTAAAAAATTCGTCAACATTAGGGAAAAGATCTTGAAAACCAAAAATGTTGTCCTCGTGCCCTCATATCTGATGAATCAGATGGTAGCTTAGATCATCATAAATTTATGGCTTTTTGCTTTCTGGATTTTTCATATCCATGTTCTCTACCAGTCTACATCCAAACATGATGGTTAGATTTCTCTTCCATATCCATATTTTCACATATATTCTCCTATGTGGAAACCCAGTGCTGAGTCACTTTGGGTGACTGTTATGTTTCTAACTTTACTTTTTAAAATTAAATTTTAGTATTCCTTTTTACAATGTGGGTTTCTATGAAAGAAACTTTCAGGTAGTAAACTATTTATATCCCCGACGAATTTCGAGGGTGAAATTCATTTTAAGGGGGGTAGAATGTAACAACCTTATATTTTATGAGAAATAATCTTTTTAATTTCGTTAATGTCTTGTGTTGTATGCTACACCAATACTAGCTTGCGCTATACACAACACCATGTATAGATTTTGAACAATGTATAAATGAACTATATTTTTATTACGTTATACGCAATACCAAATTAAGCTTACACTATATGAAACCCTAACTTGGCTTGCATTACACGCAATAGTGACCTTCCTCGATAGCGTGTGTTGTACGCAATATGAAGTTTCACTAAACAACGATATATTGTTATAATATTATTATGAACTAGCCGTTAGGAATATTAGTAACTAAATTTTGAATTTTATGACATTATAATTCATCTTACACATTTTATAAAACATGGTATGAGAACAAAATAAATTATTCGGGTAAAATTAGTATTTTTTAAAAAATGCAGTTTTGTCCCCTTTTGATGGCACACCCATTTTAAATCTAGTTTTTTACATGTTTAGAAGTTCAATTTGACGAAATAAACTTATTAATTACCATAAGGATATATAAATTAACATTGGATAATTTTTTAATATTTTTCTATTAACTTTCATATTTTGATGAATATTAAAAATACGCTAAATTTTAATTAGAAACAACTTTTTTCATCTAGATAATTTATATGGTTAAATTACAATATTTAATGGTTTTAAAGTATAAATATAATATATTTTTAACATTTAATATAATTTAAGTCATTAGAATTAATTTTACACTGAATTCATAGGTAAAAAAATTTCAATCTTTTGCAACGTTTTAGCTTTTAAAACTCATTTTTCTCAACAGCGGCCTTAATTTTAAATTAAATACTGTAACTTATGTGTTTTGAATTTGGAAAAATGGATTCCATATTTGGAATCAGTAGGTCTAAATTACTCTAATAGACTAATTTTATTTTTTAGACATTATGAATAGTAACTACAATAAATTTTATTTACTATAGTTAAAGGTAAATCGGGTAATTAAGTGTAAAAATAATATTATAAAATTACCCTAACACCTTCAAAATTTCTATTGGATGAATAAAAGTCGACTCATTTCACCTAACGGGAAGAGTAGATCCATTTCATGGACTTTTGACCATAAAAATGATATAATTATCAATAAAACCAAAGAAAGTGTCAACATGTCACTCTCTTATATCTTATAAGTTTAATAACTTTAATTTAGTGATAAACCTCATAAAACATCGAATATATATAGTACATAAAAATCTAATAAAATTATCTACATTATGAGAATTTATTTAGATTTTTTAGGGATTAAATAAGTATCATTAATGATGACACAATAGTGATTGTAGAAATTATTTTATTGATGGAAAAATCAAATAAATGGTTTTAAAAATATTAAAATAAATATTATATGAACTAATTAAAGTTCACTAAAAATTTTATAGATTAATATGAAATTTTAGGAGTCTATTAAATATTTAGGTTCGATTATATCCTCCGTGTGGAGTTTATTTAAATTCAAATATATGAATAGTGTCAAAATTGACACTATTGATATTTCATAAAATAACATATTATAAAGTTGTTCAAAAATAAATAAAATATTTAGAAATTATAAATTGAAATTTATATGGTCTAACATGTCATAAAGTATCAAATTATGGACAATTCACAACACATAAGTAATTATTTATATCAATTTAAAATTTATAACATTATTACCAAATATAAAATTAAATAGATTAAATAAGGATAAATCAAGTTGATAAGGTTTAAAATAAACTACAAAATTTTCTAAATCTTTTTGGTTGATGAGATTACAACCCTATATCATATTATATTCAGATTGGAGTTATTTTTGGAGGTTTTTAAGCTGGGTTTGAGTTTATTATAAATTAATATTTTAGATGTTTCCAAAAGTTCCCCTCTACTCTCTTATAAAAGGGAACCTCCTCCATCTCCTCCTCACACTACATTGACCCTTTATGCTTGGACAACTCCTGCCAATTTCTCTTATCTACTTCCTTAGAAACATACTAGAGGTCTTGGTCTCCTTCAAATACGAACTTTAGTGCCCTAAGAGTGGGTTTAGAAGAGGCGCGTCGAAGAAGAGGAGTCTCAGACACATATAGAAAAAATTGGACATAAGGCAAGGGATAATTTTTCAATCTCATTTTCATCTGAGATTGTTTATACATAAGTATTTACTAGGGTTATATTTATCATCCATTTAAATGTTTAATAGAAACTTTTTCATAAAGTATTTACTGTTTTTCTATGTATGTGTAAAGTCATGTTTACCCCTTATTGAATGTTACTATGTACTATGGAATGAATCATTCTTTTGTTTACCAGATGAGGTACTTTTGAAATTTATGGAAAAATTTCCAAAAGAATATTTTTTTTAACTTATACGGCATGAATGGATTTTTATGGTTTCATAATGACTTATTTCAATGAATCTTCCTCTACAAAATTGCATGATTATTTTCAACAAAATCCTTTTCTTTTAAAATCTCATGGCATTTTGAGAAAAGAAAATGATTTTGAAGAAGAAATGAAATTTTCCTAAAGAATTCATTTCAAGTGTTTTATCAGAACAATTTTCCATCTAAGATGAAATTATTTAGTATGTTTATGTTTCAATTATAATGTCTCTATTATTTACATGGTTTCATTTTTTCTTGTGATGAAATTATATCCATTAGTTTTATATGGATTATGTTATGATGGGATGATGTCTCTGAAACCCATTTTATTCATTGGGTTATAATGAATGATTTATGTTTATTTTTGTGCCACATGAAATAATGATTTCATTATTAGATGGGTGGGATCTATATCTCCCTCCAATGCATTAAGTAATGATTTATATCTCTTGAGATAGACATAGATGAAATGGAAAGTAAATATGGCTCATTAATACATGGTTGGAACGACAAGTAAACCCGGTTCAGTAATGGACATTGTCCATTATGATGGTCTTGGAAGAAATACCTTGGCTACTATGGAAAACATATCATGTTATTAATGGTTTTCCACAATTAATTGTTTTATTCCCATGATATTTTATCAGGATTAATGTTCCTTTATGATCTATGCCTTATTTACTACCACGATTTATTTCACAACTCAAGATTTTAATGTTTAAACATTATGTTCATGTTTTTAATTTCAAACGTATATGGTTTATTTTATTCTCTCCATGATTACCCTTACTGATCATTTGAGATATCCCTTTTAATGTTTTCTTTTCCCCAGTATATAAAGAAATATTTTAGCTAAGAAAAAAGGGAAAGATCTTTATGGGGATTTTGAAGATCTTCAACATGATTAGAAGATTGTGTTCCATGTTTCTAAAGACATTAATATATTAAGGTCCCTAGATGTCTGTTTTTGTTATGTATTATGTATTCTAAAAAAGTAATGTAATGTCCATTTACATCAAGTTTGGGTCTCTACAACCCCCATTCGATTATAATGAAGATTCATGGATAAAAACATACATGAAACATAAAAATGAATGAACTAAATAAGACTTTTTGTGAGATCTTGTGAGGAAGAGAAGGAGATAATAAGACAAAGGAATTTATGTACATGCATGCTCTAATCATTTGAATAAATTCAAGGATGTATGTGTTTGCATTTGTGAAGAAAGAAGAATTAAAAGGTGGAGACCATTTTCTTGCTTTCATGCATATATGAATATATTTAAAGAAAATTCCAAATATATGGGTACATGTGTGTGAAGAAGAATAAGAAGAAGTAAATGAAATGGAGTAGTTCATTTAAATTCTACACGCATGAAAAGAGTCAATGACTTCAATGCAAGTAGTGTATCGTGATGAACAGAGACAAATACTTTAATGCCAATCTGTTGAAGAGACCTTCAAGTAAATAAATAGAGTGAGAATTCACCCAAGGATGTGAGATAGTATGAGTGAAAATAAGTGATCTAAGGTAAGAATTGATCTATCCTTGAACCATTGTAAAGGTATTGTTCCTAGTATAGAGAGACTATGCTTAAACCCTTGTAATCTATAACTAGTATATATTAGTGGAATTTGGTACGACCGACAACCTGTTGGCATTTTCTCCATGGAAAATCCCTCAGTGTTGAACCTCGTAAAAATGTTGTGTTTTCCTTCTACATGTGAATGTTTTAATTAGTACACATATCTGTCATACAGGCTTAAACAAGTTCCTATCATCATGGGAATAAGATTCATCAGTTAAATAGAAAAGGATGACACCATGAATCAACCCCCTCTCAAATTGGTATGGGGTCCTTCAATTGGTGTCAGATCTAAATGTTCACATATGTTGGATACTCTATAGTAATTTTATTCATTAGAGGATTTAGTTTTTTTTTCATCAATCAAGGATGAAGTGAACTTTTGATAACGTGCAATTTTGATGAATATTATGTTCTTTCTGAGGAGACGTAAATATGTTGAAAGAACATGAAAAACAAAAGAAATAAAATAGAATAAGTAGTTGAAGAAGCCACTATTATATAAAGAAGAAGTTCTATATTGTTCTCCATGACTCTATAGTAATAAACATGTTTCAGGATAGAAGGTAAGAATAATGTGGCTTAGGTTTCTACCAAAGGAAAGTAGACACTTATATCCAATTGTCAAGTGATCAAGAGAAACTAAGAACATAACTGCATGATATTCTTGAAGAAATAGTTTTTTAGGTTTTTAGAATATTTTAACGCATACAGGTTTAGATCACTCAACTAGAAAGAGAAACTTATAATGTGGAGAAGGACATGGAAGGAAAAGTTCATGAATTTCTAATTCTCACCAGATAGATTGAAGCCTTTGATTAAACCAATAAGGAACCGGAAATGAGACACCTTAAAGAAGTTGAAGAAATATGGGAATTCAATAAAAATACTAAGGAAAAGGTCCATGTGCTTGAAGATAAATTGAAAAATAGTACTATGGTCAAAGGGCTACATTTTGAAGAAATATTCATGATGATCAAGGAACTTGACTCTTTGATGTAGAATAATGTTCATCACCATGAAGGAGAATTTTTTATAATGATTATGGATTTTGGAGAAAAGATGACCATGATTGAATATCAAAAAATCACCCTCAATATGAAATGTATTGATTTGGAAGTACAGTTGACCAATATTGATAAGGCACATATTGATACTTCATAAAAGATGGAAATAGTAGGTGAAAGCACTCAATGATATCTGGATGATTCTAAGGTTAAAGTTCATCTGAAATGTGATAAGAAGATCATGACTTCTTTTAATGATCTACGATAAGTAGCTGAGAAAGTAACGGTACCATCCAAACCATATTATAATTAGGATTCTAAATATATCTCCACAAGTAGTGCATGTTGGAAAAAATTCAAAACAAATATGGATGAGAAAAATTGACAAGATACCTACCACCATGGATAAGGTAGATAGGAAAAATAATTTGGAAGATGGTTTCCCACAGAGAGAACAACACATAAAAAATAAGGCCCAACAATATAATAACAAAGATATCAAGAAGTCTGGATTTGTTGGTCAATGTTGGTGCTGTAATAGGTTTGGGAATTTTTCATTGAGTTGTTATTACACTCCTCAAAATATAAAATCACAAAGGAAGCCCATATCAAGGGGAAGAATGTCAGAGAAGAAGAAGCAACATCCATAGGTCCTAAAGCATATTTATATTGAAAGCATATTTGGAAAGAATAACAACATTAGTGATTTGTGAAATGGAAGTGGTAACAAGGTTGGTATATGATCATCTCAACATGAATACAATTGTGATAAGAAAATAATATCACAAAATATGTCTAGGAACAAAGAAACTACATTGGGATGAAATCATAATAATTTTGTGAAAAAATTCTTCCAAGAAGATTCAAAGATGGAAAGGTGATAATTCATTTGATTCTAAATCCAGGAAGTTTAAGGGTGGTGCATCCAAACAACTACCAAGAAAGGCGACACTAAAAATAATTCATATGGAAAATACAAAATTTCTTCCACAATTCTCATTGACATACTAGTTATCTGGCCAAACTATTTGGAAGACGTAGAGAAAATTGAGCATATTGGCTGAGAAACCCATCTCAACCTAGATGTTCACATTAATAAATAACGAAGGATCCAACTTATTACCTTGAATATTGTTTTATTATATATATGTTCTTATAATATAGGGAATTGAGGGTGAAGCAAGCTGACATGGGGAGAACTTGTGAAGTCTCTCCTAGAGGGGGAGACAAATGATGAAGTTTCTAGAGTTATTATTTAAATTAATATCAAATTAAATTACTCTGATAATTACATAAAGATCATGTCATTGAAAGAGGTATGTAATTTATTTATCTCCCATCCTTGGTTACTCAAAATAAATATCCTTCTACAATGGGGGAGTAACTAAAATAATCAGTGATATAAGATGAATTGGAATATCCCCAAGGTCTCTTATACTTCCCATTACACTTAAATGTTTTGATCACTTGGTTGAAGTGAGTTCAGTAGTTTCATGATGATTATTTCTAGAAACATTAATCACATATTTATTATCATAATAATATAATGAAAGTGTAAAGCACTTGAAGACAAGTAAATGGTTTCTCATCTCATAAGGTATCATGATCAGTAGGTAATGGAAAACTTTGTTGCCTAAAAAACCTCTTATTTTCTACACTGATCATGGATCAATTAGACATAAAGTGAAATGATAAATAGAAGATTGGTTATTTAGGTATTAATACCCTTTTCTCATTAGCATTGTATTTGTTGTCAATAAGTGGGAGAGAAGTAAAATGAATGTTTAAGAAGTAAAAATGGGAGAGAATGAAAAGTGAATGGGAGAGAAGATTCACATTGACAATGAAACATTCATTTGATAGAGAAATTTTGGTATTGATAACAAATATAGAGGGGGTATTTTTGAGACAACGTTCATGTAGTGTTCTATATTTGTTGTCAAAGATTTCAATGAAGATCAATATATAGAAGAAGCTTTCCTAAGACAAAGTTAATAGACAATGGATAATTAAAACGATTGATAAACTAATCCAAATTTCAAAAGAACTTGTATCATGTGTGATAATTTTTTTGCAACAATGAATAGGGATAATTAGAATGTGATTATGTAAAAATAAAGGATTCATTTGAGTTTCGTGATATGGATGAGGTTAGAGAATGAAGAGAAGAAGAGCAGTGGCCATGCATGGTATTGCAATTTGAATTCGGCCATGAAATATATACCTAGAAGTATTTTTGTTTGTGGATTTACTTAAAAATAGGTTTATCCACAAAGGCATCAATTCGTCCTCATCCTGAACCACATGAGGGACCATAGGAGTCCACCGATGTCCATGGAAGCTGGCTGGGAATGCAAGCAAGTAGTAGAGTGGTTGCAGGGTGCACCCGCAAAGAGTGGTACGAAGCTCGTGCAGATGGTGGGCATAGATAAAATGGTACATTGAGGTTACTTGGTGGGGGGATGAGTAATCCAGGGATGTGGAAGAGTGAGTTTATTGATAAAACAAATGCCATAAACATCTCAATTTTGACCTGGGACACGGAATAGTGGGTATTGTTCATCACATAAAAACTCAAGAGTAATCCTCACTGTATATCTAATATTGTATGAGATTTTATCCATAAATCTCACCCATGTTTGAAATCTAATCACAACCATACATCCATCCCGCACATCTCATGGTTGAACCTCAGTCGTCTGATGGCTCCCGCAGTTTCTGGTTAGGTCGCTTTGTCATCCTCCTCTCGCCACTGATCAATGCCACCACTACCATTCGCCAAAGAAGAAATCTGAACCTCCATTGAGCTTTTAGAAACCATTTATGATGCACTCTATAGTTCTATGGCCACATGAGAATCATGAAATCATGATTTCAATTTCATTTAAATGAATGCAATGAAATGGTGAATTATGATGAAGGTTGAGGAAAAAAAAGTTACCGAGGCCATGAGGATTCAAGCATGGATTTAAAACCAGATACATGTGATCATGAATACATGCATGAAGTAATTTTTTTTTCTTTTTTGAAAAGGTAACTAGCCATGATATGTGGGATATATTCACATGAGTTTGAAAATATTTAAACACTAAATATATCAGGCATTTAAAGCTGCAATATTCTAGGAATAACGTGTTAGATTTTAATGTGTAAAAGAATCTATACATCTCATATAAAAAAAGCACACCACACCGAGATGAGGATTATACTACTAGGATTTCCAGAGTTCCTAATTAAAAAAAAATAACAACTCCATTATTTATGTTCACAAAGGTCCAGAAAGAAACTTGGAACCACTCTCGGCTCATGAAGAGAGGTGCCATGAACCGTTCTAGGTTCGCAAAGAAGCAGTACAACATACCATTATGGTTATGCGAAGATAAGGTCTCGAGAACCATATCTAGTTTGGGGAAGAAGAGAACCGTGTACCACTTGGTTCGTGATGGTGAAATGGATACCATCCGATTCCATAATGAAAAACCAAACACCACTCAAGAGAACTATTTACCAGTTGGTACACGGAGGATGTTTTCACTCTCGGTGTGTAGAATTTCCATGCATCCCTTGCATGAAAAGGATCCATGTACCATCTTGGTTTGAAAAAGTGACTTTTACACTCTATATATATAATAAATTCACACCCTCAATGTGAAAAATGATACCAAGAAAACCATAATAAACTCGAGGGAGGGTGTGTGTTTGAAGAATAGTTGAGATCACATGCATGATGCATATAAAATCATGTGAAGGATTTGAGACACCCCATTGTGCAAGAAAAATCCAAACAGTGGACAACCCGTAGTCGGTCTTGAATAATATTCACTTATAATCACATACATAAAAAATAAAATTTAATGAACTATGTAAGACTCTAGGTGTGCACTTGTGAAGAAGATAAGGAGAGAATAAGACAAAGGAAAGTATGTACATGCATGAAATTATCATTTGAATAAATTCAATGCAGCATGTGTGTGGATTTGTGAAGAAATAATAATTAAAAGGTTAATAGAATTTTCATTCTTTTCGGAATTCGTGAATACATTTAAGAAAAAAGCCACAACTATGGGTGCACGTGTGTCAAGAAGAAGATGGAGTTAAGAAGGGGAGGAGTTTATTTAAATTCTACATGAATGATCTCATGCATACATCTGAAGAAGAAAGTAGAAGAAGATGATTCTGATGATGCCTTGTGAGATGATCTTCATTGATTGAATAATTACATAGGTACTTGTCATTCTAGATGAAATGAAGAATATGTTTTATTTCATTTAGTTATTGAACTAAAGGAGATGACTGAAAAAAGGAGAATCAATATAGAACTTCAATGAAAGAAGTGTCTTGTGCAGAAAAGAGACAAATACTTCCATGCCAATCTATTGAAGATATCTTCAATTCGATAAACTATGTGAGACTTTACCAAAGGAAGTGAGGTTGGGGGAGTCAACAGAATTGATATGAGGGAAGCAGTGAGCTATCCTTAAACCATTGTAAGGGTAGTGTTACTTGGACATATTGATTGTTCCCAAACCCATTTAATTCACATCCAATGAAGATTTGTGGAATTTGGTATGACTAGAATCCCATCAGAATATTCTCCTAGGACAAAGCCCTTAGTGGTGAACCAAGTAAAAGTGTTGTGTTTTCCTTCTGCAGGTGAATGTTTTATTTACTGCACATATCCATAATATAGGTATAAACATGTTCCTATAAATATGGAAACAATATCCATCAGTTTAAAAGAAAAAGGCGAGACATGGATTCACCCCATATCTCAGGGTGGTCTAGGGTCCTTTAGTTTTGAAAGCGGATTATTTTTTAAAAATGATTTGTTGACCTTGAAGTTATTTTTGAGGTGTTCTTGTTAGATTTAAAATGATGTATTGAATTTTGTGGGTGGGTTCCCCTTTCTAAAATTCTATGGTGGACTCATTGAAGTGAAATTAAGGGAATGGATGGATTTTGGCATTATTTTAATGGTCAAATATAAATAACTTTGTTGAATTGTAGTTTTTAACTGTTTTAAAGAAGTGAGTGGTTTTTGTTAATACTCATGAATTGTTTTAAGTGGTGTTGAGTGAAATTATGGAAAAAGGGGGTAGGGATTTATTGAGTCATATTTTGTTTTAAATTTTCATTGAGAACATGGAATATTATGAAGGATTTATTATATTGGATTTTTAATAAATGATGTGATTCAGATGGAAATGATTTATTATGACACATTTTGGTAGATTTTGACTCACACTCTTCATTAATAGTTTTGGAATGGTGGAATTACATTAAACTCCATAGGTTTGGGAGGGATAGACTGATGCCCTATGCACCCTGATGCACCATAGTATTTAGAGGATGTAATAATTCTCTTAACTATAAGTGTATGTAAATAGTGTTTAAAATCAAGGTTGGGAAGTTCATACATGGTGTTCTGAATCCCAGTTGGAAACATAGACTGATGCTGCTTATTTTCCAACCTAGAACCCATATAATTAATGATTTGGATTGTCGGATAGGGTGTTTCAAATATTAGTTGAATACTTGGACCGATGATCCTGATTCTAAGCCTTTAAACCATCAAGTATATAGATTAGGCTCTCAAAATTGTCTGAGTAGGTTCAATCGTTTGGATGGAACATTTTGGTTAAATGTATTTAATGGATAATTAACAAATTTTTAATTTCAAAACATGTTTCTTTTGATGCATAATTTATTCATTACACCCATAGTTCTATGTATACAATGTTGTTAATTGTTTCTTTTAGAATATTTTGGTGGTGGTCTATTATGTTATACACACTCCTAGCTCGGTCCACCACAAAACTTGGGTACCTGAGGAGATGCTACTTCTTTTAACGTGCATGTTCAAGATAGGGATGTGGATCTTAGTTTGTGCAACGGTTTTTGGGAAAGAACATTGTGATGTTGGGACTAGGTTTGGAATTGAGAAATTATTAACTATTTTTTAGATTTTGTATTGGGTTTATTTTACTCTATGAATTATTTACTTTTAGAGTATACATATAATTTTTTTATCACATTCCCCTTTCGTCATTATTGGCCCATTGCATTTTGTATTCCAATTTTCATTTATAATGGACTTTATATACTTTGATATTATTTCCCCTGTATTTTTAATATAATAAGTGGGTATAGTCATCCCATTTCTTCACCATATACCTACATTATTAGTCGATAAAATCTGGTATATAGGGAGGTGAGCTTGATGTTATGTGACAATCCATCTTGGGGCACCAGTTTTAGTGGCACTTGATATGGGACCGTAATAATTGGTACAGACGTAGTGATTTTTTCATTCTATTTGGGAATGGTATATAGGAGACTAGGATCTTGTTAGAGATTGGTAATGAAATCATTCTTGGGTTTCTACGGCCCCATTCAAAATAGAAATCGCACATTCTCCAGTGGTAGGAATTGATTTTGTTTTTTGTGATTTTATCAATGATCGATATTTTCACCTAGAATGGTGCACTTGGATATAATGTTATTAATTTATAAGGTTTTATCTCTTATAAAATAATGAAAGGAGATATTTTTTGGGTTCATTAATAATTTTAGTAACATCAAAATGATAGGCCATAGGTATATTTTATGTGATTGACTTGTGGATGAAATTATGTGTAACCAATTTATAGTGATTTGTGAAATTGAATGAATCTTTTATTTTAGAAATGTTGGTAAAATAGATTTTTTAATTTGAATATTAGGTATTTAAATGTACATGTTAATTAAAGAGGAATGTTTATTGATGTTACTTTTAAGGACACTAGTGTGTGTTTCCCATATGTGGTTTTTCGAACCTGTGTATGGGTGTTTTGGGCAGTGACAACACCGTTGTTGTCATACTATAGATTATGGGATATAAGACAATGATAGTTTTGGATATTTTGGATAGTAGAATGTTTCATGTTGTTCCTTTATTTAGGTTATAACATTAATGTTGTGAAATGTTTTTTATTATGAATGTGGTGACCCTTGTATGTTGACACCCTATGATTTGTGTTTCAGACACTAGAGTCGGTGTTTGACTCACTGAACCAATGTATATGGTATCATATTTTAGGTGTGGGACATATAATAAATAATCACTTGGTGAAATAGGTATAGTTTGTTTCAAAATAATGGATGGAGTTACACCCCTTAGTAGTGACTTTTTTAATATTGGATGTGTATGGATTATAATGACATTGAGTTTCCTATTCGAGGTGTAACACCAGTTTAGGGAAGCACCCTGCGTTCTTACAGTTGGCATTGTATCTGATTCTGAATGTGGTGGATTTTATAGGTGTATAAACGTATTGTAATAATGTATTTTGATGTAGGGATATATGTTATGTCTAGATGTATGTTTTGATATGGAATTTACACTCGGGGGGGGGGGACATATGGTTGAGTTGGTTGTGCTGAAGGTTGGGATGTTGAATGGAAGAAACATGAATTACTTGAGTACAATGAGGCTGAAGAACTACGATTCATGTCTGGTAGTGTGAGTGGTAATTTAGGCCTATCTCTTTTGATTTATGACTCATAGAATATAGAGTTATGTTCAGTGAATAGTTGTTTGAACAAACATAAACATGAGAGTTTTGATGTGGTCCAAATTTTGGGCATGATGTAGAGATACTTGGTGATAATTGGGATGTGTAAATATGGGGATCTTGAGTAAGAACTTTTTAAAAAATATTTATAGTGGGAATCAATGGTTATTCATGAGACTATTTTATGGGTTGATGTAAGGTTTTTTTTTGTTTTTTTGGGAATCTCCATGGTCGTGTTGGAAGAGCATGGGTGGTGAAGATGTGATAGTTCCAAAGGGAATGAAGGCTGAAAAATTCTTAGAAAAGTTTCATGAGGTGTATGTGTGTTTGGTTTGGTTATCCCACATTATTTTGATGTCCATGTGTGGATGATACATTTTTGGGTGAGGAAGATTAGGATATACAAGTGGATTAAGGAGTCCCTATAGTGAGAGGTGACATTGGTAATGAATCAGTTGTGGTGGTATTCATCGATGTCACATTAGTGTAATATCATATTAAATAAGATAATGCCAAATACCATGACCTCATCACTACCACAAAACATGGAAATGGAAGCGCTGCCCTTTATCAGCGCTATCTAAAAGCGCTGATAATGGTGTACCCTTTATCAGCACTTTTTTTAGCGCTGATAAAAGGTAACATTTATCAACGCCTTTTTAGCGCTCATAAAGTTATCTCTTTATCAGCGCCAAAATAGCACTGATAAATGAATGTTTTATCAGCGCTTTTATTTTAGTGCTGATAAAAAGTACCTTTATGAGTGATTTTAACGAGAGCTGATAAAGGTTCCGTCAGTTTTGATTTAATAACCCTAACATGCCATCCTTGATCGCACACGGTCAAGATCTCGCGGAAGCTGAACTAGGCCCCTCCCCTCTGCGACCTCATCCTCCTCCTCCTCGTCCTCCTCGTCCTCCTCCTTCTCCGCCGTCGCCGCCGCCTACGCACCCATCCCCGCTGTCGCGACCCCCGCTGCCTCTGCCGCCTCCACCCCCGTTGCCGCGACCGTCGCCACCTCTGTCACCACTACAGCCTTCGCCTCTGCCGCCGACGCCGCCTCCGCCTCTGCCACCGCCTCTACTGCTACTGCGACCTCCGCCTCCGGCGCTACCTCTACCGCCGCTGCTACCATTATTGTTATTCCTTTTTTGGTAAATTTTTTTTCTACCATGTGAAATCCTGATTTAAGGTGTTATTGCAAGATTCAATGGCTTATTGAAATTATTGAGTTCTTCATTTAATCCTTTAACCTCAATAAACACTTATTGAATCTTTTTTCATGGGTTAGATGTTCTTGAACTCTTTTATGGACACCCCTTGAGTGTGCCAAGTAAAATTATCCCTTTAATGTCAAATTATTAATTTCCCTGAACACCTATTTATATTTTTTCAAAGATTTTAAATGAGGTTTCCCTTGATACAAGGGTATATAAATGGAATTTAAGACACATTATAGGTGTTTGGCCTAGATTCTTAATGGAATTTACCATGTAGGAAATTTCCATGTTGATTATGGCCCATTTTGAAGACCCTTTGAGCCTTATTAGAGAATTTTCCATTCTTGGTAAAATTGAATGTGTAATAATCATGAGGAATGAATTTTACATGATGGATTTATTTTAATTTAATGAATTAAATAAATTAATTGAAATGATCTATAATGGGTTAAAAGGGAACACCATTTACTACATGTTATATAGAATGATAATTGTGTATTTCATTTCATTGAATGAAATTGCACATGGATAATGGGACATATGAGATGTTTTTCTTCATGTTTTTTAATATAAATATGAATGTGAATAATGCATTAGTTATACAAATGGTCCTAATTAAATTGATGGATGGGAGGTAATTCCCCATTCTAGTTAATATTAAAATACACCTTTATAGAGGACAACATAAGATGGTAAGGTAATTGCTAAGAATATAGGAAAATCACACTCCCATACATCGGGTGTTGAGTATAACATATCGCACCACAAATACTAATAGGATGTTGGGATTTTTTCACCACACCAATTTCTTAGAGTTATTACATGATGGATTACTCCCCATCCTAAGTTCCATCTAGTTAATATTATTCTATGCTTGATCACTATTATGGTTGTATTTCTTTTCTCGAGGTATGTGATCCTTCCGATTCCTATTTGGATTGTTTGCACCTATGGGTTGGATAAAAATTAGTGATTATATAGTGATTTCTATCAATAAATTTAAATTTATTTGCATGTATTGTCTTTTGGGGTTTGTGGGTGTGGTAAATGGTGTAGTCAGTTTTATATCATTTTATTATAATGGGTTTCCTCTATTTTATGTTTTCTTTTTAGTTGGAAATATCCTCTACTGTGCGCCTCTCCTCTACCACGTACGCACCTCTGCCGTGTGCTTAACGACACCTTCACAGTGAGTTTTCTCTTGTTACTCATTGGTTTCCTCTTGTTCGCATGTTATTACTGTTTGATATTGATGATTATAATGTGAAATGTATAGGCTAAACACCCCGCTGAAAATCGTGGTCGTTGGTGGTCCTTGTTTGCACACTAAATGAATTGAATGTTGGTTGGTTCTTGTTGAACATTGGAATATATAAATTAGTAATTTATGTATACTTGACTTATGAATGAACACCCCAGGATGATAAAACTTATGTGATAACCCCTAAATTAACAAACAAAATTGAATAAGGGATGGTTTGTAAAATCTCAAATTTTGATTGTTTGGTTTGTATGGTGTTGCGATTGTGATCAAGATTGTGTTTTTGTATGGTGTTGCGGTTGTTGGCATGATTGATATGCCATTTGTTTTCCATGTTGTAGTTCATCCACCATTAAATATCAATCCAAACCTTACCCATTTGAATGGCACCACCACTTTGTTACTAGTGTAATTCCACTAAATCCTAGAAAACCACTTCTAGAGGGCTCTATCAGACACTTTAAAATACATGGAAAATGCTTCACCATACATGGATTTCATATAGATTTTAATGCCACACAACATTTATCTCCAAAATTTACACCACATGACTAATATTCTGACTCAAACTTGGAATAAGTTTCATTTTAAATGTTACATGTCATGTGAACCTAGGTCACACACAATGTAACTCCAAGACATATACTTCAACATGAAACCATGTACATTACATGAAATAATGGTAGAACCATATGACATGTGTTTTACTTCACTCACACCATTTATAAATACCATAGATACTTGATGTGTATTGACTATACACCCCTAGTGGTCATGTAAGGACTACAAACCATGTATTCCACAAAAATGTGATGCATAGCTGGTGAGGTGACTCAATATATATCTAAAGTACATGCCTTTATCTCAAGTTGTTCTAAATGTCATGTATTTTCAAAGGCATCATTCAGTCTTTGTAAGACTAACTTGGACTAAATTTGATATATGTCAGATTAAATCAGGTATCTTATACATACACGATGTTCACCCTACTAGACACACCATGTATATGGATTTCACATGTGTTTAATGTCATTTGTACCATGATTCATTTTTATAAAACCCAAAAAATGCTACCTGATTAATTAAAACATAATATTAGGAAAGTTCGAGATTGAACCGATAGAGACGGCGAACATGAATATGGAATGGACGAATGACAATAGGTTGACAAAAGAGTATGAAGATGGCATGAAAGAGTTTATCAAGTTTGCAGAAGATCATGCATGTGACCCTTCTCAAATACTTTGTCCGTGTTTATGCTGTTTTTATTCAAGAAAAATTAGTCCAGAGGAGTTGGAAGAACACCTGATCTGTCACGGAATAGATCAAAGTTATACATGTTGGAATAAACATGGGGAAAAAACGAATGTAGGTAGTGACTTAGGGAACATGACATTTTATAGATCATCTGATATGATTAGAAGTATGAATAGTGAAGACAATTGTTTGGAGGGTGTGATTACAGATGTGACTGATGATGAAGATCGTATTGAGGAAATGACAAGGATAGTTGAAGATGAACTTTGTGATTGCTCAAAATTGTTTGAGAAGTTAAAGAGTTGTTAAAAAACGTCATTGTATACTGGTTGCACTAAATATACAACATTGTCACCCGTATTGAAGCTGTATAATTTGAAAGCAGGCAATGGGTGGAGTGACGCCAGTTTTATGGAACTATATGCTCTCCTGAATGACATGCTCCCAGAAGATAATGAACTCCCAAGCCGAGCATATGATGCGAAACAAATGCTACGATCGATGGGTATGATCTCTGAAAGAATACATGCTTGCCCAGATGACTGTATATTGTTTCTCAAGGACCACAAATCATTTAAAGAATGCCCAAAGTGTGGTGCTTCCCGACACAAGAAAGATGATTCTAGTCCTACGAAAGTTGTATGGTACTTTCCAATCATTCATAGGTTTATATGCCTATATGGAAGTGAGGAGACAACAGGGAAATTGACTTGGCATGCAGATACAAGAATTAAAGATGGGAAACTACGTCACCTGACAGACTCTCCTCAGTGGAAGAGAATTGATCATTAGTATCCTGAATTTGGGAATGAGCCCAGAAACCTTCGTCTGGCGTTATCTACAGATGGGGTGAATCCTTTTGGGTTTCAAAGCAGTAGTCACAGTACATGGCCGGTTATGTTGGTAAACTATAACTTACCATCGTGGTTATGTATGAAACAAAAAAACATCAGGTTATCTATGCTTATATCAGGACCAAAACAACTGGGTAATGATATTGATGTTTACTTGGCCTCATTGATCGAGGATTTGAAAATATTGTATGATTCAGGTGTTATGTTGTATGATGCTTACAAAAATGAACATTTCACTATGAAATCCATGTTGTATGGGACGATAAATGACATTACTGCTTATGGAAATTTGTCAGGATCTATAATTAAAGGAACTCAAGGGTTTCCCATTTGCGAACAAGGTACACAGTCAATTAGGTTGAAACATTCATCAAAAATCGTGTTTCTAGGACATCTCAGATTTCTACCCTAATGACATAAGTACTGATCTTGGACGACATCATTCGACGGAAGTTCAGAAGAACGTACAACACCATCTCCACTAACAGGTGATCAATTGTTTGAGAAAGTAAAAGATTTGGACACTACTTTTGTTAAACCGTTTTGGAAAAACCTTAAGAAAACTGGTTGGAAAAAGAGATCAGTTTTTTTTTGAATTACCATACTCGAATTGTCTGTATGTCAGAAAATTTCTTGATATTATGCACGTTGAAAGAAATGTACGTGATAGTGTCTTCGGCACGTTGCTAAATGTACCCGGCAAAAAAAGGATGTAATTAAGGATAGATTGGACATGGTTGAGATGGGAATATGTGAAGAGTTGGCACAAGTGAAGGGTGAAAAACGAACATTTCTTCCTCCTACTGCTTACACTCTTTCCAGGAAGGAGAGATATCAGTTTTGCAACTTCTTGAATGAATTAATGGTTCTAGAGGGGTATTCATCAAATATCAAGAACATCGTGTCAATGGGAGATTTAAAATTAAAGGGTATGAAATCACATGACTACCAAGTTTTGATGAAAGATCTAATTCCTATTGCTTTACATTGCATTTTTCCCAAGAATGTCCACCATACATTAACGAAGCTCAGTTTCTTCTTCAAAGCTATATGAAACAATGTTATAGACCCAGAAAAATTTCCAACTATGGAAAGAGAAATTGTCGTCATATTATGTGAATTGGAAATGTTCTTCCCACTAACATTTTTTGATATGATGGTTCATTTGATGGTTCATTTGGTGAGATAGATTCGACTATGTGGTCCTGTACATTATTGATGGATGTACCCCATTGAACGGTATATGAAGATTTTGAAAGGGTATGTCAAAAAATGAAGTCGTCCAGAGGGTTGTATTGTGGAGAAATATATTGTTGATGAAGCTGTTGATTTTTATACCGAATACCTATCTGGTGTAGAAATCGTTGACCTACCGAAATATCGTCACAATGAGCGGCTTGAGGGTGAGGGAATTTCTGGAAGAGCGGTTGTCACAATCAATATTACAGATCGGGAGTAGGCCCACCTTTACGTTTTTCAAAACAGTTTCGACGTTGACCCATATGTTCAATCCAACAAAAAAATTATTAGGTGTTTGAATCCTTCTAGGGCTGAAAAATGGATATCAGATACACATAATCGACATTTTATAGGATGGTTTTGAGACCATTTTTTTAAGCAGTTAGATGAAAATCCAGACTCAATTTTAGAACGACTTCGATGGCTAGCCGGAGGAGCAAGTGTGTACGTATTATCTTACAATGCTTATGCAGTTAATGGTTATACATTCTATACTAATGAACATGATGAAGACAGTACCATGAAGAATATTGGGGTTATACTTGTGGCTGAGGCAATGCATGTTTTCGGTGCTAAGGACACAAATCCAATTTATGCGAATATGTCATACTTTGGCATCATCAAACGAATATGGGAGTTGGATTATACAAAATTAAAAGTGCCAATTTTTCAATGCAAGTGGGTTGATAACAGGAGTGCTGTTAAAATAGATGAATTAGGATTCGTGAAAGTTGATTTCAGTAAGGAAGGGGAGAAAGACGAACCATCTATAATGGAATCCTAGGAAGTACATGTATTTTATGTTCCAAACCCCGCAAACCAAAATTGGTCAATTGTTCTGTTATCGACAAAAACAACTGATTGGGTCAGATGAAAGTTCAACGGAGGTTGACCCTTTTATAGGAACTTCACAATCATTTCACAGCGGTCCCAATGTAGATGGAGTTTTGTATGTCAGAGGAGACCACAATGAAGGGATTTACATAGTCGATAGATGAGTCAAATCTCTTCAACCTTTAAAGAAAAAAAGAGAGTACAATAATCAGGTTATCTGTTTATTGTATCATACATTGTGTTATGTTATGTTATTATCTCTTCACTTCTGTTTTTATGTAATCTAAATTAAATATTAAACCACTTATGCAGATAACGACTTCTACTCCTGCTGATGCGCCCAATCCTGAGGCACAAAAGGTCTCTCAACTAGCAGCTGGTGTAAATACCCGAAGCTTGACGTACATGGACATTACATTACTTTTGTGGAATACTTAGTACATAACAGAAACACACACACAAGGACTGTAATAGTTTAGTGTCTTTGGAAGCTCGGAATATAATCTTCTAATCATGATGAAAGATCTTCAACATCTCCCATAAAGATCTTCCTTTTTTTACCTAAAATCTTTCTTTATATCCTGGGGAAAAGAAAACATAAAAGGGTGAGATCAAATGCTCAGTAAGGGTAAATAATAGAAATATCAATCACATCATATTCATAAGAACATAACATTTTGGAAATCTTAACCTGCAAAAGAAATCATAATATCATAACATGGGATAAATCATAGTAGTGAAATGTAATCACAACAATCATAACTTAAAACATGAATCTTTGTGGCATACACACATAATCATAGAGAATCATTTCTTATTAGTCAAGACTCATTGCCAAGACTATCTTAGTGGACAAAGTCCATTTCTGAACCGAGTTCACTCCTCGTTTCAGTCCTGTTTCACTGAACCAGTTTAACCTGCCGTTCCAGCCATGTCTATCTCAGGAGATATAAAATCTGTACCCAATTCATTGGAGGGAGATATAGGTCCCACCCATCTCATAATTATACCATTCTTATGTGTTCCAAAAAATCATAAACCATACATCATAGCATAACCCATGTAATAAAAATGGGAATCTTTAAACATCGTGACATCATAAAACAATTAATATAAGATAAACAAATTCATAAAAAAAATATTTCCATCACAACATAATCAAATCCATGTAATAATAGGGATAGAAACAGAACCCTTTATTATCTTAGATGGAAAATAATTTTGATAAAACACTTGAACTCCATTCTTGAGGAAAATATTCTTTCTACTTCAAAAACATTTTTCCTTTCTTAACATGTCATACAATTTTAAACTAAAATAAGTTGATTAAAAATAAACATGAAAACTTGTAAATAAAGATTCTTGGAAATAATGTTTTAAAAATCCATTCATGCCGTATAAGTTAAAAAAAATTCTTCTCATACTTTTGTCGGAAAAGTAAAAAAAGTTCCTCGTACGAAAAACGACAAAATATTCCTTTCATATATTTTACTAAAAACTCACCGAAGGGTAAAATAGGATATAAAAAATTGTAGGTGGATGGAAATAATATTACATATTGAGGAAACATGGATGTGGATGATAAAATACACCCCAGTAAATAACAAAGTACAAACAATCTCGGATAAAAATGAGATTGTGATATTTCCCTTACCTTAGGTATGATTTGCTTCGTAAGTGTCCGAACCTCCTGTATAATGATTTAAATAATGTCATTTACTTATTCCAGAATCATAATAATTTTTATGATTTTATATATGGTTCACTTATGACTTTATATTACCCGTTATTTTGTAAATTCCATGTTAAAGAGCGTTTTGGGTAAAATCGTTTCATTTGTCGTCCATGTTTTGACTTGTAATTATTCATATGATTACTTAGATCATGATTACTTAATTACAGAATATATAACATGATTTATATATAATATATATTCAGAATATACATATATATAATAAATTAGTAAATGTAAAGAAATACACCGTTCATGGAGACGGTAGGCCGTACGTACGCATGAACATTGTTTTCGTTTCCTTATTGAGTTGAATGGAATTAAGTAGATGACATACATATATATATACACATAAATCTAGTATCATAATTATGTCATATATTTCATGATTACTTATTATATATACTTTATAATCATTGATGAATGGTTAACGTGGAGAATGAATCTCATCGCGTCGTGGAGACGGTAGTCCGTACGTACGCACGAGCGATGATATCATTCTCATGATCGTGGAATTGTATTGGAGTGTATGTATACTATTTAAGAATCAATATAACTTTACAATAATCATATATAGTTATTATGTACACCATTATACCCGTCCAAGTAAGGTGGTGGTGGAAAATAGATTACACCACGGCGTGGAGACGGTATTCCGTACGTACGCACGCGTGGTGATTTCATTTTCCGTAGGATGGATAGATGGTCAAATAGGGTTTTTTCATACTTATAATAACATATCATTATATTAGTGATACTGATGTTATTACTTCATAATTAAACAACCTAATAAGAAGAAGTGGAAGAAGAAATAAAGTTGAAAGAATCGATAACAGACATTACCTCTTCTTTGAAGCGCCTCTTTGATATCTCCTTTTAGGGCACTAAAATTGGTCTTTGAAGAAGACCAGAACCTCTAGGATGTTTCTAGGGAAGTGTAGAAGATAATTTTTCGGGGGTTGGCCGAGCTTTATGGCTCAAAGTGGTGTGAGGAAGAGAGGGAGGAGGTGCCCTTTTATAAGGGAGGAGAGGGGCTCCTTTGGAAAAACTAAAAATATTATTTTATTATAAAGCCAAATTCGGTTTTAAATAGCTCCAAATTGAGTTATTTAGAAGATAAGGTGAGGATGGTAGAAACACTCTCATCCAATATAATTTAGACAAGTTTAGGTTCCTATTTTAACCTTATCATTTAGATTTAACATTAAGTTAGATAATTTTACTTTTACCGTGTGTTTTTGTGTTCTTACACTATAAGGTTAGTAAACTTACTATAAGAAGCCAAACGAACCCCAAGTTGTTTATTATTAATATATATAACTTTATATAAGTCATTTGTCCTAACATTATATTTTTAGGAATAAAATAATAATTAATAATATAATATTTGTTTTGAAAACTATTTTATGTAAATTTTGACACTATTTAGTAATTGATTTTTTTGAAAATCATAAAAGAATGATTAGTTCGGAAAAAGTTACTTAAAGCAATACTAACATGTCATATTAACCTATACAATTAGTGGAATTCATAAAAAGTCTCAAATTACATTTATTTGGGTATTTATAACATCAATTATATCAATATTTCATTAATAAGATAATTACTGCATCATCTTTGTTTTATAAATAAATTAACTTATTTAAAGCCTAAAAATTACAAATAAAATATAATTATGTAGGAAATAATTTTATCTCTCTAATGAATATTTATAGTCGAATTTATCTTATATATAACCCTATATTAAAAATGCTTTAGTTATTAAACCTTGATTTTAACTATTTTAACCCTTCTTTAAATAAATTGATAATAAATGTACTAATCTAATCCAAGTGGGCCTAAATGGTCATAATTTATTTCTAAGGTTGTATTTTGGTCGAATTACACTTATCTAATAGAATTAGGACATGTGTTAGGGTAATAATAATATCATTTTTACCCTTAATTATCCTATTTACTTTTAACCGTGGTAAATAAAAGTAAAAAGTTACTATTCACCAAAAATTATTTTCATCTCATTGAATCACATTTTACTTACTGACATCAACCATGTCTCTCGGATTTTTGAAATTCCACTCACAGAAGTGGTAGAATTAAGTTTTATGAAAAATTCATTTTTCTTAACTACCACTTAGTGGTTTCACTATTAACCAAAAAATGAAAGTTTCCAGAAAAATACCAAAAATTAGGCCTAAGCTATATTTGATATTATGAACTCAAAAATGATTTCTATTTTAACAAATTCAAAACATATCAGTTTCATTAATTAATTTAAAAATAAATTCCCATCGTCAAAACAAATAGCGTGTTCTTAAGAGATAATAACTTTCAAAAGATTGACACTTGTTTATGTCTGGTTTAAATGTGAAATTACATCCAATGAACAAAATTGTATTAAATTGTAAAAATATATTCTAAATATACTTTAAAACCACTCAAATTGATAATTTATCACTATTCATTATTTCGATTATAAATGTTGTTTTTAATTAAAAGTTAGTAATTTTCACTATTCATCAGAAAATGAAAGTTATCTGAAAAGTACCAAAATTTCACCCTAAGCTAATTTAGATATTCCGAATCCAAAAATGAAGTCCATTTTGAAAAATAAAATTTAAAAAATTTCAAAAATTTGTTATTACTATTCATAACGGCTAGTTTTAATAATATTTTAATAGCATATCGTTGTTTAGTGAAACTCGGTATTGCGTACTACACACGCTATCGAGGAAGGTCGCGATTGCGTGTAATGAAAGGCAAGTCAAGGATGCGTGTTGTGCAAGATCCTTTTGGTGTACAACACAAGACATTAATGAAATTAAAAAGAATATTTTTCATAAAATCTCGGGGTGTTACATTCTACCCCCCTTAAAATGAATTTCGCCCTCGAAATTCGTCAGGGTTATAAATGGTTTACTACTCGAAAGTTTCTTTAATAGAAACACATACCGTAAAAAGGAATACCAAAACCAATTTTTAAAAAACAAAAGTATGAAACATAACGGTTACCCAAATAAACTAATCACTGGGTTTCCACATAGGTTAAAATATGGATATGGAAGAGAAATCTAACCATCATGTTCTGATAGAGGGTGGTAGAGAACATGGCTATGGAAAAACCAGCAATCACAAAGCCATAAATTTGTGACGATCTAAGGTACCATCTGATTCATCAGATATAAGAGTACTAGGACAACATTTTTGGTTTTCAAGCTCATTTCCCTAAAGTTGAAGAATTTGAATTAGAATAAATACTTACTTTATTTTGGTACATTCTCACTATTGTCCGTGCCTTGAACAATTTCCACTTCATCTCTTAAAGAAATGAAGTTGAATTTGTTATTTGTGGAGTGTTAGAAGATCATGTGATATAATGACAGGTCATTCCATCTGTCTCAAACAATATTAAATATACATAAGTCGATCTATAGTGAGATTAATCATATATGGTTCCTAAAATGGACTTATACTTATTATATCATAATAAAAATAGTTTCTACTAAACAGGGACTTCCTATATGCCAGTGGTAGGCGATAAAGGCCAATCACACTTCGGTTGTGGGTTCGATTCCCACAGCCTCGTCCGACGTGATGGGCTGTCGCCCGTCCTGCAGGTTGTCCTTTTTCTAAAGCTATATTACTATAACTTCCCATCAATAATATAGAAAAAAATTTCTATCCTTAAACAATACTAACTTATGTCCAACATAATCCATTCCAATCTTTAGGCTTATCTAAAATACTTCGGTACAAGCTCATAGTATAAAGAAAACGTTTACTTGAAATGTCATCAACCAAGCATGTGAATACCATCATTCATCCCCTATATATCATAATATATATCTTGTTGGTCAAATTACAAACATGTTAATACCTTAATCATGTATTCTCTTGAAAAATGAATACCCATTAAACCTTACTGAAAACATGAATTCTGTCAAAAGTAAACTCTTTCCACATACCAAAATCAAAAAATTCTATATACTCAAACCATGATATAACCTTCTCCTTATATTAGTCATGAGCTCATGAATACTATCAAACATTTAATTTTCTCATTATCCCTTCATTATGCGCACATCATCTAAATTCTAAAAATATCTGAATAACCTTTAATGGATACTGGTACCATTAATCATACACTTTCAAAATTCAAGGAAAGACAACAGTGTAACAATCCTTAGATGTCTCTTTATTCCATAGTACCATGAGATTACTTATACAACATTACACATGATAACCATGTAATCATTCCACTACCTTCTTAAACCATTGACTGAGCTTCAAAAATTCTTTCATCTCACATATCATTTGTAGTCTCTTCATCATCATCAACATAAATATTACCCATACGACCATACTGATTCTCTTCATGAGTCTTTAACTTAGGGAATTGGTTTGCATAATTCCCGTACATTTCACATTTAAAACATTTAACCATTGTTGATGTCGTATCAAAACCATTATCCTCATCTATGTTGTTAACTGAACCCTTTTATTTGCACTTACTGGCTTCATGTCCTTCTTTTCCACACCCAAAGCATCTTCCAGTTCCCTTGAAACAATCTCCCCGATGCCTCTTCCCACATGATTTACATGAGGGAAATTGAACTTTCTTTCCTCTATTATCATCACGAAACTCCATCTTTCTCTTATTATCTGAGCCGGGAAACTTACCAAAAATCATGCTAGGGAAAAAAACATAGTAAAGGGGGAGCACCCTCAATATCTAACATCTTAGATTAAATTCTAAGATCGTTACAGTTGTTCTAGGACCATATCCTATACATATACTTATCCTTAGGGACATCCCTAAACATACCTTAGAAATATCTCTAGGGATCTCACTAAAGTTATCGCATCCTAGTTTCCAAAGGATGACTAAACCTCCCTTTGATACCAACTGTAAAGACCCGAAGCTTGACGTACATGAACATTACATTACTTTTTCGGAATACTTATTACATAACAGAAACACAAACACAAGGACCGTAATAGTTTAGTGTCTTTGGAAACTCAGAATATAATCTTCTAATCATGGTGAAAGATCTTCAACATCTCCCATAAAGATCTTCCTTTTTTTACCTAAAGTCTTTCTTTATATCCTGGGTAAAAGAAAACATAAAAGGGTGAGCTCAAATGCTCAGTAAGGGTAAACAATAGAAATATCAATCACATCATATTCATAAGAACATAACATTTTGGAAATATTAAACTGTAAAAGAAATCATAATATCATAACATGGGATAAATCATAGTAGTGAAATGTAATCACAATAATCATAACATAAAACATGAAGCTTTGTGGAATACAAACATAATCATAGAGAATCATTTCTTATTAGTCAAGACTCATTTCCAAGACTATCTTAGTGGAAAAAGTCAATTTCTGAACTGAGTTCACTCCTCATTTCAGTCCGGTTTCACTGAACCAGTTTAACCTGCCGTTCCGGCCATGTCTATCTCATGAGATATAAAATCTTTACCCAATGAATTGGAGGGAGATATAGGTCCCACCCATCTCATAATGATACCATTCTTATGTGTGCCACAAAATCATAAACCATACATCATAGCATAACCCATGTAATAAAAATGGGAATCTTTAAACATCATGACATCATAAAACAATTCATATAAGATAAAAGAAATCAAAAAAAAAAAATATTTCCATCACAACATAATAAAATCTATGTAATAATAGGGATAGAAATATAACCCTTTATTATCTTAGATAGAAATTAATTTTGATAAAACACTTGAACTCCATTCTTGAGGAAAATATCCTTTCTACTTCAAAAACATTTTTCCTTTCTTAACATGTCATACCATTTTAAACTAAAATAAGTTGATTAAAAATAAACATGAAAACTTGTAAAGAAAGCTTATTGGAAATAGTTTTTTAAAAATCCATTCATGCCGTATGAGTTAAAAAAACATTCTTCTCATAATTTTGTCGGAAAAGTCAAAAAAGCACCTCGTATAAAAAACGACAAAAGATTCCTTTCATATCTTTTACTAAAAACTCACCGAAGGGTAAAATAGGATTTAAACAATTTTCGGTGGATGGAATAATATTACATATTTAGGAAACATGGATGTGGATGATAAAATACACCCCAGTAAATACCAAAGTATAAACAATCTCGGATAAAAATGAGATTGTGATATTTCCCTTACCTTAGGTCTGATTTGCTTCGTAAGTGTCCGAACCTCCTGTATAATGATTTAAATAATGTCATTGACTTATTCTAGAATCATTCTAATTGTTATGATATTATATATGGTTCACTTATGACTTTATATTACCCGTTATTTTGTAAATTCCATGTTAAAGAGCGTTTTGGGTAAAATTGTTTCATTTGTTGTCCGTGTTTTGACTTGTAATTATTCATATGATTATATAGATCATGATTAATTAATTACAGAATATAAAACATGATTTATATATAATATATATTCAGAATATACATATATATAATAAATCAGTAAATGTAAAGAAATACACTGTTCATGGAGACGGTAGGCCGTACGTATGCATGAATGTTGTTTTCGTTTCCTTATTGAGTTGAATGGAATTAAGTAGATGACATACATATATATACACATAAATACAGTATCATAATTATGTCATATATTTCATGATTACTTATTATATATAATTTATAACCATTCATGAATGGTTAACGTGGAGAATGAATCTCATCACGTCGTGGAGACGGTAGTCCGTACGTACGCACGAGAGATGATATCGTTCTCATGATCGTGGAATTGTATTGGAGTATATGTATACTATTTCAGAATCAATATCACTTTAAAATAATAATATATAGTTATTATGTAAACCATTATACCCATCCAAGTAAGGTGGTGGTGGAAAATAGATTACACCACGGCGTGGAGACGATATTCCGTACGTACGCACGCGCGGTGATTTCATTTTCCGTAGGATGGATAGATGGTAAAATAGGGTTGTTTCATACTTATAATATCATATCAGTATATTAGTTATACTGATGTTATAACTTCATAATTAAACAACCTAAGAAGAATAAGTGGAAGAAGAAATAAAGTTGAAAGAATCGGTAACAGACATTACCTCTTCTTTGAAGCGCCTCTTTGAGATCTCCTTTTAGGGCACTAAAATTGGTCTTTTAAGAAGACCAGAACCTCTAAGATGTTTCTAGGGAAGTGGAGAAGAGAATTTGGCAGGGGTTGGCCGAGCTTGATGGCTCAAAGTGGTGTGAGGAAGAGAGGGAGGAGAGGGGCTCCTTTGAAAAAACTAAAAATATTATTTTATTATAAAGCCAAATTCGGTTTTAAATAGCTCCAAATTGAGTTATTTAGAAGCTAAGGTGAGGATGGGTAGAAATACTCTCATACAATAGAATTTAGACAAGTTTAGGTTCCTATTTTAACCTTATAATTTAGATTTAACATTAAGTTAGATAATTTTACTTTTAACGTGTCTTTTTGTGTTCTTACACTATAAGGTTAATAAACTTACTATAAGAAACCAAACGAACCCCAAGTTGTTTATTATTAATATATACAACCTTATCTAAGTCATTTGGCCGAACCTTATATTTTTAGGAATAAAATAACAATTAATAATATAATATTTTTTTAAAAACTATTTTATGTCAATTTTGACACTATTTAGTAATTGATTTTGTGAAAATCATAATAGAATTATTAGTTCTAAAAAAGTTACTTAAATCAATACTAACATGTCAAATTAACCTAGAAAATTAGTGTAATTCATAAGAAGTCTCAAATAACATTTATTTGGGTATTTATAACATCAATTATGTCAATATTTCATTAATAAGATAATTACTGCATCATCTTTGTTTCATAAATAAATTAACTTATTTAAAGTCTAAAAATTACAAATAAAATATCATTATGTAGGAAATCTTTTTATCTTTCTAAGGAATATTTATAGTCGAATTTATCTTATGTATAACCCTATATTACAAATGCTTTAGTTATTAAACCTTGATTTTAACTATTTTAACCCTTCTTTAAATAAATTGATAATAAATGTCCTAATCTAATCCAAGTGGGCCTAAATGGTCATATTTTATTCCTAAGGTTGTTTTTGGTCGAATTACACTTATCTAATAGAATTAGGACATGTGTTAGGGTAATAATAATATCATTTTTACCCTTAATTATCCTATTTACTTTTAACCGTGGTAAATAAAAGTAAAAAGTTACTATTCACCAAAATTTATTTTCATCTCATTGAATCACATTTTACTTACTGACATCAACCGTGTATCTCAGATTTTTGAAATTCCACTCACAGAAGATGTAAAATTAAGTTTTATGAAAAATTCATTTTTCTTAACTACCACTTAGTGGTTTCACTATTCATCGAAAAAATGGAAGTTTCCAGAAAAATACCAAAAATTAGGCCTAAGATATATTTGATATTATGAACTCAAAAATGATGTCTATTTAAAAAAATTCATAACATATCAGTTTCATTAATTAATTTAAAAATAAATTCCCATCGTCAAAACAAATAGAGTGTTCTTAAGAGATAATAACTTTCAAAAGATTGACACTTGTTTATGTTTGGTTTAAATGTAAAATTACATCCAATGAAAAACATTTTATTAAATTATAAAAATATATTCTAAATATAATTTAAAACCACTAAAATAAATAATTTATCACTATTAATTATTTCGATTATAAAGGTTGTTTTTAATTAAAATTTAGTAATTTTCACTATTCATCAGAAAATGAAAGTTATCCGAAAAGTACCAAAATTTCACCCTAAGCTAATTTCGATATTCTGAATCCAAAAATGATGTCCATTTTGAAAAATAAAATTTACCAAATTTCAAAAAGTGGTTATTACTATTCATAACAGCTAGTTTTAATAATATTTTAATAGCATATCGTTGTTTAGTGAAACTCGGTATTGCGTACTACACACGCTATCGAGGAAGGTCGTGATTGCATGTAATGCAAGGAAAGTAAAGGATGCGTGTTGTACAAGCTCCTTTTGGTGTACAACACAAGACATTAATGAAATTAAAAAGAATATTTTTCATAAAATCTTGGGGTGTTACAGCTGGTGGTCCCAATGTAGAGGAACAATAGGTTTCTCAATCAGATGCTGGTGGTCCCAGTGCAGAGCAACAACAGGTTTCTCAACCTATTGTTGCTGGTCCCAGTGATGAGGTACAACAGGTTTGTCAACCTGTTGCTGCTGGTCCCATTGCTGATGCTAGCGCTCTGGGGGAAGATATTGATGCTACTCTTGAGGAAATAGTAGTAAATGAAACCCTAAAAGCGTAAACAAAACAAGAGCATCGTAGATTGATAGTGTTAGCCAAAATCCTTAAGGTAGAAGCAAAAGACATCAAATTTGAGGTGGGATGGAATAAGTGAGGCCAACATGTTAACCCCAACAAATCCATATTTAGTAGATACATTAGAATCGTCACTCGGCAACGCGTGTCGATTGATGTACAGTCGTGGCACTATGTTGTCACCAGGCTGAAGACACTGATGTGGGAAGAGATTACGGTAACATTATGATATCATTTTTTTAATTTAATAAAATAAAATAAAATACCAAAAAATTGACTTACTCTTCATCATCCATTGCAGAGTGCATTTATAGAAGATGCTTCGCACAAGGAATATGTATTAAGAGTTTCAGGAAGGATTCATAGATGTTTCCACACAATTTTAATGAAATATCATCTTAAAGATTCATAAGGGAAAATCAAGACACACCCACCTCCTCTTTACGGACACTTGATATCCCATGGAGCGTGGGATGCATTTAGCAACCGTCGTGGGGAGCAGACTTTTCAGGTACATTGTGTGGGGTAATAAGTTATTTGGCATTTGCTTGTATTAATCACTCGTATTTATAGTTATTTATTTATGAAATAGCTACTGAGTGCTGAAAATAAAAAATGTGCAACATAACCAGCGTACCCTTACCCTAAAGCAAGGATGGGGTACACTGAACTTGAGAAAAAATTGGTAAGTCTTTTAAATCTACCCTACTACTAGTATGTGACATAAAACAACACCATAACCATATTTCTCTATTTATATGCATATTGATGAATCTAAATAGAAAGATATATCCATCCCATGCCATGTACTATGGAAGGAGGCTCGTGTAAATAAAGAGGGGATACTGATAGATGAAAACACACAAAAATTGTGGGAAACATGTTTAAGTATGACAAAATATAAATTTTATTTTCATTAAATCACTATTAAATTACAATAACTACTTATTTTTCTATATTTTCTATCTGACATAGTCACAAGAATCAACAACAACCACACCAGATGCAGACATACTTTCAGCAGCCAGAACAGTATGGCCGCATCAGAGGTGCGGGTTTTGTGGGGACACCCCGAACATATTTTCAAAAACAAAAACAAGCGGAGGGTCAAAATGAAAAAATGGAAAATATGCAAGAACATTTATCTATTTTTCAATAAGAATTACAATACCAGAGAGATATGATAGAATAATTGATGGGGGAGAGGCAAAGAGAAGAAACAAATCAACAACAACCCGTGCGTGACGATCCCGCCCCACCCCCCACCAGCTTTGATGCGAGCCATTCCCCTAAAAAACTGACTTAGATGAGGTAATCAATGTTTTAATAATTGTTTCTGTGAAATGTGATTTACATAGACACTGATACCTTTCCTGTACTAATATTCCCCAGGGTGAAAATGAATGTGATTTATATTATCAACTCCCACCTATTGTCTTGTAGCAAGGGATATGGTGTTCAATACGCAAAATGACATGCTACACACCAAACAGCTTCCAAAAGATCACATTAGAGTGTCAATTAATGTAGCTAATGATCCGTGTGCCGATTACCTATTCCAAATGACGATGAAAGCATTTATATGGTTGAACAAGCTGTTGGAACATTCATCGCATGGCTGACAGTTCTTGTAAAAAACATGTTGACAAAAAGGTATCCATTTACAATTTATTTTTCCAGATGGACCTTTAACATTTAATGAAAAAAGGTCTGAACCGATGAATGTTATTACAGAATAACAAAGACTGTGGGGTGAAACAAAATATCATCTCAAAACTATCTCAAGGATCAACTAACCGATTGAAATGGTCAACTAAGAGCACCTTCCACCCACCTGTTCTATATCCACAGTTAATATCATTGCATGCTCATGTGGATACAATGTTGAAAGACAGAAATACTCACACACTTGATTTTGAAAAAGATATGTATGGAGATGAAACATCATATTTCATTAGTGCTGAAAATGTAAATGAACTCCTCATGTATGAATGGCTAGGCACCCCAGTTGTAAATGTATACATGAGGTATGTTTTTATGATTTGATTTTACAAAAGCTGATATACTCTAATAATTATGACTAAATACATTTTATATTTGTCGCAGACGTATATATGAAAAAAAATTGACGGGATTTCCCCATGAATTTTTTTTGGACTCTTTAGTCCTCACACCACCTCTTCAAAAGACGAAATAGATTCTGATAAAGAGGCTGCAATAATGTCATCCCTGCTCAAATCATTTGAAAACAAAATTACGGATGACAGAATCTTTTTAATTCCAACAATGCAGGGGTAAAACTCTACAATTTAATCATATCAACTATATTTTCATTTATTTCTTTACTTATTCCTTTTTGTATTTTTAGGGAGCATTGGATGTTGATTGCAGTCAATTTGGATACTCCAAATATTTATTTTTTGGATTCAATGCATGGATATCCAACAAACCGACCACACATGATGGAGTTTGTTAATTTTCAATACACTAGATCCAACATTTTAAAAATAAACATCTAGTTATATAATTTATGTTATCTTTTAATGAGGATTCTATTATGATAGGGCGGTGCATCAATTTTGTCTAATGCATGGAATGAATCCAGGGCATAAGGATGAGCAAGCCTACAAGATCTAAAACTGGAAAAGTATCCGGGTATATATAATAACATTGAACCATCCAAACACATATTAAAACAAATTACTTATTGTTGTCGATGTTTCTACAGTGTCTAAAACAAACAAATGGAAAGGATTGTGGTTATTATGTTTGTAAATTTATAAAGGAGATCATATTTCACCAACAAACTAGCATCCCTGATGATGTATTTTAAAAAATAAGTACAAGTTCATTTAAAATATTTATTAATCCTTGGTGTATTTATATTTTTTCAGTACTACCATGACTGTCGGAAAAACTCATATTCAAGAAGATGATATACATGTGTTTATAAATGAATGGTCAACATACCTGATGGAAGATTGTACAAAAATAGGATAAAGGTGAATTCTTACTACATATGTTATCTATATATGATCATTAATTATCCTCCAACCTTCATTGGGGAATTGAGAATGCTCCGATGTATTGAAATATTAATTTATTACTCAATGTTTTCTATCCCCATATTCATATTATTGATCTTTTAACAAATCAATATTGAAGTAAGGCATGATGGTGTGCAGTGCGTATTGGGTGAAGGAAAAAACCACCTAGGATCAACAAAATCCATTTTCGAACAAATGATGGATGGAAACAACAAATATGGTCTATATCCACCATTTTCAGTTAGATATAGGGCCTAAATATAAATATTGCTAAAATTAAAGTAGAGGTATCCGATTCAACATGGAGAGATAGTATTTGACCACATGTGTACCCCTTGGTTCATTTTTAAGAAATATCAATGTTCTGTATCTCTTTTGTTTGAACTTGTATTTGAGCACATGTGTTGTTGTTTGACATGCACAATTATTTATAGGTAGATGCATGAGATAATCCATATCGTTGAGGGATTTTTTGGAACAAAAATATGTGTCCTAGGATAATTCAAGTAAGGGAAAGGCTGGTTGAGATGAAATACAAGCTCAAATGACTATTACATCATCAAAATAAACAACCCTGTGATGCACCATCATGTAGAATCTAGTCCTAGTGATGTTTTGAGGTGTTTATGGAAGGTATGGGGAGTCTGATGAGCCCCATGGCCACCATAAATAATGATTAAAGATAGCTCCACATGTTTTTTGTGCCTCGTGCCTCTTTAGAAGGATCACGCCATTCAAATGGTCTATCTTAGCACGTATGTCCCATTCATCCCATTGATATTCTTGGAAGAACCTGGGAATCTGACAATCCATAAGCCCCACAAAACCCATACTCATCTAACCAAGAGTATTCCTAGTGTGAAGGGAAGCTAACCATGGGTAATACCCACACCATACCTCTTTGAAATATATGGGTTTTGATCCTTGTATTCTAAATAGGGTACGTAGGAAGCCTCCATGAGGTTAAATCCCAACCAGTGGTAAACCATGGTGACCCCATCACTAGGGTACACCTTAGCTTATTTTCCAGCCTGTTTTTCCCTTAGTGGCATCCGAATAAGTCTTCAAAATGAGAAACCTTGCCTTTATGGGATGCACCACACTTGGGTCAGACCTCATTGGGCGTTTTGACCCATCTATCGGTTAAACATTCTAGGTGCTCCGTCCTAGAGATGTACCTACCTGATCCACCTTTATAAGTGTTTTGATCCACACATTACATCTCTGTAAGACATTAAATCTTGACCCTTTATCCTTGTGGGATGTTAAACTCATGGAATACCACAAGTTAAACATGGGTTTCCATTTCGTTGAGAATCCCTTTGACGTCGATGAATACATGTGACCAATGTTCTATTGTACATACATTCCACTGATTCCCAATGTGAAACTTTCCTAACCGAAGTATTATGCCCTAGAATTACCCTTTAGAATGTCCTGATATAATCATTATAATTAACTATCATCCACAAAGAGATGGAACCAGGAACAAGTTTCACGAACAACGTCTTATTCTATAAGGGAGACTCATACTAGGTAATGAATTCTGAGGAGGAATCCACAGATGGAATGAACGACATCCCATCACCCCATTTCAATCAAGGAGAATAAATCTCTTTATAAGTGATGAATGTCACTCACCTTTGTAACGAATGAATGTGTGGTACAACACACCGCCATCGAACGTCAACATGATCCAGGCAACGTGCCCATGCAGAAAGTTTTAGAAACATATGTCATGCTCAATCATACATGGCATCCCATTTTTTCATAGGGACCTCTCCAAAAACAATATTTAAAATGAGTTTCCCTATAAAAGAGTATAGTAGAATTAAATCCCTATAGAAAGATAATCTCAATTATAAATTGAATTTTGATTTTCTTAAGATTTTTTTTCATATAATAAAGTATATAAATTGAGATTATTTTTCCATCCAATTGATCAAAACCCATATATAATTCTTCCATCTAGGGGTACATGAAATCTTAACCAAATATCCCACATAAATCATGTCCCACTTCCATGTCAGAACTGCAAGTTGTTGAAAAAAACCTGAAGGTCTCTAATGCTCGGATTTGATGTGTTGATTTGTATAATAATGAGATAAATTTTCATTGATATCTCATCTAATACATGGACACAAGAATCATCATGGTATATCAAATAACATCTGATTAGTACATTGGTACACTTCCAGTCGGGAATTATGGAATTCTAGAATAACAAAAAAAATCATTGAAAAAGGTACAATATACCAGTTCTAATTGGTGTTTCAGACATGTATTGGGGCTAGAGGGATGTCATTGGGTTTTGGGAGGAAATCAAGGATGATTTGGGTAGTCATTATATTGAAATGTATTAGCATTAAGATACTCACAGTGTGAAAGGGTAATTCACAACATGAATGCATTTAATAGGGTGATAATGGTCGTGAATGGGGGAAAGGGGTCAAGTAAGGGTTTGGACCCAAAATACCGTGATGTAACCACTTGGTTAATTTCATGTAACATGATTTAAAACTTATTTTTGTGTGGGTGATGGGTATATAAAGTATAAACCTCCTCAGGTTTCTTCGTTTGGGCACCATGTTCTTAGGGGATGTCCAAACCCCATTTCCATCTTTCCTTCCCCTTATACCTGAGTGGATTATCGGTTGTTCGTCCTTTCAAATCAATGTGGTATCTTTTTCTACATATTTCTTGCTTCTCGAAATTCTTTCTCAAAGATTTGCATTCAGTTTATAGGGTTCTAGGTGTAATTAATTTACTATTGTATGGATAAATCATTGTTCTTCATGGGACTTTTATATATGACTCTTAGAGCATGTCTCAAAATTTCATAAACTAGTAATCAATCTTTATTTGATGCAGATTAATTTTTTTGGAATATTTATTTAAGGGTTTTAAAAAATTTAGGCTTAATTTGTCATTAATTTAGTAATATAGATTTGAGATTTAGTGTTTTCTAGGCTTAGGGGTGTGTCAGGAGTGGATCACACCTAGTTTCTCAACATTCTGGCTTTGTTGGATTACACGATGAGTTTGGATACTATTATACCATGCTGTATTTTTTGTTAAAATCAACTAATTATGTAATTTAATGTTGTTGGACATTAATACATGTGATCATGGACTCATTTTTGGTTGGAATGAACTGAAGATAGTTTATTGGACTTCTGTTTGAGGTATGGCCATTGACCTAATTGTGTCTCTTTGTTAATTGGTTTTTTTATGTTTTGTGCCTCACTAGTATAATTAAATTTAGAAACCCCATTCATTATTTCATTATTGTATTACTGACATAATATTTGTTTTATTATGTAGGTGAAATCTTTTTCCTCAGTTCGAATGCTTTGTTCGGAAACCGCTACCATGGACGACAATTTTTTAGAGTAGATGGATGCAAAAAAGAGGAACATCTTTGTTTTTTAACTGTTTGTTGGATAAATGGAATTGTAACCAAAGTAAATATTTCATTAAATGTATATAGCAGTGTTTTGTTTTGTATTCATGATTTCAAGTAAATGTATGTATCATTTTTATTCTTCTGTGCTTTGTGTGTGGGTGTTGTTTGTGCTTTGTGCATGTGTTGTTTGTGCTCTGTGCAGGTGCTGTAATGTGTGCAGGTGCTTGGCAGGTTATGCGTAGGTTCTGGTTTCACACAAGATCTTTTTCCTTTATCAGCTCTAATTAAGCGCTGATAAATGGATAATATTTCAGTGCTATTTTGAGCTCTGAAAAATGTAGTTTTTATCAGCACTCGAAATAGAGCTGATAATGGTGGTGTTTATCAGCGCTATTTTAGCACTGATATATTATGAATTTATCAACACTGAAAATAGTGATGATAAAGACTACATTTATCAGTGATTTCTTAGCGCTGATAAAGGTGCACTTTTATCAGTGATATTTTTAGCGCTAATAAAGGGGACCCCCTCCCCCTTATCTTCGTCGATATTAACAACGATTTTTAGCACTATTAAAGGCGGGTTTAGCACTATTATAAGCCATATTTGTAGTAGTGCATTCTGAGTACACTAGTTTATCAATTTCAATATTCAATGCTATATAATTTTTTTTGGTTAAGTGAAGGGTCATCATAGATTTTGTTCCATTGTATAAAGGTATGTTCATCTTTTTAGAGGGAGGTGAACCACTAAGAATTTTAAATTGAGGATCTTATGTAGGTTTGAAAGTCAAATAATTCCATGGGTTCTGTTCTTGGGAAATCAAAATGGACATAAGTTAATATTTCATTCGACTACTCGGGCGAGGAAGAGATAGCAGTGACCACATCTTGGGTATGGATGTGGTTGCAGTTTGTGCCATGGTGGTCTAATGTTCCTGAGTAAAGTGGTGAAAGCCACAATCCTAAGGGAGTGATGTCTTAGTCATGGGGGTCTGACCCTCATGCTCATAGTTTTTTAGGTTTGTAGAGCTTTCGATAGGTTGGTCAAGGTGGCACCTGGTATCTAGGGATGAACCATTGAGGTAAGAGCTTGTGTTATATGGGGAATGATATCAAGGGAACACATGTGGGGGTGGATTAGGATTAGTTATGTATATGAGATTGATTTATTACTAAAATTAATCCAAGGTGCTTTTTTTAAAAGAATTTATGGGTGTTGTCTAGTTTGTCAATGGTTCTTTGGAAATTGTG
Organism: Viscum album; assembly: GCA_963277665.1. Taxonomy (NCBI): domain Eukaryota; kingdom Viridiplantae; phylum Streptophyta; class Magnoliopsida; order Santalales; family Viscaceae; genus Viscum; species Viscum album. The sequence goes on along the minus strand of OY728159.1, from coordinate 1,139,964,357 downwards.
GTTTGATGATGTTGGGTCACTGGGATTTGGGACTAGACTCTGGTAGGTGTGCTTGGATGATCATGGAATGTCTCTAAGAATGAAGGTATACTTTCCAGGTAATGTGTAAACAAACCGATTTTTATAGTTGGGAGTTTATCGGATGAGTCATTCGGGGATTGTCAAACACCGTATGGTAATTAGAAGAAATTAGGTGACTTATAAGGCAACTGTGATTAATGTTTTTAAATGATATGTATGTTTTGGGATTGTAAGTGATCATTAAGAAAAATATATGTTATCATAAGTTCATTTATGGATGATAGATGTGTGTCTATTCCATGCCCTATTGATGGTTATGATGGATTCCAATGTTTGATAGTCTTCTCACAGATGTATGGGCATTGTGAGTTGGGAAATGCCCAGGGTACATTGTAGAATCTATGTTTTAGTGTTCCCTTTCAATGTAAGAAGTTATAAACATCATAATTTTGTAGTTAGGATATCTATAGTATGGTGGAGATCACAATAGTTGGTGAGTATTCGGTTGATGAGATGATCAACATTGCGGGTTATATGATCTTAGGTGAGTTCCATCTTGGTGTTTTGGTTTTGAAAAATGACATTTGATGAGGTTTTAACTAGTTGAGTGGTTTAGATGAAGATTTTAATTTGGTTGTGATTCAGATATTTGGAAATGTGATGAGGTTGTTGGTCCATGAATTTTGGACTGACTTATGTCTAGGAATGTGGTAGGATAATCGTATGTCCCTTCAGGTGTTAGTAGGTTTGGTGGGTTGTTTGAGATTGTAAGGATAATTGGTTTGAAGGTGTACTGATTAGATATTCTAGGTAGTGAAGTACATATGTTATTTCTATTATGTTATTTGTAGTATAAGAGGTGTTACCTATAATTCTCTCTTGTATTTTTTGTTAGTAATAATGAGTTTGAGGCCGATGTGTCCTTTGAGGAGCATCCAACTTGTGTTTTGAATCATAGTGAATGGTTTATGATGTAAGAAATAGATTTTGATCTAAATTTTGTGATGAAATGGACATTTCAATGGAAAAATTTGGAGAGTAATTTAAGTTTGTGGGACAAGTAGCCTACCACTTCTTCCATGGTAGTTTAGTTAAATTTAAAAGTGAAGATCAAGGATGAGATGTTATTAGTCGGGAGGTTGTAAGAGCCTAGATTTTGATTCGGTACATTTACATTTTCAAAATTGTAATAAGATCCTCATAAATTGGTGAATAGAATGTTTCCTAAGAGCATAGAAGGTCATGTGGGCATCCTAGGGATTTGGGAGAAAGAAAAATGGGGGATCATGGGTCTCACTGGGTAAGGACCATGGTTTCCACATGGTCTCCAATAATCGTGTGGGTGGCTTTGGAAAAACTTGAAGCCAGGCTCCCCCTGTTATAGGGGTTGGTTTATGTATTCCACACCATTTTTCAAACCATGTCAGTGCCCCTATGAGAAGCTGCAGACTAGTCCCCTTGCATAGTGGAGAGAACATGCCCACCACACTTTTTTAAAATAGTGTGGGTGGAAAGTAAAACATTGAGACTCAGTTTCATCTTAGAAAAAATGATCTAGATGGTTCTCACATGGTTTGTAAAACAGTATATCCAAACTATACATATCATTAAAAGTGCAGAAATAACCCCATGATCTTAAATGTTTCTCCCCCATTCAACCACATGAAGAATATAGTGTGAAAATGGATCTCTCATCCTCCCCAATGATGAATCTCCCTTGATTATTATATTTTTGGAGTTCCATTTAGTGAGAATCGAAGCTTTGGGTAAGTCTCCAACCATGGTTCCATCCATTCTCTATGTGATCCCTTTTTGGTTGTATCATCTCTTTCTGAAGCTAATAAACTATTTTTACTGGATGTTCATCAACATGGTGTTTGAGGATACTTTTTTTTAAATCATGGCCCAGTATGGATGATTTTTTTTCTAAAAGAATGAGGTCAGTGGTCTATAATCATTTTCCCTCAGTACCCATTTCCTAATACGTGCATGTTGTTGTTTAATTGTTTTTCCTTGCTATGATTTTCATAATTAGATAAGGGAAGTAAATTTGGGTCTTAAATTGAGGTGTGAGACCCTTCACATACCCCATCGGGTTCGTTGATGATTTGATACTAGACCTAGGGCTCACATGGTGTAAATACCCCGACCCAAGTAGCCCTGAGAAAGTGGTTAATTTGTTATATTAACACAATATACCAGGAATCACATACTGATGGACCAAATAGTTTAGTAGTTTTGGAAAAAAGTTATATACACTATCCTTATGTTATAATTGAAAACATAAAATACAACAAAGAAAATCCTTTGAGGACACCATTATTATCCTAGCTTAACCCTATATATCAATCACAATAAACTTCTTGGAATACCAAATAAAATTAAAACATATGAAAGGGGTGATCTTAGACACTCAGTATGGGTTATGCACAATAGAAGCGATTATAAATTAGAATAAATATTTATGGAAAGTTATATAAATAAAACTCAATCCATTTAATCCATAATATGATTATAATATGTTGGGAATAAATGATGATCAAATAATTCCATATAAATTTTCAAATGTGCAAGAAAACATAATAATGTAAATTATAAAAATCAAATAATAACATAGATATAAATAAATAATCTCATAATGAGAGAATTCATAATTCATGTATTCATAAACACATCTTCAAGGATTTAGCAAAGACACCATATATAAACGGGTTAGACATCAACCAATACCCAAACTATTTTTTCAAAGGACAACGACTGTAGCATCGAGGAGCTATAGCAGGCCCCACCTATCTCATACTTAGTCCTATGTATTACTCATAATAAATCAATGAAACATAATCATCATATACCTTTTTATCTAAATAATAATTTTATATTTAAATAACATTCCCTAATCAGTAAACATAATCACAAACTATCCAGAGTAGTATAGTGAATGGTATCAAAATAGTACATCCCTAGTTTAATAAATCATATAACATTAAATATAATACTATATATAATATCATAATAGATAAAAATAAAATTTTCATATGATTAAACAATGTATTTTTACATGTATTAAAATACTTTAAATGAGATCGTTGAAAAATATCTGAGGAAAATACCCCTTTTTACTTTGAAAATCACAACGATTAAAAAATTGCATAATCAAAAAAGAAAAAAAAATTCCTTGATGATAACCTTGTAAACATTTAAATTCAAAATTAAAACATTATGGATTAATTATTTTGAGGAAATATTCTAATGTTGAATAATTTAATAAAACAATCCTTCCATATTTTTTTCAAAAAAATATAAAAAACCTTGATAGAAAATGAAAAAACATACCTTTCAAATAATTTTTTAAAAAATCAATCATGAATAATAATTACATTAAAAAATTATTGAATAATATTAAAAAAAAATTGGAAAAAATAATGGAAAAAATGGATGTGTATGTTTTAAGGGAAACATTAATAAAATAATTATTTTAAAGAATTTATCTTAAAAATATCATATTATTGAACTGTGATTTAATAAAATGAATCAATTATTTTAATTTGATATAAATACACATAATAAAATTTGAAATAAAATATAGGGAAATCAAAATTCATTTCACACAAAATCTTATCATGAAAGAATCAATGAATTATAATTTTATCCTAATGAATATAAGTAATGTTAATATTTCCCTTACCACTTATAACCAGTCAAAACGTATTCCACTTAAAAGTTATACATATAAAATGAAACATTTAATATCATGAATATTATTATATTCCTGATATGATATATTAAGTGGGTGTAAATACTCCATATAAAATAAAGAAGTGGTGAATAAGGCACAAATATCAGAGAATTAAAAGTGATATGAGAAACCCTTACCTCATGATTCTATTTAGTTTCACATAAAATTACCATATGTATAATGGTTTATATAATTTTATTAATTTATTAAGAAACTAGATTGAAATTTATAATAACTTATATGATACTTTTATAACATCCTACCATAGAATCAATAATAATGTTTAATTATTTTCATTATTTCAGGAGCGCCCATTTCATGGTTTCATGGTTGATTCACTTTTGTATAACTATGGATATTATTTTATATTGGAAATAAAACTCCAAAATTTAGATTAAGTGGGTTTAAAGAACTTATAAAAGTTTAAATGGCCCCACATATCGTTTTTCTAACATGAGGATGATTCAATTGATAAAATGTAAATGATAATTTTTCAGTTTATTTTGGGGGTTTTTTCGACCATCAGGAATTAGTTTCATTTAATATTATGTCAATATATTAGTTCTATAACATGAAATGTGTTATAATATATTTATTAAAATTTTATCTAGCTATAATAATACTTTTATTACCATCCTAGACGGTGGTAATGGAAAACTAACAAAATCATTATCCACGAAGATGGTTAACCGCCCAAATTTAGACAATGGTTTCATTTCATTGAATTATAGGGGACATGAAAAGGGATGTAAATAAGATATTAAATCATAACTGTAACATTAAATTATATACATGATACTTTAGTTATTATTCATTTTTGTCAAATGAGGTGAGGAGAGGGTAGAAGAAGAATGGAAAATTAAGAGGGGTGGTTTGGGAAAGATACCTCTTGCATATCAATACTTAATGATCCCTTTAGGGAACACGAAATGAGTATTTGAGTGATAATATTAGAACATGGATGTGGGGAGACTGTGGATGATGGTATTTTTCACTAATTTTAAGATACTGAAGGAATTTAATGAAAAAGGAGGTGGTGAGGAGTGATTTTTATTTCTTAAGTGGGGTGGTGTTAAGTGATTAATTAATTATTATTTTATATTTAAAGCCAACCACATTTGGGTGGAATTAATTGCATATAATTTAATTGATAAATTATGTTTAAAAGTTTATTTAAGGTTATGAACACATCAAACACCATTTTAATTTTTTATTATTTACATATTTTAATCTTTTTCCTTCTATGATTAACCCGCTATATTATTTTTTTTTGTACTACGGTAAATCATTTTATTACCATGGATAAATTGTTTTAAAAAAATGGAAATGAAAATATAATTTACTTTTTAACATCCCAATTCCTAATATTTAATATTTTTTTACTTTATTCAATTTATAAAAGAAAAAAATAAATTATAAATATGTTATGCAGAAAACTCATAAAATAGTTTTTAAAGGTTAAAATCATGGTTTTCAAAACTATTAAGAATGTGTTTCTAATTGTAACACATTATGTGTTCCATAATTCCACAAATAACTTTTTTTATCAATATTAAAGGTAATTATTTTAAAATAATGTTCAAATATTAATTATTCCATAAGATTTATGGTATTCTATAAAAACAATATTTTCACTTTTTGACCAAAAATTCAACCAATTTAGAAAATTCCCAAAAAATTAACCAATTATAATTTTGATGATCATAGTCCAAAAATAAAATTTATTTTTTTCAAATAAATTTTCAAAATTTATAAAAAATTAATTATATTTACTTTTTTCATAGAAATCAATAAAAATATATTTTTGAAGAAAACATATAATAGAAGAAAATAATGAATTTACTAAATATTAGGCATTTATTTCATAATAATAACACAAATTTTGTTTAATATGAACATCATTGTTATTTCATAATATATTCAATGTTATTCAAACCACCAAATTAATTGGTTATATTATAACAATCATGTTAAAATAAAAAAATTTGGAGTTCGTTTAATCTCAGTATTCTGTGAAACAAAAGCTATCGAACATAGTATTATTTTAAAATCATGGGGTAATAAATTCAACCATAAATTAATAAATTTATTCCTCGAGATTTGAATTTTCGCATCTTAAATTCTTTTATATTTTGATATTAATCTATGGTAAACCCACATCATATTATGATTTAAAAAAATATCCACTTAGAAAGAGGGATATGAAAATTGGAAAGTCGCCACAAATCTAGGTTTATGTATAAGAGAACATTTGTGGGAAGTGAAAAAATTGAAATGGAAAAGAAATATTAATACTATGTTTAGATAAAAGGTGATAGATAATATGGTAATTATAATGTTTACCATTACCAAACCATAAATTTGGGATGGGTTAAAATTCCCTTGAATTCTCAATAAGAAAATTAATCAAATAGTGTTTTTTTCCAAAATAATTTTCCTAGAGTTGAGGTATTATTTTACTATCCAGATAAGACATTGAAAAAATAAACCTACTTGATTTAGTTCCATTTTATAAGCATAATATTATCAATTCTTTGTCTTTCGACTAGTTTTCACTTCATCTCTTATGCAGAAAAATGGATGTTCAGGACGAATTTCCTATGCGAGAACAACGTTAATGAATCATAATATCCAAAATTAATTCGTTTTACCTTTTAATGTATATGAATACCAAAATTGTTAGCATATTTTATCATAAAAATGTAATATCGCAAGTTTAATTTAATAAATGCGATAATTAGTAAATCTCAAGACTCATCAAAAATATGTTTATCCAAGGTGAAAAATTTAAAAGAAGGGTCGCTAAATTTTCAAAATCAACTTTAAATCAGATTTCCCCCAAAAAACATAATTTATATCTTATTGTCACATAAGAATTATATGAGTACCTTTTTCACATTTAAATCTTAATAAAAACATGCATACATAAAAAAAATTAGGTTGTTGAATATATTCCATAAATACAAACATCATATAATCTGAGCAAAGACAACATAAACCATCAAATCACTAACCAAAATCATTATACTCAATAATATCCCATAAATAGCTCTTTATCATTATTATCTCAACATCGGACACACATTAAGTTTATCTTGACCAAATAAAGATTTTTTATAAGATCAACTTTATAAAGAATCACGAATCTTGGTTACATGTACTATTCATAACATACCTCTAAATCATTGAGGAAATGGTACTTCTGTATAATCCTTTTATGTTTCATGGTGATTATAAAAAGAATTTTATAAATACTTTAAAATAATATTTCTTGGATCCAAATACCCAAGACCTATATTCATTCCACTGCGGTTATATCAATAAAATAAGCTTGACCTTGACCCCTTTTCATAATCTGAGGTACATTCCCATGATAATTGGGGAATTTATTTTCATACTTTCCTATATCCTTATAGTGGAACCATTAATATTCGAAAAATTACTTCTTAACAATGAAGTCATAAGCATGTTTTCTTATTTCCCCACACTATAAAAAAACAACTTTTTCTTTTAGAGAATGTACTAAGGTGTTTCCTTCCAAAAGAATCGCATTTTATAAAATAATTTTTCACTTATTATCTTTATCTGTCATTATATATTCCATAATTTTCTTCACTTTCTTTCCTTCAAACCTATAATACATGTAACATTCCTTATTTTACATGATATAACATGATATTATTTCCTTGTAATATGAGAATGTTTGGAAGACTAGCCCCCTTAAAAATTTTGGATTATGCCCATAAAAGAAATAATCAATATTTCTCTTTCGATTAGTCATATACTCTATAAAATATCTTACGAACCATGAAAACTTGGATTCATACATAGAAAAAATCTCATTCTTCTTTTTCTATTAGACTCATGAATTGTCTCTACAACATCTACTCATTATTCATGAGGAAAATATCTATTCATGAAAAGATCCCTAATATCATGCCACTACACGTTTGATACTTCCTCCTCTACCTTAGTACTTTGAATTAATGAAGATCATTATATGGAATCTCATGATGGATGATAAAATTCCATGGAAACCATATCCACTTAATTACTTACCAAGGCGATAAATATATTCTCTAAGAAAGTTATCCATTTCTCTACTATAATAGGATGTGTAGTCCCACTGAATAATGGAGGTTGTTTTCCCTTTAAGTGGTTTAATATCATTACACCACGTTATGGATCAGTAATATTATCCATAAAAGTTAGTTAATTAGTCATAACCTATGTCAATTGTCCCAATATAGTTATAATGTTTTTAGATCTAGGTGCATTTATAGCTCATCTCATTGCTCCAACTCCATCTTCATTATCCTTCCCAAGAGATAAATCCCTCTATGTATTACATTCCTTGATATTGTTCTTAAACAATTTTCTTGGATCCATTTTAAACTAATAGAGTATACTAGATTAGTTCATAACATTATAAAAAAAATGTATCAACTCAAAACTACTTAAAGTAAATTGAAGATTTTAGTATAACTAATCTCCAAATCAAACATTTTGTTTTATTGGATGTATTTAGAATTATATCATAGGGTTTCAATATCTATTTTTTATTTTTTAAAATCTAGTTCCCATTTTTTATACTAAATTTACTCTATTATCAACTATAAAGATGATGACCCTTAAATCCTAGAGTTGGTGGTTACTTTATTAAATTGGAATAATATAAAATTAATATCATCCTGAAGGACTGAGGAGTTTAGTTGTAGAGACCCATACTTGAAATACATAAAAATTACATTACTTTTTGGTATACTTAATACAATACAAAAACAGACGGCCAAATACTGTATTAGTTTAGTGTCTTTGGAAACACAGAACATAATCTTCTAATCATGGTGAAAGATCTTCAACATATCCCATAAAGATCTTCCCCTTTGGTTTTCTTACATAAAACATTCTTTATATCTTGGGGAAAACAAAACATAAAAAGGGTGAGCTCAAATTCTCAGTAAGGGTAAACATGGAGAACATAAAAACAATCTATAAACATTTGAACGTAAAAACATGAACATAAAACATCAAAATCTTGAGAAATGAAAAACATCATGGCAGTACATAAGTCATAGATCATAAAGGAAAATTAATCAGGATAAAATAAAACATTTATTTATGGAAAACCATTAATCACATGATATGATTTCCACAGTAGCCAAGGCATTTCTTCCAAGACCATCATAGTGGACAATGTCTATTACTGAACCGGGTTTACTTGCCATTCCAGCCCTGTATTACTAAACCATATTCACTTTCCATTCGATCAATGTCTATCTAATGAGATATAAATCTTTACCCAATGCATTGGAGGGAGATATAGGTCCCACCCATCTCATAATGAAATCATTCAAACTTGTGCCACAAAATAAACATAAATCATTCATCATAAACCAACGAATAAAATGGGTTTCATAAACATCATCCCATCACAATGTAATACATATAAAACAAATGGATATAATTTCATTGTAAGTAGAATAAAACCATATAAATAATAGAGAAGTTATACTTGAAACATAATCATACTAAATAATGTCATCTTAGATGGAAAATAGTTTGGACAAAACACTTGAAATGAATTCTTGAGGAAAATATCCTTTCTTCTTCAAAATCATTTTCCATTCACAAAATGCCATTAAATTTTAAAAGAAAAGTATTTTGGTGAAAATAATCATGAAATATTGTAGAGTAAACCTCATGAAAATTAGGTGTTATGAAATTTTAAAAATCCGTTCATTCCGTATAAGTTAAAAGAACATTCCCTCGTACTTTTACCAAAAAAGTCAAAAAGTACCACGTATGGTAAAAAACAAATATTCCTTATATAAAAAAATTAAAAGCCAAAAATGGGTAGAAATGAATTTAAACATACATGGAAGAATATTAAAAACTTTTTGAAAACATTTTTATGTATTGGGATGAAAAATATAACCCCAGTAAATACTTATGTATAAGCAATCTCGGATAAAAATAAGATTTGAAAAATTATCCCTTACCTTAGGTCCAATTTCATCCGTACGTGTCCTAAACTCCTCTATAGTGGGTTTAAAAATATTATTAACTTGTAACATAACCATAATAATATTTATTATATCATATATGATTCACTTATGACTTTATATTACCCGTTCTTTTGTAAATTTCATGTTAAAAGCAGCATTTTGGGTAAAATAATTTCATTTATCATACGTGTTTTGACTTGTTGTTCTTGATATTATTATTTATATCCTGATTTAATTAATTACAGAATTTAAAACATGATTTATATATAATATATATTCATAATATAAATATATATGATAGATCGATGAATGGAAGGAAATACACCGTTCATGGAGACGGTAGGTCGTACGTATTCATGAACGCTGTTTTCATTTCCTTATTGAATTGAATGAAATTATGTAAATGAAACATATATTTACGTCAATAAAGTATAATTATTATGTAATATATTTCATTATTGTTTATTATATATACTTTATAATCATACTTGAATGGTTAATAATGGAAAATGAATCTCATCGCGTTCGTATAAGACGGTAGTCTGTACGTACACACGAGCGACAATATCATACTTTTGATATTAAAATAGTATATAATTGGATGGTATATCATATATTCAGAATCATAATAATGTTATATTTATTATTTATATCATTTATACTCATTTTTATACCCATCCAAATGATGAAATGCTTGAATAACAAACTACTCCACGACGTGGAGACGGTAAGCCGTACGCACACATGTGTGGTGACTTTTTCTTTCATTGGATGGATAAAATAACTAATATGGTTGTACCATTTTTATAATAACATCAAAATATATAGAAGATAATGGATTTATTATTTTATAATGGAAACAAAAAAGAGGGAGTAAGTGGAAGAAGAAAGGAACTTGAAATAGGTGGTGAGATATTTACCTCTTCCTCGAGTTCTTCCTTTTGATTTGATGAAAAGGGATCCTTAGGTTAGATTTATGACTAAAAAAAGGCCTATATGTTGAAGTTAGGATAGTTGAGAGGGTACTTAGGCAGGTTTTTTCTGATCCAAATGGATTTGGAGGTGTGAATTTGAGAGAAGGGGGAGTGACCTTTTATAAGAGGGGTGAGGGGCACCTTAGAAAAAAATTCAAATATTATTTTATAATAAATCAACATTCGGTTCATAATGGCTCCAAAGTGACTTATGTCTAGGCTATGGTGGGTATGGGTCTACATCAATCAATAAATAGGTTTTAGACAAGTTTTAGTTTCCAGTTTAACCTTATCATCTAGATTTAACTCTACGTTAAATAATTTAACTTTTACCGTGTCTTCTTGTATTCTTACACTATATGGTTAACAAACATAATATAAACTACCAATAGAACCCCAATTGGTTCATTAATGTCATATATATTATTATATAAGTCATTTGGACGAACCTTATATTTTTAGGAATAAATTATCAATTAATAATTTAATATAAAAAAAAACCCTTTTATGTCAATTTTGAAACTATTTGGTATTTTGTTTTTTCTAAATTAATAACAGCATTATTAATACAATAAAAATTCATCTAACCAAGGTTCATATGTTATATTAACCTATAAAATTAGTGTAATTCATAAAAAGTCCCAAATTACATTTAATTGGGAATTTATAAATCAATTATGTTAGTATTTCATTAATAAGGTAATTACTGCATCATAATTATGTCATAAATAAATAAAATTATTTAATTTCTAAAAAATATAAATAAAATACTATTATGTAGGAAATATTTTCATCTTTATAATGAATATTCATAGTCAAATTTATCTTATGTATAACCCAATATTAAAAAAAATTACTTATTAAACATTGATTTTAACTATTTTAACTCTTCTTTAAATAAAATATAAATAAATGTCTTAATCTAATCCAAGTGGACCTAAATGGTCATATTTTATTCCTAATATTGCATTTGTCTGATCTAAACTTATCCAATAGAATTAGGACTTGTTTTAGGGTAATAATAATATCATCTGTATCCTTAATTACCCTATTTACTTTTAACCGTGGTAAATAAAAGTAAAAAGTTACTATTCACCAAAAATTATTTTTATATTACTGAACCACATTTTACTTACTAATATCAACTGTGTGTCTAGGATTTTTGAAATTTCACTCATAGAAGCTGTACAATTATGTTTTATGTAAATTTGAAAATTCTCCTAGGAGGTGGGTAAAAGATGGTGAAAAGTTCTATAAAAATATTTATATATCTAAAATTATTATAAATTGACTCCAATGAATTACATTTAAAATATAAAGATATTAGGTATCTATTTTGACCTAAAATAAATTCAAATAAAATAATTAATTATTTAAATAAAAATTCGGTTTTAAATAATAACTCATTGTTTTTTCACTATTCATCAAAAATTGAATGTTTTCAGAAAAATACCAAAAATTCACCCTAGGATAATTTCGATATTCCGAATCCAAAAATGATGTCCATTTTAAGGATAAAATTTATAAAATTTCAAAAAGTGGGTATTACTATTCCTAATGGCTAGTTTATATAATATTTTAATAACATATCATTGTTTAGTGAAACCCAATATTGGCTACTACACATGCTATCGAGGAAGGTCGCGATTATATGTAATGCAAGACAAGTCAAGGATACATGTAGTGAATGCTCCATTTGGGTTTGCGTATAACATAATCAAAACTTATTTCATTTATACATTAAACAAAATCTATACTAAATGTTGTGCAGAATAATTTCCACAAAATGAACTTGAAGTTGTGTGTAACACGAGCCAAGAATTGTGATGTGTATACTGAAAGCTAATATGGTGTTGTGTATAGTACAAGATAATCTTGGTGTGGTGTACAATAGAATACATCAACGAAATTAAAAAGAATTTATCTCATAAAATCTTGGGGTTTTACATTCTACACCCCTTAAAATGAATATCACCCTCGAAATTTGTCGGGGCTATAAATCATTTACTACTTGAAAGTTTTATTCCTAGAAACCCACATAGTAAAAAGGAATACTAAAACTTAATTTTAAAAAGTGAATAATGAAACATAACATTTACCTAAATTAACTCATCACTGGGTATCTACAGAGTTGACCATAAGTGAAAATATGGATATGGAAGAGAAATGTAACCATCATGTTCTGATGGAGAGTGGTAGATAACATGGCTATGAAAAATACAATAATCACAAAGCCACAAATTTTTGAGGATCTAAGGTACCATCTAGGACAATGTTTTTGGTTTTCAAGATCATTTCCCTAAAGTTGAAAAAATTTGAATTAGAAGAAATAATTAATTGATTTTGGTTTTCAACATCTCACCATTGGTCGTTCCTTGAACAATTTCCACTTCATCTCTTAATGAAATGAAGTTGAATTTGTTATTCGTGAAGTGTTAGTAGATCATGCGATAGAATTATAGGTCATTCCATCTATTTCAAACAAAATTTTTGCAAAAGTTATTAAATATACATAAGTCCATCTATGGTGAGATTAATCGTATATGGTTCCTAAAATGGACTTATACTTCATATATCATACCAATTAATAAAATAAAACTAATTTCTACTAAACAGGGACTTCTTGTAGGCCATTGGTAGGCAATAAAGGTATGTCGCACTTCTTTTAGGGGTTCTATTCTCACAACCATGTCCGACGCGATGGGTTGTCGCCCATCCTGCAGGTTGTTCTTTTTCTAAAACTACACTACTATAACATTCAATAAATAATATCAAAAACAAAGTTCTATCCTTAAACAATATTATCTTATGTCCAACATAATCCATTTCAAATATTTAGCCTTATCCAAAATACTTATATCCATGCTCATAGTATAAAGAACATGATTACTAGAAATGTCATCAATCAAGGATGTGAATATTATCATATATCCACCATATATCGTAAGATATATTTTGTTGATCACATTCCAAAAATGTGAATACCTTAATCTTGTATTATTTTGCAACATGAATTACCATAGAACTTTATTGGAAACATAAATGCTGTTGAAAGTTAACTCTTTCCACATACCAAAATACCAAAAACTCTTTATAATCAAACCATGATGTCACTTTGTCCTTATATCAGTCATGAGATCATTAATAATATCAAACATATTATTTTCTCCTTATCCCTTCATTATGCACATATCATCTGCTTTCTAAAAATATTTCAATCACTTTTCATGGTTACCGCTAACATATTCTTAAGGAAAACTAAAATGGACCAATACATATATATTCCAATATACCATTAAAGTACCTCAACAAAATTACTCTTGAATACAAATACATAAACACTTCAATCCATCCTATTCAATGATTTTCTGGGAATAAGAACTTCCTTGATTTAGAAGTAGCCTCTCAGGTCAAGGCATTGAGTTGGGTAATGACCATGTTCTCCACAGATAAGACATTGAACTCCATAACAGTTTGTCACCCTATGACCCTTCTCTCCACACAGATAACATCTTCCCCTCCATTTGATGTATTCATTAAGGTTCTTCATCCATTCTTTAGAAATATCAATCTTCCTTTCTCTATGCTCCTCAACATGAGAACATGAATAAAAGTCTATCTTCCTCTTATTTGATGAATTAGGAATACCACTAAAGTTCACCTTGTTAATAATATATCACGATGAATAATTAGACATAATCACAAAATCTTTCTTTATAGGCATTATGTAATTTCATTGCTCATAGTCACCAATTTTTCCATTGGATTCAATGTTGGCCGAATTACTTCGGCTTCCCTCCATTGACTTAAACCAAAAACCATGGTGTAAGAAACAATAAAAATAAAAATGAACTACATAATCATAAAAAGTTACTTATGGGATGTCTAACTTATCACAAAATCTTTAATCAATGACACCCTTGGTTCACCCTAGGTTATTCATGATCGTCAACATAATTCTAGGACTATATCCTATAGTTATAAAAACCCTTAGGAACATCCCTAGACATACCTTAGAAATATCTCTAGGGATCTCTCTAAAGTTTTTGCATCCTAGTTTCCAAAGGTTAACTAAAACTTTTCTCTGATACCAACTGTATAGACCCATACATGGCGTATATATACATTAAATTACTTTTGCAAAATACTTAATACAATACAAAAACAGACACCCAAAGACCGTATTATTTTAGTGTCTTTGGAAACTCAGAACATAATCTTCTAATCATGGTGAAAGATATTCAACATCTCCCATAAAGATATTCCACTTTGGTTTTCTTACCTAAATCCTTTCTTTATATCCTGGGGAAAAGAAAACATAAAAAGGGTGATCTCAAATGCTCAGTAAGGGTAAACATGTAGAACTTAAAAATAATCCATAAACATTTGAACGTAAAAACATCAACATAAAACATCAAAATCATGAGAAATGACATAAATATTTGCAGTACATAAGTCATAGATCGTAAAATAACATTAATCATGGTAAAATAAAACATGTAATTGTGGAAAACAATTAAGAACATTATATGATTTCCATAGTATCCAAGACATTACTTTCAATACCATCATAGTGGACAAAGTCCATTACTGAACCGGGTTTACTTGTTTTTCCAGTCCTATATTACTGAACCAGATTCACTTTCCGTTCTAGAGATGTCTATCTCATGAGATATAAATAATTACCCAATGAATTGGAGTGATATATAGGTCCCACCCATCTCATAATGAAATCATTCTAACTTGTGCCACAAAATAAACATAAATCATTCATCATAACCCAAAGAATAAAATGGGTTTCATAAACATCATACCATCACAACATAATCCATATAAAACAAATGGATATCATTTCATCATAAGAATAATAAAACCATAGAAATAAAAGAGACATTATACTTGAAACATAATCATAATCAATAATGTCATCTTAGATGGAAAATTGTTTTGACAAAACACTTGAAATGAATTCTTGAGGAAAATATCCTTTCTTCTTCAAAATCATTTTCTTTTCAAAAAATTCCATTCAATTTTAAAAGAAAATGATTTTTTTTAAAAAAATCATGAAATATTTTAGAGTATTCTTCATGAAAATTAGGCGTTATGAAACTGTAAAAATCTGTTCGTGTCGTATAAGTTAAAAAAACATTTTTCTCGTACTTTTACTGAAAAAGTCAAAAAGTATCTCGTATGGTAAACAAAAGAAAGATTCTTTCTATAATACGAAGTAAAAGCCAAAAGGGGTAAAAATGAATTTAAACATACATGGAAAAATATTAAACACTTTATGAAAACATTTTATGGACATGGATGAAAACTATGACACTAGTAAATACTTACGTATAAGTAATCTCGGATAAAAATGATATTTGAAAAATTATCCCTTACCTTTGGTCCAATTTCGTCCATACATGTCTAAAACTATTATATATTGGGTTTGAATGTATTATTACCTTGTAACATAGACATAATAATATTTATGATATCATATATGATTCACTTATGACTTTATATTACCCGTTCTTTTGTAAATTCCATGTTAAAGCAGCGTTTTGGGTAAAATCGTTTCATTTATCGCACGTGTTTTGACTTGTTGTTCTTGATATTATTACTTATATCCTGATTTAATTAATTCCAGAATATAAAAAATTATTTATATATAATATATATTGAGAATATAAATATATATGATAGATCGATAAATGGAAGGAAATACACCGTTCTTGGAGACGGTAGGCCGTACGTACGCTTGAACGCTGTTTTCATTTCCTTATTGAATTGAATGGAATTATGTAAATGAAACAAATATGTACATAAATACAGTATAATTATTATGTAATATATTTCATGGTTATTTATTATATATACGTTTTAATCATAGTTGAATGGTTAATCATGGAAAATGAATCTCATCGCTTTCGTGGAGACGGTAGTCCGTACGTACACACGAGCGACAATATCATTCTTTTGATATTAAAACAATATATAATTTGATGTTATATCATATATACAGAATAATCATTATTTTATATTTATTATTTTTATCATTTATACTCATTATCATTCCCATCCAAATGATGAAATGTTTGAATAACAAACTACACCACGAGGTGGAGACGGTAAGCTGTACGTACGCATGTGTGGTGAATTTTTCATTCATAGGATGGATAAAATAACTAATATGGTTGTAACACTTTTATAATAACATCACAATATATAGAATATATTGGAGTAATTATTTTAGAATGGAAACAACAAATAAGGAGGAAGTGGAAGAATAAAGGAACTTAAAATAGGTGGTGAGATATTTACCTCTTTCTCGGGTTCTTCCTTTTGATTTGATCAAAAGGCCCCCTTAGGTTGGGTTTATGACTAAATAAATGCCTCTATGATAAAGTTAGGATAGTTGAGAGGGTATTTGGGTAGGGTTTGGCCGAGCCAAATGGATTTGGATGTGTGAATTAGAGTGAAGGGGGAGTGCCCTTTTATAAGAGAGGTGAGGGGTACCTTAGGAAAAACTTAAAATATTATTTATTAATAAATTCATATTCGGTTTATAATGGCTCAAAAGTGACTTATTTCGAGTCTAGGGTGGATATGAGTCAAACTAATCTCATCCAATAGGTTTTAGATAAGTCTAGGTTACCATTTTAACCTTATCATCTATATTAAACTCTAAGTTAAATAATTTTACTTTTACAGTGTCTTCTTGTATTCTTACACTATATGGTTAATAAACTTACTATAAACTACCAATAGAATACCAATTGGTTCATTAATGTAATATAGATTATTATATAAGTCATTTGGATGGACCTTATATTTTTATGAATAGAATATCAATTAATAATTAAATATTTGTTTTTAAAACTCTTTTATGTCAATTTTGACACTATTTGGTATTTTGATTTTTCTAAATTAATAACAAAATTATTACTTAGAAAAAAATTATTATAATTAACACTAATATGTTATATTAACCTATAAATGTATTTTAATTCATAAAAGTATCAAATTACATTTATTTTGGTATTTATAATATCAATTATGTTAATATTTCATTAATAAGGTAATTACTGTATCATTATTGTGTAATAAATAAATTAAATTATTTAATGTCTAAAAAATATAAATAAAATACCATTATGTAGGAAATATATTTATCTTTCTAATGAATATTTATAGTCAAATTTATCTTATTTATAAACCTATATTAAAAAAATTTAGTTATTAAACATTGATTTTAACTATTTTAACTCTTCTTTAAATAAAATAAAAATAAATGTACCAATCTAATCCACATAGACCTAAATGGTAATATTTTATTCCTATGGTTGTTTTTGGCCGAACTACAGTTATCCAATAGAATTAGGACATGTTTTAGGGTAATAATAATATCATTTTTATCCTTAATTACCTGATTTACTTTTAACCGTGGAAAATAAAAGTAAAAAGTTACTATTCACCAAAAATTATTTTTATCTTATTGAACCAAATTTTACTTACTGATATAAACCATGTCTCTTGGATTTTTTAAATTCCACTCACATAAGTGGTGAAATTATGTTTTATGTAAATTTGCAAATTCTCTTAGGAGGTGGGTAAAAGACGGTGAAAAGTTCTATAAACATTTTTATATATGTAAAATTATAATAAATTGACTCCAATGAATTACATTGAAATTATATATATATTATGTATCTATTTTGACCTAAAATAAATTTAAATAAAATAAATAATTATTTAAATAAAAATTTAATTTTAAACGATAACTCAGTGTTTTTTCACTATTCATCAAAAATTGAAAGTTTTCAGAAAAATACCAAATATTCACCCTAGGCTAATTTCGATATTACGAATAAAAAAATGAAGTCCATTTTGAAATATAAAATTTATAAAATTTCCAATAGTTGGTATTAATATTCATAATGGCTAGTTTATATAATATTGTAATAACATATCGTTGTTTAGTGAAACCCTGTATTGCGTACTACAGACGCTATCAAGGAAGGTCGTTATTTCTTATAATGAAAGCCAAGTCAGGGCTCCGTGTAGTGAAAGATCCCTTTGGTGTTGCGTATAAAATAATCAAAACTTATTTCATTTATACATTAAACAAAATCTATACTTAATGTTGCAAAGAATAATTTCCACAAAACAAACTTGAAATTCTGTGTAACACGAGCCAAGAATTGTGTTGTGTATACTTCCAGATAATACGGTGTCATGTATAGTACATGAAAATCTTGGTGTAGTGTACAATAGAAGACATCAAAGAAATTAAAAAAAAAATATCTCATAAAATCTCAAGGTGATACATTAGTGGTTTTGGAAAACTATGAACCTTTCATTACAATTTAATATATAAAATAAAACACAATGAATTCTTTGATGACACTATTTTGCTCTTAAATTAACCCTGCATATCAATCATAATAAAATTTTGGGAATCTTGGGGAAAAATAAAACATAAGAATGGGGTGAGATTAGATGCTCATAAAGGGTTAATCATAATGTAATCTATCATAAATATTAATAAATAGTCATACAAATTTAGATAACTAAAATAAATTCCATTTAATCAATAACCTAACTCTGTTAGAAATATAGTATATACAAATGGTTTCAAACCGTTGTTATAGGCTGGAAAACCATTGGTATGACTTATAAAAACAATTTTTCAAACCATTGGCTAGTTAGGCATTCTGATAGGCCTGTACCAATGGTTCTACTTAAACTATTTGTATCAATATCTATAAATGTTAGTATCCCAACGGTTTCAGAAAAAAAATGTTGGTATATATTTATACCAATAGTTTATTAACGATTGGTATATAATATATTTTATCAGTTTAACAACATTTGTAAAACCATTAGACTAATGTTATACCAATGGTTCTAGTAAACCATTGGTAAATCCATGCATTTCAACACTATACTAATGGTTTAAAACTATTGGTACAGAGTTTTCCCTTAATTCTGCCCAACAGCCAGCCAAAATCCCCTCTATTTCATAAAAAGGCATATAACACCTAAAACAACACAAAAATGCACCTGAAATAGAATATAAAAACAATAGACTCTTTAAAACTTACCATGTACTATAACATAGTATTACAAATTTAAATATTCATATGACAACCACTCTTCCAACTAACCCATTTCAATTTATTTGGTGAAAACATCTCAAAAATTTTACTTTACTCAAAATGATCCCAATTATTTTATCATTGATTAGTAAATGGTGTATTATCTACTAGAAAATGACATTTTTAAAACATATTTATTAGTAAATGACATGATAAAATCTTATTTATTTTTTATAAAAGATGTTTTACTTCCTATGGGAGAATTATACATCCTTTTCGGTGTTATTATTATTGATTTATAAGATTATTATTTAGAACCCTAATAATTTTTTAGAATAGGTTATTGATGACACATACTGATTTTTTAGATGGATTTAAATAATGTTTTGTAATGAAATTTATTATAATGCTTACTCAAAGAGAAATTGAAGAAACCATCCATGAATATATGGATGAAGGGAGCCATCATCATCACCCCGATGGTGAGAGACCAACCACCTATAGAATGTGGGATTGAGATCGGATCAAACTGGTGTCCCAAAATGTAATGAATCAAAAATAAAATGAATCAATGTAAGATGACTAATAAGTGGTATAATGACAATGAATAAGCTCATGTTATTCATCCAAGAGTATCGGTGTATGCTTTGGTAGATCTTGTGACTCATATAAGGTTCACCGGGTAGTGGGAAGGGACATTGGTTATCCATTGGGAGTCTAATAGACATAAATGTTATAGAATGGCTATCCATAATGTTGTAAAATGATTTGTATATATCAACTTCCACATGAAATTACATGAGTATTGGAATAGTTCAAACCACTATATCTCTGAAAATATGTCATGAAACAACGAGAGGGTGATAAGAGGATAACATGGAAGGGGGTACTAAGAGGGTCTATGGACATTGGTGGTTTTGGTAGGGAGGGTGGTGCATTTTGGAGGGTTTTATGGATAAGGATGAGTAGGGTTGTGAATTATATTGGACTGCATGTAAAAAAAGAATTCATAGAATCCAAATATAGATAAATAAATAAAGATACAATTAACACCACTGACCTAATCAATACATTGAATGTAGAATCATATATTAAAGATCAAAATAATCTAATTAATTTATAAAAAAAGATGACAATATATTGGTATAAGGTTCTATGATTAAAACTATATATTATTCATTCTACCAAAGAAAATCATAATTTGACATACCTAATCACACATATATTCAATCACAACCAATCATCAAACATCAAATGTTAGAAATATCATAAAAAAATGTTAGCAGATCAATTTTTAATTCATCTCCATCACCATAACTATCATCACCATCATCAACAGACTCATTCTCATCCTCATACTCCTCCTTTCCCCTGTCATCATCCACGTCCTCATCCCCATCCTCATCCTTGGCCTCATCCTCAACCACATCCTCGTCCTCTTCCTAACCCTCATCCTCTACCTCAGCCTCTGACTCTACATCGGTCTCAGCATCAGCTGCTTCCTCGCCATCGTCATTTACAGGAATAAAATTATCTCAAACACTACTAGAACTACCTCTTCATTCACTATATATTGAATGCATCTATGACATATATTAATCACAAGATATGATGACCTTTGGTAGAGGTGCTGGACATAAAACATTCATCAGTTTCATAAATTCAGTGTTTTCCCTAGAAGACCATTCTTCCACCTATGCATCCCTTTATTCAGCTTGTTCTACTTGTTCCACAACCTATTCAAACACGGTGGCACTAAAATTGGTAACTGAATAGGTCCAAAACCTCATTGGTGCTATAATTTTCCTAGGTCGAAATCATACTCTGCTAACGTACTCATCTCCCAACACCTGATGTAAGTGAGCATTTGGCCCAAAATTTTCTTGTTCATGGGCATCAAGGGCCTCTATATCTTCTCATTACCAATATAAATAAATTATTAAGTTACAAAATAGACATTAAATTTTGAAATCAAAAAATTAAAACCTACAATATTATAATGTGTCGGTTCATTAATAGCACTTCCATCTATTTTCATTTTACTCGAGAAAAACATTTTTGCTCGAGGTATACATCCTTAAATATTCGAAACCTGCCTCTATAATAAAATGGAGTGTGGGAAACCATAATAAAAAATAGGTTATCAATAATGAATTTCATGAATTAAATTATATGATAACTTTATGAATCAAATAAAATATAGAGAAAAACTAGAATGTTCAATGCCTAATGAAAAATTATAAACAACTATCGTACCCTCTTTATCTCATGATATGACATCGTAATACACCCCAATGTATGAAGGTATTTTTTAGAATCAATTTTTTATTTCTGGATGATTCCTAAATGAAATTCAATAATTACAAATATGTTAATAATTAAAAAAATGATATTTTCATTTAAATGCCTAAAATGTTATTAATACCATAAAATTGATATTCGTCCAATGAGTAATCATTTTATAATACTATTCTATCATACAATAATCCATGACAGGTGCCTCCTCTAACTCTATGCCAACTCTATCATGCCAACCAATATACAACTCATGCCTATAGGCTCTCCAATTCTTACCAAACTCCTTTAGACATGATGGCCATCCCCGCTCACCATCAATAAAATTAAACCAGAGCTGACAACAAAATATTAATTCATATAAATAAAGAAAATAATATTACATTAAATACAACATATTTTTTTACCCATATTTGTTCCCAAGAATTATCCTTGACTTTTTTTGGAAATTACCTCCATGAGATCGTGATGACATGAATGATGTCGGAGTATTTGGAGAGCGTCACCAAAAAAAATCTCCGACATTGATGCCTCATTTTTGGGATAATTATGTTCTCTTTATTTTAGTCCACCATAAACTGCATGTAACAGTTCTACATTTTACTCATGCAAAAATTCCCCTGACCCCGTCTCTTACCAGTAGATGTTTATATTATGATATAAAAACAAATATGATATTAATACATGTTATACTGAGAAAAAATTATGGTAATTTTTTTGGTTCTAAAATATACCTTCGGTAGTCTGCTCAATGGGAACCTATGGATCCTCTACCACTGAAGGAACACCATACTGTACTAGTGGATTGGGTCAAAGTGCATACTCCAAAGGCACAGACTATGTTAGAGTAGGATTTGACGAATGAATGTAGAAGCCCATAAAAAAAGAAGTATATGGTAAAAAAGTTGTAATGGATGATAGAACAACTGCATAATATGGATGAGGAGTGGAATTCATCGTGGGATATAGTAAATATTGGTGAGGAGGGTGAGATGTGATGGGTGTTGAGAAAATGGGAGGTCTAAATATCACATGTGTCCCTAACGACACAACATGATCAGAATGTGTGGAATATGGTATGTCAATGGGAGGTCTATGGTCAAAATGTGTATGCTGGATGGAGCACCAAGCCCTCATACCACCCCCATACCATCAACCCATGTACTGGGATGACTATTAGGCTTCTCATTGCATAACTGGCACCTAAGTGGTGGATCCAGCATAAAATTTCAAAATTAATCACATGAAAGTATATCTTATTGATATATATATATATATATATGTATATAATAAAATACTCATAATAGAACTAATTTAGGAATTCCCATCTCCACCATATAACAGTTATTGTCCGTCATATTTTTTCTTCGTAGACCCTCATGTGGTATCATTTCAATAATTTGAAAATTTTTTTGAATGTAATTAGAAAAGGATAACTACTATGTGACAAAAAATTGAGACATGGCTTATTTGTCATAGTTCACTTGGTTCATATTTTCTATTTGGTAATTTAGTTATTTTTTGTTAGGTCATTATTTTAATTAGTTTTGATTTTTAAAACAATTATATTAAAATGACCAATTCAATTCATCTATTTTTTTCTTAAAAATTGACTGTTTTGTTTTTTTGTTTGGTAGGTAGGAATAAAATTTAATTCAATATTATAAAATACATCTCGAAGATTTCTTCAACCAGTAAATATTTCAAATGACATGAAGGTCTAGTTTGATACAAAATATTTGTAATAAATAGTAAATAAAATTTTATAGTACAAAACTCAAAAAATCAAGTCGAGCTAAACCAACATAATTGAGAACACAGAAGAATGATTTTATATATTTCCCACCACAACTTTAGGTTCACTATAAACTCTAGAAATTTAAGTATTGGAGTCATCATCAGTAATAAATTTACCAAGGCCAATGGGAGTAGGGATTGTGTCAATTCTATCGTCACCATAATAAAAAATATGTCATGGGATTACATCAATAATGAACCCAAATTCAGGTCAAATATGATCCTTGACATAAGAAGCCTGGTTCAACTTTGATTCCAATACACATGGTTCATCAGAAATAAGATTCTGAGTCAAGTCAGTAACTTTAAATCCACAATCATAAATAAAGGTTCTCTGCCTCGTCATCGAATAAAACCACTGAAATTTGATCATAGTGACTCGACCATGAGAGTAATAATCAATTATTTTTTTTATGGACTCCATAATCAATATATTATCAAAATGATTTTTATTATCTGATTCACTGGTGTAACCATCTGTTTTGGAAATTAGCATAACACCATCACATTGGGTTTTCATATTCTTTTCTCATTCAGTGATAATAAATTTGTACCTGTTGATCATAATTGATTTAAATTCCTGAACAATGGTAATATAAACAAAATCCAAAGCTATTATTTCCACAGTGAAAATTTCAGTAGGAAAACATGATACCAGAAATATATATGAATATTAATCTTAATTTAATATTGATTTTATTTATTTATTGCTTCAATATTTCTACATTTAATTTCAAACAACCAGAAAACTATTTAGTATAAAAAGTCTCTCGCTTTCTCAATGATAAAGAATTATTCTTTCTATTTATCATTTCTTTACGATTCCTATAGATAAAAATAGAAACCTTTTAATAGATATTTTCAATTATAATAGTTGATATAAGATATCAATGTTAAATTTAGTTACTTGATGTAGCCATTGAACAAATAACAGTTGAACAACACTGTCTGATGTGCCATCTCCCACTCTTCAAGACTTAATTTAGTCAATGTATATGATCCATGAATTCCTCTTTTTTGAGGAAGTGATGGAAAACTAGTTTGAATGTTCTCATACATTTATTTTTCATTTTTCAATGGTCTATTCATTTTCGTAGTTAGATCAGACAAATACATTGAGTAGAATTCCATACATTCTTCAGGCAAGTAACCATTCATGATAGAACCTTGAAGATGATTCCTATTTCTAACGTAATATTTCAATGTGTAGATATTTCATTCTATTGGATACATCTAAATAAAGATATAAGTTTTTTGTGAAGTATTTTGGTTGGAAAATGGATATTCAAAAGCAACATTCATGTTAAAAATAATGGAGGAAATATTTTCTCTAACATACAAAAATTTTATGGTGTCTCCACCAACATTTTTTGGAGGAATTAAATGGATAACTTCTTATCTCAAAGATCTCTAAACCAATGGAACATCCAAATAACTGATACCCTTACATTATTGGACAAAAGATGGAATATTTCTATTGGAATCAACTCATGCTGAAAGACTTGATAAGCATGATTCTTTAAATATTTAAACATCAAATCCCTTATATTGAACATTTCTAATATATTCCTTGAATAGGAATCAAGATCTTTAATAGTCTATAGTACTTATTGAAATTGATTTTTTTCTGTAGGTTTCATCACATAAGAAGCATGTGGTACTGTCCATTTATTTTCACTAATACACAGAAGATGAAATTTTGGTCTGATCCCCCAATGCACCATGTCACATAGAGTTATAAAATAATTTTTTCTTTACTTTGATATTTATAATAATTGAAACCAACATTTCACATATATTCTTTTTAATGTGAATTACGTCTAAGAAATGGTGTAACAAATTGGTTGACCAATAAGGAAACTCAAAGAAGATACTCCTCTTATTCCAATTGTAATTGGTATCATTGGAAACATTCTTCCTCATTCTAGATATCATTTGAACCTTCCTGAATGAAAACTGAAATATTTCAATTCATTAATAAAATCAGTTCCATACATACGCTGAGATGGATTGTTGGTCTCCATGGTATTGTCAAATCTTCGATGATTATTTCTATATGGATTGTCCACTGGAAAGAATAATTTATGTTCCATAAAACTAAAACTATGATGATATTTTTGTATTTTGGATCTATTTTTCATCATAAAAATAGGACACGATAGTTTTCCATTTGTGCTGGACCTAGACATCATTCCATAAGCATAAAAATCATTTATCTTCCACAGAAGAGAAACACAAATCTGAAATATGTATTTCGAATATGCATTATATGTTCTCACAACCACATCCCAATGAAGTTTCAACACTTTTATTAAATGTTTCATGTATACATAAATATCATTTCTGGGATCAGAAGGGCCATATATATGTGTACTTGTGAAATTGAAAGGTTTTTTCATACACAACCATGGGGAAAGGCTATAAATGTGTGTGAAAGTCAACATTTTACTATGCTAGGTAATTATATTCCTAAATGTATTAAAACCATCACATGGAAGACCCAATCTCACATTATGCACATTAGCTACAAAATCAAGATATAGAGCGTCAGATATCTGCCATGAAAATTCATTTGTAGTGTGAACCAACTCATCATTATTCTTCATTCTCTCAGTATCATGCAATAAAAATTTTATTGATATTCATCATACATGAAATGATTCTGGATTCTGGGGATCAATAAAATGTTCCACATTACTTTATGGGACACACAAGATGGTGTTCCATCAGATTTTGGCTTCCATCAGGATGTTTCACATTTTAGACATTCATTTATTTCAGAAGTTTCCTCCTAGAATAAGCTACAATCATTCGAGAAAAAATTAATTTGGTTTTTTGAAAATCCATGAAATTCAACTAAAATCCATGATATATAGTGGTCTAAGAGAATATCTATATCATTTGGAAGAAATTACATCATGAAGGTAATAATGTAATCAATGAAAGTATTAGAAATCACATACATGGTTTTCCCATGAAACTATATGATTAAAAATTCCCGATTTTTTAGTTTACTACATTGTCGATATACTTGAGTCATCACAACATCATTCAATTTTTTCACTCGGTCAACATCATAACTTTCATTGGAGGCATCATGTGTGCCCATATCAAAGTCTTTTGGGGTCGACATATTTTCATTATCTTGATGATGAATAAACAGAAACCGATCATATATAAATTTCTCTAATCTAGTCCTCTAATTTTGATCATTTACATTTTTAGATTCTATTTTTTCCCTATTGTGATACAACACATAGAAGGTTTTTTGAAAAACATATTTAATTATATGGTAGCTAACTTTTTCACAGCTCAACCAAGGTCTTCCAAAATAATTATAACATGGGTAGTGTTTGTGACCATTATAAAAAGCATTGTCAAATGGAAAATATAAAAATCTCTCCAAAATGTTTTTAATATTTCTTGAGATCCGATTTTTTTCATACATCCAACTTCAGTCTATTATTTTAGAAATTTTTAATAATTCATTTAGTAAAAAAAATAGTATACCAATGCATATTGTAATAAATTACCATTATAAGATGAATGTTAATACCCAATATAAAAACATCCCTTAGGGGAGTTATTTATATCAGGGGTATGGTCATGGACATTAAGAAGGACAATTGTATTTAGTGGATCTAATTATCAT
The DNA here is from genome assembly GCA_963277665.1 of Viscum album. NCBI lineage: Eukaryota > Viridiplantae > Streptophyta > Magnoliopsida > Santalales > Viscaceae > Viscum > Viscum album. The sequence goes on along the minus strand of OY728159.1, from coordinate 1,139,936,785 downwards.
ATTTTTTTGAGAGGGAAGTCAACCACTAGAGGCCCAATCTTGACCAAAACTACTATTTCTACTACTTATTTTGAAAATTGTTCAAATTATTTGTAAATATAGTCTTATTGTTTTAGAATTAATTTATCGTTAAAGTTATTTTACAGTTTCTTTCTCTCAATAAACTCATTTGGCATAATTCACACCATATTCATTATTTTCATGAGTGTCTTATTATAGATGTCAGCTATGAACTTTCATGGTGTGTCATGTTCCAAATGATTAATAGATTTTATGTCATCATCATGACGGGATAGATGAAAATAATTCACACTGATGTTGATTTTTATCGAATGAGAGTATCATTCATTTTACATAATGGATATAATTTTATGATGACATGCGAGTGGGAGGTTGATGTGTTTAAAGTAGAACTAGATTTGGGATAGATTGAATATATTATGTCACTTCTATAAAGATTGGATCTTGTGGTACAACCATCGTTATCCTTAAACAATTCTCCAAATGGTTTACCAATATCATAATGTCTTTTTAGAAAACTATTCAAGACTCCCTCTATGGAGAGAAATTTAATTTTATAAAAAATATTCTTATTATGTAACCCATATCAATTTCAACATATCATTTGACACTAGTTGAGTTGAGGTAAATAAAGTTTCTTCTTAAGGGGAAGGAGGTTGAATTCTTTATTTAACAGCACACATCACCCTATTAGTTTTTCTTGTGTTTATGCTAAATAATGTTAAACCATGTAACCATGATGAATTGATACACAATTTTGGGTATTTTTGAAAATTTTGAACAATTGTGTGGATCATAGTGGTTCTATATGAATGAATTATAGTGGGGGTATCTTCTTCCTAATGTTAGAGTGTGATATTTCAAAGACAACATTTAAGGGTCAATTCATAATGCATGAGTATCTTTTCAATTCTCTTAGGATAAAAAATTCTATAGTCGTATTTATATCTAACCAATGAAATAATGTCAATAAAGCTTAAAATTAAAATAAACCATGGATAAAATAGCTCATGATCATATTTAAGTCTTCAATATCAATAAAAATTATTCTATAAAGATGAATCACTTAAAAACCAAAAAAAAACCACATCCTAAAATGATATATGTCTTGTGTTCATAAAGGGATCATAATACAAATTGGGTAAAACAACGTAGATTACAGTGAAATCGAATGAAAAAAACTAAAATTAATGGAGTCATAAGACATAACTCAGTTATAATGAACCAATTTGAAGTGGAATGAAAAAAATACTTGAATCAAAGATAGATCACTAGTTGGGAAGTTGGGTTCAAAACCTAAATAGATCTCTCTTATGAAAAAATATTATAGATGGTGAAATTGCACCCAAGAAGTTGGGTTGATGCTTTAGAAGTAGGGTTTGTAGAAGGGGCCTCTATTTTAGGGAACATATTGGTTATGGATAGAGGAAGTTTTCTTGAGGGTTTTTGGGGATTTTTTATCCCAAATTTTTTTAAAAATCATTTTGATAGAGTGTATATCCCAATGGTTTGTGAAAACTATTGGGATAACTGTATGCAGATCAAGCCTTTGCCAATGGTTTTATAAAACCATTGGGAATTTATATTCCTATCCTAATGGTTTTCTCAAACCATTGAAAAAATACACCATATAGTGGTCCATACCAATGGTTTCAAGGAACCATTGGTATATGTTCCTTATACCAATGATTATTTTGAAAATTTGGGATAAATGTGTTGGTATTGGTGGGAGTTCTACCAGTGTAAGTTTATTATGGAAAAAATAAAAGAGGATCAAATAATAACATATAAATAATAAAATTAGCTTAAAAATAACCATTTATAATTTACTAATAAACTAATGAAATGGAAATAAATAACTAATCCCATAACTAAGGAATACATAATTCATGATATCATAAACATACAATCAAGGATTCTCCCAAGACACCATACATAAACTTGTATTACATCAGCCAATACTCAATCTAGTTAGTCTCATGATACCTAAAAATTCCTCAAAAGGATATAGAGATCCCAACCCATTAATTAATAAGTCTAATGAATTAATCATATAAAAAGGGGAATCATAATAAATATATAAATTTGTATTGAAACTATAACTTTAAATGTAAGTAACTTTCCCCAATCATTAAACGTAATTACAAACTATCCAAAGTAATATGTTGAAGGGTATAAAAATAGCACATACCTATTTAAACTAATAATAAACCATTCAATAATATATGAAAGATGGTTTCACAAGATATCAACCTCAAGGAAGAATATGATTCAATAAATGATGTCGACATAGATGAAAATACATTAAATGAGATCAAAAAAAAATTCATGACGTATACACTCTCTTGCAATTTTAATATCACTATGTTTAAAACACCAAGATATAATAAAACGAATAATTTTCATTTAAGATATCCATTTATCCTTTTAAATTTAACTGGAACACATTAAGACCTATTTTGGTGAGAAAATCCTCTCAAGCCATATAAGTATAAAAAACCTATCTTCCGTAATTTTTTGATAAAGTCTCAAAGAACCTTGTTTAGAAAAAATACATTGAAAACCATTTTTTAAAATGTCAAAAGTGAGTAAAAATGAATTATAACAATCATTTATGAATATTAAAAGAAATATTTTGGAAACAATTATAGAAAATATGTACTTGGATGTATTTAGAGATACTTTAGAAAGGGTATTTTATTAAAATAATGTTTCTTAAAAATATCATATTATTGAAGCGACTCTTAATAAAATGAATCAATTATTAGTATGCACTGTAAATAGACATTATAATTTTAATAAAACATAAGGTAATCCAAATTCATTTAACATAGAATCATAGCATGAAAAAAATCAACGAAGTATAAATTTAACCCAATGAATGGAAATTGAGTTAATAAATCCCTTAACACTTGTAATCAAAGAATCATATGCCCATTAAAAGTAAGAATTATAAAATAAAACATTAATTAAATAAAGAAATCTAGATTCATTATATGATACATCAAATGGATTTATATATTTTATACAAAATAAATTAGTGGTGAAAAGGATATATATCTCATAGAAGTAAAAGTGTTATGAGAAACACTTAACTAACGCTTAACATTATTTTTTCATACTTTAATAATATTTATAATGGTTTAAATAATGTTATTAATTCATTTTAATACTATATTATTATTCTAAATACCCTATGTGATATTTTTATAACTTCTTACCATTCGTTCATTGATAATGGTATATTATTTTCATTATTTAGGGTGTGTTAATTTCATGGTTTTAGGTTCATTACACTTGTTCATAATTATAGATGTTATTTTAAAATGTAAATAAAAAACCATACGTAAAATGATATGGTTTTAATAGACATTAATAACTTTAAATGGTCCCATATATCATTTTTCCTTTTATAGGGATGATTCATTTTATAAAAAGTTAGGAATAATGTTTAGTTTACTTTGGTGGGTTTTCCGACAATGATGAAATTTTTTCATTTAATATTATGTTTATATATTAGATCAAGATGATGAAATAATTTATAATATAATTATTAAAATATTATTTAACAATAATAATACTTTTATGACCATACTTGAAGATATTAATGGAAAACGAAAACAAATTATCATCCATTGGGATGGATAACCACCATAATTTGGATAATGGTTTCATTTCCTTGAATAATATGAGATAAGAAAATGTATGTATATAATATATTCCATTATAAATATAATATTATAGTATATACATTATAATGGATTTGTTATTATTTTAGGGATGAATGAGGCGAGGATAAGGTAGAGTAAGAAAGTAAATTAAGAGAGGTGGTTTGATAAAGTCACATCTTGAATATCATGTCCTTTCAGGGTCCCATAAAGATATCTGAATTTTTATTATGGTGATATTGTAAAGACATAGACATTTGAGCATTGTGGAGGAGTTGGTTTGGAATATATTTTAAGAGTTTACTATCTTGTTTGGAGAAATATGGTGGTGGTTAGTGGTATTTATAATTGGGGGTGGGTGGTTATACGTGATTAAATGATGATTGTTTGATATTTAAATACAACTACATTTGGGTGGGATTAATTCCAATAAATTTAATGATAATTAATATTTAAAAATATGGTTAAACATGAGAAAAACCTAAACCACCCATTTAATGTCATTGTTTCAAATAATCTTTTGAACTATGACTGTTGTTTTCCCTATATGAATATAAATTATTGGATTCTTTGAAGTGAGTTGAAGGGAATATATTTATTTTTTCATTGTTTTGATGTGAAATGATAAATGAACCTTTTTAAGGGTAGTTTTAAAATGTTTTAATGAAGTTAGGCTTTTATTAAGCATCTTAATATGTTTTAGAAGGTGTTTTTTAAAATTGTGAAAAGGTGTTTGAGGTTTTATTGAGATGTATATGGTTTTAAAGAATTAATGGGACCTTGGTAAATGATGAATAATTAAGGGTATTATAATTTGAATATTTTTTTATTAATATAGAAATGGTTTATTTACACATGGATTTGGAATGTTAGAATGATGCTCTACGTTCAGGATTTTGGGACGTTGGATTGGTGTTCCTCTCCTTTATATTGGGCCAACCAGACTGATGCTACAAGTACCCTAGTGTACTGTAGTTTGTGAAGCATGAAGTAATGATATTAAATCCCAGGGTATGTACACGTAGTTTCATACTATTACTGGGATGGTCTAACATATCATTCTGAATCCCAATTGGATACATGGACAGATGCTTCTTGTTTTCTGACATGTGACCCCAATAATAAATGGTTGGGATAGTTGGACATATGGTTTTGAATATCAGTTGGATACTTGGAATAATGCTCCTGATTTTACAACTAGTAATCCCTATGGTATATAGAATAGGATCTTGGTATGACTGTGGAATGTTTGATTAGTTTGGATGACATGTTGGGATTCAATGGTTTAAAAGTCTATTTAATAGATATTTAATCACGATACATGTTTATCTTACTACATGTTTTATTCATTACACCATTGGATCTCTATATACAATATTATTCATATTGGTATTTATTATAGACACAATAGGTGGTTTCCTACAGTGTTGTACTCACTGTGATCGGGTTTCCATGACACTTGTGTACATGAGAAGATACTACTAGTTTTCACGTGCAAGTTTAGGATAAGGACCCATATCGTGGTTTCGGTATTTCCTATAGGGCTAGAGCATGGGATTTCAAGACTGGGTTTCGACTCAGGACAATGTTGGGGATTTTTTTTGTTTTGGTATTTGGGTTCTTTTGTGGTATGAATTCTTAACATTTAATATATACATATCATTATTATATCATTTATCTCTTTGGTTATTATTAGAAAAATATATTTTTTCCATTTTCTATTTATAATGGTTGCCATATATATTGATATTATTTCAATTTTTTTACTATGATAAAAAGGTATAGTCTCCCCATTTCATCAATATAGACCTACACTACTAGTCAGCAACCTATGGTGTACAAGGAGGCATGCTTGAGGTCATGTGTTGATCTATCTTGTGGAAATAGATGGAGTGTCACCTATGATGATAAGTTACATGGATGTTTTCATTTCATAGGAGGGTGTTTATTTTAATGTTTTAGTAATTAATAAAATTAAGTTTCACCTTCCATCACTGGTGCTGAATATATGGCGGCTGAATCTTTTATAATCATTCGTTGGGGATGAAGCACACAAAACTAATTTAATTTTTCTTTTCACTCAATGTTGGATTATTTTTTATTGTAAATACCTCATATCATTTAAACCAAAAAATCACTCACATTTGAATCACATTAAAATACGACACCACAATATTTAAGACTAAAAACAAAAATGAGATATTTGTATCATGCTTACTAGATCGTAAAAAATATTGATGAAATTTTCACTAAAATATATAATTTTGATAGATTTAATGATATTAAATAAAATATAGGATCGATCAATTAAATTCGATAAAAAGTAACGATTTCAATTTTTTATTCCTCTTGATATTGAAATAATACCTTGAGAAAGGGATATGAAATGATTTTTCTATAACTATGTTATCTTTTCTTGTTGGTGTGATATATTATCTACAAGTTTCTGAAATGAATATTATCTTAGAAAATTTTAAAATTTATTGGAATTATATCTAATAAAAGTTTCAATTTTTATTGATTATTAATGTAAATTAACTTGAGAAATGTATAATTTATTTCTTGAGTTAATATTGCATGAGGAGCCCCTTATTTTATTTTGGAGTATAAATAAAATATGTATGTGTATTATTATAGATATGGAATATCATAAACATTCCTATAAATATAATGCACTATTTTTTTTACGAGAATATTAATTATCTTACATATTCTAATTAACAACATGAATTCTCATGATAAATTTTAGTTTCAAAAATAATTAATTTATACATGATTTACCATTGAAAAAAATATAGTAGTTCTGTTCTCCTATATTGGAGTGTATTATTATTTCAATTTTACATATGAATTTTTTTATAAATTTATTTCATTCAATCTTTATCAGATGAAAATCATCTATAGTAATCAAAAGATAACATCTATTAGGTTAACTATTTTAATTTTTCATCATCTTTTTTAATATCTATCTCTTAATATATAAAACAATTCCAAATAGCGAGAAAGTTTTTCTTTATAATTTTTATGTTTTATCATATATTTTAAATAAATATTCAAAATTATAATGGTACGTGTGGTTTTATTATGAATTATAATAGGCGATGATATATTTAATAGGTATTATAGATGGTTTATTTACATGAATATTTTATCAATGTTCTCCATTGTTTAGTTTCACAAGGATTTTTATTTGTTTTTTATTTTTTTACATAAAAACGGTAAATATTTATGATAAGTTCTTTTGAATGGAAGGAATTTTTTTCTTTTATTCTAGTTTGGTGGAGAATTATTTAGATTTTCATTGAATAGATGGTATTTTTTTTCCATTCTAAAAATTTTGGCTAAAATTTTGATTTGTTATTTTCTGATGGAGGATAAATTATTTATGGGGGGGAATTATTTTAAAGGATAAATATTGGAGTTTTATAGAGATTTACTGTTACTAGAACTAATTTGTATATGATAATTTTTTTAGATGTTATTTCTAGAGTAGATTCATTGGACTTGACGAAAGAATTTCTTTTAAAATTCATATCAAACATACCTTTATAATAATTGGGTTTTTATTATCAAAATTATGGGATTATTGTGAAAATAAAAGTTTGCTGGTATATTTGGTTTTGATTTGTCACAAGAAAACTCATCTATCTTTTGATTTAAATAAGTGTTGGATAATAGAGTTCTTATGTGTGCATACTTATTTTCTATTAAAATTTTCCAATAAACTAAACTTATTATTACATATAAATTAAAATTCAAAAAAAAATATTGGAATATAGTGTTGAACTCAATAGATATTATAGATTAATATAATATCAATTTAAATATGGATTATTTAATCTACAGTATTTTCAACCAAACATAAAGCTCTCAAATTGTTTCCATATGTGTATTTTTTTAACAAAGAATATATATTATACTGAATACACCCCAAAGTTGTTCTTATAAGATAGTAATAAATACTAGATTCTATAATTGATCTATGTGAATCATCTCATTAATTTTTATTCAATTTTATTTGTTTTCCTAGTGAGGTGAACTGTGACCTTCACTAATTGAGATTGTATTATAAGGATCTTAGCTACATTATTATAAATTTTCTTTTTACATTTCTGTAAGATAGAGGAAATTTTGGGCTTGTAAAATTTTCTTTTTTGATCTAAGAGTTTTTTGTTCTTACAAGGAGTTAAATATGTTGCATCCATCATGTTTATAGTTGAATAATTCCAGTTTTTTAGACTTTTTTCCAATCATTGAAATCATATAGGGTCTCTTGATTTGATCATCCAAATAATTTTAGAAAGGTATACAATCAAATAATTTATTAGTTCCAAACAGGAATTAATCTATATGTTTAATATCCAAACACGTTCTTTTGGGAAATATATACCTTGTTTTAGGTTATTAAATCACATTCATATTTGTGATATAATATTTGTTGTATAATAATACCCTTTAAATGAAATAATTTTATTATAATTTATGATATAATAATACCCTTTAATGTGTTTAGGACTGTTATGAAGATCCTGGAGCATTGTTTTATCATTTATTTATTTATTATAAAATCTCACTTTGTATATTATTAAATTATTTTAGTTATTTAACTTCTTATTCATATTGTACCTACAAAAAAAACATTTCTCTATAAATTTATTGGCTAAAAAATCTTCCAGACAACTGATTAATTTGATTGGGAGAACATTTCATGCCATGTTTCAACATTAATTCACCCTTATTGATTTTTTACTTATATAATATTTTTGGAATACACATTATAAAAAACAATTGTCACAAGAAACTGAACAAAAAAAAAATGTAGTTCAAAGGAGGAATAAAAAACATCAAGAAATTACATTGGTTTTGTTGTGTGAATATTCTGTTGTGAAGATTTTTTTAGCTAAATCCATTAGTAATTATTGTTATACTGTAAGTTGAGTAATAATTCCCTCAGGTTAAAAAACTCGTTGTGATTTTTCAAATGACAGGATTTTAATAATCAGTTACTTTTTTAGAATGAAATGTGTTCATTTTGATTAATAAATATAATTTTTATAAATTAGATATAAAATCTAATGAATTTTTTATTTCAAGGTTTATAAATAATAATAGTGAAATGTTAATGGATATATACCATTGGATAAATGTTGCATATAATGTTTCGTGAAGATGATGCTTAAATTATGTAAAATTCCCTAGATTATTTAAAAAATACATATTGTTTATTTGAAATCCCAATTGTTTTATAAATGAACGCTAAACCAAATCCATCAGAACATATATTACTAGAAGCTAGGATAATAGAAATTACTCATCTAATTGATTTGGAACAACATTTATTTTTTAAATATAATTAATATGATCTTAATATATCATTTCTTTTAGAATATCACAATATATATTGATCAATTATTTAGCAATAAAATTTTATTAAAAAAAATGAATGGGAACATATTTAATACTTTTATCTTCTTGAATATAATGTCATATATTATTACTTGGGTAATGAGAGTTAGACAATTATTATTTAGGATTATCTTAATTAGTTCAAATGAAATAAATTTGGGACAATTTTTGAACATCCAAATGATATTATGGTAATATGAGCCAAAATGGATTTCTAGAAATCTGTTATTAGAATGAAAAAATTATTTGGAATACACCTACACTAGTTTTTGATACTTATTATTAGGAATAGGTTACTATGTATAGAGAAACATATACACTGTTTTCTATACCTAAATCAATCTAAACCATATTAGCATTTTAAAATATTCTAAACATCACTCTATTACAAATGGATTTAAATAGTTTCGTCTTTAATGGTTATGTTTAAAATGATATTTTTATTGAAAAATTAATGTTACAAATTTTCCATAACATGTTTTGAAATTTTCTAATTAACTTTATAGACATAAATTTTCCCTAAAAACCTAGTATAATTAATTTAAAATATCTTTCACTGAATAAAAATTTATTCAAGGAACAACATAAAATAATATTTTGTTCAAGAGTGTTTTAAATGAAAATATTATTATAAAAATATTTTATAGTGATATTATTTTATCTTCAAACTAAAAAATAATTATGGAAATTATTTTATAACTTAAGGAAATTTAATTTAAGATGAGTGGGGTCGGTAAAATTTATTACATTCATGGATTCTTAATAACTCATAGACATGAAGGAACTATTTTATGTCAAATTAATTGCATTAGCGATTTAATTAAATGTATTTATTTTAATTATGGTTTGATAATTAGTACTTTGGTATGTATATCATGTAAACACAAATATGATGAATATTAGAGACCAATAGATCTAAATTTATTAATAGAGATGATCAATAAATTTTTTTACTTTATAGCTAGTTGAATATACATTATGCACTATCTATGCTAATATGTGATATTATAATCCAATATAAAATAATACCATATGTAATTCCCTGACCCCAGAATCCTAGAGTCGGTGCATTATTATGTATGATTAGCATGATCACAAAAGATCAACTCTCTAAAGACCGATTTGTTTAGTAGCCTTGGAAGTACTAGAAACTTTCATAAGGTTTACATTACATCATAAAATGGAAAACTACAACAACTTTATTTCCATAGAAAACAATGAGATCCCATAGACTATCCCTATAGGTCAGTCATAATATATTTCTTCACATCCTGTGAAAATTAAAACATAGAAAGGGGTGATCTCAGATGCTCAGTAAGGATAACAATATAGCAGAAACTTTCATAAACAAGCATAACAATTTAAGGAAATATATAAGACTAAAATAGAATCCATTTAAACTTAAACTTCAGCCTAATATGGAAAAGATAAAATCAAATAATTCCATTTACTTATTCACATGTATATTATACTAGTCGAATAATCACTTGCAATATCAATAGACACTTTCATAATGATGGAATGTATAAAGCCAGACTTTCATAACAACAAAGTCAAGGCATTGTGCCAAGAATACAAATAAGATTTTTGTCAAGGCCTTGTTCCAAGAAAATTTTTAGTCTCGTGAGACCTACCGATTCATCAAGGAGCTATAGCGGGCTCCACCCGTCACTTACTAAGTCCCATGCATTCCTCATATAGAAAGGTCTAAACATATCATAAATATTTTTATTAAAACTAGAATACAAAATGTTGATACTTTTTCCATAATCCATAAATGGTATGAAAATAACACATCCACAATCAAACATATCACAAAACCATCAATACAACATGGAAGTTTTGTATCATAATAAATCAACTTCAAATAAGATTAAAATCCATCAAAGGATGTTGACATAGATGGAATCAAAACTTTTTTTGGAGAAATATCTATTACTATTTAGAAATCATTTAAAAGTATTATAATTATAAAAAAATTTTATTTTGAAAATATTCTTATAAGCTTTTAAGAGAAGCTTCGATGTTTTTATAGTGGTGGAAAATAGTAGCACCTGCCGTATAAGTTAAAAAACATTCTTCCCTTAATTTTGTCGAAAATGTCATAATGTACCTTGTTTGGAAAACGACAAAAAGATTCATTTCAAACCATTTTATATAAAGTCTAATAAGGGTATAAATGACTTTAACCCATAGACTAGTAAATAGTAAAAATGTTTTGAAATACATTATAATGAAACATGGATGTGGATGATACAGATGTCCCAGTAGATACATACGTAAAAACAACCTCAGATAATAAAGAGATTGTAAATTTTACCCTTGCCTTGTACTTTTCCTTGGTTGAAGGTAGATTAACCTCATGTATAATGGTGAAATAATTTTTATTAAATTATACAAGAATCATATACATTAACATGATATCATATATGGTATTTTAACATTTCTTTGTTAATAATATCTTAGTATTATCTTCGTTTTGGGTGTTAACTGATTCGTTTTCCTTTATATGATTTGTTACATAAGTAGTGTTTTTCAGGAGTAGGATGTATCTTATTCATATTCATAATGATATTAAGTCTTTAAACATTTTTTTAATCATCTAATTAAAATTAGTCTAGAATGGATACGATGGGGAATGAATCTCATCGCGTTCGTGGAGACGGTAATCCGTACGTACGCACGAGTGAAAATATCATTCATTTGATATGAAAATAATATTTAATTGGATTTTATATCATATATAAAGAATCATTATCATGTTATATTTATTATTTAAATCAATTATACATCATTATTACACCCCTCCAAATAATAATGTATTGAATAACAATTACACCACGACGTAGAGAAGGCAAGTCTTACATACGCACGTATGGTGACATGTCATTCAAAGGATGGATAGAATAATGAAAATTGTTGTACCATATTTATAATAACATCACATTATATAGAATATACTATATTTATTATTTTATAATGGAAACAACAAATAAATAGAAAGTGGAAGAAGAAATGAACTTGAAAGAGGTCAAGAAATATTTACCTCTTTTTCGGGTTATTCCATTTGATTTGATCAAAATGGATCTTTAGGATGGATTTCTGACTAAAATAAGGCCTCTAGGATTATGGGAGGACAGTTGAGAGGGTATTTGGATAGGGTTTGGCAGAGCCAAATGGCTTTGAAGGTGTTAATTATAGAGAATGGTGAGTTCCCTTTTATAAGAGGGGTGAGTGGCACCATGGGAAAAGCTAGAAATATTATATTATAATAAACTCCTTTTCGGTTTATAATGGCTCCAAAATGAATTATTTAAAGGATACGGTAGATATGGGTAGCAAAACCACTCACCCAATAATTTTTAGACAGGTTTGGGTCACTATATTAACTTTATCTTTTAGATTTAACTCTTAGTTAAATAGTTTGACATTTACCATGTCTCTTTGTATTTTTATATTATATGGTTAATAAACATACAACAAACTTCCATGAGAACCTCAAGTGGTTCATTAATGATACACCTCTAATTATATAACTTTTTTGGCCAAACATTATATTTTAAGGAATATAATATCAATTAATTTGTTTTAAAAACTCTTTTATGTCAATTTTGACAGTATTTGGTATTTTGTTTTTTCTAAATTTATAACAGAATTATTAGTTCGAAAAAAATTCATCTAACAAACCCTATCATGTCATATTAACCTAAAAAAGTAGTGGAATTCATAAAAAGTCTCAAATTACATTTATTTGGATATTTATAATATCAATTATTTTAATATTTCATTAATTAGGTAATCAATTCATCATCATTGTGTCATAAATAAATTAAATTATTTAATGTCTAAAAAATATAAATAAAATACTATTATGTAAAAAATAATATTTTTCTTTATAATGAATATTCATAATCGTATTTATCTTATGTGTAACTCTATATTAAAAATGGTTTAGTTATTAAACTCTGAATTTAACACTTTTAACTTTTGTTTGAATTAAATAATAATAAACATCCTAATCTAATCCAAGTAGACCTGAAGGATCATATTTTATTCCTAAGTTTGTTTTTGGTTGAATTATACATATCCAATAGAATTAGGACATGTGTTAGGGTAATAATAATATCCTTTTTACCCTTAATTACCCTATTTTCTTTTAACCGTGCTAAATAAAAGTAAAAAATTTCTATTCACCAAAAAATATTTTCATCTTATTGTACCACATTTTATTTACTGATATCAACCTTGTCTCTCACATTTTTTAAATTCAACTCATAGAAGTGGTAAAATTATGTTTTATGTAAATTTGCAAATGCTCCTAGGAGTTGAGTAAAAGTTGGTAAAAAGTACGATAAAATTTTTATATATCTAATATTATTATAAACTGACTCCAATGAATTAAATTGAGTTTATATAGGTATTATGTATCTATTCTGGACTAAAATAAATTTAAATAAAATAAATAATTATTTAAATAAAAATTTGGTTTTAAACAATAACTTAGTGTTTTTCACTATTCATCAAAAAATGAATGTTTTCAGAAAAACACCAAACTTCACCCAAAGATAATTTCGTTATTCAGAATTCAAAAATGAATTATTTCTTACTAATTTCAAAACATATAAGTTTCATTAATTAATTTAAAATTAATTACCGTTGTCAAAACCAAAACGCATATTTTTAAGAAATAATAACTATCAAATGATTGACACTTGTTTATGTCCAATTTCATGGCGAAATTACTTTCAATGACCATAATTGGATTAAATAGTAAAAATATAATATATTTATACTTAAAAACAATTAAAATATATAATTAAACACTCTAAATTATTTTGATTAAAAATGTTGTTTTTAGTTAAAATATAGTATTTTTAACTATTCGATGACTATTACTAGTTCATTCGAGGAATGATGGAGGAGCAAGAAAGGAAACCGCCGTCGCCGCATCCCGCAGTTTCGTCTGACCTAACTCACCCACGCAGTATCAATCTCCATTCTTTTGAGGCATTTCGACTCGCAAAACAGATTAGTTTAGCTCCAGAGGAGAAGAAGAAGGACCATGATGCCCCGAATAATCTAGCCTCCTTCAAGAGTTTCTCTGGAGGATCCTTCATACCTCTTGCAAATCGTGAGCCGCATCGAATAATAAGGAAAGGGTCAACAGCGCATGTATCGGCCTCTGAAGATGCAATAGCAACACGGATTGATCTATGCAAGCATTCATTTATCGGTCGCATCTCCGTAATGAAAGGTATGAAACCCTGGCGAACATCTGATCTTATCTCTCGGTTGGCTGATATTTGGGGATTCAACGAATTTAAATGTGTGTCCCTCGGTCGAGGTCTTTTTCATATCCTGTTTCCTTCTTCGGAGCTCAAAGGGAGAGCTTGGAGCATCGGGTCAATCAATCTCAGGCCAGGTACGCTTCGTCTTCACGAATGGAAATTGAGCTTCAATTTGCTTGATTTTAAGGATACCTGTGCACAAATATGGATAAAAATACATGGTCTTAACTGGGTTTTATGGCATGCTGAAATTTTATTCGATATTGCATATGCCATTGGGATTCCGATTAGAATGGATCAAGTAACAGAATCAGTAAGTTATGGCCACTTTGCTCGGGTCCTTGTAGAAGTTGATCTCAGTACTACTTTAATAGATAAGGTGATTCTATCTACTCAATAGGATGATATTTGTCTTAGAATTGAATATGAAAACACTCCTGCTTTTTGCTTTCCATGTCAAGTAATTGGACATGAATAATCTGCTTGTAGAAGAAATATTGTTTGTGACAACTGCCAACAAAAAGGGCATGACCTACAACACTGTAGGAATCTACCTAAACAGGGTACAACACAAAGCACAAAGCAGAATTTGAAAGCTGTTATCAATGGTACTGACCTTCTAAAGAAGTCTGATGAAAAGAAGGTTAAGTCTGCTGGAAAATCTCAATGGTCTCTTGAAGAAGAACCTAATGTCAAAAAGGGATGTTTTGAGGAACCCATCAAGAACAGATCTTCAACACAAAAACATAAGAGAGTTCTACTATCCTGGGCAGATCTGCGGGATGATATTCATCCATCCGTTTACGATAGTTCTGTTGTGGCAGATAATGGAGCCTCATTCAAAGATATTTTGACAAGGGGTCTCAAAGATGAGGATGATAATGAATCAATTGATAGCCTTGAGGCTCTGGAAACTGTTGCTCAAGAAGATGCAGACTCCTGCCTAATGCAAGAACAGATTTTGATCAATGCCAAAAGTAGAAGAGGCAAGGAAAAGATGGATCTTCCTGTCATAAGGAAATCTAAAGATAAGAAGGCGCTAAATGATGGTAACTATACTTCGGCAAATGAAAATTCAAAGGTACAACCCCAGGCCCCAAATGACAAAGACACCATTCTGTTTAAAGAAGATAGGGAAACATCTTTTCCTACAGCTCCCAACAACACTAATGTGGAGGTCTCCCCTCTGGAAGGTAATCCTAGATCCCATGTTAAACTCAACTCACTTCCTGGTCCTCCAACCAAGGAAGCTGTCCAAGCCCCCTCTCCTGAAATGCATGCGGACTCTCCCAAATTGACGGGAATAACAAATGACCAAGTGGCAGGATCTCCACATCCTTCACCAAGTTGTGGCGCCCCTATATCGCAAATACATAAAGTTATGAAAAATGTGAGTACCTATAATTCGTTTGACTTGCTTGCATCTGTTAGTAGTGATGAAGACAAGAAATCAATGAAAGATCGGGATGGAGTTAAGCATGTGAAAAATGATGTACCTTATGAGTTCCAAGATGATGGTGGAGGTCCCTGGATGCAGGAAAAGGCTGGGCGGAGAGGGAGGAATCCACGTGGCGGGGGTTCTCAGACATCTCATCACAGTATGAACACTCGCTCGCGAGTGCGCTGACTTTTTTTTATGCACTTGCATTGTTGTGTTTGCTCTTTTGTCTACACTTGTATGACTTTATTTTTAATAATAGGGGCCTGTGCGCCTCAAACCTTTAAAAAAATAGTATTTTTAACTATTCACCCAAATATGAAAGTTATTAGAAAAACACCAAAAATTTATTGAAACTGAATTCTTATGTCCCGATTCTAAAGAAGATGTTGATTCTTTCAAATTTAATATATAAAAGTTTCAAATATTGGATTTAAAGAAGGTTCTCCATTAAAAGGTGGTAAAATCGCATTTTTTGAAAAATAATTCTTTCATCTACAAAAATTAATTTGTTCTTACATTATGTATAAGAAACTAATAATATTGATTCTAAAATTATAAGGATTATATAAAGTTCAATATTCAGTTAATACTATTCATAACAACTTTTGAATGGCTAGTTTGGTAAGTCGTGGTTCGCTTGAACTCAGTGTTGCATGTAGTGCAAGTTATTGAATTACATTGAAGAAATAATGTACTATGAAATCTTGGGGTTTTACATTCTTCTCTCCTTCAATAAATTGCATCCTCACAATTTGAAATTGTTCTTCAAAAATAAAAGGTTGAAAATAGAAAATACGTTTGTGGGAAACCCCATATAGGAAATTGGGTAAATAAAATTTATTTTTAATAAGAGGAAAGGGGGAATGAAAAAGTCACCAAAAAATTATGATCGCGATTAGGAGAGCATTGGTGGCTATTAGAGACACATAATTGGATGAAAAATGTAAATATTTATTGGGAGTGATTTAGGTCATCAATCACAAACAAGTGTAAAATTGAGGGCCTCAAATCCATCAATCTATGATGATTTGAAATAATGAAAAAATTACCTTAACAATAATATCAAATTTCAAACTTAATCCATTCCAACATTTGGAGTTATCCAAAATACTTCTTTCCAAACACATAGTCCAAAATTTACAAGGATGTTAAACAAAATGAAGATCCTTTTTCCATGTAATAACATGTGAACACCTTCATCATTTATTATTTTAAAACATGGTAACACCCAGAATTACCATAAAACATTATTTATTACATTCATGCTCCCTTATCCATTATATAATACTGGTTATATTCCTTATATCCAAAATTTTTAATATACCAAAAATGATGAAAAAAAACAATTAATCAATTCCATGATAGTCAAGAATATCCAAAATAATATATCCAAATCAACCATCTATTACACCAAAATTACTACCTCAGTATCAGGACCATATTAAGGATTATCTTTCCTCCAACCACGTATTTTCAAAAAGGTTTAACTTTTTGTTGAGTCACTCTTCATAAAACCATATAATCTCAAATCCTAAAATGAAATAGTACTATAGTACAATACTTATTTATTTCCATAATTCATATAACTGGTATATCATTGATACAACACTTAAATGACATAATATTTTAACAACAACATAAGAACACTAGTCATTACTCTTTATCTGTGGTAGTATCATAAATTGATTATTATCCAATAGGATCATTTGAGGTATACTCGGATGATTTGGACATTGATTAATCTAGTGACCCAACTCTTTGTAGATGATGCATTGTACACATTAAACCTTTTTCTTATCCTTGAAATCACATACTTGGTGTCCCTTTTCACCACACTTATAACAAACTATCATTCCCTTCAAGAATTTACCAAGGTGATTCATTCCAAAATTATCACATATGTGAAAATCCTTCTTTTCCCTCTTCCCTTTATCCATCTATCTCTATTACATTATTTTCTTCTCTTGCTTCCCTTCAAAGCCATAGAACTCATAAAATTATTTACTCATCTAATTGACACATGATACTATTTCTTCTTATGTTGAGAATACATGGGAGACTATTTCCCTTCTAAGTTTTCTCTTAATACTGTGAAAGATATGGTCCTTCTTACTCTTTGGATCATACATATTGTTGGAGTTCACATTCCTTCAACTGGGTGCCATTTCTATACAATGGCATACACTAAGCCAGTTTATGAATTGTAATGAATAATTCCAAACTTGTAAAATACCTAACATAAATTGAAAAGTTTATGTATATAATCCACAATCATAAAAATATTTTCTTTGAGGAGGTATATACCTATAAATCCATCATAATGATTTGTAATGAAAACGATAATTATCCTAAGCATATCCCTCGGGAGTGTTGTAACCAAGAGTGCAGCAAGGCCCGTTGTAGTGCACTAGTTCATGTTTGACTCTACCTCAAATTAGTGTTTTCGGGTTTTACCCCATGGTACATTTATGCCAGAGCTTCCTCTACCTGCTCGTATCCAGATAGGGATGTATTTGTTTGGAAAACTCAGAAAATCTGTACGGTACCAAAATTCTAAGAAGTTCTTCTATGCTAATCCTCAACATATATCTTAGAGCTATGTGCTCTAATTAGCGTTTATCTAAATCTAGTTTCCATGGTTTGTATTAAACTTCCTCTGATACCAACTGAAATTCCCCAACCCCAGAAGTCCAGAGTCAGTGCATTATTATGTATCATTGGAATGATCAGAAAAGATCATGTATTGAAAGGCTCATTAGTTAAGTAGACTTGGAAGTACTAGATACATTCATCAGGTTTACATTAAATCCTAAAATGTAAAAATAAAAAACATTGTTTCCACAGACAACACTGAGATCCCATAGTCTGTCCCTACAGGTCATTCATAATATACTTATTCACATCCTGGGAAAAATAAAACATAGAAAGGGGTGAGCTCAGATGCTCAGTAAGGATAACAATATAGCAGAGACTTTCATAAATAAGCATAAACATTTAAGGAGATGTATAAGATTAAAACAAAAGCCTTTTAAACTTGAACTTCAGAATAATATGGAAAATATAAAGTTAAATAATTCCATTTACTTACTCATAAGGATATTCTACTAGTCGAATAGTCACATGTAATATCAATAACCACTTTCATAATAATGGAATGCATAATTTCAGACTTTCATAACCACATTGTCAAAGCCTTGTGCCAAGACTGCAAATAAGATTTTTGTCATGGCCTTGTTCCAAGACACTAGTTTTTCTCACGAGACCTACCGATGCATCGAGGAACCATAGCGGGCTCCACCCGTCACATACTAAGTCCAATGCATTCCTCATATGAAAAGGTTTAAACATATGATAAACATTCGAATTAAAACTAGAATATAAAATGTCAATACTTTATCCATAATCCATGAATGGTATAAAAATAAAACATCCACAATGAAACATATTACAAATCCTTCAATACAATATGGAAGTTTTGTATCATAATAAATCAACTTCAAATAAGCTTAAAATCCATCAAAGGCTGTTGACATAGATGAAATCAAAACCTTTTTTTAGATAAATATCTATTACTATTTTGAAATCATTTAAATGTCATATAATTATAAAATAAAACATTTATTTTCAAAATTTTCTTATAATCTTCTAAGGGAAACTTCTACATTGTTATAACGGTGGAAAATAGCCACACCCGCCGTATAAGTTAAAAAAACATTTTTACCTTAATTTTTTCGAAAATGTTATAAAGTACCTTGTTTAGAAAACGATGAAAAGAGTCATTTCAAACCATTTTATGAAAATTAAAATAAGGGTATAAATTAATTTAACCTATAGAATAGTAAATAGTAAAAATGTTTTGAAATACATTTTTAAGAAACATGGATGTGGATGATAAAGATGTCCTAGTAGATACTTACGTAAATACAACTTCGGATAATAAAGAGATTGTGAAATTAACCCTTACAATTTACTTTTCCTTCATCAAGGGTAGGTTAACCTCCGGTATAATTGTAATATAATTGTTATTAAATTATACAAGAATCATATATATTAATATGATATCATATATTATCTTTTAACATTTCTTTGTAAATAATATCTTAGTATTATCGTCATTTCAGGTGTTAACTGATTTGTTTTCCTTTATATGATTTGTTACATAAGTAATGTTTTTTATGGATAGGATGTATCTTATTCATATTTAGAATGATATTAAGTCTTTAAACATTATTTTTAATCATATAATGAAAATTAGTCTTGAATGGATACGATGGGAAATGAATCTCATCCTGTTCGTGGAGATGGTAATCCGTACGTATGCATGAGCGAAAATATCATTCTTTTGATATTAAAATAATATATAATTGGATATTATATCATATATAAAGAATAATTATCATGTGATATTTATTATTTACATCAATTAAATATCATTGTTATACCCATCCAATTAATAATGTATTGAATAACAATTACACCATGACGTGGAGACGGCAAGCCGTATGTACACACGTATAGTGAAGTGTTATTCAAAGGATGGGTAGAATAATGAAAATGGTTGCACCATATTTATAATAAAATAATAGTGTATAGAAGATACTGGAGTTATTATTTTATAATGGAAACAAAAATGAAAGAGGAAGTGGAAGAAGAAAGGAACTTTAAATAGGTGATGAAATATTTACCTCTTATTCAGGTTCTTCATTTTGATTTGATCAAAAGGGCTCATTAAGATGGATTTATGACTAAAGGAAGGCCTCTAGGATGAATGGGGGACATTTGAGAGGGTATTTGGGTAGGGGTTGGCCGAGCCAAATGGATTTGAAGGTGTTAATTAGAGATAAGGGGGAGTTCCCTTTTATAAGAGGGGTGGGGGGAACCTTAGGAAAATCTAGAAATATTATTTTATAATAAAATCATTTTCGGTGTCTAATGGCTCCAAAATGAATTATTTAGAGGGTAAGGTGGGTATGGGTCTAAAACCTCTAAAAAAGAGGTTTTATATAGTTCTGGGTCACTATATTAACTTTATCTTTTATATTTAACTCCGAGTTAAATAGTTTGACATTTACCACATCTCTTTGTATTTTTATATTATATTGTCAATAAACCTACTATAAACTTTCAAGAGAACCCCAAGTTGTTAATTAATGATTCACCTATCATTATATAAGTCTTTTGGCTGAGACTTAGATATTTAGGAATATAATATCAATTAATAATATAATATTTGTTTTAAAAACACTTTTATGTCAATTTTGACACTATTTGGTATTTTTTATTATAAATTCATAACAGCATTATTACTTCAAACTATATTCATCTAACCAACCCTAACATGTCATATTAACTTATAAAATTAGTGTAATTCAAAAAAAAATTCTCAAATTGCATTTATTTGGATATTTATAAAATCAATTAATTTAAAACTTCATTAATTAGGTAATCACTACATCATCATTGTGTCATTAATAAATTAAATTATTTAATGTTTAAAAAATATAATTAAAATAACATTATGTAGTAAATAGTTTTAGATTTATAATTAATATTTATTTTTGATTTTATCTTATGTTTAATCAAATATATAAAATAGTTTTGTTATTAAACTCTAAATTTAACACTTTTAACTCATCTTTGAATTAAATAACAATAAATGTCCTAATCTAATCCATGTGGACCTAAAGGATAATATTTTATTACTAAGGTTTTTTTTGGTCAAATTATACCTATCCAATAGAATTAGGACATGAGTTAGGTTATTAAAAATATCATTTTTACCCTTAATTACCCTATTAACTTTTAACCGTGGTAAATAAAAGAAAAAAGTTACTATTCACCGAAAATTATTTTCATCTTATTGAACCACATTTTACAAACTGATATCAACTATGTCTCTCTGATTTTTGAAATTAAACCTACAAAAGTAGTAAAATTAAATATTATGTAAATTTTCAAATGCTCTTAGGAGGTGGGTAAAAGATGGTAAACAGTTCGATAAAATTTTTATATATCTAAAATTATTATAAATTGACTCCAATTAATTAAATTAAATTTGTATAAGAATTATGAATCTATTTTGACCTAAAATAAATTTATTTATAATAAATAGTTATTTAAGTAAAAAGTATGTTCTAAACAATAACTCAGTGTTTTCACTGTTCATCAAAAATTGAATGTTTTTAGAAAAATTCCAAAAATCCACCCTAAGCTAATTTTGATATTCCGAATTCAAAAATTAATTCCATTTTACCAATTTCAAAACATATAAGTTTCATTAATTAATTTAAAATTAATTCCCGTTGTCAAAACAGAAAAGCGTATTTTTATGAAATGATAACTATTAAAAGATTGACACTTGTTTATGTCCAATTTCAAAGTGAAATTACTTACAATGACCATCATTGGATTAAATGGTAAAAATATAATCTCATTATACTTCCAAACAATTAAAATGTATAACTCATCACTATAAATTATTTTGATTAAAAATGTTGTTTTTAGTTAAAATATAGTATTTTTCACTAGTTATCCAAATATGAAATTTATCAGAAAAACATCAAAAATTTATTGAAACTAAATTATTATGTACCGATTCTAAAGAAGAAGTTTATATTGTCAAATTGAATATATAAAAGTTCCAAATATTGGATTTAAAAAAGCTTCTCCATTAAAAGGTGGTAAAATTTCATTTTTTGAAAAATACTTCATTCATCTGAAAAAAATTAATTTGTTCTTACATTATGTATAAGAAACTCATAATATGGATTCTAAAATTATATGGATTATATAAAGTTCTATATTCAATTAATACTATTCATAACCGCTTTTGAATAGCTAGTTAGGTAAGTCGTGGTGCGCTTGAACTCAGTGTTGCGTGTAGTGCAAGTTATTGAATTACATTTAAGAAATAACGTACTATAAAATCTTAGGGTGTTACACCATCAATATGTAATTAAATGTATCATCCACCATCTGAAAGTTACTTTAAAGCATGTTTTATTTTATTATTTTATAAATGAGATAACTCTTTGGAGTTACGTTAATGTTAAATTCAATGGTTTTATAACAGATCCAAAGATTACTTAAAAAACCTATCCCTTTCACGGTGAAGCTTTTATCTCCTAGTTCCACAAGAAACAACACTTTATTTTACATTTCACTACTACATCCAAATATGTGGTAACCAGATGTTTTTAATCATAGTTATTTTACATTCCTAATAGAACTAATTGGTTTTAGAAAGATATTTACTTAATCTTTCATTCTTTTTCATAGAATAAATACTATTTCATTCTCTAAGAACTAAGTACACTACTAAAAAGAATATTGAAAAAATAAATCACTTACATCATATTGACCACACAAAACATGTACCATGAATAAAAAATTAATTTGGATCAATTTTAGGGACAACCTACCAAGTAAATAACTTTTTGATTAACTCGCCAGGGGCTGGTAAATCTGGTTAGTCTGAATGTGCCCCATCTAAGCTCGCCCAAACCCACACCAACCACCCGGGTTCCTATATAAAGAAAAATTTTATCAATTAATTATAAAATTTACAATTAATTAATTAAACCAAACCCAACTCAATATAAAGTCATCAAATGCATCAGGCATCCCACGAACATCGGTTCATCAATCAATAATGTGTTGACCACCCATTGACCTATGAAGAACCTAATACCCCACCAGAAGAACCAATTAAACAATTAATTTTATTATAATATTGGTAATGAAAAAATGAAATAGAAAAATAGGGATATACCACATCATGCCTCTAAGAAACCAGTTGTATTAGCAATCTATGAATACCCTTGTATAAGGCTGTATGGAAGCCACATTTGATTCTAGTGATTCCAACATTTTTTGGTGGAATCTCCAAACAAAATCCAATCACGGAACCTATAAATTAATATAAAGGGAATAGAGTAACCAAACTCGAGGGACAAGGTAAAACATAGCTTAAATAAGTATTTAAAGCAAACAAAACTCATCATTTAAGATGATTATTGAATATAGGAAGTGGAGGGAGTACCCTAGTCACATGAGAGGAAACAAGTAGGGATATGGGTTTTCAACTATAATAAACCAAATGTTAGAATAATAATATTAATAATTTTAAACCCCCAATGGCTGTCTAATTGATTCAGGCAGTGTATCTTTCCACTGATAGTCCATATTAGCTTGATAGTTTATGTCTACTGGCTTTATGGTGGACACCTCATAGCCACCAAACCAACTGGAATGGTTGTTGTCTATCACGTGGCTATAGGATGTGACTATAACCACCTGTACTATCTTCTAATATTTCTTTATTCTCTTTACCACCTCCCAAGATAAAACCTCATCTAAAAACAAAATTTAGAGGATCAAAAAACATAATAATGCTCTTATAACCCTTTATTAAAAACTTATCTTTCCCACTAGTTAAAAAATTAAAATTCACTTGAATTTCTAAACCATTTGCTCCAAAAAGTTATAGTGACCCTCACTTAACAGGAATATATGTTCTATCATTTTTCCATAATACTTAATACATTACACAAATAAGTTAGCTATGTATTCTCCCACTAGGTTCTTCATGACTAGAACCCATCTAAGACACATAATACATAATACATAATACATATCTTCATTACCTAGGGAAAGAAAACATAAAATGGTGTGATATCATATGCTCAGTAATGGTAAACAAGGGATACATGAAAGCATAATCATGATCATAAGGTTATGAAAATGAGATCAGAATAGCAGAAGATTATACCCTAAAAATCAAAGAACATTAAAATGAATAATGGAATAATGATTAGCAGTTCATAAGAGAATAATCAAAGGGGAATAAATAGAATAACCCATGAAAGTATAACATAAAAATAATACATGGAAATATGTATGACATATAATAATATAAAGTTATTTCCATTGTAATGGCATAATTACAAGGCCATCTTAGTGGAATGGGTTCACTCCCCAAAATATCTCATTAGTCATGGTTCACTCCCATGACCATATTAGTAGTCAAGGTTCCTTCCCAAGACCATATTAGTGGTCAAATTTATTTACTTAACCTAGTTCACTCCAATTCCATTCATGTCCATCTCACAAGATATAAATCTTTTCCCAATGTATTGGAGGAAGGTATAGGTCCCAACCATCTCATAATTAATTCATAAATACGTGTGAAACAAGATCATAAAAAAACATCATATCATAACACATGAAATTAAAAGGGTATCATAATCATGTCATCATATCATATCATATGAAAAATAGGTTGGTTTCTAAATCATTTGATCAATGAATTACCTATGAAAATATGCATCTTTCATAAGATTATAACCCTTTAAAAAAACAGGCACCAAAAGAATATAAATCATGAATGATAAATAGGATCTATAAATCAAATGAGCTAGGGAATAGAAATGGGTTTCATGGACATATTACTATAAAAACATAAATTATTCAGAAAAAAATATCAATGGTACCCATGGATAATATTTTCAAAAAGGAATGAGTAACACCAAAAAATGTCATCATAAATTGGAAATAATTTTTAAATATCTTTTAAAAATTATTGAGGAAAATATCCTTTCTCCTTTGAAAAACGTTTCTTAAAATATAAAAAAATTTCAAAATCCATTTTCTTTGAAAATACCTTGAGGAAAATATAAAGAAATTTTTCGCAACCGTAAAAAAATTAAAATCCTTTTTTCTTGAAAATCAGATGAAAATATAATTTTAAAATCCTTTTTAAAACATTTTATAAAACAATATTTTTTACTAAAACATATTTTCAAACTAAGATAGAGAGAATTCCATATTTTCATAAAAATATTTTATTAATTATATTACGTACCAAAAAGTGGATAAAAGGTACTAATACAAGAAGATATAATGAATAACCAGAGGATACAAAATTTCATGAGTTTTCATGAGATATGTATCATAATATTTCATCAATTGAAACATAATCAAAAATAATCCCGATAAATGATGCAACTGTTCAAATAAACTCTTACCAATTTGGTAACATTGAATCAAACTCCCAATATAGTAATAACATTACATGAAACATATAATATCATTAAAATAATGGGTTCATGAAATACCATTTCAAGTGGATGTATATAAAAAGTATAATAATATAGGTGCACAATAAAACATGTGTATCAACGAGGAAAATTGAAAAAAAAATACCTTAATGATTTGGTGACCTTTAAATCATAAAACCCCATTAATAATATACATATAATGGAAATTAAAAATACACAAATCTAAGGATAAAAACTATATAATACTATTGGTTTTAAAATTCATGCCACTTGAGGTACAAATAATGTCATGACCGGTCCAAAGAAAAAAAGGACTCAACATTTTCCTTAAATCTATCCAAACCATCCCAAAGGGCTCATTTCATGAATAAATCTATGAGGTCGTCTTTCCATCATGATCGACAGTGTATGGGATGGACCCTATGCATGTATGATTAATCCTGATGCCTTAGCGGTGTCACATGTTCTCAGAGGCCTCTTTCGTGATTGCCACCTCGGCGATCTTTGCTACAGCATGACATACCCTTTGTAAGTCTGATTCATTCTAATGGAGGCCTTCCTCTCTATGACATCACTATTCTCCCTAGCCCTCTTTTCGAACACCCCATTTGTGTACCCCTCTACGAGTCTGACTATGTTCAACACTACCCGTTTGGCTCTGCGGCATCACCTCTTATTCACGGTGCCTGGATTTCCTCCATAGAAAGATATGTAACCATATTCCACCTTGGTTGCCTATAAATATTTCCCTCTTCTTTTAAACAATTGTTACTCCCCCTTTATACTTCTAAGCTCCCATTTTTAAATCACCTTTTTGAAACCAATAGACGGATCACCAAAGGTACTTGGCCTCTATGAGCTGTACCTCCTCATGTTCTTCATGACCTCCACCTATGGTGGAGATTCCCTTCGTGAAGGCATATGACTTCCATCAAAAAGTGAGTCCATTTGAGGTGCTCTAGGCTTCTCAAATAATAGATCATTCTCAAAGAACTCTCTAAATAAAGAGTCCTTTTCTAAGGTGAATCACTTCTCCATTGAGAACCTCCCTTTAGAAAGCTTCAGACCTTTACAAAAGACATCCTCTTCGCACGACATGAAAGATTCACAAAGGGTATCCTCTTCATAAAGAAATAAAGCATAATGAATTCCATCCACTTCATGAAGCCCTAAAGCTTCAAAAATCCCCTTTCTTCAAGGAATCCTTCTTTACAAACCCCTCACCCGTGTAGCCCTCTGGGCTTGTACGAAGTGATCTCAAGGTCCCTCGAGTGGTGTTTCATGTTTTTTTCCTACATTGTGCTTCTTCACATAGAACCACTAACATAAATTTCTTCTTCACATAGCCACACTAATGTGGACCCATAAATGGATCACTCCACAAAATTATTAATCCATTGAATTTCTCATGCCTTCCCTTCACGATGGGTTAATGTGGGCTAGTTATATAAGTCTTAGGGGTGAAGAGGAAGTCCTCATCATATGAGTTGTGGGACATTAAACTACCAAGCATTCACATCCTCAACACGTGACATTAAACTATGATCACCACATGGCTGAAAAGCACAAAAGGATCATGAAGGGTATGGACACGATTTCCCTCTCAGTCCCCCTCTCTCATTGTGTTATGTCACCATGTGCACCTCGAGAAGTCTCTATTTAAGGCCCGACCCCCTCTGATTGGGTTTTATAGGAACGAAAACAATATCTTCTTCATACATATGGATATCCTCCTCTCTCACCGGGCCTCCCTCCTGGAGTAAGTCCCAATTTTCCTCTCTCCCAGGTTGCTAGCAATGCGTAAACCCCACACTATCTGTCGCGGATTCATATTTTGTGACGTGACGGTCATGTCTATTTCAATATATTGTTTCTCACACCGAGCATAACTTACACAGGTTTAAATTAATCATCATCCATGACATCCTCTTTGGGCAGCCTTATCTTGTAATCCCCATGCCCCTTTGTTCTGAACTACATGGACTTCAATAATTTTCCTTTTCAAGAAAGGTACGTTGGAAGGATCCCCAAATTTCAAGGCCATCACCCATCTGTTTCGACCATCATCATGTTAGTTAATTCTCATCCAGCATGACATTTAACTACCTACCCCTTTTGTTCTACATGTAATTAAACTACGTGCTTTTGAACTACATGGGTTTTTATTCTTGTCTACTAGATAGGTTATATAGGATGCTTCCATGAGGTTCAACCCAAAATATTAGTAAACTTCAGTTTCCCCTTTCTGGGGACCCACATCCTTGGTCTACCCATTTGTGGTGTCAAACCATTTCCTGGACATCTAACCATGCTCAATCCCCACAGTCAACCCATTCTCTTCCAACCAATAGTGTCCCATATCTAATGGGCTCCTAACCATGCGTAATCCCCCAACATGTCTTTGGGTTTTTGTCCTCTGTGTATACCACGAGTCTATTCTACATTCATGAACTACATGAACCTTGATCATTTCTCTTTTTGAAAAAGGTACATAGGAAGCCTCATGAAGTTCAAGCCCATCTCCAATTTTCCATCCTAGAGTTTTCCTCAAGTCTTTGGGGTTCAGGAAGATCATTCCTTAATCTGGATGTTCCACATCTTTCAGATCCCATCCATGCATCCATTCTCATGAGACACCTCCTTTGGGGACTTATGTTACCATTATAGAACTACGTGGACTTTGATTACCCACCACAATGATATGAAGGAAAACTATTTGGGTTTCATTCCCTGTATATCCACCTTCACATTGTTTTTCGGTCCCATCCTCATTAACTTCATCCTTGGAAACATTATCCATATCAATCCAGACTTTACTTGGGCCTCCAAATCCCATTGAAATCATGCCATCCATATGGGCCGCTAACCACGCGTAAGACACATCATATCTACAGTTTTATGTCCTTTATATATACCCCTAGTCCATGCCCCACCCATTTGAACTACGTGGGTTTTGATATTTTTCTTCTACACAGAGTATATAGGAATCATTATTGAGCTGCAATCCTAACCAATGGAAATACTTAGTGTTCCCTTTGTGTGGACCCATCATCCTCTCTAATCATTCCTTTGTGGCATCCAAATAAGTCTTAATTTTGGGAAACATTACTTTTTGAGGAAATTCCATCTGGGTTATATCCATATTGGGCATTATGATTCATCCATCTCATAAACATTCTTGGTTCTCCCTTGTTGGGATGCACCCATCTGATCTGC
This sequence comes from Viscum album, assembly GCA_963277665.1. NCBI lineage: Eukaryota > Viridiplantae > Streptophyta > Magnoliopsida > Santalales > Viscaceae > Viscum > Viscum album. Next base: position 1,139,907,687 of record OY728159.1, on the reverse strand, counting down.
TTTTATCAGTTTTCCAATCAGTCTGATCCAACTCTTCTAGACATCAAACATGTGTTATACCCCATGTTAAACATGGTAAGTCAAGGAAAACCTCAGATAAATGCCTATGATATATCATTCCTATCATTTGACGTGGGACTCCATGATCTTCCGCACCCACGAGAAGCCCTATAATAAAAGAAAATCCAGGTGTACCAGTGCTTTGGCATCTAGACTTACCAACGACACCCAAAGGTGACTAATCTCCTAACCAAAGGTTTCTTCCCTGACTTGACCCCATGGAATATCCTGATAGAATCCGGGTAATTAACCAGCATCTATAAAGATATTCCATCGATAAGAGTTTCATGAAAAACATCGTAATGTTTAATGGAGAATTTGACTGGGTGACGAATTCCAATGAGGAATCCATGGAAGGAGGGACTGGAATCCAATCATCTTGTTTTAATCAGGGAACAAACATCTCTAAATAAGTGATGAATTCCTCCCTCTTTTGAAACATGGGATTACATGGCAACAATCAGTACATCCTCACAAATGATTTTCACCCTAGAAAAATCATTATAAACAGAAATGGTGAACCCGGTGTGAATGTATTATCCTAAAAATGGGGATTAGTATCATTTGTTTCATCACTAATAAATAATTTAACTAGATCCAGCTATCTGGTGCCAGGTTCTACCAATAAAATAGTTGTCCTGTCTTGAAACTCACCCAGATTTGGGGCAGTTAATCATTGGGAATATCAGTCTATGATGTTATTAGTGTGGATATTTTATCGAGTCGGGGATTAATAAATGATTTTAGGGAACTAGAAATTTATTTCATAATATCTGTACTAATGGATGAATTTTTATACTTTACATAACCCAATCCATAGCTATAGGAAACAGATCGCCTCCCACCCGCGAATGCAGGGGTAGGGGAAATTCCAACATGATAGTCTTAAATGACTTCATCTCTTCTGCAAAAACTTTGGCGACAATTGTAGTTAGGCTCCAATGCCCCATATCACCCTCTGAATTCATTCAATGAAGGTTTATTAAAACTATTGTCTGTCGATACGAATAGGAGGGGCTTATCTTGATAAAGGATATGGCTCATCAAGACATGGATGCCTCTGTGCCCTATCAATTCCACCACCCTAAGGATCACACAGGGAGCTTATGCTACCCACTCTAACATCTAAAATCTTTGAGAGCCTTTCATTAGAGTTCTCTTATGACTCACTCCCTTTCTGGAAGATATAAGGGATGTTCGAGTCCTCCCAGCAATGCCTTCAGCCAGGGAACCTCCGAGGAGGGATCACTCCTAGCTACATCAGTGTCACCAGTCTGTCCTAGAGACTGAAGAGATGGCGGTTTGTACCACTACATAGTCATCCGTAGCTTGACTAACCCAATGTAAACATTGGGTCAAAGCTTAGGAGGATTCATGTTAGGGGGAATCATCTTCCATGACATTCGTAAACCGAGCCACCACTAGAAGGCATTATTGGCCCCCTGTTATTGTTACGAAGTTGGGGCACTTCCCTTTCCCATAGTAGAGGAACTTACAAACCCAATATAGAGTGATGTACCATCCACCCCACATGAAGGTTGAGTTGACTCCTTCGGTCACCATTGCAAGCGGTGCCCATCGCGGGCTGACCTGCGATGATGACGTTCATTGAGAAGGTCCTCACTGTACCAGCGTCATACAAAGTGGAGGTCCTCCCTAATATCTCATACAACATGGAGGTCCTCCAAATTCCACCATCATCAGCCTGAGAAGAGGTCATCCCCGAATTTTAGACGATAAACACAAAGTTACTCCCCATTTCTTTAGTCTCAGGTATGAAAATTTCTTATACTTTCTAGGTTATCAACGCGACGATCCTCCTTTCTCTATCACCTACCATCTTGGAGGTCCTCCCTGTGTTCTCAAAAAATCTAATGAAGGCCCTCCTAGCTTCATCGACGACATTCATGAATGTATTTATCATATCTAGTATAGTGAGTAAGAAGGCCCTCCTCATACTAGAGTCTCCAGAGCCAGTCGACGCGGAGGCCCTCCTATGCTACGAACGACCACCATGAAGGTCCACCCCACGCACTTTCTATCTCCAGTAGAGGTCCTCCCCACTCTAAAACTTTCAACCATGGATATCCTACCCATGTTCAATTTGACATTTTCCCATGTGATCCTCACACCCCGACTTGTCTAGGATGAGGTCCTCCCCACTCAAGTACCAACATGAGAAGAGGTCATCCCTTCTCTAGTACCAACCTAAGCGTATTTCCTCCCTACTCTAGTAGAAACTCGTGTTGAGGTCCTCTCTATCTCAAAGAAATATCCCACCCTAAAGAATCGTCTGGGGGAATGGGGGAAGGTCATCATCACTAGAGGAAGGACCATAAGAAGCCTCAAATCACATTCAAACTCATCCGCTTTTTTAGATTTGGAAGGGGAATGTGAATCCATGATGGAACCTTCAACCTGATCCTCTGTGTTAGGGACTGGGGTAGGAACTAGGTGTATCAGATTTGTCCTCCAAGAAAGGGAGATGAACCCGATCCCTAAGCCCCTATGAAGATACATACAAGAGGAGAAATATTTGAGTCCTTTCTAGGGATTTTCCATGCAATCCTCTTTATTTTCAACATGATCATTATCTACCAAAACAATATATCACATAGAGTTTTTTAGGGACCAATAGATGATGAGAAATAGAGTGACCCACCACTGATGACCACAACACCAACATGGGAATCAATGTTCATTAGTCCCTCTTACATGGATATTATGGTGAAATCATTAAATTCTCTAGAAGAAACTTGAGATGTTGAAGTTTTTCATCATGGGCACTATACTCTCCAATGAAAAGTTCCCTATCACAATGGTCTTCTCCATTGCCATTATCGGTCCCACAACCACCCCAAGTCGATGTGTGAGGGAACCAAAGAATGGATATTGAGTCTAATTTTAGGTGTTTTTGCGACATTCTCATGGAGAATCATTTTTTTGAGATGTTCTGGCCAACTACAACTGAAACATTAAACATCCCAAAGCTACTCACCTGGGAAGAGGTTATGTGCTTCCTCCAAACCTTATGGACAACACACTCCCAACTTTGATACTGAGGGTTGGCCTACCCCAAGAGAGAGGAACAATTTGATGAAATCATCCAGCAATGCTGCTCGGTTGAGTTGGTTCCTCTCCCTGTTGCTCAGCACACCATTCTCTCAAGTAATCATCGAAATCTCCAACAACGATGCATTCAATATTTTTTTTTTGTGATTTGAAGAGTTTTTAAGGAGGTATCTCCACATGTCCATATTCATGTTTGGGGGTATTATGCTTCCTTGAACATAAGTCTTATCCAATGTCAGCCTGACATGCCGGGTGATATTGAGGACATGCCTCCAGGAATAGTCACAGTTAATCTGGAAGATCTTATAGCGGAGGAAATAGAGCTAGGACCCATTGAAGAGAAATTACCCCTAGGGTTTTGCCACACCTGTTGATCCTTTATGAATAGTTACACATCATTAAAGTTACTTTCATTGTCTTTCTGAACAATCTGAGTCATTGTCTATCAGTCGAGACCCGCTCAAGGGTGAGACACCCGCTGGAACTATTAAGCACTCTGACATGTCTTGATTAGTGTAGAAGAAAAAATAAAATTCTAAAAAGGTCGCGTTGCGTCAATAGCTCATAGAACAAAGGAAGATGTTTATCAATCTCCTCACCGACTACACCGCAGAATAGAGACCCAATTATGGTAACCAATAGAATGGGAAATAGGGGTAGGTAAAACCTCCCCCATCAAGTTTCCAATAGGTGATCTCGATAATCATGTCCATCAAGACATATTAAAGGCCATATATTATATCAAACAACCACAATATGCATCAAACAATTAGCCTGAGATATGATAGAATACTCCATGGTACCCATTTCATGTTCTTCTGGCCGCTCTACATGTCATTCCTTTAGCAGGCCCTAGGTTCATTCCATCAGCTACTCCCTAAGCCACTTGACCAACATACCATGTTGAAGAACCATCGAACACGTTGTTAGTCAGGATCCCGTTCTAAGAAAATAATCCTCATCTAGATGACCTGATGGAAAACCTCATTTCCCACCTTGAGGCTCTAGAAACCTGAAAAGTGACAATTCCAACTGACAACAATTCATATCCAGTATGGGTGGATGATATGGATGTGCCCCTGGCATGGGAATACTACCTTCTCCCCTTTCAATGGGATGGATGATCCATTATAGTATCTGGCCCACTTTATTTCAATGTATGAACCCATGCTAAGTACTCCAGCATAGTAGGATGCTGCTAAGAATTGGTGCTTCGTACAAACACTAGAAGGACCCATGTTTTTCTAGTACAACCAATTACTCATTGGGTCCATAGATAGTTGGCAGGATCCCTATAGGTAGTTTCTTTACCATTTTAGTTCAACCACCCGCAAGACTAAAATCACCAACCACTTCTCGTTAAAGAAAATGATACATGATCGAGTCATAGAATTTGTTGCTAGGTGGAAGTGGCTCACATATTCCCTCAATATGATTCAGACTCAAGATTAGATACTTACAATGTGTGTGGAAAATTTGAAGGCAGATCCAATACCTTCTCTCATCACTTAGAACTTTTCAGTTAGATTATGGTATTTCATTGAAAAATTTCAATTAATAAAGGATCCCTTGTAGAATTCCTAGATGTAATGCCTGTTGCCTCCCATAGCTCATGTGGGAAGAGATGCCAAGGGTAACACTGCTGATGTTTCACTAATAAAGGCCCCCAGGTAGCTATAATTGCTACCAGTAGAGCCACCTCTACATCCTCATCAAGGACCACAACCTCATGCACAACCTCTAACTCAGCAACGCCCACCATAGAATCACCAGTCGCCCCCTTTTCATGCAACACCACTGCCTAGGTGAGATAATCAGGTTCCACCACCTATCCATGATCCTTCAGTCCCACATCAGTACAAGGCTTTCAGGGATCCTTTCTAGGATTTTTAAAATTGGACCTACTCATTCAATGAGGTCTAGTGTACAAACTATTTCAAGAGTTATTTGGAAGAAGGGATCCTGTGATTTCCAAAATACAAGAGAACCGAAGAAATAGATCTCATTGATTACCCGAAATACTTCCCCTTTCAATGGTTTCTATGACACACCCACAAGAAGTACTATGTGTTCAAATAATGGCTTCAAGAATAGTCTGATTACAGCATAGTCAGATTGGGTCTAGCCCCGACATAGGTGGCATCTGTATTTATAAAGCATGGTAGCGATAATGAGGGTAAATGGAAGCACATCTCTACCCAAGGGACTTAGAAGTATATCTTCCAAATGGCACACAAGGAAATTTATCACACCCATGGTATTATTTGTGGCCATTAGAATATACTTGAGTCTTATGAAGTTTTCATACTACCTTCAGCAGATTCTTCCACATTGAGGTCTTAGCCTTTGTCCTCTCCAGAGAGAAAGTGTCAAAGATGCATGGGGAAGAAAAGCCCCCACATATTAAAAATCCATCCTCGTATACTTGGTGACTTCATGACCATAGATATGGGTATTCACCTAATAATTCAACCAAAATGGAAGAATTTTCCTGATATGATTAGTATTATGCCTCAGTGAACACCATAGAATAGTGTTTTCAACCAAGTCGTTCACACCACTGAGATCAGATAGCCGGCCCAGCACAGAGACTCGCACCTCTAACATTCTCACCATTCTTTGTTGGAATAAACCCACCTCCATTCGTATTTCTTTATTAGGGGGAGTCACCATGATCGTGCCAGGTCCAACCACAATCAGTTGTGGACAGATTCCAATAGTCTTTCCATTAGTTAGTGGTTACTCTATATGATCTGACTAGTGAAAAGTGGGACATTCCCACCATTATCCATGATCCGCCAGGTCAACCAGTAGTGCTCTTCATGCCTCCTACCACTGAGTGACCTCTTGGCAACAAAAATGTACCTCTAGCACAAAAGTATGATGTGATCAAGAAACTTTCTATTATTCTATTGAGGCTCTCGATCCTCAAGGATTTCTTCTTGTTAGTAGATATGTGTGAGGCCCTTGAGGAGTAATTAAGAACCCCCCTATAGTTTGAGATAGAGGTAACATCTGTAGAGGCCTTTTATGCTAAAGAGGCTATGCATCTATAGTGTCAGGCCATCATCTCATTCTCGAGAGAAGACAAAGGTTCTCCCATACATGGGAACACCTGCCTATTGTACATCACTATCTAGCTAAATGTTGTGGAGGACAGTCATTGTCTCGTCGACATAGGTTCGAAGATCAATCTTATCCAGAATCACTTAATCCATTGGTTAGGACTGTCTGAAACAGACTTGGATCACTCTGACAAGAATATTCAAGGTTAAGACAGGATAGAGTAGACACCTATTGGTAAAATTCGCTTGAAGACCCAAGTCAGTGGCCTGATTGTTAACAAATAGTTCAAGGTTTTCTCGTAGGACACCACATACAATGTGTTGATGGGTAGACCATGGATCCAACTATATGCAACAATCCCTTCATCAAATCACCAATACCTTATGTAATCCATCAATGATCGGGTGGGAATGCTCCAAGGTGATGTGTCTCCCATTTTTTCTTGTGAATCCCACTATTTTGATGATGACTACTACAAGATCAAGGGAAAGTGTATTCTGTGCAATGAGGTTGAACACACTAATGTTGCGGTCGACCCATGGACAGACATGGATACAGCCTACATTCTACCATTTCACCGATTGGAGGCCACTTTCCCTGACCTATGGCACTATTTTTTTCATCATTGGGATGATGGAAAAGATCATTCCCATGTGCAAAAAAAACACAAAAAGATCACTTCATACTCCAACAAGAATCAAGCTCGAGTGATCATAGAGCCCCTAACCCCTATAAGGTATCAGGATGTTCTCTACATGGAAACAACAATATGTTATACTTTCCTATTATTTCAGGATAGGTTTAACCGGATCAAACCGAAAGACCACTACTTCTTTGATATTACAATAATGTCCCATTGGGTCAAAGGCATGATGGAATCAGATCAATTGTTTTCATCACAGTGGTTTCAAAAGCACAAGGGTCCCCAAATTAAGATTCCACTTCCGCTCATGCTAGTACTAGAATCTGGACAGAGTCAGTCAAATCAAAGTAATTACCCCTAATGATGATCCTTCCTTTGTAGACAATGAAGATGATTTGTAAGATGCTCACCCCACATTCGTGGAAGGAATCTCCATTATGGTCGAAGAGTTGGTATAAGTTAACCTTGAAACTGAGGCAGATCTGAAACCAAAACTGATCAATGTAGAAATGACTAAAAAAGAGCAAAAATGATACATGAATTTCCTAATGTAGCATCGGGATGTATTTTATTAGATCTATTTGGAGATGTCAGGACTGGATCCTCAGGCTTCCATCCACCACATTGGTCGCCCAATAAACCATCATGAGTTCAAGAAGCCTCCTAGAAAGATGTACCCCTATCACAGTGCTATGGTTAGGGACGAACCTGATAATATCATAAAATCCAACTTCTTGAAGGAAGTGTAGTACCCAAAATGTCTATCCAAAATCATTCCCATCTGAAATAAGTATAGAAAGATCGAAGTCTATGTTGAGTTCCGAGAACTCAATCGCCACTATCCAAAGGAAAAATTTTCACTTCTTATGACATAGATTTGATTGATGCTACAACTGGGTTCCGGGGTATCATTTTCAAGGATGGGTATTCTAGATATAATCAAATTTGAATGGTCTACTACGATGAAGAATGCACTACCTTCAGATCACCATAAGGTACTTTCTGTTACTATTTAATGCCTTTATGTCTGAAAAATGAAGGTTCCACATATCATCGTTCCATGAAACACATTTTGAATCTGATCCTCAGCATATTGGTGGAATTATACATGGATTATATAGTGGTAAAATCCTACAAACATCAGGACCATCTCATAGATCTTGAGAAAGTGTTCGTCTTGCTCTTTTCCTGCCATCTGAAGATGAACCCCTTAAAGTGTGCCACCAGGGTTACCTTGAGAATGTTTCTCAGCTTCATTTTCATATATAGAGGTATCAAGATCTATCTAGATAAGATCAAGTATATTAGTTAGATGTCTCATATGATTCACATTTAGGAACTCTAAGTATTTCAAGGCCACTTAGCCTACAAATGATGATTCATTAGAAATCAAGATGGACAGTGTAGTCCCCTATCTTAGTTCATGGAAATAATTATCGACTACCAGTGAGATAAATATTGTTAGGTGTCCATTGAGGAGATCAAAAATTACCTTCTTTATCCACTTGTTTTGATTCCACCTGTCTTCGAAAATCTACTTGTCCTTTATGTGACACCTCTAGAATAGTCCCTTGGTGCCCTTCTCGCACTGACAAACAATGAGGGAACACAGAACAGTTTATACTACCCCATCCGAATGCTCCTTGATACAAAGACTATATATATATCTATCAAGATGAGTTTCCATGCACTTGTATTCATAGTGCAGAAGTAATAACATTAATCTCAATACCATGAGATACATCTAATTTCTCATATAGATACACTGAAGTACATTATAGTATGCCCCATGCTGACAGGTCATCTATCTTGGTGGGCAGTAATCTATTTGTGCAATGATATAAGAATCATTTCAAAAAATTTGTTAAAAGTCAGGCCCTGTAAGACTTCCTTGACTCCAATCTGACACCCACATAATATTCTCTTGATCTTTATTTCCCATATGAGGCCATCCTTTTGGTGGATTAGATTATGTTGTTTGGAAAATGCACTGTGATGGTGCTTCTCAAATCCCTACTTAAATAAGACTCAGTGATACTAAACATAATATAGTAGGTCTTGGTATCTTCACCACTAGGCCTGTACAAGCTGTCTTACCCTATTCATTCTTGTTATTAGAAGGCTTCACCAATAATGAGGCGGAGTATTAGGCTCTCATCACTAGTCTCCAGCTATCCATCAAGATTGATGTTCTCCATTTTCTTGTGAAAGGGGACTCTGATCTAGTCATCACGTAGATCAACATTGACCATGTTTTCACAAATACGGGGCTCATACCCCTATTATAACACACTCTCCAATTGATGTCCCAGTTCAATTCTCCACTAGATATCACACATGTTCCTAGGCCACAGAAACGTTGAGATGACACCATGGCCATCCTTACCATGTCTCTTATAGAGCATAACTAGGGAAACATCCTTATCCATTTGGTGCACTGAAGATTCCTCGCTCCTGTCACTCCGAATGATGATCATAACCCAAAGGTAAGACATCTTACATCTGGTGCATCCACATCAAGATCTTTATGACACCTTCCTTTGAAAAAGAGACCCATGATTAGATGGCTAACTTTTTCGAGTACATCCAACAAGGTAATATCCTGGTGGACCAAGTGCAACGTGATTAGATTCATTAGCGTATAGTACAATTCACCCTTTAGAGTGGTCCCAGCCTCGAGCAGATCCTCTATAGTCTTTGGATCGATGGGGCTCTCTTCCAGTGAATCCAAGGTAGTGAGGTTCCCCAGTTTATGTAGGAAGTTCATACTAGTTCCAGCAGAGCTCATCAGGTAGTGTGGAGACTCTCTAATCAGATTTTAAGGTTGGTAAACTTTTGGAAAACCATGGTCCATGACTGTATCGAGTTCACCAATATATCTCATGTGTGCCAGATCCATGCCAATTTTATGAATCATATTACTGAGATTCTCCTTACTATTATTTACTCTTGACCATTCACGGTCTGGGGACTGTATGCTGTGGGACCTTATCCACTAGTAATAACTCTCGAATGAACATTCATCCTGATCGCCATAGGTTAAATTCTCAAGTGGGAAGAGGTGATCTCAATCAAAAAAGTAAAGGCTTGTTCAATCATTGATTTTGTAATCTCCAATATAATCCACCGATTTGGAGTACCTCACACCATCCTCATCGATAACAATGACATCATCCAAGTAGTTGAGCTGAAGAAATTGTAAGATAAGTACAATATATGTTATAATTGTGCCTCTTTCTATCACGTGCAAGAAAAATAGTCAGATTTAGGAATTAAAAAAATACTATCTAATATCTGGTAGAAGATAGTTGGTCAAAATAATAATAGCTGGATGGACAAGCTCCCCAATTATCTCTTGGACTATCAGAAAACAACTCATAATTCCAACCAGGTGACTCCATATTCCCTGGTGTACGGAGCCGAGTTAGACCTACCCATTGATTCTTAGTTACCATCACATCACACAAATATCAATGATCAGAAGATGTCAAACAAGGTAGCAGAAGTCTATTTGGTTGAACAATAATCCATCGAAGAGAATAGGCTCTGAGCCTTGAATAATTTGGAGAAGCTTCAGAATATGATAGCTATGAAATTCAATACAAAAGTTCATCTCAATTCTTTCCTAAAAGGTGACACGGTATTGTCCCTGAGAACACCAATGATACCAAATAGAAATCCCCCAAAACTGGCACCCAAATGGGAGGGGTCTTATTTCATTCACAATATTTCCCCAATAGTGCATACTCTCTGATCACTAAAGATGGTGAGTTCATTATTCAACCCACAGATGCCAAATTCTCATGCATTACTTATAATGAGCAGTTCGTTCATCATGCATGATGATAAAATGAAAACGGTCGAAGCTTAGTAACCTTAAACTAAGACTCCCCTTTTCTTGTATGATAATAAACTGCAAGTAGTGAATATACCTCATGGCCCAAGCTCTATGACCCTATAATAATATCTCCTTCATCGTTACCACAAGAGTTTAAACCACACGAGTACCTCCATGCTTCACGTTTCCCTTTAGATGGGGTCTTCATCATCCTTCACGTCGGAAAGGACCACCTAGTGGCCTAGTCTCACGCCACCTTGGATAACCTACAATTTTGGGCCTATGTCTCAGAGGATCTTGAATGACAATTTTACATAAGTCCCACATTGAAAATATCTTCCGTGGTAAATTCCCAATTCTTTGTACAAATTCTACGCTACATGAGACAAATACTATCGTTCAAACATGGTCATTAGTTATCCTAAATCATTATCCCCATCCATATAGTCTCCCAAATATCAGGCATGATGATTCTCATTTTTTCCCTTCTATCCCACACACATGACATTAAATTGGGCGTCTATGGTCCATGCTCTATGAACATAAACTAATATATCCCTCATCCTTACCATATAATGTTAAACTGCATGAAATTTCAAGAACTACATGTGGCTTGATTCCCAAACTTATGGGATATGTAGGGATTCCCAGATGTTTGGTCTTTAGGTCCTACCCCATGTATCACAGATTCTTCTTTCCTTCTAGCCTCTCGACCTGAGTATCACAGGAGCATGTGGCGTGATGTGGAATTTTGTCCTGATTCACGTCTAGATTATAACTACCACATCACATGTCCCCCATCAGGGGCCTCCCCTCTACATCATTGCTTCATAATTTTAAACAAAAATTTATCATAATAAATACATATCTCATGATTCCTACCTTCATAGGATACATAGGAATTCCCAGACATTTTTTCTTTAGGAAAATCCCATCAAATATCTCCATCTCTTTGGTTATCCCCTTCTAGGTTTAATTATTTTCTAGGTAAACATGTATTGAGGTGTGTAAATTTGTCCTAATTGACGTCGGGTTTGAAAAATTGACACCATGTTCCCCTTCCTCTAGATAATCCTCTTTTCTTTGAGTCCTTACCGTATGACCTTAAACTACCAAGAATTTTAAGAATTATTTGGGGATTAATTACTACCCTTATAAGATATGTAGGAATTCCCAGGCACTTTTCCTCGGGTGTGGCCCCAAGACCCTCTATCTTTTCTGTCTCCTTGGCTTGATGTTCTCCCTTGGTGTTTTGCATGGTGTTGTGTGGACTTTTCATGTCCTCATTCCCGCTGAGTAAGCTTTATCACACCTTGTGCATTCCCTTTTGAACCATGTTCATACTCATGCATAAAAACCATATGCCATTAAACTATGATCCCTCATCCCACATGAAATTAAACTATGGAGTCATTTATACAGGATGATAATGTGCATGGTATGGTCCTATCATACGACTGTAAACTGTGAAACAATCATCGTGGCCACACAATTAAAAAACAACACCACATTGGGGCGTTCCTGTTTGAGAGGGAATCACATTTGTAATAATTCAACCACCTTGATATTTTTCAATTCATACATTTGGATTGATTCCTACTGCGATGCCTGGATTTTCCATCCTAGGTCTATTGTTAAAAACACCCATTCCAAAGAACAAAGAAGATCCATCAAATGCCTCTCCTTTCAGTGCGTTGGCCAGAACAGCATCACAATCCACTTCAAAACTACCTGGGGCTTGATTCTTGCCCTAACAGGATATGTAGGATTGCTCGAGCAATTCCGCTTAAGTCCATCCCTAGGTCCCTCAACTTGTCTCAGTCCCTTTGACATGAGATTCCCCTTTAGGATTTTTCATAGTGTGGTTTGGAATTTTTTTGTCCTCATTCACATCGGTCTTTCTTTATCATGTCACACACATTCCCATTAGAATCTCGTTCTCCACATCATCCTTACTGTATGATGTTAAATTGAACAAAACTTATAGAAGTATGTATATCTTGATTACCATCTTCATTGGACACGTTGGAATGCCTAATCATTTTGTCTTTGGGTCCATCACATGGCTCCACAAGTCTTCTATGTTGTTTATCCCATTGGCCCTAATCCTTTTGGGATTACATGGTGCGGCATGAGGCCTTCTTGTCGTTCATTCATGTTGAGATTTCCATAACAACACAGTGTGTCCCCATTTGGGATACCTCACTTCCTTCCTTTACTTACCCCATGACGTTAAACTACACAAAATCATAATAACTATGTATAGATTCATTCCCACCCTTATGGGATACATAGGAACGGTCAGAAATTTTTATTCTTCAGGTCTAACCCCATGTACGACAAATCGTGCCTCCCATTCAGCTCCATGGACCATACTCTATTGGAAGCGCGTATTGTGGTGTAGATTCTCTTTTCCTCATTTACTTCGGGTTTATAATAACCACAACAAGTATTGGCATTCATGGATCTCCCTTATATCACTTTCATTCTTACCGCATGTCATTAAACTATGTGGTGCTTCAGAACTACGTATGAATTGATTCCCATCCTTATGGGATATGTAGGAACACCAAGACATTTCATCTTCGGTTCAAGCCCTAGGTTTACCAACCAATTTTTTTCCCATTTCCTCCATTCCTCTCTATGAGTCATACAATTTTAACCGTATCCCTCAACCCTTATTATGCCTCATCAATTTTCTCAGATGCGCTGTGTTGTAGGGCTTAGAGTGTTGGATTCTGAATGGACATTCATTCCTTCTATTTACATGATTCATGTGTCATTTTATTCATGCTTCCATCATCTTTCACAACAAAAAGGATCCATAAATGGTATGAATGCTTATAATTATGGCTCAGTTACCATTTTGGGACAACATCATGGAGGATTTCGAACGAAATTTTGAGAACAGTTTGGCATTTTGAATATGGTCAGCAACAAATCCTTGGGTATTCATTCCAGTTCAGGTCACAAGATATGAATACCATTCTTCAAATATGGTCAATATTTATCCTACATCGTTATTCCATCCTCATTATTCCCTAAATATTGGTATTGTAATTCAAAACCCTCTGTGATTCATCATGTTTAGACAGAACTTCGACACACTCAGTTTTATCCCAGGATGCATGTTTTTTGTGCTGAGAGGGTGGATTGGTTTCATGGGGTCAACTTTTACTCCTCACTTCCATCCCCTACAGTGTGGTTCCATGCCCTGTGAAGATCTTCTCCGACCTTGTTTCCCATGCCGAGCATGGGTCATTTGGGATTTAGGATTTGGGTATGGTTTGTGCCTGCATTGAAGAGTCACACTTCCTTTTGGTCTGAACGCTACAACCATAAATTATGATCTCTGGTACCCTAGTCGAGGAATCTTGATTTTAGACGGTGTGCATTCCCATGAATTTTTTTGAGGTGATGCATACTACGTTGTCCACACTCACATCAGGTTGCTTTATGGTGCCAGATCACATATTTTCCCATTGGGAATCTTACCCTTCTTGTCTGAGGTCTATAACCATAAACTAAGATCCCATACATCCTTATCGTAAGATTCTAAACAGCATATTCCTCATCCAGGGGGTGTGATGATAAATTACCCATCCATATGATGTCTTCACTCAAGAAGATGTTGCCCCTTTTCGGTATTGGCAGCATTCCATACCACTGTTAAGAACTACATGTTGATTGATTCCCATTCTAATGTGATTTGTATTGATTCCATGAGATTCTTTTTTTGGTCCATCCACATCACCATGAACCCTCCTACACTATTTCAGATTGATTTTCCATGGGAGAATGTGGTGTGGTGTGGACTTTTGTCCTCATTCATGCCGAGTTTTCAATATCCACACCACAAACCTCCCTTAAAAATATCTCCATCTTATTCATCCTTACCACATGATGATAAACTACACAGCCTTTTCCCACGCACATGGAATTAAACTATGCACCTTACAATCTGAGCTCTACAACCTTAAACTAAGATTCTTACCATTTATATTCGCACAGCGTTAAATTTCATAACAACTATGATGTTTCTCTCTTGAGAGGATATTCCCCATTTTGGTATTGGTCATCTGTTATACCATTTTCAATAACTATGACCAGCTTGATTCTTCCCCTCACATGATACGTAGGTACACCCAATCATCTTGTCTTTGGACCCACCACAAGTTCATTAAATCTTCAGTCTCTTCGCCACTAATCACAATCCAAATTATATAACCTTAAATTAGAGATCCCTAGTCTGTGTAAAATGACTTTAAACAATTATCTAGGGTCTGGGAAGTATGAAATTAATATATTTTCAATGTACTAGTCATATGATGTTAAACTATTTTACACATTGTCCTCACCATATGACGCTAAAGTATGGGTCTACCATCTTCATTTTCAAGACATAAAAAACTGAAATCCATCTTAGGTTCACACCAGTGGGTTTCTTTGTGGGATTAGGTTTGATCATTTTTCAGACTAAAATGCTAACCTAATATGTTTTTTTTATAGTGACCTAATTTCAATAGTATTGGAATTCGTCGAGCATCCCATCACTCCATCTGCATTATTCTCATCACCTTTATATGGATCCTAATTATATTTTAGGTATGAGGAACCCCCTAATGTCTAGGTACAATGCCTTTTTGGCTAACCTATTATCATGGGACAAAGTTCTGGAAGACATTAGATGTCATTTAGAGATAAGCGCCATGTTTTTGAATTTGGTCAGTTGTTGACCCTCATTTGTTTGTTCCAATTTCGGGCCAATGTGATGTGGATGTTGTGTTGCGAACATTTTCAGCGGTTATCCTTCCCCATCAGGAAATTGTGATTGTGTTTCGAATTTTGTGTATTCTAATTCACTTTTTTTAAATCTCCCTTTTTGGGTTGATTCCAATGCCCCTATAGTTGTCCCTCTCATACACTAGAGTATGTTGGGAAAGGCATTTCAGCTATTCTAAACCCCTATTATCTAATCAAAATATATCTCTTATTTTGAAAACTCTAGGTGGTCACTCTGACCCTAAATGTTTTTTGGTTGAAGGATTCCCTCGTATCCTAAGAGAGAAATTGAATAGCTGACCCTTGTTTCTTGTATAGGGCATGACCTATGTGAGATTAGGGATTGATCTCTAGTTGTTTCATGGGTATAGTTGAGATGAGATAGTTGGTGCACATAATATACATGTATAGTAAATAAAAAAGGGAGAGTATGTTTCAGTGCACCTATAGCAGGACCCCTATGTGTCTACTCCCTCGATGGAATGCTCCATTCTGTAACTTACTAGCATGTGGATTCTAGGTAATCTAGAAATATCTCGACCTCCTCCTTCTCATTAGAAACATTGAGGTAATGATTCTTAAATCTTATTTTCAATCAGTCTCGCTCAGCTCAGAGTCCTACCACTTGGTGGTTCTCCTGAGTCAATTGTTCTTGGGATTCCTCTAATTGGGATTTCAGATGCTCGACCAATCGTGTCCACTTTTAGATGAATATTAAGTGCTCACCTAGTTGCTCATTAAGTTGTTAGATCACCTCTTATATGAAGTTCTTGATCAAATTCCATGTGCGATCCCTTCAGACTAGTAAACCTCTTAAGAGATCAGCAGCAGGATCTCCTCTGTAAACTACATCTAAAGAACCAGTCTTTGAGTGGTCAGATTGACCTTCATCATCGTACTCCGCCTCAATGATCTCAACCCAACCAACTCGAGACATTACCCTGCCAATAACATCAATTTCCATTTTTGGTTTCCTATAAGGAACTATGTCATATTTAGCATGGGAAATTGATTCCATATTGGATAGAATCCCTCCATAGAGAGAAGCATCAAGACTTCTAGCTATTAATACTAGAAACATGCGTGCCATCCCGAAAACTGTAGAGTTGGGCCAGGTTAACCAATTTGATCAATCATACAACATGTACAACTTTGAAAAATGAGACTTACACTGGTCACCCACTTGATCTCGCCTTATGCCTATCATCACCATGATTCCATTTCTCGGTCCTTTGTATATGATTTTGGGCTTTGAAGATTCTTATGGGTCCACCCTTGCTCCCCCATCAATGATGGATTCCAAAACCATTATCTCTCCAGCTACAGGTCCTAGTGTTTAGTCCCCTACACCTCTCACACCTTTTCCCCAATCGGTGGGGGTGGTTGGATCAAGATTCTCCAACATAGATAGGTGTCAGTTGAGAAACCAAGATCACGTAATAAGAGAAATGGTGCAACGACGAGGAGTGGGAAATCACTTCTAGAGCTACAACAAACTCACCCTAGGAAGATTTCTATGAGGCCACTATTTCACCTTCTTTAAGATAGGATCCCTTATATGTTACCTCCTCCATGTTTCGACAGAAATCTTCCTCACTGAAATCTTCCTCACAGGATTCATCTACATGACTTAGAAAAGGATTCAGTTTTTAAAGTTGAGCCACCGTCAGTTATGGAGGGGTAGTCATGTTCAGCCACACCCTTACCCATTGTGTCATTGATCGAATGTTGCCACCGGAGTGTATTACAACCTATAGTTCCATAACAAACTTTCCTCCCTCATTAGGGGTATCCCCAAGGCCTCCCTTCACAAGTACATGTTCTCTCATCACCATCTCATGCTTTTTCATGTTTGTCCATAGGCATTTGACCCAAAGATATTTTTTCCCCCTATCTTTCTAGGACTCTTAAAAGATAACATCATAAAGAATCATTAATGAACGAAGTTGTTTCCCTAGAGCCTGAGGGAGAATCTTGAAAAATCCTCGAGATGATTAAACTCTCTCCTGGGTCTCCCTAGATGGAGCCACCAAGCCCAGTACTATTAACTCCCTCTCCGCACCTCTAGCCAATACTGGTCCGAGGTCTGTTGATTCTTGGGCTACTAAGCCTGCTACTACAGCCTCATCAGTTTTACGCACATTGGCACCACACTCTTGACATCCCCCACCCTGTCTTCACATTCTAACATCAAGATGTGGAGGCCAACGATTTTATGGCCTTAATAGTTAGTTGGTTCAGCATCTCTCCAGGTCAGGCACCCTCCAATCTTTGTGCATAATCGTGATCTAATATGAATGCATCATTGGATGGAAGAAAATTGTTCCACATATTCCCATATTCCCTTGTATACATCATCCTAGGTTGTTGCATCATGCATGGGTGGTTCTCGTGGTGCACATTTGAGTACACCAGTGGGGTCAACCTCTACATGCACCAAAATTGTCATGGGAAATGGAGTAAGGTATATGGTTCCCATATTGGTTTTTAGTATACTCATGCAACCAGAACACCACAAAAGAAATATTTTATATATGACCTTTTCTCTATAGTATCTATGTAATTGTCAATGTATTTTTTTGGGTTTTCAAAGGGAATGGTTGGAAGATGAATTTTTCTACCTGGCCTATCTAATATAATATGGTCACTCTGTCTAGATTCAATGGGGATCTCCCAAAAAAATTCAAAATTTCTATTTCAGAAATTATCCAAGGTAGAGCGATGGGGTTGAGATATTCGTATCCCCCAAGTGTGTTGTAACGCCTCGACCCCAGTTACCCAGAATCAGTGCATTATTACATAACATTGGCATGATACAAGTAATCATGTCCCAAAAGACCGATCAATTTGTTATCCTTGGAAGTAATAAATATATTCATAATTTTTACATTACATCATGAAATAAAAGAATCAACAACATTTGTTCCCCTTTAGAACAAAATTATATCCTTATCCTATCCTTGCAGGTCAACTATAAAAAACATCTTCACATCCGGGAAAAATAAAAAAATATAAAGGGGTGATCTAAGATGATTAGTAAGGATTACAATATAGCAGAAACTTTCATAAATATGTATAAACATTTAAGGAAATGTTTAAAACAAAGTAAAAAGCCTTTTAAACATAAACTTCATCATAATATGTAAAAGATAAATCAAATAATTCCATTTACTTATTCACATGGATATTCTTCTAGTCGAATAATCACATGTAATATTAATATCTAATTTCATAATGATGGAATGAATAATGAGAGACTTCATAACCACATATTCACGACCTTGTGGCTAGACTACAAATAATATTTTTTCAAGGCCTTTTTACAAGACACTAGTATGTCTCATGAGACCTACGGATGCATCGACGAGCTATAACGGACTCCACCCGTCACTTACTAAGTCAAATGCATTCCTCATATGAAAATGGTTAAACATTACATAAAAATTATTTTTAAAACTAGCATGTGAAATGTAAATACATTATCCATAAACCATGAATGGTATAAAAAAACACATCCACATTCAAACATATCACAAAACATTAAATACAATATTGAATATTTGTATCATTATAAATCAACATCGATCAAGAATAATATCCCATAAAGGATGTTGACATAATTGAAAATGATCAGTAACAATAATTGATATAAACATCCATTTTTCATGAAATAATTTGAAATTCATATAAAGAAGTAATTTAAAAGATACTTTTGAATTAATGTGACCCATACCACTTTGAATCTTTTTAAAGGAATTAACATTTTAAAACATTCATGTCCATATAAATAAATCCTTAAAACCATTTTGAAATCATTAACATTAATGGGAAAGGATTAGAAGAATAAATCTTTAGAACATTTAAAATAATGTTTTAGTAAAGAGTCACTTACAAATAATCCCTTTGAAAAATCATTTATGAAACGGGGAAATGGATAATAAATATGTCCCAGTAGATACTTACGTAAAAACAATCTCGGATAATAAAGAGATTGTGATATTAACCCTTACCTTTCAATTTCTATTGGTTGAGGGTACATTTAACCACATGTATAATGATAATTTTATGTTATTAAATTATACTGGACCGTATTTATATTTATTATATCATAAATAATTCATTTATGACTTTATACTATCCATTTAATAATGATTTCCATGTTAAATTATCATTTTGGGTAATAATCGCCTTCTTTGTCGTACATGTTTTAAATTGTAATTCTTGATCGTATAATTTAGATCATGATTTAAATACTTTCTGAATATAAATATTGATTTATATATTATATATATTTAGAATATAAATATTTATAATAGATAGATATATTAAATGTAAGGCACCTTTATGGAGACGGTAGGTCGTACATACACATCAATGCTGTTTCCGTTTTCATATCGTATTGAAAGGAAGTAAGTGAATAAGATATATGTATATACATACATACATACATATATATATATATATATCTCAAATAGCATTATTAGATCATATATTACATACTTATTAATAATATATATTTTTATAATCATCATTTAATGGTGAACATGGGAATGAATCTCATCGCGCCGTGGAGATGGTAATCTGTACTTACGCCTGATCGACAATATTATTGTTTTGATGGGGAAATCATAACTAATTGGATTTTATATCATATATAAATAATCATTATAATTTCATTTTATTATTAACTTCAGTTATACTCTTTATTATACCCATCCAAATAATTATGTGTTTGAATAACAAACTACACCACGATGTGGAGACGGTAAGCCATACGTACGCACATATGGTGACTTTGTCATTTATAGGATGGATTGAATAACGAATATAGTTGTAACATATTTATAATAACATCATAGTATGTAGGAGGTACTGTATTTAATATTTTGTTATGGAAATAACAAAGAAATAGGAAGTGGAAGAAGAAAAGAACTTGAAAGAGGGTGGTGAAATTATTACCTCTTCTTCGGGTGTTTCCTTTTGAGGTGATCAAAAGGGCTCCTTAGGTTTGTTTTATGGACAAATTAAGGACTCTAGGTTGATTTTAGGGAGGTTTTAAGGATATTTGGTCAGGTTTTGGCTGAGGAAAATGGCTTTGGAGGTGTGATTTTGAGAGAAGGGGAAGTTCCCCTTTATAAGTGGGGTGAGGGTCACTTTAGGAATATATTAAAATATTAATTTATTATACAATAATTCTTGGATTATAATGGCTCTAAATGAATTTATTTCTAGAATTAGGTTGTTATGGGTCTAAATCCTCTCGACCAATAAGTTTTAGACAAGTTTAGGTTAGCATTTTAACCTTATCTTTTTTGATTTAGCTATTAGATAAATAATTTAACTTTTACCTTGTCTTCTTGTATTCTTACACTATATGGTTAATAAACTTACTCTAAAATTCCATGAGAACCTCAAGTGGTTATTTAAGGGCATATAAAATATTGTTTAATCCCTTTATAAAAACCTTATATTTTAAGGAATATTATATAATTTAATAATATAATATTTGTTTTAAAAACTCATTTATGTAAATTTTGACATTATTTAGTATTTGGTTTTTGTGAAAGTCATAAAAACTTTATTACTTCAAAAATGATACATTTAATCAATCCTAACATTTCATATTCACCTATAAAATTCTTCGATGTCATAAAAACTTTTAAATTATATTTATTTAATATTAATAATACCATTTATTTGATTCTTTCATTAAAAAGATAATTACTGAATCATCGTTGTGTCATAAATAAATTTTATTATTTAAGGTCTAAAAATTATAAATAAAATATCAACATGTGTAATTATTTTTAGCTTTCTAATTAATATTTATAGTGGAATTTATATTATGTTTAACCCTATATTAAAAATGCTTTAGTTATTAAACATTGAATTTATCACTTTTAACTCTTCTTTAAATAAAATAATAATAAATATCATAATCTAATCCAAGTGGACCAAAACGATCATATTTTATTCCTAAGGTTGTTTTTGGTCGAAATACACTTATCCAATAGAATTAGAACATGTTTTAGGGTAATTATAGTATCATTTTTACCTTTAATTACCCTATATACTAATAACCATGGTAAATAAAAGTCAAAGGTTACTATACACCAAAAAATTATTTTCATCTTATTGAACCACATTTTACTTACTGATGTCAACCGTGTCTCTCATATTTTTGATATTCAACTCACAAGAAGCTTTAAAATTTTGTTTTATGCAAATTTTAAAATGCTTATAGAATTTGAATTTTTTTTATTTTTAAAAAAATTATTCTAATATGAAAAATTCAATTCATCTATTTTTTTCTTAAAATTTGACTGTTCTGATTTTTTTTTAGTTTGGTTGGTAGTAATATAATTCAATTCAATATTATAAATTATATCATAAAGATAACTGAAACCAGTAAATATTGAAAATTACATGAAGGTCTAGTTGGATACTAAATATTTGTAATCGATAGTAAATAAATTTTTATAGCACAAACCTCAAAAAATCAAGTCAAGATAAACCAACATAATTGAGAACAAAGATGAATGCTTCTATATATTTTCCACCACAAGATTAGGTTCACTATAAAATCTAAAAATTTATGTATTAGAGTCATCATATGCAATAAATTTATCGGGGCCAATGGGAGTTGGGATGGTGTCGATTCTATCATCACCATCATCAAAAATATGTCTTGGGATTACATCAATAAGGACACAAAATTCAGGTAAAAGATGATCTTTGACATTAGAAATATGGTTCTCCATTGATTCCAATACATATGGTTCATCGGTAAATAGAGTTCGAGAAATGTCAATGACTTGAAATCCATAATCATAAATAAAGGTGCTCTGCCTCGTCATCAAATAAAACCACTGAAATTTCATCACAGTGACTTGACCATGAGAGTAATTATCAAATATTTTTTTTCATGGACTCCATAATCAATATATTATCAAAATGAGTTCTATTTTCTGATTCACTAGTATAACCATCTGTTTTGGAAATTTTCATAACACCAACACAATGTGTTGTCATATTATTTTCTCATTCAGTGATAATAAATCTGTACCCGCTGATCATAATTGATTTACATTCACAAACAATGGTATTATAAAAAAAATCTGAAGCTCTTTTTTCCTCAGAGACAGTGTCAGCAGGAAAACATGATACCTGAAATATATAAAAATATTATTATTAATTAAATATTGATTTTATTTATTTATTACTTCAATATTTCTACATTTAATTTCAAAAAACTAGAAAACTCTTTAGTATGAAAAGTCTCTCTCATTCTAAAAAATAAATAATGATGATTTCTATTTATCATTTCCTTATGATTCCTATAGATAAAAATAGAAACTGTTTAATAGATATGTAAATTATAATAGTTGAGATGGGATATAAATGTTAAATTTAGTTACTTGATGTAGTCGTTGAACAAATCACAGTTGAACAACACTGTGTGATTTTCCATATCGCACTCCTCAAGGCTTAATGTTGTCAATGTATATGATCCATGAATTCCTCTTGTTTGAGGAAGTGATGGAATATTGGGTTGAATTTTCTCATATAGTTCTTTTTCATTCCTCAATGGTCTATTCATTCTCGTAGTTAGATCAGACAAATACATTTAGTATAATTCCATACATTCTTGAGGCATGTAACCATTCATGATAGAACCATGATGATGATTCCTATTTCGAACGTAGTATTTCAATATGTACATATTTATTTCAGTTGGATATATCTTAAAAAAGATATAGGTTTTTTGAGAAGTATTTTGGTTGGAAAATGGATATTCAGATAAAACATTCATGTAAAAAATGATGGAGGAAATATTTTTTATAACTCTCACAAATTTAATGGTGTCTCCACCAACATTTTTTGTCGGAAATACTTGGAAAACTTCTTAGCTCAAAGATATCTAAACCAATAGAACAACCAAATAACTAATACCGTTACATTATTGGAAAAAATTACATATTTCTATTGGAATCAACTCATGATGAAAGATGTGATAATCATGAGTCTTTAAATAATTCAACTTAAACTCTCTTCTACTGACCAGTTTTGATATATTCCTTGATAGTTATCAGGAACTTTTATAGTCTAAAGTACTTATTGAAACTGATTTTTTATGTAGGTGTCATCACACAAGAAGCACATGTAACTGGCCATTTATTTTCATATGTACACAGAAGATGAAATTCTGGTCTGATCCCCCAATGCATCATGTAACATAGATTTCTAAAATCATTTTTTATTTACATTGATATTTAGAATAATAGAAACCAAAATTTCACATATATTCTTTTCAATGTGCATTACGTCTAAGAAATGGTGTAAAAAATTGGTTGGCCAATATGGAAATTGAAAGAAGATACTTCTCTTCTTCCAATTGTAATTGGTATCAGTATAAACATTCTTCCTCTTTCTATATATCATTTGACCCTTCTTGAATAAAAACTGAAATCTTGTACTTCATTAAGCACATCAGTTCCATACATACGCTAAGGTGGATCGTTGGTCTCCATGGTATTGTCAAATATTCGATGATTATTTCTATATAGATGTTCCACTTGCAAGAATAATTGATGTTCCATAAAACTAAAACAATGATGATATTTTAGTCTTCTGGATCAATTATTGTTCCTAAAAACCAGACATGATAGATTCCCATTCATGCTCTATCCAGACATCATTCCAGAAGAAGAAAAATCCTTGATCTTCCACATAAGAGAAACACACATCTGAAATATGTATTTCAAATATGCATCATACGTTCTCAGAACCACATCCCAAAGAAGTTTCTTCTCTTTTATTAAATGTTTCATGAATACATCTATATCATTGATGGGATCATAAGGGTTATATATAAGTATACTCATGAAATTGAAATGTATTTTCATAAACAACCATGGGGGAAGGTTATAAATGTGTATGGAAGTCACCATTTTAATGTGCTGGGTAATAATCTGCTTAAACGTATTAAAACCGTCACATGGAAGACCCAATCTCACATGATGCACATCAGTAGAAAAATCAAGATATAGAGCATCAAATATCTTCCATGAAAATCCATCTATAGGGTGAACCAACTCATCATTATTATTCATTCTCTCAGTATAATGCAATAACATTATTTTTGATATTTCATCATACATGAAATGATTCTGGTGTCCGTGGATCAATAAAAAGTGCCACATTAATTTATGGGACACACAAGAAATTGTTCCATCAGATTTTTTCTTCCAATAAGATGTTTCACATTTTGGACATTTATTTATTTCATAATTTTCCTCCTAGAATATGCTGCAATCATTCGAGAAATCATGTATTTGGTTTTTTGAAAATCCATGTTCTCCTACTAAAATCCATGACATATAGTTGTCTGAGGGAATATCTACATATTTTTAAAGAAAGTCCTTCATGAAGTTAAGAATGTAATCAATGAAATTATTTGAAATCCCATATATGGTTTTCACATGAAACAATAAGATTAAAAATTCCAGCTTTTTTTATTTTACTACATTGTCGATATACTTGAGTAATCACAACATCATTGTAACACCCTGAGATTTTATGAAAAATATTCTTTTTAATTTCATTAATGTCTTTTCTTGTACGCTACACCAAAAAAGAGCTTTCACAACATGCATCCTTGACTTGCCTTGCATTATACGCAATCACGACCTTCCTCGATAGCGTGTGTAGTACGCAATACCGAGTTTCAACAAACAATGATATGCTATTAAAATATTATTAAAAACTACCCGTTATGAATAGTAATAACCACTTTTTGAAATTTTTGAAATTTTATTTTTCAAAATGGACTTCATTTTTGGATTCGGAATATTAAAATTAGCTTAGGGTGAAATTTTGGTACTTTTCGGATAACTTTCTTATTCTGATGAATAGTGAAAATTACTAAATTTTAATTAAAAAAAACTTTTTTAATAGAAATAATTAATAGTGATAAATTATTAATTTGAGTTGTTTTAAAGTATATTTAGAATATATTTTTACAATTTAATACAATGTTGGTCATTGGATGTAATTTCACATTTAAACCAGACATAAACAAGTGTCAATCTTTTGATAGTTATTATCTCTTAAAAACACGCTATTTGTTTTGACGACGGGAATTAATTTTTAAATTAATTAATGTAACTGATATGTTTTGAATTTTATAAAATATACATCATTTTTGAATTCATAATATCAAATATATCTTAGGCCTAATTTTTGGTATTTTTCTGGAAACTTTTATTTTTTGATGAATAGTGAAACCACTAAGTGGTAGTTAAAAAACTGAATTTTTCATAAAACTTAATTTTCCCGCTTTTGTGAGTGGATTTTGAAAATCCGAGAGACACGGTTAATATCAAGGACTAAAATGTGGTTCAATGAGATGAAAATAATTTTTGGTGAATAGTAACTTTTGACTTTTTTTACCACGGTTAAAAGTAAATAGGGTAATTAATGGTAAAAATGATATTATTATTACCCTAACACATGTCCTAATTCTATTGGATAAGTGTAATTCGACCACAAACAACCTTAGGAATAAAATATGACCATTTAATCCCACTTGGATTAGATTAGGACATTTATTATTAATTTATTTAAAGAAGGGTTAAAATAGTTAAAATCAATGTTTAATTAGTAAATCATTTTTAATATAGGGTTATACATAAGATAAATTAGACTATAAGTATTAATTATAAAGATAAAAATATTTCCTAAATAATGATATTTTATTTGTAATTTTTAGACAATAAATAATTTAATTTATTTATGACACAACGATGATGCAGTAATTACCTTTTTAAGAAAATATTAACATAATTGATGTTATAAATTCCCAAATAAATGTAATTTGAGACTTTTTATGACTTACACAAATTTTCTAGGTTAATATTACATGTTATTGTTGATTTAAGTAACTTGGTTTTAACTTATCATTCTGTTATGAATTTAATAAAAATCATGTACCAAATAGTGTCAAAATTGACATAAATTAGTTTTTAAAACAAATATTACATTATTAATTGTTATTTTATTCCTAAAAATCTGAGGTTCAGCCAAATGACTTAGATAAGGTTATATATATTAATAATAAACAACTTGGGGTTCGTTTGGCTTGATATAGTAAGTTTATTAACCATATAGTGTAAGAAAACAAAAAGACACGGTAAAAGTTAAATTATTTAACTTAGAGTTAAATCTAATTGATAAGGTTACAATAATTACCTAAACTTGTCTGAATCCTATTGGATGAGAGGCTTTCGACCCATCCCCACTTTAGCTTCGAAATAAGACCCTTTGGAACCATTATAAACCGAATTTGACCTTAATATAAAATAGTATTTTGAGATTTTCCTAAGGTGCCCCTCTCCTCCCTTATAAAAGGGCACCTCCTCCCTCTCCTCCTCACACCAATTTGAGCATTCAAGCTCGGCCAACCCCTGCCAAAATATCTTCTCCACTTCCTATTATCATACTAGAGGTCTTGGTCTTCTTCAAAGACCATCCTCAGTTCTTTAAGTGGAGGTTAAGAAAAGGCGCGTCAAAAAGAGGTAATATCCATTACTGATCTTTTTCAATTTCTTTATTCTTCAACTTATTCTTCTTTAGTTGTTTCATGATAAAGTAATAACATAAGTATTTCTTATATACTGATATGTTATTATAAATATGCAACAACTCTAATTAACCTTCTATCCATCCTACGGAAAAAGGAAATCACGGCGCGTGCGTACGTACGGAATACCGTCTCCACGCCGTCGTATAATCTATTTTCCGCCACCACCATAATTGGATAGGTATAATGGTGTAATTAGTAACTATATATGATTATTATAAAGTGATATTGATACTGAAATAGTATACATACAGTTCAACACAAGTTCACGATCATGAGAACGATATCATCGCTCGTGCGTACGTACAGACTACCGTCTCCACGACGCGATGAGACTCATTCTCCACATTAACCATTCATGAATGATTATAAAGTATATATAATGAATAATAATGAAATATATGACATGTTAAATCTACTGTATTTATTTATATATATATGTATGTCATCTACTTACTTCCATTCAAGACAATAAGGAATGGAAAACAACGTTCATGCGTATGTACGGACTACCGTCTCCATGAACGGTGTGTTTCATTTCATTTATCTATCTATTATATATATATAATGAATATATATGATATATAAATAATGTTTTATATTCTGGAAGTAAGTAAATCATGATATAAGTAATAATAATGTCAAGAACAACAAGTCCAAACACCTACGATAAATGAAACGATTTTACCCAAAACGCTTCTTTAACATGGAATTTACAAAAGAACGGGTAATATAAAGTCATAAGTGAACCATATATGATATCATAACAATGAATATGATTCTGTAATAAGTTAATGACATTATTTAAATCATTATACAGGATTTTCGGATACGTACAAAGCATATCAGACATAAGGTAAGGGAAAATATCACAATCTCATTTTATCCGAGATTGTTTATACTTTGGTTTTTGCTGGGGTGTATTTTATCATCCACATCCATGTTTCCTCAATATTTAATATTATTTCCATCCACCTACAATTTTTTAAATACATTTTTACCCTTCGGTGAGTTTTTAGTAAAATATATGAAAAGAATCTTTTGTCGTTTTTCGTACGAGGTACTTTTTGACTTTTCTGACAAAAGTACGAGAAGAATGTTTTTTTAACTTATACGACATGAATGGATTTTTAAAACATTATTTCCAAGAATATTCCTTTACAAGTTTTCAAGTTTATTTTTAATAAAATTCTTTTAGTTTAGAATTTTATGACATGTTAAGAAAGGAAAAGTGTTTTTGAAGTAGAAAGGATATTTTCCTCAAGAATGGAGATCAAGTGTTTTATCAAAATTATTTTCCATCTAAGATAATATAGGGTTCTGTTTCTATCAATATTTTTAAAGTGATTTTATTATGTTGTTATGAAAATAATTTTATGAATTCCTTTATCTTATATGAACTGTTTTATGAAGTCGTGATGTTTAAGATTCCCATTTTTATTACATGGGTTATGCTATGATGTATGGTTTATGATTTTGTGGCACACATAAGAATGGTATCATTATGATATGGGTGGGACCTATATCTCCCTCCAATGCATTGGGTAAAGATTTTATATCTCATGAGATATAATTGGCTGGAACGGTAGGTTATACTGGTTCAGTGAAACAGGACTGAAACACGGAATGAACTCGGTTCAGAAAGGGGCTTTGTCCACTAAGATAGTCTTGGCAATGAGTCTTGACTAACAAGAAATGATTCTCTATGATTATGTTTGTATGCCACAAAGTTTCATGTTTTATGTTATGATTATTGGGATTACATTTCACTACTATGATTTATCCCATGTTATGAAATTATGATCTCTTTTGCAGGTTAAGATTTCCAAAAGATACGTTCTTATGAATATGATGTGATTGATATTTCTTTTGTTTACCCTTACTGAGAATTTGAGCTCACCCTTTTATGTTTTATTTCCCCCAGGACATAAAGAAAGGATTTAGGTTAAAAAATAAGATCTTTATGGGAAATGTTGAAGATCTTTTACCCCGATTGGAAGATTTTATTCCGAGTTTCCAAAGACACCAAACTATTACGATCCTTGTGTGTGTGTTTTTGTTATGTACTAAGTATTCCGAAAAAGTAATGTAATGTCCATGTACGTCAAGGTTCGGGTCTTCACAGTTGGTATCAGAGGAAAGGTTTAGTCAACCTTTGGAAACTAGGATGCGAAAACGTTAGTGAGATCCCTAGAGATATTTCTAAGGTATGTCTAAGGATGCCCCTACGGATAAGTATACGTATAGGATACAATCCTAGAACTACGGTAACGATCATAGAATTTAACCTAAGATGTTAGATATTAAGGATACTCCCCCTTGATTATGTTATTTTCCTTGTATGAATTTTTCCTCTCACAGAATTCTTTTTGTGTTTTAGTCAACGGAGGAAACCAGAAAGAATTCGGTTAGCATTGAATCCAATAGACAAATTGGTGACTACGAGCAACAAAATTGTGTAATGCCTAGAGAGAAAGATATTTTGATTATGCCAAATCAGTCATCGTGATATATGATTAACAAGGTGAAATTTAGTGGTATGCTTAATTCATCAAATGAGAGGAAGATAGACTTTTATGCATGTTCGCATGTTGAGGAGCATAAAGAAAGAAAGATTGAGATTTCTAAAGAAGGGAAGAAGAACCTTGAGGAATACCTCAAATGGAGGGACAGATGTTATCTGTGTGGAGAAAAGGGACATAGAGTGACAGACTGTTATGGAGTTCAATGTCTTATTTGTGGAGAACGTGGGCATTAACCAACTCAATGCCCTGACCTAAAAAGTTACTTCTAATTAAGGAAGGACTTATTCCAGGACAATCATTGAAGATGATGGTTTGAAGTGTTTATGTATTGGTATTCAAGAATAATGTTATTGAGGTACTTTTATGGTATATTGGAATATCTATGTATTGGTCCATTGTGGTTTTCTATAAGAATATGACATTGGTAACCATGAAAAGTGATTGAAATATTTTTTGAAAGCAGATGATATGCACATAATGAAGGGATAAAGAGAATCTAATATGTTTGATAGTATTCATGAGCTCATGATTGATATAAGGACTAAGTGATATCATGGTTTGAGTATATAGGATTTTGAGGATTTTGGTATGTGGAATGTGTTAACTTTTAACTGCATTCATGTTTTCACTAAGGTTCAATGGGTATTAATTTTTCAAGAGAATACATGATTAAGGCCGTCGAATGTTTGGAATGTGACCAACAAGACATATCTTATGATATATGGGGATCAACGATGGTATTAAATCTCTAGTAATCATTTTCACTATATTATGAGAGTGAACTGCAATATTATGGATAAGCCTAAAGATTGGAATGGATTATGTTGGACATAAGTTAGTATTGTTTAAGGATATAAGTTTTTTCGATATTATTAATGGGATGTTATAGTAATATTGTTTTAGAAAAAGGACAACCTGCAGGACGGGCGACAGCCCATCACGTCAGACAAGGCTGTGGGAATCGAACCCACAACCGAAGTGCGACTGGCCTTTATCGCCTACCACTGGCCTACAGGAAGTCCATGGTTAGTAGAAACTAGTTTTATTTTATTAAGTGGTATGATATATGAAGTATAAGTTCATTTTTTGAACCATATACGATTAATCTAACCATAAGATGGACTTATAACTTTTGCAAACCTTTTGTTTAAAAAAGATGGAATGACCCATCATTCTATCACATGATCTACTAACAAATCACGAATAAAAAATTCAACTTCATTTATTTAAGGGATAAAGGGGAAATTATTCAATTCATGAACAACAATGAAATTGTACCAAAATCATGTAAGTATTTCTTTTTATTCACCAACTTTAGGGAAATGATCTTGAAAACCAAAAATGTTGTCCTAGTGCCCTTATATCTGATGAATCAGATGGTACCTTAGATCATCACAAATCTATGGATTTGTGATTGTTGGCTATTTCATAGCCATGTTCTCTACCACTCTCCATCAGAACTTGATGGTTAGATTTTTCTTCCATACCCATATTTTCACCTATGTTCTCCTATGTGGAAACCCAGTGATGAGTTAATTTGGGTAACCATTACATTTCATACTTTAGTTTTTAAAGCCAAGTTTGGGTATTCCTTTTTACGATGTGGGTTTCTATTAAACAAACTTTCGAGTAGTAAACCATTTATAACCCCGACGAATTTCGAAGGAAAAATTCATTTTAAGGGGGGTAGAATGTAACACCCCGAGATTTTATGAAAAATATTCTTTTTAATTTCATTAATGTCTTGTGTTGTACGCTACACCAAAAAAGAGCTTGCAAAACATGCATCCTTGACTTGCCTTGCATTACACGCAATCGCGACCTTCCTCGATAGCGTGTGTAGTACGCAATACCGAGTTTCACCAAACAACGATATGCTATTAAAATATTATTAAAAACTAGCCGTTATGAATAGTAATAACCACTTTTTGAAATTTTGTAAATTTTATTTTTCAAAATGGACTTCATTTTTGGATTCGGAAAATTAAAATTAGCTTAGGGTGAAATTTTGGTACTTTTCGGATAACTTTCATATTATGATGAATAGTGAAAATTACTAAATTTTAATTAAAAACAACTTTTTTAATAGAAATAATTAATAGTGATAAATTATTAATTTGAGTTGTTTTAAAGTATATTTAGAATATATTTTTACAATTTAATACAATGTTGGTCATTGGATGTAATTTCACATTTAAACCAGACATAAACAAGTGTCAATCTTTTGATAGTTATTATCTCTTAAAAACACGCTATTTGTTTTGACGACGGGAATTAATTGTTAAATTAATTAATGTATCTGATATGTTTTGAATTTGATAAAATATAAATCATTTTTTAATTCATAATATCAAATATATCTTAGGCCTAATTTTTGGTATTTTTCTGGAAACTTTCATTTTTTGATGAATAGTGAAACCACTAAGTGGTAGTTAAAAAACTGAATTTTTCATAAAACTTAATTTTCCCGCTTCTGTGAGTGGAATTTCGAAAATCCGAGAGACACGGTTAATATCAAGGACTAAAATGTGGTTCAATGAGATGAAAATAATTTTTGGTGAATAGTAACTTTTGACTTTTTTTTACCACGGTTAAATGTAAATAGGGTAATTAAGGGTAAAAATGATATTATTATTACCCTAACACATGTCATAATTCTATTGGATAAGTGTAATTCGACCAAAAACAACCTTAGGAATAAAATATGACCATTTAAGCCCACTTGGATTAGATTAGGACATTTACTATTAATTTATTTAAAGAAGGGTTAAAATAGTTAAAATCAATGTTTAATAAGTAAATAATTTTTAATATAGGGTTATACATAAGATAAATTAGACTATAAATATTCATTAGAAAGATAAAAATATTTCCTACATAATGATATTTTATTTGTAATTTTTAGACATTAAATAATTTAATTTATTTATGACACAACGATGATAGAGTAATTACATTTTTAAGAAAATATTAACATAATTGATGTTATAAATATCCAAATAAATGTAATTTGAGACTTTTTATGACTTACACTAATTTTATAGGTTAATATTACATGTTATTGTTGATTTAAGTAACTTGGTTTGAACTTATCATTCTGTTATAAATTTCATAAAAATCATGTACCAAATAGTGTCAAAATTGACATAAATTAGTTTTTAAAACAAATATTACATTATTAATTGTTATTTTATTCCTAAAAATCTAAGGTTCGGCCAAATGACTTAGATAAGGTTATATATATTAATAATAAACAACTCGGGGTTCGTTTGGCTTGATATAGTAAGTTTATCAACCATATAGTGTAAGAAAACAAAAAGACACGGTAAAAGTTAAATTATTTAACTTAGATTTAAATCTAATTGATAAGGTTAAAATAATAACCTAAACTTGTCTAAATCCTATTGGATGAGAGGATTTCGACCCATCCCCACTTTAGCTTCGAAATAAGACTCTTTGGAACCATTATAAACCGAATTTGACCTTAATATAAAATAATATTTTGAGATTTTCCTAAGGTGCCCCTCTCCTCCTCACACCAATTTGAGCATTCAAGCTCGGCCAACCCCTACCAAAATCTCTTCTACACTTCCTTAGTATCATCCTAGAGGTCCTTGTCTTCTTCAAAGACCATCCTTATTTCATTAAGTGGAGGTTAATAAAAGGCGCGTCAAAAAGAGGTAATATCCATTACCGATCTTTTTCAATTTGTTTCTTCTTCAACTTCTTATTCTTTAGTTGTTTCATAATAAAGTAATAACATCAGTATTTCTTATATACTGATATGTTATTATAAATATGAAACAACTCAAATTAACCTTCTATCCATCCTACGGAAAAGGAAATCACCGCGCGTGTGTACGTACGGAATACCGTCTCCACGCCGTGGTATAATCTATTTTCCACCACCACCATTATTGGATGGATATAATGGTGTAATGAGTAACTATATATGATTATTATAAAGTGATATTGATACTGAAATAGTATACATACACTTCAACACAAGTTCACGATCATGAGAACGATATCATCGCTCGTGCGTACGTATGGACTACCGTCTCCACGACGCGATTAGATTCATTCTCCACATTTACCATTCGTGAATGATTATAAAGTATATATAATGAATAATAATGAAATATATGACATGTTAAATCTACTGGATTTATGTATATATATATATATGTATGTCATCTACTTACATCCATTCAAGACAATAAGGAAAGGAAAACAGCGTTCATGCGTACGTACGGACTACCGTCTCCATGAACGGTGTGTTTCATTTCATTTATCTATCTATTATATATATATATAATAAATATATATGATATATAAATCATGTTTTATATTCTGGATTTAAGTAAATCATGATATAAGTAATAATAATGTCAAGAACAACAAGTCCAAACACCTACAATAAATGAAACGATTTTACCCAAAACGCTTCTTTAACATGGAATTTAGAAAAGAACAGGTAATATAAAGTCATAAGTGAACCGTATATGATATCATAACAATGAATATGATTCTATAATAAGTTAATGACATTATTTAAATCATTATACAGGAGGTTCAGATACGTACAACGCATATCAGACATAAGGTAAGGGAAAATATCACAATCTCATTTTATCCGAGATTGTT
Organism: Viscum album; assembly: GCA_963277665.1. Lineage (NCBI taxonomy): Eukaryota > Viridiplantae > Streptophyta > Magnoliopsida > Santalales > Viscaceae > Viscum > Viscum album. The sequence goes on along the minus strand of OY728159.1, from coordinate 1,139,873,413 downwards.
TGTACTTTGGTATTTGCTGGGGTGTATTTTATCATCCAAATCCATGTTTCCTCAACATGTAATATTATTTCCATCCGCCTACAATTTTTTAAATCCAATTTTACCCTTTAGTGAGTTTTTAGTAAAATATATGAAAGGAATCTTTTGTCGTTTTTCGTACGAGGTACTTTTCGACTTTTCCGACAAAAGTACGAGAAGAATGTTTTTTTAACTTATACGACATGAATGGATTTTTAAAACATTATTTCCAAGAATCTTCCTTTATAATTTTTCAAGTTTATTTTTAATAAAATTCTTTTAGTTTAGAATTTTATGACATGTTAAGAAAGGAAAAGTGTTTTTGAAGTAGAAAGGATATTTTCCTCAAGAATGGAGATCAAGTGTTTTATCAAAATTATTTTCCATATAAGATAATATAGGGTTCTGTTTCTATCACTATTATTATAGTGATTTGATTATGTTGTGATGGAAATATTTTTATGAATTACTTTATCTTATATGAACTGTCTTATGAAGTCATGATGTTTAAGATTCCCATTTTTATTACATGGGTTATGCTATGATGTATGATTTATGATTTTGTGGCACACATAAGAATGGTATCATTATGAGATGGTTGGGACCTATATATCCCTCCACTTCATTGGGTAAAGATTTTATATCTCATGAGATAGACATGGATGGAATGGTAGGTTATACCGGTTAAGTGAAACAGGACTGAAACGAAGAATGAACTCGGTTCAGAAAAGGACTTTGTCCACTAAGATAGTCTTGGAAATGAGTCTTGACTAACAAGAAATGATTCTCTATGATTATGTGTGTATGACACAAAGTTTCATGTTTTATGTTATGATTATTGGGATTACATTTCACTACTATGATTTATCCCATGTTATGAAATTATGATCTCTTTTGCAGGTTAAGATTTCCAAAAGATACGTTCTTATGAATATGATGTGATTGATATTTATTTTGTTTACCCTTACTGAGCATTTGAGCTCACCCTTTTATGTTTTCTTTTCCCTAGGACATAAAGAAAGGATTTAGGTTAAAAAAGAAGATCTTTTTGGGAGATGTTGAAGATATTTCACCACGATTAGAAGATTATATTCCGAGTTTCCAAATACACTAAACTATTACGGTCCTTGTGTGTGTGTTTTTGTTATGTACTAAGTATTCCTAAAAAGTAATGTAATGTCCATGTACGTCAAGCTTCGGGTCTCTACAATCGTTCAATTTTTTCACTTTGTCAATATCATCACTTTCCTTAGACGCATCATGTGTGCCTGTATCCAAGTCTTCTGAGGTAGTCATCATTTCATTATCATGATGATGAATAAAAAACCAATAATATATCCAATTCTCTAATCTAGTCATCTCATTATCATCATTGACATTTTTAGATTCTATTTTATCCCTATTGTGATACCATACATAGTAGTTTTTTATTGAAAACCATATTTGGTTATATGGTAGCTAAATTCTTCATGGCTCAACCATGGACTTCCAAAACAATTATAACATGGGCAGTGTATGTGACCACTATATGAAGCATTGTCAAATGAAAAATATAGAAATATCTCCAAATTGTTTTTAAAATTGATTGAGATCCAATTAGTTTCATAAATCCAACTTCTGTCTATTATGTTAAAAATTTTAATAAGACATTTTGTAAAAAAAAATAGTGTTCCAATGCATATTGTAATAAATTAGTATTATAAGATAAAGGTTTATACCCATTAGAAATATATCCCTCAGGGGAGTTATTTATTTCAGGGGCATGGTATTGAGATTAGGAAGGACAATTGTATATAGTGGATCTAATTATCATATTTTATTGAGAAGGACTTCATCCACTAGAGGCATAATCTTGACCGAAACTACTATTTATACTAATTATTTTGAAAATGGTTCAACTTATTTGTAAATATATTCCAATTGTTTTAGAATTAATTTTTCATTTACGTTAGTTTACAGTTTATTTCTCTCAATACACTCATTTGGCCTAATTCACACCATCTTCATTGTTTTCATGAGTGTCTTATTATAGCTCTCAGTTATGGACTTTCATGGTGTGTCATGTTCCAAATGATTAATAGATTTTATGTGATCATCATGGCGGGATAGATGAAAATAATTCACACTAATGTAGATTTTTATTGATGGAGAGTATCATTCATTTTACTTAATGGATATAATTTAATGATGACATGTGAGTGGGAGGTTGATGTGTGTAGAGTGGAACTAGATTTGAGTTAGATTGAATATATTATGTCACTTCTAGGAATATTGGATGTTGTGGCACAACCATCATTATCCTATAGTAATTCTCCAAATGGTTTTCCAATATCATAATGAATTTTTAGAAAACTATTCAAGACTCCCTCCATAGAGAGAAATTGAATTTTAGAAGAAAGGAAATTCTTATTGTGTAACCCATATCTATTTCAACATATCATTTGACACTAGTTAAGTTGGCGTAAATAACGTTTCTTCTTAAGGGCATGGAGGTTGATTTATTTATTTAACTACATGCATCAACTTAATAGTTATTGGTTGTGTTTATGCTAAATAATGTTAATCCATGTGACCATGATGAATTAATACCCACTTTCGGGGATTTTTGACATTTTTGAACAATTGTGAGGATTATAGTGGTTCTCTATGAATGACTTATAGTGGGTGGATTATCGTCTTAATGTTAGAGTTTGATATTTTGAAGAAACAATTTAAGGGTAGATTCATAATGCATGAGTATCTAGTCAATGCTCTTAGGATAAAACATTCTATAGTTTTATTTATATCTAACCAATGAAATGATGTCAATAAAGCTTAAAATTAAATTAAACCAAGGATACAATAACTCATGATCATATTTAAGTCTTAAATAACAATTAAAATTATTCTATAAAGATGAATTACTACAAAACCACAACAAATCCACAACCTAAAATGATATATGGCTTTTGTTCATAAGGGGACCTCGCCGCTGCCTCTGCCCTCTGGTGGATTTTCTTTGGAGGTCTCGGGTGCTCGCTATGGAGGTCTCTTGGAGGTATCTTCTTGTTGTTGCATTACACATTTCTTCTTCGTTTCCGAGGGTCTGGTCCTTGGGCATAAGACCGGATGCACCGGCACACTCTACGAAGTGTCTAAGGATCTTCTCTCGGGGATGAACGGTTGTGCTGTGGCAGTTTAGCAACTTGTGGAGGTCGTCTTCTAAGCTGCGATGGTGGAGTGTGTTTGACGGTCTCTAAGGGCTGTCACCGGTGGTTGGAGTGTCTTATGTGGGGTTCCCCATTTTGTTTGTTTGATTTTGTGATTTTCTGTGGATCGCGTGGTATTTGCGGTTCCTTGTTTTTGCGATGGAGATGACGGGTCCTCGCCGGTGTTGTTTTTGTTTGATATCGATGAAGCTTTCCAGGGATAACGACATTGGTCACTGGTGAAGAAGACGTCGGGAGCTGGTGAACCGTGCTGGTGGTTCGAGAATGTGCGGCGCGTGATGGTGGTCGGGCTGTCGCGTGGCTGTCGATTGGCGTGCGGGCGGTTGAAGGGTTGAAGTGCGGTCTGGATGGTTCGCGGCGCGAGGCTGTCAGCGCTGTCTCAGGATATGCTGGAAGGTGTGAAAAGATTGTGGGCGCGTGAAGTTGGCGCTACTCATGGCTCGAGGCGGTTTACGGGGAATTTGAATTTGATAATGAAATCTGAAATTTGTATTTCGCTTGAATGTGGTGATCGGTTTAACGGAAGTGGTGTTTTGGTGTAATGGGTACCGGAAACCCCTTAAGCTGGCTTTAGAAAATGGGAAAAAATGATTGCTGGACTATAAGGGGATTATTATACAAAGTGGGTAAAACAACGTAGATTTTAGTGAAATCGAATGAAAAAAACTAAAACTAATGAATTCAGAAGACATAACTCAATTACAACGTACCTATTTGAAGTGTAATGACAAAAAATACTTGAATCAGAGACAGATCCATAGTTGGGTAGTAGAGTTCACAACCTAGAGATATCTCGCTTAGGAAAAATTGTTAGAGATGGTGTAATTGCACCCAAGAAGTTGGGTTGGTGCTTTAGAAGTAGGGTTTGTAGGAGGGACCTCTCATTTGGGGAAAATATTGGTTCTGGATAGAGGAAGTTGGATTGAGTGTTTTTGGGGATTTTTTCCCAACTATTTTTGAAAATCATTGGGATTTAGGGTATATACCAATGGTTTTCAAAAACTGTTGGGATAACTTTACGATGATCAATCCTTTCCCAATGGTTTTATAAAACCATTGGGAATTTATATTCCTATCCTAATGGTTTTCTCAAACCATTGGGAAAATCCACCATATATTGGCCCATACCAATGGTTTCAAGGAACCACTGGCATAGGTTCATTATTCCAATGTGTTTTTTGAATATTTGGGATAAAGGTGTTGGTATAGGTGGGATTTCCACCCGTGTAAGTTGATTGTGGCCAAAATAAAAGGGGATAAAATAATAACATATAAATAATAACATTAGCTTGAAAATTACCATGGATATTATACTAATCAATTAATCACATGGAAATAAATAACTAATCCCATATTGGGGGAATACATAATTTAGGACATCATAAACATACCATCAAGGATTCTCCCAAGACACCATACATAAACTTGTATTACATCAGCCAATACTCAATCTAGTCAGTCTCATGATTCCTAAATATTACTCGAGAGGATATACAGAGCCCCACCCATCAATTAATAAGACCAATTAGTTACTCATATAAAAGGGGGAATCATAATAAATAAATGAATTTGAATTGAAACTAGAACATTAAATGTAAGTAACTTTCCCCAATCATTAAACGTAATTACAAACTATCCAGAGTAATATGTTGAAGGGTATCAAAATGGAACATCCCTATTTTAACTAATAATAAACTATTTAATAATATATGAAGGATGTTTTGATAAGATATCAACCTCAATGAAGAATATGATTCAATAAATGATACTGACATAGATGAAAATACATTAAATGAGATCACTAAAAAATTCATGAGGTATACAACCTCTTTCAAATTGAATATCACTATACTTAAAACACCACAATATTATAAAAGGAATAATTTTCATTGAAGATAACCATTTAAAAATTTATATTAAAATTCAACACATTAAGCCCAATTTTGATGAGAAAATCCTCTCAAGCCAAATAAGTATAAATATGCCAATCTTTGGTATTTTTTTGAAAAAGAATCAAAGAACCTTGTTTAGAAAAAACACATTGAAAATCATTTTTTAAAATGCCAAAATTGGGTAAAAATGAATTCAAACAATCATTTATTAATATCAAAAACATTTTGGAAACAATTATAGAGAATATGTAATTGGATGTATTAATGGATAATTTAGAAAGGGTATTTTATTAAAAGAATGTTTCATAAAAATATCATATTATTTAAGTGACTCTTAATAAAATGAATCAATTATTAGTATCCAATATAAATGAACATAAAAATTTATATAAAACATAAGGTAATACAAAGTCATTTCACACAAAATCATTATATGAAAAAAAATCAATGAAGTAGAAATTTAACCCAATTAATGGAAATTGAGTTAATAAATCCCTTAACACTTGTAATCAACTGAATCGTATTCCCATTAAAAGTAATAATTATAAAATATAACATTAATAAATGAATAAAAAAATATTCATTATATGATACATCAAATGGATGTATATATTTTATACAAAATAAATAACTGGATAATAAGCTATATATCTCACAGAATTAAAAGTGAGATGATAAACCCTTAACTAACACTTAACATTATTTTTTCATATGTTATCCATATTTATAGAGGTTTAAATGATGTTATTAATTCATTTTAGAACTATATTAATATTCAAAATACCTTATGTGATATTTTTAAAACATATTATAATCCATTCACTAATAATGGCCCATTATTTTCATTATTTAGGGTGCGTTTGTTTCATTGTTTTAAGGTCGGTTTACTTGTGCATAATTATGGATGTTATTTTAAAAGGTAAATAAAACACCATAAGTAAAATGAAATGGTTCTTATAGAAATAATAATTTTAAATGGTCCAATATATGATTTTTTCTTTCATGGGGATGATTCAATTGATAAAAGTTAACGATTAATGTTCAGTTTACTTGGGTGGGTTTTTTGACCATAATGAACTTGTTTCATTTAATATTATGTTTATATGTTATTTCAAGATGATGAAATAATTTATAATATAATTATTAAAAAATTACTTAACTAGAATAATTCTTTTATGACCATCCTTGAATATATTAATGGAAAAATAAAAAACAATTATCATCCATTGGGATGGCAAACCGCCATAATTTGGATAATTGTTTTATTTCATTGAATAATATGAGATAAGAAAAATAATGGATATAAGATATTCCATTATAAATATAACATTATATTATGTACATTATAATGGTTTTGTTATTGTTTTATGGATAAATGAGGCGAGGATAATGTAGAGTAAGAACGAAAATTAAGAGACGTGGTTTGATAAAGTCACCTTTTGAATATCATGTCTTCTAAGGGTCCCTTAATGATATATCAATTTTTATTAGGGTAATACTGGAAGAATATAGACATTTTAGGATTTGGGAGGAGTGGGTTTGGAATATATTTTAATAGATTACTATCTTGTTAGGAGAAAAACAGTGGTGGTTAATGGTATTTATAATTGGGGATGGGTGGTTATATGTGATTAAATGATGATTGTTTGATATTTAAATATAGCTACATTTGTGTGGGATTATTTCCAATAAATATTTTGATAATTAATATTTAAAAATATTTTTAAACTTGAGAAACACCTCAACCACCCATTTAATGTTGTAGTTTCAAATAATGTTCTGAAATGTGAGTGTTGTTTTCCATATATGAATATAACTTGGTGGATTCTTCTAAGTTAATTGGAGGGAATATATTGATTTTTTCCTTTTTTTGATGTTCAAGTATAAAAGACCTTTTTAAGGGTAGTTTTAATATGTTTTAATTAAGTTATTGCTTTTATTAATCGTCTCAATATGTTTTAAAAGGTGTTTTTTGAAATTTTGAAATGGTGGTTGAGGTGTTGTTGAGATGTATATGGTTTTAAAAGTATCATGGGACCCCGGTAAAGGATGAATAATTTAGGGTATTCTTTTTTTTATATTTTTTTGATAAATATAGAAATATTTGATTTAAACATGGATTTGGAATGTTATAATGATGCTCTAGGTTTGGGATTTTGGGATGTTGGATTAGCGTTCCACTCCATTGTATTGGGTCTACTAGACTGATGCTACAGGAACCCAAGTGCACCGTAGTTTCTTAAGCATAAAATAATGTTATTGAATCCTAGGGTAAGTACGTGTAGTTCCATACTATTGTTGGGATGGTCTAACATATCTTTCGGAATCCCATTTGGATATTTCGACAATTTCTTCTTCTTTTCTGACATGTGACCCCTATAATAAAAGGATGGGATTGTTGGACATTAGGTTTTTAATATCAGTTGGATACTTGGAATAATTCTCCTCATTTTAGAACTAGTAATACCTGTGGTATATGGAATAAGATCTTGGCATGACCATGGAAGGATTGATTAGTTTGGATGACATGTTGGGATTCAATGGTTTAAAAGTCTATTTAATAGATTTTTAATCATGATACTTGTTTCTCTTACTACCTGTTTTATTCATTACACCACTGGATCTCTATTTACAATATTCTTTATATTGGTATTTATTATAGACACAATTGGTGGTTTCCTACTGATTTGTACTCACTGTGATCGGGTTTCCATGAAACTTGTGTTCCTGAGAAGATACTACTAGTTTTCACGTGCATGTTTAGGATAGGGACCCATATCTTGGTTTCTATATGGTATATAGGGATAGAGCATGGGATTTCAGGACTGGGTTTGGACTCAGGACAATGTTGGTGATTTTCTTAGTTTTGGTATTTGGGTTCTTTTGTGGTATGAATTCCTGACATTTAATGTATACATATCATTATTGTATCATTTATCTCTTTGGTTATTATTAGCACTATCTATTTTTTATTCCATTTTCAATTTATACCTGTTTCCATATATATTGATATTATTTCTATTTTTATACTATGATAAAAATGTATAGTCTCCCAATTTCATCAATATAGACCTACACTGCTATTCAGCTACATATGGTGTACAAGGAGGAATGACTGAGGTCATTTGTTGATCTTGCTTATAGAAATAGTTTTAGTGTCACCTGGTCTGAGAAGTTAAATGGTTGTTTTCATTTCATAGGAGGGTGTTTATTTTAATGTTTTAGTAAGAAATAAAATTTAGTTAAACTTCCATCATTAATGCTGAAGTTGAATCTTTTGTGCTCAACCGTTGGGGATTAAGAACACAAATACTAATTTAATTTTTCTTTTCACTAAATTTAGGATTATTTTTTAACGTAAAAACATTATATATTTGTCTATAAACCCAAAACATCAGTCACATTAAAATAAAACTCCACATTATTTAAGACTACACACAAAAAATGCGATATTTTTATCATGTTTACTGGATCGTAAAGAATATTGATGACATTTTCACTAAAATATATAATTCTTATAGATTTAAAGATAATAAATAAAATATAATATTGATCAATTAAATTTGATAAAAAGTAACGATTTTTATTTTTTCTTTCTCTTGATATTGAAAAAATCCCTTGAGAAAGGGATATGAAACTATTTTTCTATAACTATGCTAACCTTTCTTGTTGGTGTGATATATTATCTAGAAGTTATCTAAATAAATATAATCATAGAAAATATAAAATAAATTGGAATTATATATAATAATGTTTTCAATTTTTATTGATTCTTAATGTAAATTAACTTGAGAAATGTATAATTTATTTCTGGAGTTAGTCTTGCATAAGGAGCCCATGTTTTATTTTGAAGTATAAATAACACATGTATGTGTATTATTATAGATATGGAATATAATACATATTGATCTAAATATAATTCACAAATCTTTTATGAGAATATTAAATATCTTACATATTCTAATTAACACTATGAATTAACATGAATGATTTTAGTTTTGAAAATAATTAATGTATTCCTGATTTACCGTTGAAAAAAATACAGTAGTTTTGTTCTTATATATTGGAGTGTATTCTTATTTCAATTTAATATATGAATTTTTTTAGAAATTTATTTCATTCAATATTTATCAGAATAACATTATCTATAGGAATCAAGAGATAATATCTAGTAGGTTCACTCTTTTAATATTTCATAATCTTTTTTAATATCTATATCTTTATATATACATCAATTCTAAAGAGTGCGGAGTTTTTTATTTATAATTTTTATGTTTTGTTAGAGATTAGAAATAAAAAATAAAAATTATGATGGTATGTGTGGTTTCATTATGAATTATAAGAGGTGAAGATATATTTAATAGTTATTTTAGATGGTTTATTTACATAAATATTTTATTAATGTTCTCCATTTTTTAGTTTCACCAATATTATTATTATTTTTTTGTTATTTTGTTCAAAAAAAGTGTAATTTTTTTAAGTTATTTTGAATGGAAGGTAATTTATTATTTTATTCTAGTTTGGGAGATAATTATTTATATTTTCATTGAAAAAAGGTATTTTTTTCATTTCAAAAAATTTGGGCTAGAATTTTGATTTGTTATTTTTTGATGGAGGTTAAATAATTTATGGGGGGGTTATTTTAAAGGAAACATATTGGAGTTTTATAGAGATTTACTGTTAATAGAACTAATTTTTATATGATAATTTTTTTGGATGTTATTTCTATGGTAGATTAATTGGACATTACAATAAAATTTATTTTAAAATTTATATCAAAAATACCTTTATAATTATTTGTTTTTTATTATCAAAATTATGGGATTATAGTGAAAATAAAAGTCTACTGGTATATGTGGTTTTTATTAGTAAAAAAACTCATCTATGATTTTATTTAAATAAGTGTTATATATTAGAGTTCTGATGTGTGCATATTTACTTTATAATAAAATTTTCCAATAAACTAAAATTACTATTACATCTAAATAAAAATTAAAAAAAATATTGGAATATAGTATTGAACTCAATGGATAATATAGATAAATATAATATAATTTTGAATATAGATTATTAAATATACTGTATTTTCAACCAAACATGAAGATCCCAAAATTTTTCTATATGTGTATTTTTTAACAAAGAATATATATTATACTGAAGACATAACATAGTAGTTGTTATAAGATAGTAATATTTATTATATTCTATAATTGATCTATGTGAATCTTCTCATTACTTTATATTCAAATTAATTTCCTTTCCTATTGAAGTTCATTGTGACCCTCACTAATTGAGATTTTATTATAAGGGTCTTAGCTACTTTATTGTAATTTTTTTTTTCCATTTCTATATGATAGAGGAAGTTTCAAGCATGTAAAAGTTTCTTTTTTGATTGAGGGTTTTTTTGTTCTTACATGGAGTTAAATATGTACCTTCTATCATGTTTATTGTTGAATAATTCATGTTTTTTGGACATGCTTCCAATCATAGAGATCATATAAGGTCTCTTGATTTGATCATCGAAATAATTTTAGAAAGGTATACTATCAAATAATTTCCTAGTTTCAAACATGAATCAATCTAGATGTTTAATATCCATACATGTTCTTTTGGGAAATTTATACCTTGGTTTACTTTATGAAATCACCTTCCTATTTTTTATAAAAGAAAAGAAATGATTTTATTAGAATTTATGATATAATAATATCCTTTAATGTGTTTAGGACTATTATGAAGATCAAAAAGCATTGTTTTATCATTTATTTATTTATTATAAAAACTCACTTTGTATAATATTAAATTATTTTAGTTATTAAACTTCTGATTCATTTAGTATCTACTAAAAAAACATTTTTCTCTAAATTTATTGGAAAAAAATGTTTAAGAAAACTGATTAATTTGATTTGTAGAACATTTCATGCCATGTTTCAACATTAATTCAACCCTATGGATTTTTACTTATATAATATTTTTTGAATACACATTATAAAAAACTATTATCACAAAAAACTGAACAATAAAAAAATGTAGTTCAAAGGAGGAAAAAAACATCAAGAAATTACATAGATTTTGTGGTGTGAATATTTTGTTGTGAATATATTTTTAACTAAAGCCATTTGTAAGTATTGTTATACTGTAATTTTAGTAATAATTCCATCAGGTTTTAAAAAAACCTTTTTATATTTCAAATGAAAGGATTATAAAAATTGGTTAATTTTTTAGAACTCAATGTGTTCATTTTGAATAAAAAATATAATTTTCATAAATTAGATATAAAATCTAATGAATGTTTCCTTTAAAGGTTAATAAATCATAATATTTGAATGTTAATAGAAATATATAATTATATAAATTTAACATGTAATTTTTTGTGAGGATGATGCTCAATTATGTAAAATTCCCTAGATTATGAAAAAAATACATATTGTGTATTTGAAATCCCCATTGTTTTATAAATGAATGCTAAACAAAATCCATCAGAACTTATATTACTAGAAGCTAAGAAAATAAAAAGTACTCTTCCTATTGATGTGGAAAAACCATGTTTTTTCAAATAGAATTAATATGATCTTAATTTATCATCTCTTTTATAATATCACAATAGATATTGATCAATTATATAGAAATAAGATTTTACTAAAAAATGATAGGGAACATATTTAATACTTTTATCTACCTGAATATAATGTCATAGATTATTCCATGGGTAATTAGAGTTAGAAAATTATTATTTAAGATTATTTTAATTAGTTAAAATGAATTCAATTTGGGACAATTTTTGAGCATCCAAGTGACCTTATAGAAATATGAGTCAAAAGGGATTTTCAGAAATCTGTTATTAGAATGAAAATATTATTTGGAATACACCTAGACTAGTTTTTGATACATACTATTAAGAATAGGTTACTAATTTTAGAGAAACATATTCAAGGAACAACAAAATATAATGTTTAAAATGATATTTTTATTTAAAAATTAATGTTATTAATTTTCCATAACATGTTTTGAAATTTTATAATTCACTTTATAGACATAAATGTTCCCTAAAATCCTACTATAATTAATTTACCAAATATTTTACTGAATAAAAATTAATTAAAGGAACAACAAAATATAATGTTTTTTCTAGAGTGTTTTTAATGACAATATTATTACAAAAATCAATTATAGTGATATTATTTTTGCTTCAACCTAAAAAATAAATATGGAAAATTTTCTTATAACATAAGAAAATTAACTTTAAGAGGAGTGGGGTCGGTGAAACTCATTACCTTTGTCGATTCTAAATAACACATAGACATGAAAGAACTATTTTATGTTAACATAAGTGCATTAGATATTTAATTAAATGTATTTATTTTAATAATGGTATGATATTTAGTACTTTGGTAAGTAAATCATATAAAGACATATATAATGAATATTTGAGACCAATAGATCTAAATTTATTAAGAGATATGATCAATAATTTTTTTACTTTATAGCTTGTTGAATATACAATATGCACTTTCTATGTATATATATGATATTATAATCCAATCTAAAATAATACAGTCTATATGTAATTAAAAATACCATCCACCATCTAAAAGTAACTTTGAACCATGTTTTATTTTAATATATTATAAATTAGATTACTCTTTGGAGTTACAATAATGTAAAATTCAATGGTTTTATAATAGATCGAAATATTAATTATAAAACCTATACCTTTGGTGGTGAAGCTTTTATCACCTAGTTCCACAAGAAGCAACACTTGGTTTTACATTTCACTACTAAATCAAAATATGTGGTAACTAGAAGTTTTTACACCTAGTTATTTTATATTCCTCAAAGAACTAATTTGTTTTAGAACGATATTTAATTAATCTTTCTTTCTTTCTCATATAATAGATACTATTTCGTTGTCTAAGAACTCATTACCCTACTAATAAAACATATTGAAAAAATACATCACTTACATCATCATGACCAAATCAAACATGTACCTAGAATAAAAAATGAATTTGGTTCAATTTTAGGGACCACCTACCTAGTACAATTTTTTTTGATTAACTCCCCAGGGGATGATAGCCCTGATAAGTCCAAACGTGCCTCATATAAGCTCCCCCAAACCCACACCAACCACCCAGGTTCCTATGTAAAGAAAAAAGTTATAAATTAATTAATTATAAAACTTATAATTAATTTATTAAACCAAAACCAACTCAATATTAAGTCAGCAAATGCATTGGACATCCAATGATAATTGGTTCTTTAATCAATAAGGTGGTTACCACCCATGGACCTATGAAGCTCCTAATACCCAACCAAAAGAACAAATTAAACAATTAATTTTATAATAATATTGGTAATGAAAAAATAAAATAGAAAAACAAGGACATAACACATCGTATATCAAAGAAACTTGTTGTATTATCAGTCTATGAATACCCTTGTATAAGGCTATATAGAATCCAAATGTGATTCTAGTGATTCCAAAGTTTTTTGGTGGAATATCCAATCAAAATATATTCAAGGAAGATTTAAATTAATATAAAGGTAATAAAGTAACCAAACTGGAGGGAAAAGGTGAAACATACCTTAAATAAGTATTTAATGCAAAAAGAAACTCATCATTTAAGAGGATTATAGAATAGTGGTAGTGGAGGGAGTCCCCTAGTAACGTGAGAGGAAACAAGGAGGGAAAAGAGTTTTCCACTATAATAAACCAAATTTTAGAATAATAATTTTACTAATTTAAAATACCCAATGGCGGTCTAATTGATTCAAGTAGTGTATATTTCCACTGATAGTCCCTATTAGCTTGATAGTGCAGGTCTAATAGCTTTATGGTGGACACCTCATGGCCAACAAACCAACTAGTATGGATATTTTCATTCATGTGGCTATAGGATGTGACTCTGACCACCTGGATTATCTCCTAATATTTCCTTATTCTCTTTACCACCTCCCAAGAAAAAACCTCATCTAAAAACAACCTTTAGAGGATCCCAAAACAACATAATGCTTCGATAAACCATTATTAAAAACTTATCTTTCCCAATAATTAAAAAATTTAAATTCACATGAATTTCCAAACCATTTTTTCATAGAAGATATAATGACCCTCACTTAACATGCATATATGTTCCATCATTTTTGCAGAATACTTAATACATTACACAAATAAGTGAGCTATGTTATCTCCCACTAGGTTCTTCATGGATAGAACCCTTTTAAGATACATAATACATAATACATAGTAAATATCTTCATTACTTAGAGAAAGAAAACATAAAATGGTCTGATATCATATGCTCAGTAATGGTAAACAAGGGAGACATGAAAGCATAATCATGATCATAAGGTTATGAAAATGAGATAAGAACAATAGAAGATCATACCCTAAAAATGAAATAACATTAAAATGAATAATGGAATAAAGATTAGCAGTTCATAAGAGAATAACCAATGGGAATAAATAGAATAACCCATGAAATCATAACATAGGAATAATAAATGGAAATTTAGATGACAAATAATAATATAAACTTATTTCCATAGTAGTAATGGATTAATTACAAAGCCATCTTAGTGGAATGGGTTCACTCCCCAAAATATCTCAGTAGTCATGGTTCACTCCCATGACCATCTCAGTAGTCAAGGTTACTTCCCAAGACCATATTATTTTACAAATTTGTTTACCAAACCAATTTCACTCCCAATTCCAATCATGACTATCTCAGAAGATATAAATCATTTCTTAATGTATTGGAGGAAGATATAGGTTCCATCTATCTCATAATGAATTTATAAATATGTATGCAATATGATCATAAACAATCATCATATTATAACACATGAAATGGAAAGGGTATCATAATGATGTCATTATATCATATCCTATAAAAAATAGGTTGGTTTCAAAATCATTTGATCAATGCATTACCTATGAAAATTTTCATCATTCATAAGAATATAACCCTTGAATGATAAACATACACAAAAAGAATATAAATCATGAATGATAAATGGGATTTATAAATAATATCATATAAGGAATGGAAATGGGTTTCATGGACAGATTCTTATAAAACATAAACTATTCATAAAACAATATTAATGGTACCCTTGGATAATATTTTCAAAAAGGCATGAGTAACACCAAAAGATGTCATCATAAATTGAAAATAATTTTTAAATATATTTTAAAAAAAATTGAGGAAAATATCCTTTCTTATTTGAAAAACATTTCTTAAAATATAAAACATTTTCAAATACCATTTTCTTTGAGAATACCTTGAAAAAAATATAAATGGATTTTTCAAAACCATAAAAAATTAAAATCTTTTTATTGAAAATCAGATGAAAATATAATTTTGAAATCATTTTTTAATTTTTTTTAAACATTATTTTTGAATAAAAACTATTTTCAAATTAAGAGAGAGATTAGTCCATATTTTCTTAAAAATATTTTATAAATTATATTAGGTACCCAAAAGTGGATAGAATTTACTAATACTAGAAGATATAATGAATAACCATAGGATACAAAATTTCATGTGTTTTCCAGAGATATGTATCATAATATTTCATCAATGGAAACCGAATCATAAATAATCCTAATAAATTATGTTACTGTTAAAATAAACTATTACCAATTTTATAACACTGAATCAAACACCCAATATAATAATAAAATTACATGAAACTTATAATATCATTAAAATAATGGGTTCATGATATAACATGTCAAGGGGATGTATATAAAAAGTAGAATAATATAGGTGAATAAAAATCATGTGTATCAATTAGTCAAATTGAAAAACAAATTACCTTAATGATTTGGTGGAATTTGAAAAATAAAACCCCATGAAGTATAAATCATGGAATGTAAATTTAAAAAACCACACATTTAAGGATAAGAACCATATAATACTGTTGGTTTTGAAATTCATTCCACTTGAGGTACAAATAATGTCACAACCAGTCCAAAGAAAATCTGGACTCAACATTTTCGTTAAATCCATCCAAACCATCCCAAAGGGCTCATTTCATGAATAACACTATGAGGTTGTCTTTCCATCATGATCTACAGTTTTTGGGATGGACCCTATTCTAGTATTATGGATCCCAATATCTCATCAGCGTCACATGTTCTCGGAGGCCTCTTACGCGACGGCCACCTCGGTGATCTTCTCCATGGCGTGACATGCCATTTTTAAGTTTGATTCATTCTTATAGAGCCCTTAATCACTATGACATCACTATTCTCTCTAGTCCTCTTCGCGATTACCCCATTTGTGGACCCCTCTATGAGTCTGACTGAGTAAAACATTGCCCCTTTGGCTCTGCAGCATCACCTCCTTTTTGTGGTACCTAGATTTTCTCCACAAAAAGCTATGTAACCATATACCTCATTCGTTGCCTATAAATCGAGCCCCCCTCTTTTAAAAAATTCTCACTCCCCCTTCCAACTTATGAGCTCCCCTTTTGCAATGAATTTTGGGAAACCAATATACATATCTCCAATGGTACTCGGCCTCTGTGAGCCGTACATCCTCATGTTCTTCAGGACCTCCACTTAGGGTGAGGATTCCCTTCGTGATGGCATATGACTTTCATCAAAGAGGGAGTCCCTTTGGGGTGCTCTAGGCTTCTCAAATCATAGATCATTCTCAAAGAACTCTCCAAATAAATAGTCCTTATCTAAGGTGACCTGATTCTCCATTGAGAACCTCCCTTTAGGAAGCGTCAGTCTTTCACAAAGGACATCATATTCGCGCAGCACAAAAGATTTACTTAGGATATCCTCTTTACAATGAACTAATTCTTCACGAAGTCCATCCACTTCATGAAGCCCTAAAGCTTCATAAATCCCCTTTTTTTAGGTCTCTTTATTTACAAACCCATCTCCAGTACAACCCTCTAGGCTTGTACGAAGTGATCTCAAGGTCCCAGGAGTAGTGTTTCGTGTTATGTTTTCATACATTATGCTTCTTCACATAGGAACACTAATGTCAATTTCTTCATCGCATAGCCACACCAATGTGGACCCTTAACTAGTTCACTCCACAAAATTATTAATCCATTGAATTGATCGTGCCTTCCCTTCACCAAGGGTTTATGTGAGTCAGTTATATAAGTCCTAGGTTTGAGGAGTAAGTCCTCATCATCTGAGCTGTAGGAAATTAAACTTCCAAGAATTCACATCATCAACACATGAAATTAAACTATGATCACCACATGGGTGACAAGAACAAGAGTATCATGAAGTGGATGGGCACCAGTTTCCTCTCAGTCCACCTCTCCCATTGTGCTATGTCACCATGTGCACCTCGAGAAGTCTCTATGTAAAACCCAACCCCCTCTGATTGGGTTTTCTTGGAACGATAGCCATATATTATTCAGAAATATAGACATCCTCCTCTCCCTTCGGGACTCCCTCCTAGAGTAAGTCCCTACTTTCCTCTCCCCCAGGTCTCTAGCAATGTGTAAAACCCATACTATCCCTCACAGATGCACATTTTGTGACGCGACAGTCATGATTATTACTGCCTATTGTTTATCACAGTGAGCATGACTCATGTGGGTTTAGAGTAATCCTCATCCATGAAATCCTCATTGGGAATCCTTATCATGTAATCCCCATGCCCCTTTTTTCTGAACTACATGGACTTCGATCATTTTTCTTTTCATGAAAGGTATGTTGGAAGACTCCCCAAGGTTCAAGCCCATCATCCATCTATTTCGACCGTCATCAGGTTGGTTCATTCTCATCCCACATGAGATTCAACTATATGCCCCTTTTTTTCTACATGACATTAAACTACATGCTTTAAAACTAGATGGGTTTTTATACTTGTCTACTTTAAAGGGTACGTAGGATGCCTCCATGAGGCTCTACCCAAAATACTAGTAAACTTTAGTTTCCACATTATTGGGACCCACATCCTTGGTTTTCCCCTTTGTGGTGTCAAACCATTTCCTTGGCATATAACCATGCACAATCCCCACAATAAACCCATTATCTTCTAACCATGAGTGTCCCACATGTGATGGGATGCTAACCATGTGTAATCCCCCAACATGTCTTTGGGTTGCTGTCCTCTGTGTATACCCTGAGTCTATTCCACATTCCTGAACTACAAGAAATTTAATCATTTACCTTTTTGAAAAAGGTACAAAGGAATCCTCATGAGGTTAAATCCCATCTCCAATTTCCCAACCAAGAATTTCTCTAAAGACTTTGGGTTTCGGGAAGATCATGACTTAATATGGTGGTTCCACATCCTTCATATCCCATCCATGCATCCATTCTCATGAGAAGCCTCCTTAAGGGACTTATCATCCAATTATAGAACTATGTGGACTTTGATTACCCACCATAAGGATGCGTAGGAAACCTCTTTGAGTTTCTTTCCCTATACAACCACCATCGCATATTTTTTCAGTCCCATCCCCATTAATTTCATCAATTGAGAATTTATCCATATTTATCTAGACATTACATGGGCCTCCAAATCCCATTGAAATCATGCCATCCATATGGGCTGATAACCATGCGTAAGGCCCATCATATCTCTTGGTTGATATCCTCTATGTACACCCTTATTCCATGCCGCACCCATTTGAAGTACATGGGTTTTGATCTTTTTCTTCTTCATAGAGTACGTAGGAATTCTCTTTGGGATTCAATCCTAGACAATGGAAATCCTTGGTGTTCCCTTTGTGTGGACCCATCATCCTCTATAATACTCTCTTTTTGGCATCCAAATTAGTCTTCATTTTGCGAAACCTTCTTTCTTGGGGACATTCTATCTAGGTTCTATCCACATTGGTCATAATGATTCATTTATCTGGTAAACATTCTAGGTGCTCCCTCTTTGGGATGCACCCATCGGATCTTCTCTTATCAGTTTGATCCATCTCTTCTAGATGTTAAACTTGTGGTATACCCCATGTTAAACATGGAAAGACAAGGAAAACCTCAGATACATGCCTTTGATATATAATTCATCTCAAATGACATGGGACTCCATGATCTTACACACCCTCAAGAAGCCCAATAATAAGGTAAAATCTAGTTGTACCAGTGTTTTGGCATCCAGACATACCAACAATGCCCGAACATGAATAATCTCTAGACCAAAGGTTGCTTCCCTTACTTTTCCCCTTGGAATATCCTGATAGAATCAGTGTAATTACCGGCATCTATAATGATATTCCACTAGTAATAGTTTCATAAACAACATCATAATATTTAATGGAGAATAGGAATGGGTGAAGAATTCCAATGAGGAGTCCATGGAAGGAGGGACTGGAATCCCATCATCATATTTCGATCAAGGAACAAACATATCTAAAGAGTTGATGAATTATTCCCTCCTTTGAAACATTGGAATACATGGTAACAATCAGTACATCCTCACAAGTTTTGTGCGCCCAAGAAAAACCATTGGAAACTGAAATGGTGAACCTGATGTGAATGTATTCTCCCCAAAATGGGGATTAGTAGCATTTAGTGCATCACTAAAAAAGAAATTTACCAAATCCAGCTATCTGGTGCCAAGTCCTGCCAAGAAAATAGGTTTCCCAGCTTGAAACTCACCATGATTTGGGGTTGTTAATAATTGGGAATATCATTCTACGACATTGTTAGTGTGGATCTTTTATCAAGTCATGGAAGACTAAATGACTCTACGGCACTAGAAATTGATTTCCTACTATCTGTACTAAGGGATGAATCTTTCTCCTTTACATAACCCAAGCTACAGCTCTGGGAAACCGATCACCTCCCTCCCATGGATGCAGGGGTAGGGGAAATGCCAACATGATAGTCTTAAACGATATCATCTCTTCTTCAATAACGTCAGTGACAACAGTAGTTGGGTTCCAGTGCCCCATATCACCCTCTAAATTCATTCAATGAAGGTTGATTAAAACTATTGTTTGTCGATATGAACAAGAGGGGCTTATCCCGATAAGGGATATGGTGCATCAAGATATAGATGAATCTATGTCCAATTAGTTCCCCTACCACAAGGGTCACGTAGGGAGATGATACTCCCCACTATAACATTTAAAAGCTTTGGTAGCCTCTCCCTGGAGTTCTCTTATGACTCAATCCATTTTATGGATGTTGTAAGGGATGTTCGAGTCCTCCTAGCAATGCCTTCAGCCAAGGAACCTCTGAGGAGGGATCACTCCTTGCTGCATTAGTGTCACCATCCAGTCCCACAGACTGAGGAGATGGTGCTCCATACCAATACACCATCAGCCCTAGCTCAGCTAACCCAACATCAACATTGGGTGAAAGAATATGAGGATTCCTGCTAGGGGAATCATCTTCCATGACATCCATAAACCGAGCCACCACTACATGCATTATTGGCCCCCTATTTTTTTACAGAGTTCAGGAACTTCCCTTTCCCATAATAGGGGAAGTTACATGCCCAATCTAGTGTGATGCACCATCCACCCCACAAGCAGGCTGAGTTGACTCCTTCAGACACTTTTGCAAGTAGTACCCATCACGGGCTGATCTACGATGATGATGTTCATTGAGAAGTTACTCATAGTACCATCATCATACAAAGTGGAGGTCCCCCCTAATCTCTCATCCAACACATATTTCCTCCCCATTCCACCATAATCATCCCGAGAAGAGGTCATCCCTGTATTTTAGATGCTCAACACAAAGGTCCTCCCCATTTCTTTAGTCTCATGTAAGAAACTTTCCTCTACTTACCAGGTTATCAACGTGACGATCCTCCTTTCCCTATCACCACCCATCTTGGGGGTCCTCCCCGTGTTCTCACCGAATTTAGAAAAACCCCTCATAGATTTATGGACAAAATTCATGAAGGTATTTATCATATCCTGTTTAGTGAGTACGAAGGCCATCCTCATACTACAGTTACCAGAGCTAGCCAATGCAGAGGTCCTCCTATGCTACGGACGACCACCATGGAGGTCCTCCCCACTCTTGAAATTTCAACCAAGGTGGTCCACCCAGTGTTTGATTTGACATTTTTCCATGTGATCCTCAGACCCCGGCTTGTCTAGGCTGGGGTCCTCCCCACTCAAGTACCAACCTAAGAAGAGGTCCTCCCTACTCTAGTGCCATCCTAAGTGTATTTCCTCCATAATCCAGTACAAACTCATGCATAGGTCCTCTCTATCTCAAAGAACTATCCTTCCTTGAAGAAACTTCTTGGGGAAAGAGGGCTGGTCATCGCCATTGGAGGAAGAACCCTAAGAATCCTCAAATCATATTCAAAATTATCCGCTTTTAGATTTGGAAGGGTAGTGTGATTCGATGATGGAACCTCCACCTGATCCTTTGTGTTAGGGACTGGGGTAAGAACTAGGTGTATCAGCTTTGTACTCTAGTAAATATAGGTTCACCTAATTAGTAAGCCCCTCTGAAGATACATACAAGAGGAGGAATACTTGGGTCCTTTCTAGGGACTGGCCATGAAATCGTCCTTATTTTCAACATGATCATTATCTTCCTCAACAAGATATCACATAGAGTTTTTCTAGGGACCAATAGATAATGAGAAACAACATGACCCACCACCGAAGAACGCAACACCAACACATGAATAAGTGTTCATTAGTTCCTCTTACATGGATGTGATGGTGAAATCATTGAATTCTCTAGAAGACAACCCAATATGTAGAGGTTTGTAATCATGTGAACTATACTCTACACTGAAAGGTTCCTTATCACAATGGTATACTCCAGTGCTATTACAAGTCCCAAAACCACCCCAAGTTGATGTGTGAGGCAACCAATGGATGGATCCTGAGTCTGAGTTGAGATGTTTTTGGGACATTCTCTTGGAGAATAATTTTTTCGAGATGTTCTGGCCAACTACAACTGAAAATTTAAACATTCTGAAGCCCCTCACCCGGGAAGAGGTTATGTGAATCCTCCAAACTATGGGTACAATGCACTCCCACCTCTGATACTGATGGTTGACCTACCCCATGAGCGAGAAAAAATTCGATGACATCATCCAACAATTCTTCCTAGTTGAGTTGGTTGCTCTCCCTATTGCTCATCACACCATTCTACCTAGTTATCATCGAACTCTCCAACAACAATGCATCCATGGATTTTTTGTGCTCTGCAGAGTTTTTAAGGAGGCATCCCCACATGTCCAGATCCATGGTTGGGGGTAGTATGCTGCCTTTCACTTCAGTTGTATCCTATGCCATCCTGAAAAGCTAGGTGATATTGAGGAAATGCCTCCAAGAACAGTCGTAGTTAACATAGATGACCTTATAGAGGAGGAAATAGAGCTATGACCCATTGAAAATAAATTACCCCTAGGGATTTTCCACACCTGTTGATCCTTTAGGAATGGTTTCTCATCATAAAAGATACTTTCATGGTCTTCCTGAACCATCTAGGTCATTGTCTATCAGTTGAGACCCTCTCAAGGGTAAGACACCCGCTGGAACTGTTAAGCACTCTGACATGTCTAGTTTAGTGTTGAAGAAAAAAATAAGATTATGAAAAGGTCTCATTTTGTGAACAGCTCATGGAACAAGGGAAGATGTTTGATGAGCTCCTCACCGACTGCACCGCAGAATAGCGACCCGATTATGGTAACCCTCAGTCAGGGAAATAGGGGTAGGAAAAACGTTCCCCCATCAAGTTTTCACCAGGTGATGTAGATAATCATGTCTATATAGATATATTAGAGTCCATATATTATAGAAAAAATAGCAATAAGCATCAAAAAATTATATTGAGCTATGATATGATCTTCCATGGGACCTAGCTCATGTTCCACTGGACGCTCTACATGTCATTCCTTCAACAGGCCTCAGTTCCATTCTATCAGCTACTCCAGGAGCCACTAGACCAACATACCATGTTGAAGAACCATCAAATATGTTGTTAGTCCAGAACCCTTTCTAAGAAATAAATCCTCATCCAAATGATCTGATGGAAACACTCATTTCCCACCTTGAGGCTCTAGAAACATGAAAAGTGACAATCCCAACTGACAACAATCCATATCCTGTGTGGTTGGATGATGTGGATGTTCCCTCTAGCTTGGTAATCTTAACTTCTACCCTTTCAATGGGATATATGATCCACTACAACATCTAGCCCACTTCATTTCAAAGTGTGGACCCATGCTAGGTACTCCAGCATATCAGGATGCCGTTAAGCATCAGTGCTTCATACAAATACGAGAAGGTCCCATGTTTTTTTGGTACAACCAATTATCCATTGGGTCTATAGCTATTCGGGAGGATCCCTATAGGAAGTTTCTCAACCATTTCATTTCCACCACCCACAAGACTAACAACACCAACTACATCAAGTTCAAGAAAAGGATAGATGAGAGAGTCATAGAATTTGTCGCTGGGTGGAAGTGGCTCACATATTCTCTCAATATGATGTAGACTCAGGATTAGCTACTAACAATGTGTGTGGAAAATTTGAAGACAGAGCTACTCTCTTCTCTCATCACTTTGAACTTCTTAGGTAGATTCTGGTATTTCTTTGAAAAATCTCAATTAATAGGGGAGCCCTTGTAGAATGCTTAGAAAGCATGCCCGTTGCCACCCATAGATCATGAAAAAAGAGATTGCAGGGATGAGAATGGTAATGTTTCACAAATAAAGGCCACCAAGTAGTTGTAATTGTTACATGTAGAGCCACCTCTACATCCTCATCAAGGACCACAACTAGAGGCACAACCTCTAACTCAACAATCCCCACCATAGAATTAGTAGAAGCCCATGTGTAATGCAACACCACAGCCTAGGTGAGATAATCAGTTTCCAACACCTCTTCAAGATCCTTCAGCCCTACATCAGGGAAGGGCTCCCAGGGATCCTTTCCTAGATTTTCAAATTTAGTCCTACTCATTTAATGAGCCCCAGGTTCCAAACTATTTCAAGAGTTCCTTGGAACAAGAAATCATACTATTTCGAAAATACATGAGACCTGAAAAAAAAGATATTATAGATCACCTAAACTACTTCTCCTATCAATGGTTTTATGACACACCCTCAAGAAGTGATATGTGTTCAAATACTGGCTTTAGGAATAGTCTGATAATAACATAGTCAGATTGGGTCTAGCCCTGGAATAGGTGGCATGTGTGTTTATAAATCCTCTTAATGATAATGAGGGTGAATTGCAGCACATATCTACCCACGATTCATAGAAGTATGAATACCAGATGGCACACAAGTAAATTTCTCACACCCATGGTATTATTTGTGGCCATTTGAATCTTCTTGAGCCTTATGAAGATGTTGTACTACCTTTATTGGATTCTTCCGCATTGATGTATTAGCCGTTGTTCTATCAAGGGGGAAGGCCTAAATAATTCATGGGGAAGAAAATCCCTAACTGATACCAAATCCATTCTTTTACACTTGGTGACTTCATGTCGCTTGATATTGGGATTCCCCACATAATTCACCCAAAATGGAGAACTCTTCATAATATGATCAGTAGTATGCCTCAGTGAACACCATCGAATTAATGGACCCATATATGGTCCCTAAGGATGTGTAATTTTAGGAAGACCCCACTAATATCCCTAGCCAACACCAACACTGATGAAACCATGGGTATTTGAACCATAAAAATGTATTGGATAGTGCATTCAACCAAGATGTTCATGCCACTAAGATCAGACTGCAGGTGTAACATCCCAAGTAATTAATGAATAATAGATATTTTTATCTATGTCTATTAATTAATTAGATAGTGTTTTAGAGGCTTGAAATGAAAATAAATCCAATCTTAAGCATGAAATACACTAATATTTTTAAATGATTGTTTTACTGCCTTTTGATGGAAAACCATTTTTAAATCTATATTTTGAAAATTTTATAAGCTATTTTTGTCAAAATAATATTATTCTTTATGATTGGGACATCAAAATTTACTTTGTGTGAATTTTTGGTATTTTTCCGATAAAGTTCATTTTTTAATGAATAGTGAAAAATGTTTTATAATAATTCAAAACCTATTTTTAATCAAATTTATTTATATGATTTGATTATCTTTTGAATTGTTTTTGAAGTGAAATTAGAATATATTTTTAACATTTAATCCAATGGTGGTAATTGGAATCAATTTCACTTTGAAATTGGACTTAAACTTGTGTCAATCCTTTGATACTTATTATTTCATAAAAACACGCTATTTGTCATGACAGGGGGAATTAATTATTAAATTAATTAATGTAACTTATATGATTTAAATTTTATAAAATAGACATCATTTTGTAATTCAGAATATCAAATATAGCATAGGGTGATGTTTTGGTATTTTATTGAAAAACTTCAATTTTTGATGAATAGTGAAACCACTAAGTGGTAGTTAAAGAAACTGATTTTTCGTTTAAATGAAACTTTGCCACTTCTGTGATTTGATTTTCAAAAATCCAACATACATGGTTGTCATTAAGAAGTAAAATGTGGTTCAATGAGATTAAAATAATTTTTTGGTGAATAGTAACTTTTATGTTTTTAATCGCGATTAGAGGTAATTAGTGTAGTTTAAGGTAAAAATAATGTTTTAATAATATAAGATGAGATTGAAACATGTCCTACCCTCATTGGATGTGTCATGGCCGACCAAGAAAATCCATGGGTCAACTTGGGGACTCCATGGAGCCCCTTTGGTTGGGAAATGACATAAATAACTTTTTATTTAATGTAAAAGTAAAAATGACACAAACATGAGTGGTTTTACTAAAACAATTTTTACATGGGGTTATACAAGTAAGATTTTTGATTATAAATATTCATTGAAAAGATAAAAAGATTTTCTACATCATAGTATTTTTTTTATAATTTTTAGACTTTAAATAAATTAAATTATTTATGACATCATGATGATGCCGCATTTACCTCATTAATAAAGGATTTAAATAAAATGAAATGATAATGTAAAATCTATGACCTACACATGTCCAAAACCTATTGGATGGTTGGATTTCGAACCCTTATCACCTTAACCTATAATTATATCAATGTGGGTCCTTTTGAATCCGAAACGCATTTTAAAATAAAGTAACATTTCTTTACTTTCCAAGAGTGCCCCTCCTCTCCTCTTATAAAAGGCCCCCACCTCTACCTCCATACCCACATTTACAAAGCCTTTGGCTCGGCCAAACCCTGCCCATTTTTCTCTCCAATTACCTCTCTTACTCCTTGAATCCTCAATTTGGGCAGAAGTCTTCCCAAGGAAGCCTTTGAGCTCAAACCAAAGGGAGTTACCCGATTTTAAGGTAATGTCTTCAGTTGACTCCTTTTGTTTTATTTTGCTTCTCAAACCCCCTAAACTCTTTTTATTCATTTATTTTGTAACAAATACAGTATCTTAAATATACTATGATGTTGTTATAATAAGTATTCGAGCTACACTTACACACACCTACATCTAATGGTTAAAGAACATACTGTTTCCGTGGATGGTGAATTTATGCCTCCCAAAACGATGATTGTTCAACATTCTTTTAACACCTTCAAAGGTGGCCATTAAGATGACAGTATATTTATATATGATATATAATATGTTTATTTTTTCCTTAATCTTCTATATTTTTCATTTTGGGCATACCTTTATGGTTTTCATTATGGGTAAATGCGATATCTTCATTTAAGGAAGTGCGGACTACCTCCCCCTCAAAGTGATTTGATTCATTAATACCATATGTGGGACGTATAAATGATGGAGTTATGATATTATATATGATATTACACTGGAATTATAATATACCTTTATATCATTATGATTCCATTCTATAAAATATTAAATAGAAATGAAAGTAGCATTCATGCGTACGTACGGCTTACCGTCTCCATGAACGGTGCATTTCATTTCTTACCTCTAAATGATTATGTAATATTATAAATGCATGCATGTACTGGATATATATGACATATATGATATCAACATCATGAATACCATTCTAGATATAATGGATACATGAACAAATTTTAATTATAAAGGGTTTATTTTTGACTCAAGTACCAATGATCGTTAAAACGACCATTATTAACTTAAATAATTACATAGTGTTCATGACATGGAAATAAGTGATATAAAAGGAATAATGAACTTGAAAAAGTTTCTTAAACAAGTATAAATTAACTCAAGTTTATTATTCTTGAGATTAAAGAACGACCGAGTCAAGTCGGACCTGAGATATGGGACTTCGTGTCAATCTCCTTTCATTGAGGCATATTTTGTTTTATAAACAACCTTCTTTTATACAGTGTATAAACCCCTTTGACTTTTACGTTTATTCAAAAGAAATATTTTTTATACAAAGCGTTTACTAAACGATAAAAGGGAATGTTTTTGTCGTGCGTATGCAGCGACAACAACTTCTCCGCCGCCGTGTCCATTATTTGAGTTTCGGCTTCCTCTACAAGCCATACCTTTTTTTAAAAGAAAAATAAATACAATGTTTTAATTTTCTTTTGTTTTGGT
Source organism: Viscum album (assembly GCA_963277665.1). NCBI lineage: Eukaryota > Viridiplantae > Streptophyta > Magnoliopsida > Santalales > Viscaceae > Viscum > Viscum album. The sequence goes on along the minus strand of OY728159.1, from coordinate 1,139,845,820 downwards.
ATTGAAAATGGTTTTCATAATGTTTTTATATCAATTAGTTGTATTTATATCTTGTGATTGAAAGGTGGAAATGTTATGTTTCCTTTATGCATGTTTTATGTGATACGATTATGTTGAGGTTCTTGGGCATTATTATGAAGACGGGTGGTTCTGTGATAAACTAAGGGCGGGTGAGCCCGATATAGCTCTCCAATGCATTGGGTAACATGAAGTAGTGAAATGTTAAGGTTTCTCCGATGATATTTAGGGAATATACTGTGATGGGTATTCCAAACGTAACCAAGAGGGTTACTCCCTACGTAAGAATGTTATGAATGCCCGAAGTTACCTTTATGTCTTATGATTTCTATGATTTATTCATGATTTGACGAGGTATGTTAAAGTGCTTATGTTTTATGGGTAAATTATGATTTCATTCTTATGTATATATGAAATTATGTTTCCTTTCCATATTTTTATAACCCATACTGAGCTTTTTATGCTCATCCCATGTTTTTTTGAAATGTTTTTCACAGGTCAAGGGAAAGGTACATGATATGATGATAGTGTCAAGGAAGTGTCAACAATGAATCTGTGTTTTATTTTAAATATGTTTCCATTGATGGGAAAAAAGAATACTATCTTTATGTAACCACTTTGTTTATATGTGGAATGTAATGCAAGTTTTATGATCTAATTCTCTAAAACTCTAAACCCGAAAAGATCCTCAATGTGTAATCTTGTAATAACTTAAGATTAAGTAAGGTTTAAGGCTAGGGCCTTATAGTTGGTATCAAAGGTCGGTTTAGATAACTTTAGGAGTTAGAATTATATTAAATGATTACCCAAAAATATTTTTTTTGAAATGATATAGCATTTGAAGATTACCATGTTGCTTCATCTAAGACATGTTTGTTCAGAATGGTTTTTTGCAGAGGAAATAGGGAAGTAGTGATAGGAAGGCATACAGAAGGAAATAACCTTACTAATCAGCATCCTGAGATGGTCTGAATTGGAACTGAACAGTTTTTTGCAGTAATGGAGCAGTTTACTCAAGCGATAAATGGTGGTGGTATCCATGCACGAGATCAGCTAGATCAACCGCAGAAGAACATGTCAGTGTTGGAACATTTCATGAGGCAACATCCCCCATCATTCAGAGGATCATCTGACCCTGTGCTAGCTGAAGGGTGGATTAAAGCACTAGAGAAGATTTTCGATGTCATGGGGTGTTCAGACAATCAAAAGGTTAGTCTTTCTATTTACCATTTGGAGGGTGAAGCAGATCAGTGGTGGTCGATGGTTAAAAATATCAGGGACGCTGATGAGATTGATGCTCTCGACTGTGATGAATTTAAAGGTATGTTTCTTGAGAAGTATTTTCCTAAGGCTGTTCGACTTAGGATGGAAAATCAATTCTTGGAATTGAGGCAAGAGGAAGACTCAGTGGCTGCCTATGAAGAAAGGTTCACTCGATTGGCAAGGTATGCTCCAAATTGTATCTGAGAACTTGATAGTAAAATCAATCATTTTTACTCAGGGTTAAAGCCAAAATATCGAAGGGCATTAGCTTCACGTGAGTTTAAAAGTTAAGAAAATCTTTTTCGATGTGCTGAGAAGGTGGTAATGGAGTTTGCTGATGATCAAGTGTTCTATAACAACCAACATAATAAGAGACCGAGGTGGCAAGATAAAGGAAAGAATTCATAAAAAATGTCTGATGGTAAGAAAACTAAGTTTCCAGTTTGTGATAAATGTGGTAAAGGGCATGCTGGGGAATGTCTTCTGAATTCTGGAAAGTGCAACCGATGTGGTAAGATGGGACATAAGGCTTGTGATTGCACTGAAAAAGATCAAGGTGATGGTAAGACCAAATTTAATTTACAGTTAGTGAAATGGTTTAAGTGCAATGAGATGGGTCACTATGCAAAAGAGTGTCTGACAAAGAGCTTGAGTGATGGGAAGCAGTTAGACTACAAGAAGAAAGGGGTGGTGAAATTCTTTGCAACTACTTCTGTAGATGTCGGACAATAAAATGAAGTTTTATCAGGTACTTTGTTTGTTTTTTCAGATTATGCCAGTGTGTTGTTTGATTCGGGGTCTACACATTCTTTCATCTCTGAAAACTTTTCTAGTAAAATGGGAATACCATCTCAAGAAATGACTCCTGAACTTTTGGTAAAAACACCTAGGGGAAATGTTGAGGAAAAAAGAATTTATAAGAATCTTCCTATCCTTATCTGTGGAAATAACATACTTGCAAACCTTATTGTTCTACCTCTAGTAGAGTTTGATGTTATCCTGGGTATGGATTGGCTCTCTATTTACCACGCTAAGATTGACTGTAGAGCTAAAGAGGTTTCTTTTCAGAAAGACTTTCAGTTTGTGTACAAGAATGAACCCTTACTGTTTATAACATATCAAGAGGCAGAGAAACTTGTAAAAGATGGAAATGAATGTTACCTTGCACACATCGTTGAAAATAAAGGAACTGTTCAGATTAATGATGTGCCAGTGGTAAATGAGTATACTGATGTTTTTCCTGATGAGTTTCCTGGAATAATACCAGATCAGGAAGTTGAATTTACTTTTGACTTAGTTCCTGATGCTAAGCCAATTTCGAAACCCCCTTATCAAATGGCTCAAATTGAACTTTTAGAGTTGAAGGAGAAATTGCAAGATTTATTAGACAAAGGTTTCATTCGACCTAGAACATCACCATGGGGTGCTCCTATTTTATTTTTTAAAAAGAAATATGGTTCTATGAGACTTTGCATTGATTATAGAGCCTTGAATAACATCACTGTTAAGAACAAGTATCCTTTGCCTCATATCGATGATTTGTTTGATCAGCTCTAAGGAGCTCAGTTTTTTTTTCAAAGATTGACCTGAGATCGGGGTACCATCAGCTAAAGGTAAAGGAAGAAGATGTTCCGAAGACTGCGTTTCGTACAAGATATGACCATTATGAATTTGTAGTAATGCATTTTGGGCTAACCAATGCACCTGCTATATTCATGGACTTAATGAATAGAATTTTCCATGAGTTCTTGGATAAGTTTGTGGGGGTTTTCATTGATGATATTTTGGTGTTTTCTAAAAGTAAAGAGGAGAATGAAAGACATTTAAGGGTTATTTTGCAAACCATAAAAGAAAAGAAATTGTATGGGAAATTCAGCAAGTGTGAGTTTTGGTTGCAACAAATTTCTTTCCTTGGTCACATTGTTTCTAAAGATGGGATAACTGTTGATCCAGCAAAAACAAAAGTTGTTGAAGAATGGCCAACACCCACAAATGTAACAGAGATTCGTAGTTTCCTAGGTTTGGTAGGCTATTACCGAAGGTTTGTTAGAAATTTTTATCGGTTATCTAGTCCAATGACTAAGCTAACTCGGAAGGGTGTTAAGTTTATCTGGACAAAAGAATGTGATGATTGTTTTCCGGAATTGAAAAGAAGATTGGTGAATGCTCCAGTTTTGGCACTACCTTCCAGGAATGGGGAGTTTGTTATCTACAGTGATGCTTCATTGAAAGGACTTGGTTGTGTCCTAATGCAGAATGATCAGGTAATTGGTTATGCTTCACGACAGTTGAAAACTCATGAGGTAAATTACCCTACACTTGATTTGAAATTAGCTGCTGTTGTTTTCACTTTAAAAATTTGGAGGCATCATTTGTATGGAGTAAAGTGTGAAATATATACCAATCACAAAAGTTTAAAGTATATATTCACTTAGAAAGAATTGAACATGAGACAGAGGAGATGGCTAGAATTAATCAAGGATTATGATTGTACAATTCATTACCATCCGAGAAAAGAAAATAAAGTGGATGATGCTTTGAGTTGAAAAATTAATGCTTTATTAGCAATATTGCGTTTGGAACGTGATCATTTGGTTAAGGATTTGATGAAATTTTTCATAGAAGTTGTTGGTGCAGGTTGTTCTTCTGTTTTGTTTCAGGTATCAATGAAATCTTTTCTATCAGACTGAATCAAGCAAGTACAGAAGCAAGACAGTGAGTTGCAGAAAAAGGTAGAGCTGGTTCAGAAAGGTATGTTTCATGAATTAAACAATGATAATGATTGTGTTTTGAGATTTGGGAAGATATTGTGTGTGCCTTGTGATTCACAGTTGAAGATAGAGTTGTTATGTGAAGCTCATAGTTCTCCGTTTTCTGTTCATCCTGGCAGTACTAAGATGTACAGAGATCTGCGGGAGTATTACTGGTGGGATGGAAGGAAAACGATATTGCTGATTTTACTGTGAAGTGTTTGACATGTCAACAGGTTAAAGAAGAGCGGCAGTTACCCAAAGGGATGCTTCAGCCTTTACCAGTGCCAGAGTGGAAATGGGAGAATATATCCATGGACTTTGTTGTGGTATTACCGAAGACATCTCGAGGTAATAATGCGATATGGGTTATTCTTGATTGCTTGACTAAATCTGCTCATTTCCTTGCTATACGAGATACTTTTTCCCTAGATCAACTTTCTCGTTTGTATCTTAAAAGAGATAGTCAGGTTATATGGAGTTACTCTCTCCACTGTATCTGACCGTGATCCCAGGTTCACTTCTAACTTTTGGAAAGGCCTTCAGAAGTCGTTGGGTACTGAATTAAATTTTAGTACAGCTATTCTTCTTTAATCATATGGGCAGTCAGAACGAACAATTCAGACCTTGGAGGATATGCTACGAGCTTGTTCGATGGATTATCAGGGAAGTTGGGGCCAACATCTTTCTTTGTTTGAATTTTCATATAATAACAGTTTTCATTCTAGTATACAGATGGCACCATTTCAGGCATTATATGGGAAGCGGTGTCAAACTCCAGCTTTTTGGGATGAAGTGGGTGAAAGAAAGCTGATGGGACTAGAATTGGTAGTAGAGTTGGCCTAAAAAGTTCAGATGATACAAAAACACATGAGAACAGCTCAGAGCAGGCAGAAGAGTTATACGGACAACATGAGGAAGGATCTATCTTTTGAGGTAGGTGATCATGTTTTTCTCAAAGTCTCACCATGGAAAAGTGTGATGCGGTTTGGTAAGAAAGGAAAGCTGAGTCCAAGGTTCATTAGACCATATGAAATTCTGGAGAGAGTTGGATCAGTTGCATACTGGGTGGCTTTACATCCGAGTTTATCTCAGGTACACAATGTTATTCACGTTTCGATGTTGAGAAAGTATATTCCAGATCCATCTCATGTTTTGAGTCCAGAGGTAGTTCAGCTGGAAGAGAACCTATCTTATGAGGAACAACCGGTCCAGATTCTTGACCACAGGGAGAAAGTGTTACAGAATAAGGTGATTAATCAGGTAAAGGTTTTGTGGAAAAACCACATGATGGAAGAGGCAACATGGGAATCTGAAAATGCAATGAGGGATAAGTACCCCCATTTATTCGATAAGTAAACAAATTGCAGGGACAAAATTTTCTAAAGGGGGGAAGGATGTAACATCCCAAGTAAGTAATGAATAATATATATTTTTATCTATGTCTATTAATGAATTATATCGTTTTTAGAGTCTTAAAATGAAAATAAATCCAATCTTAAGCATGAAATACACTAATATTTTTAAAAGATTGTTTTACTGCCTTTTGATGGAAAACCATTTTTAAATCTTTATTTTGACAATTTTATAAGCTATGTTTGTCAAAATAAACTTATTCTTTATGATTGGGACATCAAATTTTACTTTGTGTGAATTTTTGGTATTTTTCCGATAATGTTCATTTTTAATAAATAGTGAAAAATGTTGTATTTTAATTCAAAACCTCTTTTTAATCTAATTTATTTATATGATTAGCTTATCTTTTGAATTGGTTTTGAAGTGAAATTAGAATATATTTTTAACATTTAATCCAATGGTGGTAATTGGAATCAATTTCACTTTGAAATTGGACTTAAACTGGTGTCAATCTTTTGATACTTATTATTTCATAAAAACACGCTATTTGTCATGACAACGGGAATTAATTATTAAATTAATTAATGTAACTTATTTGATTTGAATTTTGTAAAATAGACATCATTTTTGAAGTCAGAATATCAAATATATCTTAGGGTGATGTTTTGGTATTTTTCTGAAAAACTTCAATTTTTGATGAATAGTGAAACCACTAAGTGGTAGTTAAAGAAACTGATTTTTCATTTAAATGAAAATTTGCCACTTCTGTGATTTGATTTTCAAAAATCCAACACACATGGTTGTCATTAAGATGTAAAATGTGGTTCAATGAGATTAAAATAATTTTTTGGTGAATAGTAACTTTTATGTTTTTAATCGTGATTAGAGGTAATTAGTGTAGTTTAAGGTAAAAATAATGTTTTAATAATATGATATGAGCTTGAAACATGTCCTACCATCATAGGATATGTCATGGACGACCAAGACAATCCATGGGTCAACTTGGGGACCCCATGGATCCACTTTGGTTGGGAAATTACATAAATAACTTTTTATTTAATGTAAAAGTAAAAATGACACAAACATGAGTTGTTTTAGTAAAACAATTTTTACATGGGGTTATACAAGTCAGATTTTTGATTATAAAGATTCATTTGAAATATAAAAATCTTTCCTACATCATTGTATTTTTTTTATAATTTTTAGACTTTAAAAAAATTTAATTATTTATGACATCATGATGATGCAGCGATTATCTCATTAATAAAGGATTTAAATAAAATGAAATGATAATGTAAAATATATGACCTACACATGTCTAAAACCTATTGTATTGGTGGAATTCGAACCCTTATCACCTTACCCTCTCATTATATCAATGTGGGACTTTTTGAAACTGAAACTCATTTTAAAATAAAGTAACATTTCTTTACTTTCCAAGAGTGCCCCTCCTCTCCTCTTATAAAAGGCCCCCACCTCTACCTCCTTACCCACACTTCCAAAGACTTTGTCTCGGCCAAACCCTGCCCATTTTGTCTCTCCACTTCCCTCTCTTACTCTTTGAAGCCTCACTTTGGGCAGAAGTCTTCCCAAGGAAGCCTTTGAGCTCAAACCAAAGGGAGTTACCCGATTTTAAGGTAATGTCTTCACTTGAGTCCTTTTGTTTTATTTTTCTTCTCCAACCCCCTAAACTCTTTTTATTCATTTTTTTTGTAACAACTAAAGTATCTTAAATATACTATGATGTTGTTATAAGAAGGATTCTTGCTACACTTACACACACCTACATCTAATGGTTAAAGAACATACTGTTTCCATGGATGGTGAATTTATGCCTCCCGAAACGATGATTGTTCAACATTCATTTAACACCTTCAAAGGTGGCAAATAAGATGACAATATATTTATATATGATATATAATATGTTTATGTTTTCCTTAAGCTTCTGTATTTTTCATTTTGGGCATACCTTTATGGTTTCCATTATGGGTAAACGCGATATCTTCATTTAAGGAAGTGCAGACTACCGCCCCCTCAAAGTGATTTGATTCGTTAATACCATATGTGGGACGTATAAAGAATGGAGTTATGATATTATATATGATATTACACTGGAATTATGATATACCTTTATATAATTATGATTCCATTCTATAAAATACGAAATAGAAATGAAAGTAGCGTTCATGCGTACGTACGACTTACCGTCTCCATGAACGGTGCATTTCATTTCTTACTTCTAAATGATTATGTAATATTATAAATGCATGGATGTACTGGATATATATGACATATATGATATATACATCATGAATACCATTCTGGATATAATGGATACATGAACAACTTGTAATTATAAAGGGTTTATTTTTGACTCAAGTTCCAATGATCGTTAAAACGACCGTTATTAACTTAAATAATTACATAGTGTTCATGACATGGAAATAAGTGATATAAAAGGAATAATGAACTTGAAAAAGGTTCTTAGACAAGTAGAAATTAACTCAAGTTTATTATTCAGGAGATTAAAGAACGACCGAGTCATGTCGGACCCGAGGTATGGGACTTCGTCTCAATCTCCTTTCATGGAGGCATATTTTGTTTTATACACAACCTTCTTTTATACGGTATATAAACCCCTTTTAATTTTACGTTTATTCAAAAGGAATCTTTTTATACGAAGCATTTACTAAACGACAAAAGGGAATGTTTTTGTCGTGCGTATGCGGCGGCAACAAATTCTCCGCCGCCGTGACCATTATTTGAGTTTTGGCTTCTCTATAAGCCATACCTTTTTTTTAAAAGAAAAATAAATACCATGTTTTACTTTTCTTTTGTTTTGGTATTGAAAATGGTTTTCATAATGTTTTTATATCAATGAGTTGTATTTATATCTTGTGATTGAAAGGTGGAAATGTTATGTTTCCTTTATGCATGTTTTATGTGATACGATTTTGTTGAGGTTCATGGGCATTATTATGAAGATGGGTGGTTCCGTGATAAACTAAGGGCGGGTGAGCCCGATATAGCTCTCCAATGCATTGGGTAATGTGAAGGAGTGAAACGTTAAGGTTTCTCTGAAGATATTTAGGGAATATACTATGATGGGTATTCCAAACGTAACCAAGAGGGTTACTCCCTACGTAAGAATGTTATGAATACCTCAAGTTACCTTTATGTCTTATGATTTCTATGATTTATTCATGATTTGATGAGGTATGTTAAAGTGCTTATGTTTTATAGGTAAATTATTATTTCATTATTATGTATATATGAACTTATGTTTCCTTTCAATGTTTTTATAACCCATACTGAGCTTTTTATGCTCATCCCAAGTTTTTTTGAAATGTTTTTCACAGGTCAAGGGAAAGGTACATGATATGATGATAGTGTCAAGGAAGTGTCAAGAATGAATCCATGTTTTATTTTAAATATGTTTCCATTGATGGGGAAAAGGAATAATATCATTATGTAACCACTTTTTTTATATGTGGAATGTAATGCAAGTTTTATGATCTAATTCTCTAAAACTCTAAAGCCGAAAAGATCCTCAATGTGTAATCTGGTAATAACTCAAGATTAAGTAAGGCTTAAGGCTAGGGCCTTATAGAAAGCCTAGTGTAAATACTAGCACCTCCAACCTTCTCTCCATTATTTGTTGGAATCACCCCCACCTCCATTTGTATTGCATGATTAGGGAGAGTCACCACGATCGTGCCCGGTCCAACCACATTCAGTTGTAGATAGATTTCGACAGTCATTCCATTAGATAATGGCGACTCTATACTATCCCACTAGTGAGCAATGGGACATTCCCACCACAATCCATGATCCTCCAGGTCAACCAGTAGTGCTCGTCATGACTCTTGCCACTGAGCAACCTCTTGTCAAAAGAAATGTGCCTCTGGCACAAAACTACGATGTGATCAAGAATCTTTCCAATATTCCATCAAGGCTCTTGATCCTCAAGGATTTTCTCTTGTTAGTAGATATGTGTGAGGACCATGAGGAGGAATATTAATCCCCCTATAGTTTGAGATAGAGGTATCATCTATAGAGATCTTCTATGATAAGGAGGCTATGCATCCAAAGTGTCATGTCATCATCTCATTCTCGAGAGATGACAAAGGTTCTCCCATAACTGGGCACACCCGACCGTTGTACAACACTAGCTAGTTAAATGTTGTGGAGGCCAACCATTATCTTGTAGACATAGGTTCGGCGATCAATATTATCCTAACTCAGATTCTCCATTGGTTAGACCTTTATTAAACAAACTTGAATCCCTCTGACTTGAATATTCATCGTTATGATAGGACCGAGAAGACACATGTTTGTAAAATCTACATGAAGACACAAAGTGGTGGCCTGATGGTTAGCATAGAGTTCAAGGTTGTCCTACAGGACACTACATACAATGTGTAGACGGGTAGAACATGGCTCCAACTACATGTGATAGTCCCTTCATCATATCACCAATACCTTAAGTACTCCATCAATGGTCGTGTGGGAATTCTCCAAGGTGATGTGTCTCCCATTTCTTCTTGTAAATCCCATTTTTTAGATGATGAATACTACAAGATCAAGGGAAATTATATGAAGTCCAATTAGTTTGAACACACTAATGTTGTGGTCGACCCATGGACAGACTTTGTTAATGCCTACATTCTCCCATTTCACCGATTGGAGGCCATGATCCCACACCTAGGGCACTATTTTTTCATCATTGGTATGATGTAAAATATCATTCCTAGGTGAAAGGAACACAAAAAGGTCACTTAATACTCCAACAAGAATCAAGATTGAGAGATCCTAGAGACCCTTACCCCTATAAGATATCAGGATGTTCCCCCATGGAAAGAACAATATGTTATACTTTCATGTTCATCTAGACCGAGTTGAACCAGATCAAACTGACACACCACTACTACTTTGATATTATCAAGATGTCTCATTGGGTCAACGAAATAATGGAATCGAATCAATAGTTTTCATCAAAGTGGTTTCAACAGTACATGGGTCCCCAAATTAAGATTCCACATCCGCTCATGCTAGTACTAGAATCTATTCAAAGTCAGTCAAATCAAAATAATTACCCCTATCGATGATCCTACATCTATAGACAATAAAGTTAATTTTTAGGATGATCACCCCGCATTCGAGGAAGGCATCTCCATCATGGTCGACGAGTTGGTACAGGTGAACCTTGGAACAGAGGAAGATCTAAAACTGACACTGATCAGCATAGAAATGACTACAGAAGAGAAACAATGATCCATGAATTTTCAAAAGTAGCATCGGGATGTATTTTCTTAGATCTATGAGGAGATGTTAGGACTGGATCCTCATTCTTCCACCCACCACATAGGCCACCGAATAAACAATCATGAGTTCAAGAATCCTCCTAGAAAGATGCACCACTCTCACAATGCTATGTTTTGGAAAAAACTTGATAAAATCATTAAATCCATCTTTTTGAAGGAAGTCTAGTACCCAAAATGTCTATCCAAAATCATTGCCATCCTAAATAAGTATGGAAAGATCAGAATCTACATCGAGTTCTGGGAACTCAATCGCTGCTTTCCAAAGGATAATTTTTTTTTCTTCCTATAACATAGATTTTGATTGATGCTACAACTGGGTTCCAGGTGATCATTTTTAAGGATGGGTATTCTGGATATAATCAAATCTGAATGGCCCACTAGGATGAAGAATACAACACCTTCAGATCACCACAAGGTACTTTCTGTTACTAGTTAATGCCGTTCAGTCTGAATTAGTCATGTTTCACCTATAATCGCACCATGAAACACATATTGAAGCTGATCCTCAGTACATTTGTGGAATTTTACATGGATGATCTGGTGGTCAAATCCTACCAGTATCATGACCATCTCATAGATCTTGAGAATGTTTTCGTCTTGACCTGTTCCTTCCATCTGAAGATGAACTCTTTGAAGTGTGCCTTCAGGGATACCTCTAGAATGTTTCTCGGCTTCATCATCAAATATCGATGTATCGATATCGATCTATATAATATCATGTATATCAATTAGATGTATCCTATAATTCACATTTGGGAGCTCTGAGGATTTCAAGGACACTTAGCCTACAGATGTCGATTCATTTCAAGTAATGATGGATAGTGTAATCCCCTATCCCAATTCATGAAAATGGATATCGACTACCAGTGGGATAAAGTGTGTTAGGAGGAATTTGAGGATATCCAAAAATACATTCTTTAGCTTCTAGTTTTTATTCCACCCATCTTCGGAAAGCTGTTGTTCTTTTATTTTACCACACTAGAAAAATCCCTTAGCACCCTTCTCGCACTGAGGAACAATGAGGGAACACAGAATAGTTTATACTACCCTAACAAAATTCACCTTGATACACAGACCATATATTCATCTATCAAGAAGAGTTTCCATGCACTTCTATTCGTAGTTAAGAAGTTATGACATTACTCACAATACCATGAGATACAACTAATGTCTCATATAGACACATTGAAGTACATTATAAACTGACCCATGCTCATAGGTCATCTAGCTCGGTGGGCAGTAATCCATTAGTAGAATGATATTAGGTTCATTTAAAAAAATCTGTTAATAGTCAGGCACTATAAGACTTCCTTGACTGCAATCTGACCCCCTCATAATAATTTCTAGATCTTTATTTCCCATATGATTCTATCCTTTTGGTGGATCATATTGTGATGTGTTGGAAGATGCACTTTGATGGTGCTTCTCAAAGCCCTACTTAAATAAGAATCAATGATACTAAACATAATAGAGTAGGTCTTGGTGTCTTCTTCACCATGCCTATACAGACTGTCCTACCCTATTCATTCTTGTTATTGGAAGGATGCACCAATAATGAGGTCGGGTATTAGGCTCTCATCACTTGTCTCGATCTTCCCTCAATATTGATGTTCCCCAATTTCTTGTGAAAGGGGAATCTGAGCTAGTCATCAAGTAGATCAAAATTGACTATGTTTTCAAGAATAAGGGGCTTGTACCCCTCTCAGACCAAACAATCCAATTAATGACCTAGTTCCATTCTCCGCCAAAGATCACACATGTTCCTAGGTAACAGAAACATTGAGACTACACCATGGCCAGCCTTAATGTGTCTCTTGTAGATCCTGACTAGGGAAACATCATTATCCATATGGTGCACTAAATATTAATCTCTACCATCATTTCGAATGATAATGATAACCCAAAGGTAAGCCATCTTAAATCCGGTGCATCCACATCAAGATCATTAGGCCCCTGCCTTTGAAAAAGAGACCCCTGATTAGATGAATGCCTTTGTAGAGTACCTCCATCACAGTAAAATCCTATTGGAAAGAGCTGAACGTGAGTAGATTCATCAGCGTACAGTACAGTTCTCCCTTCAGAGCAGCCCCTGCCTCGAGTAGATCCTCTAAAGTCCTGGGTTCGATGGGGTTCTCCCCTATTTCATCCAAAGTAGTGAGGTTCCCTAGGTTATGTATGAAGTTCATACTAGTTCCAGATGGCTCATCAGGTAGTGTGGAGACTCTCTCATCAGATCATAGGGTTGGGCCACTATAGGACCACCATGGTCTATGACTGTATCGAGTTCACCAAGATATGTCATGTATGCAGATCCATGCCAATTTTTTGAATCAGTTGCCTAAGCCTCTCCATACTACAAAGTACTCTTGACCATTTATGGTTTGGGGACTAGATATTGTGGGACCTTATCCACTAGTAAGAACTCACCAATAAAGATTAATCCTGATCACCATAGGTTACATTTTCCAGTGGGCAGAGGTGATCTCACTCAAGGAAGTCAAGGCTTGTTCCATCATTGATTCTGTAAGCTCCAATACCATCCACCGATTTGGAGTTCCTCACGCCTTCCTCATCAATAAAAACACCATAATCTGAGAAATTGAGCTAAAGATATTGTATGATATGTAAAAAATATGTTTTAATTATACCTCTTGCTATCACGTGAAAGAAAATGGTTAGATTGAAGAATTAAAAAATGAGCTATCTAATATATGGTAGATGATGGTTGGTCGGAATAATAATAGTTGGACGGAAAATCTCCACAATTATCTCTTGGACTATCATACAACAACTCATAATTCCAACTAGGTGACTCCATATTCATTGGTGTATCGAGCAGAGGTAGTCCAACACATTGATTTTTAGTTACCAACACTTCACACAAGCATCTATGAACAGAAGATGTCAGACAAGGTAGTAGAAGCCTATTTGGTTGAACAATAATCCCTCGATGAGAATACACTCTAAGCCATGCATAATCTGCAGAGGCTTGAGAACAAGATAACTATGACATTCAAAACAAATGTTCATCTCAATTCTTTCCTAGAAGGAGAAAAGGTATTGGCCCTGATAACACCAATGATACCAGACAAAAATCCTCCAAAACTGGTGCCCAAATGGGAGGGAAATTATTTCATTCACAATGTTTCCCCAATAGTGAATACTCTTTGATCACTACGGATGGTGAGTACACTACTTCTCTAAAAAATACCCAATTTCTCATGCAGTACTTATCACGAGGGGTTCTTTCAACATGAATGATGATAAAATGAAAATAGTCTAATCTCTATGACCTTAAACTCAGAACCCCCATGTCTTGTATGATGATAAACTGCATGCAGTAAATATACCTCATTGCCTGAGCTCTATGACCCTAAACGAAGATCTCCCTCATCCTTACCACAAGACTATAAACTGCATGAGTACTGTCATGCTTCACCTGTCCCTTTTGTTTGGGTCTTCATGATCCTTCACATCTGAATGGACCCACTAGTGGCTTAGTCTCATGCCACCTTGTATAAACTACCAATTTGGGCATATGTACCAGAGGATCACGAACGTCAATTTTACATAAGTCCCACATTTCAAATATTGTTAGTGGTCGATTCTCAATTCATTGTCCCCATTCCATGCCACATAATATGGATACTGTGTTGTAAACATGGTCAGTAGTTATCCTTAATCGTTATCCCCATTCATATGGTCTCCCAAATACCAGGCATGATGATTCTCATTTTTTCTCTTTATTCCCACACACATGACATTAAATTGGGCATTTATGGTCCATGATCTATGGCCATAAAATAAGATATCTTTCATCCTTACTGTATGATGTTAAACTGCCTGAAATTTCAAGAACAACATGAGGCTTGATTTCAAAACTTATGGGATATGTATGAATGCCCAGACGTTTTGAGTTCAGGTCTAGCCCCATGTGTCACAAGTAGTACCTTCCTTCTGGCCTCTCGACCTGAGTATCACAAGAGCACATGGCGCGATGTGTCATTTTATCCTCATTCACATCGGTATTACGACTACCACATCATGTCCCCCTTCAGGGGCCTCCCCTCTACATCATTACTTCATGATGTTAAACTAAACGTCATCATAAGAACTATGTATCACTTAATTCATACCTTCACAAGATACATAGGAATGCCCAGATATTTAGTCTTCAGGACCAACCCATCAAATATCTCCATCTCTTTGGTTTTCCCCCTCTAGGTTTAATTATTTTAAAGGGAACATGTATTGAGGTGTGAAAATTTGTCATCATTCACATTGGGTTTGCAAAATTTACACAATGTTCCCCTCCCTCTAGAGAGTCCTATTTTCTTTGAGTCCTTACCACATGACCTTAAACTACCAAGAATTTTAATAATTATGTGTCTCTTGATTCCTGCCCGTGTAAGATATGTTGGAATGCCTAGAAACTTTTTGTCGGGTGTAGCCCCAGGACCCTCTATCTTTTCTGGCCCCTTTGATTGAGGTTTTCCCTTGGGATTGTGCATGGAGGGGTGTGGACTTTTCATATCCTCATTCACGCTGAGTATTCTTTATCACACCATGCACATTACCTTTAGAACCATGTTCTTCCTCATGTGTACAAACCATATGACATTAAACAATGATCACTCATCCTACATGACTTTAAACTGTTTTTTCATTTCTACAAGATGTTAATGTGCATGTGCTGGTCCTATCATATAACCTCAAATTGTGACATTTTCATCCTGGCCACAAAATTAAAAAATAGCACCATAATGTGGTATTCCTGTTTGAGAGGGAATCACATTTGGAATAAGTTATCCACTGTGATATTTTTCAATTCATACATTTTGATTGATTCCTACTGTGATGCCTACATTCTCCATCCAGGGTTTGTTGTTAAAAAACACCCATTCTAAAGAACAAACAAGATCCATCAAATGCTTCTTCTTTCAGTGGGTGGGCCAGAACAACATTACAATCCACTTCAGAACTATCTGAGGCTTGATTCTTGCCCTAGTAGGATATGTAAGAATTCTCGATAACCTCCCCTTAGGTCCAGCCCAAGGTCCCTCAACCCATTTTAGTCCCTTTGACATGAGATTCCCCTTTAGGATTGTGCATTGTGTGTTGTGGACTTTTTTTCCTCATTCACATTGGTCTTTCTTTATCACGTCACACACAATTCCTTTAAAATCTTATTCTCCACATCTTTCTTACCATATGATGTTAAAATGAACAGAACTTCTAGAAGTATATATATCTTGATTCCCAACTTCATGGGATACATAGTAATGCCTTATCATTTTGTCTTTGGGTCCAGCCCCAGGCTCCATAAGCCATCTATGTCGTTCGACCCTTTGGCCATAATCCATTTGGGATTACTTGGTATGGCACTAGGCCTCCTTGTCCTTCATTCTGTTGGGATTACAATAACCACACCATGTATCCCCCTTTGGGATACCTCTCTTCTTTCCCGTCCTCAGCCCATGATGTTAAAATACACGAAATCATAAGAACTACACATGGAATTATTCCCACCCATATGGGATACATAGGAACAGTCAATTTTTTTTCTTTAGGTCCAACCCCATGTCTGAAAAATCATGCCTCCCTTTCAGCCCCTTGGCCCGGACTCTATAGGAAGCACACAGTGTGGTGCTTCAGAACTACATATGGATTAATTCCCATCCTTAAGGGATATATAGGAACGCCAATACATTTCATCTTCTGGTCTAGCCCTAGGTTTACCAGCCAATGTTTCCCGGTTTCCTCCACTCATCTCTATGATTCATCCACTTTTAACTGGATCCCTCAACCCTTCTTATGCCTCATCAATGTGCTCAGATGCGCTGTGTTTTAGGGCTTAGATTGTTGGACTCTGAATGGAAATTCTTTCCTTCTATTTCCATGATTCAGGTGTCCATTTAATTTGGCTTCCATCATATTTCACAATTGAAATGATCCATGAACGGTATGAATTCATAGATTTATGGATCGGTTACCATTTTGGGACAACATCATGGAGGATTTTGAACGAAATTTTGAGATTAGTTTGGTATTTTGAATATGGTTTGCGGATGAACCTTGGGTGTTTGTTCCAGTTTCGGTCACAAGATATGGATACTATTCTTCAAATATGGTCAATAGTTTTTCTAATTCTTTATTCCATCCTCATTATTCCTTAAATATTGGTCTCGTGATTCACAACCCTCGGAAATTCATTGTGTTTAGACAGAACTTCGACATACTCAGTTTAATCCATGGATGCCCATTTTTTTTGCTGAGAGGATTGATTAGTGTCGTGGGGTCATCATTGAATCCTCACTTTCATCCCCTAATGTGTGGTTCCATGCCCTGTGAAGATATTCTCTGACCTTGTTCTCCACTCCATGCATGGCTCATATGGGTTTAGGATTTGGGAATCGTTTGTGCCTTCATGGAAGAGTCACACTTCCTTTTGGTCCAAACACTATGACCATAAATTAGGATCTTGGGTACCCTAGTCTAGGCATCATAAATTTAAACTATGTGCGTTCCCATGGAAATTTGTGAGGCAATGCATACTACTTTGTCCTCACTCACGTCAGGTTGATTTATGGCACCACATCACATATTTTCTCATTGGGAATCTTCCCCTTCTGGTCCGAGGTCTATAACCATAAACTAAGATCCCATACATCCTTATCATAAGATTCTAAACAACATCATCCTCATCCAGGGTGTGTAATGATAAATTACCCAGTCATGTGATGTCTTTACTCAAGAAGATGTTTCCCCTTTTCGGTATTGTCCGCATGCCATACCGCATTCAATGACTACATGTGGCTTGATTCCAATTCTTATTTGATATTTATTGATGCCAAGAAATTCTTTTTTTGGTCCATCCACATCACCATGAACCCTTCTACGCTATTTCAGCTAGAGTTTCATTGGGAGTATGTGGTGTGGTGTAGAATTTTGTCCTCATTCTTGTCGGGTTTGAAATAGCCACACAAATACCCTCCATTAAAAATCTCTACATCTTATTCATCCTTATCGCATGATGATAAACTACACAGACATGTCCAGGGCACATGGCATTAAATTGGGCACCTTACAATCTGAGCTCTACAACCTTAAACTAAGATTCTTACTGTCTATATTTGCACAACGTTAAATTGCGTAACAACTATGATGTATCTAACATGAGAGGATATTCCCCCTTTTGGTATTTGTCTTCTATTAGTACATTTTCAATAACTATGATCAGCTTGATTCCAGCCCTCACATGATACATAGGTACACCCAAGCATCTTGGGTTGGGCCCTGCCACAAGTTCATTAACTCTTCTGTCTCTTCCACCCTAATCACAATCCAAATTATATGACCTTTAATTAGATATCCCTAGTCTATGTAATTTGAATCCAAAATATTATCTAGGGTCTGGGCAGTATGAACTTAATCTATTTGCAATGTACTAGTCATGTGATGTTAAACTATTTTATGCATTGTCCGGACCATATGACGCTAAACTATGGGGTCTCTTGTCCTCATTTGCAAGACATAAACAAACTGCACACCATCTTAGGTTCTCACCAGTGGGTTTCTGTGTGGGATTAGGTTTGATCATTTTTTAGACCGAAATGCTCACCTAATGTGTTTTTTTCATAGTGACCTAATTTCAATAGTATTAAAATTATTAAAGAATCCGATCACACTATCTCCATGCTTCTCACTCCCTTTATATGAATCTTAATTCTATTTCATGTATGAGGAACCCCCTAATGTCTAGGTCCCATGCATTTTTGGCTCTCCTATTATCTTGTTACAATGTTCCGGAAGACATTAGATGACATTTCAAGATAGGCGCCATGTTTTCGAATTTGTTCAATGGACATGCCTCATTTATTTGTTCAAATTTCAGGCTAATGTTATGTGGATGTTGTGTTGCGAACATGGTTTGTGGTTATCCTTCACCATCATGATACTGTCACTGTGTATGAAATTTTTTGTATTCTGATTAACTTTTTCTAATTCACCCTTTTCTGGTTGATTCCAATGCCCCTAGAGTTTTTCCTTTAGTACACAAGAGTAGGTTGGGAAAGGCTTTTCAGCTATTCTAATCCCCTATTATCTATTCAAAAAATATCTCTTATTTTGAAAACTACTGGTGGTCACCCAGACCCGGAGTGTTTTTTGGTTGAAGGATACTCTCGTATCTGAAGAGAGAAATTGCATGGTTGACCATTTTTTCTTGTACAGGGCATGATCAAAGTGATCTTAGGGATTGATCGCTGGTTGTTTAATGGGTATAGTCGAGATGAGATAGTTGGTGCACATAATATACATGTCCATACATGTAGATTAAATAAAAAAGGGGGAGTATGTTTCAGTGCAGCTATAGCATGACCCCTATGTGTCTACTCCCTCTATAGAATACTCAAATTTTGCAACATACTAGCATGTGTATTCCAGGGAATCCTGACATATATTGAACTACTCCTTCTCATTAAAATCATTGAAGTAATGATTATTAACTATGATTTTAATTCAGTCTCACTCAGCTCATAGTCCTACGACTTGGTGGTTCTCTTGAGTCAATTTTTCTTTGGATTCCTCTAATTGGGCTTTCAGATGCTCGACCAATGTTGTCCACTTTTAGATTAATCGAAAGTACTCACCTAGTTTCTCATTAAGGTGTTGGATCACCTGCTCAACCTTTTAAAGCTTTAGAATGTTCATGGGTTTATTTTGGACATCTAGTTTTTATTTTATCTCCCGCATATTTTCAGAAAGGTATTATCGAACCAGCATGGGTGGATGTCGCATGTCCTCCCTTCTAGTGTATAGATCATGCAACTAGTGGTAGAGAGATCCAATATGGTTTATCCCCTCAGACTAGGAAACATCTTTAATGATGTTCTTGATAAAATTACATGTGCGATGGCAGGTACTATTTCTACTCTCGATCGCATTAGAGTCATATTAATCAAGATGAAAAGGGTCAACAACCTCATATTCAGGGAATGAATTTAAGGGATTGGTAGCAGGATATCATTTGGAAACTGCATCTGAAGAACTAGAATCTGAGTTTTCAGATTGAACTTCGTCGTCGTACTCCACCTCAATGATCTCAACCCATCCAGCGTGAGACATTACCCTACCAATAGTGTCAATTTCTGTTTTTGGTTTCCTATAAGGAACTATGGCCTATTCAGCTGGGAAATTGATTCCATATAGAACAACATCCCTGCCTAGATAGGATCATCAAGACTTCTATCCATTCATACCAACAACATGTGTTCCATCCTGAAAAATGTACAGGTGGGCCATGTTAACCAATTTGATCAATCATGCAACATGTAAAGCTTTGAAGAATGAGACTTACACTGGTCACCCACATGATCTCATCGTAGGCCTATCATGACTAGGATTCCAATTTTCATACCTTTGTATTTTATTGTGAGCTTTAAAGATTCTGATGGGGCCACCCTTGCTCCCGCAAACACTACTAGATTCTGAAACAATTATCCCTCCAGCTACAGGTCCTAGTGTTTGGATCCCTGCATCACTCACAGCTTTTTCCCCATCAGTGGGGGTGGTTGGTTCCAGATTATCCAACATATATATATGTGTCATTTGATAAACCAAGATTAGGTAAGAAGAGAAATGGTGCAAGGAAGAGGAGTTAAAACTCACTTCTAGAGCTACAACAAACTCACCCAAGGAAGATCCCTCTGAGGCCACCATTTCACCTTCTTTAGGAGTGGATCCCTTAGAAGTTACCTCCATCATGTTTCGACAGAAATCTTCACTGTTGAATTATTCCTCATAGGATTAATCATCATGACTGAGAAAAGGATTGAGTTTTTTTCAGTTGGGACACTGTCAGTTTTGGAGGGGTAGTCATGTTCAGCCACACCCTTAACCAATGCGTCATTGATTGCATGTCATCACAGGATTGTATTCCAACCAATAGTTCCCTAAAAAACATTCTTCCCTCGTCCGGTGTAGCACTGAGGCCTTTCTTCACAAGTCCATGTTCTCTCAGCACCATCTCATGCTTTTTCATGTTTTTCCATAGGCCTTTGACACAAATATAATCTTTTATTTTTTCCCTATCTTTTTGGAACTCTTAAAAGACAACATCATAAGGAATCATTATCGAACACAGTAGCTTCTCTAAAGTCAGATGAGGGATCTTGAAAAATCCTCGGGATGATTAACCTCTATCCTGGGTCTCCCCAGATGAAGCCACCAGGTGAAATACTATTACCTCCCTCTCTGCACCTCTAACCTATACTGGTCTAAGGTCTACTGATTCTTGGGTTACTACGCCTGCTACTATAGCGTCATCGGTTTGACGCATGTGGGCACCACATTCTTGTCATCCCCCACCTTGTCATCACATTCCAACATCAAGATGTGGAGGATGATGATTTTATGGCCCATATAGTTAGTCGCTTCAGCATCTCACTAGGGTAGGCACGCTCCCATATCTGTGTATAATTGTGATCTAATATGAATGCATCATCGGATGGGAGAAAATCACTCCACATATTCCCTTATGCCCTTGTAAACATCATCCTGAGTTGTTTCATCATGCATGGGTGGTTCTCGTGGTGCACACTTGAGTACACCTATGGGGTCAGCCTCTACATGCACCAGAATTGTCATGAGAAATCGAGTGAGGTATATGGTTCCCATATACGTTTTTGGTCTACTCATTCAACCACCACACCGCCGTAGAAATATTGTAGATATAACTATTTCTCTATAATATACATGTCCTTATCAGTGTATGATTCAGTTGGCAAAGGGAATTGTTGGAAGATGAATTGTTATACTAGGTCCATCTAATATAACATGGTCACAATGTCTAGCTTAAATGGGGATCTCCCAGAAATATTCATAATTTGTATTTGAGAATGTATCCAAGGTGGAGCAATGTGGTTGAGACATTCATATCCCCCATGTGTGTTGTAACGCCCCGAACCCAGTTACCCAGAGTCGGTGTTTTATTAAAAAACATTGGCATGATACAAGGAATCATGTACCGAAAGACCGTTCAGTTTAATATCCTTGGAAGTACTAGATACATTCATAATTTTTGCATTACATTATGAAAAACAAGCATCAACAACATTTTTTCACCTTTTGAACACACTTATATCCTTAGAAGATCTTTGCCGGTCGATCATAAAATACTTCTTCACATCCTGGGAAAAACAAAACATAGACAGGGGTGATCTCAGATGTTTAGTATTGATAACAATATAGAGGAAACATTCATAATTAAGCATAAACATTTAATGTATCAAATGAAACTAAAACAAAAGCCTTTTAAACCTAAAATTCATCATAATATGGAAAATATAAATCGAATAATTCCATTTACATATTCACATGGATATTCTACTTGTCGAATAATCACATGTAATATCAAAATCTAATTTCATAATGATGGAATGCATAATGCCAGACTTCATAACCACAAAGTCAAGGCCTTGTGACAAGACTACAAATAATATTTTGTCAAGGCCTTTTTCCAATACACTCGTTGGTCTCATGAGATCTACGGATGCATCGAAGATCTATAACAGGATCCATCCTTCACTTACTAAGTCTAATTCATTCCTTATATGAAAAGGTTTAAACATAACATAATCATTCATATTAAATCAAGCATATAAAATGTAAATACTTTATCCATAATCCATGAATGGTATAAAAATAACACATCCATAGTAAAACATATCACAAACCCATAAAATACAGGATGGAAGATTTGTATCACAACAAATCAACATCAATCATGAATAATAACCAATAAAGGATGTTGACATAGTTGAAAATGATCAGTAAAAATCATTCAGAGAAATATAATTTTTTCATGAAATCATTTAAAAGTCATATAAATAAGTCATTTAATATATTGTTTTGAATCAATGTGTCCCATAAAACATTGAAACTTTTGAAATGAATTAACATTTTAGAACATTCATTTCAAAATAAATAAATCCTTAAAAATATTTTTAAAAAAGGAAAATTAATGAGATAGAAGAATAAATATTTAAAACATTTAAAATAATGTTTTAGTAAAGAGCCCCTTAAAAAGAATACCTTTGAAATCACTTTTTTGAAACATATTCATGCATAATAAATATTTCGCAGTAGATACTTACAAAAAAATAACCTCAGATAATAAAGAGATTGTGAAATTAACCCTTATCTTTAACTTTCCTTTGGTTGAGGTTACGTTTAACCTCTTATATAATGAACATAGTAAGTTATTAAATTATACCAGAACCATATTCATATTTATTATATCATACATGATTCATTTATGACATTATACTACCCATTTAATAATGATTTCCATGTTAAGTTAATATTTTGGGTAATAATTGCTTTCTTTATCGTATGTGTTTTAACTTGTTATTCTTGATCGTATCATTTAGATCATGATTTAAATATTTCCATAATATAAACCTTGATTTATATAACATATATAGTTAGAATATAAATATTTATAATAGATAGATATATGAAATGGAAGGCACCTTTATGGGGACGATAGGTCGTACGTACGCATAAACACTGTTTCCGTTATCATGTTGTATTGAATGAAAGTAAGTGAATAAGATATATTTAAGTACACACACACACACATATATATATATATATACAGTAGCATTATTATATCAAATATTACATACTTATTAATAATATATATTTTTATAATCATCGTTGAATGGTGAACGTGGGAATGAATCTCACCGCGTCGTGGAGACGGTAATCTATACGTACGCATGAGCAACAATATCATTATATTAATAGGGAAATGATATCTAATTGGATGTTATATAATATATACATAATAATTAACATTTTATATTTATTATTTACATTAGTTATACTCATTATTATACCTATCCAAATAATGAAATGTTTGAAAAACAAACTACACCACGACGTGGAGACTGTAAGCCGTACGTACGCATGTATGGTGACTTTGTCATTTATAGGATGGATAGAATAAAAAATTGTTGGACGGAGAGTGATGGCAAGAGGGGGGGTGAATTTCCTTTTAAAAAAATAATTAACAATTTAAAACAAAGTTAAAGGTGCAGCGGAAATAAAAGAGGCAAGACACAAAACTTGATAACGGAGTTCGGCTTAAACCAAATCCTACGTCTCCTCTCCCAACTCAACCATTGAGAGATTTACTACCGCTTGATTTTTAATGGTTTTAGCAAGAAATCCACTAGACTTTAAGGTAGTCTAGAACCTATTACAGCTTGCTTTTAATGGTTGAGCAAGAACCCACTTGCTTTTAATGGTTGAGCAAGAACCCACTAGCCTTCTTACAGGTGAAGGCTAGCTCACCTATGACTCAAGCCTTTTAAAGGGAAGGCTTGAATAACCTCTTCACACCTTGAAGGTGGTGTGAAAACCCAAATGAAAGAAAGATGAGAGAAAGAGGGGTTTGTAGGCACAAACCCAAATTGATGCTCAAAATGATAAATAATGAAAAACCGTAATGTGGAGAAGTCTTGGGCACCAATTGGATTGATTGGAGTTGATGAAGAGCGCTCCCAAGCTTCTTTGATGGTGATCCTTGGATGTGGAAATGGGTTGGAGCAATTGAGGTTCTTTGAAGGAATCCGCTGGAGGTTTGCCAAATGATGAAAAATGTGTCAGTTGGCTTTCTTACATTTCTGGGGCTTCCTAGTCCTTTATTTATAGAGGGGGAACCCTCAAATGGCCTTTGGAGGTCTTCGGAGCCGTTGGAGAGGCCTTCGGAGCCGTTGGGAGTCAAGTGGACAAGCCTGGTCAAAGCCCAACGACTAGTTTGACTGGCTCCACCGGCTGACCGGTGCTTGGCCACCAGTTGGCCGGTGCTTTGGAAAAAGGGAGAGACCTTCTGCCCAGGCACCACCGGCTGGCTGGTGAGGAGGCCACCGGTTGGCCGGTGCTGAGACAGTAGCATCCTCTTCTGAATGGGTTCCACCGGCTGGCCGGTGGTCTGGACAGAGGGGATGCCTTCTGTCCAGGCTCCATCAGCTGGCCAGTGGTCAGCCACCGGTTGGCCGGTGGACTGAAATCAGTCCATTTTCAGTCCTTCTTGGCCCAATTCCTTGGCAAACTTTTTCCTATCAACACAAACACTTAAAACAAGATTAGATAAATAAGAGAGTGATTGTGATCATGAAAATTAAACCAAGAGGGGTACGAGAGGTACAACAATCTCCCCCTATTTTGATGATCACAATCACCAAAACAAACAATGTAAAAGACTGAAATGAAAGGCATGCTTTAAAGGATAAAGAAAAGCATGAGAGAAATATTTCTCCCCCAATCAACCAAGAATTTCTCCCCCATTGTGATTATCAAAATAGTACGGGGCATAAAACTTGATTGAGGGAAAGGTTTGAAAAACAAGATAGAGTTTTTAAACCAATTGAATTTTTTGAAATTTGAATTGAAAGTTTTAAATTGAAAGTTTTGAAAATGAAGTTTTGAAAATGAAAGTTTTGAATTGAAAGTTTTGAATTGAATGTTTTGAAAATAAAGGTTTGAACGATCCTAACTCCCCCTAAATAAAAACAAAAAATCACCGGGAAGAGGATTTTAAAACCGAGACAAATTTTGGCCCGGAGAGACTCGCCAAAAGGGATTTTTCAATCCATACTTGTCTAGTGGCGGGTCTTCTCCTATGAAATTCATCATTAAAGAAAATAGTTTTGGGCATTCCATACCGGGCATTTGTGTAATTGCACTCATAAATTAAGTGCCCGGGTTTTTTACAATAGTTGCAAAATTTATATTGGGAGCTCCCCCTTACAAAAATAGTTGGAGCATGGGAAGAGGAAGCTTTCTTGGAATAGCCAAGCCCTTGGGTGGTTCTTGATAAGAATTGGGAACCAAGTAATTTGGTTAAATTTTGTTCACCTAGGGTGAATTTGGCAAGGGATTCCTTTAAATCCTTGATTGTTGATTCCATAGAATCAACATCGGGAAGGTTTTGGATCTTGAGGGACAACTCTTCCTTCTCTTTGAGAAGTTGATCCTTTTCGGAAGAAAGTTTTTTGAAATTCTTTTTTAAACCAATAAATTTAGAAGAAAGTTCGTGAAAGCCTTCCTCCAATTGATCTCTTGCATGTTGGAGATCCTCATAAGTTAAATTATTGAAAGAATTTGAAGAACTAGAGGAAGAGGAGTCAGAAGAGGTTACCTCATGGAATGCCATTAGGCATTTTTTACCGTTGTCGCCTGAGGAGGAGGAGGAGGAGGATGTGGAGCTATCACTCCATGTGGCCTTGAATGGCTTCTTATTTTCCTTTTGCTTGGCCTTTTTAGTGTCCTCATGGGTCACTTCCAAAAGCTTCCAAATTTCATGAGAAGTGGTGCAAGTAGAAATACGATTAAATTCATTACGGTCTAACCCACAATAAAGAGCATTCATGGCTTTTCCATCAAGCTCAAAATAAGCAATGTCTTCGGGGGTCCATTTAGACTCATCTTTGCTAGAGAGAGTGTATCCTTGCATAATAATTCTATATATAGGATATCCAATACTTCTAAGAAAAGTAGTCATGCGGGTTTTCCAATAGGTATAGTCGGTTCCATCAAAGAATGGAGCATGACCCAAAGAATAGCCTTCGGGGACGAAAGAAGTTGAAGCCATCACAATGGATCTTGAATTTGAAACTGGTTAGGGTATTACTCAAATTTTGCCTCTGATACCAATTGTTGGACGGAGAGTGATGGCAAGAGGGGGGTGAATTGCCTTTTAAAAAAATAATTAACAATTTAAAACAAAGTTAAAGGTGCAGCGGAAATAAAAGAGGCAAGACACAAAACTTGATAACGGAGTTCGGCTTAAACCAAAGCCTACGTCTCCGCTCCCAACTCAACCGTTGAGAGATTTACTACCTCTTGCTTTTTAATGGTTTTATCAAGAAACCCACTAGACTTTAAGGTAGTCTAGAACCTATTACAGCTTGCTTTTAATGGTTGAGCAAGAACCCACTTGCTTTTAATGGTTGAGCAAGAACCCACTAGCCTTCTTACAGGTGAAGGATAGCTCACCTATGACTCAAGCCTTTTAAAGGGAAGGATTGACTAACCTCTTCACACCTTGAAGGTGGTGTGAAAACCCAAATGAAAGAAAGATGAGAGAAAGAGGGGTTTGTAGGCACAAACCCAAATTGATGCTCAAAATGATAAATAATGAAAAACCGTAATGTGGAGAAGTCTTGGGTGCCAATTGGATTGATTGGAGTTGATGAAGAGCACTCCCAAGCTTCTTTGATGGTTCTCCTTGGATGTGGAAATGGGTTGGAGCAATTGAGGTTCCTTGAAGGAATCCGCCGGAGGTTTGCCAAATGATGAAAAATGTGTCCGTTGGCTTTCTTACATTTCCGGGGCTTCCTAGTCCTTTATTTATAGAGGGGGAACCCTCAAATGGCCTTGGAGGTCTTCGGAGCCGTTGAAGAGGCCTTCGGAGCCGTTGGGAGTCAAGTGGACAAGCCTGGTCAAAGCCCAACGGCTAGTTTGACTGGCTCCACCGGCTGACCGGTGCTTGGCCACCGGTTGGCCAGTGCTTTGGAAAAAGGGAGAGACCTTCTGCCCAGGCACCACCGGCTGGCCGGTGAGGAGGCCACCGGTTGGCCGGTGCTGAGACAGTAGCATCCTCTTCTGTCTGGGTTCCACCGGCTGGCCGGTGGTCTGGACAGAGGGGATGTCTTCTGTCCAGGCTCCATCAGCTGGCCGGTGGTCATCCACCGGTTGGCCGGTGGACTGAAATCAGTCCATTTTCAGTCTTTCTTGGCCCAATTCCTTGGCATCCTTTTGCCTATCAACACAAACACTTAAACCAAGATTAGATAAATAAGAGAGTGATTGTGATCATGAAAATTAAACCACGAGGGGTACGAGAGGTACAGCAAAAATATGGTTATAACATATTTATAATAAAATCACAGTATGTTGGCGGTATTGGAGTTATTATTTGGATATGGAAATAACTAATAAATAGGAAGTGTACGAAGAAAATAACTTAAAAGAGGGTGGTGAAATTATTACATCTTGTTCGGGTGTTTACTATTGAGTTGATCAAAAAGGATCGTTAGGTTGGTTAATGATCAAAGTAAGGAATATGAGTTGATTTTAGGGATTTTGGGAGGATATTTGGGCAGGTTTTGGCTGAGAAAAATGGCTTTGGAGGTGTGATTTTGAGAGAAGGGAAAGTTCTCTTTTATAAGAGGGGTGAGGGTCACATTAATAAAAGATTAAAATATTAATTTATTATACAATCATATTCGGTTTATAATGGCTCCAAATGAATTTATTTAGAAAATTAGGTTCTAATGGGTATAAATCCTTTCAATCAATAAGTTCTAGACAAGTTTAGGTAACCATTTTAACCATATCTTTTAGATTTCACTATTTGTTAAATAGTTTCACTTTTACCATGTTTTCTTGTATTCTTATGCTATATGGTTAATAAACCTACTGTAAAAATCCAATAGAACTTAAAGAGGTTATTTAATGACATATATAATATTATTTACGTCCTTTGGAAAATCTTTATATATTTAGGAATATTATATAATTTAATAATATAATATTTGTTTTAAAAAACTCATTTATACAAATTTGACACTATTTAGTATTTTGTTTTTGTGAAGGTCATCAAAACATGATTACATTGAAAAAGATACATTGAATCCATCCTAACATGTCATATTCACCTATAAAATTCGTGGATGTCATAAAAAAATTTAAATTATATTTATTGTAATATTTATAATACCATTTATTTGAATCTTTCATTAATAAGGTAATTACTACATCGTCATTGTGTCATAAATAAATTTAATTATTAAATGTATAAAAATTATAAATAAAATATCATCATGTGAAATTATTTTTATCTATATGATGAATATTTATAGTTGAATTTATTTTATGTGTAACCCAATATTAAAAATAGTTTAGTTATTAAACATTGAATTTAACACTTTTAACTCTTCTTTAAATAAAATAATAATAAATGTCTTAATCTAATCCATGTTGACCAAAAGGATCATATTTTATTCTTAAGGGTTTTTTGGTCGAAATAAACTTATCTAATAGGATTAGGAGATGTGTTAGGGTAAATATAATAACATTTTTACCTTTAATTACCATATTTACTTTTAACCGTGGCAAAAAAAAATCAAAAGTTACATGTCATAAAAAAATAATTTTGTCTTATTGAACCACATTTTAATTAAAGAGGTCAACCATGTATCTAAGATATTTGAAATTCAACCCACATAAGTGGTAAAATTATGTTTTATGCAAATTTTCAAATGCACCTAGAAGGTCTGTAAAAAACGTTAAAAAGTTCAATAAAATTTTATACATAAATATTTATTATAAAATGACTCCAATTCATTACATTGAACTTATATAGGTATTATATATCTATTTTGACTTAAAATAAATTTTAATAAAATAAATAATTATTTAAATAAAGCGTCAGATTTAAATAATAACGTAGTGTTTTTCACTATTCATCCTAAATGGAATGTTTTCAGAAAAATACCAAAAATTAACCCGAAGATAAATTTTATATTTTGAATTAAAAAATTAATTACATTTTAGATAATTCTAAACATAGTAGTTGAATTTATTAATTTAAAAGTTATAAAAACCAAAAAGTGGGTTCTTAAAAAGTAAAAACTATCAAAAGATTAACATGTGTTTATGTCAAATTTAAATGTGAAATTAGTTATAATGACCTGAATTGTATTAAATGATAAAAATATATCCTTATTATACTTTAAAACCATTAAAATTAATAATTTTATAATATAAAATATTTAGATTAAAAAAGTTGTTTTCAATTAAAACATAGTATTTTCCACTATTCATAAAAACATAAAATTTATATGAAAATTACAAAAAAATTATCCGAACTAAATTTTTTGGTCATGATTCTAAAAAAGAATTTAATATCATTAAATTATATATATATAAGTGTCAAATATTTTTTCTCAAAAAGGTTCTCCATTAAAAGGCGGTGAAATTTCATTTTTTAAAAATAATTCTTTTACCTGAAAAAAATGAATTTGTTATTATATTATGTCTAAGAAACAAATAATATGGATTTTAAAATTATATAGAGTATATAAGATTCAAAATTTAGTTAATAATATTCATTAACCCTTTTTGAATGGCTTGTTTGGTAAGTTGTGGTGTGCTCAAACTCAGTGTTTCATGTAGCGCAAGCTATTGAATTACTTTAATGAGATAATGTATTATGAAATCATAGTGGTGATACATCCTCCCCTATTTCAACAAATTTCATCCTTGCAATTATAAATATTTCTTCAAAAATAAATGGTTAAAAATAAAAAAATACTTTTGTGGAAAACCAATATCGGAAATTGGGTTAATAAAATATAGTCTTAATAAGAAGGAAAGGGAAATAAAAAACTCACCACCAAATTATGATCTTGATTAGGAGAACATTAGTGGAAATTCGAGACACATAATCAGAGGAAAAACGTAAATATTTATAGGGATTGATTAAGGTCATCAATCAAAAACAAGTGTATAATTGAGGGTCTCAAAGCCAAAAATCATAGTTGATGTAAAATATTATCAGTTTTACAAAACTTAAGGTATTAGGATAACACATTTATGGTTTTAAGATACCTTCCCTATAGTTTAAGAATTAATTTATTCATATAATAAGAGGAATATATATATATATATATACATACCTGACAAGTATAGTTTCATCCTTCAACTAATTCCTACCACAAAATCATCTTTCACTCCAAAAGATAATAGAATTAAAAAATATTTTATTTATCATAATAGTATAGTGTTCCAAAAAATGAATTTACAATTTTTCTGTCAGATCATTAAAAAAACTACATTATACAAACTAGGACATAATGTAGGGAAGTGGTAGGGAATTCACCCTTGTCACCATTTGGTTGTGGGTTCAAGTCTTGCGCCCTTGCCGGACGTGACAGGTTGTCACCCGACCTCTGGATTTTACTTTTTATAACAGTACACAAATAATCTTAAGAAATTATTTAACCTTAATAATAGTATCTAATGTAAAAATTAATCCATTCCAACCATTAGAGTTATCCAAAATACTTCTGTCCAAGCTCACAGTCCAAAATTAATGAGGAAGGTAATCACAATTAAGATAATTATTTCCACATAATAACATGTGGATACTTGCATCATGTATTATTTTATAACACAGTAACAACCTGAATTACCCTAAAACCATATTGATTACATTCATTATCCTTTATTCCTTAAAGAATACATGATATAATCTTTATATCCAAAAATTTTGTAAACTCCAACAATGATGGAAAATACAAATCATTAATAAGTTTCAAGCTAGTAAAGAATATCAAAAATAATTTATCCAAATCAATCATATATTATTCCAAAAACACTACCTCAGTATCATAATCATATTACAGTTTATGTTTATCTCAACCATATATTTTCCAAAAAATTTAACCTGTTATCGAGTCACTTTTCTTGGTTCCACACAATCTTAGGTCCATAAGGAAACAGTACTGTAGTACAATCCTTTTATACTCTATAATTATTATAACAAGTACATCATTAATAAAATACTCAAATGAAAAATAATTTAATTACAACATAATAAATCTAATCATTCCTATTCATCTTTAGTTGTATCAAAACATGGTTATTATCCAATAGTAGAATTTGGGGTAATCTTTGAATATTTATACATTGCATCGTGTAGTTTCCCAACTCCTTGTTGATGAAGCATTGTACATTCGAAACCTTTTTCTTACACTTACATTCACTTACTTGGTGACCTTTTTCTCCACACTTATAAAAAACTCCCATTCCATTCAAGCATTTAACAATGTTATTATTTACATAGTTATCACATATGGGAAAATCCTTCTTTCCCATATCCCCTTTATCCATCTTTCTCTCTTCCATCATTTTCTTCTCTTGATTCCCTTAAAATCCAAAGGAATTAGAGAAATATTTACTTATCTTATTAACACGTGATATTATTTCATCAAATTATTAGAATACGTGGGAGACTATTTCCCTTTTAAATGTCCTATTAATACCATGAAAGATATGATCCTTCTTAATCTTTCGATCATGTGTATTGCTGGAATTATCATTCCTTATACTAGGTTCCATTTATAAATAATGACATATACTATGTTAGTTTTATGAATCACAATGCATAATTACAAATTTGTAAAATACCTAATGTAAATTGAAAATATTATGGATATAATCAATAATCGTAATAAAATTATTTGAAGAAGTATTTAATCCTAAAACCTTAATAATGGATTGTAAAGAAAACATGAATTATCCTAAGAATATCCCTTGGGAGTGTCGTAACAAAGAGTGCAATAGGGCCCATTGTCGTGTACCAGGATACCCCAGGTCAAGACAAAAACTCCTTTTCAGTGTTTCCATTCCAATGTACATCTATGTTGGAGGCACCTCTACCTGATCGTATCCAGCCAAGGATGTATTGCTTGGAAAATACAAAAAATCTCTACATTACCAAAATTCTAGTCAGTTCCTCTATAATAATCCTCAAAATCTATCTTAGGTTAATTTTCTCTAATAAGAGTTTATCTAAATCTATTTCCATGGTTGTTGATAAACTTCCTCTAATACAAAATGTAATTCCATGACCCTAGTTACCCAGAGTCGGTGCATTATTTTAATACATTGTCAAGATTACAAGGAATCAAGTCCCAAATGATCGATTAGTTTAGCAGTCTTGGTAAATAGATTACATATATGAACATTACATTACATTATAAATTGAAAATCATTGACAACATTTTTCCCATTTTTAACACACTTATATCCTTAGCCTATCTTTGTAGGTCAACCAGAAAATAATTTTTCATATCCTATGAAAAATAAAACATAGAAAGGGGTGAGCTCAGATGTTCAGTAAGGATAACAATATAGCGGAAACTTTCCTAAATAAGCATAAACATTAAAGGAAATGTATAAAACTAAAACAAAATCCTTTTAAACTTAAACTTCAACATAATATGGAAAAGATAAATCAAATAAATACATTTACCTAGTCACATTGATCTTCTACTAGTCGAATAATCACATTTAATATCAATAGATAATTTCATAATGACGGAATGCATAATGCTAGACTTCATAACCACATAGTCAAGGCCTGTTCCAAGACTAAAAAAATATTTTTTCAAGGACTTGTGACAAGACACTAGTTTGTCTCATGATACCTACATATGCATAGAGGAGAAATATCAGGCTCAACTCGTCACTTACTATGTCTAATGCAATCTTCATATGAAAAGGTTTAAACATAACATAAACATTCGTATTAAAACTAGCATGTGAAATATAAATACACTATCCATAAACCATTAATGTTATAAAAATGAAACATCCACATTCAAACATATCACAAAACCTTCCATATAATTTGGAATATTGGTATCATAATAAATCAAACTCGATCAAGAATAATATTCCATAAAGGATGTTGACATACATGAAAATGGTCTGTCAAAATAGTTGAGAGAAATATCCATTTTTCATGAAATCATTTAGAAGTCATATAAAGGATTTCATTTAAAAGATATTTTTGAATCAAAGTGTCCCAAAAAACATTGAATCTTTTGAAAGGAATTAAAATTTTAAAACATTCATGTCTATATAAATAAATCATTAAAACCATTTTGAAAACATAGCCCTTAATGATAAAAGTTTAGAAGATTAAATCGTTAAAACGTTTAAATTTATGTTTTAGTTAAAGGTCTCGTAAAAACCCACTTTTAAAACCCTTTTAGGAAACATGGACATGGATAATAAATATGTCCCAGTATATACTTACGTAAAAAAACCTCAGATAATAATGAGATTGTAAAATTAACCCTTACCTTGAACTTTCCTTTTGTTGAGGGTACATTTAACCTCTTGTTTAATGATAATAGTATGTTATTAAATCATACCAGAACCATATTCATATTTATTATATCATACATGATTCATTTATGACTTTATACTACCCATTTAATAATGATTTCCATGTTAAATTAATATTTTGGGTAATAATCACTTTCATTATCGTACGTGTTTTAACTGGTTATTCTTGATCGTATCATTTAGATCATGATTTAAATAATTCAAAAATATAAAGATTTATTTATATATCATATATATTTAGAATAAAAATATTTATAATAGATAGAAATATGAAATGGATGGCACTATTTATGGAGACGGTAGGCCGTACATACGCATAAACGTTGTTTCTGTTTTCATATCGTATTGAACAGAAGTAAGTGAATAATATATATGTAAGTACATAAATATATACATATATATATCTAGTATAATTATTATCTCATATTTTACATACTTATTAATGATATATATTTTTATAATCATCGTTGAATGGTGAACGTGGGAATGAATCTCATCGTGTCGTGGAGACGGTAATCCGTACGTACGCCCGAGTGACAATATAAATATATTGATGGTGAAATAATATTTAATTGGATGGTATATCAGATATATAGAATAACTAACATGTTATATTTATTATTTTCATCTATTATACTTATTATTATACCCATCCAAATAATG
Organism: Viscum album; assembly: GCA_963277665.1. Taxonomy (NCBI): domain Eukaryota; kingdom Viridiplantae; phylum Streptophyta; class Magnoliopsida; order Santalales; family Viscaceae; genus Viscum; species Viscum album. The sequence continues at coordinate 1,139,811,454 of OY728159.1, read as the reverse complement.
GAGTGTTTGAATAACAAACTACACCACGACGTGGAGAAGGTAAGTCGTACGTACACACGTATGGTGACTTTGTCATTTATAGGATGGATAGAATAATGAATATGGTTGTACTATATTTATAACGACATAAAAGTATTTTTGAGGTTCTGGAGTTATTATTTTGGTCTGGAAACAACAAAGATAGAGGATGTGGAAGAAGAAAGGAACTTGAAAGAGGGTGTTGAAATTATTACCTCTTCTTCGGGTGTTTCCTTTTGAGTTGATCAAAATGGATCATTAGGTTGGATTTATGATAAATGTAAGGACTCTATGTTCATTTAAGGGATGTTAGGTGGATATATGGGTAGGTTTTGGATGAGAAAAATGGCTTTGGAGGTGTGATTTTGAGAGAAGGGGAAGTTCCCTGTTATATGAGGGGTGAGGGTCACTTTAGGAAAAGATTAAAATATTAATTTATTATATAATTATTTTCGGATTATAATGGCTCAAAAATGAATTTATTTAGAGCCTTATGTGGTTATGGGTCGTAATCCTCTCAACCAATAGGTTTTGGACAAGTTTAGATTTCCATTTTAACCATTTCTTTTAGATTTAACTATTAGTTAAATAGTTTAACTTTTACCTTGTCTTCTTGTATTCTTACAAAATATGGTAAATAAAATTACTCTAAAATTATAAGAGAACCTCAAGTGGTTTATTAATGAAATATATAATATTAGTTAATCTCTTTTTCTGAACCTCATATTTTTTGGAATAATATATAATTTAACAATATAATATTTGTTTTAACGAATCATTTATGTCAATTTTGACAATATTCAGTATTTGGTTTTTGTGAAAGTCATCAAAACCTGATTTAATCGATAAAGATAAATTGAATCAATACTAACATTATATATTGACCTATAAAATTTGTTTATGTGATAAAAACATTGAAATTATATTTATTTTAATATTTATAATACCATTTATTTAATTCTTTCATTAATAAGGTAATAACTACATCATCATTGTGTCATAAATAAATTTAATTATTTAATGTATAAAATTTATAAATAATATACCATAATTTAGGAAATCTTTTTAGCTTCTTAATAAATATTTTATAGTCTAATTTATCTTATGTGTAACCTTATATTAAAAATGGTTTAGTTATTAATCATTGAATTTAACACTTTTAACTATTATTTAAATAAAATAATAATAAATGTCATAATCTAATCCATCTGGACCAAAAAGATCATATTTCATTCCAATGGTCTATTGAAATGGTATGTCGAGTATGATATACTCTATAATACTAAGTTTTGGATAGAAATAATATAGACACAGAATGAAGTATCTAATAATTTCAAAATACAAGAAGGGGGGGTGAATTGTATACCTTAAAAAATTAATTTAGACCTTCTAAAGATGATTATGTTTAACATGGTCAATCAAGGTAATTCAAAAAACCTCTAGATTTACACACTTGCTAGATTACGGAAATATGATTCGGAGAAAGTGATTCCGGAAAAGATGGTTCTGGAAAATGAAACTTAATGAAAGTTTACAAAGATACAGATTCTACCTTAAAGCGTATAGAATCTTACTAAATAAGAGTATAAAAGTATAAGGATGTATAAGATAGTTATAATTTTCTCAAAAATCAAAATGCATCAGAAAACTTTAAACAAACAAGTAACAAGTAGTAAGTCTTTTAACCCAAATAGAAGGGAATCCAACAACCTTGGATAAAGGTCCCTTGATTTATACTTTCAAGAAAGTCTATCTTACCCTCACCAGGGTAAGCCCTCAATATGAATATTGGAGTCTGTCTTGTTATCCCCGAAAGCCGTCAACTTCAAGGTAGTCGGCACCTCTGTCTTCATCAGCAAGGAAGTCCATGAAATCTAAGGTAGTCGACACCTCTATCTTCATATCCCAAGAAGTCCTCAAATGTAATTAGCAACATTCGGAGTCGCACGAAGCAAATATGAACAAGACATTTAGTACGCAATATGAATGTGTGTCTCTCTCTAGAAAACACTTCAACGGCATGTGATCTCTAGATTCATAGAATAGTTCATCAAAGTTTTGAGCTCTTTCGATTGAGGTTCTATTTATATGCATAGCTCCAACGGTCAGCTCCCTCCTCCAACAGTCATATTTTTCCTTGACTTTCGGAGGGACCTATACACGTGTCACTCAAACAACAGTTAGTTAGTAACTGAATGCAAAACATCATTTTATAACAAAAACATGTGTATGTAAAAATATGGTTACATAACCAAAATCAAATATTCAAAATGTAATCAAATAACAGTTCAGAGTCTAACAAAAAACATATTTGGTGTCAATAATACAAGGATATTTGGATTCTGTTTTCTATGTAACTTAGAACATGAACTATATAGAATTCTAGAGTCTAAATTTCAATAAAATTTGGAATTTGGATTCACAAGAATTCGGAACTAGAACTTACAAAGTTCAGAGTCAGAATTCATTAGAATTTAGAGTCACAATTTACAAATATTGGTGTCAAAATTCATTAGAATTCGAAGTCTAGATTTCTGGAACATTAAGGATTTGGGTAAATATGAATACGACTAACTCCCCATTAGGGTTTGGAACATTAAGGATTGTATTCTAGATTTCTGGAATGAGTTTTTTCATTATGTTGAGTATAGAAATCTATGTAATGAAAACCCCCCCTTAGATAAACTCCCCCTTACATATGGATATTTCTAATTTATTTAGTATTCTTTTTTCCTTTCAACCCCTTTGTGATTTTCAAAATTAATTTGAGGGAATGGAAAAAAAATTATGGTACCTAAAAGATTAGTACAACACATCTAAAAGACAAGAAACCAAAAATATCATTATTATTAGAAAGAATTTGTACAACAAAGAAAAATAAAACAAAATATCAGGTTGCAAAAAAGATATCATTTTCTTTCCTTCGAAATCAACTTCTTGACTATAGTCTTCAGAGTTTTGAGCTCCTCATGATCTTCCTCTACTCTTTTAAGAAACTGATGCTAATACTTAGCTTTCTTCTCTATATCCTTGATTCATTCTTCCTGAGAATTAAGAGCCTCTTCCCGAGCCTTTAGTACTTCTTCATGCATGACAAGATTTTCTTATATCTCAATCTGACAATCTCTTTCTCTCTTCCTACTTTGGGAAACTGAATACAATTTCCCATTCAAATCCTTCACTTCTTAAATCTGAGTATTTTGTTCAAGAGTTAGATTTTCCTCAAAACTTCTTCTGAGGTCCATGATCTTACTATCTTTAGTGTCAAAAGTATCCTTGACACATTCAAGGAATTCATCAATAATCATCATATCTTCTATACTTTTCTTAGACCAAGTGGTCATCTTCTTGAAATATCTCTTGTGAGCTTCATAGTTAATGAAAAAAGCCTTGAAATCAACCTCAAGATTCACACATTTATCCATCACCATGGATACTAAATCCGATTTCTGATTCAAAGTGCGTTGAAGCATCTGACATCTTGAGTCAATGCTTGAAAAAATAGGAATGGTCCCAATTAGATTCTTCAAAGACTGCACAATAAAATCATTTCCTAGAGATGATGATTCTGAATTTGAAATTTTTCATGATGGAGATTCTTTCTGTAGTTCATCTGCCTTCATCTTTGATGATCCACCAGTTTCCCTCCTCTTTACAACAACTTGGTTGGTGTCTCAACTACCACCTGTTTTCCCATATCACTTCTCGGAATGGATTCCTCATCCTGATATTTGTGTTCACTGTCAAATAGTTGAACAACGTTGTCTTCATCAATATCTTCTTTCTCTACTCTTGTCTCAGCTTCCTCAGGATGAATAAAATGATGATTAAAACTTTCTTCCTCAGAAATCTTATTCACTTCATCTTCTGCTTTCTCATCCTCTTCTTTATGATCTTTCCCACGTGTAGAAAGATTTGAAGATTCTACTTCTGATGTTCAGATTGACAATTTTTCGGATGGACTTTCTTTCTCATGGAAGTCCTCAACTTGATTTATTAGATCTTTAGTGTCACCACTGCTTTCTTCTTCTTGCACTTTTTCTGCTACTTCTTCTTCTTCTCTTCCTTTCACCTTTTCTAGAGTCACATACTTCTTTCCCATAATCTCAGGAAAATATTCTAATATGAATGATTTTGGTACTAGGATACTCTCGGATGCTTTCTCAGCAGCCTTCAAAAGATATTGAACAATATCTGCATCATTAATATTCTTATTTTTCTTCGTTTCATTCACTTCACTTTCAAGATAATCAGATGTCTTCTCTTTGAGAAATTTTGCTTCAGTAGGGCCTAGTTCGAACATGGGATCACCTTCTTTTCGGTTCTTCTTATCTTCCCTTCATTTTTCTACAACCTCATCAGGATATGATTTTTGTTTCTTAGGTTTTGGAGGTTTGGATTGGGCTTCCTTAGCTTTTGGGGTTTTCTCTTCCTATTCTACTTCCTTCAACTTCCTCTTCTTTCCTCCCTTTCTCGATGGTTCATGCACTTCTTGATTCTTCGGAACAACTTCAGCTTATTCCACTGGTAGGTCATAAAATTCGCCGGAGTCCTTAGAAAAACCAATGTTCATCCTTTTAAGTTTATCATCATTTACTAGTATAACTTTATAGTTCTTGGGCTTCGAGCTGAAAGGGATTTTGAATGATTCTAGACACCGAACAATCAACTTGGAAAGAATGTTTGGATACATAATTATCTGAGCCTTCAAGTTTCTATTATTAATATTCTCAATCATAATGAGAATATTCTTAACCAAATTGACCATCCTCAGGTTCACCAGAAAATATAGGATGTACATGTCACTCTTTTTCATTGTTCCTTTGTCACCTTTTCTAGGAATGATAAATCCTTGAACCCATAATTCAAGGATCCGATTATTTGTAGAGAGGTGAAAAATCGTCAGAGTCTTGACATCTGTATGACCTTGTAACTCCATATATTTCACATTTACAAAGCTTCCTTGAACATCCCGAAACTTATGAGAACAAAATTCAGTTTCTCCTTCATACAGAACTCCAATAAAACTAGCTGCCTTTGTGTATGAAAGAGAATAAGTCTTTCCATATCTTTTGAAGAAAAAATTCTCTCTTCCATATTCCTTGAAGAAACTAACAGATTAATAAAACTCAACAAGAAAAACCAGATATACCAAATCTTGAAACTCTGGCTTCGATATGCAAACACTCTCCCATCCATTTAATTTTATGTTCATCAAAATAATCGAATCATACTTGTTGAATAAGTTCAGATGTACCAACATTTCTCTATATACCTGCCACTCCGGAATTGGCTTGACAGTAGACATATCTTCTTGACAAGATTCTTCTACAGATATTCAGAATTGAGAAACTTTGAGAAGTTCGGAATGGGCTTAAGTAGAGGGTCAGTACTTCAGCACGAGAGATATTGAGATTGATGTGGTACAACCCTTCGAGGGTCCTTTATATAGGTATTGCATGTGATGATTCATCTTCTAAACTCAATCCAATTGCTGGAAATCCTTTTTATCAGATCTGATGTTTGATATGATAGTCGTAAGGAAAACATGATAGAATCTGATCTTTGGATGTTTTTAAGAAAAACATTAGGATTTAAGAAAAAGAGAATTCGAAAATTTTTAAAGACAAATGAAAATACTAGAAAGTAAGTGATGATTACGAAAAATTAAGAAAGGAAACATACCTTTCGGATGGCTAGGAAGATTATTCGTATTGAGGAAAAAAATTTATTGAATAACTTTAGATTCTGAAAAATTTTGATTCCAAAAAATGATTGAAAACTAAAAAGTTCATTATGATAAAAAATTTTACTACGAAAATCTCCATTACGAAAATTGTGAGTATGAAAATCTTTATTATGAAAATATTGAGTACGAAAATCATCATTACGAAAATTTTGAGTACGAAAATCTTCATTATGAAAATTTTGAGTATGAAAATCATCATTACAAAATTTTTTAGTATGAAAACCATCATCACAAAAATTTTGAAAAATTGAATATCAAAATTTTAATTATGAATTTTTTTGAAAAAATGACTAAGAAAATTTTCATTACGAAAAAGTTTGAAAAACTGAATACGAAAATAAGGAAATAATATTTAGACTTCAAAAACAATTTAGAAAATAAAAAAACTAACAAACAAATGTACTCCCTATATAAAATGGAGTTTATTACTGTTGGGAGATTGATTTCAGCAAGAAGTTAATAAAGAAGATTACCTTAAGGTTATCATTCATAACATATGTTTAATGTATTCAAATATATCATCAGGTAATGATTTTGTAAAAATATTAGTAAGTTGATCTTTTGTTCCGATCAATTGAAGAATGATATCTCTTTTGTGTGTGTGATCTCTAAGAAAGTGATGTCTAATATCTATTTTTTTGCAAGAGAGTGATGTGTAGGGTTTTTTCATAATGAAATGGCACAAGTATTATCACACAGAATTTGTGTTTTGGTAAAAATCATACCATAGTATGTGAGTGTGTGTTGCATCTACATCACTTGATAACAAAAACTTCCAACTGCTACATATTCAGCTTCTGTAGTGGAAAGTGCTACTGAGTGTCACTTCTTCCATGACCAAGAAACTAATGAATCTCCTATAAAATTTCAAGTTCCAGATGTAATCTTTCTATCCGTTCTACATCCACCAAAGTTAGCATCTGAAAAAAAATTATAACGAAATCATTTCTAGAAGTATAAAAGAGTCCTAAATCCATGGTTCCCTTTATGTTGTGAAAATTCAATTCACTTCCTTTAAATGAGATTCCTTAGAATTGGATTGATATCTTTCACATAATCATACTGAAAACATTAGGTCTGGATGACTAGCTGTCATGTATAGTAAACATCCTATCATACCTCTAAAAGATGTTTGATCTACTGGTTTCCCAGCCTCATCAAGATCAAGTGAATTTGAGGTTCCAATGGGAGTAATAACACTCTTAGTGTTTTAATATCCATAATTTTTAAGAATATCTTTAATATACTTATGTTGGGATATATATATTCATTCTGGTTTTTGAGAAATTTTAAAACCAAGGAAAAATTTCAACTCACCCATCATACTCATTTCGAATTCAGATTTCACTAGATCCACATAATAATTAGTTAAAGATTGGTGAGTTGAACCAAAAATAATGTCATCAACATAAATTTGAACAATCAAAACATTTTTCTTATCTTTATTTATAAAAATGGTAGGATCTGCATTTCCCTTAACATAATTATTTTGAAGTAAAAATCCTATAATTCTATCATACCAGGCTCGAGGGGCTTGATTAAGTCCTTAAAAATCTTTGGTAAATTTATAAACATGTTCAGGATGTTTTGTATCTTCAAAACTAGGAGGTTGTTCAACAAAAACATCCTCTTGAACATGAACATTAAGGAAAGCACATTTCACATCCAAATGAAAAATTTTGAAGCTGAATAATGCTACAAAGTCAAGTAGAATACGTATTGATTCAAGTATAGCTACTGGAGAATAGGTTTCTTCATATTCAATTCCTTATTGTTGATTATATACTTTAGCAACCAATATAGTTTTATTTCTTACTATGATTCCATTTTCATCACACTTATTTCTGAAGACCCATTTTACACCAATAACAGAAGTTTCCTTATGAATTTCAACCAAGGTATAGACTTTATTCCTTTCAAATTTATTTAGTTCATCTTGCATAGATTTAATCCAATCATCATCACCTAAAGCTTCATCAGTGGTTTTTGATTCTATTTGGGAAAGGAAAGCTAGATGTTCTACTTAATTTCTTTAATGATCTTCTAGTCCTTAAAGGTTGATTCACATCACCTATGAAACTATCACTGGGATGATTCGTAAGAAACAACTGATTTGGGTTTTGTAAAACCTGTTCATCAACATAGGGTAGAAAATCTTCTTGGGTAAATACTTGAGATTTTTTTGGGTATCTTCCTTATCAGAAGGATCTTCTAACAAAGGTTGATAATCAGTTTTTGAAAAGAGATCTGAAGATGTAGGATGGGGTTGTTTAAAAATAAAAGGATCTGTTTCATCAAATTTGACATGTATTGTTTCTTCAACAGTATAAGTGTTTTTATTGAAAACACTATAAGCCTTAGAAGTTGCAGAGTAACCTAAGAAAATTCCTTCATTAGATTTTGGTTCAAATTTATGTAGATTATCTTTAGTATTCAGAATGAATACTTTGCAACCAAAACCTTAATGTAGGAAAGTCTTGGATTTCTACCATTCCATAACTCATAAGTGGTTTTATTAGGAAAATGTCTAATCAGAACATGATTTATAGTATAACAAGCAGTACTTACACCTTGAGCCCAAAAATAATTGGCTAGAGAATACTCACTCAACATGGTTCTCGTTATCTCTTGAAGAATTATATTTCTTCTTTCAACAACACCATTTTTTTGAGGTGTTTTAGGTGCTGAGATGCTATGAGTAATTCCTTTTCTACTATAAAAAGTTTCAAAATCTGAATTTTAAAATTCTCCTCCATGATCACTATGAATAGTTATCAAAGGATAGTTTTTATCATTTTTATCTTTGGATTTAAAACTTTTGAAATAAGAAAAATATCTAGATTTCTTTGCTAGAAAATAGACCCATGTAAATCTAGTGTAATCATAAACTAACAAAAATACATAATACTTGCATCCATTGCTTCCAGTTTGTGTTGGAAAAAAAGATCCATATGTACTAACTTTAAGGCATCTATAGTTGAGACATCCCCAAATGATTTGAAACTTGATTTATTTTTCTTTCTATACCGACAAGGATCACAAACATTTGATGAATCGAATCTAAGCTTTGGTAGATCCTTAACTAATATTTTCTTTGAGAGTTTTCATAGGTTTATAAGGTTACAATGTCCTAACATTCTATGCCACAACCATGAATGATTTTCCATTGCACTAATGTAAGGTATGTCTTGGCTCCTAAGGTCTTCTATGTTTAGTGTATAAACATTCTCTTGCCTATGGGGAGAAAGAATAAACTCTTACTTGGAATTGTGTTCTAAGCAATTTTCATTTCTAAAATTCACAAGGCAACCTTCATCACATAATTGAATTATTCTAATGAGGTTGTTCTTAATACCCTTTAGAAACAAAACATTTGAAATAAAAGTTTTTCCAAGAAGAACACTGTTACTTATACCAATAATTTCTCCCTGAGAATTATCTCTAAATGTTTGTTTTCTTCCTTTAGTCTTGATAATTTTTTCAAATTAGTTTTTGTTACCATTAATATTCCAAGAACATCCACTATCCATGTTCTATGTATTGTTATTTTTACTTTCTCTATTTTCCTGAAAACAAAAGAGTTAAACTTTCGGAACCCAAACATTCTTGGATCCTGAAATTTCAAAAAGAAAAATCTTTGGTACCCACATCATCTTAGAAAAATAGTCATTATAAAATACAAAAGATTGTGTTTTTTTTAAGAACAAATTTTTTCCAAATGTCCACCACACATACACTTAGTGCATAAAGGAGCACTTTGAGGAACAAAAAAATTGTTACTAAAAATCGGTTTAGAACTAGTATTACCAAAACCAGAATTATTCCTTAGAGGTCGGATTTGAGAATACATCTTATCAAAATTTTCCTTACCTAATGTAAAGTTTGACAAAAACTTCCTTAAGGAAACAATTTCAGACTTCATTCTAATAATTAAGTTCTTATCTTCCGAAACATAATCTTTAGAACAATAGTTAGACTCAAAAACATTTTTCGTAGAAATTACATTTTCTAGATCCTTAGAGAGTTTATCTTTCTCAAAATTTTCTTTCTCATGATTTTATGAAATATTTTAAAAATAAAATATTTTCTTATCAAGATATTTAGAAAGATCTGATCTTTCCTTAATAAGTATAGAAATCCTATAATTTTCCTTATCAAGCTTTTTTTTACTTTAGAATTCTCATTCTTAAGAAGCTTAGCAAACCCAGAAACTTCAACATAGGTAGGTAAAGTATCATATTCATCAGAAAGAAGATTCTTCATCTGAAGATTCATAATATTTATCATCACTATAATTTTCATTCAAAGAAACATTTGTCATTGATTCGGAATTGTGTACCTTAGCCATTAAGAAATTATTTTTAATAGGTAGTTCGGCTGTTAAACCAAGATTCTTTTATCTAGAAGATTCGTAACCTGATGATTCATCTGAAGAGTCACCACCACTGGCACTCAAAGTGTCATTATCTTTCAAGAATTTCTTAGCTTTATCTTTGTAGTACTTAATTCTATTTCTCTTAGAATGAATTTACTTTATTTATTTTCTATTAATAATAGGATAATCAGGTTTTATAATTCCATATCTCTTGCATTCGTGACATGTAACTTCTGAATCTTTCTTATCTTTCCTTTCTTTATTCTTATACCTGGATTGAATGTTCATCAAGCCAGCAATCTTGTTCATCCTTCTAGAAATATTGGAAAGTACATTTTCTGGAGATTCACTTCCACTAGATTCGGATTGTATAACAATATTCTTAAATTTAGATATAGTAACTCTCTTAGGAGTCTTGGCATCCATATGATTTAAAGTTGTAGTAAAAGGAACATGGCCATTCCCATTATTCTTCTTTACATTATCAGCATCTCTCTTCATTCTGGTCTCGTGTTAAAGAAGACTTCAAAAAATTTCATCAAGTGTAAACTGAGTATCCTTTCTATTTTCATCAATAACTATTCACTTAGATTTCCACTCATTAGGCATGATGTCTATGATCTTGTCCACAAGAGATTCATCATCTAATCCTTTCTCACCCATAGATTATAAACTATTAATGATAGTCATGAATCTCAATTTCACCTTACATATGGTTTCTCCATAAGGAAAACAAAAACCATCATATTCAGCTCTGAGCATGGTTCTTCTAGTTTCAATGACTTTTGAAGTTCCAAAGTTTGTAACTTCAAGTTTCTTCCAAATACAATTTTATTCTTCACAAGATGAAATTTGGCTATATAAATTTATAGTTATGGAACATACTAATGTATTGTGTCTCTTATAATTTAGTTGATATTCATGATTTTCTTGATTTTTGAAAGTACTAACTTCCTTGTCAGGGATTTTATATTCCCCAGTAAGCATAACAAAATTGTCTACTCTAGTATTGATAATTAATGTCCTCATGCGATCTCCCCAATATTCGTAATCATTCCCATGAAAAATAGGTGGTCTAGTTGGATTTAGGTTGTCAATGGAACCACCATTGATTCCTCCCATCTTAAAGAAGAACATTCCACACAAACATGGTAGAAATAAAAGTTTGTAAATAGGGAAATTATTCCTCAACATGAAAAATATAGAACAAGAGTATAAAAAAATGAATTCGGATTTGTAAATCTGAAAATGTGATTCCAAAAATAAGAAGCTGAATTATCTTTTGAATATAATCGTGAGATTAATTCAGATTGAACCAATCCTATGTTATCGATATTTGAATGGGTTTGGAGTATGAGGTAGCCAACCTCTGATACCAATTGTTGAAATTGTATGTGGAGTATGATATACTCTACAATACCAAATGTAGAAACGAAATAATATAGATATTGAATGAAGTATCTAATAATTCTCAAAATACAAGAGGGGGGTGAATTGTATACTTTAAAAAATTATTTTGGAAGTTTTAAAGAAGATTAGGTTTAACAAGGCTAAACAAGGTAATTCACAAAACCACTAGTTCTACACACTTGCTAGATTCCAGAATTATGATTCTGGGAAAGTGATTCCAGAAAAGATGGTTTTGAAAAATGAAACTTAATGAATGTTTACAAATATAGTGATTGTACCATGAAGTGTATAGAATCTTACTAAATCCGATTATACAAGTATAAAGAAGTATAAGATAGTTATATTTTCTCCAACAATCAAAATTCAGCTGAAGACTTGAAGCAAACAAGTAACAAATAGTAAATATTTTAACCCAAAGAGAATGGTAACCAACAACCTTGGATAAAGGTCCCTTGATTTATACTTTCAAGATAGTATGTCCTACCCACACCAGGGTAAACCCTCGATACAAAGATCAGAGTCTATCTTGCTATCCCCACAGTCTTTAAACTTCAAGGTAGTTGGAACCTCTATCTTCCTCATCAAGGAAGTCCTCGAACATCAAGGTAGTCGACACCTCTGTCTTCCTATCCCCAAAAGTCATCAAATGTAATCAGAAATATTCGGAGTCGCACAAAGAAAATATGAACAGGATGTTCAATACGTACTATTCATGAGAGTCTCTCTCTAGAAAACACTTCAACATCATGTGATCTCTAGATTCATAGAACAGTTCATCAATGTTTTGATCTCTTTCAAATGAGCTCCTATTTATAGGCACAACTCCAATGGTCAGCTCTCTCCTACAACGATCATATTTTTTCTTGAATTTCGGAGGGGCATGTACACATGTCACTCAAACAATGGTTTGTAACTGAATGAATGACATAGTTTTATAACAAAAACATGTGTAAGAAAAAATATAGTTACATAACCAAAATAAAATATTCGGATTTTAAGAAAATAAAAGTTTGGAGTCTAACCAAAAACATATTCGGTGTTAATAATACAAGGATATTTGGATTCTTTTTTCTAAGGAATTCAGAACCTGAACTCTATAGAATTCCAGAGTCTAAATTTCAAAGTAATTTGGAATCTGGATTCACAAGAATTTGGAACCTCAAATTACAAGGTTTAGATTTAGAAATAATTTGAATTCGAAGTCAGAATTTACAAAGTTCAGTGTCAGAATTCATTAGAATTTGGAGTCTGAACTCATAAGAGTTTGGAGTCTGAATTCAGAGAACTCAGAGTCAGAACTCGTATGAGTTCAGAGTCTGAATTCAGAGAACTCGAAGTCAGAACTCATAAGAGTTCGGAGTCTAAATTAAGAGAACTTAGAGCCAGAACACATAAGAATTTGGAATCTGAATTTAGAGAACTCAGAGTCAGAACTCATAAGAGTTTGGAGTCTGAATTCAGATAACTCGGAGTCAGAACTAATAAGTGTTTGGAGTCTGAATTCATAAAACTCGGATTCTGAATTCGTAAGAGTTTGGAGTCTGAATTTGGATCCTGAAAACATAATTCTATTTATCTAAGTGTTATATGATTCTGAGGTTTTAGATGTTAAACCGAATTTTACATTTAGACAAGATAACGAATAATGATAAACATGGTAAGGATAAATTTCCATCAGGAAGAAAAATTTTAGTTATGAAAGTAAAACACAGGGTAAAATGAAATTTACCATGAGATAGGGTGTTTGTGATTTTCAAAACATGAGGATTGGTAAAGTCACAAGGAAACCTTATTGAATCAACAATCTCACCAAACATGAAGGAATGGAAAATTCATAAGGAAACCTTATTGACTCAACAATATCCCCCTTTTTTGGAAAGCACAAACATCCTTAAGAAAAAGAAAATAAGGACTTTGAAAATATTTTTCTTGGATTTGAAAATAAAACTTATCTCCCTTATCATATGGGAAAAGAAGAATACGACTTACTCCCTCTTCGGCTTTAGAACAGTAAGGATCATATTCTAGATTTCTGAAATGAAAATTTTCATTATTTTAGGCATGGAAATCTCTATAATGAATACTCCCCCATACTTAGGGAAATTTATTCTTAATTATTATTCTTTTTCATTTATCCCCCTTTGGGATTTTGAAAAAGGATTTGAGGGAATGGAAAAAAAATTATTGTACCTGAAAGATTAGTATAAAAAATCCAAAAAACAAGCAACCAAAAATTTCAGTATGATTAGAAAGACTTTGTACAAGGAAGAAAAATACAAAAAATATATCAGATTATAACAAAGTTATCCTTCCTTTTCTTCGGAATCATTTTCTTGACTATAGTCTTAAACTTTTTGTGCTTCTTAAGATCTTCATATGATCACTTAATCATCTGATCTCAATCCTCAGCTTTCTTCTCTAAAGATTTGATACTTGCTTCGTGAGTCTTAATATCCTCTGCCTGAGCCTTCTGGACTTCATCCTAGTTGACAAACTTTTCCTCTATCTCAATCTGAAGATCTATTTCTCTCTTTTAGCTTTGGTCAACTGAATAAAATTTCCCATTCAAATCCTTCACTTATTGAATCTGATTATTCTGTTAAAGAGTTATCTTTTCCTCAAAACTGCTTGTGAGGTCCTTGATCTTACTATATTCAATGTCAAAATCTTCCATGAAACTTTCTTGAAATTCACAAATAATCTGCATATTTTCTATAGTTTTCTTAGACCAATTGGTTATCTTCTTGAAAGATCTCTTGTAGGGTTCATAATTAATGAAAAATGTCTTGAAATCACCCAAAATATTCACACATTTATCCATCACTAGGAATACTGAATCCGCTTTCTGATTCAAAGTGTTTTGAAGCCTATGACATCTCGAGTCAATGATTGGAAAAATAGGAATGGTCCCAACAAGCTTCATCAAAGACTGCACAACAAAATCATGTCCTAGAGATGGTGATTCCGAATATGAACTTTTGCTAGGTGAGGCTTCTTTCTGTAGTTTATCTACCTTCTTCTTTGAGGATCCACTAGTTTCCTTCTTCTTTACAACAGCTTTGGTAGGTGTCTCAACTACCACCTATTTTCCCTTATCACTTCTCGGAATGGCTTCCTCATCTAGAGATTTGTGTTCACTATCAGAGAGTGGATCAACTCTCTCTTCATCAATATCTTCTTTATCAGCTCTTTCCTCAGCTTCCTCATGATTAATTAATTGATGATTAAAACTTTCTTCCTTGGAAAACTTGTTCAAATTTTTTTCAACTTTCTCATCCTCTTCTTTTTGATCTTTCCCAGGTGTAGCATGCTTTGAATATTCTACTTCTGATGTTCGGATTGAAAATTTTTCTAATGGACTTTATTTCTCAGGGAAGTCTTCAACATTCTTTATGAGATCTTCGGTGTCACCACTGCTTTCTTCTTCTTCCACTTCTTCCACTACTTATTCTTCTTCTCTTCCATTCTCTATTTCCGGAGTCACATACTTCTTTCCCAGAGTCTCAAGTAAATCTTCTAAAATGAAAGATTTTTGTACTGGGATACTCTCGGATGATTTCTCAACAGCCTTTAAAAGAGATTGAACAACATCTGCTTCATTCATCTTCTTATTTTTCTTCTTTTCATTCTCTTCCCATTCAACATACTCAGCTGTCTTCTCTTTCATGGATTTTGCTTCAGCAGGGTCTAGTCTGAACATGGGCTCCCCTTATTTTCTATTCTTCTTATCTTTCCTCCATTTTTCTACAACCTCATCAGGATAAGATTTTTGTTTCTTAGGTTTTGGAGGTTCAGATTGGGCTTCCTTAGCCTTTGGGGATTTCTCTCCCTCTTCTAGTTCCTTCAACTTCCTCTTCTTTCCTCCCTTTCTCGATGGTTCAGGCACTTTTTGATTATTCAGAATAGCTTTAGCTTCTTCTACTGGTAGGTCATAAAATTCATCGGAGTCCTTAGAAAAACCAATGTTTATCCTTTTTAGTGTATCATCTCCGACTAGCATAACTTTACAGTTCGTGGGCTTCAAGCTGCAAGGGATTTTGAATGATTCTAAACACCGAACAATCCACTTAGAAAGAATGGTCGGATACATAATTATTTGAGCCTTAAAGTTTCCATTCTTAATATTCTCAATCATAATGAGAATATTCTTAACCAAATTGACCTTCGTCAGGTTCACCAGAAAATCTACGATGTACACGTTAGTCTTTTTCAATGTGTCCTTGTCTCATTTTCTCGGAATGATAAATCCTTGAACCCATAATTCAAGGATCTGATTATTTGTATAGAGGTGAGAAATCTTCAGAGTCTTGACATCTTTATGACCTAGGAACTCCATATATTTCAACATTACAAAGCTTCCTTGAACATCTCGCAACTTAGGACCACAAAATTCAACATCTCCTTCATACCGAACTCTAATCAAACTAGCTGCCTTAATGTATGAAAGAGCATAAGTCTTTGCATATCTTTTGAAGGAAAACTTCTCTCTACCATCTTCCTTGAATAAACTAACTGATTCATAAAACTCAACAATCAAATCTGGATATACAAAATCTTGTGCCCTGGGCTTTGATATGTAAACACTCTCCCATCCATTTAATTTGATGTTCTTCGAAATAATCGAATCATACATGTTGAAGAAGTTCAGATGCACCAACCACTCTCTATATACCTACCACTCCGGAATTGTCTTGATAGTAGACATATCTTTCTGAGAGGATTCTTCTACAGACAATCAGAATTGAGAAACTCTGAGAAGTTTGGAATGAGCTCAAGTATAGGTTCAGAACATCATCACATGAGAGCTTGAGATCTATGTGGGAAAACACTTCGAGGGTCCTTTATATAGGTGTTAGAAGTGACAATTCACCTTCCAAACTCAATCCAATGGCTGAAAATCATTTTGATCATATTTTACGGTTGATATGACTTTCACAAGGGAAACTTGATAGAATCCGATCTTTTGAGATTTTTAAGAAAAAAATTTGGATTTAAGGAAAATAGAATCCGGAAAATTTTAATGACAAATGAAAATACCAGCAAGTAAGTGATGATTAGGAAAAATTAATAAAGGAAACATAACTTTTGGATTTCTAGGAATATTATTCATATTGTGGAAAAAAATTTCTTGAAGTGCTTTAGATGTCGAAAAATTTTGATTACGAAAAAAATTTGAAAACGAAAAACATAATTACGAAATAAAATTTGAGTATGAAAATATTCATTCTGAAAATTGTGAGTACGAAACTCTTCATTAAGAAAATTTAGAGTATGAAAATATTCATTATGAAAAGTTTGAGTAGGAAAATCTTCATTAAAAAAATTCTGAATACAAAAATCATCATTATTTTTTTTAAATTGACTAAAAAAATTTTCATTAGGAATATTTTTTGCAAAACTGACTATGAAAATTTTCATTACAAAATTTTTCAAAAAACTGACTATGAAAATAGGAAAAAAAAATTAGACTGGGTAAAATTTTTAGAAAAGAAAAAAAACTAACAAACAAGTGTAATCCCACTATGGAACAGAGTTTATTTCTGTAAAGATATTGATTTCAGAAGGATGTTTATAAAGATGACTACCTTATGGTTATCATTCATAACTTATGTTTAATGTATTCAAATATATCGGAGGGTAAAGATTTTTTGAAAATATCAGCAAGTTGATCTTGAGTTTCGATAAATTGAAGAATGATATCTCATTTTTGTGTGTGATCCCTAATAAAGTGATGCCTAATATCTATGTGTTTTGAACAAGAGTGATGTGTAGTGTTTTTACTTAAAGTAACGACACTAGTATTATCACACAAAATTTTTGTTTTGGTAAAACTCATACCATATTCTGCGAGTGTGTGTTGCATCCACATCACTTGAGCACAACAACTTCTAGCTGCTACATGTTCAGCTTCAGCCGTGGAAAGTGCTACTGAGTGTTTCTTCTTGCATGACCAAGAAACTAATTAATCTCCTAAGAAATGAAAAGTTCCAGATGTACTCTTTATATCCATTCTATATCCACCAATGTCAGCATCTAAAATTTTTTAGAATAAAATCATTTCCAAAAGTATAAAAGAATAATAAATCCACGATTCCCTTTAAGTATCAAAAAATTCTTTTCACTGCCTTGAAATGAGATTCCTTAGGATTGGATTGATATCCTGTACATAATAATACTGAAAACATTATTCTTGGATGACTAGCTGTCAAGTATAGTAAAATTCATACCATACCTCTAAAAGATGTTTGATCTACTGGTTTCCCAACTACATCAAGATCAAGTGAATTTGAGGTACCAATGGGAGTACTAATACTCTTAGTGTTTTCATATCCATAATTTTTAAGAATATCTTTAATATAATAATGTTGGGATATATAGATTCTTTCTAGTTTTTGAGAAATTTGAAAACAAAGGAAAAATGTTAACTCACCCATCATACTCATTTCGTACTCAGATTTCATTAGATCCTCAAAGGAATCAGTTAATGATTACTAAGTCGAACCAAATATAATGTCATCAACATAAATTTGAACAATCAAAACATTTTTCTTAACTTTATTTATAAAAAGGGTTGGATCTTCATTTCCCTTAACATAATTATTTTGAAGCAAAAATCTTGTAAGTCAATCATTCCAGGATCGAGGGGCTTTCTTAAGTCTATACAAATATTTGGTAAGTTTATAAACATGTTCAGGATGTTTTTTATCTTCAAAACCAAGAGGATGTTCAAAAAAAAATTCTCTTGAACATAACCATTGAGGAAAGAACATTTCACATCCATTTGAAATTTTTTGAAGTTGAATAATGCTACAAAAGAAAGTAAAGTAGAATACGAATAGATTCAATTCTATCTACTAGAGCATATGTTTCTTCATAGTCTATTCCTTCTTGTCGATTATAGCCTTTAGAAACCAATTTAGGTTTATTTCTTACTATGATTCCATTTTCATCACACATATTTTTGATGACCCATTTTACACCAATAACAGATGTTTCCTTAGGTCTTTCATCCAAGGTCCAGACTTTATTTCTCTCGAATTCATTTAGTTCGTTTTGCATAGCTTTTATCTAATCATCATCACCAAAAGCTTCATCAGTGATTTTTGGTTCTATTTGGGAAAGGAAAGAAAAATGTTATACTTCATTCCATAAGTAACTTCTAGTCCTTACATGTTGATTCACATCACCTATGATACTATCACTGGGATGATTCTTATGAAACAACTGATTTGGGTTCTGTAAAAACTGTTCATCAACATAGGGTAGGAAATATTCTAGGGTAAATGCTTCAAAAACATTTTCTTGGGCATATTACTCATCAGAAGGATTTTCTAACAAAGGTTGATAATCAGTTATTGAAAACACATCCGAATTTGTAGGATGGGGTTGTTTAAATACAAAAGGACCAGTTTCATCAAATTTGACATGTACTCATTCTTCAATAGTACAAGTGTTTTTATTGAAAACTTTATAAGCCTTAAAATTTGTGGAGTAACCTAAGAAAATAACTTCATCATATTTTGGTGAAAATTTGTTTAGATTATATTTAGTATTCATAATGAATACTTTGCAACCATAAACCTGAAAGTAGGGAAGTCTAGGTTTTCTACCATTCCATAACTCATAAAGGGTTTTATTAAGAAAAGGTCTAATCAAAACTCGATTTATAGTATAAAAAAGCAGTAATTACAACTTCCGCCCAAAAATGTTTGGCTAGAGAATACTCCCTCAACATTTTTCTCGTTATCTCTTGAAGAATTATATTTCTTCTATCAACAACACAATTTTGTTGAGGTGTTCTATGTGCCGAGAAGTTATGATTAATGCCTTTTCTACTACAAAAAGTTTCAAAATATGAAATTTTAAATGATCCTCCATGATCACTATGAATAGTTATCAAAGGAAGGTTTTTCTTTTTTTATCTTGGGATTTAAAACTTTTGAAATAAGAAAAAACTTCAGATTTCTTTGCTAGAAAATAGACCCATGTAAATCTAGTGTAATCATCAACTAAAACAAATACATAATACTTGCCTCTAATGCTTCTAGTTTTTGTTAGACCAAAAAGACCCATATGTACTAACTGTAATGCATAAGTAGTTGAGACTTCACCGACTTATTTAGAACATGATTTATGTTAATTGCCACATTGACAAGGATCACAAAATTTTGAAGAATCAAATCTACGATTTAGTAAATCCTTAACTAATCTTTTCTTTGAGAGTTTTCATAGGTTTCTAAGGTTACAGTGTCCAAAAATTCTATTCCACAACCAGGAATGATATTCCATTGCACTAAGGCAAGTTAATTCTTGGCTTCTAAGGTCTTCTAACATTAGTGTATAAAAATTCTCTTGCCTATGTGGAGAAATAATAAACTCTCCCTTGGAATTGTGTACTAAGCACTTGTCAGTCCTAAAATTCACAAGGTAACCTTCATCACATAATTGACTTATGCTAATGAGGTTGTTCTCATGACCCTTAACAAAAAAAAAATCATTTGAAATAAATTCATTTCCAAGAATAACAATTTTACCTATACCAATAACTTCTCATTGAGAATTATCTCCAAAATTTACTTTTCCTCCTTTCGTCTTGATAATCTTTCCCATGTAGTTTTTGTTACCAGTCATATTTCAGGAACATCCACTATCCATGTACCATGTATTGATGTTCGTACTTTATCTATTTTACTAAAAAGAAAAGAGTTAGTCTTTTGGAACCCAAACATTCTTGGATCCAAAAATTTCAGAAAGAAGAACCTTAGGTACCCACATCATCTTAGAAAAATAGGCGTTATGAAATCCTAAATAATGGGTTTTGTTTAAGGAACATATTTTTTCCCAGTGTCCACCACACTTACACTTAGTGTAGAAAGGAGCACTTTGAGGAATTTTTTTTACTAAAAACCAGTTTAGAAGTAGTATAACCAAAACTAGAATTCTTCCTTAGAGGTTGGATTTGAGAATACATCTTATCAAAATTTTCCTTACCCGAGGTTAAGTTTGACAAAAACTTCCTGAAGGGAACAAATTCAGACTTATGTATAATAACTATGTTCTTATCTTCCAAAACCTTAGCTTTAGAACTAGAGTTATAATCGAAAACATTTTTCTTAGAAATTTAATTTTCTAGATCCTTAGAAAGATTATCCTTCTCAGAATTTACTTTCTCAAGATTTTCTGGAATATTTTCGAAATTAATGATTTCTTATCAAGGTCATTAGAAAGATCTAATATTTTCTTAGTCAGTATATAAATCCTATAATATGCCTTATCAAGGTTTTTGTTGACTTTAGAAATTTTATTCTCAAGAAGCTTACCAAACCTAGAAACTTCTTCATAGGTAGATAAAGTATCATATTCATTAGAAGAAGATTATTCATCTAAAGATTCATTATATTTTTCATTACTATAATTTACATTCAAAAAAACATTGGTCATTGATTTAGCATTATGTACCTTATCCATTAAGCAATAATTGTCAATAGATAGTCTTGATATTAAACCATGATTCTTCTGTACAGAAGATTCGTAATCTGATAATTCATTTAAAGATTCACCACCACCTTCTTATCTTTAGCTTTGTAGTACTTCTTTCTATTTCTCTCAGAATGATTTTCCTTTGTTTCTTTTCTCTCAAGAATAGGATAATCAGGTCTTATATATCCAGCTCTCTTGCATTCATAACATGTAACTTTTGAATCTTTCTTATCTTTCCTTTATTTCATCTAATATATGGATTGAAAGTTCTTCTGGCCAACAATCTTTTTCATCATTCGAGCAAGATTGGCTAGGTCATTTTCTGAAGATTCACTTCCACTAGATTTAGATTGTATAACAATATTATTAGATTTAGATCTAGTAACTCTCCCGGGAGTCTTGGATTGCATATGATTTGAAGTTGTAGTAAAAGAAACACTGTCATTCGCATTCTTCTTCTTTACATTATTAGCATATCTCTTCATTCTAGTCTCATGTTGAAGAAGAGTTCCAAAAGGTTTATCAAGAGTAACATGAGAAACCATTCTATTTTCATCAATATTGGTTCTCTAAGATTCCCACTCATTAGGCATGATGTCTATGATCTTGTCCACAAGAGCATCGTCATATAATCCTTTCTCACCCATAGATTGTCAACTATTAATAATATTCATGAATCTCTATTGCACCTTACATATGGGTTCTGAATAAGGAAAGAAAAAATGATGATATTTAGCTCTGGGCATGGCTCTTATAGTTTCAATGACTTTTGAAGTTCCAAATTGTGTAACTTCAATTTTCATCCAAATACAATTTGTTGCTTCACAAGATGAAATTTGTCTATATATATTTATAGTCATCGAACAAAGAAATGTATTTCTTACCTTATAATTCAGTTGATATTCATTCTTTTTTTTGATTTTTGAAAGTACTAACTTCCTTGTGAGGGATTTTATTTCCTCCAGTAAGCATAGAAAAATTGTCTACTCCAGTATTGATAATAAATGTCTTCATGTGATCTCTCCAATTTTCATTATCATTCCCATAAAAAATAGGTGGTCTAGTTTGATTTAGGTTGTCAATGGAACAAGCATTGATTCCTTCCATCTTAAAGAAAAACATTCCACAAAAACTTGTTAGAAATAAAAGTTTGTAAACAGGGAAAATATTCTTCTGCAAGAAAAATATAGAACAATAGTATAAAAATAATGAATCCGGACTTGTAAATCCAAAAATATGATTCTGAAAATGATAAGAACATTAATTATCTTTTGAATCTAATCATGATATTAATTCAGATTCAACCAATCCTCTGATACCAATTGTTGAATTGGTTCAGAGTATGAGGTATCCAACCTCTGATAACAATTGATGAAATGGTATGTGGAGTATGATATATGCTATAATACCAAATGTAGGATAAAAATAATATAGATACTGAATGAGGTATCTAATAATTCTCAAAATACATGGGGGGGGGGGGGTTAATTGTATACTTTAAAAAATCACTTTTGAACATTTAAATATGATTATGTTTAACAAGGTTAAATAAGGTAATTCACAAAACCTCTACTTCTACACACTTTCTAGATTCCGGAAATTTGATTCTGAGAAAGTGATTTTGGAAGAGATAGTTCCAGAAAAAGAAAATTAATGAAAGTATACACAGATAAATATTATACCTTAAAGTGTATCGAATCTTACTAAACTAGAGTATACAAGTATCAGGAAGTATAAGATAGTTATACTTTCTTCAACAATAAAAATGAAGTAGAAAATATGAAACAAACAAGTAACAAGTAGTAAGTTTTTAAACTCAAAGGGAAGGGTATCCAACAACCTTGGAAAAAGGTCCTTTGATTTAATTTTTCAAGAAAGTCTATCTTACCCATACCAGGGTACGACCTCAATACGAAGATCGGAGTCTATCTTTCCATTCCCTCAAGCCCTCAACTTCAAGGTATTCGGCACCTTTGTCTTCCACGGAAAGGAAGTCCTAGAACTTTATGGTAGTCGGCACCTTTGTCTTCCTATCCCCGTAAGTCCTAAAATGTAAGCAGAAACATTCAGAGTCACATGAAGAAAATTTGAACAAGAAGTTCAGTACGCACTAAGCATGAGAGAATATCTCTAGAAAACACTTCAAAAGCATGTGATCTCTAGATTCATAGAATAGTTCATCAATATTTTGAGTTCTTTCAAATGAGCTCCTCCAATGGTCATATTTTTCCTTGAATTTTGGAGGGACCTGTACACGTGTCACTCAAACAACTGTTAGTTAGTAACTGAATGCATGAAATCGTTTTATAACAAAAAAAGTGTAATCCAAAATACAATTACATAACCAAAATCAAATATTCGGAATGTAAGAAAATAAAATTTTGGATTCTAACCAAAAACATATTCGATGTCTATAATAAAAGGATATTCATATTCTATTTTATAAGGAATTCAGAACCTGAAATCTATAGAATTCCGGGGTATAAATTTCAATGAAATTTCGAATCTAGATCCACAGGAATTAGAAACTTGAACATACAAGTTTTGGAGTCTGAATTCATTAGAATTCGGAGTCAGAATTTATAATGTTCGGAGTCAGAATTCATTAGAATTCAGAGTCTGAACTCATAAGAGTTTGGAGTCTAAATTCAAAGAACTCGGAGTCAGAAATCAAAGAGTTCGGAGACTCAATTCAGAGAACTCAGAGTCAGAACTCGTAAGAGTTCAGAGTCTGAATTAAGAGAACTCAGATTCAGAACTCTTAAGAGTTCGGAGTCTGGATTCAGAGAACTTAGAGTGAGAAAACATAAGAGTTCAGAGTCTTAATTCATAGAACACAAAGTCTCAATTCGTAAGAGTTCAGAGTCTGAATTCGGATCCTGAAAACAGAATGCCCTTTATCGAAGTATTATATGATTCCAAGGTTTTAAATGTGAAATTGAATTTTACATTTGTACAAGATAATGAATAATGAAAAACATGGTAAGGATAAATTTCCATGTTGAAGGAAAATTTTAGTTATAAAAGTAAAACACATGGTAAAATGAAATTTTCTTGGAGATAAGGTGTTTGTGATTTTCAAAACATGAGGATTGGTAAAGTCATAAGGAAACCTTATTGACTAAACAATCTCCCCAAACATGAAGGAATGGAAAATTCATAAGGAAACCTTATTGACTCAAAAAGGTTGTTTTTGGTCGAAATAAATTTATCCACTAGAATTATGACATGTGTTAGGGTAATCATAATATCATTTTTACTTTTAATTACCCTATTTACTTTTAACCATGTTAAATTAAAGTCAAAAGTTACTATTTATCAAAAAATATTTTTCCCTTATTGAACAAAATTTTTCTTACTGATGTCAACCGTGTCTCTCGTATTTTTGAAATTCAACTCACAGAAGCGGTAAAATTATTTTTTATGTAAATTTCTAAATGCTCCTAGAAGGTGGGTAAAAAATGTTAAAAAGTTCAATAAAATTTATAAATCTAATTTTATTATAAAATTACTCCAATAAATTACATTTAACTTATATAGGTATTATATATCTATTTTGACTTAAAATAAATTTAAATAAAATAAATATTTATTTAAATAAAAAGTCAGTTTTAAATATAAACACAGTGTTTTTCACTATTCATAAAAAATTGAATGTTTTCAGAAAAATTCCAAAAATTCATCCTAAGATAATTTTGATATTATAAATTCAAAAATTAAGTCTATTTTACCAAATTCAAAACATTTATGTTGAATTTATTAATTTAAAATTAATTCCCATTGTCAAAACCCAAAAATGGGTTTTAAAAAAATAAAAACTATCAAAAGATTGACATGTGTTTATGTCAAATTTAATTGTGAAATTATTTATAATGACATAAATTGTATTAAATGTTAAAAATATGATCTAATTATACTTCAAAACCATTCAAATTCATAATTTAACACAATAAATTATTTTGATTGAAAAAGTTGTTTTCAATTAAAACATAGTATTTTTCACTATTCATCAAAATATTTATGTTATCAGAAATGTACCAAAAATTTAACCGAACTAATTTTTAATGTCCCAATTTTAATGAAATATATAATTTCATGAAATTGAATTTATAAATGTGTCAAATACTTTTTTTTTAAAAGGTTCGCCATTAAAAGGTGTTAAAATTTCATTTTTTGAAAAATACTTCTTTTATTTAAAAAAATGAATTTGTTATGATATTATGTCTTTTAAACAAATAATATGGTTGTTAAAATAACATAGAGTATATAATATTCAAAATGAAGTTAATATTATTCATAACCACTTTTTGAATGGCTAGTTTTTTATGTTGTGGTGCGCTCGAACTCGATGTTGCATGTAGCGCAAGCTATTGAATTACTCTAATGAGATAACTTACTCTGAAATCATGGGGTGTTACATGTGCCACAATATAGATATATAGGAATTGGAAAATCCCAGACACCCGCAGTAGCCTCCATTCTTCACTGATGTGTAAGAGTAGACTGTATAACTTCGGAAGCACTGGTATTCCCATGTGGTTTTGATTTTCACCAACCTGTTGAGTTTCCATGATGAAAGTACTAGGTTGAACCCCCTACGTGGGCATCTCTGACCAGTAGAATACACCTATCGATTAGTGTCGAGATGAATTCAACCAGCCTAACTATTAGTTTCTACTCAGTCTTTCCACTGTAACCCGACATTTCCCAATGGATTTCCTCCAAGATCCAATAGTATGAACGACATTTTCCCCATTTTGTTTCTCATGGACATGTTGGAGGCCTTACCCTTAGTTTTTCTTCCTCTATTGGGAAGTTCAAAAAACAAATGAACCTCTTCTTAAAGTATATGTCTGGGGTATTCTACTTATCCTCATTTGTGCCCAATACAAGCTTCTGTAATGCCCACTATAAATGTGGAATATTCTCCACATCTACCTAGATGTTCATGGTAGGGTGGAACTAATTATATATCCCTCCTAGGATTAGGATCCCAGAAATTTGATGAAGGTCCCAGAGACAGATGCGATCATCCCCGTGGTGCATGTAGAAAGTGATGGTATCTTTGAGACCAGCAAATTAGTTGTTCTAGTGTGAACTCCTATGGTTTGGAAACACTGAATTGGGAGACCCATGTTGTTATGTACAGGACTTCCCACCATATTACACTATCAAATTCTTCACAGGATGCACACACCTAGTAAGCGCATGCCCACTCATCAGTGAAGTTTCCACCATGGCACATATCCCATCTCTTGATCCACCCATTGTCTAAATTCCTAAACCCTACCTTAATAATCATCTGGTATATAGGTGGAGACATCTACTACACGAATGAATTTCCATCGATGTTGTTGACAAGAATGTAGAGGAAATATACCATGACTGGGGTATGGTCTTTTACAATGTGGTTTTACCCAGCCCTGTACCATTGATATTACTCGGGGGTTCTCCTAAACTGATAAGATGTCTCATCTTTTCTTGTATTTGGGATAGAGACTTCATCTTGTATGCTAATGTTGTACAATGAAAATCACTTGCTCAATGGATAATATTTCTACGCCTCCATCAGCAGCACCGTCAGAGATTGGTGATCAGATGTGCTCTAGATGTATTCCCCTATTTGAATATTCTTTTCCACGACCTCCCTCAGGGTAGAATCAATATAGACCTCTTGAAAAATCTATTGAGTAGAAATTGGCCTATGTCCTTGAAAAAAAATCTTTTCTGGATTGGTCCCGAAGACTGTCACAGAGACCCTTCACAAAGTTTTTTCACAAATAAAAAAACCTCTTTCATGTAGCCTTGATCTATGCATGTATCTCAAAGGAAGCAATATATCGGGATGCATCAGTTCAAAAAAGTATTCACGGAGCATCAAACCAAAGAACATTGTTTGCAGAGTTGCGTTCATGTGGATGATTTCTTCGTGAAGGGAGAGCAATGGCTTAGTCTTTCACAGAGATCCAAGTACGAAACAAGACCCATGAACACCTATTTATATGCATGATTGGCATGAGCTTCATAGTTACCAATGTTTGGGCCTTGCAGTGACTGTCACCTATTCTTCATAGTGACCGACGTAGGTGATATTGTGTGAAGCCGCTTCACACTTCCAATTCACATCATATTCCATGAAAACAATTTTCAATTTCACTTTGTGATCTGGCGATGCAATCTATCTTTGTTATCTTTCTTTTAAGGATCTTCTAGTTTTTTTTGGAAACTTATCCTCAGAATACTCCATTCTTTTCCTTCGGCTCCCACTCTGAAGGTGGGAATTTGTGGGCACCAAAATACATACTACATGAGGTACGAAAAAGTCACAGCTAGTTAAAGTAAATTTGAACTCAACATTTCCTTTAAACCCATAAAAACCATACCAAAGGGATCATTTTTTGAATAACTTCACATGTACATCCCACCTTCATGATCGGTAGCATTCATGATGGACATTTTGCGAGTCTGACATATATTGAAGCCTCTACATAATCACATGTTTTCATTGTACCATCCCGTGATGGACACCTCAAATATATTCTCCATGGAATTATAGACCCTTTGGGAGTTTGATGCATTCTGATAGATCCCTTCCACTATGTGGCATCACTGTTCTCCATGGTCTACTCTATGATCACCCCATTGACCGACCCCTCTGCGTGTCTGACGCCACCCCTTTGGCTCCGTAGTGTCACCTCCTCTTTGTGGCATCCATATTTTCTCTATGGAAATCTATGTGACCCTCACCGACCTTCGTTGCCAGTAAATAGAGGGATACCACCTCTTTAAAATGGTTTTTTCTCCCCCTTTCAACTTCCAAGATCCCATTTCCCAAAGACCTTCATGAAACCAATAGATGGATCACCAAAGGTACTTTTCCTCTACAAGACACACCTCCTCATGTTATTCATGATCTCTACCTATGGTGGGGATTCTTTTCACAAAGGCATATGAACTTCACAAAGGATTGAGTCCCTTAAAGGGACACGTGGATTCACGAAGTGTAGAGCCTTCTGAAGAACTCTCCAAATAAATATTCATTTTATAAGGAAAAACACTACTCCGCTGAGAACCTCCCTCCATGAATCATCGGTCCTTCATGAATAACCTTTCCATCATGAAGGCCATTCTCTTCATGAATCACCAAATCATTACAATGTACATCCTCTTGGAGAAGCACCAAAGCACTATGGAGGCAAACCTCCTCACTAAGCTTCGAAGCTTCACGAAGACCCACTTTTAAAGGTCTCCTTCTTTATAAACCCATCTCCGATACATCCATCTAGGCTTGTAAAAAGTGATATCAAGGTCCCTCAAGTGGTGATTAATGTGGATATTCCCTTACTTGTTCATATTTGAAAAGTAACACAAACAGATATTTCTTCTTCTCATAGCCACACTAATGTGGAACCTTCAATGGATCACTCCACAACCTCGTTAATCCATGCCTTTTCACATTCCTTATCTTTACAAAGGGTTAAAGTGCACCAGTTATGTATGTCTGTGGGGTGAGGAAAAAGTCCTCATTATCTGAGCTATAAGATGTTAAACTACCAAGAATTCACATCATCAATACACAATTTTAAACCGTGATCACCGAATGAGTGAAGATTCAGAGAGGATCCTAAAGGGGATGGGCACAAGCACCCTATCACTCCACCTATCCCGCTGTAGTTTGTAACCATGTGTGCCTCGGGAAGTATTTTCATATGTTCCTACTCTCTATGATCGGTTGTTTTAGCAACAATCTATATATCATCCTCGTACATATTGACATTATCCTCCATCATCGGGACTCCCACTTGGAGGAAGTACTAATTTTCATTCCCCTGGGTCGCTATCCATGTGTAATCCCCAAACCAACACTCACAGATTCACCTTTCACGACGTGATCATCATGCCAATTGTTCCCTCTTGTTTGTCACATTGAGCATGAATCACATGATCTTAGAGCAAGTATCGACCATGACATCGTCTTTGGGCTTCCTTTGCATGTAATCCCAATGCCCCTTTTTTTAATATGTGGACTTTGATCCTTGTCCTTTTCTATAAAGATACATGGGAAGCCTCCAAAAGGTTTAAGCCCATAACCTATATGTCTCGACCATCATCACGTCGGTTCATTCTCGTCCTGCATGAGGTTAAGCTATATGAACCTTTCATCTCAGATGATTTTAAACTGTATGCTTTCATACTACGTGTGTTTTGATCCTTGTCTCCTTGACATGGTATGTAGGATTCCTCCCAGAGGTTCAACCCCAAAATTGGTCAACTTTAATGTCCCCTTCATTGGGGCCCACATCCATGTTCAGCCCCTTTGTGGTGCCAGAGTAGTTCTTGGGTAGCTAACCACGTTAAGCCTCACAACCAACACATACTCTTCCAACCGAGAGTGTCCAACTTGTGATGGGATGTTAACCACACGTAATCCCCCAACATGTCTTCAGGTTTCTATCCTTTGTGTACACCGTGAGTCTGGGACCCATTCCTAAACTATGTGAACTTTGATATTTTACCTTTCTGAGCAAGGTACATAAGACGCCTCCTCTTGTTCAAGACCATTTCCCATTTCCCATCCTGGTCTTTCCCTCGATCCATTGTGTTTTGGGAAGATCATGACATAATCTGGAGGTTCCACTTCCTTCAGATCCCATCCATGGGTCCATTCTCATGAGCCACCTCCTTAGGTGACTTATCACCCCATCCCAAAACTATATAGATATTGATACCCTACCACAAGGATATATATGAAACCTATTTTAGGTTCAAGGATAGTACCATCATCTTCACACCGGTTTTTGGTCCCATACCCATTTATTCCATCCATAAACATTTCATCCATGTCCATCTGAACTTTACTGGTCCGCCACCTTCCTGAGAAATCATTCCATCCATATGGGCTGCTAACTATGCGTATTCCCTAACATAACTCCAGGTTAATGTCTTTGGAATACATGCCGATTCCATTCCCCAACCCTTCAAAAAACATGGGTTATGATCTTTTTATTCTATACAGGGTATGTAGGAAGCCTCTTTAAAGTTTAATCCCATGCAATGGATAACCTTGGTGTCCCCTTTGTGTGGACCCATCCTTCTCTCTAATCCTCCCTTTTTGGATTCCAAATTAGTCTTCACGGTGTGAAACCATCCCTTTTTGGGATATTCCATCTTGGTTCCATCCACATTGGGCATTATGATCCATCCATATGGTAACCATTCTAGGTTCTACATGTCACAGATGTACCCATATAATATGATCTCATGAGTGTTCCAATCAGTATAATCGATCTCTGCTAGATGTTAAACTAATGACATAGCAAATTTTAAACCTGGGAAGCTGAGGAAAACCTCAGAGACATGACTTCAACATATAATTATTCGTATTCAATATGGGATTCCTTAAGCTTATATTCCCTAGAGAAGACCTATGATAATATAAAATATAAGTGTATTAGTGTTTCATCATCCAGACATGCCAATGATTTCCCAATGTGATAACTCTCCTGACCAAAGGTTGTTTCCCTAACAATACCCCAAGGAATGTCCATACAATAGCAGTGTAATTAACCAGTGTCAAAAAGATATGGCACCAGGAAGATTTTAACAAAAATAATTTTAAGAATCAAGGGAGACCCTAATTACATGATGAATTCAAAGGAGGAATCCAAAGAATGATGGACCGACATCCCATCATCCCATTTGGATGATGGAGAAAATATCTTTGAAGAAGTGATAAATGTCGACCACATTTGGAAATAAAGAATATGTGGAAACAATCATCCCGTCCTCAAAGACGATGTGTGCCCCGAAAAAAATGTCAGAATAAAATAATTTCATGGAAAGTATATACACCACAAAAAATAAATGAGTGGATAATAAGGCATGATTCTCACATAAATAAAAGTGAGACTAGATATCCCCTTACTATATGTCTTGACTCTCACCGTACTTGTTAAAAGTACTACATAATAAATATATGTTTAATATAAATCTATCACAAATCCATATTTATATATATAATACCATATTTTATTTATTTATGACTTTATATTACATTTTTATTATTAAATCCTTGTAAACGTTTTGTTCTGGGTGATAAACACCTTATTTTTCATACACATTTTGACTCATTATATTTTTGATCATCTTAATTATATCATGATTTCATCATATCAATTATTATAAACATTAAATAAAATATAATATATAATCATTGTATATTTATGTATAATATTTTTTATAATATATTAATACAAAATGAAATACATTGTTAATGGTGGCAGTTGGCCATACATACGCATGAACGATGCTTCAATTTTCTTTTCATATTGAATGAAAGAAAGTAAATTTCATATAAGTATATATATCAAATATAATTATAGTATAATTATTATTTCATATATATCATATACTTTCACGAAACCCGTTATTAACACATTCATGGTAATGTGGGAATGAATCACATCACTTTGAGGAGGTGGTACTTCACACATCCAAAACGCTTTTATCGTATTTACAAAAAATGGAAATCTTGATGGTATGTTTTATATAATAATTAAATAAGAATAAATACATAAAAAATATCATATATATCATATTGAGTTATAATATTCATCATTATTACCATACATGAAGGGTGGATATGGAAGAAAAAATGAAAACGGTTCGTGAGGCGGCAATCCACTGTACACACGAATGATGATTGCGTACCCAATTTAATGTAATTGTGCATGAGTGTAGGTCATAAAATATTAATAAAAGCATCTAAATATATTTAATATATTGGGGTTTTTATATAATCTTAGAATAAACAAAATTTAGAGGGTGTGGGAATAAATAAAATAAAATATCATGTCGAAGGATGTCACCTCTTTTTTTTGTAAATTCTCTTTTGTTTTCACCAGTGGTCTTACATTATTGGATTTATTCCAAAATTTAGGCTTCTAGGATTAAGTGAGAGAAATTTTTAGTATAATTTTTGAGGGATTTTTTTATAGAAAAGGTATTTAGTGGTGTGAATAAGTGAGGGAGTAAGTGCCCTTTTTATAATAGACGAGGAGTGGCATTTCTATGAATATAAAAAGTTAAACACATTTTAGTTGTATTCCTTACATAATGTGGATAAAACCATTATAAATTTTAGATAATATAGTTTACATGGTATAAAAATTTCCATAAAATGTATTTTTGACATTTTTATAGGTTATTTGGACCCTAAAATTAATGTTTAACCGCTAGGTAAACTCATTATTTTCCATAATCATTAAAATTTATTTTAATTAGGTTCACAAATATTTTTTGAAAAGAAAAAATATTACATTATTTGAAATTATAAATTATTATAATTGAAAATATGGAATCCATTTATTCAAATTCTAATCACATAATTCGAAGAAATTAATTTAAAATTAATCCCACAGATGTGTTGTGAAAGCAGGTTTCTAAAGAGAAAACATTAAAAAGATTGAAATGTTTTTCTATCCAATTTCAATGTGAAAATTTTTCAAAAGAAATAATTTGGATTGATTGATCTAAAATTTAACTGAAAATGATTAACAACCAAATAAATCTATAATTGAACTAAATAAATAAATTAGATGAAAAATAAGTTTTCAATTAAAATTCATTATTTTTTACTAATCGTCCATAAATGAAATATTTCATAAAAAAAATTATCTTAACCAAATTTAGACATTATGAATTAAAAAATCCATTTCATTTTTTCAAATTAAATTTCATAATGTTTCTAAAATAAATTTTATTATTGGTCATAAAAGGACATAAAAATAGTTCTTCTGAGAAACTATTATTTTTCAAAACATATAGAATATAACAAATATTATATATTTCATTATAAATATGATTTATTTATGTGAAATTTTATTTAATTATATTTTTAATGTTGATATTACTATTCATATTACTAAATTTAATGGCCAGGTTTTAAGTATCTCATTTTAAATAATTATAATTATAATGTGTCATTTTGTAGAAACTCAGTGCTGCTTGTAACACAAGATAAAATGATATTTCATATAGAGAAATCTTAAATTTATTTATAGTATAAATAAATATTAACATGGTGTAGTGTAAATTATAATACATCAATAAAATTTAATTTATTTTTGAAAAGGTTTATACAATCTTAGGGTGTTACATTCAACCCCCCGTAAAATAAATTTCGCCCTCAAAATAAATTTATCCGATATAAACAAATAAAGATAATTTTTTATCATCGCATCCTCATGTTTTTATATAGATTACTCTAAGTGATTTTTTTTTGCAGAAAACATTGACCAAGTGCGGGTCTTGTTCAATAGAACTTTCTGAATACAATCCATAATTTCAATTGGTTGTTCCTCATTAGAAACATCCTAGTCCATCCCCATTACCTCTGAGTTCAGTACATGTGAAGGGTTTGGAATGTGATTCCTTAGGATAGATACAAGGATAAAATCATTAAATTGAGATATATTTGATGGATGTTCCAAGTGATAGGCTACCGTCCCAATTCGATCAAGAATCTCAAAGGGAGTGATATACCGATCTCATGGTTTTCCATTCTTCTCGAATCTCATAAACTTATTCCTAGGAGAGATTCATAGAAACACATTCTCACCAATATCAAAATCTATATCATGATGAAATTTATCAAAATACATTCTCATTCTAATTTACGATTCCTTGATATGTTGGTGAGTGGTTCTAAACATCCCGATCATTCATCCAGTTATCTTACTTATGAATAGATTTCTTTCTCATACTTCATTCTAGAACATTGGAGATCTAAATTTATTACCATAGAAGGATTTATAAGGATCCATTTGAATGACTAAGTGAATGATATTATTTTAGGAATACTCATCTTGAGGAAGTTTTTTCCCAACTACATTTGACATCTAGATAACAAGATATCAACATATGTTTTATGGTATAGATTGTTCTTTCAAACTAACCATCATAATGAGGATGATAAGTAGTGCAGAAAATCAATTCCATATCAAGAGATTGTAGAATACTTTTCCTTAAAATTAAGGTAAATATCTTGTCATTATAATATACAATGAAATTTGTTACTCTATGAAACCTAAAAACTTCCTTAATTTATACCTTGAAAATATCATCTAGAGAGAAGTATTTTCTAATAGTGATGTAGTCTTCTTACTTTGTAAGAATATTGATTACCACCCATATATCATTGGACCCCTTAGAGACTTTTGAATGTCTAATGACAAAATTCATATTAATGTTCTCTCATTCACAATTTTTATGGGTAATGGATGTAACATACCCTTATACATTTTTCTCTCAGCCTTATCTTGATGGAATACCAAGAAATGACATACAAAATCTGTGATATCCCACTTCATGTCGTCACCCATGAATAATTCTTTCAAGTCTCTATAATTCTTCGTATTTCCATGATGAATAGAGAATGATGAATTATGTGCTTCCTTTAAAAGTTCCTTCTTCCAATATGGTATGGACATAACACGTACATGACTCTTGAACCTTATCATTTGATTATGATCAAGGTTAATCTCAGGAACATTTATAACCTTCTTTTGAATATCTAAATCCTCCATCTATGACTCTTTAATATTCAATTAGATATATGGTTGACTATTCAATTGATAAAGATAATATTTTCCCCCTTCCTTTAAGATTTGTATTTCCATCATTTGAAAATCAAAAAATATTGGATCTTTTGATATCCTCATCATGTATAAGCCAACATAGTCTTTTTGACTCAAAGCATCATCCACTTGGTTCTCTTTCATAGGGTGGTAATGTATTGAGAATTTGTAACGACCCAAACCTTTGTTAATGAAAATACCTATTGATCTAATGTATTAATATGTGAAATGGTTATACAACATATGTAATTTTTAAAAAAAATACCATTAAGAATTTTGACCATTGCATTTTTAGCCGTTGAACAGTGATCACATGATTATAATAAATATAGTTTTTAACAAATCCAATTTACTCAGACAAAGGAAGAGATGGCCTCATCTAGTAGAATTTATCCATACGAAGCCCATTTGTCAGAGCTAAGAAAAGAGGTGGCGTCAATGGGCTTCACTCTTGACCAAGCCCAAGCCGAAATTCAACAGTTTAAGCTCGAACGGAATCAACTACGAGAGAAGTGGAAGTTGATAGAGATCACCACGCGAGAAATGTTATCTGACCCACCCCAAGTGTCTTTCACCATTTCACATCTCACCCTTCGGTCTTATGTGGGTGTTTTAAGGGGTTATTTAACAAGACCCTAGTACTATTCTTATATACATTATTTTTGGTATATAATAATTCATATACTTTTATTTTATTATTGTTACCTTGTAAATAGTTTTTAAAGCACAAATATTGTTTTTAGATAATGTTAAACTAATAAATCTATTTTGATGAATTAATGGATTTTTTAATCAAATAATATTTTAATAAAATATTATTATTATTAAATTAATTTTTATTAAATATAAATGATCATATAATTTAATGAATACAATTGTAATTTTTATTAAGGTTCTAAATCCATTATTGTAAAAAATAGTGAATTTTTGATAAATGTCGTTTTTTATTTTACAAGTAAAAATTAACATATTTTGAAAATTATTTAGATAAAATAAATATTATTTCTAGAATCAGGATGTCGAAATTATCCAATGGTGAATTTTTTATAATTTTCTGAGACAGTAAAATTTTTGGGTAAAAATTAAATACCATTTAAATATATAATGCGTTTTATGACATCATAATGACCCAATAGTGATGTAATAAAATAGTATAATCTTTATGTTCTGCCAATATATGTTTTAAAAATAAAATAATGTGATTTTGGGTGTGTTTGACTTATTTTTCAAAGCATTAATGGACCCTTTAAGACTTATTAAACATCTTGTCTTTTTAAATTGTTTTCCTTGGGAGTGTGACTCACCACCACATAAGCAAGCCCATTATTCTAAGAAGTTCGGACATTGGGCTTATAAAATATTTTTTTCCACTTCCCTTTTCCAAAAACCATGGGCAAAAACCAAGGGATAGTTTGTGGTTTGGATTAGTTTAATGTGAGGTGTCCCAAACCTAAATAATAAAGAATTCCCTCACCATTTCATATATAAACCCACCCAAGCTCACACTTTATCCTCACTCAAATCCATTGGAGTTCGTCCAACCTATACCCTACTCTCTCTAGAATCCTCCCAAGGTGTCCCGTGCTCCCAGGAATCCTCTCTCAATCCTCTCTCAACCCTTTGGATGCACACTTCCAAGTAAGGTTTTTTTTCATCCATTCTAATTTTTGTCCAATTTTCATTATGTTGTTATTCCATTTTAATTCCAATTATAAATGTTGGGGTATGGTTTTTCACCTCCCCCATACATTCCGATTTATGTTAGAATGATGGGAGACCCCTTTATCTCTAATTAAATGCCTCCCATGTACACCCATTGCTATGCTGAAATTCCGAAAGGAATTTCCCTCTCCTCATTTATATTCAAGAAATTATTTT
The DNA here is from genome assembly GCA_963277665.1 of Viscum album. Taxonomy (NCBI): domain Eukaryota; kingdom Viridiplantae; phylum Streptophyta; class Magnoliopsida; order Santalales; family Viscaceae; genus Viscum; species Viscum album. The sequence goes on along the minus strand of OY728159.1, from coordinate 1,139,774,907 downwards.
GTATCATGAATCCAAATTCCATTACATTTGTTGGGACATGTATCTAAATGAATACCTTACTGTCCATGTCATAAAAATATGATTAGACACCCCTTTATCTCTCATCAACCAATGTTATGAGTTTTTATGTCATGTCGTTATGCTGCTGAAATTGCACTGTGTTTTTCCAAGACAAAGCCATTGTGCAGTGAATACCATGCCCATTTCGCTATCAAGGGTACTCACCTTTATGAACATTTAATTATTCTTTAAAGAGTTTAATATATGTATCCCACTTTCTTTTATTTTGTATTTAATGATTATGTTGAATGATTCAATGTTTTATGATCTATGTGGCATACTTATGCATGAAATGAAATGTTTAAAGAAGGGTGCACCCTGATAGCGCTCCAATGCATTAGGTAAAGTAGAATATCATGATACATTATGTGCAATGAGGGTTTACTCATGCTAATTAAAGTGCAATAATGTTTTACTCATGCTTCATGTGAATGAGGGTTTACTCATGCTAATTCAAGTGCAACTAGGGTTTACTCGTGCTTCATGTGTAATGAGGGTTTACTCATGCTCTATGTGTAGTGAGCCTTGGCTCATGATAATTCCATGTTAAGAGTTGTTTCCACATTTCCATGTTATTATTATCATGCTTTATCATGGATTCATGTTTATTCTTCTCTTTTTTTCAATTGATATGCCCATTTTCTAACATGTATTGTATTCCTCATGTTATTCTTTGTTTATTCCCTTACTGGGCTTTATAGCTCACCCTTTTCTTATGCATGTACTCAGGTTATCCTATTCAATGCTATGTACGAGGAAATGTAGTTGTCATGTAATGGATGTTTTCAATAAATATGTTTCATGTTTTATGTTCTATGTTGTTATGTAATAATCCCAATCCCCAAATAACTAGACCTCTCGATCTTCTATGTTGTATCATGTGAAGGTTTTATGTAATAAATCAAGTTTAAGTTTGTAATAAAAGATGGGTTGTCTTAGTTGGTATCATAGGATAGGTTTAGTTATTTTTGGGATTAGGATTAGAAAACCCTAGTAAAGCCTTAGAGACAAGACTAAGTATAATAAAAACAACCCTATGTTTTGGTGGGTATTGATTAAGTGGTCTATCAAGCAAATACATCCATGTCTAGATACGTGGATATAGAGGCGGCTCTGGCACAGATGTATCCTATGGGTAAAACCCGAAAAAACCGATTTGAGCTAGACTCGAACAGGAACTAGTGCACGACAATGGCCCTTGGTTCACTATTGGTCACGACACTTCTGGGGGATATGCATTGGTAGTTTCACAAGACATGTACAAACCATTATTAAGGGACAACCCCCCCCATATGTTAAGAAATAGATTAAGGCTAAACTAGATTAAAACATAACAAATCCCAAGTTAGGATATAATTCTTCTTTATATGTTTATACTTTTATGTTCAAATTTTACTTTTAAAGAAAAATGGCTAAGTATTTAAGACCTCTAATTATACGTTCTTTTTCTAAGTTAATGGAGGGAAATAGAAGAACACATTCCAATAACCATTGTGATAGGCAATGTGAATATTTCCCGAATGATATGCCTGATATGATGGGAGTGGGTGCTCAAAACTTCATGACAGTACTTGATCAGATGAATCAAGTTATGAATAATAACTTGAATCAGATGGAACACCCTCCTCCTCCACAAAAATATCATGTTTCTATAGAATCTTTCATGCGGAAAAGGCCTCCCATGTTTAGCAGATCTTCTGATCCCCTCTTCGCGGAACTATTAATTAACTCTATTAACAAGATATTCTCCATCCTCTAGTGTTCTGAAGAGGAAAAAGTTGTACTGGTGGTCTATCATTTTGATGGGGGAAGCTGATCAGTGGTGGACACTGATCAAGAATACAATGTTCCAAGAGGAAATTGATTCCATAAATTAGGAGAATTTCAAGAGGTTGTTTTTCAACAAATATTTTCCTCAAACCCTCCATATCAAGATATAAAGAGAGTTCCTCAGACTCAAGCAGAAAGAAGATGATTCCATTGGGGCGTATGAAGAAAACTTTACAAGGCTTGCAAGGTACACCTATGGCTTTTTCATGAACACCGAAATCAAGGTGGATCGCTTATTTAGCAGACTAAAGCCGATTCTACGAAAGGCTTTGGTGATTTGAGACTTTGACAGTTATGAGTATATTGTCCGTTGTGTCCTCAAGGTTGAAATGGATATTGGAGACTATCAGTGGTCTCTTGGGCCCAGTGAAAAGAATCGGAAAATAGAGAACAACATGGGTGGTTTATCAAACAAATTCAATGATGGAATGAAGCCTGAATTTTCCCCTTTCAAAAATTGTGGGAAGAAACATCCTGGTAAATATCTCAAGTGAACCATGAATTGCTTAAAATGTGGAAAGTTTGGTCATCTGGCCATGAAATGCTGAGGGGATATGAGAAATCCCGCTAATATTGAAGAAGAAAGGAATGTTCTGATCAACACTCAGCCGACAGTGCAGTGTTACAACTTCAAGGAGATTGGGAATTATTCAAACCATTTCCCTAAGCCTAGGGTTGTCGGAGTCAATCAACAACAACCTCAGAGGAAATAAGGAAGGGCCTATGATTTCACTACCGCTGAGGTGGAGCTGGACAATGATGCAGTGACAGGTATGCTAGTTATTGATTCAAGAATAGCGAACGTGCTATTTGATTCTAGTTCTATGAATTCTTTCATATCTTACAAGTTTAGTAGAACAATTCAAACACCACATCAAAATTTGGAGGAAATGTTATCTGTGAGAACAGCGAATGGGGCAATCATTGCGTCCATAGTTTATAACTCCTCTCCGGTTAATGTTTGTGGACTGAACCTACCGGTAAATCTTTTCATAATTCCTTCAGTAGAGTTTGATGCTATATTAGGCATCGATTGGATCCTTTTATACAAAGCCACTATCAACTGCCAGGAAAGGGAGATCACTCTTCACATCCAAAAGCATCCTCAAATTCTTTACAAGTGTAAGGAGGGAGATGAATCTCCTTTCAAATAATCATCTCAAGTGTGGATATTGATACCTTATGAGAAATCATATCAAGGTAAAATGATTGAGACAGAAGAGAGAATCAATCTAGAAGACATTCCCATCGTGAGGGATTACACTTATGTATTCCCTAAAGAGTTTCCTAGTTTTCCACTGGGCAGAGATGTTGAGTTCTCAATTGAAATTATCCCTAGATCTCTACCAATCTCAAAGACACCACACAGAATGGCCACTATAGAGATGGAAGAGTTGAAGAAGAAGTTACAGGAGAATATGGAGAAGAGTTTTATAAGCCCGAGTGCTTCACCATGGGGTGCGCCGGTCTTCTTCATCAAGAAGAAGGATGGATCAATGCGCCTCTGCATTATTTATCGTTAGATCAATTAAAATATTTATAAAGAAAAATTATCCCCTACCATAGATAGATTACTTGTTTGATCAGCTTCATGGGGCTAGTTATTTCTCTAAGGTAGACCTTGGTCTGGATATCGCCAATTAAAGGTGAGGAAGGAAGATATTCCCAAGAATTCTTTTCGAACAAGTTATGGACATTATGAGTTCATCATGATCCCCTTTGGACTCACTAATGCTCCAAAAATTTTCATGGATTTAATGAATTTATTATTTAGATATTATCTCGACAAATTAGTGGTAGTCTTTATTAATGATATTCGGATATACTCCCTGAGAATGGAGGAACATGAGAAGAATTTGAAAACTGTGTTAAAGACTTTGCGAAGAGAGAAGTTGTATAAAAAGTACAGTAAATATGAGTTATGGATGGAGGAAGTATCATTCTTGAGGCATGTTATCACTAGCAAATGGATATTCGTGGACTCTACCAAGATGAAGGCAATTGAAGAGTGATCCTGACCAACATCTGTAACAGACATCGGTAACTTCTTGGGTCTAGCTGGGTATTATCGACGATTTGTGAAGAACATTTCACGATTTTCAAGCCCAATGACCATGCTAACATGAAATGGAGAAAATTTTGTCTGGACACAAGAATGGGAAGAGTGTTTTAAGGAGTTGAAAAAGTGGCTTATCACTGTGCCAGTACTCACACTCCCTCTAAGTGGAGAACTATTTGTGGTGTATATTGATGCTTCCAAGAAGGTATTAGGTTGTGTACTGATGCAAAATTATAAAGTGATAGCCTATACCTAAAGGCAGTTGAAAATCCATGAGAAAAACTATCCAATACATGATCTGGAATTGGCGGCTCTGATCTTAGCCTTGAAAATCTGGTGGCGTTGTTTCTATGTGGAGAAATGTGAGATATATACTGACCACAAGAGTCTGAAATATATATTCAAAAATAAATAGCTTAATATGCGTTGCCTAAGATGGATAAATCTCATCATCGATTATGACTACCCAATCCACTACCATCCTGATAAGGCCAACAAGGTGGCAGATGCTCTGAGTAGAAAGGATCCTGCATCTTTATCAATGATGAGAATTGAAAAGGATATGATCTTCTTAGATTTTCAATGTATGGACATGGGAATCATTTATGTAGGAACATCATCAATCTTTTCCCGAATGATTGATCAACCATCCCTCTTGGAGAGAATAAAGGATTCTCAAAGAAGAGATGTGAAAATTCAAAAAATGGTGGAAGCTGTTAGAAATGGGAAATCCTCTGATTTCAAAGTTGATGAGGAAGGAGTTGTAAAATTTGCGATGATAATATGTGTAACATCCGATCAAGAGATAAAAAAGGAGCTATTGAATAATGCACACAGCTCGAACTTCTCTATCCACCTAGGGAGCACAAAGATTTATCGAGATCTATGAGGAAACTTTTGGTGGGACAATATGAAAAGGGAGATTTCCGAATATACATAAAAGTGCCTGGTATGTCAACAAGTGAAGGCTGAGAGGAAAAAGTATAAGGGGATGATGAAACCACTACCCATACCAGCATGGAAGTTAGAGAACATTACCTTGGACTTTTGCACTGGACTTACAAGTACATCTAGAAGAAATAATGCTATATGGGTCGTTTTGGATTGTCTTACAATGACAGATCAGTTTATCACAATTCGAGAGGACTTATCATTGGATCAACTTGCGTGTATTTACGTCAAGGAAGTGGTAAGGCTGCGTGGAGTACCATTATCTATTGTATCGGACCATGATCCTAGATTCACCTCAATGTTTTGGAATATTTTTCAACATGCTCTGGATACTGAGCTAAACTTAAGTATGTCTTATCATCCTCAAACTGATATCCAATTTGAGCGAACTATTAAACAATTGAGTACATGTTGAGAGCATTCTAAATGGTATTAAAACGAGGGTGGGATCAACATATTCCTCTGGTTGAGTTCTTTTATAATAACAGTTTCCACTCGAGCATCTTAATGGAACCTTATGAAGCCATGTATGGGAAGAGGTGCAGAACACTGACATGTTGGGAGGAAGTCGGTGAGCGTAAGCTTCTAGGACTTGAAATTTTTTATGAAATGGTGAAGAAGGTGAAAACCATTCAGCAGCATATCAAGGAAGACCAGAGTCAAAAGAAGAGTTATACAGATAACCATCGAGGATACCCTGCGCTTAAAGTTGGGGACATGGTATTTCTACACATATCTCAGTGGAAGAAGGACTTGAGGTTTGGAAAGAAAGGTATGTTAAGTCCTAGGTACATTGGCCCCTTCGAGATTCATGATCGTGTTGATGCTATAGCCTATCGACTAGCACTTCTACCAACCATGGAAAAAGTACATGATGTATTTCATATATCCCTCTTAAGGAAGTACATACTAGACCCTTCACATATACTCTCTTCCGAGGTGGTATAGTTGGAGGATGATCTTTCCTATAAGGAGCAGCCAGTGAAGATCCAGGATCGTAGAGACAAAGTTCTACCAAACCAGACTACTAATCTGGTCAAGGTACTATGGAAAAACCATAAGTATGAAGAGGCAATGTGGGAACTGGAGGAAGCAATGAAGGAAAAGTACCCACATCTTTTTATGTCCTAGAAAGTAAAATGGAATTTCGAGTGTGAAATTTCTTAAGGGGGGAAGATTGTAACGACCTAAACCTTTGTTAACAAAAATCCCTTTTGATATGCTGTCTTGATATTTGAAATGGTTTTACAACATTTGATCTTATTTTTTTTAAATACCATTATGAATTGTGACTGTTGCTTTTGTAGCCTTTGAATAGTGATCACATGACTAGTATAAATATGGGTTTTAAAAAATACAATTTACTAAGACAAAGGAATCGATGTCCTCATCCAATAGAATTGATCCATATGAAGCCCATTTGTCGGAGCTAGGAAAAGAGGTGGAATCATTGGTCTTCGATCTTGACCAAGCCCAAGCCGAGCTTCAACAGGTTAAGCTTGAACGGAGCCACCGACATGAGAAGTGGAAGTTGATAGAGATCACCACACGAGCAATGTTATCCCAACCACCCCAAGAGTCTGTCACCATTGCACATCTCACCCTTCAGTCTTATGTGAGTGTTTTAAGGGGTTATTTAACAAGACCCTAGTATTATTATTATGTACATTTTTTGGTATATAATAATGAATATACTTTCATTTTATTATTGCTACCTAGTAAATAGTTTTTATAGAAAAATAGTGTTTTTAGTCAATGTTCAACTAAGAAATCTATTTTGATGAATTAATGGATTTTTGAATTAAATAATATTTAAATAAAATATTATTTTTATTATTAAATTAATTTTTATTAAATATAAATGATCGTATACTTTTATGAATGCAATTGTAATTTTTATTATGATTCAAAATCCATTTCTGTGAAAACCCGTGAATTTTCGATAAATGTCGATTTTTATTTTAAAAGTGAAAATTAACATATTTAAAAAATTATTTAGATAAAATAAATATTATTTCATAAATCAGGATGTCAAAATTATCCAACGGTGAATTTCTCATAATTTACTGAGATATTCAAATTTTTGGGTAAAAATTAAATACCGTTTAAATATATAATGTGTTTTATGACATCATAATAACCCAATAGTGATGTAATAAAATAGTATCAGATTTATGTTCGGCCAATATATGTTTTAAAAATAAAATAATGTGATTTTGGGTGTTTTTGAATTATTTTACAAAGCATTAACGTACCCTTTAAGACTTATTAAATATCTTGTCTTTTTAAATTTGTTTCCTGGGTAGTGTGACTCACCTCCACATCAGAAACCCCATTATTTTTAGTTTTTAGGACTTTAGACATATAAAATATTATTTTCCAATTCCCTTTCCAAAAAACCATGGTCAAAAACCATGTTATGGTTTGTGGTTTGGATTAGTTTAATTTGAGGTGTCCCAAACCTAAATAATAAAGAATTATTTCACATTTCCTATATAATCCCACCCATGATCCCACATTATCCTCAGTAAAATCCATTGGAGTTCGTCAAACCTCTGATCTACTCTCTCTTTAATCCTCCAAACATGTCCCAAGCTCCCAATAATACTCTCTCAAGCCTCTGTCTAGCCTTTGGAAGAACACTTCCATGTAAGGGTTTTTTCTTCCTTTCTAATTTTTTCATAATTTTCATTATGTTGTTATGCCCTTTTAATTTCAATTATTAATGTTGGGGTATGGTTTTTCACCTCCCCCACACTTCCCTCTTTGTGTTTGAATTATGGGATACCCCTTTATCTCTCATTAAATGCCTCCCATGCACACATGTTGCTATGCCGAAATTCTGAAAGGAATTTCTCTCTCCTCATTTATATTCAAGAAATTATTTTGTATCATGAATCTAAATTCCATTACATTTGTTGGGACATGTATCTAAATTATCCCCTTACTTTACATGTCATGTAAATATTATGAGATACCCCTTTCTCTCTCATAAACCACTTTTATGAGTTTATATGCCATGTCTTTATGCTGCCGAAATTGCACCACGTTTTCCAAGCTGAAACCATTGTGTAGTGAATACCATGCCCATTTCTCAATCAAGGGTATTCACCTTTTTGAACATTTACTTATTGTTTAAAGAGTTTAATGTATGTATGACACATTCGTTTATTGCGTAATAAATCATTATGGTGAATGATTAAATGTTTTATGATCCATGTGGCACACTTATGCATTAAATGAAATGTTTCAAGAAGGGTGCGCCCTGATAGCACATCAATGCATTGGGTAAAGTATAGTATCATGATATGTTATGTGAAATGAGGGTTTAATCATGCTAATTCATGTGCAATGAGATTTTACTCGTGCTTCGTGTGTAATTAGGGTTTACTAAGTCTAATTCAAGTGCAACGAGGGTTTACTTGTGCTTCATGTGCAATGAGGGTTTACTCTTGCTCTATGTGCAATGAGCCTTGGATCATGCTAATTCTATGTTAAGAGTTGTTTCAAAATTTCCATTCTATGATTTTCATTATTTATCATGACTTCATGTTTACGCTTCTCTTATTCTCTATTGATATGCTTATTGTATAACATGTATTGTGTTCCTCGTGTTATTCCATGTTTATTCCCTTATTGGGATTTATAGCTCACCATTTTCTTACGCATGTCCTCATGTTATCCCATGAAATGCTAAGTATGAGGGAATGTAGTGGTCATGTAAATAATAATTTCAATAAATATGTTTCATGTTTTATGTTCTACATTTTTATGTAATAATCCTAAGACCCAAGGACACAACATCTCTCAATCTTCTATGTTGTATCAAGTGAAGCTTTTATGTAATAAATCAAGTTTCTGTTTGTAATAAAAGTAGGGTTGTCTAAGAATTCATAATCATTTATCATCTACAACCATTTACTATATAATTTTTTCAACTCCTTATGTGTGAATATTTACATCATACATTTATGATTGGTATATACATCACTCTTTATTTCCATATAGATAATTCCCCCATATCATTAATGAAAAAATATCCAAATATATCTACAAATAATGAGTTGGGTACTTTTTATGAATAATATTCAATTTTTGTAAGGCATAGGTTGTAACCATATTATTATGAATAATAAAACATCCCAATACCTTCATGGATGCATCACTATAGATTAAAAACCTTCTCCATTATATGGTAATGTATTCAAAAGTTCACTAACTACCCATCTCTTTAGTTATTTATAATTTTCCTCACATTCATATATCCAATGAAACTTAGAACCTTATGAGTTAACTTGATCATATTATTTGATATTTGTAAACAATTCTTAAAAAATAATCGATAATATCCAGCTAAACTAAGAAAAATACGGATCTTTGTCACCATGGTTGGTCAAGGACAATATTCAATAGCCTTTTTCTTTGATTTATCTACTTATATAACCACTCTTGGTATTATATGAACCAATAAATGAATCCTTTTGAAGCCAAAATTCACACATTTCAAAATTTTCATGTATTTTCTCCTACCTTAGATTATTAATTTCAATTATCAAGTTTTTTTCATTCTCTTACTTTCTCCTTGAAGAGATAATAATATTATCTATAGAGACTTCCACAAGATGATCAATCCAATATCAAAATATTATATTCATAAAATCAACAAATATATAAGGAGATTGATTAGAACAAAATGAATAACTATATATTCATAATGACCATACCTTTAATGGAATGTTTTATTGGGTATATCCTCCTTCTTGACCCTCAATTGATGAAATCCAGAATAAAGGTCCATCTTAGATAGGTATTGGTGTAAGAACTATTGATCAAACAAGTCATCTATACAAGAAAGGGGATACATGTTATTCATCATGATGTTGTTCAAATCTTGATTATTAATGAAGATTTACATTTATCCATCATTATTTTTTTTAAAGTATAGGAGAAACCCAAGGTGAAACATTTGGCTGATTGAATCCCTTATCAATGTTTTCTTGGTGTTTTTTTCCATTTCTTCAAAATAAATTGAGGGCATACAATAATGTGTATTTTAAATTTGTGTGGAACTATATATGAGTTATATTAGGAATTCAACTTAACACATTGTTTGAAGGGTGGTAAACTCTTATATATTGACATCCAAAAATTCTAGAGCAATAGGAATATCATTGATGTTGAGCTTATCCCAAACCATTTGAGAAAAAAGACCTAATAAATTTGAATTAAGACCCATAAATTGGATGTAATCTTTATAAGAATTTAATACTTATCCTAACATTGATATAAGATCATAGTTTGGTTTGAAATATCAAATATATCTTCCTGTCCTACCAATTGATGTGGGGTCTATGCAAAAAATAGGATCCAATCCTAAGATGACATGAAATTACACCAAAAGAATAATGAAAATATTTTCCCGAAGAACATTCGCACAAATTCCTACTAGAGAGGAATCATATACTTGAGATGTTATAATACTACCAATATGGGTTTTTAATGATAATTTCATATCTAATTGTTTGGTTGGAATCTTAATACCCGTAGAAATTTTTTTATATATGAATGAATGGGTAGATATAGAATCAAATGAGGCATTAACAGTTCTAGAGTTGGTGTTAAGGGTACCTTTAACCATGTTATTATCAAACCCCTCATCAGAAACAATGATTTAATGATATTTCTCATTATACCTTTTCTTAAGAGTTTGATGACGTCGATCACCATTGTTAGCCTTTGGGTTCAGTAACAAATTAGTATAAATCCCATTCACCTTTTTCATGTAGTTGAAGTGGAGGAGGTGCATTCTTTGTAGATTTCACTCCATTCATGTTGTTAGATATCTTCTTCCCATCTCGTTCGAAATAAAATTCATTATGACCTTCCCTTCCACACATAATACATTTATTAGACCCCTTAATAAAATTTCCTCCATACTTTGTTCAACATTTGGAGCATAAATCAAAGCACAACTTCTTTTCACCATGGTTTTTAGATTTTCCTTTGAACACCATATTCCTTTTTTTTTCAAAACCATGGGATTTATATATAACTCACTCACCATTTTAGCCTTTACTGCATAATGAAAAATCTCATTGAATCTACTAATGTCTCTTATGGATAATTTTGTTCTATGAATCAGCTTTAATCCATTGATGAAACTATCAACTTTGCGTTAATGTTGGATGAAAATACCAGAAGCATACCATGAAAGTATTATATAATTATCCTTGTAGGTACGAAAAAATTCATCATCCATATACTTTACCTCAAGGAACTTAATCTCAATTTTCTTGTGTAGAATATAATGAAAGTACTTGTTTATGAATAATTTCTTGAACTCATCCCAATACATGGATTAAATTTCATATTCATACCTTGTTTTCTTTATTACAATCAACCACTAGTCCACTTACCCTTCTAAATGATAAACAACCATAATAACATTCCCATATTCCGAACACTAGAAAATATATAATATCTTTTCATTGATACCAATCTAATATTTGGTAACAAGGTGGACCAGAAGACCCATTGAAAGAAGGCTTAATTTATCTCATGGAGGGCTCAACAAAATTTTGTTCCCTCCTTTACTCATTTGTAAGTCCATCAAGATTTATAAATCGAGAAATTTGGGTGAGTATACCAAAGATATTTTTCATTCCAAATCACATAGAATCCAGTTGATCAGGAGAGAAATCATTTTATTCCCCCTTAGATTCATCATTGACATGGTTCCTTCAGGTTCGAGCCATTGAGTAAAAAAAATAGTGTATGAAAAAAATTTCAATATGGGGAACCGCATATTCGTGAAATCCTACTTATAGGATGTCTAAATTATGAAACCTTATGTAACACCCCAAGCTTCTATGGTACGCTTCTCTTTGAATAATGCGATAGCGTGTGTTGTACGCAACATCGAGTTCTAACACACCACAACCAATCAAACTAGCCGTTATAAATAGTAATACCTAATTATTGAAATTATATATATTTTATATTCCAATATGGACTTCATTTTTTGATTCGGCGTATCGAATTTAGCCTAAGTTGAAATTTTGGTACTTTTTGGATAACTTAAATATTTTGATTATTAGTGAAAATTACTAAATTATAATTAAAAACAACTTTTTTAATCAAAATAATTAATAGTGATAAATTATGAATTTGATTGATTTTAAATTATATTTAGAATATATTTTTACCATTTAATACAATGTTGGACATTGGACATAACTTCACAATTAAACCGGACACAAACAAGTACCAATCTTTTGATAGTTATTATATCCTAAAAATACGACATTTGTTGTGACAACGAGAATTAATTATAAAATTAATTAATGCAACTTATATGTTTGGAATTTTGTAAAATAGACATCATTTTTGAATTTTGAATTTCAAATATAGATTAGGGTGAAATTTTTGGCATTGTTCAAAAAAACTTCAATTTTTGATGAATAGTGAAAGCACTATGTGGTAGTTAAAAAAACTGAATTTTTCATATAACTTAATTTTACCGCTTCTGTAAATAGAATTTCGAAAATCCGAGAGACACGGTTAATATAAAGTAGTAAAATGTGGTTCAATGAGATGAAAATAATTTTTGGTGAATAGTTACTTTTTACTTTTATTTACCACGGTTAAAAGTAAATAGGGTAATTAAGGGTAAAAATGATATTAATATTACCCTAACACAGGTCATAATTCAATTGGACAAGTGTATCTCGACCAAAAACAACTTTAGGAATAAAATATTATCATTTAGGTCCACTTGGATTAGATTAGGACGTTTATTATTATTTAATTTAAAGAAGAGCTAAAAGAGTTAAAATCAAAGTTTATTTACTAAACCATTTTTAATATAGGGTTATACATAAGATAAATTCGATTTTAAATATTCATTAGAAAGATAAAACGATTTCCTACCTAATAATATTTTATTTATAATTTTTATACATTAAATAATTTAATTTATTTATGACACAATGATGATGCTGTAATTACCATAATAGTGAAAAATTAAAATAATAGATATTATAAATACCAAAATAAATATACTTTGAGACATTTAATGAATTAAACTAATTTTATAGGATAATAATACATATTAGGATTTATTTAATTGTATTTTTTATAAGTAATCATTCTGTTATGATTTTCACAAAAATCAATTTTCCAAATAGTGTCAAAATTGACATAAAAGAGTTTTTAAAACAAATATTATGTTATTAATTGATATTAAATTCTTAAGAATATATGGTTCATCCAAGAGACTTATATAATTATAGGTGTATCATTAATGGACCACTTGGGGGGCTCTTGGAGGTATATAGTATGTTTATTAACTATATAATATAAAAATACAAAGTGACATGGTAAGTGTCAAACTAATTAACTAAGAGTTAAAACTAAAAGATAAGGTTAATATAATGACTAAAACCTGTCTAAATCCTATTGGTTGAGTGGTGTTTGACCTATTCCCACCTTAAAATTTAAATAATCCACTTTGTAGACATTAGAAACCGAATATGAATTTATTATAAAATAATATTTCTAGCTTTTCCAAAGGTGCCCCTCACCCCTCTTATAAATAGGGCACTCCATATTATCATTAATTCACACCTTCAAAGCCTTTTGGTTCGGTCAAACTCTGCCCAAATACTCTCTAAACTTCCCTCACTTCATCCTAGAGGCCTTTCTTTAGTCAGAAATCCAACCTATGGAGCCCTTTTGATCAAATCAAAAGGAAGAACCCGAAGAAGAGGTAATAATTTCACCACCCTTTTTCAAGTTTCATTCTTCTTCAACTTCTTATTTCTTTTTTATTACCATTCTAAAATAATAACTCTAGTATCTTATATATAATGTGATGTTATTTTAAATATGGTACAACCATATTCAGTATTCTATCCATCCTTTGGATAACATGTCACCATACATGCGTACGTACGGCTTACCGTCTCCACGTCGTGGTGTAATTGTTATTCAATATATTATTATTTGAATGGGTATAATAATTTGTAATTCATGTAAATAATAAATATAACATGATAATGATTCTGTATATATGATATACCATCCAATTATATATTATTTTAATGTCAAAAGAATGATATTGTCGCTCGTGCGTACGTACGGACTACCGTCTCCACGAACGCGATGAGATTCATTCTCCATCGTATCCATTCAAGTCTAATTCTCATTTGATGATTAATAATAGTATCTAAGGACTTGATATAATTCTGGATATGATTAAGATACAACCTATCCATGACAAACATGGCTTACGTAACAAAACATATAAATGAAAACACGTAAGTTAACACCCGAAACAATGATAATACTATGAAATTATTTACAAATCAGTGTTAAAAGATCATATATGATATCATATTAAGGTATATGATTATTTTATAATTTAATAACAATTATTTCACAATTATACATGTGGTTAACCTACCCCCAACCAAGTAAAAGTACAAGGTAAGGGTTTATTTCCCAATCTCTTCATTATCCGAGGTTGTTTATACGTAATAATCTACTGGGATCTCTTTATCATCCACATCCATGTTTCTTGAAAAATTTATTTCAAAACATTTTTACTATTTACAATAATATGGGTTAAAGTCATTTATACCCTTATTGACTTTTTATAAGAGTTTTATAAAGGAATCTTTTCGTCGTTTTCAAAACAAGGTGCTTTTTAACCTTTTCGATAGAATTAAGGTAAGAATGTTTTTTTAACATATACAGTGGGTGCGGCTATTTTCCTCCATTATAAAATCTTCGAAGCTTCACTTACAAGCTTATTATAATATTTTCTAAGAAAATGTTTTATTTTATAAATATATGACTCTTAAATTATTTCAAAATAGAAATAGATATTTCTCTAAAAAGAGTTTTGATTTCATCTATGTCAACATCCTTTGAAGGATTTTACGCTTATCTGAAGTTGATTTACTATGATACAAAACTTGTATATTGTATTGATGGTTTTGTGATATGTCTGACTGTAGATGTGTTATTTTTATACCATTCATGGTTTATGGATGAAGTATTTACATTTTGTATGCTAGTTTTAATACAAATGTTTATGTTTTGTTTAAACCTTTTCATATGGCAATGCATTGGACATGATATGTGACGGGTGGAGCCCGCTATAGCTCCTCGATGCATTGGTAGGTCTAATGAGACAAACTAGTGACTTTGCACAAGGCCTTGGAAAAATCTTATTTGTAGTCTTAGCACGAGGCCTTGGCTATGTGGTTATGATAGTCTGGAATTATGCATTCTATCATTATGAAAGTGGTTATTGATATTGCATGTGATTATTCGATTAGTAGAATATCCAAGTGAATAAGTAAATGGAATTATTCCATTTTATTTTTTCCATACTATGTTGAAGTTCAAGTTTAAAAGGCTTTTGTTTTAGTTATACATTGCCTTAAATGTTTATTCTTATTTATGAAAGTTTCCGCTATATTGTTATCCATACTGGGAATTTGAGCTCACCCCTTTTCTATGTTTTATTTTTCCCAGGATGTGAAGAAGTAAATTATGAATGACCTGCAGGGATATTATAAGTGGATAAGAGTGTAGACTATAGAGACTATGTTGTTGTATTTTTCATTTTTATGATTTAATGTAAAACATTATGAATATATCTAGTGTTTCTAAGGCTACTAAACTAATTGGTATTTCGATATTTTATCTTTCTTGTGATCATGCCAATGTTATGTAATAATGCACCGACTCTTGGTAAATGGGGTTGGGGCGTTACAGTTGGTATCCGAGGATGTTTAGTACAAACCTTGTAAGCTAGATTTAGATAATCTCTGATTAGAGCACGTAGACCTAAGATGGACTTTGAGGATTAGTATAGAACAACTTCCTAGAATTTTGGTATTGTATAGATTTTGTGAGTTTTCCAAGAAATAAATCCCTGTCTGGAAACGAGCAGGTAGAGGTGGCTCTGGAACAGATGTACCTAGGGTTAAAACCTGAAAACACCGCTTTGAGCTAGACTCGAACGAGAACTGGTGCACGACAATGGGCCTTGTTGCACTCTTGGTTATGACACTCTCAGGGGATATGCTTAGGATAACTCTTAGTTTCTTTACAAATCACTATGAAGGGTTTATGAGTATATACTTCCTCAAAGAAAACATTTTTATGATTATGGATTATATCCATAAATAGTTCAATTTATGTTAAGCGTTTTATAAGTATGGAATTATGTATTTTGATTCATAAACAGATCTAGTTTATTCCATTGTTTAGAAATGGCGCCTAGTGGAAGAAATGGAAACCGTATCAATGCACGCTCTCCATGTAGGGATTTCCCTCTTGCTCAAGATAATTATAGTGGATCTGGTGATGCAACTGGTGCCGATCAGCTAATCACCATACTAGGAAAACTCACTCAGGTTATGAATAATAACCATACCCATATGGAGCACCCTGATCCACAGCGTGGAGGATCAATTTTATATCGCTTTATGAGGCAACAACCACCAACGTTCAATGGGAGTACAAATATCTTAGTAGATGAGAAATGGATAAATTCCCTAGAGAAAATATTCAAGGCTTTGGGGAGTAGTGAAAGGGAAAACGTTATCATGGTAGTTTACCGTCTCATTGGAGATTCTGATCAATGGTGGTCATTGATTCAAAACATAAAGGAAGATGATGAAGTATCAAATATGGAATGGAGGGAGTTCAAAGATCTATTTTTAGAAAAATACTTTCCTCATGACCATCGAGAAGATATGGAAAGACAATTTTTGAGTCTATAAAAAAGGAGGATGAGAATGTCGCATAGTATGAGGCTAATTTTACAAGGCTAGTAAGGTATTCTAGAGATTATATACGTATCCCAATAAGTAATATTGATCGTTTCTTTTGTTGGTTAAAACCATTTCTCCGTTGAGCATTAGTCTCACAATCCTTCTTGACATATAAAGACATTGTCTGATGTTCTATCAAGACAGAGAAAGAATTATCTAAGTCTTATGACTTTAAAGCAAAGAAAGAGAAGAATAGATCTAATGATCAATCTGGGAATGGAAATAAGGGGAAGAATGGAAAGTTTGAATATCCATCCTGTGGTAAATGTGGGAAGAAACACCCCGGTACTTGCTTGAAGGGAATTAGTGTCTGTTACAAGTGTGGTGAAAAATGCCACCAAGCTCGTGATTGCAAAGGGAATAAGGAAGCTAAAAATGTTCAGTGCTGCAATTGCAAAGAGATGGGACATTATGCAAATGAATTTCCTAAGCGTCAGGGGAACTTACCTCAGAAAAGGCCAAGGGATCAAGGCCAAACTTATGCTATCACTACTGCTGAGGTAGAAGCTCCGAAAGACGTGGTGGCAGGTAATTTAATGGTTTCCTCAAGTTTAGTAAATGCATTATTTGATTCTAGATCATTGAATTGTTTCATATCTTCCCAGTTTGCTAAGAAAATTAGATATTTTCAATTTGATTTAACAAGGGAGTTGTCAGTAAAAACTCTTAAGGGAAGTATCATTGCAACAATGTTTTGTGAATCTGTCCTCATTAGAGCACATAAATGTTCTTTATCCGCTGATCTCATCGTCATAACTATGATTGAGTTTGATATCATCCCTGGTATGGATTGGATTTCATACTATGATGCGAATATTTATTGTAAGAAGAAGGAGGTTACGATTTTTTATGATGATGATAAGGAACACCTTATCTTTAGAGCAGAATCATTACCACCTAATTCTTATCTAGATCCACCCCCAACAGCTCAACTAAATTCAATTATTAGGGAGGACGTGGATGAAATTATATTGGGTGAGGAAAGGAATGTTCAAATAGAGGATGTACCTATTGTGAAAGAATATGTAGATGTGTTTCTGGAAGATTTACCTAGACATCCTCCAGAGCGAGAAGTTGAGTTTTCCATTGATTTAATTCCTGGACCAAGGCCTATATAGAAGACCCCTTATAGAATGGACATTGTAGAATTAGTTGAACTAAAGAAAAAACTAGAGGAATTGAGTAATAAGGGATTTATTCGCCCTAGTGTTTCTCCATGGGGAGCCCCTGTTCTTTTTTTTAAAATGAAATATGGATCTATGAGGTTATGTATCGACTACAGGGAGATCAATACTCTAACAATAAATAACAAGTATCCCCTACCTCGCATTGATGATTTATTTGACCAATTGCATGGGGCTCAATACTTTTCAAAGATTGAAATTTGATCTGGATACCACCAGTTGTGTGTAAAGAAGGAAGACATTCCGAAGACAGCATTTAGAACCACGTACGAGAATTATGAGTTTACAGTAATGCCTTTTTGATTGACTAATGCACCCTCTGTATTCATGGATCTGATAAATAGAGTTTTCAAGGAATATCTCGATGAATTTGTGGTGGTATTTATTTATGATATCTTGGTATAATCCAAAAGCTACGAAGATCATGAAAATCACTTGCGCATTATCCTGAAGACTCTGAGAAGACATGAATTATATGGGAAGTTTAGCAAGTGTGAATTCTGGATTTGGGAGATTTCTTTTCTTGGCCATATTTTCTCTAAAAATGGAATCTCTGTTGATCCTTCTAAGACCAAGGCAATCCAAGAATGGGCAGCACCTATGAGTATAACTGAGGTACGCATTTTTATTGGTTTAGTAGGTTATTATCGACGTTTCTTCCAGAATTTTTCCCGATTGGTAAACCCATTAACGAATCTCACACGTAAAGGGGTTAAATTTGTTTGGACAAAAGAGTGTGAAGAATGTTTTGAAGAACTGAAGAGAATATTAGTCAATGATCTTATATTGATTATACCATCGGGGAATGATGGGTTCATTATTTATAGTGATGCATCGAAGAAAGGACTTGGTTGTGTCCTTATGCAGAATGATTGGGTTATTGCCTATGCATCACGACAGTTGAAAATTCATGAACAAAACTATCCTACTCATGATCTCGAGTTAGCAACTATGATATTTGCTTTGAAAATATTGACACACTACCTCTATGGTGAAAAATGTGATATTTATACTGATCACTAGAGTTTGAAGTATATCTTCTCACAAAAAGAAATCAACATGAGGCAAAGGAGATGGCTTGAATTACTCAAGGATTATTATTGCACGATACACTACCACCCGGGGAAGGCAAACAAGGTGGCAGATGCTTTGAGAAGAAAAGATCATGGAGTTTTGAACAATATGATAATTAAAAGGGATCCAATTTTCATGGATCTAGTGAAGATAGACATGGGAATAAACAGGGAAGGTGAAACATCAATTCTTTTTCAAATGGTTGCCAAACCATCTTTACTAGAAAGGATTAAGAGTTCTCAGACCAATGATGAATAATTTCAAAAGATGATTAAAGCTGTGAATGATGGGAGATTGAGAGACTTTGTGTATGAAGATGGAATTTTGAAATTTGGGAAGAGACTTCGTGTTCCCGATATTCCTGATTTAAAAGGGGAATTTCTGGATGATGCTCATAGTTCCAATTCCACTATACACCCTGGGAGCACCAAAATGTATAGAGATTTGAAAGAACATTTTTGGTGGGACAACATGAAGAAGAAGATTGCTGATTTTGTGTCAAGATGTATGGTTTTTCAACAAGTGAAAGCTGGAAGGAAATAACCTAGTGGAGTATTGCAACCTCTTCCCATACCGGAGTGGAAATGGGACAATATTACGATGGACTTTGTCATGGGGCTACCAAATACTCCTAGAAGGAACGATGCAATATGGTTCATTGTTGATCGTCTTACCAAGTCAGCACATTTTCATGCTATAAGGGAAGATTTACCACTTGAACGACTAGCAAGAATATATATTAATGAAGTTGTGAGACTTTATGGAGTACCCCTATCCATTTTATCTGATCGTGATCCCCGTTTTACTTCAAGATTCCAGAAAATTCTTTTGAAATCCTTGGATACTGAACTTCATTTGAGCACTTCCTACAACCCTCAAACAGATGAACAGTCAGAACAAACTGTTCAAACCTTATAAGACATGTTGAGATCCTACTCAACTGACTTTTAGGGTATGTGGGATCAATATTTACCTCTGGTAGAATTTTCCGATAACAATAGCTTCCATTCTAGTTTTCAGATGGCACCATATAAAGCATTATATGGAAAGAGAGGTCATACACCAACCTGTTGGGATGATGTTGGTGAAAGAAAACTTGTAGGCCCAGAACTGGTGGAGGAAACGATGGAAAATGTTAAGTTAATCCAAAACCATATCAAAGTAGCTCAAAGTAGGCAGAAGATCTATGCCGATAATCGAAGGAAGGATTTGGAATTTCAAGTCAGTGATCATGTTTTCCTGAAGGTATATCCATGGATGGGATTCATACGTTTTGGTAAGAAAGGTAAATTGAGTCCCAGGTACATCGGACCTTTCGAAATTCTAGAGCGAATTGGGGCTGTAGCTTACCGATTGGAAATGCCGCCAAGTCTCTCCAAAGTTCACGATGTGTTCCACATATCTCTATTGAAGAAATACATGCCTGACCCAACACATGTACTCACCTATGAGGAATTAGAACTGGAACCCGATCTGTCTTATTTCAAAGAGCTCGTCAAGATTCTTGATACGAGAGAACAAGTACTGAGAAACTGGATGACTCGTCTGGTAAAAATCTTGTGGAGAAACCATAAGATCGAAGAGGCAACGTGGGAACCCGAGGAACTTATGATGAAGAACCACCCGAGTTTTTCATGCGGTAGTATTCTAGAAATTTTGAGGAGGAAATTATTTTAAGGAGGGGAGAATGTAACACCCCAAGCTTCTATGTTACGCTTCTCTTTGAATAATGTGATAGCGTGTGTTGTATGCAACATTGAGTTCTAACACACCACAACCAATCAAACTAGCCGTTATGAATAGTAATACATACCTTTTGAAATTGTATAAACTTTATATTTCAAAATGGACTTCATTTATGGATTCTAAGTATCGAATTTAGCCTATGGTGAAATGTTGGTACTTTTCGGATAACTTTAATATTTTGATGAATAGTGAAACTTACTAAATTTTAATTAAAAACAAATTTTTTAATCAAAATAATTAATAGTGATAAATTATGAATTGGATTCGTTTTAAAGTATATTTAGAATATATTTTTACCATTTAATACAATGTTGGTCATTGGACATAATTTCACAATTAAACTGGACATAAAAAGTACCAATCTTTTGATAGCTATTATATCTTAAAAACACGCTATTTATTGTGACAGTGGAAATTAATTATAAAATTAATTAATGCAACTTAATTTTTTGGAATTTTTTAAAATAGACATCATTTTTGAATTTGGAATATCAATTATAGCTTAGGGTGAAATTTTGGAATTTTTCAGAAAAACTTCAATTTTTGATGAATAGTGAAACCACTATGTGGTAGTTAAAAAAACTGAATTTTTCATAAAACTTAATTTTACCGCTTCTGTGATTGGAATTTTGAAAATTGGAGAGACACGGTTAATATCAAGTAGTAAAATGTGGTTTAATGAGATGAAAATTATTTTTGGTGAATAGTAACTTTTTACTTTTATTTACCACGGTTAAAAGTAAATAGGGTAATTAAGGGTAAAAATGATATTAATATTACCCTAACAAATGTCCAAATTCTATTGGACAAGTTTATCTCGACCAAAAACAACCTTAGGAATAAAATATTATCATTTAGGTCCACTTAGATTAGATTAGGACATTTTTTATTATTTAATTCAAAGAAGAGTTAAAAGAGTTAAAATCAATGTTTATTTACTAAAACATTTTTAATATAGGGTTATACATAAGATAAATTCCATTGTAAATTTTAATTAGAAAGATAAAAAGATTTCCTACATAATGATATTTTATTTATAATTTTCACACATTATATAAGTTAATTTATTATTGACACAATGATGATAGAATAATTACCATAATAGTGAAAAATTAAAATAATTGATATTATAAATACCCAAATAAATATAATTTGAGACTTTTAATGAATTAAACTAATTTTATAGGATAATATGACATATTATTATTGATTTAATTGACTTTTTTCGAAGTAATAATTCTGTTATGATTTTCACAACAATCAATTTTCCAAATAGTGTCAAAATTGACATAAAAGAGTTTTTAAAACAAATATTTTATTATTAATTGATATTAAATTACTAAAAATATAAGGTTTGGACAAGAGACTTATATAATTTTAGGTGTATCATTAATGGACCACTTGGGTGTCTCTTTGAGGTATATAGTAAGTTTATTAACTATATAATATAAAAATACAAAGTGACATGGTAAGTGTCAAACTAATTAACTAAGAGTTAAAACTAAAAGATAAGGTTAATATAATGACCCAAACCTATCTAAATCCTATTGGTTGAGTGGTTTTCGACCTATACTCACCTTAAAATTTAAATAATCTACTTTGGAGCCATTAAAAACCGAATATGAATTTATTATAAAATAATATTTCTTGCTTTTCCAAAGGTGCCCCTCACCCCTCTTATAAAAAGGGCACTCCCCCTTCTCATTAATTCACACCTTCAAATCCATTTCGTTCAGCCAACCTATACCCAAATACTCTCTCAACTTTACTCACTTAATTCTATATGCCTTCCTTTAGTCATAAATCCAACCTCTGGAGCCCTTTTGATCAAATCAAAAGGAAGAACCCGAAGAAGAGGTAATAATTTCACCACCCTTTTTCAAGTTCCTTTCTTCTTCCACTTCTTCTTTCCTTGTTATTAAAATTATAAAATAATAACTCCAGTATATTATATATACTGTGATGTTATTATAAATATGGTACAACCATATTCAGTATTCTATGCATCCTTTGAATAACATGTCACCATACGTGCGTACGTACGGCTTACCGTCTCCACGTCCTGGTGTAATTGTTATTCAATATATTTTTATTTGGATGGGTATAATAATTTGTGATTCATGTAAATAATAAATATAACATGATAATGATTCTTTATATATGATATAAAATCCAATTATATATTATTTTAATATCAAAAGAAACATATTGTCACTCATGCGTACGTACGGACTACTGTCTCCACGAACACGATAAGATTCATTCTCCATCGTATCCATTCAAGTATAATTTTCATTTGATGATTAATAATAGTATCTAAGGACTTGATATCATTCTGGATATGATTAAGATACAACCTATCCATGAAAAACACGTCTTACGTAACAAAACATTAAAAAGAAAACGAGTAAGTTAACACCCGAAACAACGATAATACTAAGATATTATTAACAAATCAGTGTTAAAAGATCATATATGATATCATATTAAGGTATATGATTATTGTATAATTTAATAACAATTATTTCACCATTATACAAGAGGTTAACCTACCCCCAACCAAGGAAAATTACAAGGTGAGGGTTTATTTTGCAATCTCTTCATTATTCGAGGTTGTTTATAAGTAATAATCTACTAGGATATCTTTATCATCCACGTCCTTGTTTCTTAAAAATGTATTTCAAAACATTTATAATATTTACAAGAATATGGGTTAAAGTCATTTATACCATTTTTTACTTTTTACAAGAGGTTTATAAAGGAATATTTCCGTCATTTTCCAAACAAGGTTCTTTTTTACCTTTTCTACAGAATTAAGGTAAGAATGTTTTTTTAACTTATACGGCGGGTGCGGCTATTTTCCGCCGTCATAAAATCATCGAAGCTTCCCTTATAATATTATAATAAAATTTTCGAAGAAAATGTTTTATTTTATAAATATATGACTCTTAAATGATTTCAAAATAGAAAGAGATATTTCTCTAAAAAGAGTTTTGATTTCATTTATGTCAACATCCTTTGATGGATTTTATGCTTATTTGAAGTTGATTTACTATGATACAAAACTTTTATATTGTATTGATGGTTTTTTGATATGTCTGATTGTGGATGTGTTATTTTTATACCATTCATGGTTTATGGATGAATTATTTACATTTCGTATGCTAGTTTTAATACGAATGTTTATGTTATGTTTAAACCTTTTCATATGGGTATGCATTGGACTTAACATGTGACGGGTGGAGCCCGCTATAGCTCCTTGATTCATCGGTAGGTCTCATGAGAAAAACTAGTGTCTTGGCACAAGGCCTTGGCAAAATCTTATTTGTAGTCTTGGGACGAGGCCTTGGCTATGTGGTTATGATAGTCTGGCATTATGCATTCCATCATTATGAAAGAGGTTGTTGATATTTCATGTGATTATTCGATTAGTAGAGTATTCACGTGAATAATTAAATGGAATTATTTCATTTTATTTTTTCCATACTATGTTGAAGTTAAAGTTTAAAAGGATTTTGTTTTAGTTATACATTTCCTTAAATATTTATTTTTATTTATGAAAGTGTCCGCTATATTGTTATCCTTACTGGGCATTTGAGCTCACCCCTTTTCTATGTTTTATTTTTCCCAGGATGTGAAGAAGTAAATTATCAATGACCTGCAGGGATATTATTAGGGGATAAGAGTGTAGACTATAGAGACTATGTTGTTGTAGTTTTCATTTTTATGATGTAATGTAAAACTTTATGAATATATCTAGTGTTTCCAAGGCCACTAAACTAATCGGTCTTTTGAGATTTGATCTTTCTTATGATCATGCCAATGTTATGTAATAATGCACCGACTCTAGGTAACTGGGGTCGGGGCGTTACACCTTATTTAAAATATGAAACCTTATGTTTATCCAAGTTCATTATTATCCAACATATATATAAATCCATTATGATGGTTCAGGAAGAGTTTAGGAATCTCAAAATCATATCACTATGGAGTGTCAAACTAGGTGAGAAACAAGGCATGTTGTTATGTACCAGATTTCAATCTAGTCTATCTCAATTTTTTTGGGGGTTATAACCCCTATCAGTAAATATTTCATAGATACATACAGATTTATTATCCAGACTGGGATATATTTCTAGAAAAACACTCAATCTATCCTTTAAAAAAAATCTACTAGAAATTTTATGATGCTTTTACTCATCCTTAGAGATATCCTTAGATACATATCCTTATGGATCTAACTATGGTTTTTCTCATACATGTTTTCACATAATAACTAAATTTTTTATCTATTACCAATTCTAGAGACCCTCAATTAATATTCATATACATTACATCAATTTTGCGGAATATATAATACATTACCAAAAAGATGCCCAAAGATTGTATTAGTTTAGTTATTTTAGAAACATGGAAACATAAACACTGACACATAAGTGACATAAATTATCTCCCATTAGGCTCTTCGTTAATATAATGCTTACTATAAAAATCATATATAATAAAAATCTTCATAATTAAGGAAACAAAACATAAAAAAAAGTGATCTCAAATGGCCAGTAAGGGTAAGGAAGGAATATATGATAGCATAATGTTAAGAATATGGTTATTATAAGGTGATTAAAACATTATAATATAATACCATATATATCAAGGATCATAAAAATAAATCATGGAAAAATATTGGTTTTTCAATAGACATGAATAATATGGTAATCAAGAGCATATGCTATGAAATCATAGCATAGGAAAAATACATGGAATTGTGACAAAAAAATCATATAAATGATTTAAAAAGTAGTCAAGAATTAATTCCAATGCCCTCTTATTGGACTGGGCTCACTACCTAAACCATTTTTTTAATCATCGTTCACTCCCATGGCCATATTAGTAGTCAATTTTCATGCCCAATATCATCTTAGTCGAAAAAGTCCTTTACTGAACCGTGTTCACTCCCCATTCTATCAATGTATATCTCATGATATATAAATAATTACCCAATACATTGGATGAAGATACAGGTCCCACCCATGTTATAATTAAATCATACATACATGTGACACATGAAAAAAAATCAAATCATAGCCGATGAAATTAAATGGGTATCATAAACATGTCATCATATCATAACATGTGGAAAGTAGGAATATTTCATAACAACTTCATTAAAAAATAGCCCCTAAAAATAAGTGGGTTTTATACGAATATAAACCAATAAAGAGAAATGGGCTCTATAAGAATATATCTTGTGAATGAGAAATGGGTTCCATGAAGGATATAACCTAGGGAAGAAAAACTAGTTTCATAGAAATCTTTCCATCAAAACATAATCAATTATGTGAAATAATATTTATGGAACCCTTTAATAATTTACAAAAAAGGAATTGGTAACACAAAAGAATGTAATATTAGATGTAAAATAATTTTTAGATATCTTTTAAAAACATTTACTAAGTAAATATCCTATTTTTTTTTAAAAAAAATCTTTTTAAAATGTAAACCCTTTTAAAAAACATTTTTATTTGAAAATAGAAATAGAAACCTGTAATTGAAGCACTGAAAAAAATTCAAATACCTTTTTCTTAAATATTATCCTAAATTAAAATTTTAACACATTTAGATAAATTTTTTAAAACATGGTTTTTTAATAAAATTGATTTTCCATCAAAGAGATAGATAAGGTCAAATATGTATTTTTTAAATAATTATCATAGTTACCAAGGAGCAGGAAAACTGTACTAATACATTACGATAAAATGAAAAAACATAAGATAAGAAATCATGATTTTTATTTAGTTTAGGATCATAATATTTCTTAAGTGGGTGTCTAATCATAAATAATCTAGATAAATAGTGACATCATTTGAATAAACTCTTACAACTTTGGAATATTTGAATATAAATTACCATTTCATATTAACAATAAAAAAGAAGAAAATATATTGAAAGTAATTATATTCATGATATGAAGTTGTAATTTGAAGTATATACACCATGTAAAATACTATATGTGCATAACAAAAAATGAGTCTCCAAAAGGCAAATTGAGACAAAATTACCTTACAGATTTGGTGGCCATTAAATAATAAAATCCTATAAAATAGAGATAAAAAAATGTATATGTAAATATTCATAAATTTAAGGATAATAATTATAGAGTAAATTCATAATAATTATGTAAACAACAAAAAATAAATAGGTGGTGAGTATTGCATATGTTTCGCAGAAATAAAGGTGAAACAAGAATACCCATTTGCTTATGTCTTAACTCTCATCATACTCATTAAAAAATCCAATATAATAAATATAAGGATATTATAAATATATTAAATAACCATATTAATATGTCTAATACAATATATTATCTATTTATTTCTTTATATTATCCATTTTTTAATAACTCCTTGTTAAATTTATGTTTCAGGTGATAACTGCCTAGTTTTTCATACATGTTTCGACTTGTAGTATTTTTAGTCCCCTTACTTATATCATGATTTCATCATATAAATTATTATAATAATGAAATAAATATCATATATATTGAATATATATATATATATATTTAATAATCTATAAAATATAGAAATATAAAATGAAATACACTATTTATGGAGACGGTAGGCCGAATGTACACATGAACGCTATTTCGATTTTCATGTAATATTGAAAAAATGTTCGAAAATTAAATTCATGTGTATATATATATATATATAATATTATTACATTATCATTATTACTTCATATATATCATATAAATTTACTAAACTCATCCTTGATACATTCCATGAAAAGTGTGAATGAATCACATCGCTTTGAAGAGGCGGTAGTCCACACATCCACAAACAAAGTTATCTTATTTTTAAAAATGTAAATCATGAAGGTATGTGTTATATAATAATTTTAAAAATAATAAATAAAAGATAAATATTATATATATAATATTTAAAATAATTTCCATCATTATTCCTAACCTTGAAATATGGAAATGGAAGAACGGATGATATTATTTTGTAAGGCGATAGTCCTCCTTGCACACAAATGATGATTGTGTATCACATTTAATGGAATTTTGGGTGAGGGTAGGTCATAAAAGTATAATAAAAACATATAATTATATTTATGATACCTATTTTATTATATAATCATATAATAAGAATAATTCTTGGGGGTGGAGAAAGAAATAAAATACAAGTACTTTTTGAAGGATATTACTTCTTTGTTGGGTAACTATTTTTGGTTGCACCAATGGGATTTGTTTTTTGGATTTATGCTAAGAGTTAGGCTTCTAGGATTAAGTTAGTTAATTTTTTAGGATAATTGGGATGTTTCTTACCAATACATAGGGATTCAATAGATTGAATAAGTGAGGGGATGAGTTTAGTTTTTATATCGGAAGAGGAGTGGCATTCTTGTATATATATAAAAGGTTAAAACCACTGATATGTCTCCCTTAAAAAATTTTCCTACAATAATTTTAAATTTTCTATAAATTTGAGTATGTTCTTTAAATAACTCCATAAAATTTTTTTGGACATGTTTCAATGTTATTTATCCCCACAACACAAACTTTAACCACTATGTAAAATCATTTTTACCTACATTGATGTAATTAATTTTTATTAGTTACAATAATATATTTTGTAAAAAACTAATTATTTCCTATTAGACATTATAAATTATTATTATTGAAAATACGGAATCCAATATTCCCGAGTCTAATCACATAAGTGGTGGAAATTAATTTAAAATTAATCATGTAGAAGTGTCGTGGAAGTCAGTTTTTAACGAGAAAACATTTAAAAGATTGAAAAGTTTTTATGGCCAATTTCATTTTTAATGTTATTCTAGTGACCTAAATTGGAATAATTTTGTTAATATCTTACTAATTATACTTTAAAACAACAATAAAATAAAATTTAAATATATAAATAAATTAGATGAAAAATATATTTTCAATTTATATTCATTATTTTCATTGTTCATACATAAATTAAATATTTCACAAAAAATACCAACAATTAACCTTAAAATAATTTTGAAATTATGAATTAAAAAATTATATTTATTTTTTGAAAATAAATTTATAAAATTTCCTCAAATTAATTTTATTATTGTTCAAATAAGGGCATAAAAACAGTTCTTTTGAGATGATAATAAATTTCAAAACATATAGACTTCACCAAATATTATATATTTAATTATCAATTATTTTTATTTCTTTGAAACTATAATAATAATATTAAAAAAATATTTATTACTATTAATATTAATATTTTTAATTTATAGGGTATAACTATTTTATTTAAAGTAATTATACAAATGAAGTGTTGTTTTATAGAAACTCAGTGTTGCATGTAACACAAGCTAAGTCAATGATTCATATAGGTAAAGCTTAACTTTAGATAGAATATAATTAATTTTTAACTTGGTTTAGTGTAAAACACAACACATCAACTAAATTTAATTAATTTGAAAAAATTCATAAAAACATGTGGTGTAAGAAAAGAACCATTACAAAATCTCTACCATAATACTTATCATCCTTGAGAATTGGTTTTAATCCTCTTCCCGGTCATCTTGATCTATTTTGGTTCTAAAAATCCATTGAAACAACTAAATTCCAACTCGAAGGGAAAAAAAACTTTTAATGGGAAACCTATTATTTAAAATAAATAATCCCCCAAGACAGTAATCCAATGTATTTACCCAATACCATTACATTATAATGCATCTTACCCAAGCCTATACATTCTGATACATGCATGTGTCATTATAATTGATTACCCTTCTTATGGTTCTCACCATCATATGAATTAGGCCATGACATTGAACATACAAGATTTGGGATACCACCATTAAAAATCATACGATATCCCAATATCACATTCCAAATACTCACATGTCCTGGATTCGTACTTCCGATGCCCCATCACGAGTGAGGACATGTAACAACCCAAAAAAATATACTTCTTTTACTTATGGATATATTCCCTCAAAATAAATTTTTATTATGTTTTAAAATAAAATCATATATAATGATGATTTACATCAAGATACTATCATAAATCATGTAAAAATTTGAACTAGCACAACTATGAACAATAATAGTACATACACAATAATGAATTGTTTTCATAAAAAATATATGCTTAATTGAGATGTAATTAGATAAATTGATTTTTCAATCACAAAATTTATTTTTCATAAACGTTACAATTTTTTATAATAAACTAAGGTATTATGAATAATTTTCATTTTAATGAAATGATATGATTAAAAAACTTTTATTTTAATATAAATGAAAATATAATTTTATTATGTCCTTAAAATTGTTTAAGTGTTATAAATTTTACTATACATATTCAACCCACTATTTTTTTAATAAATAACTATTTTATAGTTAAAATATAGGTTTATAATATTTAGATAACTATAATGATAAATTAAACATCATTTTTGAAATCAGCACATTGAAATTTAGGTTTGGGTAAATTTATGACAATTTTCTAAAATTTCTTATATTTTCGTGAATATTTGAAATTTGGTTTTGGGTTTTAAGCATTGTTAATGAATTCATAACAATTTTTTAATGATTTAATAATTATTTAACCACAATAAATTACTAAAAATATGTTATTTTATTAATATCAAGTATTTTAATATATTTTAATCAATTTCTAAACCAATAATTTACATTCCGAATTCTAAAATGTAAAATTTTTAACTAAAAAACATTATTTTTATGGAAAAATTAAATTTACATGCCAAAGGAAGTAATATAAAATTATTATTGATGATTTTGAATTAAAATGACATTAAATATGTCTGAAATTTCAAAAAAAATATGAATATCCCTGTGAAATATCCTGGTTTTTCATTTTCCACAACATAGATTTCAATGTCCTATATTTGGAAATTAATAAACAAATCCTCCACTTTTTCTACAAATACCCACCAATTTATAGATTTTCATCAACTAAAAATGAATCCACCATGAATATCAGATAGTTTTACCTTTGATGGAGTCCTCCTAAGGTGTCCTCATGTCTTCAACATCTCGATCATCATGTTTTAGGAGTAACTCATTAAGGTAATGGAATTAGCCTTCTTTTCTTTTCGATTAAAGAAAAAAAATTCATATGTGTCTTATAAATGTTATGGTTACTATATTATATTAACATTTAGATGATACCCTTACATTTAATTTATGTTTTATTATTTGGAGACCCTTTTCCCCTATCTTTTTACCTTTTTTCAAAACATATTTTATACCCCTTATTTTGCGGAATTTACTTTTCAACATTTCCCTCTTCTTTTTAAGAAAATATCTTTAATTTTATTTTTGTGAATACCCAAGCCACTTTAATATCAAATAATATTAAACTAAATTTAGAAATAATTTTTTTGATTTTGGGATTATCATACTTGAATTACTCAATCCCTTTATCTGGGTTAAAAAAACATAATGATCTTGTCTTTAAGTACTTTATAAAATGCTATGTTTTTTAATATGGAATATGTTTATTTTTTTAAAACTGGTTATTTATGAAATGATCTTTATGGTATATGTGGCGAAAATTAAATAATAAATATTAAGGGTTTAAACTTATAGTTCTTTAATGGATTGGGTAAATAATTTAATCTCTAGAGATGACATGTTTTAGAATACCTTGGTGATTAACTTTGGTATTTTTTATGACACCTCAGTGACAAAACTTGGTGATATTATTATGAATGTCTCACTTAAATGTTTTATACAAATTTTAATGTTATTACTAAGTTATGTTTTATTATTATATTCCTCATGTAAACTTTCTCATTCTAGATTTTTACTCTTCATGTTCTTATTAATATTCCACAATATCACTTGTAAACTATTTCCATTGTTTTTCTTTTACTTGGAATTATGTCCATCCTTTCATTTGATGTATGTAACAATGTTATGAGATGCAGTAAATGTAATTTGGATTAATCTTTGAAGAATATTTTTAAGTGTATTAGAAGAATGTTTATAATTTTCATGTATTATATTCCTGATTTCCAAGAAAATAAAATTTAATAGATTCTCTATTTTTTACCACAAAATAAAAATTTTATGTAATAAAAGGCGGGATTTCATAGTTGGTATCAAAGGATGATTTTGTTAGTCTTTAACATATGTATTTGAAATCTTTATGAAGAAGCCTGAATAAAATTAATAATGTAGGAAAACATCCTGGTATTTTGTGAAGTATTAAGGATGTGGTTTTCGATAAAATAAATATTTTTATAGAAAAGAACATGTCAATGTAGCTCTATCACAAATATATTTAAGGGAAAAACAAAAAAACTACTTTTATCTAGAACATAATAGGAAATGGTTCCTGACAATGGGATTTTATTCCCTCCTTTTTTGACACTCATAGGGGATACTATTTTCTTAATTATTGGCTTGTATAAACCATTATAAAGGATATAAAGATATTGTAAAACTTTTATTAAGATTGAAGTATATCATCTCAAAAAACATGATATTAGAAAATTTTATGATTATTACTTCCTTTAGAATTATTATTATTGATCAATAAGATACAATTGTGAGGACAAAATTAGTTTAGTGGTGTATGAATGTAACTACTTGAATAATGGACATATTTTATTTATGGATCTCTTTCCTCCAAATAACTTTTTATTTTGTTTTATAATAAAATCACATAGAATAGATTTTTATTTCATGATAACGTCATGAAACAAGTATAAATTTGGATTAGTAAAACTATGAACAATAATAGGATATTCACATGAATGAATAGTTTCTCTTAATAAAATATATGTTTAATTGAGATGGAATTGGATAAAATGATTTTTAGGGTAAAAACATTACTTTTCAAAAAAGTCATAAATTTTAATAATAAAATAAGGTATTATGAATAAAAATTATTTTCAGAAAATAGTATTATTAAAATAGTTTAATTTAAATATAAATGATAAAATTATTTCATTAAGTCCTAAAACATTTTAATTTTTAGAAATTTTACTATGCATATTCGACACGCTATTTTGTTAATAAATAAGGTTTTTTATAGTAAAGAGTTAATGTTCTCAAGTTAAGATAATTATTATGATAAATTAATGATCATTTTTGAAATCAACATGTTGAATTTTGTTTCGGGTGAATTTAAGATAATTTTCTAAAATACTTAATTATTTTCATGAATAGTAATAATAGATTTTTTCATTTTTGTAATGTTTAATGACTTCATAATTATTTCATAATGATGTAATAATAATTTAACCACCATATAAGACTGAAAATATATTATTTTATTAATATAAAGTGTCTTAAGTGATTTCAATCAATTTACAAACCTATAATTTACTTTCCAAATTCTAAAATTTAATCTTTAACTTTAAGAACATTATTTTCAGGGAAAATTTACTATTTATTGATGTAATATGTAATTTAAAATTATAGTCAATTATTATAAATTAAAATAACATAAAATATGTCCCAAATTTTAAAAACAATGGAGAAACCCATGGACTAGGCCATTGTTTTTTATTTTCCATATCCTAGATTTACATGGCCTATATTAGAAAATTAATAAAAAAATCATCCACTTTTTCAATAAATAGTCAACCATTTCATCATTTTCTTTCACTCAAAATCTATCCTCCAAGAATATATTATAGTTTTACATCTTGAGAAGTAATCCCAATGTAATGACCCAATGATTTATCAATGGAATTCTCTTATTATAATTATGTCATATAGTATAATCACATAAGATTATATATAGAATATAATACAAAACATAAAAATGAATAATTAGTGATATAAAAGGTATATCTAAATGTTAAGGAATAAATACCAATGAAATAATTACTTGACCTCTGGAATAAAAATGTAACCCTTATGAATAATAAACTAGTGAATGTAATACTAATCTCAATAATGAATGTATAAATAAAATGTATCCATTTTCTAAGTGTCAATGTGATATAATTATATCCCAATATAAGTAAATTAATATTTAAAAATTATTAGTTAAGTGATTATTTTTTTGGTATGTAAAGTATGTTTAATAAAAATTTAATGATTAATTTAATAAAATAAATGAATGTTTATTTCCATAAAATTGATTCATAAATTATTATTTTGATGTCTTATTATTATAATTCAATTTTATGACACCTTAATTAATTTTTCAATTTATTATAAAAGCAGTTTTAATTTTAAATATTGTATTTTTTTAGAAAATTATGGTTTTAATTAAAAATTAACATTCTAATATTTAAATAATTATT
This sequence comes from Viscum album, assembly GCA_963277665.1. Classification (NCBI taxonomy): domain Eukaryota; kingdom Viridiplantae; phylum Streptophyta; class Magnoliopsida; order Santalales; family Viscaceae; genus Viscum; species Viscum album. The sequence continues at coordinate 1,139,740,867 of OY728159.1, read as the reverse complement.
TTCATAAAATATATTTCATTTTTTGATTACACATGTCAAAAAATGGTTAGGGAGAATTTTTGGTATTTTTCACAAATAATTAAATTTTAATGAATAGTGAAAAATAGTAATTTATAATATATATACATTATAAGTTAGATACACTATTTATTGAGTCAGGGATGGTGTAATCACCCTTATTTAAAACTAACAAGACTTAATTACAATTTTTATTCTCAATAGTCAGCAATATTTCTTATCTTTAGAAAAATATTAAACTAATGAATTAAATATTGGGAAAACTCCCCTCCCCTTCATTATAAATACCACCCCACACCAACTCTTCTCCTCAACCTATAAAGTCTTGTGAATTTTATAAATTCTACCAAAATATCTCCGTAATACCCTACCATAGATCTATGAGATCTTGGTCTCATCAAAATACCAAAACCTCTCCCTAAGGGGGTTCTCAAGAGGAAAGAATAAAGAGGTAAAACCCTCATCCATTTTCATTCAACTTCTTTTATGGTTCCTTTTTATTATTTTATATCCTCACATCTCATCATCTAAATGGTGTGATAACTCTATTACCTTACATGTACTATAATTTTGTTATTCTAATCTAATTATTCATCACCATCTCTCTTTTATGCTTCTTTTATACTAGAAATGGAAACACTATCTGAGATTTGTCAATTTATCACATTAAAGGATGATGAGATTTCAATTTATATTACCATTTTTAATTCTGGTAATGAAACCATTTTTATGGTTAAAATATACTATAATATATTTATTATATCTTATTTATGTTTTTAGAATCATTTTTTATATATGATATTAATTTATTAAGAAAAATTAGTTTGTTGTGATAAAAAACTGCCAATTAACCCAAAGAGTTATTATTAATGATTTATATAATGATTCATCCTCACTCCAAATTACCAAATGAATTTTATAACCATGTAATCTTATGGATGTTAAATAAAAAAAATATAACTTCAATTTTAAAAAACCAGTCTTATCAAACATTTTTATATGTACTTGTATATAGGTAAATAGATCATGAAAACCAATGAAACAAACTCTCCCAAGCAATGAAACTGAACCTCTTAACCCATCAAATAGGCCATAAATGGACCAAATAAACTTATAATAAATCAAATAAAAGTATAAATGGGTCTTTAATTATTAATTAATGAATCTAATTTGATTATCAAGGACATTATGATCAAGGGAATAACACCTTTGGATTTAAGGAAAGGGATTCTACCTGAACCTCAATTATTATTTCGAGTTAATCTTTCCAATTTTTACCCAAATGAAGTTCTATTTTATTTTTATGTACATATTAAAAAAAGTTGTTTATTTGTTAAAAATTGATATATTAATATCCATTAATCCTTCTCTTTTTTGGAATTTTTTTTAAATGACTTCCTTCTCAATTCTTCCAGATAAGAAAGCCTGGTTTAAGGGAACTTCCTAAATTCATACCCAATTTCAAGTGCACTCTATCATCTATTTTAAGAAACAATTTTTTTTATAATATAATTTTTTATTATGAATTCTTTTTTGGTTAACTTCTAGTTATATATAAAATATTATTCCCTTTTCTATTTTAAATTCCCTTTAATATTTTGCTTAAAACTAAACAAAAATGTTTTAATGCTAAAGTTTCTTAAATAATATTTTATGTGTCATCACTTCTGTTTGATATTTCATACCATGATATTTTATTATTTTCCCTTAAAAATTTCCATTTATTTTTTAATCTTTTTATTTTATGGACACTTGTATGATATTCACATTTATTTTGCTTTATGACATGACACACATTTCATTCCATAGGTACCCTTATGTTTAAGTATGATTGATTCTGTATGATTATTTATGTGGAAAACATATTCATGAAACTTTTTCGATGGATTCAACAAGAGAGTTCTAAAATGGATTGGGTAAAGTTTAGTCTCATGATATGTTATGTGAAATGGTCTCAGTGGTTATCCTTGACACGTCATCCATGTGCTACGATTTTGGTGTTTTCCCTTGACTCATGATCCTTTTTGTGAAATAATCCTTGATTCATGCTAAAGTCTTGTTTTATGTTGCATCCACATTACCACTGTTCCATGATATATATGTTATGAGTCCTTATATTAAATCTTCTTCCTTGCCTTTTTATATCATTATGTCATGCCTTGTAACCCATGTTCTAAAGATTTATTATTATATTAGTTCCCTCAATAGGATTTTTAGCTCATCCGTCTGTACATGTTATCTCTAGGTTCTCTTATGTAGACATATGAGAACAATGGATGTTAGGAGATCTTTATGAATATTAAATCAAGAAATGATTTTTTAGTTTCATTTTTTTCAAATTTATGTACCTTTCCTTTGAAGACACTAGACTTTATGATACATGGATTTTAATTTGACGTTTAATTATGCATAAAATAGTGTAATGGTATGGGTAAAAGGATAATGTCACTATAGTTGGTATCATAGTAAGGTCTTGCTATTTTGGAGGTTATGAATAGATCACTTTATTAATAACTTTGGGGATAAGACTAAGCGTAAAAAACATCCTAAAAGTTTTGGTAGTATAGAGTAAGTGGTTTATCATGAAAATATATCCCTTTCTAAATACTAAAAGTGGATGTGGTTATAGAATATATGTACCAAGGATTAATAACTCTGACAACGGGTTTTGGGCTTTACTTGGTGGAACCTAGTACATGACAATGGCCCTTACTACACACCAGTTTTGACACTCCTAGTGGATAAGCTTTGTTAAATTAATAAGCTCATTACAAAGCATTATTATGGGAACAAAAAAAGACTATAAGAATATATGTTAAGAAACTTGTCAAGGATAACCGATATTTAAACCTAGGGAATCACAAGATAGGATAATATTATCCTTTAAATGTTTATCCTTTTATTTTTAGAGTTTCCTTCTATGCTTATTAGCTAGGTATTCAAGACCCCTATTTAAATTTATTTTCATAGTTAATTGTAGGAAATATAAGAACACATGATGATAAAAAATGTGATAAGAATTTAAATATTACCCTAATGTAATGGAAAATATGATGGGAAAGGGTGATTAAAACATTATGATAGTAATTTATCCACTAGAACAAGTTGTGAATAATAACATGAATCAGGTGGAACACCCTTATCCTCCAAAGAAAGAGAATGTTTCTATCGAATCCCTCAGGTGGAAAAGGACTCCCCTAATTAGTGGATCTTCAGATCCCCTTATCAAATAATAGTATATTAACTTCATTGAAATGATATTATATATACTCTAGTGCTTAGAAGAAGAGAAAGTCCTAATAGTGGTCTATCGTTTTGATGGGGAAGGTGATTAATGGTGGACACTGACCAATAATATGAATTCCCAGGAAAAAATTAATTCAATATATTTGAAGGAAATCAAGAAAATATTTTTCAATAAATATTTTCCTTGAGCACTCAGTCTCAAGATGGAGAGAGAGATCCTCAGACTTAAGAAGAAGGAAGACGAGTCTATCAGGGTGTATGAAGAAAACATTACATGTATTACAAGGTATGCCTCCAGCATTGTTGTGAATAGTGAAATAAAGGTGGATATATTATTTAGAATACTAAAGCTGAGTCTATGAAAATCATTAGCGATTTGAGGTTTTGATAGTTATAAATAGGTCGTCTATTGTGACCTCAAGGTTGAAATGGAAATCAGAGACTCTAAATGGACTCATGGTCCTGGTGATAAAAATCTGAAAATTGAGTTTAATATGGGTGGTTCGGAAAATAAATCCCATGATTGAAAAAATACTGAACATCCCACATGTAATAACTATGGGAAGAAGCATCCTCGAAATGGTATAAATAGAACCAGGAATTGCTGAAAAATGAGGAATAATGGGACATCTGGATAAGAACAGTTGAAGGGATATAATGAATTATACTAATGTGGAAGAAGAAAGGAAGGATCAGATCAACACCCACCATGCAGTGAAGTGTTACAATTTCAAGGAACATGATAATTATGAAAACAATTTCCCTAATCCAAGGGTTGTCAAAGACAATCATAAACAACCTCCAAGGCAACAAGGATGGGATTGTGCTATCACTACTGTTGAGGTGGAACCAGAAAAATATGTGGTGATAGGAATGCAAGTTATTCATTCAAGAATATAAAATGTACAATTGGATTCTAGTTCTCTGAATTCTTTTATATCTTGCACGTTTAGTGGAAATTTTCAATAATAACATCAAAATTGGGGTGTTGAGTTATCTATGAGAATATCAAATCGTGAACTTATTGCATTCAAAGTATAATACACCTCCTCGGTTAATGTTTGTGGACTGAACATCCAATAAAACCTCTTCATACTTCTTTTAGCAGTGTTTGATTCTATTTAAGCATGGGTTAGATATATTTATATAACGACAAAAACAACTATCTAGATATGGAGATCACTCTTCCCATTAGAGAGAATCCACCAATCATGTACAAGTGAAAGGAAGAAGATGAATATTTTTTAGAATTATTATCTTACATGTGAATATTTTTTACTTATGAGAATGCATATATTTCTCAAATAATTTAGATAAAGGATATAATCCTGCTCGATGATATTCACATGGTGAATTATTATATTAATGTATTCCCTGATTAGTTTCATATTCTTCCGCATGACTGACATGTGATTTCTTAAAATAACTTAGTTTATCATCTCGTTATATAATAAAGACACCTTATAGAATGGATATCGTAGAGATAGAGTAGACAAAGAATTAGTTACAAGAGAATCTGGAGAAGGGTTTTATATTCCCAAGTGCATCACCATTGGGTGATACAGTCCTCTTTGACAAGAATATGAATTGATCAATGCACATATGCATTGATTATAGTGAACTTAATAAAATCATAATAAATAACAAGTATCCCCTTCCACGGATAGATGACTTGTTCAGTCATCTACGAGGGGACGATTGTTTCTCTAAGGTGGAACTTCATTCGGGATATCACCAATTAAAGGACACTACGGGAAAAATGGGTATTTGCGACGGGTTATTTGCGAAGGGAATAAATCCCGTCGCAAATAGTCCCGTTAAAAACTTATTTGCGACGGGGGTCTTTACCCGTCGCAAATAAGTAGTCTTTTGCGACGGGGAAGCCTATCCCGTCGCAAATAGTTTTCCCGGGCTTTGGCGCCAAATCCGGGGAAAACTATTTGCGACGGGGAAGGCTTTCCCCGTCGCAAATAACCGGCGGCGGTAAAAGGTATTTGCGACGGGAAAGTATTCCCGTCGCAAATAGTATGTTATTTGCGACGGGACCCGTCGCAAATAACTATTTACCGGTTGACCGTAATAAATGCGGGCTAAGGTATTTGCGACGGTACCCGTCGCAAATGCTAGTATTTGCGACAGGATACCCGTCGCAAATGGGCCCATCGCAACTAATCTAACCTATAAATACCCCCATCCGTTTTTTTTCAAATCATTCTCATTCTCTATCTTCTCCTGCTCTCAAACTTGTGTTTCTAAAGTTGAGTTTTTCTTCAGTTTAATTTTTTTCTTCGGAGCTGATATTAAAGTTTGGAAGAACGATCAGAGCAGATCAATTTTCAAGGTATTTATGTTCATTTTAATTTAATATTTATTTTTAATTTTTTATTAGTTTCAGTTATTCTTAATTAGTTGTAATTTAATTATGTTTATATTGTTTTCTTACTTAATAAATTTAAATTATTAGTATTGTTCATAGTTAATGGTAATTAGGAATAATTAGTAATAATTTTTAATAATTAAGAATAAATATTAATAATTAGTAATAAATACCAATAATTAGGAATAACAACATTATTACATTATTAGTATATTTTATTATTAATATTAAAATAATATAATTTTTTATATATATACAATTCTCTTTTCATCTGTGTGTTTACTGTCTTCACATGTATTATTTGTATGTGGAGATAGAAAACGCACAGATGAAAGGAGAATTGTATATAAATCAGAAAATTATATTATTTTAATATTAATAATAAAATATACCAATAATGTTATTATTTGTAATTATTGGTAATTATTCCAAATTATTGGTAATTATTCATTTAATTACTAATAATTAGGAACAATTATCAATAATTATCAATAATTAAGAATATTTAGTAATAATTAGTAATAATTACCAATAATTAGTAATAATTAGTAATAATTATCAATAATTAGTATTAATTAGTAATAATTACCAATAAGTAGTAATAATTAGTAATAATTACCAATAAGTAGTAATAATTATCAATAAGTAGTAATAATTATGTATAATTTGGAATAATTACCAATAATTACCAATAATTAACAATAATTAGTAATAATTAGTAATAATTACCAATAATTACCAATAATTACCAATAATTAGTAATAATTAGTAATAATTAGTAATAATTAGTAATAATTAGTAATAATTAGTAATAATTAGGAATAATTAGTAATAATTAGGAATAATTAGGAATAATTAGGAATAATTAGGAATAATTAGGAATAATTAGGAATAATTACGAATAATTAAGAATAATTAGGAATAATTAGGAATAATTAGGAATAATTAGGAATAATTAGGAATAATTAGTAATAATTAGTAATAATTAGCAATAATTAGGAATAATTAGGAATAATTAGGAATAATTAGTAATAATTAGTAATAATTAGCAGTAATTAGGAATAATTAGGAACAATTATCAATAATTACGAATAATTAGGAATAATTTGGAATAATTATCAATAATTAGTAATAATTAGTAATAATTAGGACTAATTAGGAACAATTATCAATAATTATCAATAATTAAGAATAATTAGTAATGATTAGGAACAATTATCAAGAATTATCAATAATTAAGAATAATTTGTAATAATTACCAATAATTACCATTAATTACCAATAATTAGTAATAATTACCAATAATTGCCAATAATTACCAATAATTACAAATAATTAGGAATAATTAGGAAAAATTAGGAATAATTAGGAATAATTAGGAATAATTAGGAATAATTAGTAATAATTAGTAATAATTAGGAATAATTAGTAATAATTATTAATAATTAGTAATAATTAGTAATAATTAGGAATAATTATGAATAATTAGTAATAATTATTTATAATTATTTATAATTATTTATAATTATTTATAATTATTTATAATTAGTAATAATTACCAATAATTACCAATAATTACAAATAATTACCAATAATTACCAATAATTACCAATAATTACCAATAATTACCAATAATTACCAATAATTACCAATAATTACCACTAATTAGCAATAATTACCAATAATTAGCAATAATTAGCAATAATTAGCAATAATTAGCAATAATTAGGAATAATTAGCAATAATTAGGAATAATTACCAATAATTAGGAATAATTACCTATAATTTGGAATAATTACCAATAATTTGGAATAATTACTAATAATTTGGAATAATTACCAATAATTAGCAATAATTAGTAATAATTTGTAATAATTACCAATAATTTGTAATAATTAGGAATAATTAGTAATAATTAGTAATAATTAGTAATAATTAGGAATAATTAGTAATAATTAGGAATAATTAGTAATAATTAGGAATAATTACCAATAATTACCAATAATTTGTAATAATTAGTAATAATTACCAATAATTACCAATAATTGCCAATAATTAGTAATAATTATCAATAATTGCAAATAATTAGGAATAATTGCAAATAATTATTAATAATTGCAAATAATTAGGAATAATTAGGAATAATTAGTAATAATTAGTAATAATTAGTAATAATTAGGAATAATTAGGAATAATTACCAATAATTACCAATAATTACTAATAATTGGTAATAATTACCAATAATTGCAAATAATTGCAAATAATTAGGAATAATTAGTAATAATTAGGAATAATTAGTAATAATTAGGAATAATTAGTAATAATTAGGAATAATTAGTAATAATTAGGAATAATTAGGAATAATTAGTAATAATTAGGAATAATTAGGAATAATTAGGAATAATTAGGAATAATTACCAATAATTTGTAATAATTAGTAATAATTGCCAATAATTACCAATAATTGCAAATAATTAGGAATAATTAGTAATAATTAGGAATAATTAGGAATAATTAGTAATAATTAGGAATAATTAGTAATAATTAGGAATAATTAGTAATAATTAGGAATAATTAGTAATAATTAGGAATAATTAGTAATAATTAGGAATAATTAGTAATAATTACCAATAATTTGTAATAATTAGTAATAATGACCAATAATTGCCAATAATTACCAATAATTGCAAATAATTAGGAATAATTAGGAATAATTAGGAATAATTAGTAATAATTAGGAATACTCAAAAATACTCACGAATACTCACGAATACTCACGAATACTCACGAATACTCATGAATACTCACGAATACTCACGAATAATCACGAATACTCAGGAATACTCAGGAATACTCAAGAATACTTAGCAAAAAAAATTATATTATCAATATTTATGAAAAAAATATTAATATTATTAAAATAATAAAAATTTATAAAATATTAAAATTATCAATATTCACAACAGATTTTGCTCTATTCTTAATATGTTCAAATCTTAAAGGGTCGCTAATTGTCAGGTCATGCGCAATAAAAAGTTTGTGTCAGCCATGTCCAATGTAAACTCTATAATTGTCCTTGCATGGTCGATCACCTCAAAAGTAATGTTGCAATCAGACAAACCAAGTCATTCCCTTCTTATCTATAAGAATCATCTCACATGAACCTTTACATAGACCATTCTTCCTTGAATATTTAAGGGAAAAATAATGATATCCCCTCAAATTTTTAAGGAAGAATGATCTATGTAAAGGTTCATGTGAGATAATTCTTATAGATAAGAAGGGAATGACTTGGTTTGTCTGATTGCAACATTACTTGCGAAGTGATCAACCATGCAAGGACAATTATAGAGTTTACATTAGACATGGCTGACACAAACTTTTTATTGCGCATGACCTGACAATTGGCGACCCTTTAAGATTTGAACATGTTAATAATAGAACAAAGTCTGTTATGAATATTGATAATTTTAATATTTTTTAATTTTTGTTATTATTTTAATAATATTAATATTGTTTTTTCGTAAATATTGATAATTTTTTTTTATTACTAATAATTAGTAAACGAAATCTACTTGGATAATGAAGGGAATATTTATAATCATCTCCACAACGATGATTACCAAATTTCCTTTCATTATTCAAGCAGTTTTCCTTTTGCTAAGTATTGCTAAGTATTGCTAAATTAGTAATAAATAGTAATAATTAGCAATAAATTGTAATAATTAGTAATAAATTGTAATAATTAGTAACAATTAGTAATAAATTGTAATAGATTGTAATAATTAGGAATAATTAGGAATAATTAGGAATAATTACCTTATTACATGTGGAGACAGAATGTGAAACACACAGATGAAAGGAGAATTGTATATAATATAAAAAATTATATTATTTTAATATTAATAATAAAATATACTAATAATGTAATGATGTTATTATTATATAATTAATATTTATAAAAAAAATTATATTAGTATTATTAAAAAAAATAAAAAATCAATATAATATTAAAATTATCAATATTTGTAACAGGTTTTGCTTTATTCTCAATATATTCAATCCTTGCTTGAGTGTTTTTTCTAACAAATTATTCTAAACCAGTAATTATTTTATATTTTATAGAAAAATATGGAACAACGAGGTCGTCAACAGTCATTATTAGATGACCGCATATGGATAAATCAACGTAGAAATCCAAATGGTTCTGGTTTAAATCCAGTATATATAGAGGGTGTGGAGATTTTTTTATCATTTGCGGCATCAAATTCAGAATTTGTTTCAGAAGGAAAGATAAAATGCCCTTGTAGAAAATGTGCATTGAGAACGTTTGACACGTTTGACAAAGTGGGGGAACATCTCTTGCGTTTTGGTTTTCCAGCAGATTAAGTTTTTTGGTATCAACATGGTGAACGCAGTTCCAGAGCAGGTGATACCAACTTGATTCCAGATCCATCCCGGTTTCAAGATTTAGTACATGATGTTGCAGGTTCATCTGTTCAACATACAGAAACTCCGGCTGATATAGCTTCAAATCCTGAGTTGGGACCGTCTGAATTTTATGAGTTGTTGAAGTCTGCTGAGGATGCATTATATCCTGGCTGCAAGATGAGAAAATTAGAAGCAGTTGCAAAATTTATGGCTATCAAATCAGATAACGGAATGTCAAACACATGTTTTGACCAGATATTTTCATTGCTGAAAACACTGTTACCCGAAGGAAATGTTTTACCTGCAAATTACTATGAAAGTAAGAGGTTGGTTCGAAATTTGGGACTTACTTGTCAGAAGATTCATGCATGTTCAAATGACTGCATTTTATATTCAGGGGAAAATGAGTCATTGGATAGTTGTCCCACATGTGGGCAACTGAGATATAAAGAAGGACAACATGGGAAGTCTGGTTTGATTCCTGTAAAACAGTTGAGATATTTTCCGCTTACATCCAGACTTCAGCGTTTATTCATGTCTAAGAATACAGCGACAATGATGTCATGGCATAAAGAGAATATTTCAACCGATAAAAGCTTGAATCATCCAGCCGATGGTGATTTATGGAAACATTTTGATAGAGTGCATCCATCATTTGCTTTAGAAGCTAGAAATGTTCGACTGGGCCTTTCCACTGATGGTTTCTGTCCGTTTGGATCTTATGGTAGTCAATATTCATGTTGGCCTGTTTTTTTAACTCCGTATAATTTACCTCCATGGATGTTGATGAAGGAGCCATATATCTTTTTGACTTTACTAATTCCAGGACATCCGAAGAAAAATATTGATGTTTATTTGAAGCCATTGATTGATGAATTAAATTTATTGTGGAGTACTGGTGTCAGTACATATGATGTTGCAACGAAACAGAATTTCATACTGAGAGCAGCATTGATGTGGACAATAAGTGACTTCCCGGCTTATGGGATGTTATCTGGCTGGAGTACACATGGTCAGAAATCATGTCCTTACTGTATGGGAGAGATATGAGTATCGATGACGACAGCCCACATTTAAGAGTCGGTGATGAAGATGATGTTAATGATGTCACACATGAATTTGAAATGGTAAGAGATGAAGCAACTGCAACTCGAATGGATATCGATGATGTTGAGGAGGAATATGAAGATGACATTGACATATATGAAGATGATGATGAAGATGAACGCTTATAGAATTCCATGGTATTTATATACAATCATAATATGTATATATGTATATATAATAGTAATTATCAATTATTTGCTAATATTAACATTTTCTGTTTCAGATGGATGAGGCCACATTTCGTGAGTTGGCGGAGGCTGACCTGCCTTTCGATGCGGATGAGTTGCTGGCAGATGACCCTCAGCCTGCAGGCGCTCCAGGGAGTACGCGGAGGGGGCGCGGTCTTGCACGATTGATGATTCCTGACCCCATCCCCGAGCGACGTCCACGTCTTGGGTTTGATCCGCGCACCCGGAGGTGTGATAACCTGTGTAATAACCTGTGAATTTGACTAAGATTTCATTAATCTATTCACATAATAAATGTTTATTATTTTTTCAGTTTTTCACATATAGCAGTCGGACAGGGCAGCGCTATTTTGCGCAACTATTTCTCTCAGCCGTGGACCACATGGGAGCAGATTCCCATTGATGTGCAGCAGGCCATGTTCGGCCATTGGTTGGTACGTACGTAAATAAATAATTTTTATTTTGAAAATTATTTCATTTCTAACTTGATATTTTGATTTATTTGTAGGGTTTATGGTATCCGATCGAGGATACCATGCGTGACGCCATCCACGAGGCATGGGAGGTGGCCATGCGTGATCCCCTTCGTCAGTTTTTGCACAATTTAAGAAAAGCTGCGATGAAGAAAGCAGGAGTGTCAGATTTTGATGAGTCATGTAAAGCACACCGACCAGAGTACATTTCATCCCATGTATGGGATGGATTATGTGCGCACTGGTTGAGTGGTGCCTTTCAGAGGAGATCATCGGTGGGGAGGCAGAATCGGGGGAGGCAGGAGGTGACTCATCGAGCTGGGAGTCGTTCTTTCAGTACTCATAGACAGCATCTGGTACGTACATTATTTATAAATATTTTATATAACTATAAATATTAACAGTTTATTTTTTATTCTTATAGGCTGTCGAGCACCCCGATATTACAGAGTACGACGTATATCGGAGGATGTATAGTGATCCTGCTACTGGGGAGCTCAGAGGTGATCATCAGCATCACATCGTGGTCAGTATTATTTGTTTTCAAGTTTAAAAATTAACTGCATATAATATATTCACAATTTTAATTTTAAATTGCAACTACAGGAGTCATATGAGGCTGCAGCGGCACAGGCCCGGCCTGAGAGTCAGGCCGAGGCATCAGATCAGACCACTGCCCGTCAGTTTGATGATGCGGCATGGATGCAGGCCACCCAGTATGCCTTCGAGAAGGGCCGGGTAGTTGGTATCGGCTCTCGACTGACTCCCGGAGATTATTATGGCAGTGCTGCGATGTCGGCGTCCAGCTCGAGAGGAGCTCGTGCATCTTCTTCTACACAGTATGAGGAGCAGTTGCGATCTCAGACTGCACAGATAGAGAGTCTCCGACAGGAGCAGGAGCAGATGCGTCAGCAGCATGAGGAGGAGCGTCGACGCCAGCAGCAGCTGTACGAGGAGCAGACGAGTCGGTGGCAGCAGCAGCATCAGGAGCAGATGGAGTACATGTGCCGACTCACTCATGCTTTAGGGATGGAGTTTCGTCCACCACCATCTGCAGATCCCCCACCTCCCCCCCCCCCCTCCTACAGATTAGAGTTTGTATTTCTGTTATAAAATTTGTGAAATCAAAAAAATTTTTTTTTCTATTCGTAGTTTCTGTCTCATTATAAAATATTAATAATATTATATTTTTAAATAAAAATATTAATATGAATAATAATAATATTTATATTTTATAATATTAAAATTTATATATATATTAAAATTTAATTTATATAATAAAATTTTATATATATATTAAAATTTTATAATATTATAATTTAATTATTTTTTTGTAATACTTGAATTATTTTAATATTTGAATGTAAAATAATTCTATTATTTTTATATTAATTAAAATAACTTATTAATATTTTTTTTTATTTATGAATTATAATTATAATATTATTATATTAATTAAATTATTTATTAATATTGTATTATTTTTATTTTTGAATTATAATTCTACTATTATTATAGTAATTAAAATAATTTATTATTTTCATTTGTAAATTATAATTCTATTATTATATTAATTAAAATAATTTATTAATAATTTATTTTTTTTATTTTTTTTATAGTATTTGCGACGGGATACTATGCCCGTCGCAAATACTAGTATTATTAATAGTTTTTTATTTTTTTTTAAAAGAGTATTTGCGACGGGACCCGTCGCAAATACTATGAATAGTATTTGCGACGGGTCCCGGTTCCCGTCGCAAATACTAGTATTATTAATTTTTTTTATTTTTTTAAAAAAGAGTTTTTGCGACGGGCCCGTCGCAAAAACTGTTTAAAAAGTTTTTTACAAAAATACGGAATACTATTTGTGACGGGGAGAAGGCCCGTCGCAAAAAAAGGCTTTAGCGACGGTCCCGTCACAAATAAGTTTAGTTGCGACGGCGTTTTCAGCAACGGGCTATTTGCGACGGGATCCCGTCGCAAATAGCCCGTCGCAAATACCTGCTTTTCTAGTAGTGGGAGAGGAAGGAAGATATTGCCAAGACTACCTTTGGAAGAAGTTCTTGACACTTTGAGTTCATATTGATTACATTTAGACTCACTAATTCTCAAAAAATATTCATGTATTTTATGAATAGGGTCTTTAAAGATTACATCAATAAATTTGTGGTAGTCTTTATCGGTTATTATATGATATACTCTAAGAGAAAGGAGGAATATGAGGACCATTTGAAAACTATGTTGAAGAAATTTATATGAGAGAAAATTTATGAAAAGTATAGTAAATGTGTGTTTTGGATGGAGTAAGTATCATTATTGGGGAATGTTATCACCAGGAAAGGGATATCTATGGAACCTTCCAAGACAATGGAAATTGAATAGTGCCCTAAACCAACATTTGTTATGAAGAATTGTAGTTCCCTTGGCCTAGCTGGGTATTAATGAAGATTTGTGAAGAACTTCTAATGATTATCATATCCAATGAAAAGCTAACATGGAAGGGAGTGATGTTTTTCTAGACATGATTATGTGAGTAAAATTTTAACGACATCAAAAATAGGCTTCTCACTGCATTGGTACTTACACTCTTGACAAGTGGGGAACTCTTTGTGGTATACAGTGGTTCTTCAAAGATAGTCTTAGGCTGTGTACTGATGGAAATAGATAATGTGATATCATATGTCTCAAGGTAGTTAAAAATACATGAGAAAAACTATCCCACACATGATCTAGAGTTGGAAGTTGTGATATTCATGTTGGAAATATAGTGTCATTATCTATATGAGGAGAAGTATAAGATCAATATTAACCACAATATTCTAAAATATATATTCACACAAAGGATCTTAATATTCACTAGTGAAGATGGTTTGATTTCATCACGGAATATGAATACTCAATCCACTACCATCTTAGAAATGCATATAAGGTGAAAGATGATTTATGTAGAAAGGATCCAACATCTTTATCAAGGATGAGAATTTAGAAGGATCCAATCTTCTTAGATTTTAAGAGTTTGAAAATGGGAATCATTAAGGTAATCACATCAGCAATAATTTCTAAAATTATTTCTCAACTATCCCTCATTGGGAAAATAAATCATTCTCAATAAAATGATGTTGAAATTCAAAAAATAGTAGAATATATCAAAAATGGGAAATACTTTGAGTTAAATATTGAAGAGGAATTGGTTTTATTATTTGGGTCATGATTATGTGTACCATCCAACCTAGAGGTAAAGAAGGGGATTTTGAATGTCGCCCATAGCTCAACCTTCTCTATTCACACATAGAGCACAAATATGTATCAAGATATACCAAATAACTATTGGTGGTACAATATGAAGAAGGAAATTATTGCGTATACATCAAATTGCCCTATATTAAAACAAGTGAAGGATGAAAGGAAAAATTATAAGGGGATGATGCAACCACTACCCATACCAACATGGAAGTGGGAGAAAATTACCATCGACTTTGTCAATGGACTTCCTCGAACATCCAGATGAAATAACACTATATGGGTTATTATGGATCATCTTACAAAGACACCTCACTTTATTGAAATTTGAGAAGGCTTATCCCTAGATTGATTTGTAAGGATAAACATAAAATTAGTTTTAAGGATCCATGAAGTTCCACAAACAATTATATCTGATTGAGATTTGAGATTCACCTCTAGGTTTTGGAAAATTTCCCAAAATGGTCTAAGCACTGATCTGAAAATCAATACATTCTATATTCCTCAAAATGATGGAAAATATGAGCAAACTATTTAGAAAGTAGAAGACATGTTTATAGTGTGTCATATAGAGTTAAAAAAGGATGGTACTAACACCTATGTCTAGTTGATTTCTATTAAAATAATAGTTCCATGTCCTACATCCAAATGGCTACATTAGTATCCCTTTATGGGAAAACATATAGAACACAAGCGTGCTGGGATTAAGTTAGTGAGCACAAACTGTTAGAACATGAAATGGTGAATGAAATGATGTAGAAGGAAAAAACCATTCAGAAACATATCAAGGAATTTCAAAGTAGACAAAAGAGCTATCTAGTCAATTGTCAAAGAGAACTGGAGTTCAATGTTAGGGACATGATATTCCTCTAAATATCTCAATGGAAGAAGATTATGAAATTTGAGAATAAAGGAAAGATATGCCCCAAGTACATCCACCAGTCCAAGTTTCATGATTGTCACATAGATGTGGTATATTGACCATAACATCCACCTACCATGTCTAAAGTACATGATATCTTCCATGTATCCCTCTTAAGTAAGTACATACCATATCCTTCACATGTACTATCTTCATAGGTGGTATAGTTTGAGAATAATATTTCTTATGAGGATAATATAATGAAGATCTTGGATCCTAGAGATAATGTTCTATGAAACAAGAATACTCACATATTCAAAGTACTATGGAGGAACCCTATGTACGAAGAGGCAACATGCGAACTGCTGGATGTGATTACGGAAATGTACCCTCACCTATTTTCAACATAGAATGTTAAAAAAAATTGATGGAGAAATTTTATAAGTGGGGAAGAACATAAAGACCCCATGTTTTATTATTGGAATTTGGTTCTTATGACTATGTATTATAGTATAATAAAACAAGATTATAAATATAACACAATAAAAACCAAATAAATGATGAATGATCTATATAAAACATATCTTTAGATGCTAAGGAATATATTCCAATTAAATAATAACTTGAACTTTGAAATAATAATGAGACCCTTATGAATAGTAAACCTGTAAATAAATTGTAAACTCAGAAATTAATGTATAAATAAAATGTATCAATATTATTAGAGTCAATATGATATAATTATATCATAGTATAAATAAATAAATATTTTAAAAATTATTAATTAATTGTTGGTATTTTTTAAGCCAGGTATATTTAAGTAAACTTTTATGATCTATTTAATAAATTAAAAGAAAATCTATTTTCATAAAATGTATTTATTAAATGTTATTTTGATGTCTTGTGATTATATGTTAATTTTTTTAGACCTTCATTAATTTTTCAATGTGTTTGAAAAGCGGGTTTAAATTAAAAAAATTTATTTTTCTTGAAAATTATGGTTTAAATTAAAAATTAAATTTATCATATTAAAAATATTATGTTCAAAAAATGGTGTTCATTTTTAAATTTTACACATCAAAAATTTGTTAGGGTTAATGTTTTTTATTTTTCAAAGATACTTAAATTTTTGGTGAAGAGTTAAATACGATATTTTACGGTATACATACATTATAAGTTAAATACACTATTTAATGAGTCATGTTTGATGTAATAACCCTTGGTTTGAAATCACATGATCCAATTAATTTTTTTAGTATATATAATCATCACTATTTATTTCTTGACCAAAATAATAAACTAATGAATTAAATATTGAGAAAACTCCCCTTTCCCCCACTATAAATACCACCCCCGCCACCTCTTCTCCTCACACCTATCAAGACTTGTACTTTGGCCAAATGTTTCTAAAATATCTCTCTAATCCCATATCCCACGTCTTGGAGCTCTTGGTATCATAAAAATACCAAAACCTCTCCCATAAATATGTTCTTAAGTTCAAGGAATCAATAGGTAATACCCTCTTCTGTTTTCTTTCAATTTATTTACAAGTTCCTTTGTATTATTTTCTATCCTCACCCATCCTCATGTAAATGGTGTGATAACTCCAGTACCTTACATGTAATATAATTGTTTTATTATAATTTAATAATTCATTATCATCTATCGTTTCCCCTCCTTTTATACTATAAAAGGAAACACCATCTGAGATGCGTTAATTTATCACATCCAAGGACGACAAGTTTTCATTTTCTGTTACCATAATTAATTATGGTAATGAAACCATTTTTATGGTGGAACCAGACTATAATATATGTATTATACATTATTCATGGTTCTGAAATATTTTTTAACACATTATATTAATTTAGAATGAAAAATTATTTTGTTGTGATAAAAAGATGTCAATTATCCCAAACGGTTATCATTAAAGTCCTATATAATGATTCATCCTCACTCCAAAATAACAAATGAATTTTATAACCACTTAATATTATATATGTTCACTAATAAAATATAACTTCAATTATTTACAACAACTCGCATATTACATGTTTATTCGTACAAGTATATAAGTAAACCGATCATGAAAACCAAGGAAACAAACACTCCCAATCATTTAAAATATACATATTAACCCATATAAAAGGCCATAAATAGACTAAATAAAGTTGTAATAAATCAAATACATGTATAAAGGGTTATAGAATTAATAATTACTTAATATAGTATGATTATCTAGGGCATTATGATCAAGGTAAGAACACCTTTGGACTTAAGGTAAGGGATTCTACCCGAACCTCCATTATTCTTTCAGGTTACTCATTCTCTATTTTTACCCAAAGGAAACTCATTAAGATTTTTATTTAAATATTATAAAAGTTTTTTATTTGTTTCAATCTCATATATCCAAATCCAATCATAATTATATTTCCAGGATATATATGTTTTTAAATGATACCCTTCTCAATTCTTCTTGATAAGCCAGTCCGATTTGTGGGAACTTCCCCTGAATTATTACCCAATTTTAAGTGAAATATTTCATCTATTTTAAGACAATTTTTTTTTATAAAATAATTATTTTTATTATTAAAACCTTCTTGGTTGACTTCTGGTTTTATATAAATCATTATTTTGTTTTCTATTTTAAATTCCCTTAAATATTTTCCATGAAAACCACACTAAAATGTCTTAGTTCGAAAGTTTCTTAAATACAATTTTTACAAGTTATGACTTATATTTGATATAACATGCCATCATATATTCCTATTTTCCCTTATTAATGTTCATGTATTATTTAATCATTTTCATTCATGTACAATTGTATGATACAATAATTTATTAACCTTTATGACATGATACCTACTTCTTTCCACGTGCACCCTTATGTTTATGTTTGATTGATTATGTATGATTATTTTTATGGAAAATGTATTAATGAATATGTTATTATGGATGCACCCAAATATCACTCTAATTTATTGATTAATGTTTAGTCTCATGAGATGTCATGTGCAATAGTCTTAGTGCTTATCCCTCACTCGTGCTCCATGTGCAACACTCTTGATGGTTTTCCTTGACTCATGCTACTCAATGTGCAATGAGCCTTAACTAGTTCTAAAGTCATGTTTTATGTTTCTAACCCATTAACATATTTTATGTTTTAAATTTTATTGTTCCTTATATTCAATCATGTTCTATGCCTTTTTATATCGTTATGCCATGCCTACTTACCCATGTGCTAAAGCTTTTTTCTTATGTTATTTTACATAATGGGATTTTCATATCATCTGTTTGTTCATGTTATCACCATGTTTTCCTATTAATATATATTATGAAAATTATTTTTAGGATCTCTTTATTAATATTAAACAGAGAAATGTTTTTTAGTCCCATGATTTGAGTTTTATGTACCTTGTCTTCAATGACACTAGACTTTATGATCTTTGGATTGTAATTTGATGTTTAATTATTAGTAAAATAATTTAGAGATATGATTAAAATTATAGGGTCACTATACCCAAGGTTTCATAAATCCCCCAAGGTCCCAATCATAATTTTTTAAGAGTAAATATTCAAGGAAAGGGAATTACCCTTCTTCTATTTTCTATTCAAGAAACACTTTTCATATATGTACTCTAAATTTCATGGTTAATATATTATATTAACATATATATCATACAATAACTTAAAAATTATTTTTTTTCTATGGTATAACATTTTCCCCACTATTTTTACCTTTTTTCAAAACCATGTTTTATATACCTTATGCTCAATAATTTTCCTCTAAAAATTTCCCTCTTCTCCTCAAGACATTCTATTTCATTTTATATTTTTTAATACACAATATTATTTCTTTATAAAGGGTATTAAAATATATTTTCTAATTATTTATTTGATTCTGTTTTTTTCATACAAGAAATTTTCATTTCCCTTTCGTCGGTTAAAAATGACCAATTGATGTTGTATTTAAGAACTTTTTGAAAAATCATATTTGTTTAATATGAAACCAGTTTCTTTTATTTTACATGAGTTATTAATGAATTTTTTATTGTGATATTGGTGTATAAAATTATATAAAAACATAAGAATGGTTATACCTTACTATACTCCAATGCATTGGGTAAATAATTTAATCTCTAGAGAGGACATGTTTGATGATAACTTAGTGAATAAATTTGGTACTTTTTATGAAACCTCAGGTAAAAAACAAGTTCATATGATTATTATTGTCTTAATTAAATGTGGTGAAAAAATTTCATGATATGATTAATGTCATTTTATTATTATTTTCCTCATGATCCCCTTCTAATTCTAATATTATATTCCTCATTTTCTCATTGATATTCCCCAAGATCACTTGAAAAATGTTTCCCTTTCTTTCTATTACCATGAAATATGTTCATATTTTTTTGATGTATGCCCTTAGGTTATGAGATGCAATAAATTTACTTAGTATGATCCAATGAATATAATTTTTAATTGGAGTTGATGAATTTTTTAATTTTTCATGTATTATGTCCCTAATTTTCAAGAAACTAAAATTTAAAATGTCCTCTGTTTTGTACCATGAAATGAGATGATTGTATAATAAAAAAAGGGATGATGCATGACATCATTATTATGATGATACAAATCAATGCGCTTGATTTTGAAGATAAATGGAGTGGTAACCGATATCAATTTAGAAGCCAATAAATGAAAAATTTCCTCAAAACCACATCCAATGCTCGAGACACACCTATCGCATCCCGTATAATGTGGAAAACACAAATTCCAACCAATAGGTTCAAATTTCACTATAAAACTCAAGTTAATCAACCTTTTTATGAATTTTCATTTAAGGTTTACAGAATTCACCTTCCAACACATTTCCACAATAACTATGATGTTTTACCATCCAAGTCAGCCTACAAGCATTTGAGTGTCATCATCAAGGTCCATTAAAACTCATAAAAACATGATGTTTAAATTATCAACCACATACAATCACTATAATTCTCTAGAACAAACACTGACATTTATGGACCTGATCACATTGGGTTATCTCAAGCTATCATGATACCAATGTTGATGCTTGAACTCTACATGTCGATGGAGTTACAAAGAAATTGATAGAGGCACCACAAATCTAAGAATAAAACAATATAATGTTAATATTTTATCATTGATTTATACTATTGAACTCTATTGGATATCCTAATACAAGGAACCCACCACATAAACTAATGTCATTCCATTTCCCCAGCTCCACTGTAACCCCAATGTGACATGTTCAGTTCATCATAACTTACCCAAATCCAAAAACTGATGTGATTCCCTCAAGTTGGAACTCAATATACCAAAACCACATAATGATTTCTACAAAACCAACATCTGTTTTTTTCTGAGGTGTCCAAGAATAATTCATATTCCAACATGAGCCTGAATCTCCCACTCAATCTTTAACCACTGAGAAAATAAACCTCAATGTAGACATCCACCTAGACGTTTGCAACCAATTTTCATAAAAACCATCCACTACCCATTCTCCCTAAATATTAAACCAAAAAAATGGATCATCTATCATTTTACTGATATCACTCATAACAATATATGAGCTACCTTTTCTCTACCGTACCTAATCATGGCTCGAGCAAAAATACCCATGTGTAGCCCATCCTAAATGTGATTCCTGAACATTGTCAAACCAACACATTCCTATGTTCCAAGATGAAACACTATTTAAAACCCATTCTTAGTGGATTATGATTTCATTCATTTCACCCATTTATATTTCTATCCAAAATTCAGGTCACCTCCCTCAATGATTATTTGTGTTCTCACCTCGATATGAATAAAATTAAAATTTCTCCATGAGTTCCAAAAATTAAGTTCAGTGACAACCCTATATTCTGATCCTCCCAATCCACATTCTGATCACCCTAGGACACTCTTGACATTATCATTCACCTAGATTAACCATGACATCACCAATGATTTATTGCCAAAGGATTCCTCTTTCATAATGATCTTCCCCCTCTTCACCCAATGTTGTGAGTAACCTCACCAGCATGCATCCAGCCAAAATTTCTATCAATCCTTTTCTTACTTAAGACCATCACTAATACAAAACCCATAATTTCAATGTATGTTATATTGATGATAACTTGATTTTATTCCAAAAAAAAGACTTTTCCCCTTGTTACCCAACCAACGAAACCTAACTCATGACCCAATGGGCCATGTTTCAACCATACTAGTCTCACAAGACCAAATCCACAGCTAATGATTACATTGCATGTCTATTCCATGAAATATAATGCCTCTAAATCTTTAGTTGACCATATATGGAACTAAAATCTCACCAATGTCAAGGCACCCCACATTCCAAATAGGATCACTCATGGACTTCCTCTTCAAAAAATAAGCACTTCACTAATGCTATAAACCACCTCATGAACACTCAATACACAAATTCCATTCCAAAACTGTATGAATCTATAAAAACCTCAAGGCCTATAAACATAATTTATAAACATACCCACCCCCTGTAGCCATAAAAAATAAGGAAACATGAATTTTTCTACACTCATATTATATACCAATTTCACCTTTAGCACTAGGTCCAGAAAATCAAACAAACCTTCCCTCCAAAGATAGATAAAAGACCACAATGCTATCAAATAATGAAAATCCATGTTCAAAACCAATAAATGAATTTATATTCATATTTTTCATGCCTAATTTCAACTCATGTTCATTGATCATAACCCTAAAGCACCTACTATTTCTTCCTATCACTAAAGAAAACAAAACCATAATCCAACCCCTATCACTATTTTCCATCACAGAAAAACACTAATCAAATAAGGTACCAAACTTTTATAGAGGCCTATTGCTATCCAAAATACTCCAAAGGTAAGTGTCTCACTATGTTCACTAGGTCAATCAATCAAGATTCATGAAAAAAATTATAAAGGTCACAACTCATGGGATACATCAGATGAACCCATCTTAAAGCCACCCATTATTACAATCCAAGATTCCCAATATGGGGTCTTAAACAATAGAAATCATACATGATTTTTTCTCAATCAAACCACATCAACTAATGGGTCAAAAAAAATAGTCGGCATCAATTTTTTACCCACTCCTCCAAGGATCTTGAAACACAAAAACTAAGAATCTCATGCCAAACCATCCACTCACAATGTATTGATCCTCAATGATCATCAATATATTTGAAAACTCCTTTGAGAAACAAAACACACCCATCCTAAGGTCCATAACCAATGACATTTTCCTAGATGACCTGATTCAATAAAATATCATTGGAATATTCAGTTTAGTAGTGATCCATTCTATGAAATGTAGGAAAACAACATATATGTTGTTAATGGTACATTAAATAATCAAACATATACCCACATTATCCCGAATGGGTTCATTATTTAGTCATTTTACTACCCTTTCTAACCTCTCAGGGTTATTTTTTATCCCTTTATGATGGAAACATATCAACGTTTTCCCCATGAGATATGCATGTCTTTCCACCTGAATAAAATGTACAAGTACAAGACAACCAAACTGAGTATAATTACAAAAATTAGTTATTTGGGAAATTTCCATAGGATTAGTTTTTTCACATTAAATAGTATATCCTCAGTTGTCAGTAAAAAAGCTCACAGTAGTTAGCCTATATCAAGTGAATCCTATGTTAATAACATGGTGTAAATGATTCCTTTTTTCCTCTATATGACAATAGTCAAATCCAATCCTCAACATAATTCTAGTAGGATAAGATATGAAAAAATAATCTTAAACCATAAATCTATAATTCTATCTACTTCAAAAAAATGTGAATATAGTATTAACTATAAGAGCACAATAATAGAACATCAATCCCATTCCAATGATAACTTGGACCTCTATCAGAAAGGGTGTCCACGAAGCACCGGTCTAGGATTCATCACAGCCCCAAACACAACCTAATCCTTCTATCTATCTAATCAAGGAAATAAAAAAATGGGTTTGATACCATTTTGTAACATCCTTTCCCCCATACCATGGGTTGAAGCATGGAACTATGGCTTCTACTATACTAAAGGTATATCCTTAAATTTTCCAGAGGTTGTTGACTAGTTTTGATGGTATTGAGATGTATTGTGGGGAGACTATACCACATGAATTAGAGTTCAAATTCACAAATAAATATAAAAATATAACAGAAACTAGCGTATACAAATATAATTAATAAAATATAATATTAAAAATAAAATATAATGCTGACATTTGGCATATAAAATAAAAACCACTAAGGTAATACCATGAATATACAAGAAAAAAGAAAAAAAATATGAGCCCCTCAAAAATTTCTGAACCAAATCACATCCCAATATATGAACCCAATAGATCCCTCATGTATAAACATTAATATCCTGAAAGGGAGCCACAACCAAACCTATTTTTGAAATAATATGTGGATACTACTTGAGTATTTTAGTGAAATAGTGGCACAAGTAGGGTGTGGGTATGACTTGGTAGGCCACCACTAACTGTGTCCTTAACATAGGAAGTCTATGTAAATAGTGATTGAATAGGTTCTCAATGTGAAAAGATAAATATATTACCATTAAAAATATTCAAAATTGAAACATAAAAAAATGTTGAACATAATGGACACATTCACGCCAAGAATGGTACAAACCTACACTAGCTAGTTCCATGGTTTCTATGAACATGATGTGAACTCTGTGCCAACGTTATCACTCTTTACCTAGTTGAATATAAATATAATGTTTTTAAAATGGTGTAATATTGTGGGAAATATACCCACCCACAGATCCCTACATCCCTGGGGTCCATGTTCAGTCTGATTTTACTATCACATGCATACCCTAGGGGCCATGATCACCACAGGTTAAGCACAAGTGTGCCTCTATCCTTTAGGGATTGTGTTCATCCCTGGTTAAGTAAAATTTCATCATGTACAATGAGGAACTTCATTCACCCCTAGGTAAATCATTATATACCATGAATTTATTAGGGTTCATTTTCAACACAGTTAAACATTAAGGGAAACCACAAAAATATAGACATATTAATAATACTAAAACTAAAAGATATTTAACACATGAAAAAATAATAAAATTTCTATTTTTGTTCTGAAAACCATTCCATTTTCCATTTTCCAAAAAACATTATAAGGATGATTTCTGAAATCTAGGAAAAATCACCATTTCCAATACCAATCCATTAATAAAATTTATAAACCATTTTAAATACCATTTCAAAAGTTAATTTCCAAAACACATTTCAAAAATAATTTACTAATTGATTCCCCCAATAAATACTTCATGAGGAAATTGAATTTACCATCCAATGACCCATTTTTATTTGAAAATCAAATTCCATTCTAGAAGATATAAGTCATTACAAATTAAAATATACGTCTAAATATTAATGGTTTTGAAATTTTATTTCACAACCATAAATTAAACTAATTTCACTCTCTTAATGAAAAGAAATAGTTTATTCATTTCCCATATTGATTATTTAATTTTTAGATAGTCATGTATTTCCAAGAATGTTTGGATACATGACACATAATCAAGGTTCATAAAAGGAACTGTGTGTCAGTTTTATGTACCACTTACCTTATTTGAAGATTTATGACTAACTCATCATGGGACGACTACTCTATTAGGGACTTCTAGGCCTCATCAAATCTATCAGAAACCCATGTCAACCACCTGGGTACTCATCTAAATACAAATGTAACTAATTAATTAATTATACTCAGTATAATTAATTAATTAATCCCAAATAAACTCATTTTTAATCTATACAACTCACTAGTAATCTAACGATCACTGGTTCTTCAAGCAACATGGTGGAAAAAACCCTTTAAAAACCTATAAACCTATACTAAGGCTAATACGCACCCTAAAACAACAATTCCATAATAAATTTAATTTTAATTTGAGAAAAACTCAATAAAAACAAAAGGAAAAACATTCTTCTATTGAAACACCAATAAACCAGGTGTAATATGAGTCTCGAAAGACCCTTATCTAAGGCTAATAAAAGCCTAATAAAAGTCAGTAAATTCTTCAATGATCTGGTGGAATCACCCATAAAAAAGATAAGTATATGGGAAATTAAAAATAAGGGTATAGATGATCAAAAAATGATAATGTAAGTTGAAACAAAATTCAATGAAATATTGTATTAATCCACTAAAAATCATTTTAAAAGTGGATTCGTCTAGTGGATCTTTTCACTAGCAACAAAAACCCACTAGTCATGGGTTGTAGGGTACAACCCTGCCAACTTGAAAAATATACTGAGCATCCTTGCTACACTTGAAAACATCCATATCCTAAAACATAATTTAAAACCCATATTTAGGTGTTTAATACATTATAAATATTTTTCAAATCTCGGATCAAATCGTTTTCCAACAACTAATGGAAAATTTTAAATTCCCTTAAATTTACAAACCCTCTCTATGAGTTTCAATGCTAGATGAAATGTTTTTTTTTGGAAAGGTTGATTTACACACTCGTATTTTAATGCATGTTTGTAAACAATTTCAATGATTTTAAATGGATTGTAAATTATAATTACTATATAATTCATTTTTTTATTAAAATATGCAGAAAATGAAATTTATGCATTAAAATAAGTTTAAATTTGTTATTTAGTATTTACTTATTTTGATAATATTTAGTGATAATTTATCTTAATGGTTTAACATTTTTCAGATATAAAAATTGAGAAGTCCCATGGTTATCCCTCACCCATGGGCTACAAGACACATAAATAGCTCTACTAGTTTGGACGACCATGCTTCCTAGATGAGAGAATTCCCAAATAATTGGGACACTAGGCCACACGGGGACATCATCCTCATGCATCGCATGGACCATGGGGAGTAGGGGTGGGACAAAGCTATTGTGGTGCACACATGTGAGGTGTATCCCATGTTTATGTGTGATGTGTATCTGAGATCCCACCGCTGGGTAGAATTCTGATCTGAGACACACACAAATATCATAATACATATATTTTCCACCTACCACATTTTGGATGTGGGATAATGATTTAATTTGTTCTTTTAATTTTAACCAAAATGGATCTGCTCCGATTATTCTCACATGCCACATCCTTATACACCTTAGCTCTTCCCTCTCCGCAGATCGACACTACCAGTCGCCGCCACCACTTCCAATCATGTCACTAAGAAACACTATTTCTGTCAGTTGAGAAGCTCAACTCAAGTTGTAGAACTGCCCTCATGGATCCAAATCACCATGAACCATCTAAAAGACATTAGATGACCTCATCTACACCCACTTTAAAGGAATCCAAATCCCCTATTACAACATGATATCCACCCAACAACTATAAAGGATGGGTAAAAAGAAGTAATCCTTTCATAACATTGACAAACCTCATGAACCCTCACCACATCACCCTTGAAAATAAATGAAATTCATGAACCAGATAAGAGTGTGCTTCCCTATTGAACTATGCTAAAATAATAAAGTAAAACACTGATATTTGTGGGGGATTTTCCAAAAAAACTATTTTCAAACGATCAAGATCTATATTAAAAAATAAAGGATCCTTGACCATAGAATACCAAAGGGTAATTTCACCCCATAAATAAAGGGGATTTATTCCTATACAACAGGGTTGGAACTATTTGAGTAGGGCTCTAATGTGGCTATATTCTTCCATTATTTTTCATTAGTTTTCTTCTTCTATATTTTTTGTCATTATTTTCTTTTAATTTCAATAATGTAATTCATCCATGAATTTTTGTATTTGAATTTGTTTCTTATTCCACCAAAATATATTCACCTATTATTGTTATTCATTTTTTCTTCTTCTATTTTCAAATTGTTTCATTCCTCCACTGTTTTATTT
This sequence comes from Viscum album, assembly GCA_963277665.1. Classification (NCBI taxonomy): domain Eukaryota; kingdom Viridiplantae; phylum Streptophyta; class Magnoliopsida; order Santalales; family Viscaceae; genus Viscum; species Viscum album. The sequence goes on along the minus strand of OY728159.1, from coordinate 1,139,713,008 downwards.
TTTATTTTCCCTTTTCTATTTTATTTTATTGATTTGTTCTCTCTCTCTCTCTAGTATTTTAATTTTTTTTGATTCCATGTATTTTTATTATGTTCTCATTCAATTCTATTTTATTTTATTATTATCTCCCTCATATTATTTTTATTCTCATTTTATATTATCCATTGTGACCTTTTACCCTTGATAATGTGCGGCTAACCGAAGGTTTGGACCAAGGTAAGTAATTTTTGTCTCCAAAATTATTTTCTTAAATTATTTATGTTTTATTTTATGTTTGTGTTATATTAGAGTGACATTCACATGTGTGGTAATTGTATACCATTTTAAGAAACTCAATTATAAATTAATTATTTCATTTTAATATTTTTTGACCCTTATATTGGACATAATATCTTCACATGGTGGAGTTGGGTAGTTTAATTGATAAAATGAAATATGATGGAGCTAGGTCTTGGAAGGTTTGACCATCTCGATTTATGTGTGTCAAAAACCTTTATTGTAGGAGGAGTTGGAATTTATTTTTCTTTATGAACTAAAAATTTAACACCTAATAAATAAAATAATAGTGATTCTTTTAGGATATTTTATAATTGGATTATCATACTGAATTTAAACAACTACCCAATGAATGATAGAACCCTAAAACCACACCATAAAGGACAAATACTTTATTCACTATATTTCTCTCCATGTTGGTATATTTAATCATTTCATTTATTTTCCCAAATTCCATTTTTTCAGAAAATAATTTAAAATAAATATGAATTAATTCTTTGGTAAAATTTAATTGGAAAATAGAAAACTATGAAACTCCTCAAGTGAGATGAAACTAATCATAGATTGTGATACACTGATTTTTTTAGATGTTTTCTTTTTCCATGATTCACTATTGGAATTGGACAAAAATGGATCCACTTTTATGGAGCTATTTATTAGTTTACTTTACCTTTCATCTTTTACAAAGTGGAATGTTTTTTAATGCAATTATAAAATAACAACAACTATAAAAAATTATTTTTCCATTCTATTTTTAAAATATCAATTCTTTAATTATGGATGAATTACCCACATGTACAACAAAAAACAGACTAAACTAATGAGGTCCTATAAAAAATGAATTATGCTCTTATGGTACATGTTTTTTGTATTCTAAATTTCATATTGATATGTTTACCACCACATGAATTGATGGGTATACTTGATCAACTCTAAACATACTTGCACAGACTAGAGGATAAAGAGGAAGTAACATTAGAGTTTTATACATTATCAAAGGAAATACACATGTTTGATGACCAAATAAAGGACCGTAAACATCCCAAACATTGGTAGATATAGATCTAATATGTCCATGATGAGAAATAGTGGATTCATGACAAAGAATACTTTTCTGCTAAGCTGCAGGAGGGAGATAAAAAAGACTTATACAATATATAAAATGAGTATGAGGTAAATAATAGTCTCCCAATTAAATAAAAAGTAGAATATTCACCACCATTTAATAATGTAATATTTATAGAATAAAACACCACCATGTTATTTTAATTTTATGTGAAAACGGTGGTTCCTGTCTACCCTTTCCCATCCAATGAGATCCATCTTCAAGAGGCACTCACCACTGAATAAGAGATCGAATATAAACCAAATAAAGGAGTTGAACTTATCTTAAATTATATCTCATTTGATTGTTTTCAATTTTAATATATTATTAAATTCAACTATTTTTCATTTTATGATTTATCCAGACAATATTTTTCCTTATTGGAAGTTAATGAAGAAGATAATGAACCTATCTAGGAACACGTTTAACATCGAACACTATATTAATATGCATTAAATGAAGTGCTTGAGGAAATCCAAGTGGAATATCCCAAATATAATACGACAGTGGGTGATCATATTGAAAAGAAGAATATTAATTTTAATTTCAAATGTTAAAATTTTGTCCAATTTAAAATACATAATGAAATACCATTTTAAATTTCAATTCAAGTATTCTATTTTGGGATGATAGTGGATAACAAGGAGATTATTTCACATGTATCCTTAAATGAGGATGATCAATACATCATCCTACCCCCACCATGTTTATTATAACTAATTTTGAATCTGATTGATTCAGTATGCTCTATCCAAGGACTATTCTTTATAAAAAGGGAAGAATTTCAAGCTTGGAAATTACAAATGTGGAGCTCCAATTCCAAGATTAACCTCCCAACATCAAACTATGAATAATAACTTGTACTTTTTTATAAAGGTATTAAAAATAAAAGACCCACATGGGAAATTAAACTCAGTATTATATTTCTATTTTCTTTTGATGAATTTGTTTTTCAATTTCAATCGTAGGATTAGTTCAGGATGTATCCTATTCCCCATATTATTTTTGATCTTAAATGACATGATCTTAATGCTTATATTATTAATTATATTTTATTGGTACATAATGGAATAAATTATACCCCATAAAAAATTAAATGACGTAGAATAAATCCTAATTTTAAAAGAGAGTTCAATTTTATGTTTATCTTCTAATCTCCAAAAATTTCACTGAGTTCAGGATTTGAGATTGAAACTGGAATTTTCATTCCCAGGATTGATAATTTATGTATTTGAAATATCTTAAAAAAATTAAGTTCCCTTTATCCCATGTGAATACTTGTTTTAGATTTAATTTTTAATTATTTTTAATGGGTAAAGTGGAGAACTGAATTATTAAAGTGAATCATGAATATTTAATCAAGGACTCCTGATTGGAGGGAGTTGGTTTATTCATGTAAATGGAATTTACATATCATTCTCGTACTTTTAATTTAAGAAATTAATGTGAATTAATTTTCTTTTATTATCCATTCCATGATTTATTATCCATTATCATATGTTCCATTCCTTAGAGGATTTCAGGAGAATGTGTTATATACTTTATATTGAGAATATTTCATGAATGATCTTGGGACATGTTGTGATGACCCAAAATTATATAAATAAAATTTCCCTTCTTATAATTATGTTATAGAGTATAAAACACATAAAAATAACATAGAGAGCACAATACACACTTTATAAATTAATAATGAATGAAAAAAATATTTTTTAGATAATAAGGAATCTAGGAAAATTGAATAGTTACATAAACTATGGAATAGTAATGCGACCATTAGTAATAGTAAAATGAAAAATATAATTTTAAACTCACCAATTAACTTATAAATAATTTTTAGGCATATTATAAATGAAAATATGGTATAATTATATAATAATATAAGTAATTAAATGTTTTTAAAATGATAAATTATGTATTAGTATTCTTGTGACACATAAATGTTTATTTAAAATTTTAAAATTAATAAAATAATTTAAAAGAAAACATATTTTCATAAAATATAATCATAAAATAATATTTTATCATCTTATTATTATTATATAATTTTATGAGACAATAATTAAAATTTTAATGTTTTATAAAATCAGGTAAAATTTTAAAATCAGCATTTTTTTAATAAACGATGAATTTATTTAAAAATTAAATATCTCATATATGGAAAAATATTTTCATTAAGTGGATTTCATTTATAAATTATACTCATCAAAAAATGGTTAGGATTAATTTTGGTATTATTCTAAAATAGTTTAATTTTTTGTTTATATTGAAATATGGTAACTTACGGTATACGCTAAATACATGAATTATTGATTCATGCTTCATGTATGGTTTATGTAAGTCCAATTGGTTTGAAATTATATGCACTAGTTACTATACACAGTACTAGTAATCTACACTATTCATAGTCTTAATTCAAAATAATAAGATAATGAATAAAACAATAAAAAACACCCCTCTCATCCTCTATAAATAACACCCCTTCTCCACACCCCAAAAAAATCCTTTGAGTTTGTCTAAATTCTACCCAATCCATTCTAAATCATGGCCCATGTGTTTAAGAGCCTTTTTATATATAAAAATATGTTCCCTATTTTCTATTGTGGTTCTCATGGTGTTCAAATTGATGAGGTAAAATCCCTTTCCATTATCTTTTAATTTCTTTTGTTTTCTAATTTTTTTTATTATGTACTCACCTCCACATATTCAAGTGGCGTGATAACCCCAGTTTATTTTATATAATGGATTTTTTTTAAAATGGATAAAACCATTGTTGTAACACCCCGAGATTTTATGAAAAATATTATTTCAATTTCATTAATGTCTTGTGTTGTATTCTACACCAAGATTACCTTGCGCTATACACAACACCGTATTAGCTTGCAGTATACGCAACACTATTCTTGGACCGTGTTACACACAATTTTGATAATAGTTATTCTACGCAACATTGAGTATATACATATATATATATATTAAATGTATAAATGAAATATGTTTGGATTCTGTTATACGAAACAACGAAGGATTCTTTCACAACACGTAACCCTGACTTGGCTTGCATTACACGCAATCGCGACCTTCCTCGATAGCGTGTGTTGTACGCAATACCGGGTTTTAATAAACAATGATATATTATTATAATATTGTCATGAACTAGCCTTTATGAATAGTATTAACTAAATTTTGAATTTTATAACATTATTATTCATCTCACGTATTTTCTAGAACATGGTATAAGAACAAAATAAATTTTTCGGGTAAAATAAGTATTTTTCAAAAAATGCAGTTTTGCCGCCTTTTGATGGCACACCCACTTTAAATATAGTTTTTGACATGTTTATATGTTCAATTTGACAAAATAAAATTCTTCTTTTTAATCAAGATGTAAGAATTTACATCAGATAAAGTTTTGATATTTTTCCGATAACTTTCATATTTTAATGAATAGTAAAAACACACTATATTTTAATTAAAAACAACTTTTTTCATCATAATATATTATGTGGTTAAATTATAATATTGAATGGTTTTAAAGTATAAATAGAATATATTTTTACCATTTAATATAATGTATGTCATTAGCATTGATTTTACCTTGAATTCGTAGGTTAAATCAATTCAATCTTTTGCAATGTTTTAAAGAAAAACCCGTTTTCATTCGACAATGGGATTAATTTTAATTTAATTTCTGCAACTTATGTGTATTGAATTTTAAAAATTGGATTTCATATTTGGAATCAGTGGGTCCAAATTATGTTAATAGGCTACTTTTTATTTTTGGGAATTATGAATAGTAACTACGGTAAATTTTATTTACCATAGTTAAAGGTAAATCGGGTAATTAAGGGTAAATATAATATTATAAAATTACCCTAACATATGCCAAAATTCAATTTGATGGATAAAAGTAAACCCATATCAACTAAGGGTCGGATTAGATTCATTTTATGGACTTTTGATAATGAAAATAATTTAATTATTATTAAAACCAAAGAAAGTGACAACATGTCACTTTCTTAAATCTTATAAGTATAATAATTTTAACTTAGTGATAAACATCATAAAACTTCGAACATGAATAGTATTCAGAAATCTAACAAAATTATATACATCATGAGAATTTATTTAGAATTTTTTGGGATTAAATAGTTATCATTAATTGTGACACAATAGTGATGCAGAAATTATTTATCTAGTGAAAAATCAAGAATATAATTTTTATTAAACTAATAGTGACCATAAAAGGCACAAAACCCTGACCAAAACTTATTGGTCATGTAAATGGAAACTATAATCATCCAATGGTCGAATATTTGACCATTTGGAGTCTTATACAAGCAATTATGACACTTATATTATTTTATTTTAAATGATGCCAAAGTTGTCACCTTCATAATTTAATAAATATAACAATTTAAATATTGTGATTTTAAGATGATAAATTCGAGTGAAAGTATTATTGTGAAAGGTAATATATTTATCTTCATCATAGGATTTTATTTTAAATTTTTATGCAACAAATAAGTGTATTAAAAAATTATACAAAAATGATGTAGTAATTATTTTATTAAGAGATAAACAAAATAAATGGTTTTAAAAATAATAAAATAGATATTATATGAACTATTTAATGTGATCCACTAATTTTATAGATACATATGACCTATTATTAAAAAATTAAAGCTTTTATTTTGAACATATCTTCTGTATATATTTTATTTAAATTCAAATAAATGAATAGTGTCAAAATTGACACTATTGTTATTTTATAAAAAATAACATATTATAAAATTGTTTAAAAATCACAAAAATATTTAAAAATTATAAATTTAAATTTATATGGTCTATAATGTTATAAAGTAAACAATTATGGAAAATTCACAACAAATAAGTAATTATTTGTTATAATTTAAAATTTAGAATTTTATTACCACAAATAAACTTAAATAGATTAAATAAGGATAAATCAAAATGATAAGGTCTAAAATAAAATCCAAACATGTCTAAATTTGATTGGTTGATGAGATTACAAACCTATCTCATCTAATCTTCGAATATGAGTCATTTTTGGAGGTTTTTAAGTGGTGTTAGATTTATTATAAATTAATATTTTTAAGAATTCCAAAGGTGCCCCTCTCCTCCCTTATAAAAGGGCACCTCCTCCCTCTCTTCCTCACACAACTTTGAGCCTTCAAGCTCAGACAAACCCTTCCAAATTCTCTTCTCCACTTCCCTAGAAACATCCTAGAGGTTCTGGTCTTCCTCAAAGACCAATTTTAGTGCCCTAAGAGGAGGTCTCAAAAAGGCGCTTCAAAGAAGAGGAGGTTCGGACACTTATGAAGCAAATCAGACCTAAGGTAAGGGAAATATCACAATCTCATTTTTATCCGAGATTGTTTATACTTTGGTATTTACTGGGGTGTATTTTATCATCCACATCCATGTTTCCTCAATATGTAATATTATTTCCATTCACCTAAAATTGTTTAAATCCTATTTTACCCTTCGGTGAGTTTTTAGTAAAAGATATGAAAGGAATCTTTTGTCGTTTTTCGTTAGAGGTACTTTTTGACTTTTCCGACAAAAGTACGAGAAGAATGTTTTTTTAACTTATACGGAATGAATGGATTTTTAAAACATTATTTCCAAGAATCTTCCTTAAAAAATTTTCAAGTTTATTTTTAATCAACTTCTTTTAGTTTATAATTGTATGACATGTTAAGAAAGGAAAAGTGTTTTTGAAGTCGAAAGGATATTTTCCTCAAGAATGAAGTTCAAGTGTTTTGTCAAAATTATTTTCCATCTAAGATAATAAAGGGTTCTGTTTTTATCCCTATAATTACATTCATTTGATTATGTTGTGATGGAATTATTTTTATGAATTCCTTTATTATATATGAATTGTTTTATGATGTCATGATGTTTAAGATTCCAATTTTTATTACATGGATTATGCAATGATGTATGATTTATGATTTTGTGGAACACATAAGAATGGTATCATTATGAGATGGGTGGGACCTATATCTCCCTCCAATGCATTGGGTAAAGATTTTATATCTCATGAGATAGACATGGCTGGAATGGTAGGTTATACCGGTTCAGTGAAACAGGACTAAAACGAGGGTGACTCGGTTCAAAAAGGGACTTTGTCCACTAAGATAGTCTTGGCAATGAGTCTTGACTAACAAGAAATGATTCTCTATGATTATGTGTGTGTGCCACAAAGTTTCATGTTTTAAGTTATGATTATTGGATTTTCATTTCACTACTAAGATTTATCCCATGTTATGAAATTATGCTCTCTTTTGCAGGTTAAGATGTCCAAAATGTTATGTTCTTATGAATATGATGTGATTGATATTTCTTTTTTTTACCCTTACTGAGCATTTGAGCTCACCCTTTTATGTTTTCTTTTCCCCAGGATATAAAGTAAGGTTTTAGGAAAAAAAAGGAAGATCTTTATGGGAGAGGTTGAAGATCTTTCACCACGATTAGAAGATTATATTCCGAGTTTCCAAAGACACTAACCTATTATGGTCCTTGTGTGTGTGTTTTTGTAATGTACTTAGTATTCCGCAAAAGTAATGTAATGTACATGTACATCAAGCTTCGGGTCTCTACAGTTGGTATCAGAGGAAAGGTTTAGTCAACCTTTGGAAACTAGGATGCGAGAACTTTAGTGAGATCCCTAGAGATATTTATAAGGTTTGTCTAGGGATGTCCCTAAGGATAAGTATACGTATAGGATACAGACCTATAACTACGGTAACGATCTTAGAATTTAACCTAAGAAGTTAGATATTGAGGATACTCCCCCTTTATAATGTTGTTTTCCCTAGCATGATTTTTGCCTCTCACACTATTCTTTTTGGGTTTTAGACGATGGCTGGAACCCGAAGGAACCGTGTTGATCAATGCAATGGAAAATGCAATGATTGTCCTCCTGAACAAACAAATGTTATGGGAGATGGAGTGCAAAATATTATTTCTATACTTACACAAGCTATGAATCATTCTGGCCTTCCAAATGAGTAGAGAAGGGAACAATATTCTATTGAGTCCTTCATGAGGCAACGTCCACCTTCTTTCAGTGGGACTTCTGATCCACTTGTTGCTGAACAATGGATCCATACCACTGAAAAGATATTTTCAGTTCTTCAATGTTCTGAACATGATAAAGTCATCTTAGCAGTATATCGTTTGGAAGGTGAAGCTGATAAATGGTGGAATATTATCAAGAATACGAGGCCAAGAGATGAAATTGAGTCCATGGAATGGGAAGAGTTCAGGAACTTGTTTTTCAGTAAGTACTTCCCTCGTATTCTTCGAACAAAGATGGAAAAGGTGTTTCTTGAGCTGAAGCAGAAGGATGATGAATCTATTGTTATATACGAATCGAATTTTACAAGACTTGCAAGGTATGCATCTGGCATGATCATCCAACCTGAATGTAAAGTTGATCGATTTTTCAGTGGCTTAAAACCAAGTCTTCGAAGGGCATTGGCTATAAGAGACTTCAGTAGCTATAAAGAAATTGTGTGTTGTGCTATCAAGGTAGAAATAGAAGTTGGTGTTACATATCCATCTCATGGTTTTGACAAGAAACGAAAGATGGAGTTCAAGGAGAAATCTCAGAATAATGGTGAAAAGAAGATGAATGTTTCCTTATGCTCAAAGTGTGGAAAGAAGCATGGTGGAGATTGTCTTAAAGGGACTAGAAAATGTTTTAAGTGTGGAAAATAAGGTCATCTAGTAGCTGAGTGTCGAGGTAATGGAAAAAGGGTTTCTAATGATGTGAATAAAGAAAACACTGTAGAGAATGCACCACCAAAACTTCAATGCTTCAAGTGCAAGGAAATGGGGCATTATGCTAATAAATGCCCTAATCCAAGGGTTAGTGATGATCAACATGAGCAACCACTTAAGGCAAAGGACAAAGGAAAGTCACATGCGATCACTATTGGCGATGTTGAATATGACAACAATGTGGTGGAATGATTAAGTGTTTATGTAATGGGATTCCAAAATAATGTTGTATATAGTATCGTGGAATATTGGAATATTTATGTTTTGGTCTATTGTGGTTTTCAATAATTTTATGGTACCGGTAACCATGAAAAGTGATTGAGACATTTTTGGTAAACAGATGATATGAGCATAATGAAGGGATAAGAAGATAATGAGATGTTTGATTGTATTCATGAGCTCATGATTGATATAAGGACTAAGTGATATCATGGTTTGAGTATATAGAATTTTGAGGATTTTGGTATGTGAAAAGTGTTAACTTTTAACTGCATTCATGTTTTCACTAAGGTTCAATGGGTATTAATTCTTCAAGAGAATACATGATTAAGGTATTCACATGTTTTTAATTTGACAAACAAGATATATCTTATGATATATGGGGGATAAATGATGGCATTCACGTGATTATTCTGTGACATTTCATGTAATCATTTTCTTTATACTATGATCTTGGACGGAAGTATTTTAGATAAGCCTAAAGATTAGAATGGATTATGTTGGACATAAGTTAGGATAAAACGTTTTTCGATATTATTGATGGGATTTTATAGTAATATAGCTTTAGAAAAAGGACAACCTACAGGACGGGCGACAGCCCATCGCGTCGGACAAGGCTGTGGGAATCGAACCCACAACCGAAGTGCGACTGGACTTTATCGCCTACCACTGGCATACAGGAAGTCCCTGTTTAGTAGAAACTAGTTTTATTATATTAAGCAGTATGATATATGAAGTATAAGTCCATTTTAGGAACCATATATGATTAATCTCACTATAGAATGACTTATGTATATTTAATAACTTTTTCTAACCTTTTTTTTGAGACAGATGGAATGACCCGTCATTCTATCACATGATCTTCTTACACTTCACGAATAACAAATTCAACTTCATTTATTTAAGAGATGAAGTGGAAATTGTTCAAGGCACGAACAACAGTGAGATTGTACCAAAATAAAGTAAGTATTTATTCTAATTCAAATTCTTCAACTTTAGGGAAACGATCTTGAAAACCAAAAATGTTGTCCTAGTGCTCTTATATTAGATTAATCAGATGGTACCTTAGATCGTCACAAATTTATGGATTGGTGATTGTTGGCTTTTCCATAGCCATGATCTATACCACTCTCCATCAGAACATGATGGTTAGATTTTCTTCCATGTCCATATTTTCACCTATGTTCTCCTATTTGGATACCCAGTGATTAGTTAACTTGGGTAACCATAACGTTTTATAATTTTGTTTTTAAAGATAAGTTTTGGTATTCCTTTTTACGATGTGGGTTTTTATCAAAGAAACTTTCAAATAGTAAACCATTTATAACCCCGACGAATTTTGAGGGCGAAATTCATTTTAAGGGGGGTAGAATGTAACACCCCAAGATTTTATGAAAAATATTATTTCAATTTCATTAATTTATTGTGTTTTATTCTACACCCAGATTACCTTGCGCTATACGCAACACCGTATTAGCTTGCAGTATACGCAACACTATTCTTGGACCGTGTTACACACAATTTTGATAATAGTTATTCTACGCAACATTGAGTATATATATATATATTAAATGTATAAATAAAATATGGTTGGATTCTGTTATACGAAACAACAAAGGATTCTTTCACAACACGCAACCCTGACTTGGCTTGCATTACACGCAATCGCGACCTTCCTCGATAGCGTGTGTTGTACGCAATACCGGGTTTTAATAAACAATGATATATTATTATAATATTGTCATGAACTAGCCGTTATGAATAGTATTAACTAAATTTTGAATTTTATAACATTATTATTCATATTACACATTTTCTAAAACATGGTATAAGAACAAAATAAATTTTTCGGGTAAAATAAGTATTTTTCAAAAAATGCAGTTTTGCCACCTTTTGATGGCGCAACCACTTTAAATATAGTTTTTGACATGTTTATATGTTCAATTTGACAAAATAAAATTCTTGTTTTTAATCAAGATGTAAAAATTTACATCAGATAAAGTTTTGATATTTTTCCGATAACTTTCATATTTTAATGAATAGTAAAAACACGCTATATTTTAATTAAAAACAACTTTTTTCATCATAATATCTTATGTGGTTAAATTATAATATTGAATGGTTTTAAAGTATAAATAGAATATATTTTTACCATTTAATATAATGTATGTCATTAGCATTGATTTTACCTTGAATTCCTAGGTTAAATCAATTCAATCTTTTGCAATGTTTTAAAGAAAAACCCGTTTTTATTCGACAACGGGATTAATTTTAATTTAATTTCTGCAACTTATGTGTATTGAATTTTAAAAATTTGATTCCATATTTGGAATCAGTGGGTCCAAATTATGTTAATAGGCTACTTTTTATTTTTTGGGAATTATGAATAGTAACTACGGTAAATTTTATTTACCATAGTTAAAGGTAAATCGGGTAATTAAGGGTAAATATAATATTATAAAATTACCCTAACACATGCCAAAAATCTATTTGATGGCTAAAAGTAAACCCATATCAACTAAGGGTTGGATTAGATTCATTTTATGGACTTTTGACCATGAAAATAATTTAATTATTATTAAAACCAAAGAAAGTGACAACATGTCACTTTCTTAAATCTTATAAGTATAATAATTTTAACTTAGTGATAAACATCATAAAACTTCAAACATGAATAGTATCCAGAAAGCTAACAAAATTATATACATCATGAGAATTTATTTAGAATTTTTTGGGATTAAATAGTTATCATTAATTGTGACACAATAGTGATGCAGAAATTATTTATCTAGTGAAAAATCAAGAATATAGTTTTTATTAAACTAATAGTGACCATAAAAGGCACAAAACCCTGACCAAAACTTATTGGTCATGTAAATTGAAACTATAATCATCCAATGGTCAAATATTTGACCATTTGGAGTCTTATACAAGCAATTATGACACTTATGTTATTTTATTTTAAATGATGCCAAAGTTGTCACCTTCATAATTTAAAAAATATAACAATTTAAATATTGTGATTTGAAGATGATAAATTCGAGTGAAAGTATTATTGTGAAAGTTAATATATTTATCTTCATCATAGAATTTTATTTTAAATTTTTATGCAACAAATAAGTGTATTAAATAATTATACAAAAATGATGTAGTAATTATTTTATTAAGAGATAAACCAAATAAATGGTTTTAAAAATAATAAAATAAATATTATATGAACTATTTAATGTGATCCACTAATTTTATAGATACATATGACCTATTATTAATAAATTAAAGCTTTTAGTTTGAACATATCTTCTGTATATATTTTATTTAAATTCAAATAAATGAATAGTGTCAAAATTGACACTATTGTTATTTTATAAAAAATAACATATTATAAAATTGTTTAAAAATCACAAAAATATTTAAAAATTATAAATTTAAATTTATATGGTCTATAATGTTATAAAGTAAACAATTATGGAAAATTCACAACAAATAAGTAATTATTTGTTATAATTTAAAATTTAGAATTTTATTACCACAAATAAACTTAAATAGATTAAATAAGGATAAATCAAAATGATAAGGTCTAAAATAAGATCCAAACATGTCTAAATTTGATTGGTTGATGAGATTACAAACATATCTCATCTAATCTTTGAATATGAGTCATTTTTGGAGGTTTTTAAGTGGTTTTAGATTTATTATAAATTAATATTTTTAAGAATTCCAAAGGTGCCCCTCTCCTCCCTTATAAAAGGGCACCTCATCCCTCTCTTCCTCACACAACTTTGAGCCTTCAAGCTCAGCCAAACCCTGCCAAATTCTCTTCTCCACTTCCCTAGAAACATCCTAGAGGTTCTGGTCTTCCTCAAAGACCAATTTTAGTGCCCTAAGAGGAGGTCTCAAAAAGGCGCTTCAAAGAAGAGGAGGTTCGGACACTTACGAAGCAAATCAGACCTAAGGTAAGGGAAATATCACAATCTCATTTTTATCCGAGATTGTTTATACTTTGGTATTTACTGGGGTGTATTTTATCATCCACATCCATGTTTCCTCAATATGTAATATTATTTCCATTCACCTAAAATTGTTTAAATCCTATTTTACCCTTCGGTGAGTTTTTAGTAAAAGATATGAAAGGAATCTTTTGTCGTTTTTCATTAGAGGTACTTTTTGACTTTTCCAACAAAAGTACGAGAAGAATGTTTTTTTAACTTATACGGAATTAATGGATTTTTAAAACATTATTTCCAAGAATCTTCCTTAAAAAGTTTTCAAGTTTATTTTTAATCAACTTCTTTTAGTTTATAATTGTACGACATGTTAAGAAAAGAAAAGTGTTTTTGAAGTCGAAAGGATATTTTCCTCAAGAATGAAGTTCAAGTGTTTTATCAAAATTATTTTCCATCTAAGATAATAAAGGGTTCTGTTTTTATCCCTATAATTACATTGATTTGATTATGTTGTGATGGAATTATTTTTATGAATTCATTTATCGTATATGAATTGTTTTATGATGTCATGATGTTTAAGATTCCCATTTTTATTACATGGATTATGCAATGATGTATGATTTAGGATTTTGTGGCACACATAAGAATGGTATCATTATGAGATGGGTGGGACCTATATCTCCCTCCAATGAATTGGGTAAAGATTTTATATCTCATGAGATAGACATGGCTGGAATGGTAGGTTATACCGGTTCAGTGAAACAGGACTGAAACGAGGGTGACTCGGTTCAGAAAGGGACATTGTCCACTAAGATAGTCTTGGCAATGAGTCTTGAATAACAAGAAATGATTCTCTATGATTATGTGTGTGTGACACAAATTTTCATGTTTTAAGTTATGATTATTGGATTTTCATTTCACTACTATGATTTATCCCATGTTATGAAATTATGCTCTCTTTTGCAGGTTAAGATTTCCAAAATGTTATGTTCTTATGAATATGATGTGATTGATATTTCTTTTGTTTACCCTTATTGAGCATTTGAGCTCACCCTTTTATGTTTTCTTTTCCCCAGGATATAAAGTAAGGTTTTAGGAAAAAAAAGGAAGATCTTTATGGGAGATGTTGAAGATCTTTCACCACGATTAGAAGATTATATTCCGAGTTTCCAAAGACACTAAACTATTACGGTCCTTGTGTGTGTGTTTTTGTAATTTACTAAGTATTCCACAAAAGTAATGTAATGTACATGTACGTCAAGCTTTGGGTCTCTACAATTGTACTTTCTCTTCCCCTCTTATTTTGTAATAAAAATGAAAACATCATTCGTGATGTGCTAATTTATCGCATTTAAGGACGATGAGTTTACAATTTCCCTTATCACCTTAATGAATTGTCATAAAATAATTTTTATAGTTCAAAAAGAATATAATATTTTTATTTCATCCTATAAAATGTTTTGGAACCATTATATATACATGAAATTAATTAATACAATAACACTAGTGCGCGATGATTGAAAAACTATAATGACCCCTACTTTACATACATTGTTATTACTTCAATATTGAAGCACACTTATTACAACATATAACAAAACCAGGAAAGGACCGTATAGGTATAGTGTCTGTAGAAACTGGGAAACATAATCAACTGGTTCATAAAGAGTCTACATTGTCTCCCATTTATTTCATCGTATCTAGAGTCCCTTTTTGGCATATCCTACTTAATAACCTTCTTCCTGACCTGGGGAAATAAAACATACAAAAGGGTGAGCTCAAATGCTCAGCAAGGGTAAACAAAAGAAATATCAATCACATCATATACTTAAGAACATAACTTTTGGAAATCTTAACCTGCAAAAGAGATCATAATTTCATAACATGGGATATATCATAGTAGTGAAATGTAATCCCAATAATCATAACGTAAAACATGAAACTTTGTGGAATACACACATAATCATAGAGAATCATTTCTTATTAGTCAAGACTCATTGCCAAGACTATCTTAGTGGACAAAGTCTATTTCTGAACCAAGTTCACTCCTCGTTTCAGTCCTGTTTCACTGAACTGGTATAACCTACCATTCCTGCCATGTCTATCTCATGAGATATAAAATCTTTACCCAATGAATTGGAGGGAGATATAGGTCCCACCCATCTCATAATGATACCATTATTATGTGTGCCACAAAATCATAAACCATACATCATAGCATAACCCATGTAATAAAAATGGGAATCTTAAACATCGTGACATCATAAAACAATTCATATAAGATAAAGGAATTCATAAAAATAATTCCATCACAACATAATCAAATCAATGTAATAATAGGGATAGAAACAGAACCCTTTATTATCTTATATGGAAAATAATTTTGATAAAACACTTGAACTCCATTCTTGAGGAAAATATCCTTTCTACTTCAAAAAAACATTTCCTTTCTTAACATGTCATACAATTCTAAACTAAAAAAAGCTGATTAAAAATAAACTTTAAAACTTGTAAAGGAAGCTTCTTGGAAATAATGTTTTAAAAATACATTCATGCCGTATAACTTAAAAAAAACATTCTTCTCATACTTTTGTCAGAAAAGTCAAAAAGTATCTCGTATGGTAAACAAAAGAAAGATTCCTTCCATACGATGTGGTAAAAGTAAGAAAAAGGTAAAAATGTCTTAAACATACATGGAAGGAAAGTAAACATTTTATGAAAACATTTTGAGAGCATATGGACTTGGATAATAAACATAACCCCCAGTAAATACTTACGAGTAAACAATCTCGGATAAGAATGAGATTGGAATAATTATCCCTTACCTTAGGTCTGATATGCTTTGTACGTGTCCGAACCTCCTGTATAATGATTTAAATAATGTTATTGACTTATTCCAGAATCATAATTATTGTTATGATATCATATATGGTCATATTCTTAGCTTCTTAGTAGTAATATTTCATTGCTACTTGTTATTCGGGTGTTTATAACTTTTTGTTCTTATGCGTGTTTTGTCGAATAAATTCTTATTCTTCTCTTTAGGTTATAGATCCATCATTTCCAGAATGATATTAATGTACTATATATCATATTTATTCATTCAATTCATTTATATAATCATTATGCAATGAAGATCATGTAGAACGAATCGCATCACATCGTGGAGACGGTATTTCGTACGTACGCACGAGCGATGATATCGTTCCAATGATCGTGGAATTGTATTTGAGTGTATGTATACTATTTCAGAATAAATATCACTTTACAATAATCATATATAGTAATTATTTACACCATTATACCCATCCAAGTAAGGTGGTGGGGGAAAATAGATTACACCACGGCGTGGAGACGGTATTCCGTACGTACGCACGCACGGTGATTTCATTTTCCGTAGGATGGATAGATGTTGAAATAGGGTTGTTTCATACTTATAATAACATATCAGTATATGATTGATACTGATGTTATTACTTAATAATGAAACAACTAAAGAAGAAGAAGTTGAAGAAGAAAGAATTTGGAAAGGATCGGTAATGGATATTACCTCTTTTTGACGTGCCTCTTCTTAACCTCCTCTTTGGGCACTAGGGATGGTCTTTGAAGAAGAACAGAACCTCTAGGATGATTCTAAGGAAGCGGGGAAGTTAAATGGTCAGGGTTTGGCCGAGCTTGAAGGCTCAAATTGGTGTGAGGAGGAGAGGGAGGAGGTGCCCTTTTATAAGGGAGGAGAGGGGCTCCTTTGGAAAAACTAAAAATATTATTTTATTATAAAGTCAAGTTCGGTTTTAAATAGCTCCAAATTAATTTATTTCGAAGCTAAGGTGGGGATGGGTTGAAATAATCTCATCCAATAGAATTTAGACAAGTTTAGATTCCTATTTTAACCTTATCATTTAGATTTATCATTAAGTTAAATAATTTTACTTTTACCGTGTCTTCTTGTGTTCTTATACTATAAGGTTAATAAACTCACTATAACAAGCCCAAAGAACCCAAAGTTGTTTATTATTAACATATATAACCTTATATAAGTCATTTGGCTGAACCTTAGATTTTTAGAAATAAAATAAAAATTAATTATATAATATTTGTTTTAAAAACTATTTTATGTCAATTTTGACACTATTTAGTAATTGATTTTTTTAAAAATCATAACAGAATTATTAGTTCAAAAAAAGTTAATTAAATAAATAATAACATGTCATATTAACCTATAAAATTATTTTAATCCATAATAAGTTTCAAATTAAATTTATTTGGGTATTTATAACATCAATTATGTCAATATTTCATTAATAAGATAATTAATGCATCATCTTTGTGTTATAAATAAATTAAATTATTTGAAGTCTAAAAATTACAAATAAAATATCATTAGGTAGGAAATCTTTTTATCTTTCTAATTTATATTTATAGTCGAATTTATCTAATGTATAACCCTATATTAAAAATGATATACTTATTAAACTTTGATTTTAACTATTTTAACCATTCTTTAAATAAATTAATAATAAATGTCCTAATCTAATCCAAGTGGGCCTAAATGGTCATATTTTATTCCTAAGGTTGTTTTTGTTCTAATTACACTTGTCCAATAGAATTATGACATGTGTTAGGGTAATAATAATATCATTTTTACCCTTAATTACCCTATTTACTTTTAACCGTGGTAAATAAAAGTAAAAAGTTACTATTCACCAAAAATTATTTTCATCTCATTAAACCACATTTTACTTACTGACATCAACCGTGTCTCTCAGATTTTTGAAATTTCACTCATAGAAGCGGTAAAATTAAGTTTTATGAAAAATTCAGTTTTTTTAACTACCACTTAGTGGTTTCACTATTCATCAAAAATTGAAAGTTTTCAGAAAAATACCAAAATTTCACCCTAGGCTAATTTCGATATTCCGAATCCAAAAATGAAGTCCATTTTGAAAAATAAAATATATAAAATTTCAAAAAGTGGTTATTAATATTCATAACGGCTAGTTTTAATAATATTTTAATAGTATATCATTGATTAGTGAAACTCGGTATTGCGTACGACGCAAGCTATCGAGGAAGGTCGCGATTTCGTGTAAAGAAAGCCAAGAAAGTGTTGTGTGTAGAAAAAGATTCCTTTGATGATTTATATAACATAAAAGTCTCGGGTGTTACAAAAACTACAAAAAAAATCTAAACGGTTATCATTAACATTTTATCCAATGAATCACAGTACCATCTAGAGAAAATTTCTCTATAAGACCATTTAATATCATGTAAGTTCATTAATGAAATATAATTTCAATTCTGGAAAACTATTCTCATTTTAATTGATCTTATATAAAGGTATACAAGTGAACCGACCATGAATACCAAGGGAAAAAACACCCCCAACAAAAAATTGAATATTATAACTCATAAAAAAGTCCATAAATGAACAAAATAAAATTATAATAAATATAATAAATTTAAAAATGGTTCATAATTAATTAATTAATGTATTTAGTTTTATTATCCTAACCATTAAGAGAAATTGAAAAACAGTTTCAAACATAAGGTAAGAGTTTCTTCCTAAACCTCCTTATTTTCCTTCAGGATACACATTCCCTCTATTTAATCCAATGCAATTACTATTAATTTTTATATATTTAAAATAATTTTTATGTATATTTTTCAAAATCATGTATGTATATTAGATCAACCTCATTTGAAGGGGAAATACATGTTCTAAAAAGTTTCCCTAAAAAATTCTTCCAGATAAGAAAGCCTGATTAAAGGGGACTTATTGATTTCTTACACATTTTAAAGTGAACTCCATAATCTGTTTTAAGAAAACACATTTATTATAACATTAGAGATATATCATGAAAAACTATATTGGTTAATTTATTGTTTTAAAAAAATATTTCGTTATGATTTGAGTAATCTTTTAAATTTTCCCTTATACAACACTACAATGGATCATTTCAAAAGTTTCATTAACAATCATTTTACATGTTTTAACTTTTTTTATATCACTTATCATTTTAATGCATAATTTCAATTATTAATGTCAATTTATGATAGAAATCCATTCTTTCATTAACACAACTGTGATATTCCATCTTGTTATACATCTTGACATGATTATGATAACCAATTCTTTCCATGGGAAACCCTTACATTTCTATTTGACTCCTCATGTATTATTATTCATGAGGAACACATATTCATGAGCAAGTTAATATGGGTGTACACAGAAATCACTCTAATTAATTGGCTAATTTTTACTATCATGAGACATAATGTGAAATGGTCTTCAAGGTTATCCTTGACTCGTGAAACATCATTTACAACAGTGCAGGTGGTTAGCCTTAACTTATGCTCATATATGTGCATATGTATTTGTGGTTATCCTTGACTCATGATTATATCATGTCATATATTGATGCCAAATTTATATGATTTTGTTATTACATGATCCCATGTTATTCTTCACTATGTTTATTCATTCCCATTTCCATTTTATGTCATCATGTTAAGCCTTATAACAATTTTTATAGGATTTATTACTATATTTATTCCATTACTAGGATTTTATCTCTTCCCTTTATTCATTTATTCCCCAGGTTAGCCTCTGTATATGTTGGATCATAATGAGAGTTATGATCTAATTAGGGAGTTTAAATAAATTTTATTTTCATTTAAGTTTCATGTTGTTAGTATCATGTACCAAATCCTTAAAATCATTAGAATTTACGATAATTGGATTGTAAATGATCGTCAGTTTTTCTTGAAATCATGTAATAACAGGTGTAAGAGGCTAGAGACATCATATTTGTCATTATATAATGGTTTAATTATTTTTTGGATATTAGCACTAGAAAACATTATCAATAACCCTAGGTATATTTCTATCACCATGGATAACCTAGATTAAAACATAAGAAATCACAAATTAGGATACAGTTTTCATATACATGTTTATCCCACTATGTTGAAATTTACCTTTCATAATAACAAAATCACTGGTTAATGGAGGTTTATTATAAGTGATACTATCAACCTATGCTAAATAAATTCATTTAAAAAAATAATACAGAGGCAGTTTCATCAAACAAACATTATATTTATTTTATATTAGTAATTGGAATTGGTTTCTATTAATTTTTTTTTTATTTTCTAAAAACATATTTCTCCCCCACCATAACCCTTTGTGAAGCACAACCCCCACCCCTATCCTCCCCCACTCCCCATATGACCCTGACCCCTTGACCCCCACCCTCTGACCTCCCTATCCTTGATAGTGATGTGAAATCCCCTCTTACCCCCCTCCTCTATCCTTGTCACCGAACACAACCCCAAAAACCCACTCCAACCTCTATCTTCCCAACGGTGACACATAACCTCCATCTGTCCTCCCTCTCCCTAGTGGTTCCCCTCCTTAGTAGTGATGAGGATCCCCCCACTAACCTCCCACTCCCAGGCTCAGTTCCCCTCCTCCTAGCCCCATAAGGATTTTTTGTCCTTGGTATGGTTATTTAGATTCTCAAATTCTGGAAGTGGAATATAATAGGTTCTTTTTCTTTTTCGTATTATTCATTAAATTAATAAAAATTGATTTCTTGCCTCTTTAATCTAGGTTCAAGATACCTAATTAAATTGTTATATGTGTATATAAATATATTTTAAAGGTAATCCATGTTTCTCTTGAATTCGATTTAAAGTGAAGGTCTTTTATAAGAAAACATGTATTTTAAATTTATTTTTCAACTACCATTCACACATAACATTTGATAAAATAATAGAATGCATTTAATTACGAGATTTCATGACATTGAAAGTCATTTTGGATCCTAAAGTATTTTCTAACAGAAACTGGCCAATTCCAATGGTGTGCGTATATTTTTAGGATTTAATGGTTGGTTACCTTGAATATAGTGTCTTTATGATGATTGTGTATTTGAGTTTTCAATAGAAATTTTTATAAAGAGGTTTTTCAAAGTGTATTCTTTTTTCGACTCCATCTCTAACAATTATTTTATTTGTTATAATGTACATAATTAGAATATGTTGATTTATCTTCAAATTTTTCACAGTATTTGGTGGCATAAGGACACATGGTTATATCCCTAAACAATAATGTAAATTTTAATCCCTAAGTATTGTTTGCCTCAGTTTTCCAATTTTCAATACATATTCCACTCCATGAGATAGATTACCTATATTCATTTAGTCCTCATTCATTTTTCTTCCACAATAATTTCTTATTCATTATATTGTTGTTGAAATATTATTCCATAATTTAATAAATTTCACATGAGTATAATATTCATGGATCAACATTTTTTGTTAACAAATTCCCATTACGAAAACACTAATCCAAAAAAGTAAAAATGAAGAAAATTAGTGGGGTGAGAAAAAGCATTTTTTAATCTATCAATCATAATCTTTCACTACATTCCCTAGACACCTTTTAATTGTTCTACAAACATGACTAAACATCATGAATCAATTATAATAACATTGGAGAAATTTTATAATTTAAAATATTTATCTTCTAAATCATTAAATAATATGGTTTAATACATGTCCCGTAGAAGTTTCTCCTCCTCAACTAGTTTTCCAGGAAATTTATGGTCCTATATAGAGTGACATTACATGGTAGAATAAAGTATAAGAACATGTAATAACCTAAAAAAACTATGTTTATCAGTTTTAGCCATCAAATAGATTTTTAAATTCTTATAAATTATAATTTTCCTTCACATTTTTAAAGTGGTTCTTTTGGTATTAGTTAGTACATGAAAAATAGTTAAAACATTGATCAATATAGCCAAATTTCAATGGAAATAACCATCTTGTGTAACAACACTATGGTAGAATACACCATTATCTTTTTCACCATTAAAAATAATATCATTTAAATTTAAAATATCAAAAATTGATACATATTTATCATCTTTAATGTATAGGTTGATTTCAACACTTAAATCATTAAATATTAATTATTTTAACCATGTATCTAACATCAAATGCCACTATATAGAGTCTTACTCTAACCTATATCGATTCTACTTTATGTTTTATTACACCTATTTGATTATACATTTATTTCATTATATTTGAATGTATAGGGTGAATAAAATCCAAAACCTATGGATAAATGTTTAATTAATTTACCTCAAACCATACTTAAGTATTCCAAGGGATTACATGAAGTTTTATATTATGCAATTGAAAACCGATCAGTTGATTGTAGAATAAAATATATATTTCATGATTGTAAATTGATGTAATTGTTGAATAGAAATTATGTATATGAGAATTTGATATTGAAATAGTTTTCTTCTTGATATCTAAATTGGATTTTTCATGGAAGATCAAATGTTATGGAAATTCAAAACAATGAAAATATTATCAATGAAATGAAATGTGAACCTAAAAAATAATAATTCACTTAAAAATTTATTAAATGAGGCTTTTGGTTTTTCAAAATACAATGTCAATGATTTCAATAAATCAATAAAACCTGTAGTTGATCATGAGTAGGTTAATATTTCTTGAAACTACAATGAAAAATAATATGATTTATACGAATTAGATAAAGGTAGAAAACAAGAACTGTATGAAGGGTGTAATAAGCATTCAACGTTTTCTTTTCTACTTAAGTTGAATCATATCTAGTTTCACTATGTAATTACAAAAAAATCCATGATTTTAGATTTTCTTCATGGTTAATTTAGTTTAGCTAAGATCCCAGCATAATTCTATGAGATGAAGAAAGTCATCAAAAAATGACTTGATTATACCAAGAGTCAGGCATGCCCTAATGATTTTATGCTTTATTGGGGATAAGAGTCTGAATAATAAAAATTTGAAGATTCTATAAAATCATATGGAATTCAATGGATAATAGTGAGTGCATAAATCAGTTTAACCCTAGGAAGATACAGAATATGAAATGTCCAGAAAATGTATTACGTCTCATTCCTCTAAAACCATGCTTGAAAACATTATTCATGTTATCTAAGACTATAGATCACATGAAGTAGCATGATTGGGATATTAATTGCAATGTCCAGGATCCGAGTTCCACCTAAAGGTGCCTTGATCCTGGAAGTTCACATAACTTCAAGCACATATTCCTAAATTCTAGATTCTACTTATTAGCAGTGAGGGACAAGGTTGATATCGGGGAAACTATACCCTCATCGAAGGAGTATACAAAGAAGAAGAAAATAGTAAACAATAGCGGAAGCAATAATACCATAAATCAAAAGTAAACCTTAGAATCTAAAACAACTATAGAATATATATATATATATATTTAATAATTCATGTCACATGTTTCTTGGAAATCACCCAAACAATTCACAATGCTATAAATAAAATACAGAAAACAAAGTACAAAAAATTAAGTTAACTTCATCATCATCACAAGCCACAACTTCTTCTTATTCTCTCTAGTTCCAACAACAATCAAGTTCCTGATAAAGAAGGGTTCTTTCCCTTATCTATAGCTACAATCATATAATCATTTGGGTCCAAATAATGACCCAAATAGGGTGTGAGATGAATCCCAGTATGTAACCACCAAATTATATATTCCTCAGTATAATTGAATAAGTATATAACAGGTAATATGCAAAAATGAAGAAATTAACTAGGAAGTAATCATATGTAAACAATTTTATAGATTTCAATTACATTCATGTACATTTAACAATTATTCAATCTATTGAATAATATAACCCTAAGATCTACCATGAGATTTGTATCTACTATGTAAAGTAACCAATAGATATTTTGGAAGAACATATTAAACAATCAAGTATGATAGAGTCCAAGATGGTGCTTTGGCTTGGAAGACTCATCATAATTATACTATTATATATAAAATACCCCTTGGGAAATTTCTCACATTCTAACCCCTCTTGTCTAAAATTAAATCAATTCAATAAAATAATTACCATCTTGGAATGCTCTCACAGTCTAACCCTTTGGTATCACACAGTATAGATTAATTACAAATGACCACCTAAGAAGTTCTCATAGTCAATACCCCTCGGTCGAAATAGCATCAAAAAAATATAAACGGCCACCTAGGCATCTCTCACAGTCAATACCCTTGGGTCTAACATTCATTTAATCAAGTAATAATGATCACCTAGGTAGCTCCCACGGTCTACCCAAAACAATTATGAATGAAAAACAAGGAAACTCTCAACGCCTAACCCCTTTGGGAAGATATCATATTCCTATCCCCTATGGTCAATATTCACAAAGCATATCACAATAATTTCATATAATCAGCAACTCCATAATTAAAAAAGGCAAGGAAATAAGGCAAGCATAACATGCATCCTAGACCAAACAACCATAAATAATCAACCCAGGATGAAACACCCATGGGGTGTCCCATAACAAGGTATGTAACCTTAGGTATAAGAAATAACCTCTTTTTAATCAAACAACCCATAATAAGTAATAAATAGGGTTAAATTCCAAATCAATAAATAACCCAAAAGGGGGTAGGCTTCACTTTTAGAATATCTAATCCAATGATGAACAAAAAAAGTCACAAACCACCTACTCAATGTCATACGATCGATATACTAGAACATTTTCCCATGAATTGGTCTATATTGCTGTAGATCTACAAAACGGAAAAAATTGATGATCCTTGAATAAATCATGAGAGAGGAAGAATTAGGAAGAAAATCTCTAGAGGATTTGAGAAATCACCCGTGGGATTACAAGGTACTTGATGATGTATCAATTAGTGCTTGAGCTAAGAATCACGAGGGTTATAAATTTTGTTGGCCATTCCATCACTCTCCTATACTAAACACAAGAAGAAGAATATATTTATAGACATAATACCCGACCCCACTCTGATATATCAATTAAAAAGAAAAATAAATGTATTGTTTATTAAAACTATACATCGTGTGTTAGCCTCAACCATCCCCTGAATTAAGTGGTCTACCAGGTTACCACAAGGCCACATATTCAGCCATTACTTGGCCAGTAGAAAACTATATGCGACAACCGGGTATATGACATGTACTCAAAATTACACGACATGTACTTAAAAAATCTTGTTTTCTTCATTTTTCCTTTATAATCAACCAAAAATCATGATCCATACTTGAAAAAAATATATTGGTTCTTACAAAATTCCCTTATAAAGGAATTCTTACCCAAATTTCTTTTCTAAGGATGGAGAATAATAATCTGTGAACAACATTAACCACAATGATCGCACATTGGCCTCCCACTCCCATGTATCATCCAACACTCTACCATGCCACCATAGCACCCATACAGAGTAACTGACCAGCCCTGGATAACTTTTGTGTTGCAATCCACAATCCGAATATGGTGCTCTTTGAAGGTTGTATCAACTTCTAACTCAAGCTCCTTGGGTTTAAAAAAGTGACAGAAGTCTGAAAAGTAACATCGTAGCTAAGAAACATGAATGAAATTGTGCATATCCTAATACCTTTTAGGTAACTGCAACTGATAGAAAACTGACCCGACTCTCTCCAAAACCAAAAATGGTCCGACGTATCTCGGTGAAAGCTTCCCCTATATCCTTATCCTTTTGTGTCCCAACTTCGGTGTGTCAAATAAGAAAACCTTGTCACAGACCTCTAAATCTAGAGGTCATATCCATCGATCAACATAATATTTTTTGGGATAATGTGGAGTAGCCATCCTCTACCAAATCCACTGTAGCAACTCAGTGGTCTCTTGGACAAGACGAGGTCCCATCATAGCTACCTCTCCTTCCTCCAGCCAACATAGGGGTGATCGGTATGGCCTACCGTACAAAGACTCATAAGGTTCCATCTGAATCGCTTCCTGAAAACTATTATTATAGGAAAAATCCTTTATGGGTAGGTGTCTCTCCCAAGAGCCCCTAAAATCTACAGAGCATGCTCGAAGCATGTCCTCCATAATCAGAATCATGCGCTCGGACTGGATATCCTTCTAGGAATGGTGAGATTTACATAGAAGTACATGTGTACCCAATGCCCTCTATAGTCCCATCTTAGAGAACAGATCCATGAGCTGCCCCTCATTGCACACCTCCAGAACTGTGTGTAATGACGTCCTTCTCAAAGCATCAGCCATTGTGTTTCCTTTCCCAGGCATGTAGGCAACTTCAAATTAAAAATAATTAAGGTACTCAACCCACCTTCACTCTCTCAAATTTAGATTGTGTTGATTAAATTTGTACTTGATGATTTTTTAGTCTATGAATACCACAAAATTATCTCCTAAAAGATAATGGATCCAACAACGCAAAGCATGCACAACTACAACTAGCATGAGATAGTGCATTGGGTAGTTATTCTCATGTGGCCTAAACATTTGGTCCACATAACTCCTTCTCCCTATATAAGAACTTCTCCCAGTCTGATAACCGATGCATCATTGTAACTAGTGTATCTCTTGCTCGGTTCTGAAAAAATCAATATTGGTACTGAATTAAACCTCCCCTTCATCTCTTAAAAGGATGAATCGTAGGAATCAATCCAAAATTACTTAGGTACCTTCTTAGTCAAGCTCGTAAGTGGTGCTGGTAAGCGCGAAAATCTCTAAATATAGCACATCTAGAAACTGACCTACCTCATAAGACTTCGTAACTCAAATACGTTCTTCGGATACTCATAGTAAACTACTAATCAATCTTTCAATGGATTTTCTGATACTCCTATCTCTGAGATAACATGACCCCAAAATTGAATTTGGTCCATCAAAAAGTGTCTCATTGAGATCTTAGAATATAAATAATTCTCCCTCAGTGTACTAAATATGATATCAAGATGGATGGCATGGTTGGGACAATGTGAGAGTACACCAAGATATCATCCATGAAGACTGCCACAAAAGAATCCACGATAGGATGGAATAATTAGTTAATCAGTACCTTGATAAATTTCGATGTGTTCATGAGGCCAAACAACATAACCAAATTATCATATAGACCATATCTTCTACAAAGAGATGTAAGAGGTATATATGATGGTCTAATGCGCAACTTATGATAAACAGATCTCTTTTCAATCTTTGAGAACACCTGGGCTCTTCAAATATTATTAATTAGATCATCACTCCTTAGTAAAGAATATCAGTTCTTGACCATCAACTGGTTCAACATTTTATAATCCACACATAGCCTAAGGTTAACGTTTACCTTATTTTCAAAAAGGATTGGATAACCCCAAAAAGAAGTACTAATTTAGATGAAACCATTTGCCTACAAATCCTACAAATGCATCTTTACCTCCTATAACTATGGTGTATCAATCCTATATGATAGAATGGACACTAGTTCCACTTCTAGAACAAGATCAACAGAGAAATCGACCTCTTTCTCTAGGGGTAAACCTAAAAAGTCATCTAGAAAGACATCTCTAAAACAATAAACCACTGGAGGAAATTCCATCTGTGAAGTCCCCTTTTAATCTAGATATAAACTCGAAATATTGGATGTAATTCCACCCAACCCATGATGTTCGAGTCTAGCTATGCTCCCATACACATCCCACTCACCCTTGTGTAGAAATTACCCACCCTCTGGTGACATGAAACTCACCCTATGATGACAGTAGTCAAAAATATCTTGAAAGGAGACCAACTAGTCCATATTAAGAATGAAAACGAAGTCTGTAACCACTAAAACATAGAGGTCCCATAAGAAGTGACACACACCAACCTTAAAAGATCACTCCTTGCACTAACGTACTCTAGCCATCCTAATCGGAAACAGAGTGTATAGCATCATAACATCATCAAAAGTAATGATATAGAGCCCAAGGGTCTCCAAAATGGCAAAAGATATGAAATTATGGGAATCCCCTATATCAAAAAGATCAAAATCTTAAATTGAGGAAACTAGAATCATATCTCTAACCATAGAGGGCTTAGGATCCTTCTTCTACGAGGTCTGTTCCTTCAGAAGTGTCTGACCTATAACGCGACCCTACAACCCTACCGGGACATGTTGAGCTGGTCCACCGTACTGTCACTGAAAACTCGTCGTCTGGATACCATTCCCACGACCACCTGCTTGCTTTGAACAACCTAAAGAAATCCATTTTCTTTGATTGATAATAAAATTTAGGTCCTTCTCTTGAACATGGAGTCATAACAGATCCCTTCCTACTCATTGTAGTTGAGAACATCCTACAAAAATGCTGAATGTGGCCCATCTTTCTATAAGATTGGAACTCAACTGGGTCTCTCTGGAACTTCAGTCTCATGTGCCCACTCCTTCTTCACAAGTATCACACCACTTGGATACTTATAGAAGTATCCTTAAGACACTTCTTGCTATCAATTGAAGGAGTACCAACCTGGGATACTGAACTTCCCTGGCTCACCACTCCATACTCCCTCAGATTCTGATTGGTAGTTAGCTCCTGGTTTAGAATAGCAGTCACTGATTTCAACCTAAAAACATTCAACTATGATCAAATGTCTTACCTAATACCATCTTCAAACTACCTATCAATTTTTAACTTGTCACCTTCCAAAACTGGTGCAAAGCACAGAAGCTATGTCAAGCGAGAAGAGTGATCCATCACTAAAAGAGCACCGTGTTCTAAGTGCATGAATTTTTAGTCTTAGTCACCCCTGAATGACTTGGGGTAGAATTAATCAAAGAAGTTCATCTAAAACTCTTCCCATGACATATACCGATGATGTCCCACTCGTGAGATAACATCCCAACATCTCTTGGAATAATAATGAAGCATGTAAGTCGCAAGCTTCACCCTCTTCCCAGGAGGTGTCTCCAGATACTCAAAGATAGAAAAAAGGCCCCCAACAAATAATTTTCACCCGAAGATTCTCCATCCCTTGATAAAGTGGGAGGGTGATACTATTGGAACATCCACATCAACTCTACCATAGTTGGGGAACGATGTTGTGCTCCCTAGAAAGTCAGAAACATCCTAAAAAACCCTTCATGGATCTATGCATCAACACCTGTGTCTGGTATAATAGCAGGTTCCAAGAGGAGAACTAAAAGGGGATCTACTATAAGACCTTGATCAACCATTTCTAGTGTCTGATCACTTCCCTATACCTAGAATACAACCATAAGAAATCTCAGTGGCATGATTCTTCAAGGTCAAGTGTAAACCTCAGTTCAATATTATCAAGGATTTCAACATAGAAGTGCAATAAAGGAACTGGAGAAGTAAATCATTCATGTTTTATAAAATATGGTTACATGACATGTAGAACCACAACACATCATGTTCCCGTAAGACATAACATGGGCATGTACCTATTTTATCTTGGTCATATAACACCCCATACACATGGTGTGTTCCTCATGAGGCACAGCGTGTACTTGAATATTCCCTCATGCATAGGTAATTCTACAAGGCTATAACTACACGGTCCTTCCAGTGTAACATTACAAAACATACACACTCAAGACATGACATATACCACATTAGTTTCATCCACCCGTGTAGTTAGTCACATGTTGGGATACATGATATTTTATATCATGACGTGTACTCCTAGTACACATCGTGGTCTACAAAACATTTATCAACTCTATGTCTCTACTCACATAATCAGTCACATGGTCAATAATTACACGATGTGTACATATGGTACACGGTGTGTACTTAAGAAATTTATTTCTTCCAGAAAATAAGAACACATGTGATGTGTTAATAACATCACATGATGTGTTTTCCAGGTTTTCTAGATATCAAAACTTTAATATTATCCGAAACTACAAATGAAATTAAAATTTGGCCAGGGCATGTGATTTTCCGAACGGTGAGATCCCATACTCCCTGAAAATCAATGTTTGAAATCCTTATTCATATCTTAACATAATTCAATTAAAATTCAAATATGATCATCCTAATTATGATACATGAGGGCCCATAAAACCTCAAGAACCAAATATTGGAATCCATCCAAATTAATCATTACATATACCAATACCCTATACAAAATAGAAGGTAATTCTATCATTAAATCTATCACAACAACATGCATATGTCGGACAACATATATCACAACCTCATGCAATCAGTAATGTACCCTGCATGGCATGATAATAATGAATGACATGTGATCTATAGAAAGTTCTTATATGATGAATGAGATGGAATACCCTAATCTCATCAGGTTGCAACAGAAATAAAACTATAATGATATCAATCATAATAGCACAAAATAAGTGAATCACCCAATAGTGAAATCAAATAAACATTAACAATTTTAAAACCAGAAAAATTTTAATATTCAAGGTAATTTAGGTTTTCACTATACACAGGTTAGATAATTCTAGGCACAACTAATTACCAATCTATAGTTCTTCTTATCACAGTCTATTGGCTCTATATAGTAAGGAAAATTAGAAAAGTAAACTCCTTTGATACAACTTTGTAATGTCTCAGATCTGGGTTCCACCCAAAGGTGCCCTGAACCCAATAGGTCACATAACGTCAAGAGAATTTCCCCAAATTCTTGAGGATGTTGACTAGAAGTGAGGGATAAGGTGAGATATTGGGGAAACAGTGACCTTATTGACAGACTGTACATAGCAGAAAAAATAGTAAACAATAGAGAAAGTAGTAATACAATACAATATAACTAAATAGCAGAAGAAACAACAACTAGAGAAAATATATATATAATGATTCATGTCCCATGTGTCTAGGAAAGAAGTCAAAAAAGTCACAATGCATTAAATAAAATAACTAATCCAAAGTATAGAAAATCAAGTAAAATACACCATCACCGGTAGCCTTATATTTGTCCCATGCTCTCTAGCTCCAACAACAATCATGTACCCGATGAAGAAGGGTTATTTCCCTTATCTATACCTATAATAATATAATTTTATTGGGTTAAAAGCATGACCCAAATAGGGTGTGAGATAAATCCTAGTGGGAAACAACCAAAATATTTATGCCTAACTGTGAGTGAATATACATATAGTAGGTAATACGCAGAAATGATGCAAATAACTAGGAAGTACACAGAAGTAAGAAATATGATAGTTTTTAATTACATTCATTTACATTTCAAAACTATTCAATCCGTTGAATTGTGATACATTGAGATATAGCATAATCTCTTTATCCCCTATGTAATGTGACCTACAGATGTATCAATAGATCATCTTAAAAAATCATGTAAGAACAAGTCCAAGATTTTTCTTTTTCTGGAAGACTCGTCATAACTATAGAATTATTCATAAGTGAACCCTTGGTAAAGTTCTCACAGTCTCACCCATCTGGTCTAACATAACACCAATTCAATAAAATAATGACCCTTTGGGAAATCTATCATAGTTAAACCCATTTGGTCCCACATAGTATAGATCAATTTCAAACGACCACCTGGGTAGCTTTCAAGGTCAATACCTCTTGTTCACCACAACATCAATACAATATAAACAACCACCTAGGAAGCTCTCACAGTTAATACCCTTGGGTCCAACATTTATTTAATCAAATAATAATGATCACCTAGGTAGTTCTCATTGTCTAACCCAAACAATTATATATGACCAACTTGGAAGCTTTCACGATTTAATCCTTTTTGGAAGCTATCATAGTCCTATCCCCTTTGGTCAACATTCACAATTCATGTCACAACATTTTCATATAATCAAAAACTCCTTACTAAAAAAAAGTTCATGGAAAACAAGGAAATCCTAATAGGAATTCTAGGCCAAATGACCATCAAAAATCAACCAATAGATACTCACCCATGGGGTGTCCTGTAACCTAGTATCTTACCTTATGCATAAGAAACAACCCATTTTCAATCAAAAAAGAACCACAAATAGGTAATAAATAGGGTTAAATTCATAATTAAGAAATACCCCAAATGTGGGTATGCGTCACTTTTAGAATATATAATCCAAATACGAACAAAAAAAGTCTAAAACCACCTATATTGATGTCATACAATTGATATACTTGAATATAGGCCCTTGAATCAGACAATATTAGTGTAGATCTAAAATACAGTGAATGATGATCAACCTTGAATAACTCGTGATAGAGGAAGAGTCATGAAGAATGAATATAGAGGATTAGAGAACTCATTAGTGGGATTCCAATGCACCTAACGGTGTCTCTAATAGAGCTTGGATGTAAAATCAGGAGGGTTTTGAAATCTGTCTATCGTTCCATCACTCTCCTGTATGAAACACAAGGATAAGAAGATATTTAAGAACATAAGATGTTACCCCACTCAGATATATCAATTGAAATGAATAATAAATGTTTGGTAGAACATGTCTTGTAATGGGTTTTCTAGATAGTAAGACTATGACCTTCTCTAGAACCTACAAAATCTTAATATTTGGACAATTAATGCCATGTTCCAATATATGAGGGCCCATACACCCTAAAAATAAATGATTTACGTCCCTTTTAATATCTTAATATAATCAATTAAAGTTAAAATATGATCCACCAAATTTAGATCCAAGTGGTCCATAAACCCTTTGGTACCGAAGCATGGCATCCATCCAAATGAAACATTACATATACCAATACAATATAAAAAAATAGTAGGTATTTATATAATGAAATCCATCACAAATAAATTCATTTATAGACCAACATCTATCACATTAACATTAAATAAGTAATGCGGCCTACATTACATGATAAGAATTCATGACATGTGATCTATTGCAAGTGCTAATATGATGTATGAGATTTTATACTGTCATCTCATTAGGTTTTAACAAAAATAGAACCACAATGATATCAATTGTAATAGAAAAAAACTAGTGAATCACCCAATAGTGAAATCAAGTCAACTTTAATAATTTCAAAATTTGAAAAATTGAAATATTCGAGGTAACATGGCCTTTCCCACTACAAGAGTTAGCTACTCCCATGAAAAACTAACTTCCAAACTCAATTTCCTTCTTATCCTAGTCTATTAGTTCTAAATAGTAAGGAAAATTTGAAAAGAAAACTTTTCTGATACCACTTGGTAACGTCCCGGATCTGAGTTCCTCTCAAAGGTGCCCCAAACCCGGTAGGTCACATAATGTCAAGATCATTTCCCCAAATTCCAGAGGATGCCGACTAACAACGAGGGACAAGGTGTGATATTAGGGAAAATATGACCTCATTTCATGAGTATACACAGTAGAAAACAGATATTAAATAACAGCGAAAGCAGTAATACCCTACAATTGAAGTAAACAGAGGAAGATAAATACACTCGAGCATATATATATATAATGATGCATGTCACATGTGTCAAGGAAAGTATCCAAACAAATCAAAATGCTAGAAATAACATACAGAAAGAAAAGTACAGAAATGTAAGTAAACTCCAACAGCATCACAAGAATATTCTTGGTCCCATGCTCTCCAGCTCCAACATCAATCAAGTACCTGATGAATAAGGGATCTATTCCTTATCTATATCTACAATCATATAATTTGCTTGGGTCCAATGCATGACTGAAACATGGTGTGAGACGAATTCCAGTAGGCAACCACCAAAAGATCTATGCCTAAGTGTCAGTGAATATATATATATATAGAATCTAATATTAATAAAGAAAGTAATAAACTAGAAAGTACATAAAAGTAAAATATCCCATTGTTTTGAATTACATTCATTTACATTTGACAATTATTTAATCTATTGAATTGTGTGACCATGAGATCTAGCCTAATCTCTATATCCCCTGTGTAAAGTAACAGACAAATGTCTTAGAAGGCCATCTTAATAAATAATGTAATACTGAGTCCAATATTATTCTTTTTCTTGGAAGAATCGTCATAATTATACAATCATTCATTAATGACCCCTTAGGAAATTATCATATTCTAACCCCTCTAGTCTAACATAACATTAATTAAATAAAATAACGAACCTATGGGAATTCTATCAGAGACTATGCCATTTGGTCTAGCATAGTATAGATCAATTAAAAATGTCCACCTAGGTAACCCTCATGGTCAACACCCCTTGGTCAGCTTAGAATCAATAAAATATAAACAACCACCTGGGTAGCTCTCATGGTCAATACCATTGGGTCCAACATTCATTTAATCAAATAATAATGATCACCTGGAAAGATCTCATAGTATAACACAAAAAATAATAGATGACCACCTGGGTAGCTCTCATGGTCTAACCCCATTGGAAATCTCTCACAGTCTTATACCCTTTGGTCAACATTCATAATGCATATAACAAGGATTTTATATAATTAGCCACTACATCATAAAAAAACAAGGCATTGAAAACAAGGAATGCCTAATAGGAATCCTAGACCAAATGGTCAAAAAGAATCATCCAAGGGAAATGTCCCCATGGGGTGTACCATAATAATGTATTTAAACTTACACATATGAAACAACCCCATTCCAATAAATTAAACCCTAACTGGTAATAAACACGGATAAATTACAAATCAGAAAAATTCTCCAAATGTTGGTATGTGACACTTTTCGCATATATAATCCAAATAAAAACATCGAAAGGCCCAAACCACCAACCTCGATGTCATATGATCGATATACGTGAACGTCGAACCTTGAATCAGCCTCGATCATCATATATCAACAAAATGGTGAAAAGGTTCAATTTTGAAAAACTCACAAGAGAGGAAGAATCCCTAATAAAGGCTCTAGTGGATTAGAGAACTCACCTGTGGGACTCCAATGCACCCGATAGTGTCTCAATTTGAACTTGGAAGGTGAATTGGGAGGGGTTAAAAGTTATTCGGCCGTTCTATCACTCTCTTATATGAAACAAGTGAAGATGAATTTTTTTACGAACATAAGACATGACATCACTATGATATATCCATTAAAAAGAAAAAAAACATGGTCTGTTCATTAAAAATACATGTTGTGTATTGGCCTCAACTGACCGCCAACATAAATAGTTTGTGATGTCACCAAAAAACCATGTACTCGGCTGTTATGCAACCAGTACATGGCTATATGCAGCAACAGGGTACATGCTGTGTACTCAGAATTACACGACATGTACCTAGAAAATCTTATTTTCTTCTTTTTTCCTCTAAATCAACCCGAAATAAAGATCCATTCATGAGAAGAAGATTCAGTTTCTTATAGTAGTAATGGCTTGATGATACATCCAAAAGATTCAATATCATCGATGATGTTTGATTCTCTATATATATATTTTTCTTCAGTTCTTAGAAATGTACATTTGGGATTGGGTTCTGATGATTTTAACCGTTTTGGTACTTTAAGAACTAATTATGGAATGTTTCTTGTTTTTTGATCACCTATAATATACCTCCCTATATGTGTTTGAAGAATACTTATTACATTATTTCAATTATTATTCCAGGAAATAAAATTCATATAAATGATACTGATGTATACCTTCAACCTCACATTAAACAATTGTGTAAATTATGGTATGATGACATGGAAACATATGATGCTTCAATGAGACAACTATTAAAAATTCTTACTTCTTTAAGGTGGAAAATTTCTGACACTACTATACTAATAAATTTAATTTTTTGGAACACTCATACTTGTTTGGATTTTGAAGTTTTTATTTTTTATTTTAAACCTCAATGATTACCTCATAGAAAAAAATTGTGTTTTATGTGTCATCATCAATTTCATAATGCCTCTAAAAAATTCTAGTTTAAGAATTCATGATTCAATAGAGATATTGAAATGTGGAAGTAACTGGTGGTGTAATCTAGTTCATAAATATAAGGACAATTAATGAATATCAATGAAAAATTTGTAAAATATCATCAGTTTAAAGAAGGGAAAAGGGTATGAGGTACAATATCCGATGAAGATGGAACACAAAAATGGAGGAAAATGAGTATTTTTAAAACATACCTATTGGGAGTTTAATTTGATATGTTGTAGTATTAATGTAATGCATATGGAGAATAAAATCATATATAATGTGATTTTTACAGTGCTCAATGAGTAGGGTAAATAGAAGTATCACCTTAATGATCGTAAGGATTTGGATTCAACGAATATAAAGCATGGATTGTGGAAAACTTGTAATACAAGTTATAATTAAGCTATTTTTAAAGAGAAATATCAGGATAAATATACATTCCATCAAAATTTAAATAATGTATAAGTGACACATGGATATTCAAGTAACAAATCAAGGATCGTTAACTTGAAACATCAAAATTTACATGGATTGAAAATTCATGAGTCACATATTTTGATGGAGTCGTTGTTGTCATTGGAATTATGTAATACATTACCTAAAAAAGAAACTATAGATCTATTTGATTTTTGTACCTTTTTTAAAATATCTTTGTTGATAGACATTAAATCCAACCGATCTTGATAAATTTCAAGATATAATTGATTTGAAACTATGTCATTTTTAGATGTTATATCTCCCTTCATTCTCCCCATTCATGAATCATTTGACTGTTCATTTTGTTGATGAAGCGAAACATGGTGGACCAATACACATCCTATGTATGTATCCAATTGAGAGGTACATTGATGTATTTTTTATTTTCATTGGTGAAATATATTTTATCAAATTATTGTGTAATTTTTTTAATCTGTTTTTTATTTGTTTCATCAGGTAATTAGGTCATTTGAAATCATATGTGAGGAATAAAACTCATCCGGAAGGGTCTAGTACTGAAGGTCACATTGCTGAAGATTGATTCAATTTCTATTCAAGGTATTTGGATGGGATTGAGACTAGATTCATTCATGTAGGATGTGAAAATGACATCTCCACTAATTTGAGATCTGAAAAAAAATTCATCATTATTTCCATCTTTTGGACTACCAATTGGAAAGGGGTAAAATTTCACCAAGACTGAATTAGAGTTAGTGAAAGAACAAATATATGTGCTACTCAATAGTGTTATTGCAGATCCATTTATTGATGAATTGTGACTACAAAAAAAAGAGGCGACTAAAGGGTCGAGCTCAAAATGAGTTGGAATTAACATAATATATTAATAAAGAAATTTTAAAATGGTTTTCTAGTCATGTATGTATATAAACATATTAATATTATTACTGCGTTGTTATTTGGACTATGCAAAAATTAATAGCTTATATCCTTTTTTCAATATAATGAATGCTAACAATCGAGCTTAAATATTGAATGATTTGAAGATTTTGGATTGAGTTCCTCTAATGAAGGCTTTGAGAATTGATGCCTAAAATATTCATGGATTTTGGTTTCTTACAATTTATCACAAAGAAGGCTTGAAATATTTGAATAGTGGTGTATTTATATTTTCAGATGTGAGATGCTATGGGAATATTATTGACATAATTGAGGTAAACTATCATGGCCATTTTCTGGACACTTATTCATATTCAGGTGGGTAAATACTGATAGAGGTATAATGAAAGATTCATTACATTTTACTTCGATTAAATTATCTCACTTGATGGATACAAGTGAGCACAAATAGCATGATCCACATATATTATCTTCACAAGTGAAGTTGTTTTATTATATGGATGATGAAATACACGAATGTTGGAGTATTATTGTACACTTAATGAATGGATACTTATATGATATGGTCAATGGAGATCAATTAGCAATTTGTGACATTAAACATCATCAACCAAAAAATAAGGAATAGTTATTTCCCAAAAATATTGAAATGGTAGAACACACAAGAGAGGGTAAAAATGAAGGACATGTTTCAATAGTGGTTGAAAACAATTAAGATAATAAATATGAAGACAATTAAATGTATAAATTCGTAATTAAATTATATTTCCATTTCTAATTGATATGTGTTCCGTACAAATATTCATTGTTATAGATTTTTTGTAAAAAAATTTTAGTTTTTCATTATTTATATATTTAATTTACCTTATCCATTTGAAATGTATGATTTCAAGACCAAAACAAATTCCAGATTCTAGCTAATAAGTATCTCAGAAAAAGTGAACGCTATCATCATATTCTTTGAATCCAAGTGACTCCATTGTACTCAAGAGTGAAAGAAAGCCATCCATTTCCCCATATGTATTTTGTATCCCACTTTCTAATTAACCTTTTCTGATATAGGAGTTTTTTACTCCTCCATCTAGGAGATATTGTTGGGTTACCGTTACTGGTATATGTGTCATTTAGAAAAAAGCCTTTTATTTTATTAATTTTTAATGATTTTTTCAAATAGAACAAGAAAATAATAGATGGGATACAAATATGCACATATAAGATGTATGTGAACTTACATATTACAATATTAAAATTCCATTTGATAAGTTTGGGGTCAATACAGGTGACACTTCTGCAATATATGGGTAGATTCATGGGAATCATGCTTTTAAGAGAGTGAGCTTTCCCATTAATTATAAATGTTGGAGGCACATACCAACATCGTGGAAAATGAGGTGTTTTATACTCAAGTTAAGGTAATATTAATTTGATATTCCTTGACTACTAATTTAAAATAAATGAGTAAAATTTATAATAGACTTATAAATTGTTATGATTTTTTATTTATTTATTTTTTTTCATTTTGATTTCCCTGAATTTGTTTCACACCCATGGACTTTGTAACGAACACATACAACATGCATAGAATAACTAAAATTGCACTATTATATAGAAAAAAACATATCAAGTGATAACAAACACATATTTTTTCAGATTTATGTGTTTTGATTCACACATATCAAAACTAAATTATAGATCATTACCCATAAGTTTGAAATCAATATGAGATTGTTTGCTCAGTTTTGACTCCTTAAACACTTATGAATGGTACAAAATCTATTAGAAACAAGTGTCGAGGGGTCAAAACTATGAAAATGATTTCATATTTTCCAAAAATCACAAGAAAAAAATAATATATTTAAATTTGAAGTGTAGGAACTAAAATCAAATCATTCCTAATGACAGTTTACCCATTAGGGCCGTAAACATGTTTTTAGAGTTTTTAATCACAAAAATGTGCATTAAATGGTTAAACCAAAATGAAAAGATATAATATTCCCTTGAAATTATGGGGAAAACTTAGATTTAATTTTTAAATCTAGGAACTAATGGAACATCATTCCGAATGATTTTTTTTATGTTTGTAAATGCATTTTCAGCGTTTTAAAACACTAAAACATGAATTAAATGGTCAAAACCAAGAAAATGACATTAGATTATCTCAAAATTATGTGAACCTAAAAATATTTATTTAATCATATTCTTAGATAACACATCAATCTGACATGCAGTCTGATAGAAATTACTCATTAAACACTTATAAAAGGTACAAAACCCATTAAAACAAGTGTAAATGGGTAAAAATCATTGAAATGATGTTCGATAGACCTAAAATTAGTGTAAAATGACGGTAGATTTAATTTTTAAATATTCGAACTGATGGAACATCATTCCTAATTACAATTTTCCTATTATTTCCATAAATGAGTTTTTAGTGTTCTAAAACACTGAAACATGCATGGAATGGTCAAAAGAATTAAATTGAAATTGGATTGCACAAAAATTATGAGACATAGACATCAAGATTAATTGTGAAATTTAGGAATTAATGACATGTCATTCTGGGTGATTTTTTTCTCATTATGGTTGTAAAAACCATTTTAATGTACTAAAACATTAAAACATGCAATGAATAGTCAAAACTAAAAAAAAATTGTCATATTTTCCTAAAATCTAGAGACAATGACCATATAATTATTTTTGAAATGTTGGAACCAAAAACACATCATTATGAGTGATGGTTTTCCAATTATGGTTGTAATCTTATTTGTAGTGTTTTAAAATACTAAAACATGTGTGGAACAGTCAAAACCAGGGAAAAAATCAGATTGTCCAAAAATAAGTGAAAACACATTAGATTTTATTGTAAAATGTTATCAATTACATTATGTCATTTCGAGTGATGGTTCTCCCGCTATGGCTGAAAATGTGTTTTTAGTGTTTTAGAAGACTAAAATGTTTATAGAATGGTCAAAACCAACAAAACATTGTCGTATTTTCCTGAAATCAATGGAAAAGTACTGTATATTTAATTTTGAAATGTAGGAATCGACGAAAAATTATTTCAAGTGATGGTTTCTCCCTTATGGTCATAAACAAGTTATTTGTGTTTTAAAACACTAAAAGGTGCGTGTATGATCAAAACCAGGAAACCAACATTATATTTCCCTAAAATTTTGGGAAAACAACTATATATTTATTATTTATATGTTATAACTCATGAAACATCATTTTGAATTACTGTTCTATCGTTATGGAAATAAAGTCATTTTCAGTATTTTAAAATGCTAAAATGTGTGTGGAATGATCAAAACCAATGAAAACCTCCTCAAATTGATGTGAAATTATTGGAAAACCACCGATTAGTAGTTCATTAATTATAGGACATTCTCAAATATCAAAATCTTTTAAAAAATTCATTAAATAAAATTCTTTCACGCTGCACTTTGGTTTAAATATAAATTAAAATATTTACCCATCCCTTTTTAGTTTTA
Source organism: Viscum album (assembly GCA_963277665.1). Taxonomy (NCBI): domain Eukaryota; kingdom Viridiplantae; phylum Streptophyta; class Magnoliopsida; order Santalales; family Viscaceae; genus Viscum; species Viscum album. The sequence goes on along the minus strand of OY728159.1, from coordinate 1,139,672,185 downwards.
GGTTTTGAATATTCTCTTAAATGGGTTTGTTTTTATTATCTGAGTGTTTGGAATTATATATTATACTTTTAATGTTAAAATTTATTCATTTTTAAATTAAAAAAATAACCAATTTTATGTTGAAAATTCTAAATATATTATTTTCCTTTTATCTTTCTGATTTCTTTTCCAAAATATTCTAGTTTTCAATGTAGGTGGAAGATGTCGAAAGTAGGTAGAAGGTTAGTAGTTATGATAGTTCTTATATTATATAGTATATTAAAATTTTATCAATTATTCTAATGTACTTCATATTTATTATATTCATTTTTAATTTTTGTTATAACTGGGTAGATGATGTGGTATGTGTAAGTTGAGGAGATGATGTGGATGTAGATTCATAGAGTGGAGATCGTGATATCATTGTGTATTGGTCATGGGTTGTTGTTGTACATATTTTATATGTATTTATTGATGACTGAGGTATTGGTTGATGTATGGGGTGATTGGGACTTCGGTTATGATGACCATGGTTGTTTGTATGACTTTGGATGTGTGATGTATGAATGATGGGTTGATCATATATTTATGTTTGAGTTTATAAAATCTCATTATTTTTAATATTTTAAAAAATATCAAAAACATATTTAGCAGTGGTTATTTTGTAACTGTTACTAAATGTATATTATATTATGTATTTAGCATCAGTTCAGATTAACAACCATTAAAAATAACCCCCAATATATGCTCTGTGCTGGTAAATTAATTTTTAATTATATTCCCAGTAAATAATTTCGTCAAGGAACTCTTTCTAATTAAATATCATACATTCGGTAATTTTTGAAAAAAATGGTACATAAAAAACATGTCATGAAATAAATTGAACCACTTCTAATTGACTAGCGATAGGGAAATATGCAGAAGTTTTAGGAATCAATGCTAAAAAAGTAGGTAAAAGTTTAAACCACATCTATCCACAACTATTTGTAGTGTTTTTATATGGTTATTAGGTAATTAAATCCCACTAACTATTCTGTTTTTTATTAGTTAATGGACTGGAATTGAAGAAATCATTGAAATAATCAATGTGATAAGTAATGTGATGATTTTCATAAGGAAATACGAAAATCTAATAGAAACAGGCACTCAAAAAATCATGATAGTACTTTCTCAACTATCTCAGGTTATGAATACTAATAGGAATCATGTGGAACACACTTATTTTCCTAAGAGATTTAATTTTGCATTTAAATCTTACATGCGTCAAAGGCCTCCTTTGTTTGGTGGATATTTTGATCCCCATCTCATAGAATGGTGGATTAACTCCATTGAGAAGGTATTCCATATCCCCCAATTTCTCATAAGAATTGAATATTGTGCTAGGAGTATATCATTTTTAAGGGGAATTTTATCAGTGGTGTAAACTGATCCAGAAGACAATTTTAATGGAGGAATTTGATTCCATGGAAAGGGAATATTTCTAGAAAATATTTTTCAATAAATATTTTTCCCAAACCCTCAATATTAAGATGGAATGGGAGTTCCTCATAATAATGTAAGTGTAAGATGATTCTATCAGACCGTATGAGGAAAATTTAACTTGGCTTTCATGATATACCTCCACCATTTTCATAAACACTTAAATCAAGTTGTATTGCTTTTTTCATATTAAATCAAAATCTACGAAATCATTTTCTCTTTGATACATTTTATAGTTATGGGGAGATTTTTTGTTGTGCCCTTAAGTTTATTATGAATATTAGAGACTCTCAGTGGTCTTGTGGGACATATGATGAAATTTTGAAAAAGGATATTAATATGGGAAGATTAGTAGATATATCCCAGGATGAAAAAGAAAACCAAACATCCCATGTGTTAGTGTTTTGGGAATAAGATTCCTTGGAACTGTCAAATGGTAACCAGAAGACACTTTAAATGTGGACGAATGGGGCATCTGGAAAATAACTACTGAGGTGATATGAATAATACCACTAATTTAAAAGAATAAAAGAAGTTTCAGATCAACACTAAGCATGTAGTGTAGTGTTTTAACTATAAGAAACATGGGTATTATGAGAACAATTTCTCTAATCCAAGGATTGTTGGAGGAAAATAACAAAAAAAACATACAAGTAATAAAGGAAGATAATTTGATATCACAATTGCTGAGGTAGAGCCCAAAAATGACATGGTGACAAGTACTCTAGTGGTTCTTTCAAGACAAAAAACGTTCTATTTGATTCTAGTTCTACGCATTCTTTCATTTCTTGAATGTTCATTATAACAATTCAAACACTGCAAACAAAATATAGAGGTTAATTAACATATAAGAACAAAAAATGGGGAAATTAATGCCTCCAAAGTATATAATTCCTCACCAGTAAATGTAGGTGGACTAAACCTACCAAAAAATAAAATCTTACTTCCATTGGTGGAGTTTTATGTTATATTAGGAAAGTATTGGATATCTTTATACAAAACCAACAACCAGTCTAAGGAAATGTACATAACTCTTCACATATAGAGGTATCCTTCAATTTAGTACAAGTGCAAGGAGTATGGTAAATCTCCTTTAGAATAATCATCTCTATAGTGGATATTATTTCCTTATAAGAAATAATACATTTCATAAATGATTTAGACAAAGGAGATAATCATACTCAAAGTCATACCCATTGTGAGGGACAACACTAATATATTCCAGGAAAATTTTCATAGACTTCCTAATGATTGAGATATTGAGATCTCAATTTAACTTTTTCGTTGAACTCTAACTATATCAAAGACCCCTTGTAGAATGGCCACCATTGATTTGGAGGAACTAATGAAGCAATTAATGAGACTCTAGAAAAGGTTTTTATAATCTTGAGTGCCTCATCATGTGGTGCACCAATCCTCATTATTAAAAAAAGTATGGATCAATGTGCCTCTGTATTGATTTTCATGATATCAATAAAATTATAATAAAGAACATGTATCTCATCCACAAATAGATCACTTCTTTGATCAGTAATGTGGGGACAAGTATTTCTCTATGGTGGACCTTCAGTTGGGATACCACCAACTAATGGTTAGGAAAGTAGGTATTGGTAATATTACCTTTCGAACGAGGTATTGAAACTATTATTTCATACTAATTCATTTAATTAACACTAATTATTTGGTAATATTAATTTATTTAATGAATAGAATCTATAGATATTACCTTGACAAATTTTTTATATTTTCTATTTACGATATACTAATATACTATAAGAGAAAGGAGGAAGATGGGGATAATTTGAATACTATTATAAAGAATTTATGAAGGGAAAAATATATGAAAAGTCTTATAAATGTGAGTTCTGGATAAATTAAGTATCATTCATTGGGAATGTTATCCTAAGTAATGTAATATCTGTGGAAACTTTAATAAAAAGGCAATCGAAGAGTGTCCCAAGTCAATATATGTAATATAGATCCATAGATTCTATAGTCTAACTAGGTGTTACCGAAGATTTGTGATGAACTTATCATGATTTTCAAACCCATTATCCAATATAAATAAGAAGAGAGTAATGTTTCTCCAGATTAGTGAATGTGAATAATACTTCATGGAGTTGGAAAATAGTCTTATCAATACACTAGCACATAATCTTCTGAAAAGTGGGTAACTCTTTGTGGTATACGAGGATTCATTAAATAAGAGAATAGGCCATGCACTAATGAAAAATGATAAATTGATATCCTATGCCTCAAGGAATCTTAAAATTTAAGATAAGAACTATCCCATGCATGATTTAGAGTTGGCAGTTCAAATCATTCTCTTGTAAATAATCTTTAAAATTTTCCCTTCCAGCTTTCACTTGTTGACAAACCATACATCTTGACACAAAATCAGCAATCCCCCTCTTCATGTTGTCCCACCAAAAATGTTCCTTCAAATCTCTATACATTTTGGTTCTCCAGGGTGTATAGTGAAATTGGAACTATGAGCATCATCCATCAATTCCCTTTTTAGATCAGGTATATCGGGAACACAAATCCTCTTCCGGAATTTCAAAATTCCATCTTCATACACAAAGTCTCTCAATCTCCCATCATTAACAACTTTAATCTTCTTTTGAAATTCTTCATCATCGGTCTGAGAACTCTTAATACCTTCTATTAAATATTGTTTGGCAACCATTTGAAAAAGCATTGATGTTTCACCTTCCCTGGTTATTCCCATGTCCATCTTCACTAGATCCATCAAAATCGGATCCCTTTAAATTCTCATATTGTTCAAAACTCCATGGTCTTTTCTGCTCAAAGAATCCACCACCTTGTTTGCTTTCCCCGGGTGGTAGTGTATCATGCAATCATAATCCTTGAGTAATTCAATCCATCTCCTTTTCCTTGTGTTGAGTTATTTTTGTGATAAAATATACTTCGAACTCTCGTGATCTGTATAAATATAACATTTTTCACCATAGAGGTAGTGCCTCCATATCTTCAAAGAAAATATCACAACTGCTAACTCGACATCATGAGTAGGATAGTTTTGTTCATGAATTTTCAACTGTTGTGATGCATATGCAATAACCCTATCATTCTGTATAAGAACACAACCAAGTCTTTTCTTCGATGCATCACTATAAATAACGAACCCATCATTCCTCGATGGTAGAGTCAATATAGGAGCATTAACTAATCTTATCTTCAGTTCTTAGAAACATTCTTCACACTCTTTTTTCCAAACAAATTTAACCCCTTTACATGTGGGCTTCGTTAATGGGTTAGCCAATCGGGCAAAATTTTGGATGAAATGTAGATAATAACCTTCCAAACCAATAAAACTGCATACCTCAGTTATACTCATAGGTGCTGGCCATTCTTGGATTTCCTTGGTCTTAGAAGTATCAACATAGATTCCATATTTAGAGACAATATGGCCAAGAAAGAAATCTCATGAATCCAGAATTCACAGCTGCTAAACTTCCCATATAATTAATGTCTTCTCAAAGTCTTTATGATAATGTGCAAGTGATTTTCATGATCTTCATAGCTTTTGGAGTATACCAAGATATCATCAATAAAAACCACCACAAATTCATCGAGATATTCCTTGAAAACTCTATTCATCAGATCTATGAATACAGAGGGTGCATTAGTTAATCCAAAAGGCATTTCTGTAAACTCGTAATGCCCGTACCTTGTTCGAAATGCTGTCTTCGGAATGTCTTCCTTCTTCACACACAACTGATGGTATCCAGATCGAAGATCAATCTTTGAAAATTATTGAGCTCCATGTAGTTGGTCAAATAAATCATCAAAGCGAGGTAGGGGATACTTGTTCTTTATTGTTATTTCATCGATCTCCCTGTAGTCGATACATAACCTCATAGATCCATCTTTCTTTTTAACAAAAAGAACATGGGCTCCCTATGGAGAAACACTAGGGCGAATAAATCCCTTATTACTCAATTCCTCTAGTTGTTTCCTTAGTTTAACTAATTCTACAGTGGCCATTCTATAAGGGGTCTTCGATATAGGCCTTGATCCAGGAATTAAATCAATGGAAAACTCAACTTCTCGTTCTGGAGGATGTCCAGGTAAATCTTTTGGAAACACATCTACATATTCCTTCACAATAGGTACATCCTCCATTTGAACCTTCCTTTCCTCACCCATAGTCATTTCATTATCTTCCTCCCCAATAATTGAATTTAGTTGAGCTACTGGGGGTGGATCTAGATAAGAATTAGGTGGTGATGATTCTTCTCTAAAGATAAGGTGTTCCTTATCATCATCATCAAAAATCGTAACCTCATTCTTCTTACAATAAATCTTAGCATCATGGTCCGAAAGCTAATCCATACCGAGGATTATATCAAACTCAATCATAGGTATGACGATGATATCAGTGGATAAAGAACATTTATGTTCTCTAATGGAGACTGATTCACAAAACATTGTTGCAATGATACTTCCCTTAGGATTTTTAACTGAAAACTCCATTGTTAAATAAAATTGGAAATATCTAATCTTCTTAGAAAACTAGGAAGATATGAAACAACGCGATGATCCAAAATAAAATAATTCATTTTCTAAACTTGAGGAAACCATTAAATTACCTGCCACCACGTCTTTCGGAGCTTCTACCTCAGCAGTAGTGATAGCATAAACTTGGCCTTGATCCCTTGTCCTTTTCTAAGGTAAGTTCCCCTGATGCTTAGGAAATTCATTTTCATAATGTCCCATCTCCCTGCAATTGTAACATTGAACATCTGTAGCTTCCTTCTTCCCTTTGCAATCACGATCTTGGTGGACTTTTCACCACAGTTGTAATAGACACCCATTACCTTCAAGCAAGTACCAGGGTGTTTCTTCCCACATTTACCAGAGGATGGATATTCAGACTTTCCCTTATTATCCTTATTTCCATTCCTAGATTGATCAGTAGATCTCTTCTTCTCTTGCTTTTCTTTAAAGTCATAAGACTTTGAGAATTCTTTCTTTGTCTTGATAGCACATGAGACAATGTCTTCATACGATGAGAATGTTTTTGAGACTAATGCTCGACGTAGAAATGGTTTTAAACCATCAAATAAATGATCAATCTTACTTATTGGGTTACGTATATAATCTCCAGCATAACTTGCTAACGTTGTAATGCTAGCCTCATACTTTGCGACATTCTCATCCTCATTTTGTCTCAGACTCAGAAATTGTCTTTCCATATCTACTCGATGGTCACAAGGAATGTATTTTTCTAAAAATAGATCTTTAAACTCCATCCATTACATATTTGATACATCATAATCTTCCTTTGTGTTTTGAATCAATGAACACCATTGATCAGCATCTCTAGTGCGGCGGTAAACTGCCATGATAACTTTTTCCATTTCACTACTCCCCAAAGCCTGAAATATTTTCTCTAGGGAATTCATCCATTGCTCAGCTACTAAGGGATTTGTACTCCCATTGAACATTGGTGGTTGTTTCCTCATAAATTGATATAACATTGATCCTCCACTATGCGGATCAGGGTGCTCCATACAGGTAAGGTTATTATTCATAACCTGAGTGAGTTGTCCTAGTATGGTGATTAGCTGATCGGAACCAGTTGCATCACCAGCTCCACTATAAATATCTTGAACAGGAGGGAAATACCTACATGGAGTGTGTGCATTGATACGGCTTCTATTTCATCCACTAGGCGCCATTTCTAAACAATGGCATAAACTAGATCAGTTTAGGAATCAAAATAAATAATTCCATACTTATAAAACACTTAACATAAATTGAACTATTTATGGATATAATCCATAATCATAAAAAAAAATCTTTGAGGAATTATATACTCATAAACCCTTCATAATGATTTGTAAAGAAAATTAGAGTTATCCTAAGCATATCCCCCGGGAGTGTCATAACCAAGAATGCATAAAGGCTCGTTGTCGTGCACCAGTTCCCGTTCGAGTCTAGCTCAAAGCGGTGTTTTCGGGTTTTACCCCTAGGTACATCTATGCCAGAGCCGCCTCTACCTGCTCGTATCCAGACATGGATGTATTGCTTAGAAAACCCACAAAATCTCTACAATACCAAAATTCTAGGAAGTTCTTATATACTAATTTTCAAAGTCAATCTTAGGTCTATGTTCTCTAATAATAGTTTTTCTAAATCTAGCTTCCAAGGTTTCTACTAAACTTCCTCTGATACCAACTGTAACGCCTCGAACCCAGTTACCTAGAGTCGGTGCATTATTACATAACATTGGCATGATCACAAGAAAGATAAACTCTCGAAAGACCGATTAGTTTAGTAGCCTTGGAAACACTAGATATAATCATAAAGTTTTACATTACATCATAAAATGAAAACTACAAAAATATAGTCTCCATAGTCCACACACTTATCCCCTCATACTATCCCTTCAGGTCATTCATAATTTACTTCTTCACATCCTGGGAAAAATAAAACATAGAAAAGGGGTGATCACAAATGCCCAGTAAGGATAAAAATACAGCGGAAACTATCATAAATAAGAATAAACATGTAAGGAAATGTATAACTAAAACAAAAACCTTTTAAACATGAAATTCAACATAGTATGGAAAAAATAAAATGAAATAATTCCATTTACTTATTCACATGGATATTCTACTAATCTAACATCCACATGCAATATCAATAACCACTTTCATAATGATGGAATTCATAATGCCAAACTATCATAACCACATATCCAAGGCCTCGTGCCAAGACTACAAAAATGATTTTTCCAAGGCCTTATGCCAAGACACTAGTTTGTTCCATGGGGCCTACCGATGCATCGAGGAGATATAGCGGGCTCCACCCGTCACATATTAAGCCCAATGCATTCCTCATATGAACAGGTTTAAACATAACATAAACATTCGTATTAAAACTAGCATACGAAATTTCAATACTTTCTCCATAAACCATTAATGGTATTAAAATAACACATCCACAGTAAAACATATCACAAAACCTTCAATACAATATAGAATTTTTGTATCATAATAAATCAACTTCAAATAAGTGTAAAATCCATCAAAGTATGCTGACATAGATGAAATCAAAACTCTTTTTAGAAAAATATCTCTGTCTATTTTGAAATCATTTAAGAGTCATATATTTATAAAATATTACATTTTCCTTGAAAATATTCTTATAAGATTGTAAGTGAATCTTCGACAATTTTATAACGGTGGAAAATAGCCTCACCCGCTGTATAAGTTAAAAAAAACATTCTTACCTTAATTCTGTAAAAAAGGTTAAAAAGCACCTTGTTTGGAAAACGACGAAAATATTACTTCATAAACCACTTATAAATGTCAACTTGGGTATAAATGACTTTAACCCATATTCTAGTAAATAGTAAAAATGTTTTGAAATACATTTTTAAGAAACATGGATGTGGATGATAAAGAAGTCCCAGTACATTATTACGTATAAACAACCTCGGATAATGAAGAGATTGTGAAATAAACTCTTATCTTGTACTTTTTCTTGGTTGAGGGTAGGTTAACCACATGTATAATGGTGAAATAATTGTTATTAAATTATACAAGAATCATATACATTAATATGATATCATATATGATCTTTTAACATTGATTTGTTAATAATCTCTTAGTATTATCATTGTTTCGGGTGTTAACTTACTCGTTTTCTTTTCTATGTTTTGTTACATAAGCCGTGTTTGTCATGGATAGGTTGTATCTTAATCATATCTAGAATTATGTCAAGTCCTTAGATACTATTATTAATCATCAAATGAGAATTATACTTGAATGGATACGATGGAGAATGAATCTCATCACGTTCGTGGAGACGGTAGTCCGTACGTACGCATGAGTGACAATATCATTATTTTGATATTAAAATAATATATAATTGGATGGTATATCATACATAAAGAATCATTATCATTTTATATTTATTATTTACATGAATTACACATCATTATTATACCCATCCAAATAATAATTTATTGAATAACAATTACACCACGACTTGGAGACGGTAAGCCGTACGTACGCACGTATGGTGACGTGTTATTCAAAGGAAGGATAGAATACTGAATATGGTTGTACCAAATTTATAATAATATTAATGTATATAGGAGATACTGGATTCATTATTTTAGAATTGGAATAACAATGAAAGAAGAAGTTGAAGAAGAAAGGAACTTGAAAGAGGGTGGTGAAAACATTACCTCTTCTTCGTGTTCTTCCTTTTGATTTGATAAAAAGGGATCCTTAGGATGGCTTTCTGACTAAGGTAAGGCCACTAGGATTAAGTGAGGGAAGTTGAGAGAGTATTTGGGCAGAGTTTGGATGAGCCAAATGGCATTGAAGGTGTGAATTAATGATAAGGGCGAGTGACCTTTTATAAGAGGTGTGAGGGGCACCTTTGGAAAAGCTAGAAGTATTATTTTATAATAAATTCATATTCGGTTCCTAATGGCTCCAAAGTGAATTATTTAAAAGTTAAGGTGGGTATGGGTCGAAAAAAACTCAACAAATAGAATTTAGACAGGTTTGGGTCATTATATTAACCTTATCTTTTAGTTTTAACTCTTAGTTAATTAGTTTGACACTTACCATCTCACTTTGCATTTTTATATTATATAGTTAATAAACATACTATATACCTCCAATAGACCCCCAAGTGGTCCATTAATGATAAAAATATCATGATATAAGTCTCTTGGCCGAACCTTAGATTTTTATGAATATAATATCAATTAATAATATAATATTTGTTTTAAAAACTCTTTTTTGTCAAATTTGAAACTATTTGGAAAATTGAATTTTGTGACAATCATAACAGATTGATTACTTCGAAAAATGTTAATTAAATCATTCCTAACATGTCATATTAACCTATAAAAGTAGTTTAATTCATAAAATTCTCAAATTATATTTATTTGGGTATTTATAATATCAATTATTTTAATTTTTCACTATTATGGTAATTACTACATCATCATTGTGTCATAAATAAATTAACTTATTTAATGTCTAAAAATTATAAATAAAATATAATTATTTAGGAAATATTTTTAGATTTCTAATGAATATTTATAATCGAATTTATCTTATGTGTAACCATATATTAAAAATATTTTAGTAAATAAACTTTGATTTTAACTCTTTTAACTCTTCTTTGAATTAAATAATAATAAATGTCCGAATCTAATCCAAGTGGACCTAAATGATAATATATTATTCCTAAAGTTGTTTTTGGTCGAATTAAGCTTATCCAATAGAATTATGACATGTGTTAGGGTAATATTAATATCATTTTTACCCTTAATTACCATATTTACTTTTAACCGTGGTAAATAAAAGTAAAAAATTACGATTCACCAAAAATTATTTTTTTCTCAATGAACCACATTTTAGTCCTTCATATTAACCGTGTCTCTCGGATTTTTGAAATTCCACTCACAGAAGCGGTAAAATTAAATTTTATGAAAATTCAGTTTTTTAACTACCACTTAGTGGTTTCACTATTCATCAAAAAAATGAAGTTTTTCAGAAAAATAAAAAAAAATAACCCTAGGATAATTTCGATATTCCGAATCCAAAAATGAAGTCCATTTTGAAAAATAAAATTTATAAATTTCAAAAAGTGGGTATTACTATTCATAATGTCTAGTTTGATTGGTTGTGGTCTATTAGAACTCGATACTGCATACAACACACGCTATTGCATTATTCAAAGATAAGCGTACTGTAAAAGCTTGGGGTGTTACATAATTGATGGTTAGTTATGCATAAAATCATGTAATAATTGGTGTAAAAGGCTAGGTCTGTCATACATTCCACTTACTAGAACATGAATTGGAATTTTTCAAACCAATGTCTATATAACAAAATTAAAATTATTGGGGATTCTTTTGATATGACCTTATCCTTAATAACACCATATACATTAATCCTTGTTTATCCTATAATGACCATGAATTAACTCATTAGAAATTATACATGTTTCATGACCTTTTTATTCATTCATACCCAACTCAAAGTATTTTGATGATATTTTAAAGATTAATTGTGGGTGTAGAGGAAGTCATGTTAAAAGGGATTCCATACGTTGTAAGGAAAAATCTTGGGAGTTATAATTTTGGTATTGATAATGGTTTTCCAATCTTACATTGTACTTTATTATTTTCCATTCTTCAAAAAAAATGAAAAAAAGTGACTGGTTTGTTAGTTTTAGGAATAATAAATCACCATTACTAGACTAATTATTTTTATCAAATGTGGTTAGGTGTTGGATTGGAGGCTTATTCCAAGTTTTCATTTTGAAAAAAAAATTAAAAAGTAGTTAAAAATATATTAAAATTTCAAGAAGTATTAATATATTCATTACACATTCATATGTACTGAACTATAATTTAAACTTGGGAAGTGGGAGATTATATTTTGGATGTGAGAAGTCAAATGATATTTTAATATTTTATTTGTTGTAATATGTTTTAAAAGATAACCCTTATGCATTGAGCCTTACATTTTAACATCAATTCCAACCAACCATAAGCTTAAGAGTCATTTTAACCTTTATTTAAAATCCAACATCATTTTATGTGAATTTTATCTTTATAGGGTGACGAAAGTAGTTAATTTTTAACAATTTGGACTAAGAGAATGTTCTTATGATATGAAAATTTATCTATATGAATTTATATCATGAGTGATTGTGAAAAGACTAAAAGATAGGTATATCATTACTTGGAATGTATAATAATAATAAATTGTATAAATTTAATAAATAGAACTATAACTTCCCATAATTTTAAAAATGAGATAAAATAAAATTCATGGATTGATTTTATCTTAGAAATGTGACAAACTGAAATGATATTTTATGTTGAATTCGAAAAGTTGATTCTACATAGGAAAACATTTTTTTCTTTGAAATTTAAATATTATTCAAATTGGTGACCTTTTGATTAAATTTTGAGATTTCATGCTTGAGGACAAGCATAGTTTAGGTGTGGGGGTATTTGACATAGTAATAATTTCATGCATATTTGTAAAAAAATCCAATAATATCAAAAGGATTTTCAATCAGAATTCCTGTAAAATTTATTTTTTATTAAAATATGGGAAAATGAAATATAATACATAAAAATAATTTTAAATGTAATTATTATTGGTTTAGTTTTGTTAAGAATAATTTTTAAAAAATTTATTTATATTTTAAAAATTTTAGGTAAATAAATTAATCCTTCCCAAGGAGAGGCCTCAATAATGTGCCACAAGTCACATAGATGGGGCTACTAGGATAACATACCATGTGGCCCATAGGAGAGCCTACCCGAGAAGCACGAGTATGAGGATGCATAAGGACACTTGGATTGTGCATCACATGGGCCATGGGGAGGATCCCACAAGGAGTATAGATTATGAAAATCCCATATAGGTTGTGCAAGTGTGGCAAAATCCATGTTCATGTGTGCTCAGTATTCGGGATCCAACCCTAGTGTAGGTTTTCAATCCCAGAAACACAAAAAATTCATTATAAATGAGTATTAACTCCTATATAACATTAGATGTGGGAAAATTATTTTATAAATAGTATTCTTATTAACAAAAACAACCCCACTCCACTCATCCCCATGCACCTGTTCTTCAGACACCAATGTTCTACCATCTCTATCACTTGACACCACCAATAGTAAGCCACAATGCCACTATAGTCCTTAAGAAACACCAGTTCAGCCTCCAGAGAAGCTCAGTTTAATATAGAGAACCACATTTGATCCCCCCATGAAACATCTAATGGGACCTCAAATGACCTCAGATATGCCCAAATCAAACGAAACTAAATGAAATCATAAAATAAGAGAGTCATATGACCCCTATAAGGGTTGGATAAGAAGAAGGAATACCCAACTGCCAATGAGACACCTCAAGTACCCCATCCATTCACACTTGAACTTACATGAAATCAATGAACAAGATAAGAGTTTTTTTACATGCTGATATATGATGCAATAATAAAGGAAACCTGCTGATATTTTCATGATAGTTTCTAAAAATATATATTTTCAAAACATCTAGATATAAATTAAAAATATAATGTATCCTTGAACATGGAATACTGAATGGGGATTGACCCTATATAAATATAGTGTATATCAACCTATCCAAGAGATTCAACATTTCTAAAGGATATATTAGAGGATGATACTATATTTATTTATATTTAATTAGTTTTTCTTTTATATATTTTATTATAATTGTTTTCTTTTAACTTTATTAAAATTACTCATTAATGTATTTATTCCTCACATTTTGTTCTTCTTACACCCAAATCTCTTCACCTATTCTTCTTATCCTTCTAATTTTTTTCTTCTGTTTTAATTTTTTTCATTCTTCCACTATTTTATTTTTATATTTCCCTTTTTATTTTATTTTATTTCTTCCCTCTCTCTCTTATTTTTAGTTTTTTAAATTTTTTATTTCATAAGTTATTTTAAATTATCAGTATCTTATTTTTATTTTTATTATTATCTATCTATTTTATTTTTTATTCTTCTTATCTTCTATCCATCACGACCTATTTCCCTCAACTAAGAGGGTAAAACACAACGCTTTCCCAGGTGAGGTAAGTGGTGTGTCCAAAATTCTGTTAAACAATTCCCAATGTATAACATTATATTTATGAATGACATGAGTGTAATTCACAAGTGTGGAGATTTTAAACCATTACATGAATCTTAATTATACTTATGTTCTATTATTTTCATCATTACCCCCTTTTGTTGGACACATGATATTCACATAGTGGAGTTAAACTATTCAACGGATGAAATGACATATGAAGTCGAGTCCTAGAGTCTTTCATACTCTATCAATTGGAGAGTTCCATCAAAAATGATTATTATTTTATGTATTTGATGAAAATTGTATCTGATGGGAGATATTGAATTTTTTCCATCATCACTCTTGAATAAGTAACAAACAATGTAGATGGGTTTCTAAACAGTCATAGCTCTAGTTTATTATATATATGCTAATTATAATGGGTATAATAAAGTAAAATAATAAATAATTTATGCTCTCTATGATAAATTTTAATACTAAAGTGTCTTCAAGGATGAAATGGAGGATAAATGTTTTTCGTGGGTGAATCAAATCATTACATATAAATATAGTTGTATAGAAACTCTTTAATATTCTAGCATTTTTTATGAAAAAATTTGAATTCTTAAAAATAATATTTAGTTAAATTTTTCAGAATTTAATTACTATGACTTAGATGATTTAATGATTAAATATTTAATAATATATTTATTTCTTATTATATTATGAGGGGACTAACATTAAATAAGAAAAATCGAACTAAAATATATATTTCTTATATGTCCTTCAAATGATTCCAGGTTAATGAAAAAAAAATCTCATACGGATAAATCTGATAAGGAATATTATGACATGAATTATAGGGGGTTTATATCACTACTCTCAAAATGGTTTTGGAAATTAAAATTTAATTACAAGGGTTATATTTCATTTAAATTTTTTAATTTTGAAAATACATTTCATTATTTAGTAAATTTCTTGATGAAATCCTTTGATGAGGATGAGGATGAAAAATAAAAAAGATCATAAAAGTAGAAAACAAGGAAAATATATACATATTATAGTAGAAGAAACTAAACCAAAGTTAAATTAATGTTCTCTACAATATTAATTAGAAATGTTTTCTAAAAAATTGAAGATCCATCTTATTATGGAGAATGTGAGGGGTAAGAACAATCTTTTAAGGATAAAGGTTATAAAAATTATATAGTTCAATTTGAAATAGTCTAATTAATCTTCTAATGAAGAATAAATTGTCAATATGTTGATAAAAATTTGATAGGGAAGGAGTAATGTCTATGAATGATTCCCATGGTCTATATTAAAAATAGTTCAAAATAAGATATATAGAATTAATTGTTATAGAGAACCATTGACTCATCTTATACTAAAATGGATACATTGAAATTGGGATTGTTATTTTTCAATATCAATTATATTAATGTTTTTATTCATAAAATTAATATCATTATTGATGTTAAAACTAATATAATGTTGATGAGGTGCAACAAATAAAGATTTTAGTTTTTATTTACCATTAATAAACGATCTTAAAATCTTATAAATCATGAAACACAAAACTAAACTGGACATGATATATTTTATTGAGAAATAAATTACTATAGATTATAAAAATTAATAAATTTTTAAAATAAAATATGATACATTATTAGAAAAATTCCATGAAGTGTGAAACCATAAGTAAATAAAATTATAATAATTATTTAAAAGTATTTAATATGAAAATAATTATTTTAATGGTTAAAATTTAATTATATTTTTAATAAATTATTATTAATGTTGTAATAATAATGAATTGATAAAATTAAATTGTGGATAGATAGATAGATATATATACATATATAATTTTAAGGGAATATGAATAATATATTTTAAGGATATATTTTTCAAATTTTTTTAAATAAGTGTATACTTTTACTTTAATAAAATATATTTATCAAATTTTAAAGAATATTTTAGTAAAAATATTCAATGGTTAAAAACATAGAATAACACTCATTTCATTATTAATTGGCAAGATATTAGGTTATGAACACTTAAATTTGTAAAAGTCATTTTAATATAAAATCTGTATTTTATGGTATATTTTATGTTATCATTTAAGAGATAAATTTATCATATTTATCAATTATATATTCTTACTAATGTTATAAACCATTTGTAACCATCATAAAACACTTTTTTATCATTTTTTCTATTTAATACCTTCACATATTTCCTCTCCTATACCATTTTGTGATGTTTTTTTCCTTTATTCTCAATCTAAAAGAATAAATCCTTCATTATAAAGGAACTAGATTAGATAAAGAGATAATTCATGAAAGTACACATAACACACCATGTTTTTATGAACTATTAGTTTCAAAGAAATTTATTTGAGGGCTTGTATTGCTTGCTACACTAGATTGAGGTTTCTTTACCCGTAACACCAAGTTAAGATTACACTATAAAAAAAATTGAGTATTGATTTTGGAGCACGCAAAATAAGTTTGGATTATGATACATAAAATACCATCTTCCTCCAGTTTCTTTAGTTACATACAAGACTGAGCTATACAGAACTACAATATACTATTAATAAAATTATTAAAATACTATTATAGTTACCACCAAGTCATTGGAATGGATTTAATGAATATAGTTTACTAAATTATCAACGTATATATTATAAATTTTTAATAAATGGAATCTTTGGAGATCAATTAAATGGAAATGAAAATAAAAAAACAAATTGAATATAAAGAATGTGTTCTTATGGAAAAAAATTTATGTACCCACAAAGGAAATTTATATTAATTAATGAAATTAATCACTATCATTGTGTACTCGTAATGAAAAATATATATTATTAATGCAAATAATATACTTTTACATTCATATGATAAGTTTGATATGCATAAAATAATAACAAATCAAATTTTATGTATAAAAAGATATGTTTTTCTCAAATATGGTTGTTATGAATTTTAATAGAAGACTTGTTTTAAAACTAATTTCAAAAACATTTATAAATTTTATTTGAGAAAATAATCTTAAACTCTGAAAGTATAGTTTCAAAATTTTATTTGGTAAATGTTTTGTTATTTTTTAGAGAAGATTCATTTTTCAATGAATATTGAAAAACTTTCAATTTTAATTGAAAATTTATTTTTTATTTTATTTATTTATATTGTGAAATAATATTTGGAACTTGTTTTAAAGAATAATTAGTCTAATTAAATATCAATTAATCCAATTTATGTAATTTTAACCAATTCCATATTGAAATTGGATATAAAAATAATTCAAACTTTTGAACAATTTCACATTAAAAGTTTCTTGTCTCCCCTATTTTGTGGGATTAATTTTAAATTAACATTCTCCAATTCTGTAATTGGAATTTGTAAAAATGGATTCCATATTTGGAATAAAAATAATGTATAATTTCTATTATGTTAAAATTATTTTTTTAAAAATATTATTGAATGAAATTAAAATTAAATATAGTGGTTAAGGTAAAAATGAGCTTACATTGTGGTTAAGATTTAATCATAAGGGGAAAAATGACCTAGACACTAGACTAAAACCAAAATTTTGGATTTATTTATACGTTATACTTTCATTTATAAAATTCAGTTCATTATTTGAGGCACATTAGGTCATGTAGACCTCCCAATAGTGATGACCTTTTAATATTTAAAATAATGCCACTCCTCTTCTATAAAAGTGCACTAACCCCCGTCACTTATTTGCACCTATCAGAATTTTTGGGTCATAAAGCCTTTCCCAATTAATATCCAATCTTCCCTCCTCTCATTATAAATTCATTTAGTTGGAATAAAATAAAATCTAGGAAGTACATTGGTGTAATCCAAAATGAGTTACCTGAAGAAGATTTAACATTCATCAATGAGAAATTTTATTTTATTTATTTCTACTCACCTTAAGTTATTAATATATCATGATGATAAAATTACCTCAAAATATTAAATATAATAATATGTTATTATTTTAATTTTATTACCTAAAACGTTACACACTTCAATCAAATGGGATACACAATCATCTTTAATGAGTACAACAAACTGCCGCCCTATGAATCTATGTTATTCATTCTTCCATTACCACCTCATAATGTATGAAATAATGATGAACTTATTATTTTTATGTGATATATAAGATATTTTTTATTTATTAAGTTTTATGTAATTAGTTTATATCATAGACCTTCGAAATTTAGAATTTTATGGAATATGATAACATTGTTTTTGGATGTGTCGACTAACACTTCCTCAAAGAGATGCGATTTGTTCATACTTTACATAAAAATGTTAATGATGGGTTAAATTAAAATATATGAAACATATTACATAATAATTATACTATAATGGTAATATATATAAATATATATTAAATTTACTTTCTTTTTCTCAAAACAATAAAAAAAAGGAAACAATGTTCATGCGAACGTATGGACTACCATCTCTATGAATGGTATATGTTGATTACTATCAATAAATTTTATTAATTAAAATATATAAATATATAATTAATATAAATGATATCTATATCATTTTTAAATTCTATAAATGATTAAATAAATATCAATGTAATTGTAACATAATTAAAATTCCCAAACCCATACGAAAAAACCAATTATTACCCAAAATGCATCTATAACAAGAAATTATAATTAAAAGGGTAATAAAAGGTTATTATAAAATAATATATGGTATTATATATATGAATAAGGTTCTATTGTAGTTTTATAGTAAAATAATATTTCTTATAAATTGGGTATGAATGTGTACGAAGGATGTTAAGACTTACGGTAATGGGACATCTAGTATAACATTTATTTCATTGAGACTTTACCATATTCACCACTCATTTCATTTCTTTGTTACACATAATGATCAAGAATGAATTATATTATTATTATCCTAAATTTTACTGGTATTTATAAATAATTTTTATGATATCTATTCCATGTTGTTTATAGTTCAAATGTAACCAAATCATTAATGTAATTTTGTCTATACATTCCATCATAGAGACACATGTTATGTTATGAACCTACATTATTTTAAGAGATGTATGTACTCCATATAATATTTTATGTTACTAATATTATTATTTTCATGATATTTTTTTCTTAACATAATGTTATATTTTCAAGTGGATTTTGATTCAGTGTCACCATTTTTGTAAGTGTTTATTTCTATAATCTCACCATTTATCCGGAGTATTTATGATTATGCTAAAGTTTATGAAATCTTCTGATACACATCACAATAATTATCATAAATTTTAATATCCTATGTTTATTCATGATTTGTTCATTTAATATTACCATTTATTAAATCTTTAGTACTTATGACAATTAAAAGAATATTTGCAAGAAAATATGACTATTTCTTTATTTGGTAAGAAATTTGTGTTATTTAAAAATAATGTTTTATAAGTTTTTTAAAAAGGTTTTAATAAATCTTTTAATCTCATTTTCAATGAAAATTATTTTGAAAACATTTCATTAAAAAAAGTGATTTCAAATAAAAGTTATTTTCCTTAATAAATTTTTGAAGTGATATTTCAAAATATTTATCTATAGATGATTTTGTCCTTTGATATAGTTTAAGAATTACAATGGAAATTATCCAAGGTATAAATTCTATTTCTTTATTTTAATGGATTCTATTTATTATTAAAGGTATTTTATGAAATTGATTTCTCTTTTTTTAGTTATGTGATTATGAAACCCTGTTATTTTCACAAGTAATTCTATGATAAATGATTGAAATACCAATAATTTACCATATGATAATATATATTGAAATGTTTATGATACCGTTTAATTTCACGTGTTATGATATAATGAATGTTTATGACCTTTCAGCACAGATATATATGATTTCATTATGTTAGTTGTGGGACGTTTATCTCCCTCCAATGTATTGGGAAAAACTTTTTGTATCATGACATAAACATGGATGCAATGGGGAGTGAAATCGGTTTAGTAATGGAATTTATCTTCTAATATGGTCTTTGGAGTGAAAATTACTTTTTAGATAGTGTTGGGATTGGAACATAACTATTTTTATGGTCTTGGTAGTGAACCTTGACTATAAAGATGGTCTTCGTACTAATCCATGACTACTAATATGGTCGTGGGATTAAACCATGACTACTATTAAGGTTTAGGGAGCGAAACCATTATACTAAGACAACCTTGTCAGTAATAAATCACTAATATAGAATTAATTTTACATTTTGATGTGTTTTCCATAATTCTATGCCTTATTCCATTGTTATGATCGCATGTCCAATGCTCTTTGATTATATTATGAATCTTGTCTTATAAACTACCGATATTTATTCCATGATTCAATATTATTATCTTTTGTGTGTAGGGTATGGTTTCGAAATATTATGATCACATTTTCATACCCTTATGATCATGTTATGTATATGTATCTCGTTTATTTACCCTTAATATGAATTTTAGATTACCCATTCTCATGTTTCCTTTCACCATATTACAATGAAAGGTTTTAAGTTTGAGTATTAAATGTCACAATATTTAGGGGAAAATATTGAATATCATTCCCCATGGTAGAATATTTTGTTCCATGTTTCCCAATATACTAAACCATTTTGGTCCCCGAGCATTTAATTATGTAATGTTATGAATATTATTGTAAAATGATATAATATCCATGTACATTAAGAATGGGTTTCTATAGTTGGTATCAAAGGAAAGGTTTAGTAATCATATATCAATGAGGATGAGAAAACTTAAGTGTGATACCTAGGGATAGTTCTATTGATAAATCTAAGTATGTCTTTATGGATAAGTCTAATAATGATTCAATGTATAGGATAATTTCCTATAATTTTGATAAAGGACAGAATGAGTGTTTTCTGATCAATACATCCCTCTATGGATTATATAATTTGATATGGATCTGGAATCAATAAACATATAGGTAAAAACCCCAAAAACTATGTATTGAGCTAGTATCTATTAGGAACTAGTGCACAACAATGGGCCCTATTCGGACCTGATTTGAAACACATCAGACATATGATTTCAGAATTCAAATTTTTTTTATGAACTATCATGAAGGATTTAAATAAATTATTACTATGAGTAACCTAGGATAAACCTAAGGTGAAATATTTTTAAGAATAAGGTAATATTATTTAGACATCATGTTAGTAATTTTTCTTTATTATGTGGTTTTACTATATGATAATAATTATTAATTATATGAACGAGGATTTTAGTCAGTTTTATAACTCGAATGATACATGTTAACGATTAATGTAATGTAATTTTTTATTATTGTCCTCGTAATAAACCAAATGTAATAGAGATTTAATGAAATGTCTTATTGATATGGTCAAACAACTTTCTCACGAAATGAATCATATAAATCTTCTAAACATGAAAAGGAGGAAACAATGTTTTATTGAGTCCTTCATGATCCAACATCCACCTTCTTTAACTGGTTTCACTAATCCACTAGTTGATGAGTAATGTATTAGTACCACTGAAAAATTATTTTTCATTATTTTTTGTTTGTGGCATGGAAAAGTCATTTTGGTTGCATATCATTTGGAAGGTGAAGTAGATCAGTAGTGATCTCTCATTAATAACATGTGGGAATAAGATGAATTTGAATATATGGAATTGAAATATTTTCTAGGATTATTTTTCATTAAGTATTTATCTCTAATTCTATGAAGAATATTGTATAATAAATTATATGGGATAAAGAAAAAGTATGATGAATCTATTGGTTCCTCTGAAGATAGTTTTTAAAGACTTGTAAGGTATGCTTCGAGATTGATTGTATGACCTAAAAGAAAAATTTATTGATTTTTAGGTGTCCTAAAACCAATAATTCGAATGGTCTTCACTATAAGAGACATTATTATTTTTGAACAAATTTTTTTTGTACAAAAAATTTATAAATGGAAATTATATATTACCACCATTCCTCTATCAGTGATAATAAATGGAATATTGAGTCTCATGAAAACTTATATGGTGCAATGAAATTCCAGACATCTGTGTGCCAAAAATATGGGTAGATTTATCAAGAAAAATTCTTGAATGGAACATTGAGGTCCTTTTATTAGGGAAAGTAGTATGATAAAATATGTAAATTTAGAAATATAATTCTGGTGATGGTTAATGCAATAAAATTGAACAAAATTCCAACTATTTCACAACCCACACAACAGTGGTTCAACTGCAAAGAGATTGGGAATTATTTGAATCCATGCCACAATTCAATGGATAATTTAGATGATAAGACATAAAAACTTATGAGGATAATGGGAAAATTTAAATCTTATGAATTCACAATGGATGAAGCGAATCATGATATTAGGGAAAACTTTTCCTCAAATTCTTAATTCATAATTTTGTATATGATTTCTTATGAATAAGACGAATGGAAATATTATTGTTTATACTTTATTAATGGTTAATTTGATCATATCCCTCTATAATAATTTTGGAAAAATGAAATCACATTTGATATTAAATATGTACAAAAATGGACCCAAGTATCCAATGACAATGTTCTTGGTATAATATAAAAGCTTAAATTTTGGTAGGTTTTTAAGGATAACTATTTATGAAAAATTTTATGTTGAAATTTTAATGTGTTTTTAGAAATTAATATATTTTTTATCAATACAAAGATGTATGAATATTGGATAGCCTATGATATCTATTTTTCTTTTAATTTAACTAGATATATAAGGAATAATTTATCATTATATTTATGGATCTCAGGATTTGATAGTGCTTCTGGAATGAAAAATTCACCATCATTTCATGGAGTAAGAGATTAAGTGGAAATTGATGAAGGAATAAATAATGTGTGAGATTATGCATATGAAATGGAATGAAATCAAGTAAGTTTATATTCTATTGAAAGATTATTAAACTTTAGTATAAGGGTATTTAAATAAAATTATCACTGGTCATCATCATATTTTATGGTGTCATTGTATTTTTTCAAGCCTATTTGATTTATTGATTCGTGATCATTAACTTTCTCTTGAACATGTTCTACAAAACTATCAATCAAAATTTGTGTGTTAGTTTTTTCGTCTATGTCTATGTTTTTAATGGATATCAATGTTCTCTTGTATGGAAATCTAGGTATAAGTTACTTTGTGTAACTGCTATGTTTAGATATTGTTTTTCCAAGGAAGTTTTCAAATTTGTTTTTTAAGATTTGGGTTTCTAGGGAAGTAAATTTCATGTATTAAGACTTTAAAGACCCAGTTGAATTTTTAAGGTCAAATTCATTTTTAGTGGGGTAGAATGAAACACCCAATTTTTTTACGAACTATTTTTTGAATAAATTTAATTGATGGATTATGTTGCATGCTATATGAAATCAGTATTTATTTACAGTCAACACCAAGTCAAGAATCTTCCACACACAACACTCCGTTTAGATTTCAATACACACAAAACTAAGCTTGGATTTTTTACACAAAATAACAAGTTCTTTAAATTGCTTTTGTTACATGAATTTTGGAGTTTTATTGGACTAAAATTTTCTATTAATATTATTTCTAAAATTTTATTATTATTATCACCAATCCTTTGGATTAGATGTTATGAAGAACAACTATATTATGAAAATATTGTTTACACATGATTATAAAATGCATTATTTGGTAATGAATTATTTATAAATGAAAAAACAACTGAATATAAAGGACGTGTTTTTATGGAAAACCAATTTTTATTCCCACAAAGGTGTTATATCATAAAAAATTAAATTAATAACTATTGATGATATATCTTAATTAAATTTTTAAATCATATATTGTACCAATGTTTTTTAATTTCATTCAATAATTTTGATATGAAATAAATTAGAAAAAATATAATTTTTTGCATCACAAGAGGTGCTTTTCTAAAGGTGGTGTTATCATATTTTAATGTAAGACTATTTGAAAAAATAGTTTTTGACAGTTTACTAAATTTTAATTGATAAAATAAAATTTATTTTTTAAATTGGAGTTTCAAAATTTTCTTTGGGTGAATTTTTTATATTTTTCTATGATGTTTCATTTTTGATGAATAATAAATAAAACTAAATTCAAATTGACAAGGAATTTTTCATTTTATTTATTTATATAGTAAAATTTTTATTTTTAATTGGTATTAAAGTATAATTAGTTTAATTATACAAAAATTGATCTAATTTATGGAATTTGAACCAATATTAAGTTAAAATTAAATTAAAAAACATTTTAATCTTTTGAACACTTCCATTTTAGAAACTTGTAGTCGCATCCCGTATACGTGGTTAATTTTACATTAATTTATAAAACATAAATTATAATAATTTGAACAAATCTTTTCCATATTTGGAATCATAATAATCTATAATCTCTATTAATTTGAACTTATTTGTTTCAAAAAAATATTTTTAAATGCAGTTAAAAATAATTACAGCAATTACGGTAAAAATGAGGTTAATTTGTGGTTAAATATTAATATTAAGGTCCTAAATGACCAAAAAATATATATTATTTTGTGGAACTATTTATACCATATCCTTAATGTATTGAATTTGGTTCATTATTGGAGGCACATGATGTAAGGGAGACCCCCACAATATTGAATACCTTTTGGTATTTTCAAGAATTCCACTCATCCTCTACTGTAAAAGGGAACTAACCCCCTCACTTATTCACAACTCTAAATAATTTTACATCAAGAAAAAAAAATCCTTAATAAGATCCAAAAATACCTCTTATACTACTAGAATCCTCACTTTGTGCATAAGTAAAACCATGCATTCCCTTTAGTGCAAACCATAAGTAGTAACCCGAAGAAGAGGTAACATTATCTAATGAAAACTTCTGTTTTATTTCTTTATCCACCTTTAAATTATTCTTATAACATGATAATATAATATCCTCAGTATATTAAATATACTGATATGTTAATATTTCAATGGTAAAACCTAATCCCTCACACACATCCATAAAATGAGACACACAATCATCATCCATGTGTGCGGCAGACTGTTGGATTGTGAACTGATGTTGTTCATTCTTCCATTACCACTTATCATGGGGTGAAAAAAATGATGAAATCATTATTTTAATATGATATATATGATATTTATGATGTAAATACTATTTTTTAATTATTATATAACACATACTTCCATGATTTCTATTTTTTGGAATATGATAACTTCGTTTGTGGATGTATGGACTACCACCTCCTCAAAGAGATGTTATTTGTTCACACTTTACATGTAAGCTATTAAGGATTAGTTTTTTAAAAATATGTTATATATGTGAAATAATAAGTTACTTTAGTATTAATATATATATATATATATTTCATTTACTTTTATTCTTTCACTATGAAATGGAAACATGAACAATTTTCTTACGTACATACGACCTACCGTTACTATAAATGTTGTAATTCATTTCCGATTACTAAATATTATTATTTATTATAAATAAATATATAATAAATATATATTATATTTATATATTTTCTTACATTCTCTCAATTATGAAATTATGATCAAATTAAATGGAATATAATTAACATGTCGAAACTTATACGAAAAACAAAGTGGTTATTACCTGAAACGTAGCTTTAATGTTAAATTGTTAATAAATGGGTAATAAAAAGTCATTATAAACTAATTTATGGAATTATATACATGAATATGTTTCATTTTTAGTTTTACAAAAAACATATATTTATTATAATTTTTTTGAATGTGTACGAAGGAAATCAAGACTTATGATATGGGGATTTTCAATCTCACTTTTATTTCCATGACAGTTATTCCATATTCCACATTCATTTATTTTATTTGGTGTATTATCCGACCATTAATGTATTATATTATTATTATCCTAAAATTTATGGGTATTTAAATATCAATTTTAATACCTCTATTTCAAAGGGTTTATGGTTCAAAAGTTAACTAATCGGTATGGTAATTTTGTCTCAATTATCCTTCATTAAGACACATGTTATGTTATGCACCTACAATCTTTTACAAGGTGTATATACTTCTATATAAAATTTAATTTCATGAATATAATTATTATTTTTATATATTATGCTTCTTGTAATGTTATTATGTGATGGGGATTTTGATTTAAAGTTAAAAAATCAGTAAGAGTTTAATGATGCAATCTCATCATTTAATAGAATTGTTCATGATTATTCTTACATTAATGAAATATTCTAATCCATCACTCAAAAATTCTAATAGTTTTTTTATCCAATTTTTATTAATGATATCATATTTTAATGGTAAAATTTATCCAATACATGTTAGTTAATGCAATTAAGATATCTTTTTAAGAAAACCAGACATCATTTTTTACTTTACTAAAAAATATGTGTTATTTAAAATTTATGTTTCCTAAAAATGGTTTAAATGATATTTTATGCTACTTTTAAATAAATATTATTTTTAAAATGTTTCATGTTTTTTAAATTTGATTTTCAAGGAAATATTATTTTTCTTAAGAAATGTTCCATTTGAACTTTCAAAATCCTTCTCCATCTATGATTCCAACCTTTAATATAGTTTATTCTTTAATAGAGATATAATCCATGTTCGCCATTATTATTATTTAAATAAATGGTTTATATTTATGATGAGTTTTTTAAGAAATTTTTTTATATTATAACGGTCATATTCTTATGAAACATGCCTCTTTTTATAGGTTACGCTATGATGAAATGATTATGAAACCTGACTCTTTTCCCCGGGTTAGGATGTGATAAACTATTTATGATACACATTTAATTTCATGATGTGTCACTAATATTTAGGATTTCTTTATTTGAAAGTTTGGACCTATATATCCCTATAATTCATTGGGTATAACATGATATAAAAATGGAAGTAATGTGGAGTGAACCTAGTTAAGAAAGGGACCTTGTACGCTATGATGGTCTTGGGTGTGAACATTGACTACTAATATGGTATTGGGGTGATCTTAGAGTAAAAATAATGTATTGTAATTGAACCTTCACTACAAATATTGTATTACGAGTGAACCATGATAAATAAGTTTGTCTTGGGAGAATACCTTGACAATTTATATGGTTTGGGGAGTAAAAAAATTAAACTAAGATATCTTTGGTAGGAAGTCTTGAAGACATTTGATGTATTGTTTTGTGTTTTTCACAATTCAATGCCTTATTATAATTTAATTCTCACATGGACCATATTTTCTAATTATATTATAAATCATGTCTTATGGACAACCAATATGTATTCCATGATTCAATATTATTATCTTTGGTCTTTAGGGTATGGTTTTCAAAAGTTGTTATCATGTTTTCATACCCATGTTCATGTAATACATTCTTATCTCCCTTATATACCTAAACAGAGCTTCTGCGCTCACCCTTTCTGATGTTTCTTTTCCCTAGAAATTGAAGAAATTTATATAATAGGAGTACTACATTGGAATATATTTTTGAGAAAAATTTAATGATCTTTCACTAAGTAAGAATATTGTGTTCCATTTTTACAAAAAAACTAAAATATTTCCTTCCATTGGAATATACTTTTTTAATGTGATGACTAATCATATAAAATAATTCATTATCCACATATGTTAATTCTAATATTTTATAGTATGTACCTATTTAATCAAGATAATTCTCAATTACAATCATATATACAATTCTTATAAATCTCATTATCCACTATATTTATGTTATATTATTACCATGTTATTGATGATAAAATGATATTACTATTATATAACTTTATACTCTCACTCACTCATTTGTATGACATGTTCTTCTATGGATTGGTTCAACATCCAACATAAATGATTCTATATAATCTTCCTCTTTACAACATGATTGAGTGTCATAAAATAAAAATTGGTAGTATATGATATTTAGGGGTAATAATTTCATAATTATTGTTTAATAAGTTTATAAAATAAAATGAGAGGTAATTTTTAATTATGTCATTAGTATCAGAAGATTACTTGAAATAGCCTCATATTGGATAGTGTTCTCATGAACCATAAAGATACATTGAATCAAATGAATATAGAACTGAATAAATCATTGGAAAAATGGTTCAAATACCGAGATTAATTTAAAAATGAATAACATGTTTTCAACGAATGAGTATCGACATCACCATTTCAAAACCACTATGAAAAAAATAATAATTAAAAACATCTAATGATTAAAATAGACATTAACTAACTAATATACGTGAAATGGGTGAATATAATAGGAGAGTATAAAATTTAATAAATATGAGCAAGTTTATATAATAATTTATTAACATGACTATTTTATTGTACATATGGTCAAAGCAAGCTCATGAATTTTAAGATTAAAGTAAAGGGTTTATTTTCCAACCCCAATTTAAATCAAGATTAATTATGATTAAACATCCTTCTCATTAAATTGGGTGTTATTTATATATAAAACACAATTTTATTATCTTGTTCTATAGTTATATATAGTTTTTATAAGTCTTATGACCATTTAATATCCCTATAGTTCACAATTCAACCAAAATAATGTTTGTATGTAGAGCCAGACTTATCCATTCATTTTGGATTGGAATATTTCTCTTCCAAGCCTATATTAAGTGTATTATTTTATGGATGTACTTTTAAATATAATAATAAATTTTTATAGACACATGTTATAGAACATTTAATTTTTTATAAAATTATTAAAGGAATCAACAATGCCACTTTCTATGTAGATTGTTTTTATTGACCTTTTCCTTCAATATAAAAATGTGAAGGAAATCATTTTTTAATGATGTTATCCAAGATTTTTGTTCCAAAAATATTCATTAGTTTTCTTTAATAAACACCCTATCTATTTTTCTCTTAATTTTCATATTTGATTTATATTCACAAATTTTTATAAATTTTATTCATTTAAAATAAATATTTTAAAAAGTAAATAATATTTCATCTGATTTTTCTAAAAAAAATATAATTCTCTTATAAAATTTATTTCAATATATATCAGTATCATTTAATGAAAATTATGATTAACTATAGAGATGATCCAATGAGACTATCCTCTTCATTTTTTGGATAGATTGTGATAATGGACTAATGTATATAATCATGAAACCCCTTTCTTCCACAAAAGTTAATAAAGATATTATTGGATAATGAATTCTTTAGGTTTATATAGGACAAATATATTTTATATATCATTATATTATGTGTGGGTTTATTATATTCATCCAATTCATTGAGTAAATATTTGTATCTCCTATGTTAATGATTCTATTTGTAGACTATATTGATATATTAACAACAATAAGTTTGAATCATATTGATATTTTCATGATATTTAAATTGAAAATATTGATATATTCATGACATTGTACAAATAGCATATTGGTATATTCATAAATATATGAAAGAAATTTATTGGTACGTTAAAGAAATTATTCTTGGATAATATTGATATTTTCTCAACTATATCAATGGGCATTATTGAAATCATCATAACTATATGTGTAAAAATTATTGATATGTTTAGGGTTCAATGCATTTACCATATTGATATATCTATAAATCTATATGATAACCTTTTTCATATGATCAAAAATATATACATGCGAGTTCTTGATATATTAACCAATATGTGCATGTCCTAAATGTGTTTAAATATGTTAAAAAATTACGGTTTTCCTGTTCTTGTGTTTATGTTCCCTATCTATGTTATTATCCATTTATGATGAATATTTTCATGTGATTTCACACTATAATGAATCATTTTCTATACTATAAAAAATTTATATTCCATAAAAATTGTTCTTTATCAATTTTTTAGTTTTTATGATGCAATTATATTATTCCCAAGCACCTTGATTATATTATCATCCTCATATTCTCTTATTATGCTCACTTATGCTGTTTGATTGTAATATCTAATATTTAAACATATTATGGATCTAATATCCCCCCATTCCTATTCTTCCACTAACAAGGTGATGAATGAAAATATTAAGGAAGAGGTGTTAATAAGGGAATCATATGAGAAAATTATTTTTATGATATTCTTATGGTGTAACATGAAATAAGTAATTTGTTTCTAAAGTCTATTGTCACTAAATCATCAGGTTCAAATATTGTGTTAATTTATGTGATATATTTTTTATATTATGGAAAAAAAGGAAAATATATGTGAGTTATGACCAGGTCATATCATATGGTATCAATGTGGAACATTTTAGTTGGTATAAAACACAGGTTTAGTTTTTTTGTAATTAAGTTCTAATGATTAATAAGATATAACCTAAAACAAAATTTGTTGAATCAAAAGTGATATAGGAAAAATCTAACATGTCATTGGATGAGTTGAAGGTGTAAAAATATAAGACATATTATTATTGATTTTGTATTTATTATATGATTTATTACTATGATTATTATTAAATTATTCTCAAACTAACCATATTGGAATTTACTTGGGGTTAAAATTAAAAATATTAAATTAGGTAGGTGATAGGTAAACTCCATAATGAAAACATCATATTAGAGCCTAGTTTTTTGAATTCAATGATTAATTAAAATATATCAATGACTATTAGTTATTATTCATAATATCAATAGATTAAATTAATAGTGAATACCCCTAGTGTTGTGGTGATTACACCCCATGTCTGTTTTTCCTCCTAGAAAAATGTTTACGAAAATATCATTCCTCCAAATCATATCATTAACCCATAGTATAATTTCATGAGATTTTTTGAATGGATTGGAACTCTCTATATAGATCCCATTTTAATTACTAGAATAGTGAAGTCATATTCTATATGATGAATAAACCAAGAATAATATAATAGTTCAAGGTTCATCATGAAATACCTTTACAAATTACTTCCCTTATATGTGTCTTAATACCAAATCATGAAGGGTATTTATCTCAAATTTATGTATAAAAATTTCATAATGAAGATATTATTAATTTTTTGGAATATTTTTATGTATTTTCAATAGTTTTTATCATTCATACACATAATCATAATTATGGGTTTTTAATAAAATTGAAATCTAGTGGTATGCCTATATAAAGGAATATTTATCAAATGTTGCTAATCACATTACAATTTTGATAAAAAAAAACAAGAGAACTAGTATAAAGTATTTATATTCCTAAGTGCATCGACATGTGGTATGCTTATCATCTATGTTAAGACAAAATGTGGATCATTGCATCTATTCATTGTGCATCATGGACATAAAAAGGTCATGTTTAGTTAAAATTGACTTTGACATTATATTAATGGATTATGTAATGAACTATGAGGGGTTAAAAACTTCTCAAAGGATGAAATTCATCAATATATTATCAATTTATTTTTAAAAAGGTATCATATATCAAAGAAAACCCATCTTACATGATATTGAATCAAATAATTCATTATCATTCCATTCAAACTAAAAAATTCTAATGATGTCAATATGTATATGATGAATGAAATCTTATGAGAAAAAATTGATAGGTTTTCCGTGGATTTTTAATGATATTATCAAATATTGTAAGAGTAATATTGAAATTGAAGAGTATTTGAGGATTTAGATAAGGATATTATGAATGGATAAATTCGATTCCACGTTTTGAATGTGTGAATTTTGGATAAAAAATACCCTTCTTGGGTAATGTATTCAAAATTTAAAGTATATTTGTCAATCCTTAAAAGAAATAGTTGACTGGGGAATGATCTAGAATAAAATCTATAACAGTTTTACGTAATTTTTTTACAAACTTGATATTATAATCATTATGTGAAAAGAATATAAAATATTTTCAAATACAATAAGAATGTATATTAAGATTGTAATGAGGCTAATTTAGATAAAATAATGTGAATAAAACTTAATATAGAATAATAAGATGTTGGAAACTATACCTATAATAAAAATACCTTGTATAAGAGAATGTTTTTTATATATAGTGATGCTTAAAAGAATGGTTCAAGATGATGCCTTACATAAATTGAAAAGGTGATAGCTTATTCTACACATCATTTAAATAAATATGAGATCATTTAATTGACACAGAATATAAATCTAGTGGAAGTAATATTTAAATTAAAAACATAAATTATTTATATTAATGATTAAGATATTAGTATATATATAAATACATCACTAGAGACTAAATTGTAATGACCTGTGTTTTTAAATCGTACGAAAATCTATGGAAATTTGATCTTTTCCATTTACTGTGTCGGTTGTTCCATGAACCACACTTTGGAATGGAATTCAAAGAGTTCGGACACTTATATGTGTTTTATTGTCTTGGGTAAAGGTCTAAGGGTCCTATATAGTGTATTGTTGTGTTTTGGGAGCATGAAACCTCATAAATCTCATGTGTGGAGGATCTGCATATGGCACACTATTTTTCTTAAACCATGCATCCCCTAGCATGAAAAATATGTGACTTATGGTAGTGAGAATATTAGAAACTAATATGTTGTGCATGATTTTCCCAAACCATGTGCCTGTCCAACATAGGTAGTGGCGCTTAGGTAGTACTTATGTAATATTCATCGAATGGTTGGTGCATGATTTGGCTAACTGTGAGACCCAAACCATGAGAAATGTTTTTATAAATTAAATTAATTATATTTTAAATTAAAATTAAAAATAAAAAAATTCTAATATACTTATCCCCCAATATTATCTCATTATGAACCCCATCCCTTCTCCCATGGCATTCATGATGAACCTATCATATCCCTACATTCATGGATATTTTCTCCAGATTTCTTGTGTATTCTTGGATGATTTTCCAAGGTAAGCCTCCTCTTTATTCCCCTCCCCCTCAATTTGGAGTTTTTCTCTTCTACCATTTCCCCTCTTGTTCGGAAGAACCCTAGGGTTAGGTTTAATCTAGGTTTCTAGTTTTCTCACGTTTTTAGTGTGTGTGGTTGGAATCTTGGGTCATCTCCCAGTGTGTTTCGGCATCCGCTGTCGAAGGTAAAGAGTTTTGGAATTCATGTCATCAATTTTGGGTGGGGTTTCCCCGTTATCCATTATTTCTCAATTTCTAATTGAGGATTTTTTTTAGTTTTTGAGTTTCTCATAATTTTATTTAACTATGTTTTACCTTGACAAGGTGGATTTGGGTTTCCATTGACAAAATAGACTCACATGTGTATGAATTGGTAGGAATATACCTGTATAAGTTCCCCATTTTTGAATGTCCGGCTTTGAAAGGATAAATATATATAATAGGGCTAGGTGTGCTTATATGGTATATTTTTTCTTCAAGAATTGGGGATAACAATATTGATTTAAGGTTCAAACATTCCAAGTGGTTTCTAACGGGTTTGTTCGTAGAACTGAAAACATCCAATGATTCCATATCCATTTGGACCTACTTTCCAAAGGTAGGTGCTCATTAGTTGTGAACTGATGAGGCATAAGAATTTGAATTGGTTGAGAGGACGGGAGTTCAGACTCATCACACCTTTTTGAGGGGAATTATTTTCTATTCCGGGACTCTCTTTATAGATTTAAGTTATGTTCGTGAATCCTTATTACATTACCAAGTATAAAATGAACTTTCCTTTAGATCTAACAATCAATGATTGATATGTATGAAATTTAGATTATCTTTTATATGTATTCGAGGTTCTTCATTGATAGAAAATCATATGTATTTCTTAGAGATTATTAGTCAATGGTATCCTTCAATACATAAAATTATCTTGGTCATTGTGATGACCATACTGGTTTTAAAGCCACTCAGTGGGGCACTTGAAGTTTATTTTCATTCAAAAGGACATGGATTATTTCAGAGTTGGGATCGTACCCGGAGATGGGTTACCTATATATCCTTTTTTTTTGGAAAAGGAATCAGAACCCACATTGTTCGAGTAAGGGAGTATGATGTTTATGCATGATTGATGGCTCAAAGAAAGATTTCATGATTACTTCTAAACTCTAAGCTCACGTGAGTCATGATTGGTGTTAGAAACAAGAGGTATTGGTGAAACCAGACAATTGTGATACGAAAGATGAAATGATGTGGGGCTTATGTATGTATGACTACCCAAAATAGATGAATATTGGGTTTAATTCAGGGAGGAAAACCCAGGAACAAGGTCCATAAAGGTATATGTGCTTTAAGGAGTTTTGGATACTCTAACTTGGGGTTTAACCCTGAGGAAGATTCCCAAATTATGAGGGGACTTGTGATTGGGTTTTACTCCTGATAAGGAATCCCAAATCAAAATTAAATTAAGACTGGTTAAGAGAAATTATGACTGGGGCTTATTCCTATGGAGGAGGCCCATGTTAAAAGGATTTGAGAACTGGGGCTTACTCCTGAAATTGAAGCCCAGGTTAAGGGAATTCTGACTATGGATTACTTCTAAGGAGGATTCCCATATTTGAGACTGGGTCATACTCCTGAAAAGGAAGCCCAGGTTTTGGGAACTTTGAGACTGAGGCTTACTCCTAAAAAGGAAGCCCTGGTTAAAGAAATTATGATTGGGGCTTACTCCTAAGGAGGATACCTAGTTTAGGGGACTTTGGGCTTACTCTTGAGGAGGATACCCAAATTAATGAGAATTTGGACTGGGGATTATTCTTGAAAAGGAGGCCCAGGTTAAGGATTCTATCATCTTAAAGGATGAGGTTGAATGAATGAAATATCTAACCATAGTGACATAAAGATATCTAAATCACTAGGTTTTAAGAGATGTTCCAAAGAATTCCTTTTCAGATAAGGAATCCAATAAGAAAATCATGCCATGAATGGATTTGGAGAGAATTGTGAAGGCTTAATCGTGAAGATGATAGGTGGATAGGCATAGGAGAGGTGAAATAGGCAAGAGGGGCACCCAGAAAAGAAGGTGGTACACAAGTCTTGCGTGGGTGCGCAAGTCATGGTCGTGCAAGTATACTTGCGCGACATAGGGGTACCTACGCGACGGTCAACCCTTAGGGTAATACTTGGGCGTTACTTGGCTCAAGACCTTAGTAATATCCCTAGAGGCTTCTAGAAGAGGGGCATGCAAGTTCTGTTGATGGGGTAAGGCAGCACGCAAGTGTGGCCATATCCCTTAAGGGCTGGCCACTTAGGCGCGCAAGTGTTGATGAGTTTCAACACTTAGGCCATACTCTTTCTCTTTAGATCTTCCGTTCTATGTAAGAAATTAACTTAGAAGTGTTTGGAAGCTTTGAATGGAGACTAGGGTGCCAGGATCTCAAATCTGAGTTTTTGGAATTTTTCGTCCCTGAAATTGGGGGCCCACAGGGGGTATTTATAAGATGGAGAAGACCCTGGGCGAAATTCAAAGAGGGCGTGCAAGTCACCTGCGTGACTATTGTGCGGCACACTAGTCTACTTGCACGACCTTGTAGCAACTTGCACGACTGAAGTGAATTTGAATCTGTGTTCATGCTTTTGTCAATTTTTTATGTTTCTTTGAAGGATGAATCACTTTGGGTTCAAGGTATTTCCCCTTTTCAATTCGTTAGACTCTATAACGGAAAGGAGCATCAACAAAAGTCCCCCATCAGAGTTCGATCCGAACGAAATGAGTATGTATCTCTGAAGAAAGAAGAAAACCAAGGAACATTCCCCACACAAGTTCTGTTGAGCATGCAGATTGCGGCATGCATGTGTGAGCCACATAGGCCTCAGCGCAGCTGGTTGCGCATGCTGGCTTTAGGCGCGGAGGGTTGAGGTATGGCCTATATATATGTGGCCATTCATCACACAATGCACTGAAATTCAGATTTTCGAGCTCTCGTCGTGCATGTTGCCTTCGCCGTGCATGTTGCTATATTTTCCACTGTTTCTTTTCTTCCGCGCTACTATCAAGGTATTTGGACTTACGCGGTGATACTTGTGCACCAAAAACTTGCGCGGCACATCCATACATGAACAACACATCCATACTTTCCAGACACATCCATACATGCGCACCAAAATTAGACTTGTGCGCCTTAATGCATTTTCCATTTTTTTGAATTTCTTCACAAGTTTTATAAAAAATCAACCCATTTAAGAGTTAATTTATTTAACTTTTATGAAAAATCAATGGCTCCCAAGAGAATCGTAATGGATGATGAACTAGGTAGCAAGTGAATTGATGATATGATGAGCATCATTGTCCATGATTACTATACCGTCTGCGACATCACTCTCCCGGATTTGGCTAAGTATTTGAAGAAGTATCATCGTGACTTCCCCCAGAGCATTTATCTGCATTTGTATGGCTATGGTAATCTATGAGAAGTTACCATTCCAGAGGAAAAGAACTATCTCCCACATTCTTGGTTTCAGAATTATCCCAACGTCGCTTCAGGAAATATTTCATGTGGAGGAGAATTTATAAATGCTGGAATAGTAGAGAAGGACCATATGATGCATCATACCCCTTGTATACCAGATATCAAACCTCATAAGCCCGAGCTGCAACCACATTGCTATCCCTAAATTTTCTGAAACTCTCAAATGGTTCAATCCAAAGGCTAGAAGAGAAGTTGGGACTTTTGTCCTGGAGGAGGTGTCAAGCCAACTTGGATGTGAGTATACTAGGTGCAACAAACCTATGCAGAGATTGTTGAGGATTTGAAAGGGGTTGCAATATAGGAAGCCATCTGGGCTGGGAAAACATATCTTTACAGGCATGATAACTTTGTACCAGAGATACTCACCCATTGGAGCCCAAAAACCAATTCTTTCCATCAGACTCATGGATAAGTAGGCATCAGTCTGTGGGATGCCCACAAGATCTCAGGGGATCCAATTTTGGGTGATATGTATGATGAATTCATCCCTCCCAAGGTGACATGGAATGATTATGAGAAGACTCCATCTTTAGCTCGGGAATTATTGAAAATATTCCACAAGCTCAAGAGTTCAGAGACCTCCGTAACTCATTATAGAAATGATATTCATCCAAAGTAGTGGATGAATATGTTACTTTTCAAGAAGCAGGAGAAGGAGACGAAGGAGAAGGGATTGAAGGAGAAGGGATCCAAGAAGAAAAGGCCCACTCATCCTACCACCTGCCCCAAAATAGAAAAGAGGGGTGCTCCTGGATCATTCGTTCCGACCTTAGAATAAGGATAATTTGAGAAGTGAGGATATGAGGTGAATTAGAGGATCCCAAAAAAAAGACTCATCTGGCGGGCTTATTGGCCTTGTGTCTTAGTGTTTATCTTTTTCTAGTCAGGGAATCGAAGGGAGGCGTCAGGCCAGGGACCTTCGTTATCGCATCCAAGTTGGATGAGGGGAAAATGGTTGGGTTTCCTACCCCAATTTTATAAAAGATTCACAGGAGCATACTCCGTGTCTTCATGGTTAAGTATCCTTTGAGAATAGTGGGACCATTCCAAGTTTTGTGGGGATGGATTGCTACTCACTTCAGGATGTATAATTTTCAAAATGGAGTACAGATCCCCAGAAGTTATTTCAGTCATCAGTGCAAGAATTCTCTATAATTTTTCTACTAGCTCTCAATTCTTATTAAATGAAGGTGAGGTTGAGCATGTATAAGGAATTTAATTTCTTTCCTTATGTAAATCTTCCAACCGGGCAGTTTGTTGATGATGGAACAACCAGTCTAGAATTGAGGGAATACATGATGGTCTGCAGAGATGGTGTGCTGATCCGTAGGATTGATGGAGAGATTATATGAAAGGACTATGCTCCATATAAATTTTCACATCAATTTATGTGTTTGCAGCAGACCGTTGTATCTCCCCCAGTGCATGTCAGGTCATAGAAATATCTGATGGTTTCCCGGCAACTATGGTTGCTGACAACTAGGGAGAAGACTGGGGCAGTATTTGATCTACCAATCGATAAAGGAGAAAATAACTTGACAACATGGTATACCAAGAACTGGATAGAATCATACCCTAGAGGGGTACTGAATCACCCGGTTTATCAAGTGGAGAAAAGGAAGAGAACTATTGGGAACGAAACCCTTCCTCAGGAAGGTGATGCTTCCCCACTTGGAGCTAATTCGCCAGATTCCTCATATAGGACTGATTCACCGAATTCCCAAGATGGGGATGATGAGGCACAACAAATAGAAATGTGGCCTCGTGCCTGATATAATCCTCCCATCAGAATCAAAATACCCACTCCATCAACTCCTAGTGAGTTACTTCATTGTGGAAATTTAATCACCATTACTTTATAGAGAAACATGTCTTATTTTCTTATTCTATATCTGTAGTTGTAGGGGATGGGAAGAATTTGAAGTGAACGATTGTATGACCTTCTTAAAAGACTTCTGGTACACATACTGAATATCTATGAACAGAGGCTGTCTAGACATGGCAGAGTTTATACTGTGGTGTTGAAACTGCCTGGCTGGATTTGTGCGAGTGGCTACACCTCTCTGGAATAGGGAATCTTCTGGCTTCTACAGATATCCATTACAAGGATAACCCCGATGAAGTACGGTCTTACATTAGGGAACTAGAAATGCTCATATATGCCACCGATGATTCCATTCTTTTCACCAAGAGGGTGAAGGAAATGATAGATCGTGGCACACTGAGGGGACTGGTGGTTCCGGAGATGAGGAGTGGCATGACTACGTGGCTCCTGAAGATTCAAGTCTGTTGCCTTATTTACTTTGTAACTTGATTCCAGTTAAAGCTTTGTTACTCAAGGAAATTATTCTCTTCATCCTACAGCTTTCAAAGAAAGGAACTGTTGAGGTTCCTTCGCCACAATATAGCCCTGGCTGTACTACCATTGGGGTTAATGAATCCCCTCAGGAGTCGGGCTAGATATCTCCAGGTCAGCAAGACATGGATGAGGATTTGTATTCGGCTTTCCATTATCCAATTCAAGTTCCTGTAAAGGAGACTACCGACACTCACAAAAAGACAATGCAGCAAAAGTATCAAAGGAGGAAGTCCACAGCTAAACGCTTCATCAGTAGTGGTAAGTCCTTCCGATAATCATGAGTCTTATCCCATGAAAAGGTTTCTTATAATTCTTGGTATTGCAGGGGATTCTTCAATTTCCCCTTTGAGGGAGAGGATTTACCTTCCTCTAAGAACAACAGAGGGTGGTGGTGAACAATCACAAGTTCAGGCTAACTTGGCTGCTCTTGGAGAAAAGCCAACATATGTTCCCAGTATCCCTCATGCCGCTGTTGCAAGAAGAGAAGAACCTTCTTCTGGTAAGTTAAAAATTATTTATAAGATGTTGAATGAAACATCAACTAACTTACATTCTATGATACTTTAGGTTCAACTCCTACATTAGGGATTTTGGAGGCCATTTTAGCTGATGCCTCTATTTTATCTGAAGATGTTGTTCAGGGTCAGAGACTGCAGGATAAAGGTCACTAAGAAGACATACCAAATGCTCCCACTTGTGAGATTAACTAGGATTCTGAGATTACATTGGATTAAATGATTGGACTTGGTGCATCTTTTGAAGATTTATTAGATCATGTTAAAGTACCATGTAATTTAGAAGATTATGGAAGTTAGTGTTATCCTTCATCCTATTAAAAAATTAATTCTTATTACATTTCTAATCATGATCGGTTGAAATTTGCAGTTCTTATCTGAGCAAGTTGCTGAACTACCAATTTTTAAAGGGGGTACAGAAAACCCTACTATTTCAGAGACATTAGCCTAGGTGGAGCTAAACCCCATAGAGCTTCCTCAAACACACCCTAAAAATCCTATTGAAACTAGGAAATATGGGGAGAGGCCTTCTCAAGTTACTGATATACCGTTGGGTAAGGAATAACAATATTTGCGACTGTACTTAATTTTCAGGAAAACCAATTAACATTTGTTATCCATTGAAACTAACCAAAGATTTCAATTGATTATGCAGGGCCATCAATTTCAGTGGAAATATCTGGAGGTGAAGCCTCAGCTTCCACCCCAATGGGAATTGAAAGGGAAGAAACACAGGTCAGGGGGGAAGGAGCAGAATAGGGCACTTCCCTAAGTGCATTAATCCTGAATTATATTCCCCCTGTGACAGTGATGCTGAGTCAAATCCAGAAGTACGAAAGGTGCTCCAATTTTCACGACGCAAGGCATGAAAAAACATATGGAAGATCATATCTGAAGTGCCTTTAGAAGAGCTGTCATCAAAGATCCTACGACTGTCATCCATATTTATCATGCTAGGACTTGGAAATTTTGGATATCCAAAGATCCATGCCGCGGTGAAGCAAGTCATCTTAAGGAGGGAGCAGGAGCAAAAGTGCCGTCAAGATTTGACCCGGGTGAGGCTGTCAGCCAATATCAGCAAATTTGAGGTTGCGGTGTCCCGAGCTGTGGCTGATTATGCTACCAAGATGAAAGAGATG
Organism: Viscum album; assembly: GCA_963277665.1. Taxonomy (NCBI): domain Eukaryota; kingdom Viridiplantae; phylum Streptophyta; class Magnoliopsida; order Santalales; family Viscaceae; genus Viscum; species Viscum album. The sequence goes on along the minus strand of OY728159.1, from coordinate 1,139,631,741 downwards.
AAACATAATATCAAAGATAAAGTCATCCATCAGATGCACCTTAAGCAATAGTTATATACTGTTACTGGGGAACTTGACCAACTGAAAAATTGTAACGCCCCGACCCCAGTTACCCAGAGTCGGTGCATTATTACATGACATTGGCATGATCACATGAAAGATCAAATCACGAAAGACCGAATGGTTTAGTAGCCTTGGAAACACTAGATATATTAATAAGTTTTACATTACATCATAAAATGAAAACTACAACAACATAGTCTCCATAGTCCACACTCTTATCCCCTCACACTATCCCTGCAGGTCATACAGAAATTACTTCTTCATAATCCTGGGAAAAATAAAACATTGAAAGGGGTGAGATCAGATGCTCAGTAAGGATAACATTATAGCAGAAGCTTTCATAGATAAGCATAAACACTTAAGGAAGTTTATAACTAAATAAAAGCGTTTTAAACATGAACTTCAACATAAAACGGAAAAGAAAAAATAAAATAATGCCATTTACTTACTCACATGAATATTCTACTAGTCGAATGATCACATGCAATATCAATAACCACTTTCATAATGATGGAATTCATAATGCCAGACTATCATAACCACATAGCCAAGGCCTCGTGGAAAGACTACAAATAATATTTTGCCAAGGCCTTGTGCCAAGACACTAGTTTGTCTCATGAGACCTACCAATGCATCAAGGAGCTATAGCGGGCTCCACCCATCACTTATTAAGTCCAATGCATTCCTCATATGAACAGGTTTAAACATAACATAAACATTCTTATTAAAACTATCATACTAAATGTCAATACTTTAACCACAAACCATGAATGGTATAAAAATAGCACATCCACAGTCAAACATAACTCATTCGATACAATATATAAGATTGTATTATATCACATTAACCTCAATCAAGAATAATGAAGGATGCTGACATAGATGAAAATAATCATCAAAACTATTTGAGAGAAATATCCCCCTTTTTCTTGAAATCATTTAAAAGTTACACTATTTTTCAAGAAGCCATTTAAAAATAGATTTTTGAATCAATGTGTCCCATACCACTTTGAAACTTTTAAAAGGAATTTTCATTTGAAAACATTAATGTCCATATAAATAAATCCTTAAAAACATTTTTAAAACATGGACATTAATGAGCAAGATTAAGATGAATAAGTCTTTAAAACATTTAAAAAAAGTATTTTAGTTAGAGATTCTAACCAAAAGAGAGACACTTGAATACAAAAATTTGAGGTAATAAAAACTTTGTAATATCATGAGAATAAAGGGAATCATGATATACTATGTCAATGTACATTATATACACCACATAAAAGTGATTTGGTGTATAATAATAAATAAGTCTCAATGGAATGTAAATTAAGATGAAATCTCTCATAAAGGTCGTATCCTTAGGTTAAGGATAAATCAACGACATAGTTATGTGTGAAAAATATAAATACACTAAATATGATTGTATATTCAGTGTAAAACAATCAAATGACATTCACACATAATCGTATAAAAACAAAACCATTGAATTGGATGTTTAACTCAATAAATGGAGAATGAGTTAAAATTACTCTTATCGAATTCATATCAATGACTTGAGAAATTATCAATTGAGTGATTATGTGTATCCAAAGTATATCCACAGAAAGGGTAGTGTAAATTGTGACATAATCAAATGAATAGTGATTCCACACATAATCTTGGAGTAAAATAATCAATGAAGTATGTGTAAAGCCGAATGACTGGAAATTTAAATTTCAAATTCCCTTATCGATTTGGTAACTTATGAAACATGAACCCATGAAAGAAGGATCATACAATTATGATGTAAATACCCATAAGTTTAATTATATTACACAATGAATACAATCATGGGCAGTACACACACCACGTGCAATAAATAAGTGGTGAACAATGGAAATCTCATGAAATTAAGAGTGAGATAAGAAACCCCTTACCTTGTACTTTTCCTTGGTTGGGGTAGGTTAACCTTCTGAATAATGTTTAAATAATTTTTATTAAATTATTCATGAATCATATACATTATTTTGATGTCATATATGATCTTTTAACATCGCTTTGTTAATAATATCTTAGAATTATCGTCGTTTCGGGTGTTAACTTAGTCGTTTTCTTTTATATTTTTTGTTAAGTAAGCCATGTTTGTCATGGATAGATTGTATCTTATTCATATCCAGAATGATATAAAGTTCATAAACATTATTTTTAAATCATAAAATGATAATTATACTTGAATGGATATGATGGAGAATGAATCTCATCGCGTTCGTGGAGACGGTAGTCCGTACGTACGCACGAGCAACAATATCATTCTTTTGATATTAAAATAATATATAATTGGATGGTATATCAAATATACAGAATAATTATCATGTTATATTTATTATTTTCATGAGTTACACATAATTATTATACCCACCCAAATAATAATATATTGAATAACAATTACACCACGACGTGGAGACGGTATGCCGTACGTACGCACGTATGGTGACATGTTATTCAAAGGGTGGATAGAATACTGAATATGTTTGTACCATATTTATAATAACATCACAGTATATATAAGATACTGGATTTATTATTTTAGAATGGTAATAACAAAGAAAGAATCAGTGGAAGAAGAAAGCAACTTGAAAAGGGGTGGTGAAAACATTACCTCTTCTTTGGGTTCTTCCTTTTGATTTGATCAAAAGGATCCTTAGGATGGAATTCTGATCAAACTATGGCCTCTAGGTTGTATTGAGGGAAGATTAGAGAGTATTTGGGAAGGGTTTGGCTGAACCAAAAGGCTTTGAAGGTGTGAAGAAATGAGAAGGAGGAGTGCCCTTTTATAAGAGGGGTGAGGGGCACCTTTGGAAAAGCTGAAAATAATAAATTATAATAAATTCATATTCCTTTTATAATGGCTCCAAAGTTGATTATTAAAAGGTTAAGGTGGGGATAGGTCTAAAACCATTCAACCAATATAATTTAGACAGGTTTGGGTCATTATAGTAACCTTATTATTTAGTTTTAACTCTTAGTTAATTAGTTTGACATTTACCATGTCACTTTGTATTTTTATATTATATAGTTAATAAACTAACTATATACATCTACGAGACCCCCAAGTGGTCCATTAATGATACACCTATCATTATATAAGTATCTTGGCCGAGACTTATATTTTTAGGAATTTAATATCAATTAATAATATAATATTTGTTTTAAAAACTCTTTTATGTCAATTTTGACACTATTCAATAGTTGATTTTTGTAAAACTCATAATAGAATTATTACATCAAAAAAAGTTAATTAAATCATTACTAACATGTCATATTAACCTATAAAATTAGTTTAATTCATTAAAAGTCTCAAATTATATTTATTTGGGTATTTATAATATCAATTATTTTAATTTTTTACTTTTATGGTAATTATTGCATCATCATTGTGTCATAAATAAATTACATTATTTAATGTCAAAAAATTATAAATAAAATACCATTATGTAGGAAATATTTTTAGATTTATAATGAATATTTGTAGTATAAAATCCAACATATATAACCCTATGTAAAAATTTATTTTCTAAAAGATATATGCTTTTGTCATTTTTGTATTCATTTTAACTTAATTAAAATAAAGTGTCCCTATCACTTACAAGTGGCTCCATGGGGTCCCAAAATCGACCCAAAGATGCCCATGGTCGGAAATGTATCAACCAATAAGGTTAGGACACATTTTAGGGTAATTTTTTATTATTATAATATTATTTGTTAACCCTTATTTACCGGATTTACCTTTTTACCATGGTAAATAAAATATTTACCGAAGTAATTATTCAAAATGTCTAAAAATAAAAGTTTCCTATTTACACAATTTGGACATCCTGATTCCAAATATAGAATCCATTTTTTCCAAATTCAATACACAAAAGTGGCAGAAATTAATTTAAAATTAATTCTCGTTGTTAAAACAAAAAGCGTGTTTTTAAGAGATAATAACTATCAAACGATTGACACTTGTTTATGTCTGGTTTAATTGTGAAATTATGTACAATGAAAAACATTGAATTAAATGGTAAAAATATATTCTAAATATACTTTAAAAACACTCAAATTCATAATTTATAAATATTAATTATTTTGATTAAAAAAGTTGTTTTTAATTAAAATTTAGTAATTTTCACTATTCATCAAAATATGAAAGTTATCCGAAATGTACCAAAATTTCACCCTAGGCTAATTTCGATATTCCAAATCCAAAAATGAAGTCCATTTTGAGAGATAGAATTTATAAAATTTCATAACGGCTAGATTGATTGGTTGTGGTGTGTTAGAATCTCGAAGTTGCGTACAATGCACGACATTGCATTATTCAAAGGGAAACATACCGTGGAAGCTTGGGGTGTTACAACAATTCACTGGAAGGAGCTCAAAAGAACGGTCTGAAATAAATTTCATATGCCATGAAATAACTCCATCAAGATGAAAAGAGTGAAGTTGGTCTAGTGCATGAGCTTCAAGTGGCTGCTGATGAAGCTCGGGATGTTGTACATCAAGTGAAGACATATGTTGAGTGCCTCTTATAATTTCTTGGAAAGAGAAGAGACTCTAATCTGTGGACGTCCTTCTAATTCTTGTGCACCAAATGAAGAATAATTTTGTCTCCAATCATTTGTGTCTGCATTTTCTTGCTACATGCTTTAAATTTTTACCTAAGCTGGTGGGCCTAGTAAGCATAGTTTGATTTTTTCTAGGATTATTATAAATAACCCTAAAAACTTTGAATCTTTTAGATTCTAAATATTTCCTAAATCATACGAAGATGTATGTTTAGTGAGCTGGGACATGACTTTTTTTCAGATTCCCCTTGCCTTTTTTGGGTAGTTTATAGTCATGCATGTCAGACATAAAAAGGATAACGTTTAAGGTCGAAATAGATTTGACCGAATGGGTTAAAATTGACTCAATTCCTTGACAACATATCTGAATACATTTAACCACACTCAAGTATGAAGGAAAACGTGTAAACTATGACTTAAGAAATTTTGAATCCGAGGAATGATACGAAAAAGGGCTAAAAGTTATAAGAAGAAGTAGTTCCCAAGAATGAAGTTACCATTATTTAATAAACCAGTTAGGGGGTTTAATTATGCAGGGCTACCTAAGGGCGTTGGCTGCATAGTCAAATAATATTAGTATCTTTTGTCTGACAAGTCTGTTATGTAGACTGTTTATGAAAGGCCGCCTAAGGGCACGTGCTGTATATTCAGGCAAAGGAACTCTCATAAATTTACCTTTCTACTGCTAAAAAGCCAGTGGAATTTTATGGAGATTCAAATTTTCCAAATCATAGAGTTTTCTATATGGAGAGAGGTACTTGAATATGAAGAAGATATTTTCTAGCAAGATCGTCTAAGAATTGGATGAATGTCACTCCTACGAAGGTCTGACCCAAACATAGGGAAGAGAAATATAAACCATATACTTGAATACTTTCAGATCATGAAAAAGAACATGGGGAAAATATGTTAAGGATGAATATTTCTTTTCGGATCCATTGCATATTGTTGATAAGACCAATAAGTACAAAAGAGGATTTCTTCCCAAGAATGAGGTTACCATTATTTAATAAACTCGTTAGGGGGATGAATTATGCAGGGTCGCTTAAGGGAATTTGCTACATAGTCAAATAATAGTATCTTTTGGCTGACAAGTCTGTTATGTAGACTATTTATGCAAGGTCACCTAAGGGAACATGCTGCATAGTCAGGAAAAAGAACTCTCAGAAATTGGGAATTTTGTGACCCTAAGTCAAGAAAAGGGTTATAATGATCTGGAATTATTTAAGACTAGGAGTATGACACATAAAAATGCGCATTTTTTCAATGCATGTAGAGATACACAGACCAATGCTAACCATAATCATGTTGTGGCTAGGTCCTGAATTGAGATATGGGACTTCAATACATATCCCAAAAGGATGGGAATCAAGCCATACATAGTTCTTGAAATAAAGTTTAACGTCATGTGGGACGGAAGTATAGGAAATCTTAGTTTAGGGTCATAGAAGTCGAACCATTATAATGAATACTCTGTGTGTGTTTTCATAGGGACTTTTCATCCAGGGGACTGAAAGTGGAATTTGGGGTTAGGCCTAAAGACTTGGGGCTGTATTCGAGGGACACTCGAACGTTCCTACGTATCCCATAAGGATGGGAATCAAGCCACACATAGTTTTTGAAATACCCTCTATACAGATTTGGTTTGTACAAGTGAAGGGTCAAAGGGGACTTTAGTGCAATGATGGTTTGACCCAAGAAAACAGGTTTGGGAATTTCCATGTATGCACATATTCTTTAGAATATAACATGATTGGAAATAAATGTAAATAATTATTCCCTCTCAGGTGAAGTTATCAAATAATGTTGTAGTTTATTGTTGTACAGGACAAAAGTGATGTACAGTTTAATGCCATGTAGCTAGGAAAAAGGTGAAAAAATGTGAAGAGATTAGTTTTGGGCTTGAACCTCAGGAGGTTTCCTACGTACCCAGCCTACAAGGCAAGGATCAAAGTCCGCATAGTTCAATTAAAAATGAATTAGTGATCAAGTTGTTCTTGGAGACAATGACCTAAAAAATGGTGTTGGGAATTATGCATGGTTAGCGACCCATAGAGGGTGTTATGGTTGAAGTTTACTCTAAGCTCACATGAGTCATACTCAGTGTGAGAAACAAGAGGTAGCAACAACCTTAACAATGCACAGTTTAATGTCATGTAGGACATATGAAGGGAATATGCAGTTTAAATTATTGTAGTGAGGAATATTGGTGCATCACAGTTTAGTGTCATGTAGTAGGGAAAATATACAGTTTAACGTCCTGTAGGACGTATTAAGGTACTTATGTATAGTTTAGCATAATGTAGCTTGGACGATTGGGACAATACAGTTTAACGTCATGTTGGACAAAAGGGGGACTGTTCAGGTTAATTTCATGCAGTAAAGACAAAAGAGGACACAGTTTAATGTCATGTTGGATGTATTAGGGTGTTTTATAGTTTAGTGTCCTGTAGGTAATATGATGGGGAAAATACAGTTTGACATCATGTTGGATGAAAGGGATGAAAATAGTTTAAGGTCATATGCATGGACCATGGATGGTGTAGTTTAACGTCTTGTTGGACGATAAGGGACTATGTAGTTTAATGTCTTGCAGCAAGGACTACACAGTTTAATTTCAAGTTGGACGAAATGGGTGCAAATAGTTTAAGGTCATATTCTTGGACTGTCGATGGTGAAGGTTAATGTCTTGCAGGAAAAAAAGGTATTTGTGTTACACAAAATACTTCTTCAGAAATCTAGCATTGGTTGGAGTAGTGATGAGTTCTCTATCCATTGAGATTAATGAATACGCCCCATAAGAGTAGACCTTATGTAATGAATAAGGTCCTTCCCATTTTGGCTCAAGATTGGGAGGATTATTTCCTGGTATCATTTAAGTTCTGAGAACTAATACAATTCTCGTTGAACGAATGAATAGAGATGAACTTTTTTGTTGAAATCTCGTGCTATTCGATTATGATAGACTTTCAAGTCATGTAGGGTGCACAATCTATTCTCATCTAACGATTTCAATTCATCCAATCACTTGTGGGATTGTTCATCTGTAGATGAATGATCACAAATGGCTACTCTGAGTGAGGGTAATTGAACCTCAATGGGAAATACTACTTCCCTTCCATATACCAATGAATATGGAGTTGACCGCGTTGTAGTGCGGGTGGTGGTTCGATAAGCCCATAAAGCATGAAACTTTTTATCAATCCATGATTTATTTTCTTTATCCGCCATATTTTCCAGTATATTTGAAATAGTATTGTTGAAATATTCTATCTGGAAATTAGCGGCTACATGATACCGAGTGGAATGACTGGATTTAATGTTGTATTCTTGATACAAATTCCTCACCTCAGATGAACAGAAGTTGGTTCCATTGTCTGTCAATATGGTATGAGGGACACTAAATCTGGTAATGATGTTATACATGATGAAGCAAACAATTCATTTAGAACTAACTTCTTTGAGAGGTATTGCCTCTTGGCATTTGTAGAAGAAGTTAGTAGCAGTAAGAATATACTTCAACTTCTTAGATGTAGCCGAAAGATAAGGTCCTAATACATCCAATCCCCATGTGGAAAATGGCCACAATTATTTAGCTGTATGAAACAACTCTGGGGGTTGATGAATGAAGTTGGAATGTATTTGGAAATAATGACACTTCTTTGTGAAATAAATACAATCTTGTATCATTGAAGGCCAAAAGTATCCAAGCCTTCGAATTTGATCAGATATTCTATGTCCAGACTGGTGGGCACCCCAGACTCTAGCATGCACTTCTTTAATGACAGTCATCATCTCTTCACCATCAATTCATCTGAATAGAACTCCATCAAGACCATTTTTATATAGAACTTTCTCTAAGTGATATGTGCTATCATAAAGAGTGAAATTGACCACATGTCTATGGACTTGTTCTTTCCTGGCTGTATCAGGTTGAAGTATTCCATTTTGAATGTATTCCCTGATTGGTGTCATCCATCCTGTAGTATCACCATATGGTTCAGATATGGGACTAATTTCATTTATTTCCTCTGTTCAAGCTTAAACATAAGGTGAAATTGTACGAAGGTGGGAAATACTGATACTTGTCTCATCCCGATTTGGATCTACCAGAGTGGTGGCTATATTAGCCAGTGCATCAACTTAGGCATTTTTTGATCACGGGACATAAGAAAATGTCGTTTCATTAGGAAATTCCGCCATTAACTCTCTGACGTAATCATACAAAGGGATTATCTCTTCTTTTCTGATGGAATAATCCACATTGACTTTTTTGATTACCAGGTCTGAATCACCTTTCACCTTTAAGTGATTCACTTGTTCTTGAAGTGCCAACTCCAAGCTTGCGATGAGAGCTTGGTATTCTGCTTCATTATTTGTACCACCTCCCAACAATGAGAATGAATAAGGTATCACTTCTTTTTCTGGGGTAATGAGTACAATTCCTAACCCAACTTTGTTGAATTTAGGATTTTCCATTTTCACCCTGTTGGACTTCTGGAAGCACCATCAAAGTACATTTCCCATGTTTGAAGGCTATCATGAATAAAGAATACTTCCTCATCAGGAAGTTCAATATCTAAAGATGTATCTTCTACTGAAGGATGTTCAGTAAGGAAATCATCCAGATCTTGGCCCTTTATTGCCTTTTGAGACACATACTAAATATCAAATTGCTGCAAAATAACTTCCCACCTTTCCAGACGTCCTATAAGCATTGGATGACTAAGGATGAATTGGAGCGGGTTATTGCAAGATACCAATTGGACCTCGTGATGTTGCAGGTAGTGTCTCAACTTTTGAACTACCAAGATTAATGCTAGGCATCACTTCTCAATATTTGAGTATCGGGTTTCTGCTTCAAGCATAGTCTGACTGAGATAATAGAGGTTGTTTTCATTTGCATCATCATTCTTTTGAGCAAGAAAGGCACCCAATGATCGCTCTAGAGCTGTTACATAAAGGATAAGTGGTATTCCTTCAACAACTTTCATTAACACCGGTGGACTCAAGAGATACTTCTTGAGAATATCGAATGCTTCTTAACATTATTCAGACCACTGGTAAGTGACTCCCTTCTTCATCAATTTGGTGAAGGGTAAACTTTTTTCTGCAAAATTGGCGATGAAACGCAGAATATAGGCCAAGTGTCCTTGAAGTCCCCTCAATTAGTTTAAAATTTGAGGAGGTGACATACTAAGGATTGACTTTGTCTTCTCAGGATCTGCCTTGATACCATGATGGCGTATGTCAAAGTCGAGATATTTTCCTAGGGTTTCCCCAAAAGCACATTTTACAGGGTTAATCTTCAAATTATGTTGCCGATGTTTGTGGAATATGACTTCTAAATCATCCATGTGATTAGAATGTTGCTTGGATTTAACCACAAAATCTTCCACATAACATTCAACAAACTTCCCTAAAAGGGGTTTGAAGATACGATGCATGGCACACTGATATGTTGTGCCTACATTATTCTAGCCAAAGGTAATTACCTGATAGAAAAACACACCCTGAGGGGCACTGAAGTCTGTAGATTCTTCATCTTCTGGAGCCATTCGGATTTTATTATATCCAGAATATCTATCCATGAAGGAAAGTGCTTCATATCCAACTGTTGCATCAATTAAGAGTTCTGTAATTGGTACTAGAAAATAATCCTTAGGACAATGTTGATTAAGATCTTTGAAATCAATGCAAACCCTAATTTTCCCATTCTTCTTTTTGACTGGGACAATATTAGCCATCCATTTGGGATATTGAACTTCTATGATGAAGTTTCCTTTGATGATCTTATCCACTTTAACTTCAATTTTGGATGCATAGGTTGGGTGTGTTCTTCTAGCGGCTTGTTTGAATCCCCAATGTTCTTCTGGAAAACCCAAGGGATGAGTGGAAACATCGGGATCAAGCGCTGGAATCTCTATATAGTTCCAAGAAAATATATCTCGATTTTGCTTTAAAAAAGAAATATACATCTCTTGCACTTCAAGACTCATGGACACACTAATTAAAGTGGGGTGTGGATCTTATTTTGTACCCAGATTTATTTCTATGAGTTCATCCACGGTGGTAGAGATACCCTCTTCAAATACTGGAGGATCATCCCTAAGATCATCATCTTCTTCTTCAAAATGTGTTGTTTCTTCTGTTTCTACTTGCATAGTAGATGATGAAGCAGAATTTCCATGATTAGAATAGATGTTAAAATTTTAACATCTTGAAGAAGAAGATTCCATTTCTGATTCGATTGATGATGAAGGGTATTCCTTGGGTAATATAGAGGAGATGATGGATTGAGAATCAACATCATCGTTAACCTCTGATATTTCTATAACTTCTTCTGATCTAATTGGAGAAGTATCGACCTGCTGAATTTCATCATATGAAATGAAAACATCCCCGTTTGAGCTTTCATCATTTCTTGGTGAATCAACAATTTATCCCATGCTCTCTAGCTTGATTTCCGTAATTGACATTATGGAAGTTTCCAAAAGAGTATTTTGATTTGGGTCTATCCTATAAATTTGACTCATATGCAATACATAATCTGCACTCACATGTGTAAATTGGTTTACTGGAATCTTTTTCAAACCATATGTAGCATTAACTTTGGTAATCTCCCTTGTTGTGGATTTCTAATTTCCCTTCATGTGGTAGAATTCTGCCTCAATGTATTAAGATTTACATGTCTTGAACGAGGATTTATCAACATAGAATGTTCCAATTTGACCATCAAAACAATATTTGAGACATTGATGGTATGATGAAGGGATAGCTGCATGTTGATGTAGCTAGGGTCTTCCAAGCATGATGTTGAAGGCTGAGTCTTGATCAACAACCATGAAATCTAAATTGGATACAAGATATCCAAACTAAGTTCTGAGTTTAATCTCACCCATTGGTTCTTGTTCATTTTCATCATATCCATGTAACATTAAAGTAGAAGGAGATAAATCTGGAGTCCCAATCGACGAAGTGTATGGATGGGGATGAGGTTGACTCTTGAACCATTATCAATGAAAAATCTTTGGACTTATACACCATTGACCTTGCTAGATAAGTACAAAGGTCTAATATGTCCATGCACGACATCAACTTCATCTTCATCTGTGAAAGATATCACTGCATGGAATTGTGCAACATTATTCTCTACATGGTAGACTTCAGCTACAACAATTTTAGTTTCAAACTCCTTAGGACTCAACAAAGCCTTGATGAGTTCCTCCCAAAGATCCCTTGATAAATTAAAAGCATCTAGAATTGATAACTTGGCCGGTATTTGGGCCTAGTGTTTCAATACATCATACTTTTTATCCAAAGGTCCGTGTTTCCCAACAGGAACATATAGTTTCGCAGTTGCCTTAGAAGTTTATGCTTTGGAAGTAGATGCATCCGATACCAGAATCAGAGTTGGTAATACTCCTGGATTTGGAAGATTAGACCGATTAAGTCTATTTAATAGATGAGAGGAAGAATATAGATCCTTCAACCGATCATCCAGAATAATTGTGCCAGGACTGAGTCTGCCTTGTGTGGAAGAACATGCTCGTTCTTGTTGAGATCATTGAAGGGCTCTACCATGAGTTTCTGCCACATACACAATTCTAGCAGGGGTAGAATTGAAATAGTGGCCTATGAAAGATCCACGTATTCCCCAGTATCCTGAGCCTCTGGAAATTCCTCTAATTCCTTTGTTTGATACAGGGAACTCGAGCTCATCAAAATTAAAACTACGACTAGCATATGGATCTGTTAATTGAATAATATTAATAGAACCGAAGATCAACTCTTCATTCGATGAATACTCTGCCTGATTATTCTATTTAGACTGTTCCGTTTGGTGGGGAGGTGCTCGTGACATCAAAGTAGATGGAATAAAATCTTCAAAAGTCAAAGACAACTTAGGCATTGGCACAATTTCATCTTCTTCTGATTGTTCCTCTTTCTTTGAATTATGTCATTTCTTCGAGGATTTTCCCTCTGATGAAGAGGGTTTTCCTGTGGCATTCATGCAAGAAGACACAATTGGTTTCATTAATTGTATTCGCAAAATAGCATGTGTTCGATTGATCATTTTTCTGTCCATCCAATAATCATATTTTTGAGAATTTTTGTTTTTGACTTCTTGCCACTCTCCCTCTTCCTCTAGATTTGTAGCAGTTACACATGCTACCTGTGCTGAGGAACCTTTCAATTTTACTTTCCTTGAGTCTACAATTTTTTTAGGAGGTCTTTGAAGACAAAACAATCTTGAATGGGATTCCCCAACATCTAATGAAACAGGAAATAGATGGGACGGTCTTCATCTCCTTCCTTGTTCGGCCTTTTGGGCCTTGGAAATTGGACCAAATTATTTTCCAGATCCGAAATGAAGTAACAAGGAACTTATTCATTTCAAAAAGAGAAAAATTTTCTTTTAAAATCCTCAAATTTTTTTCTTCTTTGATATCTATGATCATCTTGACGAAATGGCCTCTGTTTTTGGCCCTCAAGAGGTAGAGCCCTTTGAGAAGATGAAGGTTTTGAAGTAGAAGCAGGTACAGTTGCTTGTTTAAGCATAACTGTAGCAGTCTCTACTTTACCCATTCTCCTTCTTGGAGCTGATGGAATTACATGAGTTTTATCCTTAGTCTTCATAAGTGAATGTTCAATCTGTTGAGTGATTGAAGTAAGGCCTCAAAACCCTCTTGTGTATTTTATAGGGATCAGCGATGTGCGTAGCTCATCATATAAATTTGCAACATAGATTGGCAACAATTCCACTTGAGGGAGTGCTAATCTCAGAGAATATGTTAATCCCTTCCAGCAAGCATTGAAATCTGAAACCCTTTCATTCTCCCTTTTCTTACAGTTTGTAAGATCAAAAATTGTTTTCTTTGGAAAAGTTGAGTTGAATTGAAGAAGGGATCATTGGCGGAGATCCTCCCATCCGGTAATTGACCAGGATTGCAAGCTTGTGTACCAGACAAAAGCATGTCCTTGTAATGACTGTAAAAAACACTTGATCATAACTGCTTCTTGTTACTGAGGGGTTCCCATCATAGGATCGCAACGAGAAACAAAATGTGTTAAGTGTTTCTCTGGGTCTCCCGAACCATTAAAGATTGGGAATGTGGTACTTGAAAAATTTTAATGGGGAGGAATTGCATCAACCCACTCAGGGTAAGCTCTCTTTTCAAGTTGAATTTGAGCACGATTTCCTTCTATAGCTTCCAACCGAGCTGTTAATGACTCAATAGTAGTTATTAACTTTTGGGAAACATCCGGTTGGGCTTGGAACTGAACAGGTGCAATGACTGGAGCTGGTACAGATGTGGTGGCTGGTACTGCAACTGATGGTAGCACTGCCGATTGTTGTTGCACTTGGCCTGTAGGATTAGACCTGTGAGGGTGTACTGGTAGAGGATGATATTATTGATCCATCTCAGTAGCCGCAACAAATTCTCTTGGATGACTGACTCCAGCACGCTTAGGAGGAAGACTACCTTGAAGTAGTTCTACATTCAACCTCATCAATTCCTTCATTTATTCCTCCTGTTGTGCAAATATTTGCTTTAGTGAGAGTGATTGTCATTCTCCAGAGGAATGTTATGTAACCTGATTATTTCCTTTCCCCTTATTGGACACCTTTTGGAGAAGGGGAAGTGGGTTACTTGAAGGATTACCTAGGTTCTGGGTAATCTATTGATTTCGTGTATGCACACCTTCTTCATTTGTGTCTGTGCGTACAACTTCTTTAGTAGGAACATCTTCATCTGATCCCTCTGAGTGAGCCTCATCTGTTGGATCAGAAACGACGGAATTGATGACATTAATTGATGCATAATTCATTGCATCCCTTATATTGGAACTTCTGCGATATTGGCTTCTTCCATGTCCCTGATGAGACATTGATTTTTGTTGATTTGATCCCTCAGGAACTTCTTAACCAACCGTAATTTGGAGAGAATATCATGATAATTTGGCTCTTCATTCCTCTTGATGCTTCTTCCCTAATCGAGAGAATACTGACTTTCTCTGACGAAGAGATTGATGATTTGAAAAAGTCCCCAGTCCGGTGGACTGGGGCTGTTCCTGCTCAACTCCTCGAATCTTATTTTTTTATTCTGAGGGTTGGGTTAAAAGAGTCCCCAGTCTGGCAAGCTGGGGTGGCTCTTGAGATGCTACATCTGAGACATTCTTGAAATCTCTCGTGATCTTGTGGACATTAGTCCTGAAATTAGCTGGATGCATCAACCTCTATCCACATTTATCACCCGACTCAAAAGGTCGTTGGATGATTTCTGACACTTCTGTCACTTGGTGATGTGATTGATCCAAACGAGAGGCCTGTTCAATATTCTTGTTTACATGATGCAGGATTAATTCAACAACTTGTTCTCTGTATGCTTGATTTTGAGAGGAACTAGTTGATGCATGTTCTTGGGAATGATTTTGATTACAAACAAAACCCATTGACTGTGGTCGGCTATAGGAAATAACATTGCATGAGACCATTTTCAGTGGGCTTTGCTGACTGGAGAGTACATTGAAAGGTAGCGCTCCATGAACACCCCATCCCCTGATATGAATAACAGATGGAGATTTGGAAATTAACTGTCACAATATTCTTAGTGGGCCAATGCATGAATGCTGAAGGGCTCTCAACTTCTTTTCAGCCTTCGGATATCAAAAAACTGAGAGATATGCCAAGTCAATTTTGCGTTGTAACCCTTCTATTATCTTGACTTGATTTTCATATTCATCATAAGATAATATTTTCATTTTCAACTGACAAATTGTTTTCTGTATGTTGAGACAAATATCATGGATTCCATCTACCATAAACATCACTAGAATGTCATACTGAGAATCAGCCAAAGGCCAAAACATAACTGGAACTTCACCTTTTTCCAATTGTTTTCTCAAATTCAGTACTTCCTCAATATCATTCAATGAATATTCTTCTACCTGATTAGACTAGAGCTGGTGCTTCCTTGTTGTTTCATCGGATTCAACAAGATTGGTAGAGAATCCACTGATCAAACTAGAAGACAAATGACCTAGGGGTGGTTTGGAGAATGACCTACACCCCAGTATATATTCTGATTGAGAAAGAGTTTCACCTGATAGTGGTAAAGCATCAGACATGACTGGCTTCACATTTTCAAGTGCCTCAAGATAAGAGGGATTTCTCGTCACTACATTGTTCATTGGAGCATTTTCCAGGCAATGTGCATTATTACTACGCAGAGGACTTTCTCAGCTAAATTTATCATCATGGGGAGGACCACCATGGTGGGATACAACAAAAGAATATACATTTTTCTCTTTGGTCTTATGACCACATAGAGGGTTCCTGTGGCTCTCATCTGAATATGAAACTTCGAGATCGACTGAATTTTCCTGATTCAAGACTTCATGAGGAAGTTTCTGGTGCAGAACTTCAGAACTAATGTTCCCACTATTGGGAACTAAAAGAGTAGAATCTTGAGTTGCAACAGATAATTTTCTGAGTGCATCAAGAACTCCAACATCGAGTAAGGCCTTATTACAGATTGGACCTTGATTTCGTGACTGTGCTTGGTGGGTCTTTTTCTTAGACTCCTTCTTACTCACTTGGTGAACCACTTGTTGAAGAAAGTGGTCATTATGGGCAGGTGTATGTGCCTGCTCAGGAGAACTGATCAGGTTAGGCTGATTATATCCACTCAAATGAGGTGTATGTGCCTGACATGGTTGTCCGTATGATATGGGGGAGTACGCCCCACAACCCTCTTGGACTAGAACAGTTGTACGTGTCTGTTCCGAATTGAATTGTTGAAGTGTCACTCTACTGGTAGGGATAGATTTATGTGTCTTTACCTGAGATGCAGCTGAAGCTGTTATAATATCCTGGTAGGCATCCAGAATATGAGCATGGATTTTCTTCTGCTCTTTCACCATTGACAGAATGTGCTTGGTGACTTCATCAGCCAGAATGGGGATATAAATCCATTCCGTGCATGGAGTAGGTGTATATTCCTTCTCTTGTCCTCTTTTTCCTATTATTGAATTCTGACAGTACTCATGTTTGGGGGAAGAGATTTGAGTCTCCCTCCTGTTTGTCACCGGAGCTTTCCGACTGACTTCTCCGAATGCTACCAAACGAGACTGTTTGTAATCTTGATCAATACTAGCATGTGTATGTGCCTGCTGATTGCACTCAACTGAACTTGGTTGATGAACTTCCTTCAATACTGATAGACGAGGCTGCTGACAGGATTGATGAGTGTAAGCAGGTGTATGTGCCTATTTACCAGTTGTAAACACATTGGGTTGGCGGGATCCATCATATGTAGTCAGATGAGCCTATTGACTAGCCGATGATTTATAAACAGGTGTATGTTCCTGTCTATAGTAATCCACCAGAATATCCTGGCGGGATTGGTGTGCTGCAACCAGACGAGTCTGCTGGACAGCAGAATTAAAACGGACGGGTGTGTGTGCCCGCTCGTTTCTTGCCACCAAGTTAGGTTAGTGGACTTCTCCAGAAATGGCAGAGATAAGAACCTGATCACTGTTAACCGGTTGTCGCCTCTGTTGGTTCTTCATGCCTACTCGGGTTCGAGGAACCTGAGCCGAACGCCTGGAGATGAAACCCTCATCATGTTGAGGGCGCACTGCCACACGAGTCTGGCAGCGATTCTTGGTGGGAGTCCTCGAGAAGGACTCCTATCTCCTTGAATTAAGGCCCCGAGGGACCTGCTCATTCACTACCCTAGAATATGGGAGTGAATGTTGATTGCGTTCTGGGGATAACGACCCGAAACGGTTGGAGACGGTGGTTGGCACCACCTGCTTCTCAATCACTGTTCGTCGCTGTCTGAATGACTATGGTGAATTATTCACATGGATGGCTTGTCGAGCAGCCTCCAGAGTTGGAATGGTACCATGTTTTTGGTACTCCTTAACCAGTGCATTTGATACCTAGCGTTGAAGACACTTAGAAGGTGATGTCGCCCTCAGAGAGGACAACGATCCAGCAGGAGTAGCAGCAGATGCATTCACAACATAGGTTTTCATAGTAGAGGCATTCACAGATGTGAACTTATGAAAAGCCGTTCTCGTAATTCAGAAGATCTTGGAAAATATTGCATGTTTTATATAATAGTCCTAATCAAGATAATTCTGGCCAATACTTCTTTTGGATAAGAACATATGTTATTGATTACTTTTGTTGGCCCTCTCATTGAGTTTAAATAGGGGCATAACAAATAAGTAAAAAATCATTTTAACTTGGTTAAGGATTCACGTTGGGTTCACCATTTTTTGTTTCCTCAGGAATTGGGGATGACCTTATTGATTTAAGGTTTAAACATTCTAAGTGGTTTCTAACGGGTTTGTTCATAGAACTAGAAACATCCAATTATTCCATATCCCTTTGGACATACTTTCCAAAGGTCGGTGCTCATTAGTTTTGAACTGATGGGGCTTAAGAATTTGCATTGGTTGAGTGGATGGGAGGTCGGACTCATCACACCTTTTTGAGGGGAATTATTGTCTATTCTGAGACTCTCTTTATTGATTTAAGTTATGTTTGTGAATCCTTATTACATTACAAAGTATACAGTGAACTTTTCTTTAAATATAATAATCAGTGATTGATATGTAAGGAATTTAGAGAATCTTTTATATGTATTTGAGGTTCTTCACTGATATAGAATCATCTTTATTTATTAAATATTCTTAGTCAATGGTATCCTTCAATACATAAAAGTCTCTTGGTCATTATGATGACCATACTGGTTTTAAAGCCACTCAGAGGGGAACATGAAGTTTATTGTCCTTTAGAAGGATATGGATTATTTCAGAGTTGGGATCATACCCACAGATGGGATACCTATGTATCCTTTGTTTTGGAAAAGGAATCAGAACCCATATAGTTCGAGTAAGGGAGTATGATGTTTATGCATGATTGATGGCACAAAGAAAGATTTCATGATTACTTTTACACTCTAATATCACATGAGTCATGCTCGGTGTGAGAAACAAGAGGTATTAGTGAAACTAGAAAATTATACTATGAAAGATACAATGATGTGGGTCATATGTATGTATGAATACCCAAAATAGATTAATATTGGGTTTTACTTCATGGAAGAAAACCCAGGAACAAGGTCCATATATTTATTTGTGCTTTATGGAATTTTGGATTCTCTAACTTGGGATTTACCCCTGAGGAAGATGCCCAAATTAAGAGGGGACTTTTTATTGGGTTGTACTCATGAGAAGGAAGACCGCATCAAAAGTAAATTAAGACTGGTTTAGAGAAATTATGATTGGGGATTATTCATGGGGAGGAGGCCCATGTTAAAAGGTTTTGAGAACTGGGGCTTACTCTTGAAAAGGAAGCCCAGGTTAAGGGAATTATGACTGGGGCTTACTCTTAAGAAGGATTCCCATATTTGGGACTAGGGATTACTCCTGAAAAGGAAGCACATGTTTTGGGAACTTTCACACTAGGGCATACTCCTGAAAAGGAAGCCCAGGTTAAGGGAATTATGACTGGGGCTTACTCTTGAAGAGGATGCCCAGTTTAGGGGACTTGGGGCTTACTTCTGAGGAGGATGAAAAAATTAATGAGAATTTGGACTGGGGATTATTATTGAAAAGGAGGCCCAGGTTAAGGATTCTCTCATCTTAAAGGATGAGGTTAAATGAATGAAATCTTTGATCTTAGTGACATAAAGATATGAAAATCACTAGGTTTTAAGAGATGTTCCACAGAATTCCTTTTCAGATAAAGAAGACAACAAGGAAATCATGCCATGAATGGATTTGGAGAGAATTCTGAAGGCTTAATCTTGAAGAGGATAGGTGGATAGGCATAGGAATGGTGAAATAGGCAAGAGAAGCACCCAAAAAAGAAGGTGGTGCACAGATCCTATGTGGGCATGCAAGTCATGGTCACGCAAGTATACTTGCACGACACAGGGGTACCTGCGCGACGGTCAACCCTTAGGGAAATACTTGGGAGAGACTTGGCTCAATCCCTTAGTACTATCCCTAGAGTCTTACATAAGAGGGGTGCCCAGGTTCTATTGAAGGGGTAAGGTGGCGCGCATGTGTGGCAATTTCCCTTAAGGTCTGGCCACTTAGGCGCGCAAGTGTTGATGAGTTTCAACACTTAGGCCTTACTCCCTCTCTTTAGATCTTCCGTTCTAGGTTAGAAATTACCTTAGAAGTTTTTGGAAGCTTTGAGAAGAGACTAGGGCGTCGGGAGATCAAATATGAGTTTCGGGAATTTTTCTTCCCCGAAATGGCGTCCCACAGGGGGTATTTATAGGCTGCAAAAGACCCTGGGCGAAATTCAAAGAGGGCGCGGAAGTCACCTGTGTGACCATTGGGCGGCGCAAAATTCTACATGCGCGACCATGTAGGAACTTGCGTGACTCAATTGCATTTGAATCTTTGTTCATGCCTTTGTCAAATTTTGATGTTTCTTCAAAGGATGAATCACTTTAGGTTCAATGTATTTCCCATTTTCAATTCGTTAGACTATGTGACATAAAGAAGCGTCAACATATATGAAAATGAATACATGTGAAAGAAAAAAAGGGGTATATTCACTTATAAGAATATATTAATGGATCCCCATGTACATATTTTGGAATGTAAATATGTATATAAGGGATAAGTTTCCTCTTATATAAGAGAAGGTGTATATGTGTGCAATTGGTAAATGGAAGGATTGAGTTGTTGAGGTAAAATTCATCAAGTGCTCATACGTTTTAGCTTGGTATTATTCTTTTTAAGGTAGGATACCTCTCCATTTCCCCTTTTAAATTTAAGAACACATTAATTACTCTCTTTTAACACCTTCCTTGGATAATAATTAAGGTTTAATGATTTTTATAATAAATTCTGGGTTAAAGTGAATTGGGATATGAATTTATTATTTGATTCATGTTTATTCTTAAATCAATTATTTAAGAAAAAACACAATGATTTTATAATAAAACTCTCTGAATGAGGGGCACTGTCTTCTAAAATAAAAATTGTATTATCGGTTGTTTAGATCATACTTGCCTTATGAAATTGTTGTTTCGTTATTTTTTTTCATCGGTTTGTTAAATTGCATGTTTAAGACTTTTCCTTTTAGTTATTCTTAAATAGATGGTTCCCCTCTATATGGTAAATATTTAATGAAGAAATCTAAATCTATGTGCTTGGCCAATTTTAAAAATTTAATGGACAGATTTATTAATGGGAATTACACATGTAGGTTAGTAACATTTTTTCTATAACACCTTTTAAGTACACATTGAGCATTGTTAATTCATTTTTCTTTCCTTATAAAATTTAATGGATTGAATTTTGTGGGATGGTATGTTTATAATGGATTACCTCCATTGAATGAATTAAATTTTTTGAATAGTAATGAAATGTAAAGGGTCGAAATGACACACCTTTAGTATATGCCTAATTTTAATTTCAATAAATGAAACTCCCTCGTTTATGAATGGGATTAATAAATGTAGGGAATGAGAGTTAATGTCTCCTAGATCTAGTTATTATTTATGTTATATGATGATATTTTTATAGGGGCCTGATAAATACAAGATATTATAGGTATTTACTCATTTAAGTTTAATATAAATGTGATTACACCTCATATATAGGATTCTTAATGATGGTAAGGGTTTTATGGAGCACGAAGGCTTGATGATCCATTCCATCGAGTGTTGTGCATGACTTCTCCCACTAGTGATACTATATGGGTGTTGGGATGAGGCTCCAGGTACCATGATTAGAGTGATTCCATGGAGAATCACTCTTCATTAAAAATGTTATAGCATGAAATTTCTAACTCTATACATATTTAGGGCATGTGATAGATTTATTGAGCTTATAGGATCATTTAAGTGAGTTATGGATGTCTAAGTTATACCAGGGTCTATCCAGCATCTAATATTCCAAGTATAAGGCCACTAGGTATCAGTAAAAAATGGGTTTATAAAGGTGGATGAAATATATAAACAATCTATTTATATAATTATTACTACATATGACTTTATTAGCCAGATATACTATTTCGACTGTGAGAAAAAGTAGGTAGAGCCGCTAGGTGTCCTTTAGAAACATGAGAGTACTATTTTTATTCATTTCAGTACTATTTACTATCCATCATATCTGCACACTACATTACATTAATATATTAAATGAATTTCATTAGACACCATTACTACCAACCTATTAATATTTATTAATCACACACTACAAATTCCACCATTTCACTTGGGTACTCAAGTAGACCTTATGTTTGAAAAACCATGTACTTTTTATTGATATGTCTTGCTTGTAACTGGGAGTTTGGATCTGATTACCGAGATGGTGCTTAAGATGCTCTTGGAGCTAGTTTTTGGGTAGTTATTGTTCTACTACACTGTATTTATTTTTTCAATTAATTATACTGGTACTTGTAGCATCATTTGACATATTTGTATTATTGTAAATTGGCATTGGATATATTTTTTATATAGTTCATTATTATTATTTTACTGCTCTATCACTTATTTATTAATTCTTTATATGTTGTTTCTTATTTACTATACCATTGTTCTACACTGATATGTGGGTATCACCTCCCCACTATCACCTCATAAGACCATCACTATTAGCCAGAAACCTCTTGCATCTGGGGATGCAAGCTTGAGTCCTTGTGACCCAGTGGTATGATTATCATCTTAGTGGTTAGTCAGGTTAGGACATTACGAAGTGGTATCAGAGACATAATTTTCCTTTTTATTAATGTTTTAAGCTGATAGAAATAAGACTAGGAATGTGTCAGAACATTATAAATGGTCTATAATTGGAGTGATCAAACCATGTATGGGAAAATTTCTAATTGTCCAGGGTTGGGATAGTTGTTTATACTATTTGAGGTTATAGTTGATTATGATTTCACCTTGTGTGAATGGTGTACTTTCTACTTCATATTGATTTATCAGAATTTGGTATTTTTTCCCTTGGCCTTGTGTGGAATGAATGATGCATTACATTCATCATTATAGTCACATAGAGATTCACATTCCATTCATATGTCATTCCGTGTAGTTTCATTTTCATTTTGAATGCTAATTTGGTTACATGCCTTCAATGTTATGCCATGATTTTTTAGAAAGCCTACTTGTATAACATGATTTGGTGATTATATGAAATCCTTTTTTTTATCATGTTCTATATCCACATCCAGATTCTACATTTATAGAATTATCCGCCTATTTTTACTGCTTATAGTGACAGGCTAGTTCTATTTCAGTATATAAATGGATGCATGGGAGAAAGTTTATTGGATACAATTAAAGAGGAACTAGTTTTCAATTCAAAGGTGTATGGTCAACTTATAATTGGTATAATTTAACTCATATACTTAAACCATCATTGAGCTTTGTACATGTATATAAACTATTGTAAAAATATAAAGGCCACTAATATTGAGATGCTAAAGTAAAATAGTTTTTATCAATGATTGGAAAATCCAAATTGTAAATTTTATGGGTGATTTATAGATTGGAAGATGTCCACCCATAAAACTATTATATTATGATATATAAGCTTGTTTGATATAAAATGGCTAAAATTTAAAGGTTTTTTAATTTTAATATGAAGTAATTCGATGAATTATTAATCATGTACTTCTTTTACCTAGACTTAATGAACCATATGGCTAAATTCATAAATTGAAAACTCGACCCAAGTATGTTAGTTTTGGAATGATTCCTTTGAGAAAACACTATATTTGTCTTTTGAAACATTATTAATCAAACAACTATTATTGGGTTGCATTTTGATGAAACTTAGTTGGTTAAAGAGGACCCTTGTATGTCACTGTATCTTTTACAACTTAAAAGGGAAGTTTATATGATAAATTGCCTAATTTATGGTGGGATTCCAATAAGTGGTTAATTTCAAGATTTTAAGTTTGATTAGGCATTACATAATATCTTATTATTCGATTTTATATATTTTAAATATTTAAAGATTATGGGTGAACTAATGATTTGAATTAAAATGAATCATTTGGTGGTATCCTTCATTTAATGCCTTATGTAAGGGCAATTGGAGTTTCTCATTGAGTTTCCTTTCATAAAGGTTTTCTATAGGCTCATTTACTTTCTAGAAATGGATTAAATAATTTTCTCTTGAGAACGATAACTTTTTTTATTATGTGACCAAGTGTTAAGGTCAATGTTGTGCTTTGTAAGGGGCTATCCCATTGTAGGTAGCACCCTTAATTCTTAAATTCCTTGATAATACGACGACATTTCCATTGTATAGTGTCGTTAGGGTGTCATTACCCCTTGTCAGATTCTGAGCTTCTAAATGACATCCTTGTTTGAATGGATGATCATGGTATGTTGGACCCTTTATATGGGTATGCGCATCAAGTAATTCTTAGTTTCCAATGGTTTGAATTGCATTATGAATTTTCAGCTACTGAGTTGGTCTTGTGGACCTGTTTCTCATTATTTGGTCGACTCGAGAGGTCACTATTTTGATTTTATAGTCTTATGGGATAATTTTCATTTAAGCCAGTATTCTATGGGAACTATCTGATACTTGAATACATAAGGATTAAATTCTATGGATAGTATTTAGGATGTGTTTATTTTATTCTAAACTTCTTGGTATTATAAATTCACATACGTGATGGCCATTGAGTTTCTTAATGAAGTAATGAACAAGTTGTGTTCATTGAAATCATTGAGAATTGTGTTTTTAAGTGAATTTTTGGGTCATACTCATAGTATAATGACCTTGGAATTAAAATAACCATGTTCATCCCAATGCTCAGGAGTACTTTCTAGAGACTTTTGTGGTTTGAGATTTTAGTTGGTTTGGTTTTCATGCATATTTTCTTATGTTTCATTTAAGGTGAATATGACCCAGTTATCTTATGAACAACTGGTCTATCTCTTCTTTGGACTACTAGGACCTTCCTAAGGTAGGGAGCATCATTCAACTTCTATTAAATATGTGCACTTCCAAGTAGAGGGAACAAAACTGTGGGGAACCAATGGGAAATGGTCGGTCATGCTTAAATTATTTTGTAGATAGTGAGTTTTAAATCATATCAATGCTTTCTTGAAAGCACAAAATTATTTTGGATGGATGTTTCTATAACCCTCGATAAACACTATTGGTCTTGTATAGAGTTTAGTGGGTAATCCTGAGAGATCTTGAGATACCTTAGGTGGTAATGGCATGTGATTGGTTTTTGATGGTGTGTCGGCAGGTGAAGTTGAGCTTCTTCCTAGAAGTGTATCTATTCTGGTTTAACTATTTTTCTTTTCAATAACTGGGTGGTTGACTAGAAACCATTCAAATAATCTTTGTGTACTCTTACTTAGTGAAGTGGATTTACCCTATATTGACATCTTCAATGATATTCTATGAGATCATTGGTCTTACTCTACACTAATTCATTAAAAGTTGTTGGCATATAGAGGTGGATTTATCAATGTTGTACACTGTACGTGTGGTTCTTGTCAAGGCTTGGTTATTTTTAGTGACCCATAGGTTCCCAAGAAGGAACACCTTGGAAAACATTTTGTACACCAACCAAATCCTTCAGACATGAACTCCTGAAGGATGATGATCAAGGCTTATTCAATGATCTGATGTGGATTTTGTGGCCATGTTACCACATCTCACTTGTAAACATAGAGTATAGACTACTTTGGGTTAGTTCATGGACTCATGTTTAATGAAATTGAGGCTACCACCATTTTGTTTTTGGGATCATAGGTAGTGTTAATGTGTAAAAAATTATATTGGATGGTTAATGGTTAGATCATTGATCATGACGAGGAATGATGAATTCAATGATCAAGTGGTGGTCTGACTGAGGAATGTCATTTATGGTTAGGTATGTAATTTAGTGTATCTGTTTTTTTTTGTGATTTTAATATTCGTTGTATGAAGGCGTTGTGGTTCTATTGTAATACAATGGACTTCTAAGATGAGAATTTGAAAAACGTCGGTCGGAGTGGCTAAGCTCGTATCATTATATTTATTTTGTACGGTCAGTGATGAACTATTTTAACACGTATCTAGGTTATGGTGGTTGCACTGTATTGGTCAGCTGTATCTTTAAAAAAAACGTGCATGAACAGTTTTAGTTTGGTGGATTCAAATTCTACAATTTCATTCATTTAAGTCTCTAGTATGACCTCATATGTAATATAGTTCACCAAGTTAATGGAAATCACATATGGAGCATTGTTAGAACTCTTAGGGGTGTCCCTTATAAAGAAATTATAATGGTGGAGGTTCCATGGCTAAGAATTGGACCCTTTTGAATTTTAATAATAAGGTGGGGAAAACCTTTGTAAAAATGTTTGATGAGACCAATACATGATCATGTATCTAGGAGAATTGTCTTGGGAAAGCTATGTTTCAGTTTTTCAATCATTAAATTAGTGTTCGATCCATTTTTTTATTTCTTAAGTTCCATATGGTAAATTTATGCTTGGAGGAGCATTGCGATTTTGGAAATGAAACATGAAAATTTGAATGGGAATTTGTTTCCCCTGTACGTTGGGTGATGTTTTCATTGTTCTAAAAGGCTTCTCATGGATGAGAAGTTACGAGGTGGGTAGGTTACAAAGACATGTGTTTTTTATCTTGATGAAAATCCAAGGGAATTTGAACTGTTTCATTTACCGGATGGTTCGTTCTTAAAAAATTATATTTATAACATAATTTGGAGTGTTTGGAAAATTTTATGTTTTTTGGGTCCCTTGGTAAAGGACCGAGTGGTCCCTCTTGTGTTTATTTGAGTTTCAGGAGTGCTGGACCCTAGAAATCTGATGTTTGGAGGGTCTTCACAAGGAAAATGGTTTTTATAAAACTGTGCAGCCCCTCATAGCAAATTCTATGTCTTATCACACTAAGAATCTGTGAAGCGCACAGGTTGTTCAAGGTATACCCAAACTGTGTTCCAATACCTCATGGGTAGTTCAACTTCTACAATATCAATGCACTTTTCATTACATTGTTGGTTCATGGGTTGGCTAACCGTGATACCCAAACCATGTGTAGTGTTAGAAAAATAATTAAATAAAAATAAAAATAAACAATTAACTAAAAAAATCCACCCCACCCCCTCTCCTTCCATTGTTGCATGATTCACCTCATCCCTTCTCCCATGGGGTGCGTGGTACGCCTCTAGGCTCTCTCTTTCCTCATCTTTTTTCTCAATATTTTATGAGGATTTTTTGTCTAATCACTAATATAAGCCTCCTCTTCCATCCTCCTCCCTTGATTTGGAATTTTTATATTCTCTCGTTTACTATCTTGTTTACTCAAAAACTTGGATTTTGTTTAATCCATATTTTCTATTTTATTCGATTGTTACAGTGTGTCGTGGGACTCTCAAGGTCATATTCTAGTGTGTTTTGGTGTCTGCTACCAAGGGCGAATTATTTCTATCCACCCATCATTAATTTTGTGGGTTTTGCTTTCTGTATCCATTATTTCTCAATATCAATTCATGGATTTTTTACTTTCTTATTTTTTGTGATTTATTAAGTGAGTTGGAACTTTCCACTATGGTTTTGGTATGCTGTTGTCAAAATATACTCACATGTTTATTCTTAGGTAGGAATTTACCTGTATAAGTTCCCCCTTTTATATATTCACCCATTGTAGGATGTATATATACAGTGGGGATATATATTCTTCTTTTGGTATATGAAAATTCATACATCTGAAAGTTAAAAGGGGTATATGAACATATAAATATATATATGTAAGGATCCCCTTGTACATATTTGGACATGAAAATATGTACATAGGGTCTAGGTATCCTTGTATATCAGAAAATGTTCATATGTGTGAAATTAGTAAATGTAAGGGTGAAGTTGTCATTGTCAACGTAATCGTCTATCGAGATGTTTCATATTGGTATAATTCTTCTTGATGTAGGACCCATTTCTATTCACCCTTCATAATTTAAGAATGCGTTAATTTATCAACTTTTAGACCATCCATGGATACTAATTAGTGTAGTATGATTTTTAGAATAAATTATTATTTAA
This sequence comes from Viscum album, assembly GCA_963277665.1. NCBI lineage: Eukaryota > Viridiplantae > Streptophyta > Magnoliopsida > Santalales > Viscaceae > Viscum > Viscum album. The sequence continues at coordinate 1,139,604,023 of OY728159.1, read as the reverse complement.
AGTGAATTGGTGTATGAATTTCTTATCCAATGAATGTTTATGATTAAATAAATAGTTTGAGAAACATTGTCAATATATGATAATAAAACCCCTCAAATCTCATGTGATGTATTCTAAACTAAAAAGTGGTGATTGGTCATTTAAATAATGGGTATCCTTTTAGCATTTTTGTTTCATTTTGATTTTTTCCTTGGTTAGTTAAATGGAATGTTTAGTACTTTTCCTATCAGTTGTTATAAAAATAGGGGGTTTCCCTTCTACATGGTAAATGCATAATGTACAGTGGTCCATATTAGGGTTTGGACTATTTTATAAACCAAATTACATTCTTTATTCATGGTAATTACCCATGTAGGTAATTTTCCTTCTTCCAATAACACATTCTAAGTGCTCATTTATCTATATAAATTGATTTTTCTTGCCTTATTAAATTTAATGGATTTAATTATTTGGGAAGGAATGTTCATGATAGCGTAACTCATTTGAATGAATTAAATTGTTAAATTTGGAATGAAATATAAAGGGTGTGAAAGCCAAACCATTAGTACTTTCTTAATATGAATTATAATGTATGTAATTTCCTTGTTTATGAATAGGCTTAATAAATGTAGCATATGAGAGATAATGGATAATGGATCCGGTTATTAATAATGTTATATGATGATGCCCTTAAAAAGGCTGGACAAATGAAAGTCATGAGAGGTATTGAAACATGGATATTTATTTTAATAATGATTATGCCTTATACATAGGCAATGGAATGATGGTAATGGTTATATTTTTCATGGAGGCATCACACTTCCTTACATCGGGTGTTGAGCATGGAGGAATCACACTCCCTCCTAGGTATATGGCAATTATGCATCGAAATTCACTTGGTTCATATAGACAGATTCAATATAAATCTAATTTATATATATATTTATTACTATATATAGTTACTAGTAAGACATTTTATTCCGACAATGAGCTAGAGTAGGTAGAGCCACCTGGTGTCCTTTAAGAATCTGAGAGTGATGTTGTTATTAAATTTAGTTCTATTTATTATTCTTCATACATGCACACTACATTACTTTACGAAATGACATTGATTTGTTTATACACCACTACTGTCGGCTAACTACGATTTATATCTCACACTCTAGTCAGGCCTCCATTACACTTGGGTACCTAAGTAGACATTTTGTTTACAATAACATAGACTATTTATCGAGTTTTATTTCTTGTATGTGGCATTTAAGAGTAGAGGACCGAGTTAATGCACATGGAGATAGTCATTGGGCAGTTATTCTATTACTATATTTTATTTTCCATTGTAATTATTACTGCTTTTACTTGTAGAATCATCGATCGTACATGTATTTTTGTAAATTTTTGTTGGCCATCCTTTGTATATTGTTAATTATTATTATTCCAATTATCTTTCATTTATTTATTCCTAATTCCACTATTTTTTCTTATTTACTATTTCATTGTTCTACTCTAATTTGAGGTTATTTTCTCCTCACTATCAACTCTTGAGACCCTTTTTTTAGTTGATATCCTCTGTTGTATGGGGAGCTGTGCTTGATGACATGTGACCCACCAGTCTGGCTTCAATCTTAGTGGTCAGTTGATTTCGGATGTTTCACAAGTAAATACTTATAGAAAATGATCTGATCATGATTCTAATTGTATAGATAAAGATAATAAAATACAATAATTTCTCAATACAATACCACGATATAAAGTTAAACAAGGTGGCTCATGCGACAAGAAAGAATAAAAATTATACCGTCTCAATGATAGGGATTGAAAGTGACTTATTTATTATGTATTTTAAAATAATATAAATTGATGTGTTTATTAGAGTGGATACATCATTCATTTCTCATGTGAGAACTCCACCATTCGTCCATGTGAATATCAAGGAGGTGTATTAGAAGGATATAGAGCTACACAGATGTGAATAAGATATTATAGAGGTTATCTTTGAATCTGATAGAAATATTGGATTCAAGAAATGAATATGAATTTTTTTAAATAAAAGGTTTAAGGAATGATATATTGGATATTGATCATATCTCATCATTCTCTATATATTCTTCAATCATAGATACAAACAGATATATAAACACTAATTTCATGTTATACAACATGAAGATAGATATTGGAGAGCATATATCAATATATTTTATATTCCAAAATGAAATGGGTGAATTCCAAAAATCCATGGGTATGATGAAACCACTACCTATAATTGTATGGAAATGGAATAACATTAATATTGAATTCATAATGAGTATTACTAAGACCTATAAGAGATACAATTCATTTAATGCTACTTTGATCAGCTAAAAATCATAAAAATTCATTACTACTCAATAAGACTAATAAAATTATTGAATTTACATGTTACACAAAGATTAAGTGGTAATTCTAAATGGATTACAACTCTCAATTATAACTTATTGGGATATGATATTAAAATTGAAATTATAGAAAATTATTACACATGAATTGGATACATAGTTGATCATTAGGACAACATATCATCCTTAAACTGATGTTTAATATAAAAGGACTACTCAGTCTCTTTAATATATACTCAAATCATGATAAAAATATTTAAAATGAATTTAGGATCAATATCTTCCTTTGGTTGTGATTTTATATTATAATGAATTTTGTACATGAATTCAAATAAAACCACTTGAAACTCTACATGAGAAGACATGTAGAACTCCAACAGGATACAATGTTGTTCGAGATAAGAAGTTGTTAGTGTGTGATATTTTTTACTAAATGATAGAGAATGTTTAAACTATTCAACAATATATCCAAGAAACTAAATGTTAATAGAAGTGTTATACTAGTAATTTTTATTGAGATCAAGAGTTTGGATTTGGATACATGGTATACACTTGAATGTAATTATAGAATAGGATTATGGGCATTGATATAAAATTTGAAATTTATTCCCTATATACATTATCCCTTTTTAAATCCTCATTTATGTGGGGTGGTTTCTTATCATCATAAACTTCAAGTAAATCTCACTAAAGTGTATGATGTGTTCCACATATTACATTTAATAATTTACACACCTAAACCATCACACATACTCAACTCATAGGTAGTACTAAGGGAACATGATCTCTTTTATAAGGACAACATAATGGAAATTATGGATTATTTAAACAAATTTTTATGAAACATGACCAATAGACTGGTTACTATTTTATGGAGGAAATATAAGTTTATTAAAGTGATGTGGAAACATAATTACATAATGATTAAAAACTACCCTAATAATTTTCAATGGAGTAATAAAATTTTGAGGGTCACATTATTTTAAATGCGTATAATATAACACGTAGAGAATTTGGTTTTTATTTTCCATTAATATTGTCCATTTTATAGCTTGTATTACATGATATTCATTACAAAAATGAACAGTGATCTCTTTTATTCAATTATAATATTATAATTCTTGTTTAATATTAATATATTATGTTAATTTAATATGAAACATCTATTAGAAAATTAAAAAAATTATAAAACATCAAGTAAATAAAAAAATAATTTATAAAATATATATTATAAAAAATATATATTTTAATTCCAAAAATATTTATATTTTTATTTTTAAGGATTGGTTTTATTTATTTAATAACACCAATATATTAAGAAAATTTGATTTTTAATAGATGAATAATTATTTTTCAGGGTATGTGATTAAAATAATTTAAAGATATATTTTTCAAAGAATAGTTTTTAATGTTCTTATATTTATCTTAATAAGAAAAATCATCACTTTTTAGGTATATTGATAATAAAATGATTCGATGTATAAAAACTATACTAACAATCCTGTAATTAGTTATATGAAATTGGATTAAAAAAACATAATTTATTAATAGTAATTATTCAATAAAAACATTATTTCGATATATTTTATATTTTTATTTAAATATTAAATTTATATTATTTAAGAATTTAGTTATGTTAAATGGAGTCTAAATTTTCAATCACCATATAAAAATTATAAAGGATGTTTAATTTATTTTTTAGGCATAAGAATATGTCACCAAGGGAAAAATTGAGTTTCCATGGTAAAAGTAAAATACATTAAGATGGGTTAAACTTAGTTGTAAAGACTCATAATATCAGGAATACTTATATGTAATATTTTTAAATGAATGTATTAGTAAACCATATCCATTGTTTTCATGTTTTTCAATTTATTTTAAAAATAAAACCTTTTATATTATGGAATGCATATTTATCAAAATACTACTCAAAACACACTAGTAAAGGACCCCATCACTACCCATCACAAACCACAATTTTAAATTATTTATCTATTGTCTACATTACAATAATTCATATCCTAAACAATTACTGTATTTTTTGAATCATATGGTTTGGATAAAGAATATTAAATCCCTTTTTATGATGAATCTTGTTTTGATAAGGAGAGAGTTTATAAAATTCAGTACATAGTTTTTCAAAAATATTTTTCAATTAACATATCATCTGAAATCATTAAAGAAATTATTTCCCATTGTGTTGATGTAATATTATCATCATTATTATTTTGAGAAAATATTATTACTATTACATGACTCTATACACTTACTCATTCATTAATGTGACATATTTTTTTGGGTCAGTTTGAATACCTCCATGAATGATGCTAAATAATATTCACAGTTTAAGAAAGAAATGAGTATTGAGACATTAAAAATTATCATAATTTAAATTAATTAATAATTTATTTCAATAATTTTAATTCATATCTAGATTAAAAAAACTAGTGTTCGCAAAAAAATTCTCATTATTAGCAAAAAATTACCAAAAACCATCTCATCGTGGATTTTATTCCCATGTACCATATGAATTCTTTCTATGAAAAGATCATGGGACTAAATAAATCCTTGAACCTAATTATTATATTAGATCAAATATATATAGTATTATGAACACATTAATTTAATGTAAGATGTTTTGAATGATGAGAAAATATCTCTTCATTAATCCATCCAAATGATTGGTGAACCTAGAAATTTCTTCATTGCATCATCTCCCTTTGGAAGAATTCCTAGAACCATGGTATTCCTTTGGATGCAATGTTCATAATAAAGGTATACACTAATCCTATAAAATATTGTGCTATGTAGATTATAGTGTTGAATATATCCAATATTGTTTTTATTTATAGTGATTCCATGTGGTATATATGGTTGAATATTGGCGAATTTCTAGGGGAAATTATTCAGTTTAACTCCATATACCACTTATGTGATACATTATTCTTTTTTTATACAAGATGGTATTTGGAACCAAATGCACAATGTTTAATCATCTCAATCTGTTATTGGGTGATTAGAGAGGTTCATAATGAGATATCATATAATGTAGTGGGACCCCCAAAATATCTCATAAAAATGAATTCATTCCCTTGGTAGTCTCTCATAACTAACTATTCATGAACAGAACACATAGTATTTTTATTACCAATTAAAAATATAGTAATACATATCAAAATGTACGTTTCTTTTTTGTGGTCCTTAATCATTTAGTGAAATGTAATGCACTAAAAAATAAGAAAAAATAAACATTGACATATTTTATACTCAAGGAATCATTCATAGTGAAGGTATTACTCATGAAAAAAAGGGTTATTTCATAATAGAGTTTTCTATTTATTAATGTTAGGGTAACTATATTATAGTTGAAACACGATATTTTTAACATGATAATTTCTCTACAAATTGAAAAATATCGGTGATTAAAATGGTTTTAGCCTTGGAATTATAACATTTTGGGTTCCAATGAATTCACTATAGAATCTATTATATCATGAGGACATGTAGTGTAATGATATAACATGGAGTTGAGATCATGAACACACAGAATGAGGTAAATTATTCAGAATATTATCTAGTTTAAAAGGAGAATAGATAGAGGTACTTATTATATACTTGATAATTGGTTCATTACTAGTTGATTGTAATTATATTTTTTGTGAGGATTCCATTGTGAATCACCATATCATAAATTCTTGATTATTTGTTCATTACTACCCCTTTTTTTTGAATTATTTTTTCAAATTTGAAGTTAGTCCAACATTTTATAATAAAATTAAAAAATAAGTAACCAGTCTTTTTTTAATAAATGATTATAATTAATGAGTATAAAAGGTAATATATATGAAAAAATTTCTCAGAATAAGTGATTATGATGGTTAGGTTTATTATACAAGGTTTTTAAGCTCAATTATGGATTTTTGATGATAGTGTAAATGATTATTTTTAAATATTAAATTTAAATCAATATTATTTATGTTTATAATTCCATGGGGAGAAATTTACCATTAATTCTCTCTAAAAAAATATATATTTTCTTATTCAATAGATATTTTTTGGGATTAAATATTTTTTACCATTTTAATTCCCATTTGGTTCATGATTCGATGGAATGGTTTCTTATAAGTGGGGAAGACCATCTCTAGTTTTTAGATGAGAATAATTCTCCTCCATGTACGTATTAATTATATTATTCTATTTATTTTCTTATCCATACAGATATTACATTGTTAGATAATTTTTTATGTACCTTTATATTCATTAAAAATAAATTAAAGGATTATTTTTTTAGCAATTTTGTACATGTGTCATTTTATATTGAGTTTATCTTTATTTTAAAAGTATTAATGCAACCTACCATAATAAAAGGTTTCCATGAGAATTCATTTTCCCACAATATTTTTCATTTTTATAAAAGATATTTCATGTAATGGTTTTCATGGATTTCCAAAATAATATCTGTTCTCAATTTCTTATATTTTTTCTCTTTGAAAATGCATTTAATCAAAAGTTAAGGATATTTCTTCTTAAATTCTATAGAATATTACTAATTTTATTAAAAAAAATATTTTTTCATTTGTATCAATGAAATTTAATTTTTATTATTCTTAACCGGCGATATACTCTAATTATATCATAAAACTTATCATCGTATATTTTATATGATAATATATTATGAATGTTTTCATCAAACCTATTTGGTATTATAGGTTAATTAATATACCCTGTGATTATGAATTTATTCTAGTTTTTTTTAATATAGATATATGGTATATCATTAGGTTATGGGTGATTCTCTTATATCTATTCAATTAATTGGATAGTAGTTTTATCTTGTGAGGTGGTGATATAATGCATGGACCATGTTTAAATGTTCATAACTCTATCTACCGACCTTATTGATATGCCCAAAACCCTATGTCTAGACCTAATTGTGATGTTCACAACTATATTCAAGGGACTTATTAATATATTCAAAAATATCTACATTGTTATAATTTATATATTCAACACTATATTCATAAATTATATTGAAATGCTCACAGTAGTTTTAATGGACATAATTGATGTGTTCAAAAATCTATATAGAGACATTATTGATATGTTCAAAACTCTTCAAGTTGAATTTATTGATATGTTCACAACTATATTTGTGGAACTTATTGATATGTTCAAAATAATAACACTTGGACCAGACTGATTTGTTTTTAAATATTTTTGGGTTCCTAAACGAGTTTATATGTGTTTGTTTGTTGATTATCGTTATTATGTGTCATTTCTATGTTTTTCTCCCAAGATCATGATTATTGACCCATTTTTTCACAAGTAATGTGTTATAAAAAATCCATATTTATGATCAATTTTTTATTATGTTTTTTTAAAATTATTTCCATTAAACTTGTATTTATCTTCATAATTATATGATCATATTTAAATGAAATTAAATCTTTTATTGTTATCTATAATGCACAACCTTACTAGGAATTTTAGATCATCACTTTTTTATGTTTGTATTCCTCAGGTAATGAAGAAATGAATTAAGACCGATGTCTCTAGAAAGCTATTATATGAGAAAATTATTTTTGGGAGATGAGGAGAAATAATTTTAATAGAGTATTTTTTTTATTCAATTACCAAATAATCTAAACCATTGGGATATGGTATTGTAATAATATATGATACATATAGTTTAAATTTTTCATAATATGTAATATATAAAAGAGTTAACTTTGTCCATCCTAGTAGGTATTAAGGTGTTTTTTAGGATTTTATTTTCACTAAATCATTGAGAACTGCAATGGGGTGTCACATGGGGAAAAGATATTTTAACTCACGGGAATCACTAATATAATAAGTAGAAAATTTACATAAAAAATTTCTTTTTGACTTTAAAAATTCTATCAATGTAGAGAATATTTATCAAAATAACTTTTTAATGTAACTAAATCAATTAAACCATGATGTTTATCCAAATAATTAATAATAATATCATTTCTATACATAAATATGTAGATAATTGTGATGTAAATTTTCCAAAAGAGGAAGTAGTTTTTTCTCTTAATAATGATGTATCATAGGTAAATTCATCATCTAGAAGTACAACAAACCAAATAATATATATATACAGTGGAATAATGAGATAAAGGATAATCAATGGTTAGTTTTTTTACGTATATAAGATAAAAAATTCATGAAAAAATTAGAAAAAATACTTATAATTATAATTATTGAGAACGATATGAGAAAAAATTGATCAAAATATATTTCATCCTTTAGAAACATTCAATTATTTAAGTATATGATTGTGTTGGGGTGTTTCTGATCACAAACCTAGATCTTTTAGTAGAACATGTTTTTCCCTAAACCATATATGGGATTTTATTCAAGGGAGATAGTATGAAATTATTAGGTTTATAATAATTCAGTAGCTCGTGGAAGTTGTTAAATAGAGAAACATATTTGAGGTAATTAAATATAATTATGGAAGATGTGAAATATAAGAACACACCATTTATTCTAATATATAGATTATAATAGTGTTTCTAAATAAATATTTCAAATATAAAATCTCAAGAATATAAATATCAAGAATAATAAATGGTATTTTAGGCTTCTTATAATGTTTCAAAAATGAAAATATTTGGTTATTGGATTATCTTTTCTCATCAAATATAACAATGAATAAAAATATTACCAAGGTCATTCAAAAGATCGATGAAGATGTTTTATCTTATAGGAATGATATATACCCAAATATTATTTTTGTTATAACCACTCATATGAATTATGTTCAGTTTTTAAAGGGTTGAGATACCATTTATTGACTGTATCTTAATTACATGAGAAAAAAATGAGGTGATATTTAAAGAGTATGGATTATTAATTTATTTATTGTGTGATAGAACTATAAATATTAGTGGATGGAAAATGGTTATGAATTTATTCCTACTCATTAATGAGAATAATTCACTTAAATTATGATTATGAAAGAAGGAAATGATTTATAGATTCAATGTTAAGATTATTTAGACCAAAAGGTCAAAAGTTGACTTTTCTATAATGATAACATTATCAATATTTGGACAGTTAACCTTGAATGAAGAAAATATTTTGATGGTTTTTATAAATGTAAAATGATTAAAAATTATAGAATGTAGTGGAGATCAATACATGAAGGTAACTTAAAATATTTTTCTGAAAAAATGATTTAGAAATAAACCAAATTTTATTATTATTTAATAAATTATAATTATGATTTTTCTTGTATAGATAAATTCTCATATATGATAAGTAAATTATACTATTTATATGAGTTTAAAGACAATAAAAAAATATCATGATAAGAAATATTGATTTTGTTAAAAATAATGATTAAATATTTTGTCCAAATCCACAAACCAAGAGTTTTAATAATATCATGAGAAGAATAGAATAAGGAATGAATAGATATCCCGATAGATTCATTAAATAATGGAATATAGTAATAGTAAAATTATAACCTATTTAAAAATGAATAGAGTTGTTATCCAAGAATAGATCTTAATATTATTATTTATGACAGTGTATAACAAAAATTTCTATATTAAAAATAGATTCATTATTTGAAAAAATTTATCCCAAAATATATATAATTTATAGTTTTAATAAAATAAAACCATGAATTGTATAAAGAAATTTTGAATCCATGATGTTATCATGATGGAAAAAAGATATTAGATAATTTTTTATCAATGGGATGATTATGGGATTTTAATAATTATAAACAAGGATTACAAAACTATAGTTAGTATAAAAAAATATCAAGAAGATAGTTGATAGAATTGATTTCACTATATTGGGGGAATCTAATAATTAATAAAAATTATTATTATTTCAATGTAAGATTGAAAAGACTGAAAATGAAAATATAAATGAGTGTGATACTATATTAATTGTTTTAGTACATTTGACTGACATAGAAGTTTATTTTCAGATTTTAAGTGATGACTAAAGAATGTAATAAAGTTCATTTAATTAATGAATAACATGGATCCACTTAATTTTTTAAAATATCTATGGGGGAAAATATAAAAATACTAAAAATAGTAATACCATTATGTAAATACTATAATTCAATCTTATTATCTCAGGATGAACCAAAAATATTTTAAGAAGCATTTCAACTAAATGATTGGATCCCTTTCGTATAGAAAGAAATAAATCACATATTGAAGAATTTTTATTATGATATAGTATAATATCCAATGAAAATTTATAAAATAAGGATGATATGTTTTTTAAGAATAAATTCCATGATAAACTTGAGGTAGCATGAAATAATGAACATTTTGTTTGCAAACGAAATTTTAAAATTGAGCATATTGATCTTTATATGAATTTTCCCTATTTTATGAGATTAAAATGATATAATATTTCTATAAATTTTGACACAATGGAATTACTATTTATTTAAATTGGATGTAAATACTTTTTCATTGAATGTGGAACATGATGATTAGGTATATATGAGAAAACTGTAGGGATTTATTCTAGATTGAAAAAGAATATATGCTAGAAATCTAAAGAAATTCATTAATGGTCTTAAAAATTAACTCCATATTATTTGAATTATAAAAATTATTTTATGAAAATAAGGTCTAAGAGTGAAAATAATGATAACAATAGTTTTGATAAATTAAATATTAATAATTATCTAATTTTAATAATGTATATTGAATACAATTTTTTTCAGTAAATGATGTGAAATATTTGGAAGAAATTTCTACCAAAAAAATTACATTGATATGGTTATTTTGGATAAATTTCCTGATTATGAATATGAAATGATTATAGAAAAAAACTATATCATAGATAGAATGTTTTATATATTTATCAGTTTTATAACCCATCTATTTGTATGCTATTATTTTATATAAATTATTTAGACGAAATAAAAAAAAGTCATATATAATTGAAGAGTAGTATGCCTTTTAATATGTTGAAGGAATCCAATTTATTATATACAAGTTTGATAAATGTAAACTGATTAAAAATTATTGATTTATAGATATATATTTAGTCGGAGATGTTGGATATAGAAAGCCAATTTCTATATGAGAAATCATCATTGGTGGATTTTATGTTTCTTATAACACATTCCTTAAAAATTCATTCAAAATTAACAGTATTGTATATTAGTTTTTTTGTCATCCATCATGATATTTTATGGTGTTCTCTATACTAGGGGAAATTTTTAGAGGTAATTAAAGAAGTGAGGTAATGTTTAGATAAATTTTCTATTAATAGATACTTTATATTGTGATGGGGTATCACTTTTCTATGATATATTTTACTATGTAGTTGGGTAGGAAGTTATTTTTCAGGTCAAGTCTACATAAAGCTTGAGGCTTGATTCACAGGGTTGCGATGTTATGGGTTACATTTCCACATAATACCATAAGGCCCTGATTTCTTAGGTTTCATATTTTAGTTCATTTCCACATAATACCCTAAGGCCCTGATTTCTTAGGTTACATGGGGATTGGGTTTTGTGTCATGATTTGTATATATTTCTAAATTTCCATGTGGTGATTCCCATCCATCATTATCTTCTTTGATTTCAAAAATTTTATCTGTTTTTTTGAATATGTTAAATTGGGAGATATCATCCTTTTTTCGAAAGAGTCAATTGATCTAACCTCTATCCACTATAAAATTTAACAAAAAACCATGATTTTTTCGACTATGTTTTATATTTCAAGTTCATGTTTCCTCATGAATTATTAAAATTTACTACATCACCCATTAAACACATGGAATGAAATGGAAATCCTTTAATAGTATTTTATTTTCCCATAGGGGATATAATGAATCAACGTCTTTAGATTATCTATTTGGGATTGAAAGTGAAATTATCATCTACTTGAAACTATTAATTTTTGTTTATTTTTTAAGAATGTCATGAAAAGGGTAGTAGTGAAATTCTAGTCTAATTTGGTTGAAGTACTGGTGATAAATAATGAGTTATATGTTTTTTAAGAGTTTGTATGCAATAATTGTTTTTGATGTAAGGTATAAACAAATTTCATGGTGTTGTAGTTTTCAAAGATACATGCATGGAAGGTGATTCTAATTTTCTATTTTTTTATTTGATTTATGTATAACATATATACTTCATCATATTAGAAAGAATATTTTAAATTGACAAAATAAATATAATTAATTACATTATTTTAAAAAACATGAAATGAAAATCACATGTACTAAGAATGATTTTGATAATGTTATTTAAAGATTTTTATTTTATTTGAGGTCCATGTCATGTTGATTATATTGTTGAATGGTAATGAATTGAAATACATACATAAATGTGAAAAAAATTAATTGATATAAATGACATATATATATATGAAATAAATAAATTATTCATCATGAATGTAATATTGACTATGAATAGTTATTTCATGGATGTTTTGATGGTATTGGTATGGTTGAAAGTTTTTGGTATAGAAATAAAATATGTTATTTTTTTATGGTGTTGGGTTATGTTTTTGACTTTAAATAATGAAATTTTTCTTTTACATGTTGTCGAGGCAATGTTATGGGTTGTTTTTAGGGTTTTCATATAGATATGTGATTCTATGTTTTTGGTTAGTGTGTGATAGATTCAAAGAAATATAGTGGATATTGGATTAATAAGTAATATATTATATAAGTAATATGTGGAATAGGAATATTTTTTTATAGAAAATTAAATTCATAACCATAAATAATGAAATGATTTTCAAATTTGTAATTAAAATTTTGTGGTGAATTAATTTCTGGTAAATTTTAATATAAATCATAGTACATGTTTTTCCAAATTTTAATGTCTACAATTAAGATACTAAATGATTTTAAAATTATATTATGTTAAATAAATGGGTATGTTATTTTGATATATGACATGGGTTTGTATTGTTTTTTCTATTATAATAGTGGTAACTTTTTTGTGTTCAGAGGTGGTGTAGGTTGATGATGTATGGTGGGGTGATACAAATAGGATGCATGGTCGTGGAAACATTGTGGAAAGAATTGAATTTGGGATTGGAAATTTTTTATTAATATATATAATCATTATATTTTTTTTACTTCTTATATACCAAAACTACTAATATAAAATTTTAGGTTCCTCGTGTTTTGAGGGACCACTAGGGTGTGATTGATTTAGATAGCTAACTAGTACTCATTTTACATTCTCTCTTCTAGTATTAAAGTTCCAATACTAAAAACGAATGAGTTTTTGGATATATTGTGACTTCATGATGTCATGGTAGGTGTTAATGTCTGAGTAAAGTGAAAATATGTTTGTGATGTGGTTAGGCAGTTGAGAAGTTACCAAGGAGGAGGGAATGAAGTTTTTATCCCTCATGATGCATCTTTGTTTAAATATAGTAAGTTGTCGTGGTATATGGATTTTGGATATCTATTGTGTTTTATGGATATAGTAATTTGTTATATTTATAGATCGATGTGTTATGTGGTGATGGATTTGATATGCATCCTTGATTTGTGCTTATGCTGATTTGGAAGGGATAGTAGTTCTGTGAAATAATCTAAAAAGTCCTGATGGTTATCATTTTTGTGGGAAAGCCAATACAACATACCTTCTGATACATTTTCAGGATTATTATGATATTATTATTTTGTTTTTATTAGGATATTGAGACTTAGGTAGGTTGGGTGGTAGTTTTTCTATTTCGTTAATGAGTTATTTTCAATATTTTTCACTCCGGATTTCGAATGCTACTTGACAATTTTCATGGTGGAGTGTACGGAGAAAAATAATGAGTACACATATATAAATACTCCAAAAAACACATAATACCATTAATAATTTTCATGATATAGTTTGTGATTAGGTAGAATAATACCATTTCATGTTGTAGTAATATTTTGGTGCTAAAATAATTATAATTGGATCTTCTCATTTAGGGTTTGTTTTTTAGACTTTTTTTATGCACGAAATTATATACATTATTGAGTTATGAGATTTATTTTATATTATATACTAGATTTAACTCTTGGATAACTGTAATTGTTCTTATTATTTACCATCACAGTAAGACCAATAATATAATATAGCTAGGGGTCACTCTAATCTTTAGTACCGATCTATGTGGGGTTTTAGTGGGGAAAGGATAATGCAGAGTGGTATTAGATATTTGGTTAAGAGTTAGTGTGATGTTTTTATTTAAAAAATAATATGGAATACATTGTTCTATTATCGAAATATTACAAATCTAACTTTTTGTGTCATGTGAGTAAGGGAGATCGTTTATGACATAGATTTTGAAGGACCTTATAATAAAAGGCCTTAAAATGATGAATATACTAAATTTACTTTATATTTATTGTGAGGTACCAAACATATAAATTTACAATAATAATAATTATTTGATATTCAAAATGGTATTTAATATTTTTAAGACTTTGTTTCCAAAAATATAAAGATTTAATTTTCCCCTATATTTTCTATTAATTCTTGACAACATTAATTTTTTTTATGTTAACTCAATTTTTGTTAATAATATTATTTTCATTAGGTTCTTATGTATTTCTTGTCCATATTTAGTTTAATTTAAAAACGAACTAATGGTTTTTAGTTGTATTGTAAGAGTTGGTTTGGTGCCCAAAAATGGATTTTCATCATTTTCAGTTAACACTATCTCATGACCTTGATGATGGACACTCCAAATTATTCTAGAAATGATCATTATAAATTTATTTATAATTAATTTGAAAAAATAATTACCTTGAAGATGATATTCTTCATAATATGTTTTGATGTTGTTCTAGTTTTGTATTCCTTTTTTATAGAATCAAAGAAAGGATTACTATAGTTGTATCCAAAAGTGCTCCAAGAATCATTTAAAAATTTGATTTCAATTTTTGGTTCTAATGTGGAGGAATATGATACCTTCTGTTGTTTACTATTTATCCAAATAAGATATTTTTATTATTCTCCCTTTTATGGAGGGAAATGGAAGATATTTTTTATTTATGGATTTATAGTGTTTAATGAGATTATTTATTGTGAACAACGACTCATCATATCAAAAATGGTATATGTGAGAATATGTAATTAGGGTTAGATATTAGATAATTTTTCTAATAACATTATTAAATTATCTATCTATGGTCTTCCCCAAGTTGAATACTAATATTATTAATACTATTATTAGATTTCATAAAATGAAAAAAATTAAATTTCATTTTCAAAATAAATAGGAAAATTCTTATTTAAATTATAGTAAAAATTATATACCACTTCTATTAGGAATTTAATTTCCAACTTGAATCCTCATTGGTATTTTCTAAACCTTAGAAAAAAAATATTCACTTCAGTAATTAATTAAATATATTACTTTTATAATAAAAAAATATTATATTCAGTAAATTAATCAATATATATTTATTATAATATTCAAATAAATAATAAATATATACATTAATCACATCTAAAAATTCATTAATAAATAAATATTTATTTATTACATTGGGAACCATAAATACAAGACAATGTTTGACTACCATTTTTTAAACTATAATATATTGTGATTAGATTTATTCCATCAACTTGAACAGAATAATTATTATTCAATGGGATAATAATAATATTTATTATCAATATTCACATAAAATATGATTTATTTATTTTTTTATAAATTGTTGAATGTAACCCTCTAGGACTATTTCTCAGTTCCATTAGATAAACTTCCCTAAATTCAAAGACATGAACATTTGAACATGTCTAGGAACACATATAAAAAGCATTTAATGATGTACTAATTAGAACCTCCCTATATGGGCTACTATATCATATAATCTCTTCGTATTGATATATCATCAACCATGATGAATACTTATGTTATCACCATATAAGAGTAATTTATATTTATTTGAATTTATATAATAAACTCATTGTTGAAATACTATATAATTAGATTTATTCATAATATTCAATTTCAATGAACAAACCATATATATCTCACTTCATTAACTTGAAAGGAAGAAATCCATTCTTAACATATTCAATTAATAACTTATCACTTATGAAAAACCTAATGTATGATACCTCACCATGAGAAAAAATCATAATTATTTTAATCAATTCATATATGTACATGATTTATCATATACATTAATAATGGACTGATGTCTAAGGACCAATGCACATGTTCATAGATAGGAATATGTAAAGACATGGAAAATGAAGAGTTTTGATAAGGATGAATGACCACATAACCTCGCTTCTTGGAGATTACCCATTTCAAACTTCATAAGAAGAATTATTTGTGTGTAATGAGACTAAAATACCTATTTATCAAATATCATATATTTACGATTATAAATTTGATATCCAATCCAAGGATACATGTTTAATAATATATTCATAGAATATATATATTTTGATTATTTTGGGGTCTACTATACCCTTTCTATGTGATAAATTGTCTTGAGACATTATCACATTAATTTTATGAAGTATAATTACCATCATTTGATACGATATTTATTATTATTATGGTTAATTGAAAGTAATTATTCTATTTGTTCTCTAAACCAAACTCTAATAGACTTTCACTAGCACTAGATCCAACAATGAACAAATTTTAGTCCACTAAATATCACAAGATATTAATTTTTCATCTAGCACAAAGATTTAGTCATTGGGTATTCCACATTTACTTCTATAGATACACTAATTTACACATATTCAAGACCATAATAATAATACATCAAGAGGGGAAAATTTTAAAATAAATTAATTATATATTTGATTTATGAGGATACTTGGATAGAACAAATATTGTGGTATTATCAAAATATAAAATGAGATCATATGTTCTGTTATGAATATAAAATATATCTTAAATGAATTTCATATGCATTATACATCATTATTATCATTGGAATATGAAATATATTTAGATTCTATTATAGAATTAGGGACAATTGTCTATTGAAAACCATTACACATAACATCTCATCCATTATTAAAACCACACATCCCAGTTATGATTTTGAAACATTATAATCATTTTGAAAAATATAATATATATAACTCCCCATGGATAATTTCTCATATCCTATATAATATAGAAATATATGATTTATATTACTTTAATAATTATTGAAAGACTCTATAACTAACTAATTTTTCTCTCGT
Organism: Viscum album; assembly: GCA_963277665.1. Lineage (NCBI taxonomy): Eukaryota > Viridiplantae > Streptophyta > Magnoliopsida > Santalales > Viscaceae > Viscum > Viscum album. The sequence goes on along the minus strand of OY728159.1, from coordinate 1,139,586,482 downwards.
AGTTCAGCATGATATTTTTTAACCATGATCGAGTCCTAGGAAACATAAACCCTGGTAAAAGAAATGGATTTCAGGATAAATCCAATCATAGATGAGTATGATATTATACTCATTCTATCGATCTCATAAATTCTCTCTCTCTTTCTCTCCTATTGTGTGTGACGACACATTTTTTTGGAGAGGTATATATAATGTATCACTCGTAAAAAAACACTCCTAACCATATCTATATTTAGTTTATTCAATAACTTATCATTTTATTAACCATGAATTATTATAAATAGACAGTTAGGTCTATCTTTAGGAATATTTATCCCTATAAGAAAAAGGTTAAATTACCTAAGTTATTCATGAAGATTAATTTGTTTAATCATGTCTTAACTGATTATAGGACTAGTATCTAAATTATTATAATTAATATATCATCAATATATACTATTAGGAAAAACACTACACACCTATTAAACCTCATGTTTTTAGAGGGTTCAAATTCCTTGTTTATGAATCCAAATTTATAGTGAACCTAGAATTTTACTCATATTATTAAATGATTTTAAGCATAATTATAACATCCAATACTTTACATACATTGTTATTACTTCAGAAGTGAAGTATACTTATTAAAACATATAACAATACCATGGTAGGACTGTATAGGTATAGTTTCTTTAGAAACTGGGAAACATAAATAACCGGTTCATAAAGAATCTACATTTTCTCCCATTTATTTCATCATATCTAGAGTCCCTTTTGGAATATCTTACTTAACAACCTTCTTCCTGGCCTGGGGAAATAAAACATGCAAAAGGGGTGAGCTCAAATGCTTAGTAAGGGTAAAAAAAGAAATAACATATTCATAAGAACATAGCATTTCGGAAAACATAACTTGCAAAAGAGATCATAATATCATAACATGGGATAAATCATAGTAGTGAAATGTGAAGCCAATAATCATAACATAAAAAATGAAACTTTGTGGACCACACACATAATCATAGAGAATCATTTCTTAGTAGTCAAGACTCATTTCCAAGACTATCTTCGCGCACAAAGTCTATTTCTGTACCGAGTTCACTCCTCATTTCAGTCCTATATCACTGAACCGGATTAAACTGCCGTTCTAGCCATGTCTATCTCATGAGATATAAATCATTACTCAATGCATTGGAGGGAGATATAGGTCCCACCCATCTCATAATGAATCCATTCTTATGTGTTCCATAAAATCATAAATCATACATCATTGAATAACCCATGTAATAATAATTGGAATCTTAAACATCATGCCATCATAACATAATCCATATAAGATAAAAGGACATCATAAAAAATAATTCCATGATAACATAATCAAATCAATGTAAAAATAGGAATATAAATAGAACCCTATATTATCTTAGATGGAAAATAATTTTAATAAAACACTTGAACTCCATTCTTGAGGAAAATATCTTTTTCTACTTCAAAAACAGTTTTCCGTTCTTAACATGTCATAAAATTTTAAACTAAAAAAGTTGATTAAAAATAAACTTGAAAACATTTAAAGGAATCTTCGTGAAAATAATGTTCTAAAAATCCATTCATACCATATAAGTTAAAGAAAAACATTCTTCTCGTACTTTGGCTGAAAAAGTCAAAAAAGTACCTCGTACTAAAAACTTCAAAAGATTCCTTTCATATATTTTACTAAAAACATTCCAATGGGTAAAATTGGATTTAAAAAACTTTAGTAGGATAGAAATAATATTACAAATTGAGTAAAAATGGATGTGGATGATAAATATTCCCCAGTAAATTCTGAAGTATAAACAATCTCAGATAAAAATGAGATTGAGATATTTTCCATTACCCTAGGTCTGATATGCATCATACGTGTCTGATCCTCCTGTATAATAATTTAAATAATGTTATTGACTTATTCCAGAATATTAATCATTGTTATGATATCACATATGGTCATATTCATAGCTTCTTATTAGTAATATTTCATTGCTACTTGTTATTCAGGTGTTTATTGCTTTTTGTTCTTTTGCATGTTCCATCGAATAAATTCTTATTTTTATTTTCAGGTTATAGATAACTCATTAATAGAATGGTATTAGTGTAATATATATCGTACTTATTCATTCAATTCATTTATATAATCATTATTCAATGAAGATCATGTAGAACGAGTCGCATCACATCGTGGAGACGGTAGACAGTACGTACGCACGAGCGATGATATCATTCCCATGATCATGGAATTTTATTGAATTGTATGTATAATATTTAAGAATAAATATATCTTTACAATAATCATATATAGTTATTCTTTACACCATTATACGCATCCAAGGAAGGTGGTGGTGGAAAACAGATTACACCACGACGTGGAGACGGTATTCCGTACGTACGCACACGCGGTGATTTTGTTTTCCGTAGGATGGATAGAAGGTGAAATAGGGTTGTTTCATATTTATAATAACATATTAGTATATTAGTGATACTGATGTTATTACCTCATAATGAAACAACTATATAAGAATAATTAGAGGAATAAATAATGTTTAACGAATCGGTAAGGGACATTACCTCTTCCTTGAAGCGCCTCTTCTTAACCTCCTATTAGGGCACTAAAGATGGTCTTTGAAGAATGCCAGGACCTCTAATATATTACTAGGGAAGTGTAGAAGAGAAATTGGCAGGGTTTGGGCAAGCTTGAAGGCTCAAAGTGGTGTGAGGAGGAGAGGGAAGAGGTGCCCTTGTATAAGGGAGGACATGGACACCATAGGAAAAACCTAAAATATTATTTTATTATAAAGTCATATTCAGTTTTTAATAATTCCAATTTGATTTATTTCTAAGATAAGGTGGTTATGGGTCCAAATACCCTCAACCAATAGATTTTAGACAAGTTTAGGTTAGTTTTATAACCTTATCATTTAGATTTAACAGTAAGTTAAATAATTTTACTTATTACCATGTCTTCTTGGTTTCTTACACTATATGGTTAATAAACATACTATAAAAAGCCAAAATAACCCCAAGTTTTTCATTATTAATATATATAATATTATCTATGTCATTTGGAATATACTTAGATTTTTAGTAAGAAAATAACAATTAATAATATAATATTTGTTTTAAAAACTATTTTATGTCAATTTTGACACTATTTAGTAATTGATTTTTCTGAAAATTATAACCGCATGATTAGTTCGAAAAAAGTTAATTAAATTAATAATAATATGTCATATTAATCTATAAAATTAGTTTAATTCATAAAAATTCTCAAATTACATTTATTTGGGTATTTATAACATCAATTATTTTAATATTTCATTAATAAGGTAATTATTGCATCATCATTGTGTCAAAAATAAATTTAATTATATAATGTCTAAAAATTATAAATAAAATCCCATTATATATGAAATCGTTTTAGCTTTCTAATGAATATTTATATTCTAATTTATCTTCTGTATAACCCTATAGTAAAAATGTATTAGTTATTAAACTTCGATTTTAACTATTCTAACTCTTCTTTAAATAAAATAATAATAAATGTCCTAATCTAATCCTAGTGGATCTAAATGGTAATATTTTATTCCTAAGGTTTTTTTTGGTTGAATTAAACTTATCCAATAGAATTAGGACATGTGTTAGGGTAATAATAATATCAGTTTTACCCTTAATTACCCTATTTACTGTTGTAAAAAAAGTAAAAAGTTACTATTCACCAAAAATTATTTTTATCTTATTGAACCAAATTTCACTCGTTGATATTAACCGTGTCTCTCGGATTTTTGAAATTCCACTCACTGAAGCGGTAAAATTACGTTTTATGTAAATTTTCAAATTCTCTTAGGAGGTGGGTAAAAGATGGTGAAAAGTTCAATAAAATTTTTATATATCTAAAATTATTATAAAATGACTCCAATGAATTACTTTGAACTTATATAGGTATTATGTATCAATTTTGAACTAAAATAAATTTTAATAAATAATTATTTAAATAAAAAGTCGGTTTTTAAATAGTAACCCAGTGTTTTCCCTATTCATCAAAACTTGAAAGTTTTCAGAAAAATACCAAAAATTCACCCTAGGCTAATTTCGATATTCCGAATTCAAAAAATGAAGTCCATTTTGAAAGATAAAATTTATAAAATATCAAAAATTGGGTATTACTATTCATAATGGCTAGTTTTGATAATATTTTAATAGCATGTCGCTGTTTAGTGAAACTCGGTATTGCGTACAACGCAAGCTATCGAGGAAGGTCATGATTGCGTGTAAAGTAAGCCAAGATAGTGTTGTGTGTAGTGAATTATTCCTTTAATGATGTATATAAAATAAAAACAAAATATTTCTCATGAAAATCTCGGGTGTTACATTCTCCCCCCCTTAAAATGAATTTCGCCCTCGAAATTCATCACTTTGTAACAAACGGATGAGGATACATCTCCCTCATCATATCCTCAAGTTTCCATGTAGCTTCTTCTAATTGGGGGTTCCTCTATAAAACATTCAACAAGTGAGTGGTCTTGTTCTGTAGGACTTTTTCACTACGATCCAGAATCTCTATCGGTTGTTCTTCATAAGAAAGATCTTGCTCTAGCTGTACAAATTTTGAGTTGAGTACATGTGAAGGATCAGGTATGTACTTTCTCATGAGAGATACATGGAACACATCGTGAACTTGAGAGAGATTCGGTGGAAGCGCCAATCTGTAAGCTACCTTCCCAACACGATTCAATATTTCGAAAGGACCGATATACCTAGGGCTTAGATTTCCCTTCTTTCCAAATCTCATTACTCTCTTACAAGGAGATATTCGTAAGAACACTTTATCACCCACTTTGAACTCTAGGTCATTTCTTCGGTTATCGGCATAACTTTTTTGTCGAATCTGAGCTGCTCTTATGTTATGTTGAATAAACATGACCTTTTCTTCCATCTCATCAACAAGATCAGGTCCTAATAGCTTTATTTCCCGAACATCATCCCTGCAAGTTGGATTCCTGCATTTATTTCCATATAGATCTTCATAAGGATCCATCTGAATACTGGAGTGAAATCAATTATTATAAGAAAAATCCACCAATGGTAGGTGTTGATCACAACCAGCTTTGAAATCCATAGAGAAAGCTCTTAACATATCTCCTATAGTTTGAATTGTTCTCTTAGACTGACCATCTGTCTGAGGCTGATAAGTAGTGCTGAAACTCAACTCTGTATCCAGAGTATGCTGATGACTTTGTCAAAACATTGAGTTAATCCTTGGATCCCGATCAGATATAATGGAAAGTGGTACTCCATGCAATTTTACCACTTCGTTCACATATATCCTGGAAAGTTGATCCAAAGAGAAATCTTCTCTAATATCAATGAAGTGTGCCGACTTCGTAAGATAATCAACTATAACCCAGATAGCATTATTGCCTTGGGATGTTTTAGGAAGTACAGTGACAAAGTCTATAGTGATGTTTTCCCATTTCCATTCGGGTATGGGTAATGGTTGTGACATCCCCTTAGACTTCTGTCTCCCAGCTTTAACTTGCTGAAAAACCAAGCATCGAGAGACATATTCAGCAACATCTCTTTTCATGAAATCCCACCAAAAGTACTCTTTCATGTCCCCATACATCTTCGTGCGTCGAGTATAAATAGAGAATAAAGAACTATGAACCTCATCCAGCAGCTACTTCTTTAATTGTGGGACGGGAGGAACACAAACCTGATTCCTGAACCTTATTACCAAAATCAAGGTTGAATTTCGGAACATTTCTCACCTTCTTTTGTAACTCTACATCTTCTTTTTGTGCCTCTTTAATCATCACATGTATAGATGGTTGAATTTTCATTTGAGAAAGATAAGTTTTTCCCCCTTCCATTATAATTCCTAGATCCATCGTTTTTAAATCAATAAATTTTGGATCTTTTGTGATCCTCGTCATGGATAAGCTGGCATGGTCTTGTCGACTTAATGCATCTGCCACCTTTTTTTCTTTCCTAGGGTGATAATGAATTGAGCAGTCGTAATCCTTAATTAGCTTCAACTATCTTCTTTGGCACATATTCAGCTCCTTTTGTGTGAAAATATACTTTATAATTTTATGATCAATATAAATATCACACCATTCCCCATAAAGATAATTCCTCCAAATCATTAATGCAAAGATTCCCATATCTAAATCCAAATCATGAGTTGGATAATTTTTCTCGTGAATTTTCAACTGTCTTGAGGCATAAGCTATCACCATATCATTTTTCATATGAACACAGCTGAATCCCTTCCTGGATGAAACACTATAGATCACAAACCATTCTCCACTACAAGGAAGTGTGAGCACAGGTGCACTGGATAACCTTCTTTTTAACTCCTTGAAATTCTCTTCACACTCCTCTGTCCAAATTAACTCAACTCATTTTCAAGTCAACCTGGTTAGTGGATTAGATAATAGTTAAAAATCATTCACAAAACGTCGATAATATCCAGCCAAACCAAGAAAACATCAGATCTCAATTACTGTTGTTGGTCTCGACCATCTTTCGATAACCTCTGTTTTTGCTGCATCCACAGATATCCCATCTTTTGAGATTATGTGACCCAAAAATGAAACTTTTTGAAGCCAAAATACACACTTGGTAAATTTGGAATAAAGCTTCTCCTTTCTCAGGGTCTTTAATACAATTCTAAAGTGATCTTCATGTTCTTCCCTGCTCTTTGAATAGATAAGAATATCATCTATAAATACTACCACAAACTGATCAAGATAGTCCCTAAAGACTCTATTCATCAGATCCATGAAGATAGTAGGGGAATTAGTAAGACCGAATGACATCACTATAAATTCATATTTTCCATACATTTTATGGAAAGCCATCTTTGGCATATCTTCTCTTTTTACCCTTAATTGATGATACCTTGAATGAAGATCAATCTTGGAAAAGTATAGAGCTCCACATAGTTGGTCAAATAAGTCATCAATGCGTGGGAGATGATATTTTTTCTTGATCGTGATCTTGTTATGTTCTCGATAATCAATGCGGAGTCTCATGGATCCATCTTTCTTCTTAACAAACAGAACAGGTGCTCCCCAAGGTGATAGACTAGGGCGTATGAATCCATTATCAAGATTCTCTTGGAGTTGCTTCTTCAATTCCTGCAACTCAATTGGGGCCATTCTATAAGGTGTATTTGAAATGGGAATAGAACCCGGTATGAGTTCTATTGAAAACTCAACTTCACGATTTGGTGGAAGACCTTCCAATTCCTCTAGAAATATATCATCAAACTCCCGTACAATGGGTGTATTCTTAATAGTGAGTTTCTCTCCAACCATTTGAGATAAATAACCTTCATTTAGTGGAATCAAAACCCATAAAGTGGAAGAAATTTCCACTGGATGGTTATGATCATCCTTGCATGGATAGATGATCATAGATTGATCTGGAATATGAAATGTGACATCCCTTCTTTGGAAATTGATATGAGATCCATATAAAGAAACCCAATCCATTCTACGAATCACATCAAATTCCACTATAGGAAGGATCACAAGATTTTTAGGAAGCACATTCCCACAAACTTCAATAGGAGAAGAAATGTAAACATTTGATTCGACTGTTGTGCCATTAGGGGTTTTTGCAGCTAACTAAATATCTAATTTCTAAGGTAATATGGAGATACCCTTAGAAAATTCTTCAAAAATAAAAGAGTGGGTGGATCTAGAATCAAATAAAACATTTTCTACTTTAGAGTGTATGGTAATTGTACCTTTCACAACTTCGTTATCGTACTCCACATCACTAAAAGAAATTGCATGTGACTTTCCTTTGTCTTTGGCCTTAAGAGTTTGTTGACGTCGATCATCATCAACAACCCTTGGATTAGGTAATTGATTAGCATAATGCCCCATTTACTTCAACTTGTAACATTGAAGTGTAGGAGGTGCATTCTGTGTAGCCCTTTCCTTATTTGCATCACTAGACATATTCATCCCATCATTACAGCATTCAAATGCCCGATGACCTTCTTTTCCACATTTGAAAAATTTACTTGTCCATTTAAGACAACTCCCACCAGGTTTTTTCCCCACATTGAGCATAAGGGAAAACTCATCTTTTTTTCAGTGTGCTCTTTAGATTTTCCTTTTAATTCCATTTTCCTATTCTTATCAAACCCATATTACTGATGGGTTACTTAAATCTCCATCTCAACCTTGAGAGCACATTGAACGATTTCCTCATAGCTATTGAAGTCCCTTATGGCTAACGCCCTTCGAAGACTTGATTTTAAGCCACTAAAGAATCAATCGATATTACTCTCAGGTTGGATAATAATTCCGGAAGCATACCTTGCAATCCTTGTACAATTTTCTTCATAGGTACCCAACGATTCATCATCCTTTTGCTTCAGTTCAAGAAACTCCTTCTCCATCATTGTTCGAAGAATACAGGGAAGTACTTCTTCAACAATAAGTTCTTGAACTCGTCCCATTCCATGGACTCAATTTCATATCTTTGCCTCATAATCATGATATGATTCCACCATTGATCAGCTTCACCTTCCAAATGATATACTGCTAAGATGACTTTATCATGTTCATAAAATTAAAGAACTGAAAATATATTTTCAGTGGTACTGATGCATTGTTCAGTCACTAATGGATCAGTAGACCCACGAAATAAAGGTGGACGCTGCCTCCTGTAGGATTCAACAGAATGTTTCTCATTTCTTTGATAGTTTGGAAGTATTGCATGATTCATAGCTTGAGAATGATGTGTGAGCATGGCTACATTATTTTTCATTCCATCTCCCATAATGATTGGTTGCTCAGGGGGACAATCATTGCATTTCCCGTCACATTCCGCATTAAAACGGTTCTTTTGGGTCCTAGACAATGACTAAAACCCAGAAGAATAGTGTGAGCAACACAAATTATAATAGTAAAACCACATAATCAAGAATATAATTTCACACTTAATGTCTTATCATAGGTTTTTCATGGCCATTTCTAAAAAACTAATATTGTTCTATGCTTAGATACATCCTTAGGGTTCTTACTAAGGCATTCATATCCTAGTTTCCAAAGGTTGACTATACCTTTCCTCTGATACCAACTATAACGACCCATACATTACATACATTGTTATTACTTCATAATTGAATTATAGTTATTACAACATATAACAATACCATTGTAGGACCGTATAAGTATAGTGTCATTAGAAACTGGGAAACATAAACAACTGGTTCATAAAGAATCTACATTGTCTCTTGTTTATTTCATCATATCTAGTGTCCCTTTTGGCATATCCTACTTAATAACCTTCTTCCTGACCTGGGGAAATAAAACATGCAAAAGGGGTGAGCTCAAATGCTCAATTAGGGTAAACAAAGGAAATATCATATTCATAAGAACATAGCATTTCAAAAATCTTAACCTCCAAAAGATATCATAATATCATAACACGGGATAAATAATAGTAGTGAAATGTAATCCCAATAATCATAACATAAAACATGAAACTTTGTGTCATACACACATAATCATAGAGAATCATTTATTATTAGTCAAGACTCATTGCCAAGACTATCTTAGCAGACAGAGTCCATTTCTGAACCGAGTTCACTCCTCGTTTCAGTACTCTATCACTGAACCAGATTAACCTACCGTTCCATCCATGTATATCTCATGAGATATAAATCTTTTCCCAATGAATTTTAGGGAGATATAGGTCCCACCCATCTCATAATGAAACCATTCTTATGCGTGCCACGAAATCATAAATCATACATCATAGCAAAACCCATGTGAAAAAATGGGAATCTTAAACATCATGCCATCATAACATAATCCATATAAGATAAAAGGACATCATAAAAAAATAAATCCATCATAACATAATAAAATCAATGTAAAAATAGGGATATAAACCAAACCCTATATTATCTTAGATGGAAAATAACTTTGATAAAACAATTGAACTCCATTCTTCAGGAAAATATCCTTTCTACTTGAAAAACCATTTTCCTTTCTTAACATGTCATACAATTTTAAACTAAAAGAAGTTGATTAAAAATAAACTTGAATACTTGTAAAGGAAGATTCATGGAAATTATTTTCTAAATATCCATTCATGCCGTATAATTTAAAGAATAACATTTTTCTCGTACTTTGGCCGGAAAATTCAAAAAACTACCTCGTACTAAAAACGAAAAAAGATCCATTTCATATCTTTTACTAAAAACATACCAATGCGTAAAATTGGATTTAAAAAATTTTAGGAGTATAGAAATAATATTACATATTGAGGAAACAGGGATGTGGATGATAAATATTCCCCAGTAAATTCTGAAGTATAAACAATCTCGTATTAAAATGATATTGTGAGATTTTCCCTTACCTTAGGTACTATTTTCTTCATACATGTCCGAACCTAATGTGTAATCATTTAAATAATTTTATTTACTTATTCCAGAATCTTACTCATTGTTATGATATTATATATGGTTATATTCTTAGCTTCTTCTTAGTAATATTTCATTGCTACTTGTTATTCGGGTGTTTATTTCTTTTTGTTCTTATGAGTGGTCTGTCGAATAAATTCTTACTCTTCTTTTTAGGTTATAGATACAGAATTTACATAATGGTATTAGTGTAATATATATGATATTTATTCATTAAATTCATTTATATAATCATTATGCAATGAAGATCATGTTGAACGAGTCGAATCACATCGTGGAGACGGCAGGCCGTACGTATGCACGAGCGATGATATCATTCTCATGATCATGGAATTGTATTGAAGTGTATGTATAATATTTAAGAATCAATATCACTTTACAATAATCATATATAGTTATTATTTACACCATTATACCCATCCAAGTAAGGTGGTGGTGGAAAACAGATTACACAACGGCGTGGAGACGGTATTCCGTACGTACACACGCGCGGTGACATTGTTTTCTGTAAGATGGATAGAAGGTGAAATAGGTTTGTTTCATATTTATAATAAAATATAAGTAAATGAGTGACACTGATGTTATTACTTCATAATGAAACAACTAAATAAGAATAAGTAGAAGAATAAATAAAGTTGAAAGAATCGGTAACCGACATTACCTCTTCTTTGAAGCGCCTCTTCTTAACCTCCTCTTAGGGCACTAAATATAGTCTTTGAAGAAGACCAGTTCCTCTAAGATATTACAAGGGCAGTGGATAAGAGAAATTGTCCAGGGATGGCCAATCTTGAAGGCTCAAATTGGTGTGATGAGGAGAGGGAGGAGGTGCCCTTTTAAAAGGGAGGAGAGGGGCACCATTGGAAAAACTTAAAATATTATTTTATTATGAAGTCATATTCGGTTTTTAATAGCTTCAAATTGATTTATTTACAAGCTAAGGTGGGGATGGGTCGAAATAATCTAAACCAATAGATTTTAGACAAGTTTAGGTTACTATTTTAACCTTATAATTTAGATTTAACTGTATGTTAAGTAATTTTACTTTTACAGTGTCTTCTTGTTTTCTTACACTATATGGTTAATAAAATTACTATAATAAGCCAAAAGAACCCCAAGTTTTTCATTATTAATATATATAACCTTATCTAAGTCATTTGGCCGAACCTAATATTTTTAGAAATAAAATAACAATTAATAATATAATATTTGTTTTAAAAACTATTTTATGTCAATTTTGACACTATTTGGTAATTGATTTTTTGTGAAAATCATAACAGCATGATTAGTTAGAAAAAAGTTATTTAAATTAATACTAATATGTCATATTAACCTATAAAATTATTTTAATTCATAAATGTATTAAATTACATTTATTTGGGTATTTATAACATCAATTATGTTAATATTTCATTAATAAGGTAATTAATGCATCATCATTGTGTCAAAAATAAATTAAATTATTTAATGTCTAAAAATTATAAATAAAATACCATTAGGTATGAAATATTTTTAGATTTCTAATGAATTTTTATAGTCGAATTTATCTTCTATATAACCATATATTATAAATGTTTTAGTTATTAATCTTTGATTTTAACTATTTTAAATCTTCTTTAAATAAAATAATAATAAATGTCCTAATCTAATCCAAGTGGACCTAAATGGTCATATTTTATTCCTAAGGTTGTTTTTGTTCGAATTCAATTTATCCAATAGAATTAAGACATGTTTTAGGGTAATAATAATATTATTTTTACCCTTAATTACCCTATTTACATTTAACCGTGGTAAGAAAAGTAAAAAGTTACTATGCACCAAAAATAATTTTTATCTTATTGAACCACATTTCACTCCTTGGTATTAACAGTGTCTCTCGGAGTTTCGAAATTTCACTCACAGAAGTAGTAAAATTTAGTTTTATGTAAATTTTCAATTCCTCCAAGGAGGTGGGTAAAAGACGGTGAAAAGTTCAATATAATTTTTATATATCTAAAATTATTATAAAATGACTCCAATGAATTAATTTGAACTTATATAGGTATTATTTATCAATTTTGACCCAAAATAAATGTACATAAATAATTATTTAAATAAAAAGTCAGTTTTTAAAGAGTAACCCAGTGTTTTCACTATTCATCAAAAATTGAAAGTTTTCAGAAAAATAAAAAATTCACCCTAGGATAATTTTGATATTCTGAAATCAAAAATGAATTTTATTTTGAAAATAAAATTTATAAAATTTCAAAAAGTGGGTATTACGATTCATAATGACTAGTTTTAATAATATTTTAATAGCATATCGTTGTTTAGTTAAACTCGGTATTGCGTACAACGCAAGCTATCGAGGAAGGTCGCGATTGCCTGTAAAGCAAGACAATATAGTGTTGTTTGTAGTGAAAGATTCCTTTTATGATTTATATAACATAAAAACAAATTATTTCTCCTAAAAATATCGAGTGTTATAATAATCATCCATTAAACACAAAAAGGGATTGAAAAGTCATGTGTATTTGGAAGGCTAGTTAGGCAACTACTAACAGTGAAATGAGAATAAAAAACATTCATAATTATCTCTAAACTCCATTTGAGCTTCAACAACAACATAAGAGAACATGGAAAATACATAGTGAAGATTAATGGGATAAAAATTCTAGTAATGTAATAAACATGGGAATAAATCTTATCATGATGGTTAGAAAGAATAACATGATAACAAAAAAATCATTTCTTATGAATAATCATATGTAAGAATAACATAAAGAAAATGGAATCATATAACCATAGAAATATGAGAATGTGGCAACAACATATAACATGATATAAAAATAAGTCAATGCTAACTTCTGAGAAAATATCACATTGTAGAAATATTCCCATAGTGAATTAGGTTTACTTCCTAATCCAATACATAACATATCATGAGAAAAAACATTACCGATTTCATTGAAGCACTATCTATTTGAACCCTTAATTACAGGTTCATGCATATGTGTTCGAAATAAATAATTGAACATGTGGAATAAACTTAACGGTTACTCATCGAAATAAATGGGTATCATAATCATGTCATAAGGCATAACCAAAAAGAATATGACAATGGTATTCATGAAATAATAAAATTAAATCATTATTGTACATTAATAATTGAATAAGAAGAACATATCAAGAATAATTATTTCCAATTTAATTGAAAACATGAAAATAATTTATAAGGAAACATTAGAAAAGTCCCACTTAACTGTAGTTTTAGAAAGAAGAATAAAGAGTTTTTAATGAGGATGATGGAATATCTATTTCCATAATACTATAAATTAACTAAAGTATGTTTTCCTGATAATTTTATGGATTTTATAAAAATATTGTAGGCTTAAAATAGTTTATTTAGTGTACTTGAAAATGAGTAAGACAAAGTGAAGTTCCCTTTAATCAGATTTTCATGTCGAGATGAAATGAGAAGTGAACCTTATAAAATATGGAATTCTCCATTAAATAATGATTAATTGAGTAACATAATATGTTTTTAAGATATAAATAAAGTATAGGAAAAGTATATTATATTAATATAGAGAAAATTAATGACATTGAGAGAGAAAGTTAATCTAAAGGTAATATGGGGGTAGATAGGGATCCTTTACCATATGTCTGAATGTGTCCTGATCATGCACTTAATGTACTATATAATAATATTTTATAAATTAATTACACAATTCAGAACCCATTACACATATATTTTCATTATTATAATTTTATTAATTTTAGGTATGACCATTTTAATGATTTATAATGTTTTATTTCCTCATTCTGGGAGTATTCATTTTACGGTTTCGTGATTTGTTCACTAGTGTATATTGATGTAATTTTTTGTAAAATTAGAATAAACAAAAAAAGATAAATTATATGGTATTCATGAAATTCATAGATTTTAAATGGCCCCATATTTCATTTTTTATGGTTGTCTGATGATACATTTTATAAACTGATAATTATAAAATCTTAGTTTATTTTTTCAGTTTTTCAGTCATCCAAAAATAGTTTCATTTTATTTTACATTATGTTAATATATTAGTTATAGAACATGAAAAAAGTCATAATATATATATTAAAATATTTTTAACCATAATAACGGTTTTATGACCAGCCTTGAGGTTGTAATGGAAATCAAAAACTCTTTATCCATAAAGATTGTAAATCATAATAATTTGGACAACAATTTCATTTCTTTGAATAATAAGAGATGATAAAAGGGGTTCACAGATGAAATTCTATTATAAATAAATAAATCATTTCATTTTATACATGATACTGGATTTATTGGGTGTCCAAATGTTATTACATTACAAACATAACATTCCATTATATACATGATAGTGGATTTATTATGATTTTATGGATGAAGGGGGTGAGGAGAAGCTATAATAAGAAAATATATTATAATATATTGTTTGAGAATGTAACCTCTTGAATATAACCACTTTGAAAGACCCCTTAAGGAATTTAGAGTTGTCATTTTTTTATATCAAAATCTCTTCGACATAGGGAAGTGGATGAAGAGGATAATTAGGTTGAACACTGAAAAAATTCAAGGTGTAGAGGGTGTAAGGAGAAGGGGTTGTGAGAGGTGGTATTTATGAGGTAGAGGACTATTTTTACTGTTATACTCATTGATTTTTTATTTTGGCTCAATATTACAATATTATTGATTATTATGAATAAATATAGTAAAAAGTAAATGGGACTTTGAGCCAATGGGTTCATATATCATCCATGACTAAAAATTTATTGTATTTGGACAATTATTTTAAAAATTGTAACTTACTATATTTCCCTATTCTAAAAAATTAATTTGTTTGAAATATCCCAAAAAATCAACCTCTCCATTTTTAGGCAAGTATATTTAAAAACTGGAATCCATTTCATAAAAATAATTTTATTGATAAAAGAAATTACATTTTTAAATAATATTATCATTTCATTAAAAAATACCGATTTTAATATTATAATTGTTGATTTTACTGTTTTAAGAAATCAATTAGGGTCACATAAATTTATATTATAATTATAAATAAACATAATTTTTATTTTAGAATATATTTTATGGAAGAAAAACTATTTTGAATCATTTATTTTAAATTATATTATAATTATAATTTAAAATAATATTAATTCCTAATCCTTAATGAGATCTAAATATCTTTACTGGCGCATATTAAGCTCATTATATGCGAATATATATTTTATTCTCTTGTGATCAGTATATATATCACACTTCTCTATATAGAGATAATGCCACAAGATTTTCCACAGAAAGATCCCAAACACCATGCATTGATCATGTGTGGGATAGTTTTTCCCCTGAAATTTTAGATTCATTAAGGTATAGGATATTACTTAGTGATTTTTAAAAAGCACATATAATTATACCTTATTTGATTAATCCCAATATACCATAACAAATTACCCACTTTTAGTAGTCTAAGTACTGGTGTGGTGATAAGAATTTTGTTAACTATTTAGAGTATTCTTGACATTCACTAGTCCAACAAAACTATACTCCCTTCCAATTTATATTGGTTAGTGGGTTTGAAAATCCTGATAAGTTCCTCACGAATCATCTATAATACCCATTTAGACTAAGGAATATATGAATCTATATTATATATGATGTCTTAGTCCAAACCTCGATTGCCTTTGTCTTTGAAGGATATGTAGATATTCCTTTATTTATTATAGCATACCTCTATAATGATAAATTCTCCATCCAGAAATCATATTTACTATACTTAAAATATATTTTATCCATCCGCACTATCATTTTCATAGTATTCAAATGCTCCCCATGTTCCTCATTTCTCTTTCAGTATATTAGGATATCATCTATAAATACAACCATATATTTTTCAAGGTAATATCTAAATACTCAATTAATTAAATCCCTGACAATTACTGGACCACTAGTGAGTTCAAATGGAGTCATTGTGAACTCATATTGATCCAACCTTGTTCGAAAGGCTATATTGGGAATATCTTCATTATTCACCTTTAATTAGTGACATATTGAATGAAGCTCAACCTTAGAGAAATACTTGGACCCATATAGTAGACTAAATATGTAATCTATCTTTGATAGGGGATACTTGTTATTTATCATAATTTTGTTGATATAAAAATAATAAATGTTGAGGAATATTTATTTATCCTTCTTAAGGATGAATAGGACTAGAACATACCAAGGGGAAACACTCGAGCATATAAAATCCTTGTACAGATTCTCTTGTAACAGCTTTTGGTAGTTCCTCCAACAAAATGGTTTTCATAATTTAAGGAGTGTCTAATATGGGAATAAATCCATGTATAAGTACAATTGATAACTAAACCTATCATTTAAAAGGAATTCAATGTAATTTTTCTAAGAACACATAAATTTATTCCATCGCAATGGGAATGTTTTCAAGAATGATCATCTATTTTAACTCAATCACTTGAGCAAGATATTGTTTCTCATAAATAAATAATATCCTTTGATTAGAAGAATATTCCTTAGGATACCCATCCTTTTCCTTATATTTATATAGAATTGGAGGATTCTTCAGGATGTGAAGAGTGATATCCATTTTCTAATAATTTATTTTGTTTTATATAAAGAAAGTCAATCTATGACCAATATTAAATCAAACTCCACCGAAATAAGTAAGAAACTATTTATGGGAGGTTCATTCCATAAACATTGTCCAATATGGAGTTATATACTTTAGATTCAATAATTGGTCCATTTTTCATTCTCATGTACAACCCAACCTCTATTTTTAGAGGTGCTATTTGAAAATTACAATTCAACTTTCAAGATATGAAAGAGTGAAAAAAACCAGAATAGATTAGTATCTTTACTATTATTGAATAAATAAAAAGTTTAAAAATAACCACATCAATTTTAGGATCCACCATATTAATAGTGATAGAATATTACCCTACTTGCTTCCATAGAGGTTCTTGTTGTTGATTTTCTCTGAGAAACCCTGTCTTAGGGAATTGATTCGCATAACACCCTTTTTCCTTGTAGTTGAGACACTCCACTATTGGTTGAGTGATGATACAAACCTTCCTTTATTATTTCTCATTAGTGGGATTATTGAAATAAATCTAACAATAATTATCCTAATACCCCTATCTTTCACATTTGAGAAATCTCCTAGTTCCATTTAGATAGTTCTTCAGAAGCTTGTTCCCAATATTTTGACATGTGAGATATTGGGTTATCTTTCTATGAAGGGACATTTCTGTTAATCCTCTAATATTAAACTCCATTTTCCTTTATCTATCTTCGAGCCCATGAGAAAATTATGAGTCACAAATCTATATATTATATTTTAGGGCACATCAGACAATTTCCTCATAGCTTTCAAAGCCTAAAATCACCGAGTAATTTTATAGCCTCGTCACTAATCCAATAAATAAGACATCAAAATTACATTTGTAGTTCATGAAAGTGCCGATGGAATATTTTTAAATAACTATAATGTTTTCCCTGTACATCTCGATTGATTCAAAATCCAATTACTTTACATTATGGAACTCTCTATATATCTTAAGACAGTGAGTTCTGGGAAAAAATTTATCGAAATATATTTTTATGAATGGTTCCCAATCCATGGAATCAATTTCCCATTTATATTTTTTTATCATTGTTAACCACTAATCATATTAGACATTAAGATGATAGACCTCCATCATGACTTTATCTTCTTCTAAGAATTGAAGGATAGAAAATATCTTTTTAATGGAGTGAATATATTATTCACAATGATGGTATCAAATGATCCACTATATATTGAAGGCCTTTGTCACATAAGGAATTCAACCACAACATGATAATTCTTATGAGAAGGATGAATTCTATACAATTAATGTTATTATTCATAACTTAATTCGATTGATCCTGTATTTTTATGAAGTTTTGGTCCCCCTTCCCATCAAGGTTAACATCTCGTTAGAGAGACAAGCACATTTCCTATCACATAGGTTGTTAGCACAGGTTCTCTTATTTTCATAAAATAACTAAAAATAAGAATAATAAAATTATGGTGTATTGAATATATTACTAATTTCAATATATATAAGAATCCATGAGAATAAAGGATAACTCATAAATGAAAATTATATCCAAACTTTTGATTCCCAAAATTTTAAAACTATGTTATATATGGTGATATATTTTTCCCTATGTTTCTTAGTATTGATTTCAAGTCATAATACTTAAAAAAAACTAGATCTATCTCTTATAAAGACAATAGAGACCCTATACTTTTACTCATATTATTATATGATTTTATGTAAAATCATCTATTAAATACAAATTAAGTATAAAAAATTACAGTGTCTTTGGAAAACTAGGTACATTATTGGAAAACATGAAATAAGGATAAAACATATATCCATAATGAACTCATAACTCCATTTGATCTCTTACAACTATATAAGATAACCTAGGGAATACCTATATTAAAGGTATGTGTTAAAAATCTATATAAGGGAATAAATATAGGAATAAATCAAGGAACACAAGTTAGAAAGCATTAAATGATAACATAAAAGGAATGAATCATAAATAATCATATATTATAATAAAATATATAATATGTAATTATATGATCATGGAAACATTGGAAAGTGGAACCATCATATAACATGACAGAAAATTGAGTCAAGGCTAAATGCTAAGGTGATATCATAAGGTGGACAGAGTCCCAAAATTGATTAGGTTTACTCTACAATCCCCTACATAATGTCTCATGAGAAAAAAATATACCCAATGAATTTGATCAGAATCATGGTGCACCTATTATAACATGGTCATGAATATGTGTCCCTCAAAAAATATTCAGACATAAGGAATAAACATATGGTTACCGATAGAATGAAATGATTATCGTAATCATGTAATAAGGAATATGAAGAGGGAGTATAACAATGGTTTCCGAGAAATTGGGGATTTAAATCATTGTTGATCATTCAAAATTTAAAACTAAGAATAGATATATAATAATGACGTCAAACTAAATTAAAAACATTAAAAATAGTGATTAGGTGATAATAGAAATGGGACACTTAAATTCGATTGAGGGGAAGAATAAAAAGTTTTTAAATTTGAAAAGGGAATAATTTTTGGCACAAAAATAGAAATGAACTAAAATTGTTTTCCATGATGGATTTTATAAATCTATTTGTGGATTAAAATATTTTGTGGAGTCTAATTGTAAATAGGTAAGAAAAAGCGAAGTTCCCTTTAATCATGTTTTCTTATCAAGAGGAATTGAGAAGGGAACATTACAAAATATGTAAATTCCCTTCAACAAAAGATGAATTGAGATACATAAATATTTATTTTATATATACAAAAAATTGGTAAATTGTATAATAAGAATGAAAATATATGTTTAGGATTGCAGAGAGAAACCATAATCCAGAGGTAATATTTATGCTAAGATAGATCCTTTATCTTATTTATGAAAGCATTATTCACTCGCACTTATTATCCAAGAGAATCTGATTAGATCCATTAATTAAAAAATTCATTACTTTTTAAAAATATATTTTATTTATTATAATTTAATTATGTTCATTTATTTCCATTTTGATGAGTTATAAAGTTAATTTTTTCATTATGGGGGCATTCATTTCATGGTTTCATGATCGGTTCACTTGATTATAATTATGTAAGATTATTTCAAATTGAAAAAAAAAACAAAATAAGTAAACATATATCGTATAAATTAAATTATATATGATTAAATGGTTCCATGTTTCATTTTTTATAGTATGATAATGATTCATTTGATAAAATGTTAATGGTAAATGTTTAGGTTATTTTTCGGGTTTTAGATCATCACAACTAGTCTAGTTTCATTTAATAGTTTGCCTATATATTACATCCAAAATATAAAACATGTGATAATATAAATATTAAAATATATTTAAATCATAATAATGGTTTTATGATAACCCTTGAATCTGGTAATGAAAAATAACTCATTATCCATGGAGACGGAAAACCACCATAATTTGGACAACATTTTTGTTTCGTTGAATAAGAGGAGATGAAAAAAATGGGTGGATAGACAATATTACACTAGAAATAAAAAATTCTAGTTTATATATTATAATATATTTTTATTGTTGTATTGATGAATTATTTTAAGATAAGGTAAAAGAAGAAAAGAAATTAAATGATATGGTTTGAGAAGGTTACCACTTGAATATCATCTCCTTGAAGAACCCCCATAAGAAACATAGAATTGTTATTTTATTGAGACTAGAAGATCTTGTATGTGGGGAAGAGTCTTGGGAAAGGAATTGGGATGAATATTGATATGATACAAGGCTTTGAATGTGTGAGGACAAGGGGTAGTGAGGGGTATTATTTATTAGGGGAGGATATGGGTGTTTTTTATTATTTTATTTATTAGATTATTATTTTGTCTCAAGACTATGAATAATGCTGTTTAATATGTATAAATACAGAAAATGGTTAAATATAGTATGAACTAATGGGTTCTTACATCATCATTGTCTCAAAAAATCATGTATTCAGGTTATAATGTTAAATACCATAAATTTTCTTATTTCACTATTCACAAAAAAAAATCAAGTATTTTAGAAAAATATAAAAAATAGACCATAAACATTTTTTTAAACATTTATATTTCAAATATGGAACTAATTATATGAAATTAATTTTCTAAATAGGATAAATTAAAATTTTAAATAAAATCATCATTTATTCAAAAAAATATAGATTTAATATTATAATTGATATTTTGACTCATTCAAAAAATTTATTTACTTTAAATAAAATTATATTAAAGTTATAATTCCACATAATATTAATTTGGGAATTTATTTTATGAAAATAAATTTTGTACAAAATCATTAAATTGATTATAAAATTGAAGATAATTTTTTTATTTCACAAAAATACCGAGTCATAATTTATCAATTTTAAACATTTTATTTTGTTGTACTATGATATAAAAATACCATTTTTTAGATTATAAGTTACCTAAAATTTATTTTATACTTTTAAATGTGTAGTTTCTATTTTAACAATAGATTCCTATACATAATGGCCAAACTTATATTCTAACATTAAGATTTATAATGGTCATATAGGTTTCTTTAATTTCGGTAAATACCACTTTTTTATTTATTCATTATTCACTTATACTTTCTCTCAAGTTTATATATTTTCATCTTGAAAATGAATACTATATTATTAACATTATGTTTTATTTTTATATCACTATTAATGAGTACAATGAGTATAGTGGATAGAGAATGTCCAAAATTTTCCATTCTCGTTATCTTATTTTCTATTCATTGTCCCACTATAATATTTTTCATTATCATTGGTTTATTTGTGGACTGTTGTATCATTATTCATTTATGAGATTAATGATTTTTTTTGGTTATCTATGTGATATCTTTGTTTTTTGAAACAATTATAAAAAGGTTAAATTCATTTATAAAAATCGTTGGTCATTAAAAAATTCCCCTATAGATTCCTCAAAACGAATATTCCCCAATCTTGATGCTTGGCTTAGCCTATAAATGGATATTCATATCTTTTCCACTATATATGCATCTTTTGGGGTCACAAATCCTTATATTTCTATCATATATACATCTTACCAATGTTATTGATTAATTAATTTTATCTTTACATATCATTTTATAATCATACAATCATGTTAAGCTGCTATAGAAAGTTGAATTCTAAAGGATTTTTTAATAGTGACTAGTTAAAATGTTTCTGATAGTCTATGATTTTATGTTTCATAAACATTTTAACAAATAGTCATTACTTATAGGAAATATCATCATTATCCATGTGTTGTATATTTTTTAATACCAATTTTCACAAAATAGTGTTCACATCTACTAGAGGATCTAACAAAACCCAAACAAGTTTGTGGTACATAGAATCTATTTCACAAATCATGGCCTCCTTAATTTGTTTAATATTAATAAATTTATTACTTCCATATAGAACAATGTTTTATTATTTTCAAATAAAATTGTTTCACTTTCTTGGGTTTCTATAAAACCATACAATGGTGGTTCTCTAAGAGATATGGTGAATGTACATAGTTCTTATGTCTCCCAAAAATTTTCTTTCACATGATAAGGGTGAATTTATTCATGTTCTGATTCTTATATATCTTAACCATCGACTTCATCATATTCTATGTTAGTCCCTCTATATTTTTGAGATATTCCCTCCCAATCTAGTAACTAGGTATGTCTTTCCATTATTACCTTTTTATATGATGGATCACATAGATAATATTAATTTTTTTTATAGATCCAATAAACATACCCATAGTTCCTTGTGATGAAAATTTATTTCTACATAAATGGGAATGTATTTTTCATCCCCAAACATGTAAATAAGACAAATAAAATTTCTTCATATGATATAAATCATATGTGGTTCCTCATGAACCATTAATTAGAACCCTCTTTAGTGTGGGTGATATATTAATTAAAGCATAACTATAAAAATTGATTTAAGACTTACATGAATCATCATCAATCTCACTACGTCTAATATATTTGGTTTTCACCTGATACTAACTACATTAAACTACCATTTATAAGGGGAAATGAGTTGAGATTGTATCCCAAAATCATTTATATAATTGATAAACTTTTATATAAGAATCTAATCACATCTTTCTGAGTATGGTTTCATTAATTTATTAACAATAAATTTTTCCACATCATTATAATATTCATTATATTTCTCAAAGGAATCACCCTTATACATCATTATCTAGATATATCTATATAGACTAAAATTATTGTTAAATTTTATAAACACAGAGTGTCAACTACTGACTTATGAATGAAAATTTATATAAAATTTTATATAAACTTATTCTAAAATTCATATATATCGGTCACTATTATCCATTTAATGGATATTTTCTTTTTATTTTTTATAAAAAACCCGGACATGTATCCCAGGATTTTAATTCAAATAATCAAAATAAACACCTTAATATTTTTTTAGTCAAACACCTTTTATTTTCATGACCAACCCATTTGTACCACAAATGGGTGATATATGATAATATAAACATGAATAATTATCTATTTCTAAGAGTTTATTTTCATATTATAGTATATAAATATATTTATCTATATATTATATTCCATACCATATTTTATACTTTTAAAAGATGAAATTTTTATTTTTTAACATAAAATAAAACCCATACATTCATTTACTAGATATAAAAATAAGGTAAATTTTTACAATGGTAAAATAATGAAAATCATTTAAAAAATTCCAACATAGTCTGTAATGTCAGATCATTGTCTCTTATATAGATCATATCAAGTATCTCTTTATTAGCATATTTAATATCCACTATAACTTCTGTAATACTGCATGATATATTCTGTTCCTATTTTTGGATAAAGTTTAATAACTAAAATCTATCACTAACAATTTTTTTAGTAATTTATATATTATACTTTTTAATGATTGTCCCTAAAGCTTCTACTTATATTTTTACAATATAAAATTTCATCTTATGGTGGCCTCTCCATCCATAAAAATATATATATATTATTTCATTTCCTCTATTCATCATAAGTAAATAAGGATTTTTATTCTCTGTGTATTTATCTACTATAAGAATCCTAGATGGTATATTTAGGAGTTTCTTCTAAATATTTTTCATAATAAATAAAAAAACATGACATGATCAGAGTAAGTAATGGGAGTATAAAGGTTGTACATAATATATTAGGCATATTGAATTCCAAAATTTCTAAGAGATGAATGTCGACAAAACACTAAGTGCATGAGGTCCATCTAGGAAACATTCTCCTTATTTTCACCTAAAGAGTGACTTGGAGATTTCATCCCTCTTTGGTATTTCTTTCGCTTAACATATACAACAAGGATGAGATAACATGGTGTACAAATCCATACATATATATATCTTATGGAGATCACTAGTAATATTTTTTGGAATGAGCATTTGGACATCCAATACATCAACTATTTTTTTTCAAATGTTTCTTATACCCTATCACATTCATCTATAGAGGGATGAAAATTAATTGTGG
This sequence comes from Viscum album, assembly GCA_963277665.1. Classification (NCBI taxonomy): domain Eukaryota; kingdom Viridiplantae; phylum Streptophyta; class Magnoliopsida; order Santalales; family Viscaceae; genus Viscum; species Viscum album. Next base: position 1,139,561,890 of record OY728159.1, on the reverse strand, counting down.
ACTCTAGTACATAAAAATTATAAAATTGGTTTGTTTTAGTGCACGGGTGCCTATACGATATTTTGAAGGTATAACTGGTTACGATAATATATTTCAGTATAATGGGTCATAGGGATAATTTTATGGTAGAATGAGTTTCCATTTTACTATAAATGTTAATCAATTAATTTTAGTAACTTAATTATATTAACGGTTATAAAACAATAAATGAAATGTTTTATTATCCCCCTTTTTTTTGAACCTAATAGCCCTCAAAATTGGAATTGGAATATAATATATCATGTTATTCTAGTGTTAAAGATCAATATTTCCCTAATAATATCCCAAAATATTTCCATGACAATTGCAAAAAGGTATTTATAAATGCATTACTATACTACAACATTAACTCACTACTCCTTGATGGATTGAGTGGACCCTCGAAAATAGAAACCCTATAAATAGATTTTATAAATTATTTCCACCAAATTTTAGTAAGTATATTAAGAATATCAATTCAAAACAATATTTTTTTTATTAATCCCTAATATTTGAAATTTTCCATCACAATGGAATACCCAATAATATAATAATTGATTCCTCTTATTAAATAATATGGATGGAAATATATAACATATCTACTATATATACAAATACTGGCACTCCATATACCACGTGTCACACTCACGTTAACCCACATTTGTTTATTCATATGCGTCCATCCTACAGTTCTCTACATCATTGGTATCTCAACATTTCAATGCCTCCCTCTCCCGCTCCCGATCGGGATCAACCAAAAACTACTCTCCACCTCGCGATTCCCTCCCCATTTTCCTCCCTGAAACAACTCTCCCCACTATAGGGTTCCATTCCCCCTCCCTGAATCCCCACTCCCACCCCCCTAGGGTTTCTGTTGAACATTTCCCTCCCCTCCTCCTACTACTCCTGCAATACAGCTTTGGCCTCCTCACTACTCCATTCCTCCTCTATTTTAGTTCCTGCTCATGATTCCTCAGATGTCCTCCTACAGTTGATTCATATCACTCTCAGCATTAGGCTACAACTATCTCCTTCAAGAGATTTTGGTAAAACAAAATATCCATTTCTTTTCATTACCTCCTTCCTTTCTTTCATAGGAAAGGTATTTACCTTCTCTTCTCCTAGGGTTCCCACACAACATTGATGTCCCCTCCTATTACAAATCCCATAAATACAGAACTGACCACATTCTCTTTAGTTCAGTCCTCTCCTACTTGGAATGTTACTCGTGATCCACCTTATATCCTCTTAAGACTATTGTATATCACAATTTTCATCTTGCTAGAGGTAATTCCTATGAATAATTTTAATAACAAACAATACAATTACCCTGAATCCCCCTCACTGATTCTATCAACTCCTCTAAATTTTCCAGCATAATAACCTGGGCTATGTAAACCTACCAAATGCTCAGGAATTTCTTCACGGTCTACCTCTACACCGTCATTTGCACTACCCATGTTTTTTCTTCAATATGCATATAGTAAATTTTTTATGTTTTCTATTTTTAATTTCATATACATCAGTAGTACTTAAATTTATGTGTTGGATTTGTTAATTATAAAAATAAAAAAAATTAAATTTTGAAAACCAGTATTTGACTGAGTTTGAGTAGTGTATTGAGTTTGAGCTAAAGCTCAAGTTGTAGTATGGTAATGCATCACTATAATAAACATAAATACATTCTTGTTCTAAGTTATAAGTTGTTTTGGTTGTTTTCTAAAGGAAAAATGTTCAATTACTAATAATTTTTTCCAGATTCAGGGTCTAACAACAATTTCTTCCATATGAAAAGTGTTATGAAAGGGTAATTTTCCTGACCAATTTTTGTTAAAGGTTTGAGACTCCCCTCATAAATGTTATTTAATTTTTATTTTTGTTTCTAACTATATCTTTTATGCTAACATTCATAATTTTTATTCTACAAATTCAGCAAGGCATTCTAATTTTTTAACTTTTTTTCCTATACAGAAAAGTCGGTTCCCTGATTTTGATGGTGGAAGGATTTCTGGGTCACATCCAAGAACATCATGTTCTTTTCATGATTTAGTAATTCAATTTTTTATTTAATTGTTTTACAAAAGTTTTCTCTGTACATGGGAATACAAAATTTGGAATTAGAAAAGGGTTTCATTACCAACATTCTAGAATATTCCATTAAGAATACCTATAAAATATATCTTCATCCATTTTTTCTACATGACTCATAGTCCGTGATGTTCTTTGGAAGTCATCTATGAACTGTTTCAAATTTTTAAATCATAAAACCACCATTATAAATGTCATTTATTCGATTTATATTGTTAATTTTATTGTAATGTTATTCTATAAAGTACATGTCATCATTTTATAAATATAAAAATTAATTTTATTTTTATTTTATTTGTTTCCTATTTTCAAGATGAATTAATTTAATGTTTTCTGTGTTATTTTTTCTTATATGACTCTATTTATTTTGGAATTCTAATGTGATGATGTGTTGTATTCTCTTGTAGTTCAAGATGAGGTCAATGGATTTTAATCTTGGCCTTACATGGAATCACAGGGTTGGTATATCCTTCACATTTATTTCTGAGTTCATATGAGTATATAAAGAAGAATTAAAAATATTGTTTATTAACAACATTCCATAAGTTTAAAATAATAAAGTATCACATCAACCAAGTGTATTGTAAGACTCAAAGTCTCCAATGTTCTACAACAATCATTTGTTAACTATTTCAACTTGCATTCAATCAGATGACTACCATTATAAATTCAATGATTCTCTACAATCACATTACATGAATCCTTCCCAACATCCCTTTTTAGTTTTGTAGGTTAAGAGAATATGATTACTAGGAAAATGTTAAAAATTAGTTTATTTTACTTAATCTTTCAATAGATTATTAGGACTTATTTTTTTACTTTGGTTTGTGTTTGTTGTGTGGGAGTCCTCATTTTCAAAATTTGGTTGCTGATTCACCCCTCATCATGAATCCTCATAACGTCTCTTCTTCTCTGGAGATTGGGAAGGACATGATCAATCAAGGGAGGGCAGACCTTTTTCACATCTATCATTCTAGGTACATATAAAATTACAGGTTGCAGGACATGGGTTTCTGGTTGAAGGGGGAGACTCGGTCGTGGCCTATAAAATTCTACAACCAAGAGCCTTCATTGGGAGGAAGGTAAGGTATTTCAAATAGGGGATATGGATTTTATGGAATATACTTATTGAAGGTTTGATTTTAAATGGGCACAATTGTTACATAGCTGGTCATATACATGGTGGTAGGACAATTGTGGTTTAGTGGTACTGGGGTTCAACACATCTTTTTGTGTTGGGTCTTCTCTTTATGCATAAGAGAGGGTACAAGGAATATCCTTGGTGGTTAACTTATACTGTTAGAAGGATCCAAATATTGATCAATCAAGATATCCTTATCAAACCCCCTAAGAGGGAATATATATTTGTTGAGGATTTATAGATTCTCAAGGTACTATCTCTAATAATTATATCATTTATAATGAAATATGGTTCTTTCTGGTGGATTGTATGTTTTTTTGTTTAGGGAGACGTCTTTGTGCACCACTTTTTCTAGCCTCCTTGATTTCAGATCTGTATTATTCAGTTTTAATAAAAAGAGAATGTTCATATCTTCAACTATCACTAATACATTTTTCCCATTCATTATTAAGCGTTTTATATGATATTATATTCATACATGTGCGATAATCATTTAATAGTAGATCATTTTTTAGAATAACTCTACCATATTTTCATATACAATTCCTTTTCAATAAAACTTTTTTTATCTTACCTTCCATCCAAACTAATTATTTTATATTTTTATACAACTATTTTCTAATTTATCATTCATAGTGTTTTTAATTATTTCTTATGCATAACTATTTGTTGATTCCTACTAAATTATACTAGGAATTCAGATTCTTCTAATTGAAAATCATTGGTAGGGGAATGTTTTTCTAGGGAACCATTTTTTATGGATATGTCTTTGTCCCCATTAAAATTTCTAGATGGTTCCACATACCATGTCAATAAATTTATTTGAGATTTCATTTCGGTGAACCTATAATTATATGACACCGAAACACTTTTAATTTCTTAAAATTTGTCGAAACATAACTAATTCCACATTTTTTATGTCTAATTGTTTCGCTATTAGTCATACATATATATTTATGGAATTCTTGTTGAAATGCTTCCCAATTTCTCATACTTAGTGTTTTAACAAATTTCGTATACATAATTATTGATTTATTATTAAATTGTTTCCCAATTAGTCATATAGAGTATGTGTTCTTATTTTAATAATATTATTTTTTCTATAGGTAGACATATTTTTTGAATGTGTAGGAGCCCAGCTCATGGTTTATTGCCTATTCTTCCACAATTATGACTCTTTATCATCACTAAAAATTCAGGTACAATAATGCCTTTAATTTAATGAAATGTTTTCGTGTCGGTCATCAATAATTTAACATCAAAATGTTATTAGTTAATGAAATTTTTTCATATTGTTGTTTTATTTTTGTAGAAGGTGAAATTGGGAAAGTACCTCTATCCAGACATCCAATGGATCCATGTTATACCTTGGTGAATAACATATATTGTTAGAAGGATCCAAAGATCGATAAATCAAGATATCCTCACCAAACACACCAAGAGGGAAGGTATCCTTGTTGTGGATTCATAGCTTCTCAAGGTACTCTCTCTAATAATTATATCAGTAATAATAAAATATGGTCCTTACTGGTTGACAATATGTTTTTGTTAATGGAAACGGCTTGGTGCTTCACTTTTTATAGCCTCCTTGATGTAGGAGCCTGTATTGTTTGGTTTTAATGAAAAGAGAATGTTCATGTCCATAAGTATCTTCTGTACATTTTTCCCCATCATTATTAATAAATTTATATGATACTGTGTTTTACATGTGCACATCACATTTAATAGTAGATCCTATTTTAGAATAACTGAACCATATTTTCATATATAATTCCTTTCCAAAAAACAATTTGTTATCTTACCTTTATTTCGAAATATCTCTTCTAGATTTCATATACAACTATTTTCTAATTTCTCATACATAGAGTTTTTAATTATTCATTATGAAAAACTATTTGGGGATTCCTACTAAACCCTACTAGAAATTCAGATTCTTCTACTTGAAAATCACGGGTTGGGGAATGTTTTTTTGGGAACCATTTTTCTTGGATAAGTCTTCATCCCCATTTGAATTTCTAGATCATTCTACATACCATGTCAACAAATTTATTTGACATTTCAGTTCAATGAACCTAAATTTACATGACACCGAAACATATATAATTGCTTACAGGTTGTCGAAACATAACTGATTCCAGATTTTTAGGTCCAACAGTTTCCCTATTAGTCATACATATATATTTACGTAATTTCATATTAAATTTTTTCTTAATTTATCATACTTAGTGTTTTAATATATTTCTTATACATATATATGGAATTATTATTAAAGTGTTTCCCCATTATTCATACATAGTATGTATTCTTATTTTTATGATATTACTATTTATATAGGTAAACATATTTCATGAATGTTTTAGTGCCCAACATACGGTTTATTACCTCTTCTTCCACTATTATAACTCCTAATCGTCACTAAAAATCCAAGTACATCAATGCCTTTAATTTATTGAAATGTTTTCATATTGGTCATCAATAATTTAACTTCAAAATATTATTAGTTAATGAAATGTTTTCATATTGTGGTTTTAGGTTTGTAGAAGGTGAAAGTGGGAATGGACCATTGTCCAGACATCCTATGGATCCATGTAAATCCTCTGGCTGCCTCCAATGACCTATTTTTTAGGATTCTATATCCAAGGAAAGATATATGTCTTCTTCAAACCAGGCCATGTGTACTTTTATTCCAGGATATATGTTTTATTCCAGGGATATGTATATTCATTAAATGAATCTATGGTGTGCTTCTGTTATCTTCAGCACATGTTTTTAGGTAGTTTGAACAATTTTCCTCATGCCTTCCCTATGGAATAGTTGACTGATTTCAGTACTGGTAATTCTATCTACCTCCAATTTTCATCATCAATTGAATCCATAGTATATGTGTTTCTAGTGAGTATGTTAGGTTCACTAATTTTATCATGGATGGAATGATATGTTTTGTTCACTATTAATATGTCACATTCACTGAAATATGATTCCAATATAAATGTGTTTTAATCATGTTAAGAAAAAATAATTCACTGTAAGTTAGTTCATTGTTAATATGGTGTGTTTATTCTATTATGTTATGCAGTTGAAAAAATGTGTGGTTTAAGTCGCGTCATAGGTTAAGCAGTGAATGCCATGTTTGTCACTACTGTGGGAAAATATATTAATGTTCTCATATAAATATTCATACATATTTGAATATCATTAATGAAAAGTCACATTAGAATGTTACAATGTTATAATTATTTTATTTTCTTAGTACATAAACTGGATATTATAATTTTTGGTTCAATTACATTAAAATATATTTTCCAAAATACCTTCAATATTTTAGTCAAAAGTATCTGAAATTTCTATATCCTATTTCATACCTTATCTTCCAATAGTTTTTATTAGTATGAATTAATAGTACACTGAAACTGTGATATTTTTATACTCTATGGAACAGGTTCTTAAAAATTCCGCTGATCAGATTCCTGACAGAAGAGTTAGACATGGCTGAGAACACCTTGCTCAGGAAGTTGAATTCACACCCCATACTCCACTCTCAACTGAAAAAATAAGACAACAATCTATTCTAGACGAAAAAATCAATAACCTCCAAGAACAACTAAAGTAACTTCATGATGTTGGAAAAGTTGATGTAGCCTAGCCAGTCATGAGAAATGAGTATGTACATACTGATGAGAAAACACTGCTGATTCAGCAACCGTAGACTGAAAATCTGTTCATGCTTTCTCTATAGAAAATGATGGTTCTTTGTGAGACCTGTGGATCTTTTGGTGTGGGAAATGAATCTTCTGAGAGAAGACAATCTCACATCATAGGCAAGCAGCATATCAGTTATGGAATGGTAGGGGATTTCATTATGGGGTAAGAGTTTTCAGATTTTTTTTGACATTAACATTATACTACTACAAAAAAAATACTTCTAAAGATGCCCCTTTCCCATGTATATATATGGCCATAAAATTTTTAGTTAACGATTGTATATCAATGAATATACATATTCTGTTTAGTAGGGAAACTGGTGGTGCTGCTACTATGAACTAAGGAAATGCAACTGACCTATATTGAAACAAGGATGTCATGTGAAATATTACTAATTCTAGGTGATGAATTTCCTAAAATCCTTTAATCAAAGTAAATTATCAAAACAATGGAATCCATTATTGCTATCATGAAACTATACATGAAAAAGAATACAAGATCTATAACAAAATCAGTAATTTAGTTATGGTTTTCCTAACATCCCAGTTGTCTAGATCCAATAAATTGAGAAACATATATGTGGATGTTTCTGTTCTTGCAGGTGTTATCGGGGAATCTGGATTGAGGACAAATTTTTCTGGTTTGAAGATTTGTGGTAAAGTAGATTTTCGGTTGAATCAAAACATCACATTTTACAGGCCAGAACAAGCCACAATCATGATTTACCTCTGTTTTCAGTACATTACTATATTCATACGGCAGTCCTTTTAAATCATTTACACAAGTATGACTGAATCTAGTGAATTTATATTCATCTGTGCATATCTAAAGATGTATATAATGATTTCATCTACCTCTATACAAACTTCTAGCACTTAAAATATCTTCAAATTATCATTATTTTGATCTCAACTGATGGATCCAACAGTTCTGTAATTAATCCATGGGGTGGAAATATACTATGTAGCAGTGAGAAAAACACAAGGAGCTGAATTTTTTTTTGCAGGAACAACATACCTTCATGAGGACCTGTTTCTGAGATGATAGGAGGTAGAAAAATGTGATACCTCATTGAAACGTTATAGCGATTATGAATATAATGTAAGGTTCAAAATAATATCATTCTTCATGACCTCTTGCTTCATCTAAAAGTGATTACTTTTAGTGCTTCTCAAAGACTCAACAGAGTGTTCTTATCATATTTGACATTGAAACTGTATGTAAATAAATAATTTAATATTTACATCCTATCATCCAACTATTTTTCCTCCAATATCCTGTATATTGTAGGCCTTCATTTTATAAAATCATGCATTTACACAATGAAATGAACTTCATTGGCCATATATATAGCTGTATGGATATTTTTACAGTTGCATGATTACATTTTACGTAATGAATTTGTTTCTATTAGAGACTTAATATTTTATATTAATTATATTATGCATAAGATTTCACTTTATAGTATGAAATTTGAAATTGTTTCAATAGTCTTTAATTTAAATATTTTTATAGTATACAATAATATTAGTTATGAACAAATATAATGTTATGTGACTGTACAGAAAGGTATGTTTCTTCATATTATATGATAAAAAGATGTTTGTATACAATCACATTGTTTCATTAATTTGTTATGATATAAATATATACATTATATATTCTATTGTCATGCATATTTATATAATATTTGAAATTACAATCAAATTTCCTACAATCCATCTTGAAATATTACCATTAATTTCTTATTATTATGTATTCATGTTGCATAAAATACATAGATTTGTCTATATATATATATTTTGTTTCAATTTAATGTTTTAATGTAATATTAAGTGGTTTTCGACTCTATGTCTTCATCTATTTATTTTCTTCAGTTGCATCTTTTCTATCCTATTTGTCTGTGATCTCTACGTCCCATTTTCTATATTGTTCCATAGACATGAAGATATGTTTAACTCAGTTTTCTATTTTCCCAAACATCCCACTCATTCAATTTATTATAATTTCATTTATTTTTACATTTCTCATTTTTATTATTTAATCCATTGTCTTATCTTTGATTTTTATTTCACTTTTAATTTCATTGCACTCATTATAGTAATTGTGAATGAAATTGTAAATGAATTCAAATCTTCTGGAATCAAAATTTAAAAATTCATATAATTTTACTCTATCCTTTTTATTTGACTATTATTTTAATGGTTTCATCATATTCTATAAACCCCTATTCCATTATCACACACCATTACTTTCTAATTAAAATTTAGTGAACATTACTCTTTCTTCAAAACTATTATAAATATTAATCTCTTATTAAATGAAAAACCATTAATCGATGACGTTAATCAATATCACGGGTGAGTACTAGTTATTTACATTTTTGAATTCTATATTTCTTACATATAAATAATATTTATTTTATACATCAAATGATTGTTAATTTTCATATGGAAAATGATCATTACATAACCATTTCAGAAAAAATAATTTACGCCTAATAGTTTTATATTATTTTATATTAGCATGTTTTCTATTTTATTTATTTTATGTGATCATTCTAAATAATCAAATATACCATGAATTACATAAATTAATAAATAACCATCTACTGAAAAATATATTAAATAAATTATATAATCAGTAAATTTAATATACTAGTTTTTTATCAAATAGAGATAGACTAACTCAGACCTTATGTGAAATAACTACTCGAGATGATGTATGACTCACATTATAGTGTCCCAAAATCTAAATTAGTATATCCAGTGTTTGTTTTACCATGTATTAGGTTTCTAAATGTCTTTTATCAAAAGGATATGTAACCTTTAAAAATGTTTAGTCCCTCCCAGGTGAGGTGTACCTGAGGTTTCGGGTCACATAAATCCAACCCTAGACATAGAGACCTGTACATAAAAAACTAGAAAGGATAATGAAAATAGCATAATATTTAATTTAATAATATATTTTCACATGAAAAACATTGTAATAAATATTCAAATTATATAAATCAAACACATATACTTTTCGATTAGTCCAATAGTCGTTAAAAATGTACAAGGACTATATATTTAAACATTATATAATTAATTTAAACTATCACTTATTAAAATTACATTAATTAAATTAATATTTTAATATTTTAAATAATTAATTAATTCTTTTTCCTTGCTATTTTATCCAAAAATTCCTTGAGAAATAACAACATTTCCATCCTATATAATTTAAATAAATTATTATTTTTAATAATTTAACTAAGTACATAGTGTGTATCGACATGGCTACATGAAATGCACTATCTTTTAAGTTTGAATATATAACATGAATTTAATAGGTACTTTTAATTTAATAATATAGTGACACACCCTATTCCTTTTTATTACTTGATGTTTACTATCACTCGTTAATTCATTTGAATCCTGCTAAACTTGAATTATATAATGTACTATGTATTTATGTAAAAAGTTTATCTATATGACCTGTCATAATATACGTGGTGTGAAGCCTTATGGTTCAAGTTGTTTAGTTATTGCAGTTTGTTTTGTAAGGCACTACTATAAATATTTACAGTGTGTACTACTAAAAATTAACGTGATGAAAAGAACATGTATGAAGTTTTTACACACTATTTATTTATAAAATTAAATTAATAAATATTATTATTAAGAATTTATATCCACAGAAAAAAAAATAGTGTGTACCAAGTTCAAAATAAGACCTATTACATGTTTTCTACAACTAGTTGTATTATATGTAGTTTTTCCTTGCATTAATTATCTTTATATTGATTCACATAGAAATTAAACCTTAATATGTTTTATCCTTAAGTTTGAATGTGTTTCCGGGCACGTACATCCTGCTATATGTCTAGTAATCTTCCTTCATCCACCCACAATGAACTACATAAGTCTCAGTGTATATATCACATCATATATCACATATTACACGACAAGCATAAGTTTCAAAAAACCATGCAATTATAGGAGAGATGTATAGCTCCACTGGAAGATAAGTTAGGTCATGTAATTTCTCTATTTATTTGACCACATGTTTTCAAATTTATTCATAATGTTGATGATGTTTTTGGATACATTTAATGTATACTAGCTACATGCCATGTAATCCATAGGAAACTACATGATGATAATGAGAAAAAAAACATGATGTCTAATTGTGACATCTGGACCTGGATGAAACTAAATGGTTCCCCAAGCCGATTGGCCACATGCCCTCAACTGAACCCCCCATATGCTAGAGAGTGCTGACTAACAGTGAGGGTTTGGTAAGTTATTCTTGGGGAGACTATACCCTCTATTATAAAAAAAACACCAACGGAAAAAAAAATCTTGTTCAGAAGCTTATAAATTACTAAAAAAATACCATGACATATGATAATCAAAATCAGAAAATAAAATACTCAACTGAATAGTAAAACATGATATGACAATGCAATTTCCAAGTGTCTACAATGATACTCAATGTAAATACACAAGGACTCCAAAATGGGTCCTAAACCACATCTCTATCGCTCTCCAATTGTCCAATCCAATACTGTATCCTATCACAGGGCCTTGCCCTTATCCTGACCTACAACAACAAAGTCTGCTCGTGTGCCGATCAAGCGGCCCGAATAGGGTGTGAGTAAAACTCAGTAGGCCACCCCCAAAGGTGTTTAAAATGAGTCTATTTAAAAGATAGTGCATTTAGATTTATGAAGAAATAACTACAGTACATAATTCAAAAAGCTATCACATTTTCATTTAATATTTAATAACAGCATTAGGCCAATTCAATTCGTATTTCCCATTTGAATCATCATTCATTATTATTATTCATATAGTGTAGGCTTTCATTACTAGAATCCCAAATCTCAGTTGGGACATCATTCATTATAATCATTCATTAGGTGTAGGTCGACATGAATTCAACCCCAAAATCTCATTGAGTGTAGGTCGTCATGCATAGCACTTATTTTCTCATTTGGTGTAGGTAGTCATTTCTAACACCCCATAATCTCAAGATTGTATAACTATTGGGAAAGAATTCCAGGCCCAAGTCCCAAATTCTAATCAGTCTAGGGCACCATGCCTAACTCCAAAAAATCTCATCCATTTAATCATTCTTTAAGTGATAAGAATTTTCAACATTATTCATTTACTAATCCAACCATTAGTTAAACATATCAATGTCCATTAGTTAATTCAACAATTAACTGTGAATACAACCGATTAATTAATTAATCAATTAATTAATCAATCAACAATTTTATCTTTCCATAATTAATTCTTCACAACTAATTATCCAAATCAAAACCCAATAAGTCATAATTAATTCTCACTATTAATTATTTTTGATAACATCATAACACATAATTAATTCTCACAATTAATTATCTTTCATATCAAAATAGAATTTAATAATTAATTCCCCACAATTAATTATCTTATTATAATATTTCAATATCTCTAAAAATACCTCATGTTAAAATCAATCTCCAAAACAAAAATCAATTTATGCAACCCCCATCATTTTTTTGTGATCAATTATCAATTAAACACCAAGGAAAATCACATGTCAAATCCATATTCCTAATTACTCTAACTTAGGAATTCAATTATCAAGGGTAATATAGGAAATTCAAAAAATCATACACATATCATAAATCCTTACTATGGGAGTTCAATTGTGACCACCTAACTCGGTTTACTGATAGAAGTTATCCCAACAGAAATCCCAAAATCCGAGTGGCACAACACCGTCGATCAAGCTCCGGATCTAAATATCAAAAACCAAAACTAAGATCAAAGGCATAAATATCTTGAAAAACTAGATATAGATCAACAATAGTAGATCTATATCTCATCTCATAGGATTATATTTATAGAAATAGTGAAGATCCTCTATGAAAAGTTCATGGAATGATAGAGGAAAGAACAGAGGATGCATCAGGATGAAATCCATTTATCAGGAGAAGATAAAATCTTCAATATAATATTTCAATATTCAAGAACGGTATTTGGATCACCTTTGAATCTAACCCGGAGGCATTGTAAAAAGCTATAATTTGTCCAGCCCAAGTCAAGGTCGAAATATGTGAGTCCCAGGGGGTTCAAGTGGTTTTAAAAGGATTTTTTCAATTAAAATATTGTGTCCAAGGATTCCAGGGTAGAGGCGCATTGTTAAGAAAAATGTGCACCAACCGTGCGGACCTCTTGGTACAAGTATGCATGGTCTGAATGGTTTGGATGCATGGTCTATCAAACCACGCACAAACTTTGCAGACCCCTCTATATAGTTTTTCATGCTTGGCAAGGTTTGGTCCCACGGTTTTTCAAACCATGTGCAAACCATACACAACCAAATTTCCATTAGTTTTCTTTAAAAATTCACCCAAATGCACCCCAAGACACTACTCCGTGTTAATGGTACTTAAAAGATTAAAAAATTACCTGAAAACATGTCAGATATGATTCCAGAAAAGGTCAGGGTCTTAAAATCTCCCCACCTTATAACAACTCATCCTCGAGATGTACTCCTTAACTTCTCTAATATTCTGATCCAAAAAGATTTTCCATTGAGCCCTCATGTCTACTTTCTATTCCCAGGTTTCCTCTTGAACATTTCTATGTTTCTATAACACTTGAACTAAAATCACGTTTTTTCCTCATAACACTTTATCACTAGGACCCAACACACGTATCTGATGCTCTTAAAAGGATGCATCTATACCAAGGTCAAATTCATCCACATAAATCACATGATACGGTTCAGGTGATACCACAATAGTTGTGAAATATGTAAAACATCATGCATAGAGCTAAATTTGTTTGTATGTGCTAATTGGTATGCCATTGGCCTGATACTCTCAAGAACCTCAAACAGTACCACAAATCGGGGCGCTAACTTTCCCTACCTTGGTATCCTGTGGTGGCCCAATCTAGGCTACGCCCATAAGAATACATGATCACCCTCTATAAACTCTAGGGGTTGTCTCCGTCTATCATCAAACGAATTCTACCTATTCTTTTTCATAGCCATATGCTTTTGAATCAACTAAACATACTCTGATGTCTCCTGAATGAGACTCGGTCCCAATAACTTTGACTCACCAGCCTCTAACCAATATAGTGGTGATCTAAATGGTCTACCATAAAGTGACTCATATGGTTCCATCTGTATAGTTTCCTAATAACTATTTTTATAAGTGAATTATACTAAATATTTGTACTTTTCCCAGTACCCACCAAAGTCAAGGACACACACTTGTAGCATATCCTATAACACCTGTACAGTATACTCCAACTGTCCATCTGTCAGTGGGTTGAAGGCCATACATAACAGAACCTGTGCACCATGCACCTTCTGCAAGACTTTCAAGAAGCATGATGTAAATCTTGAATTGCAATTTGAAACTATAGTTTGTGATACCCTTCTCAAACAAACTATTTCATTCATGTACTATTCTCCCAACAGCTCTACAGTGAAGGTTCCCATAATAAGAAAGAAGTGTTCTACCTTCATTAGTTTATCCACAATGACCCAAATAGAATCATTCTTCCTAAGAGTCCTTGGAAGTCCTACAACAAGATCCATAGTCACATCATACCATTTCCATTATGCAAAAGGTAATGGCTACAATAGGACTCCAGGTCATTGATGCTCTGCTTTCACCTGCTTACAGGTGAAACATCTTGTTACGAACCCTGCTATCTCATTTTTCATGCTTGGCAACCAAAACTGCATTCGAAGGTCACGATACATTTTTTTCACTCTAGGATATACCAACCACCTTGAATCTTGAAATTATAACATGAGTTACTCATGCATACTAGTAGGTACAAAAACCTTATTTTTCACATAAAAGATCTCATCCACATCTATTTTTCAGTAGGATGGTGTCTTCCCACCTTCATGGTTTTCCTATAAGGATAACCAATCCAGATCCTCAAACTGCATGTCTCTGATCCTTCTCAAGAGTGTAGAATCCACTACTATAGAAACCAGAGTCATCCTCTCCTAACTCTCTTGATCTACCACATGTATTTCTTCCAGCAAAGTCATCAGCTTCCATTCTACACTTGACTTATGTACCAACTAAGCCTTAGTTGGTACTTCTCCAAGCATCAACCACATTATTCCCCTTTCCAGGTGTATATGCCAATTCAAAATCAAAGGACTACATATACTCCACCCATATTCGCTAATAAAGATTCATGTCGCACATTGAAAATATATACATCAAGTTTTTGTGATCCGTAAAAATAGTAAAATTTTCACCCAAAAGATAGTGTCACCAACACTTAATGGTGTAAATCACTGCTACCCACTGAAGGTCATGTGTAGGGTAATTCCGTTCATGTGGGCTCAACTGCTGAGTCCCATAAGCAACAACTTTACCCCCTTCATGAACACCACACCAAGTCTGACACCAGAAGCATCCCAATACATTTTTTACTCCTCACCGGACTCAGGTAAGATCAAAATTGGTTTTGAAGTCATGTGCTTTGTAAAATCCTAAAAATCATTCTTGCAATCTTCTAGCCAAAAAATTACCCCTTTCTTTATCAAACCAATAAGTGGTATCTTTAACAGAGAAAATTATTGTATGAATCTCTTGTAATAACCAAAAAATCCAAGAAAGCTTTGAATATCAAAAATATTCATGGGATGCTCCTAGTAAATCATTACCTGCACTTTCTCTGGGTCTACAACCACACCTTCTTCAGAGACGATATTCTCCAAAACGTGGACCCTATCAATTCTAAACTTACATTTCAACATCTTGGAATATAGCTGATTCTCTCTCAGTGTTCTCAAGATGATGTAAAGATGTTGAGCATGATCGTCATGAGTCTTAGAGTACACTAAGATTTCGTCCACAAACACCAACACAAAATGGTCTACATATGAATAAATGATCCTATTAATAAAGTCCATAAACACTAATGGAGCATTAGTCAACCCATAAGGCATTACCACAAACTCATAATGGCCATACCTACTTCTGAAAGTAGTTCTTGGTATATCAAAATTCAGAACTCTCATCTGATGATACCCTGATCTCAGGTAAATCTTTGAGAAAAAACTATCACCCTTCAGCTGGTCAAAAATATCATCAATACATGGAAGAGAATATAGGTTCTTCACAATCATTTTATTCAACTTTAAGTAGTCGACACAAAAGTGTAAACTTCCATCAACCATCCTTGCAATCAAAACAGGTGATCCCCATGGGGATGTACTTGGATGGATAAACCCTTTGTCCTCCAACCCCTCTAACTGTGTTTTGATCTCTTGAATCTCAGTATGTTCCATTCTGTAAGGTTGAATAGATATCGTCTCAGCCTATAGCACGAGATCAATAGTGAATTCCATATCTCTCTTAGGTGGAAACCTAAAAAATTCTTCCAGAAAGACATCCTGACATAGTTCTACTACTAGTAGAAGGACGTACTGCCTTCCACTCCCACAATCCTTAAAAAGACTAGGGTCGTGAATTTTTAAATATCTTATCTATATATTCAATCCATAATTCAGCCCCCTCAGTTCCACCATCTATAGTAAAAATAAGAGGGTGATGCAGTTGAAAATCCCTTGTCAACTCAGACATGTTTTTCTGAACCCTCCCTAAGTCTCTCTCCATGAATTTCATGAAACGAGCAATGTTCTCTCAAAATTGTTAGCATGTTTTCCTAGCTTTCACCAATGGTGCCTCAGGCTTCCTATATGGAAGTTCATTCTAGACCACACCCCTCGGTATCTCCCTCAACAAGCATCTACGAGGAATAATATTATAAATACGAATACACGTCTCATGTTAGATAACACAACCATATAACATTTTTGTAAGTGAATAAACTAACACAACAAGTTTCAACATGTACTTTCTCTCTTTTCTCGCCACACGATCAACACTGAGGCCTTTTCACCACCCTTAACCATGTTACTCTTAGGTCTTGGTTAACAAGAGCATATTCATTATCATTAATTAATTCATTACCATTTCATCAATCAAGGTTCTCATTAGACACCCATTTATTCTCATTTTACATCATTGTTCCAATATCACATCAAGGAAAATAGTTCAAGTTCAAAATCATATCATAACCCATTTACCGGTGAGTTATTATAATGATGCAAGTTATCAAAATCCTGAGTGCCTAGAATAACGCATGTAGACTCAACTATCATGCCTCTTTAGGCCAAAAATCAATATTCAACAATATTCAAAACAAATATCACATCACACCCAAAGTATGTCACCCAAGGTGAAATAATATGCAACAAAAACAACAAATAACAATCAAAATAATCCCACCCTATGTACTCATATTTTCCACCATACATTGGTTTGCAACTACGATGCATGAGCTCATTACCAAGACTCAACCCTTCCTAGTGTCCTATCTACCTTTCCTAAAACAGTAAGACAAAAGAAGAATAAAGAAAATAAAAATCCTTTGATACCACTTTGTGACGTCCTGACCCAAAAGCCACTGAACGGTTCCCTGAGCCGGTTGGAGAAATTCCTTCAAAATCTACTCCCAATACACCAGAGGGTATAATCTCCCCATGACTAACTTAACCGAAACTAATTTCTAGTCGGAAACCTCTGGAATACGGGGAGGTGTGCTTGAGGGCATGTGGCCAACTGGCTCAGGGCACCATTCAGTGGCTTCCAGGTCGGGACATCACAGTAATGTAATTACATAGTGTCAAACACATCATGCCATGATTGATGTGTCATGTTTATTGTGTCGTTGACCATGGCTACATGGTATGAAATTTCACGTTATAGGCTGTGAATCTCTTTCATGCATCCAACAACATTAGCACCTTGGGATGGGATCTTCAAGCATTCTTCCTTTTTTATTTTCTGATCTGTGGTCATAATAATTTACATGAACATATTATTCCAACATTATTGGAATATGGAAAAACCTCAAAAGGAAATTAATGTATATAAATTTTGAATTGATTGAAAAATTTAATTTATAATAAATTATAATGTGTCCATTTTCTCAAAAAAAAATTCATCAGATTATATATTTAAGGGTTAATATTTCATATCTTTAGTAAAATAATTTATCAAATATTCTCGAAATAATATTTTGTATGAAGAATAAAATTGAACAAAATATTTTTAAAATACTTGATATGCATGTATTTAAATATAATTTGTAAAATAAATATTTATTTATTTATTTAAATTATAATAAAGAAAATATATAAATTCTTTGAGGCCCATAACTTATCCTGTTAATTATCATATGTATTTATTAAACAAATAATAATAAAATATTTATTTTAATGAGTAAATTTTTTTTATATTTGTTCAATAAATAAAATAATATTATATTTACCAATTAATGAAAAATATTTATTATCATATTCACATAAAAAACTAATATTTATAATATTTTATTCATAAAATATGTGAACAAATATTTATTTATTTATAACCTTCTGAATGAAAATAAGAGATAATATTCAACCCATGTATTCTAAACCAATATATCATGTGTTCAAATTTTTGAAATAAACTCAACTAGATTAATTATTATTCCACAAGAAAAAAATAATATTTATTGTTAAAAGTAAATTTAATATAATTAAATGGAATTATGAATATTGTAGGTATTAGACTCTATATTCCCCTTTGTTAATGACATTATATTATCATACCTAATTCCAATATCAACATATTCAAATAGGACATGGCACCATAGAGAAATTTGTTCATTTCATAAAGATAAAAACCTTTATATAAGTGATACAACATAATATATCATGTTTATGTTAATATATAGTCTAGAAAAATGAATAATTGGGTTATAATGCTATATCCTTGATTTATCATTCATTCACATTCCAAAATATAATCATAAACGGACAACCAAGGACAAATCAATCCATGGTATAATGATATCTTCTTCTTTTAACATAAAACAAAAAATGTTTCTTGAGTTATTCAATCAATTTCATATCAAATATGATACACCCAGTGAATAATAACTCATCATACTCATATATCAAAATAGTTTTCTTCTATATATAACTGTATGTGATTCATTATATATAATAATGAAATCTATAATCTAATGGAAAATACAGATCTTAAATTATAATAATATCGAATGACACATAAACATGTTAATTCTTATTGGCACTGTTTTTTCTTATAACCTCTCTTCATGGAGATTATCATATAAAAATATCATGAAAAGAAGTTTCAATATTGTATAAGATTCTAAAACCTAATATTCAACATAATTTATTTCATGTTAGATATATGTTATATTGATCATGAAACATGTGTTTAGGAATACTGTCCTACCATTTATATGTTATCATTATAGCTATGAATTTATTTAACATTTCAATATGACATATAATCTTAGTGAATTACCCCATTATTGTTACATAGAAAAATAAACATCATTTAATATGTTTTTTAGTAATATTTTAGTAATAATAATTTAAAATTCAATTTTTTAATGAACTAACTCAAATACAAACTTATACTATAATATAATTGAAATAATTAATGGTGTTGTGGTTTTTAAATAGATAATGATAAATTAAAACCCTAATACTATTGGTTAAGACTAAATAAAAGAAAATTCACCTCAAAAGTTCTATTCGGGGGTGGGGGTACATTGGTGTGTTCTTAATGAGTGTTATATTTTGATAACATAAAGGCCCTATATACTTGTCCAATGATTTTTTACCTCGTTTTTTATTATTTCTCTTCCATGGTAGAAATACACATCTTTCATTTTAATATATGGGGAATATGATTAGTGAAAGAGAATACAAGATATTTTAGTTAGTTTTTTATAGTTTATTTTCATGATATTTTCCACGTATAAAATTCAATTTATTACATAATTATACATTAGTTATTTAGAAAATATTGCATGAGAAGTAATTAAAATATTAACACTTATAATATATTCTAAATTCATATACATTCCACTCTGTATAAAATATTATAGACTGTTTATATTATTGAGTGACTTGATTATAAATCAAGATCACATATATGATATTTCCATTAAATAAGAACTACTGAAGAAAGTTTTATATTTATGAAAAGATATCTTTTTTATTTTTTTTTGGTTTCGAATATTCTTGAATGGTAATAATATGTGATGGAAAATGTATTAGTTCCAAACATTTTGAATTGAAATGTGGAAGTAAATAATGCATTAAATGGAGTTGATTCCTTACCAGTTAAATATATATAAATATGATTAATATTTTAAGATAATTATAAAACTAATTACTGAATCAAAGCTATAAAAGATTCAATTTTTTATGAAATTTGTAGCTTGAAAATTCACTTAGACTTTAATTTTATCCATGGATATATATTTATTAAATATATTAATTTAAAATCACTTACCAAAATATTCAATGATGTATTCATATTAATGTTATGTTTTTTGATAATGATAAATTTAAATTTTATTTTTATAATTCTTTTTTGATGATTTTTCTATCTATCTAAATAATATTTTTGGAATAATTAAATTGATATAAAGTGTGTTATAGTTTCTTGGAGAATAAAATTGTAAAGTGTTTTTATGATTGAAATATTTTTTCATGTCATACATGATTAATGGTAAAATAGTGTGGACATCTTGTTCATTGTTCATGTTAATTGTTTATTGGTTGGTTGTGTGGAAGTAATGATATTTTTGAGTTGTTAGAGGAAATAATTACATTGGTTTCAAAATATAATGAGGTTTTTCCTTAATTGGTTATGTGGAGTGGTGGTACAGAAATGATTTTGATTTCAATAATATGTTCTTACTACTATTAATATGTTATTTTATAATTTGAAATAAATATATTTATTTTGATTTAGGAAAAAACAAATTCTCCCAAATCATTATCAAGATGTTGAGAAAAAAAATAATGATTAATGGGATAACCATTAATTGATTTATGAATTGAAATGAGTTCTTATGATCTTTGATAATGTATCGGAACTCTAGGCTGAATAATAGATAGTGAATTATGAAGTTTCCTTTACATTTGTTAGGAGACCATATCGATTCTATGTATCCATATTAGTGGTTTTATTTCACAGTGTGGCGTGTTTATGATGGAATTTGAATCACAATCCCAAGGAAGTTATTCCCTTAAAATATTTTGTAGATTTATAATATTGATATTATTTACCATGTACATAAGTAAGGGCATATGAAAGGGAATCGAGTGTTTTAGTAAGGACTAACTAGTGTGTGATATTTTTTATCATTATTTTTGGAAATTAATTATAATTTTTCCTAAAAATTTGATAATGAAGATTTATGGTCATTGGATTATAAATATATGTTGATGATATATATTCAATTATGGGTAGATTTTATATAACGGAGGACTCAAATAGATTTTTTATATCACACACTAAATATAAAAATCCTTATATAGGGAAAGGATATTTGATAGGAATCCTATTTAGAGATGAAATCATGGTGATGTGAATGATATAAATTAATGTTCTCATGTTTAGTATATATGATGGTTTTGGAGACCCTTTTATATTAGTTTTCCACTAAATTTGTTTGTGTGTGTAGCTCAAGATATCATAAAAAAGGGCTATTTTATTTCAGGAACCATTTGGTGGGAAATCAATTTTATGACTACCCCACGATTCATGATGTTCATTGGTCTAGGTGAGAGTTTATGTAGTGAAAACACAATGGGAGGTTAGTTTTAGTATATTGGATTTATCGTGGATATTATGGTTTATTATTAGAGGGTTGTAATATTCTATTTATGAGACAACTTTTTATAAAATAATTGAAATAATTTTAATTTAAAACAAACTGAACATATATTATTTTGAAATTATCATTCTAAAGTTTTTTTGAGAATAAATTTTAATTTATATTTTAATTTTTGAAGTTGTGTTGATTCTATTCTCATTAATTTTACAAGATATTTTGTAAATAAAATCAGTTTTATTGTTCTCCGATATTCCAAAAAAAGATATGGTAGTTTGAGAAATGTTCTCAGATTTTATTTTCATTTCTTATTTTGGGAATTTTTTAAGAATGATTTCATAAATAATATATTATATTTATGTTAGAAAATAATTAATGTTTAGTAAGGCCCTAAGATATTGATTGAAGAAATTAATTCTTTCATCACCCATCCCATTTTATTTGATCCCTTTTTTTGGATATTTCCGTTTCTACATGGTAAACAGCATAGTATTTATATTTTATGAAAAAACTTAATGGAGATGGTCTATTGTTATAATGTGGTTTCTATGTTGAATGTGTCTAGTGAATATTTAACTAAATAATTATTTTATCTATGAGGTATATTAAGGGATATAATTATATTAGTTGGGTATTGGAACAGTTTTGTGGGGAATTAAATGTAGAAGTCTTGTGTATTCTTATTAACCAAACATTTGGGTGAGTGGTCGGTTTATTGAAGGTATATATTTTTCTGAGAGGTATCATCCTTAACTATCAGGTTTAAATAATGTATCAAACCAAGATTTATTTTCTTTCATAAGGTTTAGAATCATATGAGAAGTGTTTATTATAGAGAACTTGATTTCCCTTGTCCACTACCATGACATATAAGGGTATTAGAAATGATTGGGGATGAGTTTTATAGTAATGGAGGGATAAGGGCTTTTAGAAACCATTATCAACTAGTGGAAAAATCAAACCACAATAGGGAAACCATGAAATATGACTTATTTGATATTGTAGTAAGAGTTGAAGTTAACATTATTTTCATTGTATCATAAAACATAAACCAAGATTCATGATGTTTTTGATCAAGGGGTTTCATTGAACTGCGAATCATTAAGGATGTGATTTAATTAGTTTCCTCTATTTGCTATGTTATATTGTGATTATTTTGTTCCATACTATGATGTAATTAGGATATTTTTGATGAAACGATAACAACAATTTATTGAATTAACGGGTCCATATGGGTTACACTGTGATGTCTGGATAATTTTCTCTTAAGAAGTGTTAATTATAATTATTAAAATATATTGTTTGATGTCATGTTATTTGAATTGAAATTGTGTATGAGAAAGGGTGAGATCATGACATAGTTTTTGGGGAGCGTATTGCTTGGAATTCATTATGCTATTACACCCAAGGTCACACCGTGATTCGTTCCAATGTGTTGTTTTTATAAATTCTGGTAGATTATGAAAATTTATTTATTTCAATTAGCATTCTTGAAAGTGATGGTGGCAATTAGATCATATGTATTTGTCTTTGGTTATCTTTTAGTGAATATTATGTAATATCTATAAGTCATAAATCATGCATTATTAACTCATCTATTTTCATTTATTCTTCCTTATTTTATTTCTTACAGAAATTCTATAAATGAACGTAATTAAATTTATATATTTTAGTCAAAATATTGATTTTGTGGAATGAATATTAGTTTTTAAAGGTTTATCATGCGATCGTTGATATTAATTACATATTTCAAATTATTTCAAGGTATTTGGGTTATTGAATGTTCTTGTGAGGTTGGTGATTTTGAAATTCTCCATCCATTTACTATGTTATTTTAAAAATTTCATACTTTCCATCTGTATATGAAGTATAAATATTTACCAAGAAATCAGTGGTAGTTTGTCAACTTGATGTGGTGGAATTCATTAGTTCATGACATATTATACCTAAACCAATGTTACTTTTCTATTTTGACATGATCCCCCATGGTGGATGGAAGATGATAATATTCTCTTATATTGACCGAGGGTGTAGGTTTATGTTGACAATATTTTCTGGAGTGAATTCCAATCAAGTATGAAACTAGAAAATTATGCCTTGATAAGAATTAAAATTCTGAGTATCTTTATTTTTCAATAGAAAAGTAAGCTATAAGTCATGAATGTAAGTAAATGTAATTGAATGTACATTTTATGATATTAATGAGTTCATTTTAGTGTTAAAATGTTTTTTGAGGTACGTGTTTTAATTTTTTAGGGATTTTTGTTTCGATAAAACTTATCCATTACTGAGAAATAATAAACTGATGGAAATTCTCCATATAAGGGAAAAAATTATTCCTTATTATTATATTAGGAATGAATTCATATATAAATGATAATAAATGATTATATTGTTTTTAAATGGTGGTTATAGTAGTATTAGGGTTTCTGGATGGCTGTGAATGGGAATGGATGCTATAATATTATATTATGGTTTTAGTTGGGGTTTTGGAATGTAATTTTGTTGTTATTGTTGTGGAAGTAATAAAGGTCATGTTGTTGGATATTTGAATTGTTGTTGATGTGGAGATATAATAGAGGCTTTGTGGCTAGTGTGGGATAGTTTCATAATAATATATATTCTATTGGATTAATAAATAAAAAATAATGAAATAAAAAGGTTAATGGGTATGATATGTATTTATAGAAATGTTGTATGTAGCTATGGTTTTTAGCATCTAACCTTGTAAATGTGATATGTGGATATCTTAATATGATATATGGGTATGTTTATTTGGTATGTGATATGTAGTCATCTGGATATATAATGGATGGTAGTTCCATGACCCATGTTGTTGGGGAATGAGAGTGACTATTCTAATGGCCAATCTAGAAAATTCATATATATTTTCATGAGTATTATGATATTATAATTTCATTTATATTTTTTGTGTCAGAATTTGTTTATGTTTTTTGGTAGCTGATTCAATTATGTAATGAGTTTGTTCTCTATCAATTCATCATGTCATTAGTTATATTCTCCCAAATTTCTATATGGTAATATGGGGAGAGATATATTGAGTTATATTTTATTGTCACACCAACTAATATATATATTATTATTATAAATTAGTATTATTATATTGATATTTTGTGTGATTTTTGAGTCGAAATTATTGCTTATTACTTTTCCATTCCGTTAGTTTTGGGAATCATATACACTTTATTAAAACATGTTTACTAACTTTTTTTGTCCCAAGTGTTTATTAATCTTTTTCAGAAAACATTATATTTTACCATACATAGAAATGTTATAAAGCCTTATGAATATAAACACTATATAATTCATTACAATCATCAGTTTGGGAATGTGTCTGATTAATTGGACATACCAATAATTTGATTGGGAGTTATAATTTTGTCATTTATATTGTGTTGATATATTTATTAACCATCAAACTGATTTTGGTTATGATATATCAGACAAACACTAATGAATATTATCATATTAACTGTAGACAAGGAATTCTATCAAAATTAAAAAAATTATAATCAGAATACATACACTTATTTATATCATAATGAATATATTTAACATTGTAATGGTGTTAATCAATACAAAATCAAACATTTATTCACAAATGAGTTGTCAAACACAAGTTATCCAAGGACTTTAAAACAAACATGTAAATATGAATTTTGGAGATTTCTCCCTAAATATAGAGTCTTTTATTGAGTCTCGAGTAGATGATTTCATTCACAAATTACATGATATGAATATTTCTATTTTTTAACTTCTCATTCTTAGTGTTTGTAATTATTTAGAGATTTGGTAATTATATGGAATCATTTTCAAGGTTTTTTATTTACAAAATTTTTATTTTTTTAATCACTTTCAGTCATTGTTACAATCTAGGGCATCTAGGGATAGGAATAAGGTGGATCTTATTCATTAGATCAAGGGATTATAGTGATACAAAGATATATGTCGATCATTATATTGAGGGATTATAAGGATATTAAGATAAAGTGAATATGATCTTTTAATTGATGTCATTCCTTGTAAGAAAATATAAAACTTTAAATAAGGTATTAAAATATTGATATATTTTTTCAAGGTTATTGACTACCTTCCACCAAAGGTTAAAAGAATTAAATATCTGGATAAAAGCTTGTAAGTCATTCTTACTTTTACATCGATATTTTTTTTCTAGTTTTTTCAAGTTACTGTTATGATGTGCATGGTATAGAAAGTTAGTAACCTTACATAGATTTATATACAATTTTTTATTGGTGTTACCCTCATTACGATTATCTTACTTTGATATTAATAGAATCCATTGTGATTCTGATCATTTACACTGATATAATTGGATTTTTTCTAGTTCCAATATTGTGATTCTAATAATGACACTATGTTTGAGTGTGATAATTTTGCATTAATATTTTTTTGAATAAATTAGTTTAAAACATTTAAAATATGTTTTTATACGATAATTAACCTCTATCTTCATATAAAGTATATTCACCATAATCTCTTTCAACCATTATAAAATTGGTATCATAGTAGGATTTTACTTCTCTTTGGCTTACTAAATTTTTACATTATTTTCCTATTTTTAGTTGTTAAAAAATTGATATATCTTTTTTTAATAAATTTTGTTGCAATAATGCATATTTTTGGAAATGGTTATTTGTATATTTTTTATGTTGGAAGGAATGAATTTTGTATCTATAGATAATCTAATCCAAAATTGACCACATATAGTTTATGGTGTTGATTATAAGTACTGAAGATATAGAAGGAATTTTTTTTAATCAACACTGGAGTTCATAATTTTTTCATGTTGATTGATAAATAAAAAATTCCTGAAAAGAAATTCAATACATTTAGAGATATAATAAAACAAGGGTGTAATTTAAATTAAAGTGTAAGGAATAACCTTTTATGTTTCAAGAAAAGAAGTATATACCATTGAATATCATTATGTGAATATATAAATAGTATATGGAAAAATATAGAAGTCACACACTATGGTACTTCGAATAGTGTTGAGACGAAAAGAGATATGCTTAGAGTAGACTATCTGAAATTTGATTTCTTACCTAGAGAGTCATTTGTAATTATTCACAAAAGGTTCATGTTGTTAATAAATATATCACAATCTATTGTTGACAAGTTCTTGATTATGAAATATTAGTTTAAATGATTATTCATATCGTCCATAGGGAGTGGGAATAAAACATAACAGTTTTGGATGAGACAAAAAATTGTAATGATAATATATTTGAAGATTTTATTAGATTCCTTATACAGTATGAGGTAATAATTAAAATAGATTCTAAGAACGTGAGAAAAAAAAGGGAGGTGTTTCTTTTTCTATTAATTCTACTGTACCTCCAATATTTCATTCAGATGAGTGAGTCGTAATGTATTCAAGGAAGAAGAAAGTTTTCATTCAATTAGAATCGAGTAAATCAAAACAATAAGAGAATGTGTTATCTAATTTCTCCATACTGATGAACAAATTTTTTGGAATGAAAAATTTTCTATACTGATACATGAAAAACATAAGGATAATGGGGATTAGAATAATTCAAAAGTAACTTGTTATGAATGTAATAATTCTAGAAATATCCACCCAAATTGTTCAAAGATGAAAAGAAAATATTATAAATAATGGAATTAAGATAGAAATGACTAGAATTATTATAAATCATGGGTCAATAATGTTTTGAAAACATCTAACAAATGGAGTTCTATAAGAGACGATTCTTCTGAATATTCTTCATATAATAAATGTTCTAGAAAGTGGAACACAAGTCTTTTTGAAAATGAACCCATTGTAAATAATTTTCCACCGGCAAAGGTATACACATATGAATTTATAAAAAACATGTCATTATATAAAAATCATCCTGATGAGAAAAATTGGAGACCTTCTGATGAAGAATATTCCTCATGAGAAGATAATACTTTACCTACTTTTGATAAGGTTTCCCAATTTTAAAAACATTTTTAAAAAATTAATAATATTTGAAGAAAAAACATGATAATTATTAGGATAAACATTATATAGAAGATTTAATGATAAATATTTTAATAAATTCAGTTTCATATAATTCTAAATATCTTGATCTGACTAATTCTGAGAAAGAAACAACATCAAAATATTTTGAAGGACCAGTTTAAAATAAAAACAATTTACAAGGAAAACGTAGTTTTCAAACTAATAAAAATGAGTATAAGATTTTTATTTGTAAAAATAAAATCTTGAATATCAAATTTGAGAAAAAAATTATCAAATTTTACCACTGGAATGGAAAATTATGATAATATTTATAAACAAATTAGAGCTCCTCATATTAGTACAAGAATGGGGTTTATAAATAAAAAAATATTTTTCGAAACAATTATTTTATTCCAAACATTTATCCTTTATTCAGTATTTCCAAATAGTGTGAAGAATAGGGAAAAAAATTATTTATATAGAGTACAATATATTGGTTTTCATAAAGTCTATTTTTCTAAACAAATGTTCTTTCCCAAGGTTGTTTTCTAAAATTTACATTCCCAAGAGAATTTATGTTCCCAAAGTATAATATTTTTTTTAGATGACAATTGAAGTACCAAAAAAAATATTTGGTGTGTGGATAGTGGAGGTTCTAGGAACATGATTGGAAGTAAATACTACTTCAAGAAGATAATCAAAATTAAAGGTAGAAAAGTAACATGTGGAGATAATTCTCAAGGAGAGATTATCAAAAAAACATTTATCTTATTTGAAAAGACCTTATTTCAGATGTTTTAATTGTTTTAGTTATAAATAAAATCTTATAATCATAAATAAGTAATGTGATGAATGTTACATTGGTTATTATATAAATGATAAATGTTTAGTACATATTTCCATAGGTAAATTTATTCCTTCTTCCTATCGGCATGAGAATGTATACACACAAAATATAGAAGAACATATGATCCAATAATTACCTTTCCTTAGTGAAATTTAAGATCAATCATTGTTATATAATAGAGGGTTAGTATACTGAAACCATATAAACTTATCTATGTTTACAAAGAAATGACTTTTTTTTGGATATACTATAACTTTCTGTTGATACTTCATAATTCACGACCCTTGTCGACACGATATTCAAAACAAGTCATGAATTAAATAAATTATTGATGTATCAACTTATATTTATTCATAGTTAATTAACATAGACTTATTTGGTCCTACTGAAATTGGAAGTATTGGTGGAAAACACTATTTACATTTCATATTTGATGATTACACTAGATATACATGTGTCTATTTTTTACAATTAAATATTAAGCGTTTATTTATTTAAAAAAATTAAACTATAGTTAAAAATGTTAAAAAAAACTCATTGATAACTATTCATAGTTATAATGATTGAAATTTGAAAATCATGATTTTGAAAAAAAAATTATTAAGAATGGTATCCAACAAAACTTTTCAGCCCCTAGAACCCTTTATAAAAATGGTGTAGTTGAATGTTGAAATATTATTATTCAAGAAATAACTAGAACCATACTTAGTGAATATAATGTTTCTAAACGGTTTTTGGATGAAGAAGTTAGTAGTAACTTCTATAAGATTAATCATGTTTTAATTATACATTTTCATAATAATACTTTTTATGAGTTGTGGACAAGAAGAAAAAAAATATCTTACCTCAATTTTTTTGGTTGCAAAGTATTCATTTTGAATAATAAAGATGACATACATAAATTTTCACCAAAATCTGATGAATTAATACCTTTAGAATATTCCATTACATATAAGTCATCTAGAGTTTTTAATAAATTTGTATTGTACTTTTTGGAAGCATCACTTGTTAAGTTTAGTGAAATTGATCCCTTTGTTTTCAAACAAACTCAATCTACATCTTCGTATATTTTTTCTAAAAATGATATTCCAACATAGCTATATTATTATTCTCACAAGTAAATAATTTTATTATTAGTTCCTAATGTTATTCCTCTATAACATTTTATAAGTATTGTTTGAGAACAGACTTTTGAAGACCCAAGAAGTCAGTTGTTTCTTAGGAATCATCCGTTAGAAATTAACCATGGTGATCTTGATAAACTAGTTTAGACTACTAGATCCATAATAAATGAAATTGAACATCTATGTTTCCTATTGTAATTTGAACCTAATAATCCTAATGAGGCTTTATTTGAAGAGGATTGAATTAAGGAAATGAAAAATGAGATCAATGTGTGTGAGATGAATGAAGTATAGGCTTTAGTTGAATTACCTATAGAAACCTCTATAATTGGTGTAAATGGGATTTCTAAGTAAAAATGTGGTGAAAATGGAATAATTTTTACGAATAAATCTATACTTGTTGCTAAGGGATATATTCATCATGGGGGAATTGAATATGCGGAAAATTGTATCTTGTAGAAATACTTGAAGCCTTTTGAATACTTTTAACCTCTATACCATTATTTAATTTTGATATATTTCAAATGTATTTGAAGTGTACTACTTTTAAAATATATGTTTATGAGGAAGTTTATGTTGAGAAACCCCAGGTTTTAAAAATAAAAAACATCCATAATACACTTATAAACATTATAATGATTTATATGGACATAAACAAGCCCCTAGAGCCAAGTATGAAAAATTGACATGATTTTTGAAACAAAATGTGTTTGTTAAGGTAGAATCGAATCCATGTATTTTTATAAAATAAGTTAATAATATTATTATTATTATTGAAATTTATATTGATGATATTATATTGGGTTCAAATCAACAATATTTAATATATTCCGTTTTTGATCGTACGAAGTCTATGCCACGAACTAGCCCGGGTTGACCCTGAACCGCACACCCAGGCCAGTCAGTGACAAGTCCCAAGAGGAATTCTCAATCCTCTCAATATTATGATAAACACTGAGGTCATAAATAGAGTACACAAGGGAACAGTTTCTCCCAAATATAAACAACAAAATAAACAGTGGAATTAAATGGATAACCTAAAATACATTTACATAAAAAGTGAAATGAATTGTACAAGAAGCTGGAAGTACAACAACTCAACTGACCAAAACTGACATAAAAAAACTCCATTATAACCCACTAGTCACTCTTTAACACAATGATCACCTGTATCCCAAGTAAATCTAACAGAATCTGAAACCATCTAGTGGTCTAGAAACAGAAGAAGACTATAGGTGTGAGTATTTAAACACAGTAGGTTATCTCCATATTCTATTCCCAATTCACTTCCATTAAAATGAAAGAAACATATATTTCATGTTTTAAATCCATGATATAAAAGACATTGTTCAAAATGAGGTTCCATGATATAAAAATTACTATATAAAAACATTCAATTTTTATAAATAAGAATGCTAGTAACAATTTTCCCAGAGGTTCAACTTCAAAATGAATATAGTTTTCGACAAAGTTGTTTTAAAGAATGTACAATTTTAAATAAAACACACATGCTGCTCAATTTACCAACCTAATAGACTTTATGATGATAGTGAGTACAAAATAGACATTGATCACAAGTCACAGGAACAACTCTAGGTACCAATTAATTATGAGCCCCATGTACCTGGTATCTCAGTGAAGGTAACCATGATAAATATCCACTGTTGTGAAAACTGTCCACTAGTATGATAATCATCCATAACAAATTAGTCCCCATCATCATTATCATCATCATTGTTTAATTAATTTTTTCATCATCAAACATGTTATGTGAAATAGGGATGAAACCCATCTAGATCACGAGAATACTAGTACATGTCTACCCACCATGATACCCAGGTTTCCCATCCATGATCAATCAAGTTCCACATAATATAAAATAAAATTTTAAATATAAAACTCTCTTCCTAGATCATACACACAAAAAATATCCCACACACATGCCTCACAGTTCTTTCACATATCTATAATTATTTAAACTTTTCATAAAGCAATTTGATGAAGTATAACGAGGATATGCACGTAAAATGTATTTAAAAATTATCTTTTAAGGAAAAACACCAAAAAACACCAAAAAACACCATATCAAACCAAATTTGACATCCCCAACACCATTTAATAAATAAATTTCATGTATTATAAAATGGCCTTGCATGGTGAAAATTGAACACACATGAAAACCCTTTTTTAAGAAAAATGACAAACAGTCCATTAATCATTTTACCAAACCAAAGTGCATAAAAGGTATAAATTACACATATCATAAAGTGGTTTACACACACCATTAGAAGTAGAAAAAACATTTACATAATCCAATTAAAACGCTTAGGTTACACATTCAATGTTCAACCATTTTCTTAAAAATTCCGAATGGGCCACTTACCAGCAAATCTTTCCAAAACATGTCAAAAACCAATACACATCTCTTTATAAAAAACCCTCTCGGGGAAGCCGTAAAAGGACCCCAAAAGATCACTTTACATGCTTCCTATAATTTAATAAAATTTAATCCTATTAAGAAAAGACTTAAAGAAAAATAATCCTCATAAAAATTCATTCCAAAGAAAAACCCCATACCGTGCCTAACCAGGGGAGACAAAAGAACCATGAAATAATGGATGTCAGAGGAAGAGGGAGGATAAAGAAGAATGAATCTCACTTTGGAAACTAGATAACTCTTATTCTTCCCTTATATCCACACACATATAGTGGAGGAATATCTTGAAACTCATAGGAATGGATCCTTAGGTATGTACTAACTAGGGGAAACAAATTTTGATGAAAAAATATTAAAAAATGAATGATTTATGAATGAATCAAATTATCATTACAAATAAGGACTATTTGAGAAATTTTGAACACATTATCTCCAATACCCAATGTATATGATATTCAAAGAGGGAAAATGTATCCTGGGGGTACACCTATATTTTTTGTCTCTAGTGAGAGGTGGAATTTCCAAAAATATTTAAAAAAATAAATGAGATTTGAACGAAATAAAATAATTTCCTTAAATCATGAAATAGCCTTATAGGTTGGCCCAATGCATGAATAAATCACCCAAATCCAACATGATTATGAGATCCTAAGGTTTCAAAATATATATGTTGGTTTTAATATCTATTTGGAGTCCATGCAAGAAGTGTAATGAGTCAAAAATGTTATAAAATGATGCAGTTATAAAATAAACAAATTTCATTTTTAAATCTAGAAATGGGCTCATGGTTGGCCCAAATCATGAAGTAACCACCCATTTCGCTAAAACTCCCAAACAAGATAGGGGAAACCCATGGTAGGATTATTAGACCTAGATGGTAGTTCAAAACTAAACATTTATCTCATCAAAAACCCAAGGAAAGAATTGGTATTTCCAATGAATCATATCAAAAACAAGTCATGAAAAAATGGGTGTGAGAGTCTAAGATTGAAATGAGTATGATGGTTGAGTTAACATATATCTTTGGATTTGAAATTCCATAAAAACTATAAAGAAATTATATATGTATACATAATTTTATAAAATATTTTCTTATGAAATTTCTATAAGAAAATAATTATATTATTAGTTCTCATATCGGTACCTTCAATACTTTAGATCTTGATGAGGCTGGGAAACTAGTTGATAAAATCATTTTTAGAGGTACACTACTGGATATATGACTATTCCCAACGCTTCTATACCAATGGTTTGTAAAAACCGTTGGTATAGGTTCCCTTTCCCAACAGTTTGGCCAAATCGTTGGGAAAGCCCACTTTGAGGCCACTTTTCCCAACGGTTTGGCCAAACTGTTGGGAAAAGTCTCCTTTGTGACCACCCTTCCCAATGATTTGGCCAAACCGTTGGGAAATCCATAACATTTCCCAATGGTTTGGCCAAACTGTTGGGAAAGGGTCCCCCAAGAATCAACCTTCACCCAGAATGAAATTCCAAACTCAAAATCTATACCAACGGTTGTCAAAACCGTTGGTATAGGTCTATACCAACGGTTTTGACAACCATTGGTATAGATCCTTTGATTTTTTATCAGTTATTCTTACCGAGAACATTATATAAATCAAAATTTAAAATAATTATGAGAATATATATATATATGTTTATGTAATTATGTTCACAAAAGTCATGTTAGGTTAGTGGTTAAGTCGTTCAATGATAAACTAGGGGTCCTGGGATCAAATCCTAGTGGATGGTTTTTTTTTGAAATACATATACCAACGGTTCCATAACCGTTGGTATATCTTTCCATATTACTTATACCAAAAATTTCCAAAACCGTTGGTATAGACCTATCCCAATGGCTTACTTGGAAATGGTTCTCCAAACCGTTGGTATAGGCTATACCAACAGTTTGCCGGCCTATACCAACAGTTCCAAACCATTGGAATAGGTTAGTTTTCCAGTAGTGGTATTATTATAATTTTACTTTATTTAACTTCTTGTTATCCAGATTTAATGTTTTTAGTTTGATTATGTACACTATATCAAGAAAATAAAAAATAATCCCTTCTTAAAGCTGTAAAATAATTTTTTCAATATCTTAAAGGGATAATGGTTTTAAACATTCTCAATTATTATGGAAATGATTTGGAACTAAAATATCTTTTGGTTGCTAACTTTGGTAGATATATAATGGATATGAGAATTATATCCAAAACCTTTCATTTTATAAGTTATTATTTATTTTCTTGGTCTGGTAAGAAACAAAAACCAATAGCACTTTTCACTAATAAAGTAAAATATGTGACAGTTGGAAGTTCATGTGCTCATGTATTGGGGATACAGTACAAACTCACTGACTATGGCATGAGTTTTACTGAAACTCAAATTCTTTTTTGATAAATCAGGTGACATTCATTTTTGTAAAACCCCACCACATAACTCACATGCTAATAACATAGATATACGACACCATTTTATTTGGGATGACTCAATAAATAGAGATATAATTTTTTTTAATTTGTTAGAATGTAAGATTAACTTGATGAAAATTTCACAAAATTCCTTACTTCCAATATATTTTAATATATAGAAAAATATATATGATTGATAAATGTAAGTAATAATTTATATCAACATCATTATTACTCATCTTCTGACATTAATATCCACCTTTTCATAAGGGGAGAACATGTGTTTTATGTTTTTAAAATATTTTAGTTTTTCTATAAAAAAATATAGTATAGTTGGTTTTTATAAAGATTTTATCATAATAAGTCTTCCAAAAATAGAACTTTTAACAAAAAATTTGGATTTATAATTCCAAAAAAAATTATATACCTTATGAGTGTAATAAAATTTCCATACTTATAATTTCATAAAATCTTTTACGAGTTTAAAAATTTCTTAATAATTTTTTATAATCATTTTTTCTAATAAACCTATTGTAATCATATTTAAAACTAGTGTAATATTTTTGTGTTTAAAAACCCAAAAGTAATAGGATATACATACTTATGGATCAATTGTACTATGAAACATACCCTATTATTATTTTGATTTATTTTTCTATATTTCATTACAATAGTTTATAATTAATGTTAATATACTTTGACTTTTACGAACACTATGTTTTATCTCACTGTTTAAAAAAATCCAAATCTAATTCATTTTAAATCTGATAAAACTATTAAAAACATTAAGAGATCCAAATACTATAAAAACATTTTTTAGATAAATCTTGATATTCAGATTATAATGGTTTTAGATCTCAAGAATCGGTTGTCTTATAGAAGATGAACCATCGCCCCTGATTCCTATATAAGGGATGTACCCCCTATGAACCACATTAGTTATCTATATTTTTTTCTCATGAATTCATACTGCCTTCAAATTAGTTAGTCTGAAAATTTTCCTTTTTGTCTCATCAACGGCTTCCGAATCTAAATCCGACGGAATAAAGGATGATTTTTAAAATTGGTTTCTCATCTGGGATAGGTTTTTTGAAGGATCATGGTATAAAAATTATGATTCCACATTTAAGAAGATAATTTTATTAAAATGATAATAATGAGAGTATAAAGAAAGGATGATAAAGAATTCAATTTTTATTATCATAAGGTAGTTCATTAGTTTAATTTTTGTATTCTATTTTTAAAGGAAAATGGTAAGGGAAAATATTTTCATAATGTAAGAGAAGGGTTATAAGTTTTCCTATAGGAAAATTTCTGACATGTTCGGTGTACCATTTGAAAGAGAAGTGTATTTCCCATTTCATAAGTTTTCCAAAACTATAAGAACCTTTTTCATGAAAAATTCTAAAGATTAATTGTTTTTATAATTTAAAATTTTAAGATTGGTTTCACCTTTGACTTTGGATAACAAAGTTGTTGATTTATGGATGCAAGTTTTTCAAATTTTGAGAAAGGGGAATCGAGATACACTGATTCTATCATTTTTTTTCTAGATTATCTTGTTAATGTGAGGAAGATATATATGGTAATTTTTATCTTTTTCATATTAGATAACATCAAAAAATATTCAATCAAATCAATGATTATAATGTTCCACATATTTATAAATAATTTGGTTGTTATGTGCAAGGAGTTTTTTAAGGTCACTAAAAAATCATATCTAGTGATGGAGAAAATTTATTTTATTAGTGAAGATTAAATTCTTGATATGATATTAGTTTTTTATTAAAATTAAATGAAATATTTGAAAAAATTGTTTGATTCTATTTCAGAGTAATATCCCTTAATAAAATTAAATATAGATGATAATAAGAAGGAAATAAAGGTAGAGGCATATCCTAAAAAAATATAAATGCAAATAATATGTTTCATGATGATGTATTTGAAGAAATGATGAAAATTAAGAATTAGAAGAAAAACGAGGAAACTTTGTTTAGAATTTATTTCACTGAGGCTAATGTATTTAAAATCTAGGTTTCTAAAAAGTTAGACTAATAAGCTATGAAAAATAAATTGATGAAATGGTTTCATGAAGATATACTATGTTGATGTTTATTAAAGGGATTAGAAAGAGATTCTAAGATAGAACTTCCAATATCCCACACTGATCATTTTATACTATAATGTCTTTTAGTATTTTAAGAAATATAGTTTTTTAGGACACTATTCCTTATTCTTCTGAGAAAGGATAATAAAGATTTATTATTGATGAATCGGTTCCATTTTTTCATGAATAAAAATATGAATTATAGACAGATGGAAAGATATATCTATGAACAATGAGACAAATTCAATAATATATAGATAAGGATGTTGATGGTGGAGAAAATTAAGGATAAAATTGTGGATATGAAGTTGTAAAATATAAAGAATTTAATGAAGAATTTGAATTAAATGAAGAGAATGAGGAACATAAAGACAATACAAAAGTTGATGGTGAGGAAACTCACTCCGATAAGTTATAATCAGATTCATCATCATAATCATCAACATGTTTACCATCCAAGACCTATAATGATGAATTATATGGAAGAACTCAATTCGAAAAATACTCATCAAAAAAGGAATCGTGATCATCATCTAGGAAACAATATAAAGATAAACTTTCAAAAACCAATGTATTTGGAAAAGAAGAATCATATTAGCATATCGAAATTCTTGAAATTCCAGGTGATAAGTAATTTTCAAAGAAGGATGAGAAGAAATACAAATAATTGGAAGTAAGAACCATCAAAACCAAACCTCCTCAGCCTAAGCCCACACAATCATAATTTATAAGAATGAAAACACAAAAATATTTTGATTATATTTGTCATGTTTTGAGGTGGAATGAAGGAACGATTCCTTAAATCCCAAGGATTGAAGTAAGGAGTCATTTAATTCAAGATAGTAATAATTAGAAATCGGTAACAAAAAAATAATTAACATAATTAGTAATTCAAAATGAAAAATAATTGAAGAATATTGAGGAATATTATTTGACAAAAAATGATCACAAAATCAGACGGTTAAGTGGTTGAACCAGAATAATTAATAACTTAAAACATGATGAGTTGTTTGATTAAGTTAATAAGATTATGTAAGAATCAAAAAGTTCTTTATATAATTTATCATCAGATATAGCTTATATATCTATGTTTTTTGAATAGTTTATATGTGAAACTGATGAACATATTGATGATATAAATGATCTAAAACAAGATATCCAAATTTTTTTGTTATAGATGAGCTGGATGGGATCCTATGAAGTTGATGTGACCTTTTTTCAGTTATTGAAATAAAGGATTTTATTAGGAAGATAAAAGGATTAATACCTAATACAAGACTCAAGAAGAAATAACAGAAATGTGGGAGAAGTACCCCCCATGAGTTCCAAAAGATAAAGAAGTTCTCAAATACTTTTATAATTATATAATGAACATTTTTTTCTTTTATACTACTTATTTGTTTATTGGTAAAGATTTTGTAAAAATTCGAAATTTTTGTCATATATGTGTATTATATTTTTAAACAATTCTGATTTTCTTGAACTTTTTTCAATTTTTAATTGTTATATATTCTTTTATATTTACATGGATGGTTAGTTCGTTCATTATTATTTCGTTTTTTATATTTTTAAACATTTTAAGAAACCTCATATCATTCCTATTCACTTTTGAAAACAAAAAGGGGGGATTTTTTTAGAAAAGGGGATAAATTATTTTTATGGGATAATAATATATTATGTTGGAGATTATTTTATAAAAGGGAATAAAAATGTATCGAAAGGAGAGATTATTTTATTAAGGCATAAATACTATCCTTAAGTGGGAAAAAATTCCTTAGGGGAAGAAGTTTTCTTTATGGAAGAGTGTTTTTAGTACTATAAATAATATTCAACATCATATTCAAAAGATTGAAAAACTATCGGGGATTTATGTTTCTAAAGAGTGTTTGTGAATACGATGATCATAAAAAACAAATCGTTGTAATATTCTCAAGTTATTTTTCCATTTAAGCTATGGTGTTTTTGATTAATAAAAGGCGAAGATTATAATTTTAGAATTAGTAATTTTTTTTCATTCCTTTAGTTTTTCAATTCAAAAAAACTTTCGTAAAATATTTTTACAAAATTTTTATGTCCCAAGTGTTTTAGTATATTTTGGTAGAAAACATTATCTTTTACTATACATTGAGAATATTATAAATAATTATGAATATAAAAATTATAAATATAATTATTATCATTATATTTGGAATGTCTCTAATTAATGAGGCCCACATCTAATACAACTGGGAGTTAGAATTTTTTCATGGCTATCATACTTACAGAAGTATTGAACATCAGACTAATTCTTATTCTAATATATCAGACTGACCCTCTAAAAGATAATCTTATTTACAATCATTATTTCATTCTATCAGACTAAAATAAGTTTATAATTTGAATAAATATAATTATTTATATCATAAAGAATATCTTTAAAATTATAATGGTGTTAGTAAATATGACATTGGACATTTAGTTACAAATGAGCTGCCAATGGCCAGCTGTTTGAGTTCATTGCAACAAATGTGGAAATATGAACATCAGAGCATTGCATATAAATAGTGAGTCCTTTGAAGAGTTTATAGAAGCTGATTTCACTGAAAATGAAGTTTTATGAAGATATATATGTGTGAAATTGTCATTATTAGTCTTTTTAATTCATTAGAGAGTTAGTAGTTCTAAGGAATCTTTCTCACAGGTGATTCCTTATAATCATTTTCATTTGTAATTGCATCTGATCACTATTATGACTGAAGGATTTTGGGGATAGGAATACATTGGATCTGATCCTTCAGATTCAGGGCTTCCAGGGCTAGAAATACATATTACATTCATCTTATTGAGGCGCTTTGGGGATAGTAAGACCAGGTAAATCTGATCATCATATCATGGGATTTCTTGGTAAGGAATGTCAAACCTTTAGAGGAGGTTTATAACTATGGATACCTTTATCCAGGTTATTGAAAACATTAATATTAAGGTTAAAAAATGTAAATATTTTAATTATATATTTTAATTATATCTTACTTTCACATAGTTATTTTATTTCTTGTTTTAACATGTTACCATTCCACTTTTCATGATATAGAAAGTAAGTAATCATACATAGCATTCCATAAAATTTTCTTTTATCATTGGGACTATTATTATGATTAAATTGTTTTAGTATTAATTTATTCCATTATGATTATTAAATTTTAATATAACATAATCAGAATTTTTTCTAGTTCTGATTTGGTGACAACGATAACTGTACCGAATCTAAGTTAGATAATCTTATATTATGTGGTTTGTGTGTATATTAGTTTAAAGAATTTAAACTATGTATTTAAACAAAAATTCCCACTATTATAACTATTGAAAGCATAAGATACTGTTATGATTCTAATTTGATGAACCACATCAATAGGACTTTTTAAATTTAGAGTAAATCATTGCAACACCCCAAACTTACATGGTACGTTTCTCTTTGAATAATAAAATAGCGTGTGTTGTACACAACTTCGAGTTCTAACACACCACAACAAATCAAACTAGCCATTATGAATAGTAATACCCACTTTTTGATTTTTTTTTTAATTTTATATTTCAAAATGGACTTCATTTTTGGATTCATAATATCAAAATTAGCTTAGGGTAATTTTTGGTAATCTTCTGAAAATATTCAATTTCTTGATGAATAGTGAAAAAACTAAGTTAGTGTTTAAAACCAAATTTTTATTTAAATAATTATCTATTTTATTTAAATTTATTTTCGGTCAAAATAGATACATAATTCCCATATAAGTTCATTGTAATTCATTGGAGTCAGTTTATAATAATTTTAGATATATAAAATATTTATTGAACTTTTTACTGTCTTTTACCCACCTCCTAGGAGCATTTTCCAATTTGTATAAAACATAATTTTACCACTTTGATGAGTTGAATTTAAAAATTCTTATATACATGTTTGATATCAGTATGTAAATTTGGTTTAATAAGATGAAAATAATTTTTGGTGGATAAATGTTTTAATTTTATTTACAATGGTAAAAATTAAATACTGTAATTAAGGGTAACAATGAAATTATTATTACCCTAACACATGTACTAATTCTATTTGATAAGTTTTATTCTTCCCAAAACAACCTTAGGAATAAAATATGATCTTTTAGGTCCACTTGGATTAGATTATTACATTTATTATTATTTAATTCAATGAAGAGTTAAGTGTTAAAATCAATGTTTACTAACTAAATCAATTTTAATATAAGGTGATATAAAAGATAAATTCGACTATAAATATTCATTATAAATATAAATATATTTCTTAAATAATAGTATTTTATTTATAATTTTTTTAAATTAAATAATATAATTTATTTACGACACAATGATGATGCAGTAATTAACTTATTAATGAAATATTAAAGGAATTGATATTATAAATACCCAAATAAATGTAACTAGATACTTGTTATGAATTCCACTAATTGTATAGGTTAATATGACATTTTAAGGTTTATTAAATTAATTTTTCATGAAGTAATAATTCTGGTATGAATTTAGAAAAAACAAAACAGAAATTAGTGTCATAATTGATATAAAATTGTTTTTAAAACAAAATATTATATTATTAATTGGAATTTTATTCCTAAAAATATATGGTTCATCCAAAGGGATTAAATACTATTATATATGTCATTAATTAACCACTTTGGGTTTACTTGTATGTTTATAGTAAGTTTATTAACCATATAATATAAAAATACAAAGAGAAATGGAAAATGCCAAAGTATTTAACTAAGAGTTAAATATAAAAGATAAGGTTAATATAGTGACCCAAACCTGTCTAAAACCTATTGGTTGGGTGGTTTTCAACCCATAACAAAATTATCCTTTATATAATTAATTTTTTATCGATTAGAAACTGAACATGATTTTATTATAAAATAATATTTTAATCTTTTCTTAAGGTTCCCCTCATCCATCTTATAAAATGGCACTTCCCCTTCTCTCCAATTCACACCTTCAAATCCATTTGGCTCCACCAACCACTACCCAAATATCATTTCCAATGTCCTCCCTTAATCCTAGAGGCCTTAGTTTGATATGAAATTCATCCTGTGGAGCCCTTTTGATCAAATCAAAAGGAAGAACCCGAAGAAGAGGTAAATATCTCACCACCTCTTTCAAGTTATTTTCTTCTTCCACTTCCACATTATTTTTTGTTTCCATTATAAAATAATAACTTCAGTGTCTTCTATATACTATTATGTTATTATAAAAATGGTACAACCATATTAATTATTTTATCCTTCCTCTGAATAACTTGTCACCATACGTGCGTACGTATGGCTTACCGTCTCTACATCGTGGTGTAGTTGTTATTAAATAATTTATTATTTGGATGGGTATAATAATGATTTATAATTGATTTAAATAATAGATATAACATGTTAATGATTTGGATATATTACATACCATCCGTTTACTTATGATTTTAATTACAAAAGAATGATATTGTCGCTCGTGCGTACGTACGTACGGATTACTGTCTCCACGAACGAGATGAGATTCATTCCCCATTTTAATCATTCAAAAATAATTTTATTGTGATGATTAAAAATAATATCTAAAGAATGTAATATCATTCTGTATATGAATCAAATACACTCTATCAATAATAATCATGGCTTACATAACAAAGCATATAAAGGAAAATGGATCTATTAACAACCAAAATAATGATACTACCAAAATATCATTAAAAAATCAATATTAGAATATCATATATGACAAAATATTAATGTATATTGTTCTTGAATAATTCAATAACTGTTATTTCACCATTATATAGGAGTTTAACCTACCCCTGACCAAAGAAATGTACAAGGTAAGGGTAAATTTTACAATCTATTTATTATCTTAGGTTGTTTTTACATAAGTATCTACTCAGACCTCTTTATCATCCACATCCATGATTCTTTAAAATGTATTCCAAAACATTTGTACTATTTACTAGACTATTTTTTAAATTCATTTTTACCCTTGTTTGACTTTTTATAAATGGGTTGAAAGGAATATTTTCATCGTTTTCCTAGTAAGGTACCTTATGGCCTTTTCAACAAAATTAAGGTAAGAATGTTTTTTTAACTTATACGGCAGGTGCGGCTATTTTCCGTCGTTATAACATCGTCGAAGCTTCCCATACAAGCTTATATAAATATTTTCATAATAATTTTTTTCTTTTAAAATTATATGACATTTAAATGATTTCAATATAGAATGAGATATTTCTCTAAAAAAGATTTTCATTTCATCTATGTCAACATCCTTTGATGTATTTTATCTTTATTTGAAGTTGATTTATTATGATACAAAACTTCTATATTGTGTGGAATGTTTTGTGATATTTTTGACTTTGGATTTGTTATTTTTATACCATACATGGTTTATGATAAAGTATTGACATTTCGTATACTAATTTTAATACAAATGCATATGTTATATTTAAACCTTTTTATATGAGGAATGCATTGGACTTAGTTAGTGACAGGTGGAGCCTGCTATTGCTCGTATATTCATCGGTAGGTCTCATGAGACAAACTAGTCTCTTGGCATAAGTCCTTGAGAAAATCTTTTTTGTAGTCTTGGTACAAGGCCTTGACTATGTGGTTATGAAGTTTGGCATTATGCATTCCATAATTATGAATGCGGCTATTGTTATTGCATTTGACTATTCAACTAGTGGAATATCCATGTGAATAAGTAAACGTCATTATATGATTTTATATTTTCCATTTTATTCTGAAGTTAATGTTTAAAAGGCTTTTTTTTCTAGTATTACATTGCCTTAAATTTTTATGCTCATTTAGGAATGTTTTGCTATATTGTTATCCTTAATGAGAACCTGAGATCACCCCTTTCTATGTT
Source organism: Viscum album (assembly GCA_963277665.1). Taxonomy (NCBI): domain Eukaryota; kingdom Viridiplantae; phylum Streptophyta; class Magnoliopsida; order Santalales; family Viscaceae; genus Viscum; species Viscum album. Next base: position 1,139,518,385 of record OY728159.1, on the reverse strand, counting down.
TCATTTTTCCCAGGATGCGAAAAAGTATATTGTGACTGACCTGCAGGGATAGTCTATGGGATATGAATTTGGCCTATGGAAACTATGTTGTTTTAGTTTTATATTTTATAATGTAATGTAAAACTTATGAATGTATCTTGTATTTCTAAGGCTACTAAACTAGTCAGTCTTTTGAGACTTGATCTGTTGTGATCATTCCAATGTTATGAAATAATGCACCGACTCTGGGTAACTAGGGTTGGGGTGTTACAGTTTGTATCAAGGGAAGTTTAGTACAAAACTTGGAAGCTAGATATAGAAAAAATCTGATTGGGGAACATTATCCTAAGATAGACATTGAGGATTAGTATAGACGAACTTCCTAGATTTTTTTACTGTAGAGATTTTGTGAGTTTTACAAGAAATACATCCCTGTCTGGATATGAGCAGGTAGAGGCGTCTCGGGAATAGATGTACCTAGGGGTAAAACAAAAATACACCACTTTGAGCTAGACTCGAATGGGAACGGGTGCACGACAACGGGCCTTGTTGCACTCTTGGTATCGACACTCTCCGGGGATAAACTTAGGATAATTATCATTTTCTTTATAAACCATTATGAAGTGTTTATGAATATATATTTCCTCAAGGAAATTTTTGTATGATTATGGATTATATCTATAAAATGTTCAATTTATGTTAAATAAGTTATAGGTTTGGAATTATGTATTGTGATTCATAAACTAATCTAGTGTATGCCATTGTTTAGAAATGGCACCCAGTGTAAAGAATGGAAGCTATATCAATGCACAAACTCAATGTAGGAATTTCCCTCCTGCTCAAGATAATTATATTGGAGCTAGTGATACAACTGGTGTTGATCAGCTTATCACTATACTCGGACAACTCACTCAGATTATGAATAATAACCTTACCTGTATGGAGCACCCTGATCCACAACGTGGAGGATAAATGTTATACCACTTAATGAGGAAACAACCACCAACATTCAATGGGAATAAAAATCCATTATTAGCTAAAAATTTGATAAATTCATTAGAGAAAATATTCCAAGCCTTAGGGAGTATCAAAAGGGAAAAAATTTCATGGAAGTTTACCACCTCACAAGAGCTCATGATCATTGGTGGTCATAGATTCAAAATAGAAACAAAGATGATGAAGTATCAAACATGGAATGGAGGAAGCTAAAAGAGAATTTTTTGGAAAAATACTTCTTCATGACCATCGAGCGGATATGGAAAGACAATTTCTGATTCTGAGGAAAAACGAGGATGAGAATGTCGCAAAGTATGAAGATAACTGTACAAGGTTTATAGGGCTTGCTGCAGATTATATATGTAACCCAAAGAGTAAGATTGGTTGATTTTTTGATGGGTTAAAACCATTTCTCTAGGGAGCATTAGTCTCAAAATCCTTCTTTTCATACAAAGATATTGTCTCATGTGCTATCAACACAGAATAGAAATTCTCTAAGTCTTACAACATTAAAGAAAACAAAGATAAGAAGATATTTTCTTAACACTCTGTAAATGGGGAAAAGGGAAGAAGGGAAAATTTGAATATCCATCCTTCAGTAAATGTGGGAAGAAACACCCTGATACATTCCTGAAGGGAATGGGAGTCTATTACAAGTGTGCTGAAAAAGGCCACCAAGCTCATGATTGCAAAGTGAATAAAGAGGACGTCAATGTTGAATGCTACAATTTTAGAGAAAAGGGGTATTAAGAAAATGAATGTCCTATGCGTCAAGGAAACATACCTCAAAAAGGCCAAGGGATCAAGGCCAATCTTATAAGATAACTACTACTAAAGTTGAAGCTCCAAAAGACATGGATGTAGGTAATTTAATAGTTTCCTCATGTTTATCCAATGCTTTATTTGTTTTTGGATCATCGCATTGTTTCATATGTCCCCAGTTTTCTATGAAAATTAGATATTTTCAATTTGACTTAACAAGGGAGTTGTCAGTCAAAACACCTAAGGGAAGTATAATTGCCATAATGTTTTCTAAATCAGTTCCCATTATGGAATATAAATGTTCTTTATCTACTAATCTCATCGTCATACCCATGATTGAATTTGATAAAATCCTTGTAATGGATTGGATTTCAGACCATGATGTGAAAATTTATTGTAAGAAGAAGGATATTACAATTTTTTATGATGATAAAGAGTACCTTATCTTTAGAGCAGAAATGTCTCCACCTCATTCTTATCTAGATCCACCCACAATAGCTCAATTAAATTCAATTATTGGGGAGGAAGAGAACTAAATAACTATGGGTGATGAAATAAATATTCATATAGAGGACGTACCTATTGTGCAAGAATATGTTTATGTGTTTCCAGAAGATTTACCAGGACATCCTCCAGAACGAGAAATTGAGTTTTCCATTGATTTAATTCTTGGATCAAGGCCTATATCGAAGACCCCTTATAGAATGGCCACTATGTAATTAGTTGAAATAAAGAAAAAACTAGAGGAATTGAGTAATAAGGTATTTATTCACCCTAGTGTTTCTCCATTGGGAGCCCCAATTCTTTTTGTTAAGAATAATTATGGATCTATGAGGATGTGCATTGACTAGAGGTAGATCAATGCTATAACAATAAAGAACAAGTATCCCCTACCTCATATTGATGATTAATTAGAAAAACTTCATGGAGATTAGTATTTTTCAAAGATTGACCTTCGATCTGGATATCATCATTTGTGTGTGAAAAATAAAGACATTCGGAAAACAGCATTTCAAACCAGGTATGGGCATTATGAGTTTACAGTAATGCCTTTTTTATTGAGTAATGCACCCTTTGTCTTAATGGATCTAATGAATATAGTTTTCTTGGAATATCTTTATGACATTGTAGTGGTGTTTATTGATAATACTTGGTATACTCCAAAATCTATGAATATCATGACAATCAGTTGCGCATTATTCTAAAGACTCTTAGAAGAAATGAATTATATGGGAAATATAGCAAGTGTGAATTCTGGATTCAGGAGATATCTTTTCATGTTTATATTGTCTCTATGTATGGAATCTCTGTTGATCCTTCAAAGACCAAGGAAATCAAAGAATTTCTAGCACTGATGAGTATAACTAAGGTACGCAATTTTTTTGGTTTAGCAGGTTATTATCATCATTTTGTCCAGAATTTTGCCTGATTGGATAACCCATTAACGAAGCTCACACGTAATGGGGTTAAATTTGTTTGAAAAAATAGTGTGAAGAATGTGTTGAAGAACTGAAGAGAATATTAGTCAATGCTCCTATATTGACTCTACCAATGGGGAATGGTGGGTTTGTTATTTATAGTGATGCATCAAATAAAGGACTTGGTTGTGTCCTTATACAGAATGATAGAGTTATTTCCTCTGCATTACGATAGCTAAAAATTAATGAGAAAAACTATCCTACTCATGATCATGAGTTAGCAGCTATAATCTTTGCTTTGAAGATATTGAGACATTATCTCTATGGTGAAAAATCTGAGATATATACCTATCACAAGAGTTGGAAGTATATTTTCTCACAAAAAGAACTCAACATGAGGCAATGCAGTCGGCTTGAAATAATCAAGGATTATGATTTCACCATACACTACTACATAGGGAAGGAAAATAAGGTAGCAGATTCTTTGATTAGAAAGGATCCTAGAGTTCTGAACAAGATGAGAGTTGAGAAGATTCCTATATACAAGGATCTAGTAAAGTTAGACATGGGGATAACCATGGAAGGTGACACATCAACACTTTTTCAAATGGTTTCCAAAACATATTTAATAGAAAGGATAAAGAGTTCTCAGACTGATGATGAAGAGTTTCAAAATATGATTAAAGCTATGAAAGAAGGGAGATTGAGTGACTTTGTGTATGAAGATGGAATTTTGAAATTTGGGAAGAGACTTTGTGTTCCCGATATACCTGAACTAAAAACGGGTTTGTTGGATAATGCTCATAACTCCAATTTCTCTATACACCTTGGTAGCCCTAAGATGTATAGAGATTTGAAAGAACAATTTTGGTGGGACAATATGAAGATGAAGATTGCTGATTTTGTGTCAGGATTTATGGTTTGTCAACAAGTGAAAGCTGGAAGGAAAAATCCTGGAGAAGTCATGCAACCTCTTCTCATACCTCAGTGGAAATGGGATATTATTATGATGGAATTTTCATGGGACTAGCTCCTATAAGGAGTGATGAAATATGGGTCATTGTTCATCGTCTTACCAAGTCAGAACATTTTATTTCTATAAGAGAAGATTAAACACTTGAATGTCCAGCAATACTATATATTAATGAAGTTGTGATACTTCATGGAGTACCCTTATCAATTGTTTCTGATTGTGATCCACGTTTTACATCAAGATTCTGGAAAAGTCTTCAGAAATCCCTAGATACTGAACTTTGTTTGAGCACTGCCTACCACCCCCAAACTGATGGACAATCAGAACTAACTATTAAAACCTCAGAAGACATGTTGAGATCATGCTCACTTGATTTTCAATGTATGTGGGATCAATATTTACCTATGGTAGAATTTTACTGTAACAATAGATTCCATTCAAGTATTTAGATGGCACCATATGAAGTGTTATATGGAAAGAGATATCACACACCAACCTGTTGGGATGATGTTGGTGACAGAAAACTCATAGGCCCAGAACTTTTGGAGGAAATGATCGAAAAGGTTAAGGTAATCCAATCCCACATCAAAGAAGCTCAAAGTAGGTAGAAGAGCTACGCCGATAACCAAGAGAAGGATTTCGAATTTCAGGTAGGATATCATGTTTTCATGATGATATCTCCATGGAAGGGTGTTATACATTTCAGTAAGAAGGGAAAATTAATTCCCATGTACATTGGACCTTTCGAAATTCTAGAATGAATTGGGGCTATAGCTTACCATTTGGAAATGCCTCCAAGTCTCTCCAAAGTTCACGATGTGTTTTACGTATCACTATTGAGAAAATGCATGCCTGACCCAACACATGTACTCGCCAATGAATAATTAGAATTAGAATCTGACTTGTCTTATTGCAAAGTTCCTATCAAGGGTCTTGATACCATATAAAAATTGATTAGAAACTGGACGAATTGTCTGGTAAAAGTTATATGGAGAAACCATAAGATGGAAGAGGCAACGTGGGATCCCGAAGATCTTATGATGAAGAACCACCAGTGTATTTTTATTCAGTAATATTTTAGAAATTTTGAGGATGAAATTAATTGAAGTATGGGAGAATGTAGCACCCCAATCTTTCATAGTATGCTTCTCTTTGAATAATACAACAGTGTGTGTTATACGCAACTTCAAGTTCTAATAGACCAAAACCAATCAAACTATCTGTTATGAATAGTAATACCCACCTTTTTAAAATTTATAAATTTAATATTTCAAAATGGACTTTATTTTTGGATTCAGAATATCAAAATTAGCTTAGGGTGAATTTTTGGTATTTTCTTGAAAACTTTCAATTTTTGATGAATAATGAGTAACACTAAGTTATTGTCTAAAACCGATTTTTTAATTAAATAATTATTTATTATATTTAAATTTATTTTAGTTCAAAATAGATTTATAATACCTATATATGTTCAATATAATTTATTGGAGTTAGTTTATAATAATTGAAGATATATATAAATTTTATTGACCTTTTTAGAGTCTTTTACCCACCTCCTGGGAGCATTTTCCAATTTGTATAAAACTTAATTTTACCGCTTCTGTGAGTTGAATTTCAAAAATCTAAAAGACGCTGTTGATATCAATAAGTAAAATTTTGTTCAATAAGATGAAAATAATTTTTGGTTAATAGTAACTTTTTACTTTTATTTACCACGGTTAAAAGTAAATAGTGTAATTAAGGGTAAAAATGATAGTATTATTACCATAACACATGTATTAATTCTATTGGATAAGTGTTATTTGACCAAAAACAACCTTACGAATAAAATATGATCCTTTAGGCCCACATGGATTATATTAGGACTTTTATTATTATTTAATTCCAAGAAAAGTTAAAAGTGATAAAAATCAATGTTTAATAACTAAAACATTTTTAATATAGAGTTATACAAAAGATAAATTCGACTATAAATATTCATTATAAATATAAAACCATTTACTTCATAATGGTATTTTATTTATAATTTTTAGACATTAAATAATTTAATTTATTTACGACACAATAATGATGCATTAATTACCTTATTAATGAAATATTAAAATAATTGATATTATAAATACCCAAATAAATGTAACATGAGACTTTTTATAAATTCGACTAATTTTCTAGTTTAATATGACATTTTAGGGTTGATTGAATGAAATATTTTCATTTTTATAATGCTTTTATGAATTTAGAAAAAACATAATACAAAATAGTGTCAAAATTGACATAAAAGAGTTTTAAAAAAATTATATTATTAATTTGTATTTTATTCAAAATAATATAAGGTTTGGCCAAAGGGACTAAATAGTATTATATTTTTAATTAATTTACCACTTGGGGTTTTCATGGATTTTTATAGTATGTTTATTAACCATATAATAATAAAAAACAATGAGACACGGTAAATGTCAAACTATTTAACTAAGAGTTAAATATAAATGATAAAGTGAATATAGTGACCCAAACAAGTATAAAACCAGTTGGTTGAGTGATTTTAGACCCATACCCACCTTATCTTTTAAATAATTTATTTTAGAACTATTAGAAACCGAACATGAATTTATTATAAAATAATATTTCAATCTTTTCCTAAGGTACCTCTCACCCCTCTTATAAAAGGGCACTTCCCCTTCTATAAAATTCACACCTTCAACGCCATTTAGCTCGGCCACCCCCTGCCCAAATATCATCTCCACGGTCCTCCCTTCATCCTAGAGTGCTTATTTTAATCTGAAATCCAACCTAAGGAGCCGTTTTGATCAAATCAAAAGGAAGAACCTGAATAAGTTGTAAATATCTCACCACCTCTTTCAAGTTATTTTATTCTTCCCCTTCCTCTTTCTTTTTTGTTTCCATTATAAAATAATAAATCAAGTATCTTCTATATACTATGATGTTATTATAAAAATTATACAACCATATTCATTATGTTATCTGTTCTAAAAATGACATGTCACCATACGTGCGTACGTATGACTTACTGTCTCCACATCATGGTGCAGTTATTATTCAATACATTATTTTTGGGATGGGTATAATAATGATGTATAATTGATGTAAATAATAGATATAACATGTTAATGATTATTTATATATGACATACCATCCATTTACTTATGGTTTTAATTACTAAATAATGATATTGTCGCTCGTGCGTACGTATGGATTACTGTCTTCACGAACGCGATGAGATCCATTCCCCATCTTAATCATTCAAGAATAATTTTCACGTGATGATTAAAAATAATATTTAAAGAACATAATATCATTCTGTATATGAATAAAACACACTCTATCCATAACAATCATGACTTACGTTACTAAGCATATAAAGGAAAATGAATCAGTTAACAACCGAAACAATGATACTACTAAAATATCATGGACAAATCAATATTGGAAGATCATATATGGTGTCATTTTAATATATATGGTTCTTTTATAATTTAATAACAGTTATTTCACAATTATACATGAGTTTAACCTACACTCGACCATGTAATAGTACAAGGTAAGGGTTAATTTTACAATATCTTTATTATCCGAGGCCGTTTTTACATTAGTATCTACTGGGACCTCTTTATCATCAACATCCGTGTTTCATAAAATTGTATTACAAAACATTTGTACTATTTATTAGACTATGTTTTAAAGTCATTTATACCATTTTTAAATTTTTATAAATGGGTTGAAAGGCATCTTTTTGTTTTTTTTCAAACAAGGTACCTTATGACCTTCTCGAAAAAATTATGGTAAGAATGGTTTTTTTAACATATAAAGCAGGTGAAGCTATTGTTTGTCATTATAACATCATAGAAGATTCCCTTACAAGCTTATATGAATATTTTCAAAATAAATGTTTTCTTTTATAATTTTGTGACTTTTAAAATATTTCAAAATATAAAGAGATACTTCTCTAAAAAAGTTTTTGATTTCATCTATGTCAACATCCATTGATGTATTTTAAGTTTATTTGATGTTGATTTGTTATGATACAAAACATCCATATTGTATTGAAGGTTTTTTATATGTTTAATTGTGGATGTGTTATGTTAATACAATTCATGGTTTATGGATAAATTATTGACATTTTGTATGCTAGTTTTAATATGAATGTAAATGTTATGTTTAAGCCTTTTAATATGAGGAATTAATTTGACTCAGTAAGTGACAGGTGGAGCCCACTATAGATCCTCGATGCATCGGTAGGTCTCATGAGACAAACTAGTGTCTTGGCATAAGGCCTTGACCAAATCTTATTTTTAGTCATGGAACAAGGCCTTGACTATGTGGTTATGAAATCTGGCATTATGAATTCCATCATTATGAAATTAACTATTGATATTGCATTTGATTATTCGACTAGTAGAATATCTATGTGAATAAGTAAATGGAAATATTTAATTTTATCTTTTCCATATTATGCGGAAGTTAAAGTTTAAAAGGATTTTGTTCTAGTCTTAAATTGCCTTAAATGTTTATTCTTATTTATGGAAGTTTTCGCTATATCGTTATTCATACTGAGCACCTGATCTCACCCCTTTCTATGTTTTATAATTCCCAGGATGCGAAGAAGTATATTATTATTGATCTATAGGGATAGTATATGGGATATGAGTGTGGACTAGGGAGACTATGTTGTTGTAGTTTTTCAATTTATAATGTAATGTAAAACATATGAATGTATCTAGTATTTCCAAGGCTACTCAACTAATCGGTCTTTCAAGACGTGATCTTTTGTGATCATACCAAAGTTATGTAAAAATGCACCGTCTTTGGGTAACTAGGGTCAGGGCATTACAATCATAATTTTCAATCTCATGCAGTGGTCATTCTATGAATTAGGAAGAAAATTATAATTCCAAGGGATGGATAATATCAAGGATATTTTTTTGTATGTGGAATGGGGACCGGTTTAATTGTTAGTTACATAGGGTAGTGGTAATATAGGGTCGCGGTGGCCAGATGCAGAATTTAAGTACTGTGTAGTAGTTTGTGTCACACCCTATGTAGGTTATTCTATGAATATTCTTGGTTGAGGGAGGCTCATCTACCCCCAAATACATTGGACCATGATGGTATCTGATGATGAGGCTTCATTCCATTCTGTGGTTAATTTCTATTTAAAAGAATTTTTGCGGAGTACAATGTTCTGTGACCAAAACCACATGATGGATTTTTTTTGGAAAAAGGATCCATTTTCATTGTTAACCTCCTAGTCACACCGTGAATGAGGACTTGGTTTACATTTTATGTGGGGAAAATATATTTTAATTTACCAGAAAATCCGTATAATTTTTTTATTTATATGCAATTATTACGTCATCACAAAATCTGACGGCGCACGATTCCGATGGCCCGGAGTGCCTAGAATGATCCGTCAAAGTTTTGTTACGCTTTAATTAGCATGTGTAAGCAGTTTTCCTGAAAAAGTGGAGTAAATATTAAACAGTTACCCCAATCAAAAATCTTAGGGCACCATAGCATTTAGAATGGCGGGTTTACCATAGGCGTGACTTATGTTTGGTCGGTACGGGCCTCCTACGAGAAAACCCAAAATGTGGCATAATCATAAATAAAATAATTAAATAAATTGTGTTATTTTTCAAATTCTTATAACTAACAAATGGTAGCTCATATTGAAAATCTGAGACCACCACTAAACTCACGATGGAATTCTTTATTTAAGAAGAAACTAACTTTGGCTGGTGCGGGCCACCAGTGAATGTTAGTTTATGGCCGTGAATAAAATAATTAATTGAAAATTATTTTATTGTAAAATCTATAACTTTTAAATGGTAAATCGGATTAAAAATCTGAGAGTACTGATGGGTTATTTGGGGCGTTTTTCACTTGGGAAAATCCTAACCTCGACTAGCGTGGGTCAAGGGTGACTGTTTATAATTTTTCTAACTTTTTTTCAGGTACGCTCAGTAAACGCACAAGCGGTGTTGTGTAACTTTTGATCCAGTGCTCGGAATTGAAATATGAGGATAATGTTGAACTCGTAGCGCCGATATTAGCATAAAGATACCTTCACCTCGATGGTAATTGTTTGAGGGTGGAAGTTAGTTTTTGGGTTTTTTCATGAATGAATAGAATAAAAATAAAATTTTACAACATTTTATTTTTATTTTATTTGTTAAAACCTCCATGTAAAAGATGGGAAGTGGGGACCTCCATACCATAACCTCCCATGAGAGGTTATGCTGGTGGGGACCACCCGAGCATAACCTCCCATGAGAGGTTAAGGTGGTGGGGACCACACGAGGCCTAAACCTCTTCAACTCCCACATTAATGTTGAGGAGCCTTTTGTGCTTCCTTCACATTAATTATGCCAACCCTTCCCCACATAATTATGCCAACACACCACATTAATTTATCCAATTTGAATTTTAATCCAACAAACTAAATACTAGATATCATAATATATTATTTTGGGGCTACCTATTCTTTTTGGTGGAATTGGGAGAGGAGAGAGATTTGGGAGAAATAAAGTTCACCAACGAAGAACTTCACATCCAAACGAAGAATGCTCTGCCAACGAAGAACACTGACCTCGACTTCAACAATATACCTCAAGACATCCTCATGCATGGGACATCATCAATCGATGGTCATCTTTCCCTCCCCAATGATGTCATCTCCTCCCCCATGATCTCCATCAACAAAGAACCCTAGGTAAGGGTTTCTTTGGGTGTGAATATTTTTCCTTATTTCTTTTCTTGGTTTCTTTTGGGGGTTGGAACAATCATTGCGGGAGGTTGTAAAGTTTGACATTCTTCATTCTTTTTTAGGTTGATCCATTTGATACATCCTTAACGTGGAGGGTACGGTCCAGAAAAACATGGACCTACCCCTCTGCAAATCTTGTGACAATTTATGGAGTTGAACGCGATGAAGGCAACTGTGCAACGACACCGCCCCACAACCACTGCCGCCTAGAGACCTCCGCAACTCCCGGCTCCGCCGTCTGCCACCGCCAGACCCCCATTGTAACGACCCAAAGTTTTTCAATTGAAATTTCCTTATTATATTTATGTCATAAAATTACATGAAATCACAAAATAATGAACTACTAAGTGATAAGTGACCTTTAAACATAAGTTTATCACTTCTGTGTTTGGAATTTTAAAAATCTGACATATACGGTTATGTTCAAGATGATTTTCGGAGTCTAATGAAACAAAAACAATTTTTGGTGAATATTGAACTAACCTTATGAATAGTAACATACCCTTATGAATAGTTATGAATATTAAATCATCCAACATAAGAGTAACATTACCTATGAATAATTAAATAAAATTTAGACATCTTAGAAAGTGACAATTTGACCTTAGTAAACGTTCTGGTATTTTGTAAGTCATAAATAATTAATTATAACTAATTAATTAATTTAAAAGAAAATATATTTTCTTAAAATGTGTTCAATAATTATAAAATCAATGTCTTATAGTTTTTAGATAATTTTATAAGACCCTACATAATTTTTGAAAGCACAATAAAATCAGTTGTAATCTTAAAAACTGTTTGTTTCTACAAATTATGATTTTAATTAAATATTAAATTAATAATATTTAAAAAATTATTTTTGAAAAATGTACTTCATTTTTGGATTCTACACGTCAATAAATGGTAGGGGTAAATTTTTGGGATTTTTTAAAGATACTTGAATTTTTGATGAATAGTAGAATTCAATAATTTACAATAAATGCTAAATAATCGATTAATTGAGTCATCAATGACGCTCTGCTGATGTAAGACCACTTGTTTCGGGATCACATGATAAAATTACTATTCTTGATCATTCAATACTCACTATACCTTTAATTAGGGGGAATTAATAAACTAATGAATTTTATATTCTGGAAACCCCTCTCCCCTCCACTATAAAAACCACCCTTCACACCCTCATTCCCTCACACCTCTCAAGCTCCAAGCCTTCTCTAAACTCTGAAAAAACATCCTCCCTATCCCCTCTCCCATGTACAAGATCTGATGGTCTCAAAAAATACCAATCCTATCTTCTTTAAGGAGAATCTCAAGAGGAGGATTTAAGAGGTAATTTCTCTCCCTCTTCTCCTTTAATTTCTTTTCAAGTTCAAGTTCATTTTTTGACCTCTCCCCACCTATCTTCATAAAAATGGTATTTTAACTCCATTATTATACATATAATTTAATTTTATGATTATAATGAGATATTATATCATCCAACCCCCTTTCCATCTTCCTTTTATTTTATTAAAGAGAGCGTTGTTTGTGAGGTGTTAATTTATCACCTTCAAGAACGAAATGCTTTAATCTTCCATTTATACCTTCATATCTGTTCATGAAACCATTTTTATTGTTGAACAAGAATATATTATATGTATTATGTATTATTTTAAGTTCTTTAAATAACCTATGGCCATATTACTATGTGATATGTTAAAACAAGTTCGTTGTGATCCAAAAACCGCCCAAATTGACCCAAATAACCATCATTTAATTCTTATCTAATGATTAATTCACATGGATATAATATAATTAATTTTAAGATAATTTAAACTCCTTTAATATCATTATTGACATGTAATATCATTTCTGGATGTTTACTCATGTTCTATCTAAACTTCAATTTAAGAATACAAATGAACCACCCAAGAAAAACCATAAAAACGAACATCCCCGAACAATGTTTTTAAACTCTATAAGTCATCCAAAGGAACATAATATGAAATAATGAAACCAGAATGAACCCTATTAATTTACACATTGTTCTTGATTTCTAATTAATGAATATAATGTCATTATACAGGACATCAAAGAGAAGGAAGCATGCAGATACAAGGTAAGGGGAAATTCTCGAACCCAACATTCATCCTTTGGGTTATCTCTCTTTCACTCCATTTTTGATGTGGTTACTCCTAAAGAATCATTTGTTCATAATTATCTTTCCTTTTCTAAGATATAAATTTTTACCACTATTTTTTATGTCAAACAAAATGTTTTTCAAAAGAAATCTTCTTTCAAGAACACACCTTTTAGTTCTCATTCAAGATTTACGGTTCTTGTATCAAGTATGTTATTACATCTTTATTTTTGGAACCCAAAGATTAAGAATGTTTTATTATGAGATGAAACCCATTCCTTTTCATGGGTTAGTTATGTTAATTTATGTTATATTTTCATTTTGGAATGCATGATAATGATAATGTTATAATGTGACGGGTGCACCCAGAATTATATAGCGCAATATGAATGTTTAAATGTGACGAGTGCACCCAGAATTATATAGTGCTCCAGTGCATTGAGTAAAGTGATTGATATCATGATTAAATGTGAAATGTTGTGTGAAGAAGATTCTATCTTGGTTCAAAAGTATGTGTGGTAGTTAACCACAAAAACATGATGTTTAATTTTTATGCATTGCCACATTTCAAGTATTTTATTTATGCTCCTCTCATGTTCATGATCATTTTTCTATGTTATGATTATGCTCACCCCATGATATATTGTTCTTACCAATCCTCTTACTAGGATTCTAGATCACCCCTTTTTATTTATATCCTCATGTGGCTACATGTACTAAGGAGAGGACAAGTTACACTTAGAATCTAGAGAAGAAGAAATTAAATAAATGATTATACATGATGTTGTATTTGTTATGTGTGGTCCTAGTTTTACCAAGACACTAAACCTTTGGATCATCTATGTGTAATAATATTATGTTGTTTATCTTTGAAATGATGTAATAGTAATTTAAGAAAATTCAAGGTCTCTATAGTTGTTATCAATGGCAAGGTTTAGTTAATTTGGGAATTAGGATTAGTAAACCCTAGGGAAAACCTACAACATGAGACTAAGTACAAATATGCACACAAGAGTATTTACCTAGGGATCCCATATGTTATGTTTTTGGTATAAATTGTTTAAATGAATAATTTATTAATGAATGTTTTACTTATGTTTTGTTCTAACCTTTTCTATTTTAGAAAATGGTGGGAACCAGGAGAAATCAGGCCAACAAATCTTGAGAGGGCCAATGAAACTATTGCCCTAATGAGTTCCCCAATGATTTGGGAGGTGGAGTTCATAAAATCATGTAGATGCTTACCCAATTATCTCAGGTTATGAATAATAACCATAATAATGGGGATCTAACTCCTTCACCAAAGAGGGAGCAACTTTCTATCGAATGTTTTATGCAAAAATGACCACCGACGTTTTGTGGATCTTCTGATCCACTAGTTGCGAAACAGTTGGTCAACTACATAGAGAAGATCTTTTCTATGTTTCATTGTTCTGAGATGGAGAATGTGACTCTAGCCATTTATCATCTAGATTGAGAAGTCGGTCAATGGTGGGCTTTGATTGAGAACACCAAGCCAAGGGAGGAAATTGAAGATATGGAATGGGAAGACATTAAGATAATGTTTCTTAATAAGTATTTCCCCCAAACTCTTCACACGAATATGGAGAGAGAATTCATAGAGATCAAGAAAAAGATGGAGAATCTGTCACAACTTATGAAGAGAATTTCTCAAGGCTCGTAAGGTATGCTTAGGGTTTTGTAATCAACAATGATAACAAAATAGATAGATTCGTTAGTGGATTAAAACCACACCTTCAAAAGGCTCTGGCAATTTGAGACTTTGGGAGTTATGAAGAAGTTGTTCGGTGTGATCTCAAAGTAGAGATGGAGTTTGGCGAATGGTCCCATGGATATGGGGATAAGAAACGAAAGATGGATTTTCAATCTGGTGGATCTAATGATAAAGGTGGGAAGAAAAATCAATGACCCAGATGAAAAAAATGTTGGAAGTTGCACAATGGGAACTGCATCAAAGGGATGGGGAAATGCTTCAAGTGTGGGAAAGAAGGACACCATGCTCAAGAGTGTCGAAAAGAAACGAATAGGAAGGAGAATGTAACCGATGAAAGGAGATAACCACTCATGGTTAAATGTTACAACTGTAGGGAGCTAGGGCACTATGTAAACCAGTGCACTAAACCTCGAGTTCTCAAGGGTAATCAACATCAACAACCACCAAAGCCAAAGGATCAAGGGAAGGATTATGCCATCATTACTGTGGAGGTGGAGCATGATAATGAAGTCATACAAGGTAAACTTCTTATTCACTCAGGAGTGGAAATGGTCTTATTTAATTTTGGTTCTATGAATTCCTTTAAATCATGAATGTTTTCTAGAACTATAGAATCGAAGCGTCCAAACCATGAAGTATAGATATCTATAAAAACACCAAGTGGTGAAATCATTGCAACCCAAGTGTTTGAATCTTCTCCTATTGGCGTATGTGGGAATATTCCTCCGAAAAATCTCGTAATACTTCCCTTGGTGGAATTCAACGCTATAATAAGAATGGAATGGCTCTCGTTATATAGATCTCATATCAACTGTCGGGAAAAGGAAATATCATTTCATATTATGAACCATCCCATGCTCCTCTACAAATGCAAGGAAGATCATGAATCTCCTTTGAAAAATCCTTCAATGGTGTGGGTTTTGATTCCCTATGAAGAAGAATACCTCTCTCAAATTGTTAATTCGAAGGAAAGTTCCAACCATGAGGAAATTCTCATCGTGAGGGAATACAACGATGTATTTCTCGAAGAGTTACCCGGAATTCCCCCGGATTGTGAGGTAGAGTTCTCAATTGAACTCATACCCGGAGCTACTCCTATATCGAAGTGCCCCTATAGGATGGCTCCTATCGAACTGGAGGAGTTTAAGAAGCAGCTATAAGAGCATCTGGACAAAGGGTTCATATCACCTAGTGCATCAACTTGGGGTGCACTAAGGATATTTGTCAAGAAGGAGGATGGAACAATGCATCTGTGTATCTATTATCGGGAACTCAACAAGATCACCATTAAGAACAAGTATCCCCTCCCAAAGATTGATGACTTGTTCGACCAGTTAAGAGGAGATCAATACTTCTCAAATGTGGATCTTCATTCTGGATATCATCAGGTAAAGGTGAAGAAGGAATATATTCATAAGACTGCATTCCGAAAAAGGTATGGGCACTATGAGTTTTTGGTGATGCCCTTTTGACTTACTAATTCCCCTGCAATCTTCATGGATTTTATTAATAGAGTCTTTAGACATTACCTCGAAAAAATTTTGGTGGTGTTTATCGATGATATTCTCATCTACTCCAAGATCAAGGAGGAACATGATGAACATCTAAGACTTGTGTTGGAGACATTGAGAATGGAGAAGTTGTACTCCAAGTTCAGATGGTGTGACTTTTGGATGAATCAATTCACATTTTTGGGACATGTGATCATAAGTGAAGTAATTTCTGTGGATCCTTCAAAGACAAAGGAGATTGAGGAATGGCCCAGGCCCTCTAGTGTCATAGAAATCTATAGTTATCTTGGATTAGCTGGGTACTACCAACGTTTTTTGAGAAACTTCTCAAGATTGGCAAGCCCGCTAACTATGTTAACAAGGATAGGGTTAAAGTATGTCTGGATGGAAGAATGTGAGGGAAGCTTCAAGGAGCTAAAGAGAAGGCTGATCTCTGCACCACTACTCACACTATCGAAAAGTGGATAAAGTTATGTGATATACTGTGATGCTTAAAAGAAAGGCTTCAGTTGTGTACTCTTGAAAAATGACAATGTGATAGCCTACGCCTCAAGAAAGTTAAATATCCATGAGCAGAACTATCCGACGCATGATCTAGAGCTTGTAGCCGTGATTTTTGCCTTGAAAATATGGCGGCACTACCATTATGGTGAGAAGTCTAACATATACACCGACCACAAGAGCCTAAAGTATATATTCACCCGAAAGGAGGTCAAAATGGGTCAAATGATATGGTTAGAGCTAATCAATGATTACGATTGCTCTATTAACTATCATCCTGGAATGGTGAACAAGGTAGTTGTTGCTCTAAGCCGAAAAGAACCCGCTACTCTATCCATGTTACGGATTGAGAAAGACTCTATCTTCATGGATATGCAAAGAATGGATTTGGAAATCATAAGGGCAGGGGATACATCCTACCTTTCCCAAATTATTGTGCAACCATTTATCCAGGGAACGATTAGGGATGCACAAAGGGATGATGTGGAGATACAAAAGAGGGTGAATGCAGTAAAGGAAGGGAAGCTGCAAGAGTTCCATATCGACGATGATGATGTGATTCAGTTTGGAATGCGGCTTTGTGTGCCTTCATCACCCGGTATAAAGAAGGATCTTTTGGATAATGAACTTAGCTCAACATTCTTTATCCATCATGGGAGTACCAAGATGTACCGTGATCTCTAAGAACACTTCTAGTGGGATAACATGAAGAAGGAGATTGCAGAATATATATGAAGGTGCTTGGTATGTTAGCAAGTTAAAGTTGAGCGAAAAAAGTACAAAGGTATGATGCACCCATTGCCTATACCCATGTGGAAATGGGAAAATGTTACTATGGAATTTGTGACAGGTCTCCTGAAGACGTCAATGAGAAATAATGCGATATGGGTTTTGGTTGACCGACTCACCAAGACTACCCATTTTATTGCTATTCGGGAAGACCTCTCTCTTGAAAAACTTGCAACGATATATGTGAAGGAAGTGGTGAGACTGAACGGTGTTCCACTCTCAATTGCCTATGACCGTGATCCAAGGTTCACATCTAAGTTCTGTAGGAGCCTTCAACAAGCATTGAGTACTGAATTAAATTTCAACACGACCTATCACCCCCAAACGGATGGCCAATCTGAAAGGACTATTAATACGCTTGAAGATATGGTAAGAGCTTGCTATCTTGAATTCAAAGGTGGATGGGATCAACATCTCCCATTGTTTGAGTTCTTAAACAACAATAGCTTCCACTCGAGTATTTAGATGGCTCCGTATGAAGCTCTTTATGGGAAGCGATGTAAAACTCAAAACTGTTGGGATGAAGTTGGAGAAAATAAAGCTACTTGGGCCCGATCTTGTTCAATAGATGACAGATAAGGTTAAAGTCATCCCAAAACACATCAAAGCTGCTCAAATTAGGAAAAAGAGCTATGCTGACAACTATCAAAGGGAATTGGAGTTCGTCGTTTGAGATAAATTCTTCCTTCGAATATCTCTATAGAAGAGTGTCATGTGATTCAAGAAGAAAGGGAAGCTAAGCCCAAGGTATACCTACCCCTTTGAGATCCTTGACCCCATAGGAGTCATGGCCTATCATCTTTCACTTCCACCAAATATGGGTCATGTTCATGATGTGTTTCATGTATCACTACTGAGGAAGTATATACCAGACCCCTCACATGTACTAAACTCAGAGGTGGTGTAGCTGTAAGAAGATATCTCCTATGAGGAGCATCCAATAAAGATTCTGGATCAGAGAGATAAGGTTCTACGCAACAAGAAAACCCATCTTGTAAATTTGTTGCGGAGGAACCATATGTTTGAGGAAGCAACTTGGGAACTAGAAGAATCAATGAAAGAGAAACACCCTCCCATGTTTGTGTAAAGTGAAATTTCGGTGGTGAAATTTCTTAATGGGGGAAGAATGTAACGACCCAAAGTATTTCAATGGAAATTCCCCTCTTATATTTATTTCATAAAATAACATGAAATCACAACATAATGAACTAATAAGTGATAAGTGTCCTTTAAACATAAGTTTGTCACTTCTGTGTTTCGAATTTTGAGAATCTAACATACACGGTTATATTCAAGATGATTTTTGGAGTCTAATGAAACAAAAATAATATATGGTGAATAGTGACCTACCCTTATGAATAGTAACATACCCTTATGAATAGTTATGAATAGTAAATCATCCAACATAAGAGTAACATTACCTATGAATAATTAAATAAAATTTTGACATCTTAGAAAGTGATAATTTGACCATAGTAAAAGTTTTTTTTGTAAGTCATAAATAAATAATTATAATTAATTAATTAATTTAAAAGAAAATTTATTTTCTTAAAATGGGTTCAATAATTATCAAATAAATGTCTTATAGTTTTTAGATAATTTTATAAGACCCTACGTAATTTTTGAAATCACTATAAAATCAGTTTTAATCTTAAAAATTGTTTTTTTTGTAAATTATTATTTTAATTAAATATTTAATTAATAATATTTAGAAAATTATTTCTGAAAAATGGACTTCATTTTTGGATTCTACACATCAAAAAATGGTAGGGGTAAATTTTTGGGATTTTTCTGAGATACTTGATTTTTTGATGAATAGTAGAATCCGATAATTTACAATAAATGCTAAATAATGGATTAATTGAGTCATCGATGATGCTCTGCTGATGTAAGACCACTTGGTTCAGGATCATAAGATAACATTACTATTCATGGTCATTCAAGACTCACTATTCCTTGTCTTAGGAGAAATTAATAAACTAATGAATTTTATATTAAGGAAACCCCCCTCCCCTCCCCTATAAAACCCACCCTTCACATCTTCATTCCCTCACACCTCTCAAGCTCCATGCCTTCTCTAAAATCTGACCAAACATCCTTACTATCCCATCTCACAGGATCTGATGGTCTCAACAAAAGACCAATCCTAGCTTCCTTAAGGATAATCTCAGGAGGAGGGTTTAAGAGGTAATTTCTCTCCATCTTCTCCTTTAATTTCTTTTCAGGTTCAAGTTCATTTCTTGACCTCTCTCCACCTATCTTCATCCAAATGGTATTGTAACTTTATTATTATACATATAATGTAATTTTATTATTATAATGGGATATTATATCATCCAACCCCCTTTCCCTCTTCTTTTTATTTTATTAAAGGGAGTGTTGTTCGTGAGATGTTAATTTATCACCTTCAAGAACGACATGCTTTCTTCTTCCATTTCTACCTTCAGATCTGGTCATGAAACCATTTTTATGGTTGAACCAGAATATTTTATATGTATTATATTCTATTTAAATTTCTGGAAATAACCTATGGACATATTACAATGTGATATGTTAAAACAAGTTTGTTGTGATCCAAAAACTACCCAAATTGACCCAAATAACTATCATTTAATTATTATCTATTGATTCATCCACATGGATCTAATATAATTAAATATAAGATCATTAAAAGTACTTTAATATAATTAATGACTTTTAATATCATTTCTAGATGTTTACTCTTTTTCTACCAAAACTTCAATTTAAGAATACAAGTAAACCACCCAAGAAAAACCCTAAAAACTAACATCCCAGAAAAATGTTTTTAAACTCTATAAGTCATACAAAAGAAAATAATATGACCTAATGAAACCATAATGAACCCTATTAATGTACACATTTTTCTGGATTTCTAATTAATGAATATAATGTCATTATACATGACATTAAATAGAAGGAAGCATTCAGATACAAGGTAAGGTGAAATTCTCGAACCCAACATTCATCCTTTAGGTTCTCCCTCTTTCACTCCAATTTTGATATGGTTACTCTTAAAGAATCATTTGTTCATCATTATCTTCTCTTTTCTGGGATATACATGTTTACCACTATTATTTATGACAAACAAAATGTTTTCCAAAAGAACTCTTCTTTCAAGAACACACCTTTTACTTATCATTCATGATTTATGGTTCTTGTATCATGTATGTTATTCCCCCTTTATTTTGGGAACCCAAAGTTTATGAATGTGTTATTATGAGATGAAACCAATTCCTTTTCATGGGTTATTTATGTTCATTTATGTTATATGTTAATTGTGGAATGCATGATAAATGATAATGTCATGATGTGATGGGTGTGCCCAGAATTATATAGCGCAATATGAATGTTTAAATGTGACGTGTGTTCCCAGAATTATACAGCACTCCAATGCATTGGGTAAAGTGATGAATCTTAGGAGTAAATGTAAAATGATGTGTGAACCAGAAGCTATCTTTTTTCACAAGTATGTGTGGTAGTTAGCCACTAAGACATGATGTTTCATTTTTATGCATTGCCACATTTCAAGTCTTTTATTTATGCTCCTCTCATGTTCATGATATTTTGCATATGGTATGATTACGCTCACCCCATGCTATATGGTAATTACCTATCCTTTTACTGGGCTTCTAGCTCACCCCTTTTGATGTATATCCTCAGGTGGCTACATGTACTAAGGAGAGGAAAAGTTCCAATAAAAATCTAGAGAAGACGAAATTAGATAAATGATTATGCTCGATGTTGTAATTGTTATGTGTGGTACTAGTTTTCCCAAGACACTAAACCTTTGGATCCTATATGTGTAATACTATTATGTTGTTTATCATTGAAATGATGTAATAGTAATGTAAGAAAATGTCATCTCTCTATAGCCTTCCCGCAGCCGGACCGCCGCCCCGCGGGCTGTCCGCCGACCCACGGCCGGATAGCCGACTCAAGGCCGTTCCTCCACCCTCATGGTCGGTCCATACCCTCGCGGTTGGTCCACTGCCCTTGTGTCTGGTCTGTACCCTCGTGGCCAGTTCATTCCCTCGCGACCGGTCCGCCGCCCTCACGTCTGGTCCCCACCCTCATTGTACCCCTCAGCTGAGCTACCCTCACAGCCCCCTCGCGTCCCTCGTAGGCCAGGTCTGGTTGACCTGAACTGGGTCAGCCCAGGATGTGTTGGGCCGGGTCGGACCAGACCTGGGCCCACTATGACCCAGTTACATTATTTTGGCCATAACATTAGCACCAGACGTCTATTTGACGAACCGTCAGCAGTAATGGAAGTCTTGGAGTGAGACGGTCCCTTTGAGTGATGCACCATTGTGTTTTGGATTAGTATAGGGATTGGTCAGGTTGGATCGAGCATGAATCCAACCGGGCCCCCGAGACTAAAAGGCTAATAACTTACAGACTGGGCGTCAGATTGACACGTTGTCTGTTACATTGATACCCCTATGAGGTGACGGACCTTTGAGACACTTTTTCATGGGACTTCGTGATAGTTGGAGTACCGACCAGTACCTTGTGGAGCATATCCTCCCAGAGAAAAGATAACATATTGCGGAGACCTAGTGGCTAGGTGATACTTGATGACTGCTGGCTATTTCGACTCAGAGTGACTCGACATGCCCAATGGGGAGTGCCTTGCTGACGTCGCAGACCCACGGTGGAGAGATCCTTGGTGACGCGGTAGACCAATGGTACTCGATAGGATGAGCACCTTAGTAGGCCATGAGGGGGAGCGCCTCTATGTGATGCGGCAAACCCACGGTGGGGAGTGCCTCTGTGTGACGTGGTAGACCCACAATACTCGACAGGAGGAGTACATCAGTAGTCCATGGATAGTGGGAAGCACCTCTGTATGACGTGGCAGGCCCACTATACTCAATAGAGGAGGAGTTCACCATTAGTCGAGGTGTTTGGCATTGTGTTTTGGAATGTTACTTGTTACTACCCCTAGAATAAATCATGGTGTGAGCTGAGTTTGAACCTCTGTGTTTTCCTCATGATTGATATGGATTACGTGAAAACATAGGTATATGTATTTGTATATACCTAAGTAAGGTTATCTATTGATTTCATACTTTGTGTTTTATCCTTGTTGGATTTTGTGAGACCTAGAGGGTCTTGGGGTCCCTACAGAGTATTGTTATACTCACCACTACATGAGCTATGCCCACACCTTGTTGTGTTGGATGTAGACTACGGACAGCAATGACTGAGGCTGAGAGTACTAGGACTATACGGTACCCAGAGGTGGACCTTATGATGAGTCGGTACACAAAGGAGACAGACAAACAAGGAGTGTTGAGGGGGCAATCTGTACCTACCCCTCAGACAGGAACCTCGGAGGATGACCCAATTGCTATTTTCCTTTTTATTTAGTTGTACTTGTACTTTCACTTTCTTGTACTTTACTGTTGGTATTGTATTACGACCTCCCTTTCAGTTTCATCACTCTTTTGTTATACAGTTTTACATGGTGTTTCGTATCCAGTTGTGTGCCTTCTGGTGTGTGTGTTTACATTTTATAAAGTCAATTTTCTCCTATTTTTAGTAAATCCTGCCTTTTGTTCTAGTTTCTAGCCCCTGGCCTATGGAATGCGGGCTTGGGGTAGTCACGAAACGGGCCCTGGGGGACGGGTAGAGAAAAATTGGTATTAGAGGAGTCGGTTCTACCATAGAACTCAGACTCTGATATTTTCTATGAAGCAATATTGTTAAGGGAAATGAGTGCGGTTTTCAATTCAGAGAGTCCAGTGTTGTTGCGGCGGCCGATGAATCCATACCCCAGGACCCTAACATCTAATTTCTGACTCAATGCCCGAAAACAGAGATTGTGTGTGGGTTTTCAAAATTTTTCTTTGTGATCATTTGAGTCTGCTCACCAGGTATAACTTTCAGCTCACCTGGTAACCTATTAACTATGGTTCACATATTTCTTTTAGGATGCCTCCATGTAGACTGTCGGCTAGGCTTCCTATAGTTGTACGCACTGATAGCCCATCGAGTGATGAGGCTCCGGTGTAGGGCCCACTTACTAAGTTGGCACCTTCGGTGGTGTACCGGCAGCACCACCACCTGTTGGGAAGTAGTTACCACCAGCCGCACTGGCTGACGTTGCACGCCCAATGAGCGCATTGCATGAGTTCCAGTAGAATAGGCCTCTGAGGTTTCTAGGTGAGACAGTTTCCCACGCAGCTGAGGGCTAGCTAGAGGCGGTCGCTCGAGTTTTCTTCCTAGTTGATACACCAGTAGAGAAGATGGTGATCTTAGCTACTTTAATTTTTCAGTAAGGGACCATGAGGATGGTCTGCATAGTGATGAGGCTTCGATATGTGGGTTGTTGCCCGAGATGGTACCTTAGGGTAGTGGTACACCTATAGCACTACTCGTTGTTCTACAATTAAAACTAATGGTACCAGTAGAGGACACATGTCGGCTTAGTGCCTTACACATGTTTCAGCATCAGATACCCTCAGGTTCTGAGGTGAGCCTGAACCATGGGCGGCTGAGGACTGGGTTGATGAGGGTCTGAGTGTTCCATAGAGCTTCTAAAGCTTCGACAGGACGACATGTCGGTAGCTGATTGTTCATCGAGGCGTACCGAATATCCATGTACTCAATGAATATAGTACGAATAGTGTTTCAGAGATCGGACCTCTGAGCGATGTGAATTTAGAGAAATCTGAGATAACATTATTCCTCTATTCATTTCTACGTATGTTGGAGTTCTACAGAGTATGTTGTGGCTGAAAGTTCTTTGGCTGAGTGAATACAACCAGTGAATGTTAGAAGTGGGAAAACAGGAAATTGGTGCTAGTCTCTGAGACTTGGGCGTATAAAAATGTTTCGGGAAGAAGAAGTGATAGGGACAGATGAATCTGTAGGGCTGCAGACATGGAAGCAGATCTAGGGGAGCAGTATGATGTGGTGTACATTTTGACATGTTACAACCATACCCCATTGTGGTTTCCTACCAGGCTCATGGAGTAGGCAGACAGAGGAAGAGTGTATCTGCATGCAGTCATGGAGTGTGACCGAAGGGCTCTATGAATTATTCTAGGTATGGTCTTTTTCTACAAAGTAGATGTAGTATCAATAGACATAGTTACCAATCATTCATTCCTTCCAAGAATCTTGTCCAAGACCTAGATTTTCTGGTTAAACTGTTGAATTTCCCCTCACATATAAAGATACCATTGGGAAGAGACTCGATAATCACACTTACGCTGACGGTGTGATCTGACCTTTGAGGCTAGAGTTTCGGTTGGAACCTCTTGGTGGCAGCGTCGAGTCCTTATGATGTTAGATTGGATATGGACTAGAAATACACAGTTCATTCTCAGATTGACTGTATTAGGCAAAAGGGACGTGCTTTACCTACAATGTTTTCATGGGGTTTTCCTTGGTCAGTGAAAAAGGAATCCCGGGCAGCACAGGATAAACTCATGCATTGGAGTTTTGCATTTTCAGTGCCAGACAATAGTGGCAGAGCAAGGGGACATCTTTTCAAAAGATGATTCTAGGAATACCACCCTGAAGGGAGAGGGACGTCTGCTTTGACCAGGTACTACCGGAGATTTGTAAATGTCTTCTCTAGGGTAGCGACACCTTTATCAACATTGATGGTTAAGGGGAAACCCTTTGTTTGGTCCGAGAGATGCCAGCGGAGTTTTCAAGTGCTGAGGTAGAGGATGAATAGTTCACCCATCTTGAGGCTTCCAGAGGAGGGCGTAGAGTAGGTAGTCTACTGTGACACATCATAGAACGGGCTCGGAAGTGTCCTGATGCAGGAGAGAGTAGTGATCACATATGGTTCCCGATAGCTGAGACAGCACGAGAATAACTACAGTACCCATGACCTGGAATTAGAAGTAGTGGTCTTTGCCTTGAATATTTGATTACATTACTTGATGGGTGAGTGTTTTACAGTCTAATCAGATCACAAGAGTCTTAGGTATATCTTCTCTCAGAAGGACCTAAACCAGAAATAGTGATGTTGGCTTGAGTTCCTCCAGGACATTGACTTCAAGATAGTCTATACTCCTGGGAAGGGGAATGATGTAACAGATGCACTCACCATGAGCTCTGGTATATAGCTACTAGGTGAGGTGATGGAGCAGCTGGCCACTTTTTTGATATTCTTTCTAGCTCGGGATGGAGAAACTTTTCTTTATTATTTTACAATTACTCTCCCACTTCTTTAGCGATTCAGGGAGGCGTAGCGTGGGGATGCTGACTATGAGACATGATGTGCTCAGATATCCATAGGACATGCCCCTAATGGATTTTCTGAAGGTGGGGAGCACACCATTTTTTTATAGGGAATACCATGGTACCAGGGTGAATTCAAGAGGAAGTGTTGAGGGAGTTCCACACATCCCCTCTAGTGGTACATCCAATAGTGGAGAAGATGTACCAGGATCTCCGACAACAGCACTGGTGGTCGGAAATGAAGAAACCAGTACCAGAGTTTGTCTCCCGGTGCCTCACAATGCAGCAAGTGAAGGCAGAGCATCAAGTACCAGTAGGCTTGTTTCAGCCTTTAGAGGTCCCAGAGTGGAAGTGCGATGTGATATCCATGGAATTCGTGATAGGACATCCACGTACATCTGGGGGACATGACTCTATTTGGGTGATCGTTGACCGACTCACCAAGTCATCCTGTTGGGCAAAAATCCCTCAAGGTAACATTGCAGCATTTTTGGGTTGATTGTGTTTGTTGACAAAGCAGGTTTCCATGGAGAATTGTCGAGTTCCCGAGAATTTGTTGACATTCCATGTTGACAAAGAACTATGACAGAGGAAAGGACGATCTGGAGGCGGTACAAAAGAGCAGTACAAGGTGGCGCCGTTTCCCAGTGTTTGCCAAATTTATGAGCCTGAAAATCGCAAATGGAAAATGGAGTGATATGTTGTTGGCAAAGGTTGAGGAGAGAGAAATGAAAGAGGTGCGCGGAAAAATTAAGCGTGGCGCGCAAAATTAGCGGTTGGCGCGAAATCTTGAAGTGTGGCGCGCAAAACAGCGGGTTGCGCGAAATTGTATTTCGCGCAAAAGATGTTTCAAAGCCGAAAGCTTGAAAATCGGTAAAGGCATGAGGCGCGTGAAATTTTGGAGGCATGCGCGAAAAATTGAAGTGGCGCGCGAAATAGTGGATGAAGTATTTCGCGCAAAAGATGTTTTGAGGTCCGAAGCACTGAAAATGGCAAAGGCATGAGGTGCGCGAAATTATGGAGCAGTGCGCGGAAAATGGTTGTGCGCGGAAGATTTGTATTTCGCGATCAAAGCGGATTACGCGCTCAAGGAGGGTTTTTCGCACGGGGTCGATTTTGCCTATAAATATGAAGTGACCCTCCTCCACTCAAGGAGTTCAAGACATAGAAAATACCCGAGCTCTGGTGCGCGAAATTGAAGTTAGAAAGGGTGTTGCGCGTAAACTTAATCGTTTGCGCGTAAAGTCAGCAATTGCGCAGAAAGTTGTGTTGGCGCGTAAAAGGAAGGTTGCACGAAAAGTGGATTCCGCGCAAAGGCAGTGAATTGCGCGCAAGGCAGTTCCCAGGCTGCGCGTAAAATTTGGAGGTTGCGCGAAAAAGGAATTTCGCGCAAATCATAGAAATTGCGCGCAAGACACCGTAAGGGTTGCGCGTAAAAACTGAGGTTGCCCAGTACATCCGGGGCAAAGTGAGATTCATCTGCGGGTGAAAGTTGGACTTCAACAGAGCATCTACATACAGAGGAAGATGCATTCCTTCATGAAAATGAAGAGACCTACAGGTCTATAAACTGTGAGTGAATCCCTTCCAAGAGCAGTGAGCTTAGGAAGAGGAAGAAGGTGATCCTCTCCACCGGCAGTGAGCCAGAGAGAGAGAAATAGGGAGTGACCCTTGGGAAAGCAGTGAGATGACCCTAAACATTGTAAAGGCAGTGAGCCTGGGCATAGAAGTGATCTAGCCCGAATATTGTAATCCACAGCTAGTGAAGTCTAGTGGAATTTGGTACGAACCAGCAACTTGTCGGCGTATGCTCCTTAGACGTAGCCCTTAGCGGTGAACCAAGTAAAAATCTCCGTGTCTATCTGCTTACTTCCCTGCATTGCATTCAAAGCATCATCATCAGGTAAATGAGATAAGTGATCACAGTAACCACACAAGTGCAAAAAAAGTGACCCTTGTAACAAAGAGGTCAAGATCCAGTGGGGCAGAAAGAACTTTGAAAAAGAATATCCATACCCTGATTCACCCCCCCTCTCAGGGTATATAGGCCCCTATTGGCCCTAACAATTGGCATCAGAGTGAAGGTTGCTGTTATCAGATTTGTTTGCTCCAACTTGGTGTAGTCAATCTGTGTGGATAAAGAATCAGTCTTCTCTTATCTCAATCTGCCATGGCAAAGGGAAAAACATCCAAGAATAAGCATAAGTCAGGTGGTACTCCTCAGTGTGGGAGTGTATATGGAAAATGTGTGATTCAACTAAAGGAATCAAACAGCTTACTGAAGGAAGGCTTGGATGAATCAGAAAGGGAAAAGATTGATTCACTCAATCATGATGTTGGAATGAGTAAAGTACATGAGCATCAGAGTGAAACTGAAACAGAAGAAGAAATTGAAGGAAGAATAGATATGCGAGCTCAGTTAGAGGCTGCTCTTGAAGAGATAGATGTTTGGAGAGCCAAAACCAAGAATGCTAACAAAGTTGTTCGCGATGCCAAACTCTATATGCAGGAGCAAGAAGAAGAGAAGTCTGAGTTGATAAATAAAATTGAGAAACTCAAGTTATCAGCACCAGAGAACTCAGAATCAGTTAGTGAGTATAAGATTAAGATTGAGGAACAGAAAAGGGAGATCGATGGCTTGAATAGAAAAGTGAAAGATCAACTCAAAATCATCGATGAACCGAATATTCCAAGTGACGTTGGAAACACTGAAGAAGCCAAATCTAAAGATATCCGGATCAAGGGATTGGAGATTGAGGTCAACAAGCTAAAATGCTTAAATCAAAGGCTTATTGATATAGTTACTGACCTAACAGAGAAGAATGATTCACGTGCTGAAGAGCTGCAGAAGATGGCTAGAATGAAAGGAAAACAAAAGGCTGGTGATTATGAAGAGAGTCAAAAGTCAGATGAAGCAAAAAATCTTAAAGCCAGAAATAATGATCTAGCAGCACAGTTATCTGCAGTAGTTCATAAGAATCAAAGGCTACAACAAGAGAATGCATGTTTCTCTGACTCTGTCTCTCAAGAAAAATTGAAGGTAAAGGACCAAAATGACATGGTTGATAAGATGAAGCATGAACTGGAAGATGTGGTGAGTAGAGGGAAGCTTCTCAAGGAAGAACTTGATGTCCAACTTTAATCAAGGGATATGAAGATTCAAAAGTTGGTAGAAGAGCTAGAATCAGTCAAGAAGGAAATAGAGAAGAAGTCTAAATCCAAAGGAAAGCCTAAAATGAAGGATGCCTTGCATTTACTATTTGATCATCCTTCGAAAAGTGATGATAAAATGAAGAACAGATATGCTATTTCTGAAGAGAAACAACAGAATATTTTCTCAGCTCAAAGACCTGCAAGTTTGGGAAAAGCTGGTATTGGATTTTATGAATCCCCTCCCATGCATGATAAGAAGAGAGCCGTGAATAGTTCCAGGAGTGGAGAAAAACCTGTAGGTACTGGAGATAGGCCTAAGAGGTCAGTTACAAAAAGAAGTGACGACATGTGCTATTTCTGTGGGATTCATGGCCACACATCAAGCTTCTGTACAGAGGCTCTAGAGTACATTTCAGGCTGTGAAAAGAGAAACATTAATAAATCTGAGAACAGGAAGAAGCATCATGAGAAATTAGAAAGAAGAGCTTCTCAGAGGAAAGCATATATTAGATGCTATTACTGCGGAAGAATGGGACACACCATGAGCATGTGTCAGAAAGCTCAGGAGAACAATATCAGAGGAAGAACTCAAGGTGCATCAACATCTCAGCAGAGAGATGATAAAATGAGGTATGCCTTTGAGGGAAAATGTTTTATATGTTCTCACTATGGGCACATGGCGAGAAATTGCAGTAAGAAGAAAGCAGGAAAGGGAAAGGAACAAGAAAAGAGATCTTCATCACATGGAGCTGAACGAAAGGTGTATCAGTCACCTCCTCTATCGTACTCACAACAGCTCTCAAGGAGAGAATGTGAACAAACCTGGAAGATTAAGGGGAGATCTACTCCATTTGTGATAAAGAAGAATGAAAGTTCAGTGGAGGACCCACCACCAATGAAAAATAGGGTGGCGACTCATAAATCTGATAAAAGGCAGATAAGCAAAGAATGCATTGAAAAATTCGCCCTGCAACGAGAAGTGGAAGAAAAAGGCAGACCCTTGCAATGGTGGAAGAAACAAGGGATGATGGAAAGAAAAGAGATTCCTGCTCAGAGAAATAATCAAGGAAAATGGAATTTTGGTAGAACATCAAAGAAAGAAATGTGCACTAGTGGGTTTAAACCCCAAATGGTGAGAAAGGCCAGGCCTACCAAATCTACATATCAGAAAAAGGCTCAGAATGTAGGCAATGAATGCCTAGTCATATGGCCCGAACAGTTGAAGTTGGCTAGGCAGTTGAAGGAAGCAAGAAAGGAGTGTGATGACCTCCAAGAAAGAATCAAAGGGTTGACCCATCAGGATCAACCGAAATCCTCCTCTTGATGAGTCCGGAAGACACCCCTCTCCCTATATATTTAAATTCTATTAACTGATGATTCATGTGTTTCAGGTTTTAGGGAGATACGATCCATGGGGTAGTGGCATCTAAGGATGAGAAGTGGAGAAGTGATTTGCTCTAGAATTTCAATTCATTCAAATCAGGTACTAGAGTTGATGAAGAAAGGGAGCAACAGAGCACAATAGGAAGTGATTGTGTTATTAACTTTATCTCTTGTTTCCTACACCGAGTTTCAACTCCGTAGGCTTAGAGATTTTGTTAATGGCTCAAATTTGAGTGGAAGATGAGAACAAATGATGCAGGAGTAAAAGACGTGTTTTGGGTCTAAACTGTTGGGCCTAACAACTGGAAGAGTTTCATAACACAGGGGGAGCATTCTATATCCAATTCAGATTCAAGAGCCATCAATGCAATAATTGGATGACTCGGCTCAGGTGTTTCCTATTGAGGGAAGAAAGACACACAGGGAGAAGCAACAATAACAATGCATTTCATGCTTATCTATTTGCTCTAACAATATGGTATCAGCTGACTGTTTTCAGGATACCAAGAAGCTGCAAGAGAAAATCAAAGGCGTCTCGACAAAAATTTGAGAAACCTAGCTGAAAGAAATGAAGCCACTAAAAAATGAGTCAGTGAACAACTTCCTGATGGAAGTATTGAGGAAGAAAGCAACATAGGGAGATCAGAAGTGGCTTATGCTGATTCAGAAGAAGACACCAATGATGAACATGAAAGTGTCTAGTTTGTGAGTACAAGGAAGTAAAAATCCTCATCTGCACAATAGTCAAAGAGTTGAGCTGAAATTGACATGCAGAATATCATTGGTGATTAGTTAGCTCTAGATTAGACAAGGAGAATGAAATCACTACAGAAAACATCTTTTATATCTCAGGTTGAGCCAAAATGTTTTTCCGATGCAGCTGAAGATGAAAACTGGGTTCAGGCTATGAACGAATAACTTGGTCATAATTGAGAAGAATCAGACCTGGGAGATTGTTTCGAGGTGAGATGATAAAAACGTCATCATGACAAAATGGGTCTATTTAGATAATGTGAACGAATATGGAACGATGATTCAGAACAAAGCATGACCGATGTGAAAAGGAGACTCCCAGATCGAGGGAACAGATGGTGATGAGACATTTGCATCAAATTCCAAGCAGCGAGATATCAAAGTAATCCCAAGGAGAGCCACATGCTCGCAGTGAAAAGAATACTTCGGTATATCAAGGGCACGGTGGACTTCGGTTTGACATACAACAACAAATTTCAGACAGAGTTATTGGGATATACTGATGCAGACTGGGCCGGTTCAGCGGATGATAGAAAATCAACGTCCGGTGGTGCTTTCTATCTTGGTGGATTGTGTATTTCTTGGCTAAGCAAGAAACAAGATTGCATTTCATTGAGCACCGCAGAAGCTGAGTATATTGCGGCCACTCAAGCATGCACACAGTTATTGTGGATGAAGCAGCAGCTTGAAGATATGGGAGTTGAAGTGAAGTCTCCGATCGGAATCCAGTGTGATAACTCAAGTGCTATAAATCTCAGCAAAAATCCCTTCCATCACTCAAGGACGAAGCACATTGAGATCAAGTATCATTTAATCAAGGAGAAGGTTGAGCAGGGGATCGTGAAGTTGGAGTATGTGCCTACAGAACTACAGGTTGCAGACATCCTGACAAAGGCCTTACCCAAGGAAGCATTTGAAAGGCATCGACTGGCTCTGGGAGTTCAGTCGCTTCCCCGCACTTGAAATAGTGTGGATGTGGGCCCACCCCCCCTCTTCCCGAGGTATGATGTGTTTTCCCTAATGCGCTGATATGTGTTCTCTACTGTGTTATAGACTACAAAGGACTGTCCTTTGGGTTCGTTGACAAAGGGGGAGAAAATAGTGTTTGTTAAAAGGGGAGAAAATTGTGACTGGGAGACAGTGTGGAGATTTGATAAATCATAATTGATACGGGGAGAAGCTGACAGGTGGAGCAGCCAGAAAGGGGGAGCAATGAGAAAGGGGGAGTGTATGAAATCTGACGATGCTAGATGTGATCGATCAAATCATAGAAATCACGACAGCTGAGGATCATGATAAAAGTAGAACAGTGGTGTTGGAATGGTGTGAGACGGTGTCCAGCTATCAAAAATTGGTATCAACTTAAGAATTCACCAATTGGTATCAGTGTGGTTCAACAACTGGTTTTATTTAAAGAATTGGTATCAGGGTGGAATCGACAATTGGGGTCTGACATGAAGTGATTCATTGATGAACTTTTCATACTACTCTTGTTTCTCACGCCGAACATTGCTCATGTGGGCTTAGAGTACATGTTAAGTGAATCCTTGAACGCTATCATAATCGCAAGAGGCGAATGGTGGTAGCAGCTGGAAGAAGACTCAGTGAGGTATCAAAGTGCAGAAAATATTTCTGAGCAGAGTTGTGAAGAGTTGTCAACAAACCCAAAGGGGGAGATTGTTGGGCAAAAATCCCTCATGGTAACATTGCAGCATTTTTGGGTTGATTGTGTTTGTTGACAAAGCAGGTTTCCATGGAGAATTGTTGAGTTCCCGAGAATTTTTTGACATTCCATGTTGACAAAGAACTATGACAAAGGAAAGGACGATCTGGAGGCGGTACAAAAGAGCAGTACAAGGTGGCGCCGTTTCCCAGTGTTTTCCAAATTTATGAGCCTGAAAATCGCAAATGGAAAATGGAGTGATATGTTGTTGGCAAAGGTTGGGGAGAGAGAAATGAAAGAGGTGCGCGGAAAAATTAAGCGTGGCGCGCAAAATTAGCGGGTTGCGCGAAATCTTGACGTGTGGCGCGCAAAACAGCGGGTTGCGCGAAATTGTATTTCGCGCAAAAGATGTTTCAAAGCCGAAAGCTTGAAAACCGGTAAAGGCATGAGGCGCGTGAAATTTTGGAGGCATGCGCGAAAAATTGAAGTGGCGTGCGAAATAGTGGATGAAGTATTTCGCGCAAAAGGTGTTTCGAGGTCCGAAGCTCGGAAAATGGCAAAGGCATGAGGTGCGCGAAATTATGGAGCAGTGCGCGGAAAATGGTTGTGCGCGGAAGATTTGTATTTCGCGATCAAAGCGGATTACGCGCTCAAGGAGGGTTTTTCGCACGGGGTCGATTTTGCCTATAAATATGAAGTGACCCTCCTCCACTCAGAGAGTTCAAGACATAGAAAATACCCGAGCTCTGGTGCGCGAAATTGAAGTTAGAAAGGGTGTTGCGCGTAAACTTAATCGTTTGTGCGTAAAGTCAGCAATTGCGCAGAAAGTTGTGTTGGCGCGTAAAAGGAAGGTTGCGCGAAAAGTGGATTTCGCGCAAAGGCAGTGAATTGCGCGCAAGGCAGTTCCCAGGCTGCGCGTAAAATTTGGAGGTTGCGCGAAAAAGGAATTTCGCGCAAATCATAGAAATTGCGCGCAAGACACCGTAAGGGTTGCGCGTAAAAACTGAGGTTTCCCGGTACATCCGGGGCAAAGTGAGATTCATCTACGGGTGAAAGTTGGACTTCAACAGAGCATCTACATACAGAGGAAGATGCATTCCTTCATGAAAATGAAGAGACCTACAGGTCTATAAACTGTGAGTGAATCCCTTCCAAGAGCAGTGAGCTTAGGAAGAGGAAGAAGGTGATCCTCTCCACCGGCAGTGAGCCAGAGTGAGAGAAATAGGGAGTGACCCTTGGGAAAGCAGTGAGCTGACCCTAAACATTGTAAAGGCAGTGAGCCTGGGCATAGAAGTGATCTAGCCCGAACATTGTAATCCACAGCTAGTGAAGTCTAGTGGAATTTGGTACGAACCGGAAACTTGTCGGCATATGCTCCTTGGACGTAGCCCTTAGCGGTGAACCAAGTAAAAATCTCTGTGTCTATCTGCTTACTTCCCTGCATTGCATTCAAAGCATCATCATCAGGTAAATGAGATAAGTGATCACAGTAACCACACAAGTGCAAACAAAGTGACCCTTGTAACAAAGAGGTCAAGATCCAGTGGGGCAGAAAGAACTTTGAAAAAGAATATCCATACCCTGATTCACCCCCCCTCTCAGGGTATATAGGCCCCTATTGGCCCTAACACATCCCACTTCCTACCAATCAAAGAGCAGGGTTTAGTTGAGAACATGGGATGCTTCTATGTGTAGAAGATTGTGTGGTTACATGGAGTAAATTTGACAATTTTCTCGGATTGTGATGTGCATTCTACTTCCCGACTATGAAAGGGGTTACAAGAGGCTTTCAGGACATAGCTTTATTTGAGCATCGCCTTTCATCCTCAGACGGATGGTCAGAATGAACAAACCATTCAGACCCTTGATCACATACTACGTGCTTGTGTCCTCGACTTCAGTCACAGCTGGGAGGATCACTTACCTTTGGTGGAGTTTTCATAAAACAAAAACGATCACTCCACCATAGGGATGGAACCTTTTGAGGTGTTGTAAGGGTGACCTTGCAGATCACCTTTGCGCTGGATTGACCTAGGGGAGTTAGCACTCATGGGACCAGAGATAGTAAGAGATACCATAGAGAAGGTTTAGATCATTCAGGAGTGCATGAAGACTGCACAGATTAGGCTGAAGTCGTATTCCTATAGGAGACAGAGACCTCTGGAGTTTGAAGATGGTGACCAAGTCTTTCTACGGGTCTCACCTCGACGAGGTCTACGGAGATTTGGCCAAGGAAGAAAGTTATCTCCAAGGTTCATCAGACATTTTCAGGTCCACATTAGATTTAGTGAGGTAGCATAATGCTTAGCTATTCCACCTCAGTTGCGCTAGGTGGATGACATCTTCCATGTGTCCCAACCGAGGAGATATGTGCACGACCCTTCTCGCATCGTCGATCGTGGAGAGCTAGATGTCGACGATGGGGTGACTTTTACGAAGGTTCCAGTAGAGATTGAGGATCTACATTAGTGGTTACTTCATAGATAGTAGATACCTCTAGTGCGCTTTTTCTAGAAGCAGAAGAACCTTTAGGAGAGCACATGAGAGCAGGAGGCTCAGATTCGTGTTCAACACCCACTTTTGGCTATTTTTCCATTGTTTTGGATTTTGAGTACGTAAGGCCCAAAGGTGGAGAAAATGAAATTTCCCAAAAATTCTATATTTATTTAATTATAGGGAATTATTACATGACCGAAAAATCTGACGGCACACGATTCTGAGGCCCGGAGTGCCCGAAATGATCCGTCGAAGTTTTGTTACGCTTTAATTTGCGCTGGTAAGCAGTGTTCCTGAAAAAGTGGAGTAACATTTAATGGTTTCTAGGATCAAAAATTTTAGGGCACCATTGCGTTCAGAATGGCAGGTTTACCCTAGACACGACTTATGTTTGGTCACTGCGGGCCACCTACGAAAAAAACCCAAAAAGTGGCATAATCGTAAATGAAATTATTAAATAAATTATTTTATTTTCCAAATGCTTATAACACACAAAAGATAGCTCGTATTGAAAATCTGATACCACCATTGAACTTGTGAGGGCACGATTTATTTAAGTAGATACTAACATTGGCCAGAGCGGGCCAACAGTGAATGTTAGTTTTTGTTCGTGAATAAAATAATTAAGTGACATTTATTTTATTGAAAAATACATAACGTTTAAATGGTAACTCAGATATTAAATCCAAGAGTACCGTTGGGTTCATTTGGGAATCTTTCACTTCGGTAGAGCTTAACATCAACTAGCGCCAGTCGAAGGTGACTATTAATAATTTTCCAAACATCTTTTTGGATACGCTAAGTAAACGCGCAAGCGGTGTTTTGTAACTTTTCACCTTGTGCTCGGAATTGAAATCTAAGGACACTATTGAACATGCAGCGCTGATGTTCTCTTAAATATACTTTCACCTCGATGACAGTTGGTCGAGGGTGAATTTTAGTTGTTGGGGTTTTTATGAAAGAATAGAATAAAAATAAAATTGTACCAGATTTTATTTTTATTTTATTTGTTAAAACCTCCACGTAGAAGTTGCGAAGTGGGGAACACCAGACCGTAACCTCCCATGAGAGGTTATGGTGGTGGGGACCACCCGATCATAACCTCCCATGAGAGGTTAGGGTTTGGGGGACAACCCGAGGCCTAAACATCTTCAACTCCCTCATCAATTTGGAGGAGTTTATTGAGCTTCCTCCACATTAATTGTGCCAACCCTTCCCCACTTAATTATTCCAATCCACCACATTAATTTAGCCAATTTGAATTTTAAGCCAACAAACTAAATAACCGATATCATAATATATTATTTAGAGGCTACCTATTCTTTTTTGTGGAATTGGGAGAGGAGAGAGCTTTGGGATAAATAAAGTTCACCAACAAAGAACTTCACCTCCCAATAAAGAACACTCCGCCAACGAAGAACACCGAACTCGACTTTGAAATTCTTCCTTAGGACATCCTCCATCATGGGACATCTTTAATCGATGATTATCTTTCCCTCCCCAATGATGTCGTCTCCTCCTTTGCGATCTCTGTCAATGAACTACCGAAGGTAGGGGTTTATTTGTGTGTGAATATTTTTCCCTATTTCTTTCCTTAGTTTCTTTTGTGGGTTGGGAACAATAATTACATAATGTTGTAAAGTTTGACATTATTCATTCTTCTTTATGTTCAGTTGTTTGCTACTACCCTAACGCGGAGGATACGGGCCAAACAACATGGCCCAACCCCTCCGAAAATCTTATGATGATTTGTGGAGTTGAATGCGATGAAGGCAACAGTGCAACGACACTACCCCATAGACCTCGCTCCCCCGCGTCCTCCACGCCTTGCGTCTATGTTGTCCTCCACCGCCGCTCGCTGCCACTGACGTCCGACAGGCTACTGCCGCCTCCGCCACTACCAGACCGCCTTCCTGCAGCCGGACCACTGCCTAGTGGCCGGAACGCTGCCCCACGGCCAGTCCGCTGACCCTCGGTCAGACTGTTGATGCACAGCTGGACTGCAACTCTCACAGCCGGTCCACTCCCTCACGACCGGTCCGTTGCCCTCGTGGTAGCCCTCGGCCAAGCCGCCCTCGCGGCACCATCACGGCCCTCATGGGCCAGGCCGGGATGACCTGAACTGGGTCGGCCTAGGCCGGGTTGGGCCAGGTCGGTCCAACTAGGTTAGACAGGACCCGAGCCCACTATGACCCTGTTACTTTCTTTTGGCCATAACATTGGCACCAGATGTTCGTTTGACGAACCTTAGTGGTGTTGGAAATCATGGAGCGAGATAGTCCCTTTGAGTGATACCCCACTATGTTTTGGATTAATATGGGTAATGGTCAGGTTGGATCGATCATGAATCCATTCGTCCCCTGGATTAAAATGCTAATAACTCACAAACCAGGCATCCGATTGATTCCCCATCTCTAACATTTAGTGTAACACCCCGACTCCAGTTACCCAATGTTGGTGCATTATTACATAACATTAGGATGATCACAAAGATCAAGTCTCGAAAGACTGATTAGTTTAGTAGCCTTGAAACACTAGATACATTCATAAGTTTTACATTAAATCATAAAGTAATACAAAACTACAACAACATATTGTCTTCATATCCCCTCATATTATCCCTTCAGGTCATTCATAAAATACTTCTTCACATCCTGGAAAAATTAAAACATTGAAAGGGGTGAGCTCAGATTCTTAGTAAGGATAACAATATAGAGGAAGCTTTCATAAATAAACATAAAAATTTAAGGCATTGTATAACCGAAAAAAAGCCTTTTAATCTTGAACTTCAGCATAATATGGAAAAATAAAATGAAATAAGGCCATTTACTTATTCACATGGATATTCTACTAGTGGAATAATCACATGAAATATCAATAACCACTTTCATAATGATGGAATGCATAATTCCAGACTACCATAACCACGTAGCCAAGGCCTCGTGCCAAGACTACAAATAAGATTTTTTCAAGGCCTCGTGCCAAGACACTAGTTTGTCTCATGAGACCTACCGATGCATCGAGGAGCTATAGCGGGCTCTACCCGCCACTTATAAAGTCCAATGCATTCCTAATATGAATAGGTTTAAACATATCATAAACCATAACAAAATCATATCACATAAAAAATGCATAAATGAAACATAACATTTCCACATTTCAATCACAAGATATCAAAACAACACATTGATATAATAAAAACATTATCAAAACCATTTTCAATAACAAAATAAAAGAAAATTAAAACATGGAATTTATTTTTCATTTTAAAAAAAGTTATAGCTTGTAGTGGAAGCCGGAACTAAAATAATGGTCATGACGGCGGAGAAGTCGCTGTCACCGCATACGTAAAACAAAACATTCCTTTTTTCATTTAGTAAAAATGCTTCGTATAAAAAGATTCTTTTTGAATAAAAGTAAAATTCAAAGGGTTTTATACACCATATAAAAGAAAGTTTTGTATAAAAAAACATGCCTCAATGAAAGGAGATTGAGACGAAGTCCCTTACAACGATCATTTTTTAAATAAAATAGATCTATTATGTGTATTAACTATAAGTAAACATCAATAAAGTAAAAATACGATATAGGACATAATAATATCATGACATAATTTGAAAGTAGGATATTAATCCAAAGAACAAAAATTGGGTTAAGAAGTTCCCTTACCTCATGTCCGACTTGAATCGATCGTTCTTTAACCTCCTGAATAATAAACTACAGTTAATTTATACTTTCTTAAGAACCTTTTTCATGTTAATTATTCCTTTTATATCACTTATTACCATGTTATGAACATAATGTAATTATTTAAGTTAATAATGGTCGTTTTTTCGATCTTTGGTACTTGAGTCAAAAAATAAACTTCTTATAATTACAAGTTGCTCATGTGGTAAAATATACATTATATCCAGAATTATGTTCATCATTTATATATCATATATATCATATATATCCATTATATATATGCATTTATAATATTACTTAACATTTAGAGGTAAGAAATGAAATGCACCGTTCATGGAGACGGTAAGCCGTACGTACGCATGAACGCTACTTTAATTTATATTTCATATTTAATGGAATAAAATCATAATTATATAAAGGTGTATTATAATTCCTGTATAATATCATATATAATATCATTTAATCCATCCTTTACATGTCCCACATATGGCATTAACGATTCAAATCACTTTGAGTGGGCGGTAGTCCGCACTTCCTAAAATGAAATTATCGTGTTTACCCATAATGGAAGTCATAAAGGTATGCCATAAATAAAAAATAAAGAAGAATAAGGAATAAATAAACATAATATATATCATATATAAAAACAGTTTCATCTTAATGGCCACCATTAGAGGTGTTAAAAGAAGATTGAACAATCATCGTTTCGCGAGGCAGTAATTCACCACCCACCGAAACTGTATATTCTTTAACCATTAGACGAAGGTGTGTGTAAGTATAAATCAAATCCTTATCATAAAAACATCCTAGTATATTGAAGATACTGTTTTGTTACAAAATAAAGGAATAAAAAGAGTTTAATTGGTTGGAGAAGAAAAATAAAACAAAAGAACATAAGAGAATACATTACCTTAAAATTGGGTAACTTTTATTGATTTGAGCCAAAAGGCTTCCTTGGGAAGACTTCTACCCAAAGTGAGGCTTCTAAGAGTAAGAGAGGGAAGTTGAGAGAGTATTTGGTCATAGTTTGGCCGATCCAAATGGCTTGGATGGTGTGAATAAGGTGGTAGAGGCGGGGGCCTTTTATAAGAGGAGAGGAGGGGCACTCTTGGAAAGTAATGAAATGTTACATTTTTATGAAGTGATTTTCGGATTTCAAAGGTCCCAAA
Source organism: Viscum album (assembly GCA_963277665.1). Taxonomy (NCBI): domain Eukaryota; kingdom Viridiplantae; phylum Streptophyta; class Magnoliopsida; order Santalales; family Viscaceae; genus Viscum; species Viscum album. Next base: position 1,139,478,288 of record OY728159.1, on the reverse strand, counting down.
ATTATATATTTCGAGGATAAGGTGATAATAGATCTAAATATACCCATAAAATAGGTTTTTGACACGTTTATGTCTTATATTTTACATTTTATTTTCATTTTATTTAAATCGTTAATTAATGAGGTAATCGTTGCATCATCATGGTGTCATAAAACATTTAAACTATTTAATGTCTAAAAATTATATAAAAATTACCAAGACGTAGGAAATCTTTTTATATTTCCAATGAATTTTTATAGTTGAGAAGTTAACTTATATAACCCCATGTAATAATTGTTTTAGTAAAACTACACATGTTTGTGACAATTTTATTTTTACTTTAAATAAAAAGTTATTAATGTCATTTTCTTACCCAAGTGGCTCCATGGGGTCCCCATGTCGACCCATGGATTTTCTTGGTCGGCCATGACTCATCCAATAAGGGTAGGACAAGTTTAAAGGTAATTTCATATTATTATAACATTATATTTACCTTAAATTACACTAATTACCTTTAACCGCGTTTAATAAAACTTAAAAGTTACTATTCACCAACAATTTATTTTAATCCCATTGAACCACATTTTAATTATTAATGACAACCGTTTATGTCGGATTTTTTAAAATAAAATCACAGAAGTGGTAAAGTTTCATTTAATTGAAAAATCAGTTTTTTAACTACCACTTAGTGGTTTCACTATTCATAAAAAATTGAAGTTTTTCCGAAAAATACCAAAAATTCACTCTAAGCTATATTTGATATTCCAAATTCAAAAATGATGTCTATTTTAAAAAATTCAAAACATATAAGTTGAATTAATTAATTTAATAATTAATTACTGCTGTCACAACAAATAGTGTGTTTTTAAGAAACAATATATATCAAAATATTGACAATTGTTTATGTCCAATTTCAATGTGAATTTAATTCTAATGTCCACCATTGGATAAAATGGAAATAATATATTCTAATTATACCTTAAAACCACTCGATATTATAATTTATCACTATAAAATATTTTGATTAAAAAAGTTGTTTCTAAGTATTTTTCTATTCATAGAAAATTGGAATTCTCAAGAAATTTAAAAAAAATTCAACTTAGGATAATTTAGATATTCTGAATACAAAAATTAAGTCCATTTTGAAATATAAAATTTATATAATTTCAAAAACTGGGTATTACTATTCATAACGGCTACATTGATTGGTCGTATTGTGTTAGAATCTCGAACTTGCGTACACTGTCAGCTATTGTATTATTGACAGAGAAGCGTACCATGGAAGATTGGGGTGTTACATTCTCCCCTCCTTCAATAAATTGTGTCCTCGCAATTTGAAAATTTTCTTTGAAAATAAAAGGTTGAAAATCGAAAATACATTTGTGGGAAACCCACATCGGAAATGGGGTTAATAAAATTTAGTTTTAATAAGAGGGAAAGGGAAAAGAAAAAGTCACCACCAAATTATGATCTCGATTAGGAGAACATTGGTGGAAATTAGAGACATATAATTAGAGGAAAAAGGTAAATATTTGTAGGTATTGATTAAGGTCATCACTCACAAACAAGTGTAAAATTGAGGGCCTCAAAGAGATCAATTATGATGAAAATATCATCAGTTCAACAAAACATAAGGTATTACGATAAAACAATTTTATTAATATCCCTTTTATAAAGTTTAAGAATTTATTTACTCATTGAATAAGAGAGAGGTATATATATATATATACTTTATAAGTAGAGTTTCAACCTTCAACTAATTTCTACCACAAACTCATCTTTCCCTCAAAAGATAATAGAACTCAAAAATATTATATTTATCCCAATTGTACATGGTTCCAAATATTAACACATACCATTTAGATTAATAAAACTATTTTTTAATAACCAGGTACTTCCTGTAGGATAGTGGTAGGTAATAAAGGCATGTCACACTATGGTTGTGGGTTCGATTCCTACAGCTTTGTCCGACGGGATGGGGTATCCCCCAACCTGCAGGTTGTCTTTTTCCTAAAACTATAGTATTATAATATTCCAAAAATAATCTTCAGAAATGTTTTAACCATAAAAAATGCTATCCAAAGTTCAAATTAATCCATTCCAACCTTTATAGTTATCCAAAATACCTCTATCCAGACTTTCTCTAAAAGGTCTTTAAATTCCAAAATCAATTGTAGCATCAGATTCCCCAAACAAAGTAAAGTTTATCTTATTGTCACATAATAAAAATATGATTACCTTCATCATATTAAAACCTTAATAAAAACAAAAAGTACTACAGTACAATCCTTTTATATATCACATTATTATTATAACCATAATATAGTTCTTGAGTGCAAAAACACAAATACAATAATTATTCAACATTATCTGTAGTAACAGTATAAGCTTGACCTTGCTCCCTTGGCCTTTTCTGAGGTAAGTTTCCTTGGATATTAGGGCATTCATTTACATAATTCCCCATTTCTCTACAATTTTGCCATTCAACATTGACTGCCTCTTTCTTTCCCTTGAAATCACGAGCCTGGTGACCTTTCTCTCCAAATTTATAACAAACTCCCATTCCTTTTAGGCAAGTACCAGGGTGATTCTTCCCACAATTATCGCATAATAGAAAATAATTCTTTCCCTTTTTCCCTTTATATGTCTCTTACTCCATTGTTCTCTTCTTCTCTTGCATTACTTTATTGTCATAAGACTTAGAGAATTCCTTTACCGTCTTGATAGCACACGATAGAATATCTTTGTACGGCGAGAAGGTTTGTGAGACTAATTCTCGATGGAGAAATGGTTTTAACCCATCAAATAAACAATCAATATTACTTCTTGGGTTACGTATATAATCTGCAGCATGCCTCGCAAACCTTGTAAAGTTAGCCTTATACTTTGCGACATTCTCATCCTCCTTCTGCCTCAGACTTAGAAATTTCCTTTCCATATCTGCTCGATGGTCACGAAGAAAATATTTTTCTAATAAAATTTCCTTAAACTCCCTCCATTCCATACTTGATACTTCTTCATCTTCATTTTTGTTTTGAATCAACGACCACCATTGATTGACATCTCTAGTGAGGCGGTAAACTGCCATGAAAACTTTCTCTCTTTTTCTACTCTCCAAGGCGTGGACTATTTTCTCTAAGGAGTTTATCCATTGCTCAGATACTAATGGATTTTTACCCCCATTAAATGTTGGCGGTTTTTTCCTCATGAAGTTGTATAACATTGATCCTACACGTTGCGGATCAGGGTGCTCCATAAGAGTAAGGTTATTATTCATAACCTGAGTGAGTTGTCCCAGTATGGTGATAAGCTGATCAGCACCAGTTGTATCACTAGCTCCACTATAAATATTTTGAACAGGAAGGAAATCCCTACATGGAGTGCATGCATTGATACAGTTTCCATTCCTCCCACTAGTCACCATTTCTAAACAATGGCATAAACTAGATTAGTTTATGAATCAAAATACATAATTAAGAACTTGAAAAACACTTAGCATAAATTGAACTATTTATGGATATAATCCATAATCATAACAAAACTTCTTTGAGGATATATATACTCATATAACTAATTAAGGTTATCTGTTGATTTCATACATTTTGTTTTATCCATTTTGGAATTTTTGAGACCTAGAGGGTCTCGGGATCCCTACTAAGTATCATTATACTCACCCCTGCATGGGAAATGCCCTCACCTTGTTCTTTTGGAATGAGATGACAGAGAACGCTAACTGAGGCTGAGAGTACCAGGACTGGATGGTCCCAGGAGGTGGACCTTACGAAGAGTCAGTACACGGAGGAGACAGATATATGAGGAGTTCTTAGAAGGAAATATGTACCTACCCTTTAGGTAGGAACCTCGGATGATGACCCAGTTGCGGTTTTCCTTTTTCTTCAGTTGTACTTGTACATTCAGTTTCTTGTAATTTACTGTTGGGCTTGTATTTCGGCCCCCATTTTACTTGAAGCACTCTTTTCATATACATTTTTTACTTGGTGTTTCATGTCCAGCTTTTTTCTTTTTTGTGTGTGGGTTTATTATTTATAAAAGAAATGCCTTCCCCATTTTAGGGAATCACATCTTTGGTGCTAGTCACCAGCCCCTCGCCTGTGGAAGGCAGGCTTGGAGTTGTCACGGCATGGGCCCTACGGGACGGGTCATGACATATATTTTTTGTTTTGTCTTCCATGGTTGTTTGTGTCAATGGAGACCTCAAGATATGGCTAATTATTTATCTCTCACCCTCGCTCACTCCTCCTTTGGTTCCCCATGGAAGGGGATGGGTTTTTTTGTGTTCTAGTGGCAGTTTGTGGTAATATATTCTAACCATAAAACATTTATATTTTCCCTTTTTATAACATTGATTTTGGTTTTATTTGGGATAGATTTTCAATGTTCATTCCACTATATGATGGTGTGATTTAATTATTATAATGCGGTTTTTGTGTGTGGTGGAGGGAGGGGGACCCGAGAGGATGAACACCTAGGGTTTCAGGTAGTTTTGGTGAATTGGTGTTTCCTATTTATTTTTATATGAATAATATTCATTGGATTATACTAGTTATTTTTTATAAATAATTATAATTATTTATTTATATTTTATGGAATGATATTGGAGATCGAATTGCGGTACAATCATGGATGAGGCTTTTACATGCTTTCCCGAGTATATATGGAATATAACATGGTTGGTAAATCCATTTTGGAATTAGGGTTTCCCTTTAATATAAACTCATATAATTTTTTATAAATGTTTGACTAATGTATGAATTTGTAATTAGACATGGTAATAGAATATGTATCAATCAATACAGAGGTTAAATAAATAGAATTGTGCTGCCATTCAATTCTCATGAGATGTTCTCTTTATCACTTGAGTGGCTTCAAAATTTCCAGGTGAGTCCATGCAGGTAGAAATTAATTGATCTATGAAGAAGCCTTAAGAAGGTGTTGGGATATGAGTGGTGATTTAGGTATCCTAGGTTTGTTTCTGTAGGTATATTTAGGTATGATTTAGATTCTTGGGTGTAGTTGGAAAAGTGATATTTAAGTATGTCATAAACTGAGAGAGGAGAACCATCTTGGGGGTGGTTTCATGATTTTTGATCATTTTGAATTGGATGATCTCTTTCGGACCACATGTTGTGTGGAAGATAGGGGTTTATTTTGGGTGATGAGATTAGATACGAGCCTTTATATATGTTATACGGGACCCATGTGTCAGGATGTGGGTTTTTTGGGACTTTTAAATGGCTTTCCATCGATCATAGAGTGGTACATCCTATGGCTATCCTAGGATAGGAGACAGGTAGTGATAATAGGCATTTAAAAGGATGTATATAGAACAAAAATGGTTTCATCTAGTGGGATACAATGGGATGTTATGTCACTATAAGGTTACATGTGTGAGATAGTATTGGAAAATATAGACTGTGATAGGTTTGGGGGGGGGGTAATGGATGTCCTAAAGGGTGATGCTAGATGTGTCTTGACTAGGGGTCATTTCATTAGTGGCTTGTGACTTATGATCATATGGTGATTTGTATGATGATATTTAATATCTATTTCCTAATATGTTTGTGTCCTTGTTATATAAAACCAACCTTATGTGGGTTAGGGATCTGGACGAATGACACCACTATTTTTTAGAAAAAGCTTGGAAGACTGTTATGGGAGAGATGTCTTTCTCAGATGAATTATGTAACTTTACATAAGAGGCTGGTGTCATGGTATTAGTCTATTACTTAGGTGGAAAGGCTTATTTTTGTGGAAATGGACTTCCCTGGGTTATAGGGTATGGTTGTGATGTGACGTGACACAAGAATGATGAACTCTACCTTGAATGATAAGTTAGTGGGTTAAGATTTGGATGTGCTATCATACCTCTTGTCTTCAAGTAAATGGTTATGTAATTTGGTAAATCCTCACCTAGACTCATCATGTATAAGATGGGTATAATCAACCATGGAATAAGGTGGATTTTGTTGTGTCACTTATATAGGTATGATCGAGTGTCGTGGTGGCACGCTTAGTATACAACAACATAATGTGCCTAAGGTTTTGATTAAAAGTATAACACATGATATTTCATGAACATGTGTGAAACATTTATTTACATTCCATATGAAAAAAAATATATGATGAAATATACTAGTTTTACTTGGTAAGGCCCTACCGAGACATATTTACTGCACCCTAGTACGCCTGAAGACCTTATGTCAAAAAACTACAGTATCATGGGTTTGTAAATATATCCATCTAGAAGAGCTATATGGGTATATAGGGATAGATTTGTTGAGGACTAGTGATATATGTATATACAAAGTGTTTACATATTCATTTTATTCTTTTGTTTATAGGATCATCCTAGTGAGGGATCAATGCATGTTTGTATTTTTGTATTTTTTTATAATGGCATCAGGTTTCTTGACATTTTTTCCTCTAATAATTAGGTGACTGATATTTTTTAGTTTTTTAAATTGTGTTTTTTACACTAAATCAAGGGAATATTATCAACATTATATGGATTAGACCCTCATCACATGTCTAAAACCTATGGAATATGGGGAGGATTGTCTAAGGTTATGTGTGACCCTAGGTAAGCGAACCATGGAATGAAATATTGACTATGGTGTTATAATGTGGTATCAAATACTTTTTTTAATGTTAAGGATGATAGTATAAAGGTGGATTTATAATTTTTTGGGCCTTCAGATGGACTTATGACTAGTTATTAGTGAACACCTTTCAAATGGTACTTTCAGGTTACTAAGGGTACATTATTATTGTTCTTTCATTGTGTTGTTATCATCGAGATGATTATTGAGTATTATATGTTCTTAAAGGTTGTTATTTATGTATTTGGATATTGGAGTAATGTAGAAAGGCCATGTAAATTCATTATACATGGAACATAGTCCCCATAGGGAATCCCACTTCTTATGTGTGGTTTCCTTCATTGATGAGTGGATTCATGTGTCAAAAATATATTATATCAGGTTTCTGAGTATAATACGTTAGTGGTATTATCCAAAAATACTTAACATATCATTTCTTATGATTTTACTTCTTATTTATGTTACATAAAGAGATTATTTAGTGATGGAAATGTATTTCTTTCATTATGGGATGTGTAGATACAATTGGTAGGTTAGTGCAGACATTTGATTTCTCATTAATGTATACATGAGGATATGAAATTCATAAAGGGTAATAAGAAGATAGGAATGGGTTTAATAGGAGATGGGAAAGCCTGGTGGTTTAGAAATGGTTTTATTTATTATTTCTAACAATAACATATATTGTGTTTCCAAATATAGCTTTTTATTTTCACACTACATAACAGAACAAGGAAGTCTATGAAAGTTATGTGAATGCCTTGGGATATGGAGTGAAATGTATTCTACGTGATTTTTTGATTAAGGATGATTTTATTGGGTAGGGTTAGTTGGATATAAATTCCTATTGGTTTGGTGTGATTTCTTAGAGGCATAGTGGTAGCATTGGTTGACATTTATAGTATTTGAATGACCCATGGGTGGTGGGTGATCATGAGGTTATAATTTTCTGAATTTTTATTTCACATTCTATTTGATTATATGAGTTAATTTTGATCATGGTTATTGGGTTAGGAACGTTGGATCGGATTAGATGTGATGAAACTCAACAGTGTGTGTATTCACATGTATGAATTGAATATACGATTGGATACAACAATATGCTCTGAGTGAGATTGAGTTTGACCATAAACAAGAAGCCTTGAGAGGGATCTTGGTTGATCACTATTCCATGAGTAAGAGAATGAGTATTACTATTACTTCTTCTGTAAATGGTTTGGGGTATGAGGCAATGTGTGTAGTGGTTACGTGGGGTGGATTTTTAGGTTTTGGATAAATAGAACAAGGCATGTATGGGCCTATTGAAAAGTATTCATGAGATAAACCCAATTACCTATTGAGAGAGGACTTATAAAGTCACTTATGTCCTTACTAATGACCTAGTAGGGTGGTGTTTCTAGGAATTGGTGTACTCACCTAAAAGGGGTGGTGGTGTTTGAATTAGGGAAACTGTCTTTTTATTTAATTCTTACACTATAAAATTATACCCTTTTAGATGATTTCACAATATTCAAACCCCTATTAACTATTATGATATAAATTGATTGTATTATGTTTTATTAAACAAAAACCGACACATATACTTAATAAAGTAAATTAAATACATGAAGATGTTTTTTTATAATGTTTGGTCCCTTTTTTAGGTACTAACATTATACTTTGATCATTTTTAGTTTGAGTTAAAAAATTTATCATAGTGATTGAAGTTTTGTGAGTATTAATCATTCTATACTCAAGAATTTCACTATTGGACTTTATTTTTGAAGAATGGTTATGGTAGGTTCAACATCCACTTTTCCAGGAAAATAACTATCTCTTAATGAGTTCTTCACACCACTTCTTTATAGTCTATAGTATCCCAATAAGAATGTTTTTTCTTATTAATAATATCCACCATATCATTGATATGACCTTTAAACCTCTAGAATAAGATGTCTAGTATACTTTTGATGTTTCTTCACCAATTAATCAAATCTTCTTCTCTAATAGGGTCTTTAATTTCTAGTATATTTAAAGCTAATCTATATGCATCTTGGTTACTTTAAATATCCAAGATCTCATATTTTTATATAATTTATTCACAGTATTCTTTCTATAAAATCTTCAGGTTTGTCAATGTCTAATGAGTGACTAGGAAAACTCTGTGAATATTTTACTTCTTAAAAATTTCTTATTTATTCTTCTACTTCTCTAGACTTTGGAATATGGAGTATCTTGTGATTTGGCCCCCAACACACTTCCCATTATTATTTTGTGGTTTATATTGATTCTATGAATATATAATTCAAAATATTATTGTCTTGTTATTCTTCATTGATATAGTAACCCATAAACATTCTACATATTGTATCAGATGCAATATCCATACACTCTTGCCAATTCAATTTCACACTATGATTTTATATTCGTCAGTCATACAAAAATAGTTTCTAAATTTTTTATATATTTAATATCGTCTATTCTCAAATGATTATTATCCCTAATAATATATAACCACATTATATTGTTTTTCTACCATGATCTGAAGATTATTTCTTTCATTTATCTACTGATCTCCCACTATATTCCTTGAATAATATTTATCACATTTAACTATAATTTTATCACAGATGGATAAATCATTTATAAATGAATGCAAAAAGACCAGGAATAATTTGTCACAAATTTTTTACACAAAATCCACATGTAAACAATCATTAAAACTATGAAAAAAGTAGTTAATTAATTTATTTTGAGGGAGTGCTTCATTAAAATGATAATGACTTTGAAAATGAAAAAAATATCCACCTTAAAATTTATTCATAGACAGCATCACATATAATCTAGTTCATCTTAGACTAAATATTATATTTTAAAGCATTTATATTAATTCAAAAACAGTTTTTTTATATTTAATACCATGAATTTAAATACCAATGTTTCATGATTTAATTTTGAGAAATATTTATTCCACAATCCTTTATTCTAAGAAAGATTAAGTGTTTTATTATTGGTGCTATAATGACTAGTTTATTCTATTTATTAGAAAAAAGAGAATGTTATTCTTCTCATATATTGTATCAAATGAACCATTAATACACACATAACCATTATCAATATTTTTATTATTTGATTTTCAAGAATCATAGGAATATATTTTCCACATTTTTAATATAGAAAATATCTTACACACCCATATAGTGGTTCTCCTCAATAATTATCATGCACATCACATTGGTTGGCTTCCAAAATATCAAGAATATTTGGTTCCCTAAAATAAATGTCACCCATGGTATTCAAAAAATATCCTTTCACATATTTTAATATTATTTAACCACATCCAAATCATCCTTTACTTAATTATGAATAATATCGCAGGAAAACATCCCCAAAAAATATTTCCACAGAATCTACATGAAAAAAATATTCACTACTATATGAAAAGACTACAATAATTAATTCAATTCTAGCCATGGAATTTTTCCACATAGTTTTAAATCACTAAAAAAACTAAATAATATTCTTTTTAATTTCATTTGAATAATTTATCATAATCTAATATTCTTCCTCTTAGTGTGAATATCAACATATAAATCATTATCATTGAATAAAAATTCATTAATTAAATGTATTCCAATGAATATTAGTAACAAAATAACATTAAAATTTTCTATAAATATATAATCAAGAAATATCCCTCTTTATTAATTTTTTTTATCAAAATGAAGTATTATATGCTTGAAATATTGTTTTGTATGTATCATGTTTGTGGGATTCCTAAATATTTTTTATATTTTGTATATTTTATGCATCTTTGATGAATTTTTTTCCTCTATTAATTTTGTACTCAGATTTTACAATAAAACTTATACAAAATCAAAAAGTTACATATTAGCATGAGATTTGGAATCTTGTAAAAATATTCACCGTAATATTATATTACATATCTTAGTGTGGTTACTCTATTTCTTAGAGGTCCCCTCTAACTAATATATTACCTATCATAGGTATCCTCCAGAGAAATTAATTATTCTATTATTATAAGCAAAACATACACATCACACCCCTTTATAAACATTAATTTGATTTAGAGAACATGTTATGAAATGGATTCCTTTGGAATATTTTAACAAATAAATAGAGAAAACTATAAATATACGGGAAACTACCGTAACATTTATAATATTCAAACTCTATGACACCCTGACATTAAATCCTTAAAATTTGATTTAGTTTTGTACCATTGCCAATTTTCAGGAAATATGTATATAAATACTTTACTCATGAAGAGATTTTATGATATTTTCACACATAAGATAAAATATCATCAATTATTTTAAGGTATACTCAATCAATATAAAGAATCTCAAAACAACTCAAATTATATTTGGGAAAAAATGGGTCTGTTAAAAACAATTCAAATTGAAATAAAATGTCTTGTGAATCATATAAACAATTCTATAATTGTTTCCCTAGAGCTTCATATCAATTGAAATTATAGAATAGATCACAACCAACTCCACCCTTAATCCATTAGATATTCTTCACTATATTAATTTTCTATCATATTCAAGACTCCTTGGATGGTTCCTCTAAATTCCAACGAAATTTTATTTCCTAAATTATATATTAGTCAAGGTGTTTCAATTGTGACATCCTGGGTCCGGGTGCCACGCAACGGGTGCCCCGAGCCTGGTTCGCCACGTGACCTCAAGTGAATTTCCCCAAACTCCAGAGGTTGCTGACTAGTAGCGAGGGCCTAGGTCTGATAGTGGGGAAACTATGCCCTCATTCGTCAAATTATAGCACAACGGAATATGAAATAAAACATACAACGACATAGGAAGCAATAAACCATACCATAATTGAGATAAAAAACTGCAATGGATATAACCAACAGTATATAAATAATGACGCTATATTTTTCAAGTTCTAATAAAATAGGCAGAACATGTTATACATCAATACAGTACAACGAAAAGCAGAGTACAGAAAAACAAAGCAAAACAGCTGGGAGCGGCATCACGAGCCTAGGCTCGGTCCCATGCCCTCCTACTTCATAGCAACAGTCAAGTACCTGAATAGGGACTCTTTCCCCTATCCACACCTGCAGAAACGTAATCTGTTTGGGGCAAAAAACATGACCCAAACAGGGTGTGAGAAACATATATCAGTAGGCACCCACCAAAGGCCCGTTCCCAACTGCCTGTAAGCATGAAACAACAGTGTGCAGTAGTAAAATGAAATAAAGTAAGAAGTACTCAAAAGTAACTAAGTACCAGTTATATTGAAATTTTATTATTAATTTAATCATTTAATTTAGTAACATTCTAGGTTCAATAGCACCAAGCCCTCAGGCCAACCAGAACCTTTCCCTCGGGCTAATATTGTAAAACCACACCCTCAGGCTTGCCCTCAGGTAATTCAGAATCCAACCCGTAGGTATTGCCCTCAGGTGTAACAAAAATTGCCCTCAGGCATAGGAAGTGTCGCCCTCCTGCACAGAAGTCAAGCCCTCAGGCACAAAAGGTTTCCCTCAGGCTAAATAGTGCAATGCCCACAAGCTAATCACAACAGTGCCCTCAGGTTAAACAGGTAATCAGGCCATGCCCAACATGTATACAAAAAGTAAACAAGAAATTCATATCAAGACAATTCTACAATTACTACTTTAAAGGCATACCCTCGGGTATCCTGGCCAAACGGCTAAACAGAGGAATGCACCCCTTGGGATGGTCCTGGATCCAAGCAGCGATCCCAAACAACATTTTTACAACTTTATTTAATTACCTAAATAGTTATAGGTAGTTAAATTATCCATGGCCTCAGCCTCACGACACCCCAACATGGGTTCATAGCTCAAAGACGCACAAAAACGCACGACATTTGGAAATAAACACCAAGCTCCCTTCCTTAAACACCAACGAACGATATACAAGAACGACGCCTTCTGAAGCGTCCAAGAACGCCGTTGATCTGAGGTAAAAGAATTATTTATTAATCCCAAATAACTCCCATTAGAAGAAGAATTGGTAAGAAACACTCTAGGAGAAGAGAGGACTTACCCGCGTGGTTCCAACATGATTGATGGAAGAGAGATCGGAATCCTGGTGCTCAATAGGTTGATCCATGAAGATCTGGCCTTCCTATCGAGATCCTTCCTCCGGTTCTAAGATAATCATGTGAACAAGGATGGCTACTGCCCGTTTTAAGAGAAAAAAAATAAAGTACATGGTGTGTACTTCTGAGTACACTACGTGTACTCCCTTCATTTAACTGTTCCCATGGCGGCACCATCACACTGTTCACCTGCCGACATGAGTACACGACATTTACTCTCGAGCACACGGCGTGTACTGCTGCCCAGCTAGCGGCTACTCCACGGCCTTACTGTTTTGGCATGCCGACTGACTACACGGCGTGTAAGGGACCAATACATGTCGTGTATTTGGTTCCTACACCCTTCACCCCGGGCATGGCCACACGCCCCGTGTACCCATACCACACTGCCAAAAGTACACGGAGTGTGGACAATGTACAGGGTGTGTACTTTCAAAAATTGGTATTTTTACCCATTTTCCATATTTTCTCTAAAACACTTAAGGAAAAGGGAAAAGAAGAAGCCCATACCTCAAAACTATGAACCGGGTTCTTAAAAACATTCCCCCCTTATAGAAATTCGTCCCAGAATTGTCCTTCCAAGGGTGGCAAAGATATAGCCATGAACAACTCCGTCCACTGAGCACGTACGTCGGTCTCCCACTCCCAGGTTTCGTCCTGCACTCGGCCATGCTACCATAGCACCCATATGAGAGGAATTGACCGGCCTCGGAGAACCTTCGTACTCCTGTCAACGATACGAATCAGATTCTCCTAAAAGGACGCATGCATCTGAAGCTTAACCTCCTCTGGCTGAAAGGTGTGTGATGTGTCTGAATGATAGCAGCACAACTGAGATACATGGAAGACGTTGTGCATGGCTCGGTACCGTTGCGGTAACTGCAACCAATAAGCGACCAGCCCGACGCTCTCCAGAATCTCAAATGGCCCCACATACCTCGGTGAAAGCTTACCCTGTCTCATGATCCTCTTGTGTCCCATCCTCGGCGAAACATGAAATAAAACTTGATCCCTGACCACAAACTCCAAAGGTCGTCTGCGGAGACCAGCATAAGACTTCTGATGAGACTGCGTGGTAGCCATCCGCTTCTGAATCAACTGGACCTGCTCAAAAGTCTCTTGTACGAGACGAGGTCCTAGTAAAGCTACCTCACCTGCCTCTGACCAGCACAAAGGTGATCAGCATGGCCTACCATATAGATCCTCGTATGGTTCCATCTCGATAATTTCCTAAAAACTGTTATTTTAGCCAAACTCGACTAGGGGTATGTGCCTCTCCCAATATCCCCCAAAGTCTAGGATGCATGCACGCAACATGACCTCAAGCGCCTGTATCTTATGCCCTGACTGGCCATCGGTCTGAGGGTGGCATGTTGTTCTCAAAATCACCTCTGTACCCAGTGCCCTCTGAAAAATCTTCCAGAAACAAGACGTAAAGATGGTGTCCCTATCTGAACCAATATAATGAGGGACCCCATGATGATGGACGATCTATAGGATATAGAGCCTTCCGAGATCGTCAAATCTGAAGGTCTCCTTGATCGGCAAGAAGTGAGCTACCTTCATGAGTCTTTCCACAACAACCCACACGACATCATTGCCTCTAGGTGGCCTCGGCAACCCCGTCAAAAAATCCATCGCGACATCATCCCATTTCCACTCTGGAATGGGTAACAGCTGTAACAGTCCGGCTGTCCTCTGGTTGTCCGCCTTCACCTACTGACAAGTGGAACACCTCGTAACAAAACCAGCCACATCTCTCTTCATACCCGGCCACCAGTACTGATGTCTCATGTCACGGTACATCTTGGTAACCCTGGGATGAACTGCCCAGGCAGAAGCATGAAACTCCCACATCAAATCCTCACGTATATCCCCTGGAACCCTCACTCGTCCATGGAAACGCAGAACTTCATCATCACCCATCGTCCAACTAGGAGGGGGGTCCTCACTTGCCACTGACTCCCATAGAACCAGGCCTTCCGAATCAGATAGATGTCTCATCCTCACTCTATCCAAGAGGGTAGATGTCACAGCTAACAATGAAAGATATGTTTTCCCCAAACTGTCGTTCACCTCCAAATGCATCTCAGAGAGCAAAGCCATAAGCTTCCACTCACCACTAGCCTCCTGCACTGCCTGTATCTGAGTCTTCCTACTCAGTGCATCAGCTACTACATTACCTTTACCAGGTGTATAGGCAAGCTCAAAATCGAAGGAGTTTAGGTATTCGACCCACCTTCTCTGCCTCAGATTCAGGTCATGCTGAGTAAAGATATACTTGAGGCTTTTGTGGTCGCTGAAAACCACAAAATTATCTCCCAGTAAATAATGTCTCCAATAGCGCAACGCATGAAGAACTACAGCCAACTTGAGATCGTGCGTTGGATAATTCATCTCATGTGGTCTCAACTGCTGAGACCCATACGCAAAGACTCGATCGCCCTTCATCAACACTGCTCCCAACCCAATACCTGATGCATCACAGTAAACTGTATAGCTCTTCCCCTGCTATGGGAGTATCAGGATCGGTGCTGATGTCAACCTTCCTTTCAAGTCCTGAAATGTTGTATCGCAAGCTTCTGACCAAATGATCTTCACACCCTTCTTAGTCAAACTTTTCAATGGTGATGCTAAGCAGGAGAAGTCCTGTATGAAGCGTCTGTAGTAACCAGCCAGCCCTAAGAAACTCTGTATCTCAAACACATTCTTAGGATTCTCCTAGGAAACTACTGCTCTCACCTTCTCTTGGTCTACGACAACTCCTTCCTTTGAGATAATGTGTCCCAGGAAGTGAATCTGGTCCATCCAAAAGTGGAACTTTGAGAGCCTAGAGTATAGTCGTTTCTCTCTCAGTGTACTCAATACGATCTCAAGATGGGTGTCATGGTCGTGTTGAGTGTGAGAGTACACCAAGATGTCTTCCACGAATACTACCATAAAAGAATCAAGATACAGATGGAACACATGATTCATCAAAGCCATGAAAACTGCTGGTGCGTTCGTGAGTCCGAACGACATTACCAAGTACTCATATAGACCAGACCTCCTCATAAAAGCTGTAAGTGGGATATCCAATGGTCTCACGCACAGCTGATGATATATTGACCTCAAGTCAATCTTTGAGAACACTCGTGCCCCTCGAAGTTGATCAAAAAGATCATCAATTCATGGAAAGGGATATCGGTTCTTAACCATCAACTGGTTCAGCTTCCGATAATCCACACAGAGTCTGAGGGTACCGTCCGCCTTCTTCGCAAAAAGGACCGGTGAACCCCAAAGAGAAGTACTGGGTCAAATAAGACCCATTGCCTGTAACACCTCTAACTACCTCTTGAGCTCCTACAACATAGGTGTCGCCATCTTATAAGGAGGAATAGACACCGGTGATGCTCCTGGCACAAGCTCAATAAAGAAATCCACCTCATACTCCGGAGGTAGACCTGAAAAGTCGTCTGGGAAGACATCCCTGAAACAATCAACAACTAGAGGGAAATCTGTCTGACAAGTCCCCTGATCATCCAGATACACACTTGAAATCTAGGCAGTGACTCCACCTCACCCATGATGCTCTGGTCCAGCTCGAATCGCCTGAACATCCCATTCGCCCTTATACAGAAACTATCCTCCCTCTGGTGATGTGAAACTCACCCTGTAATGATAGTAGTCTATAAAGGATCGAAAAGGAACTAACCAGTCCATCACGAGAATGACGTCATAGCTCGTCACCTCTAAGATGTAGAGGTCTAAAAGAAAGTGACACCCACCATCCTCAAGGGGGAACTCCTTGCACTGACGCACACCAGCCGTTCTAGTCCCCAACGGAGTGTCTAGCGTCATGATATCAGAAGAAGTAGAAACACAGAGCCCAAGGCTCTTCACAACGGGAACATATATGAAACTATGCCTAGCACCCGTATCAAAAAGTACTGAAGATAAGACAGAAGCTACTAAAATATTACCTCTAACTGTAGAAGGTCCGGGATCCTACTCCTGCTGGGTCTGTTGCACTGCATATGCCTGCCCAGTGTCGCGGCCCTGTGACACAGCCTAACTACCTTGAGCTGTCCCGCCCTGATACCTCTGAGATCCTGGTGTCTCGCTACCATGGCCACGACCACCATCTCTACCTACACGCCCTGACATACCCCAGTTCCACGACTCATAAGAATACACTTGTCCTTCTCCCGCACGCAGAGTCTGTACAGAACCCCTCTCACTAGCCATAGATAGAAATTCACTGCAAAAGCGCTATAGATGGCCCATCTTGCCGCAAGCTCAGCACTCCACTGGGTCACGTGGACAATGTGGATTCTAGTGCCCATCTCTACCCCACTGGTAGCACCTGATCGGGCCACCTAAAGAAACAGCCTGGCTGGTACTGCCACCCTGAGAGAAATCCATATGTCTCTTCCTCTTGCTAGAAGAAATAGTACCAGTAACTGGTGCTGAACCGCCCTGTCCCACACCACTAGATTCCCACAGGTTCCTCTCTATAATGAGTGCCTGATTTACAATAGCATGTACTAAAGGCAACCTGACAACATTCACCAGTGCTCTGATGTCATAACGAATACCATCCTTAAAACGTCTGGCTCTAAACGTCTCATCACCCACCAACACGGGTGCAAAATGCTGAAGCTCGTTGAAATGAGAAGAATAGTCCATCACCGACATAGCGCCCTACTGCAGATTCATGAACTCTCGAGCTCTATCTGCCCTCCGAGTTTCTGGGAAGAAGAATTCATAAAAGACTGCCTGAAAATCTTCCCACGCCATGTCCCTGTGATTCTCTGACTGGGTGGTAACATTCCACCACCTCTTGCTGGAATCACGCAGCATATATGTCGCGAGCCTGACCCTCCGCCCTGGAGGCGTCTCAAGATGCTCGAAACTAGTCTATATCGATCCTATGCAATACTCCATAGCCTATGGTCTGCCCTCCCCTGAAAACGTAGGCTGATGTTACTACTGGAAGATATATGTCAGATCGGCCATAGATGTAGCAGCCTGCGGTGCTCCTTGAAAGGTCTGCATGAACCGCATGAAGCCTTCATGGAACTGCGCCTCCGCGCCTGTGTCCGATATAACAGCTGGCGCCGCATCTGGCTCTGCTGGAGGATCAACTGGTAGTCCATGGCCCACTATCTCTGGAGTATACTCGTTGCCGCTCTCCTGGAGAACAACACGCGGTCGTCTAGGTGTCATGATGATATAAGGATAAAAGCACGCCTTAGATTATGATTTATCAATATGAAAGTAAAGGAACCACAAAGGGAACAAGAAGAAGAAGGCATTTGAAAATTTTCAAAATAAGACTACACAACGTGTACAATTACTACACAGCGTGTACTTGACTTCCTCTCCCCTGCCTGGGTCCTTACACACAGCTAAGCCACACGGATTTTGTTCAACAGAAACTACACGACGCGTACTTGACTTCCCTTCCCATGCCCGGGTCCATGCACATGGCTAAGCCACATGACATCCGTTCAACAGAAACTACAAGGCGTGTACACCACCCCGTCTCCCTAGCCACATGGCTAACACCACACGGTCTATCCTCGGACACAACTACATGGTGTGTCCCACAGGTACACAGCGTGTTCAAGGAGAGGTGAAACCGGCCTGTGTTGTTAGTTACACGGCCGAGTCCCCAGGTCACACTACACGGCGTGTCCATCATTGACACGGTGTGTTCTATAAAGGAGTTCACCGACCCGTGTTTTTAGTTACACAGCTGGACTCCGGGTCAACACGACACAGCATGCACATCATGTAAACGGCGTGTTTTAACCAAGCTCTCCCCTTCCCCGTGTCGCCGCCCACACAGTTTGTGACATGGGAAAAGACTACACGGCGTGTACTCAGAGTACACGGCGTATACTTAAAAAGTTTATTTTTCTTCCCGATCAGAAGAACATACACGGCATGTATGATATACTACACGGCGTGTATGAAATACTACACAGCATGTATACTGGGTTTCTGGGCAGTATGCCTCAAAAACTTCCACGGAACCCAGAAAATACCAAAAAAACAACACCTAAGTGTCAAATTCCATCCCGTGAGGGCCCATAATCCCCACGAATCAATGTTTGACATCTTATCTGTGTTATAACAAAATAAGAAGTTAATGACCCACCAAATTCTAGTCAATTGGGGCCCATACTCCCCAAAAACCGATGTTTGGTGTCCATTCTATAAACAGGCTCACATAAAATTACACTATCACACAACATGTATTTCATCAGAGCAGCTATCACAACCACATGCTTTTCTAACACAACAACTATCACCACAACATGCAATTTATAATGCACCTACATGGCATAGAACTATGCATGGCATGTGATTTCTAGCATGTTCCTATATGATGCATGAGACGACATACCCTCATCTCATCGGGTTGAAACTCAATATAACCAATTACTAAAATATAACCGCACAATATCAAGTGCGTCACCCTTCGGTGAAATCAAATCAACTGTAAAATTTTCAAAATCAAAAAAATTGTAAAAATACGAGGTAGACTGGCTTTCCCCTATACACGGGTTAGCTACACCTGGGCATAGCTTATTACCAACTACCGTTCGTCCTATACATAACTACGGCTCCAAATATTAAGTAAAATAAAATAACCCCTTTGATAGCACTTTGTAACGTCTCAGGTCCGGGTGCCACGCAATAGGTGCCCCAAGCCCAGTTCACCACGTGACCTCAAGCGCATTTCCCCAAACACCAGAGGCTTCCAACTAGCAGCGAGGGCCCAGGTCTGATTGTGGGAAAACTATGCCCTCATTCGTCAAAGTGTAGCGTTGTGGAATATGAAATAAAACATACAACGATAGAAGAAGCAATAAACCATACCACAATTGAAATAAACAACTGCAATGGATATAACCAACAGTATATAAATAACGATGCTACATGTTTCACATTCTAAGAAAACAGCCAGAACATGTTATACATCAATATAGTACAACGAAAATAAGAGTACAACAAAACAAAGCAAAATAGCTAGTAGTGGCATCGCGAGCCTAGGTTCGGTCCGATGCCCTCCTACTCCATAGCAACAGTCAAGTACCTGTATATGGACTCTTGCCCCTATCCACACCTACAGAAAAGTAATCTGTTTGGGACGAAAAACATGACCCAAATAGGGTGTGAGATACATATCTCAGTAGGCACCCACCAAAGTCAAGTGCCCATCTGCGTGTAAGCATGCAACAACAGTGTGTAGTAGTAAAATGAAATAAAGTAAGCAGTACTCAAAAGTAACTAAATACCAGTTATATTTCCATTTTATTATTCATTTAATCATTTACTTTAGTAACATTCTGTGCTCAACAGCACCAAGACCTCAAGCCAACCAGAACCTTGCCCTCAGGCTATTCAGAATCCAACCCGCAGGTATTTCCCTCAGGTGTAATAGAAATTTCCCTCAGGTGTAGGAAGTGTCACCCTCAGGCATAGAAGTCAAGCCCTCAGGCTCGAAGGGTTTACCTCAGGCTCGAAGGGTTTCTCTCAGGTGAAGTAACTACAGCCCTCTTGCTAAATAGTGCAATGCCCACAGGCTAATCACAATAATGCCCTCAGGCTAAACAGGTAATTGGGCCATGCCCAACATGTAAAAAAGAAGTAAACAAGCAATTCCTCTCAAGAAAATTCTACAATTACTACTTTAAAGGCATACCCTCAGGTATCCTAGCCAAATAGCTAAACAGAGGAACGCACCCCTCAGGATGGTCCTAGATCCAACCAGCGATCCCAAACATCATTTTTACAACTTTATATAATTACCTATACAGTTCTAGGTAGTTAAATTAGCCACGACCTCAGCCTCACGACACCCCAACATGGGTTCGTAGCTCATAAACGCATAAAAATGCACGACAGTTGGAAATAAACACCAAGCCACCTACCTTAAACACCAACGAATGATATACGCGAACGACGCCTTCTGAATCGTCCAAGAACGTTGTTGATCTGAGGTAAAATAATTCTCACTTAAACCCAAATAACTCCCGTTATAGGAATAATTGGTAAGAAACACGCTAGGAGAAGAGAGGGATTACGCGCACGGTTTTAACGTGATTGACGGAAGCGAGATCAGATTCCCGGTGCTCGATCAGTTGATCCATGAAGATCCGGCCTTCCTCCCGAGCTCCTTCCTCTGGTTCTAATCCAATCCTGTGAACAGGGTTGGATACTGCCCGTTTTAAGTGAAAAAAACAAAGTACATAGCGTGTACTTCCGAGTACATGGTGTGTACTCCCTTCATTTAACTGTTCCCCTGGAGGCACCACCACACTATTTACCTGCTGACATGAGTACACGACATGTACTCTCGAGTACACGGCGTGTACTGCCACCCAGCTGGCAGCTGCTCCACCGCCTTACTGTTTTGGCCTGCCGACTGACTACATGGTGTGTAAGGGACCACTACACGGCATGTATTTGGTTCCTACACCCTTCATGTAGAGACCTGAAGCTTGACGTACATGGACAATACATTACTTTGGCGGAATACATAATACATAACAAAAACAGACACACAAGGATCGTAATAGTTTAGTGCCTTTGGAAACTTGGAATAAAATCTTTTAATCGTGGTGAAAGATCTTCAACATCTCCCAATAAATATCTTCCCCTTTTTTTCTTACCTGAAACCTTTCTTTATATCCTGGGGAAAAGAAAACATAAAAGGGTTGAGCTCAAATGCTCAGTAAGGGTAAGCATGGATAAAATAAAACATACCATATACATTTGAACTTGAAAAGATGAACATAATGTTTAAACATCAAAATCTTGAGCAACGACTTAAAACATGGAAGTACATAAGGCATAGATCATAATGGAACATAAATCATGATAACATAACATGGTAATAAAACATGTAATTGTGGAAACCATTAAGCACATGATATGAGTTCCATAGTATCCAAGGCATTGGTTCCAAGACCATCTTAGTGGACAAAGTCCCTTTCTGAATCGAGTTCACTACTCGTTCTAGTCCTTTAATACTGAACCGGATTAACTTACCGTTCCAGCCATGTCTATCTCATGAGATATAAATAATTACCCAATGCATTGGAGGGAGATATAGGTCCCACCCATCTCATAATGAAATCATTCTTACTTGTGCCAAAAAATAAACATACATCATTCATAATAACCCAACGAATAAAATGGGTTTCATAAACATCATCCCATAATCACATAATCCATATAAAAGAAATGGATATCATTTCATAATAAGAAAAGAGAAACCATATAAATCATAGAGACATTATACTTGAAACATACACATATGAAATAATTTTATCTTAGATGGAAAATTATTTTGATAAAACACTTGAAATGAATTCTTGAGTAAAATATCCTTTCTTCTTCAAAATCATTTTCTTTTCAAAAAATGCCATTAAATTTTAAAAGAAAAGAATTTTGTTGAAAATAGTCATAAAATCTTGTAGAGTAAGCTTCCTGAAAATGAGGCGTTATGAAACCGTAAAAATCCGTTCACGCCATATAAGTTAAAAATAACACTCTTCTCGTACTTTTGTCAGAAAAGTCAAAAAGTACCTTGTAGGGTAAATAAAAGAAAGATTACTTCTATACCATGGGGTAAAAGTAAAAATGGGTAAAAAGGACTTTAAACATACCTGAATACATTTTTATAAAACATTGACATGGATGGTAGAAATAACCCCAGTAAATACTTACGAATAAGCAATCTCGAATAAAAATGAGATTTGAAAAATTATCCCTTACGTTAGGTCCGATATGCTTCATACTTATCCAAACTTCCTATATAATGATTTAAATAATGTCATTGACTTATTACAGAATCATATTCATTGTTATGATATCATATATGGTTCACTTATGACTTTATATTACCCGTTCATTTGTTAAAGAGCATTTTGGGTAAAATCGTTTCATTTATAGTCCATGTTTTGACTTGTAATTATTCATATGATTACTTAGATCATGATTACTTAATTATAGAATATAAAACATGATTTATATGTAATATATATTCAGAATATTCATATATATAATAGATCGATAAATTGAAAGAAATACACCGTTCATGGAGACGGTAGGCCGTACGTACACATGAACGTTGTTTTCGTTTCCTAATTGAATTGAATGGAATTAGTTGGATGACATACATATATATATATACATAAATACAGTATCATTATTATGTCATATAGTTCATGATTACTTATTATATATACTTTATAATCATTTATGAATGGTTAATCATTGAGAATGAATCTCATCGCGTCGTGGAGACGGTATTTCGTATGTACGCACGAGCGATGATATCATTCCCATGATCGTGAAGTTTTATTGGAGTGTATGTATAATATTATAGAATCAATATCACATTAAAATAATCAACAATAGTTATTATTTACACCATTATACCCATCTAAGTAAGGTGGTGGTGGAAAATAGATTACACCATGTCGTGGAGACGGTATTCCGTACATACGCACGCGTGGTGATTTCATTTTCCGTAGGATGGATAGATGGTAAAATAGTGTTGTTTCATACATATAATAACATATCAGTATATGAGTTATACTGATGTTATTACTTCATAATGAAACAACCTAATAATAAGAAGTGGAAGAAGAAATAAAGTTGAAAGAATTGGTAACGGACATTACCTCTTCTTTGAAGCGCCTCTTTGAGACCTCCTCTTAGGCCACTAAAATTGGTCTTTGAAGATGACCAGGACCTCTAGGATGTTTCTAGGGAAGTGGAGAAGATAATTTGGCAGGGTTTGGCCGAGCATGAAGTCTCAATGTGGTGTGAGGAAGAGATGGAGGATGTTCCCTTTTATAAGGGAGGAGAGGGGCACCTTTGGGATAACTAAAAATATTATTTTATTATAAAGTCATATTTGCTTTTTAATATCTCCAAATTGATATATGTAGAATCTAAGGTGGGGATGGGTCGAAACCGTCTCATCCAATAGAATTTAGACAAGTTTAGGTCATTATATTAACCTTATCTTTTAGTTTTAACTCTTCGTTAATTAGATTGACATTTACCATGTCACTTTGTATTTTTATATTATATAGTTAATAAACTTACCATATACATCCAAGAGACCCCCCAAGTGGTCCATTAATGATACACCTATCATGGTATAAGTATCTTGGCCGAACCATAGATTTTTAGGAATATAATAACAATTAATAATATTATATTTGTTTTAAAACCTATTTTATGTCAATTTTGACACTATTTGGTAATTGATTTTTTTGAAACTCATAACAGAATGATTAGTACTAAAAAAGTTAATTAAATCAATAATAAAATTTCATATTAACATAAAAATTATTGTAATTCATAAAAAGTCTAAAATTACATTTATTTGGGTATTTATAACATCAATTATGTCAATATTTCATTAATAGGATAATTAATGCATCATCATTGTGTCGTAAATAAATTAAATTATTTTATATCTAAAAATT
This sequence comes from Viscum album, assembly GCA_963277665.1. Taxonomy (NCBI): domain Eukaryota; kingdom Viridiplantae; phylum Streptophyta; class Magnoliopsida; order Santalales; family Viscaceae; genus Viscum; species Viscum album. Next base: position 1,139,454,089 of record OY728159.1, on the reverse strand, counting down.
AAAAAACAAATACCATTATGTAGGAAATCTTTTTAGATTTATAATTAATATTTATTTTTGAATTTATCTTATGTATAACCCTATATTAAAAATGATTTAGTTATTAAACATTGATTTTAACTATTTTAACCCTTCTTTAAATAAATTAATAATAAATGTCCTAATCTAATCCAAGTGGGCCTAAATGGTCATATTTTATTCCTAAGGTTGTTTTTGGTCGAATTAAACTTATCCAATCGAATTAGTACATGTCTTAGGGTAATAATAATAACACTTTTACCCTTAATTACCCTATTTACTTTTAACCGTGGTAAATAAAAGTAAAAAGTTACTATTCACCAAAAATTATCTTCATCTCATTGAACCAAATTTTAGTCCTTGATATTAAGTGTGTTTCTCGGATTTTTGAAATTCCACTTACAGAAACGGTAAAATTATGTTTTATGAAAAATTCAGTTTTTTTAACTACCACTTAGTGGTTTCACTATTCATCAAAAAATGAAAGTTCCCAGAAAAATACCAAAAATTAGGCCAAAGCTATATTTGATATTATGAATTCAAAAATGATGTCTATTTTACAAAATAAAAAACATATCAGTTACATTAACTAATTTAAAAATTAATTCCCGTCATCAAAACAAATAGCGTGTTTTTAAGAGATAATAACTATCAAAAGATTGGCACTTGTTTATGTCTGGTTTAAATGTAAAATTACATACAATTACCAAAATTGTATTAAATTGTAAAAATATATTCTAAATATACTTTAAAACCACTCAAATTATTAATTTATCACTATCAATTATTTTGATTTAAAAAATTGTTTTTAATTAAAATTTAGTAATTTTCAGTATTAATCAGAATATGAAAGTTATCGGAAAATATCAAAATTTCACCCTAAGCTAATGTCGATATTCTGAATCCAAAAATGAAGTCCATTTAGAAAGATAAAATTTATAAAATTTCAAAAAGTGGGTATTACTATTCATAATGGCTAGTTCATAATAATATTATAATAATATCTCGTTTAGTGAAACTCGGTATTGCGTACATGCTATCGAGGAAGGTCATGATTTCATATAATGGAAGGAAAGTCAGGGATGCGTGTTGTGCAAGATCCTTTTGGTGTAGTGTACAACACAAGACAGTAATGAAATTAAAAAGAATATTTTTCATAAAATCTCGGGGTGTTACATTCTGCCCCCCTTAAAATGAAGTTCGCCCTCGAAATTCGTCAGGGTTATAAATGGTTTACTACTCGAAAGTTACTTTAATAGAAACCCACATCGTAAAAAGGAATACAAAAACTTGGCTTTAAAAACTAATGTATGAAATGTAATGGTTACCCAAATTAACTCATCACTAGGTCTTCACGTTGGAAAACATAGGTGAAAATATGGATATGGAAGAAAAATCATACCATCATGTTCTGATGGAGAGTGGTAGAGAACGTGGCTATGAAAAAGACAACAATCACAAATCCATAAATTTGTGATGATCTAGGGTACCATTTGATTCATCAGATTTAAGGGCACTAGGACAACATTTTTGGTTTTCAAGATCATTTCCCTAAAGTTGAAGAATTTGAATTACAATAAATACTTACTTTATTTTGTTAAAATCTCACTATTGTTCATGGCTTGAACAATTTCCACTTCATCTCTTAAAGAGATGAAGTTTAATTTGTTATTCGTGAAGTGTTAGCCGATCATGTGATAGAATGACGGGTCATTCCATATGTCTCAAACAAAAGGATAGAAAAAGTTATTAAATATACATAAGTCGATCTATAGTGAGATTAATCATATATGGTTCTTAAAATGGACTTATACTTCATATATAATACTGCATAATATAATAAAACTAGTTTCTACTAAACAGGGACATCCTGTAGGCCAGTGGTAGGTGATAAAGGTCAGACGCACTTTGGTTGTGGGTTCGATTCCCACAGCCTTGTCCGACGCGATGGGTTGTTGCCCATCCTGCAGGTTGTCCTTTTTCTAAAACTACATTACTATAATATCCCATCAATAATATCAAAAAAAAATTATCCTTAAATAATACTAACTTATGTCCAACATAATCCATTCGAATCTTTATCTAAAATACTTTGGTCCAAGATCATAGTATAAAGAAAATGATTACTTGAAATGTCATCAACCAAGCATGTGAATACCATCATTTATCCCCTATATATCTTGTTGGTCACATTCCAATCATGTGAATACCTTAATCATGTATTCTCTTGAAAAATGAATACCCATTAAACCTTAGTGAAAACATGAATGCTATCAAAAGTTAACTCTTTCCACATACCAAAATCCAAATATTCTATATACTCAAACCCTGATATAACCTTCTCCTTATATCAGTGATGAGATCATGAATACTATCAAACATTTATTTTTCTCCTTATCCCTTCATTATGAAAATATCATCTACTTTACAAAAATATATGAATAACCTTTCATGGTTACTGGTACCATTAATCATACACTTTCAAAACTTAAGGAAAGACAACAGTGTAACAATCCTTAGATGTCTCTTTATTCCATAGTACCATGAGATTAGTTATACAATATTACACTTGATAAACATGTAATCATTCCACTACCTTCTTAAACCATTGACCGAGCTTCAACAATTCTTTCATCTCACATATCATTTGTAGTCTCTTCATCATCATCAACATAAATACTACCCATACGACCATACTGATTCTCTTCATGAGACTTTCCCTTAGGGAATTGGTTTGCATAATGCCCATACATTCCAAATTTAAAAAAAATTAAACATTGTTGATGTTGTAGCAATACCATTATCCTCATCAATGGTGTTAACTGAACCTTTTCCTTTGCACTTACTGGATTTGTGTCCTTCTTTTCCACACCCAAAGAATCTTCCATTTCCATTGAAACAATCTCCCCGATGACTCTTCCCACATGATTTACATGGGGGAAATTGAAATTTCATTCCTCTATGATCATCATGAAACTCCATCTTTCTCTTATTATCTGAGTCGGGAAACTTACCAAAGTGGAGATTATTGATCATATTATGAGATTGCTGATTAGGCATAATAACGATGTTTGGACTTCCAAATCCCGTTTCATTTGGTTTCTCATGAAGAATATCATTCCATAGTCCGTCATATCCTCCATTATCATGAATCTTCCTGCTTCCAGCCATTTTCTAAAACCCAGAAGAATAGTGTGAGAGGAAAAAATAATGCTCGGGAAAACAACATAGTAAATGGGGAGGACCCTCAATATGTAACATCTTAGGTTAAATTCTAAGATCGTTACCGTAGTTCTAGGACTATATCCTATACGTATACTTATCCTTAGGGACATCCCAAGACATACCTTAGAAATATCTCTAGGGATCTCACTAACATTTTCGCATCTTAGTTTCCAAAGGTTGACTAAAACTCCCTCTGATACCAAATTTTGAGACCCGAAGCTTGACGTACATGGACAATACATTACTTTTGCGTAATACTTAATACATAACAAAAACCGACACATAAGGATCATAATAGTTTAGTGTCTTTGGAAACTCGGAATAAAATCATCTAATCATGGTGAAAGATCTTCAACATCTCCCAATAAAGATCTTCCCCATTTTTTTCTTACCTAAAACCTGTCTTTATATCCTGGGGAAAAGAAAACATAAAAGGGGTGAGCTCAAATGCTCAGTAAGGTTAAGCATGGATAAAATAAACCATACCATATACATTTGAACTTAAAAACATGAACATAATGTTTAAACATCAAAATCTTGAGCAACGACTTAAAACATGAAAGTACATATGGAATAGATCATAATGGAACATAAATCATGATAACATAACATGGGAATAAAACATGTAATTGTGGAAACCATTAAGCACATGATATGATTTCCTTATTAGCCAAGGCATTGCTGCCAAGACCATCTTAGTGGACAAAGTCCCTTTCTGAATCGAGTTCACTCCTCGTTCCAGTCTGATAATACTGAACCGGATTAACTTACCATTCCAGCCATGTCTATCTCATGAGATATAAATATATACCCAATGCATTTGAGGGAGATATAGGTCCCACCCATCTCATAATGAAATCATTCCTACTTGTGCCACAAAATAAATATACATCATTCATAACAACCCAATGAATAAAATGGGTTTCATAAACATCATCCCATCATCACATAATCTATATAAAAGAAATGGATATCATTTCATAATAAGAAAAGTGAAACCATGTAAATCATATAGACATTATACTTGAAACATACACATATGAAATAATTTCATCTTAGATGGAAAATGATTTTGATAAAACACATGAAATGAATTCTTGAGGAAAATATCCTTTCTTCTTCAAAATCATTTTCTTTTCACAAAATTCCTTGCAATTTTAAAAGAAAATATTTTTTGTTGAAAATAGTCATAAAATCTTGTAGAGTAAGCTTCATGAAAATGAGGCGTTATGAACCCGTAAAAATCCGTTCACGCCGTATAAGTTAAAAATAACATTCTTCTCTTACTTTTGTCAAGAAAGTCAAAAAGTACCTTGTAGGGTAAATAAAAAAAGATTACTTCCATACCATGGGGTAAAAGTAAAAATGGGTAAAAGGACTTTAAACATACATGAATAAAATTTTATAAAACATGGAAATGTTTGATAGCAATAACCCCAGTAAATACTTACGAATAAGCAATCTCGGATAAAAATGAGATTTGCAAAAATATCCCTTACCTTAGGTCCGATATGCTTCATACATATCCAAACCTCCTGTATAATGATTTAAATAATGTCATTGAATTATTACAGAATCCTATTAATTGTTATGATATCATATATGGTTCATTTATTACTTTAGATTACCCGTTCTTTTGTTAAAGAGCGTTTTGGGTAAAATTGTTTCATTTGTCGTCCGTGTTTTGACTTGAAATTATTCATATGATTACGGAGATAATGATTACTTAATTCCAGAATATAAAACATGATTTATATATAATATATATTTATAATATACATATATATAATAGATCGATAAATTGAAAGAAATACACCGTTCATGGAGACGGTAGGTCGTACATACGCAAGAACATTGTTTTCATTTCCTCATTGAATTGAATGGAATTAATTGGATGACATACATATATATATACATAAATCCAGTATCATTATTATGTCATATATTTCATGATTATTTATTATATATACTTTATAATCATTTATGAATGTTTAATCATTGAGAATTAATCTCATCGCGTCGTGGAGACGGTATTCCGTACGAACGCATGAGCGATGATATCATTCCCATGATCGTGAAGTTTTATTGGAGTGTATATATACTATTACAGAATCAATATCACTTTACAATAATCATATATAGTTATTATTTACACCATTATACCCATCCAAGTAAGGTGGTGGTGGAAAATAGATTACACCACGGCGTGAAGACGGTATTCCGTACGTACGCACGCGCGGTGATTTCGTTTTCCGTAGGATGGATAGATGGTAAAATAGGGTTGTTTAATACATATAATAACATATCAGTATATTAGTGATACTGATGTTATTACTTCATAATTAAACAACCTAAGAATACGAAGTGGAAGAAGAAATAAAGTTGAATGAATTGGTAACTGACATTACCACTTCTTTGAAGCGCCTCTTTGAGACCTCCTCTTAGGGCACTAAAATTGGTCTTTGAAGAATACCAGGACCTCTAGGATGTTTCTAGGGAAGTGGAGAAGAGAATTTTTCAGGGGTTTCCCGAGCATGAAGGCTCAATGTGGTGTGAGGAAGAGATGGAGGAGGTGCCCTTTTATAAGAGAGGAGAGGGAACCTTTCGAATAACTAAACATATTATTTTATTATAAAGTCATATTCGGTTTTTAATAGATCTAAATTGATATATTTCGGAGATAAGGTGGGGATGGGTCTAAATCCTCTCATCCAATATAATTTAGACAAGTTTAGGTCATTATATTAACCTTATCTTTTAGTTTTAACTCCTAGATATTTAAATTGACATTTACCATGTCACTTTGTATTTTTATATTATATAGTTAATAAACATAACATATACATCCAAGAGACCCCCAAGTTGTCCAATAATGATAAACCTATCATGATATAAGTATCTTGGCCGAACCTTATATTTTTAGGAATATAATAACAATTAATAATTTAATATTTGTTTTAAAAACTATTTTATGTCAATTTTGACACTATTTGGTAATTGATTTTTTTGAAAATCATAACAGAATGATTATTTCTAAAAAATATAATTAAATCAATACAGACATGTCATATTAACATAGAAAATTATTTTAATTCATAAAATGTCTCAAATTACATTTATTTGGGTATTTATAACATCAATTATGTTAATATTTCATTTATAAGATAATTACTGCATCATCATTGTGTCATAAATAAATTAAATCATATTAGGTCTAAAAATTACAAATAAAATACCATTATATAGGAAATATATTTAGCTTTATAATGAATATTTATAGTTGAATTTATCTAATGTATAAACCCATATTAAAAATTATTTAGTTATTAAACTTTGATTTTAACTATTTTAACCCTTCTTTAAATAAATTAATAATAAATGTCCTAATCTAATCCAATTGGGCCTAAATGGTCATATTTTACTTCTAAGGTTGTTTTTGGTCTAATTAAACTTATCCAATAGAATTAGGACACGTGTTAGTGTAATAATAATAACACTTTTACCCTTAATTACCCTATTTACTTTTAACCGTGGTAAAAAAAGTAAAAAGTTACTATTCACCAAAAATTATTATCATCTCATTGAACAACATTTTAGTCATTGATATTAACCGTGTCTCTCGGATTTTTGAAATTCCATTCACAGAAGCAGTAAAATTATGTTTTATGAAAAATTCGGTTTTTTTAACTACCACTTAGTGGTTTCACTATTCATCAAAAAAATGAAAGTTTCCAGAAAAATACCAACAATTAGGCCTAAGCTATATTTGATATTATTAATTCAAAAATGATTTCTATTTTACCAAATTCAAAACATATCAGTTACATTAACTAATTTAAAAATTAATTCTCGTGGTCAAAACAAATAGCGTGTTTTTAAGAGATAATAACTATCAAAAGATTGACACTTTTTTATGTCTGGTTTAAATGTAAAATTACATCCAATGACCAACATTGTATTAAATTGTAAAAATATATTCTAAAAATAATTTAAAAACACTAAAATTATTAATTTATCACTATCAATTATTTCGACTACAAAAGTTGTTTTTAATTAAAATTTAGTAATTTTCACTATTCATCAGAATATGAAAGTTATCCGAAAAGTACCAAAATTTCACCCTAAGCTAATTTCGATATTCCGAATCCAAAAATGATGTCAATTTTGAAAGATAAATTTTATAAAATTTCAAAAGAGCGCATTAATAGTCATAACGGCTAGTTCATAATAATATTATAATAATATCTCATTTAGTGAAACTCGGTATTGCGTACACGCTATCGAGGAAGGTCGTGATTGAATGTAATGCAAGGCAAGTCAGGCATGCGTGTTTTGAAAGCTCGTTTTGGTGTAGTGTACAACACAATACATTAATGATATTAAAAAGAATATTTTACATAAAATCTCGGGGTATTACACTTCATCCCCGGCATGGCCACACGCCATGTGTACCTGTCCCACACGGCCAAAAGTACACTGCGTGTGGACAAAGTACATGGTGTGTACTTTAAAAATTTGGGATTTTTCCCCATTTTCCATATTTTCTCTAAAACACTTAAGGAAAAGGGAAAAGAAGAAGCCCTTACCTCAAAACTAAGAACCGAGTTCTTACATCAATAGTCATCTCATATGACCTTCTCAAAATGGATTTAGATAACAATCACAACATATAATAAGCAATTTTCCAGATTGTGTAAAAACTATCTATCAACTCCTTATATTTAATGGAATATGTCAACTAAACTATTTTACATTACAAAAATAGACAAGAATAGATGAATCACTCAATCTTTTTACATTTATAATGGAATAAATTAGTTGTAGGGACTGAGATTTTTCTATATAATTCTTTTAAATATTTCTGTATATATTTTTAGAGCTCTGTACTGAGAAGATGTTCGATTCCAAGAATCTATGTTCCCAGAATTAAATTTAAAAAAATATTCAACAAATTTTATATTGCACAAACACATTTAACTAAATAAAATGGGATAAATTTGATGTGGTTGAATAGATCAGAAATCTGTGACCATGTTTCAGCTCATAACGTGGTTTTTACCCTAGGCATGACATAAAGTTAGTCAGTTTAGGATTTTAAAAAACCTCTCTCATTGGTGGTGCGTTTAAGTGGACTAATAAATTAATTAACTAATTAATTAAATTCATTCATCCTAAAATAAAATGACAACAAGTTCATTATTAGGAAATGGTGTCAATGTTTGACATCATAATTTCTATAATTTCTAGTGATATCTCCCTTACTATTCCCTTTGGCGAATCGAGATGAACGACGATGGAATGTCAGATCAGATCAGATCAAAAATAAACGAATGAAAACAACTACATAAAATCTTTGTGTGGGAGCGTTATTCATCAAAGAGAAATCCAATCCATGGTAGGATTCATATTTTGGTGCTTTTATTCTTTTAGATTAAATTTTTGAGTAGATTGATAATAGTTCTTTTATTTTCGCCACCTTGAAGACTTCACATTCTTTGTCAGATGGATCCCTTTGGTCTTGACTAGACATTGTTGGGTGACACTTAGATTGATTGGGCCCCCTAATTTGTTGTGGTTTAGTGAAATGGAAATGATTTTATGAGTGAATCATATATATAGAATATTTACAGTAGAAGGATGTTTTTTTGTTGATTTCAAGATAGATCTTCAAGCGTTTAATATTTTGGTGTGTGTATAACGTGTGACGAAACCCTCATAAATGATCGGAGCCGATTCTTACCAAGTAATGTCTGAAGAGCGTGATACATGTCTATATATAAATTTTTCATATGGAATCTTTGTGAAATATATGGTAGAGTGGTTTGATTTTATTTGAGAAGATTGAATCTGTAGATCTAATGATTCTACGGAAAACCAAACTACACGCCATGTTCCACGATAAACACACGGTGTGTAGCCTCCATTAGCAGCTGCACGAGGGTTTTGGAAATTTCCAGGATGGAACTATGTGTATTACTCCCTTACACGACACATACCCTCTCCAATTTATAAAATCTGTGTGGAAAAGCATACCGGTGAGAGTCTAGGTAGATGTATACAAACACAAATTATCCACATAAGAAACATTCTGTGTGGCCAACATGACATACACCATAATACGCGGCCCTGGGGTCTAAGTACACGAATACAGCTAGCAACACATGGACCAGTCTCCAAATAGGTATTACAGGCTTTGTAGTCCACCTATACGGTGTGTAACCCTACCCGAATGGGATCCATGTACCAGCTCGAGACACGCAAAAGATGTGGTGTGTGGTCAAATGTCGATGGTCCCCCTCACACGTTGTGTTCTATGTGTGATCCTTTCAGAAATCTTATATATTATGTATCTACATTGTTTTAACATGGATTTTGTCCTACGAGTAGGGAAACCTATGTGTTTCTTCCACGCAGAACATGAATGTTCATTCAGTTTTATATTTTGAGATACAAGGAAAAGTGTTCCAGGATTAGTATGATTTAATGAAACACCCAATGAAAAATGTCATCATGCTTTTTTAATAGATACCTCCTTGAGCATTACCCTCTGGCGGGGATAACATATGGATTTCCAAAATTAATCTTTCCTTGTTACCCTCTAACTCGGCTGGGAAGTGGAGATCCCTAATGAATCATTTTGAGTAACCATTCAGAAGGGGTGAGTAGTGGAGTTACTCAACGTTTTGTGCATTACCCACCAATAGGGCTCGGTATTGGTGTTCCCCATTAGATTTTATAGATTTTACCCTCTAGTAGGGTTGGGTGGTGGAGTTCCTTGAAGGATTATTCTGAGCATTACCCTCTAGTAGGTATGGGTAGTGGAGTTCCTCGACGATTTTTTTGTGCATTATCATCATGCTATGATGGGAAGTGGAGATCCCCAATGACATTCGCTATCATTACCCTCCATTGGGGCTAGGCAGTGGAGTTCCTTGGTGACTAGCAGAGTTGGGCCCTCTTGTCATACTAAGGCATGTGACCCTTACCTAGAGATTTTGTACCCTGGGTTGGGTGGCGCAGTGAAGAGACGTGGTTTGACGTGTCCTTGGACCCATGTAGAGGAGGAATGCTCTCACCACCATTATTAACTCTTGTAACATGATCTAAAACATTTCCACTGAGTCAATCCCACCCAAAGAAGATAGTATCATGGTGGGGAGACTGTGTTCCTTAGACATGTGTGTTCAAGGAAAACACATGGGATGTTGGGATTTATTGATGAACATTTGAAACTATTGTAAAATATTCTTCTTGGGCTGAGTTGTGATATGGATATCCCCTTACTCTCTCATGCATTATTCTATAACTAAGAATATATATATATTCATATTGACTCACACCTTGCATTTTGATACTCTCATGCTAGGAGAGTAGAATAAATCTGTGGTATTCCACAGTCTTTCCGTGTTTATCTTCCTATGGTTGGATGATTATACCATCCTACTCTATGAGGTGAAGGCTCACTAGGTAGTTTATCTACTCACCGTTTTTATCCAATTATTCATAGACAATCTTTCTTTCACTATCTTATTGGGTTGAGCTATACTCTTTCATTATACGTTGTTATTTCTAATTTCTTCCACTTCAGTTGTATCTCTTACTTCCCCCCTTTAACCCTTTTGGGACATTCTACTAGGTATGTATATAATCAACCCTGCATGGGATTCACCCAAATGTGTCGTGTATTTTCTAAGAAATGGATTGGATGAACACAACTTCATAAGATCTTAGAGATATTTCATGCTTTCCTAACGTACTATAGTCATAACTTGGGATATATGAGTTGTGATCTCTTGATTCTTGAATCTTTTTCAATTTTATTAGGCTATAAAATTTTTATAGTTGGGTATACATTTTCCTTTATTTTTTAGTATAAACTATACTAATTTTTTACATTCTAGAGGTTCATTCATGCTTGGTTAATATTAAAGTAGGGTATAATATTTTCTTATTTCCCTGTGAAAAATTTCATTTGGTTGGTTTCAGGAATATGTATAGGTTTTTCGGAAAGGACCTCCCTAATTTAGTTATGATTTCAGCACAAGTCACCACCCTTATCCTATAGAGGCAGGCTTGGGGTAATTGTGGCTTGAGCCCTAATTTAGGTCAAGTCATGATAGATTGGTATTCGATCAAGTTCATTATTTGGGATTTTTTTCAAACATTTACCCTTAAGATAATTTTATTGGGTTTAGGGAAACTGTGTAAAAGTATCTCAAGTGTGACTCCCAAACCAGGGAGTCCAATGATGGTATAGGAAGCTGACATATTCATTCACCAGGACCCTAACTACCTGCTTGTCAACATGGAATACCGAGACCTTTTCCATGGATTATAGATAAGTGTATCATATAGGAATGATTATTTTACTATACTTATTGAGTTATCTCCTCAGATTTGTTTTTATATATATTATCATCCGACCATTTTACTCCTTGAGAACTTTCAGGATTCGTTTGTGATGATAGCCAGCCAGGATACTAACTCTTGTTCATGAAGATGACCCTATGAAAAATGAGGCATTATTTTAAAGTCAATATCATGGTCCCATTCTTCTAGATGGGAATGTTATAGCACCTACACCTATTGATAATCATATCATTCTAGTATATCAAGATATGTATTCATGTCGGCTTATTGCGCTCCGTGATTTCCAGTATCAGAGACCACTGAGGTTTCATGGAGAGCCAAATCCCCATGTAGTTGATGCATGGGTAGAGTTGGTGGTTTGAATCTCCAGGCTTATCCAGACACCGATAGATTAGGCGGTGGGACTCACAACCATCATTTTCCATGGAGTTGTTTGACATTGGTGGGACATAGTTACACATATGTATGATCAGTCAACATCTCATGGGACAAATTCAAACATTTGTTCCATGAAGAGTAATACGCCTCCTAACTATGCTCAGTCTAGATCCCAGAGCATTAGGAGCTACAATAGGGAGGGATGATAGTGGATGACTATGTGGAAATGTTCACTGACCTTACACAGCTCTCTCTCTTGGCATGATCCTATACAACTACTTCTGAGCATGGATATTTGAGGAGGAAATCCATAGAAATATTCAAGCTAGTTTTGTGACCTTGTGCATCCTCACCATTGTAGGGGTGATAGAGAGGGTACTACTGATAATGATATTTCTTTCGGAGTGACACTATACAGTTGGAACTCGCAGTGACCATCAATGATTTGATTAATCTACAGTAGCTAGCTGGCGTTGGGCATCATGATCTCTGAGCCAGAGACCCTTTGAAAAGTAGGCTCATTCTTGTTTTCATATGGGGTAGATTCATCATAGAGTACCAGAGAATCCTACGGAGGGGCGGTTCTTTGGTTGTGACGGGAGGGGTCACACGGTGCATGACTACCCAACCAGACGTACCGAGCAACCCATGTAAATAACTGATGAACCACCATCCTAGATGCATCATCACGCTCAGTTATATCCTAAGCGTGGACATGGTGGTCCCTAGGGAGGAATAACTAGAGTAGGAGTATGGGGACCTATGGGTTGAGGATGATAGTATGAGGTCCATCCACCACAACCAGCAGGCAACCCACATCAGGCTTAGGAAGCTGATGGTTAGGTTCGTGGGAATCTGTATAATTTTGATATCTACAATCCCATAATACTCGAGATGATCATTGGTATGATATTTTTTTATTACAATATTTATTTAGTATTGGTAGAAATATGAGACATTAATTATTTTATCTTAATACATTCGGTGTGAGAGATAGAGCTTCTAATTGAGGTGATGTCATTGAAGATTTTTCTTATGGATCCAATTGGGAATTCTTATTCTATATCTTTAATATATCTAATGTGGGAGATATCACTTGGAAAAGAGAGGTTCACGTGATACCTTTCAGTCATCATAATGGAAAACTATGACGTAATATTGAGTATGGATTTCCTATCCATGGTCTGAACCCATATTTATTATCAACACGTACAAGTCAGATGCCTATGTTTGATGGGATAAGATTCTACTTTTCTAGGGAGAGACATAACATGGCGGGTTAAGTGGATACTTTGTAAAGTAGTCTCCATCCTATCTCTCATCTGCTAGAGATTATATCCATTAGTGTAGTAGTCCCTTAAGGTATTTTGGTTTCTTTAGTTGTGTAGGATAATAAGGGAATATTCCCCAAGGATGTTCTGGGACTACCACAAAGGCATTAGAAGGATTTTTTCATTGACTTGTATCATAGGATATCCCTGGTATCTTCTACAATGTATTGGATGGCCCCTATTGAGCTTTGGTATTTATGGGGGATGTTTGAGGTCCTATATGAGAAAGGTTTCATCCAAACCAGTGTGTCCCTTTGAGAATCTCCAATAATGTTTATGAGAATAGCATACAAGAGCTTGCTTCTTCGTGTGGATTATCGTAACCTGAACCAAGAAATTATAAATAATAATTACCCCTTTCTAATTATTAATGACCTCTTTGAATAGTTTTGATGTGTGAGATGGTTCTTGAATATCGATGTCAGGTCTTCCTACCATCAATTAAGTGTTCACGAGACTAGTCTTCAAAATTAATCATTACATTGTCACTATAGACACTATTAGTTTCTATTAATTACATTTGGTGTAAGAATTCCATCGTAGTTTTCAATGAAGTTAGGAACAAGGTTTTATAGCCATAAATGGACTAGTTTGTTGTTTTATTCATCGATGACATACCCATCTACTCAGTATAAGAGGAAGAGCATGTAGATCACTTGATGATAGTTATTTATTTTCATTGAGAGTCTTAGCCATATGGAAATCTACTGATGATCCTGTTCTAGAAACATGAGGTTTACATTTTTGAGCATGTAATTTCATAGAACAGTTTAGACATGGTTCTAGTGAATATCAAATTAGTGCTTTCTTGGGATCCACCTAATATTATGTCAAAGGTTTGGAACATTATTGGTTTGGATGGGTACTAGAAGATATTATTGGCATAAATCTCCAATATCATATCCCATTTGACTTCTCTAGAGTGGAAACAGTAACTGTTTAGCTTGTATGATAAGTGATAGAGGTCATTTAAAGACATGAGGCATAAGATGACAAGTGCTCCAGTGTTGAGAATACTAGACGAGGACATTGAGTTCATAGTGTATTTCAATACCTCATGATATCAGCTCAATTGTGTTTTGATGCAACACCACAAATTTATTGAATAGGGTTCAAGGTAGTTTAGACCCCACAAGCATAATTAGAAGACTCATGAACTAGAGATGGAAGAAATAGTCTCCGACTTGAGGATTTGTATACACTATATTCTAGGATAGTTCATCGTCATTTACTAAGACCACCAGAGTCTTTGGTATGTATTCACTTAGATATTCCTATACCTGAGACAACAACACTGGTTAAAGTTCCAAAAAAACTTTAAATTTGATATAATATACACTCCAGGGAAGGGTGACATCATATTATATTACCCTAGTATAATGTCCCGTGATAACTTTGTGTAGGATGCTTCAAAGCAGTCATCTTCCCTATAGCTGACCCTAGTGGAACCGGAGGGTGAAATATTTCTTCAGTTGATGTTGTTGACTCCTTCACTTCTCGAGAACATGAAAGAGTCCCAACTATGAGATTTCCACTATGAGGTATTATGTGATCATTTATCCATATGAGAATCAAAATATGGATATGTTAAAGGAGTGAATCAAGACTACTTATTCCAGAGATGAACAGTGGTTCCAGTCATGTTGTGATAGGATGTGATGTGAGAGTTCCCGACTTATCCCTTAGCTATAAATCCAATTGCGGGGAAGATGTTATGAGACCTTTAGTGATAGATTCTGTGGTCCAACATGAGATTGAGAATATCCGAGTTCTTTTCATGGGGACTCATTTATAAACAGGTGAAGGATAAGCCCAACGTTCTTTCATGTATGTGGTAACCTCTTGAGATCAAGGTGTGGAAGTGGGATAGAATATCCATGGAATTCATCATAGGGATTCTATGCATAGTGAGGGGTCATGGTTCCATCTGGGTGATAATGTACTGGCCCACAATGTCAGTTCCCTTCCTTGCTATCAAAGAGCAGTGTTTGATGGAGATTAAGGAAAATGTATATGTATGGGAGATCATTCATCATCATGGGGTATCTCTATGATTACCTACAATCATGATGCATGGTTTATGTCAAGGTTATGGATAGTACAAGAGGAGGAATTTGGGACCCACTTGTGGATGAGTACATATTTTCACCCCAATTCCGATTAGAAGACCAAGCATACTATCCATGTGTTGGAGTATATGCTGAGAGCCTGCATATTGTACTTTGTTTAGAGCTGGCTGGATCACATTACATTGGTAGAGTTTTTATAAAAGAAAATCAACCACTATACCATCAGCATGGCACCATTTAGGTATTTTATTAGATAATATACATGTCACCCTTGTGTTTTAAATTTATTTTCATGTCATATATAGTAGGCTCAGTGTTGGTGCATGGGACAATAGAGAATTTCTTGGTCATCTGTAACTGGATGAGGATGGACTAGAGCAGATAGAAATCTTATGGAAACCATCATCTTTGGAATTTGGAGTTTGAGTAGGTAGACCATGTATTCTTAATAGTCTTCCCATGATGATAATTACAGAGACTTGGTCGAGGAGGCAAGCTATCCCTAAGGTTCATTAGGCCATTCAAGATCATGCAATGGGGTTGGGAGGTTTTTTACCTCCTCACCCTAACCCCTTGACTTTATCTGCTTCATGACTTCATTAATGATTCATAGAATAAGAGGTATGTGCATTAAGATACACATGTCATTTATTGGGGTGATATGGACATTGGGGATGGTACAACATTTGTAGAGAACCCAGTAGTGATCAAGGATTGGAAGGAGAGGACCCTATGTGGACAGACCAGCCCTTTGGTTCTCATGTTGTAGAAACACTGAAATGTGCAAGAGAGTTCTTAGGTGTGGAAGATATATATGTTGTCTCAGTATCCCAAGTTGTTTTCCTAGTTTTTTATTTTTGGGGATGAAAATATAGAAGATGAGAATGATATAGAAACCATGTTCTAGACTTATAATAATTTGATATATATATATATATATATCCATTTCAAGGTGCTGAGATAATATGCTATTCAGAGACCTAGTTTTCTAGGAATTAATTTCATAAAAATATTAAATATATTTTATATTTCTAAAAAAATTTAATTAAAGAAATATGAGATAAATCTTGCACGGTTGATCAGATTAGAAATCAGAGACAATGTTTAAGACTAGAACGTGGTGTTTACACTAGGCATTATATAAAGTGAGTATGTGTGGGATATTTAGACCCCCATCTCATTAGAGGTGCATTTAAGTGGATTAATTAATTAAGTCATTCACTAATTAAATTCATTTATCCTAAAATTAAATACCTATAATTTCATCATCTTGTCATTTTGGCAGGGTTGGCCTCAGAATTTCTTGATTCACTAGTGAGCTATCCCTTCCTCCCCTCTTTGGAGAATCAAGATGAACGATGATAGAATGGCCGATCGGGTTGGACCAAGAAAAAAATAATGCAAAACCTCCTTCAAATAAATAATGTGAGTGTGTTATTCAAGATTGAGTCATCCTATATAATGTAGGACTTTTCTTTTGGTGTTTTTACACTATTGGGTTATTAATTTGAGTATATCGATAATTATTCTTCGATATATACCCCTGAAGCTTTTACATGTGCCAATGTAGTAGAATTAAATTATTTAATTTGTTTTTTTAACGTTGGATCATGATATTTATCATTGGAAAAGAATTTTTGGGAAAATATAATTCAAAAAAATGTTAGGGTGCCTTTATCCCCGATCTACTTTTATTCTTCCCTGGTGGGATCCCTGCGGTCCCAACATGACATTTTTGGCTAACACCAAGTTCGATCTAGCCCCTAATATTCTCAAAAATTCAATTAAACAAAAATGATTTGTCAAAAAAAAGAATATACTAGGAATTTTTAAGATACATAGATTTTTTATTCGATGATTTGAGGCCAAATCATCAAGTCTTAAAGCTTTAGGTGTTTCTAAAATGTGCGATAAAACCCTTATCGAAGATTAGAGCTGATTCATGGTGTGCAAAGACCGATGAGAACAATCCACTACTAGATCTGAATATTTTAGATGGAATCGAGGTGAAATATGCAATGGAGTGGAATAATTGGAATAAAGAAGAATGGATCTTCAGATATGGAGTATTTATAGAAAACTAGACAACACTCTTTGTTACTAGATGAACATACTGCATGTAGCCTCCCTTAGTGAAGGTTCTAGGGTTCTGGAAAAATAAATGTTGAAACAACGTGTAGTACTCCCTTACACACTCTGTACCAAATCCTAGTTGTACAATATTTATGTATAACCACATGGATGGGAGTCCATGTAGATGTATATTGACACAACTCAACCACACTGGTATCTCTCTATGTTGCCGAACATACTACATACCATAATAAATGAACACGGTGTTTGAGTACATGTACATGGCCAACAGCACATGACCCGGTCTGCATATAGTTTTGATACGCCATGTACTCCACTCACATGGAATGTTCTGATACATGGATGGGATCTATGTACTGTCCACATGCATGTACATGTTTTGAAGTAGGGCTACATGCCATGTGTCCCCCATCACATGTCATGTTCTATTTGATCTATGTTGAGGAATTTTTTATCATTCGTATCACCTCCATTTGAACTCAATTTTTTTTATACGAGTATCCTACCCTGATTATTTTTGTAAAATACCAAGGTTACCCTAGTTGTTCATTTAGAGATAAAAGGTGAAGTGATTCTGTATGCATTGTAGAGACACCTGATGACCACTGTGATATGGCTTGATCACCAAAGGTCTCCCTAGGCGTTACACACCAACGAGATTTTGCAGTGTAGTTCCATGATGAATATTTATGAGTTACCCTCTAGAGGGGCTAGGTAGTAGAGTCCCTTAATTAATATTTTTGAGTTTCCCTCTATTAGGGTTGGTCAATGGAGTTCTTTGATGTTCTGGGCATTAACCTCTAGTAGGGTTTAGAAGTGGTGTTCTCTAATGGATTCTTTCAGGAATTACTCTCTAACAAGGATTGTCAGTGGAGTTTCATGTTGGATTCTTCTAGGAATTACCCTCTTTTAGGACTGGGTAGTGGAGTTCCTTGATGGCTTCATCAGGGCATTACCCTCTAGCGTGGCAAGGTAGTAGAGTTCCCTTATGATATTCTCAGGTATTACCGTCCTATAGAGAAATCCATTAGAGTTCCTTAGTAATTAGTAGAGTAAGACCATCCTCTTGTACTGGGGAATGAGATCATTATCTTGATATTAGAGCCCCTTGACTGTGTGGCATAGTGAAGATACATGGTTTTATGTATCCTTGGACTCACGAGGAAACGATCACTTTCCCCACCAAGACACGTTCTTGTGAAATGATAAAAAATAATGTTGACGAGTCAGTGCCATTTGAATGGGATATTATCACGGTGTCTTTATTGAGTTCCATAGACATTGTGTTCAAGGAATATGTGTGGGATGGTGGGATTTTTTGATGGAATTTTGGAAATGTTTGTGAATGTTCTTCTTAATCCCATCTACGAAATGGATATCCAGTTACTCTATCATTTGGGATTATTTTACTGAGCGCATATATATATATATATAATTTTACTTATAGATTCAAACATTGGATTTGGATACTCACATTCCCGGAGAGGAAAATTCATGTGGGGTATGTCAGGTTCTTTCCATTATTATCTTCTCATGGTTAGATGAGTCTACTCTCCAACTATAGGTGGAGAATTGTCTAAGAGTATTCCATCTACTCACCATGTATATTCCCTTGTGTTTAGATGAGATTTCATTCAAACTCTTTCTAGATTGAGCTATAATATTTCATTTTACCTTATTCTATCTAGTTTTTTCCTCTTAATTTGTGTCTCTTACTACCACCCCTTTACTATTTTGGGGTGTTCTACTGGGTATGTATATACTCACCCTTGCATGGGATTTTACCACACATGTCATGTATTTTTCAGATGATGAAAAGGTCAACCATGACATCAGAGGAGCTTAGAGTTATTAGACTCTTAGACTATGTATGGTTGTCTTAGCATTGGATACAGTAGTTGTGATCCCTCGGTTGTTTACGCTTTTCAATTTGTCTGGTTGGCCATATTTCTGGTTGTCATGTATTTTTCCCTTTTACTTTTCAGTATACACATCTGTACTTTTGTACTATCTAGAGGTTCATGAAATATTGGTTTACTTTATAGTAGTATTACATCTTTTCTTCTTTCCCTATGCACTTTTTCATTTATTTCGTTGTGTGTGTGTGTGTGTAGATTTTTAGGCAAACACCTTCTCGAGTCAGTTATGCCTTTGGAACATGTCTCCACCCCTGGCCTATGGAGATAGGTTTGGGATAGTTACAGCTCGAGCCAACTCTTGGTTCAGGTCGTATAATTAGAAATTAATGATATTATCTTCTATAAAAGTGGACACATAATTACATTATTATTGATAACAAATGTTTGAATAATACATACAGATATTTAATCACCCCATTTGATTTTTTTATAAATCCTTAATATTTTTCATCAAATATAATGTCAATATGTTTTTAATACTTTTAATATTCTCCTACATATTGAAAAAAATATAATCTTAATTCTAAGGTAAAAAATATGATCATAATTTTCACTTTATTTACAAAAAATATATTCTCATATTTCCCCTTTATTTATTCACTTACATTCTTGAGAGATACCAATTGAGATATAAATTAACTATTATTCTTGGAAGAATAATTCCTTAAATTTTTTATTTAGAAATAATCAATCAATTAAAAATCACTTAGTCGTCATTATCAAAAAGTAGTTTATAAAATTAGCGTGTCCAATATTGACAAATATTTCATCCATAAAATATCCAAAATGTTACACCAACACTAATTTCAATTTCTATGGAATGTAAAATTATATTTAACATGTTTTAACACCTTTAGTCAATATAAATAAACACATAAAAACATTCAAGTACAATTCTAATAAATTCTCATTTAAAATTAATTTTATTTTAACAATTAATCACCCTTACTTTATCATATTTCATACTTATAAAAATAAAATACGGATGTCATAATAGTACCTCAATATTTAATATTCATCAAGTGATATCGTGAATAACATATTTTTTAGGGCCCAAAAATGTTTATGGATACTTTTCATTTTCTTATATCCTCTTTAAGGGATGATATATAAAATAATTATTCATATATTTTATTTTATTTTAAAAAATAAACTTCAATATATAATCTGTAGAAAGTAATTGATTTTATGAAAGTAAGAAACATGACACTACCATGGTTTCTCTATGATGCATCATAGTAATTTCTATATAAATATAAAAAATTCAGTCTATTCTTCTATTTGATATATTACCTTCAATCCCCTATATTAAAAAATAGTTGTAGTATACTTGGGAGAAATTTGGGTCTTCATTAACTCTTTAATGAGTGAAACAAAGATAAAACATGAATCTCAACCCAAATTATATTTGATATGTAAACCTATAATGGTTATATTTGTTTGTTCTATATTCACCCATAAATTAAAAAATCTTAACATCATTGGGGTGTATATTTTTTTCAAATGTCCTCCTAAGGTTTATAATATTCTTCAATTCAATCAGAATAACACGTTAATTTTTTGAATCCTATTACTTCATAAAAAATTTCATCAATTTTGGACAATTATTAATCATTCATTAATAAAATAATCATAATTAATTTTTTGTGTGTGATAATCCATTATAGCATCAGTCTTGGAACATGGATATAACGACCCATACTTTACATACATTGTTAATACTTCAAAATTGAAGCATACTTATTACAAAATATAACAAAACCACGAAAGGACCGTACAGGTATAGTGTCTTTAGAAACTGGGAAACATAAACAACTAGTTCATAAAGCGTCTACACTGTCTCCCATTTATTTCATCATATCTATAGTCCCTTTTGGAATATCATACTTAATAACCTTCTTCCTGGCCTGGGGAAAGAAAACATACAAAAGGGTGAGCTCAAATTCTCAATAAGGGTGAACAAAAGAAATATCAATCACATCATATACATAAGCACATAACTTTTGGAAATCTTAACCTGCAAAAGAGATCATAATTTAATAACATGGGATAAATCATGGAAGTGAAATGTAATCACAATAATCATAACTTAAAACATTAAACTTTGTGGAATACACACATAATCATAGATAATCATTTCTTATTAGTCAAGGCTCATTGCCAAGACTATCTTAGTGGAGAAAGTCCCTTTCTGAACTGAGTTCACTCCTCGTTTCAGTCCTGTTTCACTGAACCGGAATAACCTACCGTTCCAGCCATGTCTATCTCATGAGATATAAAATCTTTACCCAATGCATTGGAGGGAGATATAGGTCCCAACCATCTCATAATGATACCATTCTTATGTGTGCCACAAAATCATAAATCATACATCATTGCATGACCCATGTAAGAAAAATGGGAATCTTAAACATTGTGACATCATAAAAAATTCATATAATATAAAGGAATTCATATAAATAATTCCATCACAACATAATCAAATCAATTTAATAATAGGGATAAAAACATAACCCTTTATTATCTTAGATGGAAAATAATTTTGATAAAACACTTGAACTCCATTCTTGAGGAAAATATCCTTTCTACTTCAAAAACATTTTTCCTTTCTTAACATGTCATAAAATTTTAAACTAAGAGAAGTTTATTAAAAATAAACTTGAAAACATGTAAAGGAAGATTCTTGGAAATTTTGTTTTAAAAATCCATTCATTCCGTATAAGTTAAGAAAACATTCTTCTCGTACTTTTGTCGAAAAAGTAAAAAAGTACCTTGTATGAAAAACGACAAAAGATTCCTTTCATATCTTTTACTAAAAAATTCACTGAAGGGTAAAAATATTTTAGAATGATATAAATATTACATATTGATGAAACATGGATGTGGATGATAAAATACACCCCAGTAAATACCAAAGTATAAACAATCTCGGATAAAAATGAGATTGTGATATTTCCCTTACCTTAGGTCCATTTTGCTTCGTAAGTGTCCGAACCTCCTGTATAATAATTTAAATAGTGTTATTGACTTATTCCAGAATCATACTTATTTTTATGATATCATATATGGTCATATTCTTAGCTTCTTAGTAGTAATATTTCATTGCTACTTGTTATTCGGGTGTTTATAACATTTTGTTCTTATGCGTGTCTTGTCAAATAAATTCTTATTCTTATATTTAGGTTATAGATACCTCATTTCCAGAATGGTATTAGTGTAATATATATCATATTCATTCATTAAATTCATTTATATAATCATTATGAAATGAAGATCATGTAGAACGAGTCGCATCACATCGTGGAGACGGTATTCCGTACGTACGCACGAGTGATGATATCGTTCCTATGATTGTGGAATTGTATTGGAGTGTATGTATACTATTTAAGAATCTGTATTACTTTATAATAGTAATATATAGTCATTATTTACACCATTATACCCATCCAAGTAAGGTGGTGGTGGAAAATAGATTACACCACGGCGTGGAGACGGTATTCCGTACGTACGCACGCACGGTGATTTATTTTTTCGTAGGATGGATAGATGGTGAAATAGGGTTGTTTCATACTTATAATAACATATCAGTATATGATTGATACTGATGTTATTACTTCATAATGAAAAAACTAAAGAAGAAGAAGTGGAAGAAGAAATAAAGATGAAATAATCGGTAACAGAGATTACCTCTTCTTTGAAGTGCTTCTTTGAGACCTTCTTTTAGGGCACTAAAATTGGTCTTTGAAGAAGACCAGGACCTCTAGGATGTCTCTAGGGAAGTTTAGAGGAGGAATTGGCAGGGATTGGCCGAGCTTTAAGGCTCAAAGTTGTGTGAGGAAGAGGGGGAGGAGGTGCCCTTTTATAAGGGAGGAGAGGGGCACCTTTGGGAAAACTAAAAATATTATTTTATTATAAAGTCAAGTTCGGTTTTAAATAGCTCAAAATTGATATATTTAGAAGATAAGGTGGGGATGGGTCTAAATACTCTCATCCAATAGAATTTAGACAATTTTATGTTCCTATTCTAACCTTATCATTTAGATTTAACATTAAGTTAAATAATTTTACTTTTACCGTGTCTTCTTGTGTTCTTATACTATAAGGTTAATAAAGTTACTATAAGCAGCCAAACAAACCCCAAGTTGTTTATTATTAATATATATAACCTTATCTAATTCATTTGGACGAACCTTATATTTTTAGGAATAAAATAACAATTACTAATATAATATTTGTTTTAAAAACTATTTTATGTCAATTTTGACACTATTTAGTAATTTATTTTTGTGAAAATAATAACAGAATGATTAGTTCTAAAAGAGTCCATTAAATCAATTCTAACATGTCATATTAACCTAGAAAATTAGTGTAATAAATAAAAAGTCTCAAATTACATTTATTTTGGTGTTTATAACATTAATTATGTCAATATTTCATTAATAAGATAATTACTGCATCATCATTGTGTCATAAATAAATTAAATTATTTAATGTTTAAAAATTACAAATAAAATACCATTATGTAGGAAATCGTTTTATCTTTCTAATTAATATTTATAGTCTAATTTATCTTATGTATAACACCATATTGAAAATTTTTACTTATTAAACTTTGATTTTAACTATTTTAACCCTTCTTTAAATAAATTAATAATAAATGTCCTAATCTAATCCAAGTGGGCCTAAATGGTCATATTTTATTCCTAAGTTTTTTTGGGTCCAATTACACTTTTCCAATAGAATTAGGACATGTGTTAGGGTAATAATAATATCATCTTTACCCTTAATTACCCTATTTACTTTAAACCGTGGTAAAAAAAGTAAAAAGTTACTATTCACCAAAAAATTATTTTCATCTCATTGAACCAAATTTTACTTACTGACATCAACTGTGTCTCTAGGATTTTTGAAATTCCACTCACAGAAGCGGTAAAATTAAGTTTTATGAAAAATTTAGTTTTTTAAATACCACTTAGTGGTTTCACTATTCATCAAAAATTGAAAGTTTTCAGAAAAATACCAAAATTTTACCCTAGGCTAATTTCGATATTCCGAATCCAAAAATGAAGACCATTTTGAAAAATAAAATTTATAAATTTTCAAAAAGTGGTTATTAATATTCATAACGACTAGTTTTAATAATATTTTAATAGCATATCGGTGTTTAGTGAAACTCGGTATTGCGTACGACGCAAGCTATCGAGGAAGGTCGTGATTTCGTGTAAAGCAAGTCAAGCAAGTGTTGTGTAGAAAAAAATTCCTTTGATGATTTATATAACATAAAAGTCTCGGGTGTTACATTCTACCCCCCTTAAAATGAATTTCGTTCTCGAAATTCGTCACTTTGTAACCAACAGATGAGGATACCTCTCCCTCATCATATCCTCAAGCTCCCATGTAGCTTCTTCTAATTGGTGGTTCCTCCATAAAATTTTCACCAATCGAGTGGTCTTGTTTCGTAAGACTTTTTCGCTACGATCCAGAATCTCAATCGGTTGTTCTTCAAAAGAAAGATCTTTCTCCAGCGGTACAACTTCTGAGCTGAGTACATGTGAAGGATCAGGTATGTAATTTCTCAGGAGAGATATATGGAACACATCGTGAACTTGAGAGAGATTCGTTGGAAGCGCCAATCAGTAAGCTACCTTCCCAACACGATCCAGTATTTCGAAAGGACCGCTATATCTAGGGCGCAACTTCCCCTTCTTTACAAATCTCATAACCCTCTTCCACGGAGATATTCGTAAGAATACTTTATCACCCACTTCAAACTCTAGGTCTTTTTTTCGGTTGTCAGCATAACTT
Organism: Viscum album; assembly: GCA_963277665.1. NCBI lineage: Eukaryota > Viridiplantae > Streptophyta > Magnoliopsida > Santalales > Viscaceae > Viscum > Viscum album. Next base: position 1,139,428,880 of record OY728159.1, on the reverse strand, counting down.
TTCTGTCGACTCTGAGCTGCTATTATGTGTTGTTGAATAGATCTGACCTTTTCTGCCATTTCATCAACGAGATCAGGTCCTAATAGCTTTCTTTCCCCAACTTCATCCCAGCAAGTTGGAGTCCTGCATTTCTTTCCATAGAGAGCTTCATAAGGAGCCATATGAATACTGGAGTGAAAGCTATTATTATAGGAAAATTCCACTAAAGGTAGGTGTTGATCCTAACCACCTTTGAAATCCATAGAGCAAGCTCTCAACATATCTTCTAGGGTTTGAATTGTTCTCTCAGACTGACCGTCTGTCTTAGGATGATAAGCAGTGCTGAAACTCAACTCTGTATCCAGAGTATGCTAAAGACTTCACCAGAACTTCGAGGTAAATCTCGGATCCTGATCATATATAATAGAAAGTGGTACTCAATGCAATCTTACCACTTCCTTTACATATATCCTAGCAAGCTGATCCAGAGTGAAATCCTCTCTAATAGCAATGAAGTGTGCAGACTTTGTAAGATGATCAACTATGACCCAGATTGCATTATTGTCTTTGGATGTTTTAGGAAGTCCTATGACAAAGTCCATAGTGATGTTTTCCCATTTCCATTCGGGTATGGGTAATGGTTGTAACATCCCCTTAGACTTCTGTCTCTCATCTTTAACTTGTTGACAAACCAAGCATCAAGAGACATATTCAGCAACATCTCTTTTGATGCCATCCCACCAGAAGTACTCTTTCAAGTCCCTATACATCTTCGTGCTTCTAGGATGAATAGAGAATGAAGCACTATGAGCCTCATCCAGCAGCTCCTTCTTTAATTCGGGGATGGGAGGAACACAAACCCGATTCCTGAACTTTATTATCCCATCACAATCAAGGTTGAATTCAGGAACATTTCTCACCTTCTTTTGTAACTCGACATCTTCTTTCTGTTACTCTTTAATCTTCACATATATAGATGGTTGAACATTCATTTGAGAAAGATAAGATTTTTCCCCTTCCATTATAATTCCAAGATCCATCCTTTGTAAATCCATAAATTTTGGATCTTTTGTGATCCTCATCATGGATAAACTGGCATGGTCTTGTCGACTTAATGCATCTGCCACCTTGTTTGCTTTCCCCGGGTGGTAATGGATTGAGCAGTCATAATCCTTAATCAGCTCCAACCATCTTCTTTGACTCATATTCAGCTCCTTTTGTGTGAAAATATACTTTAATCTTTTAGGATCAGTATAAATATCACACCTTTCACCATAAAGGTAATGCCTCCAAATCTTTAATGCAAAGATTACCACAGCTAACTCCAAATCATGTGTTGGGTAATTTTGCTCATGGATTTTCAACTGTAATGAGGCATAAGCTATCACCATATCATTTTTCATAAGAACACACCCCAATCCCTTCTTGGATGCATCACTATAGATCACAAACCTTTCTCCACTACAAGGTAGTGTGAGCACAGTTGCACTGGATAACTATCTTTTCAACTCCTTGAAATTCTCTTCACATTCTTCCTTCCAGACAAACTTAACTCCTTTCCGAGTCAACTTGGTGAGTGGATTAGATAATCATGAAAAATATTTCACAAAACGTCGATAATATCCAGCCAAACCAAGAAAACTTCGGATCTCAGTTACTGTTTTTGGTCTTGACCATCTTTCGATAACCTCTGTTTTTGCTGGATCCACAAATATCCTCTCTTTTGAGATTATGTGACCAAAAAATGAAACTTTTTGAAGCCAAAATTCACACTTGGTAAATTTGGCATAAAGATTCTCCTTTATCAGGGTCTTCAATATAATTCTGAAGTGATCTTCATGTTCTTCCTTGCTCTTTGAATAGACAAGAATATCGTCTATAAAGACTACCACAAATTGATCAAGATAGTTTCTAAAGACTCTATTCATTAGATCCATGAAGATAGCAGGGGCATTAGTAAGACCAAATGGCATCACTATAAATTCATAGTGTCCATACCATGTACGGAAAGCCGTCTTTGGTATATCCTCCATTTTGACCCTTAATTGATGATACCCTGAACGAAGATCAATCTTGGAAAATTATTGAGCTCCGCGTAGTTGGTCAAATAAGTCATCAATGCGTGGGAGAGGATATTTGTTCTTGATAGTGATCTTGTTAAGTTCTCGATAATCAATGCAGAGTCTCATTGATCCATCTTTCTTCTTAACAAATAGAACAGGTGCTCCCCAAGGTGACGCACTAGGGCGTATGAATCCCTTATCAAGATTCTCTTGGAGTTGCTTCTTCAATTCCTGCAACTCAATTGGGGCCATTCTATAAGGTGTCTTTGAAATAGGCAAAGCACCCGGTACGAGTTCTATTGAAAACTCAACTTCACTATTCGGTGGAAGACCCGGTAATTCCTCTGGAAAGACATAATCAAACTCCTGTACAATGGGCATATTCTTAATCGTGAGTTTCTCACCAACCATTTGAGATAAATAACCTTAATTTAGTGGAATCAATACCCATAAAATGGATGAAATTTCCACTGGAAGGTTATGTTCTTCCTTGCATTGATAGACGATCATAGATTGATCTGGAATATGAAATGTGACTTCCCTTCTTTGGCAATTGATATGAGCTCCATATAAAGAAAGCCAATCCATGCCAAGAATCACATAAAATTCCACTATAGGAAGGATCACAAGATTTGCAGGAAGCACTTTCCCACAAACTTCGATCGGAGAAGAATTATAAACTTTTGATGCGACTGTTGTGCCATTAGGTGTTGTCACAGCTAACTCAACATCTAATTGTTGAGGTATTACGGTGATACCCTTAGAAAATTCTTCATAAATAAAAGAGTGGGTGGATCCAGAATCAAATAAAACATTTTCTACTTTAGAGTGGATGGTAAGTGTACCTTTCACCACATCATTATCGTACTCCACATCGCTGATAGAAATTGCATGTGACTTTCCTTTGTCTTTAGCCTTAATAGTTTGTTGACGTCGACCATCATCATCAACCCTTGGATTAGAGCATTATTTGGCATAATGTCCCATCTCCTTGCAGTTGAAACATTGAAGTGTAGTAGGTTTATTTTGTGTATCCCTTCCTTTGTTTGAATCATTAGACATCTTCTTCCCATCATCGCGGCATTCAAATGCCCGATGACCTTCATTTCCACATTTGAAACATTTACTTGTCCCTTTAAGACAACTCCCTCCATGTTTCTTTCCACACATTGAGCATAAGGGAATGCTCATCTTCTTTTCAGTGTGCTCTTTAGATTTTCCTTTGAATTCCATTTTCCTCTTCTTATCAAACCCATATGACTGATGGGTTACTCCAATCTCCATCTCGACTTTGAGAGAACATCGAACGATTTTCTCGTAGCTATTGAAGTCCCTTATGGCTAACGCCCTTCGAAGACTTGGTTTTATGCCACTAATGAATCGATCGATCTTACTCGCAGGTTGGATAATAATACCAGAAGCGTACCTTGCAAGTCTTGTAAAATTTTCTTCATAGGTACCAACAGATTCATCATCCTTTTTCTTCAGTTCAAGAAACTCTTTCTCCATCTTTGTTCAGAGAATACGAGGTAAGTACTTATTGAAAAATAAGTTCTTTAACTCGTCCCATTCCATGGACTCAATTTCATCCATTTGCCTCGTATTCTTAATAAGATTCCACCATTGATCAGCATCTCCTTCCAAACGATACACTGCTAGGATGACTTTATCATGTTCAGAACATTGAAGAACTGAAAATATCTTTTCAATAGTACTAATCCATTGTTCAGAAACTAATGGATCAGTAGACCCGCTGAAAGAAGGTGGGCGCTGCCTCATGAAGGATTCAACAGAATGTTGCTCCTTCCTTTTCTCGTTTGGAAATCCTACATGATTCATATCTTCAGAAAGTTGTGTGATCATGGCTAGAAGATTTTTCATTCCAGCTCCCATAATGTTTGGTTGCTCAGGGGGACAATCATTGCATTTCCCGTCGCATTCCGCATTAACACGATTCCTTCGGGTTCCATCCATTGACTAAAACCAAGAAGAATAGTGTGAGCAACACTAATTATAATAGGAAAACCACATAATCAAGAATAATAGTTCACACTTAAGGTCTTATCCTAGGTTATTCATGTCCATTTCTAAAACACTAAGATTGTGTTCTATGCTTAGACTTATCCTTAGGTTTCTTACTAAGGATTTCGCATCCTAGTTTCCAAAGGTTGACTCTACCTTTCCTCTGATACCAACTATAACGACCCATACTTTACATACATTGTTAATAATTCAAAATTTAAGCATACTTATTACAACATATAACAAAACCACGAAAGGACCATATAGGTATAGTGTCTTTAGAAACTCGGAATCATAAACAACTGGTTCATAAAGCGTCTACACTGTCTCCCATTTATTTCATCATATCTATAGTCCCTTTTGGCATATCTTACTTAATAACCTTCTTCTTGACCTGGGGAAAGAAAACATACAAAAGGGTGAGCTCAAATGATCAATAAGGGTGAATAAAAGAAATATCAATCATATCATATACATAAGCACATAACTTTTGGAAATCTTAACCTGCAAAAGAGATCATAATTTCATAACATGGGATAAATCATGGCAGTGAAATGTAATCACAATAATCATAACTTAAAACATGAAACTTTGTGGCATACAAACATAATCATAGAGAATCATTTCTTATTAGTCAAGGATCATTGCCAAGACTATCTTAGTGGACAAATTCCGTTTCTGAACCGAGTTCACTCCTCATTTCAGTCCTGTTTCACTGAACCGGTATAACCTACCGTTCCAGCCATGTCTATCTCATGAGATATAAAATCTTTACCCAATGCATTAGAGGGAGATACAGGTCCCACCCATCTCATAATGATACCATTATTATGTGTGCCACAAAATCATAAATCATACATCATTTCATAACCCATGTAAGAAAAATGGGAATCTTAAACATTGTGACATCATAAAACAATTCATATAATATAAAGGAATTCATAAAAATAATTCCATCACAACATAATCAAATCAATGTAATAATAGGGATAAAAACATAACCCTTTATTATCATAGATGGAAAATATTTTTGATAAAACACTTGAACTCCATTCTTGAGGAAAATATCCTTTCTACTTAAAAAACATTTTTCCTTTATTAACATGTCATACAATTTTAAACTAAAAGAAGTTGATTAAAAATAAACTTGAAAACTTGTAAAGGAAGATTATTGGAAATTTTGTTTTAAAAATCCATTCATGTTGTATAAGTTAAAAAAAACATTATTCTCGTAATTTTGTCAGAAAAGTCAAAAAGTACCTCGTATGAAAAACGACAAAAGATTCCTTTCATATCTTTTACTAAAAAAAACACCGAAGGGTAAAACTATTTTAGAAGGATATAAATATTACATATTTAGGAAACATGTATGTGGATGATAAAATACACCCCAGTAAATACCAAAGTATAAACAATCTCGGATAAAAATGAGATTGTGATATTTCCCTTACCTTAGGTCCGTTTTGCTTCGTAAGTGTCCGAACCTCCTGTATAATGATTTAAATAATGTTATTGACTTATTCCAAAATAATACATATTTTTATGATATCATATATGGTCATATTCTTAGCTTCTTAGTAGTAATATTTCATTGCTACTTGTTATTCGGGTGTTTATAACTTTTTGTTCTTATGCGTGTCTTGTCGAATAAATTCTTATTCTTCTCTTTAGGTTATAGATACCTTATTTACAGAATGGTATTAGTGTAATATATATCATATTCATTCATTCAATTCATTTATATAATCATTATGAAATGAAGATCATGTAGAACGAGTCGCATCACATCGTGGAGACGGTATTCCGTACGTACGCACGAGTGATGATATCGTTCCTATGATCATGGAATTGTATTGGAGTGTATGTATACTATTTCAGAATCAGTATTACTTTATAATAGTCCTATATAGTCATTATTTACCCCATTATACCCATCCAAGTAAGGTGGTGGTGGAAAATAGATTACACCACGGCGTGGAGACGGTATTCCGTACGTACGCACGCGCGGTGATTTATTTTTCCGTACGATGGATAGATGGTGAAATAGGGTTGTTTAATACTTATAATAACATATCAGTACATGAGTGATATTGATGTTATTACTTCATAATGAAACTACTAAAGAATAATATGTGGAAGAAGAAATAAAGATGAATGAATTGGTAACGGACATTACCTCTTCTTTGAAGTGCTTCTTTAAGACCTTCTTTTAGGGCACTAAAATTGGTCTTTAAAGAAGACCAGGACCTCTAGGATGTCTCTAGGGAAGTGTAGAGGAGGAATTGGCAGGGGTTGGACGAACTTGAAATCTCAAAGTGGTGTGAGGAAGAGGGGGAGGAGGTGCCCTTTTATAAGGGAGGAGAGGGGAACCTTTGGGAAAACTAAAAATATTATTTTATTATAAAGTCAAGTTCGGTTATAAATAGCTCCAAATTGATATATTTTGAAGCTAAGGTGGGGATGGGTCGAAATCCTCTCATCCAATAGAATTTAGACAAGTTTAGGTTCCTATTTTAACCTTATCATTTAGATTTATCATTAAGTTAAATAAATTTACTTTTACCATGTCTTCTTGTGTTCTTATACTATAAGGTTAATAAACTTACTATAAGCAGCCAAACAAACCCAAAGTTGTGTATTATTAATATATATAACCTTATCTATGTCATTTTGCCGAGCCTTAGATTTTTAGGAATAAAATAACAATTAATAATATAATATTTGTTTTAAAAACTATTTTATGTCAATTTTGACACTATTTAGTAATTGATTTTTGTGAAAATCATAAGAGAATGATTAGTTCGAAAAAAGTTAATTAAATCAATACTAACATGTCATATTAACCTATATAATTAGTGGAATTCATAAAAAGTCTCAAATTACATTTATTTTTGTGTTTATAACATTAATTATGTCAATATTTCATTAATAAGATAATTACTACATCATCTTTGTGTCATAAATAAATTTAATTATTTAATGTCTAAAAATTACAAATAAAATCCCATTATGTAGGAAATCTTTTTAGATTTCTAATGAATGTATATAGTCGAATTTATCTTATGTATAACCCCATATTAAAAATTATTTACTTATTAATCATTGATTTTAACTATTTTAACCCTTCTTTAAATAAATTAATAATAAATGTTCTAATCTAATCCAAGTGGGCCTAAATGGTCATATTTTTTTCCTAAGTTTATTTTTGGTCGAATTACACTTGTCCAATAGAATTAGGACATGTGTTAGGATAATAATAATATCATCTTTACCCTTAATTACCCTATTTACTTTTAACCGTGGAAAAAAAAGTAAAAAGTTACTATTCACCAAAAATTTATTCTCATCTCATTGAACCACATTTTACTTACTGACATCAACTGTGTCTCTCATATTTTTGAAATTCCACCCACAGAAGCGGTAAAATTAAGTTTTATGAAAAATTCAGTTCTTTAACTACCACTTAGTGGTTTCACTATTCATCAAAAATTGAAAGTTTTCAGAAAAATACCAACATTTCACCTTAGGCTAATTTCGATATTCCGAATCCAAAAATGAAGTCCATTTTGAAAAATAAAATTTATAAAATTTCAAAAAGTGGTTATTACTATTCATAACAGCTAGTTTTAATAATATTTTAATAGCATATCGTTATTTAGTGAAACTCGGTATTGCGTACGACGCAAGCTATCGAGGAAGGTCGTGATTACGTGTAAAGCAAGCCAAGAAAGTGTTGTGTAGAAAAAGATTCCTTTGATGATTTATATAACATAAAAGTCTCGGGTGTTACAATGGAGTAACTTGTGCTTTCACTTTATTCACCAATAATTCCCCTAATTCTAGATTCCATGTCATGTAGTTTTCAGGTATCTTACTATATATTATTCACTCTTTACACAAATATATAATTAAACTAAAATAACCTTTATTATATAAATCATAACCACTCCATCAGTGATGAATTCCATTAAACCAATCAATTGTTTCCTTGAATAGATTGATTTAACTTTTGATTCCATATTTCTTATTTCATTAGTTATAATAAAATCATATTTTCAATGGTCCATAGTTTGGAATTTTTTTAATAGTAGTAGAATAAATAATTTGGGTTTACTTTATTTAATATTTTATATTAGGTGATGTTTTTTAGAGATCTTATTTTACTTAAGACCTTGGGTCACTTACTAACATCACAATGAAGATTTATCTCCATTTCTGATTTATTTCTTTTATTCAATGGTATTATATTGAAATAACTATATGGATTGTTCATGGATGGTATTTACTAGAAAAAATAATAATTGGGACCAATTTTTTTGATGTAATCACATAAGTATTTTATTCTTCTAATTCTATTTCATGTAGACGTATTAAATTTCATCAATGGAATAATGTTATTCTTACAAATTATTATTTTAATTTCATTTTTTACAAATTTAAATTCAAGGAAACTATTTTTTTAATAGTTTAATATTTGGAAAAAAATAATTATAATTATTACCAATCCCATGTATCCATAATAGTTTTCTAAAAAAAATCACTTTAAGAACAGTTTGGCATGATTGAACAACATTCACTCTTTAGATATGTACGCAATTATTATAGGTTTTATATATGGTTCTTGTATTTTAAAATTTCTTAAAATCCACTATTATTGATGTGGTGTATTTTTTATCATTTTAAACCTCCCATATATTTATAGATTTTAATTTCAGTCACACACACTAGAAGATGATACTACCTTAAAAAAATAGAATCGATGAGCGTATAGTTTACCTTTTTCAATGATCATATAGTGGGTTAATCAAGATATTTTTTTAATGATATTTTTTATACTAAAAATATATTTATTTGATGAAATACGATAATATAATAATTCATTGAGAAATTCATTTTATCAGTAGCTTTGGAAGTTTTTGGTTGAACATATTCTAGTCTTCTCATTTTTACTTCAACATCAAGAACCTTCATATCGAGAATATTTTATCAAACTATTGTGATCTTCGTAACTCCTACCAATATATATTATCCCCTATAATATGTTTTTTCATGAATATAACATTCCCAATGTAGGGAATTATTTTGATCCTTTATTCTCATTTGTTTAATTTCTAACTTTTAATCTTTGACATTAATTGGTGTTTTGTTTTATTCTTGAAATTTTTATTACATATTACAAAACATTTTTAATATAAATTTTTATATAAATTTTTTTTATTAATATAATTCTTCTAGGAAAAATATATTTTTCAAAATAGATAATTTTTGTTCCTAAGATTCATTATATTTAGTGATAATGTGGCATCTACATAACATCTTAATCAACTCATTCACCATTTCATTACATTATTGTCACTGAAATGTTTTCCCATCATGTAACCACTTTATAAATGAAAATATTTGTGAAAAAAGTTTAACAAATAACTATTTTAAAATATTCTATATCCTTTCTATAGAAATATTTAACTGGTTTAAAACAACAATCACCATCACAAATAGAAAATATTTCAGATAAAGGACAAATAAAAACATATTTATAGGAGATATTATAACTCTAATTACCTTCATGTATTGGTTATATAACCACATTATCTTTTTAATTATTCCTCAATTTTCATTCCTATCATTCCTTTAGAAATTTTGAAGTTTTGGATAAAGCCTTCATATTTCTAAGAACTATAATATAAACTAAATATTCACTCGGAGGAACTTATTAATTAACTAAAAATATACAATTTATATTGATATATTTAATTCATTAGGAAAGACAAATAATATCCAACCAATAGAAACCTTTTGTACTCTATTACTAGTTCAAGGTCCCTAGAATGAGTGCAGTCATCTTTTTATAAATGGGGTGTATCAGGGTGATTTTATTTTATACCAAATTCCCATAAAAAAACATATTAACCTCTTAAATATAATATAAATATAAAAAATATACTAAATATTTGGATATAAATGGACCAGTATATGTTTTACCCTACCACAACAACTATATATAGTGAAGAATGTAAAGAAAATAGAAGCACGTATTAGTTTTATAAGGTTCAGTCCAAATGTGATTACCTACACCTTGTTGTGATCTATTTTAGATAGAGTCCTATATTTTGTCATTAGTGAATAAATGATATTACTATTGGGAGATCATGTGTCATCTTGTACTCAATCCCCACATTGTTCTAGTTTTCACAATAAAATTTGTTGCGAATATTTAACATCCACTTACCATGGAAAATCATTTTATTCCAATTTTTTTATTATACTGACTACTACTAGTCATTAGTTTCTTGATTGGAATGGTCTTGGATAATACTATTTCCCTTTTTTTCTTCAATAAAACCTTTAGAAAACATAAATAATATCTCTAATCTATTCCTAGTTTTTCAATACCAAAAAATAATATAACATTCTTCAACAATTTCTTCAACTACCAGTATATAAATACTTTTAAACTATATGCCACATGGTCTCTATAATTATATAATATCATATAACTTTCACCATATTTTTTCTATCTCTTATTTAAAAAATATTTATTACATTTAACTACAAAATATTCATTTTAAAAAATCCATACACATCAATCATCCCCTTTCTTTTTTATTCCTTCTTGTACTTCAAAAGATTTTACAATATTGAGTATTTCAAGATATGTAATATTTACATTCTTTTTGTTATATTTCTTAAATTTTAATTAATCCACCAAATCTTGTATTCATCATCTCATAGGGTTCGTCTTATTTTTTGATACAGATAATTTTATATTTCTCATATATAGTATTGTGTGCACAAGTATAACTCACAATTAATTTCCCCTCCATCATATATTTATATTCAAAAATCCCAAGAATACAATTTCAAAATTTTTAACATGAAAAATTTAATCCATTATAACATAATGACTATCCTCAATAATTATATTATATATCACAAGGGTGTGATCCTAAAATTCAAATAATATTGCATTCTTTTAACTCCTTTCCAATTATGGTATTTCGGTGGTATTGGTTTTCTAATTTCACACTAATTAAATCCTAGTTTAATATATTTACACATAATTCAGCCAAATACCACATGAATAAAACCAAAAAAATAATTTCTAAAAAATATGAATGAAAAAAATCTTCACAACTGTTTGAAAAACTTGCAATTATTAATGCATTTACAGTCATATAATTTTTAATTATAGTGTCATTGTCTTTGAAAATAAATAATAATCTTTAGATTAATGATTATCTTTTAAATCATTCAACTTTAATAAAAAAATTATTTGTGATTTTTAATAAAAATATTTTTATTAAAGTTACTACAAGATATAATTTAAAAAATATTGATTTGTAAATATTTCTTTTACAAAAATTTCAATTTTTATTAAACTATGTAAACAAAGATAAAAAATGAAGTTATTAAATACCTCAAAATTTACCTTTAAGACTTGTATAAATTTTTTTACCTTTTTAAATCTTCCCAAAAAATTGAACTGTGTATAGTTCCAAAATCTAAAATAGATTTTATAATGATTTTTATTTAGATAATTATCTCAAATTTTTTATATGTATTCTCTTTAAATGCCATATGTAATTCCATGTGCTAATATACGTTTTCAAAATAATTACCCAAAGAATATATTATGTATCATAGGGTGGTTCCTCCCTTTATGAAAATTCGTTGGTTCAAGAAAAAATATTATGCATCAAATGATTTTAGCATAAATAAACTTCTCCAAATAAAGAAAATTACATATATAGAACAATTCGATTGGTTTTCCAATATTCATACTATAGTCTACTCAGACCGTAAAAACATACACAATGAGTATAGTGTGTGACATTTTATATTTTTTGTTCACTAATGATAAAACAAATCCCTATGAAAAAAATTAGTAATATTTTCACACTCAACTTATAATTTTATCAAATGTACTCAATGAATTATTAACCTGTTTAATGAAACTTAATTAACTTTGGTTTTTTCTCAAGACCTCTCAAATCTCAATAAAATATATCATAATTTATTTTTATGTATATAAAAACTTATTTTAGTTTTTTAACTTTACTTTTATATTAAATTAATTATAGTTCCATTCTCATCCAAATCCAAACATTATCATTGTGATATTGTTTAATATGTTAGGTAACCATCATATCTAGGACTACATTGATGGTTTCTTTCAATTACATCAGTCATTGATAAGTTTAATCAAATACCAGTAAAGATATTTTGATAGATATCTCCACCAACATGCTCAATAATATTCCATTCAAATGAGCTCTTCAATCAATAGTTTTAATTAATGTTTCGATTTATACAGGTTTACATTATAGAACCAAAAATACAATTTCTCAATCTCTGTCTATTTTTCCATTTATAATAATTTTATCACATTTAATTATTGGCTAATTCTTCCATCAAGCTAAATATATATTAGAGATATTATTAAAAGAATATACAACCACAATACCAGATCTTCAAAGGGTTTTTAGTGGGGCTATGTTATAAAAATTATGAAATTTTTTCATGTTGTGGCATTATAATATACAACTAAAATGGGTTTTTTGAAATTTTATATTGAATAAATGAGATTATAAATTCAATATCCATTAGTTATTAGGTGTTATAATAAAATATTGATAAAAGTTTCCAAGAATTTGGAATAAAATACATGGACAAAATGTATTGATATCAAATTATATTTCCTAAAAGAAAATATTTATTAGTATGAAACCACTATGTGAATGATTAATCCTAGGAAAAGATGAAAATATAATGAAGAATCCCCTAATGATAGAATCCATTCATAATTTTCAAGTGTTGTAATCCAAAAAAATATGTTCATGTGTTCTCCTTATACCTTCCCTCTTATAATATTTTATATTTTATATAATTGGGTTACAACTATGAAAATCCATTAAGTGAAAGGGTTGAAAGAATGAGGTATTGATTTAAAGACAAAGGGAGAGTTAAAAAATTTCTTAATAGTGGATACCAGAGTGTCAAAATTTATGGGGATAATAAAATGATGGAAATACTATATTTTTTAAGGATTAATGAATTATTTCAAAAACAATTTATGGGTAATATATTAAATATCCCTTAAGAGTATAGATGAATCCCTATATGGTAATAATATATAGTTGCTGTAATAGAAATATTTAAACAAATAGATATAGTTCTCTAATATATGTTACTTTATTAGGTAATATGGTTATTACATTATTATCACATTAAGAGAATATTATCGAAAAATGTATAGAGATATTGATTCATATGATATGAAAATTTGTTAAACATATTCTATATTATGAATAATTTTGTGGATCTAATTGAGTTTGAGTGGAGTTTTATATTGAAAAGGAATATTGAAATTATGAAAATTCTAAAATCATGTCACTGCTTGTTTTGATAGTGTCATGGTTATGCTGAAGAGAATACAAATAAGGATAATGTCATATGAAATAGACATGGAATAGATCATGGTTAATATAGAAATATTATATAATTATATAGTTATTATGATGATGAAAAATAATGTTCCTTTGAAATACCTAGTCATAAATAACATTAATCATTGTATAACATGAAATATTTCTTGGAGAATATTATTCAATATTTACTAATTTTTTTGGTGGAAAATCATTTTACAGATTTATAATTTTTTTTCTGAGAAGATAATCGTTGATTATTTTTATGTTTTGGTAATAGAGTTCGCTAAAGTAATTTAATAAGAAAAATTGTTATAATTAGATAGAAATCACATCAGTGTTGTTGTTAATTTTTTGGAGATTATATATTTCAATCATGGTTTATAGTATCCTATCATAAACCACAGGCTCCCACTGTTGTTACACATAACAAACCAGAAATGAAGAGAGGGTGTGACCATTGAGTCCCACATCCAACACACCCTAGTTTGGATAGAATCATAGTGGTTATAATTCAGGAAATTGGAGTTATTGTCCATAATAATACTGGGAACATAAATAAAACCTCAAAAACTATATCATGAGAAAAAGATATAATAAAATTTATCAAATAGTTCTTCTCAGAAAACAAAAATATATGTAACCAAATGATACACTAAATAAAACATTGGGGGAAATTCTATGGTGGCACAAACTAAAATGTTAGTAACAACCATATCGGTCATTGAAACCCTTTGGGAAAACAAATAGGTTTTTTCTATAATAAGTGTTAATATAACATGTATTCTTATTATTATCCTATCCAATGTCTCTCAAGAAAATATTTTAAAATCATACTAATTCTATGGTGAATGAATAACATAAATAACATGACCCTAAATAGTTTAACTATTCAATACCAACATTAATATGGTTTAGTGACCTAATAAAAAATCAAATATAGTAAAATACTATTAAGAGAACCAAATTAAATGTACCATGCAACCACTTCCCCACCGGTGTATATCTCTCACACCCCAACATAGAATATCTTATTATCTAATCAATTCCTATACAAAAATATTCATCATCCCCAAAAAAATCCACCCATATAATGAGAATCCAAATCAATCATTTTCAATTAATAATCCACCAAAATGTGTGAATCTATCTCCAAAAATTTGAATCATATTCCCCAAATCCATTGAAGTAACATATCATAAAAAAATTGGACATTAACCTTATTCCGTTATACTTCCATGAAATTCCACATCATCTAGAATGACCATCACTGAATAAATTTCACAACTACTAAAGGTAACATGGGGAATCAAGGGAAAATAGCCATCCACCATTAGTAAACAATAAATTATGTAAAATACCAAAAAACTAACAATTTTAGGCCTTGGTAATATTACCCTACTATGGTGGGGTGTGTATAAAATCACCTAAAATTCAAGTATATTAGAAGCAGAAAATACCAAACATAAGGATTAACCTCCTATATTTAGAATAGGAAATCTTATTTCCACATCACCCCATGACATCTACCACAAAAAACCACCACCACTAAGAGAAGATCACTACACAAAATAGCAACACAATGCTCATAATTCCCCTATTTATTTAAAATTACAATATTTTTTGGAAATTTTCCAATTATTATCCAATTCCAATTAAATAATTTTCAAATTACATATTTAATTGAAATCATTCCCAACCATAGATAATTATTATGTTAATCTATTTCACATTAAATTTAAACCCATTTATCATCATTTCAACACATTAACCAATTTACCCACATTAATTACCATCCACAAATTAATTTACTTCCATCCCATGTGATTAAAATTTAATCATTAAAAATTATATCCCATATCAAATAGAAATATATAACTATTCCATTACACAAAAAACCAAACATCATTAAAAATATCTTTCGATCAACCATCAGAACTTCACCTCTATATATCTTTAGAGAAACATAAAATCACCCCACTACATCAACACATTCTGCTTCCATAACAGTCGCCACCATCATCCAAAAACTCCAAAATAACCAAAAAAAAGGAAAACATAGAATTTGAATGTAGATATCATCTCACATAGTTACTATAATATCATTATAGAAATGGATTTTATATCATTCCATAATTTATTTCATGGGAATTTTCACTTGATTTCCAGATTCACACCTGGCTAATTAATTACTAGATTTACAATATTATTATTTTAGGAATAGTGAAATCATGAAGTCAATAATATCAAGGGTTAGATATTTTTAGCAACTATGACATTCACATCACAATCGTTCTTTTTTCAGGGAGGTAACTATAAGGGAAATATTATATTACCGAAAAACACATGGGAATTCACCTATTTTCTCTTAAATTTAATGTAGTAAAGTTCATAATAAAAATATACAAATAAACACCTTCAACCCAAAGTAAAAAAAGCAGAAACTTTCCTATATTAATAGAATTTGGGGAGTACATAGATCCTCTACTTAAAATGAAGATTTCTAAATAACTACATGAATACAGTGTGAAGAAGATATTCCCACAAGTCCAGAGCCAAAGAATCAAAAGGTCAAAAACCTAGAATACATCACTCCTCATTAATTATATTTCTATATCCAAATAATTCAATATTTTCTCACTTCCATTACAATTTCTATATGAAATTCAAGGTGGAAGAAAGAACAGAAGAAATGTAACTCAGTAAACATCACCATAAATCAATCTCCAAAGGTAAAGGATGAAATATAGTAAACTAGTGCTAAAATATCCCCGTAAAATCCCTAGTGGTTATCAAGAGTTGAAAGGAATTATATAAAAATGATAGGGTTTAAAGGAATATATAAATTTAAACTGAATATATTTTAAAAGGGACTTATATATAGAGCCACATGTCTTACTGTAGTCAATAGGATTTTCAACAAATCTTCATGAAACCAAATGATCTACCCTTTAACCACCCAAAGCCCAAAATAAATTAAAAACAGCTCCGTATATCTTGACCATACCATATATAAATATTTTAAGGATATGGCGTATCCAATACATTATGACACCACCACTGTCAAATCAATAAATACAAAAACTCATCCACAATGAAAATATACTCCACAAAAATTCTACTATGACGAATGAATATAACCTTTTTCCAATTATATATTAATTACTAGGTTACACAAAAACACCCATTAAATTCATAGGGAATCCAAACTAGACTCTCCACGGATCCACCCTATAGATTACCTATATTTTATAACATAACTCTTCACACTCATCTCTACGCCTTACCTAAAATCCTCACCGCAACAACCTATTATATGGTATAGTATCTAATTCTATCACATCTCTTACTCCATGTAATAGGGACCTAGGATATTCCCTAGGTTATGGAATCTTACCTTACATGAGAATTCCCTAAAATAATACCATCAAGGGGGTTTAATATTGTAACATCCCGGTTCAGGGTGATGCCCATAGGTGTCGTGTACCTGGTTTGTCACATGGCCTCAAGCACATTTCCACGAATGTTAGAGGATTCAGACTAGTAGTGAGGGACTTGGGTGTGATAGTGTGGAAACTATTCCCTCATTTGTAGAGTGACACAATGGAAACAAATGTATTACAATAGCATAAGCAATAATAATAACTTGCAATAGTAAACAAAAGAAGACTACAAGTAGATAAACAATTGGAGAACATATAAAAATGATGCATGTCACATATGTCTAGGAAATCAGCCAAACAGAACAAAATGTTGGAATATAGTAATAAACCAAATTACAAGGAAAACAAGTAAACAACTCCAACAGCATCTCAAGCCTCAGCTTTGTCCCATGCTCTCCAGGTCCACCGTAATCATGTACCTGAAGTAGAAGGGTGCTTTCCCTTAATTATACCTGCAAAACTATAATCTTTTTGGGACCAAAAGCATGACCCAAAGAGGGTGTGAGATGAATCCCAGTTGGAATGAACCCACCCATATGTGCCTAACTGTCAATAAATATATATGGTAGGAAATATGAAAAATGATGTAATAAACAAATAAGTACTAAAAAGTGAAGATTACTATAGTTTCAACTACATTCATTTATATTTATTAAATACAAAACCAAAAAATCTCAAAGAACTCTATGGGAAGTTATCACAGTCGAACCCCTCTGGTTCAGCTTAACAAAGAATCTCTGAGGAAGCACTCACTATCAATTCTCCCTGTGGTATCAAAACGGTATATTAGAGACACTCTGGGGAAGCACTCAATGTCCAATTCCCCTTTTGGTCTCACAATCTGGAACTAAAGTCACTCTATGGTAGAAATCACGTCCATCCCCCCTATGGTCCCATAATGAGAAATGTAAAACAGACACTCTGGGAAATCCCTCAGCATCCATTTCCCTTACGGTCTAACTACACCAGGTTCCCACAGCCATGTGTAAGTCAATCGTGCACAAATGATATCCAACATCCAAATAAAATCACAATATACTACTTTGATAAATAGCTATATGGTATGGCACAAGTAGGTCAGATAATATCACTCCATCCTAATAGCACTAGGCATGAAAAGCAGAACAAACTAAAAGAAAAAACTAGTCCCAATGGCCAATATCTGTTCAAACATGTAAAAACACATCCATAACAAGTTATATAAACCATATTCTCAATCAAGATCCATAAATCATGAAATCAAGGTAGAACATGCATTAAAGGGTTAAGTTCCCTAAACATGCAATATCCTATACTAGGTTATTGGGAAATTTTTCATATATAATTCATTGAAAATATATGGAAAGTATAAAACCACCTACCTCATCATTGTATGATCAATATAGTTGAACCTCCACCATTGAATTGACCTAGAACATTATAGATCTACAAAAATATAAAAAATTCTCAACTGTATATATCTTAGGAAAGATGAGGAATAAAGAGAAGAGGCATCAAAAGAAGGAACGACTCATCATGATGATTCCAATACAATTGATGGCAGATGATTCGGCACATGGATGACTGGTCGAGGGCTTAGAGAATAATCGTTGTTCCTGGTCTCTCCTGGATGAGACAGAGGAATAATAAGGGTGTTCTGTAAATGAGACGTGATTCCAGTATGATTTAATAAATAAAAATAAAAGTACATTATGTTTTCATTTAATGTACATGCCGTGTACATGCCTCAACCGACCACCACTTTAAGTTGTCTTCAGGTCACCCTACATGGTCATGTGCTTGGCCGTTACATGACCAGTACTTCGTTACCCATAGAAACCCGGTACACATCATGTACTTATAATTAAACGACACATACTCCTTAAATTTCAAAAAAAAGTCATTTCCTTAAAAATTACAAAAACAAGATCCATACCTGACAAGAAGATCCAGGTTCATACAAACTTCCCCCCTTTAAAAAAATTATTCCTCGAATTTCCCTAACATGGGAGTCAAGAAGAACCCACGAATAGCTTTGATCACTATGATCTCACATCGGTATCCCTCTCCCACATCTTATCCTGTAATCACAAATGCTACCATAACACCCATACCAAAAGAACATACCAGCAGTGGATAACCTTCACACTACGATCAACAATCCAGAGAGGATGCTCCTCGAACGAGGCATCCATATCCAACTCAACCTCCTCAGATTGAGAAACATGAGGCGGTTCTGATAAGTAATATCGAATCTAAGAAATGTGAAAGATATTGGGCATGGATCAGTATCTATTAGGTAACTACAATCGGTAGGATATTGACGTGACTGTCTCTAAAACATCAAACAACCCAATGTTTCCCAGTGAAAGATTTCACTATCTTTTAATCCTCCTATGTCCCAACCTTGGCGTAACACATAGGAAAACGTGATCTCCAACTTCGAACTCTAGAGGTTGTATCCTTCTATAAGTATAACACTTATGTCATTAATATTAATTAGTTATCCTATTCTGAATCAACTCTATAAGCTATGTGGTCTCCTTGACCAGACGAGGTCCCAACATAGATGCCTCTCCTGTTTCCAGCCAACACAGGGGTGATCGACATGGCCTACCATAAAAGCCTCATAAGTTTCCATCTGAATAGTTTCTTGAAATCTATTTTTTAGGAAAACATCACCATAGGTATTTTTTTCTCCCAAGAACCTCTAAAATATTGGATGCATACTCGAAGCATGTCCTCCAGCACCTGAATCATACACTCAGATTGACCATCTATTGGGGATAGTAAGCTATACTCAGAAGTACCTATGTACGCAATTCCCTCTGTAATCCCTTCCAGATATGAGAAGTAAAATATGCATCCTTTTCTAAAATGATGGAGTGTATAACCCCATGTAAATGTACAATTTCCCGGAAGTACAACCTTCCCAGCTCATCTACACTGATGGTTTCCTTGGTTGATAAGAAGTGTGAAACCTCTGGGAGTATGTCAATGACAACCCAAACTACATAATTCCCTAGAAACGACCTCAGTAATCCTATCACAAAGTCCATCGCAACATCATTCCACTTCCACTCAGAAATGGGAAACTGTTGCAAAATCCATCTTAGTTGCTGATGCCATGCCTTCACTACCAGACAGATGGAACATCTCATGACAAAACCTGCAACATATCTCTTTATACTTGTCCACCAATAATAATGGTGTAGATATCAATACATCTTAGTATCCCCAGGATGAACTGCCTAAACTGGGGAAAGAAAATATTGCATCATATCCTTGTGTATGTCTACTAACACCCATACGCGTCCATGAAAATGAAAGATCTCATCCTATCCTAGGGTCCATCCTTGAATATGGTCTTCTCTTGACACACTCTCCCATATAACAATGCCTTCAGAATCTGATATCTTCCTCATTCTCACTCGCTCAGGAATAATAGAGGTAATAACTATAGAATAAAGAAATTTCTCCCCCTTTCAATCATGCACCTCTAAATTCATCTCAGAGAACAAAGCCATACACTACCACTCACTGTTATCCTCAAGAATTTCTTGTATTTGATTCCTCCTACTCAATGCATCATCCACTACATTGTCATTCCCAAGAATATTGGCAAGCTCAATATCAAAGTACTAATGGTCCTCAACCCACCTTCATTGTCCCAAATTCAGATCACATAGAACGAATATGTACATGAGTCTTTTTTGGTTTGTGAAAACCAAAAAAGTTTTCTCCCAATAGATAACGTCTCCAACAACATAAATCATGAACAACTGCAGCCAACATAAGATCGTGCATTGTGTAATTCCTCTCATGTGGCCTCAACTACTGAGACTTGTAAACAATGACTCCTTCCCCCTACATAAGAACTACTCCTAGCCTGATACTTGATGCATCATAGTAAACAAAATATTTATTTCATGGATCTGGAAAAACTAGGATTGGTGATAATGTGAACCTACATTTTATCTCTAAAAAGGTTGTATCATAGGAATATTTCCACAGGTAATTCTCACCATTCTTAGTCAGTCCTCTCAGCGTCACTTCTAAGAGTGGAAATTCTGGTATAAAACATTTGTAGTAACCATCCATCCATAGAAAACTTTTTACCTCAAAGCCATTCTTCAGATGCTCCATGGAAAATACTGCTCTCACTTTATCTAGGTCTACTAATACTCCTATCTCTGAGATAACATGACCCAAGAAGTGAATTTGGTCCATCTAAAAGTGTCCCTTTAAGAGATTAGTGTAAAATTGATGCTCTCTCAGTGTACTCAAAATGTTCTCAATATGGGTAGCATGGGCATGTTGAGTACGAGAGTACACCAAGATATCATCCAAGAAAACCACCATGAAGGAATACAAGTATGGATGGAACACTTGGTTCATCAGTTCCCTAAAAAATGTAGGCGCGTTAATGATATCTAACGACATAACCACGTACTCGTATAGACCATACCTTCTTCGAAAGGATGTAACAACTATATCATATGGTCTAACGTGAAATTGATGATAGCCGGATCTCAAGTCATTATTCTATAACACCTGGGATCCAAAAAGCTAATCAAAGGGATCATCAATCCTTGACAAAGGATATCTGTTCTTGGCCATCCACTATTTCAGATTATGATATTCCACACAATTTCTGAGATTACTGTCCACCTTCTTTGCAAACATGACTGGTGAACCCTGCAGAGAAGTACTGGATTAGATGAAACAAATTTTTTGTAACTCATCTAACTACTTCATGAGCTCTTGTAACTATAGTGTTTTCATCCGATAAGGAGGAATGGATACTGGTGCTTCCCCTGGTATAATCTCAATGGACAATTCTACCTCTTTCTCTGGAGGCAAATCAAAAATTTTCCCTGGAAATACATCCCTAAAATGATCCACCACAGGGGGAAGTCTATCTCTGAAGTCCCCTAGCCATCTAGATATAGACTAGAAATCTGGGATGTAACTCTTCTCAACCCATGCTGCTCGGATCCCTCTCTTCTCTCCTGGACATTCCATTCACCCTCATGTAGAAAGGACCCACCCTCTAGTAACGTGAAACTTAGCCTACAATGATAGAAATCAACAACAGCCTGGAAGAGAACCAACCATCCCATTCTGATAATGACATCATATCATGTCATATCTAATACTTAGAGGTCCCATAAGAAGTGACGTCTTCCGACCTCAAGAGGGAACTCCTTGCACTAACGTACACTAGCCGTTCTAGTCCCCAACGGTGTGTATAGTGTCATGATATCAACAGAAGTAAGGATACAGAGCCCAAGGATTTCCACAATAGAAATAGATATGAAACTATGTGAAGACCTTATATTGAAAAGTGCATAAGATAAAACTAAGGCAAATAGAATTGTACCTCTAACTGTAGTGGGTTTGATATCCTACTCCAGTTAGATCAACTCTATTGCAAAAGCCTAACCTGCACTACGGCCCTGTGAAGCTATCTAAGATCCTTAAGATGATCCACCCTACGGTTGTTGAAAACACTATGTCTAACCCTTGTGGCCACTACCTCCACCTCTGCCAATACGTTCGGACGAACTCTAGTTCACAGACTGATGTGAAACTGGTGGTCGTACTCCTGAACTAGGTGTCATAGAATAAACTATGTCACTATATGTTGGTGATAAAAACTAATAGAAATGCTGAAGATAGCCTATTTTACAAAAGATCAGAACTCAGCTATATCTCTTGGGTAGTGTGGCCTCGTATTCCCTCTCTTCCCGCACTAGTATCACACCATTTGGCTACCAAAAGATATATCCCGCCTCTTTAGATCTCCACTCGTAGACTCCCTATGGTGCTTCTTACTATTAGTCAGAGGGGTAGTAACTCTGGATGCCAGCCACACTAGATCAATGCCCCAGAATCCCTCAGATTATGTTTTGTGATCAGTGCCTATTTGACTACAGAGGTGATGGATGTCAACGTAAAGATGTTAACCTAATATTAGATTTCATTCTTGATACCATCCTCAAACTTCCTCACCATAAATAACTCATCACATCCTAGAATGGGCATGAAGAGATGTAGCTCTGTGAAGTGAGAAGTGTAATCAATGACAGAAAGAGTACCTTGTTCCAGAATCATGAATTCTCAGGATCGATCAACCATTAAAGTCTCCTGGAAGAAGTAGTTGTATAAGTTACGATAGAACTCCTCCAAAGCCATAACTTGCTGGTGTCCCGCC
Organism: Viscum album; assembly: GCA_963277665.1. NCBI lineage: Eukaryota > Viridiplantae > Streptophyta > Magnoliopsida > Santalales > Viscaceae > Viscum > Viscum album. The sequence goes on along the minus strand of OY728159.1, from coordinate 1,139,405,752 downwards.
TATGAGATCACATCCCACCATCTCTTGGTGGAATCCTGAATGATATAAGTATTGTGCTCCACCCTCCTCTCTAGAGGAATATCTAGATTCTAAAAGATCAAGAACATTGTTTCAAACCATAACTATACAACATGAGTTCCCCCATCCCCTGATAATGTTGGAGGATGTTTCTACTAAAAAACCCACATTAACTATACCACAGACGGGGTAGGATGCAGTTCTCCTTGGAAACTATTCATAAAACTCATGAAGCCTTCTCAGAACGGTGCATCAACACCTATGTTCTGAATGACAGCTGGTGCCAAGACATGCATCATGGGAGGATCTGCTGGTAGTCCCTAACCAGCCATGTCTGGTGTTTAATCGCTCCACTATATCTGGATATCAACCAGAGTATGTCTCAATGGCATAAATCTGCATGGTCAAGTGAAAATCTTAGTTCAAGATTATGAGGAACTAAAACTTGTATGTGTAGGAAAGTAACAAGATAAAGGAGACAATCATGTTATTCAAAACATGGATATATGACATGTATGACCCCTACAAGGCGTGTCTCTTTAATCCATCACATGGACGTGTACTTCTGCCCACCCAGGTCATGTGACATCCCCTTTTCACACGGTGTGCTCCACCCAAGGACACAATATGTACATGATTCTTCTTTCCCTTCCTGAGTTCCCAAATACAACTAAACCACATCGTTATCTTGGAACAAGGCTACACATCTTGTTTTTGCTAGACACGACATGTACTAGAAGGAATACACGTACCCGTGTCATTAGTCACATGGACGGTTACATGATCGAATCCACACGATGTGCTCAAGATGAACACGGTGTGTACTACCTGATTTCCATCCACCCATGTCATTAGTCACATGACCAGATACACAGCTCTTACAACACAATGTGTACTCAAATTACACAGTGTGTGTCACTCAACATTTCCCATCCCAGGGTCTCTTCTCACACAGCCAGTCACATGGTTAATAATTAAACAACACATACAAATAGTACACAGTTTGTAGTTAAGAAAAGTTGTTTCCTCCCAAAAAAGGTAACATTGGGTGTATTCATCAATACACCCTATGTATTCTTTGTTTTTCTAGACATTAAGCATCAAAAACTACTGCATATCCTTTAAAAAAATTTAAACAAGTACTTAAATACCAAATTTTATTCTATAGGGGCCCATACTCCCCTTGAATCCAATCATGACATCTTATTCATGTATATCACAAGGTATAAAAGTGCAACCAATAACATGATCCACCGAATTCTGATCCATGAGGGCCTATAACACCTCAGCAACCAAAGTTTGGCATTCAGTCAAATTAAACATTAAACATTATCAATACGCTATCAAATAGAAGGTATTATATCTAGACATTTATCAAAACAACATGAATATCTAGCACAACATCTATCACAAAAACATACAACTGTTAATACACCATAATTGGAATGACAAGAATGCATGACATATGATCGCTAGACAGTGCCTATATGATGAATGAGATGGAATACCCTCATCTCATTGGGTTGAAATAGAAATAGAACCTTAATAATATCAACAATAACATGAAAAAATGAGAATCACCCAATGGTGAAATCAAATCAACTATCATAATTTGAAAACCAGAATTTTTTTTCAATATTCGATGCATATTGGATTTTCCCTATTCACGGGTTAGCTACTCCTGGGAACATCTTATTTCTAGCTAACTATTCCTTTATATCCCAGTCTATAGGCTCCAGATAGTAATTAAATAAGAAATAAATCCTCTGATACAACTTTGTAACGTCGTGATTTTGGGTGTCGCCTAATGATTCCCTGTACCTGGTTGGTCACATGGCCTCAAGCTCATTTCCCTAAATTCTAGATGCTTCATACTAACAGTGAGGGAATTGGGTGATATAGTGGAGAATCTATGCCCTCATTGTCATAGTAACACAATGGAAACAAACATATAATAGTAGTGAAAGCAGTAATAAAAACATACAATAATAAATAGTGGAATACTGTAAGTAGATTGATAACTCGAGCACATATATAAATGATGCATGTCACATATGTCTAGGAAAGCATCAAAACAAGCCACAATGCTAAAATATAGTACTAAACCAAAGGAAAAGGAAAAAATTAATCAACTCTAACATCATCTCTAGCCTTATATTGGTCTCATTCTCTCCAGCTCCACTGTAATCAAGTGCATAAAGTTGAAGGGAATTTTCCCTTATCAATACATGCAACAATATAATCTGTTTGGGACCTAAAAGCATGACCCAAACAGGGTGTGATACTAATCCCAGTAGGAAACCAGCCAAAGATCTATGCCTATCGATTTGTGAATATATATGGCAGGAAATATACAAAATGATGTAATAAAAAAGGAAGTACTCAAAAGTGAAAAATCTTAGAGTTTCAACTACATTCATTTGCATATATTAAATAAACAACCAAAAATCTCAAGAAAATATCTGGGAAGTTCTCACTACCTAACCCCTCTGGTTCATCTTAACAAAGACTCTATTAGGATGCACTCACCTTCAATTCCCATTGTGGCCTCGTAACAGTAAACTACAGATACTCTGGGGAAGCACTGAATGTCCAATTCTCCCTATGGTCTCACAATGTGGAACTACATACATTTTGAGGGAGCACTAACGTATATCCCCCCTATGGTCTCACAACATGAAAAGAAAAACATACACTCTGGGAAATCCCCCAGTGTCTATTTTCCCAATGGTATAACTACACCAGGATCCCACATCCTAGTGTATTTCAATCGTGCATTAACGATATCTAGACGGAAAAATAAATCACAAAATAACACAAGGATAAATAGATAAAAGGTATGGCCCAATCATGTCAGATATTATCACTCCATCCTAATAGCACTAGGCATGGAAAACATAGTAGCTTAACATGAAAAACTAGACCCAATGAATAATATCAGTTAAAAACCTGGGAAACACATCCTTAAAAAGATATATAAACCCTATTCTCAATCAAGATCCCTATCTCAAGACATCAAGTCATTACATGAATTAAAGGGTTAAATTCCATAAACATGTAATTCCCTAAACTAGGGTGTTGCGCACTATATCATATATATTTCAAAGACAATATACAGAATGACACAAACAACCTTCCACAAAGTTGTTTGGTCGATAGAGTTTAACCTCATCCTTTGAATCAACATAGACCACTGTAGATATATAACAATCATAAATGATCAACCAAGGATAACTCATGAAATATGATGAATCAGGAGAAGAGGATCCAGAACAAGGAAGAACTCTCCTTGGTGATTCCAACGTAATCGATAGCGGTTGATTTGGAGTACGGATGGTGGGTCGGGGGCTCAGATAAGAATCATTGTTCCTGGTCGCTCTTGGACGAGATAGTGCCAGAAGAAGGGTGTTCTGTAAACAACAAGTGATTCCAATTCGATTTAACACATAAAAAAGTACATGAAATTTTTATTTAATGCGAATTCCGTGTACATTCCATAACTGATCATTGCTTTATGTGGTCTCCTGGTCACCCCACACGGTCTTGAACTCAGCCATTACACGACCAGAATATGGGTACACATGGCAATCGGGTACAAGACGTGTAATTCTAAGTACAAGGAATGTGCTCTTCAATTTCTTATAACTCTCCTTTTTCCCTAAAAATTCCAAAAACAAGATCCATACCTGACAAGAAGATCCAGTTTCTTACAAATCTTATGCAACTTGGAGTATTTACCTGATATAAGACCCTTATTATTTAAGATAAAAGGTCACACCACAAGACCACAACTACTCTAAAATCACCCATGATACATCAAAAGTCATGATTATGAGAAAATATTATCAGCCTTATACAAGACCCTCTACATGGAAAACCAAACCATTAAACCATAATATTCATCTCTAGTTGAAATTTCAGCACCATATCCACCTATTCATCCTCAAAACTCCTCTAAACATCTACATCATTTGAAACAATATAATGTAATGGAAAAATTGGTCTATGCCATTAAATTAGATACCTACTAAAAACACTCTCCTTGATAATCAAAATAAATCACAGATTGGATGGTTTAAAATATAAAATATAAAATATCATATCACGAGATACCTCTCAAGAAACTCATTATAGAAAAAAGGTGGCCAATAATAAAACTTATCCACGAAATAAGTAAATTGATTTTAAAAATGGAAAATAATTCAATAATAGTATCTATAAGGCCAAAAAAATCAAAATAACATTAAGTATTGATTATACATATAAACATCCATCTCCCATTTACTCACTTCTAAACCATAAAGTTCCCACAACACAAGTATCTAGGTAATGATACCCCCACACATCACCTTATACAGATTGTACTGGAACTCATCTGTACCCTCCATGATTGTATCATTGTTCGCGATGTCCAATTATAACCATTAAATTAAACGATATTCATCATGAGAGTAAAACAATATGGGAGATATAGAATTTATTGTGGATCTAGTCTGACTAAATTAGAGGTTACAAATAATATTCCACCTTTTTAACATTTTTTAACACCTTGAAATCCTAAAAAAGGAGATATCATACCCACCCTAAACAACCCCCACTCCCCCATAATGGGGAAACCCTCAAGAGAACATGGTATCTAACTTCTAACTCATAAGGCCTTCACTTATAGTCAACACAATTATTTTGGTGGACCTTTACAACATTCATACAACCCTGAACCACCTAGATATTCTCCATTATACATTGTACCACATCATGGCCAAGGATTTCTGACTTTCCAACTCCTAACTATTATAATAGAGATCGAATTTTCCATCCATACAACATTTCAAATAGAGGAATACCGATTAATTATTGATAACTATTATAGATGAAAAACTATAAAATGGGTAGTTGCTTCATGTACTACCCACTGAAATATATAACATAAGACCCTAACATATTCTCCAATTTTTGAATTGTTTAATCTTTAGTTCCATCGTTATGGGAACCGTAATTTGGATTGATTTTTAGGTAGTATATAAAAGAATGTTTCAATACCATTCCTAGTCATGAGGTAAAATTTGGGTCTCACTAGGATAAAATTATACTGAGTACCCCATAGTGTCTCACAACTCAAACTGCAATAATCCTTGCAATAAAATCCACAACACTATATTAAAAAATCAATAGAGAATGAGAATACTTTTTTAATTAGTCCATGATTAGGGAAAAAAATAACATTTACTCTTTTGTAATGATGTAACCCAGTAAATAATTCGATCAAGATATCATCCCACTTCTACTCGAGGACATCCAAATGTTGTACCAAAATTCTAGGGATGAATTGTGCTGATTTCGCCTACTAGATGACCAAAAATTTAACCACAAACTCAACCACTGAATTCTACATCATATGAAACCAAATATTCTTCATTATGCCATTTTTTTATTAGACATGCCTAAATACACCAATAAGGGTGAGCTGTGGAAATAACTGATAACTCCTTGATGCATTGTTCAAGGAACATATAACCACAACTAGAAAAACCTCATATGTTTTATATTAAATAACCACCCCTCTAGAACATCACCATAACTAAATTGACCACCCATTAACTCCAACATAAATTCTCCCCACTATGAATCCCCACATTCCACAAAAAAGGAAGATTCCACTACCATCTAGTAGAAGAATCCATTACCATCTATCGCCTTCAATCAAAGAAGAAATGTAACTACCACATCTATGAAATTCAATAAAACCTAAAATTCATGAACTATTTATTTTAATAAATTCCTACAGAGATGTTTTCTCCAAAATTACCATTACAAGTGGTATATAAGATAAAATATTTAAATCCTTAAGAAACCAATCTTAATTCACTGATGTAGTTTTAGATCTCACAATGTTAAAACAAACCTTATAATTTTTATGTCCATGAAACCAATAAATTTATTTCCAATTGGGTAATGTGTCCATTGTTCTTCATAAAACATATTAATATTATCTATATGAAATTTGTGTAATAGTTACCCTCATGAGGATGTAACAACATGTACCCCTAAAAATCACCACCCACTATTACATTATGATACACCCCAATCATGGATGGGAACCCTCACAAAATACCTAAAACATCACTTTGTCTTCATGAAACCAATGTAATAGGGAACCATTAAATACTCATTCAAGTAGTCAAAGGATTCCTAACAATAATCTGTCGATATGAATGATTGATCCTTCTTTGTCAAATATTTTAATGGTATTTTAATCCAAGAGAATATTGATAAAAAACATGGGTAATAGTTAGGAATATCAATGAAACTAAAAACTCCACCACATTATTATGTTCCTAATAATAAAAAACTTATTTAATCATTAATTGATCCATGAACACACCCTATCAATACACCACATTCTAAAGGAAGGGAACCTCGCACTTCAAAAAATGTCATTTGGAGATCTTCTAATAAAATCGATTGTGCTGAAAAACACAAAAGATATGTATAAGGTTCTCAGCATAATATTATTAATATTTCATGTATATGATGATATTTTTAATGAACACAGCTATGAACAGGTATTGTAACTCCCAAAATATAGTGTTCTATATCCCTATGATCGTAGCTTACATGTATGTGACACCTAACAACATAATTAAGAACTGAAAGTTCTCATTCCAATTATTATAGGAAATATTGGAGAAGTTTTCTTACTCTATCCAAATTTTATTATATCTCAACCAAAAATATGTCTATAAAAACAATTATTATCCATTTTTCTAGTCAAATAGATCAATTATACTTATAAGGGGGTAACAGGTCATGACTATTACATGGTTCAACATTCAGTAGTCCACACACAATGTCATACTACCATCCCCCTTCTTGGAATATAATAGTGTAGAAACCAAGAAGACATAGATTTCCACTAATAAAATTCTTTCCCGATGTCAACTTCATTTTTGGGGTGTAGTTTCAACACCAAATATTGGAAGATATCATGGAATTAGTAGACATCTCCAACGAGCTCCACAAAAAGGACTTGCATTGGTAACCCCACTAACAAAGATAAAATATTATATTCACTCAATATTAACAGAAAATAATTATACTCACCAATTAACACAACTAATTATCACTCATATAAAATAGAATTATAAGTGTTATATGATAGGGATCTATGTATTTTTGAGATGATTCAAACTGCAACTCTATCCCAAACTCAACTTCTCGTCGAGGGGGTAGTGTCACAACCTCACCTAAGAATACATATAATAATTCATAGGAATTTATAATGAACTCATATACATGTGATTACATTAATAATTCCAAAAAGTAGGATAAATTTTGTTATGCATGCCTACAACCCATTAGATAATTCAACTCACCAATGAAAACAACTTGTTGGTCCTCTAGGCCAAAAAAATTTAATGCCCTTTGGAATTATTCAAAATATAAATACTCATAATTAGAAAATATTAATGATAAATATCATATCATATGTGTTTATATACAATAAGAATAAATCCCCAATTGGATGATGTTTCCCTATCTCCGGTCTATACCACCAAGACACCTCAAACATAAAAAATCGCCTCAAACAGTAAAAGATAACATGATGGGAACTGTAAGTATCTCCACCTAAAATAATATTTCATAGAAAAAATGGATTCAGTAAGTATATTTAAATTATAAATAATATAATATATCATAATCTATGTTATAAAAAAATCGATCATACCTCAGAAAACCACTGGCTCTTCTGGTGCAGGTGCCTCCATAGAATACATTTATCCACAACAAACAACTATACCTTTCTACTGATGACCAGAACAGATGAATTTAGGTATTAGTATGTAAAATGAGTAAAATTTTGTGGATGACCAATAATTGCCCCATATTCTCTTCTTTGAGCATAAGCATGCTAGCCATGCTTCTGAACAAACACCGATGATACGTGATGCTGATATGACCTTTTGGGTATACGCTATTGTTACTACCAAAAAGTGGAATGACCACCCATGTCACTATAACAACTTTGACATATTAGAAACTAAGTAATATATTAAAAATTAAATATTTAGGATTAACTCACTAATAAGGATTTCATTATAGATGATCAAGAATTGATGGCACTAAAATAGCATGAAATATACTGTTGGGTCAACTCCCTTCTTGTCAAATCCTAAAGTACCCTAATTGCCGTCACCCCCTAACTAAAGATATTCTACTATAGAAACTATTATAACATTCACAATGATACACTAATTCATGTTATTGTGTACATATGATTAGTTCCACCTAAATTTTAACTTCTAGATATAAAGGATTAAAAAATGGGGTAACTGCATATCTAATTGTTGGATGAAATGCCACCTAAATACTCTAACCTTGAGACTCATCATCCATAAAAATCAAGATTTAAATGAAAAAAGTTCTTTAACTTTATCTCATTATCCTATATTATCATGATATCTTGTGAAATAGAGAGATGGTAATGTCTATTCATTACCATCATCATATATGAAATGTACACCGAACAAAACTCTCAATGAAGATTAGCCCAGAAATCATCATACTCTATTTCTTCGATTTGATAAAAACTCTGAAACTGATGCATTACACCCCAAATATTACAAATATCCAATGGAACCTATTAATCATCCATGTCTTAAATCAAACCGATGGAAATCTAATGCTCCTCCTGCTACAACTCCCTTTCAAAATAAGAAATTATCCCCACATATGATTTCAATATCTATCACTGGAAGGAAAAAATTTCTTTTAAAAAATCATAACATATTTATTTAAATTAATCTTATAAATATACTCTAAGTAATATTGATGATATGTTTCTCCCTAAATTTCATTTAGATTATTTCTAGGAACCATCTTTGAAAGCATAAGAGAGTCCTTCACCCTAGTAGAATGGAATTCATTAAGATCATTATTTTGTAGATTATATTAATTACTATTAATAAACCCATTGAAACACAAGTGTAATCATACATGATGTATATAGCTCTTCTATAAATATTCACCACAAGTATCACTAGTTCACTTAGAAAATTTAGCACTCATAAGTTCCTTTCATCAGATCATAATAGTCCCTAAAATCATATTTCTTATTCGTTCGACCATAAATCTTTCATGATATCATATCAACGGACACAATTTCTCTACCAACCCATGAAAATATCACCGGTTCATAACTCTAAAATCCCTCCTAAATTTCAACTAAACTTTATAGTACCAATTTTTAATGAACCCATCAACTAGTAACCCACCCATGATATAAATGAAGAGATGTAATAACCATTGAAGGCCACCTCCAGTTACCTTTAGATTAGAAACCAACATCGAGGTTATAAAAAATGCATTGGGATAAATTGACCTAAATAATTCGATGAACATAACTTAAAACACCAATCATACCCCATGAAAAAATATAAAATATTAACCCCCCATAATTCGTGTTAGTGAATTAAAATAATAGTCTCCAAATGATAAACTAATGAAAACTGATGGCAGTAATAGTATGGAAGTGCCAACCTCCAAGATAGTAATTCCAAGACTAATGTCCAAATACCTATTGGAAACCTCAAAATACATTTATTTAATATTTATTATCATAAAATTTATACTCAGTAAGATCATACGTACTATCTCTCATGATAATTTTAGAAGAACATACTTTTTCTCTAATGAATGATCATTAGAACTACCATGCACTCTAATTGGATAACTAATCAAACTAAACATTTTAAAGGACAACCCAAAAAATGGAAAATCTAATTTTTTGAAATAATATCAATAGAATATAATTTAATGGGACCCACAACTAATTACCCATTGTTTTGTTGCGATAACACAACAACATCAAATGAACAGTGCTCCCATCCCTTCTATATATTTCAATCATCATCATCCTCAATAAATACCTCTAAATAATTATAATCCAACTGACTAATAATAAATTAATCCCACACCCCCACCACACACACACATCATGGGAATCCAAATCTATAATTGGCAGTTATAGGATACTTTTACAATGAATAACGATATCATGAAGATAAAGGAAATCAACCTCATTACCACCTCCTTCAATGCAAGATCACAACTATGTGACAAAATCATCACATACCACCACTAACAGATTCCAAATACAAAAAATGGTATATAATTGAAGATGGGGGAGCCCAAAATACACCCCCAATAACTAGTATTATGGTTAAATCTCCTAGAACCCAACAATTTGGGAATTAGTAAGATTACCCAACTCTACTAGGGTTTAAATATGATCACATTAAAATAAAATTATAGTAGTCTCACACAACACCCAATTAGGTGGTACACATCTATATCTCAATCACATCCCTTAATAAAAATTTATCACCATGTGATATCTTCCACTAAATGTGGCCATAATTAAAAAAATCACCACACAAAATAGCCACACACAACATATAATTCCTGTCTTTATGTATCATTACAAGTATTTTCTTGATTTTCCAATTACCTAGCCTTGACCCTCTTAATAATCATTAAATTCCATAATTATTGATAGACCCTTACAAAGTATATATGGTATATAATTCTATCACTTTACCATTAAATTTAAATTCATTTATCAATATTTCATTGTGTTAACCCATTTATACAGATTAAATCCCGATCCATATTTATATATTTCTATCACATTCTATTAAAATCTCATAAGTACCAAATATATCCCATAGTTATAGAGGATATATTAAAGTCCACCAATCAAAAACTCAACAAATATGCAACAATATCCATCAATGAACTACTATAACCAACCCTCAATATTTTTCAATCCAAACAAACAACAACACCACGACCATAGCTCATTCTGCTTCTGGAACGATTAAAACCATCACCATACAAGACCATAAATATCCAATAAACCATAAGAGACAAACATAAATAAAATCACCACAAAAAAATAAGATTATAGATCCATATAATTCCATAATCTTAATCAAAAGAGGGATTTCAAATCATTCATAATTTTTGGAATGATTATTTTCATTGGATTTCTGGATTCATAAGATGATAGTTTTTTACCTGGTTTCTTGATCCTGTGACTGAGTAGGGGGACTTGATAAATAATAGATCAGAAAAAAATATTTTTATAGATATTCAATAAGAAAATATCCTAGAAATATTAAGTTGAGTGGAGGTTAGATATATACTGAGGAAAATATCAATCTCTTACTATTACTCATTGATTGAAATATGTTTTGTTTATTCTTTTTTATATAATTTATTTTATTAACTCTTAACATTTTTTTGTGGTGAAATAATTTAATGTGTGATATGGAAAATTTGACTTAAGTTCTTTACTTGGATATATTGTAGTACTGCTATATAGGTTGACCATAATGATTGTGAGGTTAGAAATCTATGGTTTATTTATATTAATTATTTATTTTAAAATTAAACACCTTGAAAATCATAAAGTTTGAGAACCACTTAATGATAACACACTCACTCACCCTATGTGAATAATTAAAATATTTTTCTCAACACGTTGAATTTTTTGAGTTATTACATAATGACCAAGTCCTTAAAATGTTTGGATATATATTACAAATATAGTTTCTTCCCCTACAAACACAGGTGGATACAACTACAGAGAAACCCAGAAGGAATAACACAGAGTCATGCTATGTTATTTATTCTCTTTATGAATAGTTATACACCCTAATTACTATTATTGACTAGTATAATTGTTTTCTTCCAATGATACAAGGACTTATATATGATTCTTATTTATTCTAAACCGATTATGAATTTATATTCTTCCACAAGTAGGATAGAATAATAAGTCATTTCTTGTATAGTCCTCAATAACATAAGAAAATATTTGAATATTTCTTCTAGTCATGAACATCATTAGAGGTTTTTGATTATCTGGATCATCCTATATATTTTGAATACTAAAGTTCCCTAGTAATTATTCCTACTTAATGTATCTATGAATTCTGACCCTTTTTATCTTTTTCTTTTTCCCATTAAACATTAATAAATCAGGTTCTCCTAATTTTTTTTAAATACACATAAATATTCTCACAAAATATTTATTTTTATTATATTAATATATATATTCTTATAACAATATTGTGTTTTTATTTCTATTTTATCCTTGGATATTATTATATATAGTTTTCCAAAAATCTTAGTCTTAGTGTCTTCTTCATATTTGAGGTTAAAATCTCAAGGGGATCAATTATCTTCCATTTAAATGGATCACTATATGTACTGAGGGATTGGATAGAAATGTTGAGGTAGTATTTTAATAAACATGTAATCATATTATATTCATTTAAGTCACATAAAATTCTCAAATAGTCTCTACCCAAGTGATATTTAAAATATCACAACTTGTATCTTCCATTAAATCAATAAGACTTGAAATATTCATCCATATAAGCCAAAATAAAAGAACTATGATGTATCTCCTTCATTATATAGTGTGTGGGTAAAAACATTCACCCAAAAAATAACCACGATATTTTTGAACTCAATTGTTTGTCGCTGATAAATGATAATATCACCTTGATCACAAAAATTTAATCTTCTAATACACCACAACATAAGGAAATATTTTTATAAAATATCTATATGGTGTGGTCACAATTTCATAATCATGTTGATCTTCATAGGAATATTGTCTATATCCAGAATAGATCTTCTTTAATCTCAAAGAATCATATTTAGTTTGATGCTTTGATTCTCACTAGTTATGATAATAATCCATCTGATTGATCATGTTATATAAATCATAAATATGAGAGAAATGACATCATAAAAATAATATATAATTTTATCATTAATTTATTCATGAAAAATATTTTGGGATTATCCTTATGTGTTACCCTTACTTATGTCTTCATATGAACATTAAACTGCTTTTGGAACTCTCACATAGCATATATATTATAGTTATTTGGCCTTATAAACTTTTACATTATCCTTAAACAGGTACTAAAACATATTAATTACCAAAACATTTCACCTATAAAACCTTTAAAATTGAAATACAACCTCTGCCTAACCTTTATTTATTTTGATTTCACTATTACTTGTAACATGATATATACTGTTACCTTTTGTAGATAGTTTAAATCTTAACTTACCTATAACTTACCTATGAATGTTCTAGGATTCCTTTTCATTGCTACTTGTCTTCCACATTTACTTTACATAGAATATTGGAATACATTCTTGTAGTTAGTGGAAATATGAATTTACATCTACGAACTCTACATGAATATATAGTTACCATTACGCATGCAACATATTCATCTCTAAATATTCTAGTGGAATTATTTATCAACCATAAGCCCATTAAAATTCTATAAAACTATTATAGATAATGTTTTATTACCCCTCAACAATTTTCTTGAAGATCATTGAAAATAATCATAATAAAATTACACATTTTGTTAAACCTCTATAAACATGTTCTTTGATAATTACCCTCAATTATACATTAAAAAATATGGAAGATCCCCATTTAGTCTAATCTCGTCATCTCTTTGTTCAATAACATCAACAAAGGTTCTTCACAAACTATATGAAAAAATACAATTATAATCCAAATGGGAAAAACAACTTCCACCTTATAATTTTTTCTCAATATCGTTCTTAATTTTAATATAAAATTATACCCTTCTCCCACTATATATTATCACACTTATAGAAAATAAATATAAAAGTAAATGTAGGGGAATTTTCACCTCAACATGCTTGTACTTAAGGGAAGTATAATAACAAATGATTTCCTTATAAAATTTCATTTAGTCACAAAAATCTATGTCTATGTCGAATATACACTTTTAGAAAATAATAGTGCAAAACCAAGGTTTTAAAATTAACTATAAAAAACCATACATGTGATACAAACTCAAAATAAAATTTTTGGGTTTGTTAAAAATAGATACATAACAAAAATTAAATTATCTGGTCACAAGAGAACAAATCATAATAATAGTTCATGAGAGTGGCCAAGATATCCCAATTTCCCCCAATTTTCCTAGCCAATAACCCCTATATAAATGTAAATCCTTAAAATATTAGGTAAATGAATAATATGTTCAATGTCTTACATATCATGAAAAACTACGGTTGGAGAAAAATATGATATACTATAAAAATATTAAAATATAAATATAAACTAGATAATGAATTATAGGGCATGAAAATTTGTAATAGGATTATGAAATATATATACAATGGTCCTACTCAATGAAAATGTATTTATTAATTCTTAAGAAATAAATATTCAACTATTAGTGAATAATTTTTTTGATTAAAAATTGAATTTATATTTAAAATTAATTACATTTTGTGGGTTGAAATTACAATTATTTTCTAAAAAATAATAAATTTTATATGATAATATTAACATAATTTTTTAAATCATCATATAAAAATTAAGTTAAGCTGTAATATTTTGATTTTTTTCAGATGATTGATTTTTTAGTGATTAGTAAAAATAAAAAAAAATTAAATAATATTATTTCTGTTAATATAATAAAGTAATTTAAAATTTTCATTATATTTAAATTTAGTGGAATATTATAAATTATATATAATAAACTAATTAATTCCATTTAAATCATAAATATTTAAGATTATGATATACGTTATTTTTTATGCTTAAAATGTAATTTTTTAAAAATTATTTTTCAACACGTTGAACATATTAATATTAAAATAAGCTTCATCCAATAATATATATTTAATATTAAACAAATTAATAACATATATCAAATTACATTTTTTAAATTTGTAAAATTTGAATTTTCATTTTTTTCACTAGGAATGGTAACTCTGTTAAATATGTATCCCCTCTATAATGAAAAAAATAAGTAAAAAGTAGTTCAAAACAAAAAATAAGGTCCCAAAAAACCCAAAACATTCATTAAATTTATTTCATTGCATATTTTACATATCCATCTAAAATTATAATATATTTCGTTTTGGTTACATTTTTCCTTGAAAATGACAATTATGTTATTTTATGTAATAAAAATTACAAAAACATCACTCTCTTGAATTTAATATCTCTAAAATTTTAATATAGTAATAAAATGAGGATACTCATAGTTATAAATTATTATTTTAAATCTGAATTATTAGTATTTTAAATATTAATTTATTCTTAATTTTTAATTATGAATTAATTATCTTATTTTCTAACACAATGCAGAAATAGTGCATGTCAGACTTGTAGAAAAATAATTTAAATTATTTTAATGAACTAAAAATAATATATTTTTGGTGAATTATAGTTCCACGTGAATTTCACAAATTTATATAACATATTAGGGATGTGTGAAATATTTATATTCAATTTAAATATTTTTCTTAATCTTTTTAAATTCAAAATAAATTATTAGTTTCAAGAACGATATTAATAATATCTTATGTTAAATAATATTATATAAAATTATATAAGATTCATAAAAAATATTTAAATAGGTTAATTAGGATGTATAATGGTCCAAAGTTTCATCACTTTTCCATTTATGAGCCAATTTACATGTTATAAATAAAATTATGATGCTTTCATATTTAAAAATTCATTACCACTGTATAGGTTAAAAATATTTCCCAGAAGAGTTAAACTGAAGGATAATGATTCAAATAATAACTAAACATATATAAATATTATTTTATGATAAAAATAAGTAAATATACTTATTTTTTTATAATTCTTTTTTTAACCACTTTACATGAGTTAAACACATATTATATTTTAATATTTCATTTATTTCCAAAAATAACATTTGTGATATTTTATAATAAACAATAAATTATAAAATGAGTTGAAATTTATAAAAATTATATATTCTGAAAATTAATCATATGTGATTTATAATTTAATCCATAATCCATTTTAGGTCACTTATCCTTTTATAGTAACTTTTTTGAGCGCTAAAGAGTAACAAACATTGATATCATGGTAATTGTGAAAAGGGTTAACTCAAGAATAAAACAAAGTGATAAGTGTGAAAACATAACCAAAACATGTTAAAATTTTATCATAAAAAAAAATTAAAAACGTTATCCATCTATTTTCTAATTATAGCAATTTTTATGACTTTTTTTTAAAATTAATTTAGTACATATGTAATTCCAAGAGTACCCCAACTCACATATAAAAGGACACCCATTCTATATTTTTCGCAAAACTTCTTGAAAATCATATAACAAATATCAATGAATAATTATATTCTAAACTACCTTTTAAAATAATTATAGGTTTTTTCTTCTTAAAATACAATTCCAAGTGTCCCTATGAAGGGATCTAAATGATGTTTAATGAAGAAGAGCTAATCATCCTTACTGACTCTTTTATGTTTATTTATTTTTATAATTACAATAAATCTATTATAAACATAATAAAATAACAACTAAAATATTATAAATATTCAAACAAGTTATTATAATTAAGATAAAACAATTTTCCACTTCTTTTTCACCACACGAAAATAGAAAACAATGCTCGTGCATACATATGAATTTAGTCTACACCTAGAAGTGTAATTAATTTTTCACCACTATTTTTTATGGATGGTTATATATATAGAAATAAAGATTATATATATATATATATATTATATTTATGATATAATTTTTTCCTATAAATATAATATATCATCTAACATATTACGATTTGATCTATTGGAAAATGATAATGTCGCTCTTGCATAATTATGGACTACCAACATTAAGAAGTGATTTGATTCGTTTTTCCTTTCATCTAAAATTTTTTGTTAATAAGGATATATTTAATTAATATATATATTAAAAATTATATTTTAATTATTCTACAATATTTAATTATTATTTTCCTATTTATTCCATCCATGAAAAAGTGAAAACATCATTCAAGTGTTCATACGATATACCCTATCGACGAATGGTGTAATTAATTTCTATCTCCACATTTAAATAATTACAACAAAAAATATTTATAAGGATTAAATATTATATTAATATAATTAATAGAATTCTTTATATGAATAAAATATTACCTATTTAAAAGAATAAAATCATTCATAAGAAAAATAAAAGACAAAACTAAACAAGTATCACCTGAAGTAGTGATAATAATGTAATATTTTTGAAACACAAGTGAAAAGATGATGAAAGTGCACCATATATGAGTTTATAAATATTAATATGTTTATATCATAAATTAATAAAATGATAAATTCCATTAGACATGTTGTTAAATCATGATAAAAAAGTCTAGGATTGGTGTAAGGGGTTTTTTACCACAATTTTTGTTCATTGTGTTATGCTTCTACTTAATTTAATATGTTATGAATCTTGCTGTATTATTTTCAATTTATGATGTTTTTTGATTTAAATTTGTTGAACATAATCAATTCATGGATTAAATATCACTTCAATTAGAAAATCATCATAATATTTTTAAAAAAATTTCCACCCCATTTGAGGCATATTTAGTATCATGCAAAAAAATTATTTTATGTTGTAGTTACCCTAGCTCCAGTACCCAAGACCTAGTGTCTTAATTCATTAAATTTTCATAGATACAAGGAATCTCACCCCTAAGTACTACATATTTTAGTTTTATTAATAAAACATATACATAAATGAGTCTTCTATTTCATTTGAATACACAAATTACATCATAATTTTTTTTCAAAAATATCATTATTCCCTCGAGAATCACCTTGTATATAAAACATAGTGCACTTCAGGGATTCTAATAAAGGATGTAAAAAATATTTATCTCAAATGTTAAGTAAGGGTTAAGTAAAATAGAAGGTATCAGGAATAAATAATCATAACCAATAGGTAATGGTAAATAACAAAACACATATTCCTTTAAAATAAAATTATTGTATGGATAGATAAGTAGTTGTCAATATGGAAAAGTAAATCCTTGAGAACGCATGCAATTTGACCAAAAATAAGATAATGAAATGAAACCATAGATAATAACATACCCAAAATATTATGGATAACAATAACTGAATTCTAAATGAAAGAATTTATTAATTAGTGGATGTCATGTTTCTCGAGAACATGATATATTTACTATCAAGACCTATCACAGACTTTTTAGAATATATTATGATCAAGACCTTTTACAAGATTTTCTAAGACATAATGGTTACAAAGAAATGGGGTTTGGCCAACTGATTTAGTTTCATGAGACTATCGATAAATCAAGCAAGTTTCATTAGCTACTCTCCAACTCGTGTATTTTAAGTTCAAATAATTCCTCATATATCTAATAATAGATTTAATTTATAAAAAATGTGCCTTATCAAATATCTATTTTTTGAAAATGATACAAATTTATAAATATTTCCACTGTTAATTTAATAACATTCAAATTAAATAATTTATTTATAAATGGTATACGATTTCGGAAATAATCAAATAAATAAACAAGAATATGGAAATTTAAGAGACATTTTTTGTTTAATGATCATAGGAAAGTGAGAATTTCAAGGGGAAGATATTGACTACAAAATGAAACATGGTAATGAATGAAAATCATATCCTTCATAAAAATAATCATAATCTATCCATAAGAAGAATAATTATGGTATTAACATATAACCATTGGAGTAATAAGTAATTTATCTTTACATTGATGTATATAAATACCATAAAACCCATTTTAGACATTCTTGACAAACAAATCCATTTCAATTATAAACATTTTAATAAAACTTTTTCACTGAAAATAACATTTAATTTTTTTTAAAAAGTCAAAATAATTTTCATTGAAAATAAACAATAATAATTATAATGGAATCTTTAAAACATTTTGATATAATGATAGTGTAAGATTATATAAATCCTACACATGTTAAAATAATGATTATTATACATTTTTAGTAACAACAATAAGGGAATTGTTTTGAAACATACATAAATATTAATTTAACACATTTTTAATGAGTAAAAATGGGTAAATTGTTTTTTAATAAATCATTTTTAAATTGATAATTCATTTTTTAAAACATTTTTAGAAAAAATGGGTTTAGAAAAAATTGATATCCAACGAAAGAGAGTAATGAAGATGTATTTTCATAAAAAAATTTAATTAATTTTAGTACCAAAGAGTGGTAAAAAGGTACTATTTGTTGAAAATATCATGAATAACCATATGGGATGAATATAAAGTTGGTTTATTATTAGATGTTAATATATTTCACTTCGTTTTATATTCAAGAATAATTAATCTCGATTAAATGAGATTCTAAAATAAAACCGTTAAATGATAATAAAGTTAAAGTGATAATTAATAAATGAATCAATTATGTTTATTTGATGTAAATACAACAAAATAATTGAAAATAAAAAATATATATTCAAAAATCATTACACATATAACTTTATCCTGAAATAATCAATGAAGTTAAATTTTAACCCACTGAGTGGAAATTGAATTAGGAAATCCCTTACCATATTCTCTATTTTTTTAACATTGTTTAACCAAATATATCGTGGTTTTAATCATTTTATTAACTTAAAATATAACTAGTTTAATATTTATAATATTATATATGATCTTGTTATAACATCTTATCACTATTTTTAACAATCTTTCATTTCTTTCATTATTTCAGGTGTTAATTTCCTTTTTTTCTCATGCATATTTCATCATCAAAGATCTAGTTCAAGAGAATATTATATATTTTTTTATTCTATAGATTATATATAATGACATAATTATCATATTTATTCATAAATTATTCTTTTAAAACCAATAATTAATGATGGTTTTGAAAAATTGTGTATGTTACAATCATGACGATAGTAGGTCTTACATACAAATGAGAAACATTTCCATTTTCCATTGATCAGTATGGAAAGAAAGAAGGTAATACAAAATATATATACAATGATAATAGTATTACAGATTTAATATTGTATACTTCAATATATCATTCATATTGTGTGGTGATGAAAATACAGTCACGTCACTTTGTGATGGTCATAGTCTACATGTACACGAATGATGTTATAATTTTATGTGATTGAAAAGAAAAAATGATATATATATATACATTATCATTGATGAAAGAAAAATATGTTTTGAATTTAATAACTTTTTCATTTATATCACATATAAACGTTAATTTTAAATTAATCATCTTCCATGTTAAGTGTTAGTGAAATACGAATCACATCACTTCATGAGGTACTAGTCCACTATACACACAAGCTTCATTATTGTATCTCCAATGGAATTAAAGTTATATATACATATTATATATAGTGAATCCATTGGTATAATTTTTTTATATATATCTTACATACACTTTATATAAATCATAATACACAACCTTTGTGTAAAGACCCGGAAATTTCAAGGAAAAGTTTTTCTAAATTTCTTTGGAATTTTACGAGTACACAGTTTCTAACAGTGCTTGATTCCGAGGCCCGGTGTGCCCGGAATCAATTTCCGAATTTTAGCTCGGGTACGTTCAAAGAACGAACGAGCGGGTTTTTATAACTTTTGAACTGGTGCTCGGAATCGAAATCTAAGGGCACCGATGGAACCGCAGCGCCGGTATTTGCTTAGGAGCACCTTTTCCGATGGTGTGTTTGCTTGTAAGGAGTTGTTTAAATTTGGAGGTTAAATTGTGAAGTAAATAAAATTTGTGGAACAAATTTTACTTCTAACCATGTGTGGAAGTTGGGGAACTAACCAAGTGTGAATAAAGGTGAGGTGGGGCCCAGACGAACCCCACCCCTTTAAATTCCCTAACCCCCTTAACTCTTCCCCTTAAAACCCCCTTGTAATAAATGATGTGACAACCTTTCACATTCCATAAACCCCTTGTAATTAATTGTGTAACTCTCACCTCTCTCATCTTTAATTTTTCCAACACACAACTTTAATTACTTCATTAAACCTCTTCAATTAATTTTACTAAGTGTTTGAATTTTAAAAGTTTGAATGCATGGAAAAATAATAAAATAAGGAGAGACCTTATTTTATTTTGTGAGTTTTGTTGTTTGAGTGAATTTAGGAGAGAGCTCTTCCCTATTTTGAAGAAAATCATTTTCAAACGAAGAACGCCGACGCTCCAATTAAGAACGGCCTTCCGACTCGGCGAAGAACGCACTACGTTTTCTCCAATCCTTTCTACTTCCTCTTCCGCGACAAGGAAGGAGACGTTGACCGTGGAGACTGATGCCAACAACAACGTTCTTCTTCTTCCTCCGACGTCGACGGAGTCGATACCGTTATTCCGCGACACCTGACTACCGCAACGTTCGACTTTCATAACTCGACGGCGTGCGACGTCAATTTCGTGGAAGGGGTTAATTGTTCTGTGTTAGTGAATACTTTCATTGCCATTCATCGTTTCAAATTGGGCCGCATGTTATCGCAATAACGGGAGGAGGTCGGACCGCACAAACACGGCTGACCCTCCTCCCTCATCGATTGTTTGAACTTGTTGCGGCATGAGCAAAGGCAGCGTGGTGTCGTTGCACCGTGCGGAAACAATGAAGAATGGATGAAGAAGCGCGGCGCCATCACACCATGCCGTTGAGGTCGAAACAACCGCGGCACCGTCCTGCCTCGTCGGAGAACCTTGAAGAGGCCGTGGTGGGAGTGAAGCCGTGGTGGAGGGGTGCGGCGCCGTTGCGCCGCGCCAATCAGACAGGCCCGCGGCCTATGGCCATGGTGGTGTGGGGAGTGGCGGCCGGAACCGGCGGCCGCCAAAGCAGGAGGGCGGGACAGCGGCGGTAGCAACCGGCCGCCCGGACCGGGCTGGCAGTTTCAGGGGGAGATCGGGGGTTCGTTACCCCCAGATGGAAGGAGAGTTCCCCACACGTGGGCGGGGGGGGGGGGGGTCTCGGTTTGTCAAATAGGGGGGAAGCGCCCCCCCCCCCCCCCCCCTTCCACTCGACCGTTTCGGTCGAGCCGCCTGGTCACGCGGGTGCCACACTAGCGCGCCAGGTCGGGCCACAAAGGCCGGGCCGGGCCGCGCTGGCTTGCCCGGGCCATGCCCACTGGCCCAGGCCTTGCCCCAACGGGCCGGACCCGGACCTGGTTCGGGTCGACCCAGGGGGGGGTGGTTATCGGGTCGGACCAGGCCTGAACCCCCTATTTTCGGCAACTTTCTTTCAAACGCCCATAACATGGGATACAGACCTTTGATCGACGCACCATCAGTTGCGATGAGATACTTAGATCGAGATGGTCGTTTTTTGTATATTACACTCAAGGTTTCGAAGATCATTTGGTACAGCCGGGTTGGTTCGATCCCGAAACCAACCTAGCCCTTGGAGCGGAAAAGCTTGTAACTTGAGCTCCGGACGCCCGATAGATGTGACGTCAACTTTCTTGGATTTCTCATGATGAGACGGAACTTTTGGATTACTTCGATAGAGTTTTTCATGCAGTTGGATAGTGGCCGGGTTGGATTGAACCCGAAATCCAATCGGGCCCCTGGAACGGAAAAGCTGATAGCTTTCAGACCGGACGTCCGTTTGACGAACCGTCAGCGGCGTTGGTGATCATATTGAGTAACAGTCCCTATGAGTATACCCTTTGATATTTCGGGGTACAGTTGAGATATGGTTGGGTTGGTTCGCACACGAAACCAACCGGGCCCCTGGGACGAAAATGCTAATAACTCACAGACCATGCATCTGATGGACGCGTCGTCTGTTGAGTTGAGACCCCTATGAAGAGGCGGTCCTTTGAGATACTTCTTCGTGGGACTTTGTGATACTTAGAGTATCGACCTATAGCTCATGGAGTGGACCCTCCCAGATACAAGCGTACGGAGTACGGAGACCGTGTAGCTGGCTGAGACCTGACGACTTGGAGTGAGTCGACTATCCCAGTGGACGGAGCACTACTTTGTTTGGGTGCAGACCCATGGCGGATGGAGCACTACTGTGTTTGTGTGCACACCCGTGGTACTCAACTGAAGGAGTACCTCTGCAGGCTATTGGGGGGGTGCACTACTGTGTTTGGGTGGCAGACCCCGGCGGGAAGCACCACTGTGTTTGGATGGCTGACCTGCGGTACTCAACAGGAGGAGTATATCAGCAGTCTTAGGTTAGTGAGCGGTACCTCAGAGTCGTGACATGATCACTGTGCTTGTCAGAGATGGGGATATTCAGCAGTTATGGTTTTGATAATGAAAATCCTGGTTTGAGCTGAGTCTATGACCTATGTGTTTACCTCATGAATGAGATGGGTCACTTGATAACTTAGTTATATATATGAGCATATATCTAAGAAGTGGTTATCCGTTGATTTCATAAACTTTGTGTTTCCTCATGATTGAGATGGTTTACTTGATAACTTAGGTATATGTATGGGCATATACCTAATTAGAGGTTATCTGTTGAGATCTTTCTTTGTGGTTATCCTTATTAGATTTAGTGAGACCTTGAGGGTCTTGGGGTCCCTACTAAGTATCGTATACTCACCCCTGCACGGGCTATGCCCACACCTCGTTGTGTTGGTTGTAGACGACGGGCAGTGTCGTCGGAGGCCGAGTGTTCGAGGACTGGATGGTATCCTGAGGTGTACTTCACGACGAGACAATACTCGGAGGAGGAAGATGGGCGAGAGCATTGTGGAGGCTATTTGTACCTACCCTTCAGGTAGGATCCGTGGTGGATGATCCAGGTGCTGCACTATCTGTACCTACCCTTCAGGTAGGATCCGTGGTGGACAATCTTAGAGCTGCGCTATCTGTACCTACCCTTCAGGTAGGATCCGAGGAGAACGACCGAGGAGCTGCTTCCATTCTTCCAGCTATTTTTCTTTTATGTGTACTTTCATTCAGATGTAGCTGTACTTTTTGTTGGGTTTGTATTCTGGCCCACTTAATTTTTAGCACTTTCTTTTGTACTTAGTGTATTACTTCTACTTGTACTCTGAGATGTTTTGTTTACTTTTATAAAGGAAATTCCTTCCCAATTATCGGGATTTAAACCTTTTGTGCTAGTCTCCAGCCCTTGGCCTAGGGAAGGCGGGTTTGGGGTAGTCATGGCACGGGCCCCGAGGACGGGTCGCGACAAATTGGTATCAGAGGAGTCGGTTCTACCGCAAATCTTATAACTCTAATATTTTCTTTCTATGAAACAATAGTGTTAAGAGTATTGAGTGTGGTCTTCAGTTCAGGGAGTCCAGTGTTGGTGCGGCAACCGACATATCCGTACACCAGGACCCTGACTTCTGATTTCCGACTTTGTGCATGAAAACACTGATTGCGTGTGTGATTCCAAAAGTTTTAAAGTCAGCTCAAACTAGGTCAGCTCACCAGGTATAAATCGTTGACCGTGTCGTATCTGTTCAGGATATCTCCACGCAGACAGTCAGTTGGAGTTTCTAAGAGAGTACTCGATGATGGCTCACCGAGTGATGAGGCTCTGGTGCAGGGACCTCTTTCTATGTTGGCTCCTTCGGGTGGTGTACCAGCAGCACCACCACCCGTTAGGTAGCAGATTCCACTAGTCTTACTAGTGGACGGTGCACACTGGCAGAGCGCGATGCACGAGTTCCAGCAGTAGAGGCCTCTGAGGTTACGGGGCGAGGTAGATTCCCAGACAAGAGAGGACTGGCTGGAGGAGATTGCTAGAGTTTTCGGCCTAGCTGAGACACCAGTGGAGTGGATAGTAGAATTGGATACTAGTGTTATCCAGTGAGTGACCATGAGGATGGTCCACATAGTGATGAGGCTTCGGTATGTGGACTGATGCCCGAGATAGTGCCTTCAGGTAGTGTGTCAGCTATACATCACTACCTATTGGTCAGCAGTTACAACCGGCAGTACCGGTAGGTGACACACATAGGCTTACTTCCTTACACGTGCTCCAAAATCAGATACCATCAAGTTCCAAGGTGAGCCTGACTCACAGGCAGCTGAGGACTGGCTTGAGGAGGTGGCTGAAAGCTTTCAAGAGCTTATACAACTTCGGCCGGACAACATGTCGGCAGCTGAGAATTCATCAGGGTATACCAAACCATTTCTGGTACTCGATGAAAGTGATGTGATCGGTGCTTTAGGGCTCGAACATCCGAGCCAACACCTTTTGTCTATAAATTCCTACTTATGATGCGGTGCTAGAAATAATCTTTGTGGTTGAGAATTGTTTTGCTGAATGGATGTAGTCAGTGAAGGTTAGCCATGGGAAAGCTGGAAACTGGCACCAGTCTCGGAGACATGGCCGTGCGAATGTTTCAAAAAGAGGAAATGTTAAGGACAGATAAATCTACAGAGCAGCAGATGTGGAGGCAGATCTAGGAGATCAACATGAAGTGGTGTACATTTTAACATTCTACAACCACCTGCCTTAGTTGTCCCCGCTAGGCTCAGGGAGCTGGAGGGCAGGGGAAGAGTGCGGCTGCATGCAGTCAAGGAGTGTGACCCAATGGCTCTAAAAATGATTCAAGGGATAGTCTGTGTCCACTACTAGCTGTCGTAGTAACAGATGTTGATATGAATCATTCCTTCCTTCCATGAATCTTCTCCCAGACCTAGAGTTTCCAGTAAGCCGTGGACTTGACCCTCACGTCTTGAGATACCATTGGGAGGAGACTCGATAATCACACTTACGCCGACAGTGTGATCTGACCCTCGAGGTGAGAGTTTCAGTTGGAATCTCTTGGTGGGAGAGTCGAGGCCTTACGACGTTGGTCTCGGTATGGATTGGATTCACAGTTCATGCTCAGATTGACCATATTAGGCAAAAAGGTTGTGGTCTAACTACAACGTCAGGATGGGTTTTCCTAGGTCGGCGAAAAGGAAACCCCAGGAAGAACAGGATAAACTCATGCACAGGAGGGTGCGGTCGATCACTCTTGAGTCAGTCAACCTTACCCTCATGGCAGCGGGAGGTTTGAGTCTCTATTCTAATTAGAAAATGGAGGCCTCCTGAGTTCAAGGATGACGACCACGTCCTTATCCGGGTCTCACCTCGACGATGTTTACAGAGATGTGGCCAATGAGGCAAGTTATATCCGAGGTTCAACGGACCTTTCTAGGTCCTCAGTGAGGTAGGCGGGGTGGTTTACCGCTTGACCTTTCCACCTCAGTTGCACCGGGTGCATAATATCATCTACGTACCTCAGCTGAAGAGAAACGTGCATGATCATTCACACATCATCACTCTCAGGGATTTGGACATCCATGACTGGGCGACTTCTACAGGGATCCAGTAGGGGTTGAGGATCGATAGGAGTGGGTCCTACGGGGATGGTTGATTCCTCTTGTGCACTTTCGCTAGTATCACGGGAACCCTGAGGTGAGCACATGGGAGCGGTAGGCTCAGATGCGTGCTTAGTACAAATTTTGTTTACCTAGTTTGTGGTATAGCTTTACGAGGATGTAAATCCCTCAGGTGGTAGTAATGTAAAGACCCAAAAATTTCATGGAATTTTTTTTCTAAATTTCTTTGGAATTTTACGAGTACGCAGTTTCTAACGGCGCCTAATTCCGAGGCCCGCTGTGCCCGGAATCAATTTCCGATGTTTAGCTCGGGTACGTTCAGTGAACGAACGAGAGGGTTTCTTTAACTTTTGAACCGGTGCTCAGAATCAAAATCTGAGGGAACCGATGGAACCACAGCGCCGGTATTTGCTTAGGAGTACCTTTTCCGATGGTGCGTTTGCTCGGAAGGAGTTGTTTAAATTTTGAGGTTAAATTGTGAAGTAAATTAAATTTGTGGAACAAATTTTACTTCTAACCATGTGTGGAAGTTGGGGAACTAACCAAGTGTGAATAAAGGTGAGGTGGGGCCCACACGAACCCCACCCCTTCAAATTCCCTAACCCCCTTAACTCTTCTCCTTAGAACCCCCTTGTACTAAATGATGTGACAACCTTTCCCATTCCTTAAACCCCTTGAATTTGAAAAGTTTGAATGCATGGAAAAATAATAAAATAAGGAGAGACCTTATTTTATTTTGTGAGTTTTTTTGTGAGAGAATTTGGGAGAGAGCACTCCCCTCTTTTGAAGAACTTCATCTTCAAACGAAGAACGCCGAATCTCCAACGAAGAATGACCTTCCGACTCGGTGAAGAATGCACTACGTTTTCTCCAATCCTTTCTACTTCCTCTTCCGCGACAAGAAAGGAAACGCTGACCGTGGAGACCGATGCCAACAAAAACGTTCTTCTTCTTCCTCCGACGTCGACGGAATCGATACCATTCTTCCGCGACACCTGACTACCGCGACATTCGACTTTCATGACTCGACGACGTGCGACCTCAATTTCGAGGTAGGGGTTAATTGTTTTGTGTTCGTGAATACTTTCATCGTTGTTCATCGTTTGAAATTGGGCCGCCTGTTATCACAATAACGGGAGGAGGTCGGACCGCACAAACACGGTCGACCCTCCTCCCCCCTGGATTGTTTGAACTTGTTGTGGCACGAGCAAAGGTAGTGTGGTGCCGTTGCACCACACGGAAACAATGAAGAATGGGCGAAGAAGCGTGGCGCCGTCGCGCCGCGCCATTGAGGTCGAACAAGCCACGGCACCGTCGCGCCGCGCCGATCGGACAGGGCCATGGCCTATGGCCGCGGTGGTGTAGGGAGTGGCGGCTGGAACTGCCAGACCCCGGAGCAGGAGGGCGGGACCGCGGCGTTCCCGCGGCGGCAGCAACCGGCTGTCCGGACCAGGCCGACCGTTTCAGGGGGAGACCGGGGGTTCGTAACCCTTGGATGGAAGGAGAGCAGCCCCCATGTGGGGGGGGGGGGGGTTGTCAAATAGGGGGGCAGCCCCCCCCCCCTTCCGCTCATCGGTTTCAGCCGAGCCACCTGGTCACGCGGGCACCACACCAGCGCGCCAGGTCAAGCCGCACCCACCAGGTCGGCCCACGCCGAAATGGGCCGTACCCAGACCTGGTGCAGGTCGACCCAGTTCGGGTCGACCCGGGGGGGGGGGGGGGTATCAGGCCGGGTCAGACCGGGCCCAAACTCCCTATTTTCGGTAGGTTTCCTTCAAACGCCCATAACATGGACTACAGACATCCGATCGACACACCGTCAGTTGTGGTGCTATCCTTGGATCGAGACGGTCGTTTCGGTATATTACAATAAAGGTTTTGAAGAACTTTGGGTATGACCGGGTTGGTTCGAACCCGAAACCAACCGGTCCCTCGGAGCGAAAACGCTTATAACTTGAGCTTCGGACGTCCGATAGACGTGCCGTCAACTTTGTTGGATTTCTCTTGATGAGACGGATATTTTGACATACCTCGCCTGAGTTTTGGATGCATTTTGATAGTTTCCGGGTTGAATTGAACCCGAAATCCAACCGGGCCCCTGGAACGGAAAAGCTGATAGCTTTCAGACCTGACGTCCGTTTGACGAACCTTCAGCAACGTTGGTGATCACACTAAGAAATAGTCCCTATAGGTATACCCTATGAGAGTTCGGGGTACAGTTGAGATATGGCTGGGTTGGATCGCACACGAAACCAACCGGGCCCCTAGGACGAAAAGGCTAATAACTCACAGACCGAGCATCCGATTGACGCGTCGTCTGTTGCGTTGAGACCCCTATGACGAGGCGGTCCTTTGAGATACTTCTTCGTGGGACTTTGTGATACTTGGAGTATCGACATGTAGCTCATGGAACGGACCCTCCAGGAGATGAGCATACGGAGTACGGAGACCGTGTAGCTGGCTGAGACCTGACGACTGCTTGACCGACTCGACTTGGAGTGAGTTGACTAGCCCAGTGGACGGAGCACTACTTTGTTTGGGTGCAGACCCATGGCGGATGGAGCACTACTGTGTTTTGGTGGAGACCTGTGGTACTCAATAGAAGGAGTACCTCTACAGGCTATTGGGGGGGTGCACTACTGTGTTTGGGTGGAAAACCCCGGCAGGAAGCACTACTGTGTTTGGGTGGCTGACCCGCGGTACTCGATTGGAGGAGTACCTCAGCACTCTTAGGTTAGTGGGTAGTACCTCGGAGTCATTACAGGATCACTGTACTCGTTAGAGACGGGGATATTCCGCAGTTACAGTTTTGATAACGAAAATCCTAGTTTGAGCTGAGTCTATGAACTATGTGTTTACCTCATGAATGATATTGGTCACTTGATAACTTAGGTATATGTATGGGCATATATCTAAGTAGTGGTTATCTATTGATTTCATAACCTTTGTATTTCCTCATGATTGAGATGGGTTACTTGATAACTTAGGTATATGTATGGGCATATACCTAAGTAGAGGTTATCTATTGAGATCTTTCTTTGTGGTTATCCTTGTTAGATTTAGTGAGACCTTGAGGGTCTTTGGGTCCCTATTGGGTATCGTATACTCACCCCTGAACGAGCTATTCCCACACCTCATTGTGTTGGTTGCAGACGACGGGCAGTGCTGTCGGAGGATGAGTGTTGGAGGACTGGATGATATCCGGAGGTGGACTTCACGACGAGACGATACTCGGAGGAGGTAGACGGGTGAGGGCATTGTGGAGGCTATCTGTACCTACCCTTCAGGTATGATCTGTGGTGGATGATCCAGGTGCTGCACTATCTGTACCTACCCTTCAGGTAGAATCTGTGGTGGATGATCTAGGAGATGCGCTATCTGTACCTACCCTTCAGGAAGGATCCGAGAAGGATGACCCAGGAGCTGCTTCCATTCTTCCAGCTTTTTGTCTTTTCTGTGTACTTTCGTTCAGATGTAGTTGTACTTTCAGTTGGGTTTGTATTCTGCCCCACTTACTTTTCAGCACTTTCTTCTGTACTTAGTGTATTACTTCCGCTTGTACTCTAAGATGTTTTGTTTACTTTTATAAAGGCAATGCCTTCCCAGTTATCGGGATTTACGCCTTTTGTGCTAGTCGCCAGCCCCTGGCCTATGGAAGGCGGGCTTGGGGTAGTCACGGCACGGGCCCCGAGGACGGGTCGTGACACTTTGGGGGTGATACTGGAATAAACATATGATATATTTTTTCAAGTAAATAGTATGTCGTACACACGAATGATAATATTTTACCCTTGTAATGAAAGTGAAGATTATTGTATGTTATTAACTTGTTATTAAAACATAGTAGTACATTTATGATACTTATTATATTATATCCTCATTTTATAATAATAATTTAATGTGGTCTAGAATGATCAAAAATAAATATGACCATTGAGAAACATTAACTATTCATTAGGTATCCTCCATAAGTTTTAAATAATTCCTTCCTAGACTGTATTTATTGCTCAAATAATGCATAAAATTTGATTTGATGGAATTTAAGAAGTTATATTTTTAGTTATTTTCGGAACCAAAGTGGTTTGAAGGAGTAATTAAGTGAGGGTAGTGAGTTTCCTTTTACAGTTGAGTACGAGTGGAATTCACATAAACACCCAAAAGTATTAACTATTGTGAGCTCTCTTAACTCATTTTATTATAAAATTTAATAATAATGGAGGTGCGTATTTATTGGTTCTAGAAACACCACCACAAAAACACTTTTTACCATGTTATTCCTTAGTCATTATTTTTAGTTAATTTTACCATTTTAGTTTTTGTACCACGACAACTTGCATAATTATATTAACCTACGTAATTCAACCTTTAAGAATAAAATTAAAATTAATTATACAATATAATTTATACATATTGATTATAAATTTTAAATAACATTTATTAAATAAAAAATCTATTTTTTTAAATTAATTTTAATACAAATTCATGTAATTTAAAAAACTATGTATTAACCTTAATCCCAATAATTAATTTTAAAGTTTTTAAGTAATCATTATAGTTAAAGTTAATTCAAAATTTATTAGATAATATAAATTATATTTATTTATAATATGGAAGCCATTTTTCAAAATTCAGCTCTCAGTAGTTGTATAATTTAATTTAAAATTAATGACAGAGGTACGACAAGAAAATGAGTTTTTAAAGTTACAATGTTCAAAAGATGTAAATGTTTGATATAAAAATTAAATATGAAAATTATTGAAATGGAATAAATTTTATTAATTTATATAAAACATAACAAATTTTACATTAAATCCAATTAATTTTTTTTTTTAAAATTATAAAATATTTAAATGAAAAGGTAGTTTTTAATTAAAATTCCATAATTTTCATTAGTTATCAAAAAATGAAACTTCTTGGAAAAATTTAAAAAATTAATCCTAATATGATTTGTTTTCTATGATTTTAGAAAGTGAATTTTGTTTTATCAAATTAGATTTTACAGAAGTAGTAAATTATAATTTTAAGTTATGGGTGCAAAGAGCGAAAAGACCATCTTTTAGAAAAATGTTGTTTTTTCATACAATATTTATTTTTCTTATAAATTATTCATATTTTATTTATAATAATATTATAAATTATAAAAAATTTGAAACTATATATATTAATAATTTAGTTATTTCTAATCATTTATTCTATTCCAATGGATATGTGATAACAATCATATAATAATCTTAATAGTATATTGGTTTTGGTAAAACTTGGTCTTTCATGTAACACAAGTTATTGAAAAAACTCATTATTGTGTGAAATAGAAGATAAAATAAGTGTTTTGGGTGCATACACTATTGAATAAAATTGTTTTCTTTTATAATTTTAAGTTGTTACATAATACACTTCTTAAACAAATTTATTCCTAAAAATTATAACATGATCTCTCTTTTGAAGGTTTTGATATTTAAAGAATTATATAGTCTTAAAAACCCACATCATAAAAGGGTTAAAAAATACTAATTTTACAAGAGAGAAGTGGGAGTAAAATGGTCATATGGAATAACATAAAACTAGGTTTTTATATAGGATATCATTAGTGAAATGTGAATATAGGGACATAGAAAAAGAGTGAAAATAATTACAGATAGTGATTGAGATCACTGATCACAAATAAGAGAATGATCAATAGAGTAATGATAGCATGAAAACCATAAACCTATGATTATTTAATTTATCATCTCATTCCTTGTATATTAATATAATAGGATAATTTTTTTCCCAACATCCTAAAATTTTAGGAATTTTTTTATTGTCCATGGATATAAGGAAATTTACATACTTTATACATTTCAATTTCATAATAACAATTTCATCCTTTGGTTCTACTTTGATCAATTTTAAATTCATCGCTACTGCATGAAATTTATATTTCATAATTATTTTTTTATGCCTAAAGCCATAGAAATCACATTTAAAGGATCATAATATTCACAAATGAGTGAAAAGTCTTTCAATATGTCTTCAAATGTTTTCTAAAACCAATATAGTTGACATAATTTATCAGATATAATAAATTATTCTCTAAAAATAAATGGTAAAGCCAAATTTTCATCAATAATATTTATTTTTTAAATCATTTAATTAAAAACAACAATATATTAATTAAGACATCACATTGGATAGTGTTTGGCATTAAACCCTTATTTTTATTCGGTCATGATTTCAAGCCCCAGTATGATGCCAGATGCGATGGGTTATCACCTAGTATGTGGGTTGTCATTTTTATAAAATTTATTAATATAATTCCTATAAAGTTCCAAAAATATGATGTATATCATTGAAATAATAGTAATCATTAAATAACATTTTTAATAAGATTTTTCATACAATGTATTTTTTTAAAAGTAATATAATATTATTTTACTATTATTGCAATGTTAATAATGATCATAATAACCCTAAATGTTATCAATACCTTTAAATTTATGGATATACAAGGTAAGGTAATTATTCATTGAAAAACAATTCACTAAAACATGTGATTGTTATAAATTTCTCACAAATGTTCTTAATCTTGTTTGAGTACCATCACATAGAACCTAAAAATATGTGTTTCAGCCTTTGAGCATTTAAAAAAACTTACACTAAAAAACCATGATGATATCTATAACAATTATGTTAATAAATCCATATATGATTCTAAAATTTTTCAAAATATTTATATGTTTCATTATTCTTATACCAAAGTACCATTGTTAAAAAATACTTATAATATTTTTCTTTAATCCCAAAAAATAAATACTTCATCTGTTTTACTTCCACAAAGTCCCTTTCATGGTCTTTTGTTTATCCGAGGTCATTCATCCCCATCATATATTAAAACCCTTCATAATTATATGTAACGTAAATGTGAATTTTCATAATCATATCCCCAAGAATGTCAATGAATTTTTATAATAATCCCCATTATCATATATCAGGTGATGGTCAGGTCAATCAAAATTCACACTTTTCAGAGTTATTACAACTAGGTATATCTGTTCCAAAACAAAATTCACTTCTAGTATTAAGATAGGGATTTATTATAAGAAAAAACCCCATAATCTCTATATTACCAAAACATTATGATTTTATTCAACACAAAAACTAAATTTATATTATAGGGTTATGTTCTCTAATATATCACTTCAAAAATATAGTTTCCGTGGTTCCTGCTAAAATTTCTCTGATACCAACTCTAGTGACATCATCCATAGTATCATGAAGCCCATTTTTTATTTAACTAGATTAGTATAGATAGAAAATGACATATTGAAAGACCGAATAGTTTTGTAGTATTTCTAAATAAGATATATACTTGATTCTTATATTTAATTTGAATACAAATATGACGACATGTTTTTTTAGATAATATTATTTTCTCTCTAGAATATACCTATATATCAAAAATAGTAAAACTTATGGATTCTAAATAACGAAATCAAAATGTTGGTGATATCAATTACTTAGTATTTATTTAGTACTATGGAAGCTATCATGAATCAAAATAATTATAAATATTTAAGGTAAATAATTTATAACATGTTCCATTTAAATAACATAACTTCCAGAATAGATCAGGCATAATCAATATATATAGGAAAATAATTGAGAGTAAATTCTATTTCATCAATAAGATGAGAGTGAAACACATACATATATACTATCTTAGAGAATATATCATTGATAATAATTGATGAATTCTAAATGATGGAATTTATGAATAAAAGGATGTCATGTTTCTAATGAACACAATACCTTTACTATCTAGACATTTCACAATAAGGTTTTGAATAAATTACTATCAAGACCTTTCACAAGACAATCTAAAACATATATGTTACAAACATGTAGGGGTTTTATAACAAATTTCATCTCCAGAGTCAATCGATGAATTGTGGTGCTTTCATTAACTAGTCCCTAAAACATGTATTTCACGTCCAATAAAATTATCATATATCGAATAATTGATTTAATTAATAAATGATGTGCCTTATAAAATATCTATTTTCATCCAAAGATATGGATATATCAATATTTCCCCTGTTAGTAAAATAACATACAAATAAAACACCTTTTGTAAATATGGAATTTGTTTTAGGAAATAATCATATCCATCAAAAAGAATATGGATATTTATGTGAAGTTATATTTCTAATGATCATGGGAAGGTTGGTATATCAAGGGGAAGTTAATGACTACAAAAAAAGGAAGTGAAGGTCAATACTATAATTGGTCAAGATAATAATAAACCATCCCTAGGAAGAATAATAATTATATTAACATATACCCATTGGAGTAATAAAAATTGTTGGTTTAATTTATTAATATAAGTACCATAAAACGATCTATTAATATATTCTTGAGAAAAAATATCCCCTTCATTTAAAAAAACATTTTGGAAATTATTTTCTCAAAAAATTACATTCAAAAACATAAAACATTTTTTTAAATAAATTTCATTTAAAATAAAGTTGAAAATATATAAATTAAGCTACAAAACATTTTGATTTCATGACAGTTATAAATTATATAAATTTTGTACACATTAAAAAAATATTCCAATCACATTATATATGAATGTAAGACATGCATTATTATGAAAATTAAATAATTACTCATTAAAAAAAATTAAAGAATAAAAATAGAGAAAAATAATTTAATAAATCATATTTAAATATTAAAAAATATAAAATATTTTTAGAAAACAAGGTTTTGGAGGAAAACAAATTTCCAGCCTAAGAGAGAAATGATGTTAAATTTTATTAAACAGATATTTTAAATTAATTTAAATAAAAAATAGTGGTCAAATTTTAATATTACTTGGAATTATTAAGAATATATAATGGAAAATAAAATTAGGTGGGTTTATTAGGATATTTTTGAATAATTCCCTTCATTTGATATTATAGATTAAACAATCCTAATTACAATGAGATAGTGAAATAAAAAATTAAAATGATCATAATGTTGAAGTGAGAAATAATTAATGAATACATTATGTCTATAAAATATAAATAGTCATAAAAAATTGTAAATAAAACATAATATTATCAAATATCATTACACACATAATCTTATCCTGACATAATGAAAATAGTATAAGTTTATCCTAGTGAGTGGAAATTGAGTTAAAAAATCCCTTACCTTACTCTCCCTTTTCGATTAACATTCTTTAACCTCATGTATATTTGGATTGAATATGTTAAAAACTTACACTAGAACCACATAAAAAATTATAATATCATATATAATTATATAATAAAAATATATTATCTCTTATTCATTAATAATCTATATTTTTTCACTATTTCCTGTGATATTTTCCTTGATTTCTAAGGCGTGTTTCATTAGGAAAGTACCGGTTCCTACAAAAATTATAAAAAATTTTATCTCCAAAGTAATAAGAATGAAATAATTATAATTTATATTCTTAAATTATTCATTTAAAACAAATCCTTAAACATTGTTATTAATAGTGAACAATGTTATAATCAAGGAGATGGTAGGTCGTATATATGCTTTAATAATATTTCATTTTTTTCAATTCTCATTATAGAAAAATGTAGAAATATATAATATTTCTATAATGATAATAATATCATAAATTAATTATTAAATACTTATATATATCATTTATGTGGTTTGGTGATGGAAGGACTATCACATCACTTCATGAAGGTGGTAGTCCACACTTATATGAAAGATGTTATCATCTTTACATGAGTGAAAATAAATGAAATAAAATGAAATATGTTATATACCTATAATGAAATTTGTTTTCACTAATATCATATTTATTTAATACATATAATTTATAATAATTAAATTTATTTTTATCATGTTCTATGTCAAATTATAGTGAAAGAGGAATCACAATGCTTCGTAAGTTGGAAGTCTGCTGCACACACGAGTAACATTATCGTATCTCATATGAAATTGAAGGTATATATATATATGTGTGTGTGTGTGATATATTTACTCCATATGTATAAATATTTATGAAAATTTCATATATATATATACACACATTATATTAATCATAATACCAAACCATGAGAGGTGGTAATGGAAAAACGAATGACATCAGTTCATGGGGTGCTAGTCTGATGTACACCCAAATAATGATTTTATAACCCACATTATTAAGTGAGTATTGTTGTAGGTCACTATCTCATAATAGAATAATCTCATTATATTGAAAATACTTATATTTTAATATCATCATGGTATAATTAAAATTTAAGGAGGTTGAGAATAAAATTAAATAATGATTTTTGTTGAAGAACATTACCTATTCTTTGTATATCCTCAATAGGTTTGCACAAATACTTCCTCAGATGGATATATTCAAAAAAATAAGTTTTCTAGTAAGAGTGTAGGGAATTTCATAAGTGATTTGGTTAGGTATTTTTTTAACTAAAATTTGTGTGAATGTTTGAATAACTGAGGTGAGTGAGTTCCGTTTTATAGTTGACGAGGTGTGGAATTCATGTAAATTGCCAAAAGTACTAGCTACTAGGAGATCTCTTTTCTATAATATACCAAAAAAATTGAATAGTAAAATTGGGTATGGTTTATTTGGTTGAAAAACACCCCCAACACAAAAAATTATACACATTTATATCATTTTATGATTTATTCATTATGTTTACTCAGTTTTACCCTTTCAGTTTTTTTTCATGGTAACTTGTATCATTTAATTTACCTATGTATATTATCCTTTATTATTAAAAATAAAGTGAGTTTTATTTGAGAATTTATACCAAAATATTTTTTATGTTAAATAAAAGTTATTAATTGAAATCTCATATGTGTGTAAAATTAATTTTAAATCAAATTCATGTAATGCATGAAACCCTATTTTAACCTTAATCAGGGTAATTAATTTTATATATTTTCATGGAAAATTATGTTAAAAAATAATGTGACAATATTAGATAATATAAATTTTTATAATTTTACATATGTAATCCATTTTTCCAAATTCTACTAACAAAAGTGGGAGAATTTAATTTAAAATTAATCTCACATACGCGATGAAAACATGTTCTTAAAGTGAAAATTTCAAAAGTTTACGATGTTTCTATATCAAAATTTAATATTAAATTTTTTCATATGATTTTAATTTTATTAATTAATATAAAATATATCTAATTTTACATTAAAATAAATCCTAAATATAATATTACATTATAAATTTTTTAAAATAAAGGAATTTTTTCACTCAAAATCCAATATTTTTCACAATTCATCAAAAAAATGAAATTTATCATAAAAATCATAAATTTTAACAATAATATAATTCTAGTATTATGATTTCAAAAACTATGTTTATTTTATCAAATAAATTTATTAAAGTTGATAAAATATAATTTAAAATTATGTGTGCAAAGCGTGAATAGACCATCATTAAGAAAAATGTAGTTTTTAGGAAATATTTCTTTTTTATTTAAATGTTGATTATTTCTTATAATAAATATATAACTAATAAACATGTTTAGAATGTATATTTTAATAAAAAAAATTATATTACTCATTCCCCCATTCCAATTTCTTTGAAATAACTATCATTAAGTAATATTTTTATTATATTATTGTTCAGTAAAACCCAGTCTTGCGTGTAATGAAAGCTATTACCGAAACTCAAATTTTCATATAGCATAAGATAATATCACTTTTTTTAGTTGAATACTCTATTAAATACAATTTTATTATTTTATACTTTTTAGTGTTAAATATGTGTTTTATACACTACCCTTTCAATGTATTTAACGTGAATATATATTCATTCGTGATGATTTATGTTTCAGTTCATGTTAATATTTTTGAGGGTTATATAGTAAATGTTACCAAAATTTGTATAAATTAATTTTATAGTCTCATTTTAAGGTGTTTCTATAATTTTTCATTGATATAATCTAATAATATATCCTTCATATACTCCATATATTTTCTTATCCCCTAGTTATTTATAATGTTTCCATTTTTTTGATTTTTTTTTCTTTGGAACGAAAATAAAAAAAATAAATGCTTAAAAGAAAAGTAAGTGTTATTTTTATTTTGATTAGATATATTTCTATATCATTACCATAAATTTTAAGATCTGTTTTTTAAAATTATTATTTATTTACTTAAACTATTTATCAAGGAAATTTTAAGTTATTCGTGAATTTTTACATGATTTAAAATAAATATTTATATTGTTTTTTGAAAGGTTAATTTTCAACCTTATTTATTAAATGTCAAAAGTAATGTTACTTTTGAAAGTATATGGGGTTAATGTAATTTCCCATTAACACAATAATTTTATGATATCCAGATACTTCAATATGTTTTAAATAGTTTTTAAAAAAAATTCATTAATGATGACTTAATTTTAATGATTTATTCTAATTTATTCTAATTTCCAAAAGAAACTATTTTACTACAAAACTACTTTTTGTATAAATTAATTATAATATCTAGTCTCTTGATTATTTTTTTCTCTTTATATTTCTCACTAAACATTAAATTTATTATAATAAATTTTCCTTGGACATATCCATTTTTCAAACATAAGGAATATAATTATTTCCTACATTATATATCATTTTAATATATCTTATTCTACTATGAATGATATCTGATCAATTTAACTAGGGAAAATAATGAAACTTTTTATGCTAGTTCTTTCAATATAGGCACTTATTGATTGATAAGGTATACTGAATAAGTTTTATTGATCATTAAATATATTATGAGTGCATTGGACTTAGTAAATGATGTGAGGGGATTTTTATTGATAATTAATGGGTCATTAGGTCTCATGAGACAAACTATATTTGTTAATTGGCCAAAGAATTTCCAATTTGGATAAGATTTCTTAGAATAATGCATTGACGGTATGTTTGATCTATTTTACATTACTAGTTCTGTCACTATAAAATCATATACTAGTGTATATATGATAATTCATGTAGTCATGATATCCAATGATAAGTTTCAAGATTATGATATTTTTTTAATTAAATCACTTGATCATTATTTTTTTCTTCTATATTGTTTGTTGTGATCATGTTATTGGATAAATGAAATATTTATTTATTTATTTTTCTTTCCAAATGGACTATGTATTATTTACTCATGATAGATTTTCTTAAATTTAACCCGTATTAGTCACTTGAACCCACCCTTATTTTGTTTCCAATACCAAGGATATCAAGAAGGAATATTAGAATGAGTTTAATAATTCCCAAATTTTTACGTTAATTATGTTATTATAAATTATTACTACTATAATATTAGAAGAATATTGTTGTCTAGTTATTCAATACCAATAAGTTATTTATTCATTTGGGATTAAATTTCTTGAATCTAGTGATAATGTAATTACTTAACCACCTACTCCAGGATACTAGGGCCATGGAAATTACATTTGGTATAAGAGTAAGTTTAGTAGGAACCTTGGGAATTAGATTTAGGAAACCATAGATTATGGGACATAACCGCATTAAATTGTTTTGGATATTTCTAATATAGGAAAATATAACAAATGTTTTTTCAAGGTATATATTTTTTGGTTTTCCAAACAATACATACTATTATAGATATTAAAATAGGGAGTGATCTTCCCATAGATGCATCTTGGGGTAATAACCACTGAAAGAGTTTTTTGAATATATCACATCAATTATTCTCGTTCACAGTGAGTTATCCATTACTATACACATAGTTTTAAACTCACGAAAGATATTATTTGGTTAATTCACATTATCCTTATGACCATTATAATGAATCAGAGTATAGAACATATAAAACATATATTATAACATTATAATATTGGTTAAAAATAACATAACATGGGTTGATAATTTTATGGTTGATCATGAGTATAATTTCATATATATCCGTTTTTTCTTTCATGTGATTAATGTTTATGATAATTACGGGTATTTTCATATATAGTTATTATAATACAAATATTTGGTTCAGAATATATTTTACTAAAAATACAATTTGAGGAATAATGATTTTATATTTTATTAATATATGTTTATAATCATTAATAACCTTTAGGTTTTATATAATAACTTGAGTTGACGTAATTATGGGAATTAATAGTTATTAGAATTTGAGAATATAATTTTAACTTATAAATTAACATGGGATTGAAAAATGATTTTTGGAATAATTGATTAAGATCAGTTTTTGATGAATTGCACTGTATTGGGATTATAATGTGATTAATGTAAACATAATTTGAAGAATAAATATTATGTTACTATATAGAATAAAATCTGATTTTATTGTGGAATTATAGTTAATCTGGATATTTATGGAAATGATTATCTTATTTTCATTAGTATATGATTATTGTATATACATTTTTAACTGGGTTTTTGAGTGGGTGATTTTATTTTAAGATAATATTTAGGTTGATCATTAAAAACATATGATCACATATTTTGAATTTTTAGGGTTTGAAATTTTTATGATAGATTTTGGGGAGTTTTAAGGTTAATATAAACTTTTGGTTGTTATTTTGGATTTTTTAGTGATTACTGGTTTACATTTATCCATATAGGACAACTTTTGATTACCATTTCGAGTTTGTTATTTATTTAAATAAATAATGAATTAATTTTAATTTCTTTTGGATCTTATGATTCGTTAAAATTTAATTATATCTCTTCATAAATAAAAAATTATTCTAGAATATTTAATTCTTAGATTATGAGATAAAGTGGAAATTCACTGAGGAACTAACAAATGATGGAATTGTTTTAATGATAAATAATGTAAGTAAATATTCTCATGATATCTATAGTAATAATAAATGAATCCTATAACATTAATAAAAGGATCCTGAAATAAAACTATTATTATTTTACCTTTATTGTTAATGAATTGTTGTCCATTTCACCCTCACTGGTTCATGGGGTTTTTATATTTAAATTTCTCTTGAACATGTTCTCTATCACTCTTTATTAGTCCTTGGATGTTAATTTTCTCATTCATCTATATAAGTTAACTTCCCTCTAATGTTATACTAATATGGGGACCTGGTTATGACATATTTCCGGAATCCTTTATCCTTACCTCTACCCCTTTTAAAAAGATTTTTTATTATCCCTTTTTACGATCTGGGTGTTAAATAAATGTATTTTAAAATTTTAGACCTTTAATGACAGAGATAAAATATACAGGGCA
This sequence comes from Viscum album, assembly GCA_963277665.1. Classification (NCBI taxonomy): domain Eukaryota; kingdom Viridiplantae; phylum Streptophyta; class Magnoliopsida; order Santalales; family Viscaceae; genus Viscum; species Viscum album. The sequence goes on along the minus strand of OY728159.1, from coordinate 1,139,364,287 downwards.
TAAATTATTTATGTGTGTTTGTGTGTGGGGGAAAATTTAGCACCTAAAAGATTTAATTTAATCGAATTATAAGTTCAATAACTTTCTTATCAAGCAACGCTAAACTATAATAGAATTGTGATATATTATTATTTAAATTTGACCTATCCAGTGAATTAGAGGTTATTATTATGAGTAACAGGATTAATAAATATATTTATAATTTTCCCAATCAATCCAAATGTATTTATTAATACTTAATAAATAAAACACAATTTTTAGTGAAGTCATTTAATTCTTGATAAATTCGTTTTTCTATGGAAATGATTTTATTTTTTGAATGAACGTTTTTATTTAATTCATGAAACATTTAAAATATTTATTTTATTAAATTTGAATTTTTGTTTAAATAATAATATAAAAATTAACATACTATTATTTTTTCTATTTTTCTGAAATGATTAATTCTTTTGGGAAATATTAAAAAATAATTTCCAAACCCCATAATTTTTAATGAAATAATGTAATTTTAAAGTTTATTTTTTTTGGATTTATAAGTATATGATATATTTAGTTTATAGTAATCTAATTTATTCAATTTTATTCACAAATATTCATCATTATTATATATGTTAATTTTTATGCTTAAAACACACTTAATCTAGACACTATTTTCATTGAATTTTGCACAATTATACTAAAACTGACCTCTCCCACTCAAATATATATATTCATAAATAATGTATACAATATTTTGAATTAGGAGGATCAAATTTGATAAATATTCTACTTTTAATTTTATCCATTATGAATAGTAACCATGGAAAATATTTTTCACCTCAATATAGATAAAACATGTAAATCATGGTTTGAAACATGAAATAAGTTCTCAAAACTAACCGTAAGATTTACATAATTTCATTAGAGGATATCAATTCGACCATATCCTTCCTAGATTAAAAAATATGGCATTTTAAACCCATTTTTTAATGATAATTACATTTATATTATTTTATATATTATCTAAAAAAATCATACGGTTAAAAAGTCAATAAGTTTAGATATAAATTATTTTTTGTGATATGAATCATTTTTTTATCATTTTTTTAGTGTTGAAATAATTAACTTAAATTCTTAGACACCATCAACACTATGTTTGTTCGAGTAACAGAAAAATAATTTAAATGATTTTAAAAACCCAAAAAATCATATTGTTTTGGTGGATTGTAGTTTCCCATGAACTTTATAGATTAATATAACATATTAGAAGTGTGTAAAAGTTTATATTTAAACATTAATTTTTTAGTTGATTTATTTAAAGTCAAATTAATTGAATACTATCCAAACTAACATTAATGATATTTTATTTTAAGTAATACTTGATAATATTGTTTAATAATCAAAAATAATATTTTAGAAGGAAAATTAGGATGATAAATGGACTAAAATTTCGCCCTTTAAATATTTATGATCCAACTGTCTCATTATAAGTAAAATTATATCCCTTTAATATACATAAAGTCATTATTATAGTAAAGGGTAAAATTGGTTAACCCATGGGTTAAACCAAATGATAATGTTTCAAATAATATCTAAAAACTTACAAATTTTATTTGACTATTAAATTAAGACCATACCTTCCCTTTCAAATAAATTCCATTTTTGGAACCATTTTTTATGAATTGTACAAATTTAATATTATAATATATAATATATTTTAAAAATTCAAATTCATGATATTTTATAATGAACTATAATTTATTAAATGATTTAAAATTCATTAAAATCATATCTTTGGAAAAATTAATGTTAAACTGATTATAATTTCAATTTTGTTCTATTTATGGGATAAATTCCCTTTTAAATTTTCTTAATATTCTTCTAGAGTGTAAAAAAAGGTTGATATCATTATAATTTTCAAATGGATTAGTAAGGGATTAAAACTAAGAGATATGGGTGAAAAATAAGAGATATATATAAAAATAAAAAATGAACATGACCCCAAAAATTTGGGTGAGATAATTTCAAAACATGTTCATTCTATATTTTAACTATATCAATTTGAATCCAATTTTCCATGAACAGTAACTTATATTACTTTAATACTATGGGTAGTCCCAAGTGTTCCTCTAGCTTTACTTATAAAAGGAAACCCCTTCTCTATTTTCCACAAACCATATTGAGAACCCAATAATGATTAAACCCTTACCAATTGTCATACAATCTTACATATAGATGAATATGTTATTCTACTTTTCTTGAAAGCCTATTCCAACAGTCCTTAAGAAGTGATCTAGTTTAAGTGTACCGAAGGAGAGGTAACCAACAAAACATTCTTCTTCATGTATGATTCATATTTTAATTATTATAATTCTATTTTACCCATTCAAAAGTAATAAATAAATTATCTAAAATATACATAATTCTAATATGTTAATATGAAAAAAATTTCCACATATTTTCCATCCAATGGAAAGAGAAAAACAATGCTCTTGCTTACGTACAACTTATAATCTCTTTGTAATACTGTAATTTAGTTTTTATAATTATTTTACTTGGATGGTTATAAATATGGAACTAATGATATTATATATGTTAATTATGAAACAATTATTCTTATTTTTATATAATATATCATTTCCCATTTTAAGTTCACATCTATTTGAAAATGATAACGTCACTTATGCGTATGTGTTGAATAACACCTCAATGAAGTAATGTGATTAATTTTTTATTTCATCTTTACATTAATGTTAAAATAGATATATTTATTTAATATATATGATATATATGACATTAAAATTATTCTATATAGATTAATTATTATTTAACATTCTTACATTCCATATATCCAAAATTTAAAGTAGAAATCATGTGTACATATGACCTACCATCTCCATGAATGTTTTAATTCATTTTTAAATCTCATATATTAAAGAATGTTTATAAAATGTTTCAATTTAATAAATATTATATTGGAAACATTAATATAATTCTTTATATAGTGGAATTTTATCATATAAAAAACTATATAATTAATTATGAATTTTACATGATAAAACTGAGTAGTTTTCACTCAAATCAATGATAATAATGGAATAATTTTTACAAAAAAATGACAACAAGTCATATTTGGATCTTATCCGACTATTTAAATATGAATATAGTTATGGTGTAAATTAATGTAACATTAAAAAAATTACAAATGATGCTAATGTGTGATCAAAAAATTAGAAATGTGGGTTAATGGGTTTCTTAACTAAATTTCCATTCATTGGGTAATAATTCCACTTAATTGAATATGTTATGTATCTGATTGTATTATATTTTACACACATTTTTAGGTGTATTTGAATTTCTTTATATAAACACATCAGTGAATAATTATTAGTTTTATGATACGATCATCATAAAGGATTTCTTCTCAATTTTAATTCTATTGACAAAAATTTGATATCATGCACCTATTTTATTTTAAGTGAACTATATACTAACAATTTTATTTATTTAACGTAAATAAATAGTTATTTAAGAGGATTTATTTTGTAATTCATGTAACTATTTCAGTACAATAAAATTTTAATGTTACCAAATAGGTAAACTTTTATATTTCAGCCTATTTTTCAAGGATTGCATATATGTTTTTGTAAAATTAGTCTTATAATGTATCCTCCATAAATTAAATATATTTTTTAACCTTATAGATATTTATGGATTTTAAATTTTTTCTTCCAACATCAACTCTATTAGGAAAAATGAATCAAGAAATGATATTCATAAATGAAAAGACAATATTATTTTTCTTTTGATCATGTATATTTTTCATCCATGTCCATATTTTTCAAAAATAATGTTAAAAAATAATTTTTTTCTCGATTAATTTATTAAGGAAATATAATGTTATCCCGGAATTTTTACATTGTTTGAATTTTATTTCATTAATTTTTTATAAAATTTTCATTTGCATATTTATTTACAAAAATTCAAAAGGAAGGGTTCTTTTTAACGTATAAGATGTTAACATAATATCCTGATGCCAAAATTATTTTATGTTGTCTGGATTCATAGAAAAGATAACAGCAGTTTTAAAAATAAAATTAATTAACAGAAATTTACTTTGTATTTTTCTCATTCATATTATCTTATCCATTATAAACATTGATTTTACCACAAAATCTACTTTCCTAATAAATTAAAGGTCATCTTTTAAATAATTATTTATTCATTGAAATTCTATTTTAATATTCACTTTATTATGTTCATTTTTAATCAGAAATATCCACATTCTTTTTTTACGTTATATGGTTATTTCTTAAGCCATATACCATTTCTACGTATAGTGTTTTACTATGAATGTTATTTCATCAATTTTATATGGTAACTTATGGATATTATTTATTCTATTTCTTCCAAATATGTATTGTTTTTTTATTTATGGATCCATGACTCGGTTTATTGATAAATTAATATATGAGGACTAAATTATAGTTATTAAACAATGTTTTGGCCCATTATATCTCCTCAATGTTTTGGTCGGTCTCATGAGTCAAACTAGTTTTGCTGTTTGGAGGGTGGATTTGTAAGATCTCTCCATTTTTTGGAGTTCTCACAAGCTTGTTTAAATGTAATATTTTAGTATTTATTGATTACTTTTTGTTATTACTTAAACATGGGGTGTGTTTCTATAGAAATTTGTGAAAAATAGAAGAAAATGGGATCATTCATTGTTGGAGCATGGTTAGTGAAAATCGTGCACCCTATCCCAAAAAAATGTACAAACCTAGATAGTGTGGATTTTCATGGTTGTAACCTGTTTTTTCTAACCATGATCCTTATTTAGAGTATCTTTAAACCCCTAAAATAATAGGAACATGGTTTGTGCATGGTTAGATAAAACTATGGGGCCCAACCCAGCTAACCATGTGTGGGAATTAATTAATACTAAAATTTATTTAAATAATTAATCAAACCCCAAAAACACATCTATTATGGCCCTGATTCATCCCTAGGTCCTCTTTCACATTTTGGGGGATCTCTGGATGAATTTCAAGACCTCATGATCTTCATTCATCGTGAATGAAAGCCCATATCTAAGGTAACTTCTCTCTCAATGAGTGAATTCTTCTCTCATTCTGCCCTCATTCATCTCCCCATTATTTTTGCTTCATTTAATGATGTAATCCTATGTATTGTAAATATATATATATATATATATATATATATATCTAGTTATTGATATATAGATCAATGATTAAATATTGAGATATAAATTTTCAATTTATTGATTTTATTTAATCTTGATCTTGGTTTGGGAGATTTAGATCTAGATTTACATCATTGTGCCACTCAATTTTTAGGAATTTCCATTTGGTGATTATTATTCGATGAGTTTAGGTAGGTGTTCTAAAAAAAATTTCCATTTTCATGATTTTGATACATGTACGCATGTTTAAGGATTTATACAGATCTTTAGTAAATTTGAATTCCTAAATTGGGTTAGCTAATGTGGTTGATTGATAAATTGAATTATTATTGAAATTTATGATTAATTGTGGTGTTAATCATTATATTAAAGGTACCTCCATTTTCATAATTAATTGAGAAATCAATTATGAAAATTTGGGGTGGCCCAATGATATAATTAATTTTAAGATTAATTATGATGTTGAGGGATTTGTGATTTTTATAATGGTCAATTGATTAATATGATTATTGATGAAATTGATGATTAATTTGGGAGTTAACTATGAGAATAAAAGGAAGTATATTTAGATGATAAATTAAGGAATTATTTATAATATTTTATTGATTTCCATTTTGTTAATTTATATGAGGATTATTTATTATATTTAGGAATTTGTGATTTAGATAATTAATAGGTGGAATAAATATGTGATATTAAGAGAATTGGTTTAAAATTTTTTATTAATGAATTGATTATGAGATATAATGATATATTATATTAGATAATTAATGGTTGATTAATTATGAAATTTTTATTTTCTATTATGAGAAACATAATGGCAAATTAATTACGAGATATTGAAATTATGAGTATGATTAATTAATTTATGAGTTAATTAATGGTTGTTGATATATTTCTAATATTGTGATTCTGTTAATTTTTTGTTAGTAATGATAGATGGTAACATTAAAAATTTTCCAAGTATTATGAACGATAACATGATCATTCAATTCTGTGTTATTAAATGGTAAATGGAAATACGAACATTTGACCAATATTATGAATGGTAACATACTGAATATTAAATGGTGAATGGTGAAATGGACATTTAGTAAGTATTAAGAATGGTATCCTGGACATTAAATATTCATAGCCCTTGGGGATAGATCATATTCAGTTACGGGTTGAAGATGGTGTTTAGGTTCATGTGTTCTGGGGAACCTGGGGGTTTATGTGATTAAATAAAGAATATTTAATAATCTGATAAACTATTGATTTTTGAATTTTATTTATTTATTTATATAGTTACATACACTATTATAGAATGGAGTTATTTTAGAAATTGTGGGCGGGGTCCAATTGAGATGTACTCACACCCTACTAATGTTGAATGTTTGGTACCTGAATAGAGTTTATTATAGGATATAAAAAAGACAATGATCTTGAGTTAGATGGATGATTTGGAGATAGAGCATGGATGAGGGAACTGAACATAGTTCATGACACACATGGGAATCATTATTTTCTTTATTTTAGTTTTCATTTTACACACATAACACTAACATTGGCATTGATTGTTTTATTTTTTAATTGAATATTGTATTTCATACTTCGATTATCTTGATATATTATAATTGTTTATGGTTATATATGATTACTCTATTGTTTTAATATTTTTTACGTGTGTTAATCTAATTACAGATTGTGTAGTATCCCCATTAATGACCTATCATACCCTCTCTAGTATTCGATAGTCTCTGGTGTATGAGGAGGTGCACTAGAGGTCATGAGACCGATTAGATCAGGGAACTGGTGTGTGGAACCTGATTCAAAGCGTTAAAAAGAGGTACCATAGGTTTTTTATTTTCTATATATTTTGTATTAATATTCAGGTAAATGTGCGCAGGACACTATGAATATTCAGGCCTTGGTAATGATCTTGTACATGGGAGTTGCAAATGCATGTACTGGGGACAATCCAAGTTCCCAAGGTGGGATTGATGTTACTATTGTTATCTTATACTATAGAATATTATTTCACTATGAGTGACACACTTATTGTGTTTTGTGATTATATTTCTGAAAATTGTTGAAAATTAACTTTTTTCCTAGTAAGACATGTGGGTTGAGTCTTAATTCCTCAATCTAGGCCCACATGATTTTTTTTGAAATGCATCATTTTAGGAATTCTTGTAAAAATTGGTTTTTGGTATGTTTTTGAACAAAATTTTTTTTTTCCTTTCATATGAAATTGAAATGAAAAAGTTTTTTATTATGAAATTGTATGTTCTCAATGATGAAATAATCTAAATAATTTAGTGTTTAAATGAGACATTTGAATAATGATAATTACATTTTATAACCAAGAACTATGGGTTGGGTGGTTAAGGGTAGTGTTCACGCCTCAATTTTGACTGCATGTTAAGACATAGGGAAACGAATTATTTTGATTAATCATATTATATAATTTGATTTCTGTTATGTTATAAGTCCTAAGATGCGTGTTTGTAATTATAGAGTTATTGCTCCATAACAATGCTTTTTAAGAGAAATAAAGTAGGATATGGAAGGAGATGATATTCCAGTAGTACATCACGAGGCACTAGTAGTGCCCCATGGGGACGTATGGGAGCCATTTTGAGAGAAATTTTCTTACATTATGAAATTAATGGAAAGAGACCCTTGGTGGGTTTTGAATAACATGTCCACACAGATGAAGGATTTTCGGATGCATAACCCTCTCACTTTTACAAAATATGGTGGACTTGGGGGTGTTGAGTTCTGGGTTGAGTCTATCCCAAGGACAATTGACCATTTAGAGATCCCTTCTATGAGAAGATTCATGTTTTAAACTTATATACTAAGAGTATTATTGAAGCATTGGTGGGAAATTCATTCACAGATTCGACAGGCTTATGGGATGCTATGGAAAGAATATTTTTATATGTTCCTATAACACTTCTATCTAGAGACACTAAAATATGATAAAGTTGTAGATTTTAAGCATCTGAATCAAGGGAACATGTCTATGATGGATTATGTTGGACACCTCTATGATCTGTAGTGATTTTTTCCAACCTTAGCAGGTGATGAGACAACTATGATGAGATGAATTCAGGATGGACTTAAGTGAAATATTAATTCTCAAGTCAACCTTTTTCGATTAAATAAATTTTCTAAGGTGGTGGATTAGAATCTCATAGCTGAGGGGAACCTGAGGGAGGCTTCTAGTGTAGGATAGTTGGTTTCAGCTGGATTATCAAGGTGTATGAATATAAAGAGTATGAATTGTCAATATGACAAATTTTTCTAGATTATTGGAAAATAGAGTGGCTAGGGGAGATGTCAGTTACACAAGACCTTTCTCTAGTGATTTTCCACTACTGTGGTTTTCCAAGTCACTATTTTCGACGTTGTCCCCAACCACCAGTGGAGTTCAAATATTATGACAAGATGGGGAAACAACAAAAATTATATAGGTCACATCGAAATATGGTTAGTTATGGTAGATCTAGAAAGAACTAGTGTGTAGGGAATGGGAACTTTTTTACCTTATCAGTCTTGCAACTGGAGTTCTTCTGGATGAGGCAGATGAGGTGGTGGGTGTGGTGCTTCTGGGAAAGAGTTACCCTATTAAAAGAGTGGTGCAACATAGGGTAGTCAAACTGTATCACATTGAAGTGGGGTAAGAAAACTACAAGTAGTGCCGCCTAAACTTGTGGATAGAGAGATTGGACCATCAATAGTGACTGGTACTATTGTTTTAGCTTCTACATTATTAAGTTCCTTATTAGATACGAATACCTCTCATTAATTTATTGTTTCAAGTCATGTTAATGGTTTGAGCCTGGTGAGGTAGTTTGTGAGTGTGATATTGATGATAGATACACCATTGTGAGTACGGCCTAAAGAGATATGTGTGTGTAAGGGAAGTTCTCTCGAGGTAGGGGAGTATCATTTTATATGGGATCTGTAGATTTTTATATTAAGAGATTTTACTTAACTATGGGTGTAGAATGTATAGGACTGTAATGAGACCACATTTACTGTTACCATAGGATAGTGACATTTACATCCCCTAAGGGTGACAATTAAATTCACCATGGTAGGTGGAATATCCAAGATGGATGAGGAGGGAAAATTTCTCATAAAATGGGAGATATCACATCTGATGTTTCTAGTTTATTTATAGATCATAAAGGTATGAATCAAGACATCTTTTCACACATAGTGGAACAGTTTCATGATTTTTTTCTGATAACTACTCAGGGATGCCACCAATGTGAAATGTTAAATTCACTATTGAACTATCTATGGGAGTGAATAAATTTTCTATTCCACCATAAAAATTTTTACTGAAAGAGCTTCATGTTCTAAAGATTCAGTTGCAGGAGTTGATGTGTAATGGATTTTTCATTCAAGTACGTCAAATTAGGGTTCCCCAAAATTGTTTGAAAAGAAGTGTGATGGGACTCTATGCTTTTCCGTTGATTTTAAAAAATTTAACCGGATAACTATGAAGAACTGGTATCATCTTCCATCCATAGAGGATCTAATTAGTCAATTTATAGGATATTGTGTGTTCATAAAGATTGGATTGAGATCAGGGTATTATCAGCTGATATTTTAGACATCTTATATACTAAGGACTGCTTTTAAAAGAAGATATGGTCTATATGTGTTCATTATAATATCATTTGGTTTAACAAATGAACCGGTAGAATTTATGGTCTTAATGAATAGAATCAACCATCCATACATGGATCAGTTCATTGTAGTATTTTCGGATGACATCATGGTGCAGTCAAAGACTCATGACAGTCACTCCCAACATCTAGAAATCATCCTGAGTACACTGAGGGAGCATCAGATATAGTCTATATTATCTATGTTCTAGTTTTGGATACACCATATTAACTTCATGTGACACATCATTTTGGATGAAGGTGTGTTAGTGGAACCAGATAAAGTTCATGTAGTGGTGTCTTGTGAGTAACCCATGAATGTATTCGATATCCATTACTTTATAGGGTTATCTGGATATTATTATAGATTCATCAAGGTCTTTTCTCAGTTTTCATCACTACTTTTAGTGATGAACAAAAAGGGAAAAATTTTGATTGGTTAGAAGCATGTGAGAATTCTTTCTCAGAGTTGAATAATCACTTGAAATCGACAAAAATCTTGATTCTACTTGATTTATGTGAGTACTATATGGTTTATTTTATGCTTCTGGTATTTTAATTAGAGAAGCGTTGATGTTGGGAGATCTAGTTGAATCATACGTGTCTTTGAAGTTGAGGCCACATAAACAGCACTACCCTTTTCAAAAACTTAATCTGGAATACGTGGTTTTTGTTCTTAAGAGTCTATAGAATTATCTATTGGGAGAGAAGTTTATAGTGTTTACCGGTCACCAGATATTGATTCATATCTTTCTTCAGTGATATTTCAATCTCTAAAAAAGGAAGTAGGTGGAGTATATATTGTTATAAGATTTTTATTTATTGTATATTCTTATTAAATTAAATAGAATGGTCCACAGATTGAGAATGAAAATTAGTATTAGTAAGTTTATGATTCAAGAACTGAGAGGAAGATGATGACGTTGATGGTTGAGATACATGTGGTGGTTTAAGAGAATCAGAAGTGGATGAATATCAAATGGGATTTAGTGGAGTCTAGACTTTTGAGTCAAATTAAAGATAGGTAGATTGAGGTTATGGAGTGTTTGACCTTAAGGGGCAATTATTGATGTTCGGGATTCACCTAATGATTGGATCATATATGAGGAAGAGATAATCTATGTTAAGAATTAGGTCGTTGTGCCTAATAACATAAAAGAGGAGCTCATGTGGGAATTTTATACCCCAAAGTGGATGGTATATCTATGAGTGAAATAAATATACCCTGACCTATGATGATAGTTTTGGTGTACACTGATGAAAATTGAGAAATAATAGTTCATGAAAAAGGTGATACACATGCCATCAGATGAATGCAGACCATCAATGACCTAGATGTTTTTTCCAGTTACTACCCATTCTAAAATGGATGTGGGATGACGAGATAATTTAAATTGTGGTGGGTATTCTGAATACTCCTAGGAAGAATGATAATATATTGGTTGTTGTGGACTAAGTATCAAAAGTAGAACATTTCTTAACTATATGGGATACTTTCATAGTGGAAAATAGAGGATATTTTTATGTCCAAAAGACAGTCTGTCTACACTGGGTACCACAAACTATAGTTTCAGATCATCAGTCACATTTCACCTAATGCTCCTAGAAGGCTTAAATAAGGTTCTGGGTAGACATGTATTATTGAGTATGGCATTCCATCCCTAGATAAATGGGTAGTTGAAGTGTACTATACAATTTCTTAAGGGTATGTTTCAAGTATGTGTTCTTGGCATGGGTGGGTCTTGGGAGAGGCACATGGATTTATTGTAGTTTTCTTATAACCACACTTATCAGGAAACTATATAGATAGAACCACATGAGGCTCTTTATGGTATATTATTCTGGTCACCACTATGTTTGGTAGAGGTTGGTGAGTTAGAGTTCATGGGAACGAGTCTTGTGCAGGAGACGTCAAAGCAGGTGTTACTAATTTAGAAAGGTATGGTTATGGATCAAATTTGATAGAAGTATTATGAAGATAGATGTCGATGACCACATCAGTTTTCAGAGAGTGGCCTTTTATTCCTTCATGTGTCTTATAGGTTGGGTCACCACAGGATACAGAGATTGGGAAGGTTGGTTCATAGGTTCTTCAGACTATTTGAGGTTGTGAAGAGCATTGGGTCTGTGATGTATTGATTATCTCTTCCCTTTAAATACAGTGTAATTATGATGTTATCCATGTATCATAACTTCATCAGTATCACCCCGACCTTTCTCATGTGATAAATGTGGATGATGTTGATATATTGGTGGATTCATCCTTTGAGGGGCATCTAATATGTGTGTCTTATCGTAGTGACAAAGTGATATGGGGAAATACTGCACTGATAGATAATTTGTTGTGGAAACATGAGTGTGTGTAGGTGGAGACATGGTAAAGGGAGATAGATATGTGGGCTCAGTGGCCAAATTTTTTTGTCCTGGGATCATAGAGAATCTTAGGAGTACATCTTGATGATGAACTCTTATAAGGTGGATAAATTTTAAGATCTCCACCTTTTATGGAGTTGTGTTGAGATCTTTTATAGGAAGTATTTTATTATCTGTTGAGAAATTTTTTTTGGGTTTTAACTTGGGGTGTATATTGGTTGAAATTTGAGAACAATGGAGGAAAATGGGTAGTACATGGTTGTTGTAGGGTTTGGGAAAACCTTGAACCCTAGACCATAAATCTATGACACCCAGTATGGTGATGATTTTGATGGTTGGTTCATGGTTTTTCTAACCATGTTCCCTCTTAAGAGTAACCATGAAACCCTAAAATATTGGTTCATGGTTGGTGTATGGTTAGGAAATTTTTTCACCCCAACCTAGCTAACCATGCATGGGAATCAATTAAGCCCAAATTTTAATTTTAAAATTCCTTAAACAACCAAAACATAGTTGTTTCAAACCCAATTCGATCCAATGGACTATTTCACATTTTTGGATCTCATTGGACAACTTTTAGGCCCTAATAAACTCAAATATTCACAAATCGATTCCCAAATCAATTGTATCTTCACTCTCGGTATGTGAATTCTTCTCCCCTTCGTCCCTCATTCTTCCCATGTTTGTTCCTCTTTCTTTCAGTGATGAAATACGCTATATTGGAAATATATATATGTCTATTTGGTTATATATTGATCCATTATTCCAGATCTAGATCTATATTTTCAAGATCTTGATTTCTACTAATCTTGATTTAGGGTTTTGATATTCGGTTCAAGATCTATGTCGTTGTGTCGCAAAATTTATTATGGATTTTCATTGGGTGATTATTCTTCAATGAGTTTAGTTTTGTTTTCTATTATTAAATTCTTATAGTAATTATTTTGATACATGTATGAATGTTTAAGTATTTCTATCATTCTATAGAAAATCAAAGTTCCTAAATTTGGTTAGATAATGCGGTGGATTGATTAATTCATTTATTATTGAAATATATGATTAATTGGGGTGTTAATCATGATATTAAGGGGAATTTAATTTATATATATAATTTGGAAATAAATTTAGAGAATTAGGGGCTGTAAAATTAGATAATTAATAGGAGGATTGATTATGATATTTAGGGATTTTTGATTTAGATAATGGTCAGTTGTTTAATTGGAAAGTTATTAAAATTGGGTAATAATGCTGGAGTTAATTCTAAGAATTATGGGTTTTGAATTTAGATAACTAATTGGGGATTTAATTATGAGGATAATATATTTCGTTAAGTTAATTAATTGGTGGATTAATTTTAGTTTTTCGTATTATTGATTCAGATAATTAATTGGGGGATTAATTATGAGATATTTAGGTAATGAGATTCAAATTGTTAATTGATGAATTAATTATGAGATATCAATATATATGAGATGATATAAATAATGGTATATTAATTATGACATATTGATTTCTTGAGATGATATAATTACTGGTAGATTAATTATGAGATATTGAAATTCTGAGTATGATTAATTTGTTGATGAATTAATTAATTGTATTTGAGATCTATGTAATATTGTGGCATTATTTATTATATTTTTTAAATGTTTAATTGTAATAGTGAAATTTACATAAGTATTATGAAGGGTAACATGCTCATTAAATTATGAGTTGTTAAATGGTAATGGTAACATGTATATTTGACCAAGTATTATGAATGACAACATGCTCATCCAATTATGTGATATTAAATGGTGAATGGTAAAATTTACATTGAGAAAGTACTATGAATGGTGAAATATACATTCAAATGTGATATCCCATGGGGATAGATTGGATTATAACATCGGCTAAAGTAGGTATTACCGTTCGAGTGTTCTCGCGAATTCTAGGATTAATGTGATTAAATAGAGAATATTTTATAATGGGATGAACTGTTTATTTTTGCATTATTTTTTTACTAAATAATTACATTGACTATTATTGACTGAAATTGTTTTAGACACCATTGGTGATGGCCTACTGAGTTATGATCACACCCAGCTTGGGTTTCGCGATCGGTACAAAAAATATACATTGTTTTTGCAGGGCATGTTAATGAAAAATGCCTTAAGTTATATGGGTGATTTGGGGATGGATCTTGATGAGGAAACCAGATGTGGTTCGGTACCCACTTATGAGTCATTGGTGTTTTTATTTTTTGGTTTTTTTTAGACAGTTGACACTTACATTATCATGAAATGTTTTCTGTTTCAGTTGGATATTGTATTTCCTTATTTGATTATATTGACACATTGGAATTTATTTTGGTTATATATGCTTCCATTATAGTTATATTATTTCAAGAGTTTTATTTCTTTGATCAAAGATGGTATATTCTCCACATGAATGACTTATCAAACCCTTGTTTCTAGTTGGCATCCCCTGGCATATGGGGAGGTTTGCTTGCGGTCATGTGACCAATTGGCCCAGGGCACCAATGTGTGGAACCAAGGTCAGGACGTTACAAAGGGGTATCATATGAGTTTTCTATTTATTTTTCTTATGCTTTACTATTTGGGTAATGGTAGACATGATACTAGTAATATTTGGGCCCTGATAATGAGTTCGTTCAGGGGAGTTGAAAACCCATGTATGGGGGATAATCTATGTACTTAGGGTGGGATTGTTGTTACTATTGTCCTTTGTTATTTCTTTATTTGTTACAGTTGAATATTATTTCTCCTTGAGTAATGCACTTATTTTGTGATGTTATTATGTTTTGAATTTTTTTTGAAAATTAACTCATGGTCTAGTTTGGAATGAGGGCAAAGCCTTCATGCATCATTCTAGAAACTCATGATTCTTTTGTGACATGCATCTTTCTTAGACTGCATTGGAAAATGGGTTTTGGGCATGTTTTTTATCTTACACTATTTTTACACGAATGTGAAGTTGAAATGAAAAAGTTACCTATTATGAAATTGGAAGTAGTAAAATGATGCAATAATATGAATAATTTAGATTATAAATGAGAAACAAAGATAATTAAAATTCCCTTAGATTACCATGACCTAGAAGTAGGGTAGTTAAGGGAAGTGATATCACCTTGGTTTTGTTCACCTAGTGAAACATGGAGAATTTACTTATTGTGATTAGTCATCTTATATAAAATATGATTAATTTTTTTTGTGGGCCCTAAGAAGTTTGTTTGGAATTGTTTAGTTTTTCCTCCATGACGATACTTGTTGAGAGGATAAAAAGAGCATATGGTTGGATATTATCTTCCAGTAGTTAAGCCTGAGGCACTGGTAGTGCCGGTGAGGAATCAAGGGAGCAGTTCAAAGTTAAATTCACTCACTTTATGAAATTCCTTGAATGATACCCAGGGTGTTTTGTGAATAACATGTATGACATGATGGGGGAGTTCCAGATGTAACACCCTCTGAATTTTAATGGAGGCGGTGGACTTAACGAATCTGAGTTCGATGTTGAGCCTATTCGTATGATACTTGACCATTTAGAGACCCATACTGAGAGGAGGGTCAAGTTGGTCACTTATATACTACGAGGATCAATGGAACACTAGTTTTAAATTCATGTATGGACTAGACATGTTGATGGAATTTCATGGACGATATTTTGGATAAGTTCCTACAGCACTTCTATCTAGAGGCCTTGAGATAGGACATATAAGTAGAGTTTATGTGCCTAACTCAAGGGAACATGTCTGCGATGGATTTTAATGGATGATTCACATATTTTCCGTGCTTTTCTAGAGCTTTATATGGAGATGAGATAGATATGGAAATAGGCATTTTATATGTTCTTAAATTCTAGATTAGGTCTCAAGTCAAGATATTTCTATTAAAGATGTATTTTGAGGTGTTGGATCAGGGTTTCATAGCTGAGTGGTACCTAAGGGAGGCCTCTATTACATGACATGTGGTTTAATCTGAATGATCAGGGGGTATGAATTTCGAGAGATAGAGCTGTCATTATGATAGATTTAGCAAGAGTAGTGAAAAAATAGAGTGGATAGGGGTAAAAGTCATTTACACAGGACCTTTCTCTAGTAGTTTTCCACTAGTGAGGTAGGCCAATCCACAATCGTTGACACTGTCCCCGATCACCAACGGAGTGAAGATCTTGCGGAATGATGGGGAATGAATATAAATTCTACTATTCATAGTGATATATGGTTAGTGATGGTTGATCTAGAAAAAACCAGTGTGCGGAAATGGGATGTTTTTCACCTTATCAGCCTGGAAGTAGAAGTTCAACTGGACAAGGGAGTAGAGGAGGTGGAGATGGTGCTTCAAGTAAAGAGCACTCATGTTAGTATAGTGGTGAAACTCAAGGTAGTCTCACTACATCACTAGGAAGAGGGTTAGGATAACTAAATTGAGTGAGGCCTACACTTTTGGATAGTGAGGCTGGATCATCGATATTTTGAGATACTATAATTGTACATTCTACCTAAGCTAGCGCCTTATTTGATAATGGTTCCTCCAATTCCATTATATCTACAAAACTTAATAATGGTTTGAGCCTGGTGGTGGTGTCTCTATGTGGGGTAATTCAAATATATAAACTATTATAAGTATGTTCTAGATTCATCTAGTTATGCAAGGGGTGTTCTCTTAAGGTTCAAGAGTATCATTATCTATGGGATATCTATATTTGTGATATGTTAAGCTGCGACCTAATTTTGGGTATGGACTGTATAGTCACATTCTAATCCTCTATTGATCTTTACCACAATAGATTGATGTTTAGGTTTTTTATGGGTGACAATTACATTCACCTTGGAGAGTGGGATATCCAAGAAGTTCAACTAGGGACAATTAATCAGAAACTGTGAGAGCTCAAAGCCCAGTTTTCTAGTTTATTTCAACATGATGGAGGTTTAAAGAATAAAATCATTACACTTTTACTAAAATAGTTTCAGGATGTTTTTTTCTAAATACTTCTCAGGGATTCCACCTGAGAGAGATATGAAATTAACTAATGAACTCATGTTGGGAGCTGATATAGTTTTTATTCCACCATAAATAATTTAACCTACAGAGCTTAAAGAGGTCAATAATCACCTAGAGGAGTTGAATTATAATGTATTTATCCATTAGAGTGTGTCACCAGGGGCTCTCTGATGTTCATGCATATAAGGGTGATGAGACTCTATGCTTGTGTGTTTATTACCTAAAATTGAACCAGATTATGAAGAAGAACCGATATCCTTTTCCATCTATCAATGATATATTCGACTGGTTGAGTGGTTCTTGTGTGTTTTCAAAGATCAACATAATATCAGTGTATCATCAGTTTAGATTTTACACTTATGATATATTGAGTACTACATTCAGAAGGAGGTATGGTCAATATGAGTTTTTTTAGTTTTTTTTTTGGTTAACGAAAAAAGTACTATTAATGGACTTTATGAGTAGAATCATCCACCCATACCTAGATTAGATCATTTTAGTATTATTAGTTGTTATCTTGGTGTACTCTAAGACTCATCATGATAATTTCCAACATCTGGACATCATCTTGAGTACATCAAGAGAGTACCGTCTAAAAATCAAGCAATCATAGTTTCAATTTTTTATTGACCAAGTACACTTATTAGGAGAAATAATATCTAAGGAATGTGTATTATTAGACCCATAGAATGTTCAGTTATAGATTAATTGGGATAATCCCGTGAACATATTAAATATTTGTAAATTTTTAGGGTTAGCTGGATATTATTAATAATTTATCCATGACTTTTCCTGTTTTGAAGTGCAATATTCAGGTTTGACCAAAAAGGGGATAAATTTTGGGAAGTCTGAATCATGTTATAAGGCCTTCCAAAAGTTGAAGAAGTGCTTTCCATTAGAATCTATCATTATCTTACCATATCTAGGTGAGGAGTATACGGTGTATTTTAAAGCATTTGGGACAGGACTTGGAGTAGTGTCAATTCTAGAAGATCTAGTCATAGCATATGGGTATCAGAAGTTGAGGCCACATGAATGGAAATACCCTACACATGACCTTGATATGGTAGTAGTGGTTTACGATTTGATGTTTTGGAAATATTATTTATTGGAAGATATTTTTATGGGGTTTACCGATCAAAAAATCAAAATGTACTTCTTTGTATAGTGAGATTTGAATCTATAGTAGATTAGGTGGGTGGAGTATATGTATTCATTTAATTTTGAGCTAGCATATAGGCTCAGGGAAGGAAAAAATGTGTCCAATGCTTTTAGTTGGATAACAAAGGCTCGGGAATTTCAGTATTCTACTTCTAAGTGATAGATGATGACCCTATTGGCTATCATGCATGGGGTGGTTCAAAATAATCAAGAGAATATGAATCTCATAACGGTTTCAGTGGAGTCTACACTTTTATTATAGATTGTATATAGGGATTTTGGGGATCCCAATTTTCCAACGTTAAGGTAAAGTCTTGAATCTATGGGTTCGACTTATGATTGGAGCATATATAAGGATGAGATCATCTATGTCAGGAATTGGGTTGTTGTTCCTATGAGCATGCGAGAGGAGCTCATTAGAGAATATCATACCTTGAAGTGGGTGGCACATATATGGGTGACTAAATTTTAACATGAACAATGATGATAGTTTTGGTGGGTGAGCATGAAAAAGAAGATAGTAGGGTTACTGACATTATACTACACCTTATTGAAGGTGAAGGCCGAGCATTAATGAACTAGAGGTTTGTTCCAACTATTACCCATTCTAGAATGGAAGTGGGATGATATGAAAATAGAATTTGTGATAGGTGTATAGAATAATCACATGCTGAATGACTCTATCTGGGTTACTATAGCTGATTGAAAAAAATAGTTCATTTCTTTCTTATGAGGGATACATTCTCAGTGGAGCAGCTGGGATATTTGTATGTATGGGAGATAGTCTATTTGAACATGGTGCCACAAAATATATGTTAAGATCATTATTTATGATTCACCTTATATTTTTTGTTGGTATTTCATAATTATATTTTTTAATAAGTATTTTTGAGTATGAATTTCCACCCCTGGACAAATGGGATGTTAGAGAGTACTATACAGGTTTTTGTTGGCATGTGTTCTTGGAATTGTTGGGTCTTGGGAGAATCTCTTACCTTTAGTGATGTTTTTTTATAAAAATTTATCAAGAAATGATAGAAATGGATCCATGATAGTATTTTTATGTTAGACCATGTAGATCAATGTTATGTTGGTTGGAGGTAGGCGAGTCAGAGTTATTGAGACTGAGTCTCGTGCATCATGCATCAAAGCAGGTGAAACTAATTAAAAACATATGTCTAGGGCTCAAAGTATTTGTAAGTAATATGCTGATATATTTTAGTGACCCCTTGGGTTTATAGAGGTTGTTCTTGTATTCCTTTTGGTTTCTCCTAGATTGGGTCATCATAGGATACTAAGAGAGGGTAAATTGGAACGTAGGTTCATTGATCCATTTAAGGTTGGGTAGAGAATCAGGATTAGGGCATACCGATTGGTTCTTCCACATAAATATAGTACTATGATTGATGTTTTAAATGTATCACATCATCGGAAGTATCAACCCAACCCTTCTCAGGTGCCCAATGTGGATGTTTTTTACCCAGAGTTAGATGTTTCCTTTGAGGAAAATCTGATACATGTGTAGGATCACAGTGAAAAAGTGTTGTTGGGAAAGACACTACCGATAGATTATGTATTGTCGAAACACGTGAGTGTGTAAGAGGAGACATGGGAAGGGGAGTCAGATATGCAGGCTCAGTGGCTCAAAAAAAATTTCCCTGGAATCTTAAAGAATATTGGGCGTGCAATTTGAGGATGAGCTGTTATAAGGTAAGGATATTTTATGACATTGACCTTTTCTGTATTTTTATTATGTTTGTTTATAGAAACTCTTTTATTAGTTTTTGAGAAATTTTATTTTTTGTTTTTACTTGGGGTGTTTGGGGGATAATTTTAGAAAAATGGTTATGTGGGTAGTTCATGGTTGGCACATGGTTAGGGAAAACCATTTGTCCCAGGCCATAATTATTGAATACCTATAAAATAGGGATTTGTAGGGTTGGGAATGGTTTTTATAACTATACACCCTCTTATTAATATCTGTGAACCACTAAAATGATAGGCTCAAGGTTGGCGCATAGTTAATACAAGTTGTATTCCCGAGCCTAGTTAATCATGTGTGGGGATTAATTAATCAATAAATTTATTTCAAGAATTCCTTAAACCCCCAAAACTAACATATTTTGACACCCCTTGGACCATATGTCCCATTTCACATTTTGTGAGCTCTCAAAATTAATTTCAGGCACTCTTGACCTTTTTTCTTCTTGAATTGATACCCGGATCGAAGGCCACTACTCTCTCGGTAAGTAAATTCTTCTCTCGTTCTTCCCTCATTCTTCCCCCATTAATTAGGATTTCTTTTAGTGATTTAATACACTATATTGGATAGAAATATATCTATTTGGTGATATATTGATCTATTATTATAGAACTAAATCTATAATTTTAAGAACATTATTTTCTTTAATCTTGATTTTGGGTTTTGATATTCAGATCAATATCTACATCATTGTGCCACTCAGTTATCCAGTATTTATGTTAGGAGATTATTCTTCGATGAGCTAAGGTAGGTGGTCCAATATTCAATTCCCATAGTCATGAATTTGATACATGTATGCATGTTTATGGATTTCTAGTGTTCTTTATCAAATTTGAATTACAAAATTCAGTTATTTAATGTGTCTGATTGATTAATTGAATTATTGTTTAAATAGATGGTTAATTAGGGAGTTTATATTGAGATAAAGTGTTTTTATATTTATATAATTAATTGGGAAATTAATTATTAGAGTTAGGAAAATACCATTTAGATTATAAGTTAGAGGATAAATTATGAGATTAAGGGATTTGTGATTTAGATAATGGTCATTTGATTAATCTTATTATTGTTGAAATTGATGATTAATTTAGGATTTAATTATTATACTATGGGACAATTAATTTATATAATTAATTGTGGAATTAATTTTTATATTTAATGTATGTCCATTTATATAATTAAATAGAGTATTTTTAATGACATTTTGGGATTTTAGATTTAGATAATTAATCGAGGGATTAATTGCCAGATATTGAGATAATTATTTTAAGATAGTTAGATAATTAATTAATTATATGATATATAGATATATTAGATCAAATAATTAATGATAGATTAATTATGAAATATTGATTTCATGAGATAACATAATTAATGTTAGTTTAATTATAAGATATTGCAATTATGAGTATTATTAATTAACTGATGAATTGATTAATGGTTCTTGTGATATGTGTAACACTATGATGTTTTCTACTATGGGTTATTAATTGGTAAATGGTAACAGAGATATTTGGTCATGTATTATGAATGGGAAATGCTCATTCAATTATGAGTTATTAAATTTTCACTGGTAACATGGACATTTGACCAAGTATTGTGAATGGCAACATGTGATCATTCAATTAAGTGATATTAAACAGTGAATGGTAGAATGGACATTTATAATGTATTAATAATTGTAACGTGGGCATTCAAATGTGATATCCATTAACAATAGATCTGGTTCCAACATGGGATAAAGTAGGTATTGGGGTTATGGGGTTCTTAGGAACCCATGAGTTTATGTGATTATATAGGGAATATTTAATAATGTGACACACTATTTATTTATTTATTATATTTAGTTATTTATATAATTTAATACACTATTATTGATTGAATATTTTTGACACCTTTTGTGGTGTCCTACTCATTTGTACTCACATCCTAATCAGGCTCAATGAGAGTATCCGAAGAGAATTTATTATTGCAGGATATGTTAATGGCAATGGCACTGAGTTAGATGGCTGTTTGGGGGGGGGGGTGGAGCTAATATGATGGAAATAGATGTGGATCGGGACCCACATGGGAGTCATCAGTTTCTTTATTTTTATTTTACATTTTTGACCCTTGACACTTACATTTTCAAGACATGTTTTCAATTTTTGTTCAATATTTTATTTCCTTATTTGGTTATTCTAGGAGATTGGAATTAATTATGGTTATATATTATTCAACTGTAGTTTACTTATTTTCTCATGTGTATTACTCTGATCATAGAGGGTAGAGTCTCCCCTTGAATTACATATCAAATCCTCGCTAATAGTCAGAAGCCTCTGGAATACAGGGAGGTGCACTTGACGTCATGTGACTGATAGGTTCGGTTCACCAACGTGTGGCATCTAGTTTGAGATATTAAATTCTTAATAATTTATGAAAGATATCTAGGAATAAGTCCTTGATTATTTTTTATGTTGTATATAATTATGAATTCCATCATTATGAAATCAATTATTGATTTTCATTTGATTATTTGTGAATTTATGATATCCATGGAGAAGTTTTCAAGACTAGGTTATTCTTTATATTGAATTACTTGAGCGTCATTTATTCCATCCACATAATTAATCATTCTCATGATATTTATTATATAATAAAAGTTTTATGTTATTTATCTTTACATATTTATTATTCATTATTTAATCATGATAAATTCTATTGTTCATAAAGCTTACTAAGTATTTTATATCACCCTTATTTTTTCTCATTCCTTGAATATCGAGAACGAATATTTGAATGAGTTCAAGGATTTATAAATTTTAATTTCACTATGTTTTTATATTGTATAGCCATTTTAAATTTAGAAGGATGTGTATATATAGTTTTTCACAACTAACACTCTATTTGTTTTCTTATCTAGTTCCATTGTAATAAACTAATCGCCGACTCTATGTTACTAGGGTCAGGGCCTTTACAATAAACATATCTAACACAAAAAAATTTATGTATGAGTATGCGATTGAATAACTTATTATAATTTTTTCATCGATCTTTCCAAAAACTCTATATCCACAGATATTGGGAACTATTAACAGATATACCTCATATTCACTCCCCCTTATTTGATTCACTCATTTCCTTCTCCTTGTGGTAATTGAGATTTACCATCAGTATAATCCAAAATATTTTTTCATAGTTTTATCCTCACTCTTTATCTTTAAATTCCTTTAAAGTATGAAAAAATTAAGATAATTTTTATAAATAAATAGGGATCTACTTCTTTAAGTATGATAAATCATAAAAATTTAGAGTATCCTTTTAACCAAGGCTACTCTTCTACTCCAAACACATCACTTCCTTGACTCTTGTTAAAATCTTTATTGTGTCATTGATTAATATTATTTAATTAATCTCCCCCCATTTTTAAAGAGGTGTTATTCACCATAGATTTCAATGTAACATTATTTTATTTTTCATTCATATATTCTTATATAATAACCTACATTCAATTTCCACTTATCTGAATCCCTATTTTTTCATTTCATTATCCTTCTATATTTTTCTAACCATATTATCACAAAATCCATCCTAATATTGTTATAACAAAGGTGTTATATTCTGATAGAATTATCATTAATTATATATATTTTAGACATTAAAAACTATGTCCTCCAAATACTAATTATGAATCCATAAATCAATTTTTTAATAGATTTGGTGCATTCATGGTCATGTATATACTTCATTTTTATTTTTTGTCAATTACTCAAGAAAATTTATCACTTAGTTATTAAATATTTCATGGAAATAGAATTTTATACCATCATGTGATGGATAATATTATATACACCCACCAACTCGAATAATAACCTCTAAACTATCATCTTTTTTCTTAATAGTGAATCTTTTTAGTGTTTTATTTGGGATTTACTGCTTTATAATGATCTTTATTTTTTTCTAAGGATTGTTTTAACATTTTTATATTTCTAATTTCATTTTATTTTTTTAATTTCTAACATTTTATCTTTTTCCAAATCCTTAAACATTCTTTTCACACTTGAATTTTTATAAATAACTAAAATGTTTTCAAAAAATTAAGTATCAATTTTCCTTGTTTATAAGGATCTTTTGTTCCTTATAACATCGAGGATTCGCCATTAACCTTAAATGACATGATGAAGTATTCTATGATACTGTTTATCTTATTTTGAACTACAATTCTTATTGATTGTGACTCATCCAGTTATTCTTATACTGTATCCAGTTTCTCCTATAGAACTCTCACTATATTATCATGATCAAAAATCATCAACATATTATTCCTAATATCATCAAATATTTTTTTTATTTCGTGAAATACACATTCATTTTAGAAGATATATTATTATTTTATTTCCCCATAATTAAATTTTAATTATTTAGTTTTTTTTTCATTCAAGAGAATCTTTTGGATTCCCTTTCAGTATCCATTATAACTCAGTTATATCTTTCCCATCATCACTAATTGATTAATCAAACCCTTTCTAAAATTTAAAAAAGAAATTCACATAATCTTATGAATAAATAATTAATGTTTTTCTTTTTTATTTATTGATCATTATGATTTCATTTTTCTACCAATATGCTTCTTCTTATATTTAACATTTTTATACATTTGAGGTTTCTCGTACTCCTTATCAGGTATATATTATTCAACCTTCTTCTTTAAAAACTCCTTAAAATTAATGATATATTTCATTTTATTTTATCACCATTTATTATTTCCCTTTCCTTTACATATACCCTTCCTAAATTCTTTTGATATTAGGGTAATAATTCATCTATTATCATTATCAACAACAACATCCTCAATTTCATAATCTCTTGATTCTTTTACCTATTCCTCTTTGATATTCATAATTCACATGGATTTAAAATCATTCTCATATTTAAATGTATTTTTAAAATATGTGGATTTTATAATTTCATATGCACTGAGAAAATTATGGAGTTTATGCCAGGAAAGATCTTCCCTAAAATCCAAGTTGAATCCTTGGGATAAAATATGTCAAGAAAATGACTCATACTTTTCATTTCAAAAGCAGTATCTTCCATATTCTAACAAAATCCATGAATTTTTCTCACTATAATATTAACATTGGATAATGTTTCATCAATATTATATTGATATACAATTTTTATATATTTGAATCTAAACCTCTAATATTATCACTCAAATTCAATTTAGTTTAATGATTCCTTCTTTAAAACTGCTAAACATGCCTCATATGTCATTAAATGTTTGAAAAATCAGTAATTTAGGGGAAACATTTTCTGATAGATACATTATGATAATATTTTCAAGATTTACATCCAACTACACATTTATCTTATTAGTGAGTATTATAGTGAATACAAATATAATAGTTGGAAAACTGAATGTGGTGGTATCATTAAACTATTATCCAATAGTTTTGAGTTTGTGTAACATCATAATCCTTATATTATTGTATTTTTTTCACATCTAATATATAGACTCCAAAACTATTAATGGAATTTTAAATCTCTATATCTCAGAATATTTTTTAATATATTAAAAGGAAAACTAGGATAATCTGATACCATCAATAATACCATATTCATGGTTTACTACTTAGGGGTGGGGGGAAGAAATTGTATTCTTTTATGAATTATTACATTTTAAATTCACACTCATGAACATGTCATTATTCTTGATCCACTAAATAATAACTAATAACCTCAACTCTATTATAGTAGTAAAACTGAAGTATCAACCCAAAATATTTAGAATGTGTTGTTGTAGATACCTAATTCTTTTGATGCTTGGTTATAGACCCCAAAAAATCTACTACTCTAAACATAATCAAAGAAAACTAATGAAAAATATCGTTATATCAAAATAGAGTCCCATTATGTTATTTCTTATACGCCTAACTCGTTATGCACCCTAATCAATGTTATTCTATACTAAAACTATTTTTATCTAACAGAATAATGAATTTTATTTGGTTTAAGTTTCATATATTTTATGGTGAGATAATATACCTCTTCAAGAATTCTAGATAAATTAGACTTCTCGTGCACAACCCTCGAGAACATAGAAAACTACATGAAGATTTATGGTCATGTTAAATCACGTGTATGATTATAAAAGATTTATATCCTTCTAAGTCTTATAAATTCTTGGGTCCAGTAATACTTATTCATCCTGAATAACTCCCTAACTAAAAATTATCATTCTTCTCTTCTTATCTCCGTGAAACTTTTGTGTACTGGGTCTCTCAATTCATATTTCTAAAGAATATTATCACTGGTTCTTATTTTTCTCTACATGAATATATGTATATATATTCAAATAATAGTATCAGGAATATTACTTTTATAAATTCATTTATATTATTTCATTTAATAAAAATAAAATCTTATCCTCAATATATCGATCATATTTTATCCTATAATAACTATTTTGATCTATTATATTTCATTTTTGACATTCTCAAAATTGGACGAAGACTGAACCAAATATTTTTAATCCATTATTTGAAATATCATGACAACATATTCACCAAATTTAAAGAAAAAAAAGGCAATCTCTCTTTAGGTGATATTAAAAATAGAAAAAATTTTATCTTCTAGGAAAAATGAAATATTCTTATTATTAAAGCAAAAAATCATGAATTAATGAACTTTTATGTGGCTCTTCTCTTTTTCGGCATAGTATTTAAAATTTTAATTTGAAAAAATTACCCCAACATTTTGTAACTCGACATTTTTCATAAGTGAATTATAATCTCAATGTGGCCATAAATATACCCCTAATAATACACTATGACTTGGAGGACTCTTCATTTAATTTATCTTTATAGAATGGGTATGGTTTTATTGGTTTAGAGATCATCTATTACATAGTATATTTTTTCTCAATAAATATCCTTTAATCTGAAACCTTTACCTCTAGTTTGATGCTTCAATTCCCATTATCTCGAATTTCTATCCATTTTATTGATAGTTATTTATAAATCATTAATACCATAGAAAAATAATCATATAAATAATATCTATTTTCATTATACATTTATTCAGAATAAATATTTTGGGTTTCTCCCCAATTATTGACCCTACATAAGTATTCAGGTGACCTTTACACAACTTCTAGTACCTATACCTATCTTCCAAATTTTTCTTATATAGCATTTAGAAAATTAATATTTCCCATGAAGTAGACATGGTTTATATAAGTTACCTTGATGCCAATCCTTGAAAATATTTACCTAGGTAATACATTATCTATATAGATGTTATAAAATGTTAGATCCCCTTTAAACAAAACATAATATAGATAGATAATTATACATATATAGGGTAAATACCTATTGAACCTTACGCTACCATTGAAATTATATGGTTTCCCTTAAATAGTTATTGGACTTCCTCATTAAATTTATAGTGTACTAAAATACCATTATATATCTAGTAAAAATAATAATTTACCTTTATTAACCCTATATAAACTTATTGTTATATATACTCGTGTGAAAAAATCAATCAAAATCATCTCAATAATTTCTCAATAAATCCTGAGGTCTTCAAACATTCACTATGTTTTATAGAAAATGTTTCAACAACCATTAAATCTTACCTTTGGATTTTATATCAGTGAAATAATTATCACAATAAAACTTTCCACTTTATCTTGGACCAGTTAAAAATAGTTCTTCAAGTTATGGCCTCAAATATTCTTTTTAAGAAAATACGAAAGAACCTAATCATAAAAATATCCATTATCTGTTGTTTAAAAAAATGAATGTTTGTTAAAATACCATTATTGATAAAAATGAAACTATAATACAAATGGGGAAAATATATATGTATAGAGACCCATATGGATGATAATCCAAAAATAATTCATTTCTTTAGTGAGGAATACATTTTTGATAAAAATGATGAATTAATTGTCGTTGCAAATCATTAACTAGAATTCTCATAATATTATCATGTGGAGTTTAAATAGTTCATTAGAATTTTAGTAAGAGTAAGTAATCATTAATGAGAGTAATTTTTTCCCAGCCAAGTTACACTTTAATGGTCAACTGAGTATCTATGTTGGTTGATGGTATTTGAAAATAAATATGATTGTCTTGGATATTATTAGAGTAACATGATTATCACATAGATATAGGTTTGACCATCCACTCAAATAATTGTATAATGATTCCTAGATAATATATATTCCATTAATCCAAGGAATGATTCTAAAATAATATTGAAAATGTCCAATATATTTAACTTTGTGAATATTTGTTATCAATAATTATAACACAAGTTTGAAATAAATGATTTTGGGGTCTTGGAGATTCTTATTTTTAGAAGTGAAAGTTTTCTACATTTATGTTATTATAGATAAATTAATTTTGAAAAAATTATAGGTTTTATGTTTTATTTTAAAGTAAGAGATATTTATCATTATTATGATAATCAGGAATCTTTATAAAAGATATTTTTTATTGAGATTGAATATAAGTTGTTCCAGAAAATACATTATTGAATTTAAATAGTGAATTAACTATTTAGGTCACAAATGGGATTTACTACGACATCAAGATTGTGGAAACTGATTTTTTATTTATCTAACATTACTATGTACTAATGTGGTTAGTTGAAGTAATGAAATTATCCTTCTGGTTTTAAATTGAAATTCTCTAAGATGATAATGGAATAGTTGGTATTCATGAAATTCACCATAATATATTCTAGGGTACTTCTAATTTGATATCAAATTTCAGTGACACCCCCACATCGTTAATGAATAAAATAATTTAATTAAATATGTATTAGTTATGATGTTTGGAATGATGTTAAATTATTTTTTGTTGTTCCTAATTAATATTTGTACCGAAGTAAACATGATGTTTACATTCTAGAGGGAGTTATTTAATAAGATAATATAAGAGAGTATGTGCCAAGGGAGTTTCACACATTACCACTAGAAGTAAATAATAGTGACATATGGTTGTATTTGAAACCATAAATACATTCTTTTGTATCCATTTATGAAAATGTACATCATCAATTTTCAACCTAGGTGTTTTACATATATGTAGGTAAAGATATTACATCCTGTCCCTATAGGAATGTAGTTGTTTCTCAGTATCGTAGTAGAAATGTTATTATATGTTGTTATTCTTTGTTCAATTTTTTCAATTTTTTTATAATTTTTATGTGACTTACAACATGAAAATTTGTTTTTTAATAATTAAATAAATTTATTTCTAATTCTGGAGACAAGATCTATAGATGGCTTTAGGTATATTTATAATGTTAATATTGTTTAATTGTATGAAATGAAATAAATGATTATTTTTTACTGAGCATTCAATTTCAAAACATGGTCATCAAAAATAATTTATAAATATTCTAAGACTCTACTATTTTTCTGGTATTTCTTATTACAAGACCATTTGGTTTGGTTTTATGGTTTATACAAATTTAAATAAAAAAGATGGTGGTCAATTAATGACTTTTGGTATCTTATAATGTAGTCTTGGACTCTCTTAATTATTTCTATCATGTCTATGAAATCCATACCAGAAACAATTTCAAATATACCTTTGATAAAGTATATTTACTAACGTAAATTCCAAAAGACTAATGTAGAGGTGAATTATTTTGTCTAACATTTGACAGAAATTATTATATAATATAAATATTAAATCCATAAGGGAATGTATTTTTTAATTTAACATAATTTATGATGGTGTTTGGGATAAGAGGAGGTGAACTATGTTTTCGTGACGGATTGTACCCTTTAAAAGGTCTACTTATATATTATCTAAGTATGAATTAAAACCCATGTTGTTTTATGTCATAGTGTTAATCCATATCAAAATGTTTAACATCCATGGGAATAAGGTATTAAAATTATATCCTAAAAAGAATGAATAACATGTATTTTAGGGGAATATGATCCAGGGTAATATATTTCTTTTTCTATTCATGTGATAAGGACAAAGGATATGGTTTTTCAATTCAAACATGCGAGACCAATATTGTTACTTTTGTGTTACACAAAAAGGACCAGTGTGCCTTTAATTTAATATCATGAGACTATGATCATTGTGGATAAATAAATAATAAATAATTTAAGTATAGGATTTAAATTTTAGCATCCCTTTTAGACTTATATTAAAAGATGAACAAGGATAAAAAAAAATAGGGATTGAATTGGAATGGTATCCCATTTGTACTTCCTACCCATAGGAAGAAAAATAAGGGGTTTTTGACCACAGGATCTGAGAAGACAATAAAGAAATCCCATGACTGGAATATTTGAGTTAATATTTGATGATTTAACAACAATATAATAATATAATGTTTAATTATATTATATTGGTTCCTTGACATATATTATTTCTAAATATATTAGGATCTCCAATAAATAAGGGAATACTAATGAGGTATTTTTTATAGGATTTGATATTTCCAATATCCAATGGGAAAAGATTTCAGTGGCCCTATAAATATGGGAAATGTACCAAATATAAATATATGACAATTTAAGTTCATATGAAATAGATGTAGTATTTTTAAAGGATGAAATTAGAATTAATTCTTCTACTAGGTTCATGAAAGACACTAGGGAAAAGTTCGAGTGCTTTACCTAGTTCGGTGGAAGGGGTTAGTTTTGATCCTTTTGAAAATATTGGGAGATGGATATAATAACATTTCTTCATTCTTACTTTTAAATATTCCTTATATAGGTCCTTCATATTAATCTATTTCATAATTTTTGTTAAATTTTATGTTTAATTTTTTTGTATAATACTCTAAAATGAATCATGTACCATTTTTTCTATCTTTTTACCATATGTATTGAATTATAAATCACATCAAAAATAATATGGTGTATTATATCTCTCAATATCCTCCTTATTTTTCCTTTTTTCTTAATCTATTAATATTTAGAGACTGAGGGTTCATTTATAGGATATATCATCTTGTGTACCCAACCTTCTGAGAGGAACACACAATTCCTAGACTAATAGAGGGTTCATGTTCAGTGTGTTGTTATGATAAGGGAGTTGGTGCACTAACTCTGATATGGGAATAAATATTTATATTATTATAAATGTTCTAAACAATTGATTAGTATATAGTAATGGGAGAAATATTTTGTATAGGGGTGAATGCACCAAACATTGTATAGGGGCATGGTATCATGAATTGTTACTTAGTTATAGATATAAACTTGGATAAGATTTTGCATATCATAACACATAGGGATTGGGAAATTGTGTTGGTTTGATGAAGGGAATAATCCCAATTTACCTAGGGTTCCAAAATATTACTCACTAAATCACCTGGCATTTATTTTTTTTTAAAACATTAAACTAAACATCATTGAAATAAAATGGGTGTAACTAACATTTCCTAGAAACCAATAATTCCTCAAAAACATAGAACTGGATCTAAAAACATTAAAATGAATAATTTTTATGGAGAATAAAATAAAGGGTATGAGTTCTATATTGAAAAATGTTGTGCCGATATCAATGAGGACAATAGGACGACTCTTGTAAGAGACGTTATCATGATATCTGATTATATACTCAAGTGAATACTCTATTCCGATATTGGATCACTATTTTTCAATGATTTTGGAATGACCCTACTTTCAAATTACATATAGTATATAAACAAGTCGGGATTTCCCTGGTCCAACATTCTCACTTTTCAATGGAAGAAATCAAATACTACCATTGTGTGTGTATTAGCTCTGGGATCAAAACACAATGATGGCATTTTAACCTTAACTTATATGGATTCCCATGTAGAGTTTGTTTCTAGTATGGTTCTCCCTAAAAAATAAAATAAATTCTGATAAATACCATTTCTAGTGACATATTCAACTGTATTTGAGTTAATTACATCAGTTTCTACCTTAGCAAGGTGAACACCATATATTGGGGGGTTGAGTTTTCAATGGACACACTCATAAATAATCAGACTCTTTTAAACTATATAAATGTAACACCCCAGGTAAATAAGGGATGTGACATTTTCATATTTATCCATATTTGTGAATAAAATATTAATATGACTTTAAAGGGGACGCTATGCTCGATGGCGTACCCAACACGCAACAACGAGTTTCTTGGGAATCTTACGTTGCACTCTAATAATAAAATAATATTATTTTAAATGGTAGTTAACATGTAGCCGTTGTAATGGCGGTAATGGATAGAAATAACTAAAATATGATTATATATGTTCTTAAATATTTTTACATTTGTACAATAAAAGATAAAGGCTTAAAATACGGAAAGAATTCAATTTTAGGCGTACATGCCCTAGTTTTCACTAAAGGTTCACTTATCACTTTTTGATGGAGAACCGTCATTAAATATAGTTTTGTTCACTCTTAAACATTCTTTTGGACCAAATAAAACTCTTATTAAGAATCGGGACATCAAAATTTACTTTGTGTAAATTTTTGGTATCTTTCCGATAAAGTTCATTTTTTTTAATGAATAGTGTAAAATGTTGTATTTTAATTCAAAACCACTTTTTAATCTAATTTATTTATATGATTAGATTATATTTTGAATTTGTTTTAAAGTTAAATTATAAAATATTTTTACCATTAAATCCAATAGTGGTCGTTGGAATCAATTTCACTTTGAAATCAGACTTAAACTAGTGTCAATCTTTTGATACTTATTGTTTCATAAAACACGCTATTTGTCATGACAGCGGGAATTAATTATTAAATTAATTAATGTGACTTATATGTTTTGAACTTTGTAAAACGGAATTTAATTTTGAATTCAGAATATCAAATATAGCTTAGGGTGAATTTTTGGGATTTTTCTGAAAAACTTCAATTTTTGATGAATAGTGAAACCACTAAGTGGTACTTATAAATACTGATTTTCCGTTTAAATGAAATTTTTCCATCATTGTGTTTTGATTTTCAAAAATCCGACATACATGGTTGTCATTAAGAAGTAAAATGTGGTTCAATGAGATTAAAATATTTTTTTGGTGAATAGTAACTTATTAAGTTTTTAATCGCGATTAGAGGTAATTAGTGTAGTTTAAGGTAAAAATGATATTATAAGAATGTGAAAACACCATGACACTTGTCCTACACCTATTTTTTGTATCATGGCCGACCAAGACAAGCCATGGGTCAACTTGGGGACCCCATTGATCCACTTTGGTTGGGAAATGACATAAATAACATTTTATTTAATGTAAAAGTAAAATTGACACAAACATGATATGTTTTACTAAAACAATTTTTAAGTGGGGTTATACAAGTCATATTTTTGATTATAAATATTAATTGGAAATCTAAAAGGATTTCCTACATCATATTATTTTTTTTTATAATTTTTAGACATTACATAAATTAAATTATTTATGACATAATAATGATGCAGCGATGACATCATTATTTGACGATTTAAATAAAATGGAAAGATAATGTAAAATCTATGAACTACACATGTCCAAAACTCATTGGATGAGTGTATTTCGAAGCCTTATCACCTTATCCACAAATTCTATCAATGTGGGACCTTTTGAAACCGAAACACATTTTCAAATAAAGTAATATTTCTTTACTTTCCAAAAGTGCCCCTCCTCTCCTCTTATAAAAGGCCCCCACCTCTACCTCATTTAAAACACTCCTCAAGCCTTTGTCTCGGCCAACCCCTGCCCATTTACTCTCTCCACATCCCTCTCCTCATCCTAGAGGATTCCCTTTGGGCAGAATCCTTTCAAAGCAAGCCTTTAGGCTCAAATCAAAAGGAGTTACACTTTTAAAGGTAATTCATTCTCTCATGTTCATTTGTTTTATCTTGCTTCTCTAACCCCCTAAACTATTTTTATTTACTTATTTTGTAACAACACCAGTATCTTAAATATACTAGGATGTTTTTATAAGATTTATTCGAGCTACACTCTCACAAAACTACATCAAATGGTTAAAGAATATACGGTTTCCGTGGATGGTGAAATTCTGCCTCCCGAAACGATGATTGTTCAATACTCATTTAACACCTTCAAAGGTGGCCATTATGATGTCACTATTTTTATATATGATATATAATATGTTTATGTTTTATTTATAATTCTGTATTTTTCATTTTTTTCGTAACTTTATGGCTTCCATTATGGGTATACGCGATATCTTCATTTAAGGAAGTGCGGACTACCGCCCCCTCAAAGTGATTTGATTCGTTAAATACCATATGTGGGATGTATAAAGGATGGAAATATGATATTATATATTATATTATACTGTAATTATAATATACCTTTATATCATTATTATTCCATTCTATAAAATACGAAATAGAAATGAAAGTAGCGTTCATGCGTACGTACGACTTACCGTCTCCATGAACGGTGCATTTCATTTTTTACCTCTAAATGATTATGTAATGTTATAAATGCATGAATGTAATGGATATATATGACATATATGATATCTACATAATGAATAAAATTCTGGATATAATAAACTTTTGGCCACATGAACAACATGTAATTGTAAGAAGTCCACTTTCGACTTAAGAACCAAATATCGGCAAAACAAATATTATTAACTTAAATGATTACATAATGTTTATGACATGGTAATAAGTGGTGTAAAAGTAATAATGAACTTGAAAAAGGTTCTTAAGGAATTAGAAATTAACTCAAGTTTATTATTCCGGAGATTAAGGAACGATCGAGTCAAGTCGGACCCGAGGTAAGGGATCCTACTCCTCTCTTTCTTTTTAAGTATACACTTTTATGTCATTCCTTTTAAAGCTCATATTTCTTGTTATTGGGATGATATTTTATATTACAATTACTGTAATTTTTATGTTCATGTGATTAGAGACCCTATTCTCTCTCATCAATCCATTTTGGAAGTTTTATGTGGCGTCGTCAGGCTGCCGAGTTTTCGTAAGGGATTTTTCATCTCACTTTTATTCCCGTGAGATTTATGCTACATTCGCCACAAATTCCATTGAGTGGTGTATGTACTGCCCATTATTCTACTCTTTGTGTAATATACTTTCATTTATGAGTATTTACATCAATGACCTATTGTCTTTCTTTCATGGGGTGTATGTTTTGAAAGATACCCAAGTCGGTAAGGGAACCTTTCACCCTCCTCTTTTTTAAAAGACTTCTTTTATTGGGTCTTTTAATTTACATATTTTTATGTTGGGATATGTTCTCATACATTCTTATTGATGTAAATTTTATGTCCAAGTGATGAGATACACTTTTTATCTCTCATCAACTCATTTTTGATGTGATGCCGTTAGGCTGTCAAGGGAACTTTTTAACCCAATTTCGATTTCTTTGGGTTCAACTTGTAGTCATTGAATATGTCATCCATTGAATATGTGTGATTGACCTTTTATTGTTTTACACTTAATATCTACTTATATTGGGTGTATATATATTTTTCACACATATTTTTGAGATTTATTTGTCCTTAATTTAAGGATACCTTCTTTATAAGGGATTTCATCACATTTGACATTTCTATTGAGGGTTCATTGTTGTTATGCACCAATTCACTCTTATATGGTGTATATACTGTCCTTTGGAGTATTATATCATGAATCCTTTTATTCTCATGATATTATAAATTTATGACTAAATGTTATTCCTCGATTATTGTATTCAAGTGTCTCTAATTTTGGTAAAACCCCTTTAACCAAAATATCGTTTTAAATGTTTTAATTATTTGTTCTTATTAATATCCATGTTTTAAAAATGGTTTAAAGGATTTATTTATATGGATATTAATGGTTTAAAATTCTAAAAGCTTCAAGGTGGTATGGGACACTTTGATTCAAAAAATCTCTTTATTAAATGTTTTAAATGGTTTTGGAAATGGTTTCTTTTTGAATGGATTCATTATTTCAATATCCTAAAATGTTATATTGTGATTGAAATGTGGAAATGTTATGTTTCCTTTATTAATGTTTATGTGATACGATTATGTTATGGTTCTTGGGCATTTTTATGAAGAACGGGTGGTTCCGTGATAAACTAAGGGCAGTTGAGCCCGATATAGCTCTCCAATGCATTGGGTAACGCGAAGGAGTGAAACGTTAAGGTTTCTCCAAAGAGATTTAGGGAATATACTGTGATGGGTATTCCAAACATAACCAAGAGGGTTACCCCCTACTTAATAATGTTATGAATGCCTCAAGTTACCTTTATGTCTTATGTTTTCTATGATTTATTCATGGTTTGATGAGGTATGTTAAAGTGCCTATGTTTTATGGGTAAAGTATGATTTCATTCTCATGTATATATGAACTCATGTTTCCTTTCCATATATTTTATAACCCTTACTGAGCTTTTTATGCTCATCCCATGTTTTTGAAATGTTTTTCACAGGTCAAGGGAAAGGTACATGATGTGATGATAGTGTCAAGGATGTGTCAAGAAAGAATCCGTGTTATATTTTAAATATGTTTCCGTGATGGGAAGAATGAATACTGTCTTTTATGTAACCACTTTGTTTAAATGTGGAATGTAATGCAAGTTTCATGATCTAATTCTCTAAAACTCTAAACCTGAAAAGATCCTCAATGTTTAATCTTGTAATAACTCAAGATTAAGTAAGGTTTAAGGCTGGGGCCTTATAATAAATATCTTCCTTAATAAAGGATATGATAGAAACCTTTGTTCACAACATTTAGAATCACATGTTCATGACTTAATACATCCAATGTTCATTTCATAAGTAAACATATGCTCATCACATAAGGCATCCTAGGGACATTTTCCTGGGAAACTCAAGATCCTCACTAGAGGCTACCCATTCTTGTCATATGTGCAATAATCTTATTTCCACACAAGGAAATGTTGTATAATAACATAAGTATTCCCAAACACATCACTAGAGAAATATTCTTCTTATAACCTAAGGAAATAATCTTAGGCTCATCGCATATGGGAGGAATGAAGAGGTCCCATGCTCAGCACATAGGAATTATTTTTCCATCACATAAGGAATATCATTTTCATTACATGAGGAATTAACTTTGTATTTTCAACTAAATAAAGGGTATAGTGATCCTAATCTTATTATGTAGGATTATTATTCTTGTCACATAATGAATCTCAATATCATCACATGAGGAAACATCTTAGTATCCTCACCAAAGTATAAGGGAAAAAAGATCATATTCACATCACATATACTTCCTGGTATTTTTATCTAAGGTTTCATAAGCTAGTCACATTGTGTTACTTTTATTATGTATCATGTGTTCCCAATACACTGTTCATGTAGTGGTGGATCATAATTTTCGACTGTATTGGGGATGGTGCAATATATACTCATTGTGTATGGGAATATAATAGGTTTAAGGTTTTTTTGGGGAAGATCCCACATATGTTCATCATGTTTGGGTATGATAAATGATTAGTTTATAGTGGTATAATATCTCATAATATCATTAAATATTGATTAGTTAAAGGCTTAATGTCAACTATAAATGTGTCTTATATACTCTAGTCACATATTTGGCTGGGAATAATTTAACATCATTTTTGGTAAAAAAAAGTAAAGCGAGGAATTTAGGATGATGTAGTGAGAGGTTTACACTACTAATGAAAGATGTATAGGAATTGGGACTTCATTCATCTAAGGTGTAATGAAAGGTTAATGAGGGTTCTCTTTTGGAGATATTAAGTTCACCTCAATCACATCATAAGAATCATCCTATTGGATAGGGGAAACATGGTTATTAGGAATCTGGGATTGAACCTCATATACACATATTGTAAATCTCATTTTGGATAGGAATAAAAACCCAAAATGTTTGGGTGTATATTTTAATGACATGTAATAGGAATATACTATGTAGTTTATCATCATGTGGTGAAAATGGTTGTTCACAGAAGGAGAGGAATCATTGGATATTTTTGGGATTATGCATTGGGTTTCCTAATAAGTGAATGTAATATAATGTTCAATAGATCAGGCATATCATTCTCATCTAAAAGGTCATCCTCAATTCATTACATAAGGGATCCCATGGTCATCACATAGGGTATTATTTTCAACATCTTACTCTAAAGATATTTCCTATAGTTTAACTTCATTAAAAAATTCCATTTTAAATAGTTTAAAATCTTGTACTAATGATGTTGTTTACATTTTACCATAATTAAATAAAGACATTGTCTTTTTAAAATAAGGAATCAATGATATATTATTTGAGGAATTTTTATTTAAATTCCAATCATAATTAAGATGAATTAGGAGTAGGATATGGGGAACTTTCATATGGAAAATGATTGATAGGGTGGGAAGTATCCATTCATGATTCCATGGTTAAAGCTTACACATCCACTATGAAGTGTTCACTAAAAATAAATAGGCATGAACCCTTACAATTTCTAGCTACATATATAAGTCCAAAAGTGAAATTATATATGATTAGTAGCATGAGGCAAGTATACTTTACAACCTATGATTGGTGTAAAGGATACTATCATAATCTTCCATTAAACTAGTCATGTGTATGTTTTTTCCCTAATCTCATCCTTTTCTAGCGGATGTGGAGCATAGGAGAACACAACATTCATAAAAAATATATTTAAAAAGGGACATATATACAGGGCCACCGATATGGTTTTCAAAAAATTATAGAGTATCATAAAGCATAAATACAAGGGGATATCACATAAGTGTTATCCCAGTATGTCCACATTATAGGTTTTGTGAACGATATAGATATCATGAAGCCTATAGATATACTTTTATTAATCCTCAAGTGTTACAAATTTTCTTCTTTGATGATAATTGTGAAACATAATCCCAATTCGAGGATAATTATAGGGACTCATATTAGTAAATTCTTGAATGATACTCACCTATAGGTATCCATAGGGCCACATGTTTATGAAAATTAAAGTTTGGGAGTTGAGATATTTGGATAGAAGTCCAAATGAAAGGGGTTTACTAAAGTGAGGGGATGACGAGGTATTTATTGATAACATTCTCATAAGGGTACGGGTTTCATGAAATATTTTCGTGATTTTCAAGGTATGAGTCACATGGATTTTTGATATTTTTGTGGATATCCCCCTACACATGAAAATTGTGATGTTCCCAAAACTCTAAAAAGGATTTGTGGAAAAGAGATTTTTCTGAATGGTTGTGTTTTCCAAAATCTAATTATTTTACCCAAGATATTATCCAACCATCCCTAAGTAGTTTTACTGGTCACTGTGTCTTTAAATTACTTCATTAAATTGATATTAAATTTTAAAAAATTCCCCATTTTCATAATTATCGCTAGTTGGTAAAATGAGGATCAAATTTTGATGAAAAAATACAGAATATGAAATGGTATGGTCAAGAGGTTCATTAGATTCAGGTCCACCAATCAGTTATAAATACTATAGGGGTACATAGGGGAACACGATTAACTTGTGAATGATTTATTTTTTCTAAATATTTTTAAAACACATCCTTTCATGGACATCATATAGCCTAAATCCTTAGATTTTATAAACTTTCACTTGTATGAGAATAGTTCTCTATGAAAGAATCATGTTAGTAAGTGGATTGAGGTTTATATTTCCTGACCTCCATGAATCAGGGAGTTTTGTGAAATAAAATTTATAAATTTTGAAATAACACACTAAATGGTCCCAATATCCATATATTAAACTTCTTGTGGGTAGTATATGCTTTAGAATCCTTAAATCAAAATATGAATTAGATCACTACCAAGAAATGATATCCTGATTGAGTTTTTATAATGGAAATGAATACAATATTCATTGCAAAACAGGATACTGTAGTATGGATTTGGGATAGTGTATAATTTCTTGATCCAATTAACTAATCATGATACACCAATTTATTGGTTTAGAATATCTCTAGGTTATGTGATATGGAACTGTTTCAAAACATATTGTTCCATAAGTGACCAAAAAAATGTAATGGATCATAAATTTTGGATGCTAATTAATATAATTAGTGAGTAAGAACTAGATTATGAGATTTATCCAACATAGTATATGATATTTATAAAAAAAGATCCTAGAAACCCATCATTAGGGATGGTTATATGAATAAGATAATACATCATAGGAAACATCATGGATGCATTTCCATAGGTGTATTGGGTTCACATGACACATGGAGTGTTTTAAATTGGCCTCAAAATAGATGGGTGTAAAAAAGATATATATACCTTCTAGTTTCACATCTACCATTAGTAAAACAAATTACCAAAAATATTGAATTGGCGGTCCATAGACACAGACTAATTTCTTTTTCACTATAGAGAAATCGAAATTACTTTTTGGGATCTCTTACACACAGACTATATTCACTTCTAAGGGGTGATGGATAATGAATTCCTCTGGGAATAGAACAACTGGGAGGATTGTGAATAGGAAATGGTTCTTATGAAGGCATGTAAAGTCATTATTTTCTAAAATCTTAATTATAATGATGGTATTTAAATAGGTAGGCTATTCAAGTAGTAGTTCGGAGTTTTCATGAAAAATTATTATAAATGGATTCCAGGATGACATAGGAAATGTTATAATACCCAAAAATATTAATATGAGATCTTATTGAGTGATATTGGTAAAGGGGTTATAACAATATTGTGGCTACAACCTACAGTTTTTTATTTCATAGGTTAGGATGAAAATATTCATTACATCATTGTTGATTGGATGGTGGATTCTAGTCTGGGATGCTTATATGGGGGTTCAGACACGAACCATCATTATAGAGGTAGTTCTATAAAAATAAATGTTCATAAAATTGTATTTTCTAGTACTATACAATTTTTCCATGAATCTAAAGATAATTATAATAAGAAAGAGCTATTTCTTTTGTGAATTCTATTTCAACTTTTCTATGGATGG
The DNA here is from genome assembly GCA_963277665.1 of Viscum album. Taxonomy (NCBI): domain Eukaryota; kingdom Viridiplantae; phylum Streptophyta; class Magnoliopsida; order Santalales; family Viscaceae; genus Viscum; species Viscum album. The sequence goes on along the minus strand of OY728159.1, from coordinate 1,139,323,232 downwards.
ATAACTGTGCATTTTATGGCTTATGAATTTCCAAGCCCCATTATATCTATATATTCACACTTTTTGACAATATCTATTTAATTTTTCTAGGATTATGCTTTATCAGATTGATCAGAATGTGGTTATGGACAAACCTAGAGTGGTTGATCTGTTGAACACCCATCATTTCCCATCTCTAACTATGGTGATCATTGACAATGACAAATGGTTATCCAATAACATATTGTACTTGTTGGAATTCATATGTGCGGTATTGGGGGAACTAGTGACAATATGGTTATCTGCGATCCATATACACTCTATTCATTTTCTTAGTAGTTGTTCTGCCTATTTAATCTCACACAAGGAGTGTATACTAGAGTAATAATTGATAGAAATATAATTCCTCTTTGATAACTATAGTATTTTTTCCATGAATATAATGAGGAGTGGATTGATCTTCCACACTCTAATATCTAATTGGCCTAATGATGATTTATAATCAAAGAGGGTTGGAATCAAATATTAGGGAGGTTTTTTTAAAAACTAGTGACTTTATTGAAATCAATGGTGAAGGCCCATGATTAATGAGTAAGAAGGAATATTGTACCTTCTAGAGTGTGTAAAACTAGGAAGAGAAGTTGTGAAGATAGTTGTAGTGGAGAAGGTGACACAATGATATCCCATGACTTATTAAGTTTGTACCTATGGTGAATCTAGTAGTTTTCTACTTCTATTAAAGTGAGTTTTGGAGTCCAATTATTCTTTATAGTGGTTTCAACAAAACTATGAGTATCTATATGAAGACACATATGCCGTACGATGGGGATAATGGAATATGAGTTCTTCTCTATTGATTGGTTAAGATAAGAAAACATGTAGAGGTTTATTTTCAAGTAGTGAGTACGGATCCAATTATATGGTGATGGTATAACCCTTTATGGTACCAAAAAATCAATATTATAGTTTTTGTAATCTTAGAAAAATTCAATTTAGTACATCACTAACTAATAGAGGGTGATATACTCATGATGTCAGGGGAAACCACTAATTGAATGGGTATAGATATTTTAAAACATCCCATCCCTCAAAGGATTGATAAAACTCATGTAGCATAAGAGTGTTATATGATGAGGAGTCATATGAGAGTTCAATGAACTAGGTGTCATAAAATAAAGGAGAGTTGACTCCTCAAATCAGTGACATAGAATTTCTTATTCCTACTGACGTTCACTCTTGAGCATTGTAGACTAATTATTATTATTAGGACTTGGTATTTTCTACCATAATTTCAATGATTTTTGAAGGAATAAAAATGGAAAATGGAAATGGATATCATGGGTGAAACTCTGGAGTTCTAAAACTGACCTAGAATTGACGAAAAAATCATCGGTGGCCAAGAAGATGGAGTTTTAACACTCTCTATAGTCACCTATAATCTTCCACCGACTGGTATGACATAGCTCTAAGATGAGGTTATGTTTAAGGAACCATAGGTCCTAAATGGTAACCATCAATACTCCTCATTACATTTAGTGCTACATATTTTAGTACATTATGTTGACTTGTTTCCCCTCTTACAGTATAGTCAATACACCCAACTGTGGAGTTTCTTGTAGAAAACACTAACCCTCTAACTACTGTGAAGGTGACCTCACAAGTGGAAAATATTTCAATATCTTTAAAATATTAATTAATTGTTATTGTATTGAATGATATTATAAATATACTAGTGGTTGTAGGTGGGAAATTTATTTTGTAAGGAGAATCTATCATAGAATTTTTTTGAGTATTTAACATCGTTATCTCCATATCATTAAAGGGGTCCCTTATCAAAATTATATTTCTCCTTTATCTTAGTTTGAAAATATATAAATAATTTATTTTATTATAGTGTTCCCTATTTTCGGATAACTATCACATGTGATGGTTCCAAATAATAAGGATCCTAATGTAGGAATAGAAGATGTTGAAGTTTCACTTGTGTAATGACCATTGGTGAGGTGCAGTTGATGAGCATGTTTTTGAGGTTTTAGACCCAATGAAATCTATTGAGATCCTCAGCCAAATAAAATCTTCTATAGATGATGTGTTGAGTGGGATATCACTATATTTTGTTGAATATGAATATGATACATTTTCTAGAGAATTGGATACTTTAGATGAAATTAGTATGTGGGAACAAGTTGAGTTGACACCCTTCATAGGGTAAGATGAAGAGTTGATGCCCCTTGTTGATGAAGGGATAGAACAAGAAACTATTATAAAGGGAGAATATAAATATTTATACCACAACATGGGTATAGACATCACCCCCTTTTACTATGGTTGATCTAGGTTTCGAGTTTTAAGAGGCCTTTCATAATTATTAACATACTCTAGAAGAAATGGTTGACTGAATTTTTGAGGTGATTGAAGAGAACCAAGTCACTCATCGTATGGCATGGATGATTATTTAAAACATCCCCACTTATACAAATTTTTGTTAGTTGATGGGATGCACGAGATCCCTTCATCACTATATTGGAATCTTGGGGCTGAGGGGGTTGACTATTGTGAGCTTCACATAGTGAATCAAGACTTCTATGTAATTATGGTGAACCTAGAGTGGAGAGTGTTTGACACCACTACGCATGATTTTATCTAAAAGGGATCCAAATCCCCTATATTTTGCATGTATAAGAACAAATAACTTATAGAGGTGTCACAATAGTAATAGGAAATCATCTCTATCAATGGAAGGGCCCTGCATTACCAGGATATACAACTAATATAGCCTAATTATAATGAAACTCAGGTAGAATACCAACTAGATTAGTATGATGTGGTGAATTAAAAGTAACATTAATTGGTGGAAGAGGTTTTCTCTTTGGTTAATGATGAGTTTGAGGGTATATCTAAGAGGTGACAATCTAGTAAATAAACTACATTGTGACTAATGAGCTTGAACAATCCACAAATCATGTAGACCCATATATAAAATATATTTTTTCTTCTTTCAATAAAGGAGAATCTCTAGCATAGGGACGACCATCCACTTTTTTCCTAAGGAATAAAATTCTAAATTATTAGAATCACCCATGTGATCTTTCCACATCTCAATAACATAAATGAAACTACCAACATGTAATTCATAATCCCACATGAGCGATGACCGGTGTGAGAAACACTATATAAATAAAATATCACATAATTATATAAAAGTTATAGGTAGGGGATATGGTTCATGATAAAAATATTTCATCGATCACCAATGTAAACCCCAAGAATTCAGAGAACTAGATTGGTGTCATTCATTAATTTTTATTATCCCAATAATGTGATTGATTCTTAAGGTGAAAATTAGAAGGGTGTTGCAATTACATAGAAGAAAATGTAATATGGATATGGATAAATTGTTACACTAAGATTCTACATCGATGGATATACCAGAATATTGGTTTTGTATTAATTTCATGTACATTTGGGTCACAGATTCTACCATACTCTTAAGTATAATCTTCCAAAACATGTGTCATAGACATGAGGATGGACTTTTCGATGTTGTTTCATCACATTAGAGGAGTCTTTTTAGAGACAATAGGTGGATCCTACAAGGAAAAACTCTATATAGAAGGTGGTCCTATGGTGAAATGTGTCATCACCACAAGGGATATTGTTTGGTAATTATTATGGACATCGATAAAAATCATTACGTAAATTTTTTTTGATGGAAAAATGACATGTTCAAAAAAAATAGCATGTGTTAGGATTATTCCACCATGAAAAAATCATATTCATAGATTGTATCAATTATATGGGGGATATTGGCTAGTGCGTAAAATTCATATGATATCTAGATGAGGATTATGAGAATCAGATTACATCATTCTATAGGGATGAGATCAAGGGTGATCCTAAGGCTACATATTTTATAGTCACATGATTTTAACTATGAGTTTTCTTTTTAAGGTCATGCATCCATGAAAAATTACACCATGTTTAGTGTGATAATTTGTAGACCATTGAAGGTTAGATACTAGTATTGGTAGGCCCAAAATAGCACATATGTTAATGTAAAGAGACTAAAGGGGGCCAAATGTTAACATTGATTCTCCCATCAATTGGAGAGAGTTTGTGAGATGGAATATGATTTGGGGCCTTCGTATCACTTCATATCTCATGAAATTGGTAATCAATATGTAAAACTTTCTATATTATTGGTTCTTTGGTATAAGACTAATAATGAATGTGGAGTGTGGTTGGATACGCACACAATATTGGAGGTTCCCTCTCTTGAAATAACCAATATATATGGACATATAATCCAATTTAATTTCATAAAATGATGACATTAAACACATATTTTAACAATGTATGGTATGTATGAAAAAGAGGAATCACTATTGAATTAACAAGTAAATTTTTTTAGAACCCATAAGCTGATGTGACAGATGATAGATATGATAAATAAATGGATATGGATGGATATTTGGGTTGACTGAGATTTCTAATGAGATGAATGGGACAATATTATTCTAATGTTTCTTAAGATAATTGAATCCATGAAATGGGAGGACTTCAAGGGTGAGATGAAAATAATTCATTCAACAATAACAATATAACAAAAAATAAAAAATAAAAAAAGGTAACATGAGGGTAATAGGACATAAATCATGTAAATATGTGTGATTAAAGGTAAATTATGCCTTCCAAAAAAATACCTTGGGAGGTGACATGTAGGTTGGGGATGACTATTCACTTCATATTAAACATCCCATAAAAAAAAATATTGTCAGTGATGGAGGAAAAATAGGGGTTGATTATTGACCATTTCGTCAAATCACAGACCTCCACTTATTTTTATAAAGATTCATATAGAGTGTGTTTTATAAATTGGTTTTAAGTCATTGGATCATTTTTTTTCATATTCAAAGTGGATTATATTTATAAATGAATGTATTATAAAGAAATTAAAACTCATTGGACACATAGTGTGTAGGTGATATAGATGTGCAATGGGATGTCCAAACATCGTTGGGTAACACTGTTGTGTATTTGAAATGTAGAAAAGGGTGCACCAATATTGAGGGATTATTGGACGTACAAATCATATAGGGAAAATATTCAACCACATAATGGGGTGGATCTTCATTTTCTAATATTCTATAGAGTTTATGGTTATCTACCTTAGACTATGGGGTACTACTATTTTAACTTCATGTATCTTATACAGGGTGTAAAAATAGCTAGCATTTTGAAATTTAACTAAAATTACTTGAATTTTTTGTATTTTTCTATACAATACCAGGGAGGCTCTAATATTTATAGTTATAAAATTTAGATTGGATGTAGAAAAGAAGAAAAAAATTCTAAATTTTTCATAGACTAGTGAACCCAAAGAGCACATCCATGATCTTATTAGGGGTAAATTTAAATCCACAGAATCTTTATGATTTTTATGTTTCGTATCTATATTTTTCACAATTCATAATAAGGTACAACATGGTGATTGATGGATTGGGATTTTTCAAATTCACCATTTATGGGGTTTCACACTAATTATCAATTTTTATTCTGACATAGGGTAGCTCAGAGTCATGCTTGTCTAATAATTGAGGGCTAAAGCTTTATGGTCATGTATATTTGACCTAAAGGATAATGTGTATTAAGGTTAAGAAATAATGAATAATAGTGTGACACCATTTTATAGTCCTATATCTAGATCCCATGGTCAATATGTTCTTATATCTAGATGGAAATATCATACCCAATATGAATATCAACCCACATTATATTGTTAAAAAACCTCTGAACAAATATATTTAGAAAACTTTTATGATGATTGGAAGAATGTAAAAAGAATTTATATATAACAAAGTCAATGTAAACCCCATTGTGAATTAGAGAGACAAAATATTGTTTCAAATGACCCCAAGGAAAAGATAAATCAATTAATGGTAATAAATTTTGGAACATAGTGGAGTAAGAGTTTTGGTTCATTAATCACATAAAAACTACATCTGGGTGTCATTCCACTCATACATTCTAGTGGGTAATGAGACCTAGAGATTATGTGTAATGTAAAAAAGAATGAATAGGTGATGGAAGATATAATATTGGTGTTGATATAGGATATACATGTAGTACTATGTATCCCATGGAGTGAGAATCAACACACATGTATTTCTTAGTTTCACAAGACTTCTGCAATGATGTGATTCATATATAGATTAGGGGAAATGAGTGAATGAGTGATCTTTTGATAAGGGTGGATAAATCCAAATAGAGATTTGAAAAATCCCTCTCAGTAGAGGAAATGGAATCATGGGAAAAGACCTCATGGCTCTGACCATAAAGAGAGTTCCAGGAATAACTACAAATCTCATGGTGAAATAATTATGTCACATATAGATATATAATGTTATATGGGATGGAACCAATGGAAAATGGGGAGAATCATCTTTGGTAAGTACCTAATCCACCACACAGTTTTTAGTCATGTGATATGGACTATTCCATATAGTTTAACATCATATGGTTATAATGCTTAACCCATACTCTAATGTCATATAGTGACAATAAGAAATTGTTTTTATAATGTTTGTGTACATATAGATGTGATTGACTATGATGGGTGATGTGGTCTTTGTAACATTGTGTGATACATAAATCCAACATAAAGTGGAGTCCAAAGGGATCAATCATCAAAATATAACATCGTGAAGGGATGAAAAACGATTCTTGGAATATGGGTGAGTCACTCTATATATCGCATGGAAAAGGAAGAAACCTTATGTGATTTGGATAGAATTATACATGAACAAAGAGACCCTCGAAAATTAGAAAGTGTATGTTCAATTTATTTTTGTTCATCTAGGATGAGGGATTTCACACACCTTATATGATTTATTAAATATTAGATCTTTTCCACTAAAACCCCTAATCCCACATGATCCATGTTTGTTTTAGGAATAAAAGGTTTTCAAAACGATTAATCCTGTAACATGGGAGAATATGATTGTGGAAGATGGCTATGCATTAATGTCATGTTGTCTGATATATGAGAAAAGTCACAAAGAAGATGACCAGGGGTGAATCTACTAGTACATAATTCTCTAATAGCCTGAGAAAATTCCTGATAGGAGAATATCAACGTTTTTTATAATAAAATTTAACATAGGAGGATATATGTGAGGTAAATAAATATTTCTAGTATCTCAATCATGTGGTAAAAAATGAATGGTGGATAACTGTTGACTATGTTTATCGAACACATTTTGCTCCACCACATTATCATGGTCAAAGGAAACTAACATTGGAGTTATGTTCTAACCACAACTTCAAAATACATGAATTTTCATGTTAATTCTAAAATCCCTTAGGGGAATTTACCATGGATTGGAGGTTGGAATTTAGAGACCTATTTCATAATTTTATGTGATCGTGATCAGATATTGAGAATTTTTGGAATCCAAATCATGAAAAGTGTATTGTTTAAAGGTGAAATGATGTATATTTATGATTTGAGTAAATTTCTATATGGGTTACAACATCTTGAATTTGATAAAATTTAAGTGGCATGTCAGAATGAGAGATTTAAAATCACCTTTTAAAATTATCATCTTCCCTGAGTCATGTAAGATAAAAACACATAATGGGAGGGAATTTTTTGTAACTACTAGATAGGGTTTAAACATAATGATGGAAACTATTAATTGGAAAAAAAATATTCATCCCAAGGTATTATGTGTAGTGGGGATCTATAAGAATTAGTTCTTGGAAATTATGCATTAGAATACTGACCCCATTAATAGGGGAATTGCCTTATCTCGTAAGGAATATTATCTAATTTCATAATTTAATAGTCCAAGAGTATGAAATTATATTTGTAATTTAAGGTAATTATGTTTTGACCAATGTTGTTATTATTTTTTAAATAGTATCCATAATGTTGGACACACTATATAATATCATATCATAAGAATTTTATGCCACAAATTGTAGATATATCCGATGAGGACCCATTCTAAACAGTTTGTATTTATAATGAATTTACTTATGCTATAAAAGTTTATGGAATTCATCTTAGACATAAATGTTTCCCTTTAGGGTCATTTATCCTATACTATGAACATGATTTTTTTCATCATAAACAAACACAATGGTTCTATTTCGTTTAAATTCATGATGTTCGAACAATGATGAAATGAATATTTGGGTCACATATCTCATAATAATGTTAACCGATGTGAAATCATGGAATGTAATTCTTGAGAAATTATTTATTAGAGGTGAATATGATTTTCTCCCCACCTATTATGATTAATTATTACATGCCATTGAAATAAATCTTGTAGGTAGTGAAGAGACTTTCCCACATGGGTTATAACTTGGGTGTTTTTATTCCTGGTATCATTAGAATTATAAAAACCTATACTAAATCACTTTTAAGGAAGGGGAAAAGGTTAACATTTATATTATATTCTTAGGACCTAAGGTTATGATAGAAAATTAGTTGTGAAACTCCTACAACATGTCCTCATTGAAGGAATATAGTTTTACTAGATAAAAAAGGATCTCTTATCTAATATTTTTGTCTAATATATGGTCATTCAAAAACAAAAATGCTAAAACATTCTGGGTATCCCTTATTTTTTTCCACAAAGTAGAGTGTAAGGAGTCAGCTAGGTGGAAGCCTGAGTCTTTATCTTATATTCCCACTAATCATTAGAGAAATTTTTTCCCATGTTTTCTTACACTAATTAACTTTATTCTATAGAAATATATAGTGGTTTTTATTGAATGTATTGATCTTTCCATTTTATTTCATATTTTAATATGATGTTTCTTTGGACCAACTTCTATAAATGGCATAAAATTTCTTAATATTGGAGGCTTGGAATTTGGTTATACTATTCATTAGAATGGTGTGAAGGATCCCTCTCTAATGAATGATGTGGGACCGCATGATCTCAAGCATGGATTTGGTCATGACCTCTTTATAAGTAATTCCATTACCATGATTTGTAATGAAGTAAGTAGTAGAAAGGATAAATGTATACAATCAGGCTATTTCACAAATTTAGGGACCCATAACATCCAATATCCACATAGAAATTGAGATGAATATATTATTACTTGGTGAAAATTGGTTGATGATGATAAAAGAAGGAATCATATTTCATTATTGAAACGTTTTATACAATTTCTCAGAGTCATGAACAGTAGTTGGATAAAATTTTACACACCATTAGATTTGTACATAGTCCCTTAATCATAGTTGGTGACTCAATAACATTTTCTTATGTAATTTTTTTTATATCTCATTTCTATTTACAAATTTTAGTTTAGTTTTTTTGGTTTCTTCGTTGTTTTCTAATTTACACACTTGTAAATATATAGTGTGTATAGGATAGAACACCTGATACAAGGATATTATTGCACACCACTAGTTATGTTCACTGAATACCATGATGAGTCCACTATGTACAATACATCAAGTTTAAAAGGGTGGTTACAACAAGTATATGGATAGAATGACTCATATTATTTTGAATACAATGAATTCCATAAACAGTATATGAATAAAACATATTACCAATCTAGTGGAGGATACTTTTATTATCAAGAATACCAAAGAAGATACACAAATGAGATATAGCTATAAATATAATATCACATTCATGCACCTCAAGAGCTAAATTAACAAAACTAATTAACAGAATTTCTCCAAAATGTTATTGGTATTTTTTGTTGGAGGATGGATGTTCAATATTTATAACTAAAGTAATAAGTAAAAGTAACCATTCAATTTGAATTCAATATTATAACATTAAATTTCATTGTGTGTAATTTGTTTTTACAATTTTATATTGGAAAATAAAACGGGGGAGAAGTGGGAAAAGTTAAATAAGTTGAATAAATGGATAAATGAGTTTGAAAATAAATATAAGATCAAGGAAAAAGGGGAGAATATGTGGTGGATGTTAAAATATATAGAAAATAAAAACCTTAAACTACCAAAGAAATATATGATGAGTCTCAATCATCTATTTTTATCTTACATGAACAGTATATTGAAGAACAAGCCTCTCACTAGTACTTAAAAAAAAAAAATAGTCTAATGAATCTCATTGAGTGGATGGTTGATGAAAAATAGGATTTTTGCAAAGTTGAAGAAATTACCAAAATTAAAAACATGGTACAAGTTAAAGTATTGGAGAATGTTTCTTTAAAGATTATTTAATTATATAAAGAAGAAACCTGAACACCGGAAAAGGATGGAAATGGTAATAAAATTCCCATGTCAACCATAGTATTTTAGGAATAAATGTTATTCTAAGTAGTGGATACAACTTCTTTGGTGATGGTTGTGTGATTCATTGAAAAACAATAACTATAAAAACAATATTGAAGGATAACGTGACTACTATAATCTTTTTTTTTTTGAATTTTCAAATTAAAATTTTAAATGTATGTGTTAACCCTAACAATTTCATCTAAAAACCACATTAAAAAGGAAATGTCATAATAGATCCAGACTATTTGGAAATACCCCTCCCCAAAATATATATCATTAAAACAAGCCTCCTCCTTTTCCGGGATGCTCGACTGGATATCCCACGTATAGTTTCATGGGCATGGTACAGATGTAAATTAGATTACCCTCTTGTTCTTCCAAAGCTATATGGCTATGCTCTAGTGAATGGTTCCTTCTTTAAATCCCCAAATAGGGTTATTCCTTGTAATGTGTATGGTTGTGGAATCATGACATGGCTCGTATACTCATCTTGAAGATGTGCCTCTAGCCCACCGCAAAATAAAATGCTTTATCCTTATTCCACCATCCAAGTTTCTAATATTTGAATTGAATATACCAAATAAACCACTATCACACCACCTCACCAGCTAAATATCACAAACTGCATGAGCAAATGGAAAGTGAAAATAGAAACTCAAACACATAACTGAATACCACATCATCCCCCCACTATTATCATCACAAAAAAAAGATCATGAACACCATTCCATCCTCTTAAAACATACTACCACGCCCAAAAACACCCCTCAAAGCCTCCTCAAAACCATCTCACCCAACAGACTTAGGAAGGATCAATGGATTTGGAGGAGAAAGTAGTGTATGAGAAATAATAATTCAAAAGTGAGCCATGTCACAGATAGAACAATGACCTCATAGAAAACACATCATTGAACTAATGTATACATCCTCTTAAATGGGATGAAATAGAAAAAAAGCTAACAATGGACCATCTGGTTTAACTTAAATATTAAGTGGAAACACAAAAATTCACCAGCTAAAACAGGTACCAAAGAACATAACTGGATCTAGGGAAAAGGAGAAGGGGAATTCAAAAATGATAAAATCTCAGAACTTCATGAGAGCTGGTGTAGGGAGGGGAAATAGGATCATCGAAAAAGTATAGGGAAAAGAAGGAAAAAGGGAGAAAACCAAGATCACTGATGGTGAATTAAACTGATGAAGTGAAACAAGCAAAAATATGTTGTAGAAGGATAACCTTTAAAGAGGATCACCTTAGGATTATTAAGTATATATATCAATATGAAATTGATAGCCCATTAAGAAACTAATAAATATAAAAAATGGAATCAAAATCCATGGAAATAAAGAAGAATGAAAACGGTAATAAATAATTGCATCATCACTAGTGTGAGGAAACCCTAGGGGGAGGAAGAGTGTGCTCGTGGGATAACTTTTGGGGGAAATATATCCATCCCAAGAATAAACAATATAGAAAAATGTGACTTCAGTTTAGTGATTTATTTCCCAACACAAAGTGGATAAGGGGAAATATTTGGTGTAAGAAAAAAACTATGAGGGTTATATAGTTTTTTATTCCCATTATCATTATCTAAATTTTTCCACAAATTATATGCTCTATAATACAGTGTATAGAAGAACCAATAGAAGTGAAGGAAATAATGTGCATTATACAATTATATATTCAAATCAGATATGACACTATATTGGGTAGCATTATATCATTCTATAATTACATGACATGGAGGTAAAAGTTCTGGCTTAAAGTTCTTATATAATGTTCTTAAGAGATGAAACAAATATTTTTTGACATATTTCAAAGACTTTTTTTTAGGAAAATTAGTTTATTTAAAAAACATTACTCATGTTGGATTCCTTTATATTTATGCTTTGATATTGTTTAATTCTTCTATGTATTCTAGCGGTTTTTGATTATGTGTGTTCTAAAAAATAAGATGATACAGAAGGAAATTTGGAATTTTAAATGGATGATGCTTTATGGAAGGTGTATACTATTCTTACATGATTATATTTTCATTTACATTACCTTTATTATATTTTATTTTGAAAAAAAGAAAAATTATTTCATGATCTGATCTAGAATGAATTAGATTCATCCACAATTCCTTTAATTTTTTTGTCTCATACAAAATAATCTCATATATATATATATATATATATATATATATATATATTTCGAAGAAGGAATTGTATTGTTGGAAAATTTGAATTATCATTCTCATAAATGTTATAGATATGAGTGAAAATCATTAAAAGCCACATTATTACTTAAATTAAGTGTTCTTTAAACATTATTGAATATATGATTTTGGTTCTTTATTTTGATTATTAAAATCATTCATTTAGAAAAATGATTATTGATTCTCAGGTCATGAAAAGATTGACCCGTTTTTTGTTTCCCATTCCCAACATGGTCCAGATAATACATTTTTAAACATTATTTCTTTACAATTATTCTTGAGTGAATAAGGGCTATGAACAACTAATTTAACTTCTTCTAGTATTTTTAAATAATGATGATATTAATTAATAGTAAAATGATTTAGGCCGATAAATAAATTTATTTGATCCCATTTGACCATAATTCCTACTACATGTTTGGTCTTAGTGAAACCCATATATACTAGGGAATAGTATATAAGAATATACTTTTGTATCAGGTATATCAATTTTTACCCTTATTATATTATTGCGATGGCATAACTATTTCATTTGAGCTTTAAGGAGGGTTTCAATGATTCATGGTAATATTAGGAAAGAGTTCCATGAATTAGTGTAGGGGAGATATCTCTTAGTGATTCACTAAAAATGTTTATATCATTTTTGGAATTGTCATGTAGGTTAACCTCTTCCATTAGAAAGAAAAGAAAAATAAAGATAAATAATGAAAAAAAATAAAAAAGTGAGAAATAATATTCTCTTGACTAACCATTAGGTAGACATACTATCCAACATATAATAATTATTTCAATTATTGTTGATATGATATTGATGGTGGTGATTGTGGTGATATTAGGTTTATCTTATAAGGGTGTGGGCCTTGTCCTTACATGAATTACACTTAAAAATAATTGATATATATATATATAGATAAAGATGTAGAGATATAAATTTAACATATAATGTGGGAATTTTCATCATGATTTTACATTTTTTATTGTGAACCTCATTTGTAAATAAGATAATGAATTATGTAATGTTGTCTTTTGAGAGGTTAGTTGAAGGAGGAATTTATTTCATTGAGCTCCCTAATAATGTCATACAATATTATTTAAATACATATCCATCATTTTTTGGGATTAGATTTTAATCCACACAAAAATCCCACTAGCTATTATCCTATGATAAATTAAAACTTCATGTGAAAAATATTAATGATTATTGTGCTTTCATATCCATATAATTATATAGACTTCTTGCAAGAATGTGTGTTGAGAAAATATTTATTAACATTGAGAAAAAATGAAATCATATTATTATTCACAGTGAGTCAAATAAAATTATAATGTGGTATATCATAAAATGAAATGAATATTGATGAATATTTGAATGATTTGTGTGGAAAGGAAATGTTCCATGAATGTGAATTATAAATGAATAATGATTTAGACATTGCTTATTGAATATTTTTTTTGTGAATTTATAATCATTAGTTATAAATTGTCATTTTTGAGTGTAATGAATTGAATGTTTCTCTAATTTAGGTATGGACCCTTTCTGTTAATTATTTTTCGATTTTTCATGAGGGTGAGAAAATATTTAACTTTGGTGGAATTCTATGTCACTATTCTATATAGAATTTTCATTATATTTTATATATATATAAATTTATTATATTTTGATTGTGGAACAATATATTACTATCTAATTATATTTTTTTATGTTTTTTGTAAAAGATATATCATTTTTTTTATATATAGATTAATTTTTAGGAAATTATAGAACAAACGTTTTTGAGAGGTTGCAGATAGCTCACGTAACAACAAACAAATCCTCGGTGAGAGTTGGTTAGACAATGACTTATTCTATGGAGCTAGATGAACTTTCCACTCTTACCTGAAGTGGCATAGAGTGACACAAGATGAATAAATCATGATCATACTAGTTGGGTAAGAGTCCAAGGTTGACTTCATAAAGGTAAATAGGAAGCTCAAATAGATGAACTGACTGAGCCACACACCATACAGATGTATGTTGCACCATCATGTTAAAAAAATAAATTTCCTAGAGATTTCTCAGGAATACTCATGTCATGACACACATTTATCACCATGAAAAACCTCATCAAACATCAAAGTAATCATACCATGGATGGTTTTATAAAGATTTTTCATTGAAAACCTCAATAAAATTTGGAATTTAAAAAAATTTGTTTTTAGTTCACACTATAAGAATTAGTTAAATCCATTACATGTTCAAGGAAAATGAGTTATGCAGAGGAGGTCTAACAATTATTCCATTGAAGACCCATTCACATCTTGAAGGATCTGAGTTTAAAAATTTGAAAAAGATGAAAAATTCACTTATATTTAAAGGATTCCCTGCCATTTTGATAATGGTATTTTATTCAGGAATAAAAGCACATTAAAGGAATATTTAAAATATCTAAAAGAGGATTTCATCCATCAAAGAGTATGTTATAGAAATATAACCTGAAGGAAGTATATAGATATGTCTTATTTCTTTTTTCCCATTTGGTCGATTTACCTATTTTTGTCATTATGAATATTTTATTACTTCTTTTAAATTCTATCCTAATTCTCCCTTTACATTTGTCACTTTTATAAAGTATGTTTTATTCCACCTAAATTAATGCTATGTGATGAATGGATAATTCTATATTAGAGATGGGTTTCTATTGAAGGAGGTATGTACCAATATGTTTTTATTATATCTTTCACTATTTTGATAGTTTGATTTAATAAGTGCTTCACAGTGATGATGCATTCTATACTATTTTTGTGGATCATATAATGAATGTGTTAAATAATGAATTGACAGAAGCGTAATTGTGGTGATAGATTTTTTATCTATATATTGGATTATCCTCCTACCTTTGTGGCTCACTTATTTCCCAAAATATACTTTATCATTTCATATCTATAAAATCACAATGCTAGTTATTTTCAACAATAACTAATAACATTAATGTTTAATATAGTTATATATATTAAGCTAATTAATAAGACTATTGTGGGTGTGAAGTCATGTCACCCTTTTTAGTTAAACAACCATTTGAAACAGCACTCTTACTAGTATATTTTTTTTATCTTCCTTTAGTTTTCTTCAATTTGAGTATTTACTTTGTTATATCATATTTAGTTAGGTTTTGTATAATAATACTGATAGGATCATGACAAATTAATATTTAGTTAATAGTAATCTTTAGGATTCCCTATTTTCTATGATTTTTACCTCGATGCTCATAGTTTTATACTTGTATTTATTATCTTTATTGGTTTTTGATTTCATTCATTCTAAAATCTAAAATTTTCATAGGCCCTATGAAGTGTAAACACATTTAACCATATTAATGTCTAAAATGATAAATAGATAACATTATAAGAAGGGGGATTTAAATGTTACAAAACAAAAATAACAGGAACCAAGAAAATATCATAAGGTGGAAACTGATGTTGAAGATTATGACATTAATTTTGATGAAATTATATCTTCATTTTTAGGAATCTTATACTAAGTATAATGTATATATTAGTGTATTAATTCATTTAGGTTCTTAAATTATGTTAATATTGGACACATTTAAAAAATACCTAACAAGGAACAAGAAGATAAAATGTTTAAAAATCTCAATGGTTTTCAAAAAGAATCATGGTGGAATGTGCATGAAGTGGGAGACAATTCATCAAAGGAAAAGAAAAGGAAAATAATGATTAAAAGAAGATTTTTTTCTCAAAAACTTATATAAACTCAATTTATGAGTAATGTGAAAGAAGGAAAAATGACTCAAGTTATAACGTACTTGTAATGACCCAAACTTTCACTAATGGAAATCCTTCTTAATATAATTAAATGTCACTTGATGAAAAAAAATTATATACAATGTAAAACTTTTTGGTTTTATTTTTTTGGATTTTAAAATACTGTTATGAGTTCTGGCCATTGCAAATATAGTTGTTGAATAGTGATCACATGATAAGTATAAATATAGGGCTTTAACAAATCCAAATTACCCAGACAAAGGAAGCTATGGCCTCATCTAGTAGACATGCCCCATACGAAGACCATTTGTCAGAGATCATAAAGGAGGTTGCGTCTTTGGGCTTCTCTCTTGACCAATCCCAATATGATATTTAATATGTTAAGCTTGAACGGGACCGCCTATGAGAGAAGTGGAAGTTGATTGAGATTACCACCTGAGCAATGTTATCTGAGCCACCCCCAGAGTCTGTCACAATCGCACACCTTACTCTTCAGTATTATGTAGGTGTTATAAGGGGTTATGTAACATGACCCTAGTACTATGGTTATTTACATTATTTTTGTATATAATAATGAATATTCTTTCATTTTATTATTGTTACCTTGTAAATAGTTTTTAAAGAAAAAAAATTATTTTTAGTTAATGTTCACATAAGAAATATCTTTTGATGAATTAATGGATTTTTGAATTTTATAATAATTTAATAAAATATTATTATTATTATTAAATTAATTTTTATTAAATATAATTTATTGTATAATTTTTTGAATACAATTGTAATTTTTCTCAAAGTTTGAAAGCCATTTTTATCAAAACTCATTAATTTTTTATAAATGTCGATTTTTATTTTAAAAGTAAAAATTAACAAATTTAAAAAATTATTTAGATAAAATGAATATTATTTCTATAATCAGGACGTCGAAATTCTCCAACGGTGAATTTTTATTAATTTTATGAGACAATCAATATTTTTGGTAAAAATTAAATACTGTTTAAATATATAATGTGTTTTATGACATCATCATGACCCAATAGTTATGTGATAAAATACTATAAACTATATTTTCGGACAATATATGTTTTACCAATAAAATAATGTTATTTTGGGTTTTTTATTTATTTTACAAAGCTTTAATGGACCCTTCAAGACTTATTAAACATTTTGTCTTTTTAAATTGTTTTCCTTGGGAGTGTGACTCACCT
The DNA here is from genome assembly GCA_963277665.1 of Viscum album. Taxonomy (NCBI): domain Eukaryota; kingdom Viridiplantae; phylum Streptophyta; class Magnoliopsida; order Santalales; family Viscaceae; genus Viscum; species Viscum album. The sequence continues at coordinate 1,139,305,803 of OY728159.1, read as the reverse complement.
CCACATAAGTAACCCCATTATTTAAAAAATATCAGACTTTTCCCTTATAAAATATAATCTTCCACTTCCCTTTCCCAAAAACCATGTCAAAAAACCATGGGATGGTTTGGGGTTTGGATTAGTTTAATGAGAGGTGTCCCAAACCTAAATAATAAATAATTACCTCACCTTTCCTATACAAACCCACCAAGCTCCCACTTCCTCCTCAATAAATGCCTTTGCAGTTAACCCAACCTCTACCATCCTCTTTATATAATCCTACCATGGTGCCTCATGCTTCCAATAAGCCTCTCTCAAACCTCTCTCAATCCTTTGGAATCCCAATTCCATGTAATGGTTTTTCTTCCTTTCTCATTTTTGTCCAATATTCTTTAAATTGTTATGCCCTTTTAATTCAAATTTTAAATGTTGGGGTATGGTTTTTAACCTCCCCCATAGTGAAATATTTATTTTTTAATGATGGTATAACCATTTCTCTCTCATTAAATGCCACCCATGTACACCCGTTACTATGCTGAAATTCTGAAAGGAATTTCTATCTCCTCATTTACATTCAAGCAATTATCTTGTATCATGTATTTAAATTCCATTACATTTATTGGGAAATGTATCTATATGAGCCCCTTACTTTCCATGTAATTTAAATATTATGATACACCCCTTTATATCTCATCAACCTTTTTTGAGTACTTATGTCACGCTGTTATGCTGCCGAAATTGCACCATGCTTTTCTAAGCCAAAGTCATTGTGTGGTGAATTCCATGACCTTTTCTCTATCAAGGGTATTCACCTTTATTCACATTTACATATTGTCAAAATAGTTTCATGTTTTTATTCAACATTCATTTATTGTGGAATAAAATATTATGTTGAATGATTCAATGTTTTATGATCCATGTGGCACACTTATGCATGAAATGAAATGTTTAAGAAGGGTGTGCCCTAATAGCGCTCCAATGCCTTGGTTAAGGTATAGTATCATGATACATCATGTGAAATGGGGTTTTTTATCATTCTAATTCAAGTGAAATTAGGTTTTAATCATTCTTAATGTTCAATGAGGGTTACTCATGCTTCATATGCAATGAGACTTGGCTCATGCTAATTCTAGGTTAAGTGTTGTTGCCACATTTCCATGTTATGATTATCATTCTTTATCATGCCTTTAATTATTCTTATCTTGTTATATATTAATATGCCTATTTTCTAACATGTATTGTATTATTTATTTTATTTCATGATTATTCCCTTACTGGGCTTTATATCTCACCCTTTTCTTATGCATGTCCTCAGGTTGTCCCATGCAATGCTAAGTACAAGAGAATATAGTGGTCATGTAAAAGAAGTTTTCAATAAAGATGTTGTATTTCATGTTGTAAGTAGTTATTTAATGATCCTAATCTCCAAAGACACTAGACCTATAGATCTTATATGTTGTTTCAAGTGAAGTTTATGTAATAAATTAGGTTTAATTGTGTAATAAAAAGCAGGGTTGTCATAGTTGGTATCATAGGACAGGTTTAGTTATTTTTGGGATTAGGATTATAAAACCTTAGTAAAGCGTTAAAGACAATACAAATTATAATAAAAACATCACTATGTTTTGGTTAGTATTGAGTAAATTGTTTATCAGTAAAATACATCCTTGTCTGGATATGAGCAGGTAGAGGCTTCTCTGGCATAGATTTATCCAAGGGGTAAAACCCGAAAACACCGCGTTGAGCTAGACTCGAACAAGAACTGGTGCACGAAAATGGGCCTTACTTCTTTCTTGGGTGTGACACTTCCAAGGAATATGCTTTGGAAAATTCACAAGCTTAATATGAACCATTATTAAGGGACAAAAAAATTACCTAAGAATATATGTTAGAAAGTTGTTCATGGATAACATAGACTGAAGCCAATGGATTCATAAGTTATGTAAATAAAATTTATTTATAAGTCATCTATTTTTTTCTTGGATTACCATTTATGGGTTACCCCTAACATTCCTTTTATTCCAGCTAATGGATGGTAATTGGATGACTCAGGCTAACAACTGATGTGAAGATCAATGTGATGAATGTACTAATGAGATGCCCAATCCAAAGGGAGTGGGAATCACGAACTCTGTCACACTTATCTCTCAGCTAAGTCAAGCATTGAATAGAAACATGGGTCAATAGGAATTTTTAACCCCCCCCCCCCCCCGCCCAGAAATAACAAGTCTGTATCGAGTGATTAATGATATAAAGGCCTCCTACTTTTAATGGATCAGCTGATCCCTCAATCACTGAACAATGGATCAACTCCATTGAAGAAAATCATCACCACCCTTCAACGTTTTGAATAGGAGAAGGTTCTTTTGACTGCATATCATATAGAGGGTGAATCTGATCAATGGTGGACATTTGTCAAAAATACGAAGCATGATGAGGAGATGGAGGCATTGGAATGGAAGGATTTATAGAAGTTATTTTTTGGTAAATATTTTCTGCACACCCTCCATCTTAAAATGGAAAGGGACTTCCATTCCCCCAAGAAAAAGTAAATGAATCTGTCAAAGCGTAGGATGAAAACTTCACAAGGTTTTCACGATATGCATCCAGCTTTGTCGTTACCCCTAAATGCAAGGTTGACCTCTTATTTGGTGGGCTGAATCCTAGCCTGATGAAAGCGCTGGTGATTCTTGAATTCGACAGTTATGAGGAAATTGTTAGATGAGCCCTCAATGTCGAAATGGAGATTAAAGAATCTAATAGGTATCATGGGGATAATAAGAATAAGTTGGACTTCAATTCTGGTGGTACGATTGGTAAATCCAACGATGCTAAGAAGATCCAGCACCCATCCTGCCAAAGGTGTGGAATGAAGAACCCCAGAAACTGCCTAAAGGGGGTGAGGAATTTCTTTAGGTGTGGAAGAGAGGGGTACCGTACTATTAACTATCGAAAAGATAGACCCTCGACTATGGTAGAAGAGAGAAACACACCATTATAAGCACAACACATGGTTCATTGCTACAACTGCAAAGAACTAGGGAATCTGGAAAATCAGTTCCCTAAGTTAAGGGTTTTCGGAGGCAACCAACAACCTCCAAGGCAGCAAGGAAGAGATTTTTCCAAAACTACTGCTGAAGTGAACCCCAACAATGAAGTGGTGATAGGTAAACTTATTATTCATTCGAGAATAGAGAATTTTATTTTTTATTCAGGTTCTACACATTCTTTTATATCTTGCATGTTTAGTAGAAAAATCCCAGCACCACCACAAATCATGGAAGTGAAGATGTCGGTGAGTAAAACAAATGGGGAAATCATTTTATCCCATTAATATAACTCATCCCCTGTCATAATCTGTGGATTAATCTTCTCGTAGAACCTCATCATACTCCCTTTGGTGTAATTTTATGAAATTCATGGCATATATTGGCTTTCCTTAAACAGAGCCTACATAAATTTCCGTGAAAGGGAAATCACTCTCCATGTAGAGAATCAACCTCTGTTTCCTTACAAGTTCAAGGAGGAAGATGAACCTTCTTTAGATCAATCATCTCAAGCATGAATATTAATGCCCAATGAGCACACATATCTGGATGAGATTATTGAGTCTAAGGAGGCAACCATCCTAGAAGACATGCCTATTGTGAGGGAATTCGTGGAAGTGTTTCCCAAGAAATTTCATGGCCTTCCTCCTATAAGAGATGTTGAATTCTCAATTGTTTTTATACCTAGGGTGTCGCCAATATCCAAGACTCCATATATAATGGATGTTGTGGAGCATGAGGAGTTGAAGAAACAACAACGGGAGAATCTGGATAAAAGGTTTATATTTCCAAGTGCTTCACCATGGGGTGCACCAGTTCTCTTTGTCAAGAAGAAGGATGGGTACATGCACCTTTAAATCGATTATCGTGAACATAACAAAATCATGAAAAAGAACAAGTTTCATCTCCAAAGAATTGATGACTTGTTCGATCAGCTGTGTGGAGAACAATACTTCTCCAGAGTGGATTTTCGGTCAGAATATTATCAAGTAAGGGTGATGAAGGAAGATATCCCCAAGACTACTTTTCATATAAGATACGTGCACTATGAATTCATAGTAATGCCTTTCAGACTCACTAATGCTCCAACAATCATCATGTACTTGATGAATAGAGTCTTTAGAGATTACCTCAAAAAATTTGTGGTAGTCTTTATAGATGATATTATGATATACTCGATAACCAAGGAGGATTATGAGGAGCATCTATGAACGGTACTAGACACCTTGTGGAAGGAGAAGCTCTATGAAAAGTAGAGAAAATGTTATTTCTGGTTGAAGGAGGTCCCATTATTAGTCCATCTCATCACAAGTAATGGGATATCTGTCGATCCATCCAAGATGGCTGCAATAGAGGGATAGACAAGGCCAACATCGATAACATATATCCGTAGCTTTTTGGGATTAGCTGGATATTATCAATGATTTGTGGGAAATTTCTCATGATTGTCCAAACCTCTTACCAAGATAACTCAGAATGGAGTATCGTTTTCCTAGAGTGATGAATGCAAAGAACGATTTGAGGATTTGAAAAGGAGGACTCTCACTACACTCGTGCTCACTTTACCCACAAGTAGAGAAGATTTTGTGGTATTCTATGATGCTTCAAAGAAGGGCCTAGGATTTTTGTTGATGCAAAATGACCATGTCATTACCTATGCTTCAAGTCAATTAAAATTTCATGAACAGAACTATCCAACACATGACCTCGAGTTGGCTGCAGTGGTATTCGCTTTGAAAATTTGGCGGCATTACATCCTTGTGGAGAAGTGTGAAATATATATGGACCACAAAAGCCTCAAATATATATTCACATAGAAATAGTGGAACATCCACCAACAAAGATGGTTAGATCTAATCAAAGACTATGACTGCACAATCCATTACAACCCTAGGAACGAGAACAAGGTGGTGGATGCCTTAAGTTGAAAGGACCAAGAGATTCTATCATTGATGGGAATTGAAAAGGATCCAATATTCTTAGATTTGATGAAGATTTACATGGGAATCATAAAGAAGGGAACATCATAAATCCTTTCAGAAATGATTGCTCAACCATCACTTTTGGAAAGCTTAAAGGATGCTCAAAATGATGATGTGGGAATTCATAAAAAAGTGGAAGCTATCGAAAAATGTAAATCCTCAGAGTTTATTGTTAATGAAGAAGGGATTGTGAGATTTGGGAAAATACTAGGTGTTTCATCATGTCCACAGATAAAGAATGATCTTTTGGATGATGCACATTGTTTATATTTCTCTATTATCCCAGGAAACAAAAGGATGTATTGAGATCTCTGAAAGAATTATTGGTGGGATAATATGAAGAAGTAGATCAATGAATATAAATCAAAGTGTCTGGTGTATCAGCAAGTGAAGGCAGAGAGGAAGAAGTCTAAGGGGATGATGCAACCATTGCCCATACCAGAATGAATATGGGAGAACATCACCATGGACTTTGTCACCAGACTTCCAAAGACATCAAACAGAAATAATGAAATATGGGTTGTTGTGGGTTGTCTTATAAAGGTTCCACACTTCATTGCTATTTGGGAGGATTTCTCATTAAATCAACTGGCACAGATATATATCAGAGAAGTGGTAAGGCTTCATGGAGCACCACTATCTATTTTGTCCGATCGAGATCCAAGATTCACCTCTATGTTTTGGAAGAGTCTTCAACATGCTCTGAATACTGATCTGAACTTCATTACAGCCTATCATCCTCAAACTCATGGTCAATCCGAGAAGACTATACAAACACATGAGGAAATGTTGAGAGCGTTCTCAATGGAATTTAAAGGAGGATGGGATCAACATCTTCCTCTGATTTACTTCTCTTATAATAACAGTTTTCACTCAAACTTCCAAATGGAACCATATGAATCCCTTTATGAGAAAAGGTGCAGAACACCGATATGTTGGGATGAGGTCAATGAGTGTAAGCTACTTGGACCAAAAACTGTCAAAGAAATAGTGGAGAAGGTGAAAACCATTTAGCAACATATCAAGGCACCCCAGAGTCGACAGAAGAGTTATACAGATAACTGTCAACGAGACCATGAGTTTGAAGTTGGATACATGGTATTTCAACGCATATCTCCATGGAATAAGGTCAGGAGGTTCAGAAAGAAATGGAAGTTAAGTCCAAGGTACATATCCCCCTTCAAGATTCTTGATCATGTCTGGGTTGTGGCCTATCGACTAGCACTTCCACCTACCATGTCCAATGTATATTATGTATTTCATGTATCCCTCTTAAGGAAGTACATACCAGACCCTTCACATTGACTTTCTTCAGAGGTGGTACAGTTAGTGGATGATCCTTCTTGTAAGGATAAACAAGTGAAGATATTAGATCGTAGAGAAAATGTTCTATGAAATAAGACAATGCCCCTCATCAATGCATTTTGGAGAGACCAAAAGTTCAAAGAAGATATGTGGGAATCAGAGGAAATGATAAAGAAGAGTTACCCACATCTTTTTTAGTGTGGGAAAAGAAATTTCGTGGGTGAAATTTATTAAGGGAATAAGATTTTAACCACACAGACTTTCATTAATGGAAATCCCTCTTGATCTAATTAAATGTCTCCTTATGTAAAATGTTTATATAAAATGTCAACATATTTGGTTTTATATTTTTGAATTTTAAAATACTGTTCGGAATTTTTACCATTTCTAATATATCCATTGAACAGTGATCACATGATTAGCATAAATATAGGGTTTTAACAAATCCAATTTACTCAGATAAAGGAAGTGATTGCCTTATCCAGTAGACGTGACAATACGAAGCCCATTTGTCAGAGCTCAGAAAGGAAGTTGCATATTTGGGATTCCCTCTTAACCAAACCCAAGCTGAGCTTTAATATGTTAAGCTCGATCATGACCACCTATGAGAGAAGTGGAAATTGATAGAGATTACCACCTGAGCAATGTTATCTGAGCCACCCCAAGATTCTGTCACCATCGCACACCTTACTCTTCGGTCTTACACGGATGTTATAAGGGGTGATGTAACAAGACCCTATTATATGGTTATGTACATTATTTTTATATATTGTAATGAAAATTCTTTAATTTTATTATCATTACCTTGTAAATAGTCTTTAATCACAAATATTATTTTTAGTTAATGTTCAACAAAGAAATCTATTTTGATGAATTAATTGATATTTGAATTAAAAAATATTTTAATAAAATATTATTATTATTATTAAATTAATGTTTGTTAAATATAAATTATCATATAATTTTATGAATGCAATTGTAATCTTTATTAAGTTTTGAAATCCATTTTGGTCAAAACCCATGAATTTTTTATAAAAGTCGTTTATTATTTTAAAAGTAAAAATTATCATATTTGTAAAATTATTTAGATAAAATGAATATTATTTCTGGAATGAGGATGTTGAAATTATCCATTGATGAATTTTTCATAATTTTCTAAGATAGTCAAATATTTGGGTAATAATTAAATACTGTTTAAATATATAATGTGTTTTATGACATCATAATGACCCAATAGTGATGTAATATAAAGCAATAAACATTATTTTCGGCCAATATATGTTTTAACATTAAAATAATGTGATTTTGGGTTTGTTTGATTTATTTTACAAAGCATTAGTGGACCCTTAAAGACTTATAAAACATTTTTTCTTTTTAAATTGTTTTCCTGGGAGTGTGACTCACCTCCACATAAGCAACTCCACTATTTTAAGAAGTTCATACTTTGACCAAATAAAATATTTTTTTCCACTTACCTTTTCTAAAAAACATGGGAAAACCATTGGATGGTTTGTGGTTTGGATTAGTTTAATGTTTGGTGTCCCAACACCTGAATAATAAATAATTCACTCACCTTTCCTCTATAAACCCACCCAAAATCCTACTTCATCCTCATTAAAATCCTTTAGAGTTCGTCCAACCTCTTCCCTCTTATCTCTAGAATCCTACCATGTGTCCCAATCTCCTATTAAGCCTCTCTCAAGCCTCTCTCAAGCCTTTGGAAGCACACTTCCAAGTAAGGGATTTTCTTCCTTTCTCGTTTTTGTCCAATATTTTTTAAATTGTTATGCCCATTTAATTTCAATTATAAATGTTGGGGTATGGTTTCGAACCTCCAAAATACTGACCTATTTATGTTTTAATGATTGGATACCCTTATCTCTCTCATTAAATACCTCCAATGTACACCCGTTACAATGCTGAAAATTCGAATGGAATTTATCTCTCCTCATTTACATTCAAGAAATTATTTTGTATCATGAATATTAATTCCAATAAATTTGTTAGGACATGTATATATATAAACCAATTAATATCCATGTCATGTAAATATGATAAGACTACCCTTTATCTCTCATCATCCATTTTTATGAGTTCTTATGTCACGATGTTATGGTGCCGAAATTGCACCGCGCTTTTCCAAGACAAAGTCATTATCTAGTGAATACCATGCCCATTTATTTATGAAGAGAATTCAAATTTATGCATATTTAATTATTGTAAAAATAGTTTAATTTATTTATTCCACATTTGTTTATCTTGGAATAAAATATTTTTTTAAATGATTCAATGTTTTATGATCCATGTGGCACACTAATGCATGAAATGAAATGTTTACGAAAGGTGCGCCCTAATAGTGATCCAATGAATTGAGTAAAGTATAGTATCATGATACTTAATGTGAAATGGATTTTTTACTTTGGATAATTCAATTGAAATTAGGGTTTACTCATTATTCATTTGCAATGAGGGTTCACTCATGCTCCAAGTGCTGTGATCCTTGGCTCATGCCAATTCCATGTTAAGTGTTGCTGCCAAATTTCCATGTTTTGATTATCATGCATTATCTTGCCTTTATGTTTATGATTTTCTTATTCTATATTGATATGACTATTTTCTACCATGTATTTTATTCCTCATTTTATTCTATGATTATTCCCTTACTTGGCTTTATAGATCACCCTTTCCTTATGCATGTCCTCAGGTTATCCCATGCAATGCTAAGTACGAAGGAATGTAGTGGTCATGTGAAGTAAGTTTTCAATAAAGATGTTGTATTTAATGTTTTAAGTTGTTATATAATTATATCAAGCCCCAAAGACAGTACTCCTCTCGATATTCTATGTTTTATCAAGTGATGTTTATTTAATAAATTATGATTAATTATGTAATAAAAATTAGGGTTGTCAAAGTGCTGATAGATTTTATGCCTAAATGAAATCAATACCATGATTTCATGAGGGAAAAAGAAGAAATTAGTAGTTAAGAGGAATAAAGTAGTGATGATTAGACACTAAAAGAGTTCAAATTAATAATGTTCTTATGGTTACTTTTGGAGTAAAATAGGAAAATGGATAGATAAAATAAATTATAAAATTTTGATAATTAATTGTAAAGAAACTTTTTTAATAAGTCAAAAACCAATTAAATTTTTAATATGAAAACAAAGTTCCCATATAGGATTGGTGATAAAAATAATATCATTAAGGATATGAAAAAATGATAGATATTACCATATAAATATAAATTTCTAATAAAAATAAGTAAATTCGATTAATCTATCGTTAGTCAATGATAAAACTTCCTTAATGAAGACTCACTATGTGTTTCAAAATTAGACAAATGAAGTTTATAGAAGAAAAAAATTAGTGGATATGGTTTATAATACTACAAAGAAGCCTAGATTTTCTACCATGATACCATGAGACATTGTTTTGGACCCTTGGGATAGAATTTAAATGGTGGGAGTGTAATAGAAAGAAATAATAAATTTGATGCATCTTCTAAGAAGGAAATATCATTTATTGGTAAAATTGGTAATGGTTCTATTACAAAAAATGAAATGTGGTGTAAGATAATAAAAAATCAAAGTTTGGACATATATGAATGTTCATGTTTTAAGTGAATGATTTCCATTATGATAATACGGAAAAGGGAAGGTTAAATTAAATAATTAATTTAATTCAATTAATAGGAAAAGTGGTGGGTATGATTAACTAAGAAACACCACTAAAAAGTTTCTTAGTTTTTTACAACAGTAATCAAAGTAAAAGTAAAATAATAAATCTATCTAGAGGAGGAATAATAAAGAACCTAAAATTGTGTTTTACATTTCTTATAAAGATGTAAATATAGAGAAACCAAGGATACTCAATAGTGGTCACTCATCGTACATGACTAAAACAGGAATCTCTTAAATGATATAGAGAGGTATGATGTGTGATTTTTTACATTGGGAAATTATATATTAATCTACATTAAAGGACTTGGGTTCAAAAAAATTTTAAGAATACATCAAGATATATTCTCATATTCAATGATCTAAAAAAATTATTTTTCTTAGCTTTGTGGTAATAGTATTAAGGAGATCATTTATAGGGATATATGTTTCAAAATGAAATTTAATTATGAAAAAATACTAATTAAGGAATAGGAAAAAAATGGTGATTAATTTGAAAACTAAAATGGTAAATACACACATTTCATGAGATACACGGAGTAAATTGAACTATTGTAGAAGAGACTTAGGGTAACATTTTGGCTTTTGTGCCACACCCTGGTGCCCAAACCAAGTTCTCTGTATGACCTCAAGCATACCTCTTGTCTGTCGGAGGTTGCTTACTAGCAGTGAGGGTCAAATACCAATAATAGAGAAACTATACCCTCTTTTATTAGAGATATACACCACCATAAAAATAATAAATCAATCACTGAATAATATATATATATATAATAGTACCAACATCAAAAGATGATCAAACTACAAACAAAATGCCAATAACCTATAGCAGATATTCTATGCTAATGTATGTGCGAAGTGTATATACTAAAATTAACGACACTAAAAACCCCCCAGGAGGGCCCTAAACCTTGTATAGATCCCTCATAAATTCTTCATCCCCAACCCAGTCGTCTTATACAGGCCCTTTTCCCTAAACATGTCTTACAAAAATAAAGTCTTTTTGGGTACCGGTGAGAAAACTAGAGTAGGGTGTGTGTACATCCTATTTGGCCACCACTAATGTTATCTAAAATAAATAAAAACAATAAATGTGTATAAGGTTTTATAAATAAATAATTACATTACATAACTAAACAGTTTATCACATTATTATATATTCATTATTTAACCACATATATCCTTGGGCTCCCAAGTACACCTGAAATTCAATACATTCTTCAGCCAATTCCATAGTCTGAACCATTCACATTATCAACTCACAATTTTTTCAATAAAAGGGATTTCATTACACATTTTAATTTAATTCACTAACACGGCTACTTGTGACCATAGCCCAATGCTAATCTCATGGGAGAAAAATGTCATGCCTTGCACCCCATGGGTATTTAGTGAATCTGTATGTGTCCCACACCCGATGGGTATTTGTAGCATCATTCATTATCCCATAATATATTTTCATGCATGCATTTTTTCATTCATTGAGTTTTTGGAGCATCAATCGGCATCCCACACTCATATATCAATAAATAACATATATCACATATATCTCCTATATCACAATATCACATGATTCAATATATCAAATCAATCAATATTAATCAACATTCATCCTTCCATCATAATAACACTCATTAATTAATCCAATGTTTATTAATCACAATCATTCCATTAATTAATTTCCAAAATTATTTAATCACATTACTTCAATTAAAATATCTCATTTCTCAATAATTAATTAAAGAGTTTCTTTTTCTTAATTCATAAAATCAATATAACAAAATTAATTATAAAAATAATTATCCCCAATTTATGATATCAAAAACGTATAATTAATTATAAAATTAATAAATCCAGAATACCTCAATTGCACAAATCCACTATTATTAAATTCACTGAAATTAATTAATTAATCAATAGAATCAATTGATAAAGAAGTCTTGAAATAATAAAATTGCATATAATTAATAATATTAATATGGTAATTGAATATTAAAACAATTACCTTGACTTATTAACAAATTATCTCCAAATAAAAAACCCCAAAACTGGGTTGCACAACGATGTAGATCTAAATCCAAATCTCAGAACCATAAATCATGATTAAAAAAACCCCAAAACTGGGTTGCACAACACATGTATCAAATGATCCTAAAAGGACACATCTACCAAAATATGGACATCATTCATATCGATCACATGAGAATTTTTGGGGTGATACTACCATAGTTACGATACATGTTCAACATGTTTCATAGAACTTTATTTCTATGGAATAGCCAATAACTATGGAACTGGCATGATTATCTCCACAACATCAAATGATTCATCAAACTCAGGTTCTAACTTGTCTTGTCTCCATATCCTATAGTGACCCAACCAATGTGAATCCCAAAGGAATGCATGATCACCTTACATAAACAGTGTTGGTCATAAATTTATATCATCATATGACTTATGTCTAGTCTGAACTATAACATTATGCTTCAAAATCCTCTGAACCTTTTCTGATGACTCCTTCACGAGATTTGGTCCCAATAAATCTGAGTCTCTTTCCTACACCCATTATATCGGTGATCTACATGGCCTACCATAAATATCTCTGTATGTTGAAATGTTTATAGTTTCATAATAACTTTTTTTATAGTAAAAATCCACTAAATCCAAGTGCTTCTCGTGAGACCCACTAATGTAAAGGACACACGCACGTAGAATATCCACAAGAACGGGTATAATATGTTCTAACTACCCATATATCTATGGTTGGAAAGTTGTATTAAAAAATACATATATAACAAGAACCTTCTGTAATCCCGACTAAAATAATGAACTTAAATGTGGTTCATGATCTGAAACTATTTTATGTGGCACCGATGCTATGGACTATCTCCTAATCATATAAATCTCTCAAATACCCCCTGAGAAACTCTCTCATATAAGCATGATATGTGCTTTATTTTTGAATTGATCTAAAAAAACCCAAATAGAATCATGCTACATTTGTGTATTTGATAGACCCACCAAAATTTCCATTTTCACATCATCCCATTTCCATTCTATAATGGAAAATGATTATATCAAACCACTAGGTTGTTGATACATTGCCTTCAGCTACTGACAGGTGTAGCATCATGTCACGAACCATGTTACCTCCATTTTCATGCCTAGCCTCTAAAATGATCGTCGTAGGTCATGGTAAATTTTAGTCACACCTAGATGTACCACCCATTTTGAGTAATGAAATTACCTCATTAATACTTCTCAAATACTCATAGGCACATAAAATCAATTCCTCACATAGATGATCTCATCCTCATATATTCTACAATCGGAAGATGACTCCCCGCCTTCAAGGAATTCCCTTAAGGTCAAACACACTTAATGATCAAAATCTCAATACAAAATCCATCTCAAATTTAAGACTCTAATGAAATGGATATGATTTTAATTTTCTCCAACTCTCTTGAATCACCACATGAATCTTATCCAACAAGGTCTTCATCTTTTACTATATAATAGCTCTTCAACTATATGAGTCTAATTATTAATGTTTAAAGTTCCGTCCACACTGTTTCATTTCCCATGCGTATATGATTGCTCAAAATCAAATTACAACATATAATGTACCCATATCCTCTAATATAGATTCAGACCTTTCTTTAAAATGATATAACTCGAGAAACATGTTCGGTAAACACTATAAAATTTGTCTGAATAAATAATTTCACCAAAACATCAATGCACAGACCACTACTGTAAATTCAAGTTCACATGTAGGTTAGTTATGTTTATGTGGACTCAACTACTGAAAACCATATACCACAACTCGATATCCCTATATCAACAATGATTTGAGTCTAGTCCAAAAAGCATTACAGTACATCGTTTACTCCTCACCTGGCTCAGGTAGGATTACTATTGGGGCCGATGTAAAATGATTATTTAGCTCCTTGAAGTAATTATTACAAGCCTCCAACCAATGAAACATTATCCCCTTTCTGTTCTATATCAAAAGTATTACTAACAAATGAGAAAAGTCCTGGATGAATATCTAATAATATCTAGTTAACAACTGAAATAGTTAGAAATATATTTTCTTCATGGGATGCTCCTAAGAAACCATTTACTATAAATTCCTGAGTCCACATATACACATTCCTTTGAGATGATGTGACCCATGAAGTGTACACGAACAATTTAAAATTGACACATAGATAACTTGGCATTTATGACATGCTCTCTCAGTGTACTCAGCATATAGTCAAGATGTTGGGAAGGATTGCTATTAGTATTGAAGTAAACCATTGATGTCATCCATAAACACTACAACAAAATTATCCAAGTATGGGTGGAATATTACTTTCATCTAGACAAAAAACATTGTTGGTGAATTTGATAACCCAAACGACATTATAATGAAATCATATAGGCAATACTAGCTTCTGAAAGAAATCCATGTCATATCCGAAGTATGAACTCTTAGATGACGATACCCTGATCCCAAGTTAATCATTGAGAACAAAAAAATCCTCTCAACTGTTCAAAAAGATCATCGATACATAGAAGAGGATATCAGTTCATCTGTTTCATTTTGTTCAACTTTTGTTAATCGACAAATAAGTTTAAACTTCTTTCACTCTTCTTTGTAAACATTACAAGTGATCCCCATGGTGACATACATGGATTGATAAACCATTTGTCCTCCAACTTCTATTGTTGAGTCTTGAGATCTTGATGCTATGCCAGTGTCATTCATTATGGTGGAATAGAAATGGAATTTCCCCCCGGCATGATCTCAATGGATAATTGAAAATACATCTAATGTGGTATCCCAAAGAAGTATTTTGGAAAAAGTTCCTATAAATGTTCCTCTACTGGATGAAAAATGATCAGGTTTCACACCTCTATCATCCAGCAAAAGACTAGAAACCTGGTTTGTGATCTCTTCAAGTTGTAGAGTAATTAGGCCTACTCAGCCTACCTAGATATCTCATTCTCCACGGTGAATATAGTTTTTACCCTTAGGAAACATTAAATTCACCCTCCACAAAAACAATCAATATGGGATCATAATGTGACTAGGAATGTCCATACCCATAATTAGGTCAAAGCCTAAAATATCATGAATATATATATCCCAGAGAACAATTTTACACCCACTATCGAGAAAACACACCTTATACATATATATGTCTCAATATCTCACTCCCAACGATGTATCTATTGTCATTACACTGCTCAAAAACTCAACTGGAAAAATGAAACCAGAGATAAGCTTTAAAGATATAAAGGAATGAGAAGAACCGGTATAAAACAATGAACTGGATAATATAGAATCTTTAACCATCTTACCTCTCAATGTTGAAGGAACAACCCCCCCCCCAATCCACAAGTATAGGCTGGAATGCATGTAGTTGTTATTAACCTCTTCAATATGATTTATTCTAACTCCCCTAGTTTGCACAACTCTACTAATAAGGGTTCTCTTACCTCGAATCACCATGTCCACTGCCTCCACCACCTTGTCCAGTAGAATTAAAACTGTCAAACTGATATGGTGCATAAGAGAATATTACCACACCCAAGTTCTGTATATCTCCTCCATCACAAACTTTATGATAAGGGATCATGTAGAACCTATTTATATGTCCCATATTGCAGTTTGTTTTTCTCTCTACAAATGGTTGAGGGAAATTTTTACAAAAGTTGCTCAGCCTATCGCACTGGTGGTAAAGTATTCAGGTAAGATCCTGAGTAACTGATCCCCCTTATTAGACAATTTTCTTCCCACTAATCCAGTTATAGATCTCATAATTATTCTTTAAATTCTTGAAATTCACACCTCCTGATCATTTGGTACAAACCACATATCTTATAAATTAATCCTCTTTTTGATTCCCTTCAGCAATGAGAGCCTATTTAACCATATTAAAAAACATCTTTTTCCCAAAGATGTTCACCGAGGAATTAATTTCCAGCTTATTTATTCCAAAATATCATTTTCACAGCTTCCTCATCTTCTACTAATGCTGGAGAAAAGCACTGTAAATATATGAAGTATCCTCCATAGTCATTCACAACCATTCTCCACTGAGTCAACCTCAAGAACTCAGATACTCTCTCCTTTTATGTGTATCCTGATAGAAGTTATCTAGAAACATCTCTTGAAATACCAACTAATCCATAGTTTCCAACTATCCAACCCAAGTTTGGATGTCACACCAATTCTTCTCATGGACACATAGCATATATATACCTATATTGACTCTCTTATCAGCATGAGTCTCCAAGTGTCCAAGTATAGTTTGGATTGACTCAATTCATAATTCATCTCTGTCAGTTCCACCATATCTATGGAAATTCATAGGGTGGAGCAACTATAACTCCCTCATTAGATTATTCATTATATTAATGACCCTCCACCAGTCTCTTTCCATTAATTT
Source organism: Viscum album (assembly GCA_963277665.1). NCBI lineage: Eukaryota > Viridiplantae > Streptophyta > Magnoliopsida > Santalales > Viscaceae > Viscum > Viscum album. The sequence goes on along the minus strand of OY728159.1, from coordinate 1,139,289,368 downwards.
CAGGAAGAGAGTGATGTTCTCTAGGAAATTATCCTTTACTTCCTCAACTAGAACAATCGGTGCCTCAGGTTTCACTACCGGTGGAGCATCTCCAACCACATCCACCAATCATCCTCTAAAAATGTGTTTTAATGGAGGATTAACTCTACAATTTTAACCAAACACATTAGGACTCATAACACAATATTATCACATTTATGTAAGAGGAAAATCATAACAATATTTAACAAGTATTTACCCAAAACCTAAGCATATAGCCCAAACCAATGCGTTATCACTAATACTAACCATCTGACACCTAGGTCTTCATTAATAAGGGTAAAGGCATTATTATTATCATGTTTCTCATTAGACAACCCTTTATTCTTATCATGCATTATTTTACAATCTTTTTCAATTTCATGTTAGGAACCATTTTCATTTCAATCACACAATCAAGGAAAAAATATTTCATATTTAATAATCTACCCAAAAACCATTTTCTCATGTATGCCTAAAATGATGGATGTCTGTAAAATCCTAAGCTCCAATAATGATGCATGAAAACTAAACTCTCATTCTACACTGGGCCACGATTCAACTCTCAATAATTACAATAAATAATAATCACATCACACAAAAAGTGTGTCTCCAAAGGTCAAATAATATTCAACTATAACTGAAAACATGAACAACAAAAATCCCACCCTGGGCACTAGGGTTGTTCCCCATACATGTGTTTACAACTCCCATGCAAGATCTCATAACCGAGGTCCAAATTTTCCTAGAATAATAACCTCCCTTACTAAAATGGTAAGAAAAAATAACAAAGAAAAGAGAACCCTTCTAATACCACTTTATATTGTCACATCCTAAGTGCCACGCCCCGGTGCCCTGAGCCAGTTCTCCACATGACATCAACAATGCCTCCCCATATGCCCGAGGTTTCTAACTAGAAATGAGGGTCAAATATCGATCATGGGGATACTATACCCTATTTTTATCCGAGTGAAACACCAGTTTCAAAATAAGAAAAAATTCATGAATAATATATAATTGTAAATAGAATAGTATAAAGATCACAAGATGATCAAGTTGGAAACAAAATGTCAAAAAAAGTAGATATCCCATTCTAATGTACGTGTCAAGTGTCTAAACTATATCTCAAAACTAAACACACTAACAAATCCCAAGTGCGTCCCAAACCACATCTGGTTCCTTCATTGATGCTCCATCCCCAACTCATCCATCTCACACATGGCTTTTCCCCATAACGTGTCCTATAAAAATAAACCCTATTTTGGTACCAATCCGGCATCCCACATAGGGTGTGGGTGAAACATAGTAATAAAACACCAAATATGTCTAAAAAAATCATGTTAATAACATTTTATACATTTGTACAAAGAAATAAGTATAATGTATAAATAAACAGTTTATCACATTACTAAATATTTTCTATTTAACCATATAAACCCATGGGCTCCCAAGGACACCTGAACCTCAATACCTACTTCATCCGATTCTCAAGTATAAACCATTCACACTAAAAATTCACAATTCATTCAATATATAAGCTTTCATTATCCATTTTAATTCAATTCACTAATAATTCTACTTGGGACCATAGCCCAATGCCAATATTATGGGTGTAGAATAGAATGCCTTGCACCCCAAGGGTATTTAGAGCATTAGTTTGTGTCCCACACCCCATGGGTATTTGGAGCGTCACTCCAAGTCTAATAAAATATTTTCATGCAAGAACATTTTCATTCTCTGGGTATTTAGTGCATCAGTCTTTATCCCACACTAATATATCAATCAATCACATATATCACATATATGACATATATCACAATATCACATGCTTCACTATATCATATCAATGAGTATTAATCAGAATTAATCCTTTCATCATAATAACTCACATTAATTAATCCAATGTTAATTAATCAGAATTATTCCCTTAATTATTTTCCACTATTAGTTAATCACATTCATTCCTTTACAAAATCATATGTCTCAATATTTAGTTCAAAAATTACTTATTCTTAATTCATAACATCAATATCAAACAATTAATTATATAATTAACTATCCCCAATTTATTATATCAATGTCCTATAATTAATTCTACAATTAATCATTCTTGAATCCATCAATTCCACAAATCATCCATTAATCAATCTACCCAATTTAATAAATTATTCAATAACATTAATGTCTAAATGTGTCAATTAATTATAAAATTGTAGACACATAATCAAAAATATGTGTTAATTGAATATTAGAACACCTACCTTGGTTCTTTGATGAAAAACTTCACGACATAAAACCCAAAAATTGAGCTGTAAAATGGAATAGTTCAAAATATGAATCTCAAAAATCTAAATCAAGATTAAAGAAAATAAAGATCTTGAAAATATACATATATATAATAAAATATAGCAATAATACAAAACCTATATCCGTAATAATTGATCAATATTCAATAATTAAATATCTAAATCTAGTAAAATAGAATATTATCTCATGCCAAAAGAACGATATAAGGAAGGAGGATGAACAAGAATGTAACGAGATAGGATTCACTTACAAGGAGACGATCAGATCTTCTATACATGATTTGAATCCCAAATAATGGAACTCAAAAGGAATTTGAATCCCTCTAGAAAGTTATGAAAGCATCCAAATTCATTAATGTCCATGTTTGGGTCTAAATAGTATTGTTTTGGGATTTCAAGGAAATTAAAAACTAACTTTTGGGATATTTTAAAAATAAAACTCGTTTTCCTATACATGGGAGAATAGTTTTCCATAAGAGTGCAACAACCATGCATGAGTTATTTTTGGAGTGCATGATTTCTATTTTTAGGGTCCATGGTTTGATAAACAATGCACAAGTTGTGCAACCCCCACTATCCAGGGTCGCACTATTTTTTGGGTTGGGGAAAACTAATTTGTCAAACCATGTTCCAATCATGCATAACCTTATTTCCTTAAATTATTCCCAAAATTCACTTAAACACTCCTCAATTTATAACCGAAACATAAATTACTCAAATAAGGAAAAATTTACTTGAATAGAAGCCCAAGTCCACTCTAGATGGTTTAGGATCTTACACTTAGCCATTAATGGGAAAAGTACAGGGATAAAATTATAAAACATAAATATGAAAAGAATATACTTATGTAATATCATGGAAGGTTCAACACTTGTAATAAATATCATAAAGGAAAAAATGGTGAAAACATGACACAAGCCAATGGAGATAAAAATATGTAAACCTCTTGATTCTACACTCATTTGAGTGTAGTCCGATGAAATGGAAGTAAACCAATATAGATAAGTATTTCATAAATTTTTTAGATGATATTACTTACTAGACTTATGTGTATATTATGACGAATAAATCACAATATCTTGATAAATTTAAATACATTATAATAATTAATGAGAATAAAATTCATTGTGATATAAAAATATTTCAATCTCACAATAGATTAAAATATAAAAACGTAGAGTTTAGATCATATCTTAGGAATCATGGTATATGGTATGAATATTTCACTATATATGTGCCCCAAAAAATAAATTAGCTAAGAAGAAGAACCAAATATCACAGGATATTAGAAGAACTATATTATAAGATCATAGAACATTTAAAATTGTTTTGGATGAAATCCATAACATTCATTGACTACACACTTAATAAGTTCCTTTTTCAATCATATTTCTAGAACATGCCTAATGAATTATGGTTTTGATGCTATTATTGAGAGGATTGATGTTATTAAGTATTCTAGGTTATATTAGGATCAAATAAAAACATTTGGAAAAATTTAATGATAGTGTAAACGAGAGTATATTTCTTAGATACACAACTAGTGTAATGTGTTTCAAGTTTAATAACAAGAGTATGATCAAAATAATTGATATAGTTGATGTAATTGAATTAGAAAATAAAAAAAATCCAAACCTATCAATAATAAATTTGATGAATCACTTGGAAAAAATGTTGCAAATCATGTGACCATTCTTTAAAAACTAGAAAGCTTTCAAAACACTCAATATAATTCAAAAATATCAATTAATGAAGAAAGATACAAGAATATTAAATTATATTTTCAATACATGGGATGAATATAAAAGTTGAGAACATCATTAGATATTGTAGAAATTGTTCTCAACCCAAGAGGATATTTTAGAATCTCAATTATACTATAATATATATAATTATGAAACAAAACTTGTTATAGAATATTTAAAACATGACAATTAGATAAAAATAATTGAAGAAAAAATTAGTCAAATTTAAATGAACAACACTTTTTATTTGTGAATACATCCCAAAGACAATAATGCAATTTTGAAAAAATGGGTTTGGGGTAATAATATCAATGATAAAGGAGATGTATGTTGGAATAAAGCTCATTGTTTTGAAAATTATAATCTGAAATTGAAGATATTTATTTTCATGTGACATTTTATCAAGTCACAAGGCTTAAAACGATTCAATGTTTTCATATTATTTCTTCTCGAATAAATTATAATTATCTCAAATTGATGTATAGTGAGTGTTTTAGAATTCTTAACATAATAAAGATTACTAAATTGAACAACTATATTGGTTTTTCCCAATATAATTTCTTATAGTGTTTTCAATAAGAACAATGATTTATATAATCTCAAAAAATCAAAAACTTTGGTATTTTATGGTAGATAGTAGATTAAAGATTATGAACATCATGAAAGGAAAAGTAGATTCTAATATATATTTCAAGAGATATGAAAACATTTCTCTAAATGTGATTTTTTAGATCAATAAATTAATTTTTATAGAATATAAATAATTAAATTGTGACGAATTTAATGTCTAAATGATGAACTTATTGGAGAGGCAATGATTAGTTAGATGAAATTCCTATTGAGTTTTTAAGTCACAAATATAAAGGATTTTATTTTTGGATCACAAGAAATGTGTGCCAGTGTGATACTCAAAAGTTTTGTAATTAGGGGATCCATATAAATCCTCAATCATATATTTGTTGGGAATAATATTCTAATTAGTAAGGAAAGAAATTGTGTGGATTAATAGAGTTTAAGGGGTTTATCAATATTCAACATTATTTAACACTATCAAGGACCAACATTATATTTTAAATTACACATTTTTCATGATTCAAAGTAACATAAGGGAATCACATATTATATAAATAAAGTAGATCAAGGGATATATCAAAGGGACTCTTGATTTAGTTTTATGGTAAGTCAAAACACTCTAATATTGCTTAATTGATATTCTAATGGTGATTGGGTCGAATATGTGGGATATTAAAACTCTAATTTTATGGATGTATTCTTTAATGGATTAAATTGTGTTACGTTGTATGATAAAAAACATTATTTAAATTAAGTGTAATGGAAGTTGAATATTTTTTTAAAATCTATAACCATTACACAAATTATCTGGTTGAAATTACAGTTTGATGACTAGAAGGTTGTTTTAAAATATCCATTGATGATAGTGTACGACAACAGAAGTAGAATCATCTTTTAAAATATTTCCTTGAAATTTTTTTTTCTGAATAATATTAACCTAAAATACCACTTCATTAAGGAGATATTGTAAGATTTAAATGTAATATGTTTTAAAGAAATATTTTTTTGATATCTTAATTATTCCCTTAAAAACTATTACTTCCAAAACATGATATTGTTTTTAGGAGTGATTTCTCTTCAAAAATCCCTTTTAGGTTTTTTGTTTACTATATATATTTAATTAATTTTCATTTATAGATAAAATAGGGAATGTAAAATTAGTTACTCTTACAAATAACGAGAGAAACTAGATTCTTTTCTAGAATTTGATAATAGGGAAGACTCATTGAGACTATAAAAGTTGGAAGAAGAAGCTAAATCATGGAAATATTATCCATTGATTCACATTGTTCAAATTAATCAAATGGGGGATAATTAAGGTATATAATGTACATTGAAGAAACATTAATTATTAGGTTTGTTTTATAGATATTAGAGTTTAAAGAATTCCTGAATGAAGTAAATTTGAAATATTGATTTGTGAGTTGATCTCAATTAAAACATTGTTAAAATAGCATTGCTCTTACACTGATATTATAATTACTATCACAAACACCATTATATCCTTTTCTTTAGTAAGTTAATAACATTAAAATTGAGAAAATATATACTAATTTTCATAAGAAAATTAATTCATGGGTTTTGGATGTGTGTTCATGTTTAATTTATTAACAATAATATAATGAATGAGTTGAATGCTCTTTAGAGTTGAGTGAATAGACCAAAAAAATGACTTTTTATGTGTCAAAGTACATCACAACAAGAAATAAATAGGTTATTATATGATGGGAGGATTATGGAAAAATAGTTTTTAATAGGTTATAAGTACTCACACTATAGTAAGATTAGTTACATTATAGATTAGTTGAGTTGTATAGTTGACATAATTGAACATTTTCTATTTTATCATAATGCAATCATCTATGGAGTTGAAAGAAAATGGTCACATCATGAATACTAGAATATAAAAAATTATTAGTAAACTGGTTTGGGAGCCAATTGAACTTTTTCCAACATGACAGAACTCACACCATACGATTTTTTATACATCAGTGGCCATTCCATAAGGTTTTTGTCTCCCTATTAAATAAGGAGTCATTGTTATTATACTGAAAGAACTATAGAAACAGAAAAAGATGTCTTATATAGATAATGGAAGATCTACATTTATGTAGAAATAATACAGTTCTAAATAATTCCAATCCAAGATGGTGTTATTTATTTTTTTGGGATTTAGTTCCCATATCATTCCAAATTGAGCACCATGTAGGGAATACTGATGTTATTCCATGATGCTCTACTACTCTAAATATAAGGATATATCATCATAATGAAGTATAAATTTATTATGAAAAAACACATTTTTCACATGCCCTTCATTTTGGGGAGAGTTCTCTAAATTATATGGATTATATTATATGAGAATATAAAGGATGCATATGTAACCTAAATTTCCTAGGAACACAGGGCTAAAGGATGTAAAGAACTTTTGAATTGATGACGATCGTCACTCTATCATATATTTGGGAAATCTTGTACATATCCATACTTATTTCTTCGATATTGTTGATAATAAAATAGGTTCACATGTATTACGATCTCAACCATCAAATAACTAGGATTTTCTACTAGATAACAAGAGTCATCAAACATTGGTTTTTTGATTCTTTTATGTGTGTTATTTCTAACATTTTCCAATAATTTTTTCTAATTGTTGGGATCTTACTCAATATAACTAGAATGAGAATGTTAGTTGAGATTTTTTGTTTTTATCGACCATTGATTCACAACACCCATTCTCAGTGGTGTTATACTCTCACTTGGGCCTCATAAGGATGAAGTCCCAAATTTTCTAGAAAAATATCATGGGGATACATGTCGATTAATTTATCTATTATGCGAGTAATTTATATATTTTATGTTATCACTTGTGAAAAAAATGTTTTTACATCAGTTATTTTAAAACTGACGTAAAAACATATATCTGATGCGTTTTTCACGTCGATTCATAAAAAACCAACATGAAAAAAGCCTTGAATTCATGATTTATTACGTTGGTTTTAAAATAAACAACATGGTATATATTTTAATATGTCGGTTATTACATAACTGATGAAATAAAATTGGCCACTAAAGCATTTTTCGGGTTAATTATTAAAAAACTGACGTGACAAACAAGTTTATCACATTGTTTATGAAAATAACCGATGTGATAAACCAGTCGACGAAGTGTTTTTTCATGTAAATTATTGTTTAACAGACATGAAAACATATATACTATGTTAGTTATTAAATATCCAACGTAAAAAACCATTCCCATGCATTTATTATGTTGGTCATAAAATAACAAATGTAAAAAACCCATTTATTTTTAATAAAACCGTTCAACCATTACTGTGATCTTCCAAAGAATACATGAAACAAGAAAAAACTGACTAAAACAATACCAAAACCATACTAGAATACATACCATAAAAACATCATAACATGACCAAAACAATAAGAACTAAAGCAAAATTAATCATTCTTGCACATAACACTCAACACTTACAATGTAAACTAAAAAAGCAGAAATCCTATTGGATATCCCCTACCCCCATGGAAAGCCCCCCCCCCCACTAGACACACCCACCCCATGGACACACTCCCCCTACCTGGAAACCACCCCACAGCCCTGGATAGCCCCCCCCCCCATGGAAAACCCCTACCCCCATGGAGTGCCCCCCCACCGCACTACACACCCTCCCACCCCCTTGACACCCTCCCACCACTGGAAACCGCTACACCCCACACCATAAACAACAACCCCACCCCACGGGGGAATCCCCCCACCCCCTGGACACCCTATCACCCTTGGACACCCCCACCCCTTGAATAGACCCCCACCTAAACCCCCCTGGACACCCCCCTTGACAGCCCCTCTACCCCTGGATATTCCCCACCACCCTGGACACCCTCCCACCCCCCTGGACACCCCGGATAGCCCCTCAACACCCTGGACAACCCCAACCCCCTGGACAGCCTCCCACCCCCCTAGACACCCCCAGACAACCCCTCCACCCCCTGGATAACCCCCACCCCCTAAACACCCCCACCCCATAGACACTCCCACCCCTAGGAAGCTCCCCCACACCCTGGACACCCCCGTCCCCCTGGATAGCCCCTCCACCACCTATACACCTCCCACCCCACGGACACCCTCCCCCTGGACAACCCCAGACAACCCCACTACCCCCTGGACACCCCCACCCACTAGACAACCCCCACCCCTAGACACCCCCACCCCCTGGACACCGAACCCACCTAGATAGCCCCCACCCCCTGGACATCCGCAACCCACTAGACACCACCGGACCCCACTGAACAGCCACCCACCCCTGGACACCCTCCCACCCCCAACACACCGCCGGACAGCCCCTCCACCCCCTGGACAACCCCACCCCCCTGTACACCCCCACCCCTGGACACCCCCACCACTGGAAAGCCTCCCACTCCCTAGACACCACCCCCACCCCTAGACACCCCACACTTTGGATATCCCCCCACACCCGTAGACAACCCCAAATCACTAGATACCACCCCACCCCACTAGATAGCACCCACCACCTGGACACCCTCTCACCCCTACCCCCTTGGACACCCTATAACCCCCTAAACACCAACCACCCCCCATCGATGTCCCCCCACCCACTAGAAACGCCCACCCACTGGACACCCCGTTCCCCTTGGACAGCCACCCCACCCCTGGACATCCCCCACCCCTAGACACCACCCACCCAACTAGAAATTCCCCCACCCCATGCACACCCTCCCACCCCTACCCCCTTTGACACCAACCGACCCCCTAGACACCAACCAACCCCATGGACAACCCCCACCCCTGGACACCCCCACCCCCTAGACACCCCTACCCCTTGGACAGTTCCTACCCACTTACCCCTTAGACACCAACCCACCCCACTGGACAACACCCCCTCTCCCAAACCATTGTGGACACCCTCCCACCCCCTATACACCACCCCACCATCCATGGATATCCCCAAACCCCTGGACACCCCACCCCTTGGACACCCCTACCCCTTCGAAACCCCCCCCCCCCACACCCCCTAGACACCCCCACACCCTGGACACGTCCACCCCCTAGATAGAACCCCACCATACTGGAAAGCCCCCCCAGGACACCCTCCCACCCCATACACCCTTGAAAACCCTCCTACCCCCTTGAAACCATCCCACCCACATGTACAACCCCCCCCCCCCCCCGAACACCACCACCCCCCATGAAACCATTACTACGCACTGCCAAAGTATGAAATAAGAAAAAAACAGACCAAAATCTGACCAAAACCAGACCATGAACCATACTAGAAAAATATCCTAACTAGACCAAAAAAAGAAGAACCGGAGAAAAACTAAACATTCACACATATATAATATTCAAAACACACATTGTCAACAAAAACCTAAATCTAACCAAAACAACTACCAATTACACAATTATAATTACAATATTCAAAATTACATTTTACACTACAATAAAAACAAAATCCAATAAAACCTGTAAAATAATTTTACTATTCCACTTGTAAGTGTTTGAAATATTGTGAACTATGTGGTTGAGTGTCATCAAATAGCTATAAATTAAATGTATAGTATTTAACATGTATAATTAATAAATCAAATTAAATATTTTGCCAATGTTTATACAAAATATTACCATTTCAAACTTCACAAGTGTTCTAGTTGTAATTTTTTCATACATAAATGATAACATATAATATATGCATTAGATGAAACCTTGTTGTTCATGAAAATTATTTTTAAATGAGTGGCAATCCAAAATATCATTTTAATGTAATAAATTAAAATTTTCAAATTCTAAATGGATATTTACCTTTACTTTTACATATTTGATCTTGGAAATCTTTTTAATTGTGTTTTTATAAATTTGATTATCCCATGTTATAAAATAATACAAATGAGATAAATTTAAAATTAATTTTAATATAAAAAACTATTAATAAATTGAAATATACTTTTCCAACATATTCTTAAAACATCCCCACAAATCACCAGGGACAGATCATATCCAATAAAGTGTTTGTTGGAAAAAGACACCTAACATCCAATGATCACTAATATAAAATAAAATTTATGGTTAATGGTTTTTTATATTAATGGATGATGAACACTTTTCTAGATATATGTTCCATACCTCTCACAAAAATGCAACATCCAACATTGATTGATTATATTCTATTCAAATATTTCAGTAATATAAAGTGTTCTTTGTTCCTCATCCAAGGCATGTGCTTTAGAGGGAAATAAAATGTGGGTACATGAATCCATATTCATCTATCTGGTCATTATTATCACACATGTTATAGAGATAACTAATTTAAAATAGACATAAGAATAAATTTTTAATAAATATAACACAAGGAAAGTTGTTAATATTTACATGAAAAAAATATGCACCACGTTGAAGCCCAAATTATCTCCAATAACAAGCTCCTTGATATCATTTTTCACAATCCCTACATTTATTTCACATCTATAAACATGAGATTCCATTGGAAACTCATAATGATCCGCAAAAAAATTTAACTATCTTGACAATATGTCAAGATTACTAGATTCTGTATCTAATGTCATAGTTATTTCTGTTTTTTGTTACCTATACATCATTTATTTAACTTTTGAGTATTTCTGTAAAAATAAATAGAAAAATATATTAGATCCCAAATGCTAAAACAACTTTAATAAAAATATATAAATATATATATCTTAAATACCTCTATGGTAATGACTCGTAGAAGTCTGGATGACCAAATTAAAAAGTGGATGATACAATGTCCAACTATCATCAACTCATCTGTAGGTAATGTTACTTGAGATGATCTATATATAATATCATGTACAATGACCCTATGATGCTCTACCTCTAACTATTGATTATGAATTGTATCACTTATACAATATACCATCCCACATGAAACTGTATGATGTTGAGGATCATCAACATACAACTCACAATAAGTAGGAAAATGTAGTGAAGGATTAGGATAAAAAAATGGGGTCTACAGGTTGAGGTGGGGGAGTGGGAGATACTGGCCAAGGGGGAGTATAAATAATGGGTTTTTTAGGGGATGGTGAAGGAGTGGGAGCTGCAGTCTGAAATTGTCTTTGCATGTCTGCAAACATATAGTGTACCAATGCTCTAATATTTTCCTCCATCGTCGCATTAATATTATGAGATTAAGCCTCCAAGGATTCTATTTTTTTATAAACACCCTCAATGGAAGTAGTTGAAGAACGTGGAAATAGTTTTCTTACCAATACACTCTTCGGATATCCTCTTACACGACTCAGGTGTTCAGGATTTCCCAATACTGTAGATAATATATATTGCCTCCAAGTTGTTGTAAATACCACCTATCAACTTTGATCCTCAAGATAATTTTGTATTAATTAATTGAACATTTCTGTAATGATTTAAATTATATAAATAATATAATTAACTTATAAAAATAAATTAATATCTTATAATCCTCTCATCTATGATTCTCGATTCTTCATAAAGATATTTACCCTTTTGGCTCATCCAAGCTCTCATCCATTTATCACTTAAATTTCTATGATATTTTCACCTTATTCACCAGTTATCTATTTAACTATTATTATACTTCCCATGAATAAGTTCTAAAATTCTTATCTTTATGTTTAGGGGTAATTAAAAATATATTTTATGATCTCTCTATAACGAGGTTTATGTTTAAAGAGTTTCCAAATAAATAAAGTTGTTTTGTCTCAATTATCCTTCTTTTAGAAACATTCCATAAACTTCAAGAACCATGTTTGAAAAAAAATTAAATTATTATCTTTTATGATCATTTTCAGGAAAAATAATTTTAAAAATAATTTATGTTTTTCAAGCCTCCTTTATAAGATTTCAATGTATTTTCAATGAAATGATTTTCCATAAAACATTTTCAAGCATCCTTTACAAATAAATGTTTAGAAAAAATGTTGTCACGGTTTATTTGCAAAGAAATGTTTTTTAGAAATAATTTCAATCTTCCTTTAAAAATAAATGGTTTAAAAAAATCAAGACTACTTTTCAAAGAAATTGTTTTCAAAATGTTTTTATGTTTCATATATATGTTTGTAGGGAAAATAATGTTAAATATGTTTTAATGTTTCCATTTTATGTATTGAAAGAAAAAGGTTATCAAAATCATTTATGGTTTGAGAACATTTTTTAAAGAGATGACATTTTTCTTTAAGAAACGCTTTTTAAAAGTTCATTCAAAGTTGTTTTCCATCTAAGATGACATCCATTGTTGTTACTCCTATCCTTGTAGGTAATTATTTAAAGGTTCCATTCATATTATTTCTTTGGGTGGTTTGTGCTTTGATGACAGGGAGTTTATGAAACCTACTTCTTTTATGGGGTTGTACGAATCTTTTTTCCCTTTTACAGGTTACATGATTATGAAATGTGTTATATTTCATGTGTTACGTACTTATTAAACCCACATATTCTCATGGGTTATGTTTTGATTAAATTATTTTGATACCTATCATTTTTGTTAGGTTGAGAAATGATTACATATTTATGACACCCATTTCATTTCATGGGTTATGATATGTTGTTTAAAAACCCATCTCTTTTTATGGGCCATGTTATGATTATTGTTTTATTATCTTGCGGCATGTTTATGAATAATTTTATTATTAGATGAGTGAAACCTGTATCTCCCTCCAAAGTAATGGGTAAATATTTATATATCATGAGATAATGATGGAAATCACATCGATGTGATTTATCCACTATGTAATGGTGGGGAAACCTGGTCCCTTCCAATGAAAGGACCGTGACATGGGATGGTGGTGTGTCTCTCCCAGTAGCTGATGTTAAAATGTAGATAGAAGATGGGGAAACCCGATCCACTATAGTAATATGATAAATCCTAGTCCACTATGGGAATATTAGAAACCCCAATACCCTATGAGGAGATGCGGAAACCAAGGTCCTAATAATGAAAGGACTATGACTGGGGATGTTGGTTTGTCATGCACAACAGGTGTTTTTCCCATGAGGTGACTTGATAAGTTCTACAAATTATTCTTAACGTATAGGTAATAATATTACATGTTTATGTGTATTCCAAATTTTTATGTCTTATTCCTATGTTATGATTTCATGAATTATTCTCTTGTTTCTATTATGATTCATGTCTTATGAACTTCCAATAATTATGCCCTGATTCATGTTTATGATATTTGATATATAGTTTATGATATTCTAATTCCATGATCACGTTCTCATAACCATTTTTTCATATTTATTCTTATATATATATATCCCTTGTTTACAGTTACTGAGAATATGATATCCCTAATTTTTGTGTTTCCTTCCCAAGTATTTGAATATATTAATTAAGTATTATGTCTCTAAGAAGGGTTCTAGTCACGAAGAACCACATGGGAGAAATATATCTCCCTTATGTAGTAGTGATTACGATTCAATGTTTCCAAATTCACTATTCTAATACGGTCTTGGGCGTCTATTTGTTTAATTTATTATGTATTCCACAAAAGTGATGTAATATTAATGTATGAGAAGTGATGTTCACAATATTTGGAATAAAAAAATGTACTGTTAACCTATAAGAACTATGATGATAAAATATTATTGAGAACCCAATGGAAACACCATTGGATAAGTATACTAATGAGAAGAAGTGTATTAAAATGTACAAGATTTTTGTTAAAGGATAGAGCGAGTGGTTTTCTAGAAATACATCACTGTCTGGATAATACAAGTGGACATAGTTCTAGAACGTAGGTACCGAGGGGTAATGACTCTAAAAAATGTGTGTCAATCCTGACATGGTCATAACCATGTTCAAGAAAACATGCCTTACTGTGCAACTAGTTTGACATTCTCAGGGGATATGCTCTTGGAATTAACAAACTCTTCATGATCCAACATAAAGTATTTAAAAATATGTTATCAAAGAACATACAAGGATAATCCTATGGTGTCAAGGATTAAGGAATGCTTCATAATTTAGTCATCCTAAAAGGGTTTTTCATGATTATGTGGTTCCTCACTATGAAAACTATTTCTTACTCTATGATTTTGGGATTTATTCAATGGTCAGAACCCAAAAGAACTGGGTTAATGATTATTTCAATAAAAAATAAAATTACTGTTCTCTTAAGAGTCTAATTGATATGAGACCATTAATACAAAACCTCATTTATTTTATCAAATAACTTTTTCAGGATTTGAATTAGTCTAATATTCTAAAAAAGAACACAAGGGAACAATTTTTAGTTGTTCCCTTCATGAGTCATTTTCCACCTTCTACTAGTGAGTCTTACGATCCACTTATTGCTGAAAAATGGATCAGTACAACTAAAAATATATTCTCCAATCCCTAATGTTTAGATCTAGAAAATGTAATTCTGGATGATTATTTATTAGAAGGTGAAGCAGAATAGTGGTGGACTCTAATAAAGAGTACGAAGAATCAATATGAAATTGAATCTATTGATTGGGACTAGTTCAATAACATATTATTTAATAAGTACATTACTTGTGTTCTTAAACTAAATTTGGAAGAGGTGTTCCTTGATTTGTAGCAAAGGTATGATGATTATGTTGGTACCTATAAGGATAATTTTAGAATACATGTGAGGTACACTTATAGAATTATCATGAAACTGAAATGTAAAATTGATAAGTTCTTTAGGAGATTAAATACAGAAATCAGAAGGATGTTTCTGATAAGATAATTCAGTAGCTAAAAATATATTGGGAATTGTTCAATAAAATATCAAATTTTGGTCTGAGTTATATATCAATATCATTGTTTAAAATTGAAATTAATTATAGAGTTCAAAGGAAAGTATAAAAACCATGAAGAGAATAATATGGTCCTTCCTTTATTCTCTATGTGTGGAAAGAAGCATGGATGGAATTGCATTTTGGGGTATAATAAGTGTTTTATGTGCATTATGTATGTCCATTGGAAAATAAATTACCACAGTGATGGGAAGAAGTTGTCCAATGTTGGAAATAGATGAAAATCAATATAGAATGAACCTCCAACACTTCAGTGCTTTAATTTTAAGGAATATAGGAATTATTATAAAAATCTCCCAAACCCAAGGTTCATTTATGATGATTGGATTCAATAACCCCTTAACCCTAGGTACAAGGGAAAATCTCATATGGTCACTATTTCTGACAAGTGTCATGATAATGACATTGAGGAAGGTACAAATACCATCCACATTAGAACTGATAATGTCTTATTTGATTCTAGATCAACCCAATATTTTATATCTAATGAATTTTCTACGTGTATAAAGATTCCAACCAAACAATTAGATTTTTAATTATAGATGAAAACCCATAAGGGTATGATGATTGAATCTCAACTATATGATTCATCTCTGGTTGACTTTTGTGGGAATGTACTTCCTAAAAAACATGTCATTAATATTTCAGTTGAATTTTATGTCTTCTTAGGCATGGAATGGATTTCTCTATACAAATCCCATATCAATTTCCGAGGATGGGACTTTCTATTTGATAGTTGAATACAATATATGATAATCTATCAGTGTGATGATAAGTAAGAAATTGCAATGTATATTACATATAGTGTATGGATATTAATTTTCATTGGAAGCATGTTTATCTCAAATGGTTTGTAAAAAAATTGACATCGATGATACTCTTATTGTTTTAGAATTAGTGTATGTGTTCTTAGAAGAGTTTTCTAGCCTTACACAAAGATGCGAAGTTGAGTTATCGATATAACTGATACCTAATTCCACACCAATTTCTAAGGCTCCCTGTAGAATTTTCCTTATTGAGTTACATGAATTGCATAAGAAAATCCAAAAATCCAAGATAAAGGATTAATTCAAACAATTATTTCACCTAGGGATTCTTATATCCTCTTTTTTAAAATTGAAGATGGATCATGGTGAGTCTACATTTATTATCTAGATTTGAAAAAAATCATGATCAGGAATAAGTATCCTCTTTCACATATTGATAACTTGTTTGATCAACTGTGAGGAGTTCAATAATTTTCCAATATTGAACTTCGTTATGAATATCATCAGTTGAGGGTTAAGAATGTGGAAATACCAAGGATCGAATTCCACTAAAATTATGTACACTATGAATATGCAGTAATTATTCTAGGTATTACTAATTCCCCTTTTATCTTTATGGAATTTAGGAATAGAGTATTTAAATATTACCCCTATGAGTTTTTGGTAGTATTTATAGATGAAATTCTTATCAATTTAAACACCAAGGAAGAGCATAAAGACCAGATGAGAATTTTACTAATGACCCAGAGGAAAAATATATTGTATTAAAATTTTAGATTGTGTGAATTTTTGCTCCAAAGGGTATCATTTTGGTTCACATAATCTCAACAGATAGTATAATAGTATATCCATCAAAGACAAAGACTATTGAATGTTCGCCTAGACCAACCACAGTGACTAAAATCAATAGTTTTCTTATAATATCCAGATATAATCAATAGGTTTTGGATAATTTCTCATTACTGAAAAATCCTTTGACCATGTTATCTCAAAATGGTGCTTAGTTTCTCTAAAAGGATTAATGTGAGGAAAATTTCAAGGAACTAAATAAAAGGCTGGTCAGTTCGCCTGTGCTTACATTACCAGGTAGTGGAGAAGGGTTTGTAATATATAGTGATTCATCCAACAATGTATTGGGATGTGTTATTATGAAAAATAATGTTTTTATCACTTATGTCTCATGACAGATGATGATTCATAAAAAAATTACCAAACATAGGATTTGGAGTTAGTAACCATAATGTTTTCATTACATATGTTGAGTCATTATATTTATAGGGAATTGTGTGATATATATACTTATTATAAAGGTATAAAATATATATTCACATATAATGAGTTGAATATGAACTAGATAAGATGGTTATAGATGATAAAGGATTATGACACCTCAAAACATTATAACCCTGGTAAAGAGAATAAGGTCGTTGATACATTGAGTCAAAAGGATCATACTAGCTTATACATGATGAGGATCAAAAAAGATCCTATATTCCAAGACTTGAAATGGTTGGGTTTAGAAATAATGATGTAAGGGGAGAAATATTGTCTTTCTCAATTGAATTTTCAACCCCCAATCCAGGTGAATATTAAAAAGGAGCAGAAAGAAGTTTTAGAGATGAAAAATAAGGTTAGAAATGTTCATGAGTATAACCTTGATTAGGATGTAGTGATATGGTTTATGAACCATATATGTGTTCCTTACATAATGAATTTGAAGAAGTAAATATTGGAGGAAACTCATAGTTATTCATAATCTATTCATCATATAAGTAGGAAGATGTATAGAGTTATTAATGAATACTTCTAGTGGGATGGAATGAAAAAGGGAATCCGTGAGTTTGTATCTCGGGGATTCTTATTCTTGCAAGTTAAGGTTGAGGAACAAGAATCTAAGGGGAAACAATTACCCATACCAAAATAGAAATGGGAGAACATCTCTATTTATATTTTTATTGGACTCCCGAAAACATCAAATGGGTTTAATGTTGAATGGGTGGTAGTTGATCCTTACTAGGTTAGTGCATTTAATTTATATTATATCAGACTTCTATCTCGATCATCTATCTAGGTTATACATTAAAAGGTTCTATGTTTGCATGGGGTACCACATTCTATTTTATCTAATTAGGATCCAAGGTTAACCTAAATGTTATACTGAAGCCTTTAGTAAGTACCTGATACAGAATTGAGTCTCATCCATGATTATCGTGCATGAATGGATAGTTAGTCTAGAAGAAAATTTAAAACCCTATAGGATATGTTGATATATTTTACCTGGATTGAAATGGTGGTTCGGATCAACACATTTTTCTAGTGGATTTTTTTTAAAATATTAGATTTCACTCAAGAATTTATATGGATCCTTATAAATCCCTCTATGGGAAGAAATGTAGATATCTATCTATCTAGGATGATGTTATAGAATGAAATCTATCGGCATCTGTGATAGTTGAATAAATCGCGGTGACTTTTAGATGAATTCAGAAGTATATCAATGAAACTTAAAATAGTCATAATATATGATAACCATAAGTGTGACCTATAATTTGAGGACAATGATATTTGTTTTATACATATATTTCCATGTAATAAGGTTATGAGGTTCTTGAAGAAAGGGAATATAATACCTAGTTATATCATACCCTATGAGATTATTAATCATATGGAAATTGTAGCTTATCCCTTGGAACATCCTCCATATATTTTTCAAGTTACTGATGACATCCATGTATCTCTACTAAGGATGTTAAAACTGGATCCTTCACATGTACTGAACTTAGAGGCCATACCACTGGGGTAAGATATTTCGTATGAGGAACAACTAGTTGAAATGATCGATCATACAAAGAAATTTCTATGAAACAAAACCACTAACCTAGTAAATTTTTTATGGAGAATCCAACTCTTATAAAAATCTATAAGGGAAAATGATGTTATTACATGAATAATTATTCTCATTTTCTTATATCATAGTAATGAATTTTGTGGGAAATTTTGTGTATGTAGGGTATAATGTAACACCCCTAGTTTTTAAGAACCTTTTTTTAATAAATTAATTTCCTTTTATGTATTGTGTTACATGATACACTATGACAAACCTTATTTATATGACACATCGAGACAAATATTTCATTACATCTAACATATACTTGGAATGCGTTACACACAACACCGAGTTTCTATGAAAAATCATTTTATTGTTAAAATTATTTAAACAAAATATTTGTAACCCAACCGTTAAAAATAGTAATATAAGTAGTAATAACTAATTTTTAAATATTTTTTATAAAGGTTTTATATTGACAAGTAATATTTAAAATAATTCATAAAAACATTTTAGTAATGTTTTTAAATGATATAAAATACTATTTTCATAAAATAACTACTCTTTATGTCCTGTAAAAAATAATAAAATTACTTTTATATAATTTTATAAATAATATGATATAAAATAAAATTATTTTTTCAATTCAGAATGTAAAATATATCATATGGTTAATTTTTTGTATGTTTCATAGAAACATCATTTTTTGATGAATAATGAAAAATACTGATTTTAATTCAAAACTGATTTTTTATATAATTTATTTATATAGATAAATTATATTGTATGTTGTTTTTAAAGTCAAAATAGATAAATCATACATCCATTCATTAAATTTTTGTGATTGTAATAATTTTCATATTGAATTTTGATAAGAATTATTAATGATCATTTGAACATTCTCAGTTTAAAAACCTTTTTTCTCGCATCAACGGGATTAACATTAAATTTAATTTTTCTGCTTCAATGAATCAAATTTTAAAAAATGGAAAAATAAGTTTTCAATCAATAACATATTTATATTCTAATAGTATAATGTTAATCTTTTACCAAAAATGTTAGTGAAAGTGATTAAGATTAATTACATCAATTAAGGGAAAATTATTCCTAACAAGGGATTAAACATTAAACACAAGGGACAAAATCACCGATCCATTTTTACAAAACCAATAATCTAAATATATTTCATCCAAAAACCGTACATTATTGAGTTTGGATTGTTTATTAGGACTTTTTTTCTATAAAAACATGGGTATACCTAACTATCTTTCAAAAATGATAATTGTTTCCCCTCCCTCCCCTATAAAATTCCACCACATATTCTCCTTCTTAACACCTCTCAAAAAGAATATGTTTAGAAAATATCTTACCAATTAAAATAAAAACATCCCTCCCTTCCCCCTTTACTCCTCCCTTCGAGAATAAATCTATCCAAGGAATCCCTTTAGTGAAAACTAAAAGGAGTTACCCAAAGAAGAGGAGGATTGTATGAGTATGAAGAGAGTCAAGACAAAATATAAGGGGATTTCTATTCCCACTTTCATTTCAATGGGATTTAAAACTTACTCAACACTTATATAATTTATGTGGTGATTATAGTTCCGATAAATATATTGTATTAGTTTTATACTTAATTTTATGGGTATTTACATATCTATTTCACGATCTATCTTTCATGGGGTTTATAATTCAACAGGTACCAAATCGGTAAAGTAGTTCTATCTTAATTTTCCTTCTTTGAGACACATTACATGAAATTCAAGAACCATTTTTTCAAAAATGTTTTCAAAAATGGTATTTTGAAATCTTTTTGAAGGATTTTTTTTTTAAAAAATGGTTAATGGTTTCTAAGAATCCTTTATTTGTATCCAATGTATATTCCAAGAAATGTTTAAAAAAATATTTCTTCCTTTTCAAAGAAATAGTTTTCAAATTTTCTTTAAAGTTTCATTTTCAATGTAATGGTTTTTAATTTTTTTTCAAGATTACATTCCAATGAAATGGTTTTCAAAAAATAACAATATTCCTTTTCAAAGAAATGGGTTTCAAAATTTTTTCCGGTTTCTTTTATATTTTTTCAAGGAAAATTCTTTTCAAAATGTGTTTATGTTTCCATTTTATGTTTTGAATGAAAATGGTTTAAAAGGATTAATTTTTTATTATAATTCATTATAAGGAAATCAAATTTTTCTCGAAGAAATGTTTTTATGTTATATTTAAAATATATTTTCCATCTATGATGGTAACCATTCGTGTTACTCATGTCCTTCTAGGAAATGATCTAAAGGTTTTATTCATATTATTTCTCTCTGTGGTTTAGGTTTTGATGGAATGATGTTTATGAAACCTGATTCTTTTCATGGGTTATATGAAACCTATTTATTTTCATGGGTTATATTCTTATGAAACCCCTTTATCCTTCATGGGTTAAATTCTTATGAAATATGTTTCCTTTCACAGGTTATGAATTGATTAAATGATTATTATCCCTATCTTATCCACTATTTAAGATATGATTACATGTTTATGACACGAATTTATTTGCGTGGGCTAGGATATGATGTTTATAAAACCCATCCCTTTTTATGGGTTATGAAATTATGAAATATTTATTATCTTATGGCACATGTATGAATAATTTTATTATCAGATGGGTGGGACCTATATCTACCTCCGATGAATTGGTTATAGAGTTATACCTCATGGGATAATTATTGTAATAAAGTCAATGGGATTGATACACAATTGGAAGATGGGGAAACCTAACCCATTTCATGGAAAGGAATGTGACTTGGGATAATGGTGTGTCCCTCCTTGTTGGAGTAGTCACCATGAAGATGGAATATGGGAAAACCAGTCCCACTATAAGAATATAGGGAAACCTTATTCAATATGGTAATATGGGGAAACCCAATCCAAAAGGGGAATATAGGGGAACCTGATCCCTTTCAAGGAAAGTAGTGTGACTGGGGATGGTTATGGGTCCTGCCCAGTAGTTTTAGTCCCCATAAAGTGACCTGAAATATTCTAGTAATGTGTCTTAACTTATAAGTAGCGATATTACATGTTTATATGTATGCCAAAATTCTATTTCTTATTACCATGTTATGATTTCATGTCTTATAATCATGTTTCACATATGATTAATGTCTTAAAAACTTATAATATTTATTCCATGATTCATGTGTATGATATTTGATATACAAGGAATGATCTTCTAATTTCATGATCACATTCTCATAGCATTATGCTCATGTTAATGCTTATATATCTACCTTGTTTACACATAATGAGTATCCGTGCTCACGCTCTTTATGTTTCCTTCCCCAGGATATTTGGATATGTATTAAGTATGGTGTGTCTAACATGGGTTCCAGTCATAAATAACATAGAGGGCGATAGTGTTTCTCACTTGTGTATTATTTTTTATGTTACCATGTTTCTAAAGGCACTATACTAATATGATCTTTGGGTATCTATTTGAGTAATGTATTATGTATTATAGAAATGTGATGTAATGTTAGTGTATGAAAAGTGAGGGTTGATATAATTATTATCCACTTACACCAAAACATATTTTAGGTCCTAACCATGCTGAAGGAGCTTGCAGCTAGGGTTATGGATAAACATAGAAAATTCAAGGTTATGAATAGTCTTCACATATCACATTGTGAGGTATGATTAGTGTATTCACTACAATAGAACCCTAGATTTTCAATATAAGTGTAATGCATTATTTTTTTCAAAATACCTTGATTGGGAGTTTAAAATACTATTGGATAACCCAACTTAACCAATAATACTAGGGAATCCTGCTATAATAAATCATATTCCCTCCAATATTTGAAGATAATGTGAGATTTCACATAGTGGGGTGATGTTTTTAGCAGACCTCAAATTGTGTAGGATAAAGACTTATGGTGAAATAATTATAATGGACTAATTATCCTTACTCCATGTTCTAATAAAAAACTACTATCACATTGTGATGTATTACCCTGTTAATTGATCAATGATTTCCTTTTGGGATAAGCGGGACCATTGGTTGAGGTGAGTGAGGATAATTCATGGGACATTAAATTTGATCACTAACTCAGTATAAATATTATCTTTAGGTGCATAGAATGTCATAAATGATCATATTTTTGTCATCATAGAGTAATATATGGATATTTCCCCAAAGGAATTATAGTATTACCTCCTCAATGTGTGAAAACATTATTTATCAAAGTGTACCCATAGAGTGTAATAATATATTTTGTACCTTATAAGATATTATCAATATTATATATATATATACTAAAGCGGGATTTTTTTCTGGACACGTGTCGCTCCCACATCAACTCACTCTACTATTTCGCAACCCTATACCCTAATTCTGTCACATAAACCTCTCTCTCCATTGCAATAGTCCTATGCGATTTCTACAGTTTCCAAACCACCGTAGTTGGCTTCTCAGACTTTGACTCAACCGCCTTAAGCTCCTATGTGAACGACTCCTCTTCCAATGGCCCTTTGGCATTTGGTTTCTCTTCAACCATCTATTATGCCTCATGTTCCTCTTCCATTGGCGGATCTATGCCCGACACCCTTCTATTTTGTCTGGCTACTTTGCCTATGACTTCTACGTCTATGGGTGCTCTGCCTATAGCTCCTAACACCATGCATCATTTGGCTCCAACCCCTCCAACCATGTATGCTCCACCTCCTTCTCCTCCATGCCTGAAAACACCCTCATGCATCTTCTCTAAATCCCAAAAAAAATCATAGGGTTTGTGAATTGTGGTTCTGATACCTCAAATTTCATTATTCTTTTATGCTTTCTTCCTTTAGGATTCTTAAACTGAACTTTTTAATTCCATAATCTAAAATTTCTTAGTATCAATTGATACTCTCATTGTTTCTCATAACTTATTTTCTTTTTATTTTCTCTCTAGCTATAGTTTATTTCAATAACCTCCACTGTTTATAGCTAATTTTTTTTTATTGAATGCATATGCATCACATCTGTTCACATATGTTCTGTATGACATGTTTTCTAGTGATGTTCACATATGTTCTATTCACATCTGTTCACATATGATTCGTATAATTTAGATCAGTTTTCAATATAAATAGCATTGTAAATTTGACCATCATAGGTATGGTTTTGATTTCCTTGACTCTTTTTAATTCATTACTTGATATAACAGAATCCTATTATTTTATTTCTTCTTGATTTATTTCTAGGAATGGGTTTAGCATGGAGTTATTCTTGTACGATTTCTTCCATTAGGATTCTTAAACTAAAATTTTTAATTCCATCATCTACAATTTCTTAGTATCTATTGATATTACCATTGTTTCTCGTATCATATTTTCTTTTTAGTTATCTTTGGATATAGATTATTTCAATAACCACCACTATTTATAAATAAAACATTTTTTATTGAATGCATATACATCACATCTATTGACATATGTTCTGAAAAATTTGGATTAGTTTCCAATATAATGAGCATAGTTTATATAACCATCATAGATATGATTTTGATTTCTTTGACTCTTTATAATTCATTACTTGATATAACAAAATCCTATTATATTATTTCTTCTTGATTTATATCATGTAAGGGGTTGAGGGTGGTGTTCTTCCCAGGATGATGGTGCCTAAAAATATTTTTTTAAATGAATGGATTTGTTCATAAATTCCTATATGAATGCATAGTGGTTATAGGGTATGAAATTTTTTTGGACTTCCATATTCATGATATAATGATCTTCTATGCCATCATAAATATGGATTGACAAATATGTATCTCATCTCAAATGATTTATAGAAGAGGTAATTGTCTCTTATATCCCATATGGGATGGAAGTATGTTCTTATGGGATATTATGATGTAAAGGCAGGGAGATCAAGACACCACATCTGTCATATTGAAGTAATTATAATGCATGTCGAAGGTAAGTCTATTTCCATAGATCCTGTCACAATTATATATTCTTTCCCCCAAAGAGGTGAACCATTTTTGGGATGCATTCTTATATGTATTATGTGTAGATATAAATCTAACATGTCATGCATACATTTTTATTGTTATATTTCATTAGTACATACCCAATTTTTTAAACATTATCTTTATAATTTTTTCAATTGTTATCTAAATAAGTTCCTAACAATGTTGGATGATATATAGGTTGAATATTTAGTAAAAAGGTACAATGACATTATTTGGTATTCTTTCTACTCTCCTGACTATCATCATATTTGTAGTCCACTTTTATTACTAGATTTCGTACGACTAATTACAGCTTTCAATATATTCAATATAGTCTATTAATGTGTGTTTTTGAACCTGTATACAATGTCACAAGGTTTACTATAACATGATTTTTTGAGATATACAATATCATGGAACATTGAAGCGTTGACATATTTTTTAAATCCTGTAATTTATTTCAATGAAAATGGCTGGCCCTTACAATCTAGGCCATATATTTCATTCTGTTATCTTGTATTTATTCCCAATTCACTCTTTGATGCACATTATTCCAAATTCAATATTTTTCCTGATCTCTTATTTGATTCTACATTGCATTATAATTTAAATGATGTCAAATGGCATTACATGTCTACCTTGATTCAGGTATAATTATCACCATCTACTTCTTTTCAGTGTAATGGTATCAATGCTTCAAGGTAATTGTTTCTCACAATTATTTCTATTTCCATTTTCGTAATGATTAATTTATTGTTTTATTGTTTGACATCAATTTTTTTTGATACATTTTTTAGCTGCATCTTCTAAGAATACAGTGTTTCATGTACATTTTGAAATTTATATTTCTTTCAATGGTTGTATGTTTTATTTTTATACCGTACTATCTCAAAGAGAGATATGATTTGGTCATATTTGACAAGATGCTGAAGAAAGAGATCCTAGAAAATCAACTTAGAACCTGGATAATGTCTACGCCCAGTGGAATTTTGGGTAATTTTGGAATTGTTTTTTATGTACAAGATATTAATCTATTTGAATTCAACAACTTTGACTATTTTTAATTCTTTATAAAATATTGAGGTTTTTCTTTTTGGTTGAAATATGTTCTAGGGATTAGTTTTAGATCTGATATTGGTCCTTTCAAGTGTAGTTTTGGAACCTATAATGGTCCATTCAATAATTCTTTCTATTATGATTTTTGGGTTTTTAATCCTAAACACTCTGATTAATTTTCTACGATGAAGGTTGGATTGCATAAATTTCTATAGAAAATTGTCAATATGATGAAAGAAGAAGGATTATTTCAATCCTAAGGTGGATCTATAATATTATCTTATAGAATTGAATTCTAGGTAATTACGTTCTTTAATTTTGATGTTTTTAAAAAAAATTCATCTTCACATTCTATAAAACAAATTCTAAAAGTGATTAGTATGTAAAATATATTTTTGTATTCGAAGAAAGCAGGCTTACATGTTGATCCCTGAATCGGTCCTTATGTTCATTCCATGTGGGATTTTGGGTAATCTTGAAGGTTTTTTGTATGTTGTGTTTTAATTCAATAACTTTTGATTTTTTAATCAACTAAACATACAAAATATGGTTGACCTATTCATACATTCACCCAGCTATGGACATTAAACATCGAAGTCTTTTTGTCATTCTAATTTCATATAGATGTTTCACATTTTTTAACATCTATATACCGATTAACTGCTTTCAAAATATCCAAAAATATTAATTAGATTTACATATAACTAAAAAAATACACATAATGTTGTATCTTATATCACTGTTTAGAACTTCAGCATGAATAAGATGATTATTTATTACGATTTAATTTTTAATCTACCTATTTCCCATTGATCATCCATATATTTGTACATGTAGTCACTGGTTCATAGAAATGGTTCTCTATTGATGAAAATACAATCCCATATACATCATAATTAAGGATGGCACATATAGCTATCATCAGTTTTATTTTGTAGATATTCCCTTATTTCATTTTGATATTCCATGTTTTCTATGTTTTTCACATTAGTATCCACAAGAAATTTACTAGAATATAGTCAGATTTACCAATTCTATTTTAAGAAAATCTATTTTAAGTCTATAAATGTACTACTTTTGTGAAAACATGGTGCATTGAAATAAACACCACCTTATATTAACCCACACGTTGCATACAAACAAACGAAGCCTCAAGTAAAACTCAAAACATTTTTCAATCGTAGTAGTTGGGTGAGGTTGTCGGGTTGGACTGATACATATAAACTATGCCCTACTTGACCAAATGTTCCCATTGAGTGGGGTGATTTTTTTGTATTGAGGTTGAACTAACCATAATTGTAATTTGAGGTTGAAGAATGAGTGGAGAAGAAACTTACTCCAGGTTCCCCCTCTACTCTCCCACCCAAGACCTTGGTTGATACTTATCCAAATAATATGTGTCTATATAGTACCACTTCTTCTCCCTTATATATCCATTTTCATCTACCTCTATATTTCTAAACCTTTTCCAGTTCGATGAAGACAGGGTGCAACAACCGATGCAATATTGGTTGAGCCTTCATACTCCCTAAAAAAATACATGATATATTTTTAACTATTGTTATTTTAATACACCCACAATCCTTGGTCTATGGTACTCAGTTTTTTATTGGATAACATTATCATTTTCTCTCTCAGTTTATGTGAAACTTACAGTAAGGGAAATCCTACTAGAATTTGGAAAACTTTTGTTTGAAGTTAAAATTTGACCTTTATAGCTGATTTATCATTTATTTTATAGATCTAAGACACTATGAAGGGAATATGGTCTTTATAGAAAGTATTCCATGTATTCAATCAGATTATTAGAATGTCATGTTATATAATAAACCTTTTCCATAAATTTTCTACAACAAAAAAATCATCGAATTACATAAAATAAAAGTATAAAACTTAAATATTCTCTAGAATCAAATTTTTAGTCGTAGGCAACTGTCATTCTTTGCTTTTGGAATTTTAGTTATCATATTCATTTCCAAATATACCTATCTTATAACATTTTCATTCACCCAACTTTATATATATTATTGGTCCATGATTTTTTGGTTTTTTATTTGATTAGTGGTTATAATTTATTCACCTTTTCAATATATGTATTTAGATATTATGCGGTGCTATTTTATTCATTATTATCTATACAGAAAAACCTATAGAAAAAATGATGATTTATGATGTCGTTCTACATGAACCTTTATATTATGCTTTCAAACCAAGAACTAGATACTATCCAAGTAGGTAAGTCCACCCGCCCACTCCCTGTAAAAGGTTCCAAGGGACCAATGTTTTTTTCCTAAGATTATTGACCAACTAGATAGTGTCACTTTCAAACCACATTCTTTCTTAGGCATAGTTAACCGCAAATATTTCTTCAATATTATTACGGGTGGTGTAACTTTCACTTTTTGTCTCATGCATAGTTAACTATATGGAGTCAATTTCAAATATAGCTTCAATATTATTCCATATCATCATGGAATGGTTATAGGGGAAGAGAAGGTGATGGCCCTTTTAATTTTTAAGCAATAAAAAGTAGATAGATGCATGTGGTAATCTTCCCAGCTGGTCAATGATTTCAATTTAAATTTTTTTACTCAATCCAGATACTTTGAATGTTATCAACTAATATGAATGTCTTTAGGTTTACATAATAGTAAATGAAGAGGTTACAAGTATCATTGCTTGCATAATCGTATGTTTCATTAATTTGAAGCTCTTAGGACTTTAGTATCTTTTCGAACATGGTTGAGTCCTTATAAAAAATTATAGTGTTTTCTTCTGCATCATGGAAGATTTTTTATGAGAATACCGTAACTATTCTGGTACTAACTAATATTCCCAAGGGAGACAGTGTCGGTACAAAAAGGATGAGGATTCATCACACTACCAAAAACAGTAGAAGACATCCTAGGAATATGTTGAATATCACATAGAATATATCCTTCATATATTTAACCAGATATGAAAAATAGAGAAGAGATACAAGTGGGGAGGAGGAGAAGATAAGAAATTGGAAATGAAAAGTCAAGAGTTCCTCAGGGAAGTCTTACCCAAGCCCAGTTGGCCACTTAAACAACTCGGGTATATGTTTTCTTTTTCTTTATTCTATTTTATTTTCATTACATGATTGGAGTTGACATTACATATTTTTTCCATTTCGATTTACCTTGCCTGATTAATACTGACTGAATTTGATCATGTAATTTTCAAATTCATAAACATCATATTAATTCTACACTACTTACTGATCTCAGTAATTTTTTCAGCTTATTGATTCAAGTCAGTTATTAATGTAGAAAAATATACTGACTTAGTTTGATGATGAAGATGTGGTTCAATGAACTCTTACGTCTTGAGACACTTAGGCAACAACATGACATGAACAAAACCCCCATTTAAATTCAGTGATATAATTTCAAGGTATTTTAAAAACATTACTGATTTTGATATTTCATAATTAATATTTACATTTCGTACTTCCACTATTAACATTATTGTATTAAATATACACCAAAGGTGTATGAACACATATAATATGAAACTAGACCCTCTCTACTAATTAAATCACATATAGGTTACAAATTTACCAATATTCTCTCTACTTTAGTAACCTGTATAGGGGTACCGGATTACTATCAACCATCAACCACCAGTATTTGTCCACTACAGCGATGTAGAACCCACTTCGTGAAGGTTTGCACTAGAACTGTTTTCTGAATATAGTTTGACTCCAAGGGGGAAACTATCTGCTCTTAATGTATTCAATTTCTATGATATTTGGCTCTCGCCTGGAATTTCATCTCTCTCCCGACGGTTCCCTCCCGGGATCTAGGGATCCCCTTATCCTCTATCGGCGCCGTGTCCTTCGTCCTGCTCGGCGTTCCGCAGGTTCTGTTCTTACCCTCCCTCCTTCCTTGGCGATGGTATTCTCGCTTCGGCGCGGGCTCAATTAGGGTTTTCCCTCATTTTGCTCTCCCGTTGGTCCATTTCCCAGCCTTGGTTCTTTTCGCTTCGTCTCTATGCTTGGATCATCGGCAATCATGGGGGCGGCTCGTTGGCCTTCGGTTTCCTTCTATGGTGTAGGTTTTCTTCCTGTGGGTTT
The DNA here is from genome assembly GCA_963277665.1 of Viscum album. Taxonomy (NCBI): domain Eukaryota; kingdom Viridiplantae; phylum Streptophyta; class Magnoliopsida; order Santalales; family Viscaceae; genus Viscum; species Viscum album. Next base: position 1,139,259,180 of record OY728159.1, on the reverse strand, counting down.
CGGTCTGCTGTTATTTTGGTTCTCTCTTGCGTTGTAGTTGGTCTCCTGGTATTCTAGCATTCCGTTTCAGTGGAACTTGTTTGCAGTGTTGGTTTGGTTATTGGCGATGGTGTTTTGGTGTATGGATGGTGTCTTTCAGCTTGTTTGGTTTCAGCTCCATGCGGTGGTTCCATCTCCTCTGCTCTGCCGGCCTGTGGAGATCTTGACTAACTCGTCCAAGGATGATGCAGATGGTATTCGGGATTTAGGTTCTGATGTAGCTTCTTTTATTGGCGTGTTCTCTTCGGTAGTGTTGGTCGTTTATGGCTCGGGGATTCCGGCGATCACGAGGTCTAGCCGGCGACCCTTTAGTGATGCTGACGGTGGATTGCAGGTCTAAGAGGGTAACGTTTGAAATTTGAAATGGCTGGTGTGGTCCGCGGGTTGGAATCCGTTTGAATTTTGAATTTTTGTCCTGGGATGTTTTTGAATTATTTCTCTGAATTTGTAAGGTTTCCACTTATCCAAAAAGTGAGCTATTTGAAAATACCAAAAAAAAAGTGGATTTGGAAAAAAAAAAAAAATCTATGATATTTTTCACCAAATTTTCAACTAAATAAACCATCTGTCCAAACAATCAATTTTTATTTCCATGTGTTCAACTCAAAATCAACTCGGATACAACTACTGTTTCAATTTTAGTGTTTCACTTTGTATTAATTTTTCATATCTGCTCTGAATGATACTTCATGTATTTTATTTCTTTATGTTGACAATGTACTACCATTCCATTACATAGATACTTTCTACTTTTTACTACAATATTTAATTTTGAGTAACATGAAAACATTGTTTCCAGATGTTCGAGAGCACCGCTACTGTTTTTGTTATACAGTGGCTGCTGGAGTCCTAACTCTAATGACTATTTCACGTGCAGGGGATTAAAAACCAACTCAAATAGAATCTGAATGATCCACTGGTTCAGATTCCAGCATCAGTCTTAACTCCAATGACTAATTCATGTGCAGGGGATCACTGGCTGTATTGATACCCATATCAACATCCATTTGATGGTCACAGTGTACCCCCTCGTGTAATTGAACATGATGGATTTTTTTCTAGTCCTTTTTCAAGGCTATATTTTGTCCCAAAGGAACATATTATGTTCAACTTTGTCTCGGCTTCAATTTTTTATCAATTATTGCTGATCTACATGCTCAAAATTACTTCCATGTGAGTTTTCTTGCAAAAAATATTATTTGTTCACTATTTTTATTACTTTTTTCAATATTTTCTTCCAGTTATATGTATTCTATTTTATTATAAAAATATATGTTTTGAAATCTAATCAATTATTCCATGTTTTGTTTGTTACATTACTATGACCTCAATTACAACATTATTTATCATAATTATCTGAATTACAAATTTCAATTTCAATGTTCTTTTCATTTCATTGAATTAAAATATCTATGATGAAAATAATTTCATATTCCTTATATATTCTTCTTCATCTTTTGAAATGTATTTATCTAAAAGTTATTCTACTTTACTAATTCAGATTCCATATTTTGTCTAATTGTATTCTAATAATTAGTATCATTATTTTGTGTTTTCAAACTATTGAAAATTCATGTTCATTAGTAACATTGAAATGTAGTATTTTCTTCTTAAAAAATCATTGAACCATATCACCGTGAGAACGAATAACATAAGAATTTTGTTATTTGACCGTGTGAATAAATGGGCGAGTACTAGTTGGATAATATTGGGGACCTAAAAGTATATTTTGAGGACCATATGGAGAATATTTTTGTTAAACCTAGTTTTCACTACTAGGAATCCTTGGTTGTCTTCTATAAGAAGGAGTACGAGAGTTTTATGCATTTTATTTATTACCAACATTCAAATCAGGTGACGGTTAAGAACAAGTGACATATGCCAATAAGAAATAACCTCTTTAACTAGATAAATATATAGATGTTTCTCTAAAATATCATTATCAGGTCATGAAATATATGGAGACACATTCCCTTTACACATAACATTACATTATTTTAAGCATAATTATACATCATAAAATAAGCCAAGGATCTTGAAATCTAGTGTCTTGGAAGATTAGGTACATAAAATTGAAAACATGGGGAAAATAAGACTACTTTATTTAATCCCCATAAAGAGATCCTAACATCTATTGAGCCTATACATCTGTAGAGGGTACCCTAGGGATCACATGAATGAAGGGGTGTGTTAAAATATTAGTAAGTGAAAAACATATTAATAAAACTTTGACATGTGGGTTAAAAGGCATGGCATAATGAAAATAAAAGGAATGGGACACATGGAATAATAAATCATAAACATGGTATCATATAAACAAGAATTCATAGTAATGTGAAAAAAAACATAAATCATAACTATAGCACGATTTAATGCTTGATGCACATTGAGGATCACAAGTCATGTTTAACCACCAAGACCATTGCATGTGGTAGCACAAGTCAAGGATAACTACCAAGATTGTTCCACATAACGTTTCATCATACTCAACATTACCCAATGTATTAGACCACTATCTGGGAGAACACATCTTAACATGTTCAGGAATATGATCTTCCACATTAAGAATCATACATAAACATAAGTATTACCCAGAGAAATAATTGGGTATCACAATAAAGAGATAAAGGATATCATATGAATGTATCATAAATGTGTTCCTGAAGGAAAGGAATTAGAGAAATCATGGACTATCATAGAGTAAAATAGCCATAAATCATGATAATTTATGTCAAATTGAAGTAATAACATGAAAAAAGTGTTTTTGGGGAACATTATAATTTAAACATTTTCATGTGGTTAAAGGAAAATATCAGTGGTCATTTAAAATGTAAAAGGGAATGATAATTTACATAAAACCATAATTGAACAAATAAGGTTTCCATAATATTTTTTTTTATAAAAACATTTCTTTCTTAAAAAAAATATTATATAGTGTACATGATGTAGGGTAAGAATTCCGACACTTCTTATAAAACAGGTTTGCTTATCGGGATTTATTGAGGAGGTAATCATTAAAAAACGTGTATATACCCAAAAGAGAATGATGAATGGATCTTAATACATGAGTTTAAAGAGTATAAATATAATTTATAAGATATATATAAATATAATATATAACATCATTTCGGTATAAATAAATATAGAGACATCCGAAGGAATAATGGAGGTTTGGGTAGAATCCCTTACAGAATAACACCATGGTATTGGGTGTACTTAAGAGGGTTATCGAGATAGAATAGGGGTTTACCATATTTTATAAAACATCATGGAATTTTTGGGAAGGTGAGAAATCATACCCCAATATTAGTAGTTACATATAAAATTACATAACATAGAGGATATTCTTGAATAAATGTTAGAAAGAGAGGATCTCTTACCTTAAAACCAACGGTGTTCTTATCTTGATCATAATAAAATGAATAATAAAATTAAGTTCATTAATTAATAATTATAGAACCTATTTTACATTAAAATTATTTATTATAACCATTTTGAGTTTATTCACAACCTTTTTGTTTGGTTTTGAGGTTCAATTTCATTGTTCGGGTTTGTTTGCTTCCTTGGTGTTAATGATCGATTCACTTATATTCATGTTTGGACACACATGCATGATCAGAGTGGTTATACAAAATTGAAGTTATATGAAACTAGTGAACATACGGTATATTACATGGTTATAAAATTCATTTCATTGTTTAGAGTGAAGGTGAATCATTATATAAAACAGTAATGATAAAATGCTTGAATTAACTTGTTGATTTTTCTTAAAATTAACTTGTTTGGTGTTATTATTTTACATCATTTGTGAAAGAGGATTCTAGAACAAAACATAAGATAAAATACATATTTAAGAGTTTATTTCATCCAAAAAAATGGTTTCATGTCTAGAATTGAATATGGTACTAGAAATTGATAAGCCATTGTCCTTTAATGTGGTAAATTACCACATCACGGATGGTGTTTTCATTTATTTGGTATAAAAGGAGGTGAAATGGTATATGATAATGAATCATCCCATTATCATAAAAGAATTACAGTATGTTTATGGTACTAGATTTTTCATACTATTTGGATGAGGAGAGGTCTAGATAGAAAATAGAACAAAGGAACAAGAAAATAAAATGAAAGAAAAGAAAAGCGGAATTTTCCTCTAGATTTAATCTTCCTGGAGAGCCTCTTAAGGGTATAGAATTTTGTATTTTGAGGATATAAAGAGATATTGGACGTCGGGGAGGACCATGGGGAGAGATTTGGCCTGAATTTAGGGAAGGAACAAGGCTTGAGGGAATGAAGAGAAGAGGGGAGTTTGGGTGGTTTTTATAGTAGAGGGGAGGAGGGTTTTCTTAGTATTTTAATCATTAGTTTATCATTTTTCCATAAGATAAGAAATAGTAAGGATTATTGTGGCCAAAAATTGTAATATGTGCATGTGAGTTTGATTGAATGGCCATTTACATCATCCATGACTCAAGCATGATGTAGAAATTTAGGTTTTAGCATTTATTGTAAATTATCATATTTTACTATTCATAAAAATCAAGTATTTTAGAAAAATCCCAAAAATTCACCCTAACAATTTTTCCAAGTGTAGAATCCAAAAATGAACTCCATTTTTTGAATTTTTTTTTCCAAATATGATTTATTTAATTTTTATTTAATGTCATAATTTACATGAAAAATACATAATTTAAAACTGTAAGTGATTTTATAAGGTTTTCAAAAATTAAATAAGGTATTATAAAATTATCATAAAACTAGAAGACGTAAAATTATTTTTTTATGAACACCTATTAGGAAAAAAAGATTTTAAATTAATTAATTAATATTAATTAAATATTCCTCACCTACAAAAATACCAATACTTTTAATATGGTAATATTATCACATATAAGATGCCTAAATTTTATTTATACATATATTGTTGAGGCCACTATTCTTTTGGATGATTTAATATTCATAAGAGTCATATTACTATTCATAAGGGTTGGTTACTATTCACCAAAATTTATGTTTGTTTCATATGACCCCAAAAATCACCTTGAACGCAACCGTGTATGTCATATTTATGAAATTCAAATCACAGAAGTGACATATAATGTTTAAACATCACATAGTACTAACTAGTTCATTGTGTTATAATTCCATGTGATTATATGACCAACTTATAAGATTTTAATTTCCATTGATAAAACATTGTATCATTACATTATTCCCCCTTTATGAAATTTCTCTCTAGAAATTTTGTTTTACATTATATTCCATAAACAGGTGCGGGTACTTTTCCTTCATTGCCTTCTCCAGTTCCCATGTTTCCCCTTCATACTTATGGTTCTGCCAGAGCACTTTCACATGGTGAGTAGTCTTGTTATATAGAAATTTATATCTATGATCTGAGATCTTCACTGGATGATCCACTTAAGAATGATCTTATAACGACCCATACTTTACATACATTGTTATTACTTCAGAATTGAAGCATACTTATTACAAAAAACAAAAAAACCATGATAGGACCATATAGGTATAGTGTCTTTAGAAACTGGGAAAAATAAACAACTGATTCATAAATCATCTACATTGTCTCATGTTTGTTTCATAATATCTAGAGTCTCATTTGGCATATCCTACTTAATACCCTTCTTCCTGAACTGTGGAAAACAAAACATACAAAGGGTGAGCTCAAATGCCTTGTAAGGGAAAACAAAGGAAATATCAATCATATCATATTCATAGGAACATAACATTTTGAAAACATTATCCTGTAAAACAGATCATAATATCATGACATGGGATAAATCATAGTAGTGAAATGTAATCCCAATATTCATAACATAAGACATGAATCTTTGTGGAATACACACATAATAATATATAATCATTTCATATTAGTCAAGACTCATTCCCAAGACAATCATAGCGGACAAAGTCCATTACTAAATGAAGTTCACACCTCGTTCTAGTCCTTTATCACTGAACCAGATCAACTTGTCATTCCAGCCCTGTCTATCTCATGTGATATAAATCTTTACCCAATGAATTGGAGGGAGATATAGGTCCAACACATCTTATAATGAAACCATTCTTATGTCTGCCACAAAATCATAAATCATACATCATAGCATAACCCATGTAATAAAAATAGGACTCTTAAACATCATGCCATCATAACATAATCCATATAAGATAAAAATACTTCATAAAAATAGTTACATCATAACATCATCAAATCAATGTAATAATAGGGATAGAAATAGAACACTATATTATCTTAGATGGAAAATAATTTTGATAAAACACATGAACTCCATTCTTGAGGAAAGTATCCTTTATACTTCAAAAACATTTTTCCTTTCTCAACATGTCATACAATTTTAATCTAAAAGATGTTAATTGAAAATAAACTTGAAAACTTGTAAAGGAGGATTCATGGAAATAATGTTCTATTAAATCATAAATATCCTTTCATGTCTTATAAGTTTAAAAAAAAATTCTTCTTCTGCTTTGGTAGGAAATGTCAAAAAGTATCTCGTACTGAAAACGACAAAAATATTCCTTTCATTACTTTTAATAAAAATTAAACAATAGGTAAAATTGGATTTAAATAATTGAAGAAGGATAGAAATAATGTTACATATTGGGGAAACATGGATGTGGATGATAAATATTCCCCAGTAAATTCAGAAGTATAAACAATCTCGGATAAAAATTAGATTGTGAGATTTATTTTAATATTTTTAAAACCATTTATTTGATATTTTAATCAATAAAATAATTTATACATCACTATTTTGTCATCATTAATGATAATTATTTAATCCTTAAAAAATATAAATAAATTTTTATAATGTAGATAATGTTATTAGCTTTCTGGAGACTATTTATATTTAATGTATTATGAGGTTTATCACTAAATTAAAAATTAGTACACTTATAAGATATAAGAGAGTGACATTTTGTCACTATCATTGGTTTTAACAGTAATTATATCAATTTCATGTTCAAAAGTCTAGGAAATGAATCTATTCCGACCCTTATGTGATATGGGTCGACTTTTATTCATCCTATAGAATTTTAGTAGGTGTTAGGATAATTTTATAATCATATTTTTACCCTTAGTTAACCGATATATCTTTAACTATAGTAAATAAAAATTACCGTTGTTACTATTCACAATGTCAAAAATATAAAAGTAACCTATTAACATAATTTTGACCCAATGAATCCAAATATGGAATCCATTTTTCAAAATTAAAAAAACATAAGTTGCAATAATTAATTTAAAATTAATCTCGTTGTTATGAAAACGGGTTTTTAGAAGTTAAAAAATTTCCAAATATTGAAATGGTTTTACCTATGAATTCAATGTAAAATTAATGGTAATGACATACATTATATTAAATGGTAAAAATATATTCTATTTATACTTTAAAACCATTAAATTTTATTACGTAACCTTATAAATTATCTAGATGACAAAAGTTGTTTTTATGAAAAATTTAGTGTATTTTTTCTTTTAATCAAAATATGAAAGTTATCAGAAAAGTATAGAAAATTTATCCAATGTAAATTTTTATATCCTGATACAAAAGAAGAAGTTTATTTTTAAAATTTAACTTATAAACTTGTGAAAAAATTTATTTAAAATGTGTGCTCCATCAAAAGCCTGTAAAACTGCATTTTTTGAAAAATACTTCTTTTATCGAAAAATTGATTTTGTTTTCATATATCATTATAGATAATGAGTAATATGAATTATAATGTTTAAAAATTCAAAATTTGGTTAATATTATTCCTAACAGCTAGTTTCTAATATTATAATAATATATCATTGTTTAGTAAAACTCGGTATTGCGTACAACACAAGCTATCGAGGAAGGTTGCTCTGGCGTGTTACGCAAGCCAAGCCAGTGTTGTGTGTAGTGAAAGATTCCTTTGGTGTTGCGTATAAAATGAGACATAAAAAAATATAAATATTTCTCACAAAATCATAGGGTGTCACATTCTACCCTCCTTAAAATGAATTTCTCCCTAGAAATTCGTCACTTTTTAACAAAGAGATGAGGATACCTCTCCCTCATCATATCCTCAAGTTCCCATGCAACTTCTTCTAATTGGTGGTTCCTCTATAAAACTTTTACCAAGTGAGTGGTCTAGTTTCGTAGAACATTTTCGCTACAATCCAAAATCTCTGTCGGCTGTTCTTCAAAATAAATATCTTACTCCGGCAGTACAACTTCTAATCTTAGTACATATGAAGGATCAGGTAAGTACATTCTCAAGAGAGATACATGGAACACATCATGAACATTAGAGAGATTTGGTGGAAGTGGAAATCGGTAATCTACCTTCCCAACACGATCTAGTATTTTGAAAGGACCAATATACTTAGGGATTATCTTTCCCTTATTTCCAAATCTCATTACTCTCTTCCGAGGAGATTTTCGTAAGAACACTTTATCACCCACTTCAAACTCTAGGTATTTTTTTTATTGTCAGAATAACTTTTGTCGACTCTGAGCTACTCTTATATGTTGTTGAATAGCTCTAACCTTTTCTTCCATCTCATCAACAAGATTAGGTCCTAAAAGAATTCTTTCCCCAACTTTATCCCAGCAAGTTGGAGTTCTGCATTTCATTCGATAGAGAGCTTCATAAGGAGCCATTTGAATACAGGAGTGAAAACTATTATTATATGAAAATTCCACCAAAGGTTGGTGTTGATCACAACCAACTTTAAAATCCATAGATCAATCTCTCAACATGTCTTCCAATGTTTGAATTGTCCTATAAGACTAACCGTCTGTCTGAGGATGATAGGCAGTGCTGAAACTCAACTCTGTATCTAGACCATGCTGAAGACGTCACCAAAAAATTGAGATAAAACTCAGATCCCGATCATATATAATAGAATGTAGCACTCCATGCAATCTTACTACTTCTTTTACATATATCCTGGTAAGTTGATCAAGAGAGAAATTCTCTCTAAGAGCAATGAAATGTGCCAACTTCGTAAGACGATCTACTATAACTCAGATAGCATTTTTTCTTTTGGATGTTTTGGGAAGTCCGATGAAAAAGTCTATAGTTATGTTTTCCAATTTCCATTCTTGTATGGGTAATGGTTGTAACATCGCTTTATAATTTTTTCTCTCATATTTAACTTGCTGAAAAATCAAACATCGAGAGACATATTCAAAGATATCTCTTTTCATGCCATCCCACTAAATGCACTCTTTCAGGTCCCTGTACATCTTTGTACTTCCTAGATGAATAAATAATGAAGAGTTATAAGCCTTATCCAGCATCTCCTTCTTTAATTCTTGTATGGTTGGAATACAGACACGGTTCCTACACCTTATTATACCATCACAGTCAAGGTTGAATGCAGGAACATTTCTCACCATCTTTTGAATCCCAACACCCTCCTTTTGCGCCTCTTTAATCTTCACATGTATAGATGGTTGAACATTAATTGGAGTAAGATAATATATCTCCCCTTTCATTAAGATTACAAGATCCATCCTTTGTAATTCCATAAATTTTGGATCCTTTGTGATCCTCATCATGGATAATCTAGCATGGTCTTGTCGACTTAATGCGTCTCCCACCTTGTTTGCTTTCCCAGGGTGGTAATGAATTGAGCAGTCGTAATCCTTAATCATCTCCAAGCATCTTCTTTGGCACTTATTTGGATCCTTCTGTGTGATAATATACTTTAATGTTTTATGATTAGTATAAATATCACACCTTTCACCATAAAGATAATGACTCCAAATCTTTAATGCAAATATTACCGCAGCTAACTACAAATCACGAGTTGGGTAATTATGGTCATGGATTTTCAACAATTGTGAGGCATAAGCTATCACCATATCATTTTGCATGAGAAAAAACCCAATCCCCTTCATGGATGCATCACTGTAGATGACAAACCTTTCTCCACTACAAGGCAGTGTGAGCACTGGTGCACTGGCCAACCTTCTTTTTAGCTCTTTGAAATTCTCTTCACATTCCTTCGTCCAAAAAAATATAACTCCATTCTGAGTCAATTTGGTTAGTGGGTTAGATAATCTTGATAAATATTTCAAAAAATGTCAATAATACCGAACAAAAACAAGTAAAATTCAGATATCAGTTACTATTGTTGGTCTCAACCTTCTTCGATAACCTCTTTTTTGCTGGATCTACAGATATCCCCTCTCTTGAGATTATGTGACCCAAAAATAAAACTTTTTGAATCCAAAATTCACACATTGGTAAATTTGGCATAAAGCTTCTCCTTTTATAGGGCCTTCAATACAATTCTTAAGTGATCTTCATGTTCTTCCTTTCTCTTTGAATAGACATGAATATCGTCTATAAAGACTTCCACAAATTGATCAAGATAGTCTCTACAGTCTGTATTCATCATATCCATGAAGATAGCAGGGGAATTAGTAAGACCAAATGGCATCACTATAAACTCATAGTGTCCATACCTTGTACGGAAAGTCATCTTTGGTATATCCTTCTTCTTGACCCTTAATTGATGACACCCTGAATGAAGATCAATCTTGGAAAAGTATTAATCTCTTCTTAGTTTGTCAAATAAGTCATCAATGCACGGGAGTGGATATTTGTTCTTGATAGTGATCTTGTAATGTTCTCGATAATCAATGCAGATTATCGTCGATCCATCTGCCTTCTTAACAAACAGAACAGGTGCTCCCCGAGGTGATGAACTAGGGTATATGAATCCCTTATCAATATTCTCTTGGAGTTTCTTCTTTAATTCCTACAACTCAATTAGGGCCATTCTAAAAGGTGTCTTTCAAATTGTCATAGCACCCGGTATGAGTTCCATTGAAATCTCAATTTCACAATTTTGTGGAAGACCTGGCAATTACTCTTGAAATACATCATCAAACTCCCATACAATGGGAATATTCATAATCATGAGTTTCTCTCCAACCATTTGAGATAAATAACCCTAATTTTTTGGAATCAAGACCCATAAGATGGAAGCAATATCCACTGGAAGGTTGTATTCATCCTTGCATTGATAGATGATCATAGATTAATCAAGAATATGAAATGTGACTTCCCTTCATTAGAAATTAATATGATATCCATATAAAGAAATCCAATCCATGCAAAGAATTACATCAAATTACACTATAGAAAGTATCATAAGATTTGCAGGAAGCACCTTCCCCCAAACTTCAATCGGAAAAGAATTGTAAACTTTTGATGCAACTGTTGTGCCATTAAGAGTTGTCCCAGCTAACTCAACAGCTAATTGTTTGGGTATTATGGTTATTCCTTTAGAAAATTTTTTAGAAATAAAAGAGTGGGTGGATCCAGAATCAAATAAAACATTTTCTACTTTAGAGTGGATGGTAAGTGTACTTTTCTCCACTTCGTTATCATACTCCACATCGCTAATAGAAATTTCATGTGAATTTCCTCTGTATTTGGCATTAAGAGTTTGTTGACATCGATCATCATCAACAACCCTTGGATTAGGGCATTGATTGGAATAATGCCACATGTCCTTGCACTTGTAACATTGAAATGTAGGAGGTGAATTCTGTGTAGCCTTTTCTTTATTCGCATCAGTAGACATCTTTTTCCCATCACTGTGGGATTCAATTGCCCGATGACCTTCTTTTCCACACTTATAACATTTACATGTCCCTTTAAGACAATTCCCTCCATGTTTCTTTCCACACTTTGAGCATAAGGGAAAACTTATCTTCATTTCAGGGTGGTCTTTAGATTTTCCTTTGAATTCCATTTTCATCTTCTTATCAAACCCATATGACTGATGGGTGACTCCAAAATCAATCCCAACCTTGAGAGCACATCGAACAATTTCCTTGTAGCTATTGATGTCCCCAATAGCTAATTCCCTTCAGAGACATGGTTTTAAGCCACTAAATAATCGATCGATCATACTCTCAGGATGGATAATAATCCTAGAATGTTACCTTGTAAGCCTTGTAAAATTTTCTTCGTAAGTACCAACCGATTCATCATCCCTTTTCTTAATTTCAAGAAACTCCTTCTCTATCTTTGTTCAAGTAATACAATGGAAGTACTTATTGAAAAATAAGTTCTTCATCTCATCCCATTCCATGGACTATATTCCATCCCTTTTCCTTGTATTCTTGACAAAATTCCACCATTGATCAGCTTCACCTTTCATTCAATATACTACTAAGATGAATTTTTCATGTTCAGAACATTGAAGGACTACAAATATCTTTTCAATGGTACTAATCCATTGTTCATCCACTAATGGATCCGAAGAACCGTTGAATGAAGGTGGACGCTGCCTCATGAAGGATTCAATACAATGTTTCTCCCTTCTTTGATCATTTGGAAGTCCTGCATGATTCATAGCTTGAGAAAGTTGAGTGATAATGGCTATAAGATTTTGCATTCCATCTCCCATATCATCTGGTTCCTCAGGGGGACACTCATTTCATTTCCTGTCACATTCAGCATTAACACGGTTCCTTTGGGTTCCATCCATTGACTAAAACCAAGAAGCATAGTGTGATAAACACTAATTACAACAGGAAAACCACATAATCAGAAATAAAATTTCACACTTTAGGTCTTATCATAGGTTATTCATGGCCATTTATAAAACACTAATGTTGTGTTCTAGGCTTATAAATATCCTTAGGTTTCTTACTAAGGTTTTCACAACCTAGTTTCCAAAGGTTGACTATACCTTTCCTCTGATACAAACTACAATGACCCATACTTTGCATACATTGTTATTAATTCAAAATTGAAGCATACTTATTACAATATATAACAAAACCATGATAGGATCGTATAGGATTAGTGTCTTTAGAATTTGGGAAACATAAACCACTGATTCAAAAATCATCTACATTGTCTCTCGTTTATTTCATCATATCTAGAGTCCCTTTTGGCATATCCTGCATAATACCCTTCTTGCTGACCTGGGGAAAAGAAAACATACAAAGGGTGAGCTCAAATGCTCATTATGGGAAAATAAAAGAAATATCAATCATATCATATTCATAAAAACATAACATTTTGAAAATCATATCCTTCAAAAGATATCATAATATAATCACATGGGATAAATCATAGTAGTGAAATGTAATCCCAATATTCATAGCATAAGACATGAAACTTTGTTTCATACACACATAATCATAGAAAATAATTTCATATTAGTCAAGACTCATTGGCAAGACAATCATAGCAGACAAAGTACATTACTGAACAGAGTTCACTCCTCGTTCGAGTCCTATATCACTGAACCAGATTAACTTTCCCTTCCAGCCAGGTCTATCTCACGAGATATACATCTTTACCCAATGCATTAGAGGGAGATATAGGTCCCATACATCTTATAATGAAACCTTTATTATGTGTTCCACAAAATCATAAATCATATATCATAGCATAACCCATGTAATAAAAATAGGATTCTTAAACATCATGCCATCATAGCATAATCCATACAAGATAAAAGGACTTCATAAAAATAATTCCATAATAACATAATCAAATCAATTTAATAATAGGGATAGAAATTGAACCCTAAATTATCTTAGATGGTAAATAATTTTGATAAAACACATGAACTCCATTCTTGAGGAAAATATCATTTCTACTTAAAAAACATTTTTCTTTTCTCGACATGTCATACAATTTTAAAATAAAATAATTTAATTGAAAATAACCCTGAAAACTTTTAAAGGAAGATTCATGGAAATAATGTTCTATGGAATCATAAAAATCCTTAAATGTTGTATAATTTTTAAAAAACATTCTTCTCATACTTTGGCCGGAAATGTCAAAAATTATCTCGTACTGAAAACGACAAAAAAGATTCTTTTCATAAATTTTACTAAAAATTCACCAATATGTCAAATTGGATTTAAACAATTGTAGGAGTATAGAAATAATATTACATATTGAGGAAACATGGATGTGGATGATCAATATTCCCCAGTAAATTCTGAAGTATAAACAATCTCGAATAAAAATGAGATTGCGATATTTTCTCTTAACTTTTGTCTGATATGCTCCGTACGCATCTAAACCTCATGTATAATGATTTGAATAATTTCATTGACTTATTCCATAATCAGGTACATTATTATGATATCATATATGGTCATATTCTTATCTTCTTATTAATAATATTTCATTGTTACTTGTTATTCGGGTGTTCATTGATTTATGTTCTTATGCGTGTTTTTCCGAATAAATTCTTATTCATATTTTTAGTTTATAGCTACATAATTTCTAGAATTATATTAGTGTAATATATATCAGATTTATTAATTCAATTTTTTTATATAATCCTTGTTTAATGAAGATCATGTAGAACAAATCACATCGCACCGTGGAGACGGTAAGCCATACGTACGCACGAGTGACGATATCGTTCCCATAATTATTGAATGGTATTGGAGTGAATGATAGAATATCTCAGAATTATTATCATGTTATAATAATAATATATAGTTATTATTTACACCATAATACCCATCCAGGTAATGTAGTGGTGGAAAACAGATTACACCACGGCATAGAGACGGTATTCCGTATATACGCACACGCGGTGATTTCTTTTTCTGTAGGATGGATTGAAGGGTGAAATAGGGTTGTTTCATATTTATAATAACATATCAGTATATGAGTGATACTAATGTTTTTTCTTTATAATGATAAAAATAAATAAGAGGAAGTAGAAGAAGAAATAAATTTTAATGAATCGGTAAAGGATATTACCTCTTATTCGACGAGCCTCTTCTAAACATCCTCTTAGGGCACTAAAGTTGGTCTTTGAAGAATACCAGGACCTATAGTATGTCTCTAGGTAAGTGGATAAGATAAATTTCAAGGGTTTTCCGAGATTGAAGGATCAAAATGGTGTGAGGAGGAGAGGGAGGAGGTGCCTTCTTATAAAAGAGGGGAGGGTCATTTTTGGAAACCTCTAAAATATTAATTTATAATAAACTCAAACACCACTTAAACACCTCCAAAAATGACTAAAATCTAAATATTAGATGAGATAGGGTTGTAATATCATTATCCAATAAGATTTAGACATGTTGGTATCTTATTTTAAACCTGATCAATTAGATTTATCCTTATTTAATCTATTTAATTTTATTTGTGGTAATAATATTCTAAATTTAAAATTATTATAAATAATTACTTATGTGTTCTGAAATGTCCCTAATTTGATACATTATGAAATTTTAGATCATATAAATTTCAATTTATAAATTTTAAATATTTTTTTTAATTTTTAATCAATTTTATAATATGTAGTTTTTATCAAATTACAATAGTGTCAATTTTGACACTATTCATTTATTTGAATTTAAATAAAATCCAAACATAGGATACATTCAAACAAAAATATTTAATATTTTCCTAACATGTAATATTCATCTATAAATTTTTTTTGAACATTAACTAGTTCATATAATATTTATTTTAATATTTTTCAAACCATTTATTTGATATTTCAATCAATAAAATAATTTCTACATCACTATTGTGTCATCATTAATGATAATTATTTAATCCCTAAAAATTATACATAAATTTTCATGATGTATATAATTTTATTAGCTTTCTTAAGTTAATTTATATTAAATGTTTTATGAGGGTTATCAGTAAATTAAAATTATTACAGTTATAAGATATAAGAGAGTGACATGTTGTCACTTTCTTTGGTTTTAATAATAATTATATTATTTTCATGGTCAAAAGACCATGAAATGAATCTATTCAGACCCATAAGTGATATGGGTCGACTTTAATTAATCCAATAGAATTTTTTCAGGTGTTAGGGTAATTTTATATTCTTATTTTTACCCTTAATTACCAGATTTACCTTTAAGTGTAGTAAATAAAAATCATTGTAGTTACTATTCATAATGTCAAAATAAATAGAAGTAACATATTAACATAATTATGACCCACTCAATCCAAATATGGAATCAATTTTTAAAAATTCAAAACATAAAAGTTGCAGTAATTATTTTTAAATTAATCTCATTGTTAAGAAAACGGGTTTTTAAAAGTTAAAACATTGTCAAAGATTGAAATGTTATTACCTATGAATTCAATGTAAAATTAATGGTAATGACATAAATTATATTAAATTGTAAAAATATATTCTATTTATAATTTAATACCATTAAATTTTATTACTTAATCATATAAAATATCTTGAACAAAAAAGCTGTTTTTAAGAAATATTTAGCGTATTTTTAATATTCATCAAAATATGAAATTTATCAGAAAAGTATCAAAAATTTATCCAATGTAAATTTTTATATCCTAATTCAAAAAAGAAGTTTATTTTATAAAATTGAACTAATCAACTTGTAAAAAATAATATTTAAATTGTGTGCGCCAGCAAAACGAGGTAAAACTGAATTTTTTTAAAAATAGTTCTTTTATCGAAAAATTGATTTTGTTTTCTTATCTCAGTCTAGAAAATGTGTATGGTGAATTATAATGTTATAAAATTTTAATTTCATTTAATACTATTCTTAATGGCTAGATCATAATATTATAATAATCTGTCATTGTTTAGTGAACTCGGTATTGCGTATAATGCAAGCTATCGAGGAAGGTTGCTCTTGCGTATAACGCATGCCAAGCCAGTGTTTTGTGTAGTGAAAGATTACTTTGGTGTTCCGTATAACATAAGACATACAAAAAATATAAATATTTCTTATAAAATCTCTTGGTGTTACAAATCATTCTTCAACTATACCACCTATGAAGAGAGTGCATGAATGAAATTTACTTCTTTAAGAGGGATACATGAAAGAAATCCTATAATTCGGAAATGGTAGTTGGAAGTGGTAGTCGATAGGCCACAACCCCGACATGATCAAGAATCTCAAAGGGTTCTATGTACATGGGACATAACTTTCCTTTCTTCCCAAAACTAATGTCCTTCTTCTATAGAGATATGCATATAAATACCATGTCTCCAACTTTAAACTCAAGGTCTCATTGATGATTATCTGTATAACTATTTTGTCAACATTGGGCTTCCTTGATATGTTGTTGAATGGTTTTCACCTTCTCCACAATTTCTTCAACTATTTCTGATCCTTGAACCTTATGCTCACCAACATCAACTCTACACGTCGGTGTTCTTCACCTTTCCCTTAAAGGGCTTCGTATGGTGCCATTCAAATGCTTGAGTGGAAACTATTTTGGAAGGACGATTGAACTTGTGGAAGGTGTTGGTCCCATCATCCATTAAAGTCCATAAAACATGATCACAATATATCTTCTAGTGTCTGAATATTTCACTTAGATTGTCCATTAGTTTGAGGATGATATTCCATAAAGATGTTATGTTCAGTACATAGATAACGTTGAAGACTTTTCCAAAACATTGAGGAGAATATCAGATCTCTATCAGATACAATAGATTGTGGTACTCCATGTAACATTAGCAACTCATCGATCTATATCTATGAAAATGCATCCAAATATAAGTCATCTTATATTTCAATAAATTTAGTTGTCTTTGTAATAAGATCTATAACGAGCCATATAGCATCGCTTTTTCTATATGTCATTGGAAGTCTAGTGAAAAATTCCATGGTGATGTTCTCCCACTTCTATGTTGGTATAGGTTATTATTGTATTATCCCTTTAGACTTATATCTTTCAGCCTTAACTTTTTGATAGACCAGACACTTTGATGTATAATCATCAATCTTATTTTTTATATTTTCCCACCAAAAGTTATCTCCGAAATCTTGATACATCTTTGTTCTCCCTGTGTGAATAGGGAAGGTTGAGCTATGTGCATCATTCAAAAGAAACTTATTTATCTCTGGATTAGATTGTAAAGATAATCATGACATAAATTTTATAAATCCTTTCTAATCAATCATAAACTGAGAGGATCTCTAATATTGAGTGGCTTCCACCCATTTCTAAATTTCCAAATCTTTTCTTTGAGCATCCTTTATTTTCTCTATGATATATGTTTGATCAATCATTTAAAAAGGATTAATTATGTTCCTACCATAATGATTATCATGTCCATCCTCAAAAAATCTAAGAATATAAGATCCTTTTAAATTGTCAAATTTGACAAAGGCATAGGATTCTTTCCACTTGGAGGATCCGCCAAATCATTTTCCTTACCGGGATGGAAGTGGATTGAGAATTCATAATACTCTATGAGATCTAATCATCTTCGATGGGGAAAATTAATATCTGTTTGTTTGAATATATATTTGAAACTCTTGTGATCATTATATATCTCACACTTCTCCCCATAGAGATAATGCCGCCAGATTTTTAACACAAAGATCGCATACGCCAACCCCAGATCATGTGTAGGATAATTTTGATCAGGGATTTTTCACTCCCTTGAGGTGTAGGATATCTATTTATAATTTTTCATTAGTACAAAACATATTACATTATTTGAATAATAATTGTACACCACAAAAAATTGTCCACTTGTAGGAAGTGTGAGTCATGGTGTAGTGATTAGCCTCATTTTTAACTCCATAAAACAGTATTCACATTCCTGATTCCAAAAAAACATTACTCCCTTCTTTGTCGGCATGGCCATTGGGATTTAAAATCATGGGAATTTCTTCACAAATTTTCAATAATACTCATCTAGACCCAAAAATATATGGATATCTCTTATAGATGTTGGCATGTGCCACTATTCAATCACCTTTGTCTTGGAAGGGTCCAGAGATATCCATTTCCTAGTGATATCAATCCCCAAGAATGATACTACCTCCATCTAAAACTCAGTTTTACTGTAATTCTCATAAAAAATCACCCTTCGCAAAGACATTAACATGGTATTCAAATGGTCCTCGTGTTCCTCCATGATGTAGGAGTATATCAGAATACCATTGATAAAGACTACCACAAATTTTTCACGGTAATCTCTAAAGAATATATTCATAAAATCGGTGAAATATTTTGAGTATTAGTGAGTCTAAATGGTATCATTATAAACTCATAGTGACCATGCCACATTCAAAATGAAGTCTTGGGAATATCTTCCTTCATCACATTAAATTGGTGATATCCCAACAAAAGGTCCTCCTTAGAAAAATAACCAACCCCATGAAGCTGATCAAACAAGTCATCTATCTGTGATGGGGGATACATGTTCTTTATTGTTGTTTTATTAAGGTAACAATAATCATTGTAGATGCACATTAATCCATCTTTATTCTTGATGAAGAGGATTGGCACACCCCATGGTGAAGCACTCAAGAGTATAAAACCCTTCCCCATATTCTTCTATAATTGCTTCTTTAACTCTTCCATATCTACAATGTCCTTTCTATAAGGTGCATTTGATATAGGTAGAGATCCTAGAATATGTTCAATTGAGAACTCAACCTATTGATTTAGAGGAATACCAATAAACTCTATGGGGAATGCCTTAATGCAATCCCTCATGATGGGCATATCTTAGAGTGAGATTCAATCCTTTATATCAATAATTTGGGATATATATTATTGGTTATAAGGAATTAATATCTACACTTCAGAAAATAATTCTAATGGAGATTCATCTTACTCCTTACACTTGTGACTATTTTTAGGATGCTTTGGGATATGAAGAGTGATCTCTATTTCCCGATATTTGATATTGGCATTCTATAAAGATAGTTGATCCATCTCCAAGATAGTGTCAAACTCCACTAAAGAAGTAGGAAGATATTTTCTGAGAGGATTAGTCCCCAATCATTTACTATGGAGGAGTTATAAACCATGGATGAAATAATTTCCCCATTAAATGTTCTCACAGATAAATTATGCTCCATATTTTGAGGTGGTGTTTGAATATTTTGAGAAAACTTAAAATATAAGAAATAATGTGTACAATAAGAATCAAATATTACATTATCTATTATTGAATGAATAACTAGAGTACCTATCACCACATAATTTTACGGCTCCACATCATATGTAGTGATAGCATAATCCCTTGTTTCCTTGGAGGTTGTTTTTGATTGGCTCTGAAAACCCTTGGCTTATGAAAGTTGTTTGCATAATGGTCATTCTCTTTGAATTTATAACACTGCACTATTGTTTGAGTGTTGATATAAACCTTCCTTTCTTCTACCACATTAGTTGTATTTTTCATATCTCTTTGTATTTTTTTATCCAGATGTCCCAAATTTTAATATTTGAAGTAATTCCTAGTTCCCTTTAGATAGTTCACAAGATGCATCTTCCCACATTGTTTACATGTGGGATGGTCTGGATTCGTTCTATCACAGAATTTATCTATGGAACTGCCCACATTATATTTTATTTTAATCTTTTTTCATTGGGTCCATGATACCACTAAGAGTCTCGGATCTCCATTTCAACCTTAAGTTCCCAACAAATAATCTCCCTATAGTTTTCAAAGTCTCAAATAGAAAATGATTTTTATAGACTAAGTTTCAGTTCTCTAAAGAAGAAATTCAACTTTCTTTTGGTGTTCATGATAAATCCAGAGGCATACCTAGAAATCCTTGTAATGTTTTTTTTATACTCCCCGATTGACTAATCTTCCTTCTGCTTTGGTCTGGGGAAGTCTCTTCCCATCTTGAGATGGAAGTTTTAGGGAAAATATTGAGTGAAAAACATTCTCTTGTATTCCTCCCAATACATGCAATCAATTTCCTCTTAGGGATTCATATTCTTGATCATTCCCCACCACTTATCAGCTTCCCCATCAAAATGATAGACCATCAAGATGACTTTATACTCTTCCAAGCACTGGAGTATAGAGAATATATTTTCAATGGATTTAATACACTGTTCCATGAGGAGGTGATCAGATGATCCACAATACATTGGAGGCATTTTCTGCATGAAGGATTCAATGTAAAAATGATCTTTCCGTGGAGGAGGAGGTTGTTATACATGATTCAAGTTATTAGTAATAACTTGAGCTAGTTGAGAAAGTAGTGTTATGAAGTTTTGACCACCTTCTCCCATCATATTTATCATATCATTAGAGAAATATTCACATTCCCCAACACATTTCTTATTGTAACATGTTCTTATATTTCCCACCATTAACTAAGAAAAATAACGTACAATTAGTGCGCTTATATACAGAGATATTGAGCATAAAAAGGAAACATTGAACATAAATGGATAAAATTTTAAAGGAGAAGTATATCCTAACTTTTAATTCCCTAGGTTTAAATCTATGTTATCCTTTATGCATTTCATAACTTATATTCTTAGGGGATTTTTTTATTCCTTGAATAATTGTTTGTACTAATCTCAGAAATGTACCAAAGTATATCCCCCAAGAATGTCAAACCAAGAGAACAAAGAAGATCATTTTCATGCACCAGTTCTCATTCGAGTCAAGCTCAATGCAGTCTTTTCGGGTTTTACCCATAGATACATCTAAGCCAGATCCACCTCAACCTATTTGTATCTTGTCATGGATGTATTTTCCTGATAAAACACTTACTCAATACTTACCAAAATATAGAGATATTTTCTTATACATAGTCTCATCCTTAAGGTTCTTATTAAGGTTCACTATTCATAATCTCCAAAAATTACTTGACCAGCCTCTAATACAAACTATAGCATCCCTAGTCTTTTACACATAACATTGCATGATTTTAAGTATAATTATACATTAGAAAACAAGACAAGGGTCTTAATGTCTAGTGTCGTTGAATACTCGGTAGTTAAAATGTAAAACAAGGGAAAACACTTCTTTATTTAATCCTCATAAAGAGAACCTAAATTCCTTTGATTCACTGCATCTACTTAGGGTACCATTAGGATCACATGAATGAAGGGATGAGAAAGAAACCTAGTAAGGTAAAAACATAGTAATAAAACATTAACGTATGTTCTAGAAGGCATGGAATAATGAAAATAAAAGGCATAGAACAAATGGAATCATAACAGATAAACATAGGTTCATATAAACATGAATTCATAGTAATGTGGAAGTAACATAGATCGAGACTTTAGCACGATTCAAGGTTCAATGCACATAGAGGAACTCAAGTCAATGACAACCACCAAGACCATTTCACATGGTAGCACAAGTCAAGGATAACCAGCAAGGCAATTTCACATAATGTCTCATGAGACTAAAATTTACCCAATGCATTAGAGTGTTATCTGGGCACACCCATCTTAAAATCTTCATGAATATATGTTCCACATTAAGAATCATACATAATCAATCACACATAAACATAAGGGTAACCTATAAAAATAATTGGGTATCATAATCATGAAACAATGAATAAAAAATGAATTTACCATAAAATTTTCTATGAAGGAAAGTAATTAGAGTAGGCATGGTCTATCATAGGGTAAAATAGGCATAAATCATGATAAGTTATGTAAACCAGAAGTAATAATAAAAAGTGTGGTTTTCTAAAAACAATGATGGTTAAAAATATTATATAGTGTACATAATGATAGGTAAGAATTTTTAAATATCCATTAAAATGGTTTTTATTATTGAAATTTATTAAGCGGGTAATCATTAAATAACATGTATATACTTAAAAGAGAATAAAGGAGGTTTGGGTAGAATCCCTTATGGAATATCTGAACCGTATCAGGTGTACTTAAGAGGGCTTAATGAGAGAGAACAAGGGTTTATCAAATTTTATACATTATGAGGGAAGTATTTGGAAAGTGATAAATCATACCCCCAACATTATGAATTACACATAAAGGTACATAACATATAAGAGAATCTTGAATAAATGTGAAAAGAGAGGACCCCTTACCTTAAGCGTGATGGTGTTATTTTATTGATCTTAATGACCTGAATAATAAAATTAGGTTCATTATTTAATAATTATAGAACATATTTTACATTTAAATGATTTATTATAACCTTTTTGAGTTTATTCATAACCTTTTGGATAGGTTTTGAGGTTCAATTTCATTGTTTGAGTCTGCTTGTTTCCTTGGTTTTGAGGCTAGGTTCAATTATATTCATGTCCATACACAAATATATGATGAGAGTGGTTGTCCATAATTGAAGTTACATGACATTAGAAACCATACAAGATATTACATTTTTATAAAATTCATTTGGTTATTTGGAGTGAAGGTGAATCATTATATGCAATATTAATGATAAATTCTTGAATTAATTTGGTGTTTTTATCATAATTAATTTATTTTGTATTATTATTTTACATCATGTGTGAAAAAGGATTCTAGAACAACACAGAAGATAAAATAAATATTTAATAGTATTGTTCAACCATAAAAATGGCTTCATGTCCAGAATTTAATATAGTATTATAAATTGAAAACTTGTCATCCTTGAAAGTGATAAATTAACACACCACAGATGATGTTTTCATTTATTCGGTATAAAAGGAGGTAAAAGGGGAAACAAAAATGAATTATCCCATTATCATAAAAACATCCTGGGATATTTATGTTACTAGATTTTTTTATTCCATTTGGATGAGGATAGTTTAAGAATGAAAAGAGAACAATG
Source organism: Viscum album (assembly GCA_963277665.1). Lineage (NCBI taxonomy): Eukaryota > Viridiplantae > Streptophyta > Magnoliopsida > Santalales > Viscaceae > Viscum > Viscum album. The sequence continues at coordinate 1,139,235,620 of OY728159.1, read as the reverse complement.
GAATGTGAAAAGAAAATGAAAGAAAAGAAAAGTGGAATTTATTTCTAGATTTAATCATCCTTGAGAGCCTCTTAAATAGGGATGATTTGGTCTTTTGAGGAGACCAAGAGATTAAAGATGTGGGGGAGGATCCCCGGGAGATAATTGGGTAGAATTTACCATATACAAAAGAACGAAGAGGAGTGAAGAGTATAGAGTATTGCATGTGGTTTTTATAGTTGAGTGGAGGGGGCTTTCTTAGTATTTTAATCATTAGTTTTTTAATAAGAGAAGAAATATTAATGATTCATGATACCAAAAATAGTCATAATTAAATGTGAGTTCGAAAAAATGGCCATTAACATCATTGATGACTTATGCATGATTCAAAACTTTACGTTTTATCATTTATTGTGAATTATCATATTATACTATTCATCAAAAACTTAAGAATTTTAGAAAATATAAAAAATTCACGTTGACCATTTTTCTATGTGTAGAATCAAAAAATGAACTCCATTTTTTCAAAAATAATTTTATAAATATTATTAATTTAATTTTCAATTTAAATCATAATTTACATGACAAATACAGATTTTAAAACTAGAAAGAATTTTACAATTCTTTCAAACAATACAAAAGGTATTGTAAAATTATCATAAACCAAAGGGCATAAATTTGATTATTTATAACACCATTTTGGAAAATAAATTTTCTTATAAATTAATTAGTTAATTGTAATTAATTATTCATGACTTACAAAAATACCAATACTTTAACTATGGTCATATTATCACTTATAAGACACCTAAATTTTATTTATACATTCATGGGTGAGGATACTAATTTTTTGGATGATTTACTTTTCCTAAGGGTCATATTAATATTCATAAAGGTATATTTCTAATCACTAAAATTTAATTTTGTTCCATCAGACCCCGAAAAATCACCCTAATCACAACCGTGTTTTTCAAATTTTCAAAATTCAAATCACAGTAGTGACAATATAATATTTAAAGCTCACATAGTACATTGTAGTTCATTGTGTTATGAAATCATGTGATCATATGACATAATTATATGAAGAAAATTTTCATTGATAAAACATCAGGGTGTACATTATTCACCCCTTATGAAATTTGACCCTCCAAATTTCATTTTAGAATCCAAACCATAAATAGGCATAGATAATTTTCCTTCATTGACTCCTCCAGTTCTTGTGATGCCTCTTCATACTTATGGTTCCACCATAGTACATTGACTTGGTGATTCTTCTTGTTGTGTATAACATTATCTCTATGATCCAAGATCTTCACTGGTTGCTCCTCATAAGAAAGATCATTATCCAACTGTACCACATCTGAAGAGAGTAAATGTGAAGGGTCTGGTATGTAGTTCATTAAGAGGGATACATGAAAGAAATCGTGTACTTTGTACATGGTAGGTGGAAGTGATAGTAGACAAGTCACAACCCTGACATGATCATGAATCTTGAAGGGGATGATGTAACTGAGACTTAAATTTCTCTTCTTCCCAAACCTCGTGACCTTATTTCATGGAGATATGCATAGAAATACCATGTCTCTAAATTTGAACTCAAGGTCTAGTTGATGATTTTCTGCATAACTCTTTTTTTACTTTGGGCCACCTTGAGGCAATGGTGAATGGTTTTTACCTTCTCTACCATTTCTTCAATCATTTTAAGTCCTAGATATCACAACCCTGCTTTTTATGACACAATTAAACACAATTTATTACATAAAATTAACTTGATACAACATAGAAGATCGAGAGGTATAGTGTCTTTGGGGATCAAAATCATTACATAACAACTTAAAACATGAAATACAACATCTTTATTGAAAAATTCATTTACATGACCACTACATTCCCTCGTACTTAGCATTGCATGGGATAACCTGAGGACATGCTTATGAAAAGGGTGAGCTATAAAGCCCAGTAAAGGAATAATCATGGAATAACATGAGGAATATAATACATGATAGAAAATAGGAATATCAATATATCACAAGAGAAGCATAAAAATAAAGGCATGATAAAGCATGATAATCATAACATGGAAATGTGGCAACAACACTTAACATGTGATTAGTATAAGCCAAGGCTCATTGCACATGGAGCATGAGTAAACCCTAATTGCACATGAAGCACGAGTAAACCCTAATTGCACTTGAATTGGAATAAGTAAACACTCATTTCACATGATTTATCATGATACTATACTTTACCCAATGCATTGGAGCGCTATCAGGTCACACCCTTCTTAAACATTTCATTTCATGCATAAGTGTGCCACATGTACCATAAAACATTGAATAATTCAACCTAATATTTTATTCCACGATAAAAAAACATTTAATACATACATGAAACTCTTTAAAAAATAAGTAAATGTGCATAAAGGTGAACACCCCTGATAGATAAATGGGCATGGTATTCATTACACAATAACTTTGGCTTGGAAAATCGTGGTGCAATTTCGGCAGCATAACGGCGTGACATAAGAAATCATAAAAATGGTTGATGAGAGAGAAAGGAGTGCCACATAATAATTACATGAAATGGAACGTAATGGGGTCATATAGATAAATTTCACAACAAATGTAATGGAATTTAGATTCATGATACAAAATAATTGCTTGAATGTAAATGAGGAGAGAGAAATTCCTTTCAGAATTTTAGCATAGTAATGGGTGTACATTGGAGGAATTTAATGTGATATAAGGGGTATTACATCATTAAAACATAATGATTGAAGTATGGGGGAGGTTATAAACCATACCCCAACATTTATAATTGAAATTAAATGGTCATAACAATTTAAAGAATATTGGAGAAAAATGAGAAAGGAATAAAAACCCTTACTAGGAAGTGTGCTTCCAATGGCTTGAGAGAGGATTGAGAGAGGATTCATGAGATATTGGGGAACCTTGGGAGGATTATAGAGAGGTGAGGGAAGAGGTTGGACTAACTCCAAAAGATTTGAGTGAGCGGAAAGTGGGGGATTGGGTGGGTTTATATTGGAAAGGTGAGGGAATTATTTATTATTTAGGTTTGGGACACCTCACTTTAAACTAATCCAAACCACAAACCAGCCCATGGTTTTTTCCCATGGTTTTTATCAAAGGGAAGTGGAAAACAATATTATATATTTCCAAAGTCCGAAATTCTTAAAATAATGGGGTTTATTATGTGGAGTTCAGTCACACTCCCAAGGAAAACAATTTAAAAAGACAAAATGTTTAATAACTCTTGGAGGGTCCACTAAAAATTTGTAAAATAAATAAAAAAACCTTAAATCACAATATTTTAATTATAAAACACACATTTGTCAAACATAAAGTTTATATTATTTTATTACATCACTTTTGGGTCATTATGCTGTCCTAAAACACATTATATATTTAAATGGCATTTAATTTTTACCCAAAAATTTGAATATCTCAAAAAACTGTGAAAAATTCACCATTGGATAATTTCAAAAACATGATTATATAAATAATATTCATTTTATCTAAATAATTTTCTAAATATGATAATTTTCACTTCTAAAATAAAAACCAACATTTATAAAAAATTCATGGGTTTTGACAAAAATGGATTTCAAATCACAAAAAAATTACTATTTTATTCATAAAATTATACAATCATTTATATTTAATAAAAATTAATTTAATAATAATATTTTATTAAAATATTATTTAATTAAAAATCCATTAATTCATTAAAATAGATTTCTTAGTTGAACATTAACTAAAAATAATATTTGTGCTTTAAAAACAATTTACAAGTTAAAAATAATAAAATGAAAGTATATTAATTATTATATACAAAAATATTGTACATAAACATAGTACTAGGGTATTGTTACATAACCCCTTATAACACCTGCGTAAGACCGAAGAGTAAGTTGTACGATTGTGACAGACTCTTGGGGTGGCTCAGATAACATTGCTCGGTTAGTAATCTCTATGAAGTTCCACTTATCTCGTAGGTGGTCCCACTCGAGCTTAACATATTCAAGCTCTGCTTGGGATTCATCAAGAGAGAAGCCCAAAGACGTAACCTCCATTCTGAGCTCTGAAAAATGGGCTTTTTATGGGAAACGTCTAGTAGATGGGGCCATCACTTCCTTTGTCTGAGTAATTTGGATTTGTTAAAGCCTCATATTTATACGAATCATGTGGTTACTGGTCAAAGACTATATTAGCAACGGTCACAATTCATAAATGTATTTTAAAATAAAAAAACATAAATCCAAAGTAGTGTAAATTTTATATAAAAAGTTTTCATAAAGAGACATTTAATTAGATCAAGATGGATTTCAATTAATGAAAGTTTGGGTCGTTACAATCTTCCACCCCTAAGAAATTTCACCCTCAAATTTTCATTTTCCCACACTAAAACATATGTGGGTGACTCTGCTTCATCATTTCCTATGATTCCCACGTAGCTTCTTCAAACTTTTGGTTTTTCCACAACACCTTGATTAGGGACATTGTCTTATTTTGTAGAACTTGTTCTCTACGATCTAAGATCTTCACTGGATGCTCCTTATAAGAAAGGTCATCCTATAATTGTACCACATCTAAAGAGAGTACATGTGAACGGTCCAGTATGTACTTCCTTAAGAGTGATACATGAAATACATCATGTACTTTGGACATGGTATGTGGAAGTGCTAGTCGATAGGCCACAACCCCGACACGATCATAAATATCGAAGGGGACGATGTACCTTGGACTTAACATCCCTTTATTTCTAAACCTCAGGACCTTCTTCCATGTAGATATGTGTAGAAATACCATGTCTCCAACTTTAAACTCAAGGACTCATTTATGTTAATATGCATAACTCTTCTGTCGTCTCTGGGAAACCTTGATATGCCGCTGAATGGTTTTCACCTTCTCCACCATTTCTTCGACCATTTCTGGTCCAAGCAACTTAAGCTCGCCAACCTCATCCCAACAGGCCGGTGTTCTGCACCTTTTCCCATTAAGGGCTTAATATGGTGCCATTTGGATGCTTGAGTGGAAATTGTTATTATAAGAGAACTCAACGAGAGAAAGATGTTGATCCCATCCTCCTTTAAAGTCCATTGATCACGCTCTCAACATGTCCTCAAGTGTTTGTATAGTCCACTCAGATTGGCCATCAGTTTAAGGGTGATGTGCCGTAATGAAGTTTAGTTCAGTATTTAGAGCATGTTGAAGACTCTTCCAAAACGTAGAGGTGAATCTTGGATCTTGCTCAAACACAATAGATAGTGGTACTCCATGCATCCTTACAACTTACCTGATATATATTCATTCTATTTGATCCAATGAGAAATCCTCTTAAATAGAAATGACGTGTGAAGCCTTTGTAAGATGATCCACACCATCCCAGATTGCATTGTTTCCTTTGGATGTCTTTGTAAGTCTGGTGACAATGTCCATGGTGATGTTCTCCCATTTCCATTCGGGTATGTACAGTGGTTGCATCAAACCCCTTATACTTTTTCCACTCTGAATTCACTTACTGACACACCAGGAACATTGATGTATATTCAGTGATCTCCTTCTTCATATTATTCCACCAATAATGCTATCATATATATCAATACATCTTTGTGTTTCTTGTGAGAATAGAGAAATTTGAACTATCTGCATCATCGAAAAGTTCCTTTTTTAGATCTGGACTTGATGGGGCACATAGTCTTTTCCCAAATCTCACAATTCTTTGTTCATTAACATTAAACTTTGAGGATTTCCCTTTTCCGATAGGTTCATCTTTTCCCTGAATTCCCACATCATCCTTTTGAGCATCCTATAACCATTCCAAAACTTACGGTTGAGAAATAATTTGTGGAAGCATTGATGATGTTCCCTTCTTTATGATTCCCATGTCCATCTTCATCAAATCTAAGAATACTGGATCCTTTTCAATTTTTATCAATGATATAATCGTTGGTTCCTTTCTACATAGGGAATCATCCACCTTGTTCGCTTTCCCAGGGTGGAAATAGATTGAGTAGTCCTAGTCTCTGATCTGATCTAACCATCTTCATTGAAACATTTTCAACTCTTCTTGTGTGAATATATACTTGATGCTTTTTTGGTCCATATATATTTCACACTTCTCCCCAAAGAGATAATGTAGCCAAATTTTCAAAGCGAAGATCACTGTAGCCAACTAGAGGTCATGTGTTGGATTGTTCTATTCATGGGAATTCAATAGCCTTGAAGCAAAGGCAATGACTATTTCATTTTTCATCAACGCACATCATAGGCCCTTCTTCTAAGAATCACTGAATACCACAAAAAGTTCTCCACTTGTGGGTAAAGTGAGCACATGCACAGTAATAAGCCTCCTTTTCAACTCCTTGATGCTTTCTTGGCATTCATCACTACAAGAAATCTTTACTCCCTTCCAAGTTAGCGTGGTAAGAGGGTTGGACAATCATAAGAAATTTCTCACAAATCGTCGATAATATCCAGATAACCTCAAGAAGCTATGGATATCCATTACCGATGTTCGCCTTAGCCATCACTAAATTGCATCTGTATGGAGGGATCCACAGATATCCCATTTCTTGTGATGATATGACCCAATAATGAGACCTCCTTTAACCAGAACTCACACTTTCTATACATTTCATAGAGTTTCTCCTTCTGCAAGGTCTCTTGTATAGTTTTTAGATTCTCTCCATGATCCTCCTTGGTTTTAGTGTATATCAGAATATAATCTATAAAGACTACGATAAATTTTTCAAGGTAATATCTAAAGACTCAATTCATCAAGTCCATGAAGATTTCTAGAGCAGTAGTGAGTCTGAAATGCATTACAATGAATTCATAGTGCATGTATCTTGTACGAATAGCAGTCTTGAGGATATTTTTCTTCTTCACCCTTAGTTGATAATATCCTGACTGCAAATCCACCATGGAGAAGTATTTTTCTCCAAGAAACTGATCGAACAAGTCATCAATTTTTGGGGGAGGGTACTTTTTCATTATTGTGATTTTGTTAATCTCATGATAATCGATGCAAAGGTGCATTGACCCATCCTTCTTTTTAATGAAGAGTACTGATGCACCCCGTGGTGAAGCACATGGGCCTATAAACCCATTATCCAGATTCTCCTGTAGTTGTTTCTTTAGCTTCTCAATCTCCATAGCAGCAATTCTATATATATTCTTTGATATTGGAAATTCCTTAGGTATAAGTTCAATTGAGAATTCAACATCTCTTCTAGGAGGGAGGCCTATAAATTCATTAGGAAACACTTCAATGAATTCCCTCACAATATTCATGTCTTCTTGGATGGTTGTCTCCATATACTCAATCATCTGATCCAGAAACACATGCTCATAGGGATGTAATATCCATGATTGAGATGATGGAGCTAAATAAGGTTCATCTTCCTCCTGGCACTTGTAAATAATCGGGGGTCGATTCTCCACCAGAATAGTGATTTCCCTCTCATGAAAATTTATGTTGGATCTATATAAGGAAAGCCAATCCATTCCAATAATTGCATCAAATTCCACCATAAGGAGTATGAAGAGGTTCTCCGATAAATTTAATCCACTCATTATGACAGGGGAGTAGTTATATTCATGGGATGCAATGATTAACCCATTTTCCGTACTCACTGACATCTTCACATCCATGATTTGTAGTGGTGCTGGGATTATTCTACTAAACCTTCAGGATATTAAAGAATGTGTAAAACCTGAATCAAAAAGTACGTTCACTATTCTTGAATGAATAACTAGCTTACCAGTCACCACTTCATTATTGGGGTTCACTTCGACAGTAGTGATTTTAAAAGCTCTCCCTTGCTGTCATGGAGGTTGTTGGTTGCCTCTGAAGACCCTTGGCTTAGGGGACTGATTTTCAAGATTCCCTGGTTCTTTGCAATTTTAGCAATAAACCATGCGTTGATGTTCGAATGAAGCGTTCCTATCTTCTGTCGTATTAGTGAGCCTTTCTTTCCAACAGTTAATAGCTAGGTTCCTTTCTCTTCCATACCTAAACCATTTTCTCATCCCCTTCAGGTAGTTTCTCGGGTTCTTCTTTCTGCACCTACGGAAAGTGGGGTGCTAAATCTTCTTAGCACCATTTGATTTATCCATAAGACTAACAACATTAAAGTCCACCTTATTCTTCTTATCCCTATGATACCCCAGAGATTCTTCGATCTCCATTACAACCTTGATGTCACATCGACTAATTTCCTCATAGCTATCGAAGTCACGGATCGCCTGCGCTTTCCGCAGGCAAGGATTCATCACACCAAAAAAAGATGTCACCCTTCCATTCAGGGGGTAAAAACATAGCTAGAGGCATATCATGCAAGCCTTGTGAAATTTTCCTCATACGTTCTGATAGATTTGTCATCTTTTTTATTGAGTTCAAGGAATTCCCTTTCCATCTTCAGTCAGAGGGTGTGTGGAAAATATTTATTGAAAAACATCTTCTGAAAATCCTTCCATTCCAACACCTTGATCTCCTCCTCGGGCCTCATATTATTTATCAACATCCACTATTGATTAGCCTCACCCTCCATATGATAAGATTTCGGGAGAACCTTCTCTTGTTCCTAACATTGAAGGATAGAGAAAATATTTTTAATGGAGTTGATCCATTGTTTAGCGATTGAGGGATTAGACGATCCCTTAAAAGTAGGAGGCCTTTGTCTCATGAAGCTCTCGATAGTGACTCATTATTTATTGGGGGGGGGGGTTGAATGTTCCTCTTGACCCATGAATCTATTCAAATCTTGGGTTTGTTTAGAGATAAGAGTGAAAAAGTTAACGATTCCCGCTCCCAATGGATTGGGCATCTCATTACTACATTCATCACATTGATCTTCACATCGGTTGTTAGCCCGAGTCCTCCTATTACCGGCGATTGGTGGGAATAAAAGGAATGTTAGGGGTAACACATAAAGAGTAATCTAAGGAAAAAACTGATGACTTATAAATATCTTTAATTTCCTTAACATATGAATCTATTGTCTTCAGTCAATGTTATCCATGATCTATATTCTAACATATATTCTTAGAGAATTTTTTTTGTCCCTTAAGAATGGTTAATACTAAGCTTGTGAATTTACCAAAGAATGTCCCCTAGGAGTGTCATAACCAAGAGTTCATCAAGGCCCATTGTGGTGCACCAGTTCCCATTCGAGTCTAGCTCAAAGTGGTGTTTTTGGGTTTTACCCCTAGGATACATCTGTGCCAGATCCACCTCTACCTACTCGTAACCCGAAAGGGATGTATTTGTTTGATAAACCACTTACTCAATACTCACCAAAACCTAGGTTTGTTTTTATTATACTTAGTCTTGTCTCTATGTCTTTACTACGGTTTTCTAATCCTAATCCCATGAATTACTAAACCTATCCTCTAATACCAACTATGACTACCCTACTTTTTATTACAAAATTAAACATAATTTATTACATAAAAATCACTTGATACAACATAGAAGATCGAGAGGTCTAGTGTATTTGGGGAATAGGATCATTACATAACAACTTAAAACATGAAATACAACATCTTTATTGAAAAATCCCTTTTCATGACCACTACATTCCCTCGTACTTAGCATTGCATGGGATAACCTGAGGATGTGCATAAGAAAAGGGTGAGCTATAAAGCACAGTAAGGGAATAATCATGAAATAACCTGAGTAATACAATACATGTTAGACAATAGGTATATCAATAGAGCACAATAGAATCATAAACATAAGGTCGTGATAAAGCATGATAATCATAACAAGGAAATGTGGCAATAACACTTAACATAGAGTTAGCATGAGCTAAGGATCATTACACATTGAGCATGAGTAAACCCTAATTTCTCATGAAGCATGTGTAAAACCTCGTTGTACTTGTATTAGAATGAGTAAACACCCATTTCACATGATGTTTCATTATTCTATACTTTACCCAATGCATTGGAGCGCTATCAGGGCACACTCTTCTTAAACATTTCATTTCATGCATAAGTGGGACACATGTATCATAAAACATTGAATCATTCAACATAATATTTTATTCCACAATAAAATAATGTGGAATAAATACATGAAAATATTTAAAAAATAAGTAAATTTGCATAAAAGTGAATACTCTTGACAAAGAAATGGGAATGGTATTCACTACACAATAACTTTGGCTTGGAAAAGCGCCATGCAATTTCGGCAGCATGACGACGTGACATTAAACTCATAAAAATGGTTTATGAGAGAGAAAGGGGTGTATCATCATATTTACATGACATGGATAGTAAGGGGGTCATATAGATACATGTCCCAACAAATTTAATAAAATTTAGATTCATGATACAAAATAACTGCTCGAATGTAAATGAGGAGAGAGAAATTCCTTTCAGAATTTCGGCATAGTAACGGGAGTACATGGGGAGGATTTAATGAGATAGAAATGGGAATACCATCATTCAAACACAAATAGGGAATTATGGAGGAGGTGAGAAACCATACCCCAACATTTATAATTGAAATTAAAAGGGCATAACAATTTAAAGAATATTGGAAAAAAATGAGAAAGGAAGAAAACCCTTACTTGGAAGTGTGCTTCCAAAGGCATGAGAGAGGCTTGAGAGAGGCTTCTTAGGAGATTGGGGCACCGTGGGAGGATTATAAAGAGAGGAAGGCAGAGTTTGGAGGAACTCCAAAGTCTTTCAGTGAGGAGGAAGTGGGGGCTATGGTGGATTTATATAGGAAAGGTGGGGGAATTTTTTATTATTTAGGTTTGGGACACCTCACATTAAACTAATCCAAACCACAAACCCGCCCAGGGTTTTTGCACATGGTTTTAGGAAAAGTTAATTGGAACACAATATATTATATGGACAAAGACTGAACTTCCAAAAATAATGGGGTTTCTTATGAGGAGGCGAGTCATACTCCTTAGGAAAACATTTTAAAAAGACAAAATGTTTAATAACTTCTAGTGGGTAAACTAAAGTTTTGTAACATAAATAAAAAAACCTAAAATAATAATATTTTAATGATAAAACATACATTGTCTGAACATAAGGTTTATAGTGTTTCATTACATCACTATTGTGTCATTATGATGTCATGAAACACATTATATATTTAAACGGTATTTAATTTTTACCAAAAAATTTAACTGTCTCAGAAACCGTTGGATAATTTTGACATCCTGATTCCAGAAATAATATTAATTTTACTTGAATAATTTTCTAAATATGTTAATTTTCACTTTTAAAATAAAAACCGACATTTATCTAAAATTCATGGGTTTTGAAAAAAATGGCTTTCAAACCTTAATAAAAATTACAATTGCATTCATAAAATTATATGATCATTTATATTTAATAAAAATTAATTTAATAATAATATTTTATTAAAATATTAATTAGTTCAAAAATCCATTAATTCATCAAAATAGATTTCTTAGTTGAACATTAAGTAAATATACTATTTCTGCTTTAAAAACTATTTACAACGTGACAATAATATAATGAAATTATATTCATTATTATATTAAAAAATAATTTACATAACCATATTACTAGGGTCATATAAAATAACCCTTTATATCACCCGCATAATACCAAAGAGTAAGGTGTGTGATGGTGATTAACTCTTGGGGTGGCTCGGATAACTTTTCTCAGGTAGTAATCTCAATTAACTTCCACTTCGCTCATAGGCAGTCCCGCTCGAGCTTACCATTTTCAAGCTTGGCTTTGGCTTGGTCAAGATTGAACCCCAAAGATGTAGCCTTCTTACCGAGATTGGACAAATGGGCTTCGTATGGGGCACGTCTACTAGATGAGGCCATCGCTTCCTTTGTCTGAGTAAATTGGATTTGGTAATGCCCTATATTTTTACTAAACATGTGATCACTATTCAATGGATATATTTGAAATGGTCACAATTCATAACAGTATTTTAAAATCCAAAAACATAAAACCAATGAAGTTGAAAATTTATATAAACATTTTACATAAAGAGACATTTAATTAGATCAAGAGGGATTTACATTAATGAAAGTTTGGGTCGTTACAATCTTCCCCCCTTAAGAAATTTCACCCACGGAATATCTTTTTACCACAATAAAATAGATGTGGGTAACTCTGCTTCATCATTTCCTATGATTACCACATCACTTTTTAAAACTTGAGGTCTTTCCACAACACTTTGATGAGGGGAATTGTCTTATTTCATGGAACTTTTTCTCTACGATCTAAGACCTTCACTGGTCGCTCCTTATAAGAAAGGACATCCTCTAACTATACCACCTCTGAAGAGAGTACATGTGAATGGTCTATTATGTACTTCTTTAATAGGTATATATCAAAGACTTCATATTCTTTTTCCATGATAGGTGGAAGTTCTAGTCGATTGGCCACAACCCCAACACGATCAAGAATATCGAAGGGTCCGATGTACCTTGGACTAAACTTCCATTTCTTTCCAAACCTCATGAACTTCTTCCATTGAGATATGCATAGAAATACCTTGTCTCCAACTTTAAACTCAAGGTCTCATCGATGGTTATCTACATAACTCTTCTGTCAACTATGAGCTGCTGAATGGTTTTCAACTTCTCCACCATTTCTTACACCACTTCTGGTCCATGCAACTAACTCTCACTGACCTCATCCCAACATGCTGGTGTTCTACACCTTTTCCAATAAAGGGCTTCATATGGTGCCATTTCGATGCTCGAGTGGAAACTATTATTATAAGAGAACTCATTTAGAGGATGTTGTTGATCTCATCCTTTTTTAAATTCCATTGAGAATGCTCTCAACATGTCCTCAAGTGTTTGAATAGTCCGATTATATTGGCCATCAGTTTGAGGATGATAGGCCGTATTAAAGTTCATTTTAGTATTCAGAGCATGTTGAAGACTCTTCCAAAACATATAGGTGAATCATGGATATCGATCAGAGACAATAGATAGTGGTACTCCATGCATCCCTACTACTTCCCTGATATATATTTGTGCTAGTTGATGCAATAAAAAATCATCTTGAAGAGTAATGAAGTGTGAAACCTTTGTAAGATGATCCACAACAACCCATATTGCATTGTTTCCTTTGGATGTCTTTGGATGTCTGGTGACATAGTCCATGGTGATGTTCTCCCATTTTCATTCTGGTATGGGCAATGGTTGCATCATACCCTTAGACTTCTACCTCTCTGACTTCACTTGCCGATACACTAGGCAAATTGATCTATATTCAGAGATCTCCTTCTTCACATTGTCCCACCAATAAGGTTCTTAGAGATCTCAATACATCTTTATTTTTCCTAGGTGAATAGATAAATTTGAACTATGTTCATCACCCAAAAGTTCATTCTTCATCTCCGGACATAATGGGACACATAGTATTTTCCCAAATCTCACAACTCCTTCTTCATTAACACTAAACTCAGAGGTTTTCCCTTTTCGATAGCTTCCACTATTTTCTGAATTTCCACATCATCCTTTTGAGTATCCTATAACATTTCCAAAAGGGATAGTTAAGAAATCATTTGTGAAAGGATTGATGATGTTCCCTTCATTATGATTCCCATTTCTACATTCACAAAATATAAGAATATTGGGTCATTTTCAATTCTCATCAATGACAGAATCGTTGGGTCCTTTCTACTTAAGGAATACACCACCTTGTTTGCTTTCCTAGGGTGGTAATGGATTGAGCAGTCATAGTCTTTCATCAGCTCTAACCATCTATTTTGGCGCATGTTCAACTCTTTCTATGTGAATATATACTTGAGGATTTTGTGTTACGTATATATTTCATACTTCTCCCAAAGAGATAATGACTCCAAATTTTCAAAGAAAGGATCATTACAGCCAACCCGAGGTCATGTGTTGGATAGTTTTGTTGATGAAAATTCAATTTCCTTGAAACATAGGCAATGAATTTTTCTTTTTTCATCAAATCACATCCCATTTCCTTCATCTAATCATCACTGAGTACCACAAATAGTTCTCCACTTGTGGGTAAAGTGAGCATGGGTGTAGTGATAAGCCTCCTTTTTATCTCCTTGAAGCTTTCTTCGCATTCATCACTCTATGAAAACATTACTCCCTTACGAGTTAGCTTGGTAAGAGGTTTTGAAAATCATGAGAAATTTCTCACAAATCGTTGATAATATCTAGCTAACCCCAAGAAGCTATAGATATCCATTACCGATGTTGGCCTCGGTCATCCCTCAATTGCATCTATTTTGGAGTGATCCACAGATTTCCCATTTCATGTGATGATATGGCCCAAGAATGATACCTCCTTTAACCAGAACTCACACTTTATGTTCTTTTCATAGAGATTCTCCTTTCTCAAGGTCTCTAGTATAGTCCTTAGATGCTTCTCCTGATCCTCCTTGGTTTTGGTGTATATCATAATATAATCTATAAATACTACCAAAAATTATTTGAGATAATCTCTAAAGATTGTATTCATCAAGTCCATGAAGATTTATGGAGCATTAGTGAGTCCAAAAGGCATTAATATGAATTCATAGTGCCTGTATCTTGTATGAAAACTAGTTTTGGGGATATCTTCCTTCTTCACCCTTACGTGATAATATCCTGACCACAAATCCCCCTTGGATAAGTATTGTGCTCCACACAGTTGATCAGACAAGTCATCAATTCATAGGAGACGATACATGTTCTTTATCGTGATTTTGTTAAGATCCTAATAATTGATGCAATGGCAGATTGACCAATCCTTCTTCTTGAAGAAGAGGACTAGTGCACCCCATGATGAAGCACTTGGGTGTATAAACTTTTTATCCAAATTATCCTGTAGTTGTTTCTTCAGTGCCACAACCTCCACAACATCCATTCTATACAGAGTCTTGGATATTAGCAATGCCACAAGTATATAATCAATTGAGAATTCAACATCTCTTCTAAGAGGGAGACCACACAATTCCTTGGGAAACACTTCAGTGAAATTCCTCACAATAGGCATGCCTTCTAGGATGGTTTCCTTTATAGACTCAATCATCTGAGCTAGATACACGTTCTCATAGGGCATTAATATCCATGCTTGAGATGATAAAGTTAAAGATGGTTAATCTTCCTCCTTGCACTTGTAAAGAATCGGGGGTATATTCTCCCCATGGAGAGTGATTTCCATCTCATGGAAATTTATCTTAGCTCTATATAAGGAAATCCAATTCATGATACGAATTCAATCGAATTCCACCAGAGGGAGTATGAATAGGTTTTTCGGGAAGTTTAATCAAAAAATTTTGATAGGGGAGGAGTTATATTAATGGGATGCAATGATTTCTCCATTTTCTGTATTCATAGACATCTTTACATCCATGATTTGTGGTGGTGATGGGATTGTTATACTAAACTTTCGAGATATAAAAGAACGCGTAGAACCTGAATAAAAAAATACGTTCACTATTCGTGAATGGATAACTAGCGCACCTATCACAAATTTGTTGTTGGGGTTCACTTCGGTAGTAGTGATGGAAAAATCACACTCTTGCAACATTGGTGTTTGTTTGTTTCCTTTTAAGACCTTTGGCATAGGGCACTGATTTGAAAGATGCCCTGGTTTTTTGTATTTGTAGCAATAAACCATGTGTTGAGGTTCGAACGGAGTGTTCCTATCCTCTGTTATAGCTGCGGTTCATTCTTGCTGATAGTTAATATCCAGGTTCCCTTCTCTTCCACACCTAAAGCATTTCCTCGTCCCCTTCAGGCAGTTTCCGAGGTGCTTCTTTCCACACCATTGGAAAGTGGGCTGCTGGATCTTCTTATCACCATTGGATTTATCCATCAGACCACACAAATTTATGTCCACCTTATTCTTATTATACACATGATTCCCTTAAGATTCTCTGATATCCATTTTGATATTCATGGAACATCAAAAATTTTCATTATAGCCATCGAAGTCACGGATCGCCAATGCTTTCCGCAGGCTGGGTTTCATCCCACCAAAGGCGTGGTCACCTTTCATTCAGGGTTAATGACAAAGTCGGAGGCGTATCATGAAAGCCTTGTGAATTTTTCCTCGTACGCTCCGACAGATTTGTCAACTTTTTTCTTGAGGGAAATAAAGTCCCTTTCCATCATAATTCGGACGGTTCGTGAAAAATATTTATCAGAAAACATATTCTTGAAATCCTTCCACTCTAACACCTCGATCTCCTCCTTAAGCTTCATATTTTTGATCAATGTCCACCACTGATAAGTTTCACCCTCCTTACAATAAGCAATCAGGAGAACCTTCTCTTGTTCAGAACATTGATGTATGGAAAATATCTTTTCAATGGAGTTGATCCATTGGTCATCTATTGAGGGATCATATGATCCATTAAAAGTAGGAGACCTTTGTCTCATGAAGCTCTCGATAGTGACTTGTTCTTTCTTGGGGGGGGGGTTGAACTTTCTTCTTGACTCAAGGTTCTATTCAAATCATCAGTTAGCATAGAGAAAAGTGTGAAAAATTCACGATTCCCGCTCCCATTGGATTGGGAATCTCATTAGTAAATTCATCATATTGATCTTCACATTAGTTTTTAGCTGGAGTCCTCCTATTACTAGCCATTGGCTGGAATAAAAGGAAAGTTAGTGGTAACACATAAAGGGTAATCCAAGGAAAAAACTGATGACTTATAAATAACTTTTATTTCCTTAACATATGAATCTATTCTCTTCAGCCTATGTTATCCATGATCCACTTTCTAACATATATTCTTATAGAATTATTTTTCTCCATTAATAATGGTTCATACTAATCTTGAGATTTTACCAAAGCATATCCCCAAAGAGTGTCGTAAAGAAGAGTGCAGCAATGACCGTTGTCATTCACTAGTACAGATTCAAGTCTAGCTCAAAGTGGTGTTTTCGTGTTTTACCCCTAAGATACATATGTACGAGATCCGCCTCTACCTGCTCGTATCCAGACAGGGATGTATTTTTATAATAAACCACTTAATAAATACTCACCAAAACATAGGTATGTTTTTATTATACTTAGTCTTGTATCTAAGGCTTTACTAGGATTTTATAATCATAATACCAAAAATAACTTAACCTATCCTCTAATACCAACTATGACAACCCTGATTTTTATTACATAATTAAAAAAATTATTACATAAACTTCAATTGATACAAAATAAAATATTGAGAGGTATAGTGTATTTGGGTATTAGGATCAATATATAACAACAAAAAACATGAAATACAACATCTTTATTGAAAACAACCTTTACATTAACACTACATTCCCTCGTATTTAGCATTGCATAGGATAACCTAAGGATATGCATAAGAAAAGAGTGATACATAAAGCATAGTAAGGGAATAATCATGGAATAACATGAGGAATACAATACATGTTAGATAATAGGAATGTCAATAGAGAACAAGATATGAATAAACATAAAGGTATGATAAATCAGGACAATCATAACATGGAAATGTGGCAACAACACTTAACATGGAATTAGTATGATCCAAGGCTCATTACCCATGGAGCATGTGTAAACCCTCATTGCACATGAAGCATGAGTAAACCCTCGTTGAACTTGAATTATCAGGAGTAAACACCCATTTCACATGAAGTATCATGATAGAATACTTTACCCAATGCATTGGATCACTATCAGGGCTTACCCTTTTAAAACATTTCATTTCATGCATAATGGGGCCACATGTAACATAAAACATAGAATCATTCAAAATAATATTTTATACCACAATAAATGAATGTGTAATATAGACATGAAACTCATTAAACAATAAGTAAATGTGCATAAAGTTTAATACCCTTGATAGAGAAATGGGCATGGTATTCACTACACAATGACTTTGTCTTAAAAAAGCGCGGTGCAATTTCGGTTGCATAACAACATGACATAAGAACTCATAAAAATGGTTGATGATAGATAAAGGGGTGTCTAATCTTATTTACATGACGTGAACAGTAAGGGGATAATATATATATATATCTCAACAAATGTAATCGAATTTAGATTCATGATACAAAATAATTTCTTGAATGTAAATGAAGAGAGAGAAATTCCTTTCGAAATTTCAGCATAGTAACAGGTGTACATGGGAGGCATTTAATGAGAGAGAAAGTAGAATCCTATAATTCAAACATAAATAGGGAAATTTGGGGGAGGTTAGAAACCATACCCGAATAGTTATAATTGAAATTAAAAGGGAAAAATAATTTAATGAATATAGGACAAGAATGAGAAAAGAAGAAAAACCCTTACTTGGAAGTGTGCTTCAAAAGGCTTGAGAGATGCTTGATTGAGGAATCATGGGAGCTTGAAGAACCTTGGGAGGATTCTTGAGAAAGGAGGGAATAGGTCAAAATAACTCCAAAGGCTTTGAGTGAGGAGGAAGTGTGGGATTGGGTGGGTTTATATAGGTAATGTGAGAGAATTCTTTATTATTTAGGTTAACGACACATCGTATTAAACTAATCCAAACCACAAACCAGCCCATGGTTTTTTCCCATGCTTTTTGGAAAAGGAAATTGGGAAAAAATATTTTATAAGTCCAATGTCCTTACTTTTTAAAATAATGGGTCTGATTTTGTGGAGGTGAGTCACACTTCTACGAAAAACAATTTAAAAAGGTAAAATGTTTAATAACTCTGTGAGGGTCCACTAACATTTTGTAAAATAGATCTATCAAACATAAAATCAAATTATTTTAATGATAAAACATACATTGGCTGAACATAAAGTTTATAGTATTTTATTACATCACTTTTGGATCATTATGATGTCATAAAACACATTTTATATTTTTAAACGGTATTTAATTTTAACCCAAAAATTTGACTGTCTCAGAAAATTATGAAAAATTCACTGTTGGATAATTTCGACGTCCTGATTTTAGAAATAATATTAATTTTATCTGAATAATTTTCTACATATGTTAATTTTCACTTTTAAAATAAAAACAGACATTTATCGAAAATTCATGGGTTTTGACAAAAATGGATTTCAAACCATAATAAAAATTACAATTTCATTCCTAAAATTATATGATCATTTATATTTAATAACAATTTTATTTAATAATAATATTTCATTAAAATATTTTTTAATTAAGAATCCATTAATTCATTAAAATATATTTCTCAGTTGAACATTAACCAAAAATACTATTTGTGCTTCAAAAACTATTTACAAAGTAACAATAATAAAATGAATGTATATTCATTATTATATTCAAAAATAATGTACATAACCATAGTACTAAGGTCTTGTTACATAACCCCTTATAACACTCACATAAGACTGAAGATTAAGGTGTGCGATGGTGACAAACTCTTAGGGTGGCTCAGAAAACATTTCTCGGGTGGTAAACATTATAAAATTTCACTTCTCTCATGGGCGGTACCTCTCGAGCATAACATATTCAAGCTTGGCTTGGGCTTGGTCAATAGAAAAGCCAAAAGACACAACCTCCTTTCCGAGTTCTGAAAAATGGGCTTCGTGTGGGGAACGTCTATTGGATGAGGACATCACTTCCTTTTTCTGAGTAAATTGGATTTGTTAAAGCCCTATATTTATACTAATCATGTGATCATTATTCAACGACTATATTAGAAATGATCACAATTCATAATAGTATTTTAAAATCCAAAAGCATAAAGCCAAAGAAGTTGAAATATTATATAAACATTCTACATAAAGAAACATTTAATTAGATCAAGAGGGATTTCCATTAATGAATGTTTGGTTCATTATGGTAGTCGTTTACACTCAATGACATTATCCCAAAACGTTGATGTTCTACACATTTTCACAAAAATGGATTTGTATGGTGTCATTCAGATTCTCGAGTGGAAACTATTATTTTATGGTAACTTGACCAGTGGAAGATGTTTGTCCCATCCTCCTTTGAAGTACATATAACATTCTCTCAACATATATTTTAGTTTCTGAATTGTTCACTGAAATTGGCCATTAGTTTGAGTTTTATATGTCGTATTGAAGTTCAGTTAAGTTCATAGAGCATGTTGGATACTTCTTCATAACTTCGTGGTGAATCTAATAGCTCTATCAGATAAAATAGATTGTGGTAATCTATATAGCCTTATCACATCTTTTATATATATCCGTGAAAAATTATCCAATGAGAATTACTATAAAATTGTGATAAGTGTGTTGTCTTGTTAAGATTATCCACAATGACCCATATAGCATTTTTTGCTCTGGATTTCCTTAGAATTACGGTAACAATGTCCATAGTGATGTTCTCCCACTTCCATGTTGGTATAGGTAGTGATTCCACCAACCCTTTAGACTTTTATCTTTCTACCCTAACTTATTGACATACTAGGAAATTTTATGTATACTCAATAATCTCATTCTTCATATTTTCCCACAAAAACTTCTCTCAGAGATCTCAATACATCATTGTGCTCCCTGGGTGAATTGAGAAAGTTGAGTTATGTGTGACATTCAAAATCTCCTTCTTTATCTCTGGATTGGATGGTACAAATAATCATCACCGAAATAATATAACTCATTCTTCATCAATCATAAACTCATAGGATTTCCCAATTTTAAGGATTTTCACCCTTTTCTGAATTTCCACATATTTGTTTGAGAATCCTTTATTTTCTCCATGATGGATGGTTGGCGAATCATTTGAGAAAGTATTGATGATTTTCCTCCCTAAATGATCACGATGTCTATCCTCTTCAAATATAATAGGATAGGATCATTTCTAATTATTTTCATTGATAAAGATGTTGGATTCTTTCTACTCAGAGCATCCTCCACCTTATTTTCCTTACTGGGATGGTAGTGTATTGAGCAGTCAAAATCCTTGATGAGATATAACCATCTTCATTGGAATATATTATAATATTTATGTGTGAATATATATTTGAGGCTCTTTTGATCAGTATATATATCAAAAATCTCCCCATAGAGATAATGTCAATAGATATATAATGAAAAGATCGCAGCCGCAAACCCCAAATCATGTATAGGATAGTTTTAGTCATGGATTTCCAGCTTCATTGAGGTGTAGGCTATCAATTTATCATTTTTCATCAGTACACAACCTAATACTTTCTTTGAAGAATCATTATACACCGCAAAGAGTTCTACACTTATTAGGAGTGTGAGTACTAGAACAGTGATTAGCCTCTTTTTAAACTTCTTATACCACTATTCACATTCATGAGTCCAGAATAAATTTACCCCCTTCCCTTTCAACTTGGTAATTGGGTTTGACAATCATGATAAGTTCTTCACAAATTTTCGATTATACCATGATAGACTCAAAAAGCTGCGGATCTCTGTTACAGATGTTGGTCTAGGCCACTCTTCAATCACCTTTGTCTTGGAAGGGTCTACAGATATCCCTTTGTCGGTGATAACATTCCCCAAGTATGATACTTTCTCCATTTAGAACTCACATTTACTTTACTTTTCATACAAATTCTCCCTTAAAAAGTCTTTAACATAGTATTCAAATGCTCCTCGTGTTCCTCCTTACTCTTGGAGTATATGAGAATATCATTGATTAAGAAAACCATGATTTTTTGAGGTAATATCTAAAGACTATATTTATTAATTTCATGAGAATTGATGGGGAATATGTGGGTACCAAATGAATCACTATGAACTCAAAGTGTCCATACCTCGTTCGAAAGGTAGTATTAGGAATATATTCATTCCTTTTATTTAATTGGTGTTATCTCATCCAAAGGTCCACCTTAGTGAAATATCGGGACCCATGAAGATAATTGAAGAAGTAATCTAATGGTGGAAGGGGACACATTTTCTTTATCATGATTTTATTGCGCTCACGATAATCAATAAATAGGAACATTGATCTATCCTACTTTTTGACAAAGAGGACTACCGCACACCAAGGTGAATCAGTCGGATGTGTAAAACTCATTTTTAGATTATCTTGTAACTGCTTCTTCAGCTCTTACAGCTCTACGGTGGCCATTATATAAGGTGTCTTTGTTATAGGTATAGATCTAGGAATAATTTTGATTGATAACTCAACATATCAATCAAGTGGAATACTGGACAACTCTTCAGGTAATACATCAGTGTAATCTATCATGATGGGCATAAGTTTGAGAGATATTATATCCTTTGTCTCAATGATTTGTTTCTAGATATGCCTTCTCATTAAAAATTATTATCCACACTATAGAAAATGGATCTAAAGGAGATTAATATTTATCCATACACTTGTTAAGAATTGGAGTATGCTTTGGGATGTGAAGAGTGGTCTCCCTTTCCCAATAGTTGATGTTGCATTTGTATAAGGATAGCCAATCCATGTAGAAGATTGCATTGAACTTCACTAAAGGATGTGTGATAAGATTTTCTGGGAGGTTTAGTCCACAAACCATTACAGTGGAGGAGTTATAAACCATGGATGAAATAATTTCTCCATTCTCTATTTTAAAAGATAACTTATGCTCTATATTTTGAGGTGGTGTTTGAATAGTTCTACTAAACAATAAAGATATGAAAGAATGTGTAGATATAGAATAAAATAATACATTCTCAATTCATGAATGAATAACTAGTGTACCTGTGACCACAATGTTGTTGGACTCCACCATAGTAGTAGTGATAGCATAAGACCTTCCATGTTGCTTTGGAAGTTGTTGTGGAATTTGTCTGACAACCCCTGTCTTAGGGAAATTGTCCACATAATGGCCATGATCCATGCAATTAAAAAACTGTACTATAGGCTGAGTGTTGATCTGAACTTTCCATTCTTCTTCCACATTAGTGGTATTTTTTATATCTCTTCGGAATTTTTAGCCTGATATCCCAACATTCCAAATTTGAAGCAATTCCAGGTTTTTTTAGGCAGTTACCAAGATGTTTCTTCCCACAATTTTTACACGTGGGATGGTCCGTCTTCTTTACATCATGTAATTTATCTGTGGAACCACCCACATTAGATTATATTTTCCTCTTTTTTTGTCGATCCCACAATACCACAAAGAGTCTCTGATCTCCATTTCAACCTTAACGATGCAACTGACAGTCTCATCATAGTTTTTGGTGACTTGAATCACCAAAGCTTTTCGTAGACTCAGCTTTAGTCCAATAAAGAATCAATACTCCTTGATTTTAGTGTTCATGACAAATATAGAGTCCTACTGTAAAATCCTTTTCAAGTTTTCTTTATACGCCCTGATTAACCCATTTTCCTTCTACATGATTCCAAAGAATTCTTTTTCCATCTTGAGATGGAAGGTTCAAAAAAATATTTATTGAAAAACATTCAATTGAATTCCACCCAAAACATTAATCTATTTCCTAATGGGTCTTTTTACTTATGATTAGTGTCCACCATTGATCATCTTCCCCTTAAAAATGATAGATCATTTGTACAAATTTCTCTTCTTCCAAGCACTGGTGGATAGAGAATATCATTTCAATGGAGTTAATCCACTATTTTGTGAGGAGTGGATTGGATGATCAACCATATATGTGAGGACTTTCACGTATGTAGGATTCAATGTAAACTTGTTCTTTTCTTAGATTAGGAGAGTGTTACCCATGATTCATGTTATTATTCATCACTTGATTTAGCTGAGCAAGTACTGTCATGATGTTTTGAGCACCCACTCCCATCTTTTTTTTCATATCACTAGGAGAACCTTCACATTCCCTTTCACATTGATTGTTGGAATGTGTTATTATATTTCCCTCCATTAACTAAGAAAATTAATTTACAATTAGAGGGCTTGAATACATAGTTATTGATCATAAAAAGTAAACTTTCACCACAAAAGGATAAACTTTTAATGGGAAGTATATCTTAACTTTCGATTCCCTGGGTTTAAATATTGTGTATCCTTGATCTATTTATTAACTTAAATTCTTATGGTATTTTTTATTCCCCTAATAATGGTTTATACTAAGATCATGAATTTATCAATGAATATCCCCCAATAGTGTCAAACCAATAGTGTATCAAGGCCCATTTTTGTGCACCAGTTCTCATTCGAGTCTAGCTCAAAGAGGTGTTTTTGGGTATTACCCCAAGATACATCAGTTCCGGATCCACCTCTTAGTGTTTGTATCAAAACAAGGATATATTTTCTTCATAAACCACTTAATCTATACTTACCAAAATATAGGGATGTTTTCTTGTACTTAGTCTCATCCTTAAGGTTCTTACTAAAGTGCTCAATTCCTGATCTCCAAAAATAACTAGGCAATCCTATAATATAAACTATTGGGACCCTAGACTTTTACACATAACATTACAAGATTTTAAGAATAATTATACCTCAGAAAACAAGCCAATGATTGTAAAGTCTAGTATCATTGATAACATGGTACATAAAATTGAATATATGGGACAAAGAAACACTAGTTTATTTAATCCTCATAAATATATCCTAACATCCAGTGATCCCTTACATATACAATGGGAACCCTATGGATCACATGAATGAAGGGACGAGCTGAAAGCCCAGTAATGGGAAATACATATTAATAAAACTTTAACACATGGGTTATAATGCATGGAATAATGAAAATAAAAGTCATAGAACATATGGAATCATAACACATAAACATGGGATCATACAAACAAGAATTCATAGTAAAGTGGAAGCAGTATAAATCAAGAATTTATCATGAGTCAAGGCTCATTTCTCATATAGGACCACAAGTCGAGGTTAACCACCAAGACCGTTGCACATGGTAGCATGAGTCAAGGCTAAACGCCAAGACCATTTTACATAACATATCATGAGACGCAACATTAACCAATGCATTGGAGCACTATCTGGGAACAACCATATTAACATGTTCATGAATATTTTATTACACATTGAGAATAATACATAAATGTAAGGGTCACCCACAGAAAGAATTTGGTATCATAACCATAACATAAAGTATAAAAATTGAATGTATCAAAAAAAATTCCATGCAGGAAAGGAATTAGAGTAGGCATGGGAAATCATATGGTACAATAGGAATAAATCATGATAAGTGATGTCAACTTGAATTAATAACATGCAAAGAGAGTTTTTTAGAAACATTATAATTTAATCATTTTCGCAGAGTTAAAGGAAAATATCAGAGGTCATTTAGAAATTAAAGGGTGTGATCATTTACATAAAACCAGAAGTGAACCATGAAGGTTTCCATAATAAAAAAGTGTGGTTTATAAAAAAAAATTTGTATTAAAAAAAGAATATATAGTGTAAATGATGAGGGGTAAGAATTCATAAAGTTTCCTTAAAACAAGTTTTCTTATCAAAATGTATTGAGGAGGGAATCGTTAAAAATCATGCATATCCCTAAAATAGAATGATGAATGGATCTTGATATGTGAGTTTGGAGAGTATACACCGAATTTATGAGATGAGAATAAACATAATAGATAAATTTATTTGGGTAGAAATAAATATAGAGCAACCCGAAGGAATAAATAACTTTTCGGTAGAATCCCTTACGAAATATCAACATGGTATTGGATGTACCTAGGAGAGATTAATGAGAGAGAACATGGGTTTATAATATTTTATAAAACATTAGTTAAGTATGAGGAAGGTCTGAAATCATACCCACACATTTGGAATTATGCATAAAAATACATTACATAGAGGAGATTCTTGAATAAATGTAAAAAAGAGAGGATCCCTTACCTTAATCCTGATGGTGTTCTTCGCTTGATCTAAATGACCTGAAAAATAAAATTAGGTTAATAAATAAATAAATCAAAACCTATTTTACATGTAAATGATTTATTATTACCTTATTTATTTCCTTCTTAACCTTTTTTCTTGGTTATGAGGTTCAAATTCATTGTTCAGGTATGTTAGTTTTCTTAGTTTTAAGGATAAGTTCACAAATATTCATGTTCGGACACACATGTATGATGAGAGTGGTTGTCCTAAATTTAAATTATAAAAAATTAGTTAAAATAAAAGAGATTAAATGGTTATAATTTTCATTTGGTTATTTGGAGTGAATGATAATAATTATATAAAACATTAATGATAAACGCTTGAATTAATTTGGCAATTTTGCTCATAATTAACTTGTTTTGTATTGTTATATAACATCATGAGTGAAAAAATATTCCATAATAAAAAATAACATAAAAAAATTTAATAGTCTTGTTCACCCATAAAAATGGTTTCCTAACTATAATTGAAGATGGTAATATAAATTGATAACCTGTCATCCTTGAAAGTGATAAATTAACACATCTCGGATAGTGTTTTCATTTCATTGGTATAAAAGGAGGGGAAAGGGGATATGATAATGAATTATCTCATTAGAATAATAAAACTCTATTATTTTAATTATTCTAGATTTTTCATACCATTTGGATGAGGAGTGGTTTTTAATGAAAGGAGAACAAAGGAGCATGAAAATAAAATGAAAGAAAAGAAAAGTGGAATTTACATCTTGATTTAATCTTCCTTGAGAGCCTCCTAAAGGGATAGGATTTAGAATTTTGACGAGACCAAGGTATTTTGGACGTGGGACAGGTGGTTGGGGAGATATTTGTATAGAATTTAGTGAAGGCGAAAGGCTTGATAGGAGTGAAGAGGATTAGAGAGAGTGGGTTGTTTTTATAGTCGATGGGAGGTGGGTTTTCTTAGTATTTTAATTATTAGTTTATTATTTTTCCATAAGAAAAGAAATAGTAATGATTCTTGTGACCAAAAATAGTAATATGTGATTTTCATTTCTAACAATTGGTCATTTACATCATCCATGACCCAAGCTTGATGTAGAAATTCAGGTTTTTGCAATTACGGTGAATTATCATATTTTATTATTCATAAACAATTCATATTTTTTAGAAAAATCCCAAAAAATTCACACAAAAAATTTCTCAACCTGTAGTATCCAACTATTAACTCCATTTTTCTAAAATAATTATCTAAATAACATTAATTTAGTTTTTAATTAAAATCATCATTTACATAAAAATACGAATTTTAAAACTATAACTGATTTTATATTGCTTTCAAAAAAATATATAAGGTCTGAAAAAATTATATTAAAACCCGAAGACATAAATTCTTTATTTGTGAACACCTTTTAGGAATGTAATTTCTATTTTAAATTAATTAATTAATTGTAGTTAATTATTCATGACTTACAAAAATACCAATACCTTTATTATGGTCATATTACCACTTATAAGTTGCCTAAATTTTTTCTATACGTTCCTGGGTGAATCTACTATTATTTTGGACTATTTATTATTCATAAGGGTTATATTACTATTCATAAATGTAGGTTACTATTCAACAAAAATAATTTGTTCCATAAAACCTCAAAAATAACCCTAAATTCAACAGAGTATGTCATATTTTTAAAATTCAAATCATAGAAGTGACAGTATTATGTTTAAAGGTCACATAGTACTTAGTAGTTCGGTGTGATATGATTTCATGTGATTATATAACATAATTTTAAGAAGTTAATACAAATTGATAAAACATTGGTTTGTTACACAATCACAACTTATGTGCTCAAGAGAAATATATCTTGAATAGTAAATTCTTATACCATGATAGGAATTATGATAATATGGTTATTTCCTTCAGTTTAAAGAATTCTAGGGATGTGTTCATAGGTCTCATTAAATAGAACATATAGCCTCTATTGGAATAGTAAATGGGGGTCTTTAGTAGTGAAAACATTATCAATTCAATGTAAAAGGTATAAAATTCAAGTGAATTTATAAATAAATCTGAACTTGGTTTTGGAGAACTATCTTTGTGGAAAAAACTCAATGTGTTAGTACTAGATTCAATAAATACACTTACCTGGGATTGTATCTTAGAAGTAGGATTAGATATGGAGAACAAAAAATAGAGATATTTCATTATTAGGATCCACCTAGAAATGTGTTTAAGTTGTATATCTTCCTCAATTAGTGGTATATTACGAAACAATTGTGAAAGAATTCTCTAGGAATGTATCCCTCGCGATTCCCTACCCAAAAGGGGGAGCCCTTCCTGTGGTCGAACCGATACAAGAGATATTTCTTGAATTTGAAGATGAAGTTGATGAGAGATCCTATCATAATTATTTAAGGGTAAGGATTTGGGAACATTTACTTTAATGATTCCACTAGATTTGGTCTTTACATTATGATGATATAGAGGAAGTTTTTGAATTTATAGGTTTCAAGGAAGTTTATCCTTCATGAGTTGAACCATATGAATCATGATTTACATCCCATAGTGATGGTTTTTTCATGATTAATTGATACATTACCATCTTGGTAAGTGTTTTGTAGTATATATTGATCTCAAGAGTCTTAGGAACATATTCTTTCAACAATATCTCAACCTGAAGCATAGGTGTTGGTTAGAGTTCCTATAAGACTACGACTCCAATAACGTTTATTCTCTAGGAAATTTTATTGTTGTGACTAATTCTCGTGGAAGGAAACATCTTTCTCAATTTATGAAGGATGTGTCTAAGAATTTTTCCAAAATATATGTTTCCTTGGTAGATAAGGGTGAGGTTTCTAATCTATAATAAAAAATAGTGCCCCCTTCACTTATTAAGTCCATGAGGGAGGCCCAATAGGGAAACAAAAATTGTAAGGAATTATTTTACAAGATATCCTCATGAAGTGCACCTAATGTATTTTCAAAATCTAGGTAGCACATAATATTCTTTAATGTGTATGCATTGTTCCTAATAATTTTGTGTCAGAAGGTATTGAGTTTGTTTTACACTCCACTGTTATTAGTGCATTAAACTGTGGAAATGATTTACTTGGCTATCAAGATTAAATATTTGTTACCATGAATGAAGTGGGGTATTTCTAAGTTTATATCTTGGTGTCTCTCCTAATAGTTGTAGAAAGAAGAGAAATAGATCTAATACAATCTGTACCAACCCTTAATGTTATACAGTGAAAGTGGTTAGAAATATTAATTGATTTTTTAATAGTACTTTCATGCTAAATAAAAAGTTGTGATTATTTCTAGTTGATCGTCGACCAATATGAAATGTCATCCCATTTTCCACAATTATTCAATTGTGTATGGTGGAGTAATTGTGATACTTTCACAGTAATGGGATCATCTATTTTCCTGGGATACCCTCAATGGTTTTTTCTAATCATGTTTCTCATTTTCTGTCCCAACTGTATTGTGACTTGTAGGAAGCATTTAAGACCCATTTATTATTGAAAATGGTGTTCCATATATAAATATATGGTTAGATTTATTAAATAATTCATGTACTTGATGATATATTAAGTTCATGTGTTCTTTATTTTGATTGGATTTGGGAGGACCTATTTCCCTCAGTGGAGTTAAAATATAATTACAATTACTACTCTACTATAAGCATTGTTCGTTTTGAGGAATTTTATTAGAGTCCGCATAGTTTATCCTTGTATTGTAAAAATATCAAGAAGTCAATTATTATGGGTTTGGAGTTGTTATGATTGATGACAAATAAGGACAAGTAGATATATGATTTCATGATGATATCTCAGAGATATCAAATCCCTGCATAGATAGAAAATAGAGTCTCATGATGTTTGTGGAGGGAGACCATTGTCTCTTTAAGTTAACACCAAGACATAGATTTTTCAGTTTTGGTTTATGGATAATTTCATTAATGATATTCATAAACATTTCTATGATCTATATTGGTTAGGTGAGGTTTCTTACCACTCAACACCACCCCAATAATTGGACATTGTGTACAATGTCATCTTTGTTTTATGGGCGAGGAGATACATTCGTGACTCTTTTCACATTATTGAATTAAGAAATTTGAATATTTAGGATGATTATACCCTCTCAAATAACTCATTGATAATCAAGGATTGATAATAGAGGACCTTAATGGTTTGGAAAATTTCATTTTTATAAGATCTATAGTAGCATGGGAACCTTTAGGATAGATCATGGGACTAATAAAACCATATGTATGCATAGTACTCTCTCATACCATATTGTATGTTGTTTTTTAGGGTAAAAATAATTGAAGGTGGCGAGTATACATGCACTCAAGTTTTTGTATTATAACCATTTTAATATTTTTAATAATATTTTCTTGTTTTACACTAAGATATTTCTATTCAATTTTGAGGCATAGTATCTTAAGTATTTTATATTTAATATAATATGTTAATTTTAGTCCATGAATTTGTGTTTGGGGAAACATACATTCATACTAAATGGATACAAACATAAGAAAAATGACTTTATTTTTTTACATATAATATGAGGGTTTGTCCTATAATTGATATAATCTTTATTTACATTGTCATAGTTAGTTCCATAGAACCAAATGATTTCATATTTTTTATTACAAGAACATATTTATTCTTATCAAATAGATTTTATTAAATTAGGTATTATTAATTTTATAACTTTTATGATATTTATTGTATCAAAGTGTTAAGTTAGTTCACGACTTTAATGAAAATGTAAATATTAAATGAAAATATTTTTAAAACTATATATCGTATTATTTGGATACATAAATCCTGAAATACATTGATGATGCCTAGATATCATGTGTTGGGGATCATAATTATTGAGACTTCTTCTCAGGAATTTCTTACATGGTGATCTGCATGAGGGAATATTATATAGCTAAACCTACAATAGGAATTTCTCATATTTTATGTGTCATTGGATATTCTTATCCTTGAGTATATGTAATAGTATTATAAATTATTATCAACATTAATGTGTACCATAAATTCAATACATTTATGTACAAATGAAAAATGAGATGAATTATGAATGTGGTGATGTATAATATATTGGGTTAACAATAAGTGATATGTAATTAATTGAAAAATCAAGAAACGTTTTTACCTTCAATGTTGGAGGAATACGATATCTTGGGCCCTTTGATCGAGATGGATTTGTTTAATAAAAATTAATTTTCCTTGGTATTTTATAGATAAATTATCTTAAGAAACATCAAATAATGATAAATCAATAATCTAATATGATGACACAAGTATGAAATATACTTGATGTGGTATCTGTGGACAGAGGATCATGTTACATATAAGATTTCATGGGAAGGTTATTTTAGCATCTACACTAACTTCACTAATATTGTATGTAACAAGGGACCTATACCAATGGTTTAAAAAACCCTCGGTATCGTTAAACTATAATAATAGGTTTAATAAAAAATAGGTACATAGAGAACCATATAACAAAGGTTTTTCAAACCATTGGTATAGGGAAATTTCTATACTATGTTCTTGATCCCCCAATTTCCATACAAATTTCCACTTTTACTATGGTGAGTTTCTCCCTCCCCTTCAATTAACCCTAATCATAATCTATTATTAATATTATTTATGATTTTTAGTTATAATAATCATTGTTTAATTTTTTCCTTCAGGTTTTATCTTCTTTTCTTCTCTTCTTTCTTCTTTTTCATAACCAATATCTCAATGTTAGCATAGGGTTTCATGCTGCACGATTTTCATTTGGATTTTTTATTTTAATATTTCATGAGCATCATTAAGAAAACATTAATTATTTCTCTTATTATAATAAAATTGGGAATCATTCTATTCACAATTTTTCATATGTGGTTAAATAAATATCCCATTTTTTCTATACCGAGGGATAGTTTCCTTATTTTAATAATGATTTTCCTGAAAATTTTTATTTTTTATTTGTGATTTAATAGTGATAATAATATCTTTATTTTACTTTGATTTTATTATGAGAATATTTTTTTCCTCTGTAAAAAAAATACAAGAAACTGATTTTTAGAATAGTATTTCCATAAGCTTCCCAATGAAATAATATTTTCTTATGAGATTATTAATTTTTATCTATAAATAATTTTTGGGTTCTATAAACAATGCATTGTATACTTTTGTTTTTTATTCAAATATCATCAATTTTATTAATTAATATTAATTTCTTGGGTGTTGTTTAATATAAATAATTTCTATGGGTTTCATATTAGTATCATTTTAAAAGGGTATTATTAATAATCATTTGGATTAAGAACTACATTATGGGGTGTTTTTATATGTAAATAATTATTTTAGTGGTGTAACAAACATTGATTTTTTTTATTAATATCACAAAATTTTTTCATTAATTTTTTAAAAAAATTATAAGGTGTAATATAATTTTATTTGAATAGTGAATAATGTTTTTGTAATGTAAAATAGTGGTGTTTATATTTATGATTATAAGAATAATGTAAAATATGAGATTTCTTACATTTTTTGTGAAACATATTTCATTAAAAAAAGTTTTTCCTGGATAAAAACATAATTGAGATAGATATCAATAATGTTATATGGAAACCCGTGATCTCAAAACTCTAGGATCTATTTTATTCTTCATAATGAATATTTACAATATTCCCTCCACCTTAACCATTGAATCCAACCTATATTTTTCTATTTTCAAATTTATTTCCTTCCATTATAAAATTAGATCCTATATGTTGATTTCTTATTTGGTATAGTGATATAATGATTATGATGACTATCCAATTCCTAAAGTGACCTAAAATAAATATACATATATACAAACCAAATCTATAAAAGTGAATAGTTATGTAATTTTCTTTATCCTAATATGTATTTAAATAATGTATTATATCCATGATTTTTCTAATTAAATAATACTATGTTTATTTTAATAAAACATTATTTTTTATCAAAATGAATACAAGTTGGATGTATGATATTGATCAGGTCTCAAATGAGTTTCAAAATAACTTGGATTTTATTTAAACATTTCACTTTATATTTATTTAGAAGGAGGAACTTTATTCTTATATTATTTAATTGTTTTAGAAGACTGTATCTAAGTAATGAAGAAGTGAGATACCATATAATAAAAGTTTATTTCCAAACAACCTTTTATTTTTGGTATCAAAATAACAATAAAAGACAACCCCAAATAATTATGGATCTAAATGAAAGAAGTGGAATGGTTAATTTGATATTTGATCAGTATATTTTTATTTATCATCATGAGAAATATCCTTTTATAATGAAAGGATTTAAAAACATGAGTAAAAAAGATTTAACTAGTGAATATAAATATGTAGAGAGATTGAAAAAAATAAATGGATGATGTAAGGAATTATGTATATCTGGCATGTTCTTGGAAGGAAATCTTTTCATTTTTAATATGATTGTATCATGGGAAAAAACAATATATGGAATATATAATGTTTGTATCGACAATATTTTTGTCTTTTTAAGGACATAGTTTCTAAATATAGAGATATTCCAAAAAACCATTATCTTTTATAGATGTTATTAGATTAACTAGTATTTTGAACTAAATAAATTCATACCTTACCAAATATTACAGCTTACAATCATTGAAAATTAAATGTCTAAATTATTGTAAAGAAAGTGGCACATATTTATAGAATAAAAATATTTATGGAACACCATATCAGATAGCATGAAAAGTAATGTGGAACTTTTCTTCATTTATTTGATCCAAAATCATTTCATTTATGATTAATTTTAAACAAATTTTTGATGGAATAATATTGATATAATGAAGGAAAATGATGAGTCTTTCTATCCTATATATGGTTTTTTAAGTCTAGAAATTGATACATGATATCTTAATTTTTTTCAGAGGGTTTTAATGTCAATATAGGTCTATCATGTGATGATTTTAAACACTTTTTCCATACTTTTAAATCACATAGTATGTTACCATTTTTCAATAATAGTTATAACCTTACTACATGGATTTTTAGGAAAAAATAATTTACTTTCTTGATTATACGATGATATGAACTTTTATATTCAAGAAATGAGTTAGGTTAGTATTTAAACTTTTAAAAAGTGTTGAAGTATATTTGGAATATATATATCTGCATAGATGATGCTTCTTCAAAAGACACAATTTATATGTGTTATGTGCTTAGATGGATAATATATGATTTTCATAAATATGGAATTATATATTACTAGTGCATAAAGGGTAAACTATCCTATCTTATTTTTTTTAATAATTCATTATCTATATGTCTTAAATAACATTTTAGTTTTAGTTTGATGGAAATTAATGATTATTTCCAATGAATTGTCCATTGAGAAAAATTCATAAATTTTTTGACAATACTATTGAGAATGAGTGGCCATATCAATGTATTTATGGAAGAAATGTGCTTAATGAATTTCAATATGATAGTTTTTTATTTTGGAAATGTAAGACAAAATCTATAAATTTGATGAATTTTCCACTAAATTTGATTATAATTAGAGAAAATTTACCTTCTTTGATTTATCTTATTTGTAAACCAATATATTAATTCATTGTTTAGATATAATTCACATAGATAAAAATAATTAAAAAATATGATTTGAGTTATTTTGACTATATGGAAGACCAAAAAATATTTTGGATCATAATATGAATTGGTAGATTGGGGTATCATACTAGAACTAAATTATGAGTTTATTAGTAAAAATAGTTGGAATGTTACATGTGATTCTTATGTGATGATAAATTTAGAGAGGTAAAATAGAAGTAATGGAATGTAACGTCCCATGATTTATAAATGATATTTTTCTCTTGAAATAAATCTGTGTTATAATATACTATAAATAATTTTATAGATAAACTAACAAAAAAAATTCTTCATAAATACTATTACATTAATAAAAAATGAAACCAAATAAAATTCAAAATATTACAATTAGAAAAAAATATAAAAGATAGAAAAGATGAAATGAGAATATATGGATTGATCCAATAAACTAAAATCATTTCCCTCACTTCCAACATTATAGATATGAAGAAAAATATTATCAAACTAAGAAAAATTATTTAAAATTTAAATACAGAACCATGAGAGGAAGCGAGTTCAACATTGAATGAATGGATGGGGTGGTATATATAGGAGGTTATGTGACCATTAGAATAGTAAATTCTCCTAAAATAAATAAAATGAGATATAGATAATATTAATCATGATTAATTTATATAAGTAAAAAAGTATAACTCCAAAAAATAAATATCATTTTTGAAATGAGAATGTATAAATTATCCAAGGGTTATTTTTTTGAAATTTTTTGTAAGACATCAATTTTTTGGTGAATAGTAAAAATATTGCTTTTCACATTACAGGTGTTTCTTAAATTACATCATTTGTGGTGTAATAATAGAATAATAGCTTATATAAATTTATTATATGCCATGAAATATTTTATTTCAAAAATTATTCATTAAAATACAATAATCATAATTCAAAAACCTAAAAACTACTTTGCAAAACCAAACGATAGTAGTGATTCATTAAGATAGAAATTTTTCTTAATTGACACCTTCTTTTTTAATAAACTAATTAATTGGAATTATTAATGGTATTTAAAATATTAACCACATTATAAAATATTAATATGTGGTTTATATTTTCAAAAAAATCAAAATTACAATGTTTACATTAGATTGAATATTTTATTCTAAAAATACATATCCCCTCAAGTATAAATAACTCGTCTCCCTTACCATTAAAAACCAATACTTCCATCCAATAAATAGACCAAGTTCTACAAAAATTATCCTTAATTATATGATTATAATACTTAGGGATATTATCAAGAAATATAACTCTAATAAACAAGGAATTTATCATGTTTTATTAGATAATATACACCAAGTAGAGAGTAAGTCCCTATTAACTCTTCCCTCTATTATTCTTCTCTGTTTTTTTCAAATTAATATAAAAAACATATACTATAAAAATAATTATGAAGTAATTTAAAATTTTATTAATGATATTAACCTACTGTAATGATCATATTTATGACAAATATAGATGTCATACTTCTCTTTCATTCCCTTTCAACAACATCTCATTAAAGGCCATTTCACCACCTATGGAGACATTTCCAAGAAAATTATTATAATCGCCATCATGGATGGATATTATTAATTATATATAATATTTAAATAATTATTTAAATTTTATATGATCTTCTATATTTAATTGTAATTTCCTATAAATGACATTGAATAAAAATAGAAATATCAATGTGAAACGGGGAATTTTTTTGTAAAACTTGATATAAAAAAGCATTAATTCCGTCAATATAAATAAAGAAATATAATACAATGATTATAATTCATAAATTATTCTATATGTGACTATAATTAACATCTATGTAAATTTTTTAATAAATCCAAATTTATTATTTAGGAGGCATAAAAGCAAATAAATAAAGAATTAATTAAGTTAATGGGATTCTCAAACCCAACTCATGTTCTATAAGTTATACCTATTATACAAAATATTTTTTACTAATACATATATTATGTTTATTAAATATCATTTATCTATTATTACCATTTATTTTTGGTGATATACATATTTCCTAAAGTATTTTATGTCAAATTTTATCATTTTCCAAAAGAACTCTTCCTTCTAAAATACATTTTGATTTCTCTTGAGTTGTCTCTTCTTTACTGAAGAGTAATAATTTATATACCAAATATGTTTTTACATTTTTCATTTGAGAAACCTAATTTTATTAACGAAATCATTACTGATAGAATACTTATGAAAACCACTCCATTCCATGGGTTAAATCATGATTATGATTTTTAAATGTTTTATTTGGAATGTGTGATTATGTAAATGTTACGAGTGGACCTGGAATTATATAGCCCCCTAATGAATTGGGTAAAGTGATGTATCTGATGAAATAAATTCTAGTATTAATTTACATGAAACATTATTGTTTCTCAATGATTGTGTTATGATTATTCACATGTGTTATTTGTGGAGATGAAGCTATGTTTGTTCAAAACTATGTGTTATATTTTACCACTATGACATGATGCATCATTTTTATGCATTTCCATATTCTATACCATTATCCCATGTATTCCACATGATTTTTATTGTGAAATTATTCTTATTATATGATGATTATGATTATGTTAAACCATTTTATATTGATTTAGGTCCTTTATTCATCCTCTTATTGGGCTTTTAGCACACCCATCTCATTGATGAATATCCTTAGATGATTACGTATACTATGGAGAACATGATCTTTTAAAAGTTCAAAGAAATAATTAGATAAATTTTTATGTTTCATTATGTACAATTTATGTATATGTTGAATTTTCCAAAGACAATAAACCTTTTGATCCTATATTTGTAAAACTATTGTGATGTTTATCATCAAAATGATGTAATATCCATGAATAGAAAATTAGGGTCTCAATAGTCAGTATCAGATCATTATTTTGTTAATATTTGATTTAATATTTAAAAACTAGAGTTAAAACCATAAGAATAATCTTATTTGTTGGTAAAACATCATATAAGGATATTCTTATAGAATTATAAACCTAGGTATAACATAAGAAATTCCATTTGTTTTAATTGATTAAAAAAATTATTTATTTAGTATTTTTTGACTTACATTTTTTCAATATATTACTATTTTATAAAATGATAGGAACTATGAGAAATCAGGCCAAAAACCAATGTGAGGTACAATGCAATTATTTCCCAAACATCACCCCCAAGAAGGATCAATTTTCCATTGATTCCTTTTTGTGGAAATAGCTATCAATGTTTAGTCAAACATTATATCTACTTGTCATGGTATAGTCAGTTAACTCAATTATGAATATTTTTTCAATAATATACTATTCTAAAATGGATAAGTTGACTCTTGAAGTTCATATTTTTTCTGGAGTGTCTGATAAATAGTGTTTTGATAAATAGCACCAAACCGATGGATGAAATGGAATAGATGGAGTGGAAATAATTTAAGAAAATATTTATTACTAAATATTTTCCTCAAACTATTAGAGAAAATATGGAATGATAATTCATAGATATGAAGTAAATGGATGATGAATCTATCCTGGATTATAAATAAAATCATTAAAAGTTTTGTAAGATACACATCCGGTTTTGTTGTCAATAATGATAGAAAAATAGATGGATTGTTTAGTGGTTTAAAACAACACCTTTGAATGGATCCAAATATATGAGAATATGGGATTTATGAATAAGTGGTTTGATGTGTTTTAAAAGTATAGATATAGTTTGGATAGTGCTCCCACAGTTATGAAGATAATAAGAGAATAATGGAGTTTTGAGCTACTGTGTCAAATGAAAACAGTAGAAAAGAGGATCCAAATTCCCACATGTCATGAATATGGGATGAATAATAATCGTATTTTTCTAAATGGAATGGGGAAAACATTTTGTTTGAGAGATAAGGCCACTAAACTCATGAATATCAAAGATATGTGAAGAATTTGGCCAACAATAGAGATGAAAGGAAGGAACCCTATAGTGTACCACCCATAGTTTAATGCTTCATTTATAGCTATAAAGGGTGCTATAAAATATAGTGAACTAAAAAATAGGTCATCAAGGGTAATAATCATCAACAACCACTAAATACAAAGGTGAAATCAAAAGCATATGTCATCACTACTACAAATTTTGATTGTGAAAATGATGTCCTACAAGGTACACTTACTATTCACTCAAGAATGTAAAAATGTTTTATTTTATTGCAGACCTCAAAATTCCTTTATATCATGCAATTATTCATTAATTTTTGAATTGAATATCTAATAAATTGAATTATATATATCAATAAAAACCCATAATGGTGAAACCATCACAATCCAAGTGTTGGACTCTTCTCTTATAAGCGTCTATAAGTTGATTTTTCCAATGAATCATGTAATGATTCCCTTGATGAAATTTATGATATACTTGGCATGGATTGGAACTCATTATTTTTAGAACACATCATCTACTGGGAAAAAGAAATATCATTTTACATTCCAAACCATACAATTCACCATTACAAATATAAGTAAGATCATGAATCCCCTTTGGAAAATCCATCAATGGTGTGGGTGTTGATTCCATATGAAGAAGCATACCTATCCCAAATGCTTGATTAAATTTAAGGTATCAACCAGGAGGAATTTAAAATTTTATGGAATACACAAATTTATTTCATGAAATGTTACCTGGTATTCCCCCAGACTGTGAGGTAGATTTCTAAAAATAACTCGTAGCCAGAGCAACTCCCATCTCTAAATTCCCCTATAGGATGTCCCTGGTTTAATTGGAATAATTGAAGTAGCATCTTCAATTTAATTGGGATAAAGGGTTCATATACCATAGTGCAACACCTTTAGGTGCACTAGTTCTCTTTTTAAAGAAGAATGATAGATCACTATGGTTGTGTATCGATTACTAGAAGCTCAACAGGATTACTATAAAGAACAAGTATCCTCTTCTAAGGAATGATGACTTGTTCAATAAACTATGAAAAGATTATTACTTTTCAATGGAGGATATTTATTCTAGATATCAACAACTAAAGTTTAAGAATGAATATATTTATAAGAAAACATTATTTTTAAGGTGTGGGTGCAATGAGTTCATAATGATGCCCTTAGAACTTACTAATCCCCCAGAAATATTCAGGGACTTGATTAATATAATATTTAGAGACTTAGAAGACAAATTTATTGTTTTTTATTGATGATATTTCCATTTAATCCAAGATAAAGGGGGAATATAAATAACATTTAAGGATTCATCTGGTGTTATTAATGATGGATAAGATGTACACTGAGTGCAGCAAGTGTAACTTTTGGATGTAGTAAGTCACATTATTGGGGCACATGATCACAAGTTAGGGAACTTATATTGACCCTTCAAAGACAAAGGTAATTTAGGAATAGCTCAAACCCATTGGTGTCATAGGAATCAACAGTTTTCATGACTTTGTTTGGTACTACAAATATTTAGTGAGGAATTTTTCACTATTTTCTATCCTTCTAACTAGGTTTACACAAAAATGGATAGATTATTCAGGATGGAATAATGTGAGGAAATATTTAAGGAGATAATTAAGAGGCTAATAACTTCACTTTTACTCACACTAACAACAATTAGATAGGGTTTTGTGGTAAATAGTGATGATTAAAATAAATTATTTGTTTTCATACTGAAGATAAATGATAAAGTGATATCCTATACCTTAAAATAGTTGAAGATCCATGGGCAGAACTACCTAAGACATGATCTTATGTTAGCAGTTCTGATGTTGGATATAAATATTTAGTGGCACTATCTCTATGGTGAGAATTGTTATATATATATTGATTATAAGAGTATTAGGAATATATTCACACAAAAGGAGCCCAACATACTTCAAAAAATACGGTTAGATCTAATGAAGGGCTATAATTTCTCTATCCAGTACAATCCAGGAATGGTGGGAATGGTAGCTGATATTTTTATCATAAATGAACCAACTACTCTATTCATGATCTAGATTAATAATGACCATATCATAATGGCTATGAAAAGGTTGGATCATAAAATCATAATGGTAGGGAATGAATCTGACCTTGACTAAATTATGGTATAACCATATATCCAAGATTATTTTATTTAGGCACAAATATATGATCTAGAGCTACAAAAAAGGTGAATACAGTAATGGAAGTGAATATACATGAGTTCCCCATTGATTTTGATGGTGTGATTCTGTTTAGAAGGATTCTTTATGTTCCTTCATAACTTGAGATAAACAAGAATTTACTGGATAATGAACATGGTTAATATTTCTCCATCAATACCAAAAGTATTTTGATATATCTTGATCTACGAGGACTATTGTATTGGGACAACATGAAGAAAGAGATTATGGATTATATGTCAAGGTTTTTTATATGTTAGAAAGTTAAATAAGAGTGATATAATTCTAAAGGTTGGATGAAACCATTTCTTTTACCCATGTTGAAATGAGATAATGTGACCTTAGTCTTTTTCACTTGTCTCTAAAAGACATCCCACAGAAAGAATACAATACGGGTTGCGATGGGTCAACTCACCAAGATTACCCACATTATCTCTATTTAGAATTATTTCTCTCTTGAAAATTATGAAAATATCTATATGAAGTAATTTGTGAGGTTTCAAGGGGTTCCACTTTAGATAATCTATGGTCTTGATCTAAGGTTCACAAC
Organism: Viscum album; assembly: GCA_963277665.1. NCBI lineage: Eukaryota > Viridiplantae > Streptophyta > Magnoliopsida > Santalales > Viscaceae > Viscum > Viscum album. The sequence goes on along the minus strand of OY728159.1, from coordinate 1,139,194,594 downwards.
TAATATATGGTTAAGTATTCAGCCTGATTTGAGTAATGAATAGAATTTTAGATAACCCACCCCCCCCCAAACTAATGTCCAATTTGAAAGGAATATTTAGATACTCATGAAATGATAAGAGCATATTCAATGGAATTAAAATGTTGATGGTCTCATCATCTCCCATTGGTTGAGTTCTCATATAAAGAAACTTCCACTTGAATATTCATATGGATCCATATGAAGATCTATATGGGTAGTGGTGTAGAAATCTGACTTTTGGGGATGATGTTGGTGAATGAAAGTTACTTAGACCTGATCTTGTGCGACAAATTAAAAAGAAGTTTCATGCCACCCAACAACATATAAAATCTACTCTGAGCAAAAAAGATAATATACAGAAAATCGTCGAAGGGACTTAGATTTGGATGCTAGAGACAAATTTTTCCTTTAAATATATACATGGAATATAATCAATAGGTTTAAAAATAAAGGGAATCTTAGCCCAAGGTATATTGGCCCCTTTGATATCCATGACCGAAAAATAGAATTGTCCAATCGACTTAAACGTTGACCAAATATGGTTCCATTTCATGATGTTTTCCATGTATCACTCATGAGTAAGTACATACTTGATCCCTCGCATATATTTAATCCAGATGTGGTACAACTGGTGAATGGCCTCTCATATGAAGAGTGGACGATAAAAATCTCAAATTATAGAGACAAAGTTATATGAAACAACAAAACTAACCTAGTTAAATTTTTAAGAAGGATTAATAATACTTAAGAGATTTCGGAACTAGAGTAAACAATGAAACATAAGTACCTTAATCTATTATTAATAGATAATATGAGTTGAAATTATAAGGACAAAATTTCTAAAGGGGGAAGAATGTAACAACCTACAATTTACGAATGATATAAGTATCTTAAAATAAGTGAAGGTTATAATATTATATACATAATTATTCACATAAATAAACTAAAAAAATTATTTCATTACTAAATACTATTACATTAATAAATAATGAACCCAACAAAAATTACAAAAATTACAACTAGACAACAAATGTAATATAGAAAAGCTAAAATGAGAAAAAATGGGTTGCTTAAATCTACTAGAATCATCACCCCACTGAAAAAACTATATAAAATAAGAAAAATATTCTTAAAAATAAACATTATATAAATTTTAAATATTTAACCTTAAGAGGAACTATGTTTAATATTGAATAAACGAATTTCGTTGTATATATAGGAGGTAATCTGACTGTCAGAATAGTAATGTGACCACTGGAATTGTAATTTTTCCAAACAAATTAATAAATTGTGATAAAAATTATATTTATCATCATTAATTTTTGTGAATATAAATTTTATAATACCAAAAAGGTATATCATGTTTAAAAGACTCAATGAAATTATAAGCACATTTTTAATAAACATTATTTCAATGTTTTTCTTAAAAAACATTATTTTTATATTAAAAATTAAAATTAACTATTTTTTAAATTCATATAGATAAAATGAATATCATTTTTTAATTCATCACATCAAAATTTTCTAGGAATTAATTTTTGGTAATTTTTTGAAATAATTTAATTTTCAGGTGAATAGTGAATATAATGTTTTCAAATAACATGTGTATCTTAAATCACATAAAGCAAGATTTAATAATTAAATAATCCTTTATTAAACTTTAATTTATTCCTTGATATATTTTATTTCATAAACGAGTCAGTAAAATAAAATAGAAGTAATTTCTAAACCTAAAAAATCGTTCCAAAACCAAAAGTCAAATGTGATTCCTTAAAATAACAATTTTTCTTTCATGCTACATTCATTTTTAATTAACTAATTAATTAAAATTATAAAGGTGATTTAAATTCATAAAATCATTATATTATATTTACATATTATTCAGATTTTCAAAAAATTACTATTACATGTTTTTTCTTGGATATAATACTTTATTCAATATTTTATTCTAAAAATACCCCTCTCCCCATGTATAAATAACCCCTATCCACTCCCTTAAAAATTTACTCCTATAATCCATTAAAAATCCTAATATCTACACAAATACTCAATTGGGAGACCCGTATAGTACTTATAGACATTATTTAGTAGTCCAACTCCAACCACCAAGGGAGTTATAGTGTTTTACAAGAAAATCTACACCAAGGAGAGAGTAAGTATCTATTAACTCTTCCATCTTTTCATCTACTCTTTCTTATTTGTCCCAATTAATTTAAAAAACATATAGTATAAAATTAATTATAAATTAAGTTAAAATAATATTAATTTTGATAACCTAATATAATTATTATATTTATAATAAATATATATCTTATAATTCCATTTCCTACTCTTTCGACAACATCCTGTTAAAGGTTTGTTAACCACCCACTAATACATTTCCAATAAAATTCATATAACCACATTCATGAATGTAGATTATTAACTATATATAATATATAAATAATTCATTACATTTATTATAATATTTTTTTATTTAATTATAATTTTCAAAAAATTAATTTTAATGAAAATAGGGAAAATAAAGTGAAATATGGAATTTTTTTAAGTAAAACGTGATATCAAAACACTTCAGCTTCATCAATGGAAATGAAGAAATATGATACAATGATTATAATTGATAAATACTTCTATAAATAACTATAATTCACTAATTTATCAGTGTTTTAATAAATCTGTGATTCTTATTTAGGATTCATAAAAGCAATGAAATAAAGCAGGAATAAATGTTAAGGGATTATCAAACCCAACTCATTTTCTTTGGGTTATCCCTCATTCGCGAAATATTTTTCATGAATAATCCTATAATTTTCATAAATATAATTTCATTATTCTTGACATTTATTTTAAGGGATATATGTATATATAAAAATCATTTTATGAAAAATATAAATATTTTTCAAAAGAACTCTTCATTCCAAAACACGTCTTGATTTCTCTAGAGTTGTTTCATCTTCACTCAAGAGTGATGATTTATATAACAAATATGCTTTCCCTATATCATTTTAGAACCAATAGTCTTTTAAATAAATCATTAATAATGAAATGATAATAAAACCCAATATATTCTATTGGTTATTTCATGATTAAGATTATTATATGATATATGTGGCATGAATGTGATGAGTACACCCAGAATTATATAGCCCCCAATGAATAGGGTAAAGTGACTTTTCTTATGATATAATGTTAAATAAGTGTGAAAATGATTCTAGATTTTTTCACAATGATGAAGTTATGATTATACACACGTGTTATGGGTAGACAAGATATTATCTTTATTCACAACAATGTGTGTTAGTTGACCACTATGACATATGGTTTCATTGTTATGAATTGCCACATTCCTTGATTTTATCCCATTTTTTCCTCAGGACGTCGATGATTATCCCTTATTTATTATATGATGATTATGATTGTGATCACACATGTTATATTCATTAATGTACCTTATTAATCCTCTTACTGGGATTTTACTAACCCCTTTCATTGATGTATATCCTCATGTGATTAAATTTTCTAATGTAAATTTGAGATTTTAGAATGAAAAATAAGGACATAAATAAATGCTTTTATTATGTAAAAGATATGTATATGAAATTTTTTTCAAGAAAACTAATCCTTTCAATCCTATATATATAACTATATTCTGTTCTTTATATTTAAATTGATATAATAATCAGGTAATAAAAATTAGGGTCACTATATTGAGACTATCAAGGTTCTTGACTGTTATTCAAGAACCTTTTTTGAAATGGATCAATAGATTATAGTATAAATTGAAACCCCTAAAAACCCACAACTGTCACGTCCTTCTGTAAGAATATATTCAAATAGAAAACAATTTTTTTCATTCAGTAATGTATGGGAGATAAAAATTATATTATGCCTCTTTTATAGGTATCATTATGATAAAAGGTTTTCCAAATGTTTCTTGATAAAAATATAGTAATATTAAACATGAATTATAGTTGAGTTAGAAAATAAATTCTTTTCCTTATTCATATGAATATTTTGTTTAACTTCCCATATTCCAAAGGTAATTATTTTTTTAGTCCTAGTTTCTTTATTATCATCTATATATAAAAATGAAATATATTTGTACACAATAACCTCATATGACTAAAATGAAAAATCATTCTAATTGATTCATGGTGAATGGTAATTTCACTCTAGAATATGTAAGATTCAATTCAATGCATTTGGATGTTGTGAGTAAGAGATGCAATAGGTAAATGTGAAATAAATATGAAATATATGATAAAATCAACAATATTTTCTATAAATTCCCCAAATATAGAGAATTATTATTTTATACATGTTGGGTACATTAATTCTTGAATATAAGGTTATGTCACATCACATGTTCTTATTTAACTTGTATTTGTTTAAAGAATACATCTAGTATAAAATTTTAACATGAATTTTTTATCTCATCCTACATAATTGTACATATAACATAAATTTTATTATTCATTCATATAGGGATACTAAAAAATATAAGTATAATTAGTATTTTATTGTAATTGATAAAGAGATAGAATTTTAAATGAGAAGAGTGTCTTGCTTCTCTAAAATAAAAGTAATTGTCATTATATTTATAAAATAAATAATATCCATTATTAATTTAAATATCAATATATAATTTAGGAATTGATTTTACCAATGGACATTATCTCACTAAAAATAAGAGCATTGGATTTTGGTCCGAATAATATGGTTCATGATTAAAAATCACTAGTGACAAATGCTGACCAATAATTTTTAACTATCTGGATAATGAACATGAGAGTAGAACATAATGATGTTATATTAACTGAAAATATTCACTATTATGATAATTTATCATGTATTTTTACTTCATATAAAAATGATCCTCATTGTTGGGTGTTTGGTAATATATTAATAATGTATTACTACTCCCATGGTCGAGTCTCTTTGTTGAAATATGAGGACTTTGATTTAATGAAGTGATAGGTAATGTTAATTAACGACTATGGATTTATATTTATTTACAGGAGAAACTTCCTAGATACCAATGACCCATTTATTTTGGCATCAAGGCCCAAAAAAGTTTTTTATACAATAGATTTTCTAAAACCAAAATTTAATATCATTACAAGAGTGATCCACAGACATATATTTAATGAGAGTGTGTATAAAATTGAAACCATAACTACCACCACTTTTCTTGAGGAAAATGTATCATATAAAAATTAAAATAATTTAATTTTAATAAGTTTCAATAAAATTGATGTAGTTGTGGGTAATTTTTAAAATCATATATGTGTTGTCTCAACCCTCCATTTTCTAAAAAATATTTTTTTTATAGTGAGTTCATGTCAAATTGTAACTTTATAAACAATCAAAATGAATTTATCATTATTTTAATTATTTCTAAATATATTTTTTAACTTTCTAATGTGGTAATAATCACACAATATTTAATGTTTTAACTACTTATATCCTCAGTAAACTAATGTAAAAGAATCTTGAAAACAATAATTTGATATGTTTTTTTAATGCTTTATATATATATATATATATTAGACTTTCAATGTGTCTTGAATCACTAAAATCTGACATCAATAACTATATATATTTTCATAAACCTAATATACACCAAAATGTATAATTTTTATCTGGACCAAAACAGTTTTTACCACCCCTAGTTTCTATTTTGTAACCATTTCTTTATGCTTTATATGTATATGCGGTATAAGAAATAATTTCAGAAGATCTTTGGGAATTTTTATATTTTCTTTGGGGCCTTTCTACAGGGTCGCGAGTGGTGCACTATTTGTAGAAACTCTGCACCCTTTGTTATAAATTATGCACAATGAGACATGCACAGAAGAGAAGGCACACGGGCAACAAACATTTTTTTCCAAACCATGCAGATTCCTTGTAGAAACCATTCACTTTGAAAAAATTGATTTTTTCATTTTTAGGCAGTGGTTTTATCATGATTGGATCACATTTTGAAGACCATGTGATGTGACCATGAATGGGAAATCATTACGGTAGTGTTTAATGCATGGTGTGACTAACCTTGAAACTAAATCGAGTGCAGGTCAAAACCACCTCTTGAAAATGTGGACCTTACTTGGTATTCAATTTAAACCATTAATTGGTCCTACTATATGCCTCTTAATTGGGATTTTTCTCTCTCAGAGATCAAGGAGGGTACTTCCATTGATCTGGAGATAATCTGAATGATTCCCTTGGTGATTAAAATCCAATTCATCTGGGTAAGTGGTCATTATTTTTTATTGTTGAGGTTTCTTCTAGATCTACTTCACTATATCTTTCGTTTTCATAGATATATGGCTGTTTTAGGTAGATATATGTTTTTAGATTACAAATTTGTTTCTATTTGGTTTTTTGGTTGATAGGGTAATATATTTGAGGTGTGTTTAGGGAGATTCAACCCGGTTCTATGATGTTTTTGGTATCATTTATCATTTTTATGAAAACTCTTGAGGTTAGTGGCCTCACACTAGATTCCACTATCTTGGAACATGTTGGATTAGTTTCAAATTGATTTCTTTTATTGATAGTGGTTATTTTTAGTGTATGTAGTAATTGTTTAAACCCACTTGAGTGACGATTTGTGGAAATTGGGAAATTGGTGTTTTATTATAAAGTGTGTTGAAAACATGATTTTAAAATGTTGATTTTAAAATAATTTTTGGTTTCTATACATGGAAGAAAATAGTTTTCAATAAAAATAATGATTTTTACAGAATTTTTTGAACACACTTGGATTTGGTATGATTTCGCATGGTTGTGTTGGGTATGTTCATATGCATTGGGAAGGATAAGGGTGTGAAGTACCCCCATCAAAAGGTTGGGATAGATATGGGTGTGAATTACCCCTATCAAAGTTTTCCACTAAATGATGTCTTGGTAGAAGGATGAATCACAAATTGTGAGTATAAGTAGGTCCATGGTTTCTATGCATGCTTCGATGTTTGGATGTGTGGAGAGGAAGGGGTTATTCCAAAATGGAATGTTAAATGATTTAATGAATTGTTATGTGATTTCCTTGGAAAACTTTTCAAAATGAATGTAGTTTATATTTTGATAAAAAAATATATAGATTGATTTATATATATGATTCCAACATGTTCTATCTTAATGGAATGAGTTGGAAAGCCATTAGGTAAAAAATATTGAGTTTTATTACTGACCAATGTTTTGGAACATTGGTGATTTTATAGATATCATTTACTAAAACATGGGAAAAGGTAAAGTATCACACATATTTAGCACTACCTTATAAAACTTGTCCAGTGTGGTGATGTTGGATCATGGAGCTTGTGGATCTTGGAGTCCTATGGTAATCTTGTAACATTTTTAGTTTGACTTAAGTTGATTAAATTGATATTGTAGCCTTCCTTTTTTACACTTGTTTTTGTATGATATTGATAAATGGAATGTTGAGTTGTCTTTCAATGTTATCATTAATAATAGAGTGGTTGTTTGGTTATGGATTTTTTGGTCAGTGGTTGTATTATTTAAGGGTAAATCATCCCCCCACATGTATTGAAACCCTTCATCATTTATTTCCAACCTTTGGCATATTGGGGATATCGCATAAGGCCTAGTAATGTCACACTGTCTTCTCAATCCAATGAAAAGGATAGAGACATTACCAATGGTATCAGTTTTGTTTTCTCCAAAAGTCTTTTTTGAGACAAGTGGTATCATCTTGCTATTTTCCTTGTGGAACAAGTAGTCGTCAATTACGTCAGCCATAGAATTGATAGTCATTCAGGTTTATTACTTGGGGAGGGTTAGTAGAAAGGAGTAGGATTGTCAGGACATGAACTGTAGAGCATAAAAATACCTAGCTAACCTTTTTTAGTTGAACATCAAGATACAAGGGAGTTGGGTACATAAGTATTTTGGGGAAACTTATAGGTTTATTTAATCTCATTTTCATGGGTTTAGACAATGAGAATAGTGTGGTTCTTGTTATAGAAAAGACTTCCCACTAGGATTACATAAATAATTTTGAGTAATTATTTATGATCCTCTACGAAAGTATTTATTTTTAAAAAATTTAAAAGTGTTTTCAAATGAATGATTTTGAAAAAGAACATGGTTATAGTATTTTTTAAATGCTTGGATTTACAAAAAAAATGTTAATGATTTCAAAAATAGTTAAACATTGGTGATTTTGAAAAGTAATGTTGTGATAATTGATGTGATAGAATTTGATATTATTAACCATTTAGTTTCTAAAGAGTAAGATATATTTAGTTTTTTGTTCGTTTAGAAAATGGAACTTAGTAGGCATCATAGAAAATAATTAGAAGAAGTTGTGGAGAATGTGGTTGCACCTTAACTACAGTTGAACCAAGAACTAGTTCAATGTATCATCCCAGCATTCTAAGATATAGATAGAGAGAACCAAAGGAATAAGCTATGGAAAATGGATCATTCATTCCAGTTCCAAAATTAGAATCCACCAACCATCTGGGGTCATTTTGAAATAGAAAAAGGTATAGGTGTGGATAATTGGATGAATCATATCTTTGATCTCATCATCTCAGCAGTAGAGACGAAAGTAAAACTGGTGATTCATATGCTCAAGGATCTTGCACACTAGTGGTGGGATCTAGCAGTTTCAGCTGAAATAGATCAAGTCCATAGATGTGAGTATTTTGATGAAGATTTAATCAAATAATTCTATCCTCAGACATTCATGATTCCAATAATGACATACCTTTTAATCTTGAAGGAGTAAAACCTCTATGTCACTGAGTATGAGGCTAAATTCATTAATTTGATACACTTTTCACCTAATGTTGTGACTAGGGTATCATTGATGGCATGCATCATTGAATCATGGTTAATTCTAGATATTATCTCAAATATAGTTGTTCATTTCATTACTGACTATATAGAAATGGTGAATAGAGTGATAGTGGTTGGAAGAGACATATCATGATCTATTGGAGGAGGATGTGTATTGATACCCAAGAGAAATGGTGTGATATCTAATATTAGGAGAAAGAAGAAGAGGGATACCAACTTCTAAGGTGGGAGTGTGAATCAGAATCATAAACCTATATTTGTAAAACTTCCTATATGAAACAAGAGAAAAGTAAAATGTTTCCAATGTGGTTCACCTGAAAACATAAAGAGAGATTGTACGACACAACCTAGACCATGCCACAACTCCAACTATATGGTGTATCTTTAGTGCTACTGTCAAACTACTCCATGTTTAGGTGATCAAGACACCTCTCGGGCGTCACAGACATCATATGAGTTGACGATATCCGGATAGAAGAACCAATCCAATTGGAGTAATAGAGCTATCCACTATGATTCAAGGAATACCATGACTCCTCGGGTAGGTAAATCTCAACAAAGCAAGAAAAAACAATGGGAAATGACGAAGCAATCATATAGAGCTAAGAAAGTTTTTATGGATGATTAGGCAGGACCATATATATTGGGATTTATGATATTTTTTAATTATACCATTATACAAGTGTTATTTCATACTAGTTCATCCCATTACTGTTTTGATTATTCTATGACTGATTTTCTGAGTTTAAAATGTAAGATGATCCCCTCTATGATAAAATGTAAAAATCATATTAGAGAATGAGAGGGTTGAGCTTTTCTATATAAGGAATGTTCGATAACTATTTATGGAGCTATGTTGTAATGAGATTTCTCTATTCTGGAGATTGATGTCTACAATGTAATCCTATGTATAGTTTAGTTGATAACATGCAAGGCTCACATGGACTGTTATGGAAGAAATATTATTTTTGATATTGAGGATGGTGTTGAGCATATAATTAAAAAACAAAGTGATTCAATCTGAAGATTAATTAACTTTTGAAACTAACTTACTGATTAACAAAATTTATAAACACTAGCTAGTTTCACTATCAGAGTTACTTTAAAATATATTTTTATTTAAAGTACATAGCAGTGGGATATTCCATATAGTTTAAAACAAAATAAATAAGCACAACAGTTTTAACCAAGAGGTTCAGTCTCAAGCCAATACTTAGTCCTCTCAAAAAATTTATACAAACTTTGATCCACACCTTGGATCAGGGTAAACAACAGTACTTAGACTATCTAGGTACTAAGACCTCTACCACAGTTCTTCATGGGAAAATGAAACAATAGCACACTTGCTGTCCATGTCACACTTGACCTCTACCACTATCCACAGTGGGATTCAAGAGTATAGGAAAAATATTGTGTAAGGATTTAGAAATCCTCCAGTTCAGCATAGGAGACAGTGTGTGTCTAAATATACAGAGCACCCACAGTATTCAATATGTAAATAAATAAAACACAGTAGAGATAAACGGGTAGATAAGAGTTTAGATTTCTCTATATGATTTGAGTGAAGCTCTGGACTCCTTGAATTGATGAAGATGAGGCTTTGAGTCCTTCTCTAGTTTTTGTCAAGAAACAGAGTTTTTGTTTGTATTTTGCTTCCAGGTCCAGGTTGATCAGTCTGATCACCATGAGTGCAAGTGAAATCATTGAAGCTCTTTGATCTTTGAATGTTCAGGTTCTATGGAATCAGTATGCTTTCTTCCTTATTCTTATATTCATGTAAATCCTCGAGTATCTCCAAAATATTGTCTTGTATGGGCATAGAAAGGCTGACCGACCACCACATGTCTTTAGTAGTTCGAGGTTTCCCTTATATAGCTTTATCTCCGGTAATGGAAATGATTAAATTTTTACAGGTATGAGGTATGGTTCCTATAATTCCAACCAGTATCATTAATTAATAGCAGGTGCATTAAAAACCTCAAATATGACCATTGATAAATAAACCAATAGAAATAGAGTTTAGATAAATAGTAACTATTTTCCATTGGTAGTTGTTACTCCTTGTAATAGTAGCTTGCTTCAATCGGACGCTCCATCTATCAGTATCTCCTTCTATTAGTAGCTCCTTCTATCAGTAGATCTTTTGTATCGGTAGTTGATAATATTTATAATAGTAGCTCTATGTATCGGTAGCTCTTTCTATTAGTATCTCCTTCTATCAGTAGCTCCTCTTATCTGTAGCTTTTTTGTAACAATATCTCTTTTTAATGATATTTGTCTGTATCAGCAGACTTGTATCGGTATCGGTAGACATTGCCTTTCTGTATCAGTGGACATTATATTTGTATCGGTGGACTTTCTATCGGTATATGTCTATCTGTCTGCTTTTATTGGTAGCTTGTATTGGTAACTACGTATCAGTGACCTCAACTTATCAATAGACTATGTACCGGTAGGTCTGTATCAGTCAACTTGTGCATAATGGTAGACTTATTCTATTAATAGCTCTTCTTCTATCGGTAGCTGTTATGCAAATTAGTGACCTTATCCATATCAGTATACTTCTGTACCGGTGTACTTAGCCTTATCAGTATTTTTGTTTCTGTTTGTCTGTATCAGTATCTATGTCCATACCAGTGGACTTAATACTTATTTGTTCTATGCAAAACATATATTAGAATTATTTCAAAGTATCTGTAAACATATATTAACATTGATTAACATATTCCAATGATTATTTTGATATTTTTATCAACTTAATAGTTTGATTTTATAAATTGAAGGAATTACTATATATATTAGCATTATTTGGAATTATCAAAGAATATTGAATCCTAATTAATATTATCAAAATAGGTGAGTTCAACAATCTCCCCCTTTTGATAATCACAAATTATGATATTATAATCCAAAATAGTCAGTAATGTATCAGAATAAAATACAATGGTTATTATTTCTCAGGGTGAATAATGTATAAGAGGATATAATATTAAAAGTAATTATATTAGAGGTAATAATAAAAACAATGTACTAGAGTTACAAAACAAATGTATCCGAGGTAAAATTATAAAACTAATGTACCAGATGTAAAAGTATTATTCTCATAAATATTAAGCTCATATTTCTCATAATTCTCATGTTTCTCCCCCTTAGTATTATTTATCCCCCTTTCCCTTTATTTTATTTCTCCCCCTTTGTGATTATCAAAAAGAAGTAAACAAATATGAGAAAAGGAACAGAAGGTAAGAGAGAATGAAAGAATTGATATAATACATGATGCAAAAATACATAGAAATACATAATTGAATAAAAAATAATACATGTGATTCCTATCAAAGGTCCTAGACACTAATCAATCCACCTCTTGAATGTCCACTTTGGATTTGGATATGGGTTTGGTGGTAGAATCAAGCTGGGATTATTCAGAAGAAGGCGTGGGTATTCCAGAAAGTACTACAGGAGGTTGAGCAACAGAGACTGTTCCTGGATTGTAGTGGGTAGCTCTCTGTGTGATCATAGAAGCGAGGCTTCGGATGTCTTGGACTGGAGTCATCTGAGGAATGGAGGCAGACTTAGTTGAGGCAGGCAGAGCAGGAGGTTAAATGATAGGAGTACTATCCACATGCAAAAATGGCAGCAACAGATTCCTAATTCCCATTATGATTCCTCCTCCTCATTCTATAGAAGAGATAAAGATATCATTGTTCTCCATAAACTTGTCTAGAGCAGGACTCAACTCATTGAGCTAGCTCACTTGTTCTCTAAAAGCATGAGTGGCTAGGGGTAGCTTCATGTTTTCTAACAAAATCCTGAAATGGTAGTTGAGATGATGCTTGGTATAGACTTTTTGTAAATAGTAATCCACTTTGCCTTTTACCTCTTTTTGAGAAGTAGTGGCTTCTCTCATAAATTTTTGATCACTTTTCTCTATATCCCTAGTGGTAGTCACCACTTGGGTCAAGGAAGTAGAGTCTACAGAGCCACTGGTAGAATATTGTCCAATCTCTTATCTCATCATAGCTCGAATCTGATCAATATCCAAAAAGGCTTGGTAAAACTCAGAGGTGAAACAGTAAAGGCAAATGCTTCCTTAAAAGATTTAGTCAGCCAACTTATGTGATTTTTCACAAGAGAGTCCTGGGTTCTAACATGTTGCTCCATGTACTTCTTATATCCCTCAAAAACATTTACAAATTTCCTTACTACACGTTTAATGTAATTGATATCACCACTCATTTGAGCTTGAGAACTACTCAAGGTAGTTAGAGAAGCAATAGACTGCTTCAAGGCAACAATGGATCCTATCCAGCTCTCAATATGATAATGACACACTCTTATCTCATTCATCATCTCTGTCACTGGGCTTGACACCATAAACCCGAGAGAGTTCTAAATATTTTTCCATATTGATCATCTCTTCAAAAAAGCAATTCTTAATATCTACAATAGATGCCGTCCAAGTCTCCTTCAACTTAGCCTTTAAAGACTCATGATCAGCCTTAGTAACTAGATTGTTAGGCATGATTATAGGTTCTCTTTCTGAAACAATACTACCCACATAGTCATTCATAACAGATTGAATGGATGATATTAAATAGGTTTCCATTCTTCTTATCAATTTCATAAAAGAGGTCTTAAGATCAGAGTTCAACTGGTCTAGATCATCTTTTCTTACCACATCCTCAGGTAAAAACTTAGTAGAGACATTATAGTTAACTTGTGGTCTATTTATGGGTGTCTCATCTTCTGAATCAAGATAGTCCAACCCACAAACTACAAAACCTGGGTCTTCTTCCCAGTCTTCAATTCCATCAGCTACTGAAACATTTCCAAGTCTAGTTGGATTCTCCCCCTTAATAGGTGAATTCTCCAGAATATGTATAGAAATAGAAACCTCAGCAGCTCGGTCTTCCTCAGAAGAATCCTCCACAATCATCTCCATTTCTCCAACTGTAAGAGGATCCTCAGGAATAGGTGGAGGACTATCTACTTCAACAGCATCCTCAGTAGGCATTGAGGAGTGCCCAATCAGTGGACTAAGACTCAAGAAAGAATGAAGTAGATGCTTCAGTTTCAGATTCTCTTTATTCTTCATTATCTGGGTCAGTCTGGTCTTCCTCATCAATAGGGGATTCTTCATTTCTAACTCCCAACATTGTTTCCTTTCTAGATGATACAATTTCAGCAACAGGACTTGGAGGCAAGTTCAGACACCTTCCACCAGCTACACAGGTATCCTCTTCATCAGTATCATCACTATACTGAGGTTCCTCTTCACCAGGTCCTAGACCTCGATACCTCACATCCTTAGGCCTAGAAGGATGATCCATAGGATTAAAATTATCATATAGCTTCTCATCATCACTAACCCATTCTCTTCTCCACAGATTCCAATTGATCTTCATGTATTTGCAAACAGTTTTGGTAATAAAATTTTTTCTTTCATAACCATTGTCTCATCATGAGACTTAGCCACACCTCTTACCTTTATCATCACATAGATCAATTTTTCAAAGAATAGAGCATTAGTTTTTTACTTTGTCCTGGTCATATCTCAAATCTGAGTCATTAACAGTCTACATAGATTCACCATAACATCATGTCTTAACAAATGCAGCAAATAAATATCTTGGTATTTCAGATTGGAAAAATCTCTTCTTGGTCTTAGCACATGTTGAATGAACTTGAATAGTAACTGATTCTCTCCATCCATTTCTGTAGAAACTACCTTTATTTGTGTACCATATCCTGTTAATTCTTCCAATGCAGCTTTATATTCATATATGTCACTGGTAAGAGGTACTGATTTCTAGAAATACCCAAACTCTCCTTCATGTGGTCCTTTCAGGCATGTATCCCATTCAACAGAGGAAAAAATCTATTTCCTTTCTATTCACAACGGAAATCATTCTACTACCCTCTTCAGATTTCTCAATGCGCACAGACGCATAGAACCTTTTTACCAGCTTTAGATAATTAGGTCCATTGTTATTCGAGAATCACTCTACCCATTTCTGGTCCTCCAATATTTCTAGAACTTATGATTTACTAGACATCAACCAGTCCACGCATAGTTCCTTTTAAATAACTATACCCCTTTGAAAGAGATGCGGATTTGTACATTTCTTCACTTCACTTCTCCCACTAGACTCTCTTTTTAGTCTCTTGACATTTGGCTCATCATCCTTTTCACTGACAAATGGTCTCTTCACTCTTGCCATTCTGCAAATCATGAGGCTTAGGGTTCAAGAGAAATAATGGTTTGGGAGATGAGGCTTGAAGGTAAAGGGTTTGAGGTCGATCGAGATGAGGTTAAAACTCTTGTTTTATCATTTAGGAATAACAAAATAAATAAATAAAACATAATAAGTAAAACATGAGTGATACAGATTCAGGCGGCTAAAGATATAGAATTTTAAAATTGTGCAATCATAACGGTAATACATGTCGGTGAGGATTCCTAGAGGTGAGGTATTTTTATTGGTGAGGTCCACTAATAGTGAGGTATAGTGGTGAGGTTCATAATGGTGAGGTATAACAGTGAGGTTCCAACCAGTGAGGTTTCTAACGGTGAGGTTTCTAATGGTGAGGTTTCTAACTTACAAAGTCTATCATTCCTATCCCATGTCCAATGTAACTTAACCTATCTGAACATAAATTTTGGGTGAAAATGTCATCTAATTGATGTTCCGTACCAATAAATTCAAGAGTAATATCATCATTATGGTAATGATCTCTCAAAAAATGGTGTCGTACATCAATGTTTTTGGTCCTTGAGTGATACACGGGATTCTTAAAGATATTAATCGTACTAGTTTCATACCTGTTTATAGAAACATGTCTAAACTAATATCCGTAGTCCAATGATATATGTTTCATTTATAGAATTTGTGTACAAAAACTACCAGCAGCAATATATTCTGCTTCAGAAGTAGACAATGCAATAGAGGTTTACTTTTTACTACACCATGATACTAAGGACTTACCTATAATATGACTTGTTATAGAAGTGCTCTTTACATCTAACTTGCAACCAGAAATGTCAGCATCTAAATAACTTTTAAATCAAATGATTGTCCCTTCAGATAGAATAATCCCAAGTTAGTAGTATGTTTAAGATAGTTAAAAATTCTTTTAACAGCAAGAAAGTGTGACTCTTTTGGATTCGCTTGAAATCTTGCACACATAAACACACTAAACAAAATATCTTGTCGACTAGAAGTATTATAAAGAATACTCCCAATCAAACCTCTGTAGTTTGTTTGATCCACTAGTTTTTTAGTTTCATCAGCATCCAACTTACAATTAGTACTCATATGTGTATCACTTTCCTTAATTCTATCTAAACCAAAACTTTTTAAAAGATCCTTTGTATATTTATTTATATTTAAAATAATACAATTTTCATTTTGAAAAACTTGAAATCCCTGAAAATACTTGAGTTCTCCCATTAAATTCATTTCAAATTCACTTTTCATACTCTTTGAAAAAACAATTCAGAAAGCATTTTCAGAAGATCAAAAAAGTATATCATCAACATATATTTATACTATTAAAACATATTTGGAAATTATTTTAATAAAGAGAGTTGGATCAGAAATCCCTTTAGAAAAACCTTTTGAAATAATAAAACTACTAAGTCTAGCATACCAAGCTCATGGGGCTTGTTTTAAATCATATAAAGCTTTATAGAGCTTAAAAACTCGATTTGGAAAATGTGGATTAGTAAATCCAGCTGGTTGTTCAAAAAAACATCTTCAATTATAAAACCATTTATAACATCACTTTTAACATCCATTTGATATAACTCGAAATTCAGATGAGCAGCATAGGCAAGTAGAATCCCAATAGATTCTAATCTAGCTACAGGTGCAAAGTTTTCCTCATCGTCTATTCCTTCCTCTTAACTATATTCTAGTGAAACTGGACTTGGATTGTTTTTAACTATGTTTCCTGATTCATCAACTATATTTATAAAAACTCATTTAGTGCTTATGGTCAACGTGTCCTTAGGTTTTTCAACTAATTCCCAAACTTTGTTTCATTAAAATTGATTTAATTCTTCTTGCATAGCCATTACCCAAAATTCATCATTGATTACATAATTGATATTTTTAGGTTCTAACTATGAAAGAAAGGCTTGATGTTTAACTTGATTTCATAGAGAAGCTCTAGCTTGTGTCCCTCTATAAATATTACCAACAACAGCATCTAAAGGATGATTCTTTAGAATCCTAGTTAATATAGTAAAAGTAGGACTAGAAATTTCAGGTTCTTCCCTAGGTCCAGGTTCACCAGGAGTAGATTCTGGAATATTTTATAACTGGTTGTCCATACAACAGGATCACTGTTTTTTCATTAGGGTCCTGAATAGACAGATCTTCTTCAAGATTTTCAAGAAAAGACTTAGGTTCATGCGGATCAGTTTCATCAAATTTGATGTGAACAGATTCTTCCACACATTTGGTTTTTAGTTAAAGACTATATAAGACTTACTGGTTATAGAGTAACCTAGAAACATTCCCACATCACTTTTAGAAGAAAAAATGTCAAGATTATCCTTAGTATTAAGAATAAAGACTTTAAAACCAAAAACTATAAAGTAAATAACTTTAGGCTTCCTATTATTCCACATTTCATAAGGGGTCTTCTTAAGAACAGCTCTAATCAATACACTATTAATAATATAACAAGCGGTATTCACAGCTTCATCCCAAAAATAAAGTGGTAAATCATATTCATTGAGCATAGTTCTTGCAATTTTCTGAAGGGTTCTATTTTATCTTTCTACTACACCATTCTGTTGAGGTGTCCTAAGGGCAGAAAAGTTGTGACTATAGCCATTGTGTGAGCAGTAAGATTCAAACTCATTATTTTCAAACTCCCAACCATAATCACTTCTCAGGGTCTTAATTTTATGAACACTATGGTTCTCTACAGACTTTCAATATTTCATAAAATATGAAAAAGATTCACTTTTGTGAGCAAGAAAGCATACCCAAGTATATCTAGAAAAGTTATCTACTAAGACATAGACTTCGTGCTTCCCATTTAAACTAGAAACTCTAGAAGGTCAAAAAAAGTCCACGTTAACCAAATCGAGAGGTTGAAAAGTTGAAACTTCTTTCTTTAATTTAAAAGAAACTTTATGTTGTTTTCCCTTTTGACAGGGAATACAAAATTCGTCTGATGGGAATTTTAGTTGAGGTAGGTATCTAACTAAATAATTCCAAGTTAGTTTTTAAGGGAATGTATATTGCAGTGTCTGAATATTCTGTGTCATAGCCAAGACTCTTTATAAAAAGCATTTAATCAAGTAACCTTTTGTTTGGATAAATAAAATAAATCTACAGCATAAACATTTTCATTTATCAAGATAGAAAATACTAAAAAAAATTAGAATAAAATACATGGAAAGAATCATTTTCAAATTTAACATTGAAACCATCATCACACAACTACGAAATACTTAATAGGTAGTATTTTAATCCATCAACAAATAATAATTTAGAAATTAAAACTAAATCAGTGTTACCAATCTGGCCTAAGCCGATGATTTTTTCATTTGAATTATCACCAAAGGTGACATTCCCTCCATCAAACTTGATTAAAATCTTGAAACACGAGCAATCTCCAATCATATTCCTTGAAAATCTACTATCCAAGTACTATATCTTCATATGGGAACTCTTCATGCAAGTCTCCTACAAAACAGTTTAAACAGAAAATGATTTTGGTACCCAGATCTTCTTGAGTCCAGATAGGTTAGCAAGAAAAACTTTTGGTACCCAGATTAGTCTAATGGGTCTCATACAATCGATAGATTCAAAATATTTTGAAAGATAAACTTTGTTTGATCAATAACTATGGGAATAGCTAGTTGAGGCATAGGAATTTCCAATACTTGAACTATCAGCATACTGTCCAGATTTAGGAATAAATTTATTCTTTGCAATATGTCTCTATCCAAGTTGGTATCCCAAACTAGTAGTGTACTTTGGTGCCACTTGTTTGCCAAATTTTTTTGTAAGAGTGTTCTTTACATTTGTGTACTTCTATAAATCTATTCTAATTTTCTCATTAGATAATTTATGTTCAATATTCTCCTTTAACAGTTGAGAATTCTTTTCCTTTTCTACTTCTAATGCAGATTGTACAGTGCTAGTTAAAGCATGTAGTTTATTTAATGACATGTACTTATATTTCATCTCATTGCAGGTATCTTATAAAAAATTATAGTATTCAAATAACTCTTCACTAGACATGTTTTTAGAATCAGAATCATCTCCATAATAATAATAATTGAAAGCATGAGTATCCAATGTTACCTCAGATGTGTTTTTCATGAAACACATATTATCTTTTTGAGATTTTTCATCCTGAGAGGAATCAGAATCTCTTGAACTGTCTTCTGAAGCACTCCAGGTTGCTTTCATAGCCTTATTATATTTTTTGTCCTTATAATCATGTTTCTTCTTGAACATTAACTTTGGGCAGTCAGCTTTCACATGTCCTTTCCTCTTACATTCGTAAAAACTATATCATCACTTTTATCAGTTCTTTTCCAATCTTTCTTCCAATGACCTTTGTTGTCATACATTCCCTTATAACTTGGTTTTCTGAAAAATTTCTTCTTCCTACAGAACTTCTTAAATCGTCTGGCTATCAGATCCATCTCTTCATCACTATCAGAATCTGAACTTCCTCTTGTTGAGCTTTTATTAGGTTTATGAGCTTTCTCCTTGTCCTTGCTCTTTGAGGCAGTAGAATTAAATGCCATTTATCTCTTCTTTGGTTCATCATCTTCCTCTTTGTTTACTTTCATCTCTTCTTCATACATCATCAACTTACCAATCAGCTCTTTAACATGCAGTGAACTTATGTCACATGAATCTCTTATTGAAACCAATGTGCCTCTCCATCTGTCTGACAAACATCTAAGTAATCTCATGATTTGTTCTTTTGTAGGAACAACTTTTCCAAGTGAGCTCATTGTATTTACAATTTCGTTGAACCAGAGAAACATGTCAGAAATAGGTTCATCAGGCATCATTTTAAAATTATTACACTTAATAGTATAAGTGTTTCGTCTCATTTCCTTAACATTGGTTGTTCCCTCGTGGGAAATAGACAAAGTATCCCAAATTTCATAATCATTTTTCACGCATAAATTTGATTAAATTCTTCATCTCCTAAAGCAAAATACAGAGCATTCATTTCTTTACAATTATTATTGTAAGTAGTTTTAGTAGGTTCATCCCAAGTACTTCTTTCAGTTTCTTGAATCTTATACATAGTTTCTATAACAGTCCAGATATAAAATCCCATAATTTCTAAATGAATTTTCATTTTCATTTTCCATTGTGCATAATTAACACCATTAAATAAAGGTGTCATGTTGTTAGCCACACCTTCTAGTCTATTATCCATAATTAGATTTTAGAAAATATATTTACAGAGATAAAATTTAGAACTAACAAAAATTTATGATCTTTAAGATAAAACTAAAATCACAGTTGAAAAACAAGGTATTTCAAAATCCTTTATTAATAAAAAACAACCTCTCTTTGAAACCAAATGTTGGTCAGAGTGGATACTCAAGAGGGGATGAATTGTGTTCCAATTAAAATTTACGTTAATAACTTTATGATTAGAATCCCCCAAATTAAATAAAAATTTAATTTTAGTGAATTTAAAAAGATTTTATGTTTTCAATTAGTTTCTCAAAAGATTGATTATTTCTCAGTTAACTCAATCGGAAGATTAATTAACTTTTGAAACTAACTTACTGACTAACAAAAATTTTAAACACTAGCTAGTTTAACATTGAGAGTTACTTTAAAATAAATTTGTATTTAAAGTAATTAGCAGCAGAATATTAAATATAGTTTAAAAAAATTAAATAAGCACAATAGTTTTAACCAAGAGGTTCAGTCTCAAGCTGAGCCTTAGTCCTCTCAAACAATTTACATAAACATTTATCCATACCCTAGATTGATGTAAACAATAGTACTCAGACTATCCAGGTACTATAACCACTTCCACAGTTCTTCGTGGGAAAACAAAACAATAGCACATAGGATATCCAGGTCACACATGACCTCTACCACTATCCACAGTGGGATACAAGAGTATGGGGAAACGATTGTGTAAGGATTTAGAAATCCTCCAGTTCATCACAGGAGACAGCGTGTGTCCAAAAATACAGAGCACACGCACTGCTCAATATATAAATAAATGAAACACAATAGAGCTAAATATATAGAGAAGAGTTTATAATGATCTATGTGTTTTGAGTGGAGCTCTGGACACCTTGAATTGATGCAGATGAGGCTTTGAGTCCTCTAGTTTTTGTAAAGAAACAGAGTGTCGTTTTTGTATTTGGCTTTCAGGTCCATGTTGATCAGTCTGATCAGCTTGAGTGCAAGTGAAATAATTGAAGCTATTTGATCTTTGAATGTTTAGGTTATATGGATTCAGTATGTTTTCTTCCTTCTTCTTCTATGCATGTAAATCCTTGTGTATCTCCAAAATATTGTCTTGTATGTGCATGGAATGACTGATTGACCACCACAAATCTTTAGTAGTTCTAGGTTCCCTTATATAGATTTATCTCCGACAATGGGAATGATTACCTTTTTACAGGTACAAGGTATGGTTATTGAAATTCCAACCACTATCATTAATTAATTGCAGGTTCATTGAAAACATCAAATATGACAATTTCTAAATAAACAAATAGAAATAGAGTTTAGAGAAATAGTGATTGGTTTCCATTAGTAGTTGTTACTACTTGTAATGATAGCTTCCTTGAATCGGTTTCTCCTTCTATCGGTATTTCCATGTATCAATAGATCATTCTATAGGTAGCTCTTTTGTATCGGTATCTGTTACTCTTTATAACAGTATCACTATGTATCTATAGTTCTTTCTATTAGTAGCTCCTTCTATCAGTAGCTCCTATTATCGGTAGCTTCTTTGTAATGGTAGCTTGTTTGTAACTGTATCCATCTGTATCAGCAGACTTGTATCGGTATCGGTAGACATTGTCTTTCTGTATAAGTGGACTTCATATTTGTATCGGTGGACTTCCTATCAGTAGCTCTCTGTCTGTCTGTTTGTATCGGTAGATTTTATCGGTAACTAAGTATCAGTGACCTTTACTTATCGGTAGACTATGTACGAGTAGGTCTATATCATTCGACTTGTGCATACCGGTAGACTTATTCTATCAATAGAACTTCTTCTATTGGTAGTTGTTATGCATATCAGTGACCTTATCAATATCATTAGACTTCTGTATCATTGTACTTAACCTTATCAGTAGCTATGTATCTATTTTTCTGTATCAGTAACTATGTGTATACCGATGGACTTATGCATACCAGTGGAATTAACACCTATCTATTCTATGAAAAACATATGTTAGAATTATTTCAAATAATGTATAAACTTAGATAAACATAGATAAACATTGATTAACATATTCCATTGATTATATTGATATTTTTATCAACTCAATAGTATGATTTCATAGATTGAAAGAATTAATATATAGATAAACATTATTTGGGATTATCAAAGCATATTGAAACATAATTGAGATTATCAAAACAGGTGAGGTCAATAGAATGTTCCATTTTAATGGAGTTAGGAATGCCAAAAATATTTTCAAGAGCTAAAGGTTTTCCTTACATCTACACCGATCCAGATATTTTGGGAATCAGGACTATGGTACATGGTGTATTGTTATGCTTCAGGATCTCGGTCGGGGTGTGTTCTCAATCAAAGAGACCTTGTAGTTACATGTGACTTAAATTAGTTAAGGGTTCAGGATAGAAACTACAAAATGAATGATTTGGTGTTAGCAGTATTCTTCAAGGATTTAAGGACATAGCACCATTATCTCTTCGGTGAGAAATTTATTTTTTTCACAAATCACAAAATCTTGAAGCATATATTCTTATAAATGGATTGGAATTTGAGGAAAATAATATGAATGGAGTATATCCAAATGTTCAACATTGACTTGACGTATACACTGGGTAAATGAAATTTGAGGTCTGATGCATTAATCATAAATTCATACTCTCAGTTGGAAAAAGAAGCTTTAGATGAGTGGTAGATGATGTAATCCATAGCCGACATGCATATGCAATGTGAAAAGAGAGGTGATGTTGTGGGTTTTTATCCAGCTTCAATTTTTATTGATTTATAAATGACGGTAATAGAGGCATATACATCCAATGTAGAATGTGTTGCTATGTGGTGAAAACTCAATGGTAGGGAGACCATTGAAGGATGAAGGCTGGATGAGAGTTCAACTTTGTGGGTTCAAGATCAGATGATTGTATCTATGTCTTTTTATGAGAAACAACTTCATGTTAATAACCATTCAAGATTGGTTTCCTATCCAATAATATAGAATATGTATAAGGAAATGAAGGAATGTTTTTGGTGGAGTGTCATGGAAAGGAAGGTGGATGAGTTTGTTTCAAAATTATTTACTTGTCAAAAATTTAAGGCAGAACATTCGCAACTAGTAGGTATGTTGTATTCATTACCTATTCCTGTGTATAAATTGGAAAAATAGACATGGATTTTATTATTGGTCTCCAAATGTTGTTTTGGATGCCTTATTTTATATGGGTGATAGTAAAAGATATTACCAAGTCAGATCACTTCATACCTATTTTTGAAACACGTTAAGTGGAGGATCTATCCTAAGTATATATTTGATAGGTGTTAAAGAGACGTGGAATACCCATTTTGATCAATTAGACAGAGGCCCAAAATTTATGACCTATTTATGTAAATCCTTACATAAATCCCCTGTGGCTTAGTTGAAAATGAGTATACCCTATCATCCTCATATGGATGAAAAATTTAAAAGGAAGATACTAATGTTGGAATTTATAGTGTGGGCTTGTGTGATGGTTTTTGGTGTCTTATGGGAAGATCACGGGTCATTTGTGGAGTTCTATTATAATAACAACTACCATAGCTCGATACATATGGCTCCATTTGAGTCATTGTATGGGAATCCTTACCATAATCTACATTATTGGGTGGAAATAGATGAGACATCAGCAGTAGTTCCAAGACATATCAAATAAATAACAAAGAAGATTCAGTTGATCATGAAATGGATGGAGACGGCTCAGAGTCCTCAGAAATTATATGAAAATCATCAACAACATTCTTTGTCATTCGAAGTTTGTGATCATGTGTTATTTAGAATTTCACTTAGGATTGGACATAGACATTTTAATAATCATGAAAATTATATCCTAGATACATATGCCCTTTTAAGATACTAGAATGTGTGGGAGAGGTGGCATATCAGTTGGCATTACCACATGGTTCAGTGCGGTGCATAGTGTGTTCTACGTATCTCAGTTGAAATAGTTTCATTCTAATCAAGACCAAGTGATCATATTGGATCACATTTACCTAGAGTCGGATGCTTCATTTATATATATCCCTTTACAGATTGTTCATAGGCAAGAGAAAGAATTTCATGGAAAAAGCATCAGCCTAGTGCGGGTTTTGGGGAAACACGCTCAAATTCTGGAAGAGACCTAGAACATGACAGGGAAAAAAAGAGAAATAGATGAAACTATTTCAAGTATCTGATGGTTTTCTAATTTTTAAGGACAAAAATACCAATGGTGGGGAGAATTTAACACCCGTAATTTCAGTTAAGTAACCCTTTATTTCTTCTTTTTATGTATATAATGTATATGGGTGATGTTTGGGTTAGATGGGAGAAATTTTAAAGTGTCATTGGGGATTTTCTATAAGTGAATGATTTGTAGAAATCATGAAACAATGCTAGAAACCATGCACAGTGAGATAGGAGAAAACGATAAGCCACACGCTTGACGAATGGTTTGTCCAAACCATACGACTTCCTAGTAGAAACTATGGGATTTGAACAAAAGGATTTTGGTATTTTTAGGTAGGATATTCTGAACAATTGGATCATGGTTTAGAGACTATGCGAGATGACTGTGTGAGGGTCATTCTCAAGGTTGTGTCTAATGCATGGTTTTCCTAACCATGCGACTAAACCATGAGCAGGTCAAAACAACCTCTTTAAAAAGTGTAGCACACTCCGTTTTCCCATTAACCCATTCATTTTCATCTTATATGGCCCTAACTCAAGATTTTTTATCTATCAATGGTCAAGTAGGGTTATTATATCGATCTAGAGATGATATGAAGTCTTCCCTTGGTGAGTAAAAGGTTATTCCTCATAGTAAGTGATAGTTTTTTTGTTCATGATGTTCTCTTAGATCTAATTCTCCCTCCCTCTCAGTTTCTTATAACCACTACCATTGTGGGTAGATCTAAGATTTTTGATTAAAATTATGTTTATATTCGGTCTTGTTGTTGATAGGGGAAGATATCTATGGAGGGTTCATGGAGATTCAGCCTGGTTTTGTGACGTTTTTCATGCCATTAATAATTTTTACCAAAACACTCGAGGTAGGTGGCTTCACACACGGTTCATCTATCTAATAACTTCAAGGATTAGTTTTAAATTGATTACATTGATTTAAATTGATTATTTATAGGCTGTGAAATAATTGTTGGAATCCTATTGAGTTAAATGTTTTCAAAATTGGAAATTTTTGGTGTTATTGGAAAGTGTTTTGATAATATGATTTTAAAATGATGATTTTAAAATAATTTTTGGTTTTTCTAAATAGAAGTAAAATGTTTTTCAATAAAAATTATGATGTTTTATTTAATGGTTTGAACGAAGTGGAATTTAGTATAATTTTTCATGGTTGTTTGGAATGTGTTCATATGTATTGGGATGGATAAGGGCATGAAGTACCCCCATCAAAAGTTTTGGCTGGATATGGGTGTGAAGTACCCCTATTAAAGTGGTCCAATAAGTGATCTATTGTTGAAAGAATGACTCGCCTCTCATGAGTATTGGTAGCTCCATGGTTTTCATGCATGCGTTGTTATATGGTTGTGTTGAAATGAAGGGGTAGTGCCCAAATAGAATGTTAAATAATTTAATGAATTGTTATGTTCCTCCCTAGAAAAACTATTCACAATTGTTTTAGTTTATATTTTATTATAAAATATTTTATAAATTTCTTTATATAAAAATTTTATACAAATTTTGATAAAATGTTCTATCCTAGTGGTGTGAGTAGGATAGTAATTGTGGAAAACATACTAAGTTTTAGTAATCACCTCTGCTTTTCCAATTTGGTGTTTTTGTGAATGTCATTTATCGTGACATGGGAAAAGAAAATGTATCACAGGTATTTAGGACTACTTCATGATACCTGGGATATTTGGTGTTTTTGAAGCTTGGATATTGTGGATCTTGGAGTATTGTGGTTATCTTGGAGTGTTTTTCGTTTTTTTATCTTTACATTGATATTGAAATCATTTTTTGTTTAATATGTTTTAGTATGATTTTGGGAAATGCAATGTTGAGATGCCTTTCTATGTTATCATGCAAAATATAGTGATTTTTTTGTTATAGATTATTAGGTTAATTGTTTTATTCTTAAAGGGAAAATCGGCCCAACACATGTATTGAAACCCTTCAGAATTTATTGTTATCCTTTGGCATCTTCTGGATGCCGCTTAAGGCCTACTAATGTCTCTCCACCCTCTCAATAAAATGAGAATGGGTGGGATGTTCACCGTGGGCTGAGTTGGGTCAATTTTTTAATATATAAATTGTTAAAAAATATTTTTTTTGGTTGAATTATTTATATATATTATTTTATTCATCCAAAAACTATAACAATCAACCAATTATTGAAATCATAACTAAATAAATACTCAAAAACCTGAACAAAATCAATGTATAAAAGTGTATTTTTACCAATGTTTTATAGTGATTTATCATGAATTTATTAATATGTTAATAGAAAAACTTTTTTTACGTTGTTGCTTAATAATATTTGTTTTTTAAATTATATTTCTAACTCAATTATTATCAATTAATTTGGTAATCTATAACTATATCTATCATAAAAGTATTCAGTAAACCAAACTAGAAAACGTTAGTTTTGACCCAATAGTTAACTGATTTTAGGTCAATTTCCTAATACCTAAAAAACCATATTTGAGCATAGTTTAATCATTTTCAGGTGTTCTACAATCTTGAAAATTTTATAAAAATCACTCAATTCTGCAATCTATAACAATATATGTAGTGAAAAAGATAATTTAACATAATCTCAAATATGAATAGGATAATAAATCGGTGTAGAAATTGTTTTTATATTTCACATAATATGTTAATTCAATACTAAATCCTAAAACTTAAAATTTCATCGAAGTCATATAACATTTAAATTAATTTTAAGACTATAATTTTAGCGTTAATCAAAAATATAAACAATTAAAATAAAAATAATATATTAATTATCTAAATAATATATATATCTGTTTTGATATATAATTTTGTAAGAACGTGGTATTGAAAAAAAATTCTATGTACTACTTACAAAATTTTATATCATGATTATGTTATCAGGGAACTTTTAAAATGACTAACATTCAAATATTTTAACCTTGATTAAATTATTCAATGATTTATGACCAGTTTAGCTTTCCAATTAGTTTTCCTTGGTCATATCTTGTCACATATCATATCGTATTTTTCTTTCCCAATATTACTATATTTATAATAAAAGATATGCTTTATTCTTATATGGAATATAAAATATATAGTATGAGATTATCTAACAGTGGAAAATGAATAAAATACATGGGAGTACTTCCTAGGGTTCTTATAGTGAGTATAGAATTTATAATATTTATCTAATAAAACACATTATATTTCATTTTATTATTCATTTTTTAATTTATTTAGAATAACCGTCTAGGATATAATTGTTCTCCAGTCAAAATAATAATAGTGGTGAGTATCACGGTCAATTGAGTATGGGTGGTACTAAAGGTACTTGGGGAATTCTCCATTCAGGACCAAACCTAGATCCACCATTTCAAATCCCATCTACTATACATTCTTATACCAGTATTATATTTGATTCACTATGGACGCTTAAACCACCTATACTTTTAACATAATTACAAAATTTTTTCTCTCATTAAAAAACTAACTCTATTAACCTAGATGTGTTATTTATTATATTAAATTATCATAAGATTCAAGAGAGTGCATCCTACTAGATTTAATTTTTTATTTGTCTTCATATATGAGATATATACATAATTCATAAATTATAATTGAAAACCAAAAATAAAACCTAAAATCCCAGTTATTACTTTATTATTTCTTCTATTATATCCCATAAAGTATTCAATATTAACTTCCAGGTAGCCTAAGGATAAAAAAATAAAATTTTGACCTATAATTATCAATAACAGAAAGAATACAGTGGAAGATTTCATAGATAAACCATGAAATGAATAATATATAAGAGATTAAAAACAATATAATATACCATATAAATAATATTATGGAATTATAATATATCTATAAATTAATTAATAACATAAATAACCACATGGATAGAAATAAATTGTTTCATAATGATAGAATGCATTATGTTACACATCATAATCACACTGTTAAGTCTCTATTCCATGAAATCATAAATAAATAGGTACTTAATATGACCGATACCAAAGCTAGTTTGCCTTATGATACCTAACGATGTATCAAGGGGGTATTGTAGGACCCACCTTGTGTTTAATACTCCCTATGCATTCATCACATGAAATTAATGTATAATCAATACAATTCATAATCATGATTCCTTTTTAATAGACATCTGTATTAGAAACCTATCATTAAAAATATCAATATCTTCCTTATAAAATAACCATCATCCCTTTAGATAAAAAAGGTAGATAGTATCACTATAGGATCTTGATCTTGGGAACAATCATGATTGTTGTAAAATATGGCCATATAGTAAATTTTAAAAACAATTTACTCATACCTTTATAACATAATTCAAAATTCACATCTATTGAAATCATTAAAGATACTCCAATTTAAACCATTCAAAAAAATTAACAATAATTGATGTTTTCTAGAGAACATTCCTGAAAAGTTATAATGAAATTTCATTTGGAAGAAAAATATTTCTAGCCAAAGATGAAAAATAATTTCGGTTATTCTTATAAACATTATATCACATGATTTTTGAACAAAGGGGTGAGAAAATAATTATAAGATGTATAAAATCCAAAAATAATCATTGTATAAGATAATATATGGGTTTTAAGAGATAAATATGACATAATTATCTTAAAGAAAATTTAAATTTAAATATCCTCAATATAAATGAGATTGGAAAATAAAACCTTACCATGGATTTCAACTTGGAGTGAAATGTTCCAGCATTTTCTACCATAAATTTATATTTATTATTAATATATATTACTTTTGTATTTATATATGTATTTCTAGAGATCATTTATTCACGAATTTATTTTACACTTTTAATCATAATTAGTTGTTAAAATAAACTATTTATGTTTTAACTATTTTCCGTCTTAAGAATGTTTTGATTTAGTTATTCCAATCATATAACCATGGTCATGGTTCCACAAATTTAAATTGTTATTAATTTCACTTATATCTTATTTGTAACACCCCGATATTTTATGAAAATGTTATATTTAATTTCATTGATGTCTTGTGTTGTACGCTACACCAAAATTAGCTTGTGCTATACACAACACTGTGTTTTCTTGTATTATATGCAAACACTATTCTTTGCTTGTGTTTCATGCAAGAGTGACCTTCTTAAATATTGTGTGTTGTACACAATATTGAGTTTCACTGAACAACGATATATTGTTATAATATTATTATGAACTACCCATTATGAATAGTAGTAACCAAAATTTGAATTTTATAACATTATCATTCATATTACACATTTTATAGATCATTGTATGAGAACAAAATATTTTTTTCATGTAAAATAAGTATTTTTCAAAAAATGATGTTTTTCCACCTTTTGATGGCGCACCTATTTTAAATATAGTTTTTGAAATTTTTATAAGTTCAATTAGAAAGAATAAACTTATTCATTGAAATCATGATATAAAAATTTACTTTGGATAAACTTTTGACATTATTTTGATAACCTTCAAATTTTGATGAATAGTAAAAATACGCTAAATTTTAAATAAATATAATTTTTTTTCATCGAGATAATTTATATGGGTAAATTATAATATTTAATGGTTTTAAAGTACAAATAGAATATATTATGACCATTTAATATAATTTAATTCATTATCATTAATTTTAAACTGAATTCATAGGTAAAAACATTTTAATCTTTTGCAACGTTTTAACTTTTAAAACTCGTTTTCTCAACAGCAGGATTAATTTTAAATTAAATACTACCACTTCTGTGTTTTGAATTTGGAAAAAATGGATTCCATATTTGTAATCAGTAGTTCCAAATTATTCTAATAGGCTACTTTTATTTTTTCAGACATTATGAATAGTAACTACAGTAAATTTTATTTACTACAATTAAAGAAAAATCGGGTAATTAAGTGTAAAAATAAGATTAGAAAATTACCCTAACACCTAAAAAAATTATATTGGATGAATAAAAGTCAACCCATATAACCTAATGGTCTTAATAGATTCATTTCATTGACTTTGTACCATGAAAATGATATAATTATTTTTAAATTCAAAGAAAGTGACAACTTTTCACTCTTTTATATATTATAAGTGTAATAATTATAATTTAGTGATAAAACTAATAAAACATCGAATATAAATAATCTAAATAAATCTCATAAAACTATCTACGTCATGAAAAATTATTTAGAAGTTTTAGGGATTAAATAATTATCATTAATGATGACACAATAGTGATGTAGAAATTATTTTATTTATTGAAATATCAAATAAATTGTTATAAATATATTAAAATAAATATTATATGAACTAATTAATGTTCTCCACGAATTTTCCAGATTAATATGACATGTTATGAGTCAATTAAATATTTTGGTTAAAATATATCCTTTGTGTGGATTCTAGATAAATTCAAATAAATGAATAGTGTCAAAATTGACACTATGTTATTTTATAAAAATAACATATTATAAAATTGTTTGAAAATCACACAAATATTTAAAAATTATAAATTGAAATTTATATAGTCTAAAATTTCATAAATTATACAATTATGGATAATTCAATACACATAAGTAATTATTTCTTACAATTTAAAATTTACAATATTATTACCGCAAATAAAATTAAATAGATTAAATAAGGATAAATCAAGTTGATAAGGTTTAAAATAAATTACCAACATGTCTAAATCTTATTGTTTGATGATATTACAACCCTATCTCATCTAATATTCGGATTTGAGTCATTTTTGGAGGTTTTTAAGTGGGGGTTTAGGTTATTATAAATTAATATTTTAGAGGTTTCCAATAGTGCCCCTCTCATCTCTTATAAAAAGACACTTCCTACCTCTCCTATCACAACATATTTATCCTTAAAGCTCGGACAAACCCTGCCAATTTCTCTTTTCCACTTCACTAGAAACATACTAGAGGTCTTGGCTTTCTACAAAGACCAACTTTAGTGCCCTAAGAGGAGGTTTAGAAGAGTCGTATCGAAGAAGAGGTAATCTCTTCTACCGATTCTTTCAAGTTTCTTTATTCTTATACATCCTATTCCTTATTTGTTTAATTATAAAGTATCAACTTCAGTATCACTCATATACTAATATGTTATTATAATTATGAAACAAATCACTTTCACCTTCTATCCATCCTATAGAAAATGAAATCACTGCACGTACGTACGTATGGAATATCGTCTCCACGTCGTGGTCCAATCTGTTTTCCCCCACCACCTTACTTGGATGGGTATAATGGTGTAAAGAATAATTATATATTATTATTATTACATGATACTAATTCTTATATATTATATCATCACTCCAATACCATTCAATAATTATGGGAACGATATCATCGCTCGTGCGTACGTATGGATTACCGTCTCCATGATGTGATGAGATTTATTCCCCATGTTAACCATTCAAGAATTATTAGAAAGTATATACATAATAAATAAACATGAAATATATGAAAAAATAATGATAATGGATATATTTATATATATGTCACCAACTTACTTCTATTCAATTCAATAAGGAGACGAAAACAGCGTTCATGCGTACGTACGGCCTACCGTCTCCATGAATAGTGTATTTCATTCTATAATATATATTTATATGGTGAATATTTATTATATATAAATCATGTTTTAAATTCTGGAATTATTTAAATCAGGTTATAAGTAAAAATATCAAGAACAACAAGTCCAAATATGTACAATAAATGAAATGATTTTACCCAAAACGTTGTTTTAACGTAGTATTGACAAAATAACGGGTAATATAAAGTCACAAGTGAATCATATATGATATCATAAATGTTATTATGGTTCTTTTACAAGTTAATAATTTGTTTAAACCCACTATATAGGAGTCTCATACACATATAGAAGAAATTGGACATAGAGTAAGGGATAATTTTGCAATCTCATTTTTATCTGAGATTGTTTATACGTAAGTATTTACTGGGGTAATATTTATCATCCATTTCCAAGTTTTAGAGAAATGTTTTAATAAAGTATTTACTTTTATTACTTGTATGTTTAAAGTCATTTTTACCCCTTTTTGACTTTTACTATGTAGTATGGAATGAATCTTTCTTTTTTTTACCGAACGAGGTACTTTTTGACTTTTCCAGCAAAAGTACAAGAAGAATGATTTTTTAACTTATACGACGTGAATGGTTTTTTACGGTTTCATAACGACTTATTTAAATGAAGGTTCCTCTACAAAATTTCATTATTATTTTCAAAAAAATCCTTTTCTTTTAAAATTTCATATAATTTTGAGAAAATAAAATTATTTTTAAGAAGAAAGGATATTTTCCTCAAGAAATCATTTCAAGTGTTTCATCAAAACTATTTTCCATCTAAGATGACATTATTTAGTTTGTTTTTGTTTCAAGTCTAATGTCTCTATTATTTATATGGTTTGATTATTCTTATGATGAAATTATATCCATTTGATTTATATGGATTATGTTATGAATGGATGATGTTTATGAAACCCATTTTATTATTTGGGTTATTATGAATGATTTATTTTTATTTTGTGGCACACGAAAGAATGATTTAATTATGAGATGGGTGGAACCTATATCTCCCTCTAATGGATTGGGTAAAGATTCATATCTCATGAGATAGACATGGCTGGAATGGAAAGTGAATCTGGTACAGTAATACAGGGCTGGAATGGCAAGTAAACCCGGTTTAGTAATGGACTTTGTCCACTATGACGGTCTTGGAAGCAATTCCTTGGATATAATGGAAACCATATCATGTGTTTAATGGTTTTACACAATTACATGTTTTATTCCCATGCTATTTTATCAAGATTTATGTTCCTCTTTGATATATGCCCTACGTAATGCCATGATTTATTTCACAACTCAATATTTTGATGTTTAAACTTTATATTCATGTTTTTATATTCAAATGTATATGGTTTGTTTTATTTTATCCTTTTTTACCCTTAATGAGCATTTGAGCTCACCCTTTATATGTTTTCTGTTCCCCAGGATATAAAGAATGGTTTTAGGTAAGAAAACAAAAGGAGAATATTTTTATGGGAGATGTTAAAGATCTTTCCCCATGATTAGAAGATTATGTTCCAAGTTTTAAAAGACACTAAAATATTACCGTTCTTGGGTGTCATTTTTTATGTATTAAGTATTCTGAAAAAGTAATGTAATTTCCATGTATGTAAACCTTTGGTCTCTAAAGTTGGTATTAGAGGAAAGTTTTAGATAACCATTGGAAACTAAGATGTGAAAACATTTGGGAGATCCCTAGAGAGATTTCTAAGGTGTGTCTAGGGATTTCTCTAAGGTTAAGTATAAGTAAAGGTTATAGTCCTAGAATTATGATAACGATCATGAATAACCTAGGATTAAACCTAAGATGTTAGAGATTGAATGTTCTCCCCTTGATTATGTTTTTTTTAATAGTATGATTTTTGCCTCTCGCACTATTCTTTTTGGGTTTTAGACAATGGCTGGAAATCGGAAGATTCATGTTAATGGAGAATATGGTGGTTAATGGAATGATATTCTTCATGATCAAGCAAATGAAATGGGATTTGAAAGGTGAAACATCGTTATTATGCCTAATCAGCAATCTCATAATATGATCAATAATCCCAACTTTGGTAAGTTTCCTAACTCAACTAATAAAAGAAATATATAGTTTCATGATGATCATTGAGGAAAGAAAGCTCGATTCCCCTCATGAAAATCATGTGGGAAGAGGCATCATAGAGAGTGTTTCAAAGAAACAGGAAGATGCTTTGGTTATAGAAAAGAAGGACACAAAGCCAGTAATTGCAAAGGAAAAGGATCAGTTAACACCGTGGACAAGGATAATGGAATTGCTAAGACATCAAAAATGGTTAAATGTTTTAAATGTGGAATGTACGGGCATTATGAAAACAAATGCCCCAAGGGAATATCTCATGGAGAGAATCATCATGGTCATATGGGTAATATTTATGTTGATGATGATGAAGAGACTACAAATGATATATGAGATAAGAGAAGTGTTGAGGAATAAAATGATGAAGCTCGGTCAGTGGTTTAAGAAGGTAGTGGAATGATTGTATGTTTATCAAGAGTTATGTTGTATAGGTAATTTAATTCTACTATGGAATAAATAAACATCAAATGATTGTTACAATATTTTTTTTCCTAAAGTATTTGAAAGTAGATGTTGAATGGTACCAGTAACCATGAAAGGTTATTCAGATTTTTTTGCAAAGTAGATGATATGCTCATAATGATGGGATACAGAGAAAATAATATGTTTGATCGTATTAATGAGATCATGACTGATATAAGGACAATGTGAAATCATGGATTAATTATATAGAAATTTTTGGATTTTAGTATGTGGAAATAATTAACTTTTGACAACATTCATGTTTTCACTAAGGTTCTATGGTAATTCTTGTATCAAGAGAATACATGATTAAGGTATTCACATATGTGGAGTGTGACCAACAAGAAGTATCTTATGATAAGTGGGGGATAAATGATGGTATTCAGTGCTTGGTAGATGACCATACTAGTAATTGTTTTCTTTATATTATCAGTTTGGAGAGAAGTATTTTCGATAAGCCTAAAGATTGGAATGGATTAAGTTAGACATCAGATAGTATTGTTTAAGGCTAGAAATTTTTGATATTATGAAATCTTATAATAGTATAGTTTTTGAAAAAGTAAAACCCGTAGGATGGGAGATAGCCTATCACGTCGGACAAGGATTCAGGAATCGAACCCACAACCGAAGTGAGAAATGCCTTTATTGCCTACCACTAGCCTACAGGAAGACCCTAGTTAGTAGAAATTAGTTTTATTTTTTAAGCAGTATGATATTTGAGGTATAAGTCCATTTTTTAAATCATATATGGTTAATATCAATATAGATGGATTTATGTATATTTAATACCTTTTTCTAACTTTTTTAGGCAGATGGAACAACCTATCATTCTATCGCATGATCTGCTAATACTTCAAGAAAGGAAAATTCAAATTCATTTCATTAAATAAGAGTTGAAGTGGAAATTGTTCATGGAATTACCAATAATGATATTACACCTAAATCAAATATTTATTTATCCTTTTGCAAAAAATCATCAACTTTAGAGACATGATCATGAAAATGATAAACATTGTCCTAGTACACTCATATCTGATGAATTAGATGGTACCTTAGATCACCGCAAATTTATGGGGGTAACCCAGTGATGTGTTAATTTGGGTAACCATAATGTTTCATACTTTAGTTTTCAAAATTATGTTTTAGAATTCCGTTTTAGAATGTGGGTTTCTATGAAAGAAACATTCAAGTAGTAAACCATTTATAACCTCGACGAATTTCGAGGGTGAAATTCATTTTAAGGGTAGTAGAATGTAAAACCTCAAGATTTTATGAGAAATATTATTTTTAATTTCATTGATGTCTTGTGTTGTATGCTACACCAAAATTAGGTTGCGCTATATGCAACAATGTATTATCTTGTATTATACGCAAACACTATTCTTGGTTTGTGTTGCATGCAAGAGCGACCTTCTTCAATAGCGTGTGTTGTAAGCAATACTAAGTTTAACAAAACAACGATATATTTTTATAATATTATTATGAACTAGCCATTATGAATAGTATTAACCATATTTTTTATTTTGTAATATTATCATTCATCTTACACATTTTCAAGATCTTGGTATGAGAACAAAATAAATATTTTAGGTAAAATAAGTTTTTATAATAAAAAAAGATGTTTTGTAACCTTTTGATGGCGCACCCACTTTAAATATAGTTTATGAAATATTTATAAGTTCAATTAGACAAAATAAACATATTCATTTCAATAATGATATAAAAATATAACTTGGATAAATTTTTGACATTATTCTGATAACCATCATATTTTGATTAATATAAAAAATACGCAAAATTTTAATTAAAAACATCTTTTTTTCATCGAGATAATTTATATGGTTAAATTATAATATTTAATGGGTTTAAAGTATAAATAGAATATTTTTTTACCATTTAACATAATTAAACTCATTAGCATTAACTTTACACAGAATTCATAGGTAATAACATTTCAATATTTTGCAACGTTTTAACTTTTAAAACCTGTTTTCTCAACAATGAGATTAATTTTAAATTAAATATTGCCACTTATGTGTTTTGAATTTTGAAAAAATGGATTCCATATTTAGAATCAGTAGGTCGAAATTCTATTAGATGAATAAAAGTCGACCCATATAACCTAATGGTCTTAAAATATTCATTTCATGGACTTTTGACCATGAAAATGATAAAATTATTATTAAAACCAAAGAAAGTGACAACATGTCACTCTCTTATATCTTATAATTGTAATAATTTTAATTTAGTGATAAACCTCATAAAATATAGAATTTAAATAGTATACAGAAATATAATAAAATTATATACATCATGATAATTTATTTTTAATTTTTAGGGATTAAATAATTATCATTAATGATGAAAAAATAGTGATGTAGAAATTATTTTATTGATTGAAATATTAAAGAAATGGTTTTAAAAATATTAAAATAAATATTATATGAACTAATTAATGTTCTCCACAAATTTTATAGATGAATATTACATGTTAGGAGTCTGTTAAATATTTTTTTTTCGAATATATCCTATGTTTGGATTTTATTTAAAATCAAATAAATGAAGAGTGTCAAAATTGACATAATTGTTATTTTATAAAAATAACATATTATAAAATTGCATAAAAATCACAAAAATATTTAAAAATTATAAATTAATATTTATATTTATCTAATATTTCATAAAGCTTCCAATTATGGACAATTCACAACACATAAGTAATTGTTTATAACAATTTAAAATTTAGAATATTATTACCCCAAATAAAATTAAATAGATTAAATGAGGATAAATCAAGCTGATAAGGTTTAAAATAAATTACAAACATGTCTAAATATTATTGGTTGATGAAATTAAAACCCCATATCATATAATATTCAGATTTGAGTCATTTTTGGAGGTTTTTAAGTGGGTTTTGAGTTTATTATAAATTACC
Source organism: Viscum album (assembly GCA_963277665.1). Classification (NCBI taxonomy): domain Eukaryota; kingdom Viridiplantae; phylum Streptophyta; class Magnoliopsida; order Santalales; family Viscaceae; genus Viscum; species Viscum album. The sequence continues at coordinate 1,139,157,029 of OY728159.1, read as the reverse complement.
ATTTTAGAGGTTTCCAAAAGTGCCCCTCTCCTCTCTTATAAAAAGGCACCTCCTTGCTCTCCTCATCACACCATTTTGAGCCTTCAAGCTCGACCAACCCCTTCCAATTTCTCTTTTACACTTCCTTAGAAACATACTATAGGTATTCATCTTCTTCAAAGACAAACTTTAGTGCCCTATGAGGAGGATAAGATGAGGCGCGTCGAAGAAGAGGTAATCTCTTCTACCGATTCTTTCAAGTTTCTCTATTCTTCTACTTACTATTATTTATTTGTTTCATTATAAAGTAATAACTTCAGTATCACACATATACTGATACGTTATTATAAATATGATACAACCCTATTTCACCTTCTATCCATCCTACAGAAAACAAAATCACCGCGTGTGCGTACGTACGGAATACCGTCTCCACACCGTGGTGTAATCTGTTTTCCACCACCACCTTACATGGATGGGTATAATAGTGTAAAGAATAACTATATATGATTATTATATCATGATACTAATTATGATATAATCTATCATCCACTCTAATACCATTCAATAACTATGGGAACAATATCATCACTCGTGCGTACATACGGATTACCGTCTCCACGACGCGATGAGATTCATTCACCTTGTTAACCATTCAAGAATGATTATAAAGTATATATATAATAAATAATAATGAAATATATGACAAAATAATTCTAATGAATTAATATATATATGTGTCATCTACTTACTTCTATTCAATTCAACACAGATACAAAAACAGCGTTCATGTGTTCGTACGGCCTACCGTCTCCATGAACGGTGTATTTATTTCAATCGTATATATTTATATTCTGAATATTTATTATATATAAATCATGTTTTAAATTATGGAATAAATTAAATAAGTTTATATGTAATAATATCAAGAACAAAAATTCCAAACACATATGAAAAATGAAACAATTTTACCCAAAACATTGCTTTGACATAGAATTGACAAAAAACGGGTAATATAATGTCATAAGTGAATAATATATTATATCATAAATATTATTATTGTTTTGTTACAAGTTAATAATATGTCTAAACCCAATATATAGGAGTCTATGACACATATAAAAGAAATTGGACATAAGGTAAGGGATAATTTTGCAATCTCATTTTTATCTGAGATTGTTTATAAGTAAGTATTTACTGAGGTTATATTTATCATCAATTTCCACGTTTTAGGGAAATTTTTTCATAAAGAATTTACTATTATTCCATGTATGTTTAAAGTCATGTTTAACCCTTTTAACTTTTACTATGTAGTTTGGAAGGAATCGTTCTTTTTTTACCATACGAAGTACATTTTAAATTTTCCGGCAAAAGTAGAAGAATAATGTTTTTTGAACTTATATGGCGTAAATGGATTTTTACATTTTCATAACGACTTATTTCAATGAATATTCCTCTACAAAATTTCATTATTATTTTCAACAAAATCATTTTCTTTTAAAATTTCATGGAATTTTGAGAAAATAAAATTATTTTGAAGAAGAAATGATATTTTCATCAAGAATTCATTTCAAGTGTTTTATCAATACTGTCTTCCATCTAAGATGAAATTATTTAGTATGTTTATGTTTCAAGTCAAATGTCTGTATTATTTACAAGGATTTATTTTTCTTATGATGAAATTATATCCATTTGTATTATATGGATTATGTTATGATGGGATGATGTTTATGAAACCCATTTAATTCTTTGGGTTATGATGAATGATTTGTGTTTATTTTGTGGAACACAAAAGAATGATTTCATTATGAGATGGGTGGGACCTATATCTCCCTCCAAATAATTGGGTAAAGATTTATATCTCATGATATAAACATGGCTGGAACGGAAAGTGAATTCGGTTCAGTAATACAGCGCTAGAACGGCAATTAAACCCAGTTCAGTAATGGACCTTGTCCACTATGGTGGTGTTGGCAACAATGCCTTGGCTACAATTGAAATCATATCACTTGATTAATGGTTTTCCATAATTACATGTTTTATTCCCATTATATTTTATCATGATTGATGTTCCTTTATGATCTATACCTTACGTACTGCCAAGATTTATTTCACAACTCATGATTTTGATGTTTAAACTTTATATTCATGTTTTTATGTCAAAATCTATATGGTTTGTTTTATTTTCTCCATGTTTACCCTTACTAAGAATTTGAGCTCACCCTTTATAAGTTTTTATTTCTCGAAGATATAAATAAAGGTTTTAGTTAAGAAAACAAAAGGGGAATATCTTTATGGGACATGTTGAAGATCTTTCGCCATGATTAGACGATTATGTTTTGAGTTTCCAAAGACACTAAACTATTATAGTCCTTGGGTTCATTGTTTGTTATGTATTAAGTTTTCCAAAAAATTAATGTAATGTCCATGTACATCAAGTTAGGGTTTCTACAATATTTATGCATCCAATTAACTATTATAACCATCTATTTAAGAAGGTAAAAAATTGTAATGAACCTGACCCCAGTAATCATGAGACAATGTCTTTATTATTACATTGGCATTAGATACGATGAACCACATCCAAAAGGATCATATAGTTTAGAATACATGGTAAAATAGATACATAAATGATACCCACAATACATTTGAATTCACAAATTATGATTTTTTTTAAGAATATCATTATTCACTCTTGTATATCCTTGAATATCATTCATAGTACAACTCATGGATTCCAAGAAAGGAAAACAATATTGGCAAGATTAAATTATCTGTAAGAGTTATGTAAAGTTGAATCTATCATGACTAAATAATGAATAATAAATAAGGAATAATAAATATGAAAATATAAATATTTAAAAACACATTACATTTAATCAATAACATAAATATTCTAATTAGATAAGGAATAAATAATATGGAAAAATAAAAAACAGAACACACTTGCCATTTCAATAACTTGACAACCATGAATAGATATTTCATAACCAATATGAAAAGGTAAATAACTAAAAACACATTCTATGTATTATAAAAATAAGAATAAAATGAATATATAGAAAATATCATTGTAAAAATATTATGGATAATAATAAATGATTTCTTAATATATGAAATTATTAATTATTGAACATTATGATATCTAACCTCATACTACCAATATCATCAATACATTTCTCAAGATTGTTTCAAAATATAGGTATAAACCTATTTAATGATATATTAATTATTTTTCGTATTATACTTATGAGAAATAAACCAACTAGATGATTTTGAGATGCACCCCTCACTGCTTTTCAAAATCATTCTTTATATACCAACCAGTCAATTAAATTCATAAACAATATGTCTTATAGTAAAATATCTATATTGAGTAAAGAATATGGATTAATTAATTTTTCCCTAGATGAAAAATAACATTAAATATAGAACACCTTATGTATAAATGATATAATATTTTTTTAATATGCATATCCATAATAAATAATATTGATATGTAAGTGAAATGTAATGTTCATTGATCATAGGATAGTGAATATTTCAAGGGAATGTTAATGACTACAAAATTGAATTAAAAAAATTAACTTGAAAACATAAATAGGTAAAAATAATCACAAAAATCTATATAATTAATTAGGATGATATGAATAGAACATATCCTTGGTGGACTATAACTAAAATAAAGTATTGTTATCATTGATGAATAGAAATTCCACACAAATTTAATTCAAAACATTATTGAGTATAATAAAATTATTTCAATTTAAACTATTTTTAAAAGTAAATGTTCAAAAAATTGATTCAAAATAATATTTTAAGATTATAAATTAGTCTTCATAACATTTATTGTCCAGGATTATGGTAAACTTCACACATGATGTACATTTTGAAATAAGGATTTCATTCAGATTTTTGCGAAATGACAAATAGGACTTGTCTAAAGAAAAACATAAGATTCATTTCAAAAAAAATTAAAAAATTCAATAATGCTTAATAATTTCTTTATTAAATAATGTGGATTATTTTAAATACATATATATATATAACATTTTCAGAAAACATTTTTTTGGATGAAAAGTGATTTTTGACCAAAGAGAGAAATAAAGTTGAATTTTATTACAAAACATTTTTTCGTAATTTTATGTAACAAAAAGTGGGAAAATATTTATATTAATTGAAAACATATTTAATAACTATAAGAGAATAAAATAAATGGGTTTTATAATCCAATTATCCAATATTTTTTTCAATGAAAATTCAAGCATAAACAATCTCAATTAAAATGATATTTTGAAATAAACCATCATTGAAATACTAACATTGAAGTGAAAAGTGACCAATTAATTTATTATGTGTATAAAATTTATATCCACATAAAACAATTGGATATAAAACATAATATATTCAAATTTTAGTACACACATAATCTATGAATATTAATGACAATGAAGAAATAATATAACCTAATGAAAAGAAATTGATTTGGGAAATTATTTACCTCTTTGTAACATTAAATTCAAATCCCCTTGAATGAAATAATTCAAATTGAAACATAAAATTAAAAAATATATTAATAAATCAGTATATTACAAATAAAATTGGTAGTATATACACCATACAAAATAATTTAGGTTGATAACATAAAAATATTCCATAATGAAGCGAATTGAGATGAAGTCTCGTACCACTTTTGTCGTATTTTGAATTGTAATCCCACAATAAATAATGACATTTAATTAAACATTAAATTTCATTAAAACAATTATATTCACGATATAACATGTAAATTTTTCAGTATATACACCACCCAAATGAAACAAGTGTTGAATAGCAAATATGTCTCATAAAAATAAAAGAGAGACTAGAAATACCTTACCTCATGCTTCCTTCTGGTTGAATATACATTAACCAAATATATAATGGTTTTTATAATGTTATTAATTTATACCAAAAAGAAAATTCATATTTATAATTTAGTATATAATCATCTTATAACATCTTTTCCCCCGTTTATTAATAATATTTCATTATTTTCATTGTTTCTGTTGTTAATTTACTTTTTTCGCATGCATGTTTTGTAAAGAATATTATAATTGATGAACATATTATATAGTAAAATAATATATTTTATTATTTTAATATTATAAATATCATTTTTCCTTAGAAAAATCATTAGATTCATCATTGATATTTGAACATAGCGAAAGGATCACATCGCTTCATGGGGATGGTTGGCCATACGTACGCATGAGTGACATTATCATTTCATTAATGGGTCAAAGGAAAAATAAGTGAGATATATATATATATATATATTAAATAAAAATTATAATATAATATAAATATCATATATCTCATATATTCACAAAATTTATCCTTATTACCATATATGTAATGTCTATGGGGAAAATGAATCTCATTGCTTCACAAGGAAGTAGTTTGCCTTACACACGAGCGACATTATCTTATTTTAAACGAAATGGAACATAAGAACATATAAATGATATTAAAATTCCATAATTTTAATAATATCATAAATATCATATAAATTTTTTAAATCCATAATTACATCTATCCTTGAATGATGTGATGGAAAATAAATTTCATTAGTTCTCAAGGTGGTAGTCTTCCATATACAAGATCTAAGATTTTTCTTCAATTGTTATGGAATAGGATATAGATATAGGTTATTACCTTAACATAATAATATATAATTATATTGAATTTAATAGGTTAATTATACAATAATTTATTAATACGATTTTATGGAGGTGTAAAAAAATAATATAAAAATGCTTGTTTAGAAATGTTAACTCTTCTTTCGAAAACTTATTTATGTTTGAACAAAAACCATTCCTATAATGGATTTAAGATATAAAAAATTGCTATATGATTTTGGTAGGTTTGAAATGTTGTTTTATGGTCAGTTATTTTCCAAACCAAATGGATTTATATGCGTGAATATAGGAGGAGAATGGGTGGCCATTTACAAGTCGGGGAGAGGACACACATGGATGTTTTAAAAATATTAAATGACACCAACATTCGTATCATTAAAAAATCTGTATAATGGTTAATTATAGAATATTAGAGGTTATAAGGTCAAAATATATCCATAAAATAAGTTTTTAATATTTTTTAGGTTATTTTAACCATTATCGTATTAGTTTTATCTTTTGATAAATTAGTTTTTACCTTCATGGAGGAAATCAAATTTTACTTATTTTACGTTTCACAATGGAATAAATTAAGTAATATTTATTAAATAATATAAATTATTATTATTCTAAATATGGAATCTATTTTTTAAAATTCCACTCATAGTAGTGGTAGAATCCATTCTAAAATAGTACCCCCAGACGTGAAGAAAAAGCGGATTTCCAAAGAGAAAATTCTCATAAGTATAAAAGGCTTTAATATAAAAATTAAAAAATATATTTATTTTCATGACCTTAATTACATAAATTTTAATTTATTTTTGATTAATTTTACTTTAAAACCAATCTAAAATAAAATTTAACTTGGTAAATATTTTAATCTAAATGGAAGTATTCAATAAAAAATCAGTATTTTTTACTATTCATCAAGAATGAATATTTTCAAAAGAATACCAAAAATTCAACCAAATATATTTCTGATATTATTATTTCAAAAATTAATTTCATTTCTAAAAATATATTTTTGTAACTTGGTAATAAAATTAATTATAAATTCTATGTGAAAAATGCAACAAAACCATTTTTTAAAAAATGATTTTTTTCTGAAAACAATTATTTTTAATTTAAATGATTACTATATTATATATAAATAACATATAACCATTATTTTAATAATTTATTTTTACTATTTAGATACACCAATTTAACAACTATGTTTTAATGGTATACTATGTTACGACACATTTAGGCTCAAGGTTTCATGTTCCGCAAGCTATCTAAGAGATTAAATTTAAAGAAATATATGTTGTGGTTTATTTATGTTTGGTGTTTTGTGTCACATAAAATATTAATCATAAATTTATTCTATCAAAATCATGTGTGTTAAAAAAAAATTAATTTTATTTCATCATGGAGTCGGTATTCTTCACATACACATGAGTGAAATTAATATTTTCTAGTGGATGGTACGGAAAGAAATTATATACTAGTTTATCTATAAAGAATCATAATTATGTTATAAATATCAGATATATTAATTAAATATAACTATATACCCTTACATGTGCTGTGGTGAAGAAAAATTAAATACATTTATTCATGGATGCGGTATTCTATATTTATATATGAGTGATATTTTTATTTTCCATATAATGGAAAAGAAGTTGAAAATGGTTGTAATATTAACATAAAATTTTTTATTTGGGGTAAATATTATAATTTATTTATGTCAATATGGTTATAGAATTTTTTTAGGATGTATAAGAAAAAATAAACTCGATAGAGTATTGTAAGAAAAAATAACTCTTTAATGTATAATCTCTATTATAAAATGATATAAGGCTTCTTGGATTGTCTTTTGGGAAGACCAAAAACACTAAACCATGGATAAGGTTATTTGGAAGGTACATTGGATCATAAAGTGTGTGGTGATGTGAGGATATGAGGTTCCCTTTATTAAGTGATATGTGTGGCACTCTTATAAACATTATGATCTTTTAAATATAATACATTTAATTCTCAACAAAAGTGCCTCCAATAGAGACAAATTTATAAAATATGATAATTTAAGGTCTAAATACATTGAACCAAACAAATTTAGAAAACTTTTAGATATATTTAATGCTTTGTCACATCATTTAACACACCAACTCTTTTAACTTTTGTCGTGGTGAGGTGAATATTATCCTGACAACTTATTTTTATTCCCAAAAATTAACATAAATTTATTTCTTCAGATTTATTACTCTAAAAAATAAGGAATCCATTTTAAAATTTTTAAATTCTAAATTTGGTAAAAAAATGTGTTTCATATAAGTATTGAAAATCCTATAAAAATACTTTTGTTGAAAAATAACCTTTTAAGCATTAAAATAATATTATAAAAAATAATGTATAATATCCAGTACTAATAAAATTGTTTATATATGAATAAAATAGTAGAGTTATATGAACATAAAATCAATATAAATCTCAATGTGACCTTTTAATTAATTAATCAACTAAAATGATAAAAAATATTTCTTTTATTAGAATAAATGTGCACTTAGGATGTAAATGTCAAACATGGTTTTATAAACTCATCATTAAATTTTTATTTTATTGATATTACTTCTTAATAACATATTTATAATATAAAAAGGATACATAAATTATTAATTTATTCATATATATTTACTATATTTAAAAATTTATTTTATTTGTAAAAAAAATATCTTTCACCATTCAACAGAAAATCAACTATTTTAGAAAAAAACCTAACAATTTTCCCTAAGATAAATTCCACCTTCTGAACTAAAGAATTGTATCTATTTAATATAATTAAAATTATTAAGTATCTAAATTTTACTTTTAAATATAACCGTGAACTATTTCAATTATAATTCTAAAATAATAGAATATTAATTGGAAAATAGCCTAGGGAATAGTGTTTACCTACAATAGTATGATCTCGGCTCTTAAAAATCCTTCTTCGATACTTTTTTAGTTTCCTATGATGTATAATCATAACATCTATCTATTTTTGTCCACTTTTATTCCAACTTTATTTAACACATCTCATGTCTCTTTTAGGTCTTATAGTTATTCTTATGTAACTTTTACTTCACTGATTTCTTATCATAGAGAGATAGAATTAGTGCCTTCTCACATTTTTTAGCCAACTAATATATCAAATACTACAAATACATAATATCTCATAGATAATTTTGGAAAATGTATATTTTTTTAGGGTATGAAATACTATCACAATAATTTTATTTCAGTTCAAAGGTGTATTATTTTTCATTTTCTTTTAATTTTACATTTTTAATTAGACGTACTAATTAGAGGTCTGTGTGTTCTTGCATCAATGATGTATGGAACCTCCATGAAAATTTAATGGTATAGTATGGAAAAGATAGGAATTTTATTAAAATAAATGTTATATAATATAGAATATTTATGGAGATGCTATTAAAATATAATGATATCATTCTCATGAAACCAAACATAGGAATCCACCTCTGTGATCAAATCAAAGATAACTCAAATTATTAAATATGGGTAAAAACTCACTAAATTCAAATGAAAATTATTATATTATTTATATAAATTAACATTTTCATATAATTTCACTTAAACATTCATGATAAACAAGATGTGATTGTAAGAACCTATGTTTTTTTCGGGCTATTGTTTAGAGGAAAAATTTGATTTTTACATTCTGATACTTTTGAGGGAAAAAATGATCTTTTTTTCATATCAGATGATCTCAGATGGGTTTTCTAACTACTCTGTTGGTTATAGAATATGATGGTTACCCTATGAAAGAATTTTGGTTGAAATATGAGCTGTTTAAATTTTAGCAGAGTAATTTAATTAATATTATTAAATTAAATATTATAAATTAAATATTAATTTATTCATGAATGTTGATTTAGTGATATCTTTTAAACAGAGTGTTTTGTTGATATTTTTTCTTCACCATTGAGTCTGAAATGGGGAGTTAATTCTATGAGATGAATGAACTCGTGTCGGGTGCTGGGGACAGCACATGCCCCTTTTTCCTTTTCTTTATTTTCATTTCTCCTTTTCTTTTTTTCCTTCTGTTCATTCCTCCTCCTTACACATGTCTCTTTTCCTCATCCTTCTCTGTTACCTAAGGGAAAATTGGAGGGGGAGATGTAGCAGGATTTTGAAATCATGAGAGGTATCATTGTAGAGCACTCGACGCGCAAAGTCACCATACAACATCCGTTGACGATGAAATCAATAGAAACTTTGGCAGTTTCCACCCTATTGTAGGACCGTATACGTTTACACCACAAATATGCTTTAAATTGGCTGTTTTATGTTTTTAAACCCTTATATTTCTTTATTGAGGCTTCTGGATACTCGATATGTTGTTTTGGGGGAGAAAATAGGTGTTTCAGGTGATCCGAAGGATTTCCCATAGGGAAACCCAGGTTACACGACATGTGTTGTAGGGGAACACGCCATGTGTTTTTATTGTTCTAGGAAGAAGAGGTTTCCTAAGTACACCCCTTATACTCTGAGTACATGTCATGTGTCCAACCGTGTGAGAAATAACATGGGTTTTTGGTTTTAAAATAATACACGCCATGTATATTGAAGTACACACCATATACTTTTACACAGGCAGACCCCATGTGTTTTGTCCATGTAGTTATACATATCTAGGGTATAAATAAGAGTACATTACTTGTACATTAAAGTACACACTGTGAAATTTTTCTGACTTAGTGTTTTGGGGTATTTTGTTCCCTAAAAGTCAGAATTGGGCATGTGAGTAGTCCATTTGGAGTGTTTTTTCACATAGATCAAAATAGTGTAATCCTACTAAAATTTAGAGGTCATTTAAATGGTGTTTTAGGGTTTTATATATAAATTTAGAGGTTCTTCCTCTGGTTATCAAGTACAGTTTTAACCTAAGAGTGAGACTTGTCATGAGTGAAAGGTTGGGTGTTCATACAAAACTAGTTGAGTCCTTTGATCTGAGATGAGATATTTGAAATCCTCCATGACCTATTCTTTTTAGGGAATACCACTTGTAAGACGTTCCCTCCTATCCTACGAGGCCATGATACCAGATGATTCCAAGGATTCATTGAGGGGTTCCTTTGCTAATGTGATTACCTAGGGAGTCCCTTGTAGGATCTCACTCTTTTTTCATATGATAGGATCCCAACTGTAGGATTCCTATGTTGTTCTATATTCTAGGATCTCATGTAATATTCCTCCATTGCTCTTTGTTAAGGATACCTTATTGCATACCTTCGCTCATGTCTCCCTAGAGGATTTTGAGTAGGATGCCTCATCAGTGCTTGAGTTGAGGGACCCTGTGGGTTCTTGTGGTTTGAATGACCCTTAGTTGTACATTGGGTTTGGGTAGATATGGTGTCTAGGTGTCAACTAGACCTCATGACAAACATTCAAGCCTAATGGGCTTTGGATATAGTGTTGGGTTTGGCATTCAGGACACCCTCACTTGTTTGTTTATATATGGCTTGGTTTTTATAATGAATTAATGGTTACCAAAGGTGCTTCATGGTTGGTGACAGTTGAGTTGTATGCAAGGCATTTTTCTTTTTGTTGGGATTCCCAGGGGTGATATCCTAGGACCCACCTTCTGAGCCATATTATTTTTGATATTTTATTGGTACCCATACGAATTACCTAGGACTTAGTTTTGAGCCTATGTATATATATAGTGATATATATTGTGTTGTGATATCCATATGTTCGTTCTGGTATCCAACTATTGAGACTTACTTGTTTACTTGTATGCCCTGAGTGATACATGGATTCATGTTGTAGGAATTCCTTGGACTAGCTCATTTGGGTGTTTATTTACGTACCCTGAGTTATACATAGATTCATGTTGTAGGATTTCATTGGATGGTCTCAGTGGAAAATTGAATATAATTAATCCCTGGTTTAGTCATGGTTCTAGTTGATGGTTTCCATGAATGGGCTCTTTGGTTGGATGTGGATGTACCCTGGGTGATACATTGATCCAGATGAGGGATGCCTTGGATGGGCTCAGTGGGTAATAGACTTATGTACCCTGAGTGATACTTGGATCCAGTTGAGGGATACCTTGGATGGGCTCAATGGGTTAATGACTCCTATTACTTGAGTGATATTTGTATTCACCTATAATAATTCCTTGGATGGGCTCATAGGTTGGATGTTATATGATCATAATGATCAGGTTTTTCTAGATCAGTTATGGGACACCGGGGGTCTCGCATGGCATCTCACTAGATGTCCAGATAATTTTCTGGGAATCTTACTTCATGGGATTGACCGTCAGTATATTGTATCCTTCCTTATAAGATTGACAATTGATATAAGGTATCCTTATTTATAGGATTGACCTTCAGAATACAGTATCATTGTTTAGTTATTAGAGGTGATTATGAGTGAACCCAGACGTAGGAGAAGCATCCCCCTGTAGTGATGTAGCTCACTCAAAGATATAATTCTGGCATTGGCCAAAGAAGGTACATGTTGATGGGATTGTGGACCCAAATATTGACTTAATGATACACGACTTGAGTGGCATGACAGCCAACTCAATTCCCTTTAATAGGATGTCCATGCGATCAGGCTTATGGAACACTGGATCGACTATTGATGTGGTTTCTTGTTATTTGATTAACATACTCATGAATATTCATAATTATGTATATTTGTATTGGTATGGGAGTATACATGTGTAGATATATAGATATGGACATCCAGGGTTGAACATTCCCAGTTGATAGGGATTACAGACCTTGGGATCGACTGTGGTTTCACGTTTGGTTTACTTATTTTTTGTGTGTGTTCCACCTAGGCTGAGCACGTTGTTGTTGCATACAATATTAGTAGCACAGTTATATGTTTTTTGTTGGGGTGGCCTTCTGATATTATTTCTCATCCTTGAATGTACACCTCAGTGTATGTGTAGACTTTATGTCTAATTTTCAGGATTAGCATGAGTTTCATTATGGATAGGGATGAGAACTGCTGTTTCATGATCGAATGGAGCTACTCGAGTGGTTATATTGACTGGGATAGTGTAGTTTGACAGTGTTTGGAGATCGAGTATGTGACTTGGCTCGAAGTTAGTAGTGGATCAATGTACTTTTACATTAAGTTTCATTTGTAAATTAATCTGTATGGTCGGACCAGTGGGTGACCAGTGTTATATTGTATACATATCTTTTTAAGAGTTTACAGCATTTTACTATTACAACTTTTTTTATTTCAGTTTTTTGTTGCTTCGGAACTCACTTTACTTTCCACTATGTATTATACTTAGTTATTTCTGATACTTTATTACTTTGGAATGTGGGAATAGTCTCCCCACTATCACAACCTAGTCCCTCGCTGATAGTCGGCAGCCTCTAGTGTATAGGGAGGCGTGGTTGAGTCCTTGTGGCGAACCGGCTCAAGCACCGGCTTAGTGGCTGTCGGGTCGAGAAATTACAATGTTGTATCAAACAAATTTTCATTTCCTGGTATTTACTATTTGGGCTATGGTAGACACGAGTATTAGGAATGTGTCATAACATGTGATGTATATCAGTCTAGTGTGTCGAGAACAATTGTTTCAATAAGAAGTCCTAGTTTCCAGGGTTTGGGATTGTTGTTCTAATTTACAATGTTACAGTTGTATATGACTTTCACCTGGAGCAATGCACATGTTGTGTCAGTGTTTTGATTTACTATAGATTTATGTCTCATTGCCATAATTGTGAGGCCAGAGACATATTTTGACTTTTGGTCAGCAAAAGAAAGAGGTGTCTCATGCAACATACTAGGCACATAAGATTCACCACATATAGGCCTTCTAGTGTGTGTTTTTACTAACAACTGAGAAATTTGGGTCTTCTTACACATACTTTACTCTGATGGTAGGTTATATGGATCTACTTTGAGGTGTTTTTTTCAAAAGTTTAGGAATAAGTCCTCATGCACCTCCTATGAAGTGACCCTAGTAGTTTAATATGGAATGTGATTCCTTTTTGTTTATCCTCTAGTTGGTGGTTGTTTCTAAGCCATGTGGTTATCTAGTTGGATTGTTGATTAAGATGTTGATAGATACCTTTATTTTTCTTGTAAATTGGACCTCTTAGGGGTATTTCCATATATGGATACACAATGAGTGTCTATTCTGTTTCTCTCCCTTGTTGGTTGTGAACTCCAAGGAGATATTCCTTTTAAGGATGCTGAAAGAGCATCATGGCCCTTGTAGGGCATGTTTCTCATCTTTGACCCTCATTGGTCATTGTGATGTTTACCCTCTTCTGAGAATATTGGATATTTTGGGATAGGTGGTTCGACCTTGTGACCCATTTGTGAGGATTTTTATTTAGGGCTTGGTAAAAGACCATAAGACCATTGGTTTTGACTCGAACCCTTATAGGTCAATGTCTGTTCTATTCTTGGGAAAACTGTGTGAAGTAGTTTGACCCAAATTTTCTGATGCCTTTTTTGCAAGGATATTTTTTTCACTCGTTTTATGAATGAGGCATGGTAGGTTCTCAAGTTTGTATTATAGGCATGTTGATGTCTTCATCTTTTCATAGAGGCACCACAAGTGTTTTCTTATCGAGACTGACTTCAACAGAAAGAACTATTTGGGATCTTGGATTGGGTGACTAGTGTTTCCCTAGTTGCTAATGTAGTAAGAGTGTGGGTAGACACTCTCTACTTGAAAGATTCAGTTTGTACATGTCAGGTTGTAAAGATATACAATGTTTAAATATGGTATCATTTGATTCTAATCGGTCTGTGGCCGGATACGAGTTGAGGACTGATGTTTTAGGACTTTATGTGGAATTGGATCCAAGAAGATGTGTTGAAATGTCACTCTATGGTAGAGGTGACATTATGAAATTTCGTCTTAGCATGAGATGGTTGACTTGTGCATAAATCTAGGTCAAGTTTGGCAGGATGTGAGCTTGGATCAGAAGTATCTGGACATGCCTTTCTTCAGAATCTTAGTGTACTCCTGTTAGAGATGATCATGCTCTCTCTTGATTCATCTTAAATGTGTTTTCAGAGCTTCGTACCTATTCCAAACTCATTTCTATTTCAAACATTTCTTCACTGTTGAGGAGGTAACCTATTTTGGTTGCACTCAAGGGATGGTGTAAGAAAATCCACATGGTGAGGAGTGAACCATGGTCCGTTTGAGGTTGTTTTTCCTCTTTTTCTTTTAATCTTTGGTGTTTTTAGGTGCTTATGAGCTCAGAGTTTTCTTTTGAGATGATAATAGGGGTATTCATATGGTGGGAAGTACCAGATCAGTCATAGTTAAATGCCTTCCATGTAGAAGATATTTGTTAATGCTTTAATGATGGTTGTTGGATAGTATAGATAACTTGGTTGTGCATATGATCAGGTTGGGAGAATGGTTTCATTTACATTCATTGGGCTTCTCGGGGATGAGAAGGTTTATGGTTAGGATTTTGTAAGAAACTGTGTCTTTTTCGGACTTCCGTTTTCATCAAAAATTTTAATTTTTGCATTTAGATTCTTGTCAGGGGTAAAATGGTATTTCCCCATAGTAAATGATCTCATATAATTTCTTTGGCCCCTCTTTCAGTCCTGGAATAGCGTTTTTACCCTAGGAAGGGAGTTTGGTGGAAATCTAAGGTATTTTAATTTTAGCGGAATGAAATTTTTTTAATATTATTAAATTAAGTATTAATTTATTCACGCAGGTTCATTCAGTGATATATTTTAAATGGAGTGTTTTATTTTGATTATATCTTTGATGTTGATTCTGAAAGGGGTACTTTATCCTATGTAAGGCATAAACTTGTATCGGGCACAGGGGCTGGCCAGAGCCCCTTCTTCTTTTTCTTTTTCTTTTTTCTCCTTTTATTTCTTTCCCTTATCTTCAGTACCTGACCATGATCATGTATCATGTCACTCATTATTCTCTATGACCTAAGTAGAAATGGGTAATGTATATTTAGAGGGATTTGGAAGGCACGAGAGGTACCATGGCAAAGCCCTCAATGCGCTGAGACTACGTACAACCTTCATTGATGGTGAAATCAACCAAATCTTTGGTGATTTCTGTCCAAAGGTAGGCCCATTTACATTTTTTCCATATACCCCCATTAAATTTTTATTTCATGTTTTTAAAATTATTATATTTCTTGATTGTAGCCTCTTGAGGCTCGATCTATTGTTTCATGGGTGAAAATGAGTGTTTCGGGCGATCCGAGGGATTTCCCGTCAAAAAACCCATGTTACATGACGTGTGTTGCAGTGTAACACAAAATGTTTTATTCCTGTTTGGGGAATAAGAAGTTTTCATTAGTATATTCCATTTACTAGGAGTACACGTCATGTGGTGGCATGGTCGTGTGTCCAACCATGTGAGAAATAACATGGGTTTTTGGTTTTTAAAAAATGAACGTCGTGCACTTTGAAGTATATTCCATATACTTTTACATAGGCAGACTCCATGTGTTCTGGCTATTTATATTTACATATAAATGGGGTGGATAAGATTACACTCTATGTACATTAATGTGCATTCCATGTAATTTTTTCATCTTAGAGTTTCGGGGTATTTTGTCCCCTGGAAGTCAGAATTGGGCGTGTGAGTAGTCCATTATAAACATGTTTTCATGTAGATCCCTATTTTGGAATCCTGATAACATTTATAGTTCATCTAAATGGTGTTTTTGGTGTTTCTATATAAATGGTTAGGTTCTTTATCTGGTTATTGAGTTCAGTTTTCACTTGAGAGTGAGACATGGCATGGGTGATAGGTTGGGTGTTCGGGCCAACCTAGTTGAGACCACTGATCTGAGATGAGCTATGAGATATCTTATATGACCTATTCTTTTAATGTTGTCCCCCTTGTGAGATGTTCCCCTCTGGCCTACGAGGCTGTGAGACCAGATGCTTCTAAGGATCCCCTGAGGGATTCCTTTTCTTATGTGCTGACCTAGGGGGTCCCTTGTAAGATCTCTGTCAGGTTTTCCTTTGAGAGGATCCTTATTGTAGGATTATTCTATTGTTATTAATTTGATGATCCCATGTAGGATTCCTCCCTTACACTTTGATATGGATCCCTTTTCTGTTGCCTTTTCTTGTGTTTACCTGGAGGATTCTGAGTAGGATGCATCCTCAGTGATTTCCTTGAGAGAACTAGTGGGTTTCCATGGTTTGATTGACCCTGTGTTGTATATTGGTATTGGGTAGAGATGGTGTTCAGGTGTCACCTTGAACCTTTTCCAAACATTCAATCCTATGGGGTTGTGAATGTATTGTTGGGTTGGGCATTAGGTCCACCCTCACTCGTTTGTTTATAACTGATTTTGTTTTGAAGATGTAGTAGTGGTTACAATAGTTTATTCCTTGTTGGTGGCTATTGATCTTGATTTGAGGCATATTTATTATTTATTGGTATTCCTAGAAGTTCCCTCTTTGGATCTTGCATCTTTTCCAGGTTATTTTTAATATTTTACCGGTACCCAAAATAATTACCTAGTAATTGGATGTTGAGACTATATATATATATTGATATATATTTTGTTGGGATATCTATAGGTTCTTCAGGGTTTCTGAATCTTGAGTCTTACATGTTTACTTTTATTCCTGTAGTGATACATGGACTCCCATTGTAGGAAGGCCTTGGATGGGCTCATTGGTTGTTTATTTAGATACCATAAGATATATGTGGATTCCCATTGTACGAATTCCTTGGACGGGCTTAGTGGACAGATTAATGTAATTAAAACATGACTGAGTCATCGATCCAGTTGTGGGATTCCAAGAACGGGCTGAATGATTGGATATGGTTATACCCATTATGATACATGGATCTAGATAAGGGATGCCTTGGACGGGGTTAATGGGTAGTAGACTTAGGTACCCTGAGTGATACTTTGATCCAGTTGAGGTATGCCTTGGATGGGATCAGTGGGTTTATTACTCCAATGCCTTGAGTGATTTTTGGATTCCCATGTAAGAATTTCTTGGATGGGCTCACAAGATGAATGATTTATGATCGGAATTATTATGTTCTTCGATATCAGTTATGGGACACCAGGGGTGTAGCATGGAATCTCACCAGATGTCTGGATGATTTTCCTAGAATCTTTCATCACATGATTGACCATCAGTATACTGTATCCTTCTTTATAGGATTGACCATCGATATACGGTATCATTATCTATAGGATTGATTTTCTGTATACGGTATCCTTATTTATTGTTTTTTGGTGAGTACGAGTGACCCCAGGTGTATGAAAAGAATCCCCCTATGGTGACTTAGCTCACTCAGAGATAAAATTCTAGTGTTTGCCGAAGAATGTACGTGTTTATGGAATTGTGGACCCAATTATTGACTTAATGATACACAACTTGAGTAGTATGACATCTAGCTCCATGCACTTGTTCAAGATGTCCACGTGATCGGGCTTATGAACCCATGGATCGACTAATGATGTGGTTTCTTTTTATTTGATTTACATACATAGGAATATTCATATTTATGTATATGTGTATATTTATGGGACTATACAAGTTTACATATATATATATATATGGAAATCCATGGTGGAAATTGCCTAGTTGACAGGGTTTACAGACCCTGGTTTTGACTGTGGTTGCACATTTAGTTTACTTCTTTTTGTTTTCTGTTCTTGCTAGGCTGAGCAAGTTGTTTTTTCATATACTTTTAGCAGCACAGTTATAGGTTGCTTGTCGTGGTGGCCTACTAAGATTATTTCTCACCCCTTCATATGAACCTTGGTGTATGTCTAAACCTTATGTCTACTTTTATGATTGAGAATGAGTTACATGGTGGATAGGGCTGAGACCCCGTGTTTCATGATCGAGCAGAGCTACTCAAGTGGTTCTACTGATTGAGCTAGTGTAGTTTGACCGCATCTTGAGATCGGGTACGTGAGTTGGCTCTGAGTTATTAGCAGAGCCAATCACTTTTATTTTCAGTTTCTTTTGTACTTTTATCTGTATGGTCAGACCAGTGGGTGAAAAGTGATGTATTTTATTTCATAGTTGTTTGGTCTTTTACAACATTTTACTATTACAACTTGTACTATTTTAGTTTTTTTACTTTTTCATAATTTTGTTTACTTTGTATAGTGTATGATACTTAGCTATTTTCGTTGTTTTCTTACTATGGAATGACAGAATAGTCTCTCCACTATCGCACCCTAGTCCCTCACTTTGAGTTAGTAGCCTCTGGCGTACTAGGAGGCATGCTTGAGGCCTTATGGCGAACCAGCTCGAATCACTAGTTTAGTGGATTTCGATTTTTTACGTTATAGTGGAAGTTTCATGATAGATGGAATTAGGGTAACCATAGAGAGAATATACACATGAGTTACATGTTGGAAATACCATTAGACTTGTCCGAGAGTTAGAAGGTATATAATCCAAAAAATATTATCTAGTTAGAAACTTGCATGATATGATTTCCAATTTGAATAGAGGTGAGTTTAAGGTATTATTAATATTTAATGGTATTTGATTGAAAATTATCATAATTTGTATTAATAATTAATGTCATTTTTTAAACATTTCTTCTATTGGATTCTTCATAAAAAGAAAAAAACTAGTTAGTTGTGAATTATTTGACACTTTGGGTTGAATGAAGTTTTAGAAAAATGAGAAAAATAATTCATTTTTAAAATTTAAAGAACAAATAACATGAATTGATAGCTTTAGTTGAATTTGATCATTAAAGGGAGTGTTCCCCAAGGAAAATTCTTTTAATTAATTAAAAAATAAGAAAGGAAGGTGTTCAACAAATAATAAGACACAATAAAATATTATATTCATTAATATAAGTTTTTTATATTTTAGTATCTTTTTCAAAACTAAATACAACATTTAGATAGTCAATGTCTTGATCTAGAGTGTGTCGATGATATACAATGCTACAAAATTCACCCAAATGAAATTTTGTGGTAGGTATTAGTTAATGATCATCTGGGGAGAGTTTATTGTTGACCTATAAAGATAATCATGACCAAAATTTATTTGACCTCATTAACGAATTCAAACACCTATAATAGCATAGAGTAGAAAGAGGCGCATATAGAAGTAGTGGAAAAAAAATAAATGGTTATATTGGATTTTGAAAGAAGTATCAGGGTCACCAAGATGTTTATGAAAAATTTGAAACCCTTATCCTCATCACATCCATCAAATATTTTTGTATTTTTTAAATACTTGAACATTGATGATATGCTCCTTACAGGATTATATGGAAATAGTGACGATGGTATTAGTGGTGGTTATGGAAAGAACCTTCTTGGTGGTGATGGTGAGGAATATTTTGATGAATATGATGCTAGTGAGGTTGTTAATAATGAGGGTGATGGAAATGATGACCAAGGCGGTAGTGGAGGTGATCATTGAAATTATTTTTTACAGAATTATTTTTTATCTACTGCACATTTGACATTATTTTCATTAGGAATTGATTAAGGGAGATGGAATAATCTTATTAAAACTCATTGCATATGTAATCATATAAATTTAAATTTGTTATATATTTTAATGTAAGTTATATATTATTTGACTTATTCAAAAAAAATTATTGTAACTGATGCATTAGTTATCTTATGTATTGATTGTTTTGATTATATTATTTGTTGTAATCGTAAAAGAGAATTCTAGACTGTCAAAGCCTAGTGGGAGACGATTACAATTGTAAAAAATATATTGATTTACAACAATGATAAAGGTTTATAAGAAAATTTGGTGTAACAATCTTTGATTGGATTGTAAAAACCATTGGCATATGTATAGATAAGTTTTTCTAAACCCTTGGAATATAAATATATAAGAATGGTTGTTTCAAACCAATGGCATAGAAAAATACCAACATTGGTTTGCCTAATGGTTTAAAAATCCTTTTGAATAGACTATACCAACATTTTTGAATCCTATACTAGTGGTTCAAAACTACTATTATTACCCAAATTCCCAATAGTGTTTCTCTCTCTAGGGTTATCTTGATATGTTTCTAGATTATAATATTTTTTTGGTAAGATATACTTATTTCAGCGGATAAAGGGTACTGTAAGGTCACAAACTAAGTGTATCTAAAAGATCAATAAATTATTTTGGATTTAACATTAAGAATAAGTATAATAATTTTCATGAAATTGTTATTTATTCATGTTAAGTTGATCATAAAACTTTAATCACATGAAATTTGAGTTTAGAATACATGATTTGAATTTAGTTTCTTGTTTATTTATTCACATTTTTTGTGAATATTTTAAAATAAATATTTTACTCAAGTTACATTAGTATATTATTTATTTTACTTTATCAAATCAATATGTTATTCAATATGTGAAATATTTTTTAGAGGATTCATACCAATTTAATTTCCCAATAAATAAATTTTAATAATATTTAAGTAAAGATATATTTATTTAAGACAACATTCATAGATATCCCATAAATATAATAAATATTTATTAATTTTTATTAATTATTGTATAGGTTTCATGGGTTTTATATTTCATGACTACTTAAAATATTAACAATTTTATTATTATTTAAGTGAATATTTATGTGGAAAAATTATTTTGATTAAATTGTAAGAATAAAATACATTTTTATTATTTTTATTCTAACAAAATTAATAAATCGTATAGGTATCATAGGGATGACTTGATATTTTTAATTCAATTATCCACTCATGTATTAGAGAGATAATTAGAGGTAACCCCCCTCCTTCTATAATGATTTAGAGAGTGATAAATATGATATCCTATATTCATATTAAAGAAAAATGATAGAATGTATTCTTATCATCTCCCCTATCACCTAGAGATCAAAACATCATTCGGTGTTTTTTTTCAGAGCACAAGTAAATGAATCTATAGGTATATATGATTGAATTATTTAATGAAACCACATTTTAATATAGTAGTTAAAAAAATTAATTGATAAAAAAACATCAAAATTCAGGTAATTCCACTTAAATTAATAACAAAAATAAATGTGAATGATTTGATATTATAATTTCTCAGTATCATTCATTATGTTTTTCAGATTTTATCATTTGAATAAAATGCAAAAAATAAAAAAATATCTTCAACTTGGTGCTCTTTTTGTGCCCCTGGATCTTGTAACTAGTATCAAAGTGGATTAATATTAATTTATAAATCATTTAAAAAATTATCTAATTTTATGAATTTTTTATTATATATCTCTATGTTTTTATTTTATGTCCAATATTCATGACATCACGTTAATCTAATATTTTATGGATAATAACGAGAAATACACATGAAAATAATTCTCAATGAAATCATATGAAGGTTCCAAGTCACTAGATACACAACCAACTACATGACCTGAAACTCCAGATCACAAGTTGTGTTACAGGTTTACTATATACAAGTTACACCCCATGTATCACATGGGATATTCTGTGGGTCAATATATTGCATCATAAACATAATGCTTATTAGCTACTGGTATGACACCTGACATGTAATTATCATTCACACCCCTCACACATAACATGGATTTTTATATGTTTATGAAACATATATTAATAATGCGTTTTATTGTTGCACATTCCATATAGACTTTTCTCTTTGACAATATATAGATACTCATTGTATATATAGATGTATTCCATGTGGGAGATTCTTGTTGTGTACAATGTGGAAAATGATGTGTTCTATAATCATCACATGTCACATGAAATTTCATATGACATTACATGTTGTGTGATCATTAATTTGTAAAAAGGTATTTAATATTACACAAGTTATAAAAATCGGGTTATAAGTACAGTACATGTTGTGTACATAATTTGATTAAATTGAATTTTATTTATTTAATTTATTTAATAATAATTAATTATGTTCCTTAATTTGACTCAAGTATCTATAATCAGATAAAATATAATAAAAATTTCTAATTTATTTATTAATTAATTTATATTGAAGATAAATAATACAAATTGAATGATGAAAGTTATTATATGTGATTGTAATTGCAAGTTGGGAATGATCATGTTTTTTAAACTTGTGAATGTGTTGGATTTAATTATTTAATTTAATTTTTCTTGAATCATTTATTATTTTATAATAATTATAAAATTAAATATGATTATTGTAAAATAATCCCACCCACCTTTATTATACATATTCTTATATGTCCAATGTTTTTTAAGGTTACCGTAATCCCCTACTATGACAACTCTCATATTTAATATCTTAGAATTTTAGATGAAATTTGAGTTTTATACTTAGAGGATTTATCATTTAGAGAATAAAGTATCAAACTATGGTTTTTATTGATAAAATTCCTTTATACGGTGTTTTAATACCCGAATGATTGCTTAGGATCCAACATTAACCTTTTTTGCTTAGTGGAGAATGATAGTCTTGATAGCCAATTGCAGTGGCATCAGCATCCTAGTAAACATCGACGCCTATATATTAGGGTGGGAAGTAGTTAGGTTTTCAATAAGGTGTCATCATCTACCGGATGATCCTTCACCATATGGTTAATGGTGTGTGTTGGATATGGGTTTAATGGGGGTCTTATTTATATTTGGACCACCATAGCCCATTGATATTTAAACCCTTATCCTAAATGTTTTGGGGGAAATCAGTCATTAACCTCACATATCCACCCACCAATAATTCTTATTAATCTAAGGTGGATCTATATGGGAGCTATTGTTGAATATAGGTTTAATACATTATTCATCATTGATTATTTCACCCTTTTCATTATGTATTGATGAATCGTTATATCATTAATCTTGGATGATCTAGATGGTGTGTTTCAAACACTCTGATACGTTGATATCAAATTCTTATTCGAATACCCATTCACCTAGATGATATTTTTCATTTATTTTTCTTCTTTATAGTACGGATATAGATTCATATTACTATTCTAATATATCGTGATGGAATTGTCTAGGAATTATGGGAATTGGATCGGCACGACTAGAGGATGTCCCATGATGATGAACATGTGTCATTGATAGACGATTTGATAAAGGTATTCCACTTGATGATATATTTATGGGTTTATCATAAATCAAGATAAATTATCCATTATATCATGGAATTTATTTGCTAATTTTTTTAATCATAGAACCAAGACTGTTTCTAGAGTGGATCAAACTCTTTTGAATGACGTTGCAGCTAATTTACATCATTTAGTTGGTTTTAACATATTAATTACAATTTAATTATATAAAATTGGACCTTTTATTATTGCTATGAAATTGTTATTTCTTTCAAAATGAAGTCAGAAATGTGTTGCAGACCTTCCGTGGGTGGTTGGTCGTGGTCTGAGTTGGGTAGTGACATCCAGTAAGTCTTTTAAATAATTTTACTTTTCCCTTGATTGTGAATTATTATAGTATTTTAATTAATAATTATTTAGTTATAATTAATTAATTTGAATTTTTTTTGGTGATAAGAACCTTATAGTGAATATCATAGGCTTAATGGACTTGTATTGACTTGGACTAAGTTGGTTTTATTTTATGGGACTAAATTTGGATCTTTTTGGGAAGGTGGTCCGTTATACCCTACTATATGGGATTACATGAAATTTATGGGTGTGTGATATGAGGTTCACCAGATTGCATGAATGATATTTAATTCATACTTTTTATATGAATAAAAAGGTATACATTTTAATTTATTAACCAAAAAAATAATGTGACAGAAAAAAGTTCCATGATTAATTAGTTAATGAATTTATTATCAGAACTAATTAATTAAAATATGCCTAATTAATTAACTAAGATCTATTGGCCATGTTTGACCTTGTGTTTTATAATTCTTCATGACCACTGGATTTCAAGGCTTGATTGGATTTATATTTCCAAGCTTCATTTTCTATTGATCCTAAGTTGATGTTTGACCACATATTTGCATGTTTGGCCTATGAGATCATTTTGAATCCTTGATCACATGTGTGTGCATGTGTACCCAAGGAGACCATTTTCGTTCCTTGAACATATTTTTAAGTGTGTATAGAACATGAGATCTATTTTTGATACTTGATAACATGAGGTTTAGGTCTCTTTAGTTGTGAGACCTATGCTTGTATTTCTTTCATGTTGGTTATATTGAATACGGTTATTTCTTGATTAGAATGATGTTCGATCAATTACTTGTATCTTTTGTTGTAAGGTTTATTCATCCATCTACTACATTTGATAATATTGGTTATTCCATGTATATTTTTCCACTATAAGGAATGTTTAAAAAATTGGTAGGAAAGCATATAGACTGTCCAATCTAGAGGGATGTGTCAACAATTTTTTGGTCAACTCCGTTAAGGGGATATGTCAGGAGGATGGTTTAAGGTTTATCCATATGGACTATCCATCCCAATAAGGATGTTTCATAAATCTATTTTTTATCTAAATGGACAATATCATTCGACAGTATGTGTCAAACATTCTTTTAGACTGTCTAGTTGAGGGAGGAATTTTTCAAATGTGTATGGATGAAATTCTTATAGAAGAGAGCTGAAGCAAGTACAGTTGTAGTTTGAGGAGGCTTAGTAAGTTCATGTCCACTTTTCATAGGATGTATTACCATATATAATCATTTATGAGGATATTTTATTCTTGATAAGTCTATGCATTCCCTATTGACTTTGTGTTGAGTTCATCACATGCATATACATTTCATTTTACAAGTTTGGTACATGACCAGGTGGGTGGTAACCTACTAAGTTATAATCACACACTTCATGGGAATAAATGGAACATGGTTACCTAAGAATACCTACCTTATTATAGATTATGGTTGGGTGAGGCAAAGGTTTGATCATTTAGTGGGATAACTTATAATTGGTCTATTGATTTGGGGATGATGTGGTTTGGCGTGGGAGAAAAGGACCTTGTAATTTTTTTATTTCTTGTTATGTAAATTATCATAACTTTGGGTTATCAATGACATGTTTCTATTCATGGTTGTTGAATATGATATTTTTTAATTCATAGTTTACTGATATTATATTATTAGGTTTTATCATGCTTTGATTATATTCTATTTACATTTCTAGTTCTAAATTTGTTATTATTTACTCTAATTGAGGGTATAGTCTCCCTATGATTCCACCTTAGACCCTTACAACTAGATAGAAGCCTATTGTGTCTGGATGGTGTGCCAAAGGTCACGTGACATTTCAACTCAGACATGGTGATTAGGTTCAGGATGTTACAAAATGGTATTACAGTACAAGAATCTTTTTGTCCAATTTTTTGGATTTAGTAGATAACAAAAAGATGAATATGTCAGATATTATGATGAAAATATGCTGGGTTCATCACAAACAACATTTATAAGGTAATTTCATGATATCAGGGAATGCAATTTATGTTTTTGTTTTATACAATTATGTTTTTATATATATCACCTTGTGTGAAACACGTGGATTTTGTGGTACCATATTTTATATGAATTTGAATCTTGACCATATTAGAAAGTGGTATCGCAAGAATTATATTGAGTGTGTATGTTTTACAGGGATAATATTCTACTTGTGTGTAATTATAATGATTCATATGAATTTATACTTATAAAACTAGGTCATGTAAGATTCTGTTGTGGTGAACCTAGTCAATGATGATGATGGTGATGATAATGGTGACAACAATGTGTTCACTATATTTTTTTGGTTTAAGTGTTTACTTATTAGTTCCTTTTAGGCATTACATATGTATTAAGAACATTATAAGATTAAACGATGGATTATTTTAGTTAATTAATGTTACCAATATAGTTTATATGTATTTTTTTATATAGAACCCCATTTTATCAAGTTACCTAACCTAGAATCATTGGTTCTATACCTGATTAGTCAAACATCAAATCTTTCATGACATATCTGAAGATATATAACTATATAATGATTTTTGTGTTGAAACCCTTAGTGAACCCTTATTGTGGTTATTTTTAAGACCATTGGGACTGAAATTCATCTTTATTTACTAGAGATTTAGTGTCCCATTTTTTATGAAGGTATCTTGATTGAGGAATTTCCTTATAAAGAGAAATTCATAGTCAATTCCTTTCACATGTGAGTTACATATGAAAGTCATAATGGAAGATCTTGTAAGTTTTCTTGTATCCTAGAGTTTGGATCTCCTTGAGTGAAAGTTCTTGTGAATGAGGTTGTGCTTCGGAGTGATCGAACACATTCAGTTTTGAGGGTAGGAAAAGGGATTTCTGAACCCATTGGTTCAGAATGTAACTCCCACTAAGTTTAGACTAATGATCCTTAGTGGTAAAACCTTGGAGGGTTAGAGCACCGATAGATGATCAAAAAATTACACTGACTCCTATATGACAGGTAGTGTGTGATGAATCTCATAAACAATCAGATTCCCATTTTGAAGAGTATCACTAAGATTTGTTAGATTTAGTGGTGTGGGATCCTTATTGTATAGAAAGATAAAAAGTCATGTGGTTCTAACATAGAAGACTGTGAATTGTGCAGTAATCAATCTATTTTGAAAAACTAGTAGTATTATCATACCTTAATAATAAAATGTTTATGTCTGAATGTTCATCCACAAGGTTTCACATGGTGTCGATTAAATCAGTGGAATTTGGGTGGTGAGTGGGTCATTGGGAATGTTTAGGTACTATTAATGAATATGGAATAGCTAGTTACAGAAGTTCATTGATGTTTTTGTTTAAGGTTTACCCCTTAAGTTAGCAGCTTCTGTGTTTGGAGTAAATCTCATAGGACATGGAAGCTTATAATATATTGTGTTCATAGATGTATAAGTGGAAGGATATGTAATCGAAAATGTATTGGGGTTCCATTATGGGATCAAATACAGTTTGCTTCAAATGTAGATTTCCTAGTTTAGTGTTGTAGAACACATGAGAGGATCATATATATCCATTTCAGAAGTTGTAACCCATTTCTAGGATACTTTAAAATGTTTCCCATAAATAATTTTTTGTTGAATATAGTTTAATTCCTACCAGGTAGATGGTTGTGTGCCTTATATTGTGAAAAAATGTGATTCAGATCATTTCTTTAATGACGTAAAGTGTAGAGCCTTGGGAAAATTGAGAGTGGTTGGATAACCAACCAAATAACTCCTTTGAAGTTTTTTTTTTGAAATTTTTAATGATTTTAAACAAATTTAAAATACCTTTAAGTCTTATTTCATTGTGATTGGTGGTTTCATGAAGTTTTGGTTATTTAAGTTGGTTACCTTTGTAAGAAGTGGGCTAGAAGAGTGTCGATTTTTTCTTCAATGTGAACTTGAATGTGTTGGGTTTGAACCACTTGGAGATCATAATTTTTGAAAAGGAAAAGGTTTATAGAATCATCCAAGGGATTTCTAGAAAGGTTTTTGGGTTCAGGTTCTATTATTCAGGAAAGTCTTGTTAGTTTAGCATGAAACTTGGGATGAGATGATGGTATCAACATAAAACCATGTATTTCATTTGATTGAGTGGGATAGAATTGAATCACACTATAAATTTTATTATAATATCATATTCATGTTCTATATGATTCTTCCTATGGTGGGGAGTGACATGATTCTTTCTAAGGAATTAGTTATAGACATTGTTTCCTGTTGAGTTAGAAGGAGGCAGCGATCGTAGTCTCTAAGTAAGGTTACATGGATGTTTTAAATCGAGATTTTGTTTTTTTAATTAGAGTGACACAATAGAATCATGATGGTAGTTAAATTTAAAATTATGGCCTTATGGAATAGTGTGCATCCTTTAAATTTCATTTCAAATTCATTTATTAAATATAGGGACTTTCATTAAATGAAGATCAAGGAATATTGGGTGGTGGGTTTCATAGGTAGCCACCACTTGTCAAGGTTTATAAGTTTCATAGAGGGGATATTTCAATGAATCATGTCATTGATATATTTTAATTTTGAAGGAAACCTGTGTTTTTTATTAGGTGGAAGGCTTTCTTGGAGAATCAGGTGTCTAGTTGAGGTTCTTATTATTTAAAAACCATTAGATGTTATTTTTACACTTGAATGAAGTGTCAGGATCTGAGTCAAACTTGGGTGTTCATAGTAGATGGTTTGGCCATCCTAGCTACTATTGTATCATTATATTTATTGTATCCCCCATTATCTTACTGCTGGGGTGGGTACTAGGCCAGTTTCTCAACAGGCCTCATTGGCCATCCAGTGAGCCTACATCAGGTGGTCTGTGGGCCATTGGCTATCCAATGGGGAATACTTAGTGGGGGGTTAATAAGGATATTTCTTTATCATTTAACCAATAGATACCCATAAAATTTAACACTGTGTCCCAATATTTTTATGATAAATTGGTTGTGCATATCTCCTCTCCTCCCTCTAAGAACTACCTTGAATCTAGGGTGGATCTAACTGGAAACCGTTAGGTAAAAAGATTTTAATATTTCATTCTTTATCAATCATATCCTCATTATTCCTCATGCAGTGATGGATCATTATGAAATTATTCATGGATGATCCTTTTATTAATTTATAATCCTTGGGATCATTTTATATCTCATTTATATTTCAATACCATTTATTCTTAAAAATCATGTCCATTTATTTGACTTTTTTCTAGACTTTGGATAGAGAATTGGAAGAAAGTTCCACTAGATATTAATGGAATTATCTGAAAAAAATGACACATGGATAGACAAGGTAAGAGGATGTCCCTAGATTATGAAATTATGTCATCGATGAGTGTTTCAATGAATTAATTTCCCTTGATTATCACTTATTTTCTTTTCTGATCATGTTGAGATAAATTGTTCATCATATCTCGGTATTGATTTAGTGGTTTTCATCACCGTAAAATATAGAGTATGCCAGGGGTGGCTCAAACCCCATTCGAAAACATTGAAATTATGGTGTATATTTTGGTTAGTTTTATCCTAATTTTTTAAATTTAATTATACAACATTTTGAATTTAACATTTTGTCCCTTGATAGGTATTTTTACTTGAATGAAGTTGGAAATCTATTCCCAATGTTCTATGAGTGGTTTGTTGTTGTTCCAGCTATGCGGTGATTTCCAATAATCCTTTTTGGTTAGTGTGACTTAACCCTTGATGTTGAGTTCTTATAATCTTCCAAGAAATTATAAATTATATATATATATTTAATTGTTATGATTTGGAATAAGAATAACCTTATGGAAAGTGTTGGAGGTAGAATGGATTTGGATTGACATAGAGGAGGTTATCAGGATTTTCTAGGCTTGAATTCATGTGTGTTTGAGGTTGGTGGTCTTGTGTACTCTACCATATCAGATTATATACTATTTTTGGAATCTGATATAAGGTTATACACATTTGAATAATTATCCATTTTTATGATTTTGAGATGTATAAAATGTAATACAATTTAAATTATTAACAAAAATAATTAAAGAATGAGACCTAGTTCCATTCTTCATTAGTTAATAAATTCCATTAATTAACTAATGAATTAAAATATCACTAGGAAATTATCAAGGATACAAGGGATATGATGGAAATTGTGTGATCATTTATTTTTTTTCCTCTGATGGAATAGTTTTTACTGTTTTCATTTTGCCTATCTGCTTTTACTATTAAGCCTATGTTAAAAAAATTTCACATGTGTGTGTGAGTGTGGCTTATGAGACCATGTTTATTTCCTAATAACATATGTGAGAGTATATATACTATGAGACCATTTTTATTACTTGATCACATGTGTATTATTTTTTTTACCATGGAACCTGTGTTTGAAGTTTGATTACATAAGGTGTGTGTCCACCTCTATGGCATCCGCTTATATTGTTTTCATGTGGGTTTTAATGACTATGATACTTATTTGATTTAAGTGATGTTAGATATATTACTTATATCCTATATTGAATGTTTTGTTCCTATTTCTTCTATAATTGATCATGTAGTTGGATCTATATAGACAATTCCCTTGAGAGGAAGGTTTATAACTTTGACTAGAATGTACAAGGACTATCCCATATAGTAGGATGTGTCAAACATGTTTTGGAATATTCCATAAAGGGGGGATGTGTCATGTGGATTGTTATAGGTTGATCCAAATGAAATATCCCCCTAAGAGGTATGTTTCAAAAATTTAGTTAGTATGTATATGGACTATCCCATCTAGAAGGATGTGTCAAACATTTTTTTGGACTATCTCATTCAGGAAGAGTTGTATCATACATGGATAGTTGGAATTGTTCAGACATGGATTCAAAGTAGTTATGACCAATATTTATGATATCTTGGTAAGCACAGATCCATTTAGCATATGGGTTCTTTTTGTACATGTTCACTGTTGATTATATGTTATGATTGTATTGTTTATGTATTTCTTGTTTACTTTCCTTTGATCATATCGCATGCATGTACACTACATTCTACTGGTTGGGTATAGGACCATGTGGGTGGTACCCTACAGATTTTTGCTCACACTCTACATGGGCATCCATGAAACATGGGTACCCAAGAATACCTCACTTCTTATAGGAACGGTTTTGGTTGATGCCCTGGTTTGATCTTCTTGTGAGATAGCTCACTATGAGTCCAAATACTGAGGTGATGATGTATCTTGGAGTGGGATCATATTCCATTGAATTTTTTTTAATTTCTTTCATATATATATTTTTATTGATGGGTGACTAGTGAAATGTTTATATTTTTTACTATTGAGACTATTGTTTCCATATTTGAACTTTATTGATAGTTTTTTTGGGTTTTAAACTCTCTATGATTATATTTTTTTACATGATCGGTTATTCTTTGTTATTGTTTTCTATCATTGAGGGTATATCCTCACCATGATTCTACATTAGACCCTTATAGTTTGTCTTATATATTTGGATTACGGGGAGGATTTCCTAAGGTCGTGTGGCATTTAGCTGAGACTAGGTGATTCAGGTAGAGTAATTACATATATTACATTTCACTTCCATGTGGATATGAATTTGTAAAAGATGTGGATCCCAATAATAGGATATTTTTCAAGATCCAATAGAAAATGGATTTAAATAAGTAGATAGATAGTAGAATAGTGTGTGATTCCACTCTATCCAAGTTGAGCGTTAAAGATATTTTCCCTCGGTGGATAGGTAGGTTTATCAAAACATGATACACCCACCAGTAGATAAAGCTCATGATCATGTAAAATATTTATTTTTTATTTTTTAAGGGAATAGTTAATTATAATCTTTATTTTATGATTAGTTTATTTATTTTATTTATTATTATTTATAAATTTATGATTATTATTATATAAAATATATTAATGTAAATAATATTTATTTTATTGGATATAGGTATTTATTTTTTTAAGTTATCAAATAAAGTAATTTACAAGTACAAAAATGGTGAAATAGGATATCTCATGCATGTAATTTAAAAAAATTTCAGGAAAGTTATTTTATTAGCCATAGTTAATTATTAGTCTAATTTTTATTTAAAATCCTTGACAATCAGGTAAGAAATTAAAAGAATGTAATTTATACAAAAATTAATAGAATCCTTAAAAATAAAATATTAATACTTTGAACATCTTCCACCACTCGAGTAAGAATAAAACCATAGTTAAAAGTACTCGTCTGTCCGTCAACATCGTACATTTATTTAATATTCAGTTAAAGAAAAAAAATTAGATGAAATAATAAATAAATATCATGAGAATTTCAATTAGTATACTTTTTTTACGAAATGGATTATGATGAACATAATTATATTTATTGTATTTTGTGTAAATATTTCAATGATAAATAAATTTAACATATTTTAATGTTGGTTGGCTATAAAGAGCCAAATAAATAATGATATTAAAGGTATGAGATATAATTATTGTTTATATGACTAGTTTATGAAATTATCACGTTTATATATATTGTGGAATATACTTTCCTATTTTGAAAATGAAGATGAATAATGGGATACTACCCCTAGAAATGTGATAGGTCTAATGATACTTACAGTTCTTAGATTAGAAAATTCAAAGAATATGCCTAATATTTATTTTTTATTTTTTTGCCCATATTTAATATAAATAAGTTAAAAGTGTTGATGGTCAATTGAAGCACTTTCTAATTCATTTTTCTAATTATTATTATATTTTAGTTTTTATTAAAGATGATTGAAAACGATCAAAACTATCCAGAAGAGTGAGAAATGGTCCCCATGGTTTCAATATTAAGATTTCTATATTAAACAGACAATTTCCCTTTGATGATGGAAATATATTTTTTATTTTTTATTTAATAATTATTATGGTAGTGAAGTTTCATGGAAGTACATAAGAAGAGTACACATAGGTTTTAAAATACATTGGAAATTTTTATGAAGAGGTAAGATAAGGTTTGATATATTCTTAAATTCATTTAATTTTTTTCTGATAAATAATAGTGATTGTAGATGAACTATGAATGTTTGAAGAAATTATAATCTAAATTGATGAATTTATTGAATTATATGTTAATGTTTAAAATTTCAAGTGGTATATAATATGTATGGGAACTCTTGAATATGCATTACATTTGACACATTCACACTGATATTATGAAGTATAAAAAATAGTTTATTGTAATGTATCTATGAGAAAGAAAATATATAAGGGTATTCCAATAAATAAATCATTATGTAAGGGTTTACCACGGAAAAAAGTAATATGTATGGGTTTATATATGATAAAGGTATTACGTAAGGGTCTCCCAATGAAAAAATAAATGAATAAGGGTTTCCCAGAATTTTTTGAATTAAAATTGAAAAATAAATTGTGCCACACTATTTTATATAAATTTAAATTTCATAATGCATGAATGTTATAATAGTTTACAAATGTATAGTTATGGTTACTCAAAATATATAGACTTAAAAAAATTTAACATCATCATTGGTATGTACAATGGTTACTCAAGATAAAATATAAAATTTAACAGGATGATATATAAGAGTGACTCTAAAGATTAAAATCATACAAAAAATATTATAAACAAATATTTAGGGGTAAATAGACCTTCTAGGGAGATATGTAAGATAAAAAAATACCTATATAATGGATACCTATTAAAAAATTGAAAGATTACTGGGGATCAAATAATGAAAAAGTTGACATGTTCTTCAAATGATTTAATATCATTATGTTGGTGATTGAGCCTTGATTATACCTGATTAAAAGTTATAATTAAATAATAAGAAATTGGGAAGATCAAGTTGTGATAAATCTGGGGTTAAATATATATATATATATATATAGTTAATTATAAATATCAAAAACAAAATTTTTTTTATGAATACTATCAACTAGTTTATAAGGGAAGATATGTATTTTTGGAATACAAGTTGAGATAGAAAGTATAATATAATGTGATTTTTGGAAGAAAGAAAAATCTGAAATGGTTGAGAAATTGGATGAGAATAATGATTCCATCATAGTTTCAATGATATATAATTTATAAATTAAATATATAGAAATTTTATTCTTAGGATTCATTGAATAAATGATATAAAATAATGAGAAGAAGAAGAATAAGAATATATAGAAATTATAATAGGTATAGTGATAATAAATAATATTTTGTTCTATTGAACATCTTGTGTATCAAAGAAGAAGAAGAAGGGAAAAAGAGAAAGGGGGTCATTAAGGTCTTTCTATTGTATATAAAATTATCATGAAAGGTAGAAGTTATGAAAAAATTAAATATAAGAGAATATTTGAGAATGGTATACGCTATTGTTTCATGTTAATTATCTGTGTGTCAAGAGATTTAATGGGTAATATTGAGTGATAAATACTATTTATCTTAATACTTTATATGTTTTGGACACTGATTATTGAATGTTGGTTGAGATACAAAAGATCGACGTGTAAACGACTATAGTATATTATACTTTGGTTTTCAAAGACTCTGTTTGAGGGGGAGGATCATATATATTGATATAGATACATCTTATAGAATATTGAATATCTTATTTATTGAATAATTTGGATTGGACCCCTTGTACACTATAGGGATCCAATATAAATAAACAAGTTATATGATTATAAACAAGAAGAATCTAGTATAAATAACATGTTATGAGAATTTAAATTATTATTAATATCTTTTATACTTGTATTAACTTGAGTAAATATAGGATATATGAGCCCTAGAAACATCCCAAACAATACAAGGATTAGATACCCACATAAGGGTCAAACATTAGATTTTTTTATGATTATTTTTCTTTATTTATCTATTTTTTAGTACTATTGTGTACTCTTAATTAATAAGAAAATACATACAATGTAGTAATGGAATGTGAATGGCTAATATGAGGGAAAATAAAAAAAATAAAATAATTTGGTAAAATAGGGTTATACTAATTCAAAACCCCACCCTGCCTATCAATGTAAAAGTACAATCCTTATTGGGTAAATCACGTGGTACCCGAGCTAATATATGTTTATTATAATTGGATATAAAACATTTTCCTTGTTTTTTTTCTAAAAATTATGTTAATATCTTAAGAGATAGTTGAGTACCCAATCAAAACTGATATAGATTTTCCTTCTAAAACCAAAATGAAGAAAAAAATAGAATCTAATAAGATTAAAACAAAATTTGTGATGATGAAGGATAAATGTTTCTCTACACTAATATAGGAAATAGAATTGGAAATATATTTTCTACATATGTTGATAATGATCCTCTATAAGAATCGAGTTTTGGATGTAAAAAAAGTGGATACAAATTCACTTATTGAGTTTTACTCTAAAATAAAGGACTACATGAAAAATTATGATATTTATGTCATTATATATACACATAAATTTATCAAGTGGATACAAGATAAAAAATCATATATGAATTTGAAAGATGATTCCTTGTATTAATGAATAGAAAAAATGTTTCTAAAATGAAATGCACTCATCGGTGAGGTTAAAGATATATAATAATACTTACATATCACTGGAAAATTATACACGACTGATGAATTATTATAACCAACTATTGATGAGAATTATGAGGAGAGTAAAATTAGTAAATATAGAATAAATTAATTGGAAAAAAGTCAAACTTTTCATGAATTTCAAATATTCTAAATTGGAAATCAAATCTAAAAAGATAAAATATCATTACAATATGTCAAAATAAATTTAATAGATTCATGAAGATCACATTGAGTGGGTGAATATATAATGAATGGTAGATTATTATTATTTAATGTCAATAAAAATACACTTAACTTTAATTTTATTGAGAAAGAGGGGAAAATAGAACATATATAGGTGAAATAAAATGACACTTCCAAAAATTACAAAACAGGATGTGATAACATGAAATATTCTGATAATATCCTTTATTATATAAAACATTATAATAGTGTAAATGTTATTTTTAAGTAATCTTAGAATATACACTATAATATCATTTTAAAAGGTAACCAATGAGCCAGAAAATTTTTCATGCAGTAATGTTTTTTAATAGCTAGTGTATATTTTAAATAGTCTTTTTGACAACTAAAGGTGGATAAATTTTTTTAAAAATCCAATAATAAATCAAGGGTGGATGTCACTATGTTTAATAAGAATTTATTTTCAAATAAATTCTAAAATATTGTTTATTTGGTCCAAAAATAGAAACATAAAAAATTTGACCATATTACAACTAAAGTGAAAAAACATGGTTTATTAGTCACTATTATTGTTGTGTAAGTGTTGGAAATAAGTACAATTGTTATTGGTATAATTTTTCTAATAATTGATAATATAAAAATGTATTATGGGAGATAAGTTATAAAGATAAAATAAAAACTACTTAGTAGAATAAATGATTATAATAAAAATGGGATTGAATCTATTCATTAAGAACAAATTTTAATTGTTGGAGAAATTTTGTGGACATTGAAACAATGTTAATAATTATGATGTCAAGGGTTCATATGAATCTACCATGAATGATTCAAATGTTGTAATAGTATGAAATACTTAAAGGATGATAAAAAAGGATATAATTCTTCCTTAGAGAGGAAATTAAATAAAGATATTGAGAAAATCACAACTATGAAGAATAAAAATATGAGCTATAGAACATGAATGATATGCTAATACTGTATAAGAATATAATAGATAATGGACCATTACAAATAGGACATGGATATTAGTGTTTATGGAATCAATATGGGGAAAATAATGGAATGAATCCAACAAAGAAACAAATGGAATTGATTTCTGGAAGGCATCCATGATGAAGAGAAAGGGAAGTTTCCTAAAAAGGGTAACTCAATGTTTCATGATAAACTTTGTTAAATATCCGAGAAAGATAATAATGTTACAAAATAATTCATGATTATTTTTCCAAACCAGAAATAAATTTAAAAAAAGATGTTAAAACAATGAAATCATGGATGTGTTATGGTAGCTAAGGAGAAAAAACCTATTACACATAAGTTGAAATCAAAAATAAAAAGAGATATCCATGCTACCAAAGGATATTCATGAATATAAAAAAAGGATATGAAAGAATGTGGAATTATTATAAATAGAGCTTCAAAGAAGATGGTTTTTTTTATAAATAAATCTCAGCATTGTTTCACTTGTTAGAATAAACAGAGGACACATATTATTATTACATCTATAATTTGTATTTTTTCATCTAGGATTTAAATGTTATGCATAAAATAATGTAACTTGATGAAAAATGTGAAACAATTTCATATAATTGAGATATAAATCATTAAATTAATTAAATGGTATCATGATTCCCCCTTATAGGATTTAATGTTATCTCAAAACAACATGCTTGGAGTTCACATTGAAGAAGAAAGTAATTTTGAATAATGGTGGAGTGAATCACCAGAATGGGATTTAAGAATATTCAAAATAAACAAAAAAATCTCCAATTTTGGACAAAACATGGATAATACCATAGTATATATTTGATAAGCATTTTCCCATTATTTCTTTAAGCTGAACCAATTTTTATTGTTATGGGGGTGTTATTGTTGAGTTGTTTTATAAGAAAATTTTCATAAAGGGGAATCATTATTCTTTATTTTAATTCTTTTTATTTTTTGTAAATTTTAGTGCAGGTGGTAAGATTTCTTTTAAATTTTTTTGGATAGCCCCTAGAAATATAAATATAACATGTATCACATTCAAAATAGTTTATCTACGACTTTGAGGATTGATCTAATATCTCTTGTTTTCTACACTAATTATATGTTATGTTGACCAAAAGTTGATTAATTGAGAACTCATTACTTAGAGAAATATGATTCCACTATCCTCTTAGGTGGATCTTCTTTTACTAAGGGAGAGAATATGGATGTTTCAAATCCTGAATGAAACATGATATGATTTGGAATTTCACTAAACTGTGTATTATTGAATGTATTTCCAATGAGAAGCATAATAATATTGACTTGATATTCTAAATGAGTTGAATTTAAATAAAAATTTATAGAATATAAATGTGAATATTGAAGTTCCAAAATTGATTATGATGAGGAAAATTTTATCTATTGTATTTATAGATAATATGATAATGAGGAGAAAACTCATTATATAATGTTGTTGGGTGATGAAGAAGATTCCAATAAATGAGTATATTGAAGGCATGTAAAATATATTGAAGTTTCAATGACTAATTTAAGTGCTACATAACATTGGATATGTTGTTTACGATTTATTCATATGTTGGAAATGAAGTGGAATATTGTGTTACTATCCATAAAAATGGTAATTTTCATCTACAACATAGTTATATTTGATAAAAAGATTAAAGGAATTAGTCATATATATATATATGATCTTTTTTTAACGAGATTTTATTTGAATCGATGATAAGTGTTAATGGTTTATGGAGGCACTATCTAGTGTATATTTTTCCAGATTTTGAGAATTTTGGTTGTGAATGGTGCTAATTTAAAGAGGTCAAATGTGGAAAGAATTTTGAAAAACAATCCCCATGTTATAAATCATGAATGTTGGTGTATTAAATATATAATATCACATTAATGATTGTTACATAAATCTGAGTTTGAATCTATGATTTGCTGAGATAGGAAAGTTTCATGTAAAGATGAAATAAGAGTATACATATTTTATAAGTTGGATTAGTAATTGTTGTCTTGAGAAGGTTTTATATATTTATTGAGTTATTTATGTTTTTTTAAATGACTTGGTGTGAGTAGAGATTCTCTAAGAATATTTGAAGAGGTTTTGTGATAATTTAAAGATGTTATGGAATTTGAGTTAGTGCTGATAATTAGAAAAGAAATGACATACATAAAAGTAATCTGGAATGTTAGTTATTTATGAAAGGATCGATCTAATATTATAACGTATATACAAGAGTTTGTGGTAAGGTATATATTGGAAACTAAATATGTATGTGTTTTCCTATCACAAAGGTAATATGTAAGTGTTTTTCATTAGTAATAAAAACATTGGAGGAATGTCCAATAGTACTGGAAATATGTAATAATTTCCCAGTAGAAAATAAATTATCTAAGGGTTTCCCAAATAGTATCTAATAAAATTTAAAAAATTACTTAAGTCACAAAGAAATATATAAAAGTCAGTTGCTTGTTATGTAAGAGTAATCATGGATTTCATAGTGGTATGAAAGTGTAATCAGTGGGAAAATAATTTACAAAATACTTGAACCACATTTTGATACATAATGGTGTCTCAAGATGATACATAAGAGTAAACATGTGGTTATTTATGGGTGACCAAAAAAATTCAAAATATATGTAATGTATTTTAAGATAATAAATATGGTTAAATTGGCCTTTTGTGGAGATTTTTATGAATAAACAATACTTTTATAAGGATTACCTATTTGGAAAATGAGATATAAATAAAGGTCAAAGTTAGATGATAATTGATATTTGCAACAAAAGATCTAATATCACAATGCATGTCATTGGGCCATTATTCGAATAGACTCAAAGGAATAATCAAAATAAAATAAATAATGACGATATTAGTGTAATGAATCTCATATTTCAAATATTAATATTTAAAATAATTTATAAAAATAAAAATGGAGTATTTTTAGAGAAAATTATCAACTGATTTAGTAGATAATATTGGTGTTTTTGAAATACTAGTTGACATATAAAGTACGATATTAAAAAATCAAGGGGATAATTCCAATGTGATTCAGTTGATAAATTAAATGATAATTGAATTATGATCGTGATTCCAAATATTAT
Source organism: Viscum album (assembly GCA_963277665.1). Classification (NCBI taxonomy): domain Eukaryota; kingdom Viridiplantae; phylum Streptophyta; class Magnoliopsida; order Santalales; family Viscaceae; genus Viscum; species Viscum album. Next base: position 1,139,117,190 of record OY728159.1, on the reverse strand, counting down.
AAAATTTATATACTCAAAATAAGTAAATTATATACACATCATTATATTAATAAAATATAGAATAAGAATATATTGAGATGATATAGGATATAATGAGAGGAACTAATTATGTATTTTATTGTGAATCCATTAAATCAACGAAAATATAACAATACATGTCATGAACCTAGATGGGTCCCCATCCAAACTAGCACATAGCCCTATCCATGGAATGGACCGAAGGGAATTCCATATCCCCACAAAATGGGACAATTTCCCAGGTATCATAAATAATGGTTTGGGAAGGATTTTCTTGAGTTTAGTGACATAGCACAACCAAAAATAATAAATTATCTTAATCTGAAAATTTACGCCAAAAAAGTCTTCACAAAAATTCATAATTGAATTACATAGTTTTAAACCAAACCGATGAAGGATAACACTAAAAAGGGTTAGAAATTCTAACTCAAAAACCACCACACGGCAAGGGGGAATCACCCTCATGCCATATCCATAACACTGCACCATAGAAGGAAGATCACAGCCCAAACTACCATCTGCAAGGACCTTTCCCTTACCTATTTCAAACTTTACCATGTATACATAAACTTAATGGGGTAAGTAGGTTGTGATCCTAAGACCAATAGGATTCCACCCAAGAAAATATTCCATTATATAAACATTATAAGACAAAAATCATACAAGTTTTCATAAAAACATAAATTCTATTAACAATTTTAAAATCGATCCAACTTAAAATAAAAATAGTTTTCAAGAGGGAAACATTAAATAATGAACAATTTTAAAGAAGAAATGGATCCTTTAGAAATTACCTACCAAATAGACCGCATTTTATTGTTAATTACAACATAACCAATTATCCTTAGTCCTGGGAAACAACCCCTAAGAACTAGCTAATAATGGGACACTAGGTACGTTGTATCTCGGTGAGATGTGACATAAGAACTATAATGAACTACATTCTCATGCATAACCCACTAGTAGGGAACACACTCATAACCTAGTGATCTTGAATAAATCATATTATTAAGTTACAGTTTTCATCATCAATCTTGCTATGTGAAACCGGGACAAGGCCACATCTGAATCACTAGACTACTAGTATTATTATTCCCACCAGTATACTCAAGATTAACATTTATGATCAATAAACTTCCATATGTTATAAAATACCATTTTCACATAAAAAAGAACATTTCTAAATCATACACATGCAAAACAGTACCCAAAACATGTTATTCACCCTCAATGTAGTTCATTAAAGCAATAAAAAATTTATAAAATAACTTCAAGAGGTGTGATAATGCTTTGTACACAGAATTCATTCAAAAATCATATTTTAAGGTCAAACTCCCAACAATACCATACCAAACCATAATTTTTATACCTAACACCATTTAATAAATAAATTTCAAGAATCATAAAATAACCTCGACTGATACAACATGGTATAACCATGAAAACCCCCCAATTCCATGTCAAAACACAACATTAAAAGTAAAAACGTAATCAATTCTACCAAACATGTTTTTTTCACCACAAAAAAATAGATGAGAAACATGCTAAATAGGTTAATAAATCAATATAAATTCATCAATGAATGTTTACACATGGAACCACCTACCATGAATGTCAAAAACCCCTATTGTTTTTGAAACTACACCCAAAACATAACCACACCAAAATAAAGGGAAATAGAACACTAATTAAGAAGATTGAAATGTGAAACTCAATATTATTCCTCGGGTATGAGACCCAGGTTCTATAATTTCTCAACATCAAGGAGGGGAGAAACCCTAGTGAAAATTTAGAAGAAAAGACTCACTAACATGAAGAATCATGAAGTTTCCCCACCAAAACCCCCTTCAAAAATGGATTTCAAGGGAGCTTGAGGGATCATGGGGGCCTCTTATGGATGAAATGGTCGAATTGGGGATGAAATGGGTGCATTAGTTTTAATACTAGATTGAAAAATTGGGAATAAAAAAATCATTAATGACTGTGCTATTGTGCATGGTTTGTCCGTATGGTTTAGTAAACTGTGCGGCCTAGCCGTGCGCCTAGTTATGTCAACACAAAATTTTCTATTTCTCAAAAAACCATGGAAGATCCTAGGGGAAAATATAGGATAAGAATATAATATAAAATAACTGAAATAAGGTCACAAATGTGACAATTTTCCCCACCAAAAAACTTTCTGCCCTGGAAAGTCAACTCGAATCTTGACTAGAAAACAAGAATGGGTACACTTGTTCAACCCAGGACTTCTGCTCCCAAGTCTTGTGCACATAATTCACATGCTACCAAAGAACCTAGACCAGTGTAATAGACATTACCAAAAGCACCTTATCTTGGGAATTTGGTCGGTGGTCTCAAAAGGTCTGAAAAACCTCAGTGTTAGCATTCCCTACTTTCCAAAATGATAATGGCCCAAATGAGGGTCAACCTTCAAGAATACCCAATCTCCCAAAGGGAACTCAATGTCTCTATTCCTTTGATTGGAATAAAAAAAAATTCTCAGAGCTATCAATAACTGATGTTTGATCAACTTGACCATCTCATATGTCCCTTACACAAGGATGGTCATAGAGTGACTCAAAAGTATTCATTTGAATAGAGGATGGATAACTGTTTTTATATGAATATTTGACCAATCCCAAATGGACATCCCAATATCCTCCAAAATCCAAAACACATGAATGAAGAATTCCCTCCAGAATCTGATTTACCTTCTTTTTAAAACCATTTTTTTGAGGATCTTATGTCGTTATCATCTTATTTTGTGACCCAAGGCCTTCAGAAGGCCTTCCCAAAACAAAGAGGTAAAACAGGGGGTCTCTATCAAATACAATTACTGACAGTACATTGTTAATCCTTATCACCTCATGAATATACAATCGGCCCAGCTCCTTCAATTAAGCTTTATCATTGATAAGAATGAAGTTGGATGATTTTTTCATACACTCAGTCACTACTCAAATAGTGTTCTTACCCCAAGGTGTATGAGGTAATCCCAAAATGAAATTCACATTGACCTCATCCCACTTCTAGGTATGAATGGGAAATAGATAAAGAAACCCTGAGGGCCATCTATGATCTTCATTTACCTGCTGACATGTATAGAATCATGACACAAAATCAACTATGTATTGTATAATACCTAGCCATAAAAATTTCTTACATTCATTATACTACATTTTGGTTGCTCCAAGATGAACATACCACTGAGATTGAATTCTATACTATATCTGCACCTTCCCCAAAGACAACGTCACCACTGAACATCCCTTGAAGAACAAGTTGTCCTTGGGAGATAAATACCAATCAGAAGACATCTCTTCCCCAACAATAAACTTCATAGATAGATGAAATAGCCCATAAATGGGTTTCTCTAACAGAATCAACTCTAAAATAGAGGGAGTAAACTGAACACTTTCCAAGAACGCACCCCCACTATACTCCTTGGTCTCCACGTGCATCTAAGCAAAGAGCCCCATCAGATTCCACTTGTCACTAGATTACCTCATGGCATGAAATTTTTTTTTCAAGGCATCTGCCACCACATTACCCTTTCATGGGGTATAGAAGATAACAATGTCGAAATCCTAGAAATACTCGATCCAACGTCACTTCCTTAGATGAATATCCATTTTGTAGAAGATGTGGGCTATCCTCTTATGATCATTGTAGACCAAAAACTTCTCCCCTAAGAGGTAGTGATGAAAAGTTATCAAAGAATTCATTACCACTGATAACTCCAGGTCGTGGGTTGGGTAATTCTATTCATGTAGTTGGAGTTGATGAGAGCTATACACCACCATGTGATCACCCTGCCTAAGCACAGACCTGATACCCAAACCTGTAGTGTTACTATAAACCATTTATCCCTTTCCATATTTTGGGAAGATCAAAATGGGGATGATGGTCAACTACTGCCTCAACACCTTAAAGGTTGAATAGCATTCTGGTCCCCATTCAAACTTCACCCCTTTCAAGGTGAGCACGATCATGGGCAAATAAAAATGAGAGAAATCTTGAACCAACCACCTGTAGTAACCTACAAGTATAGGTAAACTCATAATCTTGAAAACATTTTTCTGCTACTCCCATGACATAGCTTCCCTGATCATCCCGGGGTCCATTTAAACCACCTGGTATGAGATTACATGACCCAAAATTATCACTTCCATGATACAAAAAGTGTAGTTGGGAAACTATTCATAATGTTGATGAACCCACAGAGTACCCAACATGATCTGCAGATGATTATCATAATCCTACATAGATCTCAAATAAACAGTGATGTCACCCATCAATACTAAAAAAATGAATCTAGATATTGGTGGAATTCCCTATTAACAAGTTACATAAAAACCAATGGAATTTTGGTCAATCCAAAAGGCATGGCATAATACTCAAAGTATAAGTACCTACTTTGAAAATTCATTTTCAGGATATCATCCTCTCTTACCCTAACGTGTTGGTAACCTCAATGAAAATCTATTTTAGAAAACCACTTTTACACCTTTAGATAATCAAACAAGTCATTAATTTGGGGTAAAGTATACTTGTTCTTGACGGTTACCATATTTATCTTCTATTAATAAATGCACTATTGAAGGGATCTATTATCCTTATTTGCAAAAAAGATAGGAGCGGTCCAAGGAGAGATTCTAGAGTGAAAAAATCCTTTAGATTCCAAATTGTCCAGTAGTATCATAAATTCCCTAAACATAGTGGGGCCCACACGATATGAGGGAAGAGATATCATATGTGTTCCTAGAACCAAAAAATTTGAGAACTCCATGTCCTACTCTAAGGGAAATCCAGAAAAACCATCTGGAAATACCTCTGAAAACTCATCCACCATATGAGGTAATCCAACCCCACAAGCACTACCATCATACTCTAGTGCAAGTGATTATAATTTAAAGAAAAATATTTCCCAAATCTGGGAGTGGAGGTCCTGCACAACCAAACTGACTGTCTTATTACCCATGAAAAACCTGAGGACTCTCATCACATGCCATGAAATTCACCCACCTCCTATAGTAATTTATATGTTCTTGAAAGTGAAATAGCCAATCCATTCCAAATATCATATCGAAAAGGTCTTTATCCAAGACCAAGAGATCCCATTCCATATCATCTCCTAACATAGAAAGAAAACATTACAGGAACTTGAGACCTTGATCCTTCTTCTTACTCAACATCGTCATCAAATCCGTCAAAAATGTTAACAACTCCGTTGGAAAATTCCGAAAATTTACAATACTAGTAGAGATAAAACAAAAAGAAGCAACAATATTAAAGAGAACAACTACAATAAGAGATTCAATAAAAATGGTGCCTCGAACTGTTGAATGCAATTCATATGATCCCACTGTTATCTTGTCCATGAAAAAAATATGTATGTTACCTTCTTGATAATGACCACTCAACTACCGATCTTCCCTAAATTGGATCTTCCTAAAAAGCGATCTGGCCCAAAAACCATGACCACCACACTGAGATCCCATTGACCTGGTTGGCTCCAAATAATCTAACACTCCCATGGAAAGCCACGTTTTCATCCCCACATTGTTACAGGCATGTCACACTACAAAATCACTTCACATGACCCATAACTCTACATCAATAACAAGGACTAGGAGAGGAGGTACATGTAGGTTGGATGTGACCTAACTTCCCACAAGGATGGAACACCACAAACCCTATATAAGAAGCTATAGATGAATAATTCTTGGAAGGATGGCCTAAACTACCACCTCCTTTCTTCCCCTGATCATCTTACTTCATCTTTTTCTCTGAGGAGTTGGCATTTCCCATTTTAGACCTTATTCCAAAAAACCCATAATTTCCTTCCCAATAAATCTTGACAATGGTATCATGATCAAATACATTAGCATAGGTTCACATCTTGAACTATAATACCTAAGAGTAGATTTCTAGTTTCGTCCCCTTCTTGAACTTTTGATCTTTCATAGATTCATTAGAAACATTGTCCGATACATACCACACTAGCTTACCAGAATAGTAAGATATTAAATCACTGACCAATCTCCTTAGTAAAGATCCATAAACTCCCTAGATAAGACATAGGCTAGGACCATAGGAAAATTCTACTTGTTGAAGATGGTCTTGAAATCCTTCCAGATCTTTTGCACATTCGTCCTAGCCTGAAGCACTGATTCCCATCATCTTTGACTGGGACCTTCTAGAAAATATGGGGTGTATTTCACTCTAACCTAATTAGGTGTGTCAAATATCTCGAACATTTTCTCGATATTCTTAATCCGGTCCTCTACTTCCTAGAGTTCTATTTTACCTTTGAATGTATGAGGCTTGTTCTGGAGAAACTCATGGGATTTATCCTTCCTAAAACAAGACTCATCTTCTCTAGCTGGAGTAGGAGCTGGACCCACTCTCTTACCCAGATCCTGGATAGCCCAAAACATATCTTTTACCAACCTCTAATCAAGCGGTTAGGGATAACTCTCTCTAGCTTCCTCTCATGGGTTCATGGGATCTTTCTGGGGAGGCATGTTGCTACAAAAATCAACAGTCACAAAAGAAATCATTAGTGTAACAATTATGATAATTTTCATCCATAAAATCAAATATAAATAAATGAAACTCATAAACACAATAAAAGAAACAAATAATTCAACCCCACCCAATATCTACGTGCGGTCTGTAGCCCGCATGTCCCACCTATAAGAGAAGTCAAACAAAAATCCCAACATCCAATGGTGACTCGAGGTCTGCCCTGACATGTTCAGGGTAGGTACCCTACTCACATCCCGAACTCCGATCCTCGATAGTCCTATACATTATCTAACTAGAATCATCCCAAATAATATGATCCAGAGAGATTAACCATGATCTGAGACCATTTTTCACAAACCAAGCCAGGTCACCATCCAAAATGGCACCCTACGTGGTCCATGTAAATTCCCAAAGGGTCTTCCCCATCCCCATGCGCTACAACAAGTGCTCAGTTATCATAAATAAATGTTTGTAAATGATTTACCCAAGTTTAGAAACATAAAAAACCCCAACAATAATTAATTAACCGAATCAGAAAAGTTACAACAAAAAAGTCACAAAAAAATTAAAATTGATTTATATAGTTATGAACAAAACCCAAGTGGTATACCACTAAAAATGAGCACCAACTCTGACACAAAAAACCACCCCATGGTAAAGGGGGATCACCCTCAATCCATTTCCACAACACCAAACCATGGAATAAATATTACAACCCTAACCTCCATCTACAAGGACCATTTCCTTACCTATGTCAAACATTATAAATTCTAATTACACCCAAAGGTGTGAGTAGGGTGAAATATTAAGCCTAATCTTATGACACACATGAAATTTTTCCATGCTATAAACATCATAAGGCAAAAAACATGGATGTTTTTATAAACAATAAATGTTATTAACAATTTTAAAATTGATGAAACATTAAATAAAAAAACTTTTCAAGAGGGAAACATTAAAGAATTAAAAAATTTCAAGAATACACACAAACTGCTAAAATTACAAACGAAAAACACTGTATACCAATGGTGTGTATAATATAACCAATTTCCACCAGTCATGATAAATACCCATAGGAACTAGTTAACAATGTAACACTAGGTGCATTTTATATCGGTGAAATGTGGTATAGGAACCACAAAAAACTATGTTCTAGTGCATTAGACACTAGTCAGAAACACACCCATAACCTATTGGTATCAAATAAATAATCATTATTTTCTTAGTGTCTTCATCGTCGATATTGATAACTGAAACTGGGACAAGGCCACTTCTAAATCAATGGCATATTAGTCCTAGTCCTCCCACATAGATACCCGAGCATCCCATTTGTGCTCAATCATGTTATAAATATTATAAAATACCACTGGCACATCAAAATTCCATTTCTAAATCATAATCACACAAAAATTACCACAATCATGTTCCTCATCCTCAATGTAGTTCATTAAACACAATAAAATTTTTATAAAATAACTTTAAAAGGTGTTACAAGGCTTTTCACAAATAATTAATTCAAAAATCCTTTTTAAAGGAAAAATTCCAAATAATAAAATACCAAAACAGAATTGGTAGCCCTAAAATCATTTAATAGGTCCATTTCAAGAATCATAAAATAACTCCAAATGATAAAACATGGACTAAACATGAAAAACACGCAATTCCATGTCAAAATGAACCATTAAAATTAATGACATAATCAATGCTTCCAAAAATGGTTTTTTCACTAGAAAATATAGATGAATAAACTTATAAATAGGTAAATAAAGAAAGATAAAATAATAAAATAATTTTTACACAAAGAACCACCTACCATGAATGTCAAAAACCCATAAAATTTGTGTGAAACTTTACCCACACCACAACCATACCACAGGCAAGTGAAAATAAACCCCAATCAAGAAGATTGAACCGATAAAATCAATATTAAACCCTAGGGATAAAACCCTAGATGATGTAATTTTATAAATTCAAGAAGGAGGGAAGAAACCATATATAGAAGGATGAAAAACAAATAAAGACTCTCTTACTTGAAGAATCTTGATGTTTACCCCTCAAAAAACCCCTTCTAAAATGGGTTCCAATGGATATTGAGGGATATTGGTAGAATTATACAGCTAAAATGTTCTAATTGGATAAGAAAGGGGTGATTTTTTTTAGTTACATAAGGTAAAATGAGAATAAAAATAATTAATGACCTTGTTTTTTTAATGGGTTGTTTGCACGGTTTAGTAAACAGTGCAGCCTAACCTTGCGCCCAGTTATGTCCACCCAAAAATTTATCTTTATCTCCAAAATTCATGGTGGATTCTTGGGGAAAAATACATTCCTCTAATACAAGATAAAATACATGAAAATAAGGACACATAAGTGACAATACAAGAAGAAGAAAGAGGTTTGTGTGGTTTTCCAACTACATACACAATTTTAATCAAAGGAAGGAGAAAAGAAATAAGAAAGTACGAGATAAATAATAAGGAAGGTTGAAAGTAATGATAATTATTCATGACCATTGTTTTTGGACTTTAATGAAGTTGATAGAATTTTCAAGAACATTGATCCTAACATCCCATCAGTTCATGACATTCTAGATCTTATAGATTTAGCTTGATCTCGAATGGAGAGACTAATTTGAATGTGATTTTAATATAGTTTCCTTTGGTTTTTGAATGGCGTGATTAATTAATAAGATCATACATATTGATAGAAAACAATCCTAAATAATATTTAAGATATTTCTCATCGAGCCTGTTAGGTGGAAAAATTATACAACTGTAGGAGGCGGTATAATTATATTAATCAGAAGAATATATTACATCAAGAGCTAGTATAAAGAATATCTTAACAGATAGTTAATGGATTTTAAGAGATATCTTGTTTGTATTTACATTAATAACATTGCTCATATCTAGGTGTTAGACACATATAAAATATATCAAGAAGTATATACCCACATTGGAATCAAAACACAGAAAAATATCATGTACTGTTTATCTTGATTTCTTTATTTTTATTAAATTTGGTGTTTTGTATCAATAATTCAGAAGAAGGTTCATTCCTATACACATGTTCATGATTTTGAATACGAAGAAGAAAATTTAACAATATAAAAAAAAATAGGGAAACACTAATTTAAAACCCATTCCATAGGGATTGAATGCTCTTTCTCGGGTATATCACTTGATTTCATTTAGTTAAAAGTGTTAAGGAAATACAAGTACAGTATTTTAGGATTGGGGAGTCCACTAAACAATTAAATAACTATTGTTTAATGTTGTTGGTAATAATAAATGCTACATAAAAACCTTTAAATAACATGAGAAGACCTCGGTATGGGTTGTGAGAAGGGAAATATGGATCCTTCCTTCTATAATATCATTCATACTAGAAATTTTGAATTCAATGGTGAAGGATATCCAAGTTTAATAAAATAATAGGATTAAAAAGTAAATAATTAATTAAGTATTTCATAATTAGTTATTAAGATAAAGAAATAAACTAATTTTCTAGTATAAAATTGAATTAAATCCAATGAATTAGTGACCATTGAGATTGATATTGGATTATTAAAATATCATTACAATTATAAACTCTAACAAGCTGTACGGATATTTATGAATTATACTATTATAATACTAGAAGTTTTATGTACTATAATACCTATTACCTATCAAATTTTACCATGATACAAGTGATTATAATATGGATTTAGACCAAAAACATGTGGATAATATCTAATATATAAAATTAATTAATCTTTCATCAATAAATAGTGAGATATAAAACATAATAATGATAATAGTACATTTTCCATATTATATCATCTCAGGTAATTATACTATGGGAGAGTATAACATGAATGTTATGAGATTTACAACACCCAATTTACATGAATGATTCTATGGGGTGTTCATAATGTACATCATATACACAAAAATATCAGGTATATTGATCTCCTTGAATGTTTAGGATTTTTTAATAGATAGAGTTGTTCATAGATTTTATTACCTCATCCTTTATGTCCATATACACTAGCGTTATAGTTAATTTCAAAATTAATAATATTGCTAATTCATTAAAAATATCATAACGATGATTAACCGAGTAGATAGAGAAATGAAAAAAATAAAAAACCTAAGTTCTTATTGTGAATAAAAGGAAAGGAAAGGAAAACATCCTATTGAATCATCTAATCCAAACGAACATTTTCATGATCTTTAAAAAAAATTTAAGAACTAGAAATAATATATTGATTAGGAAGCTATTTTTTATTATGGAAATAAGGGACATGGGAAGAAAACATACCCTATCATAAGGAAGTAAGGGGAAGTTTTAGGTACATTTTATATCAAATCTAATATTTCCATTTCTAATAATTTGGTATTAGATAATTCTTATGGTTTATACCTTTTTATCCAAATAAAATGGCCAAGTGATTATGAAATACTATTAAATATTTCGTAGATCTTATTTATGAAAATTATATAGGATTAGTTACACTAGATATAGCTAATATCATCACACATTACTAACTAGAATTATCTTGTTTTATTGAAGTATTATTATCATCATATTTTATCCAAAAATAGTATTTATGTGTCTTGTTTAAACATTAGTAGTTCTCATTTAATTTTTGAAAATAAAAATATATATCCTTTTATAAAGATAATATATGGTATGGTATGATAGATCTAAATAACGGTATTACATACTAGACGTTGAAAAACTAGTACTTGACATTTTTTATGAATTCAAATCACATTAATTGTATTATTACTAGTTTTGAAATTAATAAATTAATCTTATAAAACAAATTCATTAAAATAAATTATATAAAAAATTTATTTACACTAAATTGAGTTAAACCCCTTAGATATATGTCATGATTGTTTATAAAGAAACATTATAAAATAATCTTTCACTTAAAAAAGTGTAAGAGATTGAGTGATTCTATAATAAGTTTTCATATATATATATATATATGTATATATTTTCTAACCGAGGATAGAGGTGAATTATCTTAATTTTTTACTTTTATATATGATTTTAGTAGATAGAGTTTAGTCTACATAATTATTTATAACTCTAATTCTAGTGATAAATTTAAGGAATACATTAATGAATTATATAATAATCATGGTAAGATGATAATGAAACTTCACACATATATCAGTAGAGAATATGTTAATGAACAATTCAATGATTATTTAAAGCATCCTAAGATAGTATCTCATCTCACATTATCTTATAATCCTCAGTGGAATGGTGATATTGAAAATATGAATCACAACATGTTAGATATGGTGGGATAAAAATATGAGACATGAAAATATTTCATTCTCCTTTTTGGGAATATATAATAAAATCAGTGGCATACACAATGAAATAGGTGCCAACTAATGTGGAAAATGTGATGCCATTTGAGTTATATTATATGAAGGATTATATTATGTAATATATTAATATATGGGTATTTGAAAAAAGTATTAATGGTAATCTTGGAAAGAAACTTGTATCATTAGGCACAAATTGATCTTTATGTAATATCTTAAAGAGATAAGATGGTATTATTAATATGATTTCTGGGACAACAAAATAATCAATGTAAGGAATTACATGTTTTCAGAAAGGTAGTTCATTATTAAAGGATATAGTGGGATAAAGATTGAATTTGATTAATTTTAGTGTCTAGATAAACATGAGTTGGAATAAGAAAATATTTTTTATGATATATTGGAAAAAGTTATTCCAAAAACACAAAACTTATATAGAATAAATAGAAAATTCAGAGATATAGGGAGATATGGATTTCCTATAATTGAGGAAGGTGACACATTTTTTATTAAGAATGGTGAACCCATGTCTTATAAAGAATTAGTAAATATATGAGAGTATACTAATTACAATGAATATATGAATTCTAAAACATATTTTATTTACCAAAAATATGTTTCATTTTTTTAAAATCATCTAGTTTTTTGTAAAACCAGTAGCATGGAAATGGGTATTCAAGATGAAACTAGAAAATTATGGTAAAATTACTACTTACAAATAATGATTAGTTGTTAAAGGTTTCAAGAAACATCAAGTAATTAATTAAGATAAAATGATTCCACCCATTTCAAATATAAAATCCATTATTTTTCTTTCTACCAATGTAACATACCATTTTTATGTAATTATAATGGTGGATATAAATACTTATTTTATAAATGGAAAACATGTAAAATATGTCTATATGAAAAAACTAGAATTTTTATTTACACCAAAAGAATAAAATAAGTTTAGAACCTATAAAAATAAATGTATGGATTTTGTATAGAATATATATCATAGAATATTTTTGTTTATGAGGTTTTAAGAGAATTTGGTTTCATAAAAAACACAATTGTGACATGGAACAATAAAAAAAAGTAATGAAAGTGTTATTATTTCCATAATTACATATGATAATGATAAATTATTATGGGTAAATAATATATGGGTCTTATAGTTAATTAAGACATGGTTATATAGATGTTTCTCTGTGAATGGCTCAGGTGAAGTGGCCTATATATAAGGAATTATTATCTACATTGATTGATCTAAGTGGAAGCTTGGACAAAGTTATATTATATATATAGATAACATTTTAAAAATGTATAATATATAACAATCCAAAATAGGATTTTTTTTTCTTGTCTCACATGGAATCTATCTCTCCATGAAGATATTTCCACAGATAAAAGATGTAAGAGAAATAATGAACATAATTACTTAGGCTTCAATGATTGGGTAAATCATGCATGTTATATTATGTACTAGAATTGATATTTATTAATATTTGATCATGGTTAGAATATATTAATAATATATTGGAGATCCAAATTACATAAATGAAAAAATATATATTTATTCAGTTTAAAAAAGTATAAATTATGTGATCCTATTATATAGAGGATATAAGAATGTATGAGGGATACAAACATCTAGATTATAAACATATAAATTTAATATAAAAATCATATTAAGATATTTTTTTCATTAATAGAGGAAAATGAGATGGAGGTTAAAAAATTTCTGGTTTTGAATTCTATACAAGAATTATAGTATAATGCAACTTTTGATGCAACTAAAGAAGTGGTCCAGATATGAATTTTTCTTTAGAAGCTTTTTGTTGTACCTAGTAGTTCATATCATAAAACATTGTATTGTGATAATACTGTAGTATTTTTTTCAATATAAATAATCTATGTTAGATGAACTGATACATGATATTCATCAGAAGTACCATATCTTGAAGGATTTTAGTCAAATACATTAAGTTTCACTAAGAAAATTTTCCAATAAATATAATGTGGAATATACATTGACTAAATATTTAACATGGATAAACAATTAATTTCGTTTTTCAGATAGTAGGTTGTGTGTTGATAGAATTTAACTCTAGAGAATGTGGGAGTCTATTGAAGTTAGTGTCCAAGAAACAACATATTTTTCACTTCATGTTACCAAAACATGTTAATTCTTCTCACATAGTGATTGTTATATTTTATAATATTAATTTATACTTTTCTTATAAAAATTAAAAAATCAAATAGTTATAATAGTTTCCAATTATAATTAGAACCTAAAGATTAAATGATAAAATTATTAAAATAATATGAATTATAATCTATATGTCTTAATATTATAGAGCAGAAATGATATTGGATTATGTAGTGTTTAGGGATTATAATCATTGATACTACTCCTCAAGAGTTCATATCTCCAAGATGGGAGATCAAGACGAAGAACATGTTAATATGAATTCAACATGTTTTATGTGTCGTTGGATATTCCTATCTATGAGAATTTGTAGAGGTCTTTTGACATGACATTGTTAATAATGTGTATCAAGAATAACATATATTGTTGTACAAATAAATTTCATGATATCATATTCTCTCAGTGAGGTAGCGTACATTGGGTTTATCATAAGTTATATGGAATTAATTGAATGTATAATAAAGGATTTGTCCCTTATGAGTTAATTGCATAAGATATCTTTGGCCCTTAAATCAATATTGAAGTGTCTATCCAAGAATGCATGCCCATGGTAGTTTATAGAAAATTTCATTTTTTAATCAAAGAAAGTTAAATCAAATATTTAGGGTTATGATTCAATTATGCATATTACTTGATGGTATATCGGTTGAATAATGGATTAAATTACATGATATTGTTTGTAGGAAGTATTTTGTTTTTTAAATGATAACAAGTTTCACTATGAGTTCCTTTGTATGTTTCAAGATAATAATAATGGACATTAAGTATATTATACCTATAACAATTGAGAAAGGGTCACAGAGAGTCACAAACTATGTTTATTCATAAGATCATTAAATTCTGTAAAATTTAAATGTATGAACCAAATTAATATTGGTTATCCGAATTAAATTTATTCGAGTTAAGTTTATTGTTAAAATATTAACATGAAATATTAGATTTTTAAATATTTGAGTTGAATTTAACCCCTTATTTACTTATATATTATTTATAATGAGGAGATTTCAAATATTTTACAATTTATTTAGTAATTAATGAATATATATTTTTCATGTTTAGGGAATAATGTAAAATAAATTTATTATTCATGTTATTTAAATGTGTGTGTGTGTGTGTCTATATTCAAATGTTAACTAAATGTAATATTCATTTAATTTTATCGATTATGTATTTTTGTCAAGGTTTGATAATTTTATGAGAGGATTCAAATAGATTTAATGATCAAATAAATATATTTTGAAATAATTTAAATAAACATTTTTCTATTTATGAAATGATATTTAAATATGACATGTCAATATAAAACAATAATAGTTATTTAACTATTATTTAATATACAGGTGGCATGGTTTTTATATTTCTTTTCATCATAAAATATAATTTTTATTCTATTATATAAGAGGTAAATAACATCAAATATATATTAAAATTAAATTAGAATAATACAGTTTATTGAATTTATTTTAATGTTAACCTAAATTATAAATCCAGTAGGTATCATGGTGATAACATGATGTTTTATAGTTAATTCACCTCTCTGGTTATATATAAAGAAGTATATAGTATCCTCAGTCTCCTATCATGTTTTAGAGATAGATAAATAAGTGGTCATATGTTTTGACCAATGGTGGATGATGTAAATAACTTATTCATAAATCACTAAAACCTAAAATATCAAGAATGAAATTCTGAGCATCATGTTGTACATGTTGATACATCTAGAGGGATCATCAATTGATTTTTTTTATTTCAATCACAACATAATTGATTCACAAAAACTATGAATTTACCAAGAGTAACGATAGTATTTGAGGTAATTCAATTTAAATTAATTATAAAATAAATATATAATCTATTTTATTTTAAATTTTGGTTATTATTCTTTATCATATTTAGATTCCATTTTTTAATTTGTTGCCAAAAAATGGCCTTTTACTTGATGCTTCCATTTTGTCCATGGAACCTTCATGTATTCCTAGTCTTGAGACAACCTCATATCATGTGTATTATAAATGTTATAAATAAATATAAATTAAAATAAATAACAATGAAAACCCTCTTTGACCTTATATTAAATCAAATTTAAAAATCGTTATTAACGTTATTTTTGTCCATAAAAACCCAAATTTAGATATAGGAGGATAACTGGAGATTTCAAAGCTTTTTGAACCCATTATTCATGGATAACATTAAGAAAATCCAATGTGGATGTACATTTTAAGGTGAAATAAGCTAAAAATATCTTTAAATTACAATATTTCTATAATTTAAACATTAAATCTCACTAAAAATTTCATCATCTGAAGAATTTAATGTTTATTTTTTTAAGGATAAGAAACTGATGAAATTTATTTTACAATACTTGTGAAAATTTATCCTTAAATAAGAAACACCAGACTCATTCTATACTTCTCATTAGTATTAGTAATTATCACAACATAGAAAATGGAAACATAATAAAGGGGGGAGCTTAAATGATTAGAAACGGTAAATTTAAGTAATAATAATCAAAATTCAAAAGTGTTCATAAGATGAAGAAATGGGTATAATCAAGATACAAAATAAATTTATACCCAAAAAATCATAGATCATAAATAATGTCATATTTCATTTCATAACATAAAAATCCACCCTTAAAATTAATCATATCATAAAAAAAGATAATAATTACATAATTTTAGAACCATGAGTCAATAAACATGATCTATGAGAGCCTAAAATTTTCTTAATAAAAACCATAAGACATCAGTATATACATTTGTATAGGGAACATAATATTCATGATCCAAACCATCATTTCACTCCCTTATGAGAAACTAAAATGTGCTTTTAAATAAATTTTCATGAAATATAAATAATTAACTAATTCATTGGTGGGTGATATATGACCCCACCCATTGTTAAACCTTAATTTTTGTTGATCCATGTAAAATAAATCCTTCATCATATCATAAAGAACAAATGGAAAGAGGATGGGTTTCATTCATCACATCATAAAGAAAACATGGAAAAAAATGTTTTTCATAATGTTCTCAAATGGAATTATACAAAAAAATAATTCATAATTCCATCAATAATCATAACATGATAAACTAAGAAAAAATTAATGGGTATCCAAATATATTATTCAATATTCTGTTTAAATACCCTTAAAAAGTAATAAGCCATGTTTTATTTAAATTGTACATATAAAATTTATATGGTTAATTTGATTATTTCCCAAAAAATTGACATAAAGTATCTAGGTGATCTCACTTCAATAAAAGAAATGAAAAATAGGGTATTCACAAAGGAAAGTCATTGGAACAAAAGTTATGAATACTCATAGTGGATGGTTAAGAAAGAAATAGATAGATAAAGATCATATCTTTGACAGAAAAATATCATTATATAAATCATATTTAGAAAAAAATTCATGGAATAAGTTTAATAATATCTTTCCTCAGGAAAAGGATAGGTCAAATGACAACAATTAATATTAAAAACACTTTTTATGATTTTTAGGAAAATAACTTTGGAAATAAGTAGTATCGTCGATCCTTTGAAATAATTTTAAAGAAATATTATATAAATATTATTATAAAACTATTTTCTTTCATAGAACATTTAAACATATAGGTAATTATTTATATAAAATGATAAATTTCTTTAAAATACAATATCTCATCTAAAATGTTAAGATTATATACTTTTCACCCTTTGGTGAAAAGTTTTCTTATGTAAAACACTAAAAATTTATTTAAAACATTTTAATGATTTAAATTAGTTGATGGTGAACATAATAAATTTTTTAGGTAAAGATAAGGATACTAAAACATGAATCCAGATAACATGGACATGAAAAAAGGGGGTTCTTTATCGAGAAGAATATATAGATATGGTTTCCTTAAAACGAGAAAATAATTTCTCAAGGGGGGAATTTAAATAGTGATAAGAGATATAAAACCCCAATTAATAATCAGATAATTATTAAATAATGTAAGGTTTTATAAATATATAGAATAAAAATTCCTTCAATAAATTATATTTCAAAAATAGTCCTGAAATGAAATTGAGATTAAAGAAGAACCCCTTACGGTAATGGTAATATAAGAATCCAAAAAAAATAAGAGGTTTACCATGAAATAAAAATAAAAATATCAAGAAAAAAATATGATATATATTATACTTGAATTTAATAGGGTATATAATCCATCAAATAAAAACAAATGATGGTCCAAAATATCAGAAAAGTCTCATAGAGTTGAAAATAGAGACAAATAAACACTTTTAACCTTGATATCCTTTCAATCAAAATCCATAAAAAGAAAAAATTGAAAATGGATTTTCATGTCCCATGAATTGAATTAATATGTTAAAATTAAATAATTATTTATCAATCACACCATATAAGAAAATATCATGGTGCATATTAAAAATTATGTCTCGATAAAATAAATCTGGGAAAAACAAACACTTATATTAATTCTTGACTTCCAAAAATGTGATTGAATATCTATATATAAAAATAAATATCTTAATATCTTATTTCATAAACATTATAATATCTATAACCATTTTTAAACATTATTTTTAAGTATTCTCTTCATGTATATTAGTTTGTAATTATCTATTTTCAATATTAGGTGTGAATAATCTTGATCATTTAAAACTAATTTTGTGATAATAGTGATGCTCTTTTTTATTTTCAAAAATTTAATCATTACAAGACTATAAAAATTATTTTAAATTATTATTTATAATTATTTATATTATTATAGTTTGATGATATGTTAGTTTT
Source organism: Viscum album (assembly GCA_963277665.1). Taxonomy (NCBI): domain Eukaryota; kingdom Viridiplantae; phylum Streptophyta; class Magnoliopsida; order Santalales; family Viscaceae; genus Viscum; species Viscum album. The sequence goes on along the minus strand of OY728159.1, from coordinate 1,139,098,334 downwards.
GGTTACGACCATTAAATATGAAAATGTTGATAAGCTTGTTTCGGTGATTTTAATGAACAATCAATGTTTTCTTAATTAATTAGTTTAATATTAATTTTAACTATACAAAGACAATATTTAGTTCTTAATATAATATAGTGTTAGTCTCTATTTTTTCATAGTCATATATGATATTAATCTATAAAATTGTGTAATAAGGTTTTTAGATCGACCCAAACATGAACATGCCAAAATTAATGGATCATTATGATTTTGAAAACATTTTATTTTTTGAATAATATAATTATTAACATGTAATAAATATATTATTTATATAATATTAAGGTTATTAATTAAATTTCAATGTTTTAAAAAATAAAATAAATAAACTATTTGTAAAATGATATACATTACGTCAAGGAAGAGGCAGTACACCCAAAACACATTTAACATTTTCATTTATCAAATAATTGGAGGGAAAGAATAAAGATTTTATTTTTTCAATTTATAAAAAAAATATTATATATATTTAATTCATGAATTTCAACCGTATAGTTTATGTGGTTAAAAAATGAAAGTAGACACTTCAGGGTGGTGGTAGTTTTCACAATGTGTAAATGCTTGATTCGGTTCTCTCTACAGATTAGAAGAAAGGTGGACAATAGATATTCCCTAAAAATAATAAAACGAATTATAATAACAATTTCAATTTTAATTTTATATGAATTAGAAAATTAGGTTTTGGAATGTAATAAAAATAATAATTTATGAAAGAAAGTACTCACATTAAGGATATAAGCTTACCCTTGGAAGGATCCTTGGAAATCGATTTCTTAAGACAATTTTTTACCATATGATTAATTAAAATTAATATGATTAAAGCTTAATTAAAAAGTAAATGGTTTCATTAGAAAATATAATTCTATGATTGGTCTTGAAGGGGTAGTGAGAGGCCCCATTTATAAGTTGTGAGAATGAGATTTTTTAAATATATTCACTTAATATAAAGTTAGAAGAAGTTAAACATGTAAGTTGATAAAAATGTGGACAATAATTTAGTTTTAAATGAAATAGGGTTGATAATACCTCAAATATTCATTTTTATATATTTTTTAACATGTTTTTAAGTCCTCTACTCTTAGAATTTTGACTTTCACCTTTTTATTGTTTTATGATTTTAACTACATTTTACCTTAGTAAGTCATCTTTTATGAAAAAAAATTAAAATGGACCAAAGTAAAATATTTGGACCAATGGATTCAATATATAAAATACATTTTTTATACCATATATATGTTTTAAAAAACTCAATTTTAACATTAGCTCAAGAAGCATGTAAAAACTCATTTTTAGACAAAGTAAATTTTTATACTTATAATTTATGCATTGGATATAATTATGAATTTTATTATTTTCATTATATATATTAGTTTATTATAAAAAAAATGTGGCCTGAAAATAAAGAAAAAACCAAAAAAATTTAAAAAAATACTTAATTAAAAGAAAAGACAAAAAACAGATTCTATTAGAAAATATTTCTTAATTCCTCTAAATTGTAAAAATTGGTTTCCAAATTAACCCTATAATTTTTAAAATTTATATTTATACTTATTAAATAAATAGTTGTTATATTAATGTTAAATATTGAAAAAATTGGATTTCCACAATTCTCTTAAAAATCAACTATTTTACAAAAAATCACAAAAACATTATCCTAATATAGTATTTTTATAATAAATCGATAAATGATGTTAATTTTGTAAAATTAAATAACAATAAATTTATAATTAACCTTGAAAAATAATAAAAATATAATGGTATTTGATTCAATTGGAAAATAACATTTTTTAAAAATAACCATTTTTATACTTAGTTCATATCAATTAATATTTAGATTATTGTTATATTATTCAAATTTAAAATATTTATATAATTCATTTATTTTATTTAAATATTCCATAAAAAATACATTTTTTTATGAAAAACATTTTTATGGATAATATTTTCACCTTCATATTATAAATGCATTAGTAAATAAACAACCTTTTTCTTTAAATGTAAAAATTAAAAACGTATAAAATACATATTATAAATAAACTATTACATCAATAATTACATGTTTATGCCATTATAATTTCTAGTTGAATATCCCCTAGAATCACTATGTATGATCTCATCATATTGTAAGCTCTAGTGGTAGAATCAGTAGGAGATTCTACTAACATGAATCTTGGTGAAATTTCTGTAAGCATGAACTTGTCTCATATATAATTTTTCCCATAAAATAATTGATGATGTTTGGATTGGGATCGTTCTAATTTATATGAAAGTAAATCTATTACCTTTCAATGATCAGACAAATTATATGATGACCTATTTCTTTTTAGACATATTTTTACGTGATTTTCTATATAAACATCCATTAATTACAACGCAAATATCATGAATCCTAGTCACTTTAGAAGAGTATGATAATAATAATAAAACAAAACTTGAACGAGGAATTTATTTAACTTTCTTTAGTGAGATCCTAAATCTATTTGAGCTCCGAAAACTACAAAGCATAACCTAGAGAATACATATAAAATTGGGTGATATAGAAATCCCAGTAAGGGAATAAACATGATAAAGAAACATAAATTGTGAGTCAATGATATAATATTATATCATAAAATAGAAGGCACGTTATTAATCACAAAGAACCATAACATAAATTACATTGTATCATAATATCATGGTAACATAAGAAATGTGACAGCAATATATAACATGACAAGAAAAAAATTCAAAGCAAACCACCTAAACAATATAACATGGTGTAAAAATTCCCATAATGAAATATTTTTAAACCCTAATCCCATACATAACATCTCATTAGTTTAAAACATTACCTTATTCATTATAGAACTTTCTTAGAAAAGCCATCATATAATTTATATTGGGTTCACCCAGTGCTATCTTGGCAAACCCATTATGACCAGTTCATAATTTATGTGTTCTAGAAAAAGAAATAAATCATAATGATTGACATTAATATTCCATATGGAAATAAAATAGCTTTCATAATCTTCTCTCATATAAAAATAAGAATAAATATCATATGGAAGTAATTTGAGAGATTATTATAATGCATGTATTTCCCCATCAAAGTAACGGATAATAATCTTGGTATATATGTGAGATACATATATTCATAATTTAGAAAAAATATAAAACATCAAATATTTTCACAATTGATAAAAATTTCTTTAAAATATTCCATGGAATAATTCTTGAGAAAATGAAAATTTCACTTTCAAAACAGTTCCTTAAAATGAAAATAAATCGAAAATATTATAGAAATTGTTTTTTTAAAAAGAAACCACGGAAACTTATAAATTGAACATTAGAGATTTTAGTGGTCGTGATAGTGGTTAATTTCGTACATTCCATATAAATTAAAAAAACCTTCCTTTCACACTATTGTAAAAAGGTTAAAAAGGGTCTTGTTCAGAAAACTACAAGAATATTACTTTTAAAGTCAATTTTTAAAATACAAATATGATTAACAATTTCTATAATAGAAATTTTTTAGAATGTAAAAAATATGAAAATATTTTTTGAAAAAACTGGATATGAGAGAAAAAAAATTTTTGATCAAAGAGATCAATAAAGTCATTTTTTCAAAAAAGAAACAATTATTTTTAGTTACAAAGAGAGTAAAATTGGAAATATTATAAGAAAATATCATTAGTAATAATTTAACAGTAAAATTAAATCATTTTGTTATAAAATTATCATATAATTTCCAATAATTTAAATTCTAGTACAGGTAATCTTGATTAAAATGAGATTACAATATAAACCCTAAATGTTCTGGTAAATTTTGAATCATTAATACCATGAATTAATATAATGAATTACAATGTAAAATATTATAAATTAAGAATAAATAAATATATAACATGTAAATGTGTAGTATATACACCATAAAAAATAAATTATGTGTATAAAAGAACATACATCTCAAACAAGGATGTTTTGAGATAGAAACTCTTACCTTGAAAAAAATCATCATGTGAGCTACTTAACATTCACAATAATAAACATATGTTAATTATTTATTTTCATAAGAACCTTTTTCATGTGTATTAATCCATTTGTTTTATTTTTACCATGCCATATTCAATTACTTAACCAATTAATTTCACATCGAACATTTTGATGATAAACATCTCATATGTTGAATATCACTATGGTAAGTTGAATATGGTCAAACCGATTATAAATTAATCATATAAATAAATTTAATAATTACATAATTATTGTTTTTATGCATAAATTATAATTTTCAAACCAACCATTAAATGTGGTTATCAAAAATGAACTACGTAAAGTATGGGTGATTTCCTGTCAGTTGACAACGCTTCACATGAATTCATCTTCTGATGATTATTTTCTCATAAGATGATTTTAAGTTTATGATACCAAAAAACTAGAGAATAATTAAACATTTTGTACTCTTGTGGGTGGATTTTTGAACCTATGGGATGCTCATAGTAAAGTTCACTATGAGGGTTTGTTGTCTTCCAAGTTGGATCTAGTTTACAGGACATGGTGGCGTCTCATGGGTGTAGATTAGCTCATTTCCAACTAGTAGGTGGCCCCAAAATTAAGAAAACCATACATACTATGAAGTACCAATTCTATGATAATTTACCCTCAGGTCGATGGATCGCCAAGAATCCCCACAGATTAGACCTTAAATATAACATAGATGTCTCTTTCGACATTGGTATAATGTAGGGAGGTTGTGTTGTTCAAGATGTTAGTGGATTGGCTCTTATTTATTTTAATGCTTCCTTTTTATGTTAATATTATCTAATGGTGGATTCTAGGGTGATGATATTGGGTTTGGACTAATGTATTAGCAATAATATTGTCCTCACAGTGGTTGAAACTGATTCTAAAACCCTCTAGAATGCTTTTCAAGGGAAAGGTAGTGCTTCTTGGAACATCACTTATTTTATTTGTAAATTAATGAGTCTTATAAAATTGGTGTGTAAAACCTTTATATACTGCATTTAAATAATAATTTTTTGAGTTTCTTTCTTCCAGGGCTTCTTAAAGTGCGATGGTTACTTTCTTTTCTAATTCGGGCTTGTTACCATCTGAAGGAGCCAACCTGGTCCAAGGGGATGCCCTTAGGCTACACTATTTCTGACCCTCTTAGATTTTTATTTCTTTTTTATATGTTTTTTTAGGTTTAATTATTTTGTTTTATTATATTATCTATTTCTATAAATTAATGTAAAATTAATAATTGTATTAAAAATGAACTATTTTATATTCATAGAGACGATAGGTCGTACATACGCCTGACTAACATTTTCATTTTTCAATAATCATGACGAAAATAAGGTAAGTGTTATTTTTTCATTTTTTTAATATCATTATATCATAAATATAATATTATATCATTAAATACACTTATATATACCTTCCATTTTATTCCGTAATGAAAACAAATCACATCACTTTGTAGGGAGGTAGTCCACTATACACATGAACGATGTTATCATTCATTAAATGGAAGGTAAGGTATGATATTTTATTAAATATTTCATTTTAGAAATGATAAATATTTAATTAATATAATTTATAAATATAAAATTAATCCCTAGAGCCTTCACTGTAGAGTGTATGTGAAAATGTAATCACATCACTCCGTAAAGTGGTAGTCTACCGTACAGAAGAGAAATGTTATCATATTATATAAGGAATGGAATGTAATTAGTAGTATGTGATATTATAATAGAAATGTATAATTATATCAAAAATATAATATGTACACCATAAATACATCATTGTATCTAGTTTTAGGTATAGGTGATGGAAAACAAATTTTTTCGACTCATGAGGTGGTATTTCGTCGTAATCACATTAAATGGATTTGTTTCCCATTTGAGTTAAGAGGAGATAGATACAGTTTATACTGTTAGAATAAAAAATATAATTATATTGAAGATAATATTTTTATTATATTATAATGGTTTATAAATATTTTAAAGAGGTTGAATAATAATTAAAAAAAATTATCGGTTAAGAATGATACCTCTTTTGCAGACAACATCTTTAAGTTTCCATTAAAATCCATCCATGGTTCGATTTGTGATCAACAAATTCCACTAGGATTATGGAGGGAAGTAAACACGTTATTTGGGAAGGTATTTTCCAAATAAATGGGTATTGTAAGTGTTTAATGAAGAGGATATGGGTGGAAGTTTATAAGTAGAAGACACATTTTGACATTTTGAAAACAAAAGAAACACCCATGTTTTTCATAAGACAAAATAATATGAAATGGACTATGTTAAAAAATAGTATATATAAGGTCAAAATATGACCAAAAAATATATTTCGGCACAACTCTACGAACTGTAGGAAAATTATGAAGTAGAAAATAGGTTTCCATACATAACCATTTTTCAGTCTTAAACATAATTTCCAATGTTCTTTTTATACACTCAGGAACAACTCATATCAACTAAGGGACTTATTAAACTATTAAAATCAACTAATTTTTTTTAAAATATATATATATGTATAATAAAAATAATTTAAAACCTTTTTATCTAATTTACAAGGAAGTTTTCAACATTTAAATATCCAATTCCAATTATTTAAAGTGTCTCCAATGCCTATGATTTTCTAGAATCACTTTAGCATATTCAACCCTTTATTGAAAAAATATTCATAACTATATACACCAACCATTATGCTATATTATCCATGTATGATTTATCCATAATTTTTCTATATTTTTTCAATACTTTGAACAATTTTAATCTACTTAAGAATAAAAATATAATATGTGCAACACCATTTCAGTAGTCAACTTCTTTAAACATTATTGTAATATGTTGTAGATACTGAAACATTTATCCAACATCACTTTTCACTATTCCATGAAGACTAGCTAAAACTATCATTGGATTTAAGGGTTACTGACTAAGAATCATATTTATTTTTTTTATTCTTTTACCAATATAAAAAGTTATCATTCTTATTATTTTAATAGAAGCTTCAATCTCTTTTTCCCATTAATATATAGATTTCATTAACCTTGTATTTTTTGTTTGGAATCATACTCATTCATCCAACTTCTCCTATACATACATATTATCCTTCCTAGTGAAAAGAATATTTTGGCACTTCACCATTCAGATATCCTACAATCATATTTGATAAGATTGGTAATTTTTTTCAACCAAATATAATAAAGGATTATTTATATGATAATGAGTGTATTTTTGGATGAAATTTAATTCTTGGGCCACTAAATGGATATAAAATTTGGAAAATTATTTTTTATGGGATAAATTTTTATAAAACTTCATATTAAATGAATATAAAAGATTATAATCCTCAGATAAAAAAACATTTTGTAGATAATTGAATCATCACAGGGAACTAACTTGAGAGAGAATTTGATAAGAAAAAACTAAATGGTAATAATTTCTGTCATTTCTATGTTTTTTTTCTTACTTCCTTTTGATATTTAGATATATTTATCCTATGATTTCTCCTTAGATTTTTCATGGTGTGTGGGTGTCGAAAGTCCTCAGAATTAATATATTAAAAATATTAATATATAATAAATCATTCACATGCATATATTCATTTTAAGGTTTTTCCCATTGTTTGGGACCTCAGTTGGGAAATACGAGACCATGGATGTTTCCAGAACATGTGGTCTACCCTAATCCTGACATAATGTTGGTCAGTGTCAGGAGTTTGGTAGAAATTGACCATTGGTAGGAGAGATAAATAAGTTAAGGTATTTAATTAATTAATTTATATAATTAAATAACCCTCCCCTCTCATTTTCCATCCCACTCATGGGATAAAGTTATAGGGTTTCCCCTAACATGATGGACAGAATTAGAAGAAGAGGTATCACTAGAATACATCCATGAGGGATATCCTAATGGAATCGAGATACAAATCCCTTTATGTGTTGCTCTGGACTTGATGTTTCAGAATTTATGTTATGAGGTAATAGGTTTTAGAAATTTTATGTCCCAATCCCTATATATGTGTCATTTAATGGTTTTTAATCCTTTTTATGAATGTTAAAGACACCCTCGGTGTTAATTTGTGATTAATTGGGGGAAAATATAGGGTTTTTAGAGGTTCTTGTGGATTTCCAATTTTAAAATCCCAATCACATAATGTGTTGTACAAAACCATACACCTCGTGTTATTCCCATTGGGGATCGTATGACTTTTGAGGTATATACATTGTGTACTCTAATTACACATTGTGTAGTGGGACTTTTCCATGTGGTTGTGTACATGGGAAGACACCCCATGTTAAGAGGACCTGACCATATAGATGTACACAACCAGACCCGTGATGTACACGGGAAAAATCGACATACATATTGGTGGGTATATTTACATATGCATGGGATGATGTACATGGGATGAGGACGATGGACTTGGTATCATGCTTTCCAAGATAGTACACACCATGTACTAAATATACAAAAAGTATAAGACCACATGGCCATCTAGGCCATGTGAGGGTGAGGACATGCCCATGTGTGTAGGAGAGGTTACATGTTGTGTACTCCTGATACATATTTTGTATACAAATATGGAAATCCAATCCATCTATAAGTACGGAAACACTCGGGTTTCCTTTTAAGGTCACATGTCATGTGACACAATGTTCATTTTGTTTACTTTACTTGTACATGTAGATTATTGTAAGGGGATAGGTCCAGGGATCACCCTCTTGAGACACATCATATTCTCTATGATGAAATTCCATGTACACTACTCAATGAATTATTCCTCATATATCTCCTTTTTCGAGACTCATATTTGGGACCATGTGTAGCCTCTCTTGAGTAGCTTTCCACATATAATGAAAAGGTGGCCTTTATTTTTTCCACAGAGGTATGACACATGGTTTTATTAGCATGTAACTTCTATATGAAATGACTCTCCGATGGTTGTGATTGGGTTCGATCTATAGAGAGGTTTTATAGTTGGAAACATCCCCTCCCCTTATCACACTAGGGTTCATCCCCCACCCCACAGACTCTTTACATTGATATAAGTGATCACATGTGTTCCCTTTATTATTATCTATCTGGGTGTTTTCCCTCCTATCATAATAGGGTAATTTTTATCTCTCATACTCTATGAGGATTTAGTATATAATCTTTTCAATCCATTGTGCAGGTTCCCCTTATAAGACTAGAGTAAGAATACCTCCTTGAGGTCTAGGTTTTATATCATAATTCCCATACTCTACTAATCCATGTGTGGTTTTAGGAATATTCATGACCAATATACATGAGTTTATGATCAACTTATTAGAGGTTTGTTCCATATAATGTACATAATAACCAATGGCCCTATGTTTGATCCTCTATCTGTGTATGAAAAAATTATAAATTCTAGTGTGAACTTCATCATGATAGAGACTATATGAGTGTGTCCGGTCATATGAGTACCATCAGTGATAGAAAGACTCATGGAGTGATTTCTCCTAGATGAGTGTTTCTATAGACCGTATAGTATAATCCTAGATCGACAGTATGATTCTGACCTTACCATGAGACTTTATCTCTACCATGATCATATATGGATTATTATATTATCGTTATGCCTAACATTCTGATTGAAAAGTATTTTTTTGTTGAGCTAACCACTCTCTTTTGATGCTCTATGTTTGGTGATTATGGGGAGCCTTTTAGGTATGTATATACTCATCCAATCAAAGACCGTGAACACATGTATTGTGTATTATATAGATGATAGGTTAATCAATAATGATATTGTAAGACCTGGTATTGGGGGAGCATATTGGCTCTTGAAACTGTCTTTGACTAGTGGTCATCCATAGGGATGGTGATCGAGTCTCCCTTTAGTATTTTCCCATACCAGGTGTTGTCAGTTTGAGTTGCCCTATATATTTATGGTTGGGCATGTAATAATTCTTGGGTCCTATGGCACTCAAACACCACACCAACTCTGAGGAAAAATTATATATATATATATATATATATTTATATTTCTAAAGTATGTAACTAAAAAAAGTAAAGGCATACATTCTTCACACTTTTTGTTATGTTTTCCCTAAAATCATGACAGATACAAAATTTTGGGGACATTGAGACCATATCCCATTCTCATGTTCCCAGAAGCTCTCATATAGGCACCCAAGCTTCGAAAACACTTGATAATGTGAATCATATGTCAACATAGGATCCTCTCCTATAGGTCCTACATCACCATTGAGTACTCCAAGAAGGTGGATCCTTCCTTCATGTTCATCTCCCCATAATTAGTTACATGAAATGGGTTATGGACATATCTCCTCAACTATAATATACATAATATTACATGAACTCATACAAACTATAGGGTCAAGGTTAAGTGGTAAGAAACCTCTCAAACCATTTCTAATATGTATAAAAGTCTAATAAACCTCAAGGGTAGATTTCTTCCCCCATCCACACCAACCACACCTCCATAATTCTATTTCAGGGGAGACTCTCTAGAAAAATGGTTTCCCTACCTGATCACCAATGGCCTAAATAGAGATATCTCTCTAATATATGTATAACACAATGATGACCTGTAGGGTCTCCGATACAAATCATTGATGGGTTCCATGTAGATAATAAAGGTCGAGATATCAGAATCATCCAAGGTCAAGTGATATTCCCAGTTTCATCAAAAGTCTGACACATTGGATCTCAGTATAGCCACCAAAACCTACATAGTTCATTCATTTTACTCATTCTTATGGGGGTGAAACATAGTGATAATGTGTAATTGGGTCCCAAAATCCTCCTATAATCCTCTATAATACCATGAGTTGAACTGAGCATCATTGTTATAGATAATTTTTATGGGTACCACATGAAGTCATTTGATCAACCACACATAGAGCTAGCATAAACTCACAACTAAATGTTATTCATAGACACCAGGAAAGTGTATTGACTTGGTTAGTCGATCAACAATCACCCAAATAACTTTATGATATCTCTCTACCCATGGTAATTCCATCACCAAAACCATAGATATTCCATCTAACATTCATTTTGAGATATCAAAAGGCTGATTCAAGTATGGTGCAACTTGATTCTCATCCATTAAATGATGGCGTGTGATGGAATGAGAAACAAACAATGAAACACTCTGCCTAATTCCATCCTATAAAAACATCCACTAAAGATCATTGATCATCCTCTCCACATTGGGATGCACAACAAAGGTTGGAGTAGTAAACTCCCTCAACACCTCCTCAAAAAACATGATCAGAACTATCTTCTATCTTAGAAAATAGGATAATGTGTTCCCATCCTACAGTAAATTCATATAGTACATATTCTGAGGATAACTAGTCACATAGGACCTCTCAGATGGTTTATTCAAACTAAGAATCATTCACATGTTGAATATGTAGTGGATCCACCATCCTATATTGAATATAATTTTCACCCCACTCCCCTCAAGGGTTAGCTCCAAAATGGGTGACTACTCAGATACATACTCCACCAAGTAGGGATTTGACTTCCTAATAATGGAATCTTCTATCAAATTTCCCATCATATGAATATAGACTATATCGACATTATTTTCCTATATGAACTCCAACCATCACTTCTATCTCAGGTCAAGATTCCTTAGAATGAATATGTACTTGATACTTTGGTGGCTTGAGAAAACAAAATGTGATCACCTAAGGGGTATCACCTCCACGTCCCCAAGGTGAAGACTTTCACATCCAAAATCAAGTTGGTCAGGTAAACCCATTCACATGACTCAATAACCTCAACCCATAAGAAAACTCTTTCTGCCTCTACATCACCAGAAATCCAAGCCATACACTTGTGGAATTGAATATTACTATACACTTGACTCCCTCTTCAGGTGGTCTCAACGCCTTATCATTATACATGAAATTCCATAGTTTCCAAAAGTGTATGGAACTATAGGGTATTTTATCATGGAAAATTATTCCATGAACCTCTGATAGAACCTTACTAACCTAGGAAACTAAAAACCTATTCCACACTCCCTTATGGAATACAAATAAACATTACAATAAATTTTGATGATCCCACTATCACACCCATTACCGAGAAGGAATATCCTAAAAATTTGTCCTCTATGAACAAGAAATAAAGGATTCAAGAGATTCATATAAATTTGGAAGTCATGGATCATGTTCAGAACTATCCACAACTGTCAAGTTACACTTCATCTGATTTCATGAACAAAAAGATTTTATCGATCTAGACTTCCACGAACTGATCCAATAAGGGTTGAAGGACTATGTTTATAAGACTCACCACCACCATTGGGGTATTAAACAAGTTGAGATGTGTCACTGTGATCTCAAGGAAACCATATTGGAATTAACGAGCTATCCTCATTATATCATTGTCACGATCTGTCCACTGGGGCCCATGACTAGAACCGAAGGCATTTACCCTGAATCTGGGAAGGCATTGCCTTTATAACCTGTAAGCACACGCAACCAAGAACACAACAAGATTCAAACTCAAGTAAACTGAATAGTAAACATAGCGAGTACATTAAGTAAAAGGGGCCAGAATACAAGACCAACTGAAATGTACAAGAAACTGAAAGTACAAGTAAACTGGAACAGCTCCTGTGAACACCCCCCAAGGATCCTATCTGAAGGGTAGTTACAGCACTCGATCAAACATCTCTATGGTACGCCTTGTTTAAGGTTCTCCTCCGAGCTTTCTCTAGTCCCGGTACTCTCGTCCTTAGTCAGCATTGTCCGTCGTCTACACCATAAACAAAGAAGTGCGGGCATAGCCCATGTAGGGATGAGTATAATGATACTCAGTAGGGACCCCGAGACCCTCAAGGTCTCACAAAATCCACAATGGAAAAACCAAAAAGCATGAATATACTGACAACCATACTTAGGTCTATGCCCATTAATTTACCTAAGTTATCAAGTATACCCCTCTCAATCATGAGGAAATAAAGAGTCCAACTCAAAATCCCAATGCTCAACTATTTCACAAAAGATGGAGTACCATGATGGTAAGTACCACTCAGGTATGCCACACAGAAGAATACCACCAAGGTATTCCACAAACGAAGTACCTCTTAGGTATAGACTCAGCTCACACCAAAAATAATTTAAGTACAGTAGTAGAGATGATTATATGTAACTAATAAATCTATGAAGAGGATGACATGCTCCCCACCTTCAGAAAATCAATCAGGTTCATGTCTTGTGGATATCTGAGCACGTAGAGCCTTGTAGTCAGTGTCCCCATCTTTCACCTCCCTGAATCGCTGAAGAACTGGGGGGTGACTATAAGAGAATAGAGAAAAAATGCTCCATCTAGATCCACAAAGGATATCTACAAAGCGGCCAGCTTCTCTGTCGCCTCACCAAGTAGTTGTATACCAGACCATCTACTTAGTGAATATGCTACAAATTTCCCCATTCAAGGAGTATAGACTATCTCGAAGTCATAGTCCTGGAAGAACTCAAGATAACCTCATAGTCTTTGGTCCAGATCCTTCTAAGAGAAGATATACCTGAGACTCTTGTAATATGAGTAGACTGTAAAATATTTTCCCATCAGATAGTGTCACCACATCGTCAAGGCGAAGACCACTATTGGTAACTCCTGGCCATGGGTAGCATAGTTCTGCTCATGCTGTATCATCTATCGAGAACCAAATCTGATCACTGATTGCTTCTACATCAGGACCTATCCGAGCTCGTTCCCTGATGTGTCGTAGTAGACTATTTACCCTATTTCCTCCTGTGGTAGCCTCAAGATGGGGGCACTAGTCAGCCTCTTACTCTGCTTCTAAAAACTCCGCTAGCATCTCTCCAACCAAACGAAGGGTTTCTTCTTCTTTGTCAATGCTGATAAAGGTGATGAAACTCTGTAGAAATCTAGCACAAATCTCCGGTAGTATCCATCCAAAACCATGAAACTTTGAACCTCTGTCAGACTCATGGGTGGCTCCCAAGAAAGTGTGACATCAAACTTCACTGGAACAACTGCAACTCTAGCCTCAGATATGACATGTCCTAGAAAGTGTTCCTCTCAGATCCAGAACTGGCATTTCGAGAGCTTACCATAAAGATGGTGCTCTTAGAGTGTGTCTAGTAATACCAGAAAATGATAAGCATGATCCTCCTCATTAGTCAAGTAGATCAAAATGTCATCGATAAAGACTACTACAAAGCGATCAAGGTATGGCTGAAAGATCCTATTCATGAGTCCCATGAACACTTCTAGAGAATTGGTCATGCCGAACGACATGACCAAAAACTCGTAATGGTCATACCAACACCTGAAAGTCATCTTCTATACATTCTCATCTCGTACTCTAAGTTGATTATAGCCTGATCTGATTTCTATCTTGTAGAACCACTGTGCTCCCTTCAGCTGATCAAAGAGATCGTCAATCCTTGAGAGTGGGTACTTGTTCTTCATGGTCACCTAGTTCAAGTGCCAATAATCCACAAAAAGCCTCAAAATCCATTCCGCCTTCTTGGGAAAAAAAATCGGGGCTTCCCAAGGAGACACACTGAGCCAAAAAAATCCCTTCCCTTGCAAGTCCGCTACCCATACCCACAGCTCACGAAGCTCCATGAGAGCCATCCGATATGCTGGTGTAGATATCAATGCCATCCTCTGGCACAAGTCAATGTAAAATTCCACCTATCAGCGAGGAGGAAGACCCAAAACATCATCAAGGAAGACATCCGTGTACTGGTCTACCACTACAGGATAGCTCAGACTCTCCATATAAACCTCTATGATGATATGTCTAGAGAACTGATGAGTGATCGGCTGTACCCTCCTCCGGGTAAGTCCATCCTATGCTGCAAAGGCTCCCTTCTCGCAGGTGAAGGTAAAAATGGTCCCATCCATACAGACACACCATACATTGTTTCCAATACAATCAATCTGAGTCTGGAATGTAAATAACCACTCCATACCCAAGATGATGTCGTAAGGCCTCGATGCCACTACTAGGAGATCCCAGCCGAATCTCTCGCCTCCTATAGTATGCTCACACTGCCGAAAACAGTGCATAATTTTCAAATCTGATCTCGTTGGAGTCTCTAGCCGTAAGGATCGAGCCAACGGCTCCGTCGGAATCTCTAGGCTCCGAACAAGGGAAGTGGAAATAAAAGAATTATGGGCACCTATGTCTATAAGTACTGCAGCTAAGGTGGAGTAGACACAAATAATACCTTGTATCATCTCTGGAGCACCATGATCATAGGCCTCAGCTGCCTCGAGATGAGCTCGCCCCTGTCCTCATGCTCCCTGTGGTTGGGGTGGACCACCTAGTGGTGGTGGTGGTAACATCTCAAATCGTCGCCCACTGCGAGCTGCATAGCCAACTCCTCTACAAAGTCCTCCTTTTCCATGAAGACCTCCTCTGTCGAACCTCTGTCTCTTCCTGGGGGGTCCTTCAAGAATCTACTGATCATCCGTATGGTGGGTCAAATAGTCATGAGCTATGTGACCTTGTCCGCTGCATGTGTAACATTTCTCACTCCTCATATGACAGGCTCTTTCTTGGGTGCCCCGCAAAACCGACCCTGAATCATGCAGTTGTCCACCTATAGGTCTGGTCCTCTTGGACCTCTGTGACATATGTTTTCTTCCATCTGCAGAATACTCCGCTATGTGATGAATATTGGTGGGTCTCACTGTTGGGTACTTCTTAGCAAGGAATCTCTCCACTAAGAGGGATCTCTCTAACACCCTCACCTGAGTCGGGATGCTAAGAGAAATCATCGAAGCCCTGATCTCTCACCTGAGTCCTTGCATGAAGGACCAATCCATGAAGAATGGGTCATGCACCATATTAGTGGAGTAGCATGATAGGTTGGTGAACCTCTATGAATACTGAGCCATAGCCATGCTGCCCTACTTTTGATGAAGTAGCTTCTATATGTGCACTGCGCGAAGGGTCGCTGGGACAAACTCTGCCCAAAATAGGCTCTCAAAGTCTTCCAAGAGAAGCGTCACCTCATCGTTAACATAGAGCATCAAGATCATCCATCTTCATAGTACTGTCTGTATTAGAATGGAGAGAAAGATCACCATGTGATTGGCTGCTATCCCTACTAGTCGGAAGACTCTCACCACGACCTCTAGCCAATCCTCAGCCGCCTGTGGGTCCGTCTCTCCCCTGAACCTAGGAGGCCTCTGGCACCGGAACTCATGCAACATGCTCAAGAGGCATGTACACTCTACTATTGTGGCTAGTGGCATCGGTGGCCCAATGGGTAATGTTACCGCTGGTGCCTCTACTGAATAAATATCGTGCACCGAGGCCTCATCGCTAAATGGGACATTAGTACGTACTACTCTTGGAACCCTAGATGGATGTCTACATGGAGTCATCCTAAAAAGAAGCAGATGTGCCACGGTCAAGAAGTTATACCTGGTGAGCTGACTTGATGAGATCGCAAATAAATCTCTTGAAACACACACTCAATCAATGTTTTCGTGCACTGAGTCGGAAATCAGAAGTCAGGGTCCTGGTGTTTGGATATGTTAGCCGTTGCACCAACACTGGGTTCCCTAAACTGATATTCAGACTCACTACACTTAAAACTATTTCTGTTAAAAATATCACATTCTTATGTTCTATGGTAGATCAAACTCCTCTGATACCAATTTGTCACGACCCATCCCTGGGGCCCATGTGGTAACTAGCCCAAGCCCACCTTCCATAGGCTAAGGGATGTCAACTAGCACCGAAGGTGTTTCCCCTAAAACTAGGAATGCATTGCCTTTATAACCTCTAGTCACATGAAACAAAGCACACTGTATGATATGAACTCATGTAAACTGAACAGTAAACAGATTGATTTCAGTAAGTAAAATGGGCCAGAATACAAGCCCATTTGGAAAGTACAAGAAACTGAAAGTACAAGTAAACTAGAACAGCTCCAATGAAGACCCGCCAAGGATGCTACCTGAAGAGTAGGTACAGCTCTCAATCGGTTATCTCTATGGTACACCACATCTAAGGTCCTCCTTGGAGCTAGCTCCAGTCATGGTACTCTCTTCCTCAGTCAATGTTATCTATCGTCTGCACCAAAAACAATTATGTACGGGAATAGCCCATGCAGGGGTGAGTATAACGTTACTCATTAGGGACACCAATACCCTCAAAGTCTCACAAAATCAGAAGAGGATAAACCACAATTCATGAAATCAACTGAAAACCCTCCATAGTTATATGCCCATACATATACCTAATTTATCAAGTATACCCATCTCAATAATGAGGAAACATAGAGTCCAACTCAAAATCCCAAAGCTAAACTATTCCACAATGGAAGGAGTACCGTGATGATATGTACCACTTTGGTATGCCACACAGAAGAATACCACCATGGTATTACCAAAAAGGAAGTACTTCTCAGGTACGGACTCAGCTCGCACCAGGTATTACTTAAGTATAGTAGTAGAGATGATCAGATGTAACTACTGAATCATCTTACTTTGTTAAGAGGCTCTGCTGCCAACCCACACAGGATTTCTCGGTGTTGACACACATAGGATCGCTCAGTGCTGATCCACACAGGATCGCTCGGTGCTGACCCACACAGGATCTCTAGGTGCTGACCCACATAGG
Source organism: Viscum album (assembly GCA_963277665.1). Lineage (NCBI taxonomy): Eukaryota > Viridiplantae > Streptophyta > Magnoliopsida > Santalales > Viscaceae > Viscum > Viscum album. The sequence continues at coordinate 1,139,080,667 of OY728159.1, read as the reverse complement.
ATCGCTCGGTGCTGACCCACACAGGATCGCTAGGTGCAGACTCATAGAGGATCTCTCGTTACTGACCAACAGAGGATCGCTCGGTGGTGACCCACACAGGATCACTAGGTGCTAACCCAAATAGGATCACTCGGTGCTGACCCACACATGATCGCTAGGTGGTGAACCACACAGGATTGCTCGGTGCTGACCCACACATGATCGCTAGGTGCTGACCCAGACAGGATCACTCTGTGATGACCCACACAGGATCTATTTGTGTTTAACCACACAGGAACGCTAGGTTTTGACCCACATAGGAATGATCGGTGCAAACGTACACTGAACGGCAATCCATTCTTCACGTCACAACCAACTACTGGGTTCTCGCACTAAGCTTTCTCTTCTCCGGGAGAGTCCGCTCCTCAAGCCACTGGTCGATACTCTAACTTCCAAGAAGTCCCATGAATAAGTATCTCAAAGTACAACCATGTCATAGGGGTCTCAATGCAATATATGATGCGTCAATCAGATGCCCGGCCTGTATGTTATTAGTCTTTTAGTCCCAAGGGCCTTGTTGGATTCGTGCTCGATCCAACTCGACCGTATCCTAACATTATCCAAAATATCAAGTGGGGTACACCTAATTGACCGCCTCACTTCAAGGGTTATAGCACCATTGATGGTTTTTCAAATGGAATCCTCGTGCCAAAGTTATGTACGATAGAGAAAAAAGCTCGTAGTTGGCCAGGGTCCAGTCCAACCCGGTCGGACCGACCCGGCCGGACCCAGTTGGGGTTGACACGGTGTACTGGGTCCATCCCGGCCTACGCCGAGAGTCCCGGGGGTTGCAGTGTGGCGCTATACCATGAGGGTGGTGATGTCGTAGGGACCGCGGAGGGCTACGGTGGCCGTAGAGGGTCATGGGGCGGTGGTGGCTATGGCGGCCTTAGGGCGGCGTCGTTGCACCTTCGCCTTCGTCGCGGACGGCGATGGTGCTAGTAGCCATTCTCGTTCCCCTCTGAGGTTGGTTGTCATCCTCCTCCTTCACGAAGAACACAACAATTAAACAAAAGATTTGCAGAGAGGTTGGGAAATGTTTTTTTGGCCCGCACTCTCCACGTTAGAGCGGTAGCAAGCGGGTATAATCTCTTCCTAATTTTTATGATGAATTATCAAGAATGGGTAAGGGGTATAAATTCAAACAACCACCCTACAACCTTCTAAAATGATTATTCCGAAACCCGCAAAAGAAATCATCCGCATATCAACTAGTCAGAGAGTTGATCCATGTACTTTGTTATAGAAGGGAATAACATGGGAATATAAAATCATTCACAACTAAACCCTTACATCGGAGGTTTGTTGTTGTGTTGAGAGAGACATGTCAAATATGTCGACGTTCATCGCGCTCGCTACAGGCCTCCGATATCGGGCTCATTCATCAGTTCGTCGAAGTTGAAGATGTTCCTCGTCGGTGAGAGCATTCTTCGTTAGAGGATGAGTTTCTCCATGATTTTCCAATGCTTCTCCCTTTTTCCAACAATTTCCTCAATTCCACCAAAATGAGGACTATCCAACTTTTTAATTTAAATTAAGTTTATTAATAATGTTGGAAAAAATAAAATGCTGACACATTTCATTAATTATTGGTTGGATCCAACAATTAAATGTGGTGTTTTCATATTTAATTATATCAATTTAATTGGCTCAAGTTAATGGAGGAAAATAATTAATGGGGAGTTGAGTGGTTTCTCCCCCATTAAGAGGGTTCGGGTGGTCCCCACAATTAATTTCAAATTGGGAGGTTAGTTCAGGTGGTCCCCACCTCTTAACACTCACATGCGAGGTTTAGGCTGAGGTGGTCCCCACCACCATAACCCATCTTGAGGGGTTTCGAAAATAAAAAAAATTAGACATTTTTATTTTATTATATTCTTTCACAAAAATCACAGAAATCATCTTTCTCTCTCATCCCACTATAGTCGAGGTGAAGGTCTCCTTAATCATATACCAGTGCTGTGAGTTCAATAGTGTCCTCAGATTTCAATTCTAAGCACCAGTTCTAAATTTACAAAAAACCCGCTCGCACGTTTACTGAACGTACCCAAAAATAATAGTTCATAAATTCATTCCAGGCTCTCCGGGCCTCGGAATCATGTGCCTTCAATTTTCAAGGACACCTAAAATTTGCATTTATTAAAAAAATAACATGGAATTTCCGAGTTTTTACAATCCTCCTCTTAAACCTAGAGCTGGTCATAACTCATCCTAATGTCATCTCTGAGTACTGCCTCCCCCAAAAACATAGGTAAAATAATTTGATCCTTTGGGATGGGTATTTTTTCTGATTGACACCTAGTTCTTAAGACGTTATTCCACACTTAACCTCGAGCTCTCATCCATATCTCAGGTGACCAACATAGGTATTCCCATGGAAATACATTGAGTTTAACAATTCCCATGCCTTATAAATTCTCTGACTACACCATAAACTATCACAACTATATAGGTCCATCAAATAAACTATCCCAGATATCCTGATAAACCTGGTGCAGGTATTTATAGAAGAAATTTTTTTTTTAGATGTAAACCTGGAATATTTTCAAGAAAGACATTATCTTTCTCATCTAACATCGTAGGAAAATAAAACCTTGTTAAAACAACTACTGAATCGGGTACATTATTACCCCCATTAGTAATAGCTTTGTTGGGCATGGATAGTAGGAAATTGATCCACATAAATTAAAACATCATAATTCCCACCCACCCATACTGGAAAAAATCCATGTGAGTCTATATCTCCTCTTAGAGTAATGTCACACGGTTAAAATAAATGTATGATCACAAATCCTCCTCTACAAGAGCCTCCAAATACATGGGTCATTAAAAAGGGGCCCCACTAGCACAAATAGTTCTTTGATAAGTGTTTTCTTTACTTTTAAATACTTATACTATGTAATTACACTAAAATTGGGGTAGATAAGACATAGGTTGTACCATTAAACACACTTGATGACTCTAGGTCACAAGCCCCTATAACCTAAAGCAATTCTTCCCACCATCCACCTATTCCCCGGAAATAGGGATTTTTTTGACACCTTATAAAATAAAAAAACCCAAAATTCCATTTAAAGGGACTCTACCACACACACCATGACACTATTTTCTTTATAAGTCACCAACTCCTCCAACATGTTTCTAAATCACATCAAAAGAATATGTCATTGTGGAAGAAGCTTCCCTCTTCCTTGTATATCAGAGCCACATAAAATTTCACTACCTAGGGGCTTCAACAACACCCTGAGTCGCCTTGGGGAAGTTTCACTGCTATGAATACCATCGATTGGGGTCCTAACCAAGTATAACACACACACAATAGCCTCAATCCAAGACTCAACAACTCAAGAAGGGGGGTTTAGAAAAAAATGAAACTTGAGAGATATTTATTCATGAAACATGTGATGTTCACATAAAACATTTGAGTTATATATAAATACCACTATAACTAATTTAATACTATTGAAGAAGACACATTTAGAGAAAATCTATCATAATATTCATTGTAAAAATGATGGAAAACAGAAACCACTTCCTTTTTCCAATCTCCTACTACCTGAGAGTTTGTCTCACCAAAAAGCCTCAACATTCGTTTTCTAAAACTCATATAATGTGATAACCCTATATTTATCATAATCTTGACCTTATAGATCTATTTTATTCCCAACATTTCATTGATCAACCATCATGTTTAGTGGTGGTGAATCCATGAACTACTCAACATGTGGTAGCACTACTCTGTGACTTCCTCGAGGAGACACCTCATGAATGGGTCTCTAAACTAAGTCGACATCTCTAAAATGGATATTATCAAAAATATTTCTTGTAATAATAGATATATATAGACACATATCTATATTGAAATTTATCAAGACATTCCACGTTCAAATAGAATATCAAGGGACCAAACTCAAGAAGGACATGAAATTCAAGAGAATTAATGTGATATGCTACATGTATAATTGGCTCCCTATAACCAATATATTTTCACATCAATCTGAAAAATGGTGGTTAGATTTATTTTGTTTGGATATTTCGGTCATCTCACCAATAAATGGATCCCTAAACTGGGAAATGAACATGGGACACTCCGACATCATTGCCTTAATTTCCCAAACCAATCCTTACAATAAGTTCAACACCAAAAACCAACCTAGTAAATACAAGTTTTGGTACTACTCTATTAAGACCAAAAAAACTAATACCCACCAATTTAGTGATATGATGTGTTATACACCCCAATCCTTCTTCTAATAGATAGGGTAATAGTCACTTGTGTCGAGTATGAAGTGATAAAATGGGAGGCCTTATCACATGTACTTGTATGCATTCACACAATTAGCTCCATGAACTATTATATCACACTTGCATATCTATTTGGTTTAATGGTTTTTACATTATTTGGGACCCATAATGAGAAATAAAAGACCATCGATTATTCTAGAAATTTCTGTTTACCCTATGTGTGATATAAAGTTGGGGCGGCATTGGTTGATCAGAGGATGGCGACCATTGGCGACTGAAAAAAATTAATATATGGAATTTAATTATTTAAAATAAGTACTTTAATAACCCCATCCCTTTTTCTTTCCCATTAACTAGAGGAAGTTAGAGGATTTTACCCTTGAATTTTGGTCAAACAAATAGGTTGAGGTGCCTTTGGAGTTCATCCATGTTGCTGATTGTCATTGGATTAAGATACAACAACTATTGGGTGCAGCTTTCGACTAGAATCTTCAAATTTTATGTCATGAGGTAAGAGGTTTGATGGTTTTTATTTCTAAATCTATGTATATGTGTTATTTAATGGTTTTTACTTCATTTTAGGAATAATAAGGTCCCACTAAGGGTTGATCAATTCTTTATTGGGGAAAACAGTTGTTTTAGGAGATTCGTAGGGATTTCCATTTTAGATAACCTAATAAAATGGTGTGTTGTATAAGATAGACCACTATGTTCTTACTTCATTGGGGGGAGAAAGACGTTTTAGGACTATAATATGTGTAACAAAAGTACATTCCATGTAGTGGGACTTGTCCAAGGGGACATGTATGTGGTAATACACCCCATGTTAAGAGGAAATAACCATGTAGAAGTACACAGTTAGACCCATGGTGTACACTGGAATGGCTTGTAAACATGGGAATAGGAATATATACATGGGAATAGGCAGATGAACATGGGAATGATTCATTGGACCTAGGATTCAGATGTTCTATATATTACTTTCCATGTACAACATGTACATGCCATTTAGTGCTTTCCCATGTGTATAGGAGGGTTTACAAGTCATATAGTCCAGAAACATCCCATGTATACTGATCCAAACCATGTATAGAGGAGGACACATCCAGGTTTCTAGGATATGTCACACAATATCTGATGTTCATTTCTCATTAAAATCAATTACTATGATGAGACAAAAATTGGGTTTAGCCTCATTAGAAACACTCTTTACCCTAAGAGGACACACCATGTACTCCCCTATGATAATTATTCCTCATATATCTTCTTCTTTAGGGCCCAAATTTGGGCTATAGATAGCCTATCCAATGAATTTTTTCACATAAAATGTGGTGGGTCCTTTTTTTACCATCGGTGGTATAACAAGAAGGTTTTATGAGCATGATTATTCCTTTATTGTTGCCTAGCTGATAGAACTGGGCACTATTGATTGTTATAGTGGAACTAAGGTTGGAAACCCCCCCCCCCCACCCCTATCACACAAAGGCATGGTTCCCCAAGACTCTTTACACTAGAAGGAGGGATAAATTGAATTCCCTCTATATTTATCTACATGTATGTGTTCCTTACTTCTATTGTTATAGGGTATGTTTTCTTAGCCCGCATCTATGAGGGTTCAATATGAAATTTTTTTAAGATTATTAGAAAAGATCCCTTATGTATACTACTAAAGGAATACCTTTGTGAGGAATAAGGGTTGTGTCCTCATTCCTATCCCATTATTCCCATGATCAGGTTTTAGGAATAATCATGGACAATATACATAGGTGTACGATCTCGTACATAGTGGGTTATTCCATAAAGGTTCTAATATACCCCATGTACCTTAATGTGTCTTGTGAAGATGACAGGAAGATCAGTGATGATATTGTTGCACCTCGTTTCATGGGATCATCCTGGGTCTTGAAAATGACATTGATCGATGTTCATCCTCTAAGATTTTATGTTGGACTCTCTTCTACTTTCCCCATTACCAGTTGTTTTCAACTTTCGTTCCCCACTATTTTTCATGCTAGGCATGTATTTTCCAATTTCTACTTATTTACACTATTGTTTCCAATGGGATGTTTCATGCTTGATTACACTGTATATTATTTTGTTACATTTTATATATCTCTACATTGTTTCATGGAGATAGTTGTGTGTGTGTGTAGGGACTTAGGCTCAGTTCTAGTTGTCATCCCCTAACCTATTGGAAGTGGTATTTGACTGCCTCACCTGGAATACCACTAGACAAGCGAACCCCAGTGGGTTAGGTCATGAAACATTCCTTGAATGGTGCTAGAATTTAATAACATATCCTAATAGAGAAGAAACCCCCTATGTGTTAGAGGAAACCCTTCCTAATAAACTGATTAGAAAATAAAGTCAACAAAAAATAGATAAATTATTATGATATGAATTTGGAGGATTTACTTGAAGTCTCTACTCTTATTTTTGGGACCATATCATCTATGTTTTAAAAGAAAAATGATTCCAAAAATTCTTAAAAGATGATAGACATCCAAAAACAGATTAACTAAGAACATTATAGGAATGAGATGTATGAGGTTTCAAAGGTTCTATTTTTATATAAAATGAAATAAAGGACCTCAGTCTCAATATATGTGCTCAATATGATTGGGTAAGTCAATGAGTTTGAAAGGTTGGGTTCACCACTTTGACTCAATTAAGATATGGAATTCATTCCTCAGTCAATTTAGGAAAATTTTATATTTTTTATTATGAATTATAATATGAATAAGTTCAATAAAAGTGTGCTCATTGTTTATAATATGTTGAGGATCAGTGAGTAAGACGTGGGACGTCTAGTCTCTAGTACCATAATTGTTTTTCAAAAGGGATAATAGTAAATATTTTGGATTGAGAGAAAATAAAAGAGGTCCTAAATATTCCATAATTCCATGAAAACTAAAAAATAGGAAGGACGGGTAGTGGTTTCATAATGTAAAACTTATCCATTAGAAAAATAATGCATCTATAAAACTTGAAGGGTTACAAGAAACTCATTAGAGATTATAGCTACGTTATTAATTTTAAACAATTAAATTATTTTATTTTGAAGATTATATGAAACTAAATCAATATTTTACATGTTTTTTAAATATACACGTGTTTAGTTGTAAAGATATAGTTGATGAATTTATGTTTTCTTTAATGTAATGGAGAAATGAGTTACATCGTTGGTTACATGAATGTGAGAAGTGATTAAATCATAGATAAATTTTAAATTAAAAATATGTATTGTTTTCATTATTTATTTTTCTATTTTAGCTCATGTGAACAGTAGTTATTAATTGTATGAGATGGATATTTTTTATACACGTGGTTTACGATTTTTCAATGTTTTATAACATGATTGAAATAGAGACATGGATAAAATAGTTTTTTATTTGGGGTAAAGTATTTATCCTTTAATATAAAGGAATATTATTTAATAACAAATATTGGTATATTTGATATAGTTTTTTAAATAAATTTCCAAACACATAGAATAACATAAGGGATAGGGAAATAATTGTTTATTTTTTAAGTATTACAACTAAAATGAAATATGTGTTATTTTCAAACGTAATGGAGTTTGTGTTTTATTTCTTATCTAGATATTTCGAATTGAATGTACTTTTTAAGAGACTATTGGGAGTATGTATTAAATTAGAGAAGATAAAAATCAATAAACATAATATTATACTAGTTAATGTCCTTAATTAATTTAACTTGATATCCTGACAGTTTTAGGATATAATTGCAAAATAAATAATATAAGAGTTATATTTAGTTACCATAAAAATGACTTTATTTTCATATCCTCATGAAATTTAAGATATTTTGGTAAAGAGACATTGTAAAAGTTACAATAGTTACAAATAAAAATAAAAGGGATATGTTTTATAGAAAAGGTTCATGGTGTAATGATTTTAATCTTAGAAATGGGTTAAGTGAAAAAAAAATCAAAATTGTAAATTTTAGGGAGTTAAGAATTTTTAATATGTTCAAGGAGTTGAAAATTAGGAATATCATCCAAAATCCTTTCCATTATTCATAATGAATTATTTCATAGATGTTACGAACAAAATAGTTTAGCTGGTGGGTTTAATAAAATTATCATAGCGACATGGGGCTGGAAGAACAATTATATGTGATGAGATAAAAACCCATAAAATTTTTAGAAAACAATATTCTTATTTGGTAGTATATAGTATGTAATATGTTTTAAAAATACATATATAAAGATTCATTAATTATTTTTAAAATATATTAGGGATGTAAAATTTATAATATAGAAGTAAATATCTGTTTTTTATCATTATTTCATGTGGGTTTCATACATTTATATATATAAATACATTTCAAGAAGTGTAATGATAAATGACTTCTCAATATGTGAATATGAGTTATACTTATATAATGTTGATCCTAGAAAATTAATTTTTGCAATGAAATATTATGGTTCACATGAGTTGGATTCTTTTATAGAGATATGGAATATTATAATGAGGTAAAGACTTTGTTCACTATATTACCCCCAATGCATACCATATGGAGTGGAATACACTATTTCCTATGTGTAATACGGATTCATTATTCATTTTTGTTGTCCCCACACCTATTTTTATCCAGATACCTAGTGTGTAAACCTTCATACATTAATATCTTTCTACAAAATCCTTGATCCTTAACTAATAGTGGGGTATTTGGGTAGGGTTTTTACCATATATTTCTGTAAATCTCACCCTAGATGGGATTTTTTGTCTCATATGATTAGTATTAAATAGACCCAAAATTGAGATACAATGATAAAATTTATGCACATACCTAAATGGTACATATAATGAGTGTATTTAGATAGATTTTGGAGAATTTATGTGTTCATATTCAAAAATAATATGTTATGTATCAATCAACATGGTCAGTCTATACATGGATAGTATCAAATGTTTGGGGGGGTATATGGGATTTATATAAACTATGCTCTATGGTCACTTGATGTGTTATACAAAGGGAATGTATAAAATTTTTTGTTTTCATGTGATGCATCTTGTTAGTGTAGGTATAGAGATACATGTGTTTGATGGAGATCATGAGAAATATATTTGTACCTTTAGTGTAATTTATGATTTTATTGAGGAGAATATTTACTTAAATTTGTAGTTCTGGTACTTCATAATTCTTTTCCATTCAATAAAATACCTCGGGTTTACACTTTGTGGTAGACTGAATGGGGATTGAATTTTAATTAGTGAGTGACTATTAGAAATGTTTTATAGCTTTTTCTAAAATGAATTTGGGATGGTTATTAATAGGGTATTTTATATGACATGATATAAGTTGAATCTAGTGGTATCCTTCCAAAGCCATTTTTTAAAATATATAAAGTAGTTTTGGTTATGATTTCATAGGTTACTGTATGTTATATGTTATCAAGTGAAATGAAATAAAAGTCATTTAGCCTTTAGTGTAAGTAAGATATTGATAGGAATATTTCCTAAATCCGCATACTATACAAAAATATATGGTGTGTAATATATTACAACAAACCATATAATAGAATCCATATTACTAATCATTGGGGAATATTCTATTTTTTGGAATTGAAATATTCATACCATGCACTTTGTTGTAGAATCAATTATATTATCCGCAAATAGATAAAACAAGTCAAGTTTGACTAAAAACATATCTGCAAGACTAAAGTAGAATAAAATTGGATCTCCATGTTATTTATGTTTTTTCAAATATCCCGATCATATATATGATTAGAAAGTTATGGTCTTTAGAAGTTGGAAATTTTTTATGAATAAATCTAACTTTGTGTATAGGTCACTCGCCGACTTCCTTCACCCATCTAGTGTGTGTAGGAAAATAAACCATATAGAATGAAAATAAATATGGTATTAAATATAATTGGAACCCACATACCTAAACTTCTATGGACATATGAACTCCCATATGATGAACGACAGTGAGATCTCTACTCGCCCTACCTATTCTACCAACTTTTTCACCCTTACAAAGAAGAACAACGATGGATCACCCTCACTAGGTGAGGCCCCATGTTCACCATTAATATAAATAACCACCGGGGATCACCCTCACTTGGTAGAGACCCTATGCATTTTCTTAAATGGGAGAACCCCCATAGCCCACCATCACTAGGTCGAGGCGCCATGTTCCCCCCTTACTAAGGAAAACCATCATCGCTCACCCTCAAAATAGTGAGGCCCCTTATTCACCCTTACAAGGGAGAACCACCCTGACTCACCCTCATAAGATAAATTCCCCCATTAACCATAACTAGGGTTAACCACTAGGGGTCTCCCTCACTATGTTGAGGACAACATGTTCTCCCTTACTATAGCCAACCATGTAATGACTTGAAATTATTGACCTTATAAAAACTAATTTTTGTTCAATTAAATGTGTTATAGGATAAAACAAAAAAAAATAAAAAAAACACAAAATATTTAAAGAAAATTATTAATAAATTTATAATAAAAAAATATATGGTAAACTATTAAAATATTTTACCTTTAGAGCATAAATATTTAATAGGAGTTAATATTGAAAAATATTGTTTTCAATATAATTTATTTTCTTTACAATGTGTTTTATCTTTTAAAATATATATTTTAAAATTATATAATTTAAAATTTGATAAAATAAAATTAATTTTTTAATTCCCTTTATCAAAATTTACTTAGTTTTGAATTTTCACTTTTTTCTAAAAATGATGATTTTAAGTGAAATGTAAATTTTTTAAAAAAAATATAATTTTTATGATTATAATATTTTTAAGACATATCCTACAAGTTTAAAACCCATTATATGTAAATATATATATATATATAAGGAATAAAATTTTGAATTTTAAAATATTATTTGAACTTATAAATCTTATGTCCAACATTTTTAGGACTAAATTAAAGTCTTTCTTTAATAAAAACTATTTTTAGTTTTTTATTTAAATTAAGAATTTTCAATTTTCAATTTTGTTTTTGATTTCACTAAAATTCATATTCATTTTGTTATATATATAATAAATAAATTTAAGTCATTAAAATTGCTATTAATGATAGTTTTATCTTATATATAAAATTTAAGCACAAAACACTATTTTTATAAAATAATTACATGATTTAGTATGTTTATTTAAAAATTACATTCTAAGGAATTTGTAAAATTTATTTGATAAAATTATTTCAAAAATTTAAATAATAATTATTTAAATATTTAAATGGTTTAATATTATTTTTTATAAAATTAATTACTATAGATAAGAATTAAATACCAAGGTCAGTGTAAATATGGTTAAAAGACAAATAATTTAAAGAAAATGACCTAAAATGATTATTTTTTTCTCCAATTTTTTTATCTATGTTTAAATGAAAAATATATTTATAATCTTATTTTTTTACCATGGAACCTTGAATAATAGTATTACATTATTAAAAATGTAAGCATTGCTTCCAAAACTATCCTTGTCTTCCCCTATAAAATTATAACACTTAGTCAACATCAATAATCATCATCCAATTAAATTTATCCTAAAAATATTCAACACTTCTCCTAAAAAACCCTATCCTTATTTCAAACTCCTATGTTCATAATTATAGATCATAAAGTTGTAATCTCATAGGATAATTCCAAGAAAAAATCCAAGTCTCTGACGTGAGTATCCACTTATTATTAGTGTTTCTATCTTAATTTCACCATACAAAATTTATATTAACTTATTAAATTAATTAAATAAATTATCATTAATGTAGATAAAAGTCATTATATTTACTTTAAAACAATTATTCAATACTTTACATCCACTAAAAAATAAAAGAACATCGATCATGTGTAGATGAGGATTACCTCCTCCACAAAGTGATGGTGTTTTCATTTCATCGTCTCTTCACAAGGATAGTATCAAGGATAGATTTTGATGAGTAAATATATTTTATATCTCAGAAATACAATTATTAAATGATCATTTTTCAGGTGACATTATTCATTCCATTTACTAAGGAATGGGATCATTAATCATGTGTTTCGCGGACTACCACCTCCACAAACAAAAAATTTCATTTTTCATCCCCACCCATTAGAGATGGTTCAACTAATTAATTTAATTATGATATAAGATAATAATTACATGTTTATGATTATTAATATTTCATTTTTTCTTTATATAAATACATTACATTCCCCATGAAAACATTATAATACATTTCCATTTTGGTCAGTTTTACCACTTACATGAATGATGTTATAATGTTATTATAATAAATTATCATAGGAATTAAAATAATCAAAATATCATTTAATAGTAATTAATTTATAATGTATTAATTATTTTTGAAATGAATTGTTAATTTGGTAATTATTTATTAATTTAACACTTTTTGATCATTATGCATGTCGAAACTTATTTATCATGTTTCCAATTTTCTAAAAACATATTCATGGATTTCATTAATGAAAATAATAAAAATTAATAATTAGAAAACAATGGTAATTTTGTCTTGAATAATTTTTAAGTTATTTAATTGAAACTAATTTAGTTGGAATCAACCCATTTTCCATGAATTTTGAACAAGACAAACAAACGAACATTCTAGCTTTTGGGAGTAAAAATAAATATAAGTAAAATAGTTGTAATTATGGATTATAAAAAAAATTTTAAATAAAGTTTTGTACATTTTAATAAGTTCCTATATTAATTACTTAAGTTATAAATGTTAATTATATAGTAGGTTATAGGAATTATGATTTAGAGAAAACTCAAAGTAAGGGATTTTCATCTCAATTTCCCTTCATTCAAACATAATTTGTATATATACATGAATTTTTATAAAAGTGGTGTGAATACTTCATATAAAATATATTATATCATTATTTATTTATTTATTTAGTTTAATTTATTTTATATTTAATCATTTTATCCTTTATGTGTTTTTACTTAAATTATACTCAAGCCATAAGGATTTATTTTCAACTAATTTTTAAAAATCATGATTACCCAAATTTGATAACACATAACGGTAATTTTTGTACTCATTCATTATAAAGCCTCTATAATATTATTATCTAATGTATGTATTTGGATAACTTCAATTTCACTTTAGATTATTTAAAATCTATGTTTTAAAATCTTTAAATAATTTTATTTTCAAAAATAGTATTTCAAAACATTCTAATGGTTTTCCATCCATTCAAAATAAATGTTTTAATATTCCACTCCACATCACATATGATAAAATTTTTGTATATTAAATGTTCTTTTATTTTGAACTATTTATAATAAGGTTTTAAAAGTTATTCACTTTCAATTCATATAAATTATTTTTAAAATTAATTTTCACATCAATGTTTAAAAATGTTTTTTTGAATATTTTTTATTTTCATTTTTGTTTTCCCTCCAAGGTTTATCTCTCATTAAGTGATATTTTGATCACATTATATTTTTTAACATTAAATGGTTTGTTTTTTAGAATGATGTTTTTTATATGTTAAAATATTTTAGGGTTATGTTAGAAATTTTTTGGAATGTTTCAAGAAACTCATTGTTTTTCCAAGGGTTCATTAAAGTATAATTAATGACTATTTTAATGTGGACCTCGGGTGTATTTTTGACGATGGGTGTTGTTTTATATTATCCTATAATGCATTGGTTATGGTTTTATATCACATGATATGATGAATTGTTTTTTGAATGAGATGCAGGAAGCATTGTTTACATGTTATTTCTTGTAAATTAGATGATAGGATCATTGGTCATAGGTTTTATGTGTGAATGAGGTGATGGAAGATTTGTTCATAAGTTTGTTGTCTGAATGAGGTGTTGGAAGCTTTGTTCACATGTTTTTTGTGTGAATGATACATTGGAAGCTTTGTTCATAAGTTTTTTGTCTTGAATGATATGTGGGAAGATTTCTTCACATGTTTTCTGTGTAAATTATATGTAGAAATATTTGTTAAATTTTTTTTGTGTGAACATGATATATGATGATTTGTTCATAATTTTTTCCAATTCTTATGTTTGGGAAAATTTTATAATTTATTTATAAATTAATCTTAAATCATCAATATGAATCACATTTCTATGAAATGATATTTTTTAAATATTATGAATGATTTTTAAAGTATTATGCACCTTTATATCAGGATAAAATGTTTTATCCTCATTCATATGTATTTTGAGTCGTTCCATAACATTTAAAATTATTTAACTATATTGTTATGATATTATGTTTGTCTATCATGTTTTATGAGTATAATATATGAACTTATGATCTTTTATTAAGATATATAATTATTACTCATGCTTCTATCCAACATTAGGATCTAATACTTTATGTTATTTTCCCCTTATTGAGAATTTGATTTCACACATTAACCATGTTTTCAATCCCCATGTTATGAAAATTATTATATCAATTTATGTATCTATATACATGGGTTGTATGATTATTTTTTAGATGCATAATCTAAATCATGAGATTATTATGATATTTAAGATACATTTTTCTTGAATCACTTTAGTCGGTACCAAATGATGATTTATTTATTTTGGATATTAGTTTAGTTATCTAGGGTTTATATTAATAAGAACCCTAGTGAAACGATGAATACAGTCTTATGATTAGTAAAATTTCTTAATGTTTTTATGAAGGAGATATTTTTTGGTTTCCCAAGAAATAAAAGCATTACTTAGATACTGGTAAGGTTATGTGGTTTTAACATAGTTGTTCCTTAGATAAATAACCCTGAAGAGGGAGTTTTGCATATTAACTCGTCTTTGTCTTGGTGTATGATAAATTGGCTTTAATTCAAACCTATCTAGACATTACTAAGGGATATTATTCAGTGAATTGACATGATAATTATGAATAATTATAAATTTTTTTAAAGTATTATCAATTAATTTGATAATGATATTCTAATAGAAAAATTACTATGGAACACCAACGATTGAATGTAGAAAGTTATAGGTTAAACCAAAAGTATCAAGCGTTAAAAAAACAAAGGCTTCATTGGATAAGAGTTCTTTCAATTAAGGTTTTTTTATTCATATATTATATATATCCATATCCATTTTGGTTTTAGTTTTTAGTTGAAATAGGATAACAAAATTGAAGGTAAAAAAGGTACGTATCTAGAAACCCAAATGATTTATAATCCAAATGGTGGAGCATAATTAAATGATTAAATATAAGTATATGATTGAAAATTGAGTCACGTAGATTTACTTAAGATAGTAAGGATAATTTTTTAATGGATATGAAACTATGATTCTCTTATATATGTTCATTAGTGAGTAATTTTCTTATGTATTTGTAAATATATTGTGGAATATATAAAACATCTAAGGATTTTTATTCAATGGTTTTACTTTAGGGGTTTGTAAAAATTTTTTAAATAGTATTTTTACCCTGAACACAAATTTAATGTCACTGTCATATTTCTAGAGATAACTGTTTAAGAAAAAATTTTTGAGGGGTGGATAAGTTTTAGGTTTAGTATATTTTTTTTAAAATAAAATAAAGGTTTGGGTGATTTCGAATATATATGTTATGTAGTATTGGTATCATTGGCATTGATTAATGTTCATGATTTTTTGGTCAAATGTATTGCATATTTGGGATTATGGTATATATTTCTAGTGTGTGACTTCATAAACCTATGGAAAATAACACTATGGGATTGAAAATAGAATTAATTTTAGGAATAATATGTTATTTCGCTATGTTTTGATGACATGGACACTTAGGTACTTTTGGTAAAGAAATACTCTGGATAATATATGATTAGGGTATAAATAATCAATGTTTTTTTTGGAAAGATATGTATATTGACATATATTGAGATAATAATATTTGCATATCAATTGAGGTTATATCTTGATTAATATTCTCTGCATCTAATTACATTTGTAAATAATAATTGTAACTATGAGGACTCAATCTACTTAAGGGGTGGAATGTATTGACCCGAAATTCTAGACCCTATAAAAACTGCTGTTTTGGTCGATTACATTCATTACATTGGAAAAACATCATAAAAAACCACAACATATTAGAATAAAATAATTATGAAATATTTTACAAAAAAATGGTACACCATTAAAATATATAACCTTGAAAGATAAATAATTCATATGATTTAATATTGAAAATGGTTATTTTCAATAAAATTTATTTTCATTGAATTTTGTATTTTATATTAAAATATAATTTTAAAAATTACTGAAATTAATTTTTATAAAACAAAATTAATTTATAAATTTATAAAAACGAAATTTACTTATTATGGATTTTTAATGTTTTTCTAAGATGTTTGATTTTATTTTGAGAAATGCAATTTATGAAATGTCTTTAATTTTTATGATTTTATCATCATGTAATTATATACCATAAGATTAAAAACATTTTACGTAATAAAATAGTTATTTAATTAAAAATATAAATAATTTTTAAATATTCTTCAAACATAAAAATCCTATGTCTAATACTTTTAGTACAAAATACAAGTGTTCTTTATTAAAAAATTCTGTATTTTCTTTTCATCGTTAAATATCAAGGATGTATTATGTTTTTTATTTCCTTAAAAGCCTCATTAATTAAATTTTTATTTCTAATAAATCAATTTATGTAATTAAAATCAATAATAATGATAAATTTATCTTATATATAATTTTTAATCTTAAAAACATTTTTTTAATGTTTTTACATGATTAAGCATGTTTATTTAAAAATTAATTATTTATGAAACTAGAAATATTATTTTATAAAACTATTTTAAAATTTGAAATATGAATGATCCAATTAGGTAATTTAAAATCATTTTTCTTAATAGTAATTACTAATGTTAAAAGTTAATTACAAAGGTAAAAGTAAATTAAAATAAATGATAAAATGTTCAAATAGAATCCCTAAAATAAAATATCGTTTCTCCAAAAGGATTTTTAGTGGATAATCTATACAAAATCACTTTCCCCTCAATTTTTATCTATTATTTGGCCATTGAACATTTAATAATAACATTAAATTATTATAAATGTAAGGGTTACTTCCAAAACTACCCCTCTCCTCACTTTGATAAAGCTAAGACTTCCACATATTCAAGTATCACATTAAAATAGAATTTATACTTGAAAATATTCCACATCACTCCACTAAGAATCCTCTCAACTTTCAAAATCTTATGTTCACTATTAGTAAGCATAAATAATTCATCTCAAAGGATAATTTCTAGAGAAAACTCATGTCTCCGAAATTTCTTATTGTTTTGTTATTACTTTTTACAGTCCATCCCATATATAAACATATTAATATAAATAAATCAATATAATTCGTATAAATAAATTTCATTATATTTATTTTAATACAATTGTTCAATTATTTCCCTCCAGTAATAAATAATGATGACATTGATCCTGTATATATGTCGATTACCGCCTCCCAGAAGTGATATTGTTCAATTTTCATCACAGTATGTCCAAGTTGGTATAAAGGATGGATTTAATAAGTAAATATATCATATATTTCACAGATAAAACTATTTAATGGATATTTCTCAAATACAATCATTACATCCTTTAAATGATAAATAGGATCGTTAATCATCTGTATGGAGAACTAACACCTCCATAAACAACGAATTTCATTTTTCATAACCACTGAATATGGATGATTTAATGAATATATTTACTAAAAATATATGATAATAATTAAATGTTTTATTTTATGAATATTTTATATTATCTAAATCAAAATACTTTCCATTACACATGAATATATTATAATACTTTATCTTTTTTGTTGGATTTACCACCTACGTGAATGATGTTAAAATGTTTGTGTCATAAATGATTATGGGAAATAATATAAAGGTATTATATTTTAATAACGTAAAATTTATGATTTATTAATGATTATTTAATGGTTATATTAATATGATAATTATTTATTATGATTATTCAAATTTTTTATTGTTAATCATGCCGAAGAAAGTTTATCATGTTTCTCATTTTCAAAAATTATATTCATGTCTTTAACAAAATGATAATATGAATTAAGGAATAATTAGGAAAAAAAAATTATTATCTCTTCAATAATATTCTAATTATTAACTTGAAACCACTTACTGATATTTTATCCTGTTAACATGATATTTGAATGAGAAAAACTAATGAACCATTTAACTTCTATTAGTGAAAATAAATAAAACCATGTAATATATTTGTAATGAATGATTATAAATAAAAATTATAAAGAATAATAAATTTGAATAATGTCATGAATAAACTAAATAAGTTTGTTATGATCATTCTACATGTGTTTATATAAAGTTCGAGTTAGCAGAAACTCAAGGTAATGGATTATCATCACAATTTAACTTCATTGAGACAAAGTTTGTATTTAGGAAACAATTTTTGTTTTAAGTGGGGTGTATACTTTCTATTACATATATTATTTCGAGAATTAATTTTTCATCCATGTATTTTTTTATTTCAATTTCATTGAATTTCTCCTTTGTGATTTTGAATTTAATTGTCTCTCTAGTCATATAAATTTATTTTTCAATGACTTTATAAAAATATAGTCCCCTAAAATATGATAATATATCAAGGGAATTTGTAATCTCATTTATTCAAATGCCTCAATAATTTTCTACCCTTAATGATATCATTGATAAATTTATATTATTATTTGCCTAATTTTAAAAGAGATTTTATAACATCTTTAAGTATTCTGTTTTTCAACAATAGAATTTAGAAATATTATAAACGTCTTCTATCCTTTAAAAATAAAATTTTTCTATATTACACTACACATTACAATTTTGGAACTCTATTTCACTTAAAATTTCATTTATTTTAAAATATTTATAATAATGTTTAAAAAAGTATTCTATTTTCCATGAAAATTTTTTTTAAGGTAATTTGTTCTTCAATGTTTTAAAAGGCTTTGTAAAATAATTTTCTTCACTTCTATTTACCCTATAATGTTTATCTCTCATGACGTGATGTTTTTATCTCCATTTATATTTTACTATGATATTATTCTTTTTTGGGAATGATATATTTGATATCTTTTATGATTTTATGTTTATATTATGTAATTTTTTTAAAGGACTAAAAAATTCATTCCTTTTCTAAGAGTTCATTATGATATAATGAAAATTTATTTTTTAGTGGTGCTCATAATAATGGATGTTGATGGGTGGGTCATATATCATAATATAACACACAGATTAAGGTTTTATATCTTGTGATCGGATGAAATATTGTGTGAATGAGATGATGGATTTTTTTTCACTTTTCTTTTGTATGAATGAGATGCGGGTTTATGTGTTCCCAAGTTTGTTGTTTAAATGAGATACGAGAATATTGGTTCACTATATTTTTATGTGAATGAGATATATTAATCTTTGTTCGAAAATGTATTGTGTGAACAAGATAAAAGAATATTTTTTTCACAAATATATTTTCTACATTAGATGTTGGATTATTTATTCCCAAGTATGTCATGCGATTGAGATTCGATAATCTTTGTTCCCTTATTTTTTTGTGAAGATTATGTGGGAAACATTATTCACAATATTTTTGGGTTGTGGAACATTTAATGTTGTTTACAAAGTTATTCCAATTCTTGAAGAGTCATTTTATTTCCATGAAATTCCATGTTTTTGTTATTATTCCTTATTTTTAAATTATTTTGTATCTTTATATCATGCCCGCATGTTTTATAACAATTCATGTATATTTTGAACCTTATTTTAACTTTTAAACTTCCTTAATAATATTTTTATGATCTTATGTTTCCCTATAATGATTTATTATTATCATATATTTACTTGATATATTTTGGTAAGATATTTATGCCTTTCTCAAATTCTTATTCATCATTATTATATAAAACTTTATTATAGGTTTTATCCTTACTAAGAATTTCAGCTCACCCATTTGTTATATCTCAAATCCCCATGATATAAAAATTATTATATCGTGTGAGATATCTAGAAAATGGTATAGAGGTTAATTATTTTGAAATATTTTTTACAAGGATTTTAATATAAATTATATATGTAGCTAATCTCTCAGACACAAAATATTCCATTCCTCATGTCGTGTGATTATTTTTTAAGGAAACATCTTAATCATCAGATTATTATACTATGTAAGAAATATTTATCTTGGATCACTCAAAACCACCATGGATTTTCCTCATCTGGGTGAGGCCCCATGTTCACCCTTACTGGGGTGAACCACCATGGATCACCCTCACTAGGGTGAAGCAACATGTCCATCAATACTAAGGATACCCCCCATATCTCACCTTTAGTAGGGAAATTCCCCATGTTCATCCTTAATTTTGTGAACTACCATGGATTTTACTCACTATGTAGTGTCCCCATGATCACCATTACATGGTCAAACCACCATGGATCTCCCTCACTAGGGTGAGGACTCTTGTTTACCCTTACTAGGGAGAACCTCTATAGCTCTCCCAAACTTGGATGTGGCCCCCATATTCTCCATTACCATGTAGAATCTCCATGTGTTTCCCTAACTTGGGTAAGGATCCCTATTTGACCTTATTAGAGAGAACCATCTTGGTTTTTCCTCACTACAGTGAGCACACCCCTTATTCTCTCTTACTAGGGAAAACCACCTAGGTTCGCCCTCACATGGCAGAATCCCCATATGTTACCTCTCTAAGGATACCTACTTTGAAAACACTCCATTAGGTAAAATCACTATATTATCTTATCCATATACTAGGGAAGATTGTCTTCACTTACCCTACTCCATACTATAGAAAATATTCTTCATATTCCCAATACCTTTAGTCGAGAACCCCTATTAGGGTTAACTGTGTTTGCCTAGGTCTCACACATAGGCACCCTTATTAGGGAGTGACCTCATGATAGCCCTCACTATGTCAAAGAAATATAGTTATATCACTCACTAAGGATAATCTCCATCATGATAACCCTCACTATGGTAAAGAACCCTCTTTTTATCCCTCAATATGTCTATTCATTCTTGTGTGATCCCTAAATGGGTCAAATCACTCTTGTGATCTCCCTCACTTGGTATAAGAACATTCATTATCTCTATCTAAGTCTCAGAACCCTCTTTATATCCCTCGCTAGGGATGAGAAAATTTACAATCCCTCTCTGGGGATAATAACCTATTTACCCTCGTCTCATACCTGGGCACCAATAAATAAAAAATTACCTAGAGCTGAGATATTCATCTTGGTTAACATATAAACTGAGAGTCTAGATATGCCTATTTGTTTCTTTATATAAGGGAATCCTACTAGGTGTAATCCCCACACTAACACAAATATTTGTTATACTCCTCTCAGCTCAATCATTAACTCGAGCAAATATAATCCCCCCATTTATTTGTGAAACTCTATTTTATATATTCCTCCTCATTAAAATATATTCTCCTCCTTTTAAGTATAATCATAAATCCTTCTTTACTTCAATAGATTTTCCTCTTGGGTTGAGAATCTATGTCAAGCCATGTGTATACCACACTCAATCTCTCCTTGTTTCTCCTTTTACGGGTTATTAATAATTATATGGTCCTCTTACTAGGTGTATTACCCAATAATTCATTCCTTCATCGGAGTCACCTATAAGTTTACTCACCTAAATAGGAATTACATGAAAAATAACCCTTAAATACCCTATTTTACCTCTAATTATGTATAAGTAAAATTTTATATTTTGTTTCTCACATAAATCATGACTCAAAAAGTCCTTTGATCCTATTTTATCATTGCATTATCATAATTGAGATGCATCAAAATGATCACCTTTTTGTTTAAATAAAATGATTGTAAACATTATTAATATTGTGCTTACCATGTGATGTTTAACTACATACTCTAGTACTCACATATGGATTTAAATATTATCACATCTACTACTTGGGATTTTATTCCTATTAACAATTATATGTAGGAAACCTACCTGAAGTTCAATTACAACACCTACAAAAAAACACTTCTTTTATGTGATGAGCATGAGATGAAAAACTAACATTTATCTTTTTTACTCCTCTTTCTTTATTCATATACCTTCATTCAATATAATCCTCTTTTAATTTTCTTGGACCTTGAGTTGAAATATTCCTCTTATATTCTTCATACATCTTTATTAGATATACTCTACTTGGTTCCCTATTATATCATGATTGAAGAATCATCTTGTGGTTCCTTAATTTACATAGAGTAGATATACACTCCTTGGTTCACATATATGGGCCTCTTACTAGGTTTAAACCCCAACCTAAGAGTTTAGGACCTCTTATGTGATGAGAATATGACCACATTATGTTGATGAGTATAAGTATAATTTTCATTCTCTAATGAAAATATATGGATGAATCTAGTGATAATCTAGAGATGATAAATATCTTATTATATTTAGTTGAAAATTGATAATAAAAACTAAAATATGTCTATTTTGAATAAGTCTCACACAAACCATTTCTCGTAAACTTAAACCAATTAATCCTTATATAATGACCTTAAACTGTAGTGATTGTTTCTTTTCACATGACTTTAAAATTTATATTGTGTCCTATTATTTGGCATCGAACTATGTAGGATCTAATTCCATTCATTGGTATATATATGAATCCCTTCAATGGACCTAATCCCAACTCTACTTCACCAAATACCTACATAAATAGGGAAAAAATATATAGTGTTGAACTATGGATTTAAAAAATAACATCACTAACTAATAAGATAAATATAGATAACTTCTAATACACATAGATGTTCACATAAAACACATAGTTTTTATATAATAA
Source organism: Viscum album (assembly GCA_963277665.1). Lineage (NCBI taxonomy): Eukaryota > Viridiplantae > Streptophyta > Magnoliopsida > Santalales > Viscaceae > Viscum > Viscum album. The sequence goes on along the minus strand of OY728159.1, from coordinate 1,139,057,553 downwards.
TTGGATAAATATAATCTGTCATGCACTATGATTTATAAAGTATTTAATAGCGTACCTCAATATATAAGAGTTTTCCAATGTTGGGAATAATTTTCCATCCCCCCCCCCATGGTTTGATGAGATTGACCACCCATATTCTTGACCAATGCCCATTTTTAAGTGTCTCTATTAAATAATCCTAATGAATTTCTACCTTTATAAATTAGTCATACAATAGTGTTCTTATTGAACCATAATATAATTGAGAGAGTGATGATGTTTCCATCAGAAATAGTATCATATGATATGAAGATGTTTTAAATTGTCTTTCTAGACATGTCAAAAAAATTAAATGTTTGATTAATAATGAATCAAATGGTTTTTATTAACCTGTTATGACTTGGATTCATAAAAATATAGTGAATCTCTAATATATTTGACTATAATTAATTAAACCTTTTATAAGATAAAAAATGTGGAACTATTTTTATGGATGAGAGTTACATGGTATGTAATTGAATGAGTTACTCTATTATTTATGAAACATGAGAGGAACTAACTCAAGGAGAATCCTCATAGCTCATATAAAGGATCCATGTCTACATGTAATGAATCTTATAGAAACACTTACCCCGTAAGGATATCTTCTTCATTTATTTTTTTCATTTGAGATACTAGCATATAATGAAGATTCAAAATTTTACTCTCAAATAGTTTGGGTGATTCATTGAAAATTGTGGATAAAACCTAGAAGGAATAACCCTTCTATTTTACTTTGGTGGTCATCCTCAAACCAAAAATGAAGGAAATGGTAGTAATAATTAAAAAGGGTAAGGTATATGTATAAATTTCTAGTATCAAAGGATTTTAGTTTTTAATGGAATGAAGATCCTGGGATTGATGGTTTATGCATACTTATAATACATTGAAAATCAATAATATATGATTTCAAACCATTCAAATACCTAAGGAATTTGACCTCCCGGTATCACCTCTAGATATGAATAATTAAATCCCCGTCATATCAAGTTGATTCTCCCCTGATATTATGTAATCATCTTTAAATCATTGAATATTTTTAACCAATTTTAATATCATGAAAGAAACCCAAAATAAGAGCATGAGGAAGGAGAAATCATACTATTAATGGTGAATAAATAAACATTCAATAACCAAAAATCTTGGTGGATAAAGGGGGAAATATGAAGTTGAGAAGGGTTTGACCTCCCCCTATTCAGACATCCCCAAACTAGAAAACCCTTAAGTGAGTGTCTACTTTAAAATAACAAAAATCCGTCCAATCATTAGTTTTGAAAAACAGGGAAACCCCATTATTATGGGGCCCAGGGGGTTATAATGAAACTCCCTACATTAGTTGTTGTAAAATGATGTGACCCACTATGTAGCTATGCAATGTATTCCCTTGGACATATACTACGACCCTAATTGAGGGTCCATGGCACAACCAATCACCTAATAATCCAAACACTACTACCTCTTACCAACACTTCTTGGAACAACCATTGGGTTATGGCATAACATGCAACCACAGGGTCACCCTCATAAAGCAGCACCTCCAACTATGACATGAATCTTTCCCCCATGTGCATCCCTCGTGGAATAGCCCTGACCCTTGGATAAAGCCTTCATTAAATAAGACATTGGTTTTCGGATCACAATACAATTATAACAAAGGGGTAAATCTTACAAATACGACTCAATGCCCCAATTTATTCTTATATATCCCTTATTAGGGATTAAACCTTTTATATTGTGGTTTGAAACTTCCGTGCCACTAGGATATTAATCTTTCACATAGAGTTATTGACATGATCCCCATACTTCTTGTAATAACACTTTCCCTATCCTTAAATGTTAATTTCAAACAATATATTTCATACATAAATTACCCTTGGTTTTTTTTCATCAGTCATATATAGAAAATTTCTAGAGAAATACCACGCCGAACCTACTTTGAAACTCACCCAATCAGCCAAGATACCTCCCAATCTACCAAAAAAATTTATAATAGATAATATACATCTTTTAATTTTGATCTAAACCCTGTTTCTCAAGACTTTATCTATTATAAGAACAAAAATTAAAATTTCCTCAAAATTAATCAACATATAATTACACAGATCATTAAATATATAGTTTCTAAACCATATAAAATATCATAATAAAATTAATTTATTTACATACACCATGTATTATCATTCTATTTGGATACATCCTTGAGAATTTTGAATCATATTTCATGATTTATATTTCACCAATGATAGATCATTGAAATTAAATGTCAATAGTTAAACATTTAAATATTCTTACACATAATTTATATTTGATTAAATTATTCATAAGATGAAAGGAAGTAAAAATTTCTAATGGTTACAAGGAGTTGTTACTATTTATATTTACTTATATGTTTAGTAATATATGATTAAAATCTTTGGGGGATAAGGGTGTGTCAATATGACCATTATTAAAAGGCTATAACCATGAAAATGGTTTGTGATCCCTACCCAATATTCTATATATTCACTCTTTACAAGAAATATTTCTTATTTTATATCCATTTACCACTGATAATTACAAGAATACTAAGGGATTCATGTAGAATACCATTGAAGCATTGGGTGATTTCGGTCATCCCATGAATACATCATGAAAAAGGAACCCAATGGTTCCCTCTATGGGATATTTATTAATCATATGATTGATGATTACAATAGTGGATATATTGGATGATCATTATATGTTATTCATTTTGTTTATAAATGTTTTTAGTTTTTCATATCATGGGAATCTTAGTCTTATATTTTATATCATCTTACTATTCATTAAATAAGAGTTATTGAATCATTAGAATCCAAATAGTGATACAAAATATTTTCTTTCTTCTGGATTCTTAAAATCATGCATGAAATGAAAAATTATTTTATGTCTTATTGGGTTTGCAAGGCTATGATATATGATTTATATTAGAAAGTGGATATATTAATCAATATCATTAAATATGATATAATGAAATTGTGGAATTTCATATGATATATGATATTGTAAGACGTGATAGGTTCACATAATATGATATGGGATATTGTAGCTACGATTCAGTGTAATTTTATCACTTCAAACATGTTCTAGTGTATTGTATGTATATTCATAACTGATGATAGGCCAAGTGGAATGCTACAAAACAAAGAATTGTATCACCAATATGATATAGAATATATATATATATATATAATAAAATAAGATATATAGTAGAAGTATTATTTCTCATATGCCACTAACCATAAATCATTAAAAATGATATAGGATATGGCTGGACTGTGAATTATGATATTAATATGTCATAAAATAAAATAAACATGGAATTTTATTTCCATATTTCAATTATAAATTGAATTATAAAATTTATAAAATGTTCCTCAATTATTATAAAAATATTATTTGTAATATTTTTTAATTTCTAATGTTTTTATGAATTCTTTTATAAGAATTTTTATTATTATTTATTACATTTTTTAGAAACATTTAATTAAAAATATCCATAATATTAAGGGTTAATATTATATACCTCTTCATTTATAGGGCATGCCATATAATTTGGATTGAAAATGATTATATAAAAATTATAAGGAAAAAGTATAGTGTTTATAAATTAATTAACAAGGAAAAAATATAAAGTTTCTTATTTTTAAAATTATTTAGTTTTTATCATTGTAAGTTTGAATTATTCAAATTTAATGAATGTATCTGAGGAAAATATTTCAAAAAAATCAAAATTTATTTTTATTTTTGATATGATTGAGGTTAAAATTATATATATATGATATTTTGAATCATTACATAATATAGGAATAGTTCATATATTAAATATTTATAATTTAGATTCTATATATTTAAAATAAATTCCATATATATGAGAATATAACATGTTTATATTGGATTAAAGTGAATTTTTCAGGTTTATTCATTCCTAAATTATAAACTATGTATAATTTATTTATAGACTATTCATAAATTTTTTATATCGTGTTTAAATTTATAAATTATTCAATTATATAATCTATTCCATTCTTTATTCATATATATAATTTTATATTATGAATTATTGTAAGATTTATTTTAAAAAAAATTTAATTTTTTTTCTTTATATTATTATACAATAATTTAAGGAGTTACATGCTTGGTATGATAATTAAAATAATTTTCATTTACCTTAACTCTTGCTTATAAAAGAGTTGTGTAATGAGTAACAGATCAACATTCCTTGACCATATTTATTTGGGGGAATGAATATGTATTTAATAATTAATCCTTTAGAATCATAAATAAATGCAAAGGAAATCCATCAGATATGATGGTGAGATTAAATGTCTTTAAAAACACTTACTGTTATATTCCATCTAAAGAAAACACTTATCAAGGCCTTGATCATTCAATCGGGAAGGTTAATGCTATAGAAGGGTACCCTTAAATTATTTGGTGTAAGGAAATAAAGTAACAAGGTGGAACTAAGGGTTGTGTTCCTTGTTTTTGGTATTTTTTGGGTTATAATTTGTTTTTAATACCTAAGAGTTAGGATACTATAGGTTTAGTGTTGAGGTTATTCATATAATGGATTGGTAAATGAGATTTCCACTCAAGTATAAATTTGTTATATATGATATAATTGGATTTATGGCCTACTTATATATCTATAGTTGTGATGTTTATTCCAAAGAAGGTTCACTACATTGTGAAATATGGAACTTTTCCAACTAATGTTTACGATGGATTTTAAAATGGGTTATCATTTTAGTGGGAGAACATTTACCAAAATTACATATTAAATTAAGTTAAAAAATTTTACTCATCCAATAAAATATTAAGTTGTAGATATCATTTTATAATGATCATAAAAACTAAAAATTTACGCACCTTAGTAAAAAGGGGACTCTTAATGTAACTGGTGAAAAATATAAGAATGTTTATTAATAAAAAGGAAAATTTTATGTGTTAGAGTGACCCCTTTATAATCAAAAAACTGTTTAATTCTTTCCAAAAGTGATCCAAGATGCTTATGAGAAGTATATATGAATTTAATTAAAGTTTTTAAAAAAAATTTATAATGACTCAAGGAACATTCATCTCCACTAATGTACACAATATTATTTGTTACATTATTCACTTAGAGAAGATGATGGTTTCCTTTCCGGATTATTCTACCCAAGGAATTAATTATATTATAATAATTATAAATGTTCCAACAAATTGAATGTATTTAAGAATTATTTACCCTATTTTCTCAATGTGTTGATTAGGATTGGACGAGAAATGATATGTTTAGGTTCTAGTAATGTGTAAACAATACAAATGGGTAAATTTTTAAGCCAATAATATAATATTGTATGATATGAAGGATATATTACCCAAATAGATTTCATATTTGACATATATTGATCCTTATATTATTGCACCAATCATGAATATCATAAATTCATACATTTATTGAAAACTAAGGTTTATCATATACCTTAATTTGGAATATCATCTAGTTAAATATAAATATATCATATTATTGTATCCCATTTTTTTATAACCAATAGTCAAGAGTATAGTTCAATTAATAATATCAAAATAATTAGAATAATTTAAATAGTTAATATAATTTTGATATATAATAATATAAAACAATTAATCCATAAACGATAAGTGTTGTGAGTTTGAAGAGTTTATAAAAAATTATTAAAATAGATAACATAATGCTTTTAAAAGTAATTTGAATCCAACTAATCCTATGTCTACACCTCGCACAGTCAACCCCAAGAGTATGGAACCCACTATAAACCCATTAAATTAAAAGTACAGATACAAATATTTACGACATAAATTTTTCACCCTAGAGGTAGAAACCAAAAAATACCACATTTATCACACATATAGGTGTAAAAATTGCACCTTCCATTTGAAATGGATAAGGAACCAAAATTTTATTTAGTAAATCCAGTGCATAACCATAACCCATTTTCTTCTACTGCACTAAAGAAAAACCAATGTACCAAATTTTTTATCAGGTAAAAATTAAAGTATATGGATATTACCTTAATCCTTTACCATGCAATGCACTCATACCATATAATAGACTATGATGAGGTGATATTTTAAGGCAAGAGAATTTACACCACTCCTCTTCCTAACGCAATCATGGAGTATTATTCAGTTTATTTTAAAAGGAATTTAAACATGCATCATCCATTATTGTCTCACCAAATGTATGGTATGATCGGTTGGATCATAAGGCATGTTTATCGTCCACTCCATGTAATTGAAATAAATGAATAACTATATCATATGGAATCTATTTTCTATTATATATATTTTTAAATTTTAATAGTAAACATGTATTCACACAATGACTATCATTTATGGATTTGTTACATGAATGTAACATAAAGGAGGTTATTCATTCATGGATAAGATCATTGTGTTGGAAAAGGTATTAAATCATGTGTTAAAATGTTTGACTTTGTTCACAACCTACCAAAGAGTATCCTCAAGGTTTTATAAATACCATTTACAAGTGATGGAAATCTGAATGCCTTTATAAAATTTGGGTGAAACTCTATATCCCAGTCATTCTATTTTCAACCACCATTTCATAATTAGGCTCTATCATACTGTGGTGTGTAAAAGTCCTTATATGTATGAATTGTGATCCAGATAGCTAGTGGAAAGATTTGGAAGTGGGGCATTCTTCAACATCCACTAAAGGTATCATCATTAATCCCATTTGAAGGTTTTCAAATGGGTAAAAAGTGTTCTATGTATCCCCAATGTAACATATGATTATATAATATTTTTTTATTTACATATGATTTCACTTATTATTTTATATATATCATGGGTTTGGTATTTTTATCACTTCCACATTTTATAATCTGTGTTATTAAACCCTTATAAATCCCAACAATGATATTGATTATTCTTATGTTTTAAGATTTGTTAAATCATTCCAAATTCTATTTCACATCACTTAGCTATCATAAAATAAGATAGCGATATTTTTCATACAAGTTATGCATTGTGTCATATAATATTGGCTATCCTAATCTATGAAATTTACTGAATCATCATATTTATTTAGGTTGTGTCACATGATATTGTGGTATCATAAAATATAATAGTGGTGTTGTGTATTTCAAATACAAAGTATTGAATCACCAAGATGATATCAACATCTTTCGTAAAATAGGATTGGTTATTATAGTCAATATATAGATATTAAATCATACTATATTATTACATATCATATTTTGTGATTTGGATATCAGTTGTAAAATATAACTAATAGCAGCTGAAGTCATGGCTTATCCACCATACTCTACAACTTAATATGGATCGTAATAAATGATTTATATCATTTTCAATGGTTATAGTTGAATCATAAAATATGATTTGGGGAGAATTTTTTTATTTTTTGTTATATTCAATTATAAATTGAATTAATTAATTATAAATAATGATGATGTGTATTTTATTAGGATATTTATTAACTTGTATAGTTTATAAGATGACTAATTATAATATGTTTATATTTAATTAATAAACTCTAATGAACCATTTACAATTAAATATACATAAATATAAAATTTTAAAATAAAATACCTTTTATAAAATTATACGATATGTCTTATGAATATAAAAATAATGTGGTTTCTAAAAATTACAAGGCGTAATTTATAAATAGTTTATCAATTGAAAAATAAAGCCAAAATATAAAGAGATTATATCTTTTTATGAATTGTTCATAATTTATTTGAATCATACTATTTAAAAGGGCCTTATTTGGGATATTACATATGCCACACAAAAATAGTTTTATGGTTGATATGATCAATGTTTAAATAATATTTAGTTATGAAATAGGTAGATTATGTAAATAGTTTCCACAATAGATATTAAATTTTAAATGATTATAATTCATAGAATATCATATGTACCTAATTTAAAATGCTAGATAATGTAAAATTTAAAAAATTTAAACAATGGAGTTAATATAATGATTTTGTATTCAATACAATGGAATATACACAATATATAGATTAAATTATAAATTACTTATAAATTACGTATTTTATAAATTATTCAAAAATGATTCTCTCATGATTAAATTTATTATGTGTTCATTTATTTAAATATAATTATTTTATTTATTATTCATCGATATAAATGTTTTATATTTTGAATAAATCTATTCTATTTTTTATGTTGATAAATTATTTCTTCTAAATATTGATACTTTGTATGGTATGTTAGGTATGTCAATAAAAGAGTTATTGTTCATCTACCATGATCAAAATATGTAATCAAATTTATTAACTTTAATTTATATATTGAATGTAGTTTATTCATATTAGGATTTAGAGTTATGATGAATTGTATTCTCTCTTGACTAATGGATCTCCCAGGGCGAGGGAATTGGGGTTGAACATATTATATTCTTGGAGACTTATGACTTTTTCTATAATGATGGGGATTAGATGTATCTAACTCTAGGCTAAGTCATCTATATATTTTCAATCTAATATATTATTAAACTATTACAGGAATATTTAATGTTACTTATATAAGATATGTATTTGATTATGTTTAAATATATTTAGATTCTATTTTTATGAGAGTAACATAATATCTAGGTTGTGTAAAGAGATACACGTCAATATTTATTGAAAATGTTGATTTGGTGTATGGAATAGGATTCCAAAACTAAATCATTATAATCATGAATAAATAAAGGAAATAGCATGAGATATTAAGGTAAGATTAGAAACCAATCAAAAATTATGTGTTTGATTTCATATGAAGTGTAAATTATTAAGAACTCAATCATTTAGTGTGGGTGACCCTAATGGTTAGGCACCAATGAGTTATCATGGTAACGTAAGTAGGTAATAATGTGACCCTAATAGTTAGGTTACATAGTCCTTGAATATTATAAGGGTTACACTTATCATAGAAACCATGATTTTAGGATACCATATTAATATATTTGAGTTTATATCCACATTATGGAATTCATAAAGAGTTTCCCACCTAACTATCCCAAAGCCATATATGCTACGATTGACTATATTTTTCTACCATATAATGTCTTGGATTATTCAGGTGCACAAATATGTGTATGTCATGATGAAATATGCATCTAGGGATACAAAAGGATATAATTTATTATAAAAGGGTTCATTATTTTAGTGGTAGACCATTTAATAAAAATACTTAAAAATGGTAATAAAAAATGAAACTCATCTGATAAAAGCATCTGTTGTGGATAATAGTATCAATCATTATCAAAAATTAATTTTAACTTAATCCTTATAAATGATAATCTCAATGTAAGTAACTCTTAAGAATGATAGTTTAAGAAGATTTCTTAAGTAAGAATGAATTCCTGGTTTTATGGGGATTGCATCATTATCTTGGTCTATGTCAAACTAAATTTTTATTTTTAAATAACATGAAATGTATCACAGTGGTGACCAAGGTCATTTCTCAAGGAGAGTGTGTGGATTGATTCTTACCTATATAATCACTTATGAATTTGTTTTCTTAATCTTTAAATTATCCAATAAATAATTTTTAGTATTTTAATTTTATGGATTCAAAAAAATAAACACCAGATGTTGTAATTCATATTGAAAAGTGTTGGATCTAAGGTCAACTATACAAGTTCTTCATTATCCTCATTTGCTCTCACCCAAAAACCATTTCAATATTTTTAATCCATTTCTATTGTATAACTATATTTTTGTTTTGAAAACACATAATATTAATCATTCCTTGTACATCCAAATCTAACTATTCTACGGTGAAGAGGAAATAAACACTCGCAATCGAGGAATTCATTATCTCTACACCTTGATCAATCTTATATTATTCATACCCCAGTCTAAATTTCTCCAATCATATAACCCATATACCAAAATAATGGATTAAAATTTGATTTGATATACTGGATCATGTCGCTTCTATTCAAAAATATAATATTAATATAATCTATCAACCTATGTTCACTTCTCTCTGCATCAATGATGAAAAATAAAAACTGACATATCATGATTAGGATTGGATCTAGAATATCCCATATGTACCTATCCATAGGTTTAGTTATCCATATTTCTAGAGTTTAATATATCCCAATTTGTCCCAAATATTGAGAAAAACAAAGGAATTGGGGGAAGAAACTATCTACACCACACAACAAATAAAATAGAGTGAAACATTGAATATAAATACAAGAGTTATAGAAAATTATATCCATGATCTAGAGGAGGTGAATATTTCTTCTAGGTGTGAGGGAAAATATTTATAGGCATCTTATTCTTCCTCCCCACATTTGGTGTAGTGAGGTGAGTTCTTTCTTCCTTCAACGGGATCCACATGGCAGATCCAATAGTTCTGACCAATTCAATTGAAAGTGTCTTTTTTACATGATTGAGACCATAAGCCTTTGAGAAAATTCCCCAGGATAAATATTTCTTCTTCACAGTGTTGTGGAAGTTTTGTTCAAGCCCAATGTAATGTGAGGAATTATTAACACAACATGTATTAGTGGTAAAATATCATCATAGATAGTGAATAGTTTGTTCATGTTTTGGTTGATGGGACTTGTCTAAATTCTGTTCCACTACTTCTTCAGCACTAATTTCCTTAAATTTGTTTAACTGGGAATCGTCAATCTATTTTACTTATGATAACTTCATGAACAAACACATCAGTAGCATAACTCTACTTGGTATTTGATAATACTATAACTTAAGTTGATCCCTTGCATGGAAAGGGATCTCAAGCTTAGAAGGTTAGGTTTGGATAGGAAAATGTCCTTGGGGAAATCATGGGTTAATTTCACTAAGAAATAGTGATGATTCCTTTTCTAAAACCACAATTTCAGCATTGGGATGAATAGAGACTTCCCCGTGTCATAAATATTCATTGGGAAAATATCCAACAATAAAACCTAAAATTCAAGTGATTCAAATTCATATAGATCATTATAAATAGCTTCAGTTCATCTTCATCATTGGACTAAGAAACCTAGGGTGACTTATTCTTCATCGTTCTAATCTCGGGCCTATTTTGCATCATCATCAATATACAGCTTGATTTCAATCAGCAATATGAAATATGAGGATTTAGTTCATTGATATCAATTAATCATTCGAGGTGACTTTACTTTGGTGTGGTTTTTTGGTCTCCTATGAGGCATCTTCACATTAACAATTTTCTTCAGTTGGAATAGCATATGTTTTGGGTTCATAATTTTTTTGGATCTAATTTCTAGGAATCAACAGTAATCTTCCTTAGGTGTGTAGGTCAAGATTGTTTCATCTAATTCAGTTGGTGGATATATTTGGTTGAATGAAATTCTTAAAGTTCATCAATCGGCCAAACCAGATGTCGAGCATGGATTTTGGTATACTTTTCACAACCAGTTAAGAATAATCTTCTCTAGTTAGAGCTCAATATGTATTTGATAGAAACCTTTAATTGGCACATGGGCCATTATGGAATTAGAAACCAGACTTCTTCAACATAGATGAGTAAAGGATTCAACATCCTATCCTACAACATTATTCATAATTACCGTCAAGTTCAAGGTGAGCTTCAACAGTGGATCTCGATTAGTGAATAGGCCATAGTTATGGTTGGTTGGGTTAAGTTCATGATAACTATAGTTGGAAATGTTGTATCATAATATACCTGGAAGATACGGTCAGTTGAAGAAAAGGGTGACATATGGTAGGTTGAGTAGAGGCTCATAGTAGGTTGATAATATAAATTTGGTAGGTTATTCATGGTCAATTAAATGACTGTGGATAGAGGGGTTCATGGTTACTTTATTTCCATCACTTGGTGTCAGTATGCTGACCATGATAATAAAGTGCAGTCAGTTTATTTTTTTCAAGCATAGTCTCTTTTGTATTTTGAATCATTTTTCATCAACAACCACTTATATTAAATTCACATTTTATATTACTTACAAAAAATTTGGTATTACAATGTAAATTAAATAAAATACCATTTTAGGCATCGAATTCAAATTAATTTTTTTGTTATGATCAATTAAATTCCCCAAATTCTTTAATTGGAAAAATACAAATTAACCAAATTAATTTTTAATTTCCTCTTAAAATGATAAATTTAAATTTTACCCTTAGACAAATTCAATCATTTCATCTCACACATTTCAACCACAATTTAAATTCATTAATTTTTAATGCATATTTATTTTATTAGCATAATTCAGAGATGGATTTTTTATATTAAACCTATTTTCCAATTCATCTCTTAAAGGAACATTCAAAACTTATCAACTAATATTTTTATTATTTAAGATTATCAAAATCATTTTTTTATTTGTAATATTAAGTATATAATGAATTTATATAATAAAAAAATTGAAATCATTTAAACAATTTAAATATAAATTGCAAAGTATGAATCCACAATTAATTTATGAGATAAATAAAAATTGTCAAAAAATTCATTTGGGCTAATTAAAAATTAAGCTATTTATATTCCAAATATAAAAAATATAAAAAATTTACATAGTAATTGGTTTTAATTAGAGGTATTTTCAATAAATAATAGTTAAAAAGTGGTAAATTTTGGTTCACATCACTCCCCCTTGCTTGATATGTTTCACTCTTGGGAAAATTAATCATTAAATTCCACTTATTAAAATAGGAAAAAAGGGTTCATCTCATCTAGACCTAAACATTAAATATAGAGAATAATTAATCATATATTCATCCACTATATAAAAATATCATGATTCCTCAATGAATTTAGTCACTTTCTCAGTTCAATTCAATTAATAACCCAAAGTCCGAGAGTGGGTCAAATTAGATTTAAGTGGAATCAAGTGTTTAACAAGAACAAATTTCATTTATCCCACTATCCAAATTTTCGCAGACCAAAGTTCAATTTTCCACTTCCTTGATACAACTCAAATGAATTTGTTATAATTTAATTTCTCCTTTATTCAATTGGGTTCAATATTCCCCAAACTTGAATGGCTTAATTTTTTACTTTTAGGCATTTATTATAATTATTATTATTTTGAATTGACAATTTTTCCCATTTATGTATGCAAATAGAAATATGAAAAGGAACTTATTTAATATGTCCATAGTTATTCGACTCATGTAATACCCCATGATTCTATTGTATGTTATCTCTTCAAAGTAATTCAATAACTTGTGCTACACGCAACACCGAGTTTGAGAGCACCATGACTTACCAAACAAGCCGTTCAAAAAACAGTTATGGATAGTATTAACTGCATTGTGAATTTAATATACTCCATATAATTTTGAAATCAATATTATTTGTTTCTTAGACATAATATAATAACAAATTCAATTTTTCAGATAAAGGAAGTATTTTTTAGAAAATGCAATTTTACCACCTTTTAATAGAGAACCATTTTAAATATAATATTTGACATTTTTATATATTCAATTTGTCAAAATAACATTCTTCTTTAGGATCGGGATATAAAAACTTAGTTTTGATAAATTTTTGATATTTTTCTGATAACTTTAATATTTTGGTGAATAGTGAAAAATACTAAATTTTAATTGAAAACAACTTTTTAAATTGAAATAATTTATACTATTAAATTATGAATTTGAATGGTTTTGAAGTATAATTAGACTATATTTTTTATCATTTAATACAATTTAGGAAATTATCATAAATTTCACATTGAAATCTGACGTAAACTAGTGTCAATCTTTTGATAGATATTGTTTCTTAAAAACACGCTATTTGTTTTGACAACGAGAATTAGTTTTAAATTAATATATGAAACTTATATGTTTTAAATTTCATAAAATAGAAAAAAATTTGAATTAAAAATATTAAATATATCATAGGCTGATTTTTTGGTATTTTTCTGAGAAACATTATTTCTGGATGAATAGTGAAACCACTTTGTAGTAGTTAAAAAACTGACATTTTCATTTAAATGAAATTTCACTACTTCTGTGAATTGAATTTTGAAAATCAGACAAACATAGTTGTTATTAGTAAGAAATGTTTTTTCAATAAAATAAAAAAAATTGGTGAATAGTAACTTTTGACTTTTATTTACCGCGGTTAAAGGTAAATAGGGTAATTCAAGGTAAAAATGATATCATAATAATAAAAAATTACCTTAACACTTGTACTAGACTTATTAGATGAGTCATGGCCGACCATGGGTATCTTTGGGTCGATTGTGGGACCTCATGGAGCCACTTAAGAGTGATAATGACACTTTATTTTAATTAACGTAAAGTAAAGACAAAAATAACATAAACAAAAAATTATATTTGAAAATTAATATTCACATTGGGTTATATAAGTTATCTTTTAGACTATAAATTAATTTTGTAAAGGTAAAATGTTTTCCGACATCATGGTATTTTTTTATAATTTTTAGACATCAAATAAATTAAATTTTTTACGTCACAAAAATGATGCAGTATTTACCTCATTAATAAATGATTTATGTAAATATAATTATAAATATTAAAATAACGTCCGAAACAAGTCCAATTGTTATTGGATGAATTTATTTCTTTCATGAGTCATATTATCTTTGTCCTTAATGTGTTTTTGATGTTTTGAAACTGAAAATCATTATATAATAATATAATATTTTCACACATTCCTAAAGAACCCATCCTCCCCCTTATAAAAAGCCATAACTTCTAACCCATTCCTCACGCATCTCAAGCCCCTTGGATCATCCATCCTCTGCCCAAATAAGCTCTAAATATCCATATCTTACTCCTAAAATCCTTACCTTCGGAAAAAGGCACTTTATGAAGTCCTTTTGGTTCAAACCAAAGGGAGTTACCCAAATTAAAGGTAACCGTTTCTATTAAATTATTTTCTTTTATTTTACTTATCCAACCCCAAAAATATTTTCATTCCTTTATTTTATAACAAACCCATTATCTTCAATATACTAGGATCTTGTTATGATAAGGATTCTAACAACATTTACACACACCTCCATCTAATTGGTTAAAGAACATACTGTTTCTGTGGATGGAAGACTAACACCTCACGAAATGATGATTGTTCAATTATATCCTACCACCTCTTATGGTGGCCATTATGATGACACTGTAATTATATATTATATATGTTATGATTATTATTTCTTTATGCTTCTATATTTTTAATTTATATCATACCAATATGGTTTCCATTATGAGTAAATGTGATAATTTTATTTGAGGAAGTGCGGACTACAACCCCCTCAAAGTGATATGACTCATTATAACCATACACAGAATATATAAAAGATGGAGTTATTAAAATTATATATGATATTATACTATAATTATAATATAACTATGTATCATTATCTTTTAATTCAATTAAAATACGAAATAGAAATGAAAGTAGTGTTCATGCTTACGTACAACTTACCGTCTCCATGAATTGTGCATTTCATTTCTTATCTCCAAATGTAATGTATTTTTATATATACATGTATATAATGAATATATATGATATCTAAATCATGAATATAAATTTCTAGATAATGGACTCTTGACCACATTGACAACTTTTAATTATAAAGTGTTAATTTTTTACTCAAGTACCATATATTGACAAAATGACCATTATTAACTTAAATGATTACATATTGTTTATAACATGGTAATAAGTGATAGAAAAGAAAAAATAAACTTGAAAAATGGTTCTTAATCTAGTATAAATTAACTTAAGTTTATTATTCAGGATGAACAAGGAATAAACAAGTCAAGTCAGACATGAGGTAAGGGGTTTCTTATCTCACATTTAATTCTATTAGATTTCCATTGTTCACCACTTATTTATAGGATGTGGTGTATTGTGTACTACCATTTGATATATATTATCATGATTCTCTTAATATTAATGGTATTCTATGAATTATTTGGTGATTATTAAATTTTTTTCATACAACTCGATTGATTACAGCATTGTAAGGGGATTTCATCTCACTACTAATTCCTGTGAGATTCACACAGTATTGCCACTATTTCCTTTTGTGTGGTGTATGTATTGGACATTATTGTATTCCATGTTTAATATAATTTAATCTATGGGTATTTCTAACTTCATTAAATAATATTTTTTTTATGGGGTGTATGTTTCGTGAGTTACCAAATCAGTAAGGGTTAATTCTACAATCTCATCATTATCCGAGGTTGTTTATACATAATTATCTACTAGGACCTCTTTATCATCAACAGTATTGTTTTCCAAAAAATATATTTCAAAACATTTTTACTATTTTACATAAAATGGTTTAAATTCATTTATACCCATATTTGACCTTATATGTTTTTAAAGGATTCTTTATGTCGTTTTCCAAATAATGTACTTTATGATTTTTTCGACAAAATAAAGGTAAGAATGTTTTTTTACTTATACGGGAGTGTGGCTATTTTTTATCATTATAACATCGTAGAAAATTCCCTTACAAGATTATAAGAATATTTTTAAAATAAATGTCTTCTTTGTAATTATGTGAATCTTAAATGATTTCAAAATATAACGAGATATTTCTCGCAAATAGTTTTGATTTCATCTATGTCAACATCCTTTGATAAAATTTACACTTGTTTGAAGTTGATTTATTATGATAAAAATCGTCCATATTTTATTTAAGGTTTTGTGATATATTTTACTGTGTATGAGTTATTTATATTCCATTCCTGGTTTATAGTTAAAGTATTGACTTTTCGTATGAAAATTTTAATACAAATGTTTATGTTATATTTCAACATCTTCTTAAGATGAATGTGTTGGACTAGTATGTTCCGGGTTGGGGACTTGTAAAAGTCAGCCCTCGGGTTGGGGTCCAGTTACAGTAGACCCTCCAGGTTGGAGTCCGGTTATAGAGGCTCTCCGGGTTGTAGTCAGGTTACAGAGGCTCTCCGGGTTGGAGTCCAGTTACAGAGGCTCTCTGGGTTGGAGTCCAGTTACAGAGGCTCTTCGAGTTGGGGTCCTGTTACAGTTAGCCCCTAGGTCCTGGAACAAGGCCTTGACATAGATGTTAAAGTGTGACATTATGCATTCCATCATTATGAAAGTATATATTGATATTGCTTATGATTATTCGACTATTATAATATCAATGCAAGGAAGTAAATGGCATTATTTGATTTAATATTTTCCATATTATGTTGAAGTTTAAGTTTAAAATGATTTTTTTAGTCTAATACATTGCCTTAAATTTTTATGATTATTTATGAATGTTTCTACAATGTTGTTATCCTTACTGAGAATCTAAGCTCACCTCTTTCAATGTTTTATTTTTTCCAGTATATTAAGAAGTATTTTATGATTGATAAGCAGGGTTATTCTAAGGGATTAATTGCATTCTCAAAGGATCATTTATGTTGTGTTTTATTTACTAATGTGTAATTTAATGTTCATGTATGTAATCTATTTTCCAAGACTGCTAAACCAATCGATCTTTCGAGACTTGATTCCTTGTAATCATGCCAATGTATTAAAATAATGCACCGACTCCCATAACTGGGGTCGGGGAGTTACTGTTGGTATCAGAGGAAGTTTAGTAACAACCTTGGAAATAGATTTTGATAAACTCTAATTAGAGAACATTAACCAAAGATAGACATTGAGGATTAGTATGTAAGAACTTTCTAGAATTTTGAAACTGTAGAGATTTTTTGATTTTTCCAAGAAACACATCCCTATCTTGATACAATCTGGTAGAGGTGGCTCTAGCACAGATGTACCTAGGTGTAAAACCCGAAAACACCGCTTTGAGCAAGACTCAAATGGGAACTGGTGCATGACAATAGGCCTTGCTGAACTCTTGGTTATGACACTACCGGGGGATATTTTTAGGACAATTCACATTTTCATTACAAGCCATTATGAAGGATTTAGCAATAAATACTTCCTTATATAAAACATTTGTATGATTATGTATTATATCCATAAACTGTTCAATTTACATTAGGTATTTTACATGTTTGGAATTATGAATCGTGATTCATAAACTGACCTAGTGTATTCCATTGTTAAGAAATGGCGCCTAGTAGAAGGATTGTGAATTCCAGCAATATGCATGATCGAAAGATTAAGAAGGATCATATCATTAATGGTACTAAGAAAACTTTTAAAAGGAAAGTAGTCTCCCACATATTCTCATCATATGAAGAAATTGTATCATGTTTTAATAATCATGTTATGATATTATCACAGATGAAGAGTAATGACTAGTGTTATTATGTTGATATTAAAGAATTATGTCATTTGAGTATTGTATCAATGATGTATTGGTTATAATAATTCTGGAGTATATAAGGATTTTACTGTAGTAATATTTCATTAAGGACTTGAGATTGTGTAGAACCAAGAAAATGGACTCAATAACAGGTTAATGTTTTTGTAAAATATATTGTCGAAGGAAAGGTAAATCATAATATGGTCCTGATACTAAGGTAGTGATTTTGGAATAAGAGATGGTTGATTTGGATAAATTATATTCGATATTCTTGACTACATTGGAACTGATTAATGGTTTTTTTATTCCATCATTGTTGGAATATTAAAAAAATGGATATAAATAATATATCTAGTATTCTATAAGGAATAAAGGATCATGAATGTAATCAATAAGGTTTTATGGTAATTCGTGGTGTTACCATGTTTTAAAAGAATACATGATGAAGGTATTCATATGTTATTACGTAGAAAAAGAGATCTTCATTTTGTTTACCTTCCTTTTAAATTTTGGACTATGAGTTTGGACAGAAGTATTCTGGATAGATATAAAGGTTTGAATGGATTAATTTTAACTTTGAATAGTATTTATTAAGATTATTTTTGGAATATTATAATATTATAGTTTTATAAAAAGGAAAACCTATAGGTCGGGTGATAACCTGTTGCATCTGACAAAGCTTTAGGAATAAAACACACAAACAAAGTGCAAAAAGCCTTTATGACCTACCACTAGCCTACAGGCAGTCCCTGGTTATTATAAATTCTTTTTTTTCATGGTATATGGATAAATATAATATTTTTCCATTCTATTATCTTTGGGAGTGAAAGATGAGTTTTTGGTAGAAATTATTTAAAGGATAGAACTCTACTCATCAAGTGTATATATATATTATTATTATTCTATGAATATATTAATTCTTAAACTTTTGGTAAGAGATATTAAAACAAAAAATGTGTTATATTAGTACCTTAGGTTTTGTTCAACCGATGATATTCCTAATCATCTTAGATTGATGGCTTTGAGATAATCAATTTTACACTTGTTTTTTATTGACGACCTCAATAACTCCCTATAAATATTTACATATTTTCTCCAATTATGTATCAGTAATTTCCACCATTTTTCTCATATTTGAAACCCTAAGTTGTTGGTGACTTTTTCATTTCCCTTTTCCTCTTATTAACACTAAATTTTATTAACCCTACTTCCAATGTGGGTTTTCCACAAAGGTATTTTCTATTTTCAACCTATTATTTTAGAAGAATAATTTCAAATTGTGAGGAAAAAATTTATTTAAGGATGGGAGAATGTAACACCCCATTATTTCATACTATGTTATCTATTCAAAGTAATTCAATAACTTGTGCTACACACAACAATGAGTTTGATCGCACCATGACTTACCAAACTAGCCGTTCAAAAAACGGTTATGGATACTATTAACTAAATTTTGAATATTATATACTCCATATAATTTTAACATCCATATTATGTGTTTCTTAGACATAATATAAGAACAAATTCAATTTTTCAGATAAAGGAAGTACTTTTCAAAAAATGCAATTTCACCTCCTTTTAACGGAAAACCTTTTTAAATACAATATTTAACACTTTTATATATTCAATTTGACAAAATAAATATTTTATTTAGAATCGGGACATAGAAATTTAGTTTTGATAAATTTTACGTTTTTTTGATAACTTTCATATTTTGGTGAGTAGTGAAAAATACTAAATTTTAATTGAAACCCACTTTTTTAATCGAAATAATTTATAGTGTTAAATTATGAATTTGAATGGTTTTTATGTAAAATTAGATTATAATTTTATCATGTAAAACAATTTAGGTCATTATAATTATTTTCACTTTGAAATTGGACATAAAAAAGGGTCAATCTTTTGATAGATATTGTTTCTTAGAAACACGCTATTTGTTTTGAAAATGGGAAATAGTTTTAAATTAATTAATTCAACATATATGTTTTGAATTTGGTAAAATAGACATCGTTTTTTAATTCGAAATATCAAATTTAGCTTAGGCTGACTTTTTGGTATTTTTTGGAAAAACATCAATTTTTGATGAATAGTGAAACCACTTAGTAGTAGTTAAAAAACTGACTTTTTCATTTAAATGTAATTTTACCACTTCTATGAATTAAATTTCGAAAATCCAACATAAATTATTGTTTTTAGTATGTAAAATGTGGTTCAATAAGATAAAAATTATTTTTGGTGAATAGTAACTTTTGCCTTTTATATATCGTGGTTAAAGGTAAATTGGGTAATTCAAGGTAAAAAGAATATCATAATAACAAACAATTATCTTAACACCTATCTTAACCTTATTGTATGAGTAATGACCAACCATGGACATATTTTTTTCGATTTTGGGACCTCATGGAGCCACTTAAGTGTGATAATGACACATTATTTTAATTAACTTAAAGTAAAGACAAAAATGGCATAAACAAATATCTTTTTGAAAATTAATTTTTACATGGGGTTATATAAGATATCATTTAGAATATAAATCTTATTTGGAAATATAGAAAGTTTTCCAATATCATGGTATTTTTTATAAATTTTACACATCAAATAAATGAAATTATTTATTACAAAATAATGATGCACTATTTACCTCATTAGTAAATGATTTAGATAAATAAGATTATAAATAATAAAATAACATCCAAAAACTGTCCAATTTTTATTAGATGAAATTATTTCAACCATGAGTCATCTTATATTTTACCTTAATGAGTTTTGGATCTTTATAAAACGAAAATCATTATATAATAAAATAATATTTTCACACTTTCCTAAAGAACCCCTCCTCCCCCTTATAGAATGCCCTCACTTATAACCCATTCCTCACACCTATCAAGCCCCTTTGCTCATCCAACCCCTACCCAAATAAGCTCTAAATATCCCTATATTCCTCCAAGATGCCTTACCTTAGGTAGAAGGAACTTTAAGAAGTCCTTTTGGTTCAAACCAACGAGAGTTACCTGAATTAAAGGTAACAATTTCTCTTAAATTATTTTTTTATTTTACGTATCCAACCCGTAAAAACTTTTAATTACTTTATTTTATAATAACAACATTATCCTCAATATACTAGTATGTTTTTATGAGAATTATTCTAACTAAACTTACATACACCTCCATCTAATGGGTAAAGAACATATGGTTTCTATGGATAGAAATCTAACGCCTCACAAAACAATGATTGTTCAATTATCTCCTACCACCTTTTATGGTGGCCATTATTATCCTACTCTATTTATATATGATATATATTATGTTTTTGTTTTCTTTAAGATTCTTAATTTTAAATTTATAGCATTCCTTTATGGATTACATTGTGAGTAAACGCGATATATTCATTTGAGGAAGTGCGGACTACTTCCCCCTCAATGTGATATGACTCGTTCTTATCATACGTGGGACATATAAAGGATGGGGTTATTGAATTTATATATGATATTATACTAGAAGTATAATATAACTATGTATCATTATGTTTTTATTCAATTAAAATATGAAATAGAAATGAAAGTAATGTTCATGCGTACGTATGACTTACTGTCTCCATGAATGGTGCATTTCATCTCTTATCTCCATATGTTATGCACTATTATAAATACATATATACACTGGATATATATGATATATATGATATCTAAATCATGAATATGATTCTAGAGATAATGGACTCTTTACCACATGGAAAACTTGTAATTATAAGGTGTTCATTTTTGACTCAAGTACCAAATATCAACAAAACAACCATTACTAACTTAAATGATTACATATTGTTTATAACAAGGTAATAAGTTATATAAAAGGAATAATAATCTTGAGGAAGTGTTATTAATCAATTCTAAATTAACTTATGTTTATTATTCCGGAAGAACGAGGAACAAACAAGTCAAGTCGGACACGAGGTAAGGGGTTTCTTATCTCAGTTTTAATTCCATGAGGTTTCCATTGTTCCCCACTTATTTATTTCATGTGGTGTTTTGTGTACTGAAATTTGATATATATTATCATCATTATCTTTATATTCACGGTATGCTATGAATGATTTGGTGGTTGTTAACATTGGGTCATACAACTCGATTGATTAGAACGTGGTAAGCGGATATCATCTCACTTCTTATTCCC
This sequence comes from Viscum album, assembly GCA_963277665.1. Lineage (NCBI taxonomy): Eukaryota > Viridiplantae > Streptophyta > Magnoliopsida > Santalales > Viscaceae > Viscum > Viscum album. The sequence continues at coordinate 1,139,035,106 of OY728159.1, read as the reverse complement.
ATGAGATTCACGCTGTATTGCCACTATTTCCTGTTGTGTGGTGTATGTACTGGCCATGATTGTATTCCTTTTGTAATATAATTTAATCTATGTGTATTTTCAAATTCATTGAATAGTATTTCTTTCATGGGGTGTATGTTTTGTGGTTTACCAAATCGGTAAGGGTTAATTCTATAATCTTTTCATTATCCAAGGTTGTTTATACATAATTATCTACAGGGACCTCTTTATCATCCACATCTGTGTTTTATTAAAAATGTGTTTCAAAACATTTTTACTATTTAATAGATAGTCGGTTTAAGTCATGTATACCCTTATTTGACCTTATATGTTTTTAAAAGGAATCTTTCTGTCATTTTCCAAATAAGGTAATTTATGACTTTTTCGACAAAATTAAGGTAAGAATGTTTTTTTAATTATACATTGGGTGCAGCTATTTTCTGCCATTATTACATCGTCGAACCTTCCCTTAGAAGCTTGTAAGAATTTTTTCAAAATAATGTTTTTTATAATTATGTGAATTTTAAATTATTTCAAAATAGAAAGAGATATTTTCTCAAATAGTTTTGATTTCATATATGTCAACATCCTTTGATAAATTATACACTTGTTTGAAGTTGATTTATTATGATAAAAATATTCCATATTGTATTTAAGGTTTTGTAATATATTTGACTATGGATGAGTTATTTTTATTCCATTCTTGGTTTATGGATTAAGTATTGACATTTCGTATGCTAGTTTGAATACGAATGTTTATGTTATATTTCAACCTCTTCTTAAGAAGAATGTTTTGGGCTAGTATGTCCTTGGTTGGGGACCAATAACAGTAAGCCCTCCAGATTGGGGTCTGGTTATATCCGACCCTCCGGTTTGGATTCTGGTTACAAAGGCTCTCCGGGTTAGAGTCCGGTTACATAGGCTCTCTGGGTTGGAGTCCGGTTACAGAGGCTCTCCGGGTTGGAGTTCGGTTATAGAGGCTCTCCAGGTTGGGGTCCAGTTACAGTGTGTCCCTAGGTCCTAGAACGAGGCCTGACACATAAATTAAAGTCTAACAATATGCATTCCATTATTATGAAATTGTCTATTGATATTTCATGTGATTATTTGAATATTATAATATCGATGCGATTAAGTAAATTGCAATATTTTTTTTTACTTTTTCCCTATTATGCTGAATATTATATTTAAAAGGATTTTGTTTTATTCAAATACATTTCCTTAAATGTTTATCATTATTTATGAAAGTTTCCACCATATTGTTATCCTTACTGAGCATCTGAGCTCACCCCTTTCTATGTTTTATTTTTACTATGATGTGAAGAAGTATTTTATGGTTGATAAGAAGGGTTAAGATAAGGGATTAATCACATTCTCAATGGATCATTTATGTTGTGTTTTATTTTCTAATGTGTAATGTAATTGTCATGTATGTAATCTATTTTCCAAGACTGCTAAACTGATCTCTCTTTTGGGAGGTGATTCCTTGTAATCATGCCAATGTATTAATATAATGCACTGACTCCCATAACTGGGTTCGGGGAATTAATATCGATATCAGAGGAATTTTAGCAAAAACCTTGGAAATATATTTAGATAAAATCCGATTAGAGAACATTACCCTAAGATAGACTTTAAGAATTATTATAGAATAACTTCCTAGAATTTTGGAACTGTTGGGATTTTGTGAGTTTTCCAAGAAATACATCCCTATCTGGATACGAGGAGGAAGAGGTGGCTCTGGAACATATGTACCTAGTGGTAAAACCCGAAAACACCGCTTCGAGATAGACTCGAACGGGAACTGGAGCACGAAAATGGGCCTTTCTGCACTCTTAGTCATGACACTCTCGGGAGATATGTTTAGGATAATTCACATTTTCATTACAAGATATTATTAATGATTTATGAGTAAATAATTCCTTAAAGAAAACATTTTTATGATTATAGATTATATCCATAAACTGTTCAATTTACATAAGGTATTTTACAAGTTTGGAATTATGAATTGTGATTTATAAATTGACGTAGTGTATTCCATTTTTTTAGAAATGGCACCTAGTAGAAGGAATGATAATTCCAGCAATATGCATGATCAAAAGATTAAGAAGGATTATATCTTTCATGGTATTAATCCAACATTTAAAAAGGAAATAGTCTCCCACATATTATCTTCATATGAATAAATATATGTGTTAATAAGATAAGTAAATAATTCTCTAAGTCCTATAGATTTGAAGGGAAGAAAGAGAATAAAAATATGGAAGAAATAAAGATGGATAAAGAGAAGAGGGGAAATAAGGATTTACCCATGTGTGATAACTATGGAATAAATCACATTGGTAAATGATTAAAAATAATTGGAGTTTGTTATAAGTGTCGAGAAAAAGGACACCATGTATGTGATTGTAAGGGTAAGAAAAATGTTGCAAATGTACAATGGTTCATCTACAAGGAGTTGGGACACAAGGAAAACCAATGTCCAAATCATCATAGTATACCACAGATGATGTTGTTGGATAATAATAAAGTTATGATATTACCATAGATGAAGAGTAATGACTAGTGTCCTTATGTTTATTTTAATGAATTAAGTCATTTGAGTATTGTATCAATGATGTACTGGTTATAATAATTATGGAGTATATAAGGATTGTATGACAATACTATTTTATTAAGGACTTGAGATTGTGTGGAACAAAGAAATGTGACTCAATAGTAGGTTAATTGTTTTGGAAAATATATGGTTGAAGGAAAGGTAAACCATAATATGGTCCTGATACTAAGGTAGTGATTTTGGAATAAGAGATGGTTGATTTGGATAAATTATATCAGATATTCTTGACTACCTTAAAACTGATTAATGTTTTTTTTATTCCTTCATTATTGTAATATTCAAAAAAATGGATATAAAGAATATATCTAGTATTATATAAGGAATACGGGAGAATGAATGTAATCAATAAGGTTTTATGGTAATTTGGGGTGTTACCATGTTTTAAAATAATACATGATGAAGGTATTCATATTTTATTACGTGGAAAAAGACATCTTCATTTTGTTTACCTTATTTAAAAAATTTGGACTATGAGTTTGGACAGAAGTATTTTGGACAGCTATAAAGGTTTCAATGGATTAATTATAACTTTTGATAGTATTTATTAAGAATATTTTCGGAATGTTATAATTCTATAGTTTTAGAAAAAGGACAACCTGCAGGTCGGGCGATAACCCGACGCGTCGGACAAAGCTGTAGGAATTGAACCCACAGCCAAAGTGCGACAAGGCTTTATGACCTACCACTATCCCACAGGTAGTCTCGGGTTATTATAAATTAGTTCTTTTCAAGGTATATGGAAAAATATATATTTTTGAGTTCTATTATCTTTTGAAGTGAAAGATGATTTTGTGTTTGGAATTAGTTAAATGATGGAACTCTACATGTCAAGTATATATATATATATTATTATTCTATGAATAAATTAATTCTTAAACATTAGGTAAGGGATATTAAAACCCAAAATGTGTTATCTTAATACCCTAAGTATTATGTAACTGATTATATTATAAATCATCTTAGATTAATGGCTTTGAGACCCTCAATTTTAAACTTGTTTGTTATTGATGACCTCAATCACTCCCTATAAATATTTACTTTTTTCTCCAATTATGTTTCTGTAATTTCCACCAATCTTCTCGTATTCAAAACCCTTTGTTGGTGGTGACTTTTTCAGTTCCCTTTCCTTCTTATTAAGACTGAATTTTATTAACCCTATTTTCGATGTGGGCTTTCCACAAAGTTAATTTCTATTTTCAACCTCTTATTTTAAGAGAATAATTTCAAATTGTGAGGATGGAATTTTTTGAATAAGGGGATAATGTAACACCCCATGATATCATAGTATGTTATCACTTCAATGTAATTCAATAACTTTCGCTACACGCAACACCGAGTTCAAGCGCACCACGACTTACCAAACTCGTCATTCAAAAAACGGTTATAGAAAGTATTAACTTCATTTTGAATTTTATATACTCCATATAATTTTAACATCTATATTATGTGTTTCTTATAAATAATATAAGAACAAATTCAACTTTTCAGATAAAGGAAGTATTTTTTAGAAAATGAAATTTTACATCCTTTTAATGGAGAACCTTTTTAAAATCCAATATTTGCCACTTTTATATATTCAATTTGAAAAAATAAAATTCTTCATTATAATAAGGAAATAAAATTTAGTTTTTAAAAATATTTGGTATTTTTCTAATAACTTTCATATTTTGGTGAATTGTGAAAAATACTAAATTTTAATTGAAAACATCTTTTTTAATCGAAATAATTTATAATGTTAAACTATAAATTTTAATGGTTTTAAAGTATAATTAGATTATATTTTTATTATTTAATACAATTTATGTCATTATAATTAATTTCACATTGAAATTGGATATAAACAAGTGTCAATCTTTTGATAGATATTGTTTCTTAAAAACACGCTCTTTGTTTTGACAACGAGAATTAGTTTTAAATTAATTAAAGAAAATTATATGTTTTTAATTTGGTTAAATAAAAATAATTTTTTGAATTCATAATATCAAATATATCTTAGGCTTAATTTTTGATATTTTTCTAAAAAACATCAATTTTTGATGAATATTGAAACAACTTAGTAGTAGTTAAAAAAACTGAATTTTTCATTTTAATGAAATTTTACCGCTTCTGTGAATTGAATTTCAAAAATCACATATACATGTTTTTTATTATTAAGTAAAATTTGGTTCAATTAGATAAGAATATTTTTTGGTGAATAGTTACTTAGAACTTTTATTTACCGCGGTTAAAGGTAAATAGAGTAATTCAATGTAAAAATAATATAATAATAACACAAAATTACCTTAAAACTTATCCTAACCTTATTGGATGATCCATTTCCGACTAAGGACATCTTTATGTCTATTTTGGGATGTAATGGAGCCACTTAGGAGTGATAATGACACTTTATTTTAATTAACTTAAAGTAAAGACAAAAATGAGAGAAACAAATATCTTTTAGTAAATAAATTTTTACATGGGGTCATATAAGATATTTTTTCAACTATAAATTTTATTTGGAAATATAAAAACTTTTACTACATCATGGTATTTTTTTATAATTTTTAGACATCAAATAAATTAAATTATTTATGACATGAAAATGATGTAGTATTTACATCATTAATAAATGATTTAAATAAATAAGATTATAAATATTAAAATAACATCAAAAACATGTTCAATTCTCATTTTATGAATTTATATAGACTATGAGTCATCTTATCTTAGACCTTAATAAGTTTTGGACCTTTAGAAACCGAAAAAAATTATATAATAAAATAATATTTTAACACTTTCCTAAAGAATCCATCCTCCCCCTTATAAAAATCTCTCACTTCTAACACATTAATCACACCTCTAAAGCCCCTTGGCTCATCCAAAACCTGCCCAAAAAAGCTCTCAATATCCCTCTCTTACTCATAAAATCCTTACCTTAGGTAGAAGGCACATCAAGAAGTCCTTTCGGTTCAAACTAAAGTGAGTTACCAGAATTAAACGTAACGGTTTCACTAAAATTATTTTATTTTATTTTATTTCTTCAAAACCTACAATATTTTCATTAAATTATTCTATAACAACACAAATATCATCAATATACTAGTATTGTTTTATGATAAATATTTTAACTACACTTAGAAATGCCTCCATCTAATGGGTAAAGAACATGCTGTTTCTGTGGATGGAAAACTAACGCCTCACGAAATGATGATTGTTCAATTATCTCCTACCACCTCTTATGGTGTCTGTTATTATATAATTGTATTTATATTTGATATATATTAGTTTTATGTTTTCTTTATGATTCTTCATTTTTAATTTATATCATACCTTTATGGTTTCTATTATGAGTAAACGCGATAATTCCATTTGAGGACGTGCGGACTACCGCCCCCTCAATGTGATATGACTCGTTCTTACCATACGTGGGACATATAAAGGATGGAGTTATTGAAATTATATATGATATTATACTTTAATTATAATATATCTATGAATCATTATGTTTTCATTCAATTAAAATATGAAATAGAAATGAAAGTAGTGTTCATGTGTACGTACGGCTTACCGTCTCCATGAACGGTGCATTTCATTTCTTATCTCCAAATGTTATGTATTATTATAAATACATATATATACTAGATATATATAATATATATCATATCAAAATCATGAATATAATTCTGGATATAGTGGAATCTTGACCACATGGAAAACTTGTAATTATAAGGTGTTTAATTTTTTTACTTAAGTACCAAATATCAACAAAACAACCATTATTAACATAAATGATTACATATTGTTTATAACATGGTAATAAGTTATATAAAAGGAATAATAAACATGAAAAAAATTATTAATCATGTCTAAATTAACTTAAGCTTATTATTCAGGAAGAACGAGGAACAAACAAGTCAAGTTGGACACGAGGTAAGGGGTTTCTTAGCTCACTTTTAATTCTGTGAGATTTCCATTGTTCGCCAATTATTTATTGCATGTGGTGTTTTGTGTACTGAAATTTGATATATATTTTATCATTATTATATTTATTTTCATGTTATTCTATGAATCATTTAGTGGTTATTAACTTTTGGTCATACGACTTGATTGATTACAACGTGGTAAGGGGATTTCATCTCACTTCTTATTCCTGTGAGATTCACATTGTATTGCCACTATTTCCTTTTGTGTGGTGTATGTAATGGACAGTCTTGTATTACTAGTGTAATTTAATTTAATATATGGTTATTTAGAACTTCATTGAATAATACTTCTTTCATGGGGTGTATGTTTCATGAGTTACCAAATCATTAAGGGTTAATTCTATAATCTCTTCATTATACGAGGTTGTTTATAAGTAATTATCTACTGGGATCTCTTTATCATCCACATCCCTGTTTTCTTAAAAAATATATTTCAAAACATTTTTACTATTTAATATACAATGGGTTAATGTCATTTATACTTTTATTTGACCTTATTTGTTTTTGAAAGGAATCTTTCTGTCGTTTTCCAAATAAGGTACTTTATGAATTTTTCGACAAAATTTAGGTAAGAATGTTTTTTTACTTATTTGGTTGGTGCAGCTATTTTCCACCATTATAACATCATCAAAGATTTCCTTATAGGCTTATAAGAATATTTTCAAAATAATTTTTTTCTTTATAATTATGTGACTCTTAAATGATTTTAAAATAGAAAGAGATATTTCTCTCAAATAGTTTTGATTTCATCTATGTCAACATTCTTTAGTAAATTTTACACCTGTTTGAAGTTGATTTATTATGATAAAAATATTCCATATTGTATTTAAGGTTTTATGATATATTTGACTGTGGTTGAGTTATTTTTATGCCATTCAGGGTTTATGGTAAAAGTATAGACATTTTGTATGCTAGTTTTAATATGATTTTTTATGTTATATTTCATCTGCTTCTTAAGATTATTGTGTTGGACTAGTATGTTCTGGGTTGGGGTTGATAAAATTAATCCCTCCAGTTTGGGGTCCAGTTATAGAAGACCCTCCAGGATGGACTCCAGTTATAGAGGCTCTCTGAGTTGGAGTCCGGTTACAGAGGCTCTCTGGGTTAGAGTCCGGTTACAGAGGCTCTCTGGGTTGGATTCCAGTTACAGAGGCTCTACAGGTTAGGGTCTGGTAATAGTTAGCCCATAGGTCCTGGAACGATGCCTTGACACAAAAATTAAAGTCTAACATTATGAATTCTATCAATATGAAAGTAGAAATTGATATTTCATGTGATTATTTTACTAGTAGAATATCCATACGAGTAAGTAAATGGCATGAATTGATTTATCTTTTCCATATTATGCTGAAGTTTAAGTTTAGAAGGATTTCGATTTAGTCTAATTCATTTCCTTAAATTCTCATGCTTATTTATGAAGGTTTCTGCTATATTGTTATCATTACTGAGCTTCTGAGCTCACCCCTTTATATATTTTATTTTTCCTAGGATGTGAAGAAGTATTTTATGATTGATAAGTAGGGTTAAGCTAAGGGATTAATGGAATTTTCACAGGGTCATTTATGTTGTGTTTTATTTTCTAATCCGTAATGTAATGTTCATGTATATAATCTATTTTCAAATACTACTAAACTGCCCAGTATTTTGGGTCTTGATTCCTTTTAATCATGTCAATGTATTAAATTAATGCACCGAATCCCATAAATAGGGTCGGGGTGTTACAATTCACACACCGGGAACCTAATGTCTTAGAGACTCGCAGTGCCTCCCCAATTTCCCATTTTACCCCACTTTTAAAAGAACTATATTAATTTATTATTAGTTTTCTCCCTAAGGTTTTAAATTTCATAGAGTATTAGTTACCATGGATAAAGTTCTAATCCATGGTGACTTTTTGTTATAATTCTGATTCCATAGAAATATTTTCACTTAAACTCCCTTTATTTATTATAGTACCAAATATAGATGATGGTTGTGTCAATTTTATTAAGCATACATCTAAGAATCACCATTTTAGAACCAATAAAATGATAAAATCTATTTTGAAATTTAAAATAGGCTGAAAAAAATTCACATTGAACATATATTGAAAAAAACTATAAAAGTTATTTTGTAAAATATTTCTAAAGAGAGAAATTTCTTGTATATATATTTTTGGGTTTTTTAAACAAATAGACTCACTAAAACATAATAAATTTTTTATCATATTTTATTTACAGATTCTATAGTAGTACATAAATATCATTTAAATACTTGCCTATATAGGATTAAACCTCCTCCCCCACACTTTTCTAAGATTTTCTACAGAATTTCCCACAAGCATGCATAAAAATTATGATGAATGAATAGTGTGATAGGATAGGTTCAACCTGGTGTTTTTTTCTAGTGGATTTGAGTTAAGATCTCTCCTAGTCTATTGTGGATAGCCTTCAGATAGCCTCATAAGTTATATCCACTAAGGAAAAACTAGTCTAAAATAGAATAAAAATTAAAACATTATTAAAATTAAAAGTATGAAAATGGAAAAATAAAGGTAATCGAAGATATTGTTGGGGTATGCCTCTCAAGATGGGATGTATTTAAACTATCCACTACTCGAAAGTCTGGGGGTCATCCCCACTCTATTGGAGGATGGGTTTATGTTATGTGAACCACAATATTTTTTCTTCCATGGATGGATAGTTCTACTTTTAAATGGAGGCCCACTTGAAAAAAGTTCTTTAGCTCCACCCCCTCATTAGTGTGGAGTATATGATATGGTGGATTTCTATTATGATGTATGGAGACTCTTTTGGTTCATTCCTAGATATTTTCGATTCATTCTTGTTAAGTTGTAGATTAAGTTCTTTTCCCTGGAAGGGTTCAGAAAAAGAGAAGTCAATAGGTAATTAAAATTAAAAATAATAATAACAAGGTGAGTTTATATAAAAAATCTCTTCAAAAGTTAGAATCTTGATCCTCTATTTCATTATTAAGATCCATTGGGAACCCATACTCTATTATTTCATACACCATTTGATATTCATGGTGATGTAGAGGGAGTGGTTGATTCACCACAGGTCCTAGAGTTTCTATATATTATTCTTCCACTAAAAGTATTACATTGTGTTCATTTTCTAGGTGGACTTCTTTAGTTGTTCGTCCTCATCCTAGGTTACCATTTCATCAATTCCAAACTACAGTTTCTCTTCCAAGGGAGCTTCCATTGGTTAATCATCATCATAATCATCCAATATAAAATTCAATTGAGCTAGGTCAATAAATTTAAATCAAGGTATATTAGAAGATAATTCAGTTGGAAAAAGTTATAATAAAATATATCCAATTTATTGGTATCCCCTGAATAAATTTTAGCATGTTTTTTATCCTCCATCCATAATGACACTTTGAAATTTTCTTGTATGGATGTTGGTGGGAATTCCAAATTTTATTTAAATCTGATCTCATAAACTTATTCATTTTTAGTATCCAGGCACTAAAACCATTATTTTGATCCTATAATTTCATTTAAAATAAAATGGAGATAAAAAGATAATTGATCTTAAACAAAATTTGAGAAAGAAAAGTTTTGAAAATAGAACCCCTCATGAATTTCAACTTATAGTTTCTGTGAGAGGTATGCTAGTTCTTGGAAGATGTGTTCAATGGTTCATAGTGGATATCTTCAACATCAAAAAAATCTCCCAACTCCTCTTGAATCCATTCTTGATAAAATACCACGGGCACTGATCCTTAAACTTCTTGTTGTTTCCTTTTTTATATGATTTCTTGGATTATGGAGGCAGTTGATGCTTAAATTTTTTTATATATATAAGTATTTCATTATATTGCATCAATTTTCATCCCTTAGAAGGGAATTATTGATCTAAATTTGAATCTCCTTTGGTGTAGGATCATCTTTAGTGTGATGGCATGGGGAGATGTATTGTTTATACTGATTGTGTATATTTATGTAGTAGCTTCCATACTCTCACCCATTGGTGTATATTAAAAGTTTTTGGTGGTGTATTAATTGATAATTCATCTTATGGGCTTCTAGCCAGATGGTGAACTGGGAATATAATTGGTGGGGATCTATTAAATAATGGTACCACATTGGGGTTTATCCAATAATAAAGAAGAAATAATGAAGAAAACAAAATAACTAAAAATTAAAAAAACAAATTATACTTGTGTTAATATAGTGAATATTAAACCCTCACTACCTAGAAATGGTTCCAAGCCAATTGAGTAGTTTTCACTAGTCATGGTAAAACATAATTTTATTTTCTTAAAACATGGAATACTATATAGGGATGATTTAGGTAGTTTCCCAAGATAGTATCCTAATCATTGTGTGTGGGTCAATTTTTCACTATCCAATTACTTATGTATTTATGTTTTATTAACTTTTAAATGGGAAAAGAAATTATATTTCAGATTATTATTTCTGTAATTTTAAACAAAATAAATAGAAAACATAGAAATTCATGGTGAAAGGAGTTGGATCAGGGTTCAATAACATAGTTTATTTGTTATCCACATCAGTTATCTTCATAAAATCAAGTTAATATCGTTCATCAATAATTCTTAAATATTTATTTTGTGCTTTTAACTCTCATAAAATAAATATCACTTGATACATCCATTTACACAACATTCACAGTGAAGAGTTAATGAACACACTAAATCAAGGCATGCGTAATCTCCACACATTGCTCCATAGAATGTTTTTAATGTTTCAATACATAGTAATCCAACTGGATCTACTATAAACTAGTAAAATAGAGGTAAAACTAACTTGATAGATTGGTTTTTTTAGATGCTCACTATAAAGTGAATATGAATATCATCTATCATTATTTATCAATTTCTCGACTACATCAAGGATGAAAAATAAAAAATAAAATAATTGATATTTGGAGTGCCTGTGGAATATCTTTCAGGGAATTATCCCTCAACTTAGTTCTTTATATTTACAGATATTAATGTTGGGACCATGTTTTTTGAATGTTTGTGAATATTTTTGAGGTGTTTGTTTTGTAGACAGACAAGTATTTCATAACATTGTTAAGTACACAAATCACATTAAAAACACTAACGATTGTGGAACAGATCTTAAGTTTATATTAAATTTTATTTTGAGGCTATATATGTTTATAACATTTGAATACCATGAAAATGAGAAATTTCATATAAAGTGAATAATATTAATGGTGTTAAAGAATAATTGAATGAAGCCAATTTAAAATTTATTTAATTTTTATTAATGAATAGTTGAAGATAAAATGATATTTGATTTAGAATGAATAATTATATTCTTATAATTATTTAACAATATGCCTCATATAAAATATTTGGTCAAATAACAAGCTTCCTAGGACACTCAATCGAGGGCACATGTGGGAGCCAAATATTTACCATGCACGGATGAAAAGAATTGGAAATCTTGTAAGTGGTAGGGTGTATAAAATACACTAGAGAAAAGTGATCCCATGTATATTCTCCATGTTAATCATGACCTAATCCATGAATAATTTAGTAAATAATCTTGTTAGGCTATATCCCAATGAAGTGTGTGTGTGTGTGTGTGTACCAGTGTCAATCCTCGGCCTCCAGCTCAAACGATTAGTGGTCGCCAATTTTATTATATAGAGGAGAGATTTAATTTGATGTTTCAATTTGGGTAATGATATTCATGGACCTTTTATTCTATAATTTAAATTTCAGACAAAACTAATACCACTTGATTGAGCCAATCTTAGTTGTCTGATTGATCTCAATAGTTGTCTTCAACCTCAGCTTTCATTTGAGCAAACTAGTATAATAAAGTTCAATGTAGAACCTTACATCCACAAAGCCAATCCTTTGATGATATATATGAGACCAAGATGATGAGTTAAATAGGCCATGAATCGTCATGAATGAAACTGAATCATTCATTCATATAGATATATCGAATTACTCACTTTGGTTGCATGAAAATGTCAGTTGGAGGAGGTCATTCAGATAAGAGAATGTGGTAATTTTTATATGGATGAAGAGAATGAGATAATGGAATTAATGTGAGTATATCAAAATGAGGGATATTAAAGACTAGAATAAGATAAATTCCATGAAATATATTATATTTCTGAGAATACCTAAAGGACTCGGGTGGGATTTAGTAAGTCATGAAATGGAATTATTCTTAGAGCATTGAATAAGTCCTAAAGGTGGCTTATAAAATGGATCTATGGTGGTTAAAACTGCCTATAAATACAAAGGTATACCCAATGATATCCACTATAGGTAATATGAGAAATAAATCTTATTGTTCAAGGAAATAGGGTATCAGTGAACCCCTTTGGATCGTGAAGGGAATAGGTTCCTTGCAACTACTGCTTTTGCAAAGGAATAGAGGGTCATGATCATTCTACTTGTTCAAAGTACAATCAAATATCATCACAAAGAACTTAATTCCACGAATACACTTTGGAAGCCTAAAATTATTACATGTATTCTCTTTTTCTAGGTAAACATATTGAGAAATAGAATGATAGTGTCAAATACACTATGCTTTGTGATATCACATAAGAAGAGTTCATATTTACCACATACACAAAGTAGATAAGGTGTCATACACTTTAGAAACACTTGTCTGATGGTTGTGGTATAATTTCATGAATAATATATTCTATGAACATATTTTTACACAAAGTATCAGTGTACACAAGGTAGAATAATCCCCCACACCCATTTAGGTTTTCATGAGAATAACATGTGCAAAGTATCTGTTTGAGTTCCATGAATATATTCTGGGAAAGTGAAGAGTTCACATAGATAGTGTGTGTTCATACAAGGTTGGTGTGATGATACGAAGGTTGAGAGTGTGTGTTTTAGTTTTCATTAGACATTCATCAAATTAATTCATTCATACCAGAACATGAAAATATGAAGAATCAATTAATAAAACCCAATTCATAATATGAAGAGAAGATAAAATAATAAATATGTCAAACACAGTTCATGAAAATATATGGGTATATGAAGTTCTTAACTACTATTAGTCAAAAAAATATAAATAAAAAGAAGGAATTTCTTAAATAGAAAGTTTTAAGAAATACATGAACCATAATGACATCTTACTAAATTATATTGGGGAATATTATACAGTTTTAAAAATATTTGATACACTATTTACTTATGTAAGGATCAAATGCACTATTAATTGATTAATGTGTGTTGAAACTATAATGGTACATTCTATATTCTATAATAACACATAAGGATTTCCATATAGTTTTATATATTCTTTAGATCATTTTAAAACCACGAAAATGACTAGATACTCTTATTGAGTTGCAAACCTTGTAATTTTTTATATTCTTATAGTTTTGTTTGTGAGTTTCTTTTCCAGTGAATTTATATCAATTTAATATGAGGTCTAGGTTTCATCCAAGGGAATAATTTTTAAAGGGATCATTGATTAACCCCCCTAATGATCACACAGATCTTGTTGGGCCTTTTAATGTGTTATTAGAGCAAGGTTCCATTTGTTGACTCTTTGTGGATATTTTTTAGAACAATAAACTTTATTGGACATTCATAACCTTATAAACAATAAAGGGATTCCTGTATTCATTGGGAAAAACTTTCATATCTCTAAATATATAATATTTCTTTAACTTATTTCCATTCTTTTATATTATTTATGTTTTCACATATGGTTATACTCTTCACACTAAAGGTATTTCAATGAAATCGTCTGACAATAAAATTTTGGAGAATGATGGTCATGCCAAAAATAATATAATTTTGTCCCTATACGAAAGTGATTTTATTATAATTAAAGGAATTTTAATAACCAAAGTCATCTAGGATGAAATAACTAGTGCAGGTCTTATAGGCTAATCAATCTTATGTTGAGAAGGTGAAGTGTGGAGGAATGGCCACTAACTCCCAAAATTGGTTTTCTGTGTGGGGATAAACAGAGTTCCAAGCATATAGGGATGTCCATGATGTGGTGACCTCCTAAGATAATTTGAGGTCCTCCTCAGACACCCCTACCGAGTCCAAGGGAGAGAACATGGTGGAGGACTACAATAGATCCTCCTCTAGGAAAGGTAAAATCACTATCATTGATTCTGAAGGTTTTATTACGTGCACCTAGAGGTCGCGTTGAAGGAAAGACTATTCAAATTTGACAAGCCCTCTCGTTACCAGGTCCTCAATAAAAGTTAAGGAATCAACTAAGGTGTCCAAAATCATTGAAAATATCTCTCTATGTAAAAACAAAGATTCCAATATGCATCTATCGACAGAAGAAAATGAGTCTGTGAATACTGTTATCCTCCAATACAGAAAAGAGATGATGGAATGTGTTGAGTGGGAAAACATAATTAATGGTAATGAATAATTCATAGAAAAGTATATGGAGGTCTATTCTTTGCAAGAGGCCTTTTACTAGCTAGTTGATATGAGAATCAAGTTTACTATAACCTCAAAACCGGAATCTTGGATCAACAAACAACGTGGTATTGTGGCTTGTGGATTTAATGGAAAGAAGACCTCAATGGAGGAGCCCATTAAATATTGGGACAATATGAGAATCTATTTTGATGACCTCCTTAAAGAAAACAAGATGGGTGGGCTTCCTCTCCTCGATGAATTATTCTCATAGGTAAGGGCTCTGAAAGAATTAAATTTCAATTTTAATATTAAACCATTTCTTATGAGGTTGCTCGATGTTTTTGTGTACTTTTTTGGTTTCCCACTTTTCCCTCAAAATTGATTCTTAATAAAAATACATATGACGATGAATGTGGTAGAGGTAGATATTAAACAAAAAAACTTTTTAATGATGTTAAAGGGAGTAGAATCCTAAAAATATCAATTACAGATGTTGTGAATGTTTGTAGAAATGTATACCTAAAAAATATTTAGATAATTAGGGTAAAAGGGAGAGTACAAAGATCATGTATATAACTTAAACATTCAGAGATTAAAAACAAGAATATTATATGTCTTCAAAGTCTAAATCAAAAATTTCTAGAAATTATATTCGGGATGATAAGAAATCCAAACCAAAGAAGAATATATCAAGGGATAACCAAAACATCAGTGTGAAACAATGTTCCAAAGTAATAAATAATAATGTTGATGAAAATTAGGTACACAACTCAAGAAAACATTATATCTATAGATTGAAATATACTTTATATGGTTACAACTATAAATTTAGAGGATTTATAAATGTAGTATATATGTGTTGGTTTACTAATATTTTTTACCAAGAATCCAGGAGAAGTTGGAGGAAATGATTGAGGGGGTTTAAATCCATTCAAAGGAGACAACTTGAGAAAGATAGTCTGAAAATAGGAAATTTATTCCAAACCTTGGAATATATTTTTGAATGATTTCATAATCCTGGACATCCTGAAAATTGAAGTATATTCATGATAGATAAATGACAAAGGTTATAAAATGAATCTCCAAAACTACATGAGAATAAAGAAAAAAATCAAGGAAATCCTTAGTCATTGAAATTGATTTCAAAGAAAAAAAAGATAATGAACCTAGATTTTTTATATTGGGAATTCTACACACATGATTGGAGACTTCAATATTTAAAAATTGTGAAAGGGTACTAACAAGTTACATTCAATTTTTCAAATTATGGGTTACTCAAAGTCAAAGGCATTGGTCCTTACATTATCAAAAAAGAAGATTTAAAATCCAAAAGTTTCTTGTTTTGTGATGAACAAAAACAAATATTATTGAGTGTTTAAAAACATTTTAATTAAGGTAAGACAATTTATTTACTAAATAATGATTTTTTTAAGATAATTGAATATGGTAAAGTTTTAATGAGGGCACGAGGGAATGAAGGAAACCTTTTAAGAGTTTGGGATACAAACTTTTTATGATATTTGAGTATGATGGAAGAAAATATGTGGTGGAATAAAATGTTTCGAATATGTGTTATTGAAATATGAGAAAGATAACAAGGAGAAAAATTATTTTTCACATACCTTACATAAAAATAAGAAGAAAAAGGTATTGTTCCATATTCTAGAAAGGGAAGATTATAAACATGGATCATAGGATTGTTGAGATACATTCAACCCATCACTTGGAGTTGATTCTCTATGACATTTGTGGGTCGATGAGTAAGAAATTAACAAACAATGAAAAGTTATTTATATTATTTATTGATTATTTTACTCACATCACATATGTTATGTTATTAAAAGATAAATATGGGTCACTCACAATGTTTAAGAGTTAAAAAATAAGTGCAAGAAGATAAATGGGATAATCTATGAGGAAGATTCACACTAACAATAAATGAGAATATACAACTGGATAATTCAGAAATTATCTTGAAAAATAGGGCATTCATAATGAGTTAAATACACCATATGTGCCATAGTGAATCAGTGTTTCTGAAAGAAGAAATATAATTTTGGTGGAAATGGAATCAACAATGATGATGGACAATGATACTTCTATATATTTTTCGATTGAATATATTGGAGTTATAGTTCATATTAAAAAAAATTTACATTTCCAGCAATGATATAACACCGTGGGATATTTATTGAGAATAAACCCCATGTTTGAATCACTTAAATGTATTTAGAAGTCCCGGAATTATAAAAAACATATGTTAGAATCTAGGGAAGTTTGATCAAAGTGGTTTTGATGGAATTTTTCTTTAATACATTCCAAATATAAGATAATATATTTGTTATAAAAAACATGAAGTATTTTTTATTTGGTATATGTGAATGTTATTGAACAGGATGATGAGAAAGATTCATAAATAGATACACATGTGATAGAAAATAAAGATACGGTGGATGTAGTTGAACAACATGAAAAGGATATTGATGATAGTAATAATGGTGAGGTTTCTCAAAATGAGGATTTTGACTAATATATCTCAAGTAATGAGGAAAAACTTTTTTCATACCATCCTATGCTGAGCAATAAAGCATAAGTTAAAAATATCAATCGTGATCAATGAAAATAGTCTTAAACCAGAATAACGTCAATGTTAGTTTCACATAATTTTTTATATTCAAAATATGATCCAAAAGATATTGATGAAGCTTTTGAGAATCAAGGTTTGGATAATTATATGGATAAAGAGATTGATATGATTGAGCATAATAATATTTGGGAACTTTTACCCAAACCAAATATTAATAATTTTATTGTTACAAAGTGGTTTTTATGAAACAATTATAATGATGAAGGTGAATTGATAAAAAACAAGGCACAACTTTTTTATAATGGTTACACACAAATTGAAGTTTTGACTTTGGTTAGTCCTTTTCTATTTAAGTAGTATTAGAAACTATTAGAATATTTCATTTCAATATTTCTAAAAAAAGAAAGAAAATTTTCCATATGGATATTATGTTAGATTTTCTTAAGATACATCTTTAGGAAGAACTTTGTATTGAATAACCAAGTTTATTCATGATTAGAAAAGATGAATTCTTTTTGTGAAAGTTGAAGAAGGATTTGTATGGGTTTAGTCAAACACCAATATCTTGGTATTCCAAATTGGATTCCTACTTAACAAAGTTGAGCATCATGAAAGGAAGTGTTAATAAAAATATCTACATAAAATAAAATCAATAGATCTCTATCATTATATTTTTTTATGTCAATGATAACATATTTTAAAGAAATGATGATGAAACATGTCAGAAGTTTTCTTAGGATATAAATATACTTTATGATATGACCATTATAGGATAAATAAAATATTTTCTTCACTTATAAATATCATAAAAATAAGAAATACTTTTTCTTATCTCAAGAGAAGTATTCTAAGAAACTTCTAAAAATATTTGGTATCAAATATTCAAATCTAGTTTCGAGGCCAATTTTAGTTCGAAATTTTTTTCAAAAGATTGAGAGGGAAAAGAGGTTGATCCTAAATAGTTTCACAAATTGATTGGAATTCAATTCTATCTCATGTATTCTAGACCAAACATTGTGAATGTTGTTACACACTGTTTTGGGTATCAATGTGCTCCCAAATAATCCAATCTCATGGATGAAAAAAATAATTCTCAGATATATTAAAGGCATGGCTGATTTTGGGTGGAAATATGACAACAAAAGAAATATTGAATTTTTTATATACACAGATAAATATTAGGTTGAATGTGTAGATGATATAAAATCCACATCTGGTGGAGTTTTTTTCTTGGGAGAAATATTTTTTAGTTGGAATACAATGAAATAGAATTTAGGGACTCTTGGTATAGTATAGGCTGAGTATATTGTTCCCAATCAAGATAAAACCAAACATACATAGATGGAGACATGGTTGGAAGATATATTTTTTGATGTCATTTTTCCCCTACTCTTGGTATGTGATAATAAATGTGTAGAAAATGTCACTAAAAACCCAGGGCAAAATTCTTATTCTAAGAATATTGATACCAAATATAAATCATAAAATACCTTGTGGATATGAGGTGTTAGGGATAATAGGTTGAGATAATGATGTATCCACCATATCCCTAGGAGAATGTGTCGCACATTCCATCCCCCTTTTAAATTTATTCAGATTTTGTGGCCTCTTCCTTCTGGTTGGCACTGTCCCTCTTAGATTCAGATCCCTTCCACCCCGACCCTTCCTCATCAGCTCCTTCTTCCTCTGCCCCTTTAAATTCAGATATGAGGTCTCTCCAATTTTTTCCCATAAGGACTCATGCCCCAACTCCCCTCTCTCCAGTGTGGTACCACCCCCCCCCCCTGTGTCACTTCCCTTGGATTGGTTTCTTGGTCCTCCTCTCGCGACACCCTCTATGGATCTTCTTCGTCCTTCAGCCAGCCCTGCTTGCTAATCATCTCTCTGGGGATGGATTAGTCGTCACATGCATGCTCTAAGATTAGTTTGGATGTTATGGATTCATCCTTTGAGGAAGATTCCACATGCTTATAACGCACCCCCATAGCTCGTTTTGGGGATGAAAATCCTTCCCTCCTGGTTTTCCAATGTTTCGTGGGATCCTGTGTCACGACCTTTCCCCTGGGGCCCGTTCTGTGACTACCCCAAGCTCACCTTCCATAGGCCAGGGGCTGGCAACTATCACAGGAAATGCATAATCTCTAAAATGGTAAGTCATTTCCTTTGAACCTGTACAATCACACAGACTAGAATGCAATGAGAAGAAATTGTGAAGTAAAATGTTGTTGTAAAAAAATTGTTGAATGTAAAGGGGTCAGAATACAAGCCCAATTGAAAATTACAAGTATAACTGAAAATAGAAAGCAGCTCATGGATTATCCACCAAGAATATTACCTGAAGGGTACGTACATATCCTATTCTCAACACTCCAAGTCCGTACGTCTCCTCCGCGTATCGCTTGGTCCCGGCTCCCTCTAGCCTCAACTTAGTTGCACGTCGTATGTACCAGACACAATAAGGTGTGGGTGAAGCCAATGTAGAGGTGATTATAACAATAAACAGTGGGGACCTCAAGACCCCTGAACTTCTCTCAGAATTCAATAAATGAGAAACCACATAGCATGATATCAATTGCAAAACACAAGCAATAGAGACAGCTCAAATAGAGTCTCAGCTCAAACCAAGTTTTTAGTGATGTATAGAATCACAGATTATTAGTTGCGAAGCTAAATCATCTTACTCTATCAATAGGCATAGCTGATGACCATACAGATTCTGACCCACACAGGATCGATAGGTAACTAACCCCCGTAATAACCCATATAAGATCTAATCCACCCAAGATTGATAGATAACTAACCCCTGCAATGACTAACATAGGATCTGACCCACAGAGGATCAGTATACGGCTGAACAACGACGGTAAACTCTAAGGATGTTCCTCATTGGGTTGCGATGTGTTTATCCATATAGTACCGCTAGGTACTAATCCACATAGGACCACTAGGATCTGACCCACGCAGTGTCACTCTGTGCTGACCCACACAGGATCACTCGGTACTAACCTCCATATGGTCTGTCTCCAAACTCTGCCTCACTACAAGCCACTGGATTCCAGCTCATAGCACTCTTGATTCTGGGAGGACCACTCTTGAAGAAATTGATTGTATTTAAACTGGAACAAATCTCCACAAATGGGTAACCCAAAAGACTTCCATATCATAATGGTTTCAACATGACATACAGTGCATCAATCGAACGCCTAGTCTATGAGTTATAAGTGTTTTAGTTATGAGGGCCCGATTGGATTTGGGTTCGATCCAATTTTCCCGTACTACAACTATAACCAAAACTGAAGTAGAGTATACCAAAAAGGATTGTCTTGATCCAAGTACCCTAGCGCCACAAACGGTTCATCAAACGGATGCATGGTTCCCATGTTATGGCCCTTTAAATGTTTTTGGGCCCGGTTGGGCATGCGTTCAGTCAGACCTAGTTGGACTAACCCGGACTGACCTAGTCTAGGTGGGGCCATGACAGACCTGCCCGAAAAGGGGTGGCCCGCGAAGGGACAGCCCGGTCCGTAAGGGGGCGGCCGGCTAAGGCGGCAACCCGCTAGGGCGACGACCTGCAATGGTGGTTGCCCGGTCGCGGTGCAACGTGGCCTGTGCTGGCGAGGGTGAAAAATGTTCCCCCCAGTATCTTGAATGGCCAGGGGACGTTTGGTTTTGAGAAATGGTGGAGTCACGCGAGCGTCTCTTAGTCACCGTAGAACCCTTCAGAGGCGCGGGTTCTGCCTCTACCATGACTTCAGCCATGGCCTCAGTTCACCGGCGGTTCCCTAGGTACGCTAACTTCCTTCTCACCGGTGACATGGTGGTCATGAAAAATCCCTACTCGCCAGCGGAACGGTGGTCACACCGCCACCCTTTCCGTGGTCGGACGAAGAGTCGGCCGCCTCCTCTGTTCGCCACGTCGGACGAGCTGTAGCCTCTTACTCACCGACAGCATGCGACAGCGTGCCTCACATCCTAAATTGTTGGCTGGTTCTGGCCATTCCGATGACCATTGTGGCTTTGTGTCACGGCCTCCTTTTTACATCGCTTGTCGATGCGCTTCATTCTTCATAGCCAGTCGGTGTCACTGAATTGGTGGTATTCAACAGAGAGCGCAACGGTGTAGCAAAGTAGCGGACGGTCTGGTCCAGGTTCATTAGGAACGCGACCTCTGCGTTAGCTCATAACATGAGGGAGAATAATGGTGTTCGATAAAATCACATGAATTCAAAACAGAAAATCAAAAACCCTACCTCGAATCGTTGGAGAAATTCACATGGTTTATGGTGAGTCGGTGTTCTTCATTCAAGCAATAGACTTCCAAAGATTCCGCTCAATCGTCGATCTCCAGATCGGGGTTTTGGGGTCTCTTGTCACCTCTTTCAAAAACCGGAACTTTCCTCCAGAGGTTTGGCATTATGACACTCCTTCAGCACTTCGTTGCATGGAGAATCTCTTCCGGTACCTTCCCCCGAGCTCCATATATATAGAAGATGGGAGAGTAAGTAACGACATTGGGATTTAATGGGGATAATTAATTTGGAAGCTTCATAATTTCCCCAACATTTTTGTTACATAATTTTTAGGTTCAATCCATTTAATGGCTTGACACACCACTGGACCCACACACCGCTTATTCGTTGAAGGTCATGAAAGAAAATATAATAATAAAATTATTTCATTTAATTTCTTTTAAAAAGTCAAAAAACATAACTTTTTCTCTAGACCTACTAAGGTCAAATTAAAGTCTCTCATAAGTGAATCTCATGGCTATGGATTCAACAGTTCCCTCCTATATTCAATCCCAGCACCAATTCAAAAGTAAGAAAAGTTCACTCGCGCGTTTACTGAACATACCTTAAAAATGTTCAGAAATTTATTTCGGGCACACCGGGTCTCAGAATCCGGCGCCATCAATTTCTGTAAAATCATAATAATTTCATATAATTAAAAATTTTACATGGAAAATCATGGTCTTTAGATTCTCCCCATCTCAGTGATTTTCGTCCCCAAAAGCCACAACATTGACTTAGTAAACAAAAGGGGGTACCAAGCACGAATATGAGCCTCCCACTCCCATGTGCTCTCCTGGAGGTTCTCATACTACCAGAAAATGTGCACTAGAGGTATCAACTACCCACAAAGGACCCGCTCATGTCGATCCTCAATATCCACTAGAACCTCTATAAACGTCGCCCCATCATCGAAGTCCAGTTCATCGTGGTCGATAATGTGAGATTGGTATTGAACGTATCTCTTTAGCTGGGATATGTGTAAGACATCATGCACCCTCTCCAACTACGGTGGATGTTCCATGTGGTATGCCACCTTTCCTATCCTCTATAATATCAAAAGGCCTGATTATCCTTGGTGATTACTTGTCGCCTCGGCCAAATATCCATAGTCCCTATTGAGTAGAGACTCGCAAGAATATGTGGTACCTCTCCTGGAACTCCAAAGGTCTCTATATCCTGTCAGCATAAGACTTTTGTCTTCTCTATGCAGTCTTCATCAGATCCTGGATGACCTACACCTTCTCAGTGGTAGCTCGTACCAACACTGGACACATAAGTGTTGACTCCCCTGGGTCTGTCCAGCATAGAGATGATCTGCAAGGTCAACCATATAGGGCCTCGAATAGTTCCATACTGATAGTGGGGTGATAAATGTTGTTTTATACGAACTCCCCCAAGGGCAATTGATCCTCCCTACAACAGACAAAATCTAGGACGCATGCATGAAGCATGTCCTCTTATGTGTGTGTGGTCCGGTTTGTCTGACCATCTATTTGAGGATGAAAGGCAGAGCTCAAATCTAGCTGAGTCCTGAATGTCTCCTATAACCCCTTCCACAACCGGGATGTAAAATGTGGTCACGGTCTGAGACGATCATCCATAGCACCACATGAAGTCTTATAATCTTCTATACATATAGGCGTTCCAATCCATCTACGAATACCTCCTCTAGAATAGGAAGGAAGTGGGCTGACATGGTGAGTCAGTCAACAATATCCCAAATATAATAATGTCCCCTAGACGTACGTGGAAGCCCTGTCACAACTTACATGGAGATTCCATCCCACTTCTACTCTGGCACCACTAGTGGTTGTGCTAAGCCTATTGTACCCTGATTCCCAACCTTTATTTTCTGACACATAAGGCATCAAAGAAACAAAATCTGATATATCCTTCTTCATTCTTGGACACCAGTTCTAACACCGGAGGTCCTGGTACATCATCACTACACCAGGATGTATCGCCAGATGGTACATATAAAACTCCATCAACACCTCCTCCTGTGACACCACTGGTACCATGGTACGTCCTCTAAAGAGGTTTATGTGCTCTCCACCTTCAAAAAGTCATTTAGGTGCCTATCTTGAGGATATCTGAGCACGTCAAGCCTCACAGTCAGTGTCCCCATGTTGTGCCCCCCTGACTCACTGAAGGAGTGGGGGAGTTACTATCATAAACTGTAGGTAAGTTTCTCCATCTCTATCCATGAAAGATATTTGCATCGCAGTTAACTCCTCTATCACCTCACTCTGCAACTATAGACCAAACCTCATGTTGAGTGCATCTACTACCACATTTCCGTTCACAAGATTATAGACTATCTCAAAAGAATAGTCTTAGTGGAACTCTAACTATCGCCATTGTCTCATGTTCAGGTCCTTCTGAGAGAATATATTCCTAAGACTCTTATGATTAGAGTAGAGTGTAAATCAATTTCCCATCAAGTAATGTCACCACATATTCATGTTGAAGACCACTACTACTAAATCTAAGTCATGGGTATCATAGTTCTGCTCATGCTATCACGGCTATCATGATCCATAAGAGACCACTACTCACTCCTACATCAAAACACACCCAATTTTGGTCCCTGATGCATCTTAGTAGACTACATACTCAATTCCTTCTTCTAGTATCCCCAAGATGGGGGCGCTCGTCAGTCTTTTCCTAGGCTTCTGAAAAATCTACTGGTATCACTCCATCCACACGAAGGGCTACCCCTTTTTCATCAATGCTGATAAGGGTGCCATAACTCTAGAAAAGTGAGGTACAAATATCTGGTAGTAACTTTCCAACCAAAGGAAACTATGCAACTTAGTCACACTCCTGGGTGGCTCCCAAAAATGTACAACCTCTATCTTTGTTGGATCCACTTCAACTCTAGCCTCTAAGATAAATTGTCCCAGAAAGTGGACCTATCGCATCCAGAACTGCCACTTTGAGAGCATACCAAAACGAGGGTGCTTTTGGAGTGTATCCAGAACTATCTATAGATGATAAGCATGATCCTCCTCCATTTCTGAGTATATCAAGATGTCATCGATGAACACCACCACAATGTAATCGAGGTATGGCAGAAAGATCATGTTCATGAGTCCTGTAAAAACTTTTGGGGAATTGGTCTCACAAAAAGTCATAACTAAGAACTCATAGAGTCCATACCTATAAGGCCCCAGCCTTAAACATTACTTAATATTGAATTAAATGAATAATTCACATTGAGGATCTTTTCAGGTTTAGAGTTTTAGAGAATTAGGAAATAACTATTACATCTCAAAAGATTACAAATTAGAAACTTCTACTAAGTTTCCATAAAAACTCATAAAAAAGAAACATGTCTAGTTCCATGTTTTAGGTAGCATGACTTTCCCTTGATCCCATCCTTGACACTATTCCACGTTAAGTCCTGTGAAAAACATTTCAAAAACTTGGGATGAGCATAAAAAACTCAGTAAGGGATACACAAAGAATGAAAACTGTTAGTTTTTCAAAACAACAAGTAAACCATGTATACTTTATCAAAGTAATACTTTTCACCTTTTCGAAGTAGTAAAAACTCTTCACTGAATAAAAGTTCATTACTTACCCTTCTGTAACCAAAAGATTACCATAAAACCCATATAAAGATCACATAACATATAAAGGTAACTTGGGACATAAACATACTTAATTGGAATAACCATACGGTCGACTTCCACACATACTTAATGGAATATCCATACGGACGACTTCCATACCCAATGCATTGGAGGTTATAACGTAACCACCTGTCCTGGTATTCACGGCACCACCCGTCATATGGTTTATCACGTAACCACCCGTAAAATGTCCAAGTACCATCATTACACATAAAATATTGAAAATATAAACATTTAAATAACAAAATTTCATTTTCAATCACAATAAGTAATTCCAAGATATGGAATGTATCAATCTACTTTCAAAAAACATTTAAAAGAGATTTTTGAATCAAAGTGTCCCATACAACTTTGAAGTTTTTAATGGAATTATAATTTTAATACATTAATGTCCATATAAATAAATACTGAAAACCATTTTGAAAACATGGACATTAAAGATAAATATTTAGAATAATTAATCTTTAAAACATTTAAAACGGTATTTTTGTTAAAGAGTTTTTAACAAAATGAGAGACTCTTGCATACAAATAATTACAGAATAACATTTAATCCAAACATTATAATATCATGAGAATAAAGGGATTCATGATATAATATGTCAAAGGACAGTATACACACCATTTAAGAGTGAATTGGTGCATAACAACAATGAAGTCTCAAAATGTAAAATGAGATGAAATCCATTATAAAGAAGGTATCCTTAAATTATGGATAAATCAATCTCATAATTATGTGTGACAAATAAAAATACACCCAATATAAGTGGATATTAAGTGTAAAACAATCAAAGTTAATTCACACATATTCAAATTATGACATATTCCATAACTACATGTTGAACCCAAATAAATCTAAATTGGGTTAAGAAGTTCCCTTGGTAAAATTCGACAGCCTAACTGCGTCACATAAAATTTTACAAAAAGGGTTGATGAGAGAGATAAAGGGTATCTCATCACTTGGACATAAAATTTACATAAATAAGGATATAGAATAACATATCCCATCATAATAGTATGTGAATTAAAAGACATAACAAAAGAAGTCTTTTAAAAAAAGGAGGGTGAAAGGTCCCCATACCGAGTTGGGTAACTTTCGAAAAGTACACCCCGTGGAAGAAGGGTCATACAATGAAGATGTAAATACCAATAAATGAAATTATACTACACAAAGTGTATAATAATGGGCAGTACATACACCACTCAATGGAAATAGTGGCAAACGTAGCATAAATGTCACGGGAATAAAAGTGAGATGAAAAATCCCTTATGAAAACTCGGCAGCCTAACGATGCCACTTAAAACTTCAAAAAATGGATTTATGAGATCAAATAGGGTCTCCCATAATATTAAAATAAAAATAAAAGTATGAGGAATATAAAAGAACATCCCCAAACATAAGAAATATGGGCTTAAAAGAAGTGACATAAATGAGAGTACTTATAAAGAAAGAGAGAGGTTGGATCTCGTACGAAAATTTGGCAGCCTAACGGAGCCACTCAAAACTTCAAAAATGGATTCATGAGAGATAATAGGGTCTCTCATCATATGAACATAAAAATTACAGTAATATTAATATAAAATAACATCCCGATCACAAGAAATATGATCTTAAAAGGATTGACATAAAAGAGTGTACATAAAAAGAAAGAGAGGGGTAGGGTCCCTTACCTCGGGTCCGACTTGACTCTATCGTTCTTTAACGTCCTGAATAATAAACTTGAGTTAATTTATATTTGCTTAAGAACCTTTTTCAAGTTAATTATTCATTTTATATCACTTATTTACATTTTATAAACATTATGTAATCATTTAAGTTAATAATGTTTGTTTTGTCGATATTTGGTTCTTAAGTCGAAAGTGAACTTCTTAAAATTACATGTTGTTCGTGTGGTCAATGGTTCATTATATCCAGAATGATATTCATGATTTGGATATCATATATATCATATATATCCAGCATATACATGTATTTATAATATTACATAATCATTTAGAGGTAAGAAATGAAATGCACCGTTCATGGAGACGGTAAGCCGTACGTACGCATGAACGCTACTTTCATTTCTTTGTCATATTAATGGAATTAAAACTAAATGAGAGGTATTTATATTTTAATTCCAGAATTATATTCATCATTTATATGTAACATAAATTATATATATCCATTATAAATATGTACTTATAATAGTACATTACATTTGGGGATAAGAAATGAAATGCACCGTTCATGGAGACGGTAAGCCGTACGTACGTATGAACGCTACTTTTATTTTTATCTCATACATTAATGGAATGAAATAATAATGATATAGAGGTATATTATAATTCCAGTATAAAATCGTATATAATAACTTTAAATCCATCCTTTATACATCCCACATATGGCATTAACTAATCACATCACTTTGAGGGGGCGGTAGTCCGCACTTCCTTAAATGAAGATATCACGTTTACCCATAATGGAAACCATTAAGGTATGCCATAAATGAAAAATACAGAAGCTTAAGTAAAACATAAACATATTATATATCATATATAAATATATTGACATCTTAATGTCCACCTTTGAAGGTGTTATATGAGTGTTGAACAATCATCGTTTCCGGAGGCAGAAATTCGCCATCCACGGAAACAGTATGTTCTTTAACCATTAGATGTAGGTGTGTGTAATTGTAGCTCAAATACTTCTTATAAAAACATACTAGTATATTTAAGATACTTTAGTTGTTACAAAAGAAATGAATAAAAAGAGTTTAGGGGGTTGGAGTGTCAAAATAAAACAAAAGGACTCAAGTGAATACATTACCTTAAAATCGGGTAACTCCCTTTGGTTTGAGATAAAAGGATTACTTGTGAAGACTTCTGCCCAAAGTGAGGCTTCAAGGAGTTAGAGAGGGATGTGTAGAGACAAAATGGGCAGGGGTTGGCCGAGCCAAAGGCTTTGGGAGTGTGGGTAAAGAGGTAGAGGTGGGGTCCTTTTATAAGAGGAGAGGAGGGGCATTCTTGTAAAGTTAAAAAATGTTACTTTATTTTCAAAAGATTTTCGGATTTTAAAGGTCCCAAATTGATGTATTTCTAGGATAAGGTGATAAGGATTCTAAATCCACTCATCCAATAGGTTTTGGACATGTTTAGGTCTTACATAGTACATTATCATTCCATTTTATTTAAATCGTTAAATAATGAGGTCATCGCTGCTTCATCATGATGTCATAAATAATTTAATTTATTTAATGTCTAAAAATTATAAAAAAAATACTATGATGTATTAAATCGTTTTATCTTTCCAATGACTATTTATAGTCAAAAATATGACTTGGATAAACCCATGTAAAAATTGTTTTAGTAAAACATCTCATGTTTGTGTCATTTTTACTTTAACATTAAATAAAAAGGTATTTATGTCATTTTCCAACCAAAGTGGCTCCATGGGGACCCCAAGTTGACCCATGGATTTTCTTGGTCGTCCATGACACATCCAATGAGGGCAGGACATGTGTCTAGGTCATTTCATTTTATTAAAACATTATTCTTACCTTAAACTACACTAATTACCTCTAATCGCGATTAAAAACTTAATAAGTTACTATTCACCAAAAAATTATTTTAATCCCATTGAACCACATTTTAATTCTTAATGACAACCATGTATGTCGGCTTTTTGAAATTCAAAACACAGAGGTGGTAAATTTTCATTTAAACAAAAAATCAGCTTTTTAAGTACCACTTAGTGGTTTCAGTATTCATCAAAAATTGAAGTTTTTTAGAAAAATACCAAAACATCACACTAAGCTATATTTGATATTCCAAATTCCAAAATAAATTCCATTTTACAAAATTCACAACATATAAGTTGCATTAACTAATTTTATAATCAATTCCCGCTGTTAGAGCAAATAGCGTGTTTTTATGAAATAATAAGTATCAAAAGATTGACACTAGTTTAAGTCTGATTTCAAAGTAAAATTAATTCCAACGACCACTATTGGATTTAATGGTAAAAATATATTCTAATTTAACTTTAAAACCAATTCAAAATATAATCTAATCATATAAATAAATTAGATTAAAAAGAGGTTTTGATTTAAAATATAACATTTTACGCTATTAATTAAAAAAATGATCTTTATTGGAAAAATACCAAAACTTTACCCAAAGTAAATTTTGATGTCCCGATTCTAAAAAAGAGTTATGTTTGGTCCAATATAATGTATAAGAGTGATCAAAACTATATTTAATGATGGTTCGCTATCAAAAGGTGATAAGTGAACCTTTAGTGAAAATTAGGGTATAAATGCCTAAAATTGAATTCTTTCTGTATTTTATGCCTTTACCTATTATTGGATAAATGTAAAAACATTTAAAAAACATATATAATCATATTTTAGTTATTTCTATCCATTCTCACCAATACAACGGCTACATGTTAACTACCATTTAAAATAATATTATTATATTACTAGTGTGCAACGTCAGTTTTTCAAGAAACTCATTGTCGCGTATTGGGTACGCCATCGAGCATAGCATTCCCTTTAAAGTAATATTAATATTTTTTCCACAAATAGGGATAAATATAAAAATGTCATATTGTTTATTTACCTGGGGTGTTACAATACCGACATCTAAAGGTCATCTTCTATAAATCCTCATCTCGTAATCTGAGCTGATGATATACTGATCTAAGGTATATCTTCAAAAATCAACAAGATCCCTTCAGCTGATCAAAAATATAATCAATCCTTAGAAGTGGATACTTGTCCTTAACAGTCACCTGGTTCAGGTTCCGATAGTCCTCATAGAGTCTCAAACTCCCATCTTCGTTCTTGGTGAACAAAATCAGGCCTTCCCATAATGAAATGTTGGGCCTTATGAACCCCTTGCTATGTAAGTCCTCTAAGTGTACCTGAAACTCATTAAGATCCCTTGGAGCCATCTGATATGATGATGTAGATATTGGTGACGTCCCGGGGTATAGGTCGATGTGAAAGTCTACCACTCGGCATGGATATAGTCTTGGAACATGATCAGAAAAGACATCGGCATACTGGTCCACCACTACAGGTTAGCTCGGACTCTCAACATCTACTACTCTGAGGGTAAAGATAGCAAACTAATGTGTAATTGGTTTCACCCTCCTCTGGGTATGTCCATCCTATGCTGTAAAGGTTCCCTTCTCACCGGTGAAGGAAAACCTAGTCTCATCTGTGCGGACACACCACAATTTGTTCCTAATATATCCAATCTAAGAATGGACTTTGGATAACCATTCCATACCCAGGTTGACGCCGTAAGGCCTTGATGTTGCTACTATGAGATCCCAACCAAAGCTCTCGCCTCCTAGAGTAATCTCACACTTCCGACACCAGTGTGTAATCATCGAATCTTCTATTGTATGAGTCTTGAGCCATAAGGATCGAGTTAATGGCTCCACTAGAATCTCCGATCTATGAACGAGGGCCCTGGAAATAAAAGTGTGACTGGAACCTGTGTCTATAAGTACTGTAGCTAAGGTGAAGTAGACACAGTCCGTACCTCTAATAATCTCTTGAGCATCGTGGTCGTAGGAATCACCTTCTAGGAGCTGGGCTCATCCCAATCCACCTGTTCTCAGTGGTCGGGGTGAACAACCTAGTGGTGGTGGCGATAGAACCTCACCATGTACTGGGCCACTATCACACTACAATATTTTAAGTTAATTAGCTCCTGAATACACACAGTGGGTAAGGTCGCTGGGAAGAACTCTTCCTTAAAAGGATCTTGAAGTCCGCCCAGATGAGGGTCACCTCATCGTGTATCTAGAACATCAGGCACCACCATCTCCCTATTTCTTCCTAGAGGAGACAGGCTGCTAGGATCACTATAAGCTCATCTGGTGTCCCAAATAGGAAAAAAAACTCTAGCTATGACCTCCAACCAATCCTCAGCCGTCAGCGGGTCTGTCTGACCTCGGAACCTCGAAGGCCTCTATCGCTGAAACTTGTACAATGCACTCAGTCGGCATACACCCTCTGCTGGTGGGGCTGGTGGAAAAAATTCCCCAATGTTTTGTGATTCTGTTGGTACACCACCCGATGGTGCTAACATTGTAAGAGGGCCTTGCACTAAGGCCCCATCGCTCAGTGGGCCTTCATCGCGTACTCTCTCTAGAATCATGGCTGGTTGTCTACGTGGAAGAATCTTTAAAGAAGACAGGTGTTCCAAGGTCAAATAGTTATATCTGATGAGCTAACTCAAGAAGAAATTAAATGAAAAAACTTTCCAAAAACACACGCAATCAGTGTTTTTGTGCACCGAGTCGGAAATCAAAATTCAGGGTCCTAGTGTATGGAAACGTCAGTCGCCACACTTACACTGGACTCCAACAAATAAAAACCACACACATAACACTTAAAACTATTGCAACATTGAAAATATCAGAGTCTTAGTTCTTCAGTAGAACCAACTCCTTTGATACCACTTTGTCACGACCCGTCCCCCGGGGCCCATGTCGTGACTACCCCAAGCCCGCCTTCCCTAGGCTAGGGGCTGGCAACTAGCACTAGAAAGGTGTACTACCTAAAATGGGAAATCATTGCCTTTTAACCTATATAAAATCATATACTAGAATGCAACAAGAAGCAATTGTGAAGTAAACTGCTATAGTAAAAAGAGTGCTAAAAGTAAAGGGGCCGGAATAAAATCCCAACTGAAAAGTACAAGTACAAGTGAAAAGATAAAGCAGCTCCGGGATCATCCACCGGGAATCCTACTTGAAGGGTAGGTACAGATCGCCTCCTTAACACTCCACATCTCCCTGTCTTCTTTGCGTACCACCTGGTCTTGGCTCCCTCAATCCTCAGCACAACTTCTCAATGTCTTCACAAGACACAAAACGTTACAGGTGAAACCTGTGTAGGGGTGAGTATAACAATACCTAGTAGGGATGCTGAGACCCCCAAAGGTCTCTCAAAATTCCATAAAGTAAAAACCACGAAGCATGATCTCAATATCAAAAAAGAAGAAATTGAAACATCTCAATTAGAGTCTCAACTCAAACCATATTTTCAGTGAAGTATAGACATAGAGATGATTAGCCACGAAGATAGATCATATTACTCTATCAAGAGGCACTGCTATTGACCATACAGAGTCTGACCCACACAGGATCTACAGGTAACTAATCCCGGCATTGACCCACATAGGGTTTTATCTTCCCTAGATCAATAGGTAACTAACCCCCGCAATGACTGACACAAGATCGAACCCACATGGGATCTGTATATCGCTAAACCATGAAGGGCCTCTCTAAGGATTGTCCTCATCGGGTCATGAGGTTTTGATCCATACAGAACCTCTAAAAGATGATCCACACGTGACTGCTAGGTACTGACCCATAAAAGGTCACTCGGTGCTGACCTGCACAGATCACTTGGTACTAACCTCCGTATGGTCTATCTCCAACCTCCACCTCACTTCCAGCCACTAGAATTCCGCTCATAGCACACTTTATTCTAGGAGAACCTCTCCTCAAGACATCGGTCATATTTCAACTTGAATAAAGCTACACAATGGTGTATCCCAAAGGGCCTCCATATTGTATGTGTTCCAACATGATAGATGGCACGTCAATCGGACGTCCGGTCTGTGAGTTATAAGAGTTTTAGTTCTGGGGGCCCGATTGGATTTGGGTTCGATCCAACCCATCCATACTCTAACTATCTCCAAAACTCAAGTGGAGTATTCCATAAAAAATCTTCTCGATCCAAGGTCCCAATCTCCATAGACAGTTTGTCAAATGGACACTCGGTTCCCAAGTTATGGCCCTTTAATGGTTTCGGGGTCTGGTTGGGCCAAGGTCCGGTCCGACCCATTGGGACTGACCTGGCCCAACCCAGTCTGTGAGGGACTGTGGTGGACTCAGCTCGGCCAGTAAGGGAGGACCACGAAGGGATGACCCAGCCCACAAGGGGAGGCCCGCAAAGGGTGGCGGCCCAGTCGCAGTGGAGTGTGGCCCACACCAGCAAGGGGGGAAAACGTTCCCCCCCAGTATCCCAAACATTTTAGGGACATTTTGTTTTGAGAAACGATGACCCCACAGATTTACTTCTTGGTCACCGTGGAACCCTCCATAGGTGCAGGTTCTACCTCCTCCATGGCTTCAGCTACGACTTCTGTTCACCGAAAGAGTGTTAGTCATGACGCCGCCCTGCTCGCTAGCGGTGCGGTGGTCGCACCGCCTCCCTTTCCACATTCGGCTGACAAGCTGACCACCTCTTCCACTTTCCATGGCCGATAGGTTGCGACCTCTTTCTCAGCGACAGTGTGCCACACCTACTCTTTGGTCGGCTGTGTTCGGTCGTTCTGATGACCACCACATCTTTTTTCCATGACCTCCTTTTTATGGTGCATGCCGGTGCGCAGCCTTATTCATAGCTGGTTAGCATCGCCACGTTGTCAGTATTCAATAGAGAGCGCAATGGTGTACCAAAGTAGTGGAGGGTCTAGTTTGGGTTCATTAGGCTCACACCCTCCGCGTTAGCTTTTAAAAAGAGAAAGGATAAAGGGGTTCAATAAAATCACATGAATTAAAAATAGGAAATCAAATCCCATACCTCAAATTGTTGTAGAAACACCCACGGTGGAAGGTGGGTCGATGTTCTTCATTCCCACAACAGGCTTCAAACTACTTCTCTTGATCGTCGATCTCTGTCTCGGGGTTTCAGTGTCGCTTCTTACCACTTTCCAAAACATGCTCTATCCTCCAAGGGTTTGGAATCGTGGCACTCCTTCATCAATTCGTGTCTTGGCGAAGCTATGCCAATACCTTCCCCCAAGATCCATATATATAGGAGAGGGGGAGGATAAGTAATGACGTTGGGAATTACTAGGGCTTATTAATTAGGAAGCTTCTTAATTTCCCCAACATTTTTGTTACTTAGATTATAAGGTCAAGCTGTTTAATGGCCTAACTCACTGCTAGCCCCACACACCGCTTATTCATTGGAGGTTCTAAAAGAAAAGAAAATAATAAAATTATATTATTTCTTTTCTTTTAAAAATTCATGAAACATAATCTTTTCTTCAGACCTAATGTGCTCAATATAAAGTTCCCCTTAAGTGAATCATGGCACTATGGATTCAACAGTGCCATTGTATTTTCAATCTGAGCATCATTTCAAAAGTTAAAAAATGTCGCTCACGTGTCTACTGAACGTACCTTAAAAAATGTTCAGAAATTAATTCTCGGCACAAAGGGCCTCAGAATCATGTGCCATAAATTTTTGCAGACTCATAATAATTCTATATAATAAAAAAACATGGAAATATGGGTCTTTACATACTGGGAGATTCATTTCATGGAAAAGATATTTTCTATCCATAGTAATTCCTTCTGCATTGTGCTTACATCGATGGAGGACTTCATCCGAGATTTTTAAATGGCCTCTTGTTCTTTGGGATGTCGGATATTTAGCATGTCTGGGTCGTTTATGGATTCTCATCGGGAGAAAGAGGTCCCCTCTACTGTAGTGTGGATCAGTCTCATGGGGAATCCGATATCATTCTAGAATGATGGCTTTCTCAAGGCCATTATTGATTCTCTTGGTGGTTTCCTGTGTTTGGACCCCTGGACGAGCAGCTACACAGATGTCTCTATGGATCATATTTTCATTGATTTGGATCTCTGTCATATTATTCTAGAAAATATTGAACCCCATGTAAAGTATTAATTTGTTAGGCCCAATATATCTCTTACCATATGTTTCTGAGCTTCTGTTCGCACACCCTTCTTCAAGGGATCTCTTTGCAAGTGTGTTTTCATCCTCGACCGGAAGGACACCGCCATTTGACTAACAGTTCTCATATCAGAGGTGCGCATTTGGATATGACTATTGGTGACCTTTCCGATGTGAATATGGAGGTGGTCCGAGACCCTGGTTCTATTCCACTACCTCCACCTATGGACACAGACACCAAGAATCCTCCTTGTCCATAGATGGAGGAGTTTAAAAATCCTTATTGGGACTTAGTTCCCATCATTCTAAGATGCCTGCCTCCGGTTTTTGTTGGTGCCCATATATTATCCATATCTCTTCCCCATGGCCAATTATCTCTCACCTACCTGACTCTAGATTATCCTCTTAGTGGTTTTGGAGGGGAGGAGGGGCCTATGGAGTTTGTGCCTCTAGGATACTCTTTTACAGGATCCCATTTTATCAACGAAACACTGCCTTGTACGTCATTTTTAAGGGATCCTCAATTAAAGGTGGATGTCTTGAACAGGGAGTCTCAATCTCTCTCAGGCCCCAAGGGAAATCTACACACTTGAATCCAAGTCTCAGCTTCCCCCTATTGTGACAAGGTCCACTAGTTCAGGTGTTTGTACAAGATCTCAATATAGGAAACAAAAGGGGTGGGTTCCCTCCCTCATTGATAAGGCCATGAATTATGGGGCCAATCTGAGAACCCTTTTTTACTCAAGATTCCCTTGCTCATATGAAATGCCTGAGATATTAGAGATAAATTCAAAATAGACTTCTTCGCTTTGGTGATTCTCAATCATAAGGTATCAATGGTGTACATCCTTGAACAAAAGCACCAGTCAAGCAAGATTTGTGAGTTCTCCCAAAAACTCAAACTACATGGTTGAATGCATGTTGAATCATCCAATAAGAACATTTGGATTTTTTGGCATAAGAGTTTTACTGTTGCTCTCGATTAGGCGAGGGATTAGTTTATCATTTTCAAGCTGACCCATTACATTCACTCTTTCTATTCTTCTTTTATTTATGGAAGTTGTGATACTCAGAAAAGTTAGACCATGTGGGTTGATCTCATTGAAATCGATCCTGGAACCACTCCATGGTTTGTTGGGGGGGGGGGGGGATTTTAATGTCATCTCAGACCCAGAGGAGTGGAAGGGTAGAAGACCATTTAATAAGAAGTCTAATCTTTAATTTTTCTCAATTCATGGCGGGTAGGGCCCTTATGGATATCGAGTAGTTAAATGATCATTTTACATGGTGTAACAATCAGCAGGGAAACCATAGGTCGTGGATCTATTTGGATAGATACTTGGGAAACATGCAGGCAATATCTGTGTATTCCAATACTCGTGTGATGCACCTCCCATGTGGAATGTCAGACCACTCCCCACTCTTGATTTATTTATCTTATGAGAACTAGAAGCATGTGTGGTTTTGTTTCTATTATCACTGGGAAATATCCCCTAGGTAAAATGATCTAGTGATAGATTCTTTGAGAAAACATAATAAGGTTCACACATGGTTATCCTTTCAAAAAAATTAGTAAACCTCAAACTGAGGCTATATTCATGGTCCAAGGACATTTTCCTATTAAATAGATACTTGGACACAACCTTGTATGAATTATATCGACTTGAAAGGTGTCTTGAAGAGGACTCTGATAAACAGATCTCCAAGGACCTATCCATAGGGAAATTGCTTCTGGTGTATATTCTTCCGAGACAGGAGCGTCAGGTCAGGGATGATGAAATGATTAAGTGACTCAAATATGGGGATATGAATATTGAGTATTGTCATGACGTTATCAAGGATAGGAGAAGATGAGTGAAACTGAAAATTGAGCAAGATGATGGGTCTTATACTGATGACAGGGAGGTTATTAGGGAGTTGGCTTGCTCCCACTTTGGGGACCTTCTTGCTGGACCCAACTTGAATTTACTAAATATGTATATGGGATGCATTGTAGGTCCTTTTGCAGATATCCAAACTAGCTATTCTGCTCCTGAAAACGAATCCCTAGGATCCATACCTTAAGATGAAGAGATTTGAAATGCCATGCTGAGACTAAATGCTGATAGTGGGCTGGGTCTGAGGGGTTCCCAAGAGCCTTCTTTAGAGCTTCTTGGGAGACAACAAATGTCGAGTTAATTGTGATGATTCAAGACTAGTTCTAGGGTGGTTCACTTCCATGAGGTGCAGGCACTACCTGTATTGTGCTTTTTCCCACATCAAAATCCCCTATTTCTATTGAGTATTTTCGGTTGATTAGCATGTGTAAGGACTCATACAATATCATTTCCAACGTAATTAACACTCATATATCTAGTCATCTTCCCAATTTTATCTTTATAGAACATCATGGATTCGTGAGGGGGTGTTCCATCCAGGGGTGATTGCATTGTCCCAGGAAATGATTAGTGATATTAACTCCCAATATCATGGCTCGAATATTTTGATGAAGATTGATATGATCATGTCCTGTGACTAAGTTGAATGGAGCTTCATCAACAATGTTTTTGTAGTTATGGGACTCTTTCCTTGTAATATTGGTATTTTATTTCGCTACTTTAGATTATCATGGATGGTGATCTCGTTTATGGGTAAAAATTTAATATTCTACCAAGTTACGTCAGGTATTAGGAAAGTTGATCTCATCTCCTCAAATATATTTATAATTTATCTAAATATACTCAATCTCTTCATTCATCGCAATATCAGCAGTGGTGAGATCCTCCCGTACCATAGAAGGATATGATTCTCATCCATGGCACACCTCATGTTCAAAAATAATTCCATTATCTTCACTAATGGCTCAATAAAGATAGTGGGGGTATTGAAAAAATTCTTTTAGGAGTATAGATATTGGAGTGGTCTGGTTATCAACAAGCAAAAGAGTATCTTATACATATATAGTAGCTACACTACCAATCAGGTCGATAATGTCAGTCACTCTCTCAGCATGAAGAAATGTGATATCCCCGTGGTATATCGGGTCCTTGTGTATTCATGATAATGAACCTCTCATCTCATAGATCTCTGAGAGGATTCTCAATTGGAAGAATATATATTTTCTCTTTAGGGGAGGATTTCACTAGTTAACAGTGTACTCTTTCCCACTCAGGTTCACATTTTATCTTCTATCAAGTTCCCCAAAGGTGTTATTTAAAATATGGATAGAATTATTTATGGTTTCAATTAGAAACCAATGTGTGAGGTCATAAGGCACTAGGCCTCTTGGAACAAGATGGAGAGGCCTATCAGTAAAGGTGGAATTAGCATCCGGAGTCACAACGACACCCTTACCTACTTGAATACAAAATTGACATGGGATGTGCTAAAGCAACAAACCTTATGGGGGCGTTCTATGCACAACTTTTACGTAGGGGATTAGGATGCAGGGGATGTCCACATATCTTTCTTCTAGAGCAAGATAGGGCCCCTCTTACCACTTTCTGACCTCATATGCAATGGACTGTACGGATGAGAGATGTTTCCTCCTGTCACGACAACTGGTGTGGTGATCCCATTAGATTCCCAGGGTGCCCTTTCACTGATATATCCTTTAGAGAAGCCAGACTCCATCCATTTTTCATCAATGATGTTTTGACAGGGAACGAATATAATTGTTCCATCTCATTGAGATGAACTTGGCCTCATATAGATGTGTGTTTACCCCATGTCCCTAAGGTTATTTCACGACCAAGTATTATCATCAGGTCCTTTCCATGTACGCTACCGGGGATGAGCGGAACGTGTTGTTATGGGGCTTGAAAATTCTCAAAAAATATTGCATACTCACATAGAGAACCTAGCACAACACAATACCCTCTTATGAGAACATTAAGTAGTGTGGTGTTAGCATGGATTATATGTTTTTCATATATATGGGGCATACGAATGAGAGCTTGAGTCACTTGTTCTTTGTTAGTGAATGGGTGGAGCAGGTTTGGCAATTTGTTGGGTGAGTTCACTGCTTTTTCCATTCACGGCATGGCTGAGCAACCATTCCTTATTCTCTAGATACATGGTTTAGGGGAGAATGGTCTGAAGAGAAGGGAGTGCACCTTAGTTTTGAATGTAGGCTATTGGTGTTTGTGAAAGGCAAGAAATAAATTATTTCATGAAGGGGTGGATTTTTTCAGGTGCTCGATTATTATTAGGATCAAAAACATTATTATTGATATGGTAAAGGTTCCCAGTTCAAGGAGTGAGGCTCATACTCTACAGTGGTTTAAACATTATCCCAATGATACCTCTTCTATCATCAGTATACATACTAGAAAATGGGTTAGTTGGAAACCTCCCATTCTGAGATTAAATATCGACACGGATGACTCATGTGATTAAGGATTTATGCCCTGTGGGGTGGATCATCTATGATAGCTTTTGATCTTTCATCCTAGAATTTTCTGTCCATGTGGGCCAAGGCACGTCACTACTGGCTAAGTCTAAGAGCATGCTGACAAGCCTCATAGTCTGTAGGAAGAGGGGTTCGGATCTAGAAGAAGCTGAAACTAACTCTATGCTGGTTCACAATGCGTTATATGGACTTTGATCTATACCTTGGTATATTGATTATATCATTCTCAATGGTCATGGTATCCTTGATATCAATAATAATGTTTCTCACACCTAGTGGGAGGAGAATAAAGTAGCGAACTAACTGTCCTTTCTTGATGTCCCTAGATTGGAGAGCTTATTTTTCATAACCTACAAAGCATGATCCCATTGGGGATTAACATCATTAGAGGGGATTCCCCTAATCTTCATCATTTTAGAACTTGTAGTCTTGTTTCCCCTGGCCTTCTCTAGAGGTCCTTGGGCGTACTGATTTCTCCCTCTTGAAAAAAAAATTACTTGTTGATGATGAAAGAGTATGTGGAGAAGAATTAACTGAAGTTGGAATATTTTCTCAAAATGTAAAATGTTTCTGATATTTTCACTAACCCGCTATTAAAGGAATCATTTCATAATATGAGGTTGAACATGGTAGAAAAACCTCACCCACTTCAATGATAAGGTATGTGGTTAGTCTCCTATTTATATTTTCTTTGGATAGTGTTGTAAAGGGGTACAAAAATGTATGTTACATAAATATATATCTTTCTATCTGTTTTACCTATCCTGGGAAACCATCTATTTAAGGTCTTATTAATAGGGGAATGTTTTGATTTCATCAGGTGTGAACTATTTTAATAGTCTGTTAAAGTGGATGTAGGAAGAAAGGTTTCTTATGGGGTTTATGAAATAGGTTCTTAAATCACTACTTATGTATAGCACAACACCATAGTTTAATGATTTTTTTTATACAAAGTTCTCTCGCATAGGATTCACATTATTAGATAAATAATCCATTTCATCAGTTTCAAAATTTCAGTTATTTATATTCCAAGGATAAAAAAAATAAAAATGTGAAGATTGTTAGGACCATGATTATGGGAACTATTTTGAAGATTCTTGAGGTTTTGTTTTTTAATCAGTAATTATTACCTAAAATTGTTAACTACATAACCACTACACAACCTTTGATGATTTTGGAGCTGATATTAAGTTTTAAATACATGTGCTTTGATTTTTTCGCATTGTTATAGAATTTGAAGACCATAGAAATGAGAATTTTTTTAAAGTGAATAAGAATAATGGTGTTGAATTAGAATTTATGAAAGGACACATAAATGGTATTTACTATTTACATGAGGAATGGTTGAAGATCTTTTGATAATTTCTTTATCATAGAAAATTATATACATATAATTCTCTATAAGGGAGGCCTAGTATAAAAAAATAGGCATAATAACAATATTCTTATTCCACTCAACTGAGTTCATATATGGGACCCGAAGGTCTACCATACCAAAGGAAGCTACCCAAGAAATTCCATGGGATATCGGGTAGATTGGGTCCATTATAGGTAGGCAGGCCCATCTATAAGGCCCTTGGAGTGCATTCCTTTAGGGATGTAAAATTTGGGAAAGAATATCATAGAGTTGTATCCATATAAGGTGTGTGTGGAAGTACTGGTGCTCATCCATGGTCTCCAATTCAAATGAACAATGGCTGAGAATTTTCATATAAAGTAAAGAGATGTTATTTGATGCTCTAATATGATATGATATATATTAGGAACTATTAATATATAATTTAAATTTTATTCATAATGATTTCTACTTTATTGATCTGATTTTGACCATTTGATCGATCTCGATGACTTTATTAAACCTCGACTTTTTTCGAATCGATCCAGTATACTGTAGTTTGAGGTAGTATATTCCATAATAAAACCCAAGCCTCCCATGATTGATCCAAGTTCATGATTATGAGTCCAGGATTCCACAAATCATTATGCATGTAATGAAATATTGATGCATTCAGATATATTGAAGA
The DNA here is from genome assembly GCA_963277665.1 of Viscum album. Lineage (NCBI taxonomy): Eukaryota > Viridiplantae > Streptophyta > Magnoliopsida > Santalales > Viscaceae > Viscum > Viscum album. The sequence continues at coordinate 1,138,993,511 of OY728159.1, read as the reverse complement.
ACACACTTTAATCCATTACAAATGTCAGTTTCATGAGCTATTTTGGATAAAATAAGGTGGGCAGGCTAAAATGAAATAGGAGTATGAAATAATAAAATTATTTTGAGGATATCACCAAAAAGGATATTGTGAAATCATGTGAGATAACCACCCTAAAATGTGGTGTATTTTTTTACAGTACCCAAACGGATGGGGTTAGATTTTTTATGATTTGATATTGTATTATTCTTAGATCATTGAATGTGTCATATATATGGATTAAAATTTATCTAAGGTGGTGATAAGTGGGAAAAAATATAGATGAATTCACAAAGGGAGACACTAGAAATAATTGGATAAAGAGATCATGATTATTGAAGAAACAATGAATCATAAAACCCCAATAGTTTACAAAGTGTATAGGTTCTTCATAGCTATTTTGGAGTGAAGGATAATATGGTCGTGAGCATTCAACATGTTCTAAGAAAATTCAAACACCTTGATGAAGAAATTTTCACTCCAAAGACACTGAAGAAACATGAAACTCTTACATTTTTTCTCCTTGATTGTGATTTTTTTTTGAAAATAGTATGATAGTGTCAACTAAACTATTCTATGTGATCACTCATAATAATGGTTAATATATAAAACTTTAATGAAAGATATAAAGTCCCATTCACTTTTGAAACACTTACGTGAAGGTTGTGGTGGTATTTTGTGAAGAAGAATGTGTTTTCCGAGTCAATTTCTCAAAGTGGCAGTGCACAAAGGGAAGAATAATCACCCATAACCATTCATGTTTTCATGAAATGAACTTTCAAAAAGTGGTTGTCTGAGTTCCTTGATTATCTTCAATGAAAGTGAAGAGTGAACATAGATAGTGTGTGTGCATAAAAATTGTGCATGATGAAATAATTTTGGAGAGTGTGTGTGGGGTTTTTCTTGATACTTACATCACATGCATGCATTCATGCATGATCATGAACACTTGAAGAACAAATAAATAAAATTGATGACATAATATGAAGTGTAAATAAAATAATAAATGTTTAAGATATGGTTTATGAAGTTTTCATTGTAAAGTAAGTTCTTGATTGTTGTTATTCAAAAACAGAAAGATTAAATACAGACTTGCTTAAATGGAATGTGTGAATAAATACAAGCATCATAGTGAAATATTATTGAATTCTATTCGTGAATGTTTTATAGTTGTTGTAAGAATATCTATTACATCGTTTACATGTGCAAATATCACATTCACTATTAATTTATTAATTTTCATTTCAAGTGTAATGGAAAATCCTACCTGTTGTAACAACACTTAAAGGATTTAATTCTTATGTTTTTGTGGTTTGGATCATTTCTAAAACAATCCAAGGACTGTAAAATCCCAATGGGTATTAAACCTTTTAGTTTCTTGTATTCTTGTGGTTTTCCTTGTGTGTTTTATTTCTAGTGTACTCATGTCTTTTTAATAATAGGAAAATCTTTTTTCTTAGTGAATAAATTTAAACAAGATCAATGATTCACCCTTCTATATCAAAGTCATCGCATAGATCTAGTTTATGAATTTCAAGTTGTATCGGAGCAAGGTTCCCTTCAATGAATCTTTGTTGAAGTTTGTTGGAATAAAAATCCTATATGCACGTTCGGATTTCTATGAGAAATAAGGGTATTCATCAATTCAATTAGAAGAACTACCATATAAAGAAAGATAAAAAGTTTACTTTCCTTATGTACATTGATTTTTAAGTTCTCGATGTTATTATATATTATTTTCCTTCTCATACTGAAGGTGTTCCATTAACCGCTACTAATAATAAAAATTTGGATAATGATGGTGGATCTTGAACTTATATAATTTCCTCACTATCTATATGTGGTTTTTATGGTGTTAAATGAGTTTCAACTTCCAAAAGCATCTCGGATAAATCGAATAAAATTTATAAAAGAAATAAAAACGTGAATCAATCTAAGAAGAAATTTTGGATTTCGAATTATAAGGATTATAGGATGGGTGATAATGAATTTATGGGTGACTAATTTACAATGGTAAATGATATTATAAGCACCATAACATGTCTTGGTGAGAAGTTTGAAGATTCAAATATTGTTGAAAAGATTATATGAATTCTTCCTAGAAAATTTGATGTCAATGTTTCATCTTTAGAAGCTAGATATCCTGAGACTCTATCTCTAGATGATCAACTCATCACTATCACTATATATGTGATGTGAATAGAAAATGTGATAAAGAACAAATAAAACTTTGATCGGGAAATTTCTTTCAAATATACCAAAAAATTAAAGTCTATGATAGTTCTCACAGAATAATTTAGTGATTCTGAAACTGAAGAGGAAGTTAGTGAATATTTTGATTAAAAAATTATCTGTATAAAAAACATTACAAATAGGTACAAGAAAGTACAAAGGAAAGTTTCCTATTAGGTTTTTTGGTTGTGGTGTTGTAGGGAATTTTAAATCAAATTTTCTTCTCTAAAAGGAAGATGCTAAAATTGATGAAGATGAGAGAAAATAAAAATATGTTTCAAAAATAAAGATGAAAAATCCATATCCAATTCTAGGGAAAAGTAAATGAATTTATAAAAATATAAATTAATAAACAATTTTTCAAAGTGTGATAAAGAAGATGATAGTGAATAAGAATTTGATAACAATATTGATAATAATATTGAAAATTTCCTAATTAAAAATGTAAATAATGAACAATTCAGTGGTGGCGAAATCTATATCTTAAAAGAATAATAGATTCTAATGGATTTTATACCAAAAATGGAGTTGAAAGAATTCCGTACCAAAATCATAAAACCCGAAAGGAAAAACAAGAAGCTGAAAAGGAAAAATATTTTATCAAAAAATTGGTAATATTTTATTTAAAAAAACCAAGTTTATAAGAGATATTTATTGTTTAAAAAAGTTTTTTGATGAATATAAGAACTCCAATATCAATATTCAAGAAAATATAAAAAAAGAGGAAAATTTTGATCTTTATCAACAACACAAAATTAATCTGACCAAGGGATTAAAAAATTTCAAAACACATTTACAGAATTTGGTGAAAGTTCATATAAATATATACCTAATTAATATTTTTATGATCTAAAGAAACAGAAGACTAAGATTATTATGTATATAACTAAAGCAATCCGAGATGGAATACGAGAATATTATATGGTTTCAATGTCCGAATAAAAAATTGTTGTAAATTATATTGGGGTTGTGAATTAATGTAAACTAAAGAAAAATATTTCTAGTTATGACCTTAACATTGGTGTGAAACAAAGTTCCAAATTTATAAATAAGAAGTTGATGGAAATCACGTACACAACAATATACAACATTTTAGATAAAAAGGATAACATAGAATCTATTATTACATATATAATATTTGTGTATTTGGGAATACATAATATATGTGTTACTATAATAATAAACATTAAAAAATAATCTAGGAGAATCTCGAGGAAAATTTTTAAGGCGGTCAACCCACCCAAAGGAAATAACAAAATAAAGTTAGTCTAAACATTTAATATAGATTTCAACCCTTGGAAACTATTTGTGAAATACGTGATCATCCTAGATATATTGAAAAATTATGTATTATAATAATTTAATTATAGTAAAGGTTATATAATGAATCACAGAAACCATATTAGATGGAAGAAAAATCATGGAAAAAGAATTATTATATTAAACTACTCTCAATGCAACAAAAGCGGAATATCTATTGAAAATAATTAAAATCAAAAATAATATCGTTTTTTAATGGGATAAAACACAAATTTTTGAGTGTTTCACTTATTTTTTATCAAGTTAACAATGTTTTTTACAGTAAATATGGTTTATTTGTTATGATAAATAAATATGGAAAAGTTTATTTGTGATTCCAATGAACTAAGAGAAAATTGTTCCAAGATGGTGATAAATAATGTTTATTCTATTTGAGCATGATGGATAAAAATAAACTATATAATAAATTTTTTGGGAATTTGTTTTAGAGAAATATGATAAATATAACAAGGAAAAAATTTATTTTTGGAATTACAATCATGAAAAGAAGAAAATACTGGTGTTATTCGATTTTCCAAAAATTGAAGATTATAAACATGGTTCATAAGAATGTTAAGATACATTCAACTCGTCTCATAGAGCTGATTCACTCTAACCTTTATGGGTTGATGTATAAGAAGTCAACAAAAAGATATAATTAATTTATTTATATTATTGATAACTTAACTCTCATTACATTTATTATGTTATTAAAGAACAAATAATAGGCTCTCAAAATGATTAAGAGTCATAGGGGAAGTGTGTAAAAATAATATGGATACTCTATATAGAAGATTTGAATTGATAATGGAGGTGAATATAAAACTAGAGAATTTATTTATTATCTTGAAAAACATAGAATTCATCTTGATTTTAGTGCATGATAAAAACCACAACCGAATGGTATTTCATAAAGAAGAAATATGTGTTTATAATAGATGGAATGAACAATATTGATTGAAAATGATACTCATCGATTTTTTGGTAGAAATATATTAGAGTGGTAGATTATATTTAAAATCAATATTTTTAGTGGTTAGTATTTTATATGACACCTTATCATATGTGTTATAAAGAAACCAAAATTTTAAAATACCTAATTGTATTAGAATGTGATTGCATTATAAAATCCAAGGGTGAGGCTCTTGGGAAGTTTGACTAGAGATGTGTTGTTACAATCATTCTTGGATACCCTCATAATTTTAGAGGATACATGTTTTATAATAAATAAACGAGAAGTATTGTTGATTCTATATATGTGAATGTTCCTAAAAAAGCTAATAATAATGTTTCATAGAATAATAAATTTTTCGTAGAAAAGGAAGATGAGGTAGTTGGAGTTGAGCAATGTGAAAAGTCTCCTAATGATAGTAATAATGGTGAAGCTTCTCAAAATGATAATTCTAACTCAAAAATATCATGTGATGTGGAAAAATGATGTTTATACCCTCCTAGGATAAGGAATAAAGTGAATGTTTAAAATATCATTATGGTAAATTATAATAGGTTCAAACAAGAATTACTTCAAGTTTAGTTTGACATGCTTCAATATATTCAAAAATTAAGCAAAAATATGTTAATTATGTTTTTGAGAATAAAGAGGATATTAATGAAATGAATAAGGATATTGATTAGATTTAGAAGAATAATAATTTGGAATTTTTACCTAAAGCAAACAATAATAATGTTATTGGTAAAATGTGGGTTCTCCAAAACAATTTGATTGAGGATGGTGAAGTGAAAATAAACAAGGCATGACTTGTTTCCAAAAGTTACTTGCAAATTAAAGGAACTCACTTAGATGATACATTTTCCCTCATAACAATATAATTAACTATCATAATATTTCATGTAATTTCATCTCAATGAAATTATAAAATTTTCCTAATAGATATGATGTCATTTTTTTATTTGTGAACCTAATGAAGAATATTATATTGAACAACCATGTGGCTCCACGATTGGAAAATATAATCATTATGCTTGAAAGTTGAAAAAGGATTTGAATGGGTAGAATCAATATCCAATAGCTTGATAATCTAAATTCTATACTTGATTAAAAAAATTTAACATCAATAAATTAAGGGTCGATATAAATTATTATATAAAATAAAATCAAGATCCCACTCTTATTATAATTGTTTACATTGTTGGTATCATATTTGTAGGAAATGGCGAAAAATATTATGAGATGTTTGGTAAGGAGATGAAAAAGATTTATGATAATTCCATGCTAGGAGGAATGAAATATTTTTTGGTTTTACAAATCTCTCATAATAATTAATATTTTGTCTATATCAAGATAAGTATGATCAGTAACTTCTAATGAACTTTGGTAGGGATTATTAAAATCCCATTTCCACACCAATTTCAATGGGATAAATTTTTTCTAAAGATGTGGAAGGAATCTAGGTAGATCCTAAATATTTTAAAAAATTTATTAGAATTATATTATATCTATTGGAATATATAATAGACATAATTTATATTGTTACACATTGTACCATGTTTCAATTTTCTCCAAAATAGTACCATATTATGGATAGAAAAATAATTCTCAGATATATCAAAGAAAAAACTTATTTTGGGATGAAATATGAAAACATAGGAAAGATTGATTTATTTTTATATACAAATGAATATTGGGAAGGAAGTATAGGAAATACAAAATCTATATGTGGTGTAGAGTTTATATTCGGATAAGGATATATTATTTGGAATATAAAGAAACAGAATTTAGTTACACTCAGTATAGTAGAATCTAAGATTATTTTTTCCACTCAAGATGCAACCCAACATATGTGGATGGAGACACATTTGAATGATCTATTTTTTCATGTGATGTTTCACTTACTCTTGTTATGTGATAATAAAAGTGTTATATATCACTCTAAAAATCTATTGCAACATTATCATTCCAATCATATTGATATCAAATATCACTTAATCAAAGAGCATGTGGAGTAGAATAAACTGAAGTTAGAATTTATTCCAAAAATAGAGAAATATTTTGATAAGTTCACCAGTACATTATCAAAGGAAACTTTTAAAAAGCTAGGGTTGAACATGGGGAAAAATCACACCTACTTCAAGGATAATTTTTATTTTTAGTACCTACTCTATTTAGTCATTGGACAGTGTTGTAAAGGGGGGGAAATTATTTTATAACATAAATCTATAAATTGGTATGTGTTTTACCTAACAAGAGAAAGAATTTTTTTGGGGAGTTATTAAAAGGGTAAAATATGATTTCATCATGTCTGAAATACGAAGAAATGTTTCTTAGGAAGTGTATGAAATAGGTTCTGAAATCACTGCTTGTAGAAACCCTGATATTATTGTTCAATGATTATTTTTTCTACACCGAGTTCACTCAGGTAGGCTTATAATTTTTTCAATAAAAATTCATTTCATCAGTTTCAATAATTTAGTGATTTATATTCCTCGGTTGACAAAATATTTCATCAGGGGAGATTGTAGGGACCATGTTTTTTTGTAACTATTTTAAATACACTTAGGTGTTTTTTTCTATTGGTCAACAATTACTGCTTACTTTTTTAATTAAATAAACCACTTTACAAACACTAATGATTGTGGAATAGATATTAGGTTTAAAATAAATGTTCTTTGTAGGTTTCACAATGTTATAACATTGAAAGAGCATGAAAATGAGAATTTTTATGAAGTGAAGATTAAGAATGGTGTTGAAGAAGAATTGAAGGAGATCCATATAAAATTTATTTAATTTTTACATGAGGAATGGTTGAAGAGAGTTTTAAAATGGATTTGGAATGAAGAATTGTATTTTTATAATTTTATAAAAAGGATGATTCATATAAAAAATAAGGCCAACTCACAATATTCCAAGGGCACTCAATCAAGGGCACAAGTAGGACCCTAATGTCTACCACACATAAGGGAGTATCCCTAGAAATCCCATGGGTAGAAGGAGGTGTATTTTTCAATGGAAGTAGTAGGTACCATTTATAAGTTCCATAGTGAACATTCTAAAATGCATGCATAATTTGTGAAATAATCCTATAGGGATATAGCTCGACGAAGTGTGTGTGGTTTTTATGGTGCTGATTCTTAGTTGTTATTCAAATGGGCAGTGGTCACCCATTTTCTTATAAGGCATAGATATTCGATTGGATGTTTTTATGTGAGATGTGACATGTCGGGATTTCTTCCTACATAATTTAAATGTCGTAAATAACCAATACCACTCAATTGTGTTGTTCTAATCCATCTGATAAATATCGCTGATCATGTTCAACCTCATTATTTTATTGAGTGATCCAATATGCCAGGTCTTGATAAAAAATCACCCATATCAAAGCCAATCTACTCATGAATGATATGAGTCCAATATTATTAGTCTAAGAGGCCATGAATCATTATGAATTAAAATTTTTCTTTCATGTGTGTGGATAGATCAAACAACTCACTTCGGCTGAATGAAAACTTCAATTGCAGGATTTTGTTCGGATAAGAAAAGTTGTTCAAGATTCTATGGATGAAGAACTTTTCACAATGACATGTGTATGAGGATATCACCATGATTTATATTTCATAAACATGTAAGATAAATTCTATTAAATGTGGTGTATGTTTGAGAATATCAAAATGAATCGTGTGAGATTGGGTAAGCCATGATATGATATTATTCTCATATCATTGAAGGTGTCCTTTATATAGCTTTAAAATTTAAATAATGTGGTTATAAATTCTTATAAATATTGAGGTATTACTGAGGATAGATACAATAGATTATTTCAGAAAGGGATCTTGTTTTTAAGAGAAACGAAGTATCAGAACCCCCCTATTTGTGAAGTACAGAGGTTTCATTCAACTACTACTTGCGTGAAGAAGAAGAGGACCATGAAAATTTCCCTTATGTTAATCACACTCCAATAGATCTATGAGAAACATGGTCCTGTGAAGTACCTCCAAATGTGGGAAAATATTACACGTATTCTATTGGTTTTCTTGAATGTTTTGGGGAATATCATAACAGTATCAACTACACTATGTTATGTGATCAAAAATAAGAAATGTCCGTATATAAAACTTTAATGAAGGATATAATTTCTCAAAAACTTTATAAAAACATGCATGATGGTTTTATAATCCTTTCATGAATAATATTGTGTGTTACCATATTGTTTCATAGAGTAGAAGTGTACATGAGGAAGAAGAATCCACCACACCCATTAGGGTGTTCCTGGGTATAACTTTTGAGAAGTAACTCTTTAAGATCAATGAATGTAATATATGAATGTAAATATTATTCATAGATAGTATATGTGTGCTTATACAAGGTGTTCAAGAAAAAATAAACATTTCCAGTGTCAATTTGGGTTTTCTTGAGACATGAATCACATGAATATATTCATGCATTGTCATGCACATGTGAATAACTAATTAAGAAAACCTAGGGCATAATATGAAGAGCACCTAAAAAATAAATTTTCTTGATAGGGTTCATGAGGTTATTAGCGTAATAGAAGTTCTTGACTATTTATAGTCAGTAAATTGAAAGAATAAACAAGGACTTGGTTAAATAGAATGGGTGAAGAAATACATGAATCATAGAGATAGCTTACTGAATTATATTACTGAAGATTCTACATTTTTTTTGTGAAAATATTTTTTACATAATTTACTTCTTCAAGGATAACATGAACTATTAACTTATAAAATCTCATTAAAAGTGTAAGGGAAAATCCTATTTTAAGTAAACACAATTAAAGTATTTATGTTTAGGGGTTTCTATGGTTTATATCATTTCCAGACCATGACAAGAACAAACTACTTTTATTGAATAGAGACCCTTGTAATTTGTTGAGTTTCAGTTGTTTTGGTTTGGTTTTTTTCTTCCAGTGAAGTTATATAACTTAGTATGAGGTTTAAATTTTATTTTTGGAATAGATTTAAAATAGAATTTTGTTTCACCCCCTCCCCCTCTCAGGGATCACACATATCCTATTTAGGAATTTTATTTAAGAGATTGAAAAATGATATGGAGATTGATAAAATAAGGGGAAAATGGGAAGAGAATATACACACATAACAATGAAAAAATAGGTAAATATATTTGAATTAAAAAATATGAATTATAGAAAATTCATGTTATGAGTGGTAAGAGTTAAAAAAATTAATTGGGTTGGAAAATATTTATAAGTAATGCCTTCTTTCTCCTCACATTCAGTGTAGAATGGTGAGATCTTGCTTCCTTGGTTGAGATCCATATATTTCAACTCAAAACTATGTTTGAATCAGTGGAAATTATCATTTTCCCAAGATAAATCATGTACACCTTCAAGAAACTTTCCCTAGTGAAATGTTTCTTTTTAAGGGGCAGTGGAAGTTTGGGTGCTTCCTCATTTTATGTGATGAATTATGAGCACCTCAAATGATAAAGTTGAAATATTATTTGTTCTTGTAAATAGTTTTGGGCTTATTTTGGTTGATGGGTCCGGATTGGATTTGGGTCTACTTCATATTCACTTTTTATTCCTTTAAATTTTTATTACATGATAATATCAATTTTCATTACATTAGATCATTTCACAAACAATCACATCACCTTTGGATATCTCATTTGGTATTGTCAAGATAGAAACTTAATTAGATCCCTTACATGGAAAGGGAACTAAAAATTGATGGGTCATGTGTGGGAAATATATTTTCATTGTTGAACTCATTGGGGTATTTCACCAAGAACATGGAATGAATCCTTATTCAAATCCACAGTTGCAACATTGGATACAACAATAGCCACAAATTTCCCCAAAAATTGGATAAAAACATTGATTTGGGGCAATTTACAATTAAGTTCTAGATTTTTAAAATGTCACAATAGTCACAAATTTCCCCAGAATTCAGATAAAATTGGGGTGTTTTCAATAAATAACAAAAAAAATTAATATTTAGGCTCAAATAACATAGAAACCCAATCCTGAGTAACTGATAGTTAACTCTGTTTAATAAGTGAATCTAGATGCTTATGAGAATCATATAATAATTACCTTGATGTTTCAATGGAATTACATATAATAATTACAAATGAATTTTTAGTCTCAAATATTAAATACTATTGAGAATTATAATGATTTGGAGAGACTATATATTTCAAAAATCTTTTTCTTTATAAAATGTTTATCTAATTTTAATTGATGGAAATTTTATGAAAACTTGAATGAGTTCAAGAAAAGTTTACCTTTTATTATCAAGATTTTATAATAGAAGAAATACACAAGTGATGTTTATGATTTAGTGTTTTTTAGAAAGTATAAGTTGGTAATGGTTTAAAATAGAAGAAGAAAAGTTAGTTGGAGATTCCAAAAAACATTTCATCAAGAAGTCAGTCGAGGTCATTGAAACATAAAACTGTTTCTTGTAAGGATGAACAATGACTCAATATGATTGAATTATTCTTTGTATGATAAGGAATTTTCAAATATCTATCGTATAACCATTTTATCTATCTATGTTATAGATATAAATTATTTTATTTTTAAGAGTATATAATACCCAATCAACACATTAAAAGTATTATATATACACATGATCTTAAAATCAATGGAGGAATTGATAGAGCTTATATTTCGAATTAATATTGATGAACAAAAGAGTTGAAATGTTAAATATTAGAATGTAAAGGAATTTATTGATCTTATATTGTTGTAATAAGAGGATCTTTATCTTCATCTCATTTCTCTTATTTAATATGAGAAATTTTCATTACCAAATATATTTTTTGAAAAAAATGAGACGATTAATTTTTTACAATTTTTTGTGATTCTTCATATTATATGACATGTTTTGAATAGGACAGAATGATAAAATATTTTTTCCCATGATAATGTATTTATTCATATATTAATTAAAATATGATGGAATATGTTTCCTCCACCCATCATGGTCATATTTTAAAGAATAGATTCATCAAAGGAAGATTCTCTAAACTCAAAGAATACCATATATAATTTCGAAATGATATTATATTTGGGGAATATTTATACTAAAATGAAATAATTATTATTTCCAAGAATAAATATGTTTCGTATTCTTAGAATTATATTTTAAAGGGAATATAGTGTATAAGAGGCATTTTAGAGTATACAGGAACTTATATAAGTTTGAAGATAACAAATAAAATATTGTACCAGCATAAAGTTAATGTGATTTATCCATAAAATCCTAAATAATTTAGGATATGTGATGGTAATGAATAAATATAAAAGTTTCCATTTTGTTACCATAAAAATTATATGTCACTATTTTATTAGGTATTACACCAATTTAAATACAAAGTGGGTTTCACTTGATATCATAAAATAGTGTTAGGTTACGATGGTAAATATAAATGAGAGAGTTGCATTTAGTTTCCATAACAAAATTAATGTCACGTTATTGGAAAAGATTTTACGATATAATATAATGTAATGATTTAAACATTCATATTATTTAGAAAAATATTTAAAGGGAAATTTATGAAAAAAGGGATTTGGTGATAATGATGTAAGCCATATAAATATTTCTAAGTAGACAACAGAATTTTACATCATAGATTCTAATGTCATGAAATTGAGAAGTTCTAATATGTTCAAGGAACTGAACATTATGAATATGATTCTTAAGTATCACCATTATTAAAAATTGATTTATGCATAATTTTTACTCATTAATAGTTTTTTATAGGGTTTTATCAAATGTCCACAGAGGCATTTGGTAGAAATTACATGTAGGTGTAATAAGCTAATAAAACCTAAAATGTGCATTAAACATATGGCTGATCTAGAATTCAAAAATATATGATATATTAGATAGGGTCTTATATATGGTTTTGTTAGGTATTCTTAAAACCCATTATGAATATAAAAATTTTCATATAAAAAGAAATTTCCACTTTTTCATTCTATAATATTTGATGCATAAATGTCAATATAGATAAACATTTCATGAAATATAATGATGATTAATGACTAAAACTATATCTTTGAGTTATCCCTAACCAATTTTCATCAGGGAGTATTATAGAATATGATGAATTATAATGTTTATCATTATTAGGAATCTTGTATGAGATACATAATATAGTGTAAAAGTGTATTTTGGCATTGGATGACCCAAAAATTGTGTCACATAGAGTGTCATACAAAATATATCTAGTATACCAGAGAGAATGGATCATATTTTCTGGTCTTAGTGAATTCGTGAAGACGACAAAGCGAGGTTAATTAGATTTGGATAAATATTTTACCAAATTCCAAATATTCTTTTAGTATCTTCACTCACCTTGGTATTTGAAACCCTTTCACCTTATGATGTAAAATGACTTATCTATCTCTACCTAATCACATGGACCACATGAAATGTTTGATGTAAAGTAAAGTACAACACATTGTATTTTTATTTGGTCTGAACTAGATTTAGGAAACCTTCTCCTCTAAGTGATTGGTTTTCACCATTTTATAGATTTTGTATAATAATATTATCATCAAATATATTCGGTTGGCCAGTTATCATCTTGAAAAATCTATACCAGAATATCAAGGAGATTCTTAACTATATTGCACAAGTCAACAAGTATTTATTATAAATCAAATTATTTTCAATCTTATTAATGGTTTTAAAAAATTTCTTGTAAGAATTTTTATTAGAAATTTAATTTTCATTATTTTTTATTTTATCAACAAAATTATATCTACTTTATTCAATAGAGATTATTAAAATTACTTGTATATTCAAGAAAACTACCTAAAGCTCGGTCTCTATTATACTGCCTAGTTCCTAGATCATACTCAAAATATGGTCAATGGTCTCAGTCATCAAGGTATTTCACAATCAATAAGATATTATAAAGTCTACATGCATGTCATCTAATCACATCTCTTCTTCTTATTTTTATCATCTCTATGATAGTGTGTATCAAAATAATTATTATGTGAACTAGTTTATTCTTATACTTCTTATCTAGATTTGACACACTGGATCTAACCAGTAGAACAAATTCATCTAATAGTTCACTTTAGATATAGATATGGTTCTTTTTCTTTTAGCACTGCATTAGATTATTTGTTTCTCACTTGATTTAGTTCTTATTTTTCAAGGAGAGATCTATATATATCGTAGAAGAATACATTTTCTTTCTTCTAATGTATAGTATTTCAAAAAATAATATTTTAGAACACTTAATTTCCCTTAATTTTCATCCTTTTTATTTCATGGGATCATAGCATACATTTTTTGTAATTGTTATAGAAAATATACTTGAAATATTTAATGTGATCTTCCTCTACTCTTTTTCTAAAATTATTTTATTTGTCTACTTACCATGATTCACTCAATCACATGTATCCAATGGTATTATAAAAACCCATTTTCATTTTCTATATTCATTTTTATCTTATCCAGACATATCTTCCATATATTTTATATGGTAAAATTTAATATTTTTTTATTTGTAAATATACATTTTACAAATTTATTCATTTAAATCATACTCTATGTTTGTATAAATATATATATAACCAGTTTGAAATGTAGTAATTTTCTTCACAGAATGAGTGTATTTGAAATACAATATTAATTTTTGCGTCAATATATGATAGGGATTCATATTTATATCTTCAAAAATTATTTTTAAATGCCAATAATTGTTTGATAATTAAATCCTTAAACAATAACATAGAAACCATATAAATTATTTTCCATTTTGATCACCAATATTGTTTTTAAAATATTCTCACATTAAAACTAAAATATATTGGAACATTGATTCTCTTAATTTATTCACATTCAATCTTATTTAAATCAATCTTGGTTCAGGGATTATCCAAGAGTCATGATGTTTTTATCATGAAAGAGATGCATTTCCATCAACTTATATATATTTCTTCTTTTGGATATTTGTTTTGGATTCCTATATTCAAACAAGTCAGATTCCCTATCAATTAAGAAAATATTTCATGTATAGTTCATATATTAGAGACTTCCAATATATTGTGAAATTTGGATATCTTACAAACATCCCATGTCTTATAAAAAATGGAATATTATGATGTCAGATAGCATAGAAACAGAGGATATCAGATTCATTGGCTAAGTATCTTATGTAGTTAAACGTATTTTGAAATAGGATAATATAGCTTACTCACTAGAGGTAACTTACATGGATCAGATATATTACAAAGTCTGGATATCTTATGTGAAAACAAATATACTACAAGAAATTTCATACACACCTACCATATATCTTATGAGGTCCCAATATCATATGATATTATGAAATATTATGAATATGTGTAACCTTATAAATTATATTATACCCAATTAACTCTAAACACTATAATGTATAAATGTACCTTATGAACTCTAACATCGGTTTCATGACTTTACCAAATTCTTATACTTATTCTTAGGCTAAAATCTATCAAGATAAATGTTCTCAGTATTGTCTATCTCAACTACACAAACATTATTAACTGTATAAAGTTTAACCTTGTAAACATTGGAAACAATACATATATCAACATTGGGCTTAGGAATTAGCTATTTTTATCGACCAAACATTGAATTTATATAATTATTCTTATTAATTAAAACATTTTCTAATAAACTCCGTGACTCTAAAATATCTTCAAATAACCTATTAACATGAATTTCCCTAAGGCATTATTTTTTATTCAATTTTTTTTATAATCCCCCTTTCAAGGAATGAGGGGGAACCCTTAAAAGTCCCATAGGTTTAGATATTACATGACCCATATGCCCTATGGGAAATATCCAGACTATAAATACATGTAACTGCTCCTCCCCAAAATCTGCATCGTGATATCATCTCTCTACCTTCCCTTAAATATTTCGATAGGCTTCATGGGCATGCATATGTTGGTCCAGATTGTAACCCCAAACCCTCTCATTATTCCACATATGTTAGCTTCTTCTCTGGTGAATACTCCTACTCTGAATCAACATCTATATTCTTCTCCTTATAGAGTCATCCTTGTCCATTCAACAAAAGTTTAGGTGTCCTGAAAGACTTGAAGTGGCCCGAAGTTCTTAAGGTAGCCCGAAGGCCTTGATGTGGCCCGAAGGACTTGAGGTCGCCCAAAATAATTACTAGACTGAAGGCCTTGAAGGAGATGAGGACCAAACTGGTGGCCTGGAATCCCACACGATGAACAAATAATGCAGTATTGTGGCTCGTGGATTTAACGGAAAGAATACTTCAATGGAAGAGCTCATTCAATCTTAGGACAATATAATAATCAATTTTGAAGACCACCTCAAAGAAAAACCGAACAGGTTGGATTCCTCTCCTCAATGTAATCTTCTCATGGGAAAGGGCTTTGAGAGACATAAATTTCAATTTGAATATTCAACCATTTTTTATGAGGTTTCTCGATGTTTTTGTATACTTTTATGGTTTCCCACATTTCCCTCAAAAATGTTTCTTAACAAAAGTAAATATGATGATGAATGAGTTAGAGGTAGATAATTCTCAACAAAAACCTTTTAAATCTATTAAAGGGATTAGAAACCTCAAAATCTCAATTACAAATGTTGTGAATGTTTATAGAAAATTCTACCTAAGAAAGATGTAGATAATTAGGGGAAAAGGAAGAATATGAAGATCATGTATACAACATAAATATTCAGAGATTAAAACCTATAATATTATATAGTTTCAAAGTCTGAATAAAAAATTTCTAGAAATTATATTGGGGATGAGAATAAATCCAAACCAAAGAAGAATATTTCATGTGATTACCAAAACATCAGTGTGAAACAATGTTCCAATGTAATAAATAATAATGTTGATGAAAATTAGGTACACATCTCCATAAAACATTCTATCTATAGATTGAAATATAATTTATATGGTTACAACTATAAATGTAGAGGATTTAAAAATATAGTATATACTAGTTGGTTTAATAATAAGTTTTACCATAAATCCAACTGAAGTTGGAGGAAATTTTTGAGGGGGATTCAACCCACTCAAAGGATACAACCTGAGAAATATAGTCTGAAAATTGAAAATTGATTCCAACCCTTGGAGTATATTTTTGAAAGATTTCATATGCCTATAAATCTTGAAAAATGATGTATATTCTTGATACTACAATGAAAAAAGTTATAAAGTGTATATAAAAAACTACAAGAGAAGAAATAAAAAATCAAGGAAAATCCTTAGTCATTGAAATTTATTTCAAAGAAACAAAAGGAGAACGAACCTAGATTTTTTATATTGCACATTCTTAACACATGATAGGATACTTCAATCTTTAAATAATGTGAAAGAGTATAAATAAGGTACATTGAATTTTTTAAATGATGAGTTACTCAAAGTAAAATGCATTGGTGCTTCCATTATCAGGAAAAGAAGATTTAAAATTCAAAAGTTTCTTTTTTTTATGAGCTAAAACATAATTTTTTGAGTGTTTCCAAAATTTTTATTTAAACTAACTTAGTTTTTTTACTAAATATTGATTTTTTAAGAGAATTGAGTATAGTAAAGTTTTTTGAGAGGATAACAATATAAGTGAAAATTATTATGAGTTTGGGATACAAATATTTTATGATATTTGAGAATGATGGAAGAAAATACGTGGTGGCATAAAAAGTTGGGAGTATGTTTTAGAGAAATATGAGAAAGATAACAAGGGGAAAAGGTATTTTGTGACATCCCTAACATGAAAATAATAATAAACATGTATTGTTCCATATTCTATAAAGGAAATATTACCAACATGGCTCATAAGAATGTTGAGATACATTCAACCCATCTCTTGGAGATGATTCGCTATGACATTTGTGGGTCGATGAGTAAGAAATTAGCAAACAAATATATGATATTTATTTTATTTATTGATGATTTTACTCACATCACATGTTTTATGTTCTTAAAACCTAAATATGAGGCACTCAAAATGTTTAAGAGTTACATAATAAGTGCAGGAAAATAAATTGGATACTCTATGAGGAAGATTCACACTGACAATGAATGAGAATATACTAGTGGAGAATTCAGATATTATATTAAAAAATATGTCATTCATAATGAGTTAAGTACACTATACAATCCATAGTGGAAAAGTGTTGCTGAAAGAAGAAATATAATTTTGGTGGAAATGGAATCAATAATGATGATTAAAAATGATACCTCTATATATTTTTGGATTCAATCTATTAGAGTTATAGTTCATATTCAGAAAAAAAAAATTACATATCTGGAAATGATATAAATCCATGGGATATTTTTTTAAAATAAACCCCATGTTTGAATCACATAAATGTATTTAGAAGTCCTTTCATTATAAAAATCATAGGTGATAATCTAGGGATGTTTGATCAGAGTGGTGTAGATGGAATTTTTCCTTAATACCCTGCTAATAATAGATAATATATTTGTTATAAAAAAACATGAAGGATTTTGTATTTGGTAGATGTGAATGTTATTGAACAGTATGATGAGGAATATTCATAGATAGATACACATATGTTGGAAAATAAAGATACGGTAGTAGTAGTAGAACAACATGAAAAGGATATTGATGATTGTAATAATGGTGAGGTTTCTCAAAATGAGTATTTGACTAATAACTCTCAAGTAATGAGGAAAAACTTTTCTCATACCATCCTAGGATAAGGAATAAATAATAAGTAAAAAACATAATTTTGATCAATGAAAATAGGTTTAAACCAGAATAACTTCAATGTTAGTTTCAAATAATTTTTTATATTCTAAATTTGATCCAAAAGATATTGATGAAGCTTTTGAGCATCAAGAGTGGGTTAATTATATGGATTATGAGATTGATCTGATTGAGAAAAATGATATTGGAGAAATTTTACACAAACCAAATATTATTAATTTTATTGTTACAAAGTGGTTGGTATGAAACAAATTGAATGATGAAGGTGAATTGATAAAAAAACAAGGAACAACTTTTTTATAATGGTTACACACAAATTGATGTTTTGACTTTGGTTAGCTCTTTTATCATATAGAATTATTAGAAACTATAAGAATCTTTCATTTTAATATTACTAAAAAATGATTGAAAATTCTCTATATAGATTTTATGTTTGTTTTTCTTAAGAGATATCTCTATAAAGATGTTCGTATTTAATAACCAAGTTGATTCATGATTAGAAAAGATGAATGTTAATTGTGAAAGTTGAAAATGGATTTTTTTGGGTCTAGTCAAGCACCAATATCATGGTATTCCAAATTGGATTCATACTTAAGGAAGTAGAGCATCATGAAATGAAGGGCTAACAGAAATATCTATATAAAATAAAATCAATATATCACTATCATTATTATTTTTTATGTAGATGACAACATATTTTAAGGAAATGATGATGAAACTTCTGAGAAGTTTTCTTAGTATGTGAAGATACTTTATGATATGACCATCATAGGACAAATAAAATATTTTCTTCACTTATTAATATCATAAAAATAAGAAATATTTATTCTTATCTCAAGAGAAGTATTCTATGGAACATCTAAAAAAGTTGGGTATCAAATATTCAAATCTTGTTTCGATGCCAATTTTAGTTGGAATTTTTTTTCGAAAGATTGGGAAGGAAAAGAGGTTGATCCTAAATAGTTTCTAAAATTTATTAGAATTAAATTATATCTCATGGATTCTAGACCAAACATTGTGTATATTGTTACACTCTGTTTTGGGTATCAATGTGCTCCCAAATAATCCCATCTCATGGATGAAAAACTAATTCTCAGATATATTAAAGGCACAATAGATTTTGGGTGGAAATATAACAACATAAGAAATATTGATTTATTTCAATATACAGATAAATATTAGGTTGGATGTATAGATGATATGAAATCCACATCTGGTGGAGTTTTTTTCTTGGGAGAAATATTTGTTAGTTGGAATACAAAGAAACAGAATTTAGGGACTCTTGGTATATTATAGGCTGAGTATATTGTTCCAAATCAAGATAAAACCAAACTTACATAGATGAAGACAGAGTTGGAAAATATATTTGTTGATGTGAAGTTTCCCCTACTCTTGTTATGTGAAAGTAAATGTGTAGTAAATGTCACTCAAAACCCAATGCAACATTCTTTTTCTAAGAATATTGATACCAAATATAAATCATAAAATACCATCTGGATAGGAGGTGTTAGGGATAATAGGTTGAAAGGTTGATGGATCCCCCCCATCCCCAGGATAACACGATGCACATTCCATCCCCCTTTTAAATTTATTCAGCTGTTGTTGTAACAACCCAATATTTTATGATAAGTATTCTTTTTAATTTATTTGATGTCATGTGTTTTATGATACAATAATATTATATTTTACTATACACAACACCGCATTAGCTTGCATCATATTCAACATTATCCTTGTCTTGCATTACACGGAATCGCGACCTACCTCGATAGCGTGTGTAGTACGCAATACCGGGTTTCACTAAACAACGATATATTGTTATAATATTATAATGGACTAGCCGTTATGAATAGTATTAATTAAATTTTCAATTTTATAACATTATTATTCATCCTACCAATTTTCTAGAATATGGTATGAGAACAAAATAAATTTTTTGTGTAAATATGCATTTTTCAAAAATTACAGTTTTCCCACCTTTTGATGGCTCACCCACCTTAAATCTTGTTTTTTACATGTCTATAAGTTCAATTTGACAAAATAAAATTATTCTTTTGAATCAAGATATAAAAAATTACTTTGGATAAATTTTTCATATTATTCTGATAACTTTCATATTTTAATGAATAGTAAAAACACAATATATTTTAATTAAAAAAACATTTCTCATCCCAATAATTTATATGTTAGATTGTCTTTTTAATTGGTTTTAAAGTGTAATTATAATATATTTTTACCATTTAATCAAATGTTGTTCATTGTAATTAATTTCACTTTGAAATTGCATATAAACAAGTATCAATCTTTTAATAGTTTTTGTTTCTTAAAAACACGCTATTTGTTTTGATAACGGGAATTAATTTTAAAATTAATTAATTCCAATTCTATGTTTTGAATTTGAAAAAATAGATATTAATTTTGAATTCGGAATATGAAATAATTCTTAGGCTGAATTTTTAGTATTTTTCTGAAAACTTCAATTTTCGATGAATAGTGAAACCACTTAGTGGTAGTTAAAAAAACTGACTTTTTCATTTAAACGAAATTTTACCACTTATGTGAATTGAATTCAGAAAATCTGAGAGAAACAGTTAATATCAAGGACTAAAATGTGGTTCAATAAGATGAAAATATTTTTTGGTGAATAGTAACTTTTTACTTTTATTTACCACGGTTAAAAGTAAATAGGGTAATTAAGGGTAAAAATGATATTAATATTACTCCAACAGATGTTATAATTGTATTGGATAAGTATAATTCGACCAAAAACAACCATAAGAATAATAGTTGAACATTTAGGCCCACTTGTATTAGATTAGGACATTTAATATTATTTTATTTAAAGAATAGTTATAATAGTTAAAATCAAAGTTTAATAAATAAAACATTTTTACTATAGGTTTATACATAAGATAAATTCGAATATAAATATTCATTAGAAATATAAAAATATTTCCTACATAATGGTATTTTATTTATAATTTTTAGACATTAAATAATTTAATTCATTTATGACACAATGATGATGCAGTAATTATCTCATTAATGAAATATTGACATAATTGATGTTATAAATACTAAAATAAATGTAATTTGAGAATTTTTATGAATTCCACTAATTTTATATTTTAATATGACAAGTTATTATTGATTTAATTAACTTTTTTAGAACTAATAATTCTGTTATGATTTTCACAAAAATCAATTACCAAATAGGTTCAAAATTGACATAAAATAGTTTTTAAAACAACTATTATATTATTAATTGTTATTTTATTCCTAAAAATCTAAGGTTCTGCCAAATGACTTAGATAAGGTTATATATATTAATAATAAACAACTTGGGGTTTATTTGTCTTGTTATAGTAAGCTTATTAACCTTATAGTGTAAGAAAACAAGAAGACATGGTAAAAGTAAAATTATTTAACTTAAAGTTAAATCTAAATGATAAGGTTAAACTAGAAACCTAAACATGTCTAAATTATATTATATGAGAGGATTTAGACCCATCCCCACATTATCTTCGAAATAAATCAATTTTTAGCTATTAAAAACTGAATATGACTTTATAATAAAATAATTTTTTTAGTTTTCCTAAGGTGCCCCTCTCCTCCCTTATAAAAGGGCACCTCCTCCCTCTCTTACACACACCACTTTGAGCCTTCAAGCTCGGACAACCCCAGCCAATTTCTCTTATCCACTTCCCTAGAAACATCTTATAGGTCCTTCTCTTCTTCAAAGACCATCTTTAGTGCCCTAAGAGGAGGTTAAGAAGAGGCGCTTCAAAGAAGAGGTAATGTACGTTACCGATTCTTTCAACTTTATTTCTTCATATACTTATTCTTATTTAGTTGTTTCATTATGAAGTAATAAAATCAGTATCACTTATATACTGACATGTTATTATAATTTTATAACAACCCTATTTCACCATCTATCCATCCTACAGAAAATGAAATCACCACGCGTACGTACGTACGGAATACCGTTTCCACACCGTGGTGTAATCTGTTTTCAACCACCACCTTACTTGGATGAGTACAATGGTGTAAATAAATAACTATATATGATTATTGAAAATTAATATTGATTATGAAATATTATACATACACTTCAATACAATTCCATGATCATGGGAATGATATCATCGCTCATGCGTTCATACGGACTACCATCTCCACGACGCGATGAGATTCATTCTCCATGTTACCCATTCATGAAGGATTATAAAGTATATATAATAAGTAATCATGAAATATATGACATAATAATGATACTGGATTTATGTATATATATATATATATATGTATGTCATCTACTTAATTCCATTCAATTCAATAGGGAAACGAAAACAGTGTTCATGCGTACGTACGGCCTACCATCTCCATGAACGGTGTATCTCATTCCATTTATCGATATATCATATATATCTGTATATGCTGAATATATATTACATATAAAACATTTTTTACATTCTGAAATTAAGTAAATCAGGATATAAGTAATAATATCAACAACAATAAGTCGAAAAAAGTACAATAAATGAAACAATTTTACCCAAAACGCTGCTTTAACATGGAACTTACAAAAGTACGGGTAATATAAAGTCATAATTGAACCATATATGATATCATAACAATGAATATGATTCTTTAATAATTAAATGAAATTATTTAAATCACTATATAGGAGGCTCGGATACGTACG
Source organism: Viscum album (assembly GCA_963277665.1). Classification (NCBI taxonomy): domain Eukaryota; kingdom Viridiplantae; phylum Streptophyta; class Magnoliopsida; order Santalales; family Viscaceae; genus Viscum; species Viscum album. The sequence continues at coordinate 1,138,970,585 of OY728159.1, read as the reverse complement.
AAGCATATCGGACCTAGGGTAAGGGATAACTATTCCAATCTCATTCTTATCCGAGATTGTTATTCCTAAGTATTTACTAGGGTTATTGTGATCATCCATGCCCATGTTTTCTAAAAAAAAATTCATGTCTTTTTAAAGTCCTTTTTACCAATTTTTGAAATTTACCACATGTTATGAATGGAATCTTACTTATGTTTACCACATGGGGAAATTTTTGACTTTTCCAACAAAAGTACGAGAAGAATGTTTTTTTATCTTATACGGGATGAACGGATTTTTACGGTTTCATAAAGCCTTATTTTCATGAAGCTTACTCTAAAAGATTTCATGACTATTTTCAAAAAAATACTTTTCGTTTAAAATTGCATGACATTTTGTGAAAAGAAAATGATTTTGAAGAAGAAAGGATATTTTCCTCAAGAATTCATTTCAAGTGTTTTATCAAAACTATTTTCCATATAAGATGGAATTATTTCATATGTGTATGTTTCAAGTATAATGTCTCTGCGATTTACATGGTTTCACTTTTCTTATTATGAAATGATTTCCAATTCATTTATATGGATTATGTGATGAAGGAATGATGTTTATGAAACCCATTTTATTCTTTGGGTTATGATGAATGATTTATGTTTACGTTGTGGAACAGGTAAGAATGATTTCAATATGAGATGGGTGGGACCTATATATCCCTCTAATGCATTGTGTAAAGATTTATATCTCATGATATAGACATGGCTAGAAGGGTAAGTTAATCCGGTTCCATGTTACAGGACTTGAACGAGGAGTGAACTCGATTCAGAAAAGGACATTGTCCACTAAGATGGTCTTGGTAGCAATGCCTTGGCTACTATGGAAATCATATCATGTGCTTAATGGTTTCAACAATTAAGTGTTTTATTCCCATGCGATTTTATCATGATTTATGTTCCCTATGATATATGCCTTACGTACTTCCAAGATTCATGTCTTGGCTCAAGATATTGATGTTTAGATTTTATGTTCAAGTTTTTGCATTCAAATGTTTATAGATTGTTTTATGTTCTCTATGTTTACCCTTACTGAGCATTTGAGCTCACCCCTTTTATGTTTTCTTTTCCCCAGGATATAAAGAAAGGTTTTAGGTAAGAAAAAAAGGGGAAGATCTTTATGGGAGATGTAGAAGATCTTTCACCACGATTAGAAGATTATATTCCGTGTTTCCAAAGACACTAAACTATTACGGTCCTTGTGTGTCTATTTTTTATTATGTACTAAGTATTCCGTAAAAGTAATGTAATGTCCATGTACGTCAAGATTCGGTTCTCTATAGTTGGTATCAAAGGAAAGGTTTAGTCAACCTTTGGAAAATAGGATGCGAGAACTTTAGTGAGATCCCTAGATATATTTATAAGGTATGTCTAGGGATGTCCCTAAGGTTAAGTATAAGTATAGGTTATAATCCTAGAATTATGGTAATGATCTTAGAATTAAACCTAAGATGTTAGATATTAAAGGTACTCCCCCTTTATTATTTTGTTTTCCCTAGAATGATTTTTGCCTCTCACACTATTCTTTTTGGGTTTTAGATGATGGCTGGAACCCAAAGGAACCGTGTTGATCAATGTAATGGACAATGCAATGATTTTCCTCATGAACAAACCAATGTTATGGGATATGGAGTTCAAAATATTATTGATATACTTACACAAGCTATGAATCATTCTGGACTTCCAAATGAGTAGATAAGGGAACAATATTCTATTGAGTCCTTCATGAGGCAACGTCCACCTTCCTTCGGTGGGTCTTCTGATCCACTTGTTGCTGAACAATGGATCAGTACCACTGAAAAGATATTTTCAGTTCTTCAATGTTCTGAACATGATAAAGTCATATTAGAAGTATATCATTTGGAAGGTGAAGCTGATCAATGGTGGAATCTTATTAAGAATACGATTCAAGAAAAGAAAATGAGTCCATGGAATGGGACAAGTTCAAGAACTTATTTTTCAATAAGTACTTCCCGCGTATTCATCGAAAAAATATGGAGAAGGAGTTTCTTGAACTAAATCAAAAGGATGATGAATCTGTTGGTATATATGAAGTGAATTTTACAAGGCTTGCAAGGTATGCATCTGGCTTTATCATCCAACATGAAAGTAAAGTTGATCGATTCTTCAGTGGCTTATAACCAAGTCTTCGGTGGGAATTAGCTATAAGATACATCAGTAGCTATGAAGAAATTGTGTGTTGTGCTATCAAGGTAGAAATGGAAGATGGTGTTACATATTCATCTCGTGGTTTTGACAAGTAAACGAAAGATGGAGTTCAAGGAGAAATCTCAGAATAATGGTGAAAAGAAGATGAATGTTTCCTTATGCTCAAAGTGTGGAATGACGCATGGTGGAGATTGACTTAAAGGGAATAGAAAATGTTTTAAGTGTGGAAAATAAGGTCATCGAGCAGCTGAGTGTCGAAGTAATGGAAAAAGGGTTACTAATGATAAAGAAAAGACTGCAAAGAATGCACCACCAACACTTCAATGCTTCAAGTTCAATGAAATGAGGAATTATGCTAATCAATGCCCTAATCCAAGGGTTAACGATGATGGACATGAGCAACCACTTAAGGAAAAGGACAAAGGGAAGTCACATGCGATCACTACTGGTGATGTTGATGATGAAAACGATGTGGTGGAATGATTAATTGTTTATGTAATGGGACTCCAAAATAATGTTGTATATAGTATTGTGGAATATTGGAAAATTTATGTATTGGTCTATTGTGGTTTTCAATAATTTTATGGTACTAGTAACCATGAAAAGTGATTGAGATATTTTTGGAAAGAAGATGATACACGCATAATGAAGGGATAAGGAGAAAATGAAATGTTTGAGAGTATTCATGATCTCATGACTGATATAAGAAAATAGTTACATCATGGTTTGAGTATATAGAATTTTGGGGTTTTGGTATGTTAAAAGAGTTAACTTTTGACAGCACTCATGTTTTCACTAGTGTTCAATGGGTATTCATTTGTCAAGAGAATAAATGATTAAGTTATTCACATGTTTTTAATTTGACCAAAAAGATATATCGTATGATATATGGGGGATAAATGATGGTATTCACATGCTCGACAGATGACATTTATAGTAATTGTTTTCTTTATACTATGAGCTTGGATAGAAGTATTTTAGATAAGCCTAAATATTGGAATGAATTATGTTGGAAATAAGTTAGTATTGTTAAAGACTAAAACATTTTTTCAATATTATTTCTAGAATGTTATAATAGTATAGTTTTAGAAAAAGGACAACCTGCAGGATGGGCGACAACCCATTGCGTCGGACAAGGTTGTGGGAATCGAAACCACAACTGAAGTGTGACAGGACTTTATCGCCTACCACTGGCCTACAAGAAGTCCCTAGTGGGTGTAAACTAGTTTTATTTTATTAAGTGGTATGATAAATAATGTACAAGTCCATTTTTGGGAACCATATACGATTAATCTCACCATAAGATGGACTAACAACTTTTGCTAACATTTTGTCTGAAACAGATGGAATGACCCATCATTCTATCACATGATCTACAAACACTTCACATATAACAAATTCAGCGTTATTTCTGTAAGATATGAAGTGTAAATTGTTCAATTCACGAACAACAGTGAGATTGTACCAAAATCATGTAAGTATTTCTTTTAATTCATCTAATTTAGGGAAATGATCTTGAAAACCAAAAATGTTGTCCTAGTGCCCTTATATCCGATGAATCAGATGGTACCTTAGATCATCACAAATCTATGGATTTGCGATTTTTGGCTTTTTGATAGCCATTTCTTCTACCACTCTCCATCAGAACATGATGGTTAGATTTCTCTTCTATATCCATATTTTCACCTATGTCCTCCTATGTGGAAACCCAGTGATTAGTTAATTTGGGTAACCGTCACGTTTCATACATTAGTTTTTAATGTTAAGTTTTGGTATTTCATTTTACGCTGTGGGTTTAAATTAAAGAAACTTTCAAGTAAAAAACCATGTATAACCCCAACGAATTTCGAGGGCGAAATTCTTTTTAAGGGGGGTAGAATGTAACAACCCGATATTTTATGATAAGTATTCTTTTTAATTTATTTGATTTCATGTGTTTTATGCTACAATAAGATTAGATTGTACTATACACAACACTGCATTATCTTGCAGTATATACAACACTATTCTTGGGATGCATTACACGCAATCGCGACCTACCTCGATAGCGTGTGTAGTACGCAATACCGGGTTTCACTAAACAACAATATATTGTTATAATATTATTTTGGACTAGCCGTTATGAATAGTATTAACTACATTTTTAATTTTATAACATTATTATTCATCTTACACATTTTCTAGAATATGGTATGAGAACAAAATAAATTTTTTGTGTAAAATATGTATTTTTAAAAAATTGCAGTTTTCCCGCCTTTTGATGGCGCACCCACCTTAATTCTTGTTTTTACATGTCTATAAGTTCAATTTGACAAAATAAAATTCTTCTTTTCAATCAGGATATAAAAATTTACTTTGGATAAAATTTTCATATTATTCTGATAACTTTCATATTTTAATGAATAGTAAAAAACACACTATATTTTAATAAAAAACAACTTTTTTCATCGCAATAATTTATATGGTTAGATTATCTTTTTAATTGGGTTTAAAGTGTAATTAGAATATATTTTTACCATTTAATCCAATGTTGTTCATTGGAATTAATTTCACTTTGAAATTTGATATAAACAAGTATCAATCTTTTAATAGTTTTTTTTCCTAAAAACACGCTATTTGTTTTGATAAGGGGAATTAATTTTAAAATTAATTAATTCCAATTCTATGTTTCGGATTTGGAAAAATATACATCAATTTTGAATTCGGAATATCAAATAATTTTAAGGCTGAATTTTTGGTATTTTTCTGAAAAACTTCAATTTTCGATTAATAGTGAAACCACTTAGTGGTAGTTAAAAAAACTGACTTTTTCATTTAAATTAAATTTTACCACTTCTGTGAATTGAATTCCGGAAATCCGACAGAGACGGTTAATATCAAGGACTAAAATGTGGTTCAATGAGATGAAAATAATTTTTTTGGTGAATAGTAACTTTTTACTTTTATTTACCACGGTTAAAAGTAAATAGGGTAATTAAGGGTAAAAATGATATTAATATTACCCCAACACATGTTCTAATTGTATTGGATAAGTTTAATTCAACCAAAAACAACCTTAGGAATAAAATTTGACCATTTAGTCCCACTTGGATTAGATTAGGACATTTAATATTATTTTATTTAAAGAATAGTTATAATTGTTAAAATCAATGTTTAATAACTAAAACATTTTTAATATAGGGTTATACATAAGATAAATTCGACTATAAATATTCATTATAAATCTAAAAATCTTTCCTACACAATGGTATTTTATTTATAATTTTTAGACATTAAATAATTTAATTTATTTATGACACGATTATGATGCAGTAATTATCACATTAATGAAATATTGACAAAATTGATGTTATAATTACTCAAATAAATGTAATTTTAGAATTTTTATGAATTCAACTAATTTTCTAGGTTAATATGACATTTTATTATTGATTTCATTAACTTTTTTCGAACTAATAATTCTGTTATGATTTTCACAAAAAGCAATCACCAAATAGTTTCAAAATTGACATAAAATAGTTTTTAAAACAAATATTATATTATTAATTGTTATTTTATTCCAAAAAATCAAATTTTCGGCCAAAGGAGTTAGATAAAGTTATATATATTAATAATAAACATCTTGGGATTCGTTTTTCTTGTTATAGTATGTTTATTAACCTTATAGTGTAAGAAAACAAGAAGACACGGTAAAAGTAAAATTATTTAACTTAAAGTTAAATCTAAATGATAAGGTCAAAATAGAAACCAAAACTTGTCTAAATTCTATTGGATTAGAGGATTTAGACCCATACCCACCTTAGATTTTAAATAAATAATTTTGTAGCTATTAAAAACTGAATATGACTTTATAATAAAATAATTTTTTAATTTTTACTAAGGTGCCCCTCTCCTCCCTTATAAAAGGGCACCTATTCCCTCTCTTCCACACACCACTTCGAGCCTTAAAGCTCATCCAACCCCTGAATATTTCTCTTATCCAGTTCCCTAGAAACATCTTAGAGGTCCTGGTCTTCTTAAAAGACCATCTTTAGTGCCCTAAGAGGAGGTTAAGAAGAGGTAATGTCCGTTACCGATTCTTTGAACTTTATTTCTTCTTAAACTTCTTCTTCTTTAGTTGGTTAATTATGAAGTAATAACATCAGTATCACTCATATACTTATATGTTATTATAAGTATGAAACAACCTTATTTCACCATCTATCCATCCTACGAAAAATGAAATCACCCCGCCTGCGTACGTACGGAATACCGTCTCCACGTCATGGTGTAATCTGTTTTCAACCACCACCTTAATTGGATGGGTATAATGGTGTAAATGAATTACTATATATGATTACTGAAAAGTTATATTGATTCTGAAATATTATACATACACTTCAATACAATTCCATGATCATGGGAATGATATCATCGCTCGTGCGTATGTACGGACTACCGTCTCCACGACGCGATGAGATTCATTCTCCATGTTAACCATTAATGAAAGATTATAAAGTATATATAATAAGTAATCATGAAATATATGAAATAATAATGGTACTGTATGTATGTATATATATATATATTTATTTCATCTACTTAATTCCATTCAATTCAATAAGGAAACGAAATCAGCGTTCTTGCGTACGTACGGCCTACCGTCTCTATGAACGGTGTATTTCATTCCATTTATCGATATATCATATATATTTGTATATGGTGAATATATATTACATATAAATCGCATTTTACATTCTGTAATTAAGTAAATCAGGATATAAGTTATAAAATCAAGAACAACAAGTCAAAACAAGTACGATAAATGATACGATTTTACCAAAATGCTGCTTTAACATGGAACTTAAAAAAGAACGGGTAATATAAAGTCATAAGTGAACCATATATGATACCATAACGATGAATATGATTCTTTAATAATTCATTGACATTATTCAAATCATTATACAGGAGTCTCAGATACGTATGAAGCATATCGGACCTATAGTAAGGGATAACTATTTCAATCTCATTCTTATCCGAGATTGTTATTTGTAAGTATTTACTGGGGTTATTGTGATCATCCATGACCATGTTTTATAAAAATGTTTTCATGTATTTTTAAAGTCCTTTTTACCCATTTTTAAAATTTACCACATGTTATGAAAGGAATATTACTAATGTTTACCACACGGGGAAAGTTTTGACATTTCCGAAAAAAGTACGTGAAGAATGTTTTTTTAACTTATACGGGATGAACAGATTTTTACGGTTTCATAAAGCCTTATTTTCAGGAAGCTTACTCTACAATATTTCATCACTATTTTCAACAAAATCCTTCTCGTTTAAAATTTCATGACATTTTTTGAAAAGAAAATGATTTTGAAGAAGAATGGATATTTTCCTAGAGAATTCATTTCAAGTGTTTTGTCAAAACAATTTTCCATATAAGATGGAATTATTTCATATGTGTATGTTTCAAGTATAATGTCTCTATGATTTACATGGTTTCACTTTTCTTATTATGAAATTATGTCCATTTCTTTTATAAGGATTATGTGATGATGGAATGATGTTTATGAAAACCATTTTATTCTTTAGGTTATGATGAATGATTTATGTTTATATTGTGGCACAAGTAAAAATGACTTCAATATGAGATGGGTGGGACCTATATCTCCCTCCAATTAATTGGGTAAAGATTTATATCTCATGATAAATACATGGCTGGAACGGTAAGTTAATCTGGTTCGGTGTTACAGGACTGGAACAAGGATTGAACTCGATTCAGAAAGGGACTTTGTCCACTAAGATGGTCTTGGTAGAAATTCCTTGGCTACTATGGAAATCATATCATGTGATTAATGTTTGCCACAATTACATGTTTTATTCCCATGCTATTTTATCATGATTGATGTTCCCTTATGATATATGCCTTACGTACTTCCAAGATTCATGTCTTTGCTCAAGATTTTGATGTTTAGATTTTATGTTCAAGTTTTTGCATTCAAATGTTTATTGATTTTTTTATGTTCTCTATGTTTTCCCTTACTGATCATTTGATCTCACCCCATTTATGTTTTCTTTTCCCAAGGATATATAGAAAGGTTTTAGATAAGAATAAAAGGGGAAGATCTTTATGGGAGATGTTGAAGATATTTCACCACAATTAGAAGATTATATTCCGAGTTTCCAAAGACACTAAACTATTACGGTCCTTGTGTCTATGTTTTTGTTATGTACTAAGTATTCCACAAAAGTAATGTAATTTCCATATACGTCAAGATTCGGGTCTCTACAGTTGTGGACTCTTCCTCTCGGTCGACACCGTCCCTCTTTGATCCAACTCCCTTCCACCCCAGCCCTTCCTCATCAACTCCTTCTTCCTCTGCCCCTGTGAATGCAGATCTGATGTCTCTCCAATTTTTTCCCATAAGGACTCATGCCCCAGCTCCCCTCTCTCTAGTGTTGTACCACCCCCCTGTTTCACATCCCTTGGCTTAGTTTCTTGGTCCTCCTCTCACGACACCCTCTATAGATCTTCTTCGTCCTTCGTCCAGCCCTGCTTGCTGATCATCTCTATGGGGATGCATTAGTCGTCATGTGCAGGGTCTCATATTAGTTTGGATGTTCTGGATTCATCCTTTGAGGAGGCTTCTACATTCTTATAACGCACCCCCATAGCTCGTTTTGGGGATGAAAATCTTTCCCTCCTGGTTTTCCAATGGTTTGTGGGATCTTATGTCACAACATATCCAACAGGGCCCATGTTGTGACTACCCCAAGATCGCCTTCCATTGGCCAGGGGAAAGAGACTAGAACAGGAAATGCGTACTCCCTAAAACGGGAAGCCATTTCTTTTGAACCTCTACAAACATATAGACTAGAATGCAATGAAAAGCAATCATGAAGTAAAATGCTATAGAAAAAATATTGTTGAAAGTAAAGAGGACAGAATACAAGCCCAACTGAAAATTACAAGTATAAATAAAAAGAGAAATAAGCTCATGGATCATCCACCGAGAATCCTACCTCAAGTGTACATACAGATCGCCTCCTAAAAACTCAAAGTCCACCCGTCTCCTCCTCCTATCACCTGGTCCAGGCTCCCTCAAGTCTCAGCTCAGATGCTCGTTGTCTGCACAAGACACAATAAGGTGCGGGTGAAGCCCATGTAGGGGTGAGTATAATAATACACAGTGAGGACCTCGCAACCCCCAAAGGTCTCTCTGAATTCAAAAAAAGAAAAACCACAAAGCATGATCTCAATCGCAAAACACAAGCAATAGAGACAACTCAAACAGGGTCTCAGCTTAAACCAGATTTTTAGTGATGTATAGAATTACAGATGATTAGTTGCGAAGCTAGATCATCTTAATCTACCAAGAGGCACTGCTGATGACCCTACATAGTCTTACCCACACATGATCGGTAGGTAATTATCCCCCTTAATGACCCACACAAGATCTTATCCCCCCTAGATCCATAGATATCTAACCTCTGTAATGACTAACATAAGGTTTGGCCCACAGAGGATCAGTATATTGCTGAACAAAGACGGGAAACTCTATGTATGGTCCTCGTTGGGTTGCGATGTGGTTATCCACACAGTACTTCTAGGTACTGATCCACACTGGACCGCTAGGTTCTGACCCACACAGTTTCACTCGATTCTCACCCACACGTGATCGCTCAGTACTAACCTACGTATGGTCTATCTCCAAACACCGCCTCACTACCAGACACTAGATTCCCACTCATATCACGCTTTATTCTTGGAGAACCACTCCTCAAGCCATCAATCGTATTTCAACAATAATGAATCTCCACAAATGTGTAACCCAAAGGACTTCCATGTCATAAGGGTTCCAACGAGATAGATGGTGCGTCTATTGGATGCCCAGACTGTGAGTTATAATTGTTTTAGTTCTGAGGGCTTGATTGGATTTGGGTTTGATCCAACCCATCCATACACCAACTATACCGAAAACTCATGTGTAGTATTCCAAAAAGGATTTTCTTGATCCAATGTCCACGTTGTTGTAGATGGTTCGTCAAACAGATGCCTGGTTCCCATGTTATGGCCCATTAAATGTTTCCGGGCTCAGTTGGACCTGGTTCTGGTCCAACCTGGTCGGACGGACCCAGACCGACCTGGTATGGTCTAGTCCACATCGGACTCTTCCCACTAGGTCGAGGTCTGTCCGGGCCTACAAGGGGACGGACCGTCCTGCAAAGGGGTGGCCCGCGAAGGGATGGCCCGACCCGCAAGGGGGCGGCCCGCTAGGGCAGCAGCCCAATATGGTGGTGGCCCGGTCGCGGTAGAGTGTGTCATGTACTGTCAATGGGGGAAACATTCCCCTGGTATCCCGAAGGACCCGGGGCCATTTGGATTTGAGAAATTGTGGTGGCACGTGGGTGCCGCCTGATCACCGTGGAACCCACCGGAGGTGCTGGTTCGGCATCTCCCACGACATCAGTCATGGATTCTGTTCTCCAGTAGTGCACTAGGTTCACTGACTCCCTACACGCGGGCGGCGTGGTGGACAGTCCGCCTCCCAACGCATTGGCAACATGGTGGTCAAGCCATCTCCATTTCTACGGCTGGCCGACGAGCTGGCCGCCTCCTCTGTTCACTACAGCTTACAAGTTTTGGCCTCTTGCTCACTAGAAACACGCGACAGCACATCGCACCTCCTACGCAGTTGGTCGGTGCCATCGGTTCCAATGACCGCCATGACTTTGTGTTTCGGCCTTCTTTTTACTGCACTTGTCAGCATGCTTCTTTCTTCATAGTTGGTCAACATCGCCGCATTTGTGGTATTCAATGAAGAGCACAAGGGTGTAGCAAAGTTGCGGAGGTTCCGGGCTGGGTTCATTAGGCATGCTCTGTTCTTGTTAGCTCGTAACATGAGGGAGGATAAAGGGGTTCAATAAAATCACATGAATTCAAAACAGGAAATCCAAACCCCTTCCTTGAATTGTTGGAGAAATTCTTGCGGTTGAAGGTGGGTCAGTGTTCTTTGTTCCTGCAATAGGCTTCCAATGAAATCGCTCGATGGTCGATCTCGGGCTCATGGTTTCAGTGTCTCTTATCACCGATTTCTAGAACCGACATTGCCCTCTAAGGGTTTGGCATCACGGAACTCCTTCACCACTTTGTTTCTTGGAGAGGTTGTGTCAGTACCTACCCCCAAGCTCCAAATATATAGGATAGGGGGAGAGTAATTAATGACATTGGTATTTAATGGGGCTCATTAATTAGTAAGGTTCCTAATTTCCCCAAAATTTATGTTACATAGATTGTAGGGTCAATCCTTTTAATGGATTGACACACCGTTGGCCCCACACACCGCTTATTTGTTGGAGGTCATGAAAGAAAATATAATAATAAAATTATTTATTTTCTTTTCTTCTAAAAAGTCACAAAACATAACCTTTTCTCCAAACATAATACGGTCAATGTAAATTCTCTCTTATGTGAATCTTGGCTTTTTGTATTCAACGGTTCCCTCTTATTTTCAAACCGAGCACCAGTTCAAATGTTAGAAAACGCCGATCGCGCGTTTTCTGAACGTATAATAAAATAAGTTCAGAAATTCATTTCGGGCACACCGAACCTCATAATCACACGCCGTCAATTTTTGCAGACTCATAATGATTTCATATAATGAAAAACTTTACATTTAAAATCAGGGCCTTTACATTCTCCCCACCATAGGGATTTTTGTAACCGAAATCCACAACATAGACTAAGGAAACAAAATGGGGTACTGAGCCCAAATCTGAGCCTCCCACTCCCATGTGCTCTCTTGGAGGTTCATGTACTGCCAGTGAATGCGCACTAGAGGTATCGACCGCCCACAAAGGACCCGCTCATGTCGATTATCAATCTCCACTGGAACCTCCGTAAACGTCACCCCATCATCGAAGTCCAACTCGCTATGGTTGATGATGTGAGATTTGTAGTGCACGTATCTCCCCAGCTAGGATATGTGGAAGATGTCATGAACCCTCTCCAACTACAGTGGAAGTGCCAAGTGGTATGCCACCTCACCTATCCTTCATAGTATTAGAAAATATCTAATAAACCTTGGTGATAACTTAACTCCACTACCAAATCTTCTTTATTCCCTGTTGAGGAGAGACTCGCAAGAAGACGTGGTCCCCATCCTGAAACTCCAAAGTTCTTCATCTATTGTCATCATAAGACTTGTGTCTGCTCTCTGCAGTCTTCATCTGCTCCTAGATGACCTGCACCTTCTTAGTGGTAGCTCGTACCAACTCTGGACCCATAAGTTTTGACTCCCATGGGTCTATCCAGCATAGAGGTGATCTGCAAGGTTGACCGTATAGGGCCTTGAAGGCTTCCATTCTGGTGGTGGGGTGATAACTGTTGTTGTATGTGAACTCCACCAAGGGAAATTGATCCTCTAAACTACTTCCAAATTCTAAGACGCATGCACGAATCATGTCCTCCAGTGTCTATATGGTCTCCTTGGTCTAACCATCTATTTGTGGATGAAAGGCAGCACTCAAACTCAACTGATTCCCAAATTCCTCCTATAATCTATTCAACAACTGGGATGTGAAATGTATTTTATAGTTCGAGATGATCGCCGATGTCACCCCATGAATTCATAAAATATTTTATATGTAGAGGCGTCCCAATACCTCTACTGGTCCCTCCTCTCAGATAGGAAGAAAGTGGTCCGACATGGTGAGTCAGTTAATGATCACCCAGATGGAATCATGTCCCTTGGCTGTACATGGAATCCCTATCCCAAAGTCCATGGAGATCTCATCCCACTTCTACTATTGCACCTCTAATGGTTGTGCTAAGCCTGTTGTGCCCTGATTCTTGGACTTCACTTGTTAACAATTGAGGCATCGAAGAAACAAAATCTGTTATAGCCTTCTTCATCCTTGGCCACCGGTGCTAATGTCAGAGGTCCTGGTACATCTTCGCTACACCAGGATGTATCACCATAGGGGATGTATAGAACTCCCTCAACACCTCCTCCCATAACACCACTGGTACCATGGTCCGTCCTCTGAAGAGGTTGATGTGCTCTCCACCTTCATAATGTCCTTTAAGTGCATGTCTTGAGGATATCTGAGCATGTCGAGCCTCAGAGTCAGTGTTCCCAAGTGGCCCCTCACCAACTCACTGAAGGAGTGGGGGAGTGACTGCCATATACTAGAAGTAAGTTTCTTCATCTCTATCCATGAAAGGTATCTACATCATGGATAGCTGCTCTATCACCTCACTCTATAGATGCAGAGCAGACCTTCTATTGAGTGCATCTACTACCACATTCCCCTTCCTAGGAGTATAGAATATGTAAAAACCATAGTCATAGAGGAAATCTAGCCATCGTCTATGTCTCGGGTTTAGGTCCTTCTGAGAGAAGATATTCCTGAGACTCTTGTGATCAGAGTAGAGTGTAAATCATTTTCCCATCAAGTAATGTCACCACATCTTCCAGGTAAAGTCCACTACTTCTAACTCTAGGTTATGGGTATCATAGTTCTTCTCATGTTCTCTCAGCTATTGCGAGTAATAGGATATCACTGCTCGCTCCTACATCAGGACACACCCAATTTTGGTCCCTAATGTGTCACAGTAGACTACATACTCAATGTCATCTCTGGGAAGACTCAAGATGGGGGGAACTCATCAGTATCCACCTCATCTCCTGAAAACTATGTTGGTATCACTCCGTCCACATGAAATTCTTCCCCTTATTCGTCAACGCTTACAAGGGTGTTGCAACTCTAGTAAAGTCTGGAATGAATCTCCGGTGGTAAACAACCAACCCCAGGAAACTCTGCACCCCAGTCACACTTCTGGGTGGCTCCCAAGTATGTATAACCTCTATCTTTTTTGGATCCACTGCAACTCTAACCTCTGAGATAACGTGTCCCAAAAATTGGACCACTCACATCCAGAACTAGAACTTCGATAGCATACCAAAAAAGGGTTCATTTGGAGTGTATCCAGAACTATCGGCAGATGATAGGCATGATCCTCCTCCTTCGTTGGGTATATCAAGATTTCATCGATTAACACCACCACAAAGCAATATAGGTATGGCTGAAAGATCCTTTTCATGAGTCCAATGAGAACTACTGGGGAATTGATCACACCGAAAGGCATAACTAAGAACTCATGGTGTCCATACCGACATCTGAAGGTCTTCTTTTGTACATCCTCATCTCATAATCTGAGCTGATGATACCCTGATCTGAGATCTATCTTCAAAAACCAACGAGATCCCTTTAGATGATTGAAAATATCATCAATACTTATAAGTGGGTACTTGTTCTTAACGGTCCCCTGGTTCAGGTGCTGATAGTCCACACAGAGTCTCAAACTCCCATCTTCCTTCTTAGAGAAAAAAATCAAGGCTGCCCATGGAGAAACGTTGGTCCTTATGAACCCATTGCTCAGTAAGTCCTCCAACAGTACCTGTAACTCATGAAGCTTCATAGGATCCATCTGATATACTGGTGTAGGTATCGGTGTCATCTCGGGGTACAGGTCGATTTAAAAGTCTATCACTCTGCATTGAGATAGTCCTAGAACATCATCAGGAAAGACATCGGCATACTAGTCCACCACTACAGGATAGATCGGACTCTAAACATCTACTACTCTGAGGGTAAGGATATCCAACTGATTGTAATAGGTTGCACCCTCCTCTAGGTAAGTCCATCCTTTGCTGCAATGGTTTCCTTCTCACCAGTGAAGGAAAACCTAGTCCCATATGTGCGGACACATCACACTTTGCACCTAATATAGTCAATCTAATAATGGAATATGGATAACCAGTCCATACCCAAGATGACGTCATAAGGACTTGACGTCGCTACTAGGAGATCCTTGCTTAAGCTCTTGCCTCCTAGAATAAGCTCACACTGCCGGAACCACTGTGTAATAATTGAATCTTCTCATGTTGGAGTCTCAAACCATAAGGATCGAGCCAATGACTCCACTGGAGTCTCTGATCTTTGAACAAGGGCCATGGAAATAAAATTGTGAGAGGCACCTGTGTCTATAAGTTCTACAGCTAAGGTGAAGTAGACATAGTTTGTACCTATAATCATCTATAGAGCGTTGTGGTCGTAGGCCTCAGCTACCTGGAGCTGGGATCGTACCTATCCACTTACTCCTTGTGGTCGGGGTGGAAAAACTTGTGGTGGTGGTGGTAGAACCTTACTGATTACTAGGCCACTATCATGCTTCCCCTCTATAAGTGCAGCAGCTCCTGTATAAGCATAAGGAATAAGGTCGCTGGGACGAACTCTACCCTAAAAATGCTCTCGAAGTCCACCCAGATGAGGGCAACCTCAGCGTGTATCTGTAGCATCAAGAACCATCATCTTCCTACTACCACCTAGAAGATACTAGCTGAAAGGATCACCATATGCTCATCTGGTGTCCCAACCATGCAAAATACTCTCGCTACGACCTCCAACCAGACCTCAGCCGTCGGCGGGTCCGTATCGTCTCGGAACCTCGAAGGCCTATGTCACTAAAACTCATGCCACACACTCATTTGGTGTGTAACCTCTATAGGTGGGGCTGGTGTAAATGGATTCCCAACGAGTTTTGGTTCTGCTGGTACACCACTTGAAGGTTCTAGCATTGTAAGAGGGCCCTGCACTGAGGCCTCATTGATCGGTGGGCCATCATCGCGTACTCTCTCAAGAATCATGGTTGGCTATCTATGTGGTCACATATTGAAAGAAGAAAGGTGTACCTTGGTCAAAAATTTATACCTAGTGAGATGACTCAAAAATAAGTCAAAAGGAAAAAATTTCCAAAAACACACGTAATCAGTGTTTTCGTGCACTGAGTTGGAAATCAGAATTCAAGGTCCTGATGTATGGATATGTCGGTCGCTGCACCAAAAGTAGACTCCCCAAACTAAAAATCACACTCATAACACTTAACACTATTGCTAAATTGAGAAGATCAGATTCATAGTTCTTTAGTAGAATATACTCCTTTGATACCACTTTGTCACGACCCGTCCCCAGGGGCCCGTGTCGTTACTACCCCAAGCCCACCTTCCATAGGCCAGGGGTTGGCGACTAGCACCGAAAAGGCGTACTCCCTAAAACGGGAAGGCATTTCCTTTCAAACTATACAAAAACACACACTATAATGCAATGAGAAGTAACTATGAAGTAAACTATTGTAGTAAAAAAGAGTTCTGAAAGTAAAGGGGCTAGAATAAAGGCCCAATTGATAAGTACAAGTACAAGTGAAAATAGCATGCAACTCCTGAATTGTCCACCGAGAATCCTACCTAAAGGGTGGGTACAGATTACCTCCCATGAAATACACATCCTCCCATCCCCTCTGCGTACTTCCAGTTCCTGTCTCCCTCAATCCTCGGCCCAACTGCTCGTCATCTTCACAAGACACAACAAGTTACGGGCGAAGCTTGTGCAGGGGTGAGTATAACAATACCTTTTAGGGATCCAGAGACCCCCAAAGGTCTCATAGAATTTCACAAAGTGAAAACAAAAAATCATGATCTCAATTTCAAATCACATGCAATAGACACATCTCAATTAGAGTCTCATCTCAAACCAGGTTTTCAGTGATGTATAGAAGTACTGATGATTTTTCGTCAAGATAGATCATTTTACTCTGTCAAGAGGCACTGCAACTGACCATATGGAGTCTGACCCAAACAAGATTGATAGGTAACTAACCTCTGAAAAGACCCACATAGGATCTGATCTGCCCAGAATCGATAAGTAACCCACCCCCTCAATGACCTACACAAGATCTGACCCACACAGGACCGGTATATCGTTGAACCACAACAGGCCTCTCTAAGGATGGTCCTTGTCGGGTCACGAGGTGCTGATCCATACAGAACCGCTAGCATATGTTCCACACAGGACTGCTAGGTGCTGACCCACACAAGTTTTCTTGGTGCTAACCCACACAGGATCGCTTGGTACTACCCTCAACGTGGTTTGTCTCCTACCTCCACCTCACTACCAGCCACTGGATTCCCGCTCATAGCACGCTTGATTCTGGGAGAACATCTTATCAAGCCATTAGTTGTATTTAAAATAAAAAAAGCTTCCCAAAGGTGTAACCCAAAGGACCTCCATGTTTTAAGGGTTCCAATGTGATAGACGGCACGTCAATCGGACACGCAGTCTGTGAGTTATAAGCATTTTAGTTCTGGGGTCCTAGTTAGATTTGGGTTTGACCCAACCCATCCATACTCCAAATTATTCCAAAACTCAAGTGGAGTATGCCAAAAAGGATATTATCGATCCAATGGGCCCCAGAACCGTATATGGTTAGTTAAATAGACACCTGGTTCCCATGTTATGGCCCTTTAATGGTTTCTGGGCCCAGTTGAGCTAGGGTCCGGTCTGACCCGGTCAGACTAACCCGGCCTGACTTGGACTAGGCTGGCCCACGGTGGACTCATACCACTGGGTAGAGGTCCATAGTGGCCCGTAAGGGTGGCCCGCAATGGTACTACCCATCCCACAAGGCGGCGTCCCACAAGGGGGCGGCGGCTCGGTCGTGGTGGAGCGCGACCCACACTAGCAGGGTGGAAAACTTTCCCACCGGTATCCCAAACTACCTGGGGCCATTTCGTTTTGAGAAACAACATCACCACGCGGGAGGATCCCGGTCACCTCGGAACCCTCCAGAGGCGCGGGCTCTGCCTCCACCATGGCTTCAGTCATGACTTCTATTCACCGGCGACAAGCTGGTCACACCACCCCCCTACTCACTGGTGGCGCGGTTGTCTCACTGCCACCCTTTCTATAGCCCGACGATGAGCCGGATTCCTCCTTCACTCTCCATGGTTGACAGGCCGCGTCCTCTTACTCACCGACGACGTTCCGCACCTCCTCTTTGGTCGGCCTGTGTCGGCTGTTCTGATGACCGCCAGAGCTTTTTTCCATGACCACATTTTAATGGTTCTTGTCTGTGCACTACCTTCTTCGTAGTCAGTTGGTGTCACCACGTTGTCTGTATTCAACAGAGAGTGCAAGGGTGTGGCAATGTAGCTGAGGGTCTGGGATGGGTTTGTTAGGCTTGCTCCCTCTATGTTACCTCATAATAAGAGGGATGATAAAGGGGTTCTATAAAATCACTTGAATTAAAAATAGGAAATCAAAACCCCTACCTTGACTCGTTGGAGAAACACCCGTGGTTGAAGGTGTGCATGTGTTCTTCATTCCCGCAACAGGCTTCAAACGATGTCACTCGATCATCAATCTCCAGCTTGGGGTTTCAGTGTTTCTTGTCACCACATTCCAGAACCGGCTCTATCCTCCAAGGGTTTGGCGTTGTGGAACTCCTTTAGCACTTCGTGGCATGGCGAAGCTGTGCCAGTAGCTTCCCCCATGCTCCATATATATAGGAGAGGGGGAGGGTAAGTAACGACATTAGGAAATAATGGGGCTCATTAATTAGGAAACTTTCAAATTTCGCCAACATTTTTGTTACTTAGATTGTAGGGTGTAGACATTTAATGTCTTAACACACTGCTAGCCCACACACCGCTTATTCATTTGAGGTTATGAAAGAAAATAAAATAATAAAATTATTTAATTTATTTGTTTTAAAAATTCAAAAAATATAACCTTTTATCTAGACCTACTGCGGTCAAATTAAAGTCTCCCATAAGTGAATTTCGGCATAGCAAATTCAACAGTGCCCTCGGATTTTCAATCCGAGCAGCGGTTCAAAAGTTGGAAAACGTCGCTTGCACGTTTACTAATGTACATTAAAAAAAGTTCAGAAATTCAATCTAGGAACACCCGGCCTCAGAATCATGCACCGTCAATTTTTACAGACTCATAATAATTTTATATAACTAACAAAATTACATGGAAAATCCAGGTCTTTACATCCTGGGGGATTTGTTTCCCAAAAAGGATCTTTTCTCTCCATAGGAATTCCTTCTGTGTTGTCCTTACATCGATGGAGGACTTCATCCTGGCTTCGTACATGGCTTCTTGTTCTTAGGGTTGTTGGAGATTTAGCACGTCCAGGTCGTCTATGGATTCTCATTGGGAGAAAGAGGCCCCATCTATAGCAGTGTGGATCAGTCTCACAGGGATTCCACTATCATTCTAGAACGAAGGCTTTCTCAAGGCCATTGGTGATTCTCTTGGTGGTTTTCTATGTTCGGACCCCTGGACCAACCACTACAAAGAGGTCTCTATGGCCCGTATTTTCATTGATTTGGATCTCTATCTTCCTATTCCAGAAAATCTTCACCCGCAAGTGAAGTATTCCTTTTTTGGGGCCCAATATATCTCTTACCATATGTTTTCGAGATTATGTTCGCACATTTTGCATCCGGGGAACTCTGTGCAAGTGTGTCATCATCTTCAATAGGAAGGATGACACCATTCGACTAAGTGTTCTTAGGTCAGAGGTGCACATTTGGATCTGACTATTGGTGATATTTCAGATCTGAATATGGAGGTGGTCCAAGCCCCTGGTTCAATTCCACTTCCTCCACCTGTAGGCACATCCACCGAGAATCCTCTAGGACCAGAGATGGAGGAGTTTAAAGAGTCTTGTTGGGACTTAGTTCCCTTCATTCTGAGATTCCTACCTCTGGTTCTGGTTGGTGCCCATATTTTATCTATATCTCTTCCCCATGGTCAATTATCTCTCTCCTACCTACCTCAAGATTAACCTCTTAGTGGTTTTGGATGTGAGGAGCAGTCTATAGAGTTGGTTCCTCTAGGATACTCCTTCATGGGATCACATTCTATCAATGAAACACTGCCCTGTAAGTCATTTTCGGTGGATCCTCAGCGAAAGTTGGATGGTTGGAACATGGAGACTCAATCTCTCCCAGGCCCCAGGGGAAAGCTGCATGCTTGCATCCAAGGCTCAGGTTCCCCTTATTATGACTAGGTTCACTAGTTCATGTGTTTTTACTAGTTCTCAATCTAGGAAACAAAAGGGGTGGGTTCCCTCCCACATTGAGAAGGCCACAAATTTTTGGCCCAATCTGAGAACCTTTTTTACTCAAGATACCCTTGCTCAAATGAAATGACTGAGGTATCAGAGTTAACCTAAAAAAAGACTTCTTTTCTTCGGTGATTCTAAATCATAAGGTCTCGATGGTGGCCATCCTTGAACACAAGCACCAATCAGGCACGTTTTTTGAGTTCCCCAGAAAACTCAAATTGCATGGCTGCATGCACGTTGAATCGTCCAACAAAAACATTTGGATTATTTGTAATATGATTTTTACAGTTTCTCTTTCTCAGAAGAGGGATTAGTTTATCATTTTTATGGTCACCCATGAAATTCATTCCTTCTATTCTTCTTTCATTTACAGAAGTTTTGATACTTAGCAAAGGGAGACCATGTGGGATAATCTCAACACATTCAATCCTGGAACCACTCTATGGTTTGTGGTGGGGGGATTTTAATGTTGTCTTACACCCAGAGGATTGGAAGGGTGGAGGACCTTTTAATAGAAAGTCAAATCTCTAATTTTTCTCAATTCCTGGTGGATAGGGCCCTTATTGATCTCGAGTAGTCAGGTGATTTTTTTACATGGTGTAACAATACATAGGGGAACCATAGGTCATGGATCTATTTGGATCGATTCTATGCCAACATGCATGAAATTTCTACATATTCCAATACTTGTCTGATGCACCTCCCATGTGGAATGTCGGACCACTCCCCACTCTTTATTTCTTTATCTTCTGAGAACAAGAAGCATGTGTGATTTCATTTCTATCAGCACTAGAAAATTTCCCCTGGGTATAATGATCTACTAAAAGATTCTTTGGGAAAACCAAATTAGGGTCACACGTGGTTAGACATTCAAAACAAATTAATATAGCTCAAAGTGAGGCTATAGTCATGGTCTAAGGACATTTCCATATAAAATAATAACTTGGAGGCTACCTTGCATGAATTTTATTGGCATTAAAGGTGTCTTGAAGAGGACTAGGATAAATGGATCTTTGAGGACCTATCCATACCGAAATTTATTCTGATTTAGATTCTTCTAAGACAAGAGCATCATGTCAGGGATGATGCAATGATTAAGTCTCTCAATAATAAGGATAATAATACTACGTATTTTCATGAAGTAATCAAGGAAAAGATAAGATGGGTGAAACTAAACACTGAGATGGAGGATGGGTATTATAATGAAGATAGGGAGGTTATTGGGGAGTTGTCTCACTCCCACTTTCAAGATCTTATTACTGTACCCAACTCGCATTTACCAAATTGTTATCTGAGAGGCATTGTGGGGACTTTTTGCTGCTTTCCAAACTTGCTTTTTTGATCATGACAACGAATCCCTGGGATCCAAACCTCAAGAGGAAGAGATTGGAAAATCCATGTTGAGCCTAAATGTTGATAGTGCACTGGGTTCAGGGGGTTCCCAAGAGCCTTCTTCAGAGATTTTTGGGAGACAGTGAAAGTCGAGTTAATTGTGGTGATTCAAGACTACTTCCAGGGTGGTTCACTACCACGAGCTGCATGAACTACCTATATTGTGCTTATTCCCAAATCAAAATCCCATAATTCTATTGATTATTTTTGAATGATTATAATTTTTAATGTACCTTGAAATATCCTTTCCAATGTAATTAACACTAAGCTATCCAGTCATCTTCCCAGTTGGATCTCCATAGAACAACATGGATTCTTGAGGGGGTGTTCCATCCAGGGTTGATCGCTTTGGCCCAGGAAATGATATGGGATATTATATCCAAATATCATGTCTCTAATATGGTGATCAAGATTGATATGATCAATTCCTATGAATGAGTTGAATGGAGCTTCATCAACAATGTTTTTGTAGGTATGGGCCTCTCTCCTTGGAATATTGACATTTTATTTCATTCTTTAGATTATCCTGGATGGTGATCTCGTTTATGGGTAAAAAAATAAAATACTTCCAAGTTACATGAGGTATTGGGAAAGGCGATACCATCTCCTCAAATATCTTTATAATTTCTCTGGATGTGCTCAGCCACCTCATTCAGAGCGGTATCTACAGCAGTGAGATCCTTTTATACCACAAAATGATGTTATTCTCATCTATGACACACATCATGTTTTCAACTAATTACATTATATTCACTAATTCCTCAAGAATGTTAGTGCGGGGCTTGGAAAAAGTCTTTTAGGAGTACATATATTGCAGTGGTCTAGTTATCAACAAGACAAAGAGTAGCTTCTACATATATAGTACCTACACTACGAACTGGGTCCTTAATGCGAGTCACTCTCTCGGCATGAAGAAATGTGATCTCCCCATGGTGTAACTGGGAGCCCCGATATCATCGAAGAGGTTTTCTATTCAGGAAATTTAACCTCCCAGATCTTGGATCTCTGAGGGGATTCTCAATTGGAAGAATAGATATCTGTCCTTCGGGGGAGAATTTCACCAGTTAATAGTGTACTCTGTCCCACTCCAGTTCATGTTTTATTTTCTGTCAAGGTCCCCAAAGGTTTTATTAAAAATATGGATAGAATTATTTATGGTTTAATTTGGTAACTAATGTGTGAGTTCATAAGTCACTATGCCTCTAGGCAGAAGATGGAGAGGCCTATCAGGAAAGGTGGAATTAGCATCCGGAGTCACAACGACACCATTACCTACTTTCATATGAAAATTTCATTGGATGTGCTGAAGAAACAAACCATAAGGGGACGAGCTATGAAAAAATGTTACATAGGGGATTGGAATGGATGGGACGACCACATATCTCCCTTCTATAGTTAGATATCCCCCCCCCATTACAGCTCTTTGTCCTCTTACGTGATGGACTGTACAGACGAGAGATGTTTCTTTCTGACACGACAACTAGTGTGGTGATCCCATTAGATTCCCAGGGGGCCCTGTCACTGACATATCCTTTAGAGAATCCAGCCACCATCCATTTTTCATAAATTATTTTCTTGATAGGGACCATCTATAATTTTTCCATCTCATTAAGATGACCTCGGCCTCATATAGATGTGTGTTTACCCCATGTCCCTAAGGTTCTTTCACGACAAAGGATTATCTTTTGGTCCTTTCCCTGTAGGATACAGGGGATGAGTGGAACGATTTGTTATGGGACAAGAAAATTGCCACAAAATAATACTTACTCACATTGAGAATCTGGAACATCACATGCCCCTCTAATGAGAACATAAAGCAGTGTTGTGTTAGCATGGATTATATGTGTGTCATCTATATGAGGCATAATAATGAGAGCTTGGGTCACATGTTCATTGAGATTGAATCGGTGAAGGAGGTTTGGAAATTCTTTAGTGATTTCACTGCTTTTTTCATTTGGGGCATGGCTAAGAAACCATTTCTTATTTTCTAGTTCCATGGTTCAGGGGAGAAGGGTCTAAAGAGAAATGAGTGTGCCTTAGTTTTCAATGCTGGATGTTGGTGTTTTTGGAAGGCAGAAAATAAATTGTTTCATGAATGGGTGGATTTATCTGAGTGCTTGATTATTATTAGGAACAAACAAATTATTATAGATATGGTCAGGGTTCTAAGTTCATGGAGTGAGGCACCTAGTCTACAGTTTTTCAAACACGATCTCAATAATACCTCTTCTTTCATCTGTATACATACTAGAAATGGGTTAGTTTGAAGCCTCCCATGTTGGGCTTAAAGATCAATACTGATGACTCATGAGTTTTAGGAATTATGTTTTGTGGGGGTTCATTTGCGATAGATTTTGATCTGTCATCCTGGAATATTATATCCAGCTAGGCCAAGGCATGTCGCTACTAGATAAGGATAAGAGCATGCTAACAGGCCTCATAGTCTGTAGGCAGAGGGGTTCAGATCTAGCAGAAGCTGAAACTGACTCTATTCTAGTTCACAATGCGCTATATGAACTTTGAGCTATACCTTGGTAATTGATTATATCATTCTCAATGGTAGTATTATCCTTGATATCAATAATAAAGTGTCTCACACCTGGTGGTAGGAGAATAAGGCAGTGAACTACTAGGCCTTTCTTGAGAACCATGGCTTAGAGAGATTATTTTTTCATAACCCACAAAGCATGAAAGCATTGGATATTAAAATCATTAGAGGGGATGCCCCTAGTCTTCATCATTTTAGACCTTGTAGCCTTGTTTCCCCTAGACTTTTTTTAGGGAATTAGGCGTAGTGTTTTCTCCCTCTTGAATAAAAAATTTACTTGTTCATGATGAAAGAGTATGTGAAGAAGAATTAACTTAAGATGGAATATTTTCTCAAAATGTAAAATGTTTTTAATATTTTCACAAACCCACTATTAAAGGAATCATTTCATAATATGAGGTTGAACATGGGTGAAAAACCACACCCTACATCAATGAAAAGGTATGTGTTCGGTCTCTTATATATCTTTTCTATGGATAGTGTTGTAAAGGGGTATAAAAATGTTTGTAACATAAATATATCTCTTGCTATGTGTTTTACCTATCCTAGGAAACCATCTATTTAAGGGGTTCTTAATAGGGTATTGTTTTTATTTCATTAGGTGTGAACTATTTGAAGATTTTTTTGAACTAGATGTAGGAAGAAAGGTTTCTTATGGGGTTTATGAAATAGGTTCTTAAATCACTACTTATGGATAGCACGACACCATAGTTTAATGATTATTTATTTTATACAGAGTTCTCTCACATAGGATTCAGATTATTAGATAAATAATCCATTTCATGAGTTTCAAAATTTCAATGATTTATATTCCTTGGATGACAAAAAAATCAAAATGTGGAGATTGTTAGGACCATATTTATGGGAACTATTTAAAATATTCTTGAGGTTTTTTATCAATAATTGTTTCCAAAAATTGTTAATTTCATAACCACTATATAACCAGTAATTATTTTGGAACTGATATTAAGTTTCAAATACATGTGCTTTGAAGGTTTCACATTGTTATAGCATTTAAAGACCATCAAAATGAGAATTTGTATAAAGTAAATAAGAATAATGGTGTTGAGGTAAAATTGATGGAAGGACACATAAAAGGTATTTACTTTTTACATGAGTAATGGTTGAAGATATTTTCATAATTTCTTTATCATAGAAAATTATATACATAGAATTACTTATAAGGGAGGCCTCATATAGAAAATAGTCATACTAACAATATTCTTAGGCCACTCAACTGATTTCAAATATGGGACCCAAAGGTCTACCATACCCAAGGAAGATACCCAAGATATCTCCTGGGAGATAGGGTAGATTGGGTCTATTATAGGTATAAAGGCCCATGTATAAGTCTCGTGGAGTTCATTCCTAAAGTGTTGTATAATTTGGGAAAGAATATCATAGAGTCGTATCATTATGAGGTGTGTGTGGGAGTATTGGTGTTGATCCATGGTCTCCAATTTGAATGATAAATGGATGAGAATTTACATGTAAATTAAAGAGATGTTATTTGATTTTTTATATGGTATGTGATATGTGGGGAACTATTCATATATCATTTAAATTTCATTCATAACTATTTCCACTTTATTGATCTGATTTCGACCATTTGATCAATCTCGATGACTTTCTTAAATGTCGACATTTTTTTAATCGATCCAGTATGATTTAGTTTTAGGTATCATCTTCCATAATAAAAACTATGCCTTCCATGATTGATTCGAGAACAAGATTATGATTCCAAGATTCCACAAATCATTTTTCTTTCAATAAAATCTTGTATGCATTCAGATATATCGAAAAAAACACTTTGATCGATTACAAATGTCTGTTTCATGAACTATTTTGGATAAAATAAGGTGGTCAAGTTAACATGAATTATGAGTATGCAATAATAAAATTCCTATGAGGATATCACCAAAAATTATATTCTGAAATCATGTAATATAAACACCCTAAAATGTGGTGTATTTTTTACAGTACCGAAATGACTTGGGTTAGATTTGATAAGATTTGATATGGTATTATTCTCAAATATTTGAATGTGTCATCTACACGGATTAAAATATATTTAAGTTGGTGATATCTGGAAATAAATATCGAGGAATTCACAAAGGGAGATACTACTAGTAATTGGATAAAGAGATTTTGTTTATCAAAGAAACAACGAATCATCAAACCCCTCTAGTTCACTAAGGGTATAGGTTCTTCACCATTGCTTCTGGAGTGAAGGATAATATGGTCGTGATCATTCAACATGTTCTAAGATCACTCAAACACCTTCATGAAGAAATGTTTTCAGCAAAGCCACTCAGGAAACATGATGCCCTTACATGTGTTCTCCTAGATTGTGAGAACTTTTTGACAAATAGTATGGTACTATCAACTACACTATTCTATGTGATCACTCATAAGAGTGGTTAATATATACAAATTACATGAAAGATATAATGTCCCACGCACTATTGAAACACTTACATGATGGTTGTGGTGGTCTATCATGAAGAAGAATGTGTTTTCCCAATCAATTTATCAAAGTGGCAGTGTGCATGGGGAAGAATAATCCACAATAAAAATTCATGTTTTCATGAAATGAACTTTCATGAAGTGGATGTATGAGTTATTTGAATATAGTCTATGAAAATAAAGAGTGCACATAGAGAGTGTGTGTGAATACAAGTCTTGCATGATGAAACAAAGTTGGAGAGCGTCTATGTGGGTTTTCTTGATACTTACATCACATGCATTCATTAATTCATGATCATGAACACATGAAGAACCAATTATGAAAATTGAAGACAAAATATGAAGATTACATACAATAATAAATGTTTAATGTAGTTTTTATGATGTTATCATTGTAAAGGAAGTTCCTGATTATTTTCAGTCATAAAATAAAATATGAAATACAGACTTTCTTAAATAGAATGTGTGAAGAAATACATGAATTATAGTGAAATGTTATTGAATTATATTGGTGAATGTTTTATAGTTGTTGTGAAAATATTTTTTACATCATTTAATTGTGAAAATATCACATTCACTATTAATTTTTTAATATTCATTTCAAGTGTAATGGTAAATTCTACTTGTTTTAACAACACCTAAAGGATTTATTTCTATTTGTTTTGTACTTTGGATCATTTCTAAAACTTTCCAAGGCCTATAAAATCCTAATGGGTGGTAAACCTTTTAGTTTCTTGTGTTCTTGTGGTTTTTCTTGTGTGTTTTATTTCTAGTTTACTCATGTCTCATTAAAAATAGGTGAATCATTTTTCTCAGTGAATAAATTTAAACGGGATCAATGATTCAACCTCTCTCTATCTAAGTGATCACGTAGATTCAGTTTATGAATTTCAAGTTGTATCAGAGAAACGTTCCATTAAATAAATCTTTTGTGAAGTTTTTTGGAATAAAAAACCTATATTCACGTTCATATTTCTATGAGAAATAAGGGTATTCCTCTATTCAATGGGAAGAACTATCATATAAAGAAAGATAAAAAGTATCCTTACCTTATGTACATTTCTTTTTAAGTTCTTGATGTTATTATATATTATTTTCCACCTCATACTGAAGGTGGTCCATTATCAGCTAATACTAATAAGAATATGGACAATGATGGGGGATATATAACTTCTATAATTTCCTCACTATCTAAATGTGGGTTATATGGAGTTAATGGAGTTTCATCATCCAAAAGCATATCGGATAAATTAAATAAAATTTATAAAATAGATAAAAAAGGTGAATCAATCTAAGTAAAAATTTTGTATTTTGAAGTATAAATATTATAGCATGGGTGATAATGAATATATGGGTGACTAATTTACAAGGGTAAATGATATTATAATCACCATAATATGTATTGGTGAGAATTTTGAAGATTCAAATATTGTTGAAAAGATTCTCTGAATTATTCCTAGTAAATTTGATGCCAATGATTCATCTTTAGAAGACAAATATCCTTATACTCTATCTTTGTATGATATGATCATCACTCTCACTATATATGTGATGATAATAGAAAATTTGATAAATAAAAAATAAAAATTTGATCGGGAAATTTCTTTCAAAGATACTGAAAAATTAAAGTCTAAGATAGTTCTCAAGGAATAATTTAGTGATTCTGACATAGAAGATGGTGTTAGTGAAGATTTTGATAAAAACAATCTCTGTATAAAAAACATTACTAAGAGGTATAAGAAAGTACAAAGGAATATTTCTTATTAGGTGTTTCGATTGTGGTGTTGTTGTAAATTTTAAATCAAATTTTCCTCACAGAAAGGATGATGTTGAAATTGATGAATATGAGAGAAAATAAAAATAACTTTTTAAATTAAATATCAAAAATCCATGTCTTATTTTAGGGAAAAATAAAAAGATGTTTTAAAAATATTAAAAGATAAACTATTTTTCTATTTGTGATAAAGAAGATGATGGTGAATATGAATTTGATAACAATATTAATAATACTATTGAAAAATTCCTAATTACAAATGTAAATAATGAAAAATTTAGGGATGTTGAAATCTATGTCTCGGAAGAATAAGAGACTCTAATGGATGTTATACTAAAATTTTAGTTGAAATAATTCCATACCGAAATCATAAACCATGAAAGAAAAAACAAGAAGTAAAAAATGTAAAATCGTATATAAAAAGATCAATAATATTTTCTTAACAAAAAAACCAAGTTTATAAGAGATATTTATTGTTTAAAAATGTTTTATGATGAAAATAGAAACTCCAATATCAAGATTCAAGAAAATTTTAAAGACAAAGAAGAAAATTTTGATCTTTCTCTACCAAAAAAATTAAATCTGAACAAGCGATTGAAAGTTTTCAAAACACAGTTACAGAATTTGGTGAACGTTTATATAAAAGTATACCTAAAAATATCTTAATGATATAAATAAAAAAGAGATTAAGAAGATTATGTATATAACTAAAACATTCAGAGATGGAATACTAGAATCTTCTATGGTTTCAAAGTCTGAATAAAAAATTGCTATAAATTATATTGGGGTAGTGAATTAATGTAAAATAAAGAAACATATTTCTAGTTATGACCTGAACAATAGTGTGAAACAAAGTTCCAAATTTATAAATAACAAGTTCATGAAAATCACATACACAACTATATACAATATTCTGTCTACAAACGATAATATACAATCTATTATTACATATAAAATTTTGGTGGATTTGGTAATACATAATATATGTGTTACTTTTATAATAAACATTACAAATATTCTTGGAGAATCTCTAGGAAAATATTTTGGGGGGTTAACCCACCCATAGAAGATAACCAAATAAAGTTAGAATAAAAGTTGAATATAGATTTTGACCCTTGGAAACTGTTTGTGAAATACATGATCATCCTAGATATATTGAAAAATTATGTATTATAATAAATCCATTATAGTAAAGGTAATATAATGAATCACCAAAACCATATTAGATGAAAGAAAAATCATGGAAAACACATTATTGCATTTATACTACTCTCAATGCAACAAAAGAAGAATGGCCATTGGTTTTGGATAGTGGTTTTTCTTCAAAAACGAAAGGAGAATAAAAGTTTTTAAATAATGTGAAAGAGTATAATGATGTTCAAGTGAATTTTTTACATTATGATTCCCTCGTAATCATAATAATTGGATCTTCCATTATTGACAAAAATAATTAAAATCCAACCTAGAATTATTTTTAAATGGGATGAAACACACCTTTTTGAGTTCTTCACATCTTTTTTATCAAGTTAACATAGTTTTTTTCTGTAAATATGGTTTTTTCCTAAATAAGGTAATAAGAAAATTTCATAGAAAAATAAATTTGTGGTAGAAAAGGCAGATGAGGTAGTTGGAGTTGAGTAATGTGAAAAGTCTCTTAATGATAGTAATAATGGTGAAGCTTCTCAAAATGAGAAATCTTACTCAAAAATATCATGTTTTATGGAAAAACACTGTTTATACCATCCTAGGATAAGGAAGCAAGTGAAAGTTTAAAATATCATTGGTGGTCAATTATAATAGGTTCAAACAAGAGTAACTTCAAGGTTATTTTGACATACTTCTATATATTCAACAATTAATAAAAAATATGTTGATGATGTTTTTGAGCATCAAGAGGATATTAATGCAATGAATGAAGAGATATATTAGATTTAGAATAATGATAATTGGAAATTTTTTCCTAAACTAAACCATATTAATGTTATTGGTAATAAGTGGGTGTTCCAAAACAATTTGAATGAGGATGGTGAAGTGATAAGAAATAAGGGATGACTTGCTTGAAAAACTTACTTGAAAATTAAAGGCACTCACTTGGATGATACATTTTCCCTAATAACAATATAAGGAACTTTCATAATATTTCATTCTATTTAATCTCAATGAATCTATAAAATTTTCCTAATAGATATGAAGTCATTTTTTCTTAATAGTGTACCTAATGAAGAATATTATATTAAACAACCATGTGGCTTCACGATTGGAAAATATAAACGTTATGTTTGAAATTTGAAAAAGGATTTGAATGGGTTGAATCAATATCCAATAGCTTGGTAATATAAATTCTATACTTTCTTAAATAATTTTAACATCAATAAAGTAAGGGTTGATAAAAAAAATTATATAAAATAAAATCAAGATATCACTCTCATTATAGTTGTTTACATTGATGATATCATACTTGTAGGAAATGACGAAAAATATAATGAGAAGTTTGGTGAGGAGATGAAGAAGATTTCTGATAATTCCATGCTAGGAGAAATGAAATATTTTCATGTCTTACAAATCTCTCAATATAATGAATATTTTTTCTATCTCAAGATAAGTAAGATTAGGAACTTATAATGAAGTTTTTCATGTAATATTAAATCCTAGTTTCCACACCAATTTCAATGGGATAAAATTTTTCTAAAGATGGGGAAGGAATCTTGGTAGATCATAAATATTTTACAAAATTGATTAGTAGTATATTATATATGTTGGAATCTATACTAGGCATAATTTATATTGTTACACATTGTACCATATTTCAATGTTCTCCAAAATAGTACCATATTATTGATAGAAAAATAATTATTAGATATATCAAAGGAATAACTGATTTTGGGCTGAAATATGAAAACAATGGAAAGATTGATTTATTTTTATATACAAATGAATATTGGGAAGGAAGTATAGATAATAAAAAATATACATATGGTGTAGTGTTTATATTAGTAGAAGGATGTATTATTTGGAATATAACGAAACAGAATTTATTTACACTCAGTATAGTAGAATCTGAGTACATTGTTTCCACTCAAGATACAACCCAACATATATGGATGGAGACACATTTGAAATATATATTTTTTCATGTGATGTTTCACTTACTCTTTCTATGTGATAATCAAAGTGTTTTAAATTACTCTAAAAATCTATTGCAACATTCTAATTCCAATCATATTGATATCCAATATCACTTCATCAAAGAGCATGTGGAGTAGAATGAACTAAAGATAGAATTTATTGAAAAAATAGAAAACGTTTTTGATAGGTTCACCAGGACAATATCAAAGGAAACATTTCAGAAGCTCGAGTTAAACATGGGTAAAATATCTCACCTACTTCAAGGATAATTTTTTTGTTCAGTACCTACTCCATTTTTTCATTGGAAAGTGTTGAAAAGGGGTGGGGAATATTTTTATAACTTTAATCTATTAATTTGTATGTTTTTTACCTATCAAGAGAAATAATTTAATTTTTGGGGAGTTATTAAAATTGTACAATATTATTTCATCATGTGTGAAATGTTTTAATAGTGTTTTGATGTGGTTGTAGGAAGAAAGGTTTCTTAGGAAGTGAATGAAATAGGTTCTTAAATCACTGCTTCTGGAAAACCTGGTATTATTGTTCAATGATTCTTATTTCTACACTAAGTTCACTCACATAGTCTTATAATCTTTGCAAAAAAAAAACAATTGCATCAGTTTCAAAAATTTCATGATATATATTCCTTGGTTGCCAAAAAATTTCAACAGGGGAGATTGTGGGGACCATGTTTTTTTGGAACTATTTTAAATACGCTTAAATTGTTTTTTCTATTGGTCAACAATTAGTGCTTACATTTGTTAAGTAAATAAACCACTTTAAAAACACTAATGATTGTGGAATTGATCTTATGTTTAAAATAAATGTTTTTTTGTAGGTTTCACATTTTTATAACATTTTAAGATCATGACAATGATAATTTTCATGAAGTTAAGATGAAGAATAGTGTTGATAAATAATCGAAGGATGTCCATATAAAAATTTATTTAATTTTTACATGAGGAGTGGTTGAAGAGAGATTAAGAATGGATTTTCTATGAAGAATATTATTCTTATAATTTTTATAAAGGATGAGTCATATATAAAATTAGGCCAACTCACAATATGCCAAGGCCGCTCAACAAAGGGTATAAGCAGGACCCAAATGTCTACCACACCTATGGGAGTATCCCTAGAAATCCCATGGGTAGTAGGGGGTATATTTTTCACTGGAGGTAGTTGGTACCATTTATAAGGCCCCTAGTGAACACACCAAAATTCATGCATAATTTGTGAAATAATCCTACAGGGATATAGCTCGATGAAGTGTGTGTGGGTTTTCTGTTGTTGATTCCTAGTTGGAATTCAGATGAGTAGTGGTCACCCATTTTCTTATAATGCATAGAGATATATTTGGATGTTTTTATGTGGGATGTGACATGTTGAGAATTGTTCCTACATAATTTAAATGTTTTAAATAACCAATACACTTAATTGTGTGGTTCTAAGCCATCTGATCAATATCATTGATCATATTCAACCTCATCATTTGATTGAGCGATCTAGTATGCCATATCTTGATAAAAAAGATTCCATATCAAAACCAATCCATTCATTACTGATATGAGACCAATATTATTACTCGAAGAGGCCATGAATAATTATTAATTAAAATGTGTCTTTAATGTATGTTCATAGATCAAAGAACTTAGTTACGCTAAATAAAAATTTCAATTGCAGGACGTCGTTCGGATTGGAAAATGTTTTCTAGATTCTATGGATGAGGAACTTTTGATAATGTCCTACGTGTGAGGATGTCACCATGAAAAAAATTTCATATACATGTAAGATAAATTCCATTAAATGTGGTGTATATTTGAGAATACCAAAATGACTCATGTGGGATTGGATAAGCCATGATACGATATTATTCTTTGATCAATGAAGGTTTCCTTTCTATAGATTAAAAATTGAAATAATTTGGTTATAAATTCTTATAAATATTGAGTTATTCCCAAGGATAGATACAACTGATTATTTTAGAAAGAGATCTTGTTTTTAAAAGAAACAAAGAATCAAAAATCCCTCCTATTTTGTGAAGTACAGAGGTTCCGTTCAGCTACTACATTCATGAAGAAGAAGAGGACCATGATAATTTCACTTCTTCTAAGCACACTCCAATAGATCTATGAAAAACATGGTTCTGTGAAGTCCCTCAAAATGTGGGAAAATCTTACACGTATTCTATTGGTTTTCTTGGATTTTTTGGGGAATATCATAACAGTGTCAGTTATAATGTGTTATGTGATCACAAATAAGAAATTTTCATATATAAAACTTAAATGAAGGATATAATTTCCCAAAAACTTTATAAAAACTTGCATGATTTCTCTATAATACTTTCTTAAAAAAGATCATGTGTTACCATATTGTTTCAAAAAGTAGAAGTGTACATGAGAATGAAGAATCCACCACACCCATTAGAATTTTCCTGGGTAAAACTTTTGATAAGTCACTCTTTGAGATACATGAATGTAATATATGAATGTAAAGATTGTGCATAGATAGTGTTTGTGTGCTTATACAAGGTGTTCAAGAAAAAATAAATGTTTCTAGTGTCTATTTGGGTTTTCATGGGACATGCTTCACATGAATATATTCATGCATTTTCATGCACATGTGAATAACTAATTAAGAAAACCTGGGTCATAATATAAAGAAAACCTAAAAAATAAAAGTTCTTGATATGGTTCATGTGGTTATTACAGAAATTGAAGTTCATGACTATTGATAGTTAATAAATGGAAAGAATAAAAAAGGACTTGTTTAAATAGAATTTGTGAATTAATTCTTTCATCATAGTGACAACTTACATAATTCTATTAGTGGAGATTCTACATTTTTTTGTGAAAATATTTTTTACATAATTTACTTCTTCGTGGTTAATATTCACTGTTAACGGATCAAATCTCATTACAAGTGTAAGGTAACATCCTACTTGATGTAGCCACAATTAAAGGATTTTTTTATTTGTTTCTATGATTTAGATTATTTCTAGACCATGACAAGAACTAGTTACTTTTATTTAATAGTGAACCTTATAATATTTTGAGTTTCAGTTGTTTTTGTTCTATTTTTTTTCTTTAAATGTAATTATATACATTTAATATGAGGTGTAAATTGTATCTTCTAGAATATATTTAAAATAGAAAGTTGTTTCACCCCCTCCCCCTCTCAGTGATCACATGAATCCTTTTTAGGAATTATATTTCAGTGATTGAAAATGGTAAGGAGATTGATAAAATAAGCGGAATTATGGGAAAAGAATATTCACACATAACAATGAAAAAATAGTTTAACATATTGAATTTAAAAATTGGAATTATATAAAATTCATGTTATGATCGGCAAGAGATTAAAATTTTTACTTGAGTTGGAAAATATTTATAAGCATTTCCTTCTTTCCCCTCACATTCGGTGTGGTATGGTGAGATGTGGCCTCCTTGGATGAGATCGATATATTTTAACTCAAAACTGTGTTTGAATTAGTGGAAATTATCAATTTCCCAAGATCAATCATGTACACCATCATGAAAATTTCCCTAGCAAAATGCTTCTTTTCATGGTGCAATGGAAGTTCGGGTGCTTCCTCAATTTACGTGAAGAATTATGAGCACTATATGTGCTAAATATGAAATATCATTTGTTCTTGTAAATAGTTTTGGGCATATTTTGGTTGATCGGTCCTGATTAGATTTGGTTCTACTTTATATTCACTTCTTATTCCCTTAAATTTTTATAACTTGATATTATCACTTTTATGTACTTTAGATTGTTTCACAAACAATCACATCTGCTTTGGATCTCTCATTTGGTCTTGATAATATAGAAACATAATTTGATCACATACATGGAAATGGAGATCAAACTTGATTGTTCAAGTGTAGGAAATATATTTTTATTGTTCAAATCATTGGGTTCTTTCACCAAGAACATGGAATTAATCCTTATTCAAATCCATAGTCGCAACATTAGGAAGAACATAGGAAAGACATCAAAAAATAAAACCCAAAATTCAAGGGATTCACATTCATACATATCATTATCAAAAACCTCGATTCATATTCAGTTTCAGACTTTGAAAATAGGGGTAGTGTCTTCATCATCATGCTAATCTCATATCTAGTTCACATTATATCCTCATGGCATGGACTAATTTTAACTGGTAGCATGTTTTCTAAGGATTCATTTCATGGAGTTTAATAATAGATTTGAGGAACCTTTAGTTTGGGGATGTCTGATCAGTATCCAATGAGGTATCATCAAATTTTTCCTTTTCATTAGTTAGCACAGCCTCCAGTTGAATTTTATTCTTTCATTGGACTGGGTTTATTATCATCAATAGAGATCATAATCATGTGTGGAGTTCAATATCATTTCATCTTCATAATTAAAACGATATTATTGGTGTCACAGAATAATTTAGGTTCTTCAATCATCCAGTTGAGGATAAAAGAACAAGTTTCACATCCAAGTTACATGGGTATTCTCTTTTCATAGATTGGTATATCTTTTTCTATAAGCTTAAATAGACATGATGCTCGTAGTGGAATTGTAAAATACTCTTCTTCGACAAAGATTATTGTGGTATTTTCCATCCTCCCCTCTAAAAGAAACTTGTGAAAGGTTATTAATGAATATGTAGTCACTAAATAGGTCATGGAGAGTGGGGTTCATGGTTACGTGACTCACATCACCTGTGGTCAATATACTAATTGTTAGAAGTTAGTGTGTCTACATCAATTTTTTTCAAGCATAGTCACTTTGGGAAATTATAGTATTTTTCATGCACTATCACTTCTATTCCATGTGAGGTAACTTATTTTTTTAAAAATCAATGTCTTTTCCTAAAAATTAAATAAATAATATTTTATTCATCAAATTAATGTTCAATTTATATTCTATACTAAATTAAATTCCATAAGGTTTTTAATCAAAAAAACAAAATTTAACAAAATTCATTTCATTTTTCCCTTTAAAATGACCAATTGATATTTAATACCCTGATGAATTTAATCATTTAACCTCACAAAATTCAACAACACACTAAATTCACTTAATTTTAACAAATCTTTATTACATAACCACAATTTAGATTCAGATTTTGTAGATTAAACTGGGCTACCAATTCATCTCTTAGAAGCATATTCAAAATTTTACAACTAAAATTTTAATTCAATAAAATTCACAAATTAAAATGTCGTATTTGTTAAAATATAGAAAAATGAATTTAAAATTAAAAAATAAATATTTGAATACTTATAATAATTTAATTCCAAAATTTAGGGTATGTGTTTACAATTATTTATGATATGAATAAAACATATAAAAATAATGATTTTGTGCAATTAACAATTATGTTCTTGATTTGAAAAATGTCACAATAGTCATAAATTTTCCCAGAAATTGGATTAAATTAAGGTTATTTTCAATTAATAACAAATAAATTAAAATTTGGGCTCCAATAATATAGAAACCCATTCATTATTAATTGATATTTAACACTATTTAACAAGTGAATCTAGATGCGTATGAGAATAACAAAATAATTGCCTTAATGTTTCAATGGAACTACATATAATAATTACAAAAGAATTTTTAGTCTCATATATTAAATACTATTTAGAATTTTAATGGTTTGGAGAGACTAGATATTTCAAAATTATTTTTCTTGATAATGTTTTAATCTTATTTTCATTGATGGAAATTTGTATAAAAATATGAACGAGTTCAATAAAAGTTTACCTTTTATGATCATGAGTTTATATTAAAAGAACTACACAAGTGATGTTTATGTTTTAGTGTTTTGTAGAAAGTATAAGTGGGTAAAGGTGTAAAATAGAAGAAGAAAAGTTAGTTGGAGATTCCAAAAAATGTTTCTTCATGAATTCATTCAAGGTCATTGAAACATAAAAGTGTTTCTTGGAAGGAGAAACAATGACTCAATATGATGGAATTATTC
The DNA here is from genome assembly GCA_963277665.1 of Viscum album. Taxonomy (NCBI): domain Eukaryota; kingdom Viridiplantae; phylum Streptophyta; class Magnoliopsida; order Santalales; family Viscaceae; genus Viscum; species Viscum album. Next base: position 1,138,933,151 of record OY728159.1, on the reverse strand, counting down.
TTTGTATGATAAGAAATTTGTGAAACTCCATGGTATAACCATTTTAGGTATCTATGTTATAGAAATAAATTATATAATTTTTAAGAGTATATAATACCAAATCAACATGTTAAAAATATTACAAATACACATCATCTTAAAATCAATGGAGGAATTTATAGAACCTATAATTTGAATTCATATTGATGAATATAAGGGTTTAAACATTAAATATTAGAAAGTGATGGAATTTATTAATCATATATGGTTGTAATAAGAGGATATTTATCTTCATATAATTTCTATTATATAATAAGAGAAGTTTTCATTACCAAATATATTTATTGAAAAAAATGAGATGAATATTTTTTTACTAATGGTTTGTGATTATTCATATTCTATGACATGTTTTGAATAGGACACAATGATAAAATATTTTTTCCCTTGATAAATTATTTATTAAAATATTAATTAAAATATGAGAGAATATGATCCCTCCACCCATCATGGTCATATTTTATGGAATAGATTCGTCGAAGGAAGATTATCTAAACTCAATGAATACCATATATAATTTGGAAATAATATTTCATTTATGGAATATTTATACTAAAATTAAATAAATATTAATTTTTAGTATAAAGGTGTTTTGTATTGTTAGAATGATATTTTAAAGAGAATATAGTTTATAAGAGGCTATTAATAGTATAAATGAACTTATATAAGTTTGAAGATAACAAATAAAAGATTATACAAACATAAAATTAATGTGATTTATCCATAAAATCCTAAAATACTTTAGGATATGTGATGGTAAAGAATAAATATAAAAGTTTCCATTTAGTTACCATAAATATTAAATGTCACTATTTTATTAGGTATTACACCAATTAAAATACAAATTGACTTTCACTTGATATAATAAAATAGTGATGAATTATAATGTTTTTCACTAGTATGAATCTTGTATGAGATACATAATGTAGATTAAAAGTTTATTTAGGCATTAGATGACCCAAAAATTATATCACATGGAGTTTCATACAAAATATTTCTAATATACCAGGAGGAGTGGATCATATTTTTATGTCTTAGTGAATTGATGAATATGACTAAGAGATGTGAATTATATTTGGATAGATCTTTTACCAAATTCTAAATATTCTTTTAGTATCTTTACACACCTTGGTATTTGAAACCCTTCCAACTTATGATGTAAAATGACTTATCTATCTCCACCTAATCACATGGACCACATGCAATGTTTGATGAAAAGTAAAGTACAACGCATTGTATTTTTATTTGGTCTGAACTAGATTTGGGGAAGCTTCACCTCTATGTGATTGGTTTTCACCAAATTATAGGCTTTATATAATAATATTATCATCAAATATATTTTCCTGGCTAGTTATCATCTGGAACAATATTTACCATATTATCGATGGGATTCATAAATATATTATACAAGTGAACAAGTCTTTATTCTAAATCACACTATTTTCAATCTCATTAATGGTTTTACAAAATTTCATGTAAGTATTTTTATTAGACATTTAATTTTCATTATTTTTCACTGTATCAAAAAAAATTTATCTCATTTATTCAATATATATTCCTAAAATTCCTTTTATATTCATGAAACATTCCTGATTCTCGGTCTTTATTACACTACCTATTTCCTAGATCTTACTCAAAATATGTTCATTGGTTTTATAAACTCAGTCTTCAAGGAATTTCACAATCAATAAGATATTAGAAAGCCTACTTGCATGTCATCTAGTCACATCTCTTATTATTATTATTTTCATATCTATGATAGCATGTTTCATAAGAATTATTATGTGAACTAGTATCCTCTTATACTACTTCTCTAGATTTGACACACTGGATCTAACCAGTAGAACAAAGTCAGCTAATTGTTCACTTTAGATATAGAGATGGTTCTTTTTCTCTTAGCATTGCATTGGATTATTTGTTTCTCACTTCATTTAGTTATTATTTTTCAAGGAGAGATCTATATATACCATATAATGATACATTCTATTTCCCCCATTGTGTATTATTTTAAAAAAAATTAATTTAGAACACAGACTTTCCCTTAATTTTCTACATTTTTATTTCATGGGATCATAGCATACATTTTTTATAATGGTTATGGAAAATATCCTTGAAGTATTTAATGTGATATTCATACACTCTTTTTCTATGATTATTTTATCTATGTACCTACCATGACTAGCTCAATAACATGTATCCAATGGTATTATAAAAACCCATTATTATTTTTCTATTTTCATTTTTATCTTATCCAGACATATCTTCCAGATATTTTCTATGGTAAGATTTAATATTTTTTATTTTTAAAAATACATTTTACAAATGTATTCATTTAAATCACACTATATGTTTGTATATATGTATATATAACCAGGTTTTCGTGATGTAATTTCCTCATAGAATGAGTGTATCTAAAATAAAATATACATTTTTGCTTCAATATATGATAGGGATTCGTATTTATAACTTTAAAAATTATTTGGAAACACCAATAATTTTTTGATAATTAAATATCTAAACAATAACATGGAAACCATATAAATTAATTTCCATTTTGATCACCAATATTGGTTTCAAAATATTCTCACTTTAAAACTAAAATATATTACAACAGTGAACCTCTTAATTTCTTCACATTAAATCTTACATAAATCAAGCTTGGTTCATGGATTAACCCGGATTCCTAATGTTTTTATCATGAAAGTGATGCATTTCCATCAAATTATATATATTTCTTCTTTTGGTTATTTATTTAGGATTCCTAGATTACAAAAATTAAGATTCCTTATGATTTAAGAAAATATTTCAAGTATAGTCCATATATTAGACACTTACAATATCTTCTGAAATTATTCTATCTTACAAACAACCCAGGTCTTATAAAAAATGGAATATTATGAAGTCACATAGCATAGAAATAGAGGATATCAGATGCATTGCAAAGTATCTTATGCAGTTAAATATATTTTGAAATAGGCTATTATAGCTTACTCACTAGAGGTAACTTACATGGATCAGATATCTTACAAAGTCTAGATATCTTATGTTCAAACAAATATAATACAATAAATTTCCTACACACCTACCATATATCTTATGAGGTCCCCATAACATATGATATTAAGAAATATTATGAATATGTGTAACCTTATAAATTCTAGTATACCCAATGAAGTCTAAACACTATAATGTATAAATGTACCTTATGAACTCTAACATAGGGTTCATGACTTTACCAAATTCTTATACTTATTATTAGTATACACTCTATCAATATAAATGTTCTCAGTATTGTCTATCTCAAATATACAAACATTATTAACCCTATAAAGTTTAACCATATAAATATTGGTAACGCTACATATATCAACATTGGGATTAAGAATTAGCTTTTTATAAACAAAAAAAAAAGAATTCATAGAATTATTCTTTTTAATTCAAACATTTTTTAATAAACTCAACGACACAAAAATATCTTCAAATAAACTCATAGCCAAAATTCCCCTAAGGCATTCTTTTTTATTGATTTTTTTGAAAACCCCTATTTCAAGGGATGAGGGGGAACCCTTAAAAATCCCGTAGTCTTAGAGATTACATAACCCATAGGCCTTAGAGGAAATATTCAGACTATAAATACATGTAACTACTCTTCCACAGCATCTTCATCATGATATCAACTCTCTACCTTCGCTTGACTGTTCATCACGGCTTCCTGGGCATGCATAGGTTGGTCCAGATTGTAACCCCATACCCTCTCATTATTCCACATCTGTTAGCTTCTTCTCTGTTGAATACTCCTACTCTGAATCAACATATAGAGTCTGGTCCTTATAGATTCATCTCTATCCATTCAACACAATTTCAACTGGCCTGAAAGCCTTGAAGTGGCCCGAAGGTCTTAAGGTAGCCCGAAGGCCTTGAGGTGGCCCGCAGGACTTGAGGTGTCCCAAAATCTTTACTGGAAAAAATTCCTTGAACGAACCAAGGACCAAACTGGTGGACCAAAAGCCCAAAGTATGCATAGTTATGGTTGCTATAGTACCGAACAGTACCTGCTATAGTGTCAGCACAATACGCCGACAATTTTCCTCTTCCAAGTTTTGAACTCAGGTCTCTTGGATCCACTTGCTGAGTCTTCACCAACTAGACTGAGACACTTGTACCTTTAAATAAACTCATCATACTTTTGGAAATTTATTAAAAATTCTTAAACATATTCATCATCATTATAAATCTATCTTGTAGAATATTTACTTTTCATTAATCCCTTCAATATAACTCATTGTCTTATCATTTCCAAATTCACTTTTGTTTTCAAAAAAAATCATCCTTTTGTATTTTTTCACTAATTCAAGTAGATTGTATGATTCTTTACCTAGATATGGTTTCCCCACTATTCATCCTGTAAGAACCGGTTCTTATTTTTGAGGTACGAGCTTCTTCTCTTCCCTTTTCCTTAAGTGTTTTTGATAAAATATGGAAAATGGGGAAAAATACTGAATTTTTGAACTACACACCATGTACTTTTTCCAAACGCCATGTACTTCTGGCCGTGTGGGGATGAGTACATGGGGCATGTATTCAGGCCAGAGACAAATGGTGTAGGAACCGACTGCAGGCCGTGTAGTGGTACCTTACACGCCGTGTAGTCAGTCGGCAGGCCTAGGTGATAGTACACGCCGTGTACTTTAGAGTACATGTTGTGTACTCATGTCGACGGTTGAACAGTATGGCGGTACTGCCAAATGAACAGTTAAATGAAAGAAGTGCATGTTGTGTACTCAGAAGTACATGCCGTGTACTTTGTTTTTTTCACTTAAAACAGGCAGTAGCCTCCTCATTTGGCAGAGGAGGAGTTTGAGGCATTTTGGAGCCAAGGAGGATGGCCAGACCTTTGAAGATCCGTCGGGGGTTCTTCTGGAATCGGTTTCCGCCTCGGATGATCCCGTTGGAACCGCACGGGTAAGCCCTCTCCTCTCCTAGTACCATTCATACCAATTCTTTCCCGAGGGAATGTTATTTACGATTGAATGGGTTTTATTCTTCGTCAGATCTACGTCGTTCTTTGGCGTTTCTGGAGTCGGTGTTTGGGTATAACATTCGTTGGCGAATTTGGTAGGTGGCTTTGTGTTTATTTTCCAACTATCATGTGTTTTTGTGCATTTTTGTGCCACGAACCCATGTTGGGGTGTCGTGTGGCTAAGGTCGTTTCTATATTTAATGCCTATAATTAATTAGGTATTTAATTGTGATAATAAAATTCTGGTTGAGATCATTGCTTGGATCTGGAACCACCCCGGGGGTGGGTTCCACTATTTAGTCGTTTGGACAGGATACCCGAGGGTATGCCTTCAGTGTAGTAATTATAGAATTTCCTTGAGAGGAATTGTTGTTTACTGCATTTTGATATGTTGGGCATGGCCCGGTTACCTGTTTATCTTGGGGGCGTTGTTGTGATTAGCCTGTGGGCACTGCACTGTTTAGCCCGAGGGCTATAGTTATTTCGGCCTGAGGGAAACTTCTTCCGTGCCTGAGGGCCATAGACTCTGTGCCTGAAGGCGACACTACCTACGCTTGAGGGAAACATTTTGTTACTCCTGAGGGAAATTACCTGCGGGTTGGGTTCTGCTTACCCGAGGGTAAGGTTTTGCTTGTCTGAGGACGTGGACTGTTTGTTTAGAAATGCACTGTGGTGATTTCTAGTATATAATGAATTAAATGAATAATAAATTGGAAGTTTAATTGTTAAGTTAGTTACTTGTTAGTACTGCTTACATTATTGCATTTTACTATTTCACACTATTGTTGCATCCTTACACGTAGTTGGGCACGTGCATTTGGTGGGTGCCTACTGAGATATATTTCTCACACCCTATTTGGGACATGCTTTTTGGCCCAAACAGATTATGTTTCTGCAGGTGTAGATAGGGGAAAGAGTCCCTATATAGGTACTTGACTGTTGCTATGGAGTAGGAGGGCATGGGACCGAGCCTAGGCTCGCGATGCTGCTGCTTGCTGTTTGCTTTGTTTTGTTGTACTCTGCTTTTTGTTGTACTATATTGATGTATAACATGTTCTGGCTGTTTTCTTAGAACTTGAGACATGTAGAATCATTTTCTGTATACTAATGGTTATATCCACTGTTGTTTTTTATTTCAGTTGTGTATGGTTTACTGCTTCCGTTGTTGATGTATGTTTTTATTATATTCTGCTACGCTACACTTTGACAAATGAGGGCATAGTTTCCCCACTATCAGACATGGGCCCTCACTGCTAGTCGGCAGCCTCTGGCGTTTGGGGAAATGCGCTTGAGGTCATGTGGCGACCCGGGCTCGGGGCACCCATTGTGTGGCACCTGGGTCCGGGACGTTACACATCCATCTCCCTTCAAAAAATGAACTTGTTTTAAAAAAAATTAATTATTTTTATAAAAGATATTCAAAAATAAGTTCAATATCCATATTCAAACTTAAATCCTATAATGATTTTAAAATTTTATAAATAGTATATTTAACTTGAATATAGTACATTTCTTTGACTTGAAGAGCACCCCAACAATCATCTGGTTTTTGGTCTTCTCACCAAGCAACAAGTTCACCAAACATTAAACATCAAATTATAGGTAACACATTAAACTTCATTCATTGGGTGGTTATTTCTTCTATCACCCTTGTTCTGCTGTATAAACATTTTGATTCGTGTTAATGAAAAAATAAAACCATTACAATGACTTGAGAAAATCAACCTTATCATTCTTGTTTGTTATCAACAATAATAAACTACTTTAAGAATTAATGTATGTTGAGGTGTATTATCCACATTATTGAAAATAAATGAAAAGGGGAAGTGTTTTATCACCTTCATTGATATCATGGGTATAATAGAAGGTTCTTTAAGGTAGATTTAATCCCCCCATTACTCTCCTAAATTTTTGAAATCATCTTCTCCACTTTTGTTCTCTACTTGCTTTATTTCCTATCGTGTTATGAGAATCAATCACTTTCACCTGAAATAAGGGGGTACCATATTTTTATTTTCATAATGAAAAACCGAGATTTACCCTAAATCTACTTGGGCTATCCTTGTATAGAAAAAATATTATTCAAATAAAAATAATCATTATATTATTACCAAAATCTGATACCAACTCATACATTCACTTCTTATTGGCTAAACCAAAAAACTTATCATGAAATTTTTGAATATATACACAACTTGAAAAACTACATCAAAAAAATTAAATTGATAGTTTATTTTTCATGTATTTATATATATAATAACACCCTAATAATTAAACTCAGTAAAAACCAAAACATGGAAAGTGAAAATAATACTATATTTTTGGGTTTTTCAAGGGTTGTACAAAAATACATAATTAATAAAAAACAAAGAATATATAGAATCTTAATTTTATATCATATCCTTAAAAATTTATGCTCTCCAATAACCTTCATCATGGTATATCCTTCTCAAATAAATAATATCCATACATTTCAATACTGCTTTAGGACTGATACCAATTGTGAATTTAAAAATTATCTGTTTTGAGGAGATAAAAATTGCAATACACAATGATGGATGGATTTATTAATCTATAGAGATATCACATCATTAATCAAATCTCTTATTTTATTCTTCACCTTTAATTACCTTTCCAATAAAGAAAAACCACCAAAAATGAGAATAATTTGGGTCTACTTCCACTCTTTAATGTAAGAAATAGAGTTTATATGTATTTACTAACCTAGAATCTATCTTCCTTACATCTTAAATATGTATATAAATCTTAATTATACCCTAATTATTTATTTTTTAAAATATATTCACCACTGGGAAGAAATTATTTCTTCCATTATTCAATCATCTTCATAGATGGAATATTAATTTTTAACCTAAAAATAAAAATGAGTATAAATTTTTTTGAATGCGTCATCCTCTTAGCCCTTTCTAACAAGGAAAGCCATATTGTTAACCATTCCTTTTCCACCTAATCATTCGTCTCTTTATGTGTATGTGTAAGGACCCATCCATAAACCATACATAATGTTTAATTAAGTTAATAATTCACATTGAGGATCATTTTAGGTATCGATATTTTGGGAATTAGGTCATAAATTATATATACAACTTGAATATTACATGTAGACACTTCTACTCCATATCTATTTTTTCATAAAATAAAATCTCTTAAAAAAATAGATACATGTTTTGGTTTATGTTTTAAACAGCATGACTTTTCCGTGATCCTATCTTTAACCCTATTCCACTTTAAATCATGTGAAAAACATATCAAAAACTTTTTGTGATCATAAAAATCTCAGTAAGGGATACATAAAGAATGAAAACTATTAGTTTTAAAAACAACATGTAAACCATGAATACTTTTTCATAAAGTAATAATTTTCACCTTAAAGAAGTAGAAAAAACACTTCACTGAATATAATCACATTGCTTGCCATTTTTTGTTACCAAATGATTACCATAAAACCTATAGAAAGTAATATACAGAAAATAATTATAACGTGGGACATAAACATATTTAAATGAAAGAACAATACGGTCTACTTATACACATATCAGTAAATAGAATAGTTATATGACCGACAGTCATACCCAATGAATTTGAGGTTTAACGTAGCCACCCATCCTTCGTTTATCACGGAACCACCTATCATTTGGTTTATCGCATAACCACCTGTTAAATGTCCATGTACCATTATATAATCATAACACATAAAATATTACAAATATCAACATTTCATTAATAACATTTCATTTTCAATCACAAGAAATCCATTCATGATATTGAAATAAAAAATCCATTTCAAAAACTAATTGTAATATGAAAACACACAAAAAGTAAATAAGGGATTTTTCTTCCTTTTAAAAACATTAAGTCTTATAGATGAAACCAATTTACGATTATAGCTGCGGAGAGATCATTGTCACCGCATACATTAAAAACATGACTTTTATCATATAGTAAAACACTTTGTAGAAAAAAATTCCCTATAAATGAATGTAAAAGTAAAAGGGGTTTGTTATACACCGTATAAAATAAGGATATGTATATTATCAATATATACCCCAATGAAATGACATTGAGATGAAGTCCCTTACCTTGAGTCTAAAACATCACATATGTTCCTTTTTCTTCTTGAATAATAAACTAATGTTAATTTATACTTTATTAAGAAACATTTTCATGTTTATTATTCATTTTATATCAATTATTATATGTATATAACAATCATATAATTATTCAAGTTCATATCAGTCGTTTTGTCGATGCTCGGTACTTGAGTCAAAAATGACATTGTTATAATTAAAAATTATCCATGTGGTAAAATTATATTATATATAGAATTATATTAATGATTTAGATATCATATATATAATATATATATCTAGTATATATCTATTTAGAATATTCAATATCATTTGGTATAGAAATGAAATGCACTGTTCATGGAGATGGTAAGTCGTACGTATGCATGAACGCTACTTTCATTTCATTTACATATTTAATGGAATGAAAACTAAATGATACATAGGTATATTATAATTTGAGTATAAAATATATTTTATATATGTTACATAATTTCATTAATTTCATTCTTTATATGTTTCATTATAGCATGAATGAGTCATATCACTTTTAGGGGGCGGTAGTCTGCACTTCCCCAAATGAAATTATCGTATTTATACAACATGAAAAGCATAAAGGTATGTTTAAAATGAGAATTATAGAAAAATAGAGATAAAATAAATATCATATATATCATATATAATTACAATTACATCATATTTTCCACCATCATAGGTGTTAGGATAAGATTGAAAAATCGTCGTTTCGTGTGGCAGTAGTTCGCCATCCACAGAAACAGTATGTTCTATACCCATTAGACGGATGTGTGTTTAAGTGTAGTTTGAATAAGTATCATAAAAAAAGACTAGTATATTTATAATACTTTTTTATGTAAAATAATAATAATAAGAGCATAGGGAGTGGAGAAGGGAACATAATGGAAAGGAACTTGAGAGAAGACATTACCTCAAATCGGCTAACATTTTTTGATTTGAGCTGAAAGGATTTCTTGAATTTTCTTCTACCTAAGGGATAGATTATATGAGGAATAGATGAATGTCAGTATATTATTAGATTAGATTTTTAAAAATCCATGTGGATTTAGAGGTGTGAGTAATGGGTCAGAGGTAGTGTCCTTTTATAAGAGGGAGGAGGGGCACTTTAGGAATGTTTTGAAATATTATTTTATTATTAATTTATTTTCAAATTATAATAACATAAAAGCGATATATTTAGAACATAATATGATTATGGTTCTAAGTAATCTCATAAAATGGGCTTTAAAAAATTTATGTCATAAAATTAACCTTATCTTTTATCCTGAATCCTTAGTCAAATAAATTAACTCTTACTATGTATTTTTGTGTTTTCATAATATATGGTTACTATAGTTACTGTAAAATTCAAAGAGACCAAAAATGGATCTTTAATTACATTTTTAACATCATATATGTAATTTGGATGAATATTCTATTTTTATGAATATTATAACATTTAATAAAATATTAATTTATTTAAAAACTCATTTTTGTCGATTTTTAAACTATTTACATCATGACTTTTTGAAAATCCATAAAAACTTGATTAATTAGAAAAAAACATAATTAATTCAAATATAACAAGTTATAATCATCCATAAAATTATTTTATGGCATAAAAAGTTTCAAAATAAATTTATTTTAATATTTATAATCTCATTTATTTAAATCATTCATTAATAAGGTAATAACTACATCACCATTATGTCATAAATAAATTTATTTATTTAATCACTAAAATTTATAAATAAAATACCATGATGTAGGAAATATTTTTATCTTTATAATTAATATTTATAATCGAAGATACCACTTCTATTACCCCATATAAAAATTGTTTTTGTAAAAGATACATGTTTAGGTTATATTTTCTATAACATTAAATTAAAAATAATTAAATGCCATTTTCACACAAAAGTGGCTCCATGGGGTCCTAAAATCAACCCCAAAATTCCCATGGTAATACATATCTCTTTAAATATGATTAGGGCATGTGTTAGGGTAATTTAATTTTGTTATAATATTATTTTTTATCCTTATTTACCAGACATACCCTTTAACCATGGTAAATAAAATATTTAATGATGTTACTATTCATAATGTCAAAAAAATAAAAGGTAAATATTTAAAAAATTTGGACCTCATGAATGAAAATATGGAATCCATTTTTACAAATTCAAAATGTAGAAAGTTTAGAAATTAATTTAAAATTAATTCCCGTTGTCAAAACCAAAATGCATGTTTTTAAGAAGTAAAAACTACCAAAAGATATACAAGTGTTTATGTCCAATTTCATAGTAAAATTATTTATAGGGAACAAAATTGGATTAAATGATAAAAAAAATAATCCAATTACACTTTAAAACCAGTTAAAAATACAATCTAACTATATAAATAAATTATATGAAAAGGCAGTTTTCAATTAAAATGTGGTATTTTTCACTATTTATTAAAGAATGAAGTTTATTGGAAAAATACCAAAATTTCACCCAAAGTAAATATTTATGTTCCTCTTCTAAATAAAAATTTTATTTTTTCAAATAGAATATATAAAAGTGAAAAAAACTTGATTTAAAAAGTTTTCACCATCAAAAGGCAGTAATCAACATTTTAAAGAATATTAAAGTATTTCTTACTTAAAAAACAGATTCATTCTTCTTCTAAGCCTCTAAATTTTATTGGATAAATGTAAAAAAACATTTTAAAAACATGTGTAATCATATTTTAGTTATTTATGTTCATTCATGGCCATACAATGGCTATGCATTAACTACCATTTAATGTAATATTATGATTAATTTATTTTTCTATATAACTCAAAGTTGTGTGAAACGTAAGATTTTGAGAAAACTCGTTGTTTCATGTTGAGTATGCTATAGAAAAAACTGTCCTATTTAACATATATTTAATACATTATTCACAAATATTAATATAAATGAAAAAAATATTATTATATAAATAATTGGGTCATTACATCCTTCCCCCCTTTTGGAATTTGTGTCCTTGAAATTTTAAAATTGGGCTTGGAAACTTCATTGAGAGTCCCACATCGTAAAAGGAGTCAATAAAACTATCACTTTAAATTAAATAAATTTAATCACAAAGGTCACCCAGGATTACCCATAATAGGGTTCCATGTAAGAAAACATGGATATGGAAGAGAAAACAAACCATCATGTTCTGATAGAGAGTGATAGAAAACATTATTAGGATAAATTTAACTACAAAAAACCATAAACTTGTGATGGGTTAAATGATATTTGATTACTTGGTAGGAATATTAAATGGAAAACATTTTTGTTTTAAGTTCCTTTTCATAATGGTGAGAAATTTATTTATGATCATGACTAGGAACATAAATAAACTTACATACTTGTCACGTAGACTTTCATTCATTTCTAAATTTCTACCACAAAATCATATTTTATCCAAATGATTAGTATTCAAGATGACTTCATCACATCAAAAGAACTAGAATAAACTTCAATAGAATCACATTATCCAGAAAAGATGAACTATATATTTCCCCTATAATTAGAAATTATCCAACACCAAAATGGTTAGTACGATATCACATAATCCCCAAACGGATAATCTTTTATAAAAATAAATAATACTCTTAATATAAAAAATTAAAAAAGAAGTAATCAATGTTCAACAAAGACCATTCAATACACAATTATCCTCAAAGTTATTCAACATAATCCAAACTAAGATTGAAACCCAAAAACCATAAGAGTTTAATCACATAGTCTTTTATAGTAAATATAAACATATATCTCCAAATAACATCGAATACTCTAAAAGTTTTATACCGATGTGTAATTAACCTAATCACATATTCTCAGTAATTGGTTACTCATTTCCATAAATAACCAAAATCACCGTATGTCCATAATAAAAACATAGTTTCTTCAAAAATAAAATATTAACAACTACTCCACCAATAAAATCCCATATTATTCTATTTGAATTAGGATATAGTGTTTCCAAAAGAGAGAACATCTTCCAAAATATCCTTTATAACTTAATCACCAAATCATTTTACTATACTAAGGATAACCATTTGATGAAACATAAGTTCTCAAAAATAAACTTATTCTTGATCCATAAAATCATTTAAATAAAATGAATTAGTCATATAAATCAGAGACTTCATGTAGTCGAGTGGTAGATGATAAATCCTAGCCGCACATTGGTTATGGGTTCAATTATAGAAGCTTTTTCTAATTTAATGGTTTGTCACATGGTCTATGGGTTGCCCTTTTTCAAAAATCGTATAATTATAAAAACATTAAAAAATGAGATAAAATACTTAAAAGTATCCATAACATATTTTAACCTCAATGGTTATTTCATAACTCACTATTTGCATCCCAAAAACTAATAACCCATAATTTCCCCAAAAACAAAAGATCACATGAACCCCTAAGGTTATCCATTATGTCCACACGAGAAAATATAATTCTTCCATGAATAAAATTTTCACATATCAATATTCAGGGTCACACATAGTAGATAAAGTCTTCAAAAGTAATCTTATCATTAATACATTTAAACATAACAACATCCATAGATCCAACATAACTCTTCAATTCCTATCCATCTTAATCATCAATCATTATTCATCATCCTTTTTTCATGTTTTTCTATATAATTCTTGTATACTTCTTTAATTTTATAAGTCATTTTCAGTTTCCCCATAATCAATTTGAATGGAATTTGGAATTGTTAAACATATATTTGTATGATCCTGTTTATCCAATTACCAAACCTTCTTCCTAGGACATCTATTTTTATAATAACCATGCACACCACATTTAAAAAATTCAATTGGTCCTTCAAAAATAACTTCTTTCCCTTTCTTGTAGTCAACTGGATGCTTCCTTTTTCCATAGAAGGTTATTACTTTATGACATTCATTAAAACATCTGAAATATCTTCTCTTCCCTTAAGAAGCATTTTCTTAAGTGTTTCTTTCCACATCCTTGACACATAGGTTTTTGAATATACATACATTTATTATTATTACATAAACTTCCATTGTGATTATTTTCTCACATATATGATGCCTTAGAAAAATCACCAAGCATCAATTTGTCCATCATGACTCCAGATAGTTGGATAAGAATAACCAAAAGAGTTCTCATTATATCTCCGATTTCATTTGGTTTCTTATTCAGAAAGGAACCACAGTTTCCTTCACATTCATGTTTAATTTGGTTCCTTCTAGATCCATCCATTTACTAAAACCAAAAATGATAGTGTTTGTATATTAGTAAAATCATCATATAATATCTTAGGTGGAGGGTAAACACTAATATATACTTATTCATGTTATCTGAAACTCATTCTATTTACCTAAAATAACTATGAATATTTCTAATATACTAACCATTATGGATATGTCACTTATGCTTAAATAACTCCCTAACATCTAATTTTATCTAAACTGACCTCTCGTACAAATAGTAAGGACCCGACAGTAAACATTACATAATCTTGATTTAAGTTAATAATTCACATTGAGGATATTTTCAGGTTTATATATTTAGGGAATCTGGTCATAACATATACATACAACTTGAATATTACATATAGACACTTCTATATAGTATCCATTTTTATATAAAACAAAAACTCTTAAAAATAAAACATGTTTAGTTGTATGTTTTAAACAGAATGAATTTTACTTGATCCCATCCTTAACCCTATTCCACTTTAAGTCCTATGAAAAACATTTCAAAATCATGGGATAAGAAAAAATATCAATAAAGATACATAAAGAAGGAAAATTTTCAGTTTTCAAAACAACATGTAAACCATTAATTGTTTATCATAAATTAATACTTTTCACCTTAAAGAATTATCAAAAACACTTCACTAAATACAAGCTCACTGCTTATACTTTTTTGTAACAAAAATATTACTATAAAACACATAGAAAGAAACATATATCATATAAAGGTAACTTGGTAGAAAAACATACTTAAATGAAATAACCACATGATCGAATTCCACACATATCACTAAATGGAATACCAATATAGCCGACATCCATACCCAATGAATTGAAGGTTATAAAGTAACCACACATCCATGGTTTATCACAGAACCACCCGTCATTTGGTTTATCACATAACTACAAGTCAAATGTCCAAGTACCATTATATAATCATAACACATAAAATATTGCACATATCAACATTTCACTAATAACATTACATTTTCAATCAGAAGAAATAATTTCAAGATATTGAAATAACAAATCCATATCAAAAACCATTTTCAATATGAAAAAACTCAAAAGGGAATAAGGTATTTATTTTCCTTTTAAAAACATTAAGTCTTATAAAGGAATCCAAACAATGATTACAGTGATGGTGAGGTCATTGTCACCGAATACATTAAAAATATTCCTTTTGTAGTTTAGTAAAGCACTTCATTAAAAAAAATATTCCCTTTGAATGAAAGTATAATTCAAAGGGGTTTATTATACATCATATAAAATAAGGAGTTGTATATTATCAAAATATGCCTCAATGAATGGAGATTGAGACGAATTCCCTTACCTTCAGTCTGAATCATTATGTACGTTCCTTCTTATTTTTGGATGATAAACATAAGTTAATTTATACTTTATTAAGAACCTTTTTCAATTTTATTATTCCTTTTATTCCACTCATTTCCTTGCTACAACAATCATATAATTATTCAGGTTCCAATCAGTCATTTTTTCAATGCTCAGTACCTGAGTCAAAAATGAACTTGATATAATAATAAATTGTCTATGTGGAAAAAAAATTATCTCCTGAATAATATTCATGATTTGGATAATTTTTATATTATATATATCTATTATATATGAATTTATAATAGTCCATAAAATTTGGATATAAGAAATAAAATTCATCATTCATGGAGACAGTGAGTCGTACGTATGCATAAACACTATTTTCATTCCTTTTTCATATTAAAATGAATGAAAAATAAATGATATATAGTTATATTATAGTTACAATATAATATATATTTTATATTTTTTACATAATCTCATTAATTCCATCCTTTATATGTTCCATGTATACCATTAATAATTCATATCACTTTGAGGGGGTGGTAGTCCGCACTTCCTCAAATAACATTATCCTATTTATACAACATGAAAATCATAACTGTATGTTATAAATGTTAATTTCATAAGTATATAAATATAATAAATATCATACGTTATTATAGTTCTATCATTATGGCCACCATGAGAGGTGGTAAGAAAATATTGAACAATCATCGTTTCATGAGGCAGTAGTTCGCCATCCACAGAAACATTATGTTCTATACCTGTTAGATGGATGTGTGTGTAAGTGTAGTTTGAATAATTATAACAAGAAACTTAGTATATTTAGGATACTAGTGTTTCTATGTAAACAAAGAATAATAATATCATAGGTAGTGGAGAAGGAAAAATAATGGAAAGGAACTCGAGAGAAGACATTACCTCAAATTGGGTAACTTCTTTTGATTTGAGCCAAGGGGATTTCTTGAATTGCCATATTCCAAGGGTAAGGATTCAAGGATAAATATATAAATTTTATGTGATTATTTTAGAATATTTTTAATGATCCAAGGGGATTGAGAGGTGTGATTAATGGGTTATATGTGGTTTCCTTTTATAAGAGGGAGGAGGGGCACTTTAGGAAAGTTTGGAAATATTATTTTATTATTAATTGATTTTCAAATTATAATTGTACCAAAGTGATATATTTCGAAAATAAGATGGGGATGGGTCTAAATACTCTTGTCTAATGGGTTTTAGATGAGTTTATGTCAGAAAATAATCCTTATCTTTTAGCTTTAACCCTTAGTTAAATAAATTAACTCTTACCTTGTCTTCTTGTATTTTCATAATATATGGTTACTATAGTTAATATAAAATTACAAGAGACCAAAAATGGATCATTTATGAAATTTTTAACATCATATATGTCAGTTGGACAAATATTATTTTTTAGGACTATTATATAATTCAATAAAATATTAATTTATTTAAAAACTCATTTATGTCAATTTTTATGCTATTCATATCATGAATTTTTAAAAATTTATTAGAACTTCATTAATTCAAAATAACTTCATTTATTAAAATTTAAAAAGTCTTAACATCAATAAAATTCGTGGATGTCCTAAAAGTCTCAAAATAAATTTATTTTAAAATTTATAATCTCATTTATTTAAATAATTCATTAATAATGCAATCACTACATAACCATTGTGTCATAAATAAATTTATGTATTTAAAATCAAAAAATTATAAATATAATACCATGATGTATGAAATATTTTTAGCTTTATAACAATTATTTATAGTCAAAAAGGGCACTTAAATAATCTCATATAAAATTTTTTTTATTAAAAGAGACATGTTTAGGTTAGATTTTCCTCAACATTAAATTAAAAGTAATTAAATGTCATTCTCACACAAAAGTGGATCCATGGGGTCATAAAATTTAACCAAGGATGTCCATAGTCATAAATATCTCATAAAATAGGATTAGGACACATGTTAAGGTAATTTAATATTATTATAATATTATTTTTTAGTTACATTTACCAGATTTACCCTTTAACCATAGTAAATAAAATATTTACTGTAGTTACTATTCATAATGAATAAAAATCAAAGGTACCTATTTACACAATTTGGGACTCCTGATTAAAAATATGGAATCCATTTTTCGAAATTAAAATAACAGAAATTGAATAATTTAATTTAAAATTAATTCTCGTTGTCAAAACCGAAAAGTGTGTTTTTAAAAAGTAAAAACTATCAAAAAATTGACTTATTTTTACGTCCAATTTCAATGTTAAATTACTTATAATGACCAAAATTGGGTAAAATGATAACAATATAATCCAATTACATATAAAAACCAGTTAAAATTGCAATATAACTATATAAAAAATTATTTGAAAAGGAAGTTTTGAATTAAAATGCTGTATTTTTCACTACTCGTTAAAAATGAAGTTTATTATAAAAACACCAAAATTTCATCCAAAGTAAATATTGATGTTTCTATTTTAAAAAATAATTTTATTTTTTCAAATAAAACATATAAAAGTGAAAAAAACAATATTTTGAAAAGGTTCACCATCAAAAGGAAGTAAATCGATGTTTTAAGGAATATTAAAGGATTTCATTCTTTAAAACAGATTCATTCTTATTCTAAGCCTCTAAAATTTATTGGATAAAAATAAAACACATTAAGAATCATGTGTAATAATAATTTAGTTAGTTATGTTCATTCTCGATAATACAATGGCTATGCATTAACTACCATTTAAAATAATAATATTTTTATTTTATTTTTCGATATAACTCAAAGTTGTGTACAACATAAGATTCTAAGAAAACTAGTTGTTGCGTATTGAGTATTATATTGTAAAAAGTGTAATATTTAACATAAAATTAATATCATATTCATAAATATTAATATAAATGAAAAATTATTATTATATAAATACCAGGGACGTTACAGTAGATTTCTTCTTTATAAAAGAAATATTATAAATCAATTGTTCTTTCCTTTCCTTCTTCAATGGAACATATTGTTAAGGATAAAATGTCATTGTAATGGACCGGACCTCTCCGGCCCATTCCTTTGTCAAAAAGAAGGTCAAGAAGTGTTCTGGAGGGTAAAATGGACTTTTCCCACAATTTCTAGAATTTTGAAACTACACGTCGTGTGGTTTGAGTACACGTCGTGTAACCCCTTTCCAGGTATACCACATGTTGCAGGTCTTGTCCTCGCTATGTGAAATGATGGGTGCATGTCGTGTGTCCAGTTCTACATGCAGTGTAGTCCCTCCCTACGTGCGTGTTACCAGTCAACGGCCGTGTACCGTGTTGGAGCCGTGTCCTTACTATGTGCAATAAATGAGTACACGCCGTGTGTCTAAACTACATGTTGTGTAGTCCTTCCCCCCGTATGCGTTACCCTCAAACCGTGTGTTGACCATTCAACAACCGCAGAGCCGTGTTGGAAGCCGCGTGGAGACCGTGTAAAATAACCGAGTACACGTCGTGTACCATAAAGTACATGCTGTGTAATTTTCCTTTTCTCTCCTATAAAAGGAGGGGTCCCCTCCTCCTTTTCAACTCACTCCTCTCCTCCCCATTCCTCTTAGCAGAGCTCTCCGAAGAAACTCGAAGGCTCCTTTTCTTCCATAACTTCTTCGTCTGAGCTCTGATTTACGATCCATCAGGGGCCACAGGATCGTAACGATAAGTCGGAACTTCCGAGCCTAGGTTTGTTGTAATCCCTTCGGCTTTTCCTTTCCAACTTCCACCCGAGGAGGTTTTTTCGTGACCGACAGAAGTGACGGACACCAACGGACGTCTTCTAAGGTTGATATGAGAGAGCACTATGACCAGAACCTGTTGAGGTAGGAATCTTACCTTCGTCTCTCTAATTTGTGCATCATGCGGGGTGGGTAACCGCTTGTTTTCATGAGAGGCAATTGAACCAATAAATAAAGATAATAACTTGTTAAAAAACAGGGTTGGGAAGTTTGTGATTGCTGTTACTTTATATCATGTGATATTATGTTGTGAATTGAATGATCTTCTGCCTACTAAAAATAACGGTCGTTAGGGGCCTTTTCTTGCGCAATTAAATGTTCCCCTATCTTTCTAGACCGTTTTTGTGGATGGAACTTTGTGGAATGTGGAATTTGGTTAATCACATAAAGTTGGCTGTTTAAAAATCTAGAACCCTTATGTGATCACCCTGGTTAAACAAAAAGAGAATAATGAACATGTGGGTGTTGTCTTAGATATGTGGCATGTGATGGGGGTGTTTTGTGGGTTGTTGGGGATAGGGTGAGCAGTGGGGCTGCGGTTGGCTTGGTTGTGGGTTGGTGTAAATTCTATGTTGGTGATGGGCAGCGGGGTTGCGATAAGTGGTGTTAAAGGGATAATGATATACGGGTTTCGGTGCGGTTGTGGTTATGGTGGATGGCAGTGGAGCTGCGGGGATGGGTTGAATGTGAACGGACTATGGATTGTGAATGATAAGTTAAATGTGAAAGATTTAATGAATGGTGGGGCTGGGTAACGGAACGAAATTAATAATCAATGGGGTTGTTTGGTTAATAAGAAGGACTTAGTTGTGTTTCTTGTGTTTTCCTAACTTGATTTGTGGATGGCATGGATATTTTTTATGAACGATTGATGTGGTTAGTTGTGGATAGTTTCCCAGAAGTTAAGGTACTAAATAAACTACTTCTGCTGAAACGTGAAAACCTAAATGGGGTTGGGGTTGTTTGTTGTATGCATGCTTCGTAGTAGCAGTGCCGAGGCACGTTCTCAGTTTCTCTGTTTAGAAGCCATAGGTTGGGCTGTGTGGTTGGTATATATATATATCTGTATCTTTTGTGTTTTATCGCACCCCACCCATGTTGAGCACTTAGTGTCGAACACTCCAATTTCATGGGAGAGGGTGTTTTTCCCTTAGTTACTTGCTCCTTCCTGCTCCTCCCCTAGACTGTGATGGCTTGAGGTGACCTTACACCTAAGACACTTCGAGTAGGTTTCAATTGGGGTGGCTTTAGCCCAAGACTCTTCGGGTAGGTTCTACTTTTTCCCAACAATCTTCGGGATGAGGCCCAGGTGTGTGCGGGAGGAATACGTGGTTGTGAGGCCCAGGTGTGTGCGGGCGGGATACATGGTTGTGAGTCCCAGGTGTGTGTGGGCGGTATACATGGTTGTGAGGCCCAGGTGTGTGTGGGAGGGATACGTGGTAGTGAGGCCCAGGTGTGTGCGGGCGGGGAGAGTGTGGCAGCATCAGGACGTTCGCCATTAGGAAGAGCAGCTAACGAAACCGAAATGGTGCACAGTACCCAATACTCTTGTTTCTTATATACTACTACCTGTTGTGCTTGTGTTTTGGTGAGTGTGGCTGGTGAGGTTGGTTGGATAGAATTCCTTGCTAGGTTTCTTCTGTTGTTCTCACGGGACATTAGGATGTCTCCCCACTTGTGCATGAGAGCTTTAGGTTTCCCTACTGAGTATACTTGTATTCTCACCCTACGTTTACTTTCAGGTTTCCAGGAGGACTACAAGGGTCGTGTCAGACCCTTCTAGTCGGACAGTTGGAGTTGTTGTTGTTTTTTTACTCTTGTTTTCTTTTGGTATTGTTCTTGGATATTTCTTGTAATTGCACCTTGTTATAAAATTGTTTAAACATGCATGTGGGCTTGGTTTGGGTTTATTTATATACACTTGTTCTTTTTCTATATTGGTGGTTGACTTGTCCTATTTCCCGATCCTAAATAATAAAAAGGGTAATGCCTCCCATATTTTTGAAAACTCATACCCTTGGTGGTAGTCGCCACCCTGGGGTCTATTGGAGGTGGCACTCAGGGGGTCATTATCTCCCTTTCACCATTGCCAGCTCAGGAGGGGCATCTTTGGTGGGAGGGGGTCGTGACAGAATGGTATCAAAGGTGATGGTTGAGAGATAGGATGAAGTCTAGAGTTAGGCACAGTGAGGATTGCGTGGGATGGTAGGGTAACAATGTTTGTCAATCTTGGTGCGTGACATAGGCCAGGGAAGACCAGCTAGGACACGGGATTTTAGGGCCCCCCGTGATCCGATGCAAGGACTCTGAGCCTACCAAACGACCAAGTGAGACTACATTGATTTCAGGGTAGAGACCCTAGGGGAGGTACATGCATTATCATGATTGTGGTTTACTTGATTTGGGTGTTCTGGGAAAGAAATTGAAATAAAACGTTAAAATAAAACCTTGAGAAATTTCCTTACTATGTGGGCTTAGGTGATCTTTGTTTACCGTACTGCTATGGCACCTGGACGTCATCCCCGGGTGGCTCAGACGGGCGAGGCCCAGCAGATTCAGGCGGTCGATCAGCTGAGGATTGACCGAGAGGAGGAAGATAGCCAGTGGCAGAAGACTCTATGTTCTTTCCAGCGACAGACCCTCAAGAAGTACGAGGGTAGTACTTAAGATACGTAGACGGAGGGGTTGCTCGAGGATCTAGGGATTGCTTTTACCTTGATTCGTGCTCCGAGGGAGTATTGGGTTCCCCTACCGGTCAGTCAGCTGAGAGGTGCGGCGCGACAGTGGTGGACACTCTACCTCGGAGAGAGGATAGAGGCAGAGGTTCCATGGGCTGACTTTGAGAAGCAATTTCGAGAGGAATTCCTTTCTTCCATGATCAAGGCGGAGAAGCGGAAGGAGTTACTCTCCCTTTAGAAGGGGAGTATGTCAGTAAGAGAGCTGGGGATCAAGTTCAAGGATCTCCTGCGCTTTGCTCTGGATCTCTTTTCGGATGAGGAGTCTCGGGCGAGATGTTTGGAGGAGGTGCTTTATCCTTCGCTCCAGTATGTTGTCAACCCATTCACCCTTCCGATGTAATTGGCGGTACAGAAGAAGGCAGAGGTTGTAGAGAGGATGCACTCGCTGGGAGGTTCACCCCAAGAGGGGATCCATCTGGGCTCGAAGAAGGGGAAAGCAGTCAGCAACAGGTCTCCTGCGACGGGACCTTCTAGGTTCAGGCTAGTGGGGAGCAGGCCCCAGTAGTTCCAGTTTAGATCTTCGGGTCCTCTTCCCTTTTTCACAAGCCCAAGACCAAGGTGTTTTTCTTGGGGAGATTTCGGGAATGTTCAGAGTCAGTGCCCGACCCGAGCTCAGTACGGTGGAGGTGGGAAGGTTCAGCGCCCACCTCAGCAGGACCAGTTGCCAGCGGGGCCCTTCCAACAGCAGCAAGACCATGCTCCTCTGAGGGAAGACTTTGCAATAGGAGGCCGACCTCAAGGTGCTCCTCAGGGACCTCGACTAGGGCCTGGTCGGGGAGGTGGACGACATCAGAGAGGCAGAGGAGCTGGGCGTGGACAGTTGCACGCAGTAGAGTTGACAGCTGCAGCAGGACCAGAGGTGGTGCGAGGTACGATTTGTTTGTTCAGTACTCTTGTTTATTCTTTGTTTGATCAGGAGCCTCACACTCCTTTGTTGCAACTAGTCTAGCGCATGCTTTGGGACAAGACGTAGAGAGACTTTCCATACCATTGGTGCTGAGTACACCAGATGGAGGCCAGAGTAGCGTATCTTGTGTTTTCTGAGGATGTGGGCTGACGATGGGACCACATCGATCTAGTGGGGACCTTATTCTGTTACAGATGCATCCATACGATGTCATCCTAGGCATCTACTGGTTGTTTTCTGTTAGTTCCGTTGTCGACTGCTTCCGGAGAAGAGTCATGTTCTCCAACATAGATGGGCAGCACGTATCTTTTGTTGGTGGGAGGAGTTATCAGGTGGGAAGCCGGCATGTGAAGCCTCTCCTTTCCTTCTTAGGCGGGTAATCAGTGGTTTCAGCTAATACAGAGATGATGGATGTCCCAGAGGTTGTTGGGGAGTTCCTCGATGTTTTTCCTGAGGAGGTTGTGACTCTACCCCCCCCCCCCCCGATGTGACGTTGAGTTCGGGATAGACTTACAACCCGGTGCCCGTCCGATTTTGATGGCCCCTTATCGAATGTCACCTTCGGAGTTGCGGGAGTTGCGGATTCAGATTGATGATCTGATGGAGAAAGGTTTTTTTCGACCCAGCGTATCTCCATGGGGTTCTCCAGTTTTGTTCGTGAAGAAGCCATATGGTGGTCTCCGGATATGCATAGACTACCGAAGGTTGAACCAGGTAACGATCAAGAACCGCTATCCCCTCCCAAGGATAGATGATCTCTTCGACCAACTGAGGGGAGCATGTTGGTTTTCCAAGATTGATCTACGATCTGGATATCATCAGTTGAGGGTAAAAGACAGTGACATCTTGAAGATGGATTTTAGGTGCAGGTATGGGCACTTCGAGTTTTTGGTGATGCCGTTTGGATTTACGAATGCACCGACTGTGTTCATGGGACTTATGAACTTTGTCTTCCGGGAGTTTTTGGACCGGTTCGTCATTGTGTTTATCGATGACATCCTGATCTACTCAAGGTCAGAGGAGGATCACGTTGAGAATCTCAGGGCAGTCTTGGAAGTCCTTTGACACGACCATCTTTATAGGAAATTGTCTAATTGTATGTTCTTGACGCAATAAGTACACTTTCTTGGGCATGTAGTGTCTCAGCATGGAGTGTCTGTAGACCTGTCGAAGGTGGAGGCAGTTGTTTCTTGGGAAGCACCCAAGAGCGTGGCAGAAGTTCGTAGTTTCT
This sequence comes from Viscum album, assembly GCA_963277665.1. Classification (NCBI taxonomy): domain Eukaryota; kingdom Viridiplantae; phylum Streptophyta; class Magnoliopsida; order Santalales; family Viscaceae; genus Viscum; species Viscum album. Next base: position 1,138,908,754 of record OY728159.1, on the reverse strand, counting down.
TGGGGTTAGCAGGTTACTATCGAAGGTTTGTTTCGGACTTCTCTCGAGTTGCTGCTCCATTGACAGCTGTGACTAGGAAGAACCAGGTCTTCCTATGGAGCGAGCAATTTCAGAAGGCTTTCGACTAACTGAAGGAGAAGTTGGTCAGTGCTCCTGTACTCAGGTTTCCAGAGTAAGGGTTATTGTATGAGGTGTTTTGTGATTCTTCTGGCCTTGGTCTGGGGTGTGTGCTGATGCAGAAGAAGGTAGTGATATGTTATGGTTCTAGGAAGTTATTCCCTCACGAGCGTAACTATACCACCCATGACCTAGAGCCTGCAGTAGTAGTGTTCTCATTGAAGTTGTGGTGACATTACCTCTTTGGGGAGCGCTTTGTGGTCTTCTCAAATCACAAGAGCATGCGTTATATCTTCTCCTAGCATGACTTGAACTTACGGCATCAGATATGGGTCGAGTTTCTCCAAGACTTTGACTTTGAGATCTCTTACACTGAAGGTAAGGGCAACGTTGTGGATGATGCCCTAAGAAGGAAGTCGCATCAGGAAGTAGTTCAGGAATCCACTGATGCTTGGAATCCGATGGGAGAGTTGGCTTCCTTGAACTTGGATGCCAGGGTAGAAGGTGTTAGAGGATGTTTGTTTCAGATGACGGTGCATTCCTCCTTGTTGAAGTAGGTGGAAGAGTCTCAGTGGGGGGACTCCAAGGCGGAAGTGATGTGGGATCATGTCGATCAGGGGAATGCTCCAGAAGGATGGTCAGAGGACAGCTTACATCGGATTCTTTTCCATGGAAGGTTGTTTGTCCTGGAGACAATGCATGAGGGAGTTCTCCGTGAGTTCCATAGCTCAGCCTTGGTGGTACATCCAGGAGTTTCAAAAATGCAACAAGGCCTGAGGGAACAGTTTTGGTGGCCCAGGGTGAAATGGGAAGTGGCAGAGTTTGTGGCTAAATGCCTAGTGAGTCAGAAAGTTAAGGTTTAACGTCATGTTCCCAATGGTTTGTAGCACCCTTTAGATGTCCCTAAGTGTAAGTGGGATGACATCTCAATGGACTTCATCACAGGACTACCCAGAGCTCAGGGTGGTTATGATTCTATCTGGGTGGTGGTGGATCGATTGACGAAATCAGATCACTTCTTATCAATTAAGGAGTCAGTCCGGGTGAGTACCTTAGCCCAGAGGTATGTAGACGAGGTTGTGTGGTTGAATGGAGTCCCAAAGACTATTATCTCATATCAGGATACTCGGTTTACCTCACGAGTTTGGAAGGGGTTACAGCATGCTTTTGGCACCCAGCTACGCCTTAGCATAGCTTTCCACCCCCTGACCGATGGGCAGACGGAGCGGACTATCCAGACATTGGAGGACATGCTGCGAGCATGCGTTCTGGATTTCGGAGTATCATGGGTACGACACTTTCCTTTAGTAGAGTTTGCATACAACAACAGCTTCCACTCTACTATTGTCATGGCACCATTTGAGGCTTTGTATGGAATACCATGTTGTTCACCCATTTGTCGGGCAGAGGTTGGTGAGACAGGTTCTCTTGGGCCAGAGGTAGTGAAGAGCACCACAGAGAAAGTCCATCTTGTACGTGAGAGGATGAAAGCGGCTCAGGACCGACAGAAGTCCTATGTTGATCGTCAGAGGAGGCCCTTGGAGTTCTATGTGGGAGATCATGTGTTCTTGAAGGTTTCCCCTCGACGGGGGAATCTGAGGTTTGGGAAAGGGATAAACCTCTCACTTAGGTTCATCGGACCTTTTGAGGTGCTGAGGCGAGTCGGCAAGGTGGCGTATCAGCAGGCCCTTCCACCTCACTTGGAGAAAGTTCATGATGTCTTCCATGTCTCTCGGCATTTTCTGTACTTAGACGAAGACTCCCATGTTTTCGACTAGGAGAGTTAGATATGGGAGACAATGTGACCTTCGAGGAACTACCAATTAAGATCGAGGATCATAAAGAGAAGGTGCTTCGTGGACGAACCATTCCATTGGTTCGTGTGTTGTGGAGGCATGGCGGCCTCGAGGAGAGAACTTGGGAGCGGGAGACCCAGATGGACGTTCAGTACCCAGAGTTGATTTGACTTTTTTTTCCCTTGTTCTTCTGAGATTTTTGTTGATGTTATACTCTATACCTTTGATATATGTAATACTTGGCTTGTCGGTTGTGAGATCTTTTCTTTCCTTGTTCCCTGGTAATGTGTGACATGTCGGGATATGTGGGGAAAGCGAAAAACCTGACCCTTAATCGAGACACATTAATGCGGATGCGATTGAACCCATGCGGGCGACTCAGTGCCACCTAAAGCGGATAATATCTCGACATAGGAGAAGGAATTTCCCAAAACCATGTGTTTAGGTAGTGTGTTTGTTGTGTGGTGTTGGGGGGTAATACGTGTTGAAAAAAATACTAATGTATGAAAGTGGGAAGACCCAATTCTTAATCGAGATGCATTAATGAGGATGTGATTGAACCCGTGCAGGCGAGTCGGTGCCGCCTAAAGCGGATAATAACTCGACATAGGAGAAGGAATTCCTAACACATATGATTAGGGTTGTTGGTTGGGTTCTTGTAATAACAAGAACCCTAAGAGGTATCTTGTTGGGTTTCCTCTAGGTTGGTTTTTGAATTCTCGGGGATGAGAATGTTTTAAGAGGTATCTAATGTAATGGCTTGGACCTCTCCGGCCCATTCCTTTGTCAAAAAGAAGGTCAAGAAGTGTTCTGTAGGGTAAAATGGACTTTTCCCATAGTTTCCAGAATTTTGAAACTACACGTCGTGTAGTTTGAGTACACGTCGTGTACCCCCTTTCCGGGTATACCCTGTGTTGCAGGCCGTGTCCTCACTGTGTGAAATGATGGGTGCATGCCGTGTGTCCAGTTCTACACGCCGTGTAGTCCTTCCCTGCATACACGTTACCAGTCAATGGTTGTGTTCCATGTTGGAGCTGTGTCCTTGCCATGTGCAATAAATGAGTACACTCTGTGTGTCTAAACTACACTCCATGTAGTCCTTCCCCGTGTATGTGTTACCCTCAAACCGTGTGTTGACCAGTCAAAGACCGCGGAGCAGTGTTGGAAGCCGTGTGTACACCCTGTAATATAAACGAGTACACTCTGTGTACCATAAAGTACATGCCGTGTACTTTTCCTTTTCTCACCTATAAAAGGAGGAGTCCCCTCCTCCTTTTCAACTCACTCCTCTCCTCCCCATTCCTCTGAGCAAAGCTCTCCCAAGAGACTCGAAGGCTCCTTTTCTTCCATAACTTCTTCGTCTGAGCTCCGATTTACGATCCGTCAGCGGCCACGGGATAATAACGACAAGGTAGAACTTCCGAGCCTAGGTCTGTTGTCTTTCCATCGGCCTTTACTTTCCAACTTCCACCTGAGGAGGTTTTTCCGGGACCTGACAGAAGTGACGGACACCAACGGACGTCTTCTAAGGTTGATCCGGGGGAGCGTTGTGATCAGAACCTGTTGAGGTAGGGATCTTACCTTCGTATCTCTAATTTGTGCATCATGGGGGTGGGTAACCGCTTGTTTTCATGAGAACCAGCTGAACCATTAAATAAAGATAATAACTGGTTGAAGAATGGGGTCGGAAAGTTTGTGATTTCTGTTACTTTATATCATGTGATATTATGTTGTGAATTGAATGAGCTTCTGCCTTCTGAAAATCAGGGTCGTTGGGAGCCTTTTATTGTGCAATTAAATGTTTCCCTATCTTTCTATACCGTTTTTGTGGATGGAACTTTGTGGAATGTGGAATTTAGTTAATCATGTAAATTTGGCAATTTAAAAATCTGTAACCCTTGTGTGATCACCCCAGTTAAACAAAAACGAAATAATGAGCATGTGGGTGTTGGCTTGGATACGTGGCATGTGATGGGGGTGTTTTGTGGGTTGTTGTGGATAGGGTGAGCAGTGGGGCTGAAGTTTTCTTGGTTGTGGGTTGGTGTAAATGCTATGTTGGTGACGGGCAGCGGGGCTGCGATAAGTGGTGTTAAAGGTATAATGATGTACGGGTTTCGGTGCTATTGTAGTTATGGTGGATGGAAACGGGGCTGTGGGGATGGGTTGAATGTGAACGTACTTTGGGTTGTGAATGATAAATAAAAAGTGAAAGAGTTAATGAATGGTGGGGCTTGGTAACGGAACGAAATTAATAAACAATGGGGTTGGTTGTATAATAAGGACTTGGTTGTGTTGCTTGTTTTTTCCTAACTTGATTTGTGGATGGAAGGGATATGTTTTACGAATGATTGATGTGGTTGGTTGTGGATAGTTGCCCAGTAGTTATGGTACTAAATAAACTACTTCTACTGAAACGCGAAAACCTAAATGGGGTTGGGGTTGTTTGTTGTATGCATGCTTCATAGTAGCAGTGCTGAGGCACGTGCTCAGTTTCTCTATTTAGAAGCCATAGGTTGGGCTGTGTGGTTGGTATATATATATATCTGTATCTTTTCTGTTTTATCGCACCCCACCCATGTTGAGCACTTAGTGCCGAACACTCCCATTTCATGGGAGAGGGTGTTTTCCCCTTAGTTACTAGATCCTTCATGCTCCTTCTCCCCTAGGCTGTGATGGATTGAGGCGACCATACACCTAAGACTCTTCTGGTAGGTTTTGATTGGGGTGGATTTAGCCCAAGACTCTTCAGACAGGTTCTACTTTTTTCCAACAATCTTCGGGATGAGGCCCAGGTGTGTGTGGGAGGAATACGTGGTTGTGAGGCCCAGGTGTGTGCGGGCGGGATACGTGGTTGTGAGGCCGATGTGTGTTCGGGTGGGAGACATGGTTGTGAGGCCCAGGTGTGTGCGGGCGGGATACGTGGTAGTGAGGCCCAGGTGTGTGCGGGTGGGGAGACTGTGGCAGTGTTAGGATGTTTGTCATTAGGAAGAGCAGCTAACTAAAGGGAAATGGTGCAGGGTACCCAATACTCTTGTTTCTTATATACTACTACCTGTTGTGCTTGTGTTTTGGTGAGTGTGGCTGGTGAGGTTGGTTGGATAGAATTCCATGATAGGTTTCTTCTGTTGTTCTCACGAGACATTAGGATGTCTCCTCAGTTGTGCACGAGAGCTCTAGGTTTCCCTACTGTGTATACTTGTATGCTCACCCTATGTTTACTTTCAGGTTTCCAGGAGGACTACCAGGGCCGTGCGGGACCCTACAAGTCAGACAGTTGGAGTTGTTACTGTTGTTGTACTCTTGTTTTCTTTTGGTATTGTTCTTTGAGCTTTCTTGTACTTTCACCTGATTATAAAATTGTATAAACATTCATGTGGGCTTGGTTTGGGTTTATTTCTATACACTTGTACTTTTTCCTTTTTGGTGGTTGACTTTTCCTATTTCCCGATCGTAAATAATAAAAAGGGTAATGCCTCCCATATTTGTGAAAACTCATACCCTTGGTGCTAGTCACCACCCCGGGGCCTACTGGAGGCGTGACTCGGGGGTCATTATCTCCCTTTCACCATTTCCAGCTCAGGAGGGGCATCTTTGGTGGGAGGGGGTCGTGACAGTCATGAATTTTGTTTCTAAATTCCATAACATCCTAAAAACTCTACATTACGTTTTATTAGATTTTTATTTACCATTTAGGGTAGATTTTTAACTTCTTCAACTATAATTTCAAATACCCTACCAATCTTGATATCTCTTTAATGGATTGATTCCATATTAAATTTCATATTTATCCCTTTAATATTGATATTCATGAACATTTTTCAATGATTTATGATGTGTCCTATCCTACTATGATGGAAGAATATCCTCATAGTAGGTGTGACAAACATAATATCATTCTTTACTAACCTCATGTGATCATTTCCTTTAGATTTAATTTTTTTACAGCTCGAGGTAGACTAGTCTTAATTCATCACCTAATTCCTTTTATGTTGTGATATTATCTTCACCTTAGCAATAAAAGTTGTATTGGTTGGTTATATACTGACATTATTTATAACAATAAACATATTTATTTGTAACCATAGAAGTTATAATGAATTTCAAATATTTTTATGGTGGATATATTGTGCTTTTTATAAGAATATGTCTTCAATATTGTAAACTTCTTCTAGGTTTCAAATGTACTCCCACTGAATTTAGGCATTAATAAGTTTAATTAATAAAAATCTTATTCCAAAAATGAATATCCCCAATACCAATCCTCTAAAAAACTAACACCCACAATTCAATCTCTCTATTATTATTAGTAGTGTTATGTCTATATTTTACATCTTGTTTACCTTGTTATTTTTAGGTTGAAACCCATATCTTGTAAGAACTATTTATGGATCTACATTCCTTGTACCTTATAACATCCACATTTGATATATTGGTGGATTTTTTTTATCCTTCAATATTTTTCTAAATTTTTACTTTATTACTACTTTTTTTTCAATATTGAATCAATGAATATATATTTATCAAGAAAAATGGATACCTTCCTAAAATAGTATGTTAAGGATTGATCAAGAGATTATTATAAGCACTTACTTTCTCATTTTTTGAGACTTATATGAATTAAGACTCCTTTAAAATAAATGTGTGGTAGTATTTTCGCTTTGAGTGGATTTATAAAGATCTAAATGGGTGTTTTACATATTTTTCAACATTATATCGTGCTCTAGAAATTTTAGATTACGCATATACTTTTGGTATTTAAGTGATTTAGACCTTTCTTCACATTATTTCTTCATATTTAAAATTAGATCCTCATGTATCCTAATTTTCTCTTGAAAATAAATTACAATTTAATTTATCATATTTTCATTAATTCCTAACTAAGAATCTTTGACATTCATGGACACATTATATAATTTATCTAATTCATGGATCACTTATTTAAAAAATTATGGAATGCTAATTTTTTGAATAAAACCCTCTGAAATATTTGTTTAATCAAAGAATAAATTTCTTTGAAAAGTATTTAAAATTATTCATTAGTAACAAAAATATTTTTAGGAGTGTTACAACTACATATACTTATAATTAATCCATCATCCATGGAATAAAATTATTACTCTAGCTATGAATTTTCAACATTATGCCAACTGATGTTTGAAAATATGTTTGTAAAAATTTAATAGAAACATTATTAAAATGATATTTAATTTAATAATATAAATCATTAATTTATTCATTGAATTATTCTTCATCACATCTTGAGATAACTTCTTTTGAGATATCATTTTCAAAGAAAGTAAATAAAAATGTACCACTCAGATCACCTTTAGGTAGTGGTGATTCCTATTTCACTTTTTATTACTTCTTAGATTCTTGGATTTCATTTCATTTACTTCGTTAAATGTATTTTAGGAAATCTAAAAATTTTCAAAAGCAGGGATGAAAACAATTACTTATCTTAGGATATTCACTATGTTTTTCAAATCTAAAAATCGTATATACTTAGGTAAAACACCATGTTTAGATAAAAATTGCACTAATTAGTTGGAACCTTATGATATAAGGATACTTGTAAGGTCCTAGTGAATTGATACAAACAGTAGAGGGGGTGAATCAGTTTTGAATTAATATTTTACTAAATTCCAAATATTCATTTAATATTGTTAACCCATTTGGTATTTGAACCTATACCACCCGTTATGATATATATGGGTCTATTTATCATTACCAAATCACATGAACAACGTGAAATATCAGATTAAAAGTAAATTATAGAACGTTATATTTTTATAAGTTTGATACCTACTATGGGAAACATCCTAATTTTTTTGAATGGGTTTCATAAAATCACTAATTTTTTACTATAAATGTATCATCAAATAAAGTGGGTTTTGAACATATCATCTTAAACCAGGTTAAACATTTTACATAGATGATTTGTTACTATATAATACAAGTGAAGAGGTATTTATACTACATCATAGTGCCTTTTCTATCCCAAAATATTTTATAAACATCCTTCCAAACTTTTGAACTTGACATTGACTCTATATTTTATTTCAGGGAACCAATATAATCAGATCTCCTTCTCCTCAAAAAGAGTCTTTTTCAATGCATTTATATCTTCGAGAAAACTAATTCAAACTCAATCTATGATACATTTACAAGATATAAGTCCTTATGTAGAATCTACTGACTAGTCTTGTTAGTGTAGTGTTCAAGTTCTTCAATATCCAATAAAAGATCATTGACTCTCCAAGAAAATAAAACTATATCATCTCTTATTTTTAATCTTAAATTTTTCATCATCTTTTTCATCTTATTTTTAATCCTCTTTTTCATCTTCTTTTTATAACTTATATAATTGTGAGTATCATAATATTTGGCATGTAAACTAGTTTCTTCTTCTTCTTCTTCATAGGTTTTGACACATTGTATCTAACCAAAAAAACTAGTTTGCATAATTCATATCATTTAATACAAATATTTTTCATTCTTTTTAGTATAGTATCGACTTATATATTTACCTATCATGTTCATTAATATTTTTACAGGAGATAACTATATATCTGATAGAAATATAGGTTCTATTTTTTCATTCTATAGTGTTTTACAAAGAAATTATTTTAATACAACCACTCTCTCTTTATTTCAAGTCATTTAATGTCATGGAATCTCATCATAATGTCTCGATATTAGTAATAGAAAATACCATTTAAATTATTACAGTGATCCTCCCCCACTATTTTTCTCAATATTGTTTATGTGGATATCTCCAATGAACACTTCAACTACATGTTTCCTATAGTATTATTAAAATTCCCTTCCAATTTTTCTATTTTCATTTTTATCTCAATTGAACATATCCTCATGATATTTTCTATATTTTCCTTTAATATTTTTTCTTCCCAAAAATAAATTTCAAAATTTTATTCATTTAAATAATCATCCAAGACTATATAAAAATATAAAGCAATGTGTTACAACAATGTAAATCCCTTACAATATGATTTCAATTGAAATACCATGAAAATTTTTTCTTCAATCATGACAACAACTTAGCTTGATCTCTTCAAAAATCATATTGAATCACAAATCATTTTGTGATATTTAAATATTTAAATAATAGCTCATGCACCATCTGAATTAATCTCCATTTTGATTACAAATATGGATTTTAAAATAATATTGTTTGAAAATCACAATATATAGGAATGGTGATCCTATAAATTTCTCCTCATTCAATCTTCCTCAAATCGAGAATGAATCACGTCTTAACCAATAATCCTAATGTTTTTTATCATGAAAGAACAAAATTTTTACAATTTTATATATTTTTATATATTTTTATTCTCTATAATATTTATTTTACATTCACTTATTTTTTCCAAGAAATATATCTTAAGAATTAAGATTATTTTTTGAGAACATTTCATTCCATAAACAATTTCCACCGTCTTACAAAATATTGGTTTCTTAAAACTACCCATGTTATAAAAAATGGTATCTTATAAAGTCACATATCATAAAACATGGTATATTATATTTTTTTGGCCGACTATCTTATATGTTTTAAGATCTTATGAAATGGTCCAATATATCATACACATAGAAGGAATCTTATACAATAACGATATCTCATAAAGTCCAAATATATTACACACTGACAATAACTTATGAGACAAGTATTATGTGATTTAAGTATATATTAAAAAGGACCCATATCATACAACATCGGGTTATCTTATGAAGTAATTAATACTATGAAGTTATCTAGAAACCTTACAAAGTTCAATGTTCCAAATAAATTATAAACACCATAATGTATGAATATTCCAAATGAATTCAAATATAGGGTTCATGAATTTCCGAAATTCTTAGACTTATACTCAAGATAAACTATATAAATATGATTTAACTCAATGAATTCAATTTAAACTTTAAAAATGTCATAAACCCTAGGATGTTGTACCATATAAACTATAGGGAAGCAAAGGATGATCAATGTATGGTCTAGGACATAGCCATTTTTTTAGTCCAAACTCATAATTTCCAAACATATTATGCACCATTCTTAAGGTATCATACAACACATTTACTCATCTTTGATTTTTTCAATTTAACTCACTTCCTTATCATTTTTATTTTCACATTATCCTTTTAAAACCCTTCTTCCAAGTGTTTTTGTTCACTAATTCTATAAGACATTATTCCCACATACACAAGAATGGTTTCTCTATTATTTATCCAACATACTTCAAACTGTGAACCTATTTTAAAATTTTATTTAAAATTATACAAGTAGCTAAAAAATAGTTTATCAACTAATTTAATCATCAAATTCTCCACTCTATAAAATTTCATAGACAGTAATTTAAATTTAAAAATAGTAATTTTCCTTGAATTAATGATTAACTCCAAATATTTTGATTTTTGGGATACTCACCACAAGGAAAATTCACTTAACTTTTCTCATCAAAGTATGGGTAGCACCATCAACTTTATTCATTGGGTGTTTACATCCTCCATCCACCATATTCAATAATATATATATATATATAGACACTTATTAAAAATTAATTAAACCAACACAAAGCTATGGGGGAATCATATATAAGAGTCTCCATTACTAGTGGTTGATCATATAACGAGCACTGGAACATTCATGCTATGGTACCCTTATTATTGAATTCTATGAGGTTTAGATAATTAGTCGGAGGTTTGGTATGTTTTTTTATCATTTCATCAGTTGGATATCAACCAATATGGGATTTTTCCTCTCATATGATGAGTAAGACATATGGACCTTCTTTTTAGATACTTTAGGGAGTTTGAAGACACACCTAGATAGTACATATGATGTGTTTATCTATTTATATTATAGGAATGTGATGTTTCATCCCTAAAAGTTAATGGAATTTGATCTATTCATTGTTTTGGTTGGTCTATAATTAGAGAATCAAGAATGTTTTGTTATAATTATGGTATTGACATACTATGTGTCTCACAGTCACTAAATATCTTGGATAAATGTAATTATTGAGAATGAATTCTATTATGTGATATAGTTGGGTACATGGTTATAGAGATAAATTTATTTTATGGAGATCATTTCATATCCATGTATAGAATGAGTATCATTTATTCTTTCATAGAGGATGATCTTTTTTTATATTTATGATACCAATGAATAATTTTGTTAAATATATAATGGTATATAGGATCTCACATGATGGTTAGAGGAGTAGGTATTTGTTTTGAATCATATAGATACTTTAAATGTTTTTTAGAGAAAATTCAAAATCATTTTGGGATTTAGTGAAAGTGGGAGATTCAGAGTGATAGATATGTCCTAAATGGTTTTTCATGAGATGAACATAAGCTATATCATAGGCTACAATAGGGTGATATAATAAGACATGATATTTCATGCCACTTCACTAGATCACTAAATCATAAAGTACCATTGAGGTAATGACATATTGGAGGTAAACATGTAACATGCATACTGACTCACAAATCATAGGGAATGATTTGTTAGATCATAATGCTTGGTTGTTAGGAACCCCATTCAATAATAATAAACCACAATACATATCATATGTAATTGGTTATCAATTATATATATAGCCAAATGTTAGTTATTAATATTCATTTCCACAATGGTTATTGTTTAAGGATCTGTTAAATGATATCTAACATAAATGAGTTCATTAGTTTAAGAAAATGATGCATGTATTATTCAAGTAATTAACTCATATATAAAAATGAATTAGTTAATTCACAATCTATTAATGATAATCCTTCATGTTTTATAAATCCCACTACCATGTGAGTCACTATCATAGTGGGAATGATTATTCAATATTCAGTGGAAAATCTTTATCACCAATTCATTATTTCTACCTCCAATGCATTATGAGTCACTATCATGTTGTGGTTGGTGAAAGAAATTGCATCTTATTATTGACATATATTTGGTCTATGGACACCTATAAAGGTGGTAAATCCTTTTATTTACACTCTAGTGATCTTTATAAATCCCATTTAATGGGTTTTTAAGGAGATAAATGTGTGTTATAAATGATCAATATAAGTTGTTATTTTACAGTACTCTTCATTTATAATTTCATATGATATTGGTTATTTTTTATGGAGATATTCGGCATGGTATTTTTATTGATTCCATGTGTTATTATATATGTTTTTATATTTTTAGGAATCCAATTAATCCTAACTAAGACATAACTTTTAAGGGATGGAATAACCTGTGAAATTTCACAAAAATTTGTTATTATGAAATCTATTATACCTCGCTGAAATAATAAATGATTAAACCATTGAATAAATATTATTAAGCATGATGGAACAACATAAGTAATCAACAACCCTTCAAGATGTAGACAGTGAAGTATCAGAAACCTAGAAAAGGTAGTGTGTAAAAATAAGTAATATTCTTAAATACAAAAAAAATCTATCAAACAATTCATATATAAGTAACCATTACCAGTAGATTCATTATTCTTTTTAAAATAGAAGAATAGAAATTACAATATTATATATGGTCATCCATTTTTATGTTTTATGATAATATTCTGGTGGAACTATCTAAAATATCACATAATCCTATAAGTCATTTGATTATAATAATAATAATAAAATAGTAATAATAAAAAACATAATCATTACTATTAATCAACTATAATATTCCCCAAAATAACATGATACAACTGTCTATTTGATTATTTAACCATTTCACTTTGAAAATCGATTCTAGATAATTAATCAAACAATGTGATAATCTAATCATAATAACATTGCCTGCAGTGACAAACAATCATCATAGCATGTCAATTTTCATCATGAAATAATCAAACCCAATAGAACCATTTTACATACACCACCACATGTTCACATTCTCCACATATAGAAAAAAAATTACTGAGATTCAAAAAATTAGACTTTTGAATCATCACAGTAATGTGTATAAGTAAATGCTTCAATATATAAGAATCTAAAACATTGTGAAAATACAACTCCATGATATTTTTTTAATATATAAAATTAATATATATGTCCAAATATGAATACATAAGTGTCATATATGAACTTATTCATTTATAGATAATATTCAATCATTTTACCAAATATTGAGTTCTTTACTACTAAAATAATAATAAAAAAGTAATAACTTGTGAAAACGCAAAGGTACATACTTAGAAAATTCTCAACTATATAATGTGAAGGAAAACAAAGTTAGTATGAAGAGTATTATATACTATAAGTAAGAGTCATATAGTTTTATGAATTTCCAATATATGATATTAAAACGTAAATACATAAATTCAATTCATTTAGAAAATTTACAATAAAAAAATTAAAATAATTAAAACTTAATAGTCAATACCAACTACCATTGAAATATATATGAGTCAATTCCTTTCAAATAAAGTTAATTAACTTTGTAAAATTTCCAAAAAAATGGGTAACCTCTCATTTTTTAGATTCAGTACTTACAGAAAAAATTATTCAACAAAACTAAGTGATAGATAACTGAGAAAAAAAATTGAATAAAAAATTATAATAAAATGGTTAACAAATAAATAAATAAATATCCCTTAGGGTTAACATTGTTCCTATCATCTAAAATAAAATCATGCTTCAGAACTAGAATCCTTAATTCCATAAACATGAAATTTGAGATTATGAGAATAATAGAAAATTAATAAAAATAATTAAAAATAATATTAAACAAACATGTGATAGCAATAGTAATTATAAAAATATAATAAAAATATTAGAAAAGAAAATAGTGGAAAGGATTCACTCAATATTGTCCCCCTTTTTGGATAATTACAAAATTAAAATGAATCTCTCCCACTTATTTTAAGGATCTAAATGATAAAACAATAAATATAATACCCATGTATAACTAAAAGATAAAATTTATGCGTAAAAATAAACAAAAAATATGTATTTCCCCACTAAAAAATAAAAAATAAAATAGGGAATAAAAACAAGAGTAAATTTTCATAAATTTAAAGTAATAATAATTAATAATATAATATAAATATTCTTAAAAATATACATCAAAGTAAAAATAACATACTAAACATAAATACTAAAATCTAAAATGATCAATCATAAAAATCATGCTCATCAATTTGAAAAATAATAAAAAAATAAATCTCAAACAGTGAAATGATAATAGATTAAAATATTCATCATATCATGAAATAGATTAAGAGAATATAAATCTCTTTAAACTCATACAAACTTATAGAAATTTATTCATCTATAAATATATATATATTAAAAAATAGTTTCTCCCTTAAAAATAAATCTTCTTCTCTTTTTAGAATGATATGATATTGAAACTCATCATCTCAAATGATTTTTATAAAATTAGTTCCAACTCTATCAGGAATCCATATCCCCAAAATGAAATCTTCTATTGTTAAAAAACAAAATGATAATTAGTGGGAGAACATATAATCTATATGGAATCCCTCAACTGAGTGTACTAGAATATAGGAATCCTCACCCCCAAGTCTCCACAAAAAATAAATCCTCACACGCACTCAAACAGAATCACACTCCACAAGAATTCTATGGAAAATGATATTTAAAAGGATGCAAGAAATAATTTGGTTCTGAAAATGTGTCTTATATCCATGGGAGAGACACTTTTACTCTTTCCATTACAAAAATATGTCAAAAGGAATACAACATCATCTCAAAAACCCAGTTAGTAAGAATTATTATAGAGAACAAACTCTCTATTATTTATAGATTAGATTTTGATCTGAATCATTGTCCTTATCACTATTCATGTGGTTATCACTTCCCTTTTCTATAAGTATTACTAATCATCATAGTCACATAGACCTAAAACATTAACAGAGAACCATCTATTAGGAATGGTGTATGCTGATCTCAAGTATCCACTGGATATTTGTCTCCATGGCCATGTGAATATCAAAAGTTACACATGCATTAGTAAATTATTTCCACCATCTATCTAGCACATTAATTAATACCACATTCATTAGATGAAACCATCATTTGATAGTACTACCATTCACTTAAGATATTCATTATAATTATCTGAATCATGTAGATGAGTAGTCATACAACCCTCTATCGGATGGTTCTCTGAAGAGGACATCATCTCCTAATAATCTATCTTTTAAATATCACATCATGGAAACCATGAAAATTCCATAACAATTTGGAAAAAAATAATTCTCTTAGACTTCAACATAAATCCGTGTTCTCTACTCTGTATCCATTCTCCCAAATCCCACTATATAATAATGTTACCACACCCTTTTTTAGACTAAAATTATGGTAATAATTTTCACAAGAATTTGGATTCTAGTTATCTTCCATAACTCTACTTA
The DNA here is from genome assembly GCA_963277665.1 of Viscum album. Classification (NCBI taxonomy): domain Eukaryota; kingdom Viridiplantae; phylum Streptophyta; class Magnoliopsida; order Santalales; family Viscaceae; genus Viscum; species Viscum album. Next base: position 1,138,893,438 of record OY728159.1, on the reverse strand, counting down.
TTTATATTCTATAAATTTCTAGATGAAGTTTTATTTTAGTAAAATTTTCATTGTCTTTGTATGGAGCACCAAATTCCAATATAAGTGAATCATTCTATAATTATACCAAAATAAGCCTCTACCTTCCTAAAATTTTCCGAGCTCCCCTAAAAACCCCATCAACCAAACCATATCATTCTCATATTTCATTGAATATACATACTCTACATTCACTATATTCAGAGTAAAAATTTGGTGTAGTAATGACATCCAACTGACTTTCGTCCCACAGTAAGTAAAAACTAATGTAATTGTTCTTTTTTGAGTTTATGAATCATGAGATAAGTCTATATCAATATATCCTATAACATCCTGATTATTTTTTACATAAATATAAAATAATTTTCGATAAATATTTAACATATATCAAAATATTTCATTACAAATAAACATAAAGTTATAGTGTCTTCAGTTAATATATATATATATTATCATATTATTTCATGAAATATCTTAAATGTGTCCGAAAAATTTATTCTCATATAGTACCATTATTAGACACATCCTAATTAAAACCTTTATTTATTACCTCATTAAATAGAATCATAATAAAGGGTTAGCTTAATTTTCTAATAAGGGAAAACATGGGAGATATCAATCAATGATGATAAGTGAGAATAGATGAACGTAAGGGTATAAGAACATGATCATAAATTAAAAAACATAACCAAAAATTAATAGACTGTAAATCATGAGCTATTCTATAAGTATTTGTTATAACAGAATACGTGATCCATAAGAGTGTGGAATCATCAACAATAAATTGAGATCTATGAGATCATATCATAAGCATGGTAAATATGTTTATAGAAAACACATAAGAATATAAAATTATTTACTTATACAATGATCACTACAATGATTATCACAGTAGATATAGTCAAATGGTGTATTGGGGTCACTCCCTATTCCCACAAATATAGTGGAAAGGGTCACATAATTTATTGGGTTCACTCCCCATTCCCATAAAAGTAGTAAGAGAATATCATATTGGATTTGGTTAAATCTACATTCTATTTAATATTCTCTAATTTTATATGAATATTTACCCAATGCATTTGACTTCTGTATAATTCAGGGCCCATGCATCACATAATGAAAACCAAATATAAGTGTGTGACAGTATCTTAAAAATATTTACCATTTCGTAACTGCCTAATTAGCCCACGATAAATAATTGGGTCTTATAAAAACATCCTTATAAAATTATAATCATAAATAATATAGTAATGTAAATAGGATGTTATCATAATATCATAACGTCAATGAGGTGTAACAATCCATAAAATATATTCACATAGATGAAAAATACTTTTATATAATCATTATAATTATGATTTAAAAAATAGTATAAAACATTATATTATTTTTTAATATTTTAAAAACTAAAAATTACAAAAATAATTTGAATTATGTTAACATTGAAAAATTAAATAAACATGTAAAAAATATTATAACAAATAATCTTCATCGTAGCAATAAAGTGTGGTTGATCCATGAATGTTAAAAAACGTTTTTTTCCTACATTAGAAAAAAAATTAATGGTATAACAAATGTTCAATAGATTCCTTTTAATAATTTTTAAATAAAGTTACAAGTAGTAAAAAAGGCCTTTATAAAAAAATTCTGGACAAAAAATATTATAAAATAATTTGAATAACATTGATATGGAAGAGAAGGATTCCTAGTGACAAAGAGAAATATGGTCGAATTTTATTAAATACATGTTTTTATTATTTTTGAGTAAATATGTGTAGTAAAACAGAAATAATATATTAAACCCAAATAAATTACTAGATAAGAATAAAATATATGTATTCTAGGGGATAAAGAGAAAAAAATTCACATAATGGAAATTGAAACTTAAAAAAATAAGGAAAAATAAAAGTGAGAATGAAATACGAACACCTACAAACTCATGTATAAGAAAATTATAATTATTATGAATTTATAAAAAATATATATATGCAACCATATATTTCTATATATCAATCCCTTATAATTTCCAATCACCCATTTATTAATAACACTTCATTAAAATCAATATTTTGGTGTTAATTATTCTTTTTTTCCCTGCATGTTTCCGTTTGAATGTTCCCATCTATTCCCAATGTTCATGATTTTATAATCATAATTATGTCATAAATATAAAATATATGTATTATATAAAATTTTATAACAATCCGATTTTAAATAGGATTAAAAATTAATTACATCATATCATATGGGTGTTGGTTTGTATGTATACATGGGCGATGCATTCATTTTTCTATGTATAGAATTAAAAGAAGGTAAATGGAAATTTACCTTTATCAAATCATAATTAAATATTTATTATCATATTCTAAAAATAAATTCATTTATATAATTATCCTTGAAGGGTGGTGATAAAAAATTAATTACATCTATTTGTGGAAGTGGTAGTTCACACGTACACATGAGCAACACTTTCATTTTCTATTAGATGGAAAAAATATAGAAAATGGTTTTAACATTAACATAATATAATTTCAGTATAGTTAATATAATTATGTAATTATATTAATATGGTTATATAATATTTATAGGAGTTATAATAATAAATAAACATTAAAATTTTTGTTAAGAGCATAAACCTCTTCCCGGGATAATCACCATTGAAAACACATTATGAATTCTTTAAGAGGTATTTTGGGAATAAAAACCCTTTAGTTAATGGATAAGGTCTTACGAAAGGTATTTGGGAAGAAATTAAATTTTATAAGTTTCTAAAGTGTTTTAGATAAGTGATATTTGTAGGTTCCCTTTTATAAGTGAGGGAAGTGGAACCCTTGTAAATACCCATTACTTTAAAATAATATAGAGTCATTTTCATGGAGAAGTGGAACCAAATGAAAAAAGAATAAAATATAGGATAATTTAAGATATGAATTTGTAAAACCAATCATACTGACAATGGTTTTTAAGATATTTTGACACTTATCTTTTTGTTTTACTTCCTCATTAACCCTTTTAACCCTCATCGTGGTGTTAATATTTTTTCCACCATAATAACTATTCATTTCAGACAAAAAAATATGTATAACATATTACCTAATATATATTATTATGATTCAAAATATGGAATCAATTTTACAATGTGAACTTCATAGAGGAAGGAAAATTACTTCTAATAAAATTACATAAAACACAATGACAAGTAGTTTAAAGAAAAATTTCCTTTTACATATACAAAATAATTTACACCAAAATAGTATATAAAATAGATTCTCATAGAATTTATTAGATTATGGATATAAAAAATTTAATTTTAATATTTTAAATAAATAAAAAAATGAATTGATTGTTGTGAATACTTAGTAAAAAATTACTAAAATAGTTTTTTATAGTAAAATATAACTTGGGTTCCAAAAAGTTTTGCATGGATTTCCAAATTCAGTATACTATTTTTAAATGATTTATTTTAATCTTTTATTTCATATTTGGTTGATAAAATTTTATTATTTATATTTAATCCATGATTATATAATAATTATGTCTTAAAAGTTACGGTAATTGTAAAATCATTATTTTTTTACTATTCACCTAAAAATCAACGATTTCAGAAAAATACCAAAAAATCAGCTTATGATAATTTTTAAAATATGATTTAAAAAATGATTTTTATTTTATAAAATTATCATTAATGAATTTATAAAATTATATTTTAAATAAAACTTATATAATATATAATAAAAAATAATTTTTTTTAAAAAAAAATAATTTCTATTACGCTGCGAGTAATTAATGCAGTATTTATTATAATTTTTTTCACTAAATATTTTTCATTTAATTGTCTCAAAATATATTTCAATTTTTATTATAAAAAAGTATTGTTTAATTTATATCAGTGTTGTGTGCATGACAAGATATTGAATTCAATTATTTTATTTTAAAGGAATGTATATTATAAAATCTATAGACATTACATATCCTCTCAATGGATTGACATTACCAATGCACACGGAAATATATTTTGTTCCTATCAAGTACAGGATATTATATTTTATAGAATTATAGTTCTCCTTAAAATAATTTACATGAATCACCATACAACTCCCAATATAAATTCAATTTCTAGTCATGGAAAAATATTCACATAAATCAAACTTCATACCACTTATACAAACTAATATTTATCCATGTATAAGAATTCATATTCTATCATATGTGACTTCTCCTTTGACAATTGGAATTATATAACCAATAGATTCAAGACTAAATTACATTTTATAATCCAAATATCCTTTGATGACCTTTTTAGATATAATTATTTTAAGATAGAACTATTATTTTTTCTCCCTTATTTCACTCAGTCTATATTCCCAATATCCTATTGGAATATCGACTATACCTAAAAAGCACAGTCAGAGGAAAAACTCTGACCATTTATTAAAAAAAAGTTCATAAAACAAGTACCACAACCCCAAAATAACAACTATAGATTATCAAAACCATACCCATCGCCACATCCATGGTAACATGCTACCTCCACAGTAGTTGATTCCCACTATGAGCATTCATAATGCTTTAGAACATTGGAATATTTTATTCTAAGATTAAACCTCTACAAATATAGAAACTCATTACGATATTGAATCCTCTTATTAAATCCAGAGATAGACCCGCCTTCTTTTATGACAGAAGCTCGGGTGGACACTGGCTTTGGTAGATAGGAGTAATCATTCCTCGACCTTCTTCGTGGTGAAGTAATTGTGACCTCCTGATTCCCAAACATCTACTTCTTCTCTCCCTAGACAATGACACTATATGAGGGCCTAACCATGCCACCATCATTTTCTTTGTCACTTTTATATATATATCCCCTCATTTTACATGGATATGCACCTCTTGATAATTCACAATATGGTTCTATTGTGACTGAATGTTAGTGTCAATCATTTCTAAACAATGTGGATGTTTCACCAAATCATAACATTCACGTATCCCCTTCTTCATAACTCCATTCCTAGTAGCATCCTCCTATGAAGGGAACTCAATCTGCATGTTGACACCATCATTTATTGGAGTAACCTAATCCACATCCTCATGCTCCGAATCTTCAAAGCGGTTACCCTTAGAAACTGTGATCATCAGACCCCCATCATCATCAACTCGACCTTTTAACCCATAAACACAAATTTCCAAATCCCCCACAATTAAACCATCAGCATACACCATAGAATTTAAGTTCTCAACTGCCACAAGTTTTAGACCCTTGATCCAAGCATCACCCATGCTTCTATTGACCAACTTTCCTTCAGTACCAGAGGAACCTTTAGTAGAAACCTCTTCCACACCATCCCCCACCTTCGGATCCTTTTTATGACGACCAAACACTACAAAAACCATCATATTAGAAGAGTTCACAACATCCTTACCCACTGTCGATACATCCCAAGTCAAAAAACCAAAAGCCTTTCTTGGATAGGCAACCATAGTAGGCATCTTTCTCTGTCCCTCACTTGACCTCATATTCAGATCACAAGTCCTCCTGTTGATGCCTTCACTATGAAAATTAGACGCCAAATTCCCCAGTCGACAACAGGTCAAACAATAGTTAACCCATGACTAAAAACGACTTCTTGTTTCCATCTAAACTCTGAACTGACTTTAACCAAAATACACTCCACTATAGGTATCGACACATCCACCTCAACAAAAATGCATGGGTTAATTGAGTGACTCATAGTAGAAGTGCAGAGATCACAACAGAGAAAACGACCCACCATATTTCCATTCATGCGAATAAATACAATATTTTGAAAAGGTAGAGGTAGGTGAGGTAGACTTACACATGTCACGATGGAGGATGGGTATTGATTCTTGGAGAGGTCAAATGACTATAAGAGAACGAAGAACATGAAACCATTGCCTCAACGGGGAGCGATGGACCAAGCCTGGGTGAGATTATCTACTAAAGAAAAACGGATCATGAGGTGTTGCTTATCAAGAGGACCAACAAATTCATAGTCTTGAAGGTCCCATTTAACGAAATCAAACCAATCCAGATCATCAACTAAGGGCCTTCGATGGTTGAAGGGTGAAACCAGTTTCAGTTCTAGATGAATCGATCCTTCATTCACCATGAACAAGTAGAACTTATTATTAAACTATCTTGGCACAAAATTCAATCCAAAAGGACTTTTCTTCATCTTAGAACCCAATTTCTGTTTCACATTTTCCATAAAAAACACGAGTTTCTCCATGAAAATTTCTTCCTCTAAATCACCATGAAGGTATTTCATCTTTACATCCATATATTATAAGTATATATTGTTTGATGCTACCATGATCAAAATATTATGGATAGTTTCATGTTTAACTATAGGTGATAAATTTTCAATTGAATCAATTCCTTACCTCTATTGATATTCCTTCATGACCATCCATGATTTGAAAATAATTTACTCTATAATTCTATACATTGAAACTTTTCTTGCCACCAGCCTCCACTTTTAATTAATAAAAATAGTAATTTTCAAGTTCCTTCTTCTCTATAGTAACTCTGTCAACTATTGAGTTTCATTACACTTCAACAAACACATATCTTCATTCATGAATGACTTCTAGAGATCTAATTTACTGAGTTTGGTCACCTCGTCTATGCTTTATGGTTCTATATTATCCATTAGAAGAATAAATTTCATGTTATCCAAAAATATGTAATCTATATTTCTAACCCTATTTGATCTTATAAACTATACATATTTTTATAATTTGTAATTATTTGTTAATTATGGATCTCTAACGCACTATTCTCCCACACTTGATTCAACATCACTTGAAATTAATGGTATATCTTTCGTTGGTCTCAGATTCATACTTCTAGTACTACCATCTAAAATGTCCATAAATATTTCCCTTATAGTATATATACTTAAATCAACATAGAGCTTGATATTTGATTAATTTCTATTAAATTATTTCTTCACAAATTTTCTATCCTTTTACAAGGTCATATTATAGAATATAACACTCATCTCAGGATGAATTCTATCTTATCATCATCTCATTTCCTAAATCCAAAATGTTCATCTACATTTCCAAAAATGAAACATGATTTGGATTTTTACTTGATATTTTCATGATACTAACCATCAAAGTGTACATATGAAGTAGATACAAAATTATTGTTGTGCTTTACATTCAAACATTCACTGAATGGATGCTCCTATGGAAGTTCCTACCCAACCACAGATGTTTGAATATTGTGGACAATATATGCCACTATTTTTATTAACTCCACCCAAATTCCTTTATGGATTTTAGAGTGAAATTTAATGATTTTTTCCTTCTCAATCAATGTACAATTCAGTTTTTCATCCATATCATTAAATTATTTTTTTGGGTCATATTATTCTCTAACATGATCCCTTTATTCTTACTGTTTCAAAAGTTGTATTTCTTGAATATACCATGATTTCTGGGTCACAAAAAATTTGTCTTTTAACCTGATTCATTCTTCAACATTCCTTTCCATTAAATAAATTCTTAAAAATCATAAAACATTTACCTTAGGAGGTAAAACCAAACTTTTTTGATATATCATCAAGAAACATTACATATTATAGTACCCCCATCATGAGACCGGGTGGGTGGAAACCCCCTAATGTCTAAGTAAACTAGTTATAAATTCTGAGATCTAGGATTTTATATATTCAAGTTGAAGGAAATCCATATTTTTTCCCAGCATACAATTTTCACATCTTATTATAACTGTTTAATCATGATTTAACATTCCTTTAATGATTAGAACCTTTTTATTATTCTCTCATAGATGAATGAGTCAGTAGTTCCATAACTATAAACTATATGACATTTTTACAGTAGAAAATATCATTCCATATGATCTTCAATCAAAATATAGGGTCATGTATTTTACTCCCCATGTAGCCACTATGGAAAATTAGGTAACCTTATAAAACTTATTGGAGAAGCTAGTCTGAAATCTTACCTCATCAAATTGATCTATTGAAATTATTTTCTTCTGAAACCATGGGATATATCTCACTTAATTTGTTTTTAAGGTACTATTATTATTTATCTGAATACTAATATATCACATTTGACCTCTCTCCAAAGCCATATTGTTTTCCAAATGCACCTTTCCAACATTTTTGGACATATAAATCACAATGTTTCATTTATCTACCATTGAGTGGACATATTTCCACGAGTCAATCACCCATGACACTAACAAAACATTTAAACTTTGCAAAAATGTGTTACTTACATTATTAGTACTTCAATAATTTGAACATAAATAATATGATGTCCTTTCTATTTTTTTTTGACTTTTCCATTCATTCATTAAGTACCTTTCATCCCCAAACACAAGCACGTAGCACCTGAACCCTCCAAATTTCCTTGTTTCCCCCCTTTAGATTTATAATTCATGTTTTCTTTTTTACTTCATCTAAAGGGTGACCATCCTCGTCATCCAATATTAATTGAACTCCCAGATGGTATTTTGACTTCTGTCTAGCAATTTTATTCATTGATGATCAAGTTACAAAATTATTCAAATAAATGGTTATTCTTTTTATGAATGTTTCTCACTATCATTACCATCACATCCAATTACATAGGTAGTGATAATAGTATTAAAATTAAACATACATCAATTGTGAATTTTACCTTCACTGATTCAAAATTTCCTTGGGTCATATTGAAATCATTCACCAGATATGTAATTATTCTTCCTTTTGATAACCTCAAGTTGAATAACTTATGCATCATGAAAACGTTATAAACAACTATAAGTTACTCATACATATCTTCAGGAACATTTATAATCTCCACTATAGTATTCATTTCAGAGATGTTAAAGGAAAACTTATATAGAAATGTCATCCTTACTAATCAAATTTTATTCTTTTCCAATCATTCTCTTTCCATATTTTCTATTTTTTTCAAGATAAATACAAGAAGATGAAACATACAACAATTTTGAAGGAGATGATCCTTGATCTATATTTTACATGATCCAAAATATTTTACATTAAACTTATTGATCTAAAAACTACCTTGTCTTGATACCATAAATTTTTTTTCCAACAAACTCCCACAAATATAATAATAATATCAAGTGAATAATGAGTGAGAATCATTTGAGAAACCTCTAAGTGTGCATCGAGCGGGTTAAACCAACCACGGGCTCTGATACCAATTATTGGAACACTACATCCCTAGAATCTGATCCTTGAATGCCAAAACTCGAGATGATATATAGTGGAAGAATAGGTTTTGGGGATGGACTTCCTCAACTGAGTGTACCATAAGATTGTAATAATCACACCCTACACACCACACAATGTCAATCCTTGAACACACTCAAAAAAATTCTCACTTCATATACATTAGTGTGAAAAATAAAAAGGAAAGAACATAATAATTCGAATGGTTTATAAAATATATCCTATGTCTGCATGAGAAACACCAGTCCTATTTCCATGATAATTGGAGGTTAAAATTATTATAACAAAAAATAAAAAAAATGTTAGTAGGGATAATTACATAGATAAATTTATCTATAATTCACATATCAGAGTCATATATAAATTATTTTTCTCATCACTATACATAATACCCACACTTCCCTTTTATAGAAGTATCAATCGGTCAGGAAAATAGAACCAACAATTATTATTAATGGAGAAACCTCTATCAGAAAATGTGATTGATGATCCCCAGTAACCCTATAATGATTGAATGATTGTCCTGATGAATATATCATGTTACAATTACTTTAGTATCTTATTTACAGCTTCTATATAAACTATAAAATTTTCATACATTCATCAGATGATGTCATCATTTAATTATCCTTTCATTCGATGGAGATATTTCATGCCACTATCTGGATCGTGTGGGTGAGGTATCATCTAGCACTCTCTTATTTGGTTCCCGAAATAAGACTTCACATCCCCAAAAACTATTCATGTATAAAATCAAACATAACTGGGATCAGAAAAATAGGTTAATAATACGCAATGAAAAATATAATATATTCAAATAATTATAAAATATTTGAAATTAATTTAAAAAAAGAACCAAAAGTGATATCATGTGATAGTAAACAAAATAATTAAAATAATCAATAAATGATCATTATCCCTAATAATAAACTTATAGTTATCTTCTTGTTATAATACTATAAATAAAACTATAAAATTGAATGAATTCTGACCATAAATAAATAAGTTTCTTGTGAATGTAAATCTATTCAGGTCCAATAAGATTGGAATTAGATCATTTTTGAACCCATGTTTCCGAAGAATTATAAATTTTAACCCAAAAGGAATATTTGGAAGGAAATTATTTCTTATATAAATGATATCAAACAATTTTTAAGAAAAATCACTAGAATAATGACTAAAAGTGTTATAATAAAAATAATCAATAGAAGAAATACCTTCCTGGTCACATTTAAATAATTAGTTCTTGTACATTCGAGTTATAATTCTATCATAACCAAGCCTATTTTTCTTTCTTTTAAAATTATTCTTAAACATTATATTGTCAAAATTATTTCTTCATTGAATAAAAGTGAATGGTTTTACATCAAGCTTTCGATCTTACATTTCATCTTACAGTTCTTTTTTTAATAGATATTAAATAAAAAAAACATTTCTATTATAGATGAAAGATATTATATTTATATTTCCATAATTTTCCTCAATATTCTAAATTTATTATTTAATATTTAAGTATTTTTAATCAACCTTCTTATTTTCCTTTATAATAACATTGTGTTCTTTATTTAATTTCAAGTATGCATTACTAATAGTTACTAAAATATCTTGAAACTCATCTATTTTATTTTATAATACATTAATAATATTCTAATTAAAAAATAAAACATGGTTTTAATTATAATCAAAATTAAAATCTTGGTTTTAATTACTCATTTCATTAAATATACCCATTAAACATATATTTTTAGCCTTCCTTTCAATCACGAGTGAAAAAATAAAATGTAATTTTTTCATATTTTTCCACACACACACAAAACATTACAAATTTATTATTTACTTATATATTTACCTATAAAAAACCTTTCCTTTTAGTTACACATAGCTAGGATACCCTAATAATGTTAGTTTATTGGAGGAATAGTGTGAAGTTTATTCATATCATGAACTAAGAAAAGAGTTGTTTGTTCGGCCTTCTAAAATTCATATATATGTTATGATTGGGATAAAACCTTACCAAAATTATTAAATAAAGAGATAAATTCTAAATGTGACTCATTTATTAGTGAAAATATTGATATTTTCCCACTAATGTATACGATAGTTTTAAAGGTGTTATTGGTTTAGTATGAGGTAATTTAATAAAAGTCTTTATTAAATGTATATAAATCATGATACTCATTTGATAAAATATTCTATTATAGATAGGTGGAATCCTAATAATAAAAAATTACCATGATATATATCTTGAGAATGGAGAATATTAATTTAAGTAACATCTTATACTGATATAAAACATATGAAATTTTATTAAGTGTGAAGAGAATATTTTGTGTTCAAAAAACAATTTCTTGACAAAAAAATGTTATACTTTTTCAAAAAAATAAATCTAGATAATTATGAGAAGAATAAAATGATTAAAATATCGCTTTAAATGAATTTAATGAAAGATAATAAAATATATTTATTCTCCACTCATGTACATGATATGATTTAGCATAGTTCATGAATTTGAGAGATTGGGATTGCATATAGGGTTTATTCTAGTTATGGAATTTTTTCTACAATATCCACTATAAATATTCTAAAAGTTTGAATTTGTTTAATAAATTTTTATCCCATGTTTTACAATTATTAAGGATATATGAACTAAGAAATTTTTTATCCCATATATAGTGTTGTATGGATAGTACAAGTGGCAAAAGATTCAAAGTAAGAGAATTAAATTAAGTTGGAAACTCCAACATTATTTCTTAAAGTAGACTATCAAGGTCATCCAAATCCCAAGTATAATGTATAAAAAAATTTAAATGTTACGACATGATAAAATTTTATATAATAAATAATGTATTATAAGAAACTCCATGTAATATACATGTCGGGTATCGGTCTTATTGAAATTTATTCCTTAATTTTAAAGGGTATATGACATAAAATGTTGACTCCACAAATGTTTAAAATATACCAGATTTCAAAATCATCAAATGAATTCATAAATAATGAAATTTATATAAAAATTATGGAGAAAATGGTTTTGTATTCATAAATTTGAATATAATTGAATACATCATTCTCGAATGGATTTAAATAGGAAATGTGTATTATCATCTCATTCCTCTTATATGATAATAGATTTTTTATGAACGATATGATATGATGGGTTAAATAATCATGGTTTACGATTTACAAAATTCTATAATATAATTGATAAGAAGATATGGATAAAAAAATTTATATGGATAACGAGTATTTTCAAATATATGTTAAATTAAGACAAATTTGATCCCACTATTAGTGGTATATTTAACAAATAGTTTTATTTTTGGAAAATGATTCAAATAAATATAACAATATTTATGGTATCATGGAAAATAATTTATTTTTTAAATATTCCCACTAAATTAAATGAAGGTTATTTTATTATATAACAAATTTTGAGTATCTTATCTTGGTATTCCAAATATAATATAGAGTCTAAGAGGAAACTGGGTGTATGTTTCAAATTTGAAAAGTTTAAATTAATAAGTAAAATATCAAACTAGATACTCAAATTGAATGTCACCTTATATCCTAAAATATTTTAATATTTTTTTAGATGATTAATTTAAATAGTTACATTAGTTAAAAAATGTTTTAAGTAAAATTTTTATGGATAGGGTTTTGAGAATGATAGTTATGAGGATAGACTTTGAACAAATTCCATGTAGAAAAATTATGTTATTAAAATCATAAAATTTGATATTATGAAGATAATGAGTTTGAATACTATATTCAAATAGTTTAACATTTGGAATAATATTAAAAAGTATGACCTTAATTAAAACTAGATTACTTCATAGGTGTTTCTTACTAAAGGATATTGGTGGGAGGATATCTCTAGATTTGTACAAAGAGATTTTCCAAGAATTATAAAAATATTTATTGAGTTTAACAATAAAAGGTTGATCTAGATTTCTATCACAAATGATATAAGAAGATGTATTCTTATTTATAGTTTTGTTAAAATTAATTAAGGATTTTAATAAATTTAAATGTATCATGATATAAAATAGGTAATCTATGAATTTTCATCCTTTCATGGTATATATATAAGTTGTTTAAGTTAAATGATAATTGACCACTCAAAGTATTAAATTTAGATATCATAACTTATTTTTATCATTGATTTTTTCGGTTTTGGTCAAATTTTAAGGTTTGTGTGAGTAAGATTCTTGTATCTAAAAACAGAATACACTCATGAGGCACAAAAAGGGTTTTATATGATAAATTACCCATGGAGTATAGCCTATAGAGGGTCACAAACTATTTTTTTTTATAAAATGGTTTTATGGTTTATATTTATATATCCTTAATACCAAATATTAATGAGTGACCTATCATATCAACCTTCATACTTTGACACCTTTCATATGTAATCCTTGATGATCATCTATTTAAGAGATGATTGGGTATTTTTTTTAATCATGTTGGCCGTTATATATTTACCAAGATAATATATTTCCTCTCAAATGACAAGAACGACATCAAAAACCTCGGTAGTGATTGAATAAGGAAGTGTATGGTCACACCTCTATATAATATATAATGTGATTATCTATGAGGGGAACGTGAGTCCACATCCATATATTAGAGTGAAATGTCATGTACTAATTTTCTTAGGAAGTGTATACTCTGATAATAGAAAAAATATGAGAATCTATATAATATTAAAATATTCTATATCCCATGGTTACTCAATGTCTTGGATAGAGGTATCATATGAAAAATTATTCGTATGTATCATGTTGTTGTTAGACACATGTATAGAGACCAATGTGTTTAATAAATATCATGATAGATCATTTTGTAGCTTAAGTATAATTAATTATATTCTAGATGAAACAATTTATTTATATTAATGGATTCAGAAATTTATATTTATTTTTAATTTTACAAAGTCTCTTGGGTTTATTATTTCTGGTTGATTGAGTTGATATTGAGCTTGAAAAACCTAGAGAACTGCTTTAAAAATGTTTCAAAGTTTATCTAAAAGGTTTTTTGGGTAGATATTAAAATGTATTATATATTATGTTAGGTTGATGATAGCTTTCAAAAAGTTTTTTATAAATAAACAATTGGATTTGGGGATATTTTTTTCCAATTTATTTAATATGATACAATATAAGGTAAAATAACACTAATTCTATGATCCTTTAGTGAAAGTGGGAGATTTAAGGAAATATTATCGAAATACCATGAAGATTTCATATGTATTGGTCCATATTATATTATACAATGCATAAATTCCATAAATATGAATATATGGAAAATGAAGTAATATCATATGCCTTAGTTGGGGATATGATATGGTATGATATAAATATATCACACCACATCCTCTTGATGTTTCATGGTGTGTGACAAAGAATTATCATAAGGGTTATGATATTAATTACACATATTGTATGATTAACATGGGAAGTGTAATGTTAATGGTTAAAATTTAATTCCTCCATTTTTAATCATTAATTGAGAAATTTTATATAATGAAATGCATGGTAGGATAAAATGATGCATTCATGTGATGAATGTATTTAATGTTTTCATCCATAATTCATACATTTAATAATGTGAGATATTGAATTCATAAATTAGGAATTTATTAATGGTTATTTAAGGAGGTAATCACTGATAGGGGTGATTATTTGTTCTCTCATGTGCCTCTATTTATTCTTCCTCTCCCTACGGCGATTTTCTTCTTACTTCTTTCCTATGAGAGGAACTAGAATTTTATAGAGTGAAGTAGTGTCCCACCAATGTGATGGGTGATTCAAATTAGAATGCGTATACCCCAAAAAAAGGATTCATATAGCTACCTCATAAATATCATAAACAAGAATATTTTTTGAGATAGTTGGAACAATGATCATTGTCATAATGTAAACAATTGTTTCTTCATTTTTTATGCATTATTTTGGTTTTAATACATGATAGTTCTTGGTAATTTTGGTTTATTATTGTATTTTCTACATTAATGGACTATAATAAATCCTTATAATACCTTTGTGAACCAATAGTCACCCTTAGTTATTGAATCCTAAAGAGAAATTAAGAAAGAGGTGACTTATCTCTGTATCAGATTGAATTATCTATAATACTTGAACACATTTTAGAAACATCATTGGAGCTACACATCAGGTATTAGTGTTATAGAAATAAATAATTCATTTTTGAAGTGTGTATGATACCAAATGTATTTTACAAATATTTTAATTAAAAAAAGTTCAAAATCATGCTAATGATTCCTAAATCTTGTAGTTTTTATTCAAATAAAGAAGAAAAGGGATTTCAAATATGAGATAATATAAGTTTTTTGTTAAACAAAGAGTTGATAGGAACAATATGAGATATTGTTTTTGATACAAATCGATTATTATTCATCAAAACACTATAAAATTTTTATAAATAAGGTGATTATTAATGTATTTTTTAATCAAAATAATAGATCTTATCCATATATTTAATAAATATAGGTCTAATGTGATCCCACCACTAATCAGAGACATAATTTAAAAATAATAATATTTTCATAATATTTATCTAAACACATATAATAACATAAATTATATGGATAAATAGTTTATTTATTAAATATTACCACTACAAAACTGAATATTATTTTTTAACATGACATAGTTTATGTGTATTAGCTCGTTATTCTAACAAGAATATAATTTATAAGATACTAATAGTAGTATATTGGAATTAATTTAAAAAATTCAATAAGTAAATTACTATAACTGTAAATTCCTTGGTGTTTAGAATATAGATTTGGGATAGTTACTGGCTCAGCCTAACATGTGAGGACCTGATAGTGTATGATATGGCCATGGTTACTCCCTCCTAGCTGAAGCTACTACCATAATAATTGGGTTGTATTTACTCCCCTCTCTTGGTATTAATTAAGATTGGGTGGAAACTGATTCCTCAATCGTTCTTGGATCAATCCAAGTGTGACATCAATCCCTTAAGGTATCACATATTTAGTTTGAAACTTTAGGGGTTATCTCAAAAATTACATCAATATTACTCACATATGGAGATGGAAAAACAAGGTTTCCAACTACCTGGATTCTATGGCTAAGACAGATAACCTATGTCTCATATTTCATTTTACAGGATCCCTTGCCCTGAGTGGGATAATATTGTATGGGACAATTCCCTAGGACTTCATTATTTTAGAACCCAATAATTTTTCTGAGACGTCACATCATCTAGCTTATTTTCAATGAAAAATATTTACATTGGATTAATGGATAGTGGATTTGGAGGTGTTATTATAGGACAATAAATGAGAGATGGGAGTTAACCTGGGCTTGGGGTGTAATTTAAAAAAAATACTAGTTTCATAGTCAAAATATACCATAATTTGAGTGTTTGGAGATGTTTGGAACACCTAAAAATGATTTTTTATAACATTTGGGTTTGGGGACTTGCAGTAAATTATTAATAAATTTTTGAAAGGGAAAATTTCCTAGTATGACCTATTCTAGAATAATTTTTATTTTAGTGTGACTTTATTTACTACGCCTTTGTTTAGTAATGCTTTTTTATAGAGTCATTGTTCATTTAGTATGACTTTATTCCATATGAATTTCTTGGAAAAATTGATAATTATGGTTTAGTATGAATTTATTTTTGATTTTTTATTACTTTTCTTTATTTAACATGACTTTTTTATAAAAATAGAAAATTTTGCTTTATTATGTCTTTGTTTTAGATTTATTATGACTTGCTCGATATAGTTTGACATTAATGGAAAAATTGATAAGTCTAGTTTAGTATGTATTTTTTAAAAATTTAGGTTGATTTTGATTTAGTTTGACTTCTAAATTCAAAATAATAAAAATTTATGACTTCCACACTTTTCTAAAAAAATATCAGATGAACAACATTTATAAACTCTTTTAAATATTAAATAAAATATTTAAAACCATATAAGAATGGTGATCTATTTAGAGAGTCTTCTCTGATGGGTATCTCATTAATTTATTTTAAGAATCATATATCTGATGATGTATGAAGGATATATATTTATTTTTAATAGACCACATGCGACTAATGCCCTAATTTTTCACTGTTTAATTTTCCCTTGCTGAAAAACATTAATTTTTAGGATTTTGATAGATTTTTCTAAATATGATAATTAAACCAAATATGGAAAAAGACTCTTAATAAGTGGAGTATTAAAAACACCAATTTTATATCCCCTTGATATTTACTGTTTATACATATTTTATACATTACATGATAAATAATTGTAGATTTAGGCATGGTTGTGATACTCAGAACGGAACCACTTAAGGTTTTTGTTGTTCCTAAGAGATTCTGGTTGATATTATTATGTTGAAAATAGTGGGTTTTTTTATTAAGGAATTTTTGGAGGATTTAGATTTTTATTTTCATGATTTTATATGTTAAGGATTGTGAATTTTTTATATGTGATGTTTTTTAGGTTTGTCAGTTTGATTAGGATAGTGTTGACCATTGTTGTGGGTAGCGATGTGGTTTAGAGTTGGTGATGGAGGTTTTTTGATGTTGTTCCCTAGGATATTATTTATTTTCTCTCACTTTGAATTATATTATAGGGATTTTATGATCGTGTGAACATATATAATGGACCATGAGGTGGTTTAGTCCAATCATTGTGAGTTTTTTCCACTATATATTCAGTGATATTAATGGATGGTACTAACCAACAGTATAGAGGAGGTGGACAATATAGATTCTATAGTTTTTTTGGGAGATACCATTAGATGGGAGTGTGTTTCTAACCATGTTAACAGATATATTGGGACTATCAAGGTAATAAATTTGTATCTTTCAGTGGGGTGACCTATGATGGTGAAGTTAGTTATCGAGGATGTATAACCCGAGTGACGCGAGCTTAATTAGAAGGAAACGGGAATTTTCATCCTGAAATATAGTTGGTTAATCATTTCAATACAACACTACTTGAAGTGTGTAAAGGCCCATCGTGTAATGATGATCATGGGTGTGTCTATGTGTATTGACGTTTGTTGTTTAATTTTTTACATTTTTTGTATACATTGGTATATGTATGGCTATTTTATTGGGACACTATTGGTGGTGGCCTACTGAGTTTATACTCACACCCTACATGAGACCTTTAAGAGGCATCTATACTCTATGAATTATGGTTAATGTAAGGGTCGTGGTTCATCTTTAGGAATGTAGCATGTTGGGTTGTGCAAATGATATAAGGGTTAGTTGGCATGATTTTGCAGACGATTCAGGTGGTTACTTAGTTTTGAACTAGTAGTTCATTTTGGTTATTTTATATATATCTATATATATGATTGTCCCATGGGAAGAAAAAATGGATCATAGTTGTGTTATTTGATGGGTGTTTTTGTAATGACCCATGATTTTAGTAAATATTTTTTCATAAATAAATATTATGTTTCGTATATTGTCTTACAAAAAATGCAAATTTAATATGAAAACTCTGATACTTAAATGAAATAAAATTATTAAACATGGATAATATATTATATATTTTAATTTGTCTTGTATGAATATAAGTAACAACCTTATGAAAACAATGTAAAAAAGATAAATTATTTAAAAAGTCATTTCTTTTACTTAAAACACTTTTATTTCCCAAATATTTATTTTAACATTAAAATTACTTTCTATCACATTTAAAACATTAATTTAATTAAATTAACTTATATTTGAATAAAACACACCAAAAATATCATAAGATAAATTTTTAAAAACTTTCTAAAAAATTGATTTTTAATGGAATAGTGAAAAATACAATTTTACCAAAATTGTACCTCCTATTAATTTATTTTTATATAATTGATATATACTAGTTTATAAATAAAATTACCCATTGAAATATGTATTTAAGGATTAAAATTATTAATTTTTCAAATAATATTTTAATCCTATAAAACCTATTTCCAACATTTTTGAACATAAATAACCTTTCATTTTAATTTAAAAAAATTTCTTGGTATTTTCTTTTAATTAAACATTTTAATAGTGATATTAAGTTTTGGATTTTTTTAAAAGACACATAAGTTTTATTTTTTTACAATAAACCTATTTATAACATGAAATTCAATGAAATTTATAAATTTATATTTCACATAAATTATAAGAATAAAAACACAATTTTTTTAAAACGATTAGTGAGTGTAATGTGAACTAATTTTAAAACTAACATTTCTAACCTATATAAATTTCATTTGATAAAATTATTTTCATATTTAAAATTTTCAGGGTCAAATTTTGTAATTCATTCATTTTTAATTTTAGTAACTAAAAATAATTTCTAGGGTTAAAAAATCCATCACTATAAAAGTAAAAAGGGTAGAAAGAATTTTAATCAGTGTAAAAGATCTAGAAAATTAAAAAAGTGACTATATGTTGATGATATGTGTCTTCTAAAACCCTATTACCTTATATTATTTAAAAAAAAATTGATCCTTTGACCGTTTAATACAGACATACCATTATTGAAATGTAATTATTACTTTCAAAATTATTATTCTCTTCAAAAATAAAAGGAGATCACTTACACAACTTCATGATAAAACTATACCAAATAATTTCATTCTTATAATATAAAATTTTTTACATACTAGAATAATATCTCAATTTCATAATCCCTTATTCTCAATTAGTTAGCCTAATTCATCCATTTATAAAAAAAAATCCAAAAGATATCTCATGTTCTCAATGTGAGTATTTCTTACTTCTTAGACTTTTCTTTATAATACCCTTCTTACAAAATTTTTATATAAACCATAATATAATTAAATAATTATTATTAGTATACCATAATATATTTATATTAATGTGAAAACTATTATTCAATCCCTTTTTTTAACTAATAAAAATAAAACTGCCTTGATTATGCGTATGTGCGGACTACCACCTCCACAAAATTATGTACAATACATTTGATTACCACCTTTCTTGGATGGTAAAAAGGATGGATTTAGCAAATTAGGATATTAATTATTTTAAAATTTTAATTTTTCAAATATTATTTATCATATACATTCATTCTATCACATTCATTGAGAAATGGAATCATTAATCAAGTGTACGTGTGGACTACCTTCTCTATGAAGGATGAATTTCATTTATCATATCCACCATAAGTGTATGGATATTGTAATAAATTCAATGAAGTTAAATGATATTTATTTAATTTTTAATACTCTATAAAAATTATATTAACACTACATAAATACATTTCCATACTCATAAACTCATTATAACACACTCTTATTTGGGTCGGGTTTTCTACCTACGTGAATGATGTTATATTTTTTATACAAGGAATGAAGGGGTAATGTTATATTATGGTAATATAATTTAATAATTATATATTTATGACTTTTTAATGACTCTATAAATTTGTCATTAATATTTAATATATACCTCCTTTCAAGGGTTAAACATGCTACAACTAGTTCATCACAATTTCCTTTTTCATGAATCATATCTATGTCTCTGACATAATGAAATGGAACATAAAAAATTATTAAAAAATTATTATTTTATCTTGAATCATGTGATAATTATGAACTTTTATCCAATAATTTATAATCAACCCCTTCACCATGAAACTTGTACGGAACACACAATCAAAAATCCTAACATACAGTGATAATCATAAATTATAATTGAGTATAATATTTGTAATATATGGTTATAAATGATGTGTATGAAAGATAATATATTTGAATAAGGATATGAAATTAGTTATTAAGGTAATAATATTTATAATATAGGTGATTAAATTTTTATCATGGAATTTTATAATTAAGGTACGGTAATTTTTCGCTATTTTTAATTCCATAAGATATGTTTGATATTGAAAAATATATTTTCTTTTATATGGTGAATTAAATTCCCTTTTACCTTCAAGTATAGTTAATATGTTTCATTTAATGATAATTTAATTTCCATTTTATGGTATCCTTCTTATGTTATTTTTATTCTTACATTAATATTGCTATAAAAAGTATTACATCTCATTTTCTACATCTTTGAGATATGATATGTATTCAACACCAATTCCTTTTTATGGTGTATATATTGTAAATGTATTTATTTTATCATAATTTTAAATTAAATGGAAGGTATTTAGAAATCCATATCATTTTCTATATTTCATGACATATTTCAATTCAAAAGACAGCGATTTTGTAAGGAGTTCTTCATAACTCAACTTCTTCTCTTGAGTAATAATAGTTTCTTTTTTACTATTGTTTCACAAGATAGTTTTATTCTATTATGTAATGATATTATAATATATATATTTATTATTTTTGATGAAATTTATTTTATTGAATTATTTCCTCATAATTATGGATTATATTGAGAATAATTCTCATCATCTCCAAATATGATATTATTCTTCCAAGTCAATATTTTCTCTTCCCACCAATTTTATACTTTATATTTAGAAACCTAATCATGTAGTGACTTATGTGAACATAATATTTCAATTATAAATTTTTTAAAGTCAATTTTTTTATATTTTTACAATTTGAATTATGAAAATATATATTTAAAAATATTTAAAAAATCTACCCTTCCATAATTAAACATTTTATCTACTAAACCACATTTCCTTTTATTAACTATTATATATTTTAAGGTATATATTACTGAAAAATATTACTAAATGAAATTTCTTTCAAAATATTACACTTCACCATTTTTTAAAATGAATTCTAACTATAATCCATTATATGTTCTTTTAAAATAATATTAAAAACATCTTCAAAAAACTTTTTATAGATTTTGAAACTAGTTTACCTACTTATATATAAAGGATTTATTTATTTGAAATTTATTTTTCATAAATCAACCTCAAAATGTTTTTATCAAATTTATTTTCAAGGTAATTGTAATTTCTGATATCAATAATTTTCATTCTTAAAGATAATTTTGGGTATACCATTTGGAAAATCTTTTAAGCCTATTTTTCATTCCCTATTTTATTTATGATGTAATTAATGAAACCCATTTTATTACCATTTATTTTAATGATATGTTAAATGATAGATATCTTATAGACCACATATGTATGGAAGATTATGGTTGGTGTCCTATATCACCCTTTAATGCATTGGTTATGGTCTTATATCTCTTGAGATAAGGAAACATGGACATTCTTGGATTTGAGAAAAACATAAGGAAAATACTTGAGTGGATTTTTTTACAACATAAAAGGTGATCATGTTTCAGTTATTTCATAAAATAAAGTATTGACATACTTGTTTTTTTACAATACGATGTTCTTCGATGTTTTTTTTTGTATCATAATGCCTTGATACACTATGATTCAATAGAATCACATGTTTCAATATCATATTTCTATGATTATACTCCATGGATAATTTTAATTATCACACACTCGTTTTCCAAGGTATATTTTTGTTTATCTAAGATACATGTCGTTTTGTTATGATATATGAATATCTCTTATTGTTCTATATTCATTTTAGTAAGATAATCTTCTCACGATCATGTTCTAAAATATACTTTTGATCTTGCCCTTGATGAAATGTTGATGATTTTTCCCCTTACTGAGTGTTTAATATCACAATTATCTTATGTTTCCATTCCCAAGGTTATAAATATGAGTCTATCATATAATAATTCTATAATGAATTCTATTATGGATCAATTATGAATAAATTTTAACAAGTGTTGTAAAATAAGTTACTTATACATCTAGTCCTCAATCCCACTAAAAATTTCATTCTTTCTATTATGTGTCTTATTTTGGAGATGTAACATTTAATTTATTAAAATTATGTATTATTAAAATATAATTAGCTTGGGTCTATTTATTTGGTATAAGAGTAACGTTTAGTTATTTTTGAGGATTAGTTTAGTTATTTTTAGGAATTATGATGTAAAAACTTTAGTGAACCCCATAGGGATATGTCTAAGGGGTGAGTATATGTAATGGATAATATCATGGAATTTTGGTAAATTTTTGAGTATTATGTTTTTCAATCAATAATATACCTATCTAAATACTTTAAAGTGGATGCAATTGTGTTTCAGATTTACCTAGAGATAATTACCCTAGGAATGATAGTTTAGAATCAACTTGACCTTCACTTGGTTCATAATGAGTAGTCCTAAGACTACACACTTTTCTAGATACTCCTAGGGGATATGATCAAGTTAATCATATTCTTTTTATGAATAATTATGAAGGATTGGATCACATCATTGTATTTTGGTTATATAATCTAATAGGAGATAGGCGATGAATAAAATAGATTGAAACCTAAAAATTTAAAATTTATGTTATATACTTCATTTATGATTTGTCCATGTTATATTTTATAATAATTATTTTTACCTTTAACTTTTCTTTATTTAAGAAATTGATAGAGTATAGAGAAAAAGGGTTAATAATGGGTGTGATGGGAAATGTGAAGATTATCCTAGTGAGAAACAAAATGGGTTGGAAGTAAGAGTAAAAAATATTATAGTAATTCTTACTCAACTATATGAATCTATTAATAATAAGGAAAACTATATTCAGTTCTCAAAAACACTAAGAAATGAGAAGGTTATTATCAAATATTTCATGTGATAATGTCTACTCTCCTTCAGTGGATCTTCCAATACAATTTTTCTAGCGAAATGGATCAATGTGATTGAAAAAAATATTTTTTTTATTTTACGCTTAAAATATGAAAAGTTTGTTCTAGTATTTTTAATTTAAATGGAGAGGATGACCAATAGTGGACTCTCATTAAAAATACCATGAAAAAAAGATGATGTAGACTCTATAAAATATAAGGAGTACAAGAAATTATTCTTCACCAAGTATTTTTCTCATAATCCTCATAAAAATATAGAGAGAGAATTCATATAGATAAAACAAAAGTAGGATGAAACCAATATAACTTATGAAGGAACATTCATTAAGCTTATAAGGTATTCCCCTAGTTTTATATCTGGCCTTGAGAGTAAAATTTATTGATTGTTTAGTGTCTTAAAGCAAAGTATTTTGAATTAATTTGTCCAAAGAGATTTTAGAATCTATGAAGAATGTATTATATGTTAACTAAAGGTGGAGATCAAGGATGGGGACCATATTTATTGTATTGAAAATAAATGGAAAGTAAAGTATCATGGAATCTCAGATGACAAATCACCAAGGAAAAAAATGTTCAACTACCTACATGTCAATATTTCAAGATTAATCAACTCATAAAATTCCTCAAGGGAACAAAATAATGTAATAAGTGTGTAAGGATTTTCCAAAGATCTAATGATTATCAATGTGGGATAAAAAATATGGAAAAATAGTGGAGGAAAAATGTACATAAATAATCCACAAAACACATTTCATTTATTCAAGTTCATGGAGTTTAATAAAATAAATTTAATAAACTAGGAGCCAATGAAGAGAAAAATCCCAATATATCTCCCAAAATAAGAAAACAAGGTAGAGAGTATACCATCACTATCATTGAGTTGGATCGCGATAATAAACTAGTAAAATATACACCCATTCTCTACTCCATAACTATAAAATCATTATTTTATTGAGGTTCTTAACATTCTTTCATATCACACAAGTTTTATTAGATAATTAACTCCACATTAGATGTTTTATATTATATTATTTTTTAAAACCCCTGGTGGAAGGACTAAAATATATTACTCTTCTCAGATCAAGATTTTTGAAAAGATATTTACCTTAAATCTAGTCCTTATACTCAAGGTTGAATATGTTGTAATTTTGAGTATGGATTTCATTTACTTACATATATCACATATTAATTTATAGGATAGTGAGATCTCATTTCATATCCCCAATCATCCTATAATAGAATAACTATAAAACGATGATCATGAGCTCCCTTTGAAATCACATTATATTATATGGGTCCTAATACCTAGTAATAAGGGATATCTAGCTCAAATGACCAGGGAAGAAGTAAATATTTGTGAAATTCCTATTGTAATGGAATATACTAATATTTTTCTTGATGAAATGTTTAGTATTCCCCTATAGTGTGAGCTAGAGTTTTCAATTTAATGCATACCTGGATTAGTGATTATCTCAATGAGTAATTATAGATTGAACCTCATTGAGTTATAATAACTAAATAAATAGCTAAAAGAGAATCTCCACAATGGTTTTATACACCTTAGTGCTTTTACAAGGGTGATCATTTCTCTTTGTTGAAAGGAAACATGGATCGATGCAACTTTACATTTATTATTATGATATTAATAAAATAATAATCAAGAACAAGTATCCACCACCCCCTATTAATGATCTATTTCATCAATAAATAGGATCAAAATACTTCTGAAAGACTCAAATTTGATATGGATATTGTCAATTAAGGTTAAAAAGGGAGGATATTCCCAATACAACTTTCTATACAAGTTATAGAGACTATAAAATTATATTGATAATATTTGGACTTAAAAAATTCCCTAGTAATATTCATGTATCTAATGAATATATTCTTTAAATAATTCCTTCATCAATTTTTGGTTGTATTTATGGATGATATTTGTATACATTTAAAGAGAAAGGAATAGTTGGAATATCATTTATAGAATGTGTTAAAAACCTTGATAAATAAGAAATTATATTTCTATTTTAAGAAGTGTTAATTTTGGATATATAAAGTATTATTATTGGGTCATGTTATCATAAACAAGGTAATATAATTATATTCATCAGAGGTGAAAGTTATCAATCAATGTCCCAGACTGAGCATTGTAACTAAGATCCATAGTTTTTTTGTTAAATAAGATATTATGGAAACTTTTTTAGAAATTCCTCATGGATATCAAATCTAGTAACCATGTTAACATATAAGGGAGTGAAGTTTGTTTTAATAGAGGAATGTGAAGAACGTTTCAAGGAACTAAATAAGTGGTATGTCCTTTCACATGTACTTATATTTCCCTATAGTAGAGAGGGGTTTTTAATATATATTGAGGCTTTATTAAAGTTCTGGGGGGTGTTTCCTCATTCATAGTGATAGGGTAATTGGTAATACCTCACACAAATTAAATACTCATGTGAAAATGTGACCAAAAGATGATTTAGATATGGTAGTGGTGAACTTTATGTTAAATATTTTGGGGAATTCTCACTATGGAGAAAATTTATATATATATAAGATTTTTCAATACATTACCACCTAATAAACGTAAACAAGGTGGTTGATGCTATGAGAATGAAATATTATTATACCTTTTCCATGACGAGGATTGAAAAACACCCAATACGCATGGATTTGAAGATGATTCATCTTCATTTTATATGTTAATGGTATAAATAATATCTTTTCCAAATAAACTCTTAACCATACATCCACAAGAAGATAAAATAATCCTAGAAAGATTAAGCGGACTTATAGACAAACATAGTGAGTATTCAAAAGTTAAACTTTGATAAAAATTGAATTATAAGGCTTGGAACATGGATATATATCAAATAAAAAATTGAAATAAAGAATCAAATTTTAGATGATTCTCATATATATTCATTCTCTATTCATACAAGAATCATGAAGATCTATATAGAACTAAAGAAAAACTTGTGGAAGGATAACATAAAAAAGTATATTGTAGAATACATATCTCGATGCTTGGTGTGTGGGAAATTTAAAGTTAAATGATAAAATTCAAAAGGCATAATTAAACCATTTCCCATACTGTTATGAAAATGGGAAAACAACATCATGGATTTCACCTTAATAATTCCCATGACATCAAAGGGTTATAATTCCATTTGGATTTTAGTTTATCCCCTTACAGAGTCAGTATATTTTATTTCCATCAAATAATATTTCTCTATAGACTAAATCACCATGATATACATAAGGGAAGTGATAAGGATGCATGGAGTACCTCTCTATATTATATATAATGAAGATATGAGATTTATCTATAGGTTTTGGAGGAGTATTCAGTGAGAATTGGTGAGAGTTGATTTTTAACACATCTTATCACACTCAAATAGATGGGCGGTCTAAAAGAACCATTAAAACTCTCTAATGTATAATGATATCATGTTCAATGGATTTCCAATGATGTTTGGATCAAAAACTTCCACTAATAGGGTTCTCATATAACAATATATTTTTTTATTACATTTACATGGAATTGTATCAGGTTCTGTTTGAGAAGAGGTACAATACACAGCATTATGGGGTGAATGTGGAGAGAGGAAACTATTTATACCCAACCATGTCTAATCAATGATGGAGAAGGTTTAAACCATTCAATAGTATAAGAATGTGTCACAAAGCTACATTTTATTAACTTATTAATATGTAAGTAATATTTACAAATTTAAAAATGTTTAAATTGATCAAATATATATTTAAAGACTAAAATTTTATATATTAAAAATAATATGTTAATCCTAAAAACCCAATGTTCCAAATTTTAGAACATACGTTGCATTTCATTCAAAATTAAAAATTATTTTCAAACTTTTATTTTAATTAATACATTTTGTGGTGATATTAAATTTTTTTCTTTCTTTTATATCTATATAAATTTTTTTATATTATAAATTTCAATATATTGTTAATGTAAATTAAATTGTTAAATTTATAGTACTCATAAATTTTTAATTTAAAAAAAATTAAAAAATTTTTTTATGTTCTACGCGTGGTAAAATTAAAATTAATATTTTTACCCTTTTGAAAATTTATGTGGTAAATTTTTTTCATTTTTTGTAATTATAATTTTCTTATTATGTAATATCTTCTATTTAAATTTTGGTTATTAAAATTAAACACAATGGTTAAAAAAAGTTATAGCTGTAAAAGTAGAAAATGTGTAAAAAGAGTTTAACAAAGAGAAAAACACTTAAAACATTTACAAAAACATGCCTCTGATCGTTTTTATGATTAGTAGATCTGATAACACTTCTAATGTCCATTGTTTCACACTTTTTGATCATTTTACCCTTGAATAGTTACATACCATTATTGAAATATATTGATTATTTCTAAGATTTTCCTTCTCTTCACATATAAAAGGGGATCACTTCCACAACAACTTAATTCTACACCTATAACCTTTAATTTCCTAATAAAACTATATAATTTTCTACTACTGTAATACCCTATGAATTTAATAAGACTCTAGTCTCAATTATTTATCCTAATTCCTTAATTTCTTAGAATATTTTTAATATGCATCTCAAGTTCTTAATGTGGGTATTCCTTACTCTTTATCATTTTATTCCTAATATTCCTCATCCAAGATTTTTAAATAAATCCTAAAATAATTAAATCGATATTATTAATAGAATTTAATGTTATTATATTAATATAACAACCATTATTCAATCCTTTCCATCCACTAATAATAACAAAAACAACATTGATTGTGTGTACGTGCAGACTACTGCCTCCCTGAAGTAATGTGGTTTATTTTTGATCACCACCATTAATAGATTATAAAAAGGATGGATTTAATAATAAATCTGTTTTATATTTGACATTTGTAATTATAAAATAATAATTTATCTTATACCTCCATCCCATGACATTCATTGATAAATGTTATCATTAATCGAGTGTATGTGCAGACTATCACCTCCATTAATAGTGAATTTCATTTTTCATAGTAACCCAACATGGATGGGTCTAAGAATTAATTTAATGATGTTAAAATATATATAATATATTTCAGATTATCTGAAATTCATATAAACATTATATAAAAATATTTTCTTACTCAGAAAATCATTATAACACACTCTTGTTTCCGTTGGTTTTTCCTCCTATGTGAATAAAGTAATAATGTTTATATTATTAATGATTAATGAATTTTATATAATGGTGATATTATGTAATAATAATTTATTTAATATGTTTTAATGATTCTTGAAAGGTGTTATTAATATTTAATATATACCACCTTTTGATCATTAAACATACCAAAACAAGTTCATCGTAATTTCCTTTTTCCAGAACCATATACATGTATTTGACCTAATGAAATAGGACTTAAGGAAAATTTAAAAAAATCACATGTTTCATAATAGTTTAAAAGTGAACTAAGAACTGATAAGTAAAAAATGGCCATGTTACCATATAACATGTATGAAACAAACAATCGAAAGATCTGAATATCGAATAATAAATATAAACTTTAATTAGGTAATATATTTGAAATGGATATTTATAAATTATTGGTATAGAAGGAAACATATTTGAATAATGCATTGAAATTAGTGATTAAGATAATTATGTTCAATGTAAATAAAATTCATCAACTTCATGAAATTCAGGAATTGAGGTAGTGGTTATTTTTCACTAATCTCAATTCCACAAGACGTTATTTATATAGCACGCCATATATTCTCTTACATAGTGTATCCATAGCCCTATTAAATTCAATTATAATGAATATCTTTCATTTTACTCAATTTTACTTTTTATTAAATGGTATCCCTCTTATTTTCTATGGATTCTGACATTTCCATTACCGTGAGGGATTTTCATCTCAATTTTTCTTCATTGATATTTGGTATGTACTCTACAATTTTTTCATTAAATATAAAGGATTTACAATTCCATATCATAATCTACCATTCACGTGTTTTCAATTCAAAAGATAACAATGATGTGTGGGGTTCTTCTTGTCTTAACATCTATTATTGAAACCTAATGATTCTTTTTTACTATGGTTTGAAATAATGGTTTTCTTATATTCTATGATGATATTATAATGTATTTCCTCTTTAATTTACGGATAATTTAACTACAAGAAAATTCTATGTTTGTGGAGGTTTTTTCTGATTTAGATGGGGTTTAAACAAAAACTACCTGTTTCTCAGATGGTTTCAAAAAAGACTGCTAAAGTTAGTGTTAGCATCCAACATGCGGAGGTTCATTCCACTTAGGATATATTTCTAGTAACCTTAAAAATATATAAATTTAATGTTGTTTTTTCATTTTA
The DNA here is from genome assembly GCA_963277665.1 of Viscum album. Lineage (NCBI taxonomy): Eukaryota > Viridiplantae > Streptophyta > Magnoliopsida > Santalales > Viscaceae > Viscum > Viscum album. The sequence continues at coordinate 1,138,863,166 of OY728159.1, read as the reverse complement.
TCATTGGTTTTTCGGCTAAAAAAATTTAAGTTATTTTGTGGTGGTTTAAACTATCGTTAAATCCTAAAATTTTATGGGAAAATTGCCAAAAATAAAACTCTACTAAATTATTATATTGAAAATAGTTTTTTCTTAAATCTGAAGGAAATATTGATATACCTTCCAAAAACCATAACATGGTTTTTAAATCAGCAAATCGGTGTCAATTTTTCATAATTTTAGTTTTACATCTCTGAATACAACAAGAACATTAATCACTACCCGATAAACTTTTCTCAACACCCTCTCTCTCTCCATATCGACATCATCTTAATGGCACCCGAATGAAAATCATATTGAAAATTTTATTGAAAATTAAATGGTGTTTTATACTTATATATAGACATAAAAACAATAAAATTTTGAGAAATAAATGATTCTAAAGTTGTGTGATTTACTTCCTCACCACCATCCATCGGTGCAATATCATCAGGGGTATATCCAATCTCCTTTTAATATAAATCAATAAACTATTTCTATAAAGTGGATAAATGAACTCCTAGTTTCTAAATTGTGTATTTCATAGAAGAAAAATCCCTATAATAATCTTAAGGTAGGGAGTGTCTACAACCAAGAGTAGATGTAGCTGCAATCCCAGATTTCCTACTAAAGACCTCATATGGTAATGGTCTCAAACCCTTCCCACACACTGAACCAGGATGCTCCTTCCTAAGGATTTTACTAACTGGGTCATCCTGGGAGACTAAGAAGGACTATGAGGGCTTGACATCCCATTTTTTTTTTAATTTTTACCTAAAAATAAAATTTCATTCATATTTTAAGTGATATATATTAACATTATAAAAACTGAAAATAATTTATTACAATGAAAAATGAATTCATACCAAAACTTCTTTGGTAGGGTAATTAACATAACTCCAATTAAATTTTGTATGAATACCTAACCAAATTTCTATTTAAGAGACTTACGGCCCTAAATTATGTGACTGCATTAAGAAAAACAACAATTTAAAATGTTAAACATATAATATTGTACCATAAATATTTAAATTGATGAAAAGATTACCAGAGTCGATTGATTTGGGTATAAAAAATTTAACCTGATAGTGTCAGTGATGATTTTCTTAGCACTATTTGATTCATTCGTCCATAAAACATCCCAAAATAAATAAAATTTAATTTAATAGTAATTTATACAATGTCATCTCCTTTTCATATGCATGTGTAAATATAAAATTATATTACTATAATAATATATATTTAAATACCCTGTGCTTCTCAAGATGATGTTTATCAACAAAAAACAACTATTTCACTATAGGTACCCCTTCATATACCTTATCATGCAATTGTGTGGATCTCAATGAAGTATTATTGAATTCGTTCCATAATCTTCATTTTAAATCCTTCAATTTCTTACAAAAAAAACTCAATGTCCACTTTCATGATGTAAGATCATTATTGTTAAAATGGAAAACATCTATACAAAGAGATTCATATTTAAAATATTTAAATTTAATAAAATAATGACATTCAATTATCCTATAATGTATTAAAATTACCTTTATTTATGCACAAAAAAACTCCGCATTTTTCAAGATTGAGGAATATTCATCCAATCTTCATATTTAATCAAAAGGGTAACCAGCTCCACTACTAGCTGGCCTATAATATTTCTAAATAATCCTACAGTATCATCTATAGGGACCCCATAGCTGTCAAATGGTACAACTATCTTCAGTCCATTCAGATTCCAAACTACTAAACCTTTCATAATTCTCTCTATAGTATCATTGTTTCCATATTTTATTAAAAAATAGTTAGTAGTATAAAAAAGTCAAATAACATTATTCATATTAAAAAAATTATTATAATTTTCACCCTCAAATATCCTCGTGATGAAAAATGAGTTTTGACTTTTTCCCTTTCTACTAGGTTTGTTGAATGGGGAGACATTGGGTGAGCTATTGATGTGATGCAGATGGAGGGTGTTCCATAAGTTGACGAAATGAAGGGCATGAGAGATGATTTAGGGGTAAAAGTATTGGGGTTTCTCATATATTGTATGGAGGGAGACTGAGGGATCATTATCTATCAGTATGGTTGAGGGAATGACAATTGGGAGTCAACTGGGATTATTAAAATGATGCCTCCTTGGCATTCCTCTCATTTAATCAAACAAACTTAACTTCTGAAAATACATTTCAAAAAATCCATACCAAAAAAATTAGAATTGATAACAGATTCATAGTACTGAAAAACAAAATATACCTAGATAGGATAATTAATGACTACACAAATAACATAAGTAGTTGATAAATGAATGGATGACTGCACAGAAAATCATTTTTTCCTTAAATCATCTCGTTTTTTTACTATATCATTACTTTATCTACTTCATCCACCCTAACACATCTTATTATATATGAGAATAAATGTCATATGTCAAATCCTCTACTTCTTAACCCAAATCATACAAATCTCTTTATTTTATGTAATAAAATACACTCTACCCTTCACCCATGACATATTCCACATAATATAACATTCTTTCTTATGATGATAAAATATGTGGATCATGTAATTCACAGTCACCAACATCCATAAAGTGGCATAATTTAAAATGTTTAAATTGTAAGGAATATTTATTAACACCCCTAATAATATCGGCCCAATTTAATTTGAATAAAACAACATAAAAATGCACATGGTAGTCTAGTGTAATAATATTAGTCAACATTCCACAGTATCTCACATCAGAAAACCTAAATATACCACTATTTTGTGTTTTCAAAACCTCTTCCTGATTAACTGTATGAAATTTAATGTCATTCAAACTATAAGCATCAAACTTTCTAGAATGTTTTAGAGGACCTCAAAAAATAAATTTAAAATCATCTAACAACTCAAATTGAGTATTAGTATTCATGGTATAAATAAAGTAATATAAATTATTAGATATAAAAAAATGTGTGTCAACCTAATATCCATATAGATGGAAATATTTATGACCTTACACATCGTGAAAATTATTCTACAAGCTCTTAATTAATAGCTTTTGTTATATATTTCTCATTTCGTATCCATCCTTTTATTTTTATCTTTGTTTTTATCCTAATATGTTCAATAAATAGACATACAATTTTTCTATTTAGTTTCACATATCTATGTGCCCATAATAATTTTGTTTCTATCAATGTAAGATTTTAACTCCTCCCAAATTATCGGTCAATATTAGGAAATATTTTTGATTTCCTATATAGTTGAGATTGAGTATATGTATCATCAACATGTCCAAGTCTATTGAATATTATTTTAATATCATCCAATTTTCTAGAACAAAAGGTAAGACAATCCTCTTCCAAATAGCCTTCAAAAATAGATCCTTCTGGTTGAGCTTTATTTTTCACATATTATTTCAAATTCCAAAGATATTTTTGAAATAAAATAAATAAAACATAATTTTGTATTTAATGAAGTTCCAATAATTGTTTACTTAGGTTGAAATAAATTTAAGTAAATTTTGTCTTAATTGGATACATCCATTTATAATGTATAGGGCTTCTTAATTTAGCTTCCTCAACCAAATGTGTAGTTAAATGCGTCATGCTAATAAAAAATGACAGAGGAAAGATAATCTCTATTGCACAAAGTGTCGATATATATCTCTTGTGAAGGTTTTCAATCTCAAATGGTTATAGAGTTTTCTCACATTGTTGTCTAAAGAATGTGCAAAATTGGAGTACAAAAGTAGTAACTTTTTCAGCTAATAATGTACAAAATTCCAATGTTAGAAATAGTTGTAACAAAATATGTGAATTTTGACTTTTAAATCCATGTAACCTATGATTATTTAAGTCAACGCACCATGATATATAACTTGAATACCCATTAGATACCTTAATATGTTTTAAAATTCAAATTAATGTATCTTTATCTAGATTTTCTTTTCAAAAATTGTCGGCGCATACTTTCCATTCACATCCGGCTAGATAGTACACATTATGTTAATTATTTATAAGTATTTCCAAGAAAAAATATGGTCCTTCAATTTTTCATTATCATTAAGTGGTGTTAAAATAAAATTTTTACAAACATTCTTCTCAATATGCATAACATCAATATTATACCACAAAAAATTAAATTCCCAGTATGGAAGTTTCAATAATATACTCGTTTTCTTCCATTATTGCATTTTGATTTTATATGATGATGCACTTAGAACTCATTTCCCACTATCATTCAAATAGTGTACCTTCCCAATTTCTATTTCAACATTTCCTAGTTTTTCCTATATTTCAGAACCTTTCAATAACTTTGGAGTGGGTCTACGATCAATAAAACCATTAAATTTTGACTTGATTATCTGAAATATATGAGATGCATCGAGAAATATTCAATGGAAATTGAATCACCATTTTTTACTATGATGTAGCTGTTTTGGGATCAAAAAAAATTTAGAAATAGGATAATCAAAAACATTGTAAGTATTCTAACCAGCTAAATTCCCATTTCTAGGGAAATCACTAATGGTCCACATTATAGAACCTTTCATTTGGAACATTATTCAAGATGATGCATCAAATGTCTCAACACTGCTTCTCTATAAATCCTATAATTCATAAATTAGAGGCTGTAAGTATACATAAATAACATTTCTAGGCGTTTTTTGTACAAATAATCATCAAAATGATAAAATACATTTGTTGCATACATATCCACGAAATCATATTGCAAGGGATAAAAACCATCGAAATTCTTTAATTGGTGGTCAAAGTCCCAAAGGGATTAAATCCATTGGAAGCCAATACCAATCACACATTCCTAGGATTAGATGAGAAATATGGATGTAATGAATTTAATTTATCCTAAGATTGTCCATCTCTTGGATGTCATTTTACCCCATTATTATTATTAACTTTATAATGTCACTTCATGAGTTGTATCGTTTTCGATATCATGAATAACATTTCTAATCGAGGATTTAAAGGAAAGTAACAGAAATCCTTTTTAGGTATGTTTAATTCCTTCTTCTTTATAGTAGTATGTTGATTCATAATTGCAATATCACCCATTCCATTTTATCTATAAGAAGAAAATTCTTTCAATCATATCTACTAGAATCATCTCCCCAATAAAGCATACAATTATTGGGACATGCATGTATTTTTTTATAATTCTGACCAATCTTGTTAACAAATTTTTTCATATCATAAAAAGACTTGGGGATATTTTATTCAAGGAATTCATCGCACAATAATTCCAATATCATGGACATTAGCTTGTTTTTAATTCTACATAGGCATTCAATATGGTACAACTTCATTAGAAAATAATGTTTTGAATATTTAAAACATCCAATATAAAACTCTTGATTTACATCATCAACTAAACCATGAAATGCATTTTTCAACAAAGATAAGTTCTCTATTACATTAGTATCCACAGAATCAAGAGGCGGATCCAATAATATGGTACAATCTTGATCTAGATATCCTATAGTCCAAAAAACATCACTTGTAAAGTTATTATTTGTATCACCCTTAACTAGTTGTTTTCATATGTTTTAATTTTGATGTTGGTGTATTTAAATGCCGAATTAATCATTTATAAGGTTTTTTATTTCATTTTCCACTTTCGATGAAGTTGGGAGATCATTCTATCGAATGACATCAGTGCTCAAACTTTCTGTAACTTTTGATACTCTTTGTAAAATCCAACACAAAATTTGAGCAACAAATTCATTAAATATCAAGGGTGGATAAACATCATCTCCCTTGAACCATATTCTAAATTTACATTTAGGACATTAAAATATTATTCTCCCAACAACAGATCGATTGGAAATTGGAAATTCTAAAAACTCCTCCAGACCCATAGCATACTATGGTGTGTTCCTTGGTAACGTGATCCAGCTTTTATCCATATATTTATAAATGTTCCTACACTTTATTAAAAAAATTAAAACGCATAAGTATTACTAAGTAGGAAAAAAGGTAATGGTAAAATATAGTATAGTTTAATTAGTTGGAGTTAAATAGATTCAAGCATTAATTAAAATTAAAATTATTTGAATGAATAGATAATAGATGGGAATATAAAAGGGTGTTGGCTAGTGAGAAGTTTCCCAATATTGAAAAATAGGTTGATAAATTATATACCAGCCCATAAACTATTCCAAACAAGTATCCCATCTTAATTTTTTTTCTATTAAAAGTTAAAAACACAAAAAAAATATCACCTCAATTAAAATAAATTTCAACAAAAATAATAATAAATCAATTAATTTCGATTTCCATAATTCATTTTCATATTTATCATAATATTTACAATATAAATCACCATTCAATAGATATATCTATAATTTTCAAAGAATCCAAAATATAAAAAAATCAATTTTCTAAATAAAAAACATTTTAACTTTTATCTATCAAGAATATAATAATTAATAATAATTTATTAAACATTTTGACATGAAAGACATTTAGAATTTAACCATACAATGACATGTCTTTCAATGTATTTTCAATGGAATTAACCCTTCCTTATAATTTTAAACTAATCAATAATGTATTAATAAAAATTACTCAAAAGTTTCAATTTTTTGAAGAAATTTTATAAAAATATATATGAATATTAGTAAATAACATATTACAGTAATCGTTATAAAGAAACACATTTTATAAAATGTAGTATACCTAAAGATTTAACATGATAATTGTCTTATTATAATATAGATATTATTAATAATAAATTATAAAATAACTGTTGCAATAATAATATGTGATGAAAATATTAATACATTGATTAAATAGACAAATGTTAATTTATGTAAGTGAGTTGAAAACTTCAATTTTGGCAATGGTAAGTGAGTAGAACTTTGTAATCTCTTATTAGTGTATACCCTTGTGTCCATTTCAACATAATATATATATATATATATATATATAACTATATATATTTTAACGTGAAGAGAAGGTTCTAGTGTAAAAAATGTATAATAAATTCAAAAAAATTAAATAAAAAGTATAACAGAATAGATAAAATTAAATAAAATTATTTGAAATAAATAATACATTTACAATTCTATAAAATTTATTGATTATTTTTTTCGAATGAATAAAATTATCGAAAATCTCACTTTCTTTCAATTCACATGGAAATTGTAATAAACTTGACCAAAAAATTTGGTTCATAAAAGTATAATAGTAAGAAAAACATAATAATAACTAGTGTTAAAAATATGTGGAAGAAAAAAATATGAATTTTAATGAACCATGTGTGGTTAAAAATGATAATAATAAGAGTGGTTAGATCTATATTATGTTTTTTATATAATTAATTTTTTCCATTTCAATATAAGGAAATTGACTATTTTAAATTGAAGTACTAATGAAAATAAAAACCCTAAAAATTTAATAATGAAACTAATGAACAAGTATTTTTTACTTAAAGGTAATGTATATTCGTTTATAAATATATAATTTATAATTTTATTAACTAAATACTGGTACACATTTATGTGAATTGTATTTTTTGGATGTGTTGATAATGTTATTTCTAATCTAGATTTCACAATAAAATTACAATCATATGGAATTTCTGAGATATTTCTAATAATATGATAGGGGTTCAAATAAAACTATAATATTATTTACATTAAATTAGGAATTCCTTTTTTAGAATAGAAATTATTATAATTGATGTAATTAAAATATTAAATAGAGATAGTTAATTATGTAATATATATTATATAAGGTTAATATAATTATGGAAATCATAATAAAATTAAAATGGATAATATTAATTACATAATCAATTCATAATTAAGAAAATAAAATGAATTGATCAATTTAACACAAATAAATGATAATAGATTTAGTAATTTTAGTTATAAAATTTCATTTATTTAAACAAAGAATATAATAATGATTTCAATTAAATGAAATTTATATAAGGTAAATGTAAATATTCCAACATCTTTATTAAAGAGTAAAATTAGGGAATTCATGTAGCCATGGTCGAAATCATCGATCTTATAAGAGATAATTTTTTTTAAGAAAGTGGATTAATTGAGGCAAGTTGCACTGTATGACTAAAAATGTATCATCTGTAATATATGTTGAAGGAACTATAAAAGGGAAACTCATTTTATTAGAGTAATCAAGACAGAGAGAAAATATTGAAGACTAAATCTCTAAATAAATATTAAGAGATAAATCAATCTAAATGACCTCACTTACAGCATGGGCTTGAGTGAATGCAATAGCAGGGAGAGGGAACAGGAGAGAATGAAAACTCAGGTGACGACATCATAGGGGAAGATATACTTAAGCGTGTGTGAGGGGGAAGAATTATGGTTCTCGGGTTCGGGGTTGAGGGTAAAGGGGGCTAAGGGGAGAAGGGTGGGGCACAGGGGGAAAATGTATTTTTTTAATAAAAACATAATATTTAGTGGCGATTTATAAAAAACCTCCATGAAGTCAGATGAACTTTTTTTAAAAGTGATTTAGTAAACCACTTCATAACAATCACCACTATGTAACTAATATGTTGTAGATTTAAATTTATGGACTTATTTCATTATAAATATTTATGTTGTTGAGATTAATTCTCATCCTCTCAAAATAAAATCATTTTAATCCATGTCAAGTTATAGTATTCCTATAAATGTTCTTATTTGAAATTTTGAAACCATTATTTTTTGTCTCAAGTGACCCACATTTTTCCCTTATCCACTTTTTAAATAGAGGTTTGGTTACTATTTTTATGATGTTTGATTTGGATAAATTTATTTTAAAATATTAAAATGGTTATTTATCCTTACATAATAAATTTTTGTATCTTCTACCCCACATTTCCTTTTCAAAACCTTTATATATTTTTTGGGATCTATTAATGATTTTTTTTAAATGTAAATGTTTTAAAAAAATTCCCTTCACCTTTTTAAAAATTACTCTCTAGTTTTGTCTTTATCTTTTTCTTTAACGATGATGTTAAAAACATTTTCTAAAAAAATTACTATTTTCAACCAATTTTCCACTATCTATAAAGAAATTATTTCCGTGGAAGTTATTTTTGATTTATCAAAATAAAAATTTTCTTATGAAATATCTTATGGGGTGATTGAATTTTGGGTATTAGTCCTTTATGTAATTTTTAATTTCCCAACTTAAGATCCAATAAAATGGTTCCCCATGTTGTTGGACAAAAGGCCTCAAGCACCCCTAACTATACACCAGAGGATGTTGACTAGCAATAAGTGTATAAAGATGTTATAGTGCAGTGACTATACCCTATGAATCACTAATGAATACAATGTAAGTAATAAAAAATAATGTCAATAGAAAAAAAACAAAATAACAGAAGAAATTAGTAACTGAAAATAAAAAAATAAGTGAATAAATCGATAAGATCCAAATAAACATCTATTTATAAACATGATATGACATAAATATTGGAATTCAATGCATGTATACACATGACAGATAAATTAATAAACAAAATAACTTATCATTTATCCCTGATAGTATAACAAGCACCTTCTTAGTCCTCTAATGCCATATTCCTTCCCAGCCCAGAAGGATAACAGCAATATGGTACTATCTAATGAACCAAAACCTAAAACCAATAGTTCTATTCGGGTACCCAATGGTATCCCGAATAGGGTGTGAGATATACATATAGTACACCACCAATGGTTACTACAGAAATCTAATCCGTGAATGTAAAATAAATCTTTGTGAAGTTATATCAGAACTCAATATGTACAAAATAAATAAATGGAATCCAAGGAGGTTTAGGTTTATTAAGGACACCTGACTAACCATACCTGCTTTAGCCAAAGTAAGGTGTGTCTCTAAACAAGTGTCACCATGTTTGTAAATTTATATATGAATGTGTGTATATGTATATAGATATGAATGTATATATATGAACTATATATGAAGTAAAATATATATCCATATATATATAAACATACTACACATATATATTCAATGCATAATTAAAGAATCCTAGTATAATGATAAGAGTCATATTTAATGTAAGGGTCGGTATGCCCATGTACCACAATTCATAAGGTACATCATGCACAATTATCATAATTAATAAGGTATTTTATGATTGGGTATCACAATTTATAGTGGATTCCATGCCCAGGTATCACAATTTATAAGGGAATCCATGCCTGAGTATCACAGTTTATAGGGGACACCACACCTAAGTATCAGAGCTAACGAGTTGAAGGGTCATGCTGAACATCCAAATCGAGGGGGGTGTGGAATGTCTTGTATTTAATCCTAAGTGATGTTAATCACCATGTCCAACATACTCAACCCTGGGGAATTGAAATGTTGTGTCTACAACACTAACTGAGGTCCCTCTATAATAATCTAGTATAAGGTATTCTCTCTTTCCCTATAATACCTTAGACAAGGCATTATATAAAGAAGAACTTGACATCACTCAAGGCGTATCAAACCTTTACTATCACTATTCATTTTATATTTAATTATATTCCATGAGTTTATCCATTCCATAATGTAAATCATCAAGATTTTATAATTCAATTTTAAGAATAACTAGTTAAAAGGTTAGTGTACTTAAACATTACATAACATTAAATTTTTCCAGGGAATACAATTCATTTAAAAACAAGGACACCATAGGAATCACCCATGCTATATCACAAAAATTATCTTTAATTTAAACATTATGTTCCATATTAAGAAAGAGAACCTAAAAGGTGGTTTTATTATTAAAAATATTCTTGACAAAAAATCCTTCATTTTAGTGTAATAATCTACTCCATGAGGGATACTTCCAATCACCTCAAAATGTGATTTAAAGTGAAATAAGGGAATTGTAATCATAAGTAAATGATAATTTCTAAAATATTTTCCTTGAAATCACCTTATTTTATGGTTTAAGTAAGAGTTTTTGAACTCCAGCCACGATAATGGGTTTTAGGAACATCAAGGGACCGGTCTGGCCATTTAGTTTTTGGAATTTAAACGTTTAAGAAGAGGGTACAAGAATTCCAGCATCAAAAAAATAGAAATATCATATAAACAAGTTGTAATATAAGGAAAATAAAATATAACACATACATCAGGATTTGTATTATCCAATCATAATTTATCAACATTTTAATTGATTTGAGATAAAATAAATTGATAAAATTCTTAAACCCTATGAAAATAGGGGAAATGGTCTCACATAAAATTAATATTCCATATAGTGAGAGAAAATAAAATAAAAGTAAATGAGGATACAATATATAACTGATACTGATTCAAAACATCCATCATAAATATATTCTGATATCAGATGGTGGAGATATATAGAATCTTACAGGAAATCCCAAGGGTGTAGTCTAGTGGCCTAAACATGGAAAAAATGAAGGATAAATAGTATGAAAAGAAATAATTCTAGAGGTGAAAACAATCATTTCACCCCTCTTTAATGAGTCACATATTAAGACCGTCTAGTTTTTAAAACTATGCACCACACCTACTACTTATATTGTCTAATATCCATGCCCCATGTGGTTTGGGCTGACAATGTGTCGATTGTGTGATGTTACTAGTTAAGTGGAAATAACCATGTGGTTAGGCATAGAATTTGGAAAATTATTTTTAACCCATGTTCCCACCTCTGTAATTTATTACGAAAATTCAACACATCCATGAATCCCACCATGATGTGGCTAAAAACCAAGTGGAACCCCTTACATGTCTACATGGTATCTTATAAAGGGATTCATGGTTTAAACAAACTATGTAAACTATATATTTCTCCCATAAAGTGATATTTTGGATCCCAACACTCCCAACATTCATCCTATCATTTGGGACTCTTATTGAACCTTAAAATTCATCCAAAACAACACTTTTAGTTTTTCCAATGAATTTAATTACATTCCAAATATAAATTTAAAATATGTCTCATCAAAAAATCAAAAATCCAATTTCCATTAGAGCTTTCAGCCTAGTCCAAAAACACAAGACCTTATAATCTCCCAACCATGGAGCTTATCATCCATAAGAAGACCATAGAAATAGTATAAACATCTCCTAACCTAATTGGGTTGTGAATCCATTCTCAAAATATCATGTTTCATTTTATATTACCAACACACCCCCCAAGAAGTACCTCAAACATGTGGTACTTAGGCCACTAAACTCAAACCAACACCCAAATTCAAATATGAAACTCCAAGACAGTTCTTAACCTAGATTGTCTAACCTGAGGCACAATTAATTCATCTCCTCTTTTATAACATGTTTGATGGTTCTCCTCACTATTGCATTTAGATTTCCCATGCTCAATTATCCATCATAGATCCCCCACCATAATAAATATCTATTTTATCATGCCCATAGTGTCCTAGTGACCCTCCCATAAAATTTATCAAATTAAAAGAGAATTTTACTTTCAATAATCCCAAATTATAATGTTCCCACTATATTTTTCTTAAAAATCCTCAAAAAACCCCTCTAAACTACACCTATCACATCTTAATAGTGTTCCAGATGCAATGAATCAAAAAAATTATCTATTTATTTGATAGAACTCATGTTGAAATGAATCTATTTAAAAATATTGAAAATTATTCACCCCTATGTCCAATGCCTCACCAGATCTATATTTCAAAGCCTTATCCCAAGGTGTACCTATATTGTTCCTAGTACGCTCACCAAATCCTGCACCCGATATTCGCTAATGTCTTCTAGTCAAATGTACCCAAAAAAACATCATCGTGTTATGGTACCCACACTAATACTATTCTGATCTAATATCCCTAGATTGTTATAAGGTACTTCAAAATTGATACTCACATATGATCTTTACCCAAATCCATGATCAAATTTGTACCTTGAATTTCCTGACAATTCCATCAATTCATTATTTCATTAATTTAACAACATAAAATAGATAAAATGACCATCCAATAAACCATTTTCAATATTTTATATCCATTTTCAGATGAGGTTCATCCATTGTTGAAGGATTCCCCACCTTAGGATAATTCTTTTCATTCCTTAAATAAAAAGATAAACTGAAACTACAGCCCATGTTTCATCTATCTATGAACATAATGACAACATGGATAAAAATACACCCATACCTAAATACTAACTTAACATCACCCTTGAATCATTCATAACTTTCTAAAGCATTTAATAAGGTTATTTAAAAAAATAGAAACATATCGAGAGTCACCACCTTTAAAAATCCATTTGTGCACCATGCACCAAGTGGATTTCCTTTAAACTAATCCTCAAGAACGACTCCCAAATAGTCCATTTATCAAATGAGAATAAGGTAGATATGTAGTATTGAGTATAGAAGATGAACTCTAAGTTTACTCCGTATGATGTCAAGATATTGGGAATGCTCTTCTCTAACAATTAGTTCACCCATATTCCATCAATATATGAGTACAACTCCTCCCAATCCATGTTCAAATTGAACAGGACAATATTTTCCTATACTAACTTCAGACACCATGTCCCATAATAGTTCATGTCCAGATCCACTCTTATGTCAATGGTTTCACATCACCGAACCCATTCCATATTATCCCTCATCATTGGTCACTTATTTTTAATTTTACCCAAAGCTGTGAGTTTCCATGCAACAAGACTCACCTATTTGAAACCATCGGTCCTTGGCTTAGACTTTTCCATTAACCTTTTTTTCATTATTAAATATTTACCACACACAACCATATTGAACTAACTTATCCATAAAAGTAGGATTATTATACCATACGAATTTATTTGGGACCTTACTCGTGCTCCCAATAGTAATCCATTGATAAGGTCTGATTGAAATTTCAACATTGCATGTCAATTTCCATTAATCCAAAAATTCCATTGAAACTTCTATTAAAAATTGGTAATCTTACATGTTTCATGATTTATCCAATGATTTCCTACCTCATTATGGAATTTCCTAGAAAAATCCATCAACCATGAAATCATTATTCATCTTGTTCAAGAACATAAACAATCCTTCCCAGCATAGCCAACTTTAATAACAATCACTCCTAGTGCTTCCTTGAAATTCAAAAGAATTATCATGCCTATATAATAATACCCAAGAATATTTCATGAATTGTTCTATATAAGAGTTTAAAAACCCATTACCTTAAATAAAAATATAAATATCAAGCCAACCTCTCTCATGGATTTTCCTAGAATAAACTAAATGATGACCTACCGTGGTATGAGTCAAAAGTGAGGAAATCCAGGTCTTTCTACCTAAACCTAATGTCTCCAGCATGATAATAATATCCCAATTGATGGATTTTATCATAAATAATCTAATGTGCCTACAACATAATTTATAGGAGGTAAAATATATGCTAGTAAAATACTATCGACCTATGAAGGCCAAAACGGTTAACATAAGTTTAATGGAACTAGCTTCCATGCATCGAGATATAGGACCCTAGTCATCACTGAGCATTCTAATATAAGTTTAATACCTAGAGGGTTATAGTGAAAACATATTAAGATATAAAATATCCAATGGGAATCTGAATATCATAATACTCTCTCATGGTTCTACTAACTAGACAACAAACTATCTACCCAAGGTGTCCTTTCATAATCTAGTGTCCTACTTAGGACTACTGATGCTCAAATCCAAAACCCGAAAGAAAGAATATATTAATTCCTTAAGTTCATAGTAAATAGACATAACCAAGTTAACTCCTTACATACACAAGAAATAAACCCTAAAACAAGGTCATTCATGAAAGGATCGTTAGGCCCTACCACCTAACCTCTAGTTACAATGAAAACTATGACAATTTCATCAGAGGTCCATATCAATGATCACATTCATGTTCAAGAAAACTCTAAAAGGTAACATCTTAGACTGAACCCAACACAAGGCTTCTTACAATAATAACCACAAAAATATTAAATTTTAATGTATTTAAATTATTTTTATTCATTTAAACATTTAAAATATTTCATATTTTAGGGATTTCAAGTACCAATTATAAAGAACAATTTTACAAAGAACATTATTTAACCGATTCCATACAGCATTAGGTGAATATCTCATAATTTCATTTTTAACCCATAATTTAATTTACCCATAAATTTTTCACAATTGAGAATGATTAAAAAAAATTAAATTTCTAATCTATAGTGGAAAGAAATCTTTAGATTTTAATTCTCATTTTAATCAATTGGTGCTCATAATAATAAATCTCAAAAGCAGATAATGTGTCTTTTTATATTAAGGGGATTAGTCAAGTAATATTCCACCAAATATTCATATGAAACACCATATAATAAGCTTTGGACACATTAAATAACCATCCCATTAACATAAACATTCCCCCATGGGGTTAAGTACCAAGGAATTTAAATGTCAAGGCAACTCGTGAGGGTCACATCATGTCAATATGGATTCAATTATATTGTTATCAATTCCCAATTTATGGATTCAATGCTCTATAAATTAAAATTGGCATACCATTTAAATTCAACCCATAATATTTATTTCATTCAATATTTAACATGCCTTAATGGGTTTATATCATAAACAACATTCCCAGACTGAACTACTTGGGTCTGGTTGTTCATTTAAGAATTTAGTCATAAAGTTCTTCATGCCAATGTAATAGAGGTTCTTAACATCATAAAGTAAACCATTTACTATTTAAATTTAAATTCAGTATATATATATAATCATCATGGGTCAGTAAAATGAATTTCAATTCCCAAATTATAAAGGTACATTCCTTTATAAGTTGTAATTGACATTCATGAAATTGTAACTAGGTTTTCTTGTGTTGTATTAGAGTATAAAAAGTTCATATATAATGGTTAAAATATATGTTTCTCTATTATTCAATTTATAATGTCCCACACATTTTATAAATTGAACAATTTTCTCTAATTTAATTACTATTTGTTATATTGCAACCCATGAAACTAGTGGTATGTGGCTCAAAAGTGTCATAATTTGTTATTTAAATAAAATTCATCTATCAGTATATATGGGAAAACATGTTTTAGGTTGAAGAAAACACATCATTTAACTAACCATATATCAAGACTCTAACAAGGAATTCTAACATAGTAATAATACCAATAAATTTGAAAAAATCATAGCAAGATACTATGTATGAAGGAAACACTATAAACATGGAAGTCAATTCACCAAGCATTGTATACACGTAAGGAGGTTAAATAATAACACATTAATGTTTTACTAATCACCAATCATTAGGAAATTTACAATGAAATCTATATATAATGTCATACACATCGGATGTGAATCTTGATGTGCCAACAATGATGCATGTCCCAATATTTCCTTATTATAGAAAACCAAGGGTAAAGATCTCAAAAATTAGTAACCAGTTAAATTAAAATAATCACCCAAGGTGAAATAATAGTTAACTGTAATATATAATGTAATTAACATCATTCCCATCCCATGAAACGTGGTCTTTCCCTCATGTGTGGGTTGGACGGACCCATACACAAGATATTTACCTAGTGTTGATTCATTCCTATTCTCCTATCTACTAACCCAAAATAGTAAGACAAAAGAAAAATAAATGTTTGATACAACTTTTTAATATATCTACATAGGATCCACTAAAATGGTGCCTCGATCTAGTTGGTAACATGGCCTCAAGTGTGTTTCCTCGTACACTAGAGGCTATCAACTAGTAGTGAGGTTCTGAAGGTGGCCTAGTGGGAAGATTATACACTCTAGATCAGGGATGAATATAGTGGAAGTAGTAATAAATAAATACATTGGAATATAATTAAAAACAAATTATCATAAGATCACAGTAGCTAAAAATCAGTAAATAAATGAATAATGAGATAAGATCCAAATAAACATCCATAGATGTACATGCTATGATATAAAAACATGAATTCAATGCAATAGGTATACATACATAAGATAGATAAATAAATAAATAAATGAATTTGTATCTATCTCTAATATAATCATGAGCACCAACTTGGTCCTCTTATCTGGTATTCCATCCTATCCCAAAATGATTTTAGTAACAAAGCACAATCTATTAAGCACAAGCCTATAACCAGTAGTTTTTTTGGGTACTAAACGGAAACCCAAATTGGGTGTCATATATAGATAGTAGAACACCACCAATAGTGTTTAAAGAAATATATTCAACAAATGTAAAATAAATTCATGTATAGATATATAAGAAGTAAATTTTTGCAGTAAATATAAATGGAATATATTCAGGTTCAAGTTCCTCAAGGACACCTGGTAGACCATACATTCTTCGGCCTAAGCTGGGTGTTTCTCAGAATAAGTGTCACCATGTATATAAATTTATATACAAATATGTGTATATGTATATAGATATGTATTTATATATTTGAAATATATTTTTAGTAATGTATATAGCCATATATATTGATCTGTAGTACTAATCTTGATCCACTGGGTAACTCAAGTGACCATGTAAAATGATAAGATTCATATTTTAAATAAACTTCACCATGAAAAAGTGACACAATTAATGAGGGACTCCATACCTGAGTATCAAAATTTATAATGGACATCCTTCATGATTATAAAAATTTATAAGGGACTCCATGCTAATGTATCAAAATTTATAAGGTAGGTTCTCCCCAAGTATCACAATTTATATGGGACTCCTTGCCCGAGCATCACATGTAACATGGAAAGAGTTCATACCCCACATCTTAATATAAGGTGAGTGTAATGTCTTTTCCATCAACCAAATTGACTTGAATTTATATCCCATGGGGTGTAATTAATTTAATATAGGGATACACAAATTTAATAATTCATAAAAATCATAAAATCTAAATATAAATATCTGGTACTTGTCAAGCCCAACTGTCGATCATGCAAGGAAATAGATATTCCATAAATTAATTAAAGGAATTGAAATTGAAATTGTTTCATTGCTTAGAGAGAGTGATATAAATGAGAGTGGATTGTTGTTTGAAATAAATGGATGAATCATGTTAGGTTTTTTGATTTTTAGTCTTGTATGCTTGGGATTCAATTGATTTTGGGTTTATTCACATATTTTTCAGATTTGGATCGTAAGAGATCTTTGGGTTGGGTACCCTACATTAATCCGGTAATCACACCCTTTGAATGGTAAACTACTAGGTTTGATTACTAGATTAGGTGACCCAGAATCTTATTTAATCATAATTGACTTAGATTAAATAATTATCAAACAAAAAGAAGGGTAATTAATTGATTAAATAAAATGAAACTCCTAATATTGGAAATAATGGTTATACAATACCAAAAGAAGAATATTATAATTAAGAAATAGAGTCACAGAGATACAAAACATGAAAAGAAATAATAAATAATCCCTAAAATAACTTACCCCCTATAATCACATCTCATATTATATAAATAACTAATCGCTCATGCAATACATGATGATGAAGAGAATAATGGATACCAAAATATAAATTTTCATGAGGAATAGTAGTACCATGGATTTTAAATCACACACCCATTGTTTGGAAGTCATATATGTATCTCCCAACTCCATCATATTCCATTGATTGGCCTAAGGGCTCAATAAAAAACCTACATGATGGAATCCTCTTATCAATATGTATGTATATGATCTTATTTTATATGTTCTTGAGGGGATTTGTTGAAATGTCTTGTAATATGTGGCATCGATCTTCTCTCCTATGCCGACAAACTCATGATGTGTTGTTCATAGGTTATGAATATCTATTTCACATATTTTTGGTTGGATTACTTATTTGATGAAACTATTTTTATATTTATTCTCTTCAAAAACTGATGATGTGAATGTGTATCATTCTATGAAAATGTCTTTCCCTAGTTTTTGCAGTCTACTCCATCTCTATGTGATTTTTAAATCTGACTTAAATAGTCTGGTTTCATGCCACCCCATGTCTTTTTTGATCTTATATTTATATCTTTTTTTCTTTTTCCAAATATTGGTTGTTTCCTAAACTAAATCACAAAATAAGGTAAATATTCGATGAAATAGTAATAATATCAATTATATTACAAAAAACAATGCATTAAAACACCCTAAAATATATGCATGAAATACATGTATCATGAATTTCCATTTCCAATTTCCTTGACCAAGAGGGTTTGAAATGCCATGTCTACAACCATAACTAAGGTCCCTCTATAATAATTCAGTACAAGGCAGTGTCACGTGACCTATGATCCCTTAACCAAGGTGTTCGGTAAATATGAATCATCCATTACTCAAGGTACATTTCACCTTTATCATCATAATTAATTTAATATTTATTTATTGGTCATGAGTTCATCCATTCTATAAAGTAAGTCATATAAATTTCACAATTCAATTTTAATAATAACTAGTAAAAATAGACACGTACCTTAAATTTCCAAATAATTAAATAGTTCCAAGGAATACAATTCCTTGAAAAACATGGATTCCATGGGAATCACCCATACCATAGCCAAACAATTATCATTAATTTAAGCATTAATTTACAACTTAGGATAGTGCGCCTAAAAGGTGAGTTTATTATAAAAAAACATGATTGACATAAAATTTTATTCATTTTAGGTTAATCACCGACTCTGTGAGTAATAATTCCTCTCACATCCAAATGTTATTTAAAGTGAATATAAGGCATTGTAATCAAAAGAGAATAAAATTTTTTAATATCCTTTAATTGAAGTCACCACATGTAATGGTTTGGTTTGGGTCCATAAACCTAAAACCATCTTAATGGGTCTAGGTAAAATCAAGGGAGTGGTCTATGAATTCAATTTTAGGCATTCCAATGTTTAGGAGTTGCATATGATAAGTCTTACATACGACGCAATGGAAATATCATATAAACAAGTGTTACTTTAGGGAAAAGAAAATATACCACCTAATTCATGATTTTTATGGTTCACTCATCCCTTATTAAGATTTTATTTGATCTGAGGTGAGATAAATCAGATAAATCATTAAAATACTTGAAAATAGAGAAAAAGATCTCTCATGGAAATAGAATTCTATATGGTAAGAGAAAACGTAATAGAAAATAAAGATGATATGATATATTATTGATATGGATCCAACACTACTAATAGTAATAGATTTTATTATTGGATGGAGAGATACATGGAATTATAGAGGAGAGCCCAAGGGAGGATTCAACTATAATAAGAGTGGGAGAAATGAGGGGGAAAGAGGATAAAGAAAAGAATTAATGATGGAGGGAGAAATGATCATTTCACCCCTCTTTAATGAGGTACATGGTTATTCTTCATGGTTATTATAACTGTTCACCAACCATGCAGATCATATTATCCAAATCGAAACCCTGTATGGTTTGGCCAAATGGTTGGTTATGAACCAACCATTCGATGCTACTGGAAATGTGGCACTAACCATGTGCCTAAGCGCACGGTTTAGAAAACAATGTGCATACCATGGGCCCACTAATGCAATTTACTACATAAATTTTACACATATGTTCTCCCCACCTTTCATGGTTCGATAACCCTTGCGACACCCCTTACAAGGATTCACCATTTCTATTGAGGGGTCAGTTTAAAAAACGATGTGCCATGTCTATTTCTCTTGAAAAAGGGATTTTTTGGAGCCTGATGCTCACAAACCTCAACCAAACTTCTAGGACACCTCTCAAGACATAAACAAAATCCAAAAACAACACTTTCAGGTTTTATAATGCATTTTTTTACATTATGAAGCTAAATTTATGATTTATCCAATAAACTAATCATAAATCTTAATTCCTTTAGAACTTCCAACCTTGTTCAAAACCCTGGGACCTTACTATTCATGAGGCCAATTTCGGTGAAACCATCATGAAATGTTGTGAATCCAATTCTTCTTTACATGGGTTCTTTATGATGTGATAAATGAAGTCCAGTTTTTCCCATGGTATTTCATGATATGTTAAATAACTTATATCTTACGGCACACATATATATGGATGATGAAGGGTGGGTTCTTATATCCCCCTCCAATGAATTTGTTATGGTCTAATATCTCATCTGATAATGAAGTTTTTAGTTTATTATACTTTTCCCCAACATAACTCATGGATATTATTTGATTTTTTCACAACTTAATGGATGGGAATTATTGGATTTTTTTAGAACATAAATTGTGGAAATAATTGAATTTTCTCGAAACATGATGTTTTTATTATTATGTGTGTTCCACAATTACTTGATATATCATGATTCTATGACATTTTATCTTTCTATGCCACATGAAAAAGATTATTCTCTTTATATTATATTTATTATCTCACACTCTTGTTCCACGGTACATATTTTTTTATTTCAAATTTCATGCCCTTTTATCATTACTTATGGATAACTATTATTGTTCCCTATTCTTTTTCATCAGATATTTATCTTCTGGTCATTATTTCTCATATGATTATGTTCTGAAACTTGATGATATGTTGATGATTTTTCCCCTACTAAACATTTGAGGTCATCCATTTCTTATGTTTCCATTTGTTAGGTTATGAAAATGATTGTATCATATAATAAGTCTAAAAGGGAGTCTAATGTGGCTTAGTTATGGAACAAAACATCACAAGTTTTGTAAAATAATTTTATTGTATAGATATACGTAAAACATAATAAACCTTTATTTCTTCATATTATTTGACGTTTTGTGAGATTTATTTTTTAAAATATTAAAATAATTTGTAATAAATATATGTTTATCTTGGGATACATTAGTATTGGGATGTTGTGTCTTATTATTTAAAGAACATTTTATGTGTTATTATTATTATTATTATTGTTATTATTATTATTATTAATTTTCACCATATGTAATAGTATCCCCACTATCACCCCACATACCCACACTACTAGTCAGTAGTCTTTGGCATTTGAGAAGTAGAACCTAAGGTATCATAGTGTACCACAAGTTCAAGAACCAGTTAATTGGTTATAGGGTGGTGGGACATTACAAAGTGGTATCAAATCATGGGTGTTATAAGGTATTACTTGAGAATACTGGTTAAAAAGTGGTACTAGTGTTCAGTTATTTCTTGTTTGTATTATAGCTTGGTTATTAACCAGAAATTTTTTATTTTGGATGTGGTAGATAGGAGGTCATGGGAAGTGTTAGAACTTGAGGAAAATGTCATGTTATGTGTCTATCCAGAACCATAATGATATGAAGTCTATATTACCATGGAATATAGGATTGTTTCTAGTTTTATTGGTTATAGTTGAATTATTTAATACGGATTTATTTTTATTTTTATTTTATTACTTGTTTTTGCCTCCTAGCCTCGAGAGGAAAGAGTTGATACACGAGAATCCAATTATACACGCAATTCTCACATGGAATATGTTTTCAATGTAATTTTTTTATCACATTTAAAAAAAATGAAATGTTAGAAATTTAATCTTTCAGCAATAGGATAAATAGAATTTTTATGTATAGATCGTGGTGGAATTTGACTCATCTATCCAGGTAAAGGGTAGTGATTCATGAAATTAAAGGGGGTTAGGCTATATAAAGTGTAATAAACAACCTATATGAAATTATTTAAAATATATTATTATTGGAATTTCAATCATATATCCTAGGAGTGTGATCTCATATCAATGTGATGAATTTGGATCTTGGGCCTAGTATGGGTAGCTCGTGGCCAGATGATAAGTGACTTTGGGAAAATATGGTATCTTAATGGATAGTGAGTCATGTTTCTTGTTATAACTTTCATTATTTTTTA
Organism: Viscum album; assembly: GCA_963277665.1. Taxonomy (NCBI): domain Eukaryota; kingdom Viridiplantae; phylum Streptophyta; class Magnoliopsida; order Santalales; family Viscaceae; genus Viscum; species Viscum album. The sequence goes on along the minus strand of OY728159.1, from coordinate 1,138,840,397 downwards.
TATGGACTATTTTATCAATATTGATTCAGAAACCTTATTCCTCAATGGGATGCTACCTATATGGATATCAATGGAGCTTCAAGAAGGGGCCATGGTACCACCTTGACATGTACTGGAGGAGGATCCTGAGAGAGGTGGAGATCATGAGTCACTTGTAAAGGCTCTAAGACTTTATTGATAACTACATGAGTTGGGATATATTGGATAGTGGTAGGATAGGTAGATTGGGGTGATCTTGGGGTGATTCATCAAGAACATTGATCAAGAATCTTAAGGATTTGATTTCTCTAAGGTGTACCTGATGTGGGAGTTTTATTCCTATAATCCTAGTTTTGTTTCAAGTAAATGGTGGTACATGGTCACTAGAGTGCTGTATAGAGTCTTTATATATGATATTCAACTATATTGAGTCACTAATAGAGTATAGGGTGAAGTTACATACAAATATTCTCAATGTAATTAAAAGAAGTTAGTTGTATGTGTAGGTGTAGGTAGGTGGACATGATATTTTAGCATGGAAGGATATAAAAAAATATTCTTAGTTCACATATTCCCCAAGACATTTAGGGAGGACCAAACCCATGAATTCATGCACTTGTAATTGGTAAAGACCACAGTTATGGATTATGTTATGAGGTGTAAAGACTTTTTAGGATTTTCTCTAACTATAGGTAGAGATGATATAATCGTAGTGAGATGATTTGAGGATGGTTAATGTCATGATAGATGAGTGAAGGTTAATATATTCTGGTTGAATTCATTACTGTATGTAGTAAATTAGGGATTTATAATGGAACAAAACCTATCACGGGAGAGTGTGTCAACAAAATAATGGTGTCAGGTGAGGTAGGCAATGGATCTCTCAATAGATGAAACCGGGGAAGTGAGGTAACCCAATAGGTTAGATAGAGCCTAGGTTCAATGAAGACACCCTGTATTGGGTTATCTGTGAGATTCTTCTAGTTTTTTCATACTATACATGTTTAGTCTCATTGAAATCGGCCACTGATGGAGTGTTGATTTTGTGGCTGGAGGGGGGATCTTGAGTGGTTTTGTTAGAGGACCTCAAAAATAGCTTGGATTCAGGGATCAGACTAGAATTAGGAATTAGATGTATGAATGAGATTTATACCAGGATCCAGGTGTTAGGGTAAAATTTCATGAGTGGGGTGTGGTAGAAGTTGAGACACACATGATTGGGCACAGTGGCTTATAGTGGGTGTGAATCCATGGGGAGGTCATGCATCGGGAAATTAGGCTCTATGCCAGTGGTATATGATTAATATAACTATACAAATCATTTTGGTGACTCATTTTCAGTTATAATAATATTATGAGTATAATAATTTTGGTTTTTTATGATACATATGGGTTCATGATATGAATATGTGGTATGTGTGGGAAGTGTTGGAATTAGGTGTTAAGTAAGAATTAAGTATCATATGGGATAAATTGGACATCATAATTATGTAGAACAATTATTTATTTTGATGGTTGGATATGTGTGGATAGATGATGTATGAAATATGGGTGTATTTGATGTCACCGGTGTATAATATAATTGGTTCAAGTTGATACCAGGTAACTGGTTCCTATGGTGGGGATTGCCTATATAGAGAAATGATTTATTATTTTTTTGTATTCTGGGTATTTTGGAAGAGGTAGATGTGTTTCATGTTGTCCTAGTGGTATGATAATGTATAGATCATGATGCATAATTTTTTTTGGAGTTTTTGGGATGTCAAATTGTCCTAGGTATTTTAAATAGAGATTCAAGGTAGATATTGGTTCGTCCAGGTGTGTTGGGACTCAAAATTGGTGTTGCATGTGTCAGTGTAGGTCGAATAATAGGATTTCGGATTTTTCTTAGGCTTGGGGGTTTAATTTTTAAAAATTTAAGTACATGTGTTCCAATGTGAATCTACCATCATTTTAGTGTTTAGAGAAATTTGAAAGGTATAAAAATGAGTTTACAGAGTTCTGGGTTTTTGGGACTTCTTATAGATTGTTGAAGGATTTAGAAAAGGAAAATTTCCTAGTAAGACTCATTATGGAATAATTTTTCCTTTAGTATGAAATCTTTTAGTATTAATTTATTTATTAATTATTTTCATAAAATCAATATTAATTTAGTATGAATAGCTGAATTTCATATTAATTTGTTGGAAAAACACTATGTTTTTTTAGTATGAATTCTTTCTGGATTTAGTATAACTTTGATTTGGTATTTCTTCCAAAGTCATACTAAAAAAATGTAGGAATTATAGAATTTAAAAAAATATCTCAAATGAATTTTTTTTCACATAATTTTTTAAATATTAAATAAGTTATTTAATGACACGTTTTTACGAGATTTTAAGTCCATTACACACCTAGAACTTGTGAAATATCCCAAGTAGGGTGATCATGTTCTCTATTATTCTCATAGGGATATATCTATTATTTTTTTCTAAAATCATGTTTCTTAGAAAGTAGGACAGAGATATGGTCATTATAATAGTATGTATGTGACTAATTATCTTATTTATCACTATTTCTTTATCCCTCACTGGTAAACTCTAATTTTAGGTATTTCATTAGGTTGTACTAATTTTTTTGTATTAATCCAAACTATTTGTAGATTCTTAATCTTTGGAGTCTTATGAACTCAAGTTAGGTAGTCCCCCATGATTTATTACGTATACATGTGTTATATGTTGTGTAATAAATAAGTGTTGGTTAAGGAATGGTTGTGAGACTAGGAATGAAACAACTTTGGGTGTTCATTATTCTTAGGATAGAATAATGGTCAGTATCATCTTTTATGTGATTATTTTAGCTTAATTTCCTTAGTTTTTAGGATTTAAAGTTTTTTTTTCATCAGTAAATATGTTAGGGATTACGTATTTTTTATGTGTGATGTTATTAAGGTTTTTCAGTGTGATATAGATAGTGTTCACCATTGTTGTGGGTGGTGATGTGGTTCGTAGATAGTGATAGAGGTCAGTTGATGGTGTTTTATAGGATGTTGGTGATTGACTCTCACCACAGATTCTACAATGGGGTTTTTGGGGTTTTTGGGGTTTTTGGGGTTTTTGGAGTCATGTTCACATAAAGAATTGCCTATATGGTAGTTTAGTCCTCTCATTGTGGTTGGTCACCTCAAAATATTTATAGGAATAGGTGGATAGTGTTGTTCATTGATATTGAGGAAGTACATTCCATAGATACCATGTTCAAGGTGAGAGAGGCCATTGGATGGGTGTGTGTCACTGACTGTGTTAAGAGATATATTGGGACTAGCTTGTGGGGAGAAATATGGATGTGTTAGTAGATTGTCGTAGTAAACCAGTGATGGTCAGGTTAGTTACAGAGGATGTATAACCAGAGTGATATGGGTCTGATTGGATGTCCAAGGGATATAATTAAATGATATAACATATATGTTTCATTCCAGTTTAACACTATCTAAAGAAGATAAAATCTCATCATATATTGATGAGAATGGGTGTATCAAGGTATGTTGAGGGTTTTTTGTTGTTGTTTATTTCATTTTTTTCATACACTAGTATATGTATGGATATTAAATAAATATATCATTAGTGGTCTCATATTATGTTAATAATCAAACCCTACATAGGGCCTTCAGGATACTTATAAACTTTTGGTCGTATGTTATAGTTAAGGAAAATGGATAGTCTTTAGTATCTTAGTGGGTAGGTATGTGTAGAAGTTGTATGGGCTGCTTGTCATGATTTTTTAGTTAGGTCTAGTGGTTTGTTTGTGTCACTAGGGTAGTTATTTATGGTTATTTTTTATATATTAATATATCATTATCCCCTGGGTGATCATGTTTACTCTTTCATGACTATAGTGACTTGTGGATGATAGTTTTATTATAATATGGGTATTATGGTATATTAATTCTTTTTATTTAAATTTATTTTGATGAATTATAGTAATTATTATTATTAATTATCACCACAACGTATGGTCTCCCCACTATTACCCCCACATAGCCTCATTACTAATTGGTAGACTTTATCATATGGGGAGGTATGCCTTAGATTTTGTAGTGCACTGCCGGTTCGGTCACCAATCAAGTGGTCATGGGACTGTATGACATTACAATTAAAGTAAAAAATTTAAATTTAATAAAACATAATATTTTAAAATTGTTTAGGGTATTTTGATAAAGGGATATGTGAAGGGTTATATTTATTTATCATACGATAATTAAATTCACTTTATATCTAAAAAGAGTATATAATTATTTTAAATATAAATAAAAAAACTATCCTAGAAGAGTTTAGTGAATGGGGAATCTATTTAATTTTTTCTAGATATCAATGTTTCTCATATGGATCATGAACACTCAAACCATTCTCCTCTCTGTGTCGTTCGGCAGGTAAGAGGTGGTTATCCTGATTTCTTTCATTTTTCCTCTTCCTTGGCTGATTATGTGGGATTTATTGACATAGTGAGAGACTCCTGGGACAATTCCTCAATATTTAATCCATGGATCTCCCTATATAACAACATAAGATACTTAAAAGGTCATCTGTGTTCTTGGTACATGAACCTTCCTACTAGGGATCATGATGTGGTTGATTTAAGGAGTTATATTTAGTAGTTTTTGTCGAGGATAGAGAAAATTTGGGATTAATAGGTTTCTGTTGATTTGATAAGAAAAAAAATATATTCTTGTTCAGCTATTGTTGAGGTTGGAAATTTGTTCCTGAGAAAGAGCTAGAGTGAAATGGATTTGTGAAAGTGATAGAAATTCAAGGTATTTTCATGCATGCCTCAAAGAAAAACACAAACACATGTATCAAAACATGTAGTTGTAGAATGGGTAATTTTATAATGATGTTGATATTTTTGGATCCCTATAGGATCAACACTTCAAGTCCCTTTCAAAATCAATGAATTCAATAATGGAGGCTATCCCTAATGAGGAAGAAATTCTTGTGGTGATGTGGTCCATAAACCCTATCAGTTCTCATGGTGTTGATGCCTTCCTAACATCCTTATATGGGGCCTCTTGGAAAATTTTCAAGGGGAGCGTGGTTGGTGAAGTTTTGGATTTTTGAAAGGTGTAAATCATCCTCAGGTGTCCTGTACCACCATGCTTATCTTGGTTCCCAAGGTAAAATACACTCAATCCATGAATCACTACCATCCTTTTGGAATTTTCAATGTTCCCTGCAAAGAAATTTCCAGTTTTTTAATTGAATACTTTCCCCCTTCCTTCTAAGATTGATGGTTAATGAGCAACATGGATTTTTGAAAGTTATAACCATTCAAGGGGATATTTCCATGGATCATGAAGCTATCAGTTACATCAATTTTAAAACAATAGAGAGTAATGTGGACATCAAATTAGATATGATCAAAGCATATGATAGAGTTGTGTGGAGTTTCATCATCAGATTCCTTGCTAGTATGTGTTTCTTTGAGTGGGCCAATGAATTCCCTTTTAATGTTTTATCTCACCATGGATGGTCATTTCTTTTAAGAGAATGAAAGTAGGTTTTTTTAAGAAGTTCAAGGTTTGAGATATTGAGTTCCTCTATCTCCCTCATTTTTTATTATTCCTCAGGATGTTCTCAACAAGTATATTAATTAGTTCATTATCAGGGGTAAGGTTTCTCGATACCTCAATAAGCATTTTATTGGGGGAATATCTTACCTCGTGTTTTTAGATGAAACTATTCATTTTGTTAATGGTGGTAGAAGGTCTATTTGGGGGAATAAAAAAACCCTTGAGGTTTGTTGTACATGGAATGAGAAAGTTGTTAACCATGAGAAGAGTAATTTCATTATTCCTAGTAGATGTTTGGAGAGAAGGATAATATCCTTGGAAACCAGTCTAGTCATACACAAAGGGTCCTTTCCTATAATTTATTTAGGTTCCATAGTGTTCCACAACACCCTCCTTATTAAGAACTTATATTTGTTTGTTGAAAAAATCATGGGTCTCATTTTAATTGGAAAAATAGATTCTTATCCTTTGGGGGAGAATTAATCTGATCAGTTCTATTCTATCTAATGTCCCCATTCATATCTTGTCAACCCTGAAGGTCCTGAAGAAGGTGATTCCCAACATCAAGATCATTTTTTATCCATTTTATGGGATGTCCAATTGCAAGGAAAATATCTTCAGGCTTTTTGAATAAAGATTACTAAAGCCATTAAAGAATGGGGTTTTAATGTAAGAACTATCTCTTGTACCATGTATTGTCTTCATGACAAACTTTATTAGGAACTTATTGACTAGAGGACTATGTGGGGAAAATATATGTAATGTTCTTTTGGTATTGATGAGAATTCATATAGATTCAAGGCACCCAAAATAAAGAAAAGGATTCATCCTTACATTCATTCCCTCTGACAGCAAACCCGATGGAGAATTGGTAAGGGTGAGATCAGTTTCTGGCATCACAACTAGTCCAGGAAAATCCTTGGCTTCCTAAGTTTCTCTACTTCAATTATAAGCTTCGAGGAGGCCAGTGAGGATCCCATTAACATTTTTTCCATCTCAAATGATAACCTTGGAAGGATTTTTGATAGTATTGAGATGTCCAACTACCCAGATTAGTTTTTATTCACTGGTTCAGTAGATGGTTCCTTTTCTAATGTATATTACCCTAATATTCAACTTTCCTCTCCTCCTCTAGACAAATGGGGTGAAGTATTATAGTGTGAGGAACTTCCATCAAAATTGATATTCATGGAATGGACTGTGTAGCATAATGAACTACCTTCAAAGTAGAATATCCAGTGAAGAGGGATTAGATTAGCCTTAAGATGTCAGTGACGCACAGTGGAATGATCTAAATCTAAAAATCGCATTTTTTTAGAAGTGAATGGAAAGGGTTATATGGATATTTTTTAGTTAGTTCACTAGTTGTCTTGAGCATTATTATTTAACTGATACTTTTCTTCATCAATGGTTTCATGATTTTGTTTTCCCCAGCACAAAGAGAAATTCCAAGTCTATTATCATCAGAGCAAGATGCAAGACTCCTTGGTATCCCAAAAATGATAAAAAAACACTAGTCTTCTCTGGTATCTAGAACATGTATTCTTTTTAATTCGAAAAACATAATTTTGGACTTATGGAGGTTGTTTAAAGATCTGTTGATTACTCCTTCTCTTTATCCTCTCTTACCCTCAGCCTTCATCCCCTCTAATACCAATACATATCAAGGAAGATGGGTCTAGTGTAAGCCTTCTTCCTTAAGGTATAAATTGAAAAAAGATGGTTCATGTAGCTTAAGGTCCATGCTTGGTGGAGTATTTGACAGATACTTCATTCGATCTGTTATTGTTTCCTTCTCATCCTTCTTTGGGAGTGGTGATTCCCTCCAAAAAGATGTTCATGACATGATCACCATGAATATTCTTTATAACTATAGGAATACTATTATAAGTGAGATAGAGATTGACTCTTTGATTATCTTTAATGAAATTTCAGGAAAGGGCCCAATTCCTTAGTCCCATGAGTTCTCCAGCATAAGATGAAAGCTTCTCGTGAATAATCACATAACCATACTTCATACTTGGTGTGAGGGAAATGTAGTGGTGGATTTTATTGCTTCATATGCATCCCAAAATGACCAGGTTCTCTTTTTTCTAATCTTGGTTCTTTTCCCCTGGAGGGTACAAGCTTTGTTCGGGAAGATGTTCTTTGATTATATTTCTTTATACCCCCTTGATTGTTCTCTTATGGGCTCCCCTACCTCTTTTCTTTGAATAAATAAATAAAAGGTATTTTTTGGCTAAGAGAGGGGGAGTGGTGAACTTTTATAAGGGAGAAGAGTAGAACTCTTTTAAGTATTTAAAGTATTAAAATATTAAAAGGTATTATTAATGGTTAAGTGGAACCAATTAACCAAAAACTTATAAGTAAGATGTTCTAGCGTATAAAAAACTCAATCACAATTATACATGTTTTCTAGACATTTTAAGCCTTTTATCCTAGATAAAATCCTTTAAATCCAATTTAACCTTACATATGATAACATCAATTTTTTCCAAGATAACATAGTTATGTAACAATAAATAAAAGTTGAATTATAAAAAAATTAGAAATAATAATTCAAAATATGGAATACATTTTATTAAATTAATATTCTATACGTTTCAAAAATTATTTTTAATATAATAACATTAAATGCAAGAAAAATAGTTTTTTGGAATATTCAAAATTTAAGTGTACAGATCTTATTGTATTGAAATCCAGTAAAAAATTTATTTCTATGAATTTTTTTGTTTATTTTATAAAAAAATTAATATTTTTATCTTTTTTACTAATCCAAAATATAATTTCACCTTCCAATAATACCATTAAAGGAAAACCAAAAAAAATAATTTGAATGAAATATAACTCACGCTCACAAAAAGTCATTCTTGGTTTCCAAAATTCAAAATAATTTTTTAAAATACATTATTTAACTCATTAAACACATTTTTAGTTCAGATAAATATTTTAAAATTAATTAATAAATTATTATATCAAAATAATGTCATAAAAGTTATTGTATTCTTACAATTTGGTGTTTTCACAATTCATCCAAAAATTAATTATTTTTTAAAAATATAAAAAAATCCCCATAAACTAGTTCTCAGAAGATGAATTAAAAATAAAATTATTTTTTCATATTAAATTTATAAAATTAAATAATTTTCATTTAAATCTCATTTGTAAATAAATCTATGTGAATTGAGATAATGTTTCTCTAAAAAGAAGAGATTACTATAATTTATGTTAGGTTATTATATTCTACCCTCTTTTAGAATTTTCTTGCTCAAAATCGCTAGATTGTCACATCATGAACATATGTGGGTAATTATTCATCATAACATCTTCAACATCTCACATAAACTCTTTTATCTTATGATTTCTCTAATGTACGTTTATCAGTCGAGTCATATGATTCTATAATTCATTTTCTCTAGTGTAAAAAATCTTAATGGGATCCTTATAGTAAAAAAAATTAGGTTCCAATTAAATTTCAATAGAGGTGAGAACATTCATTGGGTCTAGCATGTACTTTCTAAATAAATATATAGGGAATATATCATGAACCTTGGAGAGGCTATGTGGAATTTCCAAATGGTAAGACACACTTCCTATTCTTTCCAAAATTTTAAATCACTTCGTGTACCTAGGAAATAATTTCCCTTTTCTTGTGAATCCTTATAAAACTATTCTATAGAGATACATACAAGAAAACATGATCTCCCACTTAAAATTATAAATCCTCTCTTTGGTTATTAACATAAATTTTTCATACACCTTAAGAAAATTTAATATGATTCTAAATAATCTTAACTTTCAACATTGTATCATTAATAATATCTAATCTTATAAGCCTTATTCTACCAACTAAATCCCAACAACCTCAATTTATATAATTAATCACATGTTTCCATAATAATTCTTGAATAGAAGCTATTATTTTAAATGAATTTTACTCAAGGTAAATTTTGATCCCACATTCCATGAATGTCAAGTGAGCATGACCTCAACAAGCCTTATAATTTATAAGTAAACCTTTCTGAATACCCATCATTTTTAGGATGATGTGTGGTTCTCAATTATAGCTCGGTGTCAAGATCATTTTAAATACTATTCTAGAATAATGATGTGAACTGTTAATCAAGATCTGATATAGTAAATATTGGTTAACCATGAGGTCTCATAACTTAATTAATATAGAGACACATATGGTTTTAAAAAGGTAGATCCTCTCTTTTTACGAGAAAATGTGTGTACTAGGTAATAAGATTAACAATAATACATATGGAATCATTCTTTCTAGAAGTCTTTTTGAATCCAATAAAAAAAATTATCTTTTAAATATCCTATTTCCACACAAGTATAGGTAGATGTTTCATGAATCCTTTTCAAATGTTATATTTCAACCTTTACCTAATCAAAAACTAATTATCTTGATACATAGTCTAAAATTTACCATTTCATACAATCCCACCAAAAAATTTCCTTCAAATCCCAATACAGTTTGGTGATACAATGGTACATAGAGAAATTTGAGCTATTAGTTTCATCTAATAATTCTTTTTTCATCTCATACACAGAATAAACACAAATCCTCTTTCCAAATTCCAATATACGATCTCCATAGATAAAGTCAACCAACTTCCTTTCATTCATGAATTTTACATTCTTTTGAATATTCTTATAATTAATCTTGTTACACTTTATTTTCTCAAATAAGGATAGTTTGGAAAACATTTGGAATATATTTTATATTTATCCTTCTTTAGTGATTCCCATATCCATATTTACAAAATACATGAATATAATATCTTTATCAATTCTCATTTTAGTAAAAACTACATGATCATTCATACTCAGCACATATTCCACATAATTATTTTCTAAGGGTTGTAGTGTATTAAGAAATAATAATCATTGAGTGTTTGTAATCATAACATTTGTCTCGTGTTGATATTTTTTGAGATAATATATATTACAAAATTTTATGATCCATATATATTTAATATCTTTCACCATAATGTTAATTTCACTATATATCCAATGAAAATATTAAGACTAGCAACTTAAGATCTTGGGTTAAATAATTATATTCATGAATATTTAATTGAAACAATTAATAGGAAGAAACTATATCATTATTCATACGGATACATCCAAGTCCTTTCATTGATACATAACTATATATCACAAATCTTCCCCTTCATGATGGTAAAGTAAATATTGATGCATTGAACAATATCATCTTTTATTATTGAAAAAATTACTTAAATAATATTGACGATATAAACTTAACCCTTTTATGTGTCAACTTGGTTAAAGGGTTAGATAATGGAGAAACATTTAAAAAAGTGTCATTATTAACCTACCAATATAAAGAAACTACATTCCTTAGTTATATTCATTGGTTTTTTCCAATATATTTATTCCTTTCTCTTTGAAGGATCAACTAATATTCCATTAATAAAGACAATATGGCATAAAAATGAAACTTATTGAATACAGAATTCACATTTGGTAAATTTTTTATAGAACAAATTTCCAATTATATTCAAAAGAATGACTCACAAATGAATATTATGATCATCATATATTTTAGATTATATTAATATATCATCAATAAATACCATAATGAAATTAAAGAGATAATACATGAATAATCTATCCATCATACCCATAAAAAATAGGATGCATTGGTCAATAAAAAGGGTATTAATATAAATTCATAATTTCCATACCTCATATGAAATGTCATATTGGCAATATATTACTTATTTACTTATAGTTGATGATAACTATAATAAATATCAATCATTGAACAATCTTGATCTTGTTAAATTTGATCAAAATATCCATCAACATGGGGTAGAGGATACCTATACTATATATAAATGGAATGTGTTTCCCTATAATAAATGAGAAACTTCATTAATCAATCCTTTTTTATAACAAAAAGAATAGGGGATCCATATAGTGAAACAATATATCCTGTAAATCACTTATCATACAACATATATAGTTGTTTCTTCAGTTCCAAAAAATCCACTATATCCATCCTATAGATATTATTAGATATAGGTTTTTATTGGGAATGAGTTAAATCAAAATCTCAACTTCAAACTCAAGTGGGTATCTTGATAGTTCCTTAGTAAACACATCGATGTATTCTTAAACAACAGGTACATACTTAATTCCAATTATAATGTTAACATTGATGGGTTTTGTCTTCTTTATTTCTCTAATAATTTCATTATGTGGGGCTACAAGAGGTGGATCCATACTTTATTTGGATTATATAGTCTCCACTATAAAGACAAGGGATTCCATATATCCTCCCAAATTATAATCTCTTCTCTCGAAAATAAATTTTTACATTATAATTTTAAATCCAATCTATACCAAGGAATATATAATAGTCATCCATATGTATAATAATCAAGTTTCCAAATAGGTTAAGTCTATGTATCATAATGGTGACTAACTAACATATCCTTATTGTAGTAAGATTTCAATTAAGAGTCTTAATTCAAAAACTCCCTTCTTAAGGTTCTTGGGAAATATCAAATTTTCTTGGAAAACATAAAAGATATAAAAGTGTGTGAGGATTCCGATTTTAAGAAATATTTATCTAAATTTTAGGTTATTAAAAAATCACCCACCACTATATATTTAAGAACATCAACCTTATCTATAGTAATAATATAATCTTGTCCTTTCTCTCTTTGAATTTTCTGAAAATATTTCCTTGATGGATAGGGAATTCATTCAAGTAGTGCCTCATCTCCTTAAAATTGAAGCATTTGAAATTGGATATTTATTTCTTTAACTTGAAATCATGAGCCTGATATCCTTTCTATCCACACTTAAAGAAATATCCCATTCTCATTCATCATGTTCCATGGTGTTTCTTTCGACTATTATTAAAAGCTTTAAATTTCACCCTTCCCATCTACTATTTTTTTATTTCCTTTTCTAGAGTTCCCATACACCTACTTCTTTTATTTTTTAAACTATAAACCATAACACTTATATAATTATTTCTTTTTATTGATGGAACTTGATACTATATTCGCATCAACTGAAAATTTTATAGAGACTAATTCCCTTAAAATTCTTGGATTTATCCCATCAAAGAAACAATGAATTTTACTTCTCAAATTACATATGCACCATGAGTTTCCAACATTGTAAACTTATCTTTATGTCCACTAACATTTTATCATTCATTTTTCCTTGGATTAAAAAATTTCATCTTCGTAATATCTTGTTGCTCATGAGTGATTTATTTTTCATGGGATATATCCTTTAAATTCTTCTATACCTTAATATTTATTAACTATAACTCCTTAGTGTTATGGATCAATAACCACCAATGATCATAATCTCCTTTAAGATAATAAAATATAATTATAAATTTCTCTCTTTCACTACTTCAAAAACAATTAAATATATTTTTCATCTACTTGATTCATTTCTCAATTACTAATGGATTGGTATTACTATAAAAGGATGGAATTTTTTTCACATGAAGCATTCCAACATTTTTTTACCATGTTGAGGATCATGCCATTACTCTATATTAGAAATTTTAATGGTAATAACCTAAGTAAAATGTTATAATATAGTTATAGTTTTTTTATCACCATCTATAACTCTAAATACAACTCTATATTAATTACATTTACCATGATTTCAAACCCTATATAGATTTCCTGCATCGATAGGGATTTAATTCCTTCTTCTATACACCATTTATAAACAATGGAATTCAATTAAGTATATCATAACATTATGAGTTATAATTTTAATGTTGTATAACACTTAACATAAATTGAATATTTACGCATTTCTAATCACAAAATTATAATTATAGTGTCTTTTAGAATATCATAAAATCAAAAACAATATTTTCAAATATTTCATAATGGTTTTTAAAGATGATTTAAATAAACCAAATCATATCCCCCCTACTATTTCTATCTAGGTTTTCATAATTATTCCCACTCCTCATGCACAAGTAATGATCGAGTTAATACAAAATCCAACACTTTCGAGTTTTTACCCCAAGTTGAATATGTATTTTAGCCACATAAACCTTTTAATTTCTATAAAGGTATGTATTTTCTAGGAAAAACATAAAATATATACATTACCAAAACATTATAAAATAATACTATACATATATTTTTCCTCAAATATATTTCCTAATATATTTTTTCCTAAATCTAGTTCACAAGGATTATGATAAACTTTCTTCAATACCACCTGAAACACCCTGACTCCAGTAACCAGGTGACAGAGTTTATTTTACTACATTATCATGAGATAAAATGTATCACATAACAAAGGATCAAATATTTTCATATTCTTGGGAGACTATATATATACTTGATTCTCACATTATATTTAAAAAATAAAATAAAAAAATTAATATTCTAGTGGTAATTTCATCATTTCTTCTAATATATCCCTAAAATAATTTATAACCCCCTTCTTAGTAACCTGGGATAAAGAAAACATATTAAAGGGTGATCTTAGATTCTCTAAAAGTTAATTCATATAATAGAATCTATCATAGGATAAATAAATCTTGAATAATATAGAATAGATTAAAAATTATCAAATATGACATAATTAATTTCATAAAAATGAGACGAAATCAATGGATGAAATAACAACATGAAAATAACATAGATTAAAGAAACTTGATTCATAATTATAGAATGGAAAATATAGAATATCATAATCATACCATCAAGGCCTCATTCCATTACATCATAAATAAATATGTTAGGATAATGGAAAATACCCTAACTTGTCTTTCTCATGATTCCTACCAATGCATCGATGGGTTATGATGGTTCATGACCATAACATATTATGTAAAATTCATTCATCATATTAAAGAAATGAATAAAAATTCAATATATAATCAACATAAACATTTTTAATGAAAAAATAGCATACGATATGTTAATATTTTCCTCAATTAATAAAGAGAACAACATGGTTATAATCTATCCAAAGTAATAGAGTGGATAGTGTAATAATATTATTTCCCTAATAAATAATGATATTCCTAAAATTATGTTGACATATATGAAAATACTTCTAAAAGGCCACTAAAACATTTCTTGAGAAAAATACCATTTTCATTTTGAAATCACTAATTTAAAATATAAAAATTTATTGAATATTATGAAAAATATTTTCAATGAAAAATAACCATGTAAAATATAAAATTAATCTTCATGTAAATTAATTGTTATGGTGATGGTAAAAACCCTTCTCATGGTAAGCATTAAAACAAATATTTCATCTACACCTTCAGTAAATAGATACTTATTAGGAAAGAAATAAGAGTATTCCTTTAAAAAATTATAGAAAGGTAAAATAGAATACAAATTAATTTAATAAATCATTAAATATTACATAAAACTATATTTAAATTATTTTAAAGAAAATATGGACATTGAAGAAAAAAATCATCAACCAAATAAAAAAACAAGGTTTCTTTTTCTTAATAACATTATTTCATTATTTTATGTACTTAGAGAGATAAAAATGAAAGGATAGCATTTAGATTAAAAAAAACCATAAAAGAATAAAATATAATAGGTTTAAAATATAAATATCATATAATTCCCCCAATGGAAACTTAATCATGAATAATCATAAATAAGGATGAGATTATAAAATAAACTATAGCATATGGTCTCACTTTATCTGTAAGCGTTTTTAACATAGTCTAGGATAAATTTAAATTTATTAAACTTTATAATAGAATAATATTAATACTTATATTACCATAGTTGTTTTTATTATAATATCTTATCACTTTTTTATTAATAATATTTCATTATCATCATCATTTTAGGTGTTAACTCCTTTTTCATGTATAATTCACTTCAGAATTTAAGGTCCTTGCACATTGATTATAGTTACATCATAAAAAATATTAATATAGATATAAATATCATATATATTAAGTATATACATATTAATAATCATTCATGGAATTTTTACATGAAAAATTAATGGCATCATTTCATGGAAGTGGTAGTCCACAAGTACGCATGAGCGATGTTATCCTTTTTTAATTGGTATAAAGGTAATAATGTAATTGATAAAATATATTTATAGAATAATTATTATTTCATAAATATCATGTATATTCACTTTTATAATATTTATAACAATCCAGGAAAAGTAATTATGAAAAACGAATTACATCGTTATGTGGAGACAGTAGGTTATACGTATGCACGAGTGATGTTTTCACTTTCGATCAGTTAGAAAGGTGGTGGAAATAGTTATACCATATTCATAATAAAATCTAAATATATTTATGATACTTTATTAATTATGTTAGTAAGGGTATAATAGATTTATATTAAGTAAAAAATTAAATAATCTTTTCAATAGTCGGTAGAGATGATTGTATATTCTTTGAAAGACCTCCTTTTCCTTACACCTTAAAAATATCATGTATCTATTTTGGTGATACCAATGCCTGTAAGAAATGGGGATTATGTTCGGGAAGATATTTTACTTGTTATTTGTCTATATAAGTGGATAAATAAGTGTTAGTAATTTAGGATAAGTGGTTCCCTTTTATAACTAACGGGACTAGCTCTCTTGTAATTATTCAATGTTTTAAAATATTAAAAGGCATTTTCATGTTTAAGTGGAACCAAGGAACCAAAAATTCAAAGATTTTATGTGATAGGGTCTAAATAATCTCAAAAACACATTTATAAAATGTTTTTTACAAATTTTAATCATTATCTCTAAGTTAAATCCCTTTAAACCCAATTTAACCTTAACCATAAAAACTTAACTTTTTACCGTGATAACTTATATTTGTAAAAAAATAAAAGGGGAATTAAAACCAAATTTTTAAATAAAATTTCCAGATATATAATTAGTTTTATCAAATTAATAATCAATAGGTAGTATAAATTACTTTTAATATAAGATCATAAAATTTATGAAAAATAGTTTTAAGAAAATACATGATTTAAGCGTAAAAATAATTTTACATTGAAATTAATTAAAATAGTTGATTTCAAAAAAATGGGTTATTTAATAAAACAAATTATAGTTTTTATTATTTTTTATCAATACAAAACCAAATCAAACCATCCAACCATTTCATTAAATGGAAAAATGAAAAAATAATATTTAATTTAAATAAAATATAGCCTACATTCACAAATGTCAAGCTCGGATTCCAAAGTCAAGATAATGTTTTAAAATAAATTATCTAACTCCTTAAAAACATATTTTGTTGATAAAATGGTGTTAAACTTTATTAATTAAATATTACATCATAATAATTTCATAAATGTTAAAGTATTTTGACAAATCGGTATTTTCACAATTCACCCAAAAATCAGCTATTTTTGAAAAATCTCCCTAAAAATTACCCTAAGCTAGTTTTGAAATGATGAATTGAAAAATGAATTTAATTTCAATAAATTAAATTCATAAAATTCATTATTTTATATTTAGATAAAATTATTGAATAAAGATATGTGAATTGTGCTATTATCTTCTAGAAAGAAAAACTTGCTATAATTGAAGCTCAGGTGTTACACTCTCAATGTATAAATTTGAGTTATCTCTAACCAACGTAAAATATGGTTTATTATGACTCATTTTAAAATTAAATGGTTAAAAATAATAATATTTTATATAGAGATATGTAATATTCTCATAAGTAATGAAAAAGGTTTTGAGTACAGGTTGAACCACCTTGTATACCACATACAGTGTCATACACTATGTATTTGGTATGATAGGGGTAAATGTTTCATAATTAATCCTTGTACCTAAGGCTAGATTGATACATAGAAAGAAAACCTTTATATTTTGATAAATTTATTATCAAATCCTTGAGGCCTAGCTGATCAGTGTTTGGTTGGGTATATTTTTTACAATTTTATCAGTTGTGGCTTAACTAAGATGGGATTTTTCCTCTCATATAATGAATATGACATTTGACACCTTTATTCAAATAATCTGATAAATTTTATGGATATACCAATATATGGATCATGTAATGTGATTATATATTTGTGTGATGGGTATATAACATAATCATGTTCTTATATGGATAGTATGTGATGTATTCACCAACCTGGTCAGCCTGAACTGGGATAATTGAGAAACAATAATAAGGAAATGTGGTACTGAAATACTGAATGTCCCATGGTCACAATATTTATTAGAAATATAAATTATATGGTTATGTATAATTGTATATTATACAGCTGTTAGGCATGGGTGTATACATATATGTGTTTTAAAGAGATCACACTGTATACCTTTATAACTTGGGTAGCGCTAATTCTTCTCTAGAGGTTGCTCATTTGAGAAGATAAATTACTTGAGGAGTGTCCCTATGAACTATAAAATGTATAAATTACCATTATAATAGTGTGTAATATATGTCAAATATTCTACCAATTATCCCTCTTAATCTCTCTTGAATATCTCTCCATCCTTCCCCCTTTACCACTAAAAGGTACCAGCATACCATGGGAGTTGTGGAGATTCCCACCCAAGTGTTCGACGATTCAGATTAGCCCATTGACGCACCAAAGAGAAATGAACTTGATAGTTAATTTTAAGGGATCCTCATAAATAATATGATTAAATACTATATAAGTCCCTATCTTCTGTTAAAGGTATATGTTATTCATTTTTTTATACATGGATTTGGTTTTGAATAGCATGGTGATCTTTGGATTGTGGTTCCTATCATCTTCTACTGCATCTAAAAAGATTTTTTTTATCCTTAGAAACCCAGCACCCAATATAACTGATAGAGTTAATAACTTTACCATTATCAAGTCATAGGTACTCTATATATGGAGTTAGGTACTCACCCCATAGATGTGTTCTTCCCGATGTGGTGTGGGTCCTATATTAGGTTTAGTACTCCCTTAGCCGACACTCCTATACTTTAGTGATACATGAGTCCCCCAATATAATTTCTGAGAGGTGACATTGTTTTTTAAATTTTTGGTACTTTTATTTCTTAGGTTTCTTGTGGATATGTACCCTTATATAGTTTGTTGGTGTAGAATATCACTCTCTTACATCTATGTTCCCTTACCTTTAAGAAAATCTATAATACTTATTTTCATTATAGTTTTGAGCGGATGAGTATTTCTATATTTCCTTTGAGGTATCTAGTGAATCCTACTAGGTATAAATATACTCACTAACACATGAGAGTTCTCCCACACATGTTTTTATTATGTAGTCAGAGGCAGTTCATTGGTGATCTTAGTGGAAAATGTTTTGGTAGATTAGAAGATTATTGGCTCTCGGAGTTAAAGCGCATATTCCAGTTTTCTTGTCATGATTTGCACATAGAAGAGTCTCCTTATTTAATGGTTTTCCAAGGATTATTTGAATTTGGAATATCGGGATCATTTATTTACCCATTTAATTTATTCAATTTCACTTTTTTCATTCTATGTGGATGATTAGAGTTTGCCTCATGCATTGTATATTATCATTGGTTTTATTTTCGATATTGCATTTTGTTTATATCCTATGTGGAGATATGTGTTCATGTATAGGTACATTGTGACAACCAATGTATTTTTAATAAAAATAAATTTTATTAATATTCATGTTATGAATTTATATTTATTTAATAGATATTTATTTTACAAATGATTTCATGTTATAAAAAATATTTTAATTTCAATTAGATACTAATAATATGAAATATTTTAAATTTAAATTTTTAATATGATTTCTTAAATTCGTATATTAAAATAATTATTTAGTTCTTATATATATTAAAAATTAATATTCATTTTAATTTAATTAATTTATAATTATATTTTTTAGTATCACTGTATTAGAAATAATTTTATTAAGGTATGAAGCAAGAATAAAGTTTTTATTTGAAAATAAAATAGTTTTAATTCTAAATATATTATTTTCCCATGTGTTTTATAATTTTATTTTAAAGTTAAATTTTTCTTATTTAAATAATGATATTTAATGAAATTTATTACTAATATATAAGAAAAATTAATAAACTTCATACAATGATTATTAATTATCTACTAATAAAAATAAAATCATTTAATGTAAAAAATATTTATTTTCTAAAGAAATGTTATCTTCTGATTATAGTGTTCTTTTTATATTAATAAATAAAATTGATTAATTTTAAAGTATTGTTCTAATAAAATAGTTCAATGTATAAAAAAATATATAGATACTCACTTAATTATTAATATATATGAAATAAGATTATGAACACTTAAAGTCAAAAAGTAATTTATTAATATAAATAGTTTTTAATTATATTTTTTTCATCTGAAAGTTAAATTTATAAATTTAAAATTATAATTTGATAAAATTAATTTTTTTTTATTTTGAATTTTAACATTAGCATATAGTTAATGTTTTGGATTTTTCTAAAAAATGTTTTTTTTATGAATATTAAAAATACACTTTTTATAAATAACTATAACTTTTATAACAACATCATGTAATATATTTGGCTTAAAATATTATAAAACCTTTTTATCAATGAACAATGTATTTTAGGAGTAAAATACTTCTTTTAAAAATAAAAAACTGAATTTATAAACCAATTTTTGAAATTTTGGAACCTAAGTTATATTTTATTATTACAAAAAACTATTTTTGGTTCTTTACCTTTAATAAAGTTTTTCTACGTTTCCATTGAGTTATGGATTTATTTTAATTTCAAATAAGATTCCATTTTTAATCATAAACCAATAAATTTTATAGGAATAAATATTATTCATATTCTTTGACCTAAATAATAAAATAATCAATACTTTATTCAAAAATTCATCACTTTTTACTTATAAACGAACCCCACCACCACCCCTTCCATTCCAAGGATAAAATTTGAATTTATATCTATAATCTACTATATTTCATTACCTAATAATACACTCCCAAATTAGGTAGCTTCTATAGTCACTAGAAATCCCTAATTCCTTCAAAATTAATAAAGCTTCCAAGAGAACATTTGATTCCTTCATTGTATGTAATGAATTCTTATCCATGATTTACCCTTATCATCTTCTTATAAATCTTAATGATTTGGATTTTACATGTTATTAAAATATAATTAATATCATTACACTTATGTAACAGTGAAACTTTAGTAAAACCACCACAAAATCATATTCATCCATTGGTTATAACAAGTTCTTGTTTGGATCAGTTTAACTATTTAGATAAAGCATGATATAAAATTGTATCATGGATGGTTATGAAAACTTACTTAATTTTGATATATGATATTAATAACAAAATGATAATGTCTTTTTATTATAGAAATATAATATTTATATTTGACTAATTAATAATATAACACGTTATTTTTTATTAAAATCACTGAAATAGTCTCTTTATGGATTTCATCTTTACAAAACCCATGGACTGAAAATGGAAAATAAAAAATATTTATATAAATTATATTATAGTACCCTTAATATTTTTGATATTATTAAATAATTAACATGGAATTATTACCAAAAATATTATTCCAAATTAGAGAAGGAACAATTGAAACTACTGACAACTGATAATTAACATAATATAAAAACTGGTAATAAATATTAAATAAATGAAAATAAAAGAATAATATGAAAGGTAATACATATGAATATGGTTATAAATTATATTTTGAATGATTCTATGATTATTAATAGGAACATAGAGTAAATCCAAGAAAGTGGGATTCCAAGATTAGGTTATTTGTCAACTCAATATCCATTCATTGAGTTGTAACTTTTATTTTTGAGCTTCATTACTCTAAATTTGGTTTATTATAAACAATGATTTTATTATATGGTATTTAAAATTTATTTTTGTTTATTTACATTTCATTCTCATAAATACTTTTTCAAATGATTCTTACTTCTGAAATTTCGATGTTCGTAAGGGTTTTCTCATATCAATTTTCTTTCATTGAGATATATTCTATATTCACTACCTTCATTATTTAAGTGGTCTATATAATTCCCCAAAAATTTTCATTACCATATTGTTCATTAAATTCATGTGATTTAAAAATAAAAATCATTTTTTCTTTCCATGTATCTTGATTCAAGCATTCCCAAAGTTTTAGAGGTTTCCTTTCTAACATCATTTTGAAATCAATATTGTTTTTGAATAAACATACAATTAAGGGAATTTGATGTACATAATCTCTAATGGCCCATATATTTTCCAAGTATTTTCATTTAGTCTTACTATTCTACCTATCTTTAGATCAAAATTCAACCAAAACATTTCTTATAAGTGGGACCGATCTTATTTCTCTATTTTCGTCAAGTGTCTTTTTCCTCCATATCTATATTCTTTATTTTTCATTATAAATATCCTTATATATAAATTAAATATTTATTAAGGTCATTTTACATTTTATTTTAATTTCATTTCATGAGTTTTAAAGGAATAATTTAAAAAATTCACATGAATAGGTATCTATTCATTTAAATTACTTTTCAAAACTATGAAAAGAACATTCTATTTTAATGTTTTTCTTATTTACACATTTCCCCATAATCATATCCCTTTTTTCAGATTATTTATTTTTAAATTTTTATGGTTTTTTAAAGTAATCCTTATTCTCATCATTTTATATAATATTTCCTTTTTGAATGTTATCACAAAGTAAAGTATATTTCTTGTTTTTTTCAAATTTACTTCTGAATTTACTTATGAAATATTTTTCAACTATATCAACATAGATTAACATATCTTATGGTTCATTTGGGATATGTTATAAATAATACCATACACATTTTTTAGATTTATATTAACCTGTTTTTTTTATATCCTCATGAAACTCATTTATTTCTCATGGGTTAATTATATCATGATAGAATTATGAATTTTATTATTTCACACACATACATATGGTTTCTCATTTTTTGAAGGGTGGGCCTAGAATTATATATCTCTTTAATACATTATGTAAAGATTTGTATCTCATGGAATTACATGTATGGGATAAATAAGTAAACACAATCCACCATGGAACTTTTTTCATTATGTGATGATAGTCTTGGAAGATATCCTTGGCATAATAAATGATTTTATATGATTATGTATATTCGTCATTCTTGTTCTAATGTTTTTTTTCATGGATCGGGATTATTGACCCTTGTTTCCACACTCCTATATCTCATTTCAAATGATAAATCCAAAATCATCATGTAATTAAATATGATTAAATATCCATATTTTGTTGGATATGATATTATTAAGGTAAGTTCATACTCCTAGTTTAAGTTCTCATTCTCATATGATTATCTTATTATCACTTGTGATATTTAATTATTGTCCCATATGTTTAACCTTACTATGAATTTGAGGTCACCTATTTTTATGATTCAATTTTCTAGTGAAATAAAAAGTGTATAATGTATGATGTATCAAAAATGATAAAATTAGTAGAGTATTTTTTTGAATATGTTGAAAACTAAGTCAAAATTATATATATGAGGTTTTATCCTTGATGGAGGCAATTGTATCACTTGATGATTTGGGATTATTAGGAAAATTTTCTATTTGGTATGGGTTTTTTATTTAAGATCCACTAAAACTATAAAACTAAAGGGTATTGGGTGTATAAGTTATATAATATTTACTATAAATCGTATAATTATAAAAGTATAAGTTCTAAGTTAATATATACTTTATGGTAAGGCCTCCAATATTGTGTGATATGTCTACTGAATTCCAATCTCTAGTAATTGTCCTATTTGAGGCAGTCTTAGGATATAACACTTGACTTAATACCATCCCAAGTGGGGTCTTTATGGGTCTGATAATGTTAATTTATACTGTTAATTTTTTGAATGAGTTTCTTTGAGTATTTTTTTCAAGTCATTTTTCTTGTATTTGTTGAGGTTTTACTATTGTCACTTTAATGTGTTATAATATTTCAATATAGTTCCAAAAAAATCAAAGATAAATATGATTATTTTTTCAAATGAAATTTTTGTATAATCTTAACATAAGTTGAGATCATATATGGGATATAATCCAAGGTAAAGAAATATCTTAAAGATCACAGAATCCTATGCTTGTCACAACAACTTCTGATCATGAAAAACAAAAAATGATACATGAAACATGAATAGAATATGTATAATTGTAAAATTTAACCTAACTCATTTAAATGAAAATTGTATTGACTATGAAAATAATTATAAAAACTATATTTGATGAAAATATTACGTTCATCACTCGAATTAAAAAATATTGTGACAATAGTTATAGGAAGAAAAACATCTCACAAACGTTCTTCAAATTCACTCAATAGTTAGTAAATAATTAAGATATTTACATATAATATGTTTCATTAAGTGAAAAAAAATAAAAATATATTCCTAAAAATTCTATTGATTATAAATTTTTTACAAATTTGTACAAGATATAGGGATGAAAAGATTACAAGATTTGGTAACTTTTATTATAGTGCAATTTTTAGTGGAGTTCTAACATGTTTGTATAATTTTTTCTATTTTGGTTTCTATCAAAATGGATTTTTCAAAAAAAATAATTTGGAAATGTAGAAACATGTATGACTTGATACACCATAATGGATGGTGGATATTAGATGAAAAGTGTAAAAGTGAGTCCAACTTGGTGTTCACCACCCAATAGTTTTTTCACATGGTTTTCACATGTTATATGGAAGACTTGTGGAATTAATGATTGTTATCTTTTTTCTATATCACCAATAAAAGGTGATACTCCCCCTTCCACTTGAATATATAAAATATAAACCAAAATATTAATACGAAAATGTTATGACATATTCCTTTATCTTCCATTTCTATTTTCTTTAAATCATCTTTATTTTAAAATTTCTATATTCACTTTAAACTAAATTATGTATAATTTCATGTTTCACCATAAATACATATCTATTAATAATTATATTCATTATGTTACTTTATAATTTATATGAAATATCAAAAATAATTATAATAATAATAATTAATTATATAAAATTTAAAAAAGTGATAATAATAAATTGTTATATTTTATTGGAGAAAAATATAATGAAAATTATTCATATACTTGTATGGGTGTGAGATTAATTTTTCCGAAATGGGGATATTTAAGATCACTGGATGAATAAAATTCAGTGGCCTTAATTTTAATGATATCATGGAGATGGAGTGATAGCAGCTGAGGGTCAGTTAACTGAATGATATAAGTTGGTGAGGTGGAAGTTAATCCATTTAAAGTCCATTAACCCTATGATGGAGTAGGAGGTGCATCTTTTTATTTAATTATATGTTGAATATTTAACTAGTTGTGAATGGTGAGGTGGTGATATTATTTTGATATATTGAGGGTTCCTATATGCTTCTCGAAGGAGGTGTAATTTATCCTATAAATATTTGATGGTGATGGAGGCTATAAGAACAAGATGAGAGCTCCTATAAAAGGAGGGTAGATAAATTTTTCCTGATACACTATGAAATATTTTTTCACTTAATCATTGTAATAATTCTTTTATTTTTTAATAAAAGTGAATCAATATTTCATTATATATTAGGATGAAATCTTTAACCACATAATCATGGGTTTTGTTCTTAACCTTTAAATTTTAATTTTGATCATTGTTTTTATACTCTTATATGAGTTCTTCAAGTGGTTTAAATTTTTTTACGTTGTGAATTGATTATCTATTTATTCAATGTTTTGGGTATCATATGTGGGTTTCATTTTGTACCTTTTACATATATTCATGAAGATCATGTAAAGTTTCTTTTAGTGGTGTAAATGAAAGGTGTCTTTGGACCTAATATGTTGTATCAGAGATCAAGGTTAGAGTAATTTCTAGAGTATTACGCCATGTTGATGGTTTTTTAGAGCTCAAAACATGGATTTCAACATCTACGAACTAAAATCTACATTTGAACTCGTGATGACATTATCTAGCATATATGAGAAGACCATGGTGATATATAAGGTATTCTTACTAAAGATATTATCTGGTTTGTGAATATTTGAAGGAAGGTCTATATATGATCATTTAAATAAATTTAATATAATGATATATTATATGAAATTAGTAAATATAGAATTCAAAGACCTGGTTTGGGTATTATTACTACTTTCCTCACTTTCAGAGTAATGGGTGAAATAGTGATGGCTGTAAATAATTCTTGTGGAAAGGATTGTATAATTTTTATGGATTTTCATGATCTAATATAAAATTTAGAAATTAATTAGGAGTAGATTCAAGTGTCTTTCAATAATTAATAGAGGTTTAATGGAAGAGGATGTATAGTTGTAAGGAAAGTTGATTAGAAATGGAGAGTTAATATGAGTCAAAGTAGGAGCATCTCAATGAATGTTTCTCCCTGTGTTGTAATTAAAAGAAGTAAAAGACACCTAAAAATTAATTTTAAGGGTTAATGGAAGAACTTGAGAATATATATTTGTGATAGTGGGTTCATAAACCCTTTATTAGATGAAAGGAGTGGGTTAATCATTAGTACTACTAGCTAACTTGATTCATGGGTGATAAAAATTAGAGCTTCATTTCATTCAATATTTGGTATGGGATTATAAAAAATTATATATTTGGAAGATTTCATAGAGTTAATTTAGAATATAGAAAATATCATGATATTTTTTACAAAGGTGATCTAACCATTTAAAAAAGGAACAAATTCTTTCTCAGCCCAGAAGGTGTGTAACACATCTCTAGATTAAGGAATAACATAATATTTATGGGGAACTAGATGGATCATGTTTTTGTAAAATATTCACGAATAGTTGGTATAATAATTTATATTTATCCATGGTAGTATAAAATGGGGTAATGGATAGGCCCATATATATTACAGGTTTATCAAAAGGAGTGATGCATATTGGAGAAGTTACTTCTGTTAAAATTTTGAATGACCATCTTGGCCGCCTCAGTGTGAAGGGAATGAAGATTAAAGATGTAATAGTATTGTTAAAGACTGGATGAATAAAGTATAGAAAATTAGAAGATTTAATCTTTAGAAAATAGTGAAAGGTATATGTTTTAATATAAGGAATGATAAAAAATCATCAGAATTTGGATATGGTTCACATTGATGTTTGGCGGATAGCTCCACTAAGTTTTCATTAAGGAACACTCTACTATATGAATTTTATATATGAATTCACATAAAATGAGTGGGTGTACTACATCAAGAAAAAGTCTAAGGTGTTTTAGATCTTAATTTGATAGAGTTCCATGGTGGAAAAGGATGTTGGGAGTAATTTCAAGTGGTTATAGTTTGTAAATAGAGTGGATTATGGAGATAGGGAGTTTCATTTGCTATACTAGAATAATGATACTTGTTTTGAGAAGGAAATTCTAGGGAATTTAGGTCACAATGCAGTTATAGAAATAAGGAATGGGAATTTGGTGGTTAATTCAAGGAGTGGGAGGATTAAAAAAGGTTTCTCCAAGATATTTTGGGTGGAGGTTTTAAACTGTGTTTCATAAATAGTCAATTGATTCCAATCATCACACATTGGGAAAAAATTATATGAACTATTGTTCTAGAAGAATGGTTGATTTAAAACACCACAATTCTTCAGTGCACTGACCTATTCCCACAATTATTCTAAAGAATGATATGATCTTAATTATTTTTTCAGAAATTTTTATGTGTTTGTATAATTTGATGAAGAATTTTGATTTTCACACTGGGATAATGAATCTCAGAAGGGAATAATAAGTCAGTGTGTGATATTTAATAAATATATCCCATTGGAGGATCTAAACCTAGAATAAAATTCTGATAAAAAATGTAACATTAGAATTTATGTTTTAGATGGATGGGCATTTAGATGTTCCAGAAATTATGATGAATCTGGAAAGCACATCGGTTTAGGAAACACCATATCATTTATTGAGTATACAAAAAGGGGGTCAAGTTTCGATGGTGTCTCCCAGACCTGAAGTACTAGAGAGTCTATAGACTAAAAAATATTGAGAAATGAAATTTCACACTCTGGAAGTTCTAGTACCATAAGAAGCTTAGTCGTGGGGATATATGTAGTGATCTACCGATAAAAGGTGTCAATTTCAAAGGTAAGGGAGTACTTTTCATTATCTACTTAAAAATGATGGAGAGCCAAATTTCCCAAATGAGAAAAGGGGTATAATGGATTCCAAATACTGTAATTTATCCAGGAATAATTAACATAAGTCCCTCTATTTTTTTGAAACATGGGAGGTGATGAAAAGACTTTCTTGGAGGAATATTTTTTAAAAAAAATGGTATTATCGACTAAATGAAGAAGAATATGGTTGAAAGTGGTACAAGTTCAGGATAACAATGGTGGGATTCAAATAAATAGAAGGTATATATATATTTGATATTTTTCTTCATTATTTAATCATATAAATATTTTAACATTGTTTTGTATGGTTGCATCAAAACATCTTCATTTGGAGAAGTTGGATGTGAATATAGAATTCTTTTATGGTGACATGGATGAAGAGACCTATATAGAGTAGCTGGTTGGATTCCAGGATCAATGGAACCAATGATTTTCATGTCAACTCAAACATGGAATTTACAGTTTGAAGAAGACACCATGGAATTATAATCAAAAGGTCAATGATTTCATGATGGAATGGAAGTTTTTTTTGGAGTAATGTTTTTCATTTCTATTACCAGAAGGTGTTTCATTATCCTTATAATTTTTGTGGACAACATGTTGATGGTGGTTTTTATGAAAGAGAGGATCAAGGTGATAAAATATGAGTTTATCAGAAGCTTTAAAATGATGAATCATAGTATGGGAAACATAATTTTGAGTGTAATTATTGTACAAGACCAAATTTATGGTAAATTATAGTTAACATAGGCTCACTACATCCAAAAGAAGGTGGAATTATTTAGAATTTCAGAATAAAATCTGATGGCCACACCCCTGGATGGTCATTTCTAGATAAATTAGAATAACTTATCATCAATATAAGTTATAGTCAAGAACATGGTGAAGGTTCAATATGCATCATATATCAAAAGTTTTATATACTCCATGGTTTTTACTCATCTTTACATTGCAAAAGGAGTGGGATCTGTAAAAAGGTTTATCTAAAACACCAAAAAAGATCACTAGAAAGATTTTAATTGGATCCTCTTGTACTTGAATTGTACTAAAGACTTGAAACTTTGTGTAACACCCCAAAATTTGGTACGAATTTTCTTTAAATAAATAATATTTTCATTATTTTTCTTCACACACAACACTAAACTGAAAAAAAAATAATGATGCATCTTATTGAGATAAAACATTACAAAAACAGTACATGAACCCATTTATTACATAACATGGTTGATTTCATCCATTAAGAGTTCATAAATTGAAAGCGTATAATAAATAAATAATAATAATATCTTCACAAATAAGAAATCACCCATATCATCTTCACCCTTAGAATCACTATTAATGAAACAATATCTACAATGAGAAAGAATATCAAAAAAGGATAAACTATGTTGTGGAATCTAAAATAAAATGTAATGAGATGAGTGATGTAATATGTAATAATGTAATGGATTTATAGTTGGTAATAGTCGGTAATATAATTTCTATAAAGGGCTATATAGTCATTTAGAATATGGTGGTTGGAAATGTGGTCTTTCAAAATATATTCATTCGAAATATAGTCATCTAATATACATGTATTCAATTGGAATAATGAATTTTTTTACTATTAGTAACAAATTTATATAATATATTTTGAAATTAATAATCAAAGAAACAAAAAATATAATATTTAATTAAGATATCTTATTACAAAAAAAATATGAATTAAATAAATATTATAGAATGATAGGAAAAAATTGAATAAAATATATTAATATCAATATATTGAAAAAATTAAATTATTAGATTTTAAATAATTAATTGTATTCGGGTAATATAATTTAATATAAAAGGACATTATTCAAAGAGTTTTTTTTCTAAAAGTGGTGTGTTTATTTATATTAATAAAATTAACCAAAAAAATAATGATTTTGATGAAATTTATTATTTATATATAAATGGAAATAAATTAATGATTAAACCATATTTACTATTTAATAATTAATAATAATCAATTCAATTTGGGTGAAATTATACATTTTTTGAAAAAAAAATTATACGCTATCTCCGCTTAGATTAAAATTAATTTTTATAAACTATAGAAATTTAGTCTAACAAAATGGATTTAATATTTTTAATTATAATTTAAAAAAACATTATATGATCATTTTCATTTTTGACATAAAAAATATGTTACCAAAGTAAATATTATTTACCGATATAAAACAATTATTTTTCCAAGAATTATTTTTATAAAAATTGTTTAATTTTAAAATAAATTAATTAAATTACTTTTTATAAATCTAATATGATGTTTGAATATATAAAAATATATATAAACACTCATTTAATTTGTATTTGATATGAAATAATAATAAAAACCACTTAATGTAAAAAAGACACTTTTCTAAAAATAGTTTATATATATATATATATCTTGTGTTTTAATTTAAAAGTTAATTTTATCATATTTAGAAATTTAATTAGATTAAATTTATCACAAATTCATAATCATCACATGAAATATTTTTAGGAAGATTCATCATATATTTTTACTAAAAAAATAACTACCATGGTAAATATTTAATCAAGATTAATAAGGGTAGGGGTAACTCAAAGTGGCTGGAATTTTGTTAAGTTTACATGAAAAATAGACCATAAATAATAAATATTTTAGGTTATAACATCATAAAAAAGTTCTCTCCAACCTTTACACACCTAACTCATATGATATTTTATTTTTACCCCTCACCTAACATTCATTTTCATAGAAATGTCTTTCTTTTTAACCCATTAAAAGATATAAATTATGCCCACTTTGAAACATACTTACTCTTGGAATTACTCATGAAACCCTAACACTTATAACTCTCAGGTAATCCTAT
This sequence comes from Viscum album, assembly GCA_963277665.1. Classification (NCBI taxonomy): domain Eukaryota; kingdom Viridiplantae; phylum Streptophyta; class Magnoliopsida; order Santalales; family Viscaceae; genus Viscum; species Viscum album. The sequence continues at coordinate 1,138,809,872 of OY728159.1, read as the reverse complement.
TACATGTTCTGTTGTTATTTTTTACAATATAGTGTCCCAACTTCCTCTATTTTCAAAGGATCCTTTGGGACAAGATTCAAACTCTTCACGTGAGTATTATCGAGTCCATAATTTTCTATTCTACGTTATTCTCATCCACCCTCCTAAAAAATTTATAACAATAAAAATATAATGAAACAATATAATTAGGATAATTAAATTTTATTTTATTAATGGAATATCTATTATATATATATCTCAATTCCATTCTAAAAATAAAATCTTCTTTCATGCTATATACGGACTACCGCCTCTGTGAATGACATATTTTCTTTTCCATCACCACCAATCATAGATGGTTATAAATATGGATTTAATGAATAAATATGGTATTTATGAAATTTTTAATATTCCTTAAATATAAATTATACATTATATGAAAAGTATTTACAATAATTGATTATTATAAATGTAACCACCTTAAACAAGAATACCATAAGGGAAAAAAGATTTCTTATTTCTGATTAATAGCTTCTTATCAAATATATTCATATTATATATCTTATAAATTATAATTTATCACATTAATAAAACAAAAATAATATTATTATACTTATATAATATTGATATTATAACTATATAACATTATAGTCATACTTAACCACTAATTATAGCATGTTCTTATTTAGGTCGTTCTAACCACCTACAAGGATGTTGTTATAAATTTATATCAAGTGTGAATATTGAAACTTTATTAATGGTAAGATTATATATTAATGAGTAAATAATGTTTGATTTTTTATGTAATGTTAACATAAATATTTAAACTCATTATTAATATACCATTTCATGTTCATTAAAAATTATTGAAACATGCTCATCACCAATTTAATCTTCATGAATCATACCTAAAAATTTCATTGAATGAAACTAGAAATTTATAAATATGTCTAGGAAGTATATTTAACTAAATTAAATAATATTTCAAAGATAAACTTTTTATCGATGAATAATTATAATTATTGACATTTCAAATCTAGTGGGAAACTATCAAAATCACTAACATATGATGATGAAGATAGAAAATCATCAACTAAGAAACATATAATTAATGATTAAAATAAAATCTTGAAAAGGGTAATATATATATATATATATATATTTTAATAAAATAATTTATTAAGATAATTATGTTTATTATATAGTAGTTTAAATATGTTTTTTGGATGTTGAGAGTAATGGTAAGGGTTTTTGTTAACCCAATTTTGAATCATTGCATTATGATCATTCTTCTTAAACATTATTATTATAGATTGAGATCATTCTGACATATGATTGAATTATATTTTACATCATATCATGTTTCTTTGGATTTCATTCTCATTAACTCACTTTTGAAGGTTATTACATTAATTATTCTTCTTTTCTAGATTTCTTTCATCATAAACATATGACATCTTTAAGAATTATTCACATACCTTATAATGGATCTTTATATTCTATGTACAATGTATTTATGTACACAATTTGTTTAGTTTAATATTTTGAAATCCAAATATTTAATATCTATTGGTATATTCATAACTCTCCTTACATCTTTTCAGAATTACGTTTTACTATCCTTATTATGATGCAAGTTTTATTAAAGGAATTTTTAAAATTTTGAAAATGTTTTTCCTTCCATAATTATATATTTTATCTTCCAATAAATCTTTTAATTGGATAACCTTTATGTGCTTTTTATTTTTGATTTATTGATATTTATTTTTATATAATTTTTGAGAGAATCTATATGTCAAATTCCTAAAAATGGGATTTTTGAAAGTTACTCATAACATCATCTCTTTATGATTATGTTATCAAATTTTTTCTATATATTTTTTTATTTTTCACCTCAATTTTCAAATTAAAATACTAATTATCTACTCCTATATATTTATTAATTATGAATCACCCCCTAAATTCATTTTTAAAATATTTCTTTTGGGTGATTGAATTTTTAGAATCAACAGATCAAATCCATGAATTCATTTTATGTTATAACATTTGTAAATGTTTCAAAACCCATTTCATTCTATGTGTTTTTCATGATATAATAGATTATTTATTTAATATGAAGCAAATATTTTTATATGTTTGTGGGTGGGATCCTATATCACCCTCAAATTCATTTCTTGAGGTTATGCATCTCATGAGATAAAAATGGGCCATGGGTTTGTGATGCTTAAGCCACTAATGGTTCATGGGTTTTTGATACCTAAGCCACTAATGGACCATAGGGTTGTGATACCAAATTCACCAACAGGATATAATTTTTGGAAACATAAACCACTAGTGAATGGTCTATGGGATTTCAATTTTTGAGCCGCCATTAAATGCATTCGTATACTTATGTTTATAACATAGTTCCTTGTTATGATATATTTTAATGTTTTTACACATTTTTATATTCCATTATTATGTTACAAACCATGGATTAGGATTGGTGTATCATGATTCAATATTCTAATTCTTCATTATACATTTTATCATTTGATATTACATGTCCTGCTATTATATATTATTGGAAACTCTTATTGTTCCAATATATTTTTAATCAAATATTTCTTATATGCTCATATTTGTTTTCATGCTTATTATATAATCCTTGATGATATATTGATAAGTTTTTATCTTACATTTTCATTGATCTCAACTATTCTTGTATTTTAAATTCACCATGTAACAAAGATAAATACAACATATATGAAGTTAGAATAAGTTCTAGTATGCTAAAATTATAGTGAAATGTTCAAAATTATGAAAAATAATATTTTTTATGTAGATAATGTCTGAAGACATTAAACCTTTTATTCTTGGAAATGTAATATTATTTATGAGATGTAATATTTAATTTATGAAAAAATGGGAAATATATGTATATTTATCTTGGTTTTTCTAAGGTGGTATCAAATATATAAATTAAAGTATTTTTTAGCACCAGATCTAGGAATTTGGGTCTGTGGAGTCTTAGATGGTATCAGAGAATGGTTAATTTATTTTTAGATATTAATTTTTATATTTTTGGGGATTGGGAACAATGAATATTATTAAAAACTCTAGATATAATCAAAAAATAGAGGAAAACAACCTAATTTTTTTAAAGAATATATTTGTGAGTTTTAATATCATTAAAATACATATCTATGTACAAACATGTGGATTCAGTATCTGAAACAAATTCACATAGGTGTAATAACTTTGAAAAGGGTTGGTTGGGTATCAAGTTTATCTTCACTTAGTGCATATGTTGGCCTAAATGCATGCATAGTTTAACACTCCTTGGGATATTATTGGGTGATTCACATGCACATTAAAAACCATTATGAATGATTTAAATGTAATTTAAGGATATAATACATAATAGGTTTCTTGGAGAACCTAATATGAAATTTACCGTGGATAAACTAGATTGAGACCTAGATATTCATAATTTAGTGTATACATAGAAATTTAGAATTGTATTTTATAAGTTCATGGTTTTCCTTTTAATAGATTTACAATTGATCCAATTTCACAACATTCCATTAATTAAAATAATGTATGGAACCGATAGGAACTGAGTTAATAATGGTGGTAATGGAGAATGCGACGATTATACTAATGAACAACTAAATGAGATAGGAGTTTGAGTGAGTTATCTTATGGATATGGATAACTATATATATCAAGTTATGATAACCCATTTGACCATACTTTAATTTGAAAATACATCAATTAAGAGAAAAATATAGTTTCATGGAAGTTCAAGTGAGGAAGACTATGGATGAAAGTAACGAACAAAACAAGGATGAAATTACACATCACTGAAGATAACCCACCACATAAAGAAAATCAACATAAACATGTCTCAAGAATGAATGAGATGAGATAAAAAATCAGAGTACAATGTGAAAGAAAATTTAAAATTCATGAGACATACAAGGATAAGACAAAAAGGATAAACTGAGAATCAAAGCATAATAAGAACCAAACCAAGCCTTCATGTGACCATTTATCATGGCCAACCAAACTCACAAAGAACATTACCTCACCCAAGACAATATTATGAGCTATATAATTACCTTAAATTTACCTAATCCTAGTAAATATATATATATATATATATATATATATATATATGACCAATGGTATATGAAAGGTGTGAGGAAAACAACTAATAGGATTCCACCACAAATCTATATAATTTCTATCTTTATGGAACTATTATTTCAAATTTTGAAATAAAAATAGATTCATAAATTTATTTCCTTCTTAAAATAATTAGATAAAACCTCTTTTTCCATTTTAAAATAATCCATATTCAAAGACAAAATAATATGAGTATAAAAATAAATGAAAATACATAGTGAAGTAGTCAAAATTTATATAACTCAAAATATAATCATGTGAGAAACCAAACATGAAACAATACCATCATATAATAAACCAAGAACAAGTTTGGATCTATCCACTAGTAATGTGTTCTGGGAAATGTAAAGGAACACTAATCTTGGTGTACCATGAATCCCACTGATATCGATTCCTACCAAAATCTATCGATGTCATAATCAAACCCCTGGTGGTTTCACACTCACTAAGTTTTACATATACCCATAACCCGACCTACCCAAGGTTCCCAATGTACTATGTTTTCCTAAATATTTAGGTAAAAAATACTCATCATTTTTATGAAACATTTCTATAAGAAAATCACCACAACTTCCATGATTAAAAATTCATTTTGATTAAAAATCATATTTGAGGCATTTCATCGTTCACATGATGTGAACAAATGTAATTTTAAATAAAATACCCTTTCATGGAAATTTCTTATTAAAAAAAGGATTTGATTATGAAAAATAGCCATTATTGATTTCAAATAAATCAACTTCATAACTCACATAAAATTAATTTACAATAACATTGATTAATTCATGTGATAGAACCATTATATATATACAAAAAACATTACTAATAGGGGAAGAATTATCATCTTTGAAAAAAATATTGGAATTGAACATATCAAGTACTCACAAGCCTAAATCCATAAAAAATCATCAATTCCCTATCAAATCCATTATATCCAATAATCAAAACTCAATCAGGTTCTAAGAAAACAAGGGGACAAAGATAATAAGATAAGTTCTAGGAAGATGGGGAGAAAACTTGTGGACCTAAAAATATACCAAGAAGATATTCCCCACGAATGAAAGAGAGTCACCAAATATCCAAGGAGTGATTCCTTTAGAGAACTAATTATAGGTTAGGTTATGATTAATAATTAGTAAGAATATATTATACATAAAACCCCAATGAAAGTTGGGTAAATTTTTAAATTTATGAATCTCATACGGATCGCATGGTTGGGACATATAGTTAGACAAACTATACACTAACTATGTGGTAGTCAATTCCCCTGGAAAACCCATTTCTCATGGTTTCCCAATCAAGGATACATGGTTATAAAAACCATTCTCAACCCTTATGATAACCCCGGGTACAAGACCCATTCACCCATATAGTTTTTCTAAATACTCGCAAAATTAGACAAACCATGCTCAAATTATGGAAATCACCACCAGAACCAAAGATCCATTTTATAGGGTTACCACATGTTTACTTCTTACTATGGTCCAATCTACTTTTCTTTTAATCTCTAAATTTTCAACCGTTAACTCCGAAAATAATTTGATGCCTAAAAAATGATAAACAAAGCTCAATATTAAACATACATGATCCATAAGACATATCAAGTCTACCCACAATGAATATTTTTACCCTTATAAAGATCTCAATGTTATAATATTGAAAAATGAGAAGTTAACTAATAACTCATAAACAATTCCCACTCCCATGTCTCATGGTAATCCTTTCCACACTGGAAACAGAACATAAAGTAATAGAATTGTTTTATCATGTAGCACCTTTCTTGATTGATCCTTAATCTTAATAAAATTATTAATCATAGAGGTTTTGGGATTAAGATCAACGTCTTCCCATTCAATAAACTGGGAAAAGTATGATTTATGTCACCTCGATTGGAAAACATGAAACATGTTAAGAATCACCATCAACGAGTATGAAAAATCCAACTAAGAACCCACCTTTACAATATGTTTAATGATCTCAAAGAGACCAACAAACCTTGGTTCCAACAAACCCTTATAACCTAATTGATGATGTCTTATGTGAGGTTAAACTCTAATAAAATTCTGATCACCAACCTCAAACTTCAATGGGTGATGAAAATGGTCCACATAAGATTTTTGATCACTCAGATATATCACTAAAAAATTTTGGATCAACTGTTCATTTTCTATCATCTCTTGAACAACACATGGTCCTATGAACGATCGTTCTTCCAGCTCCACCCAACAAAAAAGATATTTACCTGGATTCCCAAATAAAACCGATAAATTTTCCATTTTAAGAAAATCTGGATAAAAAATTTTACAGAAAAATTCAACCAAAAATAATAAAATATTCAAATGAACAAAAAAAATAAAGCATGCACTCCCAAAGAATATCCTCAAGAATCTAAATGGATCGATTAGTCTAACCATTTGTCCAAGGTTGATGTACCATGAAGAAATTTCAATGGGGTACCTATATTTTCTTCTACACATTTACAATAGCAATATGAAAACTGAGGGTCTCTATCAGAATCAACTACAGTAGAAATTCTATAGATCTTCATGATCTCTCAAACATGCAGTCATCTAAGATCTTCCACCTTCATTGTCTACTTAAAAAAAAGGAAATGAACCAATATTATAATTTTTTTAATGATAAACCAAATAATTTCCTTATATATAAGAGTCTATGGTAAGATAATGATGTAGTCCATAGATATCTCTACCCACTTCCATAGTGTAATGGGTAAATGTTTCAACAAAAAGTAAGGTCTCTCATGCTCTGAATTAATATTCAAGAAGGTAATTCATTATCACATGAAGGCTGCAATTGACCACCTCATTCTATACCACTAATATCGAAGTATCATATTTACTACATATTTTTAGTACCTTGGTGTACTAAACGAGTACATAGGTGTCCAATAATAATTATGTCATGCCTTAGAGATATTGGAATGTCCAATCTTCCAAAAAAACACAAGGCACCAATTAGAGTCCTAAAACAGTCATCTGAGGGATCCTTAGGATTAAGGATTTTTATAAAACACAAGAAATAAGTGTATAATTATTCTCTGAGATAGATATAAACATAAAATGATGAATATTCTATCATATAATCAAGGAAAACCTTCCATCTAACCTCTTCCACTTTAAAACTCATCTTAGAAATCAAAGTCATCAGAGGCCACTCCTCGACTGATTCTTTATAGGATTGATTTGGTATCTCCCTACTCAATTCATCATCAACCATATTCACTTTTCTATGTTTATATGAAATATCAATGTTAAAATTCATATGGTCAACAACAAAATGTATCTAACATAATTTTAGATCCCTATAATTAAATAAATACTTTAATCTCTAATGATCTAAATACACCATAAATCACTCCCCAAAGATATATTGTGGGTAGGATGGATCTTCCCATGATGTAATACTTATAAGGAGCCTTAGACAACCACCTATTTTCCTTGCATTGAAACACACCCCAATCCCATACTTGAGTCATCATATAACACATCACAGCTCAAAATTAGTTTGAATAGAATCATAACTAGATATGAAGTAAACATCAACTTTGTTTTCTCAAAATATCTAAATAATTTTCATTCCACTCAATCATAACACCCTTATTTGTTAATCTCTTCATCGAATATGAAATCTCGGAGAATCCTATAAAAACATACTTATTATAACCTACTAAGACCACAAACCTTTGAATCTCAGACACATTTATAGGTTATTTCCATGACATCACGACTCGAGTATTTTTATGATCCAATGAGATTCCCCTCGCAGATATAACATGGACCAAACATTTCACTTCCTGGATCCAGAATTCACAATTAGAAATCATCACATACGAATGATATTCTTTCAAGATTATTAGGATGATATCCAAATGATCCTTGGGTTCCTCCTCTAAATTGAATATAATTAAATTATCATCCCCAAAACAACAATAAAAGATTCTAAGAACCAATGAAATATTTAATTAATTATCACCATAAATACCATAGAAAAATTAGAATGGATGAATTGCATAACTAGGGACATAAAATTAAGAAACTGTATCCTAAACCCTATATTAGTTATATACTCATCTTAGACTCTTAACAAATGGTAATCACATAATACTAAAATCTCATAAATCCATCAGGATCCTCTGAATTAATAAAAGATATCATCAACCCTAGACAAGGGGTATTTCTTTTTAAAATCCACTAGATTAAGCTTTTGGTAATCAATACAACGTTTAAGGACTTCTTCTCAATTATTTACTAATAGAATAGGAAAATCCAAAGTTGGAACACTGGGATAAATAAATACATTAGCCTCAAGATCCATAAATTTAACATTAATATCATTTATCATAGTAGGTTCAATATTATAAAACAAAATTGAAATGGGTCTAATCCCTGGGAGAAGGACAATAGTTAACTTTACCGCTATCTGGGGTAGTAACCCTGAAAATCATTAAAAAAGACCACAGGGCATATAATCAACATTGCATCAAGTGGAATACTCAAACATTGTTCAACAACATAAAGAAAAATCTCTAAAAACTATCATGATATGATATTATCATATGGAATAATCGACACCACTCTCCTTGATCTAGGATCCTACTCACCAAGAAAGATGTGAGGGACTCCACTAGAAGAGAGAAACTAAACTCTATAAAAGTGATAATTGATATGGGTCATAACACTAATAATAAAATAAATGCTAAAAATAAGGTCCAATAAGTCAATATCAAGAACTAAGAAATAACATACAACTTCATAGTTGGAAATTATCACCTAGCACTCATTATATTTTAAAAAAATTTCCTTCTTATTTCCCAAGGGTTTGGAAAGATCCAAATGAATTAAATAATATTCAAAAATTATCCCCACATGTTAATTAAATTATGATTTATAAAATAATTATACACACTTATGTTAAATAAATCTAAGATCATAGTGCATGAAATGAAAACCGTACCACACATTTTAGCTGACCTTAATTTTTATTCCTCCATTGCATAATACACTACATAAATACATCCTACCTCAGCTCCTCTTGATCTTTTTTCACTGCATAAGAATACCCCTTGGAATGGTAATTATATCTCCCACCTATTGATGCATCAAAACAATCCTGAGGGACTTTGTTAAGAGTGTATCCAGTTGTACTAACTTGGGAAACCCTTTCACAAAATCACTTAAGGTGACCAGATTGTCCATAATAATGGAATTTCTGAGGTGCTTCTACAAAATTAGGATTAGTATGAAAAATTATTCAATTCTGATTTAAACCAACACATATTTTATGTATAATCCCCAAAAAAATTCCTTAATGAAAACATGGAACCCATATTGTGCTTCAATTTCGTGCTAGAGGACACTCTGTCACTACCTTCTGTTACTACAGAATCTCCACCAAAACCCATATTCCCATATAATTATACCTCAACCATAGATGATTTATCAACCACAATAGAAAAGTTTGTTTGGAAAAATAGAATTTATATCAACTAAATATCATCCCTCAAATAAATATCAAACCTCTAAGCATTAATATAGTCACTATAGACAATATGAGGTGATACGTGAACTAATATAGTGAAACATGTTGCATAATACATATCTGAATGCTCCCCTTTCTCTAAGGTTAATAATTACTAACTCTTCACCAAACATGACATTTCAGGATAAAAAAAATGATTTAAGACCTTATTGGAAGTAGTCTGAGTAATATCTTTATTTAGACTAGCTTTCGTGATGAAGTCCCACCATTGTATTCCGAGTCATTCAAGCATGTAAGTTGTGAAACCAACATTGGAGTCTTCCAGTGTCTTCAAGAAGTGGAATATTCTCTCAATCCATTTTGTCTACTCTTGGTATTCGTGGGGTATTTTTTAACTATAGAAGACAATGGGATTATTCTTGTTAAATTTTATACCATGATCAATAGTTCATCCCTAATTTCCAGCACCCACCTATTATAGAGTATAGATTGTGTGGATAAATGCTTCCACCAACAAAGGGTCTACTTTAGTATTCTCCTATATAAATTTTCTTATAACATCCTCTTAAGTATTTAGAATAGCTTTTCTAGTAATAATTTTTTAATAAAAAAATGACAACATATGTTTATCTTAAAAGAAAATCTCTGAATCAAAAGATGAATTTCACGAATCCACATTATAATATTTAAATAAAAAGAATTTAAAGAACCCAAGGATTCAATAAATGAGGGAAAACATAATTATAAATGAATATTTTCATTTAGATAAATCTAACCAATAAAATAATTCATACCTCAAACATGATGAAAATACCTGCCCACCCATGGAAAATTGAGTTCATACATGGAAGTGGGCTCGTCAATAACCCTTATACACTTACTACATGAATTATGACAGTCATAACTCATGTCCACCATAAACAATGAACTAGTCCTGAGAAATGTTTAAATCAAAACACCCTAATTGTGGACCCCCAAAATAAAACCCATGTAGTTCCTCTGTACTTATAGTAGTGTGTTAAGTCTAGCACAATTTTTTTAATGAACCAAACTGGGCTGAAATGATATGTCCCCCAAGATGACAAAACGCATGGTGAAAATAAACATGAAGAATAAAACATGTATCAAGAGTAACTAAAAGGAGATAAAAAATTAGAGTAAAATACATAAGAAAACTACACAGTCTTGTTACATACTAGGACTATCCAAAAAGGTTAAACCCTAAAGAAAAACTTAACAAGAACAAAACCAAGTATCCATGTGAAAAATCCATCACCACCACCCCAACACACATAGAATATGGAATCATCCAAGAGAATATATTGATTTATATGAATACCCTCCCTTTTCATGAGTATTGCAAAACATGATCTTCATATACAAAATGGAATATACTACGTGTGAGGAAAACCCTCAGTTGGATACCACCATGAATCTATATAATGTATATCACTATTCAACCATTAGTTCTAGATTTAAAACAAAACAAGATTCCTAAATATATTTCTTTTTAAAATATTTTACATGAAATATCAAATAGTTTTCCTTTTAAAACTTCTATATTAAAATAAATAAGAATATCAATATAAACATGAATGACAATACAGAGGATAGTATTCAGAACATTCATGACTCGGAAGATGGACATGTGAGAAAACAAACATGAAATAATATAATCAGGTAATAAATCAAGGACAAGTTGAACTATAACCTATATGACTATGTACTAAGACACATGAATGAATTATAATATAGGAATATTATGAATCCTAACAATATTGAGTCATACTATAGTGTATCTATATCACAATCATACCCTTATTGGTTCCATGCTCACTATTGTTTTCATATTTCCATAACCCATTGCACCGAATGTACCTAATGTGTAATATTTTCCAAAACATTAAACTAAACCATGCTGTAAATTTTTTATAAAATATTTCCTCAAGAAAATAATCCCTTCTTCCAAGCTCAAATTTTTATTTTCAATAAAAATCATCTAAGAGTTATTTGATCAAACACATGATGTTCATATAATAGATTTTAAACAAAACCCCTTATCAAAATAAATTCTTGTTCCAAGAAGACACAATTATATATAATTTCACTCATATATTCCAATTAAATAATTTAATAACTCAAAAAAATGAATCTACAAAAACATTGAGTAATTCATGTGATAGAACCACTATATAGAGACAACTACCTCACTAGTGGAGGATAATTAATCGTCTTTAAAAACAGGGATTGGAATTGAAGAGATCAGGTACTCAAAAGCCAAGATCTGCAAGAAACATCATCAATTTCCCTTAAAAATGAAATATTCAAAAATCACAGCCCAATCAGTTTTGCAATAGAATAAGGGAAATATAGATCAAGATAAGATCATGGAAGGGGAGGAGAAAACAAGTGGAAATTTAATTATACCATGAAGAGATCCACACAGAATGAATGGAATGAATTTATAGGAGGTAATGGGGGTTATATAGCCGTTATAAAGGGGTATATAGACATTAGGATATGCTCACTACATATAAAAATATTCAATATGTTTAATAGAGTTCTTTTAATAAAAATTTTAAAAAAAATTATTTTAGAAATATTAAATAACTAAAAAATATAACATTACATTAAAAAATATTTTTATAAAATTATGTTTATGTATTAAATTATTATTATAAAATGATAGAAATAAATTAAAAGAAATTTTTTTATATCAATATACTGATAAAATTATATTACAAGAATAAAAATAATTAATTTTTTCGGTTAAGATCGTTTAATACAAAAAAATTCTTTCCAAAGAAACATTTTCTTAAAATTATAGTGCATTTTTATCATAATAAAATGAATCAAAATAAAAGAGTGCTTTTGATATAATTTTATATTAATAAAAGCAAGGCAAATTTTAAAAATCATCCCTTTGTTTTTACTAAAAATTTGATAAGAATAAATTCATTCTAAGATAAAAAAAATACATTTATTTATATAAATAATTTTTATTTGTTATGTTCACTTATTCTAAAATTAATTTTTATCAACTATAAAAAATTGAGTCAGATTAAATGTTATTATTATTTATAATAATAATATAGAAATATTATAGGTTTATATTCATTTTTAATATAAAAAAGTTACCAAAGTAAATATTATTCACCATAGTAAAATGATTATTTCTTAATGAATTATTTTTATTAACATTATATAATTTTATAATAAATTAAAATTAAATATTTTTATGAATCTAATAAAATATTTGAATATATTAATAAATATATTAACACTAATTTAATTTATAATTTATAGTAAATAATAAGAAAAACAACTTAATTTATAAAAATGCATTTTTCTAAAAATAAATATTTTATCTATATCTTATGTTTGAATTTAAAGGTTAATTTATAAATATTTATAAATTTAATTAGATTAAGTTGAGGTGAAATTAGTAACAAAAATATAAAAATTTGATAATAAGGTTCATCTTATATTTTTATGAAAAAATAATTAATGTGGTAAATATTTAGTCAAGGTTAATGAGGGTATTTGTGATAACTTAAAGTGGACTCAATTTTATTAAGTTTACATGAATCATAGACCTTCTTTAAGAAATTTTCGTTGGTTTTAAGTTCATACAAAAATTTATCCCCAACCTTTCCTCACCTTAGTAACCTAACTCATATGATATTCCATCTTTACCCCTCACCTGCCACTACTTTCCATGGAATAGTCTCTCTTTTTCATCTATAATAGGAGCTCACTTACGCACACTTCAAGACATACTTACCCTTAAAATTACTCATGAACCCCTTCACACTTTATATATCCTATAATCCAATTTTAAGTTTTTAATCCCTCGATTATAATAATGTATCCCAAATACTCTATTTTTAAAGGATCCTTTAAGATAAGATTCAAACTCTCAATGAGAGTATTATCTACTCCCTAATTTTATCTTCTCTATTTTTCTCATATACATTCCTAAAAACCTTTTCTAACCATAAAAATATAGCTACATAAGTAAAATTAGTATTCATAAATTTATTATATTAATGGTAAAATCATTTTCTATATCCCTCTCATCTATTCAAAACATAAATATGTCTCTTGTTACGTGCAGACTTCTGCCACCATGAATGACGTATATCGTTTTTCATCACCACCATTCATGGATTGTTATAAAAATGGGTTCAACAAATTAATGATATATTTTTGAAATTATTAGTATTATTAAATTATAAATTATAAGGTCAATTAATAATATTAATAGTGATTGATCGTTGTAAATTTAACTAATGAAAACGTGTATAATGAGAGGGAAATGATTTCCTCATTGTAAGTAATAGATTTGGGTCAATTATATTCATCTTATACCTCATAAAAATTATAATATATATCATTAATAAAACCTAAATTATATAATTATACTTATTTAATAATGATATTATAACTAAATAACTTCAAAGTCATACTTATCCATTAATTACAGCATGTTCTTCTTTAGGTCAGTTTAACCACTTGCATTGATGTTTCTATAAATTTATATCATGGATGACTATAGAAATTTACTAACAGTAAATATTATATATTAAAGATTGAATAATTTTATTTTTTTTATGTGAGGGTAATATTAATATTTATAATTGTTACTAATATACTACATTTTGTTCATTAAAAATTGTGGAAAGAAGATCATCACCAGTTTCATCTTCATAAATCATAATTAAAACTATCATGGAATGAAATTAGAACTTAGTAAATAAAAAAACATATTATAGTAACTAAAGAAATATAGAAATTGTGAATTTGGTTTTAAATAATGGTGTTCGATGTCATGACCCATCCCTCGGGGCCCGTGTCGTGACTACCCCAAGCCCGCCTTCCATAGGCCAGAGGCTGGCGACTAGCACCAAAGGCATAAAACCTTAAAACTGGAAAGGTGTTACCTTTATAAACTATATACACACACAACAGAGCACAAAGCTAGATACAAAACACTAGGTAAAACTGTATAACAAAAGAGTGTTGAAAGTAAAAGGGGGCCGGAAATAAAATCCCAACTGTAAAGTACAAGAAACTAAAATTACAACTGAAGAAAAGATAAATTGTCATTGGGTATTCCTTCGAGGTTCCTACCTAAAGGGTATGTACAGATCGCCTCCTCAGCACTCCAGTTCTGTCTGTCTCCTCTGTGTATTGACTCACCGTATGGTCCTCCTCTAGGTATCGTCCAGTGCTAGTACTATCAGCCTTATTCAGCGTTGTCCATCGTCTGCAACCAACACAACAGGGTGCAGGGCATAGCCCGTGCAGGGGTGAGTATAATGACACTCAGTAGGGACCCTGAGACCCTCTAGGTCTCACAAAATCCAACAAGGATAAACCACAAATCATGAAATCAATAGATATCCTTACTTAGGTATATTCCCATACATATACCTATGTTATCAAGTGATCCATCTCAATCATGAGGAAAACACAGAAAAACTGACTTAGCACAACCAGGATTTTATTCACAATATTGAAACCTTGGCTGCTGGAGAACTCCTGCTCAATCAATTACATTGGGCCTACCGTGTCACATAGAGGTGCTTCCCACTAACCATGGACTATTTAGATACTCCTCATGTCGATTATCATGATTTTGTTGCGTCACACAGAGGTGCTCCCCACTTTGGGTCTGCTGCAACACCCAGGCACTCCCCCTCATAGTCTACAGAGTTACTCCTCCTGTTGAGTTTCATGGGTCTGACATGGAACCAAGCGCGCTCCTCCATCATGGGTATGATTCCACAACAAGGCGCTCCCCACTGGGCTAGAAGAATCACTATGAGTCAAATGGTCAGCAGTCACCGGGTCTCAGCTAGCTACTAGGTCTCTCCACTATGCTCGCTCATCTCTTGGAGGATCCGCTCCACAAGCTACTGTTCGATGCTCCACTGTCACGAAGTCCCACGAGGAAGTATCCCAAACGTCTGCCACGTCATAAGGGTCTCAACGAAATAGACGGTGCGTTAATCGGATGCTCGGTTTGTGAGTTATTAACCTTTTAGTCCCAGGGGCCTTGTTGGATTCGTACATGATCCGACCTGACCGTATCTCAATTGAACCCCAAAATCTAGTGCAGAAAACTCATAGGGACCATCATACTCCAAGATTACCGGCACCATAGATGGTTCACCAATCGGATGTCTGGTGCCAAAGATATAGCCAAAAAAAGGTAAGGGCCATAGTGGGCCCGGGTCTGGTCTGACCCGGTCGGACCGACCCGGTCCAAACTTGTCTGGGCTGACCCGGTTCAGGTCACCCCAGCCTCAACCGTTTGGTCTAGCCCAGCCCATTGGGCAAGCCAGCCCATTAGGTTCAGCCCGGCCTGCTGGGCCCAGCCCAGCACGCCGCGAGGGCGCAGACCGGCTGCGGGTTGGCGCAAGGGCTATTCGGCCCGGTGGGCGCCGCGCGGATAGTTCATCCTAGAGGGCGTCGTGAGGGCGGTTCAGCTCAGAGGGTTCCATGAGGGGCGGCTCGGCACGGAGTCCGAGGGACAGTTTGTCTGGGGTCCCATGACAGCGCGAGACGGTTCGGCCGGAGCAACGCAAGGGCATGGGCCGGTTCGATCGGGCGCAGTGAGGGCATGGGCCGGTTCAGTCGGGGTGTCGCGAGGGCACGGGCTGGTTCGGTCGAGGCGCCACTAGGGGCCGGTGGGATGGTGCATCCGAGGCGGCTTGGAAGGCCGGTGGGCCGGTTCGGTGCCCGGAGTCGTGGGGCGCGTGGATCCGCTGAGCGGTGTCGTGCGTCGTTTCCATTGTCGTAGTCGACGATGGTGTCTTCCACCTTTCTTGTGCTCTTCTACATAGGTTTTCATCCTTCTCCATCATGAAAAATGCTAAAGGAGATCGGCGGAGGGGTCTGGCCATATTTTTTTGTCCCTCACCCTCAGTGTTTAGAGTGGTAGCAAGCGGCTCTACTTTAATCATGAACCAAGAATGAGGATAATAATCAGAAAGGTTCAATAATTCTATAATAACCCCCTACCTTGTTCGTTGTTCATTGACGGAGTCATGGTGATGAAGAAGGATCGTTGGGAAAAGACGTATGTCGGTGTCATTGGCGTTTTCCTGAATCATTGATTTGTGTGTTGGCTCGTCGTAGTCAAATACATCCTATGTCGGAGGATGTCCTGAGAAAGATGGTTAAAGTTGGGGTCGACATTCTTCGTTGGTGGAGCGTTCTTCATTAGTGGAACGCCTTCACCGTTGGAGAAGATTTCTCCCAAGAGCTCCTCCCAATTCTCTAAAGCCAATCCTTTCCCCAATTCCACTACGAAGGAAAATTAATAACCAACATTAGGATTTAATTTTATGTTGACACATAAAATTAATTGATAGCATTTAATTTTATGATGACACATAAAATTAATTGATAGCTTTTATTTTTATGTTGACACATAAAATTAATTGATAGAATTTAATTTTATGTTGACATATAAAATTAAATTGAAAGTATTTAATTTTACATTGACACATAAAATTAATTGATGGATTTGAGAGGTTTCCTCCCCCCCCCCCAATTAAGTGGGATAAACCTCGGGTGGTCTCCACCACCATAACTCAGGGGAGGTTAAACCACAAAGCATGAAATCAACAGAAAATCACAAAGCAAGAAATAAATCGATAACCTTACTTATGTATATGCCCATACATATAACAAAGTTATCAAGTGATCCATCTCAATCATGAGAAAACATAGAAGAACTGACTCAACTTAACCGGGATTTTATTCACAACATCAAAACCTCATCTTCTAGAGAACTCTGGCACAATCGAGTATATTGGGCCTTCCGCATCACACAGAGGTGCTTCCCACTAACGTTGGACTGTTGAGGTACTCCTCCTATTGCGTATCATGGGTCTGCTATGTCACACAGAGGCGCTCCACACCATGGGTCTGCTGCCACACCCAGGTGCTCCCCCTCATAGCCTGCAGTGCTACTCCTCCTGTCGAGTAACGTGGTTATGCCGCGTCACCAAGCGTGCTCCTCCACCGTGGGTCTGCCACCACAACTAGGTGATCCCCATTGAGCTAGTATAATCACTCCGTGTCAAACGGTCAGTAGTCGTCAGGTCTCAACTAGCTACTGGGTCTATGCACTATGTTCGCTCGTCTCCGGGAGGATCAGCTCCACAGGCTACTAGTTGATCCTCAACTATCACAAAGTCCCACAAAGAAGTATCCCAAAGGTCCACCACGTCATAGGGGTCTCAACGCCATAGACGGCGCGTCAATTCGAAGCTCGATCTGTGAGTTATTAGCCTCTAGGTCCCGGGGGCCCGGTTGGATTTGTGCGTGATCCGACCTGACTGTATCTCAACTGTACCCCAAACTCTAGTGGGGTAATCTCAAAGAGACCGTCATACGCCAAGATTACCAATGCTATAGCGGGTTTTTCAATCGGACGTCCGGTGCCAAAGATATGGCCAAAAGAAGGTAAAGGGTCATAGTGGGGTCGGGTCCGGTCCGACCCGGTCCGACCCAGTCTGGGCTGACCAGGTTTGGGTCGACCCAGCCTAACCCATTGTTTCTGTCCCAACCCGTTGGGAGGTCTAGCACGTTAGGTTAGGCTCAGCCCACTGGGCCCTGCCCAGCCGGTCGTGAGGGCACGGACCAGTCGCGAGGGCGCGGACCGGCTGCGGGTTGGCGCAAGGTCGGTTCGTCCCGGAGGGCGCCTCAAGGTTGGTTCATCCCGTAGGGCGCCGCGAGGGGGCGTGGCTCGGGGTGGTTCGGTCCGGAGGCCGGGGCCGATTCGGCCGGGACGTGGCGAGGGCGCGAGCTGGTTCGGCCAGGGCACTGCGAGGGCACGGGCCGGTTCGGTCGAGGCGCCGCCAGGGCGCGGGCCTGTTCAGTCGGGGTTCCTCTAGGGGCTGGAGAGATGGTGTGTCTGGGGCGGCCCGGGAGGCCAACGGGCCGGTTTGGCCAGCGGCGGCCTACGGCACGCGGGGCGAACGGACGGCGGAGCCACAGGGTGCACGGGGCGCAAGGAGCCACAGAGCGGTGTCATCCGCCATTTCCTTTTTTGTTCCCGACGGTGGTGTCGGCCACTGGTTTTGTGCTCCTCCACATAGGTTTTCATCCTTCTCCATCACAAAGAACACCAAATTTGATCGGGGGAGGGGTCGATCCATGATAGTTTGACTCGCACCCTCTGCATTTAGAGTGGTAGCAAGCAGCTCTACTTTAATCCTGGACCTAGAAGAAGGATAATAATTGAAAAGGTTCAAGAATTTGATAATAACCCCTACCTTGTTCATTGTTTGTTGACGGATTTGCGGGGAAGAAGACGGATCATTGGGAAAATATGGACATCGGAGTCATCACCATTTTCCTCGATCGTCGGTTTGTGTGACGACTCATCATAGTCGAAGACGTCCTATGTCGGAGGAAGTCCTGAGGAATAAGGTAGAAGTCGGGGTTGATGTTATTCGTCGGTGGAGTGTTCTTCGTGTGTGGAATGCATTATTCATTGGAGAAGCTTTCTCCCAAGAGCTCCTCCCAATTCTCTAAAGCCAATCCTTTCCCCAATTCCACCGTAAAGGAAAAGAAATAACCAACATCAAAACAATTGATAGGATTTAATTTTATGTTGACCCATAAAATTATTTGATAGCATTTTATTTTATGATGAAACATAAAACTGATTGATAGATTTTAATTTTATGTTGACCCATAAAATTAATAGATAGAATTTAATTTTATGTTGACACATAAACATAAATTGAAATCATTTAATTTTACGTTGACACATAAAATTAATTGAGGGATTTGAATGGTTTCCTCTTCCCTCCCCCATTAAGAGGGATAAACCTCGTGTGGTCCCCACGACCATAACTCATTATAGGTTAACGTGTGGTGGTCCCCACTTCTAACTTTCACATGGGTGGTTATAATAGATAAAATAAAATAAAACATGCGTTTATTGGTGGTGATGTGGGATTGTTGGAAAGAAAGTAATGGGTTGTTGCGTGGCACTAATTTATGTGTATTTTTTATTGTACTGAGTGAATTAAGTCTAGTTTCTAAGGAAGTATAGAACTAAAATGGTATATCTGTTCTTGGGAGTAATATGGGAAATGTTTTATTTGAAATAGAATGTGGAATGTGAATTGATAATGAATGGATTATAGTTTTCTGGATTTTAATGAAAAAAATGTGTCATTAATATGGGATTGTTCAATATTTGTGAAATATTTTAAGTAGATAAATGTTGATTAATGTGACTTTTGGCTTGTGTTCTTCTTATATGGTGTTTTTCTTAGGATATGTGGTTGGTTTTATTATATCTACCCAAGTATTAATGGAATTAATACAATGTGTTAATGAGTTAAAAATATATATTTTTAATGAGGAAATCGATGAGGGTTGTATTGTTTTACTTGTTAATGTTTATATATAAAAAAACTAGATGGGGATATGAATTGAGTTGTGGCTCATTGTGTGGTCTTGCATTTAGAGGTTGCAGAAAAGTTAGAAGTGTTCTGTGTGCTGGTTGTTTAATGGAAAACCCATAGTTTGGGCTAAGTTCTTAGTATCTATATATGTATATAGGTTTTTATTTTCCTTTTTGATTTATATAAACACCACACCCATGTTGAGCACTATGGTCTGAACACCCCCATCATCACGGGGGAGGATGTCTTTTCTCAACATCCTAGTGGGAGGAAAGATGGTTGGTTATTGGCACTTCTCTGATCCCTCTTCTAGGAATTGGTATCCCAAGACTCTTTAGGTAGGTTGTGGTGTGGTTATGAGGCTCAGGTGTCTGTGGGAAAGATTTTCTTTCCCATGTTTCTATAGGATGAGATGTGGTGTGCTTTCTCAGGTTCCTTTGAGATGTGGTATGGTTGTCTCCTAGGTTTCTATGGGAAGTATGTGGTATGGTTGATGCCCTAGTGTCTGCATGTGGGATGTGGTGTGCTTCATTTTCCTAGGTTGCAATAATAGCTCTAAAGAGCAGGTGTGTGGGAAGGCTGTGACATGGGGCTTGTGGAATAATATGGATGTTTTGGGATGTTTTACATTGGGGTATGAGAAGTTAACTAGTGGGAAGTGGTGTGGGGAATCCAAACATTGATGTTATTATTATATTACATTACTTGACTTGCGTTACTTGGTGAGTGTGCCTCTGTGAGTTTGGAATGACCAAAATACCTTTCGAGGTGATATTTGGTTCTTTTTTTCACAGAGGAATTAGTATGATTATCCACTTGTGCACGAGAGACTCTATCGTTTCTTACTTAGTGTACTTGTATACTCACATTGCCTATATGAAAACTATTTTCAAGTTTCTAAGATGACTTTGTGGACCATGCTGGTCATTTCTGGTTTGGACGTTTGGACCTGTTGCTATGTCGCTACCTTATCTTTTATTTCTTTTGGCCTTTCTTTTGGATACTTTAATATGTATCAGTTTTAAAGTATACATTCATTGTGGGATGGTTTGGATTTATTTTATATATGTCATGTATTTTTTTATAGTTGATTCCACCAATCTCCTGATCTTGCTTTCTTATAAAGGGTAATGACTCCCATATTGTGAGATCTTTTTACCATTAGTGATGGTCACCACCAGGGGCATATTGGAGGTGGGACTCAGGGGTCATCATATCCCTTCCTTCATTGACAGTTGAGAAGGGTTATCCTTGGGGGGAGGGGTAAAGAAAAAATGGTATCAGAGGTGATGGTTGAGAGATAGTGCGGATTTTGGAGTTAGACAGAGTGAGTATTTCATGGGTTGGTAGGGAAACAGTGTTAAGTGACCTTGGTGCATGACATAGGCAAGGGAATGCCAACTAAGAGACAAGATTTTACGTCCCTCCATGATCTGATTCAAGAACTCTAAGCCTACCAAACGACCGAGTGATGTGGAACTACTTATAGTGTAGATACCTAAGAAAGGTACATGAATCATAATGACATGGGTTCTTGTGTGAGTTGGGGGTCTTGGGAAAATTGGAATGGAAAAAAATGAATTAAATGAATCATGATATTTTATGGGTATTTCTCTCACTTTTCTCATGCTTTTATTGCTAATTAAATTAATTAATTGTTGTTGTATCATTCTTATAACCAATAGAAAAGGGTAATTTGATGGATGACTAGCATTAATTCTTTGTATAAAAACTTATTGAGGTATGAATTTGTTGTTTCTTGTCTTTTTATAGAATGATTGTTAATAAATTGGTTTTTCCTTCCATTGTTAGAAAATTACAACATGCCATCTAGTTTTGATACTATTTGAAATTTTTAGAGAAGTATTCGTAGTGCGTAATGTTATAATCAAGTTGTTAAATTTCAACCCTTATAGAACATGCTACCTAGAAGTAGACTTCACACTTTCATGATAAAATAGATTATTTTAGAAACCATGCATAGAATTATTCTATCCTCCTTGGGAGCTAATATTCCATGTATTTATTTACATTATAATTTATCATATGCATTTTCTATTGACTTATTGTAAAATGTGGATTTGGACATTTAAATTCTGAAATTTCTAAAATGGATATATTAATTGATTGAAAATTCCTTTTTATTTTTAGAAACCTTTATTGAGAATAAATTTCTCTTTATTAGGTATAATTTCAGTTCTATAGTATTAATATAACTATAGGTTATACTCTTGTGTCAGGATAGAAATACAAGTGACATTTATTTCTAAATTTTGAAAGAAGATAAGCATACTTTGTGATAACTCTCTAATACTTAGAATTGTTTATGTGATTAAACTTATTATTTTAAAACTGATAAGTATTTTTAAGTATTGAAATAACATTTCCTCACAAGTTGAGTAATTAGTGGTTTGTTATGGGAACCATGGCTAAAGATGAAATAATTAGTGTGAAAACTAAGGAAATTCTAGTATGAGTGACTTATGAATATATCATGTATGATATGTTGCATTTGAATATATAGGTAGAATCATTTTATCCATATATAAGAATGTTTTTTTGAACTATGAAATGATTAAATTATGTTTATCCTAAGCATTATAATGCACGAAAGATTGAAACACAAAATGTGTAGTCTACATTTCATTATCAGAAAGAATATTTTTCTTTAATTATTATGAGATCATGATTTTTATGAAATTTATATTTTGAATTGAACATAATAACATAGCATGTATAATTTTTCAAAGGAAGTTGAAATTTTATTTCCTTGATAATAATATGAACCCAGAAAGTCATGTTTTACCGTATAAAACATGGTTTGTGATATAACATGTTTATAGTTTTATATTTAACTTGGGTATATGTTGGAGTAATTTAAATTAAAGACGTTATTTTTTAATTGTGTTGTTTTTTGTTTCATTATTATCATTACATTGATGTGTTGTTATGACTTTCTGAAAATAGAAGTATTTGGAAACATTGTTTAGGATGTGATTATTTTAGATTATGAGACCCTTGATATGACTGCTTGATTAAAATCACCATGTATTAAAAGATTAATCACTTATATATGGATAAAATGGTTTCCCATATAAAATTAAATTTTTTTGAAAGTACCCATACAAAATAATAAGAGGAAACAATGTAAGCCCCTATACAGTTTTGGAAGATGTTATGTGTTACTTCTAGGTGTGGTTGTTATTATTTTGACTCCTTGTGTGACATTTGATTTGAAATTTTTTGCGTATAAAAATATGGGAAACTTGGACCCTAACTAAGACACATTATACATTACATGATAAAAAATATGAGGGTGAGTCAGTATCGCCCAAAGAAGATAATATCTTGACCTAGGAGAGAGAATACCTCGACTTGTGTGCCTGGGGATTTTTTGTGATGATAATTGGGATTGATGGTTGTGGATGTGTGTAGTATGATATTGTGAAAGTGGTTATTTTAAAGGGTTATTTTATTGGGGATGGTAATGTTTTACGATGATGTAGTTGTGTGAAATGTCTGGATGGAATTTTTGTTGGTTGGGAAGTTTGGTAAGAGGTTGTGTTGCGATGTAGTGGTGATTTACAGTGGAATAGATATGTGGAAGTTATGGTGAGATAGATTTTTTTGTGATATGTTGTGATTATATTTATGTAATTCCTCACCACCAATAATATAATTAATCACTTAAAGTCAAAAATAAAATAAAATGGTTGTTTTGGGAATCTCGAAAGA
The DNA here is from genome assembly GCA_963277665.1 of Viscum album. NCBI lineage: Eukaryota > Viridiplantae > Streptophyta > Magnoliopsida > Santalales > Viscaceae > Viscum > Viscum album. The sequence goes on along the minus strand of OY728159.1, from coordinate 1,138,786,050 downwards.
AATGAAGATGGGCTTCCCTACCATGTGTAATCTATTTTTATAAGGGAAGTGATGAGATGGTCTGACTATTATGTTTTTGGTTGAGTTTTTTGTATTTGATTTTATTTTTATGACAACTGTTATGACCTCAAACATATTATGAAGGGAGAAATTATTTCCCACATCATGGAGAGTTATATTATGACACGTTTTAAAATCATGTGAGTGATTCAGTCCCACCCAAAGCAGAGAGTTTCATAGTTTGGGGGATGATTTCCTTAGATTTTATACTTGTATTAGCTATGTCATAGTTAATATAAGTTTAATATTGGAAGAGTAATTTTACTTGAAACCCCTTTAAGTAAGGGCATGCACCTGTGAAAATGGTTTTTTGAAATGTTTAACCCCTTGTTACATCTACATAATCATGTTCCTAGTAATTAATGTTTTGATAACAAACCTAGAAAAGTTTTAAACTTTGATAAGCTATTAGGTTTAAAAATCCTGTCATATTTGTGATGTATTTCATATGTTAATTTTATTTTTCTATATTTGATGATTATCTATGTTGATATTAACTTAGTAAAGAGCATGATAGCGTTCTCTTAGTAGAACCAAATATATTTTGGTTAAATAATGAAACTTTACAAATTACTTTATTGGGAAACATATTAAATAAAAGTTTTTTTAAAAAAACAAATTAAATTATTTTTACAAGGAGTATTTTCATAAATAACATTCTATAAGATTAATTCAAAAATAGGTTTTAACTCAATATACTTTTCTTAGATAACTGAAACTTTTAAAAAATAGGATCTTTCATAGGAATGTTTTAACAAGAATTTTTTCCTAACTTAGAAAGTTTTAGAAAAAAATAGTGACATACAAGTAGATAAATTAATATATTGTTTGAAGAATCATAATTATATTTTAAACTCATTCACCTATATGGTTTAATAAAGTGACATAAATAGCCTGTCTATGTTGCTAATAAATTGTTACGTAAGAATGGTAATGTGTTTCATAATGATATGTTAAGCATGATATGCTTTAACTATTTTGAATTTAAAATTTATAGACTAAAAATGATAAAAAGGAATGTATAAATATTCATTTAATTTGATTTATAAGTGAAATTATTGATATAGAAGGTAAATCAATGTTTACTATGGTGCGAGTCAACCACTTCAGTTTGAAATAATGTGGAGAAATTTTTTTGATTGTTCTCCACTGCTGGGTGTTATTATGATATCTATACATTGCATATTAGGATTATTCTACCTATCTATGTGAATTTTTCTTTATTTGATAGGTATCTTCCTCGATGGACGATTTTAGATTAACTATTGTGTTCAAAATATAATAAGAAACTTGAGAGGAATATCAAGAGATGGTTTTGGTACCCTTCCCCAATTTTCTTCTAAGTTGGTTTTGAATTATCGATGGAGAGAATGGTTGGAGTGGTATCTGATGTAATGTAATAGACATCCCCAGTCCATTCCTTTGGAAAAACATAGTGTTTGAGGTTGTTTTGGGAGGTCGCAGTAGCTCATTTCAAAAGTTTTTAAAATTTACAGTTATTCCAATGGTAGCTCATCTGACGTTGAGTCATCCACTAGTACGTGGTGATGGGAGGTCACACCAGTGAGTCAAGATCAGTGGGTCAAAATGGTGACTCGCACTGGTGACTCACAGTGGCGATTCGCTGATGATAGGTCACCGGCGGTGACTCACGAAGGTAAGTCATCCAATGGTGACATGTCCAATGATGACTCATTCCATGATAACTCATCCAATGATGACTCGTCAAACGTTGACTCGTACAACAGTGACTCATACAACAGTGAATCTTCTAATAGTGACTCATCCAATGGTGAATTTTCCAATAGTGAGTGGTCCAATGTTGATTCATCCAATGGTAGGTCACCTAATGATGATCCACCCAATGGTAGGTCACCCAATGGTGTGTCATTTCCACAGTTTTTCAAATTTCTAGTTTTTCCCAGTTTTTCTATTTTCACCCTTTTAAAAATTTATTGGACAAAAAATGAGTTCAAAACCATATTTAAATGTTTTTTAATCCATTTCAAAGAGTATAAAATATATATTAAAATTCCTAACACTCATGAGGCTCTAAGATAGTCAAAATGTGTGGCCACAATCTTGATCCCACTTTAATGGATTTTGAAACTATTTCTTCCATTAATATATGATATAGCCTTTCTAAATCCTAAACCCTTTCTTCCTTGTACATTTCCTTTTTCCCTTACAATCATTTATCCCCATACCTTTCTTCCCCAAGGATTTGTGCATCTATGTGGTACCCCTAGATCGTGTTTCCCTGGAACCTTTCACTCCCCTTATTTGGTGTGAGGAGGACATGTTGATCATCTCTTTCTTCATGTCGTTATTTATTCATCTCTTTTAATTATTTATAATGTTTGGTTGGTGTATGAATTTCTTCTTGTGAAATATATAAGGATACCAAGTTAATGAAGATAATTGAATCCGTTTAAGATCAATGTACAGGGTCTAGGGAAAGTGATGCATGCTTATTATTTATTATTATTTTGATCCATGTCCTGAATTGTATGGGCTATATTCTAATTCAAAATCATGGAAATTAGTAGTCCTTGATTGCGCATGGTATGATCTATGGAATGAATGATGTTGGTTCATCGATTAATGTTTCAACATGAGAACTATTAACTAATTATACATGGCTAATAAACAGATTCCCCAAGATCAAAGTAGTTTTTGTGATAACCCTAGTATTTAAAAGAGGAAATTTAATGAGGAATTCTCAGATAATTATAGAAGAATGTCTTTCTTTGTAATGTTTTATAACTTCTTTGTGGACATGATTGTGTGTTTTGGGTTGGATCTGGTGATATGATGAAAGGAAAAAAGAATTTTTGTGATATGTGGCGTAGTGGCTGAGATGATTTATGAAGTGGGGTTGTGATTGTTGAAATGGTACATATGGTAGTATGGTGTGGATGAAATGGGTATGGTTGTACAGTGGGGTTGTATGATGGTTATGGTGTGGTTGTGCTGCAAAGATGAAAAAAGGTATGTGGCTATAAATTGGTGGTGAGGTTGGATTGTTAGAAAAAAAAGTAAAGGGTTGTTTTTTAGTGCTACTTTCTTTGTGTTGGTTATTGTACTAACTGAATTAATTATAGTTTCCTAGGAAGTATGGAACTAAAATGGTATATATATTCTTGGGAAGAAACTAGAAAAATATATTATTTTAAATGGAATTTGGAATTTGAATAGATAATGATTGAATGATAACTGGTTGGAGTTTAATGAAAAAATGTGTTTTTAATATAGAATTAATAAATATTTGAAAAATATGTTAAGTAGATAAATATGGATATAAAGTGTAATGTGACTTGTGTCTTGTGTTCTTCGTGAATGGTTTTGTTCTTATGTTATGTATATTGTTTTTTTATATCTACCCATGTATTAATGGAATTAATACTACATGTTAATGACATAAAATGGATATGTTTAATGAGTAAATTTGTGATGTTTTGTAATGTATCAATTGTTAATGTTTATATACAAACAAAATGGATGGGGGTATGAATTGAGTCATGGCCCATTCTGTGGTTGTGCATTTAAAGTTGGAAGCAAAGTTGGAAGTGTTATGTGTGGTGCTTGTTTTATGAAAAAACAATATGTTGGGATGAGTTCTTGGTATCTAAATATTCATACACATTTATATTTTCCTTTTTGATTTCTATACACATCCCACCCTAGGTGATAACTATGTTTTGAACACCCCTAAAATCAAAAGGGAGGGTGTATTTTCCCAATATACTAGTGGTAGGATGGATGGTTGGTTATTGGCTCTTCCCTGCTCCCTCCTCTGTGTATTGGTATCCCAAAACTCTTTGGGCAGGTTGTGGTGCGGTTGTGAGTCCTAGGTGTCTACAGGCGAGGTGTGCTTTCCAGAGTGTCTACAAGATGATATGTGGTGTTCTTTACCAGGTTTCATTGGTATGTAGTGTGGTTGTAGACTAGATTTCTATATGGGGGATGCGGTGAGCTTCATTTTCCCAAGTTGTGGGACAAGATCTCAGGCTCAAGAGTGTACGGGCGGGTTGTGACATGGGGCTTGTGGAAGAGTGTGGAAACAGCATGACATTTTCCATAAAGGTATGAGAAGCTAACTGGTGGGAAGTGGTTCAAGGTACCCAAACATATATTTGCTTGTTATATTACATTACATGACTTGTGTTACTCAGTGATCAAGCCTTGGTGAGGTTAGGATTGCTAGTATACCTTGTGAGGTGTTGTTTGGTTCTTCTATTTTCTCACAGGGAATTAGTATTATTCTCCACCTATGAACAAGAAACTATGGGTTTTCAAACTAAGTATACTTGTATACTCACCCTATGTATATGAGAAAAAAATTTAGGTTTCTAGGAGGACATTGTGGACCGTGCTAGACAATTCTGGTTCAGACTTTTGTAGTTGTTGTTGTGTCACTGCCTAAGCTTTTATTTATTTTGGTCTTTCATTTGCAGACTTGTATATGTATCAGTTTTGATTTATAAATTTTTTCAGGATGGTTTGGATTTATTTTATATATTTCATAGAGTTTTTTATGCATGTTTCCTACTATCTCTGATTCTTGTTTTATTATAAAGGGTAATGCCTTCTATATTGTGAGATCTTTGTACCCTTAGTGTTGGTCGCCACCACAGAACCTACTGGAGGTGGGAATCATGGGTTATTATCTCCCATTATTCATTTCCATCCTAGTATGGGTATCCTTGGGGTTGAGGGTAATTATATTGGTAGAAAATTAAAACAAATATGCTCAGTTAATGATGATACCTCTTCTTTGGATCACCTCTTTAGGATTATACCTAAAGCCTCACAAGATTGACTTTATGATCAAACCAAAGACTCTAAGACATAGTTATATAATATATGGAGGTATTTTTGTAGGTATTAGATAAACCACATATATTTTTAAGTGTTAATAGAAAAGGATAGGGGGTTCCCTTTGATAAGTAAGGCAGGGGACACACTTGTAATTTTTTAAAATAAAAAATTATACCCACATCTTACATATGGAAAAATGATACAAAATGGATCATTCACGAACATTAGATGATATAAGTTAGAAATATGGCCATTAAATACGATCTAGAAAAAAAATTATGCCATTTTTAACTATTATATATTTAGTTTAACCACCCCCGCCCCCTCATAAACATGTTTTAACCTTAATCGTGGTAATTAATTTTTACTCTTTTTACTATTCATTATGAGAAAAAATTAATTTAAATTTATTTGATAATGTTAATTATGTTAATTACAAATATGTAATCATTTCTTCTAAATTAAATTCATAGAAGTATCAAAATTTAATTTAAAATTTAACCCATAGATGCGATAAAAAAATTATTTTCCAAAGAAAATGTTTTCATAAGTATAAAATATTTTTACAAAAAAATTCAAAGTAAAATTGATTCCAACGACCTAAATTTAATTAATTATAAAATAATTTTAATACTTTTTTTAAACTAATTTTTTAAAAATATATAACTTTGTAAATGATTTAGATGAAAACTTATTTTTCAATAAAAACCAGTATTTTCACTATTCATTAAAAAATTCATTTTTTTAACAAAAAATTAAACCTAAGTAAATTTTCACAATTTTATTCCAAAAATTAATTTTTTTTTTTAAATAAATTTTATTAAATTTTAAAATATTAATTTTATTATTTGTTCCCAAAAAGCTATAAAAGTGATTTTTTTAGAAAAATTATTCTTGAAGCCTATAAATACTTTACCAAGAATTAAGCATTTATTTATCAATATATTTTATTTATCCTTAATTATTAATTTTAAAAAAAAATTATTCATTTTAATACACCCAAATTAAATGGGTAGTTTATAACAGTCGTGTTTAAATAATAATATTTTAGTAGTATATCACAATTTATTCAAACTCGGTGTTGTGTGTTGTGTACACTATCAAACATAGTTTTCTTTTAAAATATCTTGGTGTTACATTATAACCCATTAAATAAATTAAATCCTCAAAATCATGAAATTTTCATAGTAATAAATAATTTTACATTTTAAAATTCTTTTATGGAAGACCCATATGGTAAAAATGGTTAATAAAACTTTCTCTAAAAAGAGAGAAAGGGAAGTTTAAAGGTCATATAAAATGATACAAAACTAGGTTTCCTCATAATGATAAAATTAGTGGTAAGTGAAAAAATATAATAGTAAAGATTATCCATTTTGGATATAATGTTATACCTTTTTTTAAAGAGATAAGAAACCATAAATTTTTCAAAAATGAAAATAATTTTTATTTCAATATCTTTTTCCTAAAGTTGAGGGATCCCTTTACCGTCTAGACTAAGAACATAAGGAATTATACTAATTTATAAAGTATAATTTCATACATAAATAATTTTTCAATATAATCTCATATTTTTTTCTAAATGAGTAGTTATCAAGATGAATCTTTCATGCTTGAAGCACTAAAATAAACTTCAAATATATCACATAATCCAGAAAAGGATAATAATCTAGTCCTCTTATATTAAATAATAACCAAAACTGAAATGGTTACAACAAGTTAAAAAAACATCCAGATTTTCTAAAACTGCATATTAATTTTAACACCCTGAGATTTTATGAAATATATTTTTCCAACAAACTTAATTTCTTCAATAACTTGCATTATACCCAACAACGAGTTTAAATGAACCATGATACATTCCTAAAATATAATAATTTAAAGTAAAAATTATCCTATAGCCATTGGATTGGTGGGTATTAATATGACTAAATAAATTATTTAAAATGCATGATGACATACCTATAAAATCTATTCATTTCTTATTAATTGATTATAAATAAAAAACAAGCATTTTAAGGAAAACAATATTTTACTGATAAACTGTTTTCCTGCAAGGAATGTATTTTTATCCTGATAAATTAAACAAATAGATTTTGGTGAATGATTTTAATGAAATTAATATGTTATATATTAAATAAAAATTTTAAAAATCCATTCAATATTTTTATAAGCATTGGATAAAAATAAACCAATTTTTTCAAATCACCACATTTGGTGTGCTTTTTTTTAGAATTAATTTATGCCACTTATATATATTTAATTTGATAAAATTCATTCAATATTTTTATTTATTAAGTTCAAATTGGGTAAATATGTATCTTTTGTTTTTTATCATTATGAATAGTAATCATAGTAAAATATTTCACCATGGTAAAGGGACTATCGAGCTAATCTAGGTTTAAAATATGTGATAAGGCTATGATGTTTCATATTAATTATTATTGGATAATTTAAATTAAACCCATACCATAGGCATGAAATTTATTTTTTTAATAGATATTTTCCATGAAAGTTATTTATATAATATTTAAATGAAAGAAAGTTAAAAAATATATCTCTCTTAGTTTTAAATATCTTTTATGTGTTGACATAGGGATAGAAGAAAGTTATGAATGAATATAAGTGTATATTTTGATCATAATGTAATTATTCTCTGGAAAAAATATTTTTACATTTTTTAGATATTATATAATGACCTAGAATTCTTAGAAAACACTAATGGAGTATTTCATTAATTTATAATAAAATAAAATAAATTATTTAAAAATATTAAAATTAAATTAATTTTTATGATTTAATGTGTCCAATAAATTTTATAGATCTATATTACATAATAGTGTGGTGTTAAATCATTATAATTTAAATCCCCCTTTTCTTGATATATTTAAACTCGAATTAAGTAAATTGTGTTTAAAATGACATTAATGATATTTTATAATAAATAACTATTTATTAAAAGATCTAAATTTCATAAAATATTATATTTAGATAAATTAGTTATATATGCATGTAAAGAAAAAATGGCCAATTTTTTTTTCTCTTATCATTTTATAGTAATATAATTAACACTTAAATGATATAAAACTTTAATATTACGGTAATTGTCAAAAGTGTTAACAAAGGATTAAACCAAAAATATAAGTCTTAGAAAATGAGGAAAACTTATAAAAAACCTATTTTATGATAGTATTTATACTCATACCAATATAATCAGTTTTTATCCATTTTGACATCAAAATTAAATTATATAAATTTAATATTTTAATAAATTCCAAGAGTGTCCCTCCCCTCAATTATAAAAGGTTACACCTCCTTTCTCTTCATTACACCAAATTGAGCTTTCTAGATTTAAAACCCTTTAAAAATTTCTATTATTAATTTTCTTATTCACATTATATATGTTCTATTCCTCTTAAAAGACCAACCCAAGAAACATTAAGAGGATATCGGAATAAATTGTTTCAAAGAATATGTAATCACTTTAACGGATCACTTTTTTTAATTATTATTTTATCCCATATAAAGTTGTTATAATATCCATAAAAAATAAATTAAGTATCCCAAATATACTAAAATATAATTATAATTATGAAACCACATTTAATATCCCTATTTACATCAAATTGAAAGTGAAGTTATTATTCATGTGTACGTACGGCTTACCATCTCCACATAGCGATGCAATTTATTTTTCATCACTATATTTCAAGAATGGCTATTATAATGGGTTTATTTATTATATATGATATTTATGAAATAATTATGATTTTTTATTGATAATATCCTATCTAACATTTTTCCTTCTTAACTTTTGGAAAACAATAACGTCGTTTTTTTGTACGTGTGGGCTACCACCTCCACAATGTGATATGATTTATTTTCCTTTACAATTTACATGGATAGTAATAATGATGTATTTGATGAATATATATGATATATATGATATTATAATTATTATTTAATATTGATTTATTATTTAACTTTATTTCTTACCATCCATTGAAAAATGAAAATAGTGTTCATGCATACGTACACCCTATTATCCCCATTAACGGTGTAATTTATTTTTCTACGCATACCTTTAAAATGATCATAAACATATATATAAAGGATATATATGATATTATATTTATTTAAATTAATTTATTATATAATTATACTAAATTTTAATTTATTATACAATAGTTTAGAGTGCCGTCGAATTAGTGGAACTCAAGGTAATGGATTTTTCATCTCGCTTTTATTTCCATGGGACACTTTCCATATTCACAACTTGATTTTTTTGTGGTGTATATAATACCCCTAAATTTTTTTTATTATTCATAATATCAATTTTATGGGGGTTCACATATCAATCTATAGATATTTTTTCATGGTTATTTTATTCAAAAGTTACTAGAGTGGTAAGGGATTTATGTTACAATCTCATTTTCTATTGGTAATGTTTATGATTAAGTTTCCAATGATGAAATCCTATGATATATCTCTAAAGAAAAAAATTAATTTTATTATCCTCTGGTTATTTCTTGAGAATATATTTTTTCCTTTAATTTTTTTTCTCCTTAAGTAATCAAGAGAGTGATAATTTATAATAATTTAAAATCTACTTAATTTCTATCTTTGGTCAAAAAACCTTTTTCTTCTATATTCTTGTTTTGTAAAAATGTTTTAAGGAATATTTTTACTATTATCCTATGATATTTTAAAATAATTTTTCCATGTTTGACTTTTCACACAACATTTTAAAATGAATCATCTTGTCATTTTTTTGAATAAGGTTCTTTCTTGACTTTCTATACAAAAGTGTAAAAGGAATGTTTTATTTTAAAGTATACGGAATGAAAGGAATTTCCAACCATCATGACAAATCAATGTTTTAAATCTTCCATAAAATTATTTCAGGATTCATTTAAAATAATATATTGTTCTTAATATTTAGGAAAATTCTATATTTTTAAATTTATATTTCAAAGGGAAAAGAATATTTTCCATGAGAATATCCTGAGTGATCTTTCAAAATAATTTTCCATCTAAAATGGCATCCTTTGATGTTAATTAAGCTTTAATGGGGATATGATCCTTTAATACCACCCTTATTCTTTCTCGGGATGATTGTTTTTAAAACCCATTACTTTTTTTTGGGTTATATTATGATGAAATGATGAAAACATTATAAAACCCATTTATTTTCCATGGGTTATGCCATAATGAAATGTTTATGAAACCCATTTATTTTACATGGGTTATTCTATGATGAAATGTTAATTAAATCCATTTATTTTCATAGGTTCTTATATGATGAATGTTTTATGATCTTATCATACACATATCTATGGTTTTCATCATGTGATGATGGTTATTTTATAACCAATTATTGTGATTACGTTATAACCATGGGTGGTGACTACATTATAACCAAGAACGGGTGGGTACTATATCTACATCCAATGCATTAGATAAATATTTATATATCATGAGATAAATGAAACTATAATGGGGAGTGAAACCAGCTCATTAAGGCACTTTTTCACTATGATAGTCTTGGGAGTGAAGCATGAATATTACGATGCTTTGGGGAGTGAACCCATTCCACTAATATTGTCTTTCCAATTAGCCATTAATGATAATTAAATTATTTTTCTATGATTATGTGTATTACAAAAACATATATATTATTCTAAGTTTATGGTATCATGGATCATGTAATTTGATATTGAGAAAATATGGTTTACCATGAAACCATCACTCGACGCTCTAGATGATACTTAGTAATCACATGATAATAGTACATATAAAATGATGAGGTCATCACACGCATGGAATAAACCAATAACCCAAAAATTCCACCACACTTTCCTATCCAAAACTCTAGCACAAACTATACAGATGCCCTCTCCTATAAGGGACAACCATAGCGGTTCCCATTATAAAAAAACCATCCAAATGTGCTAATCGGGACAAGATGTTACATGATTTAAAAAACCAATTCCCAAAACATCATAAGACACCAAATTTTCCTTTAAAATTTCAAATAAAAATCCATTTCCAAAACCACTTCCAAAAATAAGATGAAAACACTACTATATAAGTAAAATTCCAAACGGTCCTTTTGAGCCACTCAATTATCACATTACACTTCAAGGTTCTAAATGGGCCAAATTTTAGGGGAACACATTTGGAACCATATTTAAAATAATTTGGTAACCAAGAATCTATTTTGGAAACATGTTGGTCTTATAATAACCATTTAAATGAGGGGAATGAATATTTTGAAATATGAGGTTTAAGGTGATCATTTATAAAGAAACTCCTTATTATTTGTGCATCTATCCATATTTACACATCATGCACATATGGATATCTATACATACAATGGAATACATATTGAAATCCATAATAATACCCAAGGTTCCAATTATAGAATCAAAATCATATTATAAACAATAACAAGGGTCTATACACATGTACCAAACCATAAAAGTCACCAAAACCCACACAAAAGAATAAATTTAGATTCAAACCAAGTAACTAACAGAAAAAAAGGGATAAATTAGATTAATCACACTCTCAAAATACTCAAATCCCTTTCAAAAGAAAAATTTCATTCTTCCAAACACCTTTCATGCCTATACATATTTATAACTAAGGAAAACCTTTTAACACCCCATTTTCATCAATTTTAAAACATAGAAATGACATAAAATTCAAAAAAACACACCATAATCATGAATAACACAATTTAAAATAAATTATAAATACTCAAGAATTACATGGCATGTTTTATAAAGTAAATGGATGGAAACTCCTACCTTAATGATGTGTGAATGGAATAACACTCTAAGAAATAGAAATAAAATCCCAAGAGATGATCCCCACACCCTAAAATCAATGAAGCATAAGACACACATTGACCCTATCCTATAAGGTTCATCTGGAGATAACCCCCACCAAGTAAGAACTAAGAACCAAGATATGAAGAATAGAAGAAGAGGAAATTGACAAAAACTCTAAAGGAAACTCATCTATAAACATTGAGGAATCACCAAGGGGGGAAGAGGAACCAAGGGAGGGGATCTTGGGAACCCTCTAATGCACCAAAAATGAGTAAGGGGGAGGAGAAACCTTAAATGCGTTAGAGAGAGAGAGAGAGTAAAACATATAAATTCAAGCTTTTACTGGGAAAGTACATAGTTTTCCAAACCATGTACCAACCATGTGCACCTCACTAGAGGAGGAGGACACCCACATCAGATTGGTTTATGTTTTCAGAAACCATGCACCAACTATGAAAATTGGATCAGTCAAATTACAAAGCCTCTCTGCATTCTTGTCACATGGATAACTATAATTGGGTGCAATTCATGCACTTTTTCCTATGAACTAACCACATGTCACACGGTTTTCCATTATCCTCACACAGTTTAGGTCAAAACATGATAAAAATATACAGAGGTCCAAAAAAAACCTAAAACCTCCAAAACACAAAAAATATCACTAGAAAATCAACCCAATCCTCAACCAAAAGATCCAATATTAAGAAATAAAAAAAATAAAAGAAACATTATGGTCACGGTGTGACCCCTTCACTATAGGGTTTTTAATTTCACTTAGTATTTTATATAAATAATCACTATAAATAAAATTTCACCCTTTAGTGGAATTTTATGTGATTTTAAACATTGATTGTCTCCCTTTACATGGATTATCGAGTAATAAAATCACATTTTGTATTATATCTCTTCAAGGATAAGCCCAAGCCTCAAATAGAAATATTTTTATCAAAATTATTTTTTTAAGGAATAAAAGTTAATTTTCTTTTAAAAGCATATATGTATCAATGTAGGATTAACTTTATAGTTATGGATACCATCATGGGTTAATGAGTTTAAGGTTCATCACAAGTTAAAAGTTTTAGACACCACTCTTGAGGTTTTATGTGATTGGAGTTTATCAAGATTAAGGATATTTTGGGAGAAATTTATGGAAATACAACCCTTTGTTTTTATATATTTTTTTAGAGAGAAAGTTAACTAGGGAGTAATTCCCTTACATTTTATATATATAAGATTTAAGGTATTGGTAACTTTTAGTGTTTATTTTATCATTGATGTTGAGGTAATTGTGGGTCATTAAAATTTGGGAACATTATAGGAATTATATTAATATTGTTTTGGAAAAAGAATAACCCTCATATCACGTGAAAAAATGTCGTATCTGGCCAGAAAACGGGGCTTAAAACCACAACTAAAGTGTGACTTAGGTATAATGCCTACCACTAGCCAATGTGTTATATTTTTTCTGGTGGGTCAACATAAAGAGAGATATTATTGAGTATGTATCTTATTTATTTTTATGTCACCAAGTAAAGTATGAGAGAAAAAATATAAAGGATACTATAATGATTATCCATACCTTATTATAAATGAGAAAACATCACCCTGGATTTTCTCATCAGACTCCCCAAATATCTAAATGTCATAATGTTATTTTGGTTATAGTTGATAAAATTATGAATTTAGTACACTTAATTGATATCATATAATAATTATATCTTAATCATATATATATAATAAAAATTAATGAATTGGTATCTTTCATGGAGTACCACATTCAATTATATTTGATTGGGATCTATCGTTTACCTTGAAGTTCTAGAAAAACCTCTAGTGGGATTCGGATAAAATATTGATTTTTAGTATGGTGTATCATCCTCAAATAGATTTTTAGTTTGATAAAACAATTAAAACCCTAAAAGATATTTTTATACCTTATTATATAGATCCAAAAGGGGTCTAGGATAAACACCTTACTCAAGTTAATTTTTCTTATAACAATAGCTTTCACTCAAGAATTCCCATTGATACTTATGCACCCTTCTACAGAAGAAATTGTATTTCTCAAACATGATTGGATTATATTAGAGAAATAAATATATTATTACATAAAGTATATAAGTAAATTACATAGAAATTTAGATCCATTTATCATCACATTAAGGAAGAACAAATATAACAAAGAAGTTATTTTGATAATTGTAAAAGTGATCTAGAATTTGAAGTTGGTCAGAATGTGTTTTTGTGAATTTATCCATGGAATAAGGTTATAATATTTTTTAATAAAGTAAATATGATCCCTAGTTATATTTTCCCTTTAAATATTCTTGATTTAATATGGATGGTTTCTTATTACTGGGTTCTTCCACCAAACATCTCCCATGTTCATGATGTGTTCCATGAATCTCCCAGGATAAAGTACATACCTGATCTATCACATGTAATAAACGTAGAGTTTATACAACTAAAACATGATATTTATTAGTAGAAACAACCATTAGAATTTTTTATTGTATATATAAAGTTCTATGGAACAGGAAAACTTACCCGGTGAAAGTTCTCTACATAAATCAGAAAAATTAAGCAGCTACATGGGAACCAAGGATGTAATGAAACAATGATTTCATAATTTATTTTTATCATAGTGAAGAAATTATGAGGATAAATTAATTTTAACGGGTTTATTATTTAAAAACCTCATATTTTAAAAAATAATTTTTCAATTAAATTTAATTTCCTCGATAGCTTTCTTTACACACAACACTGAGTTTAAACGAACTGTGATATACTATTAAAATATTAATATTTAAAGTGAATGTTATCACCTTGACATTGGATTAGAGGGTATGAATAAGAATAACTAAATTATTAAAGCTTTAATGTTACACATTTATTAAATTAATTCATTGTTTATAAATATATTATAAATGATAATAAAAAACAATTCTATGAAAAATATATATATTTCTAAAAAATTTATTTTATGTGGGCAATATATTTTTATCTTAGTAAATTATATTAATCAATTTTTGAGAATAAATTTAATTAAATTTATATATTTTATATTGAATCAAATTTTTAACAATTAATTTAATTTTTTTCTAAGCATAGAATAATAATAAATCAAGTTTTATGTTTAAAAAATTATTTTTTCCAAATAAACATTTTTGGACACATTTGGAATGACTATTTTTTAAAATTAATTTATTCAGATTATATTTATTGATTTTGATAATATTTATTCCATATTTTTAATCATGAGGTTCAAATATAGTAAATAGCTCCCTTTTATTTTTGTTCAATGTGAATAGTAATCGTGGTGAAATTTATCACCTCAATAACAGGTTAATCGGGATAATCTAAGTTAAAAATAAGAGATAAATCTTTTTTTATTATTAATTAAAATTTTATGAGTTTGATTAAACCATTATCACCTTATAATTGAAATTTATATTTTTTATAGACATGTTTCCATGAAAATCGCTTAAATAATATTTAAATCAAAGAAAGTTGTCAAATGTCACTCTCTTAGTTTTAAATATCTCGTACGAGTCAACAAAGGGAAAAAAGAAATTTATTAGTGCATATAAGTGTATATTTTTATATTAAATAAATAAATATCATTATATAAATTTTTTTATAATTTATTAGTAGTTATATAATTACCTTAAATTCTTATGAAACACTAATGGAGTATTTCTCCTATTAATAAAAATATATAATAAATGATATAAAAAAGTAAAAGTTAAATAATTTAAACTATTCAATGTGTTATAACAATTTTATAGATCTATATGAAATATTAGGTATGTTTTAAATAATTGTATTCAAAATTCCCCTTTTTTATGTATTTAAAGTTAAACTAAATGAATAGTGTCAAAAATAACAATAATGGTCTAAACTATTCCTAATTTTATATTATGAAATTATTTTGACTAATAAACATATTATATTTTAATATTATCAATTTGAATCCATTTTTAAATCAAAATTAATTTATATTAATTTAAAATTTTAAGAAATTCCAAGAGTGACCCTCCCCTCAATTATAAAAGGGAACCCCACCTTTATCTTGTTCGCACCACATTGAGCCTTCTATTTCAACCAAACTCTTCAAAATTATCTTATAAACTTATATATTAACATTATATATGTTATTTTCTTTCCAAATTAGAAAACTGAGATCCCTTAAGATGATATTTAATGGATTCATTTCAAAGAAGTGGTAATCACCGTAACCGATCACTTTTTTTATTCTTCTTTTGCGTCCTATAAATCTATTATATTATTTATAAAATAATAAAATTATTATCCAAAATATACTTATTTGATATTATAATTATGAAACCACCTTTATTCACCATGTTTGGCTTGTCGTCTCCACATAGAGATACAATTCATTTTTCATCACCATCTTTCACGGATGATTGTAATAATGGGTATAATGTTTATATATGATATTAATGAAATAATTAAGAATATTTAATGATAATATCATATCTTCCTTCTTACCTTACAAACTATTTGAAAACAATAAAGGTGGTTTCATAATTATAATATCAAATATGTATATTTTGAGAGAGTTGGGAGGTTTCCTATTCCCCCCATTAAGAGGGATAAACCTCAGTTGGTCCCAACCACCATAACTCATAGGAGGTTAAGGTGTGGTGGTCCCCACTTTTAAATTCCACATGGGTGGATATAATAGATAAAATAAAATAAAAAATGCATTTATTTTATTATTACTATTTTCATAAAAAAACCCAAAAACTAACTTTCACCCTCGACCAACTGTTGTCGAAGTGAAAGTCTTCTTAAGGGAAAACCATCACTGCGAGTTCAACAGTTCCCTTGGATTTCAATTCTGAGCAACGGTTCAATTTTAGAAAAACTCGCTCGCACGTTTTCTGAAAGTACCCAAAAAAAAGTTCAGGAATTCATTTCGGGCACTCTAGGCCTCGGAATCATGTGCCGTCAATTTTCGTAGATTCGTAAAATTCCCATATATTAAAAAAATTACATGGAAATTCTAGGTCTTTAAATTCTCCCCACCTTAGGGCTCTACGTACCCATAAGCCACAACTCATACTAAGGGAAAAAGTGGGGGTATTGAGCACGCATCTGAGCCTCCCGCTCCCATGTACTCTCCTGGAGGTTCCCATGCTGGCAGGGTATGTGCATGAGAGGTATCGACCATCCACGAATAACCTGATCCTATCGATCCTCAATATCTAATGGAACCTCTGTAAAAGTCTCCCCATCATCGATGTCCAGCTCACCATGGTCAATGATGTGAAAAAGGTCATGAAAATATCTCATCAGCTGTGATATAGGGAAGACGTCATGCACCCAGTGCAACTGAGGTGGAGGAGCTAATAGGTATGTCACCTCGCCAACTCTACTGAGGACCTGAAAAGGTCTAATGAACCTCGGGGATAACTTTCTACCTTAGCCAAATCTCCACAAACCTCATCGAGGTGAGACCCGTAGAAATACATGGTCTCCATCCTCAAACTCTAGAGATCTTCGTCTTCTATCGGCATATGAATTCTACCTTATCCGTGTAGTCTTCATCCACTCCTGGATGATCTGTAACTTCTCTGTGGAAGCACGTACCATCTCTGGTCCCACTAGTGCTGACTCCCCTAGGTCAGTCCCGCACAAGGGTGATCTGCAAGGTCACCCATATAACACCTCAAAAGGTGTCATCCCAATGGTGGGGTGATAGCTGTTGTTGTATGCAAATTGGAAAGTGATCCTCCCACCTATGACAAAAGTCGAGGACACGAGCACACAACATGTCTTCGAGGGTCTGAATGGTCCGCTAAGTCTGACCATCCATCTGAAAAATGGAAGGGGGTTCTCAAATGAAGTTGTGTCTCGAATGCCTCCTATAACCCCTTCCATAGCTAGGAAGTAAAATTTGTATCATGATCGGAGACAATCATCGTGGGTACTTCATGTAGCCGCACAATCTTCTGCACATAGAGTCATCCCAAGATCTCTACTAAACCCTGCTCTCTAATCAGTCGAAAGTGGGCCGACTTGGTGAATCGGTCGATAATCACCCAAATCTAGTCTTGTCCCCTGGTTGTATGTGGAAGACCCATCACGAAGTCCATGGATATCCCATCCCACTTCTACTCTTAGACCTTTAATGGCTAAGCCAAGCCTGTTCGTACTTGATGCTCTGCCTTCACCTGTTGACAAGTGAGGCATCGAGAGACAAACTCTACAACTACTTTTTCCATTCCCAACCTCCAGTGATGGAATCGGAGGTCCTGGTGCATCTTCTCCACTCCTAGATGTACTGATAGAGGGGATGTGTGGAACTCCCTCAACACTTCCTTCTGAAGTGGAACTGGTACCATGGTATGTCCTCTGAAGAGGATGACGTGCTCCCCACCTTCAGAAAATCCATCAGATGCTTGCCCTATGGATATCTGAGCACATCATGTCTTGCAGTCAGTGTCCCCACGCTGCACCTTCCTGACTCACTGAAGAAGTGGGGGAGTGACTGTAGAATACTGAAAAAAAGATACTCCATCTCTATCCACAAAGGATATCTACAAAGCAGCCAACTGCTCCGTCACCTCGCATAGAATCTATATACCAGATCTCCTGCTGAGTACATCTACAACAACGTTCCCCTTCCCAGGAGTATAGACTATCTCAAATTCATAGTTCTGGAGTAACTCAAAACAATTTCGTTGTCTCAGTTTCAGGTCCTTCTATGAGAAGATATACCTGAGAATCTTGTGATCAGAGTACATGGTAAAACACTCACCCATCAGATAGTGTCGCCATATCTTCAAGGCAAAGACCACCGTTGCAAACTCCAAGTCATGTGTAGCATAGTTCTTCTCATGTTTTCTCAGCTATCGAGAGACATATGCTATCACTTCTCAATCTTGCATGAGGAAACATCTGAGTATGGTCCCTGATGCGTTGCAGTAGTCTACGTACCCTAGGCCCTCCTCTAGAAGCCTCAAGATTGGGGCACTATTCAGCCTCTACCTCAGCTCTCGAAAGCTCTTCTGGCATCTCTCCGACCACACAAATGGTTTCCCCTTATTCTTCAAGGATGATAGTTGTGCTACAGCTCTGGATAAATCTGGCACAAATCGCCAGTAGTATCCAGCCAAACCCAGGAAACTCCATACCTCCATCACACTCCTAAGTGGCTCACAAGAAAGTACCAACTCAATATTTTCTAGATCCAATGAAACTCCAGCCTCCGAGATGACATGTCCTAGAAAGTGAACCTCTCAGATCTATAACTGGCACTTCAAGAGCTTACAATAAAGTCGGTTCTCTCAAAGTGTGTCCAGTACTACCTAAAAAGGATAGTCATTCTCTTCCTCAGTAGCGGAGTAGATATGAATGTCGTCGATGAAGACCACTACAAAGCAATAAAGGTATAGCTAAAAGACCTAGTTCATGACTCCCATGAACACTGTTGGAGTGTTGCATACACCGAAAGGCATAACCAAAAACTCTTAGTGATCGTACTAACATCTGAAAGACTTCTTCTGCACATCATCATCTTGAACTCTGAGCTGGTGATAGCCTGATCTGAGGTCTATCTTCGAGAACCATCGTTCTCCCTTCAATTGATCAAAAATATCTTCAATCCTCGGTAGTGGGTACTTGCACTTCAAGGTCACCTGGTTCAGGTGCTGATAGTCAACACAAAACCTCAAGATCCCATCTGCCTTCTTTGTGAACAGAATCAGGGCTGCCCAAGGAGAAACACTAGGTTGGATGAATCTCTTCCCCTACAAGTCCTTTAGCTGAACCCGCAGCTCGTGAAGCTCCGTAGGAGCCATCCGTTGCGCTGGTGTAGATATCAGTGTCATCCCAGGGTACAAGTCAATGTAAAATTCTACCTCTCTGTGAGTGGGTAGACCAGGAACATCATCATGGAAAACATCCGTGTACTAGTCCACCACTACAGGATAGCTCAGACTCTTCACATCAATAGCTCTGATGGTAAGGCTAGCCAACTGATTAGTTATCGGCTGCACTCTCCTCCGAGCAAGTCCATCATGTGCTGCAAAGCCTCCCTTCTTTCCGATGAAGGTAAACTTGGTCCCATCCTTGTGAATACATCACACTTTGCCCCTAATAAAGTCAATCTGATCCTAGATTGTTGATAACCAGTACATACCCGAGATGATGTCGTAAGGCCTCGACGCCGCTACTAGGAGATCCTAGCTGAAGCTCTCGCCTCCTAGAATAAGCTCACAGTACTGGAACCAGTGTGTAATCATCCAATCCACTCCTGTAAGAGTCTCTAGACATCAGGATTGAGCGAACAGCTCCGTCAGAATCTTCAAGCTTCGAACGAGGGTAGTGGAAATAAAAGAATGAGTGGAAGCTATATCTATAAGTACTGTAGCTATGGTGGAGTAGAAACAAATCGTACCACGAATCATCTCTAGCGAATCGTGGTCATAATCCTCAGCTTCCTGGAGCTGAGCTCTCCCATGTCCACCTGCTCCCTGCAGTTGGGGTGGACCTCCTGGTGGTTGTGGCGGTAACACCTCGAAACATTTCTCACCACTAGTTTCACAGCCAGCTCCTCTTCCACGTCCTCCTGCTCCCTGTGGACCTCCTCGATAGAATCTTTGTCTCTGCCTGCATGGTCCTTCGACCATCTCATGATCATCCGAATAGCACGTCGGATAGTCACAATCCATGTGACACTGCCCGCCGCATGCATAACAATACCCGCTCCTGGAATATCTATCTCTGCTTAGTGTGCCCCGCATAACTGATCTTGAGTCATGCGGTCATCCACTTGTAGGTCTAATACTCTTGGACCTCATGACATCTGTTTGCTACAAGCTGGAAAAGACTATTCTACGTGTCTACTGGTGGTGGATCTGGCTACTTGAGACTTCTCATCAAAGAAACTCTCCACTAATAGGGCTCTCTCTAACACTCCTGCCTGTGTCGGAATGCTCAGTGAGATCACTGAAGCCCTGATCTTTCACCTAAGTCCCAGCTCGAAGGTCCGGGACCTGAATAATGGGTCCCGCATCATATAAGTGGAGTACCGTGAGAGGTCTGTGAACCTCACTAGGTACTAAGCTAAAATCATGCTACCCTGTTGGAGATGAAGTAGCTCTTGTATTCGCACTGCGCGAAGAGTCTCTGGAACAAAATCTGCTCGAAACAGGCTCTCGAAGCCTGCAAAGAGAAGTGTCATCTCATCATGGACCTGGAGTAGCAAGCTCCTCCATCTGCCTGCATCTAATCCTTAGTCTCGGGTGGGTCTGTCTCTCCCCTGAACCTGGGTGGCCTCTGGCGCTGGAACTCATGCAATGCGCTCAAGCGGCATGCACCGTCTGCTGTTGGGGCTTGTGGCATCAGTGGCCCAATGGGGAAAGGTACCACCAGTTCTTTCGCTGGAAAAGAGCCTTGCACCAAGGTCTCATTACTCGGTAGGCTATTAGTGTGTACAACTCTCGAAACTCTAGCAGGCTATCTGCGTGGAGGTATCCTAAAAAGAAACATGTGTGCTACAGTTAAAATTTATACCTGGTGCGCAGAACTGGTGAGTTGGCTTAAAGAAAACTTTTGAAAACAGACACACAATTAGTGATTTTGTGCACTGAGTCAAAAATCAGAATTCAGGGTCCTGGTGTATGAATACATCAGTCGTCGCACCAACATTGGACTCCCTGAACTAATAAACACACTCATTACCATTAAAACTATTACTTCACATAAAATATCAGATTCCAAGGTTTTGCGGTAGAACTGACTCCTCTGATACCAGCTTTTCACGACCCATCCCCTGAGGCTCGTGTCGTGACTATCCGAAGCCCGCCTTACATAGGTCCGGGGCTGGCGACTAGCACCAAAGGCGTAATTCCCTAAAACTAGGAAGTCATTGCCTTTATAACCTGTATACACACAGAACAGAGCACAAAGTTGGATACAAAACACATGGTAAAAATGTATATCAAAATAGAGTTGAAAGTAAAAAGGGTTCGGAAATACAAGCCCAACTATAAAGTACAAGAAACTGAAAGTACAATTAAAGAAAAGAAATAATGATGTTGGGTTGTCCTCTGCGGTTCCTACCTAAAGGGTAGGTACGGATCACCTCCTCAGCACTTCAGGTCCGTCCATATCCTCTGTGTACTGACTCATAGTATGGTCCACCTCCAGGTAGCATCCAGTCCTAGTACTCTCAGCCTCAGTCAGTGTTATTCGTTGTCTACAACCAACACAACAATGTGTGGGCATAGCTTGTGTAGGGGTGAGTATAACGAAACTCATTAGGGACCCCGAGACCCTCAAGATCTCAAAAAATCCAACAAGGACAATCCACAAAGCATGAAATCAATAGATAACCTTACTTAGTTATATGCCCATACATATACCTAAGTTATCAAGTGATCCATATCAATCATTAGAAAAATACAGAAAAACTGACTCAGCTCAACCAGGATTTTATTCAAAATATCAAATCCTCATCCTCTAGAGAACTCCTACTCACTCGAGTATAGCGGGCCTACTACGTCACACAGAGGTACTTCCCACTAACCTTGGACTGCCGAGGTACCTCTCCTATCGAGTATCATGGGTCTGCTGCATCACACAGAGGCGCTCCCCACCGTGGGTTTACTCCCACACCCAGGTGCTCCCCCTCATAGACTGTAGAGGTACTCCTCCTATCGAGTATCGTGGCTATTCTGCATCACCAAGTGCGCTCCTCCACTGTGGGTCTGCTACAACAACCATGTGCTCCCCACAGAGCTAGTATAATCACTCCGAGTCAAACGGTCAGTAGTCGTGAGGTCTCAGCCAGATACAAGGTCTCTGCACTACGCTCGCTCGTCTCCATGAGGATCCAATCCACAGGCTACTGGTCGATTCTATACTGTCACGAAGTCCCATTAAAAAGTATCCCAAAGGTTCACCATGTCATAGGGGTCTCAACGCAACAGACGGCACATCAATCGAACGCTCGGTTTGTGAGTTATGAGCATTTTAGTCCCAGGGGCCCGGTTGGATTTGTGCATGATCCGACCTGAATGTTCCTCAAATGTACCCCAAACTCCAATGGGGTAAGCTCAAAGGGACCGTTATACTTCGAGATTACCAGCGCCGTAGAGGGTTTCTCAATCGGACATCTGGTGCCAAAGGTATGGTCAAAAGAAGGTAAAGGGTGGTAGTGGGCCCGCGTTCGATCTGACCCGGTCCGAACCTGTTTGGGCCGACCCGGTTCGTGTCGACCTGGCCTAACCCATTGGTTCTGGCCCGGCCCGTTGGGTGGGATAGCCTGTTAGTTTCATCCCGGCCCGTTGGGCCACGCCCAGCTGGCCGCGAGGGGTCGCGAAGGGCCGCGAGGGCACGGACCGGCCGCGGGTCGGCGCAAGGTTGTTTCGGCCCGGAGGACGCCGCGTGGGTGGTTCATTCCGAAGGGTTCCGCGAGGGGTGGCTCAAACCGGTTCGGCTGGGGATCCGTGAGGGAGCGTGCCGGTTTGGCCAGGGCGCCACCAGGGCACGGGCTGGTTCGGTCAGGGTGCCTCCAGGGGGCGGGCCGGTTCGGTCGGGGCGCCGCTATGGCACAGGTCGGTTCGGCCGTGGTGCCGCCAGGGCGCGGGCTGATTCAGCCGGGGCGCTTCCATGTGTTGGTGAGATGGTGTGGCGGGTGCAGCCTGGGAGGCCGACGGGCCGGTTCGGCTAGTGGCGGCACGGGACGAGCGGACGACAAAGTCGAAGGGTGCGCGGGGCGCGCAGAGCCACGGTGTGCGCAGGGCGTGCAGAGCCACAGAGCGGTGTCGTCCGCCATTGCCTTTTTCGCGCCATGCGGTGGTTCCAGCCACCTCTCTTGTGCTCCTCCTTGTATGTTTTCGTCCTTCTCCATCGCAAAGAACCCCAAAGGAGATCAGCGGAGGGGTCCATCCATGTTATTTTGGCTCACACCCTCCGCGTTTAGAGTCGTAGCAAGCGGCTCTACCTTAATCATGAACCCTGAAGGAGGATAATAATTTAAAAGGTTCAAGACTTTGATAATAACCCCATACTTTTTTTGTTTTTCGTCAACAAAGTTGCGGGGAAGAAGAAGGATCATTGGGAAAAGATGGACATCAGTGTTTTCCTCGATCGTCAGTTTGTGCGCCGGCTCGTCGTAGTCGAATACGTCCTACATCGGAGGAAGTCCTGAGGAAGAAGGTCGATTTCGAGGTTGACATTCTTTTTCAGAGGAGCATTCTTCGTCAGTGGAATGAATTCTTTGTTGGAGAAGCTTTCTCCCAAGGGCTCCTCCCAATTCCCTAAAGCCAATCCTTTCCCCAATTCCACTGAAAAGAAAATAAATAACCAACATCAAAACAATTGATAGGATTTAATTTTATGTTGACACATAAAATTAATTGATAGCATTTAATTTTATGATGACACATAAAATTAATTGATAAATTTTAATTTTATGTTGGCACATAACTTTAATTGATAAAATTTAATTTTATGTTTACACATAAAATTAAATTGAAATCATTTAATTTTACAATGAAACATAAAATTAATTGAGGGATTTGATAGGTTTCCTCTTCCCGCCCATTCAGTGGGATAAACCTCGTGTGGTATCCACCACCATAACTCATGGGAGGTTAACGTGTGGTGGTCTCCACTTCTAACTTCCACATGGGTGGTTATAATAGATAAAATAAAATAAAACTTGCGTTTATTTTATTTTTATCATTTCCATAAAAAAACCAAAAACAAACTTTCACCTTCAACCAACTACTATCGAGGTGAAAGTCATCTTTAAAGAAAACTGGCGCATCAAGTTCAACGGTGCCCTCGGATTTCAATTCTGAGCACCGGTTCGAAATTTTGAGAAACCTACTCGCACATTTACTGAACATACACGAAATAATGTTCAGAAATTCATTTCAGGCAATCCGGGCCTCGGAATCACACTCCGTCAATTTTCGCAAACTCATAAAATTCCCATATATTAAAAAACATTACATTTAAATTCTGGGTCTTTACATTTGACATCAACATTATGAATTGAGATCAAAATTATCAAAATCAATAACATCTGATGATAAAGATAAACAATAACAAACTAAGAAATGTATAGTGGATGATTATAATTAAAGGTTAAAATGGTAATAGGTAAGTATATATTTCTAAACTAAGTTATTAGGATGGTTATGTTTATTATATAGTAAATTAAATCACTTTCATGCAAGTCAAGAGTAAAGGTATGGTTTTTTGTTGACACAATTTCAGCTCATTGAGTTATAATCGGTCTACTTGAACTTTATTTATAATTTGGGAGAATTTTACTTTATGATTGAAATATATTTTAAATAATATCATAATTTTACAGATTTAAATTTATTTATTATAAAATTATTTTTTTAAAATTTTTACATCAATTCTTTTTCTTTGATGGATTTATTTGTTTATAAAAATATGACATTGTTAAGAATAATTTTAACCCTTTCTGATGGGTCTTTCTCTCCTATGTCTATATTCATTCTTTACACAAAATTTTTTATTTCCTATTTTTTAAATCATAATATTTAATATATCTTTTGTTCATTATTCCATTATTTACCACTTTTATGAAGAATGTTTATCATCCTTTTAACAATATTTATTTCAATAAAGTCTTTTTTAAAATGTTGAAAATATTTTTTCCTTTCATTGTTGTATATTTTATCTTCCACTCAAAAAATATTTTGGATGACCTTTATGTATTTTTCATGGTTTCTTTATTGATATTTATTTGTAAATAAGGTTTAAAAAAATACTCATATAAACTTCTAAAAAATTTTATTTATTAAAGAAACTCTTAACTTTTTCTCTTTACGATAATGTTATGAAATGTTTTCTAAATAATAATTTAATGTTTTGATTAGATTTTCTCTGTACATGAAAAAGATATATCTTCTATGGAGCTATGTTTTGTGAATATCTCACTGAATTTATTTTTCGAATAATATTTTTGGGTTACTGAATTTTTATTATCAACAAATCTAATTCCTGAAGTCATTTTGTGTGATATAATTTAAAAATGTTACGAAACAAATTATATTTATTTAGGTTTTTCATAATAATATATATGATTTATTTTATATATCACACATATATATGTATATTTATGGTTGAGGACCTAAATAATCCCCCATTTAATTGTTTAAGCTTCTACATCTCATGAAACAAGAATGGGTTATAGGTTTTTAAAGGCTAAGCAACTAGTCGGTCATAAGTTTATGATACCTAAGCCATTAATGGGCCATAGGTTTATGATACCTAATTCACTAATGGGTTATTGGTTTTTGACGTCTAATATACTAGTTAATTGGATATATGATTTTTATTATTAAGACACAATATAATGTGTTCTTATTTTTTTCTTTATGCAATATTTTCTTATTATGCTACATTACCATATTTTTTAAATTTATTTGTAATATGTCTATATTATACACCATGGATCATGATTACTATCTCATGGTTTCACACTCATTTTCTATTTTTTAAATTTTATTATTTCAAATTAAATATCATTATATTTTTATCTTATGGAAAATTATTATCGTTTTATGTTCTATTTAATCTAATATTTATCTCTTGCTCATGTTTTATTGCATGGTTATTTTATAACCCTTGAAGAATGATGATATTTTTTCCCATTACTAAGAATTTAGTGTCACCCCTTATTATGTATTACATTACCTAAGTTATGAAGATGAATATTACATATAGTACATTTATAATATTTCCTATTATGGGGTAATTATAGGTAAAAAATCCTAATTATAAAAAATAAAATTTCATATAGCTAATATCCAAAGAAACTAAGCCTTGTATACTTGGGGCTATGAGATTATATGTTTCCTAGTAATAGAATCCCAGTCTAGACAAAAAAATGTGGATGCAGGCTCTAGTATAGATGCACCTAAGGGTAATAACCCTGATAAATGTTGGTTGGGTATTAACTCCTTATTTAATTGGTTAAAAATAATTGTTCCTAACTATAAATATTGTTTGAAAATCCATGGGAATATATTTTTGGTTATTCACATTCCCTTTAGGAACCATTATGAAGGATTTAAGTGGAATTTGAGGATGTAATGCATAACTAGTAGATCAGAAACCCTAAACAGAAGATGACCTTGGATAGCCTATATTAAAACCTAGAGATTCAAAATTAAAGGTATAATATCCATTTATAAGTTAAATTTTTTTAGTTAATAGTTTTCCTTTTCAAGTATTTATTAATTTTTTCACACCTCAAGTCCTATTTATTTAAATTAATGGCTAGAAACTAGAGGAACAAAGTTAATAATGGTTATGATGGAAAATGTAAAGATTATTCAAATGAAAAAAGAATGATATAGTATCTTAAATGATTTTTCTTATGATTCTTATTAATAATATGTCATGAGTAATGAAAAACCATTTGAACCAATTTTAATTTTAAAACACACCAAATAAGGGGGAAAAGGATTTTCTTAGACGATCAGGTGATAAAGACCATGGTGTAACAAATTTTTCATTTTGTGTGAGTTAAGAATGTGGGAAGAAGAACCTAGGTACATGTCGCAAAGGAACTAAATGATGTTTTATATTTTGTAATAGATTTCATTAAGAAATTAATAACTGAGGAAAGAGAAAGAGTCTAGTTAACACATTGGTAAAAACAATCTTCATAAGTTTCCACTAATAATTCAATTATTCAAATGAAAATAGATTAGACATTACAAAAATTTATTTCCAATCCCAAGAGATAATGAGGATAATATTCCTGAAAAACCTCCAAAACCAAGGGAATTGTGAAGGATCTTTTACTACCACTGAAGACGATCTTGATAACTATGATACAATTATATTATAGTATGGATTTATGAATGCCTTATTTTATCGTTTTTCTAACAACACTAGTTTATATAGAAAATTTTCTAAGAGAGAAAAATCACTAACCAATTAATTTGATATTGCATTATAAGAGAAAACTACTTGTTATATGATTGTTTTTATATTTACCCAATCCTTTTAAACATATTATTACAATATTTTTAACATAAATATCCATTAATACAACAATAAGGATCAAAAAGGCCTTTTGTATTGGGAAGACTATGTTCAAGAAGCACCAAAGTGATACTAAAATAAAATGATTTTATTTTATTCTCTATAATGAGATCCTAAATACATTCAATCTCCTAAAACAATATAGGATATCCTAGGAAATATGTAGAAAACGGGGTGAGATGAAAAGCACAGTAAGGGAATAACATGATAACAAACATAAAATGTGAGTTAAAAGTATAACCTAATATCATAAAATGGAAGGATCAGGATTAATTACATGGTGAAATATCATAAATAACAAATTATAATAAGATCTTGTAATCATAAAAAATGGGGTAGAAACATGTAACATGACAAAAACCTAAGTTAAGGATAACATCTTAGACAATATCCCATAGGGGAAAAAGATTCATAATGGATTAGGTTTACTCCCTAATGTCATACATGATACCTTATAAGACTAAATATTTAGCTAATGCATTGGATCGCTATCTAGGTGCACCTATAATTAAATTTTAATGATTTATGTGTGCCATAAAAATTAAATCATTCATAAGAAATAAACATAACAATTACCCATGGAAATAAAATGGGTTGCATAATATTTCCTCATATAATAATAAAAGGAAATTTCATAATGAATACATTTGATAAATGAACATAAATAATGTATTCCCCCATAAAAGTAAGGGATAATAATCTAGGTTTATATGTGAGAGACAAATATACATAATTTAGAAGTGATATATATCATAAAAGTCTTTCACCACTGATGAAAATGTTTTTATAATATTTAATGTAATATTTCTTGAGTAAAATTCCCTTTTCACTTTGAAATCACTTCTTCAAAATCAAAAAATTTACAAAAAAATATATAAAACATTTTCTTTAAAAATAACCATAGAAACATATAAAAGAGTCTTCCAAAAATTCATTGGTCAGGATGGTGGGTAATTTCATACATGTCTTATAAGTTAAACAAACATTCCTCTCACATTGTTGTAAAAAAGAAAAAATATACACCATTTGAAAAAGGACAAGAATATTGTTTCAAAAAAAATTATAAAAAATAAATCTCATGTGAAAATTTATTTAATAAATTATTTGGATAATGTTAAAAATATTCTTGAAAATATTTATAAAAAACATGGATATGGAAGAAAAATTATTTTCAAATGAAGAGAGAAATGAATTCAACTTTTCTTAAAAAAAATCTCAATAATTTTAAGTAACAAATCGAGAAAATTGGTATTAATACTTGATAATTTCAAGTGTTTCTTCTATGGTTTCAAAAAAATCATTGATAAAGTTGGTGTCGGTATCAAGCTTGTGGAGGTTCATTCTATTTAGCGGTAGCTTCTAGTAAGCATCATAGACTGTATATTTAGTGGTGGATTTTTTCTTTTTTAGTAATGGTTTCCCAAAAAAAATTATGGTCATGATTTAGTAGAAGTTTAAACCACTATTAAATACTAAATATTTTTAGACAAGAAAACCACCTCAAAAGCAAAAAAAAATTCACCAATGAATAACAGTATGTCATATTTAGTTTTAGTTAAAATCACCATGAAAATAAATAAATATATATAGTTGGGTTAAACCACCACTAAAACAACAATATGGCACATTTCGCAATAGTTTAAACTACTACTAACTTCTGATTTTCAAACAAAAAAGTTAATTATGTAATCTGCATCCCCAAAACAAACCTATAAAAAATAAACAATACATGGAACATCCCATACAAAGGCGTATATATAATTTACACGTCCCCATTTTACACAAACCAAGAAATTCCATAAAAAGGAATAGATAAAAAAATATAAACCAAAATATGTTGTACATATCATACTTATAATCTTATTTTGAAAAAACCACATAAAAATAAAAACAATCCATCTTATAATTCATTTTTTACCATTAACGTGAAATAAATATTTTTTACCAATGATTCTCATTTAAATAATCTATAAATTACACATCATTGGGGATATTAGTTTTTCATACTGGTCAAAGAGATCAAAGAGACCACTAATCAATACCGAATAATGAACACTCCTCATCACCCCCTCCATCTTCTTCTCTACTTCTTTCTACTGGCACCTACAAGCCAATTATATTGAAAATTAAATAGTGTTTAATATTTATATTTAAAATTAAAAACAATATAATTTTTTTGAAATAAATGGTTTTGAAGTAGTTTTATTTACTTGTGCACCACTATTCATCTATTCAATATCATTGGGGACTGATCTAATCATCCTTTCATATAAACCAACCAATGATTTCTGAAAAGAGGATATCTAAGCCCCTTGTTTCTAAATGGTGCTTTGCATAGAAACAAACTCTCTCTGAACATATTGGGGTAAAGAGTGACTAAAACCAGGATTAGATGTAACTGAAATCACTGATGGTATTCCAAATACATTAGATAGTAATGGTCCCAAACCCATACTATTCACTCGACTAGGATACTCCTTCACAAGGACTTTACCGACTAGGTCATCCAGGGAGACTGGGAAGGACTATACGGGATTTTCATCTTATAATTATTTAATTTTTACATATAAATCTAATATCATAACTATTTTATGAAATATATATTATCATAGAGACAATTGATAATAAGTTATTATAATATAAAATTAATCCATACCTCAACATCTTTGGAAATCACATTAACATAACTCTTGTCAGATTTTTTATGAACGTATAACTATAGTTCTGTTCACAAGATGTCATGCCCTAAATTCTAGGACTTCATTAAATAAAGATAAATCAAAAATTTAACATATGAAATATATAATATTGTCTTAAAAATATTTAAGCAACTGAAAATATTACCATAATCGATCGGTTTCTGCAAAATCTCTTTGACCCGACAGTGTGTGGGACAATTTTCTTAGCTCGGCTAGATGAATTCTTACTTAAAACATCTTGAAATAAAAAACATTTCATTTAATAACAATGTATGCAATGTCATATCCTTAACATATGCATGTATAAATGTGAAATGAGATTAATAAAATAATATATATTTAAATACCACATGCTTCTCAGTATGATGCCTATCAACAAAAATTTTCCATTTCTCTTAAGGTAGCCCATTGGTTACATTATCATATAGTTAATATTCACTCCATGAAGTATCATTTAATTCTTTCCATAATCTATATTTAAAATCCTTCCATTTTATACCAAAATTTTTCAATGTCCTCTTTTATACTATAAGATCTGCATTGGGAAAGTGGAAAAACATCTATACACAGAGATTCATTTTTAAAATATTATAATTTTATAATATAATGACTTCCAATTACACAATTATGTATTAAAATTACATTTATTTTTGAATCAAAAACATCATTTTTCGAAGATAGAGGTATATTCTTCCAATCAACATATGTAATTGGCAGGGTAACCGGATCTGCCACCAGCTGGCCTAGAATCTAGCCAAATAATCATGTAGCATCATCTTTAGGGACCCCAAAAGTGTCAAATGGGAAAACATTCTTTAGTCCGTTTATATTATAGACATCTAAACTTTTCATATTTATCTCGGTAGTATCATTATCTCCATCTTTTATAAAAAAACTGTTAGTAGTATAAAAAGGACCAATAACTTAATTCAAATTAAAAAACTTTATATATAATTATCACCCTCTAATATCTGTGTGAAGAAATAGGATTTGAGTCCTACTCCCTCACTATTGAATATGTTGAATGGGGAGGTGTTGGCTGAGCTATGGATGGGATGCTAATGGAGATTGTTCTAGACGATGATAGAATGGAGGGTGTGAGATGTGTTGTATGGAGGAAACAGGAGGGTGTCTCAAATGCTATAGGGAGGGAGACCGATGGATCATCATCTAATAGTATGGTTAAGGGAACATCGACTAAGAGTTGACTGGGATCAGTAAAACACTTCCACCACTAGTGGAAAAATGTTTTTCGACATTGGGTTTTTTAGATTTTGACATCTGTTTTTAAGAGACATCTATAAAAGAGACGTTAAAAATTGATGTCTCAACCTTAGTTTTTATACAACAATGTTGAAAGTCAGTCCTCATCAGTATTTGACATCAGTTTTTATTAAATAACATTAAAAATTAATATATTAACCTTTCAACATTTGTTTTTTATAAAACTAATATATAAATTTTGATTTTACATGGCGTTTAATGTCAGTTTTTGATAAAAAAACTTGATTTGAAAAGTATGTTTTAAAAAAATCACATAGTTTTATTTAAAAACAAAAATTAAAAAATTGAAATTCCTAATATTGTAATATTTTAGGTTTCACAAGATTCAATTTTACTGTTCATAGATCTAAAATGGACTTACAAATCAAAAGCTATAGTCATCGTATGTTGTACCTCTTTAAGTTTCTATAGATACAACTCACTTCAATGAAAACATGAGAAACTAAATCCAAAAATTATACACCAAATAACCTAAAAAAATAATAAACTTATAGATTCAACCTAATTTTGATTATTTTATTATTTTCCTTTGAATCGATATTCTATTTGTCGTTATTTCACTTTCTTTTAAGGAAGAACTCATACAGTAATATAGACGGTGAGTGATAGAGAATTTTGCACCTCAGCCAATGAATCTCATGTAGATATTTTATATTTGTATCTCAATCAGAAAAATTATTCATCATCATAAAAAAATTATCAATATTTTTAGCAATAAGGAAGTTAATAATAATGAAATTAAACGATGAGAATACATACCATTTACAAATCATCGATTGAAGAATTGTTGAAATTTTGATTGTATTAAAGATGTTTAAAATGATGAAATAAGAAGAATAATGATGTATATATTGTAAATGAAATTATTTATGGTGGTAATATTTTAAAATTTATGTGGTATATTGAAAATAGAAGCATGAACTGTGAAAAAATTAAAATATTGAACCCATGTATTTGAAATTTACTTTCAACGTTCTGTAAATACCTAACTGATGTTTATACTATTCTCATGTCGGAGTTTTAATGTGTTTTCTAGAAAAAACAATGCCAAAAAGTGACTTTTAACATTAGTAATTTGAAAAACTAACACCAAAATATGACTTTTAACGTCGGTTATTGAAAAAAATCAATGTTAAAAGTTAAGTCTTATAATGTTCAAATTCTGATGTCCATAACTTTTCATCTGTAAGTCCGTTTTAGCTCCACCACCAGTCAAATAAAATATTGTGAATTGATATATAGCATAGATTCTATTTTTAACATTATTTATTTGAAAAAAAAGATTCCAAAAGAGTGACTTTTAACATTATTTATAGAAAAAAACTGGCATTAAAAATCAAGTCTTATAATTTTCAAATAATAACATCCATAAATTTTGATCTGTAATTCTATTTTACCTCCAAGACCTATAAAATCTAAGCTTGATAAATTATATACAACATGGATTTTATTTTTAACATCATTTATTTGAAAAAATTATTCCAAAAATTGACTTTAACATCAGTTACTAAAACAGACTGACGCTAAAAATCAAGTCTAATAATTTTCGACTTCCGACATCCATATGTTTTGATCTGTATGTCAGTTTTAGATTCACGACCTATAAAATAGAAGCTTGATAAATCATATACAGCTGGTATTTTATTTTTAACATCATTTATTTGAAAAACTAATTCCAAAAATTGACTTTAACATTGGTTACTCAAAAAAACGACATTAAAAATCAAGTCCTATAATGTTCGACTATCAGCATCCATAAATTTTGATTTGTAAGTCCATTTGAGCTCCACAGCCTATAAAATTGAAGATTGAGAAATTATCTACAACATGGAATTTATTTTTAATGTCATTTATTTGAAAAACCAATTTCAAAAAGTTACTTTTAATAAGGATGTTGAAGAAAGAGCGTTAAAATGCCGATTTTAAAGACTATTTTGCTACTTGTTATCCTTTTCATTACAATAAATTAATAAAATAAAATTAACTCCAAAAACATATTATTCAAAAAATTCATTTAGAAAATAAATGATAAATGATAAAATATTCATTGTGCTAACAAAAAATATATACATAGCTTTGATAATTAATGACTACATAAATAACATAAGTGGTTGATAAATGAATGGATGACTTCACATTCAATCACTTTGTCCTTCAATCATGTAATTTTCTACTTCATCATTACTTCATATACTTAATCCACCCTTTAAAGACTAATATTTTTGATATCATGATGCACAAATAAGTTCACTTCTTATTGTTGAAGGGATTAAATGTGAGAGGTCAAATATTCCACTTCACCACCCATATCATATAAGTCTCTTGGTTTTACATGAGAAATTACACTCCACCCTTCATCCATGAAATCTTCAATATAATATACCATTTTTACTTATGATGATAAGATATATGTATCATGTAAATCAAAGCTACCAAAATCTATCAAGCGATAGAAGTTCACAAAAAGTAAATTGTAAGGAATTTCTTTTAACACCCCTGATAATATAAACCCATTTTCATTTGAATAAAACTACTGAAAAAAATATGTGGTAGTTTAATTCAGTAATATTAGTCAACTTTATATAGTATCCCACTTCGGAAATCATAAATATACCATTATTCTGTGTTTTTAAACTCTCTTCTTGGTCAACTGTATGAAATATAAATCCAATCACATTATAAGTGTCAAACATTCTAGCCTGTTTTAGAGGACCTTGAGAAAGAAACTTTAAATATTCTAACAACTCAGTATGACTATAAGTATTAATGATATAAAAAAAGTAATATACATTTTAATATTTACAAAAATTTTGTTTTAACCTAATATCTGTATTGATTTCAATATTTATGAACTTACACGTCATGAAAACCATTCTATAATCTCTTTATTAACAAGTTTTTTTATATCTTAATCATTTAATGTTTAGCCTCTCAATCATCACCTTGATTGTATCCTGAACTCTTCAGTTAATGGATCTACAATTTCACTATTCAGCAGTACATATCAATGTGTCTATACTAATTTTGTCTCTATTAGTGTAACTTTTGAGCTCCTTCCAACCGATCGGCCAATAACAGGATAGATTTTTTATTTCCCATTTATTTTATATTTATTCTTTGTGTCATCAACACATTTAACTCAATTAAATATTGTCTTAATATCATCCAAGTATCTAGAAAAAAAGGTGATACACTCCTCTACTAAATAACATTCAGGTTGAGATTTATTTTTTACGTATGATTTCAAATTCGAAAGATATTGATGAATTATAATAAAAAAAGAATAATTGTGAATTTAATGAAGAGAAAAAATTGTTTACTCAAATTAAAAACAAATAAATAAAGTACCTGTCAATTGGATATATCCATCAATATTGCATAGGTCCTCCTAATTTAGCTTCTTCAACCAAATTCATAGTTAAATGCATCATGAAAGTAAAAATGATGAAGTAAAGATCATCTCCATTATAAAAAGTGTCAATAAAAATATGTCTTAAAGGTTGTAAAGCTCAAATGGTTGTAGTTTCTTCTCACATATTTTTCTTAATAATGTGAAAAATTAGATTTTAGTAGTAGTAACCTTTTCGAGTAATAATATACACAATGCCAATGGTAGTAACTACTGTAATAAAATATGTGAATCGTGACTTTTGAATCCATTAACCTATGATTATTTATGTCAGCACACCTTGATATGTTACTTGAATAACCATAAAATACCTTCACATGTTTTAAAATTTGAAGTAATGTATCATTATCTCTATTTTTCGTTGATAAAAATTTCCACACATACTTTCCAATCTCATCTGTCCAGAGATCATGCTTTATGTTAATTGTTTGTAAGTATTTTTAAGAATTGAGAAGATTATTTGATTTTACATGATCATTAATAAATTTGAAGATCAAATTCAAAAAAGCATTCTTCTCAATATGAATAACATCACGATTATTCCACAAAAAATTAAATCCCCGGTATGGAAGTTTGAAGAATATACTTTTTTCTTAACTTGTTGTGTTCTGATTTCACTTGACGATGCACTTTGATCTCATTTCCCACTATCATTCAAATGATGGACCTTCCAAAATTTTATTTCAATATTTTCAATTTGTACCAATATTTTATAACATGTAAACAAATTTTAAGGTGGTCTACAATCAATAGAACAATTGAATTTTGACTTGTTCAACTAAAATCTATTAGATGAATCGATACATCCTCGATGAAACAAGAAGCACCATTTTTTACTATGAGGTGGTCATTCGGGCTCAAAATCAAAGTTACAAATAGGAAAATCCTAACCCGTGTAAGTGTTCTAACCAACTAAATTCCCATGTCATGGAAAGTCACTAATGGTCCACATTAGAGTAGCTTGTATTTTGAACACTGTTCTAGAAGATACATTATTTATCTCAACATTTTTCCTACATAACTCCTATAATTATTCAATTACAGGATTCATGTATACTTAAATATCATTTTCGTGTATTTTTTTCAAGAATAATCATCAAAATGATTAAATATTTTTATTCCATACACATCCATGGAGGCAGGTCGTAAGGGATCAAACGAACAGAACAAATGCAATAAATGGTGCTCAAAGTATCAAATGGGTTGAATCCATGAACATCCAATCCCAGTCAAACATTCCTTGGATCAGATGAGAAATCAGGATGTAATTAATCAAATTTCTTCCATAATTTTGAATATCTTGGATGTCGCATTAACCCACCATTATTATTATCTATAAAATGCCACTTCATGTACTCGGCAGTTTTTGATGACATTAATAATATTTTCAATCGAGTATATAAAGGAAATTCATGCAAAACCTTTGCAAGTGTGTTCCTTTTCTTCTTCTTCATAGTTGTATATTTATTTATACTTCCAACATCACTCATTGACTTCCATCTAGAATAACAGATTTTTCAATCATGCCTGCTTGAATCCTATCACCAATAAATCATACAATTATTGGGACATGCATGTAATCGTGTATAATTCAAACCAATCTTGTTAACAACTTTTTTCATATCATAAAAAACACAGGGATTTTTTCTTCATGAAATGCATTACGCAAAAATTCCAATATCATGGACATCGCCTAATTTTTAATTTCACATTGGCATTTGATATCGTACAACTTCGGTATAAAAGAATGTTTTGAATATTTAAATCATCCACTATAAAAATATTGATTTCCATCATCAACTAAACCATGAAATTAATTTGTCTACTTAGTGAGGTTTTATCTAATATTAGTCTCCTCATAATCAAGATGAGGATCCAATGATATGTCAAAATCTTGATCAGGTTGACCTATAGTATCAAAAACATCACTTATAAAGTTTTTTTATAGCACCCTAAACTAGTTGTTCTGATATGTTTTAATCTTGATTTTGGTGTCTTGAAACACCAAATACATCATTTATAAGTTTTTTCGTTTAATTTCCCATTATTAATGAAGTTGGGGGCTCATTATATCGATTGATATCAGTTCTCAATCATTCTGTAACGTTTAGTTCTCTATGCCAAATTCAACATAGGTATTTTGTTGGGAATTTATTCAGCATTAAGTGTTCAGAAACTTCGTATATCTTGAAACATCTTCTAAATTTAAATTTAGGACATGGAAATATTATTCTCGCATCAACATATCGATTGGAAATTGAAATATCTAAAACATCCTCCAAACCCTTAGCATACTATGGTGTGTTCCTTGGTAATGTGGTCCACCTATTATCCATATATATCATAATGTTCCAACATATTATTTAAAAAATTTAAACACATAAGTATTACTAAGTAGGAAAAGAGATAATGGTAAAATCTAGTAAAGTGGAATTAGTTGGAATTAAATAAATTACAGCATTAATTAAAATGTAAATTCTTTGAATTAATAGATAATGATGTGAATATAAAGTGGTGTTGGCTAGTGAGTAGTTTCCAAGAATTGAGAAATATAGTAATTGGTTCTAAAAAAATAAAAATTCTAATTTTATATTGGGTTTTCTTTTTGATAAAAAATAACTTAGAAAAAGAATTTAGGGATCAAACCACACCTTGATTCAAATCTTCCTAAACACAAACTCAAAAAAACATATTAAAAATTATATTTCAATCGATCAAAGGTAACACCAGTAAAACATTTAGGAGAACTTGTTTTTATAAAATCCAATTAAAAATTATATGAAAACATGACACCACTATAAAAACATACTAAAAACTATGAAATTTTAAATTTCAAATCAATAAAAGGTTTCATTTTAGAAATTATTTCTCCCAAAGAAAATTAAAATAGAGCTAATTAAATTTTTCATCATGTATAAATACCAAAAATATATTATAAAAAATCTATGATAATTGTTTTTTTAAATATTCTTTTAAATTGAGATAGAATTTCAAAAAAAACATCCAATGATATTCTTTAATTTAAATACCTCATTATCAAAAAAAAATTGACTCATTAAAGGTAATCATATAAATATTAGTAAAAACATATAACCAGAAACAAAAAAAACAATTGAATAATTTTCGCTTGTAATTTTATTTATAGGAAATATTATTAAATTCATCAACAACACATGTTAATAAAATAGTTTAATACAAAAACTATTTTAATTATGTTCTAATTTAATCTGAAGCATTTTCAATTATTTTTAGCTTGGGAAAAAACAAATTTTTATGACTTATCGTCTGCAATCATATTCCATTAGAATATTCCCAAGACTTAAACATCTTCTGGAAAATATTTGTATTTCAAACAATCATTATCAATTAATTCATGGATTAAAAACTCAAAAATAATATTATATATTTCAAAATTATCCATGAAAAATAATCTAATAACTGGTAGAATAATAAATATCTTAAAAATTAAATCCAGTTATTCATTATAACATTATTCTATTTTATTTACTATTATACTAATTTTCTGGAGTTAATTTTCTAACTATGTACATAAAGTGGAATAAAAAACAAAATTATTTATTACGTTTTAAAATTAACCAAAACAAAAACATATTCATCAAGTATAAAGTTTTTTTTCTAATAATATTAACTCTGAATTATAATTCTGAATCATGTAATTTAAGTCAAGGCATGACATGTCATAAAAACTATTAATGAGATGATTAAAAAACATATTCTATCATTTTAATAGGCCCAATAGAGTATATATATGACTAATACCACTAAAAAGTTAAGTTAGAAAATATAGAATTTTGATTTTGATTATCATTATAAACTTCTTAGTATTTTTTTAAATTTAAATTAGATTCTGATTAACAATTAGTTAGTTATTTCCAATTAAAGACATTAGTGGTTTATTATCCAATTCTACACCATCTTCGTGATAATTTATTATATAAATCACATATAAGGGATAAAAAAACCAAATTCGATCATGATTCAGTATACATCACAAATCTAATTTACCATGTTCATGAAACTATTCATTATATGTAACACCCCGAGATTTTATGAAAAATATTTTTTTATTTTCATTAATGTCTTGTGTTGTACGCTACACCAAAAGGATATTGCACAAAACGCATCCTTGACTTACCTTGCATTACAGGAAATTGCGACCTTCCTCGATAGCGTGTGTAGTACGCAATAACGAGTTTCACTAAACAACAATATGCTATTAAAATATTATTAAAACTAGCCGTTATGAATAGTAATAACCACTTTTTAAAATTTTGTAAATTTTATTTTTTAAAATGGACTTCATTTTTGGATTCGTAATATCGAAATTAGCTTAGGGTGAAATTTTGGTACTTTTCGGATAACTTTCATTTTCTGATGAATGGTGAAAATTACTAAATTTTAATTAAAAACAACCTTCTTAATCGAAATAATTAATAGTGATAAATTATTAATTTGAGTTGTTTTAAAGTATATTTAGAATATATTTTTACAATTTAATACAATGTTGTTCATTGGATGTAATTTCACATTTAAACCAAACATAAACAAGTGTCAATATTTTGATAGTTATTTTCTCTTAAGAACACGCTATTTGTTTTGACGACGGGAATTAATTTTTAAATTAAGTAATGCAACTGATATGTTTTTAATTTGATAAAATAGACATCATTTTTGAGTTCATAATATCAAATATATCTTAGGCCTAATTTTTGGTATTTTTCTGGAAACTTTCATTTTTTGATGAATAGCGAAACCACTAAGTGGTAGTTAAAAAAATGAATTTTTCATAAAACATAATTTTACCGCTTCTGTGAGTGGAATTTCAAAAATCCTAGAGACATAGTTGATTTCAGTAAGTAAAATGTTGTTCAATGAGATGAAAATAATTTTTGGTGAATAGTAACTTTTTGCTTTTTTTACCACGGTTAAAAGTAAATAGGGTAATTAAGGGTAAAAATGATATTATTATTACCCTAACACATGTCATAATTCTATTGGATAAGTTTAATTAGACCAAAAACAACCTTAGGAATAAAATATGACCATTTAGGCCCACTTGTATTAGATTAGGACATTTATTATCAATTTACTTAAAGAAGGGTTAAAATAGTTAAAATAAACGTTTAATAAGTAAATAATTTTTAATCTGGGGTTATACATATGATAAATTATACTATAAATATTAATTAAAAATATAAAAATATTTCCAACATAATGGTATTTTATTTATAATTTTTAGACATTAAATAATTTAATTTATTTATGACACAATGATGATGCAGTAATTATCTTATTAATGAAATATTGACATAATTGATGTTATAAATACCCAAATAAATGTAATTTGAGACTTTTTATGAATTCCACTAATTTTATAGGTTAATAAGACATGTTAGTATTGATTTAATTAACTTTTTTCTAACTAATCAATCTGTTATAATTTTGACATTAATAATTACTAAATAGTGTCAAAATTGACATAAAATAGTTTTTAGAACAAATATTATATTATTAATTATTATTTTATTCTTAAAAATCTAAGGTTTGGAAAAATTACTTAAGTAAGGTTATATATATTAATAATAAACAACTTGGGGTTCTTTTGGCTTGATATAGTATGTTTATTAACCTTATAGTGTAAGAAAACAAGAAGACACGGTAAAAGTTAAATTATCTAACTTAAAGTTAAATCTAAATGATAAGGTTAAAATTGATACCTAAACTTGTCTAAATTCTATTGGATGAGAGGCTTTAGACCCATCCCCACCTTATCTTCGAAATAAATTAATTTGGATCTATTTAAAACCAAATATGGCTTTATAATAAAATAATAGTTTTAGTTATTCCAAAGGTGCCCCTCTCCTCCCTTATAAAAGGGCACCTCCTCCCTCTATTCCTCACACCACTTTGAGCCTTCAATCTCGGCCAACCCCTACCAAATTCTCTTCTCCACTTCCCTAGAAACATCTTATAGGTCCTGGTCTTTTTCAAAGACCAATTTTAGTGCCCTAAAATAACGTCTAAAAGAAACGCTTCAAAGAAGAGGTAATGTCCGTTACCGATTCTTTCATCTTTATTTCTTCTTCCACATCTTCTTCTTTAGTTGTTTCATTATTAAGTAATAAAGTCAGTATCACTAATATATGGATATGTTATTATAAGTATGAAACAACCCTATTTCACCATCTATCTATCCTAAGGAAAATGAAATCACCGCGCGTGCGTACGTACGGAATACCGTCTCCACGCCGTGGGGTAATCTATTTTCCACCACCACCTTACTTGGATGGTTATAATGGTGTACATAATAACTATATATGATAATTGTAAAGTGATATTGATTCTGAAATAGTATACATACACTCCAATACAATTCCACGATCATGAGAACGATATCATCGCGCGTGCGTACGTACGGACTACCGTCTCCACGACGCGATGAGATTCATTCTCCACGTTAACCATTAATGAATTATTATAAAGTATATATAATAAGTAATCATGAAATATATGACATAATAATTATACTGTATTTATGTGTATATATATGTATGTCATATACTTAATTCCATTCAACTCAATAAGGAAACAAAAACAGCATTCTTGCGTACGTACGGCCTACCGTCTCCATGAACGGTGTATTTCTTTCCATTTACTGATCTATTATATATATGTATATTCTGAATATATATTATATATAAATCATGTTTTATATTCTATAATTAAGTAATCATGATCTAAGTAATCATATGAATAATTACAAGTTAAAACACGGATGACAAATGAAACGATTTTACCCAAAACGCTCTTTAACATGGAATTTACAAAAGAACGGGTAATATAAAGTCATAAGTGAACCATATATAATATAATAACAATGAGTATGATTTTGGAATAAGTCAATGACGTTATTTAAATCATTATACAGGAGGTTCGGACACTTACGATGCAAATCAGACCTAAGGTAAGGGAAAATATCACAATCTCATTTTATCCGAGATTGTTTATACTTTGGTATTTACTGGGGCATATTTTATCATCCACATCCATGTTTCCTCGATATTTAATATTGTTTCCATCCACCTACAATAGATTAAATCCAATTTTACCCATCGGTGAGTTTTTAGTAAATGATATGAAAGGAATCTTTTGTCGTATTTCGTACGAGGTACTTTTTGACTTTTCCGACAAAAGTACGAGGAGAATGTTTTTTTTAACTTATATGACATGAATGGATTTTTTTAAACATTATTCCAAGAATCTTACTTTACAAGTTTTCAAGTTTATTTTTAATCAACTTCTTTTAGTTTAAAATTGTATGACACGTTAAAGAAAGGAAAATGTTTTTGTAGTAGAAAGGATATTTTCCTCAAGAATGGAGTTCAAGTGTTTTATCAAAATTATTTTCCATCTAAGATAATAAAGGGTTCTGTTTCTATCTTTATTAATACATTGATTTGATTATGTTTTGAATGAAATTATTTTTATGAATTCCTTTATCTTATATTAATTGTTTTATGATGTCATGATGTTTAAGATTCCCATTTTTATTACATGGGTTATGCTATGTTGTATGGTTTATGATTTTGTGGAACACATAAGAATGGTATAATTATGAGATGGGTGGGACCTATATCTCAATCCAATGCATTGGGTAAAGATTTTATATCTCATGAGATAGACATGGCAGGAATGGCAGGTTAAACCGGTTCCGTGAAACAGGACTGAAACGAGGAATGAACTCAGTTCAGAAATGGAATTTTTCCACTAAGATAGTCTTGGAAATGAGTCTTGATTAATAAGAAATGATTCTCTATGATTATGTGTGTATGACACAAAGCTTCATGTTTTAAGTTATGATTATTTAGATTACATTTCACTACCATGATTTATCCCATGTTATGAAATTATGATCACTTTTGGAGGGTAAGATTTCCAAATTGTTATGTTCTTATGAATAT
This sequence comes from Viscum album, assembly GCA_963277665.1. Taxonomy (NCBI): domain Eukaryota; kingdom Viridiplantae; phylum Streptophyta; class Magnoliopsida; order Santalales; family Viscaceae; genus Viscum; species Viscum album. The sequence continues at coordinate 1,138,742,882 of OY728159.1, read as the reverse complement.
GATGTGATTGATATTTCTTTTGTTTACCCTTACTGAGCATTTTAGCTCACCCTTTTATGTTTTATTTTCCCCATGATATAAATAAAGGTTTTAGGTAAGAAAAAAAGGGAATATCTTATGGGAGATGTTGAAGATCTTTCACCATGATTAGAAGATTACGTTCCAAGTTTCCAAAGACACTAAACTATTACGGTCCTTGTCTGTGTGTTTTTGTAATGTACTAAGTATTCCGCAAAAGTAATGTGATGTCCATGTACGTCAAGCTTCGGGTCTCTACATTATAAACTATTTGTTTCATCCCCAAGTAATCCCATATATTTACAGGAAAAAAATTATGTCATCATTTACCAATGCATTTGAAATATAACACCACATGGATGTTAGAATCCGAGTTGTAAGTCTCTTTTTTAATGAATTATACCCAACTCTCATCAGTTAAACCCATGATGATGAAATTGATATATTATTAAATATTATTAGAAAAATATTTCATACCTAAAACACCCTATTAAATTTAAGTTTAATATAAAGAGGTTATACACACATTTTTTTATTATTCATTCGCAATACTAAAATATCTTATATTCGTGACTATCATCCCAACCCTGACCATTTTTTGGGATGGACCTGAATGAAACTAACCATAAGTGCATCCCCCAGACACCAAAAGTTTAAAATAAATTTGAAGGGTTTACAATATCATTGTAAGATGATTTATCCTCATATATGAAACAAATAGAACTAGAAAACCAAAAATAATACAATAAATAAATATGATTCTTTATAGAAATAAGAAAATAATATAGAAAATAATAATACCACAATCAGCATCGCATTAGTCTAAAATACACTAGATAAGTCTAAAAATCCAATGACACAATGTCAAATTCTTGATAATGAGAGAAATCAAAACTATATGAAATCACCTATGGCATGGTATCAAGTGGAGGAAATGGTACAGAGAGCACTCAAGTGAATAAGAAGACTCAAGCGATGGAATGGGAAGGGGGTTGTAACCATAGCAATGATAATGGCTCAGGGGCGCGGGGTTGTGACGGCAGCACTGAAAAAGGGATCGGGGGGCGTGAGGTTGTGATTGTAGTGTTATATATGACAAAATAGGAATAGGGAAATGACTGTAGTGATGGAAAAGGTCTCAGGAGTCATATGGTTGTTACCGTAGTACCAATACGGTTCAGAGGCCTGGGGATGTGACTCTAGAGATGAAAAAGGCACAGGGGGGCGGGATGAGAGGGATTAAGATATTCTCGAGCACCAGCAAGGGTGGAAGCATGGTGGTTCAATGGTTCAAGGTCCAAAGGGAATGGGAGATCAAGAGAGAAGATTGGGGTGAAATGAAGGGATTGGGAGCACCGGTGAGGGGTGCGTTACTAGGGTTCGGGGTCGAGGGGGGTGTGGTGGAGGCCTCGGGAGCACCAGTGAGGGGTGGTGATAGGGTTCGGAGTTGAGGGGAAATGGGTGCTTTGGGGAGAAGTCAGGGCACGACACAGGGCTTGGGAGCACCAGCGTGCTAGGGTAGGTAAGGGGGGAAGGAGATATCGAGGGTGGGAGATGGGTTGTGGGAGTAAAGAGTGTTTATTTAATAAAAACATAAAATTTAGCTGTACTTTATAAAAAACAATCGTGAAATACGTTATTTTTTTAGTGGTGATTTAGTAAAATACTACTAAAAAACAATTTCTAAACAATTAATACGTTGTAGTGGGAGAATAAAATTAAATTATTTTATTCTATACAGATCAAATAATTACTGATAATTTAAATTTAAGCATAAATAGTCTTGATTAAAATGAGATTGAAACATAGACCCTTATCGCTTTGGTAGCCTCTAAATCATAAATCCCATGAATAAAGTAAATGAATAATAACTCGAAAAATCATAAATTATAAAGGATTCATGATTTAATATTTAAACATTCAGTAAATACACAATTAAAATAAATTTTGTGCATAAAATGACATGTGTCTCAAAGAAAGAAGTTTTGAGATGAAACTCTTACCTCAAGTCCAAACATTGTCATGTACGTATTTTATCTTCTATATAATAAACTTATAGGAATTATATTTTTAATAACTATTTCCAGGAACTAATACCATATAATTAAACTATTTAATTCATTTATTTTAATGGATTATTTAAATACCTAATCAGTTATGTCCACATTTTGTGTTTTGAGGATGCTCGGTTCATAATTTCAAAATGACATTGGTGTGTTTATTGTTGTTTTAGGTTTCATTATTCCATAATCTATATAATAATAATAATTATATAATTATAAATTTTATACATCATTTATAATTATAAAACAAACTATTAAATATGGTTTTGAAAAATGAACTTTGTTACAATCATGGAGATGGTAGGTCGTACGTACTCATGTGTAACATTTCCATTTTTCAACTATCATGATGTAATTAAGTTAAGTATTATTTTTTCAATAAATATTACTAATTATATAACAAATATCATATTATTTCTTTAAATGCACTTAAATATATCATCCATGTAATGCAGTAATCAAAATGAAATACATCATTTCGTGAGGCTGTAGTCCACCGTACACAGGAATGAGGTTATCAATTTTGAATGGATTGTAAGGTAACAATTTATATAATATAATAATTTTTTATAATTATTAATATGTTGTTAATATCATATATAAATATTAAATCCATCATTGTGAACATGCATGATATTTGATGATGGAAAATTAATTAATCGGTTTGTGAGGTGGTAGTCCACCAAACACACGAATGATGGCTTCATTTCCCATTTTATGGAAGAGGAACTGGGTGTAGGTTTTTACATTAACATAATAACATCTTAGTATATTTTAGATATTGATGTTATTTTCTCACTAGGATTTAGTACTATTTAAAGTAAGTGAATGTAATTACATGGACCTCCTCGGTCCATTACTTTGTAAAAAAACCATTGTTTGAGGTGTTCTAGTAGTTCATGATGGCACATTTCAAGAGTTTTTCAAATTTCTAGTTTTTTTGATAGAGTATCATTTTAAAGTAATTTTTTCACCAGTAGGTGGTGATAATAGGTTGAACCTGTCAGTTAGCACCAGTGTGTGAGAAAGATGACTCACACCGGTGACTCACAATGATGATTAACTAATAGTAGGTCACCAACAGGGACTCGAAATAGTGATTCATCCAATGGTGACTCATCCAATGGTGACTCCTCTAATGGTAACTTTTCCAATGGTGACTTTTCCAATGGTGACTTATCTGATAGTGACTCGTTCAATGGTGACTCATCCAATGGTGACTCATCCAACGATGTGTTGTCCAATGGTGTGTTATCCAATAATAGGTCACCTAATGGTGATTCATCCAACAGTAGGTCATCCACCGGTGACTCATTTCTACAATTTTTCAAATTTCCAATTTTTCTAGTTTCTCCCCTTTAATGTTTTATTTGATGTAAAATGAGTTTAAAATAATATTTTATTGTTTTTGAAGCCATCTCAAAGGGTATAAAATATATCATCAAATTACTAATACTCAGGAGGCTTTTAGATAGTCAAAATGTGTGGTATTGAACATGATCCAACATTAATTTCTTTTGAAAACGTTTCCTTTGTTGATAAAGTATCTAGACTTTCTGAAGTTGATACCCTTTCGTCATTATATTTTTCCCTTTACACTTGATACCAAGCATCCTCGAACCTTTCTTCAACAAGAATTCATGCGTATGTGTTTCACACTTGGATCACATTTCCCTAGATCCTTTTGCACCGTCTTTTTGGCACATGGTGGAAGTGATAATTGTCTATTTCTTGAGGTACGTATCCCTTCATGTATTTTAATTGTGTATAATTTTGGGTGAGTGCATTAATGTCCTCTTGTGAATGATATAAGGATACCAAGTTAACGAAGATAATTGAATCAGTGTAAGTTCAATGTACAGGGTATGGGTAACGTGAGTCATGCTTATTATTTATTGTTTTTTTATCCATGACATGAATTGTGTGTGCTATATGCCTACTAAAAATCACGTTTGTTGGTGGTCTTTGTTTGCACACCAGATAATATAAAGAATGAATGAAGTTTGTTTTTGATGAATATTTCAACATGAAAACTTTTGACCACATATACATTTCTAAGAAATAGATTCCCCAGGATCAAACTGTTTTCTGTGATAACCCATGAATTGAGAAGAGGAAATAGAATGAGTAATTCCCTTCAAAATTTAGAAGCATGTCTTGATTTATTATGTGTTGTAACTTGTTTTTGGATACAATTTTGTGTTGTGGATTAGACCTGGTGATATGTTGAAAGGAATATAAGTGTGTTTTCATATGTGGAAATAGTGGATGAGAGTGTTTATGCAGTGGGGATGTGATTGGTCAAATGATACATATGTTTATATAGTTGGAATGGAATGGGAATGGTTATATAGTGGGGTTTTATGATTTTTATGGTGTGGTTGTGCCACAAGGCTACAAAAAATGGATGTGGATGTAAATTGGTGGTGATGTGGGATTGTTGGAAAGAAAGTAATGGGTTTTTTTGTGGCACTGATTTATGTTTATTTTTTATTGTACTAAATTAATTAATTCTAGTTTCTAGTGAATTATAGAACTAAAATGGTATATATGTTCTAGGGAGTAATATGGAAAAAATTTTCTTTGAAATAGAATGTGGAATGTGAATAGTTAATGAATGAATGCTATTTGTCTAGATTTTAATGAAAAAATGTGTCATTAATATGGGATTATTCAATATTTTTGAAATCTTTTAAGGAGCTAAATGTGGATTGAAATTGTAACGTGACTTTTGTCTTGTGTTCTTCTTATATGGTGTTGTTCTTATGATATGTGGTTGGTTTTGTTATATCTACCCAAGTATTAATGGAATTAATACAATGTGTTAATGAATTAAAAATAGATTTTTTTAATGAAAAAATTGATGAGGGGTTGTATTGTTTCACTTGTTAATGTTTATATATAAAAAAACATGACGGGGATATGAATTGAGTTGTGGCTCGTTGTGTGGTCATGCATTTAGAGGTTTCAGCAGAGTTGGAAGTGTTGTGTGTTCTGGTTGTTTAATGGAAAACCATAGTTTGGGCTATGTTCTTGGTATCTATATATTTATATAGGTTTGTATTTTCCTTTTTGATCTATATACACACCCCACCCAAGTTGAGCACTATGGTCCGAACACCCCCATCATCAAGGGGGAGGGTGTCTTTTCCCAACATCCTATTGGGAGGATGGATGGTTGGTTATTGGATCTTTCTTGATCCCTCTTCTAGGAATTGGTATCCCAAGACTCTTCAGGTAGGTTGTGGCGTGATTATGTGGCCCAGGTGTCTGTGGGAAAGATTTTCTTTCCCACATTTCTACGGGATGAGATGTGGTGTGCTTTCCCAGGTGCCTTTGAGATGTGATATGGTTGTCACCTATGATTCTATGGGAAGGATGTGGTATGGTTGATGCCCAAGTGTCTATATGTGGGATGTGGTGTGCTTCATTTTCCCAGTTTGTGAGAATAGCTCTAAGGAGCAGGTGTGTGGGCAGGTTGTGACATGGGGCTTGTGGAATAATAGGGATGTTCTGGGATGTTTTACATTGGGTAGGATAAGTTAACTATTGGGAAGTAGTGTGGGGAACCCAAACATTGATGTTATTATTATATTACATTACTTGACTTGTGTTACTTGGTGAGTGTGACTTGGTGAGGTTGGGATGGCTAATATAACTTTCTAGGTTCTATTTGGTTCTTTTGTTTTTTCACAGAGGATCTAGTATGCTTCTCCACTTGTGCACGAGAGACTCTATGGTTTCCTACTTAGTATACTTGTATACTCACATTGCCTATATGAAAACAATTTTCAAGTTTCTAGGATGACTTTGTGGACCGTTCTGGTCATTTCTAGTTTGGACTTTTGGTTCTGTTGTTATGTTGCTAGCTTAGCTTTTATTTCTTTTGGTCTTTCTTTTGGATACTTTAATATGTATCAGTTTTGAATTATACATTCATTGTGGGATGGTTTGGATTTATTTTACATGTGTCATGTAGGTTTTTACAATTGATTCCACCTATCTCCTAATCTAGTTTTCTTATCAAGGGTAATGACTCTCATATTGTGAGATCTTTGTACCCTTAGCACTGGTCGCCACTCGGGGCATATTGGAGGTGGGACTCAGGGGTCATCATATCCCTTCCTTCATTGCTAGTTGAGAATGGTTATCCTTTGGGGGAGGGGTAATGAAAATATGGTATCAGAGGTGATTCTTGAGAGATAGTACGGATTTTTGAGTTAGACATAGTGAGGATTTCATGGGTTGGTATGGAAACAGTGTTAGGTGACCTTGGTGCATGAAATAGGCAAGGGAAGGCCAACTACAATACAAGATTTTACGGCCCTCCATGATATAATTCAAGGACTCTAAGCCTACCAAATGGTTGAGTGAGGTGTCAATACTTACAGTGTTGATACCTAGGAAAGGTAAATGAATCATAATGACATGGGTTCTTATTTGAGTTGGGGTCTTGGGAAAATTGGAATGGAAAAAAATGAATTAAATGAATCATGATATTTTATGGGTGTTTCTATCACTTTTCACATACTTTTATTGCTAATAAAATTCCTTAATTGTTGTTGTATCATTCTTATAACCAATAGAAAAGTGTAATTTGAGGGATAACTAGAATTAATTGTTTGTATGAAATCTTATTGAGGTTTGAATTTTTTGTTTCCTCTCTTTTTATAACATGATTGTTAATAAATTGGATTTTCCTTCCATTGATAGAAAAGTAAAACATGCCATCTAGTTTTGATTATGTTTGAAATTTTTAGAGAAGTATGCATAGTGTATATTTCTATAATCAAGTTGTTAAATTTGAACCCTTATAGAACATGAAACCTAGAGGTAGAATTCACACTTGCATGATAAAATAGATTATTTTAGAAACCATTCATATAATTATTCTAGCCTCCTTGGGAGCTAATATTCCATTTATTTATTTACATTATAATTTATCATAGGAATTTTCTATTGACTTATTGTAAAATGTGGATTCAGAAATTTAAATTCTGAAATCTCTAAAATGGATATCTTAATTGATTGGTAATTCCTTTTTATTTTTAGAAACCTTTATTGAGAATAACTTTCCCTCTATTTGGTATGATTTCAGTTCTATAGTATTGATATAACTATATGATGTAATCTTGTGTTGGGATAGAAATACATGTGAGATTTATTTCTAAATTTTGGAAGAAGATAATAATAATTTGTGGTAACTATATAAGACTTAGAACTGTTTATGTGATTAAACTTATTATTTTAAAACTAATAAGTATTTTTAAATATTTAAATAACATTTCCTCACATGTTGAGTCATTAGTGGTTTTTATGGGAAGCATGGCTAAAGATGAAATCATTAGTGTGAAAACTAAGAAAATTCTAGTATGAGAGACTTATGAATATATCATGTATGATACTTTACATTTAAATATGTAGGTAGAGTCATTTTATCCATATATAAGCATGTTTTTTTTAACTGTGAAATGATTAAATGATGTTTATCCTAAGCATGATAATGCACAAAAGATAGAAACACAACAGGTGTGGTCTAAATTTTATTATCAAAAAGAATATTTAACTTTAATTATTATGAGATCATTATTTTTATGAAATTTAGATTTTTAATTGAACATAAGAACATAGCATGTATAATTTTTCAAAGGAATTTGAAATTTTATTTCCCTGATAATAATATGATCCCAGAAACTCATGTTTAACCGTATAAAACATGGTTCATGATATAACATGTTTATAGTTTTATATTTAACTTGGGTATATGTTAGAGTAATTTAAATTAAAGACATTATGTTTTAATTGTGTTGTTTTTGGTTTCATTATTATCATTACATTGATTTTTTGTTATGACTTTCTGAAAATAGAAGTAGTTGGAAACATTGTTTTGGATGTGATTGTTTTAGATTATGAGACCCTTGATATGACTTCTTGATTAAAATCAACATGTATTAAAAGTTTAATCACTTATATATTGATAATGAACAGGTTTCCCATAGAAAATTAAAATTTTTTTAAAGTAACCATACAAAATAATAAGTGGAAATAATGTAAGACCCTAAATAGTTTTGGAAGAAATTATGTACTGCTTCTATGTGTGGTTGTTATTATTGTGACTCATTGTGTGACATTTGATATAAAATCCTTTGAGTATAAAAATATAGGAAACTTGGACCCTAACTGAGATACATTATACTTTACATGATTAAAACAATGAGGTAGAGTCAGTGCCACCCAAAGAAGATAATATCTCGACATGGGAGAGAGAACACCTCGACTTGTGTGCCTGGGGATTTTTTGTGATGATAATTGGGATTGATGGTTGGGGATGTGTGTAGTATGATATTGTGAAAGTGTTTATTTGAAAGGGTTATTTTATTGGGGATGGAAATTTTTTACGATGATGTAGTTGTGTGAAATGTCTAGAGTTAATTTTTGTTGGTTGGGATGTTCGGTCAGAGGTTGTGTTGTGATGTAGTGGTGATTTGCTGTGGAATATATATGTGGAAGTTATGGTGAGATAGATATTTTTGTGATATATTGTGATTATATTTTTTTAATTCCTCACCACCAATAAAAATAATTAGTCACTTTAAGTCAAAAATAAAATAAAATTGTTGTTTTGGGAATCTCGAAAGAAATGAAGATGGGCTTTCCTACCATGTGTAATCTGTTTTTATAAGGGAAGTGATAAGATGGTCTTACTATTATATTTTTGGTTGAGTTTTTTGTATTTGATTTTATTTTTATGACATGTGTTATGACCTCAAACATATTATGAAGGGTGAATTTATTTCCAACATCATGACGAGTTATATTATGACACGTTTTAAAATCAAGTGAGTGAGTTAGTGCCGCCCAAGGTGGATAGTTTCATAGAGTGGTGGATGATTTCATTAGATTTTTATACTTGTTGTAGCTATGTCTTAGTTAATATAAGTTTACATGTTGGTAGAGGAATTTTATTTGAAACCCCTATAAGTAAGGACATGCACCTGTGAAAAATGGATTTTTTTAATTGTTTAACCTCTTGTTACTTATACATAAGTGTGTTCCTAGTAATTAATGTTTTGATGACAAACCCATAAATTTTTTAAACTTTGATAAGCTATTATGTTTAAAACTCCTGTCATATTTGTGATGTATTTCATATGTTAATTTTATTTTTCTATATTTGATGATTATCTATGTTGATATTAAATTAGTAAAGATCATGATAGAGTTCTCTTAGTATAACTGAATACATTTTTGTGAAATCATGGAACTTTACAAATTACATAGGTTGTATTGGGAAACATGTTAAAGAAAAAAAAATTTAAAAAAATTAAATTATTTTCACAAGGAGTGTTTTTATAAATACCATTCTATAAGATGGATTCAAAAACAGTTTTTAACTCAATATATTTTTCTTAGATAACTGAAACTTTTAAAAACAAGATCTTTCATGGGAATGTTTTAACAAGAATGTTTTCCTAACATAGAAAGTTCCAGAACAAAATGTTGACATACAAGTAGATAATTTAATAGATTGTTTGAAGAATCATGATTATATTTTAAACTCCTTAACCTATATGGTTTAATAAAGTGTCGGAAATAGCTTGTCTATGTTGCTAATAAATTGTTTCCTAAGAATGGTAATGTGTTTCACAATGATATGTTAAGCATGATATGTTTTAACTATTTTGAATTTAAATTTTTTATACTAATAATTTATAAAAATGAATGTACAAATATTCATTTAATTGAATTTATAAGTGAAATTGTTGATATAGAAGGTAAATGAATGTTTTCTATGGTGTGAAACAACCACTTTAGTTTGAAATAATGTGGAGAACTTTTTTTTATTGTTCTCCAATCCTGGGTGTTATTATGATATTTATTCATTACATATTGGGATTATTATACCTATCTATGTGATTTTTTACTTATTTGATAGGTATCTTCCTCGATGGATGGTTTTAGATTGACTGTTGTGTTCAAAATATAATAAGAAACCTGATAGAAATATCAAGAGATGGTTTTTGGGACCCTTCCCCTGTTTTCTTCTTGGTTGGTTTTGAATTATTGAGGGAGATAATGGTTTGAGTGGTATCTGATGTAATGTAATAGACATCCCCAGTCTATTCCTTTAGGAAAATCTAGTTTTTGAGGTGTTTTGGGAGGTCACAATATCTCATTTCAAAAGTTCATCAAATTTACAGTTATTCCAATGGTAGCTCATCTGACGGTGAATCATCCAATGGTACGTGGTGATGGTAGGTCACACCAGTGAGTTAGGACCAGTGGGTCAAAATGGTGACTCGCACTGGTGACTACCAATGGCGAGTCACTGATGATAGGTCGTCGGTAGTGACTTGTGATGGTGATTCATCCAATGGTGACCTGTCCAACGATGACTCATCCAACGATGACTCATCCAATGATGACTCGTCAAATAGTGAATCATACAATAGTGACTCTTCTAATAGTGACTCAACCATTGGTGAATTTTCCAATATAGAGTCATCCAATATTGATTCATCCAATCTTAGGTCACCTAATGATGATCCAACCAATGGTAGGTCACCCACCGGTGTGTCATTTCCATAGTTTTTCAAATTTCTAGTTTTTCCTAGTTTTCCTATTTTCAACCTTTTAAGATTTTATTGGACAAAAAATGAGTATAAACCCATATTTAAGTGTTTTGGAATCCATTTTAAAGAGTATAAAATATATATTTACATTCCTAACACTCAGGAGGCCCTAAGATAGTCAAAATGTGTGCTCTCGATTTTGATCCGACTTTACTGGATTTTGAAACAGTTTCTTCCATAAATATAGGATCTAGCCTTTCTATATCCTAGACCCTTTCTTCCTTATACATTTCCATTTACCCTTACAATAGTGTATCCCCATGCCTTTCTTCCCCAAGGATCGGTGCATCTATGTGGCACCCCTAGATCATGTTTCCCTGGAACCTTTCACTCCGCTTATTTGGTGCGAGGAGGATGTGTTAATCCTCTCTTTCTTAATGTAGTTATTTATTCATCTATTCTAAATATTTATAATGTGGTGTGGGTGTATGAATGTCCTCTTGTGAATGATATAAGGATACCAAGTTAATGAAGATAATTGAATCAGTTTAAGATTAATGTACAGGGTCTAGGGAAAGTGACGCATGCTTATTATTTATTATTATTTTGATCCATGTCATGAATTCTATGGGCTATATTCCGATTGAAAATCATGGATATTAGTAGTACTTGTTTATTCATGGGGCTATCTATGGAATTAATGATGTTTGTTAATGGATAAATTTTTTAACATGAGAACTATTAACCATGTATACATGGCTAATAAACAGATTCCCCATGATCAAAGTAGGTTTTTATAACCCCAGTATTTGTAAGAGGAAATTTAATGAGGAATTCCTGGATAAATATAGAAGCATGTATTTATCTATAATGTTTTATAACTTCTTTGTGGATATGATTGTGTGTTTTGGGTTGGATCAGGTGATATGATGAAAGGAATTTAAATTTTTGTGATATGTGGGGTAGTGGATGAGATGTTTTATGAAGTGGGGTTGTGATTTTTGAAATGGTACATATGGTAGTATGGTGGGGATGAAATGGGTATGGTTATACAGTGTGGGTTTATGATATTTATGGTGTGGTTGTGCTGCAAATATGCAAAAAGGGATGTGGCTATAAATTTTTGGTGAGGTGGGATTGTTAGAAAAAAATAATGGGTTGTTTTGTATTGCTACTTTTTTGTGTTGGTTATTGTACTAACTTAATTGATTCTAGTTTCCTAGGATGTATGGAACTAAAATGGTATATCTATTATTGGGAGGAAACTATAAAATTGGTTTATTTGAAATGGAATGAGGAATGTGAATAGATAATGAATGAAGGATAACAAGTTGGAGTTTAATGAAAAAATGTGTTGTTAATATGGAATTAATAAATTTTTGTGAAATTTCTTATGTAGATAAATGTGAATATAAAGTGTAATGTGACTTGTGTCTTGTGTTCTACTTAAATGGTTTTGTTATTATGTTATGTATTTAGTTTTGTTATATATACCCATGTATTAATGGAATTAATACTACATGTTAAAGAAATAAAATTGATATGTTTAATGAGGAAATTGATTATTTTTGGTATTGTTTCACTTGTTAATGTTTATATACAAACAAAATGGATGGGGGTATGAATTGAGTCATGTCCCGTTGTGTGGTTGTGCATTTAAAGGTGGAAGAAAAGTTGGAATTGTTATGTGTGGTTCTTGTTTTATGAAAAACCCATAGGTTGGGCTGAGTTCTTGGTATCTAAATATTCATATACATCTATATTTTCCTTTGTGATTTCTATAAGCATCCCACCCTAGTTGAGAACTATGTTTTGAACACCCCCAACATCACAAGGGAGGGTTTCTTTTCCCAATATACCAGTGGTAGGATAACTGGTTATTGGATCTTCCCTGGTCCCTCCTCTTGGTATTGGTGGCCCAAAACTCTTTGGGCAGGTTGTGGTGTGGTTGTGAGGCCCAAGTGTCTACAGGAGAGGTGTTCTTTCTCGGGTGTCTACAGGATGATATTTGGTGTTCTTTCCCAGGTTTCATTGGGATGTGGTGTGGTTTTAGACTAGATTTCTATAGGGGGGATGTAGTGAGCTTCATTTTCCCAGGTTGCGGGACTAGATCTCCGGCTCAAGTGTGTACGGGCGGGTTGTGACATGGGGCTTGTGGAAGAGTGTGGAAGCACCATAACATTTTCCATAAAGGTATGAGAAGCTAACAAGTGTGAAGTGGTTCAAGGTAACCAAACATATATGTTTTTTTATATTACATTACTTGACTTGTGTTACTCAGTGATCAAGCCTTGGTGAGGTTAGGATGGCTAGTATACCTTGTTAGGTGTTGTTTGGTTCTTCTATTTTATCGCAGGGCATTAGTATTATTCTCCACCTGTGTACAAGAGACTCTGGGTTTTCCAACTAAGTATACTTGTATACTCACCCTATGTATATGAGAACAGTTTTCAGGTTTCTAGGAGGACATTGTGGACCTTGCTGGATATTTTTGGTTCAGAATTTTAGAGTTGTTATTGTGTCACTGCCTAAGATTTTATTTATATTGGTCTTTCATTTACAGACTTGTATATGTATCAGTTCTGATTTATACATTTCTTTCAGGATGGTTTGGTTTATTTTATATATTTCATAGAGTTTTTTATGGTTTTTTCCTCTTATCTACCTTTATTGTTTTTTATAAATGATAATGCCTTCTATATTGTGAAATCTTTGTACCCTTAGTGTTGGTTGCCACCACAGAACCTATTGGAGGTGAGGATCATGTGTCATTATCTCCCATTATTAATTTCCATACCAGTAGGGGTATCCTTGGAGGATAGGTTAACGTTATTGGAAGAAAATTAAAACAAATATGCTCAGTTAAGAATGATACCTCTTCTTTGGATCACCTCTTTATGATTATACCTAAAGCCTCACAAGATTGACAATATGATCAAACCAAAGACTCAAATACATGGTTATATAATTAAGGGAGGTATTTTGGTAGGTATTAGATAAACCACATGTATTTTGAAGTGTCAATAGAAAAGGATAGGGGGTTCCCTTTGATAAGTAGAGGAGGGGACACACATGTAATTTTTTAAAATAAAAAATTATACCCACATTTTACATATGGAAAAATGATCCAAAATGGATCATTCACGAACATTAGATGATATGAGTTAGAAATATAGCCATTAAATAGGATCTTGAAAAAAAAATTATGCCATTTTTAACTCTTATATATTTAGTTTAACCCCCCCCCCTCGGTAAACAAGTATTAACCTTAATCGTGGTAATTAATTTTTACTATTTTTACTACTCATTATGGGAAATTCTTAATTTAAATTTATTTTATAATGTTAGTTATGTTGATTCCAAAAATTTAATCCTTTTTTCTAAATTAAATTCATTTAAGTATCAAAATTTAATTTAAAATGTAACCCATAGATGCGAAAAAAAATTATTTTCCAAAGAAAATGTTTTCATAAGTATAAAATATTTTTACATAAAAATTCATAGTAAAATTGAATCCAATGACCTAAATTTAATTAATAAAAAAAAATTAATACATTTTTTAAACTATTTTTTTAAATATAACTTTGTAAATGATTTAGGTTAAAACTTATTTTTCAATAAAAACCATTATTTTCACTATTCATTACAAAATTTTGTTATTTTTAACAAAAAATTAATCCTAAGTAAATTTTCACAATTTGATTCCAAAAATTAATTTTACTTTTAAAATAAAATTTTAAAATATTAATTTTATTATTTGTTCAAAAAAAGTAATAAAAGTTATCTTTTCTAGAAAAATTATTTTTAAAGCCTATAAATACTTTACCAAGAATTAAGCATTTATTTATCAATATATTTTCTTTATCCTTAATTCTTAATTTTAAAATTCTGTTTATTCCTTTTCATACACCCAAATTTAATGTCTAGTTTGTAACATTCATGTTTAAATAATAATATTTTAATAGTATATCGTAGTTTATTTAAACTAAATGTTGTGTGTTGTGTACACTATCAAACATAGTGTTCTTTTAAAATATCTTGGTGTTACATTATATCCCATTAAATAAATTGAATACTCAAAATCTGAAGTTTTTCTTAGTAATAAATAATTTTACATTTTAAAATTATTTTATGGAATACCCATAAGGTAAAAATGGTTAATAAAACATTTTCTAAAAAGAGATAAAGGGAAGTACAAAGGTCATATAAAATGATACAAAACTAGGTTTACTCGTAATGATAAAATTAGTGGTAAGTGAAAAAATATATTAGTAAAGATTATCCATTTTGGATATAATGTTATACCTTTTTTTAAATAGATAAAAACCATCAATTTTTCAAAAAATGAAAATCATTTTTATTTCAAGATCTTTTTCCTAAAGTTGATGGATCCTTTTACCATCTAGACTAAGAACATAAAGAATTATACAACTTTATAAAGTATAATTTCATACATAAATAATTTTCAATAAAATCTCATATTTTTTTTTCTAAATAATGAGTAATCAAGATGAATTTTTCATGCTTGAAGCACTAATATAAACTTTGAATAGATCATATAATCCACAAAAGGATAATAATCTAGACCTCTTATATTAAATATTAAACAAAACTGAAATGGTTATAACAAGTAAACATAACATCCAAATCTTATAAAACTACATATAAATTTTAACACGTTAATATTTTAAGAAATATATTTTTCCAATAAATTTAATTTCTTCGATAACTTGCATTACACGCAACACCGAGTTTAAATGAACCATGATACATTACTAAAATATTATAATTTAAAGTAAAATTTATCTTATAGCTATTGCATTGGTGGGTATTTATATGACTAAAGAAATTATTTAAAATTCATGATTATATAATTATAAAATCAATTCATTGGTTATTAATTGATTATAAATAAAAATAAAAAATCATTTAAAGGAAAAAAATATTTTCCTGAAAAATGTGTTCCTGTAAGGAATGTATTTTTATCCTGATAAATTAAACAAATAGATTTTGGTGAATGATTTTAATTAAATTCATATGTTATATATTAAATAAAAAATTTAAAAATCCATTCAATATTTTTATAAGCATTGGATAAAAATAAAACAATTTTTTTTAATCATAACATTTAGTGTGATTGTTTTTTAGAATTAATATATACCACTTATATATATTTAATTTGATAAAATTCATTAAATATTTTTATTTATGAAGTTCAAATTGGGTAAATATGTATCTTTTATTTTTTATCAATATGAATAGTAACCATAGTAAAATTTATCACCATGGTAAAGGGTGTATCGAGCTAATCTAGGTTCAAAATATGTGATAAGGCCATGATGTTTCATATTAATTATTATTGAATAATTTAAATTAAACCCTTATCACCATAGGCATGAAATTTATTTTTTTAATAGATATTTTCCATGAAAATTATTTATATAATATTTTAATGAAATAAAGTTTCAAAATGTCTCTCTCTTAGTTTTAAATATCTTTTATGTGTCCACATAGGGATAAAAGAAAGTTATCAATGAATATAAGTGTATATTTGGATCTTAATGTAATTATTTTCAGTAAAAAAAATTATATATTTTTTAGTTATTATATAATGACCTAAAATTCTTAGAAAAAACTAATGGAGTATTTCTTTAATTTATAATAAAATAAAATAAATTATTTTAAAATTTTAAAATTAACATAATTTTTACAATTTACTGTGTCCAATGAATTGTATAGATCTATATTACATAATATAGAGGTGGTAAATCATTATAATTTAAATCCCATTTTTTTCATGATATATTTAAACTCGAGGTAAGTGAATTGTGTTTAAAATGACATTAATGATATTTTATAATAAATAACAATTTATTAAATGATTAAATTTCATAAAATATTATATTCAGCTAAATTAATTATATATGCATGTAAACATAAAAAATGGACAATTTATTTTTCTTTTATCATTTTTTAGTAATATAGTTAACCCTTAAATGATATAAAACTTTAATATTATGGTAATAGTCAAAAGGGTTAACAAAGGATTAAACCAAAAATAAAAGCATAATAAAATGAGGAAAACATATAAAAAGTATATTGTATGATAGTATTTATACTCATACCCATCTAATCAATTTTTATCCATTTTGACATTAAAATTAAATTATATTAATTTAATATTTTAATAAATTCCAAGAGTGTCCCACCCCTCAATTATAAAAGGTTACCCCTCCTTTCTCTTCATTACACAAAATTGAGCTTTCTAGATTGAAAACCCTGTCAAAATTTCTATTATTAATTCTCTTATTTAAATTATATATGTTATATTCTTCCTAAAAGACCAACCCTAGATACATTAAGAGGAGACCGAAATAAATTGTTTCAAAGAATAGGTAATCACTTTCACGGGTCAGTTTTTTTAATTATTATTTTCTCCCATTTAAAGTTGTTATAATATCCATAAAAAATAAATTAAATATCCAAAATATTCTAAAATATCATTATAATTATGAAACCACATTTAATCACCCTATTTACATCAAATGGTAAGTGAAGTTATCATTCATGTGTACGTACGGCTTACCATCTCCACATAGCGATGCAATTAATTTTTCATCACCATATTTCAGGAATTGTTATTATAATGGGTTTATTGATTATATATGAAATTTATGAAATTATTATTATTTTTTGTTGATAATATCCTATCTAACAAATTTCCTTCTAAAATTTTGGAAAACAATAACGTTTTTTTTTGTATGTGTGGGCTACCACCTCCACAAATCCATGTGATTTATTTTCCATTATAATTTACATAGGTAATAATAATGATGGATTTAATGAATACATATGATATATAAGATATTATAATTATTCTTTAAAGGTTATTTACTATTTATCTTTATTTCTTACCATCCATTGAAGAATGAAAATAGTGTCCATGCATACGTACACCCTATTATCTCCATTAACGGTGTAATTTATTTTTCTATGTATACATTTATAAATGATCCTAAACATGTATATAAAAGATATGTATGATATTATAAGTATTTAAATTAATTTATTATAGAATTATAGTAAATTTTAATTTATTATACCATAGTTTAGAGTGCCTTCGAATTAGTGGAACTCTAGGTAATAAATTTTTCATCTCACTTTTATTTCTATGGGACACTTTCCATATTCACAACATGATTTTTTTTGTGGTGTATATACTTCCCCTAAATGTATTTTATTATTAATAATATCAATTTTATGGTGGTTTACATATCAATATATAGATATTTTTCATGGGTATTGTATTTAAAAGTTACTAGAGTGGTAAGGAATTTATGTTACAATCTCATTTTATATTGGTAATGTCTATGATTAAGTTTATAAAGATGAAATACAATGACCTATCTCTAAAGAAAAAAATTAATTTTATTATCCTCTGGTTATTTCTTGAGAATAAATTTTTTTCCTTTAATTTTTTTTCTCCTTAAGTAATCAAGAGACTGAAAATTTATAATCATTTAAAATCTACTTAATTTCTATCTTTCATCAAAAAACCTTTTTCTTATATATACATTTTTTGTAAAAATGTTTTAAGGAATATTTTTACTATTATCCTAAGATATTTTAAAATAATTATACCCATATTTTACTTTTCACACAACAGTTTAAAATGAATCATCTTGTCATTTTTCGAATAAGGTTCTTTCTTGACTTTCTATACAAAAGTGTGAAAGGAATGTTTTATTTTTAAGTATACGGCATGAAAGGAATTTCCCACCATCATGAAAAATAAATGTTTTGAAGCTTCCATTAAAATATTTCAGGATTACTTTAAAATAAAATATTTTCCTTTATATTTAATAAAATTTTATATTTTATATTTTATATTTCAAAGTGAAAAGAATATTTTCCTCGAGAATGTCTTGAGTGATCTTTCAAAATAATTTTCCATATAAAATGATATCCTTGGATGTTACTTAAGCCTTAATGGGGATATAATCCTATGATACCATCCTTATTATTTCTCGGGATGATTGTTTTTGAAACCCATTACTTTTCTGTGGGTTATATTATGATGAAATGATGAAAACTTTATAAACCCCATTTATTTTCCAGGGGTTATGCCATAATGAAATGTTTATGAAACCCATTTATTTTCCATGGGTTATTCTATGATTAAATGTTTATGAAATCCATTTCGTTTTATAGGTTCATATATGATGAATGTTTTATGATCTTATGCCACACATATGTATAGTTTTCATTATGTGCCAATGGTTATGTTATAACCAAGTATTGTGGTTACGTTATAACCAAGTGTGGTAGTTACACTATAACCAAGAACGAGTGGGTACTATATCTTCATCCAATACATTAGATAAATATTTATATCTCATGAGATAAATAAAACTATAATGGGGAGTGAAACTGGCTCAATAAGGCACTTTTTTCACTATGATGGTCTTGGGAGTGAACCATGAATATTACGATGGTTTGGGGAGTGAACCCATTCCACTAAGATAGTCTTTCCAATGATCCATTAATGATAATTAAATTATTTTCTATGCGTATGTTTATTCCAAAAACATATGTATTATTCTAATATTATGGTATCATGGATCATGTAATTTGATATTGAGATAATATAGTTTAGCAAGAAACCATCACTTGATGCTCTAGATGGTACTTAGTAATCACATGATAATATTACATGTAAAATGATGATGTCATCACACTCATGGAATAAACCAATAACCCAAAAATTCTACCACACATTACTATCCAAAACTCTAACACAAACTATATAGATGCCCTCTCCTATAAGGGACAACCATAGAGGTTACCATTATAAAAAGAACCATCCAAATGTGTTAATCAAGACAATATGTCACATGATTTATAAAACCAATTCCCAAAACATCATAAGATACCAACTGGTCCTTTAACATTTCAAATAAAAATCCATTTCTGAAACCATTTCCAAAATAAGATGAAAACACTACTATATAAGGAAGATTCCAAACGGTCCTTTTTAGCCACTCAATTATCAAATTACACTTCAAGGTTCTAA
Source organism: Viscum album (assembly GCA_963277665.1). Lineage (NCBI taxonomy): Eukaryota > Viridiplantae > Streptophyta > Magnoliopsida > Santalales > Viscaceae > Viscum > Viscum album. Next base: position 1,138,723,155 of record OY728159.1, on the reverse strand, counting down.
ATGGGCCTAATTTTAGGAGAACACATTTGAAACCATATGTCAAATCATTTGGGAACCAAGGATCCATTTTGGAAACATGTTGGTCTTATAATAACCATTTAAAGGATGGGAATGAATATTTTGAATTCTGAGGTTTAAGGTGATCATTTATAAAGAAACTCATTATCATTTGTGCATCTATCCATATTTACACATAGTGCACATATGTATATCCCTACATACAATGGAACACATATTGGAATCAATAAGAATACCCAAGGCTCAAAATATAGAATCAAAATCACATTATAAACAATAAAAAGGGTATACATGCATGTACCAAATAATAAAATTCAACAAAACCCACACAAAAGAATAAATTTAGATCCAAACCAAGTAAGTAACACCAAAAAAAGGACAAATATGATTAACCACAGTCTCAAAATACTAAAATCCCATTCAAAAGAACAATTTTAATTTTATCAAACACCTTTCATGCCTATACATATATATGACTAAGGAAAACCTTTTAACACACTATTTCCATCAATTTTAAAACATAGAAACGCCATAAAATTCATAAAAACACATAACAATCATGAATAACACAATTTAAAATAAATTACAAATACTCAATCATTACATGGAATGTTCTAGAATGGAAATGGATGGAAACACCTGCCTTAATGATGTGTGAATGGAATGACACTATAGGAAATATAAAAATGTATCCCAAGGGATGATCCCCACACCCTAAAATCAATAAATCATAAGCCACACATTGACCCTATCTTATAAGGTTCATCTAGAGAAAACCCCCACCAAGTAAGAACTCAGAACCAAGAGAGGAAGAATACAAGAAAAGTAAATTGAAAAAAAAATCTAAAGGAAATTCATCTATGAACATTGATTAATCACCAAGGGAGGAAGAGGAACCAAGAGAGGGGATCTTTGGAACCCTCTAATGCACCAAAAATGAGTAAGGGGGAGGATAAACCAAAAATGGGATAGAGAGAGGGTAAAACATAGTAATTCAAGATTTTACTAGGCAAGTACATAGTTTGGATGCATAGTTTTCCAAACCGTGTACCAACCATGTGCCCCTCAATAGAGTAAAAGGACACCCACATCAGATGGGTTTATGTTTTAGGAAACCACGCACCAACTGTGAAAAATGGACCAGTCAAATTACAAAACCTCCATGCATGCTTATCGCATGGTTAACTTTAATTTTGTACAATCCATTCACTTTTTCCTAGGAACTAACCACATGTCACATAGTTTTCCATTAGACCCACACAGTTTAGGTCAAAACATGATAAAAATATACATAGGGCCAAAAAACACCTAAAACCTCCAAAACACAAAAAACTATCACTGGAAAATCAACACAAACCTCAACCAATAGATACAATATTAAGAAATAATAAAAAGAAAAGAAACATTATGGTCAGGGTGTGACCCCTTCACTATAGTGTTTTTAATTTAACTTATTATTTTATATAAATAATCACTATAAAAATCTTTTTTTATCCTTTAGTGGAATTTTATGTGATTTTAAGCATTGATTGTCTCCCTTTACATGGATTCTCGAGTAATGAAATCACATTTGGTATTCTATCTCTTCAAGGATAATCCAAATCCTCTAAAGGAAATGTTTTTATAAAAATCAGTTTTTTAAAGAATAAGGGGGAATTTTCTTTTAAAAGCATATATGTATCAATTTAGGGTTAACTTAATAGTTATGGAAACCGTCATGGGTTTATGAGTTTAAGGTTCATCACAAGTTAAATGTTTTAGACACCACTCTTGGGGTTTTATGTGATTGATTTTATCAAGATTAAGGATATTTTGTGAGATATTTAGGGAAATACAACCATTTGTTTTTATATATATTTTTAGAGAGAAATTTAACTAGGGAGGAATTGCATTACATTTTATATACATAATATTTAAGGTATTGGTACCTTTTAGTGTTTATTTTATCTTTGATGTTGAGGTAATAGTGGGTCATTAAAATTTGGGAACGTTATAGGAATTATATTAATATTGTTTTGGAAAAATAATAACCCTCATATCGAGTGAAAAAATTTCATATATGGCCATGAAATGGGGCTTAAAACCACAACTAAAGTGCGACTAGGGTATAACGCCTACCACTAGACAATGTGTTAGATTTTTTTTGTGGGGTCAACATAAAGAGATATATTGTTGAGTATGTAACTTATTTATTTTTATGTCATCAAGTAAAGTATGAGAGAAAAAATATAATAGGATACTATAACAATTATCCATACCTTATTAGAAATGAGAAAACATCACCAAGGATTTTCTCGTCAGACTCCCCAAAATATCTAAAGGTCATACTGTTATTTTGGTTATAGTTGATAAAATTATGAATTTAGTACACTTAATTGAAATCATATAATACTTCTATCTTAATCATATATATAAAATATAAATTAATGAAGTGTCATCTTTCATGGACTACCATATTCAGTTATATTTGATCGGGATCTATGGTTTACCTTAAAGTTCTAGAAAAACCTCTAGTGGGTTCTGGATAAGATGTTGATTTTTAGTATGGTGTATCATCCTCAAATAGATATTTAGTTTGATAAAACAATTTAAACCCAAAAAGATATTTTTATTCCTTATTCTATAGATCCAAAAGGGGGCCAGGATAAACACATTACTCATGTTGATTTTTCTTATAACAATAACTTTCACTCAAGAATTCCCATGGATACTTATGCATCCCTCTACAGAAGAAATTGTATAACTCTAACATGATGGGATTATATTAGAGAAATAAATATATTATTACATAAACTATATAGGTAAATTACAGAGAAATTTATATCTATTTAGCATTACATTTAAGCATCACAAAGATAAGAAAGAAGTTATATTGATAATTGTAAAAGTGATCTAGAATTTGAAGTTGGATAGAATGTGTTTTTGTGAATTTATCTATGGAATAAGTTTATAATATTTTTTAATAAAGTAAATATGATCCCTAGTTATATATCCCCTTTATATATTCTTGATTTAATATGGATGGTTTCTTATTACTGGGTACTTCCACCAAACATCTCCCAAGTTCATGATGTGTTCCTTGTATCTCCGAGGATAAAGTACATACCTGATCTATCACATGTAATAATCTTAGAGGTTATACAACTGAAACATGATATTTATTATGAGAAACAACCATTAAAATTTTTTATTGTATATATAAAGTTCTACGGAACAAGACTACTTTCCCGGTGAAAGTTCTCTAGATAAATCCAAAAATTTAAGAAGCTACATGGGAACCGAGGATGTAATGAAACAAAGATTACATCATTTATTTGTATCATAGTGAAGAAATTATGGGGATAAATTAATTTAAAGGGGTTTATAATTTAAAAATGTCATATTTTAGAAAATACATTTTTAATTAAATTTAATTTCTTCGATAGCTTTCATTACACGCAAAACCTAGTTTAAATGAACTATGATATACTATTAAAATATTAATATTTAAAGTGACAGATATCACCTATACATTGGATTAGAGGGTATGAATAGGAATAACTAAATTATAGAAAATGTATTCTAACACATGTATAAAATTAATTCATTATTTATAAATATATTATAAATAAAAATAAAAAAAATCCTATGAAAAAATATATATTTTTCTATAAAATTTATTTTATGTGCGCAATATATTTTTATCTTAGTAAATTATATTATTCTATTTTTATGTTTAAAATTTACTTTTTTCCAAAAATTGTTATTGCACACATTTTGCATGAATATTTTTTAAAATTAGTTTATTCAACTTATATTTATTGATTTTGATAAAATTTATTCCATATTTTTAATCATGAGGTTCAAATATAGTCAATAGTTCCCTTTTATTTTTGTTCAATGTGAATAGTAATCGTGGTAAAATTTATCACCTCAATAAAAATTTAATCATAATGATGTAGGTTAAAAATAAGATATAAGGACTTTTTATTCTTAATTAACATTTTATGAGTTTAATTAAACCATTATCACCTTATAATTTAAATTTATATTTTTTATAGACATGTTTCCATGAAAATGGCTTAAATAATATTTAAATCAAAGAAATTTTCCAAATGTCACTCTCCTAGTTTTTAATATCTCTTATGTGTCATCAAAGGGAAAAAATAAAGATATTAATACATATAACTGTATATTTTTATATTAATGAAATAATTTTCATAATATCAATTTTTTTATAATTTATTAGTAATTATATATTGATCGTAAATGCTTAAGAAACACTAATGGAGTATTTATCCTATTAATAAAAATATATAATAAATGATATAAAAAATATTAAAAGTAAAATAATTTAGACTATTCAATGTGTTATAATAATTTTATAGATCTATATGAAAAATGAGGTATCTTTTAAATAATTATATTCAAAATTCCCCTTTTCTTTATGTATTTAAAGTCAAACTAAATTAATAGTGTCAAAAATAACATTAATGGTCCAAACTATTCCAAATTTTATATTATGAAATTATTTTGACTAAAAAACATAATATATTATAATATTATCAATTTGGATCAATTTTTAAATCAAAATTATTTATATTAGTTTAAAATTTTAAGAAATTCAAAGAGTTCCCCTTCCCTCAATTATTAAGGGGAACCCCACCTTTATCTTCTTCTCACCACATTGAGCCTTATATATCAACCAAACTCTTCAATATTATCTTCTAAACTTATATATTAACATTATAGATCTTATTTTCTTTCCAAATTAGAAAACCTAGATCCCTTAAGATGATATTTAATTGATTCATTTCAAAGAAGTGGTAATCACCTTTACCGATCACTTTTTTTATTCTTCTTCTACCTCCTATAAATCTATTATATTATTCATAAAATAATAAATTCAGTATCCAAAATATACTTATTTGATATTATAATTATGAAACCACCTTTATTCACCATATTTGGCGTGCCGTCTCCACATAGCGATACAATTCATTTTTCATCACCATCTTTCATGGATGATTGCTATAATTGGTCTAATGTTTATATATGATATTTATGAAATAATTAGGAATATTTAATGATAATATCATATCTTCCTTCTTACCTTACAAACTATTGGAAAACAATAACGTCGTTTATGTGTACGTGTGGACTACCACCTCCACGAAGAGATGGGATTTGTTTTTCATTTCCATTTAACTTGGACAGTAATAAAGATAAATTTATTGAATATATATTATATCTATAATATAACAATTATTTCTAGAGGTTATATAATATTTACATTTTTTTAGTATCATCTCCTCGAAAATGAAAAACAGGGTTCATCTGAACATACTTCCAACCGTCTCCATGAACAGTGTTTTTCATTTTTCTATCACAACCTTTTATGAATGATTATAACTATTTATATAATGTATATATATGATATTATAATTATTTAAATTATTATGATGTATAATTATACTAAATTTAAATTTATTATACATGAGGTTATAGTTCCTTTGAATCAAGTAGAACTCAAGGTAAGTGATTTTTCATTTCACTTTTATTTCTATGGGACACAAGCCATTTTCACCACTTTCTTCTTTTTGTGATGTATATACTGCTCATAAATTAGTTTTATGATTAATACTATAAATCATATTTCTATTTTCATATAAATATAATCTTATTTCTTTCATGGGTATTAAAATTCATAAGTTACCACAATGGTAAGGGTTTTTCATTACAATCTCATTGTCTATAAAGATTGTTTATGATTAAGTTCCAAAAGATCAAATCTTATGATATAACTGTTAAAAACTCATTTATTTTCCTCTAATATAATTATTTATTTATAATACATGTTTTCCTTTCATTATATTCTCCTTGAGTACTCAAGAGATTGAAAATATGTTTAATACAAAAATTGACTTCATCTCCTTCTTCGGTCGAAAAATCCTATTCTTCCATATCCATTTTCTTAAAAAAATAATTTAAAGAATGTTCTTAATATTATTCTATGATGGTTTAATTTCATTTTCACCCATGTGTTCCTATTTACTAAATGTTTTAAAATTAATCTTCTTTTCATTTTCTAATTGAGGTACTTTTTTGAATTTTTTTAGAAAAATTAAGAAAGGAATGTTTTAGTTTAATGTATATGGCTTGAACAGAATTTCATACTATCAAGACTTATCAATGTTTTGAATATTTATTTAACTTTTTTCAAGGTTAACTTCAAATAAAAAAATTCTGAATTTTTGGGAAATGTTTTTATTTTAAGAAGCATATTTCATAGTGAAAATGATATTTTCATCGAAAATGTTCTAAGTGATATTTCAAAATCACTTTCCATCAAAGATTACATCCTTAGATGTTAATTAATATTTATTGGGGAAATAATCTACTGATATCATACTTATTATTTCTATATATGGTTTTTTATAAAATCCACTCTTTTTTCATGGTTAATACTATGATAAAAAGATGAAATGTTTATTAAATTCATTTCTTTTACTTGGGTAATTTCATGAGGAAGTGTTTATGAAACCTATTTCTTTTCCATGGGTTATTCTAAAATAAAATTTCTATGAAACCCATTTCCATTCATAATTTCTGATATGATTAATTTTTTATGATCTTGTGGAACACATATGTATATTTTTCATCATGTGAAGGTGGTTATGTTATGCTTAGGGACAGTGGCTACATTAGAAGCTAGGATAGTGGTTACGTTATAAACAAGGATGGTGGTTGCATTATAACCAAGGATAGTGGTTACATTATAACCAAGGATAGGTGGGACCCATATCTCAATATAATTCATTGGGTAAATATTAACATCTTATGATAAAAATAGAACTGGAATATGGAGTGAACACAGTTCAGTAAGAAATATTGTCCAATATGATAGTCTTGGGAGTGAACCTTGACTACTAAGATGGTTCTGGGAGTAAACTCATTCCACTATGATAGTCTTAGAAATGATACTTTACTACTAATGAAATAATTTTTATGCTTATTTTTATGCCAAAAACTTATGTATTGCGCCAATTTTTTTCTCTTATGGATCATGTATTTTGATTCCTTTATGATTCATATCTTATGGACTACCATGATTTATGCCATGAATCATGTTTATGACCTATGATATGTAGGGTTTTATTTTAAAATGTTAATCTTATTTTCCCATACCCTTATTCTCTTGTTAATATTTAGTGATCATTGATATCTCCATTAATTACCCTTATTGGTCATCTAAACTCACCCTTTCTTATGTTACCTTTCCTAAAGTTATGAAGAACTGTTTATGGAATGATATGTCTAAGAAGGGTTCTATTTATGAAGAACTAATTGGGAGATGATGTTTATATTTTATGAACCAATTCTTCAGGTATCCATGTTTCCAAAGGCACAAAACCTTTATGATTGTTAGGCATGTATTTCTGAAATGTATTGAATATTCATCTAAAAATAAGTAATATTTATATTATAGATATTTATAGTAATATAAAAATCCAAAATTAAACTTAAATAATTCCATAACTAAATAACCCAAAATCCTAAAAAACTAAATATTAAAATATTAAATTTTTTTATTCCCATATAATATTTCATGTTAAAGCATATGTCATAGTTAGGGGTTATATATACCTCAACCTAATGAAACATTTTCCAAAATATCATTAATCACCTAAAAATCCTAAAAATTAAAATAGATTTGATTATAAAATATGTTTCCCAAAATATATATAATATTTATCAATAAATGTTTTTAAGTAAATAAAATCACATATTAAATAGTACATCGCGTAGGCTAGTGGTAGGTGGCACACCTTATCTCCCTTAGGTTGTTGGTTGAAGCCCCACGACCATGCCGAATATGATGAGTTCTCTATCAGCATATGGGATATCCTTTTTATAAAACTATGTTTATATAATTCCTATAGAATTCCAAATATATATTGAAAATACTCAAAATATCATTAGTCATAAAATCAGTTTGCAACCACTATGGTTTTCTATACATATAGTTTTTTCCACAAACTCAAATAATTTTAATTGAAAATGGTTACCTCAACATCAATAATATCTCAAAGACTGTATTTTCATCAATCATTTTTTCTATAAAATATCACCTTACCATTAAATCACCCATCTTGGTAATTAGTACCATTTAACATATTCTTTCAAATACTTAAGAAAAACTACTACAAAACATTCCTTATAAGTTTCATGATTCTTATAACAAGAATATTATTGATACAATAACATGATTCTTGGGTTCCAAAAAATTGACACTTAAATCCTTCCACTTCATTGATTTTCATAAAATTGTAACTTATTAATTAATCCTTGGATTAGAGTATTGTCTTGGATAATGACCAAGTTCCCCATATCTATGAAATTGAACTGTTAATGGTTCCTTTGGTTGAACTTTATTACCCTACATCTTGTTAACCAAACTATTCATTTTTGTTTGGAAATCAGCTTCCTTATTCAATATTTTTTCTACACATAAAGAATCTTTCAATTACTTTAAGTAATTTCCCACGATAGGTCTTCCCACATTTTTTACATGTGTGAAATTGAATCATTTTTCCTTTATTGTCTTTAATACTTGAAATTCCATGAGACGCCACCCTTCTCTTCTTTTATGTGTTTATAAATTAAACTATCTTTCAGTTGTTAATAAAAATTAAAGATAGATCATTTGAAATAATCATAAAATGTTTAACTTCTATTCCAATTATTTTAGGAATCTCATTATTAAAATACTTAAATTTACCATCACATTGGTTGTTGGAATGCTTTCTCTTATTTTCCACTATTAACTAATAGAAAAATATTATAATTAATCAACATACAAAAGGGAAACATATAAACATTAAAGGAATAACATATAAATGATTATTACACGATTTTTAAAATAAATATAACTAATAGAAAAATATTTGTTCGTGAATTTCTAAAAAGTCTCCCCCAGGAGTGTCAAACCAGGTGTGTAGTAAGGCCCATTTTCATCCACTATGTGATAATGAAGTACATCTCAATTCACCCTTTTCAGGGTTATTACCATTAGGAACAACTATTCTAGATCCACAACCACTATTAGTTTCTATATAGGTATATAATTTCATGTAAACCATTTTCTCTTTCATTCACAAAAATTCCAAGATGTTTTCCCATATTTTGAAATATCTTTATACTTATCCCTAAAGTTATCATTAAATTATCTTAGTCTTAATTCCAAAAATAACTACATCATACTCTGATGCCAACTATAGTGACCCAATCCATTTACACATTTTATTACACGATTTTTAAAATAAATATCCATTAATACAAAAAAAGGATTGAAAAGTCCTAGTGTATTTGGAAGACTACTTTCATAAAACACCAAATTGAGACTAAAATAAAATAAATATTTTTATTCTAGTTAATGAGATCTTGACCCCATTAGAGATAACAAAACTATATGATATAACCTAGGGAATATATAGAGAAAATGGGTGATAAAAAAACTAGTAAGGGAATAACATGAAAAGAAAACACAACATGTGTGTCAAAAGTATAACATGATATCATAAAAGAGAAGGTGAAAGAGTAATCACTTTAGAGAATAACATAAATAATATAGTATCATAATATCATGGAATTATAGAAAATGTGGTGGAAACATATAACATGACATAAAGATGATTCGAGGTTAATTTCCTAGATAATATCACATGGTGGACAAAGTCCCATAATGGATTAGGTTTACTCTCTAATATGATAAATCATGCCTCATGAAACTAAAGATTTATCCATTCCATTTAATTTATATCTTAACACACCCATCATAAAATTTTCATTGTTTTTTTTCGAGAAAAAATAAATAAATCATAAGTCATAAAAATAAGAATTTACCATAGAAATAAAATGGGTTTCATAATCTCTCTTCATATCATAATCAAACAAAACTTCATAATGAATGAATTTTAGAAAAGAACATAAGGAATGTATTTCCCCATCAAATTAAGGGATAATAAGATAGTTATACATTTTATACAAATATATACATAATTTATAATCAATCCATTTCATCAAATTTTTTCATCATTGATGAAAGTGTATTTACAATATTACATAGAATATTTCTTGAGTGGTCGTGATGGTGGGAAATTTTGTGCATACCGTATAAGTTAAAATAAGTATTCTTTTCATGTTATTATAAAAAGGATAAACAGTAACTAGTTGGGAAAAGGAAAACAATATTCCTCTCAAAACATTTTATAGAAATTAAAACATGGATTTAATAAATCAATTGTATTTTGTCAAAAATATTCTTGATAATTGTTTTATAAAACATAGATATGTAAGTAAAAGGATTTTCAACTGAAGAGTGGAATGAAGTCGTAATTCAATAAAACATTTTCTCAATAATTTTAGTTTACAAATAGAGTAAAATGGTTATATTAATTTATAATTTTATTAATAATCATATTATAATAAAATTAATGGGTTATATTATATAGTGATCAAATAATTTTCTACAATGTAAATTCAATCATAAACAGAACCGATTAAAATGAGAATAAAAAATGGGCCCTTACCGCTTTGGTAACTTTTGAATCATAACTCCCATGAATGAAGTAAATGAATTATAAAATAAAATATCTTAAGGTATTAAGTATTCGTGATATAATTTATAAAGGGGAATTATATACACCATTAAAAAAACTATTTTCAGAAAATAACATGTGTCTCAAAGGATGAAGTTTTGAAACGAAACCCTTTCCTCGAGTCCAGACTTTGTTGTGTATGTATTTTATCTCCTATATAATAAAATTATATAAATAATTTTTTTCATAAGAAAATTTAATAGGTTTAATCCCTTATACTTAAACCATTTACTTTATTTATTTTCATTAATTATTTAATTACTTAATGAGTTATTTCCATGTTAGGTATTTTGTGGACACTCAATTCATCATTTCAAAATGGCATCAGTGTGTTGATTGTGGTCAATAGTGCCATTGTTCCACAATATAAAAAATAATAATCAATAAATAATTATCATTTTTATACAAAAATTAAACATTTTAAAACCGACCATGAAATATAGTTATGAAAAATGAACTGTGTTATAATCATGGAGATGGTTGGTCATACGTACGCCTGCAAATCATTTTTTTCCATCATCAGAAGCCGGTTTATGGGTTCTGGTAACCCAAACCGGTTTAAGGAAACTGGAAACCATTCAAACCGTTCAAACCGTTCCAACCTCATACAGATTTCAGCGACATTCAAAATTCAGAAATAAAACCAAAAGTTCAATCAACACCACGTTCCCATCATCACGCGATCCCGTCACATCCAGCCTCGAGCCGCGCAACCTCGATCAACGATGCCACCATGCCACCGACGAAACCACATACCCCACCTCAAGCCATGATGTGGAGAGAAGTTAAGTGTTATTTTATATTTATATAAAGATAATTATATCATATTATATCATTAATTTTACATCCATATACCATCCATGTGATGTGGTAATAAAAACAAGTCACAACACTTTGTGAGGCAGTAGTATGTCGTACGTATGAACGACGTTATCATTTTTCAATGGATGGTAAGGTAAGCATGTATATGATATATTAAATTTTTTTAATTTTTAATATTTAATTAAAATCATATATAATTATTAAATTCATCATTAAAAGTATCCATGAGATGTGATTATGGAAAAATAATTATGTTAGTTCGTAAGGTGGAAGACCACCTTACACACAAACGATGGTTTCATCGCTAATTTGATAGAAGATGATATAGATTTAGGTTATTTCATTAACATGATAAAATATTAGTATATTTTAGATACTTATGTTCTTATATCATTATTATTGATTAAGATTTTATGGAGGTGGAACAATACATAAAACAAAGATGCTCAGTAAAGATTGATACCTCTTCTTCGGACCACCTCTTTTGGATTAGGTCTAAAGTCTCCCTAGATTGGAATTATGATAAAAAAATTAATCTAGTTCATGTTTAGGGAATTATTGAGGGTATTTGGGTAGGCATTGGCTTAAATAAAAGGATTTATAAGTGTAAATAGAAGGAGAGAGGGGTTCCCTTTTATAAGTGGGGGAGAGGACACACTTGGAATGTTTTAGAAGAAAAAGATATACCCACATATTTCATATTCCACAAGGAACAAAAATGAATAATTATAAAATATTTGAGAATATAATTTTGAAATATGTCCATAAAATTGGATTTAGAAAAATTATTTAGTCACATTAACCAATATATTTTTAATTTAACACCCTTGTAAACTCGCCTTAACCTTTACCACAATAAATAATTTTTACTATTATTACTATTCATTTTGAGGAAAAATTAAGTTAACCTTATTATTTAATATTAATTATTCTGATTAAAAATATTAAATCCATTTTCATAATTCAATACATATAATTGGTTTAATTAAATTTAAAATTAAACCTAGAGATGCGATGAAAAAAGGATTTCCCAAAGAAAAGTTTCCATAAGTATAAAAGGTTTTTATATAAAAAATTAACTTAAAATTGATTCAAATGACCTAAATTGATTAAATAATAACATAATTGAACTAATTTTAATTTTAAACCATTCTAAAATAAAATATAACATTTTAAATGAATTAAAAAAGTCGTTTTTCAATAAAAATCAGTATTTTTCACAATTCATTAAAAAATTAATCTTTTTCAGAAAATACCATAAATCCAAAAAAAATTAATTTTGAAATATTGAACCAAAAAATTAATTTAGTTGTTTAAAATAAATTTTCTAAAAGTGAAAAAAATAAATCTATTATTTTTTGACAATAATAAATAAAAATTATTTTTTGAGAAAAAAGTATTTTCGAAGCGTGTAAAGACTTTAACAAAAATTAAGTTCTTATTTATCAATATATTTTATTAATCTATCATAATTATTTTTTAAAATGTGGTTATTAATATTCATACCACCAAATTTATTTTTAATAGTATATCATAGTTTATTTAAACTCTATGTTGTGTATTATATATGTTATCAAACATAGTATTCTTTTAAAATATTTTTGTGTTAAAATTAAATTATCCCAATTTTATGTTTTTTGGAATGTTCTCCATGAAAATATTATTATTCTTCCTTTAGATATGATTTTTAAATGTATTACTTCTCTCCATATAGACTCTATGTTAATTATCGGAATAGAGAACTCATATTTCATGCTACAAATCAAACTATGATCACATATCAGTGCATGGATGACTATTAACTCTCTAGGAAAATTAATTCCATTATATAGGTTTTAATACCGAATCATTTTGCTCAAATGATTAGATAGAAACTCAATATTGGGGATATTCCTATTTGGAGGGGAAAGATGTGTTCCATAGACTTACCTAAGTTAGTAAGGTTGATATATCATTAGAAATTATATATTGAGTCATGTTTATCTTATGGATACCCTTATATATTTTTATTATAAAATTATAAATAAAATTATGGGGTTGAAATTTATTTAATGAAGTGGAATGAAAGAACCTTGTATTTGGAATGAATTTTAACTTCAATAAATAATATTTTTATTATCTTGTTTCACATGCAACGCCAAACTAAAACAAACCAAAATAAATTTAATTGAGATAAAAAAATACATGAAACTAGTTGCTACATACAATGGTTGAATAAATCTATTAAAAGTGCATATATTAATGCATTAATAAAAATAAAAGAAAATTATATTCATAACTAGCAAATATATTAGATTGTCTTCACCCTTGAGAATCACCATTAATGAAACAAAACTCATAATGAGAAATAATATTAAAAAATTAATAAATCATGTTATGTAATTTGAAATAAAAGGGAGTGATAAGTATAGGTATTTCATATGTTTTCAGTGGTTCAATATGTGATATTGATGATTATTTGAGGATTATTATGGATTCATAATGGCCTTGTATATTGTTTCCAATAATACATCTATGTAAGTCCATAATATGATTTATCTACAACCATAGAAATGATAAAATGACGTTATAACATAAAGAACTAGAATGGAGGAAGTTTAAAAAATGTAGAAAAGTAAGTGTGATGGTTGTTGAGCTGGTCTTTAAAAGAATCAAATAAATGTTTTGTGGATAAAGGATCATAGTCTACACCATTTTTAGAAGTGTTTGGGTTGCCTCAAATAATTGACAAGGAATATTATCTATAGGATAAAGTTTTAAATATTTATACTAAGGCTAATAAAACAAGGAATAAAAGAGGGGGGAGGAAGTTGAAGAAGAACAGAAAGGTAACTGGAAAACACCACTAAATGTAGGTAATAAAAGTTGTGAAGTAATAATTATTCTTTTGATTTTGATTCTCTAAATAAATCCCATTAAATCTATTATTATAATGTATTGCTTAGTGATCTTTATTCTAAATTCAAAGAACATTTTAAGAGAGTTCCCAAAAAAGTGGTTAAGTATATTATTGGTATTATCAAGGGATATGTTTTTTATAAAGAATTTCTAGAATAGAAAGTTCAAGAACTGGAGGAGGAATTAAGTAAGATAATTAAAAATTGAATCACTATGTAAAACCTAGTATAAACAATGGAACAATCTATTCTTCATGAGGAAGAAAAATTGAAAATGTATATTGATTGAAAAATAACCTCCTAGATTAATAAGGAATCATAGAGATGGGGGTGAATCAATGATTCTAAATATTTTACATTTTATTGGTGAAAAAACCTAATCTAGATTAAAGTTAATCTTGATTACTATTCAACATAGACACACAAGAGGGGGAAAATATATTTTCAAGCATTGTCTATCAATATGAGAAAGTTAATCTTTCGCGCAATCTAGATTCCACCAAGATCGTATGATCCACTAGTTTTAATATATTGGTACAACAAGAAGGGTTTATCCTTGAACATATATTACATAAATTCTCTTGAATATGATAGTACATCCCACACTAAAATAGTAATATATAATTTTTGGTAACATTAAAATAAATCCTTCTTTCCATAGCCTTCAAGTGTTGATGTAGTGATCCTCTTCTTATTCTTAAACCTATAGAAATTCATGTATAATCACATTACTCTATTCCAATATGTACAACAAAGGATTAATATTCTTCTATACATATTTCTCTATAAAACAATATTTACACTCTTGTTTTGTTATATTCCACTACCTTTTTCATAGCACCATATATCATTCTTTTAATAGTTTGAATTTGAAATTAAAATTAAAATTTTAATCACCAACTTATTCTTCAAACTCTGTCTTTGGATATTTTTTCCAATAGATCTTGATCATACAAGTTGAATTTTTAGTTATTTAAGACTAAAATTACCATCATAATCATTAGATAAAACCACGCCAGAAAAATACACTAAATAATCCTCGAAATTATCTTTTGCAATGTGAAAAGGATCATTACAGCATAGCTTCACAATTTTCAACAATATTCTATATATCTGTAAATCTTTTTGTGTTAAGGTTAAGGGGATATAATTTGGATAACATCCTATGTAGTGTATGCCTTCAAATTGCGGTGTGGAAAGCCCCAAAACTCAATAAACACAAGAAAAAATTCTGAAACATGCTTTGTTCCATAGTGACCATGGATACATCATATTCTTAATGACTACGCCATAGTCATAGGACCAACATATTAGAGGTACATTATTTTCTAGAACCACTGAATGAAATCACCAGAGCTCTACAGAGTGGTTCCCTACTATGCTTTATAGGTCTTGTATTTTCTAGTAGTATTGAAATTTATCCATATCCAAAAAATGGTGTGGTTTTATTTGCTACGGTGTATTATAATATTCTTGGGCATAGTTCAAGCTCTTATATCATGGATCCTTACCCATCACTACTTCTCCTCTTTCAATGCAACTTACACTACAAAAAAATGACTTATAAAAACAGAAATTTAGTGATATACAATATATATGTTCAGAAAAATGATCAATTCCAACAGATGCTAAGTTTTTTTTATACTAAATTCAAGTACCAACCATTACCTCTACCAAAAAAATATTTTTTTTATTAATTTTTTAATACCAAAAAGCATTTTACCAAAAATTTAATTTTTCACTTTATCATATTAACACCAATGATTTTTTTAAAAAAAAAATATTATTATTATTAATTACTATTAGAAACAGTTTTTTCTCAATATATAAACATGTTGTTTTTATTTATTCACTATAGATAAATCATTTTTAAAAAATTACACTAATCAGTTGTTTATTTAAAAAAATTGATATAAAAAAGAATATGATTATAATACCAATTTTTTATTTAATCGCTAAAAATTATGTACACATTAAAAATATAATCTTAATAAAGATTTTTCATAATTAGAAATTTTCATTTAAGATATATTTTATATGAAAAAAATTAAAATTATATCGTAGATATATTACACTAGGATAAGTATTAAAAAACATTAAAAAATGTTAAAATGAAAAATAAAAAAAATAACCCCCAAAAAAACAATCCCCACATTCGCGTTTTCCCCACATGTCCGCGCCTCACCACTTCAAGATTCTTTGTCAGCCATTTCCCCACACCATCCACCTCTACCAGCACTGGCTGCACTCACATTCCCGGTATTTCACCATCTCCCACATAAGTAACCACACCCTTGATTATCCGCCACATCCTATACCACTCTGTCCAACGATGTTCAACTGATTTTTTCTTTTTTAAACTATAATTCCGAGATGTTGGGAAGAGCATGGACCAACACACATTTATTATTCATTTGGTCCATGTTTGAGGCTAAAGTTATGTATTTATTCTCTTCAAGTTTTAAGCACTTGAAATCATGGGAATCTAATGTTTGAATTAAATTCCTTTTAGGGTTTATTCAAAATTAAGATTAAACAAATTTTCTTGTTTAATTTTTGTTATGATTTGAGTTTGATAATTGCATACTTCAGTTGTTTTTTGGTGATTTTTTCACCTCCATCTATTTGGTTCATCTTTGTCCGAGTTACTTCATTTCTAAATTTTGAGGAAGTCAATTGGGTGTCTCAACGAATGAATAATATACCATATTATTGTACTTAACATTATATAAATATAGTGAGTAGGAGTCTCTGATAGTTCTCATCGATTTGAAATAATTAACCACTGCATCATGGGTTTCATCATATGCATTGAGTCCCCTATTCATTCTCTCAAGGGTTACTATTTTGATGGTAGGGTGGTTGAGTTTTAGCACATATGATTACAATAATGATTTTGAATATGTTTTTGTGTGTTTTTACATATCTCCACATTCTATTGAGTGTTGAATATTTTAAGAAATTATTAATAAACAACTTTTCAAGTTAAATAGTACTGTGGAAATGCTTAACCATATATTACTCCTTGTAGGTTTTCATTGAAGGGAATGAATAAAACTAGAGGTTATATGCACTTACCATTATATACTTATTGGTCAGATATTTTTTCCCAGTAGAGATCATTGTGGCTTTGCAAAGACTTCAAAAATGGGGTAATATTTCATGACATCACTCTTATATAATTTTCCTTAACAAATGAGTGGTTGGTTTCAATTTTATAATTTATTTTCATAAATATGTTGGTAAATTCTATTATAATTATTTAGGGAACAAAATGTGTAACTCATAAGAATAAACTGTATGCATATATATGTAAAATGTATTCATATATTTTACATGAATAATCTGGAATGAAACTTTACAGGAATGATATGGATCTCATTATATTGTATTAGGTAATATCACAAAGCAATATCATATATCTAATGAGAAGTTATACACAATTCCATATAAGGAATTGTGTAAACCTTTAAGAAAAGAAACTCTGTATGAGTTAACTGCATATACTCTACTAAAATTATGTGGATCATTTCAAACTGTATACATATATGAGTTTACTATGTATATATGAGTAAACTATCTTCATATATCATATTAATCCTTAATCTGAAATTTTTGCATAAATTCATTTTCTAACTGTTTGAATAATTTTTTTCTATAATTCATTTGAAAATTGTACAGATATATCATTTATATATAGTGTTTTCTAAGTGAATAAATCATTATGCATATAGGTTCATTTTTGAAAAGTTTCATTTTCAAAAACATTCATTTTCATATTTAATTTGCATAAGATTTAAATTATTGAAACATACTGTTGTATACTTTCAATTCTTGATTGATGTTATTCAAAAATTATCATGTATAAATAAAAATTGTCATATATTTAATCTATGTATGGTTTAAATTATTTCATCTGTGTGCAGTATCATAATGTAATTTTTGGAAGATTTCTCCCACATCACTTAATTTTCTAGCTGAATGTATTTATGATGTTTCCCCCCTCTTGTTAGGTCATTTTTCATTGATGGAGCTCCTTTGTAAGATTTCATGAAAGACAAGAACATCGAACATGCCTTGGAATTGTTATAAATAATGATCGAAAGTTTTTAAATTTCTATATTCATATTTGTGGTATGATATCCTATAATATTTTACATATATCTCTTAAAATTAGGAATGCATAGATTTAAAATTACATTTATTTGTATGAATATTGTTGGAATCGCCTATTTTGATAAACCCAAATCATTTTTTTATAATCCAAAATAATGTTTTTGATAATCCAAAATCATGTTTTTCTTTATGTGATAATTATGTTTCTCTTTCAAGATAATAATTTATGTGAAAATCAAGCTTATCTCAAAGTAATACCTATGTACTGTTAATCTCATTGTTCTCATTTTAATCTTACAGTGCAGAATTTATCTAAATACAAGGGTCACCGATACAAGTTCACTGATAAAAAGGTCACCGATACAAAGGTCAATGATACAAAGGTCACCGATACAAGATCACTAATACAAAGGTCACTTATACAAAGGTCACTGATACAAAGGTCACCGATACAAGTTCACTGATACAAAGGTCACCGATACAAAGGTCACTGATACAAGGTCACTCATACAAAGGTCACTGATGCAATCCTACTGCTGAAAGTTACCAATGGAAGGTTACAGTTGGAGGTTGTTGATGTACACCTGTTGTTGAAGCCTACCGATGCGAAGGCTACTGTTACCAGTCTACTGATACCCTTACTTTGTAAAATTCTTGATATTTTTCTAACGGTCATATTTTTCTAATTTTAATGCTTCTGACTTAATTAATGCTTATTATAGACATATCAGGAGACCATATCTTTATAGTACGAGGTATGAGAAAGATTGCACGTGATGGACGTACTCCTATTATAGGACCTCAAATATGAAAGAGAAGACCAAGGAATAATGATAATATAGAGGCACAGAGAAAAATAAAAATATTGAAGCAAATAAGTCCAGCAGTAAAATTCACAAGGAAGAAATTACTGAAGAATAAGGAAGAACCATTCGAGAAACTCACTACGAACCCCAAGAACTTCAAGAAGATAATTTTAGGAAAACAACTTGAGGCTGCCTTCTGTGTCTCATAAACATTCAATCAACTCAAGAAGCAGGACACTCGATTCCTGAAAGCTAGAACCTGGAGTTGCAGCACTCTGTTTTGAATACAAGTTTCAGAGAAAGACTCCAACATCAAATTCTCCACTCTATTGTGTTCATTTATTTTACATCTGTGAGAAGTATGTTTGTCTGTCTATTTCACACACTGTCTCATCTACCTGAACTGGAGGATATTGAATATCCCCACATCAAACTTCACCTAATTTCTTTCCCTTGCATAACTGTGGAAGAGACCGTGTGTGGTCTATACTGTTTGTTTTTTCCACGAAGAACTGTGGAAGAGGGTGTGAACCCTGGACTATTTGTGAAAAGTTTTGTAAAGCCTGATACAGGTTGTGTATCAAGTTTATTACTATCAAAAACTGCTTGGTGGTAGGTAATCACCAAATAGAGAGGATTAAGTCTCAGCTTGAGAATGAACCTCTTGATTTACTTCATTGTGCACTATATTTTGTTATACTCTATTTTATGTGTTTTCCGCTGCTTATATTTTCTAAAACATAAAATTGTTTTTCATTTTATTTGATAGTTAATTTTGGTTAGTATGTGTTTATGTTGAATTCATTAAATTTGTTTCAAAAGTAGAAGAATTGTTTTTACACCAATTCAACTGAGGACTAATCACCCTTTGAGATACTTTTTGACCAACTAATCATTTAAATCTCTATTTAATTAATTAACTAGGCCGTTTTAAAATTGGGGGATCCTTTTAAAATAATGTTTTTAATAGAAATTTTGAGTAGGAACTCAATTCACCCCCCTCTTGAGATTCCACTCCGACCAACATTTGGTATCATAGGATAGTTTATCTAGTGTTTAAATTGTTTTCAAATGTGGTTTTAGTTATATCTTAAAGATCATAAAATTTTTGTCATATCAAAATTTTCAGTTAATTAAATTCTAAGTAACTATGGAAAATAGAGTTTAGGGTGCTGCTACAAACAGGTCACCTTTCTTTAATGGTAATAACTATGCTCAGTGGAAATTAAAAATGAAAATGTATCTAGAGAGCATGGGACCTGATATCTGGGACACAATTGAATAACAACATATATTTCCTGTTACTACAAGAGACACATGGTCTTAGTTGAATAAAGCCACAAATAATAATAAATGTAAAAAAATGAATTCATTGTACTTTTCTCTAGGGGGTGAAAAATTCAATAGAATATTTTCTTGTAAAATTGCATATAAAATTTGGGATACTTTAGCTATTTCTCATGAGGGAACAAATAATGTTAAATAAATGAGATTAAATACATATACTATTAAATATGAAAATTTTATAATGAATCATGATGAACTTATTTCTAAAATGTATCTCTGGTTAAATTAAATAGTGAATACCATGAGTCTTCTTGGAATACTAGTGGATAATAAAGACCACATTATGAGGTTGCTTCGATGTCTACCAGACATATGGATAAGAACTTATATTTCAATATGTGAATGTTGTGACAAAGTCAAACTACCAATGAATGAACTAATTGGAAAGATTATGATGTACAAATAAGATCTTAAAGTGAATCAAGAAGTAGATGAAGAACCAAGGAAGAAATCTATAGCATTAAAGATATCTACCTCAAAGAACAAAGATAAAGAAAAAGTTCTAGCTCCTCTAGATACTTCCACAAGTGAAGACTCAGACTCTGATAGTGGTAATGAGATGGATCATCTTGCAAGGAGATTCAATAAGTTTTATCGAATGAAAAAGTTATTTAGACAATCAAAATACAAAGGACGGTATGATAATAAAGTACGGGGATAGAAAATGGAATGATAGCACAACTGATATAGTCTATTATGAGTGTAAATGAAAAGGTCATGTAAAGGCTGATTTACCCAAGCTTAAATTTAAGAATAAGTTTGAATACGATGAAAAAGGATATAAAAAGGATATGAAATCCACCCAGAGTGCCTTAGAAGATATCTCAATTTGATCTAACACTTCTGATAGTGACAAGTATAAACATGCAAATTTGTGTTTCATGACAGAAGCATTAAAGGTAACACCCAATTACCCAATACCTAATGATTATTATTCTACGAATAAAGGTGAATCAAACAATGAAGAAAATATGACTATGGATGAACTATTTGAATAATGTGGAATTATTGAAAATATTTTTAATGTATTCAAGGATAAATATAAACTATTGAAAATAAAACACGCATTAAATTCTAATTATAAATCAGATCTAGATATTGAGAAAGAAAAATATTCTTAGCTATTAAAAAAAATACTGACCTCAAATTATCAAATGATCAATTAAAAAGGTATTTGGAAAAATTTACTGCTGGTAGAGATACCTTGACTTGATTTCTAGGGAAAAAATTGCTCCAAAATGCACAACTTGTCTAGGGTATCAACTAGGATATAGAAGGATTATTAAAACTAAATTTGTTCCAAAATCTAGATAGTTCACAGCTAGTTCAAGTTCTGGACCATCTTTTGAAAAAAAATCTCTAAAGGGCCAAACAGAGTGTTTATGTCTCAAAATATATATGTTGATTATAGAAAACTTATGAGACAAGTATGGGTTCCCAAAGTTTTCCTTTCTAACCTCTCTGGACCTAAGAAAATCTAGGTACCAAAGTTACCTAGCACTTAATCTGTTTTGTAGGAAAATTGTCTGAAGAGTTCTAGTAAAACTCTATGGTACTTGGATAGTGGATGTTCAAGACAAATGACAGGAGAAAACTCATGTTTCAAAACCCTAATAAAATTTTATAGAGGGAATGTCACATTTTGTGATAATTCCAAATTTAAGATCATCGGCTTAGGCCAAAATGGTAACCCTAATACTATATTAATTTCAAAAGAACTTTTTTTATGGGTTAAAATACAATCTACTAAGCATCTATCAGTTGTGTTATGATGGATTTAATGTTTAATTTGAAAATAATTCATGTAATGTTTTTAATTCTAAAAATGATTTAATATTTACCTCTCTGAGAAATGAGAATGTATATGTTGTTGATATATATTTTTTAGTTAAGAAAAATGTTTCATGTTTAAATGTGTTTCATAAGAAATCTTGGTTGTGTCACAGAAGACTAGTACACTGCAATGTGAACTCACTTAGGAGACTGACTAGGAAAGGTTTGGTTAGAGACTTACCCAAATTGGAATTCCCTCTTAACAAAGTGTGTAATCCTTGTCAAAAGGGAAAAAAACACAAAGTTTCTTTCAAACCAAAGAAAGAATATTCTACTTATCAACCGCTTGAGTTGGTTCACATGGACCTGTTTGGACCATAAAGAGTTTCAAGTTTAAATGGGAAGCACTATGTTTATGTTCTTGTAGATTATTTTTCTAGGTACACTTGGGTATACTTTCTGGCTCAAAAAAGTGAAGCTTGTTCTTATTTTATCAAATACTCCAAGTCTGTAGAAAATCTTAGTGGACATAGAATTAATACATTGAGAAGTGATCATGGTTGTGAGTTTGAGAATCAAGACTTTGAATCTCTTTTCTCACAAAACGGATATACTCACAATTTCTCTGCTCCTAGAAAACCTCAACAGAATGGAGTTGTAGAAAGAAGAAATAGGAAACTTTAAGATATTTCTAGTACAATGATCAATGAATATGAACTAACTATCTATTTTTGGGATGAAGGTGTTAACACAGGTTGTTACACTATCAATGGAGTCTTTATTAGACCTGTTCTTAAGAAAACCCCTTATGAGCTTTGTAGCAATAGGTAGCCTAAGGTTAATTAATTTAGAGTTTTTTGGTTGTAAAGTCTTTATCTTTAACACTAATGATAATCTTGACAAATATGCTTCAGAAAGTGATGATGGAATTTTCCTAGGTTACTCAATATCTAGTAAAGCCTATAGAGTATTTAATAAGATAACCAAATATGTGAAAGAATTTGTTCATGTCAAATTTGATGATACTGATCCAAATGAACCCAAATCCACTCTTAAACATCTTGAGGAATATATGTCAATTCTGGACCTTAATGACAAATACAGTGAACCCTTAGTGAAAACAACCAGTTCTTGAAACTTTCCAGAATCTGCGCATGGTGAATCTGAACCTACGTATAATCATGAGGAGTCTATTTCAAATCTTTATAAAATTATAAGAACTCTAAAAAATAATCCTTTAGGTGTTTTAGTAGGTGATCTAAATAGAGGGACACAAACTAGAGCTTCTCTGAGAAACAAGGATGAACATCAAGCTTTTCTTTCACAGCTTAAACCTAAAAATATCAATGATGCAATCAATGATGATTTTTGGGTGATAGTTTTGTAAGAATAATTGAATCAGTCTGAAAGAAGAAAATATTGGGAATTAGTGGACAGACCTAAAGACACATTAACCATAGGCACTAAATGGGTGTTTAGAAATAAAGTTGATGAATCTGTAAATATAGTTAGAAACAAAGCTAAGTTAGTTGCACAAGGGTATAGTCAAGAGGAAGGAATATACTATGAGGAGACCTTTGCACCTATAGCTAGGTTATAGGCTATTTGGATACTACTTGATTATACAGCTCATCTGAATTTTAAACTTTGTCAAATTGATGTTAAAAGTGCTTTTCTAAATGGGTATATAGTTGAGGATTTGTTTGTTGAAGAACCCCTGGCTTTACATATCCCCATTTTTTAAATCATGTTTTTAAACTGTCCAAAGCCTTATATGGACTAAAAACTCTAAGAGATTGGTATGATAGACTTAGTTTCTTCCTTATTTCAAAAGGTTTTACTAAAGGAATAGTGCATCCTACTCTTTTTATTAAAATGATTTACAAAGATGTTTTAATAATACATATTTATGTAGATGATATAATTTTTGGATTCTCTTAAAACTCTATTTGTATTGATTTTTCAAAAATGATTCAAGATGAATTTGAAATGAGTCTAATGGGGGAATTAAAAAAAAATCTTGGATTTTAGATTTTTCAAAATAAAAATGGTATTATTTTAAATCAAAGTAAATATAATAAGGATATTTTGAAACATTTGGTTTGGATAGTAGTAAAGTTATTAATACACCTTTGAGTACCACTTGCAAGTTGGATGCTGATAAAAATGGTGAATCAGTGGATCAAACCAATTACAAAGGTATGATTGGGAGTCTACTCTATAAGGACCCGGCCTTAAACATTACTTAATATTGAATTAAATGAATAATTAAAATTGAGGATCTTTTCAGGTTTAGAGTTTTAGAGAATTAGGACATAACTATTACATCTCAAAGATTACAAGGTAGACACATGTACTCAGTCCCCATTTTTTTCACAAAATATAAACTCTTGAACAAAAGAGTCATGTCTAGTTCCATGTTTTAGACATCATGAAATTTCCTTGATCCCATCCTTGACCTTATTCCACTTTATATCCTATGGAGAAACATTTCAAAAACTCGGGATTAGCACAAAAAGCTCAGTAAGGGATATAAAAATACAGAGAGGAAACATTAGTCCACGTAGACATAAGAATAAATAAAAACACACTTTACCCAATGCATTAGAGAGCTATCTCAGGCTCACCCGTCCTTATTTTATCACGGAACCACCCAAATTCATAAACAATGCAAAAGAACCATAACGTAATCGTATCACATAAAACATGTATAAAAGAAACATAACATTTCCACATTTCAATCACAAGATATCAATACAACCCATTGATATAATCCAAACATTATCAAAACCATTTTCAATACCAAAATACATAAAAGAGTATATGGAATTTATTTTTTCCTTTTTTAAAAACATTACGGCTTATTAAGGAATCCAAAGAATAAATAATACTCACGGTGGAAGGTCATTGTCACCCATACGTAAAAAAAGAAACATACTTCTTGTGGTTTAGTAACTTCGTAGAGAAAATATTCCATTTGAATGCAATGAAAAGTCAAAAGGGTTTTATACACCGTATAAAATAAAGTCATGTATAAATCAAAGGAATCCTCAATAAAAGAAAATTGAGACGAAGTCCCTTAAAAAGACGGTATCATTAGGTTAAGGATAAATCAATTACATACTTATGTGTGAAAAATAATCATACACCCAATATAAGTGGATATTAAGTGTAAAACAACCAGATTCATTCACACATATTCATATAATGACATATTCAAGGAGTACTAGTTTAACCCAAAGAATTGAAATTGAGTTAAGAAGTTCCCTTGCAAAAATTTGACAGCCTAACGGCGTCACTTCAGAAAATGATTTGATGGGAGAGAAAATGGTATCTCATCACTTGGACATAAAATTTACATAAATAAGGATATAGAAGAACATATCCCAACATAATAAGGTGTAAATTAAAATACATAACAAAATAAGTCTTTTTTAAAAAGAGGACGGTGAAAGGTTCCCTTACCGACTTGGGTAACTTTCGAAACATACACCCCATGAAAGAAGGACTATACAACATTGATGAAAATACTCATAAACGGAATTATATTACACAAAGAGTAGAATAATGAGAAGTACATACACCACTCAATGAAAATAGTGGCAAATGTAGCATAAATATCACTAGAATAAAAGTGAGATGAATAATCCCTTACGAAAACTTGGCAGCCAAACGGCGCCACATAAAACTTCCAAAAATTGATTGACGAGATCAAATAGGGTATATCATAATATTAACATAAAATTGATAGAAATAGGAATATAAAAAACATCCCCCAACATAATAAGGAGGAGCTTAAATTAAGTTACAAAAAAATGAGTACTTAAAAAGAAAGAGAGAGGTAGGATCCCTTACCTCGTGTCCGACTTGACTCGACCATTCTTTAATCTCCTGAATAATAAACTTAAGTTAATTTATACTTTATTAAGAAACTTTTTAAAGTTCATTATTCCTTTTATACCACTTATTACCATGTTATGAACACTTTTTAATTATTTAAGTTAATAACGGTCGTTTTGTCGATCATTGGTACTTGAGTCAGAAATAAACTCTTTATAATTACAAGTTGTTCATGTGGTAAAATATCCATTATATACAGAATTATATTCATGATTTATATATCATATATATTATATATATCCACTATATACATGCATTTATAATATTACATAACATTTAGATGTAAGAAATGAAATGCATCGTTCATGGAGATAGTAAATCGTACGTACGCATAAACGCTACTTTCATTTCTATTTTGTATTTATTGGAATGAAATCATAATGATATAAAGGTATATTATAACTCCATTATAATATCATATGTAATATTATTAACTCCATCCTTTACACCTCCCACATAGTGCATTAACGAATCAAATCAATTTGAGGGGGCGGTAATCCGCACTTCTAAAAATGAAGATATCATGTTTACCCATAATGGAAACCATAAAGGTATGCCATAAATGAAAAATACAGAAGCTTAAGGAAAACATAAAAATATTATATATCATATATAAATATAGAGACATCTTAATGTCCACATTTTAATGTGTTAAATAAATATTGAACAATCATCGTTTTATGAGGTAGAAATTCTCTATCCATAGAAACAGTATGTTATTTAACCATTAGACATAGGTGTGTGTAAGTGTAGATAAAATCCTTATTATAACAAAATCCTAGTATATTTAAGATACTGGTGTTGTTAAAATAGAAAGGAATAAAAATATTTTAGGGGTTTGGAGAATCAAAATAAAACAAAAGAACATAAGAGAAGACATTACCTTTAAATCGGGTAATTCTTTTTGATTTGAGCCCAAAGGCTTCCTTGGAAAGGATTCTGCCCAAAGTGAGGCTTCTAGGATGAAGAGAGGGATATTGGGAGATTATTTTAGTAGAGTTTGGACGATCCAAATGTCTTTAGAAGTTTGATAGATGTGTAGGAAGTGGGGTCTTTTTATAAGGGAGAGGAGGGGCTCTTTTAGAAATCTTGAAATTATTATTTTATTATAAAATGAAACTCGGTTTCTAAAGCTCCAAAATTCATTAAAGTCGAAGATAAGGTGGTCTATGTTTGAAATAAAATCATCCAATAATAATTGGACAAGTGTTGGATATTATTTTAAATATTATCTTCTTATTTATTTAAATCATTCATTAATGACGTAAACACTGCATCATCATTGTGTCATAAATAATTTTATTTTATTTTTTGTATAAAAAAAATATAAAATTTACAATGTTGTAGGAAATATATTTAGATTTCTAATGAGTATTTATAGTCAAAAATATAACATATATAACCCCATGTAAAAATTGTTTTAGCAAAACAATACATGTTTGTGATATTTTTATTTTTACTTTAAAAAAATGGTATTAATGTCATTATCAACCCAAGTGGCTCTATGGGGTCCCACAAATTGACCCATGGTTTTTATTTTTCGTTCATGACTCAACCAATAAGGTTAGGACATGTTTCATGATATTTTTATATTTTTATAATATCATTTTTATCTTAAATTACACTAATTACCTCTAATCGCGGTTAACAAAACTCAAAAGTTACTATTCACCAAAAAATATTTTAATCCCATTGAACCACATTTTAAATCCTAATTACAACCATGTATGTCATATTTTTCAAATTAAAATCACATATGTGTTAAGGTTTCATTTAAACGAAAAATCAGTTTTTTAACTACCACTTAGTGGTTTCACTATTCAACAAAAATTGAACTTTTTCAGAAAAATATCAAAAATTCACCCTAAGCTATATTTGATATTAAAAATTCAAAAATGATGTCTATTTTAAAAAATTAAAAACATAAAAGTTGCATTAATTAATTTAATAATTAATTCCCGCTGTCAAATCAAATAGCGTGTTTTTAAGAAACAATATCTATTAAAAGATTGACACTAGTTTAAGTCCAATTTCAAAGTGAAATTAATTCCAATGACCACCATTGGATTAAATGGTAAAAATATATTCTAATTTCACTTTAAAACCAATTAAAAACATGATCTAATCATAAAAATAAATTAGATTAAAAAGAGGTTTTGAATTAAAAAACAACATTTTCACTAAAACTGATCTTTATCAGAAAAAAATAACAAAAATTTACACAAAGTAAATTTTGATGTCCAGATTATAAAGAAGGATTTTATTTTGTCATATATAAAATATAAAATCTTCATAATTATATTGAAAAAGGGTTCACCATCAAAAGGCGGTTAATCAACCTTTTAAAGAATATTAGAAGATTTATGCTTAAAATTGGATTCATTCGCATTTTAAGCCTCTAACATTTATTGGAAAAAAGTAAAAATATTTTACAAACATATATATTCATTTTTTAGTTAGTTCTATTCATTCCCGCCATTACAATGCCTAGGCATTAACTACCATTTAAAATAATATTATTTTATTATTAGAGTACAACGTAAGATTTTAGAGAAACTCATTGTTGCGTATTGGGTACGCCATCGAGCATAGCGTTCCCTTTAAATTAATATTAACATTTTATTCACAAATATGGATAAATATGAAAAAGTAATATTCTTTATTTACCTGGGATGTTACATCCTTCCCCCTTTTGGTAATTGCGTCCTCATAATTTTTAAAATTGGGCTTGGAAAATTCATTGAAAGCCCCACATCAGAAAAGGAGTAAATTAAACTGTCACTTTAAAAGAAATAAAGGGAATTACAAAGGTCACTTGAGTTAACCCATACTAGGATTCCATGTAGGAAAACATGGATATGGAAGAAAAAACAATGGGTCATGTTCTGAGGGAGAGTGATAGAAAACATGTTTAGGAGAAAGTTAACCACCAGAAAATCACAAACTGGTGATGGGTTAAACGGTATTTGATTCCCCAGTAGGAAAATTTAACAAGCAACATTTTGTTTTTAAGTTACTTTTCATTGAGGAATTTATTTATGACCCTAACTAAATCATAAGGAAACATACTTACTTGTTGTGTAGACTCTCATCTCCTACTAAATTTCTTACACAAATTCATATTTTCTCCAAAAGACGAGTATTTAGGATGACTTGCTCACATTAAGAGCGCTATAATCAACTTCTTGAGAATAACCTAATCCAAAAAAGAGAACTATACATTTCCCATGTCTTTAGACCTTATCCAAAACCAAAACCAAAAAGGTTAGTACAAGATTAGATAATCCCAAAACAGATAATTTTTTTTACAAAAAGAAAAACTACTCCTAATCTCCAAAATTTGTCAAACAGTACCCAAAGTTCAACAAAGACCATTCAATAAACATCTATCCATAAAATTCTTCAAAGTAAACAAAATTAATATTGAAACCCAAATCTCTAAAGGATTTAATCACATAGTATTCTGAGGTAAATATTAACATCTATCTCCAAATAAAATCAGCTTCTCTTAAAGTCTCGTATTGAAAAGAAATTAACCTAATCATATATCCTTCATGATAGGTCAATCATTTCCATAGATAACCCAAAATAAACTTACTCTTGATTAATAAAATCATATAAATAAAAAGAATTAGTCAAACCAACCAGGGACTTCACGTAGTCCTGTGGTAGGCAATAAAGACCAGTCGCACTTTGGTTGTGGGTTCGATTCCCGCAGCTTTGTCTGACGTGATGGGTTATCACACGTTCTACGTGTTGTCCTTTTTCCAAAACTACATAATTCTTAAATCATTACCCAAAACGAGATAAAATCTTAAAAAATAACCATAACATAATTTAACCTCAAGTTTATCTCATGTCGTTCATATTCCATCATAATATATAATAACCCATAATTACCTCAAAAGTAAGGATCATACAAACCCTAATGGTTACCTTTATAATTATTACCTGAACTTCCACATCGAGTTGGTTCTCTCGTACATGATGCATTAGAGAACTCACCAAGGTTCAAGTGGTTGATCATGACTTCTGATAGTTGGTTTAGAATAACCATGAGATTTCTCATTGAATCCCCCATTTCTTCAAGTCTCTTAATCAGAGAACCACCACAGTTTCCTTCAAACCAATTGTCACTTTGGTGCCTGCTAGATCTATCCATTTACTAAAACCAAAATGGTCAGTGTGAGTATATCAACAAAATCATCATGTACTAGAGAGGAGGATAAACACTAAGATATAATTATCCAAGTTATATCAAACTCATTCCAACTTTCATAAATAACAATGACTCTATCTAATATAATAACCATTGTGGCTATACACAACTTGTCACTTATGCTTAAGCGAAAATCTAACCTCTAAAGTTATATAACCCAAACATTGATACCAACTATAAGGCCTCGGGCTTAAACATTACTTAATATTGAATTAAATGAATAATTCACATTGAGGATCTTTTCAGGTTTAGAGTTATAGAGAATTAGGACGTAACTATTACATCACAAAGATTACAAGGTAGCCACATCTACACAATCTCCATTTTTTTCACAAAATATAAACTCTTGAACAAAATATTCATGTCTAGTTTCATGTTTTAGACATCAAGACATTTCCTTGATCTCATCCTTGACCGTATTCCACTTTAAGTCTTGTGGAGAAACATTTCAAAAACTTGGGATGAGCACAAAAAGCTCAGTAAGGGATATAAAAATACGAAGAGGAAACATTAGTCCACGTATACATAAGAAGCAATGAAAACACACTTTACTCATAAAACATAAGAAATTTAACATACCTCATAAAATCATAATATTTATGAATAACTAATAGAAATCATAAGAAATTGAGGTAACTTGAGGCATACATAACATACATACATTGTAGCTATCACAACTACATAGGGAGTCACATTTGGAATACCCATCACATTATATTCCCTAAATCTCTTAGGAGAAACATTAATGTTCACCTCTGTCATGTTACCCAATGCATTGGAGAGCTATCTCGGGCTCACCCGCCCTTAGTTTATCATGGAACCACCCGAATTCATAAACAATTCCCAAGAACCATAACATAATCATATCACATAAAACATGTATAAAGGAAACATAACATTTCCACATTTCAATCAAAAGATATCAATACAACACATTGATATAATCCAAACATTATCAAAACCATGTTAAATACCAAAATACATAAAAGAGTATATGGAATTTTTTTTTCCTTTTTCAAATACATTACGTCTTGTTAAGGAAGTCAAAGAATAAATAATACTCACGGCAGAAAGGTCGTTGTCACCGCGTACGTAAAAAAAAGAAACATACTTCTTGTGATTTAGTAAAACGCTTTGTAGAGAAAAGATTCTTTTTGAATGCAATGAAAATTCAAAATGGTTTTATACACTGTATAAAAAAAAGTCGTGTATAAATCAAAGTAATCCTCAATAAAAGGAGATTGAGACAAAGTCCCTTATAAAGACAATATCCTTAGGTTAAGGATAAATCAATTACATACTTATGTGTGAAAAATAATGATACGCAAAATATAAGTGGATATTGAGGGTAAAAAAACAAGATTCATTCACACATATTCATATAATAACATATTCAAGGAGTACTAGTTTAACCCAAAGTATTGAAATTGAGTTAAGAAGTTCCCTTGAAAAAATTCGACAGCCTAACGGTGTCACTTCGGAAAATTATTTGATGAGAGAGAAAATGGTATCTCATCACTTGGACATAAAATTTACATCAATAAGTATATAGAATAACATATTCCTACATAATAAGGTGTAAATTAAAATACATAACAAAATAAGTATTTTTTAAAAAGAGGAGGGTGAAAGGTTCCCTTACCGACTTGGGTAACTTTCGAAACGTACACCCAATGATAGAAGGACTACACAACATTGATGTAAATACTCATAAATGAAATTATATTACTCAAAGAGTAGAATAATGGTATGTACATACACCACTCAAAGTAAATAGTAGAAAATGTAGCATAAATCTCACAAGAATAAAAGTGAGATGAATAATCCCTTACGAAAACTCAGCAGTCTAACGGCGCCACATAAAACTTCCAAAAATGGATTGATGAGATCATATAGGGTCTCTCATAATATTAAAATAAAATGGAAAACAAGAGGAATATAAAATAACATCCCCCAACATAATAAAGAGGATCTTAAATTAAGTTACATAAAAAGGAGTACTTAAAAAGAAAGAGAGGGGTAGGATCCCTTACCTCGTGTCCGACTTGACTCGATCGTTCATTAATATCCTGAATAATAAACTTGAGTTAATTTATACTTGCTTAAGAACCTTTTTCAAGTTCATTATTCATTTTATATCAATTATTACCATGTTATGAACACTTTTTAATTATTTAAGTTAATAACGGTCGTTTTGTCGATCATTGGTACTTGAGTCAAAAATAAACTCCTTATAATTACAAGTTGTTCATGTGGTAAATTATCCATTATATACAGAATTATATTCATGATGTATATATCATATATATTATATATATCCAGTATATACATGCATTTATAATATTACATAACATTTAGAGGTAAGAAATGAAATGCACCGTTCATTGAGACGGTAAGCCGTACGTACGCATAAACGCTACTTTCATTTCTATTTCATATTTAATGGAATGAAATCATAATGATATAAAGGTATATTATAACTCCAGTGTAATATTATATGTAATATTATTAACTCTATCCTTTACACTTCCCACATATGGCATTAACGAATCAAATCACTTTGGGGGGCGGTAGTCCGCACTTCCTAAAATGAAGATATCGTGTTTACCCATAATGGAAACCATAAAGGTATGCCATAAATGAAAAATACAGAAGATTAAGGAAAACATAAAAATATTATATATCATATATAAATATAGTTACATCTTAATGTCCACCTTTGAATGTGTTAAAAGAATATTGAACAATCATCGTTTCGTGAGGCAGAAATTTGCCATCCACAGAAACAGTATGGTCTTTAACCATTAGACAAAGGTGTGTGTAAGTTTAGCTCGAATCCTTCTTATAAAAACAACCTAGTATATTTAAGATACTGGTTTTGTTACAAAATAAAGGAATAAAAAGAGTTTAAGGGGTTGGAGAAGCAAAATAAAACAAAAGAACATAAGAGAGGACATTACCTTTAAATCGGGTAACTCTTTTTGATTTGAGCCCAAATGCTTCCTTGGAAAGGATTATGCCCAAAGTGAGGCTTCTAGGATGAAGAGAGGGATATTGGGAGATTATTTTAATAGATTTTGGCTGATCCAAAGGGCTTTAGAAGTGTGAGAGATGGGTAGAAAGTGGGGTCTTTTTATAAGGGAGAGGAGGGGCTCTTTTGGAAATCTTGAAATTATTATTTTATTATAAAATGAAATTCGGTTTCTAAAGCTCCAAAATTCATTAAAGTCGAAGATAAGGTGGTCCATGTTCAAAATAAAATCATCCAATAATAATTGGACAAGTTTTGGATATTATTTTAAACATTATATTCTTATTTATTTAAATCATTCATTAATGATGCAAACACTGCATCATCATTGTGTCATAAATAATTTTATTTTTTTATGTCTAAAAAAAATATAAAAAAATTGCCATGATTTAGGAAATATTTGTATATTTATAATTAGTATTTATAGTCAAAAATATAACATATATAACCACATGTAAAAATTGTTTTAGTAAAACAATACATGTTTGTGATATTTTGTTTACTTTAAATAAAAGGTATTAATGTCATTATCACCCCAAGTGGCTCCATGGGGTCCCAAAAATTCACCCATGGTTTGAATTGGTCCGCCATGACTCAACCAATAAGGTCAGGACATGTGTCATGATATTTTTATATTTTTATAATATCATTTTTATCATAAATTACACTAATTACCTCTAATCGCGGTTAACAAAACTCAAAAGTTTCTATTCACCAAAAAAATATTTTAATCCCGTTGAACCAAATTTTAAATCCTAATGACAACCATGTATGTCGTATTTTTGAAATTAAAATCACAGATGTGGTAAAGTTTCATTTAAATGAAAAATCAGTTTTTTAACTACCACTTAGTGGTTTCACTATTCATCAAAAATTGAAGTTTTTCAGAAAAATATCCAAAATTCACCCTAAGATATATTTAATATTCCGAATTCAAATATGATGTATATTTTACAAAATTCAAAACATAAAAGTTGGATTAATTAATTTAATAATTAATTCCTGCTGTCAAAACAAATAGCGTGTTTTTAAGAAACAATATCTATTAAAAGATTGACACTAGTTTAAGTCCAATTTCAACATGAAATTAATTTTAATGACCACCATTGGATTAAATGGTAAAAATATATTCTAGTTTCACTTTAAAAACAATTAAAAAGATGATATAATCATATAAATAAATTATATTAAAAAGAGTTTTTGAATTAAAATAAAACATTTTCACTAAAACTGATCTTTATTGGAAAAAATAAAAAAAATTACACAAAGTAAATTTTGATGTCCAGATTCTAAATGAGGATTTTATTTTGTCAAATATAACATATAAAATCTTCAAAATTATATTTAAAAATGGTTCTCCATCAAAAGGCGGTTAATCGAACTTTTAATGAATATTAGAAGATTTATGCTTAAAATTGGATTCATTTGCATTTTAAGCCTCTAACATTTATTGGAAAAAAGTAAAAATATTTGGCAAAAATATATAATCATTTTGTAGTTAGTTCTGTTAATTCCCGCCATTACAATGTCTAGGCGTTAACTACCATTTAAAATAATATTATTGTATTATTAGAGTACAATATAAGATTTCAGAGAAACTCATTGTTGCGTATTTGGTACACCATCGAGCATAGCATTCCCTTTAAATTAATATTAACATTTTATTCACAAATATGGATAAATATGAAAAATTAATATTCTTTATTTACCTGGGATGTTACATACTCTATCTTACTACTAGCAGACCTGATATTATGTTTAGTGTATGCATGTGTTCTCATTTTCAATCCAATCCCAAAGAGTCTCACTTAAATGATGTTAAAAGGATTTTTAAATATCTTAAGTATACAATAAATTTAGGACTATTTTATCCAAGAGGGGATCCGTTAGATTTAATAAGTTATTTGGATGCTGACTTTGCTGGTTTCAAGTTAGATAGAAAAAGCACCTCTGAAACATGTCACATTTTAGGCAAGTCAATAGTATCATAGTGTAGTGAGAAATAGAATTTTATTA
Source organism: Viscum album (assembly GCA_963277665.1). Taxonomy (NCBI): domain Eukaryota; kingdom Viridiplantae; phylum Streptophyta; class Magnoliopsida; order Santalales; family Viscaceae; genus Viscum; species Viscum album. The sequence goes on along the minus strand of OY728159.1, from coordinate 1,138,687,570 downwards.
CATTATCTACTACCGAGGCTGAATATATAGCTGCTGGTAGTTGTTGTGCTCAAATTCTGTGGATGAAACACACTTTACAAGACTATGAATATCAATTCAAACATGTCTCTATAAACTATGATAACACAGGTGCTATTAACATTTCTAAAAATCCAGTATCTCATGCTAGGACAAACCATATTGATGTATGACATCATTTCTTGAGAGATCATTATCAAAGAGGTGATATCACTCTTGGATTCATTGGTATTGAACACCAATTGGCGGATATATTCATAAAGAATTTGAATTCTGAGAGGTTGAATTACATCAAACATGAGTTAGGTATGATAAACTGTTGACAATAGGGCCTCACCATTAAACCTTACCGATAGGACCTCACCGTTAGACCTTACTGATAGGACCTCACCGTTAGACCTTACTGATAGGACCTCGTCGTTAAACCTTACCGATAGGACCTCACCATTATACCTTACCGATAGGACCTCGCCATTATACCTTACCGATAGGACCTCACCATTATACCTTACCGATAGGACCTCACTATTAGACCTTACCGATAGGACCTCACCATTAGACCTTACTGATAGGACCTCACCGTTAGACCTTACCGATAGGACCTCACTGTTAGAAATCTTGAGTCTGGGATTTTTTGTTTTTGTGTTCTCAGCCAGAATCTGAAAATTTTTCTGTATATTACTTATTTATTATATCTATTTCATTTTTCGATCCCTAAATGATAATAATAAAACACAGATTACATTTCTATCTACATCAAACCCTCTCCCGAACCTTTTTCTCCCCAATCTCAGAACCTAAACCACTACTGAAATATTGACCCACTCTAGATTGATGGCAAGAGTCAAATGGTCATTGGTTTCTGATGAAGGATACACGCCCGATCTTAAGAGACTTAGATCTAAGTTGATTAATGGAATCCAGATAGTGGAAAGGGTGCTCAACCAGCATTTATCAAAGAGGGAAATAGTGGTTGAGAAAGAGTTAATTTCAGAGTGGTTGTTGTTGAGTCGTTCTTTAGTACTGAAGGCACTTAAATCTCAAGACTGGGTTGAGTGTTTTTCAAAAAATAATAGACCCTATTACCCGAATTTAGTGAAGGTATTTTATGATTATTTCATGTTTGAGCAGTCTTTGGATGATCACGGGATGACTTCCAGAGTAAATGGAGTAAGGTTGAGTTTCTCCTCTGCTAAATGGGCTGAATTTTTGAGAGTACCACATGAAGAGATTTTTGACTATTACTCAAAAGTGGTGACTCCCACTTCTGTTTTCTTCTTATATGAAGAATAATTAGCTTAATTGAAAGGGAATGGAATTCCTAGGAAATTCAATGCTTCTGAAATGGTAGGATAAGATAAGCTACTTTTCAAGTTTATCCAAAATGTTTTAAGTCCCAGGAGAGGGGACTTTACAAATTTAAAATATCAGGATGTTTTTCTCTTGTATCTATTAAAGAATGAACAAAAGATCAACTTATGTAGGATTTCTATTATTAAAGTAGAATATATGACCAATCCTAGTTCCAAATCCAATGCCCTATTTCATGATAAGTTGATATCTCTTATGTTGAAAGTGAATGGAGTTGTTTTTAGATAATAAAGAAACTGTTATTGTGAAAGATAACCATTACATCCCCAAAGTAATTTTCAAGCTGATGATGATCAACTAGAATCCATGGATTAGGAGATGGTAGAATTATGAGGCTAAGGTTTGTGAATATTTTAACCCTGTGACTCATCCCACTAGGCCTAAGAATAAGAGAGACCGTGGTCTTAAGCCTGGTGAAGTAGAGCCTTCTTATTCAGATGAAGAAGAAAAGGCTACAGTTGTGCAAGAAAGAGAGAATTCTCCTATAGATGATAGGAGTGATCCTAACATTCCCTCAAATCCTCGTGTTAATACTGTATCCTTTGGTGATCCTATCCCACAAAATAGATTTCCTAGAAGGGAGACTTTACTAAGGTACAATGATGAAGAAACCAGTGATAAAGAAGGGGATGAAATTTTCTTAAGAGACATTAAAAATACCTCAGATGAGGATGAGGACTCTAAATCAAGTCATGATTACTTTGAAACAGTTACTACTAAAATTGAAGAGGAATGTTTAAGTATCAGTCCTTTAATAGGACATATAGAAAGGGTAGAAAGTAGAGATGAAGAAGTTGTTGATTCAGTAGAAGCTAGACTTGTTTTGGAAGTTATTGAAGATTATGTGGAGGAAGTGGAAGTGGACCTTCTTGTTAATGAAGTTTCTCAAGGAGTTATAGCATAGATGGATATGGTTAATCAAGAGAATTATCCAAGAGAGGGGGAGTAACCTATTGCTACAGGATCAATTTCTATTGATCATGAGATAGAGGACTGGACAGAAGATCCTGGATTTGTGGTTTTAGGCCTTGATAATGGATATTCTGAAGATGACCACCCTTTAAGAATCCCTCCAATTCCTACTATCTCATAAACTACCATTGTGCAGCTAGTGGTTCTATTGCCTTGAGACTATGTAAAGAAGGATGAATTGGATTCTTTGAAATCATACCTAAAGAGGCATATTGATGAGAAAATCACTGAGATAGTGAGAAAAATAGCTCACAATCAAGGACTCATGACATCTGCAATGGAAAGGATAATCTATACCTCTCACTTAGTTGTGTTACATGAGGTCAGGGAATATCAAAATCAGGTAAGAACTTTGGCAGTGCCTATGGATTCAGTGAAATAGTCTATTTCCAGCATAGATGCATATATGGCTTCAAGAGCTCGGGTGGACAGAGACCTTAGATAAGTCAAAAGTGTGGTTCAGCAAATGGTCACAGTGTTTGATGATTTTAAGAAGTCTCTAGAAACACATGTGAAAGGCCATGATGATGATGTAAAAAGGCTGATTAGTGGGATAACCAAATCATTTAAAGAGACTGTGACTTTATCTATGGTACCTATGGGTGGATCTGCTTCTTCTTCAACCTCTCCTCTTTTTGACATTAAATCCTTCAGGACCGTTGTTAGAGAAGAAGTGGAAAATTTATCTGGTGCTAGTACCTCATACTCTCAGGTCATTTCCATTACCAGCAAAATTAATAACCTTGTGGGAAATTATTTTAGGGAATCTGGTCAAGATCAGAAGGCCATCAAGGATCAAGTTGAATTTTATTACAAAAGGGTATACACTAAGCATCAGATGGATGGCCACTTCAAGTTTCTGTTGGAGAACTTGAGGATTCCCCCTATCACTCCTACATTTAAGGTTCAAGTGAGCAATCTTCGAGAGATGACTCTTTCTTTGGAGAAATTTATGGACAATAAGGATGATTTCATCTCTGCTATGTACAGAGGAGGTAGTATTATTATGGACTTCGGAAATCTTCTCTTGCCTTTCCTTCATGTGGACTTCACTCCCATCATTGTTCCTCCAGCCTTGCCCTCTATCTCAGGTGCCTCAAGATCTTCCAGTGTTGAACTAATGATGACTCTTTTACAGGCCATGAGAAACATGACCCCCACCATTCCTCATAGATCTACTCACTACAGGTCTTCTGACGCTTCTGTTGCAGCTCCTCCTATACTATTAACTGCCATCCATCGGCCTATGCATCCACCTTCAGAACCTGCATCCTCATTTTCCAAAGCCAAAGCTTCAATGGACATATCTGATGTGTATTGAGTGTGGACTGTCATAGTTGATAGGGATTGGTGTATTTATTTTTTTATATTTTACTACTGTTTTATTAATACAAACACTCTCTTTTCACTATTTTTGTAATGTATTCTTTTTGTTAATCACAAAGGGGGAGAAAATATTCAAATTTGAATTCTCTCAGTTACCCAAAGGGGTGAGGTGTTTAGAGTTTGAGTTATCCATCTTCAATTTTTATATGTTTTGTCTTCACATTAATTCTGTCACATCACTGATGAAATTAGCAGATGTGTTTAACATTGATTCAAAACTCTTACACCTAAAGATTCAATGACATAATTTGTGATTATTAAAAGGGGAGATTTTGTTGGACTCACTCGTTTTGATAATCCCAAATCATGTTTTGATAATCCCAAATAATGTTTTGATAATCCCAAATCATGTTTTTCTTTATGTGATAATTATGTTTCTCTTACAAGATAATCATTTATGTGAAAATCATTCTTTTCTCAAAGTAATACTTATGTGTTGTTAATCTCACTATTCTCATTTTAAGATTAGATTGTAGTATTTATCTAAATACAAAGGTCAGTGATACAATCTCATCGATACAAAGTTCATCGATACAAAGGTCACAAATACAAAGGTCACTGATACAAGGTCACTGATACAAAGGTCACCAATACAAAGGTCACTGATACAAAGGTCACCGATACAAAGTCACCGATATAAAGGTCACTGATACAAAGGCCACCGACATAAGGTCACCGATACGAAGGTCACCGAAGCAAGCCTACTGTTGATTGTAACTGATGGAAGGTTACAGTTGGAGGTTGCCGATGTGCACCTGCTGTTGAAGCCTATCGATGTGAAGGATACCATTACCAGTCTACTGATACCCTTACTTTGTCAAATTTTTGATATTTTTATAACGGTCATATTTTACTAATTTGAATGATTCTGACTTAATTAATGCTCATTTTAGACATATTAGGAGACTATATCTTGACGGTATGAGGTATGACAAATATTTCATGTGATGAATGTACTCCTATTGTCGGACCTCAAATATGAAATAGAATACCAAGGAATAATGATATATATAGAGGCATAGAGAAAAAAACATTGAAGAATAGAAGTCTAGAAGTAAAATGCACAAAAAATAAATTACTAAAGAAAAAGGAAGAACCATTCGAGAACCTCACTGTGAACCCTAAGAACTTCAAGAAGATCATTTTGGGAAAACAACTTGAGGCTGCCTTCTATGTCTCATAAACATTCAATCAACTCAAGAAGCAGAAGACTCGATTTCTGAAAGCTAGAACCTAGTTTTGTGACACTCTTTTTTAAAGAAAAGTTTCAGAGAAAGACTCTAACATCAAATTATCCACTCTGAGGAGTCAATATTTGAACTACTAGCACATAGAGCTTTCTAAACTCAAGATTATTATATTAAGATCTATTGTGTTCCTTTATTTTGCATCTGTGAGAAGTGTGTATGTCTGTCTGTTTCACACACTGTCTCATGTTCTTGAACTGGAGGATACTGAATATCCTCACATCAAACTTCACTTACTTTTTTGTTACCCACATATAACTATGGAAGAGACCGTGTGTGGTCTATGATGTTTGTTTTTTCCACGAAGAACTGTGGAAGAGGGTGTAAACCCTGGACAGTTTGTGAAAATTGTTGTAAAGCCTGATACAGGCTGTATATAAAGTTTATTACTAATACAAACTGCTTGGTGGTAGTTTATCACCATGTGGAGAGGATTAAGTTTCATCTTTAGTCTGAACCTCTTATTTTACTTCACTGTGCACTATATTTTGTTATACTCTATTTTATGTGTTTTTCCACTCCTTATATTTTCGAAAACATAAAACTATTTTGCATTTTCTTTGATAGTTAATTTTGGTTAGTGTCTGTATATGTTGAATTTGGTGAACTTGTTTAAAATGTAGAATATGTGTTTTTACACCAATTCAACTAGGGAATAATCACCCGTTGAGAAACCTGTTGACTAACTAAACATTTACATCTCTACTTCCTTAATTAACTAGGTCGTTTTAAAATTGGGGGAACCTTTAAAAATAAGGTTTTTAACAGAAATTTTAAGTAGAAACTCAATTCACCCCCTCTTGAGATTCCACTTCGACTAACACATATTTAATTGAGGTGGTTTTAATTTTTTGGACATGTGTGGATTTTTTATTTTGGTTTAAAGAAAAAAGAATTTTTTCGTTGACTTATCAAATGGGAAAAATATAACATTGAAACATCATTTATAATAGGCTTTGAAGCACATATTTATGGTATATGTAGTTTTGTAAATTCATTATTGATCAGTCATGTTTTTGCATTTTCAATTTCTTATTTGGAGTCTAGTCATTATAAATATCAGGAAAGTGCATACTTATAGTATTTTTCATTTTGTAAATACACTATTGATTTGTCATGTTTTTTAATTTGAAATTTATTATTTGGAGATTTAATCCATATTAGCTAAGATACTATTTATTTGAGGGTGATGTTCAAATATAACTATCCCTATGGAATTCTATTGGTTGGGCACATGGAATGCAGGTGCTGATAGGCATTTGGAGAGGAGGCCTCTAATGATGGACACTGGTACATTTTATTTTTTTACAAACTGAAATACTTTTTTAATAATGGTCATTTTGGTTTTTAGAAACATTTAAATTTAGTCAGTTCATATTTCTTTTTGTTATTTTGGTTTTGGTTGCTAAAGTAGTAGGGTCAGTTATTAAAATAATCATTGGTTTTTTATTTCAGTGTTTAAAAATTATGAATAGATTTGACCAAAATAATTGTTTACTCACCCCTACAAACATAATGGATATATCTAATTTGGGTTTAATGTTCATCTCTTTTGATTTATTTTTCAAAATATTTACAACATAGATGCAATAAAAAGACATTTTTACACCTTTCATACTAGAATGAATCAATACCAAAAATAATGTCAAATCATCTTATGATTTAACAAAGTCTTCTTTTCAAAAAAAATGTATGTTCATATAAATCATATTAAAAATACTATAGGCCTAAAATCCCCATATTCATAGTATAATTCATGTGTCTACCATGTCTTGTTATCTCCATCTGGCTTGGAAAACATGAAACTTAGGGCAAGTTTTCTTTAATCTCCCAACTCTAGTTAGTAACACCATTTTTCATTTATCCTAGTTGAAATGTAAAACTGTACTAACTGAATGCTTTCAGATATTATAACTATTGAATTGTGGACTTGTATCGTGACTTCAGTTTTCTAGAATCAGCAACCTCCATCTTATTGAGTCATGGATTCAATTTTTAATAGATTATTTATACTTATAACATGTTTCGGTATCTGATATTTTGTTTGTATTTGAGTTTTAATTAATCTCTAGATATTTTAAGGCCTCAGTATTTATATACTATATGCTTCATAGATTTTTCTCTATAAGTCATGAGATCTATATTTTCATAAGCCCGTTTGGTATATAGTAATATCTTACCTGAACTGAGGCCTCACCGCACGTATGCTTTATTCACTAACTGTGGTTTTTATGTACTTTACGCTGCATTCTGTTCTCCAACTACAGTATTTGTGGTTTCTTCTTTAGTATTTGTTTGTGCTATAAGGCCTGAACTGAGTTTTTTATATACTGCAGGCTGCATGTTTTTCTCCATATTCTTGATTCATGGCTTTTGATCTCTTTTTTAATATGTGGCATTCTCTTTTTAGTTCTCTTTTTTATTGATATTTTTCTTGTAAAAATTTTGAACATATGTTTGTTTGGTATGTGTTTGGTATGTAGGATGTTTTATGAAATAGGTAAAAAGGAAATGAGATTATTAATTATGTTTGACTTGAATATTCAATTTCTTTATTTGTTGTGCTATTTTATTTTTAAACATTTTTACCCCTTTAGATCTTTTTGATTCCAGTGTTAGATTGGAGATGAACTATTTTCATACACAAATGAAAGAAAGTGGATGTGTGCATGAGTGGAGATTATTAGGTGTGTCCAACCACCAGTGTGAACTAGGACAACGATGATTGATGGTTAAGAGAAATAGATTGTGGAAAAGTTCAAGAGCTAACTCACTGGACAATCCCTAGTGTTGTAGTTGGCATGTAGTGCTATAGATGACTAGTTAGTTGGATCTGACTCATTGGCTGGTCCCTGGCGTGGAGTGCTAGAGTTGACTCGCAGGCTGGAGCTGGCTTGGAGGGTTGGAGATGACTCGCTGGCTGTTCCCTGGTCTATAGTGCTGGAGCTAACTTGTTGGTTGGTCCCTAGTGGTATAGCAGGCTCACTGTCATCACATGGATGTGGGGGTGGATCTTGTTGGAGTAGATTCTGTTGAGGATCAGTGTTTTTTGTTTTAAATTTTATTATTAATATAATAATTTTTTTTAACATGTGTGAAAATCATCTTCTATTTAATAATTTGATAAATTAATAATATAATATAAAATATTATTATAAAAAAAATTATAATTTTTATTCAAATGTAATTTATAAACAAATATTATATGTTGATAATATTATTACCAACAGAAAAATTGGTCATCAGAACCTGTTGTTAAAAACTTTAACAACATGTATATTATCTATTGGTATTATTATAATTGTAATAGAATTATTTTATTTGTTTCATAAACATTTAGCGACATTGTTTTTACCGACAGTTTAGTGACATGGACATATATGTTGGTAAAACATTTTACCCATAGAAAATAAACTTTTACCAACCGATATTCCCCTATTGGAAAAAGTGAAATATATTGTAGTGTTGCATCCTGAACTACATTCATGATATATATTCACTAAGATCACATCATATAGAATCAACTAATTTGTTTTGAAAACCATTTATTCATTTACAAGAAAATCCAACATGCCCAATCATATCTAATTTACCAATTCTTCAATCTCCCATTAACACCACACGAATATTAAAACATCTTGGTCTCAATAATCTCCTCCTTTGGATTTCATTTTCAATAAAGGAACATAAATCACTATGAAACTCTTAACCCATTTTAATGGATCACCATTCAATAACTCTAATATGGCATGAGCAAGCTCAATGTAGGAAACAAGAACATGGAATAATAAAAATCATGTTGTTTATAAATAGTGATCTATAAGAATATTTCTCTATACACAAACTTCATTAATACATCAACAATTATTTCAAACCTTCAGACCTATAAGTTCCCTAAAATAACATACAATAAATTATTAAACATATTGAAATCACAGCTTAATTCTTTTAAGAACTCCCCCAAAATATATACTCTCTATAAAAAGTTAAAAAACATATCAATAGATAGATGGTGATGGCATTTTATACCTCTTTGAAAACATATAAAGTCATGAAGATAGAGGGGACATCTTCAACATACCTTATCCCAGTAGAGAATGAGGTGTAACTCTAAACTTTAACCTCAAATTATAAAATTATTCTTTTGATAGTGTCTTGGTAAAAACATAAACTATTTTCTCTTGTGTAGAAAAAAATTCCATTTTTAACTCACTCTTCTTAATTATATATTTGATGAATTGATATTTTATATTAAAGTTCTCACACATTGAATACTAAATATAATTATTTTAAATATTAATTTTACTTTTATTATCGCATCCCAATATTAATGTAAACTTCTCTATTAACTTCAAATATTCAAGTTGAGTCTTTATTCATATATGTTGTGTTGATGCATGATTTGTATCCACATATTTAGTCTCATAAGTTCTTAGTGTAACTAAAATTTTCTTACTCAAGTTTCAATAAATACACTATTTTTCATTAAATAAGAATCTACTAGATGCACACCACCTATCATCAACACATCATGCCCAATATGTATCTAAATAACCAAATAGATCAAGATTCCCTTTGTTATCATATTTCAAGTCAAAAAAAATTCCCTTTGATATATTTAATTATTCTCTTTCTAAAAATAAAATGGGAATCTTTTAGGGAATTTTTATATCATTCATATAGTGTAATAGAATACACAATATTTGGTCTTGAATCTGATAAGAAAATAAAACTTCAAATTATATTTTGAAATTCCCTTAGATCAACTTTCTTTCCCTATTCATCTTTTGATAACTTTTTCCCTCCTAAAATTGGCATAGAAATAGGCTTTAAATATTCTATACCAAAATAACAACATTTTATTAGTATATTTCTCTTGAGATATAAAAATATAATCCCTTTTTTAGAAATTTTTAATCTAAGAATGTATTTTATCTCACCAAGCATTGAAATTTAAAAAAGATTATTCATTTCACTAAAAATGTCTTCACAAATTCTTTCACCACTTACAACAAAGATGATATCATCTATATAAAATTTAATAATAAGGAATTACTCTTTATCAAATTTGATGTATAGATTGATGTTAACTCTCCCTTTTTTGGAATTCAACTTCCTCATACAGGTGTTAATCCTAGAAAACTAAGCTCTTGGGGATTGTTTTATACCATAAAGAAACTTATTTATCCCAAAAACACAATTCTCTTCTTCATCAAGAAAAAAACATATGGTTTTTCAATATCTAATTCCTCTTCCAATTCATTTTTGAGGAAGGATGACTTGAAATACATTTAAAATACTTCGCAATGCCTTTTTGTTGCAATAGAAAGAAAAACTATTATGGTTTCAGGCCATGAAACCAATAAAAATTTCTCATCAAAGGAAAATCCTTTAACTTGGGAATATAATGTATACATCAATATTTCTTTATATCTCAAAAATTCACATTTTTCAGTCATCTTGTTTTGGAACACCCACTTTTTTCAAATAATAATATTTTCTTTGGTCTTGGGTACCAAATCCCAAGTATTATTCCTTAACAATATAATCCAGCACATCATTCATTTCATCAAAAGACTCTTGATGTTTATTTTATTCTTCCATGTATTTTGGATAAACTTGAGATAAAAATTAGATATGAGAGTTTTCCCTCAAATTTCTTCTTGTTTGAATATGTTCCGATGATTTTCAGTGATATTTTGGACTTGTACTTTGTTTCACTACCTAGACTGATGACAAAAATATTATTCTTTATAACTTGAATTTTTGGAATCAAATTATTCTTCTATAACCTCTTCATTATTCTCAAAAAAATTTCAAGCTTGAAATTGTTATTTGAAAAGAAAATTTTCATCACCATCACTTTTGAAACATGTTATTTCATGTGAGTTCAATTTATTTAAGTGTTCCATCACTTTCACATCAAAAGAATCAATAATATTTCCAATATATGGATTTGTACTCTTCAGGAGGTGTTACCCCTTATTCTAGAGTTTTCTAAATCTATCTATTCATTATTTCCTTCTCCTTTCAAATTTTTTGGAGAAGGTTCATTGTTGGGTTCATTCTTCATATCCCCATTGAAAGATCGGGATGGGGCCTGTCCACAAATCCATGTTGAATTCTTCTCTCATTCCCACTTACTCGTGATTTCATGCATATTCTTCATTGGGTTTCCATTATATCCTAGTTATACAACCCTTATTTGATTCATTTCCCTCTATTATTATAGAGATGGCGGTGGTGACACAATTGTTTTTTCGATCAGCGATCGACCCCAGTTGTTTTCATATCTAGTTTCTTCCCAGATCTAGGGGCCTTTTTTATTCCAACTATTGAGGCAATATTCATGGTGGAGGAACCCAAGTGGTCTCGATATCCTATATTCATGTGGGAGATAGTTTTTGTCGAATCTTTTTTGGTTTGATGTGGAAAGTTTGAAGGAAAATAGAAAGCAGTTTGTGTGGATGTCTGGGTATGGGATAAAGAATCTAGCGGTGCTTCCATGATTTGAATCCTCATTAGTTTGTTTTATTATATTTACCTTCTTATTTTTAGGTTCAGGGTTTTTTATTTTTATTGGATATTCAAGACCATATTATAGTGATCTTTGGTCTACATTGGTTAGGACTATTTGTTTGTTGGGAAGTAGAATTCGTTTGGGGATTGGGAATTTTTCTCATTATATTTGACAGGTGGCACAGCTTCTGATAGGAGATTCTAGGTGGGCATACTTGAAAGAGGGATGGGTGATTTGACACCCATAATTCAACCATCATTCCTCAATAATGGATGGATGGTCAGCCTAACATGGGATTTTAAATATAGTTTTTTGTTGGTTTTTAATTGTATCAGGTTAATAGAGTAGTAGATTCCTCATATGTATTATCAGGTGGGCAGATCAAAATAGATATGACTATACTAGTACCTATCATCCATCCCTCCTGTCACATGCTATTGTGGGTTTGAGGGGTTCTCTTCCATGTTTTTTTGGACCATAATGATGAAACTTCTTCGTAGGGGAGTCAATACCTTACCATTGATTGATTTCACTGTTGCATTGTCTGGATGGGGGTGGTGAGATTTCTTATAGTTCTTATATTGACATCTTCTTTCCTTTTTTCATTTGGGACTTTCCAAGTTATGACCTTGAGGCCCTATTTTTTATTTTCATTTTTCTGACTTTATTTGTGTATGGTTTCCCTCTTGATCCAATTCTCAAAAGTGGTTTCCCACTCTTTTTTTAATTAAGGGGGATTTACCCTTAAACCATTTCAAAAAAAAACATCCCTATCACTTTTTTGTAACAATTTTATCTTCTTAAATTGGGTGTATTACCATGGGAGATACCATCAACACCTCTTCTTTTAAATTTTCCAAGATTTTCAATTTTAAATTTGATAATATAGTGGCTTTCAAACACTCTCAAATATTTCAAAATTCAATATTTACTATAATACATACCATATGTTTACATATCAAAAAATCTCTAAAGAAAATGATTTTGGATTTTAAATTCCACTCTAATACCTTGACTCTAGAAATAATGAGATGTTTCATGCTCTAATAACATGGTTTGATCCATCCCCATAAGGATTATATTATTTTATTCTGCAACACTATTTTTTATGGTGTGTATAGTTCACTAAATTCATGAAAAAAATCCATTATTTTCAGGATAAGCTTAAAACATTCCATTGGTAAACTCGCCACCATTATTTGTTCGAATATTCTTTATAGAGTAACCGTAATTTTCTTCCACTTATCAGAAAAATTTTAAACAACTTCAATGCTTTTAATTTATGTTTTATAAAATAATTCATGTAATGTGAGTAAAACAATCAATAAAGTAAATAAAAAATTCATATTTATTAGTTCATTGTTTCCTCATAGGCTTGTAAATGTAATAGTGAATAACCTCTAATGGATGAGTAGTTTGTATTTCTGCCTTCTTAAGAAAAGTAATAACAATATTTACCATTGGATAAGTAGAAAAAATCTAGTTTTTTATTTTCAACTTATGAACATCACAAACATTGTCTCCAAAAAGAATATTATGCATGTTCATTTTTCCAAGATGGCCAACTCCTCAATTCCATAGTTGACTTTCTTCTTTCATGCTTAAATAACAAGAAATTGCATCATCACAAATCTAAAACAAATTGAATATTGTTCTATACCCTCTTACCAAGATACATACATCTTTAAATCTATTCAAAACACCCATATTTTTGGAAAATCACTCATATTTTTTTCATTAAATATCTAAAACACACTAAGAATATTTTGTTTTAATTCTCTATTTTCTTTAAATTTACTAAGAATTTCACTAGTGAATTCTTCATTATTCACTTCACTTTTTCATCAACATATCTTAACATCTCCATTTAATCTTCCTCATCACTACTATCACTGATTTCAAATTTAGATAAGAAATTTACCCTTTTGAATATTGATAATTCATTCTTCTTACCTTAATAATAAACCCTTGATTTTTCAAACTATGATGATGTCCTTTTATAGACATTACTTGATACTTCTTCTTCATCATCACAAACATCATCTTCTTTTAACATGGGAAAATTTTCAGAAAATCATATGAAAACTCCATACCCAAATCATTTAATTTTAACTTTACCAATAAACCTTTCTTTACCTCTTCTTGAATTTCTATAGATTATATATATCATCCTATCAAACTTATAAATCAAATCATAATCAGAATAAGAATAAACCATATCTTCTTCATCAACATTTTTTTATGATTATCCTTATTTAAAGACTTAAAATATATTTATTTTTTATCCTTACACTTATTATTGATAACACATTCTTTCCTCATCTCATAAGAAATAAAAAAATGTGAAAATTACCTATAGTAAGTGATTTTTTATCCTTGTCTTAAAGAGAAGGAACTTTATCATAAAACTTATCTGGTGAGATACAAAGTACCTTCTCAAACACTATAGTATCTTCCAATTTATCACCATAACTTCATATTGTGCTAATAACCTCATTAACTCTTTTGAATAATTCATATATAGTTTTATCTTCTTACACTTTCAGATCATCATATTTCAATCTCTAAATATATATCTTATCATTCTTCAACTTCTTATTTACTTTATAGATATTAACATTTTTATCCCATATATCTTTATATATCATGATACCTATCACTTAGAGAAATTAGTTTTTATATTATGATGAATGTAAATCTTTCCTAGAATAACCATCATTCACAATATACCTTTTATCTTCTATTGTTAAAGAAAAATCATCAAAATGAGATGGAAACCCAATAGTTTTAGCCTCAATAACTTCAAAAATGATTGATATAAGATAAGGAAACATCATTTCCTTCTATATATGAAAAAAAAAATTCCATAAAAGGTGTGAATCAACTTTTTATTCATGGAATTATGATTTTCTATAACAAACACTATAAATTCAAAATCAAGAACTTTGAGAAGATGTAAAATTCTTCTCAAACATCAAATATAAAATCACCAATGACGAAAACCTTACTCTCATACCACTTGAAAACTTACCTTTTGGATCAACAAGAAATCACTATGAGTGGTTTGAATCAATGATTCAAAATCTTTTATGTTTTCATGGTGAAACAACCCTCAAAACTGGTTAAGTGCATCTTGATATTTTTCAACACATTCCTACAATAGAGGGAAAACAAAATTATAAGATTCACCTCCAAAAATAAGAATTTTACTCCTTGGTGTGATATATATTTTTCAAAGATCATGTAATACACTAGTTTTAACATGTAGGTACAATGATCAGGTTTTATCATTGAACTCGTATTGTAACAAGTCAACCAACTATGATAGTGTCCTGTATTTAAAAAATACTACATAATTTTAAGTAATTACAAAAATATATCCTTATAACCATATAATTTAATTGTTGATGTAGTTCTATGATTCTTATTTTGAAACCTGTAGAAACATAGTTATGATCTATTTACTTTATGCCAATATGAACAATAGTTTCTTCTTCTTATTCTATACTTCTTTCTCTGTATAGACATCCTCACACTATTCTTTTGTTATATTCCAATACCTTTTTCATATCACAATATATCTTTATTTTACTAGTTTTAATTTTAAATTTAAATTCAAATTTAAACTACCAACTTCTTGTTTAAACTCAGCATTTGGATATTTCTCCCAATAGATCATGATAATCCAATTCAAATTGGTATTTATTTAAGACTGAAATAACTAGCACAATCATTAGATAAATTCAAGTCAAAAAACTAATTCAAATATTCCTATAAAGATACTTATATGGAATAGAAAAGTGGATTATGGTAAATCTTCATGGTTTTTAACAATATTTCCTATAACTTTCAGGCTTGATGTGGAATGGTTAAGGGGTTTTAGTGTAGATGAAATATATGCGCCTTATCCCGTTGAGCTATGGTGTGGACACCCCCAAAACTCTATAACCCTGAAAAAAATATTCTAGAAAATAGTATACATTGTGGTGACCATGGTTGTCTATTATTCATAACTACATAATTGTCATAGGAGCTGCGATATGTGGGTATCTTATTTCCCAGAACCACCAAATTTCAGCACTAGAGCCCTATAGCATGGTCTCCACGCTATGGGATAGAAGTCCTATATTTTCCAGTAGCATAGATAAATATCCATATCATAATTTACGAATGGTATCTTTGATTACGGTATAGTTTAAACCTATATATTGTAGTACAAGATCCTGAGGAATGGATCACTTAACTTCTCTACTACTCCATAATCAATATTTCTTGCTTTATTAACTACATCAAGTATATATAAAAATAAAAACAAATCACAGAACATTATCTGATTTATATTGAATATAATTTATGTATTGACAAAAAAATAAACCCAATCATATCCAATTTACCAATTTTTAAATCTTCTATAAACAAATTAGTAATCTTAAAAAAAATATTCAGATCAAATCCTCTTTGATATTTATTTCAAATATTTTATTTTTAGAAGCTCTATATGCACTTAAAAATGTAAAAACTTTCTACGAATATCAAATTTACTCAATTAGAGGTTAAATAAAAACGTTAAAGGATATTGAAAATTATTTAAAAAACAATAAAAATTCATGGGTAACAAATAAATAAGATAAAGGGGGATTGGGAAGAAAGACTAAGATTTTTTATGATGAAAATAACTCCCTCAACATGAAGTGTTTTGAGTTAGAGGGGAGATAGAAGAATAAATAATCAACATAAGATGGAAGTTCCCAATTTACTAGAAAAGATGTATTTCTACACAAGTTTACATTATGATTCATGACTCAAAGAAAACTCGTTTTTTTGGAAAGAAGAGCATGAGAACTTTCACTTATGAAATGGAAAAATTCCTTAAGAAGAAGGTATCTTATAACCCATAAAAAATTTATACTATTGTTGGTTCAATTTATAGTATTGGGTTAAAAGAAAATATTGGGAAAGTATGGATGGTAAAAAATAAATATCAACACATCACATCAAGGGTGGGTGAGAAAATATGTATAAAGAGCTACTCGCCAATATTTATCCAAAATAGAGATGGTTTTACAGAAAAATAGAAAGGTTCACAACCTATTAAATATGAAAAATCTATACCATAAATTAATAGAATAAGATTCATAGTTTATTATTGGTGTTTTTATAAGTTTGGACACAACGATATGGAATGTTAGAAGAATATGAAAATTCATGAAAATAATAGACACACACAAGAAAATGGGAGAAAAGATGAAGTGAGAAGAAAACCTGCTGATCAAAAGAAAAACTAAAAAAGGAAAGAAATGTGAGTTTTCATTAAGGAGTAAATAAAAAAATTATTGAATAAAAACTTCCAAGAATGAAATGAAATAATAAAATATTTTAGTTAATTGTAACTAAAATGTGGATATTTTTTTATGTGAAAGGAGTATGAAGTTAGTACATACATCCAAAAAATTGACATGGAATCTAAGACAATTAGATAATTTAAATGTAAAATAAAATCACTTGAGGCTTAATGTACTCAAATTACTATAATGTAAAAGGATATTTCACACAAAGGAAAGGATGGTATAGGGAGAAAATTATATCCTATATTGAGTTCAAGTGCTCAGTTTTAATTTTATTTCTAAGAAACCTAGAGATCCCTCATTATTCCCTATTACTTATGTGTTTGGAAATAACATACATAGAATTAAAGGATTGTTTGAGGATATCACTACTAGTAAGCTTGAATATATTTTCTTTTATATATTTTACTAACTTCCATGAAATGAAAGAAAATAGTTCAAACTATAAGGGGGAGAAACTTTGAGAAGAATCTATTATTATACTAAATTCCACTAAATATTGAGATTTTAGATAGATTTAAAACCTAATGTTTTATTAATTCCAATAACACTCTACTATAAAGATCTTAATAATATTAATCATATTCATTAAGAAGGGTTGTTTGTTTGACAACAAGACGAGACAAAGGGGGACTTATTCTTTCTCACCCGAACATTATAATGTGCTTGTTAAATTGTGTCCAGGATAAAGTATTTATTATATTATCATCCCCTATCTTGAGAATTGAGAATATTTGAGAATGATATCACAAGAATGGTTGTGTATCGATATCATATAAAACCTTAGTTCTTCTCTCTTTTTTCTACACCGGGTTTACTCACAAAGACTTATAGTAGACTAAATAAAGGTTATTTTCTAGGTGTACTGTCATTCTCTCAAAAAAAGACGAAGATTATGATTGTACCTTAAAAAGAAAATAAAGATTTGAGAATACCCTCACATTGAACTTTTAATTTTATTATTAATAATGGTGGATGATAGAATCAATCCAAGCACACACATTAATATTAAGGATTGGTATTTCCAAATAAATTTAAATCTGGAGATTATTATGCCCAATTAAGTATTGGATTTGTTTTAAATGATGTAATATTAATTTTTTTATGATACTTGGAGGATTATAATAGATTCATGAATGCATTGGATTTCATTCTAGATAATAAATTCATGTAAGTATATAAGATGATTGAGCTATTGTCATGATCTATAACAATGAAACTCTAAGGCTATGAGATAAAATAGATTCGATAAATATTTTTAAAAAGTTAAAGAGATTGAGATAAAATAGTATATCTCATAAAAATAAAAATAAATCTGTCATTCACCCCTCCCCCTATAAGTGATTCATCTATCACAGGAACTACATGATTTAAGAGGTACGAATGGATTCAATTCATAGAAGGTAATGGCGGTAATATAGTCATCATAAAGGGATATATATTCATTGGAAATATGCTAATTAAATATACACATATCCAAAATTTATAATAAATTTGTCTAATTTTAGTAACAAATTTAAATAATATATTTAAGAAATAATAAATAAAGATACAAAAAATATGATATTTAATTAAAATGTATAATTAAAAAAATATTTTTATGAATTAAAATATTATTATAAAATGATAGGAAAAAATTAAAAGAAATATTTTTATATAAATATATTGTTAAAATTAAAGGATTATAATTTAAATAATTAAATTTATTTTGATTAAGATCAATTTATATAAAAATGATTCAAAGAACTATTTTCATAAAAGTGTTGTGTATTTTTATCTTAAAGGAATTAGTCAAAAAATAGTTATTTTAATTAAATTTATTATTAATATATATAAGGAAACAAATTAAAAATAATTCAATGGTTATTAAAATAAAATTAATAAGAATAAATTCATTTTGAGCAAAAAAAAATTTCTAAAAATTATTTTTATTTATTAAGTGCAGTTATATTAAAATTAATTTTCATAAACTATAAAATTGAGCTTAATAAAATTTTATCAATGTCTTTAATAAAAATATAAAACCATTTTTATAAGCCCATTTTCATTTTTAATATAAAAATAATTTACCAAAGTAAATACAATTTACCACAGTAAAATAATAATTTTTGAAAAAATAATTTTTATAAACACTGTGTAATTTCTAAATAAATTAAATTTATTTATTTTTATTAATATAATGTTATGATTTAATATTTAAATAGATATATTAAAACTCATTTAATTTTTAATTAATAGGAAATAATAATAATAAATAATTAATATATAAAGAGACATTTTTCTACAAAAATAGTTTTTTATTTATATCTTATGTTTTAATTTAAATGTTATTTTAATCATATTTATAATTTTAATTATATTAAATTAAGTCTAGATCCATAATAAAAACAAAAAAAATTGGTAGGAATAGGAATATTATATTTTCAATTAAAAATAATTACCAAGGTAAATATTTAATCAAGGATAATAAAGGTAAAAGTGGGTAACTTAAAGTGGCTTGAATACTATTATGTTTACATGACACATAGGTATTATATAATAAATTTTTTAGGTTAAAATTTATACCCACATGTCTTACTAACATTTAATTACCTAAATCTCGTGATATTCCATCTTCACCCCTCACCAACCATTCATTTCCATGGAAAAGTTCCTCTTTTAACCCATAAAAAAAAGTTCACATCCACCGATATCAAGAAACACTTTACATTAAAATTACTCTTGAAATAATACTAAAATTACCATTAAAATAATCCTATTATATTTTTTCATCCCCTGTATACAAGAAAGTATCCCAAATCTTCCATTTCAAATTATCCTTCCAGAGAATATCCAAACTCAACACATGAGTATTATCTGCTCTCTAACATTTTTTCTCATTTTTCTCATCCACCCTCCTCAAAAAATCTCTAAAAATAAAAATATGATTACATATTTATCATTAATATTATGAAATTTTATTATATTAATGGTAATACCATTATATATCTCCCCCATATCCATTCGAAAAATAAAAATGTTACTCCTGTTACGTGCGGATTACTTCCTCCATGAACAACATATTTCATTTTTCTTCTCCACCATTCATGCATCTTTATAAAAATGGTTTTAATAAATAAATATTATATTTATTACATGATTAATATTTTTCAAATATAAAATATATATTCTATTAGAAATATTGAAAATATATGATTGTTGTAAATTTGACTGCCCAAAACATTCATATCAAAAGGAAAAATGATTTCTTCATTGTACGAAATAGATACTTATCAGTTATATTCATATTATAACACATCCTAATAATACTTTATCACATTAATATACCCCAAATAATATAATTTTATATATGTAATAATAATATTATAACTAAATCACTTTATGGTTATACTTATTCATTAATTATAACATGTTCTTGTTTAGATCGGTTTAACTAAATACGTGGAAGATACCATAAATTTATATCATAGATAATTATGTAAAATTTATTAAAGGTAATATTATAGATTAATTATTAAATAATGTTTACTTATATAAATTTAATATTAATATTAAAACTCTTTTTTAATATACCACCTTTTGTTCATCAAAAATTTCTGAAACAAGCTCACTATTAATTTCATCATCATTAATTATAAATAAAAATCTAATGTAATGAAATTATAAATAAATAAAAAAATATGGTAATATATTCTAGTAACTTAAATAAACTATTTATATTTAAATTGGTCTCAATAAATAGGTATTTATATCTACATTTCAAAGTGAGTGGGAAACTACCAAAATCCCAAACATTTGATAAAGAAGATAAACAATAACCAACTAAGAAACATATAATGAATGATTATAATTAAAGGTAAAAATGGTAATATATAAGAATAATGTATTGAAATGATTTATTAATATAGTTATATTAATTATATATTAGTTAAAATTTCTTTCATGGAAGTCTATAGTAAATATAAGGGTTTTTGTTAACTTAGTTTGTGTTCATTAAGATGTGATCGTTCTTATTACATTTTATTATTATAAGTTGGGAGTATTATACCATATAATTTAATTATATTTTAATAAATCTCATGTTTATAGGTATTTAAATTTATTTCTCTTGAACTCCTTCTTGAATGTTGTTACATTAACTATTCTTCTTTAATAGATTTTTTTCTTCATAAAAAGATGGATTTGTTAAGAATAATTCACATCCTTTTTTATAGATATTTCTATTATATGATAATATTATTTTATTCCATAAATATTTTACTTTACAATTTTTAATTGAAAATATTTAATATCTCTTTTGATCTTCATACCTCTCATTTCCACTTTTCAAAAGTAATTTTTACCATTCTTTTTACAATTTGTGCTACAATAAAGGGGTTTTTAAAATGTTGGAAAAGTTTTTTTATTTCATGATTAGTTATACTATATAACACTAAAAATTTACTTTGTATAACTTTTATTACTTTTTCATGTTTTATTTTTTGATATATCTTTGTAAATAATTTTTGATAAATTCTTCATGTCAACTTATCAATAATGATCTTTTTGAATGTGACTTGTAACCTTATCTCTTTGCGATGATGTTACAAACTATTTTTTAAATACTATTTTTTATATTTCACTTCCAATTTCATTTTGAAATCTAAAATATATATCTCATAGGAGATATTTTTTATAAATCACCCTCTAAATAACTTTTTCAAATACATTTTTTTTGTGATTGAATTTTTTGTATCAATCGATCTAATTCATGAAGACGTTTTATGTCATGTCATTTGAAAATGTTATGAAATGCATCTTATTTCATTGAATTTTTAATGATATGATATATTATTGATTTCATATGGCACACATATATATGTATGTTGATGTTCAGGTCCCTATATCTCTCTCTAATGCATTGGTTAAGGTAAAACATCTCATGTGATAAAAATAACTCATGGGTTTGTGATGTCTAAGCCACTAATGGGTCATACATTTTTGATACCTAGGACACTAATAGAATATAGCTTTGTGAAACATAAACAACTATTGTGATATATAATTTTTACTCCTAAGAAATTATTTGATGTGATGTAGGATTGATATTCCCAATACATCGTGTAATGAGTTCTTAAGCTTATGTTTGTTCCATAGTTACTTATCCTGCTATATTTCCATGTTTTCTAAATTTCTATTTTATATTACTATGTTATACACCATGACTCATAATAACTGTCTCGTGTTTCTTTACTCTTATTTCATGGTATGAGTTTTATAATTTTGGATTACATGTCCTTTTATTATGTCTTATGGATATCTCTTATTGTTCTCTGTTCTTTTTATCATATATTTCTCTCATGGTCGTGTTTTCTTGTAGTCTTATTATATAACCCTAGATGACATGTTGATAATTTTTTCCTTAATATTAATTTTATCTCTCCCAATATTATTTTTCACATTACCTAGGTTATAAATATAATAAAACATATGATATGTTTATAAGACAGTATAGTATGGTGAAATTATGGTAAAATGTTCACAATTATGAAAAATAAAAAAAATGTAGCTAATATCCAAAGACACTAAACCTTATACTCTTATCATTGTAAGATTATTTATGATATAAAATGTTCAAGTTATGAAAAAAAATGTGAAATATATGAAAGTTTATCTTAGTTCGTCTCACATGGTATCAAATCCAAAAATTAAATTATTTATTTTTAACACCGGATCTAGGGTGTGGTTATAGGTAATTTCAGTAGGCATTCAAGAAGATTTTATTTATTTTTATAGATAAGTTTAGTAATTTTGAGGGATTAATACTAGAGAACATTATTAAAAACCCTATATATTATCCAAAATTCAATAGAACATCATAAAATTTTAATAAAAATATATTGTATGGTTTACTAGAAATAACATAACTCTCTGGATACAAACAAGTGGATGTAGTCTCTATTAAATATGTGGTTTTGGGTAAAACCCCTAAAAAAGGTTGGTTGGGTATTAACTCGGTCTTCACTCAGTGAAAAACAAGTGACCCTAATGGAATACTTATTTTAACACTCCCAAAATATATTCTTTTGTGATCCACATGCTCTTTATAAATCATTGTGGAAGATTTAAATGGAATTTGATGATGTGATACATAATTACTATGTTAGATGATCTAATGGGAATATTATTATAGATTACCTAGATTTAAACCTATAGACTCATAAGTTGGGATACACATGAAATTTTTGAGTTAAATTTTCTAAGTTCATAGTCTTCATTTTCATACATTTATTAATTATCTCCAACTTTAACTTTACATTATATAAACTAATGGCGATAAACTAGAAGAATCAAGTTAATATGGTTGTGATAAACAATGAAAATATTTTACTAAAAAAACCAGATGAGAAAATATATATAGTGAGTTATATTGTGGTTATTCCTAACCATCTATCTCGAGTCATGATTAACCATTTGAACCTAGCTAAATTTCCAAGAACAAAAATTTAGAGAAAAATGGAGTTTAATGGAAGTTCAAGTGATAAATACCATAGAGAAAAGGATATTCAATTTCCTATATGTTAAGAATGTTTAAATAATCACCCAATGTATCAAATGAATTGTAATATGTTTTATTTATGTTAATGGGGGTTATTATGAAGATAAATATCAAGGAAAAATAAAGAGTTTTGTAAAAATGATGGTGTAAAATAATGTCCTTCCAAAAGTGAAACTAATAGTTCGATTTTTAAATTTAAGGAGATTGGGAATTATGTATATCAATTATCTCAACCAAGGGATTATAAGGATAATATGTTTTAGACAAACCCAAGACTAATAGAACAAATAAGGACTTATGGATACCGCTTGGGTTGATTGTGATAATTAAGGTACACTTATACTCCACTCTGGTGTTATGAAAGTCCAATTGAATTCTGGTTCTAGACACTTAGGTATATCTAA
This sequence comes from Viscum album, assembly GCA_963277665.1. NCBI lineage: Eukaryota > Viridiplantae > Streptophyta > Magnoliopsida > Santalales > Viscaceae > Viscum > Viscum album. The sequence goes on along the minus strand of OY728159.1, from coordinate 1,138,663,769 downwards.
GAAGTTGTATATGAGCATCAGATCACCGCCTAAATGATTTGATAATGAATTTTCATAATAAAATTGAAGTTATATGATTATTTTATCTCAAGTTTATGTTTTTTAGAATTTAATTCGTTAAAATATTATAATTCTTCCTTCAGTTATTATTTTAGAAATATATTGGATATCACCACATAGACTCTATATTAACAATAAAAGTAGAGAACTCATAATTTTTATTCTGAATTAACCTATGGGTATCAATCAATTGAAGAATAACTATGAACTCTCTAGGAAAATTATTTACATTATATGCATTTTAATACCCAATAATTTAGCTCTAATTATTAGAGATAAACTCAATATTGGAGATGTGTCTATTAAGAGGTAAAATATTTGTTTCATAGTCTTTACTAGTCTTTCCAATGTTAGTAAGGTTTATATCTCACTATAAATTATATCATGACTTGTGTTTATATTATGGATAACCTTGGATATTTTTATTAGTAAGAGGTAATTAAAATTATTAGGATTCAATTTATTTAAGGGGGAGATAATGTAACACATTGATATTTGGTGTGGTTTTTTTTAAAATAAATATAATTTTTAGTAGAATTCTTCACATGAAATGCCAACCTAAAAAAAATTGTAACAAATTTAATTATAATAAAATGATACAAATAAATTTCATGAAACCATGTATTATATACCATGTTTGATTAAATCATTTAAAATTTCATAAATGAAGATGGAATAATAAATGGAAAATAATAATATCTTAAAAACTAGGAAATCCCCTGGATTATCATCACCCTTGAGAATTACCATTAATGAAACAAAATTTACAATGATAAAGAATATAATCAAAGTAGAAATAATGTTATAGAATCTAAAATAAAATGGTATTTGAAGTGTGATTTAAGAGTTAAGAATGGAATGAATTTATAAGAGGTAGTTGGGGTAATATAGTCATTATAAGGGCTATATAGTCATTGAAAATATGGTCCTTGGAAATATTGTTCTTGGAGATATAGAAATTTTATATATATGTATCTAATAGGTAAAATGTTCTTTTGTATTATTATTAACAAATTTAAGTAATTTATTTTATAAATAATAAATAACAAAATGGAAAATATAATTTATAATTAAAATATTTTTATATGTTAAAATGTTATTATAAAATGATAGGATAAAATTACAAAAAAAAATATATATTTACATTAACAGATTGATAAAATTAAATGATTAAAATATAAATAATTAGTTCAATTTGGTTTTAGATTACTTAATATAAAAATGATATTTTCAAATAACTATTTTTCTAAAAGTGTTGTGTATTTTTATATTAATAAAAATAAAAAAACTAAATAAATATTTTAAAAATATATATATTATCAATATATGTATGGAAATAAATTAACAATCATATAATGTATATTACTTGGCATTTAATAAGTATAAATTCATTTTGGGTTAAAAATAAATTTTTTTATAAAGATTTTTTATGCATTATATACTCTTATATTAAAATTAGTTTTTATCTACTATAGAAATTGAGTCAAATACAATAGTTTAAATATTTTTAATCAACATATAAATTTTTTTTATATTATCATTTTCATTTTTAACATAAATATAAGTTACCAATGTAAATATTAGTTACCATAGTAAAACAATTATTTTTCAAGGAATTATTTTATAAATATTGTGTAACTTTTAAATTAATTAAATTGACCTCTTTTTATGAATCTAATATGATTTTTAAATTATTAAAATAATAAATTAACAATCATTTAATTTTTAATTGATATGAAATAATAAATAAAATACTTAATTTAAATTCATGTGTTTTTTATCAAAATGGTTTTTTTAACAATATCTTATATTTTTTAAAGTTAATTTTATAATATTTATAAATTGAATTTGATTAAATTTTTTCTAAATTAAGAATCATCACATACTAATTTGGTAATAACATTTATCTTAGTAAAAAATTAATTATCATGAAAAATATTTAATCAAGTTTAATATGGTTGAAAGGGGAAACTTAAAGTCACATTAATTTTGTTAATTTTACATGAAACAAAAACATTTTATAGGTTTTAAAGTAAAACCCACATGTTTCTCCAACCTTTACTCACATAAATCACCTAAAACCCATTTTATTCCATCTTTACTACACATATACTATTCATTTCTATGAAAATAAAATCTCTCTTTTTCATCTATAAAATGAGCCCACTTCTATCCACATCAAGACACACTTCAAATTTGAATTCCAATTTAAAATATTCACATTTTATATCTATTAGAATACCCTTACACATTTTTAATACCATGGATACAATAAAGTTCCCTAAATTCTCTATTTCTAAATAATACATCAAGAAAATGTCCAAACTCTTAACATGAGTATTATCCACTCCCTAATTTTCTCTTCTCTATTTTTCTCATCTAACCACCTCCAAACCTTTTCCAACAATAAAAATATGATGAAATAAGAATCATTAATATAATAAAATGATGATATATTAATAGTAAAATCATTATTTATCTGCATCCCATCCATTCAAAAAATTATAACATCACTCATGTTACGTGTGGACTACCGCCTCCTTGATTGATGTATTTTTTTCATAAAATTTTTTATTGAATGCTTTTAAAAATGGGTTTGATGAATAAATAAAATAATAATGATATTTTTAATATTATATAAATAAAAATTATACATTTTATTTATAATATTAATAATAATTTATTATTTAAAATTTAATAATATAAAATGATCGTACTAAGAGGGTAAATGATTTCTTCATTTTAAGTAATAGCTTCATATAAATTATCTTCATCTTATACATCTTAAAAATTATAATTTATCACATTAATAAAAAATAAATATGGTTATTATACTTCTTTAATTATGATATTATAATTAAATCACTTTGTAGTCATACTTATCTATTAATAATAGTGTGTTCTTTTTTAGGTCAGTTTAACCACCTACATGGATGATGGTGTAAATTTATATCATGGATGACTATTGAAAACTAATTATGGGTAATATTTTTATATAAATGATTAAATAATGGTTATATTTTGGTTCATTAATGTTAATTTTAATTTTTAAACTCGTTATTAATATATCACCTTTTGTTTATTAAAAATTACTGAAACAATCTCATCACTGATTTAATCTTTATAAATCATAAATAAAAATCTCATGGAATTAAATTAGTACTTTATAAATAATTATGGTGCATATATTACATTAAATTAAAAAATATATAAATGATGAACAAGGTATCAAATAATAGATATCGGTATTGGCATTAAAAAGCGGTTGTGAAACTATCAAAATCACTAACATCTGATGATTATGATAAACAATAACCAAAAAATAAATATATAATTAATGATTTTAATTAAAGGGTAAAAATGTTAAAAGGTAATAATAATGTTATATAATAATTTATTAATATATTTATTTTAATTATATAGGTGGTTAATGTGCTTTCGTAGAATTTAAGAGTAAAGTTAAAGGTTTTTGTTGACTCGATTTCCATACACTAAGCTATGATCATTCATATTGAACTTTATTATTATATGTTTGGATCCTTATACCTTATGATTTATTTATATTTTACTTCATATCATGTTTTTTAATTTAAATATATTTCTCATGAACTCATTTTTAAGGTTCTTACATAAATTCTTATTCTTTTATGGATTTAGTTTTTATAAAAATATGGCATTATTAAGAATAATCATAATCCTTTATAATGTCTATTTCTCTTCCATTTCAATATTACTTATTTCAAAAATAATAATTTCCAATTTTGAAATCAAAATATTTAATATCTCTTTTGATTTTCATACCTCTATTTAGATCTTTTCAAAAGTAATTTTTACCATCATTTTTATGATATGAGTTTCAATAAAGGTATTTTTAAAATTTTAAAAAGGTTTTTTTCCCTTTCCAAATAATTTATTTTGTCTTTAACTAAAAATTTACAATATGTAACCTATATGAATTTTTCAAGGATGATTTATTGAGATTTATACCTAAATAATTTTTTAAAATTTATTCATGTCAACATCGAAAAAATGATCATTTTGAAAGTGATTCATAAATTTATCTCCTTATAATGATATTGAGAAATGTTTTATTAATACTCTTTTTGTATTTTAATTCTATTTTCATCTTTATCTCCAAAATATATATCACATATGGAGTTATGTTTTATGAATAACCCTCTAAATTACTTTGTGAAATACTTCATTTTGGTGATTGAATTTTTGGAATCAACAAAACTTATTCTTGAATTAATTTTATATTATACCATTTAAAAATTTTATGAAACTCCTTTTTATTCCATTGGTTTTTTCATGATATGTTATATGACTAATTTAATATGGAAAACGTATTTATGAACTTTTTTGGGTGGGTTCCTATATCACCATCCAATGCATTGATTAAGGTTATACATCTCATGAGATAAAAAACTAGTAGTGGGTTTGTAATGCTTAAGCCACTAATGGTCTATAGGTTTGTGATATCTAAGAAACTAAGGGGACATAGGTTTGTGTTGCATAAGCCATTAATGTGTTATTGATTTTTTATTCCTAGGAAACTACTTAATGGACCACAGGATTTCAATTCACGATCCATCCTTTAATGTGTTCTCATACTTATATTTCTTCCATGATTTCTTGTTATGTTAAATTTCTATATTTTTTACACATTTATATGTTATATATGTTGGAGTTAATGGCCTCGAACCAACTACATTGTAATTTATGATAAACTTGGATTCATGGATTTGAATATTAATAAATACCTTATAACATCTTGATTGTTATTCAGCCTGAAAATACATGTGATAATGTCTTAAAAATAGTTGTTGCACTAAAGGATCATAGCGGATCCCTACTATGATGAGAACCCGGAAGTTCCATAACACTATTCTTGAATATATGTTATATGGCTAGATGATTTTATTTTAGGGACACAAATAATATAGGCCATTAGTGGTAAGGACTCATAAAACATTGAGGCACCATCTCATGGTGTGCACCCCTGGTAATATGCAGGATGATATTATGAGAAGGAGACCAACCGGTAGGAAATCCACATTTCATAGTGTCATTGGATGTTCCTATCTATGGTTGTGTGTATTAATCCTTATACTTTAAGAGTATTATTGATGGGTATTACATCTCTTGAACTTAGATGTATTGACAAAAACAATGATGACACACTGTTCACAACGAGGTAGCATATGCTGGGCATGTCACAAGTAATATTGCATTAACAAATAATGAAAGAAAGGATTTGTCCCTTCTATTCCATAACAGAAGTTGATATCACATGTCCTTTGATGGAATTGATATAGACTAAATAAATCTATGTCCATGGTGAGGAATGGGAAAGTTATATTCCAGGAAGTCAAAAAAATAATAATCTAGCACATGGGTTTATAGCACTAGAATGCAACTTGCTTGATTGGAGATATCGAGATAAAGGGCTTACATTACATGGTAATCATTCATAGGAGATGACGCATCATTGTGGCATTAGATTCTTTCTCTAGGGGTTCCTTGGAATGTTTCTAGATTATAACCTTAGAATTTAGGCAGGATCTGACTAATTCCATAGAGAAAGAGTCCTAGAGGGTCACATAGTAAGTTTATCCAAGTATCTCAGTTAAATATTAATTTAATAAGTTGAATAAATATTATTCCCGATTATAGTTTAATAATTACTCAAGGATGCATAGTCTCATTTATTTCAACACTGGTTATTCTAGATACTATATTGTGGGTGAAATAATATATTTATTAGTGAGTAATGCAGTGATATTTATTTAAGAAATATATAGTTATTATTCAAGGTTTAATTAATATGGTGGATGAAATAAAGAAAATAGAAAAACAAAAATACATTCCATGTATATTAACATACATAACGTGTATTTTTTCTAGGAATTTGTGAGAAATAATATTATTTATTTAATTAAATAATATTATATTTAATTAGTTGGGTGAAAGTAAAGTAATAATAATAGTCAAATGTTATTATTAGATATGGGGTCTTACTAAGAATTAAATGAAATGAATAAATGTCTTTGGGAAATTATTTCATTATTTTATTATTATAAGTAATATAAATCCCAATTAAATTATTCTCATTAAGTTATCCATTCTATATTGTTGTGCACAACGAATCTGGAGAAATCTCTCAATCAAAGATAGAATTCATTTCCTCCAAGAATGCTCTCAAGTTACGAAAGAGATCCTCCTCCACTGGATCAAGCAGAGCGATTTAGAAGCGTATCTCAAGGTGATTGAAGGAAGACATTACAAGCAAAGGATCTTCCATTCTAGCACTCATATATTCCTTCGGCGACATCTAGAGATACACGGAGAACTTGTGGATCACCAATAAAGGAAGACTCACTTGGATTTTATGACGCAATGACGGATCACATTGGATCATCATTGAAAACATCAATAGAGATATAATTCAATCAAGGTAATTCTTGACTTTTAATTAAATTAATTATAAGAAACATATGATGATCCTCTCTATGGTTTTATTAATTCCATATTTCCTTTTTGTTCTTTGTTCTATTCTAAAGATTCATGGTTTTATCATCATGACAGATCTCGAATTGATTATTGTTAATGGTAAAATTAAAGTTGGGTACACCCATACATGCACTTCTACTGCGCTCGGAAACTACAACTGGTATCAGAGTGGTCATATCGTGGATTATAATTATTTATTTTTTCATTGATGATTTAAACATTTACTAATTTAGTTGTATTAATTAAAGTTACTCGTTCCTTAAATATTAATCTTAAGATATGTTTATCCTCTTTATTTTCTTGTTCCCATTACATAAACGATATATTTTCTTTTAATTTTGATTAAAATAAAATAAAGGATCTAATCTAGAGGTTCCAACGGTTCTTGGTCATACAACAACAAAACACATGGTGTGTATTCGAAGTACACTCCGTGTATTCAAGGTTCAATGCATCAGGACTGGTCCGCCAAACCAAGTCGTTTCATTGGAATTTTTCTAAGTCTTAATGACTTCGTGTGTTAACAAGGAATAGGTGGAACATGGTTTCTATATTACACACCATGTAACCCACTGGACATGGAATGTAGTCCCTTTAGGTTAGGGTTGGATCGTGTACCCCATACACAGCTTGCTCGATTGGAGACCGTGTAACATGGATATTACATGGTATGTGGCCCACTGGACACGCCGTGTACTCTGAAGATTAGTTAAGTACATCTACTTGCCTTATTCCTGGGTGTGTACTTTGTACAGATAGTGAACAACAATACATTCCATATAGTAGGAACTACACGTTTTGTACTCATCCAAATTATTCATATTTATTAAAATTTATTATCATATTATGCAAACCCTTGAGACGTGTACCATAGTTCGAGGGTAACTCCAGGGCACAACATGTGATAGGTGTTTTATATATATGTGTTTAATTTAACACATGTGTATTGTTCATTTCTACTCATTGGGTAGTTATGAATGGGAATTCACTGGGTTTCTTCTAAGGTATAGGTTACATACAAAGATAATTTTAAATGAATTTATTTGTTTAAAATTATAATGGATGATAATCTCAAGGAAATTCAGAAAATGGTTTAAGATAAAAGAATTGATTGATTAAAAATAATAATTAATTGATCCCCATGTGATTTATCTTAAACAAGAACAATTAAATAATTGAATGCTTGTTTTATTAATGTGTAAATATCATTGCATGTATGGATGACCATGAGCTAGACCAGGACCTTTATATGTGGATGGTTACATTTAAGTTATTTATAAAAATTAAAATTGTTGCCCTATGAGCCTTCTCCTCATTAATATGTATAGCCTTAATGCCAAAGATTTCTTTTATGTAAAACCCCATTTTACCCCTAACATGACTATGAGATAAAATAATATGTAATGGATGGAGCTCCCAAGCTAGTGGAGGTGGATCAAGTTAGGAGACAAGGAGAAACCAAGTCAAGGAGATACAAAGGTGTATAGGTGGAAAGTAGTAAACAGGAACCCAAAAGGTTCACGGTGTTTTTCCCCTTGGTATTGGGTTAGTTTATCAACTACTAGATACACTAACCAATAAAACAAGCTCGTTATCAAACCATTTATTTTATTTTTTCCAGTTTCATGGTTTATTTATTATGGGTGTTTTTTCATGACCACACAATTAATGAATTAAACAAGCATGCAAGATGGAACTAAAATAAGACCATATTATGTGTAAATATTATCTTAGACATGTTTAATCACATAAGTGTATCCCACTTAATATTAACAAGAATTTAATAAATATAATAAAATAAAAATTTATGTATAATGATAAAATCCCTCAATGAAATATTAAGTCTGTATATCCTTCCATAATCTTGGTTAGAATCTAACCATAGTTCAAAGTGCTTGACCAACCCCAATTTGGGGGCGTTCAATTATCGAGGAATTATAATTCGAGGTTTTGGGTTTACATGAATTGTTTCACATCAAAGGTTGACTACCACAACAGGACTTGGTGTGACCAATAGGCAAAGGTTGAGAAAATCCAAAATATAAGGATTTCTGGATTGGGCAGTCCACTCAATGGATTAAGGAGATCTGAATTAATGCAGTTGGAATCTATAACGCCTACCTAAAACCATTAAAGTTTCTTTACCAACCCAAGTTAGGGTAATGCAAAGGGAAATATGGATCCTTGACACAAGAATATTCAGGAAACGTAATATTCCAAAGTCGATGGTGGGGGATATTAGATGTAGATAAAATAGTGGGAGACTAATAAGTATTAATTTCTTCATTTGTCTTGGTTTTATCATCATAAAGTAATAAAAAATTTCTCATCTTAATTTGTATAAATAGAAAGAAAAAATACTTTAAACATATCATTGTAAACCATACTCATGAAGGAAAACCTTCTCCCTAGCACCAATTTCTAGGAGTTTCAGAGGCATTTACACGTCATCCTTTGCCACGAGAGGGAATTGTTTGTGATAGAGGATCTTGTTCCAGATGTACTTGGATACAAGTCCAGTGATGGGGAAATATCTCTCTATATGAAACATTTGGATGATATCATTGATTTATAATGTTACATGCTATCTACCATGTCTAATGAGCTACTAAAGAAACATGAAAACAAGGATGTGGGTAGCATGATAACTCACATTAGGGATATCTATCAAGAGAAGGTGAGAAAAGAGAGATATGAGATCTCCAATGCTTTTTTCACAACTAATGGTGGATATTCTGTGATAGCTGGACCTCATATAGTTAAGCTTATTGTCTACATAGAATGCCTAGACATCTTAGGGATTATGTTTCCAGATGAGTTGTGTACATATCTCATCCTATCATCACTGCCCAAGACCTTCTCTTGATTTATTTTCAACCTAAACATGAGAAATAATGAGAAGATTCTATCAAAACTTCTGACCATGATTCTCCAAGTAGATAAGGACATGGGGTATGACAAACCCATGGTCCTTATGGTGAATATAAAGAGGAAGGATAAGAAAAAAGGTCCAAGGATTTATAAACGGTCTGAAGTCCCCGAGAACTGTCCCACCAATAAGGGGAAGATCTAGAGGCAGGGAAAGTAATGGGAGGTAGTATGTTTTTCATATGGCATGCATGGCCACTAGAATAGAGACCACACCTAGAAGCATGGAGGCGCTTTAGGTGTGTTTGTTATCGACTGTAATCATTCCATTTATACACATTGGGTACTAGATACATGTGCGGATCACATCTATATTAAAATGTAGGAACCAAGTATATTTAGAAAGATTTCAAGAGGAGAGGTGGATCTTCGAGCTTCAAATGGCGTGAGGCTGGCTACATTGGCAATTTTCTATTAATATCTCTCATTTCCAACTAGAATGATTTTGGTTTTACATAACTCTTATTATGTACCTAGTGTTAACAAGAACATAATTTCTATATCATGTTTTCATATCGATGGATTTATTTTCATGTTTGTAAATAAGGGTTGTTTATTTTATAATAAAAATGTATGTTATGGTGTGGAAAATTTAAAGAATGATTTATATGTATTAAATTACAAAAACCAAGTGTTGGAAATATATAACAAAACATTCTAACATGACTCATACAACACCCAATTGTGGAATCACAGTCTCGGTCATGTAAATGAGAAGCGCTTGACAAAGCTCTTCCAAGATAGTTATTTAGACTCTACTGAGCTAAAACCACTTGATAGATGTCGCGCTTGTTTACAAGGGAAATGACCAAAATTCCTTGCAATGGATAGGGTGAGAGGGACATAGAGCTTCTAGGATTGGTACACACAGATGTGTATGGACCTTTTCTAGTAGAATCTAGAGTTGGATATTCTTACTTCATTAAATTTACTGATTATTTGAGGAGATGTGGATATATCTACTTAATGGGTTATAAGCCAGAGTCCTTGGATAAATTTAAAGAATTCAAGAATAAAGTTGGGAATTATCTTGGTAAGAAGATAAAGAATATTCGATCAGATTGAGGTGAAAAATATCTAAACCAAGAGTTCATCACCCTTTTGCAGGACTCTGGGATTATATCTCAACTCACAGCTCCTTATACACCATAGTGGAATGGTGTTAGTGAAAGGAGAAACTGCACCTTGATGGAAATGGTGAGGTCTTTAGTGAGTCATGCGGATCTTCCATTATCCTTTTGGGGATATTTATTACAAATTGCAGCATGCACAATAAACTGAGTACCAACTAAGGTGGAATTTTGAATTCCCTCCGAGTTATGGAATGGAAAGAAACACGTTTTATCTCACACACATGTATGGGGATGCGAGGTGTTTTTTAAAGCCTTCTCAAGAAACAAACCAGAACCCTGGAGCATGAGGTGTATCCTTATAGGATATCCCAAGGAAATGAAACGATATTACCTATATTACCCTTCAGACAAGAAAGTGATTATTTCCAAACAAGAAGTTCTTCTTGGGAGGGATAAAATCCTAAAAAATGATAGTGGGATCATGATTTACTTCGATGAAGTTGATGCTAAAGATACACAAGAGTTGGTAAAGGAACAAGTTCCACAGGACTTTAGGGAAGAGGTTCTAGAAACACATGTACTACATAGGAGCTCAAGTGAAGTAAGGGAACCAGAGAGATTTGCTTTCATAGTCAATGAGGATGGCGAATCATTATTATTTGACTATTATGAACCTCTCTCCTACAAGGAAGTAATAGAGATCTTAGAAAATAAAAAATGGCTAAAAGTTATGAATTTTGAGATAGATTCCATATATCATAACCAAGTCTGGGTTCTGGTCAATGATCCAGTTGATGTAAATACTGTGGGATGAAAATGGGTATTCAAGAGAAATCTGGACATGGAAGGTCAAGCTAGAACCAATAAATAAAGACTAGTGGATAAAGGATTTAGACCGTTTTAAGGAATTAACTATGATGAAACCTTCCCCCCAGTTTCCCTATTTAAATCCATAAGAGTCGTACCTACCATAGCATCTTACCATGACTACAAGATTTAAAAAATGGATCTCAAAACAGCATTCCTTAATGGAAACCTTTAGGAAGATTTCAATATGACACAACTAGAAGGGTTTGTGACACCAGGTGAAGCCAAATGGGTTTGAAATTTTCAGAAATTCATATATGGATTAAAGTAATCATCCAGGTCATAGAACATTCAATTTGATGAATCTATAAAGGAATTTGGTTTCATTAAGAATGAATGTGAGCCATTTGTTTATAAATTGTTTAATGGGAATGTGTTTTTTATCCTAGTAGTATATGTTGACAACATATTACTTATAGGAAATGATGTACCAGTCTTACAGTCTGTTAAGGACTAGTTGAACAAGTGTGTCTCTATGAAGGACTTAGGTGAAGCAACCTACATTCTAGGGATCAAGATCATTTGTGATAGATACAAGAGGGTGCATGGACTAAGTCAGGGTATATACATTGACCAAATACAAGGATATTTAGAATGGAACAATCCAAGAGGGGATTGGTTCAAGTGTCACATGGCCAATATATTTCTAAGAGAATGTGTCCTCAAACACAATAGAATAAATATAGGATGAGTAAGATATCATATGTTTTATCTATAGGATCCATCATGTATGTCATGTTATGTACTAGGCTTGATGTTGACTATTCACTGAGCATGGTAGGAAGATATCAATAGGATCTAGGAAAATATCATTCGAATATTATTAATACTATCTTTAAGTATCTTAGAAGAACTAAGGATGTATTCATGGTGTATAGAGGAGACGAGGAACGAGTCATAAGAGGGTATGCTTGTCACGACCCGACCCATACCGAGGCTTGAGCCGCAACTACCCCCAGACCGCCTCCATAGACAAGGGGCTGGTGACTAGTGCTGAAGCCACAACAAACTAGGGGAGGCATTCGCCTAAGAAATTATACACACAAACGCAGATAACTCAATGAAAAAGTGTAGAGAAAAGAAAACAAGATACAACACTGCTACAGAAGGTAAACCAACATACATGAATCGACCTCTAACCAATACAAGTAAAGTGAACAGTAAAAAGGGAAAATCACGCACCCAACTAGAAAGGTTCCACAACCCGCAAACAGGTAAAATGAAAGTAAACAGCTGGTGAGTCTCTCACCTGAAAGTCCTACTGCGACCACTGAACGTGTCCCAAGCTCCTGTGTCCTCTATGCTCCTCCACTGTCTCGATCGACCTGTCTGTCATCTGCAAGGGCACACTAAGTGTGAGAAAATCTCAAGCAGGGGTGAGGATAAAGATACACAGTATGATTCCTAGATAGCTCGAGGGATCAAAAAGGAGGTACTAAAATGGTGAGCAGTAGACAAATCAAAGAAAAGTGCAAGAGTACAAAAGAATGACAGTGCAGCTCAACCCAAAAAAAGAAAGAAAGTAGACTCGTCCAATCCAAGAGGATCTAGACACGGAAAGCACGTGGCATACCCCACGCATCTTCTCCCTTGCTAGAAGGAGAGTAACTGAACCCAAGGAATGGGAAAAAAGTTGGAGGTATATATATGCTCAACCAGAAGCCCAAAAGGGTGTGTAAGGGGATCTTTGTCTCCAAGCTCAGCCCAAGAAGGGTCGCCAATAGTTCAAAGGCTATCCATCACTGACGCCCAACAATCTCGTACATCAAGCGGACTCATCACTAAACCGTACCACCAAGGGTCCCGCTCTGGTAATCCTGAAGAAAAGTCACTGACTAGCCTTATAGAAAGGGATGAGTCTGAAATAAGTTGTCGGGTAACCCACTGCCCAGCCCCACTGAAGGTTAAACCCCAACAAGTCAACGGTGACCCACTGCCCAGCCCCGCTGGAGGGTAGACCATAATAAATCATCGGTTGACCCACTGCCCAGCCCTATTGTAGGGTAAAACCTAAATAAGTCGATGGTGACCCACTGCCCATTCCTTCTGGAGGGTAACCATAATAAATCATTGGGTGACCCACTACCCAGCCCTGCTGGAGGGAAAACCCTAAATAAGTCGACGGTGACCCACTTCCCAGCCCTGCTGGAGTGAAAACAGTAATAAATCATCAGGTGACCCACTGCCCAGCCCTGGTAGTGTGTAAACCCCAAATGTCAATGGGTATCCCACTGCCCAGGCTCGCTGGAGGGTAAACTCGGAACTGGTCTGATGTCTTCGCACTACCTGTGCCATCACTGGGTGCCACTAACGCTGCTACCGTGCGTAGGTTTGGAGTGCGTCAAAGGAACCTCTGACCAATTCCATTTAATGTTTCCACATTAAATAACATCTTGAAATAGGCTCTGCATGCACAAATATATTCCACCATTGTAATCCTCGTAGAAAAAACCCGTGAGATAGACTACTTACACGCTGGAAACGGGCTCTGGTGGAAAAGTTATTCAACACCACTTTATGCCCATATGAAATCTTGTGGGGCCTATAAATCGGTCCCGAAAGTGGTCGGGCAATTAATTCCATTGAGATTCTTTCGGAAAAACACACCAAATCGACTATTCATACACCCCAAATGGACACCTGATGAAAAAGTTGCAGTACGCTGCACACAACTCAAAAGACAACCCATGAGGCCCACGCCTCAAGTCCGGCTTCAACGCCTGAAACCACCCTGGTCGACTTCATCTCAATACTAGGGTCACAACGCCATTGACAGTGCCTAAGATGGACCCTGAATGCAGAAGATGCAACTCCCTGTGTTTTATGCAAACGAGGTCATGTGGGGCCCACACCTCGACTCTGAAACACATCACACAGATCGTACCAACACATTCCTTACAGATAACCATGCGGCGTAGGCTATTCATTTTCCCTAAATGGACTTATGTAGCACAAGTCGTAAAAACGCAGAATACGTCTGAAAGTCGCCTCGTGGGGCCCACGCCTCGGGCCTGAACTTTGGCGGGCGGATTGCGTCGTTGCAATCCCCTAGGAAAAACACTTAAAAATTAGTACTCAAACACCCTAAAAGGATGTCGGGTGAAAAGGTGGTGTTTCTCCGTAAAACGTGTGAACTAGGCCCTGTGGGGCCTGCACCTTGTCTCTAAATTGAATGCTTCGGAAAGCATCACAAAAAGTTCGCATGAGGGATGGGGTCACACTGCCGCTGATAGCGCGTCAATCGGACATCCCAAACAATAGTTAGGTCCGACGCAAGAATAACTAATTAATTTAAATAATTAATTAATTATTCACATTATTCGTTTCATGCCACTGGAAACGAAAACAAGACACAACGGTTCTGAACCAACTTTGGAAGGACCATCTCAACTCCAGGGCCACAACGCCTCTGACGGTGCGTCAAACGAGCATCCGGCTCGCGAACCACTTCCGCCACAACTTTAATAATAATTTAATATTATTAAATTAATGTGTTTCGGGTCACCCGTCTTCAAGAACGGAACCCAAAAACCATAAAACCCATCTTAGAAAATCTGTCTCGTAGAGATAGGCCCACAGTTGCAGACGGTGCGTCCAATAGATGCCCCGTTTAGAAGATACGGCCCCCCGAATGCAAGGGGGCCCAACCAGGACGGTTCACCCAGGCCGGCCCGGACCGAACCGCCGGCCCACGGCCCAGCCGTGGGTCCTCCCGAACCACTGCATCCCACTGGCCGCGGCCCTCTCCAGCCACATTAGACCCCTCGGGTCCGGTTCTCCAAGGAAGACCGGCCGAAGCCGGTCTCCGCGTCGCGCCAACAAGACCCGAAAAGTGCGGGTCCTGGTCTCCTCCACACACCCGAGTCACTAACCGCCTCAGGTTCCCCCAACCGAGCATGACCACCCGAGGTTGCGGATCCACCACCTCCGCATTCCAGTGCCTCCTCCTCTCGCAGTGCACCGCTGGCTCGACGCCGCCCCTACCGCCTGCTGCGGCCGCCTCATCCACCGAACATCGCGGCCGCCCGATGTGCCTCGTCCCGCTCGAAGCCCTGCGCTCCAGCGCCAGTACATCCGGCTCTGCCCGGCCTTCCCGGCTTCTTTTTCCGCACCGGCCACACTTCGCTGCACTGCGTGACGCCTCCTCCCTGGCCATCAGCCCCTTTGCCGCGCCTCCTGGCCGATCTGCCACGCTGCACCGCCACCGACGGCTGAACTCCGATGGTCCGTTCGGCAGATCACGGCGACTCGATCGGACACCTGATTCCAATTCAAAGAACATTTTTGCGATCCTTGTGACGAGAACTTCACAGCTCCTACCTCTGATCGATGATTCGACAGTCAGTTGATGCATCCGAAAATTATAGCGGGTGTTCGTGAAGAACGGAACCAAGAACGGGGTTCCAAACATAGATCGATGTCCTTGTTCATGCATCCATTGATGACGATAATTAAAATGATGAAACAAATGTACAACAAAGGATATTTAATTTAAAAACATGAATTGGAACTTAAAAGTGGAAGAAATCCTACCTCGTTTTGGATGTACGTCATGGGCGATGCGTTCGTGAGGCTCCTTCCTTGATTCTCCAATGTTTTGGCAAAGATTGTACCTCGATCTGATGAAGAACGATGAAGAACACTGAAGAATGGATGAGATAGAGAGAGAAGGGGAAAATGGATCCCCCCCCCCCTTAATTCCAACAATTTCAATTTATAACTCTCGAAAACTCCGCCGACAAGCGCAGATTCTGAAACCTCTACGCCCTCTCATTTTATATCACGCCACGGAAAAACGCCCCATTTTGAACTCAACGGAAGTCTCGGATTTCCATTTCGAGACTCCATTTGAAAGTTATTTGAAAGAGACGTCAGTGATAAAAATCACTAAGTCATCATTTCAAAATGATGATTTTTTCCCTGGGTGACATCTCTCACAGCAGGCCCGCGCCCGCAACTTTTACACCCCGCCTAGTGTGAACAGCATGCTCTGGATGCAACTGTGCCCTCGTATTTCCTATCCAAGCTACCATTTAGGATAAGACACAACCCTTCCAATCTCATAGTATAAAAACAATTAACATTTTTATAAAATTATTTCTGGGATCACCGGGCCTCGGAATCGCACGCCGTCTTCGTGCCTAGCTCTGGAATTATATGTAGAAATATTCCAATGTCTTAAATGAAAAACTGGGTATCTAAATCATTCCCTCCATCAATATTTTCATCCCTAAAAAGAAAAACTAGGGAAGACAACTCGGGGTACGGATCTCACACCTAGCTCTGTCGCTCTAAAGAAAAATTGCACAACACCATGCTGACACAACACGCGAACCAAAGGGATGGTTCGTACTCATAAGGTCTGCTAATCTTGAGGACATGTGTAGCAATATGCACACACATCATCAGTTAGGACATGTTAAATACATCGTTCACCCACTCCTACTTTTCGGAGTGAAGGGAAAGACGGTAGGAAGCCCCTCAACCGCTTGCATGATTCTCGAACGGCCCGAAGATACTCGAGGGACTTTCGTGGCTGAACCTATACTTTCCACGTCGCAACTGAAATCACGGGTTGTTCCTGGAAAATGGTCTCATGATTCCCTCCCTCAGAATACCCATCTGGTGAAACACCCAACAATATCCAGTCACACCAGCTTTCACAGTCGGTGCATCCCAACCGATACTCTCTTACACGCTCAATAAACGAAGGTTCCAGCATCATCAATCGCAGAAAACTCTTACCCTACTGAAGAAACTTCATCCAGCACTATCGTCTCAGGTTCAAGTCTCTCTGGGTGGGGACGCACCTGAGAAACTGGTGGTATGAGAAACCCACAAATCTCTCTCCCATATGATAGCATCTCCACATTCTCAGGGAAAAGACTACCACCACCAGCACCACATAGTGTATTACATAGTTCTGTTCATGTGGTATCCATCACCTCGAACGGTACTTGATAACTGTATCAAGGTTGACGTTGAACACGCGAGGTACCAACGAATAGGGCAGGTGATAAAACTCATCCAACCACCAGAGGCTAGACATGGAAAGCACGTGGCATACCCCACATATTTTTGTCCCTATCATAAGGAGAGAAATCCCCAAAACATGTACTCTTCCAAACCCACTAGTGGCACCACAAGAAAAGGGAGGTCAAGAAGAAAATCCCCACTGGAGAAACTAGAACCTACTCTAAAACTCCACTGCAAAACCCTGCCACGAATGCACATGTCAGAGGGACTCATCCACCACACCTCAATACTATCTGCTTTTGGTGGCACTGACTCTCCCTCATGGTTTTCATCGAATCACAAAAATGTGTCTCAGTGGGGGAAGAACCCCTCTTTCCTGTGCATTCAAAGCAACGTCGGACAACACCAACACAAGGTTACACCAACACCTTGCATCACCCTCGGTAACCCCTCGAACAAAGAGTTGGGAAAAAAGAGTACCTCACGCAGTGTCTAACAATTTTTACTAAGAAAAGTAGAAAAAGACAAAGAGCGTACCTCTTATCATATCCTGCATTGCAGGATTGTAGACATCCATTGCATATAGACGCCCACGGCCCCATCTGTTAGCTCCCTGACCCTGACATAGGCCAGCTAGTGGTGGTAGAAGGACCTCAAAACATTTTCCACCAAACACAATTCTTCCTACTTTTTTTCCAACACCGCCTCCCTGGGGACCACCCTATCCTCACCTGGGAGTTCTCTGATTATGAAACTGCCTATGTCGGGTTGGTGCATCTACCAACTATCAGGAAGACTCATCACATTTGGTCGGATATTCTCATGCCACGTGTCCCCACACATCACAACCATAGCACTAGTCCCCTCTGGGCTATCTCGGTGCTCTATGTTGTCCCCGACCATGTGCCTGAGTCTCATCAAGGGGAGACTTCTGGCGTTGAGGCCCTGCCAATCGACATCCCTCTGCTAGAAATTTCTCGGTCACCAGTGCCTTCTCCAACACTCTAAGATGGGTGAGGATGCACAAGGGCACTACGCTGGCGTGAATCTCCTCTACATACATCTTGTTCAAACTTCTGTGCACATAAGTTGTTATCATGGACCACATCCAAAGAGTACCGAGTCAGGTCTGGGAACCTAGTCGCGTACTCATCCACTGCCATCACTCCCCGATGAAATTCTAACATCTCCTAGAACCATAAAAAGTGTAAGTATGAGGGGTAGTACTACTCACGAAATAGCTACTAGAAGTCATCCCACGAGATTACCAACTCATCGTGGATCTGATTAACCCAGGTTCTACCAATGCCAAACTGCTCGGTAGAAAAAGACAGGCTGTCAAAGCCACCATCTAAGCTGCCAGTGTCCGAACAAGCCTAAATAGGCAGACCATCAACTCTATCCAACCCTTCACTATATGAGGGTATGGCTCACTGTTGAACCTCAATGGTCTCTGATGCCGGAACCCACATAGTGCGCCTAGCCTGCGCTCATCATCGACCCTCGCTTCCAGTACTATCTGCTACTCCACAGGTGGAGGTGTTGCTTCCTGTCCTCCTGGACAAAGGGTAATAATATGATAGATCTTGAACTGAGGCCTCGTCGCTCACGGAATTGTCATCATGAACTGGAGCTTTTATCCTGGCAGGCTATCATCACGGAGACATCCTGAATCCGATCAAGGAGTACCGCGATCAAATGAGCATATATATATATATATATATAACGATGGGGAACTTACTCAATAAGGACCGTCAAAGACTCGATCCTATACAATGCACGAACCAAATTCCCTGCAACAAGTGTCTCAATGTGCCGAGTCAACAAATGGGTTATCAGGGTCCTGGTAAATGGACATGTCGGCTTCCACACCACCAGTGGACTTCCTGTCTTGAGAGCCGCTCTCGAGACACGTTGGCACTATTTCCCCAAACTCAACCAATTCCTTTTTAGGGATGTCCGAACAACGCCCCAAGGAATGAACCACCTCTGATACCACTTTTTCTTGACCCGACGTGTACCGGGGCTCGACCCGCAACTACCCCAAGACTGCCTCTATAGGCCAGGGGCTGGCGACTAGCACCGAAGGCACAACAAACTAGGGGAGGCCTTTTCCTAAGAAACTATACACACACACGTAGCTAACTCAATGAAAAAGTGTAGAGAAAAGAAAGTAAGATACAGCACTGCTGCAGAAGGTAAACCAACATACATGCATCGACCTCTAACCAATACAAGTAAAGTGAACAGTAAAGTGGAAAAACACGCACCCAACCAGAAAGGTGCCACAACCTGGAAATAGGTAAAACGAAATTAAACAGCTGCTGAGTCTCTCGCCTAAAAGTCCTACTACGACCACTGAACGCGGCCCAAGCTCATGTTTCCTCTACGCTCCTCCATAGTCTCGATTGACCTGTCCTTCATATACAAGCGCACACCAAGTGCGAGAAAATCCCAAGAAGGTGTGAGTATAAAGATACATAGTAGGATGCCCCAAAAGCTTGAGGGAACAACAAGGATGTACTAAAACGGTGAGCAGTAGACAAATCAAAGAACAATGCAAGAGTACAAAAGAGATAGAGTGCAGCTCAACCCAAAAAAAGGAAGGATGTAGAATCATCCAATCCAAGAGGAGATAGACACGGAAAGCACGTGGTATACCCCACGCATCTTTGTCCCTTCTCAAAAGAGAGTAAATGAACCCAAGGAGTGGTAACAAAAGTAGGGGGTATATATATGCTCAACAAGAATCCCAAACGGGTGTGTAAGGGGATCTCTATCTTCAAGATCATCCCAACAAGGGTCACCAACAGTTCAAAGGATATTCATCCCTTATTCCCAAAAATCTCGTACATTAAGTGGACTCATCGCTAAAACATACCACCAAGGGTCCCGCTTCGTTAATCACGGAGAAAAGTCACTAACTAGCCTCGTAAAAAGGGCTGAGTTTGAAATAAGTCGCCAGGAAACCCACTGCCCAGCCCCACTAAAGGGTAAACCCCAACAAGTCAACAGTGACTCACTACCCTGCCCCGCTGGAGGGTAGACCGTAATAAATCATCAGTTGACCCACTACCCAGCCCTGCTGGAGGTTAAAAGCTAAATAAGTCAACGGTGACCCACTTCCCAGCCATAATGGAGGGTAAACCATAATAAATCATTAGGTGACCCACTACCCAGCCCTGCTGGAGGGTAAACCATAATAAATCATCAGGTGACCCACTGTCCATCCCTACTGGAGGGTAAACCCCAAAGTTCAATGGGTATCCCACTACCCAGGATCGCTGGAGGGTAAACCCGGAACAGATCTGATGTCTCCACACTACCCATTCCATCATTAGGTTCCACTAATTCCACTACCATGAGTAGGTTCGGAGTGCGTCAAAGGAACCTCTGACCAATGCCCTTTCATGTTTCCACATTTAATAAGATCTCGAAAGAGGCTCCACACACTCAAACAGATTTCACCATTGTAATACTCACAGAAAAAAACACGCGAGATATACTACTTACACGCTGGAAATGGGCTCCCGGTGGAAAAGTTATTCAACACCACTTTATGCCCATACGAATTCTCTTGGGGCCCTCACCTCGGTCCTGAATAAGGTCAGTATAACTATTACATCGCGATGCTCTCGGAAAAACACGTCGAATCGACTATTCATACACCCCAAAGGGACGCCTGATGAAAAAGTCGCAGTACACTGCACACAACTCAAAAGACTGCCTATGCGGCCCATGCCTCAAGTCCGGCTTCAACACCTGAAACCACCCTGGTTGACTTCATCTCGATGCCAGGGTCACAACACCGCTGATAGTGCCTAAAACGGACTTAGGATGCGGAAGCTGCAACTCCCCACGTTACATGAAAACGAGGCCCTATGGGGCCCACACCTCGACTCTGAAACACGTCATGTAGATCGTACCATCGCGTTCTTTGTAGATAACCATGCGGCGTAGGCTATTCATTTTCCCTGAACGGACTTATGTAGCATAAGTCGTAAAAACGCAGCATATGTCAGAAAGCTTCCTCATGGGTCCCACACCTCGGGCCTGAATTTAGATGGGTGGATTGCGCCGTTGAAATCCCCTCAAAAAAACACTCATAAATGATTATTGAAACACCCTAAATGGATGTCGGATGAAAAAGTGGTGTTTCACCAAAAATGTGTGAACTAGGCCTTGTGGGGCCTGCACTCTGTCTCCAACCCGAATGCTTCGGAAATCATCTCAAAACGTCCGCATGAGGACTAGGGACTTTCTGCCGCTAACGGTGCATCAATCAGACATCCCATACAGAAGTGAGGTCCGACGTAAGAAAAACTAATTAATTTAAATAATTTATTAATTATTCACATTAGGTGTTTCGTGCCACCGGCAAAGAAACCAAGCCGCAAGGGTTCCGAACCAACTTTGGAAGGACCGTCTCAACTCCAGGGCCACAGCGCCTCTGACGGCGCGTCAAACGGACGTCCGGCTCGTGAACCACATATGTCGCAACTTTAATAATAATTTAATATTATTAAATTAACGCATTTCAGGTCACCCGTCTTCAGGCTCGAAACCCAAAAACCCCGAAACCTATATTAAAAAGTCTTTCTCATAGAAACAGACCCACAGCCGCAGATGGCGCATCAAACAGATTCACCGTTTAGAATATACGGCCCCACGAATGCAAGGGGGCCCAATGAGGCTGGTTCACCCCAGCCGGCCCGGACTGAACCGTCGGCCCAGCCGCAGGTCCAGCCCCAATCGTCACGGATCACTGGCCGCGGCCCGCTCCAGCCGCACCAAACCCCTCGGGTCCAGTTCTCCAAGGCAGACCGGTCGAAGCCGGTTTCCGCTTCGCGTCAACAGGACCCGCAAAGTGCGGGTCCTAGTCTCCTCTGCACACCCGAGGCGCTGACCGCATCAGGTTCCCCATGCCGAGCATGAACACCTGAGGCCGCGGCTCCAACGCCTCTGCACGCTGGCGCCTCCACCTCCCGCGCCGCACCGCTGGCTCAACGCCGCCCATGCCGCCTACCGCGGCTGCCCTATGTGCCTCGTCCCTCTCGAAACCCCGCGCTTTGCTGCCTCCACTGAAGCCCCGCGCTCTGCCGCCAGCACAGCCAGCACAGCCAGCTCCGCCCGAGCTGCCCGGCATCTCCGGCCACACCCCGTCCGCATCGGCCACACTTCCCTGTGTTGCACGATGCCTCCTCCCATCAGCCCCTTTGTCGCGCCTCCGGGCCGATCTGCCGCCACCGGCAGCTGAACTCCGATGGTCCCTTCGGCGGATCACCGCGACTTGATCAGACACCTGATTCCAGATCCAAGGACGTTTTTTTGATCCCTGGGACGAGACCTTCGCAGTGCCTACCTCTGATCGATGATCCGACAGTCGGTTGACGCATCCGAAAATTATAGTGGGTTTTCGCGAGGAACGGAACCAAGAACGGGGTTCCAAACATAGATCAATGGTCGTGTTCGTGCAGCCATCGATGATGATAATTAAAATGATGAAACAAATGGATGACTAAGGATATTTAATTTGAAAACTTGAATTGGATCTTAAAAGTAGAAGAAATCTTACCTTGTTTTCGATGCACGTCATGGGCAATGTCTGCGAGGCTCCTGCCTTGATTCACCAATGTTTTGGCAAAGACTGCACCTCGATCCGATGAAGAACGATGAAGAACACCGAATAACGGATGAGTGAGAGAGATAAGGGGAAAATGGATCCCCCCTTAATTCCAACACTTGGAATTTATAACTCTCAGAAATTCCGCCGACGGGCACAGATTCCAAAACCTCCGCGCCCGCTCATTTTATATCACGCCTATGAAAAACGCACCATTTAGAACTCAACGGAAGTCTCGTATTTCCATTCCGAGACTCTGTTTGAAAGTTATTTTAATGGGACGTCAGGGATAAAAATCACTAAGTCATCATTTCAAAATGACGTTTTTGCCCCTAGGTGACATCTCTCACAGCAGGCCCGCGCTCGTAACTTTTACACCCTGACTAGGGTGAACGGAATGCTCTGGATGCAACCGTGACCTCAGATTTATGATCTGAGCTACCATTTAGGAGAATAAATAACCCATCCACATGCATAGTATAAAAACACTTAACATTTTTATAAAATTAATTCCAGGCACACCGGGCCTCAGAATCACACACTGTCTCTGCACCTAGCTATGGAATTATATGTAGAAATATTAAAAAGTATTACAGGGAAAAATCCAGGTCTCTACAACGATGATGCTGGTTTTTAGATAGAGCAGAACAATCTAAAGTCACAATCAGTATATTTTTTCTATCTTAATAGAGGAGTTGTGAGCTGGAAAAGTTCAAAAAAGCTAGTTTTCATTGATTCTACAGAGGAGTCTGAATATATAGTGTCTTCTGATGCATCCAAGGAAACCTTCTAGACTCAAAAATTTTTAAAGGAGCTTGATGTGGTGCCTAGTAGTAGAGACCCTATCACATTGTATTGTGATAATAATGATGTGGTGGATCTTGTCAAAGAACCTAGGTCACATCAACAGACAAAGCACATTCTCTAGAAGTATCTCCTCTTGAAATATTTCTATCAAAGGGGTGTTCTGAATAGAGTGTCCACAGAAGAGAATGTGGAAGACCCCTTGACTAAAGGCCTATATCTAGATAATCATGAATATGATGTGAGATATAGAGGGTTAAAGATTTTTAGTTGTTGGCACTTATCCAAGTGGGAGTATGTTGGAGTTGGTGGCCTAGAACCAACAAATTTGTACTTTATGATAAACATGAATTCATGGATTTGAATATTAATAAATACCATACCACATCTTGATTTTTCTTATACTTGACAATGTATGTGATAATGTCCTAAGGATAACAGTTTCCCTAAAGGGTCATAGAAGATCCCTACTATGATGAGAACCTAGAAATTCCATAACACTATTCTTGAATAAATGTTATATGGTTAGATGATGTTATTTGAGGGACACAAATAATACAGTCCATTAGGTATGAGGACTCATAAAACATTGACGAACCTTCTCATGGTGTGTTCCCTTGGTAATATCTAGGAGGATATTATGAGAACTAGACTCACTAGTAAGAAATCTACATTTCATAGTGGCATTGGATATTCCTATCTATGGACATGTGTATTAGTCCTTAAACTTTAAGATTATTATTGATGGGTATTACAACTCGTGTAGTTATATGTATTGAAAAAACTATGATGACACACTATTCGTAGTGAGGTAGGATATGTTGGGTGCCTCACGAGTAATAATGCATTAATTGATAAGGTGAGAAATTATTTTTCCTTATGTTCTACAACAGAAGTTGATACATCATTCCCCTTGATAGAATTGATATAGCCTAAATAAATCCATGGCCATTATGAGGAATGGGAAAGTTTAATTTTGTGAAGTCAACGAATGAATAATCTAGTACATGGGTTGATGGCACTGGAATGAAACCCTCTTGATTAAAGATATTAAGACAAAGGGATTACATTACACGGTAATCCTACATAGGAGGTGACACATCATTATGGGGTTGACTTCTTTCTATATGGGTTCCCCAATGTATTTCTAGATGCTAACCTTGTACTTTAGGTAGCATCTGCCTAATGTCACTGAGAGAGAGGCCAAGACAGTCACACACTAAGTGTATCTAAGTATCTCTGTTAAATATTCACTTAACAAGATGAATAAAGATTATTCCCAATTGTAGATTAATAATTATTCAAGGATACCAGATCTCATTTATTTCAACACTGGTTAATTGAGAGAATATATTATGGGGAAAATATTATATTTATTAGCGAGTAATGCAGTGATATTTATTTAAGAAATAAATAGTCATTATTCAAGGTCTAATAAATGTGGTGGAAGAAATAAAGAAAATAGAAAAACCAAAATACATGTTGTGTGTATTAATATACACACAGTGTAATTTTTCTGGGAATTTGTGAGAAATAATATTATTTATTTAATTAAATAATATCAGGTGTAATTTTTTGGGCACATTTCAAGTAATAATAATAGTCAAATTTTATTATTAGACATGGGGTCTTACTAATAATTAAATGAAATAAATAAATTTCTTTGGTTAATAATTTCATTATTTTATTATTCTAAGTAATATAAATCACAATTACATTATTCTCATTAAGATATCCATTCTTAGTGTTTGTGCACAATGGATCTAGAGGAAGCTCTTAATCCAAGATAGAATTCCTTTCCCCCAAGAATGCTCTCAAGTTACAAGAGAGATCCTCCTCCACCGGATCAAGGAGAGCGCTTTGGAAGTAGCCCTCAAGGCGATTGAAGATGTACATCACAAGAGAAGGCTCTTATGTGCTAACGCTCAGAGATTCCTTTAGTGACATCTAGAGATACATGGAGCACATGTGTATCACCACTATAGTATACTTAAAAATTGATTTTAAAATGCAATGAAGGATCACATTGGACCTTGACTGAAAACATCAATAGAGAGAGAATTACATCAAGGTAATTCTTTCCTTCTAATTAAATTAATTATAACCAACATATTATGATACTCTTTATGGTTCTAGTACTTCCCTCTTTACTTTTCATTCATCATTCTATTCCGAAGATCTGGCATTTTATCATTGTGATAGATCTCGGATTGATCATTATTAATGGTAAAAATTAATGTTGGGTACACCCATCCATGTGCTTCTGCAACACCTAGACCCTACAATATACCTATGTTATGAACTATGTATCATGATTATTGTATCCATATTATACACTCTTATTCTGTCAAATATGTTTTATCATTTGATATTTCATGTCCTTATATTATGTCTTATGGATGAATCATATTGTTCTATGTTTTTTAATAGATATTTTTTCCATGATCCTATTCTATCCCATTCTTATTATATAACCCTTGATGGCATGTTGATAATTTTTTACCATAATGGTAATTTGATCTTACCCCTTATTAGGTTTTCCATTCCCTAGGTTATAAAGATTAATATTACAGATGAGATGTTTATAAGAAGTTCTAGTATGGTGTAATTATAGAGAAATGTTCAAAATAATGAAAAATAATATTTTTATATATATAATCTCAAAAGTACAAAAAGTCTCCAATTTTTGGTATTAAGATATTATTTATGAGATTTAATGTCTAATTTATAAAAACAAAATTTGAAATATATGAAATTTTAGCTTGGGTAGTATCACTTTTCTTCATAATAGATGAGTTTTTATAAGGTTTTGTAGACTATAACTTTGGAGGAGATTCAAACTCATGGAGTATAACTATATGATATATGTTTATTTTTTGTGTAATGGTGGTCATTTGGATGTCCAAACTTCAACCAATAGTCTCAATTTTGAAAATGGAAGTGGAGAAAATTTCTTTAATGGAAGTAGGGAGTTAATTGGGGTTTATAATTTATTGGAGGATCTTTTAAAGAGGTAAATTTATGGGATGAAATTTTTTTATTAACAAAGTGTGATTCATTTATCCAAGAATCTATTTTTTCACTCTCTGGTGAAGAATATTTTGTTGAAGCACCACTCCATATAGAGGTTTTTAAATTAAGTAGTGTTAGACCTTAAATATTGAAATATCATGTAATATATCGAAACATATTGATAAAGGTCATCACTCATGAAATTCTAAAGAATTGATGTCCCTTAGTGAGTTTTGGATGTCTGGAAGAAAGGAACGGTGGGGAATCATGAAGCATCTTTTTAAAAATTTAGAGGAAGTTTTTATAGGAAATGGTGAATGAATTTGTTGAAAATTGAAATGAATATAACATTTCATATTGTTGGGGAGTTAGATTTTTTTTCAGAATTCATAAATTTAATATTACTAGAAAGGGAACATATGATGACTTTATTTACAAAAACCACACAGAGACAGTGATAGTAGATGAGTTTTAGTTCACCAGAATATATAGGTTTTCCAAATATGAATCATTGAATTAAAAGTACATTTACTATAATATGGAGTAGGAGGTAAATATTAAGAGTTCACCTAAGGGTGAATAGTCCACTAGTTGGTAAAATTTATGTGGTGGAGTGATTTGGCCAGATGAAGGGTTCCTCTATGCATCTCAGAGGAGGTGGACATCCACCCAAGAAAATATAATGGCATTGGAAACTAATAAAATATGATGGTAACTCTTATAAAAGGAGTGTGGATCAGTTGTGATGATACACTATGAAATATTTAGTCACTTGATAATTTTAATCATTCTACTATTTCATTGAATCAAAATAAAGCATCATTCCCTTGTGAATTTGGGTGAAAACCTAAACCATGTAATCCTTTTTTTCTTTACATTTTATTTTTTCCTTAAATAATTGTTTCAAATATTAATTACCACTTTCTTTTTATTGTTTTACATTGTGGTTTAGTGACTTGAGTTCACTTTTCTTTCAATTTTTGAGTGTTGTATATTGGGTTTATTCTAAATATTTTTCTCTTAAGCATGAATTTCTAGTGAAGTATCTTTTAGTGGTTTATCCTGAAGATGGTTTTGGTCACAACAATACCAATTCACAAACATAAAGAAACTTAAAAACACGACCTCTTGAATTCTAGTCAAATCCATGGCCAATTACCCTGTAATTTCAACAACAAAATAATATTAATAATAATAATAACTGTAATAAAAATTTGTGATAATTAAATTAAATCCAATGTTTATAATAATTTTTTATTAAAACTGTATCCATTTAAATATTTAATTACCTAAATAACAAAAAATTTTGTTAATTAAATTAATTTATATGACATTGGGGTCTTTTTAAAATTAAGATTTATATAAATAAATGTAAAACTTAAAAAAATTATGAATATTTATGACAAAATATTATTTTCAGGTGTTCATAGAACAATTATGTATTTGTGGTTTATGTCAATATTTGTGTTTTGTATGTGTGTGTATGCATATATTCCGTGAATATTTATGTTTTTTGAACATGCACATATAAATTTTTTGTAAACATTATTATTAAATATTTTATTTTTTATATTGTAAAATATATCAAATGGAAATTGAAAACATGAGGAATTTTGAAATCAAAAATTTGTGATCGATCATAGGTGTAATTGTTTCATTTATGAAATGAGCATCGAAAAATTAGGATAGTGATGAAAAATAAAAATGATAATGTGAAATATAGATCCAATAGTAAAAAAAAGTATGTAGGGACAAAAAATATCACATTTTATTAACATATATCCATTTATATATAGTACCTGAGATTTGATCCAATCATTGAGATTAATCCCTACTATATCTAATCCAACGATTATTATTTCATTGGTCAGAGAAACCAAAGTTTTCGCCTTTATCAAGGGTTTCGTAAATGAGGAGTCTTTGTTATTAATATTTTTATGAAATCCATACATTAATTAATATTTTGTAACACTTCCCCTTGGATGTTATAATTTAATGAAATCTCATAAAATCTTCACTTAAAAACCCATGTTGTAAAAAATAAGTGAATCCAAAAGAATTGAATTTCACATCATGATAACTCATTAAAAACTATTCTATGAAAATCTAGTTGGAGAACTTAATGAAAGGAAAAATTAGTAAAACATTCCCAAATCCCCCAGATTAAATCAATAAATTGTTACTTAAAAACATTAACTAATAGTTTTATTTTGTCTTTGACACATGGGAGGAATACCATAGGTTATAATGGAAGGTCTCATTAGAAATTATAGCTCAAGGGGAAGACCAATGGTTTCCATTAATTATTGATATCTATAATAATTTATAAAACTCCCATGGATATCTATTATAATGTATGATTGTCTCATTAAAAATATCATTAAGGGAAAACCCACTAGGGTAAAAACCCTTTATTAGAGAAAATGAGTACAACAACATCAAGTACCTATAGTGTTTCTATATTAAAAACCTTATAAATAAAACCTAATGGAGAAAACTTAATTATAGGGATAATAATAAAATAATTATATCTTCATCTCACAAAGTAATGATATATTTGTTAGTCTTTAAATCCCAATTTTATAAATCAATTTATAATAGGTAATTCCTTTTTGAATAAATATACAATATTATCACAATATCTTTAGTTTTTCAAAATAAATCTCACCATTATTCGGAATTTCATATGTGAAAAAAAAAAAAATTAGAGAGATTTGATTTTTTTTCACCTTTTGTTTACCCAACCATTAATTTCACTATAGAAGTAGCATTTTATAAATATAATATGGTAAGAATATCATTACTCATATCTGATCCAAATATATTTCCGATATGGTGAATAATTGATCTCAACCAAACACATTCTTGACTTGATTCATAAATCACAATCAACTAGCATGATTGGATAAATTCATGTAAATTTTTTGTTCTATAGAATTTCTTGAAATTATAGTTCTAAAAAATGTCAAGAAATATCTAGTTTGAGATCTAGAATTATATGGATTAGTTAAATATCCACCATCAACATAACCAACCAATTTTGTTTATAAATTTTAGAATAAGTAATTCTTTATAACCTTTAAATCACAATGTGTAGGAGAAGAATATTACCTCACATAAAATTCATTATAATAATACCTCATATTATTTACAAGGTATATATTCACATGTGCATGTATATCATTCATGGATGAATATAATGTGTATTTATATTTAATATATCTAGGATAAATAAATTCTTCTTGATTCTCTCATGTATGAGAGACGTCATTCTTTAAATAATAATATTAAAATATTAATTAAGGATATTTTCAAGAATACGTAAAATCATTCAAAAATTTAATATTTTATCTTCTAGAAAATTAATTAAAAAAACATGTATATTCCCTATAATTTTATCATTCAATATCGTAATTATTTTGTAAACTATTCAGGATTATTATTGTTATCTAAAACATATGGATTGAAAAATATAAATTTATACAGACCATGTGATTGTAAGTTCAATTTTATTACTTATAGGAATATCTTTTAATATGGATATAAGAAATATAATTTATTTAGTTTACCCAATACATAAATTAATCAAGTTGGGTGACAATTTTATAATTTTTAATATTCTTTAATCATTTTGAACCCTTTAGGTTTTTATCAATATTGTAATCAATGTTATCATATATATAAACAATGAAAACATTAGTTGAACATAATCTATATATATATATATATAAATTTAAAATAAATAATACTTCTTAAAATAACATTATATATATTTAATGGTTTTAGTAATTTTGATAACCAATCCAAATCTTCATAAGTAGAACATAGAATATATTTCTTTAATAATTATTTTGGCCAACTACTTTTATGATGAAATCTTTCAAATTATCATCGATGAGTTTTGAATGTATTTAAATATTTAAATATACCATCATCAACATTGAATTAGATTAAATAATTTGTTAGGCACTAATTTCACTTCAGGTAAAATATCTAAAAATATATACAGTTTTCAGTATATTCATTTTCCTCTTAGAGTGAAATAATATTTATTACATTATCACCATGATGAAAAAAAAAGATTTTATATAATCAGTTCAACAACATTCTACTACGTATAATTAGACTATTGATTTTTAACACTTTAAATTCATATAAGTGTTGTCAGAATCTTTTCAATGGTTCTGCTAGACCATTTTATATATGGTATATGATACATAGTATTTATTTCAATCAGTATTCATAGCATGTGATATATAATCACCATAAAATAATAATACATGTGACCATTTAATAGATTCATCTTTCTATATTATTTAAATGGTTCACATGGTAGGTGGGTGCACCCATATTTATATTCCATAATAAAAACATCATATAAATATTGGAAATTCACTTCCAATATAGATGGTGACGATATAGATAATTTATCTTAATAATAGCTAATTTATTGTAAATCATCATTTAGGGGGAATTCATAATAACACAATGAGAATGAATAATTCTTTTATGAGTGATAATTTAGTAGACATACATCCATTAAATAAATTCACCATTCTCCCCCTATTGGATGTTTACTATTTTATAAATTAATTAATGATCAAGTATACATTAAACAGTATTTTTCATTGTAATTGATCATGCGTGACCTAAATCATCAATTTATGTATTTAATGTATTAGGATCATTAAAATTCTAGTTTAACATAATTGATTCAATTATACATAGTACAAATAAAATCTTAAAAAATTATTAACAATCATTTTTTTTCTATTATGAATGATTTTTATATATAGAGATATTTGACACCTTATTTATCTAACATTTCTATATGATATTCATTTTTAGAAATATCATTAATGCTAAATAATTTTATTTAGAATTCAGATATAACAAATCATTATTAAAAAAATTACCTTCAAGTATTAATATATTCGCTCCTCTAGAGCCTTTGATTAATCATTACTAATCATAGTACTTACGTAATCATATACTAACTCTATATGATTTTTTAAATAAATTAGTTATTTTGATTTATTTAATTTAAATAATATTCACACACAAAATTCTTCAAGATCAAAAAACATAAGATCTTTGGGAATTTCCACTGTTCACATTCGTAGTATGTGATGAAAAAAATTAAACTAATCATATTTATAAATATTATTTCCACATCTAGTGGTTGATTTTGAATTAATGAATTCACAATATATTCCTTACTAGTATAGATCATCACATAATGAATTATTTTTTATTAGTTTTATCTTTCTTTACAAATGTTTTAAAATATTATACTATGGAGAGGATTCACCATGTTTTTTTATTCTAGTGAATATGCTAGAAAGAAGAAATGTGGAAGAATCTTCTGAATTCACAACACACAATTCATCATGATTATAATTTATAATTTAGAGAATAATTTCTATAATAAAATTCACATTAGGGAATGAATTCATTCATTTTATATCACGATTCATAAATGGTATTTAATTATTTATCAATAGTGATCTTCTAGATTTAAAATTCTAATCTTGTTTATCTTGATAATCATTGTTTATCCACTTCAAGTGGTAGAACTAGTTTGATAAAAATATATTTAATTATAAAAGATATGTAGTTTTTTCATCACATCTATGAAATACAAGAGAAATAAATTTTGGAGTTCCTTCCATACGACTAAATTATATATACATTTTGATTACTTTTATTCATGGTATGGATAATTAATAAAGTTTTATCATGTCATGATTATTCTTAGATATGACAAAGAATGTGATAATGTCCCATGTGTACATGTCACTATAAAAGGATATATAAGTTCTTTATTATGATTTGAACCTATAATTGTTATAAAATTATACCTAAAGATAATTTACATGGTCTGAGGATATCATTTTATGGGACAAAATAGAAACAATCCTCTTAGGGTAAGAGGATCATAAGTCATTGATGCTTCTTCTCGTGAAGTAAATCCTGAGTAATCTCAATAAAATAGATTATGATAACTTTGACCATCAGTATGAAATCCAAATTTTTATGCTTCATTTGATGTTTATATCTATAGACATGTGTAATGGTCCTTAGAATATAAGATTATTTTTAATACAAATCATGAGTCACATACATTGATGTATTTTTGTACCATGATAACATATGTTCATAGAAATATTGATTACATTGGGTGTGACAAGATTGATAATGTATTAACAAATAATATGAGAAAGGATTTATCCCTTATGTTCTAGAACAGAAGTTTATATCTCATGCCCATTGATGGAAATAAAACTATCTGATTAAGTCCATGGCCATAAAGGTTTTATTGAAAATTTAATTTCTAGAAAGTAAAATAGAGAGACATTGAACACATAGGTTGATAAGATCGGCATTCAACTTGTTTGATTATTGATATCAAGATAAATTGGTTATATTAAACATTGTAAATTTATAGGAGGATACATGTCATTGAAAAATTAACTTTTTCATTTATGGTCTCATTAGCATACTATTAAATTATAAACATGTACTTTAGGCAATGTATCCTGATTCGACTGAGAAAAGCGTCTAGAGGGTCACACACTGAGTGTATTCAGAATCTCGGATAAATTATATAGTATTTTAACAAGTTGGGTAAATATTTTTTTCATACTTGGTTTAATAATTATTCAGGTTATATTGGTCTCAATTATTCAATCACCGGTTATTTGAGAAAATATTTGTGTGGTTTAAATTTTTAATTAATATTTATTCACTAGGTAATTATTTATTTAATTATGTGAATACATACTATTTATTTATTCCTGTTTATTCACTAGGTAACAAAATATTTATTTATTTAATTATGTGAATTTTTAATAAATATTTATTCACAAATTCAGTGAATATAATATTAAAATATTTATTGGTGACTAATATAGTGATATTTATTGAATTAAATAAACAGTCATTATTCAAGGTCTGATAAATATTTAGGATTACTTAAAGACTAATTTTGATGGCCAAGAAAGGCATATAATATTAAATATTATTTTTAATAAATATTAATTTATGTATTTAATAAAATAATATTTATTTATTCACGAGTTTAGAACGTGTACAGTGAATTATTATTACTACTATTATTACTATAATTATTATTATTTAGAGATGGGGTTTGTTGGTTATTAAAAAAAATATCCCTTGCGCAATTATTAGTTTTTAACCCTAACACTATTTTAACCTATTTATAACATTTTCTAAAATAAGATTCACACTCTAGTGTTGTGCATAATGAATTCTAGAGAGGATTCTCTAAATACCTAAAGGGAACTCCCTAATAATTCTCTAAATAATGAAAAACTATTATCCTCAACCACTAGATAAAATCCTTCTAACTTTGAAAGATTTTATTATGATCAACAATGATTTCCACAAGTGTTAGATCTGTATGAACTAGCACCCGAATAATTCTATTGATATGATTGCAGGTTTGGGGAGAATATGTAGATCATCTCTAGATGGAATCTACCCTTTATTCCCCAATCATACTGATGGTACAATAAGAATTCATATTTTATCATTGAAAATAATGAAGGAATTCAACAAAATGTAATTATTTATTTAAATTAATTAATTATAAATTATATGTGAAAAGATCCCCTCTTTTTGGTTTTCGGTTTCTATCAATTAATCCTTATTTTAATTTAATTATTCATTAATTTATTCATTATGTAAATCATGTATTATTATTTGACTAAGATAAAAATGACAAGCCAACGATGCCCAATAGGTTCTTCCTCCACACCAAGAATCATTAAGTGGTGTTAGAGTATTCACATAATAGTTTATAATTACTTGTTATTTATTGATCTATTATACAAAATTATTGTTATTTTTTCACTTATAATTTATTTTTTATAAATTTTTCTATTTAATTTAAATGTTTTCGACAAATTAATATGCATTGCTCAAATTTCATAATGTATTAAAAAATTAATAATATATGAAGAATTATCAGATATTTCTTCAATATTTTCTAAGGATACTAGTTTGTGGACACAGATACGCCTATGACAGAAAGAAAAAACAACGTACCTAAGTTTATTGCACCTAGAAACTTTAGGGGATACATAATGTTCCAATAAATAATAACATATAGTACATTTAATGAAAACCATATGTTGACTGAAAAACTCTACCACATTCTCTATTAAACCACAAGGCATATAGTTAGCGTACATATTTTATTGTATACTCGATTTGGTAGTAAAATTCACACTAATCATGTAGTAAAATACATGACACCAACTATGTGATGTTGGTAGGATGTAACATTAATGAGATACAAGGAATGTAGATAGCATACACACAATGTGACTCATTAATCTCTACATATAAAGAAAAAACTAAGTAAATGGGTAGTTTTTGTGGACACACGGCATGTAGCTCGCTAGTACACACCATGTATCTCGACTAAGATACACACTGAGTCCCTAAGAATCTATCATGGATATAAAGAAAGTGAAAAACATGACATCTATATCATTAGTAAACACCGTGTAGTCACCCATTAAAGAACATAATCAAATTACATAATGAATAATGAATTTCATCATTAAAACATAATTACATTGCAGGCAACTCATGTGTTGAATGTGTAATAAGTTTTTCAAAATTAATAAATGATAAATTAATTCCATATAATTATCTATAAATATTTTTTCATCAATTATTATTTTACATGTTGTAATAAATGATTGGTATCTTCAATATACTTTAGATGGTTATTTAGATAAACTAATTAATTAATTTATTGATTGAATTAATTAATTCAAGAACATTCATCTTAATAATAAAGAAATAATTAAAATTAATGATATCTAGTGTACTTGTACATACTATTTGCATGTATGTGGATGACCATGAGCTTAAACAAGAATATATATGTGATTGTTTTATTTAATTTATTATTATTTAATAGTTTATAATAATTTATTAAATTAAATAATGGCATGTCAGTTGTTCCCTTTCTTTCAGTATGTAAGGGTTTGTGTGCATGTGGTCTCTTTTATATAAACCCCCTAACCAATCCTTTGGTTTTCCTCACCTATGTGTAAGTAAAATTTTGTAATGGATGGAACTCTAATATGAGTGAAGCCGATTCATGTTTAGATTTATGGTGAAACCATTCCATGTGGTACATGGGAGCACAGGTGGAATACTACAACTGAAACCAGACAAGGTTCTTAGAGTTAAATCCCTAAGGCCAATAGTTGCTTTATTAACTTCTAGATAAACCAACCATAATAAAATATCATGATCATTCAAAATTGTTTATTTTACTTTCATGGTATATTATTTAGGGATGTTTAATCATTAAATAAATTAATAAACAATCCTAGAAGATGAAATAAAATAAAATAAAAGTATGTGCAAATTTTATCTAGACATGGTTAATCACTTGAGTAAATCCACTTAATACTAATATACATGTAATATGATAAAATGGGTAGTTTACAAATAATAATAATTAATCCCTCAAATAAAATATTAATTTAGACAAGTATTATAATACTTGGATAAGAATTGAAGTATAGAACTAAGTGTTTCCTTGGACAAATTCAAGAAACATGGTTTTATCAGAGAATTTTTATAAGCATTTTGGGAAAATATAATGAAATTGTTATTTGGTTTAATTTCTAATTCTATCCAATACCATTTTAGAGTCAAGTGTTAAGGAAATACAAATCTATGATTTTAGGAATAGGGAGTCCTATCAAAGGATTAATTAGATATAAGTTAATGTAGTTGAAAGTTTCTACTTACTTATGTAACATCCCAACTCGAATCACCAGGTCTGAGCAAGAATTTCGCAATAACTTCGGTGTGCCTCCCAATATTCTAGAGGCTACTAACTAGAATTAAGGGTCTAAGGTAGAATCATGGGGAGACTATACCCTCCACTAGAGTAAGCAATAATAAATAAATAAATAAACACATAATTAGTATACAATCTGAGTAAGTAAAACCAATGACATTCCATTAGTAAAGTATGAATATAGAAACAACACACTCAATGCTCACAATTGGAAATAATTCATTGATCAACCACATGGCTGATCATATAAAGGATAGAAAAGAAAAAATGTGAAAGATTCTTTGCTTCTACTCTAAGACACATCTCAAATACGTCTATAGACTCATAGAGAGCTATCCTATTAGACTATCAAACTAAGGAATTAATACAACCTGTAAATATAATAAGTGAGGGATTTTTGGGCACTAAAGTGCCATGGTTTCCCAAAAAATGTGTAAGTACAACTCATTAGGGTACCGGCCAATCATTTCTCTACCCAAACAGTAAAATTATATGTACATGCATGTGATAATATCTTTATAAAGTAAAAATAAAATACATAAATTATATTTTCATAACACATAATCACTAATGCATAAGTAAATAGTAACCAACCATATGTTGAGTGGCCATGTTCCCACTAAGCCACTAAAATCTTTGGTTGTACCCGCTTAGGCTCCAGCCATAAGGAATACTGATTAGTCTCCTAACACATCCCTATTAATGGGTTAGTCTAAAAACATGATTGAAATACCTTCCTTGAAGGGATAGAACAAAGAATACTAACTGGGCATCTAAAACATCCCCCTAAAATAAATTGTTCATGAGGCTCAACCAATACACTTAACTAAAATACATAAGAAAAGAATAATATGGTATAAGATAAAAATTAAAGATCAAACATCACATGAAATAAACAAGTATCATAAATAGTACAATCCATATGCAAGGAACATAAGAATAGGTCTCATAGGGATAGGAATGCACACCACATGTGATCAAACATCAAAAATAAGTTTCTAGGGGCTATACATGCATGCCAAAAAATAAGACAAGAACCCAAATAAAACATGTGATAATTTCAAGTCTTCCTACACACACCTTATGTGATTAATTATAAAATATAGATTTCATCAGATACACATGAAAGAACAAGTAATAAACAGGATTTCCCCAGGCCCTTCCTTTGTGAAAATCTAGTGTTTGAGGTGTTCTGGGAGCTGTTGGTGGCTTAATTCAAGAGTTTTCCAAATTTTTACTTTTATATCGGCATTTCAGTGCATCAGTATGCCAGTGTGTCAGCATGTTAGTGCATCGGCATGTTAGTTCATTGGAATGTCAGTGCATCGGCATGTCAGTGTGTCATAATTTCAGTGCGTCAATGAGTCAGGGGCATCGGCATCAGTGAGTTAGGGGCATCGGCATGGGTAGGTCATTGCTTTGGTAGGATACGACATCAGTGGGTCATGGTGTTGGTAGGTCATGGAATTGGTAGGTCATGGCCTTGGTAGGTCATGGTATCGGTAGTTCATTGTGTTAGTAGGTCATTGTGTCGGTGGGTCGGTGTTAGTGGCTCAGTGTTGATAGGTCGTTGAGTTGGTGGGTCGGCGTCGGTGACTCACCCATCGGTGACTCATTTCCAATTTTCCCAGTATTTCCCCAGTTTTCTAGTTTCTCCCCTCTAACGTCTTATTGGAAGTAAACCAAGTTTAGAGACTTGTTTGGAAATTTTAAGAGATCTTTAAAAAGTTATTAATTGTGTCTTTAATTATCTGAACGTCCAAGGTGATTTGAGATACTCAAACCGCATAATCTTAACCATGATCCCATTATTAATTTCTTTTAAAACTTCTCTTCCTTTAAAATATGATCTAGATCTTCATTGTATATAACTTCCATTCCTTTTGTGTTTTTAGTTTCCCCTTGGTACATCTAGAGACTTCTTTCCCAGACCAGTCATTCACCTATGCTAGATCCCCTCCTGTTTAGTTTTCTTGGGGTCCTGTGTTAGTCGCGCGACTCCATGTTCCTGGCGTAAGGAGGAACTTCGATCCTTTGATCATCTGATAGGGATTTATCTCTCTTTAATTTTTCATCATGTGGGGTGGGTTCACTAATTATTCCTTATGAGGAAAAACTGAATACATTTCTTAAAATGAAAAATAAACAAGAAGTAAATATGATCAAAAGATAGCAATGTTAAATAAAATAGAAGGTAGGGAGTGGTTTGATATTGATCTCTTGTTTTATTTGTTATATTTGATTCATTGATGGATTGTTTTGACTATATGACTCCTGAAAATCATGACTGGTGGTGGTATTTTCTGGTGAACTATTGATTCCCTGTTTTTGTGATTGTTTGATAAATGGAGGTAGCATGAAAAACTGTTAAACCACATATACTTGGTTAAATAAATGGATACCCTTGGATCAAACCTATTGTGTGATCACCTCAGTTATAATTAAGTGGAATTAAATAACCTCTATTGGTTAAATATGAATATATGAATATATTTTTGATAGGTGTGGTTGAGTACTGTGTTCTGATGAGTTTTGTAACTATGTGTGTGTTGTGTAGTGTTGTTGTTGGGAGCACGGTTGTGGGTACAAGGTTGGGCAGAGGAGTTGGTTCTGAGAGATAGGTGTGGTGTGTGTGTCTGCAAAGTGGTTGTGGGTTAATGGTAGTTATTTTGGGCTTTCTATGTGGGTGGTACAAGTGGTGAGTTGGCTTCTGAGTCTGAGATGTTGATTGATTGTGGAATTGATGAACTTGTGGCATCTGAACTACATTAGTTGTGTTGTGGTCGTGGAGCAACTTTAGGTAGTGATACTGCTCTGTTTATATGAAATTTAAGTGTAGTGGGACTGCATTGAAAAAAAAATTGGGCAATGGTTCAATGGGACTGGATTGTGATAGAAGGATTGTGTGGTTTAGTTTTGAAGAATTATAGTCGGCAGTAGGATGTTTACTATGTGTTTAGTTAACCAGACTTCTCATCTTCTAAGGCAATTTCAGATGTTGTTCTTAGTAGTTTCTCGGTAGTGCTGGAACAAATTAAAGTTAACCCCTTAATTAATATATGGAAATTGGTTAAATTAAAAGGGGGGTAGTCTTTTTTTTTGTAGCTATTCATGTGGTTTTTCATATACGGGTAGTAGAAAACGTGGTTTGTGTGGGATGATTGCTCATTTGGAAACCCATAGGCTGGGATGAGTGTTTTTTTAAGAATATATATTTATATATATTGGAGTTTTTTGTGATTTATATACACACCCCACCCTTGATGATCACTATGTTCCAAAGACCTCCATTTCATGGAGGAGCGTGTCTTTCCCAGCATCCCGGTGGGATGATGGATGGCTGGTTACTGACTTTCTTCCTCACACCCTCTTCCAGGTTATTACAACTCGAGTGTATCTGGGCAGGCTATAATGAATTTAGGCTAACCATATTCCAAGATTCTTTAGGTTAGGGTTTGTTGTAGATGAGAGGCCTAGGTGTTTGCAGACCAGGATTTTTTTTCCAAAGTGTCTTTAGGATGAGGCCCAGGTGTCTCTGGGTGAGAGGTTTGGTTATTGTGGCCCAAGTGTCTGGGGGTGGGATTATGTATAGTTTAAGGCCCAATTGTGTGTGGTTGGGTTGTGGTAGTGGGACTGCGTGTGGTAAGAGTGGTAGCATTAAGACATTAGCCATTAGGGATGAGTAGTAAACCAGTGGGAAAGTGGTGCAGGTACCCAAATATCGATGTGCTTATACTATTAATTTACTTTACTAGCATTATTTAGTTAATGTGACTTGGTGGGGATGGGATGGTTATAATTCCTTGGTAGGTGATTTTATGTTATACTATTTTCTTATAGGGACATCAGTATTCTCCTTCACTTGTGTACGAGTGGCTTTAGTTTCCCGACTGTGGATTCTTGTATGCTCACCCTAGGTATATAAAACTGTTTTCAGGTTTCCAAGAGGAATTCGAGGACTGTGTTGGACTTTACTAGATCATGCATCAAGATTGGTTATTTTCGCTTCCTAGTTCTTTTATTTTGGTATCGTGCCATTGGATTTTTCATTGAAATTTCTATTAGATTTACTTTTGAACATGCATGTGGGAATTGGTTTTAGATTCACTTTTACTTTTGGTACATGGAGTTTTCCAGGACTTACCATCTTATCTCCCAATATTTTTCTATAAAAAGGGTAATGCCTTCCATTTCTGTGTGATATTCTATACCCTTTTTTCTATTTTCCACTCTAGGTCCTGTCGAATGCAGGACTCGGGGGTCATTATCTCCCCTTCATCTTGAAGAAGGAACGGTGTGGCACTTCTTTTCCCTTACCTCATCTTGAAGAAGGCAGTTCGTGGCAAAATGGTTTCAAAGGAAGGTTGATACATTGGATGGATTTTGGATTTAGGAACAGTGAGGATTGTATGGGATTGTGGGGAAATGGTGTTAGGTAATCTTGGTATGTGAAATAGGTCAGGGAAGACCGACTAGGACATAGGATTTTAGGGGGCCCCGTGATTTGATGCAAGGACTCTAAGCCTACTAAATGACCAAGTGAGGCTACACCAATTATAGGGTAGAGACCCTAAGAAAGGTAAATACATCAAAATTACTTGCGTTCTTTTGTTTTTTTTGTTTTTTTGTAATTTAAAATAAATAAAAAGTTAAATCAAATTTAAAAGGGAATTTTCACACTACCCGGGCTTAGGAGTTCCATGTTTCCTTTTTCAGCAATGGAACCCGGACTTCATCCACATGTGGTATGAGAAATTGAGGCCCAATACATTGACCTAGTTGATCAGTGGAGGGTCAATCAAGAGGAGGAGGATGACCGGTGGAAAAAGAGTCTTCAGGCCTTCTAGAAGCAAACTCTGGTGAAGTACGAGGGCAGCGTCTCAAACATAGAGGCAGAAGTTTGTCTTGAGGAGCTGGTAATTGATTTCAGCATGATACAAGATCTAAAAGAGTATTGGTTTCTTCTATAATTGATCCAAATATGAGGAGCATCATTTCAGTGGTGGACGCCTTACCTCGGGGAGATGGAGGATACCGATGTGTTGTAGGCTAACTTTGAGAAGGAGTTCCATGCGGAATTCCTTCCTTACACAATGAAGGCTGAGAAGAGGTAAGAGATAATCTCCCTCAAATAGGGGAGTATGTCAGTAAGAGAACTGAGGATCAAGTTCAAGGATCTCCTATGCTTTTCCCCAGATCTCTTCCCAGATGAGGATTCCCAAGCGAGATGCTTAGAGGAGGTACTCTGACCTTCTCTTCAGAATGTTGTTAGCCCTTTCACTCTACCGACATACTTAGAGGTTTAGAACAAGTATGATATAGTGGAAAGGATGAAATTTTTTTTAGTTGTACCTTGAGAGGGAATCCATCCATGTTCATCAAAGGGTAAGGCCATCAGAAGAAGGTCTCCGGTGTCAGGGTCTTCTAGGTTTTGGCTAGTGAGAAGTAGGCCTTAGCAATTCCATTTCTGATCTCCAAGTCCTCACCCTTTCCTTATGGGCCTGAGAACAAGGTGCTTTATCTATGTAGGTCGTTGAAATCTTCAGAACCAGTACCTAGTTCAGACTTGATACAGTGGGGGTGGGCAGGTTCAGCACCCACCCCAGTAGCAACAATTTCTAGTCAGGCCCTTCGAGTAGCTGGGGCAGAGACCTCCTGCTCCATCGAGGGTAGATGGTTCCAGGGGAGGCCAACCACCAGAAACTCCTCAGAGACCTTGACTAGGGCTTGGTTGAGGAGGCAGTTGACAGTAGAGAGGTAGAGGAGCCAGGTGTGGATAGTTGCACACTGCGGAGGTATCATTTCCAACTGG
The DNA here is from genome assembly GCA_963277665.1 of Viscum album. NCBI lineage: Eukaryota > Viridiplantae > Streptophyta > Magnoliopsida > Santalales > Viscaceae > Viscum > Viscum album. Next base: position 1,138,621,248 of record OY728159.1, on the reverse strand, counting down.
TCTAGAGGTTGTTCGAGGTATGATTAGTATATTTAGTAATATTTCATGTTCTTTTCTTGATTCAGGAGCCTCTTACTACTTTTTTACACTTGGTATATCCCATTCTCTAGGACTAGACATAGAGATACTTCCCATGCCCCTGGTGTTGAGTACACCAGTTAGAGGTCAGACCAGTCTATTTGATGTTTGTTGAGGATGTAGAATGATGTTGGGGCCACATCTATCCAGTGGGGATCTTCTTCTGCTATATATTCAGCCATATGATTTCATCCTATAAATATTATGGTTTTTTTTGTGAACATGGTTATCGAATGCTTCCGGAGAAGGGTCTTGTTCTCATATATGGGCAGTCAGCGTGTAGCTTTCATTGGAGAGTGGAGTTGTTAGGAGGTAAATCAGCATGTGGAGCATCTTCTTTCATTATTAGATGAGATATCAGTGGGATCAGTAGATAAAAAGATGGGGGAATTTTCATAGGTTTTCAGTTAGTTCTTGGATGTCTTCCCTGAAGAGGTTGTGACTATACCCCCTCGAAGTTACATTGGTTGTGGGACAAACTTGAAACTCAGTACCCATCCTATTTTTATGGATACCTATCTAATGGAACCTTCTGATTTGCAGGAGTTGCAGATTCAGGTTGATGAACTGATGAAGATGGTTTTTATCTGGCCAAGTGTGTCTCTATGGGGAGATCTAGTCTTGTTTGCAAAGAAGGAAGATGGTGGTCTAAGACTGTACATAGACTATTGGAGACTGAATCAATTGATGATCAAGAATTGTTACCCCTTCCAATGATCGATGGTCTTTTCAACTAGTTAAACAGATTAGGTTAGTTTTCTTTGGTTGACATGTGTTTTGGATATCACCAACTGAGGGTAAAGGAGTTTGAAATCCCAAGGACTACTTTCAGGTGCAGGTATGGGCACTTTGAGTTCATGGTCATGTATTTCGGAATTACGACCTCACTGGAAATATTCATGGGGATCATGAACTTTTTTTCTAAGAGTACCAAGACCAGTTCATCATCGTGTTCATCAATGACATCCTGATCTACTAGAGGTCGGAGGAGGAGCATGTTTGGAGTTTGAGGACTATCTCGGAGGTCATCCAACACCACCATCTCTGTGAAAATTTTTTGAAGTGAAAGTTCTATACTTGAGAGGTGCACTTCCTTGTAAATTTGGTTTCTAATTAATGAATATAAGTGGACCCACAAAAGTTCAAAGTATTTGTTTCTTGGGAATAACCCAAGAATGTGGCAGAGGTTCGTAGCTTCCTGGGTCTGGCAAGCTATTATCAGAGGTTCGTACCCGAATTATCTCGATTTGCAACTCCATTAACATATTTGACTAGAAAAGGCCATGAATTAGTGTATAATGGGAATTTTCAAGTAGTTTTTTTCTATCTTAAGGGGAAGCTGGTTAGTACCCCGGTGCTTAGGTTGTAAGAGGAAGGGGTGTTGTTCGAAGTGTTATGTGATGCATCTGGCCTAGGATTGGGATGTGTACTGATGTAGTAGTAAGGGATAATATCTTAGGGGTCTAGGAATTTAGTTCCTTATGAACATAATTATTCTACCCATGATCTATATCTTGTAGTTTCCATGTTCATGCTGATGTTTTGGCGACATTACCTCTTCGGGGAGTGCTTTGTGGTCTTAACAGATCACAAGAGCTTGAGGTTTATCTTTTCCCAAAGAGACCTGAACTTGTGGCAGCGAAGGTGGATAGAGTTCCTCTATGATTGAAAATTGGTGATCTCTTACACCCAAGGTAAGGGGAGCATTGTGTTCAATTCCTTGAGAATGAAGTCGTAGAAGGATGTTGTCTTGGAATCCACGAATGCTTGGAAGGTAATGGAGGAGTTGGACGCCTTTCACCTAGATATTGGGGAGGACAGTGGCCGAGGCTATCTGTTTTAAAGGATAGTACAGTCTTCCTTGGTGAAATATGTAGAGGAGTCTTATTGGGGAGACTCAGAGTTTGAAGCGATGTGTGATCGCATTTTCTAGGGTGATGCTCTGGAAGGATGGTCAGAGGATAACCAAAATAGGATTTTGTTCTATAGGAATATGTTTGTCCAAGTGGAAATGTATGTGGGATTTATCTATGAGTTCCATAGATCACCCCTGTATGTGCATCCAAAAGTCTCTAAGATGTACTGAGGCCTGAGGGAATAGCTTTGGTGGCTCGGGGTGAAGCGGACAATGGTAGAGTTTGTGATAAGGTGCCTAGTGTGTTAGCAGGTGAAGGTTGAGCATCGTGTTCCCATTAGTTTGTTTTATCCATTAGATTTTCCTGAGTATAATTGGAATGACAACTCGATGGATTTAATCATATGATTACCTAGGGATCAGGGAGGATGTGGTGCTCTTTGGGTAGTACTGGACCAGTTGATGAAGTCAGCTCGCTTCTTGGTGATCAAGGAGTTGAGTGTAGTAGATGCATTGGCAAAGAGGTATGTGGATGAGGTGGTGCGACTACATGGAATTACAAGATCCATTATCTTGGATTGGGATACACATTTTACTTCGTGAGTATGGAGGGTATTGTATCATGATTTTGGCACCCAGTTAAGCCTTAACACCGCTTTCCACCCTCAGATGGATGGGAAGACAAAAAGGATTATCCAGACAATGGAGGATATACTGTGAGCATGTGTTCTGGACTTCGAAGGATCATAAGCATTATACTTTTCTCTGGTAGAGTTTTCTCACAATAATATCTATCAATATACCATTAGCATGACACCATTAGAAACCTTTTGTGGAAGACTGTTTCATTGACCTGTGTGCTGGACAGAGGTAGGGGAAGCATCCCTCCTTAGACCAGACGTAGTGTAGAGCACAATAGAGAAAGTTCAGCTTGTGCATGAGAGAATGAAGGAGGTTCAGAACTGACAGAAGTCATATGCTGATCATAGGAGTAGGCCTTTAGAGTTTGAGGTTGGGGGCCATGTGTTCTTAAAGATCTCCCTTCGGCGCGTATAGCAAAGGTTTGGCCGAGGAAGCATGATTTTTCCCAGGTTCATCAGACCTTTCAGGGTGTTGGGATGATTTGGTGATGTGGTATATCAGCTGGTGTTTCCACCATGATGAAAGGGGATTCACAATGTCTTCCATGTCTCTCATCTATGTTGGTATCTAAATGATGATTCCCACTTCCTTGATTTGGAAGATTTGGATATCAATGATGATGTGATGTTCATGGATCAACCAGTAAGAATCGAGGATCATAAGGAGAAGGTGTTGTGCGGACTGACCATTCATTTGGTTCATCTATTATGCAAGCATGGTGGTCTCAAGGAGAGTACCTGGGAATGGAAGGCACAGATGGATGACCAATACCCAAAGCTGTTATGAGTTTTATCTTGTGTTTTTTCTTGTACCTTTATTTTCATATAATGTTTGACCACATTTTTTGTATGATAAGTTGTTTATAAATTCTCTAATTTTGTGAAAACAATCATGGTTATAGTGGGTGTAACCTAATCCTTAATCAATATTCATTAATTTGGATGTTATTAATATTTTTTGGTTGAGACAGCGCCACCCAATGTGGATAGTATCTTGACATGGAGGAAGGAGCTCCATAATCATTGTGTCTGGATGGTGTGACCTTTGGTGTTTATGTGGTTTCTTTAGGAAGTGTATTAGTATTTTTCTACAATTTTTCAGGATATATATGATAAGGAGGTGTTTTGGGATGTCGAGGTTTTCACTCCATATTTAGAACAACACAATGTGCTTTACTCCTGATAGGTATCTTAAGGGATGGTTACACAAACCACTTTTCTTCGGGGTTAGTTTTGAAATTCTCGGGGCAGAGAATAGTTTGAGACGTATCTGATGTAATAACTCAGATTTCCTCAGGCCCTTTATAAAAATCCATTATTTGAGGTGTTCTGGGATCTTTCAGTGGCTTGGTTCAAGAGTTTGAAAAAATTTCAGTTTTCCATCAGCATGTCAGTGTGTTGCTATATCAGTGTGTCGGAAAGTCAGTGCATTTTCATGTCAATGGATCATTATATCATTGTGTCGGTGTTTCATTGATTCAGCAAGTCATTGTATCATCATGTCAGTGCATTGGCAAGTTAGTGTGTCGGTGAGTCAGGAGTGTCGGCATCAGTGAGTCAGGGGTGTCGGCATCAGTAGGCCATGGTGTTGGTAGTTCATGGCGTCAGTAGGTCATGGAGTCAGTAGGTCATGGCATCAGTAGGACATGGATTTGGTAGGTCGTGGTGTCAATAGGCCATTGCATCAATGGGGAGGAATTGGTGGCTCAGTGTTGGTAGGTTGCATCGGTAGCTCACCCATCAGTGGATCTGTATCGGTGACTCACCCATCTATGACTAATTTTTAGTTTTCCCAGCTTTTCCGCAATTTTCCAGTTTTACCCCTCTTACATATCATTTTACATAAACCATGTTTAGATCCTTATTTAGGAATTTTAAGAGTGTTTTAAAGGGTTATTAATTGTATCTTTAAATATCCTAACATCTTGGACAATTTGAGATGCTCAAACAACATAATCTTGACCATGATCCCACGGTTACTATCTTTTAAAATTGTTCTTCCTTTAAATTACGATCTAGCTCTTTAAATCTGGGATCTTCCCTTCCTTGTGTATCTTCCATTTCCCCTTGGTATTTCTAGAGCCTTCCTCCCAAGTCAATTCATTCTCCTATGCTAGATCCCCTCCTTCTCATTTGTCTTGGGGTCCTGCGATAATCACGTGATTCTCTATTCTTGGTGTAAGGAGGAACTCTGATCCTTTGATCATACAGTAAGGATTTCTTCTATGTATCTTTAATTATGAATCATGTGGGGTGGGTGCACTAATGATTCCTTGTGAGGACCGGCTGAATACATTTCTTAAAACGAGCAATAAACAATAAGTAAATATGATCAAAAGATAGATGGTGTAAATAATATAGCGTGCAGGGAGTGGTTTGATGTTAATCGTATGTTTTATTTATTATATTTGATTATTTTATGGATTGTGGTGAATTTATGCCTCCTAAAATCATGACTGTTTGTGGCCTTTTCTTATGCACTACAAATGTACTGTTTTTTTGCGATGGTTTGATAAATAGTCATAGCATTAAAAACTGTTAAACCACATATTCTTAGTTAAATAAACCAATTCCCCAGGATCAAACCTATTGTGTGATCACCCCGATTATAATTAAGTTTAATTAAAGAACCTATACTGGTTAAATATGAATATATGCACATCTTGTTGATAGGTGGGGCAGAGTGTTGTGTTTAATTGATTTTTGTAACTTTGTGTGAGTTGTGTGGCACTGTTGTTGGGAGCACGGTTGATGGTAAAAGGATGGATAGAGGAGTTGGTCCAAAGAGAAGGGTTTGGAGTGTGTGTGTGTGTGTGTTTGTATAAAGGGGTTGTGGGTTAATGGTAGTCATTGTGGGATTTGTGCATGGGGTGGTATAGGTAGTGAGTTGGCTTCTCAGTCTGAGAGATTGATTGATTGAGGAATGGATGAACAGTGGGATGTTGGACAGCGGGGATTCTATTTTGATATATACTTTTTTTATAGTGGTACTATATTGGGAAATTTCTTAGGAAGTGGGTATGTGGGACGAGGTTGTGAGAGAAGGATTTTACGGTTATTTTTGAAGAATGATATTCGGCAGTACGTTGGTTATTGTGTGTTTAGATAACTAAACTCCTCACCTTCTGAGTAGATTGAAAATGTTGTGCTTATTAGTTTCCCAGTAGTTCTAGAACAAATTAAATTCAATCCCTTAATTAATAAATTTGAAGCGGTTAAATGAAAATGGTTAAGGCTTGTGGTTTATTGTGGTTGTTCATGTGGTAATGCATATATGGGTAGCAGGAAAGGTGGTTTGGGTGGGCTAGTTTATCATATGGATACCCATAGGTTGAGATGAGTTTTTTACCTATATATATATATATTCTAGTTTATTGTAATTTATATACGCATCCCACCCTTTATGAGAACTATGTGTCGAACACCTCTATTTCATGGGGGAGGTTGTCTTTCCCAACATCCTGGTGGGAGGATAAATGGCTGGTTACTAACTTTCTTCCTTGCACCCACTTTTGGGTTCCTACCACTCGATCATATCCAGGCAGGATATAATTTCTTGAGGATTACCATAGTCCAAGATTCTATAGGTGAAGTTTTTTTGTAGATAAGAGGACTAGATTTCTGCGGGCTAGGATTGTTTTCCCAAGTGTCTTCAGAATGAGGCCTAGGTGTCTTCAGGTGAGAGGTGTGGTTGTTGTGGCCTAGGTATCTGCGAGTGGAATTGTGTGCAGTTTGAGGCCCAGGTGTGTGTGGGTGGTTTTTGTTAGTGGGACTGTGTATGGTAAGAGTGGTAGCATCAAGACGTTAGCCATTAGGGATGAGTAGTCAAATAGTGTAAAATTGTTGTGGGGTACCCAAATATTGATGTGATTATACAACTACTTAACTTAAATTGCATTATCTGTTGAGTGTACCTTGGTTAGGATGGGCTGGTTAGAATTCCTTGGTAGGTGCTTTGTGGTTCTACTATTTTCTTATAGGGACATTAGTATGCTCCTTCACTTGTTCATTGGTGGCTTTAGTTTTTCCTACTGAGTATACACGCATGCTCACCCAACGTATATAAAATTGTTTTCATGTTTCTAGGAGGACTTTGAGAATTGTGTTATAACTTACTTGCTCGGGCATCAGGATTGGTTGTTTTTATTACCTAGTTCTTTTATTTTGGTACCTTTCCCTTAGAGTTTTCATTGTACTTTGTATTAGCTTTACCTTTGAACATTAATGTGAGAATGGTTTTTGGATTCACTTTTCCTTTGGGTATTTGGAGTTTTTTGGGACTTACCATCTTCTCTCCTAATCTTGTTCTATAAAAATGTTAATTCCTTCCATTTCTGTGTGAAATTTTATACCCTTGGTTCTAGTATCCACTCCAGAACCTATCGAAGGCAGAACTCGAAGGTCATTATCTCTCCTTAATCTGGATGAAGGGCATGGAACTTGATGTCCCTTCCCTCATCTTTGAGAAGGTGGGTAGTAATATCACATGTGATCAGGGAATCAAACAAGCTCTCACAAGTCACACATGCACACCACATTCAATAAATCAAGAATAGGCCTCATGGGGCTATGAAAACACATGCCATGTGATCAAAAATCAATATAATATTTGAAGTAAAAGTAATTAGTTAGAACACAATTATTCAAGCCTTGGTAATTAGTGGCCAGGAAATATGCCAGGAAACAAGCTCCAACAAGGTACTTGTAACCTTGTCAATTTATTAGGAATAATTCAATAAATTATTTATGACAGGGTATTCATTAACTAATTATGCATTCCACAACTCACTTTAATTGTTTTGGTCAATAAATTAAAGTGTATTACATTTTATCCATATCATAATTATTAATTTAGGATCATTCTCCCATGGTGGAAAACCTCATATCACATGCCAATAAATAGTACATAATACTATAGGGTAGAGTACATAAGACCACTTACCTCAAACGGAGCCAACTTCCATATTAGAAAATCCCATCATCTTTTCCTAGGTCATTCAAGACCATTAGGCCTCCATAGATCACCATAATTTTTTACCTCAGGCACAAGGAATCCAAATAATTAATTATAACTATAATATAATTAATTAAATGAATACTATGAAACTCATATTCAAAGGTGAATGACATAAATGATGAAAGATTTAAGAGATATCATCGCCTAACTGAATCCCTGACCAACCGTCCATAAAAGGTCCTTAACATTCATCTGACATCATTATCAGAAAATACCTAATGTACAATAATGAGAAAAGGCCAATTTCAAATAATTAAATTGAAAATTCTAGAAGAATTAAATTGGTAAGAATACCATCTTCAAAATTCTATACAACAATAGTAATACCTCATCTTGAGTTCTCCTTTATCTCGGTTAAGAAAAAACCCAATAAAAAATTTCTTATTCGATGATACCTAGTGGAATCATCAAAAATACCTAAAATAGAAATCCATGAAATCAAGAATGAAAGATTAAAGGAAATATATAAGGATAGAGGATGAAAATATTTACTTTCAACATTATTTAATCTCACCCATACCTACCTGAATTATAGTAGAAATAAGGGTGTTAAGCTCCATCTAATCCCTCATGTATGAGACTTGGTCATCCTGATCAAGGGGGACAAGCCCCTCTTTTTAATTAAAAAAAATCTAGAACATATTTCACAGTGTGACACATGTTTTCGCATCATTATTTTCTAGGATCTTCACCCCAGACATATATTCAAATCCTCAAACACCGTGTTCCACCCCATAAAATCATTTCACATCATGATACACTACTCACAACATGAAAAGGTTTTTGCTTCCATTTTCAGCAATATTGGGAACCTGGACACTCCTTTGGAAACTTCCTGCAACCTCGAGTCATCAAATGATCCTTTAAAACTATACTAAAACACTATTTTGAGATGTTTTAACTCTTCGAAAATTGTTTTAATTTCCGATTCTCAAAATGAAACATCCAATAAAATGAAAGTTCAATTTTCCCCAAAAAAAATAAACTTTCAACATTGAGGGTGATTACAATATCTCTACAATAGCACTTCTCATCCTCAAGATGTTGTGGTGTAATATGAAGCACATCATCTAATATCCTATTATCATCACTTACAAGAATTTCTTTGCATTCAATCTGAAGATCCTTTATGATGTTTTTTGTTAACAAAGTTTTTTACTAAAAATAACTTTTTATGAAATAATGTATTTGTGAATTAGGTGAAAGAAGAGTTACTATAAGTTTATAACTTTATTTTTGAGATGTTACTAAAAATAAAAATAAATAAACTTGTTTTTCAAATTTTTTAATTGATTTTTTCATCGAACAATCCATTGGACATAGACCATTAGATTGAGATATTGATATAAATTCAAATTTTATTGAGAATCAGATTTAGAAACTTTTCTATGTTGTTTTGACTTGAAAATATAATAATTTTAGAACTTTAAAAACTTATTTAGATGACTCTTTATTTTACTTTCAAGTTCCAAAAACATCATGAAGAATTCATGATATAATCTAGATTTTACAGAAGAAAATATAAATGAGAATTTAAATAATTTATAAAGTTAAATTTTTCCACATGAAGATCGTCAGACCAAGAATCATTAAATTTGGAAGTTTTCAAAATGCAGTAAGTTTAAATTTTCTGATGTTCAAATAGTTTTCAAAGTTTCTAATTGGATGTGCTACATATATCGATCCATAAGACTGAGAACTATTATAAAAATTGATAATGATCAGTTGAAGTAATGTGATGAATCTAGAAATAATTTTTTAAAATATAATCCAATTAAAATAAGTAGATAATCTTTCTTATCAACTAAATTTATGAGTAATTATAAATTTCTATCACAATAGAAGTTGATTGGATGAAGAAGATAGTGAAATATAAAAAGTTTGATTTTACTATCTGACTGATATGATCAGGCTTAAGGTAGTTGTTTGGTTTATTTAAAGGGAATTTTTTATCCAAGTAATTATAAATGTATCATTATATTAATAATTTTTTAGTGATATGGAAGTTTTATGGTTGATGAGTTCATGTGCTCTTGAAAAAATATGAAATAAGAATAAGATTCATCAGATGAGATTTTAAAATCGGTCCATCAAATTAGTGGTTGACACCGATAAGACATTGGATACTAAGTTCCATGATACATTGTGTGGTTGGAATAAATAATATATGAATAGATGGAGAATTATAATGAAAATTTGAAAACATATATAAGTTGTTACCTTATAGTTCATGCAGATTTCTGAAGTCTTTAGAAGTTTCAAAAATGTAGTCAACCTTTATTGACTAACTTAAAGCATCTGAGTGACCAATTATATTTTTCTTATCTCTGAATGGGTAAAAAGAAAAATATGTGATTAATTTCAATTTTTTCAAGATTATATGACAACGGAATGCTGAAGTAATAAGTTTAAAAGTTTTAAAGATGACCATCAAATAGAATCTTTTTACAAAGTTTGATCTGAGAAATGTTGATCAGACTGAATAAATGTTCTATTTTTTAAGTTTTTCCAAGATAGATGAAATGATTAGTTGAATTTTAGAATGATATGTTTCATATTTTTAATTTTCAAATAGATAATTTATAGAATCTCATCTAATGGTTTGGTCTGCTTCAAGTGGTTCAAGAGGATCAGTCAAAAGAATATTTTTCTATATCACTATTTTTTGAATGATATTTTTATTTCTTTAAAAAAAATCTATATTATTTAGATATGGTAAATATGAGAATATTTTTGAAGAATAAATATGTTTAGAGAAAACACAATAATACAAGATAATGTTTGAAGTGGTAAAAATGATGTTCAAAAGTGAGTGAATTTTAGAGTTTTGGAATTTGTGTGAGTGAGAAAATATTTCAGTTTCTTGTCTTTACTATTCCTAGATAACCTATAAATAGATAAGGAAATTAGATCAGTACTTGACACTGTTCACCCATGAAAAAAAATTGATACTCTCTATAATTGGTGTCAGAAGGGAGTTTTCAATCCAAATTTATTTTGTGTTAAAGAAGAGTTTCTAGATAGGGTATTCTAATAAAAAAATTAGATTGAGGGAATCAGCTAGAGTCTTGATAAGTTATTTAATGAGAACTTATTAATAAAAGGTCTATCAGTCTCAGGTTACCAAATACAAGCCAATAGATTTTGTCAGATCGAACAGAGGATGATCGGGCATAGATTTCTGAATGGACCTTAGTAGAACAAAAAGTTTCGAAGTTACATTTCTTGTTGTGGCTCAATTGTTGTAAGAAAAAAATTTATACAGATAGTTGTTATTATAATCATTCCTATCAAGATATAAAAGGTTTCCAATGGGATTTTAAAAAGTTTTACTCAATTATTTATAATATTTAATTTCTATAGAGCCACGTTAGTGGCTATGGAAAGGTTGTAGGTTCTCAAACTAAGGCCAAACCTTGTAAATCATTTGTTCCTTATTTAATTTTCTATTTCTACATACACTTGATTTTTCTAATTGTTTATAAGGAATAAATGATAACAAGTTTTAAGGGTTAAATTTACTAAAGTTGAAATTTTGAAAAAGGAAACAAATCATTTAACACCCCCACCCACCCCCACCCCCCCCCCCCCCCTCAATTATTCTATGATACTTTAGAACTTCAATTGGTATCATATAGAAGGTTCTATTATGAAATTTTTATCAGAGAAAATATCAATTTTATCAATAATAGAGGAATTTCTACATTTTATGGAAAAAAATTATTATGGATATAAAAACAGGATGATTTTATATCTTACATATCTTGGTTTGGAAGTTTTATATGCTTCTAAAATTGGTTTTACACCCATTGAGAAAGATTCACCTATGAATTTTTCTGACAAGAGAAATATTGAGGTTGATGGAAAATATAGAAATGTTATTTTTATTTCTCTGTCATAAAATTTTTATATGAAGGTGATGGGTCTCAAAACAAAAAATATTATATGGGACGTGCTCATAAGTATTTTTGAAGGGAATACTAAATGGAAGGAAGCAAATCTAAAAATATGTCATAACAAGTTTGAAGATATAATAATGAGAGAGAAATAACTATTGATGAGTACTTCACCAAAGTAAATGGATTTTTTGGAAACATCATATGTTTTGGAGATGTTCTAGAATATTCTATAGTTGTGAAAAAAATCATGATTAATTTTTTAAATAGGTTTGATTCTAAAAATTTTATTTTAGAAGATAAAGATGATTTATCTCTTGAGGAACTGCATAACTTTCTTATTTTTTATGAAATGATAAAATCTTTAGTTTTCAAAAAGAATATGAATGATGATATGGATTTTGAGTCTATTAGAAAGATGCAAATTCATGAATTTTAAAATGATGATCCTTGTAATTCATTGAAATCATTTAGAACAAGATAATCTTGAATGATTTTTTAAGGGCCCCTTTAGAGAAAATATTAAAAAAATCTAAAAATTATTGTTAAGATAATGTACATGAAAAATAGATAACAGCAAACCATATTATTTCTCACCTTGGAAAGAAGAGAATATAGTACATTTCCATAACTTTGAAATCACCATATCATCAATTTGTGTCCCATATTATTGCATAAATTACGCATATAACTCTAAGAAAATCCTTTTTAATATTAAAAAATTAAAAATGACTCCTAAATAGCTTCACCCCACTAAATTTTCCATTTGAATAATCTTTTTTCTCTCATAATAATTTTAAGGAAATATTTCAGTCGATGAGGAAGGGGAAGATTTTCCCCCCACTTAACAAAGGTGGACCCTTCCAGTAAGGACTCTCTTCCCAAGCCATTACCATCATACCATTTCAATACACAAGCTTCAATCTTGGAAATCCTCTCATGAGCACTCAAGTTAACCATAAACACCATATCCTAGCCATATCCTAATGATATTTTGTAACCATTTTGGCATAATGATTCTCTACCTCTACCCAGAATCAAGATTCCTAGATAATGTTTTTTTCAAACCTTCTGATCATTATCAAACCACCCTTGGGTGGTTCTATACCACTTAATCCAAACATTTTTCATATACGATCTTGTTTTATCATTCATTGAATTTCAATAGTAGTTAGAAATGTCCAAAATCTCAAAAAAATAGAAATATTTGGTTTCTATATCAACCCACTTTTTCTGGTTCTCAAATCTATCAGGAAGTTGGATCCTAGTTTACATTTCAATAATTTTATCAAATAACCCAGTTAATTATAACCTCTTTACATTGATTTGAAATTCATCTTTATCTTTATGAAGAAAAAAGGAGTCATAATATCCCATACCATGGACGTCACACCTCACGTGGTATCCATCAACTTTATTCAGAAGATCAAAAATCCTGTTCTTGATGCCATCATTCTTACATTAATTTTTTTCTCTGTTGAAGTTCTCCCGCAGCATGAAGACATTGCCTGGCTCGAGTGATCATCTCTCTTCCTTACATAGTATGATAATGAAAAAAATCTTATTTCCCTACCTTGACATGGAATTCTAGTCCAAATTCATTCAAATCCATGTGAACTACATATCCACCTACCTCATCATCAGCATAATAAAGCTCTTTTAGATGATCTAAATGAACCACATTTTTCATATTTAATATTTTACATAGTTCTATTTCATATTTTAAAAGATACTATAAGCTTTTAAGAACCCCTACAACACCTTCATCTTCAAGGGCAAACTGAAAATAGTAAAATAACATCTGCAGAATGGAATCTATATTTCATACAATAATCAACTTTCCATCACATAAGATAAAATGTGGGTTCCAAAAGGTCTAAAGATAAGGAGGAGGATGCATTGAATTAAAAAATCATGTCTCCTATCTCCAAGAACAATTAGATAGGACGAGTAAATTATGGAGAAAAAAATACTCTCAAATGTTTTGATTTTGGTGGAATTTTGCACTTTGCTATCAATTTTCCCAAGAATAAATTTGAATAATAATGAGATGATTTTGATGAAAAACCTATATGAAAGAATTGGAAAAACATTTATCAAGAAGATAAGTCATCCAAAAAATATAATAATTATTTCACTTGAAACAAAAGAATTATTCTAAGTAAGAAATATGAATTGCACTCAACTGATAAAAAATCATCAGAAGATGAATGTTAAAAAAAGTTCTTAAAAATCATTAAAAAATTTGAGAAAAAAAAGATTCCTCAAGTAGTGAAAAAGAACAAGAGGAAGATGGAGAATATTATAGAGAGTATCAGCTCAAATAAGAACTTTTTTAACATCTTGATAAAAATAGAAATCTCAAGAAATAAATCATAATGATAAATAAAGATAGTGGAAAATTTATTGAAGGTGGAAAAGATGTTGTCAAGATCGAAGAACAAAACGTCCAAGAGATCTTAAGTAATAAATAGACAATTTTTTAACAAGGAAATATGATTTAAGATCCTAGTAATAAGTTGGTAGCTAAAGAATGTGAAGTTAAAAAGTCTAAATAAAAACTTCTTGATGCTAAAATTACTCAAATAAATTTGAACAAAAACTTCAGTAAGGATTTGGAAGTCAAATATTAATCATCTAAAACTATAGAAAAACATCACTCCAAGAATCTAGTGAAATATACACCCACTAAACCAAAACTTTCATCTAATTTTTATAAAATTTCATGTGTAAAGGAAATTATTGGAAAATATTGGGTTGATAAGGGATCTAAAAACCCTATCACATCTACAAAATTTGAAAACTAATCCCAGAGGAAAGTTTTCATGTGTTCAAAGTTAACTAAAGTATAAATATGTTGTGAAACTCAAAAATATTTTTATAATTAAAGTTCAATATTATATAGAAAACTAATATTTGATGGGTTATTTTAGTGTTAAGTAATTTATGGGAACAAATATTAAAACTATTGGTATAACATGTCTCTTCTAAGAAATAGGATTGTGCATAGTGGAATAAATGGTGGAAACATAATGAGTAACAATACAAATCCACAGGAAATAATAAAAGTAAAATATTAGGATGTTAGAAACTTTCCAAAGAAATCAATTTGATTTCCAGTAGGAAATATGTGGAATATGTGACCAACTTGGTCAATTTTTTGAAAAATGCATGACAATCCTTTCAGAACAACACTAAAATCAAGTAAAAAACCATGAATATTTGAAAGTGGTTTTTTATCACAGAAGAAAGTTGATTTGGAAATCATAAAATATGTTAAAAAAAGTGATGGAAGAGTTGTTACCTTTAATAATGATAGTTTCTTGAAAATCAAATGAATTGGAATGGATGAGATTAAAGCAGAGAAGTTGAAATATAAAGAATTTCTATTTTATTATAGGATAAAACATAAATTACTTAGTGTTGGTAAAATTTCTGATGATGTAAAAGAAGTTATCTTCAGAAAATATTCTTGTATCATCAAAAGTGTGGGAGATAGAAAATTTTTTATAAGAGGAGAAATAACTAGTGGAAATCTCTTTCAAATAGGAGAACATTACAATTCCCATTACTTAATTAATGAATATGAAAACAAGTTGGGGCATCGCATATATGGGTATCTTCTACATAAAAATATGAAAAAATATATATAAATTTGATGTTGTTCAAAATTTTATAGAATATAAATGAAGAGATGAAGATGTTTTTATAACTTTTCATAAATTGAAAATGACAAATAAAAGTCATAAGAAAGTTGAGATTCAGTCTTCCATGACTCTTGAACTTATTCATCATAATTTATGTGGGTTGATGATACCTCAATCAATAAAAGGATATTTTCAATTTATTACTTTTATTGATTATTTCACTCAAATTACCAATATTAGGTTTTTAAAACACAATTAAAAGGTAGTGTAAATGATTAAACTTTTTAGAAGAGAAGTTGAGAGAGAAATAGGTGTTTACATAATGAAGTAAAGAAATTATAATGGAAATTAATCTGCTAGAATGAATTAAAATAATATATGAAGAAACTTCGGATTAAACAACAGTACATTTATCTATACACCCCCAAAAAAATGGATTTATTGAAAGGAAAAACATAAGTTTAGTGGAAATGGGAAAGAGAATGTTAGCATAATAAAAACTTTCAAAGTTCATTTAGAGGGATGTTGTTAGAACTATTGTTCATGTAAAAAATTGATGTTTTCTAAGTCTAAAATATAACATGAATTATTATTAAATTTAGTATAATAATAAACCTTCATTTGTGTACTTAAAATTTTTTGGAAGTCCGTATTTACTAAAAATAAAAATTCTCAATCTTGGAAAATTTTGTGAGAAATAAATATAATAAATTTTCATGGGATATTCACCCAATATAATAAGTTATAAATGTTGTAACAAATTTTTATGAAAATAAAACTATTGAGAAGGTTATTGAAAATCTAAACTCTTTAATGAATAATGGGAAGATTATTGAAATAGACTCTTATGATGTGAAAGCTATTGAAAATACAAACTCGTTAGCAAGTAATTTTCAAAATTTTGAGGAAGAAAAACCAAGGATCTCTAGTGAAAGTAAAAGTGAGTCAAAATAGACTTAGCAATATTTAGAAGAATCGTATAATGAGGAATTTAAAGATTTTAGAGAAACTTTTAAAATTATTAATTTATTGAAACATGTTGAAATTAAAAATATTATTTAGAATAAAAAATCTCTTGTTCAAATAATAAGAAGGTTGATATTGGAAAATCAAACATTATTTATTTCACAAGTTGAACCAGAATAAGTTTCAGAAGAATTTGAACACAAAAATGGGTTGATGCAATGAATGAAGTGTTGTATTATATTGAGAAAAACAACACTTGGTAACTTTTTCCACATCTAGAAATTAAAAAATTTATTGGAACAAAATGGTTGTACATAAACAAGTTTAATAAACATGGATAAGTTTCAAGATACAAAGAAATATTTTTTTTCAAAACCTATGAATGGGTAGAAGGTGTGCATTTTTAAGATAACTTTTCCCCATTTGAAATATTAGAAACTATCATAATGTTTTTAGTAGTGGATGCACATCAAAATTACAAATTTTATTAGACATATGTAAATGCAACTTTTCTAAATAGTGAGATTGAAGAAAAATGTTAAATTGAGATACCATGTGGGTTCAAACTTTAAAATTATGGAAGTAAGGTTTTTAAATTGAATAAATCTTTGTATGGTTTAAAAAATCCCTAAATTCTTATATTCCAAACATGGAGTTTTTTGGAGAATGTTGAATTTTTCTAATTAAGAATTTGATAGAAACTTATATGTTAAAGATGTTAAATCTGACACCCTAATTGTAATTGTTTATGTGGATGAAATAATTTTTTATACGGATGAATAAAAACCTTTAAAATAATTTTATTAGGATATGAGTAATAATTTTGAGATTTCAATGTTGGGAGAATTAATATTCTTCCTTGGTTTACAACTTCAAAAAAAGGAAAAATACATTTTTGAATCTCAAGAAAAGTATGCCACATAATTGTTAAATAATTTTGGTATCGAAGAATAAAAATAAGTTTAAACTAGTTCTTCAATGGTCAAAAATTTGAGTAAAGGTAAAACTGTAAAAAGTGTGAATCAAAAATATTTTTGGAAGATGATAGGAAGTTTACTTTGTTTTGTAGAATTAAGATCTAATATTGTTTATGTCGTAACTTTGTGTGCTAGATATCAAAGTGATCCAAAAGAATCTCATATTTTGGAAGAAAATAGTATTATAAGAAAAAATTCACAACGGATATTTTATAAAAGATGTTGTGAAATTAAATAACTTGGTTTTCCATATGCTAATTGGACTAGATATTGAAATGATTTAAAATCAAATTATGAAGGAACATTTTTTCAAGGAAAATGTTGTGTGAGTAGGAATAGTAAGAAATAGAGTTCAATAACTTTGATCATAGTGTAAATAGAATATGTTTTTTCTACACCATCATGTACTCAAATGTTGTGGATGAAAGTTAAATTAGAATATTTTCAAGTGGAAGTTATCAACCCATTAAAGATACTTCGTAATAATCATAATTAAATTGACCTTTCAAAAAATATTTTCCAACACTCAAGATAAAAACTATATGATCAAAATGTAGATGTAGATACCCAATTACCAGAGGGGGCTAAATTGTAGGTTTTAAAAAACATTCCCTTTTAATCCTAAAATGAAATATGTGTTTAAAAAGGTTAAATAAGATGAATTCACAAACCCTATTTGGTTCTTAACTAAGAAACACTATTGATTTGGATTTAGAAATATGCAACCAGAAAATAAACTAAAGAACAGTTTAATTAGGGAAATATTATACCTTAAAGTATATAGAATCTTATTTATCAGAGTATACAAGTATAAGAAAGTATAGAAAAGTTATATGTTCCTTATTCAGCAAAATTTCAGCAGAAATAAAACTTGTAATGAAAACAAGAAAATAATTAGGAAATATTTTAACCCAAAGAGAAGGCTATCCAACATCCTTGGATAAAGGTGCCTTGATTTATACTTTCAAGAAAGTCTGTCTTACCCACACCAGGGTTAGCCCTCAATAAGAATATTGGAATCTATCTTGTTATCCCCACAAGTCCTCGAACTTTAAGGTAGTTGGAACCTCTGTCTTATTATCCCTCAAATCAATTTATTATACATAGCAACAATCAGAGTCGCACTAAGTAGGTTAAAAAAAATTCACAGTTGAACAAGATGTTCACAGATTACAAAATGCACGAGAGTCTCTCTCTCAAGAAATAGCTTCACAACATCACAACATGTAATCTCTGGATGTTATCTAACTCTTTAAATGGATGAGGTATTTATAATAAAAGGTTACAACAGTATTCTCCCTCCTACAATAGTCATATTTGTCTTTAAATCATGGAGGAACCTATACACGTGTCACTAATTCAATAGTTAGTTAAGAACATATTGTATGACATTGTTTCATGTAAGAAAAACATGGGAAACATTATCATTATTAAGAAACAATAATATGTAAGGAAAACAATATCAATTTTAAGAAACAAGGATCTGATAAACATGAAACAATATGTTAATAAAGTAAAGTAACTTTAAAAAATCTGAATAATTAGAATCTAGGAAAATTAGAAATCAGATTCTTGAAAAATGGATATTCATAGTCTAGATTCTGGGGAATTCGGAGTCTGAATTCTGATGAATTCAAAGTCAAAATTATAATGAATTCAAAGTCTGAATTCTGATGAATTCAGAGTCTAAATTCTAATAAATTCAGAGTCATGAATTCTGATGAATTCAGAGTCTGTATTTTGATGAATTGAGAGTCTAAATTCTGATAAATTCAGAGTCTAGATTATGATGAATTCAGAGTCTGAATTCTGATTAATTTAGAGTCTGAATTCTGATGAATTCAGAGGATGAATTCCAGAGAATTCAGAGTCTGAATTTCAGAGAATTCAAAGTCTAAAATTTAGAGAATTCATAGTATGAATTTCAAATAATTCATAGTCTGAATTTCATAGAATTCAGAGTCTAAATTTCAGAAAATTTGGATTCTGAATTTCATAGAATTTAGAGTCTGAATTTTAGAGAATTTAGAGTCGAAGAACCTATTAGGTTAAAATATAATTAATGATAAGATTATTTTTCTATAGAAAAAAATGGTTAGACATGGTTTGATAAGACAAAAAATAAGACATTGAAAATTGAAATTAAAGATAAAACATTTCATATATAAATAAAATTTTCCTTTAGAAATGTAATTATTAGAGAAGGATAATTTTTTTAAGAAATGTGTTTGTGATTTTCAAAACATAAAGGAGTGAAAAAATCCATAAGGATACTTATTAAATTAAAAAAACACATAGATATTAAGTTTTATTTCATAAAAGAAAAGGTTATTGTTTGATATGTTTTTATAGAAAATATTTTAAAAAGTATCAAATTTTTGGTATATTCACAAAAGCAATACTGAAAGAGATATTTGTGAAATTAATGCTACAAACTCATGTTCAGTCTCCACTAAATTCTTCATGAACATCTTAATGGATTTCACTACTGTTCTTTGGATTATGTTGACAAATTGGAAAAAAAATTACAACTTTATCCTATAATGGGGAAAAATTAATTTTCTTTTATAAATGAATTGGAAGCTATCATTATCATAAAATGGGGGGAAAAGAATAAAAGTGGGAGGAAAATTTAAAAGTGTGGAGGTTTATCTTTACATGGCTGTAAATTTTATAGTCACCTAGGGATACAATTTATTCAAAAACATTACTTTATCAAGTTGTGTGGTGTTTGGACACTCTATTTTGATAAAGGATGTGTTTTGTTAAATGTATGAAACATGATTTTTTACAAAAATGTGTTATGAAAAAGTATGAGTGATGAAAAATGATTAGTTGATGAAGTTTTTAATGAGAGTTTTCAATAAATATAAAGGGGGGATTCAAGAAACTTTATAATGTTTTGTTTTAATAAGGATTTGTTTCTGTTGAAAACTAACCTTTTTTAAAATAATGTTTTTTGTAAATCATGTGAAAGATGAGATTTTGTATGTTTATAACTTGTTTGTTAATATTTTTCTGAAAATCCAGATAAAGAAAGCTTTTTTGCAAATTTGGGGATAAGACCCTCCATCAGACGATCCATCAGACACAGAATATTGGATTGAGATATTGATGGTAAGTCATAAGTTTCTACAAATCATATTTAAAAAGTTTTCTATGTTGTTGAGACTTGAAAATATCGTAAGTTTTAGAACATTACAAACTTAGTAAAATGATGGTTTTTTATACTTTCATGTTCCTAAAACATCATAAAGAAGTCATAATACAAGATAGAGTTTGTAGAAGAAATGAGAAATGTAAATTTTTGGAATTTCCAAAATTGATAAATTCCAAATTTAGACCATCAGACCCAGAATAACTAGATGAAGAAGTTTTCATAAGTCTAGAACAGTTAATTTTCTGAAGTTAAAAGAGATTGCAAAGTTGTTGATCAGACAATCTACATATATCGGTCCATCAGACAAAGAAATCTTATAAAAGTTTAATTTGATCATTTGAAGTAATGTTATGGCCTAAGAAATCAGTTTTTTATATCTAATACAATTCAAAGGAATATATAATAATTTTTATCAACTAAAAGTAAGAGGAATTATAAAGTTTTTTTACCATAGAAGTTGGTCAGATGAAGAACTTATAAAAAGATAAAAAGTTTGATTTTTCTATTGGATAGATCAAATCAGACTAGAGGTAGTTTTTAAGTTCATTCAAAGGAAATTTTTGATCCAAGGAATCAGTCATATATCATGAAATGAATAAGTTTTTAGAAATATAGAAGTGTTGTTATTACTATGTTCATATGGTGTTTAAAAAATATGAGAGAAGAAGAAGATTCATCAGATGAGATTTTCACACTGATCCATTAGATGAGTGCTTGACACCAATAATACATCAGATGATGAGTTCCATAAAATACTATATGATCAGACTAAATAATAGATAAATAGATAGAGAATGAAAAATAAAATGTAAAAAAATATAGAAGTTACTACTGGATATACATTGTAGGTTTTTGAAGTCTTTAGATGTTTCAACATTGTAGTCAACCTTTTTAAATTGACTTGGAGCATCGGAGAAAGCAATTATATTTTTTTATCTTTAAAGGGTTCGAGATAAAAATATGTGAGTTATTTCACTTATGTAAAGATTATCTCATAGAGTGATGATGAAGTTAGAAGTTTTTTAATTTTTAAAGATGACTAATAGATAAAATCTATTCACAAATTTTGAGCTGAGAACATTGATTGGACTGAATAAATGTTTAATATTTTAAGTTGGTTCAAGAGAATTGGAATTATAAAAAGAGTTCTAGACTGAGATGTTCCAGAAATTCAATTTCTGAATAGAGCATTTAAAAAGTGTGAGATTATGGTTGAGTGTGTTTCAAGTGGATTGGGTGGATTGGTCAGATGAAGAGTTTTCCATATCCCCATTTTTAGAATGGAGTTTTGTGACTTTAAATGTTTTTTTATATTTTTTAAATTTTGTAAATTTAATAAGATTTTTGAAGAATCAATAAGTTTATAGAAAACACAAAAATATATGAGAAGGTTTGAAGCATTTAAAATGAATTTCAAATATGAGTGAACTTGGTAGTTTTTGGAATTTGGGTGAGTAGGAAAGTATTTTAGTTTACCACCTTAATTATTTATGGATAATATATAAATATAGGAGGAAAGAATATCAGTACTTGGTACTATTCACCAGTGTGTCAAATTTGATACACTACATAATTGGTTTTATAAGTGAGTTTTCCAAGTGAAGTTGTTTGGTGTTGAAGAAGAGTTTCTAGACTGAGTGTTCTAATCAGAAAATGAGACTGATGGAATCAGTCTGATTCTTGATAAGTTTTTTAAGAAGAAAAAATTGAGAAATTTTCTATCAATCTAAGGCTATTGGGCGTAGGCCGTTAGATGTTGGCGGATCAGATAGAGGCTGATTGGATATCGATTTATGGATGTACCTTATTAAAGAATAAATTTTCAAAGTTACTTTTATTTTAGTTTCTCAATTGTTATAATAAAAGTTTTGTAAACTGAATTGATTTCGTATAATCATTCCTATCAATAGATATAAGGTTTCCAATTAGATTTGACATAAGTTTTATTCACTTCTTCATAATAGTGAATTTACAAAGACCCATGGGAGTGGATATGGAAAGGATGTAAATTTTCTCACTAAATCTAAACCTTTTAAATCATGTGTGCCTTGTTTAATTTTCTATTTTTTCATGCACTTGAGTTTTTTAAAACTATATAAGGAAGAAAATATAAGGAGTTTCAAGGGTTAAATATACTAAAGTTGAAGTTTGTAAAAAAGAAATAAATCATTCAAACACCCCCCCCCCCCCCCCCATCTATTATTCTATGATCCTTTATAAATTCACCATCCTTGAATGTTAACTTGTCACCTCGAATCTATGGTCATTCATGAATACCCATAATGCTCTTGCTACATGATTCCAAGAATGAACACCAAAAGTCGAGTGAAAATGTCCTTATTTCCCAAAACCAAGATGGTGATCATCATACATTTCTAAATTGACATGCCTCATTATCCTCAACAGATTCATTCTAAAGCATCATGATTATCCTCACCATAGAAATCTTTATAAAATACAATCCTTCTGTATTCCAATGAGACCCTCTTTGTATTTCAGCTTCATCATGCTTGATCAAATGAAAGACATTGTTTAATTATCAATACCCGAACCTTATTCATGGTTCCAAACCAAGCCAATGAGTTGCAGAATATAAACACCAAATTTTCTAGAAATTTTTTTTTCCAGTTCATTAAAAACTCACTCAAACCTGATACAATAGGCCTAATGCAATTCAAACCTACCATGTATAGGTTTACATATTAACACCAATCAGTCCAATTCTAGTCAAATACCAATAAGGGTACACGACCTAACAATCGACACTCCATGAATCAACTTATCATGATTCCTTTAACCTTATAGGAATTGTTAAATTCATAGAACAACCTTACCGAATTCTACAATAACATTGAAGGAACTTCCATAGTTGTTTCACCAACCGCTTTCACCATCCATAGGGCTATTAACCATGTACCAATGCACCAATGATATGAATCCCCTTTGGTTATCATTGATTTATCAGGAGTCCAAAGACCACATCTAGTATCCATATAGTCCTACATATGAAACAAACATCACGTATCCATCATTGAACTAGATATTCTTGGCTCCACCAAACATTAGTCTTTTAGAGTCACCACAATCCTCCATTGGTCAGTATTATGAAAGACCAAAAACCTTCCCACAAGATAGGTCATTTCATACATGACCTGGTCAATGCTCCCCACCATAGGAGTATACTTATTATCACCTAATAGTGATTTCTTTTTTTACCCATACTATGACCAATTCAACAACAAACATGATATCTAAGTGTGATCGTCTATTTAAACCTAATTTATAAGTAAGTATCAAGAATTTTATGCACATGGATTGTAAGAATTAATTTTACTACATCCAATGATCAATTCTTAATGGGAAAGATTCTCTTCAGCAGCCTAGGCGTGGATTACGACTTTTGACATAGACAAGTCTCATCGACTCATGCAAGACACTACACCTAACCACAATATCCCCACCTTTGAAAAACTTTATTTGACCGCACAACAATACCCCGATCCGTTGTCAATGTCATATTTCACCACAAAGAAATCTCCCCTCACATAAATTTCTAGGTTTACATTACCTATGAGCTTCATGCCAAACGAGATGGTTATTAATAGTAAGGTTTATCTTGAACCAAAAACAACATTTTCCTACTTCCACCAGATTTTCAGTTTTCATCAATAGAACCTAAACAATCTCAATGGTCCACTCACCACTCATATTCTACCAGTTAAACTGACTCCATGTGCAACCACATGCATGAAAACTCAAATATCAAGGATTTCCAAGAAATTCATGTCGACACCAATCTTACTCTAGACAGAGTGATTCCACATGAGTCATGGACCTCTAATACAAACTCACATGCCTCTTTATCTTTCCCTAAAACAAGGCTCTATCACTAAAATTGATCACTTTTTGTGCTCCTGTTTAGAAATAGCATCACCTCAGTACTGAGATTCACCATACACCACCTGAAACATGACTTTCGGTGCAATCCACTAAGTGTTCACCCATTCTCTCAGCCTCCTCAATCAGACCACCTAGGACCTTCACTTGGTATCCAATGATATTTTAATTTCGAATAAACAGGCTATAAAAATATGGGTTCTATACTAGATTCCACAAGAATATAAGCATTACAAAACCCAATATTGTATCACAAGCACTATAAATTGAGGTTCTATATGATACTAGGTTACAAAGAAACTTTCAAGACATTCCCTTAATCCTTGAAAATGTTAATCACATGAATAGGTAATTTTCATCAATGAGAATTTCCCTTAAGGTATTAACATTGAGTATCCATTCACAAGTAAAATCCTCACTTGGGTTACCTTCACACAACATGATACATTAGATCACTAGTAACTAGAGTGAGATTTATTAGTATATAAGGTATTACACATAACCCCCACAAGTTTTCTCTAAGTGTAAAAACTCACAAAACATCATCTATGCATATCTCTACAGACATGCTATGATGGATTCGCTCTTAAAATAACCACATCGAGAGAACATAAATGCCTAATTGGGTTAAATTAAAATGCCACTAGGTGCTATATATATAACTCTATATAAACTTTATTTAGAACCTCAATTAACCATCCATATCTATTGGATACTCACATAATTTTCTTTACAATGGAAATTAACAACCAAAAATGAACTAAAAATAACATTACACATATCTGCACAATGGGACAACACCATCATTGTTGTTTTCATCATCATTATCATCAACATCATCATTATCATTTCCCAAGTGAACAAAAATGAATTCTCACATAGCCTATTATTAGAAGTAGACATGAATATTTGTTCATCCAATTATAATCTATCTAAGAACTCATATGTCAAAATGCATTATAGGTTGTTGAAAACCAAGAAAAAAACACTCTAACATCAGTATAATCATATGAAAGTAGTATATATGTCATGAAAAACCTACATGCCAAATATCATGCAAACCAAGCCTATTAAAAATTAATCCAAAAATCAAATACATATGAAATTATGAACCGCAAAATACATCTATGTCACATGTGATGAAATCATATATAACTATAACAATAAAAACTAAGAACAACAATCACATTCCGTAGTAGCCTTGACCCTCCTCAGAATTGGTGTCTGCAATTCACCAGAATGATTTTCATCACAAGATTTTACACATTCCGATGTCTTCTATCTATCATTTCCCCAAAATAAGAAAAACAATTTTCCCATACTTTGATACCATTTTGTAACATCCTGACCCGAATCACCAGGTTCGAGCTGAAATGACACATAACATTAGGCGTGCCTCCCCATACACAAAAGGTTATAGACTAGAAAAGAGTTTATAAGGTGGAATCATGGGGATACTATAAACTCTATTAGAGTAAACAATAACAAATAGATAACCAAAAATTAATCAATATAAAAATAGAGTAATCGTAAAACAAATAAAATACCATAAGTAAAGTATGAATAATGAAACAAAATACTCAATAGTCACAATTGGAAAAAATTCATTATTCATCCATAGGGCCAATCCCATAAATGATAAAAAATAATAAAATTAAAAGAGGATCTTCCCCCACTCCAAGCCACATCTCAATCAATTCTCCGGACTCATAGAGAGCTATCCCACTAGATGATCAAACTTGGGCCTCAACCCAACTTGTACCTACAAAAAGTGAGGAAAGTTTGGGTACCCATGTTCCATGGATTCATAAGAAGGTTATTGGTACAACTCATTAAGGTACCACCCACATGGTACTATATCTATCTACTAATATGAAATGTAGATTCATGTGTAAGCTCAGAAAAATGTAAATAAGAAATATATAAACAATATAGGTATAACATATAATCATTAATGCACAAGTAAACAAAAACTGACCATACACAAAGTGGTCATGTGCTCACTAAGACATTATAACCCTCAATAATAATTACTTCAACTCCAAGATATGAGTAACAATGATCAGAAACTTGACACATCCCACTTGATGGGATAGTCAAAAAAACATGACCAACATATCCCTCTTGAGGGGGTAGCCCAGAGCCTATGGACTAGGATCTAACACATCCCCCTTAGGGGAATAGTTCATGAGGCTCAACCAGTATTATCAACTAAAAGACAAAATAATAGTACAATATGATATAATATACAAATGATAGATTAAACATCACATCAAATAAAAAGATATCATAAGTAACACAATCCACATGTAAGAAACACAATCATAGGTATCATGGGGCTATGAATGTACACCACATGGGATTAGGAATCAGACATAGTACTCCTGGGACTACACACACATGACAATAAATATTCCAATAACCCATATAAAACACATTCAAAGTTCAAGGCTTCCTATGAATGCTTCATTTTATCAAAATTCAAACCTAGGAACTATGGGATACATAAGAACACACATGTTATCTGGTAAATGAACATGGTATCATGGGAAACATGTGCACACTAAATGCAAGAAATAAAGCATAGGTATCATGGGGATACACACATTCACCATGTGATCAAACATCAATATATTCTTGGTAGAACAAGTAGATAGGTAGTACATAACTAGTCAAGCCTTGTTCATTGGTGACTAGATAACAAGATAGAAAATAAGGTATAATGTGGCCCTTGGAACCTTTTCAATTTATTAAGAATAATTCAATAAATTTGGAAAGATAGGGAATTAATTAACTAATTAGGATTGGCATTGGGTAACTTACTTTAATTGGTTTGGTAATTCAATTAATGTGTATTCCATTTTATTCAGCTCACAAATGTGAATTTAGGATCATTCTTATAAGATGGTGAACCTCATATCAAATTTCAATAAATGGTATATAATACCATAGGTTAGAGTATAAAGGACCTCCTACCTCAAACTGAGCAAACTTCTATCGAATAAAATCCTAATATCTTCATTTGAGTCATTTAAGACCATTCAGCCTCCATAAATGACCATGATTTTCTATCTCATTCCCTAGAATTATAAATAATTAATTAGAATAAAATTATAATTAATTAAAATATTACAAGGGAAAACACATTCAAAGGTGAAAGGAATACATAAAGAAAGATTTACTAGATATCACCTCCTATCAGGAACCTTAACCAACCATCCATATAAGGTCTATAACTTTCATCTAACATCATTCCGGGTAAAATCCACAATATGCGGCAATGAAATATAAAGAAATTTAATAAAATTAAATTTAAAATTCTAGAATAATTTAACCAGGAAACATACATTCATCAAAATTATGTGTGATGGCATGTGAACCCCATCTCCGGTTCTCCTATATCTAGGATTAGAAAAACCCCCATAAAAACGTTTGATTCCACAATACCCTTTCGAATTGTCAAAAATACCTAAAATAAAAAATACTAAAAATCTAGAATGATGGGGGAATAGAATTGTGGAAGGATAGAGGAGGAAGATCCTTACTTCCAATTTTATCAAATCATGCCCATAACCATGCAAATCGGTGGATGAATAAGGGAGGGAAACTTTGTCGACCCTCTTATATGCGTACAGATCATCCAAAGTAAATAGGGGCCAATACCCTCTTTTTAATTAAAAAAACATTCTCAACATGTTTCGTGGCATGACACATGGTATCACATCATGATTTTTTAGGATCCTATCCTTGTCCCAAATTTCACATCATTAAGCCCCTCAATCAATGTAACACCTCAAGATTTCATAATGCGTTATCTCTTCAAAGTAATTCAATAACTTGCGCTACATGCAACACCAAGTTCAAGCACACCACGACGTACCAAACTCGCTGTTCAAAAGAGATTATGAATAGTATTAACTGAATTTTAAATTTTATATACTCTATATAATTTTATAATCCATATTATGTGTTTCTAATACATAATATAAGAAAATATTCATTTTTTTTCAGATAAAAGAAGTATTTTTCAGAAAATGAAATTTTAGCACCTTTTAATGGAGAACCCTATTTAAATCCAATATTGGACACTTTTATATATTCAATTTAATAAAATTAAATTTTTTTTAGAATCGGAACATAAAATTTTAGTTTCGATAAATTTTTGGTACTTTCCTAAAAACTTTTATATTTTGATGAATAATGAAAAATATTAATTTCTGATTGAAAAAAAAAACTATTTTAATAGAAATAATTTATAGTGTTAAATTATGAATTTTAAAGGTTTGGAAGTATAATTAGATTATATTTTTACCATTTAATATAATGTAAGTCATTATAAGTAATTTCACATTTAAATTTGACATAAACACATGTCAATCTTTTGATAGTTTTTACTTTTAAAAAAACTCATTTTTTTCTTTTGACAACGGGAATTAATTTTAAATTAATTAATGAATATTATATGTTTTTAATTTAGTAAAATATAATTAATTTTGGAATTCAAATTTCAAAATTATCTTAGGATAAAGTTTTGGTTTTTTTCTGAAAACTTTCAATTTTTTATGAATAGTTAAAAACATTGTGTTATTGTTTAAAACTGACTTTTAATTCAAATAATTATTTATTTTATTTGACTTTATTTTAATTCAAAATATATATATATAATAACTATATAATCTCAATTTAATTCATTGGAATCATTAATAATAAAATTAGATATATAAAATTTTATTGAAATTTTTAACGTCTTTTACCCACCTTCTAGGCACATTTTCAAATTTGCATAAAAAAATTTTACCGCTTCTGTGAATTGAATTTTAGAAATACAACATACATGGTTGACATCAGTAAATAAAATTTTGTTCAGTAAGATGAAAATAATTTTTGGTGAATAGTAACTTTTGACTTTTATTTACCAAGGTTAAAAGTAAATAATGTAATTAAAGTTAAAATGATATTATAATTACCATAACACATGTCCAAATTCTATTGGATAAGTGTATTTAAACCAAAACCAACCTTAGAAATAAAATATGATCCTTTTATTCCACTTGGATTAGATTGGGAAATTTATTATTATTTTATTTAAAGAAGAGTTAAAAGTGTAAAATTCAATGTTTAATAACTAAAACATTTTTAATATAGGGTTATACATAAGATGAATTATACTATAAATATTAATTAAAAAGATAAATATATTTTCTACATCATGGTATTTTATTTATAATTTTTAGACATTAAATAATAAAATTTATTTATGACACAATGATGATGTATTAATTACCTTATTAATAAAAGAATCAAATAAATGATATTATAAATATTAAAATAAATATAATTTAAATTTTTGAGGAATTAAACTAATTTTCTAGGTTAATATAACATATTATTGTTAATTAAAAAAATTATTTGAATTTAAAAAGTTTTTATGACTTTAAAAAAAATCAAATACTAAATAATGTCAAATTTGACATAAAAGAGTTTTTAAAACAATACTATATTATTAAATTATATAATAGTACTAAAAATATAAGGTTTGGAAAATGGAATTATATAATAATAGATATTTTATTAATGAACCAATTGGGATTCTATTGTCATTTTATAGTATGTTTATTAACCATATAATATAAAAATACACGGAGACATGGTAAATAATAAACTATTCAACTAAGCGTTAAATCTAAAAGATAAGGTTAATATGGTAACTTAAACTTGTCTAAAACCTATTGGTTGAGATGATTTATACCGATTACCACCTAAGTATCGAAATAAATTCATTTGGAGGTATTATAAATGGAATATGATTGTATAATAAAATATTATTTTAAGTTTTTCCTAAGGTGCCCCTCACCCCTCTTAAAAAAGGGCACTTCCCCATCTCTCAAATTCACACCTCCAAAGCCATTTTTCTTGGCCAACACCTGCCAAAATCTCCTCCCAACATCCATCAAATAAACCTAGAGGTCATACCTTGAGCAGAAAGCCAACCTAAGGATCCCTTTTGTTCAAATCAAAAGGAAACACCCGAAGAAGAGGTAATTATTTTATCACCTCCTTCAAAGTTCTATTCTTCTTCCACTTTCTATTTCTTTGTTATTTCCATACCAAAATAATAAATCCAGTACCTTCTACATACTGTGATGTTATTATAAATATGGTACAACCATACTCATTATTCTATCCATCTTATGAATGATATTGTCCCCATGTGTGTGTACGTACAGCTTACCATCTCCATAAATGGTGTTTTCCATTTCATATTTCTATTTATTATAAATATTTATATTCTAAATATATATGATATATAAATCCTATTTTATATTCTAGAAGTATTTAAATCATGATATAAATGATATGATCAAGAATAATAAGTTAAAACACGTACGATAAAGAAAGTGATTACTACCCGAAATGTTAATTTAACATGGAAATAATTTTTAAATGGGTAGTATAAATTCATAAATGGATCATGTATGATATAATAAATATAAATATGGTTCTTTTATAATTTAGTAACATACTATGGTCATTATACAAAAGGTTAAACATACCCTCAACCAAAGGAAATTACAATGTAAGGGTTAATTCCTCAATCTCATTATATTCCGAGATTGTTTATGTGTAAGTATTTTCTGGGAAATATTTATTATCCATGTCCATGTTTCATAAAATACTATTTCAAAAGTATTCTTTTAAGGTAATATTTAACTAAAACATCATTTTAAATGTTTTAAATATTTATTCTAATAAATATTTTTCATTAATGTCCATGTTTTCAAAATGGTTTTAAGGATTTGTTTATATGGACATGAATGTTTCAAAATGTTAATTCCTTTAAAAAAGTTTCAAAGTGTTATGGGACACTTTGATTAAAAAATATATTTTAAATTTCATCCTTTATAAATTGTGTGACTTTTAAATGATTTCATGAAAAATAGATATTTCACTCAAAGATTTTTACTAATCATTTTCAACTATATCATCATCCTTTACTGGATATTATTATTGATTGAGGTTGATTTATTATAATACAATTTTATATATTGTATTGAATGATTTATGATATTTTTTACTGTATATGTTCTATTTTTATACCATTCATGGTTTATGGATAAAGTATTGACATTTTGTATGCTAGTTTTAATATGAATGTTTATGTTATGTTTCAATAATTTCATATGAGGAATGCAGTGGACTTAGTATGTGATGAATGGAGCCTGCTATAGCTCCTCGATACATCAGTAGGTATCATGAGACAAACTAGTGTCCTGGAACAAGGCCTTGAAAAAAAAATATTTTTAGTCTAGGTACGATGCCATGACTATGTGGTAATGATGTTCGGTGTTAGGAATTCCCTCTTTATGAAATTAATTATTACATGTGATTATTCAACTAATAGAATATCCATGTGAATGTTTATATGGTAATGTTTTATTTATTTTATCCATATTATGTTCAAGTTTAAGTTTAAAAGGATGTTTTTTTATTACACATCTTTCCTTAAAATTTTATAGCTTCTACTAAATTATTTACCCTTACTGAGTATCTGATCTCACCCCTTTCTTATGTTTTGTTTTTCCAGGATTCCCAGAAGTGTTACAATTGGTACCAGAGGAAGTTCAGTACAAACCTTGGAAACAAGATTTAGAAAAACTCTAATTAGAGAACATTACCCTAAGATAGACTTTGAGGATTAGTATAGAAGAAATTCATATAATTTGATAATGTAGAGATTTTTTGTATTTTCCACCCAATACATCCCTGTCTGAATACGAGCAAGTAGAGGCGGCTCTTGCATAGATATAACTAGGAGTGAAAACTCCGACAATGAGTTTCGGGCTTGACCCAGGGTATCTTGGTACACGACAAGGGGCCTTGTTTCACTCTTGGTTACAACACTCCTAGGGGATAGGATTAGGATAATTCACATTTTTTTATAATCCATTATGAGGGATTTAGGAGTAAATACTTCCCCAAAGAAAATTTTTTTTTATGATTATAGATTATATGCATAATCTTTTCAATTTACGTTAGGTATTTTACAAGTTTGGAATTATGAATAGTGATTCATAAACTAACCTAGTGTGTGCCATTATTTAGAAATGGTGCTCGGTAGAAGGAATGAGAACTCCAGCAATACGCATGATCCAAAGAGTAAGAAGAACCATATCTTTCATAAAATTAAGCCAATATTGAGAATGGAAATATTATCCCATATATTATCATCATATGAAGAAACACTATCATGTGTTAATAAGATAAGTAAAGAATTCTCGGAGTCCTATGGCTTTGAAGAGGAGCAAGAGAAGAAAAGGATGGTAGAGAGAAATATGGATAAAGGGAAGAAGGGAAAGAAGGATTTTCCCATATTTGAAAATTGTTGAAAGAATCACCTTGGTAAATTCTTGAAGGTAGTGGGAGTTTGTAATAAGTTTCGAGAAAAAGGACACCAAGTACATGATTGCAACGGTAAGAAAAAGGTTTCAAATGTACAACGCTTCATCTGCAAGGAGTTGGGACACTACGCGAATCAATGTCCAAATCATCAGAGTATGCCCCAAATGATTCTATTGGATAATAATCAAGTTATGATATAACCATAGATAAATAGGAATGAATAGTGTTCTTATGTAGTTATTAAAGAATTATTTCATTTGAGTGTTTTCTCAACGATTTATGAGTTATATGAATTATGGAAATAAATAAGTATTTTACTCCAGAACTATTTCATTGAAGATTTGAGATTATATAGTTCTAACAAAAGTGACTCAATAAAAAGTTAAACCTTTTTGAAAAAACATGGTTGAAGGAAAGATAAACCTTATTACGGTTCTGATACAGAGGCAGTGATTTTGGAATAAGATATGATTGATTTGGATAAATTATATTCGTTATTCTTGAAAACTTTAAAACTAATTAATTGTTTTTTTATTCCATTATTGTTGGGGTTTAAAAAAATTTGGATATAAGGAGTATATACAGTATTCTATAAGTAATAAGGGAACATGAATTTAATCAATAAAGTTTTATGACAATTCAGGTTGTTACCGTGTTTTAAAATAATACAAGATGAATGTATTCACATGTTATTACATGGAAAAAAAGATATTCATTGTGTTTACCTTCTTTATAAATTTTGGACTGTGAGTTTGGACATAAGTATTTTGGATAAGTCTAAAGTTTGGAATGGATTAAGTTTGACATTGGATACAATTATTAGGGTTAAAGTATTTCTTAATATTATTTTTGGGTTGTTATAAAAAGGACAACCCAGAGGTCGGGCGACAACCTGTCACGTTCGGCAAGGCCGCGAGACTTAAACCAGTAAGCGAAGGACGACAAGGGTGTATCGCCTACCACTGGCCTATGTGATGTCCTAGTTTGTATAATATAGTTTTTTTAGATATTCTGAAAAATTAATTATAAATTCATTATTTTTTGAACCCTATATGATTAGGATAAATAGAATATTTTTGAATTCTATTATCTTTTGGAGTAAACGATGAGTTTGTGGAAGGAATTAGTTGAAGGATGAAACTCTGCTTGTCAGGTATATTTTTTCCCTCTTATTCTATGAATAAATTAATTATTAAACTTTATGGAAGGTTTCTTAAAAACAAAAATGTTTTATCCTAATACATTATGTTTTTTTGAACCGATGATATTTTAAATCATCATAGATTGATGGCTTTAAGGCCCTCAATTTTACACTTTTTTGTGATTGATGACCTCAATCACTCCATATAAATATTTTTTTTTCCTCCAATTATGTGTTTCTATTTTCCAAAAAATTTCTCCTAATCGATATCATAATTTGGTTGCGACTTTTTCATTTCTCTTTTCCTCTTATTAATACTAAATTTTATTAAGCGAATTTCTGATGCGGATTTTTCACAAAGGTATTTTTCTATTTTTAACCTTTTATTTTGAAGAACAATTTCAAATTGATAGGATGAAATTTATTAAATTATGGGAGAATGTAACACCCCAAGATTTCATATTACATTATCTCTTCATAAGTAATTCAATAACTTTCTCTACACGCAACACAGAGTTCGAGCGCACCACGACTTACCAAACTAGACGTTCAAAAGCCGTTATGAATAGTATTAACTAAATTTTGAATTTAATATACTTAATATAATTTTAGAATCCATATTATGTGTTTCTTAGAATTAATGTAATAAAAAATTTATTTTTTTAGATAAAAGAAGTATTTTCCAGAAAATGCAATTTTACCACCTTTTAATGGAGAACCATTTTTAAATCCAATATTTGACACTTTTATATATTCAATTTAATGAAATTAATTTTTTCTCTATAATTGGGACATAAAACTTTTCTTTGGATAATGTTTTAGTACTTTTTTCAAAACTTTTATATTCTGATGAATAATGAAAAATACTAAATTTTAATTGAAAACAACTTTTTTAATCAAAAAAAATTATTGTGTTGAATTATGAATTTGAATGGTTTGTAAGTATAATTATATTATATTTTTACCATTTAATACAATTTAGGTCATTCTAATTAATTTCACATTTAAATTTGAAATAAACACATGTCAATCTATTGATAGTTTTTACTTTTTAAAAACCCTCTTTTTAGTTTTGACAACAGAAATTAATTTTAAATTAATTAATGAAACTTCTATGTTTTTAATTTGGTAAAATATAATTCATTTTTTAATTTGGGATATCAAAATCATCTTAGGGTGAATTTTGGGTATTTTTCGGAAAACTTTCAATTTTTGATGAATAGTGAAAAACACTACGTTATTGATAAAACCAACTTTTTATTTAAATAATTATTATTTAATTTATATTTATTTTAAGTAAAAATAGATATATAATACCTATATAAGTTCAATGTAATTCATTGGAGTCATTTTATAATAAAATCATATATAGAAAATTTTATTGAAATTTTATACGTCTTTTACCCACCTTCTATGCACATTTTCAAATCTGCATAAAACAAGATTTTACCGCTTCTGTGAATTTAATTTCAAAAATCCAAGAGACACGGTTGACATCAGTAAGTAAAATTGGTTTAATAAGCTGAAAATATTTTTTGTGAACAGTTGCTTTTGAATTTTATTTACCACAGTTAAAAGTAAATAAGGTAATTAAAGGTAAAAATGATATTATAATTATCCTAACACATGTCCTAATTCTATTTGATAAGTTTATTTCGACCAAAACATACCTTAGGAATAAAATATGATCTTTTTGGTTCAATTATATTAGATTATAACATTTATTATTATTTTATTTAAAGAAGAGTTAAAAGTGTAAAATTCAATGTTTAATAACTAAACAATTTTTAATATAGGGTTATAAATAAGATAAATTAAACTATAAATATTCATTATAAATATAAAGAGATTTTATACATCATGGTATTTTATTTATAATTTTTAGACATTAAATTATTAAATTTATTTACGACACAATGATGATGTAGTAATTACCTTATTAATAAAAAAATCAAATAAATGATATTATAAATATTAAAATAAATATAATTTGGACGTTTTGATACATTAAACTAATTTTCTAGGATAATATTACATGTTATTGTTTATTAAATAAATTTTTTTTCGAAGTGATAAATTTTTTATGACTTTAACAAAAATCAAATACTAAATATTGTCATAATTGACATAAACGAGTTTTTAAAACAAATATTATATTATTAAATTGTATAATAGTCCTAAAAATATAAGTTTTGTCAAAAGGAATTATATAATAATAGATATTTCATTAAAAAACCACTTGGGGTTCACTTTGAATTTATAGTATGTTTATTAACCATATAATATAAAAATACATGGAGACATGGTAAATGTTAAACTATTTAACTAAGAGTTAAATCTAAAAGATAAGGTTAATATGGTAACCTAAACTTGTCTAAAACCTATTGGTTGAGATAATGTCGACCCATAACCACCTAATCCTTGAAATAAATTCATTTTTATCCATTTTAAACCGAATATGATTGTATAATAAAATAATATTTCAAGTTTTATCTAAGGTGCCCCTCGCCCCTCTTATAAAAGGGCACTTCCCCTTCTCTAAAATTCACACCTCAAAAGCCATTTGGCTCAGCCAAACCCTACCCAAATCCCCTCCCAACTTCCCTTAATTCAACCTATAGGTCTTTTTTTGATAATAAATACAACCTAAGGATCCTTTTTGTTTAAATAAAAAGGAAACACCCAAAGAAGAGGTAATTATTTTATCACATCTTTCAAAGTTCTGTTCTTCTTACACTTTATATTTATTTGTTATTTCCATAACAAAATAATAACACTAGTACCTTTTACATACTGTTATTTTATTGTAAATATGGTACAACCATACTCATTATTCTATCCATCCTATAAATAATAATGTCTCCATGTGTGTGTACGTACGGCTTACTGTCTCCATGTCGTGGTGTAATTTGTTATTCAGCACTATGTTATTTGGATGGATATAATGATGAGTAATATGTGCATAAATAATGAAAATAACATGATAATTTCTTTGTAAAATTACTATACCATCCAATTCCACACCTTTTAATCATCAAATAAATGATATCATCGCTCGTGTGTACATACGGCTTACCGTCTCCAAGACGCGATGAGATTCATTTCCACATTCACCATTCAATGATGATTATAAAAATAAATATTATTAATATGTAATATATGACATAATAATTATACTGTATATATATATATATATGAATGTATGTATTTATGTATTTACTTATATATATCTTATTTACTTACTTCCGTTCAAAACGATATGAATATGAAAACAGCGTTTATACGTTCGTACGGCCTACCGTCTCCATAAACGGTGTTTTCCATTTCATATATATGTCTATTATACATATTTATATTCTAAATATATATTATATATAAATCATATTTTATATTCTTGAAGTATTTAAATCATGATCTGAATGATACGATCAATAATAACACGTTAAAACACGTAAGATAAAGAAAGCGATTATTACCCGAAATATTGATTTAACATGGAAATAATTATTAAATGGGTAGTATAAAGTAATAAATGAATCATATATGATATAATAAATATGAATATTGTTTTTTTATAATTTAATAACATACTATGTTCATTATACAGGAGGTTAAACGTACCCTATACCAAAAGAAAGTGCAAGGTAAGGGTTAATTCCTCAATCTCATTATTATCTGAGATTGTTTATGTGTAAGTATTTTCTGGGAAATATTTATTATAAATTTCCATGTTTCATAAAATAATTTTTCAAAATTATTCTTTTAAGTTACTCTTTAACTAAAACATCATTTTAAATGTTTTAAATATTTATTCTTATAAATATTTCTCATTAATGTTCATGTTATCAAAATGGTTTTAAGGATTTATTTATATGGACATGAATGTTTTAAAATGTTAATTCCTTTAAAAAGTTTCAAAGTGGTATGGGACACTTTGATTAAAAAATATATTATAAATTTCATCCTTAATAAATTTTTCAACTTTTAAATGATTTCATAAAAAAGGATTATTTCACTCAAGGAGGTTTACTAATCATTTTCAACTATATCATCATCCTTTATTGGATATTATTCTTGATTGAGGTTGATTTATTATAATATAATCTTCCATATTGTGTTGAATGAGTTAGGATATTTTTTACTGTGGATGTGCTATTTTTATACCATTCATAGTTTATGGCTAAAGTATTTACATTTCGTATGCTAGTTTTAATAGGAATTTTTATGTTATGTTTCAACAATTTCATGTGAGGAATGAAGTGGAATTAGTAAGCGACAGGTGGAGCCCGATATAGCTCCTTGATGCATTGGTAGGTCTCATGAGACAGACTAGTGTCTGGTAAAAAGTCCTTGAGAAAATTTTTATTTGTATTCTTCACAGGAGGGCTTGACTATGTGGTAATGATGTTCGGTGTTGGGCATTCTCTCATTATGAAATTAATTATTACATGTGATTATTATAATAGTAGAATATCCATGTGAATTTTTATATAGTAATTTTTGATTTATTTTATTCATATTATATTCAAGTTTATGTTTTAAAGACTGTTTGTTTTATTACACATCTTTCCTTAAAAGTTTACAGCTTTTGCTAAATTATTTACCTTTACTGAGCATCTGAGCTCACCCCTTTCTTATGTTTTGTTTTCCCAGGATTCTAAGAAGTGTATTATGTTTGATGTGTAGGGTTAAGATAGAGAATAATTTCATTATCAATAGATTATTTTTGTTGTTTTTTATTTTTGAATGTGTACTGTAATGTTCATTTGGGTAATCTATTTTCCAAGACTGCTAAATTGATCAGTCCTTCAGGATTTGATTCCTTGTAATCATGCCAATGTATAAAAATAATGGAACGGATTCGGGATTTTAGGGTCGGGGCGTTAAAAGCCACCCCATGAAACCATTTCATGTTGTGAATAACATATTCATATGTGAATAATATGTTGTGGTACTTTTCTGTTGCCACGTCCCCTGAGAAAATCCTCCAGTGGCATCCCAAAACCTCAGGCCATTACCTGATCCTTGAACCGCATCCCA
This sequence comes from Viscum album, assembly GCA_963277665.1. Classification (NCBI taxonomy): domain Eukaryota; kingdom Viridiplantae; phylum Streptophyta; class Magnoliopsida; order Santalales; family Viscaceae; genus Viscum; species Viscum album. The sequence continues at coordinate 1,138,582,533 of OY728159.1, read as the reverse complement.
AAATAAAGTTTTTAGATGATAAAACTTTTTAAACATCATTTTGATTCCCAATTATAAAAATGAACCATCAATAAAAATTGAGAGTTCAGTTTTCCCAGAGAAATTCCAACCTGTAATGATGCGGATCATTACAATATCCCCACTATATCACTTCTCATCATCAAGAAGTTGTGGTGTAACGTGAATAACATAACTTGTTATTCCATAATATTCACTTACAAAGAGTTCTCTATGTTACATAATTGAAAACCAACTTTCTACCTCAATTTCACATTTATTATTGAACACCAATCATGCTCTCACTGTTATTTCAATCACAATCAAAAAAAATTATCCAAATGATCAATGTTTCCCAAAACAAAGATTTTGGTCACTATGTCCATTTAACTCAACATGATAAATTTTTCTAAATATACTCCTTCTAAGGAATCAAGATTCTACCAACCACATGAATCAATATATGAGAGAAGACTTTGTTAGTCTAATGACACCCCCGGTATGCAGGACATGGTTTAATTGTAAATTCCCAAAACTCATTCCTATTTTCAAACCCTATCAACAAATCATAGGCTTGAAATACAAACCTTTCTAGAGAGTCCTATATATAATTAGTTAACACCTCACTCGTGATCGATATGATGAGCATTATGTAGTTCCAACCCACTACATATAGGTTCACGTGGTAACACCAATTAGTCCACTTCAATATGGCTACCTATGAGGGTACATGGAAAAACAATTTACCCTCCAAAAAGCAACAAATCGTGATTCCTTTAACCTCAGATACATAATTAAATAGATCAAAAAACTTTACCAAAGTCTTAATCGACTTTGAATTAATTTCCATGGTTGGTTCACTAAACGCATGTATCATACACGTGGATCTCAACCATGAACAGATGCAACAATAATCCAACACCTCCTTAGTTCATGTGGATTTAACCCAAGTCCAAAGCCCACATATATTCTTTGTCTAATAATACATCTGAAATAAACATTAAGCATCCATTTTGGAACCAAATATTCTTGGTTCCACTACACAAATACCTTCTATATTCAAAACAATCAACCATATGTCAGTCTTTGTAAAGACCCTAACCCTTACCACAAGAGAGTTCATTTAACATGTTACCGGGTCAATGCTTCCCATAATTGGAGTATCCTTATTATCACCTTGTAGTTTTTTCATTCTTCCACCTGGAGCATGACCATTTAATTATCGAATGAAATAACTAAGAGTGATCATCCATTCAAACATAATTTTCAATATAGTATCAAAAACCTAGAATTCCTCGTTTGTTAGAATGCAGTTCACTATATCCAAGGATAAATTATCAACAAGTAATACATTCTCATGAAACCAAGTCATGATTTAAAACTTCTGACCAAGATTATTTTCATCCCCTCACACAAGCTACTACACCAAACCATGACATCCCCACCATTAAAAAACTCGGGTAACTGCACAATGGTACCCCAATCCATTTTCAATGTCATCTTTCACAATGGAGATATATCCACTCACAACAACCACTAGGATTCCAAGACCTATGATAATCATGCCAAATGAGCCAGTTGTTAATAGTAAGGGTGACCTTAATCCAAAAACGTTAGTGACCTATTTCCACTAGATCTTCTATGTTAATCAATAAAACCTGAATGTTCTCTCAATGGTCTGCTCACCACCTCACTTACACCAGTTCAACGGAATATTTGTGTAACCATGTGCATCAATGGTCGGGAATTAATGCTTTCATAGTAAGGAATGTTGACATCAATCTTACTCTCAAATGAGAGATTCCACATGAGTCATGGACATCATAGCTTGATTCATATTCCTCTTTAGTTTTCCATACAATAAGGCTCTAGGTCCACCAAACCCAAGCACTTTTTTGCTCCAATTTAAAAACAGCATCTCCTTACTACTAAGATTCACTGCGCACCACCCAAAAAAAGGGTTTTAGTGCAAGCTGCTAAGTGTTCACCCACACTCTCACCCTCCTTGGTCTGACCACTTAGGACCTTTACATGATATCCAATGATAGTTTCATTTCAAACCAGTAAGACAAATAAACCCTGGCCCTACACTCGATTCCATAAGCATCCTAGAATTCTAACACCCAGCCTTATATCATGAGCACTATAATGTAAGTTTCTCTATGTTTCCAAGTTCCAAAGAAACTTATAATACTTTCCCTTAATCCTTTCAAAGTTTACTCACACGCACAAGGAATTTCATCAATGAAAACTTTCCCTAAGTATTTAACCTTGACTATATATACAAAAGAAAAATCCTCACTTGGGTTACCTTCACGAAACATGATACATTGGAAAACTAGTAAACATTTTCATATTTCTTAGGCAAAAAGTTATTACACATAACCCTTATAAGGTTTCACTAAGGTTCAAACCTTATAGAACATCATCTAGGTATATCCCTGCAAACATGTTATGATGGATTTTCTCTTAGACTAACCATGTCGATAGTCCATAAATGCTTGATTTTATTAAATCAGTTTTCCACTATGTTCTATATGGTTAACACATTATAAACTATAGTTAGAAACACAATTAATCTGAACTATCCCTTGGTAACTCGCCCAAGGTTCTTTACTAAGTAAATTAACACCCTACAACGACATAACAAGTGAACTACATCGTTTGTGCATAGAGGGACTTCACTATCATCACCATCATCATCACCGTAATCATCGTCATCAATGTCTTCTAGGTCCACCACACTATAGTCTAACATTACCTTCTATTAGAAGTAGACATGCATAGAGATTCATCTAATTATAATTCTTCCAAGATCTCATATGTGTAAACACATTACCAATTCTTGAAACCTAATAAACTGAAAACTATATTTTCATTATTATCACATACAACTAGAACATATTTCATTTGAAACCTAAATTATAAATGTGGTGCATGTGACTCCTCTTTTTGATATTTCCAAGATTCAAATCCATATGAAATCACAAACTTTAAATTCCATGTGCATCACATGAGCTGAAATCATATATAACTATAATAGTGAAAATTAAGAACATCAATCCCATTCCCTAGTAAACTAGAATTCTCTTATAAATGGTGTTTGTGAGGTTTCAAAATGAGTTTCTTCACAAACTCTGACACATTCCTATGTCATCTATTTAATAAATCCCCAAAATAGAAAAAAACAATACATATTGTGCACTGATACCATTTTGTAACATCCTGAATTGAATCACCGGGTTTGAGCATCCAAGACACATGACCTTAGACATGCCACTCTATTGTCTAGAGGCTCCTAACTAGGTACTGTCTAAGTTGTAATCATGGGGAGGCTATATGACAACCCTGCTTTTTATTACAACTTAAACATGCTTTATTACATAAAACTTCACTTGATCCAACAAAGAAGATCGAGAGGTTTAGTGTCTTTGGGGCTTAGGATCATTTCATAAAAACTTTAAACTTGAAATACAACATCTTTATTGAAAACTTCCTTTACATGACCACTACATTCCTTCGTACTTAGCATTGCATGGGATAACCTGAGGACATGCATAAGAAAAGGGTGAGCTATAAAGCCCAGTAAGGGAGTAAAAAATGAATAACATGAGGAGTACAATACATGTTAGATAATAGGCATATCAATAGAGCATAATAGAAACATGAACATAAAGGCATGATAAAGCATTATAATCATAACATGGAAATGTGGCAACAACACTTAACATTGAATTAGCATGATCCAAGGCTCATTGCACATGGAGCATGAGTAAACCCTCATTGCACTTGAAGCACGAGTAAACCCTCGTTGCACTTGAATTAGCATGAGTAAACACTCATTGCACATGACGTATCATCATACTATACTTTACCCAATGCATTGGAGCGCTATAAAGGGCACACCCTTCTTAAACATTTCATTTCATGCATAAGTGTGCCACATGGATCATAAAACAAGGATTCATAAAACATAATCATTTCTTCCACAATAAAGGAATGTGGAATTCATACATGAAACTTTATAATCAATATGTAAATGTGCATAAAGGTGAATACCCTTGATGGAGAAATGGGCATTGTATTCACTACACAAAGACATTGGCTTAGAAAATCGGTGCGATTTCGGCAGCGTAACGGCGTGACATAAGAATTCATAAAAAAGGTTGATGAGAGAGAAAGGGGTTCCTCATCATATTTACATGTAATGGACAGTAAGGAGATCATATATATACATGTCCCAACATTATAAATGGAATTTAGATTCATGATACAAAAGTATTGCTTAAATGTAAAAGAAGAGAGAGAAGTTCCTTTCGGAATTTCAGCATAGTAACGGGTGTACATGGGAGGCTTTTAATGAGAGAGAAAGGGTTCTCCCATCATTCAAACAATAATAGGGCAGTATGGGGGAGGTGCGAAACCATACCCCAACATTCATAATTGAAATTAAAAGGGCAATACAACTTAAAGAAAATTGACAAAAATGAGAAAGGAAGAAAAAACCCTTACTTGGAAGTGTGCTTCCAAAGGCTAGAGAGAGGCTTGTGAGAGGCTTCTTGGGATCTTGGGTGGGTTTATATAGGAAAGGTGAGAGAATTCTTTATTATTTAGGTTTGGGACCCCTTATATTAAAATAATACAAACCACAAACCATCCCATGGTATTTGCCCATGGTTTCTGGAAAAGGAAAGAGGAAAAAAATATTTTACAAGTCCAAGGTCCGAACTTATTAAAAAATTAGGGTTGCTTATGTGGAGGTGAGTCACACTCCCATGGAAATTAATTTAAAAAGGCAAAGTGTTGAATAAGTCTTGAGGGCTCCATTAATGCTTTGAAAAGTAAGTCAAACAAACCCAAAACCTCATTATTTTAATGATAAAACACATATTGGCCGAACATAAGGATTATGGTATTTTATTACATCACCATTGGGTCATTATGATGTCATAAAACACATTATATATTTAAATGGTATTTAATTTTTACCCAAAAATTTGACTGTCTCGGAAAATTATGAAAAATTCACCGTTGGATAATTTCAACGTCCTGATACCAAAAATAATATTTATTTTATCTAAATAATTTTATAAATATGTGAATTTTAACTTTTAAAATAAAAACCGACATTTCTAAAAAATTCACGGGTTTTGACAGAAATGGCTTTCAAACCTTAATAAAAAATTTAATTGCATTCATAAAATTATAAGATCATTTATATTTAATAAAAATTAATTTAATATTAATAATAATATTTTATTAAAATATTATTTAATTCAAAAATCCTTTAATTTAATAAAATATAATTCTTAATTAAATAATAACTAAAAACACCATTTGTACTTTAAAAACTAATTACAATGTATCAAAAATGACTAGAAATTATACTCATTATTATATATAAAAAAATAATGTACATGAACATGGTGCTACTTATTTGTTACATAACCCCTTAAAATAGCCGCATAAGACCTAAGGGTAAGGTGTGCAATGGTGACAGACTCTTGGGGTTGCTCGGATAACATCGCTCGAGTGGTAATTTCAATCAACTTCCATTTTTCCCATAGACGATCGCGTTCGAGCTTGACTTGATGGAACTCATCTTGGTCTTGGTCAAGGGAAAAGCCCAAAGACGCCACCTCTTTTCCGAGCTCCGACAAATGGGCTTCGTAAGGGGCAATTCTACTGGATGAGGCCATCGCTTCCTTTGTCTGAGTAGAAATGGTTTCGTTAAAGCCTTATATTTATACTACTCAGATGATCACTGTTCAACGGCTATAAAAGTAACGGTCACAAATCTTAACATAAAACTAAAGAAGTTGACATCTTATAAAAACATTTTTTTTCATAAAGAAACATTTAACTGGATCAAGAGGGATTTTCCATTAATGAAACTTTGGGTCGTTACAACATTCCCCCCTTAAGAAATTTCGCCCTCGAAATTTTCCTTTTCCCACACTAAAACAAATGTGGGTAACTTAGCTTCATCATATCCTCCGACTCCCAAGTTGCTTCTTCAAACTTGTGGTTTCTCCACAACACCTTGACGAGGGGCATTGTCTTATTTCGTAGAACTTTTTCTCTACGATCTAAGATCTTCACTGGTTTCTCCTCATAAGAAAGATCATCTTCCAATTGTACCACCTCGGAAGAGAGTACATGTGAAGGGTCCGGTATGTACTTCCTTAAGAGGGATACATGAAAGACATCATGCACCTTGGACATAGTCGGTGGAAGTGCTAGTCGATAGGCCACAGCCCCAACACGATCAATAATCTCGAAGGGGCCGATGTAACTTGGACTTAACTTACCTTTATTTCCAAACCTCATGACCTTCTTCCACGGAGATATGTGTAAAAACACCATGTCTCCAACTTTAAACTCAAGGTCTCGTCAACGATTATCTGCATAACTCTTCTGTCGACTTTGGGCTGCCTTGATGTGCTGCTGAATGGTTTTCACCTTCTCCACCATTTCTTCGACCATTTCTGGTCCAAGAAGCTTACGTTCACCGACCTCATCCCAACATGCCGGTGTTCTACACCTTTTCCCATACAAGTCTTCATATGGTGCCATTTGGATGCTAGAGTGGAAACTATTATTATAAGAGAACTCAACTAGAGGAAGATGTTGATCCCATCCTCCTTTAAAGTCCATTGAGCACGCTCTCAACATATCCTCAAGTGTTTGGATAGTCCGCTCGGATTGGCCGTCAGTTTGAGGATGATAGGCCGTACTGAAGTTTAGTTCAGTATTCAGAGCATGTTGAAGACTCTTCCAAAACTTAGAGGTAAATCTTGGATCTCGGTCAGACACAATAGATAGTGGTACTCCATGCAACCGTACCACTTCCCTGATATATATCCGTGCCATTTGATCCAAAGAGAAATCCTCTCGAATAGAAATGAAGTGAGCAGTCTTTGTAAGACGATCCACAACAACCCAGATTGCATTGTTGCCTTTGGATGTCCTTGGAAGTCCGGTGACAAAGTCCATGGTGATGTTCTCCCATTTCCATTTTGGTATGGGCAATGGTTGCATCATCCCCTTAGACTTCTGCCTCTCTGCCTTCACTTGCTGATACACCAGGCACTTTGATGTATATTCAGCGATCTCCTTCTTCATATTATCCCACCAAAAGTTTTCTCGGAGATCTCGATACATCTTTGTGCTCCCTGGGTGAACAGAGAAATTTGAACTATGTGCATCATCCAAAAGTTCCTTCTTTAGCTCCTAACTTGATGGAACACATAGTCTTTTCCCAAACCACACAATTCCTTCTTCATTAACATTAAACTCTGAGGATTTTCCCTTTTTGATAGCTTCCACTTTTTCTTGGATTCTCGCATCATCCTTTTGAGCATCCTTTAACCTTTCCAAAAGAGATGGTTGAGCAATCATTTGTGAAAGGATTGATGATGTTCCCTTCTTTATGATTCCCACATCCATCTTCATCAAGTCTAATAATATTGGATCCTTCTCAATTCTCATCATTGATAGAATTGCTGGATCCTTTCTACTTAGGGCATCCGCCACCTTGTTCGCCTTCCCAGGGTGGTAATGTATTGAACAGTCATAATCCTTGATGAGCTCTATCCATCTTCTCTGGCGCATATTAATCTCTTTCTGTGTGAATATATATTTAAGACTATTGTGGTCAGTATATATCTCACATTTCTCTCCATAGAGATTATGCCGCCAGATTTTCAAGGCAAAGATCACCACCGCCAACTCCAGATCATGCGTTGGACAGTTTCGCTCATGGATTTTCAACTGCCTTGAGGCATAGGATATCACTTTATCATTCTGCATCATCACACATCCTAAGCCCTTCTTCGAAGCATCACTGAATACCACAAAAAGCTCCCCACTTGTGGGTAAAGTGAGCACGGGTGCAGTGATAAGCCTCCTTTTCAACTCCTTGAAGCTTTATTTGCATTTATCACTCCAAGCAAACTTTACTCCCTTTCAAGTTAGCTTGGTAATAGGGTTGGAAAATCGTGAGAAATTTCTCACAAATCGTCGATAATATCCAGCTAACCCCAAGAAGCTACGGATATCGGTTACCGATGTTGGCCTCGGCCATCCCTCAATTGCATCTGTTTTGGAGGGGTCCACAGATATCCCATTGCTTGTGATGATATGACCCAAGAATGAGACTTCCTTCAACCAAAACTCACACTTGTTGTACTTTGCATAGAGCTTCTCCTTGCGCAAAGTCTCTAGTACAGTTTTTAAATGCTCCTCATGGTCCTCCTTGGTTTTGGAGTATATTAGAATATCATCTATAAAGACTACCACAAATTTGTCTAGGTAATCTCTAAAGAATCTATTCATCAAGTCCATGAATATTGTTGGAGCATTGGTGAGTCCGAAAGGCATTACTATGAATTCATAGTGCCCGTACCTTGTACGAAAAGCTGTCTTGGGGATATCTTCCTTCTTCACCCTTACTTGATAATATCCCGACCGCAAGTCGACCTTGGAGAAGTATTGTGCTCCACGCAGCTGATCAATCAAGTCATCGATTCTTGGGAGAGGACACTTGTTCTTTATCGTGATTTTGTTAAGTTCATGATAATCGATGCAAATCCGCATTGACCCATCCTTCTTCTTGACGAAGAGGACTGGTGCACCCCATGGTGATGCACTTGGGCGTATAAACTCTTTATCCAGATTCTCCTGTAGTTGTTTCTTCAGCTCTTTAAGCTCAACAACAGCCATTCTATATGGAGTCTTGGATATTGGTAGCACCCCAGGTATAATTTCAATTGAGAAATCAACATCTCTTCTTGGAGGAAGACTAGGAAGTTCCTCGGGAAATACTTCAGCGAATTCCCTCACAATAGGCATTTCTTCAAGGGTGGTTTCTTCCTTGGACTCAATCATCTGAGCCAGATATGCGTGCTCATAAGGCAGTAATATCCATGCTTGAGATGATGGAGCTAAAGGAGATTCATCTTCCTCCTGACACTTGTAAAGAATCGGGGGTCGATTCTCCATATGGAGTGTGATTTCCTTCTCCCGACAATTTATGTTGGCTCTATATAAGGAAAGCCAATCCATGCCAAGAATTGCATCAAATTCCACCAAAGGGAGTATGACGAGGTTCGCCAGGAAATTCAATCCACAGATTATAACAGGGGAGGACTTATACTCATGGGATGCAATGATTTCCCCATTTTCCGTACTCACCGACATCTTTACTTCCATGATTTGTGGTGGTGCAGGGATTGTTCTACTAAACTTTTGAGATATAAAAGAATGCGTAGAACCTGAATCAAAAAGTACGTTCGCTATTCTTGAATGAATAACTAGCATACCTGTCACCACTTCGTTGTCGGGGTTCACTTCGGCAGAAGTGATGGCAAAAGCTCTTCCTTGCTGTCTTGGAGGTTGTTGATTGCCTCCGATAACCCTTGGATTAGGGCACTGATTCGCAAAATGACCCGGTTCTTTGCATTTGAAGCATTGAACAACGCGTTGAGGTTCAAACGGAGCGTTCCTCTCCTCTGTCGCAGCCGCGGGTCCTTCTTGCTGACAGTTAACAGCTAGGTGCCCTTCTCTTCCACACTTGAAGCATTTTCTTGTCCCCCTAAGGCAATTTTCAGGGTGCTTCTTTCCACACTTTTGGCATGTGGGGTGCTGGAATTTCTTAGCACCGTTGGATTTATCCATCGGACCACCAGCATTGAAGTCCACCTTCCGCTTCTTGTCCCCATGATACCCCTGTGATTCTCCGATCTCCATTTCAACCTTGAGGGCACATCGGACAATTTCCTCATAGCTATCGAAGTCACGGATCGCTAATGCTTTCCGCAAGCTAGGCTTCATCCCACCAAAGAAGCGGTCAACCTTGCATTCGGGGGTAACGACAAAGCTGGAAGCGTATCGTGCAAGCCTTGTGAAGTTTTCCTCATACGCTCCCACAGATTCCTCATCTTTCTGCTTGAGGGAAAGGAAGTCCCTTTCCATCTTAAGACGGAGGGTGCACGGAAAATATTTATCGAAAAACATCTTCCGAAATTCCTTCCATTCCAAAGCCTCGATCTCCTCCTCAGGCTTCGTATTTTTGATCAACGTCCACCATTGATCAGCTTCACCCTCCATACGATAAGCCGCCAGGAGAACCTTCTCTTTTTCAGAGTATTGGAGGATGGAGAATATCTTTTCAATGGAGTTGATCCATTGTTCAGCGATCGTGGGATCGGATGATCCACTAAAAGTAGGAGGCTTTTGTCTCATGAATATTTCAATAGCGACTTATTCTTTCTTAGGGGGGGTTGAACGTTCCTCTTGACCAGTGTTTCTATTCAAAACTTGAGTTAGATGAGAGAGAAGCGTGACAAAGTTCGCGATTCCCGCTCCCAATGGATTGGGCATCTCATAAGTACAATCATCACACTGATCTTCACAACGGTTGTTAGCCCGAGTTCTCCTATTACCAGCCATTGGCTGGAATAAAAGGAAAGTTAGGGGTAACACATAAAGGGTAATCCAAAGACAAAAGTTGATGACTTATAAATAAACTTTAATCTCTTTAACTCATGAGTCTATAGGATTCAATCCAGGCTTTTCATGATCTTCCTTCTAACATATATTCTTAGGGGAATTTTTTCCCTTCATAAGGGTTCATACTAAGATTGTGAATTTATCAAAACATATCCCCCGGGAGTGTCGTAACCAAGAGTGCAGCAAGGCCCGTTGTCGTGCACCAGTTCCCGTTCGAGTCTAGCTCAAAGCGGTGTTTTCGGGTTTTACCCCTAGGATACATCTCTGCCAGAGCCACCTCTACCTGCTCGTATCCAGACAGGGATGTATTTGTCAGATAAACCACTTACTTAGTATTTACCAAAACATAGGGATGTTTTTATTATACTTAGTCTTGTATCTAAGGCTTTACTAGGGTTTTCTAATCCTAAAAATAACTAAACATATCCTCTGATACCAACTATGACAACCCTGCTTTTTATTACAACTTAAACATGCTTTATTACATAAAACTTCACTTGATCCAACAAAGAAGATCGAGAGGTTTAGTGTCTTTGGGGCTTAGGATCATTTCATAAAAACTTTAAACTTGAAATACAATATCTTTATTGAAAACTTCCTTTACATGACCACTACATTCCTTCGTACTTAGCATTGCATGGGATAACCTGAGGACATTCATAAGAAAAGGGTGAGCTATAAAGCCCAGTAAGGGAGTAGACAATGAATAACATGAGGAGTACAATACATGTTAGACAATAGGCATATCAATAGAGCATAATAGAAACATGAACATAAAGGCACGATAAAGCATGATAATCATAACATGGAAATGTGGCAACAACACTTAACATTGAATTAGCATGAGCCAAGGCTCATTGCACATGGAGCATGAGTAAACCCTCATTGCACTTGAAGCACGAGTAAACCCTCGTTGCACTTGAATTAGCATTAGTAAACACTCATTGCACATGACATATCATGATACTATACTTTACCCAATGCATTGGAGCGCTATAAAGGGCGCACCCTTCTTAAACATTTCATTTCATGCATAAGTGTGCCACAAGGATCATAAAACAAGGATTCATAAAACATAATCATTTCTTCCACAATAAAGGAATGTGGAATTCATACATGAAACTTTATAATCAATATGTAAATGTGCATAAAGTTAAATACCCTTGATGGAGAAATGGGAATGGTATTCACTACACAAAGACATTGGCTTAGAAAATCGGTGCGATTTCGGCAGCGTAACGGAGTGACATAAGAATTCATAAAAAAGGTTGATGAGAGAGAAAGGGGTTCCTCATCATATTTACATGTAATGGACAGTAATAAGATCATATATATACATGTCCCAACAATAGAAATGGAATTTAGATTCATGATATAAAAGTATTGCTTGAATGTAAAAGAAGAGAGAGAAGTTCCTTTTGGAATTTCGGCATAGTAACGGGTGTACATGGGAGGCTTTTAATGAGAGAGAAATGGTTCTCCCATCATTCAAACAATAATAGGGCAGTATGGGGGAGGTGCGAAACCATACCCCAACATTCATAATTGAAATTAAAAGGGCAATACAACTTAAAGAAAATTGACAAAAATGAGAAAGGAAGAAAAAACCCTTACTTGGAAGTGTGCTTCCAAAGGCTAGAGAGAGGCTTGTGAGAGGCTTCTTGGGAGCTTGGGTGGGTTTATATAGGAAAGGTGAGAGAATTATTTATTATTTAGGTTTGGGACCCCTTATATTAAAATAATCCAAACCACAAACCATCCCATGGTATTTGCCCATGGTTTCTGGAAAAGGAAAGAGAAAAACAATATTTTACAAGTCCAAGGTCCGAACTTATTAAAAAATTAGGGTTGCTTATGTGGAGGTGAGTCACACTCCCATGGAAATTAATTTAAAAAGGCAAAGTGTTGAATAAGTCTTGAGGGCTCCATTAATGCTTTGAAAAGTAAGTCAAACAAACCCAAAACCTCGTTATTTTAATGATAAAACACATATTGGCCGAACATAAGGATTATGGTATTTTATTACATCACCATTGGGTCATTATGATGTCATAAAACACATTATATATTTAAATGGTATTTAATTTTTACCCAAAAATTTGACTGTCTCAGAAAATTATGAAAAATTCATCGTTGGATAATTTCGACGTCCTAATTCCAAAAATAATATTTCTTTTATCTAAATAATTTTCTAAATATGTGAATTTTTAACTTTTAAAATAAAAACCGACATTTATAAAAAATTCACGGGTTTTGACAGAAATGGCTTTCAAACCTTAATAAAAATATTAATTGCATTCATAAAATTATAAGATCATTTATATTTAATAAAAATTAATTTAATATTAATAATAATATTTTATTAAAATATTATTTAATTCAAAAATCCTTTAATTTAATAAAATATAATTCTTAATTAAATAATAACTAAAAACACCATTTGTACTTTAAAAACTAATTACAATGTATCAAAAATGACTAGAAATTATACTCATTATTATATATATAAAAAATAATGTACATGAACATGGTGCTACTTATTTGTTACATAACCCCTTAAAATAGTCGCATAAGACCTAAGGGTAAGGTGTGCGATGGTGACAGACTCTTGGGGTTGCTCGGATAACATCGCTCGAGTGGTAATTTCAATCAACTTCCATTTTTCCCGTAGATGATCACGTTCGAGCTTGACTTGATGAAACTCAGCTTGGGCTTGGTTAAGGGAAAAGCCCAAAGACGCCACCTCTTTTCCGAGCTCCAACAAATGGGCTTCGTAAAGGGAAATTCTACTGGATGAGGCCATTGCTTCCTTTTTCTGAGTAGAAATGGTTTCGTTAAAGCCTTATATTTATACTACTCAGATGATCACTGTTCAACGGCTATAAAAGTAACGGTCACAAATCTTAACATAAAACTAAAGAAGTTGAAATCTTATGAAAACATTTTTTTTTCATAAAGAAACATTTAACTGGATCAAGAGGGATTTTCCATTAATGAAACTTTGGGTCGTTACAGGCTATAACCTCCATCATAGTATACAATAACAAATAAATAACAAAACGTGTAATTAGTTTACAATTAGAGTAAGTGGAAAACTAATGGAATAATATAAGTAATGTATGAATACAGAAACAAAAGGTTCAATAGTCACACTAGGAAACAAGTCACTGATAACCCATGGGTCTGATCAGATATATAATGGAAAAGAATAATAGTAAAATAGAATATGTTCCTACTTCAAGACACATTCCAACCTCATCTACTGACTCATAGTGAGTTATCCCACTAGAATGTCAACCCTAGACCTTGATCTGAGCATTTTTTTTGTGTCGTCAAAACCTCAATCAATATTTTTCCCTTATAATTTAGCACAGTGGTGACAACAGGGTTTTCTCTCGAGGAGGTTTCAGATCGAGTTTCAAAACTGTCACTTTTGTTATTTTTTTGCAGAAATTGAAATGGGGTTTTGATTAAGAAATTTGGAAAAAAAAATTGAATTAAGTACTAAAGTGAAATAATTTTAAGGGAAATATAAAGTGGGTGGGAAATCAAGATTAAAAACAGCAGCCTCAAACAAGATTCACCCTCTCGAACACTACCTTCTTCCTTGTATATAAAAATATACCTCAATTTAAATTCCTAAATGTACCCCCAAGGACCCCCATATGTACACTAAAATTTGAATAGACATCATATTAAGACTTTAATATGATTTTGGTCCCACCTATATAAGTGAATAATTTACTTAAAGACCTCCAAGTAATTTAACCAAATTAAATTGTCTATGCTCAATGGCAAGACCTCACCAAATAATTTTAAATAGTGAAATTAATTGTTCTACTTTATAGGTAGAACAACGATCAAAAATAATTTGTTAAAAATATATTTAATAAATAAAACAACCATATTCATTCAAAAATATAGGTTCAAGAGAAATTCAAAAAGAGATTACACATTAAAATCGAAACTCGGAAGAGAGTTTTCGTCAGGTGTCGTCATCCGCAACCACTTGCCGCTTAGCCTTGCATCACTTGACAAGCCTTAATATTCTCTATTGAATCCTAAAAGGATGTAATCTTATTTATGATCTCGATCTCCACCTTCCACTTTGCAATCTCAAGCCAACTCCCTTTGTGATGGACGGTGTGGTGATGAATGGAATTGAATTGAGAGGTAGGAGCTCCTCTCCTTTTATAGGTAGATTTCATCCTCCAGACATTGTCGCATTTTTGACCCAATAAATGGCCGATTAATGCCTGTAATCCTTATGGATGTTGTTCATAAATGATTTTTACGTCCTCCATAAAAATTTCAGATTCATTGGACGCGTTTAAAAGGATTTACGATTTTTTTATTGTCAATCACTTTCTCTGGATGAAGCTTCCTGGAAGCTTCCTTCAAAACTATGTCATTCAATGGCCACCAAAACAGATTCCAAACAGATTAAAATTAATTGTGTGAACACTCCTGGGAGTCCTATTTCATATCCAAGTATAATCCCATCATTTGGAAGAGTTAAGGCCGAATTATGTTTCCATTAAAATGGTGGGGTCCACGCAGTTCGCCCGGAAAAATTGTCAACTTCATTGATTTTTTTGTGCCTCTAGATGCATGAATCAGACCCTGGTCCTAAGACAAAGTTGATGGAAATAAAATAAGGATTCCAAAAAAAATTGAATCGCAAAATTTGGAAATATATTTTATGACAAATGACCAAAATACCCCTGTGATAAAAATCTATTAAAAATCCAGAATTATGAAATTTAAACTTTTTATCCCAAAACACACTCTAAATCCAAAATTGTTACAAATAAGATCAAATTGGTAAATTGGTGAGGTTTAAATCACTTAAATAGACATTAAAAACAGCGAAAACATTATCTCTATCAGACCTCAACCCATCCTATACCTGTAAAAAGTGAGGGACAATCGGTATACAAGTTCTATGGATTCCTTAGAAGCGTGTAAGTATAACTCAATAGGGTACCACTCACATGGTCCTAGAACCAACCAGTAAAATATAGTGTACATGCATATGATGAGATAAAAACTGTAAATAGGAAATACATAAACTATAGGATCATTACATATAATCACTGATACACAACTAAACAACAAAAAACCATATATTAAGATATTGTGCACTTACTAACACATTATGAACCTCGGTTGTACCTACTTCGGCTGCATGCCGGAAGGAACAACGATTAGTTCCATGACACTTCCCTCTTCATGGGATAGTCTAAAATCATGAATGGAATATCTCCCTTGAAGGGATATCCCAAAACATGATGACTAGGTGTCTGAGACATTCCTCTCAAGGAAATAGTCTTTGAGGATCAACTAGTATGTTCAAATATAAGATATAATAACATCATGATATGATAAAATATACAAATGACAGATCAAACATCACATCAAATAAACCAGTATTATAACCAGTATAATTTGCGTGCAAGTAATATAGGTATAGGTCTCATGAGCCTATTCATGCGCACCACATGTAATCATGCATCAAACATAGGCCTCTAGAGTATATACACTTATGCCCACAAACATGCCAAGAAATCATATAAAACATGTGCTAAGGTCAAGGTTTCATATACACACCTCATGTGATCAAGCATCAAAAATAGTTCTCATGCGCTATACAATCATGCACATGTGATCAAGGAATAAAACTTAGTCTCATGATCTACATAGTCACACCACATTTAACCCTTGAAGAATAGGCCTCATGGTGATATACACAGACACTATGTGATCAAACATCAATATAGGATCAGTAGTATAAGTAGAAAGGTAGTACAAAACCAATAAAGACTCATCCATCGGGGCCCCGAAAATAATACATCACACAAGGTCTAACAAGTTCCTTGGAACCTTGTCAATTTATTAGGCATAATTTAATTAATTGATTGCTATAGTGAATTTATTAACTAATTAATAATAGAACTAGGTATCTTACTTTAATTGTCTTGTTCAGTAAATTAAAGTGTATCCCATTCTATTCATCTCACAATTATGAATTTAGTATTGTTCACCCATGGTGTAAAACCTTATATCACATGCTAATAAATGATACATAATACCATAGGGTAGAGTAAAAATTACCACCTACCTAAAACGGAGTGAAATCCCATCCAAGAAAATTCGATTAGCTTTGTCTTAGTCATTAAATACCACTTGGCCTCCATCTATCACCATGAGCTTCTATCTCAGGCCCAATAATTCTAAATAATTAGTTATAAAAAATTATAATTAATTAAATGATTAATAGGAAAATCACATTAAAATTTGAAAGGTATGCATGTTGAAAGATTTATCGGATATCACCACCTAGATGGAACCTCAACCAACCATCAATGGAAGGTTCATAACATTCATCTAACATCATTATGGGGAAAATCTCTAACACACGGTAATAAAATAGAGGCCAATTTAATAGAATTAAATTAAAATTCCATAAAAAACTAACTCGGCAACATAAATTCATTGAAAAGATGCACAATATCATGAAAAACTCATATTGGGTTCTTATTTATTTAGGTTGAGTGAAAACCCCAACAGAAGTGGTTGATTCCATGATACCTAGAGGAATCATTAAAATATGGAAAATTAAAAATACCTGAAATCAGGAACGATGGGGGAAAGGTAATGTAGAAGGAGGTAGGAGGAAGATCCATAACTCCAACACTATCAAATGGCACTCAAAACTACCCGAATTGAAGGAGAAATTAGAGAGAGAATCTCTAGCCAAGACCTCCCCTATGTGTCCCGGTCAACCAAAGTAAAGGGGGAAAAGCCTCTATTTTTAATTAAAACCCATTTTGGATATCTTTCATGGATTGATGCATGGAATCACATTATTTTTTAGGCTCTTCCCCCCATCCCCATTTTCACATCATGAAACCCCTTAGGCCAAACCATGAAACTATTTCACATCATGAATGCCATATTTTTTATGTTAATAGGATACTAAACCACTTTTCATCAGTATTAATCCCCTAGACACTCCTGTGTCGGCCTATCAGAACCTTAGAACATCACCGAATCCTTTAAACCCATCCCAAAACACCATTTACTGATGTTAAAACTCTCATAACTTCGTTCTGATTCACGATTATCAAAAAAATCATCTAAACAACTGAAATTTCAACACGTAACAATGTGGGTCATTAAAAAAGTAATTTTTAGGTATAAAGTTTGGGTTATGATATGAAATGGATGGATCCTTTCTGCTAGAAAATCTATGTGATAGGGTATTCAAAAACCATTTCTTATGGCTATTGGAATTTGATAAAATAGTGGGAGATTAATAAAATTAAATTAAATTTATTATCTAATTTAGTTATTGAGATAAATTACTAAAAACATTATATTATTTACTATAGAAATGGAAACCCATATGAGTTTGACTATATAACTGTGATTCATATTTGAGGAGGATAACGTTCTCACTGATGTTAATATCTAGGAATGGTATATCCATTTGTGTGTTATACTGCACCATGAAATAAAATTATATTTACTGGAAATCTTTGTTCCCATGGTTCTTAGAAAAGAGGCTAGTGAGGAAGTATTGCCTCTCTATATGAAACATTTGGATGATTCCACATATGTTTAATGTCTCATGTTGCCTTTCATGTCCAGTGATCATTTAAAGTAACATAAAGATATGGATTCATATATAATCTTATCAAAAAAATTATCTTTATCAAGATAAGGTGAGATAAGAGAGATATAAGATATCCAAATACACTATTCATATGTAATCTTAGAGAGTCAATGATAGTATGGCCTCATGTATTCAAGATGATTGGTGATTCATGCATGTTATAGGGTGCCACAAAAGAAAATTATTTTTTTAATACCATGTATACTGGGGCCTTATCACTTGAGGAGATTCTTAGTTTAGTTCAATTACTTAATCTAAATCACTTAAACTATATAATTTTTTTGTTTTGATTTATTTATGAAAAAAATTAAAATCTTTTTGGTTATTGATTAATTTTCAAATTGATAAGAAAAATGAAAATTTATAGTAATATGTAGTTGTAAATAGAATTAATTAAGGAAATATCTCACTTGGTTTTCAGTTGGTTTTGGGTTCAATCATTATTTTTCTTTATATGTTTGATTTCAGTTCGATAATCCAAACATGATATCTCATGTTTGAACTACTATTATTTATTTAAAAAATGTAAAAATCATTTAATGCCTAACAAATCTCAATATCACCTCCTCCTTTAGTCAAGGTTTAGGGCACACCTTGGTCTAGGATACGCCATCTTCCACGACTCGACTCTATCGATGTCATTTCATCCACTGATTAATTCAACTTCACCATGTGAAGAACTGAACAATGGAGAGATATAAAATAGATTCATTGAAATAATTTCAATATTTTGAGTTACATTTTATTGGGGGAAGTCACTACATTGGGTAAATTCTCCCCACCTATTCATGATACTCAAATCTATCGCAAACATAAAATAAACTTTAAAGAAAATTCAAGAACACCTTGACCTCCCCGCAATATAAGCCTTAGGGTCATCCACTCATTTCCAAGAGTAAGAGATAAATTTTTGGAGTGGTATAATAAGATAATAAAATAAAATAGAAAATAATGACTGAGAATAAAATAAAATAAAAAGGAATAAAGTTGAAAATAATTGGGATAAGAAAGGGAGAGATAAATAAAATAAAATATATGAAGAAGAAGAAAATTAGAAAATAAATAAGAAAATAATAAATAAAATAAGAAGTTTTAACAATAATAAAAATTATAATAATTATAATTATAGTAAGAGAATAAGAATAAGAAAGGAATAAGAAGAAATTATATGTGTGGAAGAGAAATTTAAAAGAATGAATGAACTAATTTAATTAAAAATAAAAATAAAATTTAAATTTAAATGAAAACTAAAATAAAATAAATAAAATAAAAGGTAAAAATAAATAAAAATAAATGGAAAATCGGGGTAGCAAGTAGATTTGGCCTCCTCCTCTACTGGGATGCTATCCTTAGGGGTGTCGGATCGATATCTCAACAAGGACTTTTATAGGTTAGGAATGAGCCCTTGGCCTTCATGGACAAGGAGGATCAAATGATATCCTTGGGTGATTCAATATTGTGAGAGACTCGTGGCATAAAAATGAAACGCCCACAATTCACAGGTGTCTAAAACTTGCATGTGGAAGGAGTCCACGTGGGGCATTAGATGAGCAATAGGGATGTCTAGTGACATGGAAGCTGACTTCTTCAGTAGTGGACAGGGGTAGTGTGGCACTCAGTGTGGTTATGGCCTATATGGGTTCATGGTAGTGGGAATTCCAATCCTTTATCATTTATGGTTAAGGTGGTAGTGATGGCTTGGTGATTAGTAGAGGCGAGGAGGTGATGGTGGCTACATAGTGGTGATCCTCTTCTTCTATGACCTTCATAGTAGATGGAGGAGGATATTTTTTTTGAGTTATCGGCCATGGAATTGCCGATAGAGAAGTGGAAGTGGAAATGATAAGTGTAGGATCCATGGTGGTGACGGTGGTCCTCTTATCCTTCATCCTTCATAGTGGCTGGAGGAGGCTCAAATGGTTGATCATGGGGTTGATCAACGTGATGGAGGTGGTGACGATAGTAGAAAGAGAGGTGGTGGGATCAGCTATGGTGCTGGTGAGAGGAGGTTGATTTGATGTCTAGCATGGCCACCAGTGTGTTGTAGGGGCATGGGAGTAGAGGAGGATGAACAGAGTTGAGAAGCAATGATGGACCATGGCAGGGCATGGAAGAGCGTAGTAGAGCTACGATGATGCATTAAACCCACATAGAAACATTCATGCGGGTAGCTCTCCTTTATAATACTCAATGTGGGAGGCTATGTTCATACAGATTCTCTGGGTATGGCCAACTGGTTTCACTCACACACACCACGGGTGCACTGAACCCCTGTGGGCCTTTAGTCCACCACTACTCACTGAGGGGTTCACCATCCACGAATCACCTTCAAGGGGCTTCATCACTCATGCAACACTAGGGATCGATTGGGCGCTCCCCAGTTGCTTTGGCTGGCTAGACCACCTTGTGTGGGTTGGCTGGTGGGCCATTCTGGTTGGGGGATTTCTTGGGCCTAGACTAAATTTTTTTAGCAAAAATCATAAAAATAATTAAAAAAATTAACAATAATTAATATGTTCATAAATATTTCTTAAATAAATTCCAAATACATAACTAAATTCTTTTTACTCTCTAAAAACCATTTTTATTTTTTCCTTCATAAATACCCAGATTTGAATATATATTACAATATTTGTGTCTATAAAATACCCCCACACTTAATCCATGATTTTCCTCAAGTATAAAATCTAAACAAGGAATTAAATATGGATCCAATGTAATAAATATTCAAATTTCAATGTATTAAAATCAAATAATTATCAATGTACAATAAAATTTTCAAAATTCCACATAATATATTAATTTAATTTCCCAATTTTCAAAGAAAAAATCAAATAAAGAAATTTACTTTTACCCATTTAAAAATGATGGAACTTTTATTCTCATTAATTCAAGTTCCTTAATTTATAATTATTAAACAATAAAAATAATTATTTAACACACTTTTGAATCTTTTCACTCATTTATCGTGATAAAATTCAAATAGAGTTATGCTCATATCATGAGAACATGCCCCATATCTAGGTGTTTCTAAATGAACTATTTTCTCCACTTTGTAAAGAAACAAATCACAAAAAATTACAAGGGATTTCAATTAAGGTTCAAATGTTTCTGAGCCTAAATGTTGGAAGGAATTGATGTTTAAAAATTAAGGCTCAAGGAGGTGGTTTCTCTCTTATAGCATGAATCATGATATTGAAAGTAAAAGTGTCATAAAATTCTCCACTTCAATTTGTAACAAATCCCAATTTCCCCAAAACTCAAACTAAATATCATGATAAAATTAATCATAATGAATGACTTGTGCTCCCTCTTGAAATTTTATCTATTTTTATACTCTAGTTTTTTCAAAGAACATTTTCATTTTTTTCTTTTTCAAATTTTATCTTTATAATATACCTCACATCCATCACCTAACCACATATGACAAAAATCATAGGTTCAGTAATGGTGATTTTGGGTTTTCCCAAATCACTATCCATTTTTATAATTTTATTGGTTCTTTTTGTTATTACTTTTTTAATTCAAGAGGGAAAAACAATTAAATATAATGAATGAGTCAAAGACCTTTATTAAAACCCAAAAATAGAACCCCCACACTTTTTACTCATAACCACCATGATTCCCTTCACACTATAACTTTAACATTAAAATATTATGTAATTACTATAAGGAGGTATGAAATGGATAAAAATGTTTTGAAATGTTGCTCATTTCTAGCAAGGTCATTAATAGTTTATAAGGGCTAAAGAAGGGTTTATTTAAAGGTATTTTAAGGATAAGTGGTTTTTTAAAAGATGTTTCAATCATTCTATATTTTTTTTTACAAAGTCATATCTTTGGAAAGTTTAAATACAAGTTATATTTGGTAACATATCCCAAAATCACTTAAGAAATATGCTTAATAATAAATATGAAGTACTTGTTCAGGAAATCCTCTCAAGAATGTGAATTATAATATTAAACAATCACTCAAGGAATGATTAACATTAATAAATAAATTATCATTAATTTAATAAATTCAAAGACTGAAAATGGTTAGGAAATCTAATTTACATGAATCAATTAATTTCCTCCAATCATTATCCCTCATTTTAATATTCATTCTTCAATTTAATCATCCAAGTTTTATAATTTACTCATTCAATATCATTAAAATTGAAATATAAAACATGGAATCACAATATTCCTAAATAACAAATGTATCCTAAATAAGTTGAGTAAATCATACATCAATCATGGGTATTCAATTTCATCTTTAAATATCAAAAAAAAAATTGGACCAAATTTGTAGGGAATTTAAAATATTAATAATAAGAGTGAACTCCCTTTCCCACAAAGCTTACTCCTCTTTCATATTTTGGTTGAAGTTTCTTTCTACCATTTATGAACCTATAAAATATAATTTTTCAATTGATCATAAGGATCGTTTCATTAAATATTAAAAATATAATAGGGGGTGGGCTGCATACTGGACTACTTCCTAAGACTGAAATTAGAATCTAAATTCCTAGAAAAAAAAGTAAAAGGAGATAAGTATTGGTATGATCCACCAAGTGGGACCTGTATTTTTACTTCCTCTGGAGGTAATTACCAGCTATTATCCAAAGTCTGACGGTGGTTGATGCTTCTTTGATTTGAACCACCGCATGTGGATTTTCTTATCTTTTGCTTCATCCTTATTGGTGAGGAATGATCCATGGATAGGATATACTAGATCCTCCCCATTCACAATTTAGTATAGCTTGTATAGCAGTCGTAGGATGAAGTGTGATTCATACTCCTTCTTGGTGGATACTTCCACAACCTCCATCTTGTCTTCTAGTGTTTCCTTCATAGGGGATGCATGAATTGAATATTCAAATAGGAAGTAAATATGTATTTTTACATGAATAAATTTTGAATTTAAATTTTTAATAAGTAATTTATCCCATTTAATATGAGAATACTCTATTATGATTTCCTCAGGCTTAGAAACATGTATTTCCGGATTGAGCTCCTCAAATTAATGTTCATTAAAATCATAGAGCTTCATGTGTTCCTCTGCAGTTGTAGGTCCGATCTCTTCATATTTCTCTAAGGCATGGAAAGAATTGACCAAACCAAAAAATTCATAACTATAAGTTGTGATACTAAAATCATGTTTAATAAAATAAGAAAATACATATTTCAAATAAATAGAATCTCCCTGAGTTGTTTTCGGTTCAATCAATGCCTCAGTGGTAAGTGAATCTTGAAGTTGGATATTAATAGATGGCGGTAGGTAGTCGATATCCTCCATCTTTTCTTAAAATTACATTACTATTTTAGATTACTCATATTCCATGTCTAGAGTTACATTTAATGGAATTGGATATTCTACTTGATAAGGATTGAGGATATCAATTTATACCTCATACTCATTCCAAATGTCATCCAGATCTTGTTGATTTCCCACAGTTAGCTCAGTAGCAAAGTTTTCTTCATCATGAATCCAATATAGATAATCATTGGTCTTTTGGGATTTGTATAGTTATATGGTTGGGTTTTTTATACTCCTTAATTTTTTCCCTAAACTCTTTGATGTCTTCAGTAAAATTGGGTAGCTATGGTGGCAATTCCTTCTTGGTATTCATTTTTTGATAATCTACTTTGACTTTATTAACCATATCTACTGGTTCCTAAAATGGGATTTGGGTGTCATTACCATTTATCATAAGATTTTCAAGGTTAGTTATTTCATCAAGATTTTTTCAAAGCGCCACCTCTTTAGTATCTTGAAGTACTGGTTATTTCACCTAAGGGTAATTGTTCCATGAATTAAAAAAAGATCATTTGAAAACATCATGAATTTTTTTTTAGTTTCTATTTTAATAAAAGAAAGAAAAATCTACCTAAGATTTGAAAATAAAAAATTAGGAAAACTAGTTATTATCTCCCTCGGAACGATGTCATTTTTGATGCACACTTGTCGTAGGGCATGGAAAATGAAAATTATTTTTCTTAATACAACACACTGGCTAACTAGGGTCATCTCACTTGGGGATCTTCTTAGTTTGGTTCACTCACTTAATCTAAATCACCTAAAATTTATCTTTTTATGTTTTGATTTATTTATGAAATCAAGGAAAATATTATTTTATTTATTTTTAAATTGACATGAAAAATGGAAATTTATACTACCATGTAGTTCAAAATAGATTGAATTAAAGAAAGAAAGGTCTTGGTTTTAGGTTCAGTTTTGGGTTCAATCATTATTTTAATTTATATGTTTGATTTTAGTTTTATTACCCCAAAATGAAATCTCATGTTTGAACTATAGTTATTTATTTATAAATTGTGGAAATCATTTAATCCCTAAGTAATCTAAATTCCACCTTCTCCATCAATCAAGGATGGTGATGCACCTTGGTCTAGGATGTTTCATCTTCTAGGACCATGCTCTATCGATGTCGTTTCATCCATTAATTAGTTTAAATCCATCATGTAAAGAAATATCCAATTAATAGAGGAAACATAGATTAAATAAAACAAAAAAATAGTTTGATTTTCATTTCATCGGGGTCAGTCTCCATATTAGGGACATCCACTTAACACATGCATACTACTTAAATCAATCATAAATTTAATATAAACTTTAAGGAAAATTCAAGAACACATTTAACCCCCCCCCCCCCCCAAGCCAAGCCCTGGGGTTAGTCTCATTTTTGGGAATAATATATCACTTGATGGAGTGTTAAAAGAATATAATAAAATAAAATAGAAAAGAAATAATGGAAATAAAATAAAAAAATGAGGGTGATAAAAATAAAAAAAGATAAAGTAAAAAAAGAATTGGGATTAGAAAGAGAGAGAGAGAAATAAAATAAAATATAAGAAAACGAATAAAATAAGAAATTAAATTAGAAAATAAATAAATAAAATAATGATTTTATAATAATAATAATAATTCTATTAATTATAATAATTGAAGAAGAATAATTAGAAACGAAGAAGAATAAATTAGATGGGTGGAAGAAAAATTTAAAATATTTCATAAACTAATTTAATTAAAACTAAAATTATAATTATAATTTAAATGAAAAATAAAATAAAATAAATTAATTAAAAGGAAAAATAAATAAAAAAATGGAAAATAGGGGCAACATGCAACTCTGGACTCCTCCTATTGTGGGATCCCAGTCTTTGGGGTGTTGAGTCGATATATCGACAAGTATGGAAGAGCCTCCTTTTATAGGCGGTGAGGGAGACCTAAACCTTTATAGATTAGGATGATCATATGAGATCCTCAGGTGCTTTAATGTCGTGAGATACCTATCGCATAAAAATGAAACACTCACAGTTCACGGGTGTTTAAAACTTTCATGTGGAAGGAGTCTATGTGAGGCATTCAGCGAGCAGCAGGGATGTCCAGCGATATGGAAGTTGTCTTCTTCGGCAATGGATAAGGATATTGTGTCCATCAGTGTGGTAGTGGACTACCTAGGTTCATGGTATCAGTTCTTCCCATCTTCCAACCTTCATAGTGAAGGTGGTAGTGGCGGCCCAACAATCAGCAGAGACAGAGAGGTTATGGTGACTACATAGAGGTGATCCTCTTCTCTTATGGCCTTTACAATGGCTGAAGGAGGATCTATTTTGATTCAGGGTGATCAACCATGGTGTTTTAGGATGATAAGGGATGATGGAGACTCCAATAAAAGGATTCTCAGTGGAGATAGTGGTCCTCTTCTCCACTGACCTACACAGTGGTCAGAGGATGCTCAAATTCCAAACCATGGGGTCGGCTGGTGTGCTAGAGGTAGAGGAGATAGTGAAAATAGAGGTGGTGAGATTATCCATGGTGGTGGTGAGAGGAGACTAATTTAGTTTCCTATATAGGAACCAATGTTTAGTAGGGGAACAGGAGCAGAGTCAGAGTAGCGGAGTTGAACGGTAGCAACGAACTGCAGCGAGGCGCGACGGGGCGCAGCGGAGTGTGGCAGAGCACATCGGAGATGAGGTAGTACAAAAATCCCACATAAAATCATTTTTGGGGAGGATCTACATTATAATACTCTATGTGGAAGGCCATGCTCATATAGATGATCTGGGGATGGCCTCCTGGTTTCACTCGTACTCACCACGGGCACACTGGGCCTATGTGGGCCTTCATCCCACCACAACTCACCACAGGGTTCACCACTCGTAGCCCACCTAAAAAAGCCTTCATCACCCATTCCATGTTATAGATCAAGTGGGCCCCGTTGGGTTGGCCTAGCCATCTATCCCACCTTGTGTGGGATAGCTAAGTGGTAGTCCATCCGAATTAATGGATTTCTTGGGATTGACCTAAATTTTTTAGAAAAATCCATAAAAAGAGTTAGAAAAAATTCAAACCAATGATAAAGATGTTCATCAATATTTAATAAATAAATTACTAATGAAAAACTAACTTCCTTTTACACTATAAAAACTATTTTTATTCATTCCTTCAAAAATTCCCACATTTTATTAAACCATTTAAAATAATGTTTTTTTAAATTGGAAATAATTTCAAAAACCATTGAAATTTGATTAAAAATATGCACCATATTTGTGTCTGTCAATTAGATACATAGAGTGCTTGGAAATTTTGGGCTTTATGATCCCTGATAAGATGCTTGTAGATCTCATTTTTTCCTTACTACCTAAGATACTCTCTAGTTTCATCGTTAATTATAATATGATCAATAGTGAGAAGTATCCCTTGTAACTCTTTAATTTGATTCATCAAATTGACAAGCACATGGGGAATGAAAAACCTATAATATTTATAGTGAATAAAAGTAAGAATGTGTAAAAGGTCTCTAAGACTCGATCAAAGTCTAAGGCTCCTAAGCACCATCCTTCCAAAAAAAGTAATATCTAAATATAGATAATAGAATAGGATGCAGTATGTTTTTACAACCAACTAAATAATCAAGTGTAAGCATCAAGTGTGTTCATTATCGAGTAAATTCTTTATATATCTCTAAATTGGGTATTAGATATAGCTTCTTCTTCTCACATATGTATTCAAATATAAGAAACATGTAGATTTCTAAATATTAAATGTAGAGAGGTGGATTTATGGGTTGGTGGTGGAGTGAGACAGACTACTCTAGCCATTAGAGACTACGACCTCACATTTCTAATAGAACTTATCTTGGTTTTAAAGAACTGTAATTATATTCCCAATGTTACCAAGAATATCATCTTTATTTCTTAACTTGAAATAGATAGATTTATTTTAATGTTCAGAAATAAATAATGTTACCTTTAAAATAATGTAATTTGTTATATTATGGCACAACTCCTTAATGGTCATCATATATTAAATTATGAAAATAAATTATTGATAATTGATAATGAATCAAGTACATATAACTCATTCCAAACTCAATTATGGATTCATTATCTTAGTCATGTAAACATTAATTTTTTGGAAAATCTCTATCAAGATGACTACATATACTATTATTATCTAATACCAATTTTCTTATGTCATGCATGTTTTTAAATAAAAATGACCAAGCCACCATTTAGTGGACATCTTGAAAGGGTTGCAGAGATTTTATAGTTAGTACACACTAATGTGTGCGGACCTTTTCTAATAGAATATAAAGGAAAATATTCATTCTTCATTACTTTAACTGGTGATTTAATTCAACGTTGATATGTATATTTAATGAGGTATAATTCAGAATATTTGTGGAAATTCAAATAATTTAATAATTAATTAGAGAATTAGATTGAAAAAAAGATATAGAGATTTGATCTGATCAAGGTGGGGAGTACACTAACCAAGAATTAATCAATTTTATATGGTGGTATGGGATCTTATCCTAAACCTCTCCCTATAAAAATTTGGTTGTATAAGAATGGGAAGAGAGTGTGGATTTCCTTTTAAAAAAATTAAATCAAGCGAAAAAGTTAAATTCAAAATTAAATGATTTTCAAATGATAAAGTGACAAATTGATAAATTTGAAACATATTAGAAAGTTAATTTCAATATATATTGAGTAATTATGTTCAAAGAAAATTATTGTATCAAATTTATTTAATTATCTGCATAGAGATTAAATGATTCAATGTGTAAATTAAAAGAGTGAGTAAACACGGTTTGATAAAGGAGATAGAAAGTATCTGGGTGTGAGTTCTTATATCTCATAACCTAGAGTTGAGAGGTTTATTTTATTTCTCCATTTATCTTGTCAGTGATCAAGTAACATTTCCCTCACAATTATGGTTATGAGAACCCTCTTGAACTTCATCATTAACCAAGGAACTCTTCGGTCACTTTTTCAATAGTGAGAACCTATTATTGAAGGAGATGATAAAAGATAGTCTTTATTGGCACAAACCTATTAAAATTTATCTCCCTTAATATAATTTATGGATTTTTTAATTGAGATGAAAGAAAAGGAGATGAAGATATATTATCCTTTTAGATATTTATAAATGGTTTTCTCTCTTAAGAGATCTTTGAGATATCTTGTGATTAGGCATCATGAATTTGATCGAGGAGTTTTTTTCCAAGTTCGTTGATCTATTACAAGAACCCTTAGGTATATATTCATAGGATTAAAGGGAGATGAAACTATGTGGGGTTGATCTGGGACTTTAATATTTTGAGTTGGAACATTTAATACCACCAAGAAAGGGCACTTGACTATGTTGCAATGAATCCACTGGTTAGCCGAACAATCTCATATTCTAGCTAGTGAGACACCTAGGAATCACTAGATTTTGTCTACTTCCACTATCTAGTTGGTTCTCCTTCATAGGATTACAAATGAACTCTCTAGATCATCTTTACTTTTATTCACACCACTATTTGGTTTGTGGATCTACATCATTTAGTTGATGCTACCTACAACACTTTATCTTTAACTAGTGTCACTATGACTTATTTATACGGTCTGATATTTATCTTCATAATTAATTATATAATCATAAATTATGAAATAAAACCATTTCAATCCTTTAAAATATCATTAATAACCATTTAATAGACTTTAAAATCTTCATTTATTCTATCAATGACATCACTTAAAGACCAACAAGTGAGACCGAAATTCACACAAATGAAAACTTTAGAAACACAAAGGAGTTTTTGTGATCTTGAAAACACTATGAGATATATTGGTACAACGATATAACCCTTTTAATTGCCATAAAAACTTAACATAAAATGATATAGTAGGTGAAAAAAATCAATATTTAAATCAATATAAATTTATTAAAGATATCAATGATATACAAGATATTCAATATGATCAAGAAGTAAAAAAATAAACATTTCATTCCTTGTTTCAAATATTTAACATTCAAACAAGATTAAAACATTTAACTTTACCTTTATAAAACAAAATAAAAAAAATTCCCCTTGAAAAAATTTATCCCATTTTTAAAGAACTATAAAATTTATAACATCCCCTTTCAAGTACAAAATTTCTCCCCTAATAAAAACTACACCTTTCAAGTTAAATAAATTATCCCCCTTTGTGATTTTAAAAAATAAAATAAGTATAAGGAATAGAAATATTAAAAGGAAATACTTAAAGAAATACTAAAGTGATAATTTAAAAGGGATTTTGAAAAAACTCAAAAAAAGATATTGGAAAAGAAGTTAAATAGAAAAACAAAAATATTTTGAAAATAAGAACTTAAAAGAAAATAATTGAAACATTTCTCCTTTAATAATAACATTAGATATAGAGAGAGGAAATAAAAATAGCTGTTTTTGTTTTTTATTTTTTTTAAATGATTTAGAAAGGAGGAAAGAAAAGGAGAATAAAAGATAAAGATAAAAGAATGAAATAGAAAATGAGTCGCAAAAAAGTAAAATTGGAAAATACCTTTTCCACAACACTCATTTCCTCAAAGAGTTATTTTTTCACCATATAATGGTTAATAGGTTTAAGAAATAATGAAGGATTTAATTTTAATGTGAATATATACCTTGAAAAAATCCTCCAATTTGTATTTTTTCAAAGACAACAAAAAAACATTTTTAGAGAGATAGGCATATATTGAAATTTTTACACATAATTAATCTTCCCTTAAGATATATAAAAATGAACATTTATTAAAAATTAGAAGATAATATACCTAATTTATAATATATGTTTTTAAAACAAACTTTAAAACATATTTAAAACAAAAAATACACTATTTGTATTCAAAGTTTGAAAAAAAATTAAAATGGTGAAATTATGATAAAAAGGTACTTATTTTATAAAATAACTTTGAAAAAAAATTTGATTCTAAAAAAAATTGAAAAACAAATTCTCTCTTAAGGAAAAATTTAGAATTAAATATATATGTCTTTCCCTAAAATTAATGTACATGTGAGATATAGGGATCATATCTAAGGGAGAAAACTTTAATAAATCAAGAATATAAATATAAATTAAGAATTTAAAGAATTTTTGATGAAATAGAAAATAATTTAAAACAAAATAAATAATTAAAAAAAATTTCAAAAGATTACTAAAGTTATCTATTGTAAAATAGTGAATGTAAAATGCATACCATTCCTAACTCACAATTAATGAAATCAAAACAATTAGTTACTAGATGTTTAGTGAAATTATGAGTGATTTGATATTACATCCAAACAAATTCCAATAAGATATCACCATTTTGGAAGTAAACTCTTGATAAAAGTTTCCTAAGGTAAATGTGTTTAGTGTGAGATTATTGGATAGAATTTTTGGAAATATTAATGGCACTAGTGGAATTTCAATAAATAGGGATATGGTCATACATTTTCCCAAAGTCTAAAAGAGTGTGTTTCATCCATGTTATTTGGGAACAACAACTTCCAGAAGCTATGTATTCCATTTCAAATATAGAAAGATAAATAAATATATACTTTATACTACTCCATGGGGTGAGGTATTTTTCAAGTAGGTGGAAATTCTCACTTTTAATTTTCTGATATAGTTTTCAACCATCAAAATTTGCATCAAAAAATCTAATTAGTTCAAAAGAAGATATTTTTGGATAAAAAACAAGATTTTTAGTTAATTTTAAATAAAAAAATCCTTTTAACATATTTTAGATGATATTCCTTTTATATGATTAAAAATTATCAAAAATAAAAATCTTGATCATGATATCAGGTTAGGTCTCAAGAGATAAAGTAGACCACCAATCATACTTCTATAAATATTGTTTTTTATCAGCTTAATAGCTTCATACAACATTATGCTACATGTTGTACTCATGTATGTACTAATATCCTTATATTAATCCATTACAAATCATCTTAAGAGATTATTTTTGTATTTTACTAGTATGGAAAAACCCCATCATTATTTGGAGAAATTAGAAAAAAAATAATTTAAGTTCGTCCATAAAGCTCATTTCAGATTCCTTTATCATTAAACCAAAAAATTAAAAAAAAGTTATTCATTGGTTGATTTGAAAACCACATAACCAACATAAATATTGATAAGTAACAAATTATTTGAGATGTGTTTTAGAAAAATAGTTGAATTAGATTTTCCCATTTTAAACCCATTTGATAAAAAAATTGATAAATGTTCATACCAACCTCAGGGGATTATTTTAAACCGTAAATATATTTATTAAATTTTAAATAATGATTTGGAAAATTAAAATCTTCCAAACTATTTGGTTGTTCCAAAAAAAGTATTTTCATTAATAAAACTATTTAAAATGAACTTTTAACATTCATTTGAAAGAGTTTTAAATTCAGGTTAGAGGTGAATTATAACCATATTCAAATGGATTTTAACTGAGTGATGAGTGAAGAGGATTCACCATAGTTGATTCCTTATTAGTTATAACATTTAGATACTATATGAGCATTATATCTTGTGATATTTCTAAGATAATCTAAATTATTCCTAAAAATGCATTTAGTTCCTATGATAGTATGATTATTAAATCTTTCCACGAGAGTTCATACATCATTTTGGAGGATTTATTTAGTTCCTCTAGTATGTAAAGAAACTATTTTTTATTTTTAATGAAATCATTGATATTTTGGCATCCTAATTGAGAAAAAAGTCAATATGTTCAACCTCATTTACGATGAATCTTCTAGTATGAGTTCCCACTTGATAATATCCATTGAAATTTTCATGTGGATAGTCCTTATATTTTTTTAAATCTTTAGGTAAAGAATTTGAAGGTGATTCTAATCTAATTCAACTTCTTTAGATTGTAAAGGTTTATTTTATGTTAAAACATCATTTTCAACAAAAATATTTTAAGAAATATATTTTTGAAAATTTTTAACAAAAGACAACATGAATTGATTATTATAACATTTTAGTCCTTTAATTAATGACTTCTTATGCCTTTCATGAGTAAGAGTGACCAAGAAATATACCTTAATTATCTTTTGAATCAAATTTTCCAAGAATTTATTTGGTGTTGAGAATAAAACATTTGTAACCAAAAACTATAAAAAATACCACTTTAGGTTTTTTATTTTTCAAAAGTTCATAAGGTTTTTTTTTTGAGAAAAGATCTTACAATAATGTGATTAATGAAAAATCATATAGTATTTATAGCCTAAACCAAAAAATATTGAATTAAATTAAATTTATTTAAAATATTTCACATGATTTCATGCATAGTTTGATTTTTCATCACTACTATACTTTTTTATTGGTTCTATGAGTATAAAAATAATGATTATAGCATTTATAATAGAATAAATCATTAAATTACTTATTGTTAAATTCTACAGTATGATCACTTTGAAAAGAAATAATTTTATAACCTTTTTCATTTTTAAATTTTATAGACAACTTAATAAAGACTTTTCAAGCTTTACTTTTATGAGATAACAAGTAAGCCCAAGTAAATCTTGTAAAGTCGAAAAAAATAACAAAATTATAGGTTTTACCTCCTAGACTTTTAATTTCATAAGATATTAATAAATCAAGTTGAATTAATCCAAGATATTTAGAAGAATAAATTCTTTTTTGTAATTAAATTAATATCTTTGTTGCTTTCCATATTATAATGCTTCACTAACCAAGTCATCTTTGAAATTTAGTTTGGGTAAATCTCATTCAAGTTGATGAAGTTTGAGTTTAACAAGTGAATTTGTAATGAAATTACTAATGCATCTATTCCAAATACACAACTCACTAAATTGAGCACTTAACATTTGACATTTTGGCCAGAGATGTATTTTAAATTTATTTTATAAACATTTTTTAAAATTAGATGTGTTAAATAAAATATTTAATTTTTAGTTAAAAACTTTATAAAGTTAATTTTTAAAATAAATTTTAAATCCACTATAACACAATTTACTAGTGCTTGGAAAATTGTGTTTCAATTAAAAACAAAACATTTTTAATAAGAGTAGAGTTGGATAAAGTGAGGGAATCTTCACTGATTATCTTTCTCATTGAGTTATCACCAAAGGTGACATTACCTCATTCTAGTTTGTTGATTTAATTAAATTCAGGGAGGTTTCCACATTATTTTTTTGAGAAACCACTATCTAGGTACCATAGTGCTTATTTTTCTTTAATCTAAAGTCACTTTTCAAATAAAATAAAACTACTAATGGTTTTGGTACATAAATGAACTTAGGTATGCTAATGTTATCCAATAATGATTTAGGTATCCAAATTTATTTAGTATGATATTTTCTTTTAGAAGTATTGGATAAAATATTAATTGATTTTTGTCACCCATATAATTCATTATTTCAATCACATTCATAAAATAAATTTCAATTTTTTTACAATAATTTAAAATCTTGTCTTGTAAAAAACCTTGAATAAAAGAAGTTTTTAATGGATTTATTTAGGTGTTTTCATGGTTTTAAAAACCAAAACCAACACATTTTTTTCATGTCATTGAGAGACTAAAATTTTATTTAAATTATATTCACATTGGGTGAATTTAGAGAGAGGGTGATTAAGGTATTTGATTTTATATAAGAGCTTATTAATATTAAGTTGATTCTTAATTTTCATGGATAATTATTACTTTTCCTTGAATATTTATTCCTTATCTTTTTTAAGTTATTATTTTTCATTAAGCACTTATTTCTATTTCTTATCAAGTTCTTTGTATAATTTATAAAGTTCATGAAAACCATTTTTGATTTGATCATGAACGTATTTTAGGTCTTCATAATTAAGGTGACTTTATGATCAAGAATAATAATAAGATAGGGGAAATTTTGCGAAGAAGGGGAAGAGGAGTAAATGATAATATGGAAAATAACCTCATTATCATTGTCAAAATGTGGCATACTACACTTAGCACTTGAGTCACTTAAATAGGTTATAGCAGTTGAGATCATGGATTCATTTCTTGCACTCCATGTTATAAATCTGGAAACCTTGTTACCTTGTTTCCATTCTTTAATATTCTTTTTATAGATGGTGCATTCCATCTTGATGTAGGATTTTTATTACATTTGGAACATGTCACTTCTCGTTCAAATTTTGGATTTACCTTCTTGGTTTGATTGAAAAAATTATTTTTCTTGTAAATATTTCTCATGTTCTTGGATGGCTTTAAAAATTATTGAACTTTTCCCTTAGAAGAATCATCACTGGTAGATTTAAAGGTGATCATTTTCTTTACATATTTGGATTTTTTATCCTCCTTTTTCCACTTTTTTCTTCATAATAACTCCATACATAATTAAAGATCTAATAGGTTTTTCATATGTAATTTTATTCACATCCTTTTATTATTTTATAGTCAGGACTTTAGTTTCCCAATTGCATGGTAGAACCTAGAGTATCTTTTTTACTAAGTATTGTATAGAAATATCATCACCATAAGACTTTTGACCATTGAAAATTTTAGTAAACTACATAAACATACTAGTAATGGATTTATTTGGATATATAGAGAATATTTTAAAATCTCTCTTATAAATGTATAATATATTACCTTTAACTTTTTTGGTTTCTTCATGAGTGATGTCTAAAAATTTATATATTTCATGGGCACTTTTATATGTAGAAACAAGATTAAATTCATTTCGGTCAACAACTTAGTGTAGAGAATTCATTTATTTTCTATTAATATAAAAGGATTTAATATCATTATGTGTCTACTTATCTTCTGGTTCTTTAGTATGAATATATAAATGCATATCCATTTTCCAAAAATTTTAATTTATGATACTAAGAAAATTTTACATACAGTTTTTCCCAAATGATTAATTTGTGCCATAAAAAAATGGATCATGTGAATAAGAGTTTAATTCCATCATAAAAAATCAAACTTTGAAATTAATTAAGATTTAAAAAAATGAAAATACAATTTAAAAAACAATGATAAAAACAAAAACCCACTAATTCTAATTGTTTGTTCAAAAATAATAGAAATGAGGGGTGAATTTCTCTTTTAAAAAATTAAAGCAAATGAAAAAGGTAAATTCAAAGTTAAAATATTTTTAAATGATTAAGAAATAAAGAAATATATCAATAAATTTAACAAGTATTAGAAAGCTAATTTCAATTGAGATTAATCTAGTATGCACAATGAAAATTTCTATATGAAATTTATGCAATTATGTGTATTGATATTGAATAATGAAATGTGTAAACTAAATGATATAGAAAAAATAGTTTGATAAAAGAGTTTAAAGATATATTAGTGTGAGACCCTACATTTCCTCTCCTTAGGTTGGTAGGTTTTTGTTATTTCTCCCTTAATATTGGAAATAATCAAGAAACTCATCCCTTACAATTATGGTTGTGATCACCCTCAAAAAAAATTTTAACATCCAAGGAACTTGTCACTCTCTTTTTTAGTAGTGATCACCCATTGTAAAAGGATATGAGAAAAGAGAGGTTTTCTTGTAGAAAACCCATTGCAATTTCACTCCCTTAATATCTGGTATGTATTTTAGAATTGAGATGAGAAAAAAGGAGACGGATATATGAGATCCTTTGAGATATTGATAAATGGTTTTGGATCTTGAGAGAACTTTGAGATTATTAACAATTAAGGTTTTGAATTTGATTGAGGATTTTTTTCATAAGTTTATAGATCCAATCCAGGAACACTTAGGTATTTATTTATAGGCTTAGAGGGAGATGGAGGTGTCTTAGGTTTGATCAGGGATTTAGTGGTCTAATTAAATGCATTAATACCTCTAATAAAATCCACTAGACTATTATAGAATGAAGCCACCAACTAGTCGAATCATCCCACCAGCTATCTGGTTAGACAAATGGGAATCAATGGGTTCTATCTACTTCCACTAGTTAGTCAGTGTTCCTCTACTGACTGTTTGGTGGACTCCCTAGATTATCTTCACTTCTGTTTGCACCACCGGTTGGACGATGGCTATGGCAGATTGATTTCTAAATAGCTTTCCTTAATTAAAACCTTTAGTAAGGTGTCTATATGAAAAAACCTGAAGGGTTAGTGACTCCAAGAAATGTAAATAAGATATATAAGTTGCATATATTCATTTATGGATTGAAGAAATAATATAGGTCATGGAATATTTAGTTTATCAGTATATAAATGATATTGGTTTCATAAGTAATTAATGTGAACTATGTGTTTATAATCATTTTAGTGGGAGAGAATTCTTATTCCAAATAGTATATGTTGGTGACATATTACTTTTTGGAAATGAAAAACATGTCTTTTATTCAGTTAAGGACTAGTTAAACAAGTATTCCTCCATGAATTACTTAGGTGAACCAGTATATATCCCTAGAATCGTGATCATTCATGATCAATCCAAAATACTTCTTGGAATAAATCAAAGTGCATGCATTGACCATATGATAAATAGATTTAGTATGGAACAATCCAAGAGAATATTAGTTTCAATGTCATATCGTATACATCTCTCTTAGAAAATGTATCCTTGGAAACAATAGAAGAGATAATAGGAGAGAGAGGATGATTAAGATATCATACGCTTATATGATTGGATCTATCATCTATGATATGTTATGTTCTAGGATTTATGTTGTCTATGATTTGATCATTTTAGATAGATATCAAGTATATCTAGGTGAACAACATTGGTCTACTGTTAAGGTTATACTTAAGTATCTAAGGTGAGATAAGAAAATATTCCTTATATATAGATGAGTTGAAGAGCTAGTTGTCTTGGGATATACTGATGTTATTTTTTCATCAAATCATAATAATATAAAGTCATGGGTAGGATATCTCTTCAGTCTCAATGGAGAAGCTATGAGCTGGAATATTTCAAATCATATAGTTGTCATATATTCTAAAGTGGAGTCCGAGTTTGTAGCAGCTTCTATTACACCCAAAGAAATAGTTTGGATTCATAAATTTTTCCAAGATCTTTATGTGGTGACTATCAGTAAAAATCTTATCATATTGTATTGTGATAATACTAAAGTAGTGTCTCTTGTAAATTATCCAAGGCCATATCAATGAATGAATCACATGCTCTGTAAATATAACCTCTTGGGGGATTTTCTCAAAGGGGTGGAGTCACTGTGAGTAGAGTTTCCGCATAGTAAAACATGGTGGACCCTTGACTAAGGATTTATCTTATCATAATCATGAATATCATGTGAGATCTAGAAAACTAAAAGTTATTTTCAGTTGGATATAGTGAAATTGAGAGTTTGTTGGAGTTGGTTCCCTAGAACCAATTTGTATATACTTTTGATTACTTTTATTCATGGTTTTGAATAATTGATAAAGTTTTATTACATCATAATTGTTCTTCTATGTGGCATAATATGTGATAATGTCCTAAGTGCACTCATTATATTGAAAGGTCATAGTGGTTCCCCTCTATAATGAGAACCAAAATTACCATGAAAATATAATTAATGACAAGTTCTATGGTCAAATGATATCATTTTATGGGACACAAATGATATATGTTATTAGGGGTAGAGGGATCATAAGTCATTGAGACTTCTATTCATGAAGTTCATCCCTAGTAATCTCAATAAATGATATTACGAGAAATTAACCCAACGGTAGGAAATCCACATTTATATGTGTCATTGGATGTTCCCATCTACAGATGTGTGTAATTATCCTTAAACAATAATATTATTATTAATACAAATAATTAATTATGTACTTTGATCTATTATCATAAACCATGACAACATAGGTTTATACCGAAGTTCGGTACATTGGGTGTGTCATTATTGATATTGTATTAATGAGTAATGTGAGAAAGAATTTATCATATTTATTCAAGAAAATAAATTGATATCATGGGCTATTTAATGGGAATAAAGCTGTCTGATTAAGTCCATGGTCAAAGCAGTTTTCTCAGAAAGTTCATTTTTGGAAAGTCAAAGAAAGAGGCATCAAGCATGTAGGTTGATGACCCTAGTATGCAACCTTATTGATTAAAGATATTGAGATAACAAGATTATATTACACAGTGTACATATATATAAGTTTACATGTCATTACAACATTCACTTATTTCTCTATGGCATCTTTAGTGTATTGTTAGATGCTAACCTTGGACTTTAGACATTATAGGCTAATGTCATGGAGAAAGGGACCTAAAAGGTCACACACTAAGTGTATTCAGAACCATTGTTAAGTTCAAAATGAATTTAAAATGTTGGATAAATAACATTATTGTATATGGTTTAACAATTATTCATGTTGTGTTGGTTTAAAATATTCAATCATTGTTTATTCGAAAGAATATACATATTAGTTGAATATTTAATAAATACTTATTCACCATGTAATTATTTTTTAAATTATATTATATTTATTTATTTTAATTTATTCACAGTGTAACAAAATATTTATTTATTTAGTTATGTAAATGTTTAATAAATATTTATTCACTAATTCAGTGAATATTATATTTATATGTTTATTGTTGAATAATTCAATATTATTTATTTAATTAAACAAATAGTAAATATTCAAGACCTGATAAATATTGAAGAGGGTTGGAAAACCGAGTTTGATGACCCAATGAGAAATTTCAAATTAAATATTATTTGAATAATTATTAATTAATTTATTCAAGAAAATAAAATTTATTTATCTATGAGTTTAGCACATGTCAAGTAAAATAATGATAATATTATTAATATTATTTAGTCATGGGTTTCATTGGTTATTAAGAAGATAATAAGGGATCTATAACAATTATTATTTTTTTAACCCTAGCACTATTTAAATTCAATTATTACATTTTATAAAATAAAAAACACACTCTATCGTTGTGCACAAAAAATTCTAAAAAGGATTATTTCAAGCCCTATAGAGCTCTCCACTAGAGCACTCTAGAGAATTTAGATATTATCCTCCTCCACCAAAGTAAATACTTCTTCCATGAAGGATTTTATTATGATCAACAACAATCCCCCTAAGCATTAGATATATCTGTGTGAGCACATAGGGGATTCTTCCATGATGATTAGATATTCATAAAACATGTGTGGATCACTACTATAGGGAATCAACCATTGATTCCTCTATCTTAATGATTATACAACAAGTTGTCTGATCTTATCATCAACAACGAACAAAGAATTCAATGAAAGGTATTTAAATAAATTAATTAAAAATTATATGTGAAAAGATCTTATCCTCTTGGTTACAGGTTTCTATCTATTAATACTCATTTTAATTATGTTGGTCATGATGTTCTTCATCATGTACATAATATAAGTACCCGGCCTTAAAACCTTACAAAATCATGAATTAAAAGAATAATTCGCATAGAGGATCTTTTCAGGTTTAGAGTTTTAGAGAATTAGGACATAACTATTACATCTCAAAAGATCACAAAGAAGACACTTATACTAAGTTTCCATAAAATAAAAACTCTTAAAAAGAAACATGTCTAGTTCCATGTTTTAGGTAGCATGACTTTTCCTTGATCCCATCCTTGAACCTATTCCACATTAAGTCCTGTGAAAAACATTTCAAAAAAAAACTTGGGATGAGCACAAAAAGCTCAGTAAGGGATATAAAAATATGGGAAGGAAACATTAGTCCACATATACATAAGAATGAATAAAAACACACTTTACTCATAAAACATAAGCAATTTAACATACCTCATGAAATCATAAGATTTATGAATAACTCATAGAAATCATAAGACATGAAGGTAACTTGAGGCATACATAACATACATACATTGTAGCTATCACAGCTACATAGGGAGTCACATTTGGAATACCCATCACAGTATATTCCCTAAATATCTTAGGATAAACATTAACGTTTACCTCCGTCACGTTTCCCAATGCATTGGAGATCTATCTCGGGCTCACCCGCCTTTAGTTTATCATGGAACCACCCGAATTCATAAACAATTCCCAAGAACCATAACATAATCGTATCACAAAAAACATGTATAAAGGAAACATAAAATTTCCACATTTCAATCACAAGATATCAATACAAAACATTGATATAATCCAAACATTATAAAAACCATTTTAAATACCAAAATACATAAAAGAGTATATGGAATTTATTTTTTCCTTTTTTTTAAAAACATTACGGCTTGTTAAGGAATCCAAAGATTAAATAATACTCACGGTGGAAAGGTCGTTGTCACCACGTACATAAAAAAAGAAACATACTTCTTGTCATTTAGTAAAACGCTTAGTAGATAAAAGATTCCCTTTGAATGCAATGAAAATTCAAAATGGTTTTATACACCATATAAAAGAAAGTCGTGTATCAATCAAAGGAATCCTCAATAAAAGGAGATTGAGATGAAGTCCCTTATAAAGACGGTATCCTTAGATTAAGGATAAATAAATTACATACTTATGTGTTAAAAATAAAGATACACCTAATATAAGTGGATATTAAGTGTAAAACAACCAGATTCATTCACACATATTCATAGAATGACATATTCAAGGAGTACTAGTTTAACTCAAAGAAATGAAATTGAGTTAAGAAGTTCCCTTGCAAAAATTCGACAGCCTAACGGCGTCACTTCAGAAAATGATTTGATGAGAGAGAAAATGGTATCTCATAACTTGGACATTTAATTTATATCAATAAGGATATAGAAGAAAATATCCCAACATAATAAGGTGTAAATTAAACTACATAACAAAAGGAGTCTTTTTAAAAAGAGGAGGGTGAAAGGTTCCATTACCGATTTGGGTAACTTTCGAAACGTACACCCCATGAAAGAAGGTTCATACAGTGAAGATGTAAATACCCATAAATTAATGTATATCACACAAATAACACAATTATGTGAAGTACATACACCACACAAAAGTAAATAGTGGAAAATGTTGTATGAATCTCACGGGAACACAAATTGAGATAAAAATCCCTTACGAAAACTCGGTAGCCTTACGGCGCCACTTAAAACTTCCAAAAAAATGGATTGATGAGATAAAATAGGGTCTATCATCATATGAACACAAAATATACAGTAATATTAATATAAAATAACATCCCCCAACATAATAAATATGATCTTAAAACAAATGACATAAAAGGGAGTACTTAAAAAGAAAGAGAGAGGTAGGATCCCTTACCTCGTGTCTGACTTGACCTCGATCGTTCTTTAATATTATGAATAATAAACTTGAGTTAATTTATACTTTCTTAAGAACCTTTTTCAAGTTCATTATTCCTTTTATATCACTTATTACCATGTTATGAACACTTTGTAATTATTTAAGTTAATAACGGTCGTTTTGTCGATCATTGGTACTTGAGTCAAAAATAAACTCCTTATAATTACAAGTTGTTCATGTGGTAAAATATCCAATATATCCAGAATTATATTCATGATTTATATATCATATATATTATATATATCCATTATATACATGCATTTATAATATTACATAACATTTAGAGGTAAGAAATGAAATGCACCGTTCATGGAGACGATAAGCTGTACGTACGCATGAACGCTAATTTCATTTCTATTTCATATTTAATAGAATGAAATCATAATGATATAAAGGTATATTATAACTCCAGTATAATATCATATATAATATTATTAACTCCATCCTTTACACGTCCCACATATGGCATTAACGAATCAAACCACTTTGAGGGGGCGGTAGTCCGCACTTTCTAAAATGAAGACATCGCGTTTACCCATAATGGAAACCATAAAGGTATGCCATAAATGAAAAATAAAGAAGATTAAGGAAAAAATAAACATATTATATATCATATATAAATATAGTGAAATCTTAATGGTCACCTTAGAAGGTGTTAAAAGAATATTGAACAATCATCGTTTCGTGAGGCAGAAATTCGCCATCCACAGAAACAGTATGTTCTTTAACCTTTAGACGTAGGTGTGTGTAATTTTAGCTCAAATAATTCTTATAAAAACATACTAGTATATTTAATAAAATGGTTTTGTTACAAAATAAAGTAATAAAAAGAGTTTAGGGGGTTGGAGAAGCAAAATAAAACAAAATAACATAAGAAAGGACATTACCTTTAAATTGGGTAACTCTTTTTGATTTGAGCCCAAAGGCATCCTTGGAAAAGATTCTACCCAAAGTAAGGCTTCTAGTATTAATAGTGGGATATTGGGAGATTATTTGAGTAGATTTTTGACTAGCCAAATGGCTTAAGAAGTGTGATAGATGGGTAGGAAGTGGGGTCTTTTTATAAGGAAGAGGAGGGGCTCTTTTGGAAATCTTGAAATTAGTATTTTATTATAAAATGAAATTTGGTTTTTAAAGCTCCAAAATTCATTAAAGTCGAAGATAATGTGGTCCATGTTCGAAATAAAATCACCCAATAATAATTTTACAAGTTTTGGATATTATTTTAATGATTATCTTCTTATTTATTTAAATCATTCATTAATGACGTAAACACTGCATCATCATTGTGTCATAAATAATTTTATTTTTTTGATGTCTAAAAAAAATATAAAAAAACTACCATGTTGTATTAAATCTCTTTATATTTATAATGAGTATTTACAATAAAAAATATAACATATATGATCCCATTTAAAAATTGTTTTAGTAAAACAATACATGTTTGTGATATTTTTATTTTTACTTTAAATAAAAGGTATTAATGTCATTATCACCCCAAGTGGCTCCATGGGGTCCCAAAAATTGACCCATGGTTTTTATTGGTCTTACATGACTCAACCAATAAGGTTAGGACATGTTTTAATATATTTTTATATTTTTATAATATCATTTTTATCTTAAATTACACTAATTACCTCTAATCGTGGTTAACAAAACTCAAAAGTTACTATTCACCAAAAAAATATTTTAATCCCATTGAACCACATTTTACATCCTAATGAAAACCATTTATGTCAGAGTTTTGAAATTTAAATCACATAAGTGGTAATGTTTAATGTTAACGAAAAATCAGTTTTTTAACTACCACTTAGTGGTTTCACTATTCATCAAAAAT
Organism: Viscum album; assembly: GCA_963277665.1. Taxonomy (NCBI): domain Eukaryota; kingdom Viridiplantae; phylum Streptophyta; class Magnoliopsida; order Santalales; family Viscaceae; genus Viscum; species Viscum album. Next base: position 1,138,538,998 of record OY728159.1, on the reverse strand, counting down.
TGAAGTTTTTCAAAAAAGTACCAAAAATTCACCCTAAGATATATTTGATATTCTGAATTCAAAAATGATGTCTATTTTAAAAACTTCAAAACATAAAATTTTCATTAATTAATTTAATAATTAATTCCCGCTGTCAAAACAAATAGCATGTTTTTAAGAAACAATATATATTAAAAGACTGACACTAGTTTGAGTCCAATTTCAAAGTGAAATTAATTTCAATGACCACCATTGGATTAAATGGTAAAATTATATTCAAATTTCACTTTAAAACCAACTCAAAAGATGATCTAATCATATAAATAAATTATATTAAAAAGAGGTTTTGAATTAAAATACAACATTTTCACAAAAACTGATCTTTATCAGAAAAATAACAAAAATTTACACAAAGTAAATTTGATGTCCAGATTCTAAAGAAGGATTTTATTTTGTCAAATATAACATATAAAATATTCAAAAGTATATTTAAAAAAAGGTTTTTCCATCAAAAGGCGGTTAATCGACCTTTTAAAGAATATTAGAAGATTTATGCTTGAAATTGGATTCATTCGCATTTTAAGCCTCTAACATTTATTGGAGAAAAGTAAAAATATTTTAAAAACATATATAATAATTTTGTAGTTAGTTTTGTTCATTCCTTCCATTACAATGGCTAGGATTTAAATACCATTTAAAATAATATTATTTTATTATTAGAGTGCAATGTAAGATTTCAAAGAAACTCATTGTTGCATATTGGGTACGCCATCGAGCATAGCATTCCCTTTAAATTAATATTAACATTTTATTAACAAATATGGATAAATATAAAAATGTCATATTCTTTATTTACCAGGGGTGTTACATCCTTCCCCCCTTTTGGGAATTGCGTCCTCGCAATTTTAAAAATTGGGCTTAGAAAATTCATTGAAAACCCCACATTAGAAAAGGAGTAAATTAAACTGTCACTTTAAAAGAAAGAAAGGGAAGTACAAAGGTCACCTGAGTTAACCCATACTAGGATTCCATGTAGTAAAACATGGATATGGAAGAAAAAAAAAGGGTCATGTTCTGAGGGATAGTGATAGAAAACATGTTTAGGAGAAAGTTAACCACCAGAAAATCACAAACCGGTGATGGGTTAGAGGGTATTTGATTCCCCAGTAGAAAACGTTAACAGACAACATTTTGTTTTTAAGTTACTTTTAATTGAGGAATTTGTTTATGAGCCTAACTAAATCATAAGGAAACATACTTACTTGTCATGTAGACTCTCATCTCCTACTAGATTTCTTACATAAACTCATATTTTCTCCAAAAGACGAGTATTTAGGATGACTTGCTCACATTAAGAGCGCTATAATCAACTTCTTGAGAATCACCTAATCCAAAAAAGAGAACTATACATTTCCCATGTCTTTAGACCTTAAGAAAAACCAAAACCAAAAAGGTTAGTACAAGATTAGATAATCCCAAAACGGATAAATTTTTTTCAAAAAGAAAAACTACTCCTAATCTCCAAAAAATTCCAAACAGTACCCAAAGTTAAACAAAGACCATTCAATAAACATTTATCCATAAAATTATTGAAAGTAAACAAAACTAATATTGAAACCCGGATCTCTGAAGGATTTAATCACATAGTCTTCTAGGTAAATCTTAACATTTATCTCCAAATAACATCAGCTTCTCTTAAAGTCTCGTATTGAAAAGAAATTAACCTAATCATATATCCTTCATGATAGGTCAATCATTTCCATAGATAACCCAAAATAAACTTAATCTTGATTAATAAAATCATCTAACTAAAAAGAATTAGTCAAACCAACAAGGGACTTCACATAGTCCTGTGGTAGGCAATAAAGACCAGTCGCACTTTGATTGTGGGTTCGATTCCCGTAGCTTTGTCTGACGCGACTGGTTGTCACACGGTCTGCCTGTTTTCCTTTTTCCAAAACTACATAATTCTTACAACATTCCCCAAAACGAGATAAAATCTTCAAAAATAACCATAACATAATTTAACCTCAAGTTTATCTCATGTCTTTCATATTCCATCATAACATATAGCATCCCATAATTACCTCAAAAGTAAGGATCATATAAACCCAAATGGTTACCTTTATAATTATTACCTGAACTTCCACATCGTGTTGGTCCTCTCATACATGATGCATTAGGGAACTCACCAAGGTTCAAGTGGTTGATCATGACTCCTGATAGTTGGTTTAGAATAACCATGAGATTTCTCATTGAATCCCTCATTTCATCCAGTCTCTTAATCAGAGAACCACCACAGTTTCCTTTAAACCCATTGTCACTTTGGTGCCTGCTAGTCCATCCATTTACTAAAACCAAAACGGTCAGTGTGGGTATATCAACAAAATCATCATGTACTAAAGATGAATATAAACACTAAGTTATAATTATCCAAGTTATCTCAAACACATTCCAACTTTCATAAATAATAATGACTCTATCTTATATAATAACCATTGTGGTTATACACAACTTTTCAATTATTCTTAACCAACAATATAACCTCTAAAGTTATCTAAACCGACCTTTTATACCAACTATAAGGACACAGCCTTAAAACCTTACATAATCATGAATGAAAAGAATAATTCACATAGAGGATCTTTTCAGGTTTAGAGTTTTATAGAATTAGGAAATAACTATTACATCTCAAAAGATGACAAAGAAGACACTTCTACTAAGTTTCCAAAAAATAAAAACTCTCAAAAATAAACATGTCTAGTTCCATGTTTTAGGTAGCATGAATTTTCCTTGATCCCATCCTTGACCCTATTCCATATTAAGTCCTGTGAAAAACATTTCAAAAAAAACTTTCGATGAGCACAAAAATATCAGTAAGGGATATAAAAATACGGGAAGGAAACATTAGTCCACGTATACATAAGAATCAATGAAAAAACACTTTACTCATAAAACATAAGCAATTTAACATACCTAATGAAATCATAAGATTTATGAATAACTCAAAGAAATCATAAGACTTTAAGGTAAGTTGAGGCATATATAACATACATACATTGTAGCTATCACAGCTACATAGAGAGTCACATTTGGAATACCCATCACAGTATATTCACTAAATCTATTAGGAGAAACATTAACATTTACCTCTATCACGTTACCCAATGCATTGGAGAGCTATCTCGGGCTCACCCGCCCTTAGTTTATCATGGAACCACCTGAATTCATAAACAATGCCCAAGAACCATAACATAATCGTATCACATAAAACATGTATAAAAGAAACATAACATTTCAACATTTCAATAACAATATATCAATACAACACATTGATATAATCCAAACATTATAAAAACCATTTTAAATACCAAAATAGATAAAAGAGTATATGGAATTTATTTTTTCCTTTTTTTAAAAACATTACAGCTTGATAAGGAATCCAAAGATTAAATAATACTCGCGGCAGAAAGATTGTTGTCACCGCGTACGTAAAAAAAGAAACATACTTCTTATCGTTTAGTAAAATGCTTCGTAGAGAAAATATTCCCTTTGAATTCAATGAAAAATAAAAGTGTTTTATACATCGTATAAAAGAAAGTTGTGTATAAATCAATGTAATCCTCAATAAAAGGATATTGAGACGAAGTCCCTTATAAAGACGGTATCCTTAGATTAAGGATAAATCAATTACATACTTATGTGTGAAAAATAAAGATACACCCAATATAAGTGGATATTAAGTGTAAAACAACCATATTCATTCACACATATTCATAGAATGACATATTCAAGGAGTACTAGTTTAACCCAAAGAAATGAAATTGAGTTAAGAAGTTCCCTTGCAAAAATTCGACAGCCTAACGGCGTCACTTCAGAAAATGATTTGATGAGAGAGAAAATGGTATCTCATCACTTGGACATAAAATTTACATCAATAAGGATATAGAAGAACATATCCCAACATAATAAGGTGTATATTAAAAGACATAACAAAAGAAGTCTTTTTAAAAAGAGGAGGGTGAAAGGTTCCCTTACCGATTTGGGTAACTTTCGAAACGTACACCCCATGAAAGAAGGGTCATACAGTGAAGATGTAAATACCCATAAATTAATTTATATCACACAAATAATACAATTATTTGAAGTACATACGACAAAAAAAATGAAATAGTGGCTAATGTAGCATGAATCTCACGGGAACACAAAGTGAGATAAAAATCCCTTACGAAAACTCGGCAGCCTAACGGCGCCACTTAAAACTTCCAAAAAAATGGATTGATGAGATTAAATAGGGTCTATCATGATATGAACATAAAATATACAGTAAGAGGAATATAAAAGAACATCTCCCAACATAATAAAGAGGATCTTTAAAGAAATGACATAAAAGAGGGTACTTAAAAAGAAAGAGAGAGGTAGGATCCCTTACCTCGTGTCAGACTTGACTCGATCGCTCTTTAATCTCCTGAATAATAAACTTGAGTTAATTTATAATTTCTTAAGAACCTTTTTCAAGTTCATTATTCCTTTTATATGAATTATTACCATGTTATGAAAACTTTGTAATTATTTAAGTCAATAACGGTCGTTTTGTCGATCATTGGTACTTGAGTCAAAAATAAACTCCTTATAATTACAAGTTGTTCATGTGGTAAAATATCCATTATATCCAGAATTATATTCATGATTTAGATATCATATATATTATATATATCCAGTATATTCATGAATTTATAATATTACATAACATTTAGAGGTAAGAAATGAAATGCACCGTTCATGTAGACGGTAAGTCGTACGTACGCATGAACGCTACTTTCATTTCTATTTCATATTTAATGGAATGAAATCATAATGATATAAAGGTATATTGTAACTCTAGTATAATATCATATGTAATATTATTAACTCCATCCTTTACACGTCCCACATATGGCATTAACGAATCAAACCACTTTGAGGGGGCGGTCGTCCGTACTTCCTAAAATGAAGATATCGCGTTTACCCATAATGGAAACCATAAAGGTATGCCATAAATAAAAAATACAGAAGCTTAAGGAAAACGTAAACATATTATATATCATATATAAATATAGTTACATCTTATTGGACAACTTTGAAGGTGTTAAAATAATATTGAACAATCATCGTTTCGTGAGGCAGAAATTCTCTAGCCATGGAAATAGTATGTTCTTTAACCATTAGATGTTGGTGTGTGTAAGTGTAGCTAGAATCCTTCTTATAACAACATCATAGTATATTTAATATACTATTTTTGTTACAAAAGAAATTAATAAAAAGAGTTTAGGGGGTTGGAGAAGAAAAATAAAACAAAAGAACATAAGAGAGGACATTACCTTTAAATCGGGTAACTCTTTTTGATTTAAGCCCAAAGGCTTCCTTGGAAAGGATTATGACGAAAGTGAGGCTTCTAGGATGAATAGAGGGATATTGGGAGATTATTTTAGTAGTTTTTTGACTATACAAAGGGCTTGAAAAGTGTGAGATATGGGTAGGAAGTGGGGTATTTTTATAAGGGAGAGGAGGGGCTCTTTTGGAAATCTTGAAATTATTATTTTATTATAAAATGAAATTCGGTTTCTAAAGCTCCAAAATTGATTAAAGTATAAGATAAGCTGGTCCATGTTAGAAATAAAATCATCCAATAATAATTGGACAAGTGTTGGATATTATTTTAAACATTATCTTCTTATTTATTTAAATCCTTCATTAAAGATGTAAACACTACATCATCATTGTGTCATAAATAATTTTATTTTTTTGATGTCTAAAAAAAATATAAAAAAATTAACATGTTGTAGTAAATCAATTTATATTTATAATTAGTATTTATTGTCAAAAATATAACATATATAACCCCATTTAAAAATTGTTTTAGTAAAACAATACATGTTTGTGATATTTTTATTTTTACTTTAAATAAAAGGTATTAATGTCATTATCACCCCAAGTGGCTCCATGGGGTCCCACAAATTGACCCATGGTTTGTATTGGTCGTCCATGACTCAACCAATAATGTTAGGACATGTTTCATAATATTTTTATATTTTTATAATATCATTTTTATCTTAAATTACACTAATTACCTCTAATCGTGGTTAACAAAACTCGAAAGTTACTATTCACCAAAAAAAATATTTTAATCCCATTGAACCACATTTTACATCCTAATGAAAACCAAGTATGTCAGATTTTTGAAATTAAAATCACAGAAGTGGTAATGTTTCATTTAAACGAAAAATCAGTTTTTTAACTACCACTTAGTGGTTTCACTATTCATCAAAAATTGAAGCTTTTCAGAAAAATACCAAAAATTCACCCTAAGCTATATTTGATATTCTGAATTCAAAAATGATGTCTATTTTAAAAAATTCAAAACATAAAAGTTTCATTAATTAATTTAATAATTAATTCCCACTGTCAAAACAAATAGCGTGTTTTTAAGAAACATTATCTATTAAAATATTGACACTAGTTTAAGTCCAATTTCAAAGTGAAATTAATTCCAATGACCACCATTAAATTAAATGGTAAAAATATATTCTAATTTCACTTTAAAACCAATTACAAATATGATATAATAATATAAATAAATTATATTAAGAAAAGGTTTTCAATTAAAATACAGCATTTTCACTAAAACTGATCTTTATCGGAAAAATAACAAAAATTTACACAATGTAAATTTTGATGTCCAGATTCTAAATAAGGATTTTATTTTGTCAAATATAACATATAAAATATTCAAAAGTATATTTAAAAAAAGTGGTTCTCCATCAAAAGGCGGTTAATTGACCTTTTAAAGAATATTAGAAGATTTATGCTTAAAATTGGATTCATTAGCATTTTAAGCCTCGAACTTTTATTGGAGAAAAGTAAAAATATTTTACAAACATATATAATCATTTTGTAGTTAGTTCTTTTAATTCCCGCCATTACAACGTCTAGGCGTTAACTACCATTTAAAATAATATTATTTTATTATTAGAGTGCAACGTAAGATTTCAAAGAAACTCATTGTTGCATATTGGGTACGCCATCGAGCATAGCGTTCCCTTTAAATTAATATTAACATTTTATTCACAAATATGGATAAATTTAAAAATTTCGTATTCTTTATTTAATTGGGGTGTTACATCCTTCCTCCCTTTTGGGAATTACGTCCTCGTAATTTTAAAAATTGGACTTGGAAAATTCATTGAAAGCCCCACATCGGAAAAGGAGTAAATTAAACTGTCACTTTAAAAGAAATAAAGGGAAGTACAAAGGTCACCTGAGTTAACCCATACTAGGATTCCATGTAGGAAAACATGGATATGGAAGAAAAAAACAAAGGGTCATGTTCTGAGGGAGAGTGATATAAAACATGTTTAGGAGAAAGTTAACCACCAGAAAATCACAAACTGGTGATGGGTTAAACGGTATTTGATTCCCCAGTAGGAAAAGTTAACAGACAACATTTTGTTTTTAAGTTACTTTTCATTGAGGAATTTGTTTATGAGCCTAACTAAATCATAAGGAAACATACTTTTCGTGTAGACTCTCATCTCCTACTAGATTTCTTACACAAACTCATATTTTCTCCAAAAGACGAGTATTTAGGATGACTTGCCCACATTAAGAGCGCTATAATCAACTTCTTGAGAATCACCTAATCCACAAAAGATAAATATACATTTCCCATGTATTTAGACCTTATGAAAAACCAAAACCAAAAAGTTTAGTACAAGATTAGATAATCCCAAAATGGATAAAAAAAATTTTACAAAAAGAAAAACTACTCCTAATCTCTAAAATTTGTCAAACAGTACCCAAAGTTCAACAAGGAACATTCAATAAACATCTATCCATAAAATTATTCAAAGTAAACAAAACTAATATTGAAACCCAAATCTATGAAGGATTTAATCACATTTTCTTCTGAGGTAAATCTTAACATTTATCTCTAAATAACATCAGCTTCTCTTAAAGTCTCGTATTGAAAATAAATTAACCTAATCATATATCCTTCATGATAGGTCAATCATTTCCATAGATAACCCAAAATAAACTTAATATTGATTAATAAAATCATCTAACTAAAAATAATTAGTCAAACCAACCATGGACTTCATGTAGTCTTGTGGTAGGCGATAAAAACCAGTCGCACTTTGGTTTTGGGTTCGATTCCCACAGCTTTTTCCGACACAACGGGTTGTCACACGGTCTGTGTGTTGTCCTTTTTCCAAAACTACATAATTCTTAAAATATTCCCCAAAACGAGATAAAATATTCAAAAATAACCATAGTATAATTTAACCTCAAGTTTATCTCATGTCGTTCATATTCCATCATAACATATAGTAACCCATAATTAACTCAAAATTAAGGATCATATAAACCCTAATGGTTACCTTTATAATTATTACCTGAACCTCCACATCGAGATGGTTCTCTTGTACATGATGTATTAGAGAACTCACCAAGGTTCAAATGGTTGATCATGACTCCTGATAGTTGGTTTAGAATAACCACGAGATTTCTCATTGAATCCCCCATTTCATCCAGTCTCTTAATCAGAGAACCACCACAGTTTCCTTCAAACCCATTGTCACGTTGGTACCTGCTATTCCATCCATTTACTAAAACCAAAAAGGTCATTGTGGGTATATCAACAAAATCATCATGTACTAAAGAGAAAGATAAACACTAATATATAATTATCCAAGTTATCTCAAACTCATTCCAACTTTCATAAATAACAATGACTCTATCTAATATAATAACCATTGTGGTTATACACAACTTTTCACTTATGCTTAAACAACAATCTAACCTCTAAAGTTATCTAAAATGACCTTTGATACAAACTATAAGGACCCGGCCTTAAAACCTTACATAATCATGAATGAAAAGAATAATTCACATAGAGGATCTTCTCAGGTTTAGAGTTTTAGAGAATTAGGAAATAACTATTACATCTCAAAAGATCACAAAGAAGACACTTCTACTAAGTTTCCATAAAATAAAAACTCTTAAAAAGAAACATGTCTAGTTCCATGTTTTAGGTAGCATGACTTTTCCTTGATCCCATCATTGACCCTATTACACATTAAGTCCTCTGAAAAACATTTCAAAAAAAACATTCGATGAGCACAAAAATATCAGTAATGGATATAAAAATACGGGAAGCAAACATTAGTCCACGTATACATAAGAATCAATGAAAACACACTTTACTCATAAAACATAAGCAATTTAACATACCTCATGAAATCATAAGATTTATGAATAACTCATAGAAATCATAAGACTTGAAGGTAACTTGAGGAATACATAACATACATACATTGTAGCTATCACAGCTACATAGGGAGTCACATTTGGAATACCCATCACAGTATATTCCCTAAATCTCTTAGGAGAAACATTAACGTTTACCTCCATCATGTTACCCAATGCATTGGAGAGCGATCTCGGGCTCACCTGCCCTTAGTTTATCATGGAACCACCCGAATTCATAAACAATGCCCAAGAACCATAACATAATCGTATCACATAAAACATGTATAAAGGAAACATAACATTTCCACATTTCAATCACTAGATATCAATACAACACATTGATATAATCCAAACATTATCAAAACCATTTTAAATACCAAAATACATAAAAGAGTATATGGAATTTATTTCTTCCTTTTTTTAAAAACATTACGGCTTGTTAAGGAAGCCAAAGATTAAATAATACTCGTGGTGAAAAGGTCGTTGTCACCGCGTACGTAAAAAAAGAAACATACTTCTTGTCGTTTAGTAAATGCTTCGTAGAGAAAAGATTCCCTTTGAATACAATGAAAAGTAAAAAGGGTTTTATACAACGTATAAAAGAAAGTCGTGTATAAATCAAAGGAATCCTCAATAAAAGGAGATTGAGATGAAGTCCCTTATAAACACGGTTTCCTTAGATTAAGGATAAATCAATTACATACATATGTGTGAAAAATAAAGATACACCCAATATAATTGGATATTAAGTGTAAAACAACCATATTCATTCACACATATTCATAGAATGGCATATTCAAGGAGTAATGGTTTAACCCAAATAATTTAAATTGAGTTAAGAAGTTCTCTTGCAAAAATTTGACAGCCTAACGGCGTCACTTCAGAAAATGATTTGATGAGAGAGAAAATGGTATCTCATCACTTTGACATAAAATTTACATCAATAAGGATATAGAATAACATATCCCAACATAATAAGGTGTAAATTAAAAGACATAACAAAAGAATTCTTTTTAAAAAGAGGAGGGTGAAAGGTTCCCTTACCGATTTGGGTAACTTTCGAAACGTACACCGCATGAAAGACAGGTCATACAGTGAAGATGTAAATACCCATAAATTAATATATATCACACAAAGAATACAATTATGTGAAGTAAATACACCACACAAAAGTAAATAGTAGCAAATGTAGCATGAATCTCAGGGGAACACAAAGTGAGATAAAAATCCCTTACGAAAACTCGGCAGCCTAACGGCGCCACTTAAAACTTCCAAAAAAATGGATTGATGAGATCAGATAGGGTCTCTCATCATATGAACATAAAATATAAAGTAATAGGAATATAAAATAACATCCCCCAACATAATAAATTGGAGCTTAAAAGAAATGACATAAAAGAGAGTACTTAAAAAGAAAGAGAGAGGTAGGATCCCTTACCTCGTGTCCGACTTGACTCGATCATTCTTTAATCTCCTGAATAATAAACTTGAGTTAATTTCTACTTGCTTAAGAACCTTTTTAAAGTTCATTATTCCTTTTAAATCACTTATTACCATGTTATGAACACTTTGTAATTATTTAAGTTAATAACGGTCGTTTTTTCGATCATTGGTACTTGAGTCAAAAACAAACTCCTTATAATTACAAGTTGTTCATGTGGTAAAATATCCGTTATATCCAGAATTATATTCATGATGTAGATATCATATATATTATATATATCCAGTATATACATGCATTTATAATATTACATAACATTTAGAGGTAAGAAATAAAATGCACCATTCATGGAGACGGTAAGCCGTACGTATGAATGAACGCTACTTTCATTTCTATTTCATATTTAATGTAATGAAATCATAATGATATAAAGGTACATTATAACTCCACTATAATATCATATGTAATATTATTAACTCCATCCTTTACACATCCCACATATGGCATTAACGAATCAAACCACTTTGAGGGGGCGGTAGTCCGCACTTCCTAAAATGAAGAGATCACATTTACCCATAATGGAAACCATAAAGGTATGCCATAAATGAAAAATTCAGAAGCTTAAGGAAAACATAAACATATTATATATCATATATAAATATAGTGACATGTTAATGTCATTATCACCCCAAGTGGCTCCATGGGGTCCCACAAATTGACCCATGGTTTGTATTGGTCGGCCATGACTCAATCAATAAGGTTAGAACATGTGTCAAGATATTTTTATATTTTTATAATATCATTTTTATCGTAAATTACACTAATTACCTCTAATCGCGGTTAACAAAACTCAAAAGTTACTATTCACCAAAAAAATATTTTAATCCCATTGAACCACATTTTACATCCTAATGACAACCATGTATGTCAGATTTTTGAAATTCAAATCACAGAAGTGGTAAAGTTTCATTTAAATGAAAAATCAGTTTTTTAACTACCACTTAGTGGTTTCACTATTCATCAAAAATTGAAGTTTTTCAGAAAAATACCAAAAATTCACCCTAAGATATATTTGATATTCAGAAATTCAAAAATTATTTCTATTTTATAAAATTCAAACCATAAAAGTTGCATTAATTATTTTAATAATCAATTCCCGTTGTCAAAACAAATAGCATGTTTTTAAGAAGCAATATCTATTAAAAGATTGACACTAGTTTAAGTCCAATTTCAAAGTAAAATTAATTACAATGACCACCATTGGATTAAATGGTAAAATTATATTCTAATTGCACTTTAAAACCAATTCAAAAGATGATATAATCATATAAATAAATTATATTAAAAGGAGGTTTTGAATTAAAATACAACATTTTCACTAAAACTGATCTTTATCGGAAAAATAACAAAAAATTACACAAAGTAAATTTTGATGTCCAGATTATAAAGAGGGATTTTATTTTGTCAAATATAACCTATAATATATTCAAAAGTATATTTAAAAAAAGGGTTCTCCATTAAAAGGCTGTTAATCGACCTTTTAAAGAATATTAGAAGATTTATGCTTAAAATTGGATTCATTCGCATTTTAAGCCTCTAAAATTTATTGGAGAAAATTAAAAATATTTGAAAAACATATATAATCATTTTGTAGTTAGTTATTTTCATTCCCTCCATTACAATGGCTAGGCATTTACTACCATTTCAAATAATATTATTTTATTATTAGAGTGCAACGTAAGATTTCAAAGAAACTCATTGTTGCATATTGGGTACGCCATCGAGACTAGGGTTCCCTTTAAATTAATATTAACATTTTATTCACAAATATGGATAAATATAAAAATGTAATATTCTTTATTTACCTGTGGTGTTACACATAAAGTATTATTCGTTGATTAAAACAAAAAATTCAAGTTGGAAATGTCCTATAGGAACTTCCGCTACATTCGTAACTATCCAAAACATCCACTTCAATGGATAATATCTAATAAATTAAATGAGATAATATTGATAATTAATAATTGTATTATGAACAATGATTTTCCCTCGATATTACTTTTACAGGACCAATAATTTTTAAATTAATATATTCTTTAATATAATTTCAAAATACAATATTTTCATATTATCATTCAGGGGTGTTCTATTTTATAAATATTATTAAAATTCATTATGTTCTTTAAATATTTATTTTTATCAAACCACTTCTAATGGTTGTATTATTATTTGTTTTTATAAACAAATAAGTCACAATGATCGTTTTCATAATATCATATTCACCTCGAACATAATTTAAAATAAAATCATGTATATTTCCATTCATTTTAAGGAATGAAATAAATTCTTTTGACCATATTTTATGATGACTTTAAGAAAATAATGTGAATATTAAATTCAATATTTTCATCCAATTCAGGGATAAATATCAATAAAATATATTTATGTTATTCTTCTTGAATTCTTATTTCAAATATTTTATAAGGAATAAAATAAAATTATATAAATAAAATGATATAATATTTAAAAATATATAAGAAAATATCACCTCCTTCGTAAACCCTTAAAAATCATAATCAAGATAGACACCTTCATATTGTATAATAAAATCAAAGATGACAAATTTCATGCTTTATGGCATGATTACTGGAGTTTATTTAGGCACTTTGCTGTACAACATGAATGCAATGTTCGTCATTCAACCAGTTTCGATAACATCGATTCAACTATTCATTTAATTAATGATGTTTCTCTTGAAAACCATCAAATTGGTTATTATCCAGTCACATTCAATTCAGGTAATGAATTGAAATTTTAAAAATCATGATTCATTTTTGATATTCGAAATCTCATTATTTTTCTGACAAAAAAATATTAAGAATATAATTCAAATATTTTCTCAATGTTATCTAAAGGGGAAAATAAATATAAGGATATATGACATAGAACACAATGTTCACCTTTTTCATGTAAAGGTTATCTTATATTAATTATAGTGATGGAGGTCATAATGTACAATGTAGAAAATAAATGTGTGTTGATAATGTGTTGTGAAACAGATCAAATGCTGATTGAAACCGTGATGAATTTCAAAACTGGGAATGTGTGATCAATAGTAGATGTAAAAGCATCGTTGATGAAATGAGTTTTGGATAATTGGGATGATGATGGAGAATGAAAATGATGATGTAAAAGAGATATAAAATTAAAGATAAGGTATGTAGATACAAAATTTCTCATATTCACCAACATGTATTCATTTATATACAATACATGAGATTTGATACAAAGATTGGGATTAATCCCTACCATATATAATCTAATGGTTGTAATTTAAAAGGTTGGATAAATCAAAATTTTGTACATTATGAATGATTTATGAATTGAGGAGTATTCATTGTTAATATTTTTATGACATTCATACATTAATTAATATTTAATAATATTTTCAAAATGACTAAATATTTTGTCCACATAAATAACTATATATGTTTTTATATTAATTTAATATGAACATTTATGTTAAATGTTTGTATATAAATGATTTATCAGAAAAGAATTTATGGAAACATTTCATTAAAATAATAAATTTATATGGGTTTAGTTTTGACTATATCAAGTGAAATTTTATTGATTTAATTGGGGAAAGATTGGTATTGGTGGGATTTAAAATGGGGGGTAAATGAACATAGTAAATAGGTTTAAATAATGTTATTGAAAGTGATTTTTGTGTCTCTAAAATCATAAATTTAAACTCTTTGTAATAAAAAAAATTAAATAAATATTATTTTAGTTGAGTTTCAAGAGTGAAAATTGAGGCGGGGCAAGGGGAAGAATGATGGGTGATACAAAGGGTGAAACCATTATTTAATTCCACCCCACACAACATAGGATTGTGTTGGGATCATCATCACTTTAACATCACCCCATCTCCCAACCTTTTCACCTCATCTAATATCATTCCATTCATTCTCATAATCCCCCCAATCTACCATTTTCACAGTTTCCATATACTTATATTACCAAATACAATATAGAGGCATCAACCTTTGATTTAAATTAAAAAACATTTGCATTAGGATATTGAAAACCCATACTTTCATAATATAAACCACATGTACATTGATTAAAATAAATTATGATCATGTAATGAAAGATGTTTCACACTTACATAAACCCAAAAATTAGTCAATGAAAGGTAGTATTTATTAGTACTTATTTTAGTGATGATGTGTGTGTGATGGGAAGGATTAATAGGCTAGAATAGGTATGAGCGAGTCAATCCCATATGAATGAGACCTAAAAATGCTCAATTCATTTAGGCCTGTATTTAATGTGGGGTCATGAAATTTAGTCCATCCCAATTCCTCATTTTAAGAATACTAGTCTATGTGTCATTCCACATTTATAAAACAATTTCAAAAATGTTTTTGAAAAAAATTAAAAATACTTATTACGGACTATTACATATTAAAAACGTAATAGTTATCGTATAATTTTCAATTTATATATATATATATATATTCATAGAATCTTAAAAAAATTGTCATGAAAAATGATTAATCAAAATTAAAATAACATTAAAATTAAAAAAACTCTTGTCAAGTGGGGTGCCTCATATATTTTTAAGGATAATTTTCTAAAGACTATGGGTTTTTTCCTTGCTTCATTTAAGACTATTAAAAATAAGGTCCATTTTATTCCACTTTAGTCTTCCAATAAATGTGTTCAAGTGAACCTGGACACCCCAAGTCCAACTAAGCAACCTTAAAATATTTACAATTTTTTAAAAAAAATGAATAAATATATTGTGAATTAAATGAACCAGAATTACAAATCCAATCAGGGAAACAATCAACCCAACAATGGTCACCCTATGATTTCCTAAAGCACAACAATCTATGAGATTCAAGATCACTACCCTAATTAATGAAATAAAAAAAATTAGGAGGATAAATCTTCCAATAAATAACTTATCTTTCTAAGAATAAGACCATATGTCTACATGAACAATTATTTCTTGGATAGGGGATTAATAATATCAAGAAAATCATACTCAATTAGAACCATACTCCATCCTTTTGAGAGAGTAAGAAGAATTCCAAAGAGGATAGAAAATTCCTCCACCACAATTGGACTCCAGGTAGATTGAATAGACCTGTATTGGGCTTCCAACACTTGGCCCTCACTTTGATGAAAAATTATTCCAACCCCCACTCTCAAAATATATGTCATTTTTTTATTTTTAAATGGATAGGGGAAACTCCTCCCATTTATTAATGAAAAACCCCACTTTTAAACATGATTTATAAGTAACCCTCACATGACCCAAAAGACCAGTATCTTGAAGACACATTACAATTGGATGGTATGAAGGCCATGTGACCTAATGGAGTAAGATAAGTATCCAAACATCACATCATGGTTCTAAAATTCCTGCACACGCATGTGAGTGTGTGTATTTTTTTGTACAAAAACCCAAGCCCACCCCACCACCCACTATTACAAGTTCATGCTCTTCCTATTATAGCCCATTCTATTGTTGGTGTATCAAGCCTCGTGTCTTGAATGAGGTCATGTAGTGAAACTAGGTAAAACTACCCCCCCCCCCCATGACCATGAAAATGTTAAAGCGCTAACGGTGAAGGATTATAATATTAGGCACAACCAGTCAGATTTAAATATGGGACCAAAAGGACCTCACCCCTGACCATAACAACCAGACCACCCACTATGGGGTATATATATATTAAAAAAATAATGATTTTTTGTAATAAAAATAATATATATTAAATTATTTTTTTAAAAAAAATATAACTAATGATTTATATAATTTTTTAAAATATAATTATATATATACACACACAAACATTTTTGTAATCAATGATGTTTTTAAAATATAAATAACATGTTTTTTTACATAAAAATATATAAATAATATAAATAATATCATTTAAATCATTCTAAACACTTTATAGGCATCAGTGGAATTTCTCTGTACTTTTTATCCCCCTCCCCAGCCATTTATAATAATAAAAAATTAATAATATTTTTAACATAATATATATATATACACTATAACATCATGTTAGTATTTTCTGGAACTCTTCAACCGTTTTTTTTATCATTCTTTGGATGGGTATCATTTAGGGGTGATTCGGGTAAAATTTTGGAAATTTTGAAGGGCTCTTGAGTTGTGCATGGTTGGCGCATAGTTTTCTCAAACCATAAGCCCTCCTCATGAAAGCTGTGCAAACCCAGGTAGCGAGGGTTTTCACAGTTGGTGCATGGTTTGACAAACTGTGTTCCCACCAAGGAGAAACTGTGCAACCCCACTAGTATGGGCACATGGTTTAAAAAACCATGAAATTCTTCCCAGTTAACTATGCACATGAGTTTTTATTATTCAGAAAAAAATTTTAAATTTTCAAAAATACCTATTTAGACCCCCTCACAACCCTAACTTACCTTATTTCATTTTCAAATGTTGAGAAGGCTCCCAAAGACCCATTTTGGCTCCTCCAAACCCTCTCAAAGGTGGATCAAAGTAAGTTAGTTTTAATTTGATCTTCTTCAGGTATGTGAATCTTATCTTCTTGGTATCTTATGGTCTCTTCCTCTCTCCTCCTTAGGTTTTGTTAGATCTCTATGTTTTTTGAGGAACTAATCCCCATTGTTTCAAATTTTTAATCTAGGTTTGATTCTCATATCTCTATTGCTAGCGTTATTTGTTTATGAATCACATTATAGAATTTTTGTTGTGTGATCCTATGATATATGGTAGGTGGTTCTATTTAAGTTTCCCAATTGATTTAACCCTAAATTTCTTGATTTAAATTAAATTGTGAAAAACCAATTTATTTTTTATTCTGATTTGGATTTTACTTGTCATGAAATTGGGGAAAACCATAATTCCAATAAATTAGGGTGTGTTTGTGGAATTTGATATAAAATTGTGAAATTAAAATTGTGAAATTGATTTAAAACCTATATTTGTGATAAATTGATTAAATTTTTTTTAATAAGAACTTGGTAGTTTTATCCAAGAAAAAGGCATGAATTGATTAAAAATCCATTTAGGTTTTTATATGGAAGTTTTCATATTGAAATGGAAAATGAGTTAATTATGTTTTAAATAGTTTTCAAATAAATTATTGATTATTGATTATTGTTAGATCACATACAATCTTAGGTAGTTTGTAAGTTATTTGAGACAACGCTCTATTGATGTTTTACAACTCTAACAAAATATAGTGCAACAGGTCATATCCTCAATAGGATTGTAACACCTCTAGATTTTATGAGATAAATTATTTTTAATTTCTTTGATATCTTGTGTTTTACACTACACCAAAATTAGCTTGCGCTATACGTAGCACCGTATTATCTTGCAGTATACACACCACTATTCTTGTCTTGTGTTGCACACAATTTTAAGTTCTATTGATATAATTCATTTCATGTAACACTGAGTATAGATTTTGTTCAATTTAAAAATGAACCAAGTTTGGATTATGTTATACGCAACACCAAAATAATCTTTCACTAAATAAAACACAGACTTGTCTTCTGTTACATGCAAGAGTGACCTTCCTCGATAGCTTGCGTTGTACGCAATACCAAGTTTCACTAAACAGCGATATACTATTAAAATATTATATAAATATCTATTATGAATAGTATTAACTGAAATTTTAATTATATATAACATTATAATTCATCTTACACATTTTCTAAAACATTATATAAGAAAAAAAATCAATTTTTCGGATAAAAGAAGTATTTTTCAAAAAAAGAAGTTTTACCGCCTTTTAATGGCGCACCCAATTTTAATCTAGTATTTGAAACTTTTATAAGTTAAATTTTAAAAAAAAATCTTATTCTTTAGAAGTGGGTCATAAAAATTTACTTTGGTTAATTTTATAAAAATTTTCTAATAAAGTTCATTTTTAAATGAATAGTTAAAAATACTGCATTTTAAGTCAAAACTGTCTTTTCATCTAATTTATTTATATAGTTAGATTGTAATTTTAATTGGTTTTAAAGAATAATTGGATTATATTTTTACCATTTAATCCAATTTTGTTAATTGGAAGTAATTTCACTCTTAAATTGGACATAAACACATGTTGATATTTTGGTAGTTTCTACTTCTTAAAAACATGCTTTTTGGTTGTGACAATGATAATTAATTTTAAATTAATTTCTTCCAATTTTGTGTTTTGAATTTTGTAAAAATGGATTCTATATTTGGAATTTGAAGGTCTAAATTTTTTAAATAGGTAACTTTTATCATTAGACATTAGGAATAGTAACTTCAGTAAATATTTTATTTATCATGGTTAAAGGGGAAATATGGTAAATAAGGGTAAAAAAATAATATTATAATAATATTAAATTACCCTAACACATGTCCTAACCCTATTGGATCCTTGGGTCGATTTTGGGACCCCATGGAGCCACTTGTAAGTGAAAATGACATTTAATAACTTTTAATTTAATGTTAAGAAAAATATAACTTAAACATATATCTTTTACTAAAACAATTTTATATAGGGTTATGTAAGTAATATATTCGACTGTATATAGAAATTAAAAATTTAAAAATATTTTCTACCTCATGAAAATTTATTTGTAATTTTTTGACAATAAATAAATAAATTTAATTAAGACACAAGAATGATGAAATGATTACTTCATTAATAAAGGATTCAAATAAATGAATTTAAAAATAATGATAATAATGTAATTTTGTTATTTTTATGGAATCCAAGAATTTTAAAGATGATATTGGCATATTAAATTTGAGTTAATTTCATATTTTTGAAGGATTCAGTTTGTTATGAATTTTTTAAAAAAGTCAAGTATGAATAGTGTCCAAAATTGCCACAATTCATAACTTAAAACATAAAACAGATTATTAAATGATATTGAATTCTTAGAAATATAAGATTCTACAACATGGTTAATATAAGTCCAAAAATTTAATAAATAAATTTTTTTGGCTTCTTTGACAAGATATGGTAATTACATTAACCCATAATGTGTAAATAACATGATATCACAGAAAGATTAAAAAGGGTAAAATAAGGATAAAACCAAAAAGATAAGGATAAAAAAAAATCCAAACATGTAAAAAAATTATAGGAAAATAGGTATTCAAACCAAAATCATCTTATATTATAATTAAAAAAGTTTTGGACCATTTTTAGTTGGAATTGAATTTATTATAAATTAATTTTTTTGAGAGATTCCTAAAGTGCCCCTCTCCTCTTTAGTAAAAGGGAACCTCTTCCCTCTTCTATTCACTAAATTTTTAGCCTTCAATATCATCCAAAACCTGCCCATTTATATTATAAACTTCTCTAGTTACATTCTAGAGGTCGTTTTTATTTTCAAAATACCAACTCCGGTGCCCTAAGAGGAAATTTAAAGGAGGCGCGTCGAGAAAGAGGTAATCTCTTCTACCAATTCTTTCAAATTTATTTCTTCTTATACTTCCTATTATTTACTTGTTTCATTATAAATTAATAAAATAATTATCAATAATATACTGATATGTTATTATAAATATGAAACAACCCTCTTTCACCTTCTATCAATCCTATGAAAAATGAAATCACTGCATGTGTGTACGTACGGATTACCGTCTCCACGTCGTGGTGTAATCTGTTTTCACCACCACCATGCTTGGATGGGTATAATGGTGGAAATAATAACTATATATGATTATTATAACATGATATTAATTCTGATATATTAAACATCATTCACTTCAATTCGATTCAACAATTATAGGAACGATATCATCACTCGTGCGTATGTACGACTATCCGTCTCCACAACGCGATGAGATTCATTCTCCATGTTAACCATTAAAGAATGATTATAAAGTATATATAATAAATAATAATGAAATATATGACATAATATTTATATTGGATATATATATATATATATATATATATATTTCATTTACTTACTTCCATCGAATTCAATAAGGAAACAAAAACAGTGTTCATGTGTACCTACGGCCTACTGTCTCCATGAACGGTGTATTCCATTTCATTTATCTATCTATTATATATATATATATATATATATATATACTGAATATATAAGATATATATAAATCTTGTTTTACATTCTTTAAGTAAATCATGATATAAGTAATCATATGAAGAATAACAAGTCCAAACACATACGATAAATGAAACGATTATTACACAAAATGTTGTTTTAACATGGAATTGACAAATGAATGGGTAATATAAAGTCATAAGTGAATCATATATGATATAATAAATATTATATTGGTTCTTTTAAAAGTTAATAATATGTTTAAACCCACTATACCGGATTTTTTGACATGTACTGAAGAAATTGGACCTATGGTAAGGGATAATTTTGTAATCTCATTTTTTATCTGAAATTGTTTATACATAAGTATATATTAGGGATATATTTATCATCAATTTCCATATTTATCTAAAAAAGCTTTCATAAAATGTTTAATATTAATCTATGTATTTTTAAAGTCATTTTTACCCATTTTTGACTTTTACTACATGGTATGGAAGAATCGTTCTTTTTTTACCATACGAGGTATTTTTGACTTTTCCAAAAAAGTACGAGGATAATTTTTTTTTACTTATACGGCATGAATGGATGTTTATGGTTTTACAACACCTAATTTTCACGAAGCTTCCTCTACACTATTTCAAGTTTATTTTCAGATAAATTCTTTTTTTTATTGTGTGGCATTTTGATAAAAGAAAATGTTTTTGAAGAAAAAAGGATATTTTCCTCAAGAACTAAGTTCATGTGGTTTATCAAAATTATTTTCCATCTAAGATGACATAGGGTTATGTTTCTATATCTATTATTACTTTGATTTTATTGTTTTTATGATGTAATTATTTTTATGAAGTTCGTTTATCTTATATGGATTATGTTATGATGAAATGATGTTTAAGAATCCCATTTTATTTCATGGATTATGCTTTGATGAATGATTTATGTTTTAGGGGAACATTGTAAGAATGATTTCATTATGAGATGGGTGGGACCTATATCTCCCTCCAATACATTGGTTAAAGCTTTATATATCATGAGATATATATGAATGTAATGGAAGTAAATCTGATTTAGTAATACATGGCTGGAACGGCAAGTAAACTCATTTCAGTAATGGACTTTGTCTACTATAATGATCTTGGAAAAAATACCTTAGCTACTATAGAAATCATATTATGTGATTAATAGTTTTCCATAATTCTATGTTTTATTCCCATGAAATTTTATTATGATTAATGTTCCTTTATGATACATGCCTTACGTATAGCCAAGATTTATGGAATTGCTCAATATTTTGATGTTTAAACTTTATGGTCATGTTTTTACGTACAAAATTTTATGGTTTTTTTTATATTCTCCATGTTTACTTTTACTGAGCATTTGAGCTCACCCTTTCTATGTTTTATTTTCCCCATGATATAAAGAAATTTTTTAGGTAGGAAAACAAGAAGAGAAGATCTTTCACCATGATTAGAAGATTATGTTCCCAGTTTCCAAACACACTAAATTAATAAGGTCTTTCAGTGTCTGTTTTTATCATGTATTATGTATTTCACAAAAGAAATGTAATTTCCAATTATTTCAAGTTTGGGTCTCTATATTTGGTATCAGAACGAAGGTTTGGTCAACCTTTGTAAAATAGGATGCAAAAACTTTAGTGAGATCCCTAGAGATATTTCTATGGTATGTCTAGGGATATCCCTACAGTTAAGTATAAGTATAGGTTATAGTCCTAGAATTATAATAACCATCATGAATAACATAATATTAAACCTAAGATGCTAGATATTGAAATTAATACCCCTTGATTATGTTGTTTTTCTAGTATGATTTTTTCCTCTCACACTATTCTTTTTAGGTTTTAGAAAATTGTTGGAAACAGGTGGATTCATGTTAATAGAGAATATGATGGACAATGGAATGATATTATTCTTGAGAAACCAAATAAAATGATAATTGAAAGAAGAAACATCATTATTATGCCTAATCATAAATCTCATAATATGATCAATAATTTCTACTTTGGTGAGATTCCTAAAGCAGCTAATAAAAGAAAGATGTAGTTTCATGGTAATTATAGAGGAAAGAAAGTCCAGTTTTCCTCATGTAAATCAAGTGGGAAGAGACCTGAAGCAGAATGTTTCAAAGTAACTGTAAGATTCTTTTCGTGTGGAAAAGAATGACACAAATCTAGTAATTGAAATGTAAAAGGTTCAGTTAACACAATGGACAAGAATAATGGTATTGTTAAGACATCAACAATGGTTAAATGTTTCAAATGTGAAATGTTTGGGAATTATTCAAATTGATGCCCTAAGGGAAAATATCATTAAGATAATTGGAATGATAGAATGGGTAGTATTTATGTTGCTGATTATGAAGAGACTACAAATGATATGTGAGATGAAAGAAGTGTTAATGAATAAAATGATGAAGTTTGGTTAATGGTTTAAAAAAGGTAGTGGAATGATTTCATGTTAATCAAGAGTAATGTTGTATGTGTAATTTAATGGTACTCTGGAATAAAGAAACATCTAAGGATTGTTAAACTCTTTTTTTAATTATTTGAAATTATATGTTGAATGGTACTGGTAACCATGAAAGGTTATTCAGATATTTTTGGAAAGCACATGATATGTTCATAATGAAGGGATAAGGATATAATGAGATGTTTGGTGGTATTAATGAGATCATAAATGATAAGAGGACAAAGTGATATGATGGATTGATTATATAAAATTTTTGGGATTTTGGTATTTCAAAGAGTTAAATTTTGATATCATTCGTGTTTTCACTAAGGTTTTATAGTAATTCATGTTTCAAGAGAATACATGACTAAGGTATTCACATATTTGGAATGTGACAACCAAGAACTAAATTATGAGATATGGGAGATAAATTTTATGTCGATTTAGTTCACTTATTTCTATGTTTTATATTTTTTAAAGGAATGTAATGTTATCCATTTATGGATAGTACATGTTATATTAAATTTTATGTTTGTTAGATTAATGTATTATCTCACTATAGGTGGACTTATGATTATTTGATAACCTATTCTAACCTTTTGTTGAGACAGATGGAATGATCTATCATTCTATCGCATGATCTTATAACACATCAAGAATGAAAAATTCAAATTAATTTCTTTAAGAGATGAAGTGGAGATTGTTCAAGGAACAAACAACAATGATATTTTACCAAAATCAAATAAGTATTTATTCTTATGAAAAATTCTTCAACTTTAGGAAAAGGATCTGGAAAACCTAAAAGGTTATCCAAGTATGTTATTATCCACTGAACCAGATGGTCCCTTAAATCATCATAGATTTATGGATTTTTGGTAGTAAACTTTCTTTAAACCTTATTCTCTATCGCTGTCTATCAGAACTTGATGGTTAGATTTCTCTTTCATATCCATGTTTTCACTTTCTACCTATGTTATCGTATGTGAAAACCCAGTGAAGAGTTAATTTTAGTAAATATTATGTTTCCAACTTTCCTTTTTGAAAATAAGTTTTAGTATTCCTTTTTATGATGTGGGTTTCTATGAAAGAAACTTTCATGTAGAAAAACATTTATAACTCCGAAGAATTTTGAGGTCGAAATTCATTTTAGGAAGGGTTGAATGTAACACCCTGAGATTTTATGAGATAGATTATTTTTAATTTCTTTTATATCTTGTTTTTATGCTGCACCAAGAATATATTTCACTATGCATAACACCTTATTATCTCACAGTATACTCAAAACTGTTCTAGTCTTGTGTTGCACGCAATTTTAAGTTCTTTTGATAGAATTTGGTTCACCCAACACTAAGTATAGATTTTTATCAATGTATAAATGAACCAATTGGATTATGTTATACGCAATACCATAAGAATATTTCACTACACTCAACACTAACTTGTCTTGTGTTACACGCAAGAGCGACCTTCCTCGATAGCTTGCGTTGTACGCAATACCAAGTTTCACTAAACAACGATATATTATTAAAATATATATAACTAGACATTATGAATATTATTAACATAATTTTGAATTTTATATAACATTATAATTCAACTTACACATTTTCTAAAACATTCTATGAGAACAAAATCAATTTTTTGGATAAAAGAAGTATTTTTCAAAAAATACAATTTTACCGCCTTTTAATGGCGCACCCATTTTAAATCAAGTTTTTAAACTTTTATAAGTTAAATTTCAAAAAATAAACTTCTTATTTCGAATAGGGATATAAAAATTTACTTTTGGTGATTTTTTTTTATTTTTCTGATAAAGTTCATTTTTTAATGAATAGTAAAAAATACTGCATTTTAAGTCAAAATTGTCTTTTAATATAATTTATTTATATAGTTATATTGTAATTTTAATTGGTTTTAATGTGTAATTGGATTATATTTTTACCATTTAATCCAAATTTTTTAATTTGAAGTAATTTCACTCTTAAATAGGACATAAACACATGTCAATCTTTTGGTAGTTTTTACTTCTTAAAAATACACTTTTTGGATTTCACAAAGGGAATTAATATTAAATTAATTTCTCCCAATTATGTGTTTTGAATTTTGGAAAAATGGATTCCATATATGGAAAAAAGAGGTTCAAATTTTTTAAATAGGTAACTTTTATTTTTATACATTATGAATAGTAACTTGAGTAAATATTTTATTTACCATTGTTAAAAGGTAAATCTGGTAAACAAGGTTAAAAAAATAATATTATAATAATATTAAATTATCCTAACATATTTAATAACCCTATTGGATGATAAATTTCTGACCATGGGCATCCTTCAATCGATTTTGGGATCCCAAGGAGCCACTTTTAAGTGAAAATGACATTTAATTACTTTTAATTTAATGTTAAGGAAAATATAACCTAAACATATTTCTTTTACTAAAATAATTTTTATATGGGGTTATATAAGTGATCTCTTCAACTATAGATATTCATTATAAATCTAATAATATTTTATACATCGTGATATTTTATTTTTAATTTTTGGACATTAAAAAAATAAATTTAATTATGACACAACGATGATGCAGTGATTGCTTCATTAATAAAAGATTCAAATAAATGAATTTATAAATATTATAAAAAATGTAATTTGGTTATTTTTATGTCATCCAAGAATTTTTTGGATGATATTTTACATATTATCTTTGAGTTAATTCCTTATTTATTAATGAATCATGTTGTTATGAATTTTTTAAAAAATAAAGTATGAATAGTGTCCAAAATTGACACAATTCATAACTTAAAACATAATATAGTTAATTAAATGATATTAAATTCCTAAAAATATAATATTCTTAAAAATATATAATGTAAGTCCAAAGATATCATAAATAACTTTTTGTGGGTCGTTTGACATGATATGGTAATTACATTAACCCACAATGTGTAAATAACAAGATATCATAGTAAGATTAAAAAGGGTAAAATAAGGGTAAAACCAAAAAGATAAGGATAAAAAAATATTCAAAACCTGTAAAAAAATTATTGGATGATGATTATTAGAACCATAATAATATTATATTATAATTAAATAATTTTTGGATCATTTTTATTCAAAATTTAATTTACTATAAATTAATATTTTTTAGAGTTTTCTAAAGTACCCCTCTCCTCTTTTATAAAAGGGCACCTCCTCCATCTTTTATTCACTCCATTTAGATCCTTAAATCTCAGCCAACTTATTCCCATTACTATTATAAAATTACCTGTTTATATTCCAGAGGTTCTAGTCTTCTCAAAAGACCAACTCTAGTGCCCAAAGAGGAATTTTAAAGGAGGCACATTGAGAAAGAGGTGGTATCTTCTACCGATTCTTTCAAATTTATTTCTTCTTCTACTTCCTCTTATTTAGTTTTTTAATTATAAATTAATATCATCAGTATCACTCATATACTGATATGTTATTATAAATATGAAATAACCCTATTTTATTTTCTATCCATCCTACAAAAAAGGAAATCATCGCGCGTGCGTACGTACGGATTACCATCTCCATGCCATGGTGTAATCTGTTTTTCACCACCACCTTAATTGGATTGGTATAATGGTGAAAATAATAACTATATATGATTATTATAACATGATACAAATTATTATATATTATACACCATACAATTAAATATCATTCATCAATTATGGGAACGATATCATCGCTCGTGCGTACGTACGGCTTACCCTCTCCACGACGTGATATGATTCATTCTCCATGTTAACCATTCAAGAATGATTATAAAGTATATATAATAAATAATCATGAAATATATGACATAATAATTCTACTATATTTATGTATATATATATATATATCATTTACTTACTTCTATCAAATTAAATAAGGAAATGAAAACAGTGTTCATGCGTACGTACGGCCTACCATCTCCATATATGGTGTATTCCATTTCATTTATCTATCTATTATATTTATTTATTTATATACTGAATATATAATATATATATATAAATCATGTTTTAAATTCTTTAATTAAGTAAATAATGATCTATGTAATCATATGAAGAATAACAAGTCCAAACACGTACGATAAATGAAACGATTATTACACAAAATGTTGCTTTAACATGGAGTTGACAAATGAACGGGTAATATAAAGTCAATTGTGAATCATATATGATATCATAAAAATTATTATTTTTCTATTACAAGTTTATAATATGTTTAAACCCACTATACTAGAGTTTCGGACACATAAGGAAGAAATTGGACCTAAGGTAAGGGATAATTTTTCAATCTCATGTTTTATCTGAGATTGTTTATACATATGTATACACTCGAAATATATTTATCATCCATGTCTATGTTTCTATAAAAATGTTTTCATAAAATTTTTACAATTATTCTATGTATCTTTAAATTCATTTTTATCCATTTTTTACTTTTACTCCATGGTATGGAAGAATCTTTCTTTTTTTTACCATATGAGGTATTTTTTTACTTTTCCAACAAAAGTACGAGGAGAATGTTTTTTTAACTTATAGTACATCAATGGATTTTTACAAATTCAAAAAATCCTTATTTTCATGAATATTCCACTACAATATTTCAAGTTCATTTTCAATTAAATTCTTTTAATTAAAAATTGAATGGTATTTTGAGAAAATAAATGTTTTTGAAGAAGAAATGATAATTTCCTCCAGAATTAAGTTCAAGTGGTTTATAAAAATTATTTTCCATATAATATTACATAGGGTTATGTTTCTGTCTCTATTATTACTTTGATTTGATTGTATTTATGATGTAATTATTTTTATGAAGTCCATTTATCTTATATGGATTATGTTATGATGAAAGGATGTTTAAGAATCCCATTTTATTTCATGGGTAATGCTATGTTGAATAATATATGTTTTTGTGGCACATGTAAGAATGATTTCATTATGATATGGGTGCGACCTATATCTCCATCCAATGCATTGGGTAAAGATTTATATCTCATGAGATAGACATGAATGTAACTACATGGTAATATGGTTCAGTAATACTTGGCTAAAACGGCAAGTAAACCCGATTTGGTAATGGACTTTTTCCACTATGATGGTCTTGGAAAAAATGCCTTGGATACTATGAAAATAATATTATATGCTTAATGGTCTTAAAAAATTCCATATTTTATTCCCATGATAATTGATAATTATTAATGTTCCTTTATAATCCATGCCTTATATACTGCCAAGATTTATGTAATTTCTCAAGATTTTGATGTTTAAACTTTGTGTTCATGTTTTTACGTTCAAATGATTATGGGTTGTTTTATGTTCTCCATGTTTACCCTTACTAAGAATTTTAGCTCACCCTTTCTATGTTTTCTTTTCCCCGTGATATAAAGAAAGTTTTTAGGTAGGAAAACAAAATGATAAGATCTTTATGGGAGATGTTGAGGATCTTTCACTATGATTATAAGATTGTGTTCCGAGTTTCCAAATACAATAAACTAATACAGAATTTGGGAATCTATTTGTGTCATGTATTAAGTATTCCACAAAAGAAATTTAATATCCAAGTACTTCAAGATTGGGTCTCAATAGGGATGGTGATGATCCCTCTTTGACAAGTGTCTGAGGGATGTGTGTACACATATTGTCATGATCACATATTCATGTGTGTGAGGATTCCGTAACTTGGAACTATCTTACCTCTTTTAACATGACCATATTGGTCATTTGTGAATATTTTGATATATATTCCATTTTTTGTACATATTTTTACAAATTCCTTGTGAATTTTTATAAAATTATTTATATAAAATGTTTATTAATCCATTATTGGAAATATTTCCATCATTTAAAATGTAGAGCATGATTTGTTTTAAATATTCTTTTTTAATTCCATGATTGTTTATTTAAAATTGAAAACATTATTTGGTTAATTAATTTTTAATCTTATTATGTAAACCTTGGTGAGACCCTATAGGTATTTTAGCTCACACCCAACTTGTTCCTTCAGGTGTTTACAGATTATCTTCATCCAGGTTCGAGAAACGGTAAAGTGCCACTTGGAGGTGGTTCTTATTGTTGATACTTGGGTCTTGGAGAGCTATTTCTGTTAGGATATGGGTTTTTTATCCAAATTTTGGGTAATTTGATGATTTACTTTGGGTATTTTATACCTATTTCACTTTTGGTACTATTCTCCCAGTGGAGTTTTCTTTTGTGCATACTAACTTGTATCTGTTTCTTCCATTGTTTATGTTGAAAAACTATTCCCACCTTTGTCTTTTATGATGCCTGGTGCTAGTCCCCAACCCATGGGGATCAATAAATCCATTCGGGATATGTTAGGATTGGCTCAAGTATTAGGGTACCAGGGTATCCAAGCTAGTTTGTGATAAAGTGGTATCACAGGAGTAGGTTAAGCATTTTACCTTGATGACAGTATGTAGTTATGTAATCTTTTCAGGACTTAAGAGGTAGTTTTGATTATGTGCCTGACCAACTCTCCCCATTATGGGCCTTAAGTCACCAGGGGTGGTTTTGGAAATTCATCTAGAGTATTATTTCTAGTCTTTTCCCAAATTTTGATTTAGAAAATTTGAAATCCAAATCTTTCTCATCTATATGATGGGATGGATTTATATGTTACTCTTATTTGAGAGTTTTCTTATGTGACCATTATAATGTCTTCAATGTTTTTTTCTAATTTTTTGTATCATTATGCCTCTGATAGTATGTACAAATCAGATCCAGTAGGAATATTCTGGTGAACCTCGGTGAGTGAATCCTCTTTTGAACTAGAATTTGGTTGAAGTTTTTGTGCGTGTTGTCCAAGATCTGGGATAGGAACTTGCACCCATTCTAATTCATGATCCAGTAGTGGAACCTCAAAGAGATGTTTTACATAATCATCCTTAGAAGATCCTTCACCAAAATCCACTAGTGTTCCAAGGATCTATTAATCCTCAACTATCTGACTATTGGTTTATAGATATCGAGCTTCTATTTGAGTTCTTGAAAATTATCAAGGTAATCAAGTTTAAATGTTCCACCTTCAAGCTTGATGGACATAGTAGGAGATGGAGGGGGCCAATGGTAATAGAGAAGAAGCATAAGGGATTATAGTGTAAATACTTTAATGTTATTTTCACTGACCTGTTCTATCTAGAGTTTATGGTTTTCTCTAAGGATTTAGATTTATTCGATCTAGAGAAAGTTGATAGGACTATGACTAATTATGCAAACAACTTTACTGAGCTTGTGCATTTCACACCTGAGATAGTATAAAATGATAAGATGATGAATCTATGATTCAAGATGGGACTTCAATATGATATTTTTTCTTAGGTTTTCTTATTGAATTTTTCTTCTTATATTGATGTGTTAGATATAGATTTAATGGTTAAAATGGACCTGGATGATAAGTTAGGGTTGATGGGAGTTACTTTTTATCCCAGGGGAAATGTGATTTCCTTTAAAGTAAATATGAAGCATTATGATTCTCATAGTGGTTCTCGATAGAGTGGCTCTTCTAAATCGTCTGTAATGCCTAGAAAAGGCCCTTTTATTTTCTACCAATGTGGAAATCCATGGCACCAAAAACAGGATTTCACTGAGGAACCCAAGATATGTGGCTCCTGCAGATTCTCAGGTCACCTACATAATTTCTTCAATGTATACTCTATTTCACATAGTGTCACAGGATCATTATCACCTAATAAAACTATGGTGAAATCAGATGCTTCACAAAAAAAATTGGTTCCATCCACAGTTATTCAGAACGAATCTTCTTCACACAGTAGAAGAGTCTTGAGAGGAATAATTTATGGGTCTAATGACTATAAGAGATACCATCATTATTCCTTCATATTTATTGATAGGTTTACTTGATAATGGTGCATCTCATTTACTCATTTCAATGGGTATTGTGAATCTACTTAATCTTCCTACGGGGATTTTATCTTATGTGATGTATATTAATACACCCCTCAAAAGAAAGAGAGAGAAGGGTCTTCATTATCCCACTTATGTGTTCCCCTTATCATAGGTTGATATTTCTTGGTATTTTCTAGTCCTCAACATGAAACATATTGATATCATATTCGGTATGGATTAGCTCATTTCCAATCAATCTCGAATTGATTGTTATATTTGAAGGGTATTCTTTACCATGCCCGGTGGGGTGTTCCATATCTTTCAAGGAGAATGGGACCCAAGGTTGAGTACAACCAGAACTTGTTATCCAAATTTGGGTAAATTGATATTATTATTTTCTTTTGATTTGGGGTGATAATATTTGTTTTATGATCTCCCTCAAGTTGTCATGGATTTTCCCAACATTTTTCCTTTTGACCTCTCTATTTTTTCATCGGTAAGGGAGGTAGAGTTTTCTATTGATCTAGTGTCTAGTACTCAACTTGTATCTATAACATCTTTCCACATGGAACCATCTGAAATTAAATATTTGAAGACTCATTTGGATGATCATTAAGAGAAGGTATTTGTACACCTGAGTGTGTCACCTTTGGCGATGCATGTTCTCTTTGTGAAAAATGATGATGGGTCACTTCACCTTTGTGTGGATTACCAAAAACTCAACCAAGCTATGGTAAAGAATAAGTATATATTTTCACAAATTGATAATCTATTAGACTAGTTTAAAGGATATAATTTGTGTTCAAATATTTATCCTCAATCATGTTACAATTACTTGAGGATAAAAGAGTCTTACATTCCTAAAACTGCCTTTTAGAGTAGGTATGGCCATTATGAGTATTGTGCCGCACCATTTGGTTTAAGAAATGATCTTATAGTATTTATGTCTTTAATTAATATTATTTTCCATGTAAATCATGATACATTCATATTTTTCTTTATGGATGACATCCTTGTTTACTCTAAGTCTGAGGAGGATCATGTGTGTCATCTGAGAGCAATTTTGGAATTGTTGAGAAATCACTAACTTTATCCCAAGATTTTAAAATTTTATTTTTGGATTTGGTAAGTGAATTTCTTGGAAAATGTGGTGTATAAAAATGGAGATTTAGTTGATCTTAAAAAGGTGAAATCTATTATGACATGGGAGCAGCCACAAAATGTTTTTGAGATTCGGAGATTCTTGGGTTTAGCTGGATATTATTTCCAGTTTGTAAAGGATTTATGAAAGTTGGATTCTCCATTTAATACTATAACTTTAAAGGGAGTAAAGTTTTCATGGGATGAGAAATTTTATAATTATTTTATTGATCAAAAATGTCTTTTTACAACTTTACTAGGGTTGACTCTTCCTGGGGACGGGCAGGGCTATGTAGTCTTATGTGATGGATTTGCTTCAGGTTCGGGTTGTGTTCTTATATAGGGTGATCATGTTGTTTCCTATGGCTCTTGATTTCTTATACCAAATGATAATAATTATCCGACCTATGACCTCGAACTCAAAATTGTAATTCATGTAAATAAGAGTTTGTAGAATTGACTTTTTGGAGAATGGTTTTCCATGTATTATGACCACAAAATATTGATTTATATCTTCTCTCAAAAATATTTGAATATTCACTAGAGGCATTCAGTGGATTTCCTATAATCATTTGACTTTGAAATAGCCTATACTCTAGGGAAATGGAAGTTCCTCACAGATGATTTGAGTGGGAAACTTCCGGCCCAGGTTGTGAAAGAATCATCAGAAGAGAAGAACTTGATGGCTCTTTTTTCATAGTTGTATATAGGAGTTTGGGAATCAAGGGATGAGGTTTTTTTTACTAGTTTTCAGTTGAATTATTCTTTTCTCAAAATGATTCTTTAAGAACAACAGCTTTATGATGAGTTCCTTAGCATTAGGTACTCTCTTTATGGTTGGTAGAACATTGTGGACTAGTTTTTCTACATGGATGGAATTATATGTTATCATAATCATTTTGTGTTACCTTTATCGATTAGAAAATTTTTTATGGGGTATTTATATAACTATAAGTGGGTAGTTCACCCAAGACCCATGAAGATTTTATATGACATGAAGTGTTGATTATGGTGTCCAGGTATGAGATGTAGCATTAATGATTTTTCCTCTCATTGCTATACATGCCAACAGACCAAGGTCGAGCACCAAAAACCTTCAGGTTTACTTCATATAATTCCAGTACTGACTTGGAAGTGGGAAGAGATATCTATGGACTTTTAGTTTGGGTTTCCATGTACACAAATAAATAATAATTTGATATTGGTTGTGATCGATAGGCTGACTAAATCGTCTCACTTTATACCCATTCATGATATAACCAAAGTTGAGGAGTAGGTAAATCTCTCTATGAAATAGATTATTCATTTTCATAGAGTTTCATCTACTATATTCTCTAATAGGGATACGAAATTAAATCCTCTTTTTTGGGTTTCCATGTACACAAATAAATAATAATTTGATATTGGTTGTGATCGATAGGCTGACTAAATCGTCTCACTTTATACCCATTCGTGATATAACCAAAGTTGAGGAGTAGGTAAATCTCTCTATGAAATAGATTATTCATTTTCATCACAAACCAATGGAGTTTTTAGTTGATGATCAGAAGTTCTTGAAAGTTTCACCTCATTTGGGTCATCGACCACTTGGGAGGTAAGGTAAACGTTATCATTGTATTGTGGGGCCTTTTGAGGTTGTTCAATAGGTGGGGAAAGTGGCCTCCCATTTGGAACTTTCTCAAGAGATTATGTTGATACATAACATGTTCCATGTATCTTAGCTACAAAAATATATTTCTCATCCATCTCAAGTTCTAACTGGAGAGATCTTGATGTCAAACCTGATTTATTCATGATTGAGCATCCAATCAGGATAGTTAATTCTTAAACCAAGGTACTTTGTGGGAGGATGATACCTTTAGTTTGAGTGATATGGAAGCATGGCTCTGATACTTATGAGACTTGGTAGAGATAGGAATTGATGAGAGAACAGTGGCCTCATCTTTTTGGAAAGAATGTTTCTTAACAGGATTTATGGGGATAGAAAGCTTCTATGGTGGGGAGGTTGTAACATCTTGTTACTGTTTTTAGGTACTCCTCAACCCATATTTTGATCATGATTTATTTAGTTATCATTTAGGTTTGTTTAGGATAAAATTTTGAAAATTTTTAAGGGCTGTTAGGATGTGCAAGGTTGGTAGAGGATTTGTACAAACTGTGCACCCGGCTCGGGAAAAATGTTAAAACCCCATCAGTGAGGGTTTGCACGATTAACATAGGGTTTGACAAATCGTGTACCCACTAAGTAGAGACTTTGAAACCCCACCAGTAGGGGTGCATGGTTAGGGAACATGGTTTGAAAA
The DNA here is from genome assembly GCA_963277665.1 of Viscum album. Lineage (NCBI taxonomy): Eukaryota > Viridiplantae > Streptophyta > Magnoliopsida > Santalales > Viscaceae > Viscum > Viscum album. The sequence continues at coordinate 1,138,504,423 of OY728159.1, read as the reverse complement.
ACCAAGTGGCACTACCCAGATAACCATGCACATGGGGTTTTATTATTCCAAAAATTCTTTTAAAATTTCCCTAACCCCTATTTGGACACTCGCTCGACCCAAACTCACCCTATTTAATTTTCCATGGTTCAGAGGGGTCCTAAGAAACCATTTTTCTCCTCCAAAACCTCTCTAAGGTGGATCAAAGCTAGGAAATATTAATTCAATATCCTCCATTATATGAATCTTATCTTCTTGGTATGGCATCCTACCATTTTAATACATAAAATTTAATTACATTTTACAAATGGATGATCTTTTAAAGTTTAGTGTCTTGGAAAAAAAGGTATATAATACATGAAAACATAAAAAAATATTCTATTTCACTTGAAAGTCTTATTCAAGGTCCATACTAAGTACATTTTTTTCATCTCATAACCTGGGGACATACATTAATGGGAAGGGTGAGAAGAAGGCCCGTTAATGGAAAATAAGGGAAACAGTTTACATGTGATCTTGAGAAATATTGATAAGAACTTGAAGAATGTCAATATGGAATGAAAAAAGAGAACATGAGGCAAATAATAAATAAAATAACATGAATCATAACTTGGAAATTTGGCTACAAAATTTAATTGAGTCATTCGTAAGCATATCACCAAGGTTTATCACTAAGGTGTCATAAAAATTACCAATGTTATTCACCAAGGTATCATAAAACTTGTCATCTCTAGAGATTAAATTATTTATCCAATGTGTTGGAGAACTATTAGGGTGTACCCTTCATATTTATTAATTAATGTGATCCTCATATATCATAATAAAACATTTTATAAATAATCTCTGTAGAATAAAATAAATGGTTTTCATATCAAAATCATAGTGTTTTAGAAAGTGATTAAAAACAAGATCCACTTTTTCATTTTAAAACCCAATGAAAAGGAAGAGAGGTTTCATGTATGTTAAACCCAAAATTAAAATAGATCATTTTGACATCTATGTGAATAAACCTAGTGAATAAATAGGTTTGGATATTCACAAAACAAAATAAAATAATTTCTTGATAAAAAGAGAGAAAATTTGAGATGAAAATCTGGCAGCATAACAGGTATGAAACATGGTTTTAGAAAAAATTAAAAATAGAGGTAAAAATGGTTTCCCATTAATAAAATAATCTTAACATAGTAAATTTGTAAGAACCTAGGTTTTTAGAATGGGTCAAAATCATTACCCTGTTTGAATTTTTGACTTGTTTCTGAGAAAACTGGGAAAAATCTGGGAAGTTCTAGAAATTTCCATATTACACACCGTGTACCTTAAGTACATGCCATGTACCCTTGCCCATGTGTGAAGGCCATACATGGCGTGTAGGCCTATTTGAAGGGTAGAATTTTTTTATCAAGTACATGTCGTGTACTATTTGTGCACACCGTGTAGAGGGGTCGTGTATGGGGATATACAAGGCATGTTGGGGATGTCGGCTGGGTAGAGAGGTACATGTCGTGTACTATAGGTATATCTCATGTAGTCAGTTAGAAAGTACTTGGCAAAATATCAGCCTCCATATGAATAGTAAAATGATACACACGGCATGTAGTCCTATGTACACGCCGTGTATTTTCTTTTTTTCTCTAAAATGGACATTAGCCTCGTTTTGAGGCAGAAACCCAAACCCTCGATGGGTTTGAGCGGGGAGAGCTTTCCGGAGCTCTTTTATTATCTTGATCGTCTGTCTAAACTCCATTTTGATCGTCATCAGATGCGTTAGAACCCCCTTAGTAAGGCCCTGATTCCTCTTAAGCCATTCTTCTTGATTTTTGTTCTAAGATGAGTTATAGGGGTTTGAGCGGTTTTGATTATTTTATAGATATACCACGTTTTAGACCTAATTGGACATTATTATCAAAGTATTATCATTTTACTAGTACTAGGTAGGTGTTTTATGCCTTGTTTTGTGTTTTCATGGACATTTGGGTGGCGCAGCCTTTGGCGCATCTTCGGGTATTTTTAGCGGGACCCGTTTTATCTGCTATTGCATATTGAATTAATTGTTAGACCTATAGGATATCGTTGGGTATTCCATTACCATGTTTTTCTTGAGAAAGGCCAAGTGAGGGGTCATTGCTCAAATGGGGTATTTTGGATGGGCTTTTCAAAATGGTTTAAAGTGAATTGTGATGATTAAACTACTAAGTTTAAATTGTTTAAGCGTGATTAAATGTATTAGAAGCACTCAAGGCCTCGGTGCTCCTGTGTGATAGCCATTGGGCTAGTCAAATTCAACTATTTAGTTTTTTTCCTATTTTAACGTGATTCTTTGATTATATATATTGAATTGTTGAATTTCATATGCTGGAACCCTTTGGGTTGTGTTAGGAATGGCATGGATATTTCTCGAGTGACGCTGATCACAGGTTCGACTTGTCCTGAGTTACATTAGGTGGTTCTGACCATAGGATTGGGCATTATGGATGTCGGCTTGAGGCAGTGTGACTTTTAGGTTGGTCATGGCCCATGTTACTTGGTGTCGAGGCCATCATACTTGAGCGACATGGTCACAGGGACACGATGTCATGCGCATCGGGGAATCAAGGATGCGAGTTTCTCGAGGTTTTAGGAACTATGTTCATTTTGAGCATCCATGGGTTGCATGACCTCATAGAGGCAGACACCGATGCGGTGTGAGATACATTTGCATGTTGGAAAAGACACAGGAGTACCAATGAGGCATAGGGGTGACAATGTGTCACGAGAGGATCATGGGACCAGAAATAGGGTAGTGAACCATTGCTTGATTTGAGTTTCATTGGTTTGAGACCAAGTTAGGAAAATCCTTAGGTAGGGATCCCCTTGAGTAATTTGTAGTCTGGGTTACCATGATTGGGGTGGTATGTTCATTTTTGTCTTTGGGTTTCGTTGGATAGCTTGGGGATGAGCTATGTTAAGGTGGGGAGATTGTAAGAACCCAGGTTTTTAGAATGGGTCAAAATCCAAACCTGATTGGAATTTTTGACTTGTTTCTGAGAAAACTAGGAAAATCTGGGAAGTTCTGGAAATTTCCAAATTACACATTGTGTACCTTTAGTACACACCATGTACCCTTGCCCATGTGTGAAGTCCATATATAGCGAGTTAGCCTTTTTGCGGGGTAGAATGTTTTTAGAAAGTACATGTAATGTACTATTTGTACACACCATGTAGAGGGGCCATGTATGGGGATATACATGGCGTGTTGGGGATGTCGACTGGGTAGAGACTTACACACAGTGTACCATAGGTACAAGTCGTGTAGTCAGTCAGCAAGTCCTCATGGAAATATCAGTCATCATTTGAATAATAATAAGATACACACAGCGTGTTGTCCTATGTACACGCCATGTATTTTCTTTTTTTCTCTAAAATGGGCAGCAGCCTCATTTTGAGGCAGAAACCCAAACCCTCAATGGGTTTGAGTAGGGAGAGCTGGTCAGAGCTCTTTTTGCTCATGATCATCCATCCGAACTCTACTTTGATCATCCTTGGATGCATTAGAACCTCCTCAGTAAGGCCATGATTTCTCTTGAGTCGTTCTTCTTGATTTCTATTCTAAGATAATTTATAGGGGTTTGAGTAGTTTTGATTCTTTTGTAGATCTATCCCATTTTAGACTTAATTGGTGGCTTTTATCGGAGTAGTATCATCATACTAGTATGAGGTAGGTAGTGCATACCTTGTTTTGTGTTCTCGTGGACATTTGGGTGGTGCGTACTTTGGCGCCGCTTCGGGTATTTTAAGTGGGACCCATTTTATATGCTATTTCATATTGAATTAATTGTTAGACCTGTGGGATGTCATTGGGTATTCCATTACCATGTTTTTCTTGAGAGAGGTCGGGTAAGGGGTATTTTCTCGAATGGGGTATTTTGGTCGGGTATGCCAAAATGTTTTTAAAGTGAATTGTGATAATTAAAGTACTGAGTTTATATTGTTTAAGCATGATTAAATGTATCAGAGGCACTCAAGACCTCGATGTTGTTGTATGATAGCTGTTGGGCTGGTGCAATTCAACTGTTTAGTTTGTTTTTCTATTTTAAAGTGATTCTTTGATTATATATATGTAATTGATGAATTGCATATGCTGGAACGCTTTGGGTTGTGTTGGGTATGGCCCAGATATTTCTTGAGTGATTTTGATCATAGGTGGGGCTTGGCCCGGGTTACATTGGGTGGTTCTAACCACAGTATTGGGTGTCATAGACATCATCTTGATAGAGTGTAACTGTCGGGTTGGGCATGGATCAGGTTACTTGGTGTAGAGGCCATCAGACTTGAGCGACATGGTCGTAGGGACACGAAGTGTCAGAGACACTGTGGCTTGGGTACTATTTTGGTGATTGCCACTCACCTAGAAATTTTAGTAGTGTGCACACATAGAGACTCCTTGATGAGGTGGTTTTGACCACTCATGTGGGTAGAGGCCCCCATTAGTTGAAGTTTAGGTATTTTTGGTTTGTGGGTGCTTGTCGTAGGAAGCCACTTGAAAGGTGAGGAGCCTTCAGGGGATAGAATTGAGGCTATTAGGTTGGGGGCAGAGGCCTACCATTATTTGGGGGCAGACATCACTGTCCCTTCAGTTACTTATTTGAGGATAGGCATCATTTTTCCTCTAAGTTACTACTTCTTGGGCGTGCCTTCGGGGCGTTGGTACTAGAGACACGCAGTGTTAGGGGGCACATGTTGTCAGGTTACATGACAGAGATTTCGGCTTTGACTGAAGCAGGTGACACTCCATGGGGGTTGCTGAACACTAGTGGAGTTTATATTTATTTGTGCACCATACTGTTTACTGCATTCCATATAAATTCATGCCTTATTAAACACTTATAAATTCACCCTAACCTACTACTGAGGTTCTAAATTCAAATATGAAATCCATTTTATGAAAATTATTTTCTAAATATGAGAAATTTAATTTTTAAGTAAAATAATTATTTACTTAAAAAATACTAATACTTAATTAATAATTTCTAAAAAAATTATTTAGTTATACTATGATATAATTACATCACATTACTATTTAATATGTCTAAATTATATCTATTATTCCTTAGGTGAGGTTACTATTCTATCCGTTATATTACTATTCATAAGAGTAATATCACTATATCAAAGGGATAAGTTTCTATTCACCAAAAAATAATTTGATCCTATGAGACCCTAAATATCTTATTGATCACAACCGTGTATATCTGTTTTTCAAAAATCATTTAAAAAAATTAATTATTTAAATTATAAAAAATATTTAAATGAAAAAAATATTTCTTCATTGTTCATCAAAAATTTGAAACTTCTTAGAAAAATACTAAAAATTCACCCTAGATTAATTTTAAAATTTAAAATTAAAAAATGATGTTTATTTTTTCATAATAATTCTCTAATTATGAGAAATCTCTCAAAAGTACACTTTTTACTTGCAAAATCAATTTACCAAATTTTGTATCAATTAAACATATATTTTGTTAAGAAAAAACTATTCTTAGAGCATATATTTTATTAAGAAAACTGATTCCTAAAATTGAAATGATGAAATATGAATTTAATTAAAAAAAAGGGATTATAATTTAAGTACAGAAGGCCTTAAAACATAACCCCTTATAACACCAATGTAATACATAAGGGTAAGGTGTTTTATAGTGATAGAATCCTTGGGCAGCTCGGATAACATCGCCAAAGTGGTAATCTTCACGAACATGAACTTCTCTCATAGGTGATTAGCTTAAAATGTTTAATCTCAGCTTGGGCTTGGTCAAGAACGAAGCCCAAAGAAGCTACCTCCCTCCCAAGTTCTGAAAAATGGGCTTCGTATGACATGAATCTACTAGATGAGGCCATTGAATCTTCTTTATACATTAATTAACCATTATCATTTCTATTTATAATGAAAATAATAATGTTAAAATTATTTCCAACAGTAACATTGACCAAAGGTCATATAATAGTCGAAACCCAAAGGTTGTATTTCCATTATACTCAATTCATTATTAAGGGGATATAGTTTTATTGAGTACAAAAATAATATAACCCACATTATTATGAAACATTTATCATTCAAAAAAGTTCAGGTTGTTACACTTGGTCTCTCCCAATCTCTTCCTCTTTCCTCCTTAGAGTTTTTTATATCTATATGTTGTTGGAGGATCTAATCTATGTCGTTTTGGATCTTGAATCTAGTTTTGATTCTCAGATCTCTATTGTTGACATTATTTGTTGAAAAATCTCATTGTAGAGGTTGTGTTGCATGATCTCTTGATCTATGGTAGGTGGTTTTGTTTAAGTTTTCCAATTGATTTAACCCTTAATTGTTTGATTTAAATTAAATTACTATAAATTTTATTGTGAAAACCCAATTATTGTGGATTTTGATTTTAATTTTCCTTGGCATTAAATTTGGGAAACCCCACAATTCTAATAAATTTGTGTGTGTTTGTAGAATTTGATGTAAAATTGTGAAATTTAAATTGTGAAATTGATTTTTGAAATTGATTTCAAATCTCTATTTGAGAAAAATGGATTGAACTATTTTAATAAGAACCCATTGGTTTTATCCTCTAAAAAGTAATGAATTTATTAAAAAAATGTTTTAGTTTTTAAATAGAAATTAGAATATTTAAATGTGAAATGGTTTAATTGTATTTTAAATAGTTTTGAAATAAATTGATCATTATTTATTGTTGTTAGAGCACATGAAAACCTAGTAAGTTAGTGGGTTATTCAGGACAACACTCTATTGACTCTTTACAACTCTAGTAAAACATAGTGTAGTAGGTCACATCCCAGATGGGAAGGTGATGAGTCCTATTTGACCAATGTCTGATTGGTGTGTGTACACATCCTGTCATGGTCACCTATCCGAGTGTGTGAGGATATCAAAACTTGGAACTGTAGTACCTATTGGAAGAAGACCATGTTACTTGTTTCTGATTATTTTGATATATATTCCTTTGTTTGTAAACTATTCTAAACAAGCCTTGTAAATTTATATAAATTGTTTTATATAAAATTTTTATTAAGCCATTGTTTGAAATATTTTCATCATTTAAAATGTAGAGCATGATTTGTTTTAAATATGCTTTTGTACTACCATGCTTTTTTATTTAAAATTGAAATATTTTTTTGCCTAATTAATTTGGAATCTTATTATAGAATCCTTGGTGAGACCCTACTGGGATTTTAACTCACACCCTACCTGTGTCTTTGGGTGTTTATAGATTATATTCTTCTAGGTTTGAGCAAGGGTAAATATCCACTTAGTGGTGGTTCTTATTATTGATCTTCAGGTCTTGGAGAGCTGTTTCCATTGAGATGTTGGTTGTTTATCTAGTTTTTTGATATTTTAATGATGTATTTTAGGTTTTTTTATACATTTTTGACTTCAAGTACTATTCTCCCTATGGAGTTTTCTTTTTTCATACAGACTTGTCTCTATTTCTTCTATTGTTTATGTGGAAAATGGTCCCCACCTTTGTATTTCATGATGCTAGGTGCTAGTCGTCAACCCATGTGGATGAGGAATACCTTTAGAGCTATGTCAGGATCGGCTTGGGTATCTGCGAACCAGTGTATCCGGGTAGGTTTGGGACATATATATATTTTAAATTTAGTTAGATTAAAATATAATTAATAATATATATAGTTATATTTAAATAGAACTATTAATATTTTTATATATAATTATATACATAAAGCTTTACATTATGCAATTAATGATATTTTTTAAAATACAAAAAAAATATTTTTTATATAATTAATAACAAAATTTTATGACATATATAATTAATGATGTTTATAAAAAGTGACTAATAATATAAATATAAACAATACTTAATAATATTTTTTAAAATGAAGTTAATAGCAATTTTATTATATATATATATATATCAATAATATATTTGAAATTTAATTATATTTAAATATAATAAATAATTTTTTTACAATAATTATACATTTATATAACCAATAATATTTTCTAAATATAATTAATGATATTTTAATATAATGAACAACCAATAATACTTGTATATATAATTAATGTTAATATATATTTTAAATATAGTTTATAAAGTGTGTGTGTGCATAATTATATCTTAATATATATTTTTATAAGCATTTAAATATAAATATATTTTAATATATATTTATATATTGACAATATATATTTATATATAAAAAAATAATTTTAAAACTAGATTAGTTTGAAAATTTAAGTGGTTATCCAACTACTTTTAAGTTTTCAATGCTCGACTTCAAATTCCACCAGCCTTCCAAGGTCAATTTTCTATATATTTTGTTTAGTCTATCATCGCTAAAAAAAGGTTCTCATAAAATATAACTTTATTGGTGATAATTTTTTTAGCACTGATAAAAAAACTCCTTTATCATTGTTTTTTTTACATTTATAAAGGTTATCCTCTCTTTATTTAAATATAGTCATCATGTCATTCCCTTCTTCCCCAAGCACTATGCTGTGGAAAATACCTACAGAAATTTCTCTTAATATCATGGATGAATCAACTTCTAAAACAATTATATGTAATTTAAACTTCATTTTATTGATTTTTTATGGATCTAATATGTTTCTTTTGTTATTGGTCTAATTTCATCATCATTTTTATATAGATATATATCTGTGTGTCTGTGTGTGTGAATTTATTGAAATGTGTATACATAAAAATATATATATTTACAAATATTATCTTAATATTTCTTTGTATTATGTAATAAATCACACACACACACTTTAAATGTATAACTATTATGTTAAAATATACTTTATGTGTATATATAGTTTACATGTTCACTTTATAAAGTATACTTTATATGTATTGTTTATATTATGTTTTAATATGTTAATAATTTATGTGCTTTCTATATGTATATGTATTATTTTTATATATTATATATGCATATATTATAAACATTTTATAAGTATATTTTTTATATGTAAACTTTATAAAATTTACATATGTAAAAATGATACACTATATGTATAAATTTTTTCAGTTAGTGTCCTAGGAATAACTATTTTTACTTTAATTACATGTATATTAAATGTATTGAATATTAATAACACATATTATTACATATTGATCATTGTTTTTTATAACTCTAATGTAATAATGTCATATATTATACATCGCATTGATAAGTTTATAATAGTCCCCCGCTATGATGAGAACCTTGATATGCTATGATGATATTATTAAATAAATTTTCTGTAGTTGGATAACGTACTATGATGGAACACATAGTACATATAATGTCAGGTGTGAGTACTCATAATCATATGAGGATTCTCCTTATAAATTTATCACATGGTAATCTCCAAGATGGGAGATTATGAGAACAGACCCACCATTAGGAATTCCACATGTTTTGGTGTCATCAGATATTCATATTTGTGAGCATTTGTGATGGTCCTTAGACTTCAAGATTATTATTAATTCATGTTACAACTCACATACTTAGATGTATTTTGTAAACCATGATGATAACAATTCATGGTGAAGTTGGATATGCTGGGTGCATCATGTGTGACATGTCATTAATGGATTAGTTGAGGAATGATTTTTCCCTTCAATATTTATGGAAACAGATATATCATCCCTTTGATTGTAAAATAATGGTTTCTCTAACCTCCATGGTCATGGTGTAACATCATGTTTATTTTATAAAGTTAAAGAAATATATATCGAGCATATAGGTTGGTGACACATATGTGAAACTTAATTGATGGGATATTGAGACAAAGGGATTATATTACACAATGACTATTTGTAAGTGGTTTTCATCATTGTGAAATTGACTTCTTTCTTTTGGGTGCCATTTCCCATTACTGGACATTAATCTTGGACTTTAGGACAGCCCGCCTAATTCCAATGAGAAAAAATCTTAGATGGTTGCACACTAATTGTTTCCACAGATCTCCATTAAATTCTATTTGAATTAAATTATTGGAATAAATATTATTCTCAAGACTGAGGAATAATTTTATTCAAGTTCTATTGATCTCTAATATTCAAAAGGTAATAAATAATTATTTTTTTATTAATAAATAAATTATTTGATTATGTGAATATATATATATATATAATATTTATTTGCTAGATTGTGAATAAAATATATTTCTTATTGAATATTTTTAATAAATATTTATTCATAAGATTGCGAATAAAATATTTATTTATAAACAAACTATCTATTCAGTTGTTCAATAAATTATAGAGGAGTCTGAATAGACCAATACCAAGTCTAGTGAAAAATATTAATTAACAAGACCGTTACATAATATTTGTTATTACATAAGTTGGCACACGTTACAAAATAATAACAATGAAATTATTATTATGTGGCGTGAGGTTTATTAAAGGTTTTAAATGTTATTTAATGGCTAGAATGAAATTAAATAATATTTTAATCTAAACCTTAACTCAATAAATAGATGGTTATGTCTATTTTATATTGATCCAAAAAATTAAGAATAGATATTTTTTGCGCATAATGAATTCTCTCCCAACTCCTCCATCTCTCTCCTTTTAAAGAATGAAAAACTCAAGATATATTTCTTCAAGACCGAATAATGAGAGATCGAGAAAAAACAACACAAGACATTTTAGTCACAATACTAGAACCTCGAGATCAATTGGTGTTTTTTGGAGATCATTAGAGCATGTTTGGATCACTGCTAGAGGGATTATTTCCTTGGATCCTCACAGTGCAACAAAGGCAATATGAAAGGGACTTTTCGAACAATCAACAATCATCAACAATGAAAGTTCTTAATCTCATGTATTTATTTATTCAGATATTAAATAAATTAATTAAAAATTTGATGTGAAATATCCTCGCTCATGGTTTTGGGAAATAATGATTAATATAAATTTTAATGCATCATCTACTACTGCATGCTTCTACTACACCTGGAACCAACAAGTGGTATCTTAGAGGTCACATTTAAATTGAAAATTATTTATTTTATTGTTGATCAATATGAAATCATGGTTGAGTTTCTTATTATTAGTTATTTAATTAAATTCGAATTAACATACTTAGACATATTAATCATATTTTTTCAGTGTTTCATTTTTTTAAGGGATTAAGAATAAATGAAGAATAAACAGAGATGCCATCAGGAAGTACCAAATCCTTGGTGGGTAAAATTGGGTTACAGAGCATGTAGCCGGAGTAAAGATTGTGTATCCATGTACATTGTACCTGGATGCGGCGAGAAATTAATTATATGTGGTGTATTTATTACACATGGCAAGTTGACCAGGCCAACACGGCACATATAAATTGGATACATATCATGAAGCTAGCATGTACGTGTCATGTAGTCTAGCCAAGTTAACATGGTGAATCCCTAGGCATGTGACTTGGATACACAAAAATTGAGGTATATGACATGTAACTGGGATGTACACATGATGTAGTCTCCCATTAAAGGATATAATTAAAAATTACATTAAATTGAAAATTTCAGCATTAAAACCTTATTTTATGGAATGTCACACTAATGTGTTTTTGATAATTTAATAATGGTTTTAAAGAATATTAAATGATTGATTAATTTATATTAATTAATATGTCATTATTTGTTATGATATTTATTTGAAACGAATATCATAATTGATGGGTTTGTCCAATTAAGTTTGTATGATCATTAAGATGAAATATACTTAATTTATTTATTTATTAATCAATTAATGAAATCGTGTTTATCTTGATAATAAATAATGAATAAATAAAAGAATGATATACAGTTAATTTTATGTATTCGTTGCAAGTATGATCGATCATAATCTTGACCAAGACCTACATATGTATTGACATTTATTTAATTTAATTTGTTTCATGGTTTTTCAAATATGTAATATTAAATTAAATTATATCATGTGTGTCATACCTTCCTCCATTATTATGTACGAATTGCGTGTTCAAGTATATTTATGTAATCCCCTTTAACCAATCCATTGGTTCCCCTCATTTACATGTGAGTGAAAAATACATGTAATTAATGGAGTATCCCAAGGCATGTGGATGCCATTCAAGATAGAACCATTATGATGTCGACTCGGTGATACATAGATATATATGTGTAATGTTGTAACTCATTCCAAGACCGACAGATGTAGTTATTACCATATTTCAAAGGTTGATTTAATGTCCTATCATTAAATTAACCATTATATAAGCTTGTGATCATGTCATTTACTTTATTTATTTATTTATATCTATGCATTATTTATTTTACGTATGTGGGACCATAGTAACATAAATAAAAGAATTAATATGCAAAGAAGAAATTTAAATAAATAGATTTTGTATAAATGTTTTACCCAACATGGTTAACTAATTAAGTAAAATCCACTTAATATTAACAAGGAATGTAAATGATAAAATAAGATAAAATTTATGAAAAATTAATTAAAATACCTCAACCTAATATTAAGTCATACTAAACCATTCACTGAATTATTTAGAATGAAACCATAGAACTAAGTTTAGTACATGGACAAAGTTTGGACACTTACTTTTATTAGGGAGTTCTCATGAGAGTTTTAGGTTGACTTAACCAAAAATGTATTGAGTTTAACTTCCAAAGTTTTTTCAATTAAAATTTGGAGGTAAGTGTTGAGTAAATCCAAGTTAGGATTTTGGTATAAGGGAATCCACTCAATGTATCAAGCAGATGCAAGTCCACAATTGGAAAGATCTCTTACCTAATTAATTTATTATGGTTTTCATGTCCAAATTCTGGATCATTAATAATAATAATGGTGATCTTTTCCATAAGAATGTTAAAGAAACTAGATATTCTGAGTTCAATGGTGAGGAATATTGAGACTTGATAAAATAGTGAAATATTTAATAAAATTAATTTATTTATTTATTTTATCTCACATAATTTGTAATCAAGAAACATTACTAATAATATTATATTTTAATTATAGAATAAAATGTCAATATAATCATTCACACTATCCCTATGATCAATATTGGAGAAATAAAACCTCCTAACTTGTAGTAACTTCCACGAGTGGTTTAGAAGCCTTCGGGTTGTGCTACACAATGAATGGAAATTTTACGTTCTAGAATACTTAATTCCCGATCTACCTTCTAAAAATTAAAGTGATGAAAGAGTTCATTATCTATTAAAAACATTTGAGTGATGTGGTTGACCTTAAATTTTTTATTATTTCATAGATGTCTATTAAACTAATAATGTATCATGAAAACATGGATTTTTATAGCTTTCTAGAGCACCTCCATGGTCTATACTATAAGGTCCAAGCCTTAAAACATTACATAATCTTGGGTTTTAGTCAAAAATTTACTTTATTTTACATTGAGGATCATTATAGTTTTATAGTTTTAGAGAATTTGGACATAATACTTATATAAATCAAATAATTATAAAAAATTTATTCTACTAAAGTAGTATCCATTTCTTCCAAAAAATAAAAATTTAAAAATAAAACATGATTCCTTTGAAAAATATTCATAACATTTAACTTGACTTCCTTCTTTACCTTACACATACTTATAACCTATGAAAAAAATTTGAAAACTTGGCATGAGCATATCAATAAGTTATATAAAAAAGAAGGGTAGAAATTGTTAGTACATGAATACTTATAAACATATGAAATCATTCTCACAAAGGCATATTTCTCAAGCAATAAGTATCATATAGTTACATAGTGAAAACATATGATTTACATAAAACATAGAAAACATACATAATACCATAAAGGTGACTTAGGGAATTAATTACCCAATATTGTATCCCCCATAGCTACCTTATTATTTTTAACACTCACGGCTACCTTACAATGTAAGCCTTACGGCTACCTAATGGTGTAACCATCGCAGTTACACTTGGAGTAACCATACGGATGACCACCAACATAAACATACCCAATGTATTGTAAGGAGATATAGGTCCCACCCTTCATCATAAACGATCTCTAAGAACCATAACATAATCACAAAAAACACTTGTATAAAAACATACCTTTTTAATTTTATAAAAAAAGAAATTTAAAGGAGAATTTTAAAAGAAAACTCTCGTACAAACACCATATTATAGAAGTGATAATTAACATAATGAAAGGAATATTTGTATAAATTATAAATCCACATAATAAAAAATAATATAAACAAAATTAATTACACAAATAAACTTAGTACCACATAGAAGGTTAATCCAATGAATGAAAATTGGGTCAAGAATTCCCTTACCTCAAGTTCGTCTTACTTTAAAAAATTTCAAAACTTCTGTATAATGGTTTAAATAGTTTTATTAATATATTAAATGACCATATTTGTATTTATAATTACTTATATGATATTATCATAACATATTTAAACCCATTTATTAATAATATTTTTTTATTTTCATTGTTTCGGGTGCATTTATTTCATGGTTTCCATGTATGCTTTATTACGGCATTTCTTGTCAAAAAAGAGAAAAATTCCATAATTGAAATTTCATGATTTTTATTAAATTATAGAATATTAAATGGTATTACATATTATTTTGGTTATATGGTATGAGTATTAATCATTATACAAATCATTAGTGATGATCATTAGTATATTTTGGTGAATTTTGATAATTACAAACCACTTTTGTTTTATTAATTAATATTATGCATAAACAATGGTTCGAGAACATAATATAACATATAATATGTATAATAAAATATTATTTAACCATATTAATGGTTTTATTACCATAATTTAAGGTGCTAATGGAAATTAAAAACACATCATCCACGATGTTGGTAATTCAACACATCATGGATGATGTTTTTATTTTTAGAATAAAAGAGAGAGCACAAGAAGTATGAGGATTAATTTTTTCATAAACATGATAAAATTAAAATATATATAAAATAATGTATTTTTAATTCCTCTTGGAGAAGGGGAGGTGAAGATACTATAATAAAAGAAAAATAAGTGGAAAAAAATTGAAAAGAAAATAAAAGAAAATGAAAGAGGATTTTTACCACTTGATCTCTTCTCCTTGAGATCCTCCTTAAAGACCTAGATTTTGTACTTTTTGTGAGATAAATAGGTCTTGTATGTCGGGAAGAGTCTTGGGAAGAATATTTTGTAGAATTTTGACAATTTTCAAACCTTGAGATGTGTGAGGAGAAGAGGGGGTGAGGGGTGGTGTTTATAGTGGAGGAGGGGAGGATTTTTTGATTATTTTATTCATTAGTTCATTATTTTTGGATCTATAAAATGAATAGTTTTATAATTATCACTAAATATATTAAATTAATCAAGGTAAGTTTGAGATTATGGTGCGTACATAATTCATGATGTTAGGATTAGTGTATTTATCTTATAATGTATATATACCATATTTTACTATTCACCAAAAATTCTTGTATTTCAGAAAAATCCAAAAATTCACCCGAACCATTTTTTGATGTGTGGAATTAAAAAATTAAATCCATTTTTGGAAAATAATTTTATAAATATGAGATATTTAATTTTAATTAAAATGATAATTTATTCGAAAGATACAAATTTTAAAATTATAACTAATTTTATAATAATTTGAAAAAATAACTAAATCTCATAAAATTATATTATATTCATAAGATAACAAAATAATAATTTGTGAATCTATTTTATGAAAATAAATTTTCATTTAAATCATTAAATAAATTATAAAATTGTAATTAAATATTTATAACTTACAAATATTCGAATGCTTAATTTATCATTTCCAAAAGATTTATTTACTTATTCCATGATATAAATATATCATGATTATACTTATAAGATACATAAATTTTATTTATACTCTCATAGGTGAGGTTACTATTTTATTATCCAAATTATTATTCCTAAAGTCAAGTTACTATTCCATTAATATAAATTGCTTAATTTCTTTAAATACCAGTTATTTCATTATAAATTTATAATGAATTTAAATATCTAATTATAGAATGAAAACAAAATATTTTATATATAACTGGGTTGTTAAATTCTCTACACCTTCTAGAAATTACATCCTCTCAATTTTTATTTACTTATTAAACAAGTGAGGATACTTTTCCCTTATAGCATTTTCAGATTCCCATATTGCTTCTTCGACCATGTGGTTTCTCCAAAAAACCTTAACTTTGTGGATTACCTTATTCCACAATACTTTCTCTCTATGATCAAGAATCTGGACAGGTTTCTCTTCATAAGAAAAGTTCTCTTCTAGCTGAACTACTTTTGGGATCAAAACATGAGATAAATCTGGCACACACTTTCTCAACATCAAAACATGAAAAAAAATTACTTGTGATAAACTTGGAGATAAATCTACTTGATGGGTGAATGGTCTAAATTTAACCAGGATTTCATGAGGTCCAATAAACCATGGACTTAGCTTTCATTTCTTACCAAAACATGTAGCACTTTTCCAAGGAGATATTTTAAGGTAAACATGATCACCTACCTCAAAATAATGGTCTTTCCTCTTTTTATTTGCATAAATTTTCTACCTACTCTGAGCTGTTATCATGTGTTTTTGTATCATATTCACTTTCTTAACCACTTATTCAATTAATTTTGTTCCCATAAACTTCCTTTCCCTAAATTTATCCCAAAAAGTTGGATTTTGACACATCTTTCCATATAATGCCTCCAAAATGACATCTGTATACTGAAATGAAAAATGTTATTATAAGAAAACTCAACTAAAGAAAGATGTGCATCCCAAATTTTTAGTAGTCCATTGAAAAATCTCAAATAATATCCTCTAATTTCAGAATTGTTCTCTCAGTTTGTCTATCAAATTGAGGATGAAAAGAAGTTATGAAATTTAATTATGTTCTCAATGACTTCTTAAGGTCTTTCTAAAATTTATAAGTGAACTTGGGATCATGGTTAGATACAATGGAAAGATGAACTCCATGTAACTTGATAATATCTTTAAGGTATAGTCAATAATGCTGATCCAAATACATAGTATCTAAAATATGATGTAAATGTGAATATTTAGTCATATGAACAACAATAACCCAAATTGTATTATTATCTTGAGAATTATTTGGTAGCCCCACTATGATGTCCATGGATATATTTTCTCATTTCAACTCTGGCACTAGAAAATTCTGAAGCATCCCATTTGGTAATTGTCACTCTATTTTAACCTATTGACATGTCAAACATTTCATAGTAAAATCTACAATATATCTTCTCATTCCAACCCACAAGTAATACTATCAAAGGTCTTTGTACATATTATTATTTCTAGGATGAACTAAAAATGAAGGATCATGATCTTCACTTGTAAACTCTTTATTCAACTATGAATCACAAGGAACACAGAATCTATTTCCAAATCTTAAAACACAATCTTTATCAATGTCAAATTCTAGAAACTGTACCCTTTTAACCAATTCTAAAAATTTATATAACTCACGATCTTCCTTCTATGCTTAGTTAATTCTGTCTAATAGAGATGACTACATTGACACCTGAAACAAAATAGAAAAATTTCCTACACCAACAACTTCCTAGAAAAAATTAATCAAATCATTAATCAAGGTTTCATTTTCCAAATGTAACATGGTGAATGTGGCATGATGTTTTCAACTCAAGGAATCTGCCACTTTTTTTATTTTCTAGGATGGTATTTTATTATGCAATCATAATCCTGTATCATTTCCAGCCATCTTCTCCGCATTTCATTTAATTCCTTCTTAGTGAATATATACTTCAGATTTTTATGGTCAGTGTATATTTCACATTTGGCTCCATATAAATGATGCCTCCAAATTTTCAAAGGGAAAACCATAGTTTCTAATTACAAATCATATGTGGTATAATTTAACTCATGAGGTTTTAGTTGTCTTGAATCCTAATAAATTACATGATCATTATACATCAAAACATAACCAATTACCTTTAATGAAGCATCACTATAGATGAAAAATTCACCATTTTTGGAGGGCAGTTCCAAAACAAGATCATTCACCAATCTCTTATTCAGTTCTTAAAAAAACATCACATTATTATGTCCAATAAATTTAACCCCTTTTCATGTTAACTTAGTTAGTGGGATAGATAACCATGCAAAGGTTTTAACAAATCATCAGTAATAACTTACTAATCCAAGAAAACTACAAAACTTTATAACATTTTTAGGTCTTGTCCATTCATCAACCACATTTATTTTGGGGGGATCAATGGTTATTCCATCCTTATTTACAATATTCCCAAGACAATAAATATGTTGCAACCAAAAATCACATTTTCTAATTTTTTTTGTATAACTTATTTTATTTGAGAGTTTGAAAATAAATCCTTAAATGTTTTTCATGATCCTCAAAAAAATTTGAAAAGACCAAAATATCATCAATAAAAACAACAAAAAACTTATCCAAATATTCATGGAATATTCTATTCATAAGATCCTTGAATATAGTATGGGAATTTTTCAAAACAAAGTCATAACAATAAAATTATAATGCCCATATCTAGTATGAAAATCTATTATTGGGATGTCATCCTCCACCTTCAGCTGATGGTACCTGGATCTCAATTAAATCATGAAAAAATATTCAGGTCCCTAGATCTGATCAAAAAAATCATTAATATGAGAAAATAGATACTTATTCTTAACAGTAGTGTTATTAAAATCTCTATAATCAATGTAGAGTCTCACGGAACCATATTTTTTATTAATAAACAAAAAATTATCACCCCATGGTGAATTGCTAAGATGGATAAAGACTTTATCAAGCAACTCCTACAACTAATTTTTCAATTCAAGAATTTCCACTTGAGACATTCGATAAGGGGGTTTTAAAATTGGCTTGGCATATAGAACCAAGTTAATAGTAAATTCAACTTCCTGATCAAGAATAACACTAGGAAACTCATCAAGAAAAAAAATCTAGTAATTCTTTTACCACTAACACATCATTAATCTGAACAGTCCATTTGTTTTCAACAATATGAGAAATATAACTTTCATTTATATATTTTAATAGTTTTCCAGCTTTATGATATGTTATTAATTGTATGGGTTCATTCCTGTATAAAAACTAAAAATTTTTCTGAAAAAAAACTTCTTTATCTCTACAATCTGTCTTAGCCTCATAAAGAGAAATCCAATCCAAACCCAGAATGACATCAAACTCTATTAAAGGAAAAAAATGAGTTTTTTGGATAATTTATTTCCACATAACACAATATAAATATTCTTAAAATGAATTTTTCTATAATATTTCCCCATGGTGTTGTAACCATAAGTTCCAGTCTCATTTCTTGAGATGAAATTTCCAATTTACCATAAAATTTCTCAGATATAAGGGAATGTGTAGACCCCATATCAAACAAGACATTTTCAAAATATGAATAAACAAAAAAAGTACCTGATACCATTTCATTTGATGGCCTAACATCTACTAATGTAGTCACAAAGGATCTCATTTCACCTTTATGCTTATAATCTGGTTTTTTTCCATAATTCACATCTTTCTTTGGGAAAGTACTTTTATAATAACCCATCTCACCAAATTTAAAATACTTTATAGTTTTCTTATCATAATTAATCTTAACATAATTTTCATTACAATATCAGGCCATATTTCAAAACTTACCACATTGAAAACACTTCCCGGTTTTGTTAAGGTATTCCCCATGATTCTTTATACCACACATTTCACAAACTAGAAACTAGAATTTCTTACCATCATATTTCTTTGATTTATTTTTACCCATCACTTTCTATCTAGACCTCTTATTCTTATTGTTTTCAAATTACATTTGATCATCATAAAACTCTATTTCTTCCCTCTCAACACATTGGAAAAGTTTCTCATAGATTTTTAATTCACATGATTTCAATTCCCTTCTATATCTTGTCTTCAATTTTGAGTAAAAATTATTGAATTTGCTAACATGATATCAAAAAAGATTTAGAGCATACCTTGCCAATTGGGTGAAGTTTTATTCATACACAACCACTAAATTCTCCTCATTTTGTTTCAATTCAAGGAATTTATTTTCTATCCAAATTTGAACCACCTTAGGAAAATATTTTTCAAGGAAAATATTTTTAAATTCATCTCTTTCCAAGGCATAAATCTCATCGCTATCCCTAATATTCTTAACCATTAACCACCAATGTTCAGCTTCACCTTAAAAATGGTAAGTGGAAAGACTAACCTTTTGATTATCTAAACATCCCATAACATCAAATATCTTTTCAATGGATTTAATTCATATTTCATTTGTAACTAGGTCAGAATATACACTAAAATCATAAGGGTGTTGCCTCATAAAATGTTCCACTATCATCATGTTCCTTTGTTGTAGATATAGATGTTCTCTTTCATGGATTCCACCTCCATTTATAGCTTGAATCAACTGATCCATTACTGTCACAAACTATTCAACTTTAATTCCCACCATTCTGAGTTGTGGGTTTGGAAAGATATTAGCCTCTTGGTGCCTTCCTACTTCAGCTTCCCAGTTTCTTCTATGGAAAACCATTCTGAACAGACACATCTTAGATGAAACAACATGGTAATATTCAAATTCCATATTATTTAAAATTAACCATATATTAAAAATAATTTATGTTATTCTATTAACATCATCTAAACCCCTAAAATTATCTAAACCATCCTTTGATACCAACTATAAGGTAATATCCCTAAAACATTACATAATCTTGGGTTTTAGTCAAAAAATTACTTTCTTTCACATTGAGGATCATTTTAGGTTTAGAGTTTTAGAGAATTTGGACATAATAATACATAACATATCATAATTATATAGAGTGGATGCTACTAAAATAGTATCCATTTATTCAAAAATATAAAACTTTTAAAATAAAATATGATTCCTTTGACAAATATTCAAAACATTTAACATGACTTTATTATTTCCCTTACACATTCTTATAACCTGTGAAAAACATTTAAAAACTTGGTATGAGCACAAAAATCATAGTAAGGGGTATAAAAATAAGGGGAGAAACCATTATTAAATGAATACTTATAAACATATGAAATCATTCTCACAAAGACATACTTCTCACCCAATAAGTATCATAAAGTTACTTTGTGAAAACATGATATTTCCATAAAACATAGAAAAAATACATAATACCATAAAATTAAATTGGGGAATTACTTACTTAATATTTTATCCCTAATTTCTACCTTATGATTTTTAATTCTCATGTCTGCCTTATAATGTAACCCTCATGGGTACCTTATGGTGTAACCATTAGAGTTACACTTGGAGTAACCATACAGACAAAATCCAACATAAACACACAAAATGCATTGGAGTGAGATATAGGTCCCATACTTCATTATAAACAATGCAAAATAACCATAACATAATCATAAAATAAGAACACTTTTATAAAAACATCTCTTTTGAATTTTATAAAAAAAAAGAAGTTTAAGAGAGGATTTTAAAAGAAAAGTCCCATACAAACACCATAAAATAGAAGTGATAATTAATATAATAAAATTAATATATGTATAAACTATAAATACACATAATAAAACATAACATAAAAAATAACAATTACACAAATAATCTTAGTATCGCATAATTAAGGAAGTAGGAGGTTAACCCAAAGAATGAAAATTGGGTTAAGAATTCCCTTACCTCGGGTTTGTCTTACTTCAAACTTGTTAAAACCTAATGTATAATGGTTTAAATAGTGTTATTAATATATTAAATAACCATATTAAAATTTATAATTTATTCTATGATATTATCATAACATCTTTCAACCCATTTATTAATAATATTTTGTTATTTTCAATGTTTTGGGTGCATCTATTTCATGGTTTCCATGGTTGGTTTATTATGGATTTTCTTGTCAGAAGGGAGGAAAAAATCCATAATTATAATTAAATTATATTGATGAAATTGAATAATATTACATTATATTATATATCATTTTTGTTATATGGTATGAGGATGAATAATTATACAAATCATTACTGATGATTGTTAGTTTATTTTATTGAATTTTGATCACTTCAAACCACTTTTGATTTATTAATTAATATTATGAATAAACACTGGTTCTAGAACATAATATAACATATAATATATATAATAAAATATTATTTAACCATATTAATGGTTTTATAACCAGCCTTGAAGGTATTAATATAAATTTAAAACACATCGTCCATGATGTCGGTAATTTGACACATCACGGAGGATGTTTTTATTTTTAGAATAAAAGGGAGAAGAGAAGAAGTATGATGATGAATTTTTCCATAAAAATGGTAACATTATAGTGTATATAAAATATTGTATTTTTAATGCCTATTTTATAAATTTAGTTGAATAGATTATAATAAAATAAAAAAAAACTGAAAAAAATAAAAGAAAAAGAAATAGCATTTTTACCTCTTGTTCTCTTCTCCTTGAGATCCTCTTTAAGGCCCTAGGTTTTGTCCTTTTTGTGAGACCAGTACGTCTTGGACGTGGGTAAGAGGATTGGGAAGAATATTGGGTAGAATTTGAACAATTATCAAAGCTTTAAATGTGTTAGGAGAAGTGGGAGGTGAGGAGTAGCGTTTATAGTAGAGGAGGGGAGGTTTTTTTATTATTTTATTTATTATTTTATTATTTTGGCTCAATACTATGAATAGTATGATCATTATCACTAAATATATTAAAATAATCAAGGGAAGTTCAATATTATGGTTCTTACATCATTCATGATGTTAGTATTATTGTATTTATCTTATAATGTATATATACCATAAATTGCCGTATTTTACTATTCACAAAAAAAATTTAAGTATTTCAGAAAAATCTAAAAAATTAACCCCAACCATTTTTCAATGTGTAGAATTCAGAAATGAAATCCATTTTTGGAAAATAATTTTATAATTATAATAAATTTAGTTTTTAATTAAAAAGGTAATTTATTCGAAAAATACCAATTTTAAAATTATAACTAATTTTATAACACTTTGAAATTTTGTATAAAGTCTCATAAAATTATCTTATATGCATAAGAAAAAAAAAATAATTTATGAATCTATTTTATAAAGAAAAAAAATAAATAATTAAATATTTATGACTTACAAAAATACCAACACTTAATTTATCACTCCCAAAACATTTATTTACTTATTCCTTGATATAAATATATAATGATTATACTTATAAGATACATCAATTTTTATTATACTCTCATAGATGAGGTTACTATTCTATTGGCCAAATTACTATTCCTAATGGTCATATAACTATTCCTAAGGTCAAGTTATTATTATATTAGTATAAATTCCTTAATTTATTTAAATATAAATTATTTCATTATAAATTTATAATGAATTTGAATATTTAATTTCAGAATGAAAAAAAATTATTTTATAAGTACCTGGGTTGATATATATATCAGGACAGATATTGATAAGAACAATTTGATATTTCCAAGATTCTTTTTCAGAGAAATCATAGAGAGGGTTCCCCAATTGGGCCTCACCTAATCAAGCTCATTAGCTGCACTGAGTGCCTAGAGGTTCTAAGGTTTGAACTCCAAAAAGAACTGGGCACTAATCTCATTCTAGAATCACATCCTCAAAGATTCCCTAGATTTGTTGTGAATTTTAATATGAACAACGTTGACAATTCTCTACCATATCTTCTCACTCTTCTTCACCTGGTTGATAAGGATACAAAGCATGAAAATAATTTCATACTTATGCTGAAAAAACGGAAAGGGAAAGCAAAGATATTTCAGTTCAATGTTTCTTCACAACATTATAAGAAGAGGAAAATCAAGGGGAATGCAAGGGAACATTATGTTTTCTTTTTCCTGTGTGGAAAGAAGGGCCACTTGAAGAAAAAATTCACCCATCCAAAGAAGTAAGGGGATGCTTCAGGTGCATTTGTTATAGAGTGAAATTTATCTATTTCTAAAAAGTGGGTATTAGATATAGATTTTGATGATCACATATGTATTCAAATACAAGACCAAAGTAGATTCAAAAATATTGAACAGGGGGAGGTAGATATATGGAAAACCAATACAGATAAACCTGTTGTTGTAGCTATCAGGGACTACCACCTTATATTTCCAACTCGAATGATCTTGGTTTTAAAGGGTTTTTATTATGTTCCTTTAGTTATAAAAAACATTATTTTTTGTATCCAGACTAGATACAGATGGATTTATTTTCAAATTTGGGAATAAAAATTGCTTCTTTTATAAAGATATAATTTTTTTAGGGTAACTAACATTTAAATAAAGATCATTATGTGTTAGATTACACAAATCAAGTAATGTAAATCGATAAATAAGTTACCTCACATGAATCATACCACACACAACTTTGTAATTACTAACTAGGTCATGTAAATGAAAAGTGATTGACTAAATTACATCAAGATGGATATTTAAATTATTTTGAAATAAAACCAATTGGTGTATGTTTACAAGGAAAACTGACCAATGCCCTGTTTAGTGGGAAAGGTGAAAGGGCTAAATAGATTCTTGAATTAGTTTATATCGATGTGTGTGGACCATTTCCCATTGATGATATGGATGGGTGCTCATACTTTATAAATTTTACTAATGATTTTTGTAGATATGGATATGTCTACTCAATGAGTTATAAGTCGGATTCTTTTGATAAATTCAAGGAATACAAGAATGAAGTTGAGAATAAGCTTGGTAAGAAGATTAAGAAACTCTGCTTAGAATGTGATGGAGGATATCTACATCAAGACTTCATTGGTTATTTATGGTATTTGGGAATATTATCTCAACTCACACTTCCTTATACACCTCAGTGGAATGGTATAAGAAAAAGGAGGAACCTTACCTTATTGGAAATGGTGAGATCAATGATGAGTCATGTGAGTCTTCTATAATCCTTTTGGGTAAATGTATTAAAAATAAAAACATACATACTAAACTAAGTTCCAACTAAAGTAACAGACGGTATAACATACTAATTATGTAATAGAAAGAAACCCATGTTTCCTTACTTACATGCATGGGGTTGTGAAGAATTTGTTAATGCCTCTTCAAGTAACAAGATTGCATCCCGAGTAAAAAAGGTTTATCTTTATAGGATATCCCAAAGAAACAAAGGGATGGTAACTATACAATCCTTCAGACAAAAAGGCTATGGTTGAAAGACGTCCTACATTTATTAAGGATGATGTTATCTATAAAAGAGATAAGGGGAGCGAGATAGACTTCGATAAAGTTTAGGCTCAAGATACACAAGATTTGGAACAAGAACATATTTCACAGAGCCCCATGGAAGAAGAAATTGTTCCAGAGTCATAATTACTGTGTAGGAGTACTATAGAGGATAGAGAACCATAATGTTATGGATTTCTAGTCATCAAGGATGGTGACTCATTATTAGTTGATAATAATGATTATCTAACCTTCAAGGAAGCGTTAAATGGAACAAATATTGCTAAGTGAAAAGACTCTATGAATTTTGAAATGGATTCCATGTACCAAAACCAAATTCGGATTTTG
Source organism: Viscum album (assembly GCA_963277665.1). Classification (NCBI taxonomy): domain Eukaryota; kingdom Viridiplantae; phylum Streptophyta; class Magnoliopsida; order Santalales; family Viscaceae; genus Viscum; species Viscum album. The sequence goes on along the minus strand of OY728159.1, from coordinate 1,138,478,892 downwards.
GTAGACCCCCCAATATATGTAAAACTTGTTGGTTTCAAATGGTTATTCAAGAAGAAACTAGAAATGGAAGGAAAAATCAGTATCTATAAGGCATGACTGGTTGAAAAGGGGTTTAAACATCATCAAAACATTGACTATGAATAAACATTTTCATCAGTTGCAGTGTTGAAATTCATCATAATTCTACTTTCCATTGATTATTTCCATGATTATGAGATTTAAAAAATGGATTTCAAAATAGACTTCCATAATGGGAGCCTTTAGGAATATTTCTATATCAAAAAACCCGAAGGCTTTGTGACTCCCAAGAATTCCAACAAGGTATTCAAGTTGCAAATATCTATTTATGGGTTAAATAAATCATCTAAGACATGAAATATTCATTTTGATGAGTCTATAATGTAATCCAGTTTCATGAAGAAAAAATGATAGTAATTTTTCTATAAATGGTTTAGTGGGAGTGTAATTATTTTCTTAATAGTATATGTTAATGAATTATTAATCATTGGAAATGAAATAATAGTCTTTTTGTCTCTTAAGTCTTAGTTGAATAAATACTTCTCTATGAAGTACTTGGGTGAGGTAGCATTTATTCTTTTGATCAAGATTCATCACAATAAATCCAAGAGGTTACTCAGCCTATGTAAAATTACATACATAGATAAGATATTGAAAAGATTCAATATGGAACAATCCAATAGGGGATTGTTTCTAGCATCACAAGTCATTCATTTTTTCAGAAAAATGAGTCCTTGGGAACATGAAGAAATAAATAGAATGGCAAGTATTTAATATGATTTAATGTTTTGTTCGGTCATGCATGTTATGCTATATACTTGGCTATATTTTTACTATGCATTAAGTGTAGTAAGAAGATATCAATCTGATCCATGTGACCATCATTGAAGGAAATTCAAGACTATCCTTAAGTATATGAGGCGTACTAAGGATATGTTTCTGATTTATAGAGGATATAAGGAATTAGAACTCAGAGGATATGTAGATTCTAGACTATAAATTGATCATGATGACATGAATTCATATATGGGATATATATTCACTTTGAATAGAGTTCTAGTGGCCTGGAAGAGCTCAAAGAATGCATTGGTTGCATATTATACAGCAGAGTCTGAGTATATTATGGCTTTTGATGCAGATAAAGAAGAAATATGGATATATAACTTCATCTAAGATCTTGATGTGTTAACTTGTAGAAAATATTCTATCACCCTCTATTTTGATAATACTTCATCAATGTCTATTGAAAAAGAGATAAGGTCACATAAATGAATGAATCACATACTTTGGAAGTATCGTCTCTTGAGGTATTTTTCATAGAGAGGTGAAGTTATAGTGAGTAGTACTTCCATGGAAGACAATATAGTGTATCCCTTGGATACGTTGGGTGCATCATGATTAACATTTAATTAATGGATAAGTCAAGGAAGGATTTTTCCCTTCTATCTTTATGGAAGATGATATATTATCCCTTTGATTATAATGGAACTTTCACCCTACATTCCATGTCCATGGTGTAACAACGTGCCTATTTTAGATAGTCAAAGAAAGAAATATCGAGCATATAGGTTGGTGAATTTGATTTGAAACCTATTTAATGACATATTGAGACAAAGGGATTATATTACATGGTGACCATTCATGTGTGGTTGTCATCATTGCAACATTAAGTTATTTATTTTGGGTGCCTTGACACATTTCTATATAGTAATTTTAGACTTTAGGCAATCTCACCTAATGTAAACAAGAAATAATCCTATAGGTTAACACACTAAGTGTTTCCATTGATCTTGATTAAATTATATTTTAGTTTAATTAATGGAATAAATTTCTCGAAGAAGCCTGAGTATCTAGGTAACCCGATAACTGAGCTGACTCTAACATAGCCTGAAGGGCGTTCTTGATCCCCATGAGTTGGTAACTAGCACCTAGAATCATACAATATGAAAGTGGGAATGAATTTTCAACAAAAATCATGGAATAATGATAAAAAATTCAGTATGCATACAAGAAAAAAAATCCACAGGGAGAAGTGTGCTAGAATTCAAACAAGCATAAACAGCCCAAAGTAACACAACAAAGCACCAAAAAATAGGAAGGTAAGAAACCCACATCCCAACTAGCACAACTCTTCAAGCCTAAGGATCAACAACTAATACCACCTCCAAGTGGTGCCTTACCCTTTCTCAAACCTAGAAGAAGATAATTTATAAACACTTGAAGGAACATGTAGAGTGTGATCTAAAATCTGAGTACGGTCTTAGTAAGAATTCCATAATAATATTAAAAAAATTAATTAAGCAAATAAATGTTACAATTTTAAATAAACAGGCATGGAATTTCAAAAGGATATTTCAAAAAAACTCATTCTTTACATTTCAATTGATGGAAATACTTCAAAAAAATGGATTAATAAACATTTTATATAAAATAGTTTATATAAATTCACAAGGAATGTGTAAAACAGTTTATAAACAATAGAATATATATATATAAAAACATTAAAAATGGGTAACATGGTCATTTTCAATAGGTACGATAGTTCAATATTATGGGATCCTCACACACTTATATGATGACAACAGAAATGTTCACACACATCTCTCTGCCACTAGACAAAGAATACTAACTAACATCCCACTGGGGATAAGATCTACTGAGAATTTTATGTTAGAGTTATAAAGTGTTAATTTGTTTCTAGGTCATTATCATCCTATAATGTTTTTCTCTAATAACTCACTAACTACCTAGGATTTCATGTGATCAAAAAATAATCAATAATGGGTAATTTATTTCAAAATTATTCAAAATAAAATAAAACCCATTTTCCCATTATAGTATGCCAATTTCATTATAAAAACCAAAATGGGTTTTTAATAAAACAATACCTTTTTCCAGGATAAAACCACCAGGTTTCTATCAAAATAATTTAATCCATTTTTCTAACATAAAAATTTTAAATCAATATCAAAAATAGATTTCACAATTTAAATTCTACAATTTAATTTCCATAATTTTCCATCAAATTTCACAAATACACCCCAATTCATTGGAATTGGGGGGTTTTCCCAAATATCATTCCAAATTAAATTCAAATTCCCAATTCACAGAAATTGGGTTTTTAATAAACCATTTAAAAGTAATTAAATTTAAAAAAATAAATTAAATTTAAATCAATAAGTTTAGGGTTGAATCAATAGGTCAGTCATAAATGAAACCACCTACCTCGGGATTCCCTAGATCTCAAATCAAAATTCCATAATTGAGAAAATTCGATGAAGAACACTAGAAATAAAGATCCAAGAATCAAAAATAGATTCAATATCTAAAACAAATAGGATTAGATCCTCCAACAACAAAGATATCTCATAAACCCTAGGGAATAGAGAAGGAGAGACTGAGAGAGAAGAAATGGGGATTGAACTCATACTGGGGAAGGATCAAATGGCAATCAAAACACTTTTATTCACTTTGTAAGGGGTTTAGAGGATCTGAAATGGGTCCTTGAGAGTTACAATGACCTGGGGGGATGTAGAATCCTAATTTAGGGCTGAGTGGTGGAATAAATAGGGGTTCGGGAATTTTTAAATTAATTTTTAGATTAATTAAAAGTTGTACACATGGTTTCTTAGGCACTGTCACAGTTAGAAAAATTGTGTGCCCCTAATGGTGGGGTTGTATGGTTTCTACTTGGAGGGAACGTGTTTTTATAAACCTTGTACTAAATGTGAAAACCATCACTATCTGGGTTAGCATGGTTTGCACTAACAGGGCGCACGGTTTTGGAAAAGCGTGCGCCAACCATGTACAACCCAAAATCACTTCAAAATTTCCAAAATTTCACCTAAAGATTCCCAAAACAAAACCCAACCAAATAATGATCAAAATATGGGTTTAAGAGAACCTAAAAATAGTAAAAGTATGTTACAACCTCCCCCCCATAGAAACTTTCTATCACCATAAATCATGTTAAGAAGATTCCATGTCAAGAAGATGTGGCCATTTCTCTCTCATCAATACCTCCCTCTCCCATATCTCATGAGTATTAGAACCATGATGCCATAGCACTTAAACAAAAGGTTTCATCCTCCCAATATGTACCTTGGTTTCATAATCAACTATCCTAACTGGATTCTCAGTTATGGATAAATCATTTCCACATCAAGATCACTCTAGCTCAAAACATGAGATGGATTATAAAGATCTTTTTGGAGCTATGATTCAGGGAACATGTGATATATCAATGTCAAGTTTGGTGGAAGTTATAAATGGTATGTAGATTTTCCCACCTTCTCAACAACCTCAAAAGGTCCAAAAATGAGAACCAATTTTCCCTTGCCTCCAAAGTTGATGACTCAAATAGGGTAAAACATTCAAGGACACCAGGACACCAACTAAAAACTCTAATGGTATACAATGAATATTAGTATAAGAATTATATAGGATCTTTTTTTTCAATATTATATGATGAATTAATAGAATAATTGAAATCATCTATTGAACCAAGATCAGTCTAACCAAGGAACTTTCACCAATCTCTAAGCAACATAATGGAGATTTACAAGGTCATCCAGACAAGGCCTCAAAAGGAACCATCATGATTGTATACCGGTAAATATTGTTATAATAAATATCAACCATCCCCAAATAGTCCTCCCTAGTTCCACCAATGTTAATAATGCTGGTATGAGTCATATCCTCAAGAATCTGTATAGCTCCTTATGTCTCGCCATCCAAATGAGGATAGTATGTCCTTCTCAAACAGACTTGAGATCCCAGGGCCTCCTAGAGGCCTATCCAAAAATGAGAAGTAAACCAAGGATCGCTATCAGAGACTACAGTATATTGAACTCCATAAAAATGAATAATATCTCTCATATAGTGGTTTTCCATCTCCTAAAATTTTGTTGTATCACAAATGGGTATAAAGTGAGACAATTTTCACCTCCCCTGGAAACACAAAGGACTTTCTTCGGCCACGTTACTGTGCTCTGGCCTCATGTTCCACCGCTCCTCTCTAGGTCAGATCTGAAGCAATGGATACACCAAGTCTTTGGGAGATCGGTTTGGTATTCTAGGGTCCTCTCGGCATCTCTTCTCTTCTTATTTTAGGGTTTTATCCCCTGATCCTTTTTAGGGTTTCATCCCCTGGTCCTTTTTAGGGTTTTATCACCATGTTGTGGTGGTTTTTGGCGTTATATTCTACTCTTCTTTTGCTGGTTCAATGATGGTGTTGTTTGGAAGTGTGGAAATGAATTTTGATGGGGTTTGTATTGTGATAAGGATGTCAGCAGAAAAGTTGAAATGACGATAGGATGGCTTCTAAACAGGTTCTTTCTAGATTGGACCTCTTCGACGACTCTTGTTTTTATGGTATGTATTCTTTATAGTGGTTTGTATCATGGTGTTGGTGGGTTTCAATGGATCCCAATTCAGTCAAGATCATAGGAGCTTTTTCATCTTGGGGATGGTGTCAATGGGTGCATCAATGTGACTGTTTATGGAGGTTGTTTCCAAGGTTTGTTCTATTCAGGAAATTCTTCTCATGTGGCTTAAGAGATTGAGAGACATAAGCGGTGACAAGATCACCCTGCATAAGAACGTAGCTCAAACCCAAACCTGATGCATCGCAGAATACCATGTATCCATGACCGACCTCTAGAAGATTCAACATCAGCATAGTAGTCAAAGGGAATTTCATCTCAACAAAACAACTCCAACATTTCTCATCCCATTCAAAATTTACTCCCTTCTGAATTAGAGTAGTCATCTGAGAATCCAACTTTGAGAATTACTTTACACACTGATGATAATACCTAGCAAAACCCAAGAAGATATGAATCTAAAAAACATTTCATGGTTGTTCCCATGTCATAATAGCTTTTACCATATTAGGATCAAATGATATACCATGTTTGGACACCACGTGTCCCAATAACTTCAATTCCCAAATCCAGAAATCACATTTCAAAACCTTGGCATAAAGTCAGTGATTTCTCAACAATTCCATAACTGATCTCAGATGACGCACATGATCCAACTCATAATTATAGTAAATAAGGATGTCATCCACATATACTATCATGAAGTTATTAAGATACTCATGGAAATCATGTTCATCAGATCCATAAATATTGTAAGATAATTGGTTAGACTAAATGTAATGACAAGGTTCTCATAATGGACATACGTTCTATGAAAGGTGGTTTTATGAATGTTAAGATTCTTTTACTCCCAACTGATAGTAACCAGACCAAAGATCAATCTTTGAGAACCAATTCACCCCTTTAAACTATTCAAATAGGTCATCAATTCATGGAATCAAATATTCATTCTTTACTATAACTCAATTGAGTTTCTCATAATCCACACTAAGGTGAAGTGACCCATCAGCTTTCTTGGAAAAGAGAACCGGAGCCTCCCAAGGTGACACACTCAGGTGTATAAATACTTTCTCTACAAGATCATATAATTGAGTCTTCAACTCTTTCCTTTTATTTGGTTCCATGTGGTAAGAAGTAATATATACTGGTTGAGCACCAGAAACTAAATCAATAGAAAAATATACATCCCTTATCGGTGGAAACCTAGAAAATTCATAAGGAAAACATTGGGAAACTTGGTGAAAAATGGAGGGAGGTCACTGCTCAAGGATCCCCACTCCATATCAAAAGAAATGATAGATATCGCTTTCCCCTACTCTCGATAAGAAGGTTCGACTCTACTCGACCTTGGATCCCATTCTCCTTGAAAGATATGACATACACCATCAGGTGTAGTAAATGAGACTCGTTGAAGATAAAAAACAACCTGAGATTTATTATAAATGATCCAATTCATCCTAAATATGACATAAAGTTGTTTTATGTCGAGAAATATAAAATCCAAAGAAATATAAACATCTCATAATGAGAAAACATAGGCAGGACTATAGAGATTGTCACGGCCCAACCCATATAGAGGCTTGAACCACAACTACCCCAAGCCTGCCTCCATAGGCTAGGGATGGAGACTAGCACCGAAGGCATAACTAACTCAGGGAGGCCTTTTCTTAAGTACTTTTATACCTGAAAACAACCAACTCGATGAAAAAATGCAGATGGAAATAAATAAAATATGAAACACTACTATAAATAAACCAAAAGATGCATGGACCACAAAATAGAACAAATTATGGTAGTGAAAAATGAAAAGAAAAGGGAAAAATACACACCCATCTAGAAACATGACCCAACCTGAAAAAACTATAAAAGAGAACAATATGAGAGCCTAGATCCAGTATCCAAAGCTACGACCATCGGATGTGGTCCAAGTAGTCCATATCCCTAAGCTCCTCTGAAGTCTTGATTGACCTATCTTTCATCTTTAAAATAAACAACATGCATCGGGTAAAGCCCTTGTAGGGGTGAGTATATACATACCCAGTAGAATGCACCAAAAAAGTGAAGGGGGAGTAATAGATACAACTAAATAGAAAATAAACAGATAGAACAAGGTACATTAAAAGAGTAAAGATCAACCCCACAAGAGAGTGAAAGTAAACTCATCCAAACATAAGGAGGTCAAAACATTGAGAAAATGAACTTCTTGTCAAGTCTTCACTACCTATAGTAGGAGAGTAGAATCATCCAATCATGAGAATCTAGACACGGAGAGCATGTGTCATACCATGTGTGTCTTCACCTCTCCTAAAATGAGAGTAACCAGAACCCAAGGAGTGGGTACCGAAATAGGATATATATATATATATATATATATATATGCTTAGTCAAAGAAGCCCAAATGAGAGAGTAAGGGGATATCCATCTAACAGATTGGACTAAGAAGAAGAGGTGTCAACAGTTCCATGTTAAATTCCATCTTCAATGCCCAACACCTCATGCATCTGCCCAGGACACACAAGTCAAAGGGACTCAATCACCACATTATGATATTATCCGATTTGGGAGGAACTGACTCACCCTCAAGGTTTTAGGTCGTGTTACAAGAATGTTTCTTGATGGAGAAAGTATCCTTATTCCTTGTGAGTCCAAAGGTACATTAAACCACACCTCATCACGGTTTCACATAGTTGAGGAGTCACTGGTTTTAGGAAAGGATATCATGTCCTGGTACATCAGGAGGGTCCTATTCTGGTAATCACCAAGGAACACTACTACCCAGCCAAGTTGGAGAGTACCACTCGGGAAGTTTATCATGGAATGCCACTACCCATCCCTATCGGAGGGTAATCCCGATGAGTCATTAAGAAAACACCACTTCCTAGTCCAACTATAGGGTTACACCTAAAATATGTCATCAGGGAATGAAACTTCCCAGACCCACTGGAGGGTAAGCCCGGATCATCAAGGAACTCCACTGCCCGACCCTATTGGAAGGTAAATCGAAAATATTGTTGGGGAATGCCACTACCCAGTCCTATTGGAGGGTAATCCCAAAACTATTATCGATGAATGTCACTACCCAGCCCAGTTGGAGGGTATTCCCAATACTACTCTAGTGGTTCTGTATGATTGTTTCCATCATTGGGTGTTGCCTCAGCATTAACCAAACATGTAACATTCACATAATATCTCAAAATATGCTTCGTAGGGCACCATCATGTTCTACATAGAAAAAAAATCAATATAGTCATCTTGAGGTCTAAAATATGATTCCAAATTAAGTATATATAGAGGTTTAAAGGTTACTCGAAAGAGATCAAGTAGCACACAGCGTGTGAGGGGACCCACACAGAATGTGGCCTCTCCTCTCTGCCTATCCGTGTCTCTGGATAGTACACGGGTCCCATCTGTGTAGGGGTACATTCTATGTAGGAGGACTACACAGTGTGTCCCACCTATATGGGGATCAGTCCACGTCTCATGGTCATGTTCGTGTACTTTGGTACATGGCATGTAAGTCCACATGGGATACTTCTAGTGTGTCCAAACCATGTCTGTGTACTTCTACACAGAATCCCCATCTATGTGACCCATCACATGGGATGTCTAGTCGAGGAGGGTTTATATGGTGTGTAAGTCAAGACTACACATCATGTCATCCTTAACTTTTCCCAAACCCTAGTGTTGCTGTTGAGGGAGGCTACAGGCCATGTGTTCTTCATTGAACATGGCGTGTAGTCGGGATTTCGATAGAGAACTCAGATTTTCTAGATCTGAGTCTATTCTTTGAATCTAGTTAGGTCACCATAGATCCCACCTTGATTCCTCCAGAATCTCATGGATCTGACTGAGATTCATGTTCGTCGGCCATCGTTCACCATAAATCGACCATCGTTCATCATGGGGGTTCGTCCAAACATTCTTCATGTCACCACACATCTAAGTCTCAATGATCTAGTGTAAAACCATTGGATTCATCATCCATTCATCAAGAATATCCCAGATCTATGATTCTCTTGAATAACTATCATAGTTTCGTCAATACTCTATGAATATGTGCACCGATCAAGCTTGGGTCACCTGGAAACTATTGGGCCAGGAACCAGGGGTTCCAACGGGGAAGAATTAAAATAACAGGGAAAGAAAATCACAAAAAAAAGGTTTTATGATATTTTTCCAATCATTATTGGCCAACCAATCAAGAACAAACAAATTAGATCAAAAAATAACTGATACATAATGAGCTTCAATACTTAGGCTCATGAAAAGGTTTGCAATAGGGGTGTAGATCAAAGAATAAAATTTTATCTGCTTAAACATTTAATCAATGGGTAAAAATACCAATTGATGATCCCTAACTAGATTAGATTGATCTTCATTAATGAAGATCATGCTTTCTAAGATCTGTTTCATTTTTTAATCTTCAAATCACCTCGATCCAAATTTTAATCATTCATTGAGGGAATTCTCTAGAGGAAGGAGGTTCTCTCACTGAAGAATTTAAAAAATAATAAGACTAACCCTATAAAATATGTCATAATATGGAATTTATATACATATGACCAAAGTTAAATGAATTAAATTTATTAATTAATTCACTTAAACGTGCTGCCAATGAGCGAGGGGTCTGAAGATCCTGTACGGACTCATTTTATGTTGCACCTATGGTAAACACCACAACCTGAACCCAACTGTTCTCTCGTATTTCTGATCTCATCAGATGTTTCATATTTATACCATTTTCTTTAATTAACTGCAAGGGAATAATAAAAAATATTTTTAATATTTTTATAAAATTAATTCCAAGTACATCATGCCTCATATTTTCACACCGTCTTAGAGCTTAGCTTTGGAATTATATTTAGAAATATTTCAAAGTCTTACAAGACAAAAACTGGGTCTCTATGTCATTCCATCCTTTAAGATTTTTATCGCAAAAAAATAAAAACTAAGAAAACAAATCAGGGTACTAAACACGCATCTGGCTCTCCTAATCCTAAGAACTCTCCAACACATTTCTGTGCTACCACAAAACAATAACCAAAGGGATGATCCATCCACATAAGGTCTACTCTTTTCGATCCTCAATCTTCACCAGGTGCTATGAAAAGGTGGATTTTTCTTCAATATCTAGCTCGCCCCAAATGATGATGTTCATAGGATCGTTCTTATATCTCCTCAATTGCAACACATGGAAGATTTCATTCATCCTCTCTAGCTATGGGGGTAAGGCATGGTGATAGAAAACCTCTCCAACCCTTTGTATGATCTCTAAAGTCCCAATGAACGATAGGGATAGCTTTCTTCCCTGGATAAACCTTTGTATTCCTCATCATGGGGAGACTCTAAAGAAGATGTAGTCTCCCTACTCAAACTCCAAGGTCCTATGATAGCGATCTTCAGAGGATTTTTGTCTACTCTAGGCCATCTTTATCTATTCATGGATGACATGCACTTTCTCTATTGTTTCCTGCACCAACTATGGGCCCATAAGAGATGACTGCCAATATCCATCCAGCATAAGGTTGAGCTATGGGGTCTCTCTTATAGGGATTAAAAAGGTTCCATTCCAATGGTAGAGTGGTAACTGTTGTTGTATGAAAACTCTACCAAACGCATATGATCCCCCCAGCTTCAACCAAAATCCAACACGCAAGCCCTCAACATATCCTCTATCACCTAGATAGTGTGCTCAGTATATACATCATTTTGGGGGTGAATGGATATACTCATCTGCAACTGGGTCCCGAATTCCTCCTAAAATCCTCTCTATAATCATGATGTAAACCATGCATCACAGTCGAATACAATCGTCAAGGGTACCCCATGAAGGAAGACGATCTTCTGTACATACAACTGCCTCAACCTCTCCACCAAACTCTGCTCCCTAATATCAAGGAAGTGCACTGACTTCGTGAGTTGGTCTACTACCACACAGATAGCTTCATGTCCCTTCACCGTGTGTGTAATTCCTATGACAAAGTCAATGGTTATTTCATCCCATTTCCACTCTGGAATCTCAAAAACTTGCAAAAAACTCTCCGAAACCTAGATCTCAGCCTTCGCCTACTGAAAGGTGAGGCATCATGAGACAAACTCATCTATTTTATGTCTCATTTCTGACCAAAAAAACTACCAATAAATATCCCTATACATATTTACCACATTGATATGTAGAGATAAGGGGGAAGTGTGGAACTCCCATATCACCTCCTCCTACATCGTGATTGGAACCACTTTTTTCCCTTGGAAAAAGATCTCATGATTCCCTCCTTCAAAATATCCATCTGGTGCATCATATGTGGATATATAATCATGAAAAACTTCACAGTTGATGTCTCCTAGTTGGTACTCTTTCACATGCTCAAGGATGAAATGAACCAACACCATCGACTGCAAAAAGACAGTACTCTTCTGCTCTACCAGGGTCAGCTGTATGGAAGATAACTTCTTGGAAGATTCATGTACTAGACGAGCCTGAGGCTTCCTATTAAAGTAATATGATAAAAAATTCCATTTCCTAGAGTATATACTATCTCAAAGTCATATTCCTATAGTAAATACAACCAATTTCGATGGCTAAGGTTCAAGTATCACTGAGTTAAGATGTACCTGAGACTCTGATGGTTTGAATAAACCATAAAGTTCTCTCCCAAAAGGTAGTGTCTCCACATCATCAAGAAGAATACCACCACTACTAGCTCTAGGTAACAAGTCTCATAGTTTTTTACATGAGGTCTCAACTACCTCGACCTGTATGCGATGAATGCCGGTCATTTAATCAATACACAAATGATCCTAGCTCCTGAGGAATCGCAATACACTGCGAACTCAATGCCTTCCTCTAGTAGTCTCAAAACTGGAGTGTTTGTCAACCTCTACCTCAACTCCTCAAAGGACTTCGAGAATTTCTCAAACCAGGTAAACAATTTTCCCTTCAATGTCAAAGAAGTCAAAGGGGATACAATCAAGGAGAATTTTTCCTCAAATCTCCTATAACACCCCTCCAAACCAAGAAAGCTTCACACCTCTGACACATTCTTAGGTGGATCCCAAGTAAGAACAGACTTTATCTTCATTGGATTCATGGATAAACCTTTTCAAGAAATGACATGCCCTAAAATTGAACCTCCTATATCTAGAACTATAATTTCAATATCTTTCCATAAAGATAGTGCTCTCGAAGTAAATCAAGGACCTTCCTCAAGTGATCTGCATGCTCTTCCTCTATTGTAGAATAAATGAGTATGTCATTGGGGAGACAACAACAAGATGGTATAAGTATGGCTGGAATACCGCATTCATCAAATCCATAAAAACGGTGGGGGAATTCGTCACACCAAAGGGAATCACTAAAAACTCATAGTTTCTTTAGTGATATTGGAAATCCAACTTTGGAATATTAGCCTCGCGAACCCTCAACTGGTGGTAGATAGACCTACGATTGATCTTGGAGAACCATATCTCACCTCAAAACTGATCAAAGATGTCGTTAATCTTCAGTAAGGGGTGATTTTTATTTATCATAGCCTAGTTCAGGCGATGATAATCTATGTAAAGTCATAAGCTCCCATCTTATTTCTTTATAAACAGAACTAGAGCTACCCATGGGGACACACTGGGTCTAATGAAACCTTTCTCAAAAAGTTCCTCCAACTATAATCATATCTACAAAATCTTGGTGGGTTCCATTTGATATGTTGTATAAGATATTGGGGCAGTCCCTAGTTGCAAGTCAATGAAATACTCCATCTCCCACCTTGGAGGTAGTCCAAAAACATCTTCAGGGAAGACATCTATATAATCCTCCAAAACTAAAGGAATTTGAATGCCCGAAGAGTTAACTTCACCAAGGTTCGCACTAGCTAGATGATAGGTAATAGTTTGTAACCTATTTTCTATAGCACCAATTTGTCCTACTATGAGGTCTCTCTCACCAAAAAAGAAGAACCTCTTCCCATCAATGCGTAGGCATCTGACTAGTCTTCGGTGAAAGTTGGTTTTGGATCGAACCAAGTAAATTAAATACATGACCAAGATGATGTCATAGGGTTCTGTTGTGATGACCAAAAGTTCCCATGTGAACCTCTCTCCTCTAACTGATAGCTTGCACTACCAAAAGATAAAAGACACAGAAGAAGTTTTCCCTGTAGGAACCTCAAGAAAAATCTGATGTGATAGTGTCTCTACTGGGGTCTCTAGATATCACACTAGGAGTCAAGATATAAAATAATGATCAGAACCTATGTCTACTAATACTGATGTAAGAGTATAATAAACACAAATCATGCCTCGAATCATCATGTGCGCTATAGGATCATAAACATCCAAAGATTGTAGTTGTCTACAGTCCCGGCCTCCATATCCCTAAGAGAAACATGGGCCACCAAGTGGTGGTTTTGGGAGGACCTCATAGTATCGTCCCCCACCTGTAGCTCCTCCTACTCCTCTTCCAACTCTGCCCCCCTAGGGACCACCCTATCCCCACCTGGGAGGTCCCTGATCACAGTGATGCCTCTGTCGTGGTAGTCCATCTGCTATCCTCTGGGGACGCTTAGTGAATCTGGTTGGGTCATCCCATGCCATGTGACCTCTACCTTAACAATAATAGCACCGGCCCTCCCTGGCCTTCCTTAGAACTCTATACTACCCCTTCATTGTACGGCCATGTCCCTGATCCTGGTCATAAAAGGGTCTCTTGTTCTGAGATATCTAGCACCTGCCTACTATTGTAGATGACTCAGCCCTATAACACCCACTACCAAGTCCATCTATCTGGAATCCCTCTTTCAGAAATATATCTATCAAAAGTGCCCACTCCAGTACCCCATCATAGGTGGGGATGCACAAGGGAACTTTTCTGTCTCAGATCTCTCTATGGAGTCCCTAGTAAAACTTTTATTCTTGTAAGTATCCATATCTAATCATGTCGAGAGAGTAGTTTATAAGGTTTGTAAACCTAGCCGTGTACTCTTCCACTAAAATCCCACCCTACTGATGATCTAGAAGCTCCTTAATTTGAATGGATCATAGGTAGGAGGGGTAGTACTTCTCATGAAACAGCTACTGGAAGTTATCCCATGAGAGTGCCAACTCATCATGCATCTGGTTAACTAGGCTCCACCAACACCCAACTTCTCCATGGAAAAGACTAGATACCAAAGACACCATCTGATCTTTTGGGTTCCAAACAAGCTTAAAGATATGAACCACCAACTCTAGCCAATCCTATTCCACCTGGGGATCTGGCTCGTTGTCGAACATTAGCGGTCGCTGATGCTGGAACTCATATATTGTGCTCAGTCAGTGCACATCCTCAGCCTATTTTACTAGTAATATATGATTCTCAATGGGTGGAGGTATTTCTACTTACAAAACCTGAAGGAAGGGGATTTTAGGATGGACCCTAAACTGAATCCTTGTCGCTCATAGGGTCATCATCACAAACCAAAGCTGGTATCTTGGCTAGCTGGCGTTGTGGAGGAATCCTAAAAATTATTAAGTAGTATCATAGGCATATGATCATATATATATATATATATATATATATTTATAACAACAATGGGGATCTTAATCAAGAAGGAAATTCAAGAATCAATCATATATGATGCATATACCATTGTTCCCTGCAAAAAAAATGTCTCAGCGTGCTGAGTAGACAAGTAGATAATCAGGGTCTTGGTGAATGGATATGTTGGATTCCTGCACCATCACTAGACTCCCTAGCATGAGTGTCGTGCTTGAGACACTTCGACACTATTTCCCTAAACCCGACCAATCCTTTTTAGGAAACATCTGAACAATGTCCCATGGAACGAACCACCTCTGATACCAATCTGACATGACTCGACCCATACAAAGGCACAAACTACAACTACCCCAATCCTGCCTCCATAGGCTAAGAGTGGTGACTAGCACCAAAGGCATAACTAACTCAAGGAGTCATTTGCCTAAGTATCTGTACACACGCATGCATCCAACTCGGTGCAAAAGTGCAGAGAGAAAGAAATAAAAGATGCAACACTACTATAAATAAACCAAATATGCATGGACCACTAAATAGAACAAAGTATGGTAGTGAAAACTAAAAAGAAAAGGGAAAATACACACCCATCCAGAAATGTGTCCCAACCTGAAAAAACTAGAAAAGAGAAAAATCTGAGAGCCTAGCTCCTATATCTCAAGCTACGACCACCGTACGCAATCCAAGCAGTTTGTATCCCTAAGCTCCTATGAAGTCAGGATCAACTTATCTTCCATCTTCAAAATACATGACACATGTTGGTAAAAGACCGTGCAAGGGTGAGTATATACATACCCATTAGAACACCCTAAAAACGTGAAGGGGTAGTAAGAGATAAAACTAAAGAGGAAAACAATATATGGAACAAGGTATGGTAAAAGAGTACAGCTCAACCCAACAAGAGAGTGAAAGTAAACTCATCCAAACACAACAATCTCGAAATGGTGAGAAAATTAACTTCTCATCGATTCTTAGCTACCTATAGTAGGAGAGTAGACTCGTCCAACCAAGATAATCTAGAAACGAAAATCACATGGAATACCTCGCACATCTCTTCCTCTCCTAGAAGGAGGGTAACCAAAACCCCAAGGAGTGGGTAATGATATAGAATATATATATATATATATGCACAGTAAAAGAATCCCAAACAAGAGAGTAAGGGGATCTACATCTCACAACTCATCCCAAGAAGAAGAGTCGCCAACAGTTCCATGGTAAAGTTCATCAATGATGCCCAGCACCTCATGCATCTTCCCAGGACACACAAGTCAAAGGGAATCAATCACCACACATTGATACTATTTTCTTTGGATGAAACTAACTTGACATCACTTTTTTTGGCCATGTTACATGAATGTGTCTTGGTGGGGAAAGTGTCCCTTTTCCTCATGAATCCAAAGGTACGTCAATGTTGTATAGTTGAGGAGTCACCAGTTTTAGGAAATGATATCATGCCCTGATACATCAGGAGGGTCCTGCTCTGGTACTCACCGAGGAACGTCATTACCCAACCCAGCTGGAGGGTACCACTCAGTAAGGTCATCAAGGAACTCCACTACCCAGTCCTACTAGAGGGTAAGCTCAGTGATTCATTAAGGAAATTACAATGCCCATCCAGGTTGGAGGGTTATTCATGGAATATATCATTGGGGAATGCCACTACCGATCCCCACTAGAGGGTAATCCCATAATGTTGAGGAACTACACTACCCAGTCCTATTGGAGGGTAACTCAGAAATATCATTGGGGAATTCCACTACCCATTCCTATTGGAGGGTAATCTCAGAACTTCCATCAAGAAAAACCACTACCCATCCCAGCTGGGGGGTAAGCTCGGTACTACTCTGGTGGTTCTGTATGGTTTTTTTCATCATCAGTTGTCGCCTCATCATGTTATAAACCCGGAACATTCACATCGTATCTCAAAAGTCACTTCTAAGAGAACCAAAACATTCTATGTGGGAAAAAATAAGGATAAGAATCTCATGGGCTAAAATCTAAGTCCAAACTAAGGAGATATGAATATTTGAAGGTTACTCAAAATAGATCAAGTAGAACACAGTGTGTGAGGGGGGCCACATGGTGTTTATTCCCTCCTTGCTACCTGGTCCTGTCACTGGTTAGTACATGGGTCCCATCCATGTAGGAGTACATGCCGTGTAAGTGGACTACATAGTTTTTCCCACCTATCTGGGGACCGGGCCATGTCTCCTGGAAATGTCTGTGTACTTTGGTATATAGTGTGTGGGTCCACCCAAGATGTTGCACGTGTGGCCAACCCATGTCTATGTACTTATACACAGAATCCCCATCCATGTGACCTATCACCTGGGATGTCCAACTAGGGAAGGTGTACATGGAATGTAATTCAATACTACCCACTGTGTCATCCTTAACTTTTTCTAAAACCTAATTTCAACGCTGATGGAGGCTACATGTCATGTGTTCTTTATTGAACATCGCGTGTAGTCCAGATTTCGAAAGAAAACTCAAAGTTTCCATATCTGAGTTCATGCTTTGAATTTGGTCCCACCGTAGTTGATATCACCTCGATTCCTCCTGAATCTCATGGATCTGAATGAGATTCACACTCTTCTACTGTCGTTCACTTGAAATTAGCCATAATTCATCACGGAGATTTGGCTGAATGTTCCTCATGTATCTACACCTCTTAGTCTCAATGATACGGTGTAAAACCTTGGGATTCATCATCCATTTATTACAATGATCCCATATTTTCGTTCTTCTCAAAGAACCAGCGTCATTTCGTCGATCCACCACGAATCTACGTACCCGATCGAGCTCGGGTCACTTGGAAACTATCGATCTAGGAATAGCATGGTTCCAACAGTGAAGAACGTGAAGAAAGGGGAAAGAAAATAATAGAAACAAAGGTTTATAGATCACTAGCCAAGTGTTCTTGGTCAACCAATCAATAATGGGAAATTCATATTAGAAAACAACTGATAGAAAATGAGTATCAATACTTAGGCTCAAGAAAAGGTTTATAATAGGGGAACAGATCAAAGAATAACATTTGATCTTCTCAAACAATTAATCAAAGGGTGAAAATGATAATTGATGAGCCCTACCTGGATTGGATCAATCATCATTGATGAAGAACTTTTTCACCAAGATCTGTTGCCTTCATTGCACTTCAAATCACCTTGATCCAAATTTTTGTCATTTGTCGAGGGAATTCTTCAGAGGAAGTAGGTTCTCTCGCCAAATAATTCAAAAAATAATGATAATATCCCTAGAAAATATTTCATAACAAGGAATTTATAGACATTTGGTTAAGGTTAAATGAATTAATTTAATTAAATTAATTAATTCACTTAAATTCCCTACAAAAGAGAAAGGGGTACAAACGTCCAACACCGACTCATTTTATAACGTGAATAGGGTAAACACCATGTTCTGAACCCGACCATGGTCTCAGATTTCCAATATGATCAACCATTTGATAGTTATCTTATTTCCTTTAATTAACCATGCACGTGCAATAAAAAATATATTTAATATTTTTATAAAATTATTTTGGGCACATCGGTCCTCAAATTAACATGTCGTCTCAGTGCCTAGCTCTAGAAGTATATTAAGAAATATTTCAAAATCTTATAAGGAAAAAATAGGGTCTCTATAGAGACCCTTCTCTCTCTTTATTCTGAGGGGTTTAGTAATATCCATCACATAAGAAAAAATATCCATAGAGAGATTTATAATATTCACAATACAGGTTAAAATAAATGAATAAGATACACTAGTATTAAATAAAGAAATCACTAATAACAAATCTATAGTGACGGTACCTATAAAAGTTGTCGGACCCATATTTTCTTCCTCTAGATACTCTTCATATGCATGAAGAAGCTTTGATCCAGATGCTTGTGGCTAGAACCCCTTTTCTCCTGAAGCATCTGATTGAACTATAGTTTTAGTAGGATTTAATGATCATGTTCCACTATGTGGAGTGGAATAAACTTGGAATAAATTCTATAAGTTACTTGAGCATCCGTAGGAGACAAAGATCTTGGTTGCCTTAGTGAAAACCCTCTTCTAATGTCTTGGCTTTCCAAACTAGTAAAAAATCAAAGGGTCTCTACCAGACACTCTAGGAGGTTTATAAAAACCTTGATATTGAGAATCACCATAAGAATCATCATGGTTCCTCTTTTCTTTAGAGTAATTCACACTACTACTAAGAGAAAAAGAAACACTTGTCAACCCTGACTAGCTAGCAGGTCCATTTCGATTGTTAGTGCTCTATCCAGAACCTTAGCATAATAAGGCAGATTCAATAAGAAAACTTGAGAATGAATTCCGATTAGAGACCAATATTGAACCATCAAGTATTCATCTTCTCATTAAATACAATCTCAAGTGCAAAGTGAAATAGCTCAGTAAAATGGTTTGCATGTTCTTTCATAGTCTTTTCAACCTGGTCAAGTTTGAAAAAATCAAAATCCAATTCTAAAACCATCAAATCTATATAGAACTAGTCAGTTAAAATATCTTTTAAGTCTTTCCACTCTAATCCATCATGCTTCTTCGCCATCACCATCGTGTCCCACCATCTTCTTCTCGGTCCTTCAATCATGAAGGTGTCACATTTGACCTTTGATTTCATCAAGTGTCTCCAAGAACTCAAACAAATGCTCGATTCTTATCAACCATTCCTTATCTTCTTGAGGTTTATTGAAGACTTTGAACACTGGTGTATTTTGGTAAAGGAACTCCAAAAAATGATTTTAAAGTTCATCCCTCTGAGGTTCCATGGTTGTAACTTGAATGGGTATGGGTGCAGGTGATTTTCCCAAATCTTGGAAGGTACAAACAATAAATTCAACCAAATTTTGGTACATGATAGGATTTTATCATTGAGGTTCATCAGCAGCTTCCTCCATAATCTGATTCACATATCTTCTTGTAGGAATTATTCTAGAAGACAACATTTAATACATTGATTAACACTCAAATAGAGAAATTGGGGAAATTAATCCCAACAAATAAATAACAATATTTGGATTTCAATTTATCCAAATAAAAAGTAAGGGATATGACTAGAAATAATCCTCAAGATGTCATTCCCAAACCACCCCTAGTAACTTAAGGCTCATTGAGGTGATAGATGCCCAAGCACTCAATCATAACTACCTCCTAAGTCCCGATAATATTACACAACTTCATATTGATATTAAGGCAAGATGAAAAACCTGTAATTGTGATACCACTTTTTCATGAACCATCTCGGGTACCCTGGTAACTCGATAACCAATCTGGGTATGACATAGCCCGAAGGGCGTTCCTAATCCCCATGGTTTGGCGACTAGCACCAAGAATATTACAATATGAATGTGGGAATGGATTTTCCACAAACACAATGGAAGAAAGATAAACAAATCAGTGTGCATACAAGAAAAATTCCATAGGGAGAAGTGTACCATAAGTCAAATAGGCATAAGCATCCCAAAGTACCATAGCAAAGAACTAGAAAATAGAAGGGTAAATAACCCACATCCAAATGGACACAACATTTCAATCCCAAGGATAAATATCTATTACAACCTATAAGTAGTGCATTACCCTTGTGCAAACCTAGAAGAATATAATATACAAACACCCAAAGGAATAAGTTGGGTGTGAGATAAAATACCAGTAGGGTCTCACCCAGGATTCCATGATAAGATTCCAACATTTAATTAACCAAATAAAGATTTAAATTTTAAATAAACAGGCATGTAATTTCAAAAAAATATTTCAAAAAAATCATGCTTTACATTTCAATTGATGGAAATACATTAAAAAAGGATTAATAAACATTTTATATAAAAACATTCATATAAATTCACAAGATATGTGTAAAAATTTTACAAACAATGAAATATATATCAAAATAATCAAAATCAAGAAACATGGTCATCTTCCAATAGGTATGATAGTTACAGGTTATGGGATCCTCATACACTCTAATAAATGAATAATGATCAGTGATTCTATCAGGAATTCCAAATATTTGGTTGGTAAAACTAGGTTATATGGTGTGTAGCCAGAGTACATGTCATGTAACAATGCACATTGTCCCTGGATGTACCAAGCAGTTAATTACACATTATGCATTTATTGCACACCGCGTGTTGATTGGGCCAACATGGAACACGAAAAGTAGATACATGGCTTGTAGCTAGCATGTACGTGTCATGTAGTTTGGCTGAGTAAATATGCCAAATCCCCATACATCTGACTCAGATACATGACAACTGAGGTACATGACATGTAGCTAGTTTTTACATGTCGTGTTATATCCAATTAAAAGACAAAATTAAAAATTATATTAAATTGAAAACTGTGGAATTAAAACCTTATTTTATTGAATGGAACACTAATGTGTGTTTGAAAATTTAATAATGGTTTTAAAAAATATTAATTGTCAATTAATTTATTGTAATTAAAATGTCCTTACTGTTTCTATTATTTATTTGGTAGGAATTCCAAAAATTTTGGGTAACTCCAATTATGTTTAGATGGTAATTAAGATGAAAGGGAATTAATTAATTAATTTATTAATTAGTTAATGAAAGTGAATTGATTTTAATAATAAAGAATGAATGAAGAAATGAATACTAGCTAGTTACTTTTGTGTATTTGTTGCATGTATAATAGATCATGAGATTGAACAAGACCTGTGTATGTGTTGGAGTTTATTTAATTTAATTTATTGAATGAGTTTTCAATTATTTAATATTAAATTAAATGACGGAATGGTTTTCATCCCTCCCTCCATTATTATATAGGACCTTCATTTCCAAGGATATTTATACAATCCCCTTTAACCAATCCTTTGGTTCCCCTCACATACATGTGAGTAATAAATACCTGTAATTAATGGAGTATCCCAAGGTACATTGTGGTAGTTCAAGATGAAACCATGATGATTCCAATTGAGTGATACACATATATATAGGTGGAATGATGTAACTCATTCCAAGACTGAAAGATGGAGTTATTCCCCGAGATCGTAGTTTAATTTAATGTCTACTCATTAAATAATATGTTATATAAGCTCATGAAAAGGTAAAATACTTAATTTATTTATTTCTATTTATGCATTATTTATTTTATTTATGAAATAGTGTGTCACGAACCAACCCGGGTCGACCCTGAACTGGTCACCCGAGTCATCCCGCAACAAGGCCCGAAGGGCGTTCCCGATCACCCCAGGTTGGAAACTAGTTTCAGGCATCAAAATTAAATAGTTGGGAACAATTTGGTCCATAAACAAAGATAGATAAATAATCATAAACTGAACAAATAGATAAATAAAATAAAATAAACCGAAAAAACTGGAAGATGAAAAAGGAATAAACGACGAAAGGAGACATACCTCAAGTGACCCCATGGGTCACCACAGAATATAAACTACACTCACTCCAAGAGAAATCCAAAACTAGAGGAACTTGAAACTAAAAAGTAAAGCAGGCTTGAGCACCGAGATGCACAGAAGAAAATCCAAGATACAACAACACCCTATGCCCTTTCCATTTATAAGAAATCCAACACATGCTAGTTTAAAAATAGGACATAATAACATAATTTTTTTCATTATTTTCAAATTCAAGTAACAAGTTTTCATTTTCAATTAAATCATTTCTCTCCCACTGCATTTTCAAAATATGTTCCAAGAATTCATTAACATTTCAAAATGAAAGGAAACCAATTTAGATTAAAATATGGTTTTCGCAAATAAGACATCAAGTATGAAATGACTGAAATAGAAATCACATCACAAGCACCATGGGAAATCCCTAAGTATCTAGTGTTAGTTAGGGACATAGGATACTTTTACCTCAGTGAAACTTGGCATAAGAACCACAAAAATCAATGTTCTCATGCACGAGAAACTAGTAGGGAACACACCCAAAACCTAATGGTCTCCAGTAATCACAAATGTTTAGTTAGTATTGTAGAGTCAATCATACAGCATGAAACTAGGATTAATCACTTACATATCATCTAGTGTACTATTACTTGTCTTCCCACCTAGATGCCCAGGTTTCCTATTGTGCTCCATTTCAAGTGGTGGTGAGTTTCTATTAAACAAACATATATGTACTTATAATTTTCTTTACTTAAAAACACATCCAACATCTCACCACCAATCTCCCTCCTTGAGCGCATCCGCCCTTTTTCTATCACACAATAATGCACAAGCCTCTTTAATATGCACATATCACAAATCACACATTCAACACACACATCATTTTCTAAAACAAGGGGGTCTGCCTCAAGAAAGGTTTTTCTTTTTCATAAACCATTTTAAAGGTTCCAAATGGGATTAATTACATATAGGGAACACTTTTTATAACTAACTAGATGAAAGTCCAAATACCTTTTGAAATACTCATTACCAATTCAAAACCACTTAGGAAATAATTTTTCAAGCAAATTCATTTAAGACCAATGGGTGTTAGAAATACATTTAAATTTCCAAAACAAAGGCATAATAATTTCTAGAAACTGCAACTAGATTTCATAGAATGTGTATATATCATAAATGTAGAATATATTTTTAAAACAAGCAAGGAATTATGGAATTAAAATTAAAGGAATAGGCATAGGGGACCTACCTCAGGTTGGAACCAAACCAAACTTTAGGCTCTTGGTGCTTTCTAACTAGAAGTTTATGCTCCCCCACTGGGCATATGCACTTTCACATACATATAAGGATACATATCCCCTATTCACACACCAGCATGGCCATGAACATGTGAAAGGGGATCCTTACATATATTCTTATATGCATATACTAGTCTCCACTCACCTACGTATGCATTTTCATATATATACATGGGCACACCTCGCCCCATACATGTATATTCACTACCATGGATGACTATACATGTAACGGGAAAACCCATAGATATATATATATATATATACCTATAAACACACAGGTAATTCACCTTAGACTCAGCGACTCCAAACCATGAAGCAGGGGCCATGAACTACACATACAATTTAATAAAACAATTAAAAACTTGAAAAATATATAAAACATTTCAAAATAATTCATCAAGGGTTTTCACCAATAAAACTCTCAATATCAAGTAGAAAAATACACTTTAAAACTAAACGTACAGAAAAGGGAAATTAGACATACTTTCCATCTTTTAAAAGAATTTACAATACATACTGATAAATGAACAATAATGCTAACATGATAAAAGTGGTACATTTCCCATCAAAAATCCTTTTTCAACACACACACACCAAACAGTACCCAACATGCTCTTGCACACTTTTTTTAACTCAATAAACCATTTATCTTTTTCAAAAAACAATTTCAAGAAGTAAAACAAGACTTTTCATGAAAAATCCATTTAAAATTGCTATTTTAAGGCTAAACTCCCAACAATACCATAGAAAACCAGATTTATAATCCCTAAAAACATTTAATAAATCAATTCCAGAAGTCATAAAACAACCATGAATGATGCAACATGGGATACAGATGAAAAACACCCAATTTCATGTCAAAATTCAACTTTAAGATTTTAACACTTCATCAATTATACCAAAAACGGATTTCACACCACAAAAATAATATAATAAATCCATTGAGTAGTTTTTAAAGCATTAAAAAATGACGCAACAAATGTTTTCACTAAAAATAAACCTAGTTTAATTTAAAACTCTGCTTTAGAACCATCCACACAACATGGATGCATTAAAACACGATTTGCACCACTAATATCATTCAGTAAAACATTTAACAATTTATAAAAACAGACCAAAGAAGAACTACATGGACTTACGTCAAAAACACACCCAAATTCCCTTTTTAAATCAAATGCACACTAACACCATACAAAAATATAATATTCATCCCTTGCATGATCTAATAAACCAAACACACAAGTCATAAAACAAAACCAAGTGTTACCAAAAGGATTTATATACAAACCAAACCCTGTTTCACACAATCATGCCATATAAAAAGCAAACACATGTTAATATATTGCAAAAACAACTTTCATACCCAAAATAAATTAATGAAAACTCAAAAATCATAAAACCCCTAAATTAAAATTAATCAAAAATGAAGAAATTCAAAAATACTTACCCAAAAACCATGGATAACCCACTTCCCTTGAAGAAAGTGGCTAGAACTGGCCTCAACAGAACCCGACGAACCCTAAATAACAATAATCAATCAAAATGAGAACCCCTAAACATGTTAGGGTTCGGCCAAGAAATTTGCACCCCATGAAATCAAATAAAACATAGAAATCGGGGAAGGGGAGGGAGAAGAGGATGATCAGAGTATTTTCACAACAAAACGAGAGGAGATTTGGTCGCCTGAGGGGGATAGACGCATACCGGAGTTTCTCCTAGTCAGCTGGGTCATGCGAACATGAGATGGGGGAGGTCGGGTTTCTTGAGCAAGGGAGGGAGAAGGTCACCACATGAGAAGAGAGGTAGGTCGGCCGAAGGGTCGCCGCACTAGAGGACAGTTGGACGGTGGGGTGCCGAGAGGAGGGGCAGCACGCTGAAGGGAGGGGGAGGCAATGTGTGTTATGCACAGGGAGGAAGAAATAAAGGGGATAAAGAAATAAGAAAAAAAGTGAAAAATAAAATAAAAAATAAAATAAAATAAAATAAAATAAAACTTTAATAAATAATAATATTTTATAATAAACTCCAATAATAATAATAATATTCATAATAACTTAATAATAATAATAATAAACTTAATAATATTATTATTATTAACCATAATAATATTATTATTGTTATTAAATTGTTTTCCATTTTTTTATTTTATTTTATTTTTAATTTAATTTAATAAATTTTTAAACTTTAAGAATCCAAAAGAATAAAATATAAATATAAATAACCATGACCGCAAGATGCCTGTTCAGGGTGTGAGTGACCGCAATCACATAAATAAACGAGTTAATATACAGAGACAAAATTTAAATAAATGGATTGTGCGTAAATTTTTTATCCAACATGGTTAATTAATTAAGTAAAATCTACTTAATATTAACAAGACATGTAAATGATTAAACAAGATAAAATTTATGCATAATTAATTAAAATCCCTCAACATAATATTAAGTCAAACTAAGCCTTCCATTACATAATTGGGAATGAAACCATACAACTATGTGTAGTACATGGAAAAAGTTTGGACACTTACTTTTATTGGGGAGTTCTCATGATGGTTTTGGGTTGAATTAACCAAACTTGTATTGATTTTAATGGCCAAAGTCTAATCAATACAAATTTGGAGGCAAGTGTTAAGGAAATACAATTTTTGATTTTAGGATGGGGGAATCCACTCAACAGATCATGGTGTTGAAATTCCGCATTTGGAAAGATCACCTACCTAATTATTTTCTTATGTTTTTCATGGACAAAGTATGGATCATTAAGAAAAGTAATAGGGATCAATGCCAATATAATATTAAAGTAACTATACATTCTAAGTTCAATGGGGAGGGCTATTGGTACTTGATAAAATAGTGAGATATTTAATAAAATTAATTAATCTATTTATTATTTCTCACATAATTTGTAATAAAGAAAAAGTACTAATAATATAATATTTTAATTGTAGAATAAGATGTAAATTTCATCATACACACTCCACATAATAAATATTAAATAAATACAAACTCCTAACTAGCAGTAACTTCTATGAATGGTTTAGAAGCCTTTGGGTTTTTCTACTCCATGAATGGAAATCTTGCATGCTTAAATCCTTAATGCCCTATCTTCCTACTAAAAAGGAAAGTGATGAGAGAGTTTTTTATCTATGAAAAACATTTAAGTGACATAGTCGACTTTCAATGTTTTATGCTTTCATATATTTCTATTGAACTAATGAAGTCTCATGAAAACATGGATGTGTATATCATGCTAGAGAAACTCCATGTTCTATACTAAGAGAGAGCTATATGGGAACAGTTTGAGATTTCCAAGGCGCTATTTTAGATCAATCTTGGATAGGGTGCCCCAATTGGGCCTCACGTATTTAATCTCATTGGATATATTGAGTGCCTAGAGGTTCTAGGGTTTAAACTCCCTAAATATTTTGAAATTGATCTTGTTATAGAATCACTCCCTTAGATGTTCTATAGATTTTTTATTAATTTTAATATAAACAACATTGATAATTATTTTCCAGGTCTTATCACTCTTCTTATCCAAGTTGATAAGGATACAAAATGTGAAAATCCATCCTTCCTTATGGTGAAAAAATGGAAAGGGAAATTAAAGATCTCTAAGTACAAAGCTTATTCACACCCTTCAAAGAATATGAAGATAAAGAGTCAAGAAAGGTAATGGGATTTTGTCTATTTCCCATGTGGCAAGAAGGTCCACTAGAAGAAAAATTGCACTCAGGAAAAGAAGCTATTGGAATCTTCAGGTGTGTTTATTATCGAGTGAAATTTATCTTTTTATAAAAATTAGAAATTAGATATAACTTGTGGTGATAACATATACATTCAAATAAAGGAACCAAATAGATTTAGATAGATTGATCAAGGGGAGGCTGATCTACGAGCATCCAACAAAGCTAAAAAAAAATTAGCTATTGGGGAATACCCCATCACATTTCCAACTAGAATGATATTGGTTTTAAAGGGTTGTTATTATGTTCCTTCAGTTACCAAAAACATTATTTCTGTATGAAAACTAGATACAAATGGATTTATTTTTAAATTTGGGTATAAATGTTTCTTTTTTTATAAAGATATCATTTGTTATAGTAAGGCACATTTAAATAATGATCTTTATTTGTTGGACTATACAAACCAAGTAATGGAAATCGATAATGAAGTTTACTTCACATGACTTATACCACACCCAAATTTAGAATCACTAGATAGGTAATGTAAATGAAAAGTGCTTGACTAAATTACTTCAAGATGAATATTTAGATTCGTTTAAACTAAAACCATGTGGTATAAGTTTACAAGAAAAAATGACCAAAGCCCCATTTAGTGGGAAAGTATAAAGGGCTAAAGATCTTATTTTATTAGTTCATACTGATGTGTTTAGATGATTTTGTATTGAGGCAAGGGGTGGGTACTCATACTTCATAACTTGTACTGATGATTTTAGTAGATATGGATATATCTACTTAATGAGGTATAAGTCATATTATTTTTATAAATTCAAGGAATACAAGAATGAATTTGAGAACCATATTGGTAAAAAGATTAAGAAACTCTGCTCAGACCGTTCTGTAGAATATCTTAATCAGTACTTCATTTATTATTTTCAGGAGTTCGATATATTATCTCAACTCACTCCTCCATGTACGCATTAGTGGATTAGTGTAATTGAAAGTATTAACCACACCTTATTGGATATGGTGAGATCCATAATGATTCATGAAAGTCTTCAATTATCCTTTTGAGGATGCACATTACAAACAGCAACATAATTACTAAACTAAGTTCCAAATAAAGAAATAAATGGTATAACATACTGATTATGGAATGGAAAGAAACTCGTGTTGTCTTACTTACATGTGTGGGGTTGTAAAGAATTTGTTAAGGCATATTCAGGTAAAATTATTTCACCTTGTGGAACAAAGTGTATCTTTATAGGATATCCCATAGAAACAAAGAGATACTACCTATACAATCCTTCAAAAAAAAGTTGTGGTTGATAAACATCCTATATTTATTGAGGATCGTATTATCTCTAAAAGAGATAGTGGGAGAGAGATTGAATTTTTTTAAGTACAGGCTCAAGATACACAAGATTTGTCATAGGAAAAAATTCCACAAATCCCCATGGAAGAAGAAATTGTTCTAGAGACACAATTACTGTGTGGGAGTACTAGTGACGTTAGAGAACCAGAACGATATGGTTTTCTAGTCACCGAGGATAGTGACTCATTATTAGTTGATAATAATGATCATCTAACATAAAAGGAATCGGTAAGTGGCACATATGTTTCTAAGTGGCAAGTGTCCATGAATTCTGAAATTCGATGTACCAAAACCAAGTATAGATTTTGTTAGACCCTCTAGTAGATTCAAAACCCATTGGTTTCAAATGGGTATTCAAGAAGAAACAATACATGGAAGGACAAGTCAGTACCTATAAGGCGTGACTAGTTGTAAAATGTTTTAAAAAACCTCAAGTCATTACCTATGATGACACCTTTTCAGTGGTTGAAATGTTGAAATCCATCAAAATTATACTTTCCAGTACTTCTTTCCATGATTATGAGATTTATAAAATGGATGTCAAAACATCCTTCCTTAATAGGAACCCTTAGGAAGATTTTTATATGACACAACCCGAAGGGTTTATGACTCCAAAGGATTTCAACAAGGTATTCAAGTTATAAATATCCATTTATGGATTAAAGAAATAATATAGGTCATGCAAAATTGTTTTTATGAGGCCATAATAGAATTTGGTTTCATAAAGAATGAATGTGAGTTGTGTTTCTATAAATAGTTTAGTGGGAGTGTAGTTGTTTTCTTAATAGTATATGTTAATGAAATATTACCATTGTAAATTAAATACCAGTCTTATAGTTTGTTAAGGAACGGTGGAATAAATTCTTGTCTATGAAGGGATTGGGTAAGTTAGAATATATTCTTGGGACCAAGATTTAGTATGATATATCCATGAGGTTACTCATCCTAACTCAAAGTACATACTTTGACAAGATACTGAAAAGATTCAGTTTGGAACAATCCAAGAAGGTATTCTTTCCTGCATCACATGGAATTAATTTTTCCAAGAAAATGCTTCCTAAAATATGTGAGGAAAGAAACATAATATAAAGGATTCTATAAGCTTTAGTGATTGGGTCTTTCATGCATGATATGCTCTGTACTAGGCTATATTTCACCTACACATTAATTGTGATAGGAAGATATCAAACTGATATAGGTGATCGCCATTGGATAGAAGTCAAGACTATCCATAAGTATTTGAGGCGTACTAAGGATATGTTCTTGTTTTATGGAGTATATGAGGAACTAGTCATTAGAGGATATGCATATGTTAGTTTCCAAACTGTTCAAGATGACATGAAGTCACAAACAAGATACATCTTTACTTTTAATGGAGGTGTTGTGAGCTGGAAGAGCTCAAATAAGGCCATGGTTTCAAATTCTATAGTATAGTTCAAGTATATTGAAGCTTCTAAGGCAACTAAATAAGAAATATGGATTCAAAACTCCAAATAAGATCTTGATGTGGTACCTAGAATTAAATATTATACCACACTCTATTGTGATAATACTACAGTGGTGGCTCTTGAAAAAGAGATAAGGTTCATCAGTGGAAGAATCACATACTTTATAAGTATCATCTCTTGAGGGATTCTTCTTAGATAGGTGAAGTTGTAGTGATAAATATTTCAATGGAAGACAACCCCTTGAATAAATCCTTGACTCAGTAGAAACATGACAATCATGTTAGGTCTAGAGCACTAAAGATCATAGGAAGTTGGCTCAGTCCAAGTGGGAGTTTTTTGGAGTTGGTGTCCTAGTACCAACTATTTATACTTTGATTACATGTATATTTGATGTATTGAATATTAATAAAACTTCTTATTACATATTGATTGTTTTTCTACCTAACTCTAATGTAATAATGTTCTAGAGTATACATCACATTGATAAGTTCATAGAAGTTCCCCACTGTGATGATAAACTTGATTTTTTATGATGGTATTATTAAATAAATGGTTTACGGTTGGATAACATGCTATAATGGGACACATAGTACATATATTTTCAGGTGAGAGTACTCATAAGTAGATGGGGATTATTCTCATAAAGTTCTCACTTGGTAATCTCTAAGATGGGAGATTTTGAGAACATACCTGGAGGTATGAATTCTTCATGTTTTAGGGTTATCGAATATTCATATTTTTGAGTGTTTATGATATTCCTTAAACTTTAAGATTATTATTAATTCATGTTAAAACTCAGGTAATTATATGTATTTCATGAACCATGAAAATAACAGTTCATGGAAAAGTTGTATATGTTGGGTGTTCCATGAGTGGCATGTCATTAATAGATGAGTTAAAGATTTTTACCTTACATATTTATGGAAGAGGATATCTCATACCTTTGATTGGAATGGAACCATCACCCTAAAATACATTTCCAAGGTGTAATGACATATTTATTTCATATAGTCAAAGAAAGATAAATCGAGTATATTGGTTGGTGACATGGATGTGCAACCTTCTTGAAGTGATATTGAGACAAAGGGATTACATTACAAAATGAGTATTCGTATGTGGTTGTCATCATTATGACATTAAGTTATTTCTTTTGGGTTCCTTGACATGTTTCTAGATAGTAATCTTAGACTTTAGGCAAGCCCACCTAATTCTAATGAGAAAGAATCCTAGAGGGTCACACATTAAGTTTTTTGGTTGATCTCGATTAAATTCTATTTGAATTTAATTATTGGAATAAACATTATTCTCAATACCTAGGGATAATTTTATTTAATTTTTATTGATCTTTAATATTCACAAGGTAATAAATAATTATTTTTTTATTAATAAGTAATTTATTTTATTAGGTGAATATATATATAAAATACTTATTTGTTGTATTGTAAATAAAATATTTATTTTACTTATTGAATATTTTTAATAAATATTTATTTACTAGATTGTGAATAAAATATTTATTTATGAAAAAAATATTTATTCAGTTGTTCAATAAATTCTAGATGAGTTTCAATGGACCAATACCAAGTCTGATGACAAATATTAATTAACAATTCCGTTATATAATATTTTTTATTTCACAAGTTGGTGTGTGCCAAAAAATAATAATAATGATATTATTATTATGTGGCATGTGGTTTAATAAAGGTTTTAAATGTTATTTAATGGTTATCATGAAATTAAATAATATTTTAACCTAAACCCTAACTCTATAAATAGACAGTTCTGTCAACTATATATTGATCCAAAAAATTGAGAATAGAAAATTATTGAGCACAATGAATTCTATCTCGACTCATCCTTCTCTCTCCTTATTTATTCTTTCAAATAAGAAATCCCTAGGATTGGCCTTTTCAAAACCTCCACACCTAGGAACCCCATCCCCATGAAGAGGTCATCCAGAGAAGCCCCAGTCGGGAAGGATTCATTGCCAGCCAAGATGGAAGAGTGTCCCATGGGGTAACAGCCTGATCAGCGATGGTTCAACACATCAATCCATCCACTAGGTGGTATGCACGTTTATGCCCACCCGGTGAGATACCGGATGACCCGGTAAGGTGAGTGGAGCATGGGAGGTAAAAATTCCCCCAAGAGAGGGCTACTAGAGGGAACACCTGTGTATCACCACTAGAGGGATTCTATCACCCAAAGATCTATTAGTGTTTTTCAAAGATCATTGGAACACGTGTGTATCACCAGTAGAGGGATTCTATCCTTGGATCCTCAAAGCACAATGAATGTAATCCAAAAGGGTATTTTTGGATGATCAACAATCATCAAAGAATAAAGTTTCTAATCCCAGGTATTTATTTTTTCAGATATTAAATAAATTAATTATAAAATTTACATGCATGATCCTCACTTATGGTTTCAGGAAACGATGACTAAAATAATTTTTTATGCATCATATACCACTGAATGCTTCCATTATCCCTAGAACCATCATAGCTTATATGCATGTAACTACTTATTAGTGAAATAAGAATATTTTCAAACCAAATAGAATGATTATGAATAAAAAAGTGGATGGATATTAATTGAATGAAATTAAAGTATGAGTATATGGCTAAATAGTTCATCAAGTTTTCAATAGAGCATGTGAATGACCATTCAAGAATTATTTATCTTTGTTCATGTTGCAGTTATTTAACAATAATTTTTCTAGAAGAGTTGGAAGAACACATAATCTTTTACTGAATATATTGGAGTTATAAATGTTAGACTATACATGGAGAAGAACTGATTGGGATCTCCCAATGAAAGGGTCATCCTCAATTGAATTTTCATCCAACCCTATAATTATTTTAGTCACAAATAGGAAAATTGATCAATTCATTTATATTGGATTAGAGACATAAAATATTTACATTACTTGTGATTCCATTATGAATAGATCATTCTTATACCCTTCCACACTAAAATTCACCTTCATGAAGCTCAATTTATTGTCTTTCACTGCACTCTTGTTGTCAACCCATTTACAATGGAAAATCAGAACTTGAAAAATTGTATAATACAACTCGTATATCTCTCTGATGATGTTGAAATATAATATGTTCACATAAATTGGATTTCTATCCATGGAACTAGATACATTCATCATTTATTCCACAAGTGTAACTCAACTATTTTGCGTCATACTACATTCATCATGTTCTATTCTATAGAATGTATAACCATTAATTACAAAACTAGTGTAATATTTTACATTTACATCTAGTCCCCTGGATAGCCATTGAGGTTGTTTGAGAAATGAACTCAAATTATAGATAACTCCTTATAAATTTTATCTCATAACCATCCTATAAACTTTTGATTATGGGTATTTGATATCCATACTTCATCCCTTTATGGATTTAAATGTATAATAATTAATTTACGGGCTTCAACATATGGAGAAACCTCTTCACTATTATGTAAAATATAAAGGTGATCTTGATCCCACTCTGTAATGGTAATTGTAAAAATATATATTTTGGAAATCCTTTCACCCAGAATGCGTCTTCTCTGATGAGATTTTGGGAAACCAATGATATAAACATCTAATAGGTAATTTGTATATAATTCAATAGCTTCTTTAATAATATACTTCTATGCAATACAACCTTCCAGGTGACTTTTATTCTTGATGCACCCTTTTAAAATCTTCATATACTATTCAATAGGGTGCATACATCTATAATGTACATAACCACACAGTTGAATCTCTTTAACCAAGTAAACCATCTGATAAACCATTATATCAAATAATTATGGTGGGGATAATATCTCTAATTCACATAATATGACTCTAATTTCTTTATTCATGATTGGAAACTTATGTGGTTCTATAACTTTACTGCATATGGATTTGAAAAATAACCAAAGTCTAGTTAATCTATATCATACATTTTTCAAACCAACATAAATCTAGAGGCATGAAATATTTCATCAAAACATGACAATCATGTGATTTTAGAGCCTATAACTTCAAATTAGTCACTGAAATGAAATTATTGATATATGATGAATATACCTGTATAACTTTGACACCATTAAGGATGTTTCAAAATTAAAATTTTTCTTGTCTGGATTGAGTGTAATCTGTTGGAGGAAGAAAATTTCATCATTCACCCTTCACTGGTTCCAATTATTCCCTTATCCCCATGTCAATAATATACAACCTAGACTTAATTACATCTTTTGTTTTATTAGGTGACATACATTTTTTTTATTTACATGACATCGAGAAAAAATTTAATGTACAAACAATTATATTATGGTAATTCAAAGAAAATTGATATCTTTTTACAACCTGATTTCATAAGATTTTTCAAAAAAGGTTTACCAAAATTTGTGCCAATATCTTTTACTTTCTCAACCATTTGATCACCCATTGGAGGAGACAATGTTGCACCTTGTTCTATATTTCTATTGAATGATGTTATCCAGGACTGGTATTTATATCTTTGGGGTAAAAATTTTGAAACCCTGAAAAAATAGTATTCAAGGAATGTTTCAGCCAAACTAAGTGTGCACTTTCTTCACAAATGGGACACCCCAACATTCCTTTAATGTTATATCCTGAAAATTTTCCATAAGAAGGACTGTAACATCCATAAATCTAAAACTCTCTCACATGTCCAAATTAGGTCAGTTTTCATACCTCAAGCATGCCTCCCCATACACCAAAGTTCTTCGACTAGTAGTGGGCGCATAAGGAATATAGTAGGTATATTATACCCCCGGGTATAGAGTTACAATTACTGCATAAATAAACAATAATAAATATCAAGTAAAAAATATAGAGAAAATAGTACAACAAACAACTGGAAAGTAAAAGAAGAATCGATAAATCAAATAATAGTGAACCATGTAATAGAAGGATGTAATGTATCTAAATATCAAAATTAAAGTAATAAAAATTAAGGAATAAGCTAAAACAAATAAACTCAAAATACCCTGATCTTGAACTCTTCATCGGTCACATCTTCAAGCTCCAACCCATCCAGTAAGAAACAATCAAAAACAAGATCCTTTGACCTTATCCAAACCTGAATCCATGTAATCTTCTTAGGTACCAAACAGAGACCTGAATATGGTGTGAGTAAAACTCAGTAGGTCGACACCTCCTTTTCTAAAAGACCAGTCTGATAATAAGTTCATGAAATAAAGTGATAAACATGTGTATTAATTAATGAACTTAATATAATACAACAATAAACCTACTTCGGTGCCAAGCCTAAATATATCTGAGCATGTAGCACAACCATACCAACCATAACCACAACTCCATAATATAAACACATAACTAAGAAAAGCCTATAAGCATTATACCATAAACAGACCAAACCCTATAATAATTATACATCCGGTCCAAGCCCTCTATATAATCATTTTAGAATATTGGGTCAAGAACTCAATAAAATCATTTTAGCATACTAGTAAAATCCCTCTATATAAAAATTTCAGCTTGAATTAGAACCCAAATAATAAATGTAAGAAAAAATAACAACATATCATAAGCCACAAAGGTTAATTCTGCAAATTACTATTTGTCTTTCAATTGCCCATTTTTCCATTAACTTATATCTTAAGTCGTTGTCATGATAGTTTTCACACCCAATTATTATCAAAATCACCATCTATTTAAATAATCGATTTAACTATTTTCCATTGTGAATCTATCACAAGAAATCACTTGAATTATCATGTTATGCTGAAACATATTTAATCCATTAGCCAATTCATTATTGTTCGAGGGTAGGCTCACCATACGGGTAGCAACAAGCCAGGTCGCAACACCATTGAATCCAAATGGATCTAAGGAGTAATCCAACACATGATTAATCATCACCCATTTTTCAATTAATTAGTGAACACGTTATGTCATCAAAATAAAACAATATTTCACATACTTGAACATTAGAAACAGACTATAGGGTTTGGTTTTAGACAACCTACCTTTAACTCGCAATCAATGAAATGATTCCAACAGGTAACACCTATAATAATTAAGTTTCAAATGATCGTAGGAAGAACCTAGATCACACAAGATCAAGATCAACACCCAAAACAAATGTGGTCAAGATATTCCACCACTATAATGAAGAGTAATGGAAGATAGGGTAAAACCAAATAAAAACAACTTAACAGGGATTATATGCTTGATTGAGATATCCATAATGGAATAAGTAACTCCAAACTTTCTTTGATTTTCCTAGTGATTGAGATAAGAGGGTTTCACATGAATGAAGGATTAATCATATGTACATCATTTCTTTAAAACCATTGAGCCTGAGAAATACATGGACTGTGATAATTTAACATCATGTATTTCCCAAATTATGAGTTATTCTTAAAAATTCATCTCCTCCAGTTAAAATAAACTTGATCAACCACTTCACGTCATATACCAATTTCATGTCATGTAACTATTTCGCATCATGAACCAAATCATGATGTCTTTCTGTCTACACTTACATGTCATGAACCAGCTTCATGGTGTGTAACTAGTTAATTCCCTAAACTATTTCATGGCATCTTCCTAGAGACAGATTCATGTCATTTAACATGTACACATCATGTAAATTCCCCATATATAGCTTTAAACCCAGCTTCTAAAAAAGATATCCAACCACCTCTTAAGCCTTCCAAACTTATTGAGAACCCTCATAAATCCCTTTAACACATTTATATCCAGACTCCATTAATTCAAAAAAACATACGTTCCCAAACTTTAGGTAATTTACCCAGTAAATTCTATTCATTCCCAAAAAGGGACTCAACCACCAAGTCTTAAAGAATAAGGAAACCCCAATGAAATGGGTTTAAAGAAAAACTCAAAGAGGGATGTATCTAGAAAAGGATGGATCTTACAAACTCAAAACCATATGATAACTCATCCTCAAGATACTCTAAGAATCACTATAGGGTCTTAGTGAAAAAGTTTGTACACTATGATCGTATATTAGATCCCCTCTCCTAGGTCTTATCTTGAACACGCTCATGCTGCTACTACACTCGAACTAGAGGTATTGTCTGTTCCCAGAGATACTTATCACTACTGTCTAAAATATATATCAAATGATCCTCAAAGGGAACATCTACACCAAGCTCTACATCATCTACATCTACCACATGATTAGGGTCAGGATGACATCTCCAAAGCTACGATACATGAAACATGTTGTACATGGAAATGTAGCACTGTCAAATGGCTAATGAGTACACCACTGGACTGAAGCTTTCCACTAAAATGGCCTGAAAATCCTAGATTCTAGCTTTACCTATTTTATGATATGGTATTTACCCCACCTAGGAGACACCCAAATAAATACATGATGATCAACCTCAAACTAAAGAGATTTTATCCTCTTTTCAATGTAGGATTTATGCCTTCTCTGCATGGTCACCAACCACCTCTTGATCAACTCAACCTAGTCATGCATATAATGCATGAGACTAGGTCCAAAAATCACTAAATCACCTACCTCTAGTCAAAAAAGAGGTAAATGGTATGGACTATCATAAAAATCCTTAAAAGGTTCCATCTTGATCAATTCCTGGAAGTTGTTATTATATAAAAACTACATAAGTGCCATATGATACTCCCAAAAACCATCAAAATACAAAACATATGCTCATAACATATCCTATATATCCTAAATCATCCATTCATATTAGCCTTTAGTTTGAGGATGATAGGCCATACTCAGATGAACCTGTGATCTCAGAGCCTTATGAAGACCCTTCTAGAACTAAGATGTGAAATGAGGATATCTATTAGAAATGATACTTCTTGGAACATCATGCAACCTAACTATCTCCCACACATAAAGATTAACTAAATAATCAACAGTGAATGTCTCCCTTATATGAAATAAGTGTGATACCTTCTTTAGTTGACCTATGATCACCCATACTGAATCTTTCTCTTAAGGTGTCTTGATTGATCCTATTGAAAAATCCATAGTGACATCATCCCATTTCCACTCTGGAATGGGTAGATACTAAAATATCCTAGAAGGCCTTTGATTACCAGGTTTCACCTACTAATAGGTAAAACATCTTTCCACAAAGAGTGATGCCTTCTTCTTAATTCCTATACACCAGTAGTTTCTGTGAATATCACGATACATATTTGTAAAAACCAAATGTACTGACCATCTAGAAGCTTGAAACTCTCTCATCAACTCTTCGTGAAAGACCATATGAACCCATAATCAACCATAGAAAATAATAGAATTTACACTTTCAAGATACCATCCTGATGGTGGATCCCTACCACATATGTTGTCTCTCAAAACTAATACCTCTAGATAAGATAACTGATAAATCTTTATTTGGTCCAAAAGCAAGGGTATAATAGATATTGAAGTCATGGCTACTCACCCATGTGACTCCTAAGCACCAAGATTCATGTATGAAAAGAGTTCCATTATCTTTCACTCATATTAAGACTCATGCACTAATTTTATTAGTGTCTTCTAACTCAAATCATTGGAAATGACATTGACTTTACCTGGTGTGTAAGCCAACTTGAATTCAAAATACTACAGATACTAAACCCACCTCCTCTACTAAAGGTTTTGGTCCTGCTGAGAAAAGTTCTACCTAAGGATCTTGTGGTCCATGTGCACCACAAACCTATCACCCATAAGATAATTTATCCAACATATCAGGGCATGTATCACTATATCTAATTTCAAATCATGATTAGGGTAATTTGTCTCATGAAATATCAGCTTTCTGGAGCCATAAGAAACCATTAAATCCTCCTATAATAGAACTGCTATGAGTAAAACTATGGATGCATCATAGTACATGATATATGCCTTAATTGGTATAGGTTATGTGGGTATCGGTGTTGAGGTAATCTTACCTTTGAACTCCCAAAAATCTATCTCATAATCATCTGACCAAAAAATCATCACCCCTTTCTTGGTCATCTGGGACATCAGTTCTTTCTGATGAGAGAATTACTAGATAAAACATTGATAAAAACTTCATAAATCCATAAAACTATGAATATCAAAGACATTATTGGGTCACTACCAAGATACCATGTCTACAACCTTCACTAAGTCCACTAACACTCCAGCCTATGAGATGACATGATCTAAGAAGTTCACTTTATCAATCTAGAAACAGAATTTGATTACCTTGGTGTAAAACTGATTCTCTCTAAATGTACTCAAGATGATGTCAAGTTGTTGGTAATGATCATATGATGACTGGGAGTACACTAAGATATCATTGAAAAAAATCACTACAAACTTATCTAGAAAAGGATGAAAGATCTGATTCATCAAATCCATGAATAACTCTAGTGCGTTTGTTAAAACCAAACGACGCCACTATGAACTCATACAATCCATACCTAATCCTAAAAGAAATATGAGTTATGTCTGAAGGTATCACTCTCAACTGATGATATCTTAATCTTAATTCAATATTGGAGAAGATATTTGCACCTCTCAACTTATTAAATAGATCATCGATGCACAGAAGGGGATACCCGATTTTTACTATCATCTGGTTCAATCTCCAATATTCCACACATAATTGAAAAGTCTCATCAGCCTTTATGGAGAAAAAAATAAGAGAATCCCATGAAGACATACAAGTCATTATGAAACCTTTGGCATCCAAATATTTCAACTTAAATTTAAAATACCAAATCTCTGTTGATGTTATCT
Source organism: Viscum album (assembly GCA_963277665.1). Classification (NCBI taxonomy): domain Eukaryota; kingdom Viridiplantae; phylum Streptophyta; class Magnoliopsida; order Santalales; family Viscaceae; genus Viscum; species Viscum album. The sequence goes on along the minus strand of OY728159.1, from coordinate 1,138,439,049 downwards.
TGTAAAGTGGAATAGAAATTGGCTTTTATCCCATACCAACTCGATTGTGAAATCGATCTATCACTAGGGTGGTAGCTATAAAAACCATCCAGAAATACATTTCAAAAATAATATACCACTACTGAAAAAGTATCATGTTGTATTCCACCCTCATCCAGAACAAGGATTTCTATTTGATTCATGAGGCAAACCAATCTACACTTAATTAGTCCTATACGACCAGCCTGAATATCCCACTCACCCTAGTGGTAATAACTACCACCTTCTAGAGATTAAAAGGTAACTCTCCTCTAGTGTGATGTCCCAAACTCACATTCCACTTAATAGGTGCCCCCAGCCCGGTGGGCCACATGGAATCAAGCACATCTCCCCAAATGCCAGAGGCTGCCGACTAGAAATGAGGGCCTAGGGTGTGTTTGTGGAGAGACTATGCCCTTATTAGAAAAGTGTAGCATGACAAATAAATAAAAAATGAGGTAAATATAGTAAGTAATAGAAGTAAATAGAAGGTACAGTAGAAATAAGTACAATAGTAACAATAACTAAAACAACTAGAATAACATACAATAACGATGATGATATGTCATGTATCTAGAAAAATATAAAACATGGATACAAGAAAGCCGGAATAACATGTTTAGCAGAAGTATAAAGGAAATCCAAAGACTATCCTAAGCATCCCGAGATCTGACTCGTACATATGTTATAAGCTCCATCCTAAACAGTAATCAATCAAGTGTTCGAAGTTGTAATCTTCCCTTTATCAACACCTGCAATCATGTAATCTACCTTGGGTACCAAACATCACCTGGGGAGGGTGTGAGATAAATCTCAATGGACCACCATCAATGGTGTTTATAACATATGGACCGTGTAATGGAAGTTTAATTGTGTGAAAGCATGCATATATAAAGTAAATCAGTACAATGTAACTAAATACCCAAGTACCTGCTTCATCCCTCAGCTAGCATCTAAACATAACCAATCCATTAATTGATTATTAACAGTTTATAAATAATCTACATGTTAAGAATAGTGAAGGATCTAAGTTATGACAAGGCAACCTAAAATGACATTTTATAATGAAGTTACAAGGTAATAACCAAGGCGATGTAGACCTCAAGGGTCACCAAATTAGTAATAATTTTAGCATGGATAAGGGTAAGAGTGTAATATAAGGAGCATATTCCAAGGAATTCCATAATAAGATGCCTACCAGATCCAAGGTGATCGTCCAAGGTAAAAGGGGGATAAGCAGCGACTGGGCCCTATAGGCTTTAACCATGGAACCTACTTGTCAATGTTGGATCTAAGGAGTGTATCCAAGGAATTATTTAATACTATGTGAGGGATCCTATGGTGCCATATCGGTCATCTAGTAATAGACAATAATCAGGATCTATGTGGGTCTCAACCTAAGAAAGTGGTATCCCTGAATCGGAATGGGGTTCCTGAGTGCTCATGGAATTCCCCAATAAGAATCCAAGAAGAGATTGGGTTAGGACACTCATATTTGATAATTAGTTCATATAATATATCATTTGGTTCAATCCTTTACTTTTATTACTGTGATAAGGCTAAGTAGCATGCAACTATTTAATCAATTCATAATTTATCAATAACTCCATTTGGTTCAAGCCTTGCCTTTCATTAGTGTGACAAGTCCAAGTAGCATGAAACCATTCATTTAATCCATTTAATCATATTCAATAATAAAGGTTCATCCCATTACCTTCCATTAACATGGTAAGGTATTCTACAGACATGAAACATATTAATCATGTACATTTAATCCGATCAATTCATATACTTAGTATACTTTCCAATTTCCCATTCACATTTAATTATCAATTTAAAGAACTTAACTTAAGTGGGTAAAGTGGAAGTGAAATGGTGCTTTCCATTCACCATTACATGATACAAAAATCATTTATGATAAGGAGTCCTACTATTAGTGTGGTCAATCTCGAGCACATCCGAACGATGGCTCAAAAGTGTCAAAACACTAAAAACTCAACTATGGAAAATCATCCTGCATGGGATGTTGGGAATTGTGGGTGTAAAAACTGATAAATAATCACATATATGGAAATAGAATAATCATATAGTTCTAATTATTATAATAATTACATATAAATTCAATAAATGGTACCCGATAAAATTGGCAGGCCCCACATGACAATTCCAAAAATCAACAAACTTGATGGATGAGTTATAAAACACCCACCTTAGGCTTGTACAACCCTCCTCCTCCAATATCTGTCCTTTATTTGTATTAAATCAGATTATATCTAAGAAAAGAGAAAAAATTCCCACACCTTGATAACTAGGTTGAGAGCCAAAGAGAAGAGGAAAGCCTTAAATAGACTCAAGTACTTACCGTTGCGCATCCAACGTGATGAACGAAAGCTCAATCGGATCATGGATGAAGGAGATCTTTTAATCCCTATATTAGGCCTTCAAAAAGTTCCAAAGGGGGAGAAAAAAGGTTAATCCTTTAGGAATTCATATTAGGAGGAAGGAGGAGTCTTAATTAGATGATTAAGGGGAAAATAGTAAAATTAACAATAATTTAGCATGTGTGTGATTTTCCCGCATGGCTTGATAAACCCTACACAAATCGTACATGGGTACCTGGGGAATAGGGGCACTAGAATAGTTAGGATGCATGATTAGGTAAATCTTGCACCAGCCATGCAGTAAGGCTTTGTCCAAAAAGATGCCACCCGCAAGGTTTGATCTAACTGTGTGGCATTCCCATATGGTTTACTACAAACCGTTCTCTAGGCCTTTTTCCCAAAAAGTTGTGTCCTAGGCTCTGAAAAATCCCTAGACAGCCTAATAACCTTCACTAACTCATTAGGCATCCATATTTAGTCCAAAATAAAGAATTAGACTTAAATTTAAAGGATCTATACCTAAGTAAAAAACCTGGTTCTTACAGTCTTCCCCCCCCCCATAAAAAACTCATCCCCGAGTTCACCTTCCAAGGATGGTGAAACACTATCTGAGAATAACTCTAGACACTGGGCACAGATGTCATCCTCTCTCTCCCAAGTCTCATCATGCATGCGGTCATGAAGCCATAGCACCCATACTAGGGGGACTGACCAGCCTTGGAGAGCCTTTGTTCTTCGGTCAATGATGTACACTGGATACTCCCCAAAGGTAGCATCGGTATCCAACTCAACTTCCTCAGGATCAAAGATATGAGATGGGTCATAATGATATTATCGAATTTGTGAGACATGGAAGATGTCATGCATGGAATAGTACCTCTGAGGTAGTAGCAGCTAATAAGCTACCGGCCCAACTCTCTCTAGAATCTAAAAGGGCCTTACATAACAAGGTGATAACTTAATTTGATTCTGTAAATGTATATGCCCTAGTCTGTGTGATACCTGAAGGAAAAAATTATTCTAGAACTTGAACTCTAGATTTCATTGACAACGATCGATATAAGATTTCTGTCTAGACTGAGCAGTAGTCATATGATTTCTGATCAACTGAACATGCTCCAAAGTCTCCTTAACAAGATAAGGACCTAGTAGGGATGCCTCATCGACCTCCAGCCGGTATAGAGTTAAATAGAACAACCTACCATATAATCCCTCAAAAGGATCCATATGAATTGTCTCCTAAAATCTATTATTGTAGGAAAATTTGATGAGAGGGATATGCTTCTCCCAAGAACCACCAAAATCAAGGACATAAGCTTGGATAATATGCTCTATAACATGTATCATTTGTTCCAATTTTCCATTGGTCTAAGGGTGAAAAGTTGTTCTAAGAAGCACCTGAGTTCCCATAGACTTCTGAAATCCATGCCAGAACTGTGACATGAAATGAGCATCCCTACATGAAATGATAGTACATGGGACCCTGTGTAGTCATATGATCTCAAGGACATACAGTCTTCCCATCTCATCAGCTGAGAAAGTATCTCGAATAGGTATGAAGTTAGAAACTTTTTTCAGTATGTAAAAGACAATCCATACAGCGTCGCTACCTCTAGGCACCTAGGAAAAGCAACTACAAAGTCCATGGAAACATCTTCTCATTTTCATTTTGGGACTAGAAGTGGTTGTAACAATCCTACAGATCTTTGGTGCTCTACTTTCACCTATTGACATGTGGAACACCAAGTGATAAACCCTACTATCTGAAATTTCATCCCAAGACACCAATATTGGCATCATATATCTTGATACATATTCGACATGTCTGGATGAACTACCCACTAAGAATAATGGAACTCTTTCATCAACTCCTCTATCATAGATATAGGGACCCAGAGACATCCATGAATATGTAGAATGTCGTCTCTATCCATAGACTAGTCCAGAGGTAGGTTATCTCCTGATATAATCTCACAGAGAACCAAGCCTTCAGAATCTGAAAACTATTTACTCTTCACATTTTCAAGGATGGAAGAGGTAACTTCCAATGATTAGAGAAAATACTTCTCGTGAATATCATGAAATTATATATGTAGGTCAAATAAAAGGTCCATTAACTTCCATTCATCACTGGCTTCCCATATATCCTGTGTTTGATTTTTCCGACCCAACTCATCTGTAACCACATTGCCCTTTCCAAGCATATAGTTAAGGTCAAAATAAAAGGACTGTAGATATTCGACCCATATCTGAAATTTTAGGTGCATTTCACATTGTGAAAAGATATATTTAAGGATCTTTTGGTCCATGTAAACTATAAATAACTCACCTAACAGATAGTATCTCTAGCAATGTAAGGCATGGACAACTACTGCTAGATCAAGGTTATGAGTCAGGTAATTTCTCTTATGAGGCCTCAACTGCCAAGATCCATATGCAATGACTCTGTCTTCCTGCATCAGCACTAATCCTTGGTCGATGCCTAATGCATCATATAATATGGTATAACCTACACCTGGATATGGAATAATTATAACAGGTGCTGGGAAAAGCCTCCCTTTCAGCTCCTGAAAGGATTTCTCACATGCTTCCAACCAAAGAACTTGATACCCTTATTTGTAAGGCTAGTGAGAGGTGAAGAAAGTAGGTAAAATTCATGTATGAAACACATGTAATATCCATCCATCCCCAAGAAACTCTGTATTTCAAACATTTTCTTGGGTTTCTCCTAGGAAACTATAGAACTAACCTTTTCTAGGTCAACAGATACACCTGATTTTGATATGATATGACCCAAAAAGTGAACCTTTTTTATCCAAAAGTGGCACTTAGAAATCTTGGAATAAATATGATGATCTCTAAGTGTAATAATAATTATCTCAAGGTGTTTATCATGGTCACTACCAATTTGAGAATACACCAAGATATCTTCTACAAAGACCGTGACAAAAGAATCCAAATAGGGGTGGAAAACCCTATTCATCGTATCCATGAAAACGACAGGTGCATTCGTAAGACCAAATGGAATAACAAGGTACTCATACAGATCATACCTGCTATAAAATGCTATATGAGGTATGTCTGATGGGCTTACTCACACCTAATGATAACCCGATCTCAAGTCAATCTTAGAGAAGACCCAAGCTCCTCAGAGCTGGTCAATGAGATCATCTATTTGAGGTAGTGAATATCAGTTCTTAATCTTAATTTGGTTCAAAATTATATAATACACGTATAGATGTAAGGTTATATCCGCCTTCTTAGTGAAAACCATGGGCGAACCCCAAGAGGATGTATTGGGCCGTATAAAACCTTTGGTCTCTAAATCCTCTAATTGTTACCTAATCTCCTAAAGATATGTAGGTGTCATCTTGTACAAATGAATAGACACTAATGCTGCTCCTAGAATAAGGTCGATTTTAAACTCTACCTCTCTCTCAAGAGGTAATCCAGAAAAATCATCAGGAAAGATGTGTTCGAAATGATCCACTACTGGACGAGAAATCATCTTGATGTAAATCCTTATCCTCTATTAAGAGATTTGTAATCTGGGAAGTCACTTCACTTATCCCATGATGCTTTGGTCAAGATCTTATATCCTAGACATCCCACTCACCCTTATGTAGATAACTATTTCCCTCTGGTGATGTAAAAGATACCATGCGATGATAGCAGTCTATAAAATCATGATACTAAACCAACCAATCCATCCTAATAATGACATTGAATCAATTCATCTCTAGAACAAAGAGGTTCCATAAGAAAGGGTAACTGTTTACCTCAAGGGTGGAGTCCCTACACTAGTTTATTACCTCTGTTTGTACACCCAACAGTGTATCTAGGTTCATTACACCATAGTAATATTGTATCTCCAGTTTGATACTTTCCATGATAGATACATAGATAAAAGATTTATAAGTACCTATATTAAATAAACTAGATACAATAGTAGATGCCATAAGAATAGTACCTCGTACTGTAGATGATCCCACAACCTTATCCTTGAGTATCAGTTGTAGTGCATGAAACTAGCCTGATCCACGGCCGTGTGCAACATATAGACTACCATGATCATAACTACTTTGTTGGAACTGATGGTGATCAGGGGTATAGTTTCCACAGCCATGACCTCCTCCTTGACCAGTCCTTTCAGTCCTATTCCAACTCCTCAACTAATGTGGCATAAAAGAACCCACTCCTAAAGGTGGAGTTGGCGCAGATCTTTTTCCACTTGAAGTTGGTGGAATTGTCCTGCAGAAACACTGAAGATTCCCCATACGGCCGCAAGATCTATACTCCATTGGGTCTCTATCACAATGATTATTCAATTAACCTCATCATCCACACTGATGAAACACTTTGGAGCTATCGAAATAGGCACTATGGTTATCACTTACCTAGTGTGAAACCTTGAGGGAACACTTCCTACCATCGGAAGAACTACTGGCCTAACGTGTCGCTAGTCTTCTATGCCCTATACTATTATCATACTTCAGGTTACGATCAGTGATAAGATCCTAATTTACTATTACAAAAAAGTTAGTCAGGATAAATACATTCACTTACATACGGATGGAATACTAGAGTCCATCCTCGAAACATCTAGCATGTGAAATCTCATCACAAGCTATGAGTGGTGAAAAGTGATGCAACTCTATGAAACATGATGAATATTCCATAAATAACACAGAATCCTATTTGATATGTATAAACTCTCTATATCTGTCGAATCTCATCATATGAGGAAATAACTTATCATAGAAGGCATTCTAGAATTCAATCCATAACATGCCCTGATGACGACCATCCTGGGTAATCACGTCCCACCAGCTCTTGGCCGAATCATGCAACATGAATATAGAAAGCTTGAACATCTTATTTGGAGTTGTCTTCAGGTGATCAAATATAGATAGGGTGTCCTCTAGCCAAGTCTCAATATCCTTTAGACTATTATCCCTTTAAAAGGTAGAAGGATGCTACTGCTAGAACTTGTGAGTCAGGTCATCCATTTTAGGTGCAAGCTAAGGAGCACCATGCATGGACTACATCAGATGTAGGAAAATATCATGAACTTGGGAATCAGTTCCCAAATTATGTATAGTAGGTGGTGCCTTGATTAGAACTCCTGGAGGTAAGACTAGTGGATCAAGGACCACTGCATCTAGAGCATGGTCATCGCCACCCTCTCGGCATACGATATGAGGACATAGTGGTGGCATTGGTCTATAAATTCCAATCACATGACTCAAAAAAAATTTAAGTAGAAAGATAAAAACACTTACAAAAGATAAACAAGGAAAATATCACTACACAAGGTATACTACCCCAACTACCCACTTAGACAGCCATGTATTGGTAAGTGCTCAAGTATAAGTTTGATTTCATTTCACATTTAATTACCAGGTTCACTCCTTTACCTTCCATAAACATGAAAAGGTGAGATAAGGACATGCAACCATTTTTTTATAAGTCATGTTTCACTTTTTAATGGATATCTATTCTTGGTGGATCAGTTCCCATACACCTTATCACTAGAAATGAATCCCATTTATTTATATCATAATGGCTCGACTCAGTAAATTACACAACCCAACCCATGAGTTCCCATACACCTCATGAATTTAGATAGTCAATCACTCAATCACAACCAAAAGTAATAAATGTACAAGCTAACTATCACAGCAGCACTCAACAATCAAAGGCATATTAATCAATGAAAAACATTGAAATGAACATATATGGCATGGAAATATGCATGACATGTGAATCCTAGATGCCTAAGATGATGTATGTAACAATGCTCCTTACCCTCATATCATCAGGCCAAGGATGAAAGAAACCCTCAATCAGAATAATAATCAACAACTCTACACAGCATGTGCGTCACCCAATAGTGAAATAATGTCAACTGTAATAGGAAAAACAGAACAACAATTATATTTTGGGTAACTTGGATTTTACCTTGAACATGGGTTCACGACACCTAAGCATGGCTTATGACCAAGTCCCAAGCATTCTTAATCTCCAATATATCATCTAAAAATAGTACAGGAAGAAAAAAACCTACCTATGATACCACTTTGTGATATCCTGGACTCTAATGCCACTTAATAGGTTCCCTGAGCTTGGTGGGACACATGGCCTCAAGCAAATCTCCCCAAACACTAGAGGCTGCCAACTAATAGTGAGGGATTAGGGTGTGTTTGTGGGAAGACTATTCCCTCATTCTCAAAGTGTAGCACAGCGGATAAATATAAATTGAGGTAAATAGAGGAAGCAATAGAAGTAAATAGAAGGCATAACGGAAATAAGTACAATGGTAACAAAAACTGAAATAACTGGAATAACATACAACAACTGATGATGATATTTCATGTATCTAGAAAATTGGAAAACATGGATATAAGATAGCAGGAATAACATGTTCATAATAATTATAAATAGAATCAAAAGACTATCTCAAGCATCCCATGCTCTGACTCGGTCATCTACTATCAAGATCTATCCTAAACAAAAAGCAATAAATTGTTCAAAGTCGTATGATTCCCTTTATCAACACATTCATTCATATAATCTACCCCGAGTATCAAATGGTACCCGGAGAGGGTGTGAGATAAATATCAGTGGGTCACCACCAATAGTTTCTATAACATCTGTCCCATGTAATGTAAATGTAATAGTTTGCAAGAATGAATATATAAAGTTATGCAGTACAATGTAACTAAATACTCAAGTACCTACTTCAGCCCTCAACTGGCATCTGAACATAACTATCCCATTAATTGATTATTAAAATTTATAAATAAGTCACATGTTAACAATAGTGAAGGTTCCAAGTTATGAAAAATCAACATGTAATGACATTTAATAATGAATTACCAAGGTAATAAACAAGGTGATATAGACATCAAGGGTCACCAACTTAGTAATAATTATAGCCTGACTAAGGGTAATAGTGTAATCCAAATAGCATACTTCAAGGCATTTCAAAAGAAGGTTCCTTCTGAATCTAAGGGGATCATCCAAGGTAAAATGGGGCTAACCAGTGACTGGGCCCTATGGGATTTAACCATGGAACCTACTTGTCAACGATGGATCCAATGAGTGTATCTAAGGAATCCTTTAATACTATGTGAGGGATCCTATGGTGTCATGTCGTTCATCCAAGAATAGACAAGGATCGATATATAAGCAGGTCCCAACCTAAGAAAGTTGTATCCTTGAATCAGCATGGGGTTCCTGAGAGATCATGGAATTCTCGATAAGAATCCAAGGTGAGATCGAGTCAGGGCACTCCTATTTGATAAGGAAGTCATATAATATATCATTTGGTTCAATATATTCCCTTCATTAGTGTGATAAGGAAAATTATCATGCAACCATTTAATCAATTCATAATTTATCAATAAGTACATTTGGTTCAATCCTTGCCTTTAATTAGTGTGAAAAGTCCAAGAAGCATGAAACCATTCATTTAATCCATTTAATAATATTCAATAATCAAGGTTCACTCTTCTACCTTCCATTAACATAGTAAGGGGTTCTATGGACATGAAACCTATTAATCATTTACATTTAATCATATCAATTCATATACTTAGTATACTTTCCAATTTACCATTCACATTTAATTATCAATTTGAAGAACTTACCTTAAGCAGGTCAAGAGGAAGTTACATGGTACTTTTTATTCACCATTACATGATACAATAAGAATTTATGCTAAGGAGGCCTTCCATTAATTTGGTCAATCTCGAGCACATTCAAACAATGGCTCAAAAGTGTCAAAACATTAAAAACTCAACTATAGAATATCATCCTATAAAGGATGTTGTGCGTTGTGTGCGTAACCACCAACAACTAATCACATATATGGAAAGAGAATAATCATATAGTTATAATGACTATAATCATGATATATAAATTCCATATATGACACCTGATGAAATCAGTGGTCCCCACACAACAATTCCAAAATCAACAAACTTGAGGGATGAATTATAGATCACCCACCTTAGGCTTGTAATACCCTCCTCCCCCGGTATAGGCCCTTGATTTAGTTCATATCGGAGTATATCTAAGAAAATAGAAAAAAAACACTCACACCTCGATAACTAGGTCGAGATAAAGAGAGAATAGGAAAGGATTAAATAGACTCGAGTACTTACTGTTTCACATCCAACGTGACGAATGGAAGATTGATCGAATCCCGGATGAAGGATATCTTTTAATCCCAATATTACGCCTTCAAAAATATCCAAATGAGGAGAAAAAAGGTTAATCGTACAGTAATTCATATTAGGAGGAAGGAGGAGGCTTAATTTGATCATTAAGTGAAAATAGTAAAATTAATCATAATTTAACCTGTGCATGGTTTGTTCTCACGGTTTGAAAACTTGTGCGCAAACCATGTATGGGTACCTGTGGAAGAGAGGAACTAGTATAGTTAGGTTTCACAATTAGGGAAACCATGTTCCAACTGTGTGGTAAGGATTTTTCCAAAAATATACCACCTAAATGGTTTACTATAAACCATGCACCAGGCCTTATTTTCCCCAAAAGTTGTGTATTAGGATCCAAACAATCCCCAGACACCCTCAAAACCTTCACTAATTCATTAGGTATCCATATTAGGTCCAAAATAAAGAATTATACTGAAATTTAAAGGATCCATACCTAAGTGAGAAAACAGGTTCTTACATCCGGTAATAGTTAATATAAGTATGGTATCAAACTGTCCAATTCAAACTAAGAATCAAATTAAAACCTATCATTTCTATCACAAGCAGTTCCCAAAAGAAACACTAACCACTAATTTCTAGAGAACATGCCTTCTAATGTTTTAAATTCTCTGATCACACTCTTAATAGTGTATTAATGGTTAATACACAATCCAAGATTTCCGCAACCATTCCCAAAACATTTGAAAAAAGAGAAAATAAAAAGGAATGTCATGATCTTATATCAAAAAAATAAAAGAAAGGGTTGATAATATAATAATCATACCTATGATAATAAAATTTCTTACATACACACTAGCCAGAGTAGAATTCATATCATGAAGATAAATTTCCCCTTATCCCTAGGCTCCAGTCTGACTCCCCTGCATTGTTCCCTCTACCTGGTACTATCGGTCCAGCATTGGGGTACCATATCCTTTAACTCAACCTGAACGTCTAGTGGAACTCCAACTACCTATCTGTTGAGGGGTAGTTGTGTCCCTCTCAAACTTCAGTACATGTCATGATCCCCTACCACTTCTTTGCTACAACATTTCCTTACAAAACCTCTATAGGTGGCCCATATTATCACAAGAACATACTCTAAATTAAGGTACAAACACTAAGGTCTCTTGTTTCCAAACATGGAACACTGATAGAACTATAATGAAACATGCTCTTGAGATTACTACCCACTTCCATAGTTTCTATTCCCACTATTTCCTTGGTGATAACTATCATAATGGAACTTATTTCCTCTAGAAGAGGTGATCCTAGTTCACCCTATTGAAACAACTTGGTCGCTTCCTCGGTCCTCTCTCAAATTCCCTTCCATGATGAAAGACTAGTTCATCACATCTGAAAACTAATCAAACAAAAAGTATTCACCTATGACCTGATTCATAGAGAATCCCATCCTGAAAATATCTCTTCCTGGAGATATAATCTGCTACTAAAAATGGTGCAAAGTGCTGCAAGTCAGTGAAATGTCTAGTGTAGTCCATCACTGACATTCCCTCCTACGTCAGGTGCATGAACTCTTGATCCTTCTCATCCCTCAATGTTTCATGATAGAATTGAATCAGAAAATTCGACTTGAATTCCTTCTAGGATAAATCCTCTTTCTACCTAGCTTGATCTATAATGTCCCACTAATGATTAGTAGGTCCACAAAGCATGTACACAACAAGCTTTACACTTCAATTTGTGGGTGTCTTTGTATTCTTAAATATTGTCTAGACTAATTTTATCTAGAACTCAGCTACCTGGGGGACCCCTTACCAGTGAACATAGGTGGATATTGTATCTAAAAATCTATTTTTAACTCATATATTGAAGTCATAGTGTGAATAGTCTCCCTTTCCATGTATCATATGACCCTCAAGAATCTATCACAAAGCTTAACATCTATCTGATCTGCAAGAGCTATAGGAAAGTTTAGTTTAGCTGCATTAGGATCATGATGATTTCTACCCTCCTGAAACTCAATTCAAAGATAATGGGGATGCATTTTCTCTATAAGAAAAATGCACTCCTTAGAACACTAGATAACAAAAAGGTCAATCTCAGCTGGTGATAACAATGGTGAACCATTAGTTCATGTTCTCTCTAAAAATGGATTAACAGGTGAATTATAATGATATAAAATTCCTTTCATTTCATTTATCAAACATGATAGGTATCTCATTTCACAACTCATACAATAAAATATATCACATGAAATAAATATGTCCCTATTATTAACAATTCATGTCAAGATATATCCCTATGTGTTTATCATGATGCATGCATACTCATATCTTTCTATATTGGGACACAAGTAAAAATATCAGTAAAGCAATAACATCACGCAACTTTTGAATTACCCTAGGTAAAATAACATTAACCGTAACAAAAAAATAAGATGAATAGAAATCCCATCCCTAGGTACTTGGATTTTCATTTGTATACAGGTTAGCTACTATCATGCACAAGATCATTACCAAGTCCCAACACGTCCTAGTATCCGTTCTACCTTTCCAAAATAGTAAAGCAACAAAAAAACTTTTTTTAATACCACTTTGTAATGTCCCCTGATCTGGAACTCTCTCACATGTACAAATCATGTTAGTTACTGGACCTTAAGCGTGTCTCCCTATACACCAGAGGCTACTGACTAGCAATGAGAGTGTAATTATAATGGGGATACTATATCCCCTAGTACATAGTTAAAATTAAAGTGGAAATAGACAATAATAAATATCAGAGTAATAGATATATAAGAAACAATACAAAATAAAAATGGAAAGTAAAGGAAGAACTGATAAATAAAATAATATTTAACCATGTAATGAAAGGATGTAATGTATCTAAATTTCAAAATAAAAGTAATACAGATGAAGGAATAAGCTGACACAAATAAACTCAAAAGACCCTGGTCCCAAACCCCGCACTAGTATCATCTCAAATCTCAAACCCATCTAGTAAGAAAAAATTAACAATAAGGTCTATTTCCCTTATCTAAACCTACATCCATGTAATCTTCTCAGGTACCAAACGACATCCCAAATAGAGTGTGAGTAAAACTCAATAGGTAAAAACCACAATGTCTAAACAAAACCAATCTGATAATAAGTTCATCCAATAAAGATATAAATATATGTATTAATTAATCAACTTAATATAAGACAACAATAAACCTACTTCATCACTATAAAGGAATATCTTTGAGCATGTAGTACAACCATGTAAACCATAACCACAACCCCATGGTATGATCACATAACTGTGAAAATTCCTCTATATAAGTGTTACAGCATAACCAAGCCAAAACCTATAAGAATTATAGCATCAAGGTCAAGACCTCTATATAATCATTTTTGTATACTAGGCCAATCCCTCTATATAATAATTTCAGTATACCAAGACAGGCCCTCTATATAAGAATTTCAACATGAATCGGAATCCAAATCATAATAGAAAGAAAAACACAACATCATATCATAAGCCATAATGGTTATTTATAAAAATTATCATTTTTCTTTCAATTACCCATGTATCTATTAACTTATATCTTAAGCCATTGTCATGCCATTTTTCACACTCAATTGTTATCAAAATCACTATCCATTTTAATAAATAATTTAACCATTTTCCCAGGTGAATATATCACAATTAATCACATTAGATCTCATGTCATGCTCAAACATACTTTAATCCATTAGCTAATTCATTATTGTTAGAGGGTAGGCTTGCCCTATGGGTTGTCGTAAGCTAGATCGCAACACCATTGAATCCAAATGGATCCAAGAAGTAACCAAACACATGATTTATCATCACCAATTTCTCAATTAATTAATGTGTATGTTATATCAGTGAAATCGTATAATATTTCACATGCTTGAACATTATAAACAGACTATAGGGTTTGGTTTTAGACCACATACCTTTAACTGGTTATAAATGCAATGCTTCCAATAGGTAATGAAAATAAGAAAAAAGGTGTGGAAGATTGCAAGAAGAACCTAGATCACATGAGATCAAGATCAACACCCCAAAAAACCATGGTCAAGAGATTCCATCACTACAATGGAGAGCAATGGAAGAGAGGGGAAAACCAAAGAAAAAAACTTACCATGGATCAAATTCTTGATTGAGATATCGAGAATGGAATAAGTAACTACAAAATTTCATGGAGTTGCATAGGTCTTGATAAAGGAGGTATTCACATGAATGAATAATGAATCATGTGTTCATCATGACTTTAAATCTACTGAGCCTAAGAAATTCACAGCATGTAATATTTTCACATCATGTATTTCCAAAATTATGATCTATGCTGAAAAATATGTTTCCTCGGGTTAAAATAACCTTGATCATCCATTTCACATCGTGCACCTATTTCACAACGTCTAACTATTTCACATCATGAACCAATTCATGATTTCTTCATGGCCACACTTACACATCATGAACCAATTTTGTGGTGTGTAACCAATTCACACCCTGAACCATTTCATGGAATCTTCCTGATGATAGTTACACATTGTGTAACTTATACACGTCATTTAAATTCCATGAAGACAGCTTTAATCCCATCTTCTGCAAAATAGATTGAACCGCCTTTGAATCCTTCTTAACTCATAGAGAACTCTCATAAATCCATTTGAAATGTTTATACCTATAACACCCTAAGATTTTATGAGATAGATTATTTTTAATTTCTTTGATTTCTTGTGTTTTACGCTACACCAAGATTATCTTACGCTATACGCAACACTGTATTAGCTTGCAGTATATGCAACTATATTCTTGTCTTGTGTTGCACACAATTTTAAGTTCTTTTGACAGAATTCATTTCACGCAACACTGAGTATAGATTTTGTTCAATGCATAAATGAACCAAGTTTGGATTATGTTATACGCAAAACAAAAGGAATCTTTCACTACATGCAACACTAACTTGGCTTGTATTACACGCAAGAGCGACCTTCCTCGATAGCTTGTGTTGTACGTAATACCGAGTTTCACTAAACAATGATATATTATTAAAATATTATATAACTAGACGTTATGAATAGTATTAACCAAATTTTTAATTTTATATAACATTATAATTCATATTAAACATTTTCTAAAACATGATATGAGAACAAAATCAATTTTTTAGATAAAAGAAGTATTTTTCAAAAAATGCATTTTTACCACCTTTTAATGGATCACCCATTTTAAATCTAGTTTTTGAAACTTTTATAAGTTAAATTTGAAAAAATAAACTTATTATTTATAATCAGGATATCAAAATTTACTTTGGGTAATTTTTTGGAATTTTTCTGATAAAGTTCATTTTTTAATGAATAGTGAAAACTACTGCATTTTAAGTCAAAAATGTATTTTCGTCTAATTTATTTATATAGTTATATTATAATTTTAGTTTGTTTTAAAGTGAAATTAGATTATATTTTTACCATTTAATTTAATTTTGGTCATTGGAAGTAATTTCACTCTTAAATTGGACATAAACGCATGTCAATCTTTTGGTAGTTTTTACTTCTTAAAAACATGCTTTTTGGTTTTGACAACAGGAATTAATTTTAAATTAATTTATTCCAATTATGTGTTTTGAATTTAGAAAAATGGATTCTATATTTTTAATCATGAGGTCTAAATTTTGTAAATAGGTAACTTTTATTTTTATACGTTATAAATAGTAACTTCAGTAAATATTTTATTTACCATGGTTAAAGGGTAAATTTGGTAAATAAGGGTAAAAAATAATATTATAATAATATTAAATTACTATAACACATGTCCTAACCCTGTTGGATGATACATGTCCGACCATTAGAATCCTTGGGTCGATTTTGGGACCTCATGGTGCCACTTCTAAGTAAAAATGACATTTAATTACTTTTAATTTAATGTTAAGGAAAATAT
Organism: Viscum album; assembly: GCA_963277665.1. Taxonomy (NCBI): domain Eukaryota; kingdom Viridiplantae; phylum Streptophyta; class Magnoliopsida; order Santalales; family Viscaceae; genus Viscum; species Viscum album. The sequence continues at coordinate 1,138,422,515 of OY728159.1, read as the reverse complement.
AACCTAAACATATATCTTTTACTAAAAAATTATATAGGGTTATATAATTTATATATTAGACTATAGATATTCATTAGAAATCTAAAACGATTTTCTATATCATGATATTTTATTTTTAATTTTTTTACATTAAATAAATAATTTTAATTATGACACAAGGAAGATGTAGTAATTACTTCATTAATAAAAGATTCAAATAAATGAATTTATAAATATTAAAACAAATGTAATTTGGTTATTTTGATGTCATACATGAATTTTATGGATGATATTGAAATATTATATTTGATTTAATTCCTTATTTTATAAGTAATCAGGTTGTTATGAATTTTAAAAAAAAATCAACTATGAATAGTGTCCAAAATTGACACAATTCAGAACTTAAAACATAAAATAGTTTATTAAATGATATTAAATTTCTAAAAATATCATATTCTTCTAAATGGTTAATATAAGTCCAAATATTTCATAAATAACTTTTTTGGGTCATTTTACATGATATGGTAATTACGTTAACCCACAATGTGTAAATAACATGATATCATGGTAAGATTAAAAAGGGTAAAATAAGGTTAAAACCAAAAATATAAGGATAAAAAACATTCAAAACTTGTAGAAAAATTATTGGATGATGGGTATTCAAACCAAAATCATATTATATTAGAATTAAATAGTTTTTTGGACCATTTTAAATTGAAAATTAATTTATAATTAATTAATATTTGGGAACTTTCCTAAAGGGCCTTTATCCTCTCTTATAAAAGGGAACCTCCTCCCTCTCCAATTCACTCCATTTAGAGCCTTCAAGCTCGGCCAAACCCTACCCATTTCTATTATAAACTTCTCTATTATCATTATAGAGTTTTTTTTTCTTCTCAAAATACCAACTCTAGTGCCCTAAGAGTAAGTTTAAAGGAGGCATGTCGAGGAAGAGGTAATCTCTTCTACCGATTCTTTCAAATTTATTTCTTCTTCTAATTCCTCTTATTTAGTTATATAATTATAAAGTAATAAAATCAGTGCCACTAATATACTTATATGATATTATAAATATGAAACAACCCAATTTCACCTTCTATCCATCACACAAAAAATGAAATCACCCTGCGTGCGTACGTATGGATTACCATCTCCACGCCATAGTGTAATCTGTTTTTCACCACCACCTTAATTGGATGAGTATAATGGTGGAAATAATAAATATATATGATTATTATAACATGATACTAATTTTTATATATTATAAACCATCCTCTTCAATACCATTCAACAATTATGGGAATGATATCATCACTCGTGCGTACGTACGGCTTACCCTCTCCACGACGCGATGAGATTCATTCTCCATGTTAACCATTCAAGAATGATTATAAAGTATATATAATAAATAATCATGAAATACATAACATAATAATTCTACTGGATTTATGTGTCTATATATATATATATATATTTCATTTACTTACTTCCATCCAATTCAATAAGGAAACGAAAACAGCGTTCATGCGTATGTACGGCCAACTATCTCCATAAACGGTGTATTCCATTTAATTTATCTATATATTATATATATATATATTTATATTCTGAATATAATATATATATATATATCAGTTTTTACATTCTGTAAGTAATTAAATCATGATATAAGTAATCATATAAAGAATAACAAGTCCAAAAACGTACGATATATGAAACGATTATTACACAAAACGTTGATGTAACATGGAATTGAAAAATGAACGGGTAATATAAAGTCCTAAGTGAGTCATATATGATATCATAAATATTATTATGGTTCTGTTACAAGTTAATAATATGTTTAAACCCACTATATAGGAGTTTCGGATACATACGGAATAAATTGGACCTGAGGTAAGGGATAATTTTGCAATCTCCTTTTTATCTGTGATTATTTATACATAAGTATATACAGGGGATATATTTATCATCCATTTCCATGTTTCTCTAAAAATGTTTTCATAAAATGTTTATTATTCTTCTATGTATTTTTGAAGACATTTTTACCCATTTTTGACTTTTACTGCAAGGAATGGAATAATCTTTCTTTTTTTTACCATATGAGGTATTTTTTAATTTTCCAACAAAAGTATGAGAAGAATGTTTTTTTAAAATTATATGGCATAAATGGATTTTTATGGTTTTAAAATTCCTTGTTTTTATGAATCTTCCTCTACACTATTTAAATTTTATTTTCAACTAAATTATTTTCTTTTAAAATTGCATGGCCTTTTGAGAAAAGAAAACGTTTTTGAAAAAGAAATGATATTTTCCTCAAGAATTAAGTTCAAGTGGTTTATCAAAATTATTTTCCATCTAAGATGACATAGGGTTATGTTTATATCTATATTATTACTTTGATTTGATTTTTTTTATGATGGAATTATTTTTATGAAGTCCATTTATCTTATATGAATTATGTTATGATGAAATGATATTTAAGAATCCCATTTTATTTCATGGGTTATGTTATGATGAATGATTTATGTTTTTGTGACACATGTAAGAATGATTTAATTATGAGATGGGTGGGTCCTATATCTCTCTCAAATGCATTGGGTAAATATTTATATCTCATGAGATATACATGACTAGAATGGTAGGTAAATCCGGTTCAGTAATACATGGCTGGAACAGTAAGTAAACCCGGTTCAATAATGGACTTTTTCTACTATGATAGTCTTGGAAAAAATACCTTTGATACTATTGAAATCATATTATGTTCTTAATGTTTTTACACAATTCCATGTTTTATTCCCATACTATTTGATCATGATTAATGTTCCTTTATGATTCATTCCTTACATACTGCCAAGATTTTTGTCATTGCTCAATATTTTTATTTTTAAAATTTATGTTCATGTTTTTATGTTCAAATGTTTATGGTTTTTTTATGTTCTCCATTTTTACCCATACTGAGAATTTGAACCCACCCTTTATTTGTTTTCTTTTCCTTAGGATATAAATAAATGTTTTAGGTAGAAAAACAAAAGTGGAAGATCTTTATGGGAGATGTTGAAGATCTTTCACCATGATTAGAAGATTTTGTTCTGAGATTACAAAGACACTAAACTAATAAAATATTTGGTCATATCTTTGTGTCATGTATTAAGTATTCAGTAAAATAAATGTAATGTCCATGTATGTCAAGATTTTTTCTCTACATTTGGTAACAGATCAAAGGTTTAGTCAACCTTTGGAAACTAGGATGTGAAAACTTTAGTGAGATCCCTAGAGATATTTTTAAGGTATGTCTAGGGATGTAACAATGGTTAATTATAAGTATAGGTTACAGCCCTAGAATTATGATAACGATCATGAATAATATAATATTAAACCTAAGATGTTAGAGATTGAAAGTAATAACCCTTTATTATGTTGTTTTCCTAGTATTATTTTTGCCTCTCACACTATTCTTTTTGGGTTTTAGAAAATGGTTAGATACATGAGGATTCATGTTAATGTATAATATGATGGAAAATGGAATGATATTCTTCATTAGAAACCAAATTAAATGGGAGTTTGAAGTAGAAACATCATTATTATGCCTAATCATAAATCACATAATATGATCAATAATCTCAACTTTGGTGAGATTCCTCAAGCAGCTAATAAAAGAAAGTTGAAGTTTCATGGTGATCATAGGGGAAATAAAGTTCAATATTCCTCATGTAAATCATGTGGGAAGAGACGTGAAGGAGAATGTTTCAAAGGAACTAGAAGATTCTTTGGGTGTGGAAAAGAAGAACACAAAGCTTGTAATTGCAAAAGAAAAGGTTCAGCTAACACAACGGACAAGGATAATGTTATTGCTAAGACATCAATGAAGGTTAAATGTTTTAAATTTGGAATGTGTGGGCATTATGAAAATCTATTCCCTAAGGGAAAATCTCATGAATAGAATCATCATTGTCGTATGGGTAGTATTTATTTTGGTGACGATGAAGAGACTACAAATGATATGTGAGATGAAAGAAGTGTTAAGGAATAAAATGATTAAGATCATTCAATGGTTTAAGAAGGTAGTGTAATGATTTCATGTTTATCAAGAGTAATGTTGTATAAGTAATTTAATGGTACTATGGAATAAAGAAACATCTAAGTATTTTTACACTATTTTTTTCTTTAATTATTTGAAAGTATATGTTGAATGGTACCGGTAACCCTGAAAGGTTATTCAGATATTTTTGGAAATCACATGATATGCACATAATGGAGGGATAAGAAGATAATGAGATGTTTGATAGTATTAATGATCTCATGACTGATATAAGGACAAAGTGATATCATGGTTTGAGTATATAGAATTTCTGGTATTTTGGTATGTGAAAGAGTTAAATTTTGACAGCATTCATGTTTTCACTAAGGTTCTATGGTAATTCATGTTTCAAGAGAATATATGATTAAGGTATTCAAATGTTTGGAATGTGACAACCAAGAACTAACTTATGAGATAAGGGAGACAAATTTTGTGTCGATTTAGTTCACCTCTTTCTATATTTTATATTTTTGAAAGGATTTTAATGTTATCCATTTATGGATAGTATAAGTTATTTTCCATTTTAAGTTTGTTAGATTAATGTATTATCTCACTATAGGTGAACTTATACTTATTTGATAACCTTTTATAACCTTTTCTTGAGACAAATGGAATGAACTATCATTCTATCGCATGATCTACTAACACATCATGAATGAAAAATTCAACTTTATTTCTTTAAGAGATGAAGTGGAAATTGATCAAGGTGCGAACAACAGTGATATTGTACCAAAATCAAGTAAGTATTTATTCTCATGAAAATTTATTCAACTTTAGAAAAAGGATCTGGAAAACTAAAAAAAAATTCCAATTACCTTACTATCTGGTGAACCAGATGGTCCCTTAAGTCATTTTAGATTTATGGATTTCTGGTATTTAACTTTCTCCAAACCTTATTCTCTATCACTATCCATTAGAACTTGATAGTTAGATTTCTCTTCCATATCCATGTTCCCACTTCCTACCTATGTTATAATATATGGAAACCTAGTGAATAGTTAATTTGGGTAACCATTATGTTTCTAACTTTCCTTTTTGAAATGAAGTTTTAGTATTCCTTTTTACGGTATGGGTTTCTATGAAAGAAACTTTCATATAGAAAACCATTTACAACCCCGACGAATTTCGAGGGTGAAATTCATTTTAAGGGGGGTAGAATGTAACAACCCAAGATTTTATGAGATAGATTATTTTTAATTTCTTTGATTTATTTTTTTTAGCTACACAAAGATTATCTTGAGCTATACACAACACCGTATTAGCTTGCAGTACACGCAACACTATTCTTATCTTAAGTTCCACACAATTTTAAGTTCTTTTGATAAAATTCATTTCAAGAAACACTGAGTATAGATTTTGTTCAATGTATAAATAGAACAAGTTTTTATTATTTTATGTGCAACACCAAAGTAAGATTTCACTACACACAACACTGACTTGGATTTCATTACACGCAAGAGCAACCTTCCTTGATAGCTTGCATTGTACACAATACCGAGCTTCGCTAAACAACGATATATTATTAAAATATTATATAACTAGTTGTTATGAATAGTATTAACCACATTTTTATTTTTAAATAACATTATCATTCATCTTAAAAATTTTCTAAAATATGATATGAGAACAAAATCAATTTTTCAGATAAAAGAAGTATTTTTCAAAAAAAAATGCAGTTTTACTGCCTTTTAATGAAGCACCCATTTTAAATATAGTTTTTGACACTTTTATAAGTTAAATTTGACAAAATAAAATTCTTATTTAGAAGAGAGACATAAAAAATTACTTTGGGTAATTTTTTGGTATTTTTCGGATAAAGTTCATTTTTTTAATGAATAGTAAAAAATACAACATTTTAAGTCAAAATTGTCTTTTCATCTAATTTAAGTATATAGTTAGATTGTACTTTTAATTGGTTTTAAAGTTTAATTGGATTATATTTTTACCATTTAATCCAATTTCGGTAATTGGAAGTAATTTCACTCTTAAATTGGACATAAACACAAGTCAATATTTTTGATAGTTTTTACTTCTTAAAAACACGCTTTTTGGTTTTGACAACATGAATTAATTTTAAATTAATTTCTGCCAATTCTGTGTTTTGAATTTTTAAAAATGGATTCTATATTTGGAATCAGGATTTACAAAGTGTGTAAATAGGTAACTTTTATTTTTATTCATTATGAATAGTAACTTCAGTAAATATTTTATTTACCATGGTTAAAGGGTTAATCTGGTAAATAAGGGTAAAAAATAATATTATAATAATATTGAATTACCCTAACACGTGTCCTAACCCTATTTGATGATAGATTTCTGACCATGGGAATCCTTGGGTCTATGTTGATACCCCATAGAGCCACTTGTAAGTAAAAATTACATTTAATTACTTTTAATTTAATGTTAAGGAAAATATAACATAAACATATATCGTTTACTAAAACAATTTTTAGATGGGGTTATATAAGTGATCTCTTCGAATATAGATATTCATTATAAATCTAAAAATATTTTCTACATCATTATATTTTATTTTTAATTTTTTTATAGTAAATAAATAAATTTAATTATGACACAATGATGATGTGGTTATTGCTTCATTAATAAAGAATTCAAATAAATAAATTTATAAATATTAAAACAAATGTAATTTGGTTATTTTGATATAATACATGAATTTATGGATTATATTGACATATTATATTTGATTTAATGCCTTGTTTTTTAAGGAACTAGGTTTTTATGAATTTTTAAAAAAGTCAAGTATGAATAGTGTCTAAAATTGACACAATTCATAACTTAAACCTTAAAATAGTTTATTAAATGATACTAAATTCCTAAACATCTAATATTTTTTTAAATGGTTAATATAAGTTCAAATACATCATAAATAAATTTTTTTGGGCTTTTTGACATGATATGATAATTACATTAACCCACGATGTGTAAATAAGATGATATCGCGGTAAGATTAAAAAGGGTAAATTAAGGGTAAAACCAATAAGATAAGGATAAAAAAATATTCAAAACTTGTCAAAAAAATTATTGGATTATGGTTATCCGAACCAAAATCATCTTATCTTAGAATTAAATAAGTTTTGGACCATTTTAAATCGAAATTAAATTTATAATAAATTAATATTTTGGAACTTTCCTAAATTGACCCTCTCCTCTCTTATAAAAGGGAACCTCCTCCCTCTCGTCTTCACTCCATTTTAAGCCTTAAATCTCACCCAAACCCTACCCATTATTCTTCTCAACTTCCCTAGTAACATTCTAGAGGTTTTTTTCTTCTCAAAAGACCAACTCTAGTTCCCTAAGAGGAAGTTTAAAGGAGGCGCGTCGAGGAAGAGATAATCTCTTCTACCAATTCTTCCAAATTTATTTCATCATATACTTCATCTTATTTAGTTGTTTCATTATAAAGTAATAACATAATTATCAATAATATACTGACATTTTATTATAAATATGAAACAACTCTATTTCACCTTCAATACATCCTATGAAAAATGAAATCAACGCGTGTGCGTTCATATGGATTACCGTCTCCACGTCGTGGTGTAATCTAATTTTCACCCCCACCTTACTTGGATGGGTATAATGGTGAAAATAATAACTATATATGATTATTATAACATGAAACCAATTCTGAGATATTATACACCATCCAATTCAATACCATTTAATAATTATGGAAATGATATCATCGCTCGTACGTACGTACGGCTTACCGTCTCCATAACGCGATGAGATTCATTATCCATGTTAACCATTCAAGAATGATTATAAAGTATATATAATAAATAATTATGAAATATATGACATAATAATTCTACTTGATTTATTTATATATATATATATATATCTCTCATTTACTTACTTCCATCCAATTCAATAAGGAAACAAAAACAGTGTTCATGTGTACGTACGGCCTATCATCTCTATGAACGGTGTATTCCATTTCATTTATCTATCTATTATATATATATTTATATACTTAATATATAATATATATATATATATATATAAATCATGTTTTACATTATGGAAGTAATTAAATCATGATCTAAGTAATCATATGAAGAATAATAAGTCCAAACACATACGATAAATGAAACGATTATTACACAAAACGTTTCTTTAACATGGAATTGACAAATGAATGGGTAATATAAAGTCATAAGTAAATCATATATGATATCATAAATATTATTTTGTTTCTTTTATATGTTAATAATATGTTTAAACCCACTATACAAAAGTTTCGGACACGTATAGAAGAAATTAGACCTAAGGTAAGGGATAATTTTTCAATCTCATTTTTTATCTGAGATTGTTTATATGTAAGTATATACTGAGGATATATTTATCATCCATGTACATCTTTCTCTAAAAATGTTTTCATAAAATGTTTACTATTCTTCTATGTATCATTAAAGTCATTTTCACACATTTTTTACTTTTACTACATGGTATGGAATAATCTTTCTTTTTTTTACGATACAAGGTATTTTTGACTTTTTTGACAAAAGTATGAGGATAATGTTTTTTTTTAACTTATACGACATGAATAGATTTTTACAGTTTCATAATTCCATATATTTATGAACCTTCCTCTACACTATTTCAATTTTATTTTCAACTAAATTCTTTTCTTTTAAAATTGTGTGGCCTTTTGAGAAAATAAAACATTTTTGAAGAAGAAAGGATATTTTCCTCAAGAACTAAGTTAAAGTAGTTTATCAAAATTATTTTCCATCTAAGATGACATAGGGTTATGTTTCTATCTCTATTATTACTTTTATTTTATTGTGTTTATGATGTAATTATTTTTATGAAGTCAATTTATCTTATATGGATTATGTTATGTTGAAATGATGTTTAAGAATCCCATTTTATTTCATGGGTTATGCTATGATGAATGATTTATGTTTTTGTGGCACATGTAAGAATGATTTCATTATGAGATGGGTGGGACCTATATATTCTTCCAATTCATTGGGTAATGATTTATATCTCATGAGATAGACATGACTAGAATGTTAGGTTAATCTAGTTCAGTAATACATGGATGGAACGGAAAGTAAACCCAGTTTAGTAATGGAATTTTTCCACTGTGATGATCTTAGAAAAAATTCCTTGGATACTATGGAAATCATATTATGTGTTTAATGGTTTTCCAAAATTCCATGTTTTATTACCATGTTGTTTTATCATTATTAATGTTCCTTTATGATCCATGTCTTACGTACTTCCATGATTTATTTCATTGCTCAATATTTTGATGTTTAAACTTTATGTTCATGTTTTTATGTTCAAATGTTTATGGTTTGTATTATGTTATCCATGTTTACCCTTACTGAGCATTTGAGCTCACCCTTTCTATGTTTTATTTTCCCCAAGATATAAATGAAGTTTTTAAGTGGGAAAACAAAAGGGGAAGATATTTATAGGATATCTTGAAGATCTTTCACCATGATTAGAATATTATGTTCTGAGATTCCAAAGACACTAAACTAATATGATATTTGGGCGTCTGTTTGTGTCATGTATTAAGTATTCTGAAAAAGAAATGTAATTTCCATGTACATCAATTTTGGGTCTCTACAATACCCGGACTCCATTAATTAAAAAAAACATACATCCCTAAACATTAATTTATTTTCCCTAGTAAATTATCTTCATTCCTGAAAAGGGACTCAGCCACCAAGGCTTAAAGAAGAAGGAAAACCCAATGAAAAAGGTTCAAAGAAAAATTCAAAGAGGGACATACCTAGAAAAGATGGGATCTTATATAGAAATATATTTATCATCCCATACAACATGAATCTCAATGTTAAATCTTCACTTCTATGAGCATCATACAATGTAGAAAATGTATCCCACATTAATTTCATATCTTAAATAAATGAATCTAAATATATATCAATATCATTACTGGGCTGTTTTAGTCTGATATAAGTAGAGAGAACATTTTTTTTCTCCATGCATAACCACGACGGCAAGTTATAATTTACCAATATAGCTTTCTATGTACTATGAGTACTAATTTTTACCCCAAAAGTATTTATTCCATCTATAGATCATGAAAGATAGAGGTTTCTCGTCTCGTATCTAGATTCAGAATACTCATAACCAATTTTCTTTTACTAGATAGAGTTTACTGGGATATGTAGTTTCTAATATTTAATTCTTGTATCTATGCACCATGTCAATTTTTTAGTGGATTCCTAATATCCATATAGTCTTCTAAATATTAGAATGATAGGAAAGTACCATAAATATTTTGAAGGACTTCATTGATCTTTCTTGTATCAATTTGTGATGTAGTTAGGGAATTTTCTAAGTGATTCATAGTTCTTGAGAAACAATATACAATCATTTGGATAGGTAGGTATTTTTCTATAGATCATGCCCATTGAATGTAGCATTCACTTAGAATCATATGTTTGATAAGGAATCTCATTTTCTTCTGGTATTATATCATTCATGAGACCGAGTAGTTCTATAAAACTAGTGTCACTCCATCCACTTATAGATTTCAAACTATATAAATTCAATACAGCTGACAATGTTGTATATTTAGTACAACCAGTATAAAATGGTCTCTTTTTATGGTTATTTAACTTCTCAAACAACTCTATACAATAATGAAGGTCATATTCAATTGTTATTCTCATTTCTTCCATATGATATTCATCATCATTTTTACTGGTATTTATATCAAATGATCCATAAATGGGAGTATCATCCCATTCAGTATGTACATTAAGTTTTTTCCTATGTTTAGTCTAACATTTATTGCTCTAATCTATTTTGTGGAAAATAAAATTTTCTTCCAGCTCTTTTGGATGAATTCATCTTGAATAACAACAACATAAACATAGAAAAAGGATTTGAGAAGGGTCATATGCATGCTCTATTTCAAACTTGATTACTCTTTAACTCCATCCTCATACTCATTTTTCATATAATTATCATCCATCTATTTTCAATTCATATTCATCCTATAAGGTTCAATACTATTCATTTTGTACAAAAAATAAATAAATACACATAAGGTATTCATATAGTGTATATATACATTGATATATAAACAAACTAAAAGAATTTTAGCGAATGTTTACATATATTGAACATGTTTAAGGTCACTTCTCTAAATCTAGTTATTACTTTCTTAAAAATATGAATTATTCCCTTTTCAACCCTCTGTCACTCTTTTATTTGTTTTTCAATATTCAAAACCCAATGATCCCACACTCATTTTCCAATAAAAATAAACATTTTGAATTACATCATAAATGGGTTTTCAATAATTCCAATTCTATTCATTTTGAATCAATTAATCTTTTAAGTGAAAAAGAACTCAATTAGAAACCACCGTGATAGACAACTTAAAACAACTATATTTCATTCTTAAGTAAAAAATATTTTGTGTATATAAAACCATTGGAAATCATATTAATAATATAAATAAATCATGTGAATAAATCACATGTAATAATAAATATATAGATATATGTGTGGGTATCTTCTAGGTAACATGTTAATAATATAGTCTTTTCACACTCTAATACTATTTGTACATGTTCTTTCATGTATTTTTTATAACTCCTCTCATGTTTTCTATAATATTATCATATATTTAAATGTTTAATTGTGTTCAATTACATGTTTTAATCTGGTTATATATCTTATATATTTGAATTGCATATTGATTAAAGTATGTTTATATTTGATCATATCATAATATTTCATTTCCTAAAATATCTTTAGATTTCATGTTTTGATTATTAATAACAAGTTCTATAAGTCTCCTAAAGTGTTCCTAAGTTAAATAAGTCATTTGGGACCTTAAAATATAATTTAGATGTTTTTTACTATTCCAACATAGAAAATATATTTTAAGCCACATAGATAAATTCTTAACCATGTAGCTGATTTGTCTCATGTAGCCATTTCACGTAGAAAAATCTCCCATGTAGCCAAATTATTGTTCACCATATAGCCAATTTTCCATAATCTGTTACCCTCTATATTTCACCCATATCTTGAGCTACAAAACTCAAAATTGAGTGATTATTTTTTTTCAAATATAAGAAGATTATTTATATTTCATTATAATAAATTAACTTTTTAATAGATCTATATCATGTATGAATTTAGGTTAGAAGTTATAGTATGTTTTCAGTCTGATTTCTGTAGTTTTTCATAATTTTTTTTCTACTATTTTTTATAGTAGCTTGAGATATATAAATCTGATTAAAGTGATTCTTGGTTATTTGTAAATATAATGAAATTTTATAAATATAATTCTGCATGACCTGACTATGATTCTACCATTTAGATGGTCTTTTTTAGGTATAAAATTTGAAAATTCAATCTGTTTAATTTTTTCAAGAATACAAATACGTGAATCACCTACATGATGAATTTTCTTACAAGAAATGACTATATAGAATCACCTATGTGAATCCAACACATGAATCGAATACATTGATATTCTTATGTCAATTTGTTTATGTCAATTCTCCTATGTGGTTTACCTGATTATGTTGAGAAAAAAACTTACGTGAAAAAACCCAATGTAAATTTGGATGTGTAGTTTAGTGAAATTCTTCAAGTTTTTCTAAAATTTGGAAAAATGATATGTTTTATGTAATGCTTCATATCTAAATTCCTATAAATTTATTTCACATATTTAATTTTTTTTAATGAATTTATAAATTCATATCAATTATATAGAACATGTGTGATGTGTTTTGCATTGTTTTAAACATGTTTTTATGAAAGTTAAAGTGTGTTTTATCTTCATGCATCAAACTTATAGATTTAAACTCAAAAATATTTTTTATTATTTTATGATTTTTTCTTTGATTTTATTATTTTTGAATTTATATTAGGTGATATTAAACTTATTCAAAAATAATAATATTTTTAATAAAGTGTTATTGGGTATTTAATATCTCTGTATATTTACTGCTTTATTTAAAAGGAATGTTTTTGAATTTCATATTTCAAATTCAAACATGAAATTTTAATGGGATCTTTCATTGAACTTTATTATGGAGACTATTTAAATTATTTAATAAGTAATTTTAAATTATTTTAAAATATTCTTTATTATTTTGAATATCGGTCTTGATTTGAGAAATTATTATGCAACGATAATATCTCTTTTTCTCTCCCTCTCTCTGATAATCTATTTCTATCATTTTTTAAATTTTTAATTCTCGAACCTCTCTCAACTGTGTTGAGTTTATTTTTTTTTTAAGGATATTAGGACTTTCTTATGTGTAGTTGGTAAGTAACAGACTACTCATGTCATACTTCTTTGATGAGAGCTTTCATAATTTTCAAGTGATAAAGTGTGAAGAGTGTGGTGGTATCATTACTATGAAGTGTTGTACATTCTCCCTGTGTTGAACATTTATTACAACTACTGGATGATATCTCTAGGGATGAATGAAGAATTCTACGACTAAAATTTTCTTGATGATATATCCTGATACATTATTCAAGAACCAGTACCTGTACTTTCTTTGTTTATCTTTAACTTCATCCTGGTTTCTTGTTTTTGTTACACTTCTTCCCGTATTTCATGTACACTCATTTTTTTGTTTATGATTTTAAAAACAAAAGCATTATTTTTCTCTATCATCGGGTTGTGACTCCTAGATTCTAAATTTAGGATCGTTCAGGTTGTAACCCTAATTTTCTAAAGTCAGTGTTGTATTTGGGATGTGACTCGTTGTATAAAAGTCAGCGTGTTAGTATGGTTATCCCTCCACTTTGTAAAAAAGGATTCTATAATTGGTTTATGATTCCCCTTCAAAAATTAGATTATCTCACAACATATATCTCATCAATTATAGTGGCATAAGAGTAGACTAGGTCCACTTTAGACCAAACTACTATAAAAACATCCTTTTGTTTGTTCTTTTATTCTGGTGTTAATTAACTATGATAACTATATTAAATAAATTAATCGATTATAATAGGTTTTTCTAAAATTTGGTCTATTCACCCCCCCCCCTATAGACCATCTGTAATCTTTCTATCTGTCCTAACAAATACCATGTGAAGAATATATTAAAGGGAATTTTCCTTGTAGGGGAAGATATGATCTCATGCCAGTGTTGCTTGACAAATTACTAACAAATATAAAGGGAGAGATTGAAGGTCTCTAAATAAGTGAGTTTACTAAGGGGATTTAAAGTAATCAATAATACTTGTTCAACATAGTAAATTCATAAATTAAAGATATACATTGTTAGATAAAGTATATGTATAAATATAAATCAATTTACATGAAGTTATAAAAATCTAATAATAAAATATTCATAAATTTCATTCCCATAAATTAGAAAAAAAATAAGATCTCAAAATATTTTTTAGGCATGGGTTATTCTTAAAAAAATTATTTTAATTAGAAAATAATACTATATACACATCTTATGGAATTAATCAATGTGGTTTTAAAAAATATTCTTCATATTATTTAAATTTTCACTTTATATAAATTAGAAAAATTATAATTTAAAACTATTTTTTATAATGTTTGATGTGTTAATCAAAAAAATATTTTAACTAGTATAAATTAAATTAATATGATAAATTTAAAAGTTTGAAATATTTGCAGACATGATTAATATTATATATGTTCTTATAGTATTTTGTAAAACTTTTTTCCAAATATATCAATAGTTAAAGTTCATAGTAATATATTAAAGAAACTAAAATGAATCAATGTGTTGGCTTAATCTCTGTCTAATCAACTTTTTTTTGGATTTTGAAATAAGTGTTAAATTTTAAGGGTGAATTGGAAACCTATGATTTTTTGGATGACGCAACCCAAAAACAGGATTCTTTAGATGGCTCTAAAAAGATACACAAACCAAACTAAAAACATATCGAACAATAGAAAAAAAACTAGGATGACCCAGAATTAAAGAAAGTAGGCGTGAGGGTGGGGAGTATGAGGCACTATGGATCAATAGGTCTTGAGCCTCTTCAAGTTCTGCAGATCACATGACACACCCAAACCCTTTGGAAAAATTAAACTCACAAATAAGAACTAAAAAAGGTGAATCAATGCAAGATCAACTAAAAAGGAGTATAAAAAATCACATACCTTGGGTTTTGAAAGTGTATATTCGTCCAAGAAGTTCTCGGAGGAGTGGCGACAAAGCTTCAGTTCTACAAGATCTTGAATGACGTGAATGATAATTTTCCCTCTTAGGGTTCTTTTTAAAAGACCGAAAGGTTTTTATCAGCACTTTCCAAAAATCATTGATAAATAGATCTTGTCTCAGTGCTAAAATAGAAAGTGATGATAAAAACTCTCTTTATCAATGTTGATAAATAGAAGTTTTATCAGGGCTTTCTATTTTAACACTGAAAAATCTATATTTATCATCATTTTTTGGAAAGCGTTGATAAAAACTATATAAAATAAATTAAAAAATAAAAGAATATATATTAAAAATGAATAAATTATAAAAAATGTAAATTTTAATTTACATTATTAATGAATAAATAATATTAAATTCATGAATGTTATAAATGAGTGAAATTTAATAAATAAAACTCAATAGACTTCAAAAATATTTAAAAAAAGAATAAGTTTTATTAATTATATAAGTTATTAAAAATATATATATATATTAAAATAAAGATGAATATATATTAAATATATACATTAAAATAATATTAAAAACATTAAATGTCAATGAATAAATATGTATAAAGAAATATTAAAAATGAATAAATTACAAAGTTATTAAATGAATAAATACTAAAAATGAATAAATTATAATGAAAAGTAAAAAATAATTAACATTATTAGTGAATAAATAATACTAGGTAGTATTAAATGAATGAATGTTAAAAAAGAGTGAAATTTAAAAATTAAAAAATCAATTTATTGCAAAAATGTTTAAAATTGAATAAGTGTTGTTAATTATTTAGATTAATAAAAAATTAAAAATGAATATATGTTAAAATGAAAATGAATACATATTAATTATATAAATTATAACCATATTAAAGATATTAAATGTTACTAAATAAACATGATTAAATAAATATTAAAAATGGATAAAATTATTAAAATATTCAAAAATAAAAAATGAAAATGAATAAATTATAAAAATATTAAAAAATAATTAAGATTATTAATGAATAAATAATATTAAAAATGAATAAATTTGATAAAATATTAAAAATTAATAAATAGTATATATTGAATAAAATATAAAAATTGAACAATTTTTACCAATTAAACATATAATATATATTAAATATATTATGTTAATAAATAAAATTCTAAAATTAATTTTAAAAATTGAATAAATTGCAAAAAAAAATGAGGTGTGTGTGTGTTTCTATATAATATTAAATTAATTATGTATGTGTGTGTGTGAAATTAATGTAACACAAGTTTGATATAAGTTAAATTTAAAAAATAAGTGACATTTTATTAAACATCCATTACTCAATACTAATTAATCAATATTTTTAAATAATATTAATTTTTAATTATAGAAAGTCACTAAATATATGACTATTTGATGTAAAAACATGTTTTTTATTATATAAATCATATTTAAGGAGATTTTATTTATATTTATATACATATATCTATGAATATATTTCTATATTAAAAATATTAAAAATATTAATGAATAGTTCTATGTGGAAAAATTAAAAATGAATAAATTACAAAAATATTAAACAAATAAATATTCATAATGAATAAATTAAAAAAAAATAAAAAACACTTAACATTAAGAAATAAATAATATTAAATGAATGAATTTTTAAAATAAGTGAAAATTAATTAATATGTGAATAGATTGAAAAAAATATAAACAAAATGAATAAGAGTTATCGATTATATAAATTTTAAAAAAATAAAAAAGAATATATGTTTAAATGAAAACAAATAAATATGTTAATTATGTAAATAAGATGTGTATTAAAAACATTAAATGTAAATCATTAAATATAAATAAATATTAAAAATGAATAAAATTACAAAAATATTAAACAAATAAAAATTAAAAATGAATTAATTACAAAAAAAATTAAAAAATTATTAATGAAATAAATAATAATAATAATAATAATAATTAATTTAATATTTATGTATATTAAAAAGTAATAAATAAAATTTATTAAATATAAATATAAAAAATGAATAGAATTTAATAATTAAAAACATAATATATTACATATTAAATATAAGTAAATATGTATCTAAAACCATAATATTAACAATTTATTGTTTGTGTATGCTTATCTCTATAAAACTGAATTAATTTCATATATGTGTTTGTGAAATTATTGTATGCCATATCAAGTGCAACATGTTTAGTCAATTTTCTTAATTAATAATTAAATATTTATTATTTGATATATATGTAAAATTGAAAAAGTAAATGACATTGGTAAAAAAAAGTTATTAAATGTCTATTAATATTAATTAGTCGATATTTTTAATTAATTTTAATTTTTAATCAAATTATAGACCATTTTTCACTAAATATTTTATATAAATATGATTTATAATATATATTTAGTATTATATAAATAATATTTAAGAATATATTTATATATCAATATAAATATATTTCTATATGAAATACGATTTTTAATAATATATCATATTTATTTTATATTCCATTTTTAACTAAATATATTATATATCATGTGTAAATATATATTTAGTCAAATATAAATCATATTTAATTAAATATATTATATTTTTATCAATATAAATATACTTATATATTAATATATGCAGATGATCATCTGTTTAAGTGGAATGGGTGATTCCTGATCTGCATCAGGTCGGGGGATCGACCCTGACTGGTCCTATTTCCCCCCAATTAATTAGGGGGTGGTCTCTTGAGGGTGATGATAGTCGTGTAACGATAGGCATGGGCTAGTGGATGGGGGTATCCGGTAAGTGGAAGATGACGGTGTCAGGCAAAGCGGGCTGGTGTGAAGCGGTCGGGCGGTGGCAGGATCGATTTGGCAAGACAGATCTATGACTTCGTGAGCCTGGTGTGTTGGTGACATCAACGATAGATGGGGGGAGGGGAGGGGAGGTGGAGCATAGTCATGTGACAGGTTGTGCTGATAGGTGATGTGGGCCATAGAGGCGGGGTAAGGTGGATCATAGGTGGTGAGTTTGGTGGACTGTAGGCAGACGGGACGTGGGTGGGCCAATCCGATGGCCACAGGAATTTGGCTTATGGGCTATGTACTAGGCTTTAATGCCTACTGGGTTTTTAGACCATCCATATAAAATAAATATAGCTTGTTGGTTGGGATACCCTCTTGGGAGGGCTATGGTCTGTCTTCTCGACCTATGTGTGAGGTGTGTGTGTGTTTGATGTAATTGTACCCCCAAGAACCTAATATATATAGATATATATATGTGTGTGATTTTTAGTGATATAATTTTTTTATAAAATATACCATTTGAGGCATTCTTTTTTAGCACTAATAAATGATACCTTTAACAGAAAATTTTTAGCACTAATAAAGGTCACCATTTATCAGTGCTTTTAACTAGTGATGATAAAGGTTGCAACTGTTTATCATGGGTTCTATAGTAGTGAATTCAATGAAAGGTAATTATTTATTTAAATAAATAAATCATAAATTATATGTGTAAATATTTTTTCTTCTTGGTTCAAGGTTTCTGTTTATTAATCCTCATTTTAATCATGTTGGTCATGATGTTCTTTGTCATGTATATCAAGGACTATTCATCGATTACGAAAAAAATTCATGTTGGAAATGCCCAATGGGAACTTCCACTATGTCCAGAACCTTTAATAACATCCTCTTTAGTGGATAATATCAAATGAATTGAATGATATGATATTGATAATTCATAAGAACATGATAAATAATTATTTCCCTATGATATTTTTTTTGTAAGAGCAATAATCAGTAAATGAAGATATTCTTCAACATAGTGTCAAAAGAAACTATTTTCAAATTATCATTTGGGGATGCACTATTTTATAAATATTAATAAAATACATTATTCTCTTTAAATATTTATTATCATCAAACCACTTTGGGTGGTTATATCATTATTATTTATTATAAAAAAATAAGGCACAATGATAATTTTCAAAAATATCATATTCACCCATGAACGTTATTTAAAATAAAATCATATATATTTGCATTCACTTTAGGGAATGAAATGAAATAGTTTGATCAAATTTTATGATGTCTTTAAGACAATTTCATGAATATTCAATTTAAAATTTTCATCCACTTTGGGGGATGAATATCAATAAAATATATTTATGTTATTCTTCATGAACACTTCCTTCAAATATTATATAAGAAATAAAATGAAAGGAGATAAATAAAACAATATGATATTTAAAATTATATCACGTAAATACCATCTTAAACATGAAAATTTATACATAATAATCAAGATCAATACCTTCATGATGTATAATAAAATTGGAGATGTCAGATTTCATGGTTAATAACATGATTAGAAAAGTTCATTTTGGCACTACTATGTACAAAAGGTACACAATTTTCATCGTCTAACCAATTCTGATAATGTCAGCTCATATTTTTATTTGATGAATGATATTTATTTCGACATCGGCCACATTGGTTATTAACCACTCACATTCACTTTATGGAATGAAGTGAAATTTAACAGTCATGAGGAGATCGTTATTTTTCTAACAACAATAGATTAAGAAAATAATTCAAATATTTTTTCAATGTTATGTAAAGGTATAATATAAATATAATAATATATGAAATAGAAACAAGACACTCCTTTTTCATGTAATAATTATCTTACATTAATTATAGTGATGGAGGAGGATTCATCATGATGCATAATGTGGAGAATGCGTTCGTGGTGATAATGTGATGTGAAATGAATCAAAAACTAATTGAAACAGTGATGAAATTTTAATCCAGAAATGTTAAATCAATCATAGGTGAAAATTAATTGTTGAGGAAATGAGCGTCGAATAATTGGAATAATGATAAAGAATAAAAGCGATAATGTACAAGAGATAGAATACATTATTAAAATATTTGGTTATAAATTTAAAATTTTAAAATTAATTTATAGATCAAATATGGAATTCAAATTAAATAAAAGTATTTTATAATTTTTATATTATTTATAAATACAAATAAATAAATAAATATATTAGTTGAATTGGGGGAGTGAAAATCCAAGCAAGGTGAGGGGATGAACGATGGATGATATAATGGTTCATCCCATTATTTAATTCCACCCCACACCACACAGGCATGCGTTGGATGTTACAATCCAATTATATTCATTCCTACCCTACTTGTGGTATGTTGCATGATATTCAAAAGACTAAGTGTGGGGGAGGTTGTCTGTGATGGTTAGGGATGTAATTCATTCAGGAGATTTGGGGGTTTTCATTATATTTTGATAGAGTCCATGTAATTATTCTTTGTACTTTATTATTCACCTATCTTGCTAAAAAATAAAGAAAATAATTATATATATATATAATAAAAAATGGGTTGTGTTTTGGGAGGATTAAAAAGCACTATTTTCATACCAATGATTTCTATCATATGGGGTTAGGTAGTGGATGTGAGATTTATCTTAAGCACAACTTTCAAAAAAAGGAAAAAATATGAAAAAATAATAAAAAAAAATAGATGGTGATTCATTCATTATGCTTACTTTTATCATGTTCTCACTTTGAGCTTTGGGGAATGGGGAGATGAAATTTTCAAAAGTATTTCAATATGATTATATTTTAATTTCATGAAATATGATAAAGAATCCAACCTCCTTTTTAATATTTATTTTATTCACTACCCACCTACCTTAATCCTCAGAGACATTTGAACCATAATTCAAAGTCCTCATGATTAATTTTTATTTTTGTCTTTACGCAGTGGAGATGTTAGATGTCTTGAAATCCTATGGTTAGTGACATGTACTTGAGATATGAGTATAACTTTATTACATTTATTACCTTGAGATATGAGTAAAAATAATTCAATGTGAGGTAAATTGAAATTGGTAGGCACATTAATGATGAATTAAAAAATAAAAGTGGAAGGAAGGAGAGGTAGTTTTATTTTGAAAGAGGAAAATTAAAATGCATGATTGGATTTATTTCTTTCAAGAGTGAGGTGTTGATGTAATTTTCTTGTCTAATTTTTGAAAAAAATTTCCATTGAAAAACATTTTTTTGTTTTTTTGTTTTGAAATTTAAATATTGGTAGAATGAAATTTCTCTACAAGGTTGTTGAGATTACATGCTTGAGGATAAGCAAGTTTCAAGTGTGAGGGAATAGACAGAGTCATATTTTGTATGAATATTTTAAGATAAAACACCTTTTTTACATATTAAATGATTAATCTTACTGTTATTTGACTATTTTTGTAATTTATGGAAGGATAGAGTCTTTGATCAAAAATGGGCTAAAAGGAGATGAATTAATGAGGAAAATGTTGGTTTATGATGAAGGACAAGAAAATGACCAAGTATGTGGCTTGAAATTAAATAATTAGGCTAAAATGGAGCAAAACCTGCTATAAAACACTAATTTACATCATAAATGTCATTCATGACGTGAACCTTAAAGTAATTTAGGACGTGAAGCCAAGGCGTGAAGAAAAAGAAGTAATTTTGATGATGACATCATGTGTCACAATGTGACACATATTATCACGTTGTGAAACACCAAAGAATAACCCAGAGAAGGTTTGGAACATGAATACAAGCTGTGAAAATTTTGTTCATGTACATTTCACATCATGAAATCACTATTTGCGACATAAAACTCTCATATGAGACCCAGAAATGGCGCTCCTGATGAAATTAATGCCCAAAATGCCTTTTATCACCCCATTATGACCCAGATCCATCACGACCCATTTATGATGAATTTATGGTGCCAGGGGGTGTCATTTAGGCCTATAAATAAAGGCCTATGGTGGTTTGGAGAGAAATCAATTAATCTATAGAGGGTTTTCCCATTATTTTACATTGTTAGGGTTCTATTGCTTTAGATTTTCTTCTTTTCAATTTCTTTTTCTATGTAATGCAATCATATTCTAATTTAAGTGTTCCATTTTCTTATTTTAATCCCAGTTTCTATTTCTTTCTCTCTCTTCCATCTTCTGACGTGGTCTCTTTCACTTTGTAATGGAATGTGACTAACCTGTGTCATGGACTTGGGGGAGGTTTTGCAATGTTCTTAATTATTACACTTTAAATTCTTAATGTTTGAATCCTTTTTGTGGTGAATGAGAGAGAAATGCATGGGTGTGGTGGTCATCCACCATGGAATGGATCTCAAATTCATCCCTTTTCATTGATTTACTTCTTTTCCCTTCCTTCACTTGGTTAAACTCTTCGTATAGTGGGTTGAGGACACTTGAAGGGATGAAACAACATACAGTAGAGTTGGGTATTTTAGGAATTGCACTCTCGGTCAATGTGTTATCCTACTTGGCCATTAGAGGAGGTGGGATTTGGTGTGAAAAAGAGGTTTCCTAAGGCATGC
Organism: Viscum album; assembly: GCA_963277665.1. Taxonomy (NCBI): domain Eukaryota; kingdom Viridiplantae; phylum Streptophyta; class Magnoliopsida; order Santalales; family Viscaceae; genus Viscum; species Viscum album. The sequence goes on along the minus strand of OY728159.1, from coordinate 1,138,399,879 downwards.
TAAAATTTCACACTCAATAAATTAAAGAAAAGTAATTAATTTATGAGATTTCACAAAATAAATTATCAAATTTAATTTAAATGACAAATAAATAATGAAATATCCCGCATGACCAAACCCTAGGACCAAAACCTTTCTCCTTGACCTAAATTCTATCTGTATTTTCATCTGCATTTAGGTTTTTTGGTATGCATTGCATTTTTTTTGTCAAAACCTCAAAACCATGGTTTTCATAAAATAATAAAAACAAAAAAAATAAATAGACTAGGTGAATTATAAATTAGTGATTGATTGACCACAAATCTTCTCAAGTGAGACAACCATGGTCATCCTATGTGCTTCATTAGGAAAACAAAATTTTATTTTATATCACCCTATGACAGGTGCGTCATTTGCCTAATGCCAACAAGAAAAAATCCTATAGGGTCACACACTAAGTGTTTATGTTGATCTTGATTAAATTTTATTTGAATTTAATTATTGGAATAAATATTATTCTCGAGACCAATGAATAATTTTATTCAAGTTTTATTGATCGCTAATATTCACAAGGTAATAAATAATTTATTACATGAATATTTGATAAATATTTATTTGTTGGATTGTGAATAAAATATTTATTTTATTTATTGGTGAATAAAATATTTAATTAAATATTTATTCATGTATTCAATTAATGTAGAGAAATTTTAGCGGACAAAGATCATGTCCAACGATGACTATTTATTTGCAAGCTGGTAAATAGTATTTATCATTGTGCAAGTTATGGAACATCATAAAATAATATTATTATTATTATTATTATATTTCATGGGGTTTTTTAAATATTACTATATTATTTGAGGTTCTATACACAATTAAATAATATTTTAACCTAAACTCTAGATCTATAAATAGACAATTGTGTCTAATGTGTAGGATTAATCAGAATTTGAGAATTGAGAATCATTATGCACAATGGACTTCTCCCTTGAATTTTCCTCCTCTCAAGAATGAGAAGAATTCCTTTAAGGCCAAAGGATATTAAAGCAATCAAGAAAAAAAAATCAAGATGATTTATTTTCTATACTTTCACTTAGAAATCAATTGACGTTGTTCGGAGATAAAATAAGCATGTGTGGATCACTGCTAGAGGGATTATGCACTTGGATACTTATAGTGCAAAAGGTAATCTGAGCAGAGTATTTCAAAATATTTCCAACGTCATTGAAAAAAATATCCTAAGATGGGGTAATTCATTTCATTATATATAAATAAATTAATTATAAATTTAATGTATAAGATCCTCTATTGGGGTTTCAGGAAACTCGAAGTCAAATTAATTTTTGATTTATCACCCACCACCAGCACTTCCACTGTGCTCGGAACCATCAAGTACAACAAGATGTATGATATAATCATCGATGATAAAAAAATAATTAAATGAAAGGTAATTATTTATTTAAATAAATTAATTTTAAATTATATGTGAAAAGATAATCTCTTCTTGGTTCTAGGTTTTTTTCTATTAACGTTTGTTTTAATTTTGTTGGGCATGATGTTCTTTCTTATATACATCAAATATTATTCATTGATTATGACAAAAATTTAAAGTTGGAAATTCTCAATAGGCACTTATTTTGCATTTGGAACCATCAATAACATCCACTTATGTGGATAATATTTAATGAATTACATGATAATTCATAAGTGCGTAATAAATAATTATTTTCCCTTGATATCGGTGTCGTAGGAGAAATAATCGAAAAATAAAGATATTCTTCAACATAATGTCAAAAGCCATTATTTTCATATTATCATTCAGAGACGCACTATTTTATAAATATTAATAAAATTTATTGTGCACATTAAATATTTATTATCATCAAATCAATTTTTGTGGTTATATTATTATTATTTGTTATAAACAAATAAGGCCCAATGATCATTTGAAAAATATCATATTCATCCCGAACATGATTTAAAATAAAATCATATATATCTGTATTCACTTCGAGGAATGAAAAAAAAATTATTTGATCAGATTTTATTTATTCAATTCAATATTTTCATCCACTTTGAGGGATGAATATCAATAAAATAAAATTATTTATTCTTCATGAACGCTTCTTTAAAATATTTTATAAAAAATAAAATAAAATGAGAAAAAAAACAACAATAAAATATTTAAAAATATAACAAGTAAATATTATCTCTATCGTGACCATTTATATATCATAATCAAGCTCAATTCTTTTAAGGTGTATAATAAAATCGAATATGTCAAATTTAACAGTTCATGGCACGATTAGTGAAGTTCATTTCACCACTTCAACGTAGAACAAGTACAAAATGTTCATCATCTGGCCACTTCCAATAATATCAATTAATCTTTTCATTTGATGAATGATGTGTTTCTTGACATCAACCACATTGGTTATTATCCAATCACATTCACTTTAGGGAATGAAGTAGAATTTGACAATCGTGAGTCATTGTTTCTCTTCAAGAGAACATTATTTTTCCCACATCAAAAGATTAAGAAAATAATTCAAATATTTTTTTCAATGTTATCTAAAGGGATAAAATAAATATAATAATATATTATTACCACATAATTGGATTTATCTATCACTACTATTTATAAGTGCTAAAAAATCACTGATAAAAATATGTCATTTATCAGTGCTAAAACAACATTTTTTTGCACTAATAAAAGTTATATTTCATAAAAAAAGTTATATATATCATTAAAACTCATATATTAATATATTAATATATTTATGTTGATATAAATATAATATATTTGATAAAATATGATTTATATAATATGAAATATGTAATCACACTTAATATATAAGATATTTAGTAGAAAATGATTTATAAAATAATTAAAAAATAATATTAATTAATAAAATTCTAATTATTATTGATTAATATTCATTTAATAAAAATTTGAAGATAGAAAAATTCAATAAATTAATAAATGATCTAAAATATGTTGAAGACGTGACTCGAACTTCAAAAAACCATAACTTTTGATCTGGGTGTCCGTTTAAGCTCTACCACATATCAAATTGAAGTTTGTGAAAATATCTACACCATGGTTACTGGGGGGAAACCCCAATCATAATTTTTTTGGTCAAAAAAGGTTCATAATACCTCCTAAACTATGTTTTTTTTGTCGAGGTACCCTTATTTTTTTTTATTTGATGGAATTTCATCCTCATTTAAGGAAGTCTTCTGATCTTTTTATTGGTGGAGACTACATATATATATTATGATGTTCAAATTTTATCATTTTTTATCATGTACTGTTATTTATAATTAAATATATACACATGTATACATATTTGTATATATTCACACAAAAAAATAATTTTATAAATAAATATGTAAATATATTTAATATAAAATATCTTTATATATATATATACCATATATAAATAATTATTATATCAATTTTATTTAAAATAAATATTTATAAATATTTATATACTTATACAATTGATGTATATATAATGTTTATATATATATAAATATATTTGTATCTGTGTAGTGGAAAACAAATATATATTTATCTATATATTCTAATATATGTATAAAAATATTCATATATAATATTAGTAAATAAATATAAATATATATAATTATATTTATGGACACACACATATATATAAATATATTTATGTATGTATGTATGTATGTATTTACAAACACACACACACACACAAAACATATTTTATATATGTATTTAAAAATAATTATATATATATATATATATGGATAAAAAAACTGTAACAAAATATATATGAATAAATAGATATATCATAAAATAAATAACAAACCAATATAGAGGAGTGATAAAGGTGCAGATCTATGATGGGAAGGTCTTAGGTTCGAAACTTGTTGAAGGCAGGGGCATGTGGGAGTGTAAAACAGGGCCTAATGTTGTGAAAGGGGGGTGCTCTGAGTGCTATTAAAATTCCCATTTTATTAGAACTTAGAAAAACACTGATAAGAGGGGCCTTTATCAATGCTTTTTTTAACGTCGATAAAAGGGCCTCCTTTTAATAGTTCTTAGATTATCATCTCTTTTCTAGAACTAATAAAAATGATTTCTATTATTGTTAAAAGAGGGATTTTTGGTTGTGTATGACGTAGAAAACAAGACTTTCCTCTTTCATGTAAGAATTATCTTATGTCAATGATAGTGATAGAGGTGGAACCATCACAATGTGCAATGTGGAGAAGACATTCCTACTAATAACCTATTGTGAAATGAATCGAACACCAATTGAAATCATGATGAATTTTGAAACTGGAAATGTGTAATCAATCATAGGTATAAAATCATATTTGATGAAAATCCAAACTGTATCCCCATCTATCCCATAGTGAGAGCATCCTTTCCTAGGTCATCCTAGGATTTGGCGATTCTTCGGGTTTTCTTGCAGCAACGAGGTCTCACCGGCTGGCCAACTTCCTAGATCAGCATCTGCAACAGTTTCTCTATCTCAAGAGCATAGGCCTTTTACCTCATCCTACTCCTTGTTTGTGGCCTCTCCTCGATAGCTAATCTATGATCTACAGCTTGCGGTTTTCCAATCACAACATGTGGATCCAATCGCGGTATGTGGATCTCGATCGTCTTGAGGTTTTCAAATCACGGTCAGCTTGAGGTTTTCCAATCCCAATCTTCTTGAGGTTTCCCAATTGACAGTGCATATGAAATCTATGCCATGTGGTTTTCCAGTTGCAGTTTTCTAATCATGGATGTTTACCTCATCCCGCTTCTCTCCCGATCTATGGTTTTCAGTTTTCCAATAGAGTCTTGTGGATTCCGATCAGCCTATGGATGCCAATCGGACTCCCCTTAATTTTCTCCCCTCACCAGCACTAGTTTCTCATAGAGTTAATTTTCAGATCCCCCTCCTTCTATAGATCTGTGGATTCCCCTCCTTCTACGGATCGATGAGATCATCTGTAGATGGATGTGGTCTTTAGTGGATCCTCCTTCGTCGATCCCACTCCTTCTGCATCCCACGACTCATCTGAGACTGATTATTCATGGAGGACACATCCCATGGAGGTCTTTACCTATAATGGCCTTTTCTCATGGTGGTTTTTTGCTCGCGAAGGCCTTGGATCATGGGGGCCTCCGTTCGCGAAGGTATTAGCTCATGGAGATTTCTGCCCATGGTGGTTTTTCTGCTCACAGTGGTCTTTTCTCATGGTGGTGTTTGCTCATGGAGACCTTGGCTCACATAGTACTCTACTCATAGAGGGCTTAGCTCATGGAGGTTTCTACTCATAGAGGTCTTTGTTCACGGATATCTTTATTCGAGGTAGTCTTTACTCACAATGGTTTTTTGCACGTAGAGGCCTTGTCTCGCGGAGTGCAAGGCTCACGCAGATCTTAGCTCGTAGTGGTCTTTGCTCGTGGATATCATCTGAGGACTGACAAGACTATGAAGAATGAATTAGTTTCTCAATGGAAACACATATCTCTTTTGGAAAATGAAAAATACCCTATCATAGCAACAATGAATGAAGACTCCTTTCTAGTTCACCATATGAATCTTCTTACTATAAGAAAATTTATCTCAAACTGGCCCATCAATTTTCCTGATTTTAATAACACATTACAAGCAATATGGAATTTGGATGATGGAGTCTCCATACATGAGATCGGATATGGATGTCTAATTTTTGAGTTCTTCAATATAAAATATAAACACAAGGCCCTTCTCAAAATTCTTTGGACCTTTTAAGGTTAGTCAAATTGGAGAGCTCTCTTCACCCATTTTATTTCTCTTCTCCCTCGTGTACTTTTAAACCTCTTAGTGATCAATTTGGGGAGTGTCCTTTGTGGTAATCCTAAGCTCCACACTTGTAATCTTCATAAGGTAATTGAGTTTAAAGTTTTTTGTCAATTGTTCTTCATTAATACCTTCTAAATTTTTTTTTATTCTCATATTATCAAATACAAATCAAAGGAACAAAAATCCACATGTTTCCATGCATTACCTGGATCTTGTGATGATTTGAGTGTGGTCGCCTCTTTTCTCACCCCTCCATTTCATGAGTGTACAAATGGATTGCATCGTTTGATAAAATCCAGGAGCTTGAACCTATGAATATTCATGTTCTTATCTTGTGGAATATGTTTATCATTGACTTAAATCTGGTCATTTTATCACATTATTGAGGTGATTCCTTGATTGAGTTCCATTTTTACATCGATTCATGTTGTTGATTTTGAGCGATTGATGATAATAAATATTTTTGATCGATCAAATCCTAGGTGGTAACATAGTAAGAACTCACATACCATTACTGGTTTCAGTATGTATAAAATCAAGGAATCAATTATCCTTATTTTTCCCTTGAGATCGATGACAGATTGAGCATTGACCGAGTTGTCGAGCGCATCAAATTAGATGTTTATTTTTAACTAGAATTTCTGCAGTATAGCAGCAACCCTAGGTCGTATCTCGACAGAGCCTTAGATCATTAATTCTAAAATTTGGTTTTGATTATGAAATTAAAAAGGCAAATGGGGTTTTATAATACTTGGGTTTGATGATTAAAGATGACAATAGAAAATAGAAGCTATAAAACAAAGTAGAGATTAACAGAATTAATTAAGCGTGATCAACCCGGGGTACTCGCATGATGTTTATCCTTAATCGCTTCATGATATAAGGTTATGATCTTTTAATCCCTGGTTTGTAACACCTAGAACTAGAATTTTACTGAGTTTATACTAGGATACCTCCTAGGGTTCAGTCAAAAACACACAATGATTCACCGGACACTGCCGATGATTGGGTGAATTGTGTTTGACTTCATAACCAAAACTCACCAAGGCAACACACGAAAAACTCGATGCGCTGTCCAGATTTGTATGTTATTTATTTTTGATACCATGACATAAATTTACATGTCCTTGATAGTTCTTGTTTGAGTTCAATTGACCAATATAAACCACACTAACACCGAAATTGAAAGGGGGAAAGAAAGTGGTGAACGGTGTGTGAAACATCACATGAATGGGTACCCCCAAACATGATCATATGAGTTGAGCATGACATACCAGTACATAAATCAATAAAATAAGAATAGAGGATGATTAAAAACAACACAACAATCTAGAATTTAAAAGATCATTCAAATATTACAAACATGAAGCTCGGGATGTACATCACGTTCCTCCCCGGGTGATCACAAGGGGTTTAAAAACCCATGGGAGAGGAGGAAGAGAAAGATGTTGGGGTAGAACTTCCCATAGCCTCCATAACTTCTAGGGATGTTGAGAAGACTCTTTGGGGACTCCAAAATGGCAGCACCTTTCCTCTTGGCCGAACTTACAAATGGGGAGCCCAAGGTGTCATTTTATAGGAAAATTGGAAGGTAGTTTTAGGCACATAGATTTCATGAATCCACTTGTAACACGCGTTTTGGCCTTCATAAAGTCTTATCTAGATTTGGATAAAATAGAAAAGTTGTATCCCTACCTCTTTACTGTCTCCACCGAAAGTTTGGTACCCTTTGGACAACTACAGCTCAATATATTGATAAAATACATAACACCGCATTTGACTTGGTCCATATTCGGTGTCTTGGACAGATTAGTTCTGATGGGCCCCATAGAAGCCGAATCAGGATTGGGTTCCTTAATATGAAATGCAGACTATTAAGTTTTAGACAAGACCAAAAAATTTCAGCCCATTTGGATGTACGGATTTTGTGTACTATGCAAAACAGTGGACAGATTTCCATGGATCCATGCAATTTTGGCCCATTTTTCTTCCACTTCATCAAGGGCCCTCCAAATCACCTCCACCTACATTGAAATAATAAAAACAAGTAACATTTCCCATTCTAATATTGGTTAAAATTAATTGATTGATTCAAACATAAAGTGCAATTCATTATTATATTTGGAATATTCATTAAAAAATTAGTTTAAAACTGCGGTGTAAGGGTGGAATAAAACAGTGAATCGTGGTACGATCACACCCCCACACCTAAACATTTGCACTCCTGGGAAAAGTCACATATCCATATAAAATGAAGAATATATATATATATATATTTACAACATCCTGAAGATTTATCATTTTAGGAAATTTTATTTAAAGTAAAGTGATCAATGCACGAACCACACCAAGGAGTTCTTCCTAGTGAAAATAGAAAAAGATGTCTCATAAATCATATCATAGCGAAATTCAAAAAGATTCATGATACCCAATTGAGAAAGGAATTCAGAAGTAAACCATGACACTAACTCTCTATGTGTGTGTGTGAAAACCATTCCATGCTATTCTTTCCACTTGCTATCCAATAAATATATGTTATTTTAACATTTTTCAGCTTAAATGATTTTTTTCACCAAACCTGTCCTACATCCTTTGCAATCATATTTCAAGACCCACTCATTTAAGCATTCCCAGAAGTCAAACCATAAGATTCTGACCTAGATATCCCCATATGTTGCACATTTCATCACTCCCCTCATTTATTTATTTTTTTTTTGAAGTTGCAATTGGAACAAATCTCACACTCATCTCTCAACCCTTGTTTGATCTTCTCACGACACTAATTGAAATAGTTATAACAAGATAAAAGGTTGAGGAGGAGTGGTTTTTGACCTGCCCAAGACACAACAATTTTTTTTTTGAGGAAGTACAACAGTCGGACATTAGGTACACACGCATAGGTCAATCTGGTACAGTAATGAAACAGATCGGATAAGGAACGAATGTATGGAAATATCATTTAAATCTGAAAAATATTAACCCAACATATATTTACCTTATATTAAGTAAGAAATAATCACACTTTGTGGTTTGGTGCAAAAATTTGTGGAGATATTAGTGACACAGTTTTCCAAAAAACTACTCACATAAAGGGCATCAATCATCTCAAAGGTTTCACATAGATACGACCATTTATATCATTGACAGAAAACCAATTCACTAAAAATCACTCCTTGATGGTAAACTCATACACAAATTCTTTTTAGCCTTCATTATGGTATTTTTACTTTCCCCACTTTATGGTCGCCACATCATGGAATTTTGAAATTGTTGATGGGAAAAAATGAAAATACCATAAAGAAGGCCAAAAAGAGAAAACAAAAGGAGAAAACGATGAAAATTCTTAACTAACCCAGGAATGTATCCACCCCCCACACCTAGAATGTGCAGTGTACTCACTGAAATAATTGAGAATGTGAGAAGGAAGGATAAAACCTAGTGTGTTTTATTGGTATAATGCGTCGAGAAGGTGGATTTCCTCCACCGGATTCTTTGGAAAATCCTCATAGAAGTATTTAAGTCGTTTCCCATTAACGGTAAGACTTCATCCACTCTGCTCATGCAAAACCTATATTGCACCAAAAGGGTAAACATTAGTAACAGTATAAGGACCGAGCCATTGGGAACGAAGCTTAACAGGGTGGAGCTTAAGCCTGGAATTGTACATGAGGACCTTCTCACCAATATGGAACTTCCACTGGTGAATCATGCTATCATGAATAGCCTTTGTCTTCTCTTTATAGATTCAGGAGTTTTCATATGCATCACGTTGAATTTCTTCCAACTCTTGAATCTGCAGCTTTCTTTCCTCACCTGCATCTGAAAGGTTCATATTACATTGTTTAACAGCCCAATATGCACGGTGTTCTACCTCCACCGAGAGGTGACAAGCCTTTCCAAACACAATTCTATATGGTGAAATTCCGATTGGGGTTTTAAAAGCTGTACGGTATGCCCAAAGTGCATCATCCAAGTGCAAACTCCAATCTTTCCTATTGGGTTGTACCGTTTTCTCCAAGATTTGCTTAACTTTTCGATTTGAAATTTTTGGGAAAAAATACCTCAAGGTAACATTGAATTATTTTTGGGTTGATTGTGTTTGTTGACAAAGCAGGTTTCCATGGAGAATTGTCGAGTTCCTGAGAATTTTTTGACAATCCTTGTTGACAAAGAACGATGAAAAATGAAAGGACGATCTGGAGGCGGTACAAAAGAGTAGTACAAGGTGGCGTCGTTTCCCAGTGTTTGCCAAATTTTTGGGGTCCAAAATTTGGAGTTTGGTGAGCATCGAAAAAATAGTATTTCCGTGAAGATCATAATTAAATATGGCAATGGCATGAATTTCATGAAGAGAGGCTTCATGGTTTGGATTCCGCGAAGACCAGAAGAATGGAGGTGGTGATTCTTTGCGATTACGACGAGCTTCGCGAACGGCAGAGGCTGAAGCGCATCGTGGCGGTGAAGGGCTTTGCAAGGGAGCTTCGCGGCGATGAAGGGCATTGCGAGGGAGCTTCGTGGTGAAGGTGCGAAGGAATTGACGGGATGCTCCGTGATTACGACGAGCTCCGCGAACGGAAAATTGCCATGGTGCTTCGTGATTTGGACAGAATTCTGGCAGAAACTTCGGAGCTTCGTGATTTGAGATGACGTGGCATTGACTTCGCGCGGAAAGTTCGAGGGTCGGTAGAATAGCCTATAAATAGAGGCCGACCCCCTCGAGAGAAGTAGAGATAATTTTCAAAGAAAATATTTTGCTCTCGTATTGCGAAGGTGGTTCGCGGAGCCAGTGTGCTTCGCAAAAGAGGAGCTTCACGACGGCTATTGTAGCTCCGCGAAAGTTGTGACCTCTACGTTATCTCAGTGATCTTCGTGAGGGAAGTTTCTCTGCAACGGCTTGAGCTTCGCGGGAGTGCTTCATGAGAGTGCTTCACGAGAGAGCTTCATGAAAAGTCAGGAGCTTCGAGAAGGATTGTTTGAGATTCACAAAATTGGAAGCCTTGCAAAGTAGGGTACTTTGTGAAGGTACTTTCCAAAGGTAGTTGCCCAGTGGTCAGAGGCAAAGTGGTATTCATCAGTGGATGAAAGTTGGACTTCAACAGAGAATCTATCAACAGTTGAAGATGCATTATTTCATGAAAATGAAGAGACCTACAGGTCTATAAACTGTGAGTGAATCCCTTCACAGAGCAGTGAGCTTAGGAAGAGGAAGAAGGTGATCCTCTCCACCGGCAGTGAGCCAGAGAGAGAGAAACAGGGAGTGACCCTTGGGAAAGCAGTGAGATGACCCTAAAACCTTGTAAAGGCAGTGAGCCTGGGCATAGAAGTGATCTAGCTCGAACCTTGTGAACATTATTGGCAGTGAGCCTTAGTGGATTTGGTACAACGGCACATCTCCGTTGTATGATCCTTGGACGTAGCCCAGTGCGGGTGAACCAAGTAAAAATCTCTGTGTCTGCCTAGTCGCTTCCTTGCATTGCATTAAAAGAATCATCATCAGAAAAACTAGAAAAGAGCTGATCATAATAATCGCACAAGAGAAAACAAAGTGACCATTGTAATAAATTGGTCAAGATCCAGTGGGGCAGGAAGAACATTGAAAAAGAATATCCATACCCTGATTCACCCCCCCCCCCCCCTCTCAGGGTATATAGGCCCTTATTGGTCCTAACAATTGGTATCAGAGTGAAGGTTGCTTTTATCAGATTTGTTTACTCCGACTTGGTGTAGTCGATCTGTGTGTTTAAAGAATCAGTCTGATCTTATCTCGGTGAGCCATGGAAAAGGGAAAAACATCCAAGAAGAAGCAGAAGTCAGGTGGTATTCCTCATTATGTAAGTGTGTATGGAAAAAGTGTGATTCAATTAAAAGAATCAAATAGTTTACTGAAGGAAGGTCTGGATGAATCTGACAGGGAAAAGATTGATTCACTCAAGCATGATGCAGGAATGAGTGAAGTACATGAACTTCAAAGTGATATTGAAACAAGTGATGATGAAGAAGAAATAATTGAAGGAAGAATAGATATGAAAGCTGAGTTAGAGGCTTCTCTTGAAGAGATAGATGTTTGGAGAGCCAAAATCAAGAAAGCTAACAAAGTTGTTCACGATGCCAAACTCTATATGCAGCAGCAGGAAGAAGAGAAGTCTGATTTGATGGATAAAATTGAGGAACTCAAGTTATCAGCACTAGAGAACTCAGAAACAGTTGGTGAGTATAAGCTTAAGATTGAAGAACATAAAAGGGAGATCGATGGCTTGAATAGAAAAGTGAAAGGTCAAGTCAAGTGCATCGAAGAACCTGATATTCCAAGTGATGTTGGAAACACCAAAGAAGTCAAATCTAAAGATATCCGGATCAAAGTATTGGATATTGAGGTCAACAAGATAAGATGATTAAATCAAAGGCTTATTGGTGTGGCAATAGACCTAAAGGAGAAGAATGATTCTCAAGGTGAGGAACTACAAAAGCTGTCTAAAATAAAAGTAAAACAAATGGCTGGTGATTATGAAGAGATTCAAAAGTTAGATGAAGTTCAGAATATGAAAGCTAGAAATGTTGATCTTGCTACACAACTATCTGAGCTAGTTCAGAAGAATCAAAGACTACAACAAGACAATGCATGCTAGTTTGATTCTGTTGCTCAAGAAAAATTGAAAGTAAATGAGCAGAGTGACATGGTGGATAAGCTGACACGTGAATTGGAAGATGAGATGAGTAGAGGGAAGCTTCTCAAGGGAGAAATTGATGTCTAACTTTAATCAAGGGATATGAAGATTCAAAAGTTGGAAGCAGAGCTAGAATCAGTCAAGAAGGAAATGGAGAAGTCTAAATCCAAAGATAAGCCCAAGTTGAAGGATGCACTGCACTTATTATTTGATTATCCTTTGGTAGGTGATGATCAAATGAAATCCAAATATGCTACATCAGAAGAGAAGCATGAAAGGATTGTATCATCCCAAAGGCCATCCATGTTGGGAAAATATGGAATTGGATATGATGATCTCACTCCTATGCATGATAGGAAAAGTGCAGTGAAAATATCTAGAGATATGAAAAACCTTGCAGGTGATGGATATAGACCTAAAAGGGATTTTACAGGAAGAAATGATAGCATGTGCTATTTCTACGGGATTCATGGCCACACATAAAGCTTCTATCCAGATGCTCTGGAATACATTTCAGGCTATGAAAATATAAACTTTGATAAACCCGAGGATAAGAATAAGCATCATGAGAAATCAAAGAGAAGAGTCTCTCAGAGGAAAGCATTCATAAGATGCTATTACTGTGGAAGAATGGGACACACCATGAATATGTGTCAGGAAGCTCAAGAGCTCAATATCAAGGGTAGAACTCAAGTTCCATCAACATCTTTGCTAAGAGATGATGAAATGAGGTATGCCTTTAATTTAAGTTGTTTCATATGTTCTAATCATGGGCATTTGGAAAGACATTGCAGTAAGAAGAAGGCAGGAAAGCAAAAGGAACTCCAAATGAGATTCTCAACTCTAGTGGTGTATAATGAGAAATCGTACACTGGGAGAGAAAGTGGTATGTTGAAGAATAAGCTTAGAGTTCCTAGAGAATCACAAGGTTCTGAACAGAAAGTGTGTCAGTCACACTCACAACCGCTCTCTAAGAATGAACATGAAAAAATATGGAAGAAAAAGGGAAGAAACACTATAGCTGTGAATAGGAAGAGTGGACATTCAATGGAGGACTCACCACCAGTGAAAAAGAGTGTGGTGATTCAGACATCTGATAAAAGGTAGATAAATAAACAATGCGTTGAAAAATTCACAAGTCATGTGCCATGGAGAGGACTGGAAGAAAAAGGAAAATCCCTGCAATGGTGGAAGAAGCAAGGGAAGATGACAAGCAAGGAGATTCCTGCTCAGAGAAATAATCAAGGAAAAAGGAATTTTGGAAGAACCTCAAAGAAGGAAATGAGTACTAGTGGGTCTATACCCCAAGTGATGAGAAAGTTCGGGCCTACAGAATCTACATATCAGAAAAAGGCTCAGCATATGGGTAATGAATGCTTAGTCATATGGCCAGAGCAGTTGAAGTTGGTCAGGCAGCTGGAGGAAGCAAGAAAGGAGTGTGATTCACTCCAAGAAAAAATCAACGGGTTGACCCATCATGATCAACTACAATCCTCATCTTGAGGATTCCATAATAGAACCCCTCTCCCTACGTATATAAATGCTATTAACTGATGATTCAAGTGTTTTAGGATTTAGGGAGATACAATCCAAGGGGAAGTGGCATCTAAGGATGTGAAGTGGATATGTGATATGCTCTACAGTTTCAATTGATTCAAATCAGGTAGCAGAGTTGAAGAAGAAAGGGAGCAATAGAGAACAATAGAATGTGATTGTGTTGTTAACTTTTTCTCTTGTTTCCTACACCGAGTTTCAACTCAGTAGACTTAGAGATTTTGTTAACGGCTCAACTCTGAGTGGAAGATGAGAACAAATGATGCAGGAGGAAAATACTAGTTATGGGTCTAAACTGTTGGTCCTAACTACGGGAAGAGTTGCATAACACAGGGGGAGCATTCTATATCCTAATCAGATGCATGATCTCAATATGATATGAAGGATGAATTTTTATGCTCATGAAGAATGATTGGTAGAAAAGCAACAACACATAGGTTTTCATGATTATCAATTGTGTTCTAACCATGTGGTATCAGCTGACTGCTTTCAGGATACCAAGAAGCTACGAGAGAAAATCAAAGGTGTGTCAACAAAAATTTGAGGGAAGATGTTCAAAGAAATGACGTTATTGAACAATGACACAGTGAAAAGTTTTCTGTTGAAAGTAAGGAAGTGGTAAGAGACCCAGGGAGTGTTGAAGGCACTGAAGTTGATTCAGAAGAAGATACTGATGGTGAGTACGAGGAAGTAAAATCCTTATCTTCACAAAATCCAAAGAGTCAAGCTGAAATTGACAGGCAGAATATCATCAGTGATTAGTCATCTCTATTTCAGACAAGAAGAATGAAATCACTGTAGCATACATCATTACTATCACAGGATGAGCTGAAATGTTTTGCTGATGCAGCTGAAGATGAAAACTGGGTTCAGGACATGAATTAAGAGCTTGACCAGATTGAGAAGAACCAAACATGTGAGAATTCTTTCGAGGACAGTAGATAAGAACATCATCGGGACTAAATGGATCGTTCATAACAAGATGAACGAAGATGGCACAATGATTTGAAACAAAGAACAACTAGTGTGCAAAGGATACTCCCAGTTAGAGGGAATTGATGTTGAAGAGACATTTTCACTGGTTTCAAGGCTGGAGACAATCAGATTATTCCTAGCCATTGTAGTGCAAAGAAAGTTCAAAGTATTTCAGATGGACATCAAATCCGAATTCTTGAATGGGATTCTGGAGGAAGAAGTGCATATCGAGCAGCCAAATGGTTTTCTCATTCATGAATATGAGAATAAGGTTTTTCGGCTGAAGAATACCTTATATGGGCTGAAACAAGCACCAAGAGCATAGAATTCAATGCTACATCCGTATTTGAAGAAACTTGGTTTCCAACGTGGTGGAGCTTCTTACAATATCTATCTCAACCACAAAAGTAATCAAATGATGTTGGTGACACAGGGAAAGAATGGAACATTCATTTCTCAATCCAAATATGTCAAGGAGGTTTTGTAAAGAATTTTAATGGAAAATTCAAAGGATATGAAGACTCCGGAAGCTACCCGGATGAAGTTGTCCAAAGATGAGGATTTCAAGGCAGTTAATATCACAGAATATAGGCAGATTATTGGAAGTTTGTTATACTTGATTTCAACAAGGGTGTAGTAGACTTTGGCTTGACATATAACGACAAATATCAG
Organism: Viscum album; assembly: GCA_963277665.1. Classification (NCBI taxonomy): domain Eukaryota; kingdom Viridiplantae; phylum Streptophyta; class Magnoliopsida; order Santalales; family Viscaceae; genus Viscum; species Viscum album. Next base: position 1,138,384,209 of record OY728159.1, on the reverse strand, counting down.
ATAGAGTTATTGGGATATACTGATGCAGATTGGGCCGATTTAGTGGATGATAGGAAATCAAAGCCAGGAGGTGCATTCTATCTTGGTGGATTGTGTATTTATTGTCTTAGAAAGAAGCAAGATTGCATTTCATTGAGCACCGCAGAAGCTGAGTATATTTCGGCCACTCAAGCATGTACACAATTATTATGGATGAAGCAGCAGCTTGAAGATATTGGAGTTTAGGTGAAGTCTCCGATCGGAATCCAGTGCGATAACTCAAGTGCTATAAATCTCAGCAAAAATCCCACCCATCACTCAAGGACAAAGCACATTGAGATCAAATATCATTTTATAAAGGAGAAAGTTGAACTGGGGATCGTGAAGTTGGAGTATGTGCCTACATAGCTACAGGTTGCAGACATTCTGACAAAGGCCTTACCCAAGGAATCTTTTTAAAGGCATCGATTGTCTCTGGGAGTTCAGTCGATTCCCCGCACTTAAAATAGTGTGGATGTGGGACCCCCACTCCCCCCCTCTCCCTGAGGTATGATGTGTTTTTTCCTAATGTGCTGATATGTGTTCTCTACTATGTTACAGACTACAAAGGAGTGACCTTTGGGTTCATTGACAAAGGGGGAGAAAATAGTGATTGTTCAAGGGGGAGACAGTGTGGTTATACGAGAAATCATGATAGATACGGGGAGAATCTGACCAGTGGAGCATCCAGATAGGGGGAGAAATGAGAAAGGGGGAGAGTATTAAATCTGACGATGCTAGAAGTGATCGATCAAAGCATAGATATCACGACAGTTGAGGATCGTGATAAAAGCATAAGAGTGATGTTGGAATGGTGTGAAAAGGTGTCCAGCTATCACCAATTGGAATCAGTGTGGTTCAACAATTGGTATCAATTTATGAATTGGTATCTGGTTGGAATTGACAATTGGTGTTTGACATGAAGTGATTCATTGATGAACTTTTCATACTACTCTTGTTTCTCACGCCGAGCATTGCTCATGTGGTCTTAGAGTACGTGTTAAGTGAATCCTTGAATGCTATCATAATTGCAAGAGGCGAATGGTGGTAGCGGCTGGAAGAAGACTCAGTGAGGTATCAAAGTGCAGAAAATCATTCTGAGCAGAGTTATGAAGAGTTGTCAACAAACCCAAAGGGGAGATTGTTGGGAAAAAATATTTCATGGTAACATTGAAGTATTTTTGGGTTGATTGTGTTTTTTGAAAAAGCAGGGTTCCATGGAGAATTGTCGAGTTCCTAAGAATTTGTTGACAATCCTTGTTGACAAAGAACGATTACAAAGGAAAGGACGATCTGGAGGCGGTACAAAAGAGCAGTACAAGGTGGCGTCGTTTCCCAGTGTTTGCCAAATTTTTGGGGTCCAAAATTTGGAGTTTGGTGAGCATTGCGAAAATAGGATTTCCATGAAGATCATAATTAAATATGGCAATGGAATGAATTTCGCGAAGAGAGGCTTCATGGTTTGGATTTCGTGAAGACCAGAAGAATGGAGATGGTGATTCTTCACGATTACGACGAGCTTCGCGAACGGCAGAGGCTGAAGTGCATCACGGCGGTGAAGGGCTTTGCAAGGGAGCTTCACGGCGATGAAGGGCATTATGAGGGAGCTTCGCGGCGAAGGCACGAAGGAATTGATGGGATGCTCCACGATTACGACGAGCTCCACGAACGAAAAATTGCCATAGTTCTTTGTGATTTGGACAGAATTCCGGCGGAAACTTTGGAGCTTCGCAATTTGAGATGACATGGCGTTGACTTCGCGCGGAAAGTTAGAGGGTCGGTGGAATCGCCTATAAATAGAGGCCGACCCCCTCGAGATAAGTAGAGATAATTTTCAGAGAAAATATTTTGCTCTCGTATTGCGAAGGTGGTTTGTGGAGCCAGTGTGCTTCACGAAAGAGGAGCTTCGCGGCAGCTATTGTAGCTCCGCGAAAGTTGTGAGCTCCGCGTTGGCTCAGTGAGCTTCGCGAGGGAAGTTGTTCTGCAATGGCTTGAGCTTCGCGAGAGTGCTTCGCGAGAGTGCTTCGCGAGAGAGATTTTTGAAAAGGCAGGAGCTTCGAGAAGGCTTGTTTGAGCTTCGCGAAATTGGAAGCCTCGCGAAGTAGGGTACTTTTCGAAGGTACTTTCCAAAGGTAGTTGCCCAGTGGTCAGAGGAAAAGTGGTATTCATCAGTGGATGAAAGTTGGACTTCAACAGAGCATCTATCAATAGTTGAATATGCATTATTTCATGCAAATGAAGAGACCTACAGGTCTATAAACTGTGATTGAATCCCTTCACAGAGTAGTGAGCTTAGGAAGAGGAAGAATGTGATCCTCTCCACCGACAGTGAGCCAGAGAGAGAGAAACTGGGAGTGACCCTTGGGAAAGTAGTGAGCTGACCCTAAAACCTTGTAAAGGCAGTGAGCCTGGGAATAGAAGTGATCTAGCCCGAACCTTGTGAACATTATTGGCAGTGAGCCTTAGTGGATTTGGTACAATGGCACATCGTCGTTGTATGCTCCTTAGACGTATCCCAGTGTGGGTGAACCAAGTAAAAATCTCTGTGTCTGCCTAGTCGCTTCCCTGCATTGCATTAAAAGAATCATCATCAGAAAAACCAGAAAAGAGCTGATCATAATAATTGCACAAGAGAAAACAAAGTGACCATTGTAATAAATTGGTCAAGATCCAGTGGGGCAGGAAGAATATTGAAAAAGAATATCCATACCCTGATTCACCCCCCCTCTCAGGGTATATAGGCCCTTATTGGTCCTAACAGAAATTTCTGCTTGTCTGTTAGTTTGGGGATGATATGCAGTGGAGACTTTATGAACAACCCCATACTTACGAAGCAAGTTTTTCATGTTACGATTGCAAAAATGTGAACCCTGATCACTAATGATGAATCTTGGTAGACCAAACCTACTGAAAATCTGGGACCTCACAAAATCAACAACCACTCGAGAGTAATCGGTCCTGGTGGCCTTTGCTTCCACCCATTTAGATACATAGTCAACAGCCAATAAGATGTACACAAAGCCAAATGAATTTGGAAAAGGCCCCATGAATTCAATGCCCCATGCATCGAAGATCTCACAAAATAACATGGGTTGTTGGGGCATTTCATTCCTCTTGGAGATATTCCCTGTGAATTGACAACGACTACATGACTTGAAAAATCTATGGGCATCCCTATACAATGTTGGCCAATAAAGTCCTGAGTCAAGGACCTTTCGATCTGTATGTTGAGAGACAAAGTGGCCCCCACATGCCAAAGTGTGGCAGAAGGTCAAAACAGATGTGAACTCATGGTCAGGGACACACCGACGAACTACCTGGTCACTACAAATTCTCCACAAGTATGGGTCATCCCAAATGTACCATCGAGAATCATGTTTAAGTCTCTGGGATTGTGAAGTGATAAAATCAGTGGGGACCCTAGATGTTGCTATAAAATTCACAATGTCTGCATACCAGGGGGTAAGGTCCACAACATCACAAAGGTTCTCATGAGGGAAGAATTCTCCAATGGGTAGGGGTGAGTCAACATGATGGTCCAATGGTGGGGAAATCCTACTAATGTGGTAATCTAAAACATTCTTCACTCCTCTCTTATCTCTAATCTCAATGTAAAACTCTTGGAGGAGGAGCATCCACCGAATGAGGTGGGGCCTGGCTTCAGGTTTCTTTAGGAGGAAACGAAGGGCAGCATGGTCATAAAACACAATCAATTTTGACCCAAGAAGATATGAACGGAATTTTTCCAAGGCAAACACAATATAAAGGAGTTCTTTTTATGTGGTTGTGTAGTTTACCTGGGCAGGGTCAAGGGTACGCGAGGCATACACAATGACATGAGGAGCCTTTTCAACCCTTTGTGATAAAACTGCCCCAACTGCAAAGTTAGAGGCATCACACATAAGCTCTAAGGGGAGATCCTACTTAGGTGGTTGGATTATGGGAGGTGATGTGAGACTCTTTTTTAGTGAATTGAATGCATCCTCACAATTTTTATCAAACACAAACTCATAATCCTTTTGTAATAACCAAGATAAGGGAAGTGCGATCTTACTAAAGTCTTTAATGAATCGGCGGTAAAAACCAGCATGACCCAAGAAAGACCGTACCTCACGAACACATTTTGGAAATGGAAGGGATTAAATTAATTCAATTTTAGATTTATCAACCTGAATTCCCTTATTTGAAATGATATGCCCAAGAACTATCCCTCGCTCAACCATGAAATGATATTTTTCATAATTTAAAACAAGATCTTTTTCAATGCAGCGGCGGAGGATAGAACCTCGATTTTCCAAACAATCATCAAAAGAAGAACCATAAACCGTGAAATCATCCATAAAGACTTCCATACAACTCTCAAGGTACTCAGAAAAAATACTCAACATACATAGTTGAAAAGTACCAGGAGCATTACATAGACCGAATGGCATCCTTCTGTATGCAAATGTGCCAAATGGATGGGTAAATGTTGTCTTTTCTTAATCCTCAGGGGCTATATGGATTTGGAAATAACCCGAATATCCATCAAGGAAACAATAATGGGACTTACCATCCAATCGTTCTAACATTTGGTCAATGAAAGGTAATGGAAAGTGGTCCTTCCGCGTGGCTTGATTCAGTCGACGGTAGTCAATACTGACTCGCCAACTGTTTTGCACACGCATTGGAACCAATTCATTCCTTTCATTTGACACAACTGTTATTCTTGTTTTTTTAGGCACAATTTTCACTGGGCTAACCCATTTACTATCAGATATAGGGTAAATAATCCTCGTAGCAAGTAATTTACTGATTTCCAATTTTACCACTTCAAGGAGAGTGGGATTAAACCGGCGTTGAGATTGTCTTACGGGTTTAGCCTCATCATCCAAAGTATATGGTGCATACAAATAGATGGGTTAATCCCGGGAATATCAGCCAATGTCCATCCTATTGCCTTTTTACACTCTCTCAAAAGTTTGAGCATTTTCAATTCCTGTTGTGGAGAGAGGTTATTGGCAATAATGACGGGCAATTGGTCAATACCCTCAAGATATGCATATTTTAAATTAGAAGGAAGTTTTTTAAGTTCAAACACTGGTTGTTTCTGGATTGAGGGAGGGGATTTAGGGGGAGTGAGGTCCATAAAACTATCTATCTGCTCATGTTTATTCTCAAAGGAAAGAGAATCTATTGAAATGAGATTTTCAGAATCATCGATAGTAATGGGTACCTCAGAATAAACACACTCATCAATTAAAGCACAAAATTTACATTTTTCTGAACCCACACAACATTCAAAAGAAGAACCAAAACTCAAATCATCCAAGGGTGAAGAAAACAAAAAAGAATCAGAGTTTGGGTTGAGGAGAGAATTGTGTGTGTGTGCATCGTTTGAGAGCACTTCTATCGAATAGATAGGAAGAGTGGAGTGCTCTTCAACAGGGTGTTTCATAGCCTCAAGGATGTTAAAACTTACCTTTTCTCCTCCGAATTCCATGGACAGCGTACCATTGTGAACGTTGATGATCATCTTTGCTGTTTTTAGGAATGGCCTCCCAAGTATGAGAGGGGCATGTCCTTGGGTTCGGGTATCTTCCATCTCAAGAATGTAGAAATCAGCGTGGAAGATGAGATTCTTCACTCTAACAAGGACATCCTCAATCACTCCTTTTGGATGTGTTGTACTCCGGTTGGCAAGTTTCACAACAATGCCTATTGGTTGAAGCTCTCCAACCTGTAGATAAGTATACACGGAGTGAGGCATTACATTAATGGAAGCACCTAAATCTAGCATAGCATCAGAAAATAAGGTCTCCCCTATGGTACAAGGCATGGTGAATGTGCCGGGATCCTTGCATTTGGTTGGAATTTCTGGTTGAATCAAGGCCGAGACATTCCTTCCCAGGTTGACTCTCTCATTCCCCTTCAGCCTTTTTCGATGGGTGCAAAGCTCTTTAATAAATTTGGCATAATGGGGAATTTTCTTGACTGCATCCAACAATGGAATATTAACTTGAACTTTTTTAAATGTATCCATTATTTCATTGTCAATCTCATTATCAAAGTTTTTCTTAGATTTAGAGAGTATTTGAGGGAAAGGAAGAGGAATGTATTGTTCATTTGAATCATCAATGACTATTCGATTACCATTTTTGTCTTGTTTTTCTTTACATGAAGTTTTTGAGGGTTGGGAAAGAGAGTTTTCATGAGGGGGACATACCTGCTGTGCAGAATCAATAGAAGGAGAAACTTCTTTACCACTACGAAGTGTAACTGCACATACATTACCTTTGTCCTTTGGATTGGAAATGGGTTGGGATGGTAGTTGTCCATAACCTTGCATCTTAAGCTCACCGATGGTGTTTTCCAATTGCCCCACTTGGGTTCGTAGGTCTTGAATAGCTGATTGTGTGGTCTGTTGGAACTGAAGGTTCTGGGTTTCCATTTTCTTTACTATATCCTTAAGGCTTGGTTTAGACTTGGAAGGAGGAGGATTGTTTTGAGATGCTGAAGGATAAGAAGGTTTCATACCTTGGCCTTGTTGATACCAGTTCTGCTTGGGGTAGCTTGAGTTTCCTCCTTGTCGGTATTGTGGTTGTGCTTGCCACCCTGGATTTGGATTTGGCCGGAATTGTTCTTGCTTGAAGGGAGGTGCTTGTTAGAATGGACGCCTTGGGAACACAGCTGCACAGGACTCAGATGAATCTTGAAGTTGTGGGCACTGGTCAGAAAAATGAGTGTTATCAGAACAAATCCTACAATGTAATGGAATAGAAGTAGAGTGTGAGTTACCTTGTGCTTGAGCTAATTGCCTTAGAAGGGTATGCATCTCGTCAAGTTTAGTATCTACCTTTTTTTCTAGGGCTGAATGACTTACCTCATGAACTCCTCGGGTTGGTGCAATAGCTCGTGTACCAAATTTTTGTGCATTTTGAGCCATGTTGGCTATTAAGTCACGAGCGGCATAAGGAGTTTTGTCAACTAGGGCACCACCAGCCGCAGCATCAATCATTCCACGATCCATGGGGATAATTCCCTCATATAAGTATTGGATTAATAGTTGTTCAATAATCTGGTGGTGGGGGTAGCTTGAGCAAAGTCTCTTGAATCTCTCCCAGTATTCATGAAGGGTCTCTCCTTGTGATTGCCTAATTCCACATATTTCTTTCCTAATTGATGCAGTTCGGGAGGAAGGGAAGAACTTCTCTAGAAAAAGTCTTTTTAGGTCATTCCATCCTCCAATTTTGGAAGGAAAATAGTATATCCAATCTTTGGATACACCATCAAGTGATAAAGGGAAGGCCCTAAACTTAATGAGGTCCTCAGACACATTTTGGGGTTTCATGGTGGAGCACACTATGTGAAACTCCTTTAGATGTTTGTGAGGGTCCTCTCCGGGAAGACCATGGAATTTTGGAAGGAGGTGGATGAGACCTGATCTCAGCTAAAAGTTGGCTGCTTCCTCGGGATATTGGATGTACGCAGGTTGGAACTCCACATCAGGGGTGGTAAGTTCTTTTAAAGTTTGATTATTTGCAGCCATGTTTTCTTGGGTTTGATTGGGTTCAATTTTGGGTTGGTTTAGAACCACTTGACGTTCTAAATGGGGTTCCACAATGTTACTTGATTGACCTTCTCTAGATGCCTTGATTTTTGTGTGAAGTGACTTTTCAATTTTAGGATCAAATTCAAGTAGTGTTCCTTTACCAGATCTTGTCATGCAACAATGATGTCCAGTTTGATTGATTGATTGTTTTTTTTTAAGTTTTTTTTATTTGAGATGGAAAGAAAAAAAAATTAAGAAGGGTGAAAGAAGAATAGAATGTTATACTATATAATTATAGAGGGAGATGGATAAGAGAGAGAGAGAGAGAGAGAGAGAGAGAAAGAACACACCAAAAACAACAAAAAAATAAAGACGAAACCCAAAACAAAAACAATCAAATGGGGGTGGGGTATTTAAAGAAGTTATAATTATGAAGTAAAATAACTAAATAAAAGTAAATAAAGAAAAAAATGATCTTGGCTCCCCGGAAACGGTGCCAAAATTTGACCGCGTTGTCGAGCGCGTCAAATTAGATGTTTATTTTTAACTAGAATTTCTGCAGTATAACAGCAACCCTAGGTCATATCTCGACGGAGCCTTAGATCATTAATTTTAAAATATGGTTTTTATTATGAAATTAAAAAGGGAAATGGGGTTTTATAATACTTGGGTTTGATGATTAAAGATGACAATAGAAAATAGAATCTATTAAACAAAGTAGAGATTAGCAGAATTAATTAAGCGTGATCAACCCGGGGTACTCGCATGATGTTTATCCTTCATCGCTTCATGATATAAGGTTATGATCTTTTAATCCCTAGTTTGTAACACCTAGAACTAGAATGTTACTGATTTTATACTAGGATACATCCTATGGTTCAGTCAAAAACACACAATGATTCACCAGACACCGCCGATGATTGGGTGAATTGTGTTTGACTTCATAACCAAAACTCACCAAGCCAACACACGAAAAACTCGATGCGCTGTCCAGATTTGTATGTTATTTCTTTTTGATACCATAACATAAATGTACATGGCCTTGAAAGTGATTTTTTGAGTTCAATTGACCAATATAAACCACACAAACACCACAATTGAAAGGGGGAAAGAAAGTGGTGAACGGTGTGTGAAACATCACATGAATGGGTACACCCAAACATGATCATATGAGTTGAGCATGACATAACAGTACATAACTCAATAAAATAAGAATAGAGGATGATGAAAAACAATACAAAAATCAGGAATTTAAAAGATCATTCAAATATTACAAACATGAAGCTCGGGATGTACATCACGTTCCTCCCTGGGTGATCACAAGGGGTTTAAAAACCCATGGGAGAGGAGGAAGAGAAAGATATTGGGGTAGAACTTCCCATAGCCTCCAAAACTACTAGGGATGTTGAAAAGACTCTTTGGGGACTCCAAAATGGCAAAACCTTGCCTCTTGGCCGAACTTACAAATGGGGAGCCCAAGGTGTCATTTTATAGTAAAATTGAAAGGTGGTTTTAGGCACACAGATTTCATCAATCCACTTGTACCATGCGTTTCGGCCTTCAGACAGTCTTATCTCGCTTTTGAGAAAATAGAAAAGTTGTAGCCCTACCTCTTGGATGTCTCCACCGAAAGTTTGGAACCCTTTGGACAACTACAGATCAATATATTGATAAAATAAAGAACACCGCATTTGACTTGGTCCATATTCGGTGGCTTGGACAGATCAGTTCTTATGGGCCCCATAGAAGCCGAATCAGGATTGGGTTCCTTAATATTAAATGTATCCTATTAAGTTTTGGACAGTCCCACAAAATTTCAGCCCATTTGGATGCACGGATTTTTTTTTACTATTCAAAACAGTGGACAGATGTCCATGGATCCATGCAATTTTGGCCCATTTTTCTTCCACTTCATCAAGGGCCCTCCAAATCACCTCCACCTACATTGAAATAATAAAAACAAGTAACATTTCCCATTATAATATTTATTAACATTAATTGATTGATTCAAACATAAATTAAAATTCATTATTATATTTGGAATATTCATTACAAAACTAGTTTAAAACTGCGGTGTAAGGGTGGAATAAAATAGTGAATCGTGGTACGATCAATCATCAAGGGACACTTACCCAGGTTGATGACGATTTCTCCAATCGGTTTCTCTCAATAGTAATATACTTTCAATTTTTGTTCTTAAAGAAACAAAACCCAAGTTTTATAAAACCCCATCCCCATTTTAGTTTCTTAATTAGAACCTCATTTTGTAATTAATGATCTAAATCTCCTTCAAGAGACGGCCTAGGGTTGCTGCTATACTGCAAAAATTCTAGTTAAAAATAAACATCTAATTTGATAAGCTCGACAACGCGATCAAATTTTGGCACTGTTTTTGGGAATACAAGATCATTTTTTTTCTTTATTTTCGTTTATTCATTTATCTTACTTCTTAATTAGTACTTCTTTAAACACCCCACCCCCATTTTATTGTTTTTATTTTGGTTTTCTGTTTATATTTTTGGTTGTTTTTGTGTCTTCTTCCTTTCTCTCTCTTATCTCTCTCTCTCTCTCTCTTCTTCTTCTCCATATCTCTCTATATAATTCTGTATTATAACATTCTATTCTCCTTTCACCCTTATTAAGTGATTTTATCCATATTCAATCATAAAAAAACAAACTTCAAAACTTATTTGCATGACCTAATCAAAAAAAAGAAAGACTACTTGAATTTGACTCGGAAATTGAAAATACACTTCACACAAAAATCAAGGCATCTATAGAAGGTAAATAAAGTAACACTAAGAAATCACTTTTGGAAACTCTAGTTGTCATAAACCAATCAAAAATTTAACCTAATCAAACCCAAGAAAACATGGCTGCAAATAATCGAACCCTAAAAGAACTGACCACCCTGGATGTGGAGTACCAACCTACGTACATCCAATATCCTGAGTAAGCAGCCAACTTTGAGATGAGATTATGCATCATCCACCTACTTCCCAAATTCCATGGTCTTCCTGTGAGGACCCTCATAAACACCTTAAGGAGTTTCACATAGTGTGCTCCACCATGAAGCCCCAAAATGTCTCTGAGGACTTAATTAATTTTAATGCCTTACCTTTATCCCTTGATAGTTTAGCCAAAGATTGGATATATTATTTTCCTACCACAATTGGGGGCTGGAATGACCTGAAAAGACTATTTTTAAATAAGTTCTTCCCTACCTCCCGAACAATATCAATTAGGAAAGAAATTTGTGGCATTAGGCAATCACAAGGAGAGACCCTTCATGAATACTGGGAGAGATTCAAATGACTCTACTCAAGATGTCCCTGCCACCATATTAGTGAATAACTAATAATCCAATACTTCTATGAGATACTTATCCCCATGGATCATGGAATGATTGATGCAGTATCTGGTGGTGTCTTGGTTGATAAAACTCCTTCCGTCGCTCATGACTTAATAGCCAACATGGCTCAAAATGCACAAAAAATTGGTACATGAGCTATTGCACCAACTCAAGGAGTTCGTGAGGTAATTCATTCATCTCTAGAACAAAAGGTAGATAACAATCTTGATGAGATGCACACCCTTCAAAAAAATTAGCTCAAGCACAAGGTAACTCACAATCTCCTCTTGTTCCGTTATATTGTGGTATTTGTTCTGACAATACCCATTTTTCTGACCAGTTCCCACAACTTCAAGATTCACCCGAGTCTTGTGCAGTTGTGTTCCCAAGGCGTCCATTCCAACAAGAACCTCCCTTCAATAAAGAACAATTCAGGCCAAATCCAAATCCCAGGTGGCAAGCACAACCCCAGTACCGACAAGGAGGAAACTCAAGCTACCCCAAGCAGAATTGGCATCAACAAGTCCAAGGTATGCAACCTTATTATCATTCAACTTCTCAAAATAATCATCCTCCTCCTCCTAAATCTGAACCAAGCCTTGAGGATATTGTGAATTAAATGGAAACCCAGAACCTCCAGTTCCAACAGAACACACAATCGGCAATTCAAGACCTATGAACTCAAGTAGGGCAGTTGGAAAACACCATTAGTGAGCTTAAGATGTAAGGTTCTGGACAACTACCATCCCAACCCATTTCCAATCCGAAGGACAAAGGTAATGTTTGTGTAGTTACACTTTATAGTTGTAAATAAGTCTCTTCTTCTACTGATTCTGCACAACAGGTATATCCTCCTCTTGAAAACTCTCTTTCCTAACCCTCAATAATTTCAAGTAAAGAAAAACAAGACAAAAAGGGTAATCAAATTATCATTGATGATTCAAATGAATAATCCATTCCTCTTCCTTTCCCCCAAAGACTCTCTAAATCTAAGAATAATTTTGATAATGAGATTGATAAAGAAATAATGGATACATTTAAAAAAGTTCAAGTTAACATTCCTCAATTGGATGCAGTTAAACAAATCCATAGATATGCCAAATTTCTTGAAGATATTTTCACCCATAGAAGAAGAATGAAGGGTAATGATAAATTCAACTTGGGAAGGAATGTCTTGGCCTTGATTCAACCAGAAATGCCAACCAAATTTAAGTATCCAAGCACATTCACAATACTATGTACCATAGGGGATACCTTCTTTTCTGATGTAATGCTAGATTTAAGTGATTATATTAATGTAATGCCTCACTCCATTTATACTTCTATATAGGTTGTAGAGATTCAACCAATAGGAATTGTCATGCAACTTGCAAACCAGAATACTACGCATCCAACATGAGTGATTGAGGATGTCCTTGTAAGAGTGAAGAATCTCATAATCCCCGTTTATTTCTACATTCTTGAGATGGAAGATACCTGAACCCAAGGACATGATCCTCTCATACTTGGGAGGTCATTCCTCAAAACATCAAAGACGATCATCAACATTCACAATGATACATTTTCCATGGAGTTTAGAGGAGAAAAGGTAAGTATTAACATCCTTGAGACTATGAAACACCCTATTGAAGAGCACTCCACTATTCTTGTCTATTAAATGGAAGTACTCTTAAACGATGCACACACACACAATTCTTTCCTCAACCCATACTCTAATTCATTTTCTACTTTTTCACCCTTAGATTATTTGAGTTTTGATTCATGTTTTGAGTGTTGTGTGGGTTCTGAAAAGTGTAAATTTTGTGCTTTAATTGATGAGTGTGTTCATTCTGAGGTACCTATGACTATCGATGATTCTGAAAATCTCATTTCAATATATTCTTTATCCTTAGAGAATAAACATGATCAGATGGACAGTTTCATGGACCTCACTCCCCCTAAACACCCTCCCTCAATCCATAAACCACCAGTGTTATAACTTAAACAACTTACTTATAATTTAAAATATGAATATCTTGAGTGTATTGATTAATTGCCTGTCATTATTGCCAATAACCTCTCTCCACAACAGGAATCAAAACTGCTCAACCTTTTAAGAGAGTGTAAAAAGGAAATAGTATGGACATTGTCTGATATTCCTGATATTATCCCATCTATTGGTATGCACCATAAACTTTTGGATGATAAGGCTAAGCCCATAAGTCAATCTCAACGTCGGTTGAATCCCACTCTCCTTGAAGTGGTAAAATTGGAAGTCAATAAATTACTTGTTGTGGGGATCATTTATCCTATATATGATAGTAAATGGGTTGGCCCAGTGCAAATGGTTCCTAAAAAATAGGAATAACAGTTGTGTCAAATGAAAAGAATGAATTGGTTCCAACACGTGTGCAAAACAATTGGCGAGTCTATATTGACTATCATCGACTGAATCAAGTCATGCAAAAGAACCACTTTCCTCTACCTTTCATTGACCAAATGTTAGAATGATTGGATGGTAAGTCCCATTATTTTTTCCTTTATGGATATTCGGGTTATTTCCAAATCCTTATATCCCCCTAGGATCAAGAAAAGACAACATTTACTTGTCCATTTGGCACATTTTCATACAGAAGGATTCCATTCGGTCTATGTAATTCTCCTGGTACTTTTCAGTGATGTATGTTGAGTATTTTTTCTAAGTACCTTGAGAGTTGTATGTAAGTCTTTATGGATGATTTCACGGTATATGGTTCTTATTTTGATGATTGTTTGGAACACCTAGGTTCTATCCTCTGTCCCTGCATTGAAAAAGATCTTGTCTTAAATTATGAGAAATGTCATTTCAAGGTTGAGTGGGGGATAGTTCTTAGGCATGTCATTTAAAATAAGGGAATTCAAGTTGATAAATCTAATATTGAATTAATTTCAACCCTTCCATATCCAAAATGTGTTCGTGGGGTGCGATATTTCTTGTGTCATGCTGGTTTTTTCCGCCGATTCATTAAAGACTTTAGTAAGATTTCACTTCCATTTTCCCGATTATTGCAAAAAGATTATGAGTTTGTGTTTGATAAAAATTGTAAGGATGCATTCAATTCACTAAAAAGTAGTATCACGTCACCTCCCATCATCCAATCACTAAGTTGGGATCTCCCCTTCAAGATTATGTGTGATGCCTCTAACTTTGCAGTTGGGGCAGTTTTATCACAAAGGGTTGAGAAGGCTCCTCATGTCATTGCGTATGCCTCACATACCCTTGACCCTTCCCAGGTAAACTACACAACCACCGAAAAATAACTCCTTTATATTGTGTTTTCCTTGGAAAAATTTTGTTCATATCTTATTGAGTCAAAAGTTATTGTGTTTTCTGACCATGTTTCCCTTCAATTTCTCTTAAAGAAACTTGAAGCTAAGCCCCACATCATACGGTGGATGATCCTCCTCCAAGAGTTTGACCTTGAGATTAGAGATAAGAGGGGAGTGTAAAATGTTGTATCTGACCACATTAGTAGGATTTTTCCACAATTAGACCACCATGTTGACTCATCCCTCCCCATTGGATAATTCTTCCCTCATGAGAACTTTTGTGATGTTGTAGACCTTACCCCATGGTATGCAGACATTATGAATTTTCTAGAAACTTCTAGGGTTCCCACAGATTTCAACACTTCCCAATCCCATAGACTTAAACATTATTCTCAGTGGTATATTTGGGATGACCCATATTTGTGGAGAATTTGGGGTGACCAAGTTGTTCGTCGGTGTGTCCCAGACCATGAGTTCACCTCTGTTTTGACCTTCTACTACACTTTGGATTGTGGGGGCCACTTTGGATCTCAACATAAATCTCAAAAGGTCCTTGACTTTGGACTTTATTGGAAAAAATTATATATGGATGTCCATATATTTTTCAAGTCATGTAGTCATTTTCAATTCACAGGGAATATCTCCAAGAGGAATGAAATGCCCCAACATCCCATGTTATTCTGTGAAATATTTGATGCATGGGAAATTAACTTCATGGGGCCTTTTCCATATTCATTTGGATTCATGTAAATATTGTTAACTATTTACTACATGTATAAATGGGTGGAAGAAAAGTCTACTAGGACTGATGACTCTCGAGTTGTTGTTGATTTTATAAGGTCCCAAATTTTTAGTAGGTTTGGCTTGTCGAGATTCATCATTAGTGATTAGGGTTCACATTTTTTCAATCACAACATGAAAAATTTTCTTTATAAGTATGGGGTTGATCATAAATTCTCCACTAAATATCACCCCCAAACCAATGGACAAGCAAAAATATCAAATCGGGGAGTTAAGAGAATCTTGGAAAAATGGTACAACCCAATAGGAAAGATTGGAGTTTGTGCTTGGATGATGCACTTTGGGTATACCGTACATCTTTTAAAATCCCAATTGGAATGTCACCATACATAATAGTGTTTATAAAGGCTTTTCACCTTCCATTGGAGGAAGAACACCATGCATATTGGGCTATTAAACAATGTAATATGAATCTTTCAGATGCAGGTGAGCATAGGAAGTTTCATATTAAAGAGTTGGAAGAAATTCGACATGATGCATATGAAAACTCATGAATCTATAAATAGAAGACAAAGTCTATCCATGATAGCATGATTCATCAGTAGAATTCTCATATTGTTGAGAAGGTCCTCATGTACATTCCAGGTTAAAGCTCTACCTAGGTAATCTTTGTTCTCGATGGCTTGATCCTTATATTGTTACTAATGTTTACCATTTTTGTGTAATACAGATTTTTCATGAGCAGAGTGGACGAAGTCTTACCATCAATGGGAAGTGACTTAAACACTTCTATGAGTATTTTCCAAAGAATCCAGTGGAGGAAATCCACCTTCTAGAAGCAACATACCAGTGAAACACACCGGGTTTTATCCTTCCTTCTCACATTCTCAATTATTATAGTGAGGACACTGCACATTCTAGGTGTGGGGGTGGATACATTCCTAGGTTCATTAGGATTTTCATCGTCTTTCTTCTTTCTTCTCTTTTTCACCTTCTTTATGGTATTTTCAATTTTCCCCATCTTTCTGGGTTCATTAGGATTTTCATTGTCTTTCTTCTTTCTTTTATTTTTCGCATTCTTTATGGTATTTTCACTTTTTACCATCTTTTTGGGTTCATTAGGATTTTCATTGTATTTCTTATTTCTTATCTTTTTTGCCTTCTTTATGGTATTTTTTTTAATTTCCTCTTCCCCTTATGGTCACCAAATCATGGAACTTACTAAAAATGCATGTTGAAATTTTTGATTTCATGTTGTTTTAACATTTGATGAAAACTTGTCTCTGTTATGGAATGAATGTTTGTATGAATTTAACATTAGGGAGTGATTTTTAGTGAATTGGTTTTCTGTCAATAATATAAATGGTTGTATCTCTGTGAAACCTTTGAGATGATTGATGCCCCTTGTGTGAGTAGTTTTTGGGAAAATAGTGTCACTAATATCTCAACACATTTTTGCACCAAACCACAAAGTGTGAATATTTCTTACTTACTATAAGGTAAATATAAGTTAGGTTGATATTTTTCAACTTAAAATTATATTTACATGCATTTTTTCCTTATCTGACATGTTTCATTACTGTACCGGATTGACCTATACATGTGTGCCTGATATTCGACTATTTCACGCGCTCAAAAAATTGGGTTGTGTCATGGGTAGGTCAAAAATCACTCCTCCTCAACCTTTGATCTTGTTATAACTATTACAATTAGTGTCGTGGGGAGATCAAACAAGGGTTGAGAGATGAGTGTGAGATTTGTTCCAAATGCAACTTCTAAAAAAACAAAAAATAATAAATGAGGGGAGTGATGAAATGTGAAACATATGGGGATATCTAGGTCAGGAGCTTGTGTTTTGACTTCCGGGAATGCTTAAGTGAGTGGGTCTTGAAATATGATTGAAAGGGATGTAGGGTAGGTTCGGTGGACAAAATCCTTTAAACTGAAAAATGTTAAAATAACCTATATTTATGGGATAAAAAGTGGAAAGAATAGAATGGAATGGTTTTCACACACACACATGGAGATTTATTGTAATGGTTGAATTTTGAATTCCTTGCTCAATTTGGTATCATGAATCTCTTTTAATTTCATTGTGATATGATTTATGAGACATCTTTTTTCATTTTCACTAGGAAGAACTCTTTGGTGTGGTTTGTGCATTGATCACATTACTTTAATGAATTTAAATTTCCTCAAATGTTAAAACTTCATGATTTTGGGAATATATACATGCATCTTTTTTGGATATGTGACTTTTCCTAGGAGTTCAAATGTTTAGGTGTTGGGGTGTGATCGCATAGCGATTCACTATTCAAATCCACCCTTACACTGTTGTTTTAAACTAGTTTTGTAATGAATATTAAAAATATAAGAATAAATTTAAATTTATGTTTGAATCAATGAATTAATTGTTATCAATATTTAATAGGAAAATTTTACTTTTTTGGTGTTTACATTGTAGGAGGAGGTGATTTGGAGAGCCCGTGATGGAATTCAAGCAAAACGAGCTAAACTGCGCGAGAGCCCAAGCATGCATGTGGAAAATTATTTGTATTGTGGATAATATGTGCATCCAATTGGGCTAAAAATGGGTTTAAGAGTGAAAAAAAATGTGGGATACATTTCTCTAGAATATCATGAAGCCCAATTCGTCCATTTGGATGCCCAAAATAGGCCCACAATGTGAAAAAATTCTGGGCAGGTCAGATTGGACAATCCTTGTGTATTTGGGCCATAACTCGGGCCTCGGAGATCCAATTGGGATAATTTTACCTCCCATGGATAGATAACTCTATTTTTCACCTCTCCACCTAATTCCATGACAATTGAACACGTTTTGGTTAGTCAACCATCTGGATGAAGAAGGATTAAAAATTCAGTCCTAAATAGTGACCTAGTCTCTTAGGAACTTGACCTCTTTTGTGGATAGTGTGATGTTTTTGTTCATAAAATCACTCCTCCTACTCATTATCTAATGTTTCAAGACTATGGGTGAAGTTTAGTAGATTTTTAGAGATATCTTCACCCATTTTATTTCTCTTCTCCCTCATGTACTTCTAAACCTCTTTGTGATCAATTTAGGGAGTGTCCTTTGTTGTAATCCTGAGCTCCACACTTGTAATCTTCATAAGGTAATTGATTTCCAGATTTGTTGTAAATTTTTCTTCATTTATACCTTATAAATTTTTGTTTATTCTGGTATGATCAAATTCAAATCAAAGGAACAAGAATCCACATGCTTCCATGCATAACCCGGATCTTGTGATGATTTGAGTGTGGTTGCCTCTTTTCTCACCCCTCCCTTTCATGAGTGTGAAAATGGATTGTGTAGGTTTATAAAATACAGGAGCTTGAACCTATGAATATTAATGTTCTTCTATTGTGGAATATTTTTATCATTGATGCAAATCTGGTCATTTCATCACGTTGTTGATGTGATGCCTTGATTGAGGTCTGTTTTTACATCGATTCATGTTTGTTGATTTTGAGTGGTTGTCGATAATCAATATTGTTGATCAATCAAATCCTAGGTGGTAACCTAGTAAGAAATCACATACCATTACCGGTTTAAGTATTTATAAAATCAAGGAATCAATGATCATTCCCTTTCCCTTGAGAGTGATGACAGATTTTGTAACGACCCAAACTTCCATTAATGGAAATCTCTCTTGATCTAATTAAATGTCTCATTATGTAAAATGTTTTGTGAACTTATTTGGTTTTATAATTTGGATTTTTTAAAAACTGTTAAGAAATGTGATTGTTGCTAATATAGTCATTGAACAGTGATCACATGATTAGTATAAATATAGAGCTTTAACAAATCCAATTTACTCGGACAAAGGAAGCGATGGCCTCATCCAGTAGACTTTCCCCATACGAAGCCCATTTTTCAGAGCTCGAAAAGGAGTTGGATTCATTGAGATTCACTCTTGACCAAGCCCAATCCGAGCTTGAACACGTTAAGCTTTAGCGGAACCGAATATGGGAGAATTGAATGTTAATAGAGATAACCACTCGAGCGATGTTATCTAAGCCACCCCAAGAGTCTATCACCATCGCACACCTTACCCTTCGGTCTTATGCGGGTGTTGTAATGGGTTATGTAGCAAGACCCTGGCACTATGAATATGTACATTATTTTTTTTATAAAGAATGTGCATTCATTTTATTGTTGTTACTTTGTAAATAGTTTTTAAAGCACAAATAGTATTTTTAGTTAATATGCAACTAAGAAATCTATTTTGATGAATTAATGTATTTTTGAATTAAATAATATTTTAATAAAATATTATTATTATTAAATTAATTTTTATTAAATATAAATGATCATATAATTTTATAAATGTAATTTTAATTTTTATTAAGGTTTGAAAGCTATTTTTATCAAAACCCATGATTTATCGATAAATGTCGGTTTTTATTTTAAAAGTAAAAATTCACATATTTAGAAAATTATTTAGATAAAATGAATATTATTTTTGGAATCAAGACGTCTAAATTATCCAATGGTGAATTTTTCATAATTTTCTGAGACAGTCGAATTTTTGGGTAAAAAATAAATATTGTTTGAATATATAATGTGTTTTATGACATCATAATGACCCAATAGTGATGTAATAAAATACTATAAATGATATTTTCAGACAATATATTTTTTACCATTAAAATAATGTGATTTTAGGTTTGTTTGATTTATTTTACAAAACTTTAGTGGACCCTCCAAGAGTTATAAAACATTTTCACTTTTTAAATGAATTTTCTTGAGAGTGTGACTCACCTCCACATAAGCACCCTCAATATTTTAATAATTTCGACCATTGGACTTATAAAATATTTTTTTCCAATCCCCTTTGTCCAAAACCATGGGCAAAAACCATGGGCTGGTTTGTGGTATTGATTAGTTTAATATGTGGTGACCCAAACCTAAATAATAAAGAATTCTCTCTCCTTTCCTATATAAACCCACCCAAGATCCCACTTCCTATTCACTCAATGCCTTTGGAGTTCGACCAACCCCTGACCTCCTCTCTCTATAATCCTCCCAAGGTGCCCGAAGCTCCCAAGAAGCCTCTCTCAAGCCTCTCCCAAGCCTTTGAGATCACACTTCCAAGTAAGGGATTTCCTCTTTTCTCATTTTTGTCTCAATTTCATTATGTTGTTATTCCCTTATATTTTCAATTATAAATTTTGGGGTATGATTTCGCACCTCCCCCATACTTACCTCTCTATGTTTAAATTATGAGAGACCTCTTTCTCTCTCATTAAATTCTCATCATGTACACCCATTACCATGCTGAAATTCCGTAAGGAATCTCTCTCTCCTCGTTTACATTCAAGAAATTCTTTTGTATTGTGATTATAAATTCCATTACTTATGTTGGGACATGTATATATATGACCCCATTAATGTCCATTTCATTTACATATTATGAGACACCCATTTCTCTCTCATAGACCATTTTTATGAATTCCTATGTCACGTCATTACGCTGCCGAAATTGCACCACAATTTTCCAAGCCAATGTCATTGTGTAGTGAATACCATGTCCATTTCCCTGTCAAGGGTATTCACCTTTATGCACATTTACTTATTGATTATATTGTTTCATGTATGAATTCCACATTTCCTTTATCATGGAATAAATGATGAGGTTTAATGAATCCATGTTATATGATCCATGTGGAACATTTATGCATGAAATGAAATGTTTAAGAAGGGTGTGCCCTGATAGTGCTCCAATGCATTGGGTAAAGATTAGTATCATGATACATCAAGTAAAATGAGGGTTTACTCATGATAATTCAAGGGAAATGTGGGTTTACTCATGCTCCATGTTCAATGACCCTTGGATCATGCTAAAATCATGTTAAATATTGTTTCCACATTTCTATATTAAGATTATCATGATTTATCATGCCTTTATGTTAATGTTTCTCTTGTGCTCCATTGATATACCTATTTTCTAACATGTACTGTATTCCTCATGTTATTCCATGTTTATTCCCTTAGTGGGCTTTATAGCTCACCCTTTTCTCATACATTTCCTCAGGTTATCCTATGCAATGCTAAGTACGAGGGAATGTATTGGTCATGTAAAGGAAGTTTTCAATAAAGATGTTGTATTTCATGTTTTAAGTTGTTATGTAATGATACTAAGCCCCAAAGACACTAGACCTCTCTATCTTCTATGTTGTATCAAGTGAAGTTTATGT
Source organism: Viscum album (assembly GCA_963277665.1). Taxonomy (NCBI): domain Eukaryota; kingdom Viridiplantae; phylum Streptophyta; class Magnoliopsida; order Santalales; family Viscaceae; genus Viscum; species Viscum album. The sequence goes on along the minus strand of OY728159.1, from coordinate 1,138,363,060 downwards.
AATAAATCATGTTTAAGTGTGAAATAAAAGTGCAGGGTTGTCATAGATTTAGCATCAAGGGACACTTACCTGGGTTGATCATGATTTCTCCAACTGGTTTCTCTTAGTAGTAATATACTTTCAATTTCTATTCTTAAATAAAAAAAACCCAAGTTTTATAAAACCCCATACCCCTTTTATTTTCTTAATCAGAACCTCACTTTTTAATTAATTATTTAAATCTCCTTCGAGAGACGACCTAGGGTTGCTGCTATACTGCAGAAATTCTAGTTAAAAATAAACATCTAATTTGACGCACTCGACAACATGATCAAGGCCACTGCGATTTCCTACAAATTACAAAGGTACCATTAATACAAAGGAAGTGGGAAACCCAACCCCTCAAGTTGACCCCCAGGCCTCTAGTAGATCCATTTTCATCCTAAATAAAGGCCTCGTGTAAATGAAAACATTTGCTACGTCCCTTCCCTGACTATAAAAGGATGTTCTTAAAACACTATCCAGCCAAAACACATCTGTACGGACCCTCCATACCCAGTTTCTCCCCCTTACTTTGAGCCTCTAGACCCAGTCCCTCCCCCATATATTGAACTCTCATGACCCACCTCCCATGCTGAAGACAAAATTCAAGGGTTAACGTCGACTGGTGCTAAAGCACACAGAAATTGGAGAAAGAGAATTAGAGGGCGCCCGGGAATTTACCCCCTTTTGCAGATCATTGTGGTCACAAGCGAAGCATCGAATCAACTCTGGGAAGCGAAAGCCTCATGAAAAGATGGAAGGCTGCAGATAATGGATTGTTTGTTGAAATTTCAGAAGTAGAGGCTGGTTTAACCTATCCCTGCCTAGCCCAATGAAAATATTATATTGGAACTTCCATGGGCTTGGTAATCCATGCAAAATTCATATGCTCCAGTGCAGAAGCACTCTAAGTCTCCCTAGTGTGGTTTTTTTTGTCTGAAACCATGATCAAAAGCAAGGAAATTCACGCCATTGCCTCCAACGTGGGTTTTGAAGGACTCTTCCCAATCTTGTCCCATGGCCATGTTGGTGGTCTGTGAATTCTGTGGAAGGGGGGAGTTGACATTAGTATTAAGAGATTCTCTCAGAACCATATTGTCATCTATGTCCACCAGTCTGACTTTCCCATTTGGTCCTTTGTTGGTTTCTATGGTTGGCCCTCTCAAAATGATAAAAGGAAGTCGCGGGACCTCCTAAAAACAATTAGGAATGGTATCCTAGGACCTATTCTCATGGGAGTAAATTTTAACGAGATCATTTTCTAAAGTGAAAAGAGAGGGGGTGCCAGCAGGCCCTCAACCCATATGAGAGACTTCCTGCAGGTGGTCCAATGCACAGGTCTATCTAACTTGGGACAAATGGGCAGCCCCTTCATGTGGTACTGTGGCTTCTCAGAGAACACACTCATTGAGGAGGTACTGAAAAGATTCTTTGCATCTTCTAACTGGATCACCATTTTCAACCTCTTTCAGGTCTCCCACCTCACCTCAGCCATGTTAGACCAGTGCTTGATTCTTATTCACCATAATATCAGCCACAAAAATCTGATATGTGAGAGACCTTTTATTTTTGAAAGCTACTGGATGATGGAAAGGGGATGTGAAGAAGTGATCAAAGTGGGATGGACTACGAGTGGACCCTAAATTCATGCTAAAATCCACCAGGTCATGTCAAAACTTAAAAAATAGAGTGGTTGGAGGTTCCACTAACCAGACCGACAGTGTGCGTACACCATTGAAAAAATGTTTTCCAAGCACCAATCTCCCCCACCTTCATCCACGATCATTTCCAATATTTCATCACTGGAGACTGAACTCAATGAAACCCTCATAAGAAAAGAAATCTACTAGTCTATGCATGCTCATGACACTCATATCAAAGAGGGGGACTTAAATACACATTACTTCCACCAGAATTCTTCTGGAAGGCATTGAAAAAACCTTATTCCATGCCTTACCTCTCATTATGGATGTATTGTCTTGAATGAAGAGGAGATCTATGGCCTTGTCCTTAAATTTTTTCATGATTTGTACACGGATGGTGAGACCACCATTCCCACCGAGGTTGCCTCTTGTATTATGCTTGTTGTCATGGAGGCTATGAACAATAAGATCACCCAGGATATTACTAGAGAGGAAAACCTTTTGTCCCTCAATAAAATCCACTTCACCAAAGCCCTAGGCCCTGACGGATTCCATGCCCTCTTCTTTAAAAACTTCTGGCACATTGTGGGGTCGGATGTGTCGAGCTTGATAAAGGACCTATGGCATGGGAAGGCCGACTTTGCTTCCATCAACGAAACCCTTATCAATATAATTCCTAAAACCCAGAATCCCTCTTGGGTTTTCAAGTTTTGATCAATTAGCCTATGCAATGTCACCTATAAAATCTTCTCCAAGATTCTCGTTAACTGCCTTCGCACCTTTCTTCCTTCCATTGTCTCCGAAAACCGAAGTGTCTTTGTCCCTGCAGGCTTATCTCGGACAACGCAATTATTGCCCATGAAACTTATCACTCTATGAATACCCGAAATGTGGCCAAATGTGGTATCATGTCCTGGAAGATGGATATGATGAAATCTTTCGAAATAGTGGAGTGGTCATTCATCCGGTTCGTACTGAGCAAAATGGGCTTCTGCCCAAAATGGGTCGACATCATTATGAAATGGGTTATCTCTATCTCGTTCAAGATCCGCATTAATAGAGGAATTTCGTGGATCTTCTCACCCTCTAGGGGTCTGTACGAGGGAGACCCCCTTTCCTCTTCCTTATTCATTTTAATTCTTGACATTTTCTCTAATCGCATTTCAGTAGCAGCTAAAGATAATTTAGTTCATGGAGCAAAGACCTGTCGTCGGGGGCCTCCCATTTCCCATCTCTTCTTTGATGATGATTGTCACCTTTTCTCTAGGGCCACCTTGGAAGAATGCAAGTGTATCTTGCTTCTTGTCTGCCTCTATGAGAATGCCTCAGGGAAAGCTGTCAACCCCTTTAAATCGTAAATTTCTTTCAGTGTGGGTGTGCCCCCGAATAGGAAGGTTGAGCTTCAATAGGTGTTTGGCTTCAAAATGGTTGATAAACACCACAAGTACCTTGGGCTTCCTACGGTCTTTGGTCACTCCAAAAAAGAAGTTTTCTCCATCATCTTGGAAAGGGTGGATAAAAAAATCAAGGTTGGAGTTACAAAAGAGTCTCCAAATCAAGCAAAGAAATTTTCATCAAATCAGACGCTCAATCCATCCCCTCCTATTTTATGATGCTCTTCAAGCTCTCTGATTTCATCATCGATCAGCTCCACTCTCACTTCACAGATTTTTGGTGGGGTCTCAATGAAGGAAAACACAAGGCTCACAGGATCACTTAGAGTAAACTCTACAAACCCAAGCCTCATGGGGGAATGGGGTTCATCGACCTATGCCTCTTCAATGATGCACTTCTCGCTAAACAAGGATGGTGGTTCATTCAACAACCTCTTTCTCTCTCCACGAAGGTTATCAAGGCTAAATACTTCCCATATGTTGATTTTGCATTGCCCCATTAGACCCTTGCCCCAGTTTCCCTAGCGTAGCTGTGGGGAGTGTGTGCGACCCTCCTGAAGGGTCTTTACTGGAGAATTGGAAATTTATCCTCCGTTGATATTTGGAAGGACTCGTGGTTGGTTGGTGAAAATGAGCTTAAAGCAACTACCCCCACCCTTGAAGGTCTCGAAGATGCAAAGTTCCTCTCCCTTTTTAATGAGGAAGGAAGTGGATGGTGTCCTGAGAAAATCTACTCCTAGTTCAACGAGAGAAATAGGAAAATTATTCTTAGTATCCCAGTTGCTAGAGATTTGGGTCATAATTGTTTATGCTAGAGCGGGGAAAACACTGGTACTTACACTGTCAAATTTGGGTATGCTCTTGTTTTAACCGCTCCAACTCCGGAGGCAGAGGCTCTCTGGAAACCTATCTGGCGCCTACGTATTCCCCTTAAAGCTCGCTTTTTCTGGTGGCAAGTCTACACCGGGATCCTTCCTTCTCTGGGGTTTCTTGCCTCTCGTCATGTGTCTAACAACCCAACATGCTCTATTTGCATGTCCATGCCTGAATCTCTCATGCATGTCATTGCCCATTGCCCCAGAGCAAGGAACATTTGGCGCACCTTCAACCCTCATGCTGACAACCTTCTGGATATGGCTCCTGATCTCGCGACTCCTCTCGCAATATAGTCTTTGCACCTTGCCACCAAGGATCCGGCTTCCCATTGCATTGAGGCATGGATCATTTGGGTGAGGAGAAACAACATTCTCTTTAACCAGGTATCTGGGCCATGCACCTTTTGGGTCGAAATCCCACTGGTTATCAGCGTGGAACCACATCGAGCATATGTTTGACAACCCCCCTCTCAAGCATGATCCCTATACATGAAAACCCCTCATTGGTGGCACCCTGAAAATTAACGTGGATGCATCATCTTTGAACAAAGGCATCGCAGGTTTCGACGCCATCACCTGGGACTCTCATGGGCTGATCATTGCGGCTTTTTACTCCTCCTTCCTAGTGTTGCTCTTACCTGCAGTCACTGAAGCTCAAGCAATTTTGTTTGGCATGGAATTCGCTTTGGGTCAAGGGTGGAAATTCATCACTTTGGAATCAGATTCTCTCACTATCATTCGTGCTATCTCCACTCTGGAGGCTGGTCTATAGCCTTTTGGCATTTTGATCTCGAAGATCCAGTCGCTTCAACTCTGCTTTTTTACTTTCTCTTTCTCCTTTACCAAAAGAAAGGGTAATATGGTGGCTTGTCATTTAGGTACTCGAGGCCTCTTGAATGACCCGCATGTTTGGTTGGATTTGTTCCTCAGTTGGTTGTCTTCTCTTGTTTTGTCTGATATTTGATCTCTTAATATATGAGTTACTCCTTTTTCTTAAAAAAAAGCATCGTTAATGAAATGAGTGTCGGATAATTGGGATGATTATGGCTAATGAAAATGATGATGTAAAATAGATAGACAAAGGTAGGGAGAAAGTATGTGGATACAAAAGTTATCTCATTCATCAACGTCTCTATTTATATACAATACACGAGATTTGATATAAAGTTTGACATTAATTCCTACCTTATATAATCCAATGGTTGGAATTTCAAATGTTGGATAAACCAGAAGTTTGGCCGTTATAAAGGATTTGGGAAACGAGTGTCCATCGTTAATATTGTTATGACATCCGTACATTAATTAATATTTAATAACATTTTCCAAATGAACAAATATTTTGCACACATAAATAAGTATATATGTTTTTATATGAATGGGCTATGAACATTTATGTTAAATGTTTGTATATAAATGCTTTATCGGGAATGAATTTATGGAAATATTTTATTAAAATATTAAATTTCTATGGGATAGTTTTGACTATATCAAGCGAAATATAAACGATTTAATTGGGGGAAAACGGAACATAATAAATAGGTTTAAATAATGCTGTTGAAAGTGACTTGCATGTTTCTGGAATCACAAATTTAAAGTCTTTCTAATAAACAAATTATTAAAAACACGTCAAAGTATATCTGCCCCACCAAGATCCTGAAAAAAGGTGTTTGGTTGGTAACAATTTTTTAATTTTAATTTTTATAATAAATCAATAAATACATGAGTTTAATTGGGGGAGTTAAAAAAAATTAATTTTAATTTTTTAATACATTATTATATTATGATAAACACTACTCTATTATAATTTTTATACGATTTAGAAATAGAAATAAATAAATAAATTATTATTATTTAAGTTGAATTGAGGGAGTGAAAATTGAGGCGGGGCGAGGGGAATGATGGATGATAGAAAGGGTGATCCCATTACTTAATTCCACCCCGCACCGCACCGGCATGTGTTGGGATCATAATGGCTTTTGCATCACCCTCTCTCCCAAAGAAATCATGATCACGTAATAAAAGAATACTTATTACGGAATATTAAATATTAAACATGTAATAGTTATCATATAATTGTCAATATATATATATATACCATCTTAAAACAATGGAATATTAAATACTTATTACGGAATATTAAATATTAAACACGTAATAGTTATCATATAATTGTGTGTGTGTGTATATATATATAGCATCTTAAAAAAAATGTATGTCATGAAAAATGATAAATCAAAATTAAAATAACATTAAAACTAAAAAAAACATTCTTTACATGTGGACCGCCTCATATATTTTAAGGTTGATCTGCTTAAGACTACGGGTTTTTTCCTTGGTTCGTTTAAGACTATTAAAAACGCGGACCATTTTATTCAACTCTAGTTTGCCAATAAACGTGTGTGGGTGAAAGCACGCCCTTAATATGTAGATATATATCAATTTATTTTATTTTTAAACTGGTATGGGGCAACACCCCTTTTTTATTAATAGAAAGAAATCCACTTTTCAACGGAGTTTAGAGGTACATGACTCGAAAGCCCAATGGATGGAAGACCCGTTACAATATGATGGTCTGAAAACCGTGTGACCCGATGGCCCAAACTTAGCACCCAAACTTCGCATCATGATTCTAGTCTTCTCGCGCGTGCGTGTGAGTGTGTCTTTTTGTTTTACAACCCAATCCCTCCCCCCCCCCCAAACCATTACAAGTCCATGCTCTTCTTGGAGTAACCCATCCCCTTGTGGGTGTATCGAGCCCCGAGTCTCGAATGAGGTCATGCGGTAAAACTAGGCAAAATTGCCCCCACCCCCACCCCTGCCCAAGACCGTCAAAACGTTAAAGCACTCACGACGACATATTACAATGCTTGGCACAACCAGCTGGATTTAAAACTTGGGACCGCAAGGACCACACCCTCGTCCTTAACCACTAGTCCACCCCTCGACGAGGCACGCGCGCCCACACACACACATTAAAAAAATAATGATTTTTTGTAATAATAATAATATATATCAAATGATTATTTTTAAAATATAACCAATAATTGATATAATTTTTTAAAATATAATTATATATATACACACACATACATTTTTGTAATCAATGATTTTTTTAAATGTAAATAACATCATTTTTTACATAAATAATAAAAAATTATAAATAATATCATTCAAGTCTCTGAGTACTTTGTAGGTGTCAGTAGATTTTCTCTATACTTGGTGTCCCCCTCCCCGACCGTTTGTAATAGTTAAAAAGTAATAATATTTTCAACGTAATATATATATATATATATTAAATTTAGTTAGATTTAAATATAATTAATAATATATATAGTAATATTTAAATAAAACTATTAATATATATATATATAAACCTTTACATTATGCAATTAATGATATTTTTTAAAATGCAAATAATAATATTTTTTATATAATTAATAACAAAGTTTTCTGACATATATAATTAATAATGTTTATAAAAAGTAACTAATAATATAAATATAAACAATACTTAATAATATTTTTTAAATAAAGTTAATAGTAATTTTATTATATATATATATACAGTCAATAATATATTTTAAATTTAATTAAATTTAAATATAATAGTAAATAATATTTTTTAACATAATTATACATTTATATAATCAATAATATTTTTTAAATATAATTAATGATATTTTAATATAATGAACAATTAATAATACTTATATCTATATAATTAATGTTAATATATATTTTAAATATAGTTAATAATATGTGTGTGTGCGCATGGTCATATCTTAATATAAATTTTAAAAGCATTTTAATATAAATATATTTTAATATATATTTATATGTTGACAATATATATTTATATGTTGACAATATATATTTATATATAAAAAATGCATTTTAAAACTAGATGAGTTTGATGAGTTAAGTGGTTATCCACCTACTTTTCAGTTTGTAGTGCTCGAGTTCAAATTCCACCACTTTTCCAATGTTATTTGTTTGTATATTTTGTTTAGTATTATCTTCTTTAAAAAAAAAGTTATCATAAAAGATGACTTTATAGGTGGTGACGTTTTTAGCACGGATAAAAAACTCATTTATCATCGTTTTTTAAAAACGATGATAAAGGTCATCATCTCTTTATTTAAATCCAATCGTCGTGTTGTTTCCTTCTTCACCGAGCACCACGTCGTGGCAAAGCCTGTTGAAATTTCCCTTAATCTTGTGGATGAATCAACTTCTAAACCAATGATATGTAATTGAAACTCTGTTTTATTGATTTGTTTATGGATCCAATATGTTTTTGTGTGTGTGATTGATCTAATTTCATTGCCATTTGCATATAGATATATGCGTGTGTGTGTAATTTTATAGACATGTATATACATAAAAATATATATATTTACAAATATTTTCTTAATATATATTTGTATTATGTAATATCACACACACACACACACTTGAAATGTATAAGTATTATGTTAAAATATACTTTATATGTATATACAGTTTACATGTTCACTTTATAAAGTATACTTTACATGTATTGTTTATATTAAGTTTTAATATGTTAATACTTCACGTGTTTACTTTATATATGTATACGACATATGTATTCTTTTGTATACTTTATATATGCATATATTATATATATTTATAATTATATTTTTTAAATGTATACTTCATATAATTTACATTTGTAAAAATAATAAACTATATGCATACCTTGTTGGAGTTGGCGTCATAGGACCAACTGTTTGTACTTTGATTACATGTATATTCAATTATTGAATATTAATAAAACTTCTTATTTCATATTGATCGTTGTTTTGCACGACTCTAATGTAATAATGTTCTAGAGTATACGTCGCATTGATAAGGTCATAACAGTTCATCACTATGATGAGAACCTTAACATGCTATGATGATATTCTTGAATAAATGTTTTATAGTTGGATAACGTACTATGATGAGACACATAATACATAGGCTGTCGGGTGCGAGTACTCGTAACCAGATGAAGTTTCTTCTTATGAAGTTCTCACTTGGTAATCTACAAGACAGAAGATTATGAGAACAGACCCGCCAGTAGGAATTTTGCATGTTTTGGTGTCATCAGATATTCCTATCTGCGAGCGTGTGTGATGGTCCTTAGACTTTAAGATTATTATTAATGTGTGTTACAACTCACATACTTAGATGCATTTCATAAACCATGACAATAACAGTTCATGAAGAAGTTGGATACATTGAGTGTGACATCCCAGACCTGGATGACACTTAATGGGTGCCCCGAGCCCGGTGGGCCACATGGCCTCGAGCGCATCTCCCCAAACACCAGAGGCTGGCGACTGGTAGCGAGAGCCTAGGGTGTGTCCGTGGGGAAACTATGCCCTCATTATCAAAGTCTAACGCATCAGATAAATATAAATAAAGGTAAATAGTGGAAGCAATACAAGTAAACAGAAGGCACGGCAGAAAATAAACACAACCGTAACAATAACTAAAATAAATGGAATAACATACAACAACTGATGATGATATGTCATGTATCTAGAAAACTGGGAAACATGGATACAAGACAACATACATAACATGTTCCACAAAAATATAAAAGAAATCAAAAGACCATCCCAAGCATCCTGAGTTCTAACTCCGTCATCTGCTATCAAGCTCCACCCTAAACAACAAGCAATCAAGTGTTTGAAGTTGTATGCTTCCCTTTATCAACACCTTCATTCATGTAATCTACTCCGAGTACCAAACGACGTCCGGAGAGGGCGTGAGATAAATCTTAGTGGGTCACCCCCAATGGTGTCTATAACATCCGACCCGTGTAATGGAAATGTAGAAGTGTGCAAGCATGCATATGTGAAGTAAAGCAGTGCAATGTAACTAAATACCCAAGTACCTGCTTCAGCCCTCGGCTGGTGTCCGAACATGTAAACAATTCACTATTTGATAATTACCAGTTTATAAATAAGTCACATGTTAGAAATTTCAAAGGTTCCAAGTTGTAACAAGGCAACCTGTAATGATATTAAATAATGAAGTTCCAAGCTAATAATCAAGGCAACGTAGACGATCTCAAGGGTTGCCAACTCAGTAATAATTGTGGCCTGGATAAGGGTAAGAGTGTAAACCAAGGAGCATAGTCCACGACATTTCATAATGAGATGCCACTACTACAAATATGGCTTATAATAGCGCTAAAAACGGCCTTTAACAGCGCTGTTAATCTCAGCGAAGATAAAGGGGGTCCCCTTTATCAGCGCTAAAAATAGCGCTGATAAAAGTGTCCCTTTATCAGCTCTAAGCAAGCGCTGATAAAAGTGCCCCTTTATCAGCGCTAAGCAAGCGCTGATAAATGTATAATATATCAGCGCTATTTTGAGCGCTGATAAAAACTACCTTTATCAGCGCTCAAAATAGCGCTGATATATTATCCATTTATCAGCGCTTAACTAGCACTGATAAAGGCCAAAGATCCTATCCAAAACCAGAACCTGCACAGAACCTGCCCAGCACCTGCACACATTACAACATTTGCACAGAGTCCAAACAAAACTTGCACACAACACACACAACACCCACACACAAAGCACAGAAGAACAAAAATGATACATACATTTACTTGAAATCATGAATACAAAACAACACACTTCTATATACATTTCAAACAATGTTTAATTTGGTTACAATTACATTTATCCAACAAACAGTTAAAAAACAATGATGTTCCATCCTTTTTGCATCCATCCGCTCTAAAAAATTGTCGTCCATGGCGGTGGTTTCCGAACAAAGCATTCGAACTGAGGAAAAAGATTCCACCTACATAATAAAACAAATATTATGTTAGTAATACAATAATGAAATAAAGAAGCACCCCTGCCCCCTTCCCCCTCCCCCAGAAAACCACCCCTACCCAGCACACCCACGGTTTAATACCATGGCTATATGTCCCCCCATTCCATAGAAAAAGAAGCACCCCTTCCCCCTTCCCCCGCACACCCCCTACACACTGCCCACCCCCGAGCACACCCCCTACCCCTGCACACTCTCTGCCCCCTGAACACCCCCTGCCCCCTTCCCCAGCACACCCCTGCCCACTGCACTTCCCCCCTGCCCATTGCACACCCCCTGCCCACCCCCTACATATTTCAAAAGAACCCAGCACACCTTCTACCCCTTACCCCTACCACTTTGCCTCCTTTCCCCTCCCCCAGAAAACCACCCCTTCCCTCTCACCCTGTCCCCTGCACATCATAAAGAAAATACCTTGTATAAAAATTGTGCTCAATTTACATTATACACATCATATATATCAACACATTCTCATATACTTTCATTCAATGTAAATACACATATATAGACTCTCTACATCTCATAAGAAAACCCTCTTTAAAATTCACAAACACATTAAATCCATTTGAAAACACCCATCACACAACTTTATCATTTATTCAAACACATTTAAAGGACTTAAGCATAAAAATCCACAAGAAATACAGCTGCATTCATTTTAAAAATAACTTTCAAGTCTATACACACCCCAAATTCCTTTGATAACACATTTTTAACCACACAAACATTTCATATAGTACACTTAGCAAGCAAATACAGCATAATAAAATCATAATATAATGTAAAAGCATGGAATCACCTACATAAAGTGTGGAATCTTCCGAAATCTGCTGGAAAACATAAAACCACACCTCCACAATACCTTAATAAGGACTGATTAAACATTAATATTGAATATATTAATGGAAACCCATGTTTAACTTATGGTATTCCATGAGTTTAACATCCCACAAGGATAGAGGGTCATGATTTAATGTCTTACAGAGATGTAATACCTGGGTGGATCAAAATACTTATAAAGGTGGATCAGGTAGGTACATCTCTAGGAGGGAGCACCTGGAATGTTTACCTGATAGATGGATCAAAACGCCCAATGAGGTCTGACCCAAGTGTGGTGCATCCCATAAAGGTAAGGTTTCTCATTTTTAAGACTTATTCGGATGCCACTAAGGGAAATACAAGAGGGAAAATAAGCGAAGGTGTACCCCAGGGAGGGGGTCACCATGGTTTACCATTGGTTGGGATTTAACCTCATGGAGGCTTCCTACGTACCCTATTTAGAATACAAGGATAAAAACCCATATATTTAAAAGAGGTATGTTGTGGGTATTACCCATGGTTAGCTTCCCTTCACACTAGGAATACTCTTGGTTGGATGAGAATGGGTTTTGTGGGGCTTATGCATTGTCAGATTCTCAGGTTCTTCCAAGAGTAGCAATGGGATGAATGAGACATACGTGCTAAGATGGACCATGTGAATGGCGTGATCCTTGTAAAGAGGCACGAGGCACAAAAAACATGTGGAGCTATCTGTAAACATTATTTATGGTGGCCATGGGGCTTATCAGACTCCCCATACCTTCCATAAACACCTCAAAACATCACGAGGACCAGATTCTACATGATGGTGCATCACAGGGTTGATTCTTTTGATGATGTACTGGTCGTTTGAGCTTGGATTTCATCTCAACCAACATTTCCCTTACTTGAATTATCCTGGGACACATATTTTGGTTCCAAAAAATCCCTCAACGATACTGATTATCTCATGCATCTACCTAGAAATAATTGTGCAAGTCAAACAACAACACATGTGCTCAAATACAAGTTCAAACAAACGAGATACAGAAAATGGATTTTGTTGATCCTCAGTGGTTTCGTCGTTCACCCCATACGCACTGCACACCATCACGCCTTACTTCAATATTGATTTGTTCAAAGATCAATAATATGAATTCGAGGATAGAAAACATTGAGTAATAAATTAATATTTCAATACATCGAAGCATTCTCAATTCACCAAAGAAGGTTGGAGGATAATCAATGATCGTATATAGATAACATAAGTGGTAGGAATTCACCTTCATCCTATTTGTGTACAATCTTCCATCAGGTATGTTGCCCATTCGTTTCTAAACACATGTATATCATCTTCTGAATATGAGTTTTTGCGACAATCATAGTAGTACTGAAAAAATATAAATACGCAAAGGATTAATAAATATTTTAAATGAACTTGTAATTATTTTCGAAAATACCTCATCAGGGATGCTAGTTTGTTGATGAAATACGATCTCTTTCATAAATTTACAAACATAATAACCATAGTCCTTTCCGTTTGTTTGTTTTGGACACTACAGAAACATCGACAACAATGAGTAATTTGTTTTGATATGTGTTTGGATAGTGCAATGTTATTATATATACCCCGATACTTTTCTAGTTGTAGATCTTGTATGCGTGCTCATCCTTATGCCTTGGATTCATTCCATGCATTAGACGATATTGATGCACCACCCTATCATAATAGAATCCTCATTAAAAGATAACATAAATTATATAACTAGATGTTTAGTTTTAAAATGTTGGATCTAGTGTATTACAAATTAACAAACGCCATCATGCGTGGTCAGTTTGTTGGATATCCATGCGTTGAATCCAAAAAATAAATCTTTGGAGTATCCAAATTGACTACAATCAGCATCCAATGCTCCCTAAAAATACAAAAAGGAATAAGTAAAGAAAGAAATGAAAATATAGTTGATATGATTAAATTGTAGAGTTTTACCCCTGCATCGTTGGTATTAAAAAGAGTCTGTCATCTGTAATTTTGTTTTCAAACGATTTGAGCAGGGATGACATTATTGCAACCTCTTTAACAGAATCTAATTCATCTTTTAAAGATGTGGTGTGAGGACTAACGAGTCCAAATTTTTGTTCATGGGGAAATCCCTTCAATTTTTTTTCATATATACGTCTGCGACAAATATAAAATGTATTTAGTCAAAATTATCAGAGTATATTAGCTTTTGTAAAATCAAATCATGAAAACTTACCTCATGTATACATTTACAACTGAGGCACCTAGCCATTCATACTTGAGGAGTTCATTTACATTTTCAGCACTAATGAAATCTGATATCTCCTCTCCATACATATATTTTTCGAAATCAACTATGTGAGTACTGCCGTCTTTCAACTTTGTATCCACATGAGCTTGCAATGATATTAACTGTGGATATAGAACGGGCAGGGTGAAGGTGCTCTCAGTAGACCGTTTCAATCGGTTGGTTGATCCTTGAGATAATTTTGAGCTGATATTTCATTTCACCCCACAGTCTTTGTAACACCCCAAGCTTCCACGGTACGTTTCCCTTCGAATAATGCAATAGCGTGTGTTGTACGCAACCTCGAGCTCTAACACACACCACAACTAATTAAACTAGCCGTTGTGAATAGTAATACCTACTTTTTGAAATTTTATAAAGTGTATTTATCAAAATGGACTTCATTTTTGGATTCGGAATATCGAAATTAGCCTATGTTGAATTTTTGGTATTTTTCTGAGAACTTCTAAATTTTTATGAATAGTGAAAAATACTTAAAAACAACTTTTTTTAATCAAAATAATTTATAGTGATAAATTATACTATTTAGTGGTTTTAAAGTATAATTAGAATATATTTTTACCATTTTATCCAATGGTGGTCATTAGAATTAATTTAACATTGAAATTGGACATAAACAATTGCCAATCTTTTGATATAAATTGTTTCTTAAAAACACGCTATTTGTTGTAACAGTGGGAATTAATTATAAAATTAATTAATGCAACTTATATGTTTTGAATTTTGTAAAATAGAAATCATTTTTGAATTCAGAATATCAATTATAGCTTAGGGTGAAATTTTGGCCTTATTCTGAAAAACTTCAATTTTTGATGAATAGTGAAACCACTAAGTGGTTGTTAAAAACTGATTTTTTGTTAAAATGAAATATTACCACTTCTGTGATTTGATTTTCAAAAATCCGACATACATGGTTGTCATTAAGAAGTAAAATGTGGTTCAATGAGATTAAAATAATTTTTTGGTGAATAGTAACTTTTAAGTTCTTAATCGCGATTAGAGGTAATTAGTGTAGTTTAAGGTAAAAATAATGTTTTAATAATATGAGATGAGCTTGACACTTGTCCTAATCCTATTGGATGAGTCATGGCCGACCAAGACAACCCATGGGTCAACTTGGGGGCCCCATGGAGCCACTTTGGTTGGAAAATGACATTAATATATATTTATTTAATGTTAAAATTAAATTGACACAAACATGAGTTGTTTTACTAAAACAGTTTTTAAGTGGGGTTACACAAGTCCAAATTTTGACTATAAATATTCATTAGAAAGCTAAAAATATTTCCTACATCATAGTATTTTTTTTATAATTTTTAGACATTAAATAAATTAAATTATTTATGACATCATTATGATGCAGCGATGACCTCATTATTTAACGATTTTAATAAAATGAAATGATAATGTAAAATCCAAGGCTTACACTTGTCCAAAGACTATTGTATGGGTAGATTTCGAACCCTTATCACCTTATCCACGAATTATATAAGTGTGGGACCTTTAGAATCCGAAAATCATTGTATAATAATGTAAAATTTCCTTACATTCCAAGAGTGCCCCTCCTCTCCTCTTATAAAAGGCCCCCACCTCTACCACCTCATTCACACTTTCAAGCCATTTGGATCGGCCAAACTCTGCCCAAATACTCTCCCAACTTTCCCATCTTACTCCTAGAAGCCTCACTTTGGGCATAACTCTTCCTAAGGAAGCCTTTGTCTCAAATCAAAAAGAGTTACCCGATTTTGAGGTAATGTCTTCTCTAATGTTGTTTTGTTTTATTTTTCTTCTCCAACCCCCTAAACTCTTTTTATTCATTTCTTTTGTAACAACACCAGTATCCTCAATATACTAGGATTTTGTTATAAGAAGGATTCGAGCTACACTTACACACACCTACATCTAATGGTTAAAGAACATACGGTTTCTGTGGATGGCGAATTTCTGCCTCACGAAACGATGATTGTTCAACACTCATATAACACCTTCAAAGGTGGTCATTAAGATGTCACTATATTTATATATGATATATAATATGTTTATGTTTTACTTATGCTTCTGTATTTCTCATTTATGGCATACTTTATGATTTGCATTATGGGTAAAACGCGATAATTTCATTTTAGGAAGTGCGGACTACCGCCCCCTCAAAGTGATTTGAATCGTTAATGCCATATGTGAGATGTATAAAGGATAGATTAAATGGTATTATACACTATATTATACTGGAATTATATTATACATTTATATCATTATGATTTCATTCCATTAAATACGAAATAGAAATGAAAGTAGCGTTCATGCGTACGTACGGCTTACCGTCTCCATAAACGGTGCATTTCATTTCTTACCTCTAAATGTTACGTAATATTATAAATGAATGTATATACTGGATATATATGATATATATGACATCTAAATCATGAATATAATTCTGGAGATAATGGATATTCTACCACATACACAACTTGTAATTATAAGAAGTTTATTGTTGACTCAAGTACCAAAGATCGACAAAACGACCGTTATTAACTTAAATAATTACATAATGTTCATAACATTGTAATAAGTGATATAAAAAGGATAATGAAATTAAAAATGGTTCTTAATAAGTTATATATTAACTCTAGTTTATTATTCAGGAGGTTAAAGAACGGTTGAGTCAAGTCAGACACGAGGTAAGGGAACTTCTTAACCCAATTTCTATTCTTTGGGTTAATCTCCTACTTTCAAATTATGTGATGATATTATTATGTCCGATCTTGTATTTTTACATTATTTATGTGTACTTATAGTGAATACACATAATAGAACTACTTTATAAAAAAAATGATCTTTTTAAGGACTTCGTCTCAATACCCTTTCATTGATGCATATTTGGTTTTATACACAACTTTCTTTTATACGGTGTATAAACCCCTTTGACTTTTACGTTTATTCAAAAGGAATATTTTTATACGAAGCATTTTTTCTAAATGACAAAAGGGAATGTTTTTCTTTCCTTACTTATGCGGCGACAACGACTTCTCCGCCGCCGTGACCATTATTTGAGTTTCGGCTTCCTCTACAAGCCATCTTTTTTTTAATGAAAAATAAATACAAAGTTTTAACTTTATTTTATTTTGGTATTGAAAATGGTTTTGAAAGCGTTTTTATTATATCAATGTGTTGTATTGATATCTTGTGATTGAAATGTGGAAATGTTATGTTTCCTTTATGCATGTTTTATGTGATACGATTATGTTATGGTTTATGATATGTTTAAACCTATTCATATGAGGAATGTATTGGACTTAATAAGGGACGGGTGGAGCCCGCTATAGCTCCTCGATGCATCGGTAGGTCTCATGAGACAACTAGACGTGGAATTGGCCAAGTCCCTTTCCCAATTTTACTTATGGTTTTGGCCGAGGCCTTAATCATTTTAGACGTCTTGGCCGAGGCCTTGACAAAATGTTTCAGAATGTCTGGCATTATACATTCCCTCATTATGAAAGTGGTTATTGATATTTCATGTGATTATTCGTCTAGTAGAATATCCATGTGAGTAAGTAATGGCATTATTTTATTTTACTTTTGCCATATTATGCTGAAGTTCAAGTTCAATAAGGCTTTTGTTTTAGTTATACATTGCCTTAAATGCTTATGTTTTCTTATGAAAGTTTCCGCTATATTGTTATCCTTACGGAGCATTTGAGCTCACCCCTTTCAATGTTTTATTTTTCCCAGGATGTGAAGAAGTGTATTATGACTGACTTGCAAGAATAGTCAGTGAGGATATGAGTGTGGACTAGGGAGACCATGTTATTGTAGTTTTCATTTTTTATGATGTAATGTAATGTTTATGAATGTATCTAGTGTTTCCAAGGCTACTAAACTAATCGGTCTTTCGAGACTTGATCTTTTGTGATCATGCCAATGTTACGAAGTGATGCACCGACTCTGGGTAGCTAGGGTCGGGGCGTTACAGTTGGTATCAGAGGCAGTTTAGTACTAACCTTGGAAGCTAGATTTAGATAAACTCTGATTAGAGCACATAGCCCAAAGATAGACTTTGAGGATTAGTATAGAAGAACTTCCTAGAATTTTGTTATTGTAGAGATTTTGTGAGTTTTCCGAGCAATACATCCCTGTCTGGATACGAGCAGGTAGAGGCGGCTCTGGCACAAATGTACCTAGGGGTAAAACCTGAAAACACCGCTTTGAGCTAGACTCGAACGGGAACTGGTTCATGACAATGGGCCTTGCTGCACTCTTGGTTACGACACTCCCGGGGGATATGCTTAGGATAATTCTCATTTTCTTTACAAACCACTATGAACGGTTATGAGTATATACTTCCTCAAATAAAACCTTTTTATAATTATGGATTATATCCATAATTAGTTCAATTTATGTTAAGTGTTTTACAAGTATGGAATTATGTATTTTGATTCATAAACTAATCCAGTTTATGCCATTATTTAGAAATGGCGCCTAGTGGAAGGAATGAAAACTGTATCAATGCACGCACTCCGTGTAGAGATTGCCCTCCTGCTCAAGATAATTATGGTGGAGCTAGTGATACAACTGGTGCTGATCAGCTTCTCACCGTACTGGGACAACTCACGCAGGTTATGAATAACAACCTTACTCATATGGAGCACCCTGATCCGCAACGTGGAGGATCAATGCTAGACCGTTTCATGAGGCAACAACCACCAACCTTCAATGGGAGTACAAATCCTATAGTAGATGAGCAATGGATAAATTCCTTAGAGAAAATATTCCAAGCCTTGGGGAGTAGTGAAAGGGAGAAAGTTGTCATGGAATTTTACCGCCTCACTGGAGATGCCGATCAATGGTGGTCACTAATTCAAAACACAAAGGAAGATGATGAATTAACAAACATGGAATGACAGGAGTTCAAAGATCTGTTCTTAGAAAAATACTTTCCTCGAGACCATCGAGTGGATATGGAAAGGCAATTTCTGAGTCTGAGGCAGAAGGAGGATGAGAATGTCGCAAAGTATGAGGCTAACTTTACAAGGTTAGCGAGGTATGCTACAGATTACATACGTAACCCAAGAAGTAAGACTGATCGTTTCTTTGATGGGTTAAAACCATTTCTCCGTCGAGCTTTAGTATCACAAACCTTCTCTTCATACGAAGGTATCGTCTCGTGCGCTATCAAGACGGAAAAGGAATTCTCTAAGTCTTATGACTTTAAATCAAAGAAAGATAAGAAGAGATCCGCTGAAAACTCTGGGAAAGGAAATAAGGAAACAGGGAAGAAGGGTAGAAATAAATTTCCACTCTGTGATAATTGTGGTAGGAAGCACCCTGGTGCCTGTCTAAAAGGAAAAGGAGTATGTTACAAGTGTGGTGAAAAAGGCCACCAAGCTCATGAATGCAAGGGAAAGAAAGCAGCTGTCAACGTGGAATGCTATAATTGTAGAGAGAAGGGAAATTATGCAAATGAATGTCCTAAGCGTCAGGGGAACTTACCTCAGAAGAGGCCAAGGGATCAAGGCCAGGCTTATGCTATCACTACTGCTGAGGTGGAAGCTCCGAAAGACGTGGTGGCAGGTAATTTAATGGTTTCCTCAATTTTAGCAAATGCATTATTTGATTCTGGATCATCGCATTGTTTCATATCTTCCCAGTTTGCTAAGAAAATTAGATATTTCCAATTTGATTTAACAAGGGAGTTGTCGGTCAAAAACCCTAAGGGAAGTATTGTTGCAACAAAGTTTTGTCGATTAGTTCCCATTAGAGCACCTAAATGTTCTTTACCTGCTGATCTCATCGTCATACTCATGATTGAATTTGATATAATCCTCGGTATGGATTGGCTTTCGGACCATGATGCAAAAATTTATTGTAAGAGGAAAGAGGTTACGATTCTTGATGATGATGATAAGGAACACCTTATCTTTAGAGCAGAATCGTCACCACATAATTCTTATCTAGATCCACCCCCAGTAGCTCAACTAAATTCAATTATTGGGGAGGAAGTGAAGGAAATTACTGAGGGTGAGGAAAGGAATATTCAAATAGAGGATGTACCTATTGTGAGAGAATATGTTGATGTGTTTCCGGAAGATTTACCTGGACATCCTCCAGAACGAGAAGTTGAGTTTTACATTGATTTAATTCCTGGATCAAGGCCCATATCGAAGACCCCTTATAGAATGGCCACTGTGGAATTAGTTGAACTAAAGAAACAACTAGAGGAATTGAGTAATAAGGGATTTATTTGCCCTAGTGTTTCTCCTTGGGGAGCCCCTGTTCTTTTTGTTAAGAAGAAAGATGGATCTATGAGGTTGTGCATCGACTATAGGGAGATCAATGCTATAACAATAAAGAACAAGTATCCCCTACCTCGCATTGATGATTTGTTTGACCAACTGCATGGAGCTCAATACTTTTCAAAGATTGACCTTCAGTCTGGATACCATCAGTTGTGTTTGAAGAAGGAAGACGTTCCAAAGACAGCATTTCGAACAAGGTACGGGCATTACGAGTTTACAGTAATGCCTTTTGGATTGACTAATGCACCCTCTGTTTTCATGGATCTAATGAATAGAGTTTTCAAGGAATATCTTGATGACTTTGTAGTGGTATTTATTGATGATATCTTGGTATACTCCAAAATCCACGAAGATCATGAAAATCACTTACGCATTATCCTGAAGACTCTTAGAAGACATGAATTATATGGGAAATTTAGCAAGTGTGAATTCTGGCTTCAGGAGATTTCTTTTCTTGGCCATATTGTCTCTAAGGATGGAATTTCCGTTGATCCTTCTAAAACCAAGGAAATCCAAGAATGGCCAGCACCGACAAGTATAACTGAGGTACGCAGTTTTATTGGTTTAGCAGGTTATTATCGACGTTTCGTCCAGAATTTTGCCAGATTGGCTAACCCATTGACAAAGCTCACACGTAAAGGGATTAAATTTGTCTGGACAAAAGAGTGTGAAGAATGTTTTGAAGAACTGAAGAGAAGATTAGTCAAAGCCCCTGTATTGACTCTACCATCGGGGAATGATGGGTTTGTTATTTATAGTGATGCATCGAAGAAAGGACTTGGTTGTGTCCTTATGCAGAATGATAAGGTTATTGCCTATGCATCACGACAGTTAAAAATTCATGAGCAAAACTATCCTACTCATGACCTTGAGTTAGCAACTGTGATCTTTTCTTTAAAGATATGGAGACATTACCTCTATGGTGAAAAATGTGAGATTTATACTGATCACAAGAGTTTGAAGTATATTTTCTCACAAAAAGAACTCAACATGAGGCAAAGGCGATGGCTTGAACTACTCAAGGATTATGATTGCACGATACATTACCACCCGGGGAAGGCAAACAAGGTGGCATATGCTTTGAGTAGAAAAGACCATGGAGTTTTGAATGTGATGAGAATTGAAAGGGATCCAATTTTCATGGATCTAGTGAAGATGGACATGGGAATAACTAGGGAAGGTGAAACATCAATGATTTTTCAAATGGTTGCCAAACCATCATTACTAGAAAGGATTAAGAGTTCTCAGACCAATGATGAAGAATTTCAGAAGAAGATTAAAGATGTGAATGATGGAAGATTGAGGGAATTTGTGTATAAGGATGGAATTTTGAAATTCGGGAAGAGACTTTGTGTTCCCGATATACCTGATCTAAAAAGGGAATTGCTGGATGATGCTCATAGTTCCAATTTCTCTATACAACCTGGTAGCACCAAAATGTATAGAGATTTGAAGGAACATTTTTGGTGGGACAATATGAAGAGGGAGATTGCTGATTTTGTGTCGAGGTGTATGGTTTGTCAACAAGTGAAAGCTGTAAGACAACATCCTGGTGGAGTATTGAAACCTCTTCCCATACCTGAGTGGAAATGGGATAATATTACGATGGAATTTGTCATGGGACTACCAAAGACTCCTAGAAGGAATGATGCAATATGGGTCATTGTTGATCGTCTTACTAAGTCAGCACATTTTCTGGATATACGGGAGGATCTACCACTTGAACGTCTAGAAAGACTATATATTAATGAAGTTGTAAGACTTCATGGAGTACCCATATCGATTGTTTCTGATCGTGATCCTCATTTTACTTCAAGATTTTGGAAAAGTCTTCAAAAGGCCTTGGATACTGAACTTCGTTTGAGTACTGCCTATCACCCTCAAACAGATGGACAATCAGAACGGACTATTCAAATCTTAGAAGACATGTTGAGATCATGCTCTCTTGACTTTCAGGGTATGTGGGATCAATATTTACCACTGGTAGAATTTTCCTATAACAATAGCTTCCATTCAAGCATTCAGATGGCACCTTATGAAGCATTATACGGAAAGAGATGTCGTACACCAACCTGTTGGGATGACGTTGGTGAAAGAAAACTTGTGGGACCAGAACTGGTGGAAGAAACAATGGAAAAGGTTAAGGTAATCCAAAACCATATCAAATCAGCTCAAAGTAGGCAGAAGAGCTATGCCGATAACAGAAGAAAGGTTTTGGAATTTCAGGTGGGAGATCATGTTTTCCTAAAGGTATCTCCATGGAAGGGAGTTATACGTTTTGGTAAGAAGGGTAAGTTGAGTCCCAGGTACATCGGACCTTTTGAAATTCTAGATCGTATTGGGGCTGTAGCTTATCGTTTGGCGATGCCGCCAAATCTCTCCAAAGTTCACGATGTTTTCCACATATCGCTATTGAGAAAATACATGCCCGACCCAACACATGTACTTACCTACGAGGAATTAGAACTGGAACCCGATCTATCTTATTGCGAAGAGCCCATCAGGATTCTTGATGTGAGGGAGCAGGTGCTGAGAAACCGGACGACTCGTCTGGTAAAGGTTTTGTGGAGAAATCATAAAATGGAAGAGGCAACGTGGGAACCTGAGGAACTTATGATGAAGAACCACCCGAGTATTTTTATGCAGTAATACCCTAGAAATTGCGAGGACGCAATTATTTGAAGGAGGGGAGAATGTAACACCCCAAGCTTCCACGGTACGTTTCCCTTCGAATAATGCAATAGCGTGTGTTGTACGCAACCTCGAGCTCTAACACACACCACAACTAATTAAACTAGCCTTTGTGAATAGTAATACCTACTTTTTGAAATTTTATAAAGTGTATTTATCAAAATGGACTTCATTTTTGGATTCGGAATATCGAAATTAGCCTATGTTGAATTTTTTGTATTTTTTTGAGAACTTCTAAATTTTTATGAATAGTGAAAAATACTTAAAAACAACTTTTTTTAATAAAAATAATTTATAGTGATAAATTATACTATTTAGTGGTTTTAAAGTATAATTATAATATATTTTTACCATTTTATCCAATGGTGGTCATTAGAATTAATTTAACATTGAAATTGGACATAAACAATTGCCAATCTTTTGATATAAATTATTTCTTAAAAACACGCTATTTGTTGTAACAACGGGAATTAATTATAAAATTAATTAATGCAACTTATATGTTTGGAATTTTGTAAAATAGACATCATTTTTGAATTTGGAATATCAATTATAGCTTAGGGTGAAATTTTGGCCTTATTCTGAAAAAGTTCAATTTTTGATGAATAGTGAAACCACTAAGTGGTTGTTAAAAACTGATTTTTTGTTAAAATGAAATATTACCACTTCTGTGATTTGATTTTCAAAAATCCGACATACATGGTTTTCATTAAGAATTAAAATGTGGTTCAATGAGATTAAAATAATTTTTTGGTGAATAGTAACTTTTAAGTTCTTAATCGCGATTAGAGGTAATTAGTGTAGTTTAAGGTAAAAATAATGTTTTAATAATATGAGATGAGCTTGACACTTGTCCTAATCCTATTGGATGAGTCATGGCCGACCAAGACAACCCATGGGTCAACTTGGGGACCCCATGGAGCCACTTTGGTTGGAAAATGACATTAATATATATTTATTTAATGTTAAAATTAAATTGACACAAACATGAGTTGTTTTACTAAAACAGTTTTTAAGTGGGGTTGCACAAGTCCAAATTTTGACTATAAATATTCATTAGAAAGCTAAAAATATTTCCTACATCATAGTATTTTTTTTATAATTTTTAGACATTAAATAAATTAAATTATTTATGACATCATTATGATGCAGCGATGACCTCATTATTTAACGATTTTAATAAAATGAAATAATAATGTAAAATCCAAGGCTTACACTTGTCCAAAGACTATTTTATGGGTAGATTTCGAACCCTTATCACCTTAGCCACGAATTATATAAGTGTGGGACCTTTAGAATCCGAAAATCATTGTATAATAATGTAAAATTTCCTTACATTCCAAGAGTGCCCCTCCTCTCCTCTTATAAAAGGCCCCACCTCTACCACCTCATTCACACTTTAAATCCATTTGGATCGGCCAACCTCTGCCCAAATACTCTCCCAACTTCCCCCTCTTACTCCTAGAAGCCTCACTTTGGGCATAACTCTTCCCAAGGAAGCCTTTGTCTCAAATCAAAAAGAGTTACCCGATTTTGAGGTAATGTCTTCTCTAATGTTGTTTTGTTTTATTTTTCTTCTCCAACCCCCTAAACTCTTTTTATTAATTTCTTTTGTAACAACACCAGTATCCTCAATATACTAGGATTTTTTTATAAGAAGGATTCGAGCTACACTTACACACACCTACATCTAATGGTTAAATAACATACGGTTTCTGTGGATGGCGAATTTCTGCCTCACGAAACGATGATTGTTCAACACTCATATAACACCTTCAAAGGTGGCCATTAAGATGTCACTATATTTATATATGATATATAATATGTTTATGTTTTACTTATGATTCTGTATTTCTCATGTATGGCATACTTTATGATTTGCATTATGGGTAAAACGCGATAATTTCATTTTAGGAAGTGCGGACTACCGCCCCCTCAAAGTGATTTGAATCGTTAATGCCATATGTGGGATGTATAAAGGATGGGGTAAATGGTATTATACACTATATTATACTGGAATTATATTATACATTTATATAATTATGATTTAATTCCATTAAATACAAAATAGAAATGAAAGTAGCGTTCATGCGTACGTACGGCTTACCGTCTCCATGAACGGTGCATTTCATTTCTTACCTCTAAATGTTACGTAATATTATAAATGAATATATATACTGGATATATATGATATATATGACATCTAAATCATGAATATAATTATGGAGATAATGGATATTCTACCACATACACAACTTGTAATTATAAGAAGTTTATTGTTGACTCAAGTACCAAAGATCGACAAAACGACCGTTATTAACTTAAATAATTACATAATGTTCATAACATTGTAATAAGTGATATAAAAAGGATAATGAAATTAAAAATGGTTCTTAATAAGGTATATATTAACTCTAGTTTATTATTCAGGAGGTTAAAGAACGGTTGAGTCAAGTCAGACACGAGGTAAGGGAACTTCTTAACCCAATTTCTATTCTTTGGGTTAATCTCCTACTTTCAAATTATGTGATGATATTATTATGTCATATCTTGTATTTTTAAATTATTTATGTGTACTTATAGTGAATACACATAATAGACCTACTTTATAAAAAATGATCTTTTTAAGGACTTCGTCTCAATCCCCTTTCATTGAGGCATATTTGGTTTTATACACAACTTTCTTTTATACGGTGTATAAACCCCTTTGACTTTTACGTTTATTCAAAAGGAATCTTTTTATACGAAGCGTTTTTGCTAAACGAAAAAAGGGAATGTTTTTCTTTCCATACTTATGCGGCGACAACGACTTCTCCGCCGCCATGACCATTATTTGAGTTTCGACTTCCTCTACAAGCCATCTTTTTTTTTAATGAAAAATAAATACAAAGTTTTAACTTTATTTTATTTTGGTATTGAAAATGGTTTTGAAAGCGTTTTTATTATATCAATGTGTTGTATTGATATCTTGTGATTGAAATGTAGAAATTTTATGTTTCCTTTATGCATGTTTTATGTGATACGATTATGTTATGGTTTATGATATGTTTAAACCTATTCATATGAGGAATGTATTGGACTTAATAAGTGACGGGTGGAGCCCGCTATAGCTCCTCGATGCATCGATAGGTCTCATGAGACAACTAGACGTGGAATTGGCCGAGGCCCTTTCCCAATTTGACTTATGGTTTTGGCCAAGGCCTTAATCATTTTAGACGTCTTGGCCGAGGCCTTGACAAAATGTTTCAGAATGTCTGGCATTATACATTCCCTCATTATGAAAGTGGTTATTGATATTTCATGCGATTATTCGTCTAGTAGAATATCCATGTGAGTAAGTAATGACATTATTTTATTTTACTTTTTCCATATTATGCTGAAGTTCAAGTTCAATAAGGCTTTTGTTTTAGTTATACATTGCCTTAAATGCTTATGTTTTCTTATGAAAGTTTCCGCTATATTGTTATCCTTACGGAGCATTTGAGCTCACCCCTTTCAATGTTTTATTTTTCCCACGATGTGAAGAAGTGTATTATGACTGACTTGCAAGAATAGTCAGTGAGGATATGAGTGTGGACTAGGGAGACCATGTTATTGTAGTTTTCATTTTTTATGATGTAATGTAATGTTTATGAATGTATCTAGTGTTTCCAAGGCTACTAAACTAATCGGTATTTCGAGACTTGATCTTTTGTGATCATGCCAATGTTACGAAGTGATGCACGGACTCTGGGTAGCTAGGGTTGGGGCGTTACAGTCTTTGTCATTCTGTAATAACAGTCATCAGTTCAGACCTTTTTTTATTAAATGTTAAAGGTCCAGCTTGAAAAATAAATTAGAAATGAATACCTTTTTGTCGACATGTTTTTTTACAAGAACTGTCGGCCATGCGATGAATGTTCCAACAACTTATTCAACCGTATGAATTTCATCATCGTCATTTGGAACAGGTAGCTCGGTACTCGGCTCATTAGCTACGTTAATTGACACTCTAAGATGATCTTTTGGAAGCTGTCTGTTGTGTAGTATGTCGTTTTGTGTATTGAACACTGTAGCCCTCGCTACAAGGCGATAGGTGGGAGTTGATAAATATAAATCACATTAATTTTCACCCTATGTAATATTAGTACAGGAAAGGTATCAATGTCTATGTAAATCACATTTCACAGAAACAATTATTAAAACATTGATTACCTCATCTAAGTCAGGTTTTTTAGGGGAATGACTCGCCTCAAAGCTGGTGGGGGTGGGGCGAGATCGTCATGTACGGGTTGTTGTTGAGTTTTTTCTTCTCTTT
The DNA here is from genome assembly GCA_963277665.1 of Viscum album. NCBI lineage: Eukaryota > Viridiplantae > Streptophyta > Magnoliopsida > Santalales > Viscaceae > Viscum > Viscum album. The sequence continues at coordinate 1,138,335,860 of OY728159.1, read as the reverse complement.
GCCTCTCCCCCATCAATTTTTCTATCATCTCTCTCTGGTATTGTAATTATTATTGAAAAATAAATAATTGTTCTTGCAGCTTTTCCATTTTTTCATTTTGATCCCCCGATTATTTTTGTGTTTGAAAATATGTTCGGGGTGTCACCCCAAAACCCGCACCTCTAACACGGCCATACTTTTCTGGCTGCTTCAAGGCTGCTGAAAGTATGTCTGCATCTGGTGCGGTTGTTGTGGATTCTTGTGACTATTTCAGATAGAAAATATAGAAAAATAAGTAGTTATTGTAATGTAATAGCTATTTAAAGCAACTCAAATTTATATTATGTCATACTTAGACATGTTTCCCACACTTTTTATGTGTTTTCATCTATCAATGTCCCCTCTTTATTTACACGAGCCTCCTTCCATAGCACATGGCATGGGATGGATATGGATTTCGATTTCAATTCATCAATCTGTATATAAACAGAGAAACATGGTTATGGTGTTGTTTTATGTCACATACTAGTAGTAGGGTAGATTTAAAAGACGTACCAATTTTTTCTCAAGTTCAGCGTACCCCATCCTTGCTTTACGGTAAGGGTACGCTGGTTCTGTTACACGTTTTTTATTTTCAGCACTCAGTAGCCGTTTCATAAATAAAAAACTGTCAATCAGAGTGGTGAATACAAGAAAATGTCAAACAACGTATTACCCCACACAATGTACCTAAAAAGTATGCTCCCCATGATGGTTGCTAAACGCATCCCACGCTCCTTGGGATATCAAGTGTGCGTAAAGAGGAGGTGGGTGCGGCTTGATTTTCCCTTCTACATCTTTAAGATGATATTTCGTTAAAATTGTGCGGAAACCTCTATGAATCCTTCCTGAAACTCTTAATACATATTCCTTGTGCGAGACATATACTATAAATGCACTCTACAATGGATGATGAAGAGTAAGTTAATGTTTTGGTATTTTATTTTATTTTAATAAATTAAAAAAATGATATCATAATGTTACCGTAATCTCTTCCCACATTAGTGTCTTCAGCCCGGTGACAACATGGTTCCACGACTGTACATCAATCAGCACGCGTTGCCGAGTGATGATTCCAATGTAGCTACTAAACATGGTTGTGTTGGGGTTAACATGTTGGCCTCGCTTATTCCATCCCACCTCAAATTTGATGCCTTTTGATTTTGCCTTAAGGATTTTGGCCAACACTGTCAAACTACGACGCTCTTGTTTTTTTGCATTTTCAGGGTTTCATTTCCCACCATTTCCTCAGAAGTAGCATCAATATCTTTCCCCGGAGCGCTAGCATAGGCAATGGGACCAGCAGCAACAGGTTGAGAAACCTGTTGTACCTCAACACTGGGACCAGCAACAATAGGTTGAGAAACCTGTTGTTGCTCTGCACTGGGACCACCAGCATCTGGTTGAGAAACCTGTTGTTGCTCTGCAGTGGGACCACCAGCTGCTGGTTGAGAGACCTATTGTGCCTCGGGATTGAGCGCATCAGCAGGTGCAGAAGTCATTATCTACAGAAGTGGTTTAATATTTAATTTAGATTACATAAAAATGGCAGTGAACAGATAATAACATAACGTAACACAATGTATGTTACAATAAAAAAATAACCTGATTATTGTACTCTTTTTTTTCTTTAAAGGCTGAAGTGATTTGACTCCTCTATCGACTATGCAAATTCCTTCATTGTGGTCTCTTCTAACATACAAAACCCCGTCTAAATTTGGACCGCTGCGAAATGATTGTGAAGTCCCTATAAAAGGGTCAACCTCGGTTGAACTTTCATCTGACCCTTCAGTTGTTTTGGTCGATAACAGAACAATTGACTAATTTCGGTTTGCGGGGTCTGGAACATAAAATACTTGTACTTCCTATGATGTCATTATAAATGGTTTGTCTTTCTACCCTTCCTTACTGAAATAAACTTTCACAAATCCTAATTCATCTATTTTAACATCACTCCTGTTATCAACCCACTTGCATTAAAAAATCGGCACTTTGAATTTCATATAATCCAACTCCCATATTCGTTTGATGATGCCAAAGTATGACATATTCGCATAAATTGGATTTTTGTCCTTAGCACCGGAAACATGCATCGCCTCAGCCACAAGTGTAACCCCACTATTCTTCATGGCACTGTCTTCATCATGTTCATTAGTATAGAATGTATAACCATTAACTGCATAAGCATTGTAAGATAATACGTACACACTTGCTCCTCCGGCCAGCCATCGAAGTCGTTCTGAAATTGAGTCTGGATTTTCATATAACTGATTAAAAATATGGTCTCAAAACCATCCTATAAACTGTCGATTATGTGTATCTGATATCCATTTTTCAGCCTTAGAAGGATTCAAATGCCTAAGAATTTCTTTGTGGGTTTGAACATATGGGTCAACGTCGAAACTGTTATGCAAAACGTAAAGGTGGACCTGCTTCCGATCTGTAATATTGATTGTGACAACCTCTCTTCCAGAAATTCCTTCACCCTCAAGCCACTCAGTGTGACGAGATTTCGGTAGGCCAACGATTTCCACACCAGATAGGTATTCGGTACAAAATTCAACAGCTTCCTCAACAATATATTGCTCCGCAATACAACCCTCTGGCCAACTTCAGTTTTTGACATAACCTTTCAAAATCTTCATATACAGTTCAATGGGGTACATCCATCTATAATGTACAACACCACATAGTCGAATCTCTCTCACCAAATGAACCATCAAATGAACCATCATATAAAAAAATGTCAGCGGGAAGAACATTTCCAATTCACATAATATGACGGCAATTTATCTTTCCATAGTTGGAAATTTCGCCAGGTATATAACTTTGCTACATATATCTTTGAAGAAGAAACAAAGCTTCGTTAATTTATGGCGAACATTCTTGGGCAAAATGCAACGTAAAGCTATAGGAATTAGATCTTGCATCAAAACATGGCAGTCATGTGATTTCAGACCCTTTAATTTTAAATCTCCCATTGACACGATGTTCTTGATATTTGATGAATACCCCTCTGGAACCTTTACGTCATTCAAGAAGTTGCAAAACTAATATCTCTCCTACCTGGAAAGAGTGTAAGCAGCAGGAGGAAGAAATGATCGTTTTTCACCCTTCACTGGTGACAACTCTTCTCGTATTCCTATCTCAACCATGTCCAATCTAGACTTAATTCCATCCTTTGTTTTGCTGGGTGAATTTAGCAACGTGCTGATGACACTATCACATACATTTTTTTCAACATGCATAACATCAAGAAAATTTCTGACATACAGACAATTCCAGTATGGTAATTCAAAAAAACTGATCTCTTTTTTCAACCAGTTTTCGTAAGGTTTTTCGAAAACGGTTTACCAAAAGTAGTGTCCAAATCTTTCACTTTCTCAAACAATTGTTCACCTATTAGTGGAGACGGTGCTGTACGTTCCTCTGAACTTCTGTCGAATGATGTCGTCCAAGATCGGTACTTATGTCGTCAGGGTAGAAATCTGCGATGTCCTAGAAAAACGGTTTTCAATGAATGTTTCAACCTAATTAACTGTGTACCTTGTTCGCAAACGGGACACCCTTGAGTTCCTTTAATGCTATATCTTGAAAAATTTCCATAAGCAGGAAAGTCATTTATCGTCCCGTACAACATGGATTTCAAAGTGAACTGTTCATTTTTTTAAGCATCATACATCGTAACACCTGAATCCCACAATATTTTCAAATCCTCGATCAATGGGGCCAAATAAACATCAATATCATTACCCGGTTGTTTTGGTCCTGATATAAGCATAGATAACATGATGTATTTTCATTTCATGCATAATCACGGTGGTAAATTATAATTTACCAACATAACCGGCCATGTACTGTGACTGCTGCTTTGAAAACCAAAAGGATTCACCCCATTTGTAGATAACGCCAGACGAAGGTTTCTCGGCTCGTTCCCAAATTCAGGATACCTGTGATCAATTCTCTTCCACTAAGGAGAGTCCGCAGGGTGACATAGTTTCCCATCTTTAATTCTTGTATCTGCATGCCATGTCAACTGTCCTACAGTCTCCTCACTTCTATATAGGCATCTAAACCTAGGAATGATTGGAAATTACCATACAACTTTCGTAGGACTAGAATCATCTTTCTTGTATCGGGAAGCACCACACTTTGGGCATTCTTTAAGTGATTTATGGTCCTTGCGAAACAATATACAGTCATTCGGGCAAGCATGTATTCTTTCAGAGATCACACTCATCGATCGTAGCATTCATTTGGCATCATATGTTCGGCTTGGGAGTTCATTATCTTCTAGGAGCATGTCATTCAGGAGAGCAAGTAGTTCCGTAAAACTGGCGTCACTCCACCCGTTGCCTGCTTTCAAATTATACAGCTTCAATACAGCTGACAATGCTGTATATTTAGTGCAACCAGCATACAATGACATTTTTGCACAACTCTTTAACTTCTCAAACAATTTTGGGCAATCACGAAGTTCATCTTCAACTGTCCTTGTCATTTCCTCAATACGATCTTCATCATCGTTCACATCTGTAATCACACCCTCCATACGATCATATTCACTATTCACGCTTCTAATCATATCAGATGATCTATAAAATGACATGTTCTCTGAGTCACTACCTACATTGGTTTTTCCTCGTGTTTATTCCAACATGTATAACTTCGATCTATTCCATGACAGATCAGGTGTTCTTCCAACTCATCTTGACTAATTTGTCTTGAATAACAACAACGTAAACACAAACAAAGGATTTGAGAAGGGTCACATGCATGATCTTCTGCAAACTTGATAAACTCTTTCACGCCATCTTCATACTCTTTTTTCAACCGATTGGAATTCATCCATTATTTATTCATATTCATCGTCTTTATGGGTTCGATCTCGAGAAATTGCCTAATATTATGTTTTAATTAATCAGGTAGCATTGTTTGGGTTTTATAAAAACAAATCATGGTACAAATGCCTTTAAACACATGTGAAATCCATATACATGGTGTGTTCAGTAGGGTGAACATCGTGTATGTATAAGATACCTGATTTAATCTGACATATATCAAATTTATTCCAAGTTAGTCTTACAAATACTGAATGATGCCTTAGAAAATACATGACATGAGAACAAGAGGAAACCAATGAGTAACAGGAGAAAATAGTAATAAATATGATACATGACATGCGAACAAGAGGAAACCATTCCTATCAATTGTGCTATAATTCTCCATTCCCTCTCCTTTCCAATTATTTAACATATAATGCATACAAATTTAAAATTTCACCCTAGAACTATACACATCCAAAATTAAATCATAATTTATAACATAATTATAAACATACATAATTGATTTAGAATTAAATTTAAAACATAGATGACAATTATATGTCGAATCTGGAATTAAATTCATAATTGAATACATACATAATTTAATTATCAATTATCAGTAAAATACATAAAAAATTGAATAAGTAATTATATGTGTTATACACAATTAAGAATACATACAAGTGGTTTTTACTAAAAATGATGTCCATTTTAAACATTATACATACACTTGGAGTGATACTGGCCACAACGTGTCTCGGATTGAGGCGGGGTTGACTCGTACGCATCACATATGACCCATGTATCGTTTTCCTAAAGCATCAACACATTCATAATGCGTTTGGTCAGTTTTTTGTATGTCATTAAAATGTTGTCCATTTTAAACAAAAGAGAGACACTTAGAGTGATCCTGGCCACACTGCGACTCATATTGAGGCGCGATTGACTCTAACACGTCACATATGACCCATGGATCGTTGTCCTAAAGTTTCAATAGAATCCGAATGTTTTTGGTCGGATTACCATATATCAGTTGTTGTTTTCAATTAAAATGAAGTCCATTTTAAACTATAGAGAGACACTTCGAGTGGTGTCGGCCACTCCATGCCTCATATTGATGCTAGGTTGACACGTACACTTCACATATGACCCATGGATCATTATCCTAAAGTTTCAACTGAATCCGAATGTGTTTAGTCAGTTTTCCATATGTCAGTTGTTGTTTTCACTTAAAATAAAGTCCATTTTAAACTAAAGAGAGACGCTTTGAGTGGTGCCGGACACACCGTACCTCAGATTGAGGTGGGTTTGATTCGTGCACGTCATATATGACCCATGTATCGTTTTCCTAAAGCATCAACACATTCAGAATGCGTTTCGTCAGTTTTCCGTATGTCAGTTGTTGTTTTCACTTAAAATGAAGTCCATTTTAAACTAAAGAGAGACACTTTGAGTAGTGCTGGCCACAACGCACCTCGTATTGAGGTGGGGTTGACTCTTGCACGTCATATATGACCCATGTATCATTTTTCTAAAGTATCAACACAATCAGAATCCGTTTGGTTGGTTTTCTGTATGTACTTAAAATATTGTCCATTTTAAACAAAAGTGAGACACTTAGAGTGATCCCGGAAACACTTCGACTCGGATTGAGGTGCTGTTGACTCGAACAAGTCACATATGACCCATGGATAGTTTTCCTAAAGTTTCAATAGAATCCGAATACGTTTGGTCGGATTACCGTATGTCAATTGTTGTTTTCAATTAAAATGAAGTCCATTTTAAACTATAGAGAGACACTTCGAGTGGTGTCGGCCACTCCGCGCCTCGGATTGAGGCTGGGTTGACACGTACACGTCACATATGGCATGGTTATCTTCCAATAAAAGAGTAATTGTAGTACCAAAATATAAATAAATAATCAATATTGTAAAAGCAGTAGAGGATAGATCTCTTTGATCATACAAAGCCATGAACCCAAGTTTATCCTTGAGGAAACTGATGAGTGATGTTTGTGAATGCGTTTTGGAACTAGGAACTGACTCACTTGATGAAACACAAGAAATATCTTTAAATTTAGCCTCACTTTCCGAATCATTGGAGAAATTTCCTGTATTGGATGCTCTTAATTTCAGATTTATCATCCCATCTTGTTCATCAAATGGATTGGTCAACTTCCAATCTATCATGGAGGCTGCCGCACCACCTTTACACGCAACTAATGATTAGAGGTAGCTTGATTAGAAAAAAAAATCCTGAGGGCACTGGACATGAAAGATCATATGGTGCCATAGTTGCTCAACAACCTCAATTTACCCCACATGATATAAGGCTATTGCATGATGTCCAAGACATAGTGAGAGGAGAAGAGAAGGTGAAAGTCTCATAGACGAACAACATCAACAATGAACATCCACCACCCTTTCACTATATACATCAAAATCATATCTTTAAGAACGTCCATGTGAATTTCTATCTTACTTCCATCGAGGATGATGCATGTTGGTCAACTTGTTTTGGAAATTATTTATCTTCATCCATTCCTTGTACTTTCACCCATGAATTTGAAGGTGAGTATGCATACATGATAGTTGACCTTCTTAGAGAAGAGTTTATAGAAGAGTATAAGAGACATGAAGCAATGAAGATCATTAGAGTGTTGGAGCAAATGTGGTTGCTACAAACAATGTGGAAATCAGCTTGTGCAACGCGGCCTAAGTTACAACTTGTAGGTATTGTACTTTATTTTTTTTCTGGAGGGTTTCAGTGTAAATGCATTTTGGAATGATCATTTCTATTCATTGTCTTTTAGGTTCTTTTGACAGCTGAGGGGAAAGGGTGGGGTATGCAGACATTGGAGGATATGTCAGAGGCTTTCAGTGTAAAGTCACCCTTCGACATATCCTCCAATGTCTGCAGACCCCACCCTTTCCCCCCGGCTTTCAAAAAAACCTAAAAGACAATGAATAGAAATGATCATTCCAAAATGCATTTACACTGAATCCCTCCAGAAAAAAATAAAGTACAATACCTGCAAGTTGTAACTTAGGCCGCGTTGCACAAGCTGATTTCCACATTGTTTGTAGCAACCACATTTTCTCCAACACTCTAATGATCTTCATTGCTTCATGTCTCTTATACTATTCCAGAAACTCTTCTCTAAGAAGGTCAACTATCGTGTACGCATACTCACCTTAAAATTCATGGGTGCAAGTACAAGGAACGAATGAAGATAAACAATTTCTAAAACAAGTTGACCAACATGCATCATCCTCGATGGAAGTAAGATAGAAATTCACATGGATGTTCTTAAAGATATTATTTTGATGTATATAGTGAAAAGGTGGTGGATGTTCATTGTTGATGTTGTTCGTCTATGAGACTTTCACCTTATCTTCTCCTCTCACTATGTCTTGGACATCATGCAATATCCTTATATCATGTGGGGTAAATTGAGGTTGCTGAGAAACTATGGCACCGCATGATCTTTCATGTCCAGTGCCCTCAGGATTGTTTTTCTAATCAAGCTACCTCTGATCATTAGTTGCATGTAAAGGTGGTGCGGCAGCCTCCATGATAGATTGGAAGTTGACCAATCCATTTGATTAACAATATGGGATGCTAAATCTGACATTAAGAGCATCCAACACAGGAAATTGTTCCAATGATTCGGCAAGTGAGGCTACATTTAAAGATATTTCATGTGTTTCATCAAGCGAGTCAGTTCCCAGTTCCAAAAAGCATTCACAAACATCACTCATCAGTTTCCTCAAGGATAAACTTGGGTTCATGGCTTTGTATGATCAAAGAGATCTATCCTCTACTGCTTTTACAATATTGATTATTTATTTATATTTTGGTACTAAAATTACTCTGTTCTTGGAAGATAACCATGCCAACCCATACAATCCTGATTCCATATAGTAGTATGCATAAATCCTAGAACCTTGGAAATTTTAGTAAACATCATGATTATAATAGGAAATATTCCAATCTCTAAGACATAATTATATTTGATATATAGCCATCATTCATACATGTCTATTCAAAGAAGGTGGTCCAATGTAATCTGTAGTCATCAGGATCTATGATGATACATGGGAGGTAATCCTAAAAGATAAAATAGTCAGCAGGCTTTATAACCTATTCATACTGGGTCACCCAAGGAAATCCATTGTCAGTAAGCTCTAAAATTAATCCCTATAAAGTATTCATATAACATCAATAGTCATTGTGAAGAATCATATTTCAAGGGGTGAACCTAGGAAATCCATTGTAATCTAGCTGAAATATGATCCTTGAGTGTTATTATTAGTTGACCAATAGTCATTAGGAATCATCTTTGATTCTAATACATGAACATAAAAAAATCCATAACCATCAGGGATGATCCTTTGGTTTTAATCTTATAAGATAAATAGTCATCATTTTTCATCACCAATTTCTAGGCGGTGACCCTAGAAATACATTAATAATAAACTATGAACTGATACTAAGGAGGTAATCTTATGAGATCATTAGTCTAGAAGAATCATCCCAGATTATTTATTGGTGGCCCTAGGTAATCCATATTCATCTTTTTCTAATCATATAACTATGATATTATACTATGTGATGAAAATTAATATGGATCCATCATCATTTACATTGGGATAATCTTTGGGAATCCATATAACCATAAGATTAAAAACTATTTCCTTTGTATCTCATACATAAATATTCAACTCGAAGGGGTAGAACTTACCGCCCATGGTAACTCAAAATAAAAAAATGAAAACAAGGGTTGGTTATCCACAGAAGTCATCACACATAACCTTGGTAGACCTCTCACACATCTGAACCATCATAACTAACCAATTACGACATACTTTATCTTAGAGTCAAGATATCCCTATGGAACCTATAGGGTATCCAATTCCACATCATTCACAAACAACCCACTTGTGTTGCTAAATATCAATAACATCTCTTATTTCGACACTCATCACTAATTATGAATCACATCCCTAGTCATAATCATAATCACATTAAGATCACACTATCTATTATGGAAATCCTTACTGGAATTAGGCTCAAGATATGGTATCATTCCTATCTCACATCTATATTCACTATTTGGTCCTCACACACAAAATATATAAATAATATACCAAGGGAATACCATCCATGGAACTCACATCCCACCTTGAGAGCACGAGGAGGAGGAGGATGAGGCGGCGGTGGTCGTGGCAGCGAGGGTGGAGGCGGCGGCGGCGGCAGAGGCAGAGGCGGTGGCGGCGGCAGAGGCGGAGGCGGTCACGACAGCGAGGGTGGAGGTGGCAGAGGCAGTGGCGGTCGCGGTAGCGGGAGCGGGGGCGGAGGCGGCGGCGGCGGCGGAGAAGGAGGAGGACGAGGAGGACGAGGAGGAGGAAGGAGGAAGAAGGAGGATGATGAGGAGGATGAGGAGGAGGAGGATGAGGAGGAGGAGGACGAGGAGCCTAATTCAGCTTCTGTGAGAGCTTGACCGCATGCAAGCGAGGATAGACTGTTAGGGTTATTAAATAAAAACTGATAGAACCTTTATCAGCGCTCGTTAAAAGTGCTGATAAAGGTATGTTTTATCAGTGCTAAAATAAAAGCACTGATAAAACATTCATTTATCAGCGCTTTTAGATAGTGCTGATAAAGGCATACCCCTTTATCAGTGCTTTCTGTTTAGTTCTGATAAAGGGCAGCGCTTCCCTTGCCCTGTTTTGTGGTAGTGTGCCTACCGAGTCCAAAGAGTTCATCCAAAATTAAAACGAGGCTAAGCAATGACTAGGCCCTATGAGCTTTAACCATGGCACCTACTTGTCAATGCTGGATCCAAGGAGTGTATTCAAGGGATCCTTTCAATACTATGTGAGGGATCTTATGGTGTCATTCCAGGCATCCAAGAATAGACAAGGATCACGATCTAGGTGGGTCTCAACCTAAACAAGCTGAATCCTTGAATCAGAATGGGGTCCCCGAGTGCTCAAGGTATTCCCTGTTAAGAATCCAAGGCGAGCTCGAGTTAGGTCACTCCTGTTTAATTATGAAGTCGTGTAATATTTCATTTGGTCAAATACTTGCCTTTCATTAGTGTGATATGGTCAAGTATCATGCAACCTTTTAAATTTTTCATTTAAGGCATATTCAATAAGTAAGGTTCATTCTGCTACCTTCCATTAATGTGGTAAGGGGTGTTACAGATATGCAACCTATTAATCATTCACATTTAATCTGGTCAACTCATAAACTTAGTGTACTTTCCAATTTCCTTTTCACATTTATTTATCAATTTGAATCACTTACCTTAGGTAGGTTAAGTGGAAGTGGAATGATACTTTCCATTCACCATTACATGATACAACAAGAATTTATGATAAGGAAGCCTACCATTAGTGTGGTCAAGCTCGAGCACATTCGAACAATGACTCAAAAGTATCAAAACACTAAAAACTCAATTATGGAATATCATCCTACATGGTATGGATGGGGTTGTGGGAATAACCACCAACAAATAATCACATATATGGAAAGATCATAATTATACGAATCTAACGAATATAAACATGACATATAAACTCATGAAACGACACCCAATGAAATGGGCATGCCCCACATGATAATTCCAAAATCAGCGAACTTGAGGGATGGGTTATAGACCACCCACCTTAGGGTTGTATGATCCTTCTCATATGATATTGGCCTCTAATTCGACTTAGAATAGAGTAGATCTAAGAAAAGGGGGAAATGCTCGCACCTCGATAACTAGGTTGAGAGCAAGAGAGAAGAAGAAAGGCTTAAATGCACTCGAGTACTTACCGTTGCGCATCCAACGTGATGAACGAAAGCTTGGTCAGATCCTAGACGAAGGAGATTTTTTAATCCCTAGATTAGGCCTTCAAAGAGCTCCAAAATGAGAGAAAAATAAGTTAATCCCGCTGGATCTCAGATTAGGAAGAAGAAGGGGGCTTAATTAAATCATTAAGGGTGAAAATGTCATTTTACCCACAAATTATCTTGTGCACAGTTTGGACGCACAATTTTCCAAACCATGTGCCAACCATGCACGGGTACCTCGGAAAGAAATGGCACTTGCACGGTTAGGCCACACGGTTAGGGAAACTGTGAACCAACTATGTGGTAAGGCTCTATCCAAGAAGTCACATCTGCAATGTTTTCTCTAACTGTGCAACCTTCCTACATGGTTTACTCTAAACCATGCGACAAGTCTGTTTTTCCTAAAAAGTGGGTTTTGGGTTTCAAACAATCCCCATGCACCCTTGGAACCTTCACTAACCCATTAGGCATCCAAATAAGATCTAAAATAAATAATTATACTGAAAATTAAAGGATCTATACTTGAGTGAAAAATTGGGTTCTTACAGTCTTCCCCTCTTAAAAGAACTCATCCCCGAGTTCACCTTCCAATGGTGTGGAAACACTGACTGAGACCAACTCTGGTCATTAGACATGTACATCGATCTCCCTCTCCCAAGTTTTATCCTACACACGACCATGCTTCCATAAAACCCGTACTAGAGGGACAAACTAGCCTCGGAGAGCCTTCGTGCTCCGGTCAATGATGCGTACCAGATACTCCTAAAAGGTAGCATCAACATCTAACTCAAATTCCTTGGGATAAAAAGTATGAGACAAATCAGTATGATACTGGTGAATCTATGAGACATAGAAGACGTCGTGCATGACACAATACCTCTGAGGTAGTAGCAACAGATAAACTACCATATCAACTATCTCCATAATTTCAAAAGGCCCTACATAACGAGGCGATAACTTCCCTTGTTTCTGTAACCGTCTATGCCCAAGACTGGGTGATACTCAAAGGAAAACATGATCCCCAACCTCAAACTCTAGAGGCCATCGAAGGTGATCAATATAATATTTCTATCTAGATTGAATAGTAGTCATACACTTTCTGATCAGCTGAACCTTCTCTGAAGTCTCCTAAATGAAAGGAGAACCTAATAGGGTTGTCTTACCTACCTCTAGCCAGAACAGGGGTGAACGACATGGCCTACCATATAAGGCCTCAAAAGGAGTCATCTGAATTATTGCCCGGAATCTATTATTATAGGAGAACTCAATGAGAGGGGTATGCTTTTTCCAAGAACCGCCAAAATCAAGGACATATTCTCAAATCATATCCTCTAGAACCTATATTGTCCGTTCTAATTTTCCATTGGTCTAAGGGTGAAAAGCTGCGCTTAGAAGCACCTGTGTTCCCATAGCCTTCTGCAATCCCTACCATAATCGTGATGTGAAATGAGAATCCCTATCTGAAATGATAGTACGAGGGACCCTATGGAGTCGTATGATTTCATGGACATACAGTTTTCCATCTCATCAACTAATAAAGTATCCCGAATAGAAATGAAATGGGATACTTTCGTCATTCTATCAATGAAAACCCATATAGGGTTGCTACCTCTAGGCATACTAGGTAAACTGACTATAAAATCCACAGCAACATATTCCCATTTCCATTCTGGGACTGGAAGTAGTTGTAAAAAACTTTCAAGTCATTGGTGCTCTGCCTTCACCTGCTAACAGGTGGAACATCTAGTGATAAAGCCTACTATCTGATGTTTCATCCCAGAACACTAATACTGGCATCACAGGTCTCAATACATCTCTGAGATGCCTGGATGAACTACCCATTGATAGGCGTGAGACTCTTTCATCAACTCCTCTCTCATGTCTCTAGAAACCCAGACACATCCATCAATACACAGGATATCATCTCTACATACAGACCAATCCAGAGGTGGGTCATCTCCTGATATACTTTCACAGAGAACCAGACCTTTAGGATCTGAAAACTGTCTACCCTTCACCTTCTCAAGTAGGGAAGAGGTAACTGTCAAAGATAAGAGGTAAGACTGCTCATGACTATCATGAAACTTCAGAATCAGCTTGAAGAAGAGGGCCATTAACTTCCATTCATCACTGGCTTCCCATACGACCTATGTTTGAGTTTTCCGACTCAGCGCATCTGCAACCACACTACCCTTCCCCATTATATTGGAAAGATCAAAATCAAAGGATTGTAGATATTCAACACATCTACGTTGTCTGAAGTTCAAGTAATGCAGAGAGTAGATATATTTGAGTCTCTTGTGGTCTGTGTACACCACAAAGCACTCACCTAACAGATAGTGTCTACAGCAACGTAAGGCGTGCACAAGTGTTGTTAGATCAAGGTCATGCATCAGGTAATTTATCTCAAGAGGCCTCAAATATTGAGATTTTTATGCAACGACTTTATCCTCGTGCATCATCACTACTCCTAGGTCAATTCCTGATGCATGATAGAGGATGGTATAACCTATGATTGGATCCGAAAGAGTCAGAATAGGTGTTGATACAAGCCTCCCTTTCAGATCCTGAATGACTTTATCACATACTTCTGAACATATGAACTTTACACCCTTCTTTGTAAGAATAGTAAGAGGTGAAGCAAGGTGGAAAAATTCCTACATAAAACACCTGTAATATCCATCCATCCCCAAGAAACTCCGTATGTCAAACACATTCTTGGGAAGCTCCCAATAAACTACAACACTAACCTTTTTTGGGTATATAAATACTCCTGATTCTGATATTATATGATCCAAGAAGTGAACTTTTTTTTATCTATAAGTGGCACTTAACTAGCTTGGCATAAATCTGATGCTCTCTCTGTGTACTTAGAATGATCTCAAGATGTTTGGCATGGTCACCATGAGTGTGAGAATACACCAAGATGTCATCCTCAAAGACCATGAAAAAAGAGTCCAAATAGGGGTGGAAAACCCTATTCATCAGAGCCATGAAAACGACGAGAACTTTCATAAGACTGAACGACATAACAAGGTACTCATATAGACCATACCTATTATGGAATGTTGTATGAGTTATGTATGATGTCATTACTCACACTTGGTGATATCCCAACTTTAGGTAAATCTTAGATAAAACCATAGATCCTCGGAGTTGGTAGAATAGATCATCTATTTGAGGCAGTGGATATCAGTTCTTGAACATAAGCTGGTTCAACCTTATGTAATCCTCGTATAGATGCAAGGTTCCATCCACCTTTTTTGTGAAAATCACAGGCGAATCCCAAGAGGATGCATTGGGCCATATAAAACCTTTGGCCTCTATACTCCAAATGCCGCTTGATCTATTTAATCTATATTGGTTCCATCCTATATGGATGAATAGACACCAGATATACTCCTGGAACAAGATCAATAGTAAAATCTACCTCTATTTCAGGAGGTAATCCAGAAAAATCATCGGGAAAGACATCTTTGAAACAATCCACTACTCGAAGGAAATCAACTTGTCGTAAACCCTAATACTCCATGAAAAGATTTTCAATATGGGCGGTCAATCCACCTATCCCATGATGCTATGGTCCAGTTCTACCAACCCATACATCCCACTCACCCTTATGTAGATAACTACTACCCTCTGGTGATGTAAAAGATACCCTATGAAGATAGCAGTCTACAAAAGCGTGATAGTGAACCAACCAATCCATCTCAAGTATGACATCAAAGCTCGTCATCTCGAGAACAAAGAGGTTCCATAAGAAAGGGTAACTGCCTACCTCAAGGGGATAGTCCCTACACTGGCGTATACCCTCTATTCATACCCCTAATGGAGTATCTAGGGTCATTACACCATAGTAATATTATATCTTCATTATGAAAATTTCTATGATAGATACAGAGATAAAAGATTTTGAAGCACCTATATCAAATAAAGAAGATACTATAGTAGATGCCACAATAATAGTACCTCACACTGTAGATGGTCCCACAGCCTGATCCTCAAGTATCGGCTGTAGTACATGCAAATGACCTAATCCACAACCCTGTGCAACAGATGGACTACCATGATCATAACTGCTATGTTAGTGCTACTGGTGATCCGGGGTCTAGCTTCTATGGCCACAACCTCCTCCTTAGCTAGACCTATCGGTGCTATTCCAACTCCCAACTCGACGTGGCATAAAAGAACTCACTCCTGAAGGTGGAGCTGGTGCAGATACTTTTCCACTCGAAGCTGGTGGAAAGGTCCTACAAAAACACAAGAGATGATCCATATGACCGCAATCCTAGAATTCCATTGGGTATCTATCATAACGAGGCTTCTAGTACCCTCTTCATCCCCACCAATGACAAACTTTGGAGATATCTAAACAGGAACTATGGTTGTCACTTCCCTGATGATAAACCTAAAGGGAACGCTTCCTGCTACTGGAAGAACTACTAGCCTAACGCGACACTGTTCCTTTATACCAAGTACCATTGCCATACCTTAGTTTATGCTTAGTGATAAGATCCTGATTGACTATTGCAGAAATGGTAGTAAAGAGAAATAAATTCACCCGCGTATGGATGGAGTACTAGATCCCATCCTCAAAGCGTCTAACACGTGAAAGCTCATCACCAGCTAAAAGCGGTGAAAAGTGATAAAACTCTATGAAACGTGTTGAATATTCCATAACTAACATAGAACCCTTCTCGTGATGTATAAACTCTCTATCTCTATCATATCTCAATGTTTAGGGAAAGAATTGATCATAGAAGGTAGTCTGGAAATCAACCCATAACATGCCCTGATGACGATCGGCCTGGGAAGTCACATACCACCAACGCTTGGCCGAATCTCAAAGCATGTTTGTGGCAAGATTGACCCTCCACTTTGGAGGCGTCTCTAGAATCTCAAAGATAGACAGGGTGGCCTTTATCCAAGACTCAACAACCTGCAGACTGCCATCCCCTGAGAAAGTAAGAGGATGCTGTTGGTGGAAGTCACAATTCAGATCAACCATTGTAGGTGCAAGTCGTGGAGAACCATGCATAGACTGCATCAGACATAGGAAAATATCATGAACTTGGGAATCATTTCCCATATCAGGTATAGAAAGCAGTACCTCAAGTGCCATTCCTGGAGGTAAGGGTGGTGGCTCAGGGCCCACCATGTCTAGAGCATGGTCTTCACCACCTTTCGAGTGTAAAATAAAAGGAAATCATGGCAGAATTTGTCTAAAAATTCCAAGCACACACCTCAGAACAAGATTAAGTATAAAGATAGAATCACTAGTAGAAGATGGACGTAGGAAAACTCACTACCCAAGGTATACTACCCCAAATACCCACTTCGATGGTCAGGTATCAGTAAGTGCTCAATTATAAGTTTCATTTAATTTTAATTTTAATTATCGGGTTTACTTCTTTACCTTTCATAAACATGAGAATGCGAGATAAGGACTTGAAACCATTTCATTTTAGAAGTTATATTTTACTTTATAATGGATATCCATTCCCATTGAATTAGTTCTCATATACCTTATCAATGAAAGAGATACCCATTTATTTATATCATAATGGCTCGACTTGGTAAATTACTCATACCAAACCATAAGGTCCCATACACCACATGAATTGAGATAGACAATCACCCAATCACAACCAAGAGTAATACAAGAATAAGCTAATTATCACAACATCACTCAACAATCACAAGAATATCAAGAAATATAAGTAGTTTAATGCACTTATATGGAATGATAATATGCATGACATGAAAATTATAGGTGCCTATAATGATGCATGAATTATGATCCTTGCCTTCATATCATCGGGCCAAGGATGAAAGAAATCATCAATAAGAACAATAATCAACAACTCCACACAATATGTGTGTCACCCAATAGTGAAATAATATCAACTGTAATAGGAAAAATCATAACAACAATTATAATTTATGCAACTTGGTTTTGACCCTAAACATGGGTACATGACGCCCAAACACGACTTATGAACAAGTCCCAAGTGTTCCTCAGTTCCTGACTATTGTCTCCAAATAGTAAATCAAGAATGAAAAAACTCCTTTGATACCACTTTGTGACGTCCCGAACTCAGGTTCCACTTAATGGGTTCCCCAAGTCCAGTGGGCCACATGGCCTCAAGCGTATCTCCCCAAATGCTAGAGGCTGCCGACTAGCAGCGAGGGCCCCGGGTGTGTCTGTGGGGAGATTATGCCCTCATTACTAAAGTATAGTGCAACAGATAAATATAAACAGAGGTAAATAGCAGAAGCAATATAAGTAAACAGAAGACACAATAGAAAATAGAGACAACAATAACAATAACTGAAATAACTAGAATAACATACAAAAACTGATGATGATATGTCATTATCTAGAAAACTGGAAAACATGGATATAAGACAACTGAAAAAATATGTTCCACAAAAACATAAAATAAATAAAAACACTATTCCAAGCATCCCGAGTTCTGACTCATTCATCTGCTACCAAGATCCACCCTAAACAAAAAGAAATCAAGTGTTTGAAGTTGTATGCTTCCCTTTATCAACACCTGCATTCATATAATCTACTCCAGGTACCAAACAGTGCTTAGAGAGGGTTTTAGATAAATCTTAGTATACCACCACCAATGGTGTCTATAATATATGGCCCGTGTAATGAAAATGTAAAAGTGTGCAAGCATGCATATGTGAAGTAAAGCAGTGCAATGTAACTAAATACCCAAGTACCTGCTTCAGCCCTCAGCTGGTGGCTGAACATGTTAACAATTCATTACTTGATTATTACCAGTTTATAAATAAGTCACATGTTGGAAATTACAAAGGTTCCAAGTTGTAACAAGGCAAACTGTAATGATATTAAATAATGAAGTTCCCAGGTAATAACAAAGGAAACATAGACCTCAAGGATCGCCAACTAAGTAATAATTATAGTCTGGTTAAGGGTAAGAGTGAAATCCAAGGAGCATAGTCCAAGGCATTCCTCAATGAGATTCCTACCGAGTCCAAGGAGTTCATCCAAGGTAAAATGGGGGTAATAAATGACTTGGCCCTATGGAATTTAACCATGGAACCTACTTGTCAATGTTGGATCCAAAGAGTGTATCTAAGGCATCCTTTAAATACTATGTGATGGATCCTATAGTGTCATACCAGGAATCCAAGAATAGACAAGGATCAAGATCTAAGTGGGTCTCAACCTAAGAAAGTTGAATCCTTGAATCAGAATGGGTTCCCCGAGTTCTCCTGGCATTCCCCGATAAGAATCGAAGGCGAGATCGATTCAGTACACTCCTATTTAATTATGAAGTCGTGTAATATTTCATTTGGTTGAAGCCTTGCCTTTAATTTATGTGATAAGGTCAAGTAGCATAAAACCTTTTAAATTTTACATTTAAGGAATATTCAATAATTAAGGTTCATTCCGATACATTCCATTATTGTGGTAAGGGGTGTTACAGATATGAAACCTATTAATCATTCACATTTAATCTGGTTAACTCATAAACTTAGTATACTTTCCAATTTACTTTTCACATTTAATTATCAATTTGAATCACTTACCTTAGGTGGGTCAAGTGGAAGTGGTTAGGACCAATAGGGGCCTATATACCCTGAGACGAGGGTGAATCAGGGTATGGATATTCTTTTTTAAACTCTTCATACCCCACTAGATCTTGAACTCTTTATGAAAAGGGTCACTTAGTTTGAACTTGTGTGTTTATTATGATCACTTATTTTCTTCTTTATCTGATGATGATTCTTTGGATGCAATTCAAGGAAGAAAGTAGGCAGACACAAATATTTTTACTTGGTTCACCCTCACTGGGCTACGTCCAAGGAGCATACAACAGTAATGTGCCACTGTACCAAATCCACTAAAGCTCACTACCAATAATGTTCGGACTATATCACATCTAAGACCTGGCTCACTGCCTTTATAATGTTTAGGGTCAGCTCACTACTTTCCTAAGGGTCACTCCCTATTTCTCTCTCTCTGGCTCACTGCTAGTAGAAAGGATAACCTTCTTCCTCTTCCTCTGCTCACTGCACTTGGAAGGGATCCACTCATAGTTTATGGACTTGTAGGTCTGACCATTATCTATAATGAATAAATCCTCAATTATAGATAGATGCTCTGTTAAATTTCCACTTTCATCCACAGATGAATATCAGTTTTCCACTAAACATTGGGAAAAAACATTTGAAAATACATATGAAACACTCCCTACTTTGTGAAGCTCCCAATTTTGAAAATCTCAAACAAGCCTTCGCAATTCTCCAACCTCTTCGCGAAGCTCACTGGTTCGCAGAGCTCACAGGTTTGTAGAGCTCACAGGTTCGCAGAGCTCACAGGTTCGCAATTCTCACTAGATCGTAGAGCTCTCTAGATCACAAACCTCATTGCTTCGTAAATCTCACACTGGTCTTTGTGATTTCACAAAGCTAAATAATACTTTGTGAAGTGCACGTACTCCGTAAAGCCAAACTAGCCTTCATGGAGCACATTCCTTTCATAGAGATCAACTACCTCTACAAATCCCTTTTCTTTCATGAAGCTCCCTGCTTCATGAATCTCCTTTGCAATTCAAGAGCTTAATGTTTTTCATTTGATCTCTTTTCTTCTTTAGAGGGGGTTGAGGTATATTTATAGTCGATCCCACCGACTCGAGAACCATCTGTGCGAAGTCAGCACCACGTCAGCTCAAATTGAAAAGCTCTGAAATTCCCACCAAAATTCTCTCTAAATCGTGAAGCACCACAATAATTTTTGAATCATATTTCACTTCATAATTGTGGAGAATTCCGTCAATTCCTTTGCTCTGCCACCACAATGCTCCCTCTCCATGATTTTCGTCTCTGTCGTTTGTGAAGCTCATCGTAATCATAGTGATCACCGTCAACATTCTTCTAGTATTTTCGAAATCCACTTCACAAATCCCATATTCACAAAACTCAAGCCATCTCCATATTTTGATGAGATATTCAAGGAAATACACATTTCGCGATGCTCACCAAATCCCAAATTTTGGACCCCAAAAATTTGGCAAACACTGGAAAACGGTGCCACCTTGTTTCTATTCCTTTATACCGCCTCCAGACTATTCATTCATTTTTCATGGTTCTTTGTCAACATTGATTGTCAACAACATCTCTAGAACTCAACAATTCACCATGGAAACCTACATTGTCAACAAACACAACCAACCCAAAAATGCTGCAATGTTACCTTGAGAGATTTTTTTTCCAACAGAAGCGACATGGTACTTTCCATTCAACATTACATGATACAACAAGAATATATGACAAGGAATCCTACCATTATCATGTTCAAGATTTATCACATCTGAACAATGGCTCAAAAGTGTCAAAACACTAAAAACTCAATTATGGAATTTCATTCTACATGGGATGGATGGAGTTGTGGGCCTAACCACAAAAAAACAATCACATATATAGAAATATCATAACTATACAAATATAATGAATATAAAAATGACATATAAACTCATGAAATGACACTCGATGAAATGGGTGGGGCCCACAAGATAATTCTAAAATCAACAAACTTGAGGGATGAGTTATAGACCACCCACCTTAGGGTTTTACAATCCTTCTCCTCAGATATCAACCTATAATTCAGATTAGAATGGAGTATATCTAAGAAAAAGGGGAAACACCCACATTCGATAACTAAGACTAGAGAAAGAGAGAAGAAGAAAGTCTTAAGTGAACTCGAGTACTTACTATTGCATATCCAACGTGACGAACGGAAGCTCGATTAGATCCCAGATGAAGGAGATATTTAAATCCCTATCTTAGGCCTTCAAAGAGCTCCAAAATGAGAGAAAATTAGGTTAACACTGATAGATCTCATATTAGGAAGAATAAGGGGACTTAATTAGATCATTAAGGGTGAAAAGGTCATTTTACCCACAAATTAGCCTGTGCATGGTTTGGCCGCACGGTTTTCCAAATTGTGAACCAACCATGCATGGGTACTTGGGAAATAAAGGGAACTTCCATGGTTAGGCCACACAGACAGAGAAACCGTGTGCCAACTGTGTGGTATGGGTTTGTCTAAGAAGTCACCATCCACATGGTTTTCTCTAACGTATGACCTTCTCGTACGGTTTACTCTAAACCGTACGACATGCCTGTTTTTCCTACAAAAGTTGGGTTCCAGGGTACAAAAAATCCTCAAACACCCTTGGGACCTTCATTAACCCATTAGGCATCAAAATAAGGTCTAATATAAATAATTAGACTGAAAATTAAAGGATCCATACCTGAGTGAAAAACTGGGTTATTACATTGGGTGCATCATGAGTGACATGTCATTAATGGATAAGTTGATAAATGATTTGTACCTTCTATATTTATGGAAGCTAGTATCTTGGCCCTTTGATTTGAATGAAACCGTCGCCCTAAATTCCATGATCACGGTGTAACATCATGTTTATTTCAGATAGTCAAAGAAAGACATATTGAGCATATAAGTTGGTGACATGAAATTACATCCTGCTTGATGAGATATTGAGACAAATAGATTATATTACACAGTGAGTGTTCATATGTGGTTGTCATCATCGCGACATTAAGTTCTTTTTTTGGATGCCTTGACTCGTTGCTAGATAGTAATCTTGAACTTTAGGCAAGCCCGCTTAATGTCAATGAGAAAGAATCCTAGATGGTCACACACTAAGTGTTTCCATCGATCTCAATTAAATTCTATTTGAATTTAATTATCGAAATAAATATTACTCTCAAGACCGAGGAATAATTTTATTCATTTTTTATTGATTGATAATATTCACAAGTTAACAAATAATTATTTTTTTATTAATAAATAATTTATTTTAATACATGAATATATATAAATTATTTATTCTCTGGATTATGAATAAAATATTTATTTTATTTATTAAATATTTTTAATAAATATTTATTCTCTAGATTGTGAATAAAATATTTATTTATAAAAAAAATATTTATTTGGTTTTTCAATAAATGCTAGAGGAGTTAGAACTAACCAAGACCAAATCTGGTGAAAAATATTAATTAAGAAGACCGTTACATAATATTTGTTACTGTGAAAGTTAATGCGCATCACAAAATAATCATAATGATATTATTATTATTATGTGACATGATGTTTATTAAAGGTTTTAAATTTTATTTAATGGTCGATATGAAATTAAATAATATTTTAACATAAACCCTAAATTTATAAATAGATGGTTATGCCTATTGTATATTGATCCAAAAAATTGAGAATAGATAATTGTTGCGCACAATGAATTCTCTATTAACTCTTCATTCTCAATCCTTTTCAAGAATGAGAAACACAAGAGAGATTTCTTCAAGACTAAATAATGGGCAATCAAGAACGAACAACACAAGACATTTGATTCTCTATGCTAGTACATGGAGATTGAGTGGTGTTGTTCATAGATCATTAGAGAACACGTGGATCACTAATAAAGGGATTCCATCCTTGGATCCTCACAGCGCAACAACGACAATCTGTAAGGGTCTTTTCATATGATAAAAAATCATCAATGAATAAAGTTCCTAAGACTAGGTATTTATTTCTTTAGATATTAAATAAATTATTTATAAATTTTACGTGAAATATACTTTCTCATGGTTTTGAGTAATAATGATTAAAATAAATATAAGGTCCTATCCTTAAAACATTACATCATCTTGGGTTTTAGTGAAAAAATTAATTTATTTCACATTGAGTATCATTTCAGGTTTATAGTTTTTAGAGAATTATGACATAATACATACATAAAATCCCATAATTATACAGAGTGAATACTACTAAAAATAGCATTCATTTCTTCCAAAATATAACACTTTTAAAATAAAACATGATTCCTTTGAAAAATATTCATAACATTTAACTTGACTTCCTTATTTCCCATACACATACTTATAACCTATGAAAAACATTTAAAAACTTGGGATGAGCACAAAAAACTCAGCAAGGGATACAAAAATAAGGGTAGAAACTATTAGTACATGAATACTTATAAACATATGAAATCATTCTCACAAAGACATACTTCTCACCCAATAAGTATCATATAGTTACTTTGTGAAAACATGAGATTTACATAAAACATAGAAAACATACATAATACTATAAATTTAACTTGAGAAATTACTTAATATTGTAACCCTCATGGATACCTTGTGATTTGTAACCCTCACAGATACCTTACAATGTAACCCTCATGACTACCTTATGGTGTAACCATCACAGTTACACTTGGAGTAACCATACAACTGACCTATAACTTAAACATACCCAATGCATTGGAGGGAGATATACGTCCAACCCTTAACCATAAACAATTACCAAGAACCATAACATAATTATAAAATAATAAAACTTTCATAAAAACATACCTTTTGAATTTTATAAAAATAGAAGTTTAAAAGAGGATTTTAAAAGAAAAGTCCCTTACAAACACCATATAATAGAAGTGAGAATTAATAGAATGAAAGGAATATGTGTATTGTGACAACCGGGTCCCGGTGACAGCACAGCCACCCCGCCATAACATGGCCGTCGGGTCCTGTCCCACCAGGTACCACCAGTTGCCCCCACAGACATGTGGGGCCCACCCCAGGGACCACCCACGTGCCCGAACGGGTCATCTGACTAATGACAGTCCCCACAGGCCAACACATGTCCTTTCCAGTGTGCTTTGTCCTCACTCACACACACCCTGGGAAACTTCCCAGGAGGTCACCCATCCTGATCACTACTCCAGGCCAAGCATGCTTAACTGTGGAGTTCTAATCAGACAGGCTCCTGAAAAGGAAGGTGCACCTTGTTGACATGAGTCATATCATTTAGTCATTTAACCCTTTATCATTTGGTGATGTTACATGTATACACTATAAATACACATAATAAAACATAATAAAAAAAATAATTGCACAAATAATCTTAGTATCACGTAATTAATGAAGTAAAAGGTTAACTCAAAGAATGGAAATTGGGTTAAAAATTCCCTTACCTCAGGTTCGTCTTACATCAAATGTGTTCAAACCTCCAGTATAATGGTTTAAAGATTTTTATTAATATATTAAAGAATAAAATTAATATTTATCATTACTTATATGATATTCTCATATCATCTTTCAACCCATTTATTAATATATATATATATATATATATTATTTTCATTGTTTCGGGTGCATTTATTTCATGGTTTCCATGGTTGATTTATTATGGATTTCCTTGTCGGAAGGGAGAAAAACTCTAGAATTGAAATTACATGATATTGATAAAATTAAATAATATTAAATGGTATTATATATCATTTTGGTTATATATTATGACGATGAATCATTATATAAATCATTAGTGGTGATCGTTAGTTTATTTTGGTGAATTTTGATCATTACAAACCACTTTTGTATTATTAATTAATATTATACATAAACACAAGTTCCATAGCATAATATAACATATAAAATGTATAATAAAATATTATTTAACCATATTAATGGTTTTATGACCATCCTTGAAGGCTATAATGTAAATTTAAAAACATCGTCCATGATGTCGGTAATTCGACACATCACAGACGATGTTTTTATTTTTAGAATAAAAGGGAGAGGAGAAGAAGTATGAGAATGAATTTTTCCCTAAACATGATAAAATTATAGTATATATAATATAATGAAGTTTTAATTATTATTGGATAAGGGTATATGAATAGAGTATAAGAAAAGAAAAATAATTGAAAAGAAAATGAAAGAAAATGAAAGAGGATTTTTACCACTTGATCTTTTCTCCTTGAGATCCTCCTTAAGGCCCTAGGTTTTGGTCTTTTGGTGAGACCAGAAGGTCTTGGAAGTGGGGAAGAGTATTGGTAATAATATTAGGTAGAATTTTGACAATGATAAAATCTTGAGAGGTGTGAGGAGAAGGGGGGGGGGGGTGTGAGGGGTGGTAATTATATTGGAGGAGGGGAGTTTTTTATTATTATTTTATCCGTTAGTTTATTATTTTGGATCAAGACTATGAATAGTTTGAGAATTATCAATAAATATATTAAAATAATAAATGTAAGTTCTATATTATGGTTCTTACATCATTCATTATGTTAAGAATAGTGTATTTATCTTATAATGTATATATACCATAAATTATTGTATTTTACTATTCAAAAAAATTCAAGTATTTTAGAAAAATACAAAAAATCCATCCCAACCATTTTTCAACATGTATAATTCAAAAATTAACTTCGTTTTTGGAAAATAATTTTTTAAATATCAGAAATTAAATTTTTAATCAAAAACATAATTTATTCAAAAAATACCAATTTTAAAATTATGACTAATTTTATAGCACTTTGAAAAATTAATTAAAGTCTCGTAAAATTATCTTATATCAATAAGACAACAAAATAATAATTTATGAATCTATTTTATGAAAATAAATTTTCTTTTAAATAATTGAATTAATTATAAAATTATAATTAAATATTTATGGCTTATAAAAATACCAACACTTAATTTATCATTTCCAAAAAATTTATTTAATTATTCCATGATACAAATATATCATGATTATACTTATAAGATACATGAATTTTATTTATACTCTCATAGGTGAGGTTACTATTCTATTGGCCAAATTATTATTCCTATTGGTTATGTTACTATTCCTAAGGTCAAGTTACTATTCCATCAATATAAATTCTATAATTTCTTTAAATATCAATTATTTCATTATAAATTTATAATGAATTTAAATATTTAATTCCTGAATAAAAAAATATATTTTATGAGTACCCGGGCTGTTACAAGAAAGGTTAACAAATCATCCACCACCACACGCTTCCACTACGCCCAGAACTAATAAGTGGTATCAAAGCGGTCATGTTTAAATTTATAATTATTTATTTGAGTGTTGATCCATATGAAATCTTGGTTGATTTATTATTTATTATTATGTTTTCTTTAATATGATTTGAATTAATATGTTTCAACATGTTAATCATATTCTTTCAGTGTTTCATTTGTTTAAGAGTTTAAGAATAAATGAAGAACGACCATAGATTCCATCGGGAAGTGACGAATCTTTAACTCGTAAAACTGGGTTACACAACGTGTAGCCATAGTGCATGTTGTGTACCCATGTGCATTGCACTTGGATGCACCGAGCAGTTAATTAAATGCAGTGCATTTATTGTACACTACGTGTTGACCAGGACAACATGGCACACAAAAAGTGGATACACAACGTGTAACTAGCTTGTACATGTCGTGTAGTCCGGAAAAATTAACATGCTGATTCCTTGGGCATGTGACTCGGATACACAAAAATTGAGGTACATGGCATGTAGTTGGGTTATACATTCCATGAAATCTCCCATTAAAGGATGAAATTAAAAATTACATTAAATTGAAAATTTCAGCATTAAAACGTTATTTTTTTTGAATGGAACACTAATGTGTGTTTGATAATTTAATAATGGTTTTAAGAATATTAAATTCTCAATTAATTTATTGTAATTAACATGTAATTATTGGTTCTTTTTTTTATTTTAAATAAATTTCATAATTTATGGGTATATCCAATTAATTTTGGATAATCATTAATATGAAAGAGAATTAATTAATTAATTGATGCAAGTGTGTTTATCTTAATAATAAATAATAAATAAATAAATGAATTCTTTCCAGTTACTTTTTTGTATTCATTGCATCTATGAATAATCATGAACTTGACCAAGACCTATGTATGTGTTGACATTTATTTAATTTAATTCATTACATGATTTTTCAATTATTTAATATTAAATTAAATGATGGAATGCATGTAAACCCTCTATTATTATGTAGCGTCTTCATGTCCAAGTATATTTATGTAATACCATTTAACTAATCATTTAGTTCCCCTCACCAATGTGTGAGTAATAATTACTTGTAATTAATGGAGCATCCCAAGGTGTGTGGAGCCTGTTCAATATGGAACCAAGATGATGTGAACTTGGTGATACATAGATATACAGGTGGAATGCTATAATTCATGCTAAGACCGATGGATAGATTTATTCCCCTAGACCATAAGTTTATTTAATGTCTGATCATTAAATCAACCATCAGATAATCTCATGATTGGGTCATTTACTTTATTTATTTATTTCGGTCTATGCATTTTTTATTTTATGTATGCAAGACCATAGTCACATAAATAAATGAGTTAATATAGAAATATGAAATTTAAATAAATGGATTATGAATAATTTTTTTATCCAAAATGGTTAATTAATTAAGTAAATCCAATTAATATTAAAAAGACATGTAAATGATAAAACAAGATAAAATTTATTCATAATTAATTAAAATACCGTAACCAAATATTAAGTCAGACTAGACCTTCCATTAATTAATTGGGAATGAAATAGAACTAAGTTTAGTACATGGACAATGTATGGATACTTACATTTATTGGGGAGTTCTAATGAGAGTTTTGGGCTGACTTAACTGAACTTGTATTGATTTTAATGTCTAAATTTTGTTAAATACAAATTTGGAGGCAAGTGTTGAGGGAATGAAAGTTAGGATTTTAGGATAGGGGAATCCACTAAATAAATCAAGATGATGCAAGTCCATATTTTGAAAGATCGTCTACCTAATTATTTTTTTATGGTTTTCATGGAAAAATTTTGGATCATTAAGAAAAGTAATGGAGATCATTTCCGCTCGAATGGCCCGAAGGCCTTATTTTTTTACTTTTTTATAGATAATCCCCTTTTAAGGGTTGAAGGGGAACCCGTACATGACCTGTAGGCCCAAGGCACAAGGCCCGACATGACCCATAATACATGACCCGAAGGCCCAGAGGCATACCATGCCCAATACATGACCCGTAGGCCTAGCCCACTAGAACTGCCCCTCCCCAGTTTCTACATCATTGATTGTCTTTAGCTCCCTACCTGCATTTCTGATCGTCTAGCATTGCCCCATACAAAGATGCACGGTGCCTGGTCCCGATGGTGGTTTCCATACCCTCTCATTCTTCCAATCCGATTAGCTCTGCTTCTGGTGACTGCTACTGGTGCTCTGATCCTCATCTGGGGCTAGCTCTATGTGAACTGGGCTACTTCATGGTCTTTAATGGCCCGAAGGTCCTATGGCCCGAAGGCCTTTGATGGCCTGAAGGCCCTGAGACCCGTGAGGGATATTGAGACTTGATAAAATAGTGAGAGATTTAATAAAATTTATTTATTTATTTATTTTTTCTCGCATAATTGTAATCAAGAAAAAGTTCTAATTATAGAAACCCTCACTTTTCAT
This sequence comes from Viscum album, assembly GCA_963277665.1. Lineage (NCBI taxonomy): Eukaryota > Viridiplantae > Streptophyta > Magnoliopsida > Santalales > Viscaceae > Viscum > Viscum album. The sequence goes on along the minus strand of OY728159.1, from coordinate 1,138,306,827 downwards.
AAATTAACATTACATCACTTGCAAAATACATAAAACATTAAAAAAATAGATTCCCAAAGATCATATTAGTTTAGTGCCTTTGGAAACTTGGAACAAAAATATTCTAAGTTAGTGAAATATCTTCATTATTTTCCAAAAAGATCTCCCCCTTAGTATTTCTACTTAAAAACCTTTCTTCATAACTTGGGTAAGGGAAACACATGAAATGGGTGAGCTCAAATGCTCAATAAGGGTAAATAAAGAAAATTCATAAGAATATCATGAACATAATTGTATAAGAACATGATCATGATCATTAGAAGATCATACACTGCATATCAAAAATCATAAAAATGAATCATGGAATATATATTTTCATTTTATAAGACATGAATCATAAGAAAATAAATAACATGATCCATGAAAGAATAATATTAGAATAAGACTTGGAATTATGGTGGACACATAAATATATACAAATATTATGTCAAAGAATCCTACCAAGGCCTTTGTAACATGTTAGGCTTGGGTTAATCACTCATGTACCTACTTCAAGATTGGGATGTCCTCCTGTGTACCCTCTTGTTTCAGGCTTATGATTTCTTCCCATGTACCCTCTTGTTTCAGGCTTGAGATGTCCTCTCGTGTACCCTTTGGTTTCGGGCTTGGGATTCCCTCCTGTGTACCCTTTGATCTCATAAAACATTTATCATTACCCAATACATTGGAAGGAGATATAGGTCCCACCCATATCATAATGAAATCATACATACATGTGCCACAAAATCCTAAACAATCATATCATAACCCATGAAATGAAATAGGTTTCATAAATATGAAATCATACCTTAACATGTGGAAAAAAGAAATAGATTTCATAATCATTTCATCAAAGCATAACCCATGAAAAGAAACAAGATTCATAGACATATAACCCATTAAAGAGAAACATATTTCATAAAAATCATTCCATAAAACATGAACCATTTAGATAAATAATATAAATGGAAACATTTAATCATTTCCCCAAAAATTCATGAGTAACACCAAAGGATGTTATCTTAGATGGGAAATAATTTTTAAAGATATTTTAAAAACACTTCATGAGGAAATTATAATTTATCCTTTTAAAAAAACACTTCTTAAAATTTAAAACCTTTTTAAAACCATTTTTAAGAAAATAAACTTTAAAACTTATAAAGGAAGCATTAAAAACATTTTGAAATACTTTTTCCTTGGAAAAATTTTAGAGAACTTCAAAACCTTTTGAAAACTGTTTTTCCTTGAAAAATTATAAAATAATATTAGAAACCATTTAAAAAACATTTATTTGAAAATATATTTTAAAAAAAATCTTAAAAATTAACATTTTAAACATGAAAATAAATCTTCAAAGAATTGATGCCAGGTAAATCTGTACATGTCATACGAGGTAAAAAGAACATTCATTTTGCACGGTAAAAAGGTTCAAAAAATGACTCATTCAGAAAGCGAAAAGAATATTCCTTTTAAAACATTGGTAAAATAAAAAAGGATAAAAATTAATTTTAATGATCATAGAAGATTAGTAGAATATTCTTGGAAACCCTTTTTAGAAAACATGGTTTTGAAAGAACACATATTTCTAACCGAAGAGAGGGTAAAGTTGGGCTTTCTTAAAAACACTTTCTTAACTATATTATGTACCAAATAGTGGGAAAATGGTACAAATACATGAATATATCATGAATAACTAGAGAATAATAAAACTTATGATAGTTATTAAGAGATATATCCTAATATTTCATCAAAGGAATCATAAATATAAAAAATCTCGAAAAGCGATGAGATTGTTTCAATAAACTCTTACCACTTGGTAACCTTAAACCATACCCCCATGTAAGAAAATGAAACTAAATTAAGATTTAAATATCATTAAAATAAGGATATTAATGATATAACATTTCAAAGTCAGTATATACACCTCATGGAAAAATATAGGTGCATAACATGGCATGTGTCTCAAAGAAGGTAAATTGAGAAAAAAAATACTTTACTGATTTGATAACTTTTGAAACATAAACCCCATGAAATAAATGTAATCAAATGGATATGAAAATAAACATAAATTTAATTATAATATTCATATAATACATCCATGATCAGTATACATACCACACAAAAAGAATTGGTGGTGAATAAAGCATGTATCTTACGGAAATAAAAAGTGAGATGAAATCTCTTTACCTTGTGTCTTGACTCTCATTGTACTCATTCAAACCTCCTGTATAATAAATATAAATTTATTATAAATATATCAAATAAAAATATTCTTATATATAATATCATATATGGTTTTATTATGACTTTATATCACCTTCTTGTTAACAATTCCATGTTAAGGTTATGCTTCAGGTGATATTTACTTTGTTCAGATGTGTCTTAATTTGTTATATATTTGCTCCTTATACTTATATAATGGTTTAAAGAATTTAAAACATGATATAAATATCATTTATATTCCTTATATGTTTATTATGACAATATATATAATATAGAATTATGAAATGGAATACAACATTCATGGAGACGGTAATCCGTATGTACGTATGGACGCTATTTCTATTTTTATTATCATATTGAAAGAAAGAAAGTACATGACACACATGTGTGTATATATATAATTATTTTAGTATAATTTTTATATCATATATATCATATAATTTCACTAAAATAATTCTTAATACATTTCATTTAGTGTGTGAACGAATCACATCGCTTTGAGGGGGCGGTAGTCCACACTTCCTCAAACAAAATTATCATATTTACACCAAATGGAAAGTAAAAAGATATGTGTTGTAAAAGGAATACATAAGATTAAATACATAATAAATATAATATATTATATATATAAATATATTTTCCATCATAATTTTCACCATGAGAGGCGGTAAAGGAAAAATGAACAATCATCATTTAGTGTGGTGGTAGTTCACCGTACACATAAACAGTATGTTCATTATCTATTAGATGGATGTGTGTGTAAGTGTAGGTAAAACCATTACCATAAAAAATACTAGTATATTGAAGATACCAGTTTTTTTATACAAGAATGTAGTAAAGAGAGTGTAGAGGGTGGAGAAAGAAAATAAAATAAAGGAGCTTGAGAGAAGATGTAACCTCTTAATCAAGTAACTCTATTTGGTTTGTGCTAAAAAGATTCCTTATATTGCTTTATGAACAAGGGGAGGATTCTAGTAAAAAATAAGGGATGTTGGGAAGTATGTTTGGTAGATCTTGGAAAAACATAAGTGTCTTGAGATGTGTGAATAAGAGGGAGAGTTGGTGGCCTTTTATAGGGAATGAAAAGGACACACTTGGCATTTTTAAAAACAAGTTAGGTGTACCCACGTTTTTACCTAACAAAAGTCATAAAAAAACAAAAAAACTCAATAATGGAAGTTTAATGGATGAATAATGACCATTAAATGTGTGTTGGACAAGTTTATATCTTGTTTTGGTTCTTAAATTTAAGGTTTGGTACTTTGTTAACCAAATTTTTCTCTTGATTGTTGTAATTAATTTTAATCACTTTCACTAATATTTTTGGTCAAAAAAAAGTTGAAATTATTATAAATTATAAATTATTATTATTAAAAATATGGAATCCATTTTTCCAAATTCTAATATTAGAAGTAGCAGAAATTAATTTAAAAATAATCCCGCTGAAGGGACGATACTGCAGGTTTTTAAAGTAAAGATGTCTTAACGTTTGCTAAGTTTTTATACCCAATTTCAAAGTGAAATTAATTCTAATGACCTAAATTGGATTAATTTATAAAATTATTATCTAGTTAAAATTTAAAACCAATTTAAAATATAATTTAACCTTATAAATTAATTATAAGAAAATTATGTTATGAATTAAAATTCAGTATTTTTAACTATTCATTAATAAATGAAATCTTACAGAAAAATACCAATAATTTATCCTAACACAATTTTTATGTTTTAATTCAAAATATAAAGTTTATTTTAACATATTAAATCTATAAAAGTTCCAAAAATTGGATTTAAAATGGGGTTTTCATTAAAAGGTGGTAAAACTGCCTTTATAAAAATATAGGATTTTAAACATAAAATTGGGTTTGTTCTTATCTTATGTCTATAAAATATATTGGATGAATATAAAAAATATTTTATTGAATATGTAACATATATATTACATTAATATCACTCAATAATTATAATTAATTTAATTTATTAGGGTAAAACAGTTTTTTGACCATAATAATATTTCCCTTTATATTAAATAGGTTTTCATATTCATTTCTAATTAATTGGTAAACTATGAATTCATCTTATATTTGTGTAAATCGTATATTTTCATAAATTATTTAATACTATTTATAACCATTAATTTAATGGCCAGGTTATATCTTATTATATTAAATAATAATATTTTAATGACATATTATTGTTTGGTAAAACTCAGTCTTGTGTGTTACGCAAGCCATCAAGGAAAGTCATTGGTGCATGTAATTTAATCTATCCTTAGTGTTTTGTGTAGATCAAGATAAAATTTATATTGTGTGTAGTGCATAATTAACTTGGTGTTGCATATAACACAATCCAAACATGGTGTTTAAATATAAAATAAACCATTTTCATTATTGTGTGAAATGAAAAATATCAAAACGGTTTAATTAATCTGAAAAAGAACAATTCACAAAATCTAAAGGTATTACATTCTACCCCCCTTAAAAATAATTTCACTCTCGAAATTTGTCTGGGTTATCAAAGGTTTAATACTTGAATAGTTCATTCATAGAAACCCACATTGAAAAAATAAATAGTAAAACTTCCCTTAAAAATAAAAATTTGTAACCATAACAGTTACCCAAAGTAACATATAAATAGGCTTCCACATAGGAGAACATAGGTGGGAAGTGAAAACATGGATATGGGAGAGAAATATAACTATCATGTTCTGTAGGAGAGTGATAGAGAACTTGGTTAGGAGAAAGTTAATAATCACAAATCCATAAATTTGCAATTATCTAAGGGGCCATTTGATTCATCAGAAATTAAGGTACTAGGAAAACATTTTTGGTTTCAATATTATTTTTTCTAAAGTTAAAGAATTTTCATGAAAGTATATACTTGCATGATTTCAAGAAAACGTCACCCTTTATTGTTTATTGATCCACTTCACCTCTTTCTCTAAAAAAGAAGGTGACCTTTTCATTCCATAAGTACTAACAGATCCTGAGATCCATGATATGCCATCCCATTTATCATCAGTTATCATCAACACAAAGTAGTTTGAATATGATATTCAATATGCATAAATACTCATATAGAGAGATAATTTAGTACCCCCAGTTTATGGTATATAACCCTTTTATTTAAGCTTTTTAAGTATATAAAGTATTTGGGTGAAGTTTGGGAGATTTTGGAGAAATTTTGGAGGGTTTTGTAGGCTTTCTATAGGTGTATAGTTTTTGAAAACCATGCATAGTAAGACAAGGGAAAAAGGGAAGGTGCATAGGTGGCGCATGATTTTCCCAAATCATGTATCCACTAAGGAGAAACTGTGTGCTTTGAAAAATGGATTTGTTCATGTTGAGGAAGTGGCTTCGGCATAGTTGGCACACAGTATGGAGATAGTGTGAGACGACCATCTGAGTATCATCCTTGAGGTAGTGTCTAACACACGGTTAGTGCACAGTTTGTCTAACTATGTGACTAAACCATGCGTGGAATGAAAACTAGATCCTAAAAAAGTGGATCTAGGTTGGTTTAATGTTTTAATGCCCCATTTTTTGACTCAAAATGGATCTAACTTAGGTTTTCTCTCTCTCAAAGGTAAATTAAGGTTCTTCCATCGATCCTGAAGAGATATGAAGTCTTCCCTTGGTGATTAGAATATGATTCCTTATGATAAGTGATCGTTCTTGGTCATTCTTGATGTTTTCTTAGATCTACTTCTCCCTCTCTCTTGGTTTCTTATATCTACACCTGTTTTGGGTAGATATATGGTTGTGAATTCCATATATGATTATATTTTTCTTGTTTTATGATAGGGAAATAAATCTAAGTCGGGTTCGTGTAAATTCAACTCAGTTTTGGGACGTTTTTCACGCTGTTTATCATTTCCACCAAAACTCTCGAGGTAGGTGGCTTCACTCTCGACTCATATTGCTAAAAATGATTGGATTAGATTAAAATTTATTTAATTTCATTAAATTTATCGTGAAATTGTGGTGAAAAAACATGTTATAAATCCTCTTTAGTGATAATTTATGGTTTTTGGTGAAATTGTGGAATTGTGGTATTTTTTTGTGCAAAGTTCTTTGGTTTATTGATTTTAAAATTTTCCTTTTAAAATATGGATTTTCTGGATTTTTTAAATGGATTATTTGGAAAAGGTTTTCAATAAAAAGGTTGTTTTATTGAAATGGTTTTGGGATGTTTGTATTGGCATGGTTTTTGGGAATACTTGTTATGTGTGTTCATATTGCATTTACCAGGCTTGGTTGAAATATGACCTTGTGCTCGGTGCCAAAGGTGTAATGAAACATGAGATATAATTATCTTGTGATGAATTGGTAGATCAATGAGAAACCTCTCATGAGTATGGAACTATCATAATGATGCATACATGGTTGGATATGTGGAATGGAATGATTATGCAAAATGGAACTTGTGAAATGATTTTAAAGTACTGTTTGGTTGCTTTCTTAAAAAATGTTTTTTTGGAAAAATTGGATGATGTGGAACTTATTTATATTTATTTATAAACTATTTTAGAAATTAGTTTATATAAACTACTTTATATAAATGTTTCTAACTTTTCTAACCTAGTGGCATGAGTAGGGAAGTCATTGGGGGAAACCTACCAAGTTTTAGTAATTACCCCTGCTTTGGAACTTTTTTGATTTTGAAGATGTCATCTACTAGTACATAGACAAAGGTAAAGTATCACACATCTTTAGAACTACCTCATGATACTTGGGATGTTTGGTGAAGTTTGAGCATGGAGATTTTGGAGTTTTGGAGTCTTGTGTTTGTATTAGAGTTTTAATAGTTTGTCTTTTTCTATTCACTTTGATATTGTAATCTTCCTCTATGGTACTTAAATTTAGTATGATTTTGATAAATGAAATATTGATTTGCCTTTTATTGTTATCATGAATTATACAATGGTTTATTTGCTTATAGATTGTTTGGTTAGCTGTTTTATTCTTAAAGGGAAAATCATCCCCCACATGTATTAAAGATATTCAGCATTTATTACCATCCTTTGACATCTTAGGGATGTTACTTAAGGACAATTAACATTCCTCATACTTCTCAAGACAATGAGGAGAAGGAGGGACATTACAAATGGAATCAGTTTTGTTTGGTCCAAAAGTCTGTTTGTGACAAATGATATTGACTTGTTCCTTTCCTTGTGGAACAAGTAGTCATCAGTTCTATCGGTCTTATATTTGAATTTAATTATTCTATATTCCTTGAGTTGGGATCATAGAAAGGATTAGGATTGTCGGTACTTGGAATGTAGAGCATAAAAAGACGTAGCTAACATTTTTATGTTTAACTTGAAGTTACTTAGGAGTTGGGTACATAAGTGTTTTAGAGACACTTAAAGGTTTGAAATCTCATTTTCATGGGTTTAGCCAATGAGATGAGAACGACACGAATTAAAGGAATGATTTCACACTAAGAGTGAATACATAATTTTGAGGAATGATTTATGATTTTTTACAAAAGTGTTAATTTTTGAAAATTTTGAAATTACTTTCAAATGAAAGATTTTGAAAAGGGTATGGTTCTGGTATTTTGAAAATGTCTTGATTTTCAAAAGTAATTTGAAAGTTTTAAAAAATGGTTTAAAATGGTAAAGGTTGATTTTGGAAAGCAATTTTGTGGTAGTTTATGTGATAGAATTTAAAATACTAAGCCTTTAGTTTCTAGAGAGTGAGAATTATGAAATTTATTGTTCGTATAGAAAATCTCACCGAGTAGGTGTTCCAAAAACCAACCGAAAGAGGATGTAGAGAATATGGTTGCACCTAAGCCATAGGTAAATCAATAACTGGTTCAGAGTATATTCCAAGCATTTCAGGCTGTGGACACAGGGAACCAGAGGGATGATCTAAGACATGTGGATCATTTCGTCTAGTTCTAGAAGTATAATTCATCAATATTCTGGGTGATTATAAACCAAAAAAGGAAAAGGTGTGGCTAAATAGGATGAATCGTATCTTTGATTTCATCAGAACACCAGTAGAGCTATAAGTCAAGATAGCAATGTATATGCTTGAGGATCTTGCATGTCAGTGGTGGGATCTAGAGGTGTAGACTAAAGTAGATCAAGGCTTGGTTTAGGAGGATTTTGAGGAATTGTTCAAAAAAAATATCCTCACACGTTCAAGATTCATAGAACAGTAGACTTCTTCAGCTTGAAGTAGGAAAATATTTCTATCACCTAGTATTCACCTAAATTCATGAAATTAGTGTTCTTTTCACCCAAAGTTGCAGCTAATGCATCCTTGAAGGCATGCATCATTGAATTGGGGATAAAGTAGGATATTCACTCAAATATTTTTGTGCTCTATATTGATAATTATAAAAATATGGTGAATAAAGAGATGGTGGAAGAATAGGATATATCAGGAACTATGGGAGGAGGAAGTACGTTGATACCTACAGGAAATGGTGGGGACTCTAATGATGGGGGGAAGCAGAAGAGGGACACCAACTTACAAGGTGGGAGTGGAAATCAGAATTAGACATCTGGATTAGTGAAGCTTCCTCCAAGATCAATGACAATAGCAGGAAGTTTCCAATGTGGTTCACTTAACCACATTAAGCGATAGTGTACAAAACCACTAAGGGTATGCTCCAATTGCAACAATATGGTACATCCTCATTTCTATTTTCATAGTGATTTGAGGTTAGGTGCTCGAGACACTTCTCAGGTATTGTAGACATCATATGCTTCAATGAGATAAGGACAACATAATCAATCTCATCAGGAGAATAGAGTTATCCATGGTGATTCTAGGAATACCATGACTCCCCAATAAGGGAAATCTTAGTAGGGAAATAAAGAACAAAGTGCAATGATGAAGAAATTATATGGAGCTAAGTAGGTGATTCTGGATGATCAAGTTGAACCATCTATGGTGAGAGGTATTATTCTTTTCAATACTACCCTTATGAAAGTGATGTTTGATACTGGTGTATATCATTAATTTATTTATTCTTGTGCTATTTATTTTCTGAGTTTAAAACTTGAGATGATGCCTTCTGTGATAAAACATAAAACTCATCTTGTTTAAAGAGAATGTTGAGCCTTTCTATGTATAAATTATTCCATAACTATTGATGGAGTCATGATGAAATGGGATTTCTATATGCTGGACATAGATTTCTATGATGTAATCTTGGGTATGGATCGGTTGACAATGTTCAAGGATCTTATCAATTGTTATACCAAAAAGGTTAGTTTCATAACTAAAGATGGAATTGAACATCTCTTTCGAAGATACAAGAGTGTAAAGGTAGGTGAAACATGATTCTTTGCACCTATAGTGGGAACTATCTCTTACTAGTTGGTGGTGTTGACCTTGGCATTGATGGAAGAGATCAAAAGTTATAGTTTTCCATTTATGGTGGATCAATTTCTAGATGTTTTTTTCTAAAAACTTCTTAGGGTTACCACCTGTAAGGGAAGTGGATTTTATGATTGATATCCTTCTAGGGACCAGTCATATTTCGCTTCCATCTTATAGGATGACATCGACTAAATTAAAAGAGTTGAAAGTGCAGTTGCAAGAGCTATAAATCAAGAATTTCATTCATCTGAGCACGCCTTCGTGGGCATCATCAGTCTTGTTCGTGAAGAAAGAAAATGGAAATATAAGGATGTGTGTTGATTATAATAAGATTAACCAAGTTACGATAAAGAATATATATCCACTTCCACACATTTATAAACTATTTGATCAATTGAGGGGATATTAGCGGTTCTCCAAAATTGAATTGCGATCAGGATATCAATAATTGTGAGTTTAGAAGGAGGATATTCTGAAAACAGCTTTCAAAAGTAGATATGGCCATTATGAATAAGTGGTAATTCCTTTTGGTCTTAAGAATGAACCAGTAGTATTTATGGAATTGACAAATCATATATTTTAGTGATATCTGGATTCATTTGTGGTGTTGTTTGTGGATGACATATTGGTCTATTCAAGGACAAGGGATGATAATGAGAAGAACTTGGAAATAGTGTTAGAAATATTGAGATATCATCATTTTTATTCCAAATTATCAAAGTAAGATTTTTGGATACAATAGGTATGCTTTATTGGCCATGTAATTTCTGAAAGAGGTGTTTCAATGAATCTAGAGAAGATATAAGTTGTTATCTCTTGGAAACTGCCGAAGAATGTCTTCAAGATATGAAGTTTCATTGGTCTATCTGGTTATTACCAATGATTTGTGTGTGATTTCTCATGACTATATTATCCTATGACATATTTGACAAAGAAGAATATTCCATTTCAATGGACTGAGGAATGCCAACAATCTTTTCAAGAACTAAAAGTTCACCTTACATCAACGCCAATCTTAATTTTTCTAGAATCAAAAGAAGGTTATGTGGTGTATTGTGATGCTTTAGGATCTGGTTTGGGTGTATTCTCATGCAAGGAGACCATGTTGTTGCTTATGGATCAAGGCATTTAAGTTTTCATGAGAATAACTACCCAACACACGATTTGGAGTTAGATTTCATAGACCATGATTTAAAAACTTGGAATTATTATCTCTTTGGTGAGAAATCTACTGTGTTTATAGATCATAAGAGATTGAAACATATTTTATCACAAATATATTTTAATCCAAGACAATGAATTTAGATGTAGTATCTCGAAATGTTTGACTTTGACTAGATTTATACACCGAGGAAAGGCAATATGATGGAAGATGAATTAAGTATGAATTCATATATTCAGTTGAAAAAATAAGCTTTAGATGAGTGATGGTTGAGGTTGGTTCTAGCCGACATGCATGTGTAATGAGAAAACCGAGGCGATGTTGCAGTTTTCTTTCCAATTGCACTTGTTCCTGATTTGGTAAATATTGTTAAAGAGGCACAAATATATGATGTAGAAATTTTTGCGATGAGTTGAAAACTTAATGGTGGGGAGACCCTTAAGGGATGAAAACTAGATGATAGTTCAGTCTTGTGGTTTAGAAATCAGATGGTCGTACATATGGATTTTTGAGAATAGGTTCTCTATGATTACCACCATTAAGGATGGGTTATTCAACCTGGAACACAAAATATGTATAAGGCATTGGAAGCACGATTTTGGTGGTGCGACATGAAAAGGAAAGTGGAAGAGTTTATTTTGAGATGCTTAATTTGTCAGTAGTTAAGGTAGAGCATCAACAGCTAGTATGTATGTTACAGTATTTACCTATCCCTGTTTGGAAATGGGAGCAGATAACTATAGATTTTGTTATAGGACTCCCTATAATGGTTCAAAAACAAGATTCAATGTGGGTGATAGTGGATCGACTTATGAAGTTGGACCATTTCATCCCTATTTGTGAAACTCATATATTGGATGATCTATACAAAATCTATATTTGATAAGTGGTAAAGAGACATGGAATACCAATTTCTATAGTGTTAGACATAGATCTGAGGTTTTACATCTTGTTTTTGAAAATCCTTATAGAAATCCATCGGGACTCAATTGATAATGAGTACGATGTATCATCCTTAGACAGACGACCAATCTAAAAAACAATACAAATGTTTCAAGACATGTTTCATGTTTGTGTAATGTATTTTGGTGGCTCATGGGAATAGCACATACCCTTGGTGGAGTTCTCATATAACAACAACAATCAGGCCTCGATACATATGACTCATTTTTAAGCATTGTATGTGAATCCTTATCATTCTCTACTTCGTTGGGTGGAAATAGGTGAGACTTCACTAGTTGGGATGAGCCTTGTCCAAGAAACAACAAATAATATTCAATTGATTAGAAAGAGTATAAATACGGCTCAGAGTCATTAGAAATCCTATGTGGGTCATCTTCAACATCTGTTCTCATTCACAGTGAGTGATCATGTGTTCTTGAGGATTTCTCCAAGGCTTGGACATCAAATTTTTGGAAATCAGGGCAAGTTATCTCCTCGATACATATGCCCTTTTGAGATACTGAAATGGGTTGGAGAGGTGGCATATCGGTTGGCATTACCACCACGGTTTAGTGCGGTACACAATGTGCTTCATGTATCTCAGTTGAAAAAGTATCAGCATAACCCTTACCATGTGATTAAATGGGATCATGTTAACCTAGAGTTGGATGCTTCATTGGTACATATCTTGGTTCAGATAGTGGATATGCAAGAGAAAGAATTGTGTGGAAAATCATCAGTCTAGTGTGGTTTTTGCAGAAACATTTTCAGATTCAGGAAGATAATTGGGAACATGAGAAGGAAATGAATGATCAATGGTCGTAACTCTTTTAGGACAATGATGGTTTTCAAATTTCCTGGGATGAAAAGAACAATGGTGGGGAGAATGTAACACCCCTCCAGTTTCTTATATGTAACCGTTAATTTATGATTTTTAAGTATACAAAGTATTTGGGTAAAGTTTTGTAGAGTTTGGAGAAATTTTGGAGGATTTTTAGGGATTTATACAGGTGCATTGTTGATGCACAGTTTATGGAAACTATGAAACACTTGCAGGAAACCATGCACAGTGAGATAAGGGAAAAAGGGAAGGCGCACAGGTAATGCACAGTTTTCCCAAACTGTGCATCCGCTAAGGAGAAATTGTGTGCTTTGAAAAATGGAATTGGTTATTTGGTGGTAGTGGTTTTGGCATGGTTGGATCATGGTCTAGAGATCATGCGAGATGACCATGTGAGGCTCATCCTTGAGGTAGTGGAAAATTCATGATTAGCACATGGTTTTCCTAACGGTAATACTAAACCATGTGTGGTAAGGAAACTAGATCCTAACAAAGTGGGTCTAGTTCAGTTTAATGTTTTAATGCCTCATTTTTGCCCCAAAATAAACCTAACTCATGATTTTTCTCTCTCACAGGTCAATTAAGGTTCTTCCATCAATCCAGAGATGATCCAAAGGCTTCCCTTGGTGATTAGAAGTTGATTCCTCATGGTAAGTGATTGTTCTTGGTCATTCTTGATGTTTTCTTAGATATACTTCTCTCTCTCTCTCAGTCTCTTAGATCTATGAATGTTTTGGGTATATAAGATTGTGAATTCCAAATATGATTATATTTGGATTGTTTTATGATAGGGGAAGATATCTAAGGCAGGTTCATGGAAATTCAACCTGGTTTTGTGATGTTTTTCATGCTGTTTATCATTTTTCACCAAAACTCTCAAGGTAAGTGGCTTTACTCTTGACTCCTCTTGCTAGAACTAATTGGATCAGTTTAAAATTGATTTAATTACATGAAATTGATTGTGAAATTGTGGTACAAAACATTTTATAAATCCTCTTTAGTGACTATTTATGGTTTTTGGTAAAATTGTGGAATTATGGTAATTTTTTTTGAAAAGTTCTTTGGTTTCTTGATTTTAAAATACGACTTTACTAGATTTTTGAAATGTATTATTAGGAAAATATTTTCAATAAAAATTTTGTTTTATTGAAATGGTTTTGGAATGTTTGGATTAACATGGTTTTTTGGCATACTTGGTTTTTTTTATATTGCATTTACGAGGCTTGGTTGAAATACGACCTTGTTCTCAGTTCCAAAGGTGTAATGGAACATGGGATATAATTACCTTGTGATGAATTAGTAGATCGATGAGAAACTAGTCATGAGCATGGAACTATCATAATGATTCATTCATGGTTGGATATGTGGAATGGAATAGTTATGCCAAATGTAACTTGTGAAATGAATTTAAATCATTGTTTGGTTGGTTTCTTTGAAAATGGATTTTGTTGGAAAAAATGGTTTATGTGGAACTTGTTTATATTTAGTTATAAACTATTTTAGAAATTGGTTTATATAAACTTCTATATATCAATGTTTCTAAATTTTCTATCATAGTGGCAAGAGTAGGTAAGTCATTGGGGAAAACCTACTGAGTTTTAGTACTCACCCCTACTTTGTCACTTTGGTGCTTTTATAGATGTCATATATTGGGACATGGGAAAATGTAAACTATCACACATATTTAGAACTACCTCATGATACTTGGTCTATTTTGTGAGGTTTGATCATGGAGATTCTGGAGCTTTGGAGTCTTGTGTTTGTCTTGGAGTTTTAATAGTTTTTCTTCTCTTGTTTACTTTGATATTGTAGTCTTCCACTGTGGTACTTTAATTTGGTATGATTTTGATAAATTAAATGTTAAGTTGTGTTTTATTATTATCATTCATCATATATTGGTTTGTTTTGTTATGGATTTTTTGATTAGTTGTTTTGTTCTTAAAGGGAAAATCGTCCCCCACATGTATTGAAGCCCTTCTATATTTATTTCTAGCCTTTGGCGTCTTGGGGATGTTGCTTAAGGAAAAGTAACATTCCTCATCCTTTTCAAGCCAATGAGGAGAATGAGGTACATTATAGACAACACTTTAATCTTACTAAATTCATATTAAGTTTAACTTAATCATTACATAAATGGTTAACCTTATAACCCTTCTGAAAGATGAAAATTTAAAGCTTTAGAAGGAAAGTCATGTAAGCATATTAACATTGATCCCCCATATATCCCAAAGTACCACTTATTTTTCACATTCCAAACATGTGAATACCCTTATCATATATTCCCTTGAAACATATTAATAACCTTAATTACCATAAATCCTTTTAGAAAACATGCATGCTTCCTTATTATAATAATGATTGGATATATTCTTTAAATCCAAGAAGTTGTAAACTTCATCCTTGATGACATAAAAAACTTTGTCAAAAATCATTTCTGGGGTAATTCATACCATCTAATTTACTTATTCATATCCAACATATGTTTATCCAAACATCTGTATCTTAATGTCATGCATTAATTAAGGGTTACCTCTCCTTAATCAAAATATCACCTTTCCATGAAATCATTTTTCTATATATTCATCACAATTAAACATGTACTTTTCAATAATTAATGAAAAATTATACTAAAAATACTTATATATTTCATGATTCAAATAATATAATCTATGAATTCCAAAACATAAATACTTCATTCGTCCAACATTATTCTTAAACCATTAATCATGCTTCATCAAAATATTCATTAACACCGATTTCCTAGAATACAAAATATGAATCATGTGTTATGGTTCATCAACCTCAATATAATCATGATTCTTATGTTTAATGTAAAAAATACCTAGAATAACATCACATACCTTTCACATTTCACTTGTAGTATCTTTAACATCAGAAGTATGACCAATACTTATACCACCTTCTTGATTCTCTTTATGATATTTCCACTTGAAAAATTTATTATTATAATGCCCATACTTTCCACATCTAAAACATTAAATTTTATCCATATTACTTGTAGTTCTCTCCATTTACTAAAACCTAAAATCATAGTGTGAGAAACATTTTTCATATTGGGATACCATATAATCCTGAAAAAAATACTTATAGGGTGATTAAATCATGGATCCTACGTCTTTAATCTACGACACTTAAGGTTTATGGTAGGTTATTAATTGTAATACACAATTTAAATCCTTCATGATGGTTCATGAAGATTTTGTGAATTCCCAAAGCATATCCTCTGAGAGTGTCAACCTAGGTGTGCAGTAAGGCCCATTGTCGTGTACCAGATTATCCTGAGTCAGGGCCAAAACATCTTGTTAGAGTTTTTACTCCTAGGTAAATCTATTCCAAAGCCACATCCACTTGTAGTATCTAAAAAGGTGTGTATTTATAGGAAACCACTCACTCTACCCTTTTCCAAAAATTCCACAACATTTTCCTATACTTTTCCTTATCCTTAGACTTATCATTAAACATTTCCTTAGGATTATCACTAAGATTTTATCATAGTAGCTTCCAAAGGTTAACTAAACCTTTGCTCTGATACTAACTATATTGAACCTCACTTTTCATACATTAACATTACATCAATTTTTTTTAATATATAAAACATTAAAAAAACATACGCCCAAAGATTTTATTAGTTTAGTGCCTTTGTAAACTTGGAACAAAAATCTTCTAACTCAATGAAATGTCTTCAATGTTTTACACAAAGATCTCCCCCCTTAGTATTTCTACTTAAAAACCTTTCTCCATAATCTAGGGAAGGTAAACACATGAAAGGGGTGATCTCAAATGCTCGGTAAGGGTAAATAAAGGAAATGCATAATCATATCATGAACATAAGTCTATGAGAACTTGATCATGATCATTATAAGATCAAACCCTATATATAAAAAAACATAAACACGAATCATGGAATAAATATTTTCAGTTCATAAGACATTAATCATAAGGAAATAAATAACATGAGCCATGAAAGCATAATATAATAATAATACTTGTAATTTTAGTAAAAACATTAGCATATAAAAACCTTATATCAAGGAATCCTACTAAGGGATTTGTAACATGTTAGGCTTGGGTTAATCACCCATGTAACTTCTTTGGGATTGGGATTACCTCCTGTGTACCCTCTTTTTTTGGTCTTGGGACGTCCTCCCGTATACCCTTTTATTTTGGGCTTGGGATTTCCTCTCATGTACCCTCTTGTTTCGGGCTTGGGATTCCCTCTTGTGTACCCTTTGAGCTCATAAAACATTTATCATTACCTAATGCATTAGAGGGAGATATATATCCCACCCATCTCATAATGAAATCACACATACATGTTCCCCAAAATCATAAACAATCATATCATAACCCATGAAATTAAATGGGTTTTATAAACATGAAATCATACCTTAACCTATGGAAAAATAAATAGGTTTCATAACCATTTCATCAAAGCATAACCCGTGAAAATAAGAAAGTTTCATAGACATATAACCCATGAAATAGAAAAAGATTTTGTAAACATCATTATATAAAACATAAACCATTTAAAGAAATAATATGAATGTAAACATTGAATCATTTCTCTATAAAGTAATGAGTAACACCAACATATGTTATCTTAGATGAGAAATAATTTTTAAAAATATTTTAAAAACACTTTATGAGGAAATTATCATTTATCCTTTAAAAAATTATTCTTAAAACATAAAACCTTTTGAAAACACTTTTCATTAAAATAAACTTGAAAACCTATAAAGGAAGCTTTGAAAACATTTTTAAATCCTTTTTTTGGAAAACTTGTAGAAGCGCTTCAAAAACTTTTGAAAGATGTTTTTCCTTGAAAACTTATAAAAGAAGATTGAAACCAATTTGAAATGAATTTATTTGAAAATATATTTTTTAAAAAATCTTAAAAATTAACCTTTTAAACATTAAAATAAATCTTAAAATAATTGACAATAGTTAAATATGTACATGTCGTATGAGGTAAAAAGAACATTCCTTTTTCATGGTAAAAAGGTTCAAAAAATACCCCGTTTAGAAAGTGAAAAGAAAATTCCTTTGAAAAAATTGGTAAAATATAAAAAGGGTAAAAATTAATTTTAATTATCATAGTATATTATTATAATATTCTTGGAAACACTTTTTAGGAAACATGGTTTTTAAAGAAAACATATTTCCGACCGAAGAGAGGGTAAAGTCGGGCTTTCTTAAAAACAATTTATTAACTATCTTATGTACCAAAGAGTGAAAAAATGGTTACAAAACATTAATATATCATGAATAACTAGAGTATAATAAAATTAATGAGATTTCTTAAGATATGGATCATAATATTTCTTCAAAGGAAGAATAAACATAAACAATCTCAAAAAGCGATGAGATTGTTTCAATAAACTCTTACCACTTAATAACTTTGAACCATACTACCCAAGTAAAAAAATGAAATTAAATGAATATTAAAATATCATTAAAAGAATTAGATTCATGGTATAACATTTAAAATTCCTTATATACACCTCATGGAAAAATATAGGTGCATAACATGGTAAGTGTCGCAAAGAAGAAAAACTGAGACAAAATTACTTTATCAATTTGGTAACTTTTGAAATATAAACCCCATGAAATAAATGTAATAAAATGGATATATAAATAACTATAAATTTAATTATAATAATCCTATAATACATCAATGGGCAGTATACACCCCACAAAAAAGGAATGGGTGGTGAATAAAGTATGTATCTCCTAGAAATAAAGTGAGATGAAATCCCCTTACCTTGTGTATTGACTCTCGTCGTACTTATTCAAACAACTTGTATAATAAATATAATTTTTTATATAAATATATCACATAACCATATTATTATATATAATACCATATATTATTTGATTATGAATTTATATTACCTTCTTGTTAACAATTCCATGTTAAGGTTAGGCTTCGGGTAATATTAGCTTTGTTTTTCGCATGTTTCTTAATTTGCTATATATTTGGTCCTTATACTTATATCATGATTTACAGAATTTAAATCATTATATAAATACCATTTATATTCATTATATGTTTATTATAATAATCTATAAAATATAGAAGTCTGAAATGGAATACAATGTTCATGGAGACGGTAAGGCGTACATATGCATGAACATTGTTTCCGTTTTTGTTATCGTATTGAAAGAAATAAAGTACGTGAAATATATGTATATATATGTATATATATAATTATTCAATTAGAATGGTTATATCATATATCTGATATAATTTCACTAAACACATTCTTAATAAATTCCATGTAGTGTGTGAATGAATCACATTGTTTTGAGGGGGTGGTAGTCCACAATTCCTCAAACGAAATTATCTTATTTACACCAAATGGAAAGTAAAAAAAGATGTGTGTTGTAAAATAAATACATAATATTATATACATAATAAATATAACATATAACACGGATAAATATATTTTACATCATAATTTCCACCATGAGAGGCAGTAAATGAAAAATGAAGAATCATTGTTTAGTGAGGTGGTAGTTCGTCGTACACATAAATAGTATGTTCATTACCCATTATATGGATGTGTGTGTAAGTATAGATAGAAAAATTAGTATAAAAATCCTATTATATTTAATATAATGTTTTTGTTATATAATCATGGAATAAATATAATGGAGTGGTTGGAGAAAGAAAATAAAAGAAAGGATCTTGAGAGAAGACGTTACCTCTTAATCAGGTAACTCCTTTTGGTTTGTGCCAAAAGGATTCTTTGGATTGATTTATACACAATTGGAGTCTTATAGGATTAATTTAGGTATTTTGGGAAGTTTATTGGGTAAATCTTGGCCGAACATAAGTGGTTTGAAAGGTGTGAAGAAGAGGGAGAGGTGGTGGCCTTTTATAGGGAAGTGAAAGGACACAATTGACATTTTTTAAAACAAGTTAGGTATACCCATGTTTTTACCTAAAAAAGTCATACCAAATTTTTTTTAAGGATAATAGATGAATAATTTCCATATAATGGGTTTTGAAAAATATTATAGGTCATTTGGGTCTTAAATTTAAGGTTTAGTACTTTGTTAACATAGTTTTTCTCTTAATCGTTGTAATTAATTTTAATCGCTTTTACTAATATTTTTGTTCAAAAAAAGTTGAACTTATTAGAAATTATAAATTATGATTATTAAAAATATGGAATCCATTTTTCCAAATTATAATCATATAAATTTCTGGAATTAATTTAAAAATAATCCTGCTGACGGGACGACACTATGAGGTTTTAAAGTAAAAACGTCCAAAAGTTTGCTAAGTTTTTATACCCAATTTCAAAGTGAAATTGACTCCGATGACCAAAATTAGATTAATTTATAAAATTATTATCTAATTTAACTTGAAAAATAATTTAAAATATAATTTAACCTTATAAATTAATTATATGAAAAAGAATTTTTGAATTCAAATTCAGTATTTTTAACTATTCATTAAAAAATGAAACCTTACAGAAAAATACTGAAAATTTATCCTAAACTAATTTTTATGTTTCAATTTAAAATATGAAGTTTATTTTGACATATTAAATCAATAAAATACCAAAAATTTGATTTAAAATTGGTTCTCCATTAAAAGGATGTAAAACTACCTTTATAGAAATATAGGTTTTTAAGCATAAAATTGGGTTTGTTCTTATCATATATCCATAAAATCTATTGGATGGATATAAAAAATATTTTATTGAATATATGACATATATATTAAATTAATATCACTCAATAATTATAATTAATTTAATTTATTAGGGTAAAATAGCTTTGTGACCATAATAATATTTCCCTTTACATTCAATCGGTTTTCATATTCATTTCTAATTAATTGGTAACCTATAAATTAATATTATATTTGTGTAAACCATATATTTTTATAAATTAATTAATAATATTCCTAACCACTAATTTAATGGGTAGGTTATATATTGTCATATTAAATATAACATTTTAATGATATACTATTTTTCAGTAAAACTGAGTCTTGCATTTTACGCAAGCCATCAAGTCATTATTTCATGTAATGAAAGCTAACCTCAGTGTTCCATGTAGAGAAAGCTAAAATTTATGTTGCATGTAGTGCATGGTTAACTTTATTTTGTATATAACTCAAGCCAAATATAATGATTTAATATAAAATAAACAATTTTTAGTGTTACGTGAAATGAAAAATATCAAAAAGGTTAAATTAATTAAAAAATAATAATTCACAAAATCTTGGAGTGTTACATTAATAATTTACTCTTTTAACTGTAGATTAAAATGTCAATATCTTCACCCACAATATCCCTACAATCAATTTTGGATAAAGGAAACCTCCTAACCGACAGTAACCTCTAAGAGTCGTTTAGACACCTTTGGGTTGTGTTACTCCATGAATGTAAATCTTACATGCTAGAATCCTCAATGCCTGATCTGCCTGCTAAAGAGGCAAGTGATGAAGAGTTTGTTATCTACAGAAAACATTTGAGCGACATGGTCGACATTCAATGTTTTATGATTTCATCTATGTCTAGTGAACTAATGAAGTCTCATGAAAACATGGATTCATATAGCATGCTAGAGAACCTCTTTGGTCTATACTATGAGAGAGTTAGATAGAAACAGTTTGAGATTTCAAATGAGATTTTTCATAGTAATCTTGGAGAGGGTTCCCCGGTTGGGCCTCACCTAGTCAATCTCACTGCATACATTTAACTCCTAGAGGTTCTAGGGTTTAAACTCCCTGAATAATAGGGAATAAATCTCATTATGACATCACTCCATTAGAGATTATCTATATTTGTTGTGAATTTAATATGAATAGCATTGAGAAGTACCTACTAGATCTTATCACTCTTATTTACTAAGTTGATAAGGATGTAGAATGCCAAAATCCTTTTTTCCTTTTGGTGAAAAAATAGAAATGGAAAGTGAATATATCTAAGTCTAAAGCTTCTTCATACCCTTAAAAGAAGAGGAAGATCAAGGGGAAATCAAAGGGGTATGGTTTTTTCTATTTTGCATATGGAAAGTATGGGGTCGATCCACAAGGAGAGTTAATGTGTTCTTACTTCTTGATTCGTGATTAATTAAGTAAAGGTGATGAATCTTAAAAATGATGTTTGTTGTTTGGGATGGTTTTTTTCTAAATATGGAATGATCAGTCTCTCTAATCCTAAATTTATTAACTTAAAGAAAACCTAAAAACTATGTAAACTGAAATTTTAACGATTGATGGTAAAAATATTTTGGGAATGTGGGTGCTTGTGTAGGTTTTAAAAAATTATTTTTGCCTATTGTTTTGTGTTGTTAATAATAACTTAAATCTATGGGTTTTGAAAATATCAGAACCCCCTTAGTTTGGTGAGTTTCTTTTGAATCAACAGAGACCAATTCCTTGGTCTGGAAATTGATGTTTATTAATTTTATTAAAGGTAATCCCTTTCGAGATGACAAGTGAACCCAATGATCATGGGTGTACTTGGTCATAACTTCCCTGAAGATCCCTAGAAACCCCGTTCTTGGTCTGATACAGGGTTTCCAGTGATATTCAGTAAGAGGTTTCTAGGTAATTATGAAAGAAAAACGAATACCACAAACATAAGAAAATTTATGATCAACAAACCCACATTTATCCACAGCCCCAAAACATGGAAGAATTAGATACAAATGAATTAAATGAAAAAAGAAAACTCTCAATATCTGATGTGTTCATTACATTAGAAATGAAATAGATAACAACCAACGTTCACAAAGAAAAACTCAAAAATTTCCTAGAATGAGTTCCAAGCTCTTCCTCTGTTAAGATGTGTGCCCTTAGGATGATTCCCCCCTCTCTAAAGTGTTCCCCTCCTTAATTGGATTCCCCCACTATCCCAGGGTGGTTAGGGGTCCAAATCCTAGGTTAAAGGATGAGTAGGAATGTTAGATAGAAAGTAGGTGGCAATCTGCTGACTCTTGCATGATTACAGCGCATAGTTGGGGAAACCGTGCACAAACTGTGAGGATGGTTTTATCCACAGAGGAGGCATCACGCGGTTTCCTGGGCTGGTCTACACAGCTTAAAAACCATGTGGAGACCATACTAGGGCCTCTACCTTAAAATTCCAAAGTCCTTATGGACTTCTGGGTTTGGGTGACTTCTTCGTGGCATACACCATGGAAAAAGGGTCCAAATGCCTCCGATTTCCATCTGAATCACCCAGTAAAGAAATGCCTTCAATTCCTTCCTTTGGTGAAAAAAATCCCTATAAAACATTTTTAGGTTGTGAAAATCATGATATTCTATCCATACAACCCTTTTAAAAGTACTTAAATGAATAGAAATTCCCTATGCACATGAGTGTATCAAACAACATTGAGAAGTATCTGCTAGATCTTCTCACTCTTCTTCACTAAGTTGATAAGGGTGAAGAATGAAAAAAATCCTTCTATCCTTTTGGAAAAAAATAGGAAGGGAAAGTGAATATATCTAAGTCCAAATATTCTTCACACACTTACAATAATATGAATATCAAGGGGAAAGAAAATAATCATGGTGTTTTATATTTCGCATGTGGAAAGAAGGGCCACTAGAAGAAAAACTACACTCATCCAAAGAAGCAAGGAGAATCTTTAGGTGTGTTTGTTATCAAGTGAAATTTATATTTTTCAACATATTGGGTATTAGATATAACTTGTGGTGCTCATATATGTATTAAAATATAGGAACCAAGTATATTCATAAATATTGACTGGGGGTAGGTAGATCTACGAGTAGCCAACATAGCTAAACTTGTTTTTGTAGCTATAAAGGACTACCACCTCACATCACCAAGGATTTAAAGGGTTGTTATTGTGTTCCTTCAGTTATCAAAAGAATTATTTCTATATCCAGACTAGATGAAAATGGATTTATTTTCAAATTTGGGAATAAATTCTGCTTCTTTTATAAATATATATTTTGTTATGCTAAGACACATTTAAATAACGATCTTTATGTGTAGGATTACACAAACCAAGTAATGGAAATTGATAATGAAGTTACTTCACATAAATCATACCACATCCAACTTTGACATCAATATATAAGACATGTAAATGAAAAGTGCTTGACTAAATTACATCAAGATTGATATTTATATTCTTTTGAACTAAAACCACTTGGTGTAAGTTTATAAGGAAAATGACCAAAGCCTCATTTAGTCAGAAGGTTGAAGGGGCTAAAGAGATTCTTGAATTAGCTCATACCGATGTGTGTGGACCATTTCTTATTGAGGAAAGGGGTGGGTAGTCATACTTTATAACTTTTATTGATGATTTTAGTAGATATGGATATGTATACTTAATGTGGTATAAGTTAGATTCTTTTGATAAATTCAAAGAATACAAGAATGTAGTTGATAATAAGCTTGGTAAGAAGATTAAGAAACTCTACCCATATTGTGGTGGAGAATATCTTAATCAAGGCTTCATTGATTATTTATGGGAGTTTGGGATTTTATCTCAATTTACTCCTCCTTATACACCTCAGTAGAATGGTATAAGTGAAAGGAGAAACCACACCTTGTTGGACATGGTGAGAGCACTGATGATTCATGCATGTATTTTATTATCCTTTTGGGGATACGCATTACAAATAACATCATACATACTAAACTGAGTTCTAACTAAAGAAAAATATGGTATACCATACCAATTATGGAATTTAAAGAAACATGTGGTGTCTTACTTACATTTGTGGGGTTGAGAAGCATTTCTTAAGGCCTTTTTAAGAAATAATCTTGCACCCCGAGGCACAAAGTGTATCTTTATAGAATATCCCAAAGAAACAAAGGGATAATACCTATACAATCCTTTCGATAAAAATGTTGTGGTTGAAAAATGCCTCACATTTCTTGAGGAGGATCTTACCTATAAAAGAGATAGTGGGAGAGAGATAGTCTTCTATGAAATTAAAGCTCAAGATATACAAGATTTGGCACATTAACAAATTATATAAAGCTCTATGGAAGAAAAAATTATTCAAGAGACACGATTACTGTGTAGGAGTACTAGAGTGGTTAAAGAACTAGAATGGTATGGTTTTCTAGTCATCAAGGATGGTGAATCATTATTAGTTGATAATAATGACCATCTAACCAACAAGGAAGTAGTAAGTAGAATAGATATTGCCAAGTGTCAAGAGGCCATGAATTCGGAAATGTATTCCATGTACCAAAACAAAGTCTGGATTTTGGTAGAACCTCCAACAGATGTAAAACCTATTGGTTGTAAATGGGTATTCAAGAAGAAACTGGACATGGAAGGACAAGTTAGTACCTATAAGGTGTGATTGGTTGCAAAATGGTTTAAACAACATCAAAGCATTGACTATGATGAAACCTTTTCAATAGTTTTAATGCTAAAATCCATCAGAATTCTACTTGTCATTGTGACTTTCCATGATTATGATATTTGGAAAATGGATGTCAAAACAACCTTCTTTAACGGGGACCTTCAGAGAGATGTCTATATGACACGACATGAAGCGTTTGTGACTCCAAAGGATTCCAAAAAAGTTTTCAAGTCGCAAAGATCCATTTATGGATTAAAGCAATCATCAAGGTTATGGAACATTCGTTTCGATGAGGCTATAATGGAATCTGGTTTCATAAAGAAAGAATGTGAGCTGTGTGTCTATAAACAGTTTAGTGGGAGTGCAGTCATTTTCTTAATAGTATATTTTGATGACATATTACTCATTGGAAATGAAATACCAGTTTTACAGTCTATTAAGGTATGGTTGAATTAATTCTTCTCTATGAAGGACTTGGGCAAGGTAATATTTATTCTTGGGATCAAGATTCATCGTGATGGATCCAAGAGGTTACTCGTCCTAAGTCAAAGTACATACATAGAAAAGATACTAAAAAGATTTAGTATGGAATAATCCAAGAGAGGATTGTTTCTTGCATCACATGGCATTTATCTTTATCAACGTTTTTTGGAAAGCATTGATAAAAACTATATAAAAAAAATTAAAAAATATTAAAAGAATATATATTAAAAATGAATAAATTATAAAAACATAAAATTTAATTAAAATTATTAATGAATAAATAATATTAAATGCAAAAATGTTATAAATGATTGAAATTTAATAACTAAAAATGAATAGAGTTCAAAAATATTTAAAAAATGAATAAGTATTATTAATTATATAAATTGTTAAAAAAATAAAAATGAATATATATTAAAATGAAGATGAATACATATTAAATATGTACATTATAACAATATTAAAAACATTAAATATTAATGAATAAATATATATAAATAAATATTGGAAATGAATAAATTACAAAAATATTAAATGAATGAATACTGAAAATGAATAAATTATAAAGAAAAGTGAAAAAATTAACATTATTAGTGAATAAATAATACTAAATAATATTAAATGAATGAATGTTAAAAAAGAGTGAAATTTAATAATTAAAAAATCAATAGATTGCAAAAATATCTAAAAATGAATAAGTGGTGTTAATTATTTAGATTACTAAAAAACTAAAAATGAATATATGTTAAAATGAAAAAAATACATATTAATTATATAAATTATAACCATATTAAAACATTACATGTTAATGAATAAACATATATAAATAAATATTAAAAATGGATAAAATTATAAAAATATTTAACAAATAAAAATTAAAAATGAATAAATTATAAAAATATTAAACAATAATTAAGATTATTAATGAATAAATAATATTAAAAATGAATAAATTTGAGAAAATATTAAAAATAAATAAATAGTATATATTAAATAAAATATAAAAAATGAATAAATTTTACCGATTAAAAAGATAATATATATTAAATATATAATGTTAATAAAAAAATTCTAAAATGAATATTAAAAATTTATATCAATTATAGAAATATTTTGTGTGTGTGTGTGTGTTTCTATATAAAATTACATTAATTATGTATATGTGTGTGTGGAATTATTGTAGCATGAATTTTTATATGTTAAATTGAAAAAACAAATGAAATTTTATTAAACATCCATTACCTGATACTAATTAGTCAATATTTTTAAATAATATTAATTTTTAATTATAATAAATCACTAAATATATGATTATTTAATGTAAAAACATATTTTGTATTATATAAATCATATTTAATGAAATTTTATATATATTGATATATATATATATATATGAATATATTTCTATATTAAAAATATTAAAAATATTAAATAATAGTTCTGCATAAAAAAATAAAGAAGAATAAATCACAAAAATATTAAAAAAATAAATATTCAAAATGAATAATTTAAAAAAAAATTAAAAAAACACTTAACATTAATTAATAAATAATATTAAATGAATTAATTTTTAAAATAATTGAAATTTAATTGAAATATGAATAGATTGAAAAAATATTAATAAAATGAATAAGAGTTATTAAATATATAAATTTTTTAAAAATAAAAATGAATATATGTTTAAATGAAAATATATATATATTAATTATGTAAATAAAAAGTGCATTAAAAAAATAAATTTTAATCAATAAATATAAATAAATATTAAAAATTAATAAAATTACAAAAATATTAAACAAATAAAAAAATGAATGAATTAAAAAAATATTTTTAAAATTTATTAATGAAATAAATAATAAAAAATGAATAAATTTAATATATATATATATAACGACCCATACTTTACATACATTGTTAATACTTCAAAATTGAAGCACACTTATTACAACATATGACAAAACCACAAAAGACCGTATAGGTTTAGTGTCTTTAGAAACTGGGAAACATAAACAACTGGTTCATAAATCTTCTACAGTGTCTCCCATTTATTTCATCATATCTAGGGTCCCTTTTAGCACATTATACTTAATATCCATCTTCCTGACCTGGGGAAAAGAAAACATAAAAGGGTGAGCTCAAATTCTCAGCAAGGGAAAATAAAGGAAATAAAAATCATATCATATCTTTTTGAAAATCATAACCTGCAAAAGAGATCATAATATCTTAACATGGAATAAATCATAGAAGTGAAAATAAGATCCCCATAATCATAACATGAAACTTGAAACTTTGTGGCATGCACACATAATCATGGAAAATCATTTCTTGTTAGTCATGACTCATTGCCAAGACTATCTTAGCGGACAAAGTCCATTTCTGAACCGAGTTCACTCCTCGTTTCAGTCCTGTATCACTGAACCGAAATAACCTTCCATTCCAGCCATGTCTATCTCATGAGATATAAATCTTTACCCAATGCATTGGAGGGAGATATAGGTCCCACCCATCTTATAATGAATCCTTTCTTATGTGTGCCACATAATCATAAATCATACATCATCGCATAACACATGTAACAAAAATGGGATTCTTGAAACATCACGACATCATAAAAAAAATCATATAAGGTAAATGACTTCATAAAAATAATTCCCTCACAAAATAATCAATTCAATGTAATAATAGGGATAAAAACAGAACCCTATATTATCTTAGATGGAAAATAATTTTGATAAAACATTTGAACTCCATTCTTGAGGAAAATATCCTTTCTACTTCAAAAACACTTTTCTTTTCTTGACATGTCATACAATTATAAACTAAACGAAGTTGATTAAAAATAAACTTGAAAACTTATAAAGTAAGCTTCTTGGAAAAAATATTTTAAAAATCCATTCATGCCGTATAAGTTAAAAAAACATTCTTCGTACTTTTGTCGGAAAAGTCAAAAAGTACCTCGTACGAAAAACGACAAAAGATTCCTTTCATACATATTACTAAAAACTCACCGAAGGGTAAAAATGGATTTAAACAATTGTAGGTGGATGGAAATAATATTACATATTGATGAAACATGGATGTGGATGATAAAATACACCCCAGTAAATACTTACGAATAAACAATCTCGGATAAAAATGAGATTGTGATATTTCCCTTACCTTAGGTCCGATTTGCTTTGTATGTGTCCGAAGCTCCTGTATAATGGTTTAAATAATGTTATTGACTTATTCCAGAATCATACATATTGATATGATATCATATATGGTCATATTCTTAGCTTCTTGTTAGTAATATTTCATTGTTACTTGTTACTCGGGTCTTTATTGCCTTTTGTTCTTATGCGTGTTTTGCCGAATAAATTCTTATTCTTCTTTTAAGGTTATAGATACCTTATATCCAGAATGGTATTAGTGTAACATATATAATATTTATTCATTCAATTCATTTATATAATTACTATGTAATGATGATCATGTAGAACGAGTCGCATCACATCGTGGAGACGGTATTCCGTACGTACGCACGAGTGATGATATCGTTCCTATGATCATGGAATTGTATTGGAGTATATGTATATTATTTCAGTATCAATATTACTTTATAATAATCATAAATATTTACTCATTACACCATTATACCCATCCTTTTAAGGTGATGGTGGAAAATAGATTACACCACGGCGTGGAGACGGTATTCCGTACGTACGCACGCGCGGTGATTTCATTTTTCCGTAGGATGGATAGAAGGTGAATTAGGGTTGTTTCATATTTATAATAACATATCAGTATGTAAGTAATACTAATGTTATTACTTTATCATGAAACAACTAAATAAGAAGAAGTTGAAGAAGAAAGAAATTGAAAAGATCGGTAATGGATATTACCTCTTCTTTGGAACGCTTCTTTGAATCCTCCACTTAGGGAACTAAGATTGGTCTTTGAAGAAGACCAGGACCTCTAGGATTATTCTAGGGAAGTGTAGAGGAGAAAATGGCAGGTGTTGGTCGAGCTTGAGTGCTCAAATTGGTGTGAGGAGGAGGGGGAGGAGGTGCCCTTTTATAAGGGAGGAGAGGGGCACCTTAGGAATATCTCAAAATATTATTTTATATTAAAGTCAAAATCGGTTTATAATGGTTCCAAAGGGTCTTATTTCGAAGCTAAAGTGGGGATGGGTCGAAATCCTGTCAACCAATATGATTTAGACAAGTTTAGGTTGTTATTTTAACCTTATCAATTAGATTTAACTCTAAGTTAAATAATTTAACTTTTACCGTGTCTTTTTGTTTTCTTACACTATATGGTTAATACACTTACTATAACATGCCAAAAGAACCCCAAATTGTTTATTATTAATATATATATCCTTATCTAAGTCATTTGGCCGAACCTTAGATTTTTAGGAATAAAATAACAATTAATAATATAATATTTGATTTAAAAACTATTTTGTGTCAATTTTGACACTATTTGATATATGATTTTTGTGAAAGTCATAACAGAATTATATGTTCGAACCAAGTTGATTAAATCAACACTAATATATCATAGTAACCTATAAAATTAGTGGAATTCATAAAAAGTCTCAAATTACATTTATTTTGGTGTTTATAACATCAATTATGTCAATATTTCATTAATAAGATAATTACTGCATCATCATTGTGTCATAAATAAATTAAATTATTTAATGTCTAAAAATTATAAATAAAATACCATCATGTAGGAAATCTTTTTAGATTTCTAATGAATATTTATAGTCGAATTTATCTTATGTATAACCCCATATTAAAAATGAATTACTTATTAAACTTTGATTTTAACTATTTTAACCCTTCTTTAAATAAATTAATAATAAATATCCTAATCTAATCCAAGTGGACCTAAATGGTCATATTTTATTCCTAAGTTTGTTTTTGGTCGAATTACACTTGTCCAATAGAATTAGGACATTTTTTAGGGTAATAATAATATCATTTTTACCCTTAATTACCCTATTTACTTTTAACCGTGGTAAAAAAAGTAAAAAGTTACTATTCACAAAAAAATTATTTTCATCTCATTGAACCACATTTTAGTCCTTGATATTAACCGTGTCTCTAGGATTTTAGAAATTCCATTCACAGAAGCGGTAAAATTAAGTTTTATGCAAAATTCAGTTTTTAACCTACCACTTAGTGGTTTCACTATTCATCAAAAATTGAAAGTTTTCAGAAAAATACCAAAATTTCACCCTAGGCTAATTTCGGTATTCCGAATCGAAAAATGAAGTCCATTTTGAAAGATAAAATTTATAAAATTTCAAAAAGTGGTTATTACTATTCATAACGGCTAGTTTTAATAATATTTTAATAGCATATCGTTGTTTAGTGAAACTCAGTATTGCGTACGACGCAAGCTATCGAGGAAGGTCGCGGTTGCGTGTAAAGTAAGCCAAGCTAGTATGTAGTGAAAGATTCCTTTGATGATATATATAAAACCAAAATATTACTCATAAAAATCTCGGGTGTTACAATATATACATTAAAAAAGTAATAAAAAGTATATATTAAGTATAAATATAAAAAATGAATAAAATTTAATAATTAAAAACATAATATATTGCATATTAAATGTTAATAAATAAAAATATAAAACCATAATATTAACAATTTATTATTTGTGTATGTTTATATCTATAAAAATGAATTAATTTCATATATGTGAGTGTGAAATTATTGTATGTCATATTAAGTGTAACATGTTTAGTGATTTTTTAATTAATAATTAAATATTTATTATTTGATATGTGTGTCAAATTGAAAAAAAAATGACATTGGTAAAAAAATGTTATTAAATGTCTATTAATATTAATTAGACTGAAAATTAATTTTTTATTAAAACCTCTCTTTTAAGGGCTGAGGGGGAACCCAACCTGACATCAAAAACTTAAAAAAAATCAAGCCTCCATAGTTAGTTCAATGCCAAAAACAACTCATTCAAAACTGAAAATCAAGACCCCTACGTAGAAAAAGAAACCATTAAGACCAGTTTCCCCTTCTCATCGCTGCTTGACAAGCATCCCTTGCATGGATGCAAGGGCCTGGTACCGATGGCAATGTCATACCCTCTCAAACATCTAAATCCGAATAACAATGACAAGTGAAAGCTCACTACTCTCAACCTCCTTTGGAACACCCCTTGTAGTTGATTTTGTTGTAAATTTCCTAAAACGCAAATTGTCAGGCCACAATGCAAACACTTCCACATCATTCCATGAGGAGAACCATTCAACAATCATCACACATAAAAACATCATAGGACCACATCCACCATCACAAATCTAGAGGACCGAACAGAGCCGCTCCTTTACCTTCAATATCTCGTACGCAACATCAGACATCAGCAACAAAAAAGATTCAACTTCAATGACTAGAAAACATACAAGAGTAACCAACGTAGAAGCAGCAACATCCCTTCAAAGGCCTGGCCGCCAGAACCAAAATCGAAGAAGCCCACCAACACCATGAGACCCCCTCCAACATCATATCCATGTCAGAAACCCGAAGAGGAAGGAATACCATAGATCATGGAGCCAAACCACCATCACCTAGGACTGGGAGGCCCAACCCCATGTCGAGGTAGCGTCACCGGCGATGAGATCCGAGCTGATATGACGAAAACTGCCACTCTGAGTATAAATCTGGATAGATCTGAACCATGGAAGAATCAACACCAGAGTCCAAATCATGCCCACCACTGGGATTGGAAGAAGCCATCAAGGAGGATGGAGAACACCGATGATGGTGCTGCCGCATAAGCATCTTCCAAGCTCCAACCTTAATGCATCATATCGGTTCACCTACATCGTGAAGACCACCGGGTGCTAACCTAGGAGAGAAAAAGGAAAAGAACAGGGACAGAGGGAAGGGGGAGGCATCAACAGAGCTCAACGCGTTCACACGCTTCCCCCATCATGTTGAAGTAGAAGAGAAACACTAGAATGCGAGAGAGTGGGGAGGACACCGCCACTCAGAAACTTCCTGGGTTCCTCAAACATTATTAATATTAATTAGTGAATATTAATAATTAAAATTAATTTTTAATTAAATTATAAACCAATTTTCACAAAATATTTGACATAAATATGATTTATAATACATATATAGTATTATATAAGTAATATTTAAGAATATATATATATATATAAATATAAATATATTTCTATATGAAATAAGATTTTTAATAATATATAATATTTATTTTATATGTCATTTTTAACAAAATATCTTATATATCAAGTATAAATGTATATTTAGTCATATATAAATCTTATCTAATTAAATATATTATATTTTTATCAATATAAATATACTTATATATTAATATATGATTTTTAATGATATAATTTTTTTTATGAAATATACCATTTGTCGATGTTTTTTTAGCACTAATAAACGATGCCTTTATCAGCATCTTTTTAGTGGTGATAAAGGTCACCATTTATCAGTGCTTTTAACTAGCACTGATAAAAGGTGCAACTATTTATCATGAGTTCTATTGTAGTGAATTCAACGAAAGGAAATTTTTTATTTAATTAAATTAATTATAAATTATATGTGTAAATACCCTTTATTCTTAGTTTCAGGTTTCTATTTATTAATCCTGGTTTTAATTTTGTTGTTCATGAAATTCTTTGTAATGTACATCAAGGATTATTTGTCTATTACGATAAAAATTTCAAGTTAGCAATGCCCAATGGGGACTTCTTCTATGTCTAGAACCTTCAATAATCTCTTCTTCAGTAAATAATATCAAATGAATTAAATGAGATAATATTGATAATTCATAAGTGCATGATAAATAATTATTTCCCTTTAATATTGTTTTTGCAGGACTAATAATCGATAAATGAAGATATTCTTCAACATAGTGTCAAAAGACACTATTTTCATATTATCATTTGGGGATGCACTATTTTATAAATATTAATAAAATCCATTACTCTCTTTAAATATTTAATATCATCAAACCAATTTGGGTGGTTATATTATTATTATTTATTATAAAAAAAATTAGGCACAATGATCATTTTCAAAATATTATATTCACCCATGAACATGATTTAAAATAAAATCACATATATTTTCATTCACTTCAGGGAATGAAATAAAATTATTTGATTATATTTTATGACGCCTTTAATATAATAACATGAATATTCATTTCAAAAAATTTATCCACTTCAAGGGATGAATATCAATAAAATATATTTATGTTATTCTTCAAGAATGCTTCTTTCCAATATTTTCATAAGAAATAAAATGAAAGGAGATAAATACAAAAATACGATATTTAAAAGTATATCAAGTAAATACCATCTTCATCATAAAAATTTATAAATCATAATCAAGGTCATCACCTTCAGGGTGTATAATAAAATTGGATATGTCAAATTTCATGGTTCATGACATGATTAGAGAAGTTCATTTTGGCACTATGGTGTACAACAGGTACACAATGTTCATCATCTAACCAATTGTCATAATTTCGAATCATATTTCATTTGATGAATGATGTTTATATTGACAACACCCACGTTGGTTATCCACACACATTCACTTTAGGGAATGAAGTTGAATTTGACAATGGAGCATTATTTTTATCACAAAAAAAGGTTAAGAAAACAATTAAAATATTTTTTTCAATGTTATCTAAAGGGAGAAAATAAATATAAGAATATATGAAATATAAAACAATACACACTTTTTTCATGTAATAATTATCTTACATTAACGATAGCGATGGAGGTGGCATCATCACAATACACAATGTGGATAATATGTTCATGGTGATAAAATGTTGTGAAACGAATCGAACACTAATTGAAACCATGATGAAATTCGAAACTGAAAACGTGCAATCAATCATAGGTGAAAATGCATTGTTGAAGAAATGAGTATCGGATAATTGGGATGATGATGAAGAATAAAAATGATAACGTAAAAGAGATAAAGTACATTATTACAATATTTGATTATAAATTTATAATTTTAAAATTAATTTATAGATCAAATATGGAATTCAAGTTAAATAAATTTATTTTATAATTTTTATACGATTTAGAAATGTAAATAAATAGATATATAACAATCATATTAGTTGAATTGGGGGAGTGAAAATCCAGGCAGGGTGAGGGGATGAATGATGAATGATACAAAGGTTCATCCCATTATTTAATTCAACCCCAAACCACACAGGCATGTGTTGGATATTATAATCTTATTATATTCATTACTTACCTACTCATAGTATGTTGCATGATATTCAAAAGACTAAGTGTGGGGGATGTTGTTTATGTTGGTTAAGGATGTGCTTCATTGAGGATATTTAGAGGTTTTTGTTGGGAAGAATCCTGATTTCAGGCCAAAAATTGCTTGCCAAAATATTGTGAGAAACTCAATGAAATATGTAAGCGATATAAGCAAAATAAATAAATCGATGTGTATGATTTTTTAATGTAAAAAAACCCTCCCATGCAGAGGATTAAAAAACCATAGAGTAATTCCAAAAAAATATCCACTATGAATCAGAGAATACAAAGAATCCAAGTAATTCCCAAAATTGAATTACAAATGAGAGAGTGTAGAAAAACTGTGTGAAAACTATACCCTAATACACCTCCACCTTCTCTCTAAAAAATAGCTCACCAACGCCATGCATTGAAAGATAAATATGCGACAAAATGTTACCCTTATGTCAATGAAACGTCACTACCTCAAATATCTTCATCTAAATATGCATCATCCTAGAACCATCTTGTGACACCCAAAGTATTTATCTCTTGTAAACTCGCCAACATGATGTACCGCTGATCATTAACCGGGACACGCCACCTGATCACCGCTATCTGGAAGACTTTTGTTACATGGCCCCAATCATCGATTGCGTAGCTACTACTCTGCACCTGTTAAACACCAACACACCACACATGCTACCACCGACGTGAAAACCCCCTTATTTCTCTCTGTGTACTACATCTTGAACATCTTTCCAATCACCTCTCCACACGTAC
Source organism: Viscum album (assembly GCA_963277665.1). Lineage (NCBI taxonomy): Eukaryota > Viridiplantae > Streptophyta > Magnoliopsida > Santalales > Viscaceae > Viscum > Viscum album. The sequence continues at coordinate 1,138,271,424 of OY728159.1, read as the reverse complement.
AAGTTAATTACGTCGTCATCGTCGATCCACGCGGGCCACTACAAACACGGTAACCCCTTCCTGGTTCTCTCTTGCCAGATACATCATATTAACACACTTTTCAAAATATTTCACCGCATCCTCTTATATAGACACCTAGTCCATATCTCTAATAAATGCGGTCAACATTCATTATTCCATCAATTAACATTGAGAATAACTCTCCATTAATTTTGGGAGAAAATCCCCAATTAATGTTGAGATAAATCTCTCTATTAATAATTTTATTTCTCATCAATAAATGTGATTAATCCCAACAATATTCCCCTTCAGTGCATTAATGAATGTAAACATCCAACAAACCAAGTTGTAAAGAAAATAGGTTGGTATCACACTAACCATCACCATCTGCATAAAATATTATGACATCCTTTTTCACTTTTGACAACAAATATTATCTCCCCTACAAAAGGAAAACCAAATGCAAAAATATTCATCATATATGTATCTGCACTGTCCTGCTAAACAAGACTAGAACCAAAAACATGTGGCTCCCCCATAATAGTGAGTGTCACATTATTTGAAGCACCTTCCAAAATTAATTTCTCCCCCTTCTCAACATCCCTTGATCGAACATGTGAATCACCTCTCTCAATATGATTTAATTTCCATACCTTATTCTAATTCATGAATGTATCAGAGACCCTCTCAAAAACTTTTATAATTCTCACGTTAAATTACAATCATGAACCAACACCTTTGATACCACTTGTTGGGGAGAATCCTGATTTTGGGCTGAAAATATATTGCCAAAATATCATGAGAATCTCGATAAAATATGGAAGCGATATAGGCAGAATAAATAAATTAACATGAAATTTTTTTAAAATGGAAAAACCCTCCCATGCGGAGGATTAATAAACCATGAGGTAATTCCGAAAAATATCCACTATGAATCAGAGAATACAAAGAATCCAAGTAATTACCAAACTTGAATTAAAAATGAGAGAACTTAGAAAAACTATGTGAAAACCACACCCCAATACGTCTCCACATTCTCTTTAAAAAACATATTGTCAATTCCAAGTATCGAACGATCAATTTGTGACAAAATATCACCCTTCTATCTACGAAACGTCACTACCTCAGCGATATTCATCCGAACATGTGTCAGCCTCACACCACCTTGTGACACCCAAAGGATTTATTTATCATTAACTCACCATCATGATGTACCACTAATCATTAACTGAGACATGCCACCTGATCACCACTATCAGGAAGACTTTAGATAAATGGACCTATTCATTGATTGTGTTACTGCTGCTCTACACCTCTTAAACGTCGACACGCCACACATGATACCGCCAACACAGAATCCCCCTTCTTTCTCTCGGTGGACTACATAGTGAACATATTTACAAGAACCTCTCCACATGTATATGTTAATTATGTTGTTGTCATCGAGCCACACGAGCCACTGCAAACGCGTAAACCCCTTCCCATTTCTCTCTTTTCAACTACATCATGCTGGCACAATTTCCAAAATGTGTTACTGCATCCTCTTATATAGACTCATATTCCATATCTTCATTAAATTTGGTCAACATTTCTTATTCAATAAATTAACATTGAGAATAACTCTCCATTAATTTTGGAAAAAGTCCCCAATTAATGTTGAGATAAATATCCCCATTAATAATTTTCTTTCTAATCAATAAATGTGATGAATCCCAATAGTTTTCATCATATTTTGAGAGATTACATGTGATCATTATTTGTAATTTATTATTCACCTCTTCTGCTAAAAAAATAAAGATAATATATATATATATATATATAATAAAAAAATTGGTTGTGTCTTGGGTGGATCAAAAATCACCATTTTCATACCAATGATTTCTATTATATGGGGTTAGGTGTTGGATGTGAGATTTCTCTTAATCACAACTTTCAAAAAAGGAAAAAAACAAAATGCAAGAGATGGTGATTTGTTCATTATGCTTACTTTTATCATGTGTTCACCTTGAGCTTTGTGGAATGAGGAGATGACATTTTTAGGAGTATTTAATTATGATTATATTTTGATATCATGAAATATGATAAAGAATAAAACCTACTTTTTAAGATTTATTTTATTCATTACCCACCTACCTTAAGCCTCAGAGACGTTTGAACCGTAGTGAAAATCTCTCATGATTAATTTTAATTTTTTTCTTTACATGGTGGAGATGTTAGATGTCTTAAAATACTATGGTAAGTGACATGTACTTGAGATATGAGAAAAAAAATATTACATTTATTACCTTGATATATGAGTAAAAAAAATCTACGTGAGGTAAATTGCAAGTGGCATGAACATTAATGATGAATTAAAAAAAAGTGAAAGGAAGGAGAGGCAGTGTTATTTCAAAATAAGAAAAGTAAAATTCATGATTGGATTTATTTCTTTGAAGAGTGAGGTGTTGAATGAATTCTATCATCACATATTTGAAAAAAAAATCCATTGATAAAAATTTGTTTTTTTTCTTTTGAAATTTAAATATTGGTATAATGAAATTACTCTATGAGGTTGTTGAGATTACATGCTTGAGGACAAGAAAGTTATAAGAGTGAGGGAATTGATAGAGTCATATATTTCATGAATATTTTAAGATAAAACAACTTGTTTTTACATATTAATTGATTAATCTTGATGGTATTTAATTGTTTTTTTATTTATGGTAAGATACAATCAATGATAAAAAACGGGCTAAAATGAGATGAATTGATGATGAAAATGTTTCTCATGATGAAGGACAAGAAAATGACCAAGTATAAGGCTTGAAAGTAAATATCTAGGATGAAATGGAGCAAAACCTGCTGGAAATCACTAATTCACATCATGAATGTCATTCATGACATGAACCTCAAAGGAATTCAGGATTTGAAGCAAGGTGTTAAGAAAAAGAAGTAATTTGGATGATTCCATCACGTTTCATAGTGAGACACATATTATTATGCCGTGACACACCCAATAATGATCGAGAGAAGGTTTAGAACATGAATACAAGAAGTGAAAAGTCTGGTCCTCCACATTCCATGTCATAAAATCACTATTCACAATATGAAACCCTTGTATGAGACCCAGAAACGACGTTCTTGATGAAATTAATGCCCAATGATGACTTTTAACACCCCATTATGACCTGGATCCATCATGACCCATTTATGACGCATTTATGGTTCCAAGGGGTTTCATTTAGGCATATAAATAAATGCCTAGGGTGGTTTGGAGAGAAATATGCTAATCTATGGATGTTTTCCCATTACGATGTGTTGTTAGGGTTCTACTACTTTAGTTTTCTTCTTTTAAATTTCTTTTTCTATGTATTACAATCATATTCTAATTTAAGTGTTCCATTTTCTTATTTCAATCCCAATTTATATTTATTTCTTTATCTTCTATATTCTGTTGTGATCTCTTACATTTTTCAATGGCAGGTGACTAACCTGAAGCTTAGCCTTGGGGGAGGTTTAGTTGTGTTCTTAATTATTGCGCTTTAAATTCTTAATGTTTGAATCCTATTTATGGTGAATGGGAGAGAAGTGAACGGGTGCGGCGGTCATCCACCATGGCACGGATCTCTAATTCAAAACTTTTCTTTGATTTACTTCTTTTACCTCCCTTCACTTAGGTAAATTCATCGTACAGTGGGTTGAGGATACATGAAGGGATGAAATGACATACAGTAACTGGGTCTTTTAGGAATTTCACTATCGGTTGAGGTGTTATCCTACATGGCTAATGGAGGATGTGGAGTTTGGTGTGCTAAAGAGGTTTCCTAAGGCATGCTAAAATTTCACTCAATAAATTAAAGAAAAGTTAATAATTTATGAGGTTTCGTAAAATGAATTATCAAATTGAATTTAAACAACAAATAAATAGTGAAATAACTTGTATAACCAAACCCTAGGACCAAAATTTTTCTCCATAGCCTAAATTATATCTGCATTTTCATGTGCATTTAGTTTTTTTATTATGCATTGAATTGTTTTTTTTCAAAACCTCAAAACCATCATTTTCAAAAAATAATAAAAACACAAAAAGAAATAGAATAGGTGAATTAGAATTTACTATTTGACTGACTGCAAAGATTCTCAAGTGAGACGACCTTGGTCAGATTTTGTGCTTCATTAGAACAATAATATTTTCTTTTGTACTGCCCTATGACAGGTGTATCATCCACCAAATGCCAATTAGAAAAAATTCTATTGGGCCACACACTAAGTGTTAATGATGATCTAGATTAAATTTTATTTGAATTTCATTACTTGAATAAATACTATTCTCAAGACCAAGGAATAATTTTATTCAAGTTTTATTGATTTCTAATATTTATAAGGTAATAAATAATTTATTATGCAAATATTTGATAAATATTTAATTTTTAGATTCTCAACACAATATTTATTTTATTTATCAGTGAATAAAATATTTAATTAAATATTTATTCATGTATTCAATAAATGTCTAGAAATTGGAGTAGATCAAGATCGTGTCTGGTGATGAATATTTATTTACAAGTTGTTAAATAGTATTTATCATTGCACAAGTTAGTGCACATTATAAAATAATAATAATAATATTATTATTATTATATGAAATGAGGATTTTTAATGATTATTATATTATTTAAGGGTCGATAAACAATTAAATAATATTTTAACCTTAAATTTAGCTCTATAAATAGATGGTTATGTCTATTTTGTAGGGTTAATCAGAAATTGAGAATTCTGAATAATTGTGCACAACAGACTTCTCTCTCAAATTTTCCTCATCTCCTCCTCTCAAGAACAAGAAGAATTCCTTCAACCTCGAAGGATCTTAGAGAAATCAAGACAAAAAAAACACAAGATGTTTGGTTTGTCATGCTTTCACTTGGAAATCAATAGATGTTGTTTAGAGATCAAATGAGCATATGTGGATCACCACTATAGGGATTCTACACTTGGATCATTACAGCGTAATAAAGGTAATCCGAGAAAGTTTCTTTTAGAAGATCAGTAGTGTCATCAAAGAAAATATATGAGGTAATTTATTTATTTATATAAAAATAAATTAATTATAAATTTAACATGAAATATCCTCTATTGGGGTTTCAGGAAACTCTAAGTTGAATTAATTTTTGATTTATTACCCACCAAAAATGTTTCCACTGTGCCTAGAACCTTTAGGTACAACAAGAGGTCTGATATGATCATCGACAATGAAGAAAGAATTCAGTGAAAGGTAATTCATTATTTAAATAAATTAATTATAAATTATATATAAAATGATATTGTCTTCTTGGTTCTGGGTTTCTGTCAATTAATCCTTGTTTTAATTTTGTTGGACATGACATTCTTCGTCATATATGTAACGACCCAATATTTTTCAATGAAAATTAATTTCTTAGAAACATTTCATAATCACATGAAATCACAACATAATTAACTACTAAGTGTTATGTGACCCTTAAAACATAAGTTTGTCACTTTTTGTGATGTAAATTTCAAAAATCTGACATACATTATTGCGATGAGTAAGTTATTTGGAGTCCAATAAGAAAAACTTAATTTTTGGTGAATAGTAACCTATCATTATGAATAATAACATACCCTTATGAATAGTAATATACCCTAATGAATTTTAACCTTACCTATGATAGTATATAAATAATATTCAAGTGAAATTATGATATACATATGCTTTGGAATAAGTAAAACAATGTTTTAAAACGGTTGTTTTTAGAATAAATTATGATTTTAATTAAATATTAAATTAATCATATTTATAAAATTAGTTTTGAAAAATGGAATTCATTTTTGGATTCTACACGTCGAAAAATGGTTGGGGTGAATTTTTGGGATTTTTCTGAAATACTTAAATTTTTTATGAATAGTGAAATACGGTAAAATGTCGTATATCAGTTAAATACACTATTATTGACATCACAAGTGATGTATGACCACTTGGTTAGAAGTCACATGATAAGATTACTATTCTTGGTCAAGGATGACTCACTATTCCTTGTCTTGTGGGGAAATAATAAATTAATGAATTTTATATTAAGAAATCCCCTCTCTCCTCCACTATAAAACCCCCCTCTCACTCCCCCTTCTCTTCACTCCCCTCAAGAATTGTGCCTTCTCCAAATTCTGTCCAAATATCCTCCCAACCTCCTCTCCCACGTCCATAAATCCTTGGTCTCATAAAAAGACCAAAACCTCTCCCTTAAAGAGGCTCTCAAAGAAGTTTGGTTCAAGAGGTAAATTCCTCTTTTCAATTCTTTGTCTTTCCTTTCAAGTTCATTTGTTTTATTTTTCTATTACCTCTCCTTACACAAATTTTATGATGACTCCAGTACCTTATATATACTGGAATGTTGTCATGATAATGTAATAAGTTATCATCATCTCTCCCTTTTACCTTCTTTTATACTAGTAGCAAGAACACCATCCGAGATGTGTGAATTTACCACATTCAAGGACGATGGGCTTTCGATTTCTATTATCATTCTAAATTATGGTCATGAAACCATTATTTTTATGGTTGAAACATATTATTATATATGTAATATACCCTATTTAAGGTTATGTAACCCCTTTGTACAAATGGTATTATGTTATAAAGAAAAATGAGTTCGTTGTAATCAAAACCCACAAATTAACCGAAACAGTTATCATTAAAGTTTGATATAATAATTCATCCTCATGCCATGTAACAAAGTTATATAAATGAACAATAAAACCTATAGATGATCATAAATATGAAAACTCAATTCTGGAGATTTACATCCATTCCACATGAACTCCATTAACTAAGAACAAGTTAACCGATTATGAAGATAAAGAAAAAGAACACTCCAAAATGAAAAATTCTATATAATAACTTATCAATAAGGGAATAAATGAAATAAATATAATTATTATAAACTAAATACATGTATAAAAGGTTCTGAATTAGATTATTAATAATTATAATTTCATATTCTAGGATCTTAAGTTCAAGAGTGGAACACGTATGGATTTAAGGTAAGGGTTTTTCTACCAGAACTTCCATTTCCATTCAGGTTATTTTCATTGTCTAATTACCTCAATGAAATTATTATGTATTATTATATACTCATAATAAATTATTTTTGAGTGTTCTATATATGTACACCAACTGTAATTCTTCTTTATTTTTTTTATAGTTTCATGTTTTAAAAGGAGCTTTCAAAATTATTTCCGAAACACAAGCCCGATTCAAGGGAATATCTCAACTTCTTACGTATTTTCAAGGGAAATATATAATAAGTTTTTGGAAAACATTATATTTATAAAATCACTCATTTTATTATGAAAACAATAACTTACTTCACTTATGGTTTTATACAAATATTTTTCCAAAAGAACTCTTCTTTTCAAAGTAAAAGAGTATTTATTTCAAGAATTACTTGAAGATTTTATAAGAGTATCTTCCTCTATTTCAACACTCTTGCTGATTATTATGTATTATTGAGATTAATACTTCATGGTATCATCTACCATATTCAATTTAATGGTTTATTATTATTTTGTATGTGTATGTGCTATCTTTAAAACATTCACCAATTTACCCTGAATGGTTAGTGTTTATGCTTAATGTTCGGGGAAAGTTATTTTCATTTCATATATTAATTTAAATATTAATGTACATGTTGTTTATGTTTATCCCCATTCATATTAGGAATGCATTGGACATAGTAAGTGTCGGGTGGGGCCCGGTATATCCCCTCGGTGAATCGGTAGGTCTCATGAGACAAACTACGGTCATGGCACAAGGCCTTGGCAAAATGATTATTTACGGTCTTGGCACGTGGCCTCGATGGTATGGATATGTTGTCCCGCATTATGCATTCCATCATTGTGAATATAGTATTGATGGTTCATGTGGTTATTATACTAGTAGAATACCCATGATTATGTTATGTTATGATAATATTTACTAAGCTCATATTTCTACCATATTATTTTTAAGTTTATTTTTAAAGGCATGTGTTTTCAATTATTCACTGTGTATAATTTTTATGTTATATTTTTTTTTATTTCTTACCCTTACCAAGAGTTTGATCTCACCCCCTTTCTTATGTTTCATTTCCATAGGGAAAGAAGAATTTTATTATGAATGACATTCTGAAATAACCTAGGAGTTATGGAAGTTGTCTAAGGAGTTTATATGTTGTTTTTTCATGTCAAGTTGTAATGATGAACTTATGTATGTATCTTGTTTCCAATAATACTAAACTAATCAGTCTTTTGGGATTCTTATTCCTTGTTTGTATGCCAATGTAATCAATAAGGCACGGGCTCCGGGAAATTGGGGTCGGGTCCTTATAGTTGGTATCAGAGGAAGTTTAGTAGAAAACTTGGAAACTAGATTTAGAAAATGTAGATTAGGGAAAATTTCCTAAGATAGTCTTTGAGGATAAACATACAAGAACATACGGGTATTTTGGTAAGGAATAGATTATGTGGATCTTTCAAGGAATACATCCCTATCTGGATATGAGCAGGTAGAGGTGGCTCTGGCACAGATGTACCTAAAAGTGAAATCTCCGACAAGGAGTTTCAGGTTTGACACGAGGTATCCTGGTACATGACAACAGGCCTTTCTTCACTCTTGGTTACGACACTCCCAGGGGATTTGATTAGGATAATTCAAATTTTCTTTACAAGCCATTATGAAGGGTTTAAATGTAAAATTTCCCTCAAAGAAACCATTCTTGTGATTATGGGATTAGTCATGCATAGAATTTCAATTTTTGATAAGTATTTTGTTAAGTAAGATTATACATTATGATTCATAACCTAATCTAGTGTATGACATTATCTAGAGATGGCTCCTAGTGGAAGGAATGGAAACTGCACGAACGCACATGTCCCCTATAGGGATTTCCCTCCAATGTAAGATAATTATGTAGGCTCTGGGGCTGTGATGGGTGCTGAGCAACTTATGACTATATTGGTACAACTTACTCAGGTTATGAATAATAACCTTACCTGCATGGAGCATCCGGATCCACCACTTGGAGGAGATATGTTAGATCACTTTATGCGACAACAACCTACATCATTCAGTGGGACTACAAACCCATTTTTAGCAGAGCAGTGGATATGTTCCCTTGAGAAGATATTTCTTTCTTTGGGATATAATTAAAGAGAGAAGGTTATCATGGCAGTTTATCGTCTAATGGGAGATGCAGATCAGTGGTGGTTATTAATCCAAAACACAAAGGAGGAAGAATAAATAGAAGAGATGGAATGGAGGGATTTTAATGAAATCTTCTTAGAATAATATTTCCCTTGTGAACAGCGAGCAGATATGGAGAGTCAATTCTTGAATTTGAGGAAGAAGGAGGATGAAAATGTTTCCAAGTATGAATCCAACTTTACAAGGCTGGAAAGGCATGTTTTAGACTACATACTTAATCCAAGGAGTAAAATTGATCGATTCTTTGATGGTTTAAAACCACTCCTCTAAAGGGATCTAGTATCCCAAAGTTTCTTATCATATGAAGATATAGTCTCAAGTGTTATCAAGACAGAAAATGAATTCTCTAAGTCTTATGAATTTAAGGGAAATTAAGAGAAGAATAAGAATACTAAAAACTCTGGGAAAGTAAATAAGGAAATGGGGAAGAATGGAAGAGTTGAATTTCCATCATGCAGTAATTGTGGGAAGAAACACCCTGGCACTTTCCTGAAGGGAATGTGAGTCTGTTAAAAGTGTGGAGAAAAAGGCCACCTATCTCGAGATTATAAGGGGAATAAAGAAGCTACCAATGTTTTGTACTACAATTACAGGGAGATGGGACATTATGCACATGAATGTCCTAAGCATCAGGGAAATTTTCCCTAAAGAAGGCCAAGGAAGCAAGGCTAATCTTATGCAGTCACAACTGCGGAGGTTGAAGTTCCTAATGAAGTGGTGGCAGATACATTGATTATTTCATCCAACTTAGACAATACTTTATTTGATTCTAGATCATCGCATTCATTTATATCTTCCCAGTTTTCCAAGAAAATTAGATATATCCAATTTGATTTAATAAAGGAGTTATCAGTCAAAACCCTTGGTAGATGTATCATTGCAATAAAGGTGTGTCGATTAGTCCCCCTCATGACACATAAACGTTCTTTAGTTGCTAACCTTATCATCATACCAATGGTTGACTATGATATAATTCTTGGTATGAATTGGATATCAAATTATTATGTGAAGATCTACTTCAAGAAGAAGTAAGTTGAAATTTTTGAGAATGGTGTAGAATCCCTTATTTTTAGAGCTGAAACCTTGCCATTTGATTCTCATCTAGCTCCACCCCTAGTAGCTCTAATGAATTCAATTATTGGGGAGGAAGTTAATGATATAAATGGGGGTGAGGAGAAAAATATACTGATATAGGACGTACCTATTGTGTAAGAATATTTTATGTCTTTCCAGAGGATTTACTTGGACATCCTCCAGAGCGGGAAATTGAGTTTTCCATTGACTTAATTCCTAGTTCAAGGCCTATATCAAAAACCCCTTATAGAATGGCCACTATGGAGTTAGTGGAATTAAATAAACAACTAGAGGAATTGATTGATAGAGTATTTATTCAACCTATTGTTTCTCCATGGAGATCCCATGTTCTTTTTATTAAGAATAAAGATCGGTCTATGAGGTTGTGCATTGACTACAGGGAGATAAATGCTATTACAATAAAGAATAAGTATCATCTACCATGAATTGATGATTTATTTGATCAAATTTATGGAGAAAAATATTTTTCTAAGATTGATTTTCGATCTGGGTATCATCAGTTGCTTGTGAGGAATAAAGACATTCCAAAAATAGCATTTCGAACCAGGTACGGGCATTATGAGTTCACAGTAATGCCTTTTGAACTAACTAATGCACCATCTGTCTTCGTGGATATAATGAACAGAGTTTTCAAGTATTATCTTGATGAATTTATAGTGGTGTTTTTTGATGATATCCCGGTATACTTTAAAATCCATAAAGATCATGAAAATCACTTGCGCACTATTCTGAAGACACTTAGAAGAAATAAATTATATGGGAAGTTTAACAAGTGTGATTTTTGGATCCAATAAGTTTCCTTTCTGAGACACATTGTCTCTAAGGATGGAATATCTATAGATCCTGCGAAGATAAAGGTTGTGAAATAATGGCCTACTCCAATGAATGTAATTGAGGTACGTAGTTTTATTGGTTTAGCAGGTTATTATCGGCGTTTTGTTCAGAACTTCGCTGGTTTAGCCAACCCAATGACCAAGTTCACAAAAAAGGGGTTAAGTTCATATGGAAAAAGTAATGTGAAGAATGTTTTGAAGAATTTAAGAGGAGGTTAGTGAATGTGCTGATCCTAACCCTACCATTGGGGAATGATGGGTTTGTTATCTATAGTGATTCATCAAAGAAAGGACTTGGTTGTGTCCTTATGCAGAATGATCAAGTGATTGCCTATGCATCTAGGCAGCTAAAAATTCATGAAAAAACTATCCAACTCATTATCTTGAGTTAGCAGCGGTAATCATTTCTTTGAATATTTGGAGACATTACCTTTATAGAGAAAAATGTGAGATATATATAGATCATAAGAGTTTGAAATATATATTCTAAAAAAAGAACTCAACATGAGACAAAGGAGATGAGTTGAGCTACTCAAATACTATGATTTCACAATACACTACCACCTAGGGAAAGCAAATAAGGTAACAGATGCTTTGAGTAGAAAGGACCATGGAATTCTGAACAAGATGAGAGTTGAAAGTGATCCTATGTTTATGGATCTAGTAAAGATGGGTATGGGAATTATCAAGGAAGATAACACATCACTAATTTTTCAAATGGTTGCAGAACCTTCTTTACTGGAAAGGATAGAAAGTTATCAGGCTAATTTGAGGAGTTTCAAAAGAAAATTAAAGCTATAAATGATGGAGAGTTGACTGAATTCATATATGAAGGTGGCATTTTGAAATTCAGGAATAGGCTTTGTGTTCCCACTATTTCTGAGCTAAAGAGGGAAATATTGGATGATGCTCATAGCTCTAATTTTTCTATACACCATGGTAGCACAAAGATGTATCGAGATCTCTAAGAAAAATTTTGGTGGGACAATATGAAAAGGGAGATTGTTGAATATACATCAAAGTGCCCGATATGTCAACAAGTGAAGGCTGAGAGGCAAAAGTCTAAGGGGATGATGCAACCACTACCCATACCAACATGGAAGTGGGAGAACATTACCACGGATTTTGTCACTGGACTTCCAAGGACATCCAGAGGAAATAATGCTATATGGGTCACTGTGGATCGTCTTACAAAGATAGCTCACTTTATCGTGATTCGAGAGGACTTCTCATTGGATCAATTTGCATGGATTTACATCAAAGAAGTGGTAAGGCTGCATGGAGTACCACTATCTATTGTATCTGACTGTGATCCTATATTCACCTAGAAGTTTTGGAAAAGTCTCCAACATGCTCTAAGCACTGAACTGAACTTCAGTACGGGCTGTCATCCTCAAATTGATGGGCAATCTAAGCAGACTATTCAGACACTGGAAGACATGTTGAGAGAATGTTCTATGGAATTCAAAAGAGGATGGGACCAACATCTTCTACTGGTTAAATTCTCCTATAACAACATTTTCCATTCAAGCATACAAATGGCACCATATGAAGCCCTTTATGGGAAAAGGTGCAGAACATTGGCGTGTTGGGATGAAGTTGGTGAGCGTAAGCTACTAGGACCTTAAATGGTTGAAGAAATGGTGGAGAAGGTGAAAACCATTCAGTGGCATATCAAGGCAGCTCAAAGTTGACAGAAGAGTTATGTGGATAACCATTTACGAGTCCTTGAATTCAAAGTTGGAGACATGGTATTTTTACACATATCTCTATGGAATAATTTCATGAGTTTTGGGAAGAAAGGAAAGTTAAGTCCTAGGTATATCGGCTCCTTCGAGATCCTTGATCGAGTCGGAGTTGTGGCCTATCGACTGGAACTTCCACCTACTATGTTGAAAATGCATGATGTCTTTCATGTATCCCTCTTAAGGAAGTTCATACCAGACCCTTCACATGCACTCTCTTTAGAGGTGGTATAGTTGGAGGATGATCTTTCCTATCAGGAGCAACGAGTGAAAATATTGGATCGTAGAGACAAAGTTCTATGAAACAAGACCACTCATCTGGTCAAGGTACTATGGTGAAACCATAAGTACGAAGAGGAAACATGGGAACTGGAGGAAGCAATGAAGGAAAAGCACCCCACCTATTTTTGTCTTAGTTGTAAAATGAAATTTTGAGGGTGAAATTTCTAAAGGGGGGAAGAATGTAATGACCCAATATTTTTCAATGGAAATTCCTTTCTTATAAATATTTCATAATCACATGAAATTGCAACATAATTAACTAATAAGTGCCATGTGACCCTTAAACATAATCTTATCACTTATGTGCTGTGAATTTCAAAAATCTGACATACACGGTTGCGATCAGTAAGTTATTTGAAGTCCAATAAGAAAAAATTAATTTTTGGTGAATAGTAACCTACCCTTATGAATAGTAACATAACCTTATGAATAGTAATATACCCTAATGAATAGTAACCTTACCTATGATAGTATATAAATAATATTCAAGTGAAAGTATGATATACATATGCTTTGGAATAAGTAAAAGAATGTTTTAAAACAGTTGTTTTTAGAATAAATTAGGATTTTAATTAAATATTAAATTAATAATATTTAGAGAATTATTTTTAAAAAATGGGCTTCATTTTTGGATTCTACACGTCAAAAAATGGTTGGGGTGAATTTTTAGGATTTTTCTGAAATACTTGAATTTTTTATGAATAGTGAAATACGGTAAAATACGTATATCAGTTAAATACACTATTCATGACATCACAAGTGATATAAGCCTACTTGGTTCAAACTCACATGATAAAATTACTATTCTTGGTCAATTATGACTCACTATTCCTTGTCTTGTGGGGAAATAATAAATTAATGAATTTTATATTAAGAAATCCGGTCTCTCATCCACTATAAAACCCCCTCTCAATCCCCCTTCTCTTCACTCCACTCAAGCCTTGTTCCTTCTAAAAATTATGTCAAAATATCCTCCCAAACTTCTCTACCATGTCCAGAAATCCTTGGTCTCATATAATGACTAAAACCTCTCCCTTAAATAGGCTCTCAATGAAGTTTGGTTCAAGAGGTAAATTCCTCTTTTCAATTCTTTGTCTTTCCTTTCAAGTTCATTTGTTTTATTTTTATATTACCTATCCTTATCCAAATTTTGTGATGAATCTATTAACTTATATGTACTATAATTCTATCATGATAGTTTAATAATTTATCATCATCTCTCCCTTTTACCTTCTTTTATACTAGTAGCAAGAACACCATCCGAGATGTGTCAATTTACCACATTCAAGGACGATGGGATTTTGATTTTAATTATCATTATCAATTCTGGTAATGAAAACATTATTGTTATGGTTTAACCATATTATTATATATGTAATATACCCTATTTAAGGTTCTGTAACCCCTTTGTACAAATGGTATTATGTTATAAAGAAAAATGAGTTCGTTGTAATCAAAACCCACAAATTAACCGAAACAGTTATCGTTAAAGTTCGATATAATAATTCATCCCCATGCCATGTAAAAAAGTTATATAAATGACCACTAACACCTATGTATGATCATAAATATGAAAACTCAATTCTATATATTTACATCCCTTCTACATGAACTCCATTAACTAAGAACAAGTGAACCGATTATGAAGATAAAGAAAAAGAACACTCTAAAACGAAAAATTCTATATAATAACTTATCAATAAGGGAATAAATGAACTAAATAAAATTATTATAAAATAAATACATTTCTAAAATGTTCTAAATTATATTATTAATAATTATAATTTCATATTCCAGGAGCTTAAGTTCAAGAGTGAAACACGTATGGATTTAAGGTAAGGGTTTTTTCACCCGAACTTCCATTTCCATTCGGGTTATTTTCATTGTCTAATTACATCAATGAAATTCTTATGTATTATTATATACTCATCATAAATTCTGTGTGAGTGTTCTATATATGCACACCAACCAGAATCCTTTTTTATTTTATGTATAGTTACATGTTTTAAAAGGAGCTTTCAAAATTGTTTCCGAAACACAAGCCCGGTTCAAGGGAATATCTCAACTTCTTACCTATTTTCAAGGGAAATCTCTAATCTGTTTTGGAAACCATTATATTTATAAAATCACTAATTTTATTATTAAAATAATATCTTACTTCACTACTAGTTTTATACAAATATTTTTCCAAAAGAACTCTTCTTTTCAAAGTAAAAGAGTATTTATTTCAAGAATTACTCGAATATTTTATAAGAGTATATTCCTCTATTTCAACACTCTTACTGATTCTTATGTATTATTTGGATTAATAATTCATGGTATCATCTAAAATATTAAATTTAATGGTTTATGATTATTTTGGCTGTGGATGTGCTATCTTTAAATCATTCACCAATTTACCCCGAATGGTTAGTGTTTATGCTTAATGTTCGGGGAAAGTTATTTGCATTTCATATATTAATTTCAATATGAATGTACATGTTGTTTATGTTTATCCCCATTCATATCAGGAATTCATTGGACATATTAAGTGTTGGGTGGGGCCTGCTATATCCCCTCGGTGCATCGGTAGGTCTCATGAGACAAATTACGGTCTTGGCACAAGGCCTTGACAAAATGATTATTTATGGTCTTGGCACGAGGCCTTGACGGTTTGGATATGTTGTCCCGCATTATGCATTCCCTCATTATGAATATATTATTAATGATTCATGTGGTTATTCGACTAGTATAATACCCATGATTATGTTATGTTTTGGCAATATTTACTAAGCTCATATTTCTGCCATATTATGTTCACGTTTATTTTTAAAGGCATGTGTTTTCAATTATTCACCATGTCTAATGTTTATGTTATCATCCGCTGTATTGCTTACCCTTGATGAGTGTTTGAGCTTACTCCCTTTCTTATGTTTCATTTCCATAGGGCAAGAAGAATTTTATTATGAATGATATGCTGAAATAACCTATGAGTTATGGAAGTTTTCTAAGGAGTTTCTATGTTGTTTTCTCATGTCAAGTTGTAATGATGAACTTATTTATGTATCTTGTTTCCAATAATACTAAACTACTTGGTATTTTGGGATTCTTATTCTTTATTTTTATGCCAATGTAATCAATAAGGCACCGGCTCCGGGCAATTGGGGTCAGGTCCTTATAATATACATCAAAGATTATTCATTGATTATGATATAAATGTCAAGTTGGCAATGCCCAATAGGCACTTCCACTGCATTTGGAACCATAAATAACATCCACTTCAATGGATAATATATAATTAATTACATGATAATTCATAAGTACATGATAAAAAATTATTTTCCCTTGATATTAGTGCCATGGGAGAAATAATTGAAAAATAAAGATATTCTTCAACATAATGTCAAAAGCCACTATTTTCATACAATCATTCATGGATGCACTAATATTAATAAAATTCATTTCACTCGTTAAATATTTATTATCATCAAATAACACTAGTACAAATATGACTTTTAGCGGCCGCCAAAAGCTGTCGCTAAAGGTCTATAGCGGCCGCCTAGTGTCCGCCAAACGGCAGCCGGTTTTGGTCCGTCGCTGGTGCTATCAGCGACCGCCATTTGGCGGCCGCTGAAGGCCAGCAGGTATGACCAACAGCGGCCGCCATTTGGCGGCCCCTGTAGGGCTGACCAACAGCGGCCGTCGTTTGGCGGCCGCTCTAGCTGAGACGAACACAGGCTACAGCGGCCGCCAAATGGCGGCCACTGTTGGTCATGCCTATAGCGGCCGCCAAATGGCGGCCGCTATAGCTTTTAATTTTTTTTAAAAAAAATATAAAAAATACTATGAATACCACATAAATCCCATCATCATCTTCCATTCTCCACAACCCTCATCAAATATAACTACATATCAAAATTTAATAATAAAATTAGTACCAAATAAAGCCTATAAACATATAATTGAAACAAATTAACATATTTCAGTTCAAACTTACTATAACAGATCGAAAGTATACGATTTTCAAAATATATTCATAATTTTGATTATCGTTTTAAAAATATAAAATCGTTAATTCTATGGTTCTAATTACAGTGTTCCCCCTTTGATTTCAGGTCAATCCGATGTCGTACGCTCTGAATTTGACAGTTTGAGGCCCGTTTTGGCTGCTTATGACACCAGAAGTGCGTTCTCGGTCACCGCGGGCACACGGCACCTCCGATTGGCGTGTCGTCTGCCTGAAAACTTCATAATTCACTCACCTGTTGTTGTCGTCCAATTTCAGGCTAATCCGACGTCGTTCGGCCGGTTTGGACCACCCCACGTGCCTTTCGGAAGCGCGTCAAACACTTAAAAAGCGCATATTGAGCCGTTACGTGCAAAACGCACGTCCGATTGACGTTTTGTCTCCTCGTACACATCAAGAATAATAATTACAGTGTTCCCCTCTGATTTCAGGTCAATCCGATGTCGTACGCTCTGAATTTGACAGTTTGAGGCCCGTTTTGGCCGTTTATGGCACCAGAAGTGCGTTCTCGGTCAGGGCGGGCACACGGCACCTCCGATTGGTGTGACGTATGCCCGACCACTTCACAATTCACTCACCCGTTGTTTTCGGCCGATTTCATGCCAATCCGACGTCATTCGGCCGGTTTGGACCACCCCACGCGCGTTTCGGAAGCGCGCCCAACACTTAAAAAACGCATATTGAGCCGTTGCGCGCAAACCGCACGTTCGATTGACATGCCGTCTCCTCTTACACATCAAGAATAATAACTACGATGTTACCCCTCTGATTTCAGGTCAATCCGATGTCGTACACTCTGAATTTGACAGTTTGAGGCCCGTTTTGGCGGTTTATGGCACCAAAAATGCGTTCTCTGTCACCGTGGGAACACGCCACCACCGATTGGCGTGCTGTCTGCCCAACCACTTCAAAATTCACTCACCCATTGTTTTCGTCCAATTTCAGGCCAATTCGACGCCGTTCAGCCGGTTTGGACCACCCCACGCGCGTTTCGGAAGCGCGCCCAACACTTAAAAAGCGCATATTGAGCCGTTGCGCGCAAACTGCACGTACGATTGATGTTCTGTCTCCTCTTACACGTCAAGAATAATAATTAAAGTGTCCCCCCTATGATTTCAGGTCAATCCGATGTCGTACGCTCTGAATTTGACAGTTTGAGTCCCGTTTTGGCCGTTTATGGCACTAGAAGTGCGTTCTCGGTCACCGCGGGCACACAGCACCTCCGATTGGCATGCCGTCTGCCTGACCACTTCACAACTCACTCACCTGTTGTTTTCATCTGATTTCAGGCCAATCCGACGTCGTTTGGCCGGTTTGGACTACCCCATGCGCGTTTCGGAAGGGCGCTCAACACTTAAAAAGCGCATATTGAGCCGTTGCGCGCAAACCGCACGTACGATTGATGTGTCGTCTCCTCGTACACATCAAGAATAATAATTACAGTGTTCCCCCTATGATTTCAGGTCAATCTGATGTCGTACGCTCTGAATTTGACAGTTTGAGGCCCGTTTTGGCCGTTTATGGCACCAGAAGTGCGTTCTCGGTCACCGCGGGCACACGGCACCTCTGATTGGCATGCCGTCTGCCCAACCAATTCATAATTCACTCACCCGTTGTTTTCATCCGATTTCAGGCCAATCCGACATCGTTTGAACGGTTTGGACCACCCCACGCGCCTTTCGGAAGCGCGTTCAACACTTAAAAAACGCAATATTGAGCCGTTGCGCACAAAACGCACGTCTGATTGATGTGTTGTCTGCACATACATGTCAAGAATAATAATTAGAATGTTTCACGGTGGTTTCAGGTCAATCTGAGGTCGTCTGCTATGAATTTTACCGTTTGACGCCCGTTTTGGCCGTTTATGACACCAGAACTGCGTTCTCGATCACCGCGGGCCCACGACACGTCCGATTGACGTGTCGTCTGCTAGACCACTTTGCAATTCACTCACCCGTATTTTTCGTCTGATTTTAGGCCATTCTGACTTCGTTCGCCCTGTTTGGACCCCCCCACGCGTGTTTACGAAGCGCGCACATCACTTAAAACACGCATATTGAGTCGTACCGCGCAAACCGCACATCCGATTGACGTTCCGTCTATGAATACACATAAAAAATAATAATTAGAATGTTTCAAGGTGGTTTCAGGTCAATCCAAGGTCGTCCGCTATGAATTTGACCGTTTCACGCCCGTTTTGGCCGTTTATGACACCAGAACTGCGTTCTCGGTCACCGCGGGCACACAGCACGTCCGATTGATGTGCTGTCTACTCAACCACTTCACAAATCACTCACCCGTATTTGGTGTCTGATTTCAGGCCATTCCGACTTTGTTCGGCCCGTTTGGACCCCCCTCACGCGCGTTTATGAAGCGCACACATCACTTAAAACACGCATATTGAGTCGTACCGCACAAACCGCACATCCGATTGACCTGCCGTCTATGCGTACACGTCACGAATAAAAATTAAAATGTTGCACGGTGGTTTCAGGTCAATCCGAGGTTGTCCGCTATGAATTTGACCGTTTGACGCCCGTTTTGGCCGTTTCTGACACCAGAACTGCGTTCTCGGTCACCGCGGGCACACGGCACGTCTGATTGATGTTCCGTCTACTAGACCACTTCACAAATCACTCAACCATATTTTTTGTGTGATTTCAGGCCATTCCGGCTTCGTTCAGCCCATTTGGACCCCCCTCACGCGCGTTTATGAAGCGCACGCATCACTTAAAATACGCATATTGAGTCGTACCGCGCAAACCGCACGTCCGATTGACGTGTTGTCTTTGTGTACACATCACGAATAATAATTAGAATGTTGCATGGTGGTTTCAGGTCAATCTGAGGTCGTCCGCTATGAATTTGACCGTTTGACGCCCGTTTTGGCCGTTTATGACACCAGAACTGAGTTCTCGGTCATCGTGGGCACACGGCACGTCCGATTGACGTGATGTCTGCTCGACCACTTCAAAAATCACTCACCCATATTTTTCTTCTGATTTCAGGCCATTATGACTTTGTTCGGCCTGTTTGGACCCCCCTCACTTGCGTTTATGAAGCGCGCGCATCACTTAAAACATGCATATTGAGCCGTACCGCGCAAACCACACTTCGGATTGACGTTCTGTCTGCGTGTACACGTCACGAATAATAATTAGAATTTTTCACGATGGTTTCAGGTCAATCTGATGTCGTCCGCTATGAATTTGACCGTTTGACGTCTGTTTTGGCCGTTTATGACACCAAAACTGCATTCTCGGTCATCGCAGGCACACGGCACGTCCGATTGACGTGCCGTCTGCTTGACCACTTCACAAATCACTCACCTGTATTTTTCGTCTGATTTCAGGCCATTACGACTTCATTCGGCCCGTTTGGACCCCCCCCCCCCCCCCCCCCCACGCGCGTTTATGAAGCGCGCGCATCACTTAAAACACGCATATTGAGCCGTACCGCGCAAACCGCACATCCGATTGATGTGACGTCTGTGCATACACGTCACAAATAATAATTAGAATGTTTCACGGTGGTTTCAGGTCAATATGAGGTCGTCCTCTATGAATTTGACCGTTTGACGCCCGTTTTGGCCATTTATGACACCAGAACTGCGTTCTCGGTCACCGCGGGCACACGGCACGTCCGATTGACGTACCGTCTGCTCGAGCACTTCAAAAATCACTCACCTGTATTTTTCGTCTGATTTCAGGCTATTCCGACTTTTTTCGGCCCGTTTGGACCCCCCTCACGCACGTTTATGAAGCGCACGCATCACTTAAAACACGCATATTGAGCCGTACCTCGCAAACCACACGTTCTATTGATGTTCCGTCTATGCGTACAAATCACAAATAATAGTTAGAATGTTTAACGGTGGTTTCAGGTCAATATGAGTTCTTCCACTAGGAATTTGACCGTTTGACGCCCGTTTTAGCCGTTTATGACACCAGAACTGCGTTCTCGGTCATCGCGGGCACACGGCACGTCCGATTGATGTGCCGTCTGCTCAACCACTTTACAAATCACTCACCCATATTTTTCATCTGATTTCAGGCCATTCCGACTTCGTTCGGCCCATATGGACCCCCCCACGCGCGTTTATGAAGCGCGTACATCACTTAAAACACGCATATTGAGCCGTACCGCGCAAACCGCACATCCGATTGACGTGTTGTCTATGCGTACACGTCACGAATAATAATTAGAATGTTTCATGGTGGTTTCATGTCAATCCGAGGTCGTCCACTATGAATTTGACCGTTTGACGCCCGTTTTGGCCATTTATGACACCAGAACTGCGTTCTCGGTCACCGCGGGCACACGACACGTCCGATTGACGTGTCGTCTGCTCGACCACTTCACAAATAACTCACCTGTATTTTTTGTCTGATTTCAGGTCATTCTGACTTCGTTCGGCCTGTTTGGACCCCCCTCACGCGCGTTTATGAAGCGTGCATCACTTAAAACACGCATATTGATCCGTACCGCGCAAACCGCACATCCGATTGACGTTACGTCTGCGCGTACACATCACGAATAATAATTAGAATGTTTCACAATGGTTTCAGGTCAATCCGAGGTTTTCCGCTATTAATTTGACCATTTGACGCCCGTTTTGGCCGTTTATGACACCAGAACTGCGTTCTTGGTCACCGCGGGCACACGGCACGTTCGATTGACGTTCTGTCTGCTCGACCACTTCACAAATCACTCACTTGTATTTTTCGTCTAATTTCAGGCCATTACAACTTCGTTCGGTCCATTTGGACCCCCCTCACGCGCGTTTTTGAAGCGCGCGCATCACTTAAAACACGCATATTGAGTCGTACCGCGCAAACCGCACGTCTGATTGACATGTCGTCTGATTGTACATGTCTTCTGAGGTCGTCCGCTATGAATTTGACCGTTTGATGCCCGTTTTGGCCATTTATGACACCAGAACTGCGTTCTCGGTCACCGCGGGCACACGGCACGTCCGATTGATGTTCCGTCTGCTCGACCACTTCAAAAATCAATCACCTGTATTTTTCGTCTGATTTCAAGCCATTCTGACTTCGTTCGGGCCATTTGGACCCCCCTCACGCGCGTTTGTGAAGCGCGCACATCACTTAAAACACACATATTGAGTCGTACCGTGCAAACCGCACGTCCGATTGACGTGTCGTCTGTGCGTACACGTCACGAATAATAATTAGAATGTTTCACGGTGGTTTCAGGTCAATATGAGGTCATCCGCTATGAATTTGACCGTTTGACGCCCGTTTTGGCCGTTTATGACACCAGAACTGCGTTCTCGGTCACCGCGGGCACACAGCACGTCCGATTGACATGATGTCTGCTCGAGCAATTCAAAAATCACTCACCCGTATTTGTCGTCTGATTTCAGGCCATTCTGACTTCGTTCGGCCCGTTTGGACCCCCCACGCGCATTTATGAAGCGCGCGCATCACTTAAAACACGCATATTGAGCCGTACTGCGCAAACTGAATGACTGATTGACGTGCCGTCTGCTCGTACACATAAAAAATAATAATTAGAATGTTTCACGGTGGTTTCAGGTCAATCCAAGGTCGTCCTCTATGAATTTGACCATTTGAAGCCCGTTTTTTCCGTTTATGACACCAGAACTGCGTTCTCGGTCACCGCGGGCACACGACACGTCCGATTGACGTGTCGTCTACTCGAAAACTTCACAAATCACTCACCCGTATTTTTCGTCTGATTTCAGGCCATTCTGACTTCGTTCGGCCCATTTGGACCCCCCTCACGCGCGTTTATGAAGCGCGCACATCACTTAAAACACACATATTGAGTCGTACCTCGCAAACCGCACGTCCGATCGACGTGCCGTCTGCGCGTACACGTCATGAATAATAATTAGAATGTTTCACGGTATTTTTAGGTCATAAATACTAAAACAAACTAATCTAGGTAAAAAATGAAAATTATTTTCACCAAGGATATAAAAACTTCTAGAGAATTCATCAACACAAATGAAATTACCTCATGCATGGGGTTCATTCTCATCTGGATCACCAATATCACTATGATGTCCACCAGCTATATTCGAAGACTACAATATATATCAATATTACGTATCTTAAACATATCAATAAAATTCAATCTGAGTATGGTTTGTTTTATTGTTTACCCGTGGCGCCACTTGTTGCGTCGTCATATCATCAATACGTGATGACATCTGTGACAACCTCTCCTCATACTCTGCACGTAACTGCTAAAACTGTGCATCAAAATTGCGCTGCATATCCTGCATGGAAGCATCTATCTCAACCTGTGTGCGCATCCCTGACTCTCTGCATGAACCCATCACATCTGCTCTAACAACTGCACGTCATGGGACACCACCGCCATAAGTCAAAGAATAACCATGACCATCACGCCCCACGACACGGTGAAATATTTCATCTCTACGCACAGTACTACGCCATTGCTCCTCTTGCAACTCTGCTAACTGAGCATCAAACTGATCCTGTATCATATAATGAATCAATGAACAAATATTAATAATTTATATAAAATAAAAATACATTTATTAGTAAATAATTTTCTTACTATAACACCGACAACATCAGGATCACCCGCCCTGCGAGTCCTCATCCATATGGAAATTCGATCGATTGGCTCGCCGCGTTGGTGTAACTATAATAAAGGGGTTCACCTTGTTATACTACAATATTTTTAAAATATGAATGAAATAGTGAATTCTAAACTTACATCATGTCTGAGTTGTGACACATGTCGAGTGCCAAGTCTGGAAGGCGTGCCCTGCATCGCCCGATTATGTGAATGACGAGCATACATGGTCTACATTCAACGTATTTACTTAGTAAACATTTGAAAAATTAGTCATTTATAGATTAAAAGTAATAAATCTTACCATCGCTGCCTCACTCGACCAAAACGCAACCAAATCCTACCACTACGCAAGAAGAATGCCCGGAGGGACTCACTGTAGAATGTCTGGCACACCCACAAATGGTGTCCAGTGATCTCTCTTCACCCTTGACTTGTAATCCTTCCATAGTTTTCTGCATTTGGACATACATACAGCCCGAAACTCATCTGGATAGGATGTAAAATTATCCTGTTAAAAAAAATTCAGTAGATGGGACAATAATAATAATAATATATCATGAAAAATTAAACATTGAATTTACCTGAACCTCCCTCCATAATCTGTCCATCGTATCCTGGGGGGAAAAACTCTAGTCACGAGTCTTCAGAGGGAATCTGTGTGAGTCTCGTATCATATGAACAAACTGACGACTCAATGCAGTAGCACCATCTCCAACTGGATGAAATGTGTCGTCAAATAACACATCCAATCGGGCTCCAGAGTTCCAGGATTGAACCCCTCTACCAGGACCCCTACGTCTGCTGGAAGAAGCCCTAGATCCTGATAAACATAAATTCATAATTCAATTACAATATAAATTAATGATTTGAAACAGTTAGGGAAATATACATAGAAAATTACAATCAATTAATTTAGAAAAATGAAAACATACATACCGAAAACATCAGGTGAACCACTGTGACCACCCTGTGACATACCTACATTAAAAGAAATTATAGTTAAATCAATAAATTTTTATACATATACAACTTATAAATATTTTTACAAACAATAACTGGGGATATAATTACAATTTTCACTAATCATGAAAGTCTATCGTATCTCCTTCAACTGTCTCTCTGGCCCATGGTATATATTCATCTCATACAGCTACTATTGTTTGGTCAAGTGTTTGATCAGGAAATGCGACAACGTCGGGTTCTTCTTGGTCAATCAGAAAACCCCCTCTTTTAGACATTTTCACCACAAATTTACAATCAGAATCAATGCCGACAAAGTAAAATTGTTCTTCCTGCGATGTCAGTATGAAGGGATCACTGCTTACTCGGTCATCTTTATATAGCATATTGTTAAATTTTACTAATGTAAATTGGAAGTTATCAACTTTCATTCCTCGAACAGGATCGACCCAATCACACCTTAACAATATGTGTTTTAAACCACAACCATAAACAACCTCAATAATATCTCTCAGCAATCCATAATAATAACCCGCGTCAACAAAAGAACAACCAACACCACTATTTTGTGTGGCTCGGTTCATGTCAACATCGTTAATACGAAATCAGAATCCATTAGCATCCAAAGACTTGTAGCGTCGAACTGTAATAAATGGACCATCAGTTAGTTGGTTGAGTTCTTCGCTCACAGGATGGGTTAAATCACGTAACTTTTGAATCTGAAAATTTCACAAATATAGTTTAATGGATAAAGGATTGTGAAAATACAACTAAGTTTCACTATAAAAATATTAAATCAATTATACATACACGAGTCTTGAACCACTCATGAAATGTGTTGAAATGATGCTTTTGGATTTGATAGTCAGTTGCACGGGGCCTTTCATGTTTCAACTCAGCGATATGCATCCTAAATCACAACACAATATAAGGTAAGCAATAAAATAAATATAGAAACAAAATACACATCAACTATGAAACTTATTGTATCAATGGAAAAACTGATGGAGTGTTGAACAACACATATCGATGAGCTTGAATCCACTCATCATTCCACATATCAAACGTTATTCCTTCTCCAATTAGACCCTCGTCATTCTAGGAGGGTTTATCTATATTTGTTTCAACCTCATCAATATATGAAGCACAAAAATTAGTACACTCATCCATTAAATATCCCTTGGAAATTGAGGCTTCCGGACGAGCTTTGTTGTGCACATATCATTTCAATGTATTTAAGTATCGCTCTATTGGATACATCCACCTGAATTGTACGGGACCGCTAGCAGTGACTTCACTAGTTAAATGAACGGACAAGTGAACCATGACATCAAAAAAAGATGGTGGAAATAGTTTTTCTAGGTGACATAGTGCAAGTGCAATCTTATCCTGCAGCTTTTCCAAATCACTCATGCGATGATTACTTGAACAGAGTTGTCTGAAAAAATTAGACACTTCAATTAATGGCTCAACAACCTGGGTAGGTAAGCAATCATGAATTGATATAGGAATTAACTATTGAAGCATAATATGATTATCGTGACTTTTCAACCCCTATAATGTCATGCTCGTCATATTCACACGCTTGGAAATATTAGAGAAATAACCATCTGGCACCTTAACGGTCTTCAAAATTGATAGAAATGTTTGTTTCTCTTTTTTACTCATTTTGTACTATGAAGCAAGCATGTTTTCACGATTTCCTTCACCCGGTTGTAAATATAAAGGTTTTCTCAATCCCATTTCTTGCAAATCACGTCGAGCATTAGCACTATCCTTTGATTTCCCCTTGACGCCTAAAATGGTGCATAATATATTATCACATAAATTTTTTTCAATGTGCATCATATCCAAATTATGTCTTAACATATTATATTTCCAATAAGGCAATTCAAAAAAAAATACTCTGTTTCTTCCAATTATGACTGCGTTGTCTATTTGCAGCAGGAATAGAAGGCAATGCAGGAGCCAATAAATCTTGAAAATCATACATTGTATAGATGTTTTCTTGATCAAGTTGTGCACAAATTTGAACCCCAGACAGTATTTGTGGTGATGGTTCATACTCTCTATTCCCATCAAACGATACACGGTCTTTTCTGAACCTGTGCAATGGAGGAAGAAATCGCATGTGACCAAGATATGCCCACTTTCTACAGTTCTTAAGCCATATAGATTTCTTACTCTTATTACAACAAGGGAAAGCAAATTCTTCTTTTGTACTCCAACCTGATAAGTTAGCATACACTGGGAAATCATTAATTGTCCATAACAAAGTAGCCTGAAGTCTAAACATTTCATTAGCTGCCGAGTCAAAAGTCATTACACCATCGGCCCAAAATTCTTGCAGCTCATCAATCAAAGGTTGCATGTAAACATCGATTTTATCGCCAGGTCCTCTCGGTCCATCAATTATAATTGACAGTAACAAAAAAGGTTGCTTCATACATACCCATGGGGGAATGTTGTATGGAACCAAAACCACTGGACACGTACTATGTGTCGAACCAACCATGGACCTAAATGGGTAAAAACCATCTGCTGCCAAACCCAGTCGAATATTACGATCATCTTGGGAAAAGTCTGGGTGTCTTTGATCAAACTCTTTCCATGCCAAAGAATCTGCCGGGTGAGTTAATTTATCAACCTCTTTCTTTCTCTCTGAATGCCAAGTCATCAATTTAGCAATTTTAGTTAACATGAAGAATCTATTCAGTCTCGGTTTAAGTGGGAAATAACGCATCTGTTTAGCGGCAACTTGTTTCCCTTGATTCAAGACTCTCCCAGGAAGAATCTGACTACCTTGATTAATCTCATTGGTCTTCCACCTGGATGTATAGAAAATAGTACAATTATTTAATTGTGCATTATCTTTTCTGAACAACATACAATTATTTCGACATGCATCAATTGTATCATATGTAAAACCAAGATCACCGGTCAACTTCTGAGCTTGATAGAATGACTCCAGAATCTTCGCTCCAGCAGGGAGTACTTTCTTCAACAATACCAACAACATGTCGAATGAGGTGTCTGACCACTGGTTCAAATCCTTCAGGTGTAACAATTCAACGATGAACGACAGTTTACTAAATTTAGTGCATCCAGGATATAATTCAGTACGTGCATCGTCAAGAATTTCAAATAATTTCAATGCTTCTCCATCTGTAGAAGAACGGGGATTAATCGATCCAACGTCGTCATTTAAAACATTACTGTCTTCAGGTTGAAACTGGCACATCATATCATTGAGCATTATGTTCATCGGATCAACTGTTCTCAAATCAAAATTCATATGAATACTTTCCGAGTGATGACATGAAACAGAATCTTCTCCATGACGTGTCCATGTCTTATAGTTTTTCAAAAACCCATTCAAAAACAAATGTTCTCTAACACTATCTCGTTTGAAGAGATATCTATTTTCAAATTTTCTGCATGGACAACTAATCATATCGCTTGGAAATCTGTTGGTGAAATCCATAAATTGCTTAATCCCCTCAAAATATTCAGCCGAAAACCTATCTTGCATATCAATCCAGCTCTTATCCATATCTGTATTTATAATAGAAATCAAAATTGAAATATCTTATTTAAATTCTAAATAAACACATATCATTAAATTTAAAAACCAATGACTTCAAAGCTAAATTTGAAGGATAAAAAACATTACCTGTAGAGGACTCGACCGCGGGTAACAGGGTGCGACTCGATTGCAGATTCATGACGGCGGAGCGACTTGACAACAGGGGTTCGACGGCCGGAATCGAAAGTGGCGGAACTGCTGGACGAAGCGTGGGAGGGTTCTACACGGCGGGGCACGACGAACCGGAAGGGTCCGACAGAGGAAGGACGTGAGGACTCGCCGAAGGGATGTAGTGGGGCCGAGAGGGGACGAAGGGGGAAGGACTGTCCGAAGGTGCAGCGCAGGCTGTCGAGGTCGCGGGTGGCGCAGCGCGGGGTTGCGGGTGGCGCAGCGCGGGGTTGCGGGTGGCGCATGGGGTCGCCGGGGTTGCGGGTGGCGCAGCGCGGGGTTGGGGTCGTCGGGGGTCGTTGGGGGTTGGGGTCACCGGGGGTTAGGTCGCCGGGGTAGCCAGGGGTCGCCGGGGCTCGCAGGGGCTCACCGGGAGTCGGGGTCGCAGGGGTCACCGGGGGTCGGGGTGGCCGGGGGCGGGGTCGCCGGGGGCGGGGTCGCGAGGGGCGGGGTCGCCGGGGTCGGGGATGGTCGCCGGGGTCGGGGTCGCGGGGTCAGGGAGGGGTCGTCGGGACCGGGGTCACCGGGGTCGGGGTCACGGGGTCGGGGTGCGGGGTCAGGGAGGGTCGGAGTGCGGGGTCGGGGAGTGTAATTGGGGGGGGGGGGTCGAGAAATGGGGTAAAATTAGGTATTATGTGCAGCGGCCGCCATTTGGCGGTCGCTGTTGATAGCATTAGCGGCCGCAAAATGGCGGCCGCTATAGGTCTCCCGCCTCCAAAAGTAAAAATTCTAGTAGTGTAACTTTTTGTGGTTATATTTTTATTATTTGTTATAAACAAATAAGGCTCAATGATCAATTTCAAAATATCACATTCACCCTGAACACGATTTAAAATAAAATCAAGTATATCTGCATTCACTTTGAGGAATGAAAAAAAATTGATCAGATTTTTTGTTGTCTTCAATACAATAACGTGAATATTCAATTCAACATTTTCATCCACTTTAAGGGGTAAATATCAATAAAATATATTTATGTTATTCTTCACGAACGCTTCTTTCAAATATTTTATAAAAAATAAAATGAAAGGAGAAAAAAACAATACAATATTTAAAAACATAACAATTAATATTATCTCTGTCATGACCATTTATATATCATAATCAAGATAAACACCTTCAGGGTGTATAATAAAATTAGAGATGTCAAATTTCATGGTTCATGGCATGATTAGAGAAGTTCATTTTGCCACTTCGACATACAACGAGTACAAAATGTTCATTATTCGACCAATCCCAATAACATCCATTCTACTTTTTATTTGATGAATGATATTTGTCTCAACATAAACCACATTGTTTATTAGCCAATCACATTCACTTTAGGGATTGAAGTGGAATTTGACAATCATGATTCATTATTGCTCTTCAGGAGAACATTATTTTTCCCCCAACAAAAGATTAAGAAAACAATTCAAATATTTTTTCAATGTTATCTAAAGGGAGAAAATAAATATAAGAATATATCATTACCACAGAATTAGATTTATCCAGTGCTACCATTTATCGACGCTAAAAAAGTGCTGATAAAAGGCGCTTTTATCACCACTAAAAATGACGCTAATAAAACTACCCCTTTATCAGCGTTTTTTTGAGCGCTGATAAAGGTATGTCATTTATCAACGCTAAAAAATAGTTTTTAGCGTTGATAAAAGGAATATTTCATAAAAAAGGTATATATCATTAAAACTCATATATTAATTTATAAATATATTTGTATTGATATAAATATATTTATATTGATATAAATATATTTATATTGATATAAATATAATATATTTTATAAAATATGATTTATATAATATGAAATATGTAATCACACTTAATATATAAGATATTTAATGAAACATGGTTTATTAAATATTTAAAAAATAAAATTAATTAAAATTTTGCTAATTATTATTGAGTAATAGCAATTTAGTAACAATTTGAAGATAGAAAAATTCAATAAATTAATAAATGAACTAAAATAAGTTGAAAACATGACTTGAACTTCAAAAGATCATAAATTTTGATCCAGGTGTCTGTTTGAGCTCTACTATATATCAAATCGAATATTGCAAAACAATCTACGCCATGGTGACCAAGGAAAACCCTAATAATTGTTTTTTTTATCAAAATAGGTCTATAATTTCTCAAAAAATACGTTTTTTGTCGGGGTACCCCCCATTTTTTAACATTTTATGAAATTTCATCCTTGTTTAAGGGAGTCTTCTTATCTTTTTTTGGTGGAGACTACATATAGATATTATGATGTTAAAATTTTATAATTTTTCATATTGTACTGTTATTTATAATTAAATATATATATATATATAGATGTATAGATATTTGTATATATTCACACAAAAATATTTAATTTTATAAAAAAATATGTAAACATATTTAATATAAAATATCTTTTGATATATATAAACCAAATCTAAATAATAATAATAATAAACATTTTATTTAAAATAAAAATGTATGAATACTTATATACCTATAAAATTAATGTATATATGATGTTAATATATATATAAATATATTTGTGTCTGTTTAGTGGAAAACATATATATATTTATCTATATATTATAATATATTTATATAAATATAAGTATGTATAATTATATTTATAGTCACACACACACACACATGTATGTATGTATGTATGTATGTATGTATGTATGTATGTATGTATGTATGTATGTATGTATGTATGTATGTATGTATCTACAAACACACACGCGCACACAAAACATATTTTATATATAAATAATTATATAAAAATATATGGATAAAATATGTAACAAAATATATAGAAATAAATAAATATATCATAAAATATAGAACAAAACAATATAGATGAGTAGTAAAGGTGCAGATTTATGATGGGGAGGTCTTGGGTTCGAAACTTGCTGAAAGTAGGGGTGCACAGGCATGTGAAGTAGGCCTTTGCGCTATTAAAGGGGGGGGGGCTACGAGCCTTATTAAAAGGAGGGGGTGAGTGCTAATAAAAGGGTGTGGTCTCCACCCTCTGAATTTTAGAAAAAATATTTTTAAAATATTGTTTTTTTAACTTTTATCAGCGCTAATAAAAGGCTCATTTTATCATCGTTAAAAAAACGCTAATACACTACTACAAAAACGGGCAAGGGAAGCGCCACCTTATATCAGCGCTAAGCAAAAACTGCTGATAAAGAATTCATGTATCAGTGCTAAAATGTTAGCGCTGATACAGGAAGGATTTATCAGTGCTTTTTTAGTGCTGATAAAACCGTAGTCCCGTATTTTATAAAATTGGTCGCACAATGTCCTCGATTTATAATTCCCTAATTCTCTCGCGGTACTGTAACCCTGTGAATCCCCTCCCCCCCCCCCCGATCTTCACATTGTCGTACCTCTGCCGTTCCCGATCTTCATGTTGTCGGACCTCCGCCGCCCTCGATCTTCGCATTGTCGAACCTCCACCGCTAGACCTTCTCCTAATCCTCCCCCTCGAACCCCTTCGGTGGATCCTCCTCCCCGCAAACCCTACTTTTCTCCTCCTCTTCGCTCGACCCTACTCCCCGTGAACCCTACTCCTCCATTTCTCAGCGGTTGTCGGCTCCTCCCATGCACCTCCACCTCTTGCCATCATGCCTTCCCCTCCTGACGTAGCGCAGAAGGTTCCCTACTTCTCCTCCTCTAAGGTGAATTTCTTTTCTATTGTTCTTGATTCTATTATTGAAATTTCTTCTTAGGAATGATGCGATAGCAATGATGATTCGGTTTTTGTGTTTTTCTATTATGGTTTTAATGGTTAATGGTCATACATAAGACTTTTAGTGGGAATTTTTTATATGTTTTCCCTTTCATGCTACTATGTATGGGGTATTTATCACTACGATTATAAGTGTGATGGTTGATTGGTGTGGTTAGGAGCATGTGGTGTGGTAATTAATACAGTAGTGATGGATGGATTATTGTGTGGTTATGATAGCAATGATAGGGCTATTTAGGCAGAAAATAAGTGGTTTTATGGATTTTAGAATGTGTTTAGTTGTATATTATGTCTTGAAAATTTAGTTATTATTGGGTGGTGTTAAAGTTTCCTTTTGGCATGGAATATGGTTGGAATAAATGAAAATAGTAATGGGTGATGGGTTGGAAATGATAAATGATGGTTTGTTAAATGATTAATGATAGTGATTGGAATAATTATGTTTAATAAATGGTTAAAGATAGAATAAATGTTATTAATGATTAATGAATGGATTATAGTGGGTAGTGATTTAATGATTGGTTTTACATTAAAATTTTTAACAATTGAAATGCATATGGTAATAAAAATCCAAGAAATTATAATGTTAAATGAAATGAGAAGTTGGTAATGTTGGTATGGATGCTTATGTGATTTTTTGGGGATTATTTGTGGCATTATAATGGAAGTGGTTATAAGAGGGTGGTAGTAACATGGCAATGGTTGACAAGGGTGTTTTCAGTGTTAGTTTTGTGTAAACCCTTAGGAAATATTTATGTGTGACTATATACTTATTATATTTTCTTATTATTTCTTACACACCACCACTTGAGTCGAGTAACCCGATTGAAACCCATATGGGTACTTTGGTTCTGAGTTTTTTTCTCAATGTCTAGGTTATAGAGGGAACACATATAGAACCACTCCCTCTTCCCTTCTCCCCCTTCACACTTAGTATGAGTTGTAATGGCTCACAGTGGGTGTATATATATGACCTATAACAATTTTAGGTTTTGGTGTATATATATTCTTTTTGACATGATTATGTGTATTTGGTGTGGATACATAGTGGGGTTGTGCATTGTAGGAGGAGATTATGATGTTTATGTCCTTCATGTTCACGATATCATACTGTGATGAGGATGTGATGTGTGGTTGTGATGTGGATATGGTTTTTTATGTGTTTGTGACATGTGTATGTGTGGATATATGGTTATGAGATTATATAGAAGGGGTTTAAGCATAAGAAATATTCCATTAGAGTGCAAGAATGACCAGATTAGTGGGGAAGTGGATGTGGGGTAATTTATTAATATATATTCTTTTGATATTACACTTAAGATGGAGCTTGGAATTAGACACTCATGAGGATTGAATGTGATGATAGGTCAATAATATTTGTTAAAATTTTCATATGGAATAACATGGGAGACCATCTATGACATAATTTATTATCCCCCCTATGATTTAAAGTAAGTAACTTGAGCTTACCAAAAATATTATGCATGGTGATATTGAATGTAGGGAAGAGACCTAGGAGTGGTAGGTGTATCATTCTTTATTATTCTTGTGTTTGGAATGGGGTGATTTTAGGAAACTATAATGAGTCTAAAGTAATTATATTTAATGAATTCCATTTTGTAGAGATTATGAGAATCCTTTCTTTACTTATAGAGCTGGCTACTGGTTTTCATCCATATGTATTTTAGGTTGGTGAGGTATAAAAGGATGGACTAGTTGACCATAGAAGGATTGACCCGATAGAGGAGGATGAGCCATAGAGGATGATATCGTGTGAGTTTTACCATCTATGACACAAGTGATTATCCCCGCGAACCCCTTTGTGTTTGGAAACTGTGTTGATTTTGATGGGGGGGTCTATCCTAGTTCTGTTGATTTCCAAATCTTTATTGGAAATGGTTAGACTCTATTAATCTCTATTTTTATAAGTAAGTGGTTCTCTTCTACTGTATTTGGAAGTCTTGTTTTATGTACTTGAACCATAAATACCAATATTTGAGATTCAAATAGGATGGAGATGAATAAAGATTGGATAGATTCTAATCATTTGACAATAGAGTATGAGAACGGAGTAAAAGAGTTCATCAAGTTTGTAAAGGATCATGCAAAGGATCCTTCTCAAATCCTTTGTTCATGTTTATGTTGTTGTTATTCTAGACTACTTACTCCACAGGAGTTGGAATAACATTTTATATGTCACAGAATAGATCAGAGTAATAAATGTTGGAATAAACACAGAGAAAAAGCAAATGTAGCTACTGGCTGGGATAAAACTGCATTTTATGGATCATCATATATGAATAAAAAAATGGATAATGAAGAAGACCGTATGGAGGATGTGATTACAGATGTCAATGATGATGAAGATCGTATTGAGGAAATGACAAATACAATTGAATATGAACTCTGTGATTGCCCAAAATTGTTTGAGAAGTTAAAGAGTTGTGCAAAGACGCCACTGTATGCTGGTTGAACTAAATATACAGCATTGTCAGCTGTACTGAAGTTGTATAAATTGAAAGCAGGTAACGGATGGAGTGATGTCAGTTTTACGGAACTAATTGCTCTCTTGAATGACATGCTCCTGGAAGATAATGAGCTCCCAAGCCGGACATATGAAGTTAAACGAATGCTACGATCAATGGGTATGATTTCTGAAAGAATACATGCCTTCCCGAAAGACTGTATATTGTTTCTCAAGGAGAACAAATCACTTACAGAATGACCAAAGTGTGGTTCTTCTCGATACAAGAAAGATGAATCCAATACTATGAAAGTTTTATGGTACTTTCCAATCATTCCAAGGTTTAGGTGTCTATATGGAAGTGAAGAAACTACAAGGCAATTGTCGTGGCATGCAGATAAAAGAAATAAAGATAAGAAATTACGTCATCTGGTCAACTCTCCTCAATGTAAGAAAATTGATCATGAGTATCCTGAATTTGGAAAAGAGGTGATAAACCTTCGTCTTGCGTTATCTACAGATGGAGTGAATCCTTTTGGTTTTCAAACCAGCACT
Source organism: Viscum album (assembly GCA_963277665.1). Classification (NCBI taxonomy): domain Eukaryota; kingdom Viridiplantae; phylum Streptophyta; class Magnoliopsida; order Santalales; family Viscaceae; genus Viscum; species Viscum album. Next base: position 1,138,236,156 of record OY728159.1, on the reverse strand, counting down.
CATAGTACATGGCCTGTTATGTTGGTAAATTATAACTTGCCACCCTGGTTATGCATGAAGCGGAAATTCATCATGTTATCTATGCTATATCAGGACCAAAATAACCAGGTAATGATATTGATGTTTATCTGGATCCTTTGATTGATGATTTGAAGTTATTGTGGGATTCAGGTGTTATGTTGTATGATGCTTATAAAAGTGAATATTTTACGTTGAGAGCGATGTTGTATGGGACAATAAATGATTTCCCTGCTTATGGAAAATTTTCAGGCTATATCATTAAAGGAACTCAAGGGTGTCCCATGTGAGAATAAGATACAGAATCAATTAGGTTGAAACATTCATCGAAATATGTGTTTCTAGGACATCGTAGATTTCTATCTTGTTGGCATAAGTACCGATCTTGGATGACATCATTCAATGGAAGTTCAGAACAATGTGTAACACTGTCTCCACTAACAAGTGATCATCTGTTTGAGAAAGTAAAAGATGTGAACACTGTTTTTGGTAAACCATTTTCGAAAAACCTTACGAAAATCAGTTGGAAAAAGAGATCGGTTTTTTTTTAATTACCATACTGGAATTTTTTGTACGTCAGACATTTTCTTGATGTGATGCATGTGGAAAAAAATGTATGTGACAGTGTTATCGGAACATTTCTAAATTCCCCTAGAAAAATAAAGGATGGAATTAAGACAAGGTTGGACATGTTTGACATGGGAATATGAGAAGAGTTGGTTCCCATGAAGGGTGAAAATAGAATGTTTCTTCCTCCAGCTGCTTATACTCTTTCTAGGGAGGAGAGATATCAGTTTTTCAACTTCTTCAATGATATAAAGGTTCTAGAGGGCTATTCATCAAATATCAAGAACATTGTGTCAATGAATGATTTAAAGTTAAAAGGTTTGAAATCACATGACTGCCATTTTTTGATGCAAGATCTAATTCATATAGCTTTACGTTTCATTTTTCCCAAGAATGTTTGTCATAAGTTAACCAAACTTTGTTTCTTTTTCAAAGCTATATGTAGCAAAGTTTTAGACCCAGCGAAATTGCCAGCTATGGAAAAAGAAATTGTCATCATATTATGTGAATTTGAAATGTTCTTCCCGCCAACATTCTTTGATATGATGGTTCATTTGATGATTCACTTGGTGAGAGAGATTCGACTTTGTGGTCCTGTGCACTGTAGATGGATGTACCTCGTTGAACGATATATGAATATTTTGAAAGAGTATGTCAAAAATCAAAGTCGGTCAGAGGGTTGTATAGTGGAGCAATATATTGTTGAGGAAGCCATTGAATTTTGTACCGAATACCTATCTGATGTGGAAAGCATTGGTCTCCTGAAATCTCATCACACTAGACGCATTGAGGGTGAGGGAATTTCTGGAAGAGATGTTGTGACAATCAGTATTACAGATCGGGAGCAGGCCCACCTTTATGTTTTGCATAACAGTTGGGAGGTTGCTCCATATATTGAAACTCACAAAGAAATTCTTAGGTAGTTGAATCCATCAAAGGCTGAAAAATGGTTATCAAATACACATAATCACCAGTTTATAGGATGGTTTCAGGACCACGTTTTTATGGAGTTGGATGAAAATCCAAATTCAATTTTAGAATGACTTCAATGGATAGCCGTCGGACCAAGTGTGTATGTATTATCTTACAATGGTTATGTAATTAATGGTTATACATTCTATATAGATGAACATGATAAAGATAGTACCATGCAAAATAGTGGAGTTACACTAGTGGTTGAAGCGATGCATGTTTCTAGTAGTAAGGATATAAATTCAATTTATGCAAATATGTCATACTTTGGCATTATCAAACAAATATGGGAGTTGGATTATACGACATTCCAATTGTCGATTTTTCAATGAAAATGGGTTGATAACAATAATGGTGTTAAAATAGATGAATGGGGATTTGTGAAAGTTGATTTTAGTAAAGAAGGGTACAAAGACGAACAGTTTATAATGGCATCACAAGCGGTACAAGTTTTTTATGTTCCAGGTCCCACAAACCGAAAGTGGTCGATTGTTCTGTTATCGTCAAAAAATACTGAAGGGTCCAATGAAAATTCAGTTGAGGACGATCCTTTCAGTGGTACGTCGCAATCATTTCACAGTGGTCCCAATTTAGATGATGTTTTTTATGTTAGAGGAGACCACATTGAAGGGATTTGGATAATCGATAGAGGTGTCAAATCCCTTCAGCCTTTGAAAAAAAAGAGTTCAATAAACAGGTTATATTTTGTTTGTAATATAGATCTTATTATCTCTTGTTATTATCTTATCATTACTGAATTTATGTAATCTAAATTAACTGTTCAACCACTTTTTCAAATAATGAATTCTACACGTTCTGGTGCTCCTAACCTTGAGGTTGAACAAGTCTCTCAAGCTGTTGTTGTTGTGGCTGCTGTTGCTCCTGCAGCGACTGCTCACAGTGCAGAGTAACAATAAGTTTTTGAACCTATTATTGCTCCTAGTGTTGAGGTCCAACAACCATCAACACATGTTGTTGCTACCATTTCAGATGAACATATAGATGATGTTGATATCGATGAAATGGTTGGGAATGAAGGATCGACGTCGTAGAAAACACAAGTGTGTCGTAGTTTGACGGTGTTATCCAATGTTCTTAAGGCGAAAAGCAAAGGCATCAAATTTGATGTCGGATGGAATGCACAAGGCCAACATGTGAATCCCAACAAGGCTATGTTTAGTAGTTACATTGGAGTTGTCACTCGGCAACGCGTGCCGATTGACATAGATTAATGGCACCATATTGTGTCCGGGCTGAAAGCTGTGATTTGGGAAGAAATTACGGTAACATTATGATATTATTTCTTTAATTTACTAGAAAATAAAATAATGAAACAATGTCTTAATCTTCTCAATCTCTTGCAGAGTACATTTATAGAAAACAGGGCATTTATCAGCCCTAAAAAAGCACTGATAAAGGATCCGTTTATCAGTGCTAAAAGAGCGTTGATAAAAACACATTTATCAGCGTTTCTTTAGTACTGATAAAGGGATCCTTTATCAGTGCCTTTTTAGTACTGATAAATTCTCCCTTTATCAACACGTTTTTAGCACTGATAAAGGGGACCCCCCCTTTATCAGCATTGAGCTTTATAGTGTTTTTTTAGCACTGATAAAGCCTGTTTTGAGCGCTGATAAAGCCCGTTTTTGTAGTAGTGATAAAAATGATCTTTATTAGCACTTTTTTAGTGATGATAAAAGGGACTCCCTTTTAACGATGATTAGATTATCAACGCTTTTCTAGTATTGATAAAAGCGATTTCTAGCGCTATTAAAAAAGGGATTTGTGGTAGTGTATGACATAGAAAAAAAGACTCGCCTTTCCATGTAAGAATTATCTTACATCAATGATAGTAATGGAGGTGGCATCATCACAATGTGAAACATGGAAAATAAATTCATGCTAATAACGTGTTGTGAAATGAATCAAATTCCAATTAAAATCGCGATGAATTTCAAAACTGAAAATGTGTGATCAATAATAGGTGTAAAAGCATCTTTGATAAAATGAGCATCAGATAATTGGGATGATGATGGCTAGTGAAAAGGATGATGTAAAATAGATAAACAATGGTAGAGAGAAAGTACGTAGATACAAAAGTTCTCTCATTCATAAGAATGTCTCCATTTATATACAATACACGAGATTTGATATAAAGGGTGATATTAATCCCTACCATATATAATCCAACAGTTGAAATTTCAATGGTTGGATAAACCAAAAGTTTGGCCATTATGAAGGGTTTGGGAAACGAGGAGTATCCATCGTTAAGATTGTTATGACATCTATTGTTTTCTTAATGGGTTCACTTAGAGGTGATTGAAGCAAACACAATAGAGAATAAGAATAGTTTTTAACAAATCCAGAAGAACGAATAAATAGAGTGTAGGAAAGTAAAGAACACGACTGATTTACATGGTTCGGACCTTTGGTCCTACTCCATGGCAAGAACACCACCACGATTGCTTATTTTTATGAAAAAGAAAACAGAGCACATACAACAGAGAAGAACAAAGTAAAGAAAACCATGCACGCGAACCAGAGAAACTATCCGAGAATAAGCACCTCATCACCCCAAGATCCAATGATGAATCATGGCTCGGAGATAGCAACGTACTCCTCTGAACTAGACGGACTCACGCACACAACCCCTGGAACCAGATAGAAAAGAGAAAACAAGAACATACAATGCAGAAGCCGAATAAAGAAAAGAAATAACCTCACAAAACCAGAAGCGTTGAAGGAGAAATGGCTCTGCCAGGGTCAGAAGTCCTTGGTTCTGAAGCAGTCTAGACAGAGCTTGTGAGTGCCAAACTCTCCACCGGAGGTCACCAGAATGGGGATGGAACGACGTCGTGGAAGCGGCAGATCACAGGACTGCTAAAACTCCTCCTCTCGCAACACTCTGAACCATGAATGCTGAACATGAAGAACCGTCAGGGAAAAGGAAAGAGTCGCAGGATGTAATAATAGTAGGGGGCAGAGCTGAGGCGATGTCCTCACAATCGCAACAGACGAGGCAAACATGTGTGTGGAACTGAGTGAGCAGAAGGATCACGAAGTCTAATGGTCTCAACAGATCTCGAGAAAACTGGGACACATAGCAGCCAAGGCGCAAACAGGCGACCGCGGGCACAGATCACCGAGGATCAGAAAACACAAACATCACAACTTGGAACTGTCAGATGGAGGCTCATCAACGGCTAGCAAATCAACAGGTCGCCAGAGTGGTATGGCAGAAGGAGCAAGCCAGTGGATCAACGGCCTGTGCGAAACAGCCCAGCAGAACAGCCTAGCACACAACCCAGCGCCCCAATACAGAGCCCAGTGAATAGAAGGCCCAAGCGCAAGCCCAACAACACACAAGGCCCGACAAACAAAGAATGCATAATAATAAAAACAATCATTTTTTCATGAAAAACAATTAAAAGGTAAAATTATTTTAATTTTGAAAACCCAAACATAACAAATCTCCACCTTTTCTAAATTAAAATGAAGACAAAAAACCGTAAATGGTGTCCTTACAACATATCTACCCTTAACCTATCAGTAGTGTGGGTAGATTTTCATAAACCGAAAACCCTAAGTCTAGAGAGTACTCACCCACCATGAATACCATATAGCATGTGACAGTAGTGATACATGTTTTACCCATACTACACTTTTACTACTAGCATACTATAAAATGCTTAGAAATTAAACTATCTAAACAGCAACATTAAAATGAGAGCTCACCATTTTTTACCGCCACCATAAATGGAAACACCCAAGCATACAGATACTTGCAAACATTACCTTCCTCAGGGTAAAATATAGTGAACATGTAATATAGAAAAACTCGAATAATAATGCAACAATAGTAAAGCAATAAAAACAACAACACACAACAACCACAAACCAGGAAGCCAATAGGAAACTCTCCACCTAAGCTCAAACAGCTTAAACCAGCCCACACAAACCCCCTTTTCCCAACCGGGTTCCCCCACAAAAACAAGTAGGGTCGGTCCTAGGATCGAAGGAAAAATACTACAAAGAATTTATTCTTAATTCCAACAAAGGGACAATTAAAGAACTTTCGCAGTGTCATACCTGGGGCATACCACATGGTACTGGGTCATGCTATCCTTATTTTTAAAGTTCAGACAATACCTTTTTATGTGGCCGGTCTTGCCACACTCAAAACATCGGAAATTTTTAAATCGGTTCTTGTCATTCCTACCTTTAATTTGCATAGGACCCTTAGTATACATTAACTAAGGTTCACTCTTAACATCATTAAGTTCTTCCTTCAAACCATGTGTTTGAAGATCACGAGACAACACAACAGACTTTATTTCTTCTAAAGTAATCGGATCCCTACCATATATCATAGAATCCTTTAATGAATTAAAAGAATTATCAAGAGAAGTTAAAATAATTAAAGTCTGGTCTTCATTTTTAATCTTTATGTCTATTTTATCTAAATTTGGAAGAACTTTATTGAACTCATCAATATGAACGCGCACAGAAGACCCAATAGTCATTTTGAAGTTATATAACCGCATCTTTTTATACAAACATCCAAGCAAAGATTTGGTCATATACAAATGTTCAAGTTTAAGCCAAATGGATTTAGCAGTAGTTTCATGTGTGACTTTGCGGAACAGTTTATCTTCTAAGGTCAAAAGAAGGGTGTAATGAGTCTTTTACAGTATACTAGGGTCGACGTCAACTAAGTTAGTGGTGGACTGACCATCGGCCAAGATGGTCACTACGCTTATTACTGCATAAAGCATCTGCATGTCCATTATGGATTAACAGTGCATGCATTTTTACTCTCCGCAAATTAAAATAGTTTTCACCATCAAATTTTTTCGACTTCAAACTTAACAGACATTGTTTAATAAAACGTTTACAGGCTCAGATACCACATGTTGTTTTCTTAACGAGCTCACTAAGAGGTGATCAAAGCAAACGCAACAGAGAATAAGAATTGTTTTTAACAAAGTCGAAAGAACAGAAAGAGAGAGTGTAGTAAGTAAAGAACACAACTGATTTACGTGGTTCGGACCTTTGGTCCTACTCCACGGCAAGAACACCATCACGATTAATTATTATTATGCAAAAGAAAACAGAGCACATACAACCGAGAAGAACAAAGTAAAAAAATCACGCACGCTGACCAGAGAAACTATCTGAGAACAGGGACCTGGTCACCCCAAGAGCCAGTGATGAATCTTGGCTTGGAGATAGTAACGTACTATCCCGAACTGGACGGATTCACGCACGTAACCCCGAGAGCCAGACTAAAAAGAGAAAACAAAAAAAATACAATGTAGAAGTCGAACGAAGAAAATCAGCAGCCTCACAAAACTAGAAGCATCGAAGGAGAAATGTCTCTTCCAGGGTCAGAAGTAATTGGTTATGAAGCGGTCCAGGCAGAGCTTGCAAGTGTCGAGCTCTCCACCGGAGGTCACCGTAACGGGGAAGGAACGACGACGTGGAATCAGTGGATCACAGGACCGCCGAAACTCCTCCTCTCTCACCACTCTGATCCACATTTGTTGAAAACAAAGAACCACCAGGGAAAAGGAAAGAGCCGCGAGCTATAATAATATCAGGGGTGGAGCCAAGGTGACGTCCTAACAATTGCAACAGACGAGGCAGACGGGTGTGTGGCACAGAGTGAGCGGAAGGATCGCGAAGTCAGACGATCTCAACAAATTGCAAGAAAACCAGGACACGCAACAACTGCGGAGCAAATGGGGCGACAATGAGCGTGGATCACCGAGGATCAGATAACACAAACATCACAACCCGGAGCCGTTGGATGGAGGCTCATCAACAGCCAGATCAACGGATCGCCGGGGTGCCATGACAAAAGGAGCAAACCAGCGGATCAACGGCCCGAGTGAAAACAGCCCAACAGAACAGCCCAGCGCCCCAATACGGAGTCCAATGAACAGATGACCCAAGCGCAAGCCCAACATCACACAAGGCCCAACAAACAAAGAATGCATAATAATAAAAACATTCATTTTTGCATGAAAAACAACTAAAAGGTAAAATTATTTTAATTTTGAAAACCCAAAAATAACAACATCCATACATTAATAAATATTTAATAACATTTTTCAAATGAACAAATATTTTGTACACATAAATAAGTATATATGTTTTTATATAAATGCGCTATGAACATTTATGTTAAATGTTTGTATATAAATGCTTTATCGGAAATGAATTTATGGAAATATTTTATTAAAATATTAAATTTATATGGGATTAGTTTTGACGATATCAAGTGAAATTAAAACGATTCAATTGGGGGGAAAAGGAACATAATAAATAGGTTTAAATAATGCTGTTGAAACAAATTTAAAGTCTTTCTAATAAAGAAATTATTGAAAACACGTCAAAGTATATCTGCCCCACCAAGATCCCGAAAAAAGGTGTTTGGTTGGTAACAATTTTTAATTTTTAATTTTATAATAAATCAATAAATACATGAGTTGAATTGGGGGAGTTGAATTTTTTTAATTTTAATTTTTATAATACATTATTATATTATGATAAACACTACTCTATTATATTTAAAAAAACATTATAAAAATTCAAATCTATTAAAATATCTGATAATAAATTTATAATTTTAAAATTAATTTATAGATAAAATATGGAATTCAAATTAAATAAACGCATTCTATAATTTTCATACGATTTAGAAATATAAATAATTAAATTAATAATAATTATATTAGTTGAATTTGGGGAGTGAAAATTCAGGCGGGGGGCATGATAGAAAGGGTGATCCCATTATTTAATTCCACCCAACACGGCACCGGCAGGTGTTGGGATCATCATCGCTTTAAAATCACCGTCTTCCAACCTTTTCACCTCATCTCATATCATGCCATTCATTCTCATCACCAAAAAATAGAGGCATCACCCTTTGATTTAAATTAAAAACCATTTGCTCTATACTTTCATAATTTAAACCACATGTACATTGATTCAATGAAATCATGATCACATAATAAACAATGTTTCACTCCTACATGAACGTGAAAATTGGTCACTGAAATGTCACCTTTATTAGTGATTATTTTAGTGATGATGTTTGTGTGTTAGAAGGGGTTGACAGGCTAGACTGAGACATAGCAAGTCAAGCCCGCATGAATCAGACCTAAAAATGCTCAATCCACTAAGGCTTGTATTTAATATGGGTTCATAAAATTTAGTTCAACCCGATTCTCATTTTAAGCAGACTCGTATACGTGTCATTCCACATTTATAATCAACATCAAAGATGTTTTTTTTTTTAATTTAAAAAACTTATGACGGAACATTAAATATTAAACACGTAATAGTTATCATATAACTATCAATTTATATATATATATATATATATATATATATATTCATAGCATCCTAAAAAAACAATGTTTGTCATGAAAAATGATAAATCAAAATTAAAATAACATTAAAATTAAAAAAAAAAACCTTGGCATGTGGGGTGCCTCATATATTTTAAGGGTGATCTTCTTAAGCCTGCGGGTTTTTTCTTTGGTTAGTTTAAGACTATTAAAAATACGGGCCATTTTATTCCACTCTAGTCCAGTAATAAAGGCGGGTCGATGAGCCTGGACCAGTGGCTTGAGTCCCATCAAACACCTTTAATATGTATACATACTATATATATATATATATATATATATATATATATATATATAAGTGATCATATTTAAAATATTATTATATAATATATATTAATGTAAATAATTATATTAAATCAAAAATTTCAAATGAAAATTTACTTATATGTGTGTGGGGGTGTGCACACACATGCATGTGTGCTCTGCCACAAATCAACTCTTTAACACCGCGCAAAAAAGGCTTTAACAACTCTAAAAAAACGCTGTTGTTCTCAGCACCGTTAAAGAGGAGACCCTTTATTCGGGCTATAAATAATGCTAATAAAGACCCAACATAAATATAAAAAAATACATTAATAATATGTCAATTTTAAATAAAAGGACACACGTAGAGTTATACCAGTCATACCGTGCGTCGGATTGAGATGGAGCAGATTCTTACACATCACAATGACCTATGGATCATTGTCCAAAAGTATCGAAACTATCTGAATACGTTTGCTCGGTTTTGAGTATGTCACTTGTCTTTTTTACTAAAATGTCATTTTAAACTGCAAACACGCACTTTGAGTCATACTGGTCACACCGTAAGTTGGTTTGATGTGAGACTGATTCATATACTTCACAAATGACTTATGAATCGTTTTCTTAAGGTATCAAGACAATCTGAGCGCATTTGCTTGGTTTTCAGTAAGTGACACACATTTTGAACTAAAATGTCTATTTTGGACTGATAACGAACACTTTGAGTCATGTTAGGCACAACATGTATCGGATTGAGGTGCGACTGATTCCTAGACGTCACAAATGACTTATGGATTGTTGTCCTAAAATATCAAAACAATCTGAATGCGTTTTCTTGATTTTGAGTATGTCATTTGTGGTTTTTACTAAAATATCAAATTAAAATAAAAAACACACTTTGAGTAATACCGGTCACACCGTGTGTCAGATTGAGGTGTGGGTGATTCCTACATGTCACAAATGTCTTATGGATCATTTTTCTAAAGTATCAAGATAATCGGAATGCGTTTTCATAGTTTTGAGTATGTCACTAGTTCTTTTTACTAAAATGTCATTTTAAACTGAAAACACACACTTTTGGGTTATACCGGTCACATTGTGTGTCAGTTTGACGTGAGACTGAATCCTACACACCACAAATGACTTATGAATCATTTTCCTAAATTATCAAGATAATCAAAATGTGTTTTATTAGTTTTCAGTGAGTGACACACGTTTTAAACTAAAATGTCAAGTTTAAATTGATAACAGACACTTTGAGTCATACCTAACACATAGTGTATCAGATTGAGGTGCTGCTAATTCCTACACATCACAAATGACTTATGGATCATTTTTTCAAAGTATCAAAAAAATACGAATGCGTTTGTTCAGTCTTGAGTATGTTACTTGTCATTTTTACTAAAATTAATGTTAATTTTAAATAAAATGATATACTTAGATTCATACCGATCACACCGTGCGTCGGATAGAGGTGTGGTTGATTCCCACGCGTCACAAAATGACTTATGGATCGTTTTTCTAAAGTATCAAAAAATCCGAATGCATTTTCTCAATTTTAAGTATGTCACTTGTTCTTTTTACTAAAATTAATGCCAATTTTAAATAAAAAGACACACTTGGAGTCATACCGCTCACACCGTGCGTCAGATAGAGGTGCAGTTGATTTCTACATGTCAAAAATGACTTATAGATTGTTTTTTTAAAGTATCAAAATAATCCGAATGCGTTTGATCGATTTTCAGTATGTCACTTGTTCATTTTACTAAAACTACTGTTAATTTTAAATAAAAAGACACACTTGGAGCCATATCATTCACACTGTGCATCGGATTGAGGTGCGGTTGATTTTTACATGTCACAAATAACTTATGGATTGTTTTTCAAAATTATCAAAACAATTCGATTGCATTTTCTCAGTTTTGAGTATGTCACCTTTTCTTTTTACTAAAATTAATGTCATTTTTAAATAAAAATACACATTTTGAGTCACATCGGTCACACCGTACGTCAAATTGAGGTGCGGCTAATTTCTACACATCAAAAATGACATATGGATCATTTTCTTAAAGCATCAAAACAATCCTAATTCGTTTTCTTAGTTTTGATTATGCCACTTTTTTTACTAAAATATCATTTCAAACTGGAAACACGTATTTTGAGTCATACCAGTCACATCATGCGTTGGTTTGATGTGAGATTGCTTCCTACACACAAAAAATGTATTATGAATCATTTTCTTAAATTATCAATACAATTAGAGTGCGTTTTCTCATTTTTTAGTGAGTGACACACTTTTTGAACTAAAATGTCAATTTTAAACTGATAACGTACACTTTGAGTACATAATTTGTTCTTTTTACTAAAATTAATATCAATTTTAAATAAAAAGCCACACTTGGAGTCACATCGGTCACACCGTGCGTCAGATTGAGGTGCGGATGATTCCTATAATAAAAAATGACTTATGGAGCATTTTACTAAAGTATTAAAACAATCCAAATGTGTTTTCTCAGTTGTGAGTATGTTACTTGTGTTTTTTTACTAAAATGTCCTTTCAATCTGGAAACAAGCACTTTGAGTCATACCGATCACACCATGTGTCATTTTGATGTGAGACTACTTTTTACATGTCAAAAATGACTTATGAATCATTTTCATAAATTATCAATACAATCAAAGATTATTTTCTTGGTTTTTAGTGATTTCCATACTTTTTGAATTAAAATGTCAATTTTAAATTGATAACGAATACTTTTGAGTTATACCAATCACACCGTGTGTCAGATTGAGGTTCAATTGATTTCGACACATCAAAAATGGCTTATGGATCATTTTTATAAAGTATAAAAATAATCAAAATATGTTTTCTTGGTTTTGAGTATATCACTTGTTCTTTTTACTAAAATTAATATCAATTTTGAATAAAAAGACACATTTGGAGTCATATCGGTCACACCGTCCATCAAATTGAGGTGCAGATGATTCCTACACATCAAAAATAAATTATGGATAGTTTTCCTAAAGTATCAAAACAATACCAATGCATTTTTTTGGTGTTAGGTATGTCCCTTGTATTTTTTACTAAAATTAATGTCAATTTTAAATAAAAAAACACGCTTGGAGTCATACTGGTCACACTGTGAATCATATTGAGGTGTGTATTATTCCTACACATCACAAATGACTTATGGATTGTTTTTATAAATTATCAAAAAAATCTGAATGTTTTTTCTCAATTCTGAGTATGTTTGTTGCCATTTTTACTAAAATTAATGTCAATTTTAAATAAAAAGACACACTTGGAGTCATACCAGTCACACCGTGCGTCGGATTGAGGTGAGAGTGATTCCTACATGTCAAAAATGGCTTATGAATCATTTTCCTAAAGTGTCAAAACAATCCAAACAAATTTTCTTATTTTTGAGTATGTCATTCATGTTTTTTTTACTAAAATTAATGTTAATTTTAAATAAAAACACACACTTAGAGTCATACCAGTCACACTGTGTGTCCGATTATGGTGAGACTAATTTTTACACATCATAAATGACTTATGGATTATTTTACTAAAGTATCAAAACGATCTTAATGTGTTTTCTTAGTTTTGAGTATGTGATATGTGTTTGGAACTAAAACGTAAATTATAAACTAAAAAACATACAATTTGAGTCATACCTATTACACTGTGTATCATATTGAGTTGAAACTGATTGATTTTATGATTTTTGTTTATCATTCAACTATCTAAACCAATACAGAAAAGAGAGAACTATTCCATTTGTATGGAGAAAGAAACCCCATGCTACCAGAAACACCACATCCAAAAGAAACATGTTCTCTCTTTTCTGGCTTGCTGTATATGGTTTAAAGAAAGATATGACATCCCAAAAATAATCCACATGTATAAGAAAACAATTTTTATGTTATTAATACTATAAATAAATAAATTAAATATAAAAATGAAACAATACATTAATAAAATTTCAATTTTAATCTAAAACCACACAATTTGTGTCATACTGAGTACACTGTGTATCAGATTGAGGCATAGTTGATTCAAACATATATTTTTATCCTATAATACATGATCATAGTATATGAATCAATAATCCTTATCAATGAATACATTTATTCATGATCTACGTGAAAATTAACAAAATAAGTATCATATAAAAATGACAAGGAAATCAACTAAAAAAAGTAGATAAAATGACGAGAAAATCAACTAAAGTAGTAGGAAGTCACTTATTCATTGTATATGTGTACATTCTGACATCAATTATGCTTCCAATTCATTTTTAAACAAATATATTTCATCTTGTAAATATGAGAACTTTCTATAGTCACGGTAGTCCTAGAAAAATATAAATATACAAAGGATTAATAAATGTTTTAAATGAAATAGTAATTATCTTCAAAAATATCACTTCGAGGATACTAGTTTGTTGGTAGTATATGATATCTCTAATAAAATTTCAAACATAATAACCGGAATATTTTCCATTGGTTTTTTTAAACTACAAAAATATTGACAAAAATAAGTAATTTGTTTTGATAATGAAATTTTATTATATATACCCTAATACTTATCCACTTGTAGAAGTCGACAGGCTCCTTGTACGCCTGGATTGTCCTCATGCCATGATTTTCAGGATATTTAAACAAAAACCTATCATAAAATAATTCTCATTAAATAATAATATAAAATATATAACTTGAAGTTTAGTTCTAAAACATTGGATGTAGTGTATTACAAATTGAAAAATGTAATCACATGTGGTCGGTTTGTTGGGTATCCAAGTAGTGAACCCAGAAAATAAATTTTGGAGTATCCAAATTGACTGCAATGGGTACCCAATGATACCTAAAAAAATGAATAAGTAATGAAAGGAATGAAAATATATTTGATATGATTAAATTTTAGAGTTTTACCCCTGCATTTTTGGTAATAAGAAGAGTCTGTCATCCGTAAGTTTGTTTTCAAACACTACGACCAGTTTTTCCAATATTTAATCAATTTTAGCTGATTCCATTTTGGTTTGGTCTATATAAGAGATGTGAGGACTAATGAATCCATATTTATGTTCATAGGGTTTTCCCTTCAAGTAGTATTGATATAGACGACTGCAAATATATGAATTGTATTTAGTCATAATTAACATAATAGACCAGCTATTAGAAAAAAAATCATGAAAAAACACCTCATGTATGAATTTATAACCAAGAATCCTATCCATTAATAATTGAGGATTTCATTTACATTCTCAAGATAAATGGAGTATGTAATGGCCTATCCATACATTTTTTCTTCAAAATCAACCATGTGATTACTACCACTTTGTAACCTTGTATCCACATGAGACTTCAGTTGATCCTTTAGATTTTTTTGATTCGACCTTTCATTTCACCCCTTCCTTTTGTCTATCTGTAATAACATTCATCAATTCATACATTTTTTATTAATTGTTAAAGGTTTAGCATGAAAAATAAATTGGAAATGAATACCACCTTGTCGATATGTTTTTACACGATCTGAAGGTCATGGTACAAATGTTCCAATAGTTTTCTTGACCATATAAATATTCATGTCATCAAATGGAATAGGTAGCTCGACGCTAATCTCATGAGCTATGCTAATCCACACTCTCAAATGAACTGTTGGAAGTTGTCTGTTGTGCAGAGTGTCTTATTGGATATTATACATAGTAGCCCTTGAAACAAGGCAATGGGTGGATGTTGATAGATATAAATCATAGTCATTTTCATCCTGTATAATATCAGTACAAGAAAGGTATCAGTGTCTTCCTGATTCACATTTCATAGAAACAATTATGAGAATATTGATTACCTCATCTAAGACAACTCTTTGAGGGGAATGACTTGACTCAAAGATGGTTGGTGGGTGGGTGGAAGGGTCTTCACACAATGGTTGTTCTTGAGTTGTTTATTCTCTTGGTTTCCCCCAAAAAAATTTCTAACAACTCAGATCTCCAATGATTTTTTTCCTTCAAGGGCAGCTAATTGTGCCTACATCTCTTCCATTTGTTTATCTTTAGCCTCTATTCTTTTATTTTATCAAAATATGTTTGGGGTGTCACCCCAAAATACACACCTATGATGCGGCCATACTGTTCTGGCCACTTCAAGGCCACTGATAGTAGATTTTCATTTGGTACAACTGATGATGATTCTTGTGCCTAAGTCAGATAAAAATTATAGGAAAATAAGTAATAATTGTTATGTAATATCGATTTCAAGCAATTTTTTTATTATGTTATACTTACACATGATTCCCACAATTTTAATGTGTTTTTATCTATTAGTATCCCATTTTTATTTACATGTGCCTCCTTCCATAGCACATGACTTGGGATGGAAGTGGATTTAGATTTGGATTCGTCAATCTGCATATAAACAGAGGAACATAATTATGTTATTTTTTATGTCACATAAAAGTATTACAAGAGATTTAAAACACATACCAATTTTTATTTGAGTGAAGCATACCCCATCCTTGCTTTACGGTAGGGGTATGTTGGTTTTGCTACTTATTTCTTATTTTCAGTACTTAATTGTTGTTTCATAAATCAATAATTCTTAATAAAAGTGATTAATACACGTATTTTCAAACAATGTATTACCAGCCACAATGTACCTGAAAATATGTCTCCTCACGAAGACTAGTAAACCCATCCCACACTTCTTAGCTTATTAGGTGTGCATACATATGTGGTGGGTGTGGGTTTATTTTCCCTTCAACATATTTGAGATGAAACTTTATTAGAATTATGTGAAAGCCACTGTGAGCCTTTCCAGAAAGCATTAATACAAATATATTTCGGGATTAATCTACTATAAATGTACTCTGTAATGGATAATGAAGAGTAAGTTAATGTTTCATTATTTTGTTTTTTAGTAAAATAAAGAAAGGATGTCATAATGTGACCCTAATATCTTACCAAATCAGTGTCTTAAATGCAGTCACAATATGATGTCACAAATTGACATCAATCAAAACACTTTGTCGAGTGGTGATACCAATGAAACTAATGAACATAGCCTTGTTGGGGTTAATAGGTTGGCCACGTGGATTTCATTCGAACTCAAATTTGATGCCTTTTCTTCTCACCTTAATAAGTTTTTCTAACACCATCATGCTACGACACTTTTTTTTCAGGGACATCAGTTGTTCTCCATCTACCATTTCCTCAGGTTTAACATCGTCAATATGTTGTTCATATGGATTGGTAGCATCGACATGTTCATAAGGTTGTTCTTCCTATGCACTGGGAGCACCAACAGATTAATAAGCCTATTGTTCCTAAGTATTGGGATCATCAACACATGCATAAGTCATTATCTATAGAAGTGGTTCAACATTTAATTTAGATTATGTAAATCCAACAGTGAACAAATAATAACATGAGGTAACACAATTTATATTATAGAAAATATATAACCAGATTATTAAACTCTGTTATTTTAAAGGTTAAAGGGATTTGACCCCTCTACCGAGTATCTAAATCCCTTCATTGTGGTATCCTATGACATACAAGAATCCATATACATTGGGACCACTATGAAATGATTGAGACATCTCAATGAAAGGGTCACCCTCAGTTGAATTTTCATCTGACCATTCAGTGGTTTTGGTCAATAACAAAACAATTAACCACTTTCAGTTTGCAAGACATGGAACATAAAATACTTGTATTGCCTGTGATGCCATTATAAATAGTTCATCTTTGTACTCTTCATTTCTGAAATCCACTTTCATGAATCCCAATTCATCTATTTTAACATCACTCCTATTATTAACCCACTTTAATTGAAAAATCGTCACTTGGAATGTTGTATAATATGACTCCCATATTAGTTTGATGATGCCAAAGTATGACATATTCTCATAAATTGGATTTCTGTCCTTGGTACCATATACATGAATTACTTTAGCTACAAGTGTAACTCCACTATTTTTCATGGTACTTCCTTCATCATGTTCATTTGTATAGAACATATAACCATTAATTACATAACCAATATAAGATAATACATGAACAATTGGTCCTCTGGCTAGCCATCAAAGTCGTTCTGAAATTGAATCTGGATTTTCATTTGACCCCTTAAAAATATAGTCTCAAAACCATCCTATAAACTATTGATTATGTGTATTTAATATCCAACTTTAAGCCCTTAATGAATTAAAATGCCTAATAATTTCTTTGTGGGTTTCAACATATGGGGAAACCTATAAATTGTTATGAAAAAAATAAAGGTGGTCCTACTTTAGATCTGTAATAGTGATTGTGACAACATATATTATAGAAATTTTTTCACCCACAAGCTGTCCAGTGTGATGAGATTTTGGTAGAACAATGTTTTCCACAATGGGTAGGTAGTCAGTACATAATTCAATAGATTACTCAATAATATCTCTCTCTATAATAAAACCCTCTAGTCGACTTTGATTTTTGACATATCCTTTCAAAATATTCATATACCATTCAATGGGGGTACATCCATCTATAATGTACATGACCACACAGTCAAATCCCTCTTACTAAGTGAACTATCAAGTGAACCATCATATCAAAGAATTTCGATGGGAAGAACATTTCCAATTCACATAACATGATGACAATTTCCTTTTCCATAGTTGGCAATTTCACCGGGTTTATAACTTTACAACATATATCTTTGAAAAAGAAACAGAGCTTGTTTAATGTATGATATAAATTCTTGAGAAAAATGAAACATAAATCTATAAATATTAAATCTTGCATCAAAACATGATAGTCATATGATTTCAGAACCTTTAAATTTAAACAATTCATCGATAAGATATTCTTGATATTCGATGAATACCCCTCTGGAACCTTTACATCATTCAAGAAGTTAAAAAACTGATATCTCTTATCCTTGGAAAGAGTGTAAGCAACTGTTGGAAGAAAATTCTATTTTTTCCCCTTTACTAGTGCCAACTCTTCCCATATTCCCATGTTAATCATGTACAATCTAGCCTTAATTCCAACTTTTGTTTTATCAGGTGCATTTAGTAACATGCCAATGACACTATCACATACATTTTTTTTCAAAATGCATAACATCAAGAAAATTCCTGACGTATAGACAATTCCAGTATGGTAATTAAAAAAAACTGATCTATTTTTCTAACCAGTTTTTGTAAGTTTTTTCGAAAAGGTTTACCAAAAGCAGTGCCCATATCTTTTACTTTCTCACATAGTTGACCACCTTCTATTGGAGATGGTGTTGTATGTTATTATTAAATCCCAAAGAATGATGTTGTCCAAGATCGTTACTTATGTCACTGCGTTATAAATTTGTGATGTAATAGAAACACTATCTTAGATGAATGTTTCAATGTAATTGACTATGTACCTTGTTCAAAAATGGGACACCCTTGAGTTCCTTTAATGCTCTATCCTGAAAAATTTTCATAAGAAGGAAAGTCATTTATCACCCTATACAAAATGGATCTCAATACGAAATCTTCATTTCTATATGCATCATACAACATAACACCTGAATCCCACAATAATTTCAAATCTTCGATCAATGGATACAAGTAATCATAAATATCATTACCAATTTTTTTTCCTGATATAAGCATAAATAACATAATGTATTTTCATTTCATGCATAACCACAATGAAAATTTATAATTTATCAACATAACCTACCATGTACTATGAGTGTTGATTTGAAAACCAAAAGGACTCACTCCATCTATAGATAGTGCAAGATAAAGGTTTTTCAGCTCATTTCTAAATTTAGGATACTCATGATCAATTCTATTCCATTGAGGAGAGTCTGCCAGGTGACAAAGTTTTCCATCTTTATTTCTTGTATCTTCATGCCCCATCAAATTCCTTTATAGTATCTTTACTTCCATATAGGCACCTAAACCTTAGAATTATTGGAAATTACCATACAACTTTCATAGGACCCGATTCATCTTTCTAATATTGAGAAGCACCATAATTTTGGAATTCTTTAAGTGATTTTTGGTCCTTAAAAAAAGTATACAATAATTTAGAAAGGCATGTATTATTTCATAGATCATACCCATTGAATATAATTTTTTTTAGTATCATATGTTTGGCTGGGAAACTCATTATCTTCTAGGAGCATATCATTCAAGAGAGAAAACAGTTTAGTAAAACTAGCATCACTCCATCTGTTTCCACCTTTTAAATTATAGAGCTTCATTACGACTGATAATGTTGTATATTTAGTAAAACTAACATACAATGACACCTTTTCACAACTCTTTAACTTCTTAAACAATTTTGGGCAATCATGAAGTTCATTTACAACTTTCATTTTCATTTCCTCAATATGATATTCATCATCATTCAAACCTATAATCACATACTCGACAAAATTTTCTTCATTGTCCAAACTTGTAATCATATTAAATGATCCATAAAATGTAGTGTTATCCCAATCACTAGCCATATTCACGTTTTCCCTGTGTTTAGTCCAACATTTATAACTTCGATATATTTCATGACATATAAAGTGTTCTTATAACTCCTATGAGCTAATTAGTCTTGAATAACAATAGTGTAAACACTGAAAAATGATTTAATAAGGTTCATATGTATGATATTTTGCAAACTAGATGAACTCTTTCATCCCATCTTCATACTCTTTTGTCATATGATTAGCATACATCCATTTTCGATTCACATCCATCCTATTTGATTCGATAATATTAATATATAAATAAATAAATAAATACACAAAAGGGGCCTTTCAAATAAAGGTAACCCGACATTTGAATGTTTCAAATAATTTCATCATGATTTGAAGGAAATGGGTAATTTAATTTAAGAAAAGAATTAATCCATTGGTGGTAGGTGTTATCCTCTAAATTCACCCACAATGATTACTGGTACCTGGTATGGGATAACTACTGCTTGGGGTAGTTCAAGCAACATAGGTGAATGTCTAGAAGAAATGGATGATGAGTCTTAGGAAACAAAATGCATTAATAACTATTTGGGAGATGAAGTTGATGAGGATAAAAGTTGTCTCCTTAAATCTAAATGTTTCCAGGATAGGGAGCTAACGAAGCACTAGAAAAAATTTCTTAGTTTTCTATCTAAAGTTGAAATAAGCAGCAACAATAGTCTAATCCTCACAAGGGGCTCCTTGATTGGTGTGACCATGAGAAGGATCAGTTGGATGGTCTTACACACACTCATGTTGAGACAACCATTACAGTTTCAACATTCAAAGCAAGTCATCGATTACTCCATGAAAATGAAAAGTATATTGGTCTTATGAATAAATTTATGTAGTGATTAGCTTCTCATGAGGATGAGGTTATGGGAGTGAGGTCATGATGGATATCCTATGGGTTGGATGTAGTTAGTGACATGCCCTTACCATGGTATTATTATCAATCTATATTATGTAGGTGAGATTCTATGTATCTAGGAGGTCTCTGAAAGATAATATGATCATATAAATATAGATATCACCCTTTTTCCTAACACATGTTTTCATTTATAAATATAGACACCACTCATCCCATTGATAGAGCATATTACATTATAAAAAAACTGATGAATCTATTCACTCTAATTTAAAATCACAAAACTCCATTTTAAATTCAATGTGATATTTAAAATATCATTTATTTAGATCATCATTGAAATCCAAAATATCATCCTTATTTTGAAACATCATAGAAATCCAATTTATTAACTTTAAAACCAACCATTTACCCTTAAAATCACATTTACATTATAAAAAACCGATGAATCTTATCCTAATAAATCATTGGGACATTTTTTATTAGTTTTTAAAAATGATTTTCACTGCTAAAAAACATGTTACCCTTTATTTAAAATCACCTTTTTAACAAAAATATTACCCAATAAAAAAACATTTATTGGAAAATCAAACACTGAATTCATTTTCAAACTACCTTAGAAAACTCACTTACTAATTTCAAAACCAATCCCTTTCAAATTTGAACCAATGTTTCAAACTTTTAATAGTAGACAACTCCCTTTGAGAAGCTTATCTCACCTATTATACAATATAATATGTATAATAATTTACACACATATATATATATATACATGGAAATATAAAAAAATAAAATTTATATTATTTTAAAACCATTTTCATAATAGAAAATACAACTATTGAATATAATAATGGTTTCAAAAATAAAAATAGAAATTATTATTTCTTTTAAAATATTTTCAACACAGAAAACACTTGTCAAATTTGAAATCCATAGCCATCAAAAGAAGGCAATCATCTTCAAGGCTTACCTCTACAATTCCAAAACCCAACAATCATCAATATTATTACTAATTCTATTGGTTTCTATCTTTTCCTCAACTGAAGAACTAACATAGTTTCTCATCCCATCTGTCCTCACACTTTCATTGATATAAACCCTTAGAAGCTAACACCAAATCAGAGAGAATATATAATTATGGAGGACTCCCCTAATTTAAACCATGCAAGTGATGTTGGATGCAAAGTAGGTTTAAGAGTTGCAATGAGGTTAAACATTAATTAACCTTTTGATAGTGGTATATGTATAACTAAACTTGAAATTGAATTTTCATTCATTAAGTTCATACTTAGATTATGAAAGAAAAGAAAACCAATCAAATATCATATCTTTCACATCATGCCTCTTAGGTCTATCAAAATTTTATAGTTGTTGAACTATTTCTCTATTATGGTTCCATACCACATAATTGGTTTGAAATCCAACTCTAGTGATATGATAACTTAATTCTTTATTAGTAAACCATGGTCTACCGATGCAATTATAAAAGGGAATCAAATAATTTCTCCCTTAGATACATTATTGAACATGAAATACAAAAAAAATCGAAGCTAATTTTAAAATTCATTCAACACTCAATTAAAAGTATACATCCAACTTCTTTACACTATGATTTAAAACATAAAATATTTCATATAATAAAATATATATTAATTATCCAAATGATTTTTTTGAAAAAATAACAATCATATTAAAAAATTATAAAAATATAAAAGTATAATTTATTGAAATAAAATTTATGAGAGTTTAAAATTATTAAACTATTGATAAATTGAAAAAAGTAGAGGTATAAAATTATAAATTACAAATGTATATATATTTATATTAGTATATAAAATTATAGACGTACATAGAACTATAAAATTATATATAATTTATAAAATAATATATATTTTAAAAAATATACATAATTTATAAATGTATATAAATTTATAAAACTATATAAAAGTAAATATATGTTATAAAAGTATATATAATTTATACAAGTATATAGTTTTACAAATTTATAAAAGTATAAAATTATAATATATAAAATTAAAATTTATGAAATTATAAAAGTATAATAATTTATAACGAATAAAACTATAATTTTTTATTAATTTATAAATCTAGAAAACTATAAAAGTATAAATAATTAATGGAATTTTATATTTAAACTATACATGTATAATATGTTATACTATAAAATTTATAAAATCATATAAATTTATAAATGAATAAAACTATAAAAGTATAAATATTTAATAAAAAATTATTATTAAATTATATAGTATAATATGATATACTATAAAATTTATAAAAGTATATAAATTTAAAAACATAAAAAACTATAAAATTACAAATGTTTAACAAAAGTTTATATATAAATTATATAAATATAATAATATATACTATATAATTTATAGATGTATATATAAGTATAAGAAATTATATATAGAAGTATAAATATAACAAATTATACTTATAAAAAATTATAATTTTCTATTGATTATTATTTATAAATTTATAAAAGTAATGATTGGTGTTAATAAAACTAAATGAAAACCCTAATTAATATCCTAAATAACACCCATTTAAAAAAATGCATTTGAAAATAATTAAAATTGTTAATAATCATATATGAAACATCACTATATAAATCACCAAAAAAAAAAGAAAACACCACATGCATCATTGACACTCATGAACTACCCACACATGGCTATGCAACTAGAACTATCGTGCAAGGAATACAACCAATGACTCTCTCAAATCATTACGCACACAAACCACAGACTAATGCCATACACAATACCTACTAAAAACATGAGAACCCCAATCATCAACCTTGGAGAAAAGGGAGATATGGATATTGGGTTTTAGGTATTAATTGTGTGTGAGTGACTTTTAGGTTGTTGCGAAGAAGATAAAGTAATGGAAAAGGATGATGGTGTCTGATATGGTGATCTTTTACAACAAAAATGGTTGTTTTTGTATATATTTGTTTGGTTCTTCAAGAATATGTGAAGAATCGTAGTAGTATGGTACAATGAGGTGAAACTGAAGAAATGAGTGTAGCCAGAGGTGATAACAAGATAAATCAGCACATACCTTATATTTTGAGAGATTTATTTGTCGAGAAAGTTGAGCGACAGTAGCAATAGTGTTCATCAAGAGCGACGACAACAATCTGGTTATGCAAGAGCTTGAAGGCGTGAGCGGAGACAACACTATGTTAGGTTTCCTTTTAAAAGAACCACTATGGATTTTATCAGTACTTTCAAAAAAGTGCTCATAAAGAGTAGTTTTATCAGTGCTAAAATAGAAAATGATGATAAAACTACTATTTATTAGTGCTTCCAAGATTGGGATCCTTGGTTTGATTCGGATCAGGTAAGGAAGTCAATGAACCAATCTTGGATCTAGGTTACAAGACTGAACTAGTTTTTTTCTGGCATCCTAGTACTTTTTGGGATGTTGCATTTGTTGTTGGAACTCCGATAAATACTGATAAGGAGTCTGAGAATGAAATTTTTAGGTACTTTTCCCGAATCCTTATTGAATATGATCATTTTTCTCCTCTACTTGAAACCATTTACTTAGTTTCTAATGAATTCAAGTTCTAATTTTCTATAGAGCACGAGCATGTACCTATTTTTTGTTATAACTGCTGTTGTATTGGACATGTTAAGGAAGATTGTCGTAGGGGTATAAAGTATTCCAACTACCAAAATCTTAGTCATATTGCTGAGAAATGTAAGTTCAAATTTCCCTTGCTGAATAATGGGGATAGGGAGGATATGTAGTGATTGTTGAAGCATTACAACAAAGAGTGGTGTGGGGCCAAGGACAAGGTAGGTGTGGGGATGGGGGATGATTTCCAAAAATCTCCTATACAAACCAATTTTTATGGAGTCAATTATGGATGTAATAACTAGACATATTTGAATAGTGGTGATAATTTGGGGTCTTCAAAGGGTGATTTAGTTGTGGAACAAGCTGATGTGAAGGAGGAATTTTTCATGTCCTCAGGTTCCCAGAATGGAAGAAGCAGTTTGATCATGATAACTTAGTGAGACTACAGGGAAGGAAGGACCAACCTTCCAAAAAGGATAAGCTGGTTTCATTTACTAGGATGGAACCTGGGAATACTGTGAAATGAAAGGAGGCCCATGCTGCCATTGATTCTCAATAGATTAGGCCACTTTAGAGTGGATTTGAGGTTGGTACTGCATCAGATCTTGGGATTAATGTAGGGATTCTAGTGAACAAAGCAGGGTTACTACCAGCCCTTATTACTGAATTGACTCCCCAACTGCAACCTTATGTTGGAAATGCTAACAATTTGAGGACTGCTCTCTCAGATATTTCTGCTCCTACTCAAACTGAGGAATCATCTTAGGGGGAATTGGGTGAACATGATGCATGTCTAGATGTAGTAGTGGATAATTATTCTAATGAGAAAATGAAGGCAAAAGAGTATATCAATATGCTTGAAATTTTGGAGAGATATAATAGCAGACGGGTTTTCCTTGAGGAATTCAGCAACACTCATGTTCGAGATGGTCATCCCCTAAGAATTGATCCTACCAAATTAGGGAGTACTTCTGATTTGAAGAAGATATCGATGGTCTTAGATCCGGGAGGGAAACAAGATCCACAACTTTTAGGGGATCCCACCCCATTGAATGACAATAATGACACTCAAGCTGATGATGACATGACTTGGAAAAATCCCAAAACCTAGAGGAGTGGCTACCATCCAAGAGGTAGGGGTGGCGGCTGTTATCAGTCCACAATATGACCTCTTCTTATCTTGATTTTAATGTTTATGATGTTGGTCTAGCCACCTTTATTTATCATGATGTACTTGCTTTTACTTTTTCTAATAGTTTTTTAGGGTTTGGGCTGGAACTCCACCCACACTCACGCCTCTTTGTGTAAATATATTTAAAAATATTAATATATAATTATAAATATAATACATATATTTATTATTTAAATATATTTATTACAATTATTTATTCAAAGTGGTGCAAACCATGAGTTTTCACCCATGGTCCCCAAAATTTATTAAATAAAAGTAAAGTGAAAAGAAAAAATAATGGGGCACAACAATTACCCCCAAACAAAAAAGTGGCCAACACGAGGCCCAATAGTAAAGATATCCAAGGACCCCCAAAAAACACAACTAAAAGGCCCACAAACTAGCCCAAAGCCCATCATGAAAATTGGGCCAAAGCACCACATGAAATCTCATGTGGCCATCGTGAGCCCGTCTCATAGACACCGTGAGAGCGGAAACTCAAGCACCCAATCCATCGAAGACCACACCAAACCTAAACCCTTCATGTTCCCCTACAGGCTGTCAAATCCATGAGACACCCAAAGCAATAAAGTGAAATGGCCAAATGGCCCAAAAACAAAGCAACAGCCCGAAAATGGCCCAAAATCACACATGGACACCCCAAACCCTAGCCGTTAGCTACAGTTTCATCAACACTTCCTCTCGAGTTAATCCTTCACCGCATAGGTCATCTCGAAGCCATCCTGGAGCAATAAAATCACCCCATCCTGAGAGCGTGCATCCCACGGTCATCGTTGAACCTGCCTGATGCCGCCACAAGAGATTTTGCCACCATCATGTCGGTCCCGCTGCCTGCATCCATCTGCACACTTCCTGGTATTTGGTTCACCAACGCAGCCAACAAGCCTATCCTACCGCCATGGTCCGTCACTGTTCCAAACAAGCACCACCATCAAGATCCCTCCGGCAAGCAAAGTGCCCCACCACCGGGATCCCATACCCGTCGCCATCACGATCCATACATCCCAGGAACACCGCAATCATGCTCTCCATCCCCGCCATCAGTCTGGGTCCATTGTATAATTAAATATTTAAATTAAAAAATTATTAAAAAATTATTTTAAAAATATTTATTATATAAATTTTAAATATATTTTAAATGTTAAAACTTAATAAATAAAAATGAATAAATACTATTCATATAAATTACAAACATATTGAAAATATTACATTTATAGCAAACAAATATATGTATAAATAAATATTAAAAAAATGATTAAATATATTTTTAACATTATTAATGAATATATAATAATAAATGAATAAATTAAATTAAATAAATTAAAAAAATATAAAAAATTGAATTCATAAAATTTATTTGAATTACAAACATACATATGTACACATACACATCTACACACACATGTATATACAAACATACACATACATAAATGTAGTTATACATGTACATATATTTTAAATGATTGTATATCAATATAAATACATATCTAAATAAATATATTCATTTATATATTATATAATTATTTAAATAAAATATTTATATATTATATTTATTTTAATTATATACACATTTTGAAATCAATGTATATAAATAAACTATTAATTTTTTTGAATAATATAAATTTGATAATTTTTTATATATAAAATTATGAAAATAAGATTCATTTTTTTATTAAAAGTAATATAATTCATATTTATATATTACTTTAATATATATATATACATACTTATTGTAATATAAATCTTATTTAAACACACATATATATATATATTTATAATTATAATTATAAATTAATATATTTATAAATATTTGTATATAAATATAAATATATGTATATAATTATATATATTTATATAATTATATATATATATATTAATATATATAATTATAAATAAAATAAAAATATTTATTATTTAAATATATTTATTATAATTTATAATTATTTAAATATATATTTATTTAAATATATTTATTATAAATTTATACTTATTTAAATATATATATATATATATTTATAATTTTATAAATTATTTTCTAAAAAAATTATATATATATTCAAATTATTTGAACATATATATTAATATATCATATTTATATTAATTATAAATATGTGTTTTTTAATTAATATATATAAATACACATTATTTTTTAATATAAATATGATGATTTTATATATATTATTAATATTTTTTATCGGCGCTTTTAACAAGACCTGATAAAGGTAGAACCTTTATCACCACTTCTTGTTTAGCGCTGATAAAAGTAGGCTCTGTATATGTGCCAATCTATGGTAACAGTGCATGAGTATTTGTATGTTTCTATGTTTGACTGCGAGTGTTTATTTTTGTACAAGAACCCCCTCCATCACATGTCCATTCTCTTCCTAGCGTAGCCCATTCCCTTGCATGTGTATCGAACCCCGAGTCTCGAATGCTTCCTTGTAGTGAAATTGGGTAAAACTAGCATTCCCCCTTTCCCAAGACCGTCAAAGCATTAAAGCACTTACAATGATAGATTATAGTGCTAAGCACAACCAACTGGAATCAAACCTAGGACCGCAAGGACCTCACCACCGACCCTAACTACTAGGCCACCCTGAATGTGGCATATATATAACTAATAATTAATAGATTTTTTAAAAAATATAATATATTATTATATATAATTAAAAATATATAGTAAATTTAATTATATTTAAATATAATTACACACACATATTTTTTTTAATAATGATATTTTTTAAAATAAAAATAACATCATTTTTTACATAAATAATAAAATATTATACTTAAAAAATATTATAAATAATATCATACAAGTATCATCGAGTACATTGTAAGCATCATTATATTTTATTTGTACTTGGTATTCCCTCCCCAACCGCTTTTAATAATTAAGAAGTAATAATATTTTTAATGTAATATATATATTGTAAATATAGTTAGAATTAAATATAATTAATAACATATATAGTTATATTTAAATAAAACCATTAATATTATATATATATAACTTTACATTATGCACTTAATGATATTTTTTAAAATACAAATAATAATATTTTTTTTATAATTAATAGAAAAGTTTTCTGATATATATAATTAATCATGTTTATAAAAATTAACTAATGATATAAGTATAAACAATACTTCATAATATTTTTTTAAATATATTTCATATTAATTTTATTATATATATATAATTAGTAATATATTTTAAATTTAATTATATTTAAATATAAGAAATAATATTTTTAACATAATTTTACATTTACATAATCAATAATAATTTTAAAATATAATTAATAGTATTTAAATACAATGAAAAATTAATAATACTTATATATATATATATATATATAATGTTAATATATATTTTAAATATAGTTAATAATATGTGTGTGTGTGCATAATTATATTTTAATATATTTTTTATAAGTATTTTAATATAAATATATTTTAATATATATTTATATGTTGAAAATATATATTTATATATAAAAAATGCATTTTAAAAATAGATGAGATTACTGAGTTGAGTGGTTATCCAACTACTCCTTAGTTTGTAGAGCTTGAGTTCAAATCCCACCAACTATTTAAGGTCAAATTTTTATATATTTTGTTTAGTCTTTATCAGCATTAAAAAAGTACTTATAAAGAAAGCCTTTATCGGTGCTAAACTTTTTAGCATTGATAAACAAATCCTTTATCATCGCTTTCTAAAAACACTAATAAAGGTCATCCTCTTTTTATTTAAACCTAGCCGTCATGTTGTTCCCTTCTTCACCAAGCATTATGTCATGATAAGGCCCTGCCAAAATTTAACTCAATCCTATGTGCAACTTCCTGACCCAGGTGCCACTAGACCGGTTCCCCAAGCCGGTGCACCACATGAACTCAAGCATGCCTCACCATATACCAGAGGTTTCCGACTAGCAGTGTGGGTCTATGGTGGTACAATGGGGAGACTATACTCGCTTATCATAGTAAAAAACAACATAAATAATATCAAAAAATATAACAACTAGTATAAACAAAAAATGAAATAAAAAATAGTGAGTTCCAATAATAACCCAAGGGAAACATGGTATAACAATGATATCTATACTCTACATGTCATGAAATCATAAAGTAAAACCTCAAATACCAAGCTATGAAAAAACCCCAAATGCGGTCTTGATTCCAAACCCGGTCCTGACATCCCATGTTCCAACCCATTATCCCATGCATAAACCAAGAGCTCGGTCCCAATCCTAAACTTGCACCTAAAACCAAGTAGCATCTTCTCGGGAACCCAAGTGCCATGGAAACCTCATCAGGGTATGAGTAAAACTAAGTACGCCACCACCAATGATGTATAAAGCAATAACCAATATAATAACAATGCATTTGGAAGTATAATAATCAATAAAAAACAGTAGATAAACCAAGTTTCATTATTTAACAATATTTAAATTGACAACAATTATTTTCAGTTTCTATTGATACCCAAACCCATCAAACTTTATTTGGCCCATGTTGGTTGTCTAAACCATATATCATAGAGGTCACAGGTCACCAAATGAGGAGCAACATTCCTTGTATAAAACTGAGATTTAGAACATCATGTCCAACCATCCCAACCATTTATTATTGGGGTCACATGTCAGCAAACAAGGACCATCAATCCAAGTATCCAACCAAGATTCAGAACGTCATATCTGACCATCCCAACCATTATATGGAATTCCATGTTCGTACCCTTGGACTTAAGAGAATCAGTTCATCCTCTGAAAACTACAATGCATCAGGGTACTTGGAGCATCGGTTTGGCCCGCCCAAGGGAGAGGAGCATCATTCCAACATCCCACTATCCATATATAATATTAGTGGTTCCTAGAGTGTCAGTTTGACACCTAAACCATGGACTAGGAACACCATGTCTAGAATCCTAAACCATTATGTTATCAAAAAATTCCATCCTTATCCTATCATTTATCAATATTCAATACCTTTAATCATATCATCTTTTACCAAGGCCCCAATAGAAATTTAAAACCAAAACATGTCTCAATAAATCCCAACCCCTTTTTACATGTCATAGAATACCAAAACCAAATATTCACATTAAACATTTGTATGAAACTGATTAAAACATGGGACTTCCATTTCGTAAAACCAACTAAGGTCCAAGGCCTTATTTCCATCAAAACCATGAAAAGAGTCATCAATACATTGTCACAAAAAATGGGTGACCACACACACACCCATTTTAAATCAATATTTTAAACCCATTTTAAAGAATCCATTTAAAAACACCCTGAGGTCAACATCTCATATTGAAAGCACAAACCACTTTAAAACATTATTTCCATTCATTTAAAACCGCAACTGGTTCAAGATCCAAAAACACTATTTAACCCATTTAAAACCCACTTTGGCATATAAAAAAACTTAGCAAATAAAACATTTCAATTTAACCTCTTAATGTCATAACACTTCTTCCCATACTATGCTAATTAGCCCTTTTTACCCATACTACAAATCAATTACAATTACAACCCCTTCAACCTCATAATTTCCCCATTTTATGGTTTATGATTTCATTTAATCACTTTCAAGGGATTGTAATACCCCATGGGTAGCCCTAGGCCTGGTCTCAAACTATCAATGGACCCGATGGGTCCGTGAAGGGTCGCACACATCAATTTAGGCCCCCATTTACTTTTCTTGGTCAAAGACACAAAAAACAGTAAGGTAGTGAATTATAACAACCACATACACATATAAAACATCAAGACTATAGGAAAAATTTTATAGACCACCTACCTCATGATCGTTTACAACCGCTTGTCCAACCTTTACCCTTAACTCAAGCTTGAATAGCCTCAAAAGCTAAGAAGAAGAACACCCCAGAGATATGGCTCATGAGCTTCAGAAGAAGATAAAAAAATAACCAAGGACTCTTCAAAAAAATGGAAGGGAACAAAGTTGACGATTTACCCAAAGCTTTGATTAGCATCAAGGCACCCCAAACACCTAAGAATCAAGGGATATTCATCTATGGAGGAGGGGAGAGCTCATGGTTATCACTCAATACTACTAGGGGTCAGATATGGAATAAAATTAGGGGAGAAACATTTAATCCCAATAGGAAAAATGGGAACTTCCACAATTTTAAGGAGGTACATGGTTTGGCCACATGGTTGGACAAACTACACGCTAACCATGCAGTCCCCTTTATCCAAGAGGAAACCAAGTCGCATGGTTTTTCTGGCCACCCGCATGGTTTGAAAAACAATGCAGAGGCCATGAATTTTTCCATTTTCCAAGGGGATCTCAATTTGAACGGTCTACTAGGACATCTAACATGATTTTCCTAATCGTGGACCCTCTTTCTATAGGCTGCATGGTTATGGAGCAAGATTACTACTAACCATGTTCCAACAGTGCTCCCAAGATAGATTAGCCTCTTCTCTCCTTTTTTCCATGTTCCAAAAGCATAATACACTATTGAGACCTTACCAACTATAGGGAAGAATTCCATTAACTAAAAAAAGGGATTAAAACTAATATTTTTTAAAAAATGTACCTCATAAAAAACTAGGATCTTACAACCTCCCCACCTTACAACAAATTTTCCTCGAGCTGCACTCCCAAGCATCACTTCACTCCCAAAGAAAAAAGTTGGGCCACTGAGCCCACATATCAACTCCCCTCCCAATTTTCCTCATGAAAAAAACTATATCATCAAAACATTTGGATGAATGGAATCGTCTCACCCTGAATAATTTTCCTATTGAGATTCACAACATGAATCACATGCCCCTCAAAGGATGCATCAACCTCAACTCATCATCATCAACAACAACCACATGAGAAAGGTCATGGTAATACCATCAAAACCATGAAATATTAAAACATCAAGCATAAAACTATACCACCATTTAAGATCCAATAAATACACCACTGTTCTGATTCTCTCCATAATCTCAACGACCTAACATACCTGGGTTTCAACTTGCCTTGTTTCCAAACTCCAACAACGACCCATATTCAATGACAGTCGAAGGAAAACACAGTAACCCAACCACATATGCGATCTATGTAGATACATAATTCAAGTCTAAATGGAATCAACTAAATCTGAAATCTTGAAACACAACCAAGGCACCAACCCTGGCTCCAAGTGCTCGACCACAAAACTCAAGTCCACACTCGTTGTCAAAACCGAAACCGAAACCTCAAGATGGTGGTTACCTGAGCCCATAAAACCTAAACAATGATGGTTTTATTTATTGGTTATAATCTAGGACTATGGAAATCCCCACTATAATATTTACCTTTACTATAACAACCCCCAATGTTTAGCATCTCTACCATAAAAAAAGATCACTAGAACCTCAAACTTGTGCTCCTATAGCATGCCTGATGTTTTTTTCCATCATGTTGTTCCCAAACACCCACGAGAGCATTAATCAACATCAAGACATATTATTTCCAATGAAAACCCCATAGGAATGGACACACGCCCATAATACATAGACGATCTAAGAACAAACTATCCTTTTTCCTAAAGGCCAGTTTCACTTCATGAAACACATCAGTCACTTCCATAGTGATATACTAGATGCAATTTGAAAATAATCACATCCATTATATCTGATAACCCAAGTTAGATAATCCTTAGCCAATTTGTCATGAAAACATCTGACTTTTCCTACTGGCATGTCACCACCACACTTGGACACAATTCCATTACACTCAGAGACATTCCTCATATACTCGAACAAGCCCATTAGAGACCATATACAACTTCTAGTGATATTCCATAGTTAAAATCTCCACCATCCCAAAACCATCATCATGCTCTAATGTTCCCACTAATACACTTTTTCCACAACCACAACAATTTACTTTTAGAACCATCTTGATCCGAGAGTCAATAATGAGATCGATCAACCACCACATATGATTTCCCCTTATCCTTTCCTACAGAATCTAAGCACGCACCTCATCAGTTTCTCATCAGAATCCCAGTTCCAACTCTAGTGATCCACTACCAGTTCCAAATTTATGCGACCCTTAAAACTCGAGGGACATACTACCATGACCAAAACTTCACTCACCACCTTTGGAGTTTCATGGTCACTATCTCACCTAAGAAAATCCAACCATCACAGCCCACACTTCCACCACTTATAATCCTAATAAATGGATGTATCCGTCTCGCCCTCACCTGAGCAAAAAAAAGAAGCATTACCTATCACCTATTCCTAGTTTCTGAGAACAACACCCATAGTATTCACTAACCTATGGTCTATTACAAGGACCTAGCTCATAGACGATTGATGGTGCACTTCCCACCATATGACCTCACTTACACTGATTCATGAGGCTAACCTCCAAGAAGGACCTTCATCTAACCAGAAAAAATCCTTTAAGTAGCTTGGTATATAGATGATGCTCTATTAGTGTACTTAGGATGATGTTAAGATATTGGTCATGATCATCTCTAAACTAGGAGTACAATAAGATGTCATCAATGAATAACACTCTGACCTTATCCATTACCGATGTCACCTCTAACTTTAAGGACATGTCAAACCCCAACAACAACCTTAGATCTCCTTGCCTGAAAGCATCTCATCAACACCCGATCTCCATGATTCAAGAGGAACTCACTAAACAGAACTCACTACCACCTCACAGCTCTCTTCCAAGCAGTCATGAACAAACTTCCTCTATGGAAACACCACCATCACACTGCCTGAGTTCTTCTACCACGACCCAGATGATTCTCAATGAAAATGCACATGGTCCATCACACCAATCCAAAACCAAAAGGTCTCATGCATATCCATCTCACATCATCTCAATTTTATCAGAAATAAAAGGTGATTATTTTCAAGACAACTATTCACATATATAAAATGGCACCGCACATCTCCAGAACTTGCCTATCACCCTGACCATACCATAACTCTCAATCTCACACTTTCCTATGACCATTCACTGAACCCGACTCAAAATGACATGATTCATACACTACTAGAACTAGGATTAAATTCCCATTCAAACAATTATCCATGACTCCTAGCTATTAACCCATTAGATTCGAGGTATCCTGAATGTTCCCATCCAACAACTCGACCTTCACACAAGTCAGGTCCAACCAAATAACCACCTTTCACCCCAGGCATCATTCCTAGATCAAAGTGCCTATCCATATTATATCCTCCTTTATCCCATCCATCTAAAGTCAACATCAATCATTATATAAAACATTTCCAATATAGTAGTATTAGGCATCTAAATGATCATGCCCTTCAAAACTGACCTAAAATCCAAACACAAGTACTCAAGGTACTTGTAATACCCTAAAATGATAAATGGTTAAATGACTAAATGATTTAACTTATGTCAACAAGGTGAACATTTTTTTGGGAGCCTACCTGATTAAAACTACATAGTTAATCATGTTTGGCATGGAGTAGTGATTAGGATGGGTGACCTTTGGGGAAGTTTCTTGGGGTTTGTGAGAGTGAGGAAAAAGCACACTAAAAGAACAATTGTTGGACTATGGAGATATTCATTAGTATGATGATCCATTCGGGCACATGGGTGGGCCTCAAGGTAGGATAACACGTGTCTGTAGGGTAACTAGTGGTACCTGGCAGTCCAAGACCTAATGTCCATGTTAAGGCGGGGTGTCTATGCTATCAGCGGGGCCTAGTTGTTACATTGGTATCAAAGGAGGAACCCAACCTTAAGTGAAGTGGCACTACCTAGGTTGAGATGTATGGTCCATAATGAGGATGTTGTGCTCTAGGGGGAGTGAATGTAATACTCCAGAATGATAAATGGTTAAATGACTAAATGATATGACTCATGTCAATAAAGTGAACCTTTATTCTCACGAGCCTACTTGATTAGAACTCTACAGTTAAGCATATTTGGCTTGGATTAGTGATCAGGATGGGAAACCTCCTGGGAAGTTTCTTAGGGTGTGTATGAGGGAATAACACACTGAAAATAACAAGTGTTGGCCTGTGGGGACAATGATTAGTATGATGATCCATTTGGGCATATGGATGAGCCCTAGGCAGGGGACCATGTGTCTGCAAGGAAACTTATGGTACCTGGAAATCCAGGACCTGATGACCATGTTAAGGCATAGTGTGTGTGAGTGGGGAAAAAGCACACTGAAAGAACAAGTGTTTCCATGTGGGGAAAATCATTAGTCTGATGATCCATTCATGCATGTGGGTGGTACTTAAAGTAGGGGAGCACATGTCTATGAGGAAATTGGTGGTGTCTAGCAGGTTAGGACTCAATGGTATTATTAAGGCAGAGTGTCTATGCTATCAGTAGCGCCCAATTATTCCATTGGTATCATAGGAGGAACCCAACCTTAAGTGTAGTGGCACCACCTGGGTTGAGATATAGGGTCCACAATGAGAAAAATTTTCTTTAGAGGGAGGGGGGTGAATGTAATACTCCAGAATAATAAATGGTTCAATAACTAAATGATATGACTCACGTCAATATGGTTCAACTTTATTTTCATGAGCCTACCTGGTTAGAACTCTGTAGTTAATCATGCTTGGCCCGAAGTAGTGATTAGGATGGGTGACATCCTGGGAATTTTCCCAGGGTGTGTGTGAGTGATTAAAAAACACATTGAAAATAAAAAGTGTTGGTATGTGGGGAAAATCATTAATATGATGATCTATTTAGAAATGTGGGTAGGCCCCAGGTAGGGGACCATGTATCAGCAAGTAAACTAGTGGTACCTGGTGGGACAGGACCAGATGATTATGTTAAGGTAGGGTGTCTATGCTATCAGTGAGGCCCAATTGTTATAGTGCTTCACTTAGAAAAGAAAAAAAGTCCTAATCATGCCTTTATAAGAACTTTAAGGCACCCACCATGCATCGACCCCACCTCCAAAGCATCCACCCATGCTTCTCTTTCCAAAGAACCCATAACACTGGGCTAACCTCATTCATGGTTACCATTGATTACCCATGCCCATTGAATCATAGACACAACCCAAGACGCATTCAAAAAACCATTGGATTTCCCAAATGAACTAGACTTAAAAATGATCGATCTATTTAGGCCTGTATTTAATGTGGGTTTAGGAAATTTAGTCCAACCCAATCCTCATTTTAAGCAGACTAGTCTACATATCATTCCACATTTATAATTAAAATTAAAAACATTTTAAAAAATTTAAAAACTTATTAAGAAACATTAAATATTAAACACATAATAGTTATCATAAAATTTTCAATATATATACATATATTATCCTCAAAAAAGAAAAGGAAATGTTTTTCAAGAAAAATGATAAATCAAAATAAAAAATATATATAAAAAACTATTTGTATGTGTGACACCTAATATATTTTAAGGTCGATCTTCTTAAACCTTAGGGTTTTTTCCTTGGTTCATTTAAAAAAATTAAAAAATCAAGCCATTTTATTCCACTCTAGTCTGACAATAAAGACAGGCGAGTGAGCCCGGCCCACCGGCTCGAGTCCCATTAAGCATCCTTAATATGTATACATATTATATATATATATATATCAATGATTATATTTAAAATATTATTATATAACCTATATTAATGTAAAAAATTATATTTAATCTAAATTTCAAATGATAATTTACTTATATATGTGTGTTTATGTGCGCACACACACATGCATGTGTGATTGAGTGTCTGTATGTTTCTATGTATGAGTGTGAGTGTGTGTTTTTTTTACAAACACCCCCTCCATTACATGTCCATGCTATTCCTGGCATAGCCCATTCCCTTATGGGTGTCCTGATCCCCAAGTCTTGAATGTTTCCTTATGGTGAAATTGGGTAAAACTGGTATCCCCCATTTCATAGGACTGTCGAAGCATTAAAGTACCAACAATAATACATTACAGTGCTAGGCACAACCAACAGGAATCAAACCTGGGACCACAAGGACCTCAACCTCGACCTTAACCATTAGGCCACCCTCAACTTGGTATATATATATATATATACACACAATTATTCCATTAATGACATCCTTAAAAAATAAAAACTATTTTTTGTAATAATATATATATATATATAATATTAAATGATTATTTTTAAAATATAACTAATAATTAATAGATTTTTTTTAAAAAAATAAAAATAAAAATAATATTATTATATATAATTAAAAATACATAGTAAATTTAATTATATCTAAATATAATCACACACACACACATTTTTTTAATCAATGATATCTTTTAAAATAAAAATAACATTATTTTTTACATATATAATAAACATATTATATTTAAAAATATTATAAATAATATCATTCAAGTCTCCCCTAGTACATTATTGGAATTAGTAGATTTTCTTTGTACTTGGTATTCCCTCCCCAACCATTTTTAATAATTAAGAAGTAATAATATTTTTAATGTAATATATATATATATATATATTATAAATTTAGTTATATTTAAATATAATTAATAACATATATAGTTATATTTAAATAAAACTATTAATATTATATATATATATAACTTTACATCATGCACTTAATGATATTTTTTAAAATACACAGAATGATAATTTTTTTATAATTAATAAAAAAAAATTCTGACATATATAATTAATAATGTTTATAAAAAGTAACTAATAATATAAATATAAAAAATACATAATAAAATTTTATTAAATATAGTTAATATTAATTTTATTATATATATATATATAATTAATAATATATTTTAAATTTAATTATATTTAAATATAATAAATTATATTTTTTAACATAGTTATATATTTATATAATCAATAATATATTTTAAATATAATTAATACTATTTAAATATAATAAAAAATTAATAATACAAATATATATAATTAATGTTAATATATATTTTAAATATAGTTAATAATATATATGTGTGAGAAAAATAATAATATATGTGCGTGTGCATAATTATATTTTAATATATTTTTTTATAATCATTTAAATATAAATATATTTTAGTATAAATTTATATGTTGATAATATATATTTATATATAAAAAATGCATTTTAAAACAATATGAGATTGCTGAGTTAATGGTTATC
This sequence comes from Viscum album, assembly GCA_963277665.1. Taxonomy (NCBI): domain Eukaryota; kingdom Viridiplantae; phylum Streptophyta; class Magnoliopsida; order Santalales; family Viscaceae; genus Viscum; species Viscum album. The sequence goes on along the minus strand of OY728159.1, from coordinate 1,138,197,682 downwards.
CAACTACTCTGTATTTTGTAGCACTCGAGTTTAAATCCCACCAACATTCTAAAGTCATTTTTGTATACTTTGTTTAGTTTTTATTAGTGTTAAAAAATGTACTCATAAAATAAGCCTTTATCAGTTCTAACCATTTTATCACTGATAAACAACTCCTTTATCATCTCTTTCTAAAAACACTGATAAAGGTCTTAATATTTTTATTTAAACCTAGTTGTCATGTTGTTCCCTTCTTCACTAATCACTACATCATGGAAAAAATCTACCGAAATTTATCTCAATCCTATGTGTAACTTCCTGACTCGGGTGACACTAGACCAGTACCTCAATCTGGTGCACCACATGACCTCAAGTGTGCCTCCCCAAAGGTGATAGGTTGACAACTAGTAGTGTGGGTCTATAGAGGTACAATAGAGAGACTATACTCTCTTATTAGAGTAAAAACAAGTGAAATAATATCAACGGATATAACAACCAGTATAAAAAGAAAATGGAATAACAAATGGAAAGTGCCAATAATAACCCTAGGGGAACATGATACAACAATGATATGTATACTCTACATGTCAGGCAACTATATAGTAAAATCTCAAATACTGAACTATGAAAAACCCCAAATGCGGTCTCGAGTCCAAACTCAGTCCTAACATCCCATGCTCCAACTCATTAGACCATGCATAAACCAAGAGCTAGGTCCCTGTCCCGAACTTTCACCTAAAGACAAGTAGCATATGCTTGAGTGTCCAAGTGTCATAGCAGCCTGAGCAGGGTGTGAGTACAACTCTGTAGGCCACCACCAATGATGTATAAAGCAAAAATTAGTCTAATAATAGTGCATGTAGATGTACAATAATCAATAGAAAAATATTAGATAAACCATATTGCATTATTTAAAAATATTTAAATTAAACATAATTATTCTCAATTTCTAGTGATACCCAAACCCATTAAAATTGCCTCGTCCTATATTGGTCATCTAAACTATATATCACAAAGGTCACAGGTCAAAAAAAGATCATTAGTCCCATTATCCAACCAGGATTTGGAATGTCATATCTGACCATCCCAACCATTTATTAGTGGGGTCACAGGTCAACAAATAAGGAGAATCCATCCAGGTATCAAACCAGGATTCAGAATGTCATGTCCGATCATCCCAACAATGATATGGAACATCATTCCCATACCCTTAGAGTCTAGAGAATTAGTCTATCCCCCCAAAACCACAGTGCACTAGGTCTCCTAGAGCATCATTCTGGCCCACCCAAGGGAGAGGAGTATCAGTCCAACATCCCACCATCCATATATAATACTAGTAGTGCCTAGAGCATCATGCCAACACCTAAACCAAGGATAAGGAACATGTTTTCCAATGTCCTAAACCATTATATTATCAAATGATTCTATCTTTATTCCATAATTTATCAATATTAAATACCTTTAATCATCTCATCATTTATCGAGGTCCCAACGAACCTTTAAAACCAAAACATGTCTCAATAAATCCAATCCCATTTTTACATGTTATAAAATACCAAAACCAAACATTCACATTAAACATTTGGAAGCCACCACTTACAACATGGGTCTTTCCCATTGTAAAATGAACTAAGGACCAAGGCCTTTATTTCTATAAAAACAATGAAAAGAGTCATCAATACATTTTCACCAAAAAGGGGTGATCATACACACACCCATTTCGAATCAATATTTGAAACCCATTTGAACGAATCCTTTAAAAACACCTTGATGTCAATACCTCATTTTAAATCAAAAACCACTTTAAAACATAATTTCAATTCATTGAAAACTACAACTAGTTCAAGATCCAAAACACACCATTTAACCCATTTGAAAAACACTTTGTAATATCAAAAAATCTTAGACAATAAAATATTTAAATTTAACCTCTTCATGTCATAACACTTCTTCCCATACTATGCCAATTACCCCTTTTACTCATACTAAAAATCAATTACAATTAAAATCTGTTCACCCTCATAATTTCTCCATTTCAAAGCTTATAATTTCATTTCATCACATTCAAGGGATTGTAATACCCCATGTGTATCCCTAGGCCCAATCTAAAATCATCAATGGAACCGAAGGGTCTATAAAGGGTTGCACAAATCAATTTAGGCCCCCATTTACTTTTCTTGGTCAAAGAAACAAAAAAATAGTAAGGAAATGAATTTGAAGAACTACATACACATATTAAACAACAATACTATGCGATAAATCTTGCAGACCACCCATATCATGCTCGTTGACAACCGCTCGTCCAACCTTGACCCTTAACTCAAGCTAGAACGACCTAAAAAGATTAGATTATGAACAACCTAGATATAGGTATCATGAGATTCAAAAAGATATAAACAATTGACCAAGGAATCTTCAAGAAAATGGAAGGAAACAGAGTTAAATACTTACCCAAATCTTCAAGTCACACTAAACAGCACTCTAAATGCCTAAGAATTGAGGGAGATTCATCCATGGATAAGGGAAGATCTCCTAGTTTTCACCCTCAGCTACTGGGGGTCGAATGGGGAATAAAATCTAGGGAGAAAAATTTAAGATCATTAGGGTAAAATAGAAATTTAACCAATTTTTAAGAGGCACATTGTTTGGCCACATAGTTGGCCAAAACATGTGCCAACCATGCATTCTCCTCTATCTAAGAGGAAACCAAGTTGCACGATTTTGTCTAGAAACCTACATGGTTTGAAAAACTGTGCAGAATCCATGCGTTCTCCACTGTCTAAGGGGATATTTATCTGCATTGTCTCTTAGGCCACCTCATATGGTTTTCCTGACCATGAAACCCTCTTTTCGCAGGCTGCACGGTTATGGCACACAGTTAGTAGTAATTGTGCTCCAACCATGCTCCCAACATAGATTGGCCTCTTCTCCCCCTTTTCCCTTTCCCAAACCCATGATACACTCTTGAGACCCTCCCAACTCTAGGGAAGTATTCCATTAACCAAAACAAGGGAATTCAAACTAAAATTTAAATAAAAAGGCACCTCATCAAACATCAGGATCTTAAAACCTCCCCATATTACAATAACTTGTCCTCAAGCTTCACTCCTAATATTCACTGCACCCCAAGGAAAATGATCAGCCCATTGAGACCACATATCTACTTCCCCCTCACAAGTTTCCTTATGAACACGAACATGCTATCACAACATTCAGACTAATGGAATGGTCTCACCTTGAAGAATTTTCCCACTGATATTCACAAAATGAATCATATGCTCCTTAAAGGATGAATCAACCTCAACTCAACTTCATTGACACCAACCACATGAGAAAGGTGAAGGTAATACCATCAAATCCATGATATATGAAAATTTTGATCATAACACTATACCACCATGGAAGAGCTAATTGATCATAATACTACAACACCCTTTGATTTAAATATAAAACCATTTTCATTGGGATATTAAAAATCTATAATTTCATAATATAAACCACATGTAAATTGATTTAATGAAATAATGATTATGTAATAAAAGATGTTTTACTGCTATAAAAACCCAAAAATTGGTCATGTCACCTTTATTAGAACTTATTTTAGTGATGAAATGTGTGTATTAGGAGGGCTTAATAAGCTAGATTGGGGTGGAGCGATCCAAGTCCACTTGAACCTACCCTAAAAATGGTCAATCCATTTAGGCCTATATTTAACATGGGTTCAATAAATTTAGTCCGAATCAATCCCCATTTTAAGAAGACCGGTCTATGTGTCAGTCCATATTTATAATCAATATCAAAAACATTTTAAAAAATAAAAAATATTTATTACTAAGGAATATTAAATATTAAACATGTAATAGTTATCATATAATTGTCAATTCAGATATATATATATATATATATATATATTCATCACATCCTCAAATTTGTTTTCATGAAAAATGATAAATTTAATTAAAATAAAAAATAAAAAATTATTCTTGGCATGTGGGTTGACACATATATTTTAAGGATAATCTACTTAAGCATGTAGGTTTTTCCCTAGTTAGTTTAATACTATTAAAAATGTGGGTGATTTTATTCCACACCAATTCGCCAATAAATGCATATAGGAGAGCCTGACCCACTGGCCCAATTCCCATTAAGCACCCTTAATATGGACACACACACACACAGATATATATATATATATATATATCAATTTTTTATTTTTAAATGGTTAGGAGGCAACACCTATTTTTTATTAATGAAAGGAATCCCACTTTTCAATAGGGTTTAGAGATAATCTTGACATGATCCAAAAGATCAACAGCTCGAAGACTCATTATAATTTGATGTTCTGAAGGCCCTATGACTCGATGACCCAAGATTAATATCCAAACTTTGCATCATGATTCTAGTCTTCTCCCACATGAGTGTGTGTGTCTTTTTGTACAAAAACCCAATCCCCCCCACTATGAGCCCATGCTCTTCCTATCATAGCTCATTCCTTTTTGGGTGTATTAATCCCCATGTCTCAAATGAGGTCATGTGATGAAATGAGGTAAAACTGGCCTCCCCCCTTTCCCAAGACCGTCAAAACATTAAAGCATCGACAACGACAGATTGCAATGCTAGGCACAACCAGTGGAAATCAAACCTAGGACCGCAAATACCTCACCCCAAACCCTAACTACTAGTCCACCATTGACGGGGCATATATATACAAATATATATTAAAAAAATAAATAATGTTTTTTTGTAATAATAATAATATATATTAAATGATTTTTTAAAAGAATATAACTAATAATTTTTATAATTTTTAAAAATATATTTATAGACACACACTCATACATTTTTGTAATCAATGATATTTTTTCAAATATATATAACATCATTTTTTGCATAAATAATAAAAATATTATAAATAATATCATTAAAGTCTCTTTGAGTATTTTGTATGCGTTAGTGGATTTTCTCTGTACTTAGTATCCCCCACCCTGATCGTTTGTAATAATTAAGAAGTAATAATATTTTTAACATAATATATATATATATATATTGTAAATTTAGCTAGATTTAAATATAATTAATAATATTTATAGTTATATTTAAATAAAATAATTAATATTTTTATATATAATTATATATATATAAACCTTTACATTATGAAATTAATGATATTTTTTAAAATAAAAATAATAATATTTTTTTATAATTAATAAAAAAAATTCTAACATATATGATTAATAATGTTTATAAAAAGTAACTAATAATATAAATATACACAATACTTAATAATATTTTGTTAAATAAAGTTAATAGTAATTTTATTATATATAATCAATAATATATTTTAAATTTAATTACATTTAAATATAATAAATAATATTTTTAACATAATTATAAATGTATATAATAAATAATATTTTTTAAATATAATTAATGATCTTTTAATATAATGAACAATTAATAATAATTATATATATAATTAATGTTAATATATATTTTAATATATAGTTAATAATATGTGTGTGTACATAATTATATTACAATATATGTTTTATAAGCATTTAAATATACATATATTTTAATATATATTTATATGTTGATTATATATATTCATATATAAAAAATAAATTGTAAAACTAGATGATTTTGTTGAGTTAAGTGGTGATCCAACTACTTTCCAGTTTGTAGCACTCTAGTTTAAATTCCCCCATCCTTCCAACGTCAATTTTTTGTTTATTTTATTTAGTATATCAGAATTAAAAAAATTATCATAAAATATGAATTTATCAGTGTTAACATTTTTAGCATTGATAAAAAACCCCTTTATCATCGATTTTTAAAAACACTGATAATGGTCATCCTCTCTTTAATTAAATCTAGGTGTCACGTCGTTTCCTTCTTCACCAAGCACTACGTCATGGAAAATCCATGCTGAAATTTCTCTCATTGTTGTGGAAAAATCAACTTCTAAACCAATGATATGTATTTGAAACTTTGTTTTCTTGATTTGTTTATGGATCCAATATGTTTTGTGTGTGTGTGATTCATCTAATTTCCTCACCATTGGCATATAGATATATGTGTGTGTGTAAATCTATAGGCATGTATATATATACATATATTATCTTAATATGTATTTTTATTATATAATCACACACACTCACACTTGAAATGTTTAAGTATTATGTTACAATATAATTTATATGTATATATAGTTTACATGTTCTCTTTATAAAGTATAATTTATATGTATTGTTTATATTAAGTTTTAATATGTTAATACTTTATGTGTATACTTTATATATGTATACGGTATATGTATTATTTTGTATAATTTATACTGCATATATTATATATATTTTATAAGTATATTTTTTAAATTTATACTTTATATAATTTATATATGTAAAAATTATACACTATATGCATACCTTCTATGCATGTATATATTTTTTAGTGAAATAAGAATGTTGTCAAACCAAATAGGGTGATTCTGAATAAAAAATGGATGGATATTAATTTCCTGAAATAAGAGTACGAGGATATGACCAAAGATTTCATCAAGTTTGCAATAAAGCATAAAAATGACCATTATCAAATTATTTATCTTTGTTTATGTTGTAGTTATTCAAGAATAATTTTTCCAGATGAGTTGGAAGAACACATGATCTATTGTAAAATAGTTTGGAGTTATAAATGTTAGACTAGACATTGAAAAGAAATTATTGTGATCCCCCAATGAAAGGGTCATCCTCAATTGAATTTTCATCCGACCTTGTAATTGTTTTTTTCACCAACAGGACAATTGACCAATTCTTATTTGTTGGATCTAGGACATAAAATACTTTCACTACTTGTGATTCCATCATGAATGGATCGTCCTTATACCCATCTACACTAAAATTCACCTTCATAATGCCCAATTCATCGAATTTCACTCCACTCTTTTGTTGTCAACCCATTTTCAATGGAAAATAAGAGCTTGAATTGTTGTCTAATCCAACTCATATATTTGTCTCATGATTCTGAAATATGACATGTTTGCATGAATTGGATTTCTATCCTTGGAACCAGATACATGCATCATTTCCTCCACAAGTGCAACTACGATATAAAATTTAAATTTGGTCTCCTAGATAGACATCAAAGTTGTTCGACAATTGAATTTGTATTTATAGATAACTCCTTATAAATATGATCTCAGAACCATCCTATAAAATTTTGATTATGGGTATTTTATATCTATCCTTCAACCCTTGATGAATTGAAATGTATAATAATTACTTTATGGGCTTCACCTTATGGAGAAACCTATTCACTATTATGTAAAATATAAAGGCGAGCTTGCTTATACTCTATAATGGTAATTGTAAAAATATCTCTTCTTGAAATACTTTCACCCAAAAGGCATCTACTATGGTGATATTTTGGGAGACCAATTCTATCAACATCTGATAGGTAATAAGTAAACAATTCAAAATCTTCTTTAATAATATATTTCTCTACAATACAACCCTCCGCATGACTTTGATTCTTGATGTATCCCTTTAAAATATTCTTATACCATTCAATAGGGAACATCCATCTATAGTATACATAACTACATAGTTAAATCTCTTTAACCAAGTGAACCATTAGATGAACCATTATATCAAATAATGATGGTGAGAAGAACATCTCCAATTCACATAATATGACTCTAATTTCCTTATTCATGACTATAAACTTCATTGGGTCTATAAATTTACTGCATATGACTTCAAAAAAGAAGAAAAGTCTAGTTAATGTATATCATACATTTTCAAGAGAATGAAACATAAAGCTACATACATTAAATCTTACATAAAAACATGATAATCATGTGATTTTAAAGACTATGACTATAAATTAGTCATTTGATATTTGATGAATATCCCTCTAGAACTTTGACACCATTAATAAAGTTTCAAAATTAAAATTTTTCTTGAGGAGATAGATTGTAAGATGAAAAAAAAATAAAAGTTCATCTTTCACCCTTCACTAGTACTAACTCTTTCCTTATCCCCATGTAAATCATATCCAACCTATCCTTAATGCCATATTTTATTATATGGTATATTTATTAACTTTTCCATAAAATTATCACATACATTTTTTCTATGTGCATGACATCAAGAAAATTCCTGATGTACAAACAATTATAATATGAAAATTCAAAGAAAATTGATATTTTTTCCAACCTGATTTCATAAGTTTTTTCAAAAAATATTTACCAAAATCAATTTCAATATCTTTTAAATTCTCAAATTGTTGATCACTCATTAGAGGAGATAGTATTATACCTTTTTCTGTATTTCCATCAAATGATGTTATCAAAGATTAATATTTATGTTGTCGAGGTAAAATTTTTTGATTCAATAAAAAGACAGTCTTTGATAAATGTATCAGCCTAACTAAGTGCGTAACTTCTTTATAAATGGGAGAACCCAATATTCCTTTAATGTTATAGACTGGAAAATTTCCATAAGCAAGAAATTCATTTATCATCCCGTACAACAAGGCTCTCAATGTGAACTCTTCACTTCTATGAGCATCATACAATGTAGAAAATTTATACCACATAAATTTAATATTTTTAATAAATGGATCCAAATAGATATCAATATCATTACAAGATTATTTTGGTCTAGATATTAGCAGTGAAAATATAATGTATTTATACTCCATGCATAACCACAATGGAAAATTATAATTTACCAATATAACTGTCCATGTACTGTGAGTACTAATCTATACCCAAAAAGGATTTATTACATCTATAGATAACACATGAAGAAGGTTTCTCAGCTCATCTCCAAATTCAAGATACTCATAATCAATTTTCTTCCACTAAGGAGTATCCGTTGGGTGACGTAATTTATTATATTAATTTCTTGTATATGCGCGCCATGTTAATTATCTAGCAGATTCTTGACATCCATATAGTAATATAAACCTTAAAATGATAAGAAATTACCATACAACTTTCAAAGGAATTGATTCATCTTTCTTTTATTGATCCATGCCACACATAAGTCATTTTCTAAGTGATTGATGGTTCTTGCGAAATAATATGCAATCTTTTATACAGGTAGGTATTTTTTCAGAGATCATACCCATTGAACGTAGTATTCTCTTAGAATCATATTTTCAATAGTGAATCTCATTTTATTCTGGTATTGTATCATTTAGGAGACCAAGTAGTTCTTTAAAACTGATGTCTCTCCATCCATTGTCAAATATCAAATTATATAAATTTAATACAGTAAAACATATTGTATATTTAGTACAACCAGTATACAATGGTCTCTCTACACAGTTATTTAACTTCTAAAACAAATTTTTATAGTAAAGAATGTTGTATTAAATTTTCATTATCATTTATTCCATATTATCTCCATCATTATTTTCACTGGTATTCACGTCAAATGATCCATAAATGGTAGTATCATCCCAGTCAGTATGTACATTCAGTTTCCCCCATGTCTAGTCCAAAATTTATACCTTTGATCTATTCCATGAAAAATTAAATGTTTTTCCAACTCTTCTAGATGAATTCATGTTGAATAACAATATAAATAAAAACAAAGGATTTTAAGAGAGTCGTATGCATTCTGTATTATAAACTTGATGAAATCTTTAACTCTATCCTCATACTCATTTTTCATACAATTAGTGTCTATCTATTTTTTATTCATATTCATTCTATATGGTTCAAAAAATTTCATTTTGTATAAAAAATAAATAAATACACATAAGGCATGCATATAGTGTATATATACATTTATATGTAAACAAAGTATCATAATTTGAGTGAATATTTACATGGATTGAATATGTTTAAAGTCACTTCTCCAAATATATTTGTTAATTTACTCAAAAGATGAATTCTTCCCTTTTTATCCCTCTTTCACTCTTTCATTTGTTTTTCATTATTCAAAACCCATTTATTCTATGCTCATTTTCCAATAAAAATCACTATTTTCAATTACATCATTTTTTTTAATAATTCTATTTCTATTCATTTTGAACCAGTTAATATTTTAAGTGACAAAGAACTCAATTAACAACCACCTTAAGAGATAAATTAGGAAACCTATATTTAATTATTAAGTAAAAAAATATTTTGAGTATCCAAAAACTTTGGAAATCATATTAATAATATGAATAAATCATGTGAATAAATCACATATTAATAATATGTATATTGATATATGTGTGGGTATCCACTATGTAACATGTTAATAATATAGTCTTTTCAAACTCTAATATTTTTTGTGCATGTGATTTCATGTATTTTTGTTTTGTTTGATTATAACTCCTCTCATGCTTGCTTAATAGTATCATACGTTTACATGTTTAATTGTGTTTAATTACATGTTTTAATCTGGTTATATATCTTATATATTTGAATTGTATATTGATTAAATTATTTTTAACTTTGACCATATCATAATATTTCATTGCTTATAATATCTTTAGATTTCTTATTTTTATTATTCATAACATGTTCTAAAAGTCTTCTAAAGTGTTCCTAAGCTAAATAAGTCATTTGGGACCTTAAAATAACATTTAGAAATATTGTATACTATTGAGATATAGAAAATATACTATACACCATGTAGCCAAATGTTTAACCATGTAGCAAATTTATCTCACATAGCCAATTCACATAGCCAAATCCCCTATGTAGCCAAATTACTGTTCACCACATAGATGATTTTCTAGAGTCAATTACCTATTATATTTTGACCATATCTTGAGCTATGAAATTCCAAATTAAGTGATTATTTTTTTGATTTCTAAGAAGATTATTTACATTTCATTATAAGAAATTAACTTTTTAATCAATCTATATCATGTCTAAAATAATATTGGAAGTTACTTAATGTAGTTAGTCTGATTTCTAAAGTTTTTTATAATGATTTTGCTACTGTTTTTTGATAGTAGCTTGAGATATAGAAATCAGATTAAGTGATTCTTGATTTTTCAGAAATATAATGAAATGGTATAAATACAAGTCTAAAGGGACCAAATCTAATTATTCCATTTAGATGATCTGTTTTAGGTCTGAAATTTGAAAATTTAATCTATTTATAATATTTAGCAACTCGAATGCGTGAATCACCTAAATGATGAATTTTATTACATGAAATGCCTATATAGAATCACCTATATGAATAACATATATGAATCGACTATGTCAATTTTATTACATCGATTTGGTTATGACAATTAAGATACATGGTTAACTCACTTATGTTGAGAAAAAAACTTATTTGGAAAACCCCTATGTGAATTTGGCTACGTTGTTTAGTGAAAATCTCAAGTTTATTCTAAAATCTAAAAAACAATCTATTTTATGTAATGCTTTATATTTCGATTCCTGTTTTTTTATTTCACATATTTAATTTTTTGTAATGAATTTATAAATTCATATGAATTTTATAGAACATGTGTGAAGTGTTTTTTCATTGTTTTAAACATGTTTTTTATAAAGATCAAAGTGTGTTTTATCTTCATGCACAAAACTTGCAACTTGAAACTGAAAAATAATTTTTATTATTTTATGATCTTTTATTAATTTTTTTTATTTATAAATTTATATCAGGTGATATTATACTTATTAAAACTTGTTTTAATATTTTTAATATAGTGTTATTAAGTTTTTAATATCTCTTCATATTTACTAATTATTTTAAAAGGAATGTTTTTGATTTTTTGTATTTCAAATTCAAACATGAAATTTTCAAGGGATCTTTCATTGACCTATTATTATGGAGACCATTTAATATATTTAATATATGATTTAAAATTGTTTTGAATTATTATTTATTGTTTTTAATATTGGTCACGAGTTGAGTAATTATTATGAAATGATAATATACCCCTCTCTCACTCTTTCTGATAATATAGTTCCATCATTTTTGAATTTTGAATTCTGTAACATCTCTCAAATGTATTCATATTATTTGTTTTAAAACGGAATCAATATTTTCTTCTGTGTAGTTGAAAAGTAACATAATACTCATGTGATACTTCTTTAATGATATATTTCATAATTTTAAGTGATATAGTGTGAAGATTGTGTTGGTTTTGTTATTGTGAAGTGCTATATATTCTCCATGTGCTAAATATTTCTCACTACTATTGAATGATATATCAAGGGATTGATGAAGAGTTATACAACTACTATTTCCTTGATGAGATATCTTGATACATTTTTCAAGAACTATTACCTGTTCTTTCTTCATTTATCTTTTACTTCATCTTGGTTTCTTGTGTCTGTAACACTTCTTCCCATATTTCACGTACACTCATTTTTTATTTAGGATTTTAAAAACAAAAGCATTATTCTTATCTATCATCAGGTTATAACTCTTATATTCTAAATTAAGGACCATTCAGGTTGTGAATCTCTTTTTCTAAAGTTAGTGTTGTATTTGGGTTGTGACTCACTGTACAAAAGTCAATGTGTTAGTGTATTTATCCCTCCAATTTGTTGAAAATGATTCTATAATCGAGTTATGACTTCCATTCAAAAATCAGATTAGTTCATAATGTATTTCTCACAAAGTAGAGTGGTATAAGAGTAGAATAGGTCCACTTTGGGCTAAACTGCTATAAAAATATCCTTGTGTTCATTATTTTATTCTAATGCTAATTAGCTTTTATAATTATATTAAATAATTAATCGATTATTATAGGATTTTTTTAAATTTGTTATATTCACCCCTATAGACCATCTATATGTTGAAATAGTGGGTGCCGTAGACCCAAATATTCAGTGCTTTTGATTACCATTTCGTGTATACAGTTAGTTATACATGATATCATCTTACCATTATAGTGTAGAATTTTCTACGTCCACTATTTAAATAGTAATGTCGAAATATTAATTGTAGTATCGAAAGGTTATAGCAGTTCCTAGGCTATAATGAGAACCTCTAGATACAATGACATTAATCTTAAATTATGTTCTATGATCTCAATACATCTTACTGATTAGACACAATAGATGTTTGACTATTAGGTTCTTGGGGATCATAATCATTGAGACATCTTCTCATGAAGTTTGCACTTGGTGATCTCTAGTAGTGAGATCATGAGGATTGACCCGCCAATAGGAACACCACATGTTTCGGGTGTCATTGGATGTTCCTATATATGATCATGTGTAATGGTCTCCTAACTTGATATCATTACCAATGTATGTCATTTGATTTCATACTTTGATACAAGACAAAAACCATGACAATGAAGTCGGGGCGAGGTAGTTTGTATTGGGTGCATCATTGGTGGAATGTCACTGGTTGAATGGTCAAGAATGGAATTTTCACTTCCAGGTTATGGAAGTAATATATCTCAGGCCATGTTGATATGGATGGTAGTACCTTTATAATACTATGGATATAGCAGTCAAGGGTAAATCAGTCTAGTTACATCAACAAACAATAAAGCAAGAAAAGGGTGATGACACATGAGTGCGTCTTTATTTATGAGATATTACCAACAAAAAGATTATATTACACAGTGTGAGTTCGTAGGTTGGTTGTTGCTGTTATAATCATCATCTCTTCAGGGGCCATGATTGGTTTCTAGATCCAGCTCTTGGTATGGGAATACTATTCACTACTGTCGAGATAAAGGCCTAGAGGGTCACACATAATAGCGTATTCAAGAATCTTCCCTATTCAGTTGAATAGGAGTTTTGGAAATGCTGGGACCCACCACTGGGGTCCAAGATTTTTCCAAGGTAAAATGATCACCAATGCAATAAATTAATTCTTATTATTCAAGTTTAGAATAATGAGTATTTAATTTATTTATTAAATGTATTTAAGAGTTTTAAGTAAATACATGAAAAATATTAATTGACGAATATTAAATTATTAAATGTTCAATTAATATTTATGGGAGTGATGAGTCCAGTTAATGACTCAATTATTATCACACAATATATTTTAATATATTACAAGTGAAAGATAATAATGTTTATGACTCAGATTAGTAGTCATAAAGTGTCATTGATAGTGCGTTAAGTATTCAGGGTCGACGAGGCGATACCAGGTATTTTAAGTAACCACTATAAATATAAGTGGGGAGGATATTTCCAGTAAATATTCATGGCACTTCCCTCTCATCTCCTATCTCCCATAACTTAGAGAAAGATGCTCTGGATCCAAGGGGATCGGATCAAGAACTCTCTCAGGCATCGCTAGCGAAGCGATGCGGTGATCGTTGGAGCATCGAAGGTGTCATCGCAATTCTGCGCTAACACCCAGATTATGACGAACAACGTTCCTGAAGATTTCTTTAAGTTCATGTGGATGATCTAGAGGATTTTGATGTCAAATTCTTCAAGCAGCAATCGCCAATGATGAGTTGACGTCATGCAAAACTTCAGAATTAAACCAGGTATTTTACAGTTTATTTTTGTGCTTAAAATCCTTCACACGTGGTCCTCGGCTAAGACCGGGCTGCTGTTCACCCACGTCAACAAGTTTACATTGATCGTCGGTGGAAATTTGTTAAAAACCCACCTGTTTGGGGCTTCCGCTGCATGCCCGGTTCCAACAAGTGGTATCAGAGTGAGCGCGTGCTGATTTTAAGCCAAGAAAAATTTTATTTTCATTAAAATATAAAGAGGGTGTCAATACAGTCCCAACACCGCAAATGGAATCTGAATCAGATGTCAGATGTCCAGTCTGTAGACATATGAAGTTAGAAATTCAGATTGAAAAAATTGTGGGTCACCATAATAGTATTTTCTGGTGATTCAAATAATTTTTATTATTATAATAATTATATTATAATAATAATTATGGTTTTATCTTAATATTAATTTGATTATTATAAAATTTATTATAATAATATTATAATGTTAGTATTAATTTCTAAAGCCAAAATTGGCTTTAGAAATTTTAAAGGGGTAAGTCTTTGTTTAAAAAAAACAAGGGGAGAATAAATACTTGCAAAAGCAAGTCTAAAATAAAAAAAAAACAGGTCGCGGATTTTTTTTTTGAGGAAAAGGGGGAGGACTGGAAAGCAGGTCAAGCAATTAAAAAAAAGGTGAAAGTGTGGGAGACCCGACCAAATCTCCCTTCTCCAGCGTGTGACAGCCATGAAGGCCACCTCCTTCTCCCCGTCGCACTGCAACACACCCAGCCAAGGTGCCGATAGGCCGCCGCCTCCCTTTTTCACTCCGCAACACACATGGCCAGACTGCCGAACTCCCTCCTTCCTCGCGGAACCTCCTATGCAGAAGAACCCAAGCACCTCCCTTTCGGCCAGCTCCTGTGTCGCACTGCATGCGCCTCCTGCTTGCTAGCCATCCTAGGCCGCTGGACCACCTGGCCGCCTACCTCACCTCCCTCGGGGAGAGCCGTTGCACCCGGGTGCAAACAGGTAGCAGTGGCACCGAGACTGGAACTGGCCTCCCCCTGCTATAGCCGCAGCGATGCTGGGGCCATGGTAGGCCACCCACCACCTCTCGCTGAACCAGTCCCAAAAATCGGACTTCCTCCTCCCTACTGCAGGTGCAGCGGCTAACCACCGACCTCCTCAATCCAGCCTCCTCTGCACTCTCCTATGGAGACCCTCACAGCAACGCACCACCGTAGCGCTCGCCGGCACCGGCGCCTCCACGCCCTCGGCCGATGGACCTCCGCACCAGCCTCTCTCGACCAGCCGGCGAGAGACCCCCTCATCGGAACCCTTCGGCTTCCTTCCCCACTGCCGATGTGGACCGTCTTTGGCTGCCGTAAGGTAAAACCCGACCACCTCCCCGCTGCACTTGCTGCTTCGCTGGAACTCGCAACGTTGCACGCACCACCGTGAGGTAACCCATTTGCATGGGGTTTGACCAAATCCGACCCAAAACATGTCTAGACAGGTTTGCTCATCTCAAAATAGGCTTGGGAAGACCTTCCAGGCCCAGAACGCCCATCCACAGGGTCATAACTGCCCGGACTAGGTCTACGTAGGTTTGCTCTGACCCGCACAGGCCTTTCCTGAAGTTTCATGGGCTCGGGTAATTTTATTTTAATCAAAAATTAATTAAAACAATTAATTTAATTATACTTGATAATTAAATTAATTAGATATTAATTTTTGGTTGCTGCGGTGTAATTAATTTAATTGGGAGATTAATTAAATTAATTAATTAATTTAATTTTAGTTTTAAAATTAAATTAATAAAATGGGACCGAACGACGTTACTATTGAATTAAAAATAAGAGTGAAATTTTTAATTCAATTAAATGCCCCCAAGTTTATTTTTTATGCAAGTTTAATTTTTATTCAGCATTTAGTTTATATACGCGAGTTAATGCATATACTGACCATGAGCCGGAGACCAACCAATGCATGTCTAAATCTAGTTTAATTATTTATTCTCATTTATTTTATTTATTTATTTAATTATTGCAAGTCAGTTTGTAATAATTGTTTTAATTAAATAAAAGATGATCTGCATGTCATCTCAATGGTCATTATATGTATATGAGCCTACGTGCCCATTCTCAGAGTTGTATTTTATACCCTGAGACCCCCTTGCCTACGTGCGAGTAATGTTGTATAATGACGAGACAACAAATGACTCACTTTGCACCAAGTGACGGCGATGCACCAGACAGGAGTTGGATGCATTGGATGAGAAGACGGTTCTATTCAAGTTGCAAGCCATGCGACTAAAAGGTACTTACCCATAGGTTTTAGGTTGGTCTGTTATTCACTCAGCGGATCAACCAATAGTACCGGCTCATGATCAGGTGTTCATTTTGTTTTTCATGGTTTATTATTTATGTGCATGTGTAGTTTATTGCATAATCACATAGAATAATAATAAACAAGCATGCAAGATAAAATGAACATGTGATGGAATGAAATTTATATTTCCTACATGGCCAGTTGTGAGTGTGATCACGTAGTACATGCTTATAAAAATATAAAAGGATTTCTTTCTTCACACTAAAAATAATAAAACCCTCAAAGATATATTAAGTCATAACAACCTTTAGTCATTCATGTTTGGACAAAACCGACTGTTTGAGGTGCTGGTCATGCCATAAATGAGGGTGCCTCTTACCATCGGAGATTATTTATAAGAATGATGGGATTACTTAACTAAAATTGTAGCAAAGAAATAGCCATATATATCTTGTTGTAATTTTAGAGGCAAGCATTGAGTAAATAAAGTTCTGATTTTAAGAAGTTGGGACTTCACTCAATAGATCAAGGAACCGCAAGTTAAAGCGGTTGGCCAGCCAGAAGCCCACCTAGAACCCTACAAGTAGTGGCATAGCCACAACTTGTAGACTATGAGGGGTGGTTCCAGGAACCTTGCCACTATAATACTCTAACAACAGAGTATTCTGATTCTAGCATAGAGGGTTCCTAGAATCCGATAAAATCGTGGGAGACATTTCATGATTTAAGTAATTAATCAAAATGTCTAAACTGGTAATCCAAATAAAAGACACTCATATGCTAAAATTCATTTTTGTAGAAAAAATGGAAAGTTATACCACAAGTTTGAAAACTATGATATTATATTGGAAAAAGTAAATGTCCACACTGACATGAGTATCCATGAATAGTATATGCGCATGGGCATAGTACAATGATATAGGAAAATCAAGGTGCCAGTGTCCCCAAAACTGTTAAACTACCTCAAGAAGCGAGGGTGAAAATTTCTTATAGGAGACTAATGTACAAAGCATATGGTAGTTATATCATTATGTTTTCATCAACATCTGGTGTCAGTTGCGGTCACTACACCAAGACATGGATGATATATACATGAAGTCTCATCTCCAAGATGTTTGCAAGGAGAAAGTGAAGCAATAATATAACTAAGGCGATGTTACACCAACATGTGTAAAGTAAAGGTTTATCGTGATCTTTAGATGGACCCCTTTCTCATATCATTTTCAGCCCCATTACTCAAGTTTCATTTTAAGGCACAAAACGAACAAGTATCAAGTAAACGCTTCATTACCATTCTAGTTAAGGTTCTCCTAGTGAATAAGAATTCAAAGACAAATTTGTCTTTAATTATTATGATGAATAAATTGAAAGACAATATGAAAAGGTCAAAGGCATTTAATGCTAATGAAACATTCGCGATGTCCTTCAATTAATGAGGTATTAACAAAGGTTGTTTGTACTGCATATTATGAAATAATATTATGGATGTTTAGTTGCAATAACCCGATTTAAAAGAGAAAGTTTCCGCTTCTAAATCAGGAGTATTCATCAATGTAGTGTTTCAGATTTACTACTTGGGTATTAAATACAATATTTTGGTTACATGTGTGTATTTAAATACAGTTACCAAGTATGTATAGAAATATTACTAGAAGTCAGGTGTATTCTCCAAGTGGCTATGAAAGGGTGATACCTAGGCCAATTGTGAGAAGTACACAACTTCTTTAATTTCCAAGTGAAAGATTCGTGTTGAACTAATATTGAGTATAACCACAAACATTAATCTCATGATTCCTTGGACACAAGGAGAAATTCTTTTAGGTTCTAGAATGAAAGTTGTTTTTGGTAAACTCAATCACTTGTTCAGTAATACATGGATCATAGGCAATTAGTGATGAATATAAATGTAATACTTATAACCAGTTGTGACAAGATAATTATTTGTCAATACTAAAAGTGGAAATCATGAATATACCAAGTATGGTATTTAGGCTCAGCATGACTAAATAATTTTGGTATTATCGACGTCTTTAGTTTGGACAAAGGAGCCTTTAGAAATAAAGGTTTGTCACAAAGCTTTTGGAAATAGTTCAACAAGTAAGCATGAACTATTCCAAGTATAAGATAGGGGTATGTATACTTTATAAGATTCCTTTAAGTAATTAAGGAATAATAAAATTAAGTATATGCATGGCCAGGAGAGATGAGTTGCTTCGGGTTGGGATACTAAAGAATATCTCGACCAAGCATTCATCAATCATAATAATGTAGCGTGGAGTAATTCTTAAATGAACATTACCTTATCGACATCACTACATTGATGTTAATGAGGAGGATTGATGATGAAGTCTTACATATCAACATTGATCAACAAAATGTAGCGTGGAGTAATTCCTAAATGCATATTTTATACATCAAAATTTTGATGTAGGTAGTAACAATGTTACAACTTGCAAAAACTTCCATTATATTTCATGAAATGCTCTACAAATAACGGTGATATCCCATAACCATATGCCAACTATAATGAAAAATGTATATCATACAAGTCACAGTATGATGTAAATCCATTATTTCATAAGGACATGTGTTTGGATACAAATAGTTTGTTCGGATATAAACAAACTTGCATCAAGATAAACACATTGTGCATCTGAGGTACTTATCATAATGATTACTTAGGATATTACAAAAATCCTTAAGATATAAAATTTTAGTCAAGTGATGGACTACATATCTATATAAGGGTTTTCATCTCTATTAGAGATAGTGGGAGCTATATTGACTTATGTTTAGTCAATGCTCAAGATGCACAAACAGTTAGCATAGGAACTAGTTCCACAAGTGCATGTGGAATAGAGTATGTTTTAGAGACACATACTGCATAGGAAGGATAAAACCATGGTGATGGTTTTTATATTCACTACGGTCGATGATATATTATTCAATGTGAATAATATTTCCTATAAGTAAGCAGTGTATGGAAATTAGCTAAAATTGATAAGACCAACTAAAATTCAATTAATGGATTCCATGTATCAAAGTGAAAAGGGGCTTATTATTTTGAATATTGCGGTGGGTATTCAAGTGAGTTGATACATGGATGGTACAAGCTTGGTACCAATAAGGCTCAATTGTTTTATCCAAGTCGTTATACCTAAATATGTTAGAATTTTACTTATCATAGCTAATATCTATGATCAAATTATTTATCATTGGATGTCATGACCTCCAATCGTGGATGGTGTCTATATAATGTAACCAAAAAGGGATGGTCATGTTAGAGAATGCTAATAAAGGTTGGAAGTTACTGAAATCCGGGTTAGGATTAAATTATGCAACATGATCATAGTATATACATTTGCAACAAATGTTTGCCATGTGTCTACGAGAGGTTAGTGGGAGTGTTAAAGTTTTCCAAGTAAAGTATGTTTAGAAACATATGAAAACATACATTGGTCTCATAGTTAATTAAGACCAAGATGAAATTTATTCTCCAGTGATTGACTTAAAGTATCAACCTAAGTTCTACTGAACAAGATCTACTAAAGTAGATCTATAGGTTTCTTGGTCCTAGTAAATCATACATATAGTGACATTGTATTGAAAAATAAAAAATGGAACAATTCAATAGATGAATTGTTGCCTATGTCATAGGGCATAATTTCCCCATGTTGACCTGTCTATGACATGGGAAAAGATAAACATGGTGAGTTAAAATCCATACGTTGAAGCGATGGATCAATAACGTATGCCATGATATGCACAAGAACCGATATTTCCAAGGTATAGTTTATAATAGGCAAATATCAGTTAAATCTAAGAGCACTACAAGGGATGTAGTTAGAACCATCTAATTATACTTATACAAGTACAAAAGATATGTAACTGGTAAGTGGAGAAGAAATGATACTAGTTTTTGGGGATACAAACTAGTCTTCCATAGATCAATGTCATCTACTATCGCAGTTAGGCTAAAGACTATGGGTGAGTCAAACTCATATCAGCCAGTGGTGGCCATACCTACATGAACGAGTATGTTGCAGCTTCTGAGACAGCTAAAAAGCACTTAAATGCAATGATTTGTTCCAGTTCTTGGAATCAAACCTAGTGAGAAAAGTATTATCATAATGTAAATTATGATATTCTTACTATCCAAGATGTTAAGTTATGATAGTGGAAACGTGAGATATACTCAGGACACCGTCTCTTGTGAAGTTTTACTTAAGGAGATGAGGTCACAGTAGTAGAATAGCCAAGCGGAGGAACCATGGAAGACCCAGTAGCTAAAGCCGTTACTTAGAAAAAACATGATATTCATCATGTGAGTAGCTAACAAGTTTAGTTAGTAAGTTGGATCTAGTGCAAGTGGGAGTGTTGAAATAGTGGGTGCCCTAGACCCAACTATTCAGTGATTTTGATTACCATATCATGTATACAGTTAGCTATACATGATTCCATCTTACCATTATAGTGTAGACTTTTCTGCATCCACTATTGAAATGGTAATGTCCAAAGATTAATTGTTGTATCGAAAGGTTATAGAAGTTCCCAGGCTATAATGAGAACCTCTAGATACCATGACATTAATCTTAAATATATGTTCTATGGTATAGATACATCTTACTGATTGGTCACAATAGATTTTTGACTATCAAGTTCTGGGGGCTCATAAGCATTGGGACTTCTTCTCATGAAGTTTCCACTTGGTGATCTCTAGTAGTGAGATCATGAGGACTAACCCACCAATAGGTTCACCACATGTTTTAGGTGTCATTTGATGTTCCTATCTACGATCATGTGTAATGGTATTCTTACTTGAGATCATTACCAATTTATGTCATTTGATTGCGTACTTTGATGAAAGATGAAGACCATGTAAATGAAGTCTTGGAAAGGTAGTTTGTGTTGGGTGAGTCATTGGTGGCATGTCATTGTTTGAATGGTCAAGAAAGGATTTTTCTCTTCTGGGTTATGGAAGTAATATATCTCAGGCCATGTTGATATGGATGGAAGTACCTTTATAAGACCATGGCCATGGAAGTCAAGGGTAAATCAGTCCAGTTACACCAACAAACAATAAAGCAAGAAAAGGGCGATGACACATGAGTGCATCCTTCTTTATGAGATATTACTAACAAAGAGATTATATTACACAGTGCATGTTTGTAGGTTGGTTACTACTGCTCTGATAATCCTTTTCTCTTCAGGGGCCATGATGGGTTGCTAGATCCCACTCTTGGTCTGTGAATACTTTTCATTGTTGTCGAGATAAGGGACTAGAGGGTCACACCCAATAGCGTATTCAAGAATCTGCCCTATTATGTTGAATATGAGTTTTGGAAATGGTGGGCCCCACTATTGGGGTCCAGGATTAGTCCAAGGTAAAATTATCACCAATGAAATAAATTAATTCATATTATTCGAGTTTAGAATAATGAGTATTTAATTTATTTATTAAATGTATTTATGAGTTTTGAGTAAATACATGAAAAATATTAATTGACAAATATTAAATTATTCAAGGTTCAATTAATATTTATGGGAGCGACGAGTCGAGTTAATGACTCAATTATTATCGTGTAATATATTTTAATATATTACAAGTGAATGATAATAATATTTATTACTCAGATTAGTAGTCATAAAATGTCATTGATAGTGCGTTAAGTATTCGGGGCTGGCGAGGTGATACTGGGTTTTTTAAGTAACCACTATAAATACAAGAGGGGAGGATATTTCCAATAACTATTCACGAATCTTCTATCTCATCTCCTATCTCCTATATCTTAGGGAGAGATGATCTAGATCCAAGGGGACCAGATCAAGAACTCTCTCAGGCATCTGTAGAAAAGCGATGCAGTGATCGTTGGAGCGTCAAAGGTGTCGTTGCAATTCTGTGCTAGCACCTGGATTATGACGAATGGTGTTCCTGCAGATTTCTTGAAGCGTGTGTGGACGATCTAGAGGATTTCGATGTTTTATTCTTCGATCAGTGATTTCCAACGATGAGCAGACGTTGTGCATGACTTTATAATTAAACCAGGTATTTTACGGTTTATTTTTGTGCTTAAAATCCTTCACGTGTGGTCCTCAGCTAAGACCAGGCTGCTGTTCACCGACATCAACAAGTTTACATTGATCATTAGTGGAAATATTTTTAAAACCCACCTGTTTGGGGCTTCTGATACATGCCCGGTTCCAACACTATCATATTTTTATCCAAACTAGAAAATACCATGTGAAGAAGATATTAAAGGGAATTTTCCTTGTAGGGGCATTTGTGAGATCATATTGGTGTTGCTTGAAAAATTTTCAAGTACTTTTCATGTTACTAATAAATATTACGATGAATACTACTATATTCTATTTAAAAACACATTATAACCACTCGAATTTATTAAAATATGTGATTATAAATTTATAATTTTAAAATTAATTTATAGATCAAATATGGAATTCAAGTTAAATTAACATATTTTATATTTTTATACAATTTAGATAAATAAATAAATAAATTAATAATAATTATTTTAGTTGGATTGGGGGAGAGAAAATTTAGGAGGGGAGATAGGATGAATGATGAATGCTAGAAAGGGTGATCCCATTATTTAATTCCACCCACACCACACAAGCATGTGTTGGGATCATCATCGCTTTAATATCACCCTATCTTTCAACCTTTTCACCTCATCTCTTATCATGTCGTTCATTCTCATCATCCCCCAATATTTCATTTTCACAATTTCCATATCCTTATATTACCAAATAAAAAAAGGTAACACCCTTTTATTTAAACAAAAAAACCATTTACATTAGGATATTACAAATTTATACTTTCATAATCCCCTAGGGCCTAGCCTAGTAGAAAAGGGCCCTATGGGGTGTCGAGGAGGTCTCGGGTTTGAGTCTTACTGGATACTAGCATGTGTGTATTTTCATGTTTCTTTGTAGCTTTTTAATTCTCCATCCTTGGTCATTTGTAATATACTTTCATAATATAAACTACATGTACATTGTTTTAATGAAATCCTGATCACGTAATAAAAGATGTTTCACTTATACATAATCCCAAAATTCGGCCAGTGCAAGGTCACATTTATTAGTACTTATTTTAGTGATTATGTGTGCGTGTGTGTTAGGAGGGATTAATGGTTAGACTGAGATAGAGTGAGTTAATCTCAGTTGAACCAAACCTAAAAATGCTCAATTTTGTTTAGGACTATATTTAATATGGGTTTGAGAAATTTAGTCCAACCCGACCCTCATTTTAAGTAGACTAGTCTATGTGTCATTCCATATTTATAATCAATATAAAAACGTTTTAAGAAAACAAAATTTTAAAAAACTTATTACAGAACATTAAATATTAAACAAGTAATAGTTATCATATAATTTTCAATATATATATATATATATATTCATAGCATCCTAAAAAAATGTTTATCATGAAAAATGATAAATAAAAGTTATAATAACATTACAAAAATTATTCTTGGCATGTGGGATGCCTCATATATTTTAATGTCGATCTTCTTAAGACTAAAAGTTTTTTCCTTGGTTCATTTAAGACTATTAAAAATGTGCACCATCTTATTCCACTCTAGTCTAACAATAAATGAGGGCGGGCGAGCCTGGCCCACTGACCTAAGTCCCATTAAGCACCCTTAATTTGTATACATATTATATATATATATATATATCCATAATTATATTTAAATTATTATTATATAATCTATATTAATTTAAAAAATTATATTAAATCAAAATTTCAAATGAAAATTTACTTATATATGCGTGTGTGGTACACACACACACATGCATGCGTGCATGAGTGTCTGTATGTTGCTATGTATGACTGTGAGCATGTGTATTTTTGGACAAAAACCCCCTCCATTACATGTCCATGATCTTACTGGCATAGCCTATTCCCCTCTGGGTGTACCGAGCCTTGAGTATCGAATGCTACCTTGCGGTGAAATAAGGTAGAACTCACATCCCACCCTGACCAGGACCATCAAAGCATAAAATCATCAGCAAAAATAGATTACAATGCTAGGCACAACTAGCAGGAATCAAACCTGGGACCATAAGGACCTCACCCTGACCCCAACCACTATGCCACCCTCTATGTGGTACATACATATAACTATAAAATTATGATATTAATGATATTTTTTAAAAAGTAAATACTATTTTTTAATAATATATATATAATGATTTTTATAAATATAACCAATATTTAATATAATTGTTTAAAATATAACTTATAATTATATTTAATTAAACATATACTGTAAATTTAATTATATTTAAATATAATTATAAACGCACACACACAAATTTTTTTAATCAATTATATATTTTAAAATAAAAAAACACCATTTTTTACATAAATAATAAAAATATTATATTTAAAAATATTATAAATAATATCATTTAAGTATCCCCTAGTACATTGTAGGCACCAATAGATTTTCTTTATACTTTTTATTCACTCCCAA
This sequence comes from Viscum album, assembly GCA_963277665.1. Lineage (NCBI taxonomy): Eukaryota > Viridiplantae > Streptophyta > Magnoliopsida > Santalales > Viscaceae > Viscum > Viscum album. Next base: position 1,138,172,474 of record OY728159.1, on the reverse strand, counting down.
ACCGTTTTTAATATTAAGAAGTAATAATTTTTTTATGTAATATATATATATATATATATATATATAACTTTACATTATGCACTTAATCATATTTTTTAAAATAAAAAATAATATTTTTTATATAATTAATAACAAAATTTTCTAACATATATAATTAATAATCTTTATAAGAAGTAACTAATAATATAAATATAAACAATTCTCTCTAGTACCTATTCACAAGCGGGAAGACAAAAGGATACCACACTTACTCAGAAGTATCTATAGAGGCCATAATAAAAGGTATGATCTCTAAAGAATGGGTCTCAAACCATATTCAGGGAGTAACATGATAGGTATGTGAACCACACTGAGTACTCCACCACAATCATTCTACCCTACCGAAGTTGGTGAATCTCTTTGACATGCACTGACCAAAACATGTCTGGGTAAAACTTTTCCCCAAATATTCTCTCAAACTCCTATAAAGTGAGCGTCACCTCTTTGTGGGACTGTGTCACTAAACTCTACTATTGTAAGAACCCAGTTCTTATTTTTGAGGTATAGATTTCTTCTTTTCTCTTTTCCTTTAGTGTTTTTTAGAAAATAAGGAAAATGGGGAAAAATCCTAAATTTTGGGACTACATGCCATGCACTTTTCCACACGCCGTGTACTTTGGCCGTGTGGGATGAGTACACAGGGTGTGTAGCCATGTCGGCAATGAAGGGTGTAAAAATCGACTAAACGCTGTGTAGTGGATATTTACACGCCGTGTAGTCAGTCGGAAGGAAAATAGTAAGGCGGTAGAAGCAGCCGCCAGCCAGATGATAGTACACACCGTGTGATCAGGAATACATGCCATGTACTCATGTCAATAGATGAACAGTACCACACTGGGGAGAAGCCGCTGAAGGAACAGTTAAAAAAATGAAAAGTACACACTCTGTACTTGAGAAGTACACGCCGTGTAGTTTGTTTTTTTCGCTTAAAATGGGCAGTAGCCAACCCTATTCACAATATTGTCTTAGAACTGGAGGAAGGAGTCGGGAGAGGAGGTAAGACCTTCGAGGATCTCTAGATCGAGCGTCGGGAATCCATTTTCACCTCTGATGATCTCGTTGGAACCGTACGGGTAATCCCTCCATTATCCTTAAGTCGTTCTTTCAAATTCTTCCTCTAAGGGAAGTTATTTGAGTTTGAATGGGGATTTATTTCACCTCAGATCTACATCGTTCTAGTATGATTCGAGGATCATCGTTCGCATATACCGTTCAGGGGCGTTTAAGGTAGGTGTCTTAGTGTTTAAATTCCAACTGCTATGCGTTTTTATGTATCGTTGAGATACGAACTCATGTTTGGGTGTTGTGTGGCTGAGGCCATGGCTGTTTAAATACCTAGAATTGTATAAGTAATTAAATGTGATAATAAACTGCTGTTTGGGATCGCTGCTTAGATCCAGGACCACCCCAGGGGTGCGTTCCTCTGTTTAGCCGTTTGGCCAGGATACCTGAGGGTATGCCTTTATAATAATGATTATAAAATTTCCTTGAAAGGAATTTCTTTTGTATTGATTGTTTACATGTTGAGAATGACCCGATTACTTATTTAGCCCGAGGGAAATGTTTTACTTAGCCTGAGGGCAGTGCATCTTTTAGCCTGAGGGAAAATTCTTCCATGCCTATGGGAAATAGACTCTGTGCCTGAGGGTGACACTTTGTATGCCTGAGGGAAATATATGTTATAACTGTGGGAAATTACTTGCGGATCACGTTTCTGATTACCTGAGGGTAAGGGTTTGCACATCTAAGGACATTTACTGTTTAAATAGAAATTCAATGTGGTGGTTTCCTTATAATGAATGATTAAATGAATAATAAAATGGCAATATAAATAGTAAAGTTAGTTACTTTTGAGTAATTCTTAGTTTATTTCATTTTACTACTGTACACTGTTGTTGCATATTTTCACACTGTTGGGCACGGGCCTTTAGTGGGTGCCTACTGGGATTTATTTCTCACACCCTGTTTGGGTCATGTCTTCGGCCCAAACAGATTATATTTCTGCAGGTGTGGATAAGGGCAAGGGTCCCTATACAGGTACTTGATTGCTGCTGAGGAGTAGGGGAGCATGGGACCGGTCTTGGGATCGCGATGCTACTGGCTGTTTTGTTTTGTTTTTCTATACTCTGTACTGTACTGTACTTAATTGTTGTGTAACATGTTCTGGCTGTTTTCTTAGAACTTGAGACATGTTTCATCATTATCTATATAACTGTTGGTTATCTTTTACTTCAGTTTTTTATTTTTAACTTTGTATGGTTTATTGCTTCCGCTGTTGTATGATTGTATATTTTATTCCGCTACGCTACACTTTGAAAAATGAGGGCATAGTTTCCCCACTATCAGACCTAGGCCCTCGCTACTAGTCGGCAGCCTTTGGCATTTGGGGAAATGTGCTTGAGTTCGTGTGACCAATCGGGTCCGGGGAACCCATTGAGTGGCACCCGGATCCGAGACGTTACAAAGTGGTATCAGAGGGGTTACTTTCTTTGACTTAATATTGGAGCCTTATTCAGGGATAGGATGAGAACGGTAGTTGGTAATAAGTTGTTCCCAGGAATAGCTAACCCGTGTACAGGGAAAAGCCAGTCTACCTCGTATTTTTGCAATTTTTCTGGTTTCACAATTGTACAGTTGATTTGATTTTCACCATTGGGTGATGCACCTGTGATTGTGCTATTTATATTTTATCCATGGGTTTTATTTAGTTGCATCCTGATGAGATGAGGGTATGCCATATCATGCATCATTTAGGCACATGCTAGAAATCACATTCCATGCATAGTTCCATGCCATGTAGGCGCATTATAAATTGAAAGTTGTTATGATAATTGTTTTACTAGAAAAGCATGCTGTTGTGATAGCTGCTTTGATAAATACCTGCTATTTGTAGGGTATTTTTGTGTGAGACCTTGATAGAATGGACACCAAACTTTTGTTTTTGGGGAGTATGGGCCCTCATTGACCGGAATTTGGTGGATCATTGACTGTTTATCTTGTTATAACACATATAAGATTCAAAACTTTGATTCGCGGGGAGTATGGGCCCTCACGGATTGGAATTTGTCACTTAGGTGTTGTTTTTCAGCATTTTCTAGGTTCTGGAGTAGTTTTAGAGGCCTACTGTCTGGAAAACTTAGGATAAACTCTGTGTAGTTCCTCAGACACACGCCGTGTGTTCTTATATTCGGGAAGAAAAGAAAACTTTTTAAGTACACGCCGTGTACCCTCAGTACAGGCCGTGTAGTCTCTTCCCGTGTCATATATCATGTGGGCGGGGACACGGGGAAGGGAAATTCTTTGAAAAAACACGCCGTGTACCGGATGAACATGCGGTGTAGGGTTGACCCAGAGTCCGCCCGTGTAACTAACAAACACGGACGGAGGATACCTTAAGATATACACTCCGTGTAGTCTGACCTGGGGACCCAACCGCGTAACTAACAAACACGGGTCGGTGTTACCTCTTCTTGAACACGCCGTGTACCTGTGGGACACGCCATGTAGTCTTTACCGGTGAGAGACTGTGTGGAATTATCCACGTGGCTGGGGAAACGGGGTGGTGTACACGCCGTGTGCAAGTGTCACACGCCGTGTAGTATCAAGCCAAGTAGTCGGCCGTGTCACGAATGATACGGGCAGTTGGAACATTAAACCACACATGCCGTGTAGCTTATATACACGCCGTGTAGTCTTGTTCAATGGGAGACGTGTGGCTTAGCCGTGTAGAATGACTCGAGCAGAGGAAGAGAAGACAGGTACATGTCGTGTAGTCAGTATACACGCCGTGTAGTCTTGTTTTGCAAATCTTGAATTCCTTCTTCCTCATGTTCCCTTTTTGGTTCCTTGTTTTTCAGACTGTGATAATTTTGATCTAAGGTGTGCGTTTGACCTTGTAGAGTCATGCCACCGATATGACCACGTGTTGTTCGCCAGGAGAGAGGAAATGATTACACTCTAGAAATGGTGGGGCATGGGCTACCAGTGGATCCTTCATCAGAGCTAGATACGGTGCCAGCCGTTATACTGGACACAAGCGCGGAGGTGCAATTCCGTGAAGGCTTTATGCAGTTCATGCAGACCTTTCAGGGAGCATCGCCGGCTGCCACATCTATGGCCAAGCTGACTCGTATCTTCCAGCAGCAGCATCCGCCTATGTTTTCAGGGGATGGCGGACCATAGGTTGCGAAGTCTTGGATGGGGTCTATGAAAACTATTTTCGATCATCTTGAGATGCCTCCAGGGTGGAGGGTCAAGCTCGCAACTTATATGTTGCGTGATTCTGCCAAGAGGTGGTGGGATGTTACCACTCAGACAGAGCATCATAGAGACATGGTGTGAGAATATTTTTAGACATCTTTCTATGATCTCTTCTTCCCAGAGACTCTAAGGGTAGATAGATCTCGAGAGTTCATGAATCTGTAGCAGGGCGCTATGTCGGTGATGGATTATTCTACTCGTTTCACTGAGCTTCAGCGTTTTTCACCCGTTCTGGTGGGTGATGAGACGTTGAGGGCCAGACGCTTTGAGGATGGTCTTCGATATGAAATCCGAGTACTGGTGAATGTTTTCAAGTTTCCTTCAGTGCTTGCTATTGTGAACCAGGCACTGATTACAGAGAGGAACCTTCAAGAAGCTAGTGGTGCAGGCCAGGGCAGTTCGGCAACAGTTTCTGGTACTATTGCTGCTGGTAAGAGGAAGAGACAGATGGATTTCTCTCATGTTGGAAGTACCAGCCAGAAGAATGTTTCAGGTGGTCAAGTCATGTTCTACCATTGCAGTAAAGAGGGGAAAAAGAGACCTCAGTGTCCACGTGATCTAGTGGAGTGACGAGCTTGCAGCAAGATGGGTTATCTGCAGCGCTTTTGCAGGGAGTTTCCACTAGTGGCTAGTGAGAGGGGTTCTATGAAGACTCTATGGGTGGGAGAAGGACCAACAACTTCTTATCATTCGGGAAACTGGGATACATCTAGACGTACAGGTAGAGGTGGTGGTCGTGGCCGTGGTATCCAGACACCAGGATCTCAGAGGCAGCAGGGCGGGACAGCTCAGGGTAGCCAGGCTGTGTCTCAGGGCCACGGAACTGGGTAGGCATATGTAGTGCAACAGACCTAGCAGGAGCAGGATCCCAGACCTTCTACTGTCAGAGGCACTATTTTAGTAGCTTCTGTCTTATCTTTAGTACTTTTCGATACGGGTGCTACACATAGATTTGTATCTGTGCCTGTTTTGGAGAGCCTTGGGCTCTGTGTTTCTTCTTCTTCTGCTATTATGACGCTAGACACTCCGTTGGGAACTAGAATGGCTGGTGTGCGTTAGTGCAAGGAGTGCCCCCTAGAGGTTGGTGGGTGTCACTTTCTATGGGACCTCTATGTCTTGGAGATGACGAGATATGATGTCATTCTCAGGATGGACTGGTTGGTTCCCTTTCGAGCCTTTGTAGATTTTAATTGTTGTAGGGTGAGTTTCACATCACCAGAGGGTGGAGAGTTTCTATACAAGAGTGAGTGGGATGTTCAGGCAAGTAGATATGGACCCGAGCATCGTGGGAGAGGTGGAGTCACAGCCCAGATTGCGAGTTTATATCTGGATGATCAGGGTACTTGTTAGAAGGATTTCCCTCCAGTGGTTGATCATTTTAGGGATGTTTTCCTGAATAACTTTTCAGGTCTACCTCTGGAGTGTGAGGTGGATTTATCTACTGAGCTTGTGCCAGGAGTAGCGCCGGTGTCCATTCCTCCTTATAGGATGGATACACCTGAGTTGCAGGAGCTCAAGAGGCAGTTAGAGGAGTTACAAGAAAAAGGTTTCATCTGACCCAGTACTTCACCTTGGGGTTCGCCGATCCTCTTTCCGAAGAAGTCAGATGGTACCCTCAGAATCTGTGTGGATTATCGGAAGTTGAACTAGTTGACGGTCAAGAACCGATATCCCTTGCCAAGGATTGATGATCTCTTTGATCAACTTCGTGGAGAACGAGTGTTCTCAAAGATTGACTTGAGATCCGGATATCATCAGTTTCACGTTAGACCGTCTGATATACCTCTCATAGCCTTCAGGAGCAGGTATGGTCTATACGAGTACTTGGTTATGCCGTTCAGACTCACGAATGCGCCATCAGTTTTCATGGATCTGATGAATCATGTGTTCTATCCTTATCTAGATTCTTTCATGGTAGTATTCGTGGATGATATCTTGGTGTACTCTCACACTCAACACGACCATGCCACCCATCTTGAGATCGTACTGAGTACATTGAGAGAGCATCAACTATATGTTAAGCTCTCAAAGTGCCACTTTTGGATGGATCAGATCCACTTCCTAGGCCATATCATCTCAGAGGCAGGAGTTTCCGTGGACCTAGAGAAGGTGAGAGCAGTAGTTTCCTGGGACCATCCTAAGAACGTGTTTGAGATACAGAGTTTCTTAGGGCTGGCTAGTTACTACAGACGCTTCATAAAGGACTTCTCCCGATTAGTAGCGCCGTTGATGGGTTTGACTAAGAAGGGTGTGAAGTTCGTGTGGACTGAAGTTTGCGAGACATCCTTTCAGGACCTAAAAGGAAGGTTGACATCAGCACCAGTCCTGATACTTCCAGAGAAAGGGAAGAGCTATACAATTTACTATGATGCATCAGGTATTGGGCTGGGATCGGTGTTGATGTAGGGAGGTCGAGTAGTTGCGTATGGGTCTTGGCAGTTGAGGCCACATGAGAGGAATTACCCGACGCATGATCTCGAGTTGGCTGCAGTTGTTCATGCGTTGCGCTGTTGGAGACATTATCTCTTTGGAGAGCATTTTTTGGTTTTCATAGACCACAAAATTATCAAGTATATCTTTACTCAGTGTGACTTGAATCTCAGGCAGCGAAGGTGGGTCGAATACCTTCAGTCCTTCGATTTTGAGCTTGCCTATACACCTGGTAAAGGTAATGCAGTAGCTGATGCACTGATCAGGAAGACTCAGATACAGGCAGTTCATGAGGCTAGTGGGGAATGGCAGCTTATAGATTTGTTCTCTGAGATGCATTTGGAGGTGCACGATAGTCAGGCTAAGACCTATCTTTCATCTTTAGCTGTGACTTCTACCCTCCTGGATAGAGTGAGGATGAGACAACTATCTGATTCGGAAGGCCTAGTTCTACGGGAGTCTGTGGCAAGTGAGGACCCTCCTCCTGGTTAGACGATAGGCGATGATGAAATTCTGTGTTTCCATGGATGAGTATGGGTTCCAGGGGATATATGCGAGGAGTTAGTGTGAGAGTTTCATGCTTCAGCTTGGGCAGTTCATCCTGGGGTTACCAAGATGTACCGTGATTTGAGACGTCAGTATTGGTGGCCGGGTATGAAAGGAGAGATAACTGGTTTTGTTACGAGATGTTCCACCTGTCAGTAGGTGAAGGAGGAGCATCAGAGGCCAGCCGGACTGTTACAGCAGTTACCCATTCCGGAGTGGAAATGGGATGATGTCGCGATGGATTTTGTGACCGGGTTGCTGAGGTCACCTCTAGGAAATGATGCCGTGTGGGTTGTTATGGACAGACTAACGAAGGTAGATCACTTTTTTCTAATCATGGAGACCTTCGGTGTTGATGATCTCAAGAAGTTGTATATCCGAGAGGTCATACGTCTTCATGGGATCCCTTGTTCTATCATTTCAGATAGGGACACCCACTTTACATCTCGTTTCTGGAAGAGTTTTTAGAGGGCACTGGGTACACAGGTGCTTCTGAGTATATCTTACCACCCTCAGACCGATGGCCAGTCAGAGCGTACGATACAGGTGCTTAAGGACATGCTGCGTGCATGCATCCTAGACTTTGGGGGCTCTTGGGAGAAACACATACCCCTAGTTGAGTTTTCCTATAATAACAGTTTTTAGGAAACTATTGAGATGGAACCTTAAGAGGATTTATATGGTAGGCCATGCCGATCACCCTTGTGCTAGTTAGAGGCAGGTGAGACAACTTTATTGGTACAACGTCTCATGTAGGAGACTTCTGAGCAGGTCCAGTTGATTCAGAAGCAGATGTCTACCACATAGTCTCGTCAGAAATCTTATGCTGATCGTCGCAGACGACCCTTGGAGTTCGTGGTCGGGGATCAGGTTTTCTTGCGTGTTTCGCGGAGGTTGGGACATAGATGGATCAGGAGATAGGGTAAACTTTCACCGAGTTATGTGGGGCCATTTGAGATTCTGGAGAGAGTCGGGCTGGTTTCTTATCGGTTGTAGTTACCACAGAGGTACCGAGCCATGCAAGACATCTTCCATGTATCTCAGTTGCGTCGCTATCATTCAGACCCATCTCACATCTTTCAGCCTAAGGAGGTTGAGCTTGAGGTAGATGTGTCCTTTGAGGAGCATCTAATTCTTATCGAGGATAGGAGCACCAAGGTTCTCTGAGCCCGGTCAGTTCCTCTCGTACGGGTGCTATGGAAGTGTGGCTGAGTGCAAGATAAAACCTGGGAGCGGGAGACTGATGTACGTGCTCAGTAGCTAGAGTTTTTCTGAGATTTATCTTCACCACCCTTGGAAGGGAAATTCGGGGATGAATTGCTTTATGGGGGGAAGTTTGTAAGAACCCGGTTCTTATTTTTGAGGTACGAATTTCTTCTTTTCTCTTTTCCTTTAGTGTTTTTGAGAAAATAAGGAAAATGGGGAAAATCCTAAATTTTTGGACTACACGTTGTGTACTTTTCCACACGCCGTGTACTTTGGCCGTGTGGGATGAGTACACAGGGTGTGTAGCCATGTCAGCAACGAAGAGTGTAAAAACTGACTACACGCCGTGTAGTGGATATTTACACACCGTGTAGTCAGTCGGCAGGAAAATATTAAGGCGGTGGAAGCAGCCGCCATCCAGACGACAGTACACGACGTGTGATCAGGAATACACGCCATGTACTCATGTCGATAGATGAACAGTTCCACACTGGCGAGAAGCCGCCGAAGGAAAAGTTAAAAAAAATGGAAAGTATACGCCGTGTAATTGATAAGTACACGTCGTGTAGTTTTTTTTTCACTTAAAATGGGAAGTATCCAACCCTGTTCACAGGATTGGCTTAGAACTAGAGTAAGGAGTTGGGAGAGGAGGCCGGACCTTCGAGGATCTCCAGATCGAGCGTCAGGAATCCATTTTCGCCTCTAGCGATCTCGTTGGAATCACACGGGTAATCCCTACACTATCCTTAAGCCGTTCTTGCCAATTATTCCTCTACGGGAAGTTATTTGAGTTTGAACGGGGATTTCTTTCACCTCAGATCTAAGTCATTCTAAGATGATTCGAGGATCATTGTTCACATATACCGTTCAGGGGCATTTAAAGTAGGTGGCTTATTGTTTAAATTCCAACTGCTATGCGTTTTTGTGTATCGTTGAGCTGAAAACCCATGTTGGGGTGTCGTGTGGCTAAGGCCATGGCTGTTTAAATACCTATAATTGTATAGGTAATTAAATGTGATAATAAACTACTGTTTGGGATCACTGCTTGGATCCAGGACCACCCTGGGGGTGCGTTCCTCTGTTTAGCCATTTGGCCAGGATACCCGAGGGTATGCCTTTATAATAATGATTATAAAATTTACTTGAGAGGAATTTCTTGTGTATGTCTTGTTTACATGTTGTCAGTGGCTTGGTTACTTTTTTATCCTGAGGGCAGTATTTTACTTAGCCTAGGGGCAGTGCATCTTTTAGCCTGAGGGCAACTTCTTCCGTGCCTGTGGGCAATAGACTCTATGCCTGAGGGTGACACTTTGTACGCCTGAGGGAAATATCTGTTATGCCTATGGGAAATTACCTATGGGTCGCGTTTCTGATTACCTAAGGGTAAGGGTTTACCCGTCTGAGGACATTGACTGTTTACATAGAAATTCACTGTGGTGGTTTCCTTATAATGAATGATTAATTGAATAAAAAAATGGAAATATAACTGGTAAAGTTAGTTACTTTTGAGTACTTCTTAGTTTATTGCATTTTACTACTGCACACTGTTGTTGCATATTTTCACACAATTGGGCACGAGCCTTTGGTGGGTGCCTATTGAGATTTATTTCTCACACCCTGTTTGGGTCATGTCTTCGGCCCAAAAAGAATATATTTCTACAGGTGTGGATAAGGGAAAGGGTCCCTATACAGGTACTAGATTGCTTCTGAGGAGTAGGGGAGCATGGGACCGAGCTTAGGATCGTGATATTACCATCTGTTTTGTTTTGTTTTGCTGTACTCTGTACTGTACTATACTAAATTGTTGTGTAACATGTTCTGGCTATTTTCTTAGAACTTGAGACATGTTGCATCATTATCTATATAACTGTTGGTTATCTTTTACTGCAGTTGTTTATTTTTAACTTTGTATGGTTTATTTCTTCCACTATTGTATGATTGTATATTTTATTCCTCTGCGCTATAATTTTACAAATGAGGGCATAGTTTCCCCACTATCAAACCTGGGCCCTCACTGCTAGTTAGAAGCCTCTGGCATTTGGGGAAATGCGCTTGAGGTCGTGTGACCAACCGGGTCTGGGGCACCCGTTGAGTGGCACCCGGATCTGGGACGTTACAACTGTCACCTAGATGAACCATGTAGAAGGCTCACCTTTAGGACCACCATCTAATCAGGAGGTGTGCTAACTAGTAGAAAAACATGCATGATTTACTTGATCCAATCATACACTACCTGGGGATCTAGTTCAACCCGATACCTCATAGGTATTTTTCTCTAGAACTTGTGCAGTGCACTCAACCTACATACATCATCAGCTTGAACTGCTAGCACAACCAACTACTCAACGAGTGGTGCCTCAACTGAAAGACCACCCAGAGGTACCTCCTTAGAACCAGTTCCATGCACTAAAGACTCTTCATGAGGTATATCGTCATGAAAATCAAGCCGTAGAACCCTATTCAACTGTCATCATAGAGGCATCTTGAAATAGAATCAAGATGTGCCATAGTCAAAGAGTATATTGGGGAGATGGATCAAGAAGGATAAATAAAAACCAAAACTTAGTTCTATATGATACATGTACCATTATTTCCTTCTGAATATTTTTCTAATGCACCGAGTTTAGAATCTGGTAATCAGATTCTTGATGAATGGATATGTCGTCCGCAACACCAACACTAGAACCTTTGGCCTGAGAGTCGAACTCAAAACACCCTAACACTTTCCTTGTGAAACCCAAACCAAAAATCATGACATAGTGGTCCCAAAGAGGAAGCCTCTATGATAGCACTCTATCATGACCCGAACCGATGGGTTCCGAGCCACAACTCCCCAATCCCACCTCCAATAGGCCAAGGGCTGACAATTAGCACTTAGAAGGCGTATCACATAGATGGGAGACCTTTTCCTAAAGTATCTGTATGAACACACCCAAAACCACCCCGATGAAATAGTTCATAGATATAAAAATCTAGAAACTAAAATACACACATACAAATATCCCAAACAAGAGTATAAAAAAAGTTATAAAAGTGTAAATAAGGGAAAAACACACACCCACCAAAAACAATAAAAGAATCCAAACCGATCAGAAGGAGGGGATCACTATAAAATGAAACTTCCAAAAAGCCTCTTAGCCTAACTCTAGTAAACACTTTGGTCAGTCTAGTTCACTAAAATCTTCCTGCCTCAGGTCCTCTTGGGACTTCATCAAAAGGCTTTTGGTTTGAAAAAGACACAACATGTATGGGAAAAGACCGTGTATGGGTGAGTATAATAATACTAAGTAGGTGTCCCAAAAACCCAAAATAAAAAGGGATAAATTGAAAGGTAACAATCCACTTGACCTATCCAGAGGGAACCCAAATCGAGAGAGAAACTCCATCTCAAACCATCCTTGGCTAAACATGACTAGTTAGCTTAGTCCACAATGTGTGTCAACCCAGACATGTGACCGTACCATAAGTATTCCCAAAAATCAACTAGATATACTCATATCAGACTCTATGTACCATGAAGTTCCAACCTCACATCCAATAATAGGATTATAATCAAGGATCTAACAATAACAAAAAACTAGGAGAACACACTCCATGAACTTATCCATCCTAGATGAAACCCATATGAAAGATATGATTCATCAGGAACAACTTACTAGGTATATATCTAGTGCCTAGCACTAGGGGTCCTACCATCACTATGGTCCACCCTCATAAATTCTCACAGTTGAGGGAGCACTTATCTAGGTTATGAACTACATGAATCCTCTCTAATGAGATAGAGAGAACAGAGGAACCCACACCTCACCACTTCCCTGCAGTCAAGGGAGTACTATCTCCTAACAAACCTATGAAACCTATATTACTCCTATAAGGAGTGTCTTGTACCTCAATCCTATGAGGGAACACTAACTCCTAACCAGGTATCGCACATAACTAGTAGAGGGTCCCACTCCTCGCAACTATAATTAATAGTTTAGGGAGAACTAACACCATTGGAGGACCCACTCCATGCTACTACTCAGAGATGGGGGAGTACATATCCATAGGTGAAGACCTACACCCTAGTATGATAGGGAGTATAACTCTACCAGCTCAATCACTATGGGGGACCCACACCCTGACATGACATGGGAGTACCAACCTTAGGCTAGAGGACCCCTACTTTCTATGATAGAGGAGTACTAAATTTTTAGAAACACAACACATATGGGGGACCCATTCCCTAGAATGATAGGGGAGTTATGACTGGAAGGATAAAGGACCCACACCCTAACATGACAGGGGAGTTCCCACTCCAATAATACATCACGTCTAGAGGACCCACACCCTAACATGGGAGGAGAGTACCAACTCTATAGATAGAGGACCCACAACCTTGTCCAACAAGGGAGTACCTACTCTATCTGGCCAATGATTATGGAGGTACTACACCCTAGCACAATAGGGGAGAACTATCTTTAACTATATGAATGATATAGGGAACCTATACCCTGATCCAATAGGGGAGTACCAACCCTAGAAAACCACCCCATAGGTATAGAACCCTCACCCTCAATGTGGTGAGTCTCGTCTCTATCGAAGTAGAGAGGTAAGAGAAACCCATGCCCTGATTCTATAGGGTAGTACCCATCAAAACATAGCTCTTTATGAACCACACCAATCTACAACACTAGTCAAGCTATGCTGGAAGGAACGTCATACTTATTATACCTCACATCCCAACACTACCACGGTTAGGGGACCCATTCCCTGATATAATATGGAGCATCGCTTTACCAGATGAAGGAGTGTAGGGGAACCACATCCTAAGGTGAAAGGGAAGGGTGCTAACCCTTTTATCAACCCCATAATCCTCTCTAATCACTGCCCATGGTTCAACACCGTTACAAAAGATTCATTCTCAAAATATGCCACCTCATGTATCATAGGCCTAAAAAGAGTTCACCATTGCATTCTACATGGAAATTTTCTCAGGATTGGCTACTCAAAATCCTGAATTCAAGTTTCAGTGATAGAGATATACAAGGTGGAAGATATCTAGAAGATCTTAAAAAAGTACATGACATGCACTAAAGTCCACACAACATGTGTACTCACCCATGAATGTGTCCATGTCTCCTTTTCACATAGAATAGATTGGCCATGCAGGGGTACACAACATGTACATCCCCTATATGAGGTGTTCCGCCTCACCTATCCCCTCATTCTGTTCCTCTTCCACACAGACCAACCAACCATGTCCCTCACACACTATGAATCCCATAATTCATGGTGTTTTCTGGCTACACAGCCACTTGGCCATGTGGTTTGACCATGCCCAAGTCCGAAACCCTATTTTCGTGCACTTTGTCCATGTAATTTTACATGAACATGTATTATCACATGGCTTCGTAGGACATGTCCTCTGGACACACAACATGGGGTCGCTATATGACGTGTAACCCCAATACATGGTGTGTAGTTCCCAAAATCCATCTTACCTGAATAGGAAGAGATACACAGTGTGTCCCACCAAACTACACACTGTGTAGATGGTAATTACAGATGGGAATGACCTTGATAATCCCATGAATTTTCCTCATTTACACCAAAACAATAGATCAACCAATAAGGGATCACTAGAAATTGAAAAAGGTCTCTACAACCTTAAAAAAATGAAAAACAAAGGGTATTGGAACCAAAACTCAAATCTTCCAACCTTGAGGGAAAAATGATGAAGCTTTAGGTGTATAATGATGCCCAGTTCATGCTGCTCCTTGATTTGATGATGATCGGAACCAAGAATGGAGATTGGAAACACTTCATCACTTCGATTCGGCTCGGTTTTCATCCGTCACCAAAGGAGGAGAAGAGGAGAGGTCTCCTCTTGTGTGTTGTGTTCCCAACATGAGAGAGGGGGTATATTAGGTTAAAATTATTAATTAAATTATCATTTAATTAATAATTTCAACATTCAATGCCCCGCCAACTCACCTCTGTCCAAACTTCCAGTACAAACAACTTTATGTCATTTATAGGGTAAACATGACATTATGAGCCCAAAAACGGCCTCAAATTTCCGATATGAAACTCAACTTGGGAGTTATTTTACATTTCAAGAGAAAATACATGCGCATGAAAAAATATATTTAATCTTTTTAAAATCACCATGCTGAGGCTTTTCGGGCCCTAGAATCCCATGCTGACTCAGTTCATGACTTTAGAAATATTCTCATAAATATTCCAAAGTCTTATAGGTCAAAACCAAGTCATTACAAAAGTGATGTTAGGGATTTTTTCTATTTATTATTCATGTTTTGGATTACTGCAACTCTGTTTTTTAATTTCAATCTTCTTCTTCTTTCAATTGTATGAAAATTTCTTGTGATTAGAGGATGTTTATTTCATTTCATCAATTAGTTTTTCTATTTTACATATGACCATTATGAAATCTAGTGTAGTTATGTTAAAATAGGGTTTTGGGTTGCCTATTTTGTGATTGAACCTAGTAGATGACCGTTCCAATAGTGAAATCACGGGTTAAGCATAGGGTACCTAGACCAAGGATCCCCACTGAACCAATTGTGACACCAAAATTGAATAAAACCATAACTAATTGAATCCCCAGCACATGAACCTTAAAATCACTATACCTGACATGTTTTATCTCTTGATATCAAACCTAATATTTTATGCAATTTATTTCTATATCTCTCCAAACAGTAAATCAATTGAAATTTCAATTTCTTTAATTGTCTTAGAACATACTGATCATCCCTATGTCTTTGATACTTAGACTTTCCAAGTACTAAATTTTTAGTTAGTTTTTCTGAGTTTTATAAATTATTAAATTTGTGTATCCCCATAGGAAATTAACAATTCCTTGTGGGATGTCATTTGTATACTTTGATTCAATTCTATTGATCAAGGTGTTTATCATCATGTAAATGTTGGACTGATCATCGATCATGACAAAAAGAAAGATTGGAAATGACCCATCACATGTTTCCACTATGCCCACAACCTAGAAGTGGCATCAGAAGGGTCACATAGTTATTTATAATTATTTAGAGATCTTTGATTTATTTATACATAAGTAATTGGTTTTAAATTACAGTTTAGTCATTCTTTAATCTGAATTATGAGATCTAATTCTTCCACTTAATTTATCATAAATATAATCAAATAAATTAATTTTATTAATGAAATAAATTCAAAGAACTCATCCAGAGGTGTCAAGGAATCTGGCTGGATGACACAAGAGTACACGCCATGTAACCTAGAGGTACATGCAGTGTACTAGTGTTTAATGCACCAAGAATTAATTCAGAATTAATTCAAGACATGTGGATTTATTATATGTGGTGAATTTAATTATACATTTCATGTTGACTCGGCCATACTGTTGCACGGCCAGCTGGAGTACACATCGTGTAACTGTTGTACATGGTGTGTAGTCCTTTCATCACAGACAGGCCGTGTATCTTCTTATGTGGCCTAACTGAATGGTGAACATGCAAATCAAACAACACACAAAGTGTATCCCATGTAAATATTATGTACTCCAACTTCTTCCATGGCATGGTTAGATGTTGATTCCCTAGGCGTGTGTCATAGATAGATGGTAAGAAATCATACACGACGTGTAGCTCCAATATACACGCTGTGTATTTTTACCAAATTACATAGAATTAAAATTTATTTATTATACCATGAAAAACTTATCAGAATATACTTTCATGTGGTCGTTAAGTTAATAGGACACACCATGATACATGTTTTAATATATATATATATATATATAATTTAAAATAATTTCTACATAATGTTCAGATCTGCATTTGATGTATGAGTCGTATTACAGTTATTACTCTATGTGCATTGAAGCATAACACATGACACAAAAATAATGTTATTCGTGTAATCGTTAAGTTGGTAGTACACATCATGAAAGTATGTGATAAGTCATGTATGCCACATGTCATTAGAGTAAACAGTATACAAGTATAATACATGTTGGGGAGTTCAGATGGGTACTTTCCTCCAAGGTACATTTATTCACAAAGTTAATTTTAAATAAATTTATTTAATTTGTGTAAAATTATGATTTATGATAATCCCAAGTAAATTCAGATGATAATTAAGATAAAATAATTGATTAAATAAATAATATAATTAGTTGATTCAAGCACGATTTATCTTAAGTAAGAACGATTAAGAAATGAATGCAAGTTTTATTAAAAGTGTAATTCATTGCATGCATATGGATGATCATGATCCTATAACAGACCATTGTTTGTGATTTGTTTAATTTAATTTATTATTAAATTAAATTGTTTTCCTGTGTTCCATATCTCCTCTTATTTTGTAAGGACATGTATGCCCATGGTTTCTTTTATGAAAACCCCTTCCCCTCACCTATGTGTGAGTAAAATCTTATATAATGGATGGATCTCCCAAGCTAGTGGAGTAAGTTCAAGTTTTGAGTTGAAGAAAAAACAATCCAAGAGAGATACATAGGTGGATAGGTGAAAAAAATACAACATGAACTACCAATGGTTCAAGGTGTTTTCCACTAGGTCGATATTTAGTTTATCATCCAATAGACAAACTAACCATTATTAAAATCTAATGATCATATAACCTTTTATTTTATTTCTATCAAGTTTCATGGTTATTTCATTGTGGATGTTTTTGCAACAATCATGTGAATTAATGAATTAAAAAGAATAAAATATAGAACTAAAATAAATTAGATTATGCATAAATATTATCTAAGACATGGCTAACCACTTAAGTAAATCTTATTAATATTAAAAAAAATGTATTACAAATAATGATTGGAAACTTATTCATAAAATATAAAATCCCTCAATTATAAATATTAAGTCAGTATACCCTTCCACTACTTTAGTTAAAATCAAACCATAGTTCAAAGTGCTTGACCAGCCAAAGTTGGGGTGCTTTCAATTATCATGGAATTCTAACTTGAAATTTTGGGTTGAATTAACTTAGTTCACAACAAGGGTTGACTTCCAAAGTAGGGCTTGGTGTAACTGAGAGGTAAGGGTTTAGTAACTCCAATTCTAGGATTTTAGGATTGGGTATTCCACTCAATAGATCAAGGAATTGTGAGTTAATGCAGTTATAATTTGGAATGCCTACTTAAAAACCTTCAAATTGCTTAACCAACCAAAATTGGGGTAATGAGAAGGGTAATATGAATTTTTTCCACTAGAATGTACAAGAAATAGGATATTTCAAAGCCAATGGTGAAGGCTATTGGGATTCGATAAAATAGTGGGAGATTAATAACTATAATATTTATTTATTTGTCTAAAATTTATTAGATAAAGTACTAAATATCCACTCATATTACTTTTAGAAACAATAATAAAAATGAATTCATACATATCACTGTGATCCATACTTGATAAGGATAACCTTATCACTGACATAAATTTCCAAGAGTGGAAAATAAACTTATGCATTATGCAATGCCATGAAAGTAAATTATATGTTCTAGAAGAACCTATTTCTAATGTGCCTAGTAGTGTAGTTAGTGAGTAAGAGTTGTCTCTCTATGAGAAACATTTGAATGATGTGACATATGTTGAATGTTTCATGCTATTATCCATAACCAATTTTCTTTTAAAACAATGTGAGGACATGGATTCATATAGCATGATGTCACAAATTTAGGATCTATATCAAGAGATGGCAAGAAAATGGAGATATGATATCTCCAATGCCCTATTTACAACTAATCTTGGAGAGTTGGCATCGATGGGGCCTCATGTATTCAAAAATATTTGAATCATTGAATGCATAGAAATATTAATTATTGGA
Source organism: Viscum album (assembly GCA_963277665.1). Lineage (NCBI taxonomy): Eukaryota > Viridiplantae > Streptophyta > Magnoliopsida > Santalales > Viscaceae > Viscum > Viscum album. The sequence goes on along the minus strand of OY728159.1, from coordinate 1,138,154,162 downwards.
TGAGTTACACATAGATCTCTTACTCTCTTCATTTCCCAAGACCTTATCCAGTTTTATTGTTTATTATAACATGAGAAATAATAAGAAGAGACTTCTAAAACTTCTTACTTCGATTCGGTAAGTGGATAATGACATGGGGCACGATAAACCCATATTTCTTATGGTGAATAAGAAAAGAAAGAACAAGTAAAAGGGACCTAAGACTCATAATAAGTCTAAATCTCTTGAGAATAATCCTTCCAAGAAGAGTAATATCAAAATGCGGGGTAAAGAAATGGAGGTAGTATGTTTTTCAATTTTCATGAAAGGCCACTAGAAGAAGAACTGGACCTAAAATCAAGGGGAAGATAAAGGTGCATTTTTTATTTAGTGTAATCTTTCAATATGTACACATTAGGTATCAGATACATATTTTTGTTCTCACATATGTATCAAAATTTAGGAACAAATTATATTACAAAATATTACTAGTGGAGAGGAGATTTGTAGGCTTCTAATGGTGTGAGGATAGATACTCTAGCCATTTGTGACTACCACCTTTCACTACCAACGAGAATGATATTGGTTTTAAGGGATTATTATTATGTACCAACTATTAACAAGAAAATAATTTCTATATCATTCCTAGATATAGATGGTTTTATTTTCAATTTCATAAATAAAATTTGTTTATTTTATAAAGACAACATATTTTATGGTATAGAACATTAAAATAATGGTGTTTATGCATTTAATTATGAAAACCAAGTATTGGAGGTAGATAACGAATCATGTTCACATGACTCATATAACACCGAGCTATGGCATTACTGTCTTGGTCCTGTAAATGAGAAGTGTTTAACAAAGATCTGTTAAGATGGATATTTAGACTCTTCTGAGCTAAAACCACTTGAAAGGTCCATAGATCTTCTAGGATTAGTACACACTAATTTGTGTGGACCATTTATAGTATAATATAGAGGTAGATATTATTACATCATAACTTTTACTGATGAATTGAGTAAATATGGATATGTCTACTTAATGAGGTATAATTTTGAGTTCTTTGAGAAATTAAAATAATTATAGAGTGAAGTATAGAATCAAATTGTAAAGAAGATAAATAAGATTCAATTTGATTAAGGTGGTGAATATTTTGACCAAGAGTTTATTGACTTTCTATAGGACTTTGGGATTCTATCTCAACTCACTTAACATTATACACCACAGTAGAATAATGTTACTGAAAGGAGTAACCATACCTTATTAGACATGGTAAATTTGATAATGATTCATGCATATCTTCCATTATAATTTTGAAGATATACATTATAAAATGTGGCATATATATTAAACTGAGTACCAACTAAAATAGAAAAAATAATTACCTTCGAGTTATGGAGTGGAAAGAAACCTGTTTTGTCACATACACATGTATGGGGTTACAAGGAATTTGTTAATTCCTTATCAGGAAACAAACTAGAACCCTGGGGAACAAAGTGTATTTTTATTGGGTATCCTAAGGAAATAAAGGGATACTACATATACAACCCCTCATATAAGAATGTGACTATCACCAGACAAGTCCTCTTTCTTGAGAAGGATAAAATTCTCAAAAAAGATAGTGGGAGTAAGATTTAATTTGATGAAGTTGATTCTTAAGATACATAATAGTTGGTACAAGAATAGGTTTATAGATCCCCAAGGAATAAGTATTTCTAGAAACTCAAGTACTATGTAGGATCACTAAAGAGGAAAGAAAACCAAAGAGATATGGTTTTCTAGTCACCGAAGATGATGACTCGTTATTTGTTGAAAATTTTGAACCTCTCTCCTACTGCACGCTCGCGCGTCGTTAGGCACGAGCGAAAAACTAAAATTTATAACCTACTTACTACTTAGGACAGTGGAAAGATAGGGTTGAACCACAGGGACGCCTTATGTTGTGTTTGGAGATCTAAAAAAATAAACTAAACAAAATCACACACAAGAACAAGCTAACACAGTTGGTGGTGGTGAAGTGGAGTGAATGAGATTTAGTGTGTGAAGAAGTGAGGGTAAGCTAGTGAGTGCAAAGGAAGTAGACAGAGAAGCAAGGGAAATTGTGGTGCAAACAACCAATTGATGTTTAGGATGGAAAGTACACTGGCCGATTCGATATTGATCAACCTCGTTCATGCATTGAAGTTTTAAAAATATAGATCTAACTAAAATTAACTGGACAGATTTGTCGTCTGGTCAGTTTGTGATGAAAAAACTCTTACAGTACTTCGACTGTAAAAGTAATTCCCTCCAATGGTGATGAAGGTCAGATATCACTGGGCTCAACTTGTCAGTTGAGTTCAATGTGTCTCTCTTATTAGAGCATAAATCACTTATCAGTGAGTTCCTCAAATTAAAACATTTTTCATTATGGTGCAAACAAGATCGGTTTTCACTTGATCCTATTGTTTTGAAAATAAAATCGTCTGTAAATAATGAGAGAGATAATCCAAAAAAAATGATGCAGTGCATGAATAAGACTAAACAAATAAAATCAACCAAATTATTCCCCCTGAAGGAATTTATCTGGACATAGTGGTTGGTTTTAATGCAACAATAGAATTAAGATCAATAAAATTCATATTGAAATAAGTTTCAGAAAAACAGAGCACAAGGAAAACTAAGATGTTCGAACTCCCTACTAATTATCATGAAAGTAATAATTCTTGTTGCTTGATGGTGGGTGCAACACTAGAGTTCGCTTGATGCCCCGCCCTAGGAATCGAGGTGTGAAATTCACTGATCTACTGCTCTGTGTTCTCCAATATTCTCACGAAGGAAGATGTTGTATGTTACTCTTGCTCTGCTCCCCCTGTCTCGATCGAAGACTCGCTACTTTGTCTCAAGTTTCCCCCTGTCCCGAACTTCCCCCAGTTCTCCTGTCCCCTTCCCTTCGGTGTCTGTCATTTCATGCCCATCACCTATTCTAATGACTGTAGAAGTCTCTAGAATCTCGCCTGAGGAGCTCCCTGGCCTCCACATGTAGCTTTCACTGCCCCGCTCCTCCCGCGCTTGTCATTGGAGCAGTTGCTCTTAACTGAATGAAAAATATGCATGCGCAGTGAGCTAATTTATTCCATAGAAATAGTAGATCCACATGGCATGCTTCTATGTTCACGTCACAATGTTTTTAGTGAAATCTATGTAAGTGAAAATAACCCCTGCAACGAAACAACAATAAACGCACATGAGCCCAAAAAAGTAACTCTATGTATAACTAAATAAATTTATACACTATATATTAATATCACTACTTAAAGTTAATAATAATACTAATATATATTATTATTATTAATATAATAATAACATATATTATAAGAAATTATATATATATATTAGCTTATATACCTATTATTATTATCATTATATTGTATATGATATATAACACATAATATATAAAATAATGTACACAATTATACATTATTAACGGTAAACTAATTATATTTATTATGTATGTTAATATCAATATTATTATATATTATATATTATATATGTTATTATATGTTATAATACAATATAAAGATAATAAAAATAAAAAAAATAAAATGAAAGAAGAAATAGAGGGGGGGGGGGGGTTTTGTTAGTGCGGAGAGGTGGAAGCTCGGGTGCGGCGGTGCGAGGCGGATCCGGGCAGGCGGCTCGGGATCTCGGCTTGGAGAGGACAGGGTGCTTCAGTGCAGGGAGGAGAGGAGGCGGCTACAGGTTTCAGTGCATGAGGAGAATAGAGGTCGATCCGTGGTGAGGGTTTGAGGATTTCAAATCTGGTATTCAGATTTGGGTAATTCGATTCATGTTTTTTTGATGTTCGCTGCTGGTGTAAATTTTTTACTCTGTTGTGGGTGAATTTGGTTGCTGCTGTTTGTATGTTGCTGCTATGTTGGAAGGGAGGACAGGGGAAGGAAAATAGTGAGACAATCACCGTGTGTAGGATGGAGATTACAGTGAGACAGTCACCATGATAAAATGGTGAGACAGGTGAAGAAATGAAACAGTGGTTGGGTAGAGGATAGTGAAGCGATGTGTGGGGGGACCGGTGGCACCGTGATGGAAATAGTGTGACGTTCCACCATGAGTACCTGCAAATTAAAAAGAACATATAAATTAATAATTTAATAAACCTAAAATTAGATTAATCAATTAATAAATTAAATTAAATAGAATGGAATTTAAAAATAAATTAATAATACAAAGTTAAATAACAAAATTAATAAGAATTTATTTAAAAGAATGAATTTATTTGGGTTTAATAATTTAAAACACATTAAAATAATACTGTTACTTGCTTAGATTGATTAACCAATTAATTAAAGAACTAATTAAATTAAAGAATAAAAATATTAGTTTAATAAGATTAAATTGTCAAAACTAATTAACTTATTAGAAGGATAACACCTAAAATGAGTTATTTATTTACAATTTAAAAAATAAAGAATTAATTAATTTAATAAATGAATTAATAAACTAACTAGAATGAAAAATTATAAAAAATAAAATAATGAATAAATAAAAGTCTAATTCGAAAGACTAAATTAATATAAGAATTATTTAAAATGACACTAATGCACATTAAAACCCATGTTTTAAACTAAAAACTAATTATTCTACACAACAAGTACAAAAACATAACAATTATCAAATACTTACTAAAAAAAATCATTTTGGTAAAAAAAAGTCAACAAAAAATACAAAAAAGGATGTGGAACAGAGTGTGAAAACACTGCCACATCAAACTCCCCCACACTTAAAACTTTGTTTATCCTCAAACAAGAACGCGCCTTTGAATTTAAAATAGAAATATGATTTGTGAGTTTCAGTTCAAAAAGTGCATGATTGAACTTAAACATCAAGAGGAGCAGGACTAAACAATCGGTCAGGCTATCCAAAGGTGTTCAAAAATAATGTCCTGCCTAGCTTTAAAAAACCCACTAGAAGTCAACAGCCTTACAAATTCATACACTATAAAGTATTTCATGCCTCCTATGTGTATTCATTAACTGTCCTACTTCACCTTCCAATTCAAGTTATAATTCAAGGAGTGTTGACAGGTTAGATGAAATGGAATTCAGAACTTAACCAAGGGCACCTTCCATTCTCACCTTCCCCCAAGCTCCAAAAATTAAAGTCCATTAAATTGATCACCTTATTGATTCAACTCAAATGAATATTAACCAAGTCAATTTCTCCCTTCTTCATCTGGGTTCAAAATTCCTCTCACCTTAATGAGTTCATTTTTGACAAGGGAACTTTATTTTAATCTTTCCTAGCCATATTCCATGTGTAGATCACTATTCATAGCACTTATTAAGATTGAAATTGGATTTATTTATTCACAGAAATGCACCCAGTGCACCTTGTCTCAAATACTCACCATGGGATCCCATTTTCCCATTTTACTCTAGTTACAAATGACTTAATTAATAATCAACCAAGTTGACTTCCTAAAGTGATTGAATATTATTTAATAAAAATGTGAGTCCCATGGGTTCCAGTGAGAACATCAAGTTACTTGAAGTCATGATCCTCATCCCACAAAACCTATCCTGTCATACTCTCACCCTTAGTTTCTAAATAGACAGATCCATAGAGACAGTGAACAATTGCACTCAGCAATCATTCATACTTAACAGTTTCTGACTAAGTGACACTCTCAACATCCAGCAAACACTTATCCACTAAACAGGACAAAAATGAAGTACCACTGAACCTCCAATTACCATAAAGTAATGAAAGAAGTTGAAATTTTTTGAAGGAATTTTGAACCTTTTTTTTTTGAAAAAATTTGACCATTTTTTTAAACAACCACAAACTCAGGTTCAAGAAGGGGGAATTCTACATGACACTTGAATAACCCCTCTCCCCCACACCTAAAACACAACATTGTCCCCAATGTTGTATTCTAAGGTGGAAGACAGTTTATGTTCAAAACAGATGGACATTTCAGCTGAAAAAGGACATGGAGGGATATCAATGAAGTTCAAAAAATTTCTTTTCCACACAAAAATCGAAATAAAAAAAAAACAAAACAAAAACAAAAGATCCCGACCCCACAAACCATCACCAGAAACCAAGTGTATTTATATTCCTAAAATTTTCATGCTTTGAATTTTTAAAGAGCAGACAAAAGATTGTATCAATTTAATTCAAATATTAGCATGATTACCTGTGATGTGTAGCAGCAACATAATGAAATTGAAAGTAGTGGGTGGAATCATGGTTCACAAATCAGCTCAAAATAATTTTCAACTCTCTAGATACTAGCATCTAAACACCTATGTAAGAGGACATGTCATTTTTCATAGATTAGGGGGAAGTACCCCACACTTAGTTCACAGTAAAGATTAAGAAAGTAATTGAAAGTGAAAAAGTGCAGAACAACACTTCCCTGAATTATTGTACATTTAACAGTGGATTCCATCAATAGATTATCTTTAGCAGTGCTGGATATTTAGCCCTCATAATTAATGTTATCCATATAATGCAGTGGATTACTCCCTTGGGTTTTCTTGGCCAAGTTTCTGACAACAACTTTTTCTAAAACAACAACAGACCATGAATCACCATCAAGAAGTTAAGAAATTGAGCTGGAGAACAAGCAGCAGGGATTAAATTTATTAGCGAACAAAAATAAAAGGGAAACAACTAAGAAACCATGGGTTAGTTCCCATGAAACACTGAGTTTATAGTCCTCAGTTAGACTTGAATCAGCTAATTCTTCCAACAGAGATATGGCAGCCAAGCCTTTTGGATTCCCTTCAAAGAAGTGATTTATTCTTTGAACTTTGACTAGAAAGGTCAATTCTCTTCTCTAACCATCTCAAAAGTTCCATTAACCAAGACTCTAACAATGGTAAAGGGTCCTGACCACTTGGATATCAACTTTCTTGGAAACAGATTCAATCTAGAATTAAAAATTAGGACCCTCTCACCAACCTTAAAATTCCTATTTTTAATGATTGAGTCATGAAAATACTTTGTTATTTCTTTGTAAATTTCAGCATTCTCATAGGACTCTCTTAGAATCTCTTCCAGCTCACTCAGCTCTAGTAGTCTCCTCTCACCAGCTGACTTAAAATCAAAGTTAAGTGCCATCACTGCCCAATAAGATATCTGTTGTAACTCAATAGGTAGATGGCATGTTTTCCCAAAGAGTAGCCTATATGGTGAAATTCCTATAGGAGTCTTATAAGCAGTTTTATAGGCCCAAAGGGCCTCATCCAACTTCCTTGACCAGTCTTTCCTAGAGATAGAAACTATTTTCTCTAAAATCTGTTCGAACTCTCTATTTGAAACTTTTGCTTGCCCACTGGACTGTGGGTGGTAAGTAGTGTCTGTCCTATGTGAGCACCCATACTTTTCCATAAAATATTTGAACTTATAATTCTTGAAGTGAGTTCCATTATCAGTGATGAATGCTTGAGGCACACCAAATCTGGAAAAGATGTTTTTCTTGATGAATTTCACAACACTGGCAGCTGAATTATTGGGCAGAGCTACAGCCTCAACCCACTTGGACACATAGTCCACAGCAACTAAAATTTACTCATTCCCATAGGAGGATGGGAATGGTCCCATGAAGTCCAAGCCCCACACATCAAAGATTTCAACCTCCAGAATACCTTTTTAGGGTAGTTCCTGTCTTCTTCTAACATTTCCCAACATTTGACATTTCTCACAGCCAATAACCAGACTCATAGAATCTTTAAACAGTGTTGGCCATTAGAAACCATCTTGTAGGACCTTTTGAGCTGTCCTTTCTCCTATATGGTGGCCACCCCAAGGTGATGAATGGAAGCTCTCAAGAATGGGAAAAATCTCATCCTCAACCACACATCTTCTCAAAATCCCATCAGCACACCTCCTAAAGAGAAGAGGGTCATCCCAAAAATAGTATTTCATTTTAGATATAAACCTCTTCCTCTGATTGTGTGAGAGATCCTTGGGCATGAATCCAGCTGCTAGAAAGTTGGCATAGTCTAAAAACCAAGCAGACTGCTGCACGGAGGCAGTAAACAATTGTTTATCAGGGAAAGAAGTGTTAATCTCTTTTTGTTCCCTACTTGGGAAATTGGGAAATCAGTACAAGTGATCTGCAACTACATTCTTAGCCCCTTTCTTATCCTTAATCACTAAATCAAACTCCTGTAACTGCAAGGTCCACCTCATGAGTCCGGGCTTTGAGTCCTTTTTATCCAGTAAATACTTTAGGGCTGAATGATCTGTGAAAACTATGATACTTTATCCTATCAAATACTGCATGAACTTTTCCAAAGAAAACATCACAGCAACCAACTCCTTTTATGTGGTAGAATAATTATTCTGGGCATCATCTAGCAGCTTGCTTGCATAGTAAATAACATGTAATTTCCTATACTTCCTCTGCCCTAACACAACTCCTACTGCAAAGTCACTAGCATTACACATAACCTCAAAAGGAAGCTACCAGTCAGGAGTAGTGATTACAGGTGAAGTAGTTAACTTCTCCTTGAGCAAATTAAAGGCCTCTAGACATGTCTCATCGAAGAAAAAAGGCGTGTCCTTAACCAGCAGGGAGCACATGGGTCTAGTAATATTAGAAAGGTCCTTAATGAACCTTCTATAGAACCCATCATGACCAAAAAACTTCTAATTCCTTTGACATTTTCAGGTGGGGGAAACTTTTGTATGACCTCAATTAAAGCATTATCGACCTTCAGCTCCTTCTTAGAAACTTTGTGTCCCAAAACTACGCCTTCAGTGGCCATGAATTGGCACTTTTCCTAGTTTAAGACTAAGTTGGTCTCTTGGCACCTTTCTAACACTAGTTCCAAGTTTTTCAGATAGTTCTCAAAGTTATCTCCCACAACAAAAAAATAATCCATGAACACTTCAATTATCATTTCAATAATGTATGAAAAAATTGCCATCATGAACCTCTGAAAAGTGGAAGGAGTACCACACAAGCCAAAGGGAATCCGCCGGTAGGAAAATGTCCCAAATAGACAGGTGAAGGTAGTTTTCTCTTGGTCCTCAGTTGCAATGGAAATCTGGTTGTAACCAGAATAACCATCAAGAAAGCATAAGAATTCATTGACTTCCAATCTCTCTAACATTTGATCCAAAAATGGCATGGGGAATTGATCCTTTCTTGTGGCAGCATTCAATTTTCTGTAGTCTATACAGACTCTCCATTTATTCACTGCTCTTTTCTGGATTTGCTCATTATTTTCATTAGTGACCACTCCACTCTTTTTGGGTACCACCTGGACAGGACTGACCCAGGGGATATTAGAAATTGGAAAAATTATTCTAGCATCAAACAACCTAATTAATTCTTCTATCACAAATTCCTTAATGTTGGGTTTGAGTCTTCTTTGGTTATACTCAGGGCTTACACTCAGGTTAAATAGGAATATTATGCATGTAGAAGGCTGAAATTATCCCCTTAATATCAGCAATTGACCAGCCTATGACTGACTTGTATTTATTTAAAACAGTAAGCAGATTTTGCTCTTAACTCACCTCTAGTTTGGATTAAATGATCACAGGAAGGGTGGAATTGTCTCCTAAAAAGTAATATTTGAGATGGGAAGGGAGGGGCTTGAGTTCAAGGGTGGGTGGTGACTGTCTTGAGGGAAGACACTTAGGCCTGGGTGGCCCAAGGTCTTCATGCTGCCTCTTAAAGAAGGTAGTAGACAAGGCTTTTTTCCTTAGTGCGGGAGCTTCCAAAAGATATCTCCTCAAACTTATACTTCTCTCTCGGGGTAAGAATGTGCTCCAAAACAAGCTCATCTAGGTTCTCCAAGAATTCTCCCTCATACTCATCAACAAATTCCCTCTCCTTACTTGAGTTGATCCCCATGCAAGAGGCAACAGGGATTTCAGGTTCACTATTGATTTCAGCTATCATTATTATAAACTCTTGTTCCTCCTTATCAACACTACTCTCAACAACTAACATCTCATATTTTAGAAAAAATGGGTGGGTGGGTTCTTGGATTTTCTTAAACACATTGAATTCTTATTTCTGTTCACCCAAATTGAAAATCAGTTTCCCCTTAGACACATCTATCACAGCTCCCCCTATGGCCAAGAAGGGACTACCAAGAATGATAGGAACCTCCTGGTCACATTCCATATCAAGTATAATAAAGTTAGCAGGAAAAAAGAGTTTGCCTACTCCCACTAACAGATCATCGACCCTACCCACTGGATGAGTAATGGACCTATCAGTAAGCTGTAACACAACAGTGGTGGGTTGGGGAACTCCTAATCTCAGGTGATAAAAAAGTGATAGTGGAATCAAATTAATAATAGCACTCAAATCACACAAAAAATTGAACTTACCACCTCTATCCCCAAAAGTGCAAGGGATTACAAAGCTTCTTGGGTCCTGAAGCTTAGGAGGTATCCTATTCTACAAGACTGTACTACACTCCTCTATTAAGCTATAGGTGGAAAATTCTTCCAATGTATTTTTGTTTAAACATATTATCTTGAGTGATTTTAGATATGATGGACTTTGAATCAATGCTTCCAAGAATGGGATATCAATGTTCAGATTTTTAACCACTTTCAAAAATTTCAATAGTTCAGAATCATGAATTGGTTTCTTAATTCTTTGTGGGAAGGGGATTGTAGGGGGAAAATTCCTCACAATTGGGGGAATATCTATAGCTTCTTTTTCAACAATTTTATTCCCTTTATTCTCTTTGTTTTTCAAGCCATTTTCTTTGGGTTTTTGAGTTGGAACAGTAGGGACTGGAGGGATTCCAGTGGTGCTGTCCAGTTTTCCAGATTTAGGTTCTTTCAGATTTGAGTTCCCAGCTTCATCCAGTTTCTCATTTTCAGAATTTTGGGGTTCTTTCCTAGGCTCTTGGTGAGTTTAGAGACCACTTCTGGTGGTCACATCCATGGAATTATCCCTAGTATTGACTTCAGTGGTACCGGGAAACCTACCCTTTTCTCTATTACTAGAATCCCTAGCCAACTGCCCCATTTGAATTTCCAAGTTCTTCATTATAGCATCCATTTGAACTTTATCATAATCATTCTTGGTATTTTGTTCATCAAACCTCCCTATCAACTGATGGAACATGTCCCTCACCTCATCTTTTGAGTTGGATGAATTAGCCTTAGGTTAGGGTTGGGGTTGGAATTGTTGCCTAGGAGGCTGTTGGAATCTAGGAGGGGCAGTAAGTCAGAGGACTCCCTGCTCCCTGCATGATAGGTTTGGATGGTTCCTATACCCATGATTGTAGGTGTTGGAAAATGATCGTCTCTAGGCTGCATCTGAGGTCCATATCCAGCAAAGCTGACACTCTCATGAGGTTGGAAAGGCATATCAAATTTTGGACAACAGGTTTGAGAATGACAATACATGCCACAGTGGTGGCATTTCTCCTTAAGGATTTGATGTGGGTTCTCATTAAAGAACCCAAAAACTTGGGCTTCAGCTTGAGGATTAGGGGCAGTTTCTTTTCTCACAATGGTTCTCCTCCTAGATCATTTGTGCTGGGAATTTTGAGATAAGGTGTTAAAGATCTATTTGAGCTCCTCAGCAGTCCTATCACTAAAGTCTCCTCTAGAAGACTGATCCACCAAGGTTTTGTGGCAACAGGTGAGTCTATTATAGAAGGTTTCCATAATGAATTGGGGAATACATTGATGGTTTGGAAACTACCTAAGCAAACCTCTAAACCTATCCTAGGCTTCATGAAACAGTTCTCCTTCATCCTGAAGGAATCCAATTATTTTGTGCCTAATTTCAGATGTCAACCTCCTAGGATAGAATTTCATTATGAAGGCATTGTAAACTTGATCCCAGGTGACAAAGATTTATTCTTATAACTATTGAAACCAAGACCTAGCATTTCCCTTGAGGCGGAAGGGGAACACTCTCAGTTTAAGCTCTTCCTCAGTGATACCCCTAAGTGGTAGCTGCTGGACACTACAATAGAAGGATCTAATGAAGTCAAGAGAGTCTTCACTAGGCATTCCATTGAAGGTAGTCAGCTGACTAAGCATAGATTGCTTGATCTCATAATTCCAAGACCTAGGAGAGAGTCTAATGCATGAAGGGTTACTAGACACTGAAGGTAGCAAGAACTCTCTCAAACTGTGCCTCTCAGCTATCTCATTCCCAGGTGGGTTCATCATTTCAGGTTGGTTCAAATTCTCAAAAAGTGGGTTGTTCAAGTTTTCATTTCTGTTATCTTCCATTTTTACCTTATCTTTGTTCTTTTTCACTTCCTTGAGGTGTTTATCAATTTTAGGATTACCAGGTACTAAGTGTTCAGACTTAGACCTGTTTTGCATGCAGCAGGTTCATAATTTTTTTTCTAATTTTTTTTCATTTTACATATTTTTTTAGTGATTTTTTTTGATTTTTTTATATGTGATTTTTTGTTTGGTTTTTTTAAACTCACCTAGCCTCCCCGGAAACGGCGCCAAAATTTTAACACTTGCGCATCATTGGGCACGAGTGAAAAACTAAAATTTATAACCTACCTACTACTTAGGACAATGGAAAGATAGGGTCGAACCACAGAGAGACCTTATGTTGTGTTTGGCGATCTAAAAAAATAAACTAAACAAAAACACACACAAGAACAAGATAACACAGTTGGTGGTGGTGAAGTGGAGTGAATGAGATTTAGTGTGTGATGAAGTGAGGGTAAGCTAGTGAGTGCAGAGAGAGTAGACATAGCAGCAAGGGAAATTGTGGTGTAAACAACCAATAGATGAGTAGGAGGAAAAGTCCACTGGCCGATTTGATATTGCTCAGCCTCATTCATACACTGAAGTTTTAAAAATATGGATCTGACTAAAAGTAACTGGCCAAATTTGTTGTCTGGTCAGTTTGTGATGAAACAACTCTTACAGTCCTTCGACTGTAAAAGTCATTCCATCCAATGGTGATGAAGGTCAGATATCACTGGGTTCAACTTTTCAGTTGAGTTCAATGTGTCTCTCTCATTCGAGCATAACTCAGTTTTTAGTGAGTTCCTCAAATTGAAACAGTTTTCATTATGGTGCAAACAAGATCAGTTTTCACTTGATCCTGTTGTTTTGAAAATAAACTCGTCTGTAAACAATGAGAGACAATACAAAAAAAATGATTCAGCGCATGAATAAGACTAAACAAATCAAATAAACCAGCTTATTCCCCCCGAAGGAATTTAGCTGGACATAGTGGTTGGTTTTAATGCAACAATAAAATTAAGATCGATGAAATTCATATTGAAATAAGTTGCAGAAAAATAGAGCACAAGGAAAACTAAGATGTTCGAACTCCTTGCTAATTCTCCTGAAAGTACTAATTCCTGCTGCTTGATGGTGGGTGCAACACTGGAGTTCGCTCAATGTCCTGCCCTTGGAATCGAGGTGTGAAATTCACTGATCTGCTGCTCTCTGTTCTCCAATCTTCTCATGAAGGAATATGTTGTATGTTACTCTTGCTCTTCTCCCCTTATCTCGATCAAAGCCTCACTGCTTTGTCTCAAGTTCCCCCCTGTCCCGAACGTCTCCCAGTTCTCCTATCCCCTTCCCTTTGGTGTCTCTATCATTTCATGGTCATCGCATATGCTAATGACCGTAGAAGTCTCTGGAATCTCTCCTGAGGAGCTCCCTGACCTCCACATGTATCTTTCACTGCCCCGGTCCTCCCGCACTTGTCACCAGAGCAGTTGCTCTTAACTGAATTAAAAATATGTGCGTGCGGTGAGCTAATTTCTTCCCTGGAAAAAACATATCCACATGGCGCACTTCTATGTGCACATCACGATCTTTTTAGTGAACTCTATGTAAGTGAAAATAACCCCTGTAACGAAACAACAATAAACGCACGTGAGCCCAAAAAAGTAACTGCTATGTATAACTAAATAAATTTATACACTATATATTAATATCACTACTTAAGGTTAATAATAATACTAATTTCTAATAATATTATTAATATAATAATAATGTATATTATAAGAAATTATATATATATAAGATTATATACCTATTATTATTATCATTATATTGTATATGATATATAACACATAATATATAAAATAATGTACACAATTATCTATTATTAATGTTATACTAATTATATTTATTATGTATGTTAATATAAATATTATTGTATATTATTTATATATATATATGTTATTATATGTTATAATATAATATAAAGATAATAACAATAAAAAAAAGAAAATGAAAGAAGAAATAGGGGGGGTTATGTTCGTGCAGAGAGGTGGAAGCTCCGGTGCAGCGGTGCGAGGCGGATACAGGTAGGCGGCTTGGAATCTAGGCTTGGAGAGGCCAGGGTGCTTCGGTGCAGGGAGGATAGGAGGTGGCTACGGGTTTCAGCGTGCGAGGAGAATGGAGGTCGAGCCGCGACGAGGGTTTGAGGATTCCAAATCTGGTATTTGGATTTGGGTAATTCGATTCATGTTTTTTTGATGTTCGTTGTTGTTGTGAATTTGTTACCTTGTTGTGGGTGAATTTGGTTGCTGCGGTTTGTATGTTGCTGCTGTGTTGGAACGGAGGACAGGGGAAGGAAAATGGTGAGACAATCACCATGTGTGGGATGGGGATTACAGTGAGATAATTACTGTGATGAAACAGTGATACAAGTGAAGAAATGAAATAGTGGCTGGGCAAAGGAGAGTGAAGCGATGTGTGGGGGGACCGGTGGCACCGTGATGGAAACGGTGTGACGTGCCACCGTGAGTACCTGAAAATTAAAAATAATAGATAAATTAATAATTTAATAAACCTAAAATTATATTAATAAATTAATAAATTAAATTAAATAGAATGGAATTGAAAAATAAATAAATAATACAAAGTTAAATAATAAAATTAATAATACTTTATTTAAAAGAATGAATTTATTTGGGTTTAATAATTTAAAACACATTAAAATAATAATGTTACTTTCTTAAATTGATTAACCAATTAATTATAGAACTAATTAAATTAAAGAATAAAAATATTAATTGAATAAGATTAAATTGTCAAAACTAATTAACTTATTAAAAGACTAACAACTAAAATGATTTATTTATTTACAATTTAAAAAATAAAAAATTAATTAATTTAATAAATGAATTAATAAACTAACTAGAATGAAAAATTATAAAAAATAAAAGAATTAATAAATAAAAGTCTAATTCACAAGACTAAATTAATAAAAGAATTATTTAAAATGACACTAATGCACATTAAAACGCATGTTTTAAACTAAAAACTGATTATTCTACACTGTAAGTACAAAAACACAACAATTATCAAATACTTACTAAAAACAATCATTTTGGTAAAAAAAAGTCAATAAAAAATACAAAAAAGGATGTGGAAAAGAGTGTGAAAACACTGCCACATCACCTACAAAGAGGTAGTAGAGAGCTTAAAAGCTATAGGATGGAAAGAATCCATGAATTCTAAAATGGATTACTTGTATAAAAACCAAGTTTGGATTCTGGTTGATGTGCTAGTTGATGTAAATCCATTAGGTTAAAAATGAGTATTCAAGAGAAAAATGGACATGGAAGGTAAAGTAAATACCTGTAAATCAGGGATAATGGCTAAAGGGTTTAATAAATGTCAAGGAATTGACTATTATGAAACCATTTCACCAGTTACCATTTTTAAATCCATTATAATTCTACTTTCTATAGCATCTTTTCATGACTAGGAAATTTGGAAGATGGACATCAAAACTGCTTTCCTTAATGGGAACCTTCCAGAAGATGTCTATATGACACAAATAAAAGGGTTTCTGACTCCTGGTGATGCCAAAAGGAATTTAAAGTTATAGATATCCATTTATGGATTGAAGTAAGTATCTAGGTCCTAGAAAATTCAATTTGATGATGCTATGAAATAATTTTGTTTCATTAATAATGAATATGAGACATATGTTTACAAGAGTTGTAGTAGGAATGTAGTCATTATCCTAGTAGTATATGTTGATGGCATATTTATTATTAGAAATGACATACCAGTCTTATAGTCTGTTAAGGATTTGTTAAACAAGTGTTTCTCCATAAAGAACTTAGGTGAATCAACCTATATTCTAGGGATCAAGATCATTTGTGATGGATCCAAGAGAATGTTTGGACTATGTCAAAGTACATACCTTAACTAGATAATAAAGATATTTAGTATGGAATAATACAAGAGGGGATTGGTTCTAGTGTCACATGGTATACATCTTTCTAAAAAAATATGTCCTCGGACAAAACAGGAGAAATAGATAATGAGTAAGATCCCATATACTTCAGTGATAGGATAAATCATGTATTCCATGTTATATACTAGACTTGATGTTTCCTATTCATTGATCATGATAGGAAGATATCAATAAGATCCTGGAGAACATCATTGGTTTTCTGTTAAGGCTATTCTAAAGTATATGAGAAGAACTAAGGATATTTTCTTGGTGCATGGAGGAAATAAGGACCTATTCATTATAGGTTATAATGATTCTAGTTTTAAAATAGAACAGAATGATCTAAAGTTGTATTTAGGATATGTTTTCTGTCTCAATAGGGGAGCTATGAGTTGGAAGAATTCAAAAAAGCTAGTTATTATTGATTATAAAGTGGAGTCTGAGTATATAACAGCTTCTCTTTTAGCCAATTAATCTATTTGGATTTAAAACCTTTTCTAGGATCTTTATGTGATATCTATATTTAAAGAACCCATCACATTATATTGTGATAATATTGTAGTGGTGACTCTTGCAAAAGAGGCAAGGTCACATTAACGGACAAAGCACATACTCCAAAAGTATCACCTCATGAGGATTTTTTATTTGAGGGGTGAAGTTGTAGTAAGTATATTTACTATAAAAGAAAATGTGGTAGACCCTTTGACTAAAATCCTATCTCAGTAGTAACATGTGTATCATGTGAGAGCTAGAAGATTGAAGTTTCTGAGCAGTTGGCTCTAGGGAAAGTGGGAGTCTATTGGAGTTGGTACCCTAGAACTAACTTATGTTTAGTTTATAATAACTTGTATTCATATTTTGGAATATTAATAAACTTTTTATTATGTCATGATTGTTCTTCTATATAACATAGTATATGATATTGTCCTAAGAGTAGTTGTCACGCTAAAAGGCCATAATAGTTATCTCTATGATGAGAACTCGGAAGTTCCATGAAAATATTCTTAAATATATGTTCTATATCTGTATGAAATCATTTGAGAGACACAAATGATATAGGATATTAGGGGTGGAGAATGATAGGAATTTGATGCACCTTCTCATGGTGTATGTCCTTGGTAATATCCAGTGTAGGATATCATGAGAACAAGACCCACCAGTAGGAAATAAACATTTATATGTGTCATTGGATGTTCCTATCTACATAAGTGTGTATTGATCCTTAGAATTTAATATTATTATTAATTAATATTATAACTTTCATACTTTTATGCATTGATGAAAACCATGACGAAATATGTTTGCGGTGAGGTAAGATACGTTATGTGCGTCACGAGTAATAATTCATTAATTAATAATGAAAGAAATAATTTATCTCTTATTTTATTTAACAGAAGTTGATATCTTATACCCTTTGATAGAAATTATATAGCTTAAATAAAACCATGGCCATAGTGTTTTATAGGTAAGTTCGATTTCCATAAATTCAAAGAAAGATACATTGAGCACATAGGCCGATGGTACCAGCATGCAACCTTCTTTATTAGAGATATCATGATAAATGGATTATATTACACAGTGAAAATTTGTATGAGGTATTATGTCATTATGGAATTAACTTATTTTTTCTATGGTTTCCTTAGTGTGTTTCTAGATGCTAGCTTTGGAATTTAGGCCACTTCACCTAATACCACTGTGAAAGAGGCCTAGAGGGTCACACACCAAGTGTATCCATAATCTTAATTAAAGAATATATTATTATTTAATATTTAATAATTTGAATAAATATTATCCCCATACGTGAATTAATTTTTATTCACGTTTTCTTGATTGAATATATTACATTATTAGTTATTCGAGAGAATATTATCTCTTCTTTTAAAATGGAATCTCAGGAGTGGTTAAAACTGATGGCTGTGGGGTTCGAACCCAAAATCACACAAAGTTTTTAGGCATAGGGGTTACAAGGTATTGGCAGACTGTCACTCATCCCCAAGCACCTTTATGTACTTCCCCAACCATAGGCACAAGTGTAACGACACCTGGGATTTCGGGCTAGTTACCAATGAGGTAGAGGGGTCCATGAGTGATTTATTCAGGAATCTCAAGCATTTCCATAGTGAGGACTCGAACTCGGAACCTCAGTGACAGACTCCACAGCCGCAACCAACTCACCCATGCCCCATGGGCTTAAAAAAAGTACACTGACCCAGGGGGTTATAATGCATTGGAAAGATGTCACCCAACACCAAGCAATTTTATGTACTTACGCAACCATAGGTCTAAGTGTAACAGAACCAAGGATTTTGGGCCAGTTCCTAACGGGGTAGAGGGGTCCACGATTGATTTATTCAGGAATCTCAAGCACCTTTATTCGAGAGAATATTATGTGATAAGAATATTTAATAAATATTTATTTACAATTTAGTGAATGTAATATTTATTTATTTATTATAAAACAATGCAGTGATATTTATTTATTAAATAAATAGTCATTATTCAAGGACTGATAAATATTATAGAGGAATGGAGGACTAAGTTTACCGGTCCTATAAGGAATAATATATATTGAATATTATTTTCTTGAATAATATTTAATTTAATTCCCAAGTTAATTGAATGTAGAGAAATAATAATAATAATAATAATAATAATAATAATAATAATATTTTAGACATGGGGTTCTGTAAGGGATTAAATAAATAATAAAGGGCACTTGAGTAATTATTTATTTCTAACCCTATTAGTATATAAACTTAATTATATTATTTTCAAGAGATCCAGTTCATTTTTTTGGTCGTGCACAACAAATTTAGAGAATTCTCTCAAAAACCTAGAGAGATCCCTTCTCCAAGAACGATCCCAAGAATGAAGAGTGATATTCCTCCACCTTCAACTATCAAGTCTGGAGAGATCAAGGAGAATCCTTTGTAATTTATTCACGTGGGGATCAAATTCTAATGATGCAAGCGATAAGAACTATTGTGCTAGCACCCAAATATTCCCACAATGATGTTTAGAGATTTGTGGAACACATCTGTATCATCTCTAGAGGGAATCTAATATTGATTCCTAAAATGAAAAAAAGTACAATGTAGATCTATTGTCAGATCCATCAACAAAGAAATAATTTCTCACAAGGTAATTCTTTAATAACTTAAATTAATTATAAATAACATGTGATTATTTTTCACCCTGGTTCCAACATTTTATCCATTTTATGTATTATTTAGTTCAATTTTTTTGATCACAATGTTTATCATTGTGTAAATCATAGATTGATCATCGATCATGACAAAAATAAAGGTTGTGAATGACCCATCATATGCTTCCACTACTCCTGAAACCTATAATACTCGCTTATTAGAGTAAAAAATAGCTGAAATAATATCAATAGATATAAAAACTAGTATAAATGACAAATGGAATAAAAAATGAAAATTTACAGAAATAACATAAGGGAAACATGATACAATAATGACATATATACTCTACATGTTAGGAAGTTATACAATCATCATCATTTATTTATTTATTAGGAAAAGGAAAGAATAGGGAAAAGCAAGGGAAAACAAGAGAAGCTAAGGGGGGTGAAAATAGTGAAAACCAAGGGAATCAACTCTAATGATTTAAACCCCCTAAGGATTCAAAAAGTTCAGATCATAGAAGTAGAAAACACTAGAGTTATGAGCTGCTAGAGAGGATAGGTGATCCGCCACTTTATTCCCCTCTCTCTGTGTGTGCACCATTCGAATGTTGGTGGATAGCATGCCACAAAATTTTCTGATGATGTTGGAAATCGAACAAGGAGTCGACCCAATACCTTGAAGGTAATTGAGGAGTATAAGGGAGTTAGTTTCAGCTTCAGAAATAGAGATGCTCTCCTGGTGGCAGAGGGAGAGACTAGTGAGGAGGGCGTAAGCTTCTGCCTGTAGAGAAGAGCCGCAACCAAAATGAGCAGTGAATGCCAAGATAACCGAGCCTCTGGAGTCACAGAAAGCTCCTCCTCCTTTCATGATCCCCAAGATACAGAACCCATATATATTAAGTTTTAAACCCATGGAAGGAGGAAGCCATCAGATCCATTGGCTTCGCACGGTAGAGCCATCGGGAAGAGAGGCTTGAATGCTGGAAGTAAGCAGACGAAGTGATGGGGCATTTTTCCATTTGTGAGAGAGGATGGTAAGGTCAATGTGGTGGTTTCTGACTCTTGTGATGATGCCTCTTTCCATGGAGTGGATACCCTCATACCTTGATTTTTTTGGCTTTCTATAAGCACCAACATCCAGCGTGAAGGATAATGGAACACACCATTTTCTCCGGGCCCTTATCACCTAAGCCATGGAACTAGCAGTCAGGGAACAACTCTTCACGTAGGTTACTGGATGAGAAGGTGGTGAACTCCCCGAAAATGGACCGGACATCACATGCCCATTATACCTCAAAGAACAGGTGAGCCACACTTTCTTCTTTGTGATTGACACAAAAAGAGCACTAGGAAACCATACTGATTCCACATCTTGGAATGTTCTCATCAGTGGGAACCACATTCTTCCTAGTTATCCACGTAAGAAAGTTGAGTTTTGTGGGAATTTCCTTCAGCCAAACATCGTTTCAACATCCATTTTTCTCCTGAAGAGGAAGAGAGTTGTGGTAGTCCTTTACAGAGAAGACCCCCAAAGAAGACAGATTAAACATGCACGTATCTGGATCAGAGTTGAGATCGATGAGGTTAAATGTGGCTTGCTAGTCTACGTTCAACACTACCCTGATGAAATATGAGTAATTACTCGCCTACTTGAATTAAATGTTGGTGGTTGGGAATCCCAGAAATCCGAGCACCGTGCCAGCTCATTTGTGATGACAGAAGGTCAGATCCCCTGCTCTAATAATCCAACGGGTGTGGGGAAGAAGACTTGTAAAATGAGGGAGAATAATATACATGAAAGAAGATGTGTAGCTTCTATGAATTTCTGGGTGATCTGCGAAACTATTGTACATGACCCTACCCTAGAGAGAGTGGAATTCATGGATTTCCCAGGCCAATTTTTCATGTCTGCAGAGGAGAGTATCCGTGAGGCTTCAAAAATTAATTCTACCTTCCTGATTAGGCCTCTCCATCTTCACCTAAGACACCCAATGGTGTTTTCCTTCAACAAGAGCATCCCATATGAAGTGGTAAAAGATGTTGTCAATGTTTCTAATGACTTTTTTCTGTACTTTGATAGAAGATAGGGAATGGATGGGAGAGGCCAGAAGAATACTATTAACCAGCGCAATCCGACCCCCGAAGGAAAGAATATGTTCTTCCAGTTGAGAATACGGTCCGTGGTCTTGTTGGTAATGTGATCGAATTCACAAATCCAAAGTCTGCCTGAAGATATGGGAGCCCCAAGATATTCCATGGGAAAACTCCCTCTCTGCATATTCAGAAGGCGGCCCAAGGTGGACACCCGACTAGAAGAGAATCTACTAGAGATGGAGAAATTGATCTTGGACCTGTTAATAGCCTGTCCACCTCAATGGAAGTATTCCTCAATCGCTCTGAGAAGTCTTTAGACCTACCTCTTATTAGCATTCATGAAGATTAATGTGTCATCTACAAACATGAGGTGGGAGATGGCCCGAAGATTCATCCATATTCAGAACAGAAGAATCTCACCATTGTGCATGCCTCTATGGATGAGGCGGCTGAGGATGTCTTGTGTGAGGATGAAAAGGCTCGATGAAAAGTGGTCACCCTGTCTTAGGACACGGGTCGCCCTGAAGAAACCAAGAGACTTCCCCATAAAAGTAACATTCAGCCATGAGGAGCTGAAATATCTAAAAATGAGATCAGTATCCCAATGGGAGAAACCCATACCTAAGATCACCTTGTTGATGAAGCTCTATTCAAGTCTGTCAAATGCCTTGTTCGTATCAAGTTTGATGGCCATGTTTGAACCATGGGTCTTTGTATTGAAATCTATCATCATCTCCTGGGCCAATGCAGTAGCCCCTTGAATAGAGCGGCCCTTCACAAATCCATGTTGTTCAATGGAGACCCACCAAGGAAAGTGAATGGAGATCCTTGAGTTGATGACGCTCACAAGAACTTTGTAAGGGAAGTTGCACATGTTGATCGGTCAATAATGAAAAATTGAAGAGGGGTTCCTCATTTTGGAAATGATCACTAGTGTAGTGTCACATGCCACTCTAGGTAATTTACCTCCCCTAAAGAAGTCCCAAATAGACTTTGATAAGTCAATTTTTATCACATCCCAAGAGGCTCTGTAGAACATACCAGGGAAACCATCTGGACCTGGCGCGCTGTCCGCTTTGAGGTTGATAACTGCCTCAAAGATTTCTTTCTCCTCAGGGATTGCCCCATCCTCTCATTATCCTGGACAGAAACATGATTGGAAATGTGATCAAGGATCCCCCCATCACCTCCTAGGTAACCATTAGGCATCCGAAGATTCTTTCCAGCAAGAAGGTCTTTAAAGAAGGAATGAGCAAAAGACCCCAGAACATCCCTACCATCCTAATAGGTACCATCATCCATCAGAATATTGGGCGGAACAAAATACTTCCTCTATTTGATATAAGTATGGAAATAGGTAGTGTTCCTATCACCCTCACCAAGCCATATGATTCTCTCTTTCTCCCTTTCCAGACGTTCCTGTTTAAGGATCATGAATGTGAGAGTTTCCTTCTTAGTGGCAAGGTCTTCAAAGATCCAGTCATTATAGGCCCCCTCCAAACTCGACTCAAGAAGTTCAACCTCCTGCATGGTTGATTAAATTTCCCTATCACTATGGGGGATGTATTTTGTCCAAGTTTGTAACCTGGTTTTGAGCCTCCTCAGTTTGTTATGAATGATAGACCAATAATTCCCATTAGTGGGTTCATTCCACGAGTCTCTAACCAACTGCTTGTTGGATATTTAAAAAAGAAAATTTAAAAGAAAATTTGAATTTCAAAGCCAAGTGTTGAGTTTGAAATGAAAACTTTGAATACACAAAAAGGCTTAAAAAATCCTAACTCCCCCTAAATAAAAACAATAAATCACCGGGGAGAGGGATTTTGAAAAGAAACAAGTTTAGGCCCGGAGAGACTCGCAAGGAGGGATTTTTCAATCCAAACTTGTTTCATGGCGGGTCTTCTCCTATAGAATTTTTCCGAAAAGTAAAAAGATTTGGGTTGACCGTACCGGGCATTTTTACAATTACATTCATATATCATGTGCCCAGGTTTTTTACAATAGTTACAAAATTTAAAACTAGAGCTCCCCCTTACAAAAACAGTGGGAGCATGGGAGGAGGAAGCTTGGTTGGTGTAGCCAAGTCCATTGGTGGTTCTAGATATTCGTTGGGAACCTAGGAGATTGTTCAAATTTTGTTCCCCTTGGGTGAACTTGGATAGGGTCTCCCTAAGGTCTTTTATGGTTGATTCCATAGAATCAACATTTGGAAAATTTTGGATTTTAAGGGTGAGTTCCTCCTTCTCTTTGAGAAGTTGGTCTTTTTCGGAGGAAAGTTTTTTGAAAGACTTTTTTAAAGCAACGAATTTTGAAGAGAGTTCATGAAAACCATTTTCTAATTGGTCTCTAGCATATGAGAGTTCTTCATAAGACAAATGATTCAAAGAATTGGAATTTGAAGAACAAGAGGAGGAGGAGGATGAAGAGGAGGAAGATACCTCATGTTTTGCCATTAGGCAATTATTACCATTGTCGCTCGAGGAGAAAGAAGAGAAGGAGGAGCTATCACTCCAAGTTTTCTTAAAAGCCTTCTTCTTCTTCTTCTTGGCCCTTTTCTTGTGAGGTGGGCAAACGGGCTTGATCTTTTCGTCGGGTTCTTGCTCTTGAGCGGGTTCTTGCTTTTGAGCGGGTTCTTGCTTTGGAGCTTCGCTAGTACCTTCATAGGTTAGTTCTAAAAGCTTCCAAATATCATGAGAAGATGTGCAAGAAGAAATACAATCAAAAACATAACGATCTAACCCACAATGTAGAGCATTCATGGCTTTGCCATCAAGCTCAAAATTTGCAATGTCTATGGGGGTCCATTTAGATTCGTCGAAAGAAGTGAGGGTAAAACCATGCATAACAATTTTAAAAATTGGATAGCCAATGCTTTTAAGAAATGTTGACATGCGGGTTTTCCAAAAAGTATAATCGGCTCCATCAAAGAATGGAGCACGATCCAAAGAATGTCCTTCGGGGGAAAAAGAGGTTGAAGCGGTAGAAGCCATCAAAAAATAGGATCTTTAATTTGAAACCGGTTAGGGAATTATTCAAAAACCTCCCTCTGATACCAATTGATGGGTCGGAAAAAGACGGAAATGATGGCAAGTGGGGGGGTGAATTGCCTTTAAAAAAAATGATTGACAAATTAAATCAAAGTTAAAGTGCAGCGGAAATAAAGAAGGCAAGACACAAGAAATTGATGACGGAGTTCGGCCAAAACTCGGCCTACGTCTCCGCTCCCAACTCAACCGTTGAGAGATTCTACCGCTTGCTTTTCAATGGTTGTAGCAAGAAACCCACTATGCTTTGAGGTAGCACTAGGACCTATTACAGCTTGCTTTTGATGGTTGAGCAAGAACCCAATGCTTTTAATGGTTAAGCAATAACCCACTAGCCTTTTTAACGGGTGAAGGCTAGCTCACCGTGTCTCAAGCTTTTTAAAGGAAAAGCTTGTGAACCTCTTCACACCTTAGTGGTGGTGTGAGAACCCAAAGAAAAGGAGATGAGGAAAGAGTTTGGGGTTTGTAGGCACAAACCCAAATTTAAATCTCAAAAAGAAATAAACAATAAAACCCGTATTGGAGGAAGACTTGGGCGCCAATTGGATTGGTGGAGCTGATGTAGCGTGCTTCTCCCAAGCTTCTTGATGTGCTCCTTGGATGTGGAAGTTGTTGGAGCACTTGAGGTTCCGTTGAGGAAGTCCACCGGAGGTTGGCCAATTGATGGAAAATGAGTATAGTGGCTTTGCAAGTGTTTCGGTTAGTGTCCAGGGCTTCCTCAGCCTTTATTTATAGGCTAGGATCCTTTGGGGAGGCTTCGGAGCCGTTGGAGAAGGCTTTGGAGCCGTTGGAGGCCAAAAGAAGGTTGACTGGTCAACCCCAACGGCTAGTTTGACTGGGCTACCGGCTGGCCGGTACAGTCCCACCGGTTGGCCGGTGCCTTGGATGAGAAGAAGAGTCTTGGTCCAGGCTCCACCGGTCGACCGGTGCAGAGCCACCGGCTGGCCGGTGGCAAGACAGTAGAAAACACTATAGGGGGAGATTGTTGTACATCTCGAACCTCTCGTTGTTTGATTTTCATGATCACAATCACTTTCATTTTTATCTAACATTGTGTTTTAAGTGTTTGTGTTGATAGGCATTTGATTGCCAAGAAGTTGACCAAGGAAGAGGCAGAAATGGACTGAAATTCAGTCCACCGGCCGACCGGTGGCTTCACCACCGGCCAGCCGGTGGCATCCAGACCAAACAGTGGAAGCTACTGCCTTCCCACCGGTCGACCGGTGGCTCTGCCACCGGTCGACCTGTGGCACCCAGCCCAAATAGTGTTTTCTACTGTCTCCCTCTCTAACCAACTGCTGATAACCCGAAAGGCTAGTCCAATGCTGAAGGAATCTAAATTGATCATGGGTCAACTGACTCTTAGAGAGGGAGACCAAAATAGGAGAGTGATCTGATATCCCACGCACCAAGTGACTAAACTTAGTGTTGGGTGATGTGGCTCTATTTTTACATAATTTTTCCGCATCTTTTTACTTAATTTTCAATGATTTAATTAATTATTTAATCACTTTATACTAAATAATTGCAATTTTGTAATTTTATAGTTAACTTTGTTAATTAATCAATTTTTATAATTAATTATGTATTTTTAGTCATCAAAATAATAATTTTAATCTTATTAAACCAATCTACTTTAATTCTGTCTTATTTAGTTTGGTTAATTTAAATCTACTTTACTTTTTAATAAGTTAATATATATTTTAAACAATTATTTAATTGATGTAATTCCATTTAATTAACTTAGTCTTTATTTTAATATTTTAACTTTTAATTTAGTTACATTAGAATAGGTTAACAATGTTTATTAATATTTTTAGTCATCCTGCTAATCATTTATGTAAATAATATGTGTTTTTGATTAAATTAAGTAGTTCGCCTTTTAATTTTATGTATTCAATTAGTTAATTAAATAATTAATTAAGAGTTTTTAAACATTAATTATATTTTTTATGTATGCAGTTTGTTTATTTATTTGTTTTCTTTTGGTTTTAGTCTACCGGTGAGGTAGACTATTAATAGCGGTGACCTATTGGGTCACCGATGATCTTCATTTATACTCACCGCTATCTTGTAATTATTTATTTAGTAATTATAATTTAAGTCATTCATAATCTTAGTTTAACAAATATTTAGTTTATAATTTAAGTGTTGTCAATTAATAATTTTAATGTTTTAAAGGTTAATAATTTTGTCACTGGTATCTCTTTCATCACTGCTCGCTTCTCCCTGCCACTATTCTTCTAACGGTGAGAATTTCATCCGTTAGACTTTGTTTTCTCATACCCACATTGCACCACCGGTTTTGGAGGGTCGCTGCTGTCTGCCGCACCTGCTGTTGCTGGCGTGGAGGAGATCCGCTGCGCCGCACTGTAGTCGAGGGGAGATTTGTGGCGCCGCTGTGGTTAGAAGAGTAGGGCCGCGCCTAATCGCTGCTGATCCGAAGCAAGAAGCTGCCTCCTGGGGTTCACACCTTCAACCGCCGCGCCGCACTAGACCCCAGGGGATCTTTGTCACGCCGCCATGGTTAGAAGAGCAGGGCCGCGCCTAATCACTGCTGCTCTGAAGTAAGAAGCTGCTGCCTGGGGTTCACATCTTCAACCGCCGCGACGCCTTGTTGAAGCCGGGACGCTGCACTGCCTTGGAGTAACAGGGAGGTCTGCTGCTGTGGAGTCCGAGCTGTGCCGCCACGAGAGGAGGACTGTAGTCGAGGGGAGCTGAACCCGCTGTCCGCCGCTGCGAGGAGCTGAAGTCGCCAGACCGCCCCTGCTGGATGCGGAGCCGAGATGCTACCTTGAAGGAGGCCGTCGATCGATGCTGGAGGAGAAGCCGAAACCCTCTTTCCCTTTTGCTGTGTGCCGCAGGATTTGGGGAAGAAGGCCAAATAAAAAGAAAAAAAAATTACTTAATAAAAATTAAACAAATAAAAATAGTATAACATAAAATAAATAATTTAAACAATAAAACTTAGAACTTTATAAAAAAAATACTAATAGATAAATAATAACAATATTAAAATTAGTCAAATAAAATACATGATAACTAAAATATTAAAGCTAAAATTATTAACTAGACTAATTTAAATAAATTAGTTACTTAAATGAATATAGTAAATTATAAATTTACTCCTTTATAAATAAAATAATTATAAAATATAATAACTTTATATTATTTTTTGTAAATTGTAATAATTAATTTCTAAAAGAAACTAAACTCTTATAGTCTAATAATTACTAAACTTTTAAATTAATATATTTAATAATTAATCACTCTCATTAATTAATTATATGAATAATAACATGTAACAACTTTAATTTTAATAAGTTAATTAATGAATACAATATAAACTAATAGTTATTAATTCAAATTAAATAACATGTAAGATTTCTCTATTGAAACTTTTATTTGTTTATAATAATTAACATTTAATCGATGATTCATTCATTTATTTTTCTGTTCTAACATTGCAGGTTCATTCAAGAGACAAGTACACGCCCAAGTGCATGTAACTAACTCAGCGGAAGTTAGTTACAGGGGAAAAACTAGTGCGACGTGCCTTTCGCGATAAAACGTACGTTGTGCGGTGCACATGCAATGAGACTTTGACACATCAGCAGCAGTTGACAATTGATATATTAAGCAGAATGGAAGCAGAATTGGGGGATACTCAGGGGGACTCTCATTCATTTTCCACGAACACATCAGACGAGAGTGGAGACTCCCAGTAGATAGCAGAGCAGGAGATGAAGGAGCCATGAGGCAGAGATGAGCTAGGGGAGTTCTTCTTCCCTCTGTCCATAACTCTTGCACTCTGTTTCTTGGTTGTATTCACTGATTTAGACAATATGATCATAGGTTGAACTTTCTTAGCTAGGGAATTTTAAAACCTTCTGGTTATGATTTCTAAATCTTCATTTGCTTATCTTTTTACGAAATTAGAATATGTTGGCGAGACTGATTCTATTTCTAATATTTTGATCGTTCACACATAAATGTTTACAATTTCAAACTTCAATATCGACTGGTGAGGTCGATCTTGAATGCCTTTTTCAAATATTTAACATCATAAACTTTGGAAATTTATGGCGAGTTCTTTTCCAAATGTTATCTTAAAACTTCTTGCACTTCAATTAAGTTTTGGTGTGGTGAACTCCAAGACTTAATCATCTGACTGTTGAGTTTCCTGGTGAGGGAAACTCTTCAGTCTTTCTTGAAGGGTGATTCAATTGTAAGTTGTGGAGAGAACATCCATTCGAACCAGTAGTTTATAATTCTTGAGTACTTTTTTGATATCGCTTCTTTGTCTTGGTGCTTAATACTAATATATTTTATTACTCTAGTTTATCCGTATTAGTGTAAATTTTAGTTTCTTGTAAAAAATCTAGTTTTTTCATCCTGTTTTCACTTCATCATATAAATAAAAAAAATATATAAAAAGTATGAAGATGTTTTACCCTCTGCTGACAACAGTGGGGGTTTAGAATAAAAAAACCTTAGAATTCACTCACCTTCCTTCTCTGTGGATCGACCCTACACCACTGTGCTATTGTAGGAGTAATAAATGTAATTTTGAGGGTCTCGATGACTTCCAGCCTCATAAAAATTTGGTGCCGTTTCCGGGGAAGGCACACAATTAGAATTAAAGGTTTTAATAAAAAACATAAAAACACATAAAAAAATCATATAAAAAAATCTGGTAAAAAAAAAACTGTGAACATTTGCTGCATGTGTTGTGTGTTTGAGTTATGTTTGAATTTTTGTGTGTGTTTGATCTAAATTTTTTTAAAAAATAGAACATTATGAAGGCTCAAACTACTGCACTAGACCTTAATGTGTTTGTTGTGGAGATTATGGGAACACTGCCTGGTAGTGTGTCTATAACCGGCCACAACAAGATTTTTTACATTGAAGAAAATGAACAATATGAGTCTAGTGCTGTCATCCTAGCTAAAATTGAACTAATTGATTCTAAGTTGGATGCTATGGTGGAACTAATTAATACTTGGTTAACTAAAACTCATGAGATTCAACTTAGATTTTCTCAAGAGCAAGATAAAAGAATGAAAAGATTAGAAACCATGCTCTTGGAATTACAACAAAGGGTTAAGGAACAAGAAGAATTTGAAGAAAAAGAAAAAGAAAATGTGTAAAATATTTGAAAACCAAATTGAAGAAGAGAGTGATAGTGAAACTAGGCAAGAAACCATTCTCTTTGAAAAATCTGATTCTGTTAAACTAAATCTGGAAACAACCAACTCTCTGAGTCAAGAACACAACATTGAAAATCCAATAAAGAAATTTCATGATGTTGAGTTAGAAAATTTTGAAGATGAATTGAAACAGATTGAAAAAAATTGCCCAGTTCTTTTCATAATTTCTACATTGGAGAAAAATCACTTTTTTAGAAGTTTTGAGAATGAAGCCACGCGGGTTGAAGAAAAAATTGAAACTGAAAATTTGAATGTTAAAAACTCTTCACCCAAAATTTATGAAATTATGAACATTGATCCTAAACTTGATATTGGGTATAATCTGGATGAGATCATTAAACTAGATAACATGGAATCTGAAATCTTTGAACTTGAACTGAACACTTCTCTTCCATGTTTTGAAACTCCAAACCCATCTATTTCTGAAATGATATTGGAAGAATTAGAAAATGAGGGAATGATGTTTGAAGAAAGATTAAATGAAGAGCTTTCATATCCATGTTCTTAGAAAGGTTGTTAGTTTGAAACTGAGTATTCTGAAATTAAAAATAATGACGTTATACATGGGGGTAAATGTTTAAATTTGAACAATCTGAAAATTGAATTTATTGAAGCTGAATTAAACATTACTTCCCCTGATTTGAGTTTTTTGGAAGAAACTATAGACATAGTTTTAGAAACTGAGCCTTTTAAACATGAAATTGATAGAGAGGTTGAACACACACTTGATCTAGGCAGAACTGATTTGATAGAAGCAGTAGATGTTCAGTGTGAGTTAACAGATGAGGATCTTTTGGAAGATATTTATAATATTGTTAGACCTGAATATGTTTGTGATAAAATAAATTCTCTTCCCTTCCTATCACTTCCATCCTCACCTGTGAAGGGTTCTGAGCATTCTCATGATACTGATAGTAGTCTAGAGGGAGAATTAGACTTGAGTTTCATTGTACATGATTCTATTCAGCACTCTATTGAATCTCTTCTTGAACCTACTATTCAGTATTTACCCATTTGCACCCTTGAATTTGAACCTGTTAGTGTTGAGGTTAAGAGAGATAGCTCTGAGGTCAATGATACACCCTTTGAAGCACCTAGATCTATGTTGTACCTTCATGTGTATTCAAATTTTGAAATGTCTGAACTTATTCTGGAAGTGGACTGCACTATACCCACAAATGTTAAAGGGTTCTACATAGGGGTTATTTCAGGTTATGAGAGTTTGGTTTTAGTCCACTTTAGTCATGTTGCCCACAAATCTCATCTTTCTGTTAAAAATAATTGGGCCAAACACATGTGGTGGTTCCTATTAAGGAAACCACATCCACCTAGTGACTACAATTAGTTTCTAGGTGAGTCCGGATGGAGACTTTAAACCCAACACTGCATGGGAGGCAACCCATGGTTCTTCTTTTGTTTTCAATAAAAAAATTGTGATTAAATAAAGTCTAACTGAAGACTTTAAAATCAGTTCTTCATGGGATTCAACCCATTCTCTTTATTTATTTTCATTTTTGTACTATTTTGTGATGAATAATGTGAAGCTTTGCTGCCAACTGTCTGCTATGTCTCTGCCGGATTTTTGTCCGTGGTTTTCATGCTTTGTGTTTTTAGGATGGTGCTGCTGTGTAATAATGTAGTTGAATTACAATGATCATCTCTGGACAAGAACTTATTCAGGGAAGTATTTCAACTTTCTGCGTTTATTTCTGCTAGTGTTTTTTCTTTAAAAAAAATTCTGCTTGTATAAAAAAATTCTGCTACATATTTGCTGAAAATCTGATGCATATTTTTCATTTAATTTTTTTTGCTGCATGTCACTAAGTTGAATTAAAAAATCTTCATGTACTTCACTACTAGAAACTGAATTGCATTGTTATTAAAATCTTTTCACTGCTTGAAACTAAGTGTGGGGGAGTACATGCTGCTGGTCTTTTAAATCTGATTAATGTTGGGGTGTTTAGCATGAACTTTTTCTGCTTTATTGAATATCTAACTTAATAAATTTTTCTAACCTTTCTTATAACCCAATTAATTATGCACCCATAAGTTTCATGCCTTGTTTGAACTTTAATGGAAAATTTTTGTCAATGGACTTAAATTTTATTGTGTGTGTCTGGATATGAACCTGCTGATTATTTATTCATTGTGGAAAATAATATTTTTGAACTTCATTGATACCCTTTATACATGTCATATTTTTTACTTAATTGAAAATCTATTTTGAACCTTAATTTCTAAATTGTTCTTCTCCACTTTAGAAGTCAACTTTGGGGTCAAAGTTGGGTTTTAAGTGTGGGGGAGGGGGTCAATTCTTGACTGTGCTAAACTGTGCTTTAAAAAAAGACCATAAATTCCCACTTCAATTCAAATTTCTTGTAAAAAATGGTTAAAGTTTTCAAAATTCTTGCATAATTTTAGGCTTTACATTGTACTCAATTGGGTCTTGACTTAGAAAAAGTTTCTTGCTGGTAGTTAAGAACTGCTTTGAACCTGAAATTGATGATAATGGATGATTACTGAGTGATCTTGCTTAGTGATTTGATGGAAATTCGGTTTAGGAACTACTTCTGAAGGTGATATGGGTTACATGTTTGTGGAACTATGATCATAACCCTTAGTACTGGAAGTTTGATTCTGATTCTAGGGGCCTCTTTCATCTTTTAATTATTAAAGGTAATTGTTTTAATGAGCCAATGAAAATGATTTTTGATATAAATCTTTTAAAACTGGAGTAATTTGGGCATCTGGGATCCCACAGTGAGTCTCTGAGACCCTAGATGCTGGGTGCGTTTCTGTTAACTATAAGCCCTCTGTTCATCTTGAATAAGTGCATATTACACAGTGCTTATCACAATGATACATGGCTTGGGAAAAATAAATAAAGTGTCTAGGGTAAAAAATGAGCTCATTAAGGTGAGGGGAATTATGAACGCCAGATGAAGAAGGGGGTTAATTGGTTTTTATGGAAATCATTTAGGTTGTATCATTGAGGTGATTCACAAAAAAATTAATTATTTTTGGAACCTAGGTGAAAAAGTCAAAGTACAAAGTTCATTGGTTAAGATCTTAATTCCATTGATGTTTTACCTCATGTCATTCTTGGACTTAGAACCTGAGATTCAATTGAAGTGAGTCATTAAGTTGTATCACATATGAGGCATGACATCATCTTTGATGGTTGGACTTTGCGTTCTTAATTACCCTTTAGTATTTGTTATATGTAAGATTAATATGAGTAATTCATTTTCTTAAAGCCTGCTGTTATGTTTTGTCCTCTTTTTTGAGTGCTGGACATGTTACAATGTGATCTTAATCATAACTATATTTTACTATTTTTCAAAGAAAATAAAACATGAGATTTTTTGAGGAAAAATAATGCTTAAGTGTGGGGGAATTTGATGTGGCTCTATTTTTACATAGTTTTGCCACATCTTTCTACTTAATTTTCAATAATTTAATTAATTATTTAATCACTTTATACTAAATAATTGTACTTTTGTAATTTTATAGTTAACTTTGTTAATTAATCAATTTTTATAATTAATTATGTATTTTTAGTCATCAAAATAATAATTTTAATCTTATTAAATGAATCTACTTTAATTCTGTCTTATTTAGTTTGGTTAATTTAAATCAACTTGACTTTTTAATAAGTTAATATCTATTTTAAACAATTATTTAATTGATGTAATTCCATTTAATTAACTTAGTATTTATTTTAATATTTTAACTTTTAATTTAGTTACATTATAATTGGTTAGCAATGTTTATTAATATTTTTAGTCATCCTGCTAATCATTTAAGTAAATAATATGTGTTTTTGATTAAATTAAGTAGTTTTATTTTTAATTTTATGTATTCAATTAGTTAATTAATTAATTAATTAAGAGTTTTTAAACATTAATTATATTTTTTATGTATGCAGTTTGTTTATTTATTTGTTTTCTATTGGTTTTAGTCTACCAGTGAGGTAGACTATTTATAGCGGTGACCTATTGGGTCACCGATGCTCTTTATTTCTTCTCACTTCTATCTTGTAATTATTTATTTAGTAATTATAATTTAATTCATTCATAATATTAGTTTAACAAATATTTAGTTTATAATTTAAGTGTTGTCAGTTAATAATTTTAATGTTTTAAAGGTTAATAAGAATTCTGTCTAAATTAATGGTGTTTAGCATTATTTTAATTAATTATTTTAAGTCTTTTTATTTAGTTTACTTAAGTTTTAATTTTATGTTTCATTTTTTGTGCTTATTTTAAAGGTCACTGTTAGTGTTCTATCGGTGACCATTTCACCGTTTTCAGCTTACCGGTAGCTCTCATTTAAGTATAACGGTGGATTATTATTTTCTTTTATCGGTAACCTTAGTTTATTTTGTAACGCTGAGCTTATTATTTTCTTCTAACGATAACTTTTTCTTTTAATTATAACGGTGACCTGGATTTTTTATTTTGTATCAGTGACCCTAGTTTGTGTGCGTAATGGTGAGATTTTATTTTTAATTTTATTTTTATATCGGTGACTCCGCACCGGTTCTCCCATTTATTTTATTTTCTATCGGTGTCACTATTAATATCATATAACAGTGACCTTTGTGTGGTTTTTTCTACCTCACCGTTACTTATTCCAGCCTCACTGCTCCTCTCAACCTCACTGATATTTTATTTTCTCACTGGTAACTCTTTCCTCACGGCTAGCTTCTCCCTGCCTCTATTCTTCTAACGGTGAGAATTTCCTCACCGTTAGACTTTGTTATCTCATACCCACATCGCACCACCGGTTTTGGAGGGTCGCTGCTGTCCGCCGCACCTGATGGTAGTGCACCACTGTTGTTGGAGTGGAGGAGATCTACTTTAATTCTTTATTGGAAGGACAACTGGGCTGGTGGTGATCCTCTCTTCTTCCCCTGGTGTCCAGTGCTGGATATTTCTTTCAGGGAGGCGATTCTTTTTCCTGGTTTCATTGATGCTATGCTTGACACTGATCAGAAGCTTATTCATGTGAGAATCAGTTTGGGGATTGAAGAAGACAGGTGCGTTTTTATGGATTCGCCCATTGGGCTCTTTTCCAGCAAAGTTTTCTGTGAAGGTTTGCAGGGGACTAGTACCTCCGACAATTCGGCCTCCAAACTTTGCTGTAATCAGTTTCATGCGAAGCATAATTTCCTTCTATAGATCTTGAGACATCACGCCATCCCAACAGATGA
Organism: Viscum album; assembly: GCA_963277665.1. NCBI lineage: Eukaryota > Viridiplantae > Streptophyta > Magnoliopsida > Santalales > Viscaceae > Viscum > Viscum album. Next base: position 1,138,119,283 of record OY728159.1, on the reverse strand, counting down.
CAATATCCAAGTAAATGGAATTCAGATGTGCTCGCGATGTTGGTGTTGCACCTCCCCCGAGTCTTGAGACTGTCTGGCATTTTTTTTTCAGGAGTGACTGGGATGCGTTTTTATGGTGATTTGTCCAGAAAAGCTTGGATGTTTTTCTACATGGGGAATCCATAGACGATCTTCTTGTCCGAGGATGTATGGTTCCTTTCATAGGTCTTCTTCTGCGATATCTCTCGTTTCTCAGGCCTTGCACCAGCTCAAGAAGGGGTCGTTGGGTCCGATGGTTGCCTCCAGAGCATCATTGTTTTAAGCTAAATCAGCGGAAGTTAGTTACGAGGGAAAAACTAGTGCGACATGCCTTTCGTGAAAACACACACGTTGTGCGATGCACATGCGAAGAGACTTTGAAGTCGGTGGAAAATGTTTGGTGACATGCAGCAGTTGACGGTTGATATATTAAGCATAACAATAGCAAAATTGAGGGACACTCAGGGGGACTATCATTCATTTTCCACAAACACATCTGACGAGAGTGGAGACTCCCAGAAGATAGCAGAGCATGATATGAAGGATCCAGGAGGCAGATATGAGCTCAGGGAGTTCTTCTTCCCTCTGTCCATAACTCTTGCACTCTGTTTCTTGGTTGTATTCACTGATTTAGACAATATGATCATTGGTTTAACTTTTTTAGCTTGGTAATTTTAAATCCTTCTGGTTATGATTTTTAAATCTTCATTTGCTTATATTTTTACGAAATTAGAATCAGTTGGCGAGACTGATTCTGTTTCTAATATTTTGATCATTCACACTTCAATGTTTACAATTTCAAACTTCAATATCGACTGGTGAGGTTGATCTTGAATGCATTTTTAAAATCTTTAACAGCATAAAATTTGGAAATTTATGGAGATTTATTTTCCAAATGTTATCTTAAAACTTCCTACAGTTCAATTAAGTTTTTGTGTGGTGAACTCCAAGACTTAATCATCTGCCTCTTGAGTTTCCTGGCGAGTGAAACTCTTCAGTATTTCTTGAAGTGTGATTCAATTGTAAGCTATGGATAGAACATCCATTCAAACCAGTAGTTTAGAATTACTGAGTACTTTGTTGATCTATCTTCTTTGTATTTCTGCTTAATACTAGTATATTGTATTACTCTAGTTTATCAGTATTAGTGTAAATTTCAGTTTCTTGTAAAAAATCTAGTTTTTCATCCTGTTTTCACTTAATTATATAAATAAAAAAATATATAAAAAGTATGAAGATGTTTTCCCCATTGCTGACAACAATGGGGGTCTAGAATACAAAAACATTATAATTCACTCACCTGCCTTCTCTGTGGATCGACCCTACACCACTGTGCTAGTTTAGGAGCAATAAATGTAATTTTGAGGGCCGTGACGACCTCAGGCCTCATCATTGGGATACTAAATAATGGATTTCATATTTCTAAGTCATCGGTCTAGGCGGCTCCATGATCGACGATCCCCACATTGGTTGTTACACCATTTGAAATAACCACTTGAGTATCCAAGGTCCATGAGGCCTTTTCCAGCCATGAAGTGGGAAAACTTCAAGCTAGCTTTCCTGAGGAAAGGCCCCCTGCCTTTTTTATCATCCGGGGTGGCGATGACATTAAAATCTCCCCCAACAAACTAAGGGAAGCTACTAGGGTTAAAAACATTGATATCATCCCATAAAAGTTACCTATGTTGGGCATCACAACTCCCATAAATGAAGGACACAAAAAATGATCCATTTTCATGGGTAACCTTGGTGGTGATATGCTGGTCACCTTCTTGAACTAGGTCCACTGAGAAGTTCCTGTGCAAGAAGATACAAATATGGCGGTTGTATGGGTCTTCATGCATTGATCCATGCAACTTAATTCTGCTAGAAAACTCATTGATTTTGGAGATATTATGTTTATGTTTGAGGATAGCAACAAGAGCGACCTTGAGTTTGCAGATAGTGGATGAAAGTAAATATGTTTTGACCCTGGAACCAAGACCACGAGCATTCCAAATGATAATGGGAATCATTGAGAAAAGAGCACTATAGCATTGGACCCTAGGTATTTAGCCTTTTTAAGATGAGAGGAGATATCTTCCTTTAACTTCTTGGACTTGGATCTTGTACATATACCAATATTGCTGGAGGGAGGTGAAGTGATGGGGAGGGAAAAAACCAGTGATCCCAGGGAATCCACTATTATGACTGAAGAGGATGACCGAAGCTTGGAATCAGCATCACGGTCTAGGGATCCATCCACAAGAAGGGTTCAAGGTGGGGAGATAAACTCTTTCATCACTGAAGGATCTGGATGGGGGGATGGTCCAACATCAAATGCCTGATCTTGGAAGGAGAGGAGGCCTGGCAGAGGGCATGAGACCAGTGGGGGTAGTACAGGGAGTGGGGGTAGGACAGGGAAAGTAGGAAGGGGAGAGGAAGGACCTCTCAAATGAAGCACAAGCCCAAGGTCAAGTGCCATCAGTATCTTGCAAACTAAAGGAACTGAAGGGGTATGCTGGGAAGGAAAAAACCACCTAAAGGAGGAGGGAAGAAAGACAGAACAAGTCACAAATCCATTCAATTGAAAGGGAGATGGAGGAGGAGCTGAGGCAGGAGCAGGAGGGGCATCAGAGACCCCCAATGAGCCAGCAAGGGGAGGCACCACCTGAGGGCTGACCAAGGGACTACTGAAAGAGGATTCCTGAGGAGGGCATCGAAGAACACCGATATGCTGTTTCCTATAGACCTGAAGAGAGTGCCCCTGGAGGAGACAAAAAGAGAAGAACTGTGGGAAGATGAGATAGAATATGTGAGTGCAACTTAGTAGGTCAACACCGACAGTGCATAAAGCAATAACCAATCCAATAACAGTGTATGTGGAGGCATAATAATAAACAAAAAAATAATAGATAAACTAGGTTTCATTATTTAACAATATTTAAATTAACTACAATTATTCTTGATTTCTAGTGACACGCAAACCCATGAAACTTTTTTTGGAACATTCCATTCATACAAATCGTATATCACAAAGGTAAAAAGTAAACAAATGAGGAGCATTAGTCCAAGTATCCAATCGGGATTTGGAATGTCTTGTTCAATCATCCCAACCATTTATTATAGGGGTCATAACTTGGAAAACAAGGAGCATTAGTCCAAGTATCCAACCGGGTTTCAGAATGTCATGTATGACCATCCCAACTAAGATATAGGATTACATGTCCATAACTTTGGAGTTAGGAGCATCATTCCATCCTCAGAAAACTACGGTGCATCAGGGTTCTTATTTCATCAGTCCAACCCGCCCGAGGGAGAGGAGCATCAATCCAACATCCCAACATCCACATATAATATTAATGGTGCCTAGAGTGTAAGTCCAATAATTAAAACATGGATGAGGAGTGACATATCCAACATATTCAACCATTATATTATCAATAAATTCCATATTTATCCCATTATTTATCAATATTCAATTCCTTTAATCATCTCATCATTTACTTAGGTCCCAATAGACCTTTAAAACCAAAACATGGATCAATAAATCCCAAACCCTTTTTATATGTGATAAAATACCAAAACCAAACATTCACATTAAACATTTGGAATCCACCCTTTAAAACATGGGAATTCCCTTTCATAAAACCAACTAAGGCCATGGATTTAATTTTCTTCAAAACCATGAAAAGAGTCATCAAGAAATTTTCACCAAAAATGGGTGACCATACACACACCCATTTCAAATCAACATTTGAAACCCATTTGAAATCCTCCTTTAAAAACACCTTGATGTCAACACCTCATTTTAAAGTTCAAACCACTTCATTGAAAACAAAAAATGGTTTGAGATCCAAAACACATCATTTAACCCATTTAAAAACCACTTTGGCATATCAAAAAATCTTAGGAAATAAAAAATTTCAATTTAACCTCTTAATGTCATAACACATATTACCTTACTATTCCAATTATCCCTTTTTTCCCATACTACAAATTAATTACAATTACAACATATTTACCCAACTAGTTTCTCCATTTCCATCACTTTCAAGGGATTGGCATACCCCATGGGTATCCCTAGGTCCGATCTCAAATCACCAGTATACCCGAAGGGTCTATGTAGGACCACACACATCAATTTAGGCCCCCCATTTACTTTTCTTGATCAAAGATACAAAAAAATAGCGAGGAAAAAAATTAGAACAACCACATACACATATAAAACATCAAGTATATGGGAAAAATATTATAGAACACCTACCTCAGGCTTGTTGAAAACCACTTGTACAACCTTGACACTTAACTCAAGCTAGAATAGCCTCAAATTACAAAATGAAGAACACTCTAGATATAGATATCATTATCTTTTTAAGGGGATAAAAAAATGACCAATGAATATTCTAGAAAATGGAAGGAAATAGAGTTGAAGAATATTATATAGATTTGATTTACGCTAAATGACATTCCAAACACCTAATAATTGAGGGAGATTCATCCATGGAGGTGGGAAGAGCTTCTGGTTTGAAACCTAAGCTATTGAGGATCAAAAGGGGAATAGAATCAGGGGATAAAAATTTAATCTCGAGAGGAAAAAAATGGTAATTTCCCCAATTTTAAAGAAGTTCTTGGTTTGGCCACACAGTTATCCAAATCGTGCACTAACCATGCATTACCCTCTATGCAAGGGTAAACCAAGTCACATTGTTTGTTTAGACACCCAAAAAATTTGAAAAAATATGCAGAGGCCATGCATTCACCACTGTCCAAGGGGAGATTAATTTTCATGGTCTATTGGGACACCTAATAGGGTATTACTAACCATACACCCTATTTCTAATAGCTACACAATTATGTTGCATAGTTATTACTAATTGTATGTAAATTGTGCTCCCAAAACATATTGTCCTCTTCTCCCCTTTTTTTGTTTCCCAAAATCCCAAGACAGTCTCGACACCTTCCCAACTATGGGAAATCATTCCATTAACCAAGAAAAGGGATTCAAACTAAAGTTTAAATAAAAACATATCTCATCAAACTCCAAGATCTTACAACCTCTTTATCTTACAATATCTTGTCTTCGAGATGCACTCCAAAGCATCACTACACCCCAAGGAAAAAGGTTGGGTTACTGAGCCCACATATCTACTTCCCCCTCCCAAGTTTCCTCAGGAAAACAACCATTCCATCACAACATTCAGACCAATTGAATAGTCTCACCTTGAATAATTTTCCCATTGGGATCCACAATATGAATTAAATGACCCTCAAAGTATGCATCGACCCCAACTCAACATCATCAAAACCAACCACATGATAAAGGTCAAGGTAATACCATAAAATCCATGCCATATGAAAAAATTGAGTATAACACCATACCATTGTGGTAGAGCTAATTGATACTCCACCAGTCCAACTCTCTCCACAATCTCAATGTGCCAACATACCTAAATTCCTACTTACCTTGCTTCTGAACTCCAATGGTGACCCATATTCATTGATATCCAAGAGAACACACCGTAACCCAACCACATGCCCAACCTATGTCAGTCCATAATTCAAATCCAAATGGAATTGTCTAAATCTGAATGTCTGAAACACAACTAAGGAACCACCCCCGACTCAAAGTGCTCAACCACTAAACCCGAGCCCATGATCATTGTCAAAAACCAGGGCATCAAGATGACACTTACCCAATCCCATCAAACCCAAACACTGATGGTGTAATTGATTGGTTATCCTCCAGGACTATGGTGATACCCACCATAATCTTTACCGTTCCTCTGAAAAACTTTGATGTTTAAAATCTATTCCATTGGAAAAGATAAATAGAACCTTGAACTTATACCCCCTTAGTACAATCGATGCGGTTTCCAACCTATTATGACCAAACAAACAAGAGAATTCTAATAAACATCAGTATATTTTATTGCCAATGAAAACCCCACTAGATTGGACACATACCCTTCATCCATACATGAGCTAAAAACAAATGAGCCCATTTCCTCAATTTCCATTTCACTTTCTGAAATGCATCTGTAACCTCTATAGTTACATAATAGATACATTTTTCAACTAACCACATCCGTTCCACCTGCTAATCCAAGTTGGAAAATACTCATCCAGTTTTTCCTAAAAATATCCAGCTTCACCTTTTGGCATGTCACCATCACACCTAGACAAAATTCCTTTACACTCAGAGGAATTCTTCATCCACCAGAACAATCCCACTAAAGGCCATATCCAACTTCGAGTGAGATTCCATAGTTAAAACTCCCACCATACCCAAATCATCATTATTCTATATCGCACCCACTGATACACTTTTCCACAACCACCTTGAATTAATTTTAGAACCATATTGAGCCTGAATCCAATTCTAGGCTTGATTAAACGCCACATTTGATTTCCCCTTATCATTTCCTACAGAGTATGAGAAAACAACTCATCGATTTATTATTAGAATCCCAGTTCCACATATATTGATCCATAACAAGTTCCACATTTCAATAACCCTTCCAACCTGAGGGTCATACTTCAGCAACCAACCCTTCACTCCCCACCTTAGAGGTTCCATTATCACTGTCTCAACCAAGAAACTTCTACATAATCACCCATATTTCCACAACTATTGATATTGATAATTGGACATAGTCATCTTTCCCTCACTTAAGTGATAAAAACGTTACCTATTGACCATTCCCAGATTCTGAGAATAGCTCCCACAACATTCACCAATCTCTGATCCACCATAAGAACCTAGATCACAGAAATTCGATGGTGCACTACCCACCAAAAGAATTCACTTATAGTGATCCATGGGTGTAACCTCTAAGAAGTCCCTTCATATAACTAGAAGAAATAATTTAAGTATTATGGCATATAACCAATTCTCTCTAAGCATACTCAGGATGATATTAAGATATTGGGCATGATCGTCTCTAAAACGAGAGTACACTAAGACATCATCGATGAATACCACTATGACCTTATCCATTACTAGTTTCACATCTAACTACATGGACATATCAAAACCCAATAACAACCTCAGTTCTCGCTACCCATAAGAATTTCATCAAAACCTGATCACCAAGATTCCAGAGGAACTTTATAACTAGAACTCACCACCACCTCATGGATCTCTACCAAGCAGCCATCAAATAATGTCCTCTATGGAACTTTCCCCCATGGTGCATCGTGGTTGGAAGTATCTTTGTGGGGTATTAGTGAGGTCTCAGGATCGAGTCTCACTGATTTCTTCCTTGTCAATAGTGTAGGGGTTTTCTTGTATTTCTTCCCCTCCCTGACCATTGTAATAATAACATCCTATGTGGCACTATCAACACTATATTGATTGAGTTCTTCCACCATAACCCAAACAATTCTCAATGAAAATTCATAAGTTCAATCACAATGATCCTAAACCAAATGGTTTCATACATAAACAGTGCATATCACATCGATGTTCACCAGAAATGACAGGTGATTGGTTCCGAGGCACCAGTTCACATATCTCAAACAACACCACACATCTCCAGCATGTGCTTATCACCCTGAACTTACAAGAAACCTCAGTCACACACTTTCCTATAACAATTCACTAAACCCAACTCAAAATCCCACGAGTCTTACACTACTAGAACCAGGATCAAATTCCTATTAAAACAACTATGCATGCCTCCTAGATGTCAAACCCATTAAAATTGAGGCATCCTTGATGTTCCCATCTAAAAAATCGACCTTCATATAATATAGGTCTAACGAAATGACCACCCATCACCCCAGGTGTCATTTCTAGATCATATCACATATCCATGCTTTACCCACCTTCATCCCTTCCATCCAAAGTCAACATAGATCATTATATTAAACAATTATAATACAGAAGGGTTAGGCATTCGAACGATCCTGCCCTTCAAAACCAGCCTTAAAAAACCACAAGAAATTAAGGTACTTACCTTAGAAAAGAAATGATTTCATAATCATTCCTTTATAGGAACTAGAAGGAACCCACCGTGCATCGATCCCATCTCCAAAAGCATACACCCATGATTCTCTTTCTAAAGAACAAACAATATTGGGATAACCTCCCTTGTGGTTACCCATGATTACACAAGGCCAATGAATCATGGCCATAACTTGAGTCGTATTTCCAAAAACCACTAGTTTTCCTACTCATCCAAACACATCAAACCTCCCACAAGTTACTCCTCATAGGCAACAAACCCACCCCCATTCTAGAACACACCGTGTCTAGTGTACCCAAAACCATCCGCTTCCTCTAGAATCCACACCCATGATACACACTCATACACATCAAAACTATAAGTAAAACACCCAATCTAAGGTAGAAATCAAAAATTTCAAGGTTTTAACCAACAAGGGTCACCACATCCATATTAACATATGAAAGTTCAAATCCTCAAGGTCACAACCTAAATGAAGGCACAACAAGCAAGATTCAACTATCTTGCACATCCAAACCCATCAAGGTCTCACACCTTGTAACATAAGGGCTCCAAACTAGGCCACTCTCATTTCCTAGACCACCCATACACAGGGTTCGATCACAACACTAGGGATACCCACACCAGTGTCCCTAAAGTTCCATAATTTCTCATTTCTCTTTAATTAAACCTTACTATTTGAGACCCATGGATTCTAGTTTCAAAACCTTTCATTAAAAAACATTTCAAAATTCCTAGCCTTATTCAATTTCACTGTTTAGGGTTTTGTCTAAATAAAATGTCATTCACAAATTATAATAGGAAAACACCTTATAATTTTTTTACTGGAACTTTATTTAACCAAAACCATAACCTTATGAGTTATTTATACCTTACCATTACCCAAAAGTCACCCAAGGAGTTGATCAAGTAGAGTGCCACCATAAATTTATATTTTATCCATTTAAATGGATATACAAACTTTAAATAACAAACCCTATAAATCATTTATAACCATAGAAAAACATGAATAACCCGTAGACATAGACCATATATGGTAAAACTTACACTATTAGTATAATTAATCCTAGGAAAAAATCAATAACAGGCATCCCACAAATGACCTATCAATATCATGTGTCTAGAATGATACATAAACACACACCCTCTCTTTCTATACTGGGATAAGAGATAAAAACCTCATAAATAAGTAACATCACATTTAATTTCTCAACTCAAGGTGGGAAATCAGTCAATGGTAAAAGAAAAAAGTAAGAACCTTAACTTCCCACCCCTGGAAATTCAGTTTTTCCATCGTGCATGGGGATACTGGCCCCAGACACAAGCTCATTACCAAGATGTGACAAGATCCTAGTCTCCTATCTACCATTCCCAAATAGTAAAAAAAAATACACCATTTTTGATATCACTTTATAACATCCCAACTCAGGGGCCATTAGAATGGTGCCTTGAGCCAGTGCACCACATGACCTCAGGTATGCCTCCCTATATACCAAATTTGACTAACTAGTAGCTCAAGTCTATAGAGGTACAATGGGGAGACTATACCTGCTTATTATAGTAAACAACAACAGAAATAATATTAATAGATATAACAACTATTATAAATTACAAATGAAATAAAAAATGACAATTTTAAATAATAACCCAAGGGAAACATGATACAATAATGATATGTATACTATACATGTCAGGAAGTCATACAATAAAACCTCAAATACCGAACTATGAAAAATCCTAAATGCGGTCCCAAGTCTAAACCCGATCCTGATATCCCATGATTCAACCCATTATACCATGCCTAAAATAAGAGACAAGACCCTATCTTAAACCCACACCTAAAAAAAGTAGCATCTTCTCAGGTATCCAAGTGCCATAGTGGCCCAATTAGGGTGTGAGTATAACTCAATAGGCCACCAACAATGATGTATAAACCAGGTTTAACTATTTAACAATATTTAAATTAACCACAATTATTCTCAGTTTCTAGTCATACCCAATCCCATCAAACATAATTCATGCCATTCCAGTCATTTGAACCATATATCGCAGAGTTCATAGGTTGGAAACAAGGAGCATCCATCCAAGTATCCAACTGAGATTTATAACATCATTTATGGCCATCCCAACCATTTATTATAGGGGTCACAAGTCAGAAAGTAAGGATAATCAGTCTAAGTATTTAATTGGTATTCAAAACTTAATGTCTAACTATCCCAACCATAATATAAAACTACATGTCAATACCCTTATAGTAAGAAGAATCATTCTATCCTTTGAAAACTATGGTGCACTGGGGTGCCTGGAGCATCATTCTGTCCTACGCAAGGGAGAGGAGCATCGGTCCAACATCCCACCTTCCATATATAATATTAGTTGTGCCTATAGAATCAGTTTGACACCTAAACCATGAATGAGGAACTTAATGTCCAACATCCTAAACCATTATGTTATCAAAAAATTCCATCTTCGTCCCATCATTATTCAATATTCAATACATTTTATCATATCAATATTTACCAAGGTTCTAATAGAACTTTAAATCCAAAACATGTCTCAAAAAATCCCAACCCACTTTTACATGTCATAAAATAAAAAAAACCAAACATTCAAATTAAAAATTTGGAATCCAAACCTTAAAACATAGGCCTTCCATGTTTTAAAACTAACTAAGGACCAAGACCTTCATTTCCATCAAAACCATGACAAGATTCATCAAGAAATTTTCTCTAAAAAACGGTGACAAGAAACACACCCATTTAAAATCAAAATTTCAAACCCATTTTAAAACATCCTTTAAAAACACCTTGAGGTCAACACCTCATTTTAAAGAACAAACCACTTTAAAACATTATTTCCATTCATTGAAAACCAAAACTAATTAAAGATCCAAAACAAAAAATTTAACCCATTTAAAAACCGCTTTGGAATATCAAAAAATATTATAAAATAAAACATTAAATTTAACCTCTTCATTTAATAAAACATCTTTCTATAATTTTCCAATTATCCATTTTTAAACATACTGTAAATCAATTACAATTATAACCCGTTCACCCTTATAATTTATCGATTTCAATGTTTACAATTTCATTGTATCACTTTAAAGGGATTGGTATACCCCATGGGTAGCCATAGGCCCTGTCTCAAATAATCAACAGGCCTAAAAGGTTGATGAAGGGTTACACACATCAATTTAGGGCCTCATTTACTTTTCTTGGTCAAAGAAACAAAAACATAACAATATAGAAAATTAACACAACCACACACATATATAAAACATCAATACTATGGGAAAAAGCTTTTAGACCACATAACCCATGCTCGTTAACAACTACTCATCCAACATTGACCCTTAACTCAAAGTAAAATGGACTCAAAATCCAAGAAAAAGAACACCCTGAAGATTGGGATCATGAGGTTCATAAGGAGATAAGAACCAAAAAGGCCTCTTCTAGAAAATGGAAGGAAATAGAGTTGAAGACTTACCCGAAGCTTTGATTCAAAAAAATGGCACTCCAAACACCTAATAATTGAGGGAGATTCATCCATGGAGGAGGTGATATCTCTTGGTTCAAACCCTAGGCTGCTGGGGGTTTAATGGGGAAGCGAATTGAGGGAGAAACATTTAAGGTGGAGAAGGAAGAAATGGGAATTTCCCCAATTTTAAAGAGGTGAACAGTTTGGTCGCACATTTGACCAAACCACGTGCCAACCATATGGTCCCCTCTATTGAGGAAACCAAGTTACATGGTTTTTATGGCCTCCCACACAGTTTGAAAAACCACAAGGAGGCCATGCATTCTCAATTGTCCAGGGGGAGCTCAATCCATACAATCTCCTGGGCCACCTCACATGGTTTTCCTAACTGTACGCCCTCTTTCTACATTCCACATGGTTATGGTACACAATTACTACAAACCCTGCTCTAACCATGCTCTCAACACAAATTAGAATATTCTACCCTTTTTCTATGTCCCAAACCCTAGATATTCTTCTGAGACCTTCCCAACTTCAGGGAAGCATTCCATTAACTTAAAAAAGGTACTTGAACCAAAATTTAAATGAAGACATACCTCATCAAACACCAGGATATTACACGATGGATGAAAAAAATTCTAAAATTATGAAATCTAATTGAAACTTAATTTTATTGATTTTTTATGGATCAAATATGTTTTTTGTGTGATTGATCTAATTTCATCATCATTTTCATATATATATATATATATATGTATGTATGCATGCATGCATGTATGTATGTGTAATATGTTTATACACACACATAAATAAATATATATTTACTCATATATACACATCTTATGTAACAAACACAAACACAAACACACGCACATAATTATTTATTTTTACTTATGAATATATATATATATATATATATGTGTGTGTGTGTGTAAATTTATTGGAATGTATATACATAAATATATATATTTACATATATTATTTTAATATGAATTTTTATTATGTAATAACAAACACACACACACATTTAAAATGTATAAATATTATGTTAAAATATGCTTTATATGTATATACAGTTTACATGTTCACTTTATAAAGTGTAATTTATATGTATTGTTTATATTAAGTTTTAATATGTTAATACTTATTGTGTATAGTTTATATATGAATTATTTTATATACTTTATATATGAATATATGAATATATTTATTTTATAAGTATATTATTTAAATTCATACATTTTATAGTTTCTATATGTAAAAATGATACACTATATGCATACATTCTATGTATGTATCTATTTTTTAGTGAAATATGAATAATGTGAAACCAAATACGATGATTATGAATAAAAAATGGTTGGATATCAATAGAATGAAATAAGAGTATGAGTATAGGGATAAGAGTTAGTCATCTTTACAACATAGTATGAAAATGACCATTCTTAAATTATTTATCTTTATTTTTTTTGCAGTTATTCAAGTGTAATTTGTTCAGATGGGTCGGAAGAATGTATGATCCATTGCGAAATATACTAGAGTTATAAATTTTGGACTAGTCATGGAGAAGAACTAAATTTACCTAGTGTCTAGAATAAAAATATGATTTAGGAATCGTGTAATATTAGTATAAATGTATATGATGACATTGATCATATTGGGAAAATGATAATGAAAGTTGAATATAACCTTTAATATTGTCCAAAGATGTTTGAGAAGTTAAATAAGTGTGAAGAGATATCATTGTATTCTAGTTATACTAGATATATGAATTTATCATCCATACTAAAACTATATAATTTTAAGGATGAAAATAGAAGGAGTGACACCGGATTTACAAAACCACTTTCTCTCTTAGATGATATGTTACAAGATGCTAATGAACTTCCTTGTTGAACATATGATAAAAAAATTCTATTTTCTATGAATATAGACTAGGAAAAAATACATGTCTATAAAAATGAGTATATTTTTTTTTCAAAAGGGTTATAGTTCTTTTAAAAAATTCCCCAAGTGTGATACAATTCAATTTAATAAAGTTGAATAAATTAATTTTAAAGTTGTTTGTTTCTTTTTAATCATTCATGGGTTATAAAACTGTATCATGGCGATGCACCGGAAAGTCAATTGACATGTAATGAAGATAAAATAATTCAAAATGAGAAACTTTGACACAAAAAAAGATGCTCCTTAGAGGAAAAAAAATTTAATCATGACTATCCTGAATTTGGAAAAAATCCGAAAAACCACCATATATCATTATCTATAGATGAAATGGATACTTTTGGCGTAAAAAGAAATAGTTATAGTACTTTTCCAATTGCATTGGTAAATTATAACTTTTCATTGTGCTTATACATGAAGTGAAAGTACATTGTGTCACCTATGCTAATTTCAGGACTGAATGAACTTAGTAATGATATTTACATTAATTTGGATCATTAGATTGAAGATATGAAATTGATATGGGATACATGTGTTATGATGTAAGATGCTCATAGAAAAGAATAGTTCATGTTGATATCCATGGTATTCAAGATATTAAATAACTTTCTTGCCTATGGAAATTTGTCAGGGTATAGCATTAAAGGAATGCTAAGGTGTACCATATGTGAATAAGGTTCAAAATAAGTTATTTTGAAACATTATATTAATAATTTGTTTCTTTTACATTACAATTTTTTACCCCAAAGTCAAAAATATCGATTGTGGACAATAATGTTGAATGGGCAGTTAGAAGAAGGTACAACACCTTCTCCATGAGCAAGCGATGAATAGTTTGGGAATGTAAATGATGTTGAGACGTTTTTTAGAAAACTTTTCAAGAAAAAACATATAAGAAATGGGTTATAAAATGGAATAATATTTCTTTAAATTACCATATTAGAACTTTTTGTATGTAATACATTTTCTTGATGTCATGCATATCAAAAAAATTATCATGATACTATTATGCACGTGTTACTAAATGTACCAGGAAAGATAATAGATAAAATCAAGACTATGTTAGATATTATTTATATGAGGATAAGGGAATAGTTGATGCTAGTAAATAAGTAAAGATGGATTTTTCTTCCTCCAATGGTTCACACACTTTCTAGGAAATAGAGATTTCAATTTTAAAACTTTCTAAAGGGTGTAACTGTTCTAATGGGGTATTTATCAAATATAAATAATATTGTATTGATGAATGAATTGAATAATAAGAATTTAAAATCACGTGACTATCATTTTTAATGAAATATTTAATTCACGTGGATATATGTTTTATTTTTGTGAAAAATATCCAAAACACAATAACCAATATTCACTAATTTTTAAAGCCATATATATCGAAGTTATAGACCTAGAAAAGTTTCCAGCAATGGAAAAATAAATTTATATCATATTATATGGATTGGTTATGTTTTTTCTCACTATAATTATTTAATATAATAGTTCACTTAATAGTTAACTTGGGTGAGAGATATCTGACTATGTGGTCCTACACATTACAGATGGATACACCATAATGAATGATATATGAATATTTGGAAATGAAATATTGAAAATTAAAGTCACCTAGAAGGTTTTATTATGGAGAAATATATTATTGAAGATGCTATTGAATTCGATACCAAATAATTATTTAATGTGGATATCTTGGGCTCCATAAATTTCATTATAGTATCCATGTTAAGGATAAAAGACTTCATAGAAAATATGTTGTTACAATTACCATCAGAGATTTAGAGTAGGCTCACTTTTCTATTTTTTATATAGTATAGTAGTTAAACCATATGTTTAAAATCATAGTGAAATTCTTATGAATTCTAATCCATGAAGGGATAAAATATAGATATAAAATACACACGATCAATATTTTATCAGGTGGTTTTAAGAATATATTTTTAAGGATCCATCCACAAATTCTAAATTAATTTTTGGAAGATCTTGATGGATAGTCAGAAGACCATGCATATATACATTATCTAATAATGGTTATGAAATTAACAATTTTTTGTTCTTTATAAATGAATAAGATGAAAATAATATGAAAAATATAATGGAATTAATATTATGGTAGAAGCGATGAATATATCTTATACTAAAGAAATAAATACAATTTATGTGTTTTTTTCTTTGGAACCATCAAAAAAATATAGGAGTTAGATTATACAACATTATAGGTTCCATTTTTTTATTCAAATGAGTTGATAACAAGAGTGACATTAAAATAAATGAATTGGGATTTCTAAACTGAATTTTAGTAAATAAAGGTACAAGGATAAACCCTTCATAATAAAATCACAACAAATACAATTATTTTATGTATCATATTATACAAATTCAAATTGTTCTATTATCCTATTGGTGAATAACAAAGCTATAGAATCAAATGATAAATCCATGGAAGTTGATCCTTTCGTTGGGGAATCACAATAATTTCATGGTGGTCCCATTATAGATTGAGTCTTTTATATAACTGGGGACCATATATAGGGGATTTATATAATTAATATAGGGGAAAGATCCCTTGAACCACTATTTAAAATAAAAATATTATCATAAATAGGTTTGATTTCTTTGAGTATTTTTTTATATACAATGTGTTTTCTTGATATATTGTGTCTTTAATACAATGCTTAATTATTTTTAAACCATTTATTAACTAGTGATGTTCGAAATAAATTCTTCATATATTGACACTACCAATCTCAAGAAAAAACATAAAAGTGATCTTGAATACAAGAAACAATTTGAAGGTGAGAGACATACTAAAGGTGAAGAGCATATTTAAGGTAAGAAACATTATAAATTTGATGAATAGATTGAAGGAGATAAATGATATAAACATGATAATGGATGAAAAAATAAAAAATCATCGTCGCATGATAATGTTAATTAAATTTATTAAGGTGAGAAGTATAATTCATACATTTGAGGTTGTATGAAAGACATGTGGTTAACCTACTAACCCAATTAAGTGTATTTTTATTTGTTACATTGAGATTATTGTTTTAATTCACATTCTAATTGATATAGATACATGGAAAATTTTTGTTCTTGTAATGAAGGTAACCATTTAGGAAGACACATGGTAACATTTTAATATAATTTCTATATTTTACTTGAAAAAATAAAATAATGAAATGAATATTATTTTGTCATTATTTCTTATAGAATACATTTATATTAGAATACTATTGGATTAAATTCATATTAATGGTTATTTTAAAGTGTCATAGATCATTTCAAATGACTCTTAACATAATAAATATTAGGGAAATTAGGAGTATTGTTAAACCTCACAATAAAAGTTTATTCACAAACATCATGAACCCTGAAACTCGGGAAGGTTTCATTGCCCATCACGATGGGGATACATTTTAGGTAAATTTTAATTGAATTTATTTTATTTGAAATTAAATTTATAAAGTAATTTAATTTATAAATGTTAATTTACAATATAATAAAGGAGCACAAAAAATAAATGTGTGGTGAAACCACCACACCCCAACTATAAAACAAGGACGAGGTATGAATTGTTTTATGATGTCACGATGTTTAAGATTCCCATTTTTATTACATGGGTTATGCTATGATGTATGGTTTCTGATTTTGTGGCACACATAAGAATGGTATCATTATGAGATTGGTGGGACCTATATCTCCCTCCAATGCATTGGGTAAAGATTTTATATCTTATGAGATAGACATGGCTGGAACGGTAGGTTATACCGGTTCAGTGAAACAGGACTGAAACGAGGAGTGGACTCGGTTCAGAAATGGACTTTGTCCACTAAGATAGTCTTGGCAATGAGTCTTGACTAATAAGAAATGATTCTCTATGATTATGTGTGTATGCCACAAAGTTTCATGTTTTAAGTTATGATTATTGGGATTTCATTTCACTACTATGATTTATCCCATGTTATGATATTATGATCTCTTTTACAGGTTAAGATTTCCAAAATGTTATGTTCTTATGATTATGATGTGATTGATTTTTCTTTTGTTTACCCTTACTGAGCATTTGAGCTCACCCTTTTATGTTTTATTTTCCCCAGGATATAAAGAAAGGTTTTAGGTAAGAAAAAAAGGGGAAGATCTTTATGGGAGATGTTGAAGATCTTTCACCATGATTAGAAGATTACGTTCTGAGTTTCCAAAGACACTAAACTATTACGGTCCTTGTGTGTGTATTTTTGTTATGTAATAAGTATTCCGAAAAAGTAATGTAATTTCCTTGTACGTTAAGCTTCGGGTCTCTACAGTTGGTATCAGAGGAAAGGTTTAGTCAACCTTTGGAAACTAGGATGTGAAAACGTTAGTGAGATCCCTAGAGATATTTCTAAGGTATGTCTAGGGATATCCCTAAGGATAAGTATACGTATAGGATATAGTCCTAGAACTACGGTAAAAATCATAGAATTTAACCTAAGATGTTATATATTGAGGGTAATCCCACTTTAATATGTTGTTTTCCCTAACATGATTTTTTCCTCTCACACTATTCTTTTTGGGTTTTAGAAAATGGATGGAAATAGGAAGATTCACAATAATGGAGGATATGACGGACAATGGAATGATGCTCTTCATGAGCAACCAAATGAAATGGGATTTGGAAGTCCGAACATCATTATTATGCCGAATTAGCAATCTCATAATATGATCAATAAACTCAAATTTGGTAAGTTTCCTGACTCGGCTAATAAGAGAAAGATGGAGTTTCATGATGATCATAGAGGAAAGAAAGTTCAATTTCCCCTATGTAAATCATGTGGGAAGAGGCATCGAGGAGAATGTTTCAAGGGAACTGGAAGATGCTTTGGGTGTGGAAAAGAAGGACACAAATCCAGTAAGTGCAAAGGAAAAGGTTCAGTTAACACCATGGATGAGGATAATGGTATTACTACGACATCAACAATGGTTAAATGTTTTAAATGTGGAATGTACAGGAATTATGCAAACCAATGCCCTAAGGGAAAGTCTCATGAAGAGAATCAGTACGGCCGTATGAGTAGTATTTATGTTGATGATGATGAAGAGACTACAAATGATATGTGAGTTGAAAGAATTGTTGAAGCTCAGTCAATGGTTTAAGAAGGTAGTGTAATGATTATATGTTTATCAAGTGTAATGTTGTATAAGTAATCTCATGGTACTATGGAATAAAGAGACATCTAAGGATTGTTACACTGTTGTCTTTCCTTGAGTTTTGAAAGTGTATGATTAATGGTACCAGTATCCATTAAAGGATATTCAGATATTTTTGGAATATAGATGATATGCGCATAATGAAGGGATAAGGAGAAAATTAAATGTTTGATAGTATTCATGAGCTCATGACTGATATAAGGAGAAGGTTATGTAATGGATTGAGTATATATAATTTTTGGATTTTGGTATGTGGAAAGAGTTAACTTTTTACAGCATTCATGTTTTCACTAAGGTTTAATGGGTATTCATTTTTCAAGAGAATACATTATTAAGGTATTCACATGATTGGAATGTGACCAACAAGATATATGGGGGATAAATGATGGTATTCACATGCTTGGTTGATGACATTTCAAGTAATCATTTTCCTTATATTATGAGCTTAGACCGAAATATTTTAGATAAGCCTAAAGATTGGAATAGATTATGTTGGACATAAGTTAGGATAGAACTTTTTTTGATATTATTGATGGGATGTTATAGTAATATAGCTTTATAAAAAGGACGACCTGCAGGACGGGCGATAGCCCATCGCGTCAGACAAGGCTATGGGAATCGAACCCACAACCGAAGTGCGATTGGCCTTTATCGACTTCCACTGGCCTACAGGAAGTCCCTGGTTAGTAGAAACTAGTTTTATTTTATTACGCGGTATGATATATGAAGTATAAGTTCATTTTTGGAATCGTATACGATTAATCTCACCATAGATGTACTTATGTATATTCGACAACTTTTGCTAACCTTTTGTTTCAAATAGATGGAATGACCCATCATTCTATCACATGATCTATTAACACTTCATGAATAACAAATTCAACTTCATTTCTTTAAGAGATGAAGTGGAAATTGTTCAAAGCATGAACAACAGTGAGATTGTACCAAAATAAAGTAAGTATTTATTCTAATTCAAAATCTTTAACTTTAGGGAAATGATATTAAAAACCAAAAAAAAAATGTTGTCCTAGTGCCCTAATATCTGATGAATCATATGGTACCCTAGATCATCACAAATTTATGGCTTTGTGATTGCTAGCTTTTCCATAGCCATGTTCTCTACCACTCTCCATCAGAACATGATGGTAAGATTTCTCTTCCATATCCATATTTTCACCTATGTGGAAACCCAGTGATTAGTTTATTTGTGCAACCGTTACGTTTCGTACTTTTGTTTTTAAAGATTGGTTTTGGTATTCCTTTTTACGATGTGGGTTTCTATTAAAGAAACTTTCAAATAGTAAACCATTTATAACCCTGACGAATTTCGAGGGCGAAATTCATTTTAAGGGGGGTAGAATGTAACACCCCAAGATTTTATGAAAAATATTCTTTTTAATTTCATTAATGTCTTGTGTTATACGCTACACCAAAAGGAGCTTTCACAACACACATCTCTGACTTGGCTTGAATTACACGCAATCACGACCTTCCTCGATAGCGTGTGTAGTACGCAATAACGAGTTTCACTAAACAACAATATGCTATTAAAATATTATTAAAAATAGCCGTTATGAATAGTAATAACCACTTTTTGAAATTTTGTAAATTTTATTTTTCAAAATGGACTTCATTTTTGGATTCAGAATATCGAAATTATCTTAGGGTGAAATTTTGGTAATTTTCGGATAACTTTCATATTTTGATGAATAGTGAAAATTACTAAATTTTAATTAAAAACAACTTTTTCAATCGAAATAATTAACAGTGATAAATTATTAATTTGAGTGGTTTTAAAGTATATTTATAATATATTTTTACAATTTAATACAATGTTGTTCATTGGATGTAATTTCACATTTAAACCAGACATAAACAAGTGTCAATCTTTTGATAGTTATTATCTTTTAAAAACACGCTATTTGTTTTGACGACGGTAATTAATTTTTAAATTAATTAATGCAACTGATATGTTTTTAATTTGGTAAAATATAAATCATTTTTGAGTTCATAATATCAAATATAGCTTAGGCCTAATTTTTTGTATTTTTCTGGAAACTTTCATTTTTTGATGAATAGTGAAACCACTAAGTGGTAGTTAAAAAAAATGAAATTTTCATAAAACTTAATTTTACCACTTCTGTGAATGGAATTTAAAAAATCCGAGAGACACGGTTGATGTTATTAAGTAAAATGTGGTTCAATGAGATGAAAATAATTTTTGATAAATAGTAACTTTTTACTTTTTTTTACCACGGTTAAAAGTAAATAGGGTAATTAAGGGTAAAAATGTTATTATTATTACCCTAACACATGTCCTAATTGTATTGGATAAGTTTAATTCGACCAAAAACAACCTTAGGAATAAAATATTATCATTTAGGTCCACTTGGATTAGATTAGGACATTTATTATTAATTTATTTAAAGAAGGGTTAAAATAGTTAAAATCAAAGTTTAATAAGTAAATAATTTTTAATATAGGGTTATACATAAGATAAATTCGACTATAAATACTAATTAGAAATATAAAATGATTTCCTACATAATGGTATTTTATTTGTAATTTATAGACATTAAATAATTTAATTTATTTATGACACAATGATGATGCAATAATTATCTTATTAATGAAATATTGACATAATTGATGTTATAAATAACCAAATAAATGTAATTAGAGACTTTTTATGAATTACACTAATTTTCTAGGTTAATAGGACATGTTAGTAGTGATTTAATTACTTTTTTCGAACTAATAATTCTGTTATGATTTTCACAAAAATCAATTACTAAATAGTGTCAAAATTGACATAAAATAGTTTTTAAAACAAATATTATATTATTAATTGTTATTTTATTCCTAAAAATCTAAGGTTCGGCCAAATGACTTAGATAAGGTTATATATATTAATAATAAACAACTTGGGGTTCGTTTGGCTTGTTATAGTAAGTTTATTAACCTTATAGTGTAAGAACACAAGAAGACACGGTAAAAGTAAAATTATTTAACTTAATGTTAAATCTAAATGATAAGGTTAAAATAGGAACCTAAACTTGTCTAAATTATATTGGATGAGAGGATTTCGACCCATCCCCACCTTAGCTTAGAAATAAATCAATTTGGAGCTATTTAAAACCGAATTTTACTTTATAATAAAATAATAGTTTTAGTTATTCCAAAGGTACCCCTCTCCTCCCTTATAAAAGGGCACCTCCTACCCCTCTTCCTCACACCACTTTGATCCTTAAAGCTCGACCAACACCTGAAAAATTCTCTTCTCCACTTCCATATCAACATCCTAGAGGTTCTGGTCTTCCTCAAAGACCAATTTTAGTGCCCTAAAAGGAGATCTCAAAGAGGTGCTTCAAAGAAGAGGTAATGTCCGTTACCGATTCTTTCAACTTTATTTCTTCTTCCACTTCTTCTTCTTAGGTTGTTTCATTATGAAGTAATAACATCAGTATAACTAATATACTGATATGTTATTATAAGTATGAAACAACCCTATTTCACCATCTATCTATCCTACGGAAAATGAAATAACCGCGCGTGCGTACGTACGAAATACCGTCTCCACGCCGTGGTGTAATCTATTTTCCACCACCACCTTACTTGGATGGGTATAATGGTGTACATAATAACTATATATGATTATTTTAAAGTTATATTTATTCTTAAATAGTATACATACACTTCAATACAATTCCATGATCATGAGAACGATATCATCGCTCGTGTGTACGTACGGACTACCGTCTCCACGACGCGATGAGATTCATTCTCCACGTTAACTATTCATGAATGATTATAAAGTATATATAATAAGTAATCATGAAATATATGACATAATAATGATACTTGATTTATGTGTATATATATGTATGTCATCTACTTAATTCCATTCAACTCAATAAGGAAACGAAAACAGCGTTCATGCGTACGTATGACCTACCGTCTCCATGAACGGTGTATTTCTTTCCATTTACTGATTTATTATATATATGTATATTATGAATATATATTATATATAAATCATGTTTTATATTCTGGAATTAAGTAATTATGATCTAAGTAATCATATGAATAATTACAAGTCAAAACACGGATGACAAATGAAACAATTTTACCCAAAATGCTCTTTAACATGGAATTTACAAAAGAATGGGTAATATAAAGTCATAAGTGAACCATATATGATATCATAAAAATGAGTATGATTCTATAATAAGTCAATTACATTATTTAAATCATTATACAGGAGGTCCTGACACTTATGAAGCAAATCAGACCTAAGGTAAGGGAAAATATCACAATCTCATTTTTATCCGAGATTGTTTATACTTCGGAATTTACTGGGGTGTATTTTATCATCCACATCCATGTTTCCTCAATATGTAATATTATTTCCATCCACCTACAATTTTTTAAATCCAATTTTACCCTTCGGTGAGTTTTTAGTAAAAGATATTAAAGGAGTATTTTGTCGTTTTTCGTACGAGGTACTTTTTGACTTTTCCGAAAAAAGTACGAGAAGAATGTTTTTTTAACTTATACGGCATGAATGGATTTTTAAAACATTATTTCCAAGAAGTTTACTTTATAATTTTTCAAGTTTATTTTTAATCAAGTTCTTTTAGTTTAGAATTGTACGACATGTTAAGAAAGGAAAAGTGTTTTTGAAGCAGAAAGGATATTTTCCTCAAGAATGGAGTTCAAGTGTTTTATCAAAATTATTTTCCATCTAAGATAATATAGGGTTCTTTTTCTATCCCTATTGTTATATTGATTTGATTATGTTGTGATGGAATTATTTTTATGAATTCCTTTATCTTATATGAATTGTTTTATGATGTCACGATGTTTAATATTCCCATTTTTATTACATGGGTTATGCTATGATGTATGGTTTCTGATTTTGTGGCACACATAAGAATGGTATCATTATGAGATGGGTGAGACCTATATCTACCTCCAATTAATTGGGTAAAGATTTTATATCTCATGAGATAGACATGGCTGGAACGGTAGGTTATACTGGTTCAGTTACACAGGACTGAAACGAGGAGTGAACTCGGTTCAGAAATGGACTTTGTCCACTAAGATCGTCTTGTCAATGAGTCTTGAATAATAAGAAATTATTCTCTATGATTATGTGTGTATGCCAAAATGTTTCATGTTTTAAGTTATGATTATTGGTATTTCATTTAACTACTATGATTTATCCCATGTTATGATATTATGATCTATTTTGCAGGTTAAGATTTCCAAAATGTTATGTTCTTATGATTATGATGTGATTGATTTTTCTTTTGTTTACCCTTACTGAGCATTTGAGCTCACCCTTTTATGTTTTCTTTTCCCCAGGATATAAAGAAAGGTTTTAGGTAAGAAAAAAAAGGGGAAGATCTTTATGGGAGATGTTGAAGATCTTTCACCATGATTAGAAGATTACATTCCGAGTTTCCAAAGACACTAAACTATTAAGGTCCTTGTGTGTGTATTTTTGTTATGTAATAAGTATTCCGCAAAAGTAATGTAATGTCCTTGTACATTAAGCTTCGGGTCTCTACAGTCATCTACCATAGAAGATGAAGAATAACTTATGGTTCCCTTGAAGCATCCAAAAAATTATTACTGTGATAGAGGTATAGGATTTGGAGTCTCATAAGGGGACTAATTTAAGAAATCATAAGGACGAGTGAATTTTGAAAAGAAAATTAAATAGATAAATAATAATATTAAAACTACAGTGGAAAGAGAAAATATGAATAATGAATTACTTTTTCTTATCCCTCAAAGGGGTCAATAAGAACAATAAAAAAACAAAAACCACACTACACATAGCTACAAACCACTAGTTTAAAGGTTATCCATTCTTCTAAAAGGCCTACCTTACCTTAGGCAATCAAGATTTACCAACTTTTTATGCTAATTTTGAATCAAACAATTATTAATAATTTTCTTTTATTGAAACATTATAGGGTGAAATTATTTGTGATTTATATCTTTTATCACCCACACATTTCATAGTTAAAAGAAATATAATGTAAAATATATAATGTGATACCCAACATAATGAAAATCTATAAACAAATCACTTGAGAGTAGGGATTCAGGTAGCTCATTATCTAAGAACTAAGCTACTTGTTCCCCTTGATTTTTTTTCATGAGGATACTTTTATCCAACCAATAGGTCTTATAAATTTGTTAATGTTACAAGTTTATGTGGGTATAATGTCAAAAAATGTAAATACTTATGAAATTGTATTTTAGGATTAAATATATATAATACTATCTAATGAAATTGTTGGTATTGAGAGTGTATATGAAATTATCAAACATGAATGGTTAGGAGCCTCCATTGTGAATGTTTATATGAGGTAAATTTTCTTAATTATTATTTCTAAAAATTAATATTATATTTATATTACAATTTAATAGTATTTATATTTTTTTATAAATTTATATCATGAATGCATAAATGGGTCACCTTTTTCTAATATTTTATCATTTTTTAATCATAATATCACTTTTATGCACAAAAAAAATAGGGCGAGTTGAAAATTTAAAAATAACACACCAAATTTAAAAAGTTTTTAAAAGTAAAGTAATAGATAAAAGACCCTTTTAATACCTACCATGAAAAATTAAAACTATAAAATTCAATTTCATTTAACATAATTCCACTTTTTAGCAATAATTATTTATTATTTTTTAATTTTTGTATGGATCACTAGATGCTCATTCAGATCAATCCATGTAATCTAATGACATATTCTTTAGATCCAATGCATGAATATCTAATAAATAAATCACACATGATTTACCTAATGAAATATTTATACACTATATTAATTTTTTTTATAAAAAATATTTAAATTATAATCTTTAACAAGATTATTTTTTTGTGATAGTGTGGTGTTCTTAAATTATCAAGTTTATGGCACGAGGATATAAATTTGATATAAGAAAGCAACAGATTTATATAAATGGATATGTTTAAGATATATATAAAAATATTTCACTATTAAAATAAATACCATAACAAAATTATTACATTTATCAATGTTTTTGTAGAGTCAATAACAAATGAATGGCTATGATTATGGTTATTACATCTATAAATTTATAAAAAAGTCATATACCATCAAAAAAATCACCCCCAAAGATGTATTTATGAGAGTAAATACAATTTCATTCAATATATTTATAAATTATTTATATATCTATATATTTTAGTATCAGGTAGACACTTCAAAAATAATGTATTAAGATGAGGAAATAAATTTTTTTAGTAATGATTAGGCATCTTACATGGAATCTACATGTTTATATACATCATGGATAAGTGTTTTCCTATAAATTATGTGTTTATTTTTCTTTTGAAATTTAACTTAGTGTATTTTTTCATGGTCAATATTCACTATCTTTCTAATGCATTTTCCTTTTCTTTTAGTACACATCAATGACCATTTTAGTTTCATAGCCTAAATCATGGTTTTATATAAATAAAATAATAATAATAAAACAACTAAATTAAGTATTAAAAATAAATTTCCCTTGGTTATACAACACTGAAGATTCATGGGATTTTTTACCCTATAAAGTTCTCACCGTCGCTTTTTATTGATGAAATTATTAACAAAAATAATATTTAATCTTAAAAAATTGGTAAAATTAAACATTAAAAAGAATTTTTTACTTGTTAAGTAAGAAGAAACCAAAATTTTCATACTATGTTCACCAATATACCAACATTCTTATGAAAATTCAAACGTCATTCTAATTTTAAATAACACATTCTCATATTAAAAGTTTCAATTAATTTAGAATCCATCATCAAATAAAGGAATGTAAATAATAAAAACTATATTCTTTAGAATTTTCCCCATTGTGAGTAACATATATCTATTTGAGATGAGGGGTTTTATATATACATTTTATTCAATAATTTTTTTTACCATCACTCCTAATTTATACATGGTAGAAAATTTTATGGAATTTTTCTACGCCTTTATGTATAAATCCACCCTAAAATCACCAGCACATTTTTCATCATAAATTAAGAGTAAAATATGGGAATTATTATAGAAAGGAGATATAGATTGGGAATATAGAATTACCTAGGAGAAATTTTAATGAAATCTATTAGATCTTCCTCACAAGTGTTCTTACCTCCAAATATTACATGGATGCTGGTAATAATCTCTAAGTTTCATGTATCCTTTCTACTTCAATGGATTAAAATAAAAAATTTGTACCCATTTTCTTCCTTTACCAGGAATATGAACCCTATTCCTTTTAATATTCTCATTACTACGAACATATACTATTCCATGTATGACTAACCTGAAATAATATCCTCCTCACCAAAATTTTATTGGATCATATCCCTAAAAATATTTTTATATTGATAAGATAAGATATTAAATAAAACCTATAATCCAAGATCAAATTATCACAAAAACTTAGGATAATGATTTTTGATTCATTTGTGAACTGTATGAAAGGAAAACTTTTCAATCCAATGTGTGATTTGTTATGAGTGATACAAATCATCTATTTACTATCAAAAGTAAATATAATTATATATCAATGGATCAAATAATGATAACTTAGTAAAAATATTTTGATTATTGATAAAATATAAAACAACAAATGATGAATAAATTTTCACCTAGATAAAAACACCACACATCAATATAACACAAAATATGAAATTAATAACCCAACATAATTAATTATAATTAAAAGTCTATTAGGTTTTATAATCATTCATAAAATTTAATGAACTATGATTTTTTGGGTCTTTTTTTTAAGAAATCATAATTTTTGATCTTGGAGTTGGGGTCGTTTTGATAATTGGGACTTCGATTAAGAATATTTGGGTTGTGGTGTCTCTATGATATGTTTTTAGATGTAGATCGAGGACTAAGATTTTTTTAGGTGATCAGGTGAATGATGGAGCTAGGACATGATATCTCCCCTCTATTTACTAATTCTTTTTATTGGTGGTTATTCAGGTCGTGACCCTTTGGTTGCACCAGATTAAATTTATCTAAGGGAGACATCATGGTTGAGAGTGTGAGGCACTGCACTACATGGAGAGGGAGGCTAAACCTTGGGGGATTGGGCCTATAATTAGTGATACATATCAAAATATGACCTATAGGAGCCACTCAATGTCAAAGGTAGGCCAGGGGTAGGGCCCTCTACCTGGGGTGGTCATGCTATGACCCTTAGTGTTCGTGCCAAAACTTAGTTGGGAAAAGGAGAAACATAACACAACCCTCATGGTCACACCACGACTAAACCATTTACATGTTTTTTAATTGGTTAAGATAAATCATTTATGAATAACCTCCTTGATTCAGGTGTAATGAACAACATGGAAGGGCTATTTCAGTCAGATCCTCCCCCACATCTTACCCATTAAAGCCATCCTTGAAGATTGGTAATTTTTATTGGTTCTACAGTGGATTCGAGGTGAGTTCCTCATTCCTATTCACTCTATTCTCCTCCTACTTCACAACCACTAATTTTCTGTAGTTTAGGTTAGGGTTTTGGAACAGATTATACTAGATAATTGTAGAATCAAGTGGGAATAATGGTTATTTTATGTGTCTTGGAGAGAGGAGGTCCTGGGATGATAAACGAATGTCACAACTCACTATTTGGTTAAAGGCATGTCACCCTATGAATTTTTATATGGGTTTTAATTAAATTGGATGAAATTGAAAAGTGTCAAGGCGATAGGTATTAGGTATTTAATTCATCATAGTTCTAATAGTGTGTTATAGAACTTCTAGGTTCCACTAGTCGAGGTTTCAGTGATGCGGTATTACCCAGTGAGTTTTTTAGTGATTATTCCTTCTGTATTAAATTTTATAATTAGTTTTAAAATGTTATAATGAATTATTTTTATGATTTGACATGTGATAAAAGCTTAGGTGGTGGTATGATCTTTAATTACATATTGAGATCTTGGTCAAGGATGAGTGGAAATTGGATTTGGTGGAAAATCCTATATAAAGGTAGGTGGTCCCTTTAATATTGAGCCATATGCTTGTTTATGCATGAGAATGAATGCCTGTATATTTTTATGGGATTAGGTAAATGACTATGCACCAATATCACCCTATATAAGGAGAAAATAATGTATTGAGCCTCTTAGACTTGGAACAAGTTCCCCTCAATACTTTGGGTAAATTGAGATCGCTTGGAGACTATGTCGCTAAGGGGTGAGAGTGCCATTCGAGATTACGAGAGGCCCAGGGTCAGCCTTGGGGATGATATGAGATGTGAGAATCGTAGGTTATAATTTTTAGTCTAGTTAGGTTTTATTGGTAGGATTAGGCATTGGTATGATGGGTGATATTGTCTTATATATCACTCTTGATGGGGACACCCTTTTGAGGGTGGAGTGGACTCTTGGCGTGTTCCATGAGTGAGATGATCCCTCCCAGGCTAGATGATAAATGAAGTAGAGGTTTTCTTCTAGAAGGAAGGCTTAATAGGTTTCTAATGGAGAT
The DNA here is from genome assembly GCA_963277665.1 of Viscum album. NCBI lineage: Eukaryota > Viridiplantae > Streptophyta > Magnoliopsida > Santalales > Viscaceae > Viscum > Viscum album. The sequence continues at coordinate 1,138,090,161 of OY728159.1, read as the reverse complement.
GTGATATATGATTTGAGTATGGGTTGAAGATATTATTAGAGGACTTGGCATGGGTTTTCCAAGGGGTTTAAGGTGGGATAGCTTGGGATGGTCCCTCGATAACAAGATTGAGTTATGAAGTGGGAATAAGTAGAGGTAGGAACCTTAATTTTGAGGATATGGTCCAAAAGACCTATATGTTATGAGAACAACGTAGGGTGTTGGATGCGTCTTAGTGTAGAGAGTAGATACTTAGACAAGTTTTAAGGTCCTTAGTGTACACCTTAATGTGTGAGATGAGAATTCCAAGAGGAACAACATGTTGTGATTATGTGACCAAGATAGTTTACAAGGGATTAGAATGAGAATATATATGGGTGATGATAGGTACATCATGGTGTGGTGCTAGGCCTCGATTTACTAGCACCATGGTAATGAACTGGTGAGATTATGGAATGGGTTGTGTACCCTGTGTGTTGTTGTATGCATGTGCTAACTGTGTGCATATGATTGGAGATGGGTCTCAACATGGATAATGATGGAACTTAAGGATTGGCCTCACCTTAAGTGATAATGTATTGGAAGAAACCTACCTTGAGTGAGAAGGTATAGGTTGTGATGTGATATCAAACCCTACCTTGAGTGATAAGGTAGTAGTCAAGATAATGGAATCATCTTGAGTGAGAAGAGTTAGAATGGACCTCCTTGAGTGAGAAAGTTAGTCCAGGTTATGACCTGATATCATAACCTACCTTGAGTGATAAGGTAGCGGTCATGATGATTTCCTCACCTTGAGTAAGAAGGTGTTGGAAGGACTACCTTGAGTGAGAACGTAGGTCCATGATTTGATGTGTCACCTCCCTTTAGTGATAATTGATAATCAATAATCGATGGGTGACCTACCATGAGTGATAATAGATGGTTTATGAATTAAACATGATACCCCACCTTGCATCTTTAGGTAGTGGTCAGGACATGGTTAAATTCTACCTTGCATCGTTAGGTATGGCTTGAGGGTTATGACATGAGAAGATTGGATTCCAGTAATGGAAAACAGGAATGTTTAAGGGTCATGGATGATTGGTTAAAACATGATGATATTACATCTATGAGTGGAGTGGTGGTATGACGTAGATTCCAATATAAGTCAAAGTAGGTTTGGTTAAGTATTATGGTCTCCTGGTTAGTACACGACAACCCAACATGCATGTTTATTTAGATTTGTTTACCTTACTTATGCATACACACATATGATGATGTATACTAGGGGAACTTAGTGAGAAACTGCTGATATTTGTTTATCACACACTATATAGGAACCCTGGTGTGCATGGAAAACTTATGTTTTATTACAAGTTGATCACATGTTGTGTAGTGGTTTGGTTTGGAGTTCCTTGATGGGTATTAGAGATAGGGATGGGGTGAGGCTCAAGGATGGTAATATCACCTCTTGTTTATTTTATTTCTTTTGTTTATTTTTCATATGTTTTGAACATGGTGAGTGATTAGTTTTGATGTATAACTGTATGCTTCAACATTCATTTAGTATAACAGGATTTGTTGTTTATTTTATATATACTCTGATTATTCAAAATAGATTATTTTAGTTATTAATACTATATTATACTCTAATTTGGGATAATAGACTCCCTAATTCATGATTTAGGCCCTCATAACTAGTTATAATCCTTTAGTTTAGGGGGATGTATGCTTGGGGCCACATGGAACCCTCATTTAGGACACTAATGAGTGGTCTCAAGATGGAATTTATGAAATTATATTAGAGTTTATTTTTAATTGTACTACAATTTGGGGCATGGTAGACATGAAATATGGAAGTTTTATACATTTTTATGGACCAAAAACTAGTGCATCATGAACACCTTTTTGGGTGGAAAGTCTTGGTTTCGAGGGTTGAGGGATGGTAGTTTTGTTTTTCACTCTTATAGTTTAGATTTTTATTTGTATTGAATATGAATCCTGAGGTTTATTGATGTATGGTTTTGTATATTTTCTTATTTCCAAGAGGACTATGTACACATGTAATTATTGGCATGTAAGATCCACAATACATACATATGCATTTGGGTGATTTGTTTTTTCTAATAATAGAGGTGAAACTATTTAAACTATCAAAAATAACTTATATGGTGTTTTACCCTATATTTGTTTTGGAATTATAATCAAGTAAACCAAAATATTTTCTCTATACTAGTAGGTAATGTGGATCATACGATGAGTTATTTTCTGGTGACAACTATAAAATCCCTCCATGCAAGGGATATATAGTGACACATAGTTGGTCAATATAAGCACTGGATTCTTTATGATGGATCGATAAGGAAAGTTACTATTAGGGCCACTTATGATGAGGTAAACACTTAGGGGAGGGGGGATTAATGTTTATAATTTTTCTTTTAAATCCCAGCTGCTCTCTAGCTTATTCATCATGTCTCCGTCAAGCTAATAATGATGAAAAAATAAAAATATAGCACAACATGTTTGCTAATGAGGGACGCCTATGTGATGGATGACTATGTACCTGGTGTGTGGTTATTTTTATCTCTCTCACACAAATTTATTATTTTATTATTAGGAAATAACTTAGGAAATGGTATGAATTTGAAACTGTACAAATGTTGGAACTAACTAGAATTTCATGTAAGCACAAACTCACTATATCAATCAGAAGAATACAAATTTGAATAACTATTTCCAGTGAAAGCACGTGTCACAAATAATGAGTGAATGCAATCTTTTTATTTATCAAATAAAAAATAATCATAAACCATAAATTCCTTTTTATTTCATCAATACTCTTCTTCCTTCTCTAGAATATCATATCATATTACATTAATAACCACTTTTCTCTTCTCTCACCACCACTTTTATATTTTCAATTATGTGAATATATTTCCATGTTTGAATATGGAAAACCTCCTTGAAAAGAGGTAGCAAAATAACATCTTTAATTCCTTATATATTTTAATTTCATTTAAATCCTAGTTAACTATTTCCCCATTGAAACATCCATGAAACATAAGATTTTATTATTCATGAAATATTTAAAAATTCTAAAATTAAATTCTAAAATTTTTACAACCACTTTAATTTCTTTCAATTATTCACAGTATCATTCATTGGATATTTTCATGACCTAGAAAAATCCCCACAACATGGCTAAAAATCATTTCACAAAATGAGATTTCAATTTTTTCTCATCCCATCTTAAATCATAATCTCATTCTTCGTGATACTTATTTCCATGAAGAATAGTTATTTCATTGTATGATTTATATCATTATTAAAGATAATTAATCCTAGAAATTTAAGATAATTAATTCTTTAGAATTATCATATTTTTGAAATGTGTAAAAACTTACATAAGACAATTAATATCTTACGTATCACAATGTGTGTAGTTCCCTTTTCCATATTCCTCAAAATGATGACCCATATATAGGATTTTGTTCTTCTTATGTATCACATAAGTTTTCATCCATTTCCAATTCTTTTCTTTAGATAGATCCTCAAAATATTTTTTATGTATGAATTGGAAATATCATAAGTATTAGAAATATCTTATGTTTTCCAGTGCCCTCATGCCTTTGATTTATTTTTCGTGAACTCAAGAAACACACACATGTATTTTATTTGTTATTTTTCATGAAATACAAAAACTTAAACTTGTATTAAAGATCAAACATACCATTTACAATATTTGGAGGATGAGAAAATATATTACACATCATGTACATAGACTAATTTTCAACAGTTATCCGCCAACCTCTCTAGATTTCACAAACTTTCTCTAAACATTTTTCACCAAATATCACTTCTATAAAACACGCCTTTAATAGCATTGATCTTTATCAATACTATCAAAAAGTGCCGATAAAGGGTTCCCTTTATCAGTGTTTTATATTTAGTGCTGATAAAGGGTCACTTTATCAACACTTTTATTTTTTGTGCTGATAAAGGACACCCTTTATGATTTCTTCATTTTTAGCACCCATAAAGGGATCCTTTATCAGAACCTTTTTAGCATCGATAAAGCTAAAAAAATAAAAAAATAAAAAAATAAAAAATAAAAATGAGTTTATTAAAAAAAATTAAAAAAATTATTAATTAAATAATTATTGACAAAAATGAGTAAAATGAATAAACTGGTTACACTATATATAAATTATAAATACTAATAGATTATAGATATTAAATATACAGATATATGTAAAATAAAAATTAAACAAACAAAAATTAAAAATAAGTAAAATGAGAAAAATATTAAACATTTTATTAATTAAATAATTATTAATAATGGTAATAAATTGTATATATTAAACATAAAGATATATATGAATGGATAAAAATATTATTTAAATAATAAAAAATATTTATGATTTACATTAAATAGTAATATATTTAGTGAATAATGGTTTATAATTAAAAATTATTATAAATTAAAAGTACTAACTAATTGTATCGAGTAATGGACATAATTGAATGTTATTTGATTTTTTAATTTAACATTGATCAAACATGTGTTATATTGATTTTGAATAAATATATGTAATTAATGTATTTTTATATAAAACATAGACACACAAATTTTTATGCAATTAATGAAATCTTTTATAGAAACACCTACACCTAATATTTATGCAATTTATTCAAATTTTAGTATTCATTTTAGAATTTCGTTATAACATGACACATTTAATATATTATGTTTTGAATCGGTAAATTTTATTTATTTATTTTTAATATTATTAATTTTGGGTATTATTTATTCATTTTTAATATGTTTTATTTTTTATTTTTTATTTTTTTGGGAATTTAATCAATTTTTATTATTTATTATATATATATATTTATTTACTATGTTTTCATATTTTTAATATATATTCATCTTTATTTCAATATATATCCATATTTTTTTAATAATTTATATTTAATTAATAAAACTTATCTATTTTTTCAATATTGTTAAAGTGTACTTATTTTTAATTATTCAATTTTACTTTGTTTTAACAAGCATGCACTTAATATTAAATGTTCATTAATAATGTTAAAAATATATTTGTAAAAAAATATTTATAAATAAAAATATTTATAAATGTATATATACTATAATTATAAACTTTTAATTATAAATAAATAAATATAATTTTTTTTGAAATGAATTCTTATTATAATAAATAAATAATTATCTATATTTAAATAATTATAAAATTATAATAAATTTATTTAAATAATGAATATATTTATTATAATTATATTTTTATATATTTATTATATATATATATAATTATATAAATATATATAATGATGTACATATTAATTTCTTGAAAAGTATTTATATAATTATAAATAAATAGTTATATATTTTTTTAGAAGGATGAGGCATGGCCTCAAAATTAATTAAGAAAAATGAGAAAACAAGTACAAGATGATGGGTGAGAACACAAAGTTAAGAAATTCCCAAATATAATAGAAAAACACCCATTAATGAGTCATTCAAAAACCCATATTCCTAGGGTACCTGCCTCTGCTATGAGGATATCTCCATCACCTCCATGATTTGGGCTCTTGAGAGCTCTTATGATCTTCATCTATAAGAGGATCCGGAACATTTTTCAAGATGATGCATTTATTATATTTCCAAGAGAGATCACGTATGTTTAACACCTAATTATTTCAAAAACTCTCCTTCATATTGTTGGTTAGAAAATTTACCACTGCAAGGTAATCATTGAAACCAAATGTTTCTGGTTCCATTTTGTCAAGAAGAAATTCAATCTTCATAGAAAACCACTCAGTATCCTCACTCTGAAGGCTTCTTGGTAGTCTTTCCACTTCCTAGATTTTAGTTGGAATGTTGGACTTGTTATTTAGAGCTTCAACGGCCTCACATTCTTCATTAGAATCCAATCCAAATGAATCATAAGCCTTATTCATTAGTTTTAGTAAACTGAGGAGGATAATTCCATTCCATGTTGTTGATATATTTTTCTATTTGGATAGGATATGGAAACTCCACCTTAATTCACATTACATCAGGGTTAACATTCAACTCTTTGGAAGAGGGAGATGAAGATACTTGTTCAGGACTAGGTGACGATCTGGTATTTTTTATAAGGAATCATCTATAAACCTTCCTCATCCATAACAAAATTTGAATTTTTTAATTTTATAGGGGCTTCAGTGTTTAATTTTTTCTTACCTTTATGATATCTCACATCAATTTTCTGTCCATCCATAATTTTTTGATCAGCATGATTCTGAATGGTAGCCTCATCAGCTGAATAATCATCCATTGGTGAATCAACTAGCTCACCATCCATAGCTTGGAAAGCCTTTGTAATACAAGCCTCTGTAATAATATCTTGAGGTAAATCCCCCACTCCATGCTATTGTGTAACCACTAACCAGTCTTCAGGTTTATGAGAATCAACATAATTAGACAAAAAAATCATATCTTTTTAAGATAGAGATGTTTTCTCATCCATGGAGTGGAAAAGTTTATTATCATTAGATTCATCGGGTATCTTCCTCTTCTGGGATCCTAGAGTCGTTAACAACCATATCGGACCAGGTTTTACATTTTTTTCAGAACATCAGATCCTAAAACACCATCATCATTGACCTCCTCACTTTCTTTTTCTTTAGGGGCTAGGTTTATCAGCACTGCATTTGTAATAGGACCCATAGGAGAGGTAGTAGCCCCAACATTTAGATTGCAACCATCATTTGTGGATTTACATTTTCTGTATTCTAAACCCTAATTTCATTTCAGGTTATATAATTCATAGTATGTATCTTTCCTGGAACCCTCCTTGGTATGCCCAATTGATTTACAACTATTACAAAATGGTGGCAGCTTCTCATATCTAATAGTTAGATCAAAGTTATATTCCACAGTTGATAGTGTCACATTGTCAATCAGGGTAGCACTATGGTATACCTAAACCAAGAAGTACACAAAGTAACCAAACCACACTTCCTCTATTACATGGTCCAATTTGATAGAAGTTTCGATTTTTGTGGTAATGTCAAAGAGAGTGAGAGGATGCCCCCAGATCTAGTTCAAGCCATAAATTCTTACCCACACCCGGGACTTTGTATTATAGATGTAAAAAGGGTTGAAATTGGGATTCTAATATTGAAAGAACAACATACATAGTTTGAGGGAGATTGGACCAAACACCCATTCTTTATACTTTAAATATACCAACAGGAATAAACTGTGGAAATATCCTTGTCCTATAGGAATGCATCTCCATTCATTGAATACCCAAGTGACTGAGATCCTTTGAACCATATTTTTAGTATACTATGGTTTAGTTCTCAAGGGAAGAATCATTATTGAAATAATTGAAAACTCATAGAGCTTAAATATTCTAAGAATAAGATCTTGATTGGCATGAATAAAAGTTAAGTTACCTCATTTAAAGATTTATTTGGACACCCATCATTACTAGAGGTAGAAAAGAGACCTTCAAAGTGTTCAGATTCATGAGGAAGACACCAGTTACCAACACTCCTTGTTGTCAAATCCAAGCTTGAATCTAGGCTAGAATCAAGGATCCAACTATTTCAAGGCTCGAATCCAAGGATCAAGTGATTCAATGGTCGAATGAAACAAAGGATCAAATGAAATCCAGGTTTTTTGATATATGCACTTTCCCTCAGTTATCCATTAAACCTTCCCAGCCCACATTCATGTATCCCAACAACTCCAGTTGCACAATACTTTAAAAACATAGACCAAAATTCATTATTTTTTAGATATATTGAAGTATCATCTTCCTCGATAGCATGTGGATCTCCTTGGGTCAACATTAGCACCATGTGACTTGAAATATATCAAACCCAATGCTATATCATGTTGTTTTGAGGTATAATAGGCTCCCAATACCTATATTCCTTGATATATACATCTTTAAAATCATCAAAATTTAAAAAATTCATCTATATAGAGGTCAGTGTTATCATTGGTTTGGAATATTCCGTTGAAAATAACTTGGGAACCTATTTTTCATATTTTGATTGAGAAATTTATGTGATATGATTTCCTTGATTCACTTATAAACCAAGGAAAATATTTAACTCACCAATCAGTGAAATATCAATATTTTACCTCATATGATCCACGAAAAAATTGCACTTTGCTTTGTCCAATACTCAAATATTATGTCTTCAACATAGTTGAGTACCAATATCCTTTGATCATTTTCCATCTTGATGTATAGGTTGTGATCAACTCTACCTCTCTAAAAACAAATATTTCTTAGGTATTGATCCAACCTTAAATACCAGGTCCTCAGTGATTTATTTATCTTATACAAAAAATTATTTAACTGGTATATCTTTTCTCATTTTAATCCATAATAAAATCATCCATTTTCTCAATTTATACTCTTCCCTTAAGAACTCAATTTCAAAACATATATTTGACATCCATTTTCTATAATTTTAACTAGATTTTTATTGAAATAGCTAAGAAAATTCAAATAGTTTCCAACTAGGATATGAGAATAAATTTATCATAAATATAAATGCATTTGATCTAGGTATTCCCATTACACACTATCCATTATTTATCTTGAGGCACTTTTCCATAGTCAATGAGTTTATTATAGAACACCCACTTGGTCTTGATAACATTTTTGTCTTCCATCCTTAGAAAAATTTCCCATGACACATTGTTCTTATTGGGATAAAGATTCTCATGCATAGATTTGATCCAATTATCATCCTTTCCAGCCTCTCCAAATGATTTAGGATCTACTTTGGAAAAAAATGAGGTTTTTTGTAGCGTCTTACTCCTCCAAGTTTGCACAAAAACTGTCTAACCACCAATGAAATTTGATTCATTAATTTCATCCTTACTTGTATTTCCTGCAGTTTATAATCCTTCGTCATTTTACTCACCATCAATGTATTTTTTTTACTCTAACTTAGACCCATGTGCTCCCCCGTATGCTACTAAATTCAAAATTATTTTCCTCTGATGTTTCAGAATTATTTTAATTATTAACAGTATCCCTGTCATAATTAGTAAACTATATATATAAATTTTATCTTTTCATCATAAATACATCTCAACCCACCCTTTTTACTCAATATTTAATTGTTTCATTATCTAATATGATCAATTTTTCACTACCAGAAATCAAATTCCTCTTCCAAACACAATTACCATAAATTTTTACTTACCCCAAATCAAAAAATGATTTTGCTAATTTTTTATACCCTTGTAAAAATATATAAATCTTTGAAATGATAATCCACTCATTAATATTACCTAAAAATCACTTCATTTATATCATTACACATCTAATAAACACTATGTATGTTTTAATTTAATCCATTAAAAAATAGATCATTATTTAACATTTCCTTTTGGTTCCACCCTTAGGAATATCTGATTACCCTCAATTTAATTCTCACAAATGGGAGGCATTACCCCTTTTAGAAAAGAGAATGGAGTACAAATATCATCCTCATCATCTTCATCTCTCGAACAATTATTATTCTAATTTGTTTCTTGGGATTCATTGATCATCTCTTTTATGTTTCTTGTATTACTCTAAGTAGTAGTCATCCTATGGATGAATACTGCATAGAGTATTTTAATCAACATAGGTGCATGTCCACAAGATATGAATGACGAGTTCCAAAAAACAAAATACAATTATAACTATTCGAAAGATGAGCTAATGAGGATGACCGTTGCCTATAACTTTCACCTTTGGATGAATTTAGAGGATGAAACCTACCATAGTGGAGTAATTATTTTCTTAAATTAAATTACCCATTTTCTTTAAAGTATACTGAAATTATTTGAAATAATAAAATATTGGGTTTACCTTATTATAATTATCTATAACTTTCACCTTTTACATTGAGAATATTATGTGTATTTATTTAATAATTGTATAAAATGAATATTTTATAAACCCAATAGGATGAATATGAATAAAAAATGGATGCATGAAAATCATTTGAAAAAATTGTATGAATATGGAGTAAAACAATTCATCAAGTTTTCAATAGAGCATGCATACAACCCTTCTCAACTCCTTTTTCCATGTTTACTTTATAGTTATTCAGGAAAAATTAGTCTAGAAGAGTTGGAAGAACATTTAATTTGTCATATAATATATGAAAACCATAAATATTGGACTAAACATGGAGAAAAATTGAACACGCACACAGATTAGGATGATACTACTATTTATGAATCATTTGATATGAATATCAGTGAAAATAATGATAGAGATCACATGGAAGAAATGATAATGAAAATGGAATACGACCTTCATGATTTTCCAAAGTTATTTGAGAAGTAAAATAGATGTGCTAAGAGAACATTTTATACCATTTGTAATAAATACACAACATTTTTAGCTGTATTGAAGTTTTATAATTTTAAAGTTGGTAGCAGATTGAGTGACACTAGCTTTACAAAACTACATGGTCTGCTAGATGATATGATACTAGAAGAAAATTAACTACCATTTTGAACATATGACTCTAAATGAATGCTATGTTCAATGGTCATGATCTTTTAAAAAATACATGCTTGTCCAAATTATTGCATATTTTTTCACAAGGACCCTGAATCAATCATAAAATTCCCTAAGCGTGGTGTAGATCGATAAAAGAAAAATGAATCAAGTCCTTCAAAATTTGTATGGTACATTCCTATCCTTATATAATTTATAAGACTATATGGATGTCAGGAAACCGTGAGACAATTTACATGGAATAAAGATACAAGAATTAATGGAAACCTACATCATCCAACAAATTATCCTTAGTGGAAGAAAATTGATTACAGGTATCCTGGATTTGGAAATGAGCTGAGAAAATTTCATCTTGTATTATCTACAGATGAAATAAATCCTTTTGGTGTATAGATAAATACTCAAAGTATATGGTCCATCATGTTGGTAAATTATAACTTACTTCCATGATTATAAATGAAGCATAAATACATTATGTTGTCTCTACTTATATATAGACCAAAGTAACTGAGTAAGGATATTAGTGTCGATTTGGATCCATTGATTGAAGATCTGAAAATGTTATGGGATACAGGTGTTAAAATATATGATGCTTATAGAAGTGAAGAATTCACATTGAGGGTCATGTTCTGTGGGATGATAAATGACTTCCCAATATATGAAAATTTATTAGTCTATATAATTAAAGGAATGTTGGGGTGTCCCATTTGTGAAAAATACACACAGTTCGGTTGAAAAATTTCTTTAAGACTATGTTTTTAGGAAATCTGAAATTTTTACCTTGACCACATAAATACCAATCCTAGATGACAAACTTCGATGGGAATATTGAACAAGGTACAACACCATCTCCAATAATGGGTGATCAACTGTTTGATAAAGTAAAAGATATTAACACTATTTTCAGTAAACCATTTTTAAAAAACCTTATGAAATACAGTTGGAAGAAGAGATCAATTTTATTTGAATTACCGTATTGAAATTGTTTATATGTTAGAAATTTTTCTTGAGGTCATGCATATAGAAAAAAATTTATTTGATAGTGTTATTTGGACATTACTAAATGTTCCTAGAAAAAATAATGATGGAATCAGGGCTAGGTTGGACATGATTGACATGAGGACAAGACAAGAGTTGGCACTGGTGAAGGGGAAAGGGTAGACTTTTCTTCCTCTAATATCTTACACTCAACCCAGATAGAAAATATTTCAATTTTTTATTTTCCTTAATAGATTAAAATTTCCAATGGGGTATTAATAAAAGATCCAGAATGTCATGTCAATGACTAATTTTAATTTACAAGGACTAAAATCACACGACTTTCATGTTTTGATGCATGATTTGATGCCTGTTCTTTTCCATTGCATTCTACCTCAAAATGTATAACATACATTAACCAGATGTTTTTTCCTTTTTAAATCCATATACACTAAAGTTATAGACCTGATGAATTTTACAATCCTGAATAAGGAGGTTGAAGTAATATTTTGTGAGTTACAAATGTTCTTCCCACCATCATTCTTTGATATAATGGTTCACCAAATGGTTCACTTGGTTATAGAGGTTCGACAATGTGGTCCTATCCATTGTAGATGGATGTACCCCATTGAATGGTATATGATAATTTTGAAAGGATATGCCTAGAATCAAATTTGGCAAGAAGGTTGTATTACAGAATGATATATTGTTGAAGAAGATATTGAATTCTATACTGTTTACCTATCAGATTTTGAGAGCATATGTCTCCCAATGTATTGTCATAATGGACGCCTTATGGTTGAAGGTATTTTTAGAAGAGATGGTGTTATAATTACCTTGATATAGTGGGAATAATAACACATTTACATTTTACATAATAGTGAATATTTTGATCCACACATTGAATCCCAAAAATAAATTCTTATAGATTTGAATCCATCAAGTGCTAAAGTATTGATATCAAATAATCAACAGTTTATAGGATGGTTATGAGATTAAATTTATAAGGAGTTATCTAAAAATATGAATTCAACTACTGAATGAATTTAATGGCTAAATAGGGGAAAAAATGAAAATGTTATACCTTATAATGATTTTGTAATCAATGGTTATACGTTCTATGAAAAAGAACACGATGAATGCAGTACAATGAAAAATAGTGGTGTTATGCTTGTGGTAGAAGTAATTCACATATCTAGTTCCAAGAATAAAAATCCAAATTATAAAAACATGTCATAATTTGGAATTATCAAAATAGTTGGATTATAAAACATTTAAAGTGCCGATTTTCTGTTGAAAATGGGTTCAAAATATGGGTGTAGTGAAAGTTCATGAAATGGGCTTTGTGATGGTGAATTTATGTGTGGAAGGGGATAAATATGATCCATTCATAATGGAATCACAACTATTGCAATTATTTTATGTATCCTATATAGAAAATAATAATTGGTCGATTTTCCTACTGGAGACTAAAACAAATTTCAGGTTATATGAAAATCCAATCAAGGATAAACATTTCTTTGGGAGATCACAATCAGTTCATACTAGTCCCACTGTAGACAGTGTGTTATATGTTAAGGGGGCCACAAAGAGGGGATTTGGATTCTCGATAGAGGAAAAAAATCCCTAAAACCTTTTAAAAAAATATAGTTCAATGAGAAGGTAATTTTTTTTTAATATATTATTTTTTTCCTCATATATTATATGTTCTCTACTTCATTAACACAATATAAGTTAAATATTTGACTACTCATGTAGAAAATTTTTCTACACATGACGATGTTACCAATCCCTTAAAAGAAAGAACTATAAATAAGGAAACCCCTTGGGAACATGTAAATGTAATGTTACGATAAACTTTCTCTATTTTCCAAAAAAATTATATAATGGAATGTTGATTTAATTTTCTTTACACCATAAAGAGTTCATTTATTTTAGAATATTTCGGTCCATATTTCATGAATTTATACACTAAAACTTCCACATATTTCTTCTCCCTTAAAATATTTTCACCCATGAAGTGTTTCATTTATCACTTTCCTTCAAGTTCCCTCCAATACCTTTGTAGGAAGTGAAATGATGATGCCTCTACTCAATCAAAGAGGTAATCTTGATGTTTTCATAGTAAAATAATTATCTATATAATTAATGAATTTCTTCATATTTCTATAATTACTCATATAAGAATTGTTTTCTTATACACGTGGATTCTTTTATTCGAGCTGGGGTGGTCTATGCATATTTAATGAATTTTTGCACCAAAACATCCATAGACTACTTCTCCCTCAGAACATTTTCACCCCTACAGTGTTATAATTTATCACTTTCCTTCAAGTTCACTCTACTGATCAATCACAGAGGTAATCTTGATGTTTTCAAAGTAAAATCAATTTCCATAGAATTAATGTATTATTTCATATTTATGTTTAATTTTTTTTATTATTACTCAAATAAGAATTGTTTTCTTATATAGGTGGATTGTTATGTTTGATCCTATAATTAAGATAATGATAATAAGGAAAGGTGTCAAGAATGTATACAACCATTATGAAAAGGTGAATTCTTACTAATTTAATTAACATTTTCATCATTTTATCTCTATTTTTATGTTAATTTCCTTATAATTTTTAACTAATGCTTATTTATTTTTTTCACATATCTTTTGGGAAGTCATATTTTTATTTGAACTATATAAAATAAGGCACAAAAGAGATAAAATGTTCCTAACTAAAAATGTTACCATGATTTCCATTGTCTTTCTTTATTGAACTGCCAATATTGCATATTGATTCAATGTTCATAACCAAAAAACCGTTCTCATTATTGAATTCCAAAAGAGTAGAGGAAGATGATGTTCCCATTTTGTTGACTTTTCGTGATATAATAGGCATATGAGATTCCTATTCACTTCTAGATTTCAACAACGAGAAAGGTTTTTTAGTTAAGAACATCGAGTCAATATGATGTGTTGGAAGTTTGAAAAATAAAGGAAATGTAAATCATGGAAACATTATAAGTTAGGATTATTTTGAGATTTTGGGACATGTAGGAATAAGACTCACCTTAATATGATACACGATGTGACCGGTATCACTCCAAGTGTTTTTTATTTAAAATTAACGTTAATTTTAGTAAAAAACACAACTGACATACTCAAAAAATGAAAAACAATATTCCAATTGTTTTTATAGTTTAATAAAATGATCCATAAGTAATATTTGATATGTAGGAACCATCCATACCTTAATAAATTTCTCGATGTTCTCAATTTGACTCAAAGTTTCTATTATCTATTTAAAATTGATATTTTAGTTCAAAAAGAATCACTCACTAAAATCCAAGTAAACAAACACAAATTTTCTTGATAATTTATGAAATTGATTCATAAGTAATTTTTTATGTGTAGGAATTAGTCTCACATTAAAATAATACATGATGCGATTGTTATGAGTCAAAGTGCGTCTTTATTGTTTAAAATTTCATTTTAGTAAAAAAGAAAAGAGATATACTCAAAACTAATCACAAAAACATTAATATTGTTTTGATACTTTAGGATAAAAATCCATAAGTCATTTGGGATGTGTAGAAATCTTCCACACCTCAACCCGACACACAATGTGACTAGTGTGACTCCAAATATGTCTTTTTATATAAAATTGACATCAATTTAAGTAAAAATGAAAAAATACCTACTCAAAATAGAACAAAAACATTCATACAATTTTTATACTTTTTAAAATGATCAATAAGACATTTTTTATGTTTATGAATCATCCATACATCAATCCGATACACGATATGCCCGGTATGACTCAATGTGTCCTTTATCAGTTTAAAATCAACATTTTTGTTCAAAAATTCCCACTCAATAAAAAATAATAAAACCCACTCATATTGTTATGATAATTTTTAAAATCAATTCATAAGTTATTTTTGACATGTAGTAATTGGTCTCACATAAAACTAACACATGATGTGATCGATATGAGTCAAAGTGCATGTTTCTAGTTTAAAATTAAATTTTAGTAAAAAAGAAAAGTGACATACTCAAAACCAATAAAATTCATTTGGGTAGTTTTTATACTTTAGGAAAATTATCCATAATTCATTTGAGACATATTGGAATTTTTTTCACCTCAATTTAAAGCATAGTGTGACTGGTATGACTCAAATTGCATCTTTTTATTTATAATTGACATCAATTTTTGTAAAAAGGACAACTGACCTACTTAGAACCAATAAAAAGCATTCATATTGTTTTGATACTTTAGTAAAACTATCCATAAGTCATTTTAGATGTGTAGGAATTATATGCACCTCAATCGGACGCATAGTGTGATCAGTACGGCTCAAAGTGTCTGTTATTAGTTTAAAATCGATATTTTAGTTCAAAAAGTGCCAGTCATTGAAAGCTGAGAAAATTAACTTGTATTCTATTAATCATTTAGTAATTAAATTCATGAATAATTTGTGAAATTTAGGAATCAGTCTCACATTGAACCGATACATAGTGTGATCAGTATGTGTCAAAGTGTGTGTTTTCAGTTTAAAATGATATTTTAGTAAAATAGATAAGTGACATATTTAAAATTGCAAAAATCATTAATTTTTTTTTCATACTTTAGGAAAATGATCCTTAATTAATTTAGGAAGTTTAGGAATCATCCGAACCTCAATCCGATACACAGTGTGACTGGTATGACTCCAAATGCGTCTTTTAATTTAAAACTGACATCAATTTTAGTAAAAAGGACAACTGACCTACTCAAAACCAATAAAAATCATTTGTATTAATTTGATAAATGATCCATAAGTCATTTTAGGAATTTAGGATTCAACCAAACCTCAATATGATGCATGTCTTGGCCAGTATAACTCAATGTGTCTGTTATCAGTTTAAAATCGATATTTTTGTTCAAAAAGGGTCACTCATTGAAGACTAATAAAACATGCTTAGATTGACTTGATAATTTAATAAATAGATTAATGAGTTATTTTTGATGTGTAGGAATCAATATTATGTCAAACTGATACATGATGTGATCGATATAAGTCAAAGTGTATGTTTCGAGTTTAAAATGACATTTTAGTAAAAAAGAAAAATGACGTACTCAAAAAACCGAGAAAATGAATCCAGATTGTTTTTATAATTTAAAAAAATAATCCATAAGTCATTTGATGTGTGTAAGAATTATTATCACCTCAATCTGATTCATGATGGGACTGGTATGACTCCAAGTTCATCTTTTCAATATATAAGTATCATTTTATTTTAAAACATGCATCACATCGCCAAAACTGAGAAAAAAAAGCATAGATTGTTTTCTAATCATTATATTTGATATTAATTAATTTAATTCCTAATAATTTTTATCTTATAATTATTTAGTTAGTTTTCCTAGAGATAATTTTTGAAGACAAACAAGAAATGGTGTGACATGTAAGAATCAACTGAAACTCAATCCGATGCATAATGTTCATATTATGACTCAAAGTTTAGTTTAAAATTAACACTTTCTATTATTTTTTTATATTATATCTAACATAAGAATTTATTTCTTATACAATTGTGTTTTTATCATGATAAAAGGTTTGGATAAAAATAAAAAGGAAAAATTGAAGTTTTTGAATGTATGTCATAATTTGTACTTATGTAATTGTATAAACGAATGTTTAAAATGTCTATAATATAGTTTTTTTCTTGTATTTGGGTTGTAAATTTTATTTCATTTAAATTAAGTATTAGTACTTTATTTTGATGATTTCTTGGTGATTTTGGTGTTGCAGTATACTATTATAACACATTATAGCATGCCCTTTTATCATCACTTTTTGAAGCACCAATATCGGTATACTTTATTAGTGCCAAATAATAGAACTAATAAAGGCACCATTTATCAACACTTTTTATGTGTTGATAAAGTACCCCTTTATTAGTGATTTTTATCACCGAGAAGACTATGGATTTTAATATCTCTTCAGTTGTCAACATTTCTCTATCAATGATAAATTCCATTTTTAGCACTGTTAGCAGTCTATTTTATAGTAGTGTATATATTCATTCAAAAAAATTTCTTAACACCTCATACATATGCTGTGAAAAAAATAAAAAACTATTCTCATGTGGGTTCAACAATCTACCACTTTTATTTTTTTTGTCAAAACCAATACCATGCATTTTAAATTCAAACCACATCTAAAATATTGTCCCTGTTAATCAAAGAAACCAAAATAAATTTGAAACATTTTTTTTACACTTTATTGACCAAAAATAAAAATAGAATAAGTGAAGGAGGTGGTATCAACTCCTTTAAAGAAATTATTCATGAATTGATCAACTATAGGACTACTTGAGATAGATTGGTGTATAAAATAAGAGTAATTAGCTCAAACATCAAAACTATAATTCTGTCTTCTCAATAAGAGATAAAATTTGAGAATATTTAGTTAGGAAATAGGGAACTAAAATTTTAAACACTTTCTTAAACTCAATTGACCAACACATTAAAAAATTCATGAAAAAGAAGGGAAAATTTCTCCCCGTATATATTACTTCTCCCATTTTTTAAAAATTCAAAAATAATGAAAGCAAGGATGAAAATCAAAAAATATCTAACTTAGTTTTAGGAAGTAAGATTCACTCCCATTTGTAGCCTCAATGTAATGACCCATGTCATTACAGGTTGTGAGTTTTAGAGATAATTTTATTTTTTTGGTTTGGTGAGGGGTTTGTTTTGATAAATGAGACATGGATTGGGATTTTCAGTGTTTATAAATATTTAAATATGTTTTTAGTTTTGGTTTTTTGGATTTTTGGATAACTAAGTGGTTTAGAAGGATTTCTAAAGTGTAAGGGTAGCTAAAAAGTTCATGTTCATGACATTCACAGTGTGATAGGGGTCATTTATGGTGGGAATGACTATTTATAGGGTATGTTTAGGCTGAAAATGGGGTAACTGGGAGAGGGGTTAATTTCGATAAGAATTAATGGTGTGAACCTATGTTTTATGCCATAAAAGTATTTAGGTAGAGGAACTTTACTCTACCTGTAGAAGGATTAATGGAGTGAATCCCCTATTCATGTCATGAACCATTTCTCGCAACCTCTTTTGCATGGGCTTTCTCATAATTTTGTGTGGTCTATTTTGGGAACCCCCTTGGGTTCCCTTATTCATGATCAACTGAAGGAAGAGGGAGATACCCTTTTGGACTTCCTCTTATCCCCCTTTGGTGTGGTTCTATCAGGGTCATTTAGAGATTTCCATCGCATAGATTATTGGTAATATCCCTTCTATATTCTCTATTATTTCTATTATTTATTCTTCATTGATTTTGGTTTGGATAATTGCTATTTTGGGGGCTGATTTCTCCAAAGCATGGAAAATCATAACGCTTGATGGGGATTTTGTGTATATCTTGATAGGACATCCCAAGAGGTGGAAAAAAATACTCCATTCATATTTTACCTTAAGGTTTGTTTCCTAGTGAGTTTCTTTAGGTTTTACAGAAAATTTGGTTGAAATTGGCCATTGATTCAAAGATTTAATTTAGATATTTTTCCATGGATTTGGTCTGTGTGCATATTGGGATGGGAACAAACCTAATTTCCCATGGTTTTACCATTATGAATTCTCCTGATAAGATTGGCATTAGTTATGAAAATTTGGGTTTTTGGTTTTTAATGTTTGATTTATTAATTTTATGGTGTTTATTGATTCTATAGGTTCTTTTGGGATTAGAGGAGGTCATTATGGGATTTATATGGATCATTAAAACACCAGTTGTGGTAGGCAGACTTGATTTTATTTCATTATCTTGTTTTATTAGTAATTTTTTTTTTGATTCATCATTATTAAATTTTCCTATATGTTTCAGAATGTGTTGTTTTTACATAAGGGTGGGATGAGCTCACATCATCCTAATAATCAAACCACATATCTATCTAAACTTTAAGTCCCATAGTGAATCCCTCGACCCATTTTATTATCATTGAGTAAAGGGTAGAAATCAATTATATTTATTTTTTATTAAAACACTATATCTTTAATATGAAATACTAATTTTTTTCCTATTCCTCTTCTATATCCCTATCCCACATATACATTGTTTGAAAATAAATAGAGCACCTTATTCTATATGAATTGTTATGTTTATATTAAAATTACTTCATTATGTACCTCCCTAGGAAAAAACTGAATTGGATCATGATTTTCCACTAAATGAGGCTAATATTCATTGTTATTATATATAATATTAATATTATTTATTATTCATAAACACCATTTTTAGTTCATTTTACACTTTGAACATCATTTCACATTATGATTGTAATTCCTTCTTAAAATGCACTATTATGTGGTACATTTTTGAACATCATTTAAAGTACCCAATGATCTTAATTTTATTTTTATATTTAATTTTAAGGTTTATAATTATATTAGAAACAATTCATACATGTGAAGTGTTGAAATATTCACATTTTAAGACCACCAAAATAGGATTTCATGCAAACAATTCTGGAGAAGGCAGATTGGACATGAGCCCACTGATGAGAATATGGGGCCCAACATACAGGCCCAATGAATCCCAAATTACGTGGGATACTAAAATATATATACATTAAAAAATCATTATTTAGGAGATAGTGCTAATTCAGCCTCTATTGTGGTTATTCAGGAGGCCCAAGTTGAAGATAAAATTTTGGGCTAGATTCTACGACCCAGAAATCATCCTACCAATCTAATAATATCTAGGAATCCACAACTCCATATGGGCCCAAATTTTATATGCGGTTAGGAGAAATCCGGGGATCCATTTTATTATTCTATGTCCCACTCTAATTTTTCCATATAGAGGGTCTTCCAATCACATCTGTTCAGTAGTTTCAAGCTGGCTTCCACCTTGGGTCAAGAGTGAAGAAGTCCAAGTTCCACAAGATTTCCACCACCCTAGGCCTACCATAATCAAGTGGGATGCTTTTTTACTATTGGAGGATCAACCTAAGGCTCCCAAAATTCCTATTTAAGGTAGTGTTGATGGAGTAGTTTTTCATATTTGGTGCTTGGTTTCATTGTAGTGTTATACTGCCGCTTTGTATTTCTAACGCATTTCTTTCTCATGTAAGTTTTTTTAATTCACCTTAGTTTCTTAATAAATGTTCTTCCTTTACTCTTATTCTATTATTCAAAATATCATGTTGATACCATTGGTTCAAGGTGTGAATTTTTTCACACCATACTTTGTGATATTTATCACACAACGGTGGAGTGATCGATTTTTGTTGTCGTTTTTACTTCTTCAATTCCACCTTTGTAAGTCTACTTCCCGCTTCCGTTGAAGACATGTCATCAATGGAGGGATAAATATTTTATGGTTTGATCCATAGGATTAGAAATTTGCTGGATTGGATGTTATTTCTCACTCCATTAATGTATAATCACTTCTTTTAAATGAGATTTTTATTTGATGATTTTAAAACCTCTTCATCCTTATTGAATTTAAGGTCACACATTTCAAGTGCTAATACGAAACTTTACCTTGAAGTTCTGAAAACTTTGATCCTTGATGTGTATAGGTGATTAGTATTAGGGTGTGTAGTCATTAAACTAGTAAGTGATGATTTTTGTTGATCTTATTAAATGATCCCATCTCAAATATAAGAAATTTAAATCATTAAAAAAGGAATTCATCCTATCCACCCCGAGCGATAACCTTGGATAAAATCATTACCTTAATTTGAATTAACTTAAATGTATTAGTGATCCTTTAAATACATCCTAAATCAACCCATGTTGGCCATTTCATAGCCAAAAACAATCCATAGAATGTACGTGTCTGTAGGTACTTCTTAGGTCTCTGAGGATTCGACAACCCAAGCTAGACTACAAGGACCATCCTACCTTCTTATTTTGCGTAACTTTGAGCGTGAATCAAATTTTGGACTTGTTTCCAGGGACCCAATTAATTCATCTCAGCACTCATTCTATTTTACCCCATTTTTTCTATTGTCACCCAAGATATCCCATCTTGTCCCTTTCTCGTTTTTTTCTTTTGTCACATGTCCGCCTACACTCGTGATCAATCAAAACGTCTAGTTAGGGTGGTTAGTCCTGGGGTTGGGGAGTCATGTACACCAAGGTAAATATTTCCATTATATTATAATCTTTCTAATACTCCAAATCCAAAAAATTTATCCTATTTAAATTGAAGGTATTCAAAGAAACCAACTCATAAACCAGGGTGGAATCCAAAATGGGAATCCAAACGAGTCAGCCCTAAACTTGGAGAATGCGGTCGATCAAACCATGAATGACTACCTCACACCTTCCTGGACTAATTCCCCCTCACGCATTAGAGAAAATTACCTAGTATATTCCAACTACATCTTTAAACCCCATGTCCTAAACCACCTTCCCACATTCCATGGAATGGAGTCCGAGATGCCCTACCTTCACATTAAGGAGTTCGATGACATTGTAGAAACCATGTGTCCCCCACATCAACTAGAATCAGCTAAGATGAGTCTATTTCCTTTTTATTTAAAGGATCAAGCTAAAAATTTGATAAAAAATTTGAGACCATCATCCATAAACTCTTGGGACCAACTACAAAGATAATTCTACAAAAAATATTTTCCCCACCACAAAACAATTTCACTTAAAAAGGGCATCCAAAAATTTTTTGAAAAAGAGGTATAGTCATTATATTAAACATGGGAGAGGTTCAAAGAAACTCTTAACATGGTTCCACACCATGGTTTTTCTATTCCTGAACAAGTGATAATTTTCTCAGAAGGGTTGGGTCCTGGGAACAAACAATTCATTGACATGATGTGTAATGGAACCTTTAGAAACAAAGCCCCAAATGATGCTTACGGGTATCTAGAAAGCCTTGCTAAACAAAACCAAACATGGGGAACTTCACCTTATTTTTAAAAGCCACAAATAACTATTGTAATTCATACACTTATAGAAGAGGAAATACTTAGGTCTAAACTCACAGCACTCTCTTGGAAGGTTGAATAGATAGACCTTAGGAAACTCCATGAAATCCAAAATGCTGACCTAGTTTGCACAATTTGTGAAAAACATGACCATAAGACAGACAAATTCCCAAACATTCCATAAATCAATGATGTTATTTTAGGAGGACCCCCAACAGTAGTAAATTCTTTGAACTTTTAAAAGCCTCAATACCAAAACAACTTCAGCCCAAGGTATAATGACCACCCAGGTTTCCGCTGGAAAGATAGCCAATAACCTAGCCAACCATAAGGAAAAAATCCTTACCCCCATCAGTGTAACACCCCAGGTAAATAAAGAATAAAGAATTTTCATTTTTATTAATATTTATGAATTAAATATTAATTTTACTTTAAAGTGGTTTCTATGTTTGATAACGTACCCGATACGCAACAAAGAGTTTCTTTGAAATCTTACGTTGCACACTAGTAATAAAATAATATTATTTTAAATGGTAGTTAACACATAGCCATTGTATTGGCGGGAATGGATAGAAATAACTAAAATAGGATTATATATGTTTTTTAAATGTTTTTACTTTTATCTAATAAAAGATAAAGGCTTAAAATATGGAAAGAATTCAATTTTAGGTGTATATGCCCTAGTTTTCACTAAAGGCTCACTTATCACCTTTTGATGGTGAACCGTCATTAAATATAGTTTTGTTCACTATTATACATTCTATTGGACTAAATAAAACTCTTCTTTTATAATCGGGACATCAAAATTTACTTTGTGTAAATTTTTGGTATTTTTCCGATAAAGTTCATTTTTTAATGAATAGTGTAAAATGTTGTATTTTAATTCAAAACCTCTTTTTAATCTAATTTATTTATATGATTAGATTATAGTTTGAATTGGTTTCAAAGTGAAATTAGAATATATTTTTACCATTAAATCCAATAGTGGGTATTGGAATTAATTTCACTTTGAAATCGGACTTAAACTAGTGTCAATCTTTTGATACTTATTATTTCAAAAAAACACGCTATTTGCTCTGACAGCGGGAATTAATTATTAAATTAATTAATGAAACTTATATGTTTTGAATTTTGTAAAATGGAATTCATTTTTGAATTCAGAATATCAAATATAGCTTAGGGTGAAGTTTTGGTATTTTTCTGAAAAACATCAATTTTTGATGAATAGTGAAACCACTAAGTGGTACTTAAAAAACTGATTTTTCGTTTAAATGAAATTTTACCACCTCTGTGTTTTGAATTTCAAAAATCCAACATACATGGTTGTCATTAATAAGTAAAATGTGGTTCAATGGTATTAAAATAAATTTTGGTGAATAGTAACTTATTAAGTTTTTAATCGCGATTAGAGGTAATTAGTGTAATTTAAGGTAAAAATAATGTTGTAATAATATGAAATTAACTTGAAACATGTCCTAACCTTTTTGGATGTGTCATGTCCAACCACAAAAATCCATGGGTCAACTTGGGGACCCCATGAAGCCACTTTGGTTGGAAAATGACATTAATAACTTTTTATTTAAAGTTAAAATAAAAATGTCACAAACATGAGTTGTTTTACTAAAACAATTTTTACATGGGGTTATACAAATCATATTTTTGACTATAAATATTAATTGGAAATTTAAAAATATTTCCTACATTATGATATTTTTTTATAATTTTTAGACATTAAATAAATTAAATTATTTATGACATCATGATGATGCAACAATTACCTCATTAATAAAAGATTTAAATAAAATGAAATGATAATGTAAAATCTATGACCTAGACATGTCCAAAACCTATTGGATGGGTGGATTTCGAACCCTTATCACCTCATCCTCGAAACACATCAATGTGGGACCATTAAAATCCGAAACTCATTTTAAAATAAAGTAACATTTCCTTACTTTCCAAGAGTGCCCCTCCTCTCCTCTTATAAAAGGCCCCCACCTCTACCACCTTACCCACACTTCCAAAGCCTTTAGCTCGGAAAAAACCTGCCCATTTTGTCTCTCCACATCCCTCTCTTACTCCTTGAAGCCTCACTTTGGGTAGAAGTCTTCCCAAGGAATTTTTTGAGCTCAAATCTAAGAGAGTTACCCGATTTTAAGGTTATGTCTTCACTTGTGTTCTTTTGTTTTATTTTGATTCTCCAACCCCCTAAACTCTTTTTATTCATTTCTTTTGTAACAACTCCAGTATCTTCAATATACTAGGATGTTGTTATAAGAATAATTCGAGCTACACTTACACACATCTACATCTAATGGTTAAAGAACATACTATTTCTGTTGTTGGCGAATTTCTGCCTCACGAAACGATGATTGTTCAATATTATTCTAACACCTTCAAATATGGCCATTAAGATGTCACTATATTTATATATGATATATGATATGTTTATGTTTTCCTTAATCTTATGTAATTTTCATTTATGTCATACCTTTTTGGCTTCCATTATGGGTATACGCGATATCTTCATTTTAGGAAGTGCGGACTACCGCCCCCTCAATGTGATGTGATTCGTTAATGCCATACGTGGGATATATAAAGGATGGATTTAATGATATTATATATGATATTATACTGGAATTATAATATACCTCTATATCATTATTATTTCTTTCCATTACTGTATGATATAGCAATGAATGTAGCGTTCATGCGTACGTACGACTTACCGTCTCCATGAACAGTGCATTTCATTTCTTATCCCCAAATGTGATGTACTATTATAAGTACATATATATAATGGATATATATGATGGATGTTACATCAAAATGATTAATATAATTCTGGAATTAAAATATACATAACTCTCATTTAGTTTTAATTCCATTAATATGACATAGAAATGATAGTAGCGTTCATGCATACGTACGGCTTACCGTCTCCATGAACGGTGCATTTCATTTCTTACCTATAAATGATTATGTGATATTATAAATACATGTATATGCTAGATATATATGATATATATGATATCTAAATCAGGAATGTCATTATGGAAATAATGAACCTTTGACCACACGAACAACATGTAATTGTAAGAAGTCCACTTTCGACTTAAGAACCAAATATCGACAAAACAAACATTATTAACTTAAATGATTACATAATGTATATAAAATGGTAATAAGTGATATAAAAGTAATAATTAACTTGAAAAAGGTTCTTAAGAAAGTATAAATTAACTCAAGTTTATTATTCAGGACGTTAAAGAACGATCGAGTCAAGTCGGACCCGAGGTAAGGGACTTCGTCTCAATCTCCTTTCATTGAAGAATATTTAGTTTTATACACAAATTTATTTTATATGGTGTATAAACCCCTTTGAATTTTACTTTTATACAAAAGGAATCTTTTTCTACGAAGCGTTTTACAAAACGACAAAAAGGAATGTTTCTTTTAACGTATGCGATGACAACGACCTTTTCCGCCGCCGTGAGTATTATTTGGTCTTTGGCTTCCACAACAAGCCGTAATGTTTTTAAAACAAAATAAATACCATATAATCTTTTATGTATTTTGGTATTGAAAATGGTTTTTATAATGGATTTGTTATGTCAATATATTTATGTGATATATTGTGATCAAAGTGTGGAAATGTTTTCTTTCCATTATATTTGTTTTATGTCTTATGATTTTTATAATGGTACATGGACATTTGACGGGTGGTTACGTGATAAACCATATGACGGGTGGTGCCGTGAATACCAGGATGGGTGGTTACGTTATAACCTCCAATGCATTGGGTGTGGAAGTCAGCCGTATGGATATTCCATTAAGTATGTATGGAAGTTGGCCGTATGGCTATTCCATTAAGTGATATGTGTGGAAGTCGACCGTATGGTTATTCCACTTAAGTATGTTTATGTCCCAAGTTACCTTTATATGTTATGTGTTCTTTATATGGGTTTTATGGTAATCCTTTGGTTACAAAAGGGTAAGTAATGATATTTTATTCAGTGAAGAGTTTTTACTACTTCATGAAGGTGAAGGTATTACTTTGATAAAGTATACATGGTTTACTTGTTGTTTTGATAAACTAACAGTTTTCATTCTTTGTGTATCCCTTACTGAGCTTTTTATGCTCACCCCAAGTTTTTTTTGAAATGTTTTTCA
This sequence comes from Viscum album, assembly GCA_963277665.1. Classification (NCBI taxonomy): domain Eukaryota; kingdom Viridiplantae; phylum Streptophyta; class Magnoliopsida; order Santalales; family Viscaceae; genus Viscum; species Viscum album. The sequence goes on along the minus strand of OY728159.1, from coordinate 1,138,063,557 downwards.
CAGGACTTAATGTGGAATAGGGTCAAGGATGGGATATAGGGAAAGTCATGCTATATAAAACATGGAACTAGTCATGTTTCTTTTTAAGAGTTTTTTTTATTCTATGGAAACTTGGTAGAAGTGTATACTTTGTAAATATTTTGAGATGTAATAGTTATGTTCTAATTATCTAAAACTCTAAACCTGAAAAGATCCTCAATGTGAATTATTCATTTAATTCAATATTAAGTAAGGTTTAAGGCCGGGGCCTTATAGTTGGTATCAAAGGTCAGTTTAGAAAACTTTAGGAGTTAGAAAAGTGTAAAATTATAAGTTAATTTATTGTACGATTAAAATGATATAGCATTTAAAGATTACCATGTTGCTTCGCCTAAGATATTTCTGTGTTCAGAATGGTTTTCCGTAGAGGAAACAAAGAAGCTATTTTAGGACGACATCAGGAGGAAGACAACCTTCCAAATCAGCAACCTGAGATGGTCGGAATCGGAACTGAACAGTTTGTTGCAGTGATGGCACAGTTGACTCAGGCTATAAATGGTGGTGGTATACATGCACGAGATCAGCCAGATCAACCACAGAGGAACATGTCAGTGGTGGAACATTTCATGAGGCAACATCCCCCATCATTCAGAGGATCATCTGACCCTGTGCAAGCTGAAGGGTGGATTAAAGCACTAGAGAAGATTTTTGATGTCCTGGGGTGTTCAGAACATCAAAAGGCAAGTCTTGCTGTTTACCGTTTTGAAGGTGAAGCTGATCAGTGGTGGTCGATGGTGAAAAATATCAGGGATAGTGATGAGATTGATGATCTTCACTGGGACGAATTCAAAGGTATGCTTCTTGAGAAATATTTTCCTAAGGTGGTTCGTCTTAGGATGGAAAAATAGTTCTTGGAATTGAGGTAGGAGAATGACTCAGTGGCTACTTATGAAGCAAAGTTCACTTGATTGGAAAGGTATGCTCCAAAATTCATACGAGATCTTGATAGTAAAATAAACCATTTTTACAGAGGGTTAAAGCCAAAGTATCGAAGGGCTTTAGCTTCTCGTGAGTTCAAAAGTTATGAAAAGCTTGTTCGATGTGCGGAGAAGGTGGAAATGGAGTTTGCCGATGATCAGGTGTTTTATGACAAACAACATAATAAGAGGTCTAGTTGGCAGGAAAAGGGGAAGAATTCATCAAAGAAGCAAGGAGGTAAGAAAACCAAATATCAATCCTATGAGAAGTGTGGTAAAATGCATCCTGGAGAATGTTTATCCAAGTCTGGTAAGTGCTTTCGGTGTGGTAAGTATGGTCATATTGCTCATAACTGTAAGGAAGATGATCAAGCCGGCAATGAAAAGCCAGCGGTAAGATGTTTTAAGTGTAATGAAATGGGTCATTATGCAAATGAGTGTCTAACGAAGAACTCAACTGGGGAAAAGTAGCCAGACTACAAGCAGAAAGGGGTGGTGAAATCCTTTACAACAACTTCAGCAGATGTTGGGCCATCGAATGAAGTAGTATCAGGTATACTGTTTGTTTGTTCAGATTATGACAATGTGTTGTTTGATTCAGGGTCTACACATTCTTTCATTTCTGAGAAGTTTTCTAGTAAATTAGAAATTCCATATCAAGATATGAACCCTGAACTTATGGTAAAAACACCCGGAGGGAACGTTGAGACAAAAAGGAATTATAAGAACCTTCCTATCCTTGTGTGTGGAAAGAATCTACCAGAAAACCTTATTGTTTTGCCTCTAGTAGAGTTTTATGTTATTTTGGGCATGGACTGGATTTCTGTTTATCATGATAAGATTAAATGCAGAGCTAAAATGGTTTCTTTTCAGAAAGATTTTCAGTTTTTGTACAAGAATGAACCCTTGATTTTGATAACATATCAGGAAGTTGAGAAACTAGTAAAAGATGGAAATGAATTTTACCTTGCACATATTGTTGAAAATAAAGGAACTGTTCAGATTAATGATGTGCCAGTGGTAAATGAGTATCTTGATGTTTTTCCTGATGATTTTCCTGGTATTATTCATGATCGGGAAGTTGAATTTACTGTTGACTTAGTTCCTGATTCTAAGCTAATTTCAAAACCCCCTTATCGAATGGCTCTAGTTGAACTTTTAGAGTTAAAGAAGCAATTGCAGGAGTTATTAGATAAAGGTTTCATTCGACCTAGCACATCACCATGGGGTGCTCCTATCTTGTTTGTTAAAAATAAATATGGCTCAATGAGACTTTTCATTGATTATAGATCCTTGAATAATATTACTGTTAAGAACAAGTATCCTTTTCCTCATATCGATGATTTGTTTGATCAGCTCCAGGGAGCTCAGTATTTTTCGAAGATTGACTTGAGGTCGGGGTACCATCAATTGAAAGTAAAAGAATCATATGTTCCGAAGACTGTGTTCCGTACTAGATATGGCCATTATGAATTTGTAGTTATGCCTTTTGGGTTAACCAATGCACCTGCTGTATTCATGGACCTTATGAATATAATTTTCCATGAGTTCTTGGATAAGTTTGTGGTTGTTTTCATCGATGATATTTTGGTGTTTTCTAAAAGTAAAGAGGAGCATGAAAGTCATTTAAGGGTTATCTTGCAAACCTTAAAAGAAAAGAAACTATATGGGAAATTCAGAAAGTGTGAGTTTTGGTTACAACAAATTTCTTTCCTGGGTCACATTGTTTCAAAAGATGGCATAACTGTTGATCCTGCTAAAAAAAATTTGTTGAAGAATGGCCAAGACCCACAAATGTAACCGAGATCTGTAGTTTTCTTGGTTTGGAAGGTTACTACCGAAGGTTTATTGAAAATTTTTCACGGTTATCTAGTCCAATGACTAAGCTAACTCGGAAGGGTGATAAGTTCATCTAGACAAAAGAGTGTGGTGATTGTTTTCAGGAGTTGAAAAGAAGATTGGTGAATGCTCCAGTTTTGGCACTTCCTTCCAGGAATGGTGAGTTTTTTATATACAGTGATGTTTTGTTGAAGGGACTTGGCTGTGTCCTTATGCAGAATGATCAGGTAATTGCATATGCTTCACGTCAGTTGAAAACTCATGAGGTAAATTACCCTACACATGATTTGGAATTAGCTGCTGTTGTTTTTGCTTTAAAAATTTGGAGGCATCATTTGTATGGAGTAAAGTGTGAAATATATACTGATCACAAAAGTTTAAAGTATATATTCACTCAGAAATAATTGAACATGAGACAAAGGAGATGGATGGAATTAATCAAGGATTATGAATGTACAATTCATTACCATCCGGGAAAAGCAAATAAAGTGGCTAATTCTTTGAGTCGAAAAAGTAATGCTTTATTAGAAATGTTTCATTTGGAACGTGATCCTTTGGTTAAGGATTTGATGAACTTTGGCATAGAAGTTGTTGGTGTAGGATGTTCTTCTGTTTTGTTTCAGGTATCAGTGAAATCTTCTCTATCAGACAGAATCAAGCAAGCACATAAGCAAGGCAGTGAGTTGCAGAAAAACGTAGAGCTGGTTTAGAAAGCTAAGTTGCCTGCATTCAACATTGATAATGATTGAGTTTTGAGATTTGGGAAGAGATTGTGTGTACCTTGTGATTCACAGTTGAAGAATGAGTTGTTATGTGAGGCTCATAGTTCCCCGTTTTCAGTTCATCCTGGCAGTACTAATATGTACAGGGATCTGCGGGAGTATTTCTGGTGGGATGGAATGAAAAGAGATATTGCTGATTTTACTATGAAGTGTTTGACTTGTCAGCAGGTTAAAGCAGAGCAGAAGTTACCGAAAGGGATGCTTCAGCCTTTACCAGTGCCCGAGTGGAAATGGGAAAATATATCCATGGACTTTGTTGTGGGAATGCCGAAGACCCCTCTAGGTAATAATGTAATCTGGGTTCTTATTGATTGATTGACTAAATCTGCTCATTTCCTTGCTATACGAGATACTTTTTCCCTAGATCAACTTTCCCGTTTGTATCTTAAAGAGATAGTTAGGTTACATGGAGTTCCCCTCTCCATTGTATCTGACCGTGATCCCAGGTTCACTTCTAACTTTTGGAAAGGCCTTCTGAAGTCGTTGGGTACTGAATTAAATTTTAGTACAACTTTTCATCCTCAATTAGATGGGCAGTCAGAACGAAAAATTCAGACATTGGAGGATATGCTACGTTCTTTCTCTATGGATTATCAGGGAAGTTGGGACCAACATCTTTCTTTGGTTTAGTTTTCTTATAATAACAGTTTTCATTCTAGTATACAGATGGCACCATTTGAGGCATTATATGAGAAGCGGTGTTGAACTCCAGCTTTCTGGGATGAAGCGGGTGAAAGGAAGTTGATGGGACCAGAATTGGTAGAAGAGATGGCAGAAAAAGTTCAGTTGATTCATAAACACATGAGAACAGCTCAGAGTAGGCAGAAGAGTTATGCGGATAACCGGAGGAAGGATCTATCTTTCGAGGTAGGTGATCATGTTTTTCTCAAGGTTTCTCCATGGAAAAGTGTGATGAGATTTGGTAAGAAAGGAAAGCTGAGTCCAAGGTTCATTGGACCATATGAAATTCTGGAGAAAGTTGGATCAGTTGCTTACCGAGTGGCTTTACCTCCGAGTTTATCTCAGGTACACAATGTTTTTCATGTTTCGATGTTGAGGAATTATATGCCATATCCATATCATGTTTTGAGTCCAGAGGTAGTTCAGTTGGAGGAGAACCTATCTTATGAAGAACAACCAGTCCAGATTCTTGACCGAAGAGAGCAAGTGTTGCGAAATAAGGTAATTTACCAGGTAAAGGTTTTGTGGAAAAACCATATAGTTGAAGAGGCAACGTGGGAATCTAAAAATGCTATGAGGGATAAATATCCCCACTTATTTTGATAAGTGAATAAAATTGCGAGGATGCAATTCCCAAAAGGGGGGAAGGATGTAACACCCCAGGTAGATAAAGAATAAAGAATTTTCATTTTTATTAATATTTACGAATTAAATATTAATTTTACTTTAAAGGGGTTGCTATGTTCGATAGCGTACCCGATACGCAACAAAGAGTTTCTTTGAAATCTTACGTTGAACACTAGTAATAAAATAATATTATTTTAAATGGTAGTTAACACATAGCTGTTGTATTGGTGAGAATGGATAGAAATAACTAAAATATGATTATATATGTTTTTTAAATGTTTTTACTTTTATCTAATAAAAGATAAAGGCTTAAAATACAGAAAGAATTCAATTTTAGGTGTATATGCCCTAGTTTTCACTAAAGGTTCACTTATCACCTTTTGATGGAAAACCGTCATTAAATATAGTTTTGTTCACTCTTATAAATTATATTGGACCAAATAAAACTCTTCTTTATAATCGGGACATCAAAATTTACTTTGTGTAAATTTTTGGTATTTTTCCGATAAAGTTCATTTTTAATGAATAGTGTAAAATGTTGTATTTTAATTCAAAACCTCATTTTAATATAATTTATTTATATGATTAGATTATATTTTTAATTGGTTTTAAAGTAAAATTAGAATATATTTTTACCATTAAATCCAATATTGGGCATTGGAATTAATTTCACTTTGAAATCGGACTTAAACTAGTGTCAATCTTTTGATACTTATTGTTTCATAAAAACACGCTATTTGCTCTGACAGTGGGAATTAATTATTAAATTAATTAATGCAACTTATAAGTTTTGAATTTTTTAAAATGGGATTCATTTTTGAATTCTGAATATCAAACATATCTTAGGGTGAAGTTTTGGTATTTTTCTGAAAAACTTCAATTTTTGATGAATAGTGAAACCACTAAGTGGTACTTAAAAAACTGATTTTTCGTATAAATAAAAATTTACCACCTTTGTGTTTTGAATTTCAAAAATCCAACATACATGGTTGTCATTAAGAAGTAAAATGTGGTTCAATGTGATTAAAATAATTTTTGGTGAATAGTAACTTATTAAGTTTTTAATCGCGATTAGAGGTAATTAGTGTAATTTAAGGAAAACATAATGTTGTAATAATATGAAATGAACTTGAAACATGTCCTAACCTCATTGGATGTGTCATGTCCGACCAAGACAATCCATGGGTCAACTTGGGGACCCCATGAAGCCACTTTGGTTGGAAAATGACATTAATAACTTTTTATTTAAAGTTAAAATAAAAATGTCACAAACATGAGTTGTTTTACTAAAACAATTATTACATGGGGTTATACAAATCGGATTTTTGACTATAAATATTAATTGGAAATTTAAAAAGATTTCATACATCATGATATTTTTTTTATAATTTTTAGACATTAAATAAATTAAATTATTTATGACATCATGATGATGCAGCGATTACCTCATTAATAAAGGATTTAAATAAAATGAAATGATAATGTAAAATCTATGACCTACACATGTCCAAAACCTATTGGATGGGTGGATTTCTAACCCTTATCACCTTATCCTCGAAACACATCAATTTGTGATTATTAAAATCCGAAACTCATTTTAAAATAAAGTAACATTTCCTTACTTTCCAAGAGTGCCCCTCCTCTCCTCTTATAAAAGGCCCTCACCTCTACCACATTACCCACACTTCCAAATCCTTTATCTCCGAAAAAACCTACCCATTTTGTCTCTCCACATCCCTCTCTTACTCCTTGAATCCTCACTTTGGGTATAAGTCTTCCCAAGGAAGCCTTTGAGCTCAAATCTAAGAGAGTTACCCGATTTTAAGGTGATGTCTTCACTTGTGTTCTTTTGTTTTATTTTGCTTCTCCAACCCCCTAAACTCTTTTTATTCATTTATTTTGTAACAACTACAGTATATTCAATATACTAGGATGTTTTTATAAGAATAATTTGAGCTACACTTACACACATCTACATATAATGGTTAAAGAACATACTGTTTCTGTGGTTGGTGAATTTCTGCCTCACGAAACGATGATTGTTCAATATTCTTCTAACACCTTCAAAGGTGGCCATTAAGATGTCATTATATTTATATATGATATATAATATGTTTATTTTTTGTTTAATCTTATGTATTTTTCATTTATGTCATACCTTTGTGGCTTCCATTATGGGTATACGCGATATCTTCATTTTAGGAAGTGCGGACTACCGCCCCCTCAATGTGATGTGATTCGTTAATGCCATACATGGGATGTATAAAGGATGTATTTAATGATATTATATATGATATTATACTGGAATTATAATATACCTCTATACCATTATTATTTCTTTCCATTAATGTATGAGATAGAAATGAAAGTAGCGTTCATGCGTACGTACGACTTTCCGTCTCCATGAACGGTGAATTTCATTTCTTATCCCCAAATGTAATGTACTATTATAAGTACATATATATTATGGATATATATGTTGGATTTTACATCTAAATGATTAATATAATTCTGGAATTAAAATATACATACCTCTCATTTATTTTTAATTCCATTAATATGACATAGAAATGATAGTAGCGTTCATGCGTGCGTACGGCTTACCGTCTCCATGAACGGTGCATTTCATTTCTTACCTCTAAATGATTATGTGATATTATAAATACATGTATATTCTAGATATATATGATATATATGATATCCAAATCAGGAATGTCATTATGGAAATAATGAACCTTTGACCACACAAACAACATGTAATTGTAAGAAGTCTACTTTCGACTTAAGAACCAAATATCGACAAAACAAACATTATTAACTTAAATGATTACATAATGTATATAACATGGTAATAAGTGATATAAAAGTAATAATGAACTTTAAAAAGGTTCTTAATAAAGTATAAATTAACTCAAGTTTATTATTCAGGAAGTTAAAGAACGATCGAGTCAAGTCAGACCCGAGGTAAGGGACTTCGTCTCAATATTCTTTCATTGAGGCATATTTCGTTTTATACACAAATTTCTTTTATACGGTGTATAAACCCCTTTGACTTTTACTTTTATACAAAAGGAATCTTTTTCTACAAAGTGTTTTAGAAAACAACAAAAAGGAATGTTTCTTTTAACGTACGCGGTGACAACGACCTTTTCCTCCGCCGCGAGTATTATTTGGTCTTTGGCTTCCACAACAAGCCGTAATATCTTTAAAATGAAATAAATACCATATACTCTTTTATGTATTTTGGTATTGAAAATGGTTTTTATAATATATTTTTTATGTCAATATATTTATGTGATATATTGTTATCAAAGTGTGGAAATTTTTTCTTTCCATTATATTTGTTTTATGTCTTATGATTTTTATAATGGTACTTGGACATTTGACGGGTGGTTACATGATAAACCATATGACGGGTGGTGCCGTGAATACCAGGACGGGTGGTTATTTTATAACCTCCAATGCATTGGGTATGGAAGTTGGCCGTATGGATATTCCATTATGTATGTATGGAAGTTGGCCGTATGACTATTCCATTAAGTGATATGTGTGGAAGTCGACCGTATGGTTATTCCACTTAAGTATGTTTATGTCCCAAGTTACCTTTATATGTTATGTGTTCTTTATATGGGTTTTATGGTAATCCTTTGGTTACAAAAGGGTAAGTAATGATATTTTATTCAGTGAAGAGTTTTTACTACTTCATGAAGGTGAAGGTATTACTTTGATAAAGTATACATGGTTTACTTGTTGTTTTGATAAACTAACAGTTTTCATTCTTTGTGTATCCCTTACTGATCTTTTTATACTCACCCCAAGTTTTTTTTGAAATGTTTTTCACAGGACTTAATGTGGAATAGGGTCAAGGATGGGATAAAGGTAAAGTAATGCTATATAAAACATGGAACTAGACATGTTTCTTTTTAAGAGTTTTTTTATTCTATGGAAACTTGGTAGAAGTGTCTACTTTGTAAATATTTTGAGATGTAATAGTTATGTTTTAATTCTCTAAAACTCTAAACCTGAAAATATCCTCAATGTGAATTATTCATTTAATTCAATATTAAGTAAGGTTTAAGGCCGGGGCCTTATAATCAGAACTACCAAACCCATAAACAGTTCCAAACCCAACCTATCCAATACCAACAGCCACTGGTCCATTTTCAACAAACCACCCCACCTCTAAAATATCCCCCTATGATAAACCAATCTTCTCCAGAACCAACCCAAACTATTCCAAAAATCCTACTAGAACAACTGTGAAAACAAATAGAAAGGATAAACTCAGAAGTCTCTTACCTTAAACAATAACTTCAAACCATCAAAACTGGAAAGGCACCCATGCCTACTAAGGCGATACCATCCTCAACTTCAAGGGGAGAGTCAAGTTGTACTCAAATAACTCATGAACAACTAAAGGTTGTGACTGTTTTAAGAAGTGGGAAATAAATTGAGAAACCTGAACAAATAAGTTAGAAACCATGTGAATCTTAAAATTCTAATGAAAATTCAAATGAACCACAAGATCAAACTGAGGAAACTGATAACAATATGAAAGAAAAAACTCTTCAACAAACAACACCACAACCTACACCATTTCCTCAACGCATGAGGGGGAAAACCAAGCCTGAATTGAGTGAAACATTGAGGGAAATATTCTCACAAGTCAAGTTGAACATTCCCCTTCTCGATGCAATCCAAATCATACCTTCCTACTCAATGTAACTTAAGGACTTGTTCACTTTTAAAAGAAATTTTTCACATAAAACCAAATCTTTTTGGATGATAATGTGAGTACCACTATTAAAGGGACCATTCCTCCTAAGTTGAAAGACCTGGGTTTCCCTCACATCAATATTGAACTAGGAGAGAGAAAAGTTGTCAAGGTATTGTGTGACCTAGGTGCTACTGTCAATCTCATCCCCTACGCTGTGTACTTCCAGTCAGGACTAGAAGAGCTCCAACCCACATCTGTCACACTTCAACTTGCTAATTGTAGCATTAGGGTTCCAAAGGGGATTTTAAAGTACATTCTCGTAAAGGTTGAAAACTTTATCTACCCTGCTTACTTCACTGTCCTTGACAACCATCCAAACTTAGGAAATAAGGAACAAACCCCAATTATCCTTGGTAATACCTTGCTTGCAACAATCTACTATGTTATCCGAGTCTGAAATAGGAACATGACCATCATCTTTAGGAACATGAGTCTATACATGAACATCTATAATGCAAGTTCACAAATAGGGGATGATGAGGACATTCATGAAGTAAAAATTATAGGAAGCATTGATAATGAATGCATAGAACATCAAGGAATATTTGATGGATGTTTAAGTCAGGATGAGATTGATTTCCTTCATTAATATAAAGGAAGTTTATCTCCTTGGATTGAATCATTTTCAAATTGCTCTTATGATGAAGTCTTAGGTCCAACAATCAGTGAAACCTTTCAGGAAACCACTTTCATGGAGACCACTCCAACTTCCTTCCCTAAATCTGATCAAGCCAATATAGTAGCTGAAACTCTTACATGTGGGGAATCAATACTATCTAAAACTCTAGGAAATAAAATTGATCTTGATCCAATGTCCCAATCCTATGTTGAAATTTTGAACCAACCTGATATTGAATTGAAGGAACTTCCCACTACACTCAAATATGCCTTCCTAGGGGACAATAAAACACATCCTATTGTCATTTCTTCTTCTCTTGAAGCCAATCATGAGAAGATGCTTCTAGATGTCCTTAGTAAACATAAGAAATCCATTGGTTGGACCCTGTTTGATATTCCTGGGATAATCCCACTTACCAGGACTCATAGAATTGTTCTGGAATCTAATTCAAATCCATGTCGTCAACCTCAATGGCGACTCAATCCTAATATCATGGAATTAGTGAGAAAAGAACTTCTGAAATTGTTAAAAGCTGGTATAATATATCCCATAGCTGAGAGTGAGTGGGTCAGCCCAATCCAAATGGTTCCCAAGAAGGAATAAATCACAGTGATAACCAATAAGGATGGAGAGATTCTTCCAACCAGGGTGAGTAATGGATGGAGGGTCTGCATTGACTATAGGAAGCTAAACTCATTCACCAAGAAGGACCATTTCACCTTACCATTCATTGACCAAGTCCTTGAGAGAGTGGCATGTCATGCATTATACTGTTTCTTAGATGGGTACTCAGGGTATAATAAAATTGTGGTCTCCCTATAGGATCAAGGGAAGACTACATTTACATGTCCATTTGGAACCTTTTCTTTCAAACGCATTCCCTTTGAGTTATGCAATGCCCTTGGAACCTTCCAGTAGTGCATGATGGGAATATTCTCAGACATGGTAGGGGATTTTCTTGAGGTCTTCATGGATGACTTCTCTATGTTTGGGGATACATTTTAGGTTTGTCTGAGGAATATGGAGAGAGTCTTGTCAATATGTGAAGAAAAGAATCTAGTCCTAAACTAGGAAAAAAGCCATTTCATGGTTAAAGAGGGACTAGTTCTAGACCATCTAGTCTCATGTAGGGGGATTGAAGTTTATAAAGCCAAAGTTGACATCATTCGTCACCTTCCATCACCCAAAACTGTCATGGAAGTGAGGTATTTCTTAAGACATGCTGGTTTCTATAGAATATTCATCAAGGACTTTAGTTCAATCTCTCGTCCCCTTTGTATTCTCTTAGTAAAGGATGCTCTATTTGTTTGGACAGAAAGCTGTGAAGGTTCATTATCAAACCTCAAATCCTATCTCACATCTCATCCCATTATGAAATCTCCATATTGGAAACTTTATTTAGAACTTATGTGTGATGACGGTGAATTTTTTGTAGGAGCCGTGTTAGGAAAACGTTGTGATAAAACTCCTCATGTCACTGATTATGAAAGAAAATCCCTAAATGATGCCCAAATCAACTACACCACTACTAAAAAGGAGTTACTTTATATTGTGTTTTCCTTAGAGAAGTTTAAGTCCTACCTCTTAGGATCCCCCATCACTGTGTTCACTGACCATTCTGCACTAAAATACCTCTTCCAAAAACAATATGCTAAGGCTAGACTGATTAGGTGGATCCTTATCTTACAAGAATTTGACCTCACAATTAAGTATAAAAAGGGTGTTGAAAATGTTGTAGCTGATCACTTCTCTAGGATGGAATTCAAAGACAAATAAAATCACCTTTCTGTGTCTGATTCATTTCCTAATGAACACCTATACTCTGTGAGTGACTGCCCTTGGTATGTCGACATAGCCAATTTCCTAGTTACAGGAGTCATTACAAAATTTTCAGGGACTCAAGCTCAAAGGAAATTCCTTTCTGATATTAGAAACTATGTGTTTGATGATCCATACCTCTATAAGTTCTTCCCTGACTAAGTCATTAGGATGTGTGTCCCAGAATCTGGACAAGAGTCCATCATTAAATTATGTCATAGTGAGGCATGTGGAGGTCACTTTTCCTCTAAGAAATCAACTTCTAAGATTCTTCAGTGAGGTCTCTTCTGGCCCACCCTCTCAAGGTACCCCTACAAATTTTTTCAAGGCTGTACTAAGTGTCAACAATTAGGGTCAATCACAAAAAGGAATCAAATTCCACTCACTCCCATCTTAGTGATTGAAATCTTTGACTGCTGGGGAATCGATTTCATGGGTCCCTTCCCAAACTCTAGGGGATAAATCTACATCCTGTTAGCTGTTTATTATGTATCAAAATGGGTTGAAGCCATTCCCACCAAGTCTAATGACCATCATGTTGTGATATGATTTCTGAAAGAGCACAAATTTTCTCGATTTGGAATTCCTAGGGCTATAATCAGTGATCGAGGAACACATTTCTACAACCGTCCATTCTCTTCACTCATGTCTAAGTATGGGATTTCTCATAAAGTTTCCACTACGTACCATCCTAAAACCAATGGTCAAGATGAGTTAGCAAATAGGAAGATTAAGAATATTCCTGAAAAAACTATCAATCCTTCTAGGAAAGATTGGTCCGAGAAACTCTTGGATGGTATTTGGGCCTATCGAAATGCATATAAAACCATTTTAGGAATATCCTCATATAGGTTGGTTTATGTTAAAGAATTCCATTTTCTAGTGGAGATTGAACCTAAGGCCTTTTGGGAAATTAAGAAAATGGATTATGACCTCTCATTGGTCAGAACAAAAAGGAAATTAGATCTCAATGAACTTGAGGAACTAAGGATGGAGGCTTATGAAAATTCAAGGATCAATAAAGCTAGAGTTCAAGCCTACCAATCCAGGAATATCAAAGTCAAACATATTGAACCGGTAAAATTCGTGCTCTTGTATAGTTCAAAACTTCATTTACACCCGCGAAATTTAAGGTCTAGATGGTCAGGTCCTTTCATAGTTCATCATGTGTACCCCCATGGGGCAGTTGAGATTCAAGATCCCACTAGTGGTCACATTTTCAAGGTCAATGGTCATAGGATAAAATTATTCATTGAATCATTCAATAAACATGAAATAGAGGTTGAGTTAACTAATCCAACCTATGAACCAGAAAAAAATTGATAGATTTAGGATCCATGTTGGGATAATGACATTAAAAAAAAGCGCTACATGGGAGGCAACCCATGGTTTTTATGTTTTCAATATTTTTGGAATCATTTTTTTAATTAATCATTTTGATATTTAAAAAAAATAGACTGTTGATATATTATTCTATTATGAGTATGGATGGGTATGAAAGGGGAGCACCATATTCATCCGTGTCACGTGGTGTGATCCTTGAGTAATACCTTACCCAGAAATTTAAAAAAAAGACAATATATCATCAATTCATTTTATTTTTATGAGTTTGTAGGTTAAAAAAAAAATATAATAAAAAAATATTAATAAATAAAAAAGGGGAACGTCGTAGGTTGTGGGGAAAACCCCGTCACAACCGGCGAAGCCATGGGGACTCGAACCCGAGACTGAAGGGAGACAGGCGCACCCGCTTACCACTGACCTACACCTTTTTGTGCTTCTTTATTCTATAATTTTATTATATATACTTATATTTTAATTTCTTTATTATATAAATAAATAAATATATATATATATATATAGTTTTGTTTTGTTTTGTTTTTTTTCTTTTTTCCTTTTTCTACTAGGGAACTCTGCCAGTGACATGAATATCAAAGGACTAAATCGGAGAAGCAAGAACTTCAACTTCAACCACCAGGTGACTTCATTCCATGCTCCTCATATTTCAATTTCATTTTTGAAATTCTCTTATCTGCCTCTACTTCATATAAATTTTCATTTCTTCAAACACTAGGGACAGTGTTATTTTAAGTTGGGGGGGAGTTGAAATATTTTTTTTAGCTTTTGTGATAAAAAATGATTTGAAAAAAATTGTGTAAATGGAAGGAAAAATTCCTTTAACTTAGAACATGGTAAAACACATTGCAGACTTTGAAATTGAATATGAAATAATTTAGTATTCCCCGATTCTTTTTTAATCATTGTATAATTTCATGGGAATAGATTTTAGAAAGTGTGGCTGTCCAATGTGATATTTCATCGTTTTTATTTTCATCCAAATAAAAAAAAGATCACAATGCACATCTTTTGGATAGTGGGGTATTAGTTTGAGTTCATGGGATCCTCCAAATAAATAGAATAGGTTTGGTGATCATTTTATTTTTAATATGAGTATTCAATAAAAAAATTAGAAAAACAATAAATTTGCGTGTAGAGTAATGAAAAGACTTAATACGTGGCTTTCAACACCTGGGGATCGTGACTCCGTAGTTGTCTGGACGAGAGTTAGTAATTTTATCTCTATTTTTGATAATTTGAATTTGTTTTTGACTGATTTAGCTCGAGATAATTCCCGAGTGTGTGGGCTTCACTTGGTTCCCTAAGTTATTTGAGCCTGGGAGTCATCGGCAAAGTCTCGCTATAGGGGTTGACTCTTTTGAGTGAAATTTCAATTAACATGTAAAAATTGAAAAAAAATACAATAATTTTTTTTGAATACTCATCTTAATATTGAAATGTGATTCCACCTAGTGATTCTGTCATTTCCCCCTTGAATAAAGATAAACCCCCCATGTCTATTGTGATACACAACACATCCTCATATTTAATTGATATTGGGTAAAATATGGCAATGAAGTTGAAAAAAGTATTGAGTTTGGGATTGAGATATTCTTATTAAACTATCTTGTATTAAAATATTTTGATGGGTTTCATGATTTTTTGGTATAAGGGTTTTTGGTGATCATTGTGTATTAAAATGTTTTTGGAAAAGGGAATTAGAATTTCATATTGTTGAGATATATTTTGCTCAGGACTAGAAAAAATCAAGTTGGGGGTGTTATTATCCACTAAAGGAGGATAATATTCATTGTTAATATATATAATATTCATATTCTTTATTATTCATAAACACCATTTTTAGCGCATTTTACACTTTGAACATCATTTCACATTATGATTGTAATTCCTTCTTAAAATGAACTATTATGCTGTACATATTTGAACATCATTTAAAGTACCCAATTATCTTGATTTTATTTTCATATTTAATTTTCAGGTTTATAATTATATTGGGAACAATTCATACTTATGAAGTTTTGGAATATTCACATTGGAAGATCAGCAAAATGGGATTTCATGCAAACAATTCTGGAGAAGTCAGATTGGACACTAGCCCACTGATGAGAATTTGGGGCCCAAAATATAGGCCCAATGAAGCCCAAATTTCATTGGATTCTAGAATAAGTTTATAGGAACAAATAATTATTTAGGATCCAGTGCTAATTCGGCCTCCATTGTGGTTATTCAGGCATCCCAAGTTGAAGATAAAATTCTGGGCCAGATTTTACGGCCTAGAAATCATCCTACCAATATAATCATATCTCCGAATCCACAACTCCAAATGAGAAAAATTCTTACAGGAGGTTAGGTGACATCCGGTGATACATTTTCTTCTTCTATGGACCACTATAATTATGCCATTTATAAGGTCTTACAAGCGTATCTGTTCGGTAGTTGAAAGCTGGTTTCTACCTTGGGTCAAGAGTGGAAAAGTCCAAGTTCCACAAGTTTTACACCACCCTAGGCATAACATAATCAAGTGGGATGCTTTTTACTATTGGAGTCTCGACCCAAGGCTCCCAAAATTCATATTTTAGGCAGTGTTGATGGAGTAGTTTTTCATATTTGGTGATTGGTTTCATTGTAGTGTTATGCTGCCTCTTTGTGTTTGTAATCGCATTTATTTCTCATGTGAGTTGTCTAATTCACCTTAGTTTCTTAATAAAAGTTCTTCATTTACTCTTATTCTATTATTATACATATCAAGCTGATACCATTGGTTCAAGGTGTGAATTTATTCACACCATACTTTGTGATATTTATCACACAACGGTAGAGTGATCGATTTTTTTATTGTTTTTACTTTTCCAATTCCACCTTTGTAAGTCTACTCCCCGCTTCCGTTGAAGACATGTAATCAATGGGGGGATTGATATTTTATGGGTTGATCCAAGGGTGTAGTAAGAGGATGGATTGGATGTTATTTCTCACTGCATTAATCTATAATCACTTCTTTTAAATGATATTTTTATTTGATGATTTTAAAAACTCTTCATCCTTATTGAATTTAAGGTCACACATTTCAAGTGCTAATATGTAAATTTACCTTGGAGTGCTCAAAAATTTGATCCTTCAAGTGTATAAGTGATTAGTATTAGGGTTTTTGGGCATTAAACCAGTAAGTGATGATTTTGTTTGATCTTCAAAAATGAACCCATCTCAAATATAAGAAATTGAAATCATTAAAAAAGGAATTCATCCTATCCACCCCGAGCAATAACCTAGGATCAACTCATTATCTTAATTTGAATTAACTTAAATATGTTAGTGATCCTTTAAAACCATATTAAATCAACCCAAGTTGTCCACTTCATAGCCAAAAACAATCCATAGAATTTACGTGTCTGTAGGTACTTCTTAGGGCTCTGAGGATTCGACAACCCAAGTTAGACTACAAGCACTGTCCTACCTTCTTCTTTTGGGTAAATTTGAGCATGAATCAGATCACCTGGACTGGTCAGTTCTATTTTAATCTCTGATGGATATTCTTTTCACACATCCCTCATGGTACTACTTCAATATCTATCACCTAAGAGTATTTATACTTGAATGGTTGTCCTTTCTAATTCACATGGAATTCCATATGACCTATGCTACTTGGTTCAGAGGGTAAACTAATAATGCTTTCAAATATTGGACTCTTGATAGTGGTGCCCTGACTTAACAAGTTCTGATGGACCTATTTAATGATTGTGTAGTGGAGTGTGTTATAGTTTAAAGACCAAGTGGTTTGATTTTTAAAATTTATTTTAAAAAGGGGTTTGAATTAAATTGTAATTTCATAGAAAATAAATGATTTGATAAATGGGGTTTGAAATGGTATTTCAAAACATGAAGGGGATTTTCTAAGGAATGTTTGAAAATATTTTATCCAAGGTCCTAGCATGGGTAAGATCACAAATGGTCCCTTTTAAAATGGTTTTAATGATGGATATTGAATTGGTTTAAAAGGAACTTCGAAAAGATTTATTGATATGGTTTTGGCCCATTTTACATCATGTGGGTGATGCTATATTTTATATGGATTTCATGCTGTTGTGATTCTTAGTTTTTCTTTTCTTATGTATAGTTTTTTATGAAGATTAATTTTGTGTGTGTATACATATGAGAAATATTTATCGGTATCAAAGTGATGGGTTGATCTAGGTGGATTTGACAGACCCCTTGGAGGGTTGATATGGGTGCATGAATATGTTTGATATATGGGACTAGGTCCCAAGGGACTAGCTCACTAGTGGCGAGCTAATATATATGTGACCATATACAAGCCCAATGTGTGTTGCACATGATATTCTAAGTGATGGAGCTAAAGGGGGTGAGGAATCCTAACGCCTGACCTTGCCTTGAGTATGAAGTCTTGGGTCTTGGTATTAGGACCTTAACTTTTATAGGCTTGGTTAAAGATAATGGACCTTTCCAGGGTGATCAAGCTTAGGTGGAGGACCCACTATGAGAGGCACATGTTATGGAATTATGTGAGGCATGGGTGATGGGCCTCCTTTGAGTGAGAAGTTATAGGTTATGGATTATATATATACGATCGTTACCTAATACTTGGGATAGTTACTATAAGTTTTAGATGATTCATAATATCATCCTTTGGGTATGAGATGAGATGTAAGATATGACATGACACCCTACCATACATATTTGGTTATGGTTTGAGAACTTGGTTAGATAACCACCCTAAATATTCAGGTATGGGTCAGTTTTGAAGTACACGGTGACTTATTTTTTTCATAGAGCTAAGGCAGGTATGGTTAGGTGTTGTGACAGCCTAGTTAACACATAATGATCTAAATTTTGTGAATGTATGTGAATTGTGTGTTATATTTTAATATTTGTGTGCTTTATATACATTATTACACCAATTTATAATTTTTTCATGCACATCCACTTGGTCACAACATCAATCTATATTGTAAAGGAATTGGGGATTCCTACTGGGTCATTGGACTCCCCCTACTTACATACACGACATGGGTTTCTATGTACATTGGTAAACCAACCTATTTTCTATCAGGAAATAGGTATTTCATGGAGTTGGATACATGGTCTGGGTCTGGAAGGTTACAAAGTCTAAGGACTTATCGGGATAGTATGTGAGTAGTACTAGCCAGTGTGCCACTATTTTAATTTTACGAGTGTTGATTTATTTTTGTTTTACCTTATTTTTATTATCTATTAAGTCTTGATTCATCATATAGACTGTTTACTAATTATTATTTTAGAATGAAGGGGCCTAATAAATCATGGTTTTATTTTCTATAGGTTTTTGAGATATTTATCATATGAACTGGTCATGATAATTTTCTAGTAGATTTGAGCACGATCCTTGGTATTTATTTTTGAGGGTATAATCTTCCCACAATTCTATTTGGCCCTCACCACTAGTTAGTAGCCTCTAGAATATGGGGAGGTGTTCATGAGGTCATGTAGTGAATCTCACTTGGGTTCCTTTGAAGAGATCTAGACTGGATCATTACAAAATGATATCATATCATGTTTTAGATGTGATATTTTTAGGTAGATTTTGATTTAGGTTATTGATACTTGAGAGGTATATCGATCACATGATTTGTGAACATGAAATCAATAGAAACCTAAGTTTATAGGGGATTTCTACTTTCTAGATTAGATACTCTATGATGAGTTGGATGTGTGGTTTTGATAGATAATCCTAATTTGAGATGGATGAGACTTGAGATGAGTCATAGGGGTTAGTTGAGAGTTGGCGCGTTGTTCATTAATAATGATAATGCCATGCTTAGGTCATGATCGACACACCTATGATCAATGTTGTTTTGCATGAAACCTCATTATAATCTATTATTTATTGAAGCAAATTATAATATAAATAATGTTTCCTCACATATATTATAAGGGGTAGTTATATTTGTAGCACCTTGAAATTTTAGAATGTATGTTCCTTTAAATTAAAACTAAGTTTGATAGTGTATACCATGAGCAACACTAATATTAAAGGAACCACAACATTATTATTTTAACATGACCACTATAACCTATACATTATATTAATGGGTATAAATAAGAGTAATCAAATTAAAAAATATATGTTGAAAAGTTTTCCTTAATATAATTTATTTTATAATTCCTAGGAACTAACCACTCAATTTTGAATGATAATAATTAAATCATACAAGGTTAAGAATAATAGAAGTTTAAAAGACTCATTTTTCTATAAAATATGGTTTTCATTTTATTTTTTATGTTTTATTTAAAAGATAAATTTATCTAATTTAAATTATTAAATATATTGAAAAATTATTTTTTATACATGTAAACAAATAAATAATAATTCATACAATGATTACCAATTTTTTGGAAATAAAGTTAAAATCATTTGATGGTAAAAGGAGATGTTTTCAGAGAACTTTTTTTAAGTGAAAATGTATTTTTATCTTAATAAATTAAATTAATCACTATTAATTAATTATTATGATGAAATTTATTAACTATATATTCAATAAAATAAATTAACAATAATCAAATGGTTTTTACTAGGCAAGAAATGAGAATAAATTCATTTTATTCTTTGAAAACATAGTTTTTTAAAATTGGTTTTCATGTATTTTGTATACAGATATTAGAATTATTTTATAATTCTTTTAGAAATTTTATTTAATAAAATGAGCTTAATTTATGTATTTATCATACAAAATTTTTCTTAAGGTGGATTTTTGGGTTTTTTCTGAAGTAGTTAATTTTTGGATGAATACTGGAAAATACCATTTCTACAAAATACCATAAATTTTATGAGATCATCATGATTTAATATATAGTTAAAAATTCATTAAAACAGTTTATTGACTAAATATGTGTTTAATGAGCAAAATAAATCATTTAAAAACATATATTTTGAATTTAAAAACCCATGCTTAAGTTTTTGGAACTTAAGTTATATTTTATTCTAATAAAAAAATATTTTTTCATATTTTAATTAATATTGTTGTTGAAAATAAATAATATGCACAATTTTAGTATAAAATCAATTTTATTCTTAAAAGAAACATTTTTCAAAAAACTATTTTCCACATATTTTATGTACTTATATTAAATGTAATTTCATCCAACTTTAGAAATTAAATATAATAAATTTGATTCCATATTTGGAATTATTATTTAAAAAGTTAGATATAAGGACCCTTTTATTTTTGGTCATATAAATAAATTATCTAGGTAAAAAGTTAAGTTATCTTGATAAAGGTTAAAATGAGTTAAAAGGTGTTAAAATAAGAGATAAGGGATAAAATATCTATAAAAATTATTTAAATGTGATTGGTTGATTGTATTTAGGCCCTAAATCATTTTATCTTATATATTGGGTTTCCTTGGTTCCACTTTCCTATGAAAATTATTTTATATTATTTTAAAGTTCTTAATAATTACAAGAGTGCCACTCCCAACACTTATAAAAGGGAACATCCTCTTTTCACTTATCCACACTCAATGAGCACTCTATACTAACCAATATATTCCCAAATATCTTAAACACTCTCATACCCATTCCCTAGAGACATTGGTCTCTCCATAAGACCAACCTATAAGGATTAAGGTGTAAGGAAAAAGAGGATTTCTAAATAAGAGGTATAACTCTTAACCGAGTTCTTTCACATTTATTTATTATTATACCTTATTTAATACTATCACAACCATGATGATATAATTAAATAAGTATATTAAATATAATAAGATTTTATTATTTTTATGGTATAAACCTTCTCCACCTCATTTTCCATCCTATGGGAAGTGAAAACATCGCTTGTGTGTATGTGTGGACTACAACCTCAACGAAGCATTTTATTTCATTTTCCATCCCAAAAACTCATGGATGGTTATAAATATACAATTAATTAATATATAATATATTTATGAAATTATTATTATTTTAAAAATATAATATATTATCTACCTTCTTACCTTTCCATCCATTGGAAAATTTTAATGTTTCTTGTACGTACGTATGTACTACCACCTTAAAAAAGAAATTTTATTCATTTTTCACTTCCAAATTAAATGGATAAAAATAATAATGAATTTAATGAATAAATATGATATTTATAATATTATTCTTATTGCTTTAGGGTAAAAATTTATCTACTTTATTTCATTTTAATCTATTATAATAATGAAAATATCGTTCATGCGTACGTATGAAATACCATCTCCATGAAAATATGTGATTCATTTTCCATGATTGAATTACATGAATTATTATAAAACTATATTTAATGTATAAAAATTATAATTATAAATTTTTTAATATTGTTGAGATAATTGAACCATGAACCCTTTGACCAAAGTCAACCCACTGATGTTATTTTGAGATTATGATTTGAGTGACCTCAATAAATTTAGTGTGAACTTAACCAATTTAATAACTAAATTAGACATGGTAATAAATGAAATAAAGAGATAATAGTAGAGGAATAAACATGAAAATTTTATTTAGTAAGTATAAAATTAATACAATTTTATTAAACAAGATAGTAAAGAATGTATGTGGTGAGTCGAGAGATTGTGTGGGAGATTTCTCGTATCAATTTCCATTATTTTATACTTATGCCATTTACATCAAATTATTTCCTTTATGTGGTGTATATACTTCAACATGGATATCTTTTATCATTTGTTTACTGAAATTAAATTTTTTTATAATCCATTTCAATTTCTATCCTTAAATTTACTTATGATTCAAAATTTATTAAAGTTGTAAGGATATTTTTAGCTGCTTTTTTATCATTGGGTTATATCACTTCTTCATTGAATATTTTACAAAATTATTATGTGTTTAAATAAATTTTATTGTTTTATTTTATATTTAAAAATTATTTATTCGTATTTAATTTTTTATACATAATCACTTCATTGATTAACTTTCACTTAAATGTTATGATTTTTTCAAGGGTTTCTCATCTCAAGCTTCCTCCTTTGAGACATGTTTTCATATTATAAAACTAATTACTTTTATATTGTGTATATAATTCCTATAAAAATATTATATCATGAATAAATCTTTTATAAATATATTTATAGTTCATTTTTAAGTACTCTCTTTCATGAGGTATTAATTCAAATGTTAGAAAAGTTTCAAGGGTTTTATTAATCTCAATTTCAATTTATTGAGACATGTTTCATGTTGACCACTATGTTTTCTTTTATAGCATTCACTTAATGAAAAATTAATGGAATTTTACATATCCATTTATAGATATCATGGGTTTTACAAAATCATATAATATTATTTCATTCAATAGATTTTAATTCAAGCATTACCAAAGTTTTAAGGGTTTCTCATCTCAAACTTATTTTATTGAGAAATGTTTTGATTGATGAAATTATATTAATTTATATAGTATATATACTTTCTAGTTAATATATAATAACTTTAATATACTTATAATCATGGTATTTTAATTTCCATATCATGTTCTTTCTTTCAACGAGTTTTTTGGTTTTAAAAGGTCATAAATAGTTTTCTTTAAAAATGTTGTTTTAAAGGTTTAGAATTATTTTACCAAAATATATATCCTCCATATCCATATTATTTAAAATGTTTCATGAATATTATTATTTATAATAAAATAAGTGATTAAATTAATTTAAAACTATATATGAATTTATTTTACTTTTTTAAAAAGGAATCTTCATAACGTTTTCTACAAGGGTCACTTTTGTCTCTCTTTACAATAAGTTTAAAAAGAACATTTTTAACGCTTACAAGATGAATATATTTTCCCTTAATAATTAACGTTATCCATTATAATGATTCCATTAAAATTTTAAAATGGTTTTCAAAATTAAATTATTCACCCTTGTTTTGTTTTGAATTTTTTAGTTTTTAAAGGTTATAAAAGGGTATTCCTTATTATTTTCAAATCGTTGTTTCTAAATAATTTTATAAAATATTTTTCCTCTATTTTAATATATTATAAATGATTCCAATTCTTGAATTGGGATATAATAAAATGATACAATCCAAACCTTTTCTATGGATGAATTTTAATGATGTTTTTAAATAAAATTATCATGAAACCCATTTCTTTTCCACTAGTTAATCATTTATATGGTAATGATGGTTGCTTTAATTGGTGTTATGATGAGAAGTGAAAGATTATATATGTTTTGTTTATTATAGAGTACTTTTAAATTATTGATGATGATGGGTTATCCCGATATATCTCATGATGATGGGTGATCACAATATAACTCTTTAATGTATTGAGTTATATCATGATCACCCATAATTTTCACGGATTCTCATGTTTTCTCAAGATTTCCTCCATGGATCTTCTAAACATACTATATGTTTTAAATGTTTTATTTTATAAAAGGTTCATTTCAAATGAGTTTATGAATTATTTATATTCTTAAATTTTTATTATGAAAAAGGTAATCATTTTCATGGGTTTTAATGTTTTTCAGTAAACTAATAAGTGTCCTTTATTTTTATATCACTTACTGAGTTTTTTACTCATCCCAATTTTTAAAGTGTTTTTCATAGGTCCTAAGGATGAATAGGAACTATTATGGAGTCTATATATTAATAAGTAAAATTATCCTTGAATTAAGAAAGCGTGTCATGAATGAAATATGATTATGAACTTTAGAATCTTAATTTTGTGAAAAAATGTACACTATGAAGAAATGATCCCTATGTCATGTAACATATATCCTAATTATCTATAAATATAAATATAAAATATCCTAGAAATGTAATAATGTTAAAATCTTATTCTAAATTATGAAATTATGGTCTATTTATGACATAGGGCATATATTTGTTATCATAGGAAGTGTTTAGATAACTTTATTGGTTATGATGATTCATTTGAGGTTTTTTAAAGAGTTTTAGATACCATCATGGGTGAATAGATGTATGGTTTATGATAAATTTAATGGAATGGATACCCCTTTTTAGGTTTTATGTGATGGAAGTTTAATATGATATATAATATTTTGGGAGACATTTTTTGGGTTTTATGAAGTATACATGATTGAGGTATATATGACCCTTATGATTATCATGTGGATTACTATGAATGATATTTGAGAATATTTTTATTATATTGGGGATATAAGTAATAAATAACCTTTAGGGTTAATACATTCATCAATGTTTAGGTAATTATAGTTAATTGAGATAAATGGTTATCATATTTTCACTAGAAGAAAATATGACTTATACCCATAGACATATAATAACAGATTTAAATAACTATTGGTATAGTTAAGAAATTTTCCCTATACCAATGGTTTTGGAGATACGTTAGTATAAATCCAAAAAAATTCCTAAACACCAAAGGTTTTGGAGAATCATTGGTAAAATGATAAAAATTTGGGTAACTATTCCAATGATTCTCCAAAACCATTGGCATAGGTACATAATTTTTTTATGAATTATATTTTCAAATAATATTAAATGCTAAAAAATTTAAATTTATTTTAAATAAATAAATAAATAAATAAATAAATATATATAATTAGGGTTATAATTTTTTTTGTAGTTGAGTGGTTAAGTCGTTGAAGAATAAGTGTGAGGTGATCGAATCAAAATATGAAAACTTTTTTTACATTACATATAACAAGGGTTTCCCAAAATTGTTGGTATATGTATTTCATATTCATAATCTATACCAATGATTTGGGGAAAAATGGTATATATCGCCTATACCAATTATTTTTGGAAAACCATTTGTATAGATCAACTATACCAATGGTTTTTTAAAAACCATAAGTATACGTTTATCTCGATGAAAAAACAACCAACAACTCTTCAAAACATTAGTATAGGATATACCAATAGTTTTTTGTGCCCTTACAAATCGATCCAAACCATTGGTACAACATTTTTTTATAGTTGTGTTTTGGGAACATTATATGATTCAGGTGAATAAAAAATTAAGGCTAGTTTGTGAATTTATTTTAGTAATAAGTATTGAGTAATATTTTAAAAGAATATACGATTTTATTATGTCTATTAGTGATTCTTTTTATTTATAGAAATGATTAGTATATTTTGGGAAATATATGATTAGGGAATAAGAATTTTTTATATGAACTTTAGGAGTGATTAATGTTGTTTATATATAAATATTAAGTTAGTCTTGAAACAATATATGATAAAATATTTCTAATATTTGGATTTCAATTTGTTCTAACATATTTTGATGAGTTTAAAGGTTAGTAATTTAAGTAATTTTTTAAATTTACCTTTGGGTGTTATTGTTTAGATTTTGGATATTTAGGTATTATTTCTTAATATAATGGTTTATTCATACTTGAGCGAACCATTTTGGTTTTGGATGATGGATAAAAATAAGAGGAATAAACTTTCATCGTTTTTAGGATATTATGATCCACTAAAATCAAATTTTAGTGCTTGAGGCATAAATAATTCATCATGGTTATTTATCTTTGGGAATTTGAGATTAAGCAGAGGTGAAAAAAAAACTCAAAACACAACTGAAGGATAAAATTGTGAAGATAAATTAAGTATATTTTCTCGTACTCTCTATTTCATTGGTAAAATAATTCATTTGAAAAAATGATGATAAATCTATTGAATTTTATGTGAAAAATATTTCTTATCTATCATGGCACACTTTTTAAAACTCTTTCACTAATAAAAGTATCATTATCGTGACTGTTTAGTTCAAGAAATATTTCAAAAATTATAAGTTTCCTAGTATAAACGTGGAAATTATAGTCATCCTCAAAAGAAAAATTAATTTATATTTTTTATGAATTGTGTATATTTATCTTCCACTCCATAGAATTGATTTTGAAAATGTTTTAAATCCTTTGTTTATAGGATAAGGGATAAAATTGCGAGGACACAACTTTTTAAGGTGTTAGAATATAAAATCCATATATTTTTTAATTCATATTCATTTAAATTAATACTCTGTTCTATAGAATGAACCACATGTAATACCGAGATTAAACGAACCACAAAATTATTATTTAATTATATCAGTTATAACCTAACCATTGGATTGACAAGTTTGAATAAGAGTAATAAAATTATGAAACATATATTAAAAAGTTTTCTATAATTGAAATTTATTGATTAATCTGTAGGAAATAAGTACTAAAATTTTAATGTTAAGAATTAAATCATATTAGGTTAAGAATAATTAAAGTTTAAAAGGGTTATTTTTTCTATAAAAAGGGGTTTCGTTATATTTTTTAAGTTTTAATTAAAAGATAAATTTTTCATATTTATATTATTAAATTTATCTTAAAATTATTTTTTATACATTCAAAAAAATTAACAATCATTCACATAATGATTATCAATTATTTATAAATAAAAGTAAAATCATTTTTTGGTAAAAATAAATATTTTTCCAAAAAACCGATTTTAAGTGTGCAATGTATATTTATCTTAATAAATTAAATTAATCACTATTAATTAATGATTTTAATGATTTTTTCTGAAGATATATTCAATAAAATAAATTAAAAATTATATAATGGTTTTTAATAGGGAAGGAATGTGAGTAAATTCATTATATTACTCAAATGTGCATTTTTTATAAAAATGGTTTTTACATGTTTTTTAAGTGAATATTAGAATTATTTTATAAAAATTTTAGTAATAATATTTTATAAAATTAACTTAATTTTTATATTCATGATATCAGATTTTTCTTATGGTGATTTTTTGATATTTTTTTTGAACTAGTTGATTTTTGGGATTTTTCTGAACAAGTTGACCTTCAGGTGAATAATGAAAAATAAGTTCTTACAAAATATCATAAGTTTTATAAAATAATATTTATTTAAAAATTAATATAACGTTTTTATTGACCAAATATGTGTTAAATTAGTAAAATAAATCATTTAAAAACATTATTTTGAATTTGGAAACCCACACTTGACTTTTTGGAACTTAAGTTATATTTTATTCCAATTTAAAACCATTTTTGGATATTTTAATTTAATAGTGTGTTTGGAAGATTACATTCTATTTTTTCATGATAAAAATGTCATATTAATTAATTAATTTTTAATTATAATTCAATAAAATTCAAGATAATCAATAATATGCTTAATTTTTGTGTAAAATCATTTAGATATTTAAAATGATCGTTTTTCTAAAAACCATTTTTTTGTGAGTTTTGCATACTTATATTAAAATTAATTTCTTAAACATTTATAAATTGAATATTATAAAATTTATTCAATATTTAGAATCATCATGTTATTTTTTTTATAATTCCAATTTTATTTTTGGTTATATAAATAAATTGTCTATGTAAAAAGTTAAGTTATCTCGATAAAGTTTAAAATGGGTCAAAGGGGGTTAAACTAAAATATGAAGATTAAAATTTCTCTAAAACTTATTTAAATGTGATATTTTGAGTTTATTTCTACCATAAATCATATTATCTTATAAATTGGGTTTTCCTAGTTCCACTTGAATATAAAAATGACTTTATATTATTTTAATTGTTTTAATATTTACAAGAGTGTCACTCCGCACAGTTATGAAAGAGAACCTCCTATCCTCAATTATAAATACACTATGAGAATTATAGAATGAAAATTCTATACCGAAATCCCTTAAAAACTCTCCCTCCCATGTATTAGATGTCATGGTATCTCTAAAACACTAACCTAAAAGGATTAAGGTGTAATCCAAATGGCTTTTCCAAAAAAGAGATATTTATCTTAACCAAGTTCTTTCATATTTATTTATTTTTATAACTACTTAAAACCTATCATAACCATTATGGTATAATAAAAAATGTTTATAAAATATAATTTTTTTTATTATGTATATGGTACAACCCATTTTCATCTATTTTCCATCCTATGGGAAATGAAAACATCACTCATATGTACATGTTTATTACTACCTTCACAAAGCGATGTGTTTCATTTTTCATCACTGAATCACATTAATGGTTATAATGATAGAATTAATTAATATATAATATATTTATGAAATTATTATTATTATTTAAATATAATATATTATCTAACTTCTTACCTTTCCATCCATAGTAAAATGATAACGTCACTTCTGCATATGTGTGGATTATCACCTCCACGAAGCGATGTGATTTCTTTTTCATTTAAACCTTACATTGTTGATCATAAGGATTAATTTAATGAATAAATATTATATTTTTATTATTATTATCATTTAGAGGCAAATATATATTTACTTCATTTCCTTTTCATTCATAAGAAAAATGGAAATTTATTTCATGCAAATTTATAGACTATTATCTCCATGAAATGATAAGCTTAATTTTTCATGACCAAATTACATGGATGGTTATAAAAATATATTTATTATATAAACATGATAAGAATAATTTTTTTAATATTATGGAGATAATGTAACCATGACCCATTTGACCCTAGTAAACAAAGCAAAGTTATTTTTAGATTATGAACCGAATAACCTCTAAACGCATGACATGAACTTAACTGATTTAGTAATTAAATGAGAAATGGTAATAAATAAAATAAAATAAATAATACTAAATTAATGAAAATCTTTTTTATTAATCACATATAAAATTAATTCAATTTTATTACTCATAAAATTAACCGATATACGCGGCGTGTTGGGAGATGAGGTAAAATATTTGTCATCTCAATTTACTTTCTTTGAGACTTATACCATTTTCACCACATTTTATCCTTTGTGTGATGTATATAATTCAATATGGATGTCTTTTATCAATCATTTAATAAAATTAAAGTGTAATAAAATCCATTTTAGGTACTCTCCTTTAATTTTGTTTTGATTCAAAAGTTAGTAAATTTATAAGTGTTTTTTAAACTCAATGTAATTTCACTGAGTTATATAAATTCTCCATTGACTATATTATGCCATAATTATATGTGTAATAAAATATTATTTTTTTATATTTTATTTACACTTGATTTATTTGGATTTTGTTTATACAAAATCACCATATTGATTAATTTTCACTTCATTGTTGTGATCTTTGTAAGGGTTTCTCATCTTGAACTTTCTTATTTGAGACATGTTTTCATATTATGCACGTAATTAATTTTATATGGTGTAAATGATGACTATATAAATTTTATATCATTAATAAATATTTTAAATTTATATTTAAAGTTACTTTTTCATCTCTATCTCTTTAATGATGTATTTATTCAAATGTTATAAAAGTTTCAAGGGGTTTCTTTGTTTCAATTTCAATTTCTTGAGACATGTTTCATGTTGAGCATGATGATTTATTTTAGATAGTTCATTTACTACCCCTTGAGTTTAATTTTAAAAATACCATCATGGAGATCATGGGTTTTATAAAACCATATTATTTTCCTTCATTACATGGTTTTTTGGTTCAAGAATTACCAAAGTTGTAAGGGTTTCTCATATTTAACTTATTTCTTTGAGACATATTTTGATTGATGTACCTAAATTAATTTATATGGTGTATATACTACATCTTTTACATATAATATCATAACTATCATTATACTCATGATATTCTAAGTTCCTTCTCAGTTTCTTTCTTTTAAAGGGTTTTTTAGTTTTAAAAGGTTACAAAGGGTATTCTTTAACAACATTGTTTTGATGGTTTTGAATTCTTTTACCAAAATATATTTCCTACATATATAGATTTTTTAAATTGTTTCAAGAATGTTATTATTTATACTCAAATAACTAATTTAATATATTTTAAAATATCTTTAACTTTATTTTTAAATTTTTTAAAATGAATTTTCTTAATGTTACCCATGCAAGTCACTTTTTACTCTTTTTACAATAGTTTGAAAAAAATGTTTTTAATGCTTACAGTGTTAATATATTTTACCATGATCATTATCATTATTCATTATAAATATTCCTCTAAAAGTTTACATGGTTTTATAAAATAAAATCCTTTATATATTATTTTTTTAGTTTTAAATGTTATAAAAAGTGGATAAATTATTGTTTTAAAAAGTGTATTTCTTAATGATTTTATCACCACTAGAAAAATAGCCTATATCCATGGATCTATAGACACCATTTAAATGATCTGTGTCTAAAGGGTGAAATATTGCTATGGGTTGTAAGGTACGTGTGCAACAGTTTTTCAAAGTTTTTATCCTGATCATGACTTTCCTCCTCCTCCCTCGCCACTCCTCCTCTTCCACCCGAAAACCCTTCTCCCTAAGTGATTAATCCACCTCCATTCCTCCCCATCCCTTTAAAATTTTCCTCCCTCATCCCCATACTCCCCCTACTCCCCCCTCATGATTCCTTCTCCTCATTCGGATCCATTGTAGCTAGCGCACCTCTATGCCGACACGACTTCGACGCGGTTTCGATGCCTCTTTGCTGACGCAACTTTGGTGTATCTTGCCCAGCTCCCCACCAACATGACCTTCCCAACTCCCTGCTGACATAACTCCGATGCCCCCTGCCTCACTATGACCCTCCTCCTCCGATGTAGCTCACCGCCGCTTGACGTCGCTCTGACTCGACCGCACCAGCTTCAGCGTTCCTCCTCTGATGCTGCTACCCCACCACCATGAGATAATTCTCCTCCAATGTGGCCACCCCATTCACAGACACTGGGTAAATCCCTACTTTAGTGATTTTTCATTCAAAATTCCTAATATTGAAGGAATAATTGTATTATTCTATTTGAATCTGAGGGTTAAATTATTCCCATGGGTTAGCATTATTACCTCGGTGTTACTCTCTATCCCTAGGTGATAGATAACATACATTGAGCTATGTAGCAAGCTGACTTAAGTGAAATGGAAGATCGTCTAGGGTCGGTTTTTTAAAAAACATTATTTGACCCCATCTAGTTATCAAGGGTAGTGTGGATTAATAATCTCAAGAGTCTAGTGGTGGTGAGGGGGTGTGTCTGGCCAAACTTTATTTGTGCTATACCTTAAGTTAATACGGTGGATGGGATTTTGTGCTGTTTTCGTTTTTAATAAGTAATTTTAGGGAATTTGATATTATTTATTTATATTATTTTTTTGGGGATGATTCCCATGAATATTATTATTAGAATCCGTTTTAAATAAATTATGTATTTATTGTATTATTTTGTTTTATATATTTAGATCATGCCTTATACAAGGAAATTTAAGAACAAGTGGGAAAAATATATAGAGAACACTCCACCAAAATATCCTATTATAGACCCTTATCTCATGAAATTAGTGATAAGGACTATTTAGTCTCTTAAAAAAGTTTTGAGTTAGGGAAAGTATAGTTGATAGATTTGTCCCTAGAGTTCATAAAGAAAAATTTTCCTATGTTTAAGGGTGATCTGGGGCCTCAATAATCAGAATAATGGATGGAAAATATTTAGCATAACTTATAATTTATCAATACCCTTATGATGTAAATGGTGTGATTTGGAACTTATATATTATAAGGGATTAGGAGAAGATAGTGGGACTTGGTAGTGATGGATAAACTTCATGAATATCTTACTTGAATTGGGTTAAAAATCTGTTTAAATAAAAAATTTACCTTGAGATATTAAGAGTGGAGAATGCCAGAGAGCTCATGATTTTGGAGATGGGTGAATGATCTATCATAAAGTATCCCACCCGATTTACTAAACCATTACATCTTTAAACCAAGATCCTTACAAACTAATACATGAAAGAACATCATTTTGATTTGTATTTGATGCTAGGAATCTGGTCCTGGATTATTATTTTGTGTTTTCCCACATATGATGAAGTGGAAAATAGGTGGTCATGGACATGTTAGATATTGTAGGGATGATCATTTTGAGGAATTATTGAACTATTTTGTCTAGAATCAAGAGTTCCTCTTTTGGTCCAAATAGGAAGTACAAGTAATTGAATCGAGATAATAGAGGGAGTGTATAATGTCCTGGAAACCTTATTCCAATAAATTCCTCCAGTAAAAATAAATTTGTATCTTATTAGTGTGGGAGGGCCAGACATACTAAACAATATTTCTAAGAAACTATGAGGACCTTGCATCAGTGTATATTCTTGGTAAATAGTTAGTAGTATTTCAAGTACTTTCCTCAGGGTAGTAAAGTAGGGTCCATTTATGCCAAGGGTTCCCTAGTATAGTCAAATGCATCAAAGGGAGAATGATCTCATTATTAAGTGAAAGGGACTATAATTTTTTGAATAAAACATAGAGTGAGACTGAGTCTAAGAACTTGTATGTGGGAAAGAATAATCTATAAGAGTTATATGTGGGGCCATTTAAGTTTATATGGATGATGTTCACTGTTTTATATATATCTTTAGATTTATTTGACATATGTGTGTACAATTAATTTATCCCATCTAAGTTTATTGATGCCTTGGGATTGTGATATAGGATTATTCCTTATGTGATCACTAATAGAAAAATGTCCTATAGATAAAGACCTATATACATGATTTAATTGGTCCATGGCTGTGGGTTAAAATATATCCACGGTTAATTGAAAATGGTGGATTTAGAATAGATAAACCCATGGATGAACCGTGTCCCATGGAAAAAACTCCTCAATTTGTTTAACTCCATCACGACTCATCTCACACACACATCTTCTCCCTCATAGTGACTCATATCCTACCCATGAAACCCTTATCCCTTATCGCCAATCAATCGATTCTCCCTCAGCCGATCCTCACCAGATTCTACATTCGGTTCACCCGTACCTCACATGATCCCTCCCACCCTCTTCATCACATGTTCCTCTCCTCCTCCACCACCTTCCTCACATTTTACTTCTCCAATCAGTGCATCATATAAACTAATACCTTCCATGAGTGGGATCCGTGCGACCTATCATCTCAGCAGCCATCTCCCCTCAATGGTGACCTCACCTCTTGATGGCCCTTCTCCACCCTTGTGACCTCTCCTCTCGGTGGATACCTCTCCTCTTGGTGGCCCTCCTCCACCCTCATGAGCTCTCCATGACGCTCCTCCCCCAACGCTACCATCTAATGCAACCACCCCATCTCCCCACTGACTCTGCTCTAAGGCATTATCCCCACCTCCTCCAGTACACCGACCAATCCTGCCTTAGAAAAATCCAACCACGATAAGATGTTTGGTTTATCTCATTATCTTCACTCTTTATTTTCCTCAGTATTTTTCATGAGTATTTTTTTGTTTGTTAGTGGTTTGGGTATTGATGATTTCATTATGGAATTAAGAAACCCTCCATTCCAATTGGAAATTTTTCAAGTAGTATACCAAGGATTCCGATGCTATTTGAACACACTTAGTTGGAAGGTGAGTTGTATTTATATAGGTACTTGATGATGTTTCATTTTCTTAGGACTAATATACACATTTATTTTGGTGTTTTAAATTATAAAATTAATTGTTTTATGTTGTTTATATGGTAGTGAATGATTCTATGATCACCATTCTAAATGATTGAATTTATAAAAAAAACCTAAATGTAGGTATCTCATGCCACTTATGTTATTATTAAACCATGTTTGGTTTGTGATTATTTTTTGGGGGAAATGTGTTAAAATTTTATATTTTGATTTAAAGTTATTTTTTTTATTTTTAAATGAATCCATTCCCTACTGTGTTGTTCAATGGTTTTTTCCTAACACAACATTAAATGATTTTGTTAAATAAATTCTAATTTATTCCCCTCGACATATTGATTAGAGTAAGAACATGTAATTTTTATAAATCTCCACTATCATGGGATTTTAATCTTCTGGCCAACTAAGAGAATTGATTACCACTTTCATTTGATTTCTGAGAGAACTGATGAGAACTGTCATTTTAATCTCTTATGATTCACAAATTGTCTAATTAGTGAGATTATTAATGAAATATATCATTTTAATTCATTAAAGGTTATCTTTGAAATGATTTTGAATGACAAAGTATCTCCTGATTCTAAATCAATCCTGTCTTATTTTTTTAGTGGATTCGTGTATCTATATGTTGGAAAAAGTTTCAAGGTTGCCTCAGGAAATGGTTTAAAATTCAATGTGTAGTCTACTATAATTTTATACTCATTCTCACCCATAAGACACATCAGTTTATAATCAACTTATAGATTTTTTGGGGGTCATTACTTTGAAAATTTCAAAATAGATTTTTGAAGAGTTTTTAGCTATGTGTCATTTTGAGGTTTATTAGTTATCGATTTCTCAAAGCATTGATTAAAATAGTCTTTTAAACACTTTAACGGTTATCTATTAAATGTTCATGAATTTTAAAGTCATAAATCCTTATACTAAATAAAATTTGGACTCTCTTTTTAGTAGTGTCATGTATCTTGATCATGGTCAATGTTTTGAGGATGTATCAGGAAATGGTTCTATATTCAATGTGTAGGCTGCTACAAGGCCCGTTCATGGTCCTATCCTCTTTTTAATATTCTTAAAAAATGTTACCACATCAAGCCTCTTCAAAACAGGTTTATGCTGTACCATAAAACTCACTACGTATATGAAAATCAACAATTTCCTAAAGAACTAGTTAGAATCATCATCACTCTTGTTATAAATTTGAGATTGCTACTATTTAGTCTAGTTTTTGGATAAATGTGAAGTCCAAAATATATATTTATTCAAATAACTATTGAAGAAAGAAATACCACAAAAAATCTACTCAATCCCAGACCTTGAATTTCTATTAGAATTTTACTTGAATTCTTAGATTGTTAATGAAGTGTTCAGGTAGGAATTTGTGAGAAATTATTTAAAGGTAAAAATTATCAAATAAATAAATAAATAAATAATGTTATGCTTATGAATTTTAATTTCCATATTATTAAAGTAATTTCAAAACATTGAATTAAATATTCCAATGTTATTTTTGAAAAAAACACAAACACTATGTACTTGATATTTTTTATGAATAGTTTTCATGAAGTATTATAGACCATGCATGAACTTTTATAGGTTTTCATGCTGTGAATAATTGATTTGGCCAACACGGGTAGAATAATTGAAGGATTTCTAGATAGGTGATGATTTAAAAGTTTCTTGATTTTATACCTTAAAATAGAAGGTTCTATTCTTCAATTTTCACTTGTATTTATTATTTTAATAAGTATCTATGTCACTCATATATTTTTATTCTCATTTAATGAAACTATTTAGGAAAACCACATAAATTACTTATGGTTATTTCTTAATTTCAATTTTTCATATGTTATTTTCCATATTGTTCATAATGAGTTTCTTGTACAAAATATCAAATTTGATGAGTTATTTTTATTATTATTAAACTTTTTTAGGATTAAACTCATTTTTTATAAATTCTTTGAAAAAATAATCAGAAGAAAATAAGTAAGTTGAATGTTGAGTTTGTTATTTTATTGGTATGTCTTTACGATGAACAACTCATGATGATGATTGATTTTAATATTCTTATAAAATGTATACTGGAAATTTATATTTATAATGGAATTGATCTTCTATAATTTTCTCCTTCTTAGGTGATAAAAATTTACATTTTTTCTTTGAAAATTCTACCACGTGATTGTTCTACTATGTGAGTAGCAATACATACTTCTAAGGGGGAAGGCTTCACCATAACCTATGTGAGAACCCATTACCGAATTTTGGAGTGCAGATATTGTAGTTGGACTCATCCTTCTACAATAAGCAGGGTCTTCTAAATTTTATCATTTTATTCCTTTTCATGTCATGAAATGAAAGTGGATGTCTGATTGATGTTTAGTTCTATGAAAAGTATGCATAAAATTTATAAGGAAGATGGCTTGAAGGAATCATCTGGTGAGGACCATAAACCCAACTGACCTGTTTCATAGGTATTCCATAACATATTTTTTAGATAATTCATTTATTCCCAGTATCTTTTATATTGTATGTGAACTCATAGTTTTGGGTTCACTATTTTTGATTCCTGACTTTTATTGTAGCTATAATCATTACTTTAGACATGTTGAACGACATAAGTAGTTAGTGTTATGAATTATTTTATAAAATTATTCTACTCAAGTTCAAGGTAGGGTATTATTAATTGTACCATGTTATTCCTTCACTGCATCATACTTTACTTGATCTTGCATGAAAGAATAACCCAGTTTTGTTTATGCATGTACTTCTACATGACATCTAACAATTTGTAGTGAAAACCTTTGTTATTGATGTTTTAGTTCATGGGATATCAGATAGGAGTGTAACCCCTACATTAATCCATACAATTCTCAAAGAACCTCAATCCACTTAGTCACCAAAAACCTATGAGATACCTTCAACACACTTACCCACTAACCACTAGTGTTAACCTCTGTCTTCAATGAACTTTTAATTGTTTTTTATGATAATATTTAGATTTCGGATTATGATATTTTAGTTTGTATTAATATTTACTAGGAGCAGAAGCCCAAATAAATTACAAAGATGCTTTATATGATCATAAATATGTGACATGCCTAGTCAACCTAAAAGCAAATTTAGGGAAAATAGATCTAGTTGTGCCACCCAACCATCATCCCATATCTAGAAGCTTCCACATATAGAACACACTGACCCAATATTAATCTCATCCTAATTACCTAGGTGACCATGCCATTAGTTCTTGTTAAACCCATCAAAACATGAGAAATAATATAGTTTATTGGTGTGTTCAACAAATAGTAGAATTCATAATTCCCCCAAAATAGAGTATCACAATGCTTATTATGTAAGAGGGACCCTATATTGTTGATTGGGGATTCATACTATAGTGTATTTTTAAACCAATCTCAACCAGTCTATACTAGTTGTGTGGGTAGTGTTAAGGGTATGTGTGTGTGTGTTTGGGGGGGGGCATGCTCAAGGTGTAGGTGGGGGGGGGGGGTAGTGGGGGTGCCGGTGGGTGGGGGTGCAGGTGGAGGGGGGGGGGTGTAGGGGGTAGTGGGTGCAGTTGGGGGGGGGGGTGCATGGGGTAGTGTGTTAGGTGGGTGGGGGGGTGCATGTGGGGGGGGGGGGGGGGGGTGTAGGTGGGGGGCAGTGTGGGTACAGGTGGGAGGTGGGGTGGGGTGGGGGGGGGGCAGTGGGGGTGCAGGTGGGTGGGGTGGGGGATGGGGGTAGTGGGGGTGCAGGTGGGGTGAGGTTTGGGGGGGGGGGTAGTGGTAGTGCCGATGTGTGTGTGTGTGTGAGGGGGGAGGGGGGAAGTGGCGGTGCTGATGTGTGTGTGTGTGTGTGGGGGGGGGGGGAGGTGCAGGGGCTGTGGGTGTAGGTGGGTGGGAGGGGAGGGGCTGGGGGCAGTGGGGGTGTAGGTGGGGGGGGGGGGTGCAGGGGGGTAGTGGGGGTGCGACACACACACACAACAGTCTCTTTCTTCTCATATATTTTGTTTTTGTCTCTTCAATGTACATTTATATAGGTAGTTTCATTTAATTCATGGGAACACTTTTATTTCCATAAATAGAATTATCTAAGAGTTCACATATAAGAAAACAAATCACATTTATAGGTCATGCCCCATGATCCAAATATCTCATTTTCTTAATTGTTGTCTCTAGAAAAATTTTAAGAGTTCCCTTATTTCATTTCCTTCTCATTTTTATTTTTATCTCGACTAAAAAATATTTCATTTTGTTCTTCAATAGGCTTGGGAGACTTTTTTCTCAAAATAATTCCACCAAAAACCGAAAATGTACACTCATCAAAGCTGTATATAAACATAACAATGCAACTTTTAGCTTGGACCTTTCCCTTCATTTCATGAGTGATTCCATTAAAATCTATTTATACTCCAATATTGAGTATGTAAATATAAGATAACAGCTCAACACCTTCTTCTTCATCCAAGATTGAATCAAAAATTGGCTTTGTGATATTTAAAACATTAATCACAACTCCAATATTGACCCATTTTCCATTTCTAGAATTAATGAAATCTAAAATTTCCTAATTTTTGGGAAAATTTAATTTGCACTCATTCATATTAGTTCCATATCTTAATCACTCAAGTAGGTTTGAATCACAACTCATTTTTTTATGTTTATAACACATACATTAAATACATGAATCTTTTGATTTTATTCACCATTTTTATTACAAAAAACTGAGTTTCAAATATTTTCATTTGAATCTTAAAGATTGAATAGAATAATGTACACTTCCTCATTCATCTCATTCAATCATCCTCAAATCATGCTAGAATCATGGATAACCAAAAATCAGGAATATTTAAAATTTAATGAAAAGATCTTGAATATTCAAATATATTTCAC
Organism: Viscum album; assembly: GCA_963277665.1. Taxonomy (NCBI): domain Eukaryota; kingdom Viridiplantae; phylum Streptophyta; class Magnoliopsida; order Santalales; family Viscaceae; genus Viscum; species Viscum album. The sequence continues at coordinate 1,138,024,876 of OY728159.1, read as the reverse complement.
TTTAGAAATTAATTTTGGAAACCAATATTTTCAATTAGTAGGTTTATCTAATTTTCTATAAGTGTTGATCCTTACACATAGCACATGATTCTTATAAAATAGTATAAAACACTCTTACATAGTAGAAATCATGTTTATGCATCTAGATGATACTTAGACAGATATTAAATGATGTTTATGCAGAGGGAGGATCCTTACACAAATGTTGGATGATGTTTACATAGATTCAAATGATCCTTATGAAACCACATTGATCCTTACACAAGTGGCCTTCAAGGTAATATAGGTGAACTAAAATGGAGCTGTGAAAAATACTAGAGAAGAAGGAGAACCATTCATAATGAATATGAAGAGACTTAATCTATACTTTGAAAGGAATATGGTCAAGAAATCGAACTTTAATAGGTTCAAAGAATAATTATGAAAATGAAGTTTATTTGATAACTTTGTAAGTGAGTTGCATTCAAAAAATACCCCCACAGTCTCCACGAGCTTCCTTTTCTCAAAGGATCGTCTTAAGGGGTAATATAAATATTACCGTTCTTTTATTTTTTCTCATTTTCTTGGTAGTTTTTCTTTGTTTTGTATTATGTAAGGATTTCTCACCTAGTATCCTGCTTTTTCAAATACCTTTTCCAATATAAAATGTTAAATTCATTTTCATGTACATTGGTAGTTTTAATCTCCTTTACTCATTTGGATATGGGATGTAACATAACTTTTTTTATTGGGTAGAAACTCACTCCATCACCCATGTCCTCCAAGAAATATATTATATGCTCATTAAAAAATAAAATCAAAAACCAAAGTTCAATTCATCCCACCCATTAGATTTTTATCAATACATTGAAATCCAAGACACCATAGATACATGTCAATATTTCTTTGGTAGTTCACCCTTTCTCTCCACCTATTGAATATAAATACAAAGTAATGAAAGTTCTTCTCTCCATTTTTGACACTATGAGTACATGGATGATCCTTCCATCTATCTAGAAGTAAGTTTTGATAATTTCTCTTATTTAATGATTAACCTTCAATTCCAATCTTATGGACTACTTATTGATTTAAATTGATTCTATGTGTTTCTTTGATTGTTAAATGCTATTTTCTTTATCTATTTTCACAGATATAGCCATAATAATTAGTTTTATGGAATCTTTTAATTCTTAATAGGTGCATGTCAGTATTGGAGATTATGTTACAATGGTGGAGTTGTAATATTCACAAGTTCAGTTATCTAGACTGGGTGAAACCCCTACGGTATGCACTTAGGCTCTATAGTTCATTCATTTACTTCAAAAACTATTCATAACATCTTTACATCAATATATGAAATGTATTTTAATAATATTACCTCTTTTTTATAGATTAATCAATGGAAAAATTATAGTCTAATATTTTTTTAAATAACTGTTATGTGGGAACTAGAATGGCTACAAACCAGAAAAAAGGATGAATACAACCAAAATTCACCCAAAAAACTGACAGGTCACCACAAAAAAGTAAAAAAACAAATTGGAAAGTAGGAGTGAACCTCAATTTCTCTTGAGCTCTAGTTGTTTGATGTTCATCAATGCATAAGCGATGACTTCCTTTAACTTGTATTTCATTTCTTCTTTGAAGTTCTGAAGTTCAGAAACCATGTATCACCTGCTCAGATTAAACTCATTCATCTCCTTGAAGGATATAAGAACAACACCATATAATTCATCAACCCATTCCTCTTTGAGACCTTTCATCTTATCATCTTCTTCATTTACAATTTACTAAGGTCTATCATCAAAAGATACAACTTTAAAAGGATTCCAACTTGGGTCCTTTAAATTTTCCTACAATAGGGAGCATTTTATGAATGCTTTTCTATTTCTTCCTGATGAGGAAACATTTCCTTACATATCTTGATAAAAAAATTGTCATGAATTTACCCCATTCCTTTTATCCCAATTTTACTGCCTCCAAATTTAAGAATCTCTTACAACCCCTCAATGAATTATTTTCAAGATTCTGGTAGCTCATCATTACTCTACCACTCTTTCGTTAAAAGAGTTTGATTAAGAGACTCCATATCCTCCTAGTCATTAATTTTATCACTCAAATCATTATTTAACTCTATAATTTTTTTCTTTTTGACTTCATTATCTTCATCTCCCATATGATTTATCACCATCAAATTCCCTTTTAACTCTTTAATTTCCATCTCCAACATCTGTTTTGTATATAGATCCTTTCGCAACTTCAGTATCTTGTTCAGATCCTCTTGTATTTCTTTCTTTTCCTCTTATATCATCCTCAACAAATTCACATCGGAATATTTTTTCTCCATAGAATCCCTCTCGAGTGAATTGTTTCTCTTCTCCTCATCGAGTCTCTACCTCTCGCGTTCATTTTGGGATTAACTTTTATTCAATTCATTCTTTCAGGAATCAAGCTCTCTTCTCTTGTAATAAATTTCATAATTAATCCTTTATTATTCTTCTAAAACCATTTGAATGTGATCACTTACTGAGCATTTCATTTTCTTTTGTTCTTAAACAAAATCTTGATGTAGTCTATCCTTATCATCAACCATCCTATTCAAGGACATGCTCTTCTCATTCTATTTAATCTTTAATTGATCTAAATTTTCATTTTTGGTATCTAGTTTAATGGACAAATCAGACACAACATTATTCTTATCTTGATATTCTTCATGTAAAATATTAGAAACTATCTTCAACTAACTATTAATGTGAAGGAAATACCCAATTGGCCGCTCACTATCATAATCATTATTTAATTCCACCCATCCATAGTTATTTGAACCAAGATGGTGTTTGTTTGCAATCCATTTCTTTTTACCAAGATGAGAAACCTCAAAATATTTTTCAAATTCCATTGCACAAAGAAAACATGTCCAATCATCAAAAAATTTAAAAACAACTTATATAGTTTGTGAGTGATCATTCTGAAAGGAAAATTCCTCAACGTGTTTAAATTTTGAGTATCTTTGTAGCCAATATCAGCCATCACTGATAGAAAATCCATTTTTTTCATCAACTATATTGACAGTAATTCCCATCCAAGTCCATACATATAAATGAAGACATATAAATAAACTTCATTGGGATATTTAGAGACCAATTGTGGTTTAATAGGGCATTGTGTTTGCTTTGATTGAGCTGCAAGGTCATTTTTAGGTACATTATCAAGTTAAGGTGAGTTTCCTTCTATTTGGAACTTCTATTTATAGATTCTTTGATAACACTTAAGGAAAGTTGAAGGAGGCAACTCATCTTTACAGTACTTCTACTGGTTTGTTGGTGCTGGCAGCTGCTACTAGGTATGAGGCTGTAACTGCAGCGTGTAGTTTCTTTATAGAGTCCTAAGACAGTTACCTTGGTTTCTAACCATGGAAATACCCTATATCCATGGTTTTAAATCATGGATATAGGATTGTGTGGTTGAAGATACTTCCACAGTTCAAAACCGTGGCTATAGGGTTAAATCCAGGGTTTGAGATAGGGCTATTGGGTTATGGCCACGATTTTGAACTGTGGATATTGGATTTTCCCTATAGCCATGAAAATACAATCCATAGTTTTTTAAACCATGTCTATTCCCTATAGCCACGTTTTTGGGGTCTATATCCACGGTTACAAACTGTGGCTATAACCTTAATTTGTAGTAGTGTATAAAAGATTTTTTCATGTATTTCAATATCTTCTAAATGATTTAAATGCTTCACTGGGGATATTCCATAATGATACCATCCAAACATTTTATTTGGATGGCTTATGGTTACATTTTAAAGAAAATTTTGATGAAAACCATTTCCTTTCCTTGGGTTAATCAAAGTATAAAGGAATGATGGTTGTTTTCAAGGGTGTTATAAAGAAAAGTGGAAGCTTATATTTTTTGGTTCATTATTAAATACTTAGAAATTATTTATGATGATGGGTGAGATTGATATAGCTCATTATGATGGATGAGCCTGATATAGATCTATACCGTGTAGAGTAATGATTTAATCTTTAAGGGAGAAAATGAGGGAGATAAATAGCTAGGTTACTCCTATGGAATTAACTAGTTTTTAGTTATTCTAAAATAGGTTAAAAATGAGTGAACACAAGTTATGAATATGATGCTCCAAGATACCTACATTATTTTCTATGTTTTACATGGGGTTTTAATGGAATTATTTTGATTTCATTAAGAAGGTATATGAGCTTTTATAAGTGAAATGTTTATTTTCAAGAAAAATAAATTTTCATAGGTTCTCATATTTTCTCAAGATTTAATTCATGGTTATTCCATGATTGCTATGAGTTTTAAAGGTTATAATTGAGAAAAGTTCTCTTAACATATCGGTAAAAATATATACTATCTTTTTATGTTTCAGGGTTCATTTTTCAAGTTCATAGGGTATATGAGACTTTCTAGGAGTTTTATACAGTGCTTCTGCAGGGTGCTTTGGTCTCGCTTGTCGTTGAATGAGGTTATATGCGTCCCAAATTAATTACCCATTCTTAGAACTTTAGTATATCATATGTTCAGGGTTGATCCACAGGGAACTATGGCGTGCATGAATTTAACTGAGTTAATACTTAATTAGGTGAAGTATGAAGAATTTAGAGTTGTTTGGTTTGATTTTGGTTTTGAATTAAAACTAAATTGTTTTACGTTGAAGAAATGATTAACAGTTTTAAAGAAAACAACGGGTGAATTTAAAGAGTTTAAAAAGGGAAGAAAAGACGTTTCAGGGCTATGGTGATTAAGGAGTTCTTTTTCAGATTGTTTAAATGGTTGTGTTGTTCATGATAATTCAATCATTCTGGATTTCATTTTGTTACAAGATTTCCTTGGTCCGGTTCCTCTTGTTTGGAATTAGAGCAGTCGACTCCTTGGTCCGGTAGTCAATGTTCTCAATTCTTTATTAAGTTCAGTCCATTATTGAATCGGTGAAATATTTTCAATGGTCATGGACATTTTCACCATTACTTTTCTTTTGTATCGCTGAGAATTCTTCCCTTGGTCCGGCTCAGAATTATCAGTTATATTTGACAGTGAATTAAGAAGAGTAAGAATAATTATGATGAGCAAACACAACTATATAAAACAACACACAAATTACGATCCCTTCATCCACATCCCCAACATGAGGGGTTTAGTTACACATAGAAAGCAGAATAGAAATGACACACATGATAACTGAAGGATTCATCGTGTAAGCGTTGAGGTAGGGTGTCAGAAGGTGGAATGGTGGAATGGTGGAATGATGGCACCTCAGTGGCTTTGTAATGGCCGCAGAATGTCTCCTCTCCCCAAATGGTTTCTCCCCTTAAAATCTGAAGGCCAAGGCCTCTTTTTATAGAAAAAAAGTACACGGAGTGTATAGAAAGTACACGCCGTGTACTTTTCGTCAATGCATTTTGGCACCAATTTCTCCATAGTTAGGCGGCCTAACACGCCGTATTTGACTTTTGAACATGGAACCTCCTGGTGGTTGAGTATACATGGCGTATAGCACCGCCATACATGGCGTTTTGTGTCAAAATTCGGCAACCAACTCCTTCTAGAATATCAGACATGGTGTGTATAGAAATAGAACACGCCGTGTCTCCTTCAACGACCAAATGGGCATGTAGAACCTTCTCGGAAACAACCACTTATAGAATGTAGTACAAATCATGTAGCACCGCCATACACGGCATGTATCCTCTGCCTGGTGACATGGGCATGTATTCCCTCTTTCAGTCCATGTCCCTGTCTGGAAGTACACGACGTGTATAAAAGTACACGCCGTGTAGTTTCAAAATTTTCACAAACTTCCCTTGATTCGTGTATTTTTCCAAAAAAACTCTTGAAAGTAAACAGAATCACCAAAATCAAAGAATATGTTCATGAAACAACATATATTTTCTGAAAACATGTTTTTATCTTCAATTATATAGATGGAAATATATACACGAATTGGGTGCATCAAATTCCCCCACACTTAGTCATTTGATTTCCCTCAAGCAATATCTCAACATCTAATTAAGAGATCCTATACTTTTAAACAGAAGGCATTAAATTAATCAAAAGTATAAATGATAGAGTTACCGAGGAAAAATTCTAAAAGGCACAAACAAATTCAATTCATAAGATATTAAAATCATGCCTCATATATAATTCAATTAACTATTCTCACCCTCTTTCAACACATTCTTCAACCTTTCAAAAACAAGCATGCCACTTGATGATTTACCTCACCAGTAAAAATCACACTCCACACTCAAGATATTTTTATTCAAAGTTATGCTCAATCTAAGGTATATACACTATATCCATAGGTTTGCAAGATATCTTGTTCTCTACTTCAGAAAAATTGAATTACAAAAATCATGAGGGCTTTATCAATAAGGTTCAGATGTCTCTGTGGCTAAGGGTTGGTAGGTTTAGATGAAAAATAAATTCTGAGGCTTGAAAAAGGAAGGCTAATTCCTTTAAACAACATTGTATGATATTCAAAGTAAATCTCACTGAAAAATGCTTCCTTCACAAGCTCAATCAAATGATTTTGTAATCTTCACCATCTTCTCCCTTAGGCAAGTAGGGTTCATGAGAAAATAAGCATAAGGTCCCTTTTTTTTAAACAAGGGAAACACTTATGAATACAATGATTAAATATTTGGAACCCTTTCTACCCCAAATAATCAATAGGTTCTCCCCCACACTTCATTTCATGAATGTGGACAATAATATGCCATGTATTGCTAACTCCCTCCTTAAAGCTCAAATGAATAATCATGCAAAGTTTAAAAAGAAATAGGGTAGGAAGGGAAATAGGCTTATAACGTGGCTTTCTATAATGGATGTTCATGGATTCTATGGGCTTAACGAAGGTTAAATGTAGGGTAGGTCTCAAGATAAAGGGGTGAAAACAATCTAGTGCCTCAATTATTTTAATGTAATTCAAAAATTTCTTCATGTTTCGAAAAGAAAAACATACAAATTCTGGTAGTGATGCATATCCTAAGAATCTCTCAAGAAAGAGGGTATTAGAAAAGAAATATGAAAAAGGGTTTAGAATACCTCTCAGGAGTGGAAAAATAATAAAGGGATAATCAGGTCATGACATGCATATAAATGATTATCCTAATCAATGTAATTTAATCAAGGATGAATAGTTGCAATTGAAACTATATCAGCAATCATTTTAAAATACTTAAAAACTAAAATAAACATGCAGCCTTTCCAAAAGTGACTACTGATAACTCTAGCATTTATAAGAATGATTAACCAAAATTTCTTTACATTTTAAAATATAGAATCTAATAATGATGTCTCCTAGATTAGTTTAACGGAAAAGACTAAGGTGAAAGAGATAGATGCTCCCCCGCACTTAATACTGCACATGGTCCAACAAGTGCAACATGAAGGGAAAGGGTGGGAAAGGGTGAGATATGGGGGACAAAAAGAGGGAAAGAAGTGGAAGAAGTAAATCCAAAAAGAAAGAAAATAAAAAGGAAAAAATACTCCCCTCGTGAAAAGTGATGCCCAAGGCGCTCCATGACCGTACCTGTGACTGTCGAGAAAAAGGAAAACTACAAACAGGAATCAGATCACAGTATAGAAAATGAAAAAAGAGATATATAAGATAAAGAAAAATGTAACTATCATGGGGTTGCCCTAGGGGATGACATATCCAGTACATAATCGGCCGGTAGAGACGGTGCAGGAGGCGTGGAAGCGGGAGGCGCTGACTCTGCATCGGGAAGGGGAGCTGAAGAAGTAGGAGTCGTAGGTGCTAGACTCAGCGAAGGAAGCTCAGCAGTAGGCCCTGTCCTGACAGAAGTGGTAGCAACATGGCTCACTGTAGTCATCAGAACTAAATCTGTGGCCTGCGCAGGAGATGGTGGTGGAGCAGCAGCAGAAGGGTCAGGAACGGAGGCAGAGGCCGGTGGCGGAGGCAGTGGAACACCAAGATGTTGAGAAATATGCGCCAACAACTACTACATCCAGTCCTGGCGGCCATCTAGAAGAATCAAATGGAGTGAAATGGTGTCCTGGCGGCCTATGATATGAACTAACATCTACTCCATCATGCCTAGGAGGAGGGAAAGGGTCAGATCAACCGAGGGTGTGGGTGTAGGTGGGATGGGGGATGTGACGGAAGAAGTAAGGTCAGAAGAAGTGGGGTCAGGAGGAGGTGGGTGAGGTGGAGAAGCTGGAGGGGGTGAGGAGGGAGGAGTAGGTGCATCAACTAGGGCAGGGGGGTCATCGGGTGGCTGGGCTCGAGCCTGGGCAAGGATGTAGGCACCCCTACTTCCGGACCAATCCCATGCGAATGAGCATGAGAATGTCCATCCGCTAGGGTGAACCTAACATGTCATGAGGTAATGAGGGCTCGAATACCCCTAAGTGGTGGGAAAGACGGGTGGTGTAAAACCCACCATTCAGGTTGCCCTGACGGCCGGTAAACATGGAGTGGAAATAGGAGGCGGCGAGATAGGGGAGGTCCGGGTAGTCGTTCCGGATGACACAGGTAAGGAGCTCCATGTCATGGCTGGTCATGACCCCATATCCTCATGGAAGGGGAAAAGGATGGCGCTAAAGAACCGGTGGGCGAAGCGAAGGATGGGGTCGGCTATAAGAGTGCTCTTCCGGGAAGTGGGGGAGTACCATTGGTCAGGCCCAGCGATCTCCCGCCACATGGAAACGAGGTCAGGTCACTCGGGCCGGTTCAAGGTAGAAAGAGGTGGTGGGGTGATAGGATGGGGGTAGAAGCCGCACCCTCGGCCAAAATCAGTCATGGTAAGAGAGAAACGTCGACCACCTAGCCGGAATCGAACTACGGGTACCGCATCGCCAGGTGTCTCTCGATACTCCGCTGCATCAAACTCAAACGAGGCCAAAAACTCCAAAAATAAATCACGGAACACAGGAGTGATGACCTGGAAAATATTGAGGAGTGAGGTGTGCCTGAGAAGTGCCACCAACTCCTCCCAAATACCGAGCTGCTGCGGAACACTGCTGTTGAGGTACCAGCCACTCAATGGAATCGACCGACAAGAGAAGCGTCAGAACCTTTCATATGCGAGGTCAGTGACCGGGAATACCGTGCAAGGATAAGGATCACCTGTAGGTCCTGGCCCAGGTGCAGGTGCAGCAGCAGCGGCTGGCTTTGTGGGTGGATCCGCCGAAGTAGAGGGTGGCTCGGTGGAAGGTGTGCTCGAAGAGGGACCAGCTGCTGAGGACAATAGCGTAGGTAAAGTGGAAGCTAGTGCAGCATAAGTAGGACCGACCTCATCTGAGGGAGTGAGTGGCAGAAGAATGGCCAATGGAGGGAGCTCAAAGACCGGACCATCGGGGTCCGGTTGCGTAGGTGGTCGGAGTCGGATCCGACAATAGCTGGGCCTCTCGCCCTCGGTGGTGGAGGCTGGCCGCTTCCCTCAGGAAGGATCGTGATCTGTCATATCCTGAAATAGAAAGAAAAAGAAAAAAAAAACAAAATAAAAAGAAAAAGGAAAGAAAACAAAACAAAGAAAATGTGAGAAAACTGGAAAATAAAAGTACACGACGTGTACTCCAGAGTACACGACGTGTAGTCAAAATATAGATTATCCCGTGTTCTCTGGATAGACACGCCGAGGGTGAAAATAGACCATGTAACAGTACACGGTGTTTACTGAACATACACACCGTGTTCACTCAAAGTGCAGGTGGTCGTTTATGCAGAAAGGACATGACCATGTTTGTGAAAAAATAAAAATAAAGGACACTCCGTGTAGATGTAATCCATGACGTTCGCTCTACCAGAAGAACATGGCTGTGTGGATGGTGAAACATGGGCCGACTAAAGGAAATAATAGACACGGCGTGTACCGAACATACACGCCGTGTAAAGGAACATGGGTTAAGAGGCCGTGTTTGGGTCCACACACGGAGGGACCAAAGGAAACAATATACACAGCATGTACCAAACACACACATTGTGTACATGAACATGGTGTGTGAGGCTGTGTGCAAAGGATTACTTGAGCACAACGAAAAAAGGACACAGTGTGTACCTAACATACACACCGGGTATATGAAAATTTTGAAATATTTTGTGTGTGGCCGTGTACAGAAGTACACGGTGTGCATTCTTCATTTCGTGGCCATGTACTGGAAGAAGCCGAATGGTCGACCGATCCGATAAACACCCTAAACGAGTCTAAAAATATGAAATAGAGGGTTTAGAACGGCGTACCTTGACCGAGGATAACAATGTGAGAAGAATCAGAACTTGAAACGCCCCAAATCGACAGATCTGGAAAAGGGGGGTTCGGGTGGCGTTCAGGAGAAGAAATGGGAAGAAAGGAGGAAATGGAGCGGCCATGTGACACGACCTCAAGCCAGGTGGACTGCGACTTATATAGCCGTGGTACACGGCATGTAGGTTTGGACTACATGCCGTGTATTCCCATTTTTTTACAATATATATAAATAAATATAATTATTATAATAAAATATATAATAATTATTAATAATTAAAAGAAAATAGATATATCTAAAAATTCTATTATAAATAAACCTATACACGACGTTTATCGGGAAATACACGCCGTGTATTTTAAAATGAGAAAAAGAGTAGTACAACCTTTGGTCCGGTGCTTGGGGCGGGACTCGAACCGGCGATCGGCCATTTCGAACAGACGCCCTCACCCACTGGAGTGAAGGTTGTACTACTCCCCATATTTAGTTTATATATATAGTTATTCTATAAGGCCTATACACATGGGAAGAAAGAAATGCACGGCGTGTGGTTTTTATTTTGGAAAGGATGGGGATGAAGTGGGGAGACTAGCGCGATTCGAACCCAAGACTTTTGAACTTGGTGCAGAGATGTTTCCAATCCTCCAACTTCACCCGCATGTTAATTCTTATTTTAATTTTTTTTAATTTATATTTGAAAAATCATGGCGCACATGGTGTATATTGGAGTACACGTCGTGTGGTTTTATTAGAAGAATAAATGATGGAAATGGGACGGTTGTCTGGATTCGAACCTGAGCCTTTTGGAATTGGGGTACAATTCTAGCCAACCAGCCCATCCCCATCATGGGTTTTATTATATTTTAAACACACACACACACACACACACACACATATATATATATATATATATATGAAAAAATACCACACACGCCGTGTAAATAAAAGGATGAACCCCGTGCCGAAGGTAGGTCAGGAGGATTCGAACCGGGGATAGCCCGAATAATTTCCAGTGACTTTACCATCAGCACCGGCATCATCCTTGGTTATTTATTTGTTATTCTATAGATTTATACTATTAAAATTATAAATTAAAAAGGATGAGTACATGCTGTGTATATAAGTTGGACACAACGTGTAACCTCTGGGTTGCCTCCCAGGAAGTGCCTTTGTTTTAGGTCGTTGGCTCGACCTCTTACCTTGATTAACTAATATTTACGGTGGATAATGGTCCCAATAGTGGCCGCCCTGGCCATCTAGGAGTTTCAATTTCTCGGGCTCTTCTTCAACAGGAATGTTTGGAATGTTAAAGTTATCAGAAATATAGGAACATACCAGATCATCCACTAGGCGATCATCCATAGTAGTTATTGCAGAAAAATCCTCATGATCGGGCAATGATGCCTTCTTGATGGCTTTGAGAACATTGTAGGAGACTCTCTCATCTCATACCCGGAAAATAATCTCTCCTTAGTGCACATCAATGAGCGCCTTCCCAGTGGCGAGGAAAGGTCTTCCCAAAATAAGTGGCGCCTCCAGATCCTCCCCCATGTCGAGGATGATGAAATCAGCTGGGAGGATCAGCCTACACACCTTGACTAGTACATCCTCTAGTATCCCCTTCGGATGTTTGATGGATCGATCAACTATTTGAAGGGCTACATAGGTAGTCTTGAGATCGTTGAGTCCCAGATTCTTGAAAACTCTGAGGGGCATGAGGTTCACGCTGGCCCCTAAGTCGTAGAGGGCCTTCCCAAACTCACAGGATCCAATAGTACAAGGAATGGTGAAACTACCTAGATCTTGGAGTTTTGGAGGAATGGAATTTTGAACCACCACGGAGAACTCCTTTGTTAGTGCAATAGCGCCCAAATCCTCCATCTTCCTCTTATTAGAGAGGATTTCCTTCATGAATTTGGCATATGTAGGAATTTTTGTCAGGGCCTCAGCAAATGGTATGTTGATGTGGAGATTTCTAAACACGTCCATGAATTTGCTGAACTAGTGGTCCAACTTCCTCTGCTTCAATCTCTCCAAAAAGGGTAAGGAAGGCTTGAATGGTTGGACTACTTCTTTTCCTTTATTCTGCAAAGCCTCCTTTTGTAGGATTTTGGATGAGGAGGGGTCGGTACTGGTATTTTCTTCATCATCAGGGGGTGTGGGTACACCTGGCTGTGCCGGTGGCTCCTTCTATGGAAATTCTTTTCCGTTCTACAAGGTGATAGCATTGGCCTCCTCCCTTGGGTTCTTTTCTATATTTCCCGGTAGTGTACCAGGTTGCCTTCCTAAAATTTGGTTTCCCAGCTAGCCAATCTATTTTTCCAAGCCTCGAATGAAAGCTTCCTGATTTTGGAACCGAGTCTCAGCAGTAGATATGAATTTAGTCATCCGATCCTCTAACCTTGAAGTGTTCTCCTACAGAGGTGGTTGTTGAGCCAGTGGAGGAGGTGGCTGCCGTGGCTACTGTGGATGAGGTTTTTGATACCCTTATTGCTGATAAGGACCCTTCTGGGGTTGTTGCGGCCTTTGGTATTGGTTCTGGTATAGAGGTTGGTTGTAACTGGGCAGTCGCTAGGGCGGAGGATTCTGCTATTGTTGGCCCCATCCTGTGTTCTGTTGATCTTTCCATGTCAGGTTCTGGTACTGCTGGTAATGGTTGGGCCCTCGATTTTGGGCAACATAACTCACCTCGCTTGTCGAAGGGCCTCCAGTCAAACCCTGGAATTCTCCCATGATGTGGTTATCACCACAGTCTCCGCATGATGGATGGTTCGCCGCATGAACTTGAGATGCTCCTTTGAGGTTCAATGCGTCGATTTTCTTGGACACAATGTCCAACTGAGTAGCTAAAATAGTGGTAGCGTCAATATTGTGCATACCTCACTTTTGAGTCCCCCGCTTGGTGTGACACTAAAAGCTGTTGGATGACATGTCTTCTAGTAGTTTGAATAGTTCTTCGGGGGATTTCCGTATCACCGTACCTCTAGCAGCAGCGTCCACCATGGACTTGGTATTTTTTGTAAGTCCTCCGTAAAAGTTCTGGACTTTCATCCAGAGTGGGAGTCCGTGGTGAGGGAATTTTCGTAACATTTCTTTGAAGCATTCCTAGGATTCGTACAATGACTCAGGGTCATGCTGCTGGAAATTATGGATCTCATTCCGGAGTGTCACCGTCTTCGATGGTGGAAAGTACTTTGATAGAAATGCCTGGTCTAGCTCCTCCCCGGTGAGGATAGATCATTTTGGCAGCCCCTTGATCCAGTCTTTCTCCTTGTCCCGTAGAGAAAAGGGGAATAGGCGAAGACATATGGTGTCCTCAGACACGCTATGGTAACGAAACGTGTCGCATATCTCCAGAAAGTTGGAGAGATGGGCATTCGGATCTTCACTAGGTAGGCCTCTTAATTGGACAGTGTTCTGGATTAGATACATGATAGCAGACTTGATCTTGAAGTGCTGGGCATGGACTGGAGGATGAAGAATGCCCGTATCAGCTCTATGGATTGAAGGAAGTCCGTACTCCATAGGGGTACGTCTTGGAGGTTGTTGCTGAAGGGGTGGAGCTTGCATGAACTGCTCCTGAGGGGAGAAGTATGGCCGTGGGAAGAGTTGCTACGGCGGCCGTTGGTAATCCCTTGGGAGGAATTCCATGAATGCTCCAGGAGCCTGCTCCGGTAGACCAGCGGTGGGAGACTGCTGATCCTGGTACTGATGCTCCGCCGCAACATCTACGGCTGGTGCTCCCTCTTCCTTGTTTGCCATGGGTTGTGGTTGCTGGTCGTGAGTTTCTGTCAGTGCACGCCGACGACGAAGCATGGTCCGTTCAATATCTGGGTCAAGCGGAACTAATTCTGAAGACTCAGCGCTTCTGGATCGAGTAGGAAGTCTAAACATACACTTTAAGATTCTACACAATCACAACAAAAATACCAGGCGTAACAAGGGAAAAGTAAAAGAGAAAATTTTAAATGGGATTAGAAAAGATATTTTTGAGAATTTTTGATTTTTAATTTCACTTAAATCAATTATTAACACAATTTAAATCTTAGAACTAAAACCAAAGATGTTCCCCAGCAACGGTGCCAAAATTTGGTCTTGCTTGTCGTTGAATGAAGTTATATGCGTCCCAAATTAATTACCCGTTCTTAGAAATTTAGTATAGCATAAGTTCAGGGTCGATCCACAGGGAAATATGATGTGCGTGAATTCAACTGAGTTAATACTTAATTAGGTGAAGTATGTAGAATTTAGAGTTGATTGGTTTGATTTTGGTTTTGAATTAAAACTAAATTGTTTTACATTGAATAAATGATTAACAGTTTTAAAGAAAACAACGTGTGAATTTAAAGAGTTTAAAATGGGAAGAAAAGATGTGTCAGGACTGTGGTGATTAAGGAGTTCTTGTGCAGATTGCTTAAATGGTTGTGCTGTTCATGATAATTCAATCATTCTCGATTTCATTTTGTTACAAGATTTCCTTGGTCCGGTTCCTCTTGTTTGGAATTAGAGCAGTCGACTCCTTGGTCTGGTAGTTAATGTTCTTAATTCTTTATTAAGTTCAGTCCATTATTGAATCGGTGAAATCTTTCCAATGGTCATGGACGTTTTCACCGTTACTTTTCTTTTGTATCGCTGAGAATTCTTCCCTTGGTTCGGCTCAGAATTCTCAGTTATATTTGATAGTGAATTAAGAAGAGTAAGAATAATTACAACGAGCAAACACAACTATATAAAACAACACACAAATTACGATCCCTTCATCCACATCCCCAACATGAGGGGTTTAGTTACACATAGAAAGCAGAAGAGAAATGAAACACATGATACCTGACGGATTCATCGTGTAAGCGTTGAGGTAGGGTGTCAGAAGGCGAAATGGTGGAATGGTGAAATGACGACTCCTCGGTGGCTTTGGAATGGAGGCAGAATGTCTCCTCTCCCCAAATGGTTTCTCACCTCAAAATCTTAAGGCCAAGGCCTCTTTTTATAGAAAAATAAAGTACACGGCATGTATAGAAAGTACACACCGTGTACTTTTATTCAACGAATTTTGGCGCCAATTTCTCCATGGGTAGGCGGCCTAACACACTGTCTTTGACTTTTGAACACAACGCCTCTTGGTGGTTGAGTATACACGGCATGTAGCGCCGCCATACATGGCGTGTAGTGTTAAAATTCGGCAACCAAATCCTTCTAGAATATCAGACACGGTGTGTATAGAAATAGAACACGCAATGTCTCCTTCAACGGCCACATGGGAGTGTAGAACCTTCTCAGCAACAACCGCTTCTAGAATGTAGTACACGGCATGTAGCACCGCCATACACGGCGTGTATCTTCTGCCTAGTGACATGGGCGTGTACTCCCTCCTTCGGTCCGTGTCCCTGTCTGGATGTACGCGGTGTGTATAAAAGTACACGCCGTGTAGTTTCAAAATTTTCAAAAACTTCCCTTGATTCGTGTATTTAGCCAAAAATCTCCTGAAAGTAAACAGAATCACCAAAATCAAAGAATATGTTCATGAAACAATAGATATTTTCTGAAAACATGTTTTTATCTTCAATTACATATATGGAAATGTATACACGAATTGGGTGCATTATGATTCCTGCAGAACAAATTCACACAATGAAGTTGATTTAAGACATGAATCCTTCACTCAAGTGAATCCATGAAATAGGTACATTATGTGAAAATTATTTAGTATGTGAACTAAATTGATATCTGGAATTCATTACTCTAGATTTTTAATCGAGGTGACACGATGTACATGAAATATTTGATATTCATGTTGTGAGTCAAGGATTCACAAAATGAATCTTCAATACCCAATAAATTTTATTATATTGAAAGCATGAATACTATTAATTCATTTCAAAACCTCCTCCCTTGAACCCTATGTCCCTCCCATGTTATCTTACGTGATTTCATTCTATACTGGTCACTTTGTTTGGTGCATTGATCTCTGATACGATTGGTTTCTTTTCCTTTAATAAGCATTCCATTATCTTTAATACTTATTCATTAATATTAACCCTTGGTAGTGGTGTTGGGATGCTTTTTAGGATTGGTGATCATGTGATGATTCTTCTTATATCCCATCTAGATTCATTGTTCATATGTGTTCTTCTCCTTCTACAGTTGGTGGGTGGATCCTATGGTGGGTGGTGTGCGACCTGAGTTTGAGGTAGGTGGTTCTATATCTACCCTATATTAGATAAAAATTCAAGGATATTTATCTGTTAAAAGGGTTTCTAAATGAATTATCATGATTGATTAATTTCTTTTTATAAATAATTTTTGAGAAAATATGGTTTTCCCCTTGTTTTGGTAAAAGAAAGGTGTTTTTAAAATCATTGTGAAATAGATTTATGAAATGGGTTTTCAAATCATGTTTTTATGTAAAGGGTTGTTTGGAACTGTTTTTTGAAATGTGATATGACCTTTTGAAATGATTTGATAAATACAACACATGGAAATCCTTGTGTATTTTGGTGGAAGGTGTATTTTTGGGCCTCATCCATTGGTATTGTCGGGAGGATCAATTTATTGGGTGTTCCCTTATTCCCTAGGACAAGTTACCTTGGTATTTTATCTTGATATTTTTGTGGGTTTACTCATGGGGTGTTCCTCTATTCTCTATGACCTATATCCTAGGGACTTGAGTGTGCACTAGTCTTATTGATGACATGAGTAGACTAGCTTTCCTGACTTTTTGTGATCCAAGGAATATTTACCACTGTGATTTGGATTTTACTATTTTATCATTGATATGATTGATTTGATAAATGATACTTGTTATTTGAAATATTCCTTGAAATTGATCTACATTTTTTTAGAACTATGAAAAAATGGGAATTGTTTACCATGATTTTGACATAAAACTATTTAACTACTTATCATGCTTTTTTTTAAATTGAGAATGCTTGAACTATTTTATAGAGAATTTATATATAACACTTGGGTGGGATCCAACTGATCTTGTTTATCTCACACCAGG
Organism: Viscum album; assembly: GCA_963277665.1. Lineage (NCBI taxonomy): Eukaryota > Viridiplantae > Streptophyta > Magnoliopsida > Santalales > Viscaceae > Viscum > Viscum album. Next base: position 1,138,007,655 of record OY728159.1, on the reverse strand, counting down.
CACATTCTCTTGTGAATGTATAGAACTTGTTTTTTCTTTTAATGCAGGGAAGGGAAAGGTACTATAGTGGAGCGATAAGGTTTCTGTCAACTGGGTATGGGTAACTGGTGGTGAGATAGTGGAACATTTCCCACATATGACTTAGAGTAGTTATTTCCTATTTTAGTTGTTGTATTTTTTACCTTGATTTTTATCATGTTTTATTGATACTTTTGAGTTGTATCACTACCACTATTTTCCTTTGTTCGTGGAAAATATCTTTAAATTTTTTATTTCTGTTATATCTTTCTACTGTGTATATATTCCATGTATGTTATTTTTTATTGGGAGAAATCATTCCCTCTATTTGATGTTCGATGCTCGGGTGCTAGTCACCAGCCTGTGGAAATTAGGAATTCCCTTTGGTTTAGTGGAAAACTATTTCAGTTTCTATTAGAGGGTATCCTGGGTTGGTTTGTTAAAAATTGGTATTAGTGGATTATTTTTCCTCAAGAGTCCTTTCCTTGGGACATTTGGTAGATAAAAAATAGGATTATCAAGACTTTAGAGGTAGGTTATGGTGAGATCTTGGTTAAATATTACCATGAAGAGCCTCAAGTTAGCTTGAGACATTCAGATGTGTGTCTCATGTGTTGGGGTTTTTGATATTCATCTCAATTTTTACTTTTTATTTTCTATTTTCAACTAACATTATCCTATTATTTGACCATTTATTCTACTTCTAGTGTGTAGAAACATGCTTCTGAGACATCTTCCTTGGGTTCCACAGGAGGATTTAGTGAGATATTCTCCTCAATGGAATCCCCCTCTAGATCATAATTTTATAAAGGCTGTCATATGTGCAATTCGTGCCATGGAACAAAATGTACCACATGTTAAAAACCCAGTGATTGAGGTGTAACCAGGAGATGGAGGGGATATGGATTGATCTCAGGAGTTCCTATATGATTAAAACTCATCCTTTAAAGGTATAAATGATCCCCAAGGGATATAAGACTAGATGGATATGATTCATATGGTCCTTAACTTCCTAGATACACCTGAGGATATCAAGGTAAAGTGCATGACATTTAGAATTGAGGGTCCCATTAATTGGTGGTGGGGTTATCTGGTACAGGAAAATCAGCACACATGCTTAAATTGAAAGGGTTTTAAGACCCTCTTCTTTCAGCACTTTTTCTCAGATTCTATGATAATGGAGAATTCTCTAGAGTTTCTCTTCTTGTAGAATGGAGAGTGATCAATGTTGGAGTACACCAACCATTTTTCAGAGCTAGTTCATTTTTATTCAAAAGTGGTGATGAATGATCAGCTAAATGATCAGAAATACCTATATTTTTTATTTCCAAGTATCCAATAATAGGTATACATGTTGAATCTTACCACCTATATGGACAAGGTATATAGTGCTATGATTTCAGATATGGATATGGTAGACAATATTGCCTTTTATATCACTTCTCTTATACCCAGCGACAGTTTTAGTGGTGTGCCAACAAATAAGAGGAAGTGGCATGACAATTTCAGGAGTAGAGGAGGTGGTTCTTAGAAACATGCCTTATATACACCATATATGGATCATACCCATGAGTTTCTATCAGTGTGTCCACACAAGGAAAACCTGAAATTATTTTCCTTCACTTGTGAAGATTTATAATACATGAGGCATCCAAGGTCATATGTAGAGGTTTTTATAGGTTATGTCTATGCTACAATATAGTTATATATCATTATAACTAAAGAAAAATATGAAAAAATCATAATATTAAAAGTCTATAGGGATCTATCCATAAAAATTATGAGTGATCCACCTTCACACAGTGGATTATTTTCCAACATAAGTTGACATAGGCTCAACTATAGTGAGAGGTACCATTTTTGTTCTATATTCTACAGATACTGCTTTGTTTGATAAGAGTTCCTCACACTCGTTCATATATAAACATTTTGATGATATTATAAAAATTAAAATGGATATCATGTCATTTTTATAGAGTTATAAACACATCTTGTAAAGAGTAAGGATTAGAGGTTTCGTTGTCCGTCATGTTCCCTATTGATAGATGACACAAAGTTGTTATGGGATTTCCCATTTCATGATCAAGATATTCTTAGCATAATCATCAGTATGGATTGGATAGTTTTTTACCATGATTATATTGACTACTATCATTAGTGTGTTTCATTATTTTTTGTCTATGGGAGCTCTCAAGTGTTTTAGGGAGTGTGGGATCTGAGGTTTTTTCATACAGGACCTTTCCACCCAGAGTTTAAGCGTTTCTTTTTTACTGTTGCAGTTGATCCTAATGATGTTTCCTCTCTTGTTGATATTGCTAGGATTGCTTGATATTTTCATAATGAATTCCTAGAAAACTTCTCCAGTATTCCTCAAGATATGGAGGTAGATTTTATGATTGATCATGTGATGGGTACGTAGTTGATTACTATTCACTCTTATCGCATGACACGTACTGAGATAAAAGTGGTCAAGACATAGTTGTATTATTTGAAGGATAAGGGTTTTTAACCCTAGTATTTCACTATGGGTATCCCCTATTATACTTTCAAATAAGGATGATGGTTCAATTTATATGTGCATGGACTATCAGAGGTTGAACTGGGTAATGGTTAATAATAAGTACCATTTTCCCTATGTGGATGACTTGTTTGATCAGTTTAATAGGGAAAAGTGAATCAATATTTGGTTGGGTTATCATAAAAACAATGTTCATAAGTATGATATTTTTAATATTACTTTTAGGAGAAGTTATATCCATTATGAATATCTTGTGATTTCTTCCAGTTTGAATAATTATCCTATAATTTTCACAACTTTGATGAACCAGATATTCGATCTATATCTCGATGCCTTAATCATGATATTCATGGATGATATCTTGGTTTATTTGAGTTTGAAGTACAAACATGATAATAAAATGAATATAGTTTTTAAAATCTTAAGAAACTACTAACTTTATGGGAGGCTGTCAAAATGAAATTTCTGGATCTAAGAAGTGAAATTCTTGGGGCACGTGATTCTTGAACATGGACTTTCAGTGATTCATGAGAAGTTGAAGGATATATTTTTATGGAAAAAAGAACATAATGTTTTCAAGATACACATTTTTCTTTTTATGGTTTGTTATTATTAGTGTTTCATCAAGTATTTCTCAAAGTTTGTGACACCTTTGTCTGATCATACCATGAAAGGGGTGAAGTTCATATGTGATGAAAAATGTTAGATTTATTTTGATGAAGTGAAATTGATTCTGATATCGGATCATATTATGATCTTACTGGAGCTAGATAAGGGGCATGTGGTTTACCGTGACGGTTCTAGTGTTGGTCAAGGTCTCATGCTTATATAGGATGATCATATTATGGCCTATAGTTCTCATCACTTTTGTATTTATAAGAATAATTATCCCAATCAAGATTTGGAGCTTTCCATAGTTATGTATGTGCTTAAGTGCTGATGAAACTATCTTTTGTGGAATATGTTCACTACCTTTTTAAACCATAATAGTTTGAGATATGTATATTCTCCTAGAAGGACCAGAATAAAAACAAGAGGTGGTGGGTATAGTATCTCCAGTTATTTGAATTTGACATCACCTATAACCTAGGGAAGGGGAATATTGTTTCTGATAATCTCACTCAAAAATTTAAACTACAAATTGTTTTGGAATTGACATAGGAGTTTAGCCTAATGAGGATTTTTTCTTAGTTGCATCTAGATGCACAAGAGTATTTTTAAGGCATAGTTCTAACTAGTGTTTATTTATCATCATCTCCCATTGAGTATATCATGATGGGTCACCAATAGGATTCCAAGTTTGGAGGAATTATGGAAACCTTTTATAGTGGGGAGACTATTCATTGTTGGTCTCTCCCTTTTATTGGGATTATTTATGTTGGGAATTATATTTTTGTCCCATCAACCACGAGGAAATCATTTTTTACTGATTTTTATAGTTCTTCATGGTCTGTTCACCCTATCACTATAACGATGTATTATGATATGAGATGAAATTTATGGTGGTCAGGTATGATGTGAAATATTACTGATTATGTGTCCCACTATTACACCTACCAATAGATAAAGGTAGAGAACCTGATTCCTTCTGGTCTTCTAAAACGTCTTATGATGCCATTCTGAAAATGGGATGAGGTATCCATGGACATAATTATTGGATTAGATGGACTAGTTGAGGAATGAACTCTATCTGGGTAGTGATTGATTGATTTATGAAATATGACCATTTAATTCTGATTAGGGTCACCACTAAAGTTGAAGATCTGGGTATTCTATATTTACAGAATATTGTGAGGTTACATGGGGTTCCTTTTTTACATTATTTCAAATAGGGATACTAGGTTCACTTCTATATTATAGAAGAGTATCTAGGAGTTTATGGGGACTCAGGTCGGGTTGATTATAGCTTATCATCCACATATGGGTGGTTAGATGGATCATTCTATTCATATCCAGAAGTATATGTTCTATTCCCATGTCTTTTATTTTAATATATTATGGGATATCCATTTGATAATGGTTGATTTTTCAAATAAAAATAGTTAACATTCATCAATCATAATGATACCCTTTGAGTATTTGTATGGTCTCCCATGAAGGTCACCTATTTATTGGGAAGAGGTGAGTGATACCTCTCTTGTGGGATTGAGTCTCATTCAGAAGATTTTAGAAAGAATTTAGGATATACATATATTCTTGGTTAGAGCTCAAAGTGGGAAGACATTTTATGCAGAATATCAACATCATCCTTTAAATTTTTCAATTGGTGATCAAGTTTTATTGAACATTTATCCTCAAATAGGTCACCATAAGCTTGGAAAATAGGGGAATCACACTATGATATATATAGGATCATTTTAGGTAAATGGTTGTCTTGCTCAGGTTTCTTATTTATTGGAATTACTTGATCAGTTTATGGGCATTCATGATGTTTCCACATATCTAAACTTTGGAAGTACCATCCTTATCTCATTCATGTTCTAGGTTGGGAAGAGATTGAGTTGGAGCTTAATGATTCTGCTATGGAGAAACCGATGGATATAGTTAATTATAATATGAAAGTATTGTGTGGGAAATATATTTTGTTGGTCAAAGTGTTATGGAAGCACAAATCAGATTCTCATGATACTTGGAAGATCATCGGTGAGGGTGAAATGACATTACCTATATCTGGAGAATTATTATTCCTTGTGAATTCTCAGGGATGTAAATTCCTATAGTGGGGATATTTTAACATTAAAGTAAAAAAAATTTACTCTTTATTTCTATGTTTAAGGGTTTATTTTTCATATTTAAAGGTCGTATGATACTTTCTGGGAGTTTTTTGTAGGGATGCTACAAGGTGTTGACTATAGGAAAAATTACCACCATAAAGTTGATTCATGATGTGAATATGTTTCTTGATAGATTCCATGAAATAGGTTTATGATGTGAAAATTATTTTGTATGTGAAATAAATTCACATTTTGAATTCATCACTTTAGATTTTTAATTGAGGCAATTCCTTTTTTGGTATACATGAATTATGTGATATTCATTTCATGAGTCAAGGATTCATGATGTGAATCCTTCATGCCCAATAGGTTTTATTATGCTATTTACCTGAATATTTTTCATTCATTGCAAAAAATCCTCACTGGAACCCTAGGTCTCTACCATGTGATTTTGGGCGATTCCATCCCTTTCATATTTATTTGTTTGGTGCCTTGATCTTCAGTGTGGTTGGTTAATTTTATTTTGATAAACGTTCCATTCTCTCTTTTTCTTCTTCATTGATCTTGGGTTTTATCAATAGTGTTGGGATTCATTTTTAAGATTTGTGATCATGTGATGATTCTTATTCTATCCCTTCTAGATATTTTATTGATATATATTCCTTTCCTATTTCTCTTGGTGCGTGGATTCCATGGTGGGTTGTGTGCAACCCTTGTTTGACGTATATGGTTTTGTCTATAGCATATATTGGATAAACTTTTAAGGATCTTGATTTGTTAAATTGTTTTATAAATTAATTTCCCAATTTATTGATTCTTTTTGTATATGGGTTTTCAAGAAAATCTGGGGTTCCACTTGTTTTGATAAAATAAATGTGTTTTACAAAGAATTGTGAAATGGGTTTTCAAAGATTTTTTTCGATGAAAAGGTTTGTTTGGAACTATATTGTGAAATGTGATAAGCCTTTTGAAATAATTTTATAAATGTAGCACAAGGGAAGCCATGGGTACTTAGGTGGAAGGTGTACTATTGGTCCTTGTCCATTGGTATTTTCGGTTGGTTCAATTTCTTGGGTGTTCCTTTATTCCTTACTAAAAGTGACCTGAAGACTTGATCTTGACATTATAATGGGTTTACTCATGGGGTATTCCTCGTTTCCCTATGCCTCATGTCCTTGGGATTTTAGTGTGTACAAGTCTATTTGATGGCATGTGTTTTCTATATATCTTGACCTATTTTGATCCTAGGAATGTTTTTCATTGTGATTTGGGTTGGACTATTTTGGATTTGAAATGCATGATTTGATAAATATGACTGGTTATTTGAAATATGATTTTTAAATTTTCCCCCAGATTTGTTTTAAAGCAGTGAAAAATGGTATTATTTACCATGATTTTGATATAAAAATGTTTAACTGCTTATCATTCCTTATTTTATTTAAATTTATCATATTGGGATTATTATATAGAGATTTGATTTGCAACACCTAGGCGGGATCCTACTGATCCTATTTATCTCACACCCTACACACTCCCTCAGGAATGTATTGAACTTGTATTATCTTTTGATGTAGGAAAGGGTAAGGCACCACAATGAAGCATCAAGGTTTATATCATAATGGTACTAGTAGCTGGTGGTGAGATGGTGGTATATTTACCACATATCACATGTAGTAGTTGTTTGTAATTTTAGTCATCCTTTTTGGTTTTTGGATATATACCTTGTGTTTCATCTTACTATTTGCTTCTTTCGAGTTGTATCACTACCGATGTTTTTTTGTTTATGGCATATATCTTTCGAGTTTTTCTTTTTAATATCTCTTTATAATGTGTATGTGTTCTATGTATCTTGTTTATGGTTTGAAAAAATCATTCCCTCTGTTTGATGTTCAATGCCTAAGTTCTAGTCTACATCCTAAGGGGATCAAGAATACCCTTTGAGTTAGTGAAGAATCAGTTTAGGTGTTAGGAGAGGCCATTTCAGGTTTGTTACAGGATGATTTTCAAATGTGTTTATGAATTATTTTATATGATCTTATTTTTATTTCAAAAAGGTAAACATTTTCATGGATTTTCATTTTTTTCACTAGGATAAAAATTTTCTTTATATTTATATCCCTTACCAAACATATTTTTTCTCATCCTACATTTTGAATTTTTTTAAAGGGCCTAAGTATGATTAGAAACTATTATAAAGGATATATTTGAATAAAGACAATTATCCTTAAATAAGTAAGTGTCATGAATGAAACATGGGTTTGAACTTAAGAGTCCAGTTTTTGTGGAAAAAATGGACACTGTGTGACAGTTTTATTCTTTTCTTGTAGTGTTTATCCTAATTCTCTAAAACTCTAAAACTAAAAGAACCTAGAAATATAATAAAGTGAATACATTTTTATAAATCATGTAATTATGGATTATTTATGACATGAGGTATTACAAGATTAATATGGATATTTGGTGTTTTTTTTGATTGTGATGTGTTTGTTTGCCTGCTATATGACAATGGTTTTTGGGATCGTTGTAATTTTGAGGAGAACTCTAGTTTTGAAAATAAAACTTGTGTGGTGGCATGAGGTGTATATGAAATTATTTTTTAATGTTCGTTTTACTTGAAATTACCCTTGGCACCATTGGTTTAGAAATGGTTGGGATCTCCTAGTTTTGAGAAAATCTAAGGAGAATGGTTGTTGACATTAATTTCAAATGGTTTTGGAATTAGGATTGGGTTTTATAAAAATACACCATATATTCTGTGAGTTTTATTGATTTTCATTTTTGATGGAAACCCTTGATTCCATGGGGTGTTTTAAAAATATGAGTGAGTTTTGGCATGTGTGAAAATATTCGAATGAGTTTTGAAATATGAAAGTGGTGCCATATGAATCGTGTCTGCTTTGATTTTGGGTGTTTTACTAAGATGACTTAGATTGTTGAATTACATGCACTCATTGTCTTATATATTTTTTTAAAACTGCCAAGTTATTTTGGTGGGTGTGTCTGGATTTGTTGGCATGACATTTAGAAAGAAACTAATGCTTGCGTAAACTATTTTTTCTTGGGTTTTAGTTGTAGAATAGGGGTGATCCCTAGTGCTTGGCTTGTATATTCATTGGTTATACTATGGATGTTTTGGGATATCCCCTTATTTTTGGATTATGATATGTATGTTTGATGTTTTTGGGTTCGAGTAGCCATATATGTGATTTTGTGGATTTAGGGATTGAACCCATTTATGTGCTTTGATGATTTCACAAGTTGGACTTTTTGGTGTTTTTATGGTTTTATAATTTGTATCACTTGAGTTGTGTTTTCTATAGGATATTACTATGGAGTGGATCAATATTAGTTAGAATCATCTACTAGTAGCATAGTTTTATACCGAGGTACACCATAATTATAAAGAAAAATTGACTGTTGACAATTTAGTATTTGGATCGATTATTGTGGTTTGACTCTGTCTTAGAATTTATTGATAAAGGTTGTGTTGGATATCAGTTGTGAGTGGAGTTGTCATTTCTAGTCATTACATATGGTAAAACAAATGACATGGGTAGTGGAGTCTGATTTTTTTGTTTGGAAGAGAGATAAAAAGGATTATCCTATGGGAGTGAGCATCAAATATTCTATAGATGAATGACCCTCATATCAGAAGGGTCAGATTATAGTGAGATCATCAAGATAGATTAAGAATTACAGTGTGTAGGTGGAATTGATTGATCTATTTCCATGGAGAATACCTGATTTATAATTTGTGTATAGTGTCAGTTAGAGTCCATGCGTTGGCTACGGGATCAAGATGGTTGTGGTGTGATCCTAAAGTGATTCAGGTTAGTGGAGTGCTGGTGATCATTGATAGAGTGTGATAATTGAATGGGTTAGTTAAGGATTTAAAGATAGAATCAAAATGAGTATCAAGTTCAGACCATTTTTTAGTTGTTTTGATGATTTATAGATTCTTACAGGTGTTATGGAATCGTGACTGGGCTAAGTGGTGAAGTAATAATATGTCGATAGTTGAGGCCGAGAAATTTTATGAAAATTTGTATAATGGAGGTATTAATAGTGATTTGGTGTAGAATTTAATGTGTTATAGTGGAAAACACATCAGGATAATTGGCTGGGATTCATTTGAGGTGGTTTGAGGATCAAACAAGTTTTTTTGAAGAAAATACTGATGTTCTTGAACTTGGTATTTGGGGTTTCAAAGTGGGATCATGTTGGGAGTTTTCTGACAAAACATTACCAGTTGGTGGTGAATTTATGATCTAGGTTGGTTGGGGTTTATGTTCATAGGACTACCATAACTTCTTGAGGATGATATGTATTATGGTGGAGATTTTTTTAATGAACCGTTTCATTACAGGATGCGAGTTTCAGAGTGAATTTTATTTTTTGGTGTGGTGAGGGGTTTTTTAGAACTGGGTCCTAGATTGGGATTTTTATTGTTTAAAAATCCTTAAAAGTTCTTTTTAAAGGTTGTTTGTTTTCTCTATGAATGCCTTAGCAGTTCAAAAGAATGTTGAACAAGTATTTGGGTGGTCAGACTACTGAAAATTTCAGTTGTAGGCTATTCACGACATGAAAAGTGTTATTTAAATCATGAATGACCATACATGGGGCGTGTTTAGTCCTCAAATGGGTTATATAGAAGCGAGGATAATTCCCAAAATAATTAAAATTTTGAACTTATAGTTCACACCATTAAAGTATCAAGGAAGAGGGGGTTCCTTCTACTTGGAAGAGGATTTAAGGTGAGAATCCCCTATTCAAAATGTAAACCGTTACTGGAAACCTCTTCTATAGGGGATTTATCATAATTTTGAAAGGGTCAATTTTGGAAACCCCATTGGGTTCCCTCATTTGTTGTTGAATGAAATAAGAGGTAGATACCCCCTTTTCAATTCTCTTCCCATCCCTTTAGTGTGGTTCAATTTGGGTCATTTGCAGGAGTTTCATCCCACCAATTCAATGCGAAATTGTGACACTTGATGGGTATTTTGCGTGCATCTTGTAGAGGGTGTTATGGGAGGAGGAAATCAAGTTTTCATTCATCATTTATGTTAAGTTATGTTTCCAGGTTAGTTTTTTTAGGTTCTATAGTGAATTTGGGTGAGATTTTTCATCGATTCAGAGTTTTAATTTTGGATTTTTTCATGGATTAGGTTTTGGTGTATATCGGGAGGGAACCACACCAAATTTCCCATAGTTTTATCTCCATGAAGTAACTTTGTGAGTTTTTCATTAGTTATTAAAATTTGGGGTTTTAGTTTTAAATTCTTGGTTTATTAATTTGATAGCATTTATTTATGTGATAGGTTCTCATGGACTCAGAGGAGGTCGATACAAGCTTTGGATAGTTTATTAGAATGTCATTTGAGATAGGTGAACTTGAAATTATTTGATTATCTTATTATATTGATGATTTTATGTTCAAATTCCATCATTATTATTCTTTTCTGTATGTTGGAGGACTATGTTGTTCATTCATAATGTTTTGAAAAGACCACTTTATCCTTATAGTCAACATGGACTATATAACTTTCTAAATGGTTCAATGGTGGTACCATAGTCAAATGACTAATGATGGTCCTATTTATGGGCTGTGTGGTTTAATGTGTTTGATTTTAAAGAACAAGATGTTTCATTTTTAAAATGTTTTTTAAAATGCGTTTGACTCAAATGGGAATTATAGGTAAAATGGGTATTTTGATATATGGTTTTTGAAATTGCATTTTAAAAATGAGAAGAATATTTTTGAAGGAATATTTGATAGGATTTTGGCTAAGAGAATAACATGGGTAATATGGAACGTAGTTGATTTTAAAATGGTTTTAAATGAGGATTTGAAATTGGTTTTAAAGAAAATCAGAAGGGCTTGATTGAACTGGTTTTGGTTAGTTTGACCTCATGTGGGTTATTCCCCACTTTCCAAGGCTTGTGGGCTATTTTTCTTCCTGGTTGTAATTTTTTGGTGTGTACTTTTTTACAATGGATCATGTTAAGTGGATATCATTATGAGAACTCTATTTTGGTATCAAAGTGACAGATTAATCAAGATTGATGTGATAGACCCCATGGAGGGTTGAGATGGGTGTGTGGATGTGTTTAAGAGGTGGGGCTAGGTCCTTAGGGACTAGTGCCCCGGTGATGAGCTATGAGTTGTGTCATGGGTTGTGGGACCTACATATGTTTCATGTTTTGTGCTAAGTCATATACCCAAATGGGTATAAGGATATTCAGGTATGACCTTGGGTTGAGAAAGAAGGCTTGGGTCTTAGTATTATGACCTTACCTTAAGTAAGATTGGGTTGAGATAGTGAACCATTTTTGGGTGATCAATCTTGGTTCGAGGAAAGCTTGTGAGAGGTATGGGTAATGTTATGATTCAAGACACGGGAGATGGAACTATCTTAAGTGTTAAGGGATAGTTTGAGGCTTCTGGATTTATGACCGTACTATGTTCCATGGGGTAGTGGGTTGAGGTTTTTCAAGATACCTACCATGAGTATTTGGGTATGGGATTTGATAAAACATATAACATGACACCCTACCCTAAATCTTAAGTTATGGGTGAAGGACTTCTATAGATGACCTATCCTGTATCTATGAGTATAGGTTAGATTTATGGTACATGATGTCTCCTTTATGACATGGAACTGAAGTAGTTATAGTCAAGTATTGTGGTGGGTTGGTTAGTGCATGATGGCCTAACTTGTGTGAATGTATGTGCATTTTGTGTTATTTATAGGAGGGTGTGATTCATGGACATTACTAAAACTATTTATATATATTTCATTCACATCCAATTTATAATAAAAACAATCAATATTATCGATTCATTGGGGATTTCTATTGGACTGTTAGACTCACCCCTAACTACGTACACAACATGGGTTTCAATGTACATGGGTAGACCTTCCTGTTTTCTATTAGGACATAAATATTGGTTGGAGTTGGATCAATGATTTAGGTATAATAGGTTATAGAGTCCAAAGACTCAGTAGGATGGTATGCGAGTCGTACTGACCGGATTTTTATAGTTTTATTTATATAAGGCCCACTTTTTTTTTTGTTTTATCTACTAATACTACTCTGTTACATCTTGATGCATCATATAGAATATTTACTTCTTTCTATTTATATTTTAAGGGACTTTTTGGATCCTTGTTTTATGGATATAGGTTTTTATGATATCCATCATACAGGTGGTTCATGTTGAATTTTAGGTAGATTCAGGCGTGGCACCCAAGATTTATTTTAGATGGAACAATATCTCCAAGATCGTGTTAATCCCTCAAAACTAATCTACAACCTATAGAATATTAGAAGGTGCAACTAGGGTCATGTATCAACCCCCACTTAGGTTCCATTTAGGTGATTCATCCTGAGCTGTTACACTTAGTTTCTCGAATGACCCAATTGAAAGTGTCTTAGTGAGGATATCATTTATTTTTTCCTTGGATAGAAAACATTCCAATTTTAAAATTTACTCATCCATATTTTCCATAATAAAGTGATATTTAATACTAAAGTGTTTGGTTCTGTAATCCTACACTATTTTCTTAGATAGATTTATAGAACTTTGATTATCTTGGACTATGATTTATGGGTATCTAGATTTAGTATTTAAATACTCATTTCATGTCTTCATCCAGATCATTAGAGTAATTTCTTTTGATGCAACCACATATTCAACTTCAATTAATCTCCAAGTAAATGATGTTTTCTTCTTTGAGTTCCACGTGAAACATATATTGCTAATAAAAATTACTCCACCCAATGTGGAATTCCTATCATTAACCCCACCAAAACAATTTTCATATATAAACCATTTCAGATCCAACTCACCCTTGTTCATGTATGTTAGGACATAATTAAATTTATTTTAAATATATCTCATAATTATCTTTACTTCTAGAAGATGTATTTCATTAGGAATCCATCGATACTAAACAAAAAGAGTAACTTTATTGACAATGTATGGTACTGATAAAATTAAATATAAACGACTTATAATTAAACTTTTGAATTTATTTTCAATTATAGTTTTCTCTTCAATATCTTTACTTAATTTTTTTCCTAACAAAATTTTAATGGACACCACTCAAGACTCCTCTATACTAAACCTTTCTACCAACACACTGGCATATTTTTTTGTGAGATAAAAATATGACATGTCATTTGGGTTATTTTTAAACCAAAATATAATTTCATTTCACCAAGTAAAGACACCTCAAACTTATTATCCATATTATTATAAAATTATTCATACAATTTGTCTTCATAATTTGGAAAAACAATATCATCAATATAAAAAATTACAAAGAATGATGTGATTTTGGACTTATTCACATATGAATTTCTATCCATGTACAATTTTATGAATTATTTTCTCCTTATATATTACTCCATTATGAGGAACCAAGATCTTGTAGATTGTTTCAATCTATAAATATCTTTTCTTAATTTACTCACTTTTCTTCCATCTATATCCTACGTAATGCCTTCAGGTTAGTCCATGTATACTTATTCATTTATCTCCCCATTCCAAAATATATGTCTAAGATCTATTAGAAACACTTTGATACTTATTGTAGTTTTAATGGAAGTAAACATTCTTATATTCTCTAGCCTTAATATTTGGGAAAAAAGTTTCTTGAAAATAAATTCCATCAACAAGTGAATACCACTTAGACACAATCATGCAATTTTTCCTTTTAACTATACATTTATTATTTAATATATTCCTAAAAACCCATTTAGTAGGAAAAAAATATTTCTTCTTCGGATAAAGATAAATATACCATGTTTTATTATTTTATATATGACATATCTCTTTATTCACTGCTTGAATACCTTCTTTATTCTCAAAATATTCCTCAACAATATGATGCTAAATCTTTGAATCTAGTGTAACTAGTTTCCTTGATTTTTATTCTTTTCTGAACCCCCAGATTCTGATATCTAACAATATTTCCAACATCAAAATTCTTCTTTAATATTTTAATATTCCACTTAATTTTAGTTCATCATCATCATCATTATAATAAGTATAGTTTTTATCTTCTCCCTATATGTATATATTTTCTACAGTATCTTCAATAGGTTCAGTAATGATAACTTCATTATCATTATCTTCTATGAAATAATTCTTGATGTTTTATTCATTTTGAAGTTATTTTTTTTCTAAACTATTCCAAAATCCTCTTTGACTTGTTGTTATATCATCTGTAAGAACTTCCATTTTGTGTGTAATACAAAAATATTCCATATTATGAATTTTCATCAGACTTACCACCGCCACTGCCTTTCCATTTGATTAAGCATGGGATCCCAAACACTATAAAGTGTTTTAAATTTTTATTCCTTTGAAACCACATATCATAAGAATCTATGTCTTAATTTAGACTCAAAATACATATATTTTGAATAATTAATGAGGTGTTAATTTCTTATAGCTAGAAAAATCTTGAGGTGTTGTACTCTGAAATAATTATTTTATCCATCTAAAATAGGTTTATATTTTTTATTTCATCCATACCATTTTTTTATAGAGTATATAAATCACTAAATTCACGACTAATTCTTTGCTTATCATGATATTATGAGAACTATTTGTTGGAATTTTCAGTACCATTATCATATCTCAATCTCTTTAAAGGAAAACCTATTTGTTTTTTAGTAAGAGTTTTAAAGATTTTGAATCTTGTAATGGTTTGAGACTTGTGAGGCAAGAACATGATACATGTGATTTTGGTGAAGTCATCAGTAAAGGTAATTAAGCTTTTTTCTCCATTTTTTGACTTCTTTTTCATATGTCTATAAACATTATAGTGGAATAAATCAAATAGCTTGTAGTTATAATGTCAACTAAATTTTATTTTTTATTCACTATTTTTCCTTTATAACATGTTTTAAAAAAATTAATAGAGGATTATTTAAAAACTAGGATATTTCTTATATCTAACCATCTAATTAACTTCCTCATTTTCTTTTGAAAAAGACGACAAAGACTTATATACCACAATTTTTCTTCCAGCTATCAAACTCAAGTAGAAATATATATCTACTTATCTAACTTGTAATAGGTTATTTGATAATCTCAAACATTTATAATATCTTAAAATTATCATGAATAAACCACTTTTTTGAAATATTTCTTCATTACTATCATCAAAGAGTCTTGATATATAGAAAAGATTAGGTTTTATCCCATTAGAAAATAAAACACTATTGAGACTAATATGTTTTTTCATAATATTGGTCATTCCAACTCCTTTGACCTTTAAAGTGAATTAATTACCAAATTTAACAACCCCTCTTTCATTCCATTCAATATTACTTAAGTTATTCAATCACTATACATGTGAGAATAACAACCACTACCCATAATCCACAACTTTTCAAACGTGAAAGATTTAAATTAAACTTCAACAAAACTAGCTTGTTGTTGGATTTTTATCTTATTTTAAATATTTTTCGGTTTTTTAAAAAGATTTAAATATTCTAGGATGAATATAACACATTAATTTGTGATGTTTCCCACTTAATCACACCTTTCATAGAATTATTTCAAACTACCAAAACTATTTTCCCCAACAATATTCTTTTTAGAGTGTTTGAAATTTTGACTGACTCTCACCTATTGTTGATGTATCCTCATTGATACATGCTACATTATTATTCTTTGAAAAGACCAATTATATCAAAATTTATAAGATTTATGAGCAAAAAACTACAAAACCAATTATAACATTTAAATATTATACAATGATACAAATTATTCTACTCGATGGGTTGCTATATAACCCCATTTTTTGATCACATTTGAGTTGTATTATCCAAACCCTTTTGTGTAATTATTCCTTTGGGTTTTAGGGACAGTAGGGAAAAATATATATAAATTTATAATTCCAATATGAGTATATTTTTCCTTTTATTATATATTCCTAGTTATTCTAGATTTCTATTTACCACTGGAATCTTTTGTATGAATGGTTTTCTTTTGATTCAAGCCACTTATAGACTTACCCTTTTTTCTCCAACTTATTGAACATAAAATAAAATTTATTTTTTTTCTCAAAACTTTTCTCTATTCTGTAGTATCCCAATAAAAATCAAATTTTAAATTTTAATTATGTATATTATATTCCTTCACATTTTTGTTTATTTCATAAATCTTATGAATTTTTTTCCAAATCACATTTTTATTTTTGTATCCATTGAATTTTGTGAATTCATTTTTAGATTTATAAGATAATTATGCATTTATTTCCATTACATCACTTTCAATGTTATTTTTATCCAAAGATGACAATGTTTAAACTCACTTATAAGTTTCTTATAAAAGATAAATTTGAGCTATGAGCATCATTTAATAGTTCCCTTTTTAGCTCAGGTACTGATAGAACACATAACCTCTTCCCAAATTTCAGAACTCCTTCCTCATACACGAAGTCTGCCAATCTCCCATCCTTGACATCATTAATTTTCTTCTGCAGATTCTCATCATCAGATTGAGAGCTTTTGATATTCTCTAGCAATGATGGTTTAGTAATAATTTGAAAGAGGAAAGATGTTTCCCCTTCCTTAATAATTCCCATATCCATATTTAGTAGATCCATGAATAAAGGATCTATCTCAATCCTCATTTGAGTCAGAAGTTCATGATCATTCCTGCATAATGCATCTACCACCTTATTTTCCTTTCTTGGGTGGTAGTGTATTGAACAATTTTAATCTTTTAGTAACTCGAGCCATATCCTTTTCCTCATGTTGAGTTTTTTCTGTGTGAAAATTTATTTCAAACTCTTGTGGTCCGTATAAATCTCACATCTTTCTCCGTAGTGATAATGTCTCAATATTTTCAGAGAAAATATTACCATTGCTAACTCAAGATCATGATTTGGATAATTTTTTTAATGAGTCTTAAACTATCTTGATGCATAAGCAATAACTCTATCTTTTTTCATAAGGATAAAACCCATTCCATTCTTTGATGCGTCACTGTACATTACAAATCCATCACTTCCAGATGGAAGATTAAAAATTAGAGTATTGAAAAATCTTCTTTTTAATTCCTCAAAGCATTCTGTACATTTTTTTCCACACAAACTTAAATCCTTTACGTGGGATCTTGGTTAGTGGGTTATCCTGTCGGTCAAAATTATCAACAAAACGCCAATAGAAACCTATTAAGACAATAAAACTGCGTACCTCGGTTATTTTTGTTGGCATGGGCCATTCTTGGATTGCCTTTTTCTTTATAGGATCAACTTGGATTCCATACTTAGAGACAATATGGCCTAAGAAAGAAACTGATTGAATCCAGAATTCTCATTTGCTAAAATTCCCATATAATTTTTTTCTTCTAAAAGTTTTCAGAATAATACACAAGTGATTCTCATGGTCTTCATAGCTTTTTGAGTATATTAGGATATCATAAATTAATAACAAAACAAATTTATAAAGATATTCCTTGAAAACTCTATTAATTAAATCCATGAAAACAGAGGGTGAATTTGTCTGTCCAAAAGGCATCACTGTAAACTCGTATTACCCATAACTGGTTCGACATGTTGTCTTAGTAATATCTTCATTCTTCACACGTAGCTGATGATATCCAGATCGAAGGTCAATCTTCAAAAAGTATTGATATCCATGAAGTTGATCAAATAAATCATCAATATAGGGTAGATAATACTTATTCTTTATCGTAATAGAATTGATTTCCCTGTAATCAATGCATAGCCTCATGGATCCATCTTTCTTTTTAACAAAGAGGACAGGGGATCACCATGGAGAAACACTAGGTCAAATAAATCCCGTTTCACTCAATATTTAACCATTAAATTTATTTATCTATATTATCTTTATAAATATGGATTTAATTATTCTATTATGATTTATTTATGATATGATAATTATTATCTCTTAGAATTACTATTTATTTTAAACACATTTTTATTTCTATTATCATATTATAATCCTTTTAAGATTCACCTTCCTCATCTGAAAACTTAATATGGAAATTTAAATCATATTTTTATAAGTCACTTTGTTCTTATTATTGATCCATTTAAACATTTTGATAATATTACCTAGTAATATTTTTATTATCACCACTTTCTACATTTTTATATATTCCTTCTTAAATTGGTAGAAAGTTTATTATAAAGAACTTGAATGACATTTTATTCTTTCCTTTTGATTGGATTTACTTATGAGAACTTCCCTTATTGGTGAACTTCTTGATTTATTAATCATATTCACTCTCAACTCTAATTTTCATAGGAAAATTGGTAGAAAAATATAATCTTTTTCTATAAATAAATAATTTTAAAGGAAGATTCCCTCTATACTTACTTTTCCCGCATGTGAATATTCTTGACACCAGGAGTATCGATAAAGTATTCTATATTTTTTTCTCTTCATCAGAGTCAGTGTTCTTTTCTTTAACATTGATATCTTTAAATGTTTTAAAGGAAATATCCTTTTCTTTCTTTCCCTTTCCCTTGAGATCTTCTCCTCTTCTAATCTCATAATTCCTGAGAGTGCTATAAAGTTCATCCATTGTGAAATCATTGATATCTTTATCTTAAAGAGGTGAGATATCAACCTAAAACTTTTATAAAATAATTATCATATGTTTCTTAGTAATATTAGAGTCTTAATGTGTTTCACTAAACCCTCAGATGGTACTAAAATCAAATTAATTCCAGTAAAGAATTCAACAACCTATTGAAATTCCTACATTTTAACATATTTAAAATATTACTAACTAATTTGTATCTTATATTCCTTAACCTTTTTTTTATTTCATAAATCTTATGATTTTTTTCCAAATCACATTATTATTTTTGTATCCAATGAATTTTGAGAATTCATTTTTTAGATATATAATATAATTACGCATTTATTTCCTTTACATCACTTTTAATGTTATTTTTATTAGAAAATGACCATGTTGAAACTCACTTGGAATTTTGAACCCATATTGGATATAATATAGAATATAAAGACCCAAAAAGAGATGATTGGGAACCATCCTCTCCTTATAGATATGAAATTATTATCCATAAGTGGTTATAATAACTTAGTTTTTTTATAAAATTATATTTATCTATATCAAAATTCATGAGAGATAACTGACTGAGAACCTTTCATTGATACCAATTATTAGGATCACTTAGGATGAGTAAACACTATGGGGGGGGGGGATGAGTCTATGTTTATAATTTTTCTTTGAAATCCAAACTAATATCCAAATTATTCAACACATATCCATCAGACTCACAATGATGTAGAAATAAAAAGATATAACATCAAGTTTATTAATGTAATTCACCTCTACGATGGATAAATATATCCCTGGTGTATAGTGAATTTTATCTAATACACACAAAATTATTCTTTTATTATCAATAAATAACATAGTTAAGGGTATGGATTTGAACCTATTAAAATTTTGGAATCAACCAAACATTCATGAAAGCTCTAAATCACTCAAAAAATTTGAAGAATATATCTTTGAAGAACTATCACCAGTAAAATTTCATGTCATAAGGACATAGTGTATGTGATCCTCTTCCTTCTTGACTCAACTAATGTAACACCCTGACCCCTATAGACAGGATCCATTACATTAGTAAGTATATTGTCATGTTTATAAGGAATTAAATCCCTAAGGAATGTTTAGTTTAGTAGTATTGAATAAACTAGATACATATATGTTACTCAAATTACATTAGAAAAGGCTACAAAATAGAATACATAACAAAAACTAAAAACTGCATCCACAAGAACTCAATAAATGATCTCTTCTTTGTTTCCTGTTGAAAGTAAAAAATGAAAATGGGTGAGCTCAAATGCTCTATAAGGGTTACAAATAGTGGAATCACGAATCAATAATAACTGAATTGTAAACAATTTGACATAATTAATATGGCATGGTGAATAAATGAAAAACTCATGCCATTAATAAACTGAGAATGAAATCGCATCCATAGATTTTTTCATAGTGAAAACCTCGTGGATAGTAATAACTAATAACAAATAAAGATAATTATTATTAATTGGACATCATATATCTGTCACATGATACCATAATACCGTTAAAACGGATTAGTTCTATGGGTAGAAACCCGTCTTATTTTTGGAAACAAACTCGAAGGGTTTGTCGCAAAACTGATTGTCTCATTAGACCTACCAATGCATCGAGGGGCTATATAGGGCCTCAACAACCTCTTCATCTAAAGAATTATTTATACATATATTCAAAATAATAGAAATATGACTTTACATTATCTGTATATAATAGAGGATACATATTCATAAATAATTCCACACTCAAAACAACATTCAAAATAAAAACCGTATGTAAAATGGTATACGGATTAGACAATAATCATATCCATGATATGAGAATATGGAAATTTAAATGGAATATAATTTCAACTTAAAAGTAATCTCAAATGGGAAATAGGTGAACCACATAAGAAAGAGTAGGTGCACAATACTAAGCAAGTCACAATGAAGTGAAAATTGAGACAAAGCTTGTTACAACGTTGAAATCAATTGAGTCGTGTGACCAAAAGTTAATAACCAGAAAATGAATCACAAAATAACATGAATATAAAGAGAATCATGATAATAAATATCAAATGGAAGTATAAATATACAACATATAAGAAATAAGAGGCGAACAATGGAAATTTCACAGATTTGAAGGTGAGATGAGAAAACCCCTTACAAACATTTCAGCATGGTAACAAATGTTCTTACGAGGGCTTAATGAGAGGTAAAGGGGTATCCAATTATTTATATGTCATAAGGGAAGTATGGGGAAGGTTATAAAACATACCCCATAATTAGGTATTAAAAATAAAAGAGCACAACATAGGGGATATTATTGAACAAAAGTGAGAGAGAGGATCCCTTACCGTATGCTCGAAGGTGTTCTTGATTGTTCTTGACAACCTGAATAATCAAATTTAGCTTCATTAATTAATAATTAATGAACCTCATAAATATTTAATTGATATTTTATGACCATATTAGGTTTATTAATGTCCTTTTTTATTGTTTAAGAGATTCAATTTGATTGTTTTGGTAGCATTTTCTTCTTTGGTTTTCTTGATCCGTTTACTTGTATTCATTAATGGATGTTTGTTTGAAATATGGTTAAACATACATAATTGTTAATATAAATTATTAGTGACATTAAAGTGATATAAATTATCTTATAATTATTCAGGTTATATACCATGAGAATGAATCATTCGATGATTTAAAAATAAATTCTTGGATTTGGCTTGGCGGTTTTGTGCACAATAAATTTGTTTTGTATTATTATTCCATATTATGAATTTGTAAGGATTACAGAATATTAATCAATATAAAATACATATATTATGACTTGTTTAAGACATTTAAAAGGTTTCCTGACTAGTATTTAAGATATTAATGCAAATTGAAAACCTGTCTTCCTTGAGTGTGATAAATTAACACATCTTGGATGGTGTTTGCATTTATTGTATAAAAGGAGGGGAAAAAGAGAGATTATGATGAAATATTCCATTAGAAAATGAAAATATAGTACATGTAAGGTAATTTAATTATCATGGAATTTGGATGAGGGGAGGTGATAAGAGAGAAGAAAATAATGGAACTTTGTAAAAGAAATTGAAGGAAAATAGAAGGAGGGTTCACCTCTTGAGTACTCCTCCTTGAGAATCTCTTTAAGGCCTTTGTTTTTGGACTTTTGGTGAGACCAAAAGGTCTTGAAGTGGGGAGAGGTCTAGGAAAGAGTATTTGGAAGAATTTATGCAATGATTTATGCTTGATTGGTGTGATAGGAAGAGGGGGTGAGGGGTGGTTTATATAGTGTAGGGGAGATGAGTTTTCTTAATATTATAACCATTAATTTGTTATTTCCTCTCAAGACAACCAATAGTGGGTATTCAGTGACCAAGAAGAGTAATAAATGAATGTTAATTTGATCCAATTGGGCTCACATCATCAGATCATCATCAATTACTCAATAAATCCCTTATTTATCATTTATCTTAAATTATCGCATTTTACTATTCATAAAAAATTCAAGTTTTTCAGCAAAATCCCAAAAATTCAGCCTAACCATTTTTCAACGTATAAAATACAAAAATTAAGTTCATTTTAAAAAAATAATTTTCTAAACATGATTAATTAAATATTTAATTAAATAATTATTTAATAGAAATATATAAACACTAAAAATATTCATCTTCATTTTTAAGGTGCCTAAATTCATTTATAAACTCAAGGGTATGGATACCATTCATAAGAGTCATATTACTATTCATAAGGGTAAGTTACTATTAATAAGGGCATGTTACTTTTCAGAAGGGTAGGTAACTATTCCTCGAAAATTAAGTTAATTCTATCAGACTCTAAATATCATCTTGAACACAACCGTGTATGCCAAATTTTTAAAATCCAAATCACAGAGTTGGAAAATTTTAGTTTAAGGGATAGGTTATCACTATATCCTCTAAGTAACCTTGTTTTGTTCCATAGAGGCTCATTGATTCCGGAAATATAGGCTATCTAATGAATAAAATGTATTTAAGAGAAACATACATAAAATGTTTGGGGTGCTACATTATTCCCTCCTTCAGAAATTTCATCCTCAAAATTTTATGTATAAAGCCCATCAAAAAGACATGGGCGGTTCTTATTAATAAAATCCTTAGGTTTCCATGTTGCTTCCTTCATATTCTAGTCTCTCCAAAGAACCTTTACTAGAAGAGTTGTATGATTTATCAATACCTGCTCCCTTGTGTCAAGAATCCTGATAGGCTTTTCACAGTATACAAAATCATGTTCTACTTCTATTTCTTCATAGGTGAGTACATGCGTTGGGACTGGCATATATTTCTTTAACAATGACACATGGAACACATCATGAACTCTAGGGAGATTTGGAAGTATCACTAAACTGTAAGCTACAACTCCAATTATTTCTAGAATTTCAAATGGTCCGATGTACCTAGGGCTCAGTTTCCCTTTATTACCTAACTTTAAGACACATTTCCATGGAGATACTTTTAGAAAGACATGATCTCACACTTGGAATTCCAAATCCTTTCTCCGGTTGTCAGTATAACTCTTCTACCTACTTTGGGCTGCTTTAATATGGACCTGGATTGTCTTCAACTTTTCTATGGTCTCTTCAATATGTTTTGGGCCTATAAGTTTCCTCTCACCAACTTCAACCCAACAAGTTGGAGTTCAAAATCTCTTTCCATATAACGCTTCATATGGAGCCATTTGAATACTACAATGGAAACTATTTTTATAGGAAAATTTCAAAAAAGGAAAGTACTGATCCCACATACCTTGGAAGTCAATAGAGCAATATATCGGTATGTCATCTAGAGTTTGAATAGTCCTTTTAGATTGCCTGTCTCTTTGGGGGTGATAAGCAGTACTCATACGAAGCTCAGTATTCAAAGCCTTCTGGAGACTTTTCTAGAATTTTGATATAAACCGGGGATCTTGATTGGATACAATCGATAGAGGTGCACCATGAAGTCTTAAAACTTCATTAATATAAAGTCTTTACAGGCACTCAAGTGGTAAATCCCCTCTTATTAGAAGGAAATGTGCTGATTTTGTTAGATGATCAACAATTACCCATATTTCATCATTCCTTCTAAATGTCCTCGGTAGTCTAGTGAGAAAATCCATCGTAATGTTATCCCACTGCCACATAGGAATAGGTAGAGGTTGCATCACTCCTTTGTGACATTGTCTCTCTACCTTCACGTGTTGAAAAACTAGAAACCTTGACACGTAGTCAACAATTTACCACTTCATATTATTCCACCAAGAATGTTCCTTTAGATCTCTATACATCTTTGTGCTACCCGAGGGTATAGAGAAATTTGAGCTATGAGCATCATCTAATAGTTATCTTTTTAGCTCAGTTATTGATAGAACACATAACCTCTTCCCAAATTTCAGAACTCCTTCCTCATATATGAATTCTGCCAATCTCCCATCCTTGATAGCATTAATTTTCTTCTGCAGATTCTCATAATCAGATTGAGATCTTTTTATCTTCTATAGTAAAGATTGTTTAGCAATCATTTGAAAGAGGAAAGATGTTTCCCCTTCCTTAATGATTTCCATATCCATCTTTAGTAGATCCATGAATATAGGATCTGTCTCAAACCTCATTTGAGTTAGAAGTCCATGATTTTTCTTTCATAAGGCATATTCCACATTATTTTCCTTTCTTGGGTGGTAGTGTATTGAAAAATTGTAATCTTTGAGTAACTCGAGCAATATCCTTTGCCTCATGTTGAATTTTTTTTGTGTGAAAATGTATTTCAAACTCTTGTAGTATGTATAAATATCACATATTTATCTGTAGAGACAATGTCTCCATATTTTTAGAGAAAATATTATAGCTGCTAACTCAAGATCATGAGTTGGATAATTTTTCTCATGAGTCTTCAAATGTCTTGATGCATAAGCAATAACTATATCATTTTTCATAAGGACACAACCCAATCCATTCTTTGATGCGTCACTGTATATTACAAAACCATCACTTCTGGATGGAAGAGTAAAAATTAGAGCATTGAATAATCTTATTTTAATTTCCTCAAATCATTCTGTACATTTTTTTTCCACACAAACTTAACTTCTTTACGTGTGATCTTGGTTAGTGGGTTAGCCAGTCGGTCAAAATTCCGAATGAAACGCCGATAGCAACCTGCTAAGACAATAAAACTGCGTACCTCGGTTATGTTTTTTGGCGTGGGCCATTATTGGATTTCCTTTTTCTTTACAGGATCAACTAGGATTCCATCCATAGAGACAATATGGACTAAGAAAGAAACTGATTGATGCCAGAATTCGCACTTGCTAAACTTCCCATATAATTTGTTTCTTCTAATAGTTTTTCTGAATAATCCACAAATAATTTTCATGGTCTTCATATATTCTTGAGTATATCTGGATATCATCAATAAATACCACAACAAAGTTATCAAGATATTCTATGAAAAAATTATTTATTAAATCCATGAAAATAGAGGGTGCATTTGTCATTCGAAAAGACATCACTACAAACTCGTAATGACCATACCTTGTTCAAAATGTTGTCTTAGGAATATCTTCCTTCTTCACACGTAGATGATGATATCCAGATCTAAGGTCAATCTTCAAAAAGTATTGAGCTCCATGAAGTTGATCAAATAAATCATCAATCCATGGAAGAGGATACTTATTCTTTATCGTAATAGCATTGATTTCCCTGTAATCAATCCATAGCCTCATGGATCCATCTTTCTTCTTAAAAAAGAGAACATGGGCTCCCCATGGAGAAACACTAGGTTGAATAAATCCCTTTTCACTCAATTCCTTGAGTTGTTTCTTTAGCTCCACTAATTCCACAGTGGACATTCTATAGGGAGTCTTTGATATAGGTCTTGAACTAGGAATTAAATCAATATAGAACTCAACTTCCCACTGTAGGGGATGTCCAGGTAAATCCTATAGAAATACATCAATGTATTCTTGCACTATATGAACATATTCAATTTGAATATTTCTTTCCTCACCGATAGATATTGGGTTCTCTTCCTCTCCAAGAATTGAATTTAACAGAGCTACTGGGGTGGGTCTGGATAAGTATCAGATGGCGAGGTCTCTGCTCTAAAGATAAGAGATTCTACACCATTTTAAAAAATTGTAACTTCCTTTTTCTTGAAATATATATTCACATCATAATTTGATAGCCAATTCGTACCGATAATTATATAAATTTAAGTCATTAGTATGATGATAAGGTTAGCAACTAAAGCACATTTTTGGGTCACGAGGGGGACTAGTCGACATGCCTTTGTTGCAATGATGCATCCCCTAGAAATTTTAACTAATAACTCCTTTATTAAATCAAATTGGACATGTCTAATTTTCTTGGAAAACTAGGAAGATATAAATGAATGCGATGATCCAGAATAGAATAAAGTGTCAGTTAAATTTGATGAAACAATTAAAGTACCTACCACCACATCATTAGGAACTTCAACTTCCATAGTTGTAATCGCATTAGCTCTCCCTTTCTCTCTTGGATTTTTCTAAGGAATGTTTCCTTGGCGCTTAGGACACTAATTTTCATAGTGTCCCCTCTCTCTAAAATTTTAGAATTGAACATCATCAAATTGTTTCTTCCCCTTGCATTCATGTGATAGATGAGCCTTTTCTCCACACTTATAATAGACTCCCATGCCTTTCAAGCATTTCCGAAGATGATTCTTTCCACATTTTTCACATAATGGAAATTTCTTCATTCCTTTGTTCTTCTTTGGCACTTCACCTTTCTCTTGGTTATCAGAGTTCCAATTTTTATATTTGTTTCCCTTGAAAAAATTTTATCTAGAAAATTCCTTCTCTGTTTTGATGGACCTTGATACAATTTCATAATATGATGAAAATGTTTGAGAAGCAAGCGCCCTTCAAAGACTTGGCTTAATACCATCAAAGAAATTATCAATCTTGTCTGCTGAGTCATGTACATAATCTACGGAATACCTAGCTAGCCTTGTGAAGGTATCCTCATACTCTGTAAAACTTTCTTCTTCCCTTTGCTTTAGCCAAGGAATTTACTCTTCAATTCGGTTCATTGCTCACAAGAGAAATATTTTTCGAAGAATATTTCCTTAAAAGTCATCAATTCAATATCTTCTATTTATTCTTCCTCCGTGGTATTCTGAATCAAGGACCACCATTGATCATTGTCTACCTTGAGACAATATACTGCCGGTACTACCTTTTAATTTTCATTGCATCTTAATGCCATGAATATATTTTCAAGGGACTTGATCCATTTCTCAGTAACCACTAGATTAGTAGTCCCGCTAAAAGATGGGGACTTATACTGTATGAAACAATCCAACACAGGTGTGGAATGATTATTTGTTATAACCTGAGTAAGTTGTCCCAATATGGTCATGATCTGATCTGCTCCAACATTGACTCTGTTGACTTGCTCATTGGGGAGATTCCTACATTGCCCACAAGTATTGATTCGCCTTCTTCCGTTAGACACCATTTCTAAATAATGGCACACACTAGATTAGGGTATGAATCATAATGTATAATCTTAACATAACAAAAATACTTAGCATAAATTGAGATCCTACGCATAGTTAATCCCATAATCAGAAAAATGGTTTCTTTGAGGAATAATTTACATTTCAATCCTTCATAATGGCTTGTAAATAAAATATGAATTATCCTAAGCATATCTCTTGGGAGTCTCGTAACCAAGAGTTCAACAAATCCCACTGTCGTGTACCAGGATACCCCGGGTCAAACCCAAAACTCCTTGTCGGAGATTTCACTCCTAGGTACATCTATACCAGAGACACCTCTACCTACTCCTATCCAGACATGGATGTATTTTCTAGAAATATTCACATAATATATTCCTTTACAAAATACTAGTAAGTTCTTGTACGTTCGTCCTAAAATACTACCTTAGGTATTTGTTCCATAATTTACATTTTCTAATCTAGTTTCCAAGTTTTCTACTAAACTTCCTTTGATACCAACTGTAACACCTCGACCCCTCTAGACTGAGCCGGTGCATTATTAAGTATATTGGCATGGTTATAAGTAATGAAAGCCTAAAGGAACGATCTATTTAGTAGTATTGAATAAACTAGATACATATATGTAACTCAAATTATATTGTAAAAGGTTATAAAATACAATACATAACAAAAACCAAAAACTGCATCCGCAAGAACTCAATACATGATCTCTTCTTCATTTCTTATTAAAAGTAAACAATGAAAAGGGGTGAGATCAAATGATCAGTAAGGGTTAAAAATAGTGGAAGCATTAATAAATAATAACTAAATTGTAAACAATTTTATATAATCAATATTGCATGCTAAATAAATGAAAAACTCACGCCATTAATAAACTGAGAATGAAACTGCATCCATAGATTTTTTCATAGTGAAAACCTCATGGATAATAATAACTGATAATGAATAAATATAATTCTTATTAATTATATTTCATGTATTTGGCACATGATACCATAATACCATTAAAAATGGTTTAGTTCTATGGGTAGAAACCCATCTGATTTTTGGAAACAAACTCAAAGGGTTTGTCGCAAAACTGATTGTCTCATGAGACCTATCGATGAATTGAGGGGTTGTAGTGGACCCCACTCACCTTTTC
Source organism: Viscum album (assembly GCA_963277665.1). Classification (NCBI taxonomy): domain Eukaryota; kingdom Viridiplantae; phylum Streptophyta; class Magnoliopsida; order Santalales; family Viscaceae; genus Viscum; species Viscum album. Next base: position 1,137,979,152 of record OY728159.1, on the reverse strand, counting down.
ATCCAAATAATTCTTTATAAATAGATTCAAAATAATAGGAATATGACTTTACATTATCCGTATAGAATATAGGATACATATTCATAAATAATTCCATAGTCAAAATAACATTCAAAATAAATACCATATGTAAAATGGTATACAGCTTAGAAAATAATCATATGAATGATATGAGAATATGGAAATTTAAATGGAATATAATTTCAATTTAAATTTAATCTCAAATAGTCAGTAGTTTCACCACATAAGAAATAGTAGGTGCACAATACTAAGCAAGTCACAATGAAGTGAAAATGGAGACAAAGCTCCTTACCACGTTGTAATCAATTGAGTAGTGTGACCAAAAGTTAATAACCACCAAATGAATCACAAAATACCATGAATATAAATATATTCATGATAATAAATATCAAATGGTAGTACAAATATACCACATATAATAAATAAGAGGCAAAAAATGGAAATCCCATAGAATTGAAAGTGAGATGAGAAAACCCCTTACAAACATTTCAGCATGGTAACGAGTGTTCTTGCGAGAGATTAATGAGTGGTAAAGGGGTATCCAATTATTTATATGTCACAAGGAAAGTATGGGGAAGGTGATATAACAAACTCCATCATTTGGTATTAAAAATAAAAGAGCACAACATTGGGGGGATTCTTGAACAAAAGTGAAAGAGAGGATCCCATACCTTATGCTCGAAGGTGTTATTGATTGTTCTTAATGACCTGAATTATCAAATTTAGATTCATTAATTAATATTTCCATGACCTAATTAACATGTAATTTATATTTTATGGCCTTATTAGGTTCATTAATGGTCTTTTTGTTGTTTTAAGAGATTCGGTTTTATTGTTTTGGTATCATTTTCTTCTTTGTTTTTCATGATCCGTTTACTTTTATTCATGAATGGATGTTTGTTTAAAATATGGTTAAACATACAGAATTGTTAATATAAATTATTTGTGACCTTAAATATATATAAATTATCTTATATTGATTCTTTTTATATACCTTAAGGATGACTCATTCGATGAGTTAAAAATAAATGCTTGGATTTGGCTTGGCGGTTTTGTGCACAATATACTTGTTTTGTATTATTATTCCATATTATGAATGTGTAAGGATTAAAAAACATAAATCAAGATAAAATACATATATTATGTCCTGGTTTAACCTTTTAAAAGTTTTCATGACCATTATTGAAGATAGTAATGCAAATTGAAAACCCATCTTCCTTGAGTGTGATAAATTAACACATCTCGTATGGTGTTTGCATTTATTGTATAAAAGGAGGGGAAAAAGAGAGATTATGATGAAATATTACATTAGAAAAATGAAAATATATTACATTTAAGTTACTATAATTATCATGGCATTTTTATGAGGGGAGGAGAGAAGGGAGAACAAAATAATGGAACTTTTTAAAAAAATTGAAAGAAAAGAGAAGGAAGGTTCACCTCTTGAGTACTCCTCCTTGAGAATCTCCTTAAGGCCTTTGTTTTGGGCCTTTTGGTGATACCATAAGGTCTTAGACGTGGGGAGAGGGCTTGGGAAGATGATTTGGTAGAATTTAGGCAAGGATTTAAGCTTGAGTGGTGTGGGAGGAAGATAGGGTGAGGGGTGGTTTATATAGTGGAGGGGAGAGGAGTTTTCTTAATATTATAATCATTAATATATTATTTCCTATCAATACAACCAATAGTGAGTATTACATGACCAAGAACAGTAATAAATTCTTGTGAAATAGAACCAATTTGGATTACATTATCAGATTATCATCAATGACTCAATAAATCCCTTATTTGGGATTTATCGTAAATTATCATATTTTACTGTTCATAAAAATTCAAGTATTTCAGAAAAATCCCAAAAATTCACCCTAACCATTTTTTGACATGTAGAATCCAAAAATGAAGCCCCTTTTTCAAAAATTATTTTATAAATATTATTAATTAAATATTTAATTAAATCATCATTTAATAGAAATATATAAACACTAAAAATATTCATCTTCATTTTTAAGGAGTCTAAATTTATTTATACACTCATGGGTATGGATACCATTCATAAGAGTCATATTAATATTCATAAGGGTAATTTACTATTCATAAGGTAAATTTACTATTCATAAGGGTAGGTTACTATTCACTGAAAATTAAGTTAATTCTATCAGACTCTAAATATCATCTTAAACACAACCGTGTATTCTCGATTTTTAAAATTCAGACCACAGAGCTAGAAAATTTATGTTTAATGGATAGGTTATGGATATCTCCTATAAGTAACCATGTTTTGTTCCATAAAGGCTCAGTGATTCCTGAAATATAGGATATATAATGAATACAATTTATATTTAAGAGAAACAAACCATAAAATGTTTAGTGTACTACAACAACAATCATCGACCATATATTACTCACTCTTTCTTTGGAACTCTTCTTACTTATCTTGAATACTATATCATATCACTTAAATAACATATTTTATCTTATATTCTCACCACTTTTATACTTTCTATAACATGAATATATTTCCACGTTTGGATATGAAAAAACTCTTTGAAAAATGACATTGAAATATCTTTTTTAATTCCACCTAGATTTTACTTTCATTTGAATACCAATAAAGTCTCCCCCCATTCAAAATTCCAAGAAACTCGATATTTTATTCTTCATGATATATTCAAAAATACCACAGATCTATTCTGTAAATATTTGACCACTTTAATTTATTCCATGAAAGTATGGAATTATGTAGTGGATCTTATAATGTCATGAACAAATCATCATGGCATGGATCAAAATAATTTCATATAATAATATTTAGATTGTTCCTCATCCTAGATTGGATAAAAAACTCCTTCGTTTTGATCCTTATTTCCATGAAAAATAGTTCTTATATCATCTGATTTTATATCATTCCTTTAAATACGTAATATTAGAAATCTCAAACAATTCATTCATTAATATTTCCACATTTTTTAAAGTTTAAAATCTTTTGTAAGATAATTAATATCTGACATATCATAGTGTAAGTACTTAACTTTTTCATATTCCTAAAAATAATGACCCATGAATATTTTTTTTTCTTTTTACGTATCATATAAGTTTTCATCATTTCTAATTTTATACTTCAGATAGATCCTCAAACAATTTCTTATATTTATATAGAAAATATCTTATGTATTCCAGTGTCCTCACACATTTACTTTTTTTTCATGAACACTAAAAACTTACACATGATTCATAAGCATACACATGTTTTTCCTGTGTTGATTTTTCATGAACCCCAAAAACTTATGTATATAGTGAATCTTATAGATGAATTTTTCAATATTTACAGTATGAATAAATATATTACAAATTAAGTACATCAACTGATTTCTAATAACTTGGAACCATAATTTAAAAATTCATCATCCAACCTCTCTTTCCTTTCTCAGTGCTTCTCCAAACATCTTCTTACAACTCTTGATTATTTTATAAAAATTTCTTAACAAGTGGTTTCAACTATTATTCCTAAGAGACCTGGTTCATGGATGGGAACAATATTCCTTGAGGATATTTATAACCTTGTGGGGGTGGAGTAAATACTTGTGAAAATAATAGAGACGTGAAGAATTCCATAAACATTTTATATTAAGGTAAAGTTTTTGAGGGAAGGATAAATAGGATTCCAATCCATTTCAGACCATGATTCTAATAATTTGATCTAGGATGGATAAAGCATGGGTAGATACATTTGGTTTTGAAATGATTCCCTGGTGGTGGGTGATATTGCAATTATCCTTGGTATAAGTTTGATGCCTCAAGAGTGTTTGGATGAAATAATCAAGGATTAATTTTAGTTATATTATATTTATCTTTGAGTGAGACTTGGTTAGTGGTTTTTAATAATGATCCTCGGTTCTATGATAGGTGACTCATGGGAGTGTGAGTTGGTTTGTGCGAACAGGTGGTACATGAGCACACACCTGTTTCATTTGGATGAGATCGAGATGGATAGTGAGTAGGAACATATGAGAGATTTCTTTGAGTTTCACTATTTCTTGGAAGTGGAGAGTAAATACTGGAATGGTTTTTCAAGGAATTGTCTCATTATGTGAGGAAAATTTCACACTACTTTTGCATGGTGCTATTTGGGTTCTGGATCAACAAGCAGTCATGTATGGGATTAGGGAAAATAGATAAGATAATATGCATGTGGACATGGAATCTTAGAGTTTTGGTGAGATAAAAGATTCTCCTCTACGGTGATATGTGATATTGATAATGGAATATGAAACTATGGTACGATTGATCTAACCTTGTTCCTTGACATGGATTATTAGAGAGGGGTGTGTGTGGATTGGGAAGAGAAAAATGAATATGGTATTAGGGGTCATTTTGGTTATTCCTCAAGGTGTAGTGTAAGGGAATCAATATGGTGGGGAGTGCACCATTATCCATTATAGCGCATGATGCTCATTACAGGTGAATTTTAGGTGATGTAGAGGATGATATTTTTGGTGAGATGGGAATGGGTAGTGATGGGTGTTTTATGTATATACATCATATGACTACATTGATTTATTATATTTGGTAATGGATAAGACATGGTCTATAGATATTGAAGTTTTGGTTTAGTTGGGCATCGATAATAGTACTCTTATTGGAGAGAGAATTATATTATTCATGGAGGAATGACCATTATATGAGTTGAGTTGTGGATATAGTGAGACCATTAATTGATGGTTGAGATAGAACCTAGAATACCAATGTGATTTAGTTTGGATATAGTTTCTTAGTAAATTTTAGATTTAGGATTCATATGTAATGTTGAATAGAGAGAAGATATTGGAATCAGGCTTGAGATAGAGTTTTTAAAATCTGAGAGTGATTTGGATCAGAGGTGTGTCATTGATCATGGGTAGATTATAACAGTGGGTATGGTTGTCTGGGGAACCGACCATTAAAAATAAACCAAGTGTCATGTTTGAACTTTAGTGTGGGAATTTGGATGATCTTATGATGCCTATAGAGATTAATTTATCATGATTGGGTGATGGGATAATGCATCAGTGGGTGAAACTGAGCATTTCTGGGAAAATTCATCTAAGGAAGATGAAATAGTGTTTTATATGTGAAAATGGGTGTATTAAATTGGATACCCTATCAATCATGTTAATGGAACACTGGAAATGTGTTTTTGGTAGGGGATTTCTATGGTGGGGAGCACCATGACTTAAAATCATCCATTTGGAGAAAAGTGTTTTGTTGGGGAGAACCATAAACTTGGGGATAAATTAGTTTATGAAGCTTAAATGTCTTGTATTTATTGGCAGTTTTTGGAAACTATCTCATCATTGGTAATAGTGGTGAGTTTATGGCTCAATTTTTGATGAATAGTGCACCGTGGTGTTTATAGTTGTGTAGTGGAAGCTCATTTTTTTGTTAGAAGATAAAACATGATTGGTTTGTGGTTATCTCATGAATGAGGTGGGCTAGTAATGATGGTTAGAGGACCATCTTGGATTCTCAAGGATGAGAAGCACCATGGTGGGGAGTTTTTCATGACACTTGGATTTTTGGGTCATTGTTTTTAGTGGAAATTTAAATTTTTTACTCTCAAATTAGGTAAATTTTCAAGAATTAATATTAAAATTTATAATTTTAGGGTTATAATATATCTTAGAGATTTTTTTTTGGAAAAGAATCAAGGCTTGAGAGATGTTTTAATTTCTTTGGTGAATTTTTTAGTAGGGTTGACGTGACACCCTACCTTTGTTAATTTTTACTGTAAGGGGTTAGTCGTACCACGAACCATGCAACCTATAAGGGATGTGTTGTAACCTTTCAGGGAAAATGAGTGCCTTGGATCCACACTCATGCTCACACTACAACCATTTGTTTCCCTATTTTTTAGAAATGGTAGACCAACAATTTATCGGTTTCCTCTACTTCTATTTTTTTTCAAATAAATAACACAGTGAGGGTTATTTAAATTAGATCCTTTCTCCCTTATTCCCCTGGAGACCCCCATAGATGGGGGACTTTTTTGGATATTTTATGGTGGATTTGAGGTGAGTTCCTCATTACCTTCATTATCCCCCATTCTATAGAAATTTATTTGCTGCAGTTCAGGTTAGGGATTTAGTGGTGATTTCATTGAAGCATGGTGGAATGGAGTGATAATGATATGGCCTTTACATGGCTTGGAAAAAAATATTATGAAATGAAAAATGTACATTGTATCTCACCTTTTGGTTGGAGGTATGTCACACTATAAATTTTTATTGGGTTTTTAATTAAATCCGATGAAATTTGTGAGTGATTGTTTACCGAGTGTTTGGGATTTCACTCATAATGGTGTTGGGGGTGTTCCATGGACCTTCTAGGCTCCTTTAGTTAAAGTTTTAATGATAAAAATTTTAATGGTGAGTTTTTTTTGAAATTATGCCTGCTTGGATTAAAATGGATAATTAATGATAAAAATGTTATAATTAATTATTTTATTCTATGACACGGGATAGGAGCTCAGGCGGTGGTATGATATTGGATGAGGAATGGAGGTCTTGGTAGAGGATTAGTGGAGCATGGAATGGGTGGTAACTTGAATATGGAGGTAAGTGTTCCCTTTAATCTAAAGTCATATGCTTGTTTATAACTTCATGTGCCTGAATTCACGTTTTCATGGTCCTAGGTAAATGATTAGTGATAGAGAGATCCCTGTAAAAGGATATGGGATGTTTTTGGACATCATAGACATGGAATAAGTTCTCCTTATCACTTTGGGTAAATTGGGATCTCCAAATGACTATTTCAGAAAGGGATGAGAGTACTGATTGATTTTATAAGAGGCTAGAAGTAAGCCTTGAGGTTGGGATGTGATATAGGTAGAATTGGTTGAATTAATTAGTCTAGTTTTGAATTAATGATATTTTTAGGTCATGGGGTAATGGGTGAGACTATTATATGCCTCACACTTGATCGGAACACCCTATTGGGGGTGTATTTGACTCTTATAATATTCCATTAGTAGGATGTTCCATACGGGGCTAGATGAGACGTGGAATGGAGGTTTTCCTATATATGATAGGATTCATTGTTCCCAAATGAAGATATGACACGAGACTTGATTATGGGTCAAGGAAAATATTAGATGACTTGAAAAAGGGTTTCTAAGGGTTTTAGAGTGGGATACCATGAGACAGTCCCTGGGTAGTGCGACCAAGTTGTGACATGGGAATCAAAATATGTTGGAACTTTCATTTTTAAGCCATGATCCTAAAGAGCCTGAAAATTGTGAAAACATCATGGGGGTGTTATTTGTGTCTTGGTGCTGAGATTAGAGAGTGGGATAGGTACAATGGACCCTATTGGACACCTTGATGAGAGAGAGATGAGAATGTCAAAAGGACTAGAATATTGTGATTGTGTGACCAAGATGGTATTAAAAAGATTATCCTGTGAAGATTGATTGGTAATGAGAGGTATTTCTTTGTATGGGGCCAGGTTTTGAGTGACTATAACTCTGGTGACATTATTTTGAGACTATGGGATATGTTGTGTGTGTGTTTTTTATTGTTTCAAGAATTTTGTAACCATGTGATTATGATTGGGGATGGATATTGACATGGATAATGATAGATCCTGATCCATGGACTCCCCCCGAATGATAATGAATTGGAAAAACTCTCCCTTGAGTTGGAAGGTAGAGGTTGTGATGTGATATCAAACCCTACCTTGAGTGATATGGTATTCATCATGATAATAACCTCATCTAGAGTGATAATATCTTGGCATGGACCTCCTTGAGTGATAAGTTTAGTCTAGGTTGTGATATGATATCATAATATACCTTGAGTAATAAGGAAATGGTTAGGATGATGACTTCACCTTGAGTGAGAAGGTTTAGTAAGGACTATTTAAAGTGAGAAAAAAGGTTAATTACTTGATGAGTGACATCCCTTGAGTGATAAGGTATGGCTGAGATTCAATGGGGGACCTCCCTTGAGTGATATTGGATGGTCTAGGACTTGTACATGAGACCCAAGCCTAGATATTTAGCCAGTGATAAGGAATTTGGGACACCCTAACCAACACCTTTGTGTATAAGTTGTTGGTTGTGACATGAGATGATTGGATTAAAAAATGCCTGAATTAGGTATAGTTATGGGTCATAGTGGAATGGTTAGTACACGATGAACCAACATGTGTGTGTAGAGGTGGTATGAAGAAGATTCCATTATTGGCTAAAGTAGGTTTGGTCAGGTGTTGTGGTGTCCTAGTTAGCACACGATGACCTGGAATGCATATTTATTTGGTGAAATTTACCATACTTATACATACACATATATGATGGTGTATACTAGGGTTACTATGTGAGACCCTAATCAGATATATTTCTCAAACCCTACACAAGAACCTTGGTATGCATGGAAACCTTATGTATACTTTCAGGATTAGAATAAGTAGTGCAGTGAATTGGGCTAGAGTAGTTTAGAGGGTATTTGAGATAAGGATGAGGCGAGTCTCGGGGACTCTAGTAGATCCTCTTGTTTTTTCTTCATTTGTTTATATGTGTTCAGCTCTATGTGAAATCAGTTATGATGTATGTCTTCATGCTTTATCATTAATTTTTTATAGCATGATGTGTTATTTATATTATGCATACCCTAATTATTAATGTTGGATGATTTTGGTTATTTACATAATTTATTTTTCTATGATTCAAGGGAATAGTCTCCCCAATACCTGATTTAGGCCCTCATCCCTAGTCAGTGGCCTCTGGAGTACAGGAGGCACACTTAAGGCCATGTGGAACCCCCAAGAGGACACCAATGAGTGGTCTTAAACTAGGGCGTTACATCAAACAATCAAAACCTAAAAAATGATCATGGATTATAGAAAAAAACCATGTCAATGATCATTAATTCATTTCTGAACTATAATAAAAATCTATACATTAATCCAACAAGAAATGCGACTAGAATGATGTAAATTGGATTCATACAATTAAAAGTTATTTTTTTTCTATAATGATATATCAAATAATAATAACTCATGAAAAAATAAAAAATTATCATGAAAATATAGGAGGAAAATATTTTATTCATTTATAACCTATAGAAAAAAATTACACATCAAATTGAAAATAAATGTGATTGAAATTATTAAAATGAATTTTAAGTTCTATAAATGATTGTTAAATGATAAAAACTATGAAAGAAACATTGATTTTTAGTAAATATTTAGTACAATGATCATTGATTCATTTTTCACCCATACAAAAAACCACACATTAAACCAACATATAATCTATTTGGAATGATACAAAGTGTATTTTTATGATTAAAAGTATTTTCACTTCTATAAATATGCATCAAAAAAATTTAAAGTGAATTTTTACAACTATAATCTGTATTTACTGTGAATTTATTTTATTAATTTATGATATGTTTTTTATGTATTAAACTATCCTTTTGAAATATAAATCACATATCATAAATTATATAAATTTTGAATTACATAAATTCTATCACGTATTATATAAAATTATAATTATAATTAGTTTTCATTTATTTTATTAGTATTAATAAAATAAAAATTATTTTTTTATTATAGGCACATACTTATTTAATATAGAAATGGTTGATCCTTGAACATTCTATTATATATGTTATATATATATTTTTAATTTTTTTATAGTTATTATTGCTTATTATTGTTTTATATCATTATAGTTGATATAGTGACTGAATAAAAATTCTATAATGCAATTTATTTTGTATTATTTGAAAATATTTTGATCTTTTTTATAAAATTTATCTATTTTTAGCTTTAATTATTGATGTTATTTAATGCAATAAACAATAGTAGCAGAAGAAGGAATTTTTCAGTGCTAGAATATAGCACTAACAAAGGAAATCTTTTATCAATACTAAATAAGCGTTGATAAAACTAGACCTTTATCCACTCTAACCTAGATTTCTTAAAATATTATTATTATTAGATAAGGAATTATTAGTTATCTAATATCACTAATAACTAGATTTTTGAGTGATGATAAATGTACAATCCATAGTAGTGTTTTTTTGGTTTATAAATATGAATATACAAACTCATACCACACAATGGATGAAATATATTGTCTAATTGATCTCAACACATTTTAGATAAATGAAAACATGAGATAAAAATTCAAAATAGTCTAATTACATTGTAAATTAAGAAATTAATGATAAAATAAATGAAAATAAAAATCAAATGTATAACATTTATGTTTTTTTTGTTCAATTTAACCAACTTTTATGAAAATAACACCACAATAATATTTCTATACTATATAAAATAAATAAATAATAGAAAAGGAAAATACATCAATAGAAGAGAACAAAGAACTAGCTGGGCCAAAGATTTTGTTAAATGAAGAATCAGTGATCAAATCAAACCCAATGAGTTATTTTTCTCCACTTGAAAATTTTAATACAACACATAAAAACCATTCACATATCAAGAAAGATTAAAAGGGAAAAAGAAGATATAACAAAACACACAAAGTAAATTTATATATACTAAAGACTAATTACATTACCATATAAAGAAGATTGGATTCCTAATCTATAATGAACCAACCTGGGTTACCCTCAAACATGACACCCGATCTGATCTGTCACATATCCGAAGGGTGTTCTTAATCCCCACGGGCTAACAACAAGCACCCGAGCATCAAACAACACAATATAGGGAAGGATTTCTCCCAACTTGAACAACCACATGGAATGTATATATATACAAAACAAGAAGAAACAATGGAATATGAACAAGATACATATGCCATAACTGTATGAAAATGGCTGAAACATGCAACAGTAAAATTTTCTAAAACTCTAAGACAGGTGCAACTAAAAAGTACTAAAAACCAAAAAGCTAATCCCAATGATGGTAGGGACGAACTCCCAATATCTCACCACTAGCTACCCAGCCAACTGACACAAACCCGACTGAACAATACTTTTAATTTGATTTTATAAGAAGCCTCTTTAAGGGAGAGCGGTACTCGACGAGATACAAAATCAAAATCAAAACATGCCCCTTTCAAAACTCAAAAAGAAACCAACGATACACAGAACCCAATACGATCAGATCATCACACCAGTCGCTAACCAAGAATGCCGTAGAACATCATCACCATTCCTTCAGTCGAAATCCTATCGTCTACAACCGACATAATCACTGGCACCTTCGCCGTCACTATCCAATTACCACCATTGACATCGCCAACTGACAAAAACCTCATCACCTCACTGTGGTGCCTTTCCTTTCTCTACATTAGAAGAAAAAAACGGTCTACACACCACTAAAGAGGTGTGTAGAGTGTGAGATAATAAGATCAGTAGGATCCAACCCAAGTGTTCCATAACAAGCCTATATGTAACAATTTCTGTATTCTCATGTTAAGTAAAAACCTGGCATGATAAGTAGTAGATAAGTTTTATAGAAAATATGGTAAAAATTTACCTTTTTATATAGTTCTAAAAAAAGTAGGTATATCAATTCCAAAGCACATTTTTCAAATCATTTTTCACAATCATAAACATTCATACCGAGGATAAATTAGAAATCCATGCAATAAAAAATAAAAGCATTGGTATCACAACACCAAGTAATACTATAAGTCTTGATCGCATACTACTCGTGCCACAATAATAAATTCCACAAATACGATCCTAGAACACATGCCTAAGAAGTAGAGGAATACTCCATGAGTAAAACCCCCAAAATTTCAATATCGTCTCCCCTAGAACAACGAGTCTAGGAAATAGAGGAAATTCCCAAGAAAACTCTCTTTGATAATCAAAAAACAACGGATGATGGCCCCAATATAAACCTTCCACCTAAGTACCTAAGGTAACCCATGTGATCTTCTTCACAATTCATTTCAATTCTTTGAAAATACCCATTTTCTATCCATTTATCAATACCTAGGGAAAAACCATTTTTCATTAAATATCCTATTCAAAAAACTCAAAAAAATCATTCCAATTTCAATATAAAAAAAGTATATAAATCAAAACAACCAGGTTCATCAACATAGGCTTGAGATGGAACCACCTACCTTAAATATCAGGTCGTACATGCCCGCAACTAGATCCACCAACAACAAAAACCTTACAACATCAATGAAGTCCCTAGAATCAAATCCACATCAAGATTGATTCAATTTAGAAGATAAGGGGTTGGTGGAAGAGAGGAAACCTACATACCTCAAAGACGAACGACCTCCGTACTATGACCAATGGAACAACATGCCTCTCTAACAAGATCACACAACAAATCTAGGAGGAAACTAATAAGAATAACCAACCTTAGACCAATGGATCCAAATATTCCACCCAACAACGATACCTTGATCAAAGGCAATGAAGGAATGAAAAAGTTACTCACATGGGGAGATGCACCACAACCACAATAGAGATAGAGTTTCGAACATATTTATGTAGAAGGGGTTGAGCCTCTAAAAAAATGACCTATAACTACCTTAGGTTGAGAGACATGAAGTACTAGAGAAGAAACTGAAACAAAACAACCACATGCTATTTTTAAAAATCATACGCAGGACGTTATGTAATGACCCAAAATTTTTAACAATATTTTTTTCCTAAATTTGTGTGTTATTTTATTTTATAGTCAACAAAACTAGATCCTTTAATTAATGAAGTGAGTATAATTAAATGAGACCGTTGGGTTTTGACTGTTATATGACCGTTGGTCAATGTGAACGTTGGAAACTAAACTCTTAAAACTACAATTATTGTTTATAAATACAAGTGATATTGGTTAATTAATTCTGAAATAAGAGTCGATGGCCTCATCCAGAAGACTCGGGCCGTACGAAGCCCATCTGTCACAGCTTGGGAAGGAGGTAACATCTATGGGCTTTGCTCTGGACCAATTCCAAGGTGAGCTTAAATATGTGAATCTTGAATCAAATCACTAAAGGGAGAAGTTCAAGCTGATAGAAATCACCACTCTTTCAGTGTTGTCTAAGCCACCCCAAGATTCTATCACCATAGCACACCTTACACTTAGGTCATATGCTGGTGTTATAAGGGGCTATGTAACAAGACCATAGTTATGTTGTGTAATCCTTTTGTATAAATAAAATTATAATTTCTTATTATGTTAAATTGGTAAATTTAAAATGTCTGGATAAATGTAGGATGAAGTTTCATATTCATGTTGTGGTGTCCTAGTTAGCACACGATGACCTGGAATGCATATTTATTTGGTGAAATTTACCATACTTATACATACACATATATGATGGTGTATACTTGGGTTACTTTGTGAGACCCTAATCAGATATATTTCTCAAACCCTACACAAGAACCTTGGTATGCATGGAAACCTTATGTATACTTTCAGGATGAGAATAAGTAGTGCAGTGAATTGGGCTAGAGTAGTTTAGAGGGTATTTGAGATAAGGATGAGGCGAGTCTTGGGGACTCTAGTAGATCCTCTTGTTTTTTCTTCATTTGTTTATATGTGTTCAGCTCTATGTGAAATCAGTTATGATGTATGTCTTCATGCTTTATCATTAATTTTTTATAGCATGATGTGTTATTTATATTATGCATACCCTAATTATTAATGTTGGATGATTTTGGTTATTTACATAAATTATTTTTCTCTGATTCAAGGGAATAGTCTCCCCACTACCTGATTTAGGCCCTCATCCCTAGTCAGTGGCCTCTGGAGTACAGGAGGCACACTTAAGGCCATGTGGAACCCCCAACAGGACACCAATGAGTGGTCTTAAACTAGGGCGTTACATCAAACAATCAAAACCTAAAAAATGATCATGGATTATAGAAAAAAACCATGTCAATGATCATTAATTCATTTCTGAACTATAATAAAAATCTATACATTAATCCAACAAGAAATGCGACTAGAATGATGTAAATTGGATTCATACAATTAAAAGTTATTTTTTTTCTATAATGATATATCAAATAATAATAAATCATGAAAAAATAAAAAATTATCATGAAAATATAGGAGGAAAATATTTTATTCATTTATAACCTATAAAAAAAAATTACACATCAAATTGAAAAGAAATGTGATTGAAATTATTAAAATGAATTTTAAGTTCTATAAATGATTGTTAAATGATAAAAACTATGAAAGAAACATTGATTTTTAGTAAATATTTAGTACAATGATCATTGATTCATTTTTCACCCATACAAAAAACCACACATTAAACCAACATATAATCTATTTGGAATGATACAAAGTGTATTTTTATGATTAAAAGTATTTTCACTTATATAAATATGCATCAAAAAAATTTAAAGTGAATTTTTACAACTATAATCTGTATTTACTGTGAATTTATTTTATTAATTTATGATATGTTTTTTATGTATTAAACTATCCTTTTGAAATATAAATCACATATCATAAATTATATAAATTTTGAATTACATAAATTCTATTACGTATTATATAAAATTATAATTATAATTAGTTTTCATTTATTTTATTAGTATTAATAAAATAAAAATTATTTTTTTATTATAGGCACATACTTATTTAATATAGAAATGGTTGATCCTTGAACATTCTATTATATATGTTATATATATATTTTTAATTTTTTTATAGTTATTATTGCTTATTATTGTTTTATATCATTATAGTTGATATAGTGACTGAATAAAAATTCTATAATGCAATTTCTTTTGTATTATTTGAAAATATTTTGATCTTTTTTATAAAATTTATCTATTTTTAGCTTTAATGATTGATGTTATTTAATGCAATAAACAATAGTAGCGGAAGACGGAATTTTTTAGTGCTAGAATATAGCATTAACAAAGGAAATCTTTTATCAATACTAAATAAGCGCTAATAAAACTATACCTTTATCCACTCTAACCTAGATTTCTTAAAATATTATTATTATTAGATAAGGAATTATTAGTTATCTAATATCACTAATAACTAGATTTTTGAGTGATGATAAATGTACAATCCATAGTAGTGTTTTTTTGGTTTATAAATATGAATATACAAACTCATACCACACAATGGATGAAATATATTGTCTAATTGATCTCAACACATTTTAGATAAATGAAAACATGAGATAAAAATTCAAAATAGTCTAATTACATTGTAAATTAAGAAATTAATGATAAAATAAATGAAAATAAAAATCAAATGTATAACATTTATGTTTTTTTTGTTCAATTTAACCAACTTTTATGAAAATAACACCACAATAATATTTCTATACTATATAAAATAAATAAATAATAGAAAAGGAAAATACATCAATGGAAGAGAACAAAGAACTAGCTGGGCCAAAGATTTTGTTAAATGAAGAATCAGTGATCAAATCAAACCCAATGAGTTATTTTTCTCCACTTGAAAATTTTAATACAACACATAAAAACCATTCACATATCAAGAAAGATTAAAAGGGAAAAAGAAGATATAACAAAACACACAAAGTAAATTTATATATACTAAAGACTAATTACATTACCATATAAAGAAGATTGGATTCCTTATCTATAATGAACCAACCTGGGTTACCCTCAAACATGACACCCGATCTGATCTGTCACATATCCGAAGGGTGTTCTCAATCCCCACGGGCTAACAAAAAGCACCCGAGCATCAAACAACACAATATAGGGAAGGATTTCTCCCAACTTGAACAACCACATGGAATGTATATATATACAAAACAAGAAGAAACAATGGAATATGAACAAGATACATATGCCATAACTGTATGAAAATGGCTGAAACATGCAACTGTAAAATTTTCTAAAACTCTAAGACAGGTGCAACTACAAAGTACTAAAAACCAAAAATCTAATCCCAATGATGGTAGGGACGAACTCCCAATATCTCACCACTAACTACCCAGCCAACTGACACAAACCTGACTGAAAAATACTTTTTATTTGCTTTTATAAGAAGCCTCTTTAAGGGAGAGCAGTACTCGACGAGATACAAAATCAAAATCAAAACATGCCCCATTCAAATCTCAAAAAGAAACCAACGATACACAGAACCCAATACGATCAGATCATCACACCAGTCGCTAACCAAGAATGCCGTAGAACATCATCACCATTCCTTCAGTCGAAATCCTATCGTCTACAACCAACATAATCACTGGCACCTTCGCCGTCACTATCCAATTACCACTATTGACATCGCCAACTGACAAAAACCTCATCACCTCACTGTGGTGCCTTTCCTTTCTCTGCATTGGAAGAAAAAAATGGTCTACAAACCACTAAATAGGTGTGTAGAGTGTGAGATAATAAGATCAGTAGGATCCAACCCAAGTGTTCCATAACAAGCCTATATGTAACAATTTCTGTATGCTCATGTTAAGTAAAAACCTGGCATGATAAGTAGTAGAGAAGTTTTATAGAAAATATGGTAAAAATTTACCTTTTTATATAGTTCTAAAAAAAGTAGGTATATCAATTCCAAAGCACATTTTTGAAATCATTTTTCACAATCATAAACATTCATACCGAGGATAAATTAGAAATCCATGCAATAAAAAATAAAATCATTGGTATCACAACACCAAGTAATACTATAAGTCTTGATCGGATACTACTCGTGCCACAATAATAAATTCCACAAATACGATCCTAGAACACATGCCTAAGAAGTAGAGGAATACTCCATGAGTAAAACCCCCAAAATTTCAATATCGTCTCCCCTAGAAGAACGAGTCTAGGAAATAGAGGAAAGTCGCAAGAAAACTCTCTTTGATAATCAAAAAACAATGGATGATGGCCCCAATATAAACCTTCCACCTAAGTACCTAAGGTAACCCATGTTCTCTTCTTCACAATTCATTTCAATGCTTTGAAAATACCCATTTTCTATCCATTTATCAATACCTAGGGAAAAACCATTTTTCATTAAATATCCTATTCAAAACACTCAAAAAAATCATTCCAATTTCAATATAAAAAAAGTATATAAATCAAAACAACCAGGTTCATCAACATAGGCTTGAGATGGAACCACCTACCTTAAATATCAGGTCGTACATGCCCGCAACTAGATCCACCAACAAAAAAAACCTTACAACATCAATGAAGTCCCAAGAATCAAATCCACATCAAGATTGATTCAATTTAGAAGATAAGGGGTTGGTGGAAGAGAGGAAACCTACATACCTCAAAGACGAACGACCTCCGTACTATGACCAATGGAACAACATGCCTCTCTAACAAGATCACACAACAAATCTAGGAGGAAACTAATAAGAATAACCAACCTTAGACCAATGGATCCAAATATTCCACCCAACGACGATACCTTGATCAAAGGCAATGAAGGAATGAAAAAGTTACTAACATGGGGAGATGCACCACAACCACAATAGAGATAGAGTTTCGAACATATTTATGTAGAAGGGGTTTAGCCTCTAAAAAAATGACCTATAACTACCTTAGGTTGAGAGACATGAAGTACTAGAGAAGAAACTGAAACAAAACAACCACATGCTATTTTTAAAAATCATACGAAGGACGTTATGTAATGACCCAAAATTTTTAATAATATTTTTTCCTAAATTTGTGTGTTATTTTATTTTATAGTCAACAAAACTAGATCCTTTAATTAATGAAGTTAGTATAATTAAATGAGACCGTTGGGTTTTTAATGTTATATGACCGTTGGTCAATATGAACGTTGGAAACTAAACTCTTAAAACTACAATTATTGTTTATAAATACAAGTGATATTGGTTAATTAATTCCGAAATAAGAGTCGATGGCCTCATCCAGAAGACTCGGGCCGTACGAAGCCCATCTGTCACAGCTTGGGAAGGAGGTAACATCTATGGGCTTTGCTCTGGACCAATCCCAAGGTGAGCTTCAATATGTGAATCTTGAATCAAATCACTAAAGGGAGAAGTTCAAGCTGATATAAATCACCACTCTTTCAGTGTTGTCTAAGCCACCCCAAGATTCTATCACCATAGCACACCTTACACTTAGGTCCTATGCAGGTGTTATAAGGGGCTATGTAACAAGACCTTAGTTATGTTGTGTAATCCTTTTGTATAAATAAAATTATAATTTCTTATTATGTTAAATTGGTAAATTTAAAATTTCTGGATAAATGTAGGATGAAGTTACATATTCATGTTGTGGTGTCCTAGTTAGCACACGATGACCTGGAATGCATATTTATTTGGTGAAATTTACCATACTTATACATACACATATATGATGGTGTATACTGGGGTTACTTTGTGAGACCCTAATCAGATATATTTCTCAAACCCTACACAAGAACCTTGGTATGCATGGAAACCTTATGTATACTTTCAGGATGAGAATAAGTAGTGCAGTGAATTGGGCTAGAGTAGTTTAGAGGGTATTTGAGATAAGGATGAGGCGAGTCTGGGGACTCTAGTAGATCCTCTTGTTTTTTCTTCATTTGTTTATATGTGTTCAGCTCTATGTGAAATCAGTTATGATGTATGTCTTCATGCTTTATCATTAATTTTTTATAGCATGATGTGTTATTTATATTATGCATACCCTAATTATTAATGTTGGATGATTTTGGTTATTTACATAATTTATTTTTCTCTGATTCAAGGGAATAGTCTCCCCAATACCTGATTTAGGCCCTCATCCCTAGTCAGTGGCCTCTGGAGTACATGAGGCACACTTAAGGCCATGTGGAACCCCCAACAGGACACCAATGAGTGGTCTTAAACTAGGGCGTTACATCAAACAATCAAAACCTAAAAAATGATCATGGATTATATAAAAAAACCATGTCAATGATCATTAATTCATTTCTGAACTATAATAAAAATCTATACATTAATCCAACAAGAAATGCGACTAGAATGATGTAAATTGGATTCATACAATTAAAAGTAATTTTTTTTCTATAATGATATATCAAATAATAATAACTCAGGAAAAAATAAAAAATTATCATGAAAATATAGGAGGAAAATATTTTATTCATTTATAACCTATAGAAAAAAATTACACATCAAATTGAAAAGAAATGTGATTGAAATTATTAAAATGAATTTTAAGTTCTATAAATGATTGTTAAATGATAAAAACTATGAAAGAAACATTGATTTTTAGTAAATATTTAGTACAATGATCATTGATTCATTTTTCACCCATACAAAAAACCACACATTAAACCAACATATAATCTATTTGGAATGATACAAAGTGTATTTTTATGATTAAAAGTATTTTCACTTCTATAAATATGCATCAAAAAAATTTAAAGTGAATTTTTACAACTATAATCTGTATTTACTGTGAATTTATTTTATTAATTTATGATATGTTTTTTATGTATTAAACTATCCTTTTGAAATATAAATCACATATCATAAATTATATAAATTTTGAATTACATAAATTCTATCACGTATTATATAAAATTATAATTATAATTAGTTTTCATTTATTTTATTAGTATTAATAAAATAAAAATTATTTTTTTATTATAGGCACATACTTATTTAATATAGAAATGGTTGATCCTTGAACATTCTATTATATATGTTATATATATATATTTAATTTTTTTATAGTTATTATTTCTTATTATTGTTTTATATCATTATAGTTGATATAGTGACTGAATAAAAATTCTATAATGCAATTTCTTTTGTATTATTTGAAAATATTTTGATCTTTTTTATAAAATTTATCTATTTTTAGCTTTAATGATTGATGTTATTTAATGCAATAAACAATAGTAGCGTAAGAAGGAATTTTTCAGTGCTAGAATATAGCACTAACAAAGGAAATCTTTTATCAATACTAAATAAGCATTGATAAAACTAGATCTTTATCCACTCTAACCTATATTTCTTAAAATATTATTATTATTAGATAAGGAATTATTAGTTATCTAATATCACTAATAACTAGATTTTTGAGTGATGATAAATGTACAATCCATAGTAGTGTTTTTTTGGTTTATAAATATGAATATACAAACTCATACCACACAATGGATGAAATATATTGTCTAATTGATCTCAACACATTTTAGATAAATGAAAACATGAGATAAAAATTCAAAATAGTCTAATTACATTGTAAATTAAGAAATTAATGATAAAATAAATGAAAATAAAAATAAAATGTATAACATTTATGTTTTTTTTGTTCAATTTAACCAACTTTTATGAAAATAACACCACAATAATATTTCTATATTATATAAAGTAAATAAATAATAGAAAAGGAAAATAAATCAATGGAAGAGAACAAAGAACTATCTGGGCCAAAGATTTTGTTAAATGAAGAATCAGTGATCAAATCAAACCCAATGAGTTATTTTTCTCCACTTGAAAATTTTAATACAACACATAAAAACCATTCACATATCAAGAAAGATTAAAAGGAAAAAAGAAGATATAACAAAACACACAAAGTAAATTTATATATACTAAAGACTAATTACATTACCATATAAAGAAGATTGGATTCCTTATCTATAATGAACCAACCTGGGTTACCCTCAATCATGACACCCGATCTGATCTGTCACATATCCGAAGGGTGTTCTCAATCCCCACGGGCTAACAACAAGCACCCGAGCATCAAACAACACAATATAGGCAAGGATTTCTCCCAACTTGAACAACCACATGGAATGTATATATATACAAAACAAGAAGAAACAATGGAATATGAACAAGATAAATATGCCATAACTGTATGAAAATGGCTGAAACATGCAACTGTAAAATTTTCTAAAACTCTAAGACAGGTGCAACTACAAAGTACTAAAAACAAAAAAGCTAATCCCAATGATGGTAGGGACGAACTCCCAATATCTCACCACTAGCTACCTAGCCAACTGACACAAACCTGACTGAAAAATACTTTTTATTTGATTTTATAAGAAGCCTCTATAAGAGAGAGCGGTACTCGACGAGATACAAAATCAAAATCAAAACATGCCCCATTCAAAACTCAAAAAGAAACCAATGATACACAGAACCCAATACGATCAGATCATCACACCAGTCGCTAACCAAGAATGCCGTAGAACATCATCACCATTCCTTCAGTCGAAATCCTATCGTCTACAACCAACATAATCACTGGCACCTTCGCCGTCACTATCCAATTACCACCATTGACATCGCCAACTGACAAAAACCTCATCACCTCACTGTGGTGCCTTTCCTTTCTCTGCATTGGAAGAAAAAAATGTTTTACACACCACTAAAGAGGTGTGTAGAGTGTGAGATAATAATATCAGTAGGATCCAACCCAGGTGTTCCATAACAAGCCTATATGTAACAATTTCTGTATGCTCATGTTAAGCAAAAACCTGGCATGATAAGTAGTATAGAAGTTTTATAGAAAATATGGTAAAAATTTACCTTTTTATATAGTTCTAAAAAAAGTAGGTATATCAATTCCAAAGCACATTTTTCAAATCATTTTTCACAATCATAAACATTCATACCGAGGATAAATTAGAAATCCATGCAATAAAAAATAAAATCATTGGTATCACAACACCAAGTAATACTATAAGTCTTGATCGCATACTACTCATGCCACAATAATAAATTCCACAAATACGATCCTAGAACACATGCCTAAGAAGTAGAGGAATACTCCATGAGTAAAACCCCCAAAATTTCAATATCGTCTCCCCTAGAACAACGAGTCTAGGAAATAGAGGAAAGTCCCAAGAAAACTCTCTTTGATAATCAAAAAACAATGGATGATGGCCCCAATATAAACCTTCCACCTAAGTACCTAAGGTAACCCATGTGCTCTTCTTCACAATTCATTTCAATGCTTTGAAAATACCCATTTTCTATCCATTTATCAATACCTAGGGAAAAACCATTTTTCATTAAATATCCTATTCAAAACACTCAAAAAAATCATTCCAATTTCAATATAAAAAAAGTATATAAATCAAAACAACCAGGTTCATCAACATAGGCTTGAGATGGAACCACCTACCTTAAATATCAGGTCGTACATGCCCGCAACTATATCCACCAACAAAAAAAACCTTACAACATCAATGAAGTCCCTAGAATCAAATCCACATCAAGATTGATTCAATTTAGAAGATAAGGGGTTGGTGGAAGAGAGGAAACCTACGTACCTCAAAGATGAACGACCTCCGTACTATGACCAATGGAACAACATGCCTCTCTAACAAGATCACACAACAAATCTAGGAGGAAACTAATAAGAATAACCAACCTTAGACCAATGGATCCAAATATTCCACCCAACGACGATACCTTGATCAAAGGCAATGAAGGAATGAAAAAGTTACTCACATGGGGAGATGCACCGCAACCACAATAGAGATAGAGTTTCGAACATATTTATGTAGAAGGGGTTGAGCCTCTAAAAAAATGACCTATAACTACCTTAGGTTGAGAGACATGAAGTACTAGAGAAGAAACTGAAACAAAACAACCACATGCTATTTTTAAAAATCATACGCAGGACGTTATGTAATGACCCAAAATTTTTAATAATATTTTTTTCCTAAATTTGTGTGTTATTTTATTTTATAGTCAACAAAACTAAATCCTTTAATTAATGAAGTGAGTATAATTAAATGAGACAGTTGGGTTTTGACTGTTATATTACCGTTGGTCAATATGAACATTGGAAACTAAACTCTTAAAACTACAATTATTTTTTATAAATACAAGTGATATTGGTTAATTAATTCCGAAATAAGAGTCGATGGCCTCATCCAAAAGACTCGGGCCGTACGAAGCCCATCTGTCACAGCTTGGGAAGGAGGTAACATCTATGGGCTTTGCTCTGGACCAATCCCAAGGTGAGCTTCAATATGTGAATCTTGAATCAAATCACTAAAGGGAGAAGTTCAAGCTGATATAAATCACCACTCTTTCAGTGTTGTCTAAGCCACCCCAAGATTCTATCACCATAGCACACCTTACACTTAGGTCCTATGCAGGTGTTATAAGGGGCTATGTAACAAGACCTTAGTTATGTTGTGTAATCCTTTTGTATAAATAAAATTATAATTTCTTATTATGTTAAATTGGTAAATTTAAAATGTCTGGATAAATGTAGGATGAAGTTACATATTCATGTTGTGGTGTCCTAGTTAGCACACGATGACCTGGAATGCATATTTATTTGGTGAAATTTACCATACTTATACATACACATATATGATGGTGTATACTGGGGTTACTTTGTGAGACCCTAATCAGATATATTTCTCAAACCCTACACAAGAACCTTGGTATGCATGGAAACCTTATGTATACTTTCAGGATGAGAATAAGTAGTGCAGTGAATTGGGCTAGAGTAGTTTAGAGGGTATTTGATATAAGGATGAGGCGAGTCTTGGGGACTCTAGTAGATCCTCTTGTTTTTTCTTCATTTGTTTATATGTGTTCAGCTCTATGTGAAATCAGTTATGATGTATGTCTTCATGCTTTATCATTAATTTTTTATAGCATGATGTGTTATTTATATTATGCATACCCTAATTATTAATGTTGGATGATTTTAGTTATTTACATAATTTATTTTTCTCTGATTCAAGGGAATAGTCTCCCCAATACCTGATTTAGGCCCTCATCCCTAGTCAGTGGCCTCTGGAGTACATGAGGCACACTTAAGGCCATGTGGAACCCCCAACAGGACACCAATGAGTGGTCTTAAACTAGGGCGTTACATCAAACAATCAAAACCTAAAAAATGATCATGGATTATAGAAAAAAACCATGTCAATGATCATTAATTCATTTCTGAACTATAATAAAAATCTATACATTAATCCAACAAGAAATGCGACTAGAATGATGTAAATTGGATTCATACAATTAAAAGTAATTTTTTTCTATAATGATATATCAAATAATAATAACTCATGAAAAAATAAAAAATTATCATGAAAATATAGGAGGAAAATATTTTATTCATTTATAACCTATAGAAAAAAATTACACATCAAATTGAAAAGAAATGTGATTGAAATTATTAAAATGAATTTTAAGTTCTATAAATGATTGTTAAATGATAAAAACTATGAAAGAAACATTGATTTTTAGTAAATATTTAGTACAATGATCATTGATTCATTTTTCACCCATACAAAAAACCACACATTAAACCAACATATAATCTATTTGGAATGATACAAAGTGTATTTTTATGATTAAAAGTATTTTCACTTCTATAAATATGCATCAAAAAAATTTAAAGTGAATTTTTACAACTATAATCTGTATTTACTGTGAATTTATTTTATTAATTTATGATATGTTTTTTATGTATTAAACTATCCTTTTGAAATATAAATCACATATCATAAATTATATAAATTTTGAATTACATAAATTCTATCACGTATTATATAAAATTATAATTATAATTAGTTTTCATTTATTTAATTAGTATTAATAAAATAAAAATTATTTTTTTATTATAGGCACATACTTATTTAATATAGAAATGGTTGATCCTTGAACATTCTATTATATATGTTATATATATATTTTTAATTTTTTTATAGTTATTATTGCTTATTATTGTTTTATATCATTATAGTTGATATAGTGACTGAATAAAAATTCTATAATGCAATTTCTTTTGTATTATTTGAAAATATTTTGATCTTTTTTATAAAATTTATCTATTTTTAGCTTTAATGATTGATGTTATTTAATGCAATAAACAATAGTAGCGGAAGAAGGAATTTTTCAGTGCTAGAATATAGCACTAACAAAGGAAATCTTTTATCAATACTAAATAAGCGCTGATAAAACTAGACCTTTATCCACTCTAACCTAGATTTATTAAAATATTATTATTATTAGATAAGGAATTATTAGTTATCTAATATCACTAATAACTATATTTTTGAGTGATGATAAATGTACAATCCATAGTAGTGTTTTTTTGGTTTATAAATATGAATATACAAACTCATACCACACAATGGATGAAATATATTGTCTAATTGATCTCAACACATTTTAGATAAATGAAAACATGAGATAAAAATTCAAAATAGTCTAATTACATTTTAAATTAAGAAATTAATGATAAAATAAATGAAAATAAAAATAAAATGTATAACCTTTATGTTTTTTTTGTTCAATTTAACCAACTTTTATGAAAATAACACCACAATAATATTTCTATACTATATAAAATAAATAAATAATAGAAAAGGAAAATAAATCAATGGAAGAGAACAAAGAACTAGCTGGGCCAAAGATTTTGTTAAATGAAGAATCAGTGATCAAATCAAACCCAATGAGTTATTTTTCTCCACTTGAAAATTTTAATACAACACATAAAAACCATTCACATATCAAGAAAGATTAAAAGGGAAAAAGAAGATATAACAAAACACACAAAGTAAATTTATATATACTAAAGACTAATTACATTACCATATAAAGAAGATTGGATTCCTTATCTATAATGAACCAACCTGGGTTACCCTCAAACATGACACCCGATCTGATCTATCACATATCCGAAGGGTGTTCTCAATCCCCACGGGCTAACAACAAGCACTCGAGCATCAAACAACACAATATAGGGAAGGATTTCTCACAACTTGAACAACCACATGGAATGTATATATATACAAAACAAGAAGAAACAATGGAATATGAACAAGATACATATGCCATAACTGTATGAAAATGGCTGAAACATGCAACTGTAAAATTTTCTAAAACTCTAAGATAGGTGCAACTACAAAGTACTAAAAACCAAAAAGCTAATCCCAATGATGGTAGGGACGAACTCCCAATATCTCACCACTAGCTACCCAGCCAACTGACACAAACCTGACTGAAAAATACTTTTTATTTGATTTTATAAGAAGCCTCTTTAAGGGAGAGCGGTACTCGATGAGATAAAAAATCAAAATCAAAACATGCCCCATTCAAAACTCAAAAAGAAACCAACGATACACAGAACCCAATACGATCAGATCATCACACCAGTCGCTAACCAAGAATGCCGTAGAACATCATCACCATTCCTTCAGTCGAAATCCTATCGTCTACAACCAACATAATCACTGGAACCTTCGCCGTCACTATCCAATTACCACCATTGACATCGCCAACTGACAAAAACCTCATCACCTCACTGTGGTGCCTTTCCTTTCTCTGCATTGGAAGAAAAAAATGGTTTACACACCACTAAAGAGGTGTGCAGAGTGTGAGATAATAAGATCAGTAGGATCCAACCCAGGTGTTCCATAACAATCCTATATGTAACAATTTCTGTATGCTCTTGTTAAGTAAAAACCTGGCATGATAAGTAGTATAGAAGTTTTATAGAAAATATGGTAAAAATTTACCTTTTTATATAGTTCTAAAAAAAGTAGGTATATCAATTCCAAAGCACATTTTTCAAATCATTTTTCACAATCATAAACATTCATACCGAGGATAAATTAGAAATCCATGCAATAAAAAATAAAATCATTGGTATCACAACACCAAGTAATACTATAAGTCTTGATCGCATACTACTCGTGCCACAATAATAAATTCCACAAATACGATCCTAGAACACATGCCTAAGAAGTAGAGGAATACTCCATGAGTAAAACCCCCAAAATTTCAATATCGTCTCCCCTAGAACAACGAGTCTAGGAAATAGAGGAAAGTACCAAGAAAACTCTCTTTGATAATCAAAAAACAATGGATGATGGCCCCAATATAAACCTTCCACCTAAGTACCTAAGGTAACCCATGTTCTCTTCTTCCCAATTCATTTCAATGCTTTGAAAATACCCATTTTTTATCCATTTATCAATACCTAGGGAAAAACCATTTTTCATTAAATATCCTATTCAAAACACTCAAAAAAATCATTCCAATTTCAATATAAAAAAAGTATATAAATCAAAACAACCAGGTTCATCAACATAGGCTTGAGATGGAACCACCTACCTTAAATATCAGGTCGTACATGCCCGCAACTAGATCCACCAACAACAAAAACCTTACAACATCAATGAAGTCCCTAGAATCAAATCCACATCAATATTGATTCAATTTAGAAGATAAGGGGTTGGTGGAAGAGAGGAAACCTACATACCTCAAAGACGAACGACCTCCGTACTATGACCAATGGAACAACATGCCTCTCTAACAAGATCACACAACAAATCTAGGAGGAAACTAATAAGAATAACCAACCTTAGACCAATGGATCCAAATATTCCACCCAATGATGATACCTTGGTCAAAGGCAATGAAGGAATGAAAAAGTTACTCACATGGGGAGATGCACCACAACCACAATAGAGATAGAGTTTCGAACATATTTATGTAGAAGGGGTTGAGCCTCTAAAAAAATGACCTATAACTACCTTAGGTTGAGAGACATGAAGTACTAGAGAAGAAACTGAAACAAAACAACCACATGCTATTTTTAAAAATCATACGCAGGACGTTATGTAATGACCCAAAATTTTTAATAATATTTTTTTCCTAAATTTGTGTGTTATTTTATTTTATAGTCAAAAAAACTAGATCCTTTAATTAATGAAGTGAGTATAATTAAATGAGACCGTTGGGTTTTGACTGTTATATTACTGTTCGTCAATATGAACGTTGGAAACTAAACTCTTAAAACTACAATTATTGTTTATAAATAAAAGTGATATTGGTTAATTAATTCCGAAATAAGAGTCGATGACCTCATCCAAAAGACTCGGGCCGTACGAAGCCCATCTGTCACAGCTTGGGAAGGAGGTAACATCTATGGGCTTTGCTCTGGACCAATCCCAAGGTGAGCTTCAATATGTGAAGCTTGAATCAAATCACTAAAGGGATAAGTTCAATCTGATAGAAATCACCACTCTGTCAGTGTTGTCTAAGCCACCCCAAGATTCTATCACCATAGCACACCTTACACTTAGGTCCTATGCAGGTGTTATAAGGGGCTATGTAACAAGACCTTAGTTATGTTGTGTAATCCTTTTGTATAAATAAAATTATAATTTCTTATTATGTTAAATTGGTAAATTTAAAATGTCTGGATAAATGTAGTATGAAGTTCCATATTATTGATGAATTTTTGAAAAAGGGGTATTTTAAAATATTTTTGTAAACTTTAAATAATTAATAATGTGAAATGATTTTCAGAAAATGGTCTTCTATAATTGTGATGAGTAAGAAATTTAGAGTCTAATAAGATCATCTTATTTTTTTGGTGAATATAAAAGTATGAATAGTAATATACTATTATGAATAATAAGGAATTGTAATGAATATTAAATCGTCCAAAAAAATAGAAGCTTCACCCATGAATGTATAAATATAATTTAGACATCTTAAAAGTGAAAAAACGGTCATAATATATGTATTGGTATTTTTTTATGTCATAAATATTTTAATTAAAATTTTATAATTAATTTAATAATTTAAAATAAAAATTTATTTTCATAAAATTTAATAATAAATTGTTACTTTTTTGTCTTATTGTTATACAATAATTTTATGGGACCTTGATTTATTTTTCAAGGTGTTACAAAATAAGTTATAGGTTTAGAGTTGTTTTTTTTGAATAAATAATGAATTTTTTTAAAAAATTAAATTAAAAATATTTAGAAAATTATTTTCATAAAATGGAGTTCATTTTTGAATTCAGAGAATCGATATTATTTTAGGGTCAATTTTTGGGATTTTTCTGAAATAGTTGAATTTTCTGTGAATAGTAAAAACACAGTTTTGAGTTTCGAGTGTTTAATGACATCATTGATGATGTAATCATGATGTAATATATCTGGTCTAATTTTTAATAGTAAGATATTCTTTTAGGTGTCCCATGTGGCCAATACCATGGGCAATCCCATTGTTTTGCAAATACCACCGATGAGGTGTCCCTTGGAAATTAATTAGATATTCCCTCACTTTTCCTATAAATACCAAGGTATTCCCTCATTAATTTCATTCCAAAATCCTCCTAAATTAATATTTGGTCTTTCTAACTCCCAAGGAGTCCTCCCAAGGTGCCCACAAGCCCCCAAGGTCCCAACCATCGAGCTTTCTAAGATACTCTTCAAGGTAAGGGAACCTTTCACCCTCCTCTTTTTAGTCAAGATTTCCTTTATGTTATCTATTCTAGTTTCCATCTTCTAATGTGGGGGTTTGTTATTATATATTATTATTACTTTACATTTTATGTCCAAATGATGAGATACCATTTCCGATCTCATCAATTTATTTTCTGATTTTTTAAGCGATGCCGTTAGGTTACCGAATTTTTCGTAAAAGAAATAGCATCTTCTATTTTCTTTCATGTGGCATGCCATTAAAATATCCATACCATGATATTATTATGTAACCATAATATATTATTAATTATTTATGAGTGGTTTACCTTTTCCCCCTCTCTTTTTAATGTTTTCTAAAAAGATGTTATGTAGCCGCTGTGCTGTAGAATTTTCGTCTCAAAATCTCTCTCTTTTTCTCAAGAAATTCTCTTTTATTATTTATGTGGATACCCAAATCTATTTTCATTCCTAGGGGTATTCATAAATACATAAAATTGATCTATTTAATTCTATAATTGACATATATATATCCGTAACTACCTTTCCGTGGGTTATAAATGACATAATGATCTTATTTTTAAATACTTTTTAAACGCCGTGATTTTGACATGAAACCCATTTCTTTGATTCTATTTGGGTTATTTATGAAATGTTTGATTATGATTCTATGTGTATCACATGAAAATAAAGAAATATTAAGGGTTAACCCTGATATTCCTCCAATTAATTTGGTAAAAAATTATTCTCTAGAGATTACAAGTTTCACGATACCTTGGTGAATAAGCTTGGAAATGTTTTTATGACACCTTGGGAAGGAACCTTAGTGATATGTTCATGAATGTCTAAATGAAATTTTGTATCCACATATTCATGTTGTGATTCATGTTATTTTTATTATGATATGCCTATTTTTTTTGTTGCTTATGTCTTGTGGTTTTCATCAAGTTCTTATTGATATCACAAGTAAACTGATTCCCTTGATTTCCTTTCTGGGACTTCTTCTCACCCTTTAGTTTGATGTATGTCTACTGGTTATGATATGAAGTAATTGTACTTAGGATGTACTTATAATTAATCCTTAAAATTTTATTAGAATAATGTTATATTTTTTTAATGTTTTGTGTTCCTGATTTCCAAGACACTAGACTTTAAAGATCATCTGTTTGTAAAATGTAATGAAAAGTTTTGTAATAGAAAGGCAGGATGCCATACATTACATGGCGTGTAACCCATTTACATGATGTTTTACCCAAATTATCCACATATAATGAAAAACCCATTGCCTCATATAAAAAATTGACCTTTTAATAGGTAACATCGTGTACTTCACAGTCACTACGTGTGCCCTTTCATAGCATGATTTTTTCTTTCATGACATACATCCAGCAACCATTACATGGAGTGAAAGATAGTCACATAGAATGTAACTACTATGAAACCTAAAAAAACGAATATTTATTATTGAAATTCCAAAAAATCTCTAACTTCACCATTATAGGTATCCTCCAAATCTAAAGGGAGGTTAAAAACTCTATGAGGTTAAGGAAATACTTGATAAAACAGTAATGGGATGTTACAAAATCTCCACCATAAAGACTTTCCATCCCCAAGAAGTTATGTGGAAGATGTAATCCCCAAAAATATATGATTCCACTACTCCCTCATCAATGATTCACATTCCCAAGTCTCATGAGAATATGAACCTTGTTTCCATAGAACTCTGACTAATGGAATTGACTTACAACATAAGACTTTCACTTGAAAGTTAATGATCTCAGCCGATTTCTCTAGAATAGAATCATTTGGATCTAATTGAATTTCTTCACAACTCAAAATGTGATCTAGATTAGTGTGATATTTCCTGTGATAATATATATGGAAAACATCATGAATACCTATCAATAGAACCATAAATTCTAACTGATAAGAAACTTTCCTAATATACTCAATGATCTAAAATGGTCCAACATATCTTAGATCCAACCCTTCTTATTTTCCAAATCGGAGGTGACCCAACCAAGAAGAAACTTTCAAGAAAACCCAGTCACCTATGGAATACTCCAAAGGTTTAGGTTGATGATCCTCATATGATTTATGTCGACTTTGGGCTATAACTAGACATCGATGTATATTCTGAATATTTGCGGATGTTTCCTGAACCAAACTTCTTCCATGTAAAGATACTTTGCCAACCTCAACTCAACAAAAAAGGTGATCTACACGGGCGAGCATAAAATAACTTGAAGGGATCTATTCTTCTTGATGAATAATAAAAATTGTTATAAAAAACTCAACCAGTCCCAGATGACTATCCCATGATCCTATGAATTCCAAGACATAATTTTAGAGCATATCCTCCAGAATATGAATTACTCACTCCATTTTACCATTTATCTATGCATGGTAAGCTGTGCTCAACTTGACCTGAGTTACCATTTCCTTTTGAAATCTCATCCTGAACCTCAAGGAAAACCTAGTATCCCTATCTGAAACAATGGTAGAAGGACTCCCATATAACCTCACACTCTTTTACATATATATCTTACCCAGATCATTAACTTTAGTGGTGTCTTTTATTGGAATGAAATGAAAAGTCTTCATTAAATGATCATCAACCACCTAGATAACATTCTTACCTTAAGGAGTCCGTTGTAATACAACAGCAAAATCCATGGATACCTCATCCCATTCCATATCGGCATCAGAAGAGTATGAAGAAACCCAGAAAGTTTCTAGTGCTCTGACTTTATCCATTGGTCGGTGTAACAACGATACACAAACTTCGGGATATCCCGATTCATACCCGACCGCCAGAATCACCACCTCATGTCATAATACATATTCATAGTTCCTGGATGAATATCCCAAGAAGAGTTGTGGAAGTCAAATAGGACTAAACTCCTCACAGATGCTGGTATGAAAATCCTTTTCCTAAAGTGAAGAATACCATCTGAAGAGGGGGACCAACCAAA
Organism: Viscum album; assembly: GCA_963277665.1. NCBI lineage: Eukaryota > Viridiplantae > Streptophyta > Magnoliopsida > Santalales > Viscaceae > Viscum > Viscum album. The sequence continues at coordinate 1,137,947,065 of OY728159.1, read as the reverse complement.
AATACTCTCCCCACCATAAAGGATTTCTCGGGTCTTTTTAAAATCCTCATCCTTATACTCACTCTACAAAATAAACTCCAGGAGAGATGATAAATTAAAACTAGTCAGTACCATACCCAAAACATCTTCCTGATCATCTATATTCAACTAAGAAAAAATCCACAAAAGGTTCCACTCTTCCTTCAATTATAGAATATTCTGTGATGGTACTTTCCTGCTAAGAGTGTCTATAATGAAATTTCCCTTCCCTAGGGTGTAGGAGATATCAAAGTCAAATGTATGAAGATATTATACCCATTGTATCTATATGATATTTACGTCCTTCTAAAAAAATATATAATTCATACTCTTATGATCAGGGAAGACCGTGAACCTTTCCCTAAAAAGATAGTGCCTCCAACACTTAAGAGTATACATGACTAAAACAATCTCTAAATCATGACTGGGGTAATTATTTTAAGCGATCAAAGCTAAATAGATCTTTAAGCTACCATATGATCATCCTGTATAAGAACACTTCCCAAAACAGCACCTAAAGTATTAAAAAACACCACATACCCATTACCAGGCTCAGGTAAGATCAAAATAAGAGCTGATGTTGGAAGCCTTTTCAGTTCATCAAAATAAGTCTGACACTTTGTATCCCTGGTTAATTTTGCTGCTTTCCTAGTAAGATAAGTCAAAGGTGATGCCATGTTAGATAAGTACTTGAGAAACTGTCAGTAGTATCCAATAATACCAAGGAATCTTCGTATCTCAAAGACATTCTACGTTTCCTTCCATGAAAATACATCCTTTACCTTCTATGGACCAAATGATAATCCACGCTTAGAAATTCCGTTCCCCATGAACTTTACTTCTTGAATCTAGAAAATACATTTCGAAATATTTACATACAAACAGTGACTTCTCAAAATTTTTAGAGGCAAACTCAGATGGTTCTTGTGCTCACTCTCTGATTTATAATAAACTAGAATATCATACATGAAAACTACCAAAAACTGTCAAGATTTTGATAAAATAACTAATTCATAAAATTTATAAATACTAAAGGAGCGTTAGTCAATCCAAAAGTTATTACAAGATATTTATAATGTGCATACTTTCTCTTGAGATCTGTTTTTGATATATCAAACTCCCAAACTCTGGGATGATGATAACCCAACCGAAGATCGATCATTGAAAACCAATTTTACCCCCTTTAACTAATCAAACAAATCATCCAAACATGGAAAATGATATTTTTTTCTTAACCATTACCCAGTTCAACTTTTGATAGTTTACACGTAAACAAAGCGAACCATCTACTTTATTGGAAAAGAGAATAGGGGCTTCCCAAATCAAAACGCTTGGGTGAACAAAAACTTTTTCTAAAAGGTCATCCATATTAATCCTGAGCTATTTCATCTCTGCTGGTGCATTATGCTATGAAGGTATCGATATTGGATGCATACTGGGAACCAGATCAATCATAAAATCTACCTATATCTTTAGAGGAATACTAGAGAAATCGTATTGGAAAATGTTAGGAAATTCTCAAACAACAATGGGAAGATCACCAATGTAAGAAACATCATCGGACTCAAATGTAACAGCAACCAACAAACTCTTGAGCTCTTGTAGGGAAGGTTTTGCATGAACTAACCTTGACCCACTCCCCCTTAAATACATAAGAGATTCCATCAGTAGAATGAAGAAAAAACATTTCGATGATAGAAATCAACATTATCTTGATGAGAAACAAGATATTACATAATGATGATGACATTAAATAGATCCAGATCAAGAATGAGAAAATCCCAGACCAAATCCGTATCAGTTATCACTAAAGAACAAAAAGATAACCTGAACCCCTTCTCTTTCCTCATACCATGAGGTGTTTCTAACTCTATTTTAAAGTACATAAGTTCTGTTTGAAGTTTAATAACATCAACAAAAATTGTAGATATAAATGAGTGGTAGGCACCGGTATCAAATAATGAAATTTCTACTAAAGATGTAATAAGGATAGTACCTCTCCATATTACCATACCTAAATCAACTTTTACTGGACACTCATCTACTGTATCAAAATGCTTCACTTATAAGGCCTCTGGATAGATCCCTATAGTCTTTTAAGCTTATGATTGCACAATAGTATCCTTTGGAGACAAATAACCCTAACCATAACGAGGCATAGTCATAGCCTGAAAAAATCATTGTAGGTGACTAATGCATCCAGTACTATTGTGTGTCTTTATGGGCATATGAAAAGAACATCTAGTGTGTACTAACTTTCCAAATTGATAACAAGTCAGAGGCACATTACCCACTCTAATAGACAGTGCAGAGGAGGCTCATTGCTGAGGCCCGCCTACATTGCTCTTGAAATGATATTGCCACTTCCTCTTCTTCCCTTGTGTCCCACTAAAGCTTCCACCTAATGGAAGAGAATAGGTGTAAAATACAAAATTTTCTACCATATTCATTTATTACATCATATCTCTATATACTATCTCCACATAGGTAGAAAGATTCAGTATAAACACTTGTGTTTTGATATCTGTTCACAAACCCTGTAGGTACTTCTAAGACTTCACTAGGTCATTCTTTACAATATTCTGGAAAAAATGGACGATCTCATAAAAAATATTGGTGTATGACGACACTGAACTCTCTTCCTATTGTAATTATAGGAACTCCAGAGACTTTTCCATCATCAACAACTCTGTAAACAATTAGTGAATGAACTGGGTTTTGAAATCCTTTCAATCCATGTCTACATGTCTATCTGCCTAGACCATAGAATCCCACCATCACTTGCTGGACCCCTTGAGTCTAAATGATGTTCAATTTATCCTAATGTTCTTAGGTGTCTCTATAAAGTTTAATATTTTATCCATCCTATCCATCTAGTCCTCCGCCTCTTGAGGTTCATTCATTCCTTTAAAGGACGGTGGTTTCTCATATAGGAACTCTTGTGATCGATATCTCTCACCTCCAGCTCCGGGTTGTACCTTAACCACTGTGTTCTGGACTCATGGTACATCTTGATCAACAAAAAAGACTACCTGTATGATCATTTTTATGAGATTCTAATCCATTGGTGGGTTCTCTTGAGGAGCATCAACTGCACCTTCCTAAGGAACTCGTGGAAGCTGTCTTGGAGGCATACTGCTACACACTGAAACATAAGAATGATCAAACAGAAGAATAAATCTCATATAAAATTAGAAAACCCATAGGTAGAAACTAATTATTTAAAACAAAAACCCAACACTAGAGACACACATCCCAACATCTCATGGAAACTTGAGTCTCGTCATGATAAGAGCTGGCTAGCCACTTATCGTAACCTACCTCTCAAGTCATGACAATCCTATCTCCAATATAATAGATGTACTAATACACATAATCTTGAGGAAAAACCTTCCCTAATACAAAATTGTAACAAACCGACCTGGGATACCCCCAAACTAGGCACTTGACCTGATCTGTCACATACCTTAAGTGCATTCTCGATCCCCACAGGCTCGAGACAAGCAACCAAGCATCAAACAACACAATAGAGGGAATGATTTCACCTAACCCAAACAACGACATGGAATACACACACACACACACACACAATAATAAGAAACAATGGAGTATGAACAAGATATATATTCCATAACTGTAAGAAAATAGTAGAAACATATAGCTATAAAATTAGCTAAAACTCCAACACAAGTCCAACTAAAAAGGACTAAAAAACAAACAAATACTCCAAATTATGGTTGGGATGGACTCCCACCATCTCACCACCAGATACCCAACCGGCTAACATGAACCTCACTGCCTCACTACAATTCCTTTCCTTTCCCTACCCTAGAAGAAAAACAAAGGTCTACACACCACTAAAGAGGTGTGAAGGGTGTGAACTAATAGGCTCAGTAGGATCCCACCTAGGTGTTCCATTACAAGCCTCTATGTAACAATTAATGTATGGTCATTTTATGTAAAAACATGTCATGATAAGCAGTAAAGCAGTTTTATAGAAAACATGGTAAACACTCCCCTTTTTCTACAGTTCTGAACAAAAGTAGGTATATCAATTTCAAATCACAATTTCCTAATCATTTTTTCATAAGAATAAACATGAATAACAAGGATAACTCAGAAATAAATTCAATACAAAATAGAAGAACAAGTATCACAACACCAAGGAATACTACAAGTCCTAGCCACAGACTATTCGTACCACAATAATCAAGTGCAAAAATCCAATCCTAGAACACAAGCCAAGGAATTAGAGGAATACCCCATGAGTAAACCCCCCAAAATGTCAATATCATCCCCCTAGAACAATGGTCCTAGGAAATTTAGGAAAGGACCAGGAAAAACCTCCTTGATAATAACAAAATATTGGATGATGTCCCTAAGCTAAACCTTCCACCTAAGTACCCAAGGTAACCCATGTTCTATTTTTCACAATTCATTTCAATGTTTTGAAAATACCAATTTTATCTCCATTTATCAATAACTAGGGAAAGAACATATTTCATTAAAATACCTTTTCAATACACACAAAAAAATCATGCCAATTTCAATATAAAAAAGAGTTTATAAAGAAAAACAATCTGGTTCATTAATGTAGGCTAGAGATGGAACCAGTTACCTCAAAGCTCGGGCCGTACAGGACCGCAATGGGATCCACCTATAGAAAAAACCTAAAAACATCAACAAAGGACCTACAAACAAATCCACATCAAGATTTATTTGATTTATAAGACAAGAGGTCAGAATAATAGAGGAAACCTAAATACCTCAAAGATAAACACCCGCTGCACTACGACTGATGAAAGAAAAGGCCTCCAGAACGAGATCGCACAATAGATCTAGGAAGAAACCAAGAATAATCACCAAAATTATACCAATAGATCCAAAGATTCCACCCAATGACAATACCATGATCAAAGACAATGAAAGAGTGAAAAGGTTACTCACCTAGAGAGATTCACCATAACTGCAACGATGATCGAGTGTCAAAAAAATCAATCTAGAAGGGGTTAAGTGTCTCAAAAACACCATGAACTTTCCTTAGACCAAGATCCATGAAGAATCGACAAAGGAAATAAAAAAAACAACAGTAATTTTTTTTAAAAAACTGTACGTGGGTCATATCATGATGTATATCCCCCATGATCTACATACGCCAAAAAACATATCGCCTTGGATAAAAAAAATTGATCTTTTAACAACTCACGTCATGTACTTCATAGTCACAATGTGTAACCTTTCACATCATGATGTCATATTTCATGACTTACATCCAACAACCATTACACAGAGTGTAACATTGTTACACAGTGTGTAACTACTATGTAGCCTGCAGAAATGAATAGTAATGTTAAGGGAATACCTGATAAGGGAGAGGAAAACCATAGTGAGGTTAATGGCGTACCTGATAAAATGGTCATGAGATTTTACATTATCCTTTATATATGTCTATGTTAGTGTTAGAGATCATCCCATCTAGGTTTTCATGGTGAAAAGTGACATCCTCTCCACCATATCTATAATATCAGACTCTAGATATATAAATACTGGATTTTATAGAATGAACACTTATTTATTTTTTTACATTTTGGGGCCTCTTAAATATGTTTACCAATTAATTTATTAATCTTTCAAATCTCAATTGAATTTTTGATGATTATTTTATTAATAAAATTATACCAATGGTTTTTAGAAGAAATTAATTTCTTTTAATTATCATAAATTGACCTTCTAGATTTTATCATTACTATCATAGAGGACTAGGATATTTAGTTGAGTTATTGGAGTGAATTGTGATAATTTAAATCAAGAAATCAATTATTTTTTAAAAATATTTTTTTTCAATGATGATAACTAGAATAAAAATTTGAAATATCTCATAAACATCATTCTAGATTGAAAATTCATTAGTTTTTTTCTTTCTTGAGAAAATCTATTTCATTGATAGATGAAGTGTATAAATCTTGAGTTATAAACTTCTATGCCACTAATTTGTTTATAAATAGTAGATTTTTGTTCTAATTATCCTCATTTTCATGCATTAATGGGAGATGATATTGGTGGTGCATTAAATAAAGGGGAAGTATAGAAATTAAGGCACACATTTTATACTATTTTTTATGTATTTTAGATTTTTTATAAAATTTATCATATATAATATAATGTTTTTTAATTTAATTTAGTGATTATTTAAAATAACTAAAATATTGATAAAGAAAACAAATTGGGGTTTAGATCCACCCCCCATCACCTTTCAATGATGCGATCTTCTTTGGACTATGTCAGTGTTAGTGACGACTACCCCAACACCATCGATTAATTATGATAACAAATCCATCATGCATGAGGAGAAATAAATATAAAAAGAGAAGGAATATTATTGAAAAATCCACTATCAAAAATTATTATCCTTTTCTTGATATCATCATTGATTTAATTTAATTGAAAAAGGATGTTGGGATCAAGATATTTTAACCACGCTGAACCAAAAACACTCACAACTGGTGATGAATGAGTCTGATGAACATTAGAGTTCCTCCATGCATGGCTGTCTATGAAACCACAACATATTTCCTTACATAAATGAAGTAAATTCCTTTTTAGATATATATTATGTAATATAGAATACTATATAATACATTCAATAATTTTTTATATTAATCATTATGTATTTTAATTTTAAGGGGTGAAAATATTTTTCATTGGCATATCACCCTGTCATATTTTATTTTTTTTAAAAACCCTACCCTTTATCTTAGTAGGTGTTATCATGTGTGATTATTTAATTCCATGTGATGTACACTATTATTAGTGTATGTACTCACACAATGATGTTTCATGTATTCTCTCATGAATTCAACATGGTTGCGATTTCTGTTATTTGAAAAACTACTAATGGGGACACATGGTACCCTTCAGATCCTACTATGTAGCATGATTTAAAACCACCAAGGATCATTTATATATCATTGAATGATTAATTTATTGAATGAATATTTTTGGAGCACGAAGAGGGGTGGGTGTGGGGGTGAATTAGTGTTCAAAATTTTTTTCACCGTAAACATATTTTTTTCCATTTTTTGTTTAGTGAATAGGATATTTCATTAACATGTGAATTATGATGATAAATTAATAATCACAATCACATGAACACCAATATTTTAATAAGTTAATTGGATATTATGAGTATATAATCCATGGTAATTTGTGGGTATTATCACACACCTCAAAGTATTTTACTTTTTGTATTAGTAAAAAAAATTAAGGGATAGGGGATGGCCACAAATCCTTTAGAAGTGATGTCACTTTACAATTTAAAGTAATCCACATACATGTTATATAATCAAAGAATCATAAAAATAATGAAGAATATCTAAAATAAGAATATGTAACAAAAAATATTTTTCCTCATCTTCCTTAATATGTTATCTTGATATTCTAATGAAATATATACCCATTCACTACTAAATAATTACTCATTTTATCACTAGAAAGCTTTGGGTCATGTGTAGGTGGTTAACTCAGTTAATTTCCATGTGAAAATTTATTTTTTAATTAAAGTTAACAAAAAAAACATTGTTGTATACACCATTTCATGGTGCTTATTAGTCAACCTTATATCTAATAACCATGATTGATATCTTTAATCTATAAAAAATCTCTAATATATTTCCATAACATATCTCATTGATTTGACTAAAACCATAACATGTTTTACTCATTGTCACTATATAATTTTTACTTTAGAAAATAAAATGATATCTCTAAAACCATGTTCAACAAACTATTTATTTTTTCTTCTTCAAATTCATTTAAAATAGAAACCCTTGAAAATTTATTATGGTTCATGATGAGCCCCATAATTTTTTTTATTCCCATGGAAGACTATAACTTCACTAAAATATGTATTCAAATCACCACTTTAAACAACAATGATCTTATTTTTAACTTTGATGCAATCAATACGACCATGAAATGAATTTTTTATCCGATGGAATCTAGTGGTTTCAAATTTTTTATTTAGTTAAAAATAGTTTGAACCATGGCCATTTTCTTATACTTCTTATTCAAAATTTTTTAATGAACACAAACATTGCATGTTTTAAAATTAACAATGATGGTGTTTATATAGTTAATTTAATTATTTATTCCTTTTTATGCTATTCATATCCAATCAAAATAAAACAATTTCATGTACATATTTTCAAAAAATATAATATAAAATAAATATAATAACTTGTACATAATTATCTCAAGAAGTAAGCCCATAATATTCCCCCAATGTGATAGAATATAAACATGAAATTATTGGATAGAGTAATGATTGATTAAGAATTTTATCACACATTATTTTGACTATGTGTCTTTTACCTCTCAAGTGTTTCTTATATATGATCCTTTGATTATTCACTCTTCTTTAAGAGCATATTTAAACTCCTTAATGAACTTTAAAACTCCCCATTTATATTTTTTGGCAATATGATAATTTACCTGTTGACATTCATAATACATCCTGAAATTATCAATGATATTTCTCAAAATAAAATTAGAATTCTTGAAATTCTTAAATTTTATATCCTAATGTTGTTATTAATAATCTTCTCCTCTTACATTAATTATTTCAATCCCTTTAATACCCACATTTATTTTTAAACTCAAGGCTTCCTTTTCATGGAAAAATTTAAGCCCCGTGATGACCAATAGGGGTTTTCTCACTAAAAATATCCCTTTATTTTAAAACTTATCTATTTATTTTGAAACAAATGAAAATAAATATAATTGGGAAAGCATAGAGAAAATAACCATGGAGATTTTGGAATATAATTCACTACCAATAACACTCAAAAGTACTAAAATGTATTATTTTACATAGGATTTATCAAGATATTGATAATTTCTTAATTTTTTAGAAATATGTTCCTGGTTAATTCCACCACTATCATGAATCCCTCCCTCTAAAGATGTCCCTCCTGAGCTGGAAATGGAGAAAGTGAGATAATGACCCCCTGAGTCCTTCCTACAGTAGGCCACGAGGTGACTACCAACACTAAGGGTATACGAATCTCAAAAAATGAGAGGGATTACACTTTTTATAGTAACCAGAATTGGAATATAAGATGTATCAACCTCAAAACAACTCCACGACAGATATATAAAATAAATCTGAAACCAGACCACATTAATGTTTTAAAAGAAACTGCTACAAATATAAATACGCTCCAATGTAAGTACCAAGAGCAAAGTTATGCAGCAGCACGGAAATTATCCCAAATTATGAGCTAGTAACACCCGACATGGTCCCAGTAGTCCTCCTTGAAACCTAAAAGTAGTTTTATAACATAGGGTGATTACGCATGTATACTCAGTAGGAAAAAACAAAGTCTCTTGTGCACAAGTGGGAGAAGCATACTGATGCTCCCGTGAAAAAACAGTAGAAACCAACAACACCTAACAAGGTATACTAGTCACCCCAACCTCACCAAAGTCACACTCACCAAATACTGAAAATCAAGTAAAGTAATATAGAGCACATTGATGGTAGGGAACTCTGTAACACCCGATATTTTTATGAGAAATATTTTGTTTTCATGTTATATACATCATCAAAGGAATATTTCACTACACACAACACTAGCTTGTCTTGCTTTACACGTAATCACGACCTTCCTCGATAGCTAGCGTTGTATGCAATACCGAGTTTCACTAAACAACAACATGCTATTAAAATATTATTAAAACTAGCCGTTATGAATAGTAATACCCACTTTTTGAAATTTTATAAATTTTATGTTTCAAAATGGAATTCATTTTTGGATTCGGAATATCTAAATTAGCCTAGGGTGAAATTTTGGTATTTTTCTGAAAACTTTCAATTTTGGATGAATAGTGAAACACTGGGTTACTATTTAAAAACCGATTTTTTATTTAAATAATTATATATTTTATTTAAATTTATTTTAGGTCAAAATTGATACGTAATACCTATATAAGTTCAATGTAATTCATTGGAGTCATTTTATAATAATTTTAGATATATTAAAATTTTATTGAACTTTTCACCACCTCCTATGAGAATTTGCAAATTTACATATTACTTAATTTTACCGCTTCTGTGAGTGGAATTTCAAAAATCCGAAAGACACAGTTAATATCAAGGAGTAAAATGTGGTTAAATAAGATAAAAATAATTTTTGGTGAATAGTAACTTTTTACTTTTTTTTCCCACGGTTAAAAGTAAATAGGGTAATTAAGGGTAAAAATGATATTATTATTACCCTAACACATGTCCTAATTCTATTGGATTAGTTTAATTCGACCAAAAACAACCTTAGGAATAAATATTACCCTTTAGGTCCACTTGGATTAGATTAGGACATTTAATATTATTTTATTACTGAAGAGTTAAAATAGTTAAAATCAAAGTTTAATAACTAAACCATTTTTAATATAGGGTTATAAATAACATAAATTCGACTATAAATATTCATTAGAAAGATAAAAAGATTTCCTACATAATGGTATTTTATTTATAATTTTTAGACTTTAAATAATTTAATTTATTTATGACACAACGATGATGCAGTAATTACCTTATTAAGGAAATATTAACATAATTGATGTTATAAATACCCAAATAAATGAAATTTTAGACTTTTTATGAATTCCACTAATTTTATAGGTTAATGTTACATGTTAGTATTTATTTAATTATATTTTTTTATAACTAATCATGCTGTTGTGATTTTGAAAAAAATCAAGTACCAAATAGTGTCAAAATTGACATAAAATAGTTTTAAAACAAATATTATATTATTAATTGTTATTTTATTCCTAAAAATATAAGGTTCGGCCAAATGACTTATATATAGATATATATATTAATAATTAACCACTTTGGGTTCGTTTGGCTTGTTATAGTATGTTTATTAACCATATAGTGTAAGAAGACAAAAAGACACGGTAGAAGTTAAATTATTTAACATAGAGTTAAATCTAAATGATAAGGATAAAATAGTAACCTAAACTTGTATAAAACCTATTAATTGAGAGGATTTTGACCCATACCCACCTTAGCTTCAAAATAAATCAATTTGGAGCTATTAAACACTGAATATGAATTTATTATAAAATAAAATTTTAAGTTTTCTGAAGGTGCCCCTCTCCTCCCTTATAAACGAGGAGTGAACTCGGTTCAGAAATGGACTTTGTCCGCTAAGATAGTCTTGGAAATGAGTATTGACTACTAAGAAATGATTCTCTATGATTATGTGTGTATGCAACAACGTTTCATGTTTTGTGTTATGATTATTGGGATTACATTTCACTACTATGATTTATCCCATGATATGATATTATGATCTTTTTTGTAGGTTATGATTTTCAAAATGCTTGTTCTTATGAATATGATATTTACTTTTTTTACCCTTACAGAACATTTGAGCTCACCCTTTTGTATGTTTTATTTACCCAGGTCATAAAGAATGTTATTAAGTAGGATATGCTAAAAGGGACTCTAGATATGATGAAATAAATGGGAGACAATGTAGATGCTTTATGAACCAGTTGTTTATGTTTCCCAGTTTCTAAAGACACTATACCTATACGGTCCTTTAATGGATTTGTAATATGTTGTAATAAGTGTGATTAAATTTTGAAGTATGAAAAATGTATGTAAATTATGGGTCGTTATATACTCCTCACTACTTTCCCACTGATTAGCCACTCTCACACCCTAACGACAAACGTCTTGGTACTCCCACATCTTCTGGAAGAACCATGTCACAACCCTCCCACACACACCTGGGTCTCACAACCACATCTTGACTACAGACACCTGAGCCACATACCACACCGCATCTCACCCATAGACACATGTGCCACTTCCATAACACATCTCTCCCGCAGACACCTGGGCCACAACAACACCTCATCCCAAAGACACCTGAGAAGCATAACTCATCTCATCCTGAAGACACCTTGGAAACAGAAATCACCCACACACCCCTAGGCCTCACAAACCACCACCTTCCCAAATAATCTTAGGCCATCACTTCTTGTAAGAGGGATAAGGGAAGATCGGGTTCCTAACCATCCATCCTCCCACTGATATATTTGGGAAATACACCCTCTCCTATAACAATGGGGGTGTTTGACACATAGTGCTCAACTAGGGTGGGGTGATTATATAAAACATAAGATAATAAAATTATATATATATATATATAGCATCAAACACTCAATCCCAAACTATGGGTTCTCAATAAAACAATCAACCACTCCATAACACATCCAACTTTCCTGCTACCTATAAATGAATTTATTAGCGATGGTCACTTCCAAAGTTGATAAATTAAAGTTGCTTCACAACAATCCATAACTCAAATGATACCCCAAAAAATTTAATTAACCAATCATAATTCTTTATTAACAATTCATTTATTAATTCTATCACTACCTAAGAAACTTCTAAGCATAAATGGCAACCAGAAACATAGGAAAATAGTCAACAACACTATAGTCATTTCAGAAGGCAATGATCCTACTAGTTTAAGACACTTCACATTTACTCTACATTTAATACCCATTAATGATATAACAAAGTACCAATACCAAGACATGGAGTGAATATTTCTTCATGCCAATCATGGATAAAAATCAGGTAAATTACCCATACTGAGTACTACCATCAACATTATTCAAATTCATGCTGCCCAATATATCCTATCAACAAAAAAACCCCCAACTCACAACCACACCTAACAACACCTTTCCTTACAACCATACTCAGATGCCCCACTGAACAAAACTTACCATCAATTCCATAATCAATCAATCTCTCAATCTGATATTCCATTACACCACCTGTACCACCCCACATGACACAACGAAACCCATAACCCTATTACAACACAAGTCAGAACAAACCCACACCCAACACACCACCACACAACCCAAAGCAGAGCATATTCAGATTTAACAAGTCATTCGTCATTCAATTTCTTCTTTTTAATCCAATGGTTACCACATAAATATTTTTATCCTAGATTATCCATTTATTAGATGAGTGTATGTGTTTAATAAATTTCATATATATATATATACAATTGTTCATCCAAAGACCAACAAAAATAATTCAAATCCCATTCTAAAGGTAAAAACAAAGACCACCAATGACCATGATTTTTTGTAGGCATATAGCCCATATAAATTCATAACATCAATAGATAACAAAGAAGAACATCAGTCACTTTTTTTGACCCTGCATGATAATCTTAAACCGATTCAATAATCTTAATTTATTTGGTATTATTCTATCTTCACAAGGAGACATTAATACAAACACATCGCATGATAAACCAATAAAAGAGAAACAACGGGATCCCTATCTTGAATAAAAGACAATAAACACATCCTTATTGTGCTAAGATAGCAGTTTCACAAGAAATAGAAAACTCTAGGGAAATAAGATCCAAAGGACTCAACACAACCACACGACTCCTTGGGAAGAAAGGTTCAGGGAGCACCAAGAGAAAACAAGAGCGCACAAGGAAGATATGACCTCATATTTAGAAATCATAGATCCTATATTAATGGAAGGAAAAGTTTTTAAAATCCATTAATGTCAGATCTTGACCAAGAGAATTCATTTTTACCATTTAAAAGCCTTGGGATATTTATAAAAGGCAAACATATGATTAATAAATTTGAACCAACTCCAAAACTATTTAAACATGTTATTAAATTCATTTCACATAATTTAAATCATTGAAGGGGAGAAAATTGAAAAACTGGGATGATTTTAATATTTTGACAAACTGTTGGAAATGAATCACCATTGGGTGAGTCACTGGTGGATGAGTCATCGTTGGATGATTTGTCATTGAATGAGTCACCATTCGATAAGTCACCATCGCGAGTCACCACTAGAGACCTACCTGTGTGAGTCACCATTATGACTCACCGTCATGACATACCAGTGTGAGACACGATTGTGACTCACCATAGAATGAGTCACCATTGGATGGGTCACCGTCGCGAGTCACCACTAGCGACCTACCGGTGTGAGTCACCATTGAGACTCACCATCACAACCTAGTAGTGTGATTCACCATTTCGACTCACCATCGTGACTTACCATTGTGACTTACCATTCCCAACTCACTAATCCTAACCCACAATTACGAGTAATCTTCATGAGTCATTGATGAAACTCACTATTGGGATGAACTACTGTTAGAAAAACTAGAATTTTTGAAAACTATTGAAATGAGTCACTATTTCCTCCCAGAACACCTTAAAGATCATATTTTCAAAAAGTAATTGACAAGAGAGGTCCATACCATTATATCAGATACCTATCAAAATATTATTTCCCTCGACAATTCAAACCAAAACCATAAGAAATATGGGTATGAATAACCAACTTGTGAGATACCTCTCAAGGATCTTTCTACACTTGAAGCACCATTACCGACATCAAGGTTCAACGATAAAACACCATGTGTTGTTGGAAATCTGGAGTGAAACCTAAACATCCAAGAACACCTCCTCTAACATATGATAACCAACTAAACAAAAGAGACACCACACTATCTCAACAACCACATTGTTTGAACACACAAATCTGAGAATCCCATCATCCATGTTAAGATACTATCTGCTCTAGGAGGTACTGACTCACCCACATGGGTTTAATCGCATCACAATTAATACATCTTGATTAGGAATATGGGCTTCCCATTTTCACATGTTAAGAATTTCTCGCACACTATGGAATAATGAAACAACTCATCCCATAACCAAAAAGGTTCAAACATCACATTACAATGTAAAACAAAATAAGGAAAAAATCAAAGCAACTATGGGTATTGGGAAGGAATATGTGCTTCTTACTCTAAAGTAATCTCTTCTAGGACACCATTCCTCCAAAAAACATGAACTAAAGGAGTGGTCCATCCCTGAATCACCTTCTCATAAAGATTCTGGATATCTAATAGCCACTCCACATACATCACATCATCTTCGATATCCAACTCTACCCAGTCGATGAAATAGAAGTCATCGTGAAGATACCAGTGAAGATGAGAGACTTAAAAGATGTCTTGGATCCCCTATATCTATGGTGATAGTGATAATTGGTATGCCACCTCACCAATTCTCCCAAATACCTCAAAGGGACTGATGAAACTGGTAGAAATATTGCTCCCTCTTCCAAACCTCCATTTCCCATGTCGAGGAGAAACCTTTAAGAATACGTGGTCCCCAACCTCAAAATCCAAGGGCCTCCTCCTACGATCAACATATGAATTCTGCCGGTCCTGTGCTACCTTCACCCTCTCATGAACGAGATGAATTTTTGTTGTTGTGCTATGAACTGCCTCAGAGACAAGAATTGCTATCTCCCCAACCTTTGTTCGGTAGAAAGGTGAATAACGCGGTCTTCCATACAAAGCTTCAAATGAATCCATTCCAATGAAAGAGCGATATCTATTATTATAAGAAAACTCAAATAAGGATAAGTGTCACACCCAAGATCTGATGAAGTCCAAGTTGCGTGACTTCAACATGTCCTCTAGTGTCTGGATAGTCTGTTCTGTATGCCCATCTGTCTGATGGTGGAAAGTAGCGCTAAGGAATAACTGAGTTGAAAAATAATGTAGAAATACCCTGCAAACTCGTGAGGTAAAATGTACATCCCGATCTGACACAATGGATATTATAACTCTATAAAACCGCAGCACCTCATCCACATACCTCTTTTCTAAGGCATCCACTACAACCTACTCCTTGATCACAAAATAGTGAGCCAATTTCGTCAGTTGATCTAATACCACCCAAATTGCATCATAGCCTCCCTAATATCTTGGTAACCCTATGAAGAGATGCATTGAGACTTCTTCCCAATTACAATCAGGGATATATAAGGACTGCAACAAACCATTGGGAACACAATGCTCATCCTTCACCTGATGTCACACGAAGCACTTGTCCACAAACTCCTCAACTAATAATTTCATCCCAAGACACAAAAACTTAATCCTTAAGCCATGGTATATCTTGGAAACTCCCAGTGGTACCACTAAGGGTGATCTATGAAACTCATATACGACTCCATCATGCGACACCACTAGAAAAAACAACACTCCATGGAGCAACATTTTATTTTGACCATCCTATGACTATCCCTCCAGAGCATCACCATGGTCAATGTGACCATGAATCACCTCTACCTATGAGTCTTCCCACTGAGAATCCTCCACCCACTACATCAGATAATATTCCAGTGTCATCTAAAACAAACAACCTCTTCTACTATCCATTCTTATATCCATGTGCAAGGCTTATAATCACTCCATCGCCTTCCAAACATTCTCAAATTTCTGAACTACCTCCTTCTACAACTTCCATCTCAATGCATCGGCTATGACATTCCCCTTTCATGAGGTGTAGAAGAACTTAATATCATCATCCTGAAGAAACTCCATCCACCTTTACTATCACAAGTTCAGATCTCATTGGGAAAAGATATACCTCAAACTCTTGTGACCTATGAAGACCACAAAGAGCTCCCCAATGAGGTAATTCTTCCAAAAATTCAGTGAAAACACAACCGCTGCTGACTCCAGATCATGGGTTACATAGTTATGTTCATGGGGATGTAACTTCTGAGACTCATAAGAGATAACTCCCTACTGCTACATCATCATGCATCCCAAGCCCAGATGGTAAGCATTAAAGAAAACCTTGAACATCCCCCATAATCTAGAAACTGGGGCATTGGATCACTGAACAACTTCGCCGATAGGTAGGCAAATGCTGCCTGGTATTGCTCACTCCACACAAAATCTTGATCTTTCCTAGATATAGCTTTTGATAGAGATGAATCTTGACAGAAATATAGCACAAACCTCTAGTAATATCCCATAAGACAAAGAAATATATGAACCTCTACAACATTCTTGGGTGATTACCAGGAAAACATTACTTCAACCTTTGATGGGTCCACTGCTACACCCTGCTAGGACACCAAATGCCTAAGGAAAAGAACCTCCTATTTCCAAAAATTTCACTCAGACAACTTTTTATAGAGCTAGTGGTATTGACGGACCTTAAAGATAGTTCGGGGATACTTGGCATCCTCCTCCTCTGACCTCGAGTAGATCAAGATATCATCGATGAAAAAGATGATAAACTGGTCTAGGAACTCATAAAAGAAGGATTTCATGAGTCCCATGAACATGGATAGTTCATTTGTAACACTAAAAGGTATGACTATGAACTAAAAGTGCCCATACCTGCATCTGAAAGCAGTTTTTGGAATATCACCTGCATTCACCCTCAACTAGTGATATCCAAACCACAAATTGATCTTAAAAAAAAAAAATTTACCCTCTCAGCTAGTCCAAAATACCATCTATCCTCAGGAGGGGGAAATGGTTCTTGAACATTACCTGATTTAACCTTTGGTAGTATATGAACAACCTCAGACCACCATCTAAATTCTTTTTAAACAACACTAGAGCACCCCACAATGACATACTGGGCCAGATAAATCCATCCTCCATCAGACCATCTATATGAATCCTTAACTCTCGCAACTCATAAGGTGCCATACGATAAAGATCCATTGAAATTAGTGAAGCACTGGGTAGTAAGTCTATCACTAACTTGACATCACATCGAGGGGGTAGAGTCACAAAATCCTTGGGGAAAACATCTAAGAACTCCACAACTACCATAGGGGATTCCACCATCTCAACAACCATTGAATCCACTGATAGCTTGGACAACAAGGAAATAAGGGGCTCTAAATGATGACTGCCCACATGACAGTGCTGCTCACTGATGAAAAATACACACCGACCATCCACATTTGAAAACATGACTCTTCTCTAGAAGGAATCGATAATAGAATGCATGGAATACAACCAGTCAATATCAAGAATAACATCATATGGCAACATCTGTAGCAAGAAGAGATCCCCATGGGACTCATATGACCCCATCATTAGTCTACATCCCCGGAACACATAAAACAAGTTTATATGACCTCCAAACAGCATAATTAATACTAGAGGAACAGAAAACCTCTCTATGTCTATTCCCAGAGAATGGTCTAGAACGGGTACAAAAAATGAGTGCAAATCTCCTGAATCAGATAAAGCACAATAAAGAATACTAAAAAAGTGGATCATACCTTTGACGATCTCTAACCCTACTAGAACTACTGCCTCTTCAGCGTGTAACTAACCATACCCATCTCCTCTACCCTTTTATTGAAAAATTCCTCCATGAACATGCCCGGGTTGAGGTTCCTGAGGAACACCTTGAGGTCAGCTTCTACCTACTCTGTGTCCCCTCGGTAGAGCATGATATTTCTTTCCATGTTGTTGAAACAACCTAACCAGAAACTGCTGCTGAGTCAGGCATGGAACCTATCCACATCCACCATACCGAGGCCGAACAACTACTGGACACTAGTTTTGAAGATTACCATAGACTCCACAAAAGAAACACATCGGGCCCAAGCCCACAGGAAAGGCTCATGGACCAGAAGGTCAAAACAAAAACTATTGAGGTCGACTCCCCCCAGTTGAAACCTTGAAGGCCTCGACACCTAAAACCTAATGTTGGTAACCCATACTCTCGAAGAACCCTGATGGCTCCACTATCAAGGTATTCCTTCTTGCGAGTGCATCCACTCAATCACTTCTGCATTATTTTGAAACTCCAAGTATGTTGGTAAGGTAAATGGGGTAATCACATACTAGATAGAAGGGAGAAGTTCCTCCTATAAGAATCTCGCACAAGACTCCTCATATAGAAAGGGATATAGGGAAAAATGAAGGTGATCCTTGAACTTAATCTCCAGCTCTCATACCGAAATACTCCCATACTAGAGGGAGAGTAAATCCTACCTCTTCTCAGACTTCGTGGTTAATGAAATGTATTCTACTCAGATATCCTTCTCGAAATCGACTGATTGAACATCAACCACCTTTTTCTCCACAAGGGACAATGTCCACCATTGAGGCATAACTCCTCGCATTTGGATCAATGCTAAAGGAACTGTTAACATGTTGGTGGCCAAATCAAACTGAAGGAAATCTAAAGTTCCTCATGACATCTCTCTCTCTTAATGTCCGAGACACTAACCTCATACTTTCCTAGAGTATACCACTGGAAATATCATAACGTTATCTGGAAATAGTCATCCTCCTTCAATAGATCAACCCTCCACCGATCAACCGGATTGGCCTACTAAGCTTCAACTTCCCGATCCACATGCGGACGACAATCTAGTGCCATAAGTGAAAAGGAAAACCAAAAATTCCTAAGACTGATTAGTATGTAATTTTATTTAAGATTCATTTTAACGAATTTCATTATCCATTAAAAATTACCAAAAAACCCCCAACTCAAACAGGAAAAAAAAATTCATTATGATGCATGTGCCTTTCCTAGGCCTCAACCCTAGAAATGGTGTAACTTCAATTGGTCATTCAGTAGGCTCAGAGTCCTTGCATCAGATCACCAAGGCCCCTAAAATCCCATGTCCTAGCTGGTCTTCCCTAGACTATATCACCCACCAAGATCACCTAACAATATTTACCTACCAACCCATGTAGTACTCCCTAGACCTAACTCCAAAATCCATCCTATCTCTCAACCATCACCTCTGATACCATTCTGTCATGACCCCTCCCTCCAAAGATGACCCTCCTAAGCTATAAATGGGGAAAGAGAGATAATGACCCCTGAGTCTCACCTCCAGTAGGCCTCGGGGTGGAGACCTACAATAAGGGTATACACATCACACAAAATAGGAGGTATTACCCTTTTTATAGGAACTAATATCGGTATATAAGATATATCAACCTAAAAAAAACTACAAGATAGATATATAAAAGAAAGATGAAATCATCGCACATGCATGTTTGAAACAAAACTACTAAAAATATAAATAAACACCAAAGTAAGTACCAAAAATAAGGATAAGCAATGGCATGAAAACTATCCCAAAGTCTAGCTAGTAATGCCCGACATGGTCCAAGTAGTCCTCCTAGAAACCTAAAAGAAGTTTTATAATGTAGGGTGAGAATAAAAGTATACTCAGAAATAAAAACCAAATTCTCTCATGCATAAGTGGGAAAAGCATACTAATGCTCCTGTGAGAAAACAACAAAAACCAACAATACCTAACAAGGTATATTGGCCACGCCAACCTTAAAAAAGTAAATCTCACCAAATAATTCAAGTTAAGTAATGTAATATAGGGAAAATCGATGATAAGGTACCCCACACCACTTTACCAATGATTATCCGCTCTCACACCCTAACGAAAAATGTCATGGAGCTCCCACATCTTCCAAAAGAACCACGTCACAACCTACCCACACACACCTAGGCCTCAAACCCACATCTCACCTAAAGACACTTGGGCCACTACCACATCACATCCCTCCTATAGACACCTAATCCACAACCACACCTCATCCTAAAGACACTTGGGAAGAAAAATGCATCACATCCTAAAGACACCTAAGGAATAGAACTCGTCCGCACACACTTGAGCCTCAAAACGACCACCTTATTGAAGAATCTTGTGCACACCCACCTGGAAGAGGGAGCATGGAGGAGCGGGTGGCCAACCATCAATCCTCCGACCGAGATGTTTAGGAAAGAAACCCTCCCCCGTAAAAATTGGGGGTTTCAATACATAGTGCTCAACTATGGTGGGGTGCATATAGAAAACACAAGGAAATATAGGTATACATATATAGTATCAAACACTAAATCCCAACCTATAGGTTCTCAATAAAACAATAAACCCCTCTATTACACTTCCAACTTTGTTGCTACCTATATATGCATTTATTAGCAACGATCACTTCTAAAGTTGATAAAAAAATTCCGCTTCGTAACAAGACATAACTCAAATCATACCCCCAACCAATTTAATTAACCAATTATCATTAATTATTAACAATTCATTTATTCATTCTATCACTACCTGGGAAACTACTAAGCCCAACTGGAAATAAGAAACACAGAAAAACACTCAACACCACCATAGTCATTTCAGAAGGAAAAGAGCCTGTTAGTTTAACACACTTCACATTTACTCTCTATTTAACACCCATTCATGCTACAACAAAGTACTAATCCCAAGACATGGAGTAAATATTTTTACATGCTACTCATGGAGAAACATAGGGTAAATTACCCATACCAATAGCCACAACCAATATTATTCAAAGTCATTACACCCAATCCATCCTCTCAATTGAAAAACCCCCAGATAACATCCATACCCAACAAAACCTTTCATCACAACCATACTCGGCAACCTCACTACACAACACTACCCATCCATTCCACAATCAATTAATTTTTCAAAATGTGATTCCATTACACCACCCATACCACCCCACATCACACAGCCAAACATAAAACCCTACTATAGAACAATTCAGAACAAACCCACATGCAACCCACCATCATACAACCCAAGGAAAAGCATATTCAAGTTTAACAAGGGATTACTTATTCAATTTCTTATAATTAATCCCGGGGTTATCATAGAAATAGTTTGATCTTGGGGCATCCATTTATTAGCCAAGTATACATCGGTAAACAATTTCATATATATACAATCATTCAACCGAAGACTAATAACAAGCATTCACAAGCCATCGCATGTGGAAAAACAAATACCACCAACGATAATGATTTTCATTAGGAATATAGACCATATAAATTCAAAACATCAACAAATAAAAAAGAAAAACAAAATTCACTTTTCCCGACCCCACATTATAATATTAAAATAATTCAATTATCTTTATTTATTTGGTATTCTGCTATCTTCATAAGGAGAAATTCATACACGCACTCCACACGATACACAAATAAAAGAGAAATGAAGGGATACCTACATTGAATTAAATATGACTAGAACATCTTTATTGCACCAAGACATGGGGAGGGAAATGTGATCCGAAGACCACTTCACAACCACACAAATCCCTAATAAGAAAAGTTCATGGTGCAACTAGATAAAATGGGAGCGCACAAGGAAGATTGGATCTCATATTTAGAAATCCCAGATCCTATATCAATTTAAAGAATGTTTTTTAAAATCCATTAAAGTTGGATCTTGACCCAGAGAGCACAGTTTGACCATTTATAAGCATTAATATCTTTATAATAGTAAAATATATGATTAATAAATTTGAATCGACTCCAAAACCATTTAAACATTGTATTAAATTTATTTCAAATCTATTAAAATGTTAAAGGGGAGAAACTAAAAAAACGAGGAAGATTTTGAAAATTTGAAAAACTGTCGGAAATGACTCACCATTGGGTGAGTCACCGTCACAAGTCACAGGTGGATGAGTCACCATTAGGTGGCTCACCGTTGGACGAGATACTATTGAACATGTCACCATTGGATGAGTCACCGTCGTGTGTCACCGCTGGCAACCTACCGGTGTGATTGACCAATGCAACTCACCATCGCGACCTACCAGTGTGAGTCACCATTACGACTCACCATCAAATGAGTCTCCATTGGATGTGTCACTGTCATGAGTCACCACTAGCAACCTACCCATGTGATTCACGATTGTGAAGTATGGGCGTGAGTCACCATTGTGAATCACTATCATGACCTATCATCGTGACTTACCATTCATGACCCACCAGTCCTAACCCACCATTGCGAGTCACCGCCATGAGTCACCATTGGGATGACCTACCATTTTAAAAACTGTAATTTTGGAAAATTTTTTGAAACGAGTCATTGTTTCCTCCTAATACACCTTAAAGATAGGATTTTCACAATGTAATGGACCGAAGAGGGTTGGGCCATTAAATCCACATTCCATCTTTTCCTAGATGAAATGATATTTTATATTAGCATGTTTCAATCTTGAATGTTTCACTAGATTATTTAACAATTTTATTTCACTATAGTCATCAAATCAAATCAACAATAGATATGAAACTTCCACTCCCATTCCTTTAAGAATATATTTCTTCCAAATAATTTTTGTAATATATTTTTTTTATAGAGAACCATATTTAGGGGTACTTAGTGTGACTATAATTTGATTCTTTTAATGTCATTAAATATATCTTCCACTAATAAATAATGGTGATAAATAAGAATAATTTCTATCCCTAACATAACCTACCCAATATATATAATTAAATCCATAAAATTCAATTGAATTTTATTTATCATAACTCAATGCATACTCAATAGTTTATTTAATGTATCATACAATCATATTAATTGTAAATAGATGTGATTACTTTGGGTTGCTTTTGAACGGTGAAGATAATGTCACAACATAATTGATATCATGTGTAAATATCATCAAGTATTATTAACTATCAATCAATATTCTAAACACTTTTTGATCTACTAGCTTTCTATCTCCTTAGATAATTTAGTTGAAGCTAATATAGGCGTAGATACTTCCTTTGATTCTTATATTATAAATTAAATCAATAAATCTTGAGCATATTTTTATTTTTATAAAAATATGAAACAACTGTACGTATCACTTGAAAACCTAAAAAATAATTTTATATCTCCAATAATAAATATATTAATTTTTTTCTTTAATTGGGATATTTTTTTAAAATTTGATCTTGCTCTTGACCAAAATAAAGTTATCATCATACACTATCATAGTGAGTGAGTTAGTACTATTTTCAATGATATATATATATATATATATAAATATATTGTTATCCAATTTTCTTAATTTAAATATCATCATTTTAATGAAATTTTTGAGCTTTAAATATCATGGATACAAAGATTATTTAATCCATTTTAATGCCTTTTGTAGCTTATATACTAGGATTCCGTCACCATCAAGAATAAATCCTTTTGGTTATTCAATGTATGCCTACACATCAAGTTATCTATTTACAAAAGATGAATTGATGTCCATTTAGAAAATATTGTAATTATTTGTTTACAAAACATTTAAAATATTACATTTTTTTAACTAATGAAACTACAGAAAATATATTTTCAAAATCAACACTCTCAATATAAGTGGAACCATTACAATTTAAACAACATTTTTTCTGTTCTATTTCACCATTATAATTGATTTTGTTTTTGAAAACCCATTTACCCCTATCATACTCTTTTATTTTGCATTTGAAACAGAATCCCAAGTTTTATCATTCTTTATTTTATTTAGATAATAACTCATGGGAGAAATCCAATCCTTATAGTGTCAATATTTCTTAACACCTATTTGTTCAACTTGAGAAAGTAAGATTGTTTAATTGGAATTTATTCTAATCATTCATGTTTGGAATAATTTATTCTTTTTTTAAAATGATTTTTTTTTCAGAATTATAAAATTATATTATCCTTTAATACCTCATTTAATTTTTTACATGCCTTATTCATCAACTGATATCACAATATTATTACATTTTAATTTAAATCTACCATTTTGGAATGCACTCTGATGGATTGGGTTGTCTCAATGAGCCTATTTAATATCATATTAAATTTGTGATTATTTTAATTGAGTAATATTTTTATCCATAAAAAAAATCAAAGATATACATTATATTATTCAAATTCTAGTTATAACATCAATATATCCTTATATCAGGTTTATACAGTAGAAATATTCACTCATCAACTCATTCATAAAATTTTCTCAAATTTATTCCCTTGAATTTGATTTAGAAAGGGATTCCAAACACTATTAAACTATTAAAATTTGGATTCTTTTCAAACTATAACTCATATGGTGTGCTGATAAAATTAGTTTGAAATAGGTATCCATTTTCATTATAGGTTATTGTTCATGTTTGAGGCCTTTCAAAATATTATGAAATTCCATTATATAATAACTATATTCTTCCCATGTTAAAAAATTTAATCTTTTAATCATACACTCAATTTTATAAGGAGTATATAGAGATATATATTGGTGCCTTATAGCATGATTTTAAAGATATTCTTTAATCTCTTTGTTGGTGTTGTGAAACCAATTATCAAATCCAAATTTCTTAATAGCATAAACCATTTTATTCCCAATATTTCATTGATAACTTTGAAACATTTTTAGGCCCTATTTTTTTAAATAAAAAAATATAATGAGTATAATCATCAATAAAATTTATTTATTAATTATCTGAATTTACTAATTTCAAATTCATAGTCCCAAAAAAATCCAAATGAATAAGTTCAAATGGTGTTCGTCTGTTGTTCACTACTGGTTATTGATTTTTTAACTATATTTATTTCGTAAAAGGAATCATAATAAGTTATTATATGTTAATTAATATTTGTAATATTTATCTTTATTTTATGATAAGAAAGTATTATCATATTCATTTTTCCAAAATGACCAATATTTTGATTCCATAGTTTATTCACCTATATTATATCCAAGAAAAAATAATTATTCTAATCTATAATTTGAAATAGAATACCACCTTTACATTTCCCACTCATTACAACGATTCTATCTTTTAATCCTATAATGGAACATACATTTTTTCAAAATATAAATTCATATTTATTATTAAATATTTTTTTAACATTTAATAAATTATGTTTCAATCCATAAAAAAACAATTAGTTTTGAAGTATCACTGATTTTAGTGTTCCCAATGCCTTTAATATCCAATAATACCTCATTTTCAGATGAAAAAAACCACTATCATACTTACTAATCCCTTTAAATAGGTTTTTCCGTCAATTTTACATCATGATCACCCACTATCAATGACCAAGGAGCCTCTTACTTTTATTATTGGTATTCAACCTAAAAAACCATTTACTTTTCTTGATCATTGCTCTTCTTATGAAAATATTTTATTTAACACTTTTTTTCAACTACTTAGGTTGAATTGTGAGATAATTATTAGAAATATTCCTATATTGATTCTATCTTTCATAAGTATTTTCATAAACATCAATTTTTTTTAATATCTAACATTGGTTATTGTGTTAGTTTTTGATTCATGATTTTAGGTCCACTACTCTTCAATTCCTCTAATATTTTTTATTTTAATACTAGAATAAACCCCCTTTTCTAGAGGAATAGGGACCATTATAGTAAAAACTGAAAGTAAAAAGGACAACCAGTTATTCAACACACCCATAGGTTAAAATATAATCCCAGAAGAAAAGTAAATTTCATAATTTAAAATTTGAAAAACACTAAAATACTTGTAGGGAGATCGCAGATAAAAATACTATATCCTGCCGTGAGATTAGTTCCTCACATTGACCGAGACCACGTATCCCTAGGCATCTCCATCACCACTTATTTTCATCAAAGACTCTATCATCATAAAAACCTACATCACCAATGGGAATGAACCTACAACATGCTAGAAACCATAAAATCATCATCACCATTGAGGAAGGATCACTGAGAAATAAAATTAAACCAGCACATCACCATCTCCTTGATGTGAGTCGCAACTTCAAAAATAGCGACTGGATTAGAAAACCTAAAATAGAACACCTTAAATCCAATCCATTAAGTTACTATAAGACGTGATAAGTACTATTTTTGATAATTATTAAGTTACCTTATGGATTTGATAAGTTTCACTAACAATTTGAAAGTTTCTCCCATCGCTTCATCTAATTTCTCATAATCAAACTAAAATTCATTGTTGAAATTTCAAGATTAAATTACCCTTACATCAAGTGAGTGAACCTATTATTATCTCATAACCAAGATGGATATTATATTATTAATGATATTATTTATTTTTGTAAGATTTAAATTGAGATAATCTAAAGAATTATTTGTCATTTTTAACATATGTTTTATCATCATTTAAATAAATAAGATTCCTTGATGATGTGTTATCCTTCTCAATCATAAAAATATTCTTGATACACATCATAATATACATTATGAAAACACACTTATTTTCTATTTCAGTTTTTTTCATCATTTTTCTCACCATTGTATTCTTTAAAATATGAATCATTGGAATGTTTGGATTAAACTATAAAAGTGTGTTAACTTCCTCAAGTTAATGATGGAACATTTATTGTTTCGTTAGACAAACTTCTTCCATTTCAATCATAAGTAAACTTGTTATTTTTGTTCTTGAATGAATTTTTATATTGATCATTATAATTTTCATCATGATTTTTCTCCTATAAATTCATTGAAAATGTCTTATATTTCTAAAATGAAAACATTTTAATGGAAGTTTACCCTTTTTACTTCCCTTTAACACTCGAAAATCCTTTTGTGATAAGTGAAATTAAATATTTATAAATCATTTAATCCAATTTATTCTCAGAATATTCAATATAAGTTTTTTTTCCATCAATCATAATGCCTTTAAAAGCTTTAAAAGTAATATCTTTATTCGATCTATATTTCTTAATCAATGTTTTACTTCTTATCATTTTATAAATGATCAAGAGGCTGTATAATTTATTGATAGAGAATTCAAAAAAATATTTATCCTCAAAAGATGAGACATTTGCAACAAATTTATCTAGAATATTGTGTATCATAATAATCAAAATAATTTAATATTCAATATTTTTACTAAATCTATGAATAGTGTAAATAATCATATTCACCAATGTAAAAAATTCTCCCACATATCCATCTTTAAACATTACAATTTATCGTAATTGAGAAAATAGTAATTGCAATTTATATTATTTAATATTTTTTCACTTTTAATAATACCATGGAGTTCATCCCATATAGATTTGGAAGTTTTAATACACATTAAATTAATCAATTCCTTC
This sequence comes from Viscum album, assembly GCA_963277665.1. Classification (NCBI taxonomy): domain Eukaryota; kingdom Viridiplantae; phylum Streptophyta; class Magnoliopsida; order Santalales; family Viscaceae; genus Viscum; species Viscum album. Next base: position 1,137,919,257 of record OY728159.1, on the reverse strand, counting down.
TTATAGAGAGGTGATAAGAACACGCTGAGAGCTATTGCACCAATTTAAATATTCTTCTTATTAATCAAGGCTAATCCATGATTTATTCATGTGGAATAAATCCTTCAAGTGTAATGCCATATAATTTAAATTCCAAATAAATAATGAAAGGAATCATCTAATCCTCACATATATGAAATAGCTTTCTGTCAAACATCTGTGTCCATTTATTATTTACAAAATATTTATGATAGATGATAAATAAACTAATTAAAAGGATAAAAAATATTGTAATGTAATAAAGATCCTTACAAGTAAACCCAATCTCTGATACTAATTTATAAGACCATTTAATATAAATATAGGACTAATAGGCTATAGGGGTGAATCAGTGCTCAGATTTAATGTATTGAGTTTTTGAATTAGGTCAAAACCTTCCACTTTTTAAAATTTTTGAATTGGTGATTATTTCAAATTATTTTTGTATCATAATAACTCAATTCTGAGAGTTTACTCAATAAAATATAATATTTTTGATATGTTTAAAGGTTTCAAGAGTCCCTTGGATATTATGATTCGTTTTGGGTGCATTGGGGGCCTGCAGGCCAAGATTTGGAGTTATAGGTTGAGGTGCACGGTTAGGGAAAAACTATGAAGCCTCTTAAAGAAGACCATGTAACCCAATTTAGTACAAGTGCACTGTTTGGAAAACTGTGTGGGTTTGGGTGCACAACCGTGGGACCATGTCTATATTTGTTGACAAAGAGAACACACAAGATTTTGAAATGGTTTGGAAAACCATGTGAGATAACCGTGCAACCCTTTAAAGAGGAAAAATATTGATTTTCCCCTCTCTATATTTCTTCTCTTCATCCTTCTTTTTTCCTCCTTGGACACATGCATAGTAGGAGGAAATATTTTCCTCTTATCCTCTGAGGGTGTGATCCCTCTCCCCCGTCTTTGATCTATTCGGCTACCATTGGGTGCATTTGAACCGTGTCGGTGAGTCTCTCCTCACCCATTCCTCTCTTGTTCTGTTCCCTCACCACATGTAGTGCTAAATCCATTTGAGTCATTGTGAGATATTTTCAGGGTGTTTGATGTAAACTATGATTTCTTCTAAAATATATTGAGTTAAAGGATTATACCTGATGTGCCTATGTTTATGAGTCTAAGGTAGGTGGCACGTAGCTTTATTCATGTTTTCACAGTTGATTTGAGGATACATTTTTTTGCACGCCATTGGGTTTTTGAGAAAGACCCTATTAAAATGATTCATTGATTTTTAATTGGTCATGTGACCTTATGGTAAGACTATGGGAATGACCTAGAAAAAAATCATACACGCAAGGCTTGGTTTGAGGCCATCAACCACCTTGGGTAGTTAGGTCAGGGTGTGTTCTTTATTTAATTTGAATTGTTTTGTTTAATTGAAATTATACAATACTATTAGGTTGAATTATTCTTCTTTAAAGGTGAAGTAAATTATATATATAATTTTTCTTGTGATATGATACTGTAATTCTTCAGATCAATAAGATCTTATCCTAAGGAATTGGGATGGCAGGGCCATCAAAATTGAGGCGATGTGGTCGTCAGGTTGGGCTTGGCCCAGATACACTTGAGTGATGTTGATATCAGGATTGGATGACTTAGTCATCAGATTAAGGAGGAAAGGCTATCAGTATGAGATAATGGAACTTAATATTGGATGGAGTGGCCATCAGACTTGAGGATTATGGTCACTAGGGAATGAGGTGCTGGAGTTGGTGTAGATTAGGTACTATTTTGGAGATTCTTGCTCACCCGTGATGGTAAAGCACTGATTAGAGTCATGTAAACATAATAGGACTCAATGACGAGGAGGTTTTGAACATGAATATGGGTAGAGTCCATTCGTATATTTTCTTTGGATTTTTTGGGGGATATTTCCATAAAAAGACAGAGGAAGGTGAGAAGCCTTCACATGACAGTGTTGGGGTTATCAGTTGGGAGATGAAGCTTTCCATATTAAGGATGTTGGGATTGGAAAATTATGGGTTTATGGAGATCATCATTCCTAGGGATGTCATTATAGGACATGATATTTATTTTTGTTTGAGGAAAGAAATCACTATGCCTTTAGATGTTGGGCTACGAGCCAATGGGTGTTTTCATGTAGGGGTCTGAGGGGATAGGGTTTTATTGCTTGGGCATGCCTTCAAGATGCCAGTGACTTGAGTTGGGACACATGGTGTAAGTTAGAATGAGGTGATAGGTTACTTAATTGGAGGTGGAACCTAAGGGTTCACCCGAGATATTTAAACAAAGGGATACCTTGGCCCCTGGTCCAAGGATCCTCTCATTTTTAGCGATTCCAGTGTTGGCCAAAGTAGGTAACCACTTCCTGGTGGATATTGAGCACTAAATAAGTTTATTTATCCTTATTTAAATTGAATGAATTTTTATATTATTTAATTTTATTCAAACATGATTAAAAAGTAATGTAGGGTATGTACATTTGTGAAGTACCCTACTGAGACTCATTCTCACACCCCACACGAGCCCCTCAGGATGCTTGTAGACTTAATGTTTTTTTGTGTATAATTAATGGTTTGGGATTAGGATATGGATCCAAGATTAGTTATAATGGGAATTGAGGTCGTTCCTTAGTTTTAGTTTTCTATTTAGTTTTCCTTTTCAGTTTCAGAGTGCTTATGATATATGTGTATGTGTACTGTGATCAGCTAATGGAGTCCCCTACCAGATATTGATATGTATAAACTAATTTGGATGCATTATATTCTTATTTTATAATTATGGTATGTTGAATTATTTATTTATTTCTATATATGTATTTAAATTATTCTCCTTCTATTACTCAATATTGAATGTACTTCCACCATTGGCGGGACTAGTTTGAGTCTGCTGAGTATTTCCCTCTACTACATGTTACATATATACCTGGTCTATTATTATACCAATCCTTGAGGGTATATCCTCCCAAATTTTACTCTTTATAGCCTTTATAGTAGTCGGGAAAATTTTGAATTCATGGAGGTACACCTAAGGCTAGTGGCCCCCATCTCGATAGCATTATTAGGGTTGTAATTGGATCAGGGATGCTACAAGTGGTACCATAGATTTTCCTTACTGGGAATTAGTAGTGAAATTTCACTAGATAATAATGTTATAAAATGATTTTGTTTTTCATTTATACTGGTATTTCTATTTAGGATATGGTATATTGGAGACTAGGATACAATAAAAACTAGATTCATAACTCATGCTTGGGTTCCTGTATCCCCATGTATGAGGGAAGGACCAAGTTACCCTGGGTGGGAATTGTTGTTCTATTTTTCTCTCTTGATAGTTTATATAATTTTCACATTGAGTGGATTTATTGGTATGTGAAATGTTAATTGTTATGACTTGTGATCCTTGTCCAGGTTTGACAACATATGAAATTTTGAACTTTATTATGGTAAAGAAAGATGAATTTTCTATGCATGTTTATGTTTTTTATTAGGCACATGGTAGGATGTTTTAAGTATTTGAATTAAGAACTTGTGAAAATTACTTTTGAAATGTGATATATATATATATATATTTGTATTTTTGTGCCTAAAATATAAATTTCTTGTGATGTGTGAATGTGGGCATGGATCTTGTTGGAGCAGGAATTTATGATTACATGGGGTGATGTTGATCACCATATTGGGAAATGTGATCATCAATTTAAGGTGATACGATTCATGAGGATAGGCATGGCCCAGAGAATATTTGATACTTGGCTCTATTGAGGGTGGGTATAGAGGCCATGAATCTAGGATTCCATGTGGCATGGTTGCGGTGGGGGAGAGTAAGGGCAGTGAGTTGATGTTTCTTGTTACTGCTTTACCAATCTATGATGTTATATATATATATTATTGGGTTTCTTGACTATATCGATGGTATCCAATGGGTTGTCACCTAGAAGGCTCATATAGAGCTTCATGAAGGCAAGGATAAGGTTTTATTAGAGCATGATCATTTTTAAACCCATGTGGGTTAGGTAGAGAAGGTACATGCTTAGGCTTAGAGTCTTGTGTAGGCAGGGTATCTTTTAGACATGATAGATTTTAGGGTAGGGCTTGAGAAGAATCTTAGAGAGAGACTGGTATGGGTTACCCAGGGTATTATTAGGGGAGCTTCGGGAGAAGATCCTTCGATTGTGTATCTTACTTGGGAGTTCCAGTTACTGTGCATGCCACCTTTTTAGGGTGAGTGTGGTCCACAAGCAGTTGAGAATTGGATCGAGTCCATTTAGATTATTTTCGAGTAGCTAGAGATTCCTCTAGAGTAGATGGTGAAAATGGTGACCTATATACTCAATGGACTTGAAAATCACTACTAGTACATGTAGGTGTAGGTTAGAATTCATGAGGGACTAGCCTAGAAGAACATTGAGGATAGGTTCTTTGATCAATTTTCCCAGAGACCCTGAGGGAGGAGAGAGCCTTAGAGTTCTTAAGCCTCCAGTTGGGTGACATGTATGTTGTGGAATATAAATAAATATTTACTAAATTGTATCGCTTTTCACCCATATTAGTGAGAGAATAAACCTCAAGGGTGAGTCATTTCGAAGATTTTCTACAGCACACCATTCAGGTATATGTAAATGTCTTTAGGATGGACTCATTATGACGACCCTGATCTTTTATTAAACAATTAAAAATAATTTATTACATAAACTTCACTTGATACAACATAGAATATCGATAGGTCTAATGTCTTTGGGGCTTAGGATCATTACACAACAACTTAAAACATGAAATACAACATCTTTATTGAAAACTTCCTTTACATGACCACTACATTCCCTCGTACTTAGCATTGCATGGGATAACCTAAGGACATGCATAAGAAAAGGGAGATCTATAAAGACCAGTAAGGTAATAAACATGGAATAAAATGAGGAATACAATACATGTTAGGAAATAGTCATATCAATAGATCACAAGAGAAGAATGAACATAAAGTCATGATAAATCATGATAATCATAACATGAAAATGTGGCAACAACACTTAACATGGAATTAACATGAGCCAAGACTCATTGCACATAGAGCATGAGTAAACCCTTATTGAACATGAAACACGAGTAAAAACTCATTGAACAATAATTAGCATGAGTAAAAACCCACTTCACATGAGGTATCATGATACTATACTTTACCCAATGCGTTGGAGCGCTATCAGGGCACACCCTTCTTAAACATTTCACTTTCTGCATAAGTGTGGCACATGGATCATAAAACATTAAATCATTCAACATAATAATTTATTCCATGATAAAAAAAATGTGGAATACAAGCATGAAACTATTTAAACAGTAAGTAAATGTGAATAAAGGTGAATACCCTTGATAGAGAAATGGGCATGGTATTCACTATACAATGACTTTGACTTGGAAAAGCGTGGTGCAATTTCGGCAGCAGAACAATGTGAGATAAGAACTCATAAAAATGGTTGATGAGAGAGAAAGGGGTGTCTCATAGTATTTACATGACATGGACAGTAATGGGATCATATAGATACATGTACCAACAAATGTAATGGAATTTGGATTCATGATACAAAAGAATTTGTTGAATGTAAATGAGGAGAGAGAAATTCTATTCGGAATTTCGGCATAGTAATGGGTGTACATGGGAGGAATTTAATGAGAGAGAAAGGGGTATGCCATAATTAAAACATAAATAGTGCAATATGGGGTTTATAACTGAAATTAAAATGGCATAACAACTTTAAGAATATTGGACAAAAATGAGAAAGGAAGAAAAACCCTTACTTGGAAGTATGCTTCCTGAGGCTTGAGAGAGGCTTGCGAGAGGATTCTTGGGAGCTTGGGGCACCTTGGGAGGATTCTAGAGAGAGGAGGGAAGTGGTTGTATGAACTTAAAAGTCTTTTAGTGAGGAGTAAGTGGGAGCTTGGGTTGGTTTATATAGGAAAAAAGAGGGAATTGTTTATTATTTAGGTTTGGGACACCTCACATTAAACTAATCAAAACCAAAAACCAGCCCATGGATTTTGCCCATGGTTTTTTCCAATGGGGAGTGGAAAAAAACATTTTATAAGGCAAAAGTCATAACTTATTATAATAATGGGGTTTCTTATTTGGAGGTGAGTCACACTCCCAAGGAAAACAATTTAAAAATTCAAAATGTTTAACAAGTCACGAAGGGTCCACTAAAGCTTTTTAAAATAAATAAAACAAACCCAAAATCACATTATTTTAATGGTAAAACATATATTGGCCTAACATAAAGTTTTTAGTAATTTATTACATCACTATTGGGTCATTATGATGTCATAAAACACATTATATATTTAAACGGTATTTAATTTTTACCAAAAAATTTGACTGTCTCAAAAAATTAAGAAAAATTCACCGTTGGATAATTTTGAAGTCCTGATCAAAAAAATAATATTTATTAAATCTAAATATTATTCTAAATATTTTAATTTTCATGTTTAAAATAAAAACCGAAATTTATCGAAAATTCATGGGTTTTGACAAAAATGGCTTTCAAACCTTAATAAAAATTACAATTGCATTCATAAAATTATATGATCATTTATATTTAATAAAATTTGATATAATAATAATAATAATATTTTATTAAAATATTACTTAATTCAAAAATCCATTAATTCATAAAAATAGATTTCTTAGTTGAACATTAACTAAAAATACTATTTGTGCTTTAAAAACTATTTACAGGGTAACAATAATAAAATGAAAGTATATTCATTATTATATAAAAAAATAATGTACATTTACATAGTACTAGGGTATTGTTAATTAACCCCTTAAAGAACCCTCATAAGACCGAAGAGTGAGGTGTGGGATGGTGACAGACTCTTGGGGTGGCTCGGATAACATCGCTTAGGTCATAATCTCTATCAACTTCCACTTTTTCCGTAGGCGGTTCTGCTCAAGATTAACATCTTCAAGCTCTTCTTGAGCTTGGTCAAGAGCGAAGCCTAAATACACCACCTCCTTTCTATGCTTTGACAAATGGGCTTCGTATGGGGCATGTCTACTGGATGAGACCATCGCTTCCTTTGTCTGAGTAAATTGGATTTGTTAAAGCCCTATATTTATACTAATCATGTGATCACAGTTCAATGGATATATTAGAAATGGTCACAATTGTTACCGTAAAACCAAAGAAGCAGACATTTTATATAAAATTTTTACATAAAGAGACATTTAATTAGATCGAGAGGGATTTTCATTAATGAAAGTTGGGGTCGTTACACTCATTCTCAGAGGTGGTGAAACATGCCCTCATACACAAGGGTAATTTGATGGACTAGTCACGTTTGATTTGAGTGATGATGTCAATTAATTTAAGTGGATATTATTTTGATAGTAATTAGTGAGGCCGAGATGAGTTATATTAGGGCGGTTAGATCAAGGACTTGAACATACCACTTCAGAGTGGGTTTTCGATGGTTTTCATTCAGCATGGGAAGCCGATACATAAACAGACTCAGTGTTAGTGGCCTCCAAAGAAGTGATGGGCTTGTGGGTAGGTCAAGAATATCAAGTGGTTCTGCAAGGAGACTTATTAGAAAACCAAAGGTCAGGGGCCTGGGAAGGCTTATGGTTATGATATTGGACTGGGAGCAGTACAAGGTGAGGTTAGTCATGTTTCAGCTACACACAAAGGACATGTAAGAGATATCGGGACCTAGTAGTGGGGTCAATGGATGGTGGCTGGTGAAGCACTACATAGAGGTTAAGCTTAGGGTTATTGGTCTTTAGGATAGGTTCATGATGTGGAGCTTCCAAGTTTTGAGCAAACTAGTGAGCTAAATACAGTGAGAGGTATGTCATGGGTGTAGTTGTTTCTTTTGTTTTTCTTTGGTATGACCTATTGAGGAATATATATTTTCTTTGAAAAATAGGAATGAGATGTAATTATAGACTAAATAGATACTTGTTGGTAGGTTGGAATCATATTGGATGCATTATATATAAATATATGAGGTTCATAAAACTAGGTTTTATACATGTAAATTTGTGGATGCATGAATTGTGAGGTTATTTGGCATCAGGGAATCGAGGAGATGTAGGTAACTTGAGGTGTATTGACATAAGGGAATCATTTTGATGTTGTATTAGATTGCGGTGTAAGGAAAATTGTTTGATTTTGAGAATCTGATAACATATAGGACTTCATTGGTTCCATGTGTGACATGGGAATGAAGTGGTCACCAATGCAATGTTGGATTTTGATGGATTTCGTATATGACACGGGAGCACCTGATGAGGTGCAGAAGTGAAAATGCATCATAGGAGGACTTTTGAGTCTATGAATAGTTGGTGGACAAATTTTTTGATTTTATTTTTGGTTTGGGATGTGACCAGGGTAGGTCACTCCTAAGGTGGGGAGCCCCCTTGAGGTAGTAGACCTGTTCCCTTGAGATTGGGTAGTCTGGGTTAATTTGATTGAGATGGGTATGTTCAATACCATATCTAAGTTTTTATTGATAAATCAAGGATGATCTATGTTAAGGTGGGGAGATTTTATTATCCTGGGATTTTGAATATGTTAGAAAACCTCTCCTTTTTGATTTTTTTTTGAATTACTGGGTATGGATTTTTTATTATTATTAAAACTCAATTGTGATTGTTTAATTAATCAAATATAATGTTTTTGGATGTTTTTAGAGGCTTGGAGAGTTCTTTGTTTGTTTGGTAGGGTTTCAAGTTCATCATTGAATTGAAGGCCAAGTTTTCAATTTGAATGCTGAGGTAGACAGTTTGGAGAAAACAATGTAGCCTCTTCCATAAAACTGTGAAGACATATTTTGTATTTCCACATGGTTTGGAAACCCATATGGGTTGGGGCTCATGGCTGTGTAAACATGGTTGCATTTTTTATAGAGTGCTCACGCAAGGTTTACGCATGGTTTGGAAAACCATGCGAACTAATTGTGTGACCATTTAAAGAGGGAAAAATTATGATTTTCTCCTACCTCTATTTCTTATCTTCCTCCCTATTTTCTACTCCTTGGTTATGAAAACAGTAGGAGGAACTCTCCTCTCTTCATCGGGTGTGATACCTCTCCTCCATCAGTGATCTGTTTCATCCGTCGTCAGGTGCGTTTGAAATGCGTCAGTGAGTCTCTCATCACCCATTCCTCTCTTCTTCTTTACCCTCATCTCACAGAGACAAAAATCTGTTTGATTTTTTTTACCTACTTTCAGGGTGTAAAATGGAAACTAAGATTTCTTCCAAATTACAAAAAATTTTTAAGCTAACATCATGAATTCCAACATCTACAAGTCCAAGGTAGGTAGTTCATACATTTCTTTGTGTTTTATGGACCATTTGTGGGTGTCAATTTTAGCGTACCATTTTGTTTTTGAGAAAGACCCTATTAAATTGATTCCTTGATGTTAAATTGATTGTGTGATCTTAATGAATTCCTTTGGGCATGACCTAGAAAAATTTATACATGCGAGGCTGGGTTAGAGGCCATCGAACACCTTGGGTAGTCTGGTCGGTGTGTTTAATTTATTTAATTTGAATTATTTTTTTAATTGAAATTGTAAAATTATATTAAGTTGAACTATTATTATATGAAAGTGAAGTGAATTATATATATGAATATTCTTGTGATATGATACTATGATCATTCAGATCGAGATAAGATCGTCTTGTGGAATTGGGATGGCAGTGAAATTAGAATTGAGGCAATGCGGTCGTCTTGTTAGGCTTGGCCCAGATACACTTGAGTGATATTGATCTCAAGATTAGATGATTCATTCATTATATTGAGGTGTAGAGTTTTTCAAGTTCAGGTAATGGTCCGAAATATTTGATGGAATGGCCATCAAATTTGAGTGATATGGTCGCAGGGGAATGGAGTTCCAAAGTTGGTGTGGATTAGGTATTATTTTAGTGATTAGAGCTGACCCATGATGGAAAAAGTGTTAATTGGAGTCATGTTCACATAGGATGACTCAATTATGAGGTGGTTTTGACCACTCATGTGGGTAGAGGCCCTTGGTAGTATGACCTAGGAAATTGTGTTGGGGGTTCTTTCCAGAGAAAGCCCCAAGAAGGTGAGGAGACTTCTGATGATAGCATTCAGGAAATCAGTTGGGGACTGAGGCATGCTATATTGATGACATAGGGGCTGGACTATCATGGGAGGACAAAAATTTCTATTCCTTGTGACATTATGCTATGATCCAATGATTTTTCTATTTTAGGATAGATATTTCTATGCCTTTAAATGTTGGGATTTGATCCATCGAGTGTTTTCGAGAAGGGGTTTGAGGGACCATGGTTCTATTGCATGGGTGTACCTTCGGGATGCTGGTGACTTGATTTGGGACATGAGGTGTCAGTTGGAATGAGGTTCCAAGTTACTTAATTGGAGGTTGAACATGAGGTTTCACCTGGGCTATTGACATCATGGGATACCTTTGGACATGGTCTTGGGATCCTCTCCTCTTTAGTGATTATGGTGTTGTCCAAAGTATGTGATGACTTCTTGGTGGCTATTGAGAATCATGGAAATTCTTTCCTTATTTAAATTTTATGAACTATTTCCTTATTTATTTTTATACGCACCTACTTAGACACTTATGTTGGTTATGAAGATTTGGGAGGTAACATAGTGAGACTCATTATCACACCCTACATGGGTCCTTCCAGACTTGTATAGACTTCATGATTTTGTGTATAGGTAAGGGTGCAGGCCTAAGAGCTCTATCGTAGTTGATTTTTCATGGTATGTTAGCATGATACTTGAGTAGTTTCCATAGTTGGAGTTTTTTGGTTTAGTTTTCCTTTCCAGTTTTAGCACACTTATGATATATGTGTATGTTTACTGTGGTCATCCAATGGCACCCCCTCCTAGATATTAATATGTATGACCTGAATTGGATGCATGATCTACATAGTTTCTACTTATGGCATGATGAATTGTTTATTTATTTCCACTGCTGTATTTAAATTACGCTTATGAAAATGCTCGATATTGAATGTGCTTATGGTATTAGCGGGTCTGGTTTGAGTCTTCATAGTCTTTACTTCCATTTCATGTTACATATATACCTTTTAAATTATTATATCACCCCTTGAGGGTATAGCCTTCCCACTTTTCCCTTTCTACAACCTCGCTACTAGTCAATAGCCTTTTGAGTCTGGGGAGTTACGACTAAGAACAATGGCACCTAACCAGATAACACTATTCATGTGGCTAATTGGGTCAGAGATGTGACACCAGAAACATTTTTGTTTATATTTTAAATTTTTTTTCTCTCATTACAAGTTAGTGATGGAATATGAACTAAAATGGTATAGGTCGCAACATAGTGGATATTATGCTATATGTGAGGGTGTTTCACAGTATGGTGAAAGTCATTGTGTTATGGTGCATTTCTTTATAAACATCACATAATGTGACAACATGTTTATGAACTTGATCCAACATTCTAACGGCTATCATAATTAGTTTTTTTAATTATATGATAATTATGATGAGTTTTAATGTAAATAATAACCATTTAAGTATTAAATGATATCTTATAAGATTAAAGTCAAATGTTTTAAGAGTAAAAAAACTCTATAGGTTTTTAAAAATGTATTTAAAAATGTGTTCAACAATTTAGTTATCTTTGATTACTATATAAATTCAGTAGATCTTCAAAAAATCATTGGATGTGATCTTCCATTAGAACTACTCAAGGACAACAAAATCAAGCTCTCATTTGTCTACATTATTTAATGAAATGTTATAGAAATCTATTGATAGTAGGAATGTATTTCCAGATTATTAAGTGATTCATGAGATTAGAGGATTCCCTAATAGAGAATGTACCCATTTATTGACCCAAAATGATCATTATAAAACACTCATTTGATGTTTCGATCGACTAGGGTAAGGTATACCATTCATTTCATTATTTTATTTTTCTTTCTAGAAATATAAATATATCCTACGTTTTATTTGAGTTTTGGTGTTTTATTATTCAATGGTTATTTTAAGTTTGAAAACACATCATTGGTATCAGAGTTTAATTATCAAAATTTAGTGTTAATTTCAACTGAATTAAGAATACTTAAAAATAATTCTTACAAGTACCATTGGAGAGATTGAGGCAAAATTCCCATTTTTTCTTCATTTTAAAGGACCATCACATAAGAATATATGAAACACTAATTTTAGTTCTTTATATGAATTAAACATGGAATAATACACCTAAAACAACTATTATGAGGTGAGATTGAAAATAAAACAACCAATGCATCATAAGATAATTCACTATGCCATGGTTAGCTAGTATTTTTTTTATGGTAAATCTCCACCATGAGGAATTGTCATGAAATAGCACCATTCCATTTTAATCATATGAAGTCTTACTATAAATAACTTCATAACCTAAAAAAACATTCTTAAAATTATTAGGTCTGGTCAAATGTTTGGGATAAAGTGGCTAGCCTGAAATGACTATTCCTATAAAACTATAAGGAAATAGTGGTTCATCTTTCCGAAAACATCGTCCAAAATAGCCATGGTGTTCCCTTAGAAAGAGTTTCTACTATGGTAAATATTTCACTATGGTGTAAGTTATTTTTATATAATTTTAAAGAGAGTTCTTTTTTTGTTCAAATTCTCAAAAACCTTTATTAGAGTGGGTCCACACAAAATCTGAAGGGGATTTGAATCAAATAAAAAATGTTTTGGTAGATATGATATTGATTTAAAGTGTATTTACATGGTGAATAATTTATTAAAAGTTTATAAATTGAAAAATGGTAAAATATAAAAGGTTTTATATTTATTTTTGAATTATTGATAAATTTGAATATAATTTTTTGACATTAAGGCCTTAATTTGAAAATTATTTGAGCCATTATCAAAGGAGTTTTTTATGATGATGATGTGAAATATAGTTTAAATAAAATAATATATGATATATTTAAATATTGTAAATTTTTTAATGTAATATATGAAATGTTAATTTCATTATAAAACTTTTTACAAGATTATATCATAGTTTTAATAAGAAAGAGTATATATAAAAAACATGTAAATTAAGAATATGAAAAAGTTTATATTGTGATAAATATAATGTGTTTACATTTATATTTTATGGAATGTCCATAAATAATACCTAAATTATAAAATGTTTACAATTATTGTATATATGATTTTTTTAGAAATGTTTATATCATGCCATTTTTTTGAACTTTGCATTTATTTATTTATTACCCACATTATTAATATTGAATATAAATGTTATATTATGAATTGTGATGTAGTTTTAGTTTAAATGTGTTAAACTAATTCTTATCACACATGTATTCAAAGAGTTACATGCTAGGTATGATAATATATTTGGTTTTAATCTACCCTGACCGAATCTCGCATCAGGTTTTGATCATTAATTAAGAAGTTACTCATAGTTCATATATATTAGGTGTTATAATTTTGATAAAACTAAAGTATCTCTTGAGTAAATAATAATGGGAAGAGGTACTTTGAGTAAGAATTTTCCCAAGATATAATGATTATGTATTGTTTATAAAAGTTGGGGTTGGATACATATCAATCCATGATTAATATTTTAGAGATCATTTATTTATACGATTAAAATACTTTAAATGAAAGGATTTCAAGTAACTTATTCATGGGATAATTTTCAATACGTATAAATACAATTAAAATTTTAATTTAGGTTAGAAAAATAAGAAAAGTGTTGTGTAAAGAGTTACATATTAATATGGTTTGAAAATTTTAATATATTAGAAGGAATAAATATTCAAAACAAAATCATAAGAATCATGCATACATATAGGTAATCACATTACATAAGATAGTGAGATGAAATCCTATTTAAATATAAAAATTTTCAAATTCCTTTAAAACAATTTTTTTTCAAGTCCTTAGTCTTCCAACTCGGTAGGTTTATGCGAAAGTAAGGTTCCCTAAGATTGTATTGTGTAAGGAAAGAAAGAAAAAAGGTTATTCTAAGAGTTAGGTTTCTCATTTTTATAATTTTATTTAGGTTACTCTTAGTTGGGAAACCCCTAATAAGGATACCAGGGTAATAGTATAGAGTTTATCTATATGATAGACTAGGAACGAAGTTTCCTTCTCAAAAATCCAAGAGTCATATATGATCTTATTGGCATGATGGATTACCTAAAAAACTAAAGTGATGAGTTTCATTACAAATCAAGGTTATTATATAGTGAAATATGGATCATGGACCACTAATGGTTATGATGAATTGAGAAAGCATCATCATTTTAATGAGAGAATGTTTATAAAAAGTACTTATTAATTATAAGTACACATGATACTCATTTGATAAAATATTTTTTATAGATAGATGAAACCATCATCATTGAACAAAAATTTGAGATAAATACCTATGAAGGAAAATCATAATGGTTGAGATGAACCAACTATAATATATAAACATATTACATCATTTTACATGAATATTTATTATATATCATAATAAATCACACCTCAGAACTTATAGGTTTAGTGAAATTGAAGATTAGATACATAACCAACTTAGTTTACAATCATTATTCAAAATTTACCATTAATAATATTCACACATGATTTATTTCTAAACATATCATACACAATACTCTTCTTCATTACCCGAGGAATAGAAATATAAGAAAGGGTGATCTCATATCCTTAGTAAGGGGTGAAAAGAAGTGATATAGATTGAAAATCATAAATAACCATAAGATGAACATGTGGGTATTAAAATACAATCAAGTTACGTGATCATAACATAATGAAATAATACCCACTAAAACAACAATCATAAATCACAAATCATGACATATAAATTTCAATATAATGTGAAATGAAGTATAGGATTGTAAAATCATGAGGCAATTATAATGAGCCATGGAAAAATAAAATTGTTATGTTTCATAACATATAAATGATGCAAAAAAATAATCATAGAAAGTCATTTATTATCTCAAGCATCACTTATAAGACCATCATCACATAGTTGAAAGAGTTTGATAATATATTAGATTGGGTTCAATCCCCATTACCATAAACATTGTGGATTATGTTCACTCCTTAGTCCCATACATATTATATCATGTTATATAATGCATTACCCAAATATTTATAGGGATATATAATTATATGGACACTCATAACATAATGAAAAATCATATATATAAATTCCACATGAGCATAAAAACTTTCATAATTCCATTATAGCTTAATTAACCTAAGGGAATGAAATGAGTTTCATGAAAATTTACACAAAAATTAAAAAAAATCTATATAAAGAAATAATACGGATGGTATCATTAGAGAATATGAAAATAAAATCATAAGATACATTAAAGGGATTTTACATTGATGAAAAATAGTTTAGAAGAACAATATAAAAATGTCTAAAAAGCAATAAGAAATATTCTTTATATTTTCAATAACTTTTATTTTAAAAGGAAATAACATATAAATCAATGTTTGTTAAAAAATGATAAATAAATTAAAAATTAATTTAGAGAACAGAGAAAATTTATAATATAATATTATTAAATAAAAACAAAGAAAACAGTGGTTGAAAGTAACTGTGTAGATAACATGATAGAGGAGAGATTAAAATATTTCATTCACTCCTTTTTGAAAATAGTTCCAAAAAATATGGATGGAAACTTAATAAATAGTATAATTATAGATAATTAAATCTGAAATATAATATAAAAAATATTCAAAAGAGGACAAATATCCCTGACCAAAAAGAAGAGGTAAGGTCAGTTCCCCTAACACACATCATTTTGCGTGAATAATAAATCTATGGGAGGGGAAATGGTGAGAATACATGTAAAACCTAAATATAACTTGAGGATAATAAAATAATTGGGTTTTTAGAGATTAATAAAATATAATTTCTCTTGATGATAATTTATACCTATATAGTATTTTTTTCAAAGTGATAATAGAAAAGAAGGCCTTACCATTACTCACAACTACCATGAAGGAAATTTAACCTCTTGTATAATAAGTATAAAAATATTAATCACTTATTTCATAAGAATATTCATATCTATTAAATTTTATGAAATTCATTTAAAATATTTATATATATATATATTTATTAGTTACTGTTTATTTTCATCAAGGAATGCTAGTAATTTTTATTATTTCATAAAAGTTTCATAATAGAGATGCAGATCCTTATTCTTTGATAATGATTTCATCATTCATGAATTATTTAAGGTAATAAAATAACTATTTTTAATGATTTAATCTGTCCTATATTCATGTGAATGAAGGTTTCGGTATGGTTCATGAGAATGGAATCCATGATGAGTGTGTTTTGGGTAATTTACTAATAATATTATGTTTCTTTATAATGATCATTTATTTTTTTCACACTTAGTGGAGAAAATTAAAAACATAAATTACTATTTAATAAAATATATTACTAATATTATTGTCCTTATACTCTTCCATGATGAAAATGATGGTGTTGGTATAGCATTGTTCATATAGGCGATTAAACTGACCAAAATAAGAATATGCTATACCAATGAATGAGTTGGTGTATAGAGTTATATATTGAAAACATAATTTTTATAGAAGAAAAATGATGTTAATAGAAAAAAATTATAGTGGATAATGGGATTTTTAATTATTTTAGATTGGAATTAAATTGATAAATATGGAAAATAAATTGATATAAATACAAACCCACTCCTTGAAACTGGTTCCTTTAGAATGAAGGATTTATACCTACTTATTAGAATAAGAGGGTACCGAATGTGTAATAGGTATTTAAGAGAGGGAATTTTTGTAGGGATTCTAGAGAGTTCCAAATAATATTTTTAATAGTGGTATATGAGGGGTCCTTTTGTTAGTGAGTTTGGTGTGGCATTTCCATAAATACTCATTCAATAAGGCATAAGGTTGTCATTTTACATGGAAAGTGGATAAAAAGTGAAGAAATATTGAATATAGGTCATTGATACCATAATATAAACTATTTAGAGACAATTTCATAGATAATTTAGGCACTTACACCTTAATTTAACCCTTCTACCTTACATTTACCATGGTAACTCAATTTTTACCACAATAGCTTATTTTTTTCCATAAAATGAAGTTAAACCTATTACCTAATTTTGATATTATTATCTAAAATTAGGACTCAATTTAATCTAATTTAACTTCTAAATATGATAAATTTATCTTTTAAATGAAATCAAAAAATATATAGAAAAAATGTTTTTTTAAAAATCCATTTGTTTAAATATTCAATTTTCTTAATAATAAAAATTTATTTTTTTACTCATCTAATAGATTGAAAATTTGGGGTTTAGGGATGAGTAGTTTTCTTAATCTGATTTAATATCAATTACTTATTAAATGGGTGTTAAATTATTTGTCTATTCATCGAAACATTACATTTTTCAGAACCATCCTTTAAAAGTGATCGATTTAATTTATTAAGAAAATAGTACCCAACACTTAGAAAAAATAGTTATTTGAAAAATATACCTTTTTAGCATTAAATAATCATAATAACATTCCATTATAGCTAATTATTTATATTTTAACCAGTTAATTTTTTCAATCCATTGGTATTAGATTATTTCCTCTAATTTTATGAACACATCAAATCATTATTTAATAATAATAATAATAATAAATAATTAATAAAAAAACATATTTTTATAATAGATAATTTTAATTAATTATTATATTTTTATTTCATTATAGAATTATTATTGTATGTGAATTTAATTATTTTTAATTTGTTACTAACAATTACATAAATTCAAAATACTTATTGGATACAAGTATACCAAATAACCATATATCTAATTTATTTTTATGTAAAAAACACATATATAACTCCCGTATTATGATTATATATATATATATATATTCACACATATATCTCTAAAATAATTCATCTTATTCTATAATTTTATTTTCAATTTGTTTATCATATTTCAAACTTATTATATTCATTATATAGTTATCTTTGGTGCTATGATTTTAAAAGGATATTATCATGATGATAATTTCAACATTATAGTATTTATATTTACTTGTGGTTTGATTATTTTAGTAATTTTACTAGTTATGTTTCATTTAGTTATCTTTTAATGAATTTAACTTTGTATTATAATATTATATCATAACTAAATGAAGAATTGTTCGTTTTAGTTAGATGTTATGTGTATCACAAGCTATCAAACACATATTATTTAATTAAAGGGAAATATATACTAAAAAATGGGTTCTTATATTCTTCCCCCTTATAGGAATTTGAACCTAAAAATGTCATTAGTTTGATGAAAACAATTCAAGGAACTTTTGAATCATTACATCTAAAGTACCCATGCATCATTCTAAAAATTATTAATACTTTAGAGAACTTTAACTAGGTGACTGGTATTTATTCATAGTACTTTATATCGATGATCAAATATTTATATCAATTGTTCCTAATAAGAGATATCGTGTTCTTATAGTACAACCTTCGAGTTCAAGGCATTTGAAGGTAAAGTTATGTACTTCCATAAAAGTGATGTATAAAAAATATCTTGTACTTGGGTGAGGTTTGATGAAAGTATAAGATGATAAACTATTATCCCCACATGATTAAGGGTTTTTAAGTGGCCATTTTATCTAAATATTTACTTTCTATTATTCCTAAATATCATTATCCTCTTCCATACTGATATTCAAATGAAAACATTACCTCTAACTTCAAATCACAAAATATCACTAATGACTATCAAAAAAGATCTTATATCAATTTTATGTAGTTTTAATATGTCACCAAATAGTTTGAATCTTATCAATGTTTTTTGAGCATGATACAATCCCTGAATCTCACACTCTTTGAATTTATCCCTACATGTTGGAGTTCTTCACCTGTTCCCATATAGAGCCTCATATAGTTACATTTGTATATGAGAAGTTTTTATCTAAGAACTCTAAGAGGGGAAAATATTGATCCAAACCTCCTATTAAATACAATTAATAGGATCTCATCCTATCTTATGGATTTTTAATGACCCTTATTGATTGAACTTAAGTTAAAGGATGATAATGAGTGTTGAAGATCAGATATATATCAAATTATTTTTGAGTACTTCTCTAGAACATTGAGGTAAACCTTTAATCTTGATTAGATACAATTGAGAGTGGCACTCCATACAACCATTCCACTTACTTTTTGTATATATTGGGAAGATGAGTAAGAGAGAAATATTATCAAATAAAAATAAAATGTGCTGACTTCTTTTAGAGAATAACTATAAAAAAATGGTAGTATTTCCTTTTTAAGTGTTGGTAAGTCCTATGATTAAATCTAGGATTATTTCATCCATTTTAGAAAGAGGTATGGATAATAATTTCCTCATACCATTAGACTTATTATGTTTAGCCTTAACTTTCTAGTATACTAAGAATCACGATATATATATATATATATTTGAATCTTCATCTTCATGTTTTCCCGCTGAAAATACTTATTGAGATCTCTATTCATCTTTATAATTTCAGTATGGATAGAGAATGATGAGCTATGTGTATATATCAATGATCCCTTAAAAATTCTAGTATTGAAGGGACTTGTATTCAATTCCCAAATCCTACAATTACATCAATTTTAAGGTCTAAATAAATTTTATTCCATACCATATTCTATATATTTATATCCTCTTTCTCTTCCTCCTTGATATTTACAAAGATGGATGATTGAACCCTTGTTTAGGAAAGATATTATTTACCCCTTTATCTTATAACTCCTTGGTCTATCCTTGGTAATTAAACGAGTATTTCATATCCTTAAATACTTGTCATGGATATGGTAACATGATCCTTTATACTTATAGTATCAAGAACCATATTTTCCTTCCCAAGGTTGTAGTATATTGAATAGTCATAAACCTTGATCAACTTAAACCATCACCTTTAGTGCATGTTCAAATCCTTCTACTTGAATATGTACTTTCAGCTCTTGTTATTAGTATATATTTTAACCTTTTCAATATAGAGATAATACCTCTATATCTTTATTAAAAATATTAATCCCTCTATCCCTAAATCATGCACAACAAAAATTCTATCATGAACCTTTAATTGATGTGAGGAATAAAATACTTCCATGTAACTTTTCTTGAGGATACATAGTGATATCTTATTTTATGAATCACTATATATCTAAAACCCTTATCTACTATAAGTTAGTGTGAGTACAAGTATAGTGATAAACTTTATATTATGATCCTTGAATTTTTCCTCACATTAATTTTTATATAGTAACTTCATTCCCTTCTGAGTTAACTTTCCTTGTGCAATTTAAAGTTATGAAAAATTTATCACAAAGTTTAGATAGTATTTAGAAAATACATGAATACTATGGATATATATTATAGTTTTTGTTTTGACAAACCATTTTTTTCATTTTCTAAGATCCGGATTAAGGGTTTTCAGTATCCCAATACACGAATCCAAACCGCACAGTCCAAACAGCCACGACTCACACTTTCAAATTAAAAGTTCAACATTCAAAAAGCTGCCGCTCACCACCTCGAGCGACGTACCCAAGTGGAGGCCTCGAATCACGAGATCCATCGATTCCTACAACACCACGAACCATGGTTAGCCTTGAAACACACCCGAGACAACTGGAGAATTCGCAAACCGAATCACTGACGAGCTTCACTGGCGTTCATCATGACCGTCATAGTGGAAGGGGATCACAACATCACTCAAGCCGACTTCCAAAAAGAAGATCTCCATCGTCCCCATCTGAAGCGGCCAACAAAAGAAATAAACCACAAACAAAATCACAAACATCAAACCACCATGCAAAAGAGAATCAAAAGCCGCAAATCCAAAACCAAAATCAGTGAAATTAACACGCAAAAAATCAAATACAGAAGCCTTCCGCAGCCTTGGATCCATGGATTCTGACCACATATCACCTTGCAACCATATTCAAACAATAGAATCATGAAGAAAATCTCCATAACAACAACATTTCGTCAATCCAGAACCAAAATCCCATCTCCACCAACTCAATGTCTCAAGAAGACATGATTATCCACCCATACACACATCAGAGGGCGAGTAGAAAATCCACATACCGAGAAAGTAGGGAACTAAGCCGCTGGGTCAGCACCATGCCACCATGAATCCCTATCCAGCATAAGGGACTTGAGATTTCATAACTCAAGAATATTATTTTTTATAGCTAGAATTCACACTTTATAAAATTGTCATTTAGTTCTTGATTTATCAAGATATTCACCATATCATAAAATATCTTCATGGTATTACTTAATCGTTAAATATATGAGAATATAATCTATAATGGTTACTAAAAATTGAGCAAAGTAATCCCTCTTCTCTATTCATCAAATCCATGAACATAGTTAGGGAATTTTTAAGTTATAAAGGTATCACTATGAATTCATAGTGTACACTATCTTGGGTATATCTTCCCCTCCTCTATTTTTACTAATGATATCCAAACTAAAGTTCTATCATTTATAAGTATTAATACATTTTTAATTGATTGAATATGTAATCAATACGGGATATTGGAAACTTTTCTGATTATGATATTGTTAGGATCATGATAATCAATGCAGAGACGAATTGATCCTCCTTTATTGTAAACAAAGAAGACCAGTGTACCCCATGTTGATGAACATGGGAATATAAAACCCTTATCATGTTCTATTTAAATTTCTTCTTAAACTCCTCCAAATAAATTGTGGGAATTATATATAAAGTCTTTGATATAGTAATAATACTATGTATGAGTTATATTAAAAACTCAATCTCATGATCCTGGGAATGACTGTGAAACTCATTTGGAAACACATAGACATATTTTTACATAATAGACATATCTTAAATATTGAGGTTTTACCCAGCCATTTGAGATAAATATACCTCATTATTATGTAAGGAGACCCATATAAGGGAAGTAACTTCCTTAGGGTCTTCACAGTCAGTTGTTCACCTATGAATTACTCTGGTTTGATTTTAGACAAGAAATGTGATTTCACTATCCTAGTAATTAATTTTAAATAAATGTAAATCAGGTAAATATATTCCTAAAATCAGATAAAAATTCACTATAGTTAGAATAATAATATTTACATAAGTCACATTACCATAAAATTATACTATAGAGGAGTTATGGACTTAGGATGTATTAATTATACCATGAATATTTTTCATTAATAATTCAATATTTAATCATTTTTGTGGTGAATTGATTATCTTATAAAACATTCCATATATAAAGGGGTCTATAGAACCAAAATTAATTAATAAATTTTATATTCTTGAGTGGATGATTAGTGTAGCTTTCACCAATTTATTCTTAAAAAACACTTTAGTAGTTATTATTTTATAGAATTTTCCTTTCTCCCTTGGTATTTGTCTATTTTCATCATTAACCCTTGGGTTAGTTAATTGGTTTATTTAATTTACATACTCCTTATAATTAAATCATTGAAGTGTGGTTAGTGAATTTGGATGATATTTATTTTAACCCACTTCATTAGTTATCCTCTTTATATCTCTTAAGAATTTGTGTTCCTGATGTCCTTATATTTTACACTTAAATAATTACCTTGTTTGTTTGAGACAGTTAAGTCCCTAATTATTCCTACATTTTTGGTATGTATAAAGATGGATTTTCTTTCCTCAATGGGTTTTATCATTTTAGTTTCCATAAAACTAAATTTTTAGCTTCTTATCCCCAGAACAATGAGAATAATAATATCCTCCAATTTCTATTTCCACCTTGAGAGCATGTTAAAAAAATTATTAATAGTTACTAAATCCCATTATAACAAACATATTTTAGAGACAATGTCTTAAGCCCCTAAATAAATGGTTAGTTTTTATTTTGGGTTCATTGACAAAACTAGAAGCATACTTTGAAAATATTGTGAAGTTTTATTTACAAATACTGGTGGATTCAACCTTATTTTTCTTCATTTCAAAAAAAAATCTTGCTATTTTAGTGAGAAGAGTTCAAGGAAATAATTATTGAAAAATATATTTTTAAAATACCCCATTTAATGGATTCTATTTCTCTATCCTGTCCTATATTATTAATGAGAGTCCACCATTAATAAAACACACCTTCTAAATGATAAAGAGTTAAAAAAAATTAATGATCTTAGTAGTAGAGAATGGAAAATATATTTTTTATGTTGATACACTACCCTAAAATTAATAGATTGGATATCCCACTAAAGGCGGGTGGTTGTTACCACATGAAGTAATCAATTGAGATTTATTCCTTCATTGGCACATTTGGGAGTTAAATGTGATTGTGTTTTTATTTATAAGTTAAGAGAGTTTGGTGAGAATAGTCATGATACTTTTTATAATGAACCATTACTTTCTTAACCCATAAATATGTGTTTAATATCAATTATTTAACATTCTTACATTCCCATGATATATTAAATTTATAAATTTAGCAATTTAAGAAAAAACATTACATAAAAAATTTGACAATTCCACAAAGTGTATATTTTTCCTAAACAATAGGGCTTTGAGTTGACATCACTTTTTTATTTTTTAACTTTTCTTCTTTTAAGATTAGTCACAAATATAATGTTTTACCTTAATAAAGTTATTAATCATACTTAGATTCTATAAAAAGCTTTTGAAAATGTGGGATAAGAACAAAAATCTTAGTAAGGGATATGATAATAAGGTAAATCCATTTGTCCAGTTAAAAATATGAAATCTCATGAAAATTTATAACGTTTTCCACAATAAAACCTTGTGAACATAAATAAAACATTTCCATATGAGAAATTTACCCCTTTTCTAAAAATAAATCCATTGAAACCCATTATCAAGAAATGAAAAAATATGAAGGAATAATGAGGATTGTGAGAAATCATGAAAATAGTTCTTTTAAAAATAAACATTTCACTTTTAAAAAAATTCATAAACATCCCTTACATTATGCATAAATATATATCCATAAAGCCCTTATAATTAATGAAATTGGTATATTGGAGAGTCATATTAATAACTTATGTTAACTTTTATTTAACTCATTTGGGAATAACTAAATCCCATTTAAGTCAATATAAGCAAGTGACCTAGTTTTCTTCCTTATTTTTTCCTTTGAAGACTAAAACATTACCCAATTAATTGGAGGGATATGTCATGATCACCCATTATCCTGAGTCATATCAGCCTCAAATATCATTATAAATAATTTTGAAGTACAATATCATAATTTTTTTTCAATATTATAAATTTTCATTATAAAACACTTGAGAAATTATTTTGAATCCATAAGAAAAAACATTTTCAATTTTTGTATAGAATTTTTGAAAATTATCAATTTTATTAGAAACTCATTAAAATGAAAATTTAAAAGAATATAAAGTATAATATATTATTTGAAAATCCATGTTAAATTGTAGACTAATATTGATAATTAATAATGGATATTATGGTAGTAAAAAATGTTCATTCCATATATGTTAAAAAAATTGATTTTTCACTTTTGTAAAAAGTCCCAAATAATCCATATGGAAAATGTCGAAAAAATTCATTTTTAATCCTTTGTAAAGAAAGAAAAAAATATTCAAAAATAAAATTTATACACCTTTGAATCATAAATAATGAAATCTTTAAAACAAATAAATGAATATAGATATGGTGGAAAAATATTTTATAGGGTTACTTTAAAACATGATTGTAAAGAAAAATACCATACCCTAAGTCTCATATTGATTCTTATATTATCTAACTCCTGAATAATAAAATAATATGAGTTATTTTATTTATAAAGATAATTTTTCATGTTTATTACAATATCATAATTTCTTTTATTTAATTTATCACAATGTGCTATTTAGTTACTAAAATGGTTTGGTCGATGTTGGATGTTTTGGGGTCATTTTATTTATAACCTCAAAATAACATCGGTGAATTGATCATGGTTAAAAGGGATATGGTTTCATTACCTAAATAATATGAATTATTTATAACTACTTATACCTTAAATAAACTTTTTAAATAGACCATGTAAGGTGTTTATGATAAATGAATCATATCGTTTCATGGAGATGATAGTCTATATATACCCATAAATGGCCTTCTCATTTTTGCACTAGGTGGAAAATAAAGTGTAGATAATATTTTAAAATTTAATAATAATACATATTTTATAAATTTAATATTTATTTATTAGTTACATCCTCATGACCATTCATGTGAGGCGATAACAAAAAATAAACCACATCGCTATGTGGAGGTGGTAGTCCACATGCACGAACGAGCGAAATTATCATTTTTAATGGATGAGAGTGTAATAAGGTAGATAATATATTATATTTATAGAGAAATAATTATTTAATAAATGTAAAATATATTTATTAAATATATCATAATAACCATCCATGTTAGGTAGTGTTGAAAAATAAAATACATCGCTTTGTGGAGGTGGTAGTCCACACGTATACATGGGCGACATTTTCATTTTCTATAGAATGGATATGTTGATGAAAAGTGTTATACCCTTAAAAATATAAAATTTAATTATATTATTTATACTGATATTATTATATAATAATGTTTATAATAGGTTTTAAAATGGTATAATAATAAATAAACCTGAAAGAACTCAGTTAAGAGTTATACCTCTCTAGAAAACTTCCTTTGGCTTACACCATAAAATTTCATTTCCTGGTTTTATAATGATATAATGAACTATATGAAGAGGGGATGAAAGGTAGTAAAGTTATATGGGTAGGTATTTTACAATATATTGTGAAAAATTTATTTGAATAATTGAGGAGAGGATATACCCTTTTATTAGTGAGGGGAGTGACACACTTCTAAATATCCTTAACCTTTAAATACTATAAATGTGTAACTCCTGTTCATATTGAATGAATCCAGTAATATCTTTAATTTATGGTTATAATTTTAGAAATAATATCATATAATTATAATTAATATAAGATTTTGTGGCTTTATCATTTAGTTTTTACCCAATTAACCTGTTTTATCCATTACCATGGAAGCCAATTTTTACCATGGTAACTATTCATTTTAAACAAAAAAATAAACTAAACTCATTACTAAATTTGAGCCTCCAAATTAAAAATATGGAATCAATTTACAATATTAAATTTTTATAAGTGTTATAAATTAATTTTAATGTAAGAATGCAAAATAAAATAAAAATAATTTAAAAAACAGGTGTTTTAAGCCTAGAAAAGAATTCATACCAAAATAAAATAAAATGACGATTAATATAGAATAAATTGGATAATGTTTAATAAAAGTGGTATAATATTACTTTAAAACCATTAAAAAAATATTGTTACTTTTTAAATACTTTAAAAAATGATATTTGTTTTATAAAAATCGATATTTTTCACTTTTCACCGAAACAATTTTTTTTTAAACAAATACCAAAAATTAACCCTAAGAAAAATTTGATATGATGAATCCAAAAATTAATTACTTTATATGAAATTAAAATTATAAAGTCTTAAATTTTAAATTTTAAATAAAACTATAAAATAGATTGAAAAATAATTTAGTTAAATAAAACTATTCCTTTTTCGATAGAGAAATTATAGAAAATTATTTTTTAAAATATGATGAATATGAATATATAAAATTATTACTTATAAATCATAATATTTATTTATTAGTAATTTTATGAGGGCTTTAATATTATTCCCACTTAAAAAATTTTACCCAATCAATTTTATTTATTACTCAAACAATTGAGGGTATTTTCCCCTCATATCGTTTTCTGATTCCCTTGTTGATTATTCAGTAATGTGATTCTTTCATAAAACACTATCCTGGTGAATTAAATTTTTTCACAATACCTTCTCTCTATGATCCAAAATATGAACTGGATTTTTTTTGTATGAGACATTCTAATTCAATTATGCCACCTTAGGAATCAAAGCATGAGATGCATCAGGTATATATTTCCTTAGTAATGAAATATGAAACACATCATATAGCTCAAAAAAATTGATGGTAAGGATACTCAATAAGTAACCAATCCCAAATTTTCATAAATTTTATAGGGTATAATAAACCATATACTCATATTTTCAGTTTTACCAAAATTATTAAAGCTTTTCCATGGAGATATTTTACTAAATTCATGATCATCCACCTCAAATAGAAAGGTCTTTCTTCTTATTATATACATAACACTTCTGCATTCTTTCAGATTACCTCATGTGTTATTAAATCATCATTACCTTATCAATAATTTCTTTTTACAATTATGATCTCAACAAATTCTTTTCACTTACTTCATCCCAATAGGTTAGATTGTGACACTAATTTTTATATAATTCCTCAAAAGGTGGTATTTGTATGCTGTAATGAAAATTTTTATTATATAAAAATTAAACTAATGAAAGAAACTGATAGATATTTCCCTAATAATATATTGATAAATATTTAAGGATATATTCCAAATTATAAATCGTTTGATTTGATTGTCCATCAGATTGGGAATACAAATCTATACTGAAATTTTATTTAGCAACCGATGAATTTTCAGTGCCTTTAAAAAAATTCAAGATAAATCAAGGATCATGATTAGATATTATAGATAGTGTTAATCCATGTAATATAAATATATTTTTAATATAAATTATAGAAACATGATTCAAATATATACCATCTTGAATAGAAAGAAAATGCACAGATTTAGTTAGTTGTTCAAGAATAACCCAAATATCATTTTTACCTTGATATTTATTTGGTAATACTACCAAGAAATCTATAGATATATTCTCCTACTTCCATTAAAAAAATATAAAAGTATGAATTATCCCCTTTGGTAGTCATCACATAGCATCAATCTATTGAAAAGTTTAACATTTCATGGTAAAATCCATAATACATTTTTTCATTCCACCTCACCAAAAATATTTTTAAGGTATCTTTACAACTCAGTTCTACTTGGGTGAATACAGAATAGAGAGTTGTGAGGTTCAATCAAAAATTCCTTATTCAATTGATAATCACATGGAAGACACAACCTCTTTACAAATATTATAAAACCTTCTTTTTCAATAATAAATTCAATAAACTTACCCTTCTTGACCAATTCATCAATTTCTTTAAAATCACAATCTTCCTTCTGAGTATGCTTAATTATATCTGATGATGGCGATTATATTGACAACTGAACTAATAGAGAGGGAGTTCCTAGATGAAAAATTTCTAGGCCAAAATTTATAAAATCATTAACTAAAGTATCATGTTCCAAATGTATAATGGTTAGTGATTAATTATATTTCTAACTAATGGAATCAAATAACTTGTTCTCTTTACCCTAATAATAGTGGTTCATGAAATCATAATCTTTTGTCAGTTCAACCATCTTCTCTAACACATGTTCAATTATTTTTGAGTGAATATATACTTTTATGTTTTTTTGTTATTATATATTTCTAATTTTATCACATATAAAATATGAATATAAATTTATAAATCTAGAACTACCATTTTAAGATCGAGATCTTGCATAGGGTAATTATTCTCATGGAGGTTCATTTGATATGAAACATATAAAGTTACCCAATTATCTTTCATTAAGAAAAAATCTAGTTCCTTTAATAAAGCATTACTATAAATAAAAACTCACCATTTATATATGGAAAGGATAACACAAAATCATTAGCCAACATTATTTTTAGTTAATTAATACAGTCATCACATTCTCTTGTTAAGATAAATTTAACTCCACTTTAATCTAACTTAGTTAGTGGGTTAGATAATTGAGATAATATTTCATGAAAATTTTAATAGTAACATACTAATATAATAAAACCTTAAATCTCAGTGAAATTCATAGGTATTAGCTATTATTTTACCACTTTAGTTTTAGGATGATCAATATAAATTCTCTCTTTAGAAAACATTTCCAAATGAATGAAATTAGATATAAAAAAATTCATATTTTCCATAAAACTATTTTCTTTTAACATCTTTAGAACAATACTTATATATTTTTCATGTTCCTAAAAACTTTTAGAATAAACTAGTATTTAATCAATAAAATTCACCCAAAATATATCTAAATATTCATGAAAAAATCTATTAATAAGATCAATAAATCTAGAGGGTGCAATTATTAACCCAAAATTCCAAGCTAAAAACTCATAATATCTATACCTAGTATGAAATGGTATCCGTGGATCATATTATTAATTCACTTTAAACTAGTGATACCCAAACCAGAGATCAATCTTTAGAAAATATAAAGCACCCTATAGATGAACAAAGAATTCATCAATACGAGGAAATAGATACACGTTCTTAACAATGATTTTGTTTAGTGCTCCGTAATTAATGAAAAGTTTCATGTAACCATCCTTCTTTTTAATAAGAAAAACTAGATCACCCCATGGTGATGGTCCATGATGAATGAAACCCTTATCAAGAAACTCTTATAACTTTTTTTTAAAAATTATAAAAGTTAT
Organism: Viscum album; assembly: GCA_963277665.1. Lineage (NCBI taxonomy): Eukaryota > Viridiplantae > Streptophyta > Magnoliopsida > Santalales > Viscaceae > Viscum > Viscum album. The sequence goes on along the minus strand of OY728159.1, from coordinate 1,137,889,730 downwards.
ACTAGATCCATTCAACAAGGGGGGTTAAAAGTGTCTTAAAATATGGAACTATGTCATGAGTAATTTAATGATCCAAAAAAAGAATAAAACCAAGAAAATAATTATGAAATATATCTAGATATTTATTTACTAATGGTACATCCCTAATTTGAATAGTTACTTTATTTTCAAAAATTGGTGCAAGATAGTTTCAATCTCATATTTTATCAGTTCGTAGGATTGTTGATATAATATCAAATGTATGAATTCATTCATGTATAAAAATGGAAACTCATTCTGAAAAATAGATTTTTATCTCTATAATCTATCATATCATAATAAATCAAAATCCATTTCATACCCAGAGTAACATCAAACTCTATAATGGGTAAGACAATAAGGTTTTCATGAAAATCCATTCCATAGTTAAAAAAATGAATATATCTATAAATTATTGTTTTCATTATACTACCCTAAAATATTTTATCCAAATTTATACCTTTATTTACTATGATGGTATTTACACTTTAGTTGAAAATTTATCAGATATAAAAGAATGCATGGATCCAAATTGAAACATGACATTAAAATAGAATGAATAAATAAGTAATGGACCTATCCCCACTTCATTTGAGGGTCCAACATCTGTTTTAGTAGTAGTAGAATAATTTTACACCACTTTATCCTTCAGTCTTTATGATTGCCTCCTTAATTAACTAACTTTGGTTAAGTGTTAACACAATTATCTGACTAATTAAAATTAAAATATCACATTATTGGATGTTTATTTGTTTTCCCATTACTAGTATGATCATAATTATTTTCCTTATAGTAATGATCCAAATTAATGAGATTAAAACTTCATTAACACTTTCCTAGTCCTATCAAACACTCCTTAGAATGCATTTTACCACATTTGGATCATGTGAGGGGATTACCTCCAGATTTCTTAATTGAATTATTCTCCATTACTTTCCAAATATAATTATTCTTAATTTTATTATCACGAGGTATGTAAGTGTCAAAAAAATCCATATGAACTTTATAAACACATAGAAAAATGTCCCCATAAGTTTTAAATTCATGATATTCCAATAATCATTATAAAATTAGTTTCAAATCAATATAAAATCTAACAATTTAATTTTCATGGTCCAAAATTAAATTTGGTGAATACCGAGTAAAATCTAGTAAAATTTTCTTAATAAGTGTCCACTAAGTATTATTTTTTTTCATATATTTTATGAATTTACTTTCTATAATAATTCATAGAACTTCAAGAAAGTTGTTATCAAGAAAAAGATCTTTAAAGACCGTACACTCCATGGAATTAATATCATCCTTTTTATTAGTATTATTAATTATAGAATACCATCAAACGACTTCACCTTCAACAAGATAAATATAAATAATTAAATTTTGATCTTATATATGTCCCAAAACATCAAATTTATTCTCTAATGCATTTATCCATCCTCCATATTTCACTGGGCCTGAAGATCCACTGAAAGATGGAGGGTTATATTTTATGAAATGATCCACTATAGAGAAGTTATTATATAGATAATTTGGTAGTTCTCTTTCAAGTGTGATACCATTAATAGCCTATATCAACCAAGTTAACACTATCCCAAACTACTCTATTCAAATCATTCCAGGTTTTTGATTCTGAAGGTTATTATCCCCTTGACTCCTTACTACTTTATCTTTTCTATTTCCTCTATGAAAAAACATTCTAAAAAGACATGGATTAGATGAATAAAAATTAAAATATTAAAAATATACCACACACCAAAAGAAAAGATCCTCACAACGGTGGTTTAAAATACCACCATATGATTTTGGGACGGTTTCAGAAAACCGCCGCTAAATTAGGTGTCAGCATCCAACACATGGATGTTTCTTAAATTTAGAGGAATTTTAAGGAAATTTTCATATTAAACATATTTAGTGGTGGTTTTTTTTGGTTTTATCAGTGGTTTCATGTTAAAAAATGGCATATTTAGCGGCGGTTTAAACAGTCTATTTTTTTCCATTTTTTTACATTAAAACTGCCATTAAAACCACTATAACCGCAACTAAACAAAAACACACAGTTATTTAGTGTTGTTTTTAACCACTGACGATAAGATAATATCAAACTATAGTGGTAGTTTAAACCACCACTAAATATGGTTCATTTATTTATTGGTGGTTTAAACTGCTGCTAAATTTAGATTTACAAATAAAAAAATGCAGTAGATTCTGCATTCCCAGTAACAATACCCTGAAAAAAAAAACCATGTGGAGAGAAAATATTATAGAATAATCGAAACCAACTTACAATGTTTCATAAAAAAACCTTTTACAGAGAATATATAAAAGAATAATCTAAACCATAGCATCTCAACCATCTAACAATGTTTCATAGATCTAAATATAAGACTTTAAACTTTATAGAACCAATGTATGAGATGTAAGCCTTCAAAATACATAGAACTAACTTATAAGATGTATCCTTGAGCCATCCTAATATGGCTGATTTATCCCATTACTCAGGATGACATTTTAAAAATAATTGGGTTTGACAACAATAATGATTATTTTTAGTTTAGACTTTATGTTTAATACATATGAAGTTATTAAACATGAATTAGTATGATAATCATTCATGAGTCTATGGGAAAACCTATACTATAACACTTGTAAGAGAATGTTGTTTTTTCAATTCATATTGATGATTAATATAAGCATGTTATTCTAGTTTTGGAACCACATTCAGTAGTGGATGAATAATGTGCCATAGAAAGTTTTTAATTTCTATAAAATGTTGCCTAGAAAATTCCTAAGATGGAGAGAATGATGAGTATTATGGAAAATGTGTCCTTTCATGTAGAGGAGGAAAACTATATTGGACCAATTGAAAATTTCCAGAATGTCTTCTTGAAGTTGATGAGTTGGTATATTCAATATTTCATAACTCAAACATGACAATAAATTTAAAAACATATGTTGGATTTTAAACTAATTATGAATTATGGATTCATTCTTGAGATAAATAAGTGATCCCAGAGTTTTACCAGTTGGTAGTGTGTCTATTAATTATTTGAAACCCAATGGAAAGGTGATTGGTTGATTACCCAAACATTGATGAATGATGAGATTCATTGTTGGAATTTTTTGGTTATGCATGAAATAACTTGATATCATTTTTATCTAAGTCTATGTGATCAATACCTTAATTAAAAAACCAGCTATTAGTATTGGAATATATTAAACAAGTAAGTCTAGAGTGGATTGATTGATTCTTCGGTGATCAAATTTTGAAGGACAGTTGAGACTTCCATCTATGAATCTTGTTATATATGATGTGAAAATTTTGTGGTGTAACCCTTTAAAGATATCCCATATAAGTACAATGAGGGTTTTAGGGTACGCTGAGGTGGTTGAACAATTATTGGACCTAGTCACACATCATTGTGAGACGTGGCATGAAGGGTTGGTTGAATGCAAGTATAACATGTTATGATGGAGCATGCATCAAAAGATCTAAATCTTCCTATCAATATAATTTTTCAAAAATGTCAGGATGTTTTTATTTGTAGACTAGGAATGGGTAATGTTTAACAACTTAGTGTACTCCTATTCAAGATTCAGTCATTCCCAATATATTGACACCATCCTAAGTATGTTGGGAGAGTGTCTATATATAGAGATAAATAATTACAACCAATGAATTTTTTTTGGATGGAAGGAATCCATGGGAGGTTTACACAAGGATTGATTTATAGAAAGCATTAAGATACAGATTATATTTGTGAAATATTGTAGGGTAACACTCATGTGTGTGTTGAACTAGTCATTGGATGGCTGTTTTAGTTTTTGAGTTTCTTAACAACTAGAACTCGGTACTATTATATTCCACGGTGAATGTTAGGTACTAGTTCAAATATATACTTGGGGGAAGCATTAGTCTAGGAATTAGGATTGGGATACCTTTTGATTATCTAGGTGTGTTGGATCTGGAATGTACTAGATTTTTTTTGGAATTATGACATAAACGAGTAAGAGTTGGTAAGATCAAGAGATGTCACCAGAAGTTGGTAACAAGTAGTGGTGAACTTGCTCAAAGTGATATTAGCATACCTTGGATATAAGGTCTCAGAATATGGATTTAGAGATTTTGACTATTAAAGTTTAGTTTTCTTAAAAAATACTTAAAAAAAGCAGTTAAATGTGAGTTATTTCTAAAAGTAGTATGTTCTCAGTGAGGGACCACTTCAGGCACATGGTGGGTTGAGATAGGTTCATTTTAATGGATTTTGAGAGATTTTAAAGAAAAAAATTATGTGAACAGTATGATCTTGGTTGATTGGATTTCAACCATTTCAAACAAATTGAGGACCATGGGTAATATCCTCCTAAGTTACATATTAAATGTGATGGGAGAACCTTTAAGACATTGAGGTATTTCATAAATAGGAAATTATGATAGTGGGAGTACCGCAACTCAGAATTTACAATTAGAAATTGAAATTTATTGGTGATATATCTATACGCTACTTGACAATAGGATGATTACATAATCATTTCTCAGTGTATATGGTATTGTGTATGAACCATCTTAGTGATTTTGTTGTTGGGTAAAATAATTTTGTCATATATTATAAGTTCATGGGTCGTATGATCTATGTTTTATATAAAGGAACTTTGGGAGGCTGGAAATGAAATTTGGAATTTTGAGTTGGAATTACCAACCCATGTAGGTTGTTTCTTGTTCATAATGTCCCCTGGGGATTCGTGATGATGATAATTTCTAAGGTGGTAAGGTTGAAAGATCACATGATTTGGAAGGGTTAAAATTTTAAAATGAATTTAGGTTTTTTGTTTAGTGCATGGGGTAAATATAAAATTTAGATTCGTAATGAAATTATGGCACTTAGAAAAGATAAAAAATTTATTTATATATATTTTTTGAGGCTTGATAGGTGTCTTGGAAGTCTAAATGTGTTTTGAGAGCATCATATTTTGAAATTTCATTTTTGGGTGAGATAGATTTAAGCACACTATTGGAGCATTGTTTTTACTAAAAATGTCATACAACTATGAAACCGATATTGATTAAGAACATGGTTTGTAAATAACATGAAAAATGTCCTAGAAAATAATATAGGAATTAAGATTTTTTTCACATGGTTTGTCTAACCATGACCCCATGGTTGCACGACCATGCGAGAACTTTGCAGTTTATTGCAGAGGTGTGTGCATGAGCTCTGCATGCTTTTTTGTTAAACTATGTACCCAAACCATGTAGGGTTTGGGGATGAGATAATGCCAAATTCACAGTTAGCACACAACTTACATAATATTTTTAACATAATATGCGAGATCTGGATATTAAGTATTGGGAGATGCATGGTTTGTGCACGGTTTAAAAAACCATGAATCTAATATGTGCACCCCTTAAGGTGAAACTAAATTTTCTCCCTCTAGAATTTACGATTATTTTATCATTGTTAATAATATTTCATAGATATGAATCCACGAATTTAAACTATATATAACCAACGACTGAGTTGCAAGACTTCAAACTACATAGCATGAACATGTGATCTATTATAATTTAAACTACCTAGCCTAACATTGACCATCTTGGACCAGTATGAAAAAAACATGATATTCTATCCCTTTTCTGATAAGACTTTCTATTCTAATGACGGTCATTTACCACACTAATTTCGAAAACTATATATGGATGGATTCTAAGTTTCATGGGATACAAAGAGGTGAAAAATTGAAAATCTTAGTCCCATATGAAACAATGAACAACCTCAGCACCTTCCCATTAATAATGGGGTTAAATCTTTCTTATATATAGGTTCACTCAATGTTCATAGTAACATATTTTTATAGCTCCCAATTTGGATCTCCATCATCCTCCAAGTATTATTCTCCCCTATAGTGATGGTGTGTGGAAAAAATAGGCTTGCCTACAATCTAGGGCACACACCTCAAAGTATCTCTTATGAGAAGTGATCATTACCATGTTTCAAATGTGGTTAATAGTTGACCCAAAATTTGTTGGCCCCATCCTTCAATGACACAACTATGGGGCTTGTGTCTCCAAAACGAATAAAATGAATCAAATAAACAACATAATAGTTAGTCTAAAATACTAATATACAAATCCTAACATAACTCAAATGAAACTTTTAAATATCTACATATTCCATATAGAACGTAGATTACTTCATACTCCCCCAACGTCATACTTCACCAATTCTTGACTCCCTACCTTAATAAATAATCAAGCCATATTAAATTCAAATGCCTTTATCAAACAAGGGGAATCATGAAAATGTTAGGTCACGAAAATTTTAGGTGACTACTCTATGCCACACATGATACATGATACATGATACATGATACATGATACATGATACATGATACATGATAGATGATAGATGATAGATGATACATGATACATGATACATGATACATGATACATGATACATGATACATGATACATGATACATGATACATGATACATGATACATGATACATGATACATGATACATGATACATGATACATGATACATGATACATGATACATGATACATGATACATGATACATGATACATGATACATGATACATGATACATGATACATGATACATGATACATGATACATGATACATGATACATGATACATGATACATGATACATGATACATGATACATGATACATGATACATGATACATGATACATGATACATGATACATGACACAAGATACATGACACAAGATACATGATACATGATACATGATACATGATACATGATACATGATACATAATACATGATACATGATACACGATACATGCTACATGCTACATAGTGCATAGTTCATGATACATTATACATGATATATGATACATGATACATTATACATGATAGATGATAGATGATACATGATACATGATTCCTGACACATGATACATTATAATTGATACCAGAAAGAACCCTTGGTTTGCATATTTGTCCAACATATCAACAAGACCACTAATCACTGTCCAATGATGAAAACTTCTTATCACCTTCTCCACCTCCATCTCTACTTCCTGCTATCAGAACCTATAAGACAATTATATTGAAAACTAAATAATTTTAAATATTTATATTTAAACCTAAAACCAATAAATTAGTGTGAACTAAATGATTTTGAAGTTGTGTGATTTACCTTCTCACCACCCGTCATCGATGCAATATCACCAGGGAAAATCCATTCATCTTTTGATATAAATTGACAAATGCTTTCTGCAAAGAGGATATCTGAGCCCCCTGTTCCTGAATTTTATTTTTCATAGAAACATAATCTCTATATGAATCTCGACTAAAACCATGAGTAGATGCATATTTAATCCATGATGTAATTCTAAAGAACTCAGATGGTAAGTGTCCCAAACCCATCTCGCGCACTCGACCAAGATGCTCCTTCCCATGCACTTTACCAACTGGGTCATCATGGGAGATTGAGTAAGACTGCACAAGATTGACATTCCATAGTTCATTAATTTTTACCTACAACTCAAATATAATTCATATTAGAAGCAATATATATTGAAATAGTGACAAATAATAATGATTTATTATAATGGAAAATGAATTCATATCCCAACCTCTTTAGAAGGCTCATTAACAAAAATCCCATCCGATTTTTTTATGAACATCCAACCACACTTTTTTTCGGGATGCTTTGTGCCCTAAACTCTATGTTTCATTAAACAAAGATAAATAAAAAATTTAATATATTAAACAAATAATATTTTCTTATAAATATTTAAACTAATGAAAATATTACCCGATTTGATTAGCTTCTAGAAAAACTCTTTGACTCCACAGTGTGAGGTAGGAAATGTCATATCCCTTTAATATAAATTTATAAATATAAAATGAGATTAATATAATAATATATATTTTTATACCATGTGCTTATCATCACGATGTATATCAAAAAAAACTTTCCATTGCTCTCTAGGTACCCGAATTGGGTTCCTTTTAATACATCTGTTGGGAACTCAATGAATAATAGTTAAAATCTTCCCATAATCTCTATTTAAAGTCTTTAAATTTCTTACTTAGATTTTTTAATTTCCACTTTAGTTCAAGCACCTTAACAACCGTAAAGTGTAAAAACATTTTTTCACAAAAATACATTTTGAAAATATTTGAATTTAATAACATAATGATTGTAAATTACACCATAATGTACTAAATTTACATTTATTTTTGAATCAAAAGCTTAATTTTTTCCAAGATGAACGCATATGCTTCCAATCATCATATATAATTAAAAGGGAAACTGCCTCTGTGACTAGATGACCTAGAATATGGCCAAGTAATCATACGATGTCATTTTTAGGGACCCAATAGAAATAAAATATAACAATTATCTTTAATCCATTAAAATTTCATACTTATGAACTTTTCATATTTTTCACTTTAGTTTCATTATTTCCATATTTTATGAATTAAAAAGTATTTTTAAAAAAGTATAATAAATTTATCCATATTAAAATTTTTACCTACAACACTAACCCTCCGGTATCCCAGTGAAGAACTAGGAGTGGTACCCTAGTCCCTCACTACTGAGGCTGCTGAATGGGAAGGAGTCAATTGAGCTGCTGATGGGACGCTCAAGGAGGGTGTGAGAGATGGTGTAGGGGGGAAAACAGATGGTGTCTCAGATTCTATAGGGAGGGATATGGATGGATCATCATATGTCAATGTGGTTGATAGAACAATATAACGCTTCCTCATTGGCATTCCTGTTATTTAATCAAATAAAATTAAATTCAGAACATATATTTCAAAAAATTTATGCAGAAAAAATAGAAATTATAATAGATGCATAATACTAATAAAGAAAAATATACATAACAATGATAAAAAAAATCATTTTAAATAAGGTTTTCAATTTCATTCTTACTACAACTGGTTGTATATAATTCTCTTGAGGATGTCATTCAAATATTTTTTGAAATTATATTATATAAAAAAATGACATAAAATGTTTTCTAGGTCTAAAATGAAGTATCAAAGAAGGTTGTGTTCAACATGTTTATATATAGTTGAAAACGACTAAAAAAAGACACAACACCCATGGTAAATGATGAAATGGTTGATAGGTGGAGAATCATATAAAAATGGTCCAATCTAAAAAGACCCTTCCCATGGTGTGAAGAACTTTTAAGTCCTAAAAGTCAGATGGGATATATAGTATATACATAGTGGTGTGATTGCTTAAGCTTTGGTGGGGGATTTGAGAGTTTCTCGGTGGCTATTTCACAAGGGAAGTGATATCTATAATTTATTAAAGGACACCAAAGTTGTTTTGGATTATGAAATGAGTTGTTTTGGAAATGGTATGAACTATAGTAAGTTACATGAAGGGATTATAAGGGGTTATCCTTGAGAAATATACTAATTAGTATAGGGCCATAGGAATTATATAGGATAAGATATAGAAATAGACTTAGAATCTTGAAACTCATTGAGATATAATATTTAGATATGGGAATGGGTTTAATGGCCTATGATAAGTCATTATCCTTGGGGTGTCTATATTTTTGAATCATAGAAGAGAATAGTCACTCACTTTGGGTGTGTTTAGTGTGACTAGGTGATTGTAATTGTGGGAATAGTCTCTCTTCAGTGTGTGGAACCTGAGGGAGCGAGGAGAAATCATGATATAAGTAAGAAATCCTACTAAAAGGTTATGTGATACATATATAGTGTTGAAATATGTATTCCTTTGAGTTATTGAGTGGATTTTGGTTAGTTCATATATAGACTTGGTTCTTCAAAAATACATCATTATTCACTTGATTCTCCATTTTAATGACTTTTTTTTTGTACTGAAATTTTTTATTTGTACTCATCATATGTCGATCATCATACCATCAATAAGTATTTACCTTATTAATACAAACTTTTTGCAAATTATCTTTAATTCTATAATTTTTAGGATGTTATAGTCTTTTATCCCTGAAAAATGAGGAAAGATATTCTATTTAACATTTTTTATGTTGATATGAGATTGTATCATTTCATTATGATTGAATAATAGTATATTACCTGAGTATTTCCTGATTTTTGAAGGGTGAAAATGGTGCAATAAATTTTCTTTTCCAACTAAAACTCACTAAGTGAGAAACATTCCATATTCTTATCATGTTTTTTGGAACCAAAATTTCAATGATGTAATTTTTTTCTATTATCTATGTGTGAAATCTTTTTATTTTTTGAGTGAATAAATCCTCAAAAAACATTCAATTTTAGTAGTTTTTACCTTAGTTATATTGTTTAATCTATTTGGGTTTTATAATATAGAGACTTTACAAATCATTTTGTTATTATATGATCATATTTATAATGTAATGGAATTTTTTTCATAAAAATGACAATGAACAATGTATAAAATGATTATAACATTCCTGTACTCTAGAATAATATGTGTCATATCCTGTGAATGATCAAGAATCTAATTTTTTTACCAACCTATTTTTTAGTAAGTGTATATAAATTAAAATATGTGTATAAACAATGTTTTACAATTTGTAATATTTGTATGAAATAAAATTTATGTATAACCAATGATTCCTAATATTCAATCTACATCTGATAAACTATTATGTTTATTTTTAATCAGTGTATAAACAATTTATTTTTTTATTTTTTTAACCTTCAATCTCTTTATAATCTCAGTTGATGATTTAATAATCTATCACAACACATGAGTTCATATCTAATATAAACCATACAATTTGTCCAAAATTGGATTGAAAATAGAAGCTTTTATACTATCCAGTGTAGCATAAATATTGACCATTTTTATAGCCTAGAGTTACAATGAATTAAAATATCCATAGGTGAGAAATAAATCTAATCATATAATAAAACCACATTTAAAATAATTCTCACCAAACATATAATTGCCTAAAAATAAATTGATCTAATTTCATTATTCGTAGTGAAATAATAATTTATATCCCTATCATGGATCAAAAACCATGAAAATAATTACTAACCATGTGGGAATCACTATGTAGAACATCCCGTGTGAGGGTTATTCACATGGTTTCCAATAATAAATGCACAGTTTTTCATAAAGTTGTGTGCTTCCAATGAAAACATATCATGTGTTTATAAAATTGTTCAGTGTGTTACCTTTACTTACCACTCGACCTTTTAGGGGCGACGAAGTGGGGGTCGTGATAGGAGGTGAGGGGCAGAGAGTCGAGGTGATGCACATCAATGTGTTGAGGGGTGAGACACGACAAAGCGAGGCACGACGAGGGACGATGATGGGCAGTGACCGACAACGATGAGGCTAGGGATTCGGGGAGTCGGTGGGGGGGGGGGGGGGGGGGTGGGTTAGGGATTTTATGGGGGGTGGTCGGGGGTGTTGCGGTTGGGGGAAAGTGTGGTAGGTGTTATATTTTTTCACCATTTAGTGGCGAATTATTAAAAACCGCCATGAAATTATTTAAAAAATATGAATGATGATTTAGTAAACCGCCGCTAAACTCTGAGTTTGTTATAGTGACATTATAATATAACAATTAATTAAAATCTCATTAATGTATATTTTAACATCACAATAACCTCTAAATATATTTAAACCTTTCTTTGACATCAATAATATTAACCCATTACTTTAATAACCCATAAATAATAGTTTAATAGTAAGGATTTCACATTATTACATTCACATGAACTTTTAGTTTTATAGTTTTTGATAATTAGAAATAATATTACATGAAAAAATAGAAACTTGCACACAATGTACATTTTTACAAAAAAACATGGCTTTAAATTTACACCCATGTTTCATTCGATACACCTTTTCATCTTTTCAGATGAGTCCAAAGTCGAAAGTTTGATATTTCTAAAGTTCTTACACATCCTTATATCCCATTAAAAATATTTTAAAATGTGGTAATAACACAACAATCTTATAAAGTAATATTAAAATATAAGAAACATGTTATTTTGCTGAAAAACATGAAAACCCATGAAAATGTTAACCTTTTTACACAATAATACTATAATCATGTAAATAATGAATGTACATATGAAAAAAGCAACATTTTCTAAAATAAAAACTTTGAAACCCATTATAAATCATATTAAAACATGGAAGGAGTATTGAGTCATGAAATAACTAATGAGAAATTTCTTTTTAAAAAACAATCCTTTCACCTTTAAATGTCCATATAATTTTATTACCTTATGAAATCCAAAGATTTACATAAAACACTTAGCATGGATGAAATAGATAAGTTGGAGCATCATATTTATAACATTTTCTCATTCATGGTTAACCTATTTTAGAATAAGTGAATCCCTATTAATTCCATAAGTGTAACTGACTCGATTTCTCCTTCATTTTCACCTTTGAAGAAAAAATCCTTACCCAATGCATTGAAGGGCTATGTGAGGCTCGCCCATTTTCATGAGATATATCAAGTTCACCCATCATAATTTATAATTATCAAGTACCATATCATGAATTTTTTTTTGTAATCATTCAATTTTTAATAATAAAACTAATGATAAAATCATTTGAATCCATAATCAAAAGCACTTTCCATTTTCTTATAAAATTAAAGAGAAATATACCTTCCTTTTATTACTCAAGAAAATGAAAAATTATATGAAGAGTGGGAATAGAATGTAATTTATTTTTTGTATAATTTTAGGGGAATATTGATAATTAATATTTTATATTATCATTGGAAGAAGAGGTTAACTTTTATATGATAAAAAACATTCTTTTTGTACTTTTGTAAAAAGTAAAAATCAACCGATTTGAAAAATGTTAAAAATATTCTTTTTTTATTCCTTTGTAAATAAAGTAAAAAATATTCAGAAATTAAAATTATAAACCTTTTAATAATAAATAATAATATTATTTAAACATTAAAAAAACATGGATATGGAGGAAAAATCATTTAAAGGTTTAATTTTCAATGAGGTTTTAAAGAGAAACCCCTTATATTAATTCGATCTAGCTTCATATGTTATATAACTAATAAATAATAAAATTATATTAATTATTTAATTTCTTAATAAAAGTTAACATGTTAATTACATTATAATTAATCCTTTTATTTCATTTATTACCATATTTTACTTAGAAATTAAAATGGTTAATTTCATGTTAAATGTTTTGGTGTCGTTCGGTTTATAACTTTGTGGTGACCATGGTCACAGGGGTCATGGTTTCATTATCTCCAAAATATTAAATTTTTTTATAATTATTATATTTATAAATTAAATACACTTTTAAAACCAACTATATAATATGGTTATGAGAAATGAATCACATAATTTCATCTAGATGGAAGTCTATACATACGCCTGGATAACGTTTTCATTTTTCTATTATGTGGAAGAGAAATAAACTAGATAAAAATATAATTTTATATAATTATAAATATTTTATAAATTACATATTTATCTATTAGTTCCATTATAATGATAATACATAGGATTTGGTAGTGAAAAATGAACCCGATTGCTTCGTGGAGGTGGTAATCTACACACATGCACAAGTGACATTATCATTTTCCAATGGATGGAAGTGTAAGAATGTAGATGATATATTATATTTCCAGAATAATAATTGTTTCATTAATATAATATAAATATAATTATCAAATTAATCATAATAACAATCCATGTGAGGTAGTGATGGAAAAACAATACACATATCTTTGTAGAGGTGGTAGTCCATAAATATGCACCGACGATGTTTTTGTTTAACGTAGGATGGAAAAGGAGATGAAAAGGGTTATAACATAAAAATAATAAAATTTATTTATATTTTAGAAAATTTTATTATTATACAATAATGGATATTATTAGTTTGAAGGAGGTAAATAACAAAAAATGTGAAAGAACTCATTTAAGGGTTATACCTCTTCTTTGGAAAATCTTTTCTCGATTACAACTTAAGACACAATTGGTTAGTATTTTGGTGTGAAAAAAAACTTTAGGATGTGTTTAAGGGATTTATGAATATATTTTAGTAGGACGTGGCTAAGTTTGAGTGTTAAAATATTTTTAATCAGTGAGGAGGAGAGGTTCCTTCTTATAAGTGATGAGAGTGTCACACTTATAAATATCCTTAAATTGTAAATATTATAGATGTCCAAATCATGGTAAAGTGGAACAAAATAAATAAAATATATAATATAAGGAGATAATGTTTTAAATTCACTCATTCAATTTAAATTATTATATGATTTGGTGAACTTATCACTTAATTTTTTACCTTAATTAACCTAGTTTTCCCTTTACTATGGTAACTAATGTTTACCATGATAACTATTTTTATGTCCAAAAATGAAATTGAAATCATTACTAAATTTAAACATATGGATTAAAAAAATTAAATTAATTTTCAATATTAAATTTGTATAAGAGAAAAAATTAACTTTAATGTTAGAAAACAAAATGTAATGAGAAATAATTTTTATAGAAAAATGAATTTTAAAACCAAAAATAAATTTATTAAAAAATAATTTATAATTAATTTTAATATTAAATTGGTTGGATAATTTTTAGTCAAAGGTTACTAATTTTAATTTAAAACCAATACAAAAGATAATAATATTTTTTAAATTCTTGAAAATAAATTACAGTTTTTATAAAAATCATACTTTTCAATATTCATCAAAGAATCAATATTTTTAGAAAAAAATAAAAAATTCAACCTAATAAAAATAAGTTATTATTAATCCAAAAATTAATTCATTTTCATAAAATTCAATTTAAAAAATATTAATTTTAAATTAAATCATATAATACGTGGGGAAAAAATTTTGTTAAAGAAAACTATTCCTTTTTTCAATTGAAAAAGAATATAAAATTATTTGTAAAAATATGATAAATATGAATCCATAAAATGATTAAATATGAACAATTATATTTATTAATTTCTTGGATTACCTAGATAGTCGTATATTTTACCCTTGTACCTATCCCATTTGGTTTCTCATTGGGTTAATCATTTCATTTTCCATCACACTCGTTATTAACTGAATTCCTCCTGGTTCAAACCACTAACTAAAAAGAAAAAGGTTAGTGTGAGAATTAAATAATAATTTTAATAGTAAAAAATAATATGGTAGAAAATAAATCATATTAGGTCCTTAATTATGACACCTTCATTTCAGCTACTAATATATTAAGTTCAACTTATGACACTTTTCCTTCATCCTAAAACACTATGGTTCTATATAGGTTTATTTATGTGTTATATCCTCATTTTTCAAAACATAATCCCATGAATTAACAAACTAATATGACCCTACTATAACATGCATACATATTACATCATTCTACCTAAATATTCATTACATATCATAATAAATAACACCTCACAACATATAAATTTAGTTGATTTTGAGATTAGATGGTTAGCCAACTTATTTTACAATCATTCTCCAACATCACCCATAAATAATATTCACAAATGATATAATTCTATAAATATTACACATAATACACTTCTTCATTAATTGGGTAACGAAAACATAAGAAATAGTGTTCTTAGATTCTTAGCAAGTGGTTAAGAAAAGAGATATCAACCGAATATTGTAAGTGAGCATAAGATGAACCTGTTGGAATGAGACCATAATTAAGGTAAATGAAAATAATCTAAACAAATCATAGAAAATAAAATTGATTATAAATTAAGAATCATGGTATAAAAATTATAAAATAACTTGTGAAATGAGGGATATTAATGTGGAATCATAATAAAATAATCATAATCTCTAGGAATGTGGCATAAATAGAAATTTATAACAAACATAAAAATAGAAAGTCAATTATTATATCAAGGTTCACTATAAAGTACATCATCAGATAGTGGATAGAACCCCGTAATAGAGTTTATTGAGTTCAATCTACATTCCCATAAATATCATCAATTGGACCCACTCCTCAGTCTCAGATATATTATTTCATTAGATATAAAGATTTACCTAATTCATTAGATGAATATACAATTCCTGGAAAATATATCATATAATGAAAAAAACATATGTGTTCCACATGAACATTAAAACCTTCATAATCTCCACATTGGTTTACCAAACCATTATAAATAAATGGGTTTCATGAAAATTTTCACAAGACTTGTAGCACCCTTAGTTTCTGGTATATGACCCATTATTTATGTAATTTGAGCTTATAAAATACTATTGTTAAATTTGGAGAGTTTTCGAGGAGGTTTAGACCAATTTTTGAGGTGTTTTTAGAGGTGAATAATTTGTTCATGGTCAGTAGAAACTATGAACCACCTCTAGGAAAAAGTGGAAAATATTTTGGGAATAACTGATCCAGAACATAGTTGGCACCCATTTTGGCCAAAATGTGTGAGTTCCCATTTAAAGACATGAAAATTGAAAGAGAGGAAAAAACAAGTTTGGATCATGGTTTGTCAAAACATGTTACCAACCACATGGGGTGTGGGTTTAAGAGAGTATCATCACATAGTGGGTGGATGTTTTAACAAATCATACTTCCCAAACCATGTGACTATTTGTATTGTCTAGTAACACATGCAGAGTTTGATAAACCGTATCATATAACCATGTGATGTAAATTTGAAACCCCAAAAATAGTGGATGTAATTTTAATTAACAATAATAGGAATATTTATTTTCCTAATTTTCCAAGATTTTGAAATCTACACTATCCCATTGCTTCAGAGACCTTTCCATTTGATCTGGGAGTGAAGTTTGTATGAATTGAAGTGAATAAGAGATTTAGAATCATTATTAAGTTTCCATTTTTACTTATTATTCTTATATCCATCTTATTATCTCTCTCATAACCATATATATAGTCTAATATGTATAAATCTATTTTTTTATATTGTGAATCTTGATAATATCTTAACAGATCAAGTGAAAGGAAGATTTGGTGTAATCAGATCTAGAATATCTAGGTGTCATTATCCAATTTCACCATTCATTGAGAGGTAAGTGACTTGTCTCTCATCTACACCTGACTTATAACTTAAATTATTAGTTTTTATTAAATATTCTTCATGAAATTATTGTGAATGATATTTTTGATTTGTGATGGAAATCCCATTTTTGTTATTGCTTGGAATTTTGAGGAATTGAATGGATTTCAGGAAAACCCTATTATTAATTTTTTTTAAAATTTTAGTTTTAAAACTATGGAATTATTTGATGAAAAAAAGTGGTTTAATTAAATTGTTTCTACAAATAATTGGTTTTATGTGAAATGGTATGGAATGGGTTTTGACATACATGGTTGGCGTGAGTTTATGATTTCAACATGAATATAAATAAGGGGTATGTACCATTGGGGAATGAGGATGTGACCTTGCATATTGGATGTTTTCTATTGGGTAATAAGAATATTGTACACCTAGTAACAACTTTTTAGATGGATGAGAGAACACTCATGAGTATGGAACTATCACTTTGCATGCATGCATGTCTGGGTGTGTATTTGGAGACATGGGAATGAGTATTCAGAACAATATGAAATGTTTTTAGAACTTGATAAATATTTAACATCGGTAATTGGTTATGGGTTTGATGTAAATTGTTTAAAATGATTTCAAAATGTTTTATATAAATTCTACTTACAAGTGCTGTCCTAGTGGCATGAGCTGTGAAGTCATTAGGGAAATCCTATTGAGTTTGTACTCACCCCCCTACATGGTAACGTTGGTTCGTTTTTAGATATTATTTATAGGGATATAGGTAAAGGTAAGGTATCATATTTCTCTAGTGATGTGTCTTGATTCTATGATTATAGGAGGAGTTAGAGCTTAGATCTTGGTCATAATTGCTTGGGATAATTTCATTTGTGCATATTTGGGTAATTGAGTCTCTTTGTTTTTTCTAATTATTGTATTTTGTTTCTATTTGTACTATAATATTGTTTTTTTACCATTGGGTATTCCTTTGGTTGTATTGTTGTCCATGAATCATAAAGAGGATTTTATGTTTATTGTTTACATTTGTAAATGTTTTATTTGTAGGGAAAATCATCACCCAATTTTCTTTGAAGCCCTTGTAATTTATTTCCATAATTTGGTATATAGGGGATGTCACCTAAGTCCATTAACACCTTGTCCTCTTCTCAATGCAATGAGGAGGGGTAGGATGTTACAAATGGTATCATATGATCTTCTTCCTTAAGTTGGAAGTGTTATTATCTTGGTTTAGACCTTGAGTTGGAAATTATATCATTCATATTTAGTCCTGGAGTTGGGTTGGTACCAAGGAGATAATAATTTAAAACATAAAATGTAGAGTATAAAAAGATGTAGTTAACCTTTTTATTCTGAAATATAAGATACCATGGTAATTTTGGGACAAAAGTATTTGGAGACACTTCTAGGTTTATTTTCACCTCATCATTATGGTTTTATCTAATGAGAGTTTCATAACATGAATTATAAGTAAGAATTCCCCCTATTAATGCATTATTCATTCCAGGTTAAATGATTTATGAAATTGTGTAATTATTTTGAATTTTTAAAATAGTTAAAATGGTATGAGTTTAAAGAGAATAATTATACTATTTTGAAAAAATGATTACAAATGTTAACAATGGTTGGATTTTGGAAATGAATGATTGTGATATGCGTTGATATGGTAAATTGGATTTAATAAGACTTTATTTTCTACTGAGTGTGAAAAAATGACGTTTTTTACAATGTATAGGAAATGAAAATATGTAGACATCGTTGGAACCATCCAGAAGTTTCTACTAAAAATATTGTTGGACCTTAGCCACCGGTGAATCAAAAACTAGTCTTAAGTGTTTTTTATGATTTATGGGTCATGGATAGGTGTAATTGGAATGATGAGCCTTGTCAAGTAGACCATTCTATTCGTTTCCAAAATCATAACTCACCCAGCTTTCAGGGGGATTCCAAACAAAAAAGTAGAATTCTGGTAGAATATGATAAATCAAATCATCAATTTTCTTGGTACATAAGAATAAATTAAAGTAAATTTGGAAACATAAATACTGGAAAATTTGCCACACCAATGTTGGGATTTTGTAGTTTAGGTCAAAACTGGCCAATGAATTATATAGGAAGTTTTTTAAGAATTGTTTAATAAAACATTTTATCCTCACAAATTTCATATTTATAGAATAATATAAATCTTTGGTTTGAAGAAAGATAATACCTTAGTAACAGAGTATACAACTAAATTTATGAATTTAGTCTAGTTTTCCCTAGAAGTTGTTCTAAGTACAACCTTAAAGGAATTTTTTTTGAGTCATGGTAGAGGCTAGAAATTTAATAATTTTTTTATTTATATTGTGGACTATACAAAAATGGTTAATATAGAAACAATGGAAGAAAGGGATATCATGGGAAATACAGTTAGAGGGACCATGTTTATTTATATAGGAACATGTGGGATCTCTAATTCTAGGAATAAGAGAAAGAGGGACACCTACTTACAGAGTGGTGGGACACCTCATAATCAAACCATGGGATCAGTAAAAATTCATCCTCTACTAAAAAGTAATCTAGGATATTTTCAATCTAGTTCTTTCAAGCATATGGATTGAGATTATATGACAACAAATAGATCTTGTCACAGTTATAATAAAATGGGTTACCTTTAGTTTTATTATCAATGTGATCCAAGGTCCGGTGTTAGAAACACATATCACGTTTCTTAGACATTGAATACTTTGACCAGATGAGCTCTTCAGAATTACTCTCTTCATCAAAAACTGAGTGATCCAAGGTGATTCTAACAGCACCATGGATCCTCAACTCATTAAATCTCAATAGAGTAATAAATAGAAAATCACAGTGAGTAAGAAATTGTATGAGGCTAAGTAAATGATTGTGGATGATCAATCACGTCCTTCGACAATGAGAGGTATGATCATTTTAAATTATAACCTTATGAAATCTTTTTTTGATATGGGTGCTTCCCACTAGATTACTACTTTTCATTTTTTTAATCATATAGGTTTTTATTTGAAGATAATTCCTTATGTTTTTTATCTTTAAACTCCTCTTTGAAAAAGGGAGTTTCAATCATTTCAATGTAAATTCTACCCTTGTAATATCGATGGGGATGAATTGAATTAGGATTTATATATTCCTGAGATAGATGTCTACAACCAGATTTTGGGTCTGGATTGGTTGATATTGTTCAAGGCCCACAACAACTATTATGATTGAAAGTTTAGTTTCACATCGCTTGAGAGAATTGAGCATCTCTTTAGAGGGTATTGAAATGTAAAGGTATGTAGAGACAAAATTTTAACACCAGTGGTTGGAACCATATCTTATCATTTGGTAGAACTTATTTTGGCATCGATGGATGATATCAATAATAGATATTTACCAACAATAGATGATCAATTTCTTAATGTTTTTCCTAAAATTTTCTTAGGTTTTCCACCCAAAAGGTAAGTTCATTTTATGATTGATATAATACTGGGGACCAATCCCATTTCACTTACATCAAATAGGATAACACTATTGGAATTGATGGATTTGAAGTTTAGTTATAAGAGTTAGAATATAGAGTGTTCATTTTATTAATCACGTCCCTTTGGGTAGAAATGGTTATTTTTTTCAAAGAATATTAATGGAACTATTATGAATTATATAGATAATCATAAGCACAACATATTTATAATAAATAATTGGCATCCTATTCCTATAATCTATGACCTATTTGATCAATTAATGGGTGACTAATATTTCTCTAAAATTTTTATGTTTAAGATATCACCAACTACAAGTTTGGAAGGAGGATATTCTAAAGGTATCTTTTAGAAGTAGATATAGAAATTATGAATTTATAGTTATAAATTTTGGTCTTACAAATGCAACAATTATTTTTATGGAATTGATTAATCGAATATTTCAAAGGTATCTATAATAATTTGTGGTGGTGTTTGTTTGTGATATTCTGGAGTATTCTATGAAAAAGATAGAGCATTGAGAAACACTTAGATATAGTGTTGATTATATTGTGAGAGCATCACCTTAATGCTAAATTATCTAGGTTTTATTTTGAAATGTAAAAAGTATGTTTTGGAAATTTTAGTTTAGAAAGAGGAGTTTTTGTGGATAGTAAAAAGATAGAATGTATTATATCTTGTAAACCACCAAACAATGTCTTTGAGTTATTCATTTTTATTTTCTTAATAATACACTATAGAAGTTTTTCACATGAATTTTCATGTTTGCCTCATCGATAATAGATTTGATGAGGAAAGGAATTCCATTCCAATATAATAATTAATTCCATAAATCCTCTCAATAACATAAGGTTTGAACAACATCAATACTTATCCTCACATTTACTGAGTCTATACAGGTCTATGTAGTCTATTGTGATGTATCTGGATCTGTTTTGGGCTGTGTTCTCATGGAGGGAAGCAATGTTGACGCATATGGTTCATGATAGTTACAGATTCCTGAGAAGAACTACCCAACACATGATTTGAAGTTGGATGTTATAGATAATTCCTTAAAGACTTGGAATTACTATCTTTTTGGTGAGAAATTTATTGTGTATATAGATCATATAATCTTAAAGTATATTTTTTCTCAAACGTATTTAAATCTAAGGTAATGAATATGGTTGGAATAACTTCAAATGTATAAATTCAACTTGTTGTATACATCGGGGAAATTAAATTATATATAAGATTCCTTAAGTAGGAACTCATATACTCAGTTGGATAAATTATTTTTAGATCAATGGAAACTTATATCAGTCATAGTTGTTAAGAATCTGAATTATATAGAACAATGTAATGTTACAGTTTTCTTTTTAGTTTTTGTTATTCTTGATTTGGTTGAGTAAGTTATAAATTCTCAAAAATATGATCCAAAATGATTTACAATGATGTAAAAATTTAATAGTGGGAAGACCATTGAGAGATGTAAGCTAGAATGGAGTTCAATGTCATAGTTTATAGATAATACGATTATACCTTTGTCTTATCAAGAAATACTTATTAGTGTCTACCACCATTTGAGATGAGATGTTAATCCTGGGATTCAGAAAATTTATAAAGTGCTGAAATCATAGTTTTGGTGGATTGGAATCAATAGAGTTGTAGTAGAGTATAATTTTATATGCCTCACCTATCATCATGTCATGATAGATCATGAATGACTAAGTGATATGTTACACTATTTAGCGATTCTTGAGTGGAAATGATAGTAGTTATCCTTGTATTTCATAACAAGTATGGATGGTTAAGAAATACGATCCCATATGGGTGATTTTGTATTGTCTCAAAAATTTCGATCAATTCATTCATATTCATGAAACTAATTTGGTGGAATAATTGATAAAACTCAACATTTAGGAAATTATAAAGATTCATGACGTTTCAGTATCTATTGTATCTAAATGAGACCCCAGATTTACATCAATTTTTTTAAATCTTTAGAGAAATTCCTGTGAACTTATTTAACAATGATCACATCTTATCATCTTCAAAAAGAAGTATAATTAAAAAGGATGATCCAAAAATTGGAGGAAATTATTTGGGTTTTTGTAATGTATTTTAGAGGCTCATGGGAAGATAATACAACATTAGTGGAGTTCTCATACAATAAAATCCATTGGGCCTCAATATATATGGAAACTTTTGTAGCATTATAAAGATTTACAGGATGTTATACACTTTTTTGGGTTGAAATTGGTGAGAATTCACTGTTTGGTCCTAGCCTTGAGAAAAAATAATGGAAACTATTTTGATGAACCAAAATACAAGGGAGATGACTTAGAGTCACCCGAAATCATGTGTGGATCCACATCAGTAACCATTATCATTTTAGGTAGCTAATAATTTTTCTTATGAATCTATAGATGGTTGGGAATCATTATTTTTTTATGTATGTAATGTTTTAACCATGATAAATTTTCCCTTTTGAGATACTCGAAAACATTGGTTATGTCACATATCTGTTATCCTTACCACTAAAATTCAGTTTAGTTCATAACACATTTCATGTATCTTAATTGAAAAAGTACTAGCCTAATCCTAACAGTGTTATTTTATGGGGCCATATCAATCTCTAACTAGATGATACCTTGATTTATACTCTAGTACACATTGTGGATAGTTAAGATAATATATTTCATGGTAAAAATAATTTTAGTGAAGGTTGTATGGAAATAACGTTGAATTTAGGAAGAAATGTGAGTGCATGAAAATGAAATGTTTGATAAATGGACCAAACTCATTGTCGAAAACACCGGGTTTATACTTTTTGGGGTTACAAAGACTAATTTTGGGGAGCATGTAGTACCACCAATTTCAGGTACATGACCCTTAATTTTATAACTTTGATCTTATAAAAGACTTGGGTTAAGTCTAGCGAGTTTTCTAGAGGTTTAGACATATTTTCCAATTTTTTATGTAGGTGATTTTTTTTTAAAATCATTCATCAACACCTAAAAACTATGCGACATGTTTTGGGAGTAAATATTCAGGTTCACAGTTGGTACATGGTTTCCCTAGACTATGTGAGTGCCTAAGAAAAACCATAAAAATTTAAACTAAGGGAAATACAAGGTTGGTGTATGATTTGTTTAACTATACCAGCCAACCATGCATAGTGAGGGATAATGAAAGTAGCACTGCATAGTTTTACTCTTAGTTTGACTAACCATGTAGCCCAAACCAAGGGACTACATGGCCTGTCCCTTAACATGTTCATGATTGACTCACATTTTGACAAGAAATGTTACCTATCCATGTGATGTATAGTTGGCACCCTAAAACATTGTATCTAATATAAATTAAGCCCCATAAAACTCTTTAGTTTTCTAATTCTCTAGGATCTCGTATTCCTCTCCAACCCAAGGATTTAGAAACATTTCCCTTTAAACCAAGAGAGATGTTTGGATGAATCAAAGTGTGCTTTAGATTCAGAATCATTGGTAAGTTCTCATTATTCTTTATTCTCATTAGACCCATAGTATTCTCTCTCTTATAAATATATATATATATATCTTTTATTTTATAGAAAGATATTTTTTGTGTAATGTGAATCCAGATAATATCTTGTTTAATCTAGTGAAATAATGGTATGGTGTTATTGGATATATAAGATCTATGTGTTTTTCTATGGTTTCCACTATCTGTTGAGAGGTAGGTGGATTCTATCTCATATCTACAGGACTTCGAAATTTAAGGCCTAGATTTGATTAATTTTTTTAGCTTGAAATTATTTTGAAACCCCTATATAATTTTTGATGGAAATATCATTTTGGTTATACCTAGAAATTTTAGGAATTGAATTGATTTTGAGAAACCCTCTTTTCAACAATTTTAAAATGTTATTTTAAAAAATATGGAATTTTTTTGTTTCATAAAAGGTGTTTGATGAATTTTTTTCCAGAAAGGATTGTTCTTATGTGAAATATTATGGGAATATTGTTAGCATACATGGTTGGTTTGATTTTATGATTTCGACATTTCCCTTAATAAGGGGCGTGTACCATTGGCGTACAAGGACATGACCCAGGATATAGGGTTTGTGCCATTAGGGAACAAAGAGATTGACCATCTTGGGAGGACTTTGTTGATTGATGAGAGAATACTCATGGATATAGAACTGTCACATATAATTCATGTGTGTGTGTGGAGACATAAGGAGTATTCCAAATAACATGAAATGGGTTTTGAATTGGATATATTTTTTATTCATATTTTTATGGTTTTGATATAAATTGTTTAAAATTATTTAAAATTGTTTTATATAAATTGTTCTGACATGTTTTTTCATAGTTGTGTGAGTTGGTAAGTCATTGGGAAAATCCTACTCAGTTTATACTCACCCCATTCGTGGGTGCTTTGGTGCATTTGCTGGTGTCATCTCTTGATACATTGCATTGGTAAAGGGAAGTTATCACATTTCTATGGTGATGCAACCTGATTCCATTTCCATAGTAGGAGGAGTTTAATCTTATATCTTGGTCATATTTTATTGGTATTATTTCTTTTGGGTGTATTCAGGTCTTGGAGTTTCTTGGTTTTTTATAATTATTGTCTTTTTTCATTGGTACTCTGATATTGTTGTTTAAAGTTGGGTATAACTTTGGTTGTATTGTTGTTCATGCATTATATATAGGATTGGATGTTTATTTTCTATGTTTTTCTAAAAGTTTAATTTGAAGGGAAAATCATCCCACAACATTCTTTGAATCCCTTGAGATGTATTTCTTTCCTTTGGTTTCTTGGGGATGTCACTTGAGACCAGTAACACCTCTGCCTCTTCTCAAGCTAATGAGGAGGGGTGGGATGTTACATAAATTTATCATAAGCCATTAAATAAAGGAAGGTGAATATAATATTTATATAATATTCCCAGTGAATCATAATAAACATTAAATGATTTTCACATAGATGAAAATCACTTGATATGAACAATATAAAAATGTTTAAAAAATAAAGAGAAACATAATTTATATTTTTAATAACTTTTTTAATGTAAATAACTTATAAATAAATGGGGTTTGAAAAATAATGGTAATTAATTAAAAATTAATTTTTATTACCTTGAAAAATTTTATTGGATTATTTTTTAAGAATATCCAAAAATGATGGGAGAAAGTAGTCATGCAGAAAATATAATAAATAAGAGTTAAAAAGAGTCCTTTTACACTGTTTTTAAAATAAGTCAAAAGTATTGGAAATAGATCTTAAGAAATCAAATAAGTATAGATAAATACATCCAAAAAATAATATAAAAAACATGGACATGAAAAATAAATATTCTAGACAAAAAAGTTGAGGTAATGTTAATTCCACTTACACAAATCACTATTGGTGAATTATAAACAATGGGATGGAAAATGGTGAGAATAAATATAAAAAAATAACTATAAGAGAATAAAATATATGGGGTTTTTTTAATACTGAACATATAGTTTCCTTGGATGTAAATTTTTACTTAGTTTATCTCGATTTCAAAGTGAGATAAGTAATGAAATCATTACCTTTAATCCCGACCTCCACACATGTGATCGAACCTACTAAAATAATAATAATACTAACTTGATTAGTTGTTTCATAAAAAAATTCATATATATTTATTTTTATAATCTAAAATTATCATTAATTTATTACACATATATTATATATATATTTTTTATTTTCATCCCCATGACTGAAGATTCTTTTTTTTTGGATTTTCATCCCCATATAATTTCCATTTTCATTATTCTGTATACATTTCATAATGGAAACATCAATCCAAATTATTTGAAATAAGTATCATAATAAATAGATTAATAAAGGTATGGGAATTATTGTGTTACAATTATTTATTCATTCCCATGTTCATTTGATGGAATTTATGGGTATGGTTCACAAGAACAGAATCGATGACATGCAGATCTCAGGTAAAATATCAATAAAAACGTTATACTTAATAGAAACCATTAATTTTTGTGTCACTAATGATGTTGTTATTTCCAACCATTTTATATTTAAATTAAATGTTTTTAAACCCAAAAATGTGTTATTCTATGTGAAATAGTCACATTTTAGGATTTTTTGATAATTTGAGCTATATTATGAAAATAGTTTAATTTTGGATTTTTATTTATTTTTATATCATTCCTTTTTTTTCAGAAATAATATTATTTATAATGATCGAAATTGTGAAATTATTTTTTAGGATATTATGGGAATTCAGATTCAATTTTCTCAACTAGATTAAGATATGATACAAATTTTATGAGACCCAAATAATTCATGCAACTTGGAAACTCTTTTGACAGATTGATTTGACCACCTCACTATAAATGAGGAATATATCTTGTTACAAAACATTAGTTGGGGTGATTATATATAGAATATATATAGAAATATGATATTTCTTGTAAATTAATTTCATGGAAGAATTAAATTATTAATGAATTCTATGAATGCATCAAAGTGGTGGAATCCTAAAAATCTCTACATCTATAAATTGTTTTCGAAGTAAAAAAATCATAACTTCATCTTCAGATGTCAAAATAATCCTATATTTTTAGGTTGGATGGATAAGACATAAAAGAAAAAATTTAAAGCAAACATGCCTATATTAATCAATTTACTTGGCCAAAACACCTATAAACTTTGTAGGACAATTTTTGGAGCCAAACTCAGCCACACTTTTTTCCTTTAGAAAGGTAATTCCATTTTCTTTGGAAAAGGATATCTATTTATAGGGGATAAGGATGAAATTTTCTACTAAAATAGTCTTAAATATTTTTAATATATATTTTTATCTCCTTATCATTATTTTTTATTTTCATTTTTCATTTTTTTCTCCCACCACACTTTTCTAAATCCCTGAAAGTGGTGAACTATCTTAGATATTTGTTCAAAAGAAAGTAGTGGTAGTTTCTTGAGTTCATGCACTTGAAATTATTTCTTTATTTTATTTTGAAAATTAATTTTTTTTAATAAATTATGGTTTTTTCTCAACCCATTTTCTCTACTATTGTGTTATTCTTCCTATTTATCAAAATTATTTCCTTTTAGTATTTTAATCTTGCATGTGATGGAGTATGGATTAGAAAGGGATTGTTAGAAAAGAGTTACCCTACTAGTATTTTAGAAGTTTATTTACCCACATGTAGAGGAATTGGCATGGGGTAATAATAATTCCAATGGGATGGTGTGTCATGACATTCCACATTCAGTAATTTATTGAGAGTTATTTAAAGAAAAATGGTATCTCTATTAAGAAATCCCGACCGAAAGTTCCATTTCTTTATAATTTTTTTAACTTATAATTTTTATTTTCATATCATATATATATATATCATATAAAGTTTCCAATCCCAACTCATTATATTATTATATTATTTAGTAGTATATTAGTTATAATATACTAGTGATACTAAAAATATGGCGTTGTGTAAGTGAAATCCTTATGAGATTGACCCGAGGCCCGTTGTATATTGAATTACTTGTAAAACAAATATTGAGTTGGAATTCATGAAAACTCTATTTAAAAAATTTATCACCCTTCCTGGTGAGGCCAATCATGTAACACCCCAAGATTTCATAGTGTGTTATTTTCTTCAAAATAATTCAATAACTTGCACTACACGCAACACCGAGTTCTAACACACCGTAACCAATCAAACTAGCTGTTATGAATAGTAATACCTACTTTTTGAAGTTATATATATTTTATATTTTAAAATGGACTTCATTTTTGGATTCGGAATATCAAATTTAGCCTAAGGTGAAATTTTGGTACTTTTCGGATAACTTTCATATTTTGATGAATAGTGAAAATTACTAAATTTTAATTAAAAACAACTTTTTTAATCAAAATAATTAATAGTGATAAATTATGAATTTTAGTAGTTTTAATGTATATTTAGAATATAATTTTACAATTTAATATAATGTTGGTCATTAGACATAATTTTACAATTAAACCGAACATAAACAAGTGTCAATCTTTTGATAGTTATTATCTCTTAAAAACACGCTTTTTGTTTTGACATCGGGAATTAATTTTAAATTAATTTCTGCCACTTCTGTGTTTTGAATTTAGAAAAATGGATTCCATATTTGGAATCAGGATGTTAAAATTGTGTAAATATGTAACTTTTATTTTTAGACATTTTGAATAATTACTGCGGTAAATATTTTATTTACCATGGTTAAGGGTAAATCCGGTAAATAAGGGTTAAAAAATAATATTATAATAATACTAAATTACCCTAAAACGTGTCTTAAACCTATTGGTTGATACATGGTCGACCATGAGCATATTTGGGTCTATTTTGGGACCCCATGGATCCACTTGTAAGTGATAATGACACTTTATTTTAATTAAGTCAAAATGAATACAAAAATGACACAAGCATATATCTTTTAGAAACGAAATTGTTACATAGGGTTATATAAGTTGGATTTTAGATTATAAATATTCATTAGAAATCTAAAAAGATTTCATACATAATGATATTTTATTTATAATTTTTAGACATTAAATAATTTATTTTATTTATGACACAATTATGATGTAGTAATTACTATAATAGTGAACAATTAAAATAATTGATATTATAAATACCCAAATAAATATAATATGAAACTTTTAATGAATTAAACTAATTTTCTAGGATAATATGATATATTAGGATTGATTTAATTGACTTTTTTCGAAGTAATCAATCTGTTACGAGTTTCACAAAAATCAACTATTGAATAGTGTCAAAATTGACATAAAAGAGTTCTTAAAACAAATATTATATTATTAATTGATATTAAATTCCTAAAAATCTAAGGTTCGGCCAAGAGACTTATTTCATGATAGGTTCATCATTAATGGACCACTTGTGGGTCTCTTGGATGTATATAGTAAGTTTATTAACCATATTATATAAAAATACAAAGAGACATTGTAAAAGGGAAACTAATTAACTTAGAGTTAATACTTAAAGATAAGGTTAATATAAGTACCCAAACCTGTCTAAATTCTATTGGTTGAGTGGTTTTCGACCTATCCCCACCTTAGCCTTTGAATAGTCAACTTTGGAGCCATTGGAAACTGAATATGAATTTATTATAAATTAATATTTCTAGCTTTTCCAAAGGTGCCCCTCACCCCTCTTAT
Source organism: Viscum album (assembly GCA_963277665.1). NCBI lineage: Eukaryota > Viridiplantae > Streptophyta > Magnoliopsida > Santalales > Viscaceae > Viscum > Viscum album. The sequence goes on along the minus strand of OY728159.1, from coordinate 1,137,860,065 downwards.
AAAAGGGCACTCCTCCTTCTCATTTCTTCACACCTTAAAAGCCTTTTGGTTCGGCCAAAATCTGCCCAAATACTCTCCCAACATCCCTCAATACAACCTAGAGGCCTTAGTTTGATCAGAAAGCCAACCTAAGGAGCCCTTTTGATCAAATCAAAAGGAAGAACCCGAAGAAGAGGTAATGATTTCACCACCCTTCTCCAAGTTCATTTCTTCTTCCACTTCTTCTTCCTTTGTTCTTACCATTCTAAAATAATAACTCCAGTATCTCACATATACTGTGATGTTATTATAAATATGGTACAATCATATTCATTATTCTATCCACCCTTTGAATAACATGTCACCATACGTGCGTACGTACGGCTTACCGTCTCCACGTCGTGGTGTAATTGTTATTCAATATAATATTATTTGGATGGGTATAATAATGATGTGTAACTCATGTAAATAATAAATATAACATGTTAATGATTCTGTATATATGATATACCATCCATTTATATATTATTTTAATATCAAAAGAATGATATTGTCGCTCGTGCGTACGTACGGACTACCGTCTCCACGAACGCGATGAGATTCATTCTCCATCGTATCCATTCAAGTATAATTATCATTTGATGATTTAACAATGATGTTTTAGGACTGGATATCATTCTAGATATGAATAATATACAACAACCATGGCTTATGTAACAAAACATATAAAAGAAAATGAGTAAGTTAACTCCCGAAACGACGATAATTCTAAGATATTATTATCAAATCAATATTAAAAGATCATATATGATATCATATTAATATATATGATTCTTGTATAATTTAATAACAACTATTTCACCATTATACAGGAGGTTAACCTACCCCAACCAAGGAAAAGTACAAGGTAAGGGTTATTTCACAATCTCTTCATTATCCGAGGTTGTTTATACGTAATAATCTACTGGGATCTCTTTATCATCCACATCCATGTTTCTTAAAAATGTATTTCAAAACATTTTTACTATTTACTAGAATATGAGTTAAAGTCATTTATACCCTTGTTTGACTTTTTATAAGAGGTTTATAAAGGAATCTTTCCGTCGTTTTCAAAACAAGGTCATTTTTAACCTTTTCGACAGAATTAAGGTAAGAATGTTTTTTTTAACTTATACGGCGGGTGCTGCTAATTTCCGCCGTTATAAAATCTTCAAAACTTCCCTTACAAGCTTATAAGAATATTTTCAAAGAAAATGTTTTATTTTATATGGATCTAAAATGATTTCAAAATAAAAAGAGATATTTCTTTAAAAAGAATTTTGATTTCATCTATGCCAACATCCTTTGATGGATTTTACGCTTATTTGAATTTGATCTATTGTGATACAAAACTTCTATATTGTATTGAAGGTTTTGTGATATGTTTGACTGTGGATGTGCTATTTTTATACCATTCATAGTTTATGGTGAAATTATTGACATTTCGTATGCTAGTTTTAATATGAATGTTTATGTTATGTTTAAAACCTTTTCATATGGGAATGCATTGGACTTAGTAAGTGACAGGTGGAGCCCGCTATAGCTCCTCGATGCATCGGTAGGTCTCATGAGACAAACTGGTGTCTTGTCACAAGGCCTTGACAAAATTTTATTTGTAGTCTTGGCACGAGGCCTTGACTATGTGGTTATGATAGTCTGGCATTATGCATTCCAACATTATGAAAGTGGTTATTGATTTTTGCATGTGATTATTCGATTAGTAGAATATCCATGTGAGTAAGTAAATGGCATTATTTCATTTTATTTATGCCATACCATGTTGAAAGTTCATGTTTGAAAGGCTTTTGTTTTAGTTATACATTGCCTTAAAAGTTTATTCTTATTTATGAAAGTTTCCTCTATATTGTTATCCTTACTGGGCATTTGAGCTCACCCCTTTTCTATGTTTTATTTTTCCCAGGAAGTGAAGAAGTAAGTTATGAATGACCTGCACGGATATTATGTGGGGATATGAGTGTGGATTATGGAGACATTATGTTGTTGTAGTAGTTTTTCATTTTATGATGTAATGTAAAACCTATGAATATATCTAGTGTTTCCAAGGCTACTAAACCAATCGGTCTTTCGAGATTTGATCTTTCTTGTGATCATGCCAATGTTACGAAGTAATGCACCGACTCTGGGTAGCTGGGGTCGGGGCGTTACAGTTGGTATCAGAGGAAGTTTAGTACAAACCTTGGAAGCTAGATTTAGATAAACTCTGATTAGAGCACGTAGTTCTAAGATGAACTTTTAGGATTAGTATAGAAGAACTTCCTAGAATTTTGGTATTGTAGAGATTTTGTGAGTTTTCCGAGCAATACATCCCTGTCTGGATACGAGCAGGTAGAGGCGGATCTGGCACAGATGTACCTAGGGGTAAAACCCGAAAACACCGCTTTGAGCTAGACTCGAATGGGAACTGGTGCACGACAACGGGCCTTGCTGCACTCTTGGTTACGACACTCCCGGGGGATATGCTTAGGATAACTCTCATTTTCTTTACAAATCATTTTGAAGGGATTATGAGTATATACTTCCTCAAAGAAAACATTCTTATGATTATGGATTATATCCATAAATAGTTCAATTTATGTTAAGTGTTATGTATATTGATTCATAAACTGATCTAGTGTATGCCATTGTTTAGAAATGGCGCCCAGTAGAAGGAATGAGAACTCCAGAAATGCACATGATCCAAAGAGAAGGAAGGATCATATCTTTCATGGTCTTAAGCTAGAATTTATAAGAGAAATAGTCTCCCATGTATTATCATCATATGAAGAAATAATATCATGTATTGATAAGATAAGTAAAGAGTTTACTGAGTCCTATGGATTTGAAGGGAAGCAAGAGAAGAAAAGGATAGAAGAAAAAAAGATGGATAAAGGGAAGAGGGAAAAGAAGAAATTTTCCATATGTGGTAACTGTGGAAAGAAACACCCTGGAACTTGCCTGAAAGGAATGGGAGATTGTTATAAGTGTGGAGGAAAAGGGCACAAAGTACGTGACTGCAAGGGTAAGAAAATGGTTTTAAATGTACAATGCTTCATTTGCAAGGAGTTTGGACACTACGCGAGCCTATGTCCCAGTCATCAGACTATGCCTAAAATGATGTTATTGGATAATAACCAAGTTATGATACTACCACAGATGAAGAGGAATGATTAGAGTTCTTATGTTGATTATGTCAATTGAGTGTTGTATCAACAATGTACTTGTTATAATAGTTATGGAGTATATAAGGATTGTACTGCAGTACTATTTCATTAAGGACTTGAGATTATGTGGAACAAAGAAAAGTGACTCAATAGCAGGATAAATTTTTGGAAAATATATGGTTGAGAGAATGATAAACCATAATATAGTTCTGATACTGAGGTAGTGATTTTGGAATAATATGTGATTGTTTTGGATAAATTATATTGGATATTCTTGACTACCTTGGAACTGATTAATGATTTGTATATTCCATCATTGTTGGGGTTTAAAACATTTTTGGATTAATGAAGTATATCCAGCATTCTATATGGAATAAGGGAGCACGAATGTAATCAATAAGGAATATGGTAATACATGATGAAGGTATTCATATGCTATTACGGGGTAAAAAGGATCTATATTATGTTTACCTTCCTTATGAATGTTGGACTGTGAGTTTGGACAGAAGTATTTTGGATAGTTCTAGTTTGGATTATTTTGGATTTCCATAAAAGGACAACCCGAAGGTCGGACGACAACCCGTCGCGTCCGGCAAGGCTGCGAGACTTGAACCCGCAACCGAAGGGAGACAAGGGTGTATCACCTACCACTATCGCACGAGATGTCCTGGATTAAATAAAGTAGTTTTTTAAAAGATCTGGTAGATGAATTATAAATTCGTTTATTTTGGAACCCTCTATGAATAGTATAAATAGAATTTTTTTTATGAGTGAATGATGAGTTTGTGGTAGAAATTTATTAATGGATAAAACTCTAATTGTAAAGTAAGTATATCTCCTTATGATCTTAGCCAATCTCATAAATATATTCATCAATATTAAGAAAAGCAACTTAGAACAAAAATGTTTTCCTAGATGGTACCTTAAATCATCACTAATTTATGGCTTTGGGATTGTTGGCCTTTTCATAGCCATGTTCTCTACCACTCTCTATCAGATAATTGATGGTTAGATTTTTCTTCCATATCCATATTTTTCTACATGGAACCCTAGTATGTGTTATTTTCGGTAATCTTCATACTTTCGACTCTTTATTTTAAATAGAGGCCTCGTTAATTCATTTTTCGATGTGGGATTTCAACTAAGATATTTTGAAACGTCAAAAATGTGTTATCCCAATACCATATATTTTGTTGAACCGATGGTACTTCAAATCATCATAGATTGATGAGTTTAAGGACCTCAATTATGCACTTGTTTGTGATTGATGACCTCAATCACTACCTATAAATATTTACGTTTTTCCTCCGATTATATGTCTCTAATTGCTACCAATGTTCTCCTAATCAAGATCATAATTTGGTGGTGACCCTTTCATTTCTCTTTTCCTCATATTAAGACTAAATTTTAGTAACCCAATTTCCGATGTGGGTTTTCCCACAAATATATTATCTATTTTCAACCTTTTATTTTCGAAGAACAATTTCAAATTGCGAGGACGCAATTTATTGAAGGAGGGGAGAATGTAACACCCCAAGATTTCATAGTGTGTTATTTCTTCAAAATAATTCAATAACTTGCACTACACGCAACACCGAGTTCTAACACACCGTAACCAATCAAACTAGCTGTTATGAATAGTAATACCTACTTTTTGAAGTTATATATATTTTATATTTTAAAATGGACTTCATTTTTGGATTCGTAATATCAAATTTAGCCTAAGGTGAAATTTTGGTACTTTTCGGATAACTTTCATATTTTGATGAATAGTGAAAATTACTAAATTTTAATTAAAAACAACTTTTTTAATCAAAATAATTAATAGTGATAAATTATGAATTTTAGTAGTTTTAAAGTATATTTAGAATATATTTTTACAATTTAATATAATGTTGGTCATTAGACATAATTTTACAATTAAACCGAACATAAACAAGTGTTAATCTTTTGATAGTTATTATCTCTTAAAAACACGCTTTTTGTTTTGACATCGGGAATTAATTTTAAATTAATTTCTTCCACTTCTGTGTTTTGAATTTAGAAAAATGGATTCCATATTTGGAATCAGGATGTTCAAATTGTGTAAATAGGTAACTTTTATTTTTAGACATTTTGAATAATTACTGAGGTAAATATTTTATTTACCATGGTTAAGGGTAAATCCGGTAAATAAGGGTTAAAAAATAATATTATAATAATACTAAATTACCCTAAAACGTGTCTTAAACCTATTGGTTGATACATGGTCGACCGTGAGCATATTTGGGTCTATTTTGCGACCCCATGGATCCACTTGTAAGTGATAATGACACTTTATTTTAATTAAGTCAAAATGAATACAAAAATGACACAAGCATATATCTTTTAGAAAAGAAATTGTTACATAGGGTTATATAAGTTTGATTTTAGATTATAAATATTCATTAGAAAGCTAAAAAGATTTCCTACATAATGATATTTTATTTATAATTTTTAGACATTAAATAATGTATTTTATTTATGACACAATTATGATGTAGTAATTACTATAATAGTGAACAATTAAAATAATTGATATTATAAATACCCAAATAAATATAATATGAAACTTTTAATGAATTAAACTAATTTTCTAGGATAATATGATATATTAGGATTGATTTAATTGACTTTTTTCGAAGTAATCAATCTGTTATGAGTTTCACAAAAATCAACTATTGAATAGTGTCAAAATTGACATAAAAGAGTTCTTAAAACAAATATTATATTATTAATTGATATTAAATTCCTAAAAATCTAAGGTTCGGCCAAGAGACTTATTTCATGATAGTTTCATCATTAATGGACCACTTGTGGGTCGCTTGGATGTATATAGTAAGTTTATTAACCATATTATATAAAAATACAAAGAGACATTGTAAAAGTGAAACTAATTAACTTAGAGTTAATACTTAAAGATAAGGTTAATATAAGTACCCAAACCTGTATAAATTCTATTGGTTGAGTGGTTTTCGACCTATCCCCACCTTAGACTTTGAATAGTCAACTTTGGAGCCATTGGAAACCGAATATGAATTTATTATAAATTAATATTTCTAGCTTTTCCAAAGGTGCCCCTCACCCCTCTTATAAAAGGGCACTCCTCCTTCTCATTTCTTCACACCTTAAAAGCCTTTTGGTTCGGCCAAACTCTGCCCAAATACTCTCCCAACATCCCTCAATACAACCTAGAGGCCTTAGTTTGATCAGAAAGCCAACCTAAGGATCCCTTTTGATCAAATCAAAAGGAAGAACCCGAAGAAGAGGTAATGATTTCACCACCCTTCTCCAAGTTCATTTCTTCTTCCACTTCTTCTTCCTTTGTTCTTACCATTCTAAAATAATAACTCCAGTATCTCACATATACTGTGATGTTATTATAAATATGGTACAATCATATTCAGTATTCTATCCACCCTTTGAATAACATGTCACCATACGTGCGTACGTACGGCTTACCGTCTCCACGTCGTGGTGTAATTGTTATTCAATATAATATTATTTGGATGGGTCTAATAATGATGTGTAACTCATGTAAATAATAAATATAACATGTTAATGATTCTGTATATATGATATACCATCCATTTATATATTATTTTAATATCAAAAGAATGATATTGTCGCTCGTGCGTACGTACGGACTACTGTCTCCACGAACGAGATGAGATTCATTCTCCATCGTATCCATTAAAGTATAATTATCATTTGATGATTTAACAATGATGTTTTAGGACTGTATATCATTCTAGATATGAATAATATACAACAACCATGGCTTATGTAACAAAACATATAAAAGAAAATTAGTAAGTTAACTCCCGAAACGACGATAATTCTAAGATATTATTATCAAATCAATATTAAAAGATCATATATGATATCATATTAATATATATGATTCTTGTATAATTTAATAACAACTATTTCACCATTATACAGGAGGTTAACCTACCCCAACCAAGGAAAAGTACAAGGTAAGGGTTATTTCACAATCTCTTCATTATCCGAGGTTGTTTATACGTAATAATCTACTGGGATCTCTTTATCATCCACATCCATGTTTCTTAAAAATGTATTTCAAAACACTTTTACTATTTACTAGAATATGATTTAAAGTCATTTATACCCCTGTTTGACTTTTTATAAGAGGTTTATAAAGGAATCTTTCCGTCGTTTTCAAAACAAGGTCATTTTTAACCTTTTTGACAGAATTAAGGTAAGAATGTTTTTTTTAACTTATACGGCGGGTGCGGCTAATTTCTGCCGTTATAAAATCTTCAAAACTTACCTTACAAGCTTATAAGAATATTTTCAAAGAAAATGTTTTATTTTATATGGATCTAAAATGATTTCAAAATAAATAGAGATATTTCTTTAAAAAGAATTTTGATTTCATCTATGTCAACATCCTTTGATGGATTTTACGCTTATTTGAATTTGATCTATTGTGATACAAAACTTCTATATTGTATTGAAGGTTTTGTGATATGTTTGACTGTGGATGTGCTATTTTTATACCATTCATTGTTTATGGTGAAATTATTGACATTTCGTATGCTACTTTTAATACGAATGTTTATGTTATGTTTAAACCTTTTCATATGGGAATGCATTGGACTTAGTAAGTGACGGGTGGAGCCCGCTATAGCTCCTCGATGCATCGGTAGGTCTCATGAGACAAACTAGTGTCTTGGCACAAGGCCTTGACAAAATATTATTTGTAGTCTTGGCACGAGGCCTTGACTATGTGGTTATGATAGTCTGGCATTATGCATTCCAACATTATGAAAGTGGTTATTGATTTTTGCATGTGATTATTCGATTAGTAGAATATCCATGTGAGTAAGTAAATGGCATTATTTCATTTTATTTATGCCATACCATGTTGAAAGTTAATGTTTGAAAGGCTTTTGTTTTAGTTATACATTGCCTTAAAAGTTTATTCTTATTTATGAAAGTTTCCTCTATATTGTTATCCTTACTGGGCATTTGTGCTCACCCCTTTTCTATGTTTTATTTTTCCCAGGAAGTGAAGAAGTAAGTTATGAATGACCTGCAGGGATATTATGTGGGGATATGAGTGTGGATTATGGAGACATTATGTTGTTGTAGTAGTTTTTCATTTTATGATGTAATGTAAAACCTATGAATATATCTAGTGTTTCCAAGGCTACTAAACCAATCGGTCTTTCGAGATTTGATCTTTCTTGTGATCATGCCAATGTTACGAAGTAATGCACCGACTCTGGGTAGCTGGGGTCTGGGCGTTACAAATCACTCACACAAACTATTTTTCAAATAAAAAATAAAAAATTACAAAAACCAAAAAAGGGATTCATTGCATATATTTTATTTCTTTGGAGAAGATATATTTTTTATAGTGACTTTAAATATCATTTTACAGATAAAAATGTGCATGAGTATATCTAGAAATAATGTTTGAAGATATAAATTCAAGAAAATTTCAAAATTTAAGAAATCAATTTCAAAATGCTAAGATAAGTGAGAAAGAAAATAGATATCCCTTATGGTTTTATCAAGAAGGTCAATGATCTACGGTTGGAATAATAACAAAATAAATATTAAAAGGAATATATTATTCCCAATACATTTAAATAATAAATTAATTATTTTTATTATATAATTGAATATCACTCACAAACCACTCCTGTAGATATGTTTTAGGGGAATGTATTCACGAATAGGTTCTGGAAACTAAACTACCTAAGGTAGTGTGACATTTTTTTTACTCTATTTTTTTTTCTACACTTGAAATTAATTTTCACTCTATTAATTCTGAATTTTTAGATTTATCTAAGCCCGAAATTTTCTTAGATTTAGAGGATGAGCTTGATGCAACCACTATTAAAGAGAAAATAGTGCTTAAATTAGAAGAGTTGATAGATCAATAAAAAGCACGCAAGGGGAATCTAGTGATGAGACTATCACTATTATAGAAAATTCAATACCATATGTTAGAATAAACCATGATTTTAGATAGAGATAACCCCTACATACTCCCCCCCTTTGCACTTCAAATTATATCTATTTTCTCTTCTGGGGGTTGAGGCATTTTTTTATTTTCTTTAAAATTTCATAATCTTGTAATCCACTTATGGATGATGAGTGAAAAAACATGTTGTGATTCATTCCAATAAAACCCCACCTACATTTGGATTAGGGATAACGTACTACAATATCCTAATTAGGTTCAGTAAAAACCTTACACCCACATGGTGGTCTAAACCATATTCAATCTTATTTTCCTTTCCCAATATTTTTATTTAAAAAAAGGTATTATTTTTGGTTTATTAATTTCTTATAGTTTTAAAGTGGTGGTACCTAGAAGCTTAAGTCAAGGATACTACTAGAAAATAATGTTAGGTTGTATCTATTATTTTATTTAGTTATTTTTTCCCTTGTCATTTTATTTTGTTGGGATTAAATAGAAGGATAGTTTAATCTTAAGTGTGTCTTTGTGTGTGTGTGTGTGGGGGGGGGGGTTGGGTTATTTCAACCTTTTTTATTAATTTTGTAATTTTGTATTTTTTTCTTATTTTCTATAAAATTTCAATTTTTTTTTCTACTTTTATTTTTTAATAGTGTTTTTTAAATTCTTTATATTAATTTAATGATTTGGGAAATTCAAACCAACTAGGTATTTTTGGTACACTATTTGATTTTAATTTTTCAGGATTTAGATTATTTAAAAATTGTTTTTTATTTCTGGATTTTCAATATTTTCTTTTAAGGAATATTGATTTATTTTGAATCTCATGTGTGCTACTACTGTCCGAATTTTAATTTTTTCCCATCCTGAGAGGTTTCTATTCCATTATGATAACTTATATACATTTATATTTTTTGTGAGAGTCATGATTTAGGTTTTTTGTTCCCTAAATTTGTATTTTTCACTTTTTTAGTGATGTAAATTTCATGGAATGTGTCAAGCATGATTAAGGAATCATTTTGGAATCCCCTTTTTATATTAAAATTTAATTTTAGACTAACTTTACATATGGACTTTCTTATTTCCTTAGTAAAAATTAATTAATTTGTTATTAAGATATATTAAAATCCATTTATCACTTTAATTTTGAAATTACTTGGTTGTGTTGAGTGGATTTGAAGAATTTGTTTATGTTAAAATTAAAACTGCTGCGATATTTATTAACTATTTTGGTAAGAACAAAAATTTATCATGGGAAGATGGAGGATAGATCATAATATCATTGCAAATATGGTCTTGTATTTCACATCACCTTTTGAATATTAATTACCTCTCTTCCCTCTGAAATCATATTTGAGATGAAATTTCTAAAATATAATAAAGGAAACAATACTACTTAAATGAGGGAAAAGGGAAGAAAATCAATTTTTGATAAAGTAATTAAGTGTTTTCTACCAAAGGATATCAAGAGATTCATGATGGTAAATTTTTTCAAGGGGATTTGAGAGTACAATATTCTTGAGAGAACCCATTTTTGTGCATTTACTTCACTTTAGAGCTAACCCTACCCATTCCAGCTATGATATTTTTTTAATTTTAAACCCTCTAACTATAAATATTATAAAAATCAATTTAAAATATCCCATTATTGAATTATTTTTGAATCTATGAGATTTTGATACTTGGAGAATAGTAATCAAATAATGATAATTGATTCCATTGGAATGAGAAAAAATATACAAAAAAAATACTTCGGTGAAGAGAGAAATGTTTTTATGGGGAGGTAGTTATGAAATGGACATGAGGATTTACAAGAGTTTGAATGAAATTTTATAATTTTTTAGGAGTTAGAAAATTAAAAATCCATGTATGAGGCATTATATTTTCTTTTTATTGGATAATTGGATAAGTTTTTCATGGATACATTGGGAAGTTTGGTTTTACCTTAGCATAGATGATTGCACAAGAGTGAAATGGTAAAGTTTTGGGGATTGATAAAGGTATTATTTTTACAAATTTTATTTTATAATTAATTGTTTTTAATCCCACCAATGTTTTATGTTGTGTGAAATTTTCACATTTTTAGGCTTCAGTGATAATTTGGGCATAATTGTGAAAATATCATAATTATGTATTTTTAATTATTTGTTATTATTTTCTTTTCAGACATAACATTTTTTGCTAATAGAAATTCTTAAATTCATTTTTATATAATTATATGGTTATTAGGATTCAATTATCACAACTATACCAAGATATTATTCAAACTTAGCGAGGCCCAAATAATTTGTGCAATTTGAAAACTCTTTTGGTGGACATAATTAATAATTTGCAACAAATGAGGCATATCTCAGCTAAAACACATAAATTAAGGTTATTATTGTTGAAAAAATATAGGACTTGTAATTTTTTATGAAAATTAAATTTTATGGAATAATTAGTTAATAAAGGAATCCGATGCACATGTCAAAGTGGAGGAACACTAAGAGTATCTTCAGCTAAAGCTATTAACAAATGGAAAAAAATCATAACATCATCAAAATGTGTTACTAGAATATATAATTTGAAGGGGTGTTGAGAAAAAAAAACAAAGTTCAAGATGTCCACTTGCCGAGATGTTTCCTTTTACATGGCCAAAAGAGCACCAAATTTTGGGGGATAATTTCTAGAGACATAACCAGCCACCCATTTTTCCTATAAAAATATACTTCCATTTCCTTTCAAAAGGGATAACGATTTTTAGAGGGTAAGATAATGGTTTGTTTCTATAATAATATTTTATATTTTCAACATATATTATTTCTTCCTTTTCATTATTTTATATTTTCAATTTCCATTTTGTTTTCTCCACCTTGCTTTTTCTATCTCCATGAAAATAGAGAATGAAATTTGTATTTTTTTAAAGGATATAAGTGGTGGTTTATTGAGTTCCTTTACTTAAAAGTATTTATTTATTTTATTTTTAGAATTATCATAGTGATTAAATCAATTCTGGTTTTTGAAAATCCCATTTTCTCTATTTTTTTTCTTCATCCATTCATAAATATTTCTTCCCTTCTCTATTTGATTCATGCATGCAGTGGAGTATAGCGTAGATAGTGATATTCTATGTAGTTCTATCCTTTCCATATTTAGAAATAGTATTACCTTGAATGCATAGGTCTCAGTGTGTGTTAATTACAATTAAAATAGGATAGTGTGGTGGGACATGAAGCATTGAGTATAATATTGAGAGTTATTTAATGAACTATGATAGCTCCATGGTTAACCCCCTAGAGAAAGTTCCATTTATTTATAACCTCTTTGTGTTTTGACTTATAATTTATATTTTTATATGCTATTTATATTTATATCATATTAATTTTTTAAACCCCCTAATTATATCAATATATTGTTTAGAAATATATTAGTTAGAATATAATAGTGACAATAGAAATTTGGTGTTGTGTAAGTGGCCACCTTAAGGTATCGACTTTAGGTCTACACTACATTTCATTCCATAGAAAATAAGAAAATATTCAGTTGTGATGAAGGAAAAATACCTTTCATAAGTCACCTATAAAGAAAATATTCATTAAATAAGTTGAACTTTAATATAATATATTTCCATTATTAATATATTGATTCTGATACATGATGAATGTGATGGTGTTGGAATAACCTCATTTTTGTTGGTAGTTGTGCTGACCCAAATAAGAACATGCTATACTGGTGAAATGAGTCAGATTATATTGCTATATAAAGGTATTATATTTTTCAAAGATGAATAATTATATTAATATAAAATAATTATAGTGTATAATGATACTTTGAAAAAGTTGATATGAGTAGGTGATTGAAAAAATGGAGAAGAACTAGATACATAGATGAATTCTCTTCTTCATTAAATGGGTTCTTTCAGAATGAAGGTTTTGTGTTACCTTCTCATAAAAAGAGGCTAAAAATATAAAATAATTATTTGATAGAGGTAATTTTTTCTAGTATTAATGATATATTTTAATTAAAAGATAGGTTTGGCTGGTGAGGAGGTGGGGTCCTTGTATAGGTGGGTTTGGAGTGACATTTTCAAAAATATTCATTCCCTAAAGTGTAAGATTGTTATTTTAGATATAATGTGGATCCAAAGTGGAAAAATAATGGATATGAATTATGAATCTCCAAATACACACAATTTATAAATAATTTTAGATATATTTTCATTCTTTATCCCTTAATTTGATTCCTTCATCTCATTTTACTTTTTCAGTGATAAGTCAATTTTTACGTCGGTAACATATTCCTTTTCAAAAAAATGAAATTTAACCTCTTACCTTATTTTAAAGTAATTATTTTACATTTTTAAAACATTTAATCCACTTCAATTTCTAAATTTTAGAAATTTAACTATTAAATTATAACATTAAATATATAAAAAATTGTTATTATAGAAAAATATATATTTTTGACATTAAGTGTTCTTAATATTATTTCAAATAAATTAATAATTATATGATTATTAACATATTTAATTATATATTTAAACATTAATTTTTATTATAATCACCCTTTAAAAATGAATTATATGTTTTATTCAAATAAATATACAGAACTCTTAGAAACAATAATTCTTTGAAAAATGCCCCTTTTAAATATCAAATGATTTTAATAACTTACCATTTAAATTAATTATTTATCTTTTAAAACTTAAATTTAATAAATCCATTGGTATTATTATATTTCATTGAATTTTATAAAAATAGAAAAACATTTTTTAATAAAAATAAAAATAAAAATTATAAAAGAACATATTTTTATAATAATTTTTTAATTAATTATTATATTTTTTATTTCATCCCATTATTATATATTATATGTGAATCATATTATTTTTAATTTTTAATAATTAACCAAATTCAATTTTCTTATTGTATATAATTATCTCCAATAACCATCTATCAAACTATCAAATATCCAACAACCATATATATAATGATTATATTACATTTCTATAAAATAATTTACCATATTCTCTAATATCTTTTTCAAGATGTTTATCATATTTTTAGCATTTTTATTTTTTATATAGTCATCATTTGTGATATTATCTTAATGGAAGATCATGATGATGCTAATTTCAACAATGTTTTATTTTTATTTACTTGTTTTTCAATTTATTTAGTAATTTTACTAATCATATTTCATTTAGTTATCTTGTAATAAATTTTAATTATTATTTAAATATTCTCCCATAATTAAATAATGAATTTTTCATTTTCGTTCAACAGTGCATGTATTAAAAGAAATAAAACCAAAATGATTTATTTAATTGGAAATAAATTAAAAAATTATGGGGTGTTATAAAAGTAGAAATATATAAACTGGTATAATAACTTTACATTCATTTTCAAGAAATAATAAAATCACGATGTATTATAGAAAAAAATTCCCAGATGAATAATAGTTCTTCTGGTTCAAAAATTAGATCTAGATACTTATGAGAAGCATGTATGTATTCACATGAGGTTTTAAAGGCATTGAATACTAAATGACCAAACAATATTTAGTGCACATTCATACAATCAATGTGACTAGGTATGAAAATCAATTTAAGAGATTTAATTTATCCTTTAAGGATTTTTCTATCTATGTACTTCTCTTGGGGGATCCATTTATAATTGGTTCTAGATTTATGAATGAGTTCAATAAACATGTACCATATTTTCTTGAGGTTTTGAGGATTAATGAACTAGGCATGAAATGTCTTGGTTATAGTGTTGTATTGCTAATACTAGCAGGTAAAATCTCAATTCATAAAAATAACAGTCTATTGGAAGGTCCAATAATGTTTCTTCATGTATAAATTCAATGTTTTTAAAATCTAAAAGGAGGTTCTAAGAAGTAGGATCAATGTTTCTATATGATATTGGATAAAGTAAAAAAATTGAAGGGGATTTTGAACCTCCTGGAAAATTCCACATTAGGTATTAGTGTTATATAATTTATTATTCTATTTTAATGGTTATATGATACCAAATATATAATTTAAAAGTGTTATAAACATATTGGAGTATATAATCATGGTAAGAATTATTATATCTTTTAGTTTTTTTAGATGATGTAACAAAGAGTTGTTGGATCATGAAGTTGAATATAAAAAAATGTTTTAAGTTTAAATGGATCGAGATAAAGGATTTGTATTTTCACTATATTTATCTTTTATGATAAGAGAAGTTGTCTACTAATAAATAGTTTTTTCAAAAGAAGAGTTTATGGTTTTAATACCGATGATTATAATTCAATATATTCCATATAATGTTTTGAAAAGAAGAAAAGGATAAAAGGAGTTTTATTAAAGATAAAATAGTTTATCAAAAATATTTTTTAAAAATATGGGGGAAAGAGTTCACACCACTTAAGTATATATTATTTTAAATAATAAATTATTAACATTATAATAATTCTCTAAAATCATAGAATACCATACATGATATGGTTATTAATAGTTAATTGGTTAAATATTCCCACTAAAAAAATAATTTTTATTTGTGACATAATAGAGTTTGGGTATCTTAGTAATATAGACAAAAGATAATATATTGTTGAAGATGATAATACTAATATGTTTAGGGTTATTGAAGTTAAAATTGAAAAAATACAATATTATGCTAGTTAGAATTTAATGGGCTTGTCACTAAATGTCCTATAAGTGATTAGTGTATGCCGATAAAAAAAATGAAAAAGTTAAATTTATCTTCTATAATAAAATGAATATCACATTATATCCCAATGAAGTATAGAAAATTTTGGTAAATAAATTTTTTATTTAAAAGTGTTAACTTAGTTATAGAGTGATTTCAAAAAAAAATTAACTGGAAATGTTCTAGGATAAATATTATGATGTTAGGACGAGTTCTTTGTAGACAATGAAATTTTTTAACCACATAATGTTATATGTTTTGAAGTAAAGGAGTTTCAAAACTATGTTAAAAGGTGATGGAATTATGAATATGATTACCAAATATCATATTTATTTAGATAAAATTTCATTATATATGTTACTTACTGAAATATTTTAGTGGTAGTTTTTTATATTTTATACGAGTATATGAGTGATTATGTATAGTTTTATTATTATTATCAAATAAGTTTAAGAATATAAAATGTGTTATGTTATACAAAAGGTAGTCACCACTTTATCATTCTTTGATGTTGTTTTCACATCTTACATGAAATTTGATAATAATTGACCACTCAATGTACAACTTTGTGTCACCAATGTTCATCATGGAGTATTATAGGTTATAATTTTTATAAGGTTAATATCTTTATGATTTTATATAGAGATACAAAATATGTTCATGGGGTAAAAAGTTGTTTTTTTGTGCTGGATGAGTCAATAAGTATACCACATAGAGTGACATACACTATGTATTTGGTATTCTAGTGGTTCATATTTCATAATTAATTTTCATACATGAGGTTTGTAAGATAATTAGAATGATAAAATTATTACTTTGCTACTTTTATTATGAAATTATTGAGTCTTAACTTATCAGGGGTTGCTGATTATGTTTCTTATCATGTTGTTAGTTGAGGTTTAACCATAATGGAATTTTCCCTCTCTTATAATGAGAATGAAATTTGAGCCCTCGATTGAGATAGAATAAGGAATTTTTGTCTATACCTATACGAGGTATATGAAATGTACATATCTATTTGGATTAGGGGCATGCGATGTGATCACCCACTTAGATGAATGACATGTGATATTTTCATTGACCTGGTCAGTCTATACATTAAAAATCAAGAACATATGAGTTAATAATCTGAGATTGACATAATAAATGTCCCATGGCCACTCAATGTATTATAAAAAGGGATTATATGAGTATTCATACTTGTATATGATAAAAATAGTGGAAAATAATATGTAGATATATATGTTTGATATAGTTTAAGAAATATCAATTTATAGCTTGAGTATAATTAATGATTTTCTTGTAGGTACTAATTACTAATAATTATAGATTGAGGAATTCATGATTTCCTTGAATTGTATCAAGGAAAATGGGATAAATTTTTAGTTTTTAGAATAATAATCATGTTTATTAAACTTTATGAATTATCCCAAAAGTGTTTTGAAGGACATCTAAAAGAAGTTCATGGTGGATTTTCACAAGCACTGATGTATGAAATAACACAAAATGAAAATTAATGATAGACTTTATAAAAGGAGTTTTGAAAGATATAAAAAATTTATTTTTTTATAATATTTCATGATTTGGTTCATAAGATGTGTCATAATATGAAATTATGTTAAGTCTACGAGGTTTTTCATACAAGTGGGAGATTGATATATTGTGCACTAAATTGGCATAGACCACGATATAGTGGATTTTGTAGTTTGTATGGGAGTTCTATATGGGATAGTAAAAATCACTATGCCATGGTTCATTTCATGACGAATATAATGTTATGTGATAACATTAAAACACATTCAATATCAAATTCTTGTAGCTATCACAATCAATCAGTTTTCATTATATGATAATTTTGATGAGCTTGAATATATATAATAATCAATTAAGTGTTAATGGATAATTATAAGGATTAAAATTGAATGTTTCAAGAGTTGAAACATATATAATTTTTATGAAATTACCCATTAATGTGGTCAATTATTTGATACAATTTTATGCCTATATAACTTTATTATATTCTTAAAAAACCATTTGATGTGATCTTATATTAGAACTCCTTAAGGTTAAAATAATAAAGCTCTTATTTTTCAAAATAATTTAACTAATGATTCTAGATGACTATTAATATGAGATAGGTAATTATTAATAATCAAAATATTTTGTCATCCATGTAAACCCTATGTGTGAGGAATCCATTGGTTGATCCCTTGCTATTATGAATCCTGGATCGATCGGTGTATGGTATGCCATTTGTTTCTTCATTTTATTATTTATTATATTCAAATAGGTAGAAGTTGGTTGTTATTTGGTTTTGGTTTTTCTCCAGTTGTGTTATTATGAGTGGCATACATATAAAAACCATACACTAATTCATATATTTCCCTTTAAACTTTTGACCCATGATGATAAGGAAATAATAAAAAATGCACAAACACCATTATTTTTACAAGTTTCAAAACACTTTTGAGTGGATAACCCTTAGTGACTTGTGGGTGTTATCCCATGTGTAATGGATTAACCCCCCCGTAATTTCTCTAACTTAGATAATCAATAATTTCAATCAAAATGTAATAAATACTTAAATAAAATTATCAAAAAATTTACTTCCTTTGAAACAGTGACAAAAAATTACAAATGGTCTTACTCTACCTCCTTTATCCAGGA
This sequence comes from Viscum album, assembly GCA_963277665.1. NCBI lineage: Eukaryota > Viridiplantae > Streptophyta > Magnoliopsida > Santalales > Viscaceae > Viscum > Viscum album. Next base: position 1,137,841,568 of record OY728159.1, on the reverse strand, counting down.
CATGTAGAATATCCTTCATATAAAATATATTTCAACAAGATATAGTTAAATACAATCTCAATTTATAACCTATAGATATAAATCCAAAAAGATACATGAGAAGAAGAAAAGAGGATGAAAATAAAGAATGTTACCTTGAGTTTATGAAATAAAATCACATGTAATCCAAAGATTAATTGGAGGAAAAGGGAGGAAGAAGGATAGAAAAATTGATCTATCTACCTTTGTGTGGATGAATGGGCCTGAATTAACTCAAATAAAACCTCAAATGTGTAAAAAATGAAGAAAGGGAAAATAATATTTTACTATTGTTTTAATAGAAGCATAACTTGGGCCACAAAATGTATAATACCCCCATAATTTTTTTGGGGGCCAGTGGGTCTTCTGTGTCCTCTAATAGACTTAAAGTATAGGGTTTTGTAGGTTTTGTATAGACCCCCAATACCCTTAGTTCCCCTAAATCAGATATAATTTCCTCTTCTAGGCTTCTCTAATCAGACATCTATCTCAAAATACCCATTTTAAACATCTTAAAAGCATCAAAATTAACTACCTCTAAAAATTAATTCAAAAAATTAAAACAAGTTAGAATTTTCACAAATTATTTTTCAATGTTAAATAATTAATTATAATTTAATATACAAATAAGGACCTCAGTTATTACAAATTCCCTATCAGAATTAGTTTTATCCATAAAAAGATAAACTTACTCCTAAACTAAAAACGTTTATAACATCTCTAACATGGTACACCCTCACACGACGTATACAATTTGGCTATGTGACTTTTCTTCGAACTCCCCATATGTCAGAGTTTAACATCATGTTACTGTTTTAGGTATTCCTAAACCATCTTGTGTTAAATTGTAATTACTTTAAATGAGAAGAATGGTTTATTAGTGGAAAGTTGTGTTTTTTTTAAACACATCATGAAATGCTAAAACACCCAATTAACACTCTATAATTTTCAATTAAATATTTTCTGTGTTAAACCATGAGTAAGATAGAGTTTTTGAGGCCCAAAAAATCTCAGTGAAGATAGAATGAAATTATTAAATAGAATATATTAGGTGTGAAATTTTTATTCAAAATATTTAAATAACTCCAAAACGATGCATTGTTTTATAAATCTGAGACCTCAATCTTTCAGAAATATAGAATTTACCCTAGGAGGAGTATAACATTTAAAGGCTCTAGATATTTGGATGTCTCACTTGTGAGATAAAGTTATTAAATAATATTTAATATATTATTATTTTTTAAAATAATTAAATATCTCTCAAACGGTGTGTCATTTGAGAAATCTGAGACCATAGATGGGTCCGGAATGAGGGGTTTACCCTAAATGGGATATAACATTGGTAAGCGTTGGTCGTTTGGATGTCTTGCACGGAAAAATAGCCCTTTTTATTTTAATTAATTCTTTAATCCGATTTTTAAATAATAAATCATTGATATCTCTCAAACGGTTCATCGTTTGATAAATATTAGACCACCGTTGGGCTCAGAATGGAGTGTTTACCTTAGACAAGGTATAATTTTTATGTGCAATGTACATTTGGAAACTTTTAATATTAGGGTTAAATAATTTAATTTAATAATTTAATTAAAAACAGATGTTATTATTCATCTTCTCCCCAAAACGGTGTTTCCACCATTGATGACCGATTAATTTTATAAAACCTTCATTTTTCAATTGTTTTGAATGGTTTCAGTTGCAATGCCTTAAATGGATGATATAAATGAGTTCACATTGAATTTTGGGTGAAACGGATGATTAAAACAAGTGTTTAAAATTGTGGCTTTCATTCATCAAATTTTGGGATTTATTAAATAATAGATTTTGTTTGCATTCGTTGTTTAGAGTTATTTAATTTTTAAGTTATATAAATAGTTTTATTAATTTAATAATTAAACCAAATTTAATAAAACAAAACTATCTCACCTTCTTCACCAGATGTGAACAACCATTGATGGTCACCTTTGATTTCAAACAATTCCATTTCACCACCGTTTCAACCCGTTTGTGTTTCAACTTATGGATTAGGTAAAATTAATGACTCTGCATTAATTTTTGGGTTGATTAACATTTGGAATCGGGTGAGGGTGCTACATTTTTAGTGTTCTAAAAACACTGTAGTTCTTGATTCTTATTTTTGGTTGATATTTTTGTCCTCCGATGATCTCAAAACAGCCTCTTGCACAATCTTTCAACACTTCGAAGCTTTGCAGTGGTTTTTCTGGATTTTCTGACACTTGCGTAGCGGGAGGTTAAAGAAGAACCGTGAGTGTTCCATTTTATTTATTTTATTTATTTGTTATTCTATAAATCTTCTAAATTCAATAAATTTTTCATTATTGATCAGAATTTCATGTTGTTGGTACCTTTGAATTCGTAAAGACGAGAAGAATCAAATAATATTTTTTGTTTTGAAGGTAGGAAGGTATTCCTCAATCCGTTTTTTCACATTTAAATGGATATTTGAAAATTAATTATAAAAGGATAATTTCTAAATTATAAATGGATAATATGTGAAATATTATCATAAAATAATTATACATAGACAAATTTTAAATGATAACCGAATGGTTTTATCTAACGATAATTTGAAAAAATTTCATATGATAATTGTTTTGAATTATTAAAGGGCAATTGCACTAAATTTAGTAAAGGGAAATTGTAAGGTATTATTAAAGATAATTGTAAGGTTTAATAAATAAATATTTTCTGTAAATTTTCCTGGATAATTTTAAAAACTGATCAAATGATAATTTCATTAAATTATCATGGATAATTTATAAAAATTATTTAATGATAATTATAAATAATTATCAAATGATAATTACAATGAATAATTGTGAGATTACCAAATGATAATTATTAAAAGAATTTATCAAAGGATAATTATTTAAATTATATGTGAATAATTATAATGGAATACTACATATGTTATCATTTTATTTTAATGATATTATAATATCAAATGTGGTTTATAATTATTCTAAGGAAAATATTGTGAACATTATCTTTGACATAAAATGATAATTTGTTATCAAGGTGGTTGGAACTATTTTCGAATGTGATAATAAAAATGATAATTTGGAAATAATCCAAGAGAGATAAAATATTATCACATTTAATATTTTAATAAATAATTTGTAATTATCCATGAAAGAGAAAATGTAATCACATGTAATATTTTATTTTCTTGAGAAATAAAATAAAGGGATATAATTATCAAATGGGGTTTATAATTATTCCCATACTTTTTCATTGTGAATGAATGCGTTAACATAAATCGGTAATGAAGAGATTTTTCAGGAGATATGAAATGTAATCGCATATAATATTTTACTTCCTTATGAAATAAAATGGATGTTTTGGTCCCAGGACCCCCTGACGAACATCGAACTTTGGCATGTCGACATTTTTATTTTTAAGGCCATGAGAAGGTGTATTCAACCACCCATGGTGGTTTATCTTTGTCACTAACATCAACAACCTTGAGGTAGGTGGCTTCATTCCAATAGTCCAAATTGATTATTATTGTATTTCTTGATTTATCTCAATTATTCATTTAAATTCAATTGATCAAATTTTCTTTTAATTAAATTGATAAAAACTCGATTAAAATGAATCAAGATATCTGAAATGGGTTTGGAATGGAAATTTAGAAAACCTGTGATTCCATTGAATTGGTGTGTTTATGGAAATTGGATTATTTAAATTGTTTAATTTAAACTGTGGATTTTATGGAAATGATTTCAATTAAATTGTTGAATTTAATTGTGGAAGTAAATTGTGTAATGATGGAATTGGTCTTGAATGGATTTTAAACAGGTGAAAATGGCTTAAAATTATTTTATAGAAAACTATTGGTTTTATCTTGTGAAAAAGGCATGTCCTTGAATAAAACCTGTTTTGGTTTTAAATGTAAAGAAATTGGTACTTTTTAAATGAAAGAATGTGATCAATCATATTTTTAATAGTCTTAAAATAGTTCACCCAAAATATAAGGTCACATTCAAGCCTTAGGTAGTTAGTGAGCTATTTGGATACACTCTATGCTACGACAACATTCTAAAACATACTTGCAGCGGGTCACAACCCTAACAGCTTGGTGATGAGTCTCCTTTGTCCAGTGTCATAGGGACATGTGTATACACATTTTTCTGTGTTCACAGAGAAAGTGCAGAATCCTATAGCTAGTTATTATTATTGTACCTTTTGGTAGATGACCATGTTGCTCGCTTGTTTATTTATGTTTGAGATATAAATGTATGATAATGTTTGTTTGAACTGCTTATATTCCTTCTGAATTTATATAAATTGTTTTATATAAGTGTTTTACATAGGCCATTATTTTAAAAATATTCCATCATTTGTAAAATCATTTCTTTAAATATTTATTTCAATTATTTGAAAATGTATTGCATGTTTTGTTTAAATATTCTTTGGAATTTCCAGACCTATTTACTTTAAAATTGAAATATTTTCTTTTATAATCAATATTTGGAATCTATTATGGAATCATTGGTGGTATCTTATTGTGGTTAGGCACACACCCTACTTTTTTCCTTCAGGTTCTTGTAGACTTTCTTCTTCTAAGTTAGAGAAAAGAGAAGGGATATCTTGGGGGTGGATTCAACTGTTGAGCATTGGGCTTGGTGAGTTATGTTCCTCGGGAACTTTGGATATTTTACATGTTTCGATATTGTGGTTGTAGTACTTTGGGCTGGTTTATGCCTTGTTAACTTCTGGTACATTACTCCCAATGGAGTTTCTTTTGTTATGCATACCGTATTGTTTCTTTTCTTCTGCATTTTTGGTGGGAAATGTTTTTCCCAGTTGCAAGTTGTGTGATTCCAAGTGCTAGTCGCCGACCCCTGGGGATCGAGAACGCACTTTTAGCTATGTCAGGGCCGTCCTGGTTATTGGGTTACCAGGGTACCTGGGATGTTTGGTCATAAAATTGTATCAAAGTGAGTTTGGGACTTTGTCTTGAAGTCAGTATGCATTTGTGAAATCTTGTCAGGACTTAGGAAGTAGTTGTGATTAAGTGACTCTCAATCTCTCACCGCAATGAACCTTAAGTTACATGGGGTGGTTAGGGAAAGACTTCTTGTGGTGTAGTTCTAGTATTTTCCCTATTGTGATTTTTATAGAGTGAAATCCAAATCATGTTTGTTCCTTATATTGGGAATAATTTCTCTCGTTACTCAGTTCGAGTGTTAATATAATGTATTCCTATTGAAAGATGATGTTGTGTAACTAAATTCCCCCATGAAGACGTGTGAATCAGATCCATGAGGAGGTTTCTGCTGAACCTCAGTGAGAAAATCATGTTGTGGATCTGAATATAGTTGAGGTGAGATCCTCAAAACCTTCAAAAACTGTGGGGCAATCAAATGCATCACTTACAAAAAGGCTCCATCCTTAGGCATCCAGAATGAAGTTTCCTCACGTAGTGAAAGAGTCTCTAGAGGAAGCTGATAAAGGTCCAATGATTGTGATTGGTATCATTACTACAGCTTCATCTTTAGTGACTTCTCTATTTGATACCAGTGTGTCTCACTCTATTTTTTTTTCAAAACATACTGTTAATATGCTTAATCTTACTATGGATCTTTTATCTTGTGTAATGGAAATTACTATACCCCTTGGTATAAAGAGAGATGATGGTCTCTGTAATTCCTCATGTGTCTTCTATCTATCAGATTTCAAACTTTCTTGGAGTTTTATGGTACTCGACATGAAATATATTGATGTCATATTCAGGATGGATTGGATCATTTCCAATAAATATGGTTAATTATTATCTTTGATAGTTCTTCCTTACCACACCCAGTGGTGTGTCTCTTATCTTTTAAGGAGAATGGGGCCCAAGGTCGAGAATGTCCAAACCTTATTCTCTAGAGTTGGGGAAGGTAATATTAGTGTTTTCATCTAATTTGGTGCTGTGATCTTCCTCTAGTTGTTGTTGAGTTTCCCATCATGTTTCCTTCGGATTTTTATGGTTTACCACTGGTAAGAGAGGTTGAGTTTTCCAATGACTTGATGCCCAGAACTCAACCAGTTTCTTTTACCTCTTACCAAATGGCCCTAAATGAACTAAAATAACTAATGTACTAGTTGGAGTATCCTCTTGAGAAAGCCTTTATTCTCCTAAGTGTGTCACCATGGGTGGCGCTGGTTCTATGCACAATGAAAGCTGATGGTTCTCTAACATATTATATTATCAAGATTATTATTCAAGAATAGAAGCTTTTTGATGAATTACATAAGAATTAGAGACTCTATTTATCATGGGGAGACTGATGCCTAGTGGTCGTTCTACAAAGAGGATGTTCTGTGTTATCGAAATGGTTATATTGCACTATTAATGACAAGAAAGGCTATAATGGGGGATTTCCATAATTTAAAATGGGTTGTGCACCCAGGAAGCACTAATACATTATACAACTTAAGGCAATAGTTTTGGTGACCATGTATTCTTGATGGTTTCACCCCAGTTGGGTAATCTAAGGCTTGGGAGCCAAGGGAAGTTTTCCCCATGTTTTATGGGATCTTTGAAGGTTGTTGATTATGTGGGGAAAATTATTTACCATTTATTACTACCACTACAACTGACATCTATACACAATGTGTTTCATGTATCTTAGCTTCAAAAGATTTTATCTGACCCATCTAATGTTCTAATTTGGCGTGATCTTAAAGTGAAACCTTTTTTATCTGTGACTGAACGACCAGTCATGGTTGTTGATTTTTAGACCAAGGAACTTCATGGTAGGATGATACCTCTGGTATTTGTGATATGGAAGTATGGTTCTAATCTCCATAATATTTGAGAGAGGGAGGCACTGATGAGAGAACAATGGCCTTTTCAATTTAACATGGTTCTTCATAGACTTTCTGGGGATATAAAGTTCCTATGGTGGGTTGGTTGTAACATCCCATTACTATTTAATATATTCCTAAACCATCTTGTGTTAAATAATTGTTATGTTAAATGGGGAAAAATGGTTTATCAGTGAAAATTTTTGTTTTTGTTAAACACATTATAGAATGGTAAAATGCCCAATTAACACTCCATAATTTTCAATTAAATATTTTTATGAGTTAAACAATGAGTAATTATGAGTTTTTGAGGCCCCCAAAATCTCAGTGAAGAAGGAATAAAATTATTAAATAGAATATATTAAGTGTGCACTTTTTATTCAAAATATTTAAAAAAAATCCAAAACGATGCGTCGTTTGAGAAATATACGATCTCAATATGTCCAAAATATGGTGTTTACTCCAAGAGGGGTATAATATTTGATGGTTCCAGACATTTGTATGTCTCACTTATGAGATATAGTTATTAAATAATATTTAATATTTTTTTGAAACTAATTAAATATCTCTCAAACGGTGCATCGTAAGGGAAATATGAGGCCCCAGATGGGTCCCGAATGAGGGGTTTACCCTAAATGGGGTATAACATTGGTAATCTTTGGGCATTAGGATGTCTCGCTCACAAAAATAACATTTTTTTAATTTAATTAATTATTTAATCTTTAAAAAAAATAAATCATTAATATCTCTCAAATGGTTCAACGTTTGATAAATTTGAGACCACCGTTGGGCCAGGAATAGAGTTTTTACCTTATACAAGGTATAATTTTTATTTGCAATGGACGTTAGTAACTTTTAATACTTGGGTTAAATAATTAAATTTAATAATTTAATTAAAAATTAATGTTACTATTCATACTCTCCCAAAATGGCATTTCCACCATTGATGCCTGATTACCATTCTAAAACCTTCATTTTTCAACCATTTTGAACTATTTCAGTTGAAACCCCTTAAATGGGTGAAATAAATGAGTCTATAATGAATTTCAGGTGAAACAGAAGATTAAAACATGTGTTTAAAATTGCGGTTTTAATTCACCCAGTTTTGGAATTTATTAAGTAATCGAATTTGTTCTCATTCGTTGTTTGGCATTATTTAATTATTAAGTTAAATAACTAATATTATTAATTTAATAATTAAACCAAATTTAATAAAACAATACTATCTCACCCTCTTCACCGCACGCGAGTGACCATTGATGGTCACCTTTGATTTCAAAAACTTTTGTTTCACCACTGTTTCAAATTGTTTGTGTTGTAACTCATTGATTAGGTGAAATTAATGACTCTGAATTAATTTTCGGGTTGATTAACGTTTGGAATCGGGTGTTTTAAAAGTGATTTGAGGGTGCTGCATTTTTAGGGTTCTAAAAACACTACTGGTATTGATTCTTCTTGTTGGTTGATATTTTTGTCCTCCGATGATCTCAAAACACCCTCTTGCACAACCGTTCAACACTCCAAAGCTTGGAAGTGGTTTTTTTGGATTTTCTTACCCTTGCATAGTGAGAGGTTGAAGAAGAACCGTGAGTGTTCCATTTTATTTATTTTATTTATTTATTATTCCCCAAATCTTCTAAATTCAATAAATTTTTCATTGTTGATCAGAATTATGCACCGTCAGTACCGTTGAATTCTTCTTGATGAGTAGAATCCAATAATATTTTTTTTCGAAGGAAGAAAGGTATTCGTCGATCCGTTTTTCCCATATTAATGGATCTTTGAAAATAAATTATTAAAGAATAATTTCTAAATTATAAATGGATTATTTGTGAAAAATTATCATTAAATAATTACACATGGATAAATTTTAAAGGATAATCGCATGGTTTTATCTATTGATAATTTGTAAAATTATTATATGATAATTATTTTGAATTATTAAATGATAATTGCACTAAATTTAGTAAAGGAAAATTGTGAGGTATTATTAAAGATAATTGTAAGGTTTAATAAAGCAATATTTTTGGGAAATTTTCATAGACAATTTTAAAGATTAATCAAATGATAATTTTATTAAATTATCATAGGTAATTTATAAAAATTATCAAAGGTTAATTACAAATAATTATTATTGATAATTACAATGAATAATCATGAGATTACCAATTGATAGTTACTAAAATAATTTATCAAAATATAATTATTTAAATTATATATGAATAATTATGAAGGTCTACGACATGTGTTATTGTTTTATTTTAAAGATCTTATAACATCAAATGTGGTTTATAATTATTCTAAATAAAATATTATGAACATATTCATTGACATAAAATAATAATTTCGAATTTTATCAAGGAGGTTATAACTATTATGGCATGTGATAATAAAAATGATAATTTGGAAATTACCCAAGAGAGATAAAATATTATCGCATTAAATATTTTAATCAATAATTTGCAATTATTCATTAGAGAAAATGTAATCAAATGTAATATTTTATTTTATTGTGAAATAAAATAGAGGGATATAATTATCAAATGGGGTTTAAAATTATTACCATACCTTTTTATTGTGATTGCATGCGTTAACATAAAATGGAAATCCGGAGATTATCCTGGAGAGAGAAAATGTAATCACTTGTAAAATTTTACTTGTGAAATAAAATATATTTTATGGTCCCAGGACCCCTTGATGAACATCAAACTTTGGCATGTTGATGTTTTTATTATTAAGGTCATGGGAAATCTTATTGAACCAAACATGGTGGTTAATCTTTATCACTGACACCAACGACCTTGAGGTAGGTAGTTCCATTCTGATTAGCCAAATTGATTATCGTTGTATTGCTTGATTTATCTCAATTATTGATTGAAATTAAACTGCTAAAATTTTAATTCAGTTAAATTGATAACAAATCTATTCTAAGGATTCGAGATATCTGAAATGGTTTTGGCAAGGGAATTTGGAAAAACCATGATTCCATTGAATTTGTGTGTTTTTGGAAATTGGATGATTTAAATTGTTTAATTTAAATTGTGGATTTGATGGAAATTATTTCAATTAAATTGTTGAATTTTATTGTGGAAATAAATTGTGTAATGGTGGAATTGGTTTTGAATCGATTTCAAACTGGTGGAAATGGATTAAAATAAATAGATAGAAACCCACTGTTTTTATCTTGTGAAAAAGTTATATTTTTGAATAAAACATGTTTTGGTTTTAAATTGAAAAAATTGGCACTTTTGAAATGAAATAATGAGATTGATCATATTTTTCTGTAGTCTTAAAATAGTTAACCAATTATATAGGAGCTCTTGCTATCCTTAGGTAGTTAGTGAGTTATTTGGATACACACTATGCTACGATAATGTTCTAAAACATACTTGGGGAGGGTCACAAGCCCCACGGGTTAGTGAAGATTCTCCTTTGGCCAGTGTCATAGGGACGTGTGTATACACATTTTGTTGAGTCCACATAGATAGTGTGGAATCCTATATCTGGTTAATACTATTGTAACTTTTGGCAGATGACCATGTTGCTCGCTTGTTTGTTTATATTTGAGATATAAATGTATGCCAATATTTGTTTGAACTACTTACATGCCTGTTGAATTTATATAAATTGTTTTATATAATAGTTTTACACAATCCATTATTTAAGAAATATTTCTTCATTTAAAAAATCATTTCTTTAAATATTTACTTCCGTTATTTTAAAATGTATAACATGTTTTGTCTAAATATGATTTCGAGTTTCCAAACCTGTTTAATTTAAAATTTAAAGCTTTTATTTGATAATCTATATTTGGAATCTATTATGGAATATTTAGAGGTATCTTACTCAGATTAGGCTCACACCCTACTTTGGCATTCGGGTGTTTGTAGACTTTATTCTTCCATGTTCAAGAAAAGAGAAGGGATCTCTCAAAAGTAGATCCTACTGTTGAGTGTTGGGCTTGGTGGGTTGTATTCCTTGGGAACTTGGGATTTTTTAGCTATTTTGATACTTTGGTTATAGTACTTTGGGTTGGTTTATGCCCTGCTGATTCTGGTAAATTACTCATAGTAGATTTTTTTTGTTATGAATTTTGTCTTGTTTCTTTTCTTCTACATTATCGGTGGAAAAAATCATTCCCACTTGTATTTTGTGTGATTCCAGGTGCTAGTTGCCGACCTGTGGGGATCTGGAATGCTCTTCGGGCAATGTTAGGGCCGTCTCGGTTATCGGGTTACCAGGGTACCTGGGATGATTCCTGACACAAAGGCTTCTAAATATCATCGAGGGAGTAAGTAATATACTAGGGGGACTATACCCTCTGATATAGAGTTATGATTATAGAAAAAAAAATAAAAGAAGAGTATAAAAAATTGTGAAAAATATGAATAAATAAATAGGAAACCAAAGCTGATAAAGGACAAACTGAAAAAATATGAATAATAATAGAGTAATAAAATGAAAAATGAATGATACTAAATGAAAAGTTGAATGTCATATATATAAAAGACTAATAAGAATCAATTAAGAACACTAATTTCCCTAGTTTTGAATCCCATGCAGGTCCTGTCTCCAAGCTCCAACCCACGAAGAAAGCTATAAATCCATAGTAGGGTCCCTTACCCTTTTCCAAACGTACATCCATGTAATTTTTCTAGCTACTAAATGATTAATTTTCCATGGTGTGAGTAAAATTCAGTAGGTCTAAACCATTGTGTCTAAATAAATCCAGTCTCAGAAATATATTGCATGAAATAAAACAATAATCAAGGTATTAGTTTATTTAATTAATACTGCACATGAAATAAACCCACTGACCCTCAGTTTTGGGGTCAAACCTGGTGATATTCCAAACATCTTTAGTTACCCTTCAGATATCTCTGTCTAGGGTAGGATGCTTTTATATCTGGATGGGTCACCCAATCAGTTGAAGATTTTACCGTTGTAGATGAATCACATAAACATCAAATTAAAAAATTGGAATCTTCCTACAAGATGTCCAAATTTTCAGCATACTATATCAAAATACCATGCATATGGTCCTAAAATATATGATATTATCATATAATCTACCTTCTGGAATCCAATACTAGAGTCCCTTTCCATTAGGTGGTATGAAATCATGAACCAAGCCCTCATCTATAAATATAAATTATGATTTGTATCGAGACAAACTCAACATGATAATGAACATCGAACCCTCAAGAATCAATCAAATCACTATCACAAAAAAATAAAATTCTATGAAATCTATTTGAAATTGTAAAATAAAACATAAAAGATATATTATTACAAATTACAGTGATAAATTTATCAAATTATCAGTTTTATATCTAGTATTATTTCATAAATCTTGGTTTCCAAATATCCCCATTAATATATCAACATGGTTAATTTATCATTTAATCCTAAGGTTATAACATATCAGTAATCTTAATTAATTTTTGGTGATCCTACCTTTTTAAATCACATAATTTACCTATTATTACAAAAAGTAATACTAGTACAACAATCAGAAAATCATTCAAATCTATCTTAGGGATCAAATGTCAAGCTGACCACGTCTCACAAGGTTCAAGAATAACACACCTTTTAGTTTGTTTTAGGTTTTAGTCTCCATGCCTATGAACCCAACATGATCAAATGGTCAATCTAAAAATTATTAATGTTTTATAGGGATGATTTGATTAAGTAGGTCATGTACACATCCTGATGGAATGATCACACATTTTGCAAATACCATGGATAATTAAATTAGGAAAAAGGGATAAGTTTTAGACCACCCACCTTGAAAGCGAAGAAGTGGATGACAAAACCTCACATTTATGGTAGTGATCAACATTATCCATTCCTTAAAAATCCATGTATATAACAACTTGATAAAACACTACCTTTCTTTTGGATTGTAGAAAAATAGAGATCACAAATGGGAGGGATAAAGTTGAGATAAATGGGGTTACACGATCCACAAAATTCCCGGTGCTGGAGGGTTTATTTGAAGGTGGGTGTGACATATTCATGATAGGAATTGTAATTACATCGTGAATTACTTGATTCCTTTTATGCTAATAAATCCAATTCCTTAGATTAAGAATCTAGAAAAAATTGATTTCACGTCATGAATCTATCACACAACATGAATTTCAGATTCATGGATTGGAAAAAACCATTCATGTCTTGTATATATATATGTGTAAGCTTGAAAAATTCATTTCATCAATATATTTCAAGTCATGAATTCATTCTAAAACCTAAAATTTAGATTCCCTTCTGCTTCTTCCCACAACACTGTTGTACCTACCAAAAACAATCCTAAACAGCTCAAGGATTGATCACCAGAATTTAAAATAAAAACTAACTGAACTCAAGGAGGTTTAAAAAAACTTAAATAAGTACATACTTGAAAAGATATAGGATATTACAACCTCCACATAGTATAATATTTTGTCCCCGAGGGACTCAAAGTATCAATGTGGGGTATCGGTAAAAACTCTTGGACATTTTTCTTGTATATCAGACTCCCTCATCCAGGTATCCTCTTGAACATTCCTATACTGCCAAAATACTCTTACTGGATGAATATTATTTCCCTATATATTCATTTCACTATAGACTATGATAAAAAATAGATTATCCTCAAAGTATACATCAAAAAATAGCTTGATGTCATCAATGTCTATCACATGAGAAGGTCTAGTATGATATATCTACAGCTACTACATGTGGAAGACATCATGCATGGAATTGTAGCATGGTGGATGGTCTAAATTTTACACCATTAGACCTACCCTTTCCACTATCTAAAAAGGATTGAAAAACCTTTGAATTATATTTCCTTATTTCCTAAAAATATTTTTCCATTGATTAAGAGACCCTGAAATAAAACATGGTGACCAACCTTAAACTTCAGAGGCTATCTCTGATATTCAGTGTATAATTTTTGGAAACTCTTCATGGTCACCAACCACTTTATGATCAATTGAACCCACTCCTTCATCTCTTACATAAGACTAGGCCCAATAAGTTTTGACTCACCTACCTCTAACCAACAGAGATGGGAATGCAATAGTCTTCTATACAAAGCCTCTAAAGGGAACAATTTGATAGACGCATGAAAGATGTTATTATAGGAGAACTCCATGATTTCTGTGTGATTCTTCCATGAACTACTGAAATCCAAAATGTAGTCTTGTAACATATGCTATAGAATCTGAGAATTCCATTCATATTTAGAATATTTCAGAGGACGGTAGGCTATACTAAGAATAATCAGTGATCCCTAGACCTTCTATAGCCTCTGTGAAAAATAACAAGTGAAATGGGGATATTGACCTAACATAATTCTCCTCAAAACACCATGAAATTGAACTATCACACACTTGTAAAGGCTACCCATATCAACAATGGTGAATGTCTCCCTGATAGTAAATTAGTGGGATAGCTTCGTCATTCGATCAACAATCAGTCATACCTAATCATTCTTATAAGTCATGTTGGGTAATTTGATCACAAAAACTATAGTGGCCTTATCCCATGTCCAATATGGAATGGGTAGAGGCTGTGATTGTTTATAAAGCCTTTGATTCTCAGCCATCACCTACTGATAGATAAAACATATCTACACAAATCATGTTATCTTCTTCTTCATCCCAATACACTAATACTATCTACAGAGATCATGATACATATTTTTTTAGACTAGGATGTACTTCCCATATAAAAGAGTGAAAATCCCTCATTATATTGTTACATAAGATTGTAGGAACCCATAATCAACCATGGATAAGAAGAACATCATATTTTTTAAGATACCATCCTGATGGTGACTCCCCACCGCATATGTTATCCCTTAAATCTATGCCCTATGGATTCGATATATGTTATTTTTTTAATATGATCTATTATAACAGGTATGACAAATGTCAAAATCAGAGATACTCATTCCTTGGACTCATGAACATTAATATTCATTCCTATAAAAAGTTACATCATCCGCCACTCATCATAATATTCCCTCATTTCTTATGAATACATATTTCAGCTCAAACAATAATTAATATTTTTTCCATTTCTTGGTGTGTAATCCAACTAAAAGTCAAAATATTGTAGATACTTGACCCAACTCTACTTATGAAGGGTTAGTTCTATCTAATAAAAAATTTACTTGAGGATATTGTTTTCCATGATCACCAAAAACCTATCCTCTAAAATATAGTGTTTCCAAAACCTCCAGGTATGTACAGAAGCAACCAACTTTATATCATGATTAGCGTAATTACTACCATGTAGTCTTAGTGGTATGGAGATATAAGAAACCACTCTATACTCCTACATTAGAAGTAATCTGTATCCAAATGTAGATGCATCATAGTACATGGTATATGTCTTAACTGACATTGGTATGGTGAGGATCAAACCTGATGTTAGCCTACTCTTCAGCTCCTGGAAATATCTCTCATAAAAAAATACCAAAATAAATTCACCCCTTTCTTGGTTAGCATATATATCAGTGCTTACATATGGTATAAGTCTTAGATAAAGCATATTTAATAACCTTATAGAATAAGAAATCTTTGAATCTCAAAGTCATTCTTGGGATTCTCCCAGGATACTACAACTACAACCTTCTCTGGGTCCACTAACACTCAATTCTCTAAGATAACATGACCCATGATGTTCACTATATCAATCTAGAAACTGAATTTAGATAGCTTGGTTTAAATATGACACTACCTCAAAGTACTCAAGATGATATCAAAATGTTGGGCATTATTATCTACAAACTGGGATTACACTATGATGTCATTGATAAAAACTACCAAGAATCGATATAAGAAAGGATGAAAGACCCAATTCATCAAGGACATGAATAACACCTATTAATTTTTTAGGCTGAACAACATCACTTTGAACTCATAAAATCCATAAATACTCCTAAAAGTAGTTTTGGGTATGTCTGACGGTCTCACCCTACATTGGTAGTACACTGACCTCAAGTCAATCTTAAAGAAAATCCTAAAACCTCTTAGCTAGTAAAATAGATCATCAATGTGTAGAAGGGGATATTGGTTATTTAATATCATACAGTTCAATCCTCGATAATCCATATATAAATGCAATGTCCCATCAAACTTCCTGGTGAAAATCATGGGAGAACCGCATGGTGATGTAAAAGGTCATACGAATCCATTTTCTTCTAGAACTTCCAACTAAACATAGATCTCATGGAGCTCTACTGGTGATATTCTGTAAGGCATGATAAAAACTAGGTCATATCTAGGAAAAAACTTAATCATGAACTTAATCTCACACTTAGGTGGTATGCTAGAGAACTATTACAATAATATGTCCTCTAAATGGTCTACCACTATAGGAAAATAATTATACTACATTACACAATAATCCAAAACAAATCCTACTATATAAATCAAGAGACAATATAATTTTCACTGATTTGGACTTGTAAGACTAGACTAAAGACCCCACTCACTCTTTCGAGTATAATTTATCCTTCTAGAGATAGAAAGGTAAATATCCAATGATAATAGTAAATATGAGCATGGTATATAACTATCTAATCTGTAAAAAAAATTGAATCGAATATTATAATTTCTAGCCTAAAATGTTCCAAAATTAAATAATTTCCACCAATTTCAAGACCAATATACTTGTAATTATTGATACCCTTAACCACACTCCTAATGGCATATCAATGGTCATAACACCATCTATGCTCTCTACATAAAAACCTGAACCATTTGAAAAAAGTGTAGATAGAAATGATTGTGATGTTACTATATAAAAAAACATGATAAGGCTGATGATACAAGAATCATACCTATTATGGTAGAAGGACCTGCATCCAAATAGTTTAGAGTAGACTGCATAGATTGCAGATGGCTTTCCATTCTACCTTAGTCTTCATTCTGACTCCCCTATACTGTTTTCTCTAAGTGGTACTCCTTATCTTGTACTGAGGTACATCACACCCTTCCTTGGCCTGAAGTACTAGTGCAACTCTAACTATCAGTCTGATGAGTGGTAGATGTGCCCCTACCATACCTAGGTTTCTTTCCTAATCTCATACATGTTCTCTATTTTGGAAAGTTTATACAAAACTTTTGATGATTACTGAACCTTCTACAGACATGGAACTCCACAACAGGGTGAGGAAACTATGTGTGCTTATGGAAAAACCTTCCACACTGAAGGAACTACATTAAACTTCCATATTTAGGAAGAATGACACTCCCTTGACTACTATTCCCTCTACTACCTTGGAAGAAACTTAAATAACAACGCTTCTTTACACTAGAAGAAGTGTCCTTGGGTCACCATAATAAAATTGTCTAGACATCACTTTGGGCATCTCCATGATTCTTTGTTGCGATGAGATCCTAATTCATCATTTCCACAGGGATCCTCAAGTAAAATATGGTCACCTATAACCTAATCTCATAGAAAATATCTTCATAAAAACATCTATCCCTAGTGACCTACAAAAAATGGAGAAAATCTCAACTCTTAGATGAAGAATATAGTGTAGTCAATTACTAACATGCACTCCCTTGTTAGATTCATAAACTCACGATTCGTTATATCCATTAATTTCTTAGGTTTTAAGTGTATTGGAACCTTTTCCTCAAATTCATTACTAGATAACTCCTCTTGCTACGAAAATTTCTCCAGAATGTCCCACTAACACTTGTATGGTCCACATAGTGTGTAATAAGCAAGATTTACCTTTATGTATGTGGGTATTTTGAGTTACTTGAAGATATTATAGAATAACTCAATCTGGAACTCAACATCTAGGCATCCACCCTCCCTAATGAACATAGGAGGATGTTTTAGTTGGAACTTTATCGTGATCTCAAACATCAAAAGGCACTATACAAATAGTCTCCCTATCCATGGAGTTGATCATCCATCTAATTCTCTAGAGCTGCAGTAAGTTCCAAATGAATTACGTTAGGAGTGTGATAATTTACACTATCCTGAAACACAAATAAAATATGGTGAAGAGTCATTTTATATACAAAGGTTCAAAAAACTCCTTTGAATATAGGATACCCAAAATATCAAGCTCAGCGAGAAAAAATAATAGAGAACCACTAGATTAAGGTTACTTTCTACTATTCTAACAAGTGAATTGGAATAACATTAAAGTCTCATTAATTTCATTTATCAAGAATAAAAGGGTTCTCATTTCATAGTTTTTTACATGATTGAAGTATTCACTTGTAATAAATATGTCCCTTGAATAAACATTGCAAGGAAATATATATCCCTGTGTGCACATCATGATTCATGCATACACATATCATTTCATATCATTCAAAGAGTAAAAATATCAATAACTGTAGAATCAAATAAAATGTGAATCACCTAATGTGAAATAACATCAAATCATAACAAGAAAAAATTATGAACAATAATCCCATCCTTGGAAATCTTATTTTCCCAAGTATGTGGTTTAACTACACCTATGAACAAGCTCATTACCAAGTTTCAGCACATCATAGTATCCATTATACCTTTCCTAAAAAGTAAAGTAACAAAAATTAAATCTAATACTTTGATACCACTTTTTAATATTCCATACTCGATACTCCCTTACATGATCAAGCTAATATTGCTACATGACTCCAGATGCACCACTCCATTGGCTATAGGCTTAAAATTAGTAGTGAGGGTGTAAATAATATAGTGAGGATACTATACCCTATGGTACAATATTACTATTATAATTGAAAATAAATTAAGAGTAGCATACATAAGGAAAACAATATGAATAAATAATTTGGAAACCAAAATTGAGAACATACAAACAAAAATAACCCAAATACTAATAGGGTAATGCAATGAAAAGATGAATGTAACAAAATTAAAATCTAAAAGTCATACATATAATAGAGGAATAATAGTCAATTAAAAACTCCAAAAACCCTAACACCAAATCTCATGTAGGCCCCATATCTAAGATCTAACACATATAGAAAGATTTAAATTAGCAATGAGGCCCTAATCCATTTTCAAAACCTCCATCCATAAAATCCATCTTGGTATAAATGGTAGGCTATTCAGGGTGAGAGTATAAATTATTAGTTTGACACCACCTTGTCTAAACAAATTTAGTCTTAGAAATATAGTGAATTAAATAAAATGATAATAAAGGTATTAATTTACTCAATTAATACCGCACATGAAAAAAACCTACTCAACCTCAAGTTTTGGGGTGAAACATGTGGCCAATCTAACCTACATTGATACCCTAATAGATAACTTTTTCCATGGAAGGTTCCTCCTAAATCAGGATGGATCACCTAATCAATGTTATATTCTCCAACTAAGGACAAATCACCCAAACATTAAATTCACAAATGGACTCTTCCCACATGCTATCCATAATCTCAACCTTAGTAATCTATAGACCATTCATCTAGTCCTCAAACACCTGATATAATCATATGATACTCCGTCAAGAATTTTGTAATAGTGAACCTAGACCTAAAATGGTGTGAAATCATTCACTAGGCCCTCATACGTCAATATAAATCACAAGTCAAATCCAGAAAAACTCAACATTACAATAATCATCCCACCAAGAAGAATCAATCAAACCATTGTCACATTTTTTTCAAAATATAATAAATGAATTCACAAGGGAAAATTCAAACACAACTTATATATCACCATAAGGTATAATGATAAATGTATCAAATTATCATTTTATCTAGTTATGTTTCACAATTCTAGGTTTCCAATTATCCCCATAAACATATTAACATATTTCATTTATCATTTTACCCTAAGGTCATTAACATATTAGTTAACCATATTTTTCAACTATAATTCCACCTTAAGAAATAAAAATATATATTAGTTATTCCAAAAAATAAAACTAAACCAATTGTCAATCAATTTCTCCAATATATCTTAGGGATCAAATTTTAAGCCGACTAAGTCTCCCAAGGTTCAAGGCTAGAACACCTTTCGGGTGGTCAAAGGTCTCAGTCTCCAAGCTTATGGACCTAAAAGGATCTAATAAACTGTCTAAAAACTATTATTTTTCAACATGGACTATCCAATTAATTTGGTTATGCATGTTGTGTGCTAAATTTATTTCACATATTTAATATACTGTAAATAATTAAATCAAACAAAATCTATAAGTTTAAGACCATCCACCTTGAAAGAGGATAAGGGGATGCCAAAAACTTACATCTACAATAGTGATCTAATTTCTCCTCCCCCTAAAAATATAGATCCAAAACAATTATATGAATCTTGGTATTGCTTTTGGATCTAAGGAAAAAGCTGAGATCGTGGATGGGAGGGTTGCAGTCAAGAGAAAGGGGGTTATGTGATCCCCAAAACACAAGACATTATATGGTTTAATTAGGGGCGGGTGTGACATATTCATGATGTGAATAATATTCATGTCATGAATTCCTTGATTCCATTTTAAACTAATAAAAATTTAAGCTGATATTATAATATAGAAGAAATATATTTCACATTGTGAATCCATCAGACGACATAAATTTTTGATTCACGACATGCCTGAAAACCATTCATGACTAGTGTGGATCCAAGGGTCAGCCCAAAAAATTCACTTCCTGAATAGATTTCACATTGTGAATTAATTCTATAATCTAAAATTTATATCCCTCTCTACTACACCCTATAGAACTATAGTACTTACCCAAAACCAACCCCAAAAGATCATGGCTTGATCACCAGGATTTAAACCAAAAATAATCGAACTAAAAGAGGTTTACAAAAAACATAAAGAGGGTCATACTTGGAAAAAGATTGGATATTAAAACTTTAACCTATCTCAATTAATAATACATAACTATATCAATATATCTTACCTCAAAATGATCACAAAAATTTTGATCCACAATTCCCAAAACTATCATGTACTGATTTACACCCTAGAAACTATAAATTTCAAACAAATCATATATTTAAATATCCCCCATCACCAAATAACTACCATAATAATTACTTATGAATTACCAATTTTATTCTTACACTAAATTTTAAAATTCAAAACATATATTAATTTCAGTATTATTTTAAAAATAATTTCTATATTTCATTTCCCAAAATAATAAACTATATAATTATTTAGAAAAATATTTACCAATTTATTTTAATGTAATTATAATTTACCAAATGAATAAAAATTTTAAAATACACTTAATTTGAAACACTAGATGTGTTTTTTGATTTATATATGAAATACCAGAAAAATTCATCAATAGTTTAAACATAAATATTCCAAAACACTAGTTGTATTATATCAATAATAAAGAAACAAGTAATCAATTATAATATAAATATACAAGTGAGTGACTTAAATTAAACATGAAACCCCTAGTAAGGCATTTAGGAAAAAACTAATTACATTTTGTTTAATAATTTATTAAATTCATTCACATGTAAATATCACAATATATAAAATGAACATGTACAATATACCACTATAAAAATGATGCATGATTTTTTTTTGAAATGGGTTCTTGAATGACCCTCGTGACACTTCTTGAGTGTCACCATTCCATACCAAAGATATCTAAAAAAATATTACTCATTCATAAGGTTCCTAGATTGAACATCTTTAGTGACTTGATATTCCACCATAAATAGGTCAATTAAGTCTATTTATGGGATACTTATCAATTCCCCAACCATGTGATCTCCTATATAGAAAAATCCTTGAAAACCCAAACACCACTCTGATGCCACTTTTTTAACATCCCAAATCCAAAAAACATTGCTCTAAAATAAATAATAATAAATTTAAACCCCAATAAGAAATATTAAATAAACCTAATGAATTCCCCCAGGGTGAAGCTTAGTAGTAGCTACCCTTATGGGTCTCAGTGAGGTATCTAGTGTGAGTCTTACTGATTTCATCACTATATTTTATGTTTCATGATTTTATTTGTACTATAGGAACTTCCCTAAATAAACTAAGTCTTCTACCTTAACTTTTAAATCAGATGAACAACTTACCTCTATATAAATAGTGACATGGGAAGTGAAAATGATATTATTTGATCTCCTCTAGGTTGGATATATAGATAACCCATCATTTGGAATGTATGATACAATTCTTTGGTGAAATCCAATATAAATATATAACCATAGGATGGAAATTAGATAAGATATAATAAAATAAAAAATTACTGAAAGAGGAAGGAATGCTATTTTGAGTTGATGAACCATAATCAACCTGACTAAATTGATTTTTGGGAGAGAAGGTAAGGAAAATAGGATAGAAAATGAGATCTATATCCCTTTGTGTACATGAATGGGGCTTATTGAGCTCAAAGAAAACCCTAAGGGGGTAAAAAAAAGGAAAAGTACGATTTAACCTAGTATTAAAAAATCAGATTAAATGGATGGAATGTTCAATGGCCTCCACAAAACGTTGAGTGGAGAGTCTTATAACTACCCAAAGCTTCCCAACAATCTTGGTACCCCCATACTATAATGAAGTTCATCGTATAATTTTCTCTAATAAACTCCCCATCTCTAAATACACACTTTAAAGCTTCTAAAGACATCATGAATGAACACTATTTTGATTTAAATTTAAAAATATAAACAAGTATTGGTTTTCACCCTTTAAATACCTAATTTAAATCCATAATTATACTTTCATACTTAAATAATAACATGGTTCATTACATCACATCTGAAAGTCTTTATCTTTTTATCAATAAATAATTTAAATGTCTAGAGGATGATCATTAACTCTTTACAAGAGATGACTCTTAATAATAAAATCATGCCTTATATATATTACATAATATAATAATTACAAAGAATCATGAAGAATATTAAAAATATATACAAATATCACAATTAGTTATTTTCCCCCTCTTCCATAAGTGCTTTCAATCTACCAATAAATTATCAAATCATTCACCCTCAAAGAACCACTCATTTTAGCTCCATAATATTTTTTTATGTGTGAAATTATCTCTATTATATTCCAAGTAAAATTATATTTTTAAATAAATTTCTTAAGTCCATGTAGGTGTTGTTCGAACCATGAAATAATCCTTCTTGTTCAACAATATATATGAAAACCATGGTTAATATCTTTAATCTCAATAAAATCTGGAATCCATTTCTAAAACATATCTTATAAATTGGACTAGAATAAAGATTTTTTTTCTCCCAAAGCCATGGAATTATTTATACATCATAATTATGATATATATCTTCAGAACCATTTTTATTAAAACATGGTTGTTTTCTTCATCCAATCCATTTCAAACAAAAACTCATCTATTTTTTTTCGAAACCACAATCATTACCATGATGTATTTTTATGTATGAGATAAAAACATTGAAAAAAATCACAAAACAAATACATTAAACTATGATAATATTCTTCTGAATTATTATGTGACTAAACAATCCATGATGTGCTTCTTAATAATATGACATATAGTGGATTTGAAATTCCTCTTTAGGAGAGCACGATTTAATGTATGTTTTTTAAATCAATAATCTTCTTCATCTATTTTAATGTTTTTATTAATTCACCATGACATGGTTTATATCATTACTTGAATTCATTGTTCAATTTTATCTTATATGCCTCTAAAAAACATAAAAAATTCATGTGAATATTGAAATTAAATACCATATGAAATAATGTTTATAACTCTTGATTCATCACATCAAGAAAAAAACTCTATTGTATGATCCTAATGTGAGGGAATATAAAAAACAAATTACCATATAAGATAATGTTTATGATGGGGATCTATTTATCACTGTAAATATTAATAATTCTTTGACCATTTATCTTTTATCACTCAATGATTTTTCAGTAACATCTTTGTTTCTTCAATATTCTCTAAGAGCATCATCAATCTTTTTAATAAACTTACCCTCAACCTACTCTCATGACCATAGTGATTTTATTAAAATGTGAATAGTTCCAGTGGGGAAGTCATTTTAATGACCTAAATTGTGATAATAATAATTATAATGATAATTTGGGATATGATTTTTGGATCATAGAAAAAATCATTCATAATGGGATAAAGTGTCCATGACTAGTGATTTGGTTAGATATGTGGAGTTTTTATACATTTTTGACTAATATTATTTATAAATAATCAAGGGTAAACTATATTTATAATAGAGTTTTTGACTTCACTCAAACCGACACTATCTTAATGGGGTTACGATCCTCCATAGGTTGAGTTATGGTGCCCATTTGAGAGATACTATATAATGAACCTAGACCTTTGGGTGGTAATATTTTTAATTTTCATTCATTCATTATTATATTATTTACTAATAAATCACAATAAGTGAAAAAGATGGAATATAATGATTTATAATAGAAATAAAGATTTGTTGGGTTCCAGAAAAGGGTTGAATAAATTCAATGCAAACTTGTAGAAGTGTTGTAGAATTTTGGAGTCCCCTAAACATTCATCGGGTACCCATTGATGTTTTGTTGGTTATAGAGTCATTTTTAGAAAGTAAATGTAATGAACCCACCTAGGATACCCTGTCACAATACTCGAGTCGAACCATTACAAGGATCAGGGCATGTTATCAATCACTAACAGATGAAAGTAAGTGTTGGGACATCAAAAAATACTTGATTGGTAATGATTTTGACATTAAATTTGTATTTAGAAGTGAAATTTCACCCAAAATATAGCATGACCACCCCATCTGTGAGAGGGATATACATATAAACAATTATTTTTGAAATAAATAAATAAGGCCTAACAATATCAAATAACATGAAAATAATGATAAACGAATCCAATTGACCATATATAAAACCATTGACCATATCTAATACAACTCCAAGAGGTTTTAAGATAAATAAAAAGAAAAGGTGTCTTAATACAAAAGATAAACTAAAAATATATAGATAAAGTTAAAGAACAAAATGAAATCTATAAGATTACCCCTATAGCTAGTTAACTAGATTCACTTTTCACCTCATAACCAAACCATAAAATAACAATAATATGCTACATACAAGGTGTTCTTGACATAAATTTGTATAAAAACCCATATGGTTCATACACACATAGAGTGTGTATATAGGGTGTGGTGAATAATTCCAAATAGGGTCCCACGAAGTGTGCTATTCATAAAATTTATAATTCAAAAAATGAAATTCTAGTTTTAAATACAAATATAAAAGTACCATATTAATTTATGAGAAAATAATAATAAGATATGATCTTATATTTGCATTATATTTCTTAAAAAACCAATTTATTTATGATTAACCCAAAAAACTTTGTGATTTATTAAAAAATGATAACAATGAATATAAGGTAAACCAATTTTAAAACTTTCCTAAAAAATGTCTAAATTTTACCCAAGTTTAAAATAAAAACCCCAATTCATTTTCATAAGAATAAAAATGAATATGATTTATATAAAAAATAAAACACTATCCATGGATATAAGTTAAACAATAAAAAAATAATGTTCACTTTTCAAACAACATTACCATTGAAAGAATATAATATTTCATTCGAAGAAAATATCATTGAACATTATACCTTTATATAAACCAAATTTATAAATTTATAAAATTAAATATAAGAGTTATATTAAAATAAATAAGATAACCATAAGACATAATAGTAATATTGAAATCCCCTTGAATGGGACTAGATCACTCATAAATGATGGATGTTTCCAGGTAAGTTATTATAGATCAACCATCTTGATCCCTTCTTCTTGAATCTCATCACAAGGATCTATAAGATGATGTATTAGTAGTGGATCAATTTTCATTTATTGTATCTAAGGTTCTATTCTAGATTTGATCATGAATTCACGATCTATTCTTTGATCGACAAAAGATATGGTAAATTAACATCCTCTTATTTGACATATCTCATAACAAGTTCCATTGATAGAATCCATGAGGTATGTTATTATTGAAATACCATTATTATCTTGTAATATCCTTGAGTATATTTTCTAAAACCCTTATTTGATTAACTATAACCTTATATAGGAATCCTCAATTTTTTGACTAATTTTACATGGGCACGCAATGTGATTCTTCTTTGATCATTTGATGAATTTCGGAGAACTTAATCAACATTATTGAGGTAGAATGTGACTTATTATAGAGGTCTTTTTATGAATCTTTCTTACTTAAATTGGTTCTTACATAGGCATTGATCATTGTTTATTCTTGATTAAGATCGAATATGTGTGTGTGCATATCCCGTGAGGCCATTGTATGATGTTTTATTCCATGAGTGTTGTTTGGAAGCCTAGTAGACCGTGTTTTTCTTTTGATCACATGTGTTCACATGTATCCACTCCGAATCATGATGATATGCTATGTTTTGTTTATATTCATTCCATGACCTATTCTGAGATATATCATATTGAATTTGATGTTATTATTCTATTAATTTACAAAAGGTGGAATGTGGTGATATGAATATGCCTTAGAGGTTGAGTGAACAAGGATTTTGATAATTATGATAATATAATAGGTCACAGGGCAGGGTCATGATGAACTTGAGTCAATACCCACAATGATTGTAGTATAGATTGATTATCTTATGGCCTGAACCGAGGCATAATGAGGATATGATGACCATGAGTTCAAAACTACGATACCACAAATTACAATGGTTTAGTAGCCTAGTTTGTGATAGAGATAAGGTACGAAACCTATATATCTTAACCAGAACCATATGACTTGATATATCCTAGGGATATCCATTATCCTTATAGATAACCCATGATCTAACATCATTATGACCATCCTCTCTGGCATTGAGATGAGGAAGGTATAATCAGGGTTCTTGGTTTCTTGGTTAGCACACAGATGCTTAGTGTATGATTTACTGTTTGATTAAAACTTATTTCACATTATATATTATCCTGGAATACTGCTATTATGCATGTAAACTTATATTAATGACACATTGGTTTTGTCTTATTGGGTTTTATTACTCACAACCTATATGGTATTTTTGATGCACATGAATAATTCCTGATCCGGGATCCAAGTAAGGATACATTAGGCACGGAAAAAAGACGAGTTTTGGAGAATGGGTTTGGTGTGGTACTTAGACCGACCCTGGGGGATCCATTATTTTCCTTATTTATCTCAATTCCATCATTATATTTTGGGTTTTCATGATACATTGAGTGCCAAGGTTTTTTTATTTTTTTGACATTTGTTGTTAAATTTTTTATATTCCCCATTAACACTCTATATTTTTATATTTTATTATCTTTATTGTGCATGTATATAATTATCAAGGGAATAGTACCCCCAATTCTTCCTGAAACATTGATTCTAATCGATAGACTCTTACATATGGGGAGGAATGCATGAGGTCATGTGTCTCTCTTTCTCGAGCCCAATGGTTTGGGTTGGGGAATTAAAAAATGGATTAAAAGACTATGTTTCTTTATTTCTTGGGGTTATGGTTGAATGGAGATAAGCTATGTGAAATATGGTTAGGAGAGTTTTCATGTTCTTGGATAGATGTTGTGTAACAGAACTCCTTGTTACAAGTGGTGGGATTACTATTACAATTTTATGGTATTTGGGTGTGTTCATGCATCAGGGCTAGGCATATAGGCTCACATGTCATATATATATATGTATACCTATTATTGTTTTCATGTAAATTTACTAGTTAATGTCATGATCTGTGATTTTGTGATATATACATGCAATTATGATACTTTAGTGTTTGTAATTAGAATTAACTGAACCATTACATGCTTATAGTTTATTATCAATATGACTTTGACTAATTTATAGGGTTATAAAACTTCGATTTATCCATAGGTAATTCTAGGATTATTATACCATAGGTTATGAGTATCCTACAAGATTTATTCATCCTATAAGAATACCATGTTTATTCCTATTATATTCTTAAGACCTTTCATTTAGTAAGTTTTTACAATTTTTTATAATTACTTCCTTTGTGTTTTTGAAGTTTCCATCATAAAGGAGACTGATGGGACCACCATATAACATGGGAAAAGATACTCCCTCTAGGGAGGATTCTCCCTTTCCACAACCCACCGTGTAGGGGTAAAACAGAGAAAATTCCTACACCTACACCTTCTTTGATGGTACAGGGAGTGGGCCCACCTAATCTGGGAGTCCATCCACCAGGTTTTACACAAATATGAGGGTCCTCATGTTCTATTGTTGACTATTCTAGAGACTTACAGATCTAGAATCCACAAACCTTTCAGGGAAATGGAGCAACAAGTGATGATGAGGACTTAATATATATCATTGAGTGTATATTTCACCCCATTGACACACCTAAGGATGAAAAGGTGAATCTAGTGTAATTTATGATATAGATAGCCACTAGGATATGGCATGGAATGAAGGGATAGCATGGTATATGTGAGAGTATCAGCTGGTAGGACATCGATGAATTCTTCTTTAAGGATTTTGTTCCCAACACAATGAAGTTAGATCGAGTGAAATAGTTTGTGGAGCCACATCAGGGATCAATGATGGTTTTAGTATACTATAAAAATTTAATGAAGCTAGTATGATTCACTCTCATACTTGCTAGGAATGAGGTGAAAAGACCAAGAAGTTTTAATTTGGCCTTCATCCAAATATGAGATTCCTATTTATGGGTTTTAACTTGAAAACTTATTCTGAAGTGTTATGTAAGGAAAATATATATAAAATATCATATAGGAGGACCATACAACTAAGAATATTTCATATTTCCATGCATAGGTTAGTGAATCCACTATAGTTTTAAAGATTATATCCATTGTATGTAGAAGGAGGAAGGTAGAACAGATGAGCCAAGGTAGAAATGAAAAGAATAAATAGATTAGATTATCATCTAACCCATATGGAGGAGTTACACAGTGCTTTAAATGTGGATAGTTTTTTACTTATATAGATTCTAGTTAGCGCCTCATAAAAATCATTGATAATTCAGAAAAGTGGGACACCTCAAGACATTCTACTATAAAGCTATGAGTTCAAGCTTCAATAGGAGATCAAGGAAGATGTGTCCATGGAACTAGGTGTCCTACTGGGGTCCTCAATAGTAATATCAGGTTTTGATGACTTTGATGATTCACATAACTATGGGACATGGTCGTAAAGTTGTGGCATACTGATTGTAAGTAGTAAATCAGACTCCATTAGAAATTGGTGAGGGATCATTTACTATTAAATTTGTGTTCTTGATCACTAACACATTTTCTTCCACTTTATTTGATATAAATTCTTCCCATTGTTTTATATCTTTTAAAAAAAAATTTGTACATAACTTACTGATAATGTTTTATTTTTTATTTTTTTTCCTTGATAAAACGTCGGGAAAAAATTTAGACTATATTCAGTGATTGCCAAAGTGTCTTATAGTCATTTTAATTTATAGACACATAAGGGACTTCATGATTCTATAGATTAAAATATTTGATGTGATTATTTGCATGTACTGGACAAAAAATTATAGATCCTACATTGTCTACTATTGGAGGTGGGTATCAATTACATCATCAAAATGAGAGAATTTTTTAATGACCAATGAGTGGGAGTAGGGAGTAGGTAGAGTGGGTAAAAATATGAGCAATATTGGGATTATTATTGTGCATATTATAGGAATTTCTATTTTAGAAGGATTAGTGGTACCCCCTCATCATTTTATCCAGTTTTGGATCTTTATCAGGATGTTTTAGCAAATAAATTAATTGATATCCCCCTAACTAATGATTTTAGTTCGAGAAAAAACTCATCTTAGGTGTGAAACCCATTTAAATATCCCCTTATGAGAGATAAATATTGGATAACCCAGAACATATTTGAAATTAGGAGATTTATTGGTTTATTGTGGTACTATCAGTGTTTAGTCTAGTAGTTATACCATTTATCAACACCCATGATTGCACTGATGAAGAAATAGGTGAAGTTTTAGTAGTTGGACCAATGTGAGGAGGATTTTCCTGAACTGAAGAGGATTTTTAGTATAACTCTTGTGTTCATTCTTCCTAATTATAGAATTAGATATTTCATATATTGTGATGCACCAGGAGTTGGTTTGCAGTAAGTATTGATGCAGAGGGACCTGGTAATAGCTTATGGGTTAAATAATCTATGATCCCATCAATGGAATTATCCTACCCATGACTTGGACCTGGTAGCTTTGGTCTATGATTTTAATTTTCTATGTTACAACCTCTTTAGTGAGAGGTTTTTTATCTACAAGGACCAAAATATCCTCCATTATATCTTCTTATAGCGGGATCTGAATTTGAGACAATGGTTCTAGGTGAAGTAATTGTAAATGTTTAAATTTGAAATGAACAATTCACCAAGTAAATGTAACATCATTTTAGATGATCTTATCCATAATATGGAGGAAGATCAAGATCTTGGTGAATGACCTTTAGATTAATAGTAGCACCTGATGAGTGTGATAGCTGAATGGAGTATGGATATTCTTAAGGACCATAGATTAGTGGAATGTTCCCCATTTGTGATCACATATTCTTTAGTTGAACATGTGAAGGATAATTGATAATTCAACCCAGAGTGAACTGTGATGAAAGAACATGTAATAGGTGGTGACTCGATACCTGCGCGGTCATTGTTTCATGATGATGTGATCTTAGTACATGGGATATATTTAGTACCTACACAAATAAGGGATTATTTGATGAGATATTTTTATACCTCAAAGTGGGAGATGCATGCTGGAGTGAAAAATATGTATCATTGATTTAGGTAGTAGTTATATTGGCTAGAGATAAATAGGGACATTTTTGGATTTTTTTCCTATCACCTTACCTGGCAGAGGATAAATTATGAGAACCAATATCCTCGTGGTTTTCTCTAGCCACTTAATGTTTTTATATAAAAGTGGGTGGATTTCATGTTGGATTTATGATAAGGTTACCTTGGATCCCGATGTGTTGTGACATTTTTTGAGTGATTATTGATCAACTAATGAAGGTTTCTCATTTCTTACCTATCTTTTTGATTCACTTAGTAGATGATATAGGAAATTTATATGTATGTGAGATTGTGTGCTTACATAGAATTACCTTGATTATTATATCTGGAATATAAAAACTTTTTATATCATAGTTTTGGTAGGTTTTGTAGAATTATTTATGTGCTCAGTAGATTTTGAGCCCATTGTACCACCCCCAAAAGATGGACAATTAAAGCTGACAATTCAGATATGGTAGGATATGCTTCAGGCATGTATTTCAAATTTTGTATGATCTTGGGATGATAACCTAGAATTGGATGATTTTTTAGACAATGATATTTTCTAACCATCAATTTAGATGGATCCTTTTAAGGATCTATATGGTAGGCCATGTTGTTTACCACTTTATTGGCATGAGTCTTGTGAGGAAGCAGTTGTGGGGACCAATATGGTAGAGGGTACCTATAAGAGAGTGAAGTTGTTTTAGAAGAGGTTGATTATAGATTATAGATGGAAAAAGATGTTATGATGACCACATGAGGATACCTTTGGTGTTTTCTATTGGAGAATAATTTTTTATAAGAGTGACTACTCAGTTAGGACATCAATAATTAGGGAATCAAGTGAAGATACCACCTTGATATTTTGTACCCTTGGATATCACCAAGTAGATTAAAATAGTGGTTCACCTTTTAGATATTTCTTCTCACTACCATGGTATCATGATGTGTTTCATGTGTCTCATCTATGGAGGTACATACTTGATCCTATGAATGTTATCGACTGGGAGGGTTCTGAGTTAGAGACTAATGCATCGTACGTGAAATGCCCAATGAATAATATAAACTAGGGAAATAACATTCAACAAGGGTAAAATACCACATTTATAGATTCTATAGTTTCATAGAAGGATCTAGGAGTAGACTTGGGCATGGGAGGTAGATGTTTCAGCTCAATGTTCAGATGTTTTAGCAGAACCATTAAAGGTATTTATTGAGGAAGTGAAGTCATAATAGGGGTAGAATTGTAACATCCTTTCTTGGAGAGGTGAGTTGAAGAAAGGATTATTGGTTTCCTTAAACAAATATCAGATAACTGGTGGGAGTCCAATAGATTTTTTGTGGAGTTATAGTGAGTCTGTAGAAAACCATAGACACCACCATCTAGCCGGGGAGGCCGACCATATTGTTGGTGGATCCTGATCGAGTTTACATTAAACTCACCATATGAATTTTTAATTACAGTCATTTTTCCTTAAATTATACCCAAATTATACCCAAACTATCATATTTAAAACCTAATACATAATCACTTTACCCCTGATCTCTTCTATTTATCTTCCCTTAGACTTTCAACACATGATTAATCCTGTGATGCTAGTTCAGTGAGTTCTCTCTAGATCTATACCAAAATTATATTCTTCCTTGAGTGATGTAAATGGATCAATGAAATGTCAATGTTTTTTTATATAGATCCAATGATTATCTATTTCATTATTCACAATTCATTGATTTATCTATAGAGTTGACAATTAATCTTGATTAGATCTTGATCTAGCTTCGACTATGAGCATCTAACGGGTATGTCATTACAGATATTCTTCCTAGGATACTTATTAATAGAATATCTATTATATAACTATAATTAATTGGAATTAAAATTTTGACACTTCAATATATAATTTGAGTTTGATGAACCTTTGATAGTTTTTTGGTTGATTTTACATGTTGATGGAACCTTCTTGACATGTGATAGATCTATCATAAACAGTGGATGTTTTTGTGTAATTTATTTTAGATCAATCATCCTAAGACCGTATTATTCTTTAAAATAAAAAAAACATCTATTGCAATGAGTTATTAATAGCGGATCCTTTCTCATTTATTATATAGGAGTTTCTGTTCTAGATTTTATTTGGAATTAGTGATCTTCTCTTTGATCAATAACAGATCTGGGGAATTAGCATCCTCTTCAGCAACATATCTCGAAACAAGTTCCATTGATGGACTCTATGAGGTATCTGTGTCTATAAATACCATTTTTTGGTTGGAAGCACCATTTGAATATTTTTAAACCTATTCTTTGATGAATCTAAACCCAATATAGGCATCCTTGACGTGTTAGGTAATTTTATTTGGGTGCACATTGTGATTCAAATTCATTCCTTATGTGAATAATGGGGTAATTCACCAAGGATATAAATGTTAGAATTTCCTTACCATATAGGCCCATTTATAACCCTTATTTTCTTCAAATGGTTCTTGAGTTGGCATAATAAATTGTTCATATTTTATTTTGATTGCATAAATTTGTGTGCATATACTTTCGACTTTCAATCACGTGTGTTCAAATGTATCTACTGTGATTCATGATGACATTAAGTGTTTTGTCTTATATGTGTTCACTACCCTGTTGTGAGATATATCATATTTCCATTAGAGGTATTGTTCTAGGAATTGAAGACTAGTTGACCATCATGATTTGATTACCCATTAGAGGGGGAGTGGATATGGTTTTTGACAATGACATTGATGAACTTGGACCAAAGGTAGAAGCGTGGTTTCCCTAAGGAAAGACTCGTGTTGATAACAGAAGGGATTGATGCTCATTTGGACTAACCCATCGAACAACTTGGATATGATAGACTCAAGGCCTAACCTCTAAATTCCAAATATTATGATGGATTCTTAGCTTGGTCCATAATAGAGACATGGTATGATATCATTTTATCCTAACTCGAATCATTGTCCTTGCGACATATTAGGGATATCCTTTTTCCTTGTTGCTATCCTAGGAATGGACATTATTTTGGTATTGCTCTATAGTACTGTGATGAAGCGGGTACAATCAGGGTTCATGGAGATATGGTTGATGCATAAATTCTTGGAATATTATTTATTTTTAGATGAAATATTATTGAACATCTAATATTATCATGGAATTCAATTGTTATACATGTTCACATCTATTAAGGACACAATGGTGGTGTGCTTCTCTGTTGTACTACTCACACCCTACAAGTCCATTTTGATGAATGTACAAACATCATGGTCATCGTTATAGGAAAAGTGAAGTGGTACATGGAAGAAAGATAATCTCTAGAGCATGGCATTGGTAGAGGTACCAGGATGGAAACCGAAATACCTATAAGGTTCTTTATTTATATTTTTGCACTCAATAAGAACATTTTCATCTAATGTTTAACCCCATACAGTCATACCATTTACAATACTTATAAATATAAAGAAAATTTGATCAAAATTATCATCTTCACCCACATTAAAATTTTTATATTATACTATAAGAATTCCAAGTTTGGTTCATTAAAGCATATCAGATTTATATTGTGTGTCTTGAAATATTCTCTAAATCTAATGTGTAGCTTTAGATGTCGAGATATGAATAAACACATTTAAAAAAAATTAAAAATATAAAATATTCAATACCTTATATTTTTTGATGCATGTAAGTGAATCATTACCCGCACAAGTTTTTGGCTCAATTTGGGGTAAATTATAGGGTTTTACCATTAGAGTATAGTGTTCGATTCTTAGATGCATAAGGTATTCTTCAATACTAACATTCCAATAACTATAATCAGTGAAATTAAAATTTAATAGAATTTGTCGGTAACAACTGGGTCATACTAATATAATAAACACCCCAACTTAACATAGACATCATGTCCTCACTCTCCAAGTACCATCAGTTTCCCCACAGACACATGTTCAACACCCTAGGGACCTCCGACATACCGGAATGGGTCATTTTACTAATGATAGTTTCCACAGGCCCACACATGTCCTTTACAATGTGATTTTTCTTCACTCAAAAACACCCAAGGAAAAATCTTAGAAGGTCACCCATAATGTTCACTACTCCAGGCCAAGCACACTTAACTGTGGAGTTTTAATCAAGTAGTCTCCCAAAAATAAAGGTGAACCTTGTGGACATGAGTCATATCATTTAGTCATTTAACCCTTTTTCATTCTAGGGTGTTACATTCACCCTATTAGAGAACCATTTCCTCATTGTAGACCCTACATCTCAAACTAGGTAGTGAACAACACTTAAGGCTGAGTTCATTATTTGGTACCAAATGTAACAACTGGCCCCGTTGAGAGAAAAGACACCCCGCCTTAACATAGTCATCGGGTTCTGACTCTCCAGGTACCACCAGTTGCCTGGAAGACACATGTTCCCTAACCGAGGGCACACCCACATGCCCGAATGGGTCATCTGACTATTGACAGTCCCAACAGGCCAATACATGTCCTTTCTTATATGCTTTTTCCTCACTCACACTCACCCTGGGAAACTTCCCATAAGTTTTACCATCATGATCACTACTACAGGAAAATAATGATTAACCATGGAGTACTAATCAAGTAGGATCCCAAAAAGGAAGGTGCACCTGGTTGACATGAGTCATATCATTTATTCATTTAACCCTTTATCATTATAGGGTGTTACATTGTGGAATCTAGAAATCATTAGAATTTTATCCAACCATCAAATATTGATCTTTTCCTTATGTAGTTAAGTCTATGATATGGATAGTAATGATAAGAAATATATAATAACTCCCTTGATCCCTTCAAGGTCTATAATTTGATTGAAATTGTTTAGTCTGATTATTAAGATGGTTGAATGTTTAAGAGGGGGTAAATTTATAACATTATATAATTTTAAAATTGTTATCAGAAGTTGAAATTATGTTATAGTGGAAATAAAAATTATCAAGAACAGACATATTTTTATATTAGTTTAGATCAATGTGCACCAAATTTCAGTCTTCAAACTCCCAATGTTAGAGTATGGAACCCACTATATGAGTGACCTATCTTCTGGAGGGGAGTCACAACCCATTACAGACTAACTTTTTCACACTCAGTATCATAAACCAATTAACCCTAACTTTTTCTACGTAGAGGCACTACCCAAATAGATCATTTTTCTATTTGGAGAAACAACCTAAGATACAAAATTTATAGCGGTAATATTTTTCCACACCAATGTCCTCTTTTTTAATTCAAAATCATAAATAAAAAATCATATAAATATAAAAATTTGAAAATACAACATAATAGAAACCACACATTAGATAAGGAGGATATGAATGTCCATACAGCCTGGATGACACATTAAAAGAAATAAAGTTTTGAATTATTAGGGTCAATATAATGGACCATATTAGCAGTGTTTGGAAATGTGTACCATGATTCATTTGAATTTTTCACACCACAGAGTATATGTGATCTCTCCAAAAACATATATCCTCCGAACTTCTTAATATATTTACTGGTTCTATAAAACTATTTATATAGATATTATTTTTATAAAACATTTATAAAATATTTCAAGCATGAAAAAAAACTTCAGAACAATTGAAAATATATTTCTTTTTTTTTTCAAAACAGTAGTCTAACCACTTAAAAGTTTCTCAATTTTGATTTTGGAGAAAATGTTTCTAGTGTATTTGGTATTTAATATTCTTGAAAACTTATGATAATATTTTTAAAAATTATCCCACCTCACTATATACAATAAAAAATTTTAAATATACAGCACCATTGTTTTATAACTGTAGCATGAAAATAAATTAATCAATAATTAAACACAATAATAAATTCTATTTAGAATCAAGATTTAAAGGCTTTGAAATAATTCATGTGAAATAAAATTTAATCTTCTAATTAATTTTTGAATTCAAATTTTTGAATTCTATAATATATCATTCATAATTAATAATAAATAAAAAAAAATACAAAATAAACAATACTATATGATTTTATCTATTATGGTAAGCTTCATTGTCATAAGGTTTAACCAATAATGTTTGGTTCTACTTCATAATATTCAATATGATCATATGTATCTATGATCATTAAGTTCAAAAAATTATTTTATATAGTTTAGACAAGTTGTTCATATGGTTTTGTTTGAAATACATATGGTTTAGACAATTAGTTATAAGGTCGAGACAAATTATCCTAAGATTTAGACATATTGTCATTAGGTTCATAAAATCTGTCTTAAGGTTTATAAATATAACTATAATATTTAGGCATACTCTAATAAGGTTGAGATGGTCTATCCTAAGGTTTATACATTTTAACCATAAGGTTTATACATGCATTCATATGGTTGAGACCCATAGTCATAAGGTTGAGACCCATTAACCGTAAGGTTAACAAAAACATTTAGAAAGATATTTAAAATAGAGTGATTTTTTTATTCAATTCAATAAATGTATGACACTTTCCTCAACACATAATGATGTGTATTTTTCACCTAAATTGTTTCATAATACCGAAAAAATTTTGGATACCAATCAAGTTAAAAATAAATAAATTAATAATAATATATTTTCTTCTAAAACCAGTGAAAGATTAAATCACATTTCTTCACTAATGTTAGCGGGAATAAAATACTAATTTTACAATTTTAAAAACATTATTATGTGAAGTGTTAAGGATCTACTTCAAATCCATTATTTTGATTCATGAGGACCTTTCCCTCACAAAAAGATAATAGGGATTAAATTTTAAAACTCATAAACTCTATATCCTTATTGAGATAGGTTTGAAGAAACTAACTTCCTTATGTAGAACTGAATAAATCGATAAATTTTGTAGGATTTTTTCAAATAGGGGGATTACTTATAGTAAATTATATGAAATTTCTCTTGAGAAAACATATAGACTAATCCTAAAGAGAATAATCTAAAAAAATAATATAAAAAAGAATAATAAAAATGTACCTCTCTAATTAAAATTACACAAAATAAAATATAAAATAATAAAATAATACCAAATTACTTTAAAAATATCATTTAAACTATACTGGTAGCTACTATTTTGGTTATCTTATTTATATATATATATATAACATAAGGAAAAAAATAATTCCAAATCCATAGTTGAAAAACCCAAACACCCTTTAACACTAAAAATTAAAAAACATAACCAATGAATTTTTTCCTTTTTAAATCCTACCTAAGTCAACTACCAAATAAAATATCCATTTCGACATAGGTTACTCTGATATTATTTTCATTTAACAACTTATGAATTAAAATTTTTTTCATAATGATTTTATAGTTGAAATCTATAAAAAATATTTATCATAAAATTTAATCCACATGTAAAATACTAAATTTTTTTAAAATAATTTAATGATAAAATCATGAAATACTTTACCTTAAATTATTATAATAATTCTTGAAACATAATATATAACAAATGAAAAAAATTCCTTTTTCATCTATATAATTTACCAATAGATTAAAACCAGAATTTTAAAAATTATGAAAAATACATAAAACACTTCTTAATGTTTTTGAACAATTAAAATCAACTTTATAAATCATTTACAAATTAAATATTTATAGATTACTTCATAATAATTTTATGTGACCTGTACAATAAAAGAATGGAACCATTAAATGGGTACTCACCCAAGATTATAGCATAAAATATGACACCCAAATTATTTGAAATCTTATAATAGATGAAAATTTAAATTGCAAACATTCTAAAAAGAATAAAAGTGGAAATACGATACCATTAGCAGGGAAATTATATTAAAAATAAAATATTTATCATGATGTATGTTATTTTAGACGGTCACTTGGATCATTCTTTGACTATATGAAACTTACTGGAAACCCAAAAATAAGATGCAAGGTCCACAATTATAGTCTAAAACCCATGAATAGTGACCATAAACCTTGAAAAATCTGACAGGATTTTCAGTTTCAAGCTAAAATTATATAAAAATAAATAATTTTTTTGAAAACAAAAAATCACATCCAAAGAATACCTGGGAAAAACAAGTCTTATCCAAAGTATTTGAAAACTTTCATGATCATCCCACACTGGGAACTGTTCCTGGGTCATTAGTGAAGATGACGGTACCCCCTAAAGTCTTCCTTCAATAGGCCATGGGTTAGTGATTAACATTGAGGGTGTAAAACAATGAAATGGGAGGCATTAACCTTACAAATACTAGGTACAAAGATGAACCAAAAATCAACTCTATATAATATAATTGAAACACAATCCATAATTCTTGTAAATTTTTTACATAACTAAGGTATCCAATGTAAAATAACAAAATAAAGTAGATTTATATAAATAGGGGTGAGAATAGATGTATAATAAATAGTACCATCTTAGAAACCTCTTTCATAAATGAGATAAAATAATAATAATGCCTTAGTGAATAAAAAGAAAAACCATCTCAGACCTTTACCAAGTTAATTACCATCCGAACTCACCCAAGATTTTTCACCGGATAATTTAACCATGTATAGTTCATAGTATGCAAAGAATATACGTCAATAAGGTACCCAACATGCACTTAACCACTAATATATTCATTGTCACGCACCAAAGAAATAAGTTCTATAATTTAACCACTTCCATATAATTTCATAATCCCAACAACATATTCATATGTCACAACCAGACACCATATACCATGACCATATAAAAATTGAACATGAAATCCTCATCATAGTAGGGTATCATCAACCTATTGTACATTAACCTCGTTCCCTTATCCTACCATGGAAAATCCCCACTATATTCACACAACACAAACATAACCATATTATTAAATATTTATATACTATAATCGTTTACCATTAATGCCCATATATTTATACCTAGTGTCTTGTCTGGGTGATTCCCTCTAAGACCTACGGGTCATTTAATTGTCTCTAATGCCTTTGGGCCTTGTAAGGCTTCCACCTCACCTCTTTAAAGATGGATTATCAAAAATAATAACAAAATGAAGGCCTTAGGGCCATTCTTAGTGTTTATACCTACTCTTTGGAGCCTTCATAACCCATACTCTATCTGAAGGGGGAGTAGGGAAGGGGGAGAATCTATCCATTCATTCTCTCTATAATTAGGATATTGGAAAAAACCTGGAACCCATGTCTTTATATAGGCATCACATAGTTTACCAAAATCCGTTAGTAGTGTGTAAGAAATGATAAGAAAAGACAATTAATATAGAAATCACATACATTTCTAGCCTAAGGTTTCATCCTTAACACAATACCATAACTGCTATCAAGACCCTCCTCACTATCACCATATCCAACAAATATCTTCTGTCATACCAACAACAGAACCAGCACCATCTATCCCCACAAAAAACCATGAATTCATTCATGAAATTCCATATTAATCATGATCTTTAATTTCTAGACTCAACATTAATAGTCAAATAATATTAAATTACAAATATTTAATGTCAAACTATTAATTAAACCAATTTTTTTACAATCCATTCATTAAATATTATTTATATTTATTATAGCCTTTACTATTTATTTGAAACAAAACTTCCACTCATTATCATTATTCAATTCTAAACTAATTTCTTAAAAATTCCAACATATTAACTATTTATAATATCATTAATTATATACATGTTCCAAGCCATCAAGAAAATACTATATAAAACCACTATTTCCAAACCTATTATCATAACAACCATAACATATCTCATTCCAACAATCACCATGACCATACCATTACCACCATAACATCTATGAAACCACCCTCGTTCACATGAACCGACCATACACTACTACAACTATGGATTTTATCAGCGCTAAAAAGGCCTTTAATAGCGCTGAAAAAGCATTGTTAATGCCGGTGAAGATAGGGGGAGTCCACTTTATCAGCGCTCCAAAAAGCGCTGATAAAGACACCATTTATGAGCGCTAAAAAAAGCGCTGACAAAAGGGGCCTTTTATCAGCGCTAAAAAAAGAGCTGATAAAAGGGTCCTTTATCAGCACTTTTTTTAGCGCTGATAAAAGACCCCTTTATCAGTGCTTTTTTAGGGCTGATAAAAGATAAAAAATTAAAAAAATTTAAAAAATTAAAAAAAAATTAAAAAAATATGTACATCGAAGGGGGCTTTTAACAACACTTTCCCCCCATTTATCAGCGCCCCCACCCCACCCACTCCCCCACAAGCCCCAGCCACGACGCCCCACGTTTTATTAGCGCTTTGTAAACCCCTTTAACAGCACTATACCCCCCCCCCCAAATTCACCCATGCGTGCGCCCCTACCTGCCTCTACTGGGTTTTGATCTCAAGACCTCCCCCCCATGCACGTTAGCCTTTTCCACTCCTCTAATTTGATTTCTTCTCCAACTAGTGATATATATATATATATAGTTATATTTATTCATGTATCAATATAAATTTATATAGTTGTATTAATATATATATACATATATAGTTATATTTATATATTTATATATTTATTTATATATTAATATATATATAGTTAGATATTTTTATATATGTATATATGTATATATTTACTTATATATTAATATATATATAGTTAGATATTTTTATATATGTATATATTTATATAATTATTCATATATTAATATTAAGTTATATATATATATTTATATATATTTAGTTATATATTTTTATCCATATATTTATTCGTATATTAATATATATTTATAAGATTAGTTTTTAATACAATTATAAAATATGTTTTGTTTTGTGTGTGTGTAAATAAATACATATATAAAATACACACACACACACATATATATGCGTGAGTGTGTTTCTATAAGTATAATTATACACATATATATATATATATAAATATATATGCATATAAAAATGTTAGAATATATATATATATATATATATATATAATATCAGTTTGTTAATATATAGAAACACACACAAATAGACACACACATTATATAGGTTAATATATAGTTAGATTAATATATTGGTATATAAATATTGATATATTGGTATTTTAAATAAAATGTATATTAGTTATTATTTAGATAAAGATAATATATTTTATATGTAAATATGTTTAATTATTTATTTTAAAAAATAATTTTTATGTGTGAATATATAAAAAAATATGTATATATTGTTCTATATTTGATTATAAATAGCATTTCATTATAAAAAACGATAAAATTTCAAAGACATAATATCATTATGAATGTTATACCTTGGAATATATTCAGTACCCACCAAAAAAAGCCAATAATACCCCCTTAAAAGATGCTGAAAATCCACAAAATGTTAAAAAATCGGAGTATACAAACTAAAAAATCAGTTTTGGAGGACTTTTGGGCCTTTTTTGGACTCAAAAAACGCGACTGAGGCTTTTCCTCGGGCACCAGCGCATATAGCTCGTCGCAGGCTTCGATTTGATATGCTGTACATCTCAAACGGACACCCGGATCAAATGTTATGGCTATTTAAAGTTCGAGTTGCGTTTTCAACATATT
Organism: Viscum album; assembly: GCA_963277665.1. Taxonomy (NCBI): domain Eukaryota; kingdom Viridiplantae; phylum Streptophyta; class Magnoliopsida; order Santalales; family Viscaceae; genus Viscum; species Viscum album. Next base: position 1,137,799,431 of record OY728159.1, on the reverse strand, counting down.
TTGGATCTTTTTTAATTTTTTTTATATTTTAGTCTTCAAGTTGTTATTAAATGACTATTACTCCATAATAATTAGCAAATTACTAATTAAAAATATTTTTTTATGTTTTTATAAGCCATTTTCACTAAATATCTTATATATTAAGTGTAATTGTATATTTACACTTATCTAAAATATATTTAAAATTATATTTAAAAAATATATATTATATTTATATCAATATAACTATATCTATATATTTAAATATTAATATATTTTTTAATGATTTTTTTGGAAGCAGTCCCTTTATCAACCCTTTTAAAAAAAGCACTGATAAAGACCCCCCTTTATCAACGCTACTAAAAAAGCGCTGATAAAGGGGTACCCTTTAACATCACTAAAAAAAGCACTATTAAAGGGGGTACCTTTATGAGGGATAAAAAAAGCGCTGATAAAGGGGTACGTTTATCAACGCTTTTTTAGCGTTGATAAAGGTACCCTTTATCAGCATTTTTTTAGCGCTGATAAAAGTACCCCCCTTTATCAGCGCTTTTTCGTTAGTGCTGATAAAGGCTGGCGCTAGCCTTGCCCAGTTTTGTGGTAGTGATACCACTACTTCCATAAGCACACAACCCCCATCTGCCACAACTACAACCAAACCACACCAAATCATTCCCACCATCCAAAACAAACCACTGAAATACACTCTATTTAAGACAAGTAAGAACCCATATACCTCCAAAACAATTTAACATACAATAACAATTTTCTTTATAGATCTTCCCCTAATCATTAATTCTTAATAAGTAGAAATTATAGGTTCAAAAATCAACACCTAAATGTTTGATTTTTAACCAATCAATTAATTACTAAATTTTAGTGTTTAACCTATTGTGAAATATTATTAATATATATCAATAACAACTTGTAACTTTGTTAATACCAGTAAGCATAAATCACTCGATAAAAACATAAAAAACAATCAATTTATAGGAAATATAATAGAATTTCATAAATAACATGTGAAACACACTCTCCCATTCAATTTACTTTAGTCCCATTCATTATCCAATTTTGGTTAATCAATTTTATCCACCCAATAAAGGAAAAAATGATGAATCCAAAATTTAAATAAAAATAAATATGGATAAGTATGAATCCCAAACATCAATTAAAGCTTTAAAAACCACTATATAAGATGATAGAGAAACACGAAATAAAAAAAACATAGTACATGAGGATTGACCAAAAGTCTTACACATGACCGTTACACATTGAAAATATAAAAGAAACCAAATTAGAACTACACTTTAAACATCCATGGAATTATGGATAAAAATATAATTAAGAATAGGATAAGAGTAAATAAACTTAGATCTTAAAGTGGTTTATATATCAAATCTAAGAGAAAAACCAATTAAATATTGGAAAAATATATCCAAAAAAATACCTTTGGTCATATAGAGTTTGACGGAAGTTGGGAAATATGAAAGAATTTGAGATGAGGATTTGATTATAAATGTTCTATAAAATTAAATAATTAAAAAGTGATATGGTTTATTATTCCATAATAAAACTCTAACATAAAAACCATAGTTTTTTTACCTTTGTTAATATTACAGTTAAACTATATTAAATTGGTATGAGTAAAAAAAAGACAGTGCAACCAAAGTTATTTTGAAGAAATTACCAAATTCTTGAGAATCATGATGTAATATTTTACCTATTCCTTAAAACCTGAAGGATACAAGCTAAACTACAAGAAAATGGAAAAAAATATTGTGAAAAAAATATTAAATATATTTATCTAAGAAATTGATTAAATAGGTGTCCATGACTCATGAAAAAGGGCCACACTATAATTTAACTAATATATGATTAAATTAATGATCAAACAAGATAAACCTCAAGGACCCATGTGACAACCAAGTCATGTAAGATGAATAAAAAAACCTTATGACCACCACACCACAATTCTACATACATTAAATAACCACAATCATATAACAAACTCAAGATAAATCAATCCAGAATAAACCGATGAATCTTTTTATATAAGAATATCTCATAGAACTTACTGCCGTATGAAAACCTCATAATTCTATAACCAAACTCCCACTCTAACACAAAGAAGAAAAAAAACTCATATATCACACCTCACACAACAATATAATCACCGATCCATAGAACAATGATTTATGACCTAAGACACCAAACAAGGGAATAATTAACTCCTCTTTCTAACTCTTCATGGTAAAACGTGTAGGAAAACATTAGAACATATATATATCCCTAGATTAAATTTTAGTTTCAACTCATTCCTCCTTCCAATAGATTTAAATTTAAAACTACTATACCTGAAAAACATAATTTAATGTTCTAGGAATGCCTGGGATGTTAAATTTGATTTCTCTCAAATGATTATTGTCCTTGAGAATCAAAGTCAACATAGAAAGAAAACACTGACCACAAGATATAAACATCCTCGAGATATAAATGTAAAACAAGATCAACACCATCATTAAATTTCTATTCCAAACTAAGATAAAAAAACAAAATAAATTCTCTACAAAATCAAATACCTCAACATCAAGTCAACACAAGGTTTGAAAAAATCTTACGATACTGAGGATGAATCTATGATTCATTTTCCAACATATGATTCTAAAATCCCCAATTCCTCCATAATACATGAATTAAGTAATTTATATACTACCAAAAACATTATACTCTCAATCTTGAATCTCATTCGGCCAATCCATGGATGTCACATAATAATACACATCCAACTCAACCCAATCAATGTCCTAGAATTCATCAAAAAGATATTGATAAAGAAATGATACATGGAAGATTTTGTCAGTTTGATCTAGATATAGAGGAAGATATAATTGACATACCACCTCACGAAAATGATCCAACACCTCTAAATGTTACAAAAATTAAGGGGAAAACTTACTATCATAAAAAACACCATTTTATGAGGTGAGGAGAAATTTTTAGGAATATATGATCACTAATACAATTCTATCAATGGATCCATTTCAATGGAAAAGTGATAAATATTATTATAAGAAAACTAAGACAAGTGAAAGTGATTCTCCCATAAACCTATAAGATTTAGAACACATTAATGTAATATATCCTCTATTATCTAAATAATCTGATATGTCTGGAGATGGAAGTTTTTACTAAGGAGTAGTTGTGGGATAAAATAATACTGAAGAACTCCCTAGTATCATGCGGAAAATATGATATCAATAAAAGTGATAATGGTCCTCAAAAACTCATGAAGCTTCACCAACCCATAAATATAATTCCTTGAAAAAATATCAATAAGTCTTGACTCCTTAATCACTAAAAATTGAGCTGTATTTATTAATTTATCCATCATTACCCAAATAGAATCACTTTCACATTAGGTTAAGGAATATAAATAAAAAAATCCACTATTTTATCCTCTCACTTCCCCTTCGGGACATCTAATGGATTTAATAACCCTCTAAGAAAGAAAATATCCTTTTTCCCCATCTAAAAACCAAGTATCGTGACATGAATTCCACCGATGGTTGCTTCATATCTACCCACCAAAGCTACACCATTAAGGCATAATAAATCTTGAATATATCAGAATAAAAATCCATAGGTGATCTTTGAAACTCATGAAGAACCAACTCTTGTATTTCCTATGTGATGAATAAATTCCCTCAAAACAACACATGATTCTTGTCGTACTATCACTATCCCACAAGAGTATCACTACATAAAACACAATCACACTAAATATCCACCTAAAGATATCTAAAAAATGTTTCTATAACGAACTACTACAAGGATGGATACATTTCCATATAGAATAGGAAACCCATACCATCAAACTTATCCATATAAAGATGTATAATTGAAAGTTACTCCATCAATCTCTATAAATTTCTGGACTACTAAACAATATCTCCCAATAAATTCCTACTCAACAAATCAATAAATACATTACATTTATCTAGTGTGTAATAGATATCAAAGTCAAAATCCTATAAAAACATCATCCACCATAACAACATAGATTTAGATTTCACAGAGAGTAGATATACCTCAAGATTTTATAATATGAAAATAACCAAAAATAATTAAATGATGAGGTAATGTCACCACATATTATAAGAAAATACAACATCTTAAAACTCTCGATCATGAGATACAAGGGTTTTCTCATGATTGTGTTACTTATTATGTTTATATGAGATTACTTCCATATGATGAATTAAAATTAACCCTAAGAGAAGATGAGAAGCATCATGAAAAACCTTTAATATGAATCATTTCTCTATAAACCATATAATAGAAGAAATGATAAAATTATCATTTAAGTTTTCAAAATACATATGAAATTGACCTATTTATATAAAAGCTTGATCTTTCTTAGTCATGTATATTTAATTGTCTATAATATAAAATAAATTAGACACAAACCACTGATAATAGACCATGAGACTATGAAAAATAGAAACCATTTCCACATTATTGGGTGCCTCCCAAGAAACCACATGCAAGATATTTGAAGGATCAACTTACCCTCGCTTCTGAGATTCCACATGGGTAGAGAAATGTACCTGTCACATACAGAACCCTCACTTTTATAACTTCACCTAGAGATGATGGTGAAAAATGACTTATAGAATAATAGTTATATATTAAATGTGATCTTTCTTCGAATATATATGAGAATGTTTTATATGAAAACCAATATGAACTAATTGGGGAACTCACAAACTAAAGAATTCAAGAGTCATATATTAGCAAATGGGGGTGACCATGACACTTAATAACATAACCAAAAACTAAAAAAGCCTACAACAACACCTGAAAGAAGTCTTCAAAATATCATCCTTCTTCACCAATAATGATGATAGAGAGAATATATGCCAATATTTTAAAACATGGTATCCCTATTTAACTAATTAAACAAATTTTTTATCCATTTAAGAGGATACCAACTTCTGAACATTATCTAATTGAACCACTAGTAGTATATACACAACTTCAGACAACCCTTTATCTTCTTGGTGAATAACATTTAATCACCTCATAGTGACACACTGGGCCGTATGAAAACTTTCTATATGAAATCATCTATATGAGTCTTCAATTCTCACAACTCAAAATGTTTCATCCAATAAGTATCAGTCAAATTCAAAGATACACTATTTTTAACTCTATCCTAAAACTTGATATCACACTGAGGGGGTATATTAACATCCTCTTCGGGAAAAAAATTAGGTACTCCTCAGTTACCCTAGGAAACACATGTACATATTCCTCCATCATGCAAAACATAAACACCTATAGATAATAATACAATGGATGTGAATATCAGTGACCCATTTTAGGGTCTTGCATGCTAACAAAAACCACATGACGACCTTCAAATTATTAAAACAAAACTCTACTTTGGATGAAATTTATTAATAAACACATATAGGGTAATAAATACATTCCATGAATGACATTTTAAGGTTTTATCAATAGAAAAATGCACCATTATAATGACTGATGCTACCCTATCATCATCTAAAAAACCCAACACACATCTAGTAATCTAGATTATACTTTTACTAGAGTAGTCAACACCTGTGAAAATATAATCCTTTGTACCTCGATCCCCATGGTATGTACCAAGGTGGGTGAAATAAAATAATTTGAATCCAAATAATCATAAAAATCATAAAAAAATGAAAAAGATAAATAGTTGGAACATCAATTAATCTATTAGTATCATGGAAATGTTATCACCATAGAATGAAATTGATCATGCTTACTCCACTTCATCATTGGTCCTATATATGTAAACCTCCAAAAACTTTCTTAGCACCATAGACCTGAGGTTGAGGGATATCACATCATTTTCCTATGCCCACCCTATCCCCCCTTATCTAACTGAATGCCTGCTGACCTTGCTATTGATAAAGCCTCAGTGACAATCACTGCTAATGTTGAATCAAATATGATAACCTATTACATGATAAACATTAAGGATGGTATAGTGCTATAACTAATGATACCATGAAATCCATAATAAAAATATATTAGAATGGATATCTTGGTATATTCACAATCACCAATTTACCTAAATAAATGTGAAGATGAATTCTGAGACTAAACCCATTATAGTTGAAAAATCAAATAACTTAGCATATGAGATCCTCTATCCATGGATCTAAACCTTAGGTTATTCTAATTATTCCTTTATTGATATATCCCAAAACAATAATTCCTCTTATCAATCACCTCTAACTTCAAAATATGTCACTCTAGTATCCACATATGGGAAATAATGAGGGAAAAATTAAGAAGTTCCTTGAATGGAATCTAAATATATCACATGATTATACAACATTACTAAAGATAAATAAAATCTGGATACTTCACTGAATTCATCATTGAAGATGGAAAATTTTCATGGAACTAATTATAGAAATCCTCCAATAAAACCACAATCTCCTCATTCTCCCTATGGAATAAGAATCAACCCTAGCACAAAACTACTCTCAAATAAATAACTACCAATGGGATCCATCACTCATTCATTGAATAGATTAGACTGATGGAAATCTATAACTCATCTAACTAGAAATAAATCTCAATATTAGAGACAATAACCTAATTACTCAATAATATCTTAGAAAAATTCAAATAGAGTATTATTTTAAGAAAAATTCTCCTTAGTGGGGTAAACCATCCTCTAATCAACTTAATAATCCCGCTACACCTCATTAATGTGAACCACATATGGATGATGACCACTAAACATATCTATAAGTAAAAAATAAAAAACTTACTTAGTCTTGAATCCTAAAATTAATTTAAGATAATTTATTTATATTATTTTAACTCTCTATGATTCAAACCAATTCAAACACAAGTGCAATCAAGAATGAGAAATTTATAACTCCTTGGTCACTACCCAATAATTGGAATCATCTTACCAAGAATGTTGAGTTAGTTTAATGTCCTTCTATCGTATTATAGGGGCCCTAAACTCTTGTTTCCAACATGGTCCCCATTTACATGTCACATAATAAGTATGACTAACAATGTTTGTTTACCAACCCATTCAATCCTCAATAGTTCCTCCCTCAAACATCTACCATAAATATTTACCAAATATTTGATATCGGTTTTCATGACCTACCCCCACTAGGAATCCCTACTTGTATCATAGTGAAGATAAGATTGACCTCATAAACTTACCTCCAATATATCATAGATTAGATATTGATACTAAGGGTATAAAACAAAAAAATGGGAGACAATAAACTCATAAATCCCAAGAATAAATACAACCTAATAATGAAATAAATATAATGTTAAGTAAAACCCAATTCATAATGCATGTAAATTTTGTACATAACTAAGGTCCCTAAAATGAAATTCTAAAAGAAAAATACCATGAAAACTACTATGATAGAAACTATAAGCCTATAACTAGTAATGTTTTTCCCAATCACCACCTCCCTCCCAAGAAATTGAAAAACATATTTATATATATAGGTATTATCATACAAGTATACTCAATTTTATACACACCAAAAAATATCATCAAAATATAGGAAAAGCATAATAATACCACAAAAAATAAATAATAGAACCACTCTAAATATATATCATGTCCACTATCACCAAACCCCACTAAGGCTCCCTCAACCAATAATGAATCCTTGTATTATAAGATAATATTAAAATAATATATGTCTGGAATGTACCTCATATCCTCTTACTCACCGATATAGTTACTATCACATCCCAATGTTATAATTCATGCACTTCAGACCATTCCAAATAAAAACATAATCACATACACATGTCCACATATCATAACAACATATCAAATACCACAACCACATCAGAACTATACATCTTATCATCATTATAGTAGTGTATTAGGAAAATAAAGATCATCAACCTCATACACTCCTCCCACCATGTAACCACATCACAACCAAAACCATGTCAGATAATATGTATTTAATAAACACTAACCATTACAACACTTATATATGTACTTACCAAAAATTGGGTGAAGTTGTGTATAGAAAAACACCCTAGATATAGATATCACTTACATTCCAAAAATAAGGGTCCATACTCAAAGAAATACTATAAAAACAATTAATATCCACCTCTTTATCACCATCCCCAACAAAAAACTAGTTCCCTGACAACAACAAAACCAACCCCATCTATCCACCCTAAATAGGTAAATGTTTTTCTTAAATTTATATTTAAATTAGCATAATTAATTTATATACACTAAATTTCCATCCAAGTTACATTAATTTTACCATATATAATTTCAATACATTAATTAAATCAATTTTTATTCTATTTTTATCATTAATCATTAATAAAATTTATTCCAACCTTTACCATTTATTAGATTTAAAAATTATATCCATTATCATTATTAATTTAACTACTCATTATTTATTAATTCTATCCCATTACCCATTACCAATACCATTAATTCAAATAGTGATACATGTATTTGGGAAGCTACCACACTACTCCACTACTATTAAACACATGATCTTAACCACCACCACATAACCCATGAAACAACCACAATTAGTATAAGAATAATTATTTTATGTGGTAGTTTATTAGAAATAATATCAATAAACTACTGATAATTAAAAAAATATAGTTTTTATCAGTTCAACATTATTTAATAGCGATGGTAAACCAAAATCATCATATAATGAAATATTTGGGTTAGTTTTTCTAAAACCACCACAATTTTTTTAAGGATAGTTATTTAAAAAATGACACTATTTAAACCCTACGATCCAACCAAGCTACATCTCCTTCTCTTTCCTCTACCACATAAAAACCTTTGGTCCTCTATCTCTCACATAAAATTCTTAGAATGCTATCCCATATCCTCATTCATACCTCCACAAACCACTCCTCCCCTTTTTGTTCTTCCTCTAATCCTCATATTCTCTTTCTAAATCTCCCATTCTTCTTCACATTAGCATCAGTTTCTTAACCACAGGTTGTCCTTCTCAATTATCTTTCACTTGTATCTCTTCCAATTCTATATTCATTACTTTTTTGAGGAAGGTAAGTTATCAGAAGCTATACGATTATCTTGAATTTATTATTTTTTTATTTCAATTACATCCATCAGAATTATTTAGGGATTTTGAATTAGGATTTAGGGATTTGTGTTATTGGGATATAAAATTCTAGTTTTATCACGAATCGACTATTTACGGTTTTTGATTACTATCCTATATTTAAAATTTTAATTTATTATTAGTTTTATTGATTATAAAATTTTATTTAATTTTGATTTTATTATTAGGATATATTTTTTGGGTATAGTATTATATTTTGGGTATAGTATTATTTTTTGGAATTGTTTTGTTTTGTTCCCTTCATAAATTATTCCTTTTTTACAGTTTTTTGGTAAATATGTTGCAAATAAATCATTAAATTATTTTTTATATGTTTTTAATATGTTATACGATATATTTATACCATAAAATATGAAATCCAAGTATCAATTGATTGTAAATATATATTATTTGATGATTTATTGTTTGTTAAACTTTACAATTGCTTTTATTTTATTATTCATATGTTTTATTTTTAGAAAGATTATATTTAATTAATTTGCATTATTTATTTTATTTACATATTTTTTATTAGTGTAAAAATGGATAAAAGTTAGATTACTTTTTCCCAAAATGAGATTCAATATGATAAGGGGTAAATGTGTTTTTAAATCTTATGATTAGAAATTAATCCATAGATTGAATAATTATATGTCCATGTTCTGATTTTTATTTCATACAAAGATTTAAAAGTCCTACAATTTATGAGAAATTTATATTAAAACAATTAATTTTGGGATATGTGAGATAGATTTGGCATGAGGAATTTAAAAATATAGAAATTTTGACGTTCAAAAATTAAAAAAATTCAAAACTTACTTCCCCAATAGTGAATAATGAATTTGAGAACTTGTTTAATGATGTTTTTTTCACTATAACACAACAAGATTTAGATTATAACATATCAGTGGGGTTTAATTATAAATTTTCTAAGATTAATATTAGAGATAAGTAGTCTAAGTAATAAAATGATTTTTATGTATTAGTTTATGGTGAAAATGATGTGTTTTTTGGAAAGATATAGAAAATAAAAAAAACATTCCATTTCCACTAAAGTTATACCATGTCAAGTGATTATATGAAATTATATATAAAAAAATGATGATGATATTGTATTTTCTATATGATTATTTTATTGAAGATATAATTATTGAATATTTTTATATGATGAATATTGTTATTGACAACATCAGTCTCAATTATACAAAGGTGCATGGATGTCCCAATGCCTACATGTTATATTAGGGATATGATTTTGATAGAGAATAGTATAAGAGATATCATATATATATATATATGAAAATTGGTGAATTATGGTGAATGTTTGAATAATTTTTACTACAAAGAAGACTAGAGGTAAAAATGTTTCAATGGTTTTAAATTATTTTCCATTAAAAAATGATTTAAAAGATAATTAATGTGTTCTAAAACAAAATAGAAAATGATATGTCATGTCATGGTAAATGATAATGACAGCTATATAACATATAAGATTTTGAAATACTAGAAATACTTTTATTCTTTCTTCCTAAATATATATTTAGATCCTAAGAATATGTGTTCACTTTAGTTATTGATGGATTTAATCAATTTGAGACTCTATGAACAACTTATAATACATAGATAGTTATTTTAATTCCTTATAATATATCTCTATGGATGTGTCTGAACAAATGTCTTTCATTATTTTTATGACCATTCCATGAAAGAAAATGCCAAAACATGACATCAATATATACCTTCAATCACTTATAAAATAAATGCAAGAGATATGAGACAATACTATATATACATATGATTTATAGATGAAGGGAAAGTTCAAAATGAATGATTCTATAATGTGTTTTATTACTTATTTTCCTCAATTTGGAAACATGTCTGGTTAGAGCACACACTCTAGATATTCATATCCATTTTGTAACTCTGAATTTGAGTATAGAATAATGCCATATAATATATTGTATTTTTCTTCTACAATCATATATTCATAGATAAATCTAATATATATTATTTTAATAAGCCCCACTTCAATGTATGAAATTATTTGAGGGCACCACCACAATTTTTTATCTCGTTCAAAATTTATATAAACTTTTCTACTATTGATGTAAAATTTGAGAGAGAGTATATTTTAATATTTCTAGGAAATGAGTTTAAATATATTTAGATAAATTTTGTATAAAATAATAGAATAAATAATTTTTTTTTGTTTTAAACTAGCTAAATAGAAATTTCAATTGTTTCGTCATAATCTTGACCTTATTAACATTGAAACAAATTCTTGTGAAAAAATGTTTTTTACAATATTAAATGATCATGGAAAATAAAAATATAATCTTAATTATCACAATGAATTAGAATAAATGAATATAAAGTGTGATATTTGGGTAGATGATAATTAAAAGAGTTCGTTATTAGTTTTTTTCATTGAAAAATCAAAAGAAGTTGTTTTTATTCAAAGGCTAAAAAATGTGAAAGTACATGATAGAGTAACATATAATGATTTATCAACTATAAATATCAATATATACATGATATTAAAACTCATGACTCACATGTTTTCATTGAGAAATTTATACCATTAGTATAATAAAAATTGTGACCAAATAATATATTTTCAGTTTTAATTGAGTTTTTCACATTCTTAAGATAGATTTATGAAAACATTTTAAACCCCATTAATACTGAAAAAAATAAATGAAGAATTTTAATGACACTTTATAATTTGGAGGTGATATTATCAATATTGTTGGTCAGAGTGGACACTCAGGAGGGGGGTGAATTGAGTTCCAATTAAAATTTCTGTTTACAAAAAAATTTGTCTTAAAATCCCCCAAATAAAACACAGAATTAAACTGTAGTGAATTTATATCAAAATAAATGTTCTGTTAGGTTCTCAAAGGATTTATTATTTCCCAGTTAATCAAATCAAAATAATTGATTAACTTTTTAAACTAACTTACTGATTTACAACTAATATAAATCCTTACGAGTTTAATTATCAAAGTGACTTTAAAACAGTTTTAGTTTTAAAGTAGTTTGCAGCGGAATAAAAAAATAACATTGAAAATAAGTAAGCACAGCAGATTTAACCAAGAGGTTCAGTCTCAAGATGAGACATAGTCCTCTCAAAACATTATATAAAAGTGATCCACACCCTGTATCGGGGATTACAACAGTATAAAACTGTCTAGGACCAAAACCTCTACCACTATTATCCGTGGGAACAAAAAGAAAACAGCACCAGCTGTCCAGGTCACACACGACCTCTAGCACTATTCCATTCCAGTGAGAAATAAAACAAAATTTAAGAGTTTGAGTGAGGATCTACAGATCCTCCAGTTAAATTACAGGAGACAGTGTGTGTGTAAAATACAGCAGATGACACACACTGCTCAAAATATAAAAAGTAAATCACAGAGGCAAAGATTTGGAGTTTAGAAATGGCTCTAGTGATTGCAGTGCAGCTCTGGACTCCCTTGAATTGATCAGAATTGGTTCTGAGTCCTATTCTGGTTTTTGTCTAGAAAACAGAGTGTCGTCTACTTCCTTGACTTCCAGGTTCAGAGATAGAGAAAAAAAAATAGTCGATGAAGTTCTTGTGTGGATGTTCTCATTCTCAGCTCTTCACTGGTATGTAGTAATCAATGAGTTCTTCGTGTAAGTTTAGTAGTCTCTTTGCATGCACAGTCAGTTGTTCTTCTAGCACACCTCGTGGTATGTATGTCACTGTGTATTCATCTATTCATTTCTCTCTCAGCAGCAGCACATACTTCTTTCATTTAAAGTATGAGATCTGACAAAAGATGATTTACTTTTTGCAGGTACGAGGTACGGTTCCCTGAAAACCAACAAAAACCCATTAAATAAATTTCAGTGTATTAAAATATACCTAATATGACCGTTGGTTAGATTAAATAAATATAAAGAAATTAAAGTAGTGTCAGATTCTCTGGAACGGTCGGTTTGGGTATCGATAGCCTTGGTAGCTGTAGCCTTGAGTAACAGTAGCCTTTCTATCAATAGCCTTCCGTGTAAAGGTAGACATCATGTATCAGTAGGTCTGCTTGTATGAGTTGGCTTTCACATATCGGTAGGCTTTGCATAACGGTGACCTTTCCGTATCGGTAGACTTTTCGTATCGGTAACCTTTACGTATTGGTAGGCTTTTCTGACTGTAACCTTATTATATCGGTGAGCTTAGTATATCTATAACCTTCGGTGTATCAGTAGACTTGTCTGACGGTAACCTTCTTATATCGGTAAGATTAGTATATCGGTAACCTTCCATGTATCGGTAGACTTGCATACTGGTGACCTTTGCGTATCAGTAGACTTGCATACCGGTGACCTTTGAGTATCGGTAGACTTGTTCTGTAATGGTGACCTTTCATCTGTTTAAGTATTCTATTAGAAGAATGAGTTAAGTTTGAGTATATTCATCCAGTAACTGTATTCCTTGAAGATAATATAAATAATATAATAAATGAATATGTTCATGATGTTCATAAATACCGAAATAATTAATTAACCACTAATCAATATAGGAACTACCAAACTATAATTGATCATAATTGGGATTATCAAAATACTAATGAGAATAGTTAATATTATTTAAATATGAGTTCAACTAATTTTCCCAGAGGGTTCAACAATACCCCCCTTTTTGATAATCACAACTTATGCTGAAGTATTCAGAAAATTAAAAAAAAAAGTATCAGAGGAAAGAATAAAAATTTCTTAGAAAAAACAAACTTTAAAACAAACTTCTCATAATAAATTTTTGTGTTGTTATTAGTGTTCTCCCATATCCCCATAGCATATATTGCATTTTCTCCCCCTTTGTTTTACTTCTCATTTTTCTCCCCATATGATTTTCTCTCCCCCTTTCATGAAATACTTTAAAATAAGAGGCTCATTTTCTCCCCCTTTGTGATTAACAAAAAGAAGGGTATAAGGAATTTGAATACAGTAAAGGGAAGACTATAACAACAAATTTAAATTAAAGTAAAAAAGGTAAATACTTATAAATTCAACTAAAATACAAGTGAGTCCTATCAAAAACATTCAGAATCACTCAATCCTCCTTTTGAACATGAGTCTTTCCCTTAGGATCAGAATAGGGTGTTGGTTCAGATTGAGTAGGGTCAGCAGAGGGTGTCCAAATAGCTGAAGGCACAACTGGTGGTGCGGCTACAGAAACTGCACCAGATCTGAAATCTGTATTCCTCTGAGTGATCATTGGTGTCAAGCTCCGGATGGCTTGAACTGGAGTCAATTGATGTGTACTCCCAGAGGTAGAGGCAAGAAGTGTAGGAGGTACAATTACAGGTATTGCATCCACATGTAAGAATGGTAGCAACAGATTCTGGAAATCCATAATAATACTCCCTCCTCTCTCCATTGAAGACACAAAGTCATCTCGATTCTCAATGAATTTGTCCAAGGCAGGAGTAAGCTCTCTGAGCTTACTAACCTGTTCTCTGAAGGCTTGGGTTACTGGAGGTAACTTCAGATTCTCAATGAAAAGATTGAAATGGTTTGTCATGTGTTTCTTGGTATAAAACTTCTTGAAATAAGCATCCACCTAATTCTTGATTGCCTCTTGAGAAGCAGTAGCTGCCCACAGGTGATCACGAACAAAACTACTAACTTCCCTAGTGGTAGCAAGAATCTGAGTATCTGATGCACCACTGGGACTGGCCTTACCCAATTCTTCATGAATAATAGTGCGGATCTAGTCAAGGTTCACACTGAAGCTAGATGAGGGAAGATGTTTCATTGAGAAGGCCACTGTCTCCTTGAAGGATTGAGTCAGACTACTAACTACCTTCTGAACAAGTTCATCCTGACTGTTCAGATGTTCTTTGACTGACTTCTTAAAGGCCTCAAAAACGTCCACAAATTTCTTGACCACTTATTTGATATATCGAATGTCAGAGTTTACTTGAGTTTGAGAGCTATGCATGGTAGTCAGAGAAGCAATGGATTGTCTCAAAGCAACTACAGCTCCTGTCCAACTCTTAATCTGAGTGTGGCACACTTTAATTTCATCCATCATTTCTTTCATAGGACTGGATACACCATATCCAATGGATAACTCAAGGGATTGCTCCACGCTTTTCATCTCTTCAACTATACTTTTCTTCATATCTACCGCTGATTCCCTTAATGATTCTTTCAATTCATATTTTAAGGACTCAAGGTCCTCCTTGGTTGGCACATTTTCAGCCATAGAGGGTAGGGTAACTAATTCATTTTGGGGTTAGTCTTTCTCATCATAATCTCCATAAGAAAGTCCAAGAATCATATATCCTGGATCTGATGAGCAACCTTCAATGTCATATAGCACTGATACTGAGCCAAGATTCTCCCCCTCACTTGGAACATTCTCCTGAGGTATCTCCTCCAACTGTTCTGCTTGATGTAATTCTGCAATTTCCTCTTCAACTGCAACAGATTTAGTAGCCATTTGTTCTGATCCATTAATGACTCTCTCATCAACAGGTGCTGCTGCTTCTTCTTCCTGATCAGGTACTATTTTGACTGTACTGTCTATAAGAAGGCTCAAACTAAGCTCTTCTTCTTCGTTTTTCTCATCATCTGCTTCACCATCTGCCTCCTTTTCTTCACTAACATCATGATCTGATCCAGTTTCCTCATCCTCCTAAGAGGTGTCCTTGACAACATACTGGCATGCTTCTTCTCCTTCTTCTGTAGTCTCTGTATCACTATCTTTCAATTCAGTTTCTCTCTTTCGTAGTTCTTTTGGATGGCTAGCTGCTCCATAAGAAATAACTTGATGCACAAGACTAGGGGGTAATTCTGGGTCTCCTCCTTCCTCAACTGATGTCTCTTCTTCCTTAGTTTCATCATCACTGTAGACCGGTTCTGGCTCATATAGTCCAAGACCAGGATCTCTCACATTCTTTGGTCTAGAGGGATGGTCCTTTGGTGTGAACTTATCATATATTTTGCCTTCATCATTAACCCAAGACTTCTTCCAAGGATTCCAGCTAACTTTCATGAACTTACAAACAGTCCTGGAGATACAAAAGTTGTCTTTAACTACAACTGTTTCATCTTGAGGTCCAACTACCACCTTTGCTATCAACATTATAGAAATCAGCTTGGAAAAGGAAAGAGCATTGGACTTGGACTTCGGTCTAGTCATATCCTCAATATGAATCATAAGTAATCTACATAGATTCACTTTTACTCCATGCTTTAATAGATATAGTAGATAAATGTCATGGAATCTCAATGTAGAAAAGTCTCCTCTCCTAGGACTAATTACATGTTGAATAAACTTGAAAGGAAGTTTATCTTCCTCTGCCATCTCTACAACTATGATTTTTCTAGGTGTACCATTCCCTGTCAGCTCTAACAAAGAATCTTCATACTTAAACACATCACTGGTTGAGGGAACAAATTTTGAATAGAAAGCACAATCTCCTTCATTCTGAACTCTTAAGTTCCCAGCCCATTCCACTGAAGTAAAAGAAACTTCCTGTCCATTCACATAAGAGCGCATCCTGTTCTCTTCTTCTGATGTCTCAAAACTGACAATCTCATAGAATTCTTTTATCATTGATGGATAATACGGTCCATTGTTGTTCATGAAGCACTCGAGCCATCCTTGCTCTTATAAAACCTTAAGAACCAAGGAATTTCTCTCCATGAGCCATTCTGCACACACCTCTTTCTCAATTAAAATCTCTCTCCTTGAGAGATGCAGGTTTACTGGATTCCTTCGAGCTATACTTCCACTGGTACTAGAATTCTTTACTTTCTATCTTTTCGCTTGCGGCTCATCACTCCCATCTGTAACCTGGGGTCTCTTGATGCGGGCCATTACAGATTTGAGGTTTAGGGTTTTGAGACTTGAAAGGTTTAGGTTGGAGGGATTCGAACAGACGAGTTCGCGGTGAGATTGAGTGAAGTCTAATATCGAGTTTTAATATCATTTAGGATTCACAAATAAAATAAATCTTATATAAAAAAATTCGAAGTCTCAACCTTAAATACAGAAGTTTAAAACAGCGAGAGATGCACCAGTAAAGTCTCTTAACGGTGAGGTCTTCTAACGGTGAGGTCTCATAACGGTGAGGATTCTAACGGTGAGGTCTCCTAATGGTGAGGTCTCCTAACAGCGAGGATTCTCTAATAGTGAGGTCTTCTAACGGTGAGGTCTCCTAATGGTGATGATTCTCTAATGGTGAGGTCTTCTAACGGTGAGGTCTCCTAACAGTGAGGATTCTCTAATAGTTTTAAGAATAAGTTATCATTCCTAATTCGTGTCTAATGAAACTTAATCTTTCTGAACTTAATGTATTAGTGAAAATATCGGCTAATTGGAGTTCAGTGCCTATAAATTCAAGAGTTATATCATCTCTTTGATAATAATCTCTTAAAAAGTGGTGTCTAACATCAATATGTT
This sequence comes from Viscum album, assembly GCA_963277665.1. Classification (NCBI taxonomy): domain Eukaryota; kingdom Viridiplantae; phylum Streptophyta; class Magnoliopsida; order Santalales; family Viscaceae; genus Viscum; species Viscum album. The sequence continues at coordinate 1,137,781,836 of OY728159.1, read as the reverse complement.
TGGTTCTAGAGTGAGACACAAGATTCTTTGAGATGTTGATCGCACTAGTGTTGTCACAGTTAATTGAAACATGTTTAAAATTAAATCCACAGTCTAGTAAAGTGTGTTTCATCCACAGAATCTGTGCAAAGCAACTACCAGCAGCTATATACTCTGCTTCAGTAGTAGATAATGAAACTGAGTTCTGTTTCTTACTATACCATGATACTAGGGATTTTCCAAGTAAATGACATGTTCCAGATGTGCTTTTACTATCTAACTTATATCCAGCGAAGTCAGCATCTGAATAACTTATTAAATCAAATGATTTTTATTTTGGGTAAAATAATCCCAAATTTGCAGTACTGTCAAGATATTTGAAAATCTTTTTAACAGTAAGTAAGTGTGACTCTTTAGGGTTACCTTGAAATCTAGCACACATACATACACTAAACATAATATCAGGTCGACTAGCAGTAAGATAAAGTAAACTCTCAATCATACCACTGTAATTAGTTTGATCTACTGGTTTACTGGTTTCATCAATATCAAATTTACAGGTGGTACTCATAGGTGTATCACTTCCCTTAATACTATCCAAACCAAAACGTTTTAATAATTCCTTAGTATATTTAATCTGATTTAAAATAATACCATATTTAGTTTTAAAGATTTGAAATCCAGAAAAGTACTTAAGCTCTCCCATTAAGCTCATTTCAAACTCATTCTGCATAACCTTTGAAAAATCTGTACATAAATAATTTTTCGAAGATCCAAAAATAATATCATCAACATAGATTTGTACTATTAAAACATATTTTAAAGTTCTTTTTATAAAAATAGTGTGATCAGGAATTCCTTTTGAAAATCCTTTTGAAATAAATTTTTTTTAAGTCTTTCATACCAAGCTCTTGGAGCTTGTTTTAAACCATATAAAGCTTTAGAAAGTTTAAAAACATGATTTTGAAAGTGAGGATTAGAAAAACTAGGTGGTTGTTCTACAAAAACATCTTCACCAATAAAACCATTTAGAAAAGCACTTTTCACATCCATTTGATATAACTTGAAATTTAGATGTGATGCAAAAGCAAGTAAGATCTTAATAGCCTCTAATCTAGCTACAGGAGAAAAGGTTTCCTTATAGTCAATTCCTTCTTCTTGATTGTAACCTTGTGCAACTAGCCTAGATTTGTTTCTAATGATATTTCTAGATTCATCAACTTTGTTTCTAAACACCCATTTTGTGCCTATGGTTAAGGTGTCCTTAGGCGTTTCTACTAATTTCCAGACTTTGTTTCTTTCAAATTGATTTAGTTCTTCTTGCATAGCCATTACCCACAATTCATCATTGATAGCATCATTGATACTTTTAGGTTCTAACTGTGAAAGAAAATCTTGATGTTCAACTTGATTTCTTAGAGAATCTCTAGTATGTGTTCCTCTCTATAAATTACCTACAACATCATCTAAAGGATGGTTCTTTAGAGTCCTAGTTGGTCTACAGAAGGTAAGACTAGAGATTTCAGGTTCATCTACAGGTTGGTGTTCAAAAGACGTAGGTTCTGGAAAATTTCCAGAACTGGATGTTTTAACTACAGGTCCACTGTCCTCATCATTAAGGTTCAAAACAGAGAGATCATCTTTAAGATTTTCAAGAGAGGTCTTAGGATCATGTGGATCAGTTTCATCAAATTTGATGTGAATAGATTCCTCCACACATTTGGTTATTTTATTGAAAACTCTATAAGCTTTACTAGAAATAGAGTAACCTAGGAAAATTCCTTCATCACTCTTTGGTGAAAACTTGTCAAGATTATCTTTAGTATTAAGAATAAAGACTTTGCAGCCAAAGACTTTGAAGTGGTTAACCTTGGGTTTCCTATGGTTCCACAACTAATAAAGGGTCCTCTTAAGAACAGGTATGATTAAGACTCTATTGATAACATAACAAGCTGTATTTAGAGCTTCAACCAAAAAATAAACAGGCAGGTCATACTCATTGAGCATGGTCCTAGCAATTTCTTGAAGGGTTCTATTCCTCTTTTCCACTACACCATTCTGCTGGGGTGTCCTAGGGGCAGAGAAATTGTGACTATATCCACTGTGTGAGAAGTAGGATTCAAACTCATGATTTTAAAACTCACGACCATGATAACTTCTCAAGGTTTTGATCTTAAATCCACTAATATTTTCTACAGACTTGGAATATTTAACAAATTAAGAACATGCTTCACTTTTGTGACCTAGAAAATATACCCAAGTATATCTAGAATAGTCATCTACAAGAACATAGACATAATTCTTCCCATTTAAACTAGAAACTCTATAAGGTCCAAATAAATCCGTGTGAACCAACTCAAGAGGATGAGAAGATGACACTTCTTTCTTTGATTTAAAAGAAACTTTATGTTGCTTTCCCTTTTGACAGGGATTACAAACTTTGTCTGATGGAAATTCAAGTTTGGGTAGGTCTCTAACTAAGTTCTTCCTATCAAGTTTTCTAAGTGAATGTACATTGCAGTGTCCTAATCTTCTATGCCAAATCCAAGACTCTTTATGAAAATAATTTAAACAAGTAATATTCTGCTTAGCTAAAGAATTCAGATCAACAGAATAAACATTTTCATTTCTTAAGGAAGAAAATACTAAAAAAATTTTAGAACTAAAAACATTGAAAGAATGATTTTCAAATTTAACACATAAACCATCATCACATAACTGATAAATACTTAACAAATTATATTTCAGTCCATCAAAAAATAAAACTTTGGAAATCAATACTGAATTAGTGTTACCAATCTGGCCTAAGCCGATGATTTTTCATTTTGAGTTATCACCAAAAGTGACAAAACCTCCATCAACTCTGACTAAGTTTTTAAAGCATGAGAAGTCTCCTGACATATGTCTTAAACATCCACTATCCAAGTACCAGGTCTCTCTACAGGAGCTCTTTAAGCAGGTTCCCTACAAAACAGATTTATACAGGAAATGATTTTTGTACCCAGATTTTCTTGGGTCCAAACAGGTTAGCCAATAAAACTTTAGGTACCCAGATTTGTCTAATGGGTCTCATAAAATTTGTAGAATCAACAAATTTTGAAAGATAAACTTTATTGGTTCTGTAACTATGAATATAACTAGTTGAATCATATGAACTTCCAGAACTAGAACTAGCAACATTCTGTCCAGATTTAGGAATGAATTTAGTTCTGGTAAATTTTCTCTATCCTGGTTGGTATCCTATACCAGTGATTTATCTAGGTGATATTTGCTTACCTAGAATTTGAGTAAGAGTATCTTTACCATTTGTAAACATTTCTAATTCTTTCTTAAGTTGATCATTAGATAATTTCAGTTCAGTGTTTTCTTTAATAATCAAGCATTCTTTTCTATTTCAATATCAAGATTAGATTTATGTTCAATAGTTAAAGCATACTGTTTCTTTAAACCTTTGTATTTGTCTTTCATCTCATTATAGTTTTATTATAACATATCAAAATATTCAAATAGTTTAGACTTTGACATGTTTTCGGAGTCATAATATTCTCCAGAATAATATGAATTTAAAGCAGGAGTTTCAGATGTTACCTCAGAAGTGTTTTTCATAAAACACATGTTCGCCTTATTTATGATTTCAGTTTCAGAAGCTTCAGATTCACTGGAGCTATCCTCAGAAGCACTCCACGTATCCTTCATGGCTTTCTTATACTTATTTTACTTTTATTCATACTTCTTATACTTCAGCTTTGGACAGTCTGCTTTTATATGTCCTTTTCTTTTGCACTCATAGCAGACAACTTCATCTATTTTTTCAGATTTATTCCAATCCTTTTTCCAATGACCCTTGCTGTCATACTTACCTTTGTAATTTGATTTTCTGAAAAACTTCTTCTTCCTATATAACTTCTTAAACTTTTTGGCAATGTGACCTATCTCTGCATCACTATCAGAAGCACTTTCACTGTCTTCACAGCTTGAAATCTCGTTTATAGCTTGAAGTTTCTCCTTATCCTTGTTCTTTGAAGTTGAAGATTTGAAAGCAATAGACTTTATTCTAGGTTCATATTCTTCTTCTTTTTTCACCTTAAGTTCTTCTTCATACACCATCAACTTTCCAATTAGTTCCTTGACTGGCAGTTCACCTATAGCACATGATTCTCTAATTGAGACAGAAGTTCCTCTCCATCTTTTAGGTAGACATATCAGAATTCTCATAATTTGTTCCTTTGATGGAACATCCTTTCACAGAGAGATCATTGTGTTGACAATTTCGTTGAACCTGAAATACATATCAGAAATGGGTTCATCAGGATTCATCTTAAAATTATCAAACTTAATAGTATAAGTGTTCAATCTCATTTCCTTAACATTAGTTGTTCCTTGATGAGAAACAGCTAAGGTATCCCAAATTTAATGAGCATTTTTACATGAAGATATTCTATTAAATTTCTCATCTCCTAAAGCACAGTATAGAGCATTCATGGATTTACAATTATTATTGTAGGCTGTCTTAGTAGCTTTATTCCAAGTAGATCTAACAGTAGTAGGTATTTTATATTCTGATTCTATAGCAGTCTAAATATCAAAACCCATGCTCTCTAAATGAATTTTCATATTGATTTTCCACTGAGAATAGTTAGTGCCATTGAAAAAGGGTGGTCTATTGGTAGGAACACCTTCAAGTCTGTTATCCATGATAAATTACTTAAATCAAAGATTTTAAAGAGTTAAAAATTTAGAAATAACAGAAATTTTAAGAACTTTAAAATACAACTAAAATTAGAGTTGAAAAAACAGAGTACTTTAGAATATATTTAAATATCCTTTGATACCAAATGTTGGTCAGAGTGGACACTCAAGAGGGGGTGAATTGAGTTCCAATTAAAATTTATGTTTAAAAAAAACTCTGTCTTAAAATCCCCCAAATAAAACACAGAATTAAACTGTAGTGAATTTATATCAAAATAAAGGTTCTGTTAGGTTCTCAAAGGATTGATTATTTCCCAATTAATCAAATCAGAAGAATTGATTAACTTTTGAAACTGACTTATGTATTTACAACTAATATAAACACATGCGAGTTAAATTATCAAAGTGACTTTAAAATAGTTTTGGTTTTAAAGTTGTTTGCAACGGAATAAAAAAAATAACTTTGAAAATAAGTAAGCACAACAGATTTAACCAAGAGGTTCAGTCTCTAGCTGAGACATAGTCCTCTCAAAACATTATATAAAAGTGATCCACACCCTGGATCAGGGATTACAATAGTATACATATGTCCAGGTCCAATACCTCTACTACTGTTATCCGTGGGAACAAAAACTACAGAACCAACTATCCAGGTCACACATGACTTCTATCACTATTCCATTACAGTGGGAAATAAAAAAAAATGTAAGAGTTTGAGTGAGGATTTACAGATCCTCCAGTTAAAGTACAAGAGACAGTGTGTGTGTAAAATATAGCATATGACACACACTGCTCAAAATGTAAAAAGTAAATCACAGAGGCAAAGATTTAGAGTTTAGAAATGGATCTAGTGATTGCAGTGCAGCTCTGGACCCCTTTGAATTGATCAGAATTGGTTTTGATTCCTCTTCTGGTTTTTTTCTGGAAAACAGAGTTTCGTCTGCTTCCTTGACTTCCAGGTTCAGAGATAGAGAAAAAAAATAGTCGATGAATTTCTTGTGTGGATGTTCTCGTTCTCAGCTATTCACTGGTATGAAGTAATGAATGTGTTCTTCATGTAAGTTCAGTAGTCTCTTTGCATGCACACTCGGTTGTTCTTCCAGCACACCTCATGGTATGTATGTCTCTGTGTATTCGTCTATTCATTTCTCTCTCAACAGCAACACATCCTTCTTTCATTTAAAGCACGAGCTTTGGACAAATATGATTTACTTTTTGCAGGTACGAGGTACGGTTCCCTGACAACCAACAAAAACCCATTAAATAAATGTCAGTGTTTTAAAATATACCTAATATAACCGTTCGTTAGATTAAATAAAGTTAAAGATATTAAAGTAGTGTCAGATGCTCTGGAACGGTAGGTTTGGGTATCGATAGCCTTGGTAGCGGTAGCCTTGAGTAACAATAGCCTTTCTATCGGTAGCCTTCCGTGTAACGGTAGACTTCATGTATCGGTAGGCTTGCTTGTATCAGTTGGATTTCACATATCGGTAGGCTTTTCATAACGGTGACCTTTCCGTATCGGTAGACTTTTCGTATCGGTAACCTTTACATATCGGTAGGCTTGTCTGATGGTAACCTTCTTATATCGGTAAGCTTAGTATATCGGTAACATTCTGTATATCGGTAGACTTTTCTGACGGTAACCTTCTTATATCGGTAAGATTAGAATATCGGTAACCTTCCGCGTATCGATAGACTTGCATACCGGTGACCTTTGCGTATCGGTAGACTTGCATACCGGTGACCTTTGAGTATCGGTAGACTTGTTCTGTAACGGTGACCTTTCGCCTATTTGAGTATTCTATTGGCAGAATGAGTTAAGTTAGAGTATATTCATCCAGTAACCATATTCCTTGAAGATAGTATAAATAATATAATAAATGAATATGTGCATGATGTTCATAAATACCGAAATAATTAATTAACCATTAATCAATATAAGAACTACCAAACTATAATTGATCATAACTGAGATTATCAAAATACGATTGAGCATAGTTGATATTATGGAAATATGAGTTCAATTAATTTTCCCAGAGGGTTCAACAAATATCATTTCACATTATGTTGGTTCATCTAACTATGTAATTGACCAATGAAGTTAAATTTGTATGGCCCATTTATTATCAATAGACGCATCACACATAGAGGTAATTTAATCGTACTTATTTATCATTATTATATTAAAAATTTTATACTCATTAAAATATGGTTTATTTTGATATGTTACTTATTTTTAATTATTTGTATAGGTAATTTAATCTATTTTTTAAGAAATAAATCTCAAACAGAAGTTTCTATTACTGAATGTTATATGGTCAAAGAGTGTCACACCTTTTTTTGTGGAAATTAGATAATATTGAAAAGTAATTAAATCAAATTGGACCTGTTAATGATAAAAAAATCAATTCATTTCCTAAAGTAAATTAGTAAACTTTCCAACATTGGTTCATAATATTGGGAAAATATATTTATTTTTATTGACTCAAATACAGTTCATAAAATCATATAGATATGTGACACTAAATAGTGATAGTTTAGATCCTTTCAATTGAATAATTGGAAATACAAATAAATGAAATGAATTCCGAGACAAAATTGAAATGATAGAGATACAAAACCATTAAAAAAGAAATTATTCATTTGTATATATGTCATGTAAGATCATAATAAATTTCATATTCATAATATATTGATATAATTTTCTCATATAACTATGAATATTATATATTTGTATATATATATCATGAATGTTGATAATTGAGATATAGTTAAAGTTGATTTGACTTATTTGAATTGAGAAACTTTAAATATTTGTTGGAGATTCAATACTTATGGCTTCATGTTTCATATTTTTTTTTCATGAGGAGGGTTTGAAAACTCAAAATAGTGGTATCATTAAAAAAATTCATAAACTTGGGATACTATGGAAAGTTAATAGACATTATTAAATTATATTATAATGAGATATTTTCATTTGTTTTATTCAAATTTATGTGGATCTATATTTATAGGGATAAAAATAATGATTCCTTTCATTTTACTATTTCTAACTTATCATTATTGATAGATAGTAGTGATTGTGAAGAACAAAGTATATATATTTTAGATTCACAAGATAAAATTTTTAATTATAAGGATGAAAATGTTGATGAAGGGTGGAGTGTTGTAGTCTGTATTGAGTAAAGTGACTTGTTTGGTATAAGTGATGAAATTGAATAAAGTTTTTTTAAAAGTGAACCAATCGAAAATATGTGATTTATCTATCTATCTATGATTATAAAGAAATATTTATTCTTGAATGGGAGGGTAAAGATAATGAAATCATTTTAATGGTGGAGGTTGACAATAATATAACCAATTATAAATGAATTTACTATTTGTCTTGTCCTCCTTTAACTTATATATTATTTATTTATTTAGAATACATGAATTAATTTAATCTATGCCCGTAATTTTCAATATATTTTATTATATGATATCATATACCATGTTATAACTTTTTTAAATTTTTTTTGGATAAAATAATCCCAAAATAAAAATGATATTAAAATATGATTAGGCCTTCCAAATATTCCTCTACCTTAAGGGCCATCTGATACACTCTTTACTTTCATCATGCCCCCAATTTTTTCAGTACCTAACTCTAATAAATTAAAAAAACAATCAAAAAATACCAATACTCAAAACAATATCTTGCATAATTCTGTAAGAATTGTTTTTTCTAATTCAATATACCTTATTTATATCTGCACTACAAGGATTCACAGACCTCTCTATATAATTCCATTATCATCAGCAACATACTAATTTTGTCTCCCTATACCCTATTAAGAGTACACACTGGAAACTCTATCAAATGATACTTCTTTTAATAAAAAAATTAGGATAATACACTTATGGAATATCTCAATTCCAATTCAAAAAATCAATTTTAGATATTTGTTACAAATTATAATAAAAAATAAAAAAATAAATATAGTTGGCCACTATATAAACATGTATTATAATTTACCAAAAAGGGTTTTAGATCTACCACTGGTGAATTTCAATTTTTGTTTCTAAATATGAAATCACCCCAAACCAATCCTATGGTATTTTTTAAATACTATTTTGTTGATGTTTTTTACTTCAAGGATGTCAAGGGGATTAGATTAAACCACCAAGGAGTTGTCACCTAGTTACTATATGGTTTCCTAGTTACCACAACAGGGGTATTGTAGGGTTACCTTAATTGTTAACGTGAAAAAATAATTTTTTTATATGAATAATAATGTTATTTGACATGTATGGGGTTCCTAAAAATAATGTTGAAGGCTTATAGGGGAAAATATTATGGAACTTTTCTTGTGAGATAACCTTAACTTCCATCACATATCATGTATAGAGGAGCATTCTTATCACTTGGAAGGATTATATTATTGATAAATAAGTAAAATTAAGTCAAAATAATTTTATTATTATTATTTTTATTTTATATTCCTATAAAATTTAAATATAATTAATTTTCCATATATTTTTTAAGGCATGAATATGACTATTACTTTATCTATTTCATCTTTGATATGAGCAGTATTGAATCTATTACATTTAGAATAATATGTTTATATTATTATGATAATTGTTATAAATATAATTTTTAGGCATAATATGGAATTCAGAATAATTTATATTGAAAATTCCATTTAAGGTAGGCATAGGATGAGACAAAGGTTATTAGTTTATAGGAATATTAGGAGAATGGATCATCTAGGGGTAGCCAACCAAAATTAGAGGGATATAATTGATGTTGGATCTCATTATTCATGTGTTTTATATTTTTTTGAAAAAGCATATATTCTTATTTTTTTCAACATTTGAATGAAACAATAATATTTTTGTATATAAAATGTTTTGTGATATATTACTTATAATTATCACATTTTTTTTATTTTTTTTAACTTTTTAAATAACTAAATTCTATATGTTGAATATATATCACAATTTTTAAATGAAATTGTTAGTTTATTTAGATTACCCCATTCGAGGTTATGTTTTTGATTTTTAGTTCATGTTTAAAAATAAAATAAAATAAAAATGTGATGATAATTATTTAGTGGTAGTTTGAATCCCCATCACTTACTATTAAATTTCTACCAAATAATGGTATTTACTTCTAAACTATGGTGAAAATATTTCATGGTGGTCATAAGTCCCTCATATATATTCAAAAATATATAAATAATCTAACTAATATTAAATATTTTCAAGGTGGTTACATCCCTTTCTAAATATTAGAACATTTCTATATTTTATACCACTGCATTCATTATAACTATAGTTTTAAATCCACTTCTAAATAAACATTCACAGTGGTTCTATAAGACTATTTTTATTAAAAAATCCCCACTAATTAATAGTTTACTCAGAATAAAATGATATTTTGAGGAATAATAAAACTAAATTAGTAGTGGTTTAAACCACTGAATAATTTAAAAAATTACCACAAGAGAAAATTTTTATTATAGTGTATGGACATACTATATATACGGTAACAATCATGAAACCAACCCATTTATTTTGAGGCAAGCATGATGCCACTGCGATAACTTCTCAACAACCCATGAACTAATAACAAAACTAAACCACACCTCATTATTAAAACAAGTTATCACTACCAACCAAAATTACTTATAGGTATAATAAATAATACCCCATATATAAATATAAAACATAGAAAAATTTATCATATAGAACTCCCCTTAATCATTCTTTCTTTTTATAGAATAATTTCAGACATAAAAAATCTACATATTAAATTCTATATTTCCACACAACCAATTCATGAAACACAGTCAGTGATTAACCCGTAATGAAATTTGATTAAAATACACCAATAGTAATAGATAATTTTTTTTATTAGATAGTATAAATAACTTATAAAGAACATTAATAAAACCATCAATTTATAATCAATTTAATTTAATTTATTAAAGAAAATATAAACCATCATCTTCCCATCAATTTACTTTAGTGAAATTTATTAATTTATTTAGGTGAATCTATACCATCCACAAAATGAATGAAAATGTAAAATTATTCCACAATTTACACTTAAATAAATAAGGATAAGTTTTAATCCCATAACTCAAATGATTCTTCAAAACTATTTCACAATATGATAGGGAAACTCAAACTAAAAACCAAACAATAGACCTAGATAAACCATAAATCATATTCATTACCTTTCTACATTGAAATCATACCACAACAACACAAAAAAAAATCAGTACTATTATTATAGAATCATTGTATGAATGGATTTTAATAGAATCAAGAAAAATGGAAATAGAAATCACATTAGATGCTAAAGAGTATGATGTCTCAAATTTTAGGGAAAACACAATTAACGTATGGGTAAATATATCCAAAAATGAACCTTTTGTCACCTAGGGTTGAAAGGAAAATAGGAAAATATGATTTAATTCAAGGAAAGTCCTAATTTTTTAAACATTATAGAAAATTAAATATTCATAGTATGACATGGGTCATTAGGCTGTAATGATACTTTAATATGAAAATCATGATGGGTTACCTCTCCAAATATTTTAGTCAAACCATATTAAAATGATATTAATAAAAAAAAGTCACAAAAAAAATTATGATGGCACAAAACCCAAAGACCTTAGTATCAGGATGTAATCCTCAAAATATTCCTTTAAACCCAGAAAACCCCAAATCAATCCACGATACAATGGATGAAACTGTTATGAAAAAAATATTAAATAAATATAGCCAAGAAACTAACCACCCATGTAACCACAATGTAATAAGAACATTCATGCCACAATATCCCTCATGAAAGGTTAAATGAAGGCTCATATAAGATAAACCTAAGGGATATCACATGATAAAATAAATAAAATAAGATAAAAAATTAAACCCCAATACCACCACATCATTATCCAATATCCATGATATGATGACCCTCATATAAGAAGCTCAGGAGGAACTACACTAGATTAACCCAAGGAATATTCCTTTGTTATAATATCTCATAAACCTTAACATTATAACCATATCACATCATTCCAAAACCAAAATCCCATGGTTAGATAAAGAAAATCCAGAACCTCACACACACTCCATTCTATAAAAAAATCACCACATCGATTCCCAAAAAATCATGGCGTTACCCACCAAATAGTGGAATTACCATGTTGTCCCACTGACTCTTAATAGTGAAACACATTGGGACACACTAAAACAAACCTTACCAACTAAAATTCAATCTCTAACTTAATCTTCCTTCCTCTAAACTTCCCCAAACACATTTAACAGCCAGAAACCAGCAAAACATTTCCCAGGATGTTATAGAAAATTTAACAAACATTTACCCATGAAATACCTACAGAGTTTCAAAATTCCAATCTCTTTTCTATTTAGACTTCCCCAACTATATTAAAACAAACTAGAATCTAATTGAATTTTTTAATGAATCCAACTAGAATACCCCATCCTCATACCTTAATAGGCCTGCTATGGGGGTTGATGCATTTTCTTGATCATCAAGGACTGGTAAAAATTTCTTATAAATCAAAACATACATGATTATGAAAAATATACCTTATGAAATAAATATTTATTAGTGAAACAAATTCGAGAGTTTATCATAACCACACAAAATGTCTAATTTTCATACGTGTAAAAAAATAGTTATAGAAATTAAAAAGACAAACAAGGGCTAAAAACATAAAATAATACTAAATTTTCAGAAATGAAAACAAAAACAATATATAAAGTCATTAAATATAACTAATATATCACTAATATGAGTCAATAGAAATGGATATCCTTGGTGGATCGATACAAAAATTTATAAAGAGTATAAGGGAAAAAAATAATAACCTTTTTTTTGAAGGCATCCAAATATTTTCCAAGTTTCAATAAACACCTCAATTCTTTTTTATGGGGAAAAATGGAGGATGATTAATCTCTTAATGAAAACACTACCTAAGATTAGTTAAAGAATAAATAAATAAAAAATAATTTTAAAAACACTTTTCCATTTAAAAAATACACCATTTATTATAAAGAAATGATAATATAACTTTATTCATTTACATTGACTAAAATTTCTAAAATCATAAAAGAAAATAAAATAATGATAATGAAACTAATGAGATAACCATAAATACTAATAAAAAATAACCATCACAAAATTAACTAGTATTCCCAAATAAAATCTATGAAAACAGAATAATGGAATCCATGTAATTGGAATGCCTGGTGTTATCAAACTACCTAAACACTCAATTTTAGCCATCCTAATTTGAGCAATGGAAAAATACTATAAGCATTATAACATTTAATTTCCTATTTTTAGGTATTACTTAACCCTCATTTTGATATATCTTTTTTGTGTATTTCTTTGGGGAAATTACCCGAGTTTTTTTGATATTTTAAAATACCAAAGTAGATTTAGATAGTTGGTGCATAGTTTGGGAAATCCATGTTGTCTATCACAGAAAAATATGGGCTCAAGCTTGAGCCACTAGAAGGGGGTGTACGGTTGGTCCAAACTATGAGAAGTTTCTTCCAAACTAGGAACCCTATGATAAAGGGAGTTTCATGGTTGGTGCATGGTTAATTTTACCATTTCTCCAAACCATTAACCCCATACATAAGTCCAGTAGGCATGCATGGTTAAGGCCTATAGGCACTACTAACCATGTGGCCTATCTTGTAAACCATGTGTGCAGTTTTTAATTTTTCCAAAAATTTAATTAAGAATCACATGACCCTTGTTTGAGATTATAATTTACCCCAATCAAACATAATATTTCTTGGTATTGGAAAAATCTTTAGGAGAAATTTTGAATCCTTAAAACTCTTTTTTATGGATAGAAGTTCTACTAATTGTGTTCAATCTACTTCTGAAAAGTGAATCTCCTCCTATTGATTTATCCTGATCCACTCTTTATCTCCTCTATGGAGGGTGATGGATTATCTAGTTATTGATGGATCTAATCTCCATTTTTAGGGATCTTGATTCTAGGTTGTGATTACTGATCTCTTTCACCACTATTCTTATTGGTGTTCTTGTAGTTGGTGTTGATCGTGTGATTCCTTGATTAATGGTTGTTGGTTCCATCTGATGTTTTCCATACAATTGAAAACTTATATTTCTTTTTTGATTTGAAATATGTTTTTAAAATATTTTAAAACCCCATAATATAATTGTTTTTTATATGATTTTGAAAGGGTCCAGTGTTTGTGAAATCCCCAATATCAATGGAATTGAAAATTGTGGTAGATTTAGGAAAAAAATGATGGAATGATTTGAAACATGATTTGATGAAATGATTAATTATTGATTCTTGATAATGTTTTTAAAATTGATATATGATTTAAAAAGTCGTTAGTTTGATGAAAACCTATATTTTGGTTTTTGATTGAAGAGGCATATTGAAAACTGAAACTGGATAATTGAAATATGAATGATGAAATGATTTTAAATTAATTATTTCCCCACTATTTGAGGATTTTTTGTTTTGCGAACATGTCAATATGGGTAGTTAGTGTTTATTGGGGACAAGCATGCTAGTAATTTGACTCCCTATCAATAGATTGATGATAAAACACTTACTAAAATAGTGAGACATGATTTCCTATAATGGGTACCTATATTGGGGTGTAGACTTCCAAAACTTGGTTCCCCTATTGGGGCGTAGATTAATTATGTGTGTAAATATGACTTGGGCCTTGATAATTATTGAGATGTGTGAGAATCCAATTACCATAAAATATCTTACAACGGGGAATTTATACATGGTTATATATTCTGACTTAACTGATTATACATACCATTGATTATTGAACTATTTTATTCATGCCATATATTTTATATAATTATTATAAAATGTTCATCTAATACTGTTAAAATATTATTCTGATACATCTTCCATATTTTTTTAGTGAAACCATGTTTTATTGAAATTTTTAAATTTATTTCCTTCCCTAGTTTATTTAAATTGAAAGCATTAATAATTTTTTATTATATAATAGATTATGTTACAATTGGTGATACCCTACTGAGATTTATATCTCACAACCTATATTTTCCTTTAGGAATTTTTAAACTCTATTATGATATGTTTGGCCAAATGGGATTAACCGTATAAAGGTGGTAGATGATCTTGATGTGTGGGACCATAGAGTGACAATGGTGACTTATGAGGGCATTTTTCACTTTTTATATATGGATTTGATATTTTTAATGGAGACGTAGAGACCATTATTGGTAGATTTACAATTTGAGAAATTTTTTTACATATGTTATTCTGGTACTTACTCTTTTTGGAGTGTTGAGAATATTGACTTGTATCTTTTATCTTCTCTTATTTTTGGAAAAACTCATTCCCTCTTATTCTTACATGATTCTAGGTTCTAGTATCCATACTGTGGGGATTGAAAATGACCTTTGGCCCATGTAAAAAGTAGATTAGGTATCAGGGTACCAAGGTATCTAGGCTAGTTCATGAGAAAGTGGTATTATAAGTACGATTTTTTAATCTTTCTTTGAAGTTGGTATATAGTTTGGGTTGTCCTAGTATAAAATAGGTTGGATTTATGGGGCTTAGGAGAGAGTTATGAGTGAGTTCTAGGCTCGCTTTCATCATAACGAGTCTTAGGTCACTAGGGTGTTTGGAAAAATAATTATTGAGTAATTTTTTTGAATTGATTCTCATTTTCCCTACTTTTAATATGAATGTGTTGAAATCCCAATTCTAATTTATGCTTGATGGAATAAATATTTTTGTATATATTATTTGAGTTATTGATCTTTGTACCCTTCATGATGGTTTGGAGTTGTTTTTTGATGTTTTTCTGAATCATGCCTCCAAGAATATGTTTGAATAGACCTCATTAGGAAGAAACTAGTGAGATATAGTGAGTGGACCGTCCAATGGACCAGAATCCTATTGAGACAATGGTTTGTGCTGTCTAAGATTTGGGATAGGTGGTTATACCCATTTCTATTCAAGATCTATTTGTGGAACCTCGAAGAGATGAATCCAGAAATAATGCTCAAGAGTTTGTGTTCCAGAATCCACTAGATTTCCAAGGTTTTAATTTTAATAACCTAGGAAGATAAATAATGCACGTTATGATTCAGACTCAAATAAAGGATCTTCATCTCAATTTCATTTTGGTAAGAATCATTTTCATATTATGCATCTATATTATTTTATTATGTGTATATACATCCATATTTTCATGTTATATAATGAATTTCTATATTCTAATGATATTTAAAGTTCTTTAATGATAATATTTCATGGTTCTTATGATTCATAATGTTTCCAAAGTGTCTAGGGACTTTTCTTAAAAAAATAATCTTTTAATGTTTCCTTTAAAACTCTCTTTATCTTCCATGACCATATTTCTAAAATGATTTTATGATTGAAATTATATAGACATGATATTTTTATATAGGGCATTTTTTTAATTCAAAGTTTCTCAAGAAATGAATCTTTGTACGTAATGGTTTACTTTATTTAAAAATGAAAAAAGGATTGTTCTATTTTAACATATACAATGAAAATGACTTTTCACACTATCATAACCATTATTTTAATTTTATACTCATTTACAAGATTTATTTTTTTTATAAGAAAATCACTTCTATATTTTTAGGTGTATTTTGGTATTAAAAATGGGGTTTTAAAAGGAAATGGTATTTTGGAATTGAAAATGAGTTTTTAAAAGAAACAAGTAGTTTGATATTTGATAGTGATTTGCATACAAATATTTTTCAAATGTTTTGTGATGAAAAAGTGAAAGCATAAATTTTTTATTAATAATTTTTTACTTGATCATTATTTGAGAAATGCGTGAGCCTGATATAGATTATATGATGGGTGCCACATACAACTCTAGGTGAACTCGATATAGATTATATGATGGGTGAGACCAAATAGAGCCATCTGAGCCCAATATAACTTATATGAGGGGTGAACCCAGATATCACTACAATACATTGGAAAATGATTCTTATTTTAATAGTAAAGAATAAGGAAGTTAATCAAGAGTTTCTATAATGTATTTAACTAGGCTCTAGTTATTTTTGACAAGGGTTTAAACTGGGTTAGGAATGTGATTATCTACATTTCCAAAAATTTTCTTAATTTGATTTATATGGGTTTGAATGATTTTCTTTGAGAAACACATGTGGTTTTTTCACGTGAAAATGATATATCTAATTCAATTAAAAATCATTGGGATAAATGTAAAACCTTTCATGGGTTTTCTTATTTTTCACTGGACTAAAGAATTTATTCTTTTTTAGGTCCCTTACTGAAATTTTTGTGACCATATAATGTTTTAAAATATTCTTCACAGTTTTTAAGGAAGGTTTAGAGAAATAAAGAGGTTAAGTAGAAATTCAGAATGATTTTTCATAAAAATAAATATTTTTTATTTGAAAAGTTTTATATTTTTGTGAAAATGGATACCGATTGTAAGTATCCACTTTGTATTATATGATTTTTTATGTATGAGTTATGACCTAATTCTCTAAAACTATAAAACTAAAAAGATTCTGAAATGTTTGAGAATATATTATTGAATTAAAACTCAATATTATTTAATGTTTAAGCCCATATCTTTACATTTGGATTCAATGTCTAGTTTAGATAACTTTAGTGCTTAGGATAATGTTAATAACATACCAATGAAGGATTTTACTTTATGGTTAAGTTGAAATTATATTCAATTTTATGATTACCATGTTTATTCATCCAAAATATGTCTACTCAAAATGGTTTTCCATAGAAGAAATAAGGAATCTATAGTGGGAGGTCAATAGGAGGAAAATACCCTTCCAAATCATTATCTTAAGAAAGTTGAAATTGGAACAGAATAGTTTGTTACTCTAATGGATTAGTCAATACAAGCCATAAATGTTGGTAGTATCCATGAAAGGGAGTAACCAAATATACCACATCAGAACTTGTTACTAGTGGATCATTTAAAGAGGCAATATCCCATATAATTCATTGGATCACATAACCTTATGGTTGATGAAGGATTGATCAATTCCCTAGAGAAGATATTTGAAGTCCGGGGATATTTTTAATTTCAAAAGGAAACCTTTTCCATTTATCATTTTTAAGTTGAAACTGATTGATTGTGGTCTTTGGTTAAGAATACAAGAGATAAAGATGATCTTGATTCCATAAAATGGGACACTTATAAAAATATTTTTATAGAAAAATATTTCCCTAATATTTTTCAGATTAGGATGGAGATAAAATTCCTTGAATGAAGGAAAAGTGATAAATATTCTGTGACCGTTCATGAAGAAAATTTCAAAAGACAAGGAATGTATGTGCCATATTTTATTCGGGAAATAGATAATAAAATTAATAAATTTTACTCAGGGTAGAAATCAAGTTTACAAAGAGCTTTGGGAATATGAGAATTTAAAATTTATGAGAACATGGTTCATTGTTGTGATAATATTGAGATGTAGTTTTCCAAAATTTATATTCCTTGAGATTAGTAAGAAAAGGTTAAAGTGACAGGAAATAGAGAAAAACCATCTAATGAATCTGGAGGTAAGCCCTCAAAATTTTTCAATTATTGTAAATGAACTTTCAATGAATGATTTATATGATATGGAAAGTGTTTATGGTGTGGTCCATTTAGTTAAATGGCTCATGACTATTAAGAAAAGAGTCATGAACAACCAAATAATGGGGTAATCAATATATATCCAATGGTGAGGTGTTTTACTTTCAATTAGTTTGATCATTATTCTAACAAGTGTCTGAAGTTAGTTTCATTTGAAGGAAATCATCTTGACCGAAAAATAAATGTGCAATAAATTCATTTTCTAACACTAAAATTGATGTTAGACTATCAAATAAATTGTTGAATGTTATGATACTTGTTTATTCAAATTATTCCAATCCCTTGTCTGGATATAGATTTTCACATTATTTCATTTCTAATAAATTTTATAGTAAAATGGGAATGTCACCAAAATAAAATAAGATATATATTTTTGGAAAAAATATGGGTAAAAATATTAAAGAAACCAAGATATAAAGGAATATACCAATTGTAATTGATGGACTGGTCTTTCCTTCCAATCTTGTTAAACTACCCATAAAAGAGTTTTATTATTATTATTACGGATTGGTTTTTAGTTTATCTTTATAAGATAGATTCTAGATTCAAGAATTTTTTATTCAATCATTTAATACATTTGATAACCTACTAATAAGAAGGAAAAATGAACAAATATGACAGTGAATGTTACAAATATCATATTGTTGAAAAGAAATAAACTATTCAAATTAGTGATGCGCCAATAGTGAATGAATACATGAATATATTTCCTGATGATTTTCCTGGTGTTATTCCTAACCAGGATATTGAGTTTACTTTTGACATAATTACTGATGCATACCCTATTTCTAAACCTAATTATCAAATAACTCAACTATAAATTTGATAATAAAAAAGAAATTTTTGGAGTTGGTAGATAAAGTTTCGATTATTCTAAGAAATTACCCATGGGGTGCTCATGTTTTTTTATTAAAAAGAAATTTGGTTCAGTGAAACCACTCATTGATGTCACATTACTATATTTTTTTCCTAGCTTTGGCATAGATTCTTTTTTGGAGTTAACCAATTTTATTTCTATCTTGTTAGAGGGATACATCACAAAAACATAGATTCATATATCAAAGACTTTTCTTGGAAGTACTGGGATTACTCTACTAGGATTCTTTTGTGGTGATTTATGGTTTTATTCTATATTTTAGTTTTTTTATTCTATTGTATTTCCAGGATTTTATGTGGTTTACCCATTCTACCATTAAAAGTGATGTTTTTCTAAAAATGAAATAAATATTGAATTGGAATAAAAAAATAACATCACCATTAAGAACATATTTACTTATCCTTATATAGATGATTTATTTGATTAGTTCAAGGGATCTCATTATTTTTTAAAGGTTTATCTAAGGTCTAGGTATTTTCTGTTGAAGGTGGAGGATGAAATTTTGAAGATGAAATTTTGGACTAGATACAGGAAATAGAAAATTTTTATGCCATTTGGGTTATCGAATGAACCTTCTATATTTATAGACCTTAAGAATAGAGTTTTACATGAGTTCTATGACAAGTTTGTGGGGTTTTATTCTATATTATATTTTTAGATACTCTAAATGTTAGGATGAACATGAAAGACACCTAAGGATTGTTTTTAAATCCTTAAAAGAAAAAAAACTATATTAAAAATTTAGTATATACGAATTTTTGTTGAAAAATATTTATTTCCAGGGACATATTATTTCTAATGATGGTACAATAGTTGTTCCTACCTAAAATAAGTTTTTAAATAATGTGAAATATGAGAAATTTCATATATTTTCATAGTTTTCTTAGATTAGTGGGTTACTATCGATAGTTTGTTGAAAAGGTTTCAGTGCTTAACCCAAAAACTAAGTTAACTAAGAAAGGAGTTAAATTCATCTGGACAACATAATATGATGATTCTTTTTAAGAATTAAAAATAAGATTACTGAATGATTCTATTTTCACATTGAGTTCTAAAAATCAATTTCTTTCATCTATAGTGATTCTAAATTGAAGTGGAATAGTTTTTTACTGATGAATAATGATATGGTAATTGTTTCTAATTTTTTTAGATGAAACTACATGAGTTAAATTACCCTACACATGATCTAGAATTAACTACTATATCATTTTGCTTTAAAATTTTGATGGCATCCTTTTTATGGAGTAAAGTGTGAAATATATTCTGGTCATAAATGTTTTAAGTATATATTCACTTAGAAATAATTAAATATGTGATATAGAACGATGGATAAAACTGATCAAGGACAATGATTGAATAATTAATTACCATACATGAAGAGAAAAAAAGTGTCTGATACTTTGATTCAAAAATGTAATGTGATATTAAAAATGTTTTAGTTAGAACATGACCCTTTGTTTTATGTTTTGATGAATTTTTTCCTATAAGCCACAGACATAAGGAAATATACTATTTTGTTTCATTTTTCCTTAAAATTTAATTTTTCTGAAATAATTATTCAAGTTGATAAGAAGTACCATGCATTGCAAGAAAGGGTAGAATCTATTAATAAAGGCATGTTGCATGAGTATAATGTTGACTAAGAAGGTGTTATCATATTGGGAAAAAGATTATGTGTGCCTTGTGATTCCAAGCTGAAGAGATATTTGTTGAGTGAATATCATTACTATCTTCTTTTTTTTCATCATGAAAGCACAAAAAGGTATGGATATATTCAAGAATAATACTGGTGGGATGAAATGAAAAGAGATATTACTGACTTTACCATTAAAATGTTTGACTTGTAATAATGTTAATGAATTATAACAATTACCAAAGGGAATGATCCAACCTTTTATTGCGCAAGAGTGGAAATGGGAAAATATAATAATGGATTTCATGGTGGGATTACCAGAAATTTCATGAGGAAATAATGTGACTTGGTTTTGTTATTGAATATTTAAATAAATGTGAACAATTCCTTACCATTCAATATATTTGTCTTTAGATTATCTTTCTCAACTGTATCTAAAAACATAGTATGGTTATAAGGAGTTTCTCTCTCAATTGTATTAGTCCATGATCCCAAGTTCACTTCTAATTGTTGGAAAGGATTTTAAATGTCCTTGGGTATTGAAGTAAATTTTAGTAAAACAATTCATTCTCAAAACGATGGTCGATTTAAGAGAATGATTCATACCATGAAATATATTCTTCTTTCTTATTAAATGGATTACAAGGGTATTTGGGATCAACATATTTATTTGGTTTACTTTTCTTATAATAAAAATTTTCATTCCAATATATAGATGGAACCTTGCAGTGAATTATATAGAAACAAGTGTCTTACATTGGATTTTTGGGATGAAGTAGGAGGAATGTAGTTAATGGGACTATTGTTGGTATAGGAAATCAATGAGATGATGTAGTTGATTCATAAACATATTTGGATGACTCATATTAGGTACAAAAGTTATTTGGATAACCAAAGGAAAGATATTTATTTTGAGGTAGTTGATCATTTTTTTAAATTATCTCCATGTAAAAGTGTTATTCATTTTGGTAAAAAGGGAAAGTCAAGTTTTTAGTTCATTGGATAGTATGAAATCCTAGTGAAAATAGGTTCAATTATCTACCGATTGGCCTTTCCTATGAGTTTATACTAGGTACACAACATATTTAATGTTTCAATGTTAAGGAAATATTTTCTAGAATAATCTCATGTTTTTATCCATAAATTAGTTAAGTTGTAGAATAATATTTCTTATGAGTAATTACATATTTAGATTATTGAACATTGATAGAAAGAGTTAGAGGATAATGTGACTCACCATGTCAATGTTTTATATAAATACCATATAGTTGAAGTGGTAACTTTGGAATTTGAAAATGCTATGAGGGAAAGATATCACCAGTTATTTGATAATTGTATAATATTTTGATGGTGTAATTTCAAAATGTGGGAATAATGAAACAACCCATGTATATAAATAATGTACATGAAAGTTCAAACTCAAGGTAAGGGTATTTTTCTCAATTTCATTTCATTGGGGAATATTTTTATGTTATGCATCTGTATTATTTTATCCTTTGTATAAAAAACACATTTGGAATGTTATATCATGAATTTATCAATAATCAAGATATTAAAAATTTTGTGTAATGTTATTCTTTAATGGGTATTATGATTCAAATATATACAAAGTGGTAGTAGAATTTTATTTAAAAAATATTCTTTTAATATTTTCCTTTAAAACCTATTTGTATTCCATGTCCATGTTTTTGACATGATTTTATGAATATAATTATATGGACATGAGATTTTTATAGAGTAAAATTTTCTATTTCATTAAAAAAAATTCAAAAAATTAATCTTTTTATGAAATATTGGACTTTCTTTATATACTATAAAAGGAATGTTCTATTTTAACATATACAACAATAATGAATTTTCCCACCACCATAACCATTATTTGAAGTTTTTATTACTTTATAATATTTCATGTTTTCTTCAAATAAAACCATCTTCCCCTTTTTCTGAGTATTTTAGTATTGGAAATTTTGTTTAAAATAAAATATTATTTCTGCATTGAAAAAGGGTTTTGAAAATAAATGGGTATTTTGATATCTGAAAGTTATTTTCAAAGGAGTTTAAAAGAGTTTTTCAAATATTATATGATGAAAAAGGGCAAGCATAAAATTTGGTATTCATGATATGGAACATGAGAATTATATGAGAAATAGGTGAGCCTGATATAAATTATAATATGAGTGCGCCCATATAGCACTAGTTGAGGTTGATATAGCTTATACAATGGTTGTTTCCAAATAGCACCGGGTGAGACCATTATATCTTATACACCGGGTGAACCTAGATAGATCTAGGCAATCCCATTATAACCAATATAATGGGTGTGCAATGATATCACCCCAATGCATTGGGTAATGTTACTTGTCTCAACATGAAATATGGAGGGTGTTACAAGAGGGTTTCTCCAATGGATTTAATTAATGTCTAGTTATTTATGACATGAGTGTTAAATAGGTTATGAATGTGATCCTCTAAGTATTCAAAAAAGGTTTCATTTTCTTGATATGGGTTTTAATTATTGTTATTGAGGAAAATGTTTGTGTGTTTTTCATTTTAAAATGTTTTATTTCTATAACATCCCAATCAATCATAAATAAAATTACCCCTTATGTTTTAATTAAATGTCTTATTATATATCATGGATACAAAAAAATGAACTTATTTGGTTTTATTATATCTTATAAGATTTAAAATACCATTAAATATCATTACCGTTGATAATATAGCTGTTAAAAAGTGATCATATGATTAGTATAAATATAGGGGTTTAACAAATCCAATTGACAAAGACAATGGAAGTGATGACCTCAACCAGTAAGATCACACCCTATGAAGCCCATTTATCAAAGCTTCCAAGGGATATACCATATATGGGATTTACCTTGACCAATCCCAAGTTAAGATCAAACAACTTAAGCATGAGCGAAACTGTTTAGTGGACAAGTTAATGCTCATCGATATCAAAAACCAAACCATGCTTGTCGAACCACCCCCTGAAAGTCTCACCATTGTGCACCTTACTCTTAGGGAGTTTTCTAGTATATTAAAGGGATATGTATCAAGAACATATAAATACAAGTATGTGCATTATTTTCTATATAATAATGAATATATTTTCATCATATCATTGTTACTTTATAAATGATTTTTATTTTGATACAATAAAACAAAAATGGTATTTTTAATTAGTATAAAATTTCAATTAAGATGTTAATTTTGATGATTTATTGAATTTTTAAAATAAAATATTATTATTAAAGAATTTTTATCAAATATAAATGATCATACAATTTTTATGAATTCAAATGTAATTTTTATACGGGCTCAAAAAATGTTATTGTAAAAAAACCTAGCATTTTTTATAAATGTCGATTATTATTTTAAAAGTGAAAATAATAATATTTAGAAAATTATTTATATAAATTTTATAATAATTTTTGGATCAGAGCATCAAAATTTTCCAAAAGTTAATTGTTCAAAAAATTCCAATACAGTCAATTGTTTTGGTAAAAATTAAGTACGATATAAATATATAGTGTGTATTATAACATCATAATGACTGAAAAGTGATGTAATAAATAATATAATGGGTATATATAACCAAATATATATTTTTACTTTAAAATAATGTGATTTTAGTTTTATTTTATGAATTTTATGAAGCCTTTGTGAACCCTCCGAAACCATAAATATATTTTAAGGTTTTATAATCATTTATTCAAGAGTATGACTCACTTCCACACAAGCAAGTGATTTATTATTTTAATTTCAGACCTTTACCTTATATAATAATAAAAAACACTAATTGTTGTAAAACTTTATAAAAAACCATGGTGATTGTTTTGGTTTTGGTTATTTTATTATATAGAGTCTAAAACCTAAGTTTGAGAAATAATAATGAAATCCCCACTCATTTCCCTTATAAACCCACCCTAACTCCTATTTATATTCACTAAAAATCCTTGTAGAACATCCTAAATATGACATATCCTATCTAGAGTCATCCCAAAGTTCCCCTAATCTCTCAAGAACATCCCCCGAGAATTTTGAGTCACACAGTCAAGGAAGGGATCTTACACTCTCTTTTTTATTCAAGTATATATTTTATGTTATGACTCTTAATTTCCTGTTTTTCATGATGTAATATGTTATTACATATCCCCATTTTTGTAAATTTCATTTTTAAAGGATTATATAACTCTTTTAGTCTCATTAATCCCCCCATGAACCTTTATGCACACCTGTTACCATACCGAAATTTTGTAATGGATCATCTCATTATCCTCTTTCTAAAAGTTTATTTATTAATATTGCACATTTTATTTACTATTACTAATGTTGGGATATGTATTTCCATGTCCATATTACTACCCATTTTATTTTCAAATAATGATATACCCTTTTCCTTCTCACAATAAAATTTTATGATTTTTTAAGTGAAGTCGTTATGCTGCCAAAATTTCACCACGATTTTGCAAGCCGAAATAATTGTGTAGAGAATAACATACCAATTTAATATCAAGGGTGTTCAATTTTATACACTAATAATTATTTAACTTGGTAATTACATGAATTAATTACAAAATCCATGATAATGGAATAAAATATGATGATGAATAAATCCATGTTGTATGATGTATATGGCACACTTAAGCATGAGAATGAAATGAAAGTTATAGGTGATCCCAGAATTATAAATTTCTACAATGCTTTCGGTAATGTTTAGTCTCATGAGACATCATGTTGAGACAATGAGTGAACCTGATTCCATTAATGGAATTTGTTCTTCATTATTTCTTGGATGTTATCCTTAACCCATGTTTATGATGCAGTGTTTTAAGTTGTTTCCACATTTCCCATGTTACCTTTATGATTATCCTCCTATATCATGTCTCATTATTTATGGTTATCAATCATACTCCCTTTATACCCCATTTCAATTCCTATTGAAAAAATATTATTATCTTCATGTTATGCCATTTTTATTCCCATACTGGGATTTATATCTCACTACATTTTAATGTGTGTCCCTAGGTCATCCCATGTTGTTTTAAGTGCGATCATGTTAAGGAGGTTTTCAATAAAGATGATGTTTTTACTGTTTTATGTTGTTATGTAATATACTTAATTCTAGAATACACAATTCTTATCAATATTGTTGGTTATAAAAAGTGTTATCTTCTGTAATTTATCATTTATTACTGTGTAATAAAGATAGAGGTTGTAATAGTTGGCATGAGATTAGGTTTAGTTATTTTTGGGATTAGGATTAGAAAACTATAGAGAAAGTATAAGGGAGAAGACTAAATATAATAAAAAAATCATAAATCCTAGTAAGTATATTGTAAGTGGTTTATCAAAAAAATACATCCCTGTATGGATAATATATGTGGATGTGGATCTGAAACAAAAGTACATAGGGGTAAACCTGAAAACACCGCGTTGAGCTAGACTTGAGTGAGAACTGGGGAACGAAAACAGGCCTTGCTGCATACATTGTTTGACACTCCAAGAAGGTAAGTTTTGTAAATTAATTAGATCATTATAGACCATTATTAAGAGAATGAAAAATTATCATTAGAGTATATGTAAGGAAATAGATCATGGATAACATATATTGAAGCCTAGAAACTCATAAGTTAAAAAATAAATGTATTTTATAAGTTATCCCATTAATGTTGCTAGATTCACCTTTTATATGTTTAATTGTTTAAAAATAATCATCCCTAATTTTCCCATTATTCTATCCAATGTCTTAAAATAGGAGGAATCGTGTAAACAATATATGCGACCTGTAATGTTATGACCGCCCCAATGAGAAGCCCAACCCAATAGGAGTGGGGATCACGAACATTATAATGATAATATCTTTGATATCACAAGTTCTGAAAATAAAGATAGATCAAGAAGAGTTCCTAAATAACCATAATAAATAACAAGATTAAATTGAGAGATTTATGCTGTAAAGGCCTTTGAATTTTTATAGATCATCTAATCCCTTAATCACGTAACATTGGATCGAATCCATTGAGAAGATCTTCTCCATCCTTCAATGTTATGAATAAGATATGGTTCTAATGGCTATTTATCATATAGAGGGAGAAACTGATTAGTGGTGTACATTGATCAAGAATATGAAGCCCGAGGAAGAGATCGAAGCAATAGGGTGTACGGAATTCCAGATTTTTTTTCAATAAATATTTTCCTCACACTCTATAACGTAAAATGGAAAGGGATTTAATTTCCCTCAAGAAAAAAATATTGAATATATCAAGGAATACAAGGAAAACCACAAATTGCATTCATGATAGGCCATCCGTCTTTTTCGTTACCCCCAAAGGGAAGGATGAATGCTTCTTTGGTGGCATAAAACATACTTTATGAAAATCCTTAGTGATCCGATACTTTGATAACTATGAAGATATTGTCAAATGTGACCTCAAATTCCAAATGGAGTTCAGAGAATCTCAAGGGTATCACAGGGATAAAAAATGTAAAGTGGAGTTTAATTTTGGTGGTTTGATTGATAAATATAATTGTTCTAAGAAATTTCAACATCCCACTTGTCAATGGTGTGGATAAAATCACCCTAATCATTTCTTATTGGGGATGAGGAAATGATTTAGGTGTGGGAAAGAAGGAAACCTAGATAGCGATTGCAGACATGAGAGACCCACTATTGTGATGGAGGAAAAGAATGCTCTAGAAACCCTCAATGCATTGTTAATTTCTTAAACTTCAAGGAACCATGTCACTTTTCAAACTAGTGCACTAATCCTTGGGTTTTCAGAGACAACCAATAACCTCTGAGGTAGAAAGGGAGTGTTTTTTCCACCACGAACACTGAGGTAGATCCAAATAATGATGTTGTGATAGGTAAAATAATTATTCATTCAAGAATATTAAACACAATTTTTGATTATGGTTCTATGAATTACTTCAATTCACAAAAAGTTTAGTAGAACAATTCAAACACCACAAAAAATCATGGAATTAGAGCTGTCAATGAGAAAGGAAAATAGGAGAATTATTTAATCCCATGTATAAAACACTTACCCTCTCAAAATTTTTGGGTTTAACTTACCAGAGAACCTTTTGATACTGAATTTGGTGAAATTTTATGCATTTTTTCTCATCGATTGACTTTACCTATATAGCACCAAAATAAATTATTGTGAGAAGAAAATCACCCTCCATATTTTGAATCGACCCGCAATTCTGTATAAGTGCAAGGAGGATGATTAATATTCTTTAGCATTAACATATTAAGAATATATATTGTTGACCTATGATAAATGATATCTTTCTCAAAAGATTGATTCTATGGAAAACAATTTCCTTGAAGATTTTCTATTTGTGAGGGAATACACTAATGTGTTTTCTGAGGAATTTACTGGTGTTCCTACAAGCCGAGATGTTGAATTTTCAATAAAACTTATACCTAGGGAGTTACCACTATATATTAATCTATGTAGAATGGTTATTGAGGAACATGAGGAGCTGGAGAAACAAATACATGAGAATCTAGATAAAGGTTTTATATGACCAAGTTCTTCACCCTTGGGTGCACAAGTCCTCTTCATCAAGAAGAAGAACATTTTAATTCTCCTTTTGAATGATTTTCGTGAGCTTAAATAGATCATAACAAAGAAAAATTATCCTCTTCTATAGATTTACGACTTATTAAATCATATATGTGGAGCATAATGCATCTCTAAGTTCGATATACAGTCACGATATTACCAAGTTATGGTGAATAAGGAGGATATACCAAAGAATACTTTTCATTCATGGTATTAGCACTACGAGTTCATTGAAATTCCATTCAGACTAAATAATAATCTAGAAATATTCCTGGACTTGATGAATAGATTCTTTAGGTATTTCCCCAAAAACATTGTGGTAGTATTTATAAATGATATTCTAATAGACTCCAAATTTAAGGTTGAACATGAGGAGAATCTGAAAATTATGGTAAAGACATAACAAAAGGATAATATTTATGCCAAGTACAAAAAATGTCAGTTATATTTTAAGAATATCACATTCTTGGGGAATATAATCACAATAAATAAGAAATATGTGGACCATTAAAAAAATAATCAATTTAAATATGGATGAGGAAGAAATATATGAAAAATATATGTTCTTTCCTTAGATTAGTCGGGTAATATCGATGATTTGTGATAAATTTCTCATAATTGTAAAACCCTGTAACCAAGATAACTAAGAAGAAAGATTTTTTTTTGTAAAAATGGATATGGAGATATATTAATGGAGTGAAATAGGAGTCTTATCACTACACCTTTACTCACACTACCCATAAGTAGAGAATGTTTTGTGGTATTCAGTGATGCTTCAAGGAAGGGCTTGGTTTGTTTGTTAATATAGAATGATAATATAATAGACTATACTTCAAGGCAGTTGAAAGTTCAAAAAAAAAAGAACTACCCAATGAATGATCTAGACTTGGATATAGTGATATTCACTTTGAAAATATGAACACATTATATCTTTGGGGGAAAAGTGTGAAATATGCATGTATCAAAAAAATCATCAATTATATATTCACATATAAAGAGTTGAATATGTTCCAACTAAGATGGTTAGAGGTTATCAAGGACTATGAAGTCCCAATCCACTACCATCCTAGGAAAATGAGTAAAGTTATAGATTCTCTAAGTATAAAGAAACCAATAATTGTATCATTGATGAAAATTTAGAAGGATCTGATATTTTTTGATTTGGAAAGTATGGACATGAGAATCATAAAGGAAGGAACATAATCAATCCTTTCACAAATTATTAATCAACCATACCTTCTATAGATGATAAAGGATAATAAAAGAGATTATGTGGGAGTTTAGAAGATAGTGGAAACTGTAATTAAAGGGGAATCCTATGATTTCAAAGTTAATGAAGGAAGAACTGTAATATTTGTGTCATGATAAGGTGTACTATAAAATATTGAGCTAAAGTAGAAACTATTGGATGATTAAAATATTTTAAATTTATCCATACATTAAGAAATTACAAATATATACCAATATATCTAAGATCACTATTGGTGGGAAAATATAAGTAAGGATATGGTGGAGTATACAACAATATGTCTTTTATGATATCAAGTGAGGGAAGAAAGGAAGAAAACCAGGGGGATGATGCAACCATTTCCCATACCTACTTGGAAATGGGAAAATATCACCCTAGAATTTTTCATTGGGCTTACAAATAAATCAAGAAGAAATAATGTCATTTGGATTATGGTGGATCATATTACAAATACTTCACACTTAATTATGATTTGAAAGGATTTTTCACTCAGTAAACTTGTAATGATATACATTAGATACGTATTGAGGATGCATGGAACACAAATATCGATTTTATGTGATTGAGATCCAATATTTACCTAAAAGTCCTTGAAGGGTCTCCAATATGCTTTGAATAATGAGTTTAACTTCATCACGGATTATCAATTTCAAACTAATGACCAGTCTGAGAAGACTATCCAATCACTTGAGGAAATATTGAGTGCATGGTCAATTGAATTCATAAATTGAATAGGATCAACATCTTCCTCTAGTTTAGTTCTCACAAGACAAAAGTTTCCACTATATAATACAAATGGATCCCTATGAATCCCTTTATTGGAAGAGGTGTCGAACACCTGCATGTTGGGATGATGTTGGGGAATAAAAACTGCTAGGTCCCAAAATGGTCGAGAAAATGGTGCAAAATGTTAAGACCATTTAACATCACAATAGTGCTACTAAATTTTAACAGAATATATATGATGAAAATCATTGATGAGACATAGAGTTTGATATTGGAGACATGATATTCATCCATATATTTCTATTGAAGAAAGTCATGATATTTGGGAAGAATTGAAATCTTAGACTAAGATATGTTATCCCCTTTGAGAATCTTTATCATATCAGAGCGGTGGCCAACCAACTTGCAATCCCACATAAAAACTCTCAAGTACATGATGTATTATATATATACCTATTAAGAAATTAGATACCAAACCCCTCACATGTACTCAACCCAGAGCTGGTACTATCAGAGAATGATCTATCATATGAGGTGTAATCAGTGAAGATCTTATATTGTAGATACAATGTTCTATTAAATAAGAACATGTACCTGATCACATTGAAGTGGAGAAACCAAAAGTTTGAAGAAAAAATGTTGGAACCATAGGAAGCGATGAAACAAAATCATCCTCATCTATTTTTTTGTGGGAAATGAAAATTTTCTGGGTGAAATTTATAAAGGGAGAATATTGTAATGACCCAAATAGTTATAAATAAAATTTCCCCTTGTGTTTTAAATAAATGTCATAATATATATTATGGTTATGTAAAAAACAGGTAATTATTTGGTTTTATTATATCTTATCAAATTTGAAATACCGTTAAGCTTCACTACTGTAGATAATTTTTTATTGAACATTGATTATATGATTAGTATAAATATAGGGTTTTAACAAATCCAACTGACATAGATAAAAGAAGAGATGTCCTCAACCATTAGGATCATACCCTATAAAGCACATTTATCTAAGATTAAAATGGATATATCATATCTAGGATTTGACCTCGACCAATCCCTAGAAGAGATCCAATAACTTAAGCATGAGAAAAATGGTTTACAAAAGAAGTTCAATCTTATCAAGATCATAACTCAAACCATGTACGCCGAAAAACCCCCATTAAAGTCTCACCATTACACACCTTACTATTAGGATGTTTGTATTGTATTAATGAGATATGTATCAAGATACATGAAATATGAGTATGTACATAATTTTCTATAGATTAATGTATATATTTTCATCCTATTATTGTTACTTTATAAATGATTTTTATTGTGATAGAATAAAACAGAAATTATATTTTTAATTGGTATTAAATTTCAATTAAGAAATTTATTCTGTTGAATTAATGGATTTCTGAATTGAAATATTGTTATTATATAATGTCTTTTAAATATAAAGGATCATATAATTTTTATGAAGGCAAAGGTAATTTTTTAAGGGTTTGAAAAATGTTATTCCCAAAAAACCCATCATTCCTCAATAAGTATAGATTCTTATTTTTAAAATGAATATATATATATTTAGAAACTTATTTGGATAAAATGAATATTATTTTTTTAATTATAACTTCTAAATTATTTAATAGTTATTTTTTTATAATTTTCTAGGATAGTCAAATTTTCAGATAAAAATTAAATAGAGTATAAATTTACAGTGTGTATTTGGACATTATAATGATATAAAAGTAATGTAATAAATACTCTAAATGGTATATAAGACCAAATATATGTTTTCCCTTTATAATAAAATGATATTATGTTTATTTCTCTAATTTTATAAATCGTTGTGAACCCTCCAAAACCATTAATATATTTTATGTTTTTAAAATTAGTTCTTTAAGAGTATAGATCACTTACACATAATAAATGGTGTTATTTTATTATGTTTGGACATTTAAATTTTCAAATCATGAGAACCAATCCCATTTGGAATAAACCATGTTAAAAAAACATGATAATGTTTCTGGTTTTTGTTATTTTATTATATAGAGTCCAAAACCTATGTTTGAGAAATAATAAATAAATCTCCACTCATTTACTATATAAACACACCCAAGATCCAATTTATCTTCACTAAAAAACCTTCGATCATGTCCTTAGTCTACCCTCCCCTCTCAAGAGTCCTCTCAAGGTGTCCCTAAGCTCTCAATAATCGCCTCCCAAGCATTTGGAGTCACAATTTCAAGTAAGGGATCTTAAACTCACATTTTCATTAAAGAACATCTTGTATATTATGCCTCTTAATTTCGATTTTTTTTCTTATTGGGATATATTATCCCATATCACCCTTACTATTGATTTTATTCCTAAATTATGATATTCTCCTTTCACTCTCCTTAAGAGCTCCCATTAACCGCTATGTACACCCATTACCTTGTCAAAATTTAGTAAGGGATCCTCTCATTATCCTCTTTATTAAAGATTATTTTTTAATATTATGTCTTATATTTCCAATTACAATTATTAGGATATTTCCTTTTCTATCCCTATTAATTCCCATTTTATTTAAAAATGATGAGAGAACCTTTTCTCTCTCATTAATTTTTTTATTAATTTCTAATTGTAGCTGTTATGTAAAGACCTGGACTTTTCCATGTAATTTTTTTTAATTATATGGAAATATTACGAGTCCGTGAAAATTAACGGTGCATGATTCCGAGACCCGGTGTGCCTGTAATGAATTTCTGACCCTTTTTTAGGTACTTTCAGTAAATGTGTGAGCAACATTTTGTAACTTTTAAACCAGTGCTGGGAATTGAAATAAGAGGCCACCATTGAACTCGCAATGCTGATATTCGCTTAAGGTGACAATAACCTCGACTGTAGTAGGTCAAGGGTGGAAATTAGTTTTCAGACTTTTTGTGGGAGAAAATAAAATAAAAATGTTTTATTTTATTTTTGAAATTGGAGCCTCCCATTTTGAATTTAGTGACATGGACCACCCGAACTCTCTTATTTAATGGGAGGTTACTCTTGGATTATTTCCCCTACTTAATGTGCCAAATTAAGTTAATTAATGTACCAACTTTAATTAAATTTATCCTTAACTTAATTAAGATTGGTGCAACACCTTTGGTGGGGGAAAATCTTGGCAAAGGAAAGGAAAGGAGAGCCTTGGAGAGAGATTTTTTAGGATCATCTTACAACGATATACATCCCCTGATCAAGAATGAGGATGAAACGTGAGCTCGGATCGGAAGCGTGGTGTGGAATCAACAAACACCAACATCACCAACATCATCTCCTTCCTTGTGACATTATCAAGGAATGTCAAGGTAGGGAATTGATTACGATTTCTTCATGGATTTAATTTGACTTGATTCTCTTGAACCGCCGCCTACCAATTTAACATGGACGGTTTTGGCCACACGAACAAGGCCCGATCCCTCCGCAATACTTTTTAACGTGTTCTTCATGGGATGTGGTCAACATACCATCAGTCGCAATGATGGAGGTAGCGCAACCGCACCGCTGAAGGAGGCCGTGGGATAATGGCTGCGACAGAGGAAGGTAGCGGCCGAAACCTGACCAGCTACATGGAACTAAGGGGGTGTGCATCCGCACCACTAGTAACAAAGGAGGCCGTGGTCTGTTGGCCACAACAATGGGAGGATGGCGGCCGACAACCGGTCGACGACATGGAGGCGGGGCAGCGAGCATCCACACCGTCAGTTGAGTAGGAGACCACGGCCTCTTGGCCACGACAGAGGCCAGAGGGCAGCCTACATCCAGCCATCCATATAGGACAGTGGAAACGTCACGTCGCTTGTAGGAGGACCGACTAGTGATCTGGTCGTCTATGGTGCACCGAGCAAGACCCGCTCCAGAGGGTCCCGCTTCCAAAGACCAAATGACCCTTTGGGCGTTTCGGTGATCTGGGAGGCGCCTCCCCTCCTAGGAATTGGTTTGGGCGGACCCCGCCATGACAGTTCACCTGATCACGGGACGCACCGTACCATGGCTCAGAGGGCCTGACCCTCCAAGACCCAGGTCAGCCGGGCCGAACCCGGGCCCATCAGGACCTAGTTTCACCATTTTGGCCATAAATTGTGATCCAAGCATCCGTTTGACAAACCGTCCATAGAGAAGAAATCCTTGGATTGAAATGGTCCTTTTGGTATCCTCCACTTGAGTTTTGCGATAAATTTGGATTACAGTTGGGTTGGATCGAGCCCGAATCCAACCGGGCCCTCGGAGCGGAAACACTAATAACTTACAGACCGGGCATCCGATTGATGCACCGTCTGTTGCATTGGGTCCCTTATGACATGAACGAACTTCGGGATACTTCTTAGTGTAACTTTGTGGCAGTTGAGGTTCGCTCGATGGATTGAGGAGTGGTTCTCCCAAAAGTGCTATTAGTGGGAATCCAGTGGCTGGTAGTGAGGTGGAGGTTGGAGACAGATCTTAAGGTGGTTAGTACCGAGTGATCCTATGTGGGTCAACACTGATCTTCTGTGGGTCAGATCCTATGTGGTTCAGTGCTCAGTGATCCTGTGTGGGTCAGCTCATTCCGATCCTGTGTGGGTCAGAACCTGTGTGGGTCAGCGCTCGGTGATCCTTTTTGGGTCAACGCATACTGATCCTGTGTGGGTCAGATTATTTGTGGGTAATCCTGGGGGTTAGTACCTATCAATCATGTGTGGTTCAAACTCCATATAATTATCCACAATACCTCTTGACAGAAAAAGAAGATATAGCTTTGGGACTGATCATCTGTACTTTTATACTTCACTAATACATGGTGTGAGTTGAGTCTTCTATCATTGTGGTGTACTTGTGGGGTAATTATATCTTCGTGGTGTACCTATGAGGTACTTCAACCTTCGTGGTGTTACCTGTGTGGTACTTCTACCTTTGAGGTGTTACCTATGTCTTACTTCTACCTTCATGGTGTTACCTTTGTAGATCTTGAAAACATAGTTATACAAATGGGAATATACCTTAAGTAGTGTTGATGACTATTTCTTTGTGGTTTGTGGTTTTTCCTATGTGGAACTCTAGGAGACCTACAAGGTTCTCGGGGTCCCTACTGTGTATTGTTATACTCACCCCTGCACGGTCTGCGCCCACACCTTACTGTTTTTTGGGCAGATGATAGACAACATTGACTGAGGACAGGGGTACCAGGACCGGAGGCTGATCAGAGGTGGACCTTAGATAAGGCATATCATAGAGACAACCATTCTAGAACTATACCTACCCTTTAGGTAAGATCCTTGGTAGGTGTTCGCAAGAGATATTTTTCAATTTTACTTTTACTTTCCAGTTTTACTTATACTTTCCAGTTGGGCTTGTATTCTGGCCCCCTTTAATTACTGTACTCACTCTGTTTAATTTATAGATTACGTTGTGCTTATATCTCGCCGAGTGGATGGTTGTGTGAGATTACATGTTATAAAGGCAATTCCCTACCAGTTTTAGGGATATGTTCCTCTGGTGCTAGTCACCAACCCCAGGCCTATGGAAGGCATGCTTGGGGTAGTCATGGCATAGGCCCAGGGGGACTGGTCATGACTAATTTGTATTAGAGGAGTTTGGTTCTACCAACGAACTAGAAAAATGATATTTTGAATTTGCAATAGTGTTAAGTGTAGTGAGTCTAGTTTTCAGTTTAGGGATTCTAGTGTTGGCGTGTTAGCCGACGTATCCATACTCCAGGACCCTGACTTTTGATTTACGACTCAGCACATGAAAACACTGATTTCATGTCTGTTTTTGAAAATTTTTCTTTGTGACCACTTTGAGTCAGCTCACCAGGTATACCTTAATGACTCTGGCACACCTATTTATTTTCAGTATGCCTCCACATGGAAAACCATCAAGGTTTTGGGTAGAGTATGTGATGAAAGTCCATCGAGTGTCGAGGCTTCGGTGCAGGGCCCCCTTACAACAGTTGTACCATCAGGTGGTGTACCAACACCACCACAACCCGTTGGGCAGTTGATGCCACCAGCCCCTGCAGTGGAGGGTGAATTCCACTTGAGTGCTTTTCACGAGTTCTAGGACTAGAGGCCCCTGATGTTCTGTGGCGAAATGGATCCATAGGCAGTTGAGGATTGGATAGAGGTCGTGGTTAGAGTTTTCTGACTTGTAGGGACACCATCTTATGTCATAGTGATCCTCGCCGCTAGTATTCTTCATGAATCAGTGGGAAGATGGTGGAGATTGATGCTCCAGGTTGATGATGAGGTGACTCTTATCTGGGAGAACATCAAGGGCCTTTTTAGGGTATAGTTCATCCCAACGACCTTACACTCAGTGCGTATAGAAGAGATTCTCCACTTGCAGTTGGGTAACATGACTTTAGCTCAGTATTCAATGAGTTTCACTGACCTCTCACACTACTCCACTGACATGGTGCGAGACCATTTGTTTAGGGCCTGGACCTTTGAGCAGGGGCTTATATGGGGGATCAGATATTCTATGGTTTCTCTCAGTATCCTAACGCATGAGGGGGTGTTAGAGAGATCACTCTTAGTGAAGATCTTCCTTTGTCGAGCAGTCACTGACAGTGAGACCCTCCACCGGACAACATGTAGCAGATTCAATGGAAGCTGGCAGTAGACAAATGATGTAGAGGACCAAGAGGAACAGACCTACAGGTAGATGACCGCAGGATACATTGTCGGTGGTGCTAGGATCTTGAGATAGAGTAGGAGAGGTGATGGACATGCAGTGTTACGTGTACTACGGGTAGGGTAACATGGCTCGCGACTGCTCGACCTGCCGTATGGACAACCAGTAGATGGACAAAGGACCACCTGGGAAGAGGAGAAGAATCGATCCAGGAGTTCCATAGGTAAGAGGTAGATGTGGCAGAGGAGCATGTCGTGCAGTAGACGATGGGCGGCGATTCAAGGTTCTACCGCCACCACCTCCAGGTGGTCCACCTCGACCACAAGGAGTGGGGGACAATGACGAGCTCAGCTCTAGGCAGCTGAGGCTTATGAACATGGAACTCCGGAGATGATACGAGGTATGATCTGTGTCTACTCCAACTTACCTATAGTACTTATAGACATAGGTGCCAATCATTCTTTTATTTCGATGGCCCTCGTTCGGAGCTCGGAGATACTGGTGGAGCCGTTGGCTCGATCCTTATGTATAGAGACTCCTACGAGAGAGGATTCGATGATTATACACTAGGGCCGACAGTGTGAGATTACTCCAGAAGGAGAGATCTTCTACTGGGATCTTCTTGTAGCGGCATCTAGGCCTTACGACTACATCTTGGGTATGGAATGGTTATCTACAGTCCATTCTCAGATCTAATGTATTAGGCACAAAGTGCAGTGTGTCCGCATGTATAGGACTGGGTTTTCATTCACTGGTGAGAAGGGAGACTTTGTAGCGCCGGATGGACTTACCCGGAGGAGGGTGAAGCCGATCACACATTAGTTGGCTGACCCTACCATTGGAAATGTTGATGTTGAGAGTCCGAGATATCCTATAGTGGTGGACCAGTACGCTGATGTTTTCCCTGATGATGTTCCGGGTCTACCTCCTAGCATAGAGGTAGACTTTTACATCGAATTTTTCCTTGAGAACTCACTGATATCTACACCGGCATATCAGATGGCCCTCGTGGAGCTTCGAGATCTTTGGGTATAGCTAGAGGACTTGCAGAGCAAGAGATTCATTTGGCCTAGTGTTTCTCCTTGGGGAACCCATATTTTTCTCACCAAGAAGGGGGATGGGAGTTTGAGACTCTGTGTTGACTATCGGTGCCTGTACCAGGTGGTTGTGAAGAAAAAATACCCACTTCTAAGGAATGACGATCTCTTTGATAAGCTGAAGGGAGAACGATGGTTTTTGAAGATAGACCTTAGATCTGGTTATCACCAGCTTAGGGTACAAGACGAGGATGTGGAGAAGACGACCTTTGGATGTCGATATGGTCACTATGAGTTCTTGGTCATCCCATTTGGTGTGGAAAACGCCCCATCAATGTTCATGGGACTCATGAACAAGATCTTCTAGCCATACCTTGACCGATTTGTGGTAGTCTTCATTCACGACATCTTGATTTACTCAACGATGGAGGATGAGCATACCTATCATCTGCAGATAGTCCTGGACACTCTCTGAGAGCACCAGAATTATGAAAATCTCTCGAAGTTCCAGTTCTAGATTCGAGAGGTTCACTTCTTGGTACAGGTAATCTAGGAGGCTGAATTTTCAGTGGATCCATTGAAGATTGAGGCTGTACTTTCTTGGGAGGCACCCAATAGTGTGACAGAAGTGCAGAATTTTCTGGGTTTGTCCTGTTAGTACTAGAGGTTTGTGCCTTGAATTTTACAGAGTTGCAGCACCCTTATCAGTGCTGATGAAGATGGGGAAACCCTTCATGTGTTCGGATAGATGCCAGCGGAGTTTCTAGGAGCTTTGGCAGAGACTAATGAGTGCCCCCATCTTGAGGCTATCAGAGGAGGGTGTTGGATTTTTCATCTATTGCGACACATTAGGGACTGGTAATAGATGTGTCCTCATGCAGAAGTGAGTAGTGATCACGTAGGGTTTTTGACAGCTGAGAAAACATGAGAAGAACTACGCTACCCATGACCTGGAGTTAGAAGTAGTGGTCTTCGCCTTGAAGATGTGGCTACATTACTTTATGGGCAATTGTTTTACAGTTTTCTCTGATCACAAGAGTATCATGTATATCTTCTCTCAGAAGGAACTTAACATGAGACAATAAACTTTTCTTGAGTTATTCTAGTACTATGACATCGAGATAGTATATAATCTTGTGAAGGGGAATGTAGTAGGATATTCACTAAGCTGGAGATCTGGTATACAATTGCCGAGTGAGGCAACAAAGCAGCTTGACACTTTGCGGATATCCTACGTGGATCGATATAGAGCAGCTTATCTTCGGTATCTGATAGTCACTCCTCCAGTACATTAGCGAGTTATGGAGGCACACCTCGGAACTGACAGCAAGGCTCGACGTGCTCAGATATCCATAGGATAAAAACCTGATGGATTTTTTATGGTGGAGATCACATCATCCTCTTTAGAAGGCGTACTATGGTACCAGTGGCTCTTAGGGAGGAAGTGTCGAGGGAGTTACATATACCACCTCTAGCAGTAAATCCAAGAGTGGTTAAGATATACCAGGACCTTCGGCGTCTGCACTGGTGGCCGATAATGAAGAAAGCATTGGTAGAGGTTGTCTCACAGTGCCTCACTTATCAGCTAGTGAAGGCAGAGCATCACGTTTCAGTAGGCTTAGTTTAGCCACTAGAGGTTCCAGAGTGGAAGTGGGATGAAATATCTAAAGGCTTCATGACAGGACTTCCATGCATGACCAGGGGTCATGATTCTATCTGGGTGATCGTTGACCGACTCAACAAGAAGGACCAATTCCTACCTATGAGAGATCAGAGTATAGTAGAGGGCTTGGGACGCCTCTACGTGCAGGAGATTGTGCAGCTTCATGTAGTTACAACTACGATTGTGTCCAATTGTGATGCACGTTTTACTTCTCATCAATGGAAGGGGTTGCAAGAGGCATTTGGGACACAACATCGGTTGAGGACCTCTTTCCATCCTCAGACAGATGGTCAGACAGAGCAGACCATTCAGACCCTTGAGGACATGCTTCATACATGCTTTCAAGATTTCGGCCGCAACTAGGATGATCACTTTCCCTTAGTGGAGTTTTCATACAAAAACAGTTATCACTCCACCATCGGTATGGAACCATTCGAGGCATTGTACAGTCGACCTTGAAGATCACCTCTTTTCTGGACTAACTCAGGGGAGTCAACACTCATGGGACCAAAGATGGTACAAGCTACCACAGAGAATGTGAAAATAATCAAGGGGAAGATGAAGACTGCACACAGCTGGATGAAGTCTTATGCTGATTGGTGACAGAGATCTCTGGAGTTCGAGGATGGAGACCATGTCTTTCTACGGGTCTCACCTCGATGAGGTTTGTAGAGATTTGTCCAGGGTAGCAAGTTATCTTTGAGGTTCATCTGACCCTTTCAGGTCTTTAGGAAAGTTGGTGAGGTGGCGTACTGCCTAGCCCTTCCACCGTAGTCAGAGAAGGTGCACGATGTTTTCCATGAATTCCAGCTAAAGAGATATGGGCATGATCCTTCGCACATCATTGACTGGGGTGAGCTCAACATCGATGATGGGGTGACATTTTCAGAGGTTTATTAGAGATTGAGGGTCGACGGGTGAGACTCCAAAGTGGGCGATCGATACCTATGGTGTGTATACATTGGAAGAACATGAACCTCCTGGAGATCACGTGGGAGTAGGAGGCTCAGATTCGTGCCCAGTACCCCCACTTGTTTCCCTAGTTATGTTGTGGCTTTCAGGGATGCAAAAATCTGAGGTGGGAATAATTTAAAGACCCATATTTTTCCTTGTATTTTTTTAATTATATGGAAATAATACGAGTCCACGAAAATTAATGGTGTGTTATTCTAAGACCCGGTGTGCTCGGAATGAATTTAAGAACTTTTTTTGGGTACGTTCAGTAAATGCATGAACAACATTTTTTAACTTTTGAACCAGTGCTCAAAATTGATATCCGAGGACACCGTTGAACTCATTGTGACGATATTTGCTTAGGAGACTGTCACCTTGACCACAGTAGGCCGAGGGTAGAAATTAGTTTTCGGACTTTTCATGGAATAAAATAAAATAAAAAAGCTTTATTTTATTTTTGAAATTGAAACCTTTGATTTGGAATTCAGTGGTGGAGACCACCCAAAGTCTCTTCTTTAATGGGAGGTGACTCTTGTTTTTTTACCCTACTTAATGTGCCAAATTAAGTTAATTAATGTCCCAAAATTAATAAAATCAATCCTTAACTTAATTAAGATTGGCACTACAGCTTTGGTGGGGGAAAATGTTGGAAAAAGAATGGAAAGAAGAGCCTTGGAGAGAGCTTTTGGAGGATCATCTTCCAATGAAGAACATCCCTGGATCACGAATGAGGATGACACATGAGCTTGGATCGAGAGAGTGGTGCTAGGGAAATGAATGTCGACATCAAAAAATTCATCTCCTTATTCACGACATCCTCATATAATGTCAAGGTAGGTAATGTATTATGATTATTTGTGGCTTTAAGTTGATTTGATTCTCTTGAAATGCCTCCTACCAATTTAACGCAGAGGGTGCAGGCCACACGAACACAACCTGATCCTTCTACAACCCTTTTTAACATGTTCCTCATGGGAGAAGGCTGACATTCCATTGGCCACGATGATGGTGGTAGCGCAACCGCACTGCCGAAGGAGGCTGCGTCACGACTTCCACAGTAAAGGAAGGGAGCGACCAGCATGCGACCGACCGCGTGGAACCGGGCGGCGTGCATCAGCGCCACCAGTAGTGAAGGATTCTATTCCCCATTGGCCTCGGCGGTGGGAGGAAGGTGGCTGGAAGCTACATGGCCGAGTGGAGACAAGGCAACGCGCGTCTGCGCCACCGGGTGAGTAAGAGATTGCGGCCGATCCGCCGTGTCGGAGGCTGGAGGGCGGCTGACATCCGATCGACCGCGGTGGACAACGTCGCTGTCACGCCGCTGGGAGGTGGAATGACCAATGATTTGGCCGGCCATGTCACACTGAGATGGACCTTCTCGTGGAGGTCCTATTTCCAAAGACCGAATGACCCTTTGGCCGTTCAGGTGACCTGGGAGGTGCCTCCCCTCCCGGCGTCTGCTAGGGAGGACCCAGCCCTGGTGGTCCACTCGACCATGCCTAGTGGACTGAGCTGGCTCACCCACTTCGTAGTCCGAACCGGACCACAGCCTAGAAGAACGGGCCCACTATGGACTAGGCCAGTTCGGGCCGGTTGGTCCGACATGGTCGGACCTGACCCGGGCCCATCTGGACCCAGTTTCACCTTTTTTCCATAACTTCTGATCCGAGAATCCATTTGATGAACCATTTGAGAAACCAGAATACTTGGATCGAAACACTCTTTGGTATACACCACTTGAGTTTTAGTATAAAATGGGAGTTTTAATGGGTTGGATCGAACTCGAATCCAACCAGACCCTCAAAGTGGAAACACTAATAACTTACAGACCGAGCGTATGATTGACGCTCCGTCTGTTGCATTGGGTCCCTTATGATGTGACAAACCTTTGGGATAATTCTTCATGGAATTTAATGGAAGTTTAGGTTCAACTAATGGCTTGCAGTGCTGTTCTCCCAAACATGCTATTAGCAGGAATCCAGTGGCTGGCAGTGAGGTGGATGTTGGAGACAGATCATACGGAGGATAGTACCGAGTGACCCTGTGTGGGTTAGTGCTCAACGATCATGTGTGGGTCATCACATACCAATCCTGTGTGGGTCAGCGCTCAACGATCCTGTTTGGGTTAGCGCTTTCTGATCCTGTGTGGGTCAGATCGTATGTGGGTCATTGCAGGGGTTAGTATCTATCGATCTTGTGTGGGTCAGACTCCGTATCATCAACAACATCACCTCTTGATAGAATAAGATGATATTTCTTAAAAAATGCTCATTTTTTACTTCTATACTTCAGTAATACCTGGTGTGAGATGAGTCTTATATCTTTGTGGTGTACCTGTGTGGTACTTATATCTTCGTGGTGTACCTGTGAGGTACTTTAACCTTCGAGGTGTTACCTGTGTGGTACTTCTACCTTCATGGTGTTACCTGTGTGGTAATTCTACCTTCATGGTGTTACCTTTGATTATCTTGAAAACTTAGGTATTTGTATGGTCATATAACTAAGTAGTGTTGACGATTATTGCTTCGTACTTTGTGGTTTTTCTTCTATGCAACTCTAGGAGACCTACGAGGGTCTCGGGGTCCCTACTGAGTATTCTTATTCTCACCCCTACATAGGCTAAACCCACACCTTACTGTTCCTTATATAGATGGCAGTCAACATTGACCGAGGATGGGGGTACAAGGACATGAGGATGCTTGGATGTGGACGTTAGACGAGGCGTATCGTAGAGACGACCGTTCGAGAACTGTACCTACCTTTCAGGCAGGATCCTTGGTGGGTGGTCGATGGAGCTGTTTTTTAGTTTTACTTTTACTTTATAGTTTTACTTGTACATTGCAGTTGTTCTTATATTCCATCTTCCTTTACTTACTGTACTCACTCTATTTACTTTATAGTTTACTTTGTGCTTATATCTTGCTGAGTGCATGGTTTTGTGATATTACATATTATAAAGGCAATGGCTTCTCAGTTTTAGGGATATGACTTTCTGGTGCTAGTTTCGAGCTCCTGGCCTATGTAAGGCGGGCTTTGGGTAGTCACAGCACTGGCCCCAGGGGACGGGTCGTGACATGTTAGGATCATGAAATTTCACCACAATTTTCCATTCCAAAACAATTGTGTAGTGTGTACAATACTCATTTCCTATCAATGGTGTTCACCTTTATGCACATATAATTATTTGACTTGGGACATAAATTTATGTATTCCACACTCATTGAACATGGAATAAAATTTTATTATGAATAAATCCATATTTTATGATCTGGGTGGCACACCTAATAATGAGAATGAAATGAAAGTTGTGGGTGTGCCTATAATTATAGAGTGCTCTAATGAATTGGGTAATGTTTAGTCTTATGAGATGTCTTGTTGGGATATGGAGTTATCCTGATTTTTTTATGGGACCTTTTCCATCTATATGTCTTGGATGTAAGACTTAACCATTGTTTATGATGTAGTGTTTTATGTTGTTTCCACATTTATCATGTTTCCTTTATGATTATCATGTTATATCATGTCTCATCATTCATGTTTACGATTCCAACTCATTTTATGCCTCATTAATATGTCTATTGTCTAACATGTATTATTTTATTCTTGTTATTCCATGTTTATTTCCTTACTTATATTTATAGCTCACCCATTTTTTATGAATATCCCCTGGTTATCCCATGCAGTTTTAAATGTGAGTATGTTAAGGAAGTTTTCAATATAGATTTTT
The DNA here is from genome assembly GCA_963277665.1 of Viscum album. Classification (NCBI taxonomy): domain Eukaryota; kingdom Viridiplantae; phylum Streptophyta; class Magnoliopsida; order Santalales; family Viscaceae; genus Viscum; species Viscum album. Next base: position 1,137,737,415 of record OY728159.1, on the reverse strand, counting down.
TTTCCTACTTTAATATGTTATGTAATGTACCTAATTCCCAAAGACACTAGACTTCTCAATATTCTAGGTTGTATTAATTGTAATCTTATGTAATAAATAATATATTAATGTGTAATAAAGATAATGGTTGTTATAATTTTATTCTCTCAAAGAAGATTTATATAAAGGTAAAATATTTCATCATTTTTACTATTTTTCACTAGACTAATGAACTTATTCTTTTTTATGTCCCTAATGAGCCTTTTTTTCTCATCCCATGTTTTAAAATATTTTTCCAAGGGTTTAATCATACGTAAGGGAAATGAATTTGTTAGGTTAAAAGTCATGAAAATTTATCCTTTAAAGAAATCGTGTTTTTATTTTAAAAGTTTTATATTGCTGGAAAATAGATAATAATTAGAAGTATACACATGGAATTATATGGTTTCATTATACATGATTTATGACCTAATTATATAAAAAATATAAACTCGAAAATATCCTCAAATAAAATATAATGAACTCTTGAATTAATACTCAATATTATGTAATGTTTAAGGATCATTACTTACACTAATGATCCTCAAGATGTTAAGGACTAGCTGATAAGGAAAGAGTTTCATTTTGAGTTCTTGGAAAAGCTATTTTCTATTAAAAATAAATGTTCTACATTCAAGATGGATGGACTTAGCGTGCGATTGAAAAATTTGATGGTGATGGTGAAAAAGTATGAGGGATTGGAGGGGAAGGAATTTAGGGTTATTTACATAGAATAGTTATATTGAGAATATATGATATTGGAAAAATCAACAGAGTTTCTCAACCTCTAGTAGGGTGATAGGACCATGACACTGTATATGAACCATTTCACCGAGCTTGTTCAATTTTATCCAGAGATGGTGACAAATGATAAATTTAAGGCACCCATACTTGAGATGGGTTTTCAATAAAACATTTTGTCTCAAGTCTTCATGTAACATATCACCTCTTATGTTGACATTTTGGATAGAGAGTTGATATCCAAAGCTGACCTGGCTAGTAAGTTAGGGTTGATGAGATTTACTTTTTATCCTAAGGAATGTTCTGTAATTTTATTTAAAGGAAATAGGAATCATGATGGGACTCATTGTGTATATAGATGTAAGGTTTATTCCAGACCTCTATAAGTGTCTATAAGAGGCCATATGGATTGCATTAAGTGTGGAACAGTTGGGAATTTGAGGTGGGTTTTCACTTAGGAACCTAATATATATGGTTTATGTTGATTAACAGGTCACTTGAAGAAGTTATTTCACTACTTATCATATCTTCATAGTGGTATAGGCCCATAATCTACAAAATCTACTATGGTGAAACCATTATCTTTAAAACAATGTGTTTCCTCCAACAAGTATCCATAATAAAGCTTCTTCACGAAGTGGAAGTGTATTTAGAAGAACTTTATGCATGTCCAATGAATGTTAGAGGAACCATCAATATAGATTCATCTTCAGTGACTATTGTTTTTATATTGTTTCATCTCATTCGTTTATATAAACTCATATCATGAATTTTATAAATCTTCTAATGGAAATTTTATCTTATGTGGTGGTTATTAATACTCCCTTCGAAACAAAAATAGAGAAGTGTCTCCGTTTACCTTATTGTGTTTTCTATTTATTAGAGTTTAGGATTACCTTTAATTTTATACTTCCCATTATAAAATCTCTTGATGTTATTTTCTGTATGGACTAGCTGATTGCTCATGAGGCCTGAATTGGTTGTTATCTTTGGCAGGTCTCCATCATAGAATCCAATAGGATGTGTTGTGTTTTTAGAGAGAATGGGACTTAGGTTCAAGGATAGATGAACCTTAATTTTTGAAATTGGGAATGGTAGTATCAGTGTTTTATTTTGACCTTGAGTGATAATATTTGAGTGATATATCCCTATAGTCATCGTCGAGTTTCGTAAGTCATTTCCTTTTGATTTCTCTAGCCTTTCACTGATAGGAGAGGCTGTGTTAACTATTTATTTAGTATCTGGTACTCAGTTAGTGTCTATTACTTCTTACCATATGGTACTAAAAGAGTTGAAATATTTGAAATATCAGTTGAATTATCTTCTAGAGAAAGGTTTCATATTCCCGAGTGTATAACCTCAGGTGTCACCTATTCTCTTTATGAAGGATGTTGATGGTATTCTTCACCTTTGTGCAGATTAATGGAAACTCAATTGAGTGAAAATAATGAAAAAAAACTATTTCCATGAATTGATGATATTTTTTGATAATATTAAAAGGTAAAGGTGGTTGTCAAAGATTTATATTTGATCAGGTTATCACCATTTTAGAATAAAAGATTCTAATATTTAGAATAATTCCTTCAGGAGTATGTATGACCACTTTGAGTATGTTGTTATGCCATTTGGTCTAACCAATGCTCCTGAAATTTTTATGAATTTTGTGAATATGATATTATACATATATTTCAACTCGTTCATAGTATACTTTGTGAATGAAACCCTATTGTATTCAAAGATCGATGAGGATCATGTGTGTAATCTAAGGGTACTTCTAGAAATCTTGAGAAATCACCAGATTTATGTGATATTTTATTAATGTAACGTTTAGATTTAGGAATATATTTTCTAATGAAAAATGTTCTCAAATGATGGTATTCTATTTAATCCTAAGAAGGTGAAGTCTATTATGACATGAAATAAATCACATAATTTTTTTGAGATATGGATATTATTGGGTTTGGCAGGACGATATCATAGATTCATTAAATATTTCTCGAAGGTGGTCCCTCCAATGACCATTCTCACTTGGAAAGGAGTGATGTTCTTATGGGATGAAACTTTCTATAATTATTTCAGGGATTTTAAATGTCTATTGTCTTTTGTTCCAGTGTTAACTATTCCAAAGGTTGGGAAAGTCTACATTGTCTTTTGGGATGTATCTGGTTTGGGTTTGGATTTTGTTCTCATACAATTTTAAATTGTGTAATACTATGTTTATAGATAGTTTTATCCACAGAAGAAGAATTTTAGAACCCATGATCTTGAAATCATAGCCATGCTGCATGATCTTAAGAGTTGGTTTTGTTACCCTTTAGAATAATGTCTTATCATTTATTGAAACAAAAAATATTAAGTTATATATTCTCTAAAGAATATTTAGAGCTCCAACTAAGGGACTATATTAATGATGGGAGACCATATATGAGTGGAAATTATCTTATAAGGGAATAATTTGTTTCTGAAACCATTTGGTTATTCCTTCTCTAGTGAAAAAGGTAGTTATGGGGGTATTTCCATAATTACTAATGGTAAGTGCACCCTAGAACCATAAAGATGTTCTAGGATATATTAGGATGTTATAGGGGGTGGGATTTATGAGATGAGATATCAATGATTTTGTATCTCATTATTATACTAGAAAATAGGTCAAATCCAATCACTGAAGATATTTAGGTTTGCTTCAACCCCTTCCAATGAAAAAATGGAAGTGGGATGAGATATTTATAGAATTTTTGGTTGTGTTTCTATGTAAACCCAAAGGGAAGAATTCAATATTTGATAATATTAATAGGCCGACCAAATTGGATCAATTAATACCCATTCAAGATACAACAAACCTTGAGTTCTTGGGATATCTTTTTTTACCGGAGATAGTCAGATCGTATGGTGTTACATAAATTATAGTTTCTAAACTGGATCCCCGTTTTACCTATAACTTTTTTAAAGTACTCCAAGATATAATGGGATCCTATGAGATATTTATAATAACATACCATCTATAGATGGATGACTATACAAAATGACATATATATATATATATATATATATTTGAAGACATACTTTATACAATCTTTATTGACATGGGTGAAGCTTGGAATGTACACTTGGGATGTGTTGAGTTTTATTATAATTGAAATTACCATCCAATAATTTTGTTGGATCATTTTTAGGATTGTATGGTTAACTATGTAAGTCTCCATTATATTGGTAAAATATTAGTGAAGATTCCTTGGTTGGATCAAGTTTTTCCTAAGAGGTGAATACAAAGTTTCAGTTGATTCATCAGAGAATTATGTTGACATATAGTCTAAGAAAATACTTTTTTGATCTTCGTCAATGACCTTTGGATTTTATAGTTGTGGACCTGGTTTTCTTCATAGTTTCACCTAGTTTGGGTCATTAATGTCTTGGGAAATAGGGAAAGAATATGATGAGGTTTTTGTGTCCTTTCAAGATTGTGGAGAGAGTCAAGAAAGTGGCCTACCATTTTAAACTTCCACCATAGTTTAATTCAATGCACAATGTGATTAATGAATCACATATTCAAAAGTATCTTTCTAACACTTATCATGTCTTGATTCAAGAATATCTTGAAGTTGATCCTAATTTCTCTATTACTAAACATCTATTTAGGATTTTTGATTCTATGAAAATGGTTATTCATGTGGGGATGATATATTTTGTCCACATATAGTGGAATCTATATTCATATTTACTTGAGAATTGGGATCATGATGCACTAGTGGTAGAGTTGTTTCATCACCTCTTTGATATGGAATCTTCTTTACAGATTTTTTGGGGATATAAAGTGTTTATGGTGGGGAGTATGTAACATTATGTTACCCATTTTTAGGTATTCCTAGACCTTTATTTCGATCTATATTTATTTGGGTATTTATTTGGCGTTATTTTGGGAATTACAAAAGGGTTGTGCATGGTTAGAGCACTATTAAGAAAAACCATGCGATTTGGACTAGTAAACCATGTGGGCATGTTTGAGCCAATAAAAGGGGGAACATAGTTTTTCCAAACCATGAGGTTAACCATCCAACCTATCCAGCCTTTGACAAAAAGAGCTTCATAGTTAAATAAACCATGTGAATATACCATGCCCCCAATCTATAAGTCATGTAGTAGTGCATGGTTAGGTTCATAGTCACTATTAATTGTGTGCTCAATCTTGAAAAACATGTGCACAGTTTTAATCGCCCCAAAATTATAATGAAAAATATAGGGACCTCATTTAAGATTATAAAATTCCCCACTTGACCCTAATATTATTTCATGGTATTATAAGTTGCTCAAGAGGTGATTGTAACTCCTCCAACATCTTTTCTTCTCCGATCAAAGCTGTAGTGATTGCATTTGATCTGATTCTGGTAAGTCAGTCTCTACTTGTTGAATTATCTTGATCCCTTATTTATATCTTCCATTGAGTGTGATATATGATCATTTTATCTATGGATCTAATCTTAGTTTTTAGGGATCATGATTCTATGTTGGGACTCTTGGCACATTTCATCTCCATTATTATTGGCGTTCCTATTTTGGGTGTTGATTGCGTGATTCCTCGATTAAAGTAGGTGGTTACATAAAAATTTTTCCTTGTGATTAAAACCCTAGGTTTATTGATTGATTTTAAATGATGTTTAAATTATTTTAAAACCACTTAGTCTAAATTATTTGAGGTATTATTTTGAAAGTACATGGAGTGTGTGAAAACCCCAATTTCAACGGAATCAGAATGTGAGACGCTTTTTTGGAAAAACTGAAGGCATGATTTGAAACAACATTTGATGAAATGATTGAGTATTGAATCTTGATAAAATATATTAAATTAAAATATGATTTGAAAATGAATAATTGTTTTTGAAACCTTTGTTTTGGTTTTGAATGAAAAGATATATTAAAAACTATAATTGGGTAATAAAAATATGACTGATGGAATGATTTGAAAATTTTAATTTTCCCATGATTCATATATTGTTTTTCTACCACTCATGTTAATTTGGGTAGTTAGTGGGTAATAGGGATATTAATTATAGGATTATAATTCCCTAAAAATGGATTGATGTTGTAAAAAATAAGTAAACCAGGTCAACATTGCTTCCCATAATGGGTTCCCATACTTTGGTATAGAATATATGGAATTGGTTCCCCTTTTGGGGTGTATATTGATTGTAAGTGCACACATATCTTGATCTATGATAATTATTTAGATGTGTTAGGATCATGTTACTACAAACTAACTTAAGATGTGGATTTTATACACATTAATACATTTAGATTTACCTAATAATACATGTTGTTGATTATTGAGCTATTTTATTCATCCAAAATGTTTTATATAAATTTTCATATAAAATTTTTATTTAAGCCACTTGAAAGCCTATTTTTATATATTTACCATATTTTTAATGAAATATTATATTTTCAATATATGTAAATGTATTTCCATGTCTTTTTTTATTTAAATTGAAAGCATTAATGGTTTATTGTTATGGAATTGATTATGGAACACATGGCGAGACAATACTAGGATTTATAGCTCATACCCTACATTTTCCTTCAAGTTTTTGTAGTGTTCCATATTCTAGGCCTTAGAAAATGGAATGTGCCACATAGAGGGGTGGATGTTCTTGAAGTTTGGGATCATGGAGTGATGATGGTGACTACTGGATCGATTTTCCACTTTTTACATTAGGTTTTGATATTTTTCATAGATTTGGTATGACCCTTTCTTATTGATAAACTATTTGGATAATATTTTAAATATATGATTCTTGTACATTCTCCTTTTGTATTATTGAGCATATTGACATGTAAATTTTATCTTCCACTTTTTTTATGAAAAATTAAATCCCTATTATTATTTTATGATTCCAAGTTCTACTCACCAACTCTATAGAATTGGTAACTCCCTTCGGGCCATGTCAAGACCATTTTGGGTATCAGAGTAATAGGGTATCTAGAATGATTTTTGACAATAATAAAAAATTCATAAATTAGTGACACAATCCATAAGAAAATCACATCCTAATATATTAATCATCCCTATATTTCTCACTTAGCTACCCAAGGTGACCCATGACATGTAAATGGTGTTGATAATCCCAATATAATGCATACTAATATAGAATGAAAACACATAAATCCTAAATCACCTTGACACAAAATCCACTTCTACAGAAAACCTCTCCTTAGTAAAACAAATGACATAATCCTTGTAATGTATCATTGAAAATTCATGTGAGAGATAATAAAAAAATTCAATAATAATCCCCAAAGGGGAGGTATTCTAAGGGTATTATAGAAACCAAAATTAGTGTAATTATAAAAAAATATTTATGTAATAATCACCATTTAAAAAACATATCAAGGTACATGAATTTCAACTTTGTAGAAGTTAACTAATACCAGTGAAGGTTATTTAAATTGGAAGAGATAATATGGATTAGCCCTATTAAAAAATTTAACTTCAAAGTAACCAAACAAAACATTAATAATGTAAAATTTAATTTAAACCTTTATGTAGATGAATTAATGTTTATAATAAATAATTCCATGAAACCCATTTTCATTATCTCATGAAAAAACATGTCTGTTATTTAATTGAACACCTTGGGTGTATTATTTTTATGAAGACTAGTTTTAGGAATTTATGAATAAGAAATCCATTTTTTATCTAAATAACATAGAAAAAACACTTATAAATACCAATAAATACGACATGTAACTATTATATGGATTATTATAGTTGAAATACAAGGGTTAAAAACTTTACAACACTCATGGATCAAAGAATAAAGGTATTGGCATAGATATATCTTCTACGAATTGTTGAATACCCTTGAGAAGGATATGTTTCCTTCAAATGATGAATGAAAAAGTATTTATAATCCAATAGGAAACCATAACACTAATAATACCCTTATGAATCACTTTTAAATGAAAATAAATGTCCACTAAGGACATAGAAGATAAAAATAATAGATAAGAAGGGAAGAATATGAAGAGGGAAAAGGATAGGAGCCACTTAATAATATATTGAGTATTGATGAAGAAATACAAGAATATAACCAAGAGGATATAGAGAGAATGAGGGTCTGACATTGGGATAAGATCTTAGATATTTTTAGAAGTTTGAGGGATATAATTGAGTTTTTCTCTTCTATAGTCATATTTTTGAAAGTTATTTTTTTTTCAAAATTTTATGGTCTACAAGGTTTACTTAAAGGGCCATCTAGAAAATGTATAAACAATACAAATGCTTCTATATCCAAAAATTTGACCCACACTGTAATCAATCATGGTTAATGGAAAATGCACTATAACCATATTTCATGAGAAATTCCTCAAATTATTAAATTTTAAACTCAAATTTTTTAAATTTAAATTAAACCCAATCAAGGTGAACTTTTATAACTGTTAACCATTTTATGTAGTTATATTTTAATGTATTTATTCCCAAATTAAAACCATATTTTTTGAACAACACTTATTTACTTATATATGAACATAGATAGTATTTAATTCCTTCTTATCTTTAGGAGTTTTATAAAATCTCCTTTGATTTTGATCTGAGGAAAGATTATGCAACCCATTTCTTCCCATGTGTAATTATTATTCTTATGAATTATGATGGATTTAATTTTTTAGATTATATAATAATGTACGTGTTATAATTATTACACCCATATAGCTCTCCAATGCATTGGGCTATGTTTTTTTCATGATAGATCCTATATAGGATTGGGGGGTAAACATAATTCATGATGGGATATTATCCACCATGTGATGTTGTCTTGGTGGTTATATTTTACCTATGATTATTTCATGTTTTATTTCATTGAAACATTCTAATTTCTATATGACCTTGTAAATACACTAGGTCTCATGATCTTTGGGATGTATTTAGTTGATATTTATTTCAAAAAACTTCAAATAATATGTACAAAAATAATTAATTCACTAAAGTTAGTATAACAATAGTTATTGTTGTGAATTAAGACTAGAATAACATAGTTATAACCCTAAGTATAAGAATATGTGTGAGAATGTATCCTGTAATTTTGGGGAAGTATATAGAAAGTTGTTTTGAAGAAAATAAATCCATATCTGGATACTACAAGTGGATGTTAATCTAGAAAAATTATACATTGGATTAATAACCCTAAAAAGGGTGTATTTCGTATTAACTCCATTGTAAAATCCCGGTTCTGGAATCCACCAAGAGGCGCCCCGTACCCGGTTGGTCACATGGACTCAAGTGCATTTCCCCAAACTCTAGAGGTTTCCAACTAGCAGCGAGGGACTTGGGTGTGATAGTGGGGAAACTATGCCCTCATTGGCAAAGTACATAGTGGAAGAAAAATAAACATACAATAGCCGAAGAAGTAATAGCCAACAATATAAACAGTGGAAGAATAAATCAACTAACTGTAGCACATATGTATATATGAAATGATGCATGATACATAACTAGGAAAGCAGCCAAACAAGTCACAATTCTGGAAACACTACAGTAACAAACAATAACAAAAAGAAAAAGTAAACAGCTCCTCAGCATCGCAAGGAAAAGCTTGGTCCCATGCTCCCCTTCTCCAAGCAATCAAGTTCCAGAAGACTAAGGGTGCTTGCCCTTGTCTATACCTGCAACAACATAGTCTTCTTGGGACCAAAAGCATGAACTAAACAGGGTGTGAGATAAAATCCCAGTAGGAATTCACCTGAAGATCTGTGTCTAACAGTCAGTGAGTATATGGCAGGTAAAAGTAAAATAGGCAGTAAACAACAACAACAAGCATTAGGCAGTAACAGTAAGTAGTAAAACAAAATGATACATAGCAGCTATCAATCCACAACCAATCAAAAGTAGTGAAACAAATGGATAATAAGCCTGAAACCCTCTGGGAAGTACTCATAGCCATCCCCTCTGGTCCTATCCAAGAAGTACCACAACCCTCTGGGCAGTACACTCTGCCTAACCCCTCTGGTTGGTCATATGAATTTATGTGACTCTCTGGGGAAGCTCACTCAGTCAATTCCCCTTATAGTCTAGGGTAGTCAGGGACTCTCTTGAGGAAGATCACGTGGTCTAACCCTCTTAGCCCCAAGGTCTAGAGACTCTCTGAGGAAGCTATCTCGGTCAATTCCTCCTATAGCCTCAGGTATACCACAGACTCTCTGAGGAAGCTCACTCGGTCAATTCCTCTTCTAGCCTGTGAAGGTTCTTAAAAAGATTAAAAAAAGGTAATATTCTATGAGGAAACTCGCTCGGTCTACCCTCTTAAAGTCTATAAAAAATACAAGACTCTCTGGGAGCTCACTCGGTCCATCGCCTCTGTAGAATATAATATCTTAGACTCTATAGGAAGCTAACTCGGTCTATCCCTTATAGTCTATAGCACCAGGTTATCTCAGCCCTGTTCCGGTCAGTGCATAATAATTCTATAAGGCTAAAGTACACCGATAGAGCTACTTGGCTAACCAAAGTACACCTATAGAGCTACTTAGATAAATAGTCTACAAGGCAACAAGCATGTCATGATTTTCACTTCAACCTATAACCTCAAGGCATGGAAACAGGTATAACAGCCAAAGGAAAACGAGACCCAAGGATGTAAATAGAACAAAGAAAGGGCAAAATAAATCCAAGAACAACAAATTATCCTCTAACAAGGTCAATTTAACTCTACACAAGCATACAAGAAAGGAAGGAAAACAACGAAGGCAAAAGGGTAACACGCGATACCCCGTTCATGGGTATCGATGGAAATTTGCACATAAAACTCAGAGACTTTGAACGGTAAGGCATAAAACACCTACCTAGATACTAGGAGATTAATATACTTAAACCATGACGGCTGATTCTCCCTAGAACGTCATAGATCTGATAAAATACACAAAACGTTCAACCTTAGATAACTTGAGAAAGATGAATAATTGGAAAACAAGGCTCAAACAGAAGGGAGAACTCACTGATGTGCTTCCAACGTGATCGACAGAGCTTGAATCGGAGAATGGATGGAGTCTCGGGAATCCGGAGAAGTTTCGCGGCCATACGAAATCTCCCGATTGAACCAGACCTAGAAGAAGATGATTTTGGGGATTAGGCACGACCCCAGTTCATTTAGTGAAAAAAAGTACACAGAATGTAGTGGGTTTTTCCTTACTCCTCTAAAATCGGCATATACATCACCCTACACACCATGTGTGTGGCCTGGGCATGGAAAGTACATGGCTTTGAGCCGGAGAAGAGTACACGGCGTGTACTCAGAAAGTACACGGCGTGTACATTGAAATTTTCCATAAACTCTATTTTTCATAAAAACATCAGAAAAAGAAATACGTACCTGAAAGGAAGATCCTAGTTCTTACAAACTTCCCACCTTAAAGAAAATCGTCCCCGAATTTCCCTAGATGGGAGTAAAAGAAGAATCCTCGAACAGCTCCGGCCACTACGATCGAACCTCGGCCTCCCTTTCCCAAGTCTCATCATGTACTCGCCCGTGCTGCCATAGCACTCTTACCAGAGGAACAGACCGGCCTCAGATAACCTTTGTAATGCGATCGACAATCTGGATAGGATGCTCTTCAAACGATGCATCCACTTTGAGATCAACCTCCTCGGGCTGAAAGACAAGAGACGGGTCTGAAAAGTAACGTCAGAGCTGAGACATGTGGAAGACGTCATGCATAGCCCGTTACCTCTGAGGTAGCTGAAACTGCTAGACGACCGGCCCAACTCTCTCCAACACCTCAAATAGCTTGACGTACCACAGTGAAAGCTTACCCTATCTCCGAATCCTCTTGTGTCCCAACCTCGATGCGACACAAAGGAAAACCTGATCTCCGACCTGGAACTCCAAAGGTCGTCTCCGCTGATCAGCATAATACTTCTATCGAGACTGTGCTATATCCATCCTCTTCCGAATCAACTCTATCTACTCTGAGGTCTCCTCAACAAGACGGGGTCCTAGAAAAGCTGCCTCTCCTGCCTCCAGCCAGCATAAGGGTGATTGGCATAGCTTACCGTAAAAAGCCTCGTATGGTTCCATCAGAATGGTCGCCTGAAAACTGTTGTTGTAGGTGAACTCTACAAGAGGTATATACTTCTCCCAGGAACCATTGAAGTCTAGAATGCTAGTTCAGAGCATATCCTCAAGCACCTGGATTGTGTGCTCGGACTGGCCATCAGTCTGGGGATGGTATGCTGTACTCAAAAGCACCTGTGTACCCAAAGCCTACTAAAGTCACTTCGAGAACCGAGAGGTAAAGCGTGAATCCCTATCTAAAACAATGGAGTGTGGAAATCCATGTAGACGTACAATATCTCAGATATACAGTCGTCCCAGATCATCAACACTGAAGGTCTCCTTGATTGGAAAGAAGTGTGCAACCTTTGTAATCCTGTCAACGACAACCCAAACAACATCACTCCCCCGAGGTGACCTCGGAAACCCGGTCACAAAGTCCATCGTGACATCGTTCCACTTCCACATCAGAATGGGTAACTGCTGTAAGAGTCCTGCTAGTCGCTGATGCTCTGCTTTCACCTGCTGACAAGTAGAACATCTCAAGACAAAAAACAGCAACATCTCTCTTCATACAGGGCCACCAATACTAGCAGTGTAGGTCAGAATATATCTTGGTGACACCAGGATGAACTGCCCAAACTGAGGAGTGAAAATATCGCATCAGCTCCTCGTGTATGTCTACTGACACCCATACACGTCCCTGGAAATTCTAGATCTCATCCTCGCCCACTGTCCATCCAGGAAGAGGGTCCCCCCTGACACACTCTCCCGCATGACTAAGGCCTCCGAATCTGATAGCTGCCACATCCTTACCCAATCAAGAAGTGTATAGGTAATAGCCGTAGAAGATAGGATAGTATGTCCTTGCCTGTCGTGCACTTCTAAGTGCATCTTAGAGAATAGTTCCATAAGCTGCCACTCACTGCTGGCTTCTTGAAATTCCTGAATCTGAGTTCTCCTGCTCAACGCATCAGCCACTACGTTGCCCTTTCCCGGCATATAGGCGGGACTAAAATCAAAGGACTAAAGATACTCGACCCACCTGCGCTGTCTGAGATTTATATCACGCTGAGTGAAGATATACTTTAGAATCTTGTGGTCCGTGAAAACCACAAAGTGCTCTCCCAGAAGATAGTGCCTCCAACAACATAAGGCATGAACAACTGCTGCCAAATCCAGATCGTGCATAGGGAAATTCCTCTCATGTGTCCTCAACTACCAAGACCCATACGCAACGACTCCATATCCCTGCATAAACATAGCTCCTAGACTGATACCCAAAGCATCACAGTAAAAAGTGTATCCCTTGCTGGGCTCTGGCAAGACTAGTATCGGTGCTGATGCCAACCTCCCCTTCAGCCCCTGAAAGGCTGAATCACAAGAATATGACCATAAAAACTTCGCCCCCTTCTTGGTCAGACCTTTCAATGGTTCTTCTAGGCGCGAGAAGTCCTGAATGAAGCGTCTGTAGTATCCGGCCAGCCCTAGGTAACTCCACACCTCAAAGACGTTCTTCGGCTGCTCCCAAGAAACTACAGCTCTCACTTTCTCTAGGTCCACTATCACTCCTATCTCCGAGATAATATTACCCAGGAAGTGGATCTGATCCATCCAAAAATGGAACTTCAAGAGTTTAGCATACAACCAATACTCTCTCAGTGTACTCAGAATGATATCAAGATGTGTGGCATGGTCATGTAGAGTGTGAGAGTACACCAAGATATCGTCCATGAAGACCATGACAAAAGAATCCAAGTACGGATGGAACACTTGGTTCATTAGTGCCATGAAAACTGAAGGCGCATTCGTGAGACCGAACGACATGACTGTATACTCATAAAGACCATACCTACTCCTGAAAGCTGTCAGAGGTATATCTGATGGTCTAATGCGCAACTGATGATAACCGGACCTCAAGTCGATCTTCGAGAACACCCGGGATCCTCAAAGCTGATCAAAGAGATCATAGATCCTTAGAAAGGGATATCAGTTCTTGAACGTCAACTGGTTCGGCTTCCGATAATCCACACAAAGCTGAAGGGCACTGCTTGCCTTCTTTGCAAACAGGACAGGCGAACCCCATGGAGAAGTACTGGGTCGGATGAAACGCTTTTCCTGCAACTCGTCCAGTAGCTTCTTGAGTTCCGTCAACTCATGTGTAGCCATCCTATAAGGAGGAATGGACACTGGTGCCACTCATGGCATGAGCTCAATCGAGAAGTCTACCTCACGCTCCGGAGGTAAAACTGAAAAGTCCTCTAGAAAGACATCCCTGAAACGATCCACCACTGGGTGAAAGTCTAACTATGAAGTCCCCTGGTCATCTAGATAAAGACTAGAAATCTGGGCCGTCACTTCCCCTAGCCCATGATGCTCTGGTCCAGCTCTACCCGCCTGGAAATCCCACTCGCCTCTATGAAGGAAGGATCTGCCCTCTGGTGATACAAAACTCACCCTGCGGTGATATCAATCAACGACTACCTGGAAAGGAACTAACCAGTCCATCCCGAGAATGACGTCATAGCCCGTCATCTCTATGATATAGAGTTCCCATAATAAATGTCACCCCGCAACCTCAAGAGGGAACTCTCTGCACTGTCGTACTCTAGATGTCCTCATTCCCAATGGCGTGTCAAGAGTCAACAAGTCAGCAGACGAAAAGATACAGAGCCCAAGGATCTCCACAACCACAATAGAGATAAAGCTATGAGAATCACCAGTATCAAAAAGAGCTAAAGATAAGACTGAGGATAATAGGATCGTACCTTGAACTGTAGAAGGTCCGGGATACTTCTCCTGATAAGTCTGCTCCATGACGAAAGACTGGCCTGCACCACAGCCCTCCGCCCCTGGATGACCGCTCTGAGCTGATCCACTCTCCTGTTGCTGATGACCTGGTGACTGACCACCATGGCCACGACCTCCACCTCGTCCTAAATGGCCAGAAGATCTCCAGTTCCCAGACTGGGGGGAAACTGGAAAGGCATCTCTAGAACGAGGGGTCATAGAGGAACCCCTACCACCAGCTGAAGGTGAGAAGATGTGACATAAACTCTGAAGATGGCCCATATTGCCGAAAGACCGACACTCCATCAGATCTCTATGGCACTGAGGCCTAGTATTGACACTCCTACCGCAATGGTAGCATACAACTTGGTTTCTAGAAGATGCATCCCACAGACATTGATCTCCTTGAGAAGACTCTCCGCGATGCTTCCTACTGTCTGTAGGAGGAACACCGGCTCTGGATATTGAGACGCCCTGGCTGACTGCTCCAGAATCCCTTAGGTTGCGCTCAGTAATAAATGCCTAGTTGACGATGGAGGATATCAAATTCAACTGAAATATATTCACATGGGAACATATCTCCTTCCTGAGACCGTCCTCAAACTTCCTAGCAAGGAACAACCCATCACCTGCTGGGATCGGTGTGAAACACTACAGCTCAGTGAAACGAGATGAGTAATCCATAACAGAAAGAGTACCCTAATGCATACTCATAAACTCCCAGGCTCGATCGACCCTCAGGGTCTCTGGATAAAAGTAATCATAGAAGGTGTGTCGAAACTCGTCCCAAGACATATCCTGCTGATTCCCTGACCGTGAGATCATCTCCCACCACCTCTTGGCGGTGTCCTGGAGCATATAAGTAGCCAGATTTTCCCTTTTCTCTGGAGGGATCTGTAGGTTCTCAAACATGGTTAGTGTGGCCTCTATCCACGACTCCGTATCCAGAGGTCCTCCATCCCCTAAAAAAGTCGGAGGATGATGCTGCTGGAAAACCCATGTCAACTCAGCCATCGATGGGGCAGGAGGCGGTGCTCCTTGGATGGTCTGCATAATCCTCAGAAAGTCCTTCCTAAACTGTGCATCAGTGCATGCAACTGGTTTGACATCCAGTGCCAAGGCTGGCTCGACTGGAGGTTCGGTAGGAAGTCCCTGATCATCCATATCTGGCATCTGACCACTACCTGATGACAGACGTACAACCAGAGGACGTCTCGGAGGCATAGCTCTGAAAGATCAAAAGTACACCTTAGATCAAGAAAACAGGGACAGAGAACACAAGAGTACAAAATAGGAACATGGGAATAAAAACACACAAGTTTACAAAACATGACTACACGGCGTGCATAAAAACTACACGATGTGTCTTCTTAAGCCACTGACATGGGCGAGTACCCCTACCCTACAGGTCGTGTAACACCTCAAAGTACACGGCGTGTTGACCCAACACATGGTGTGTACTTGAAGACTACTCCCCTGCCCGAGTATCTTTACATGGCTATCTCACAGGGTTCAAACTAACCTCAGACTACACGGCGTGTTCCCTAGGGACACGACGTGTACTAGACACTGACTCGGCGGCCCATGTTGTTAGTTACACAGCCGTCTACATAGCTGGCCCTTACACGGCATGTTACGAACAAACACGATGTGTATAGGAGAAGGTGACACCGTCCCATGTTGTTCGTGACATGGCCGGCTACCTGGGAAAGACTACACGACATGTTCCAAAAGCAACACGGCTTGTCTTAGAGAATGTCACGCCGACCCGTGTTATTCGCGACATGGCTAGGTACCTGGACAGAAGTACACAGCATGTTCCTTTTCCACATGGCGTGTTCTACTCGAGCTTCCCCGACCCGTGTTGTTAGTGACACGACCGGGTACAAGGCTCTATACTACACGGCGTGTACATACCGTACACGACGTTCTCCTAAAGTTATTTTCACAACACCCTGTTCCTGCACACACAGTCAGTAACACGGCCTAAAAAATACACGGTGTGTAACTAGAAAGTACATTCCGTTTATTCTGGGTTTTTCTGGGCAGTAGCTCAAAAACTTCACAGAAACCCAAAAACATGGAAAACTAGGCAAAGAGGTTCCAAATTCCGATCCGTGAGGGCCCATTCTCCCCGTGAATCAAAGCTTGGAATCCCCTATAGTCTTGTACAAGAGAAAACAGGATCATGATCCACCGATTTCTGATTCAAGAGGGCACATAACACCGCAAGAATCAAAATTTTGCGTTCATTTAAACAAAGTACAATAAAAACAATTCTCTAACAAGAAACGGAGATTCTATCAAGAATCTATCACAACAACATGAATAATCTACACAATGTCTATCACTACAGCATGCAATCGCTAATGCACCCTAAATGGCATGGCCAGAAAGCATGGCATGTGATTTATAAAAGTTCCTATATGATGTATGGGATGGCATACCCTCATCTCATCGGGTTGGGAAAAAAATAGAATCGTAATATCAAAACAATAACAACACAAAGCATGGGAATCACTCTAGGTGAAATCGTATCAACCGTAAAATCTCAAAACCAGAAAACTGCAATAAATGAGGTAGTATAGCTTTTCCCTGTACACGGGTTAGCTACTCCTGGGCACATATTATTACCAAATACCGAATTCGTCCTATCCTTGGCTAAAGTCTTCAAATAGTAAATAAGGAGAAAATAACCTCCTATGATACCACTTTGTAACGTCTCGGTTCTGGAAGCCACCCAGAGGCACCCTGTACCCGGTTGGTCACATGTTCTCAAGATCATTTCCCCAAACATCAGAGGCTGATGACTAGCAACGAGGGCCTTGGATGTGATAGTGGGGAAACTATGCCCTCATTGGCAGAGTACACAGCAGAAGAAAAATAAACATACAATAGCGGAAGTAGTAATAACCAACAATATAAACAACAGATGATTAAATAAACAAAGTGGAGCACATATGTATATATGAAATGATGCATGATACATAACTAGGAAAGTATCCAAACAAGTCACAATGATCGAAATAATACAGTATCAAACAACAACAAAAAGAAAAAGTAAACACTCCTCAGCATCACAAGGAAAATCTTGGTCCCATGCTCCCATACTCCAAGCAATCAAGTTCAAGAATTAGAAGGGAGCTTGACCTTGTCTATACAAGCAACAACATAGTCTGCTTGGGCCCAGAAGCACGACCCAAATAGGGTGTGAGATAAAATCCTAATAGGCATTCACCCAAAGATCTATGCCTAACAGTCAGTGAGTATATGGTAGGTAAAAGTACAATAGGCAGTAAACAACAACATCAAGCAATAGGCAGTAACAGTAAGTAGTAAAATAGGATGATACCTAGCAGCAATCAATCCACAACCAATCAACAGTAGTGAAACAAATGGCTAATAAGCCGGAAACCCTCTGGGAAGTACTAAAATCCATCCCCTCCGGTCCTATCCAAGAAGTACCATAACCCTCTGGCAGTGCACTCAGCCTAACCCCTCTGGTTGGTCATACGAATTTATGTGACTCTATGGGGAATCTCACTCGGTCAATTCCCTTTATAGTCTAGGGTAGTCAAGGACTCTCTTGAGGAAGATCATGTGGTCTAATCCTCTTAGCTCCAAGGTCTAGAGACTCTCTGAGGAAGATATCTCGGTCAATTTCTCCTATAGCCTTAGGTATACCACATACTCTCTGAGGAAGCTCACTCGGTCAATTCCTCCTGTAGCCTGGGAAGGTTCTTAAAAAGATTCAAACAAGGTAAGACTCTCTGAGGAAGCTTGCTCGGTCTACCCTCCTGTAGTCTATAAAAAAATCCAAGACTCTCTGGGAGCTCACTCGGTCCATCCCCTATGTAGTCTATAATATCATAGACTCTCTAAGAAGCTCCCTCAGTCTATCCCTTATAGTCTATAGCACTAGGTTCGCTCAACCCCATGCCGGTCAGTGCATAATAATGCTATAAGGATAAATTACACCTATAGAGATACTTGGCTAACCAAAGTACACCTATAGAGCTACTGAGCTAAACAGTCTACAAGGCAACAAGTATGTCATGATTTTCACTTCAACCTATAACCTCAAGGCCTAGAAATAAGTGTAACAGCCAAATGAGAATGAGACCCAAGGTCATAAACAGAACAAAGCAAGGGAAAAATATATCCAAGAACAACAAATTATCCTCTAACAAGGTCAATTTACCTCTACACAAGCATATAAGCAAGATAGGAAAACAATGAAGGCAAAATTGGAATCCACGTCACCCCTACACACCGTGTGTGTGGGCCGAGCATGGCCAACACACGGCTTCGAGCTGGAGAAGAGTACACGGCGTGTACTCAGAAAGTACACGGTGTGTACTTCGAATTTTTTCAGAAACTCCATTTTTCTTATAAACTCTAGAAAAATAAAGGCATACCGAAAACGAGGATCTGGGTTCTTACATCCATCAACCCCTAACGTAAGATAAAGAGTGATTTCTACACACCTTGTTTAATACTCACAAGGGATACGCTTTGGAAAAATCACATACTCTTTATGAACCATTATGAATGTATTGAATGGATTTTTAGGTTAGAAAACTTAATAAGGAAATTACCATAGATAAACTAGATTGAAACATAGAGACTCATAAGTTAATGTAACACCCCGAGATTTTATGAAAAATATTCTTTTTAATTTCATTAATGTCTTATGTTGTACGCTACACCAAAAGAAGCTTGCACAACATGCATCCTTGACTTGCCTTGCATTACACACAATCACGACCTTCCTCAATAGTGCGTGTAGTACGCAATACTAAGTTTCACTAAACAACGATATGCTATTAAAATATTATTAAATCTAGCCATTATGAATACTAATAACCACCTTTTAAAATTTTAGAAATTTTATTTCTCAAAATGGACTTCATTTTTGGATTCGGAGTATCGAATTTAGCCTAAGGTGAAATTTTGGTACTTTTCAGATAACTTTCATATTCTGACGAATAGTGAAAATTACTAAATTTTAAACAACTTTTTTAATCGAAAAAATTAATAGTGATAAATTATTAATTTGAGTGGTTTTAAAGTATATTTAGAATATATTTTTACAATTTAATACAATGTTGGTCATTGAATATAATTCTACATATAAACCAGACATAAACAAGTGTCAATCTTTTGATAGTTATTATCTCTTAAGAACACGCTTTTTGTTTTGACGACGAGAATTAATTTTTAAATTAATTAAGGCAACTGATATGTTTTGAATTTTGTAAAATAGACATCATTTTTCAGTTCCTAATATCAAATATATCTTAGGCCCGATTTTTGGTATTTTTTCTGGAAACTTGCATTTTTTTATGAATAGTGAAACCACTAAGTGGAAGTTAAAAAAAATGAATTTTTCATAAAACATAATTTTACCGCTTATGTGAGTGGAATTTCAAAAATCCGAGAGACACAGTTGATGTTAGTAAGTAAAATGTGGTTCAATGAGATGAAAATAATTTTTGCTGAATAGTAACTTTTTACTTTTTTTACCACTGTTAAAAGTAAATAGGGTAATTAAGGGTAAAAATGATATTATTATTACCCTACCACATGCCCTAATTCTATTGGATAAGATTAATTTGACCAAAAACAGCCTTAGGAATAAAATATGACCATTTAGGCCCACTTAGATTAGATTAGGACATTTATTATTATTTAATTCAAAAAAGAGTTAAAAGAGTTAAAATCAAAGTTTATTTACTAAAACATTTTTAATATAGGGTTATACATAAGATAAATTCGATTGTAAATATTAATTAGAAAGATAATACGATTTCATACATAATGATATTTTATTTACAATTTTTATACATTAAGTAAATTAATTTATTTATGACACAATGATGATGCATTAATTACCATAACAATGAAAAATTAGAATAATTGATATTATAAATACCCAAATAAATATAATTTCAGACTTTTTATGAATTACGCTAATTTTATAGGTTAATATGGCATATTAGGATTGATTTAATTAACTTTGGTCGAAGTAATCATTCTATTATAAGTTTCACAAAAATCAACTATTGAATAGTGTCAAAATTGACATTAAATAGTTTTTAAAACAAATATTATATTATTAATTGTTATTTTATTCTAAAAAATCAAATGTTTTTCCAAATGACTTAGATAAGGTTATATATATTAATAATAAACAACTTGGGGTTCGTTTGGCTTCTAATAGTAAGTTTATTAACCTTATAGTGTAAGAACACAAGAAGACACAGTAAAAGTAAAATTATTTAACTTAATGTTAAATCTAAATGATAAGGTTACAATAGGAACCTAAACTTGCCTAAATTCTATTGGATGAGAGGATATCGACCCATAACCACCTTAGCTTCGAAATAAATCAATTTGGAGCTATTTAAAACCGAATATGACTTTATAATAAAATAATATTTTTAGTTTTCCAAAGGAGCCCCTCTCCTCCCTTATAAAAGGGCACCTCCCCCCTCTCTTCCTCACACCACTTTGAGCCTTCAAGATCGGCCAACATCTTCTAAATTCTCATCTCCACTTCCCTAGAAACATCCTAGAGGTTCGGGTCTTCCTCAAAGACCAATTTTAGTACCCTAAGAGGAGGTCTCAAAGAGGCGATTCAAAGAAGAGGTAATTTCCGTTACCGATTCTTTCACCTTTATTTCTTCTTACACTTCTTCTTCTAAGGTTTTTTCATTATGAAGTAATAAAATCATTATCACTCATATACTTATATGTTATTATAAGTATTAAAGAACCCTATTTCACCATCTATCTATCCTACGGAAAACGAAATCACCGCACGTGCGTACGTACGGAATACCGTCTCCACGCCGTGGTGTAATCTATTTTCCACCACCACCTTACTTGGATGGGTATAATGGTGTAAATAATAACTATATATGATTATTTTAAAGTTATATTGATTCTGTAATAGTATACATGCACTCCAATAAAATTCCACGATCATGGGAACGATATCATCGCTCATGCGTACGTACGGAATACCGTCTCCACGACGCGATGAGATTCATTCTCAATGATTAACCATTTGTGAATGATTATAAAGTATATATAATAAGTAATAATGAAATATATGACATAATAATGATACTGGATTTATGTGTTTATATATTTATGACATCTACTTAATTCCATTCAACTCAATAAGGAAATGAAAACAGCGTTCATGCATATGTACGGCCTACCGTCTCCATGAACGGTGTATTTATTTCCATTTACTGATTTATTATATATATTTATATTATGAACATATATTATATATAAATCATGTTTTATATTCTGAAATTAATTAATCATGATCTAAGTAATCATATGAATAATTACAAGTCAAAACACGGATGACAAATGAAACGATTTTACCCAAAACACTCTTTAACATGGAATTTACAAATGAACGGGTAATATAAAGTCATAAGTGAACCATATATGATATCATAACAATGAGTATGATTCTGGAATATGTAAATGACATTATTTAAATCATTATACAGGAGGTTCAGACACTTACAAAGTAAATCAGACCTAAGGTAAGGGAAATATCACAATCTCATTTTTATCCGAGATTGTTTATACTTTGGAATTTACTGGGGTGTATTTTATCATCCAAATCCATGTTTCCTCAATATGTAACATTATTTCTATCCACCTAAAATTTTTTTAAATACAATTTTACCCTTCGGTGAGTTTTTAGTAAAAGATATGAAAGAAATCTTTTGTCGTTTTTCGTACGATGTACTTTTTGACTTTTCCGACAAAAGAACGAAGAATGTTTTTTTAACTTATACGACATGAATGGATTTTTAAAAAATTATTTCCAAGAAGCTTCCTTTACAAGTTTTCATGTTTATTTTTAAACAACTTCTTTTAGTTTAAAATTGTATGACATGTTAAGAAAGGAAAATGTTTTTGAATTAGAAAGGATATTTTCCTCAAAAATGGAGTTCAAGTGTTTTATCAAATTATTTTCCATCTAAGATAATATAAGGTTCTGTTTCTATCCCAATTTTTACATTGATTTGATTATGTTATGATTATTTTATGATGGCATGATGTTTAAGATTCCCATTTTTATTACATGGGTTATGCTATGATGTATGGTTTATGATTTTGTGGCATACATAAGAATGGTATCATTATGAGATGGGTGGGACCTATATCTCCCTCCAATGCATTGGGTAAAGATTTTATATCTCATGAGATAGACATGGCTGGAACAATAGGTTATACCGGTTCAGTGAAACAGGACTAAAACGAGGAGTGAACTCGGTTCAGAAAGGGACTTTGTCCACTAAGATAGTCTTGGCAATGAGTCTTGACTAACAAGAAATAATTCTATATGATTATGTGTGTATACCACAAAGTTTCATGTTTTAAGTTATGATTATTGGGATTACATTTCACTACTATGATTTATCCAATGTTATGAAATTATGATCTCTTTTGCAGGTTAAGATTTCCAAAAGATATGTTCTTATGAATATGATGTGATTGATATTTCTTTTGTTTACCCTTACTTAGAATTTGAGCTCACCCTTTTATGTTTTCTTTTCCCCAGGATATAAAGAAGGATATAGGTTTTTTAAAGAAAAGAATATCTTTGTGGGAGATGTTGAAGATCTTTCACCACTATTAGAAGATTATATTCCAAGTTTCCAAAGACACTAAACTATTACGGTCCTTGTGTGTGTGTTTTTTTTATGTACGAAGTATTCCGCAAAAGTAATGTAATGTCTATGCACGTCATGTTTCGGGTCTTTACATTTGGTATCAGAGGAAAGGTTTAGTCAACCTTTGGAAACTAGGATGCGAAAACGTTAGTGAGACCCCTAGAGATATTTCTAAGGTAAGTCTAGTGATGCCCCTAAGCATAAGTATACGTATAGGATATAGTCCTAGAACTATGGTAACAATATTAGATTAAACCAAAGATGTTAGATATTGAAGTTACTCCCCCTCTATTAAGATTTTGTCTTCTCACACTATTCTTTTTTGGGTTTTAGAAAATGGATGGAAACAAGATGATTCATGATAATGGAGGATATGATGGACAATGGAATGATATTATTCATGAGAAACCAAATGAAATGGGATTTGGAAGTCCAAACATCATTATTATGCCGAATCATCAATCTCATAATATGATCAATAAAGTAAAATTTGGTAAGTTTCCTGGCTTGGCTAATAAGAGAAATATGGAGTTTCATGATGATCATAGAGGAAAGAAAGTTCAATTTCCCCTATGTAAATCATGTGGGAAGAGGCATCAAGGAGAATGTTTCAAAGGAACTGGAAGATGCTTTGGGTGTGGAAAAGAAGGACACAAAGCCAGTAAGTGCAAAGGAAAAGGTTCAGTTAACACCAGAGATGAGGATAATGGTATTTCTACGACATCAACAATGGTTAAATGTTTTAAACGTGGAATGTACGGGCATTATGCAAACCAATGCCCTAAGGTAAAGTCTCATGAAGAGAATCAGTATGGTCGTATGGGTAGTATTTATGTTGATGATGATGAAGAGACTACAAATGATATGTGAGATGAAAGAATTGTTGAAGCTCGGTCAATGGTTTAAGAATGTAGTGGAATGATTACATGTTTATCATGTGTAATGTTGTATAAGTAATCTCATGGTACTATGGAATAAAGAGACATCTAAGGATTGTTACGCTGTTTTCTTTCCTTGAGTTTTGAAAGTATATGATTAATGGTACCAGTATCCATGAAAGGTTATTCAGATATTTTTGGAATGTAGATGATATGCGCATAATGAATGGATGAGGAGAAAATTAAATGTTTGATAGTATTCATGATCTCATGACTGATATAAGGAGAATGTTATGTAATGGATTGAGTATATAGAATTTTTGGATTTTGGTATGTGGAAAGAGTTTACTTTTGAAAGGATTCATGTTTTCACTAAGGTTTAATGGGTATTCATTTTTCAAGAGAATACATGATTAAGGTATTCACATGATTGGAATGTGACCAACAAGATATATGGGGGATAAATGATGGTATTCACATGATTAGTTGATGACATTTCAAGTAATCATTTTTTTATATTATGAGCTTGGACCGAAGTATTTTAGATAAGCCTAAATGTTGGAATGGATTATGTTGGACATAAGTTAGTATTATTTAAGGATAGAACTTTTGATATTATATAGTTTTAGAAAAAGGACAACCCGCAGGACGGGCGACAACCCATCACGTCGGACAAGACCGTGGGAATCGAACCCACAACTGAAGTGGACTGGCCTTTATCACCTACCACTGGCCTACATGAAGTCCCTGTTTAGTAGAAACTAGTTTTATTATATTAAGCAGTATGATATATGAAGTATAAGTCCATTTTAGGAACCATATATCATTAATCTCACTATAGATGGACTTATGTATTTTTTGATAACTTTTCTAACCTTTTGTTTGAGACAGATGGAATGACCCATAATTCTATCACATGATCTGCTAACACATCACGAATGACAAATTCAACTTCATTTCTTTAAGAGATGAAGTGGAAATTATCCAAAGAACAACCAACGGTGAGACTATACCAAAATCACGAAAGTATTTCTTCTAATTCCAATTTCATCAACTTTAGAGAAACGATCTTGAAAACCAAAAATGTTGTCCTAGTGCTCTTATATCTGATGAATCAGATGGTACCTTAGATCGTCACAAATTTATGGCTTTGTGATCATTGGCTTTTCCATAGCCATGTTCTCTACCACTCTCCATCAGAACTTGATGGTTAGATTTTTCTTCCATATCCATATTTTCACCTATGTTTTCCTATGTGGAAACCCAGTGATTAGTTTATTTGGGTAACAATTACGTTTCATACTTTTGTTTTTAAAGATTGTTTTTGATATTCCTTTTTACGATGTGGGTTTCTATTAATGAAACTTTCGAGTAGTAAACCATTTATAACCCCGACAAATTTCAAGGGCGAAATTCATTTTAAGGGGGGTAGAATGTAACACCCTGAGATTTTATGAAAAATATTCTTTTTAATTTCATTAATGTCTTATGTTGTACGCTACACCAAAAGAAGCTTTCAAAACACACATCCTTGACTCGCCTTGCATTACACGCAATCACGACCTTCCTCGATAGTGTGTGTAGTACGCAATACCGAGTTTCACTAAACAATGATATGCTATTAAAATATTATTAAAACTAGCCGTTATGAATAGTAATAACCACCTTTTAAATTTTTAGAAATTCTATCTCTCAAAATAGACTTCATTTTTGGATTTGGAGTATCGAATTTAGTATAAGGTGAAATTTTGGTACTTTTCGGATAACTTTCATATTCTGATGAATAGTGAAAATTACTAAATTTTAAACAACTTTTTTAATCGAAATAATTAACTGTGATAAATTATTAATTTGAGCGGTTTTAAAGTATATTTAGAATATATTTTTACAATTTAATACAATTTTGGTCATTGGATATAATTCTACATTTAAACCAGACATAAACAAGTGTCAATCATTTGATAGTTATTATCTTTTAAAAACACGCTATTTGTTTTGACGACAAGAATTAATTTTTAAATTAATTAAGGCAACTGATTTGTTTTTAATTTGGTAAAATAGACATCATTTTTGAGTTCATAATATCAAATATATCTTAGGCCTAATTTTTTGTATTTTCTGGAAACTTTCATTTTTTGATGAATAGTGAAACCACTAAGTGGTAGTTAAAAAAATGAATTTTTCATAAAACTTAATTTTACCGCTTCTGTGAGTGGAATTTCAAAATTCCGAGAGACACAGTTGATGTTAGTAAGTAAAATGTGGTTCAATGAGACGAAAATAATTTTTGGTGAATAGTAACTTTTATTTTTTTTACCACGGTTAAAAGTAAATAGGGTAATTAAGGGTAAAAATGATTTTATTATTACCCTAACACATGTCCTAATTCTATTGGATAAGATTAATTCGTCCAAAAACAACCTTAGGAATAAAATATGACCATTTAGGCCCACTTGGATTAGATTAGGACATTTATTATTATTTAATTCAAAGAAGAGTTAAAAGAGTTAAAATCAAAGTTTATATACTAAATTTTTTTAATATAGGGTTATACATAAGATAAATTCGATTGTAAATATTAATTATAAAGATAATAATATTTCATAGATAATTATATTTTATTTATAATTTTTATACATTAAATAAATTAATTTATTTATGACACAATGATGATGCATTAATTACCATAATAGTGAAAAATTAGAATAATGGATATTATAAATACCCAAATAAATATAATTTCAGACTTTTTATGAATTATGATAATTTTCTAGCTTAATATGGCATGTTAGGATTGATTTAATTAACTTTTGTCGAAGTAATAATTCTGTTATAAGTTTCACAAAAATCAACTATTGAATAGTGTCAAAATTGACATAAAATAGTTTTTAAAACAAATATTATATTATTAATTGTTATTTTATTCCTAAAAATCTAAGGTTCGGCCAAATGAATTAGATAAGGTTATATATATTAATAATAAACAACTTGGGGTTCGTTTAGATTCTTATAGTATGTTTATTAACCTTATACTGTAAGAACACAAGAAGACACGGTAAAAGTAAAATTATTTAAATTAATGTTAAATCTAAATGATAAGGTTAAAATAGGAAACTAAACTTTTCTAAATTCTATTTTATGAGATTATTTCGACCCATCCCCACCTTAGCTTCGAAATAAATCAATTAGGAGCAATTTAAAACCGAATATGACTTTATAATAAAATAATATTTTTAGTTTTCCGAAGGAGCCCCTCTCCTCCCTTATAAAAGGGCACCTCCTCCCTCTCTTCCTCACACCACTTTGAGCCTTCAAGCTCAGACAACCTCTACCAAATTATCTTCTCCACTTCCCTAGAAACATCCTAGAGGTTCCGGTCTTCCTCAAAGACAATTTTTAGTGCCCTAAGAGGAGGTCTCAAAGAGGCGCTTCAAAGAAGAGGTAATTTCCGTTACCGATTCTTTCACCTTTATTTCTTCTTCCACTTCTTCTTCTAAGGTTGTTTCATTATGAAGTAATAACATCAGTATCACTCATATACTGATATGTTATTATAAGTATGAAACAAACCTATTTCACCATCTATCCATCCTACGGAAAACGAAATCACCGCACATGCGTACGTACGGAATACCGTCTCCACGCCGTGGTGTAATCTATTTTCCACCACCACCTTACTTGGATGGGTATAATGGTGTAAATAATAACTATATATGATTATTGTAAAGTGATATTGATTCTTTAATAGTATACATAAACTCCAATAAAATTCCACGATCATGGGAACGATATCATCGCTCGTGCGTACGTACGGAATACCGTCTCCACGACGCGATGAGATTCATTATCAATGATTAACCTTTCATGAATGATTAGAAAGTATATATAATAAGTAATAATGAAATATATGACATAATAATGATACTGTATTTATGTGTATATATATGTATGACATCTACTTAATTCCATTCAACTCAATAAGTAAACGAAAACAGCGTTCATGCGAACGTATGGCCTACCGTCTCCATGAACGGTGTATTTATTTCCATTTACTGATTTGTTATATATATGTATATTATGAATATATATTATATATAAATCATGTTTTATATTCTGAAATTAAGTAATCATGATCTAAGTAATCATATGAATAATTACAAGTCAAAACACGGACGACAAATGAAACAATTTTACCCAAAACACTCTTTAACACGGAATTTACAAATGAACAGGTAATATAAAGTCATAAGTGAACCATATATGATATCATAACAATGAGTATGATTCTGGAATAAGTCAATGACATTATTTAAATCATTATACAGGAGGTTTGGACACTTACGAAGCAAATCAGACCTAAGGTAAGGGAAATATCACAATCTCATTTTTATCTGAGATTGTTTATACTTTGGAATTTACTGGGGTGTATTTTATCATCCACATCCATGTTTCCTAAATATGTAACATTATTTCCATCCACCTACAATTTTTTTAAATACAATTTTACCCTTTTGTGAGTTTTTAGTAAAATATTTGAAAGGAATCTTTTGTCGTTTTTCGTACGATGTACTTTTTGACTTTTCCAACAAAAGTACGAAGAATGTTTTTTTAACTTATACAGCTTGGATGTATTTTTAAAACATTATTTCCAAGAATCTTCCTTTACAAGTTTTCAAGTTTATTTTTAAACAACTTCTTTTAGTTTAAAATTGTATGACATGTTAAGAAAGGAAAATGTTTTTGAAGTAGAAAGGATATTTTCCTCAAAAATGGAGTTCAAGTGTTTTATCAAATTATTTTCCATCTAAGATAATATAAGGTTCTGTTTCTATACCTATTTTTACATTGATTTGATTATGTTATGATTATGTTATGATGACATGATGTTTAAGATTCCCATTTTTATTACATGGGTTATGCTATGGTGTATGGTTTATGATTTTGTGGCACACATAAGAATGGTATCATTATGAGATGGGTGGGACCTATATCTCCCTCCAATGAATTGGGTAAAGATTTTATATCTCATGAGATAGACATGGATGGAATGGTAGGTTATACCGGTTCAGTGAAACAGGACTGAAATGAGGAGCGAACTCGGTTCAGAAAGGGACTTTGTCCACTAAGATAGTCTTGGCAATGAGTCTTGACTAACAAGAAATGATTCTCTATGATTATGTGTGTATGCCACAAAGTTTTATGTTTTAAGTTATGATTATTGGGATTACATTTCACTACTATGATTTATCCCATGTTATGAAATTATTATCTCTTTTGCAGGTTAAGATTTCCAAAAGATATGTTCTTATGAATATGATGTGTTTGATATTTCTTTTGTTTACCCTTACTGAGCATTTGAGCTCACCCTTTTATGTTTTCTTTTCCACAAGATATAAAGAAGGATTTAGGTTTTTTTTAAAAGAATATCTTTATGGGAGATGTTTAAGATCTTCACCATGATTAAAAGATTATATTACAAGTTTCCAAAGACACTAAACTATTACGGTCCTTGTGTGTGTGTTTTTGTTATGTACTAAGTATTCCGCAAAATTAATGTAATGTCTATGCACATCAAGCTTCGGGTCTTTACAGTTATGATATACTTTTCATTTATAGTTTATCCCTTATATGTTTATAGTTTCAATTTTTTTATGTTTTTTTGAGTGTACTCATCTCTATGTTTATTTTTGATATCATAAATGACTAAAACTATAATCAAATAGTGTATGGTGCACTCATTATAAATTTAATAGATTCAGATGTCCAATATGATTATATTTTTACAAATTCATTCATATCTTAAATGTTTAGTATAAATATTCAACCACTAACTCAAAACATGGTGGTTGAGATATCTGTGAGAATTATAAATGGAGAAATTTTTACATCCCATTGTATATAACTCCTCCCATGTCAATTTTTGTGGACTGAATCACCTAATAAATATTTTTCTACACCATTTAGTGAATTCTGTTGCTATATTTTGCATGTATTATCTATCTTTATATAAATACAAGGTCAACTATTAGGAGTAGGAGATGGCCCTTTATATACCAAAGTCATCCTATGACTATGTAAAAGTGTAAGGTGGGTGATGAATCTACTATGGAATCCTCTTCTCAATCATGTATATTATTGTCTTATGAGTAAGAATATATACGTCAAATTATTAAGAAGAAGGAGATGATTCTTCTTGGATACATTTCCACTTTGATGAATTAAACTTATGTATTCCCTAAAGTGTTTTCTAGCAATTCTATTGACTGAGAGGTTGAGTTCTCAATCAAAATTTTACTTAGATCCCTTACCATATCCCTGAATCCCTATATAATGTCCACCATTGAGTTAGAATAATTGATGAAGCAGTTAAATGAAAATATTTTTAAGGGTTTTATATGACTGAGTGCTTCACTATAGTGTGCATGAGTTCTATTTATCAAGAAGAAGGATAAGTCAATGTTCCTCTACATCGATTATCATGAAATCAATAAAATCGCGATAAAAATATTTATCCAATCACATTGATTAATGATTGGTTTGATGAACTATGTGGGGCCCAATATTTATCCAAGGTGTAACTTTGGTAAGTATATCACTAATTAAGGGTGAATAAAGAAGATATTCATAAGACCTAATTTTGAACAAGGAGTGGACACAACAAGTTCATAGGGATTCCCTTTAAACTCACTATTTCTGCAACAATATTTATGGAGTTATTTAATAGATTTTGTTAGATATTATATTGATAAATTTGTGGTACTCATTAATGATAATATTAGGATATAATAAAAATGTTTGGAGGATCATGGGGATAATCTGAATGATTTTCTAAAGACCTTTTGAAATGATAATCTATATTAATGGTATAGTAAATGTGAGTTTTGGATTGATGAAGTATCATTATCAGGGAATTTTATCACTAGAAAATGGATATATGTGGACTACTATAAGATAAATTCCTTTGAGGAGTAGCTGAGACTATCATCTATAATGTAGTTCTATTGTTTCCTTGGACTATCTGTGTTTTACTAATGATTTTGGGAAACTTATCAAATTTTCAAAACCCAGTAACCATATGACTCGAAAGGGAGTAAGGTTTCTCTAAACTGTAGAATGTGAACAATGCTTTAAGGAATTAAAAAACAGGCTTATCACTACACCATTCCTCAAATTTCCCTAATGTGGGGAACATTTCATGGAATACAACAATTCTTTAATGTAAGTCATGGATTTATACTAATAAAAATGAAAAAACAAAAGACTACTCTTCCATGGAATTTTATTATTATGAGAAGAACTATCCATTAATTTATCTGGATTTCACTGTAGTAATATTCACATTGAAACTATGGATAAATTTTCATTATGGGGAGAAATGTGAGATATATACAGATCATAAGACCCTCAAGTATATATTCACATAAAAGGAGCTTAATATATGATAATGAAGATAGTTAAAGCTAATTATGCACTATGATTTCTCAATACACTAGAATCTGAGGAAGGTGAACAAAAGTGGCAGTTTGCCTAAGTAGAAAGGATCCTATGACCTTATCAATGATGATAATTGCGAAGGATCCTATATTATTATACTTTAAAGGATTGTACTTGAGAATCATAAAGGAATGGACATTATCTTTTCTTTCTCAAATGATTTCTCTACAATAATTTTTAGCGACAACAATAGATTCTCAAAGAGATGATGAGGAATTCAAAAGAAGGTGGAAGTTATAAGAAAAGGTAAATCCTTAGATTTTAAATTTGATGATGGATTTTTAATATTTTGTTCATGAATATGGGTACCATACCATCCCAAGATAATGAATCACTTATTGAATGATTCACATATCTTGAACTTCTCCATCCATACAGGGAGTATGAAGATGCATCGAGATATCTGAGAGCACTATTGGTGGGACAATATGAATAAAGGGACCATAAAATAAACATCAAAGTGTCTGGTATGTTAGCACAAGAATGTTGAAAGGAAAACATATTAGGGGATTATGCAATAATTACCCCTTCCTACATGTAAATGAGAAAATCTATCTATTGAATTTTCAATAGGCATTCTAAAGAAATGAAGTATAAAATATTACATCTGGATTTTTGGGGATCATATTATAAATACGAATCATTTTATTAAAACTCATGAGGACTTCCCACTTTATCAAATTGGAAGGATATGCATCACAGAAGTGGTGAGGTAGTATGTAAAACCATTATTGATTGTATCTGATATAGAAATGATATTTACCTAGTTCTAGAAGAGTCTCTACCATGCTGTCAAAAATGAGTTGAACTTCATTATGTCTTATCACCCCAAACTAATCGACAATCTAAGTAGACTATAAAAACACTTGAGTGAATTTTGATAGAATGTTTAATGGACTTCAAAGGAGAATTGGATCATCATAATCTTCTAGAACAGTTTCATATAATAATAGTTTTTAATCAAGAACCCAAATGGTTTCATATTAAGACCATTATGGGAATATATGTAGAACATCAAAATAGTGGGATAAATTTACCAAAAATAAGTTGTTGGTACTTGAAATGATCTTGGTAGAAAGCATCAAGACTATTTAGCAGCACATTCGGGTTGTTCAAATCCACTACAAGATCTATAATGAGAATCATTGATGAAACCTATAGTTAGAAGTCATAGATAAAGTTTTACTATATATATCTCAATGGAAGGGATTCATGATATTTTGGAATAAAGGAAATATAAGTCCCAGGAACATCGGACCCATCAATATTATCAATCGCATCGAAGCCGTGGCCTATCGACTATCACTCCTACAAGCCATTTCTAAAGTACATGACATATTCCATGAATCCATATGGATTAAGTAAATAGAATACACCTAACATGAAATAAATTTAGAGGCTGTATAACTAAAAAATGATCTCTCTTATGAGGATAAGTCAATGAAGATATTCAACCATAGAGATAATGTTATTTGTAACAATACAACTCACCTAATAAAACTACCATAGAGGAACTATAAGTATGAGGATGTGACGTGGGAACCAAAGGAATTTTTTAAGTAGAGATACCCAAACTTATTTTCACCTTAATTTGTAAAATGGAATTTCTTGGGTGAAATTTAGTAAGGGGGAATAATTTAACGACTTAAAATTGGATCAATGTAATTTTCTTTAGGTTGTGTAATATTTGGTAAATAACAAACACAAAAAGAATTTTTTTTATTATATTAATTTGGAAATTAAATTTAGATAAAAAATATGGATATAAAAATTGAATATATTATTATAGGATAAAAAATAGAAAAGAAGATAGATAAAATATGAAAAATTGATCTGCTCAATCCACCAGAATAACCACACTCAAGAGGAACACTATAGAAATAAAGAAAATATTAGTCATGAAATATTAATTCTGAAAATGAATATATATATATATATATATTTATAATTGAGAGGAAATAGAGGTGAATGAAGAAAGAATGAAACACAAGGTATTTATTTGAAGTAGAGAACTATATGACTCTTACAAATATGACCATTGGAATAGTTTTCCGACTACTGGAATAATAACCTAACCATTAGAATAGTAATTTGAACTTTGGTAATAGTAAACCAACTATTAGAATAGTATACACACCTATGTAAGTGAAAAATAAAATTTATTTAAGTTATAAAATTAAAATATGTTATATTTATAACATGGTTCAAGTAAATAAATGTTTAAAAATTATAAAATAAGTGTTCGTACTTTTTGAAAAACATGAATGTTTTAATTTCACATTGAAAATAATTTCAATGATTTAAAATAAATATTATTTTCATAAAATGGATTTATAAATTAGTATTGTAAGGTATTATAATGATAAGATACTTTTATTAGAACCTAATTAGTTTTTCAAAGGGCTAGGAAAATTATCATAATATGTATATTCGAATTATTCTATTAATTTAGGTATTTATTTAAAAAATAATCTTCTCATATTTATAAATTATTTTAATAAAATGGATTTCATTTTTGGAATCTACAAATCAAAAAATGGTTCGGATGAATTTTTGGTATTTTTCTCTAATATTTGATTTTAATGAATAGTGAAGTACAAAAAAGTATGATATTTATCATTTTAGTCTAAATAGATTAATTTTTGAGTCATGGATGACATTAGAATCCATTAGTTTGAGATAACATTCACCATTTACAATATATAGTGACAATGATCAATATTATTGGGTTTTTTGAGCCAAAATAACAAAAAAATGAGTATAATACTCAAAACACCCCTCACTAAACTAAATTAATTATTTAATGGTGTGTTGTTTGTAGTAGTTTAATAAACTTCCACTAAAAAAATTGTGATAATTTGTTAGCATTTTTTTAGAAATCGTAGATAAATTTTATCCATTTATTAAAAAAATATTCTTTCTCCCCCATGCCCCACTAATCCCCTTTGTAACCCCAACTCTCCCCCATGCACCCCCTACCCTGAGCCCTCATCACCATGGAATTTTCCCTCTCTCTAGTGCTATGGTCGTTTTCCCCCTCATTGATGTTCTTATTTCTCCTGAGCCCCCCCCCCCCGAGCCATCACTGGTGCACATTGGTACTTCGTTTTCCCCGGAGCCCCCCGAACCCCTTACCTCACTAGTGCTCGAGCCCCACTAGCCCTCACCTACACCTTACTTTATAGTATCCCATGACCCCCTTGCCCTTGGGCTCACCCTTGCCACTTGCAGGTCTTCTCTCACAAGTCATCCCCTCTAGAAGGTATATCATAGAAATATTTAGGTTTGTTTTTCATAGTTTTTAGGGTATGATATAATTTTAGGGTTTTGTTTTTTATGATGTGAATAATCCCTCTCTATCCTTAACATAATTTTATTTAGAGTAATTTTACTATTTACCCTAGCCTAGGGTTTGTCATTCTATTTATTTATATATTTTTTGACTTATCTATCAATGCATAGACACTTTAAATCGACTATCCTAGATAAAACACTTATTTAAACTATCTGTATTGATTTACATAGGTTTTTCACTTTTCTATTTTAGAAATTTGTTAATTTTAAAGAGGTTTTTCTATATATGATATGTATGATTTATTATTTAAAAAGGTATATTATAATTTTAATAGATTATGTAAAGAACTAATAGATTTTATTATATCATAATTGGAACCATAAATGATTATATAAATTATTATATAGTTTAAGATAATAATCTCATGGGTTTAATTTTTATTTTTTATTTAGCCATATATGGATTGAAGTAATGGTGACATTATTTCATTCCACCCTTTATATGTTCCTACTTTTGTCATATATATAATTTTTGAATCATATGATTTGAGATGGTGATATATTTATATGGAACTTTTTGTTTTTATACTTGGATGTACTTGGGTGACCTGTTAGTATTATTAATATTTTGTTTGATCTTATTATGTTTATAATTAGAATTTTTTTGGGAAGCTAGGGTCACTAAGTGTTAGTTCTAAACACCCTAGGTCTGCACCCTTAAGAATCTATCACGCCTTCTATTCTGTTAGCATCTGGCAGAACCTATTTCTCCATCCCATTGGTATTTGAGATAGTGTATCCCAATTTAGTAGGTTCAGCAGCGAGGTAATAGTTCATAACTCCAATTTCGATATGATTATATTGGAAGGTGACCATTATAGGTGCGAATTTTAATGTGAATATATTTATTTCACTTATTTTTACTACTTACTGTTTTTTCATAAAATATGATAACAGTTCCACTATGGAGAGAAATATGAACATTTTAGTTGTTTTGAATCTAAAAATAATGATGATAGTTGAACCATTTAGCTGTTATGGGGTCCCCATGGAAGATGACTCATGACTATTTTTCTAGATTCTAGGCTAGATAGCAGCAGATCCGGTTACCCTTCCTACTACTTATGCTTATTGGAGGAATGTACTTAAATCTTGAAAAAATAAAGTATTTGGTTCCCAGATAAATTTAATTTTAATACACTATGGTGTAATTGAATATAATTATGTTATTAAATTCTAATATTTTAAAAATTAATCCCTTTGTACTGATGTTATCCCACTTTACTATAGTAAATCTTATCAAACGAAAATGGAAATTGAAAAATTTGGGTATGAAATGGGGGGATTTTAAATGGATATTGTGGAATGAATTCAATTATGCTCTGTTGAAAACTTAGTATCTATATTATAAGATACCTGAATCAGAACTTAGAGATAAAAGGAAGGTTTTTGTTGATATACATCAACTTGAGAAACATATGGTATTAAAATATATATTATTATATTAATATCATTATATATATATATGTGAAAATGAAAAGGATATTACATTGCAAACATTACTATTAAATTTCACGTTATTTATTTCTAGTTGATTTAGGAAAAAATAATTCAAGTAGAGATAAAAAATCCCCCCCACAGTGCTTATTCATAGATTATTTCCAAAAACATTTCAAATTTGGTAATATTATCATTAATTTAAATATTTATAATATAAAATTATCTGTTTCATATATTAAATCATTTATTTATCATTTTTTAATGTATTCAAATAGTTTAGGGCACTAAGTATCCCAAAAAAAATTGGTTGGATGTTCATTCAAAATCTGGTGGGAGTTATGTTAATGAGCAAACCAAATAAGTTGGGATATGAATTCAATTTTTATTTTAATAATTTGTTGTTAGTTATCAATATGTTAATATGTATTACTTAAAATATGTATGATATTTGGTTTATAGTTTAAAATAAAATAA
The DNA here is from genome assembly GCA_963277665.1 of Viscum album. NCBI lineage: Eukaryota > Viridiplantae > Streptophyta > Magnoliopsida > Santalales > Viscaceae > Viscum > Viscum album. The sequence continues at coordinate 1,137,700,476 of OY728159.1, read as the reverse complement.
CAATGGGATACTAATCCTTTACACTCCTTCTCTATCTCCTAGGATGATCTTGTTGTTCAAGACCTTAGAAAGGAGCATCCTGCAAGCATTTGAGAGATGGGTTTGGGACCATTACAATTAGAGGAATTTGGTTGGACAACAGAGATTACAACAACATTTACCACATGTTTTATTTACTACCTATCTCAAGCTTCACAGAGGGAGTTTTTTGTAATGCAACAAAAAATTCTGAAACGGGGACACATATAAAGATACAAGATTCAAAGTTCATTTCATTGTAGAAAGAGTTGATTGAATTATACCAGAAGACAAATAGATTTTTCCCATGTGACATTTCCTTGATGGATGGTAGTGGGAAATTAAACTAGTCTAATTTAAATTCATTTAGTACATAATCTTTTACAGGGTTTAAGTTTAAATTTAAATATGAAACACTGTTTAATTTTTAAAATAATTGTCGTACATGTGCTAGTAGTTGGGAGTGGAGACAAAAATGAAGATTGTATCGATCAAAGTTCATTGGGTAATGAATTGTGTGAAATTGGGATTCAAAGAAGGAGTGTAACTTAAAATATGATATGATAACACTAATATAGTGATTCTGAAACCATTTTGTGATTTCTTGTAGGGATATTTTTATTTACCTTACATTACATGAAAATCAATATCCTTGGTTCATTTTTTATGATTTATCCTTAAGTTTACCTTATTATTTTTCCTGGAATTTTCTATGGATTATGAGTTGTGACACTCACATGTGCTTTGTCTGTGTAGATGATATATGGTTTAGAGGTGAACTTTGTAGGAGGTTGATCTTTTAATTATCATAGTGTGAATCTATCTTCCTTTTTTCTAGAGCATGTTTTATCATATGATGTTGTGTTATGTATATGACTACTCCTTTTATGGTTTCCAACACAACATTGTATTTATTGGATGATGTATCATGGATATATTATATGTTGAATAGTTTTTTATACACATATAATACTAACATTTATAGTTATACTAGTTTATTAGATATAAATACCAATTGAATTTTCATATAGGAAAAAGCCTTTCATAAATGTTATGTGATATTATTTCTAGTCAAAAGCTCTAGATTAATATTGGATATCTTGTTGTGGAATAGTCAACTTAGTAAATGTCTATATGTGGCTGCTATCGTTTGGGTCATATTAAAGTGGTATCATAGCGTTTGTATCACAGGGTTGGTGTTTGTAGTTAATAGACTTATAAGGATCAATTTAGAAACATAAGGAAATTATTTTATGATGTTTTTAGGTTTTCTGTAGGGCCATGACTGAGACCACATATAGGCAGAGTATGGCACATGATTTTAATAGAATAGTCTTCGAAGATTGTTAGGTGACCTGATTCCAGATGCAACAAAAATTTTGTTTGATTCTACTATCAAAGAATTTATCTAGTTCAAACTCCAATAGAGTAAGTCATTATTCTTATATTGATCTCCCTTTACAACCCATAACTACATTTAAAATATTCATTTTTATCAAATACATGATGTTTCATCTAGTGCGGTTTGATGTATGATCCATTTTCTTACTTAACATATCTAAAATCATTTATACTCTAGTGAGAGTTTTTACTTCTTCCCCATTTATTCAAAATATTATGTTTCTAATGGAACATATTTCTTAACCATATCAACAAGTGAGTTTTACTAATGATAGCCATATTTAATTCACTCTTTAAATTTATTTGAGTTTATAATTGGATAAAAAATATTCCTTTTATAGGATTTATTCAATGTAGATATGAGACTAGTGGGGACATACATTGTATGGATTTCCTTCCCCATTGAATGAATTTAAATATAATATTATGTTAAGTAATCTATTTTTGTGATTATGAAGTGATTTAATAAAAAATTTTAGAGGGTGACTGATGATTTTCACTTTCATAGGAGGATATATCATGCATCAACCTGAATTCTATAGATGAAGTTTAGAAGTTTTTATGTATGTTGATTGATTCCCTTAATGTGTTCTTGAGAAAAGTGCACTGAACCTATTTCATACATCAGTAGTGGTGGACAGATTATTTCATGATTTGTTGATTATTTCATTGAAGGAATGATGATACTAGGAATGTACAGAAGTATATACATTATAGTGTTTGAGGATATTTCAATGCATGATATTAGATTTATATAGAAGTGGTTAGGAGTATTATGCCTTTAATATTTATGTTTTCCCAATTGATTGAGGAGTATCCCCAATAAAAAACCTAAAATAATTTTAATTCCTAAAAATAGAGAGATATGTGACTCATTTGTGATCTATATATGGTGTCCCCACTATCTTCTTTGCACTAGAGAGATCTTAAGTGGTGATGTCGATGGAATAGTATTATATGAATATATATTCTTAAGATGATATGAAAGGTTATATTCCCCTATGTGTTGGAACATTTCATTCACTTACCAATGAGAATAGAGTTCTCTTATTTTGATGTTAACATTGAATATTGTTGTTGTAATTTTTATTTTTTGTATATTTTCATATCTAACAATTTTTTTGGGATGTTCTAGGGCTGTAGATTCTGCAGCTGTATTTTTTTGAAAAGAAATATATCGAGGAGGTTTAAACTAGGTTTATATATACCAAATTTTTGTTTAGTGGTTTTTTTAAAAAGATATATATAAGGCCAAATTTTTTTTATTAGTGGTTTTACCTCCCCAACAATGGTGGGTGGATTTCGGTGGTTTAAACCACCCCTATTTCATTGACATTTTCTAAGAGGGAAAACCACCATAAAAACTAAAAAAACTACCATTGAACAAAAATTCTATGAGGGTTCCTTGAAAATACCATTAAATGGAAATAACCAATGTGATTTGGATTCCAATTCCAACATTAGCAGATGTTTTAGAAATGTTAATAGAACAACAAGGCTATGGTTTATACCACCACAAATAAACTTCTGCAATCTATCGATTTTGTTATTGTGCCTCTCCATTCCTTATTAATACCACCCCTAAAAACCCATTCTCCTAAAAATTGTAATACTTGAATGATTCAAAATTTCAACCCAATTCTATCTAAATTATTGACCTCACATCCTATTTCTTTTCGTCTCAATAAAATACCAATTCAATGTGCCTTACGTAGTATTCTAAAGAGATGACATTTAATAGGTAATATTATTTATTTTCCTCCTTTAAATCCATTTCTTCTTCTAATTTATCCCCAAATACCTCATTAAAAATGACATAATGAATCCAATTTCATAAATATATTGGAATAATATTGTGTTAATTCGATATTCATATTCTACCCTCCCTTATTTTTTTCTTAAACAGAAGTGTTGTTTATAGTACAGTTGATTCACCGCCTCCAGAAAAAAGAACTTTGTTTTCACTACCGCATTCAAGTATGATTATAAATATATTATTATGGTTAAATATGATTATGAATAGTTTTATATAACTTATTTCGAGTTTTTTAGACTTTTAATTAACTAAAACTAATCTAGTTTGTGATGGTTGGTAAAAAAACATTATAAAGAAACCATATTACCTTAACATTTTTTAAAAAATAATCCCTATTTAATAATACATATGGATATTTGGGACCATTAATATTTATATAATTACATTAATACCATTTAATTTCACATCTAGAGTAGAATTCCCACATGAAAAGTACATCAATTATTATCTAAAAGTGATCCAACCTTGAATCCTTGAAACATCGCTCTTGGAACAATGAAATTAGTATTTACATCTTAGTGAAATGGTTATAAATTAGAAAAATAAAATTATATATCGATAGAAATGGTTCTGAATTATGTAATTTATGAATTTTATTTGATTATTCAGTATATAATGCTCAAGTGTAGAATTATTCTAGAGATTATTGTAAGGCATATCCCCAAACCACTATTTTTCATTGGGTCATGAACTTTATCTATCTAAATCAATTTATCTTTATTTTTTATGTATTTTAATGCTTCAAAATAAATCATATACGTCTCTTATATATATACCATGTTTATTATCCCTTCTTTTTATGGGGTGATACATGCCTTAAGTTGATTTCTCAATTACCTTTTTTGAAATATAACCAAATTAAGGAGAACTATTCAATCCATTGATCCTTTTATATACAACTAATTTAATGTATTTATTCCTAAATGAACACCATATTTTGAGACCTATACTTATTTAATAAGATATTAATTTCTATAATATTAAATTTCTTTTTCTCTTTTTAATTTTTATGTAGTCTCCTTGGATTATGATATGAGGAACAATTATGTAACCCAATTGTTTCCATTAGTAATTATAATGTTTATGCCTTATGATTGTCTTACTTTTATAGAACATGTCAGAATGTGCATGTTATAGTGAGTGAACCTGGAGAGTTATCCAATTCATTTGGTAATTTTTTGTCTCATGAGACATAATTTATGAGATCTTGGAGTAAAATTAATTCATGAGGGGACTCTATCCACCATGTGATTTTGTCATGGTAGTTAGACTTGAAATATGCTCATGTCATCTTTGATGTTGCTTCCACATTTCAATGTTTCCATGATATTATGATAATATGTTATTAATGTTACAATACCATATTATTATCAAGGAAAAATATCTTTTATAGTAGAATGTTTTGCTATATGACTTAATTTTTATTCTTTTTTATTATATTTATTCCATTTCTGGGATTTTTTGATCTCCCCTTTTTTATGTATTTCCATAGGTTATCCTATGAAATTTTCCATATCATCTGTATATTGGAGATAATTATAGAGAATAATATAAAGATTCCTTATTTTAGTTTCATTGTGATTTATTTTTAACACAGTCTTCCAAATACACTATTGATCATGATCTTTTGGGTTTTATTTATTGGATATTTATGAAAAAAAACCATGTAAAAATTTGAATAAAATTATTGGGTCACCATAATATTTTATATAATTTCTTGAACAAATCTACGTAGAACCAGGGAAGCCTTACCAATATCTGTCCAATAGAGTGGAGACTTACATACCCATCCATAAAAGGCCTCAAAGGGTGACATATTTATGGATGACTGATAACTATTGTTGTAAAAGAACTTAACCATCCACAAGTGGAAATCCCAAGATCTGACAAAGTCAAGGAAATAAGAAGAAAGTATAAGATTGAAAATTTATATAGCCCAAACTATCTAACCATATTTCTTAGGGTGGTACATTGTGATCAACTTGAACTCGGATCCCATTACCTCCTGGAGGACTCTCTAAAAAAATAAGTAAACAAGGGATACTTCTAAAAAACTAAGGAATATGAAATAACATGCAATGTGATGATCTACTATAACAGAAGATTTCCCAAATAATCTACTTTAGTGGTAACATGAATGAGAATAAAGTGAGAAAATTTGGTCAATTGTTCAATCACCATATAAATTTCATTATTTCTTCAAGGTGTATGCAAAAACCCAACAACAAAGTCCGTCGATATGTCATCTCAATTCCAAGTCACATATGATGTGCTTAAAGAAATATAATAGTCTTATTATTCTTATCCTAAATCTATTAATAAGTATACCAATGAGAAACAAAATAAAAAATGTCTCATTTTATACCAGAACACCTAAAATGATGCCTCCTATCAGAAAACATTTTCATTATACTATGGTGCACCACCCGCGAGGAATAATGATAACCCCAATCATTGTATTCCTAATAAGTAATAAAACAACTAACCAAATAATCAATTAAAGGATACCCTCATAAGATAAGGACCATTCACTGATTGTGTTACTACATTATAAAGAATTCATAATGCCTTGGAACTCATCATTATGCTATTATTCCTAGAGAATCATCTCATGATGTGAGGATTTCTATTGAACTCTTTTCCAATCATCCCTGGTCCTATCTCCCCAAACTCCCAAATTCATATAAAAAAATATATCCATCAGATTCCACCCAAAAATATTATTTCATAGATGGGGATGGAATTTTACTAATCAAATCATATACTATAAAATTTCACTTACTTGGGGAATATGAATTTTCCAGGTAAAATAACTGAAGGTACTCCACCCATCATCTATTACAAATGATTATTTTTGTTGTGAGAAGATAGAACTCATGATTTTATTATTAGAGTAGATGGTAAACCTATATCCAAAAAAGGAAATGCCTCCAAATCACCAGAGCATGCTTTATTGTTGTGAGATCAAGACCATGTGTGGGAAAATGTTTCTCATGATTCAAAAGTTGAAAAGAACCATAGTCCACTACATGATCACCCTTGAAAATAACTCATCTTGAACATTAATCTAAATCATCTTATAAGACCACATATCCCTAACTATCTTCTGAAATATTTAACATAGGTTCTAAAGTAAAAAAGTTCTTGAACTCATCAATGGAAGTCTAGAATTTTTAATCCAGTAAAAACAATACCCTCTTCCAAGTAGGAGTGATCAACAAAGAATCCATGTTTGAGAAATAGTTGGAAAACCATTGTAAATACCCTATGAAGCCCAAAAATTTATGAATTTTAAAGACATTCTGTGGTTCCCCCTTGTTTATAAAAACTTTCTCCTTTTATGGATCAACTTAAATACCATGTTTAGAAACAAAAAGCCTCAAGAAATTTACCTCCACCAGAAATAAATTACATTTCAAAATATTAGTGTAAAGGTAGTGACTTCTCAATATGTGTAGAATACATTCAAGTGAAGAACATTACCCCCCTTAGTATTGGATTAAACTAAGATCTCATCAAAAAAGACCACTATAAAAGAATCAAGGTATTGATAAAAAATCCTAACAATCAATTCCATAAACATAAACAGATCATCTGTGAGACCAAAATTCATAATAAGGTACTCATAATGACCATAACTACACCTAAAAATGATTTTGGGGATATAATACTCCTTTATCCAAATCTAGTGATAACCATACTAAAGTTGAATAAATGAGAACCACTTCTCCAATTTCATCTTTTCAAACAAATCATTAATTCAAGGAAACAAATACTTATTCCTAACCATTACCTGATTGATCTTTTGATAATTAATAAAAAGGTAAAGGGTAACATCAAATTTACTAGGAATGAAAACATTTACTATTCAAGGAAACACACTGGGTTGAATGAATATTTTGACATCAAGTTATGAAACTAAGTCATTAAATCCTTTATTTCATCTAGTTACATTTAGTAAGAGGGAATGAAAATAGTTTGAGTACCTGGTACCATTTCAATAGAATACTCCACACCCCTCAATACTGGAAAACAAAAAAAGTCAGTTGAAAACACATTTTGAAACCCCTCAGTAACTGGAGGAAGATCACCACCCAATTGTTTTTCTCTATTTCAAAGGAAATTTTTCACATAATCCTATAAAACATCATAATAGGAGGTACAACTCAACTCGAACTTGGGTCCAACCCACCCTAAAAAACATGAAACACCATATCAGGGTTAGTGAATGAGACCCACTATAGAAAAAAATTGATATGATATTTTGGAAAGATCATCCTATCCATACTAAGAATGACATCTAGAGGGTTTTTATCCAGTACAAAAATTTCCCAAGAAAGCATAATTTCTGATAAATATTAACCATAATAATGGGATTATATATCATTCTCTCTCTTAATCCTAGGTGGAATAGAAATCTCCATTACCAAAGGCACTAGCTTTATTAGAAGATTTAATAGTTCATAATATGGGTATATATAAATGAATTAGATGTACCAATACCAAATAATGCATTCAATAATGATAAAAAAATGGTAATGGTACCTCTTATATTCATAAGACCCACATTACATTCCCTTAGGAACTTTTCCAATAGGTGAAGAACCTTCATTTTTCATTCCTATTTTTGGAAGACCTTTGTTCTTAATATATCTAATTGTGCCACATATCTTCCCAATTAATTAAAGCCTATACCACTACCTGAAGTAGTAAAAACATAAAAAAATATCTAAACGTGACATGAGAATCCACCAGTGATATAGATCTTTGGTGCTTCTATACAATCATTCTTTGAGTGAACAAATTTTATATATTAGAAACAATTTAGTTTTCCATTATGAGATATTCAAGAAGATTGTAAAAAATTATTCTAATGGGATCCACTTCTAAAGTTTCTATGAGGAGAATCATCTTACTTTATGTACTATTTAATGGTACCACTCAAGATTCCACCAGGATTAGGGGGAACTCCCTTCATACCTAACTTACCAGCCAAGTCATGTTCCACTGATAAATATCCATGTAGAACATCAACAAGCGAGGTGAGATTCAATAAGAAAACTTGAGATCATGTAAATACTCAAAGAACCATATTAAACCTATGAGCTTTCAAAATATTATTTGATAATACCTTAGGAAAGAAATGAACAATATCAATAAAATGATTGCTAAAATGGGTCACTACCAAATCATCTTGTTGAAGGTTGAAGAACTATATTGACTTAGCTAACATCATCAATTTTTGGATATAACTTTTCCATGGAAAGTTCCCAGATTTCTTTCCACTCAAAGACTATAATCTTACCTTCTTGAACCAATGAATCCAACCACCTTCTTGTCGGCCATTTAGGTTTGAATATGAAGCATTTCACCTTAACTGAAGCTTTCATATCTAAAACTAAAAGAGTTACTCAACCTTTTCCAACCCATCATCTAACACTTTAGAATCATTGGAACCATTGAAAGATGTTGGATTTAGATAAAAGATCTCAAAGGAACAATATATTATATTATCCGTCTAAATTATAATATATGTATCCTTAATAAGAACCTAGGAAGATACATATCCTACAACTTGGGCTGCACACACAAAAACCTATCCAAGGATTTGATAAACTATAGAATTTTCTTATCTTGGTTCATTATCATCTCCCTTCTAAGGTATGTTCCAACATTTTCTTGGGGGAATGGTAATACACAACATCAATATATAAAAAGGAACATTTCAATCCTATGATATGATATCATCAACTCTAGAAATAAGAATTCAATTGGGAAACACCAATATCAGATAAGATATTTAGGAAAATCCTATAATTATATAAACTCTCTAAAATATTTCTTCATGACAACCTGGTAACATATGGATTGTTACTATGAGATATGTCTAGGAACTCAGTCATAACCTCACCCTTATGTCCCAAAAATACCATCTCCTATCTACCATGATATCCCAAACTCCATACCAACATCAAAATAGGGGAAATCCACCTTTGATACCAAGTTTTTAGGAACTGTCTCAAATAACCCCCTGAAGTGGTACTCAAATAAATTTTCACACGGATCAAAGGGAATTCTCGATCCCCATGGGATGGAGACTAGTTACCTGGAATCAGAAAAACAATAAAGAATAATTTCTCCATAAGTATAACTCAACAATACAAAAGAAAGATATAAAAAAATAAATAGTTAGTATTCAAAACAATACTTAAGAGAAAGGTAACACAAGTAGATAGATACAAGGCCAAAAAATTGAACATAAAGAAAAGTCATAATGTTGAACTATTAAAAAATATAAATCAACATTGCCATGTTACAAGTGGATCACATACTCCATGGGTCGTCACCAACTACTAAGGTCCAAAAAATTAAGAACATCCACCACCTACAAGTGGTGCAATTCCTTTTCATTGACTTGTCTTAAAAAAGTCCACAAAATATTTATAGAAAAGATAGAGTTTGAGAAAAAAATCATTATAGGATCTCACCAAGAATTCCATGAGCAATCCATATCAATTAAACCAGGTATTCTCAACATCAAATAAAATATGTCTTGAAAATCATTTCATTGTATATATTATTATAGATTTTAAAAAAAATAAATTGATAATATAAAATATGTACAATGTGAATTTCCTTAAAATCAGGAGGAGATAAGAATAATTATAATATTAGGCATAAATTATTATTTTTATAAAATTAGACATGAGTATATCATTTTATACACACTGGCATGTAAAAATAATTTCCAAACATTTTCAATCATATCACCATAGCAATAACGCCCAGGGATATTACAGGTCACATGGTTCGACATAGTCTCTATGAAATATTGATCAAGGTGTGAACACACTTACCTAATCCCAAGAATATGGGTAATAAAAGAGACCACAAAAAATTTAACTCCCTAACCTCACGATAGATTGTTTCAATGCCACCATCAAGTAATTTCTCGATATCATTTTACCAGGTATGCATATCGTTTCTCCTAACTAACTAGACTCTCATGTGATGCAATGTAATCAATAAATCTTGGGGATATCATTAAATATAATTAATCTCAAATAATTCAAAAAATCAATTTATTCAGCCCCATGTTCAAGTTTTAAAACATTCCACATCTTTTCAAAAACAAACACCAAATATTTTTTATCAAAAAACCATTCCATTTAAATCAATATATTTCATTTCAAATCATAAAATATTTCTTTCCATTCCCTTACAAAAGTCATCATTTAATTATTTATTCAAATTATTTATATAATTACCAAATAATTATTTCTAGAAATCAATAATTTAATTCAAAATCCATTTTCGAAGGATGTTATTCAGACACAAACACAATTCCATTTAAAATCATTTATCAAAGACTCCAATCAATATTTCGAAATAAATTAGTAATCTATTTCAATTAATGTTAGAAACAATGGTTTCAAATGGTATGACTTTCCCTATAAAACCACATAACATAATTTAAAATATTCTTAACACCCAAAATAGATCTATCAAAGGATATTTGATGGATCGAATGATCATGAGGGGAAACTATAATCATAATTCTTGAATACGATTCTCCAATTCATCATCTCTAGAACAAAAGGAGAGAGATAAAATAAAGACCACAAAAATTTACCAAATAATTTACAAAAAACAATGAAGATATGAAAAATGAATCTAAAAAACTACAATTGATCTATATGAAACAAAATTAAATCTTATAAAAAACCATATCTCTAGCTTCAATGGCCCTGATCTATGATTTCATTCAATAAAACAAAGGAATATCTTGAAGGTCAACAAATAACGAAGAGAAATAGGATCATACCTTTGAAAAAATAGATCTAATGATCAAAGATACATTGAAATATTACACCAAAAGGTAAGGAATCTCAAATATCTCTAAACAAAATCTCATTGTTTGATATACTATTCAAATATGAGTTGTATGAGGAAATTTATGTGAGTATCCACTCTGAGGTTTAAAAATTGTAATAATTATTTCATGTATCATAGTTTGGATAACCCTATGCTAACCGTGATCTTCCTTTGGGGATATTATAAGAGCTACATGGTCTAGCCACAGGGTTTTAAAAATCATGTGACGACATGTATAACTATACTGTCCCTTTCTGTAAAGTTTGAGGGGGTAGGATTCATGACTATAACTGACAGTATTCCAAGCCGTGTATGCTCCTCAGGAACTCCAACAAAGGTTGCATGATTTTATAAGACCCGCATGGTATACTATAATAGTGTGATAATCATTTATTGGTGCAAAAAAATCCAAAAACAATCAATATTCACCAACAATACGTCATCCTTCATTTTTATTAAATAAACTTTCATTACATAATACAAATAGAAGATCCTTTAATGTTTAACGTATTAGAAACAAGGAACATAATACATGAAAACTGAACAAATTATTATAACCCACTAAAAAGATTCTTCATAGGTTCATTATAAGTAAAATTACTTCATCGCATAACCTAGGGATATACATAAGAGGAAAGAATGAGCATAAGGCCAAGTAGGGGAAAATAAGATAGACAATTTACATGTGTTCTTGAGAAATATCAATAATAACTTGACAAATATAATAAACGCATGAGAAAAGGAAAAAAGAGAAATATCATAGTACAAATAACAAGAAATATGACAAGTATATGTGGATACAAAATTTAATTGATTCATTCATAAGCATATCGCCAAGATTTATCACCGAGGTTTCATTACAATTACCAAGGTTATTCACCAAAGTATTGTTAAACACATCATCTCTATAGATTAAATTCATTACCCAATACATTGGATCACTATTAGGTTTCACCCTTAATATGTATTAATTAATGTGATCCACATATGTTATAATACGTTTTTTGAAAAATAACCCATTGAGAATAAAAGAAATATATTTTATATCAAAATCATGACATTTTAAAAAGAAATGCTTAAATTTAAGGTATTTATGTCATTATTAAACCATAAAAAGGGAGGATGGTTTCATATATGTAAATCCTAGAATGAAATAGACAATTTTGTCATCTATATGAATACCATTAGATAAGAATGATGTTGGGTATCGTAATGCCCCAACCCTAGAAGCTCGGAGCCGGTGCATTATTTTAATACATTGGCATTATTACAAGGAATCAATTCCCAAAGGACCGATCAATTTAGTAGTCTTGGAAAATAGATTACAAACATGAACATTACATTACACATTCAAACATAAAACACAATATAAATAATATGTTGAGAATTCCATTATTCTCCTATCTTAACCCAATATATCAAACATAATAAACCGTTTAAAATCATGGGAAAACAAAATATACGCAAGGGGTGAGCTCAGATGCTCAGTAAGGGCATATAATTTAGCAGAAGATATAAAATTTTAAGGAATTATGTGTATTGAAGATGATAGTCTTTTAAACATAAACATGAACAAAATATGGTGAAAATAAATCAAAAATTATAATATAAACATGCACATGGATATTTTACTAGTCAAATAATCACATGTAATAATTAATTTCATAATGAGGGAATGCCTAACTCCAGACATCATTACCACATAGCCAATGCCTCGTTTGAAGAATGCAAATAATTTTTTTGTCATGGATCTATGCCAGGACACTATTTCTTCTCATGAGACCTACCGATACATTGAGGGTATATAGAGGGCCTCACTCATCACTTTCTAAGTCCACTACATTCCTCATATGGAAATGATGAAATATAACATAAACATTCGTATTAAAACTAGCATACAAAATGTCAATACTTTAACCATAAACCATGAATGGTATAAAAATATAAATCCACAATAAAAAATATCATAACTCATTCATTACAATATGGAATATTATATTAGAATAAATCAACCCCAATCAAGAATAATATCTAGTAAAGGATGATAACATAGTTCAAAATGATCAGAAAAACTATTTGAGAGAAATATACCGTTTTTGAAATAATTTAAAAGTCATGAATTTATAAATGAAGTAATTTATAGGATATTTTTGAGTCAAAGTGTCACATACCACTTTTAAACTTTTTAAAAGAATTAGCATTTGAAAACAATCATTTCCATATAAATAAATCCTTAAAATCATTTTAAAACATGGACATTAATTAAAAAGATTTAGAAAAATAAAGCCTCAAAACATTTAAAATGATAATATTGAAAAAGATTCCCTTTCACAAAACCTTAAAATATTCATTTTAAAAACATTTTTAGGAAACATGGACTTGGATGATAAAAATGCCCCAGTAAATATTTACACATAAACAATCTCAGATAATAATGAGATTGAGGAATTTACCCTAACCTTATACTTTACTTTAGTTGAGGGTACGTTTAAACTCATATATAATTACCTTAGTATGTTATTAAATTATACCAGAACTATATTAATAATTATTATATCATATATGATTAATTTATGACTTTATACTTCCCATTATTTATAATTTCAATGTTAAAGTAACATTTCAGGTAATAATTGCTTTCTTTACCATATGTGTTCTAAATTTTTATTCTTGATCTTATCACTTAGTTCATTATTTACATACTTTCAGAAAATAAAAAATGATTTATATATCATATATATTCATAATATAAATTTATACAATAGAGATATATATATGAAATGGAAACCCCATTCATGGAGATGGTAGTCCGTAGGTACGCATAGACGTTGTTTCCGTTTTCTTATCGTGTTGAATGGAAGTTAGTGATTGAGATATATATATATATATATATATATGTATATATATATATTAAGTATAATTATGATTCCATAGGTTACATACTTATTAATAATAAATATTTTTATAATCATCGTTTAATGGTGAATGTGGAAATGTATCTCATCATGTCGTGGAGACGGTAAGTTGTACATACACAAGAGAAATGATATCATTTACTTAATGATGAAATGGTATGGAATTGGATGGTATATTGTTTATACAGAAACATTAAAATGTTATATTTATTATTTAAATAAATTACACTCATTATTATACCCATCCAAACAATGAAGTGTTGAATAACAAACTACACCATGACGCGGAGACGGTAATCCGTACGTACACACGTATGGTGAATTTGAAATTCATAGAAAGGATAGAATAATTAATAAGTTTGGAACATATTTATAACAATATAAAGTATTTAGAAATTGATTAATTTATTATTTGGGTATTTAATCAACAAAGAAAGAGGAAGTGGAAGAAGAAAAGAACTTTGAAAGAGGTGATGAAATAATTACCTCTTATTTGGGTGCTTCCTTTTGATTTGATCAAAAGGGATCTTTAGGTTGAACTTATGATCAATGTAAGGCCTATAAGTTGAATTTAGGGTAGTTGGGGGGATATTTGAGTAGGGTAGGGCTGAGAAAAATGGATTTGGAGGTTTGAATTTGACAGAAGGGGAAGTGCCCTTTTATAAGAGTGATGAGGGGAACTTTAGGAAAAGCTAGAACTTTTATTTTATTATAAAATAATTTTCGGTTTCTAATAGATAGAAATGGATTTAATTTGACTATAAGGTTGTTATGGGTCAAAACCTGCCTAACCAATAGGTTATAGACAAGTTTAGGTCACCATATAAACCATATCTTTTCGATTTAACTCTTGGTTAAATAGTTTAACATTTTCCATGTCTCCTAGAATTTTTATATTATATGGTTAATAAACTTACTATAAAATTTCTAGAGAAATGAAAGTGGTTAATTAATGAAATATATATTATTATATAAGTATTTTTTCTGAACCTTATATTTTTAGTATTATTATATCATTTAATAATATATTATTTGTTTTAAAAACTCATTTATGTCTATTTTGACACTATTTAGTATTTGGTTTTTGTGAAAGTAATAAAAAATTTATAACTTAGAATAAAATTTATTTAATCAACCAAAAAATGTTATATTAACCTATAAAATTATTGTAATGCATCAAAAGTCTCAATTTACATTTATTTTAAGGTATATAATATCAATTATCACAATATTTCATTAATAAGATAATTACTTTATCATCATCGTGTCATAAATAAATTTATGTATTTAATTATTATAAATTATAAATAAAATACCATGTTGTAGAAAATATTTTTATCTTTATAATTAATATTTAATGTCAAAATTATCTTATTTATAAGCTTATATTAAAAATGTTTTATTAATTAAACTTTGAATTTAACACTTTTAACTCTTCTTTAAATAAAATAATAATAAATGTCCAAATATTATCCAAGTGGAACAAAAGGATCATATTTTATTTCTAAGTTTGTTTTTGGTCGAAATAAATTTATTAAATAGAATTATGACATGTTTTAGGGTAATTATAATATCATTTTTACCTTCATTTACCCTATTTACTTTTAACCGTGGCAAATAAAAGTCAAAAGTTACTATTTACAAAAAATTATTTCTATCTTATTGAACAATATTTTATTTAATTATTTCAACTGTTTCTCTTATATTATTGAAATTCAATACACAGAAGTGGTACAATTATGTTTTACGCAAATTTTCCAGTATGTCGAGAAGGTGGGTAAAAGACGTTAAAAAGTTCAATAAAATCCTATACATCTAATTTTATTATAAAATGACTCCAATGAATTACATTTAACATATATTGGTATTATATATCTATTTTTATTTAAAATAAATTTAAATAAAATAAATAATTATCTAAATAAAAATTCAATTTTAATCAATAACGTAGTGTTTTTCACTATTCATCAAAAATTGTAAGATTTTAGAAAAATACAAAATTTTTATCCTAAGATAATTTTGATATTCTGAATTCAAAAATGAAATATATTTTTACCAAATTAAAAACATAGAAGTTTCATTAATTAATTTAAATTTAATTCTCTTTGTCAAAACCAAAATCGAGTTTTAAAAAAAATAAAATTATCAAACCATTAACAGGCGTTTATGTCAAATTTAAATGTAAAATTATTAATAATGACCTTAATTGTATTAAATGATAAAAATATAATCTGATTATAAATTCAAACCATTAAAATGCATAATCTAACACTATAAATTATTTCGATTTAAAAAGTTGTTTTCAATTAAAATTTAGTATTTTTCACTATTCATCAAAATATGAAAGTTATCCGAAAAGTTACACAAATTTATCCAAAATAAATTTTTATATCATTATTCTAATACAAAATTAAATTTAATTAAATTGAATATATACAAGTGTCAAATATTGGTTATAAAAACGGTTCTCCATTAAAAGGTGGTAAATTTTCATTTTTTAAAAAATACATCTTTTATCTGGAAAAATGAATTTGTTCTTATATTATGTCTAAGAAACACATAATATTGCTTCTAAAATTAAAGAGAGTATATAAAATTCTAAATCTAGTTAATACTATTCATAATCTCTTTTAGAACGACTAGTTTGGTAAGTCATGGTGTTCTCGAACTCGATGTTGTGTGTAGCGCAAGTTATTGAATTAATTTGAAGAGATAACGTACTCTAAAATATGGGGGGGGGGGTTACATTCTCCCCTCCTTCAATAAACCATGTCCTTGAAATTTGAAATTTTTCTTTGAAAAGAAAAGTTTAAAAATAGAAAAATACCTTTGTGGAAAACCCCCATCAGAAAATTGTGTTAATATAATTTAGTCTTAATAAGTGGGAAAGGGAAATGAAAAATTACCCACAAAATTATGATCTCGATTAGGAGAACATTGGTGAAAATTAGAGACACATAATTGGTGGAAAATAATAAATATTTATAGGGAGTGATTGAGGTCATAAATCACAAACAATTGTAAAATTGAGGGCCTCAAAGCCATAAATCTATGATGATTTAAAATATCATTCATTCAAAAAAACATAAGGTATTAGGATAACACATTTTTTGGTATTAAGATCCCTTTCCTAAAGATTAAGAATTAATTTATTCATATAATAAGAGGAAAAAATATACTTGACAAGTAGAGTTTCATCATTCAACTAATTCCAATCACAAACTCATCTTTCACTCCAAATGATAATAGAATTAAAAAATATTATACTTATCGTAATCATATAGGGTTCCAAAAATAATGAATTTATAATTCATTTGTTATACTATTAAAAAAAAATACATTATACTAAACATGACATCATGAAGTCCAGTGGTAGGTGATGCA
Organism: Viscum album; assembly: GCA_963277665.1. Lineage (NCBI taxonomy): Eukaryota > Viridiplantae > Streptophyta > Magnoliopsida > Santalales > Viscaceae > Viscum > Viscum album. Next base: position 1,137,683,067 of record OY728159.1, on the reverse strand, counting down.
CCCTTGCCACCCTTTGGTTGCAGGTTCTAGTCTCACGACCTTTCCGGACGTGACGGGTTGTCACCCGAAATTCGGGTTGTCCTTTTTATGACAATCCAAATATACACTTTAGAAATGTTTTAAACTTAACTATATAATCAAATGTCAAACTTAATCCATTCCAACCTTTAGACTTATCCAAAATACTTCTGTCGAAACTCTCAGTCCAAAATTTATTAGGAAGGTAAACACAATGAAGATATTTTTTCCACGTAATAACATGTGAATAACTTGATCATGTACTATTTTAAAACACGGTAACACCCTGAATTACTATAAAACCTTATTTATTACATTCATTCTCCCTTATTACTTATAGAAAAATGGATATACTCCTTACATCCAATTTTTTTTAAAACTCCAACAATAATGGAATAAATATACAATTAATTAGTTTCCAAGTAGTCAAGAATATCGAATATAACTTATCCAAATCAATGATATCTTATTCCAAAATCGCTACCTCAGTATAAGAACCATATTAAGGTTCATCTTCCCTTCAACTATGTATTTTTCAAAACATTTAACTTTCTTTTGAGTCACTTTTATTAGAACTATATAATCTCAAATCCTCAATGAAATATCACTACACTACAATCCTTATTTATTTCCATAATTCATATGACTAGTACATCATTGATACAACACTCAAATGAAATAATTATTTAACAATAGCATAAGAACACTAGTCATTCCTCTTCTTCTGATGTAGTATCATAACATTATTATTATCAAATAATATCATTTGGGGTATACTATAATGATTTGAACATTGATTCGCGTAGTGTCCCAACTCCTTGCAGACGAAGCATTGTAATTTTGAAACCTTTTTCTTACAATTGAAATCACGTACATGGTGTCATTTTTCTCCAAACAAACTCCCATTACCTTCAAGCATTTACCATGGTGATTCATTCTACAGTTATTACATACAATAAAATCCTTCTTTCCATTTTTTCCTTTTATCCATCTTTCTCTCTACCATCCTTTTCTTCCCTTCCTTCCTTTCAAATCCATAGGACTCAAACAATTATTTACTTATCCTATTAACACATGATACTATTTAATCCTATTATGAGATTATGTGGGAGACTATTTCCCTTCAAAATGTTGTCTTAATACCATAAAAGATATGATCCTTCTTACTCTTTGGATCATATGTATTACGAGAGTTCTCATTCCTTCTACTGGGAGCCATTTCTAAATAACGGCATACACTAGGTTAGTTTATGAATTGAAATCCATAATTCCAAACATCGAAAATACCTAACATAAATTGAAAATATTATGCATATATTCTGTAATCATATAAAAAATGTTTTCTTTGAGAATGAATTTACTCCTAAATCTTTCATAATGCCTTGTTATGAAAATGTGTATTATCCTAAGAATATCCCCAAGGAGTGATGTAACCAAGAGTGCAACAAGGCCTGTTGTTGTGTACCAGGATAACCTAGGTCAAGACCAAAAACTTCTTGTCAGATTTTTCACTCCTAGGTACATCTGTTCCATAGCCTCCTCTATCTACTCGTATCGAGACAGAGATTTATTTCTTGGAAAATACTCAAAATATCTACATTACCAAAATTCAAGGAAGTTATTCTATACTAATCCTCAAATTATATCTTAGGTAATGATCTCTAATCAAAGTTTTTCTAAATCTAGTTTTTAATGTTTGTACTAAACTTCCTCTAATTCTAATTGTAATTCCCCAACCACAAAATCCCAGAGATGGTGTATTATTTTAATAGATTGGCATGATTACAAGGAATCAAGTCCTGAAGGAGTGATCAATTTAGTAGTCTTGGAAAATAGATTACACACATGAACGTTAGATTACACATTAAAACATAAAACACTACATAAATAATTTATTGAGAATGCCTTTATTTCTCTAGCTTAACCCAACTTATCAAGCAAAATACACTTTGTTGAATCATGGGAAAACAAAATATAAGAAATGGGTGAGATTATATGCTTAGTAAGGGTAAATAATTTAGCGGAATCTACAAAATTTTAAGGCAAGATATGAAATAAAAAAACATCCTTTTAAACATAAACATGAAAATAATATGAAGAAAATAAATCAAGAATTACCATATAAACATGCACATGGATATTCTACTAGTTGAATAATCACATGTAATAATTAATTTCATAATGAGGTAATGCCTGATACCGGACATCATTACCACATACCCAAGGCCTCGTGCCAAAATTACAAATAAAGTTTTTATCATGGCCTTGTGCATAGACACTAGTTTGTCTCATGAGACTTACCGATACATCAAGGGGCTATAGCAGGCCCTACCAGTTACTTAATTAGTCTAATAAATTCCTCATATAAAATTACTTAAACATAACATAAACATTCGTATTAAAACTAGAATATGAAATATCATTACTTTAACCACAAACCATCAATGTTATAAAAGTACAACATCCATAGTCAAACATATCATAACTTATTGAATATAATATAGAAGATTGTATTATAATAAATCAACCTCAATCAAGAAAAATATCTAGTAAAGGATGTTGACATAGTTGAAAATGATCAGTAAAACTCTTTCAGGGAAATATACCTTTTTGTGAAATAATTTAAAAGTCACGCATTTATAAAAGAAGTAATTTGAAAGAGATATTTTAGTCAAAGTTTCCCATACCAATTTGAAACATTTCAAAGTTATTAATATTTTAAAAAAATCATGTCCATATAAATAAATCCTTAAAATCATTTTAAAACATGGACATTAATAAAAAATAGTTAGAAAAATAAATCACCAAAACATTTAAAATGATGATCTTGATAAAGAGTCCCCTCCAAAAAACCTTAAAATATTTATTTTAAAAACATTTTTAGGAATCATGGACATGGATGATAAAAATTTCCTTTTAAATACTTACAAATAAACAATCTCGAATAATAATTTTATTGAGGAATTATCCCTTACCTTATACATTCCGTTAGTCGAGGGTATGTTTAACCTCTAGTATAATGACCAAAGTATGTTATTAAGTTATACAAGAACTATATTAATATTTATTATCTCATAAATGATTCATTTATGACTTTATACTGCACATTAATAATAATTTCCATGTTAAAGTAGCATTTTTGGTAATAATCGCTTTCTTTATCATATGTGTTTTAACTTTTTATTCTTGATCATATCACTTTGATCATTATATAAATACTTCTAGAATATAAAACATGATTTATATATAATATATATTCATAATATAAATTTGTAATATATATATATATATATGAAATGGAAACATCATTCATGGAGACGGTAGTCCGTACATAGGCATGGTTGTTCTTTCTGTTTTCTTATCCTGTTGAATGGAAGTAAGTGATTGAGGTATATGTGTGTGTGTATATATATATATATTTAGTAGCATATGTCATCTAGAGTTCTGTGGGATCTAGCTTTGACTGGGTCACATATGTAGTCTGCGTCGATGAGGGTGTTGCCGAAGTGTTTGTCCTCTGACTCCATGTCTTATGATCCTCACATGGTGAATTTGAAGGATGTCTCAATGGTATATAATGATATTGAAAAGGACCTGAGTGGTCGAGCGGACTGTTCTATATCTGTGCCATCATTTTCTTCTTTCTTTGACTCCAGCTCAAATAGAATTATTCTAAAGGGGTCATCGGACCATGTTGATGTCAGTCCTGATATATTTAATGAGAGGATTTCAATTGGGAAGAATTCACTAATTGCACCCCTTGTTCTAGAGAAGGGTGAGACATCCTGGAAGTTTTATGATCTAGTCAGGAGGGTATGGTTTTTGTGGGGATCTTCTGATTGGCAATGTGTTTCTCTTGGTTGTGGATTTTTCCATTGCATTTTCCCATCAAATGCTTTCAAAATACATGCATAGAGCATTGGTTCTCTATCTTTGAAACCCGGATGGCTTCATATTCATGAATGGCCACTTGATTTCAATGCTTCTCGTGCACGGAATGCTATTTCTCAGGTTTGGGTCCGTTTTCATGGGCTTAATTTGGTCCTCTGGCATCCAATGATTCTTTGTGATATTGGTATGAAAATTGGGTATCCTATTCACTGTGACAATGAAACTGAAGTTGTTTGGTTTGGAAATTTTTTCAGAATGCTGGTGGAGGTTGATTTGAGCTCCACCTTGTTTGATAAGGTAACTCTTTCCACTCTTACTGATAACATCCATATTGATGTTGAGTATGAAAGGAAACCTAATCTTTGTAACAAATGCGTGGTTATTGGGCACATGTTGGATCTATGTCGGAGGAAGATCTCTTGTGAGAGATGTGGGATGAAGGGGCATTCAGTTTCTCTCAATAGAAGGAAACTTACGAGGAAGAATGTGGATTTGAAAAAGTCTCCTGATCATGGTATGCATTATCTCAAGAAATCATCTTCTATTCAAGATAAGATGTTGGCTTCTGATAAATCTGTTTCTCAGGTGCATAATTTGAAAGGCAGAGGGTTTATAGTTGATAAGTCTCCAATGAGTGGCCCCTCTAATGATCGAGCTGATCTTTCCACGGAGATTGCATCTAAGGATGGTTTTGCTGTTACTCCCACTGGGTTAGTTGAGACTAGACCTTCTCATAGACTTTTTGTTTCTGGATACCATGTTTGCACTGACCTCCCAAATATAAGTATGAATGATAGTCTAGGTGCATTCTTGATACGTGATGAGACTTTTGAGTTGGCTCCTGAATCCGGGCCTCAAAATGTTAACTGTCATCAGAAAATTCAGAATCTTTTGACTTACTCAAAGATTTCTGGGAAGTGGGGTGAAATCCCTGAGGCGGAAGAGACAGTAGCGAACAGAGGGCCTATTACTTTCAAAGATGCTCTCCTTCATAGAAGGGGGATGATTAATGATTGTTCCTCTATTCCTGCTTCCTCGAAGAGACGACCAAGGAAGGACTATTCTAACAAACCTCGCACTGTGTATACACGATCTTCTAATCCATTTGGCAAGTTTAATTCCAATATTTTTAAGATAATCAATCTGGGTAGGTCCCACTCTAAATGGGAAACTGCTGATGACTCGGATTATGGGAATGACATGTCATATTATGATCTGTAATGTTGTGTGTGATGGATCAGGGAAAGTCCCTATGTTTGACCCTCTTCGTCACCTCTGTACCATTTTATTTTATTTAATAAATAGTCAGATGATTAGCTTATGGCTGGAATTTATGGGTATATATATTCAGTAGCATTATTATGCCATATGTTACAAAATTATTAATGATATATATTTTTAAAATCATCATTTAATGGTGAATGTGGAAATGAATCTAATCACGTCGTGGAGAAGGTAAGCCGTACGTACTCACGAGAAATGATATCATTTCCTTAATTAAAAAATGGTAATGAATTAGATGGTATATTAATTATAAAGAAACATTAACATGTTATATTTATTATTTACATAAATTATACTCATTATTAAACCCATCCAAATAATGAAGTGTTGAATAATAAACTACACCACGACGTGGAGACGGTGAGCCGTACGTACACACATATGGTGACTTTGTCATTCATAGGATTGATATAATATTGAATATGGTTATACCATATTTATTAAAAAAATCACAGTATTTAGAAGGTAATGGAGTTATTTTTTTGGTATTTAATCAAAAAATAAAGAGGAAGTGGAAGAAGAAAATAACTTTGAAATAGGTGATGAAATAATCACCTCTTCTTTGGGTGAATACTTTTGATTTGATCAAAAGGGATCCATAGGTTGGATTTCTGATCAAAGTAAGGACTCTAGGGTCAAGTTATGGTAGTTTTGAGGATATTTGAGTAGGGTTTAGTTGAGACAAATGGCTTTGGAGGTGTGAATTTGAGAGAAGGGGAAGTGCCCTTTTATAATAGAGGTGAGGGGTACTATAGGAAAAGATTGAAATATTGTTTTATTATAAACTCATTTTCGGTTTTTGATGGCTCCAAATGGATTTAATTCAGGGATAAGGTGGTTATGGGTTGAAAACGTTTCAACCAATAGGTTTTAGAAAAGTTTAGGTCACCATATTAACCTTATCATTAATATTCAACTCTTGGTTAAATAGTTTAACATTTACCTTGTCTCCTTGTATTTTTACATTATATGGTTAATAAAAATACTATAAAATTCAAAGAGAACATAAAGTGGTTAATTAATGAAATATATATTATTATATAAGTCCTTTTGCCAAAACCTATTTATTTAGGATTATTATATCATTTAATAATATAGTATTTGTTTTCAAAAATCATTTAAATCGATTTTCACACTATTTAGTATTTGGTTTTTGTGAAAGTAATAACAACTTCATCACTTACAATAAAATTTATTTAATCAACCCTAAAATGTTATATTAAGCTATAAAATTCATGGAAAGCATCAAAAGACTCAATTTACATTTACTTTAATATTTATAATATCAATCATCTTAATCTTTCATTAATAATGTAATTACTGAATCATTATTGTGTCATAAATAAATTTAATTATTTAACATCTAAAAATTATAAATAAAATACCGTATTGTAGGAAATCTGTTTATATTTATAATGAATATTTTTAGTCCCAATTATCTTATGTATATCCTTATATTAAATATTTTTTAGTTATTAAACATTGAATTTAACACTTTTAACTCTTCATTAAATTAAAAAATAATAACGGTCATAATCTAATCCAAGTGGAAAAAATGATCATATTTTATTCCTAAGTTTGTTTATTGTAGAAATAAACTTATAAAATAGAATTAAGACATGTTTTAGGGTAATTATAATATCATATTAACCGCATCTCTTGGATTTTTGAAATTCAATTCACAGAAGTGGTGAAATTACGTTTTATGCAAATTTGCAAATGTGCCTTGAAGATGGAAAAAAGGCGTTAAAAAGTTCAATAAAATTTTATACATATAATTTTATTATAAAATGACTCTAATGAATTAAATTTAACTTATATCGATATTAGATATCTATTTTGACTTAAAATAAATTTAAATAAAATAAAAAATTATTTAAATAAAAAGTTTGTTTTAAATAATAACGCAGTGTTTTTAACAATTGATCAAAAATTGAAAGCTTTCAGAAAAATACCAAATATTCACACTGAGATAATTTTGATATTACAAATTCAAATAATAATTATATTTTACTAAATTGAAAACATAGAAGTTTTATTAATTAAATTAGATTAATTTTCATTGTCAAAACCAAAAAACGGGTTTTAAAAAATAAAACTATCAAAATATTGACAGGTTTTATGTCAAATTTAAATGTGAAATTACTTATAATGACATAAATTATATTAAATGATAAAAATATAATCTAATTATACTTCCAAACCATTCAAATTCATAATTTAACACAATAAATTAATTCTACTAAAAAAATTTTCAATTAAAATTTAGCATTTTTCACTATTCATAAAAATATGAAAGTTATCAGAAAAGTACCAAAAATTTATCCGAACTAAATTTTTACGTCCTTCATAAAAATAAAAATTTAATTTCATTAAATTGTATATATTAAACTATCAAATATGGGTTTAAAAACGGGTTTTCCATTAAATGGCGGTAAAGTTTCATTTTTTGAAAAATAATTCTTTTATCTAAATAATGAATTTATTCTTATATTACATCTAAGAAACACATAATATGGATTCTAAAATTATATGGAGTATATTAAATTCCATGTTCGTTTAATTCAATTCATAACCATTTTTTAAACGACTAGTTTGGTAAGTCATGGTGCGCTTGAACTCTATGTCGCGTATAATGAAAGTTATTGAATTAAATTGAAGAGATAACATACTATGAAATCTTTGGGATTTTCAAGTATTCATAAAATAAAATCATAAAATTTCTTTAGAAAAAGAGAGAAATTTTTAGAAGAAAATCTGGTAGCATAATGAGTATGAAACATGGGTCTAAAAAATATTAAAAATAGAGGGGAAAAGGGACTCCCATTCATAAAATACTCTTAATATAGCTAAAGGATTGAATAAAATGGACATAAGAACATAGTATGGAAATTTTAAAGACATACAAAATAGAAAAGGAACATGAATGGAAAAGGGAACTTGAGATATACCTTACTTTGAAGAGTAACTCCTAAAACTTGATGATTGAGACCTTGGTGGATTGACGACACCTAGGGAGGACTCATTGGGAGGTAAAAATACCTGATATTTGTGGAGGAAGCAATTGGAGTGAAAGTAAATGGATAAATGGGTGGGTATTTATAACAAAATAGGAGGACTTGTTTATTAATTTCCATAGAGACCTAGGTTGCGGTGTTTGAAAAACTATTGGATTTCCCATGATATTTGCCCAGGGTATTGGCCACATGGGACACCTTATATGTTATTTTAATCCACAAGAGTCGACCATCATTTGATATTGCTTATTATCACATTATTATGTCATTAAAATTTCTGAAAAACTCAAACTATAATTTTTACTATTCAATGAAAAACCAAATATTTTATAAAATTCTCATAAATTTACCTTAACCTAATTTTGCATCCTGATTTCAAAAAAAGATATTTATTTTATCATAATAATTATCTTATTTTGAGAAATTTAACTTTTAAATATAAACATTATTATTTATTAAAAATAATATCAGATAGAAAATGCATAGGTAAATTTTTGACACTTGGGAAAAATAAAATTATTTTATGATTTAAATATAAATAAGAGTGTTTTAATCATACTATTTAATTAGATAAAAATTAATAATAACATATTATTTTATCAAAATAATTATTTCTTTTCTAAAAAGTATAATTTCTGATCGAAAAATTAATTTCTCAATTTCGTCATATTTTAAGTAAAACTATTCTAAAAAAAGGAAATGACGGAATAATATTTTTATAAAAAGGGTTGAAACTTTAAGTAACTATGTCCTCGACACATAACCCCTTATAACACCTTTATATGACCTAAGTTTGATGTATTTGATAGTGATAGATTCTAGGAGTGACTCAGATAACATCACCCGAGTGGTAATTTCCACTAACTTGAACATGTCCTATAAGAAATTTCATTCAATACTCACTTGTTGAAGTTCAGATTGGGATTGGTCAAGAGAGAAACCTGGTGATGCTATATCCCTCTCAAGTACTAGGAAATGGGATTCATAAGAAATGGATCTACTGGATGGGTCCATTGACTCTTCTTTCCGTATTAATTTTCCCTTTTCATTTCATCTTATAAACAATAATTATAATGTTAAAATTATTATTAAGAGTATTGTTTACAATGATCATATTGACGAATGATCACAATTGACCAACAATCATATAACGGTCGAAACCCAATGGTTACATTTTGAATAATAATCACTTGATTATTAAATAGACATATTTATGTTAATAAAAAAATAATATAACATTTTTAGGAAACAATTATTATTCAAAAAGTTCAGGTTGTCACATTCACCCCCTTAAGAAATTTCCTCCCCAAAATATCAAATCATTTTCTCATTTGAGAAGAGATGTGTATCATTCTGCCACATTGGTTCATCTGGTTCCCATGTGTCTTCTTCATATTTTTGGTTCCACTACAACACATTAACAAAGAGGGAATTTTTTTTGTATAGAACCATATCTCTATAGTTTATGATCACTATCGGCTGCTCCTCATAAGATAGGTCAAGTTCTAGTTGAACCACATTAGTATTCAGTACATGTGAAGGGTTGTGTATGGACTTTCTCAAGAGTAGTACATCGAATACATCATGAACTTGATCTATATTTTGAGATAGTGAAATTAGATAGGCCATTGATTCTTGGAAATATTCAATTTCAAATGGTCCAATGTACCTAGGGCTATGCTTCCCTTTCTTTCCAAATCACATGTCTCTCTTCCATGGTAAAATTCACTAAAAGACTTTGCCTCCAAAATAAAACCCCAAGTCCCTTTTATGGTTTTAAATGTTTCCCTTCTGCCAACTCTTGGAATATTTTATGTGTTGTTGGATTACATGATCCTTTTTTTCATCTCTTGTACAAGATTAGTCCCATGAAGAATTCTCTCACCATCATCATCCCAAAAAGTAGGAATTCTTCATCACTTACAATATAGAGATTCATAGGGTTCTATTTAAAAAACAAATAAAAGTTGTTATTATATAAGAACTCAACTAATGGGATATGCTGACTCCATCCACATTTAAATCCCATTGAGCATGTTTTCAACCTGTCCATGAATGTTTTAATTATCCTTTCAGATTGACCAATGTTTTGGGAATGAGAGGCTGTACTGAAATGAAATTCAATATTCAGATCATGTTAAAGACTTCTCCGGAATTTTAATGTGATTCTTGGATTATGATCAGATACAATGGAAAGTTTTATCCCATATAGACATACCACTTCCTTCACATATAGCTTTTAAAGTTGGTCAAGAAAGAAATCTTCCCGAATAGAGATGGAATGGTATGTCTTGGTGAGATGGTAAAATATCACATATATCACATTGTTTTCTTTGGATGTTTTTGGGAGACCAAGGACAAAGACCATAATTATATTTTCCCACTTCCATGATGGAATGAGTTGTTGTTATAATACCTATTTAGGAATTTATCTCTAGGCCTTCACTTGTTGACACACCAAGAACCTTGTCATGTAGTCAGAAATATACCTATTCATGTTATCCCTCCAACAATGATCACGAAGGTCCCTATACATTCTAGCGATTCATGGATGTATAGAGTAAGTTGAGCTATGTTCTTCATCCAACAGCTCCATCATTATTTCCAGGATAGATAGAACACATAGTTTTGTATAAAATTTCAATAAACATTCTTGATCAATATTGAAATAAGGAAATATCCCAACATTTATATCCTTAATCTTCTTTTTCAAAAGAGGATCATCTCATTGATATTTCTTTATCTTCTCTAGTAGTGATGGTTTAGAATTTTTTTTTGGATTGGGTTGATGATTTCCCTTCCCTTAAAATTATTATGTCTATTTTTACTAAGTCTTTGATCAAACTATCTCCTTGAATAATTATCACTACCAACACAACACGGTCTTTCCTAATTAATGCATCAATGAATTTTTTTTTCTCTTCCAGGATGATAGTGAATTGAACAATCATAGTATTTATCTTCCAACCATCTTATTTTTATTATGTTCAATTTTGTTTGTGTGAAAATAAAATTCAAACTTTGATGCTCTGTGTATATATCTCATTTCTCCCAATAACGATAGTGCCTCCATATCTTCAGATAAAAAACAACCACATTCAACTCTAGTTCATACATAGGATAATTAATCTTAAGATTCTTGAGCTGTCGGTCTGCATAAGAAATCACCTTATCATTTTTCATGAGGATTCATGGAACACCATTCAGAGATGTAATAATAAAAATAAATAATTCTTAACTGATAGAGGTTTGAGTTAACAAATGTCTATTGACCAATCTATTATTCATATATTGGAAACTTTTTTTGTACTCCTTTGTCTAGATTAACTTAAACCCTTTTAGAGTTAACATGGTTAATGGATTAGAAATTAATGAAATGTTTTTCAAAAGCCTCATATAATATCCCACCAATCCAAGGAAACTATGAATATCTGTTAATGTTGTAGGATTAGTCCACGCCCCCACAATATTTTTCTTAGTAGGATCAATTGAGATTCCTTCATTTGTTACAATGTACCCCAACAAAGAAACTTTTTTAAACCAGAATTCACATTTTCTAAAAATTCTAAATAGACTCTCCTTCCTTAGAGTTTTCAATATAACCCTTAAATGATCATCATTATCCATGGTAATTTTGTAATATATCATAATATCATCAATGAAAACTTCCACAAAGTTATCAAGGTAGTCCTTAAGGACTATATTAATCAAATCCATAAAAATTGTAGCAACATTAGTCATGGCTAAGGGTATAAAAATAAACTCATATTGCCTATATCTTGATCAGAAGGTAGTATTTAGAATTTATTGTTTCTTTACCCTCAACTGATGATAACCATATCCAAGATAAATCTTAGTGATAAACATATTTAATTTAATAGTCTTATAATTATAAAGGAATTTCACATCATAAAACATGATTCTTAAATATTCCATTCTTTAACAACAATTACATTTTTTATAAATCCTTCATAATGGTTAATAAAAATATTGTGATTAGAAAAACATATACCCCAGGAGTGTCACCAAAGAGTGTAGTATGAACATATTTCATGTACCAAGTTATACTGAGTTCAGATTGACACACCTTATCAAATTTGTTACCCCTAGGTACATCTATACCAGAGCCACATCCACTTGTTTCTTATCAAGATAAGGATTTATTTTCTCATAAACCACTTTCATAATATTTTACCAAAATACCAGGATGTTTTTACAATATTTATATGTTTCTATAGGGATCTTCCAAATGTTTTAAAATCCATATATCCACAAATTACTAAACCTTCCTTCTATACAAACTCTGGCATCCCACCTTTTTATTACATACCTTTTAATTACATTATTCAAATAGAGGATCTTTTAATGTTTATTTTCTTGGAAATAGGGTATATAATACCTGACTACAACAAAATATTATAATACACTTGAAAGGATTCCTAATATGTTCATCCAAAGTAATATTACTACATCTCATAACCTGGTGACATACATCCAATTAATTGGTGAGCATAAGGCCTAGTTAGGGGAAACAAGGAAAATAGTTTACATGTGTTCTTGAGAAATATCAGTAAAAACTTGAAGAATATAATAAAGCCTTGAGAAAAGGAAAAAAGAGAAATATAATATTCAAAATAACATGAATTATAACATGAAAATGTGGCTAAAACATTTAATTGAGTCATTCATAAGCAGATCACCACGATTTATCACCGAGGTGTAATAAAAATTACCAAGGTTATTCACCATTGTATCGTAATACATGACATATCTAGAGATGAAATTATTTAACTAATGTGTTTGAGTATTATCAGGATACACCTTTCATATTTAATAATTAATTTTATCAACATAGATCAAAATAATTTTTTTTATAAATGACCCTTGGAGAATAAAAGAAACATGTTTCATATTAAAATCATGACATTTTAAAGAAAAGTGCTTAAAGAAAAAATATTTATGTCATTATTAAACCACACAGAAGGAAGTTCAGTTTCATTTAGGTTAATAACTAAATAAAATAGATACTTTTCATATATATTGGTGAATACCCCTACAAAATAAATAGGTTTGGGTATTCATAGTCGAAAATAAGAGAATTTATTGAGAAACAGAGAAATTTTGAGAAGAAAATATGGCAGCGTAACAGGTATGAAACATAGTTTTAGAAAACATTTAAATGAGAGGAGAAAAGGTAATAACATTAATAAAATAACATTAATATAGTATGGGATATAATAAAATGGTCAGAGTAACATATTGAAAGATATACCAAATAGAAATAGAACTTGAAAGGAAATGAGAAGTTGAGATTTACCTTACCATGAAGATTAATTCCTAAAAATAAAAGATTGGAACCTATGTGGATTTATGAAACCTTGGTAGTTCTTCTTCGAAGGTGAAAATATAATATATTCATGGAGGATGAAATGGTAGTGAAAGGAAATGGAGAAATTTGTGGGTATTTATAGCAAAAGAAAATGATTTGTTTATTAATTTCCTTGGAAACCTAGGTAGTTGTATTTTCAAATCCATGGGATTTACCCTAGTATTTTCCCATGGTATTGGACACTTGGGACAACTAATATGTTATTTTTATCCATAATATTCAACCCTCATTTTATATTACTTTTGACATCCTTATTATGATATTAAACTTAACAAAAAACTCAAACTATATTTTTTACTAATCACTGAAGAAATTTTTTTTTTAGAAAATTCTCATAAATTCACCCTAACATAATTTCTATGTGTTTATTTTAAAAAATTATATTTATTTTATCATAATAATTATATAAATGTATTAAATTCAACTTTTAATTAAAAAAATCCATATTTCATAAAAATAACAGCGGATAGAAAATGAATTTCAAAATTTCCGAAACTTGAAAGAAATAAAATTATTTTATCATTTAAATTTAAATATTATTATTTTAATCATAATTTTTAATTAATGTAAACATTATTAATAATATATTAGTTTATCAAAATAACTATTTCTTTTCTGAAAAGTAAAATTTCTGACTGGAAAATGAATTCATCAAAGTCTTCATATTTTTAAGATAAACTATTCTCAAGATGGAAATAATGGAATAAAAATTTTATTTATAAAATGGGAATATAATTTCAGTAAATAAGGTCCGAAACATAACACCCTATAACACCCTCAAATGACCTAACGATGAGGTCTTCCATGGTGATAGATTCCAAGGGCGACTCAGATAACATAACTCGAGTGGTGATTTCCACTAACTTGAAATTATCCTGTAAGTGATTACATTCAAGCATCTCGTGTTGAAGATCGTCATGGGATTAGTGACGAGTGAAGTGATATGACACTACCTCCCTCTAAATTTCTGACAAATGGGCTTCATACAACCCAACTTAATGGATTAGTCCATCTACTCTTATTTATGCATTAATTTTACTTTGTCATTTCTTTTTAAAAACAATAATTATAACATTAAAATTATTATTTAGTGTATTGTTTACAATGGTCATATTAAACTACTATCATAATTGACCAATGGTTATAATTGGCTAATAGTTATATGATTGTCAAAACCTGGTGGTCACATTTAAATTATACTCAATTCATTATAAAATAGATATATTTATATATATTACAAAATTATATAACACACATTTTAAGGAAAAAATTATTACTCAAAAAGTTCATGTTATTACACACAACATCTATGATCATTGTAAAATAAAATAAGGTAAAAATAAAAGAAAAAAAGGTTCTAAAAAAAGTTTTAAGATATAATAACATTGATAAGTTTCTACTATAAAATCTTGTTTGTTTTAGTCTTTCTTAAGAATTTATTCATTTTATTTTAATTGGATTTCATATTTATATATTCTATATGTGAATTTGTATATTCATATACCAATGATCATGTGTATTATAATATTCCTTTAATATATATATAAGTGGTATGAAAAAATAGTATCTTTTAGGGACCTCACTAAGATTTACAATAGGTTATATCCCTTATAGAGATTTTTTATGAAATAGAATATATATATTTTCAAGTGGAATTCCAAATTAAATTATATCATGAAATTATAATCGTTTCCAAGGAGGCTCCTCACAAAAATTCAATTTGGTTTATATAATATTTAAAAACAAATTAAAAAATATATTTTTTTTTCTCAACAATGAAATTTTTGAATTCATATTTTTAATACTTATATTAATATTATTATTATGTATTTGATTATAATATGTTAACCGGTGCTAAAAATTCTTAATTGTTTTTGTATTCTGGGGAGGATTCACGGTAGTGTCAATGGAAAGATTACAAACACATTGGTGGGTATGTTTTCTATATTTGAGAAAATGTGAGGTAATATGGTAGTACTTACCACCTTAATGTAACAAATAAAATATCAAAGGCTAGAAAAAGGAAGATAGAGATAAATAAAACTTTATTCCTCCCACTTTTTATAGTGAAGATCCCATGGTGGGCGATATAGAACTTATGAATGAAATTAATATCATTTTTGTGTGATTTTAAAAGATTTATTCTGAAAAAAATAATACATATATTTTTTTGTGAGATCAAAAAATTATTTAAGAGTATTGGAATGATTTTATTAAACTTTACATACCATATGATTCTAATAAAGATTAATATTTTCAACCATGTTACCTAGATTGACCAATGAGTATAACACACCTATTCCTATACATTTTTCTGAAAGAATATTTGGGGCTAAGATGCTTCCTACTACCACTAAAATTCCTTTACAATCATTCTAGATACAAGATGATCTATAAATGAAGAAATATTCAGAACAAAATTTCTTTTTAAAATTAAATTTTCTTAAATTTTATTAAAATAAACTTGTTTGACTCCATTTATGCATTTTTTTTACTTTGTAGAACTTGATATTATAGAATTATAAAAAAAATTGGATACCACTAAAGGGGTGATTTAATTTTTTATGAAACTAGATGATACACTAACCAATATATTCAGTTTTTCATAGACTACTCATAAATAAATAGGGATTCCAATAGAACCATTAGATAAATATACTTTTATAATGAATATATTTTATACCAATTTCATAAAAGGTAAATTTTTTGAATTATTTCCCTTATTTATAATATATAAATTTAGAAACCTATTGGGATATTTTTGGGGATAATAAGGGAGTAAAAAATCACCAAGGAAGAGTTAGTGATATTTTAAGAAATAAAAAAACCTATTGAGTGACCAATGAAATAATTACTTGAGTATATTTATGCTAAGGTACTTAAAAATTTTCTAGATAAACATATTATGAGAGAAAGTTTTACTTTTAGTTCATACTTGTATGATTTTTTAAAAGCCCTTTGAATAATAAATCACACTATTATTTTACTATATATTTATCTTGTACATTAATTGATTTTAAGAGAGATGTGGCTCATAAAATTTTGTTCAACAATTCCTTAAAACATATAACTATAATAATACACAAAGTGGTTAATTTCTTCTATGTTACTATAGACTAAGTCAAGATATTTTTTTTGATAATATTAGAAAACACAATATGTGTAAATACAACACCATAAAAAATGGTGGTTATTATTGAAGAAACCCCATCCCCCACCATATGGGTGATGAAGGGATACCATTTTCTAGTTACATACTACAAAAAAAACACCACATTTGGGGGGGGGGGGGTGGTGTATCCTAATACTATTTTAACTTTATTTTTTTTGTTTCTAGTATAATAACTATTTTGTTTATTCCTCTAAACTATAAATTAAGGTACAATGAATTTACACTTCACTAAATATTATTTTTAGAAACTTGATAATTGGAATAAATACCACCTAGTAGGTTTGTATGTTTTTAGTCTAATAATGTATTATTTATTTTTATTTTCTTATAAAAATTAAAGGAGAGATATTGAGTATTATAGAGAATAAAAATGATGTTGATCCCTTTCAAATAAATATAAATTTCTATTTATCATTGCATAATATTATTTTCCCCTACTATATCATTTTTATAAAATTTAATATATGTTCTATTTATATTGAGGATAACATAAATGTTAGTTTTTGGGGAAGATATAACCTTCTTATTAGGATAGTTTTCGCCATTTTTGATTATTTTTTTTAAATTTTTTTCTTGAGTTGGAATGATATTATTTACATACATTTATTTTTGATAAATTATATATTTTTTGTAATTTTAATGTGAAATTCACATGATTTATGATATTCTCATTCCTTTATATTTATTTGTGTTGAAAAGTGATTTTTTATTAACTTTTGAACACATTAGCATAAACACTATTCATTATCAAATACACTTTCCTCAAAGGAATATAGACCATTTTCCCATATTATTTTTATATACCCTTGTTATTGAGTGTGTATTGATGTATATTAAATGATATATAAGTTTATGAAATAGTTTTTTGTAAAACTCTAAGAGTTCAGTTCCTGTCAAAATGATAAAGTCTATCATTTTCATTAAATTGATCCATTTTAAATTCACTATTTTTATTAAATTATACATTATTAATTTTTTAAACCATAGAGTTCAAGAATAACCTTATAAGAGTTATATTACAATCCAAAATAACCTACTAACCTACTATTTATTTGCATATATTTTGAACTTGTAAGATAAGTGTTTGGGAGTAAACCCTTTCATCGTTTCAACAAAAGAAGTTAAAGTAATAGAGAGTGTTTTTGTGAGTTCTATTTAAATAAATACAATGTAAAAAGAACATGAACAATATTATTTTATCAGAAATAAAAAAATTTAATTTAATGAAAAATAAATTAAAATGAAAAAAACTATTGTTTTAGTTTTAAAAAATAAAAAAAAGAGTTTTGGGATGATGAATTATAGAGATTCTTAAAGGAGTATTTCCATGGTGAGATTAAATAGTCAACTATATAATATTCTAAATATCATAACCTCCTTTTATAACCTTTTGTATTAAAATATTTAACAACAAATCTAAAGATCTTAAATTTAACTTATTCAAGATACATTTTAATTAAAAATTTTCTTTTATAAAATGAGTGGAATAATTAGTCATACTATAATCCTATGTAAATTGAGTGTGTTTTAGGGAATGGTGGTAACATTGTTTTAAACTTCATGAAAGTATGAGTGAATGTTATTTTCATAGAAATGGTAGTAATGTTTTTATAGGTTTAATTGAGAAGTAATATAAATTTGAATAAAAAAAGAAATAAACATTAGTGGGAATGAATATGTAATTTTTAATTAATAATTTAGAATGATTTCATCACTTAATCATTTTATTTAATATATTTAATATTAATTTAGTGAATATTTCTCCTTAGAGTGGAATATCTTGGAGGGGGAGATTGATAATTAAAGATTTTATAGCATATTTTCTTTGTTATTCTTTTTTTGTCACACAATATATATATTTTCCTGGTATAAATACTTTTAATAAATTTTATTTAATATAATAATAAAAATTCAGTTTTTTATTTTTTATTTTAATGTTTTAAAATTCATTTGGAATGGTTTTATTATTTATTTGAATTTTTATTACCAAAAAATATATTTTATATATGATTAATATATGCAAAAAAGGTGAAAGAAACCTCATATGAATAATTTGGAATCCCCATCCATGTATAAAATTACAATAAGTTGCATGAATAAGATACATTAAATATTCATGTAAATATTGAAGTTATAAATAGGGTCATGTAAGATTAAAAGAGGAATTAGTTTTCGCCTATGAGATATTTTCCGTTGACTGTATTGCATGAGAGATAAATTAAAGGTAGTTATGGATTGTGAAATCAAATATCGGCAAGTGGAATAAAAGTAATAGTCCGGTCTATGTTAATGTAATTCATACATTTTATAGACAGAGTAAGAATAATTATCCAAAATTTCTTGAAAATTAAATAGACATCAAATGGGCCTTGAAACAGATTTATATTTGATCTACTATACATATGATCTACTATAAAATGTTTTTATTGAATTTTGGGTTTTAATTAAAACCAAGGATGGTCTAAATTTATGTGAATAATTGATGAATTCCAAAATCTTTTTTAAACTAATCGATTGAAGGTGTGAAGTTGTGGTTTGATGAGGATTGAAAATATATTGAATCAATACTCTTGTGTTTCAAGATTATTGAAGATTTTTAATTTTATCTGCTGAAGTATATTTGATAAATATATGATGTTGATAATACTAGGGTTAAACTGAAGACAAGATAAAAGTTAACTAAATCTCTTGAAACATAGATTAATGATGTAGGGAGAGGTTTTTGAAAATAATATTATTTCTTTCATAAATATATTTTGGACAAAATTATATGAACTTTCAAATATTTTTAGAACTATCTTCTTATTTTTTTATCTCTCCCTATCATTAACTTATTTTCCATTTTATTTCTAATCAGAGTGTTGTGTTGGATTCAATCTACTAGGTTATGGTTGACCCTACTTGGTTTTAGTGTGATAATTTATTCGACCGAGTTTATAGAGATAAAATATAGGTGATCATTGGGTTTTAAATCTATTTTCATGATTCTTATTATTTCATAATGAGATTAAAATGGAAATTAATTTTATTAGAATAGATAGTTTCATTATATTTTTTATTTATGGAATTATTATTTTTTCAAAATTTATCCCTTTATCAAAAAATCCCACAATGCGTTGGAGTTAGATTTTGTATGTAATGTTTCATGAAGAAAATTTTTAACAGTATTTACTTGGTTTTTCTTCTTTCATATAATATATTTCTGTGTAATAATAACATATATTGAGTAAGTTAAATGAATGACGCTAAATTTTTATTAATTCATTAAATAATTATTTTTGGTTTTTTCGTCCTAGAACATAATTATGTGTGATTTATTAAAAAATGTATCTATAGTTTTGAATATTAATAAATTACCCATCACATCATGTGTCACGACCTCACCCATGTTGGGGCTCAATCTGCAACTACCCCAAGTTCGCTTCCATAGTTTAGGGGGTGGTGAAACACCCTGAAGGCCCTAAAACTTAGAGAGACCTTTTCCTGATTACCTGTACACACACATACACACAACCAAATCGATGCACAAGTGTATAAATAAATCTGTTAAATATGAAACTTTCTATAAATAAACTAAGAATGAATGGTCCACTAAACATAACGAGTATAACAATGACAATATAAATGGAAAAGGGAAACAATACATGCCCCACCAAAAAAGGGTCCTAACCTGACAGAAACTAAAAAAAAGAAAACAACTAAAAGATCCCTGCTCCTAGAATCCAAGCTACAACCAATGTATGTAGTCCCAGAACATGTATCCCTAGGATCCCTAAAGTCACAATAAAACCATTCCATCGTCTATATATGGCACGATACATGATGGAAAACCCATGTTGGGGTGAGTATAAACTTACCCAGTTGGACACCCCAAAAAGAAGGGGGAGTAGTAAGAGATACAAAATCAAAGGTAAAAAGTAGATGGAACAAGTATAATAAAAGAGTGTATCTCAATTCAAAAATGAGTATAGTATTCTCATCAAAACACAGATAGATAGTTATGGTGAGAAGATGTATTTTTTATTGAGTCTTCACTATATATAGTAGGAAAGTAGACTGATCCAACCATGAGAAGCTAGACATGGAAGGAATGTGGAATACCCCCACATCATCACCTCTCCTAGATGGAGAGTATCAAAATATAAGGAGTGGGTACTGAAAATAGAAGGTATATATATATCCTCGGTCAAATAATCCCAAACAACGATGTACGGGGATCTCCATCTCATAGATCATCCTGGGAAAAGAGTATCCAACAGTTATATAATAACCATCATCGATGCCCTATGTCTCATACAAATGATCTGAACACGCAAATCCAAGGAGATCAATCATTACACTTTGATACTATCTTCTTTGGGTAGCACTGTCTGAGTTTCATGGTTTTAGGTCGCATGATAAGGATGAATATTAGTGGAAAAAGAACCCCTATTACTCATTGAGTCTTGATTTATGTTAGAGAACATCTCACCACTAATTAACATAGTCAATAGGACATGCCTTGAGGTTGAGGACCCATGACCAACCCTACCGGTGGGTTCCACTCTAGTGTCATCGAGGACCCATGCCCGTCCCGGCTGGAGGGTTCCACTTTGAATTCATCGAAAACCCATGCCCACCCCAATTGGAGGGATCCACATGGAATAGGTCGAAGACCCTTGGCCATCCCGATTAGATGGCTTCACTCTAGTGTTAATGCATACCCATGCCCTACCCAGCTAGAGGGTTCCACATAGAGTGGCTCTGAGTCAACACCTAACCACTGCTATCATCATGCACTTCCAGAAAGAGTGTTATGTTTTCATCACTTATCATATTATCCCAAAAGTCTTATATTATTTCACCATCAAGTTCTACATGAAAACACACACATGATAGGATATTCACTTTCCCATATAGACAACCGGTACAAAAGTAACTTTACACAGCAACAAGCCCAAATGGTCATGGGGGGGGGGTCCACACCTTGACCCCAAACAATAAATTTTCAAATTTACCCTAAAACATATATATCAAATATAGGGTCACATTTCCATAGAAGGAATGAAAAATGGACACCTGGATTAGATGATACAAGGGGGTGAATAAACCTCACAAAATATAACTGGGGCCGGCCATGGATCGACTGCCGTGGTGCACATGTCAGCCGTGTCGACCGACCAGCATATATGATCGCTGTCATGGTCACTTCAACCGTCCTGAGGTTTAACCCAATCCACCTGTGTCTGAATTGCAGGGTTGGATCAGACCTCTTAGCCTGTACTAGCCTGACAGGGATAGGCCCGACCCATTAGGCCCGACCCTCTTTCCTACAGGGGCCCGGTCCACTACAAACATTGGCCCTGCCCGTGGCCAGTTCCCTCGCCATGTTAATCCAGTAGATTGACCACCCATGCTTTGCAGTAGTAGTTTCCACCTCAGTCACACCACATGACCTCGCTCGGCCAACCGACCGAGCCATGCAACTCCACCGAATCGTGGTGGCTCCCCCGCCCCTCTATCTACGGAAGCTCAATGTCGCCTTTCTCCACTTTCGATGCTTCTATGGTCCCTTATGTGGACTACTATACCTCTTCTGGTTGCTCAATTAAAAATCCTAAATAGATATGGGTTCCTCATGCCATGAGATTCATAGAACTGGACTCCAATCGTCGATGCATCAGTGGTTTGATGTGTCCAAATGTAGATGACGAATATCCAAAAAGAACTGATGAAGAATGAGAAAATTTACAGGCACTAAACATAGGTTGTTTTCAATTTTTTGTGTTTCCATAAATGATTTATAAATAAAACTATGAGTTAAATGGAAAATAACATATTTTTCAAGTAAAAAACTTAAAATAAAGAATAGAGAATAGAATCCTACCTCAAAATAATCTATTTATCATTGATGGTAAGTTCGACTGAATCCTATTGTGATCCACCGATGATTCGTCGAAGGTTCCTCCTCGATCCATCAAAGAATGAAGGAGAGAGAGTGAGTTGGGTAGAGGAAGGAATATGGGAATACCCAAATACATATTTCATAAACTCATATTTATAGGAAAAACACTGAGACACCCGCCGACATTTGCAGAATTCATACCTCCCACGCTCTCTCATTTTATGCCACGCTTATGGGAAACACCCCATTAAGAACTCAATATAGGTATCCAATTTCCAATATGAGTCCCCATTGAAAATTTATTTGAAATGATATTTATGAAAAAATAATTTCATTTAATTCTATTATTTATGATTTTCCCCTGGGTGACTTTTTCCATAGATGTCCTGGCCGAAAAAAGTTATGTCCCGCCTAGGGTAGACATCACATTATAGACTAAACCGTTGCCTCAGACTTCTTCTCCGAGCCATACTTTAAGAGTTATCCCATTTTCTTCACATGTGTAATATATAATATACTTAATATTATTATAAAACTAATTCTGGGAACACCAGGCCATGGAATTGCATGCCTTCTCAGTGCTTAGCTCTCCAAATATATATATGGAAAATTTTCAGATTTTTGCAAGGTGAAAACATGCTTTTTTAATTATTCCATCCTTCAATATTTTTGTACCCAAAGAGAAAAACTAGAACAAAAACTCAAGATGTTGAGCTTGCATATGGATCTCCCATTCCCAAGAACTCTCCATCATGTTTCTATACTTCCATAAGATGTGAACCAAAGGTATGCTCCATACATTTTAAGGTCTTTTCCTGTTGATACTCGATATCCATTGGGTGATCTATAAAGTGGTTCCACATTCAATTTCCAACTCACCACTGTTAATGAAATTCATAGGATCATACATGTATCTTCTCAGTTGCGACACGTAGAAGACTTAATTCCCTGTTCCAGTTATGGGTGTTGGGAATGGCAGTAGGCAACCTCACCAACACTCTGCATGATCTAGAATGACCCAATAAACCTCATGGAAAGCATGCCTCACCAAGAAATCATCGGCATTCCATGTCATGGGGAGAATCTCTCAGAGACATGGTCTCCCTGATCGAACTCTAATGACCTACGATGGTGGTCCATGTAAGATTTCTGTCTACTCTGGGCCATCTTCATCCATTCACAGATGGACTTCACTTTCTATATCATCACTTGAACAAACTATGGGACCACTTAATATGGTCCAAAAACCTCTATCCAGTAAAAATGTGACTTCCATGATCTCTAGTATAGGGCCTCAAATGGTTCTATACTGATAGTAGAGTGATAGTAGTTTTTTTATGCAATTTCTACCAAAGGTAGGTGATCCTCCCAACTCCGGCTGGAATCCTGAATAAAACCCCTCAACATATCCTCCAACATCAGAATAGTGTGCTCATTATGCCTATTGTTTTGGGGGTGAAAAGATGTACTCATCCATAACTTGGTAATGAATTCATCCTCTAGGATTCTCCACAATTTTGACATAAACCGCACATCACGATCAGAGACAATCATCGAGGCTAGCCCATGAAGCAGGATGATGTCTCATATGAAAAACTACCCCAATCCCTCTACAATTTTTTTTCTCTAATAACATGGAATTAAGCCAACTTCATTAGTCAGAAAAATATAACACAGATGGCATGATGGCCCATCACTGTGCATGAAATCCATATGATGAAGTCCATTGATATGTTGTCCCACTTCCACTCTGGGATCTCAAGAGGCTACAACAAGCCTGTCAGAACCTAATGATTAGCTTTCACCTAATAACATATGAGGCATCATGAGATGAAATATTCTATGATTTTACTCATGCTGAACCACCAAAAAACCTCCACTAAAGAACCCTGTACATCTTCCCTAACACTGGGATGTATAGCTAAGTGAGAAGCTTGAAACTCCCACACCACCTCCCCCCACATTGTAATTGGATCCATTGTTCACCTAGGGAATATGATCTCATGATTATATCCTTTATAATATCTGTATAGAGTGTCACCTATGGATATCTGATCATACAGAACTTCACAGTCGATATCTCCCAGTTGGGATTCTCTTATAAACTCAAAGAGAGAAGGAGTTAGCCCCATCGATTATAGGATGGTTGTACCCTCCTTCTCCTCAAGGACATCTACATATAATCCATCTAATATTAAGTTTACTGCATTAGGAATTCCTGTGAATTCCTTCAATGGTTGTCTGGTACAATGTTTCCCCTCCCCGGAGTATAAAATATCTTAAATTCATAGTCCTTTTAGAACTCCAATCGACATCACTACCTTAGATTCAGATCTCTTTGTGTAAAATTGTAGCTGAGGATCTAGTGGTCTGAGTAGACCACAAAGTTCTCTTCCAGAAGATAGTGTCTCCACATCCTCATGGAGAAGACTACCCCTACATTCTATAATTTATGAGTAACATTGTTCTACTTATTGTGTCTCAACTGCCTTGACCCGTATTCGATGACTACCCGTCGTTGCATCAAAATGCAACAGATCCCAGATCTTGAGGCATCTAAATACGCTACGAACTCAACACCCTCCTCTGGTAGTCTCAAAACTAGAGTGCTCAGAAGCCTCTACCTTAACTCCTCGAAGGCCATCTGGCACTACTCAAACCGGGTAAACGGCTAGGCCTTTCATGTGAGAGTGGTCAAAGGGGAGGCGATCTTGGAGAAGTATTCCACAAATATCATGTAGTACTCAACCAAACTGAGAAATCATCGCACCTATGACACAATCTTTGGTGGCTCTGAATTTAGAGATACTTCTATCATTGTTAGATCCATGACTAAAACTTCTTCATAGATTACATGTCCCATAAAGTGAACCTCGTTTTCCCGAAATGGAACTTCAAGAGTTTTCCATAAATATGGTGATCTCGAAGTAAATTAGGAACCATTCTCATGTTCTCTGAGTGATCCTCCTCTGACGTAGGGTAAATGAGTATGTCATAATCAAGGTTACTTTTTTATTAATAAAGAGAAAAGTCATCCAAAACTAGAATAGATTCAAAGAAGTATAAGGATGTCTGAAATGGTGAAGGAAAAGGGAATACCCTCTAATCAAATTGACCCCATTGGGTCTCAAAGAGAGGATATCATGTAGACTAACCAGATCATTAACATGGAATTCCATTGATTCCAGGTAATTAGCCACTTTGTTACCCTCATGCTAGGAATGCATAACTTTGATGTTGTTGTTGGTTATTCCTGTTCACTTTCTAGTAATATAGATCATAGATCACGGTGGAGGGAAAATTTCTTTTAGGACATCATGGATGATTTTTGAGTCCATTTCAACTTTATATAAGGTTAAACCCTACTAGTGGAAAATATTTATACCCATGAGCATAGCCTTGGCTTCGGCCTAAAGAGAGGAACTGTGGCCTATGTAGGAGGAGAAGGCCCAGAGAACTGAGCCCCTAGAGTCCCAGATAGCCCCACCCCTATGAAGACCCCCAGTCTTACAAGATCTATCAATGTTGAGTTTAAGGCCCTTGGAGAGAGGATTCCATTACACCAAGAGGCCACAGGTGCTTCTGTCATCTACCTGAGCATCGTGTGAAATGGGGATCATCCAACGAAATAAGGGGGCATCCCTCCAGTTTCCAATGAGCCGATCCAAATCGAGGAGGGTGTTCTTAGTCCTAAAGATTATTGACTTGCCTATAGAATAGACCTACTCATGTCAAATATTATTCTTGTATTGTCATATAGAATAGCACCCCACCAGAAGGATCACCACACGTGCCAACTACTCCGGTCCTCTTTCTCCAAAACCATAGAACCACCTGTGCAAGACCGGTAGCTCCACCAGGTTAGTGTCACTGAGGCCTATGAAATTTCCATTGTAACTCCACACATCACAGGCACATCCACCCCTAAATAAAATGGGATCTACACATTCCTCCTTGATGTCTTTACAGTAGGGACACCAAGAAGAAAGATATATTCCTCAACATTTTGTATTTTCATCCATGGGGATGGGCCGATACCTGATCCTCCATAATAGAAAGTTGTTTTTCGAAGGAACCACCTTGGGACAAAGGATTTTATTACATCTATATCACACCTCCATGATGAACTTAGACCGATGATATTCCCGAGTTGTGAAATCCTCCGAGGAAGATGGGGTGAAAACACAACGGTCGGGTTCATGCATAAAAAAATGAGATTGAAGAGTGCCTGTTGGTTCTAATCCATCAAATCCATAATGATGGTCGGGTGCATACTGGCCTCCCGGAAGTAAATGGTGGGAGAAGGGCACCCCGGGAAGCCGAGCACAATCCAAACCCAATTGAGGTTCCAGAATTAAATGTCCCCCCCTTCTGGTTATCCATTGGGAATGTAAATGAAGCTCAAAAATAGGATGGAAAATGTAGGCCGCAATGAAGAAACTCGTCCCTCCATTGGTTGATGATTACTCTACAAAGGGTGAATTATTTCCCCCAACAAAGTAATTTATTCCAACACCTCCCAAGATAAACTTGCATCCATGAAACTGATGGTGTCATCCAAGCTGTGCACATTAATTTCGCCCTCCCTAGCGGGCCTCGCCACCTTACGCCATTATGGCTAGGGATTTTTCCTTTGTGCAAGAGGATCCCAGATGAAACCATCCAGGAGGTTCTCAATAATTCAAATGACACCCTTTGGCACCTTTATGATAGAGAGAGCATGGATTTGAGTCACCAACATAATACTATAAATTAGAGTGATGCAACCTCCAAAAGAAAGAAACCTATTTTTCCAATTGTGGATGCAGTCTGTGATCTTGCGGAAAAAAGTAGAAGTCCTGAATCCACAATCTTCAAGGGGTGATGGGTACCCCAAGGTATTGAATCGGAAAACATAATCTTTGTATATCAAGGGTGTGTTGGGAACCAGAAGACCTTCTAGGAAAGCAGTTATTGGGGATGAAGTAGAGGCTCTTCTCTTTAGTGATAAGTTGGCCACTACAGTGGAAGTAATCCTCCAAAAGGATATTCAATCCTCGAGTATATTTTAACGCTATTGATAAATGCTAGGGCGTCATCTGCCAAAATTATGTGAGAAATGGCTGTGGCCCTCATGCTCATATGTTAGGGTATAATATCTCCATTATTGACTCTTCAATTAATGAAATGACTGAGCACCTCTTGTGTTAAGATGAAAATGCTGGAGGACAAAGGGTCACCCTCTCTTAGGCCGTGAATGGATTTGAAGAACCTGAAGGATATCCCTAAGAAGGAGACCTCTATCAATGGGGAGCTGAAACTTTTAAAAACAAGGTTAACAGTTTAGTAAGAAAAACCCATACCTTCCAGCACCTTGTTGATGAAGCCCCACTCCACCCGGTCGTAAGCTTTATTCATGTCTAGCTTAAGAGCCACATTTGATCTGTGAGTTTTGTAGTTCATATCTCAAATCATTTTTTGGGAAAGAGAAATAGTACCTTGGATGGACCGGACCCTCACAAAACCATGCTGCTCCATGGAGATCCACCTTAGATGATGTATAGAAAGCGTGATATTAATAACACTTAAAATCAATTTATAAGGAATGTTTCACATAGACACTGGTTAATAATTCATGATAGATGAGGTTTTCCTATTTTTGGGAATGGGAATCATAGTAGTGGATAATTCAATATGCATAAATCTACTACCCCTGAAGAAGTCCTGGATGGAAAAAAAGAGGTCCACCTTCACCAAATCCCACAATGCTCTATAGAAGGAGCTTGAGAACCCGTCCAGTCTGGGGGCATTGTCTAGGTGAAGATTCTGCAAGGAATTATAAATCTCCTTTCCATCTGAAAGAGATCTAAACCCTTCATTTTCATAGTCTGATACACAATGGGGAATAACCTCGAAAATCCCTTTATCATTTCCTGCATAACTGGTGGGAATATGAGTATTGGGACCAGCCGAAAATTCCTTAATATATGAGAGGTCCATACCTCCCACGATATACCTATCATCCGTGTAAGATCCATCATCTGGAAGAATGTTCATTTTCATAGGTCTCTTCCTCTCTTAAATACAGTCATAAAAAAATCATGTTTTTCTATCACCCTCTCAGAGGCATTTAATTCTCGAAGAGTCCTTGACCAATCGCTCATGAGGACAGATCATAGTAGCCATCTCTTCATTTCTGATAGTAAGCTGCTCAAAAGTAAGATCATACCACTCCTATTCTAGATGATCATAGAGTATCTCAACCTCTTACATGGCATCGTTAGTCTCATTGTCAACCACAGGGAGGTATTTCTTCCACAACTGGAGTAGAGACTTGAGGTGATTAAATTTATCATGAATGGAGACCCACAAGCCACCCTATTCAAAAGAATTCAAAATACCACAAACAAAGTCCTAATATCCTAGTTTACTAACCCATTGTTGGAGGAAATGGAACCTTTCATGATGATATTGCTCAGGTGAAATCAAAACCAGCAGGGGGGTGTGATCAGAAATTATGTGAACCAGCTGACTCAACTTAGTGTTGGAGAACATAGAGATGAATTTCGTATTGGCGAGACATATATCCAATCTTATCCACAAATGGTGATAGCCCCTTCTGTTATTTCACCATGTAAAGAGGTCACCTAAGAATCCCAAATCAATGAGGCCACTCCTAGCCACGAACTGTGTAAACTCCATGCTATCCATCCTCTGAAAAGGCCCTCGTCCTTTCCATTCTTCTTGATTGGTGACGATATTAAAATCCCCATTGACCAACCATGGCTGGTTTCCAAGAAGAAAACATTAAGATCACTCAAATTCTTGGTCCATCGGAGGGAATCACCACTCCCATACATAAAGGTCATGAAATAGGAGACATCTCTTATACTCACTTTAGTGGTGATGAATTGGTTACCCTCTTGTACTATCTCCACAGAGGTACTTTTGTTAAAAAAAACAGATATGGCTATTAGTTGGTTTAGCATGCAAGGATCCATGCATCTTAATCATCCAAGTGAATTCCTAAATTCTGGCAGGGGACTGCATGTGTTCGATGATGGAAACAACAATTACCTTTTGTTTTCTTAAGATAGAGGAGATGAAACCTGATTTAACTTGGGAACTAGGACCACATGCATTCCATAAGAGTGTTGAAATAATTGGAAGGAGAGGTCTCTAGCGTTTGACCTAGAAAACAGAGAGGGAACTTTTCACATCAAAGGGAATAACTTGGAACTCATAATTCCCGTAGCGACATTCGAAGGCCAAATTCAAAATATCATCCTTGGAAACCCAAAGATGGGGATAGTCAGATCTGAGATCAATCTTAGGGAACCATCTCACACCTCACAACTGGTCGGAGAGGTCATCAATTCCTATCTAGGTGCACTTATTCTTTATCATGGTATGGTTCAGGCAATGATAATCTGCGTAAAACCATAAGCTACCGTCTTCCTTCTTTATGAACAGAACTAGAGTCGCCTAGGGGGAAACACTGGGTC
Organism: Viscum album; assembly: GCA_963277665.1. Lineage (NCBI taxonomy): Eukaryota > Viridiplantae > Streptophyta > Magnoliopsida > Santalales > Viscaceae > Viscum > Viscum album. The sequence continues at coordinate 1,137,652,928 of OY728159.1, read as the reverse complement.
TGATGAAACATTTCCCATGAAGGACCTCTTACTGTAAATGTAGTTAGTGGAGCTTAGTGTGTTCCATACTATATGACATAGAAGATATCTGGGTTTTCACAGGTTGAAATTCACGGAACAAGTCTTACTACCACCTCAAAGGTAGTCCCAGAATGTCTTCAGGGAATAAGTCCTTATAATCATTCACATCTAAAGGAAAACTTGTTCCTGAAGAGTCTATTTCAATGAGATTCATTCTTGCTAACAAATGCTTTAAAGGTTGTAGCCTCCTTCTCAAAACACCTTGCTACCCTGCTATGTGGTCTCATTCAAGGAGAAAGGAGAACAATGTCCCATAAACATGTAGGCATATAAATAGCCTATGGTGACAATCTATATAGGCTTGAACCATTGAAATAAAATCCATGCAGAAGATAAAAGCTTAGGGTTACATCGTGCTAAATAGTGGGTCCCACGTGAACCTGTCTCTTCTTAGCGATAGCTCGCACTGCGAAAAAATGAAATACACAGAATAAGGACTCCCTAGAGAAACCACAAGACATATCTATTGTGTTATTGGATACACTATGAGCTCCAACTCCTGTATTTTGAGTAACAAAATAAAAGAGTGACTGGCATTTGTGTCTACTAGTACTAAAGCTAAAGTTGAATAAACCTAGACCACACCACAGATCATCTCGTATGATGGAGGATCATGATAATCCATAGTCTACTGCTGTCTGTGACCCTATTCGTGAGCTACCTGATCTAGAAATGGGCCACCCAGTGGTGGTGGTGGGAGAGTCTCAGAGCTTCATCCCCCACCTAAAGCTCATCCTACACCCAACCTGGATCACCTCCTTGGGGACCAACCGATACCCGCCAGGGGGATCCCTGGTCAGAGTGATGTCTCTGCCATGGTGGTCCACTAGTTATCTATCTGGTATGCTCAATATGCCGAGTCAGGTAGTATCATTCCATGTGACCTTTCCCATCACAAACATAGAATCAACCATTTTTGGGATGACCCAATTCTCTACGTTGCCTTTTTTACCTAACCATATTACTGATATGGAATATGGAATGATCTCCTAGGATGATTCCCTATCGACTGATGTCTACCAGCTTCCATAGATGTCTCAGCCCTATAGAGACCACTGGCAGTCCCAGCTAACATAAATTCCTCTGACAGAAAACTTTCTATCCCTAGTTCTCGCTCCAACACCCTAATATATGTGGGGATTCACATGAGTAATATGATGGAAATTATCTCTCCATGGAGACCCTTGTCAAAGTCCCATGCCCAAATGTATCCATCGTGAATCATATCCAAAGAGTACCGAGTCAGGTCAGTGAACCTAGTTGAGTACTCCAACACTATCTTCCCTCCTCGTCGAAGCTTTAGAAGATCGTAAATCCAAACAGGGTGTAAACATGATGGAAAGTAATACTCACAAAACTTTTACTGAAACTCAGCTCCTGAGAGTGATGGTTCATAACGCATCTAGGTAACCAACATCCACCGATTTGAATTCATCACAAGAAAAATGCTGTCTTCCAAATCCACCATTTGATCCATTGGTAGCTGCAAAATCCTGAAGAGGTGGAACATCGACTATAGCTAAACCACTTTTTACAAAGGATCCGGCTCACCACGGAACCTCATTGGTCTCCAGTTCTGGAACTCAAGAATTGCACTCATCCTGTGATCATCCTCATCCTGATATGTTAGGACTATCTTCTACTTAATAGGTGTAGGTGTTACTATTAGCCCACCCAGAGGAAGGGGATCACAAGATGGGACCTGAACTAAGGCCTCATCACTCATAGGGTTGTCGTTACAAACCAGAGATGGTATATAAGAGGGTGTTATCATGAAGACATCCAAAATGACATCAAGGTGTGCCAGGGTCAGATGATCATATATAGATACACACATATATATATTTATATATCAATAATAACAAAGGGGATATGAATCAAGTAAGAGAGTCAAAGACTCAATACTATATGATGCATGTACCATTATTCCGTGCAACAAGTGCCTTAGTATGTCGATTTGACAAGCGAGTGATCAGGGTCCTGATGAATTGATACATTGGCCTCCCGTACCATCACTACCCTCCCTAGATTGAGAGATTATCTCGAGACATTTCAACACTATTTCTGTAAAACCAAACTAAGTCCTTTTTAGGGAAATGTCCAAATGATGTCCCAAGGGTCAAACTAGCTCTAATATAAATTTTTCACAGCACGACCCATGCCGGGGGTCGAGCTGAAACAACCCCAAGACCACCTCCATAGTCCAGGGGATGGTGACAAGTGCTAAAAGCACAAAAAAATTAGGGAGGACTTTTCCTAATTACCTGTACACACACAGATAACCAACATGATGCCTAACTGCTGAGGGAAAGTAGTAGAAGTTGAAACCTGTTGTAAATTAACCAAGCATGCATGGAACACTAAAAATAATGAGTACAATAATGAAAAAGGAAATAAAAAATAGAAAAAACATACACCCAAACTGAAAAGTGTCCCAACCTAAAAGAAACTAGAGAAAAAGAAAACCACTAAAAGGGCCCTACTCCTGGAATCCAAGATACGACCACAGTACGCAGTTGATGCACCTATAACCCTATGCTCCATGAAGTCGTGATCAAACATATCCCTCATCTTCATAATCAAAAATACATGTGGGGAAAACACATGAAGGGGTGAGTATAAACATACACAATAGGAATCCCTAAAAAAAGGGGGAGCAGTAAGAGATACAAAAGGAACGGTAAATAGTAGATGGAATAAGTATAGTAAAAGAGTGCAGCCAAAACCAAAAAGGAGTATAATAGACTCATCCAAACACAAATATCTAGAGATTTTGAGAAGATAAACATCTCATTGAGACTTCTCTACTAATAGTTGGAGAATAGACTCATCCAACCATAAGAAGGTATACATAGAAAGAACGTGGCATACCTCGCACGTCTTCGCCACTCATGGAAGGAGAGTATCCAAACCAAAGTAGTGGTTTCAAAAAAAAGAAAGTATATATATATTCTCAGCCAAAGAATCCCAAATAGGGGAGTAAGGGGATATCTATCCCACAGGTCATCCCATGAGAAGAGTCACCAACTGTTCCAGAATTACCACCATCAATGCCTATCATAACGTACGTCTACTCTGAACACACAATTCAAAGGGGATCAATAACCAAACCATGATTATATCCACTTTAGATGGATTTTTCCCACCCATAATATTTATGGACATGTCTCAAGGCTGCTTCTTGGTGGGAAAAGCGACCCACTTAATCATCATGTCCGGAGTTATTTCAAAGAATGTGTCATCACTAATTCACAGAGTCAAGAGGTTATGCATCAAGGTTGAGGACCCATGCCCCGCCAGGAAAGAGGGTTCCACTCTAATGTCATCAAGGACCCTTACCCAACCTATTTAGGGGGATCCACTCTGATGTTATTAAGGATCCATGACCAACCCGACCAAAGGGTTCCAATAAAAAATGGTTGAAGACCCACGTCTAGCCTGGTAGGAGGGTTCCACTCCAGTTTCATCAAGCACCCTTGTACATCCTAGCTAGAGGGTTCCACTCGTAGTGGATCTGAGTCACTGCCTAACCACCATTTTCATCAAGAATTTATAGAAAGAGCGTTATGTTCAGAAAACTTCACATCATATCCCAAAAATTCAGATAGGAGTTCACCATAATGTTCTACAAAAAAATGATAGGCTAGTCACTTCACCGAAGTAGACAACTGATACAAAAGAACCTTTTCACCGCAAAAATACAGCACAATCATCATAGGGACTACATTGACCTCAGACTTTAAATTCTCAAATTTACCTCAAAAGGTCGATCTCGAAGAAAGGATCACATTCTCACATACAACACTTTAAATGGATGCCTGATTTAGAAGATACAAGTGTGTGAAGATGCCTCAGAAAAAACAGCTGGGTCCAAACATGGACTGACGACGATGTTCGACCAGGATGGTCGATCGATTATGGTGTGGCCGCTCATGGACTGACTGACCAGAATTGTTGACATTTATGGTCGACCGACTGGTCCACTTGCAGTCATAGGTCCCGCGGTATCTACAGCTTTAGCGATACCTTTTTTAGCTGTGGTCGTGGTCTCTTTGGCTATCCTGAGGCTTGAACCGGTCTTCCTGTGTCCAACTTGTTGGGTTGGACCCATCTTTTTAGTTTGGCCCAGCTAAACATGGAGGGGCCCATCCCGTTAGGCCTGGATCGCCTACTGACAGGGACCCAAGCCACTACTGATAGTAGCCCGACCCATGGCCGGTCGTTTCCCCATGTCAACATAGCCAACCGACACCTCACACTTTGTGGCGGTGATCACCACCTTGATCTCCTTACATGAACCTACTTGGCCGACCGAATGATCCATGTTGCTCCGTTACCGCTGCACCATTGTCTACCATAGAGTGGAAGCGATGCCCTAGTGGTCCCTTTCACAAACCACCTAACCTCCTCTGATTTTACAATTTCAAATCCAAAAGTAGATCTAGGTTCCTCACATGATGATTCTCATATAACTAGCCTCCCCTCGTCGATATGTCGATGGTTTGATGTGTCCAAAATTAGATGATGAATATCCATGAAGAACAGATGAAGAACAAAAAAATTTAAAGTCTCCGAACACAAATTGATAACTATGTTAGTGCGACCATCAATGATTTATAAATAAAATTCCGAATTAAACATGAATGAATTTATTTTTCAAGTAAAAACCTCAAAATGAGATTAGAGGAAAGAATCCAAACTCAAAATGATCCATTCTTCATTGATGGAACGTTCACCTCACTTCTATTGTGCTCCACCAACGATTCGTCAAATTTTCCTCCTTGATCCGTCAAAGAATAAAGGAGAGAGAGAGTGAGTTTGATTGAGAGAGGATTAGGGGATAAACCTAGTCTAGATTTCATAAACCCATATTTATTGAAAAAACACATAGAATCCTACCAACAGTCATAGAATCCGAACGTCCCATTGTCTCTCTTTTTATGTCGCGCTTAGGTGAAACACCAACTTACAAACTAAACATGAGTCTTAGATTTCCAGTACAATTATACGTTCAGAAGTTATTTGAAATGACATTTGAGATAAAATAATTTTGATTAATTTTATTATTTATGATTTTTCCCTGGGTGACTCTTTCCACTAAAGTTTCACGTAGACAAATTTTATGTCCTTCAAAGGGTAAATGCTACTTTCCAGACTCAATTGTGGCCTCAACTCTTTGATCTAAGCCACTATTTAAGAGTTATATCATTTCCTTCATGCACATAGTATAAAATATACTTAATATTTTTTTAAAATTAATTCTAGGAACACCAGGTCTTGAAATTGCATTCCGTCTTAGAACCTAGCTCTTGAAATATGTATATAAATATTTCAAAGTATTAAAAGGTGCAAAAATGTGCCTCTACATCCTAATTTTTTTCTTCATTAAATATTGTGTGATAATTTCTTAGGAGTATCTTTCACGTTGAAAGGACCTAAGAGTTCCTCATTATGATGAGAAACTAGAAGTTACATGAAGTTATTCTTAAATATATGTTATATTTCATGACGAAATCATTTGAGGGACCCACATGATATAGTATATTTATGGTGGGGACTTAGAGGAAATTGAGGCATCTTCTCATGGTGTACACCTTTAATAATTTCAAGTGTAGGAGATCATGAGAATGAGACCCACTTGAAGGAAATCCACATTTATATGTGTCTTTGGATGTTACTATCTACAAACATACTTATTGATCCATATACCTTTACATCATTATAAATGGATATTATGAGTTATGTAATTTGATGTATTGTTGAAACCTGTGATGAAAAATTTTCTTGGAAAAGAGTAATATGTTGGTGCATCAAAAGAAATATTTCATTAATGAATAATATGAGAATATATTTTCCCATATATTCTTTAACATAATATGATATCTTAGGGCCATTGAATTAATTTATACAATATAAATAAATTAAGGGCCACTGTGTTCTATGGGAATGTTCAAATTTTCAAATTCAAAAAAGAGACACTAGGAACATAGTTTTAAGAACTTGGTATACAAACTTATTTATTAGAGATATCATGATAAAAGGATTATATTACACTGTAGTTACTAGTATATGGTTTTATGTCATTGTAATATTAACTTCTTTCTCAATGGGTGACTTGGTGTGTTGCTACATGCTTACCTTTGACTTTGGACTGCTTCACCTAATTCCACAGAGAAAGAGTCCAAGATGGTCACACACTATGATTATCTAGAACCTCAATTGAATAATAATATTATTTATTATTTAACATATTTAAATAATATCATTCCTATATCTGGTTTAATATTTATTCATATTTTATTGATAATATGTATTCTATTACTAGTTATTCAAGAGAACATTTTTAGCACAATTTTTCATAAAAATCAGTGTTCTATTTAATGAATATAATAATTTTTTATTTATTATAAAATAATGTAGTTATATTTATTTATTAAATAAGTTATCATTATTCATGGCTCGATAAATATTGGGGAGGAGTGGAAAACTTTGTTTAATAGTTTGGTGATAAATAATATATATTGAATATTCTTTGAATAAATAATATATAATTAATTCAATAGTTTTATGCTTGTCAATAAATAATATTAATAATAATAATAACAATATATCCATGAGGTTATATAAGGATTAAATAAAGAATAAGGGTGGAAGAATAATTTTTATTTTCTACCCCTATCCATTTTTAAATCCAATTATATTATCTCTAATTAATAAGTTTCATTTTTGTTAGGTTGTGCATAACAATCTCCAATGAATTATCTCAAATCCCTAAGGATATACCTCTACAATATTACTATAAAGGATAAATAATGATCATATTCTACCACCAGTATCAATTATAAAGAGATCAAAAAAATCCTTCTTAAATTGATTCTTTGGGTGATCAAAGGTATATGACACAAGTATTAGGATCTACTACACTTGAATAAAGAGATTCTTATGATGCCATACAGAGGTTTTTAGAGAATGTGTATATCACCAATGGGGGGAATAAACACTTGAATCCAATAATGAAATGATAGCATGATGTAAATACATTTCTAGATTCATCGATCAAGAAATAATTCATCACAAGGTTATTATATATTTGATTAAATTAATTTTAAATCATTATGGGATGATACAGCATTTTGGTTCTATCATTCTCTCATCATTTAATCCTTTTCTATAATTTTTCAGTCATACTTTTTATCATCAACTTAAATCTTGCATTAATCCTCAATTATGAAAAAACAAGTTGGGAATACACCATTCAGTACTTTTCATACATCTTAAACCTTCAAAAATAATAGGATGAGGTTATTTTTTCACAGGAAAATGATAAGTTTAGACAAAAAACTCTGATGGATAATATTCCTTATTCAGAAACAATTAATTATTTTTTTCATTTTATTTTTTATTTAGATATTATAAATATATATAAACATTACCATATTTACCCCATGTTCATGTGTATAATTTTATTCCTTTCATTGGCAATTAAGTGATAAGAAAAACAATATTTGTTAGTGGCCTCCCTGAGATTGACCCTGAGTTGTGTCCACCAAAATTCATTTATTAAGAAATTTACAATATAAATTTTCATATAGGCTTTGTGAAAAATTATTTTCATTAAAACAACTCCTAACTCTTATAACTACTAAAATGTATGATTATTGGTGACATGGGGTGGATGGATACTAGAGAGAAAATGAAATTTTTAAATGAAAATTATTTTATAAATGAACATAGAACATGATTTTGTTTTGGTTGAGTTAGTTAGCCCCATTATACTTATTATATTTTTTATCCTAATAAAAAACCTGATACCTTGTTTTTATTATTATTAATTTAATGTTTAAAAGAGAATAATTGATACTGTTTAGTGTAATTAAATCTCTCACTTTATATTATTCTTTATGACACTTATTTTAATTCATTGGTTTTATTATTATGCCATATTTTGAGATAAAATATTCGGATTTAAAATGTTATGTATTTTTATTTATAATATTCCATATTTTTATTATGAATTTATCTTTAATGAGTTAAATAACTTGTTATACCCACAATAATAAGGAAAAATGAACAATACCTTATTTCATTGATATATAATTTTATAATATAACTTGAAATAAACTCTAATGAATTACAATTAATCTATTTAAAATAGAATTATTAAAATTACCAAAGGAATAACACCACATGTAGACAAAAATAATGCATGATTTATGTATTTATCCTCACGATTTCCCAAAAAATATATATTGACTAGTACATTTGTGGAAAGAATGAAAAAAATTAGAATTATGGTTTACATGTTAAATTATATTGAATGAATTTATAGAATTATTTAAGTTAATATATAGGAAACTAACATGTTTTTGATTTTTCCATTAAATATTATAACCATTAGTCAATATCTTAATCATTCGTAAGTTCCATAGTATCATAGGTACTCACAAAAACATTCTCCATATTTGCCGTGAGGGTTACAAGGTCTCTGATTATTTAGTTTCCTTGTCACCCCATGGGAGGAAATTAATTTTCAATCTAGATGTTATTTCCATAACTCATGAGGGGGATAACTTTGTTAGAGGGGATGCTATCGAGATACACCATTTTAGGCCCCCATAATTTTTTTCTCTCGTCCTTTCTTGGTTCCTGATATTTCCTCAACTTTTTTAGAACTTTTTAATAAATAAAAGTGATGATGATGATTACTACCATTAAAAAAATGTTTATTGAGGTAGATTATTTTATTATAATTTTACTTTAAGAGTTTTGGATAATTGATTAACCTAATCATGAGAAGCTTCCATTATAATATAGATGTTGATATGGTTGGTATAAATAAAAGTAATCAAACTATGGGTTTTCTAGAGAAAGGGAGAAGCTTTGGAACTAAGTAGGAAACATCTTCCTTATGAGTATTAGTTATAAAATATTGGGAATCAATTAGAATTACTAGGGTTCTACCGTAACAAATCCAATGTTGAACTTTAAAAAGTATGTAATGAGAGATATCATATACGGTAGAAGCTAAAGCTAAAAAATCATTAAGATAACCATGCTAACAGAATCACCTCCCGTGACCAAAAAAATTGTTTGTCTCACCCATATGGATTCTTTAGAGGTCTTTAAGGATTGCATAAATAGATGCTAAAATTTTATTAACATCTAATTATTAATGTGATAAATGAAAATTTTATAATGTCTTATACTATTAGTATTATTTTATGTTTTTCAATACATTCTATATTTTTATTAAATAAAATTCATTTAAGGAATGATTCTAATAAAATGAATTATTTTTATATATTAATATAAATGATTATTTGTATAATATTAAATAATTGTTTATAAATAAATATAAAATCTTTAAATGGTTAAAAATATATTATTCTAAATATTGTTTTTATACATCATGGATTTTAATTATATTACCCATTAGTATCACTTAAATAAATGGAATTACTAAAATTCATTTCATTTATAAAATCAGAATATCAAACTTATGTAATAGGGTGAATTTCATTTTTTAGGTAAAAACTTTATTCACCGGAATAAAAAACAAGTTATTATGGTGAAACTTTAAATGTGTTAAAACATTAATCTATGGTGTAACATAATTAAATATCAGAAAAATTTAACACCAAAATGTATGTATGATTAAATTAATTATATATCCTAATACTTATTATATTATTTATTATATTTAATTAATAAATTAAAATCTTGATATGTTAAGGAATTAGTATTTGAAAAAATGTCACTCAAGAACATATTTAAAATGACCTTTACTTTATGCACTGTAAGATAAATATCTCATTTGATTTTATCTACAATATCTTCCTATGTTCAATATAAAAAAATATTATCCCATATTTATAAGCCTTTAGTCTTAATAAGGATCCCCAAGTACTTCAATATTAAATAAGGGTTCCAAAGGAGGAAATGTTTCTATATAGTAAGTGACAACAACTCCTATTTATTTTCCATTTTTCTTATTTTCAAACACAATAGTTAATATATTTTTAAAAATAAAATATCATGTAAATAAAATAGTAATAATTATATTTTAATGTTATTAGAATAAAATAAGCTCATCCCCATCCATTAAATTATAACTTGTTCTTGTTTGGATTGGTTTAAACACCTATATAAACATTTATATAATATATTCATTATGGAAGATTCTGTAAATTAAAATTTTGATAAGATATAGTATTAATATTGAATTTAGGACATGTTTTAAATTTTTTAATGGTAACATATATATGTATATTTATTAATAAAATCAATTATTTTTATTCACTCAATAATTTTAAAAAGTAAATATTTCTTACCATTCTTTATGAAAAAATGTTTCAATATCGATGAAATAGTATTTTGAGTATAGAAATATATAAAACATTTCTATATAATTTCTATAACAATATTTAGTTTATAAACACATGAGCATAGATCAAGGATTGAAATTACCAAACTGATGAAATCATGGAACAATTAACACCTGATGATTAATATTAACTATGAATATTAAATGGTTAATAAAAAATATAAATAAGGTTATTACATTTATGAATAATAAGATTATGTTGACTATATATATATTTAGGCAATGTTCACATAAGTGAGAATCCAAGGTAAGGGTTTTCATGACTCATGTTTCTTTCATTGATTCAGACTCTTTCTTCTTGATTCGCATCCTTATATGTTCTTAATTTTATACCATTTTTTCTCATATTATATTTACTATTTATTTTTTATGTTCCTTCATTTTCTTCTAATAATTTTCATTATTATTGAATCTTATCCTAAAAACATTGAAATAGACAATTTGCACCATTTTTTGGGTATTTCTCTTTCCCATCCATGTTCATTCTTAAAAAAATGGTTATTTTTTTTAAATTTGAAATTTAAATAAATATTTTCACCTCGTAACCTCACAAGAATATTTAATTCCATTCATTTGTTAATTTTATATCTTCTTCACTGATGTTGGTTACATCAAACTATTTAAAAATGATTAAAACATATTTCTATAAAATTTCATATCATCCTGTCAATTTATTTGAGTTTATTATAGTTTTAATTTTTTTATTATAAATTTTCAATTATTGGGATGTTTTTTTAAATAACTATATTAAAGAGATTTTACATTTTGAATGGTAAATGGTTTCCTAACTGACTTGTCACGTTTTTATAAAAACATCACAAAAATTTTAAATAAACTATGTTAATGATTAATTTTCAAATTTCATTTCTTTATTTATAAGATGAATAATTTATAAAAATTTATTATTATTCATGTATCAAACTTTTAATTCCATTGTTAAATGTTTCTTTTGGGTGATTTAATTTTCGTGTCTTCTGATCGAATCTATCACAACTTCTTTTATTATACTTGATATAAATATTTTGTAACCCATTTAATTTACCAGGGTTAGTTAATAATTTTTTATGAGTGTTTTCATGTGTAAAACTTATATATATGTTTTTTGATTATTATATAGGTGATATTGGGATTATATATTCCTCTAATAAAATGGGTAATGTTAATATCTATTGAGATAACTTGTATGAGACATGGGATGTCATTATAGTCCTCTATATTATTCAGTGAAATGATGCAATTAAAATTTTTAATTTTGTTTATTAGGGTATTTCTAGAGTTCCTTAACATATGTTATACAATTTTTTGGTAATTAATGTGCCACATTCTTAATCAATTTGACTATGTTTCATGATTTAGGATTCTCATTTGTTATTATATGGAATATTGGATGATTTAATGATGATTATTTTATGATTGTAAATCTTTATGCCATTGATTGTTATTTCTTTGATTCCATGATCTTATTCAACTAATTATTCCATTTATGATAATTTCATGTTCCCAACTTATTGATGAAAAAATTATATGTATTATATGACTCGATGATAAATTCTTATCGTTACCGAGCATTTGAGATAACCATTTTCTTATGATTCCTTTTCCCCATGTAATGAGGAGGAATACTATTTATGATTATTTTTTAGAAGGTAATAATGAATTACATATATTATAAATGAAATGTACACCATATTATAAAATGTGATGATTATAAAAATAGAATTCAATAATAATAAAACTTTTGGATATAAGAGTGTCACTTAATTATGATTTATAAAGTATATTTATAAAGAACAATAAATAATCCATATATATTATATTGGGGTTTTCTTATTTTGTCTCATAGTGGGGTTTATTTAAATTAATGGACAGGGTTAAGAAGTATATAATTTGAATCATTATATTATGAATAATATATTATTGTTTTTTTTCATATTGTTGTTTACTCTGATTTTATTAAGATATTATTATTCTTTACTCATGTTAATAATTTTGGTTTTTGAAAATGGTTGGTACAAAGATAAATTGAGTAAACAAAGAGTGTGATGGATTATGAAATGATGTTCTTAATAAAATTTTTAATGTGATTGGTTCTGGTTTACAAAAATTCTTTTATATACTTACCCATATTTCTCAGGTTCTGAATAATAACTAGAAACATGTCAAACTAAAAAATTCACCAAATAATGAGAAATTAACTACCATTTCTTTAATGTTATAATAAACCCATACATTAATGGATATTTTGGGATATTAGTTAATGATCAACTGATTACCATGAAATAAAAAATATTTTCATTCTTTATTATTCAAAGAATGAAAATATGGTTTTGGGTTTTTATTATATGGAAGGTGAAATAAATAAATGGTGGAATTTGATAAAGAGCACCATGAAAAAGGATGAAGTTGACCCCAGATACTCAAAAGTTTTTAAGAAAATATTTTTTAATAAATATTTTCCCAAAATACTTCACATCAAAATAAAGAATGAATTCCTTAAGCGTAATAAAAAATAAGGTGAATATATTGTTTCTTATGAAGTTAACATCATGCGTCTTTCAATGTATAACTCTAGTTTTACCATTGATCTCTAATGTAAACATGATAAATTTTATTTTGTCTTAAAGAAAAGTCTCTGAATAGAATTAGTGATAAGAGAAATTGGAAGCCTCAAATATTTTATATGATGTGATATGAAGGTGGAAAAATAAATAAAAGGCACTAATTATAATTAAAGAATTTCGGATCTGAAAAGTAAAATATATTTTCATGTACGTTCATATGAAAAATATCATATAGGGGTAACTATTAAACTATATACATGTTGAAAATATGGGATAGAAAACCATAAATTTACTTAAAAGAATGAATTAATGTTTCAAGTATACAAGGAGATTCCATTAACAACATGAGTATTAAAGAGAGATTAAGAGCATGAAGAAGAAGAATAATGTTACTCTAAATGAACCACCAAAACATTCATATTTTAAAATGTAAGGTGTTTTTAATTATACAATTTTGTGCACAAATCCAATGGTAAATGATGAAAATCAGGTTGCATAACCTCCATATGCAAATGAGTAAATAAGAGCATATTTAATCACCGCCACTAATGTTGATCATGAAAATGAAGTGTTGAAAGGTACAATTATTATCTACTTAATATCTACGAACATATTATTTTATTTTTTATCTATAAATTCATTCATATCTTATAAGATTTATCGGATATTTGATTTACAATCTCAAATATTAGATAATTATTTATCAGTGAATACTGTCACTAGTGTGATTATATCATCTGAAGTATATAATTATTATGTAATTAAGGTTTTTGGGAATATTCTTCCTATAGATATAAATATTTTTACCTTTTTATAATTTTATGTGATATGGGGTGTGTATTTGATCTGTAAACATAGAGATTATATCGACTATCAAGATAGGTAAATCTCATTACATATTTGAAATCACCCAATGAACTTATATTGATGCTAAGATGATTTCGAAATTCCATTAGAAACTTATTCCTTAATATAGGGTTTAATACCCAATAACGGGTGATATTTTTCTTAGATTTTTAGGAAGAATATCTATATTTAATATATGTTAATTTTTTGGGAATATATTAATGTATTTCTAAAAGATGATTTATTTGATAATATTCAGGGAACTAGATATATATCAAATGTTTATATTTAAACTAGAATACATAGAATGAGGGTAAAAATGGAATATGGGGAAAATAAATCTCACAACTGAAGGGGGGAAACACTATTCTACATAGGGTACTCTCATTAATATTTTTTAGCGTTTTCCATGCACCCTCTCTAATAGAACTGGTTTAGTTTTTGGGAAGACTTTATTCCCTTGGTTTTCTCTTTATGTTGTGCTTTTAAGTCGGTGTTTTTTCATCAATTGATTCCCCAAATTGGTCATTTAAATTTTCTCAATGTCCCAAATACCATGATATTTAAATATATAATTATTATTTAAATGAATAATATTTTTGATAATGTTTTCTATAAACAACAATGAGATTAAATGAACTATTTTATATTATAAGAATATTATTATTTAAATATTACTGTTAGAAGCTAAAAATTGGTTTGGAGGTTATGAATAGAAGTAACCACATTATGAAATATTTGTTGGAAATTTTCATTTATTAAAATTTATTTAATAGTTCCTAGAAATTAGTTCTAAATTTTTAGTAATAATAATTAAATAAAATATGGAAAACTAATTTCAAAATTAAAAAGGGTTATTTTCCTATAAAATTAATTTTTTATTTATATTTTTTATTTTCATAAAATGATAAATTTATGAATTTTATAAATATTATTTGAAAAATGAATAAAGGTTTTTATACTAGTATATTAAATATATATTTGGGTGTTTTTTGGGACTTTGCTTGAAAACTTTGTTTGTGCATGAATTGTGTTAAATATAATATTTTTAAAAATAATCCATTATTTTAAAGTATTTAAAAATAGCCATTCTATTTTGGATATTTTTAAAGTAATATTAGTCCCCATTGATTCAAAATAATCCAACTAATTAAATATGAATAAATATTATACATTATTTTGGTATAAAATCATTTTTATGCTTAAAATCAGAATTTTCATTAAACCATTTTTTGGTGGGTTTCATGAACTTATATTAAAATTAATTTTAACGAACTATAGAAATTAAATATTAAAAAATTAATTACTTATATGGAATCAGAATAATATAATTATGTAATAATTTTAATTTCTTTTTCTGTCACAATGAATAGTAACCATGATAAAAGTTTATGACCAAAGTTAATGGTAAAATGGATTAAAACTATTGTATAAGTTTCAAAAATCAATCCCAGACCTGTTTTTATTTAATTTGATGATTTTATTTTGCCAAAATGAATCATATATTATAAAATATGTAGTTATTTTTCCACCTTCCCTTGATTATAACTTTTATATTATTTTAAGTAATGTATAAGTAAAAAATTCCACTTTCCTTTATGTTTATAATATGATTTTTTAGGAACAAAAACATGAAACGAATGGTTCTAAATAGTTATATTTAATATGAAAAAAATTATTTTTATGATTGTAATTTACTTTTAATTTTTACTGATTTTATAATTTACTAGGATGCTTACGCATTACCGATGCAACGCTTGTGCATGTTAGTGAAAAATAAATTGAAATAGGTATAAAAATATTGAAAGAGATGTTTTTGGATAGTTTATAGCGTTTAATGTTTTTTATGGATAAAAAATATAATTAATGGTTTAGATATTAAAATTTTAACTACATTTTTAACTTGATATCTTTAATTTAAAATTATATACCTAGTTTAAAAAATGACTTTTTAGATATTTAATGCTAAATAATTTCTTATCATTAAATTAAAAATCAAAGAAATAATATCATGATTCAAGTAGATATTAAAGTGGTATGACCAAACAACTATTTTCTATTTTAAATTCACTTTTAATTTTTAAATTACATTTTCAACCCTTAAAATTGAAATATTTTTTACAATATCTAATGTTAAACATGGTTAATTAGATGGTTAAACCGAATGATAAAGTTTAATATGAAATCTAAACCAGATAATGTTTTATTTTATGATTATATTTAATTCCTATACTCCTTTTATTATAATTGAAGGTATTTTAGATCTTTTTTTAGGAGTAAGACATATATAATACATTAATGTTTCAATTATTTACAAATTTGTATCCCACTTCACTTATAAAATATCACCTTTTATTTTATCTTAATCACGCTATTTTTTCCACTTATATCATAAAATACATAACTAAATACTTTATTATATTTTTATCCATATCCTAGAAGTGATTTTATTTTCAAAATACCATCCTTCAAGGGAAAAAGTGTAATCCAAAGGAGGTTTTCCAAAGAAGAGGTATAAATCATAAACGAGTATTTCCACATTTATTTATTTTTTCACATCAAATCAATTTTTTATAAAAATTATGATATAATAAAACTGTTATTTTAAATATTATTAAATTTTATTATATTTATGTAACTTCCATTTTTTATCTTCCTTCCATGAAATGGGAAATGAAAGTATCGCTTATGTATACTTCCACACAACCACCCCCATGTAGTAAAGTATTTAATTTTCCATAACCTTATATCAATATAAGATATAAGGATTTATATAATGATTATATAATATATTTATTATATAATATTTATTCCATAGTTATATATTATTATTTATTTTTATTTATAATTTTAATTATAATTAAAAACAATGTTCATGCGCATGTACAGACTACCGTCTCCATGAATGATGTATTTAATTTTTATAATATTTATTTTAATTAATCGATATAAAACAATATATAATGAATACATAGGATATTTATATGATTATGAATATTATTGAGATAATGAAACAAACAAAAATATGAAAATATTGAAACCACAGAACCAAAACAAATGAGAGAAATAGAAAATAAACAACTAGGATGATGATGTTATGGATGGATTATTAATAAATTGGTGATAAGATGTTTTAAGTAAATAATTAATGGTATTATAAGTATTATTATGGTTATTTTATATATTTATAACAAATTAAAACTTAATATATAGGAGGTTAAGTGAATGTACAAAGTACGTCAGTCTTGAGGTAAAAGTTCTCATAAGAAATTTATTTCTTCGAGATATATATTGAATTACACAACTTTTTCAATTACATTGTGTATAAAATAACTATTTTTAATATTATATGATGATACACATTTTAATAATATTAAATATTTTTCCATTTCATGGTTTATATTTCAATAGGTTTTTATTCATGTATTATAATATCTGTGATGGTTCTTGTCTCAATTTTGATACCTTGAGAGATTTTTTATAATACCCAAAATCTTTCATTTTATATGGTTTACATAGTTACCCATGACTATTTTTTCACATAATATTTTTCTATAATTTATGTAATTTAAAAAACTATATCATTTTAAAACTTTTTATGGACATTGATTCAAAAGTTACCAAAGCTCTATAGTTAATTTATACAATCTCTTTTTTATTCGGGGTTTCCGTGTTTAATTTTACATTAGTAGAATTTTATAATATATATATCGTTAAAAAATATATTTTATTCTAATATAGTTATTTATATGGGTTCCATGTTTCTGTTCTAACTCTTCTTCCATTTGGTTCTAAAATATTGAAAGAATATTTTATAAGAAAAACCGACCTTATTTCATATTTTGGTAGGGGAATATTTTTTTTTCCTGTTGAGATTTTATAAAATGTCCCAATTATTTTATTTTATATTCTCAAATATGTTTTTAGAGTCAATTTAAACTATATTTGACTTTATTTTTAGTAATTCATAAATAAATCTTTTTACTGTTTTCCAAATGGGTTTTTTGGGCATTCTTTACAAAAGTGTGAAATGAATGTTGTTTTTAACATATAGGACATGGACATATTTTCCTATCATCATAGCCCTTATTATTTATCAATATCACACTATTGGTTTCTAGGTTTTTCTTAATAATTTTTTTTTCATTATTCTTTGAATTTTTATCATTTATAAAAGGTATTATTTTCAAAAAAAATTCCTAGAATTTAGTATATTATTTATGCCTTCATTTAAAACAAATTAAAAAAATATTTAAGAAAAATTACTTTTCAAATTTGACTTCTATTTTTCTCTTTAATTCAAAAAATACTTTTCCTTTTTTAATACCTTAATTTCTAATGAATCAATGGTCTTCTATCATCCTTTACTCATTTACTGATTATACATTAATTTTTTATCATTAAATTTATCATGATCATGTTCTCTATCACACTCCATTATTCATTGGATATTTTTTTCTTTTCCATATTATTTTTTATTATAGATACATTTATAATTTTAACATTATATTAAACATATACCATTTTTATATATAGTGTTAGTTAAATGAAGCTTGTAAAAATTAATTACTAGTTAAAAATTTAAGTTACATATTCTAGATTCAATATGAATATTTTTTTATTGATAATGAGTTTTGATTATGTTTTTTATTATTTATTTTATATAAGAGGTATGTATTGGACATATCTAAGTGAAAGGTGGGGCCCAGTTATTGATAGCCATATCGATGCATCATTTGACCTAATGAAACAAACTATCTTGATTATTTGATGTATTCCTACCAAATTATTTATAATGTATTTATATGACACCTTAGAGATATGTTCGGTATCTATTTTCATATGGATTTTATGGAATGATTATGATATATAGAATTATACATTTGATCATTATGATTTTTTGGATATGATAATTTATTTTTTTTTATTAACCATGAAAAGAATTCATTCCCATATTTTAAGATAAATTAAACACTTTATTACATATTGATCATGAATTATTTATTCTATTACTGATTCCACTATACAATTTCTCTTACTAGGAATTTTAGAACACACGTGTTTTGTTTACATTTCCCCAATTTATAAAGTATTATGTTTTGTAAGTTATATATATATGGGTTTCACGTGTAGATCATTTCATGGGAGATATTGAAGCCATATTATAAAATAATAAAATATAGATATAGTGAAAAATAACCATTTGATGAGAAAGATATAGATTTTTATATAATGATTTTTCTTATTATCTGAGTATCTAAACCTAAAAATCCCTTGGTATAGAAGTAACTCAATTTTTCCTTCAATTTTGTAATAATAAAAAATAAATATTGGGTTACATTGGTTAATATAAAAACCAATATGTAATGTTAATATTTTTATCACTGGATTTAAATGTGTGGGTATGAGTAACAACACCTCCGTTTTTGTTTCATCAAATTTCTCTAGGTTGAGTATATCATCTATGGAATTAAATAGCTTTTTTCTCCATATTTCATTATCCATTTGAAGGAATTAAATTAAAGGTATATTATATTACAAATTTTAGGTTTCATCTTTGGTCATATTCTCATGACTTAATGTTAGTCCATCTAACCATAGAGGCACTGAATCATCCAAGGGATCTGTGATGACAAGATGTTTCAATGAGAACATGATTCACTGAAAGAGATTCAGGGTTGAAATTTCATGTCAATGTCAATGGTGTTTTGTTTTTTGTCTCTGTACATGATGATTAGATTTTTTTTGAATAAAGATGATGAGGGATAAAGATGATTATTTGATCTTGTTTTTTGTGTCATTCGATGGATCAAAACCAATATTCATTTCTTTTCTTTGGGTAATTGGTGTTTTATTCTATTTGAAGTTGGTAGTCCCAATAACAACACACAATCATTGATTATGTGTGACAGTGAAAGAGTTCGATAATTCTATGATAGGTGATCATTTCATGTTGTGAAAGTCATGAGGTGGTCCTTGTGATTCCTAATTTTATTACCAATTTTTAGTGAGATATTTTTTTGAAAAAATCAACTAGTTAGAAATAATTGGATTATTTTATATAATTTTCTGATTGAACATGTTTATGGATTCCATTAATCCTTAAAGAGGTCATTTTGGGTAATAATAAATTCTATTTAGATGGGTGAAAATGGAATATATACCCAACAAATATTTTATTATAAGTTAAAGAAACTATTAATTTAAAAATATTCCTCTTAGACTTTCAAATTACCTAATATCTTTATGGATTTTATGAATAGTGTATTTGAGATTACTTAGATAAATTTATTGTGTACTCCATAAATGAAATTCTTAAATGTTTTATGTGTAAGTAATAACATCAATTAAATTTTAGTATTATGCTAAAAACAATAATAATAGAGAAACTATATGATAAATTTAGTATTTTTCAATTTTTCTAATATAAAGTATACTTGTTGTGTCATGTAATAAAAAGAGTGATTATATCTATGGATCCATCAAATATTGATGTAATTGAGGAATAAATTTGAAAAAAATTGTAACAATGATATATAGGTTTTTGGTATTGGTTGGATACTATTTAAATTGTGTGAGAAATTTAATATGATTCTAAATTACATTAACAAAGTCAGCTCATAACTGAGAAAATTTATCTATATAGTGGAATATGATTTTTTTTTAAAATATTATAATGAGGTTGGTCATTTCACCTATACTAAGGATACTTTGTAATGGAGAAAGGTTTTTGATATATATGATGCTTCAAAGAAGGGATTGGGTTGTGGTATTATGAATAATGATAGGGTGATATCTTATTCCTCTCATTAGTTAAAGTTATAGGATAAAAATTAATTAACATATGATATAGAGTTAGTGATAATAGTTTTTATATTAAATATTTGAAGGAATTATCAATATGGTGAGAATGTTTTTTCATATACAAAACATAAGTGATAAAATTATATATTCACAAAGAAGTATCTAAATATAATCCAAAGGATATTCTTAGAGTTGATTACGGATTATGATATAAAAAAACATTACCTTCTTGGGTTGTTTAATATGGTTGATATTGTTTTATGTATGAAGGATTATGACACCTAATCCATGATGAGGATCGATAGAGACCCAATATTCACAGATACCAATTGGATATAAATTTAAATTTAAAGGGAAGGAATGAAATCATACCATTCCCAAATGATTTGTTAATGATAAATTTATATTATGATCAAGGATAAAAAACATGATGATATAAAACTACATAAGAAGGTGGTAGAAAACCATGAGTTCAAATATGAAAAGAAGGAATAATAATATTCGTAACATGAATATGTGTCTAATCCATTATAGAATTTAATATTCATATTTTGGATGATTAATATATCTTTTCATTCATTAACAAATAAGGATACATAAATATGTATAGAGATCTCACTGAGAAATTCTGGTGGTACACCATGATTTAAAAAAATATAGAGTATGCTTCATGATGAATGTCTTAACATCAAGTTATGGATGAACATTTGAATTTCAATATAATGATGTAGTGATTACCTATACCAATATTTAAATGGGATAATATCTCTATGGATTGTTTTCATAAGTATTCCCATGACACACAACACCTTGATATTTTAATATATAATTTTATTTAATAGAGTGGTTGAAATATTTTATCACATACATTATGAAATTAAAATGACCCATTACATATTATATGTAAATAATTATAAAAATTATAAGAAAAAATATCTCTAGTAAATAAAAAGACTAAAATCAATTAAAAATGAATAAATTTAAAGGATAAACAATTAATGTTAAAAGGATTATTTTTCAAAAATATTTTTATAATATATTATTTATTTTATTAAATTGTTCGATTTTAGAATTTTATTATGATGATATTTTATATTTAAATTTATCAAATAATATAATTAATTTTATTTAATTGGAAAATGATCTGAAATAAGGTCAAGAACACTTTGTTGCAAAGGCTCATTTTTCTATAAAAGCAGTTTTACTTTATGTTATGTATTTTCATTTAAAAGATAAATTTATAAATTTTATAATTTCAGTTTGAGTAAATGAACTTCATGTTTTTTAATTCAACATGTCAATGTTATCTTAGGATGCATGTTTTGGTTTTCTTTAAAAAAATTACTTGTGGGTGGATAATCAAAAATATTTATTTTATATATGGTATCATTGTTATGACATTTTCGTGATATAAAAATGAATTGAATGTTTATGAAACCACTTTTCTATTAAATATATATATTTAATAAATAATTTAATTAATTTTAAAATAAAATGTTGAACTTAGGAATCTATTTTAGACATTTTAGAAATCTTATTATTTTAAGTAATAAATAAATTTAGAATGACACCTTCTTTCTATTAATATCTCTAGTATGTTATAATAGATATAGAAATAATTTTTAGATGGTTATAAATGGTTATTTTTAATATTAATAAAATATTTTTTATAATATTTGTTTTCGAAAAAAATTTAGTGATATATAAATAAATTGAGTGCTTAGATAACACTGGCATAGTGTTTGTGAAAGCAATAGAAATATCAAATAAATTATTTTAAAAAGACTAAAATTAATATGTTTTCGATTAATTATGATCTCACATGAATTTAGTGAATAATTATAAAGAAAACTTTATGTTTAAACTATTTATATTTTAATTTCATTATAATCTGTGTTCCATTAAACTCCAAATTTGTGAATTACCTTGAAAATCAATTTATAAATATTTTTTTGTTAAAAAGTATTTTATTATATGATTGAAAATTAAAAAAAATAAAAAAAATAAATTTGAGATGGGAAATGGTCTAAAATTTCATACATGGACCATTTGTGGGAAACTTGTTTCCTTATATATTTATTTTTAACCCTTAAAGATTAAATATGTCCGAAAGCACTATTAACGTTTTACTGATAAAAAAGGGATCAATCTAATCTTTATTAAGGAACATATGAGTTTGGTTTTTGAAAAATAGTAGTTATAAATCTCTATTTAAATTTCGAATACCACTTCCCTAATCCTATGGAGTGATAAGATTTCTCTTCACCAAATTCAATATGTTTAATCATATGGCTGTATCTCAATGATCGAGGATAAAGTTTCGAATCCTCTTTCACCTTTCATAATTAGGATTCATTATCCGAAAATCATATTCAACCTTCAGATATATTGCTTTCATCATTCAATTTATATGTTACTAGAATATATATGTTCAATTCATTATGGGTAATAATTTGTTACCTTTGAATGACCTATACTCTATAAGTAGTTTATACGTTAAAATGTGGAGTTTTTAAAGAAAATTTATTCATTTAAAAATTTCCAATAACTTTTTTACTAATAAATATAATAAGTCAAAATTTATCAAAAATCATTTTTATGTATTATGAAATTCATTTTAAAAAACTTACATATTTAAAATTTATACCATTATTTTAAACACCTCTGAATATTCCTCTCACTATTGTGTTTTTACACAACCTATGTGATTGATAATGTTTTTCTAACATTATTACTATAATAGGTATTCTTAAAAATCAATTTTATGATTGAATATAATATTAATTTTCAAATTAATTTTATCAGCATGATTGTTCAATTTTAAATTATATATTTCTACAATGAACGTAAATGTATATAAACATAGTTTTTTAACAATAAAAAAAGCATATTAAAGAAGTTTTTTTTAGGAAAAAACAATTAGATAACCTATTGAACATCCTTAATCTTTTAAATGTATGGATAATATCCATTATATATTATCTTTTTAATGAAACCATTGACCAAAGACCATTGACTATTGTGAATGTAACTAACTAGTTTAGATATTATGAACTGAACATCCCCATAACAGAAGATTTGAATTTTATCAATTTTAAAAATGAAAGAAACATAATAATAAATAATAATATTAAATAAATAAACATGAAATATTTTATGAATAATGTAAATAATAAATATAATTTAATTGTTCTAGAAGGTATTTTACGTTGAAGAATATTCCAGACTCGACGTATGGGGATTCTTAACGCAATTTCTTTTTTTTGGGTTATATCCCTTCTACATTGATTTTGTTTTTAGAAGATTATATGTGTTGTTAAATGTTATTATTTTATTTATTATTTCATATTTTTATGTGGATAGTCATTTTTTACAAATAATTACTTCATTTATTAAATAATACTTGAAATGGTATGATCTTTGAAAGGGATTCTTAACTCAAAATTTCTTATTCAAGACATGTTTTCTTATTTTGAACCTAATTCATATTATATGGAATATATTTTACCTTATGAAATGCATTATTATGAATAAATATTTTTTCGTGGTATTTAATTTTATTTTTGAAGCTATCTTCTTCATGAGGTACTTATTCAAATTTTATAAAAGTCGTAATGGTTTTTTTCTTCTAAAATTCAATTTCAGGATACATGATTCATGTCATACACTAGGATTTATTTTATATTGTATATTTAATACCATATTAATTTTTTTGGGATATTATTTTCTGTAATTAATGATATCTATAGATCAATTTCATGATCTATCTTTCAATGGATTTTGATTTTGAAAGTTACTAAAGTCGAATGGGTTTTTAGGTCAATTTTCCCCTTATTGTGATATATTTTATGTTAATTATTTTGGATATATTTTTGTGGATTATATTCTTCCAATTAATATAATTTACTATAATTTCCATTAAATTAAATTGGGTTTTAAAATTCATCTATTTGTATTTTTATTTTTATTGAGTCTTTATTTTCTAATGCCAAAAATGATTTTATTTGGAATGATTGATTAAAATGTTTTAATGACATTTACCCCAAATATTTTCCTTCATGTTATTTATATTATTTAAAGAATATTATTTTAAAAACATAAGTGATTTAGTAAATTTATTATCTACAGTTACTAGAATATTTTAAAATTATTAAAATGTAATTTTTTTAATATTTTCTACATGGGTCACTTTGGTTTCTCTTTATAAAATTGTAAAATAAATGTTTCTTTATAATTTATCACACGGTCCTTTTTTCCTAATACTATGTCATTTATTGATTATTAAACTCAATTTTCAAGGTTCCCCGGTTTTGATAGAAAATAATTTACCTATTTTTTGGTCAATCGTTAGTTTGAAAAGGTTATTAAAACAAAAGGGTGTTAATTATTGTTTTCAAAATTATGTATCTAAATGATTTTATAAAGTATTTTTCATGGATTTAATAATATTATAAATGATTCCAATTATTCTATGGAGATATTATATGATGATATTATACACATATTTTATTACGATTTTGTATGATGATTTTGAATTAAATTTTTATCAAAACTGTTTCTTTTCCATGTGTTAATCATGCTACAAAAGGATAATTGTGGGTTTTATGGGTTATATGATGAAAATAAATTATTATATTTTTTTATTATATGGTACTTCATCATTATTGATGACTATGGGTGAGTTTGATATATCTCGTGATGATTGGCGAGTCTGATACATATCTTTGTTGCATTGGGTAATGATTTAATCCTTGAAGATGAAAATGAGGGAAAAAATTGGGTAGGTTACTCCTATGGAATTAATTGGCAATTATTTATTCTTACATGAGTAATAAAAGAGTGAAAAATAGTTCTAAATATGATTTTCCAAGATACCAACATAATATTTATAAACACCTATGAGTTTTAATTGCCCCCTTTAACAAAAATTTATTTCACTTCCCTCATGATTATTGACTCAAATGTATCTTTTCTTATCATAAAATATTTAGGCCTTGAATAGTATATTATGATCTAGGTTTTGATGGGTATGTGTTATTTTATGTTATGATCGTGCACTTCAAGTATGTTCTCATATCCTTATTCTCATTGTATACTGACAGATGATATTTAATTGTTAATATATAACTTTTCCATTAATGAGTATTTGTGATTACCCTTATTATGTTTTAATTTCCTCGTGTTATGAATAATAGTGTTTAGTATGTTATTACTGTTAGATTTGGTGTCCTAAGAACCAACTGTTTATACTTTTATTACATGAATGTACACTTATTATATATTGTTCACTATTCTGCATGACTATAATATAATAATGTCTTGGATTTTTTGTTGCATTAATAAGGTCATGACAGATCCCCGTCATTATGAGAACCTTGAAATGATATAAAAATATTCTTAAATAAAGTTCTATGGTTGAATGACATAATATGATATGGCACATAGTATACTGACCATCATGTGAAAGTACTCGTAAGAAGATGAGACTTTCTCTCATAGAGTTCGCACTTGGTAATCTCTAAGATGGGAGATTATGAGAACAGACCTGCTAGTAGTAATTATGCATGTCCTGGTGTCATCAGACATTTCTATCTATGAGCATGTGTAATGGTCCTTAGACTGGAATATTATCATTAACTCATGTCATGACTCGCGCACTAATATTTTCTGACGAAAGCCAACATGAAGACAGTTGGTAGGAAGTAGGGTACGTTGGGTGCATCACGAATGACATGTTGTTAATGGAAAAGTAGTGGAAGGATTTTTCCCTTCCATATTTATGGAAGTTGATATCTCGGGCCCTTTGATTGAAATAGAACTGTTTCCCTAATTCCATGGTCATGGTGTCACGGTGAGTTTATTTCTGGAAGTCAAAGAATGACGGATCAAGCATATAGATTTATGACACTATCATGAAACCTGCTTGATGATATATTGAGACAATGGGATTAAATTACACGGAAGTCATTCGTGTGAGGTGACACATAAATGAGGCATCAAATTCTTTCTCTTTGGTTCCTTGACCTGTTTCTAGATAGTAATCTTGGACTTTAGGAAAGCCTGCCTAATTCTAATGAGAAAGAGGCATGTAGGGTCAGATACTAAGTGAATGCATGTATCTCAAGTAGATTAAATATTATCCCCGCATGTGGTTTAATAATTATTCAAGGACGTCTAAATCATTTTAATTTTGGAGGAAGAATAAAATTAAAACAATATATACATGTTGTGTACATTGAATGTACACGTCGTGTAGTTTTTATTTTGGAAAGGAAATGAAAAACAAGTACATGTTGTGTATTAATGATTACACGCTGTGTAGTTTTTCCAGTCATGATTTTGAGGAAATAATATTTTTTTAGTAAATGATATTTATTATAATCAGTGTGGGAACATGTCAAGGAATTAATGATTCGGCATGTGAATTTTTAATAAGAGTTAAAGAAATAAATAAAATGCATAACACGTTTATTTGTTGTCATAACTCTATAACGCATGCCAAGGAATTAATGATTTGACATGGGGGTGATAGATAAGAGTTAATGAAATAAATAAAATGTATAATGCGTTTATTTATTTTCATAACTCTATAACCTCAAACTCGATTATAAATATCCTCACAACCCCAACATTTTTCCCTAATCGTTGTGCACAACAAATAGGGATAATTCTCTCAAGGCCGAAAGAACTCCTTCCTCCAAGAATGCTCTCAAGACCGAGAGAGATTATAATACATCGGATCAAGGCGATCTAAGGTGGAAAATGAAAGAAAATTCTTCTCCATGCTAGAAATCAGAGATTACTTTGGCGACATCCATAAATAGGAGGTGCACATGTGGATCACTGTTAGAGAAATTCTACACATGGCTTCTGCGACGCAACGACGAATCTCATCGAAACATGATCAGAAATATCAATGGAGAAAGAATTACATAAAAGGTACTTCATGTCAATTAATTAAATTAATTATATTCAACCTATGAAAATCCTCCTTTTTTGGTTCTGGGACTATTCTTCATCTTTCTATATTTCTGTGATTCAATCCGTGGAGTCTGGAAATTATCATCGTATTGATCATGGATTTATCATTGCTAATGAAAAAAAGCCAAGTGAGCACATCCACATACAAGATTCCCCTATGCCTAGGAACTTCAATTAGTATCAGAGGGATGCTACAACGTAGTTTATAGTTATTTTTTTTTGATAATTTACGCATTTATATTTGATTCAATTCAAGATAAATCGTTCTATAAAACTGAATGAAAGGGATCTGTTATTCCTCCTTCATTTCACTATTCACATCATAGAAACATCCTATTAATTTTAATTTTGATTAAAATAAAAACTAGGAACTCATTCGGAGGATCCGCTCATTCTGTCTGTACAACATAGGAATACACAGCTTATAGTGAAATCTACATGCCATGTACTTAGGTTCAAAGAACCGGTATTGGTCCACCAAAACATGCCATATGAATTGATCATACCTATGTTTTTATTAAACCGTGTTGACCAGAACTGAACGACACGTGGAAACAAGAATACACGATGTGTACGTTGAATCAACACGCCGTGTAGTCCGATCTGGCCCAAATGAAACCGTTTATAAGGAGATGTTTTGTACCGCGTACATGGGATTTCCAGGCCAGTAACAACGTAACAAGGAAGTAAAACTCGTGTCAGATTAATCTACACGCCGTGCACTCCAAAATTTCTGAAGTATAGAAAACATTCCAAATCCCTTAACGTGTACTTTGGATAAAGGGCGAAAAAAATACACTCCATGTAATATAGCCTACACGCCATGTACTTTTTAGAAATGGAATTTCACTAAGTATCCTTCAAAATACAAAGACCCATACAAGGAATATGGATGAGAAGAATCTCAAGGAAATTCAGAAAGGTATTTAATATAAAGAATTGATTAATTATAAGATAATAATTAATTGATGTGAACCCCATGTAAATGTCATTGCATGCTATGGATGATCATGAGCTGGACCAATGACCCATTGTGTGAATATAGTTTCATTTAAATTCGTTGGCCTACAAGCCTTCTTCCAATAAAATGTAGGTCCTGTGTGCCCATGGTTTATTTAATGTAAACCCTATGTAATGGAAGATCTCCTAAGCTAGAGGAGACAGTTCAAAATCCGAAGCTAAGGTGAAACCAATCAATGAATATACAAAGGTGGACAGTTGAGAGCTACAAAACACGAACCATCAGGTTCAAGGTGTTTTTTCCCTAGGTCAGGGTTTCTTATCAAAACTGCTAGATAAGCTAACCAATATAAGCTCATGATCATGGAATCTTATTTTATTTAAGTCTGATTGCATGGTTTATTTATAATGTATGTGTTGTGGCAATCACATAGTTAATGAAATAAACAAGAATGAAAATATGGAATAAAATAAAAACCAAACTATGCATAAACATTATCAGAAAATGGTTAATCACTTATGAAAGCATCCTTTAATATTAACAAGCATGTGATAATGAGAAACTACACATAAAGGATAAAAATCCCTCAAATACCATATTAAGTCAGACCAAGCCTTCCATTACTTGATTAAGGGAAAGACTCGATAAAACTATTTGTTTGACCACCCCTTGTTGGGACACTTACTTTTATAAAGGACACTCTTATTAAAGTTTCAGGTTGACTTAAACATTTTAAATCAAGAGTACTAGCCCATGCTAGACTGTTTTTAAAATAGAAAAATGTGTTGAGGAAATCCAAGAAAAAATTTTATGATTGGGGAGTCTACTTAAATGATCAAGGAACTGTAAGCTTAGATTTGGCAAAGACCTTACTACCTATATACCTTTAAATTTCTTGACCAACCATTGTTGGGGTCATGCGAAGGGGAATATGGATCCTTTCCACTAGAATGTCAGAGTAGCTAGACATTCCGAGTTCAATGGTGAGGGCCATTGGGACTCTATAAAATAGTGGGATACTTAATAAAATTTATCATTTTTCATAAAATGTAATCAAGAAAGTATTGATAAATCTGCTCCTTTAATTTGTAGAATCAATATGACACACTTTTCAACCACATTTTCTCTACGATCAACTCTGGATAAAGACAATATCCGCACTTGCAGTAACATTTAAGAATGGTTTAGGAACTTTTGGGTTATCGAACTCCATGAATGAATGTTTTACGTATTGGAGTCCTCACTTCCTAATTATCCTGCCCAAGGGGCGAGTGATGAAGATTTACTGGTCTATGATCAACATTTAAGCGATGCACTCGACATGAAATGTTTGATGCTACCATCAATGTTTTGTGATCTCACGAAGTCTCATGAAGACATGGATGCCTATAGCATGCTCAAGCACCTCCGTGGACTATACTAGGAGAGAGAAATATATGAAAGGTTTGAGATCTCCAAGGCTCTATTTTAGAGCAAGCTTAGAATGGGTCCCCAGCACAGCATCATGTAGTCAAGCTCATTAGGTACATTGAGCGCTTCGAGGTTCTAGGGTTTAAACTCCTTGAAGAACTGGGTACCGATCTCATTCATTCATCACTCCCCCATAGCTTCTCCAACTTTGTTGTAAATTTCAATATGAACAACATTGATAAGTCTCTATATGATCTTATTATCCTCATTCTCCAAGTGGAAAATGATATGAAGTGTGAAAAGACTTATGTCTTTATGGTGAATAAAAGGAAAGGGAAGGCGACGAGATTTACGCCCAAATCTTCTTCAAGTCCATCCAATAAAAGGAAGATCACATGGGAGGCAAAAGAACAGTTGGATGTTGGTTTCACATGTGGCAATAAGGGCCACTGGATGAAAAACTACACCCAGCCAAGGAAGCAAGGGGAAGCTTCAGGTGCATTTGTTATTGAATGAAATCTATCGATTTCTATCAATTGGGTTTTAGATACTACTTTTGGTGATCACATCTATATCCAAATAAATGAATCATGTAGATTCAAAAATATTGACCGAGGTGATGTGGATCTGCGAGAATCCAATAGAGCCAGACTCGCTACTGTAACTGTCAGAGACTTCCACCGCACATTGCCTACTAAGAAGGTCATGGTATTGAAAGGATGTTATTATGTACCCAATATAACCAAAACCATTATTTCAGTATTGAGATTTGATACTGATGGATTCATCTTCATGTTGGGAAATGAATGTTTCTACTTTTATAAAGATAGAATTTGTTTTGGTAGGGCACATTAATATAATAACCTTTATGTGCGAGACTAAACAAACCAAGTAATGGAAATTGAAGAAAAAGTTAATTCACATGACTCATACCACAACCAAATTTGGAATCATCGACTAAGTCATGTCAATGAGAAACATTTGAAAAAATTACATCAAGATGGGTATTTAGATTCTTTCGAACTAAAACCACTTGGTGTATGTCATGTGTGTCAAAAAGGCAAAATTGTAACGACCCAAAATTTTGAATAAATCTTGTTTCCTAATTTTGTGTGTTATTTTATTTTTATACTCAACAAAACTGTTTCATTTGATAACATGAGTATAACTAAAATGACACCGTTGGGTTTTGACTGTATATGACCATTGGTCAATATGACCACTGGAAACTAAACGATTTTATTATTGTGTCTAAATACAAGTAATCTTGGTTAATTAATATAGAAAGAAGATTCGATGGCCTCACCCAGTAGTCTTGGACCGATCAAAGCCCATCCATCAGAACTTGGGAAGAAGGTATCACCACTGGGATTTGCTCTGGACCAAACCCAAACCGAACTTCATCATGTGAAGCTAGAATGGAATCTCCTTTGCGAGAAGTTCAAACTGATAGAAATTACTACTTGTGCGATGTTGGCCGAGCCTCTCTCGGATTCTATCACCTTAGCAGACCTTACACTTAGGTCCTATGCTGGTGTGATAAGGGGCTATGTAAGGAGACCATAACTGCCTTGTGTAACCCTTTATTTTAAATAAAAAATTTGATTTCTTCTTATGATGAAGTTTATGAATTTTCAAATGTCTGGATAAATATAGTATGCATATTTTTGATGAATTTTAGAAAAAAGATATTTTAAAAATGTTTAGGTAAACCTTAAATAATTAAAAATGTGTAATTATTTTCCAAAAATGGTCATCTACAATTATGTTCAGTGCGAAATTTAGAGTCTAATAAAATCAACTTAATTTTTGATGAATAGTAAATTATGAATAGTGATTTTATGCTTAGGATTAGTAATGTGACTAAATGGATTATTAATCTCACTTAAAGAAAGTATTAATATAATCTAGGCACCTTGATTAATTAATGTGATTCAATAAAATGGTTAAATAACGGTTTCATAAATTATTATTCAAGTATTAGTTTTTTAGGTGAATAGTGTTTTTCATTAAAAATTAAATTTAAAATATTTAGAAAATTATTTTTATAATATGGATTTCATTTTTGAACTCAGAGCATCGATATTATGTTAAAGTAATTTTTGGGGATTTTTTTGAAAAAAATGAATTTTTGGTGAATACTGTATTTATTTAAAAATTAAATTAAAAATATTTAGAAAATTATTTTTATAAAATGGAGTTCATTTTTGAAATCAAAGTATCGATATTTGGTTAAGGTGAAATTTTGGGTTTTTTCTGAGAAAGTTGAATTTTCGATGAATATTGAAAATACAGTTTTGAAGTTACGGGTGATTAATGACATCATTAAATGATGTATTAAGTATGTAATCAATATGGTCGACTTATGAATTGTAAGACAAGGTGTGAGGTGTCCCAAGTGGCCAATACCATGGGAAGATACCATGGGCAAGCCCGTGGTTTTGCCAAAACCACCAATGAGGTGTCCATTGGCCATTAATGCCTTGTCCCCTCACTTTCCCTATAAATACCAAGAAATCCTCTAATAAATTCGACTCCCCACTCTCCCCCAACGATGTTCTGGTCTCATTACCTCCCATGGAGTCCTCACAAGGTTCCCCTAAGCCCTCAAGGTCCCAACCTTTGAGTTTTAAGAGTTACGTTTTAAGGTAAGGGATCCGACCTCTCTCTTTCTTTTCAAGTAATCTCTTTTATGTCATGCCTCGTGTTCTTATGTTAAAGGATGTTATTAAATATTCCTCTTAATGCACTTTTCATGTTTATATAATGAGAGATCCCCTCTTACTCTCATTATTTCTTTTTATGAATGTTTAAGTGGCGCCGTTAGGCTGCCGAAAGTTTTGTAACAGATTCTTTCAGCCTTCTCGTTTTCAAGTTCTACTTTCATGTCAAGTCTTTCAAGTTCCTTTTTATTATGTTGGGGATTATATATATATCTATCATACTGATCTATTATGATAATATGATGAGATACCCAATTTGATCTCTTCAATTCAGTATTTTGGAGTTTTTAAGTGGCGTTGTTAGGATGCCGAATTTTTAAGTGGTTCTTTCACTTTTCTCCTTTTTTCAAAGTTATAATTCCATGTCAAGTCTTGCAAGTTCCTTTTTATTATGTTGGGGTATGATCTATATATATAATACTGATCTTTTATGTTCATATTATGAGTGACCCTATTTGATCTCATCAATTCATTTTTGGTTGAAGTTTATGTGACGCCGTTAGGCTGCCAAATTTTCAAAAGAGAAATCTTATTTTTGTCTTCCTTTCATGTTCTTCATTTCATATGGTATATTTTAAAATTTAATTACAATGTTCTTAAATCCCTTAAATTATTTCCCTATACTGTTTTATGGGTCATTTATGAATGCTTGACCCATGTCCCCTCTCTTTTCAATGTTTTCTAAAACCCCAAAGCATAGTCGTTCTGCAGCAGAATTTTCGTCTCAAAATGCCTCTCTCTTTTCTCAAAATTATTTTATGTTATAAAGTGAATAATAAAATATCTTATTTCTACAGGGGTATTCACATATATATCAAAATGTTCTATTTTAAATTTTGGGATTTACATACATGAGACCCACTCTCCACTTCCGTGGGTTTAAAGTGACGTAAAGATCATGTCTTTAAAGCAGTTTTTAAAACGTTATGATTATGAAATGAAACCCATTTATTTTATGATATATGGGTTATTTATGAAATGTTTGATGATGATATATGTGGCTCACATGATAATAAATACATGTCAAGGGTGCACCCTGATAGTGCTCCAATGCATTGGGTAATGATGTAATCACTAGAGATTACAATTTTCACGATATCTTGGTGAATAACCTTGGTAATTTTCAAATGATGCCTTGGGGATGGACCTTAGTGATATGTTCATGATTGTCTATGTTAAATGATGTAGCCACATATTAAAGTTATGAAAAATGTTATTTTTATTATGATATGTCACATGATTTCTTTCTCATGCCTTAAAGTTCTTTTTCGTGACCTTATTGAAGTATCTCAAGCTCACATGTAAAATGTTTCTCTTGTTTAACTTACTGGACATTCTACTCACCCTTTCTTTTGATGTTTGTCCCCAGGTTACGAGATGTAGTAATGAACCTAGGATTAACATAAGGGGAATCCTTTCAAGTGTTTAAGAATAATGTTTTTTTTCATGTATTAAGTTCCTGGTTTCCAAGACACTAAACCTTAAAGATCCTCAATTTTGTATAATGTAATGAAAGTTTATGTGACAAAAAGGCGGGATGCTATAGTTGGTATCAAAGGATGGTTTAGTTATTTTTGGAAATTAGGATATGAAAACTTTAGGAAGAACCCTATAGAAAGGTTTAAATATAGGAAATCTTACTGGTATTTTGTTGAGTATTGAGTAAGGGGTTTCCATGAAAATACATCCCTATCTGGATACAAGCAGGTAGAGGTGGCTCTGGCACAAATGTACATAGGGGTAAAACCTGAAAACACCGCTTTGAGCTAGACTCGAACAAGAACTGGTACACGACAATGGGCCTTGTTGCACTCTTGGTTACGACACTCCCAGAGGATATGCTTCGGTAAATTCATAAGCTTAGTATGAACCATTATTAAAGGAACAAAGATAAAATAAAATAAAGATTCACATAAGAATATATGATCATGGATAACCTAGATCAGAACCTAGGGGATCACAAGTTAGGGTATACTTTTGTTCTACAAGCTATCCTTCTTTTCTTTAAGTTCCTTTTCATGAATATTGGCTAAGTATTTAAGCCCCTAATTGTACTTTATTTTCTTAGTTACTGGTGGAAAATGGAAAAACATATCTCAACAACCAATGTGATAGGAAATGTGATGATTTCCATATTAATATGATAGAGATTATTAGTGGATTAAAATATGATTATTATTTTGGAAGATGTTCACTATTTTGGGAACCCTATTTGATTGAGGTAGATAGATTACTATGGTATTTTCTTTGAGGAGTAATTTTTGACTTATATTTTGAAGAATCGATGAATTTAAGG
The DNA here is from genome assembly GCA_963277665.1 of Viscum album. NCBI lineage: Eukaryota > Viridiplantae > Streptophyta > Magnoliopsida > Santalales > Viscaceae > Viscum > Viscum album. Next base: position 1,137,617,881 of record OY728159.1, on the reverse strand, counting down.
TGAACTTATAGTAATTTAGGTTACTTATGGAAATGATTAACCTATCTTGGGGTAAATATGTTTAGGTTACTTACTTTTGTTATAAGATGTTAGGAGTGGTTGAAGTTGTTTAGAGATGAATGATAATGTTTACCTTGGAAGACTATGTTATCAAATCCTTCCTGTATTTGGGTTTCAATATTAGTTTGGTTTATTTTGATGATTTTTAAGGATAGTTATTTACGGAATGGTCTATGATGAACTTTGGGTAGTACCATGGAAATTTGAAGATTTAAAGTAGTTTCCCTTCCTATGGGGTTCTTTATTTTGAATGATTTGTTTTATCTTACCCTTTCTGTTTTTGGGATAATGTTTAAAGATTGAAAAAATAGATAGTTAATCTTTGGTGGATTATGTGATTCTCTATAAGATGATTCTTGTTCTTTGATGAGACCAAGTAGTTTTGAATGATCATCATTTGGAGAAAAGATTAGTTTTGGTAGAAACCTATTAAAGGATGAAATTCTACTTGAAGGTAGGTATATTTCCTTATGTTTTTGTTCTATGTAGTAAATGAATTCCTCAAAATTATGAAAAGGAACATAAAACAAAAACGTTGTTGGTTTACGTTTCCTACTAGGTAATCAAAGACCGTTTAAACACATCATAAGTTTTTGATTTTCTTGTGGTTAACTTTCTCCTAATCATGCTTTCTATCACTCTCCCTCAGAACATGACCCTTTGTTTTTCTTCCATATCCATATTTTCCTACATGGAATCCTAGTATGGGTTAACTCGGGTGGCCTTTGTACTTCCTTTTCTTTCTTTTAAAGTAATAGTGTTACTGAATCTTTTTCCGATGTGGGACTTTCAATGAAATTTCAAAACCCAATTTTAAAAATTGCGAGGACCCAATTTCTTAAGGGGGGAAGATTGTAACGACCTGAAATTTTGAATAAATCTTGTTTCCTAATTTTGTGTGTTATTTTATTTTTATACTCAACAAAACTATTTCATTTTATAACATGAGTATAATTAAAATGAGACCACTGGGTTTTGACTGTATATGGCCATTGGTCAATATGACCACTAAAAACTAAATGTTTTGATTATTGTCTCTAAATATTAGTGATCTTGGTTAATTATAATAGAAAGAAGATTCGATGGCCTCACCCAGTAGTCTTGGACCGATCGAATCACATCTAACAGTACTTGGGAAGAAGGTAGCACCATTGGGCTTTGCTCTGGACCAAACCCAAGCCGAACTTCATCGTGTGAAGCTAGAACAGAATCGCCTTTGCAAGAAGTTCAAACTGATAGAAATTACTACTCGTGCGATGTTGGCCGAGCCTCCCTCAGATTCTCTCACCTTAGCAAACCTTACACTTAGGTCCTATGCTGGAGTGATAAGGGGCTATGTAAGGAGACCATAACTGCCTTGTGTAACCCTTTGTTTTAAATAAAAATTTTGATTTCTTCTTATGATGAAGTTCATGAATTTTCAAATGTCCAGATAAATATAGTATGCATATTTTTGATGAATTTTAGAAAAAAGATATTTTAAAAATGTTTAGGTAAACCTTAAATAATTAAAAATGTGTAATGATTTTCCAAGAATTATCTTCTACAATTATGTTCAGTGCGAAATTTAGAGTCTAATAAGATCAACTTAATTTTTGATGAATAGTAAATTATGAATAGTGATTTTATGCTTAGGATTAGTAATGTGACTAAATAGATTTGTAATCTCACTTAAAGAAAGTATTAATATAACCTAGGCACCTTGATTAAGTAAGGTGATTCAATAAAATGGTTAAATAACGATTTCATAAATTATTATTCAAGTATTAGTTTTTCAGGTGAATAGTGTTTTTTAATTAAAAATTAAATTAAAAATATTTATAAAAATATTTCTATAATATGGATTTCATTTTTGAACTCAGAGCATCGATATTATGTGAAAGTAATTTTTGGGGATTTTTCTGAAAAAAATGAATTTTCGGTGAATAGTGTATTTATTTAAAAATAAAATTAAAAATATTTAGAAAATTATTTTTATAAAATTGAGTTCATTTTTTAAATCAGAGCATCGATATTTGGTTAAGGTGAAATTTTGGGTTTTTTCTGAGAAAGTTGAATTTTTTATGAATAGTGAAAATACAGTTTTTAAGTTACGGGTGTTTAATGACATCATTAAATGATGTATTAATTATGTAATCAATATTGTCAACTTATGAATAGTAATATAAGGTGTGAGGTGTCCCAAGTGGCCAATACCATGGGCAAATAACACGGGCAAGCCCATGGTTTTGCCAAAACCACCAATGAGGTGTCCCTTGGCCATTAATGCCTTGTCCCCTCACTTTCCCTATAAATACCAAGAAATCCTCTCATACATTCGACTCCCCACACTCCCCCTACCACGTTCGGGTCTCATTACCTCCCAATAAGTCCTCCCAATGTTCCCCCAAGCCCTCAAGGTCCCATCCTTTGAGTTTTAAGAGTTACGTTTTAAGGTAAGGGATCCGACCTCTCTCTTTCTTTTCATGTAATCTCTTTTATGTCATGATCCATGTTATTATGTTAAATGATATTATTTTACATTCCTCTTAATGAACTTTTCTTGTTAATATAATGATATATCCCCTCTTACTCTCATTATTTCTTTTTATGAATGTTTAAGTGGCACCGTTAGGCTGCCGAAATGTTTGTAACAGATTCTTTCAGCCTTCTCATTTTCAAGTTCTTCTTTCATGTCAGTTCTTTCAAGTTCATTTTTATTATGTTGGGTATGATATATATATCTATCATACTGATATTTTATGATCATATGATGAGAGACCCCATTTTATCTCTTCAATTCAGTATTTTGATGTTTTAAGTGGCGCCGTTAGGCTGCCGAATTTTTAAGTGGTTCTTTCACCTTTCTCCTTTTTTCAAAGTTCTAATTCCATGTCAAGTCCTGAAAGTTCCTTTTTATTATGTTGGGGTATGATCTCTATATATATCATAATGATATTTTATGTTCATATGATGAGAGACCCTATTTGATCTCATCAATTCATTTTTGGTTTAAGTTTATGTGACGCCGTTAGGCTGCCGAATTTTCATAAGAGAAATCTTATTTTTGTCTTCCTTTCATGTTCTTCATTTCACATGGTATATTTTCAAATTTCATTACCATGTTCTTAAATCCCTTATATTATGTCTCTCTACTGTTTTATGGGTCATTTATGAATGCTTTACTCATGTCCCCTCTCTTTTCAATGTTTTCTAAAACCCCGAAGCATAGCCGTTATGCTGCATAATTTTCGTCTCAAAATGCCTCTCTCTTTTCTCAAAATTATTTTATGTTATAAAGTGAATACTAAAAGCTATTATTTATACAGAGGTATTCACATATATATAAAAATGTTCTATTTTAAATTCTGGGATTTACATACATGAGACCCTCTCTCCCCTTCCGTGGGTTTAAAGTGACGTAATGATCATGTATTTAAAGCAGTTTTTAAAACGTTATGATTATTAAATGAAACCCATTTATTTTATGCTATATGGGTTATTTATGAAATGTTTTATGATGATATATGTGGCTCACATGATAATAAATACATTTCAAGGGTGCGCCCTGATAGCGCTCCAATGCATTGGGTAATGATGTAACCACTAGAGATTACAATTTTCACGATATCTTGGTGAATAACTTTGGTAATTTTCAAATGACACCTTGGGGGTGGACCTTGGTGATATGTTCATGATTTTCTATGTTAAATTATGTAGTCACATCTTAAATTTATGAAAAATGTTATTTTTATTATGATATTCCACATGATTTCTTTATCATGCCTTAATGTTCTTTTTCATGACCTTATTGAAGTATCTCAAGTTCACACGTAAAATGTTTATCTTGTTTCCCTTACAGGGTCTTCTGCTCACCCTTTCTTTTGATGTATGTCCCCAGGTTATGAGATGTAGTAATGAACCTAGGATGAACATAAGGAGAATCCTTTCAAGTGTTTAAGAAGAATGTTTTTTTGTTTCATGTATTAAGTTTCTGGTTTCAAAGATACGAAACCTTAAAGATCCTCAGATTTGTATAATGTAATGAATGTTTATGTGAAAAAAAGGTGGGATTATATAAAAATGACCAAAGACCCATTTAGTGGGAAAAGTGAAAGGGATAAAGAGATTCTAGAATTAGTTTACACTAATGTGTGTGGACCATTTCCAGTTGAAGCAAGGGGTGGGTTCTTTTACTTCATAACTTTTACTGATGATTTTAGTAGATATGGGAATATGTACTTAATGAGGTATAAGTCAGTTTCTTTTCATTGGTTCAAAGAATACAATAATGAAGTTGAGAACCATCTTCGTAAGAAGATTAAGAAACTCCACATAGACAGAGTAGGAGAATATCTTAATCAGGACTTCATTGATTTCTTATGAGAGTTTGGGATTATATCTCAACCCACTCCTCCTTACACACCTTAGTGGAACAGTGTAAGTGAAAAGAGGAACCACACCATGTCGAACATGGTGAGATCAATGATGAGTCATGCGAGTCTTCCATTATCCTTTTTTGGGATATACATTACAAACAACCACACACATACTAATCCAAGTACCAACTAAATCGATAAATGGTATTCCATACAAGTTATGGAGTGGATGCAAATCCATTTTATCAAATTTACATGTTTAGGGTAGTGAAGAATTAGTTAAGGCCTCTTCAGGTAACAAACTTGCACCCTGAGGCACAAACTGTACCTTTATAGGATATCCCAAGGAAATAAGGGGATATTACCTATAAAACCCCTCAGATAAAATGGTTACAGTGGAAAAACATTCCATATTCCTTGAGAGGGAGAACATCTCCAAAAGATATAGTGGGAGTGAGATAGAATTTGATGAAGTCGAGGATCAAGATACACTGGAGTTGGTACAAGAACAGATTCCACAAAGCCCCATGGAAGAACAATCTGTTCCAGAGAAACAAGAACTGCTTAGGAGCATGAGAGAGGTGAGAGATCCAGAACGACATGGTTTTATTGTCATCGAGGACGGTGACTCATTATTGGTTGACAATGGTGTTCCTCTTACCTACAAGGAAGTAGTTGAAGGCACAGATATTTCCATGTGGCAAGAATCCATGAATTCTGAAATGGATTCCATGTACCAAAACCAAGTCTGTATTTTGGTAGATCCTCCAGTTGATGTAAATCCTATTGGTAATAAATGGGTATTCAAGAAGAAACCGAACATGGAGGGACAAGTCAACACCTATAAGGCACGAGTAGTTGCAAAAGGTTTTAGACAGAGTTAAGTAATTAACTATGACGAAACCTTTTCACCTTTTCTGATGCTGAAATCCATCAGAATCCAATTGTCCATTTCAACTTACCATGACTATGAAATTTGGAAAATGGATGTCAAAAAAGAATTCCTCAATGGGATCCTCCAGGAAGATGTCTACCTGACACAACCTAAAGGGGTTGTGACTCCAAAGGATTCCAACAAGGTATGCAAGTTGCATAAATCCATTTATGGATTAAAGAAAGAATCAAGGTCATAGAACATTCATTTTGATGAAGTCGTAACAGAATCTGGATTTGTTAAGAATGAATGTGAGCCTTGTGTCTATAAAAGGTTTAGAGGAAGTACGGTCGTTTTCTTAATAGTATATGTTGATGACATATTACTAATTGGAAATCAAGTACCAGTCTTACAGTCAGTTAAGGCGTGGTTGGATAAATGATTCTCTATGAAATATATAACGACCCACACTTTACATACATTGTTAATACTTCAAAATTGAATCACTCTTATTACAACATATGACAAAACCACAAAGGACCGTATAGGTATAGTGTCTTTAGAAACTGGGGAAACATAAACAACTGGTTCATAAATCTTCTACAGTGTCTCCCATTTATTTCATCATATCTAGGGTCCCTTTTAGCATATTCTACTTAATATCCATCTTCCTGACCTGGGGAAAAGAAAACATAAAAGGGTGAGCTCAAATGCTCAGCAAGGGAAATTAAAGGAAATAAAAATCATATCATATCTTTTTGAAAATTAAAACCTGCAAAAGAGATCATAATATCTTAACATGGAATAAATCATAGAAGTGAAAATGAGATCCCCATAATCATAACATAAAACTTGAATCTTTGTGGCATGCACACATAATCATGGAAAATCATTTATTGTTAGTCATGACTCATTTCCAAGACTATCTTAGTGGACAAAGTCCCTTTCTGAACCGAGTTCACTCCTCGTTTCAGTCCTGTATCACTGAACCGAAATAACCTTCCGTTCCAGCCATGTCTATCTCATGAGATATAAAATCATTACCCAATGCATTGGAGGGAGATATAGGTCCCACCCATCTTATAATGAATCCTTTCTTATGTGTGCCACATAATCATAAAACATACATCATCACATAACACATATAACAAAAATGGGATTCTTGAAACATCATGACATCATAAATCAATTCATATATGATAAAGGAATTCATAAACATAATTCCATCACAACATAGTCAAACCAATGTAAAAATATGGATAGAAACAGAACCCTTTATTATCTTAGATGGAAAATAATTTTGATAAAACACTTGAATTGAATTCTTGAGGAAAATATCCTTTCTTCTTCAAAAACATTTTTCCTTTCATAACATGTCATACAACTTTAAAATAAAAGAAGTTGATTAAAAATAAACTTGAAAACTTGTAAAGGAAGATTCTTTGAAGTAATGTTTTAAAAATCCATTCATGCCGTATAAGTTAAAAAAAACATTCTTCGTACTTTTGTCGGAAAAGTCAAAAAGTACCTCGTACGGAAAAACGACAAAAGATTCCTTTCATATTCTTTACTAAAAACTCACCTAAGGGTAAAATTGGATTTAAACTATTTCAAGTGGATGGAAACAATATTACATATTGAGGGAACATGGATGTGGATGATAAAATACACCCCAGTAAATACTTACGAATAAACAATCTCGGATAAAAATGAGATTGTGATATTTCCCTTACCTTAGGTCCGATTTGCTTTGTTCGTGTCCGAAGCTCCTGTATAATGGTTTAAATAATGTTATTTACTTATTCCAGAATCATACATATTTATATGATATCATATATGGTCATATTATTAGCTTCTTGTTAGTAATATTTCATTGTTACTTGTTACTCGGGTCTTTATAACTTTTTGTTCTTATGCGTGTTTTGTCGAATAAATTCTTATTCTTATCTTTAGGTTATAGATAATTAATTTCCAGAATGGTATTAGTGTAGTATATACCATATTCATTCATTCAATTCATTTATACAATCATTATGAAATGAAGATCATGTAGAACGAGTCGCATCACATCGTGGAGACGGTATTCCGTACGTACGCACGAGTGATGATATCGTTCCTATGATCGTGGAATTGTATTGGAGTATATATATATATTATTTCAGTATCAATATTACTTAATAATAATCATATATAGTTACTCATTACACCATTATACCCATCCTTGTAAGGTGATGGTGGAAAATAGATTACACCACGGCGTGGAGACGGTATTCCGTACGTACGCACGCGCGGTGATTTCATTTTTCCGTAGGATGGATAGAAGGTGAATTAGGGTTGTTTCATATTTATAATAACATATCAGTATGTAAGTAATACTGATGTTATTACTTTATCATGAAACAACTAAAGAAGAAGAAGTTGAAGAATAAAGAAATTGAAAATATCGGTAATGGATATTACCTCTTCTTTGGAACGCCTTTTTGAATCCTCCACTTAAGGAACTAAGATTGGTCTTTGGAGAAGACCAGGACCTCTAGGATTATTCTAGGGAAGTGGAGAAGGGAAAATGGCAGGGGTTGGCCGAGCTTGAGTGCTCAAATTGGTGTGAGGAGGAGGGGGAGGAGGTGCCCTTTTATAAGGGAGGAGAGGGGCACCTTAGGAATATCTCAAAATATTATTTTATATTAAAGTCAAAATCGGTTTATAATGGTTCCAAAGGGTCTTATTTCGAAGCTAAAGTGGGGATGGGTCGAAATCCTATCCACCAATAGAATTTAGACAAGTTTAGGATATTATTTTAACCTTATCAATTAAATTTAACTCTAAGTTAAATAATTTAACTTTTACCGTGTCTTTTTGTTTTCTTTCACTATATGGTTAATAAACTTTCTATAACATGCCAAACGAACCCCAAATTGTTTATTATTAATATATATATCCTTATCTAAGTCATTTGGCCGAACCTTAGATTTTTAGGAATAAAATAACAATTAATAATATAATATTTGATTTAAAAACTATTTTGTGTCAATTTTGACACTATTTGATATATGATTTTTGTGAAAGTCATAACAGAATTATATGTTCGAACCAAGTTGATTAAATCAACACTAATATATCATAGTAACCTAGAAAATTAGTGGAATTCATAAAAAGTCTCAAATTACATTTATTTTGGTATTTATATTATCAATTTTGTCAATATTTCATTAATAAGATAATTACTGCATCATCTTTGTGTCATAAATAAATTAAATTATTTGATGTCTAAAAATTACAAATAAAATACCATCATGTAGGAAATCGTTTTATCTTTCTAATGAATATTTACAATCGAATTTATCTTATGTATAACCCTATATTAAAAATGATTTACTTATTAAACTTTGATTTTAACTATTTTAACCCTTCTTTAAATAAATTAATAATAAATGTCCTAATCTAATCCAAGTGGGCCTAAATGGTCATATTTTATTCCTAAGTTTGTTTTTGGTCGAATTACACTTGTCCAATAGTATTAGGACATGTGTTAGGGTAATATTGATATCATATTTACCCTTAGTTACCCTATTTACTATTAACCGCGGTAAAAAATAGTAAAAAGTTACTATTCACCAAAAAATTATTTTCATCTCATTGAACCACATTTTAGTCCTTGATATTAACCGTGTCTCTCGGATTTTTGAAATTCCATTCACAGAAGCGGTAAAATTAAGTTTTATGCAAAAATTCAGTTTTTAACCTACCACTTAGTGGTTTCACTATTCATCAAAAATGGAAAGTTTTCAGAAAAATACCAAAATTTCACCCTAGGATAATTTCGATATTCTGAGTCCAAAAATGAAGTCCATTTTGAAAAATAAAATTTATAAAATTTCAAAAAGTGGTTATTACTATTCATAACGGCTAGTTTTAATAGCATATTGTTGTTTAGTGAAACTCGGTATTGCGTACGACGCAAGCTATCGAGGAAGGTCGCGATTGCGTGTAAAGCAAGCCAAGCAAGTGTTGTGTAGAAAAAGATTCCTTTGATGATTTATATAACATAAAAGTCTCGGGTGTTACATTCTACCCCCCTTAAAAAGAATTTCTCCCTCGAAATTCGTCACTTTGCAACAAACAAATGAGGATACTTCTCCCTCATCATATCCTCAAGCTCCCATGTAGCTTCTTCAAGTTGGTGGTTTCTCCATAAAACTTTCACCAAGCGAGTGGTCTTGTTTCGTAGGACTTTTTCGCTACGATCCAGAATCTCTATCGGCTGTTCTTCATAAGAAAGATCTTGCTCCAGCGGTACAACTTCTGAGCTGAGTACATGTGAAGGATCTGGTATGTACTTTCTCAGGAGAGATACATGGAACACATCGTGAACTTGAGAGAGATTCGGTGGAAGCGCCAATCGGTAAGCTACCTTCCCAACACGATCCAGTATTTCGAAAGGACCGATATATCTAGGGCTCAACTTCCCCTTCTTTCCAAATCTCATAACCCTCTTCCAGGGAGATATTCGTAAGAACACTTTATCACCCACTTCAAACTCTAGGTCTTTTCTTCGGTTGTCGGCATAACTTTTCTGTCGACTCTGAGCTGCTCTTATGTGTTGTTGAATAGATCTGACCTTTTCTGCCATTTCATCAACGAGATCAGGTCCTAATAGCTTTCTTTCCCCAACTTCATCCCAGCAAGTTGGAGTCCTGCATTTCTTTCCATAGAGAGCTTCATAAGGAGCCATCTGAATACTGGAGTGAAAGCTATTATTATAAGAAAATTCCACCAAAGGTAGGTGTTGATCCCAACCTCCTTTGAAATCCATAGAGCAAGCTCTCAACATATCTTCTAGGGTTTGAATTGTTCTCTCAGACTGACCGTCTGTCTGGGGATGATAAGCAGTGCTGAAACTCAACTCTGTATCCAAAGTATGCTGAAGACTTCGCCAGAACTTTGAGGTAAATCTCGGATCTCGATCAGATATAATAGAAAGTGGTACTCCATGCAATCTTACCACTTCCTTTACATATATCCTGGCAAGCTGATCTAGAGAGAAATCCTCTCTAATAGCAATGAAGTGTGCAGACTTTGTAAGACGATCAACTATGACCCAGATAGCATTATTGCCTTTGGATGTTTTAGGAAGTCCTGTGACAAAGTCCATAGTGATGTTTTCCCATTTCCATTCGGGTATGGGTAATGGTTGTAACATCCCCTTAGACTTCTGTCTCTCAGCTTTAACTTGTTGACAAACCAAGCATCGAGAGACATATTCAGCAACATCTCTTTTCATGCCATCCCACCAGAAGTACTCTTTCAGGTCCCTATACATCTTCGTGCTTCCAGGATGAATAGAAAATGATGAACTATGAGCCTCATCCAACAGCTCATTCTTTAATTCGGGGATGGGAGGAACGCAAACACGATTCCTGAACTTTATTATCCCATCACAATCAAGGTTGAATTCAGGAACATTTCTCACCTTCTTTTGTAACTCGACATCTTCTTTCTGTGCCTCTTTAATCTTCACATGTATAGATGGTTGAACATTCATTTGAGAAAGATAAGATTTTTCCCCTTCCATTATAATTCCAAGATCCATCCTTTGTAAATCCATAAATATTGGATCTTTTGTGATCCTCATCAGGGATAAACTAGCATGGTCTTGTCGACTTAATGCATCTGCCACCTTGTTTGCTTTCCCAGGGTGGTAATGGATTGAGCAGTCATAATCCTTAATCAGCTCCAACCATCTTCTTTGGCGCATATTCAACTCCTTTTGTGTGAAAATATACTTTAAACTTTTATGATCAGTATAAATATCACACCTTTCACCATAAAGGTAATGCCTCCAAATCTTTAATGCAAAGATTACCGCAGCCAACTCCAAATCATGTGTTGGGTAATTTTGCTCATGGATTTTCAACTGTCGTGAGGCATAAGCTATCACCATATCATTTTGCATAAGAACACACCCCAATCCCTTCTTGGATGCATCACTGTAGATCACAAACCTTTCTCCACTACAAGGCAGTGTGAGCACAGGTGCACTGGATAACCTTCTTTTCAACTCCTTGAAATTCTCTTCACATTCCTCTGTCCAGACAAACTTAACTCCTTTCCGAGTCAACTTGGTGAGTGGATTAGATAATCGTGAAAAATCTTTTACAAAACGTCGATAATATCCAGCCAAACCAAGAAAAATTCGGATCTCAGTTACTGTTGTTGGTCTTGACCATCTTTCGATAACCTCTGTTTTTGCTGGATCCACAGATATCCCCTCTTTTGAGATTATATGACCCAAAAATGCAACTTTTTGAAGCCAAAATTCACACTTGGTAAATTTGGCATAAAGCTTCTCTTTTCTCAGGGTCTTCAATATAATTCTCAAGTGATCTTCATGCTCTTCCTTTCTCTTTGAATAGACAAGAATATCGTCTATAAAGACTACCACAAATTGATCAAGATAGTCTCTAAAGACACTATTCATTAGATCCATGAAGATAGCAGGGGCATTAGTAAGACCAAATGGCATCACTATAAATTCATAGTGTCCATACCTTGTACGGAAAGCCGTCTTTGGTATATCCTCCCTTTTGACCCTTAATTGATGATACCCTGAACGAAGATCAATCTTGGAAAAGTATTGAGCTCCGCGTAGTTGGTCAAATAAGTCATCAATGCGTGGGAGAGGATATTTGTTCTTGATAGTGATCTTGTTAAGTTCTCGATAATCAATGCAGAGTCTCATTGATCCATCTTTCTTCTTAACAAATAGAACAGGTGCTCCCCAAGGTGACGCACTAGGGCGTATGAATCCCTTATCAAGATTCTCTTGGAGTTGCTTCTTCAATTCCTGCAACTCAATTGGGGCCATTCTATAAGGTGTCTTTGAAATAGGCAAAGCACCCGGTACGAGTTCTATTGAAAACTCAACTTCACGATTTGGTGGAAGACCCGGCAATTCCTCCGGAAAGACATCATCAAACTCCCGTACAATGGGAATATTCTTAATCGTGAGTTTCTCACCAACCATTTGAGATAAATAACCTTCATTTAGTGGAATCAATACCCATAAGATGGAAGAAATTTCCACTGGAAGGTTATGTTCATCCTTGCATTGATAGACGATCGTAGGTTGATCTGGAATATGAAATGTGACTTCCCTTCTTTGGCAATTGATATGAGCTCCATGTAGAGAAAGCCAATCCATGCCAAGAATCACATCAAATTACACTAAAGGAAGGATCACAAGATTTGCAGGAAGCACTTTCCCACAAACTTCGATCGGAGAAGAATTATAAACTTCTGATGCGATTGATGTGCCATTAGGTGTTGTCACAGCTAACTCAACATCTAATTGTTGAGGTAATACGGTGATACCCTTAGAAAATTTTTCAGAAATAAAAGAGTGGGTGGATCCAGAATCAAATAAAACATTTGCTACTTTAGAGTGGATGGTAAGTGTACCTTTCACCACATCGTTATCGTACTCCACATCGCTGATAGAAATTGCATGTGACTTTCCTTTGTCTTTAGCCTTAAGAGTTTGTTGACGTCGACCATCATCATCAACCCTTGGATTTGGGCATTGATTGGCATAATGCCCCATCTCCTTGCACTTGAAACATTGAAGTGTAGCAGGTTCATTCTGTGTATCCCTTCCTTTGTTTGCATCATTAGACATCTTCTTCCCATTATCACGGCATTCAAATGCCCGATGGCCTTCCTTTCCACATTTAAAACATTTACTTGTCCCTTTAAGACAACTCCCTCCATGTTTCTTTCCACACTTTGAGCATAAGGGAAAGTTCATCTTCTTTTCCGTGTGCTCTTTAGATTTTTCTTTGAATTCCATCTTCCTCTTCTTATCAAACCCATGTGACTGATGGGTTACTCCAATCTCCATCTCGACTTTGAGAGCACATCGAACGATTTCCTCGTAGCTATTGAAGTCCCTTATGGCTAACGCCCTTCGAAGACTTGGTTTTAAGCCACTAAAGAATCGATCGATCTTACTCTCAGGTTGGATAATAATACCAGAAGCGTACCTTGCAAGTCTTGTAAAATTTGCTTCATAGGTACTAACAGATTCATCATCCCTTTGCTTCAGTTCAAGGAACTCTTTCTCCATCTTTGTTCGGAGAATACGAGGGAAGTACTTATTGAAAAATAAGTTCTTGAACTCGTCCCATTCCATAGACTCAATTTCATCCCTTTGCCTCGTATTCTTAACAAGATTCCACCATTGATCCGCATCTCCTTCCAAACGATACACTGCTAGGATGACTTTATCATGCTCAGAACATTGAAGAACTGAAAATATCTTTTCAGTAGTACTAATCCATTGTTCAGCAACTAATGGATCAGTAGACCCGCTGAAAGATGGTGGACGCTGCCTCATGAAGGATTCAACAGAATGTTGCTCCCTTCTTTGTTCGTTTGGAAATCCTGCATGATTCATAGCTTGAGAAAGTTGTGTGAGCATGGCTACAAGATTTTGCATTCCAGCTCCCATATCGTTTGGTTGCTCAGGGGGACAATCATTGCATTGCCCATCGCATTCCGCATTAACACGGTTCCTTCGGGTTCCAGCCATTGACTAAAACCAAGAAGAATAGTGTGAGCAACACTAATTATAATAGGAAACCACATAATTCAAGAATAAAATTTTCATGCTTAAGGTCTTATCCTAGGTTATTCAAGGCCATTTCTAAAACACTAAGATTGTGTTCTATGCTTAGACTTATCCTTAGGGTTCTTACTAAGGCTTTCACATCCTAGTTTCCAAAGGTTGACTATACCTTTCCTCTGATACCAACTATAACGACCCACACTTTACATACATTGTTAATACTTCAAAATTGAAGCACTCTTATTACAACATATGACAAAACCACAAAGGACCGTATAGGTATAGTGTCTTTAGAAACTGGGGAAACATAAACAACTGGTTCATAAATCTTCTACAGTGTCTCCCATTTATTTCATCATATCTAGGGTCCCTTTTAGCATATTCTACTTAATATCCATCTTCCTGACCTGGGGAAAAGAAAACATAAAAGGGTGAGCTCAAATGCTCAGCAAGGGCAATTAAAGGAAATAAAAATCATATCATATCTTTTTGAAAATTAAAACCTGCAAAAGAGATCATAATATCTTAACATGGAATAAATCATAGAAGTGAAAATGAGATCCCCATAATCATAACATAAAACTTGAATCTTTGTGGCATGCACACATAATCATGGAAAATCATTTCTTGTTAGTCATGACTCATTGCCAAGACTATCTTAGTGGACAAAGTCCCTTTCTGAACCGAGTTCACTCCTCGTTTCAGTCCTGTATCACTGAACCGAAATAACCTTCCGTTCCAGCCATGTCTATCTCATGAGATATAAAATCATTACCCAATGCATTGGAGGGAGATATAGGTCCCACCCATCTTATAATGAATCCTTTCTTATGTGTGCCACATAATCATAAAACATACATCATCGCATAACACATATAACAAAAATGGGATTCTTGAAACATCATGACATCATAAATCAATTCATATATGATAAAGGAATTCATAAACATAATTCCATCACAACATAGTCAAACCAATGTAAAAATATGGATAGAAACAGAACCCTTTATTATCTTAGATGGAAAATAATTTTGATAAAACACTTGAATTGAATTCTTGAGGAAAATATCCTTTCTTCTTCAAAAACATTTTTCCTTTCATAACATGTCATACAACTTTAAAATAAAAGAAGTTGATTAAAAATAAACTTGAAAACTTGTAAAGGAAGATTCTTTGAAGTAATGTTTTAAAAATCCATTCATGCCGTATAAGTTAAAAAAAACATTCTTCGTACTTTTGTCGGAAAAATCAAAAAGTACCTCGTACGGAAAAACGACAAAAGATTCCTTTCATATTCTTTACTAAAAACTCACCTAAGGGTAAAATTGGATTTAAACTATTTCAAGTGGATGGAAACAATATTACATATTGAGGGAACATGGATGTGGATGATAAAATACACCCCAGTAAATACTTACGAATAAACAATCTCGGATAAAAATGAGATTGTGATATTTCCCTTACCTTAGGTCCGATTTGCTTTGTTCGTGTCCGAAGCTCCTGTATAATGGTTTAAATAATGTTATTGACTTATTCCAGAATCATACATATTTATATGATATCATATATGGTCATATTATTAGCTTCTTGTTAGTAATATTTCATTGTTACTTGTTACTCGGGTCTTTATAACTTTTTGTTCTTATGCGTGTTTTGTCGAATAAATTCTTATTCTTATCTTTAGGTTATAGATAATTAATTTCCAGAATGGTATTAGTGTAGTATATACCATATTCATTCATTCAATTCATTTATACAATCATTATGAAATGAAGATCATGTAGAACGAGTCGCATCACATCGTGGAGACGGTATTCCGTACGTACGCACGAGTGATGATATCGTTCCTATGATCGTGGAATTGTATTGGAGTATATATATATATTATTTCAGTATCAATATTACTTAATAATAATCATATATAGTTACTCATTACACCATTATACCCATCCTTGTAAGGTGATGGTGGAAAATAGATTACACCACGGCGTGGAGACGGTATTCCGTACGTACGCACGCGCGGTGATTTCATTTTTCCGTAGGATGGATAGAAGGTGAATTAGGGTTGTTTCATATTTATAATAACATATCAGTATGTAAGTAATACTGATGTTATTACTTTATCATGAAACAACTAAAGAAGAAGAAGTTGAAGAAGAAAGAAATTGAAAATATCGGTAATGGATATTACCTCTTCTTTGGAACGCCTTTTTGAATCCTCCACTTAAGGAACTAAGATTGGTCTTTGGAGAAGACCAGGACCTCTAGGATTATTCTAGGGAAGTGGAGAAGGGAAAATGGCAGGGGTTGGCCGAGCTTGAGTGCTCAAATTGGTGTGAGGAGGAGGGGGAGGATGTGCCCTTTTATAAGGGAGGAGAGGGGCACCTTAGGAATATCTCAAAATATTATTTTATATTAAAGTCAAAATCGGTTTATAATGGTTCCAAAGGGTCTTATTTCGAAGCTAAAGTGGGTATGGGTCGAAATCCTATCCACCAATAGAATTTAGACAAGTTTAGGATATTATTTTAACCTTATCAATTAAATTTAACTCTAAGTTAAATAATTTAACTTTTACCGTGTCTTTTTGTTTTCTTTCACTATATGGTTAATAAACTTTCTATAACATGCCAAACGAACCCCAAATTGTTTATTATTAATATATATATCCTTATCTAAGTCATTTGGCCGAACCTTAGATTTTTAGGAATAAAATAACAATTAATAATATAATATTTGATTTAAAAACTATTTTGTGTCAATTTTGACACTATTTGATATATGATTTTTGTGAAAGTCATAACAGAATTATATGTTCAAACCAAGTTGATTAAATCAACACTAATATATCATAGTAACCTAGAAAATTAGTGGAATTCATAAAAAGTCTCAAATTACATTTATTTTGGTATTTATATTATCAATTTTGTCAATATTTCATTAATAAGATAATTACTGCATCATCTTTGTGTCATAAATAAATTAAATTATTTGATGTCTAAAAATTACAAATAAAATACCATCATGTAGGAAATCGTTTTAGCTTTCTAATGAATATTTACAATCGAATTTATCTTATGTATAACCCTATAATAAAAATTATTTACTTATTAAACTTTGATTTTAACTATTTTAACCCTTCTTTAAATAAATTAATAATAAATGTCCTAATCTAATCCAAGTGGGCCTAAATGGTCATATTTTATTCCTAAGTTTGTTTTTGGTCGAATTACACTTGTCCAATAGTATTAGGACATGTGTTAGGGTAATATTGATATCATATTTACCCTTAGTTACCCTATTTACTATTAACCGCGGTAAAAAATAGTAAAAAGTTACTATTCACCAAAAAATTATTTTCATCTCATTGAACCACATTTTAGTCCTTGATATTAACCGTGTCTCTCGGATTTTTGAAATTCCATTCACAGAAGCGGTAAAATTAAGTTTTATGCAAAAATTCAGTTTTTAACCTACCACTTAGTGGTTTCACTATTCATCAAAAATTGAAAGTTTTCAGAAAAATACCAAACTTTCACCCTAGGATAATTTCGATATTCTGAGTCCAAAAATGAAGTCCATTTTGAAAAATAAAATTTATAAAATTTCAAAAAGTGGTTATTACTATTCATAACGGCTAGTTTTAATAGCATATTGTTGTTTAGTGAAACTCGGTATTGCGTACGACGCAAGCTATCGAGGAAGGTCGCGATTGCGTGTAAAGCAAGCCAAGCAAGTGTTGTGTAGAAAAAGATTCCTTTGATGATTTATATAACATAAAAGTCTCGGGTGTTACAAAATACTTGGGTGAGGTAGCATATATTATTGTTATCAAGATCCATCGTGATAGATCCCGAAGAATTTTGGGCCTGAGTCAAACTACATAAATTGATAGGATACTAAAGAGATTCCGTATGGAACAGTCCAAGAAGGAATTTTTTCCAGTGTCACATGGAATTCATCTTTCTAATAAAATGTGTCTCAAAACACATGAGAAAAGAAAGAAAATGGAAATGATCTTTTACGCATCCGTGATTGGTTCATTCATGTATGATATGATATGTACAAGGCTAGATGTTTCTTACACATTAAGTGCGGTATGAAGATATCAAGCTGATCCCAGAGACCACCATTGGATGAAAGTCAAGAATATCCTTAAGTATCTGAGTCGTACTAAGGATATGTTCCTAGTTTATGGAGGAGATGAAAAATTATTCATCAGAGGACATGTAAATGCTAGTTTCCAGACTGATCAAGATGACATAAAGTCGTAGTCTGTATACATCTTCAGTTTGAATAGAGGTGCAGTGAGATGGAATAACTCAAAGCAAGGTGTGGTCGCAGATTCTACAACAATGTCCGAGTATATCACAACTTTTAAGGTAGATAAATAATCTATATGGATGTGAAGCTTCATCCAAGAGTTATATGTAGTACCTAGTAGTAGAGATCATATCTCACTCTACTATGATAATAGTACAACGACCACACTTTCAGAAGTGCCAAAGTCACATCAGCGGAAAAAGCACATAATTTAGAAGTATAATCTCTTGAGGGATTTTTCTCAGAGAGGTGAAGGTGCAGTGAGCAGTATTTCCATAGAAGACAGCGTGGTGGACCCCTTTACTAAAGCCTTGACACAGTAGAAACATGATCATCATGTGAGGTCTAGCGGACTAAAAGTCGTAGGCCGTTGGCTCTAGTCCAAGTGGGAGTTTGTTAGAGTTGGTGTTCTAAGAACCAACTGTTTATACTTTGATTAAAAGAATGTACACTTATTATATATTTTTCATTGTTCTGCTTGACTATAATATAATAAAATCTTGGAATATTTGTTTCATTAACTAGGTCATGGAAGATCGCCACCATGATGAGAACCTTGAAATGCTATAATAATATTCTTAAATAATTTTCTACAGTTGGATGACATACTACGATAGGACACATAGTATACCGACCTTCATGTGCGAGTACTTGTAAGAAGACGAGACTCTGTGTCATGGAGTTAGAACTTGGTAATCTCCAAGATGGGAGATTGTGAGAACAGACATGCCAGTAGTAATTCCACATGTCTTGGTGTCATCAGACATTGCTATCTACGAGCGTGTGTAATGGTCCTTAGATTGAAATATTATCATTAACTCTTATCATGACTTGTGCACTTAAATTTTCTGATGAAAATCGTCACGAAGATAGTTGGCGGGAAGTAGGGTATGTTAGGTGCTTCATGAATGACATGTTATTAATGGATAAGTTGAGGAAGGATTTTCCCTTCCATATTTATGGAAATAGATATCTCGGGCCTTTGATTGAAATAGAACTATCGCCCAAATTCCATGGCCATTCTTTCATGACGAGTTTATTTCTAGAAGTCAAAGAATGATGGATCAAGTATAGAGTTTTATGACCCTTCCATGTAACCTGCTTGATGAGATATTGAGACAAATAGATTAAATTATATGGTAAGCATTCGTATGAGGTGACAGGTCAATGCAGCGTCAAATTCATTCTCTTGGGTTCCTTGTCCCGTTGCTAGATAGTAATCTTGGACTTTAGGCAACCCCGCCTAATGCCAACGAGAAAGAGGCCTAGAGGGCACACACTAAGTGTATCCAAGTATCTCAAGTAGAATAAATATTATTCCCACATGTGGTTTAATAATTATTCAAGTAATCCTAAATCGTTTTAATGTTGGAGGAAGAATAAAATGAAAACATGATAAACACGCAGTGTACATTGAATGTACATGTAGTGTAGTTTTTATTTTGGAACGGAAATGAAAAACAAGTAAACACCATGTATTACTGATTACACGCGGTGTAGTTTTTCCTGTCAGGATTTTGTGGAAATAATATTCTTTTATTAAATGATATTTTTTATAACCAGCGTGGGTGTGTGTCAAGGAATTAATGATTCGACATTGGGGATTTTCAATAAGAGTTAATGAAATAAATAAAACACGAAACGTGTTTATTTATTATCATAACTGTATAACGCTTGTTAAGGAATTAATGATTTGACATGGGGGTTTTCAATAAGAGTTAATGAAATAAATAAAACTATGAACACATTTATTTATTTTCATAACTCTATAACCTCAAACCCGATTATTAATATCCTCACAACCCCATCACTTTTCACTAATCATTGTTCACAACAAATATAGAGAATTCTCTCAAGGATAAAGGAACTCCTTCCTCCAGGAATGCTCTCAAGACTGAGAGAGATCATCCTCCATCGGATCAAGGCAATCTAAGGCAGACAATGCATGAAAAGGATTCTCCACGCTATCACCCGAAGATTCCTTTGGCGACATCCAAATATACAGGGTGCACATGTAGATCACCGCTAGTGGAAGTATACACTTGGATTCTACAACACAATGAATAAATACATCAGAACATGATCAGTAATATCATTAAAGACTGAACACCGTAAAAGGTACTTCTTCTCAATTTATTAAATTAATTATAATCAACATGTGACAATCCTTATTTTTTATTTCTGGGACTATTATTCTTCTTTGTCTATTTCTATTATTTGATCCATGGGCTCTAGAATTTATCATCATATTGATCCGGGATTGATCGTTCCTAATGAAAAAAATACAAGTGGGCACTTCCACCCACGAGCTTCCGATGCACCTGGGACCTTCAATTCCTAGAAGGGTTTCTTCTGTGTAACAATTTATGGGATATTTTGAAGACATATCATGGAATAATAAAATCTTGGTATAATGGTAAAATTTATTATTTATATGGAAATAGATCAGTTTAGTTACATAGAGTGATTTTTATAACTCTAAAAAACTCTTAACATAAAATGTCTTTGGTATATAGGTGACTCAATTTTTACTTTCAGAGTTGTAATTATGGATGGTTAAAATTTATTCGTATCTATTTCTATTGAATATAAAATTGTTAATACTTAATTTTTATTGTTGGATCTAGGTGTATTGATCTATGGAATTGTATTTAGTATTTGATAAAGGATTTATACAACATTAGATATTGATATTTTATTGGTTAAAACTGAGTTAAGTGTTATGGATATTTTCATAAGTTAAAGATTCTATGTTTAATTATAATTTTAAATGCAAAGATACCCTATTTAGGTTTTATGTTATGGGAATATAATGTAATTAAAGATTTTTTAGAAGATGTATAATTGGTTTTTAATAGATTATTGAGGTAGATATACCTATTTTGTTTAACATAAAGAAGATTTAGGAATAATTCTGTTAAATTTGTATCCATGTAAGTTGATAGGCACATTATAACTATTGATGTTAATATATTCTTTAATGTTGATGTAACTATGGTAAATTAAGATATAAGGTTAGTTATTTTTGTAAAAATTTAACTTTTAACTAAGGGTGTTAATTTTTAAATTTTAGAGATAATTGTTTCATTTCATCATATGAAGGATTATTATGTTTAGTTAATATCTTACCTTGTGATGACCATTTTTTTTCATAAGAAATGGGTATTAGATCTTTATCCTTTTATAGATATCATAATATATAAGAAGTTGATTTTCATGACTTATTCATTAGAACGATTCATCCGGGATATTCATCATTTGTAATATTAGTTGGAGTAGAGGTCAAAATTAATTGAAACATTCCACCAAAGTGTTAAATTATATTTATAGATTTAAAGAAATCATGTATATATATTTCCACATGTTCCCTATCTTGATGGTAAATGAATTCATGAAAATCAAGAAAATGGTTATTAAAAAGAAAATCATGTCCTCTGACAATAACTTCTATCGAATTAATGTTATTTTATATTTTGGAGAAAATGAAAATTTTAATTCAATGCTTTTACCGTTATATATAATGATTGACAGTAAACATAACATTTTCTAGTGACTTTTGACTATAATTTATTCTCTTTATTTCCTAATGATATTTTAGGTTTAGATATTTAGATAAATAAGGAAAACTATAACATAGTAAACTCATACATTATAAGGGGAAACATATACTAAGTATCCATTTTTTTTTCACCAAAGTAAACCCTTTGAAAATAAAACATGATTTCTTTTAAAGACATGTCTTCAAAACATTCATTATAGAATATTATTCCTCATTAAAAATCTGAAGAATTATGATAAACTATTAAAAACATGGGATGACTACAAAAAGCTCAGTAAGGAATATAAAATAAGGAATGAAACCATAAGTCCATGAATATTTCAAACTCATGAAAACATTTTCACCAAATTGTACTTTTCACTCGTAAAACGTAAAAATTTTAACATACCTCATTAAATCAGAAGATTATTGTAGATTTCATAGAAATTATAAATGATATTGGTAACTTGTTCTGTCCATGTCATACTTATATTGTAGCTTTAACAGCTACATAGAGAGTAACATTTACGGTTACATTTTAAATACTCATCATAGTATATTCCCTAAATCTCCTAGGATAAACCTAACTGGTTAACTCTATCTCATTTCCCAATAAATTGGAGTGACATCACAAGCTCACCCAACCTCAATTTATTAGGGAAATAGTTTCATTTGGCTTATCATGTAACCACCCATCAAATTCACAAGTACCACCATAACATATAAAAGATTTCATTTATCCTCATTTAAATCAAAAAATATTATTTTCAAACAAAAGAAATCATTTCAAGATATTGGAATAGTCAATCCATTTTCCAAAACAAATTTCAACACCTAAACACACATAAAAGGAATAATTGATTTATTATATTTTAAAAATATTTTGACTTTTAGAGGAAGCCAAATATCAAGTAACAGTTATGATGACGGAGAAGTCGTTTTCACTGTATCTGTTAAAATAAAAAACATTCTTTTTGTCATTTTGTAAGGAATGAAAAATTCTTCATATAAAAAGAATCCTTTTGAATAATAGGAATGAAATTAAAGAAAGATATAAAATATCCTATATAACCCTTTTATATCCTTATAAATAAATATGTAAATTATTATCATGATGAAAAATATTTGATAAATAAATATTTAAACGTTCAAGGTCTCCAATACCCCATTGAACATTTATATCTTAATCTCCATGAATTATCACATATACCAGAACAATTAATAACAATAGTATTGATAAAATATGGATATAAAATTTCACAGTGGCTGTATTTACACCTTATAACATAATAACGGTGCATATAATCATGAAATGCCTCAATGAAAGGAGAATGAGGCACAATCCGTTATGTTGAGTTGAAAAAATCACGTACAAACTTTTTATACTTGAATAAAAAACTTCTGTTAATTTCTAGTTTCTAGAGAACCTTTTTCCTGTTTATTATTTATTTTATATCACTTATTATCTTGTTATAACAATTATATAATTATTTAAGTTCATATAGGATGTTTTGTTGATATTCGATTCTTGAGTCGAAAATGAACTTGGTATGACGTCAATAGTTCGTGTTTTCATAATTCCATAATCACCAAAATAATATTCCTAAAATATTAATAACTTTTATATGTAAATTAAACTTTTAAATACATTCATGAAATTAGGATATGAAAAATGAACAATGTTATAATCATGGATTCGGTAAGCCGTATGTACGTATGAATAACATTTCCATTTTTCATTTATAAATATAGAAATAAGGTAATTATTATTTTACCTATCCAAAATGATCATAATGTTATTAATACCATAATAATAATTTAAATATACTAATATATATCATACAGGTGATGTGGTGAATAAAAATGATTCACATCGCTTTGTAGAGGTGATAGTTCACACGTACAAACGAATGACATAATCATTTTTATATGTATGGAAAAAATAAATTAATTGATATATTATCATATTAATGATAAATGTGTTATGAATATAGTATATAAACATTAATTCCATCATTATGACTTGTCTTGAGAAATGGTAATGAAAAATGAACTATATCGGGTGGCGAGACGATAGTCCGCCAAACATAGTAGTGAAAAGTTAATTTCCATTTGAGGGAATTGGATATTGATTTTGGTGATGGTACTAACATTATAATTTCTCAGTATATTAATGATAATAAATTTATTATATCATCATTTTTGGATGATATTTTAATGATGTGGAAGAAGGAATAAAATAGAAACACTTAAAATAAAAACATTACCTTTCCATCAGATGATCACATTTCTTTACACCTTAAATCCTCTATGGAGGGTGTTGTGCCTAAAATAAGGCCTGAATAATGTGTATAGGTATTCTAGTAAGTGTTTTTGGTAGATATTTACTAAAACAAAAGGCTTTGGAGGTGTGAGGATTAGAGAACAATGAGAAACTTTTTATAGGGGAGGGGAGGGGTACCCTTGGAAACTCATAGAATAATAAATTAATATAATTTCACATTCGGTTTCAAATGGTCCCAAAATAACTTATTTCGAATATAAGATGATTTTGGGTTGAATACCCATAGTAAAACTAAAATTATACTTGTTTTTAATATTTTTTAATCCTTATCTTTTTTGTTTAACCCTTATTTTAAGGCTTTTAACCTTACTGTGAAATTATGTTATTTAGACTTTCTGGGTTAATGTAATTACCATAACATGTGAAACGACCTACAAAATTTCATTTTAAAAAATATGTGGACATATCCTAACCATTTAGACAAATATTAATTTTTTAGTAAATTTAATATCATTTAATTATATATTTTATATTTTAAAATACCAATAGTGTAAATTTTTGACACTATTCATTAGTTGACATATACCAATATCATAGAAGGAAGATAAGTTCAAAAAAAACTCCATTAAATCATAAATAACATGTCATAAGTATCCAAAAAAAATTTCTATGGAAAAAATTATGTCAGATAAAATTTCTTTTTATATTTATAATATCATTTATTTGATTCTTTCATTAATTATTAAATCACTACATCATCTTTATGTCACCATTTAATTTATTTTTTTATTTCCTAAAATTAGAAATAAATTACCACGATGTAGGTAATAGTTTTATATTTCTAATTAATATTTATAGTGG
Organism: Viscum album; assembly: GCA_963277665.1. NCBI lineage: Eukaryota > Viridiplantae > Streptophyta > Magnoliopsida > Santalales > Viscaceae > Viscum > Viscum album. The sequence goes on along the minus strand of OY728159.1, from coordinate 1,137,592,960 downwards.
AATATATCACTTTTATATCCCCATATTAATTTTTTTTATGAGAGATGTGATTAGGAAATCTTGGTCTTTATTTTAAATAAAATGTTTATAAGTGTCATACTCACATCCAGGTGGCTCCCAGTAGTCCTAAAATTGACCCAAGGATACTTGTAGTCCGGATACACTCATAAAATAAAATGATGATAAGTGTTAGGGTAGGTTTTTATTATTATAATATTATTTTTATCTTTAATTACTCGATTTACCCTTAACAGTGGTAATTAATATAATTACTAAAGTTACTATTTATAATGTCCAAAAAATAAAAAGAAAAAATTTACATAATTTGAGACTTCTGATTCCAAACAAGGAATCTTTTTTTCCAAATTTAAAATATATATGTTGCAGTAATTAATATAAAATTAATTATAGTTGTCAAAATGAGAAAACATGTTTTTTTAAAAGAAAAAACCATCAAACGAATGACGTGTGTTTATATAAAATTTCAATGTGAAATAACTTAGGATTAAATTATAAATATTAAATACAGTTACACTTTAAAAATAATTAAAATTATAACTTATCTATATAAACAAATTGAACGAAAAGGCAGTTTTGAAGTAAAATGCAGTACTTGTAACAATTCATTAAAAAATTAATTTTATTAAAAAAATACAAAAACTTTTACCAAAGTAAATTTTTATGTCCCACTTCCAAATAATATGTTTATCTTGTCAAATAAAACATATAAAAGTGAAAAACTAGATTTAAAAATGGTTCTCCATCAAAAGGTGGTAAACTATCTTTTAAAAAATATTACAATATTTTATGCCTTATATTGGATTTATTCTCGTTTTAAGCCTCTAAATTTTATTAGAGGAATGTAAATACCATTAATAAACATTTATGAACATAATATAGTTAGTTCTATTCATTCTCTCCAATACAACAGTTTGGTGATACCTACTAATTTAAAAAATAATATTAATAATATATTATTTTTCATTATATATTTGTCTCGTGTGTAACATAAGATTTCTTTGAAACCCACTATTGTGTGTTGGGTATGATATCAAACATAGTGTCCCCATTACACAAAAATTAATATCTAATTAATAAATCTTAATAGATATGAAAATTTATTTTTCTATAATTTCCTAGGATGTCACATTCTCTCCCTCTTTTGGAAATTGCACCCTTGCAATTTCAATTCACGGTCGGTAACTAAGGTATGTCTTTTCAAAATAAGATTATTGAAAACCCACATTCGAAAAAGGATTAGTAAAACAACCACTTTTAAGGAAACATGAGATAACACATGCATGAATTACATGTAGGAAAAAATGAATATGGAAGAAAAACTAACTATCACGTTCTGATGGAGAGTGATAGAAAACATTGTTAAGAAAAAATTTAACAATAAAAAAACCATAAATTTATGATTGGTTAAACGGTATTTGAATTTGAAGTAGGAAAACTAAATAGAAAAGTTTTTGTTTTATGGTCTTTTTCATAAAGTTGAGTAATTCTTTTACTACTTAGAATAAGAACTTAAGGAAGTATGAAAACATGACAAGTAGTGTTTCATCCATTAAAATAATTCCACCACAAACTCATCTTTTTCACCCAATGAAGAGTATTTAAGATGGGTTTTTCATGCCCAGAGAACTACAATCATGTTTTAAAAACTCACATGAACCAAAAAAGGTCAACTATCTCTTTCATGTACTTTTAAACATTAAACAAAACTAGAATGGTTAGTTCAAGATCAGATAATTACCCCAAAAAATAATCCATGATATAGAGAATGAATACTTTTAATCTCCAAAATTCAATTGTAATGCCCACAGTTCAACATTGATCATTCAAAAATTAATTGTCTATAAAATTCATCAAAATTATCCTTTTTCTGAAACTTTCGTCGGGGCGCACACGCCCGTCTTGTTTGGGGGACGGCGATGTTGTTTGTTTCCCCACATTACCTCTTTCCAAAGCCGGGTGGCATCCATTGACTATTCAAGGACGTTTTCTCCTTGATCGAAATGGAATGATGGGATGTCGGTTCTTCCTTCAGTGGATTCCTCCTCAGAACTCGTCACCATGTCCGGGTCTCCCTTATAGATTTAAGACGTTGTTCGTGAAACTCTTCCAAGTGTCATATCTTTATGGACACTATATAATTACATTGATTCTATTGGGACATTCCAAAGGGTCTGGTCAGGGTAGCAACCTTAAGTCTGGGGAGTAGTCATGTTGGACCTCACTGGCATGTCAGGACACTGTGACACTGGCTTGTCTGGGTTTCTTCCTCTTGGTATAGGGACTCAAGAGGGCATGGAAGCCTGAGGCATCCCACGTCGAATGTGGGGAATCATAAACCATAGCCATGTATCTGAGGTTTTCCTCATCTTACCTTGTTTAACATAGGGTTTGTCGCATGCTTAACGTCTAGTGGAGATGGATCAGACTGCTCAGAACACTAATGAGAGTGGATCAGAGGGGTGGAACCCATGGAGGGAACACTAATGTTGGGGTGAATGTGTGGTTAGCTTCCCGGTTGTAGTTAAGGGGAATGGGGAATGAGGTGGCATGATCCCACCGGGATGTGGCGGACCGGGTAAGAATCGGGATGGATGATGGAGGGTTTAAAATAGTTGATGGAGAATGAGATGGAGTCATCTTAAGGATGACGGTGATGTTGGGATTGAGTCTCAAAGAGTATTCCTATGTATCCTTGTGGTAGGGAATCAAAGTCCTCGTAGTTTATCTAATGACGACATACCGACGATTAGGGATTTCAACGACATTCTTTAGATAGAGTTGACAACGACTTACCACTGTATGGAGTCGTAACGCCTTACCACATGACAGAGTTGACAACCGCTTATCGCTGTATGGAGTCGCTACGACTTACTGCTAGACGAAGTTGATAAGGGCTTTCTGCTGGACGGAGTTGACAATGGCTTACCACTGTATGGAGTCGCAAAGGCTTACCGCTGGACGGGGTTAGAAAAGGCTTACTACTATATGGAGTTGCAATGGCTTACCGTTGGACAGAGTTGACATCGGCATACCACTGTATGGATTTGCAACGGCTTACCGCTGGACGAGGTTTATAATGACTTACTGCTGATTGGGGAATCAATGGCTTACCGCTGATCGAGGTCTAAAATTTAATGTCCTGCAGGATGGGGGTGACCCAAAATGAATGGGGTGTCGAAGTGACTGGGTGTTGCGCTTGAACCTCAGCGAGGCTTCCTACGTACCTTTCCTTGACAGGGATCAAAGACTTCGTAGTTGAGGTGGGTGTGGTAATCGACGTGAAGGGGGATCATAACGAATTCTTAAAGGTATTGAACCTCATGGAGGCATCCTACGTACCCTTCCATGGTAGGGATCAAAGACCTCGTAGTCCAGGTATGGTTTGGGGCTTACACTCTAGGATGCCCGGAGAGGATTTCATGGTTGATGCTTGCTCTAAGCCCACGTGAGTCATGATCAGTGTGAGAAACAAGATACAAAAAATACCTGATGAACACATCACGAAAGGTGATTCCGTGGGAAGTGGAATACGGGCTTACACGTAGCTAGCAGCCCAAAGAGGAAATAGGGGCTTCTGCCTAGTTAGTAGATTGGGAAGATGGAGATTGGGACTTACTCCAGGATGGAGGATTGGGTGGTGAAAAAGCCCAGCGGGAGAGGGACTTAGAACATAGGAAAAGAAGAGGGGTTGGGATGCTATCTCCTGCAAGGAAAGCTTGGGGATAACACAATGGTGGTTTCCATTTCCTTGTGGACGGATGCCACTCCGATGAAGAGGGACTCATTCCATGTGAGGAATGATCTCACTCCCGTGGAGACAAGTGGGCATGTAGAATGTCCAAGGTGGGGTACACCATGCATGATGCACGGGGTGAGGCCATAGTTTAATGTCACGTGCTAATGAAGAAGGTGATTGGCAGTTTAACATCCTATAGCTTAGACAAGGTGGGTTTACTCCTCACCCCTAGGTATTACGTAACTGGCATCCTCTACACCATGTTGAAGAGAAGGGACATGCAACACCATGACATGGGGTGTCGTGAGGTGATCCCATTGGAGGTCCATGTAATCATGGATATGCGAAGAAGAAATATCCATTTGCGTGCCTATGCAAAGGATAATGAGTTGAAGCAAACCAATGGGCTGTATCGTCCAAAGGACATTGATGTTTCTTCATGAAAACCTGAAGGGCTACACGAGAAAAGGAGTTGCAGAGAAAAGGGGTTCATAGGAAGCCTTGTGAAGCACTAGTGCTCCATGAAGAAGAGGGGCTTCGTTAAGGGATGTTCTTTACGAAGTGGAGCTTCCTATACTAGGGATAGGGCATAGGCGCGTATGGGAGGATCTTCACAAAGTGGAAAGGCATTCGCGAAGCAATGCCACGTGAAGTAGGGGTGCCTTGAGAAGTAGCGTGTCGTGAAGCATTGTGCTTCGTGAAGCACACTAGCCCTGCCTTAGCATGTGGGTCATGTGGGTGTGAAGGGTGTTTTGTGAAGCATAAATGCTTTGCGATGACTCAAGTCACCATGGGGATCTCCTTCCTTCGCGAAGGAATGTGGGATTCACGAAAGGCATCCCTATCAGAAGAGGGGCTCAATTAAGGCCAAGGGGGAGGTACTTCACAAATAAAAATTACCTTGAGAAGCTCATGGTTTATAGAGCAGGAAGTGCTTCTTGATTTGAGAGCTCAGATGGTGAGAGGTCGGATGATCCATCTTTTGGGCTCGAGGAGAGCCCTGTATTTATAGGAAAGAGGTGCCGTGAAGTACATCTTGCTCGGCATGAAGAGAGAGTTCGCTCCACAGCTGGTTGCGAAAATCTTACACTATTGTGGAGCCACCCGCCTCCTTGATCTGCGGTGGGGTCCTGAATGTCAAACTAGCTCACAGAGGATCCCTCCTCCTTGATTTAGGGTAGTCTTGCGAACATTAGAGTCATTCTCAGGGCGTCTCACCTTCATTCTCCGCGTCGGTCTCACGAACATCAGAATCATTCGCGGCGAGTCCCGCCTCCTTTCTCCACAACGTGCATAGGGACTTGGGGATCTGCAAAAGGGCTACATGAGGCTGCACCAAAGACTCCCCTCTTATTCTTCTTCCCTACTTTTGGAATCAAAAAATGCCCCCCATCAGACTTGTAGCTGAAGAGAAATCAAGGGTCAATGTCTGATGGTCAATGGAAAAAATCTATCACCATCCACATAAGCTGTTATTAGAAGAGGGCTCGCGCAGTGGATAGGTGACGTGAAGTCTCAGTGCGACATGAATCTTTGTGCGGCTTGGACGTTCTGCGAAGCTCCAAAGGTCATCGCCTATAAATAGGGGTGTTAACCTCTCCCTTTTTTCATTCTCTCATCTAAGACTTTGGCTCGTAGTGCTCTTGATTCGCAAAGCTCCGCGTACTCTGTGCTTGCTCTCCGTGAATTCTGTCTTCTGCTTCCTGAAGAACAATGAGTCTTCGACTTCGCGACAGAACCTAGCGACTTTCTCATGTAAGGTCGAGTAGGGATCTGTGAACATACTCTATGAACGAGATCCACGACATTTCTTTGTGAAAGGGCTTCGCGAACAGGACATAAGAAACATCCAAACATAAAACTGAATGGCTCATCAGGAGGCCACCCGTGGGGGGGGGGGGGGGGGGGTCCTCACGGATGCTGCCCTAAGGGAAGAGATGATAAATAGGTTGGGCCTAGGGGAGTTAATAAAGAGCCACTATGACCACGGTTCATTTATGGAGATGCTATCGGAGAGCCATAGGAACTATCCATCACGCAAGAGGCTGCCCTTGTATGACTTAGGGCTATGGGATGATGTCTTAATTACTGAAGCAAGTAGTTATGATCTAGTTACTGGTTAAGGAACACAATATATCATCACCATTTGTTTAGGATGGCTGACGGCCAAGCCCTAGAAGACACCAGACCCATCGATGCTGACAACCTCTATAACCACCTGAACAACATGGATGGGATTGCCTTGCAACCAGATAAGTCCCCCCTTCTGTACCAGAAAATCTTGAAGATATCCTTGATGAACTCAGGGAAGGGATGGTATGAGGAGTGGGACCTACGCCTGGGTGGCAACTTCAAAGATGATTGGGTCTGGGTCTACTGGGTAGGTGCCTCATGTGAGGATTTTGGACATGAGATGAGGAGAGTGGGACTATATGAGGCAGCTTGGGCCTCCCATTATCAGATCTATCAGCTGAAGTTGCTAATACCGTAGTTTCTCAGTTGGTTGTCATCGAGGACCAATACCTTCCACCTACACCATGGAGAGGTTGGTATCAGCTTGTGGGACGTGCCCCAAATCTCTGAAGACCCAATATTGGGGGCGATGTATGATGAGTTCTTCCTCGTCATGGGTTTGTGGGAGGATCCAGTGCAAATTCCATTGCTAGCGAGGGTATTGATGGATCTAGTGCCGGGAGAAGACAAAGATGTAGTAAGGGATGTCCATTTTAGGCGGTGGATCAAGCAGTTTCTAAACTTCCCAGAGGACATGCAGTTTCCAGTGTGGCCTCAGACATGCCCGATTGGGGCTCAACGAGGCAAGGAGCACTCATAAAGGCGGCTCTTGGAAGAAATACAGTGGATAAACTGGGGATTTAGTATCAGCACTGAGCAACAACCGACATTTAGGAAGACTTCATATATCGTGGATCTCATTTATAGTTGGATACTTTCGGTGAGGGATCCAAACATGGGTGTGTGACCCAACACATTTATCATGGTGTCCATGATGGCGATAGGAAGGTGAGTCAACCTCAGGATCCTAATTCTCACCGAGATATACAAGATGTTGTGTCACAATAGTGAGTGGAAGAGGCCACAAAGAATTTATAGGCCATTCCACCTCCTATATGGATTGATAGCGGCGGTTGTTAGGGTGGTTTATGAGTACCCAAACCCCATCTTGCCTCTAGGGTTGAACTTCTACCCCTTTATTCTGAATGCTGCGAGAAGCTTTCTGGCCAAGCTGACCACACCGTTGGTACTGAACCGGGTGAGGAAGGTAGAGTAATTCAACGTTCACCCATTTCCTTTTCTAACATGTGATTTTACTGATGAAAGAAAAGGACCCGAAGAGCACCAGTCCTATCTCTTGGCCTTTCGAGGTGGATTACTGGTGGAAAGGGTGGACCATGAGCCCCTCTGCGAGCCATACACCCCGAACTGATTTTCCCGTCAATTTTTGTGTATGTAGTGACTGATCCAATGGGTCTATCTAGGGGTGCACCATTACGAACACCCATTTGTGATGAGGCAGATGTGTCTCATGTTCAAATGAAAAGACAGGGAGATGTAGAACAAGCTGCCTCCACCTACTGCTGTCTTCGGGTTGGTAAAGGAGTATGAACAAAGCTGGGAGGTGGCCTACCCGGGGGAGAAGATGAAGCATCCAACCATTTGGGTCAGTTATAGTGAGCCTCCCCAACCTTGAGTCCAGGGTCAGAAGTCGGAAAGGGAATCTCAAAGTGGCGGGGCTGCCATGCCGACGAGACCTACACCAGTTGAGGGTGAGGCAACAGCGATAGCTCCAAAAGTGGTAGCATACCTGATGGTTCTAGAAGAATAGATTCATCCAGAGGGGAGGCTTCCGAGAGGATTCTGCAGGATACCCACCGAGGTTCTGTGGAAGTGGCTGCGACATATAGACATGTCAGAGAATGTTGTCTTCCCCGAGGCTTGGGACATCTAAGAAGTCAACCAGCAATTCCTCGACCTGTCTGAGATGTGTAAACACTTGAACCGTCTTGGGATGGATTTTTCGGGGATATGACCTATCAGGGATGGCCTTGCGGTGTCCCAAGAGGAGGAGCAGCAATACCTAATAGAGCTGGAGGACTTTGTTCATTCTCTGTGTGCCCCACGTCTATTGAAAGACCGTGTCACGGTGCCACTGGATCGTACGGTCCTTCTGCAATTCTCAGTCGCTGAACTGAGTGAGCGCTTCCCTCTACCGGAAGAATCAGACGAGTCCTCTTGGGGGGACGAGGCCGGTTGAGGGAGTCCATTAGAGGAGGGCGAAGTTGGTGATCAGGACCCGGACCTTGAAGAATTTGCAGAGGCCCTTGAGGTAAAATCCCAATGCCCTTCCTCAGTGTCTGCTCCATGGTCGCTCTAGACTCCTTGCTAACACGTAAACTGTGCATGAGAGTCTCATACACATAACCCGTTCTTGTCCCTCAGTGGATGTAGATGCGGGGCCTTTGGGATCCACACCTGTGGATGAATCAATTTCTATGTCCATCGGGGCCAAGACACCTGAGGTGACTCCTCCGAAGCTTTCAGGTCTTCCGACAATATACGGGGGGCCACGCCTCGGGGTCCCAATTCCATCAACCCAAGAACAAGACCACGAATTCGATCTCTTTAACTTTATTCGAACAATTTCATGAATTTCACCAATTGACCATGTCAACTAACTTCCAAGAACCTTTTTAGTGCTCCAAATTATTCAAATGGAATGAGTCGTCTTAGCGACATTGGCTGGGGCTTATGGTGGTGTCTTTACCCGAGGAATGACGGTTATTGTGGAGGCTGATATCTAGAATGACTGAAATGCGGTGTTCCTGATCACTGGTGGGACTGCCATTGGGGCTGTGCTTGAGATTATTTAAGTGGGATCTAATTATGAGGATCAATCAGATAGCCCAGATCCCACCGTGCCTGATCAAACGGCAGATGTGGACCCTTATGAAATGTTCCTGAGGGCGTACCCCGTATATGAGCCTGCCAACCACACTGACTGGGGCGAGATGACCTCTGATGAAGAGGAAATCAAAATAGTTCATCTCCGATCGTGGAATCTAATCAAGTACTTCATTGATGACAACCCTAGCACTATGGATGAATGATATGGAAAAGATTTTATCACCAATATGTGAACTATGTGATAGGGGAGTGGATGCCCAACGTCCTCGCTTGCTTGTCCGAGATCTTATGGAGGATAAGATTCAGTAGTATAACGTTGGCCTTAGTGTGGGATAACAGTAGAGGAAAGCAGTGAACATAAAGAATCTCCGGGAGGCTGAAAACGAAGTTCAGGGGATATAGGTCTGGGAAGATGAGCACTCACCACCCTTAACGTGCAATTAGGGAAGATATTTCGATTGAAGGCCCAGCTGGCAGAGGCCAAAGAGGGCCTGAAGAGAGACTTCAAGGAGCTGACCGTCATCCGGACTGACGTAGAGTGGGCGCAGATTGCAGCTGATGAATTGTACCCCAATGCTACCGAGGAGGAGTGGTAACTGAATAGGCGGTAACAAATCCTTGATGGTACATGCAAGAGGGTGGCCGAGCTACAACTTTCTTTCGACGAGGTTAATCCATCCATGGGAGGGATAGACCCTCAGGTGCTGTAGAGATCAAAACACCTCCAATGTAATTTCAAGATTTAATTATTTGATGTCATAGAATGAATGAGTCTTGTTATTAGTGTTGGTTTTACACACATATGTCATATTCGTGAAATGCCCAGGGATCAATCCCTAACCTCGCACGGATTGAGCCCAATGTGAGAAACAAGGGATGATCGCTATGTTATTCCGTATGAACATGAGAGTGCTGACCATGTTTCAGGCATTCATGGTTTGAAAAACCAACCCAGATTTCCGAGAAGAGAAAGGGAAGTCTTGACTAGAAAATGAAGCTCTCAGAACAGTTGAATTACCATTTTCCCAATGTGCTCTTGTGCACAAACGGGGTAACGGCAGGGGCGCTAGAATAAATCCGAACTGGGGGAATGGAAGGTGTGGATCACAATACCCACAATTCAGAACACTATAGTGATGGCATGACAGTTAAGAATGGTTGTTGACCATGTTTAAAACACAGTATCCTTATTGAGTTTGCTTGAAATGGGGATAACAAATGAGGGCCGACCGCTGACCATGTTCGAAACATGGGGCTAACTCGAAATGTCATCCAATAGTCTTACAGAACATTATCCTAGGATAGTAGGTGAGCTATAGTCCGTGCATCCCTATTGTTAGTGGGTTCCTCTAGATTTGAATGATGATGAGGATCCGAATAAAGGGTATGCAAAGCGTGGAGAGTGGAGGGATGCGTTTGTTCGACTGGAGTCCAAAACTCTTGAAATTACACCACCGTGGTGGAAACACATTAGGTGGGTACATCCGTCTGATCAGGGGTCAAACATACTTCTGAATAGGATCTCTCTAGTAAGGACCTAGGAAGACCTATAGTTTCACAACATACGGTAATGACGGTGCACATAGTTTAAAGGTCATACTACCTAGACCATGGCTAACAGTTTAAAGTCTTGTTACATAGACTATATGCTCCTATTTTAAGGTCATAGAGAGTGGACCGTGATAGGAGCCGAGGGGCGAAGAGGGATAATGACCCCAGGGCTGGGCCTAAGGGGAAACACATGGGCATCGCAATATATCACATAAAGATGAGAATCAAGACAAACATAGTTCTTCAGGAATAGTGTGGTCGGAGACCAACACTGGTAGGGAGAATCCTTTCTATAGAGGAAACTGATGCATCCCTTGATTAACCGAGGGAATCCCGAACTTGTTCAAGTTAGAACCATAGTTTAGTGTCATTCAATGAGGACATATGTAATCGTTCAGTTTAATGTCATATGATAGGACATGGAGTAAAATGGAAGATCCTATGAGGGGAGTATGTGGTGCGGTAGCTATAAATCCGACGTTAATGAGGACTTGGAATTCAGATCACACCATGTTCCTCGGAGGAAACTCTTCAGGTCAAGGGACCAAAAGTGAAAATTAGTCTGGGCCCAAAGCAAAGTTTCCGGGAATTCCTACGTACCCCATGAGTATGGTAATTAAGACATATGTAGTTCTGAGAGTGCAGTTTAACATCATGTAGGATGAGGAAAGGTATGTGTGGCACAACTACGATAGTACACATCATACCAGAACTACTAAGCCCACATGATTCGTGCTCTATGTGGGAAACAAGAAGTATTGATGGGAATTTCGTAGCATAGGGAGGCACACATTAGGGATGATGAGACACTAGGTTAATGACGTCCCACTGATGCTGAACCACCTATATAATGCACCTAGATGTGTTGAAGAGTAAATATGAGTATTTTTTAATTCAACTTGAACATAAAGAAGTGGAAATGTGTGAATCATGATGCTCGAGATCTAGACCACAATGATGGTTGAATGATGATAGGGGATAACTGTTGACTGTATTCGAAACACACCATCCATATCATGTAAGCTTGATATGGGGATAGACAGAGGAGGGTCAACCACTGACCATGTTCTAAACACGGGACCTTTCACAAATGTCTTCTGGGGTCTTTATAGACGTTGGCCCGAAACAGTAGGTGAGATGAGGCGACATGTGACCAGGCCGTGAAGGGGGTCCCTTTGGATGCAGAAGAATATGAGGATCCAAATAATAGGCTCACGAAGCATGGAGATGGAATGAGGGAAATTTACCCATGAAAAACACACTACAGGTTCTTTTTCAGAAGCCATCTGAGTAAGACAATGAGACACATCAGATAGAGGGAGTCGAGTCCCTTCCCAAGGACAAGGGTCCTAGGGTCACACGCTATCAACTTAAGGTCCTAAGGTGGACTATTAAGGGGGATTGATTTAATTGACTGTGTTTAAAGTGGCGAAATAGCCAAACATGACGTGCAGTTCCCATAGGGAGATCTTAATTTTGGGTCATAGAACTCGGACCATGCTGTGAAAAGATATGGGAAGCACATGGTGTGGCTATTGAAAAACCCGATGTGAATGAGATCCTAAGAGGTAATCACCACAAAAATTGTTCCAAAATGAGTTTGGGCCAAGGGGGCGAAAAATAATGGACTTGATTTGTTGATTCCTGGGTCTGGACCCAGAGACCAAAAATTTCTGGGCATTCCTACGTATCCCACGAGGATGGGAATCAATCCAAACATAGTTCTGAAAGATGTCATGCAGTTTAACGTCTTGAGATAAGGATGTGGAGTGGTTTTAGTTTATTGTAATAGATCTTGGACCACGGATGGTAGAAAATGAGAGACACACGACGATGTAATTACAAGACCCGACGTGAATGTGGACCTAGTCTGGATCACCGTGCACTTCATGGGGGAGTTTTTTGGTCGAGGGATCAAAAACTAAAGTTAGGAGGAGCTTGATACATGGTGCATGGATGCTCCTAAATACTCCATATGGATTGGGAACAAGCTGTATGTAGTTCTAAGAATAGCGCGGTAGGATACTAGTGCTAGGGATAATAAGGTTGTGTGGGTCCGGCCCTTGCACCAAAATGAGCGGTATTTGATATATCTTGATTGTCCTTTAGGATGACTGGTTATTTTTTTTGTGAAGTGATGGAACTTGGATGGAAGGTCGAGGTATCACCATAAGAATCAAGCCATATGCAGGCGTCGACAAATGGTATCGTGTGTGATCGATACCAAACATGACGTCCCCTCGGGTGAGGACATCACAATGCAGTGTCGTTTTTCGTTGTGTGGCCCAGACGATAATGTCAGAGTTTAGGGTCATGTGATGGGATCAAACATGAATTTTTAAGGTCATTCAGGATAGACACTTCTTTTTAAAGTCATGCAGGACTAAGCATCGTAGTTTAAAGTCATATGGCTCATACGTATACAAGAGAGATGAGGTTCCAAATGGGAAGCGCACGACATGATAAAGCATGCCCATTTTGAATGAGGACATGTTCCACACCATACCGTGCACAACTACATGGAGGAAACCTAAGGCTGAGGGGCCAAGAAAGATTAGAGGAAAAGGGGTAGGGGAAACTAGCTCGTAATTGAGCTGGACCCGATGGCGAGATGTCTGGGTGTTCCTATGTATCACATGAAAATGGGAATCAATCCACACGTAGTTCTTAAAGCTTCATTTTAATGTCATGCGGGACAACACACATTTTCATGTCATGTGGATAGGAAGTAGGGGAGATAACTCCTAGAAAGGGGAAAATGTGGTGGGACTAATGAAAAACCCAATGTGAATGAGGAGATAATCCCATACCACGCCACACAGTCCCGTAAGAGTTAAACCCCCGAAGGTAGAACAGAAGAGATAAATTAGTGGAACTCGAGCCGGACCCAAAGAAATGAATCTAAGAATTCCTACGAATCCCATGGGAATGGGAATCATGATGTACATATTTCTAAAAGAGATCTTAGTTTATGGTCTTAGAGCTCAGACAATAGAGGAGCGAAATGCTTCCAAGCAAGTGAGGACCTCATCCCGATCCCTAAGCCCACGTGAGTCACAATCGATGTGGGAAACAGGGGTGAAAGAGGTTTTTTACAATAACTGGAATACACACCAAAGCGAAATCAGTGAAGATCCCCAAATGATGCCTTTACCGTGACTTTTTACTTCGTAACATGAAAATGCATACTGAGGGATAATACCAAGAGTTTCGAAATTCCACTTTATACATGATGAGTTGGAAAATGATGTGAATCATGCGACCAATATTTTGTCTTAATGGGGTTGGTGTGACGATGGAGGATAACTATTGAATGTGTTCGAAACACAGTATCCATATCATGTGACCTGAAATGGGGACAATTAAATGATCATCAATCACTGACCATATTCGCAACGTAGGACTTGTATCAATTTGTTGTCTGGAACCCTTGTGGATGTTAGCTCATAATGGTAGGCGGGCCCTTTGGTCTAGAATCCATGCCATTTGGGGGTCCCTTTAGGTGTGAAATATTATGGAATCCAAAAATTAAGGACAAAAAGAAGCTTGGAAGGTGGGAGGGAACATGTCCAGGTAAAATTTGACACTCCATAAGCTGAACCAGAGTACTCTTGGGCACATTGGTGAATCACCAAAGAGGGTAGAGGGGATCAAATTTAGAGTGGTCGATTTGGAAAGATGTGTATAAAACAAAAAGACGGAAAATATCAGTAAAAAGAGGTAAATAGCATGGTTATTACAGACCCAATGTGAACGAGGACAGAATCCCATACCACACCATATACTTCTCTCCCTGGGAAAGTGTAGGCCAAGGGGCCAAGGTGAATGAGATATTTCTAAGAGATGGAGTTGGACCTAAAGACGAGACGTTTGGGTTGTCCTACATATCCCAATAAGATGGGAATCAAGACACATGTAGTTCTAGAAGAGGGTAATGTGCAGTTTACCATCATGCAACAAGGACACAAATGGGTAAGATACCCCACACAAAGTAGGTGTACAACACGACGAGTAACCCGACGCCAATGAGGATATAGTCCCATACCATACTATACAATCTTGAGTGAAGAGTTGGGACGGTGGCCTGAGAAGACCAAGGGTCCTGAGGCTGGGCCATGGATGTAATGTCCCATCTAGCTTGCAATTTAACATCTTATAGTGAAGATGAAGAAAGGGGTAAGATACCCCAAACAAGGGAGGTGTACGGTGTGGCGAGTAACCAGATGTGAATGCGGACATAATCCCATACCACATCGTACAACACCGTAAGAGTTAAGACTTGGGCTGGGGGATTGAGATTGGGCCACATATAGAATGTCATGGCCAGATTGTAGTTTAACGTCTTGCAAGGAGGATGAAGGTAGGGGTATGGTATCTCGTCCAGGTATGTGTACAGCATGGTGAGTAACCCGAAAAGACCAAAGGGCCTAAGGCTGGTCCACGGACGGAATGTCCTGGCCAGTTTATAGTTTAATGTCTTGTAGTGAGAACGAAGGTGACCTTAGTTTAGGGTCATAGATCTCAGACCATATATGCCTAGTTTAATGTCATATGTGTGGGATAGAGAGGGAGATTCATCGCACCTACGGGAGACCAAAAAACTACAATGATGATAGAGGAAAACCATTGACTAGGATCACAACATAGTATCCACCCTTGTATGACCAGAATTTGGGGAAAACAATTTTGCATCAACTGATGACCATATTTGCAACACGAGACTTGTATCAACATGTTTCTCAACATCCTCGAGGGCATTGGATGAAAGTGGTAGGAGAGCCCTTGGGCCACACATTCATGCCATTCAGGGCCCCATCTAGATATAGAGGGTGATGGACACCCAAATGATGGGTCATGTCGAGCATGACAGGGCTTGTTCTCGCAGAAGAGATGATAAATGAAGGAAGGGATATCTCAAGGGGATATGTGTGGTGTGGCGAAATATCCTGATGTGAATGAGGACATAAGTCAACACAACACCACACAATCCTAAATGAGAACTTGGGCGAGGGGCCCGTAGGGGTCAAAGGACCTGAGACTGGGAGTCCCAGCCAACTGTAGCCATATGACCTCTTGTGAAGTTACCGTATCATCACAGCTCTTAAGCCCACGTGAGTAGTGTTCAGTGTGGGAAAAAAGGAGCCAGATTCAGATTTCCCTATCATACAAGGGTTTGATAGCTGACATCACCTGAAGGGAGTTCCCAACTCGAAGATACATCGGGCAGGATGAACCACCACACTCATTGTTTTGGATTTACGAAGGTGGTGAAAACGACAAAGGATAAACACTGACCTTGATTGAAACACAACGTCCCTATATTGTGACCTGAAATGGTAACAACAATTGAGCATCGATCGCTGACCATATTCACAACGTGGGACTTGTATCAATTTTTTTCTCAACATCTTCATGGTCGTTGGACTGAAGTGGTAGGAGAGTCCTTGGGTTGTGCATCCATGCCATTTGGGGGCCCTTCTGGATATGAATGATGATAGAGTCCCGATCAAAGGAGGGGGTGAAGCATATATGTTCCCATGAACTTTAATTTCATGCAGGGTGATGAAAGTAATGGACATCTCCAGGGAGTGGGAATTATGGCGGGATCAAGATGAGCTCGACGTGAAATGGGGAAAAATCTTGTACCATACCATGTGTCCCGACCCAAGGGGGAATTCTAATGTTTGGTCTTGGCCAGCGGAAGAAATTTAGAGGTGTTCCTACATATCCAACGAGGATGGGAATCAGGCCGTACGTAGTTCTTGAAGGTAATAAAATTTAGGGTTGTGTGGTGAGGATGTGGTAGGACAGAAGAATAGGGAGTGGGCCCATGGTGTGACTGTCGTAATCCTTATATGAGTGGGGCTAAAGAAGCCTACCCTATACCATGCAAGGATTTTTTAAGAGAACTATACCCAGGGGGATAGTCAAAGAAGAGAGTTAGGGGGCTGGGTTTAAGACGAAATGTTTGAGCGTTCCTACGTATCCCATGCAGATGGGAATCAAGACACACGTAGTTCTAAGGGTGTAGTTTAACATCTTGTAGGATGACATACAGTCTAATGTCATGTGGGACATTTTACAGTTTAAAGTCACGTAGGACAGGGCAGTTTAGGGTCATGCTGGACCCGACAGTTTAGAGTCATGCCAGACCAGCTGGCTTAGACAATGTATTGCTCGAGAAACTTGGCATTGGTGGGAGGAGTTATACGCTCACCATTAATGGTCACCAATGAGTATGGATCATTTGGGTAAACCCTGTGAATTATGTAAGGTCATTCCCATTTGGGTTCTAACTTGGATGGTTTCCTACCAGGTATCATTGGTGTTCGAAGAGCCAATACCATGTCACCTTGAAAGAAGAAGAGGTGAACTTTTTTGTCGAAAGCTCTAGCAATCTTGTTTTGATGACTTTCCAAATTGTGCAGGGCAGAAAGCCTATTCTCGTCAAGTGCTTCCAATTTAGACAGATGAATTTCAGCTTCCTTATCTAGCGCCTGATGGTCATAGAACATTGTGCATATTTAAGGAAACTGAATCTTGATATGTAGGACGACTTCAATTCCAAACACCATGGAATATGGGGTCAGCTAGGAAAAATTATGAGTCGTTGTCCAATAATCCCAGAGGGTGTTGGGGAGCTTGTCTGGAAAACTCTTCTTATTCTGACCAACCATTTTCTACAAGATTCTAGAGAGGGTTTTGTTGAACACCTTGATCTATCCATTTTCTTTCACATGATAGAGGGAGTTATGGTTAGAATGGATGTGTTACTTAGCATAAAATTTCTTCAGCTTAGCCGCTCGGAAGTTTGGGCCATTATCGGTGAGGTCGACATGAGGGACTCCAAACCAGTAGATGATATTGGAGCTCACGAAGTCAATGATAGAGTAGAACTTGGCCTCCTTGAGTGAAACTGCCTCTCCCCACTTGGAGAAGAAATCCATAGCCATCAGGATGAATCTGCACTGGTGAGCTGTCACCGATGAATATAGTCCCATGACATTGAGTCCCCACACTACAAATGGCCAAGAGTACTTGGTGGAGTGGAGAGGTTCTGGAAGTTGATGCATAAAGTTAGCATGATTTTGGCATGTATAAAATCTCTTGGTGAACTCAATGTAATCATGGATCATGGAGGGCCAAAACTACCCCATTATTTAGATATGGTAAGATAGTTTTGGCCCTATCTGGTGGGAGTTGTAGGAACCGGCATGAACGTTCTGCATGACCTAAGAAATCTTGACCCCTTTGATGCAATAAAGGAGGAAACCATTGAACCTGTTCTTGTAGAGGATATGATCAAGACTGGGACCACTCTGGAGGTTAAACTGCAGCATGTAATGTCGGATTCACTCACGCTTGGCCCGATCTTCCGGTTGGTAACCATTTTAGAGATACTCAAAAATTGGGAATATCTAGCCAGGAGTCACTTCAACCACTAAATCTGGGGGACCTGGGGGTCCTGACGTGGAGGATATGGTGTTATGATGGCTTACCTACAAGCTGTCCTCATCATCTGAGGAGACTTGGTCAATGAATCTTTGATGTGCCATATGGATAATCAGATCATTCTGATCAGGTTCTGTAAGTGATGCAGCAAGGCCGGCCAGGGCATCAGCTTGACCGTTTTGAGATTTAGGGACATGAGTAATGTCCAGTCGAGATGGGAACTCGGCCATTAGTAGGAGAATGTGCTCCAATAATGGTAAGAGCTCTAGAATTATGATGGCGTAGTCACCGTTGATTTTCTTGATGACTAGTTATGAATCCTATTTCACATGAAAATGGGGAACATCAATCTCGAGGGCCCGCTTGAGGCCAGTGATAAGAGCCTGATACTCTGCCGCATTGTTGGTGCAACCTTATGAAAATATGAATCAGTATTGAAGAATGGATTGTGCCAGGGTAATAAAGACGATACCCAAACCTACCCTGTTGAGCTTGGTATCAATGAACCTCAAACCGTTGGGGCTTCGAGAAGCACCATCGAAGTGCATCTGCCATCACGACATGGCTTGGTCTACCGAGAGGATTTCCTAATAAGGGAAATTGTGATCCAAGGACTAGTTAGCAGGAGCCAGATGGGTAGAAAGGAAGTCTGCCAATGCCAGCCCCTTAATAGCTTTCTGAGGTACAGACCTGATATCAACTGTTGGAGAATCACTACCCACCAAGCGAGATGGCCTGTCAATATGGGGTGGTTCAGAATGTACTTCAGTGGGTCTACCCGAGACACCAACTGCACCTTGTGGTGCCGCAAGTAATGTCTCAATTTTTGTACTTTGAAAACCAGATAAAGGCATCTCTTTTCTATGTAGGAGTATCTGGTCTCCGTATCGAGGAGCATGCGGGTGAGGTAGTAGAGGATGTTCTCCGTCCCATCATTGTTCTTATGGGCAAGAAGGATGCCAATAGATCACTCCAGGGTAGGCATGTAAAGGTTCAGTGGTTTTCCGGAGACGGGAGACATCAAGACCGGAGGCTAGAGCAGATGCTTCTTGATTTCCTCGAACACAGTCTGGCACTCTTTTCCCCATTCATATGTGGTTCCTTTCTTCATGAGCTGAGAAAAGGGCTTACAATTTCTGGATATATTGGCAAAGAATCGGCGTATGTTGTCTAAGTGGCCTTGAAAACCTAGAAGCTCCCGAATATTGCTCAGGGGAGGCATCTGGTTAATGGTATTGACCTTCTCTGGGTTGATCTCGATGCCCCTATTCCTAACAATGAAGCCAAGAAATTTTCCGAAGTTGACCCCAACAGAACATTTTATTGGGTTCATCTTCAAGTGGAGAGAATGGAGGAAGCTGAACAATTTCTCAAGATCTTTGAGATGGTCCTATCACCGATGAGATTTGACCACCAGATCATCCACATAGCATTTTACTAATTTCCAAAGGATTGGTTTAAATATGCGATGTATGGACCACTGATAGGTGGCACCTACATTTTTTAAGACGAAGGGCATGACATGGTAACAAAACATACCTTGTGGTGACCTGAAGGATGTAGAATCCTCGTCCTCAGGGGCTATCCGGAGCTGATTGTATCTAGAGTAACCATCCTTGAAGGAGAGTGATTGAAACCCAGCTGTAGCATCGATCAACGATTCCATCATAGGAAGGGGAAAGCATCCTTTGGAAAATGATAGTTGAGATCCTGGAAGTCAATGCAGACTCTAATCTGCCCGTTCTTTTTCCTAAATGGCACAATGTTGGCTATCCATTTGGGGTATTGGACCTTCTTAACGAAATTGGCTCTGATGAGCATATCAAATTCTGCCTCTACCATGGCGCCGTGAGAAGGGTTCATCTTCCTAGGAGCCTGCTTGAACCCGCGTTGATTTGTAGAGAGACCGAGGCGGTGGATGACTACATGAGGATCTAGTTATAGCATCTCATTGCAGCTCCAGGAGAATACATCACGATGTTGATTCAGGAATATAAGTACTACTTCTTCTCCTCAAGGGACATGGTCGCACTGATCAATGTGGGTCCCGGATCTGCCAAGCTACTGAGACTTACCTATACCAACTCATCGACCGTGGCAGAATCACCCTCTTCAAAGGTAGGGGGAGCGTCCTCTAAATCCTCTTCTTCATTTGCGGAGGAGGGATCCGCAGCAGGAGGAGCTTACTCTAGGTCGATAGATCCCAAGGAGAGGTAGGTACCAACCTGAGCGGTAGTGGTCACTGCATTGGGAGATTCCGGTGCTGCTGAAACCATAACAATGAAGGCTATCGATCTGATCCTGTCAGGTCCTCAGCCAAAGGGTCCACACTTGATGATATCAAAGCAATAGTGGCGCTTCACCTTGAGCTGATTAATTCTATCCCGGAAAAAAAAGAAATTATGACGTATTGATGTTGCCATGGGGCGGACATGCCGATACCTTCTGGGGGTAGGAGGCTCCGAGGTCACCTGAGCCTGATTTTTATAGGAGTACGAGGTTATTTTCCACATTCGCTGATACTTGGGAATATGCTTCCCCTAGTACCAGAGACAACAAAACATTGCCCCTTATTGGGGGTTGTGGCCTCTAATTGATGGATCAAGAAGACGTAGGCATCATCCAGACCTACCTAGGGGTCACTTACAATGACAACAGGTTCAACCTCACTGAACTGAATCTCCTTGTCCCTGCTCCTGTAATAGTCGTAATCCAGGTATCAGGAATCACAAGATGAAAAAGGAGACGCGTCACCTTGGATCATGCCATCTCGACCATTGAGGGAGTACTTGAGGCACTGTTGATACGATGAGGGAACTGCCACGTGAAGTTGGAGGCATAGTCCTCCCATCAATGCATTGTATATGGTGTCTTGGGAGACAACCATAAACTCAGTGCTAGAAACTAGGCCACTGAACTTGGTCTTCAAACAGATCTTACCGACCGATGTCTGCTCTGTCCTATTGTATCCCTGTATTTTTATGTCAGAGGGAGTGAATTCATCTTTGGATAACCCTAGAATCCGCAATGTCCATGTTGGGATAAGGTAAATCCTGGAGTCGGTGTCAATAATACAGCGGTGAACCTCCACGACATTAAATTAGCCAGTGATGTATGGTGGGAGAATGTTCCCATGTATAAGAGAACCTTCATATTCTCCAAATAATGAGATAATGTCATGGCATTGAGAATTCTTGACCGCTTCTCCATGAAAGGCTTCTGCGGCTGCTACTTCCATCTCAATCTGGAGGGGGCTTCTTAAAGCCTCAGTGAGGGACTCATGTACATCTGACAACAGGAGAGGGGCCTAAAAGATGGAGAACCTATCTAGAATGTTGTAAGGGTTCTTTAGAACATCATACTTCCACACCATGCATGATCTTCTCCTTGCAAGAGGTCTCTCTATGAAAGGCAGCATGGCGGGCCCTGCCGGCTAGACCAACAACTGACTGGTTCTGGGAATATCTCGTTGCTCACTAGTCGTAGCCCATAGAGTGTCTACTGGATGAGAGACAGATGACTAAGACCGGTCCGTAGTAGGGTTTGTCTGGTTGCGGCATGGTCGAGGTGCCTCTGCCCGATCCAGTAGCACAAATGGCAGTGGAGGCGGGCTAGATGACACTATATGAGGAGGCTGCGTGTGGTGAGCTCTGCGCTGGGCCTACTTTCTGGTCTTAGTGGCGTGCATGACCTTTCTGGATGTGCCAATTTATCTGCCTCAATGACCTATATGGCCATGGCTCTGCCGACATTGGTGTTGGCTGGGGATGTTGGGGAGATCCGCCTGGCGCTCCCCGTCATCGGGTGTCATGTAGGGGTTTACCACCTCCATAAAGTGAACCGAAGCATACATTTAACTATAACTCGAAGAGTCATACACTACTGGGTGAACTCTGGGAGTAATAGCCATCTCTAGGGGCAATAATTTACCGAGAGTATGAGATGAATATGTCATTGTCAGGGCTCGGTGCTTTCCCTTTCGCTGCCGATGCTTTCTCTTCTAGGAAGAGGCCAGCTAAGACGATGATGAAGAAGTGGTGGATTTGACTTCTGAAGGCTCTGGACGATTCAAGCATGCAAGAATGAAACCATGGGCATGGAAAAATGTTTTGTGATCCATCTAGTTGCCATACTTTTGGGACCCGCGGTTAGAAACCTTCTACCACTCACCTTCGTTGTCATTGTTTCTATCTGGCCTTACAATGATGCATGCCACCCATGTCGGCGCTGGGCCCAACCTGACTATGTTGTTATCAACATGGTCTTGAATCCCATCCTTTAACACATTACACCACTTGAGGGTGTTCCCCAGGATCTAGTGATAGGGGTAGTAGTTGGGGCGATCCGTGAAGTTCACATCTTCTAGCCTTCTACACTCAGGCAAATGCACAATCCGTTGTTCCAAGGCACTTCGAAAATAACTGGGGACCTAATTATTGTTGAACGAGTAGGTTGGGTTTCTTCTATCCAGAAATGGGGGACTTGGAGCTTGGCCCTGATGAGGAGCTAGAGAAGCCTATCGAGGAGGTGGTTCCTGATTGTCCCGCCTAGGAGGAGGTGGTGCATTACGCGGGGGAACCTGCCAATTCAAAGGGGGCCGCTGCTACGCTGGAGGCTAAGCCTGTGGTGGAGAGCCTCTACGTGGTTGAAGAGGCATCTCCACTGGTAATAATTCCAGCTATCTGGGGGCCCCTATTTGTTCCACCATGGTGGGATCAGTTTTAACATCCCTCCTCGTGGGAATTACAGGAGGCAACCGACATTCTTGGCCAGCCTACTACAGGGCTTCTTCCAAGCACTGGGCCTTATAAGAGAAGTCTCAAAATCCATCAGGGTAGTTCTGGGTGATTAGAGAGGTAACATGTTCTATCTTAACATTTACCACACACATCGTCAGTAACTGATTCTGAGTCAGTGGCATGTCAAGGGAATATGTAAGCCATTTCCACCGGGCAAAAAGTTAGCGACATACTCATTAAGCCTCCATTTTCCATTGAAGAGGTCTGCAATACCCATTTTCAGCATCATTGAGCTGAACTGGTAGAGAAATAACCTATGGATGTCCACCTAACTGGTTACTAATCCTATATGGATCTATCTATACTAGAAAAACGCATGCCCCTCTAATGTCTGCCAAAAACATCAGAGTTTGGCAGCCTCCTGCTGCGCTGGAGTCCCTAACATGGGCCCACACATTACGGTAAAGTGGGCCAGATGCTGTGGTGGGTCCACTGTCCCATTGATGGGGTAAAAAGAGAGATTCCTGAAACCTGAAGGTGACGACGTATCATCCAACCATGCTGGATGTGGCTTACCATCATGTGGGATTTCCACCTATCGCGTTTCCAACACCTCCAGGTGGGTAATGAGTTCAACCCTTGGATCATCTGGGCAGGGGTACCTGTCTTTACGGGGATCTCTAAACACGAGTGCATTTGCGGGTTCTTTTATATGGTAAGCAGGCCTAGCGGCGCATGGAGCAGTTGGTGGAATGACGCTTGGGCAGCTGGGGGATCCCTAGCTGGGTCCCATGGATTGTCGCGCCGTTCTGGAGGGTTTGGTGAGACATACCACACCCTCTTGCAGTAAGTTCCAGCATCAACCCTATCCGCGAGGGCAGGATGGTCAGGGTCTCCTAGAGGCATCTTGCTGAGGGGAAGTTGTTTCTACCCCTATTGTACTGGTGGAAGATCCCTATAATCTAGATGTCGTTCTGCAGTTCATTCATCCAGGAGGTCTTCGATGAAAGTTTTTTGTTCGGCAAGTTTTTGGCAAAATGCGGCATTCTTAGGGTCCTCCTCCATTTTCTACACTGAGGAAGATGGGTCGGAGTGTTTGGAAGCTCCAAGGTGTTCTTTAACATTACCGTGATTTCGGCTAAGTACTTATGCCTCGGTGGGCGCAAGGAGACCTATTAGCTTTCTCTGCTGGTTAGTAACTCTTCCCAATAGACCCAGCAATGGTGGCTCACCCTCGGGGGGTAAGTCCCCATCAAGAAACTCCAGTTCATTCTCCTCGTCCACTGTGTTGACCGTGTTGACCGTGACCCTTCCTTGGGGCATTTCCTCAGTATTTCCTATCGAGTCGGGCTACCGTCAGATATGACTGAAGAGGAGGGCAGCATATAGCCTCCAGGCACGGATTTGCACATGGGTGGAAGCCTCCTTGATAATCTTTAGGAGTACCTTGAAACATTGAATGTATTGTTGTTGGAGGGACTTACAGTGGCTAGGTGACTCTCGGTGCTGGGCCACAGAGAGTATAGCCAAATAAACAAGACGACATTACTCGCCAATTTCTTCAAAATGTTCTTGTATCCATGGATAAACCACCCACTGATGATGATGGAGAAAGTGCATAGCCGAGAGGGTTTGATGGAAGCACACAAATTCTTCTAGTGTGAGGGATTTTGGTGTGAAGAAATTCGGCCCTACCACAGGCCAGAACATATCATGGAAGTGGTCCGATGCAAGGATATTGCATAAGCTTCATGGCTTGGATTCAGGGTCTGGCCCTTCATTTACCCACTCATCAACCAGAGGTGGCCGAGGGACTGGAATTAGTACTAAATAAGACCGAGGGGATGGTAGGCTGGCTGGTGGGGAGTACGATGAATGAGATAATTGGCCGCCGAATCTCGTGTTGTCCTCCGGAGTGTGTAGCAAAATAACCACCACATCACGATATGATGGGATAATAGCTACAATTTCTAGCATAGGGGATGGAGCCACTAGCGATGGGCCATGCTGTTTCTCAATCGCCATTGGTCCCCAAAATAGATATCTGTGATCTCTTGTCAAGGTATAGAGTGCTTCTGGTGATGATGGTGGTGATTTCACAACTGTAACCTGTGGGATTTCCAAACTTTCATACTCTTGTACATACCTAAAGAGGGAGTATGAATTCGATGGAGCTCACATTTTGGGAGTACTAGGCTGAAGCGCCACGTTCCTGCCCCATCCTTTTACTCAGAGGAGGGACGAGAGGGTTTCAGAGCTGTGTCATACTCTGCTTCCGATTTTGAGAAGCGGACTGGTTTGATCTTTGTCAGGACCTTCCCAGAATTCTTCTTATGGTGGCGACGACCCGACTTCCTTCCTCTGGATGGTACTTCGAGATAGGGTAGATTTCTGCCATGAGGAGGTCCTTCGGCTGCATTGTACTTGGGCGGAGAGGGTTTCAGCTTGAGTAAGCCGGTGTGCGAGGAGCACCGGGACAGATATCAAAGTAGACATGGGGACGACTTCTGTGGGTAGTTCTGGAGTGGGTAAGACCTCCACTAGAATTGAAAATATCATGGGAAGGACCCCCATGCTTGTTCCCCCTGGTGACATCAATATGAGGAGGGTCCTCGTTCTAGTCTAGCTGAACATGGGTAGGACCTTCGCACTGGATGCTAGTGAGGTGTGGCTGGACTTCCCCCCTCTGGTTTCTGAGGTGAGGAGGACCTTCGTCAGCTGCTACGAGGACATGGGGAGGTTCCCCACATTAAAGAGCGATCAGATGTGCAAAGCCCTCATACCAACAGTCTGTGGTGGGAGGAATGACTCCATATTCGGTGTAGTGGGAACGAGAGAGACTCCCGTACTGAGCGTCACCCCCCGCAAAAAGGATCCTTGTTTGGATTGAAGGTGGCATGGGGAAGACCTCCATGCCGAGCCTCGATGTGGGGAGGGCCCGCATTCTCCATGGTAGCGGTACGGGGAGGACCTTCCTATTGGGCGGCATCGCCGCAGGTTAATCCGAGGTGGCCACTGCCTATGCCGACGACCAAGAGAGTTGCCCCAGCCTACCCGTGGGGTGGTTGGGGCCTCTATCCATGTCAGGAATATAAATTTCCCTGCTCATTGTATACAAGGAGCTGGTCATATGCGTCAGCGGTGGCTCGGGCCATAGTATCCGCTGACGTTGACGCCCCTTGGAGGGCGTCCTCTTCAGCTTTCGCCCGACGCTGGCGTCAGGTCGGACGGATTGGAGACGGTGGTTCAGGTACATGGTTTACCTACTCCTCATCTAGTAAGACTGGGTGGGGGTGCTGAGGTTTCCAGGTGGGATCCCTCGCTAGGAGCCCCTAGAATGGGATTCTGAATGGGCTGGCCCAGACTTCCCCTACCTCCTCGGGGTAGGGAAGGGAGTCATTGAAGTGTTCTGGGGATAGGCTCCCGAAATGATTATATGTTGGAGTGGGCAGAAGTGACTCCCTGTATAGCCCTCAAGGGTGGCATTGAAGACTAGGCGAAGATGCCTCCAAATATAGGGGGGCCATATCCCGAGTCGGGATAATACCCTCTTCCTTGTACCGGCGTATGAGGTCATTAATCACCCTTTGTTGGATGACCTCGGATGAGGATATGGGGCATGGTCGCTCCATGGTCATTGGTGTAGAGGCCACTGCGGAAGAGGTGGAGCGGCGTGGGACTACCACGTTGGAACTACCCTTTCCCCTGCGTCGGTGGTCATGCAATGATCTAGTTCCAGGTGTAGCTGCTTGGTTTCTGAAAGTAGGGAGATTAACTCATCAGTGTGGAAAGAAAAATGGAATAGACGATAAGTGACCCAGTTCTATCCCATCTTCCAGGGACTGGTAAGAGGGGTCTATGATGACAAAGTCACAGACCAGGACATCCAACGTTCTACTACCACGACTTCTGGTGAGTTTCACACCAGGCCCACTATTTTCTTGGCGGGACCCGAAAGTAGATAGCTGGATCTGGTGACATGATAATCCGTTGATGCCTTGAAAATTACTAATCTCTATATTGAGGAGAAGGACTTCACATCATGTTCACCATTTCTGTTTCCGATGCTTTCGCTGGGGCGCACGCGTCTGTCTTGTTTGGGGGGACGGTGGAACTATTTATTTCCCTACATTCCTTCTTTCCAAAGGTGGAAAACATCCGTTCTATTTTAAGGGATGTTTTCTCCTTGATCAAAATGGGATGATGGGATGTCGGGTTTTCCTTCCATGGATTCCACCTTGGAACTTGTCACCTAGTCCGGGTCTCCCTTATAGATTTAAGACTTTCGTGAAACTCTTTGAAGTGCCATATCTTCATGGACACCATTTAATTACACTACTTCTGTCGGGACATTCCAAAGGGTTCGGTCAGGGTAGCAGCCTTCGGTTAAAGGAGTAGTTACGTTGGACATCACTAGTGTGTATGGACACTGGGTCACTGGCGTGTCTGAGTTTCTTCCCCTTATTATAGGGCTTCTCGAGGGAGCATAAGCCCAAGGCATCCCACGTCGAATGTGGGGAATCAAATTCCATAGGCATGTATCTGAGGTTTTCCTCAGCATTACCATGTTTAACACAGGGTATACCACAGGTTTAACGTCCCGCAGAGACAGATCAGACTAATCAGAACACTGATGAGAGTGGATCATATGGGTGCAACCCCTAGAGAGAACACTGATGTTGGGGCCAACGTGTGGTTAGCTTCCCGGTTGTTGTTGTGGGGAATGGGGAATGAGGTGGCATGTTCCCATAGGGATGTGGCGGCCTGGGAAAGAATCAGAATGGATGATGGAGGGTTTAATGGAGTGGTTAGAGAATGAGATCAAGTCGTCTCGTTGATGATGGTGATGTTGGGATTGAGTCCCAAAGAGGCTTCCTACGTATCCCCCTGGCATGGAATCAATGTCCTCATAGTTTATCTGATGATGAATTACTGCCTATTAGGTATTTCAACTACTTCCCACTGGACAGAGTTGATAATGGCTTACCGCTGTATGGAGTCACAACGGCTTACCGCTAGACGTAGTTGATGACAACTTACCATTGTATGGAGTCGCAATGGATTATCACTAGACAGGGTTGATAACATCTTACCACAAGACGAAGTTGACAATGAATTACCACTATATAGATTCACAACGGCTTACCGCTGGATAAGGTTGAAAATGGATTGTCATGGTATGGAGTTGCAATGACTTACTGCTGGATGGAGTTGACAACAGATTACCGCTGTATGGAGTTGCAATGACTTACTGATGGATGGGGTTGATAATGGCTTACCGCTGATTGGGGAACAATGACTTACTATTGATCGGGGTCCATAGTTTAATGTCATGCAGTACGGGGGAGAACCGACGTGAATGGGGGGTCGGAGAGACCGTGTGTTGGTCTTGAACCTTGGGGAAGCTTCCTACGTACCTTGCCTTGGAAATTATCAATGACTTCATAGTTCAGGTGGGTGTGGGAATCGACGTGAAGGGGGGTCAGCACCAATGGTTGTTGTTCTTGAACCTCTTGTAGCATTCCTTGGCAGTGATCAAAGACCTCATAGTTTTGGTATGGTTTGGAGATTACACTCTTGGCTTCCTGGAGAGGATGTCATGGATGATGCTTTCTCTAAGCCCACATGAGTCATGCTCGGTGTGAGAAATAAGATACAACAAATACTTGACGATCACATCGTGAAATGTGCGTCCGTGGGAAGTGGAATATGGGATTACACATTGCTAGCAGCCCAAAGATGAAATAGGCAATTCCTCCTTGTTAGCAGCCTGGGAAGATGGTGATTGCGAATTACTTCAGTGTGGAGGCCCGGGTTGTGACAAAGCCCAGCGGGAGAGGGACTTGGCACCAATGAAAAGAGGAGGGGTAGGGATGCTACCTCTTGTAAGGAAAGCTAGGGGCTTACACCAGGGTAGTTTACCAATCCCCGCAGATAGACTCCACTCCGATGAAGAGGATCTCATTACATGTGAGGAATGATCTCACTCCCGTGGAGACCAGTGGGCATGGAAAATGTACAAGGTGGGGTACCCCACATATGATGTATGGGGTAAGGCCACAGTTTAACGTGATGTGCTGAGGATTAGGGTGCTTGGTAGTTTAACATCCTACTGCTCAGAAAATATGGGTTTAATCCTCTCCCCTAGGACATACATAACAGGCACCCTTTACACCTTGGCGAAGAGAAGGGACAGACAACACCGTGACTAGGGGGTGTCGTGAGGTGATCCCATTGGGGGTCCACACTATCATTGCTATGTGAAAAAGAAATATCCGTAAGCATGCCTATGTGAAGGAGAATGAGAATAATCATTTTGACGGGTAGTATCGTCCATAGGAATTTGAATTTTCTTCGTGCAAAACCTAATGGCCGCACGAGAAAAGGAGTTGCATAGCAAAGGGGTTCATATAAAACCCTATGATGCTCTGGTGCTCCATGAAGTGGAGGGGCTTCATGAATGGATATTATTAGGGAAGTTAAGTTTCCTACACTAGGCATAGATCATATGTTCATATGGTAGGTGCTTCACAAAGTGGAAGGGAATTCAAGAAGCAATGCCTCATGAAGCAGGCGTGCCTTGCGATGTAGGGTGTCGTGAAGCACTGTGCTTCATGAAGCACAATGACCGTTCCTTAAAATGTGGGTCATGTGGGTGTGGAGGGTGTTTTTCAAAGCATAAACAATTCACAATGACCCGAGTCCCCATGGGAATCTACTTCCTTCGTGAAGGCCCATGGGCTTCACGAAAGGAGTCCCTATCGGAAGAGGGGCTCAATTAAGGCCAAGGTGGAGGTACTTCATAGAGGAAAAGTACCTTGAGGAGTTCATGGTTCACAGAGCAGGAAGTGATTCCTGAATTGAGATCTTAGAAGGTTAAAGGTCGGATGATCCATCCTTTGGGATCGAGGAGATCCCGGTAGTTATAGTCTAGAGGTGCCGCGAAGCAGAGCTCGCTTGATGAGAAGAGAGATTTCGCTCTGCGGATGGTGGTGAACATCAAACATTGTCACGGAGCCCCCCGCTTCCTTGCACTGCGGTGGGGTCGCGAACATCAAACCGACTTACTGAGGATCCCACCTATTTGATACGAGGTGGGATCATGAACGTCAGAGTCATTCGCGGGGCATCTCGCCTCGTTGCTCCGCGGTGGGCTTTTGATTGTCAGAGTTTTTCACAGAGAGTCCTGCCTCCTTGCTCCGTGACAGGGGTGGGGCATTGGGGCTCCGTGAAAGGGCTATGCGAGGTAGCGCCAGAGACTTACCTCTTATTATTCTTCCCAACTTTTGGTGTCAACAAATCAAAAATAAATTGAAACCCAAAACTCAGAAGAATTTGATCACATAATCTTCCCCGATAAATTTTAATATTTATCTCAAAATAACCACAACCTCTCTTAATGTCTCATACCAAAAAGTAAACTCCAAAGTAATTTATAAGATATGGTCACCATTTCCATAAATTACCTAAATCACCTTTATACCAAAATTAAAATCGTAGATTCTTTCATACTATAATTCAACAATTACTCCTCAAATAAAATATCATAGTATTATATTTTTATTAATCATATAAAGTTCCCAAAATAGTGAACTTCTTCCAAAATAACATTTATCACATAATCACCAGATCATTTTACAATCCCATGGTTATCTTTTTCATAAAATTTATGTATCCAAAATATACTTATTCTTAATCCATAAAATAATATAAATAAAAAGAGTCATACTTACCAAGGAATTCACATAGGACAGTGGTAGGAGATAAAACCCTATCAAACTTTAGTTGTGGGTTCAATTCCTGCAACCAAGTTCGACGTGACGGGTTGTCACATGGTCTGTATGTTGTCATTTCACAAAAACTATATAATTATTAAAAATTACCAAAATGATATAAAATCCTCAAAAATAACCATAACATTTTTTAACCTCAAAGTTTATGCTATACCATTCATTTTTAACCCAAAAAGTAAAATCCCATAACTACCAAAAAATTTCTACCAAAATACCCTTAATAACTTTTAAATTTCATATCAAAAGCCTCAGAAGGGTCTCTATAAAATTAAACATAGGTTCAAACATAAACCTATAAACTCATGATGATATCTATAACTCTTAAGGAAATATCCTAAACTCTAAAGTTGTCTAAAACCTGCTCTGATAACAACTATAAAAACCCACCCCTAAACATAACTTATTCAAGTGACTTTTGACTAGAATTTATTCACTTTATTTCCAAAATATCATTTAAATCTAGAGTTTTTGATAATTAGGAAAAACTATTTCAATGTAATCTTATACATTATAAGAGAAAACTTTTACTTAGTATCCATTTTTTTCACCAAAGTAAACCCTTTTAAAATAAAACATGATTTCTTTTGAAGACACGTCTTCAATACATTCATTATATCATCTTCTTTGTCCTTACCAATATTAATACCTATGAAAAACATTTAGAAACATGGGATGGGAACAAAAATCATAGTAAGGAATATAAAATAAGGAATGAAATCAATAGTTC
The DNA here is from genome assembly GCA_963277665.1 of Viscum album. Lineage (NCBI taxonomy): Eukaryota > Viridiplantae > Streptophyta > Magnoliopsida > Santalales > Viscaceae > Viscum > Viscum album. Next base: position 1,137,562,018 of record OY728159.1, on the reverse strand, counting down.
TTGAATATTTCAAACATAGGAAAACATTTTCACCAAATCATATTTTTCACCCATAAAACCGAAATGATAAATAGAACTTGTGTCATCCGTTTCATACTTATATTGTAGATTTTATAGCTACTTATGGAGTAATATTTATGGTTACATTTAGAATAGCCATCATATTATATTCCCTAAATCTCTTAGGAGAAACCCAACTGGTTAGACCCGTCTCATTAACCAAAGTATTAGAGAGTTATCACGGGCTCAACTAACCTTAGTTTATCATAGAATCACCCATATTTGGTTTATAATGTAACCAACCATAAAAAATCAAAGCACCATCATAACATATAAAAGATTTCAATTACCAACCTTTCATTCAGAAAATCTTGTTTGTAATCAGATGAAATCATTGAAGATATTGAAATAGTCAAACCATTTTAAAAATAATTTTCAATAATATAATACACATAAAAAGATTAAAGTATTTATTTTAATATAAATATATTTTTTCTGGTAGAGAAATAAAAATATCAAGTAACAGTTGTAATGATAGAGGAGTCGTCATCGCTGTATACATTAAAACAAAAAACAATCATTTTTTTTGTTTTTTAATGAATGAAAAAAACTTTGTATAAAAAGATCCCATTTTAAAAAATTTAATTAAATTCATTATATTCATTAAATTTCCTATATAATCCTTTTATATCCATATAAATAAATATGTAATTTAAATTATGAAGAAAAGGATTCGATAATTAAATCTTTAAACATTCAAGGTGTTTTATACAACATTTAACATTTAAATATTAATATACATGAATTAATACATCTAAAAAAACAATTAATAATAATAGAATAGATAAAACATCGATATGAAATGTCATTGTGGCAGAATAAACACCTTATAAAAGAATAAAAGTTAATATTATTAGTAAATGTCTTAATGAAAGTGGATTGAGAAAAAATCCCTTACCTTGAGTCTGAATAATCTCGTACAATATTTATATTTATGAATAATAAATATTGATTAATTTATGCATGATTTAGAATCTTTTTTATGTTTATTATTCCTTTTATAGCAGTTATTATCATGTTATTAAAATTACATAATTATTTATGTTTATATCAGATGTTTTGTTGATAATCAATACTTGAGTCGAAAATGAACTTGGTATGACATCAATAGTCCATGTGGGAATTAGTCCATGATCTAAAAAATAATATTAATTACATAATAATCAGTTTTATATATCAATTACAATTTTATATCCATTCATTAAATTTGAATATGAAAAATGAATAATGTTACAATTATGGAGACGGTAAGCCATACATAAACATGAGTAACATATCCATTTTTTACTTATTATTATGGGGACAAGGTAATTATTATTTTACCTTTACATAATGATTATAATATTATTAAAATAATAATAATAATTTAAATATTCTTATTTATCATACAAGTGATTTGGTGTATAGAAACAATTCACATCGCTTCGTGGAGGTGGTAGTACATACGTACACACGAATAATGTTATCATTTTTATGTGTACAGAATGTAAGCAATTAATTGATATGTTATTATATTAATGATAAATATGTAATTAATATCATATATGAACATTAATTTCATCATTATGATCAGTCTTGATATATGGTAATAAAAAATTAACAATATCAGTTCGCAAGGTGGTAGTCCGCCGTACACAAAAACAAAAAGTTCATTTCCCATTTGATGGAATTGGAGAAGGATTTAGGTGATGGTATTGAAATAATAAAATCTAAGTATATTAATGGTACTGGATGAATTATATCATCATGGTTGTATGATATTTTATGGATTTGGGATAAGGAATAAAATAGAAACACTAAAATAAAAACATTACATTTCCTTCAGATGATAACGTTTCATAACAACTTAACTCCTCTAAGTAGGGTGTTATGCCTAAAATAAGGCCTCAATAATGTGGGGAGGGATTCTAGGAAGATTTTTTTGTAGAAAATGGATGAATGAAAAGGATTTGGAAGCGTGAGTAATATATAACAATGTGTACCTTTTTGTAGGAGAGAGGAGGGGAACCCGTGGACACTCTTAAAATATTAAATTAATATAAATTCAAGTTTGGTTCCAAATGGTCCAAAAATAATTTATTTAGAATATAAGATGCCTTTGGGTCTAATAACCAATATATAATTAATATTAGACAAGTTTTTAATATTTTTTAATCCTTAGTTTTTTGGTTTATCCATTATTTTACCCTTTAAATCTTACCATGATATTTTGTCATGTACACTTTGTGGGTTAATATAATTACCATTACAAGTAAGAAGACCCAAAAAAGTTCCATTTATAACATATTTGAACATATAATATCCATTTGGATGAATATTATATTTTTAAGAATTGAATATCATTTAATAAAATATTATATATTTTGAAACACCAACTTTAACACCCCATGCTTCCACGATATGTTTCACTTTGAATAATGTGGTAGCTTGCTTTGTAAGCAACATGGAGTTTTAACACCCCACGACCAATCAGACTAGAATTAAGAATAGTAATACCCACTTTTTGAAATTTTATAAATTTTATTTTTCAAAATGGACTTCATTTTTTAATTCAGAATATCAAAATTTTCTTAGGGTGAATTTTTGGTAATTTTCTGAAAACATTCAATTTCTGATCAATAATGAAAAACACTACATTATTTTTTAAAACCAACATTTTATTTAAGTAATTAGTTAATTTAATTTAATTTAATTTAGGTAAAAATAGATACATAATACCAATATATGTTCAATGTAATTCATTTGAGTCATTTTATAATAAGTTTAGATTTGTAAAATTTTATTGAACTTTTTACAACCTTTAACCCACCTTCATGAATAATTTTCAAATTTGCATAAAAGATAATTTTAACACTTATGTGATTTTAATTTTCAAAAATCAAAGAGACACATTTGATATTATTAAGTAAAATGTGATTCAATAAGATGAAAATAATTTTTGGTAAATAGTAAATTTTTACTTTTATTTTCCGCGGTTAAAAGTAAACAGGGTAATTAATGGTAAAAATGATTTTATAATTACCCTAACACATGTCCTAATTCTATTGGATAAGTGTAATTAGACCAAAAAAAACCTTTGGAATAAAATATGATCCTTTTTGGTCCACTTGGATTATATTAGGAAATTTATTATTATTTTATTTAAAGAATAGTTAAAAGAGTTAAATTCAACATTTAATAACTAAACCATTTTGAATATTGGGATACACACAATATAAATTCTACTACAAATATTCATTAGAAATATAAAATTATTTTTGACATAATGGTATTTTATTTATAATTTTTAGACATTAAATATTTTAATTTATTTATGACACAATGATGATGCAGTAATTAATTTAACAATGATATATTAAAATAATTGATATTATAAATATCCAAATAACTGTAAATTGAGACTTATGATGAATTACACTAATTTAATAGGTTAATATGACATGTTAGTTTTGATTAAATAAATTTTATTTGAAGAGATAATGTTTTTATGGCTTAAAAAAACCAAATTCCCAATAGTGTCAAAATTGACATAATTGAGTTTTTAAAACAAATGCTAAATTATTAATTGATATAATATTCTTAAAAATTTAATTTTTAGCCAAAAGACATATATAAGGTTATATATATTAATACTGAACCACTTTTTTTTCTATTGGTTTGTCATATTAAATTTATTTTCCATATAATATAAAAATACCAAGAGACATGGTAAATGTCAAACTATTTAACTAAGAGATAAATCTAAAAGATAATGTTAATTTGGTGACCCAAACCTGTCTAAAACCAATTTTGAGAGGTTTTCGATCCATAACCACCTTATTATAGAAATAAATCATTTTGGATCCATTAGAAACCGAAAATGATTTTATTATAAAATAATATTTCAAGCTTTTCTAAAGTGACCCTCACCTCTCTTATAAAAGCGTACTTCCCATTATCTTAATTTCACACCTCCAAAGCCATTTGTCTCAGATAAACCCTGCCCAAATATCCTTTAAAATATCCACCCTTAATTTTAGAGGCCTTACTTTGATCAGAAATACATCTTAGGAAGCCCTTTTGATCAACTAAAAATAAAACACCCAAAGAAGAGGTGATAATTTCACCACCCTCTTTCAAGTTCTTTTCTTCTTCCACTTCCTCTTTATTTGTTGTTTCCATACCAAAATAATAACTCCAGTACCTTCTACACACTGTGATGTTATTATAAATATTTTATAGCCATATTCATTATTCTATCCATCCTATAAATGACAAAGTCACCATACATGCATACGTACGGCTCAACGTATCCACGTCATGGTGTAGTTTGTTATTCAAACACTTCATTATTTGGATGGGTATAATAATGAGTATAAATAGTGTAAATAATAAATATAACATGTTAATGATTCTGTATATATGATATAATATCCAATTATATATGATTTCACAATCAATATAATGATATTGTCGCTCGTGCATATGTACGGATTACCATTTCCACGAACGCGATGAGATTCATTCCCCATAAAAATAATTCAAGAATAATTTTAATTTTATGATTAAAAACAATGTTTATTAACATAATATAATTCTCTATATGAATCAAATACATCATATCCATAACAAACATGGCTTATGTAACCAATCATATAAAGGAAAACTAATTAGTTATCACCAGAAATGATGATACTACTAAAATATTATTAACAATGCAATATTAGAAGTTCATATTTGATATCATATTTATGTATATGATTCATGTATAATTAAATAACAATGATTTAACTATTATAAAAGTGGTTAATGTACCCTCTAATATGGAAAATTACAAGGTAAGGGTTAATTCTACAATCTCTTTACTTATCCGAGTTTCTTAGTACGTAAGTATCTACTGGGACCTCTTTATCATCCACATCCATGTTTTCTTAAAAATATAATTCAAAACATTTTTACTATTTGATAGACTATGAATTAAGTTCATTTATACCCTTATTTTACAACATATGTTTTTGAAGGAATCATTTTTTCGTTTTCCAAACAAGGTACTTTATGACATTCACTACTGAAAAAATGGCCTATACCCACGGTTTTGGGAACCCTGGGTTAGAATGGCATTGGTATCGGTCCCCAGACTATACCTAAGATTTTCCAAAACTGTGGTTATTGATGTTCTTCCACCGTGTCAACGAAACATACCCAATTTCCATGGTGTCAAAGGCTTTTACCCACAGTTTCAAAATTGTGGGTATAGATCCTAAAATAATGCAGGCAGTAGTTTTTGATCCCGCAACCTCTTCACTGCAAACACCACATCTAAACACTACCATAACATCACCCATGTGTATATATATTTATATTTGTTTAAATATATTTATATAAAACATGGGTATAGATGGAAGAACCTTGGGTATAGGACTCCTGCCAAAAAAAATTCCTCCCCGTGGAAAACAAATTTCCCACACACACACACGAGAAACCTATACCCACGGTTTTTCATAACCGTGGGTAAATGTATTTTACCCCAGACCTATCCCCAAGGATTTGGGGAAAACTATGGGGATAAATACCCCTATTCCCACAGTTTTGGAAAACCGAGTGTATATGTGACTTTTTAGGACCAATCCCCATGATTTTGGAAAACTGTGGGGATAGACACCCCTATACCCATGGTTTTGGAAAACTGTGGGTATAGGTCTTGAAAATTAACCTATACCCACAGTTTTAAAAAACCTTAGGTATAGGGGTACCAATACCCACAGTTTTGGGAACAACCGTGGGGATAGGTCCATTTTCCAGAAGTTATTCTCGACAAAATTATGGTAAGAATGTCTTTTTTTAACTTATACGGTGGGTGCAACTATTTTCTGCCATTATAACATCGTCGAAGCTTTCCATAATAGATTATAAAGAATATTTTCGAAATAAATGTTTTCTTCTTTAATTATATGACTTTTAAATGATTTCAAATTAGAATTCTATATTTTTCTACAAAAAGTTTTGATTTCATCTATATCAACATCTTTTGATGGATATTAAGCTTGTTTGATGTTTATTATTATGATACAATTATTCCATATAAAATTGAAGGTTTTGTGATAAGTTGAACTATGGATGTGTTATTTTTACACTGTTCGTGGTTTATGGGTCATGTATTGACATTTTCTATGATAGTTTTAATACAAATGTTTATGTTATGTTTAAACCTTTTAATATGAAGAATTCATTGGACTTAGTAAGTGACGGGTAGAGCCCGCTATAGCTTCTCGATGCATCGGTAGGTCTAATGAGGCAAACTATTGTCTTGGAATGAGGCCTTGAAAAAATATTATTTGCAGTCTTTCCACAAGGGATTGACTACGTGTTAATGAAGTCTAGCATTATGCATTCTAACATTACGAAGTTGGCTATTGATATTACTTGTGATTATTCTACTAGTAAATTATCCATGTGAATAAGTAAATGGAATTATATTATTTATCTATTCCATATTATTATCAAGTTTATTTTTAAAATGATTGTGTTCTAATCTTATAAATTTTCTTAAATGTTTATGCTTATTCTTGAATGTTTTTTCTATATTGTTATCCTTACTGAGCATCTATCTCACCCCTTTCTATGTTTTATTTTTCCCAGGACGCGAAGAAGTATATTATGACTGACTTATAGGGATAGTCTAAGGGATGAATGTGGTTATTGGAGATAATGTTTTCATTGTTTTCAATCTTATAATGTAATATAAAACATATGAATGTATCTAGTACTTCCAAGGATATTAAAATGATAAGTCATTCGGGGGTTTGATCCATTGTGATCATGCCAATGTTATATAATAATGCACCAAATCTGGGTAATTAGTGTTGGTGCATTATAGTTGGTATCAGATGAAGCTCATTACTAACCTTGGAAACTAGATTTAGATAAAATCTGATTTTAGCACATTACCCTAAGATAGACTTTGAGGATTTGTATAGAATAACTTCCTAGAATTTTGGTAATGTAGATATTATGTGTATTTTCCAAGAAATACATCCCTTTCTAGATATGAGAAGGTAGAGGTGGCTCTGGCACAGATTTACCTAGGAGTGAAAACTCCATCAAGGTGTTTCGGGCTTGACCCGGGGTATCCTGGTACACGACAACAGGCCTTGTTGCACTCATGGTAATGACACTTCTGGGGGATATGCTTAGGATAATTCACATTTTCTTTACAATCCATTATGAAGGATTTATGAGTACATATCTCCTTAAAGAAAACATTTTTTATGATTATGGATTATATCCATAAATTGCTCTATTTATGTTAAGTGTTTTACAAGTTTGGAATTATGTATTTTGATTCATAAACTAATCTATCGTATTCCATTATGTAGAAATGGATTCTAGTGGAAGGGCTGGAAACCATATCAGTGCACATTATCCATGTAGGGATTTCCCTCATACTCAAGATAATTATAGTGGAGATGGTTATGCAATTGGTGCAGATCTTCTTATCACCATACTAGGACAAATCACTCAGGTTTTGAATCATAATCTTACCCGTATGGAGCACCCTGATCCACAATGTGGAGGATCAATGTTAGATCACTTCATGGGGCAAGAAAAACCAATATTAAATGGGGGTACACATCCCTTAGTAGCTGAGAAATGGATAAGTTCCTTAGAGAAAACATTTCATGCTTTGGGGAGTAGTGAAAGGGAAAAAGTTGTCATGTTAGTTTATTACTTCTCGGGATATGCAGATCAATGGTGGTCACTAATCCAAAACATAAAGGACGATGAAGAAGTATAGAACATGGAATGAATGGAGTTTAATTAGATTTTATTATAAAAATACTTTCCTCATGATCATCGAGAAGATATAGAAAGACAATTTCTAAGTCTGAGGCAAAAAGAGGATGAGAATATCATAAAGTATGAGGCTAACTTTACAAGAATAAAAAGGCATACAACAGATTATATATGTAACCCAATGAGTAATATTGATCAATTCTTTTATGGGTTAAAAACAATTATCCATCAAGAATTATTCTCACGATCCTTCTCATCTTACGAAGATATTTTCTTATGTGCCATCAAGACATAAAAGGAATTCTCTATGTCTTATGACTTCAAAGCAAAGAAAAAGAAGAAGAGATCTTCTGATCACTCTAGAAATGGAAATAAGGGGAATAAGTGAAAAGTTTATTATCCATCGTATGGTAAATGTGGGAAGAAACACCTCGTTACATTCTTAAAGGGAATGAGAGTCTATTACAAGTGTGGTGAAAAAGGCCACCAAGCTCGTGATTGTAAGGGAAAGATAGAGGCTGTCAATTTTGAATGCTATAATTGTAGAGAAAAGGGACATTATGAAAATGAATGTGCTAAGTACCAGGGGAACATATCTCAGAAAAGGCCAAGGGAGAAAGGATAAGCTTATGCGATCATTACTACTGAGGTTGAAGCTCTGAAATATGTGGTTTCATATAATTTAATGGTTTCATCATGTTTAGCCAATGATTTATGTGATTTTGGATTATCCCATTATTTCATAGCATCCTAGTTTGCTAAGAAAATTAGAAATTTTCAATTTAACATAACAAGGGAATTTTCAGTCAAAACTCCTAAGGAAAGTATCATCGCAACAAATTTTTGTGAATCAGTTCCCATTAGGGCATATAAATGTTCATTATCTACTGATCTCATAATCATACCCATGAATTAATTTGATATAATCCTCGGAATGAATTGATTTTCATACCATAATTCGAAAATTTATTGTAAGAAGTTGGAGGTTAAAATTTTCGATGATGATAAAAATTACATTATCTTTAGAGCAGAAACGTCATCACCTGATTTTTATCTAGATCCACCCCCAGTAGCTCTACTAAATTCAATTATGGGGGAGGAAGAGACTGAAATAATTATGGGTGAGGTAAAGAATGGATAAAAAGAGGTCATACCTATTGTGAATGTATATGTTGATGTGTTTCTATTGGATTTACCTAGACATCCTCCAGAATGAGAAATTGAGTTTTCCATTGATTTAATTTCTAGTTCAAGGCCCATATCAGTGAACCCTCATAGAATTTCCACTGTGGAATTAGTGGAACTAAAGAAAAAACTATTGTAATTGAGTAATAATAGATTTATTCTCCCTATTTTTTCTCCACGGAGAGCCCTTATCCTTTTTGTTGAAAAGAAATATGGATCTATGAGGTTTTGCATTGACTACAGATAGATCAATGTTGTAACAATAATGAAAAAGAATCCTCAACCTCGAATTGATGATTTATTTGACTAACTTTATAGAGCTCAATAATTTTGAAAGATTGACCTTCGATCTGGATATCATCAGTTGTGTGTGATGAAGGAAGAAATTCTGAAAAAAAAATTTCAAACCATGTAAGAGCATTAAAAGTTTACAGTAATGCCTTTTGGATTGACTAATACACCGTCTATCTTTATGAATTTAATGAATATAGTTTTCAAGGAATATCTTGATGACTTTTTGGTGGTATGTATTGATGATATATTGGTATACTGAAAAATCTACAAAGATCATGAGAATCACTTGTGCACTATTCTAAAAACCCTCAGAAGAAATGAATTATATGGGAAATTTAGGAAGTATTAATTCTAGCTTCAAGAGATTTATTTTCATGGCCATGTAGTATTTAAGGATAGAATCTCTGTTGATCCTTCAAAGACCAAGGCGATCCAAGATTGGCCAACACCGATGTGTATAACTAAGGTATGTAGTTTTATTGGTTTAGCAGGTTATTATCATCATTTCATCCATAATATTTCCCATTTGGCTAACCCATTATCCAAGATCACACGTAAAAGGGGTTAAATTTGTTTAAACAAATGGGTGTGATTTTTTTTTGAAGAATGGAAGATAAGATTAGTAGATTCTACTATCTCAACACTACCATCTAGGAAGGATGGGTTTGTTATTTATTGTGATGCTTAAATGAAAGGACATTGTTGTGTACTTATGCAGAATGATAGAGTTATTACCTATGCAGAATGATAGAGTTATTCCCTATGCATCACGACAGCTAAAAATTCATGAGAAAAACTATCCCACTCAGGTTCTTGAGTGAGAAACTATAATCGTTGCTCTAAAGATATGGAGACACTATCTATATGGTGAGAAATGTGAGATTTATACTAATCGAAAGATTTTGAAGTATAATTTCTCACAAAAAGAACTCATCCTGAGACAAAGGAGACAACGTGAACTTCTCAATGATTATGATTTCACAATACACTACCACATAGGGAAGGAAAATAAGGTGGAAGATTCTTTGAGTAGAAAGGATAATGGAGTTTTGAACAAGATGAGAGTTAAAAGGGATCCTATATTCATGGATCTAGTAAAGATGGATATGGGAATAACCAAGGAAGTTGAAACATCAATAATTTTTCAATTTGTTTCCAAACCATCTTTATAAGAAAGGATAAAAAGTTCCATGACTAATTACGAGGAGTTTCAGAAGAAGATTAAAGCTATAAATGTTGGGATATTGGGTGAAATCGAATATAAATATGGAATTTTAAAATTTGGGAGGAGAATTTGTGTTCCAGATATACCTGATCTTAAAAGGGAATTGTTGGATGATGGTCATTGCTCCAATTTCTATATACACCCCAGGAGAACCAAGATGTATAGAGATATGAAGGAACATTTTTGGTGGGACAACATGAAGAGGGAGATTTATGATTTAGTGTCAAGATGTATGGTTTTTCTACAAGTGAAAGATGGAATGCAACAGCCTTGAGGATTCATAAATCCTCTTCCAATACCTGAGTGGAAATGGGACATATTATGATGGACTTTGTCATGGGGCTACCAAAGACTCTTAGATGGAAGGATGAAATATGGTTCATTGTTGATCATCTTACCAAGTCAGCACATTTTATTGATATAATAGAATATTTATAACTTGAACATCTAGAAAGACTATATATTAATGAAGTTCTAAGAATCCCTGGGGTATCCCTATCGATTGTTTTTGATCCCGAACCCCATTTTACATCAGGATTTTGTAAAATTCCTCAGAAGTCCTTTAATACTGAACTTTGTTTGAGCACTGACGACCACCCTCAATCCGATGGAAAATCAGAATGGACTATTCAAACCTTAGAAGACATGTTGAGATCTTTCTCAGTTGTCTTGAAAGGTTTGTGGGATCAATATTTACCTCTGGTATAATTTTCCAATAACAATAGCTTCCATTCAAGTATTTAGATGGCACCATATCAAGAATTATATGGAAAGAGATGTCGTCCACCAACTTGTTGGGATGATTTTGGTGAAGGAAAACTCATAGGCCCAGAACTTGTATAGGAAATACTGAAAATGGTGAAGATTATCCAAACCCACATCAAAGTAGCTCAAAGTAGGAAAAATAGATATGCCAATAATCAGAGGAATGATTGGCAATATCAAGTAGGAGATCATGATTTTGTAAAGGTATCTCCATGGAAGGGTGTTATATGATTAATTAAGAAGGGTAAATTGAGTCCCAGGTACATTAGACCTTTCAAAATTCCAGAATGAATTGGAGTTGTGACTTGTCGTTTGGTAATGCATCCATGTCTCCGATGTTCATGATGTGTTCCAAGAATCACTCTTGAGAAAATAAGTGCTTGACCCAACGCATGTACTCACTTATGAGGTAATTGAACTGGAACCTGATCTGTCTTATTATGAAGATCCTATAAAGATTTTTGCTACTAGAGAACATGTACATAGAAACCAGATGACTTGTCTGGTAAAAGTTCTATGGAGAAACCATAAGATTGAAGAGGAAACGTTGGAACCCGAGGTACATATGAAAAAGAACCATATTAATCTTTTTATGTAGTAATATTCTAGAAATTTTGAGGATGAGATTATTTTAAGGAGGAGAGAATGTAACACCCCAAGCTTCCATAATACATTTCCCATTGAATAATGCGGTAGCTTGTGTTTTATGCAAATTGGAGTTTTAAAACACCAAGACCAATCAAACCAGCCCTTATGAATAGTAATAACCACATTTTGAAAAATTAGAAATTTTATTTTTCAAAATGTAATTCATTTTTGAATTCTGAATATCAAAATTAGCTTAGGGTTATTTTTTTTGTATTTTTCTGAAAACATTCAATTTTTGATGAAAAATGAAAAACACTACGTTATTGTTTAAAACCAAATTTTTATTTAAGTAAGTAATTATTTTATTTTAATTTTTTAGGTCAAAATATATACATAATACCTATATATTTTAAATGTAAATAATTGAATTCATTTTATAAAACGTTTAGAAATATAAAATTTTATTGAACTTTTTACCGTCTTTTACCCACCTTCTAGGAGCATTTGAAAATTTGAATAAAACATAATTTTACCACTTCTATGAGTTGAATTTCAAAAATACGAGATAAATAGTTGACATCAGTAAGTAAACTGTGGTTTGATAAGATGAAAATAATTTTTAGTGAATAATAGCTTTTTACTTTTATTTTGCAAGGTTAAAAGTAAATATTGAAATTTAGGGTAAAAATGATATTATAATTACCCTAAAACAGGTCCTAATTATATCAAAAAAGTGTAATTAGATCACAAATATCCTTATGAATAAAATATGGACCTATTTGGCCCACTAGGATTAGATTAGGACATTTAATATTATTTTATTTAAGGAAGAGTCAGAAGTGTTAAATTCAAAGTTTAATAACTAAAGCATTTTTAATATAGGGTTAAACACAATCTAAATTCGACTATAAATATTAATTATAAAGATAAAAATATTTCCCACATAATTGTATTTTATTTATAATTTTTAAACATTAAATAATTTAATTTATTTATGACACAATGATGATGTAGTAATTACCATAGTAATAAAATATTAAAATAATTTATATTACAAATCTCCAAATATATGTAAATTGGGACTTCCAATGAATTAAAATAATTTTATAGGTTAATATGACATGTTAGAGTTTATTAAATAAATTTTATTTGAATTGATAAATTTTTTATGTATTAAAAAAAATCAAATACCAAATATTGTCAAAATTGACATAATTGAGTTTTTAAAACAAATACCATAATATTAATTGATATAATATTCATAAAAATATATGGTTCAGAAAAAGGACTTATAAAAGGTTATATATATTAATACTGAACCACTTGGGGTTCTCTTGGCTTGTTATACTATGTTTATTAACCATATAATATAAAAATAAAAAAAGGCATGGTAAATGTCAAACTATTTAACTAAGAATTAAATCTAAAAGATAAAGTTAGTATGGTGACTTAAACCTATCTAAAACCTATTGGTTGAAATGTTTTCTACCCATACCTACCTTATCGTTGAACTAAATCATTTTTGAGCCATTAGAAACTGAAAATTATTTTATTATAAAATAATATTTCAAGCTTTTCCTAAAGTGACCCTCACCTCTCTTATAAAAGTGTATTTACCCTTATATTAAATTGACACCTCCAAAGGCATTTGGATCGGCCAAACCCTACCAAAATATTTTCTAAACTATCATACCTTCTTCGTAGAGGCATTAATTTGATCAGAATGCCAACCTAAGGATCTATTTTGATCAATGCTAAAGAAAACACCTGAAGAAGAGGTAATAATTTCACCACCCTCTTTCATGTTATTTTCTTGTTCCACTTCCTCTTTATTTGTTTTTTCCATACCAAAATAATAACACTAGAACTTTATACATATATTTATGTTATTATAACTATGGTTCACCCATATTCGTTATTCTATCCATCCTATAAATGATAAAGTCACCATACGGGCATACATACGACTTACCGTCTCCACATCGTGGTGTAGTTTGTTATTCAAACACATCATTATTTGGATGGGTATAATAATGAGTATAAATAATGTAAATATTAAATATAACATGTTAATGATTCTGTATATAATATATACCATCCAAATACATATTATTTCACAATCAATATAATGATATTGTCGCTCGTGCGTACGTACAGATTACCGTCTCCAAGAACGCGATGAGATTCATTCCCCATCGTAATCATTCAAGAATATTTTTCATTTTATGATTACATATAATGTCTATGAACATAATATAAATATTTATATAAATAAAATACATCATATCCATTAAAAAATGGCTTATGTAACCAAGTATATAAAAGAAAATGAATTAGTTAACACCCGAAACGATGATACTACTAAAATATTATTAACAACGAAATATTAGAAGATCATATATTATATCATATTTATTTATGTGATTCTTGTATAATATAATTACAATGATTTAAATATTATACAGGGTGTTAATGTACCATCGACTAAGGAAAAGTACATGGTAAATTTTAATTCTATAATCTCTTTACTTATCCGAGGTTGTTAATATGTAAGTATCAACTAGGTCCTCTTTGTCATCCACATCCGTGTTTTCATAAAAATGTAATTCAAAATTTTTTTAACATTTACTAGACTATGTGTTAAAGTCATTTATACCCTTATTTGACCACATATGTTTTGAAATGAATCTTTCTGTCATTTTTCAAACAAGGTACTTTATGACCTTCCCAGCAAAATTAAGGTAAGAATGTCTTTTTTTAACTTATAAATTTTGTGTAGCTATTTTCTTCCATTATAACATCGTCTAAGAATCCCGTAAAATATTATTAGAATATTTTCAAAATAAATGTTTTATTTTATAATTATATGACTTTTAAATGATTTCAAATTAAAAGAGATATTTTTTTCAACAAAAAGTTTTGATTTAATCTATGTCAACATCCTTTCATGGATTTTAAGATTGTTTGAAGTTGATTATTATGATAAAATATTCCATATGGAATTAATGATTTTTTCATATGTTTGACTATGGATGTGTTATTTTTACACCATTCATGGTTTATGGATAAAGTATTGACATTTTTTATGAGAGTTTTAATACGAATGTTTATGTTATGTTTAAAGTTTTTCATATGAGAAATGTACTGGACTTAGTATGTGATGGGTGGAGGCCGCTATAGCTACTTGATGCATCAATAGGTCTCATGAGACTAACAAGTGTTTTAGCACAAGGCCTTGATAAAATCTTATTTGTAATCTTGACTGAAGACCTTGACTATGTGGTTATGATGTCGAGAATTATGCATTCGAACATTTTGAAATTGGCTATTGATATTACATGTGATTATTCGACTAGTAGAATATCCATGTGAAAAAGTAAATGGAATTATTTGATTAATATTTGCCATATTATCATGAAGTTTATGTTTAAAAGGCATTTGTTTTAGTCTTATATATTACCTTAAATGTTTATTATTATGCTTGATTGTTTCTGCTATATTGTTATCCTTACGGAGCTTCTGAGCTCACCCCTTTAAATGTATTATTTCTCCCTAGATTCAAAGAAGTATATTATGACTGAACTATAGGGATAGTATAAGGGATTAATGTGGTCAAGGGAGATAATATTTTTGTTGTTTTAGATTATATAATGTAATGTAAAACTTATGAATGTATCTAGTACTTCAAGGATACTAAACTGATTGGTCTTTCAAGATTTTGATTAGTTGTGATCATGCCAATGTTAAGTAACAATACACCGACTCTGGGTAACTGGGGTCGGGGCATTACACCGACAATATCAATTTTTATAAAATTAATTATCTGACTTTTACAAATATCATAAAAGGATGATAAGTTCAAGAAAATCCATACAATCATCAATAACATTTGAAAAATATCCAAAAATTTATTATGGAATAAATTATGTCACATAATATTTAATTCAATATTTAAAATATCCTTTATTTGATTATTTCATTAATTATGAAATTACTACATCATCTTTGTTTCACCATTTAATTTAATTATCTTTTTCTTAAAAATTATTAATAAATTACTATGATGTATTTAATCTTTTTATCTTTCTAATGAATATTTATAGTATAATAGATAACTATTATAACCCCATATTAAAATTATTTTAGTTCTGAGGGACATGATTTTGACATATTGGCCTTTATTTTAAATTAAACGCTTACAAGTTTCATACTCACATCCAAGTGGCTCCAACCAGTCCAAAAATATACCCAAGGATATATGTGGTTGGCATAAACTCATAAAATTAAATCATGACAAGTTTTAGGGTATTTTTGTATTATTATAATATTATTTTTATATTTAATTACCCAATTTAACTTTACCCATTGTAAATGAAATAGTTACTAAAGTTAATATTCATAATGTCCAAAAAATAAAAAAGGGGAATGTATATAATTTGGACCTTATAATTAAAAATACATATTCAATTTTTCCAAATTAAAATCATAGAAGTTATACTAATTAATTTAAAATTAACTATCTTCGTCAAAATTAGAAAAAAAGTTTTTCTAAATGTAAAAACTATTAAAAGGATGACATGTGTTTATATCAAATATCAATGTTAAATTACATCCAATGACAAAATTTTTAATAAATGATAAAAAATTATCTTATTACACTTTAAAACAAATTAAAAGGATATTCTAACTATATAAACAAATTGAATGAAAAATCATTTTTGAATTAGAATGTAGTATTTTTAAATATTCATTAAAAAAATGAATTTTATCAGAAACATTATAAATATTTAACAATTTTTTTTGTACCATTTCGAAAGAATAATCTTATTTTTTCAAGTAGATTGTATAAAATTGAGAAAAACTAGATTTAAAAATGTTTATCCATAAAAGGTGGTAAACTACCTTATAAAACATATTAGAGTATTTTATGCTTAATATTGGATTTATTATCATTTTAAGACACTAAATGTTTTTAAAAGAAAGTAAAAATATTTAATAAACATATTTAAAATGAATATAGTAAGTTCTTTTCATTCAAGACAATACAATAGTTAGGCGATAACTACCATTTAAAATAATAATATTAAGAGTGTTTTAATAAACAAGGGATGTTACATCATGATATTCTTTTTCATAAAATTATAACATTATTGGGAATAATGTCCACCCCCTTAACTTAGTGAAAATTTCTCTTACATATCTATATTTTCAAATATCACCAATGTTCTCCTTCTATGGGAACCTGATTATGTGTTATTCATGATGAAATTCATATTTCTCTTTTCCACATTTTAAACATATGTTTTATTATTCCTTTTTATAATGTGGGTTTTCAATAAATGTATTTTTAAATATTAAAAGAGCATTAAACTTTAGAATATTATCTTTCACTACAGATTTCTTCTGGGTTACCTATAGGTTTTTTTCAAGGTTCCAATACTGGGGTTTCTTTTAAAAAATTTAATGTTTAAATTATTATTTAAACTGTTAAAATGAGTTTTGAAAAAGTCTAAATATATTTATGCACTTCAAAAATGCTTAATTACTAAACTCAAGAAAAAATTTAGAGGAATGAATTTATTTAGGGTGGGGGATGTAACACATTATTATTTTAATATATAATTTCTTTTAATATGGATATAATAGATTTAATCTCAAAACACAAAAAGTTAAACTGAGTCGTTAAATATTAAATGAGAATTATTAGAAAAATTATACATATAAATAACACTTGAGTAAATAAAAAGATAAAAATCAATTAAATGTTCTTGTATTTAAATGATAAATAATTAATCTTAAAAGGATTTCTTTTCAAACGTCTGTTTATAATTTATTGTGTATTTTATTAATTCAATCACTTTTAATAGTTTATTATTAATATATATAATATTTATATATATTAACAAATATATTAACTTTTATCCATATGGTAATTGATATGAAATAATATTAAGAACAATTTATGATTAAAATGGTCATTTTTTTATGTACGTAGCTTTTCTTTATATTTTATATTTTCATTTAAAATATAAATTTATAAAGTTTAGAATTTTAATTTTATAAAAACTAACTTAATTATTTAACTAATAATTTCAAAATTATCTTACATTTAATTTTTGGGATCTTTTAAATAATAATGATTTTTGGGGGAATTTTAAAAATTACTAATTTTACAAATACATTAATTTTTTTTGATATCTTAATGATGTAATAATGGATTAAAAAATTATTAAAAAATTTTATTGACAAAGTATATATTTATTAATTAATATAATCCTTTTAAAAATATAATCATTTCAATAAACAAGCTGGGGTCAAACAGACATGTCACCTGAGTAGGCTTGC
The DNA here is from genome assembly GCA_963277665.1 of Viscum album. Classification (NCBI taxonomy): domain Eukaryota; kingdom Viridiplantae; phylum Streptophyta; class Magnoliopsida; order Santalales; family Viscaceae; genus Viscum; species Viscum album. The sequence continues at coordinate 1,137,543,783 of OY728159.1, read as the reverse complement.
CACATGGTAAAGAGAAACAAAAAGACATAGTTGTCTTGTATAACTGATAAAAAATAGAGTAAAAATCATAAGTATAAAACATAATCATGTGATATACAAATTCATTCCCAATGGGATAGACCTGAAATTTAAATAATATAATCTATAAGCTGAAACTCTATGAGACTATATGTCACCACCAAATAATCCCATTATGAAGGTGAAGAAAACTAAGACAATCCAATGAACTAAATAAAACCCTTCCCTTTACCCAAGTCCTAAAAAACGACATCTATAAACTAAAAAAGTAATAAATAGGGTTTGATAAAAAATACCAATAGGATTTCAAAAAATAATCTTTATAGAGTCTAATACCATAAAAATTCTAGATCTAACTTTAAAAAAATATTTTATATAATGAATTTCTGAAGGAGAAACCATTTTTTAAAATATCCTTATATTTTAATAAGAACCCTTAATATTCACTCAAATAATTAATATACCGATTAAATTATTGAACTATTTATAAAATAAGAAAAAAAACCATGGATACACTATAATATAAATAAGTGAGTAGGCAATGAGAAAATATACCATCATGTGTAAAACCATGTATAATTGAAGAATCATAATATTTGGGTACTATACTATTTTAATAAAAACTCGGAAATAAAAATGAAATAACTAATCCATGAAATAGATGAATCCAACTGATATTGATTATTTTCATAGTCTGTCAATATCAAACCACTAGTGGTATTACAAAAACTAAAGCGAGAATTCCATTTCTTAATGCACCCAAGGTTCCCAATATGATTGCCTCACAAAAAACCATTCAAAAAACATTAAATATATTGTTAAAACATTTTCATAGTGCATAATTACCACTTCCATTATTGAAAATAAATTTTTGGATCAAAATTGTCTTTAAGGAATTCTATGAAACAAATACTGTGAAAAAAATATGATTTTAAAGAAAACCCCCTTTAAAAACATATATTTCAAGAAAAAAACAACATTAATATAAAATAAAATATTTTATCACAAAATATAAAGAAATTCTATATAAAATGAAGAAATTAATTATTTAGAACCTTTTTATAGAGACACCTACCATAGGAGTGGAGGAAAACTAGTTTCCTTTGAGAATGGAGATTGGTAATGAGTATATTAGGTTCTTATGATCCAAATTCCATAAGAAACAACATAAAAATATATTCAATCCCTTATATCTAATATCCACACCCCATTCATGTTCCAATAATATTAGAGGAGAAAATATCTATTGAGGATCTAAAAGAAGAAGTAAAAACAGATAAAAAATAGAGCATAACATTAAGAGATCCTTCATGAATGAAGGTATTACATCAAGAATCCAAGGGGAGAAAACTGTAAAGTGTTAGTGATGGTTTTTTAATAAAAATGAAGATTATTTGGGATTATACATAAAAAATTCAAATTTTTAGAGGTTTGGATTGGGGAACATAGGCAGGCAACAAAGTTAGAAAAACCTTGTTCCAAATGTACCTAGCATTTATACTTTAAAAAATAGGTCAGACTATTTTTTAGAGATGAGATGAATGGTTTGGGAAAACCGCGATCAAGCCATGTGAAAACCTTGGACTACTTCCCAAACACTAGCACAATGTCCTTAGTGAGCCATACAGTTTGACTAACTATGTTAAAATCATACCAAATAACACTGGAACTTCATAGATCCATACTACAAAGTTACTATATAGTTAGTACTAACCATGTCCCGTAAACAGGTGCGTGCCATTTCTTCTAAAAAAGTAAAAGTTTTCCACCCCCACTTCTTGAAAATCACAATAATGACCCCACCCATATTCCAAAATCAAACTAAGTAATAAATGTGACCTTGAGGGTGTCTTAATTATCCCCACTATAAAACTATAGCTATCACCAAAAAGTGCTCTAGATTATGAACACAAAAATAGAGAAGGCCACTAATACCTCATAAAAATTTTAATTTCTAATGTATTGTATCTTTACCCCCTCATTTCCAAAATACCAAAATAAGATGTATTTTTTATTGTAAAATCCATTATCTAAGTGATTGATAATATAAACTAGTTTCACAACCACAAATGGTGTGAGGGTAAAGTTCAACATATTCCCATTCAATCACATGGTAATGGTCTAGTGGGTATATCATTATTTAAGAAACAAGGAAAAAAACTACAAATATATATATAATAAGATGGAAATTTTAACCAATATTCCACATTCCAATTCATTCAATGTTCTCAAAGTGGCCAACAAACATCAATGACACATTAAATTTCTTATCCAACTAACAGAATCTGAAGAAAATTTTTACTTGAAGAAAACATGATCACCAACCTAAAAATTGAATGACTAATGGATAGTGATTTTATAGTATTTCTAATGAATCGGTTCCATGAAAAACCTCTTCCAAATACACAACACCTTTTATGTCATATCTTGAACAAGGATCTGTCCAACTAAAGAAATATCTCCGAACTCTTCCCAGCACAAGAGATATATACATGGATACTAATACAATTCTTTAAAGGGAACCATATTTATAAAGTATTGATAACTATTTTTATTGTAAAATTATACTAGAGAAATATTATTTTCACAAGACTCACCAAAATATATCACACTTGATGGGAGCATTGTCATGACCCATCCTTGGGGCCCGTGCCGTGACTACCCCAAGCCCGCCTTCCATAGGCTAGGGGCTGGCGACTAGCACCAAGGTGTAAATCCCAGTAAAAAGGGAAGGCATTGCCTTTGTAAAGTAAACAAGCGCCATAGAGTAAGAAAGCAGAAAAAGGTAAACACTAAGTAAAAACTGTGTACAACTGTAAGTGCGGAAAGGTAAGTGGGCCAGTATACAAACTCAAACTGAAAGTAAAGTACAACTCGAAAAGGAAAAAAAACAACTGAAAGGTAAAGCTGCAACGACGAGCTGTCCACTGGGAATCCCACCTGAAGGGTGGGTACAGAAGCCTCCACTCCTCCGCGGGTCCAGCCGACCGCTCCGAGTACGTCCTGCCCAGTGGTCCACCTCCAGGTACCGTCCTGCTTCGCAAGCCTCCACCATGATCAACGCTGTCCTTCGTCTGCAACCAACACAACGTAGTGCGGGCATAGACCATGAAGGGGTGAGTATAAGCTACTCAGTAGGGACCCCGAGACCCTTGAAGGTCTCCCAAAATCCACAAAGGATAAACCACTAAGGAAAGATACAATCACGAAGTAACATCCGACACTGCTTAGGTATATGCCCATACATATACCTAAGTCATCAATTCTCATTCGGCTCCAACACCTGAGACCAAGTACAACCCAGTCCACAGAGGAAAGCAACGTATTCCACACAGGAAGCAAAACATAATCCACACAGGAAAGAACAACTCAATCCACATAGGAAAGAAAAACATAAATCCACACAGGATAGCACAACACAGTCCACACAAAAAAGTAAAACAGGATTCAGCTCACACAGGTATACTTCTTCGAAAGACAATAGATATGATCACTGATCCATCTAATTTATCCGACCCACAAAGGATCTATAGGTACTAACCCCCGCAAAGACCCACACAAGATCCGTAGGAAACAAACCCCCGCAAAGACCCACACAGGATCAGACCCACACAAGATCTGTAGGTGCTGGCTCATACAGAACCGCTGAGCGCTGACCCACACAGGATTGGACCCCCACAGGATCGATAGCACTGATCCACATAGGATCGCTGAGTGCTGTAGTTGTCGTCGTCGAATCCACTAAGGATCTCTGCACAGTCGTCGTCGCAGTCAAAGTAGAAGTCGCAGCCAGCACTAGGTTTCCCGCACACAACAAGCTCATTCGGGAGGGTCTGATCCACGAGCCGAGAGGCTGATACATCAACTGACACATAGTCTAGAGTTGATGTATCCAAAAGTTCCGTATCGTCAACAGGAACTCAATGTCATAGACGACGCGTCAATCGGACGCCTGGTCTGAGAGTTATTGGCTTTTTCGTACCAGGGGCCCGGTTGGTTTTTAAGGCAAAACCAACTCGAACGTACTGCACCTGCGTCCAAACCTCGGGAGGAGTATTCCAAAAGATCCGTCTCACTTTGAGGAATTCAACAAAGTCAACTTCACATCAATCGGACATCCGAAGCTCAAGATACGAGCGTTTCCGCTCCGAGGGCCCGGTTGGTTTCGTGTACGAACCAACCCGGCTAAACTCAAAGTATTCTGAAACCTTGAGTGCGATATACTGAAACGACCATCTCCTTCCAAGGATCGTGTCGCCACAGACGGTGCGTCGATCAGAGGTCCGTAGCCCGAGTTATGGGCAATTGAACCCAAATGGTCCGAAAACGGGGGTTTCGAGCCCGGACCGACCCAGCCCGAGACCCCCCGGTCGGCCCGAACCGGGTCGACCCGCCCCGGGTCCGGGTCGGCCCGGCGCGGCCTGGCCTGGGGGCGGCCCGTCCTGGCAGACCGGCCAGGCAGCCGGTCGGGCGGGGCACAGCGCGCCCAGAGCGCTATCCGGCTCGGCCGAAGGCCGAGCCATTTTGGAAGGGGGGGGGGGGGGGGGGGCTTCCCCCCTTGTGTAACCGTGACCCCCCAATTAAGGGGGTCGTTTTGTTCAGCTGGCTGGGGGAATTAATTCGCCTGGCTCCCCTTTGTCCGGCCGACCGGTTCTGCCGACAAGGATCGGCGACGACCCGTCCTTCCACCATCGCCGACACCGGCGGCCCGGAACCAGCCGCCGGTCGCCCTGCTCCGCCGCGGCCCAGAACCTGCCACGACTTGATTCGTCTGGCGCGGTGCGACGACACTTCGCCCCTCCGCCGTGGCCCCGCTCTGGCCGCGACGTCTTCGGTTTTCTTCGACGCGGCGCGACGGCGTCGCGTCCTTGTTCAATCTTCACGGTGCGGCGTGACGGCGCCACGAATTACTTGTCGTGCGATTTCCGCGTGGTGCGACGACACCATGCCATTCCGTCCAAACCACAAAGTATCGGACAAGGATAAAGAGGTGGGTCGGCCATTTTTGTGTGGTCCGACCCCCTCTCGTTAAACGATAACATTTAGTCGAATATCCACGAAGATCGAGAAACTAGAATCATGAACGGAAATAATTAAATAAAATAAAACCCCTACCTTGGTTTCAAGAGAGGAGCTTGTTCGGAGGTTCGTCGAAGAGAAAAAGTCACGGTAAAATTGTCGCAGAAAGAGGCGACTTGGAAGGAGGAAGTCGCGTCGCGGAAATAGCGTCGCGGAAGAACCGTGGCAGAAAGAGACGTCGCGTCGCGGGTCGATGTCGCGGAGAACGAACGTTGATTCCATTGTCGTCGATGTGCGTCAGAAGAGGAAACGTCGCGGAAGAAGAATGTCGTGGAGGAAGTTCTCCGCGTTCTTCAGCGGAGATGTTCTTTGTTGAAGAACGGTGTTCTTCGTCGGAGTCTGAGGTGTTCTTCACGTTCTTCGTCGAAGGAGAAGATGTTCTTCCCAAAACCTCTCAACGAAAAAACTCTAACAACAAAATAAAATAAGCTCCTATCTTATTTTATTGACACAACAAGCCTTTTGAAATTCAAAGGTTTTAATTTCAAAAACTTACATTAAACACTCAACATTAAAACCATAAGTTTGATAAACTTAAATTATCAACTTTTAAATGGGAGTTGAGGGGGATTAGAGGATATGAAGGGGTGGGGTTCGTGTGGGCCCCACCACCCTCATAACCTCCCAAGGGAGCTTGGGTAGTTACCCAACTTCCATCAAGAACTAAACACTTAGAATAAAAATTGTTGAATAATAATAAATTAACTTCCACAATTCTTATCATCCACACCTATGATAATGCAACTCCGGAACAGGAGTTCCGAAACAATTACCAGCGCTGCGGTTCCATCGGTGCCCTCGGAATTCGATTCCAGGCACCAGTTCAAAAGTTAGAAATTCCCGCTCGTTCGTTCACTGAACGTACCTGAGCTAAACTTCGGATAGAAATTCAGGGCACTCCGGGCCTTGGAATCAAGTGCCGTCTGAAACCGCGTTCCTGTAAAATTCCAAAGAAAATTAAGAAAAAACTTCCCTTGAATTTTATGGGTCTTTACATTACTCCCACCTCAGGGCTTTACATCCCCGTAAAGATACATCATAACTAGGGGAAAAAATGAGGGTACTGAGCACGCATCTGAGCCTCCCGCTCCTAAGTGCTCTCCTGGAGGTTCCCGTGCTGCCATCTGATGCGCACTAGAGGAATCGACCATCCATGTAGGACCCACTTCTGTAGATCCTCGATCTCCACCGGGACCTCCGTAAAAGTCGCCCCATCATCAACGTCTAACTCCCCATGGTCAATGATGTGTGTCAGGTCATGCACGTATCTCCTCAGCTAAGATACGTGGAAGACGTCGTGCACCCGGTGCAACTAAGGTGGTAGAGCTAGGGGATAAGCCAACTCGACAATCCTGTTGAGGACCTGGAATGGTCCGATGAAGCATGGAGACAACTTGACGCCTCAGCCAAATCTCTGTAATCCACGTCGAGGTGAGACATGCAAGAATATGTGGTCGCCATCCTCGAACTCTAGTGGCCTCCGCCTCCTGTCAGCATAAGACTTCTGCCAGCTCTGAGCTGTCCTCATCCGCTCCTGGATAACCTGGACCTTCTCTATCGTGGCCTGGACCATCTCCGGTCCCCACAAGTGCTGACTTCCCAGGGTCTGTCCAGCACAAAGGCGATCTACAAGGTCGACGGTACAACGCCTCGTACGGTGCCATCCCGATGGTGGAGTGGTAGCTGTTGTTGTACGCGAACTCCACCGAGGGTAGGTGGTCCTCCCAGCTGTGACCAAAGTCGAGGACACATGCGCTGAGCATGTCCTCGAGAGTCTGAATGGTTCTCTTCGTCTAAACATCTGTCTGATGGTGAAAGGCCGTGCTCAGACGTAGCTGCGTCCCGAACGCCTCCTTCAACCCCTTCCAAAGCCGGGAAGTAAAGTGAGCATCTCGATCGGAGACGATAGATGATGGCACACCGTGAAGCCGTAAAATCTCTTGAACGTAAGTCGTCCCAAGATCTCCATTGATCCCAGCTCTCTAATGGGTAAGAAGTGATCCGACTTTGTGAGTCGGTCGACAATCACCCAAATGGAGTCGTGACCTCTGGAAGTGCGTGGAATACCAGTCACGAAGTCCATAGATATCCCGTCCCACTTCCACTCCGGGACCTCCAAGGGCTGTACCAAGCCTGCTGGTACTTGGTGCTCTGCCTTCACCTGCTGGAAGGTGAGGAATCGAGAAATGAACTCTGCCACAGCCTTCTTCATGCCCGACCACCAGTGCTGTCGTCTGAGATCCTGGTACATCTTCGCCACTCCAGGATGTACCGCCAAAGGAGAAGTGTGAAACTCTCTCAACACCTCCTCCTGTGAAGCAACTGGTACCAAGGTACGTCCTCTAAAAAAGGACGTCGTGCTCTGCTCCAAAGGAGAAACCATCAGGTGCCTGTCCTGAGGATATATGTGCAAGCCGCGTCTCACAGTCAGCGTCCCCACGTTGTGCCTCTCTGACCCGCTGCAGTAGTGGAGGGGTAAATGTGAGAGACTGAAGGAAGGCTGCTCCATCTTTATCCACGAAAGATATTTGCAAAGCGGCTAGCTGCTCTGTCGCCTCACCAAGTAGCTGAATGCCCATACTCCTGCTGAGAGCATCAGTTACTATGTTCCCCTTCTCAGGAGTATAGACCATCTCAAAGTCATAGTCCTGGAGGAACTCGGGCCATGTCACTGTCTCAGGTTTAATTACTTCTGAGAGAAGATGTACCTGAGACTTTGATGGTCAGAATAGGCTGTAAAGCTCTCACCCATCAGATAGTGTCGCCACACCTTCAGAGCGAAGACCACTGCTGCTAACTCTAGGTCATGGGTAGCGTAGTTCTTCTCATGCTGCCTCAATTGACGTGATCCATAGGCGATCACGGCCCATTCCTGCATCAGGACACATCTGAGTCCTATCCCTGATGCATCGCTATAAACTACGTACCCTATGCCCTCCTCTGGAAACCTCAAGATAGGCACACTGGTCAATATCTGTCTCAACTCCTGGAAGCTCTGCTGACATCTGTCTGACCACACGAAGGGTTGCCCCTTCCTCCTTAACGTTCTGCAAAGCTGCAATGATTTCTCCATTTCCGAAAAGGGGAAAAAATCCGGTCTCATCCCCTGGATGAACCACGTTCCTTTCCTAATACAGTCAATCCCGTCATGATTATTTAAATCATGGCTTGGATGATGTCGTAAGACCTAGACGCTGCTACCAAGAGATCCAACCGTTACTCTCGCCTCGAAGGGTTGAGTCACACTGTCGGCATCAGTGTGTGGTCACTGGGTCTCCTCCAATAAGAATCTCTCAAGTGAGGGTCATGTCAACATTTTTTAATCGGCACCTCTTAGTAATAACAAAAAAAAGACAAGAAATAAAATGTCACCAATGCAAGTGTCTTTTATTACTTCAACTCAAAGTACAAGGACACAAGGCAACACAAACTACGAGCGAGTGGCATTATGGGAAAAGGCCTCTATTCCTGGAGCTTGTCCTGCATTATTACACCAGCTTCTGGAGCTCCATGATCGTAAGCTTCAGCTGCCTGAAGCTGTTCTCTCCCCTGAGGTCGGGGTGGACCTCCTGGTGGTGGTGGTGGTAGAGCCTCAAAGCGTCGCCCACCACCTACTGCTCGACCATCTCCTCTGCCTCGTTCGCCTGCTCCCTGCGGACCGCCACGGTCGAACCTCTGCCTCTGCCTTTGTGGTTCCTCAACCGTCTGCTGCTCCTCTGCATGGCGGGTCGGGTTGTCACGAGCCATGTGGCCCTGCCCGCTGCATGCATAGCACTGTCTTCCACTCGTAAGACTGTTTCTGCTGCGTGTTCCCTGCACCTCCGAGCCAGTATCCTGTGGTCGTCCGCCCTTTGGCCTGGCCCGCTTGGACCTCTATGACATCTGTCTACTACCGGCTGCAGAAAACTCCGCCACGTGTCGCCCTGCGGTAGGTCTCGCCGCTGGTGTAGACTCAGCTAGAAAACTCTCAATGAGAAGAGCCCACTCAAGTACTCCTGTCTGAGTCGGAATGCTAAGGGAGATCAGCGATGCCCTGATATCGTGTCTCAATCCCTGCTCAAAGGTCTGGGCCTGGAAGAATGGGTCCCGTACCATGTCTATCGAGTAGCGCGAGAGATTGGTAAATCTCGCCGAGTACTGGGCGACCGTCATGCTGCCCTGCCACATCTAAAGAAGCTCCTGGATGCGCACCGCACGGAGGGTGGCTGGGACGAACTCCAAGTGGAAGAGGCTCCCAAAGTCCGTCCAGAGAAGAGATGCCTCATCGTGCACCTGGAGCATCAAGCTCCACCATCGGCCCGCTGCTGCGTGCAGTAGGCTCACTGCGAGGATCACCATGAGGTCTGCTGGTATCCTCACTAACCGAAAAACTCGTACCACTGCCTCCAGCCAGTCCTCGGCTGCCTGGGGGTCCATATCCCCATGGAACCCGGGCGATTGTTAGCGTTGGAACTCATGCAGTGCACTGAGGCGACGTGCATCGTCAGCGGCTGGGGCTGGAAGCATCGGTGGCTCGGCGGGTAGAGCTACCGCCGGTGCCACTCCTGACAATGGTCCCTACACCGAGGCCTCGTCACTCGGTGGGCTGTCGTCATACTCAAATCTCGGAACCCTAGCTGGCTGCCGTCGTGGGGCCATCCTGAAAAGGATACAGGTGCGCCACAGTTAGAAAAATATACCTGGTGAGCTGACACAAAGTAATCACAAAGAAAACTTGAAACACACACGCAATCAATGTTTTCGTGCATTAAGTCGGAAATCAGAAGTCAGGGTCCTGGTGTACGGATACGTCGGCCGCCGCACCAACACTGGACTCCCTGGACTGATAACCACACTAAATACTCTAAACACTATTGCTTCACACAGAAAAGATCAGAGTTCCAAGTTCTACGGTTGAACCGAACTCCTCTGATACCAATTTGTCACGACCCGTCCTCGGGGCCCATGCCGTGACTACCCCAAGCCCGCCTTCCATAGGCCAGGGGATGACGACTAGCACCAAGTCTTAAATACTGGTAAAAAGGGAAGGCATTGCCTTTGTAAAGTAAACAAGCACCATAGAGTAAGAAAGCGGAAAAATTTAAACACTAAGTAAAAACTGTGTACAACTGTAAGTGCGGAAAGGTAAGTGGGCCAGTATACAAACCCAAATTGAAAGTAAAGTACAACTCGAAAAGGGAAAACAAAAACTGAAAGGTAAAGCCGCAACGATGAGCTGTCCACTGGGAATCCCACCTGAAGGGTGGGTACAGAAGCCTCCACTGCTCCTCGGGTCCAGCCGACCGCTCCGAGTACGTCCTGCCCAGGGGTCCACCTCCTGGTACCATCATGATCCGCAAGCCTCCACCATGATCAACGCTGTCCAACGTCTATAACCAACACAACGTAGTGCGGGCATAGCCCGTGCAGGGGTGAGTATAAGCTAATCAGTAGGGACCCTGAGACCCCCGAAGGCCTCCCAAAATCCACAAAGGATAAACCACTAAGGAAAGATACAATCACGAAGTAACATCCGACACTGCTTAGGTATATGCCCATACATATACCTAAGTCATCAATTCTCATTCGGCTCCAACATCCGAGCCCAAGTACAACCCAGTCCACACAGGAAAGCAACGTATTCCACACAGTAAGCAAAACGTAATCCACACAGGAAAGTACAACTCAATCCACATAGGAAAGAAAAACGTAAATCCACACAGGATAGCACAACACGGTCCACACAGGAAAGTAAAACATGATTCATCTCACACAGGTATACTTCTTCGAAAGACGATAGAGATGATCACTGATCTATCTAATTCGTCGGACCCACAAAGTATCGATAGGTACTAACCCCCACAAAGACCCACACAGGATCGGTAGGAAACTAACCCCCGCAAAGACCCACACAAGATCGAACCCACACAGGATTTGTAGGCGCTGGCTCACACAGAACCACTGAGCGCTGACCCACACAGGATCGGACCCACACAGGATCGATAGCACTGATCCACATAGGATCACTGAGTTCTGTAGTCGTCGTCGTCGAATCCACTGAGGATCTCTGCACAGTCGTCGTCGCAGTCATAGTAGAAGTCGCATCCAGCACTAGGGTTCCCGCACACAACAAGCTCGTTCTAGAGGGTCCGATCCACGAGCCGAGAGGCTGATACATCAACTGACACATAGTCCAGAGTTGATGTATCCAAAAGTTCCATATATTCAACAGGAACTCAACGTTGCAGACGGCGCGTCAATCGGACGCCTGGTCTGAGAGTTATTGGCTTTTTCGTCCCAGGGGCCCGGTTGGTTTTTAAGGTAAAACCAACCCGACTGTACTGCACCTACGTCCAAACCTCGGGTGGAGTATGAAAAAGGATTTGTCTCACTTAGAGGATTTCAACAAAGTCAACATCACGTCAATCAGTCGTCCGAAGCTCAAGATATGAGCGTTTCCGCTCCGAGGGCCCGGTAGGTTTCTTGTACGAACCTACCCGGCAGAACTCAAACTATTCTGAAACCTTGAGTGCAATATACCGAAACGACAATCTCGTTCCAAGGATAGTGTCTCCGCTGATGGCGCGTCGTTCGGAGGTCCGTAGCCCGAGTTATGGGCAATTGAACCCAAATGGTCCGAAAATGGGGGTTTCGGGCCCGGACCGACCCGACCCGAGACCCCCCGGTTGGCCCGAACCGGGTCGACCCGCCCCGGGTCCGGGTCCGGGTTGGCCCGGCCCGACAAGGATCAGCTCGACTGGGCGCGGCCCGACGCGGCGCGGCGCGGCCCGGCCCTGCAGACCGGCCAGGCGGCCGGTCCGGCTGGGCACAGCCCGCCCAGCGCGCTGTCTGGCTCGGCCGAAGGCCGAGCCATTTTGGAAAGGGGGGGGGGGTGCCTTCCCCCTTGTTTAATCGCGACCCCCCAATTAAGGGGGGCGTTTTGTTCAGCCGGCCGAGGGAATTAATTCCCCCGGCTCCCCTTTGTCCGGCCGGCCCGCACCAGCCGCCCGGTTCTGCCGACAAGGACCGGCGACGGCCGGTCCTTCCTCCATTGCCGACACCGGCAGCCCGGAACCAGCCGCCGGTCACCCTGCTCCGCCGTGGCCCAGAACTAGCCACGACATGATTCGTCCGGCGCAGTGTTACGGCACTGTGCCCCTCCGCCGCGGCCCCAATCCGGCCGTGATGTCTTCGGTTTTCTTCGACGCGGTGCGACGGTGTTGCGTCCTTGTTCAATCTTCACGGCGCGGCGCGACGGCACCGCAAATTACTTGCTGAGCGATTTCCGCGTGGTGCGATGGCACCACGCCATTTCATCCAAACCACAAAGTATCAGACAAGGATAAAGAGGTGGGTCGGCCGTGTTTGTGCGGTCCGGACCCTCTCGTTAAATGATAACATTTAGTCGAATATCCACAAAGATCGATAACTAGAATCATGAACGGAAATAATTAAAAAAAACCCCTACCTTGGTTTCAAGAGCAGAGCTTGTTCGGAGGTTCGTCGAAGAGAAAACGTCGCGGTAAAACCGTCGCGGAAAGAGGCGACTGGGAAGGAGGAAGTCACGTCGCAGAAATGGCATCACAAAAGAACCGTTGCGGAAAGAGACATCGCGTCACGGGTCGATGTCACGGAGAACGAACGTCGATTCCATTGTCATCAAGGTGCGTCCGAAGAGGAAACGTCGCGGAAGAAGAACTTCGTGGAAAAAGTTCTCCGTGTTCTTCGGCGGAGATGTTCTTTTTTGAAGAACAATGTTCTTCGTCGGAGTCCGAGGTGTTCTTCACGTTCTTCGTTGAAGGAGAAGATGTTCTTCCCAAAACCTCTCAACGACAAAACTCTAACAACAAAATAAAATAAGCTCCTATCTTATTTTATTAACACAAAAAGACTTTTGAAATTCAATGGTTTGAATTTGAAAAACTTACATTAAACACTCAACATTAAAACCATAAGTTTTATAAAATTAAGTTATCAACATTTAAATGGGAGTTGAGGGGGTTTAGAGGATATGAAGGGGTGGGGTTCATGCGGGCCCCACTACCCTTATAACCTCCCAAGGGAGGTTGGGTAGTTACCCAACTTCCATCAAGAACTAAACACTTAGAATAAAAATTGTAGAATAATAATATATTAACTTCCACAATTTTTATCATCCACACCCGTGATAACGCAACTCCGGAACAGGAGTTCCTAAGAAATTACCGGCGCTGCGGTTCCATCGGTGCCCTCAGAATTCGATTCCGGGCACCAGTTCAAAAGTTAGAAATTCCCACTCGTTCGTTCACTGAACTTACCTGAGCTAAACTTCAGATAGAAATTCCGGGCACTCCGGGCCTCGGAATCAAGTGCCGCCTAAAACCGCGTTCTTGTAAAATTCCAAAGAAAATTAAGAAAAAATTTCCCTTGAATTTTACGAGTCTTTACAAGCGTATCCTCAAGAATCTCAACTTCTCTCTCTTTCTACACATCCATATGAAAATGATATACTGTGATTAAGTTCAAATGCAAACCAATATCCTCTTTCAATACTTTCTAAAAAATGGTTCAGAACCATGAGTCCCTATCATAAATGATTATAGAGGGAACCCCATGAATTCTCAAAACTATTAGATATAGAAGTTCCCAAGATGCCCCATCTTTATTGCCTCCTTGATAGGTAGAAAATGAGTTAATTTCATTAGTTGAAGATTGGTCTCCCAAATGATATCTTTCCCGATAGAATTCAATGCTAAAACAATGATAAATTCTATATAAATAGCATCCAATTGAATTTTAGAATGTGAAAGGGTTGCAACAAACTATCAGGTCTTTTGTGTTCCGCCTTAATCCTCTAACAAGAAAGGAACCATGAAAAAAAGTCTATTATCAAATGTATTATCCATGTATTATAATACTGATGTATAAAATCATGATACATATTTTTAGTCCCTGGGTGCATGAACCAAAAATATCAGTTCCCATTGTCTATTAATTCCCGACTCAGAGATAATGGATCAACCGAGAAAATTCAGAAGCATAAAGAACTAATTGAAGACTATGTCCAGTTACCTAATGTCACCAAACCATACACTATTTCATTAAAAATATAGAAATCATTATCTCTTACTTTTTTATTCCAAATCCAATAATCAAATAATGATTCATCCTTTATAGAAGCTATTATTGCCCACATACTAGTTTTTTTCATTCCCAATATCATCTCAGTGAACAAACTCATCAAAGAATTCTCATACACTGATTCCTTCATATAATGAGTTGATAAATTCCATATCAAAGCATCAGTGACTAAATTAAGATTTATAGGTGAATAAGAAATATCAAAATTAGATTGTTGGAGATACTCTTCCAACATCTCTATCAAAATTTTAGTTCCCTTTGAGTAAAAATATACTCTAGTTTCTTGTGATTATAAAATATTATAAAACACTATCCAAATATATAGTGACACAATATTGTGCATGAATTCATAACCACTAGAAACTCAAGATCATTGTAATGGATTTTTTTGATGGGGGAGTAATTTGGGAGATCTGAAGGGCACCACATACTTTACCATCTTTAAGACACATCCCAATCCCATAACTTAAGAATCTTAGAAAAAATCATAACCTAAACATGTTTCTAAATGAATAAAATCTATATATGAATTCAACCTTACCTTTAGTTCCTTAAAAATCAATTACATTTTTCACCCCACTCAAAATTAAAACCAATGTGGGTCAAATATATCATCAGAGATGAAATCCTGGAAAAATCCCAAACAAACCACCTTTAATTTCCAGCCAATACCAAGAAAATATAGATCTTAATATCATTTCTAAGTAACTTCAAATTCATTACCACCCATATATTTTCAGGATCCACTAAGATTCAACTATCATATATAAAATGCCCAATAAACTAAACTTCATAGATCCAGAATCCACACATGGATAATTACCATACAAGTAATATTTAATCAAGATTCCAGCGATAATATCCAAATGATCCTAGTGGATCCCTCTAAATATCGTCCAAAAAACAACTATGAATGAGTCTAATAAATGAGGAAATACTGGGTCCATTAATTCCATAAACTCCACAGGAGCATTAGTGAGAACAAATGACATAAAAAAAATTCAAAATTCACTTACCAATTCCTAAACACTCTCTTAGGTATATCTTATTACAAGAATCTCAACCGGTGGTACCTCGGTGAGAGGTCAATCTTAGAAAACAAATTACCCCCTATGATTTGATTAATGATATCATCAATTCCTTCTAATGGATATTTTTCTTAATGGACACTTAATTTAAATTTTGATAATTTATTTAATTTCTAAGGCTCCCATATGCCTTTGGTAAAAGAGTAGAGGTGTAGCCCAATGTGAATAGGTAGGAAAAATAAATACCTTATCCATAAGGTCTCCAAGTTAGAAATTATGTTCCATTAACATAATATGTTCCATGAAATATGGTGGTATAAAATTGAAATCATACTAGGGAGTTGGTCAATAGTAAACATGAAATTTTTCTATGGTGCAAACCTATAAAAATCATTATGAAATACCTCCGAGTATGCACTCACCACTACTGAAAGTGCAATGCCCACGTGAGAGTCAATGACATCAATGAATGTATAACATGCATGAGATTACTTTTGGATAAGGAAGATTATGCCCTTCTCTCCAAGATCTATAATCCCACTCACCCTGGAAGAGAATAGGGGTTCCATTGGGAGATAGAAACAGAACTCGATGATGATCATAGTTGATCTAGTAATTAGATAAAATCATTCAATCCAATAGAATAATCATGTTTAATATTTCTAGGATGGTGAAAAAAATCCCCGTACATCTTCAAAGTCAGCTACCATCACTCTACCAATGGGACATTTAAAACCGTACTTCATCCTCTTTCCTAAAGCGGTGGAAAAATTCAATAATAATGAAATAAGTTCTAAACACAACCATAAAATGCCAATTAACTCTGATGTTATAAAAGAATGAGTAACATATATATAATTAATCTATAACCACAGAGGAAGAAATGAACACCATACCTCAAATAGAATCCATCCCTACCTTTGATTACTTTGGATTATAAAATTAATTATAAATATATCGGATATCATATGATCTATAATACATCCTATCTATACAGACATTCCCCTTGGACTAAGGATAATATCCTCCACCATTAGAAGAATAATTAAGAACCTTCAAATCCTTTTTAATCTTGTTCCATCATTAATACCATGGTTAAACCTTCCAAAAAAATTCATGAGATATCCAAATATTCCACAAGGATGTCATGTTTTTGGTTCCACCTTAGAATTAGGTTTAATACGACATGTCCCTCTGCAGTGAAAGAAAAAACCTATTATAGACCTAATTAAGACCTTGAAATGGTCTTAAAGAAAACATAGAAAATTTTCATTTCATTTTTACACAAAATAAACAACCTGAAAAAAACTATAGGAACCAAAGCTCCCCCAAAACCAATTTTCCCAACTGTACCTTCCTTATCCATAAACGCATTATCAACTTCCTCCACAAAGGTTGGAAGGAATAAGATAGTTAATATCAATCGAATATCTTACCTCATACCCATATAAAACCTATGATAAGTAAGGTAATCATTATGAAAAACCTTGGGTGATAAGTGAACTAACTCCTAAAAATGGGTGGAATACTCCAAAAGCATACGCTCCCCCTGCTCTTAGTTCATAAATTCCTTGGTCTTCACCACACACAATGTTTATGGATAAAACTAATGTTTAAATATTTTATTGAAAGTCGTCTAGGAAATATTTTCATGTATCTAAGCTTTCACAATAGAGTCGCACAATCTCCTTTCCAATTCCTCAAGAATGAAAGTATAAAAACTGACATTAGATTCCCCTAGTTTTTTCATAAAATATAAGATCCTCTCAATCCACATAATCCATTCAATAGATTCATGTGGTATATTGTCCCCAAAAAAGATCTATTGGATCTTCTTAGTAAATTATTATCCATGAACAACTCTTTATCTTTGGTATCCAATAATAACACCTCATGTTTTTTTGAAATTTTTTTTGAAATAAATTTAATTTAATTTATGGATTTTGTTACAGACAATATCGAGTTTTAATGAATCGTAATAGACTATTAATATTATCATTTAAAAATAACCACTATAACCTATTCATTAAATTTTATAGTGTGATTATGAATAAAGACATTTTCAAAAGTGTGTATAATGGTTTTGTATAAAGAAAACACGTATAAAAATAAGCACATAATTTTTGGTAACGTCTTTACATGCTTTGAAAATACATTTTTTCAAAAAATGAACTTCATTTCTTTTTATAAATAGTTTTTTTCGTAGTGTGTATCTCAAGAGGGGGGGGGTTGAATTGAGCACCTAGTAAACATTTTTATTGAAAGGGATTATTTTCGAATCCCCCAAAAGTTTAAATAGAGCACAATTTATCAATATTTGTAGGATGATATAGATATTAATCATTCTAAAAATTTATCTATAGATTAATTAGGTCTTGGATGAATAATATATAATATTATTAGATACATTTAAAGAAACTCACTTCATCAAAATTTTATATATAAAAAATTGAGATAAACTATCAAATTATGTATTTTGTTTACATTAATTTTTTCAGTTTTATATCCAAAATTAAGTAAAACAGAACAAAAGCACACAAGGAAAATATTGAATAAAATAGGGTCAATATCAAGTTGAGAGTTAGTCCCCTCCTCATGGTGATCACCTTCCAAAAATTAGTTTATATAAAATAAACAAGATAGACCACAAATTGTACGAGGTTTTGCAACAGTATACAAATGATCAAGCTTACAGAAGACCTCTTGAAAAGTTATACAATGTAGTAAAAATGAACAGGATACACAAGGATCTCTACCACTATTATCCACAAGAATAAAAGTGTAAGAAAATATGAGAATATATATAGGTATCTTCCAGTTCAGTACACAAGTTAGTGTGCGTGCGATAAAATAGAATATGGAAAACCACTACTAAAAATGAAATAAATATAAACAAAACAAAGAAATATCTATGTTTAGAGTTTACAAATGCTCATTATATTTCAATACTATTTTTGAAAATTAATTTGATTTTGCAGTGAAGCTTGGGATGGGTTCACTTGAAAACTTCAGAAGAAAAGACTGTATATGACTGTTGTTATTGACTCAAGGAAAGAATTGGATATGATGATATAGCTTGAATTTGTAATCATGTATTTATAGGAGGTGATATATTCTTGTTTTAAATCAGGTTCAACTCTAATGTGTTCATTAAGTTCAATATCTATTCTTTCTATCATTTATCTTCATCCACTATTTCATCTCTCTTGATCATGATTAAGTATACAACTTTTTTCATCAGTAGTATCATGAATATCCAGACCCTCTCTACTTCCTCATACAATATGTTATACACATACATCAATGAATTATTTCAAAAATATAAGAGATAATTATTAAAATAATAAATGTAATTAAATGTTATAATACAACCATTATAATATATTTATTCTAAAATAAGTATAAGGAAATAGTGGCGGTAACATAGTTTGGCAATGTATTAAAGTCTAGATGTATGTTCTTTTGGTGGCATGACACTGGCAGTGTCTTAAAATCAGCTAAAATTTCACTTATCTAGTGGTTTCTCAGCTGGAGGTATCTCATAGTTCGCCAAATTTATGTTCTGGTGGCACGAAAACCTAATGGTGTCTTATAATTTAACAATTTTATACTCTAGAAGTATGTCATCTAATGACATCTCAGATTTAGCAGAATTTCCATACTAATGGTTCCTTAACATTATAATGTATCAAACTTTTTAAAAAATATGACATGGTGGGTACTTGTACTTAAGGAATTTAATTATCGATCAAAATTTTAATAGAAAACTTATAGAAAACAAGAAATTTATTAATTTCACTAGAACCATGATTTTGTGATCATTAAAACTAGGAGGTCAACAATCTCCCACTTTTTGTGATCACAAATCCCAACATCAATGAATATTATTTATGTAAATACATGTCATCAAAGGTAGTATAAATCATGAAATAACACTCATAGTATCTGTATATAGTATCAAAGAAAAAAAATAAAATAGTTATTATCAAAGCTATGTATCCTGTTCAATGATATAAGAATTGAAAATTGATATCCTCAAAGTTATCAGAGAAACATCACTGTAATAAATCATAAATTTCATAAATCATAAATATCTCCTAAATAAAACAAAAAAAAACATTCCATAATGATTCTTCACCTTTTGGGGTTATCAAAAGGTAAATATTAGAAAAGTAAAGATATGAAATTCAGTAAGAATAATAGAATAAGAGTTTAGAAAGCTATTGAAAATGATTATAAAAAAATATTACAAACCAAGTCCCATAAAGGACATATAGTCTAAGCCAATAATAAAAAAGGTTCAATATACGAAAGAGGGTTCCCTTGGTTCTTTTCAATTATCCTTGGATTTCTCTCAGTATAAGGTATAAGGGTTAACCATTTTTGATGGAGCTCATTATAGTATATATGGAACACCAGATGATAGTCCAACTATAGATGAAGGACGATCTTCTATAAAAAACTAACCGAAGCTATCTCAAATCTTGAGTAAGAGACATATAAAAATGATTGAATTTGGAAAATATAGGTGCTATAGGATATCAAGAATCTCATGGCCTGAGAGATATCCAGGATTTAATAAGAACAACTTCTTGAGAAACAACTACTTGGCTATGAACTTGTAGAAAAAGGCTTCACAAGATTTATAAAACCCCTGATGATTTGGTCACCTCTACCTATAGTGAAAAATAAATCACCCTCCTCCTCCAAAAATTTAGTCAACACATGCGTCATATCCATTATCCATCATACTTTATCTTTTATGGATTGAGTCACCAGTGGAATCCTCATATTTTTAGAAAAATATTTCCAATTTTCATCCATTTCATGCATGGTATAAATCCTTGATAGATACTATCTAATGAACTTGGTTGTAGTTTCCTCGCCAACTTTCATGTCATGGGTATATTTGGTAATTTACATGAGAACATTGTTTGAGTTATATCTAATTTTGATCAAGGTCTCTTGGGGTTGATCAATGACACTACCAAAAGAATATGTTGAGGTAGCTCTCAGCTATTCTCTGAAAGAAGATCTAATCACTTCATCATCAAACACATATGGAGTAGGAGAACTTGAGCTATAGGATAAAGAGGTAGCATTTTCATTTCTTTCATGTAGACCATCCCTGGTTTCTCCAAAAGTATATTTAAATCCCTCCATAAAAACCTTGAAATATTCTAGTTCACCACTGATCTTCTTATTTTCAATCACTATCTCGTAAATATGATGCATTATTTTTTTTATGTGGAAAACCACCAACTCAAATAGGTAACATGCATCATTTTAACATAATTTGGTTCGGATAAGAGATTTATTATTCAAACACATAGTAAAATAAAAAAGAATCTCTTCACAAAAACATTCATGTCACTCTTTGGGACAACATCAACTGACATAGAAGAAGGATCTAGAGCGATAGGTTCTAGTGAACAAGGTGTCACTAAGTAGAATTTTTCTTTCGATACTCCATAACCTATTTGATCCAACATTGATCCCTTAGGATCTTTCTAATTTTTAACCTTAGGTCTACCATCCTTTGGTAAACTTCTTACGTCACTGAATTTACCACATTCTACCATAATAGGATCAACCAATCTATCGGAAAGAGAACCATGGAAATCACCAATAGAATACTGTAAAAAACTGTAGAAATAATAGAAAGTGGTACCAAAATATATGTAGGTACAATGATAAAAGATTTAATCTCAGATATCTTAACACCCTGAGCATCAACATACTATCCTCCGACTAGCACTTCTACCATATAGTAATCAAGAGTATAAATAATGGAGTTCAGTACATTATCTTTCTAGACAACAATAGAATAAACTCTTATACAAATATTAAGTTGAAGCCAATCAGTAGCCAAAAAATCAATCTAAAGATCAGTTCCTTCCTCAAAAGAAGGCATCTCCATTTTATCTTGCTTAGTCACATGCTATTCCACAGATGCAATCATAGTTATCTGTTCCATCATGGTGGAATTAGAAACTGTCTGAACATTACCATTTAAACACTTTATAGTTCCATCACCATCCTTATCATTTTGAAGATATTTTAAGGATTGAGATTACTCCTCCTTGACAAGTTCATCTTTTTTCATTATGATTTGGTTCCACCTTTTTAGACAAATCTAGATTCTCAGTAGATTTACTAGGTGAGGGAAGAATCTATAGAGGAATTTCAAAATCATTCTTTCTAATTCTTCCAGGTAAACCTCTTGGTTCAGAATCATGATTATCATTAGCATCACTTCCATTTCTATTCTTATCATCACCATTTTCATTTTCATCTTCTTGTTCCCCATCCTCATAATCTATCTATTCTTTATAATCAGATTTAGAAGATGATTTAAATTGATCCACTCTTGAGACTTCAGTCTCTTCTTCATCACTTTTAACCAGTTTCTATCTTTTTTAAGTCTCTTAGGTGGACTAGGAACTCTATATGTAATCAGATAAGATTGAGGTGATATGTTTGGATCCCTACCTTTCTCAATATATATTCACTTTTAAAATTATTCTCTTACACTATCTTTTTCTTATTCATTAAAGTATTTTTCAAATTCATTTGTCTCCAATCCTGGACCAACAACATCACTTGTTTTACTATGATAATAAAATGGATTAAACTCAGTATATAACTTATCAATGTCACCAAAACACTATATTTTCTAGGGGTTCTCGTTAATTTTCACCCATGAATAAATATCTCTAAAAATATAGAAACCACCATTGTCTATAATATAATATTAATCCTTAGATACCAGGCCCTTGTACTTTAACATGGAAGAAATTGACTTGGGGAGATCAAAGAATTTGATCTGGAAGATTTCTTGAACATCTCACATGTGTTATCCATGAGATATATACATAAATTTATCTTATGACCATATTTCATTAGATATAGATGGTAAAAATCTAGGTACCTTTTATTTACAAAATCACCCTTTATTGGGCTTAACATGTGCTTGAAAAAAATAATGTGCAACCATCATTCCCCATAAAGTCTAGAGGAAACATGTCTACTAGTTATGCCATCTCCAATCAGTTCTGAAAAAGCCTCTTCATACACAGACAACTCACTATCATCAATAATGGTTCCTTGGGATTCCTCTTATATTCCTTTATGGGGTATATCCAAACATTTTACCATTTTATTTGATTAAATACCTATTAAGTGTCCTTTGATATTCATTTTTACCCAATAAACACCATCTTGATCAAAGGGAAATTATACATGATTATTGAATTCATAAAATATCTTAGGGTAGAAGGGTATCTTGTTTGACGAGAACCACTCTTATCGTACTTGGTTCTAGAGTAATTTGATTACTAGAACATGGTGAGTAATAACCACTTTGATTCAAATTCCATTTCATATATTACTACTATGTTGGAATGCTCAAGATGAAATGGTGAAACTGGAACATGAACAATGGGTTATTTCTTGTGCATCATTGTTGGCCCAAACCCACCTTGAGAGAACATAGAAGGGCACTTTATCCTTGGCATGCATATCAGATCCGTTTGATCAATCAAAATCTAAGAGAAATTTTGCAGGTTTAAAGGCTGGGAGAAAGGAGATAGATTAGGAATTGAGATTATTTGGCTAGGTTCATGGTGGGTTGAAAATTGATATAGATTCTTTTTTGTATCATTTGAGATTTTGGTATATGAAAAATTGAAATATTTATCAAAAATAGAAATTTTAATACTAGAAAACATATTTATCTTTTTATGAAAATAAACTATAAAAATATAAAGTTGGATATTTATAAAACCTAAAAAAATCAAAAATCCATGAGACAACCCCCAGTATGAAAATCACAATGGTGTGAAGATCTCAATCGTGAGACAACCCACTGTGAGACAACTACAATGGTGAGATAAAAATGAAAGTGTGTCCATAAAAGATGTGTCACCCACCCATGTGTCACCTAAAATTGTTCGACCTAATGGTTTCTCAGCCAATATTGTGTCACCCAACGATGTGTCAGCCGACAGTGTGTGAACTAATAAGGTGTCACCCAATAGAGTATCACCCAATGGTGTATAACCCAACTGTGTGTCACCAAATAGTGTGTCACACAACAACATGTCACCCCACGACGTGTCACACAGAAAAACTGAACTCAACAAAAATAAATCATTCCAAATTCATGTTTAAAATAGTTAACTCTTTTAGAAATCAATGGATTAGTAAATATATCATCTAACTAATGTTATTTTACAATAAACTCAAGAGTGATATCACCAAATTGAAAATCATACCGTAAAAAGTGATGTCTTATATCAACGTGTTTTGTCATAGAATGTGAAACATGATTCATGTAAATTTTATTAGTACTTTTGCAGCCACATTTTATGCGGACATGTAAAAATTGATATCCATATTCTAGAAAAGTAGGTTTCATCCACAAACTTCGTTCACAATAACTTCTAGTAGAAATGTATTCAGCTTCAACAGTAAATAATGAAGCAATATTTTTCTTTTTTACTACATCATGAAACTAGAGACTTTCCCAAAATGTGACACATTCCAGAGGTTCTTTTCCTAAATAAAACTCACCCACCAACATAATCTTTAGAATATCTCACCAAATGAAATTATTTTCATCCAGTGTAAAACAATTCTAAATTATTTGTATACTTGAGGTGTTTGAAAATTGTTTTAACAACAACCAGGTGTGACTCTTTACGGTATTCATGAAAAAAAGCCCAAATAAAAACACTAAATATTTTATCATGTTGGCTAGTAATAAAGAAGATAATAATACTGATCATACCTTTGTAAATGGTTTGATCCACAGGGTTCCCAACTTTACCAACATCTAATTTACAAGTGGTACTCATATGAGTATTACTAGTATTAGTACTATCCAAGTTAAAATGTTTTAAAATATATATTTTATATATATGATGAATTAAAATAGTTCCTTTCTTATTTTGAAATATTTGAAATCCATGAAAGAATTTGAGTTCACCCATTAAACTAATTTCAAATTCATTTTGAACCATTTTGGAAAAATTATAACATAAAGAATTTCTGGATGATCTAAAAACAACATCATCAACATATATTTTTACTACAAATATATATTTTTATTTTTTTTAAAAAGGGTAGGATAAGTTATACCGTTTGAATTTTTTTTTGAAATAACAAAATTGATGAGCCTATCAAAACAAGCTCTAGGATCATGTTTTGAACCATATATTGATTTTTTTAATTTAAAAACATGATTTGGAAGGTAAGGATTTTAAAAACTAGGGGTATTTCTAAAAACAGACTCAATTATAAATCCATTTAAGAATACACTCTTGACATACATTTGATAAAGCTTTAAACATTGATAAGTTTTATATGAAAACAAGATTCTTATGGGTAAAGTCTAGCTATAGGTGAAAATGTTTTCTCATAGTGTATTCCTTTATCATGACCATAACCTTGTGAAAAAATTCTATCATTATTTCTAACTAAAGCACTTGACTCATCAACTGTATTCCTAAACACCAATTTAGTACCAACATTCAAGCTGTCCTTGATTTTATCCACATAGTTCCCATACATTATTTCTTTAAAAATTATTTCATTATTCTTTCATTTCTATTACCTAGAATTAATTATTAATCAATTAATTGATGTTCTTAGGATCAAGATAAGAAAAGAATTATTGATGATCAACATGATTTCTTAGAGAATCTCTAGTTTGTGTATATCTATCAATATCTCCCAAAACAACATCTAATGGGAGATATTTAAGGGTTATTATAAATCTAGATCAATAAGGTCTAGTAACTTCAGGTTCAAAAGGTTTTGGTTTTGGAATTTCTAGAAATTTTGAAGAATTGGAGGATTCTTCTGGATGTCTAACAATAGAATCTAATGGTTTAGAATTTATGTTCAGTGAATATAGATCATCCTTAAGCTTTTATAGTGAGGTATTAGGATCATGTTATTATGTATCATAAAATTTGACATGAAATTATTATTATATAGTCTTGGCCTTCTTATTAAAAACTCTACATGCTTTATTAGAGATTCAATGACCAAGGAAAATTACCTTATCAATTTTGGAAGATCATTTTTCCAAATTATAATTTGTGTTAATAATTTTTACTTAGAAATAAAAAACTATAATGTAATTAAACTTAGGATACTTATTTTTCCACAATTAAAAAGAAGTATTCTAAAGGATAAGTTTGATCAAAACTCTATTTGTGATATAGCAAGCGGTATTAATTGACTCTCCCAAAATATAGATAGGCAGATCATTCTCATTCAACATTGTATGGGCTATCTCTTATAAAGTAATATTTCTCCATTATAAAAATCCAATCTACTGAGAGGTCCCAAGAGAAGAGAAGTTTTGAATGTAGCTATCTTATGAAAAAAGAGTAAAAATATCGATTTTCAAAATCTTATCCATGGTCAATTTTTATGGTCATAATTCTATGTCTATTAAGATTTTTTACGACATAATATATTTTGTAAAGTAAGAGAAAGATTCACTTTTGTGAGATATAATATATACCCTAGTATACCTAGAGAAATCATCTACAAGAACATAAACCCAATGATTTCTTTTAAGACTTATAACTCTAGAAGGTCTTAAAAATCATTGTGAACCAATTCAAGAGCTTAGGAAGTTAACAATTCCTTCTTTAATTTTAATGAAACATTATGGTATTTCCATTTTTGATAGGGGTGATCGAAATTTTTAGTTGGGAACTCATGTTTAGGTTGATACCTAATTAACCCTATCCTATTAAGATTCCAAATTCAGTGAATGTTTTAATGACATAATATCCTATGTCAAATCCAAAATAATTTTTGAAAAGAACATAAACATGAATAGTTTTGAGAAAAAAAATTTAAATCAATAATATAGACAATATCATTTCTCAAAGCAGTAAAAACTAAAAAATTTGTAGAATCATAAACATTTCATGCATCAATTTTAAACATAACATAAAACCCATAATCACAGAACTTAGAAATAATAAGTACGTTATATTTTAAACCATCAATGTACAAAACTTTAGAAATTAAAACTAAATTATTGTCACCGATTTGTCTAGGATGAATATTTTCCTTTATCATTATCACCAATGGTGATATGGCGACCATCAAACTTTATATATCTCTTGAGAATGAATAATATATTATAACATGTCTTGAAAACCACTATCCAAAAACCATATAAATCTATTAGATATCTTCAATAAATTTTCTATAACGTAAGATTTAAACAAGAAATGATTTTGGTACCCAAATCTGTTTTGGTCTAGAAATTTCTGTAATCAAAGATTTGGGAACCCATATTTTCCTAATGGGATTCCTGTTAACAAATTTTTGAATTTTTGAAATAAATTCATTATTAGGTCTTTAAGAAAAATAGTTTTTAGGAGAAATCTCTAGTTTGGATTTAGGAACAAAAGTACTCTATTATTTTCCTTTATCTAGGTTGATATCCAATTAAACTAACATAGTTTGGTGAAACTTTCTTACACAACATTTCAGTGAGAATATATCATATATTTCAAAACTTTTCACAATATTTCTTTATTATCTAATTAGATAGTGATAGTTTAGGGTTATCTTTAAGCAATTGGGAATTTTTATCTTATTATATACACAATTTAGATTTCCTATTTGTAGTTAGAGCATGATGTATTTTTAAAACATTGTATTTTACCTTTAGATTAATAAATATGTCTTCTAAAATGTTAAAATAATCAAATAATTCTTCATTTGACATATTATAATCACTATTTTTTTCATTTTTAGAATCATCAGAGTTATTAATAGGTAGAATATTAGAAACAGTGGGCAGAGTAGGTAGCTCACTGAATTTAGTCATGAAACACATGTTTTCTCTATGAGGTTTCTCCTTATGTGATGAATCTGAATCACTAGAGCTATCCTCTGAAGCACTCAATGTGTCCTTCATAGACTTTTTGTATCTTCTATTATTATCCTCATATATCTTTTTTTACTTCAAATTTGGATATTTTTATTTTATATGACCTTGCCTCTAAAATTAATAGAACACAACTTCTATTGAATCTTTATACTTATTCCAACCTTTCTTATAACTTCCTTCAGACTCATTTTTACCTGTATACAATGGTTTTTAGAAAAAAAGAATTTTTCAATAATACTTATTAAACCTCCTAGATAGGCGATCCATATTCTCATCACTATCTGATAGAAATTAACTATCACTTGAATCTACACCTTGTACTTTATCCTTTTCATTTTTTATCTCTTTGTGTCTATAATAAGTAGTCTTGAGGGCTAATAACTTTCTTTTAGGATCTTCATCATCTTCCTGGTTCAATTTTTTCTCTTCATCATACATTATATGATTTCCAACCAACTTATTGGTGAAATTATTTCTAATATCACAAGATTATATGATGATAACATATGTGCCTTTACATATTTCAGGTAGACATATCAACAATCTCATATAATGGTCCTTATCGAAAACTAGTTTTATAAGTGATATCATTGTGTTAGAATTTTAATTAAACCTGAGGTACATGTCAAAAAGAGGTTAATCATGATTACTTTAAAAGTAATCATATTTAATAGTATAAATATTAAACATCATCTCCCTAACATTAGTAGTTCCCTCATTGGAAATATATAAACTGTCCCAAATATCATATGTTTCTTTACTTTTAAAAATTCTGTTAAAATATTATTCCCGTAGTGAATAGTAATGTAAAATCATTTATTTTTAATTATTATTTTAATATACCAGTTCTTGAATAAACCCAAGTACTTCTAGTAGTATCTTGACTAATATAATCATCTTCTATAATAGAAAAAATATCAAAACCTATACTTTATATATGCCTTCTCACTTTAATTTTTCACAGAGAATAATTGTTTCCATTAGAAAAGGGAGGTCTATTAGTAGGATATACTTCTTGGTAATTATCCATTTTAAAGAACTTAGTTTATAAATGATAGAAATTTTAGATATTTAAAGATTAACTAAAATCATAGTTTAAAAGATTTTAAAAAATTAATAACAAAGAAAAGATCACATATGATAACAAATGTTGGTAATAGTGAGTATCTCAAGAGGGGAGTGGGGGTGAATTTTGTAGCCAATAAGAAGTTCTTTTTAAAATGTATTATTTTAAAATCCAAAAAAATATTAAATAGATACCAGTTTATTAAAACATTTAGTATGATATAGATAGTAATAATTATAAATATTTCACTACAGATTGATTAGGTATCGAATGAAAAATATATAATACTATTAATTAATTGAAATAAATGTACTTGATCAAATACCATATGAACACAATGTGAGATAAAATATCAAAGTATATATTTTTTTTACATTAAAACAATTTTTTGTTTTAAAGAGAAAATAAAGTAAAAGAAAAGTAAAGAACACCGTGAAAAGATTAAATAAAATAAGATTTGTCTCAAGTTGAGTCTTAGTCATCTACACTTAGTGATAACGTACCACCAAGAATTTTAAATAAAATAAATTGGATGATCCACAAACTAGATTGGGTTTTACAATAGTATAAATACTATCCATGTCACACACAACCTATTTGACATTTATAAATGAGATTAAAAATGAACAGGACACACAATGACTTCTACCACAATTATCCTAGGTAATACATGTGTGAAAAAAGATGAGATTATATATTGGTATCCTCCAATTTAGTATAAGAGTCAGTATGAATGTGATGCAGCAGAGTATGCACACACATATTTGAAATATAATAAAGATAAAAAAATAGGGAAATCTTGAAGTGTATAGTTTATAAATTATTGGTTTACTGTAGTGGAGATTGAGACTCCTAATTTTATTCTACAGTTGAATCTCGTGTCAGGTTCTCTTAAAAACATCAGAAGAAAAGAGTGTCAAAGACAATTTTTCTTGACTGGGGGAATGAAATGTATGTGCAGTTGTAGTTTGGATTTCCAATGATGTATTTGAAGTAGGTGATATATTATTGTTGTCAATTAGGTTCAGATCTATATCTATTTAGTAAGTTTGAGCTCTAGGCTCGGTATCATTCAGCTTTATCCACTATTGAGACTCTCTTGCACATAAGAGAGTCCACTTCTCTTTTTATTAGTCACAATAATGTCTTGATCCTCTCTAGTTCCTCGTACAACACGTATGAAACATACATCAATGCATTTTTTTCAAAAATTTATGATATTATCATTAAATGAATAAGTGGAATTAAATTCAAAAATATAGAGGTTAGAATAAATGTGTTCAAAAATATGTATAAGGTAATAGCAGTGGTGGCTTAGTTTGGAAGTGTCTCATAGTCTGGAGGTATGTTGTTCTGGTGGCATGACATTATCGATGCCTTCAACATTGAAAAAATTTCACTTCACTAGTAGTGTCTCAACTGTAGGTATATTTTACTTAGCCAAATTTATGTTTTGGGGGCATGAAAACCTGACAGTGTCTTATACTCTACCAATTTTCCACTCTTCCAGCTTGTCATCTGACGACATCTCACACATAGGAATATTTGTACAGTGAAAATGTCTTAACCTGAAGGTGTCACAGTCTTTGTAAAATATATGACTTAGAGTTGACTCATGCTTAGATAGTTTCTTCACCTGTCTCAAATTTAATGGACTACTTTTAGAAAACATGAAATTCATTAATATCTCTAGAATCATGATGTTGTGACCATTAAAATAATGAGGCCAACAAATAGATATTAAAATGATTTTTTTGAAAAAATAATTTTAAAATATAAAAATTATTTTTTGAACCAATAAGTAAAAATTATCTAAGATTTATTTTTTTGATTGTTTTTGAAAAGATTAATTTTTTAATTAAAAATAAATATACGAATTTTTATTAAAAACAACCTTTTTATTTAAACAATTTTAATTGTTAAAACATGTGTGAAAATTTTTATAATATTAAATTAATATAATATTATATTTTTTAAACAAATTATAGTCATTGATTTTTTATTTATAATATTGATATAAAAAATTTTGTACTTATAAAAATATTCTATTTGGAAAAAACGTTTTTCATTACATATGAGGG
This sequence comes from Viscum album, assembly GCA_963277665.1. NCBI lineage: Eukaryota > Viridiplantae > Streptophyta > Magnoliopsida > Santalales > Viscaceae > Viscum > Viscum album. The sequence goes on along the minus strand of OY728159.1, from coordinate 1,137,513,483 downwards.
ATAAATTTTAAATTAAATTATTCAACATATACTAATTTAGTTTTTAAAATTTTATTACATATTTGGAATTATAAAAATTAATATTATGTAATAATTTGAACTTAATTATTTGTCCAAATATATAGTAAAACAATAACATTAATTGTCATGTTTAATCTTAAAACAAGTTTACTGAGGGTTAAAATAAAATATAATGGTTAAAATGACCTGAAAACATTTCTAATTCAAATTTTATATCCATATTTTGATCTTAAATAATCTAATTTTTTATGATTATCCATTTTAGATTCTTGTGAAATGTGTAAAACTTGAGTAAAACATTTTCTTTTTAGATATTACAAGTGTGTCCTCTCCCCCACTTAAAAAAGGGAATCACTATTTATCTACTATTGAAACTTTAAAATAATTTTGGTTTATCCAATACCTATAAGAATATCTTCCTTACTTATTTCCCCATTTTTTATTTTCCTTAGTTTTATTAGAGAACCCTCAGAGGAATATTTTTTTGGTGTAAACCTAAGGAGGTTGTCCAAAGAAGTGGTATCATTATTAACTGAGAGTTTTTGTTTTATAAATTATTCCGCCACCTCAAAATATTGATCAATTATTATGATATGGTAAAAATCATTTCTTATATATAATTATATGTGATTATTTTAATGGAATAACCTAAATCCATCCCCTTCCATCAAATGGGAAACGAATCCATCGATCATTTGTATGGTGGACTACCGCCCCATGAACCGATGTAATTAGTCTTCTATAACCAACTCTCATATATTGATATAATTATATATTTGATGTTTATATATGATATTTATTCTCTCGGAGTTATAGTATAATATATAACTTCTCACCTTCTAATCTAATGGAAAATGATAACACCGCTTGTGCATATGTGTGGACTGCCGCTTCCATGAAGCGAAGTATTTCGTATTTTTATTTTAAACTTTATGGTAATATGGTTATATTTAGTGAATATATATGATATATATTAAATAAAAATTTTTCTGAGAAGATTATATGTTATTTTCCTTTATTTTTTCTATCCATTGAAAAAATCGAAGCAATGTTCATGTGTTTGTGTGAACAACCATCTCCATGAACATTGTAATATATTTTTTCCATATTTAACCATTAAATGTGACTATAAATATATATTTAATGAATATAATATATATAAATATTTATTGACATTCAAGAGGTTATTTTACCATGAAAATATTATAATTACCAAATCTACCACACTAAAACAAGCATGAAAAACAAAGCAGTCGTAACCCAAAATGACCATTTTAATAAAGGATTGTTAATAAACGGGTGATAAAAGGTTATAATTAAATCATATATGGTATTATATATATTACAATGGTACTTTATATAGATTCATAATAAATCTATATTTATTATATAGGAGGTTCATACATGTGTGAATAATGCCAAGACATAAGGTAATAGTTTTCTAGTATATATTTTATTTCTGGGAGACATTCAATATTCACTAGTAGTATATTTTTTGAGGTATATATAATGAAAAATTTACACTTTATATCATGATTTTTTATTCTCATGATATTCAGAGATTAATTTAAATTTATTAATTCATGGGACTTGCGATTCAAAAGTGACCAAAGTGGTAGAGGTTTTTTGTTATAATCCAATTATTTATCGAGAATGTTTATGATTAAGTTATAAATAATGAAATATTATGACCTAACTCTCAAAAGATTAATTAATTTACTCCCACCATGTTTATTTATATATAATACATATTTTACTTTCATTTTCCACTCTTTAATAACTAGAGATAGAAACAAAATATATTTATGTAAAAGTTTCTTTAATTGTATCTTCGATAAAAAATACTTTATCTAAAACGTACATGTTTTCTAAAAATGTTACAAATAATTTTTTAATACTCTTATAATACCCTAATCCCAGATTCACTAAATTTTTTCCCAAAACTATTTTTCCAGAAGAGCACAAGTGCACATCCCCATATTCCAGAGGATGTCGACTAGCAGCTAGGGTCTGAAAGTGGTACCATGGGAAGACTATACCTAATTGATTGATAATGAAAAAATTGGAAATAATAATAAATTAGGGTAGCATAATATAATAACAATTTAAAATCCATAATTAAATGGATAACCTGAAAAACTATAACTAAACATGCTTGAATTAATATTATGTGAAATAAATGCATGCAGTCAATAGAGCAGGTTTACATACACAGAACTAGGCTATACTAATAATGGAAGGAAATTTTTTCAAAAAAGACAACTCAAGAAGGAATCCTGAGCACATGCTCATACACCACTTCAATGGACCTATGTACAACCTTAGTATGTAATGAAAACAACATTGACCAATGTCTAGTTCCAAACCTATAATCCGGAGATCTATCCTGATACCAAATGATGTCCTGAATATAGTGTGAGATATAATTTGTAGGACCCCACCAATGGTGACAATAAAAAATATACTATGTGTATATAATCTATAATAGTGTATAAGTATAAATTAAAAATTATGTAAATGATAAATTAAAATAGTCTCTATCAACATGTGCAAGCTGTTTCAAGAGTAGCATATGAATGAAAAGTAACTGTATACAAAAGTAATGAATCATCGACAATATATTACTTATGCATCAAGTATTATAAATACACGATATTGGAAACAAATCCATTGATAAATTCAACCTCTTTGAGTCCAAAAATTTCATCCATGAAAAAATTACTATAGTGTTGACATACCTGGGTCAAGAACCTAGAACAACTAGATGTGGAATCCTCTTTGATTCCATAGATATCATACATAAATAAATTATTATAGACATGGGTGGATCCTATGGAATATATATATGGAGGTCCAACCAAGCCCTATCCAAGGTAATATTCTAAGGAATACAATTAAGAAATATTCAAGGGGGTCATCAGTACCATACCAGAATATTCCACATTAGTTCCATACTGTGTTATCCATTATAGAACATTGTATATAGAAGGGATAAACGGGGCCATGTAAGTGTATATTCCATTTATTAATTTAATTAATCACAATTAATTCCTTAAAAAATTATCTTATAAGTTATAAAGGTGTTTTGTGTTAATTTCCCTGAAAAAATACACGCCATTTCTATATTTATGCTTAGGCTCAGAGATTATCGATCTCCCATTACAGTTCCCATCCATCCTATTTCATTATTACTTTTAATTTATAATTAAGAAGGTTCCACAAGAATTATTCGACATTTAAATATAAAATTAAATTATTATATGACTTATACTCATAAGAGGTAATCTTTTCACACCAAAAGGGGTTACATACTCATTGGAATTTAACTGAACCCACCCCAATGGGTGGTTGGGATTTAGGTTGGTCACCACCTACCATATCAAATTGACTATGAAATTCCATGATTCTTTTAAAGAACTAATTTATAGTGTTACACATTATAGGAGAAACACACAGATGATTCACTTCTGGAACATTACACAATCTATAGACATCATGAATTTTAGAGAAAAAGTATATTCAAGATACCTCAATCATAGGAAGCCTTTCTCATCCATTTTTTTTGCTCTGATTCAATATGGAGTGAGAGAAATCATTATAATTTCCAAACTACTTATAAATAGGGAATATAATATTTCATGGAACATTCTTTTGATATGGAAAGATAAACCAGAAAATAAAGAAATATGAGTTTTGGGGTTATCATTGGATATCCAATGTGAAGAATGATAGTCAAATAGGAGGAAAAATTGGAAAGATTCCTAAAATTATGATGTGGAAGGAGAGGGGATTTTGAGAATCTTGTAGTGCATGATAGAAGAGGGAAATAAAGAGGGTATAAGTGTTAAAGTTTTATAGGGAAGGAGAGAAATTTACCACCTTTTAATGTGATGGATGGTTTAGTTGCATGGTTTGGCTAACCATGCACCAACCACGTGGTGATACTACCCCAAGAGAAACCCCCTTCACATGGCTATAAGCATAGTTTGACAAACATTGCCCAACTCATGCATGATCACAATCCTAGAGCCTCACAATATCACACAGTTATAGTTAATAGTTAGACCAACCATGCACCAATAGTGTGACAAAACATACAATTATACATGATTTCTCATGGTTCCTTGAATCCATCAAATATTTTGAAAAAATTATTTTTATGTATAAATTGGTTTTCATAATTTCTACTAACCATGCACTAATTGTTTTCCCTATGATATTTCTCCCATGAAAGGGTTTTCAATGTTTGTAAGTCCAGAAACCCAACAGAACACTTGAGACACTACTCAAGCCTTAAATATTATCCAAAAATATCACTTTTAAGTGTTCTAACACTTAGAATTTCATTTTGAAGCTAAAATAATGATATTACCCATACACCAAATGAAAATATCAAATTTATTTAGGAATTTTAACCCATCCAAAACATGGGAAATTACAACATCCCCACCTTATAACTTCTTGTCCCCAATAAGTCTTGTAAAAAACATAAAATGACATATATGGGTCTTGACCTTCCTCTCAAATGGTAATGATGTGTTTCTAAATACCCAACGAGCCTTAAAGATTCATTTTATGAATATGGTATGTAATATGGGAAAATTCTAGCCAAATATATCATTTAAAGCTAAAACATTAATATGGTGATTACTTCATCTCATCTATACCTAATACATTATCATGTAATTGTCTCTTTTATAATCTAGCCTATGGTGAATCCTACCCTATGTTATAGATTTTAATGACTAATTACAAGTCACAATACTTCCACCATTTGAATTTCATACCCAACCTTGTCCTTAGAATCCACATGACACTCTTAAAATAGTTTATAATTGGATAAAATGATCAAATTGTGATCAACTAAGTTTAAGTAGGTCACACCAGCTCTTCATTGAAAATCCCTAGCCAACCATTACACTAAATTTTAGTACCCTCACTAAAGCTAACATCTGAATTCTAGAAATATTATCTTGTGGAACCATTTATTATTAAAAACCATTTTCATGAAATAAGAAAATCTCTGACACATTTAGAAACCCTTATAAGAGACCCATCCAACATATTCTTACCAAATACCTCAATTCAGAGACCCTTTTTAGGGTTTTACATCCATATTTTCTGGCCTCCCATATAAATAGACTATTAAGAAATAAACAAACTATCCATCTAACTCTAGATGGAAATAAAACCAAGACTATAGGTGATTAGGGTATTCAAACTAACCTCAATAATCTTGAAACCACCTAGGGAAGAGTAGTAATCCTCCATCACCACCCAGAAATCCATAACCACCACAAATGACTTTATAGAAGCCCACTCCATAACCTAATCCTAGCCCTATGGGAACGATGAATCAAATAGATGAAAATAATCACTAATTCTGACAATCCATACAATTAGCTATACAAGACCTAAAAACTCAATTAGGACAACATTCCAACTATGTGAGTGAAATCCAAGGTAAAGGGTCTAGTAAACTACCTTCTCAACCACTAGGCAACCATATGGGATAGATAAATATTAGTTCCATCAACATTTATAGTGGAACACAACATAAAATAAAAATAATCCCACCTTTATAGTCATCCAATATTGAGGAAGACACCATTCCAATAATTAGTAATTATCCAAATGAAGAAATAAATTTTCTTGAGAGAATCCCCTAATAATGAAAGAGAGTATCATTTGAGGAGCCAAGAAAAAACATTATGATTTCATTTCTCCAAAGGACCACACAAAAAAGGAAATCAAAATAATATGAAATAGATAAATAAATATTGGAAAAGTTTAGAAAATTATAGTTTAACATCCCCTTGATTGATTCCATGAAGAAAATTTCATGATACATGAACTTTATAAAGGAGATATATACACCCCAGTTTTGAATTTGAGGAAATGAAAAGGTGATATTAGTGAGGAAAGTCTTATCATTTATAGAGCCATAATTTACCAAAAATGAAATAATCCCAGAACATTCATGATTATTTTCTCTATATATGAGTATTTATTTTCCGGTTTCATGCTTAATTTGAGTTCCTCTAAAAAGTTTATTCCTCACACAATTTTATCTTTAATACAGGTTAGGGAACTGATTCCCATAAAAATACTCCTTTAATTGAAAAACTAGATTACAATACACACTACTGGCGTGTTATAGGAAGTTATCGTGAGGTTTAAAAATATAAATTTTCCAGAAGATATTTATGTGTATAAAAAGGAGTATGAGAAGATTAATGGATATCACCAAATTATATTTGGGATACATTTCCTAAAAAAATTTAAAACCATATTTAATATATAAAAATATTCCCTATATATAGAGTTTTGTTGTGACATTTTCCACTTTAACATCCTTAATTCTATGAGTATCCCCATAGAATAGTATTACTTACATTCAGTTAATTCTGTTGATGCACCCTCTTTGCCCATAAAAAAATCTTATATTTACAATGATAGTATTTATGTGTTTTCTTCATTGAGAGATATTTTAGGTAATTATTCTTATGTCAAATGTTTAAATAGACTAGAAAATGTCATGCATGTTCTATGGTTGATGATTTTATGAGAATTTAGGATACAATAAACATTTATGATACTAATTAGTCTATAAAAGATTATCCCTGATATGAGGATGTTACCATTTAGTAGTTATAGGATATCATTAACCTCTCACATTCATGTTCAATACAATAAATACAAAATCTCCTTTAATTGGATCTTAAGCCAATACTTAAGTTTTTAATGTATTTATATGTTGAGAATGGAAAAAGGTTTCTTGTCATCATTGGTATCTCAATCCATCCAAATAATGAATTATATTTTCTTGAAATTTTTAGGGGGTATAAAAAAACATTTCGATGGAATATTTCTGACATTACTGGTATTATCCCATCAATTAGAATTCATTACATATTATTAAATAGTGAGGCTAAAATTGGGAGGCATGCACAATGCTGATTGAAATCGAACCTCCTTGATATTGTTAAAAATGTTGTAACCAAATTATTGGTTACTAAAATCACTTTCCCCATCTTTGATAGCCAATGGGGTAGTCTAGTGTTGGTAGTTCTTAACACAAATCATCTGGAAGTAATAAAAAAAATTAAAATAATGAATTTCTTCCTACCCTTGTGCAGAATCATTAGAGTGTCTGTAAATAATATTTTCCAGTAAAACAAAACACTACTAAGAGACATTTCACACTACCATTCATTAAAGAGACAACATATAGTATATTAGGGAAGTCCCACTATAGTTTTTATGATGGGTATTCTGGATACTTTCAGATTCATATTTCACATGAGGAATAAGAAAAAAGACTTTATTGACCCCTATGGAAAATTTAAATACAAGTGGACCTGATATTCATCTTGGTAACCCTCCACTTCCTCTATCAGCGTTAGAGTTCTCTGACGTGACAAGTCATTTTGTCTTGACTCTAGTGGCTCTATTCAGCTCTCAATGAACATCGGTCGATGAATTTTATTGGTTTGAGTTTAGAAAATGGGATCTGAATGATCGCATGATCATTGGCCTTCTGAATATTCGCCACTTCATGATTCGATTCCCCTCGGAGGAGGACTTAATATGTGCGTGGTCCAGTTCCCCCATGTGTTGCAATGGCTGCAGGTTTTCCCTCCTTCGGTGGACGTTTGATTTCTGTATGAACTGAGATCCAACCTCCATTCCTATTTGGGTTAATCTTCCTCATATACCCTTACATTTCCAAAATACAGTGATTATACGTATGATTAGGAACCTAGTAGGTAGTTTCCTATGTTCTGATGCACGTACATCCTCTGTGGGTCACCCCATCAATCCCCAGTTGTGTGTTGAGTTGGATATATCAAAACCACCAGTGGAATGGGTCTGGATTTCGATGGGTGAGGAATTTAGATAGAAGCAGGGTGTGGTCTATGAATCATTGGATGATTACTGCTCTGCCTGAAGCATCTTGGGCCATTTACATTTCAGGTGTTGGAGTGGAGACATGTGTAGGTGGTCATCAGCTCCGGGGAAGAGGATTGGTAAAGCTACTGATAGGGGGAGGATACCTTACGTGGATGTTGGACTTGGAAACACACCTGATCTGGGACCCCGGGGTGAATCAGTTCTGGAAAATCCATTAGGGGTTCAATATAATCCTTTGGTTTCTACAGTGATAAGCAGTCTTAGGAAGGATTTGATTCGAGGGGATGGTGTTTCGGGAGCTGCTGCATAGAGTGCTTATTCTACTGGTAGTTTGGCTTCATGTGGACCTATAGTTGCAGGGAAGGGTCAGCAGGAGCCAGGGGCTCCTCTTGGCTGCAGCCGAAAGGTGATTCTACTTGAGGGAAATGTTGCTTTGGCCAGTGAGGGGAAGAGGTGCAGTAGTGGTGGTATGAGTGAATAGAAGCAGGGACCGGCCAATAAGGATGGTGGACAGTATAAGAAGCAGGGGCCTACTTCGGATATAACTGTGGATAGAAGGCTGTATGTTGCAACTGAGAATTTTTTTTGTGCTAGTCACGTTGTGAAAGATCCATAGGGTTTGGCTGATGGACATACTAATAAGTCTGGTGGTTTGCTAGGCATAGTATCCACCGGAAATTGTTTTCCAAGGCTGGAGCATGAGGGAGCAGAAGACAATTTGCAGATTGATTCTCAGGAAAATGATGCAGTGTTTGGTGTTTTGGTAAATGGGATATGTGGAGGTGAAGAGACGGATGCACACCTGGAGTCGGAGTTTGTGATTGAGGATCACCAAGGATTGGAATATGAGAACATGAAATAGGCTTCTCAATTAGATGAGGGTGGCAGTGTGAAGCCGAGGACTCTGGATGGTCATGAAGCAATGGAGCAGCCTAAGTGTCTGGCCTTGATTGATCCCAATTGTCAAACTCGGGAAGGTCAAGGAAGGGAAAATGGACTCCATGATGGTCATATTTTTGGAAAATGGAGGGATTACGCGGATAGTGGCAAGGAGAATAACGGAGGTGTGTCCATGACTTTGTATAGTGAGATTGTTCAGGATGGGGGGTTGAAGATGATCGGAAATCAGGAATATACAAATTCTCAAGCACGACGAAGGCTAAAAAAGGACTACTCCAAATTACCAAAGACGATGTCCACCAGGTCATCAATTGGGAACACAGAGCTACTATCCTTGGAATGATTGAACCTGTGAAGGAAGTATGCGAAGGAAGTATGTGAAGGTTCTCAAACATTATGAGTGTTCGGAATGGGAATCAGCTACTGTAGAGGAGGATTTTTATCAGGGAGGTGACAATGGGTATGGTTTCTTTGATATGTAATTTTCTTTTCTAGCTTGTGGTTCTTACTCACTGTCGTTTTCATTTTATTTAATAAATGGCCAGGGGGTTATCCTATGATGGAGTTTCTAGGTATGAGAAGTGAAATTGCATGGTGAGATAAGTTATAGTACATGGTAATGTCAATTATGGTGATGGTATCCAAGTAGATAAATCAAAATTGGACATCATTTCTTCCATACCACTTTCCAAAAATTTGTTGGATATGCAATCCTTCTTATGTCATACCAGATTTTATCATTGTTTTAGTTATGAATTTAGTAATATTTGAGTCCCCATCTCCCAATTAATCTTAAAATAAAAAAAATTGTTTATATTAAAGTTGTGAAGATTATTATAAAAAATTAAAATAGCGTCTCACTGCACCCCCAATAATCCAACCACATTGGTGATATTTACAGTTTAATATCACGTGTGATGTCTCTAATTATACAGTTGGGGTAGCCTTATCATAATAAGTCAATTGATTTCCCTACGTCATTGCATATGCCTCACATACCCTAGAATATTACCACGAAAACTACATGACCACTAAAACAGAACTCTTTTCTGTTATGTTTCCCAAGAAAAATTATCATCATATATTATTGGTTCAAAATTATTTTTTTATATTGATGATACCCCTTAGATTATTCTTTTGAAACCTAAATCTAAGCCCCACCTCATACTATAGATTATCCTCATATGGTGTTTGAAATTGATAATTTTTACAATATAGGAGTGAAAAATGTAGTAGATGGGGGCCTTAATGGGATATCCCTACCATTGGACCACCTTGTTGAATCATGCATCCCTAATGGATAATTATTCCCAGATGAGAACAATTATGAGGTTCAGAACTTGTCCCTTAGCTTGGAGATGATGAGAAATTTTTGGAATCACATAGGGTCCCCATATATTTTAGAGATTCATAATCATATATAAAAAATCATGATTCACGATGCTACATTGGGAATGACCCTAATTGTAGAGAATTTATTTGGACCAGGTTATTCTTCAGTGTTACCTTGACCATGAGATCACCTTTGATTTGAGATTATACCACATGATGGATTTTGGGGGCTAATTTTCCACTCAATTTACATCTTGTAAGGTCCTTGACTATGGATTTTATTATCCAACACTGTATTGGGATACTGATCAGTTTTTTAAGTCATGAACTGGATTCCAATTAATTGGGAATATATACGAGAGGTATACAATTCCTCTAACACCCCATGTTATTTTGTGAGATCTCTCATGTATGTGTAATTGAATCCATGTGGCCTCTTTAAAAGTCATGTAGATTTGTATAATAATTATTGGTTGTTGACTATATCTCTAAATGGGTGGAAGAAAATTATACTCTAACCGATGACTCTCAAGTGGTTGTTGATTTTGTGAGATCTCATATTTTTAGCATTTTTGGTTTAATGAGATTCTTCATTAATTATTAGCCTTCAAATATTTTTTTGGAAGTGACCGAATAACTTTTATGAAACCATTTTGGAGTCCCCTATAGAAAAATTACACCTTTAAGAAACACCCTACTAGTGACACAAATTTGGTTTAATCCCACCTTACCACATTTTTTATTATTATAAAGAGGACACTTTATACTCTATGTGTGTATGTGTGGGGGGGAGATACATTCTTGATTTAGTTAGGATTTTTGTCATCATTATTTATTTTTCTCATTTTCACTTACTACATTATATTTTTATATTTCCTCACTGTTCTGAGTTCATTAGGATTTTCATCATCATTATTATTTTTCTCATTTTAGATTATTGGATAGTATTTTCCCTACCCCCTTTTCAATTCTTTTTTCTAGAATACTCATTTTTCATTCCCACATAATAATTTATATTATTGAAAATGTATGACTAATGTACCCATTTCAAGCTATTTTATCATTTAAAGAATATTTCATTCACTGATGTATTGTGAGTTTTAGCATTAATTTATCATTTAGGTGTTATTTTTTTATTAAATTGATTATTTATTGATATAAATGGTTTTTTCTCTATAAAACCTTTGAGATGATGGATACCCTCTATGTGTGTTGTTTATAGGCTAATAATGTCACATAATATCTCCACAACACATTATACTCAACTATGAGGTGTGATTATTTCATACTTAATATAATATTACTATAATCTTGGTAATTGTTTATCATCTTTCCAAAATTATTTTCACATACGTTTATTCCTTATCTGATATGTTTCATTATTGTACAAGATTTATATACATTTTTGTACCTATAATTTGACTATTATACTCCCTATAAAAGTAAATAAATAATTAATTAGGGGAGTAATGAAATGTAAAATATATGAAGATTTATTTGTTGGGATATTATGGTTTGACATCAAGGAATGCTTATGTATCTGGATATTGGAATTTGATATCAAAGGATGTAGGGAAGGTTCAGTGGAAAGAACGAGGAATGAATAAATTTTTCAAAATATCCTATATATATTAGATAGAAAGTGGATAGAATAGAATGAAATGGGTTTCACACACACCCAAGGAGAGTTAGTTACATGTTTGAAATTTTAATTCCATTATCATGGTATAATCATACATCTCCTAGATTTTTTTCGCACACAATTTATGAGACATTTATTTCTATGATCACTATGAATAAGTATTTGGAGTGGTTTTTTATTTGATCACATGTCAATAAAAAATTAAATGTTAATTGAATTATAAAAATTTACTAGGTTTCGAATATATCCATGCATCATTTTTTGGAATTTTACTTTTCCCAAGAGTGTAAATGTCAAGGTGTAGGGGTGTGATGGAACTATAGTTCGCTGTTTTATTTAACCCTTACTCCACTATGTTAAACTGGTTTTGTGTTTAATGTTCCAAATATTTTTTAAAATTATGAATTTAATTTAATTTATTTATTTAATGATTACCACTATTAAAAAGTAAAATTTTACTTGTTTGGATGATTATAATTGAGGATGAGGTGATTTGGAGGGCCATATATGATGTCGAAGGAAAATGGGAAAAATTATGTTGAAGCCCAAGGACATATATCCAATATTTTACACATTCTGAGAAATCCATGCATAGAATTGTGCTATAGGTTTATGTTATAATCAAAAAATAATTTGGATACAACAAATAGATACACAACTAATCCCAATTTGTCTATCTAGTGGACCAACTGAACTAATTTTTCCAGGGAAGCAAATCTACTCAAATTCAAAGGATTGTTCTGTATTTTGACAAATATTACCACTCAAGATATCCAATGCCATCAAAGTTTCACATAGAGACAGTCAATATTCCAAATAAAAACTATTCTCCATCTTTCAAGTCTACATAATTTCATTTATTAGTCCAAAACTAAGACACTACTGGTATCTCAAAAGTAGGGAGTCCAAAACTATTGCCCATTTTTCCTATAAAACAAAACCTCGTTTTTAAGCTAGGAAATGAAGCGAAGGGCTTAAATTTAAGAATTATAAAGGAGTAATTTTATCAAATTTTAGGATTTGGATCTTACTATCATCATATAGAGATCTTAAATGATGATGGAGAGCCACCCTAGCCTCTGCTTCTTCCTGATAGTAAGCTAAATAGTGGATGATCATTGGAAGGGAGAAACCCATCATGCCAAGGGTGTTCTGAAACTTGTTTTATATAATTTTTATTTCTTCCAAGATAATATTTTTTTATTTACATTTATATTACAATGATTCTGAATTTAAAGCTTTATTCAATGCGGGTTAATGTAATACTATTTACTTTTAACTCACCAGTGTTAGATTTGGAGCGTGTGACTTGTAACACCCAAATGATGTAATGAATTATTTTCTCTAAATAATTTTTCTTCAATGGATTTAATGTCACACAATTACGAGTTAAAACAAACCATGAGACACCCTTAATATAAAATGACCATTATAAAGTAGCTATTAGGTTAACAGGAATAAATATTACTAACTTATGAAAACATATAAAAAATATAAATCAATTATATTTTTGTATATTAATATGAATAAATATTATTAAATTTAATTAATGAAATATATAAGTTATATACCTAATAAAACATTTTTTATTTATCTAATGGATATTTCCGTCCTTGTGCATGAATAAACCCCATTTGATATATAAAAACCTATATTTGTCAAAAGTGTAATTTTTTACCGTTTAGTGGAGAACCCCTTTTAAATTAAGATTTTGAGTCATTAATAATTTTTATAAAGAAACTTAAAACATTTATTTTGTATATGAATATACAAATTTACTTTGGGTAAAATTTTAATATTTTTTCTGACAACTTCCAAATTTTTATGAATATTAGAAATACAGTAAATATTAATTGAAAACAACTCTTTTCATTGAAATAATTTATACAATTAAATTGTAATATAGAATGTTTTTAAAGTATAAATATAATATAATTTTTTCCATTGAATTTAATGTATTTAATTATTATTAATTTTACAGTGAATTCAAATGTAAACACATTTCAATATTTTGAAAAGTTTTAACTTTTAAAACTTGTTCCCTCTTTCTAAAAAAGGGAATAATTTTAAATTAATTACAAAAAATTCTATATTATAAATTTATAAAAAATTATTCCTTATTTGGAATTAGTAGGTCAAGATTTTCTAAACATCTTAATTTTATATTTGGTCATTATGGATAGTAACTTCGGTAATTTTTATTAATATGGTAAATGAGTAAATCAGGTAATTAAGGGTAATGATAATATTATAAAAGTACCCTAAAAAATGTATTAATATCATTGTTTGAGTGTGTTTCGACCTAAATAATACTTGGGTTGAAATTATATCTTTTTGAATCCACTTAGATGAGATTAGAACATTTAATTAATTTTATATAAAGAAAAGTTTAATATGTATCATTCATATTTTAATAAATCAACCATTTTAATACAACTTCACATAAAATATAAATTTTATTATAAATAATAATTTGAAATATATAATATTTTTCTTTATCATGGTAATTTATTTTTTATTTTGAGGAAATACATAATTACTTTAATTTCTTATATTTTAATGATGCCGAAATTATTTAAATGACGAAACATTAAAAATATTGTTTTTATTAAAATAATAATACCCATTAAATGGCCCAAAAAACTAACCAAATCTTATTGGTCAAGTATATATCGACTGTAATCATCCAAGGGTCGAGTGGTTGACCATTTTGAGCCTTATATAACATATTATGAAATTTATATTATTTTATTTAAAGGGATCTTAAAGTCCTCACATTTATAATTTAATAATTATGACATTTTAAATATTGGATTTTTTAGAATATAAGTTTGACAAAAAATATTATTTTTAAATATAACAGATTTATCTTTATCATAGATTTTTTTTATTTTTCATTCGAAAAATAATTTTTTTAAATATTTACACAATATTAATGTAGTGATTATTTTATTAATTGAGATAAAAAATAAATGATATACAAAATGTTACAATAATTTTGATTTGGGATAATTAATATTTATAATGAATTTTAAAGAATACATTTCCCTCTTAAGAATATGATAATATAGTTTGTTAGTTTTAGCTTTTCTAAATATTTCTTTTAAAAACCAATGAATTTAATAGTGTCAAAAATGACACTATTGATTAGTTATAAAAATAATGTCTTATTAAAAAATAAAAAATAATTTTTTTTTGTAGTGATATATAATAATTATGATGTGGTATAAAACATTATAATATATTCATTTATTGTCTATTATACATAAAATAAGTAGATACTTCCCCCATTTTATTTTATTTAATTTGGTACCATAGTTAAAAATTAAATAGAATAACTAGGTGTTAATTAAAAAGAGAAGGTTTAAATTGAAATAAATACATGTAAAACATTTATTGGTTTATGAGATTAAAACCCTATATCATCGTATATTCTATATTAGAACTTTTTTTTGGTTTTTGGGTAGGGTTAGATTATATTTTAAATTATTAATTTTGGAGTTTCCAAAAAGTGCCCCTCACCTCAATTATAAAAGGCACATCCTACCGCATCTATTCAGTTCATTTTGAGCTTTAATGCTCAGATATAAACTAAAATATTCCCTTATCAACTTCCCTAGTAACATGATATAGGTTCTAGTATGCTTCAAATACCAACTCTAGTTCTTCAAGAAGATATTTAAAGCTAGCACGTCGAAGAAGAAGTAATATCCTCTAAAGATTCTTTCAAAATTATTTCTTCTTATACTTACTATTCATAAGTTGTTTTATTATAATTTAATATCTTCAGTATCAGTTATATATTGAGAAGTTATTATAATTATGAAACCATGATATTCCTCCCTCTATCGATCCTAAGAAAAATGACATCACCAAGCATGCGTACGTATGACTTTTTGTCTCTATGATGTGGTGTAATATGTTTTTCATGACCATATTACTTGGATGGGTATAATGATAGAAGTGATAACTATATATGATTATTAAAATTTTATATTAATTTTTAAATATTATATACTATACAATTCAATACCATTAAACAAATTTAGGAATGATATCGTCACTTGTGCGTACGTATGACCTACCCTCTCCAAGATGCGATGCGATTCATTCTACATGATCTTCATTAAGGAATGAGTTTATAAATTTAAATAAGAAATAAATATGGTATATATTATATTAATATAATTGTTATTGATATAGGTATAATAAAAAATTATAATCAAAACTTATTTGACCAAACCTGCATAAGAATATAAAGTTGTTAATATCTGAATATTGAGTAACAATGAAATCTTATTTACTAAAAAAGGATAATATGATCATATATGATAACATAAAAACGAAAATGATTCTGAAATAAGTCAAATAAATTATTTAAATCATTATACATGAGGTTCGAATACATACAAATGAAGCCGAACCTATGGTAAGGGATAATTTCTCCATCTCATTATTTTCCGAGATTTTTTATACATAAGTATTTACTAGGGTATATTTATCATCCAAATACATGTTTCCTAAATATATAACATTTTTTATATTCATATCCAATTTTCATACTAAATTTTACCCAATGGCTAATTCTTATTAAATGGTATTAAAAGAATCTTTTGTCGTTTTTAGAATGAGGCACTTTTTGACTTTCTTGGAAAAAGTACAAGAAGAATGTTTTTTATCTTATATGACATGAATGGATTTTTACGCTTTCTTAATTCCTTATTTAAAAGAAAATTCGTCTATAATATTTCATGTTTATGTATTAATAAATTTTTTTCTTTTAAAATTGTGTGGAATTTTGATAAAATAAATCCTTTTTGAGGAAGAAAAGATATTTTACTTAAGAATTAATTTCTAGTGTTTTACCAAAAGTATTTTCCATATAAGATAAAATTATTTAATTGGTTTATGTTTCTATCTCTATTATTACAATTATTTTTTTTGTGTTTATGATGGAATTAGTTTTATGAAATCCATTTATTTTATATGGCTTATGATGGAATGATGTTTAAGAAACCCGTTTTTGTTCTTTGTGTTATCCTATTGTGAAGGATTTATCTTCTTGTGGAAAATGTAAGAATGATTTCATTATGAGATGGGTGGGACCTGTACCTCCCTATAATTCATTGTGTAAGGATTTATACATCATGAGATAGATATTAAATAATTGAAAAGTAAATCCAGTCCACTAATACTAGGCTAGAATGAGGAGTCAACTCGGTTCAGTAATGGACATTGTTCGCTAGGATGCTCTTGGAAATGAGCCTTGAATAATATAAAATGATTTCTTATATTCATTTTTATGCCAAAAAATTTCATGTATTATGTTATGATTTTTTGTATTAGGTTTAAATTTTATGATTTATCCCATGATATGATATCATACTCTTTTATATCCATGATATGTTTTTTAAATATTATGTTTTCATGTCCTATCATTATGATACAATTGATATCTCCCATTTTTACCTTTATTGAGAATTTGAGCTCACCCTTTCATTTTTTTCTTTTTCCCAGGCCATAAAGAAGGTTATTAAGTAAGATATTTAAAAAATTATTCTAGTTATGAAGAAATAAGCTTGAGATAATTTAGATGTCTTATGAACCAGTTGTTTATGTTTCTCAGCTTCTTAAGACACTATACATATGTGGCCTTATCATGGATCTGTTATATTTTGTAATTAATATTATTCACATTTAATGTAATATCAATGTATATAATGTATGGGTCATTATAATTGGTGTCAAAGGAATGGTTTAGTTAACCTTTAGAAACTAGGACGAGAAACATTTTGTATGAAGAAAAAGGATATGTCAAAGAATTGGATATAATCCTTGTGTTTTAGAAATGATCATGAATAAAATTGGATAAAACTAAATGTGTCCAAAATAAATAAAATTTATTCTTGGTAATGTGTTTGTCCCATTATTATTTGTTTTTCTCACACTATGTTTCTTGGTTTTAGTCAATGTTTGGAACCCTAAGGAATCGGGTTAACGATGAATGTGATGGGAAAATGTAATGATTGTCCTCCTGAGAAACCAAATTTTATGAGAGTTGGAATGAAAAATCTTGTAGTTATGATCACAGATCTTTCCCAAGCTATAAATCATACAGGACATCCAAACGAGCAAATGAGGGAACAACATTCTGTTGAGTTATTCATAAGGCACCACCCACCTTCATTTTGTTGGTCTTCTGATGCATTAGTGGATAAATAATAGATTAGTACAAATAATAAGAGATTTTTAGTTCTCCAAAGATCATAACATGATAAAATCACCTTATCATTCTAGAATTTGGAAGGAGAATCAGATTAATGGTGGAACTTTATCAAGAATATGATTCAAAGAGATGAAATTGAATCTATGGAATGGGATGCATTCATGAACTTATTTTTAAATATGTACTTTCTTCATATTCTTTAAACAAAGTTGGAAAATTAGTTACTTGATCTCAATAAAAAGGATGATGAATTCATTGGTACCAATTATTTTTTTACAAAACGTCTAATGTACACTTTTGGAATTATTATCTTACCCGAGAGTAAAATTGATCAATTATTTTGTGTCTTAAAAACATGTGTCTAAGAGAATTATTCATATAGGTACATTAAAAGCTACAAAGAAATCGTTTTATGTGATCTCAAGGTTGAGATTGAGATCGGTGTAACCCATCAATCCTATGGGTTTGATAAGAAGATAAAAATGGAAATGGTCTTAAAGGGACTAGTTAATATTTTAAGTGTGGAAAAGAATTTCATCAAGAAGTTGAATGCGAAAGTGATGGGAAAAATATGTCTAATGATGTTAATATAGAAAAGGATACACATAATGCATCTCTTACCCTTCAATAAAACAAGTGTAAGGAAATTGGGCTTTATGCCAATAAATTCTCTAATCAATGGTTTATTGATGATGAGTGACATATTCAAACTCTTAAGGATAACTACAAAGGCAAGTCACATGCGATTGCTATCGGAAATCTGGAGTACGATAACGAAGTAGTGAAAGGTACACTTACCATCCAGTCTATAGAAGAAAATGTTTAATTTGATTCTAGATCCACCCAATCTTTTCTTTCTGAATTTTTTCTAATTGTATCTCCATATTACCTCAAAAACTAGATGTTGAGTTTTCTATGAATACTCCCAATGGAACAACATTCACATCTAAATTTTATAATTACTCTCTGGTTATGGTTTGTGGAAAAGTGCTTCCTTCAAATATTGTGATCCTTCATATTGTGTAATTTTATGTGATTCTTGGCATGGATTAGATTCCAATATATGGATTCGATATCAATTTCCAAGGAATAGAAGTCACATTTCATATTCCAGTTCAATCTATGATTATCTATTGATGCAATGATGAGTATGACCTTCAAGTGAAATTTTCTTCCATTTTATGGGTCTTGATCCCTATAAATGAAGGTTATCTATCTCAAATGGTTAGGGAGAAACTCACTATTAACAATACACATATTTTATCTGAATTTGATGATGTCATTATAGAATAATTAGTTGGTATTCCAGAAAATTGTGAAGTTGAGTTTTCAATAGAACTCATATCGGGTGCTATTCCTCTTTTAAAGACACCTTATATAATGACCCAATTGAGTTGCAGTAATTGAAGAAGCAAATATAAGAAAATATTGACATGGTACTCATACACCCTAGTGAGTCACCTTAGGGAGAAACTAAACTATTTTTTAAGAATAAAGATGCATCAATGAGACTCCACATTTATTATCATATACTTGAAAAGATCACTATTAAGAAAAAATATCCTCTTCCCCGCATTAATGAATTATTCGACCAACTATGAGGAGTTTAATAGTTTTAAACAATTGATCTATATTCAAGATATTATCAATTATGAGTCAATAACGAGGATATCCCAATCAATACATTCCATATAATGTATGGACACTGTGAATTAATAGTGATGCCTTTTGGTATTAAGGATTACTCTTCAATATTCATGGATCTAATGAACAGATTCTTTAGAGAGTATCTTGATCCAATTGTGGTATTATTTATAGATGACATTATTTTCTATTCAAAGTTCCAGGAAGAACATGAATATCACTTGATAATTTTATTAAAGACCTTGATAAAGGAGAAGGTTTATGAAAAATTTACCAAATGTGAATATTGTCTTTAGAAGGTATCATTTTTGTTCACATAATCTCGAGAGAGGGGATATCTATGGATCCAAAAAATTGAAGTTATAGAAAGTTGGCCGAGAGAAAAAATGGTAACTGAGATCGAATGTTTTCTTAATTTGGATCTTTATTATCAAATTTTTGTGAAATATTGCTCACTATTTTATAATCTATTCATAATGTTGAATTAGAAAGGAGTTAAGTTTACGTGGATGGTAGAATGTGAAGAGAATTTCAATGAGATCAAAAGAAGGTTATCCAGTGCACCTGTGCTCACACTACCTTATAGTAGAGAAATGTTATTGATATACTATGATGCATCCAAAATGGTATTGGGATGTACTCTCATGAAAAATGATATGGTTATAGTTTATGCCTCATGAAAATTGAAAATCCATGAGAAACGTTTACGAAATAATGATTTGGAGTTAGATGTGTAAAGATATGTATCATTACATTTATGGTGAAAGGTGTGATTTTATAATGATCAAAAGTGTTTAAATTATATTTTCACACAAAAAGAGATGAATATGTGTCCAAGAAGAATATTGGAGTTGAATAAATATTAAAACTTCTCTATACGTTACCACCCTTATAAATCAAACAATGTGGAAAATTCTTTGAGTCGAAATGAGCATGCTAGACTATCCATGACGAGGATCATAAAATGTCCAATAATTATGGATTTCTAAAGGATGGATCTGAAAATTTTAAAGGAAGGGGAGAAATAAGGTATTTATCAAATGAATGGTCAACAATCTATACAAGTGAAGATTAAGGAGGTGTAGAAGGAAAACGTAGAGCTACAAAAGAAGGCAGGGAATGTTCCTTAATTCAACATTGATTGTGATGGGATAATAAGGTTCAGGAATCGGGAATGTATTACTCCCATACTTGAATTGAAGATGGAGATATTGGATGAGGCCTATAGTTCTTCATTGTCTATTCACCCTGGAAGCACAAAAATGTACATGGACCTAAAAGAGTATTTCTGGTGGGATTTCATGAAAAGAGATGTTGCCGAATATGTCTCTTTGTGCTTGGTTTCTAAGAATGTTAAGGATGAGATACAAATGTATAAGGGGTTGTTATAACCATTACCCATACCTGAATAGAAATAAGAAAACTTCACTATGAACATTTTCATCAAAATTCCCAAAAATTCTGAAGGACTTAATGAAATATGAGTTATAGTTGATCACCTTTCGAATTCAGCACACTGCATTACTATTAGAGAGTATTTATCTCTTAGCCAGCTTTCTAGGATATATGTAAAGAAAGTGGCAGGATTTAAAGGAGTACCTATTTATATTATGTCAGATTAGGCTATGAGGTTAAACTTTATTTTATACAGAATCCTTCAGTAGGCTCTGGATATTGAGTTAAGTTTCATCACTGCTTACCATCCCCAAATAGATTTATCGTTTGAGAGGTCAATTCAAAATCGAGATGACATATTGAGAGTTTACACTATATATCTCAATGGATTTTTGGATCAACACCCACCTTTGGTGAAATTTTTATATGAAAATTTCATTCACTATAGTATTTAGATGGATCATTATGGTGTCCTATGTAGAATGATGTGAAGAAATCCAACATGATGAGATGTAGTTGGGGAAAGAAAGCTATTAGGACCTGATCTTGTTGAAGAAATGGTAAAAAGGTCAAATCTATTAAACAACACATAAGAGAAGATCAGGGTCTAAAAAATCATTATGTTGATAACCAACGAAAAGACCTAGAATATTAATTGGGTGAAAATGGGTTTCTATGAGTATAAACCTAGAAGAGAGTACTGTGATTTGGAAATAAGGGCAAGCTGAGCCCTAGGTATATCTGTCCTTTTGAAATTATGGTTTGTGTTGGGAAGGAAGCATACCAATTGACACTTCCATAGAATATCTCTCATTTCATGATCTGTTCCATGTATATATCCTTAGAATGTACTTACCTGATCATTCAAATGTACTAAACTCAAAAGTTGTATCGATGGAGCATTATATTTTTATGAAGAACAACTGAGAGATATTCTGGATCGTAGAGAAAAATTCTATGAAATAAGACCACTCACTAGGTTAATTTTTTGTGTAAGAACCACCAATTTTTTGAAGAAAAATTGAAACTTGAGGATGTGATGAGGTAGAGGTATCCTCATCTGTTTGTATCCAAGTGATGAATTTTGAGGGCAAAATTCAGTTTATAGGGGAAGAGTGTAACACTAGGATGTTTTAATGAAATATTTTCTCTAAATAATTTCTATTCAATAGCTTGAATTGCATGAAATAGTGATTTAAAATGAATCTCTATAATACCTTAATATAAAATGACCATTATAACCTAGATGTTAGGTTAGAGGGAATAAATATAACTAACTTATGAAAATGTATAAAAAATATAAATACATTATGCATTTGAATATTTATGTAAATTACTATTAGTAATTGAAATTATTGAAATATATATTTTATATACCTAATAAAACATTTTTTATTTCATCCAATGGATATTTTTGTCACAGAGAATGAATAAACCCTATTTGATATATAAAAACCAATATTTTTCAAAAGGGCAATTTTACACTTTTTAATGGAGAACACCTTTTAAATTATGAATTTGACATATTAATATTTTTTATATGACAAAATAAACATGTTATTTAGTATAGGAATATAAAAATTTACTCTGGATAAAAATTTAATATTTTTCTTATAACTTCCAAATTTTGATGAATAATAAAAATACTCTAAATTTTAATTAGAAATAAGCCTTTTCATAAAAATAATTTATATAGTTAAATTATAATATTGAATTATTTTAAAGTATAAATATAATATATTGTTATCACTTAATATAATTTATGTCATTAGCATTAATTTTCGCTGAATTCTAATGAAAAATTATTTCAATCTTTTGTAATGTTTTAACTTTTAAAACTTGTTCCCTCTTTCTAACAATGATATTAAATTTAAATTAATTACTACAACTTCTATATTTTTAATTTTGAAAAATGGATTCCATATTTCTAATTTGTATTTCAAAATTATGTAAATATATTTATTTTATTTTTAGTCATTATAAATAGTAACTTCATTATTTTTTATTAATATGGTAAAAGGGTAAATCTAGTAATTAAGTGTAATAATACTATTATAAAATTGCTATAAAACATCTATTTATATTATTTCAGGAGTTTTTTTTGAAATAAACCATCCTTAGGTCCAAATGGTATCCATTTTAAGGCACTTGAATGAGATTAAGACATTTAATTTACTTTATTTAAAGTAAATTTAAATAAGTATCAATCAAAATTTCAATAACTGAATCATTTTTTATATAAGGATAATAAAATAGATAAATTCAATTAAAAATACTTATTTTAATTATTAAATGTTTTTATTTATCATGGTAATTTATTTTTATTTTTTAGGAAATAAATAACTACCTTAATTGCTTATGCATTAATGATGAAGAAATTATTTACTTGTAGAGAAATCTATAATATTTATTTTATTAAAATAATAATAACAATTAAGAGGTCCCAAAACAAGAAAAAATATAATTGGTTGAGTATATCTCTACCCTAATCATCGATGTGTCGAGTAATTGACCATTTGGAGCCTTATGGAAGGTATTATGAAACATATATTATTTTATTTATGGTGATGTTAAAGCTGTCAGTTTCATAACTCTACAAGTATAACATTTTAAATATTGGATTTTTTAGAATAAAAATTAGAAAAATAATATAATGTTAAAATATAATAGATTTATATTCATCATAGATTTTTTTTTAATTTTTATTCCATAAAATAGAATGTTAAATAATTTCACAGGATTTATGTAGTGATTATTTTCTTAATTGACATAATGAATAAATGATATAAAATGTTAAAATAAATATAATTTGGGCTAATAAATTTTTATAATGAATCTTATAGATGACCTTTACCTATTATAAATATGATAAAATAGTTGGTTAGAAGTTCACTTATCTTAATATTTTTTTATAGTCAATGAATTGACTATTGTAAAAATTAACACTATTGATTATTAATCAAAATATAATTTTATTAAATATTTTAATATTTAAAAAATATTTTGTAAAAATATATAATAATTATGATATGGTATAAAATATTCTAATTTATTCATTTATGGTCTATTTTACATCCAATATGTAAATATTTCACCCTTTTAATATTAAATTATTTGTTACTATAGTTAAAAGCAAAGTATAGTAACTATGTTTTAATTAAAAAGATAAGATTTAACCTGACATTAATACTTGTAAGAAACTTATTGGATGAGGATATTAAAACCCCATTTCATATAATATTTGAAATGGGAACATCTCGTAGGTTTTTGGGTAGAGTTTGATTTTATTATAAATTATTAATTATAGAGTTTCACAAAGTGCCCCTCTCCTCAATTATAAAAGGGAACCACCTACCTCATATCATCACTTCACTTTGAGCATTAAATCTTAGCCATCACCAACCATTTTCCCTTTTAAACTTCCCCAGTTACATTCTATATGTTAGTTTCTTCTTCAATGTCCAACAATGGTTTTCTAAGAGAAGATATAGGGGAAGCACATCGAAGAAGTGTTAATATCCTCTATCGATCCTTTCAAAATTATTTATTCTTATACATACTATTTATAAGTTGTTTCATTATAAATTAATAAATAAAGTATAAATTATATAATAATATGTTATTATAAATATGAAACAACCATATTTCACCTCTTTCCATCATATGAAAAATGGAATAACCACGCGTGCGTACGTTTGGCTTACTGTCTCCATGCTATGGTGTAATCTATTTTCCCCACCACCATACATGGATGGGTACAATTATGAGAGTAATATATATATATATATATATTATTATAACATTATATTAATTATTAAATATTATAAACCATCCAATTCAATACCATTCAACAAATTTAGGAATGATATTGTCCCTCGTGCGTACGAACAACCAAATTTATCCACGATGGGATGCAATTCATTCTACATAATATTCATTAATTAATAATTATATAACTATAATGGATGGATAAATATGGTATATATTATGTTAATACATTTTTAATGATATAGCTCTAAATAATAGGGATAACCAGAACTTATTCGATAAAACATGCTTAAGAACATAATGTAGTTAATATCTGAATAACGAGTAACAACGATATGTTACTGAAAAATGGATGATAATATGACCTTATATGATAACATAAAAATGAATATGATTATAAAATAAGTCAATTAAATTATTTAAATCGTTATACAAGAGATTCAGATACATACAATGAAAATTAGACCTAAGGTAAGGGATAATTTCGTAATATCATTATGATCCAAGATTTTTTATATATATGTATTTACTGGGGTATATTTATCATCCAAATCCATGTTTACTAAATATATAATATTATATATATTCTTATAAATTTATTTAAAGTTAATTTTTCCAATAGGTGAACTTTTATTAAATGATATGAAAGAAATATTTTGTCATTTTCGGTACGAGGTACTTTTAGACTTTTCCAACAAAAGTACTCAGATAATGTTATTTAAGTTACATGACATGAATGAATTTGTACACTTTCTTAATAAATTATTTATATGAATACTCCTTTATAAGATTTCATTTTTAGTTTGGAATAAATTATTTCCTTTTAAAACTGTATGAAATTTTGAGGAAATAAATCCTTTTTGAAGAAGAAATAATATTTTCCTAAATAATTAATTTCAAGTGTTTTATCAAAAATATTTTCCATCTAAGATGAAATTCCATAAAATATTTTTATTCGTATATCTATTATTACAATTATTTTATTGTGTTTATAGTGGAATAAATTTTATAAATTTTATAAATTTTATAAATTTTATATGGATTATGATAGAATGGTGTTTAAGAAACCCATTTTTATTCCTTCGGTTTTTCTATAATGAATGATTTATGTTTTTGTGGAACACGTAAAAACGATTTAACAATGAGATTGGTGGGAACTATATATCCTTCTAATTAATTGGGTAAATATTTATATCTCATGAGATAGACATGAATGAAATGACAAGTAAATCTTATTCAGCAATACAGGGCTGGAACGATTGAACTCGGCTCAGCCATGGAATTTTTCCGCTATGATGGGATTGGAAATGAGACACAACTAATATAAAATGATTTCATATCATTATTTGTATGATAAAGAATTTCTTGTCCTATGTTATGAAGTTTGGGATTACTTTGAACATTTATGATTTATCCCATAACATTATATCATGATCTTTTATATGCGGGATAAGATTTTGAAATGTGAAGTTTTTATGTCCTATGATTAAGATATGATTGATATCTCCCATGTTTACCCTTATTGAGAATTTGAGATCACCCTTTCATATGTTTCTTTTTCCCAGGTCATGAAAAAGGGTATTATGTAAGATACGTAAAAAATGATTCTATTTCTGAATAAATAAGCGGGGAACAATGTAGATGACAAATGAACCAGCTGTTTTTGTTTCCCAGTTTCAAAAGACGCTATACTTATACTATCCTATCATCGATTTGTAATATTTTGTAGTGAATATTATTCAATTTTAAATTAATATTAATGTATTTAAAGAATGGTTTGTCAATTGAATAGTGTCTTACAAATTAGAAAGAACAAGAATTCATTTCATTCCAGTAAATTTTATATTTCAATTCTCATTAGATGTTCTTATAATTATAATAAGAGATGAAGAATGTATATATGATTATTTTGTCAATTATTTGGTTTTAATTTCATTAATATAATATCTTATAGATTAATCAAGATTATAATTAATGTCAACCAAAGACTTACTAAAACCTAAATAAATCTACAATAATAATGAAATTGATATGTGTTGTCATAAAATTGTAATGAACTAATTCAATTTCATTTTAAATCCATCTTTATTTTTCCAAATATTAAAATATTTAATTACGTCATTCCATTTTGAAATGTCATTTAAAATCCCCCTACTTTTTTGAAAAACATATCATAAATACATACTATAAATCACCAAAGATCGTTGATAGATGACCTATGGTTTTAAATATGACATAAAATTTTTTTTGAAACCAAAATAATTTTACATTTTAAGAAAAAAGGTCAGGTCCAAACTCCAACTTACCATACACACCAAACTAATACCATGTAGTTTCTTACCACTAAATTATGGGTAATAACTTTGATAACATTTTGTAATGAACCATCGTTGGTCAACCTGACATATTACCCAAGTAGGCTCACCAAAATATGGAGAGTAATAAAACAACACAAGTATTATATATAAATTAAAAAATAGAGTACAAAACAAAAGAAGAGAACATATATATGGGGAATTAAATGTCAAGACCAATGGGATAAACCTAAAATTAAATCAAGATAGTCCATAAGATGAAAATCTATGTGACCATACACCATCACCAAGAGTTCCCACTATGATAGAGATGAAAAATAAGAAAATCCAATCAACAACATGATTCTATTCCTTTTATCTGAGTTCTGCAATACCAAATTTATAAATTCCCGAAGTAAATAATTATTGATTTAGTATAAATACCAGTAATATATCATCATAAAATAATTATAGAGTCTAATACCATGAAAATAAGAGTTCTAGATTTTAAAAAAATCTTGTTTATAAATAGAAAATATTTTGAAAGACTTACATCGTTTTTCATAACAACCAGTAATATTCATACATATAAGGAATTGGAAAAATACATAGCAAAATCATGATAGCATAAGAGAAACCAAACATTAATTTTATAAACTATACGATAAATAAGTGAGAAAAAAAAATAATGTATACCATCATGTGTAAAACAAATCATAGATGAAATAGTTTAAGAGTTGGAAACTAGCCTATGATAATACATACTTAGAAATAAAATAATCCTTGAGAGAATAAAATTGGGAAAAATAATTAGTTTGAGTCATACACATAATTATATATTATCATTTACTTAAGAGTTAAGGATCATTTCAAAGACTATCATAGTTTGATGGGTTCACTCCCCAAACCATTATATGAGTTAAGTATCTTTTCCAAGTCTATAATAGTGGATTGGGTTCACTCCCCAAACTACCATAATAATTATTGTTCACCCCCAATACTATCAAAGTAGATGAAGTCCCTTACTAAATTGAGATCACTCCAAATTATAGTACAGTTTATCTCATGAGATATAAATATTTTCCCAATTAATTAGAGGGATATATAGGTACTAACCATTATTGTTTATAACTTAACTACCATACATGGCTATATAATAACCACTGCATGTGGTTATAAGGTAACAATTGTCATTTGTTATAACATGACCACCATCCTTCATTATAACATAACCACTGTCCTTAGTTATAATTTATTATTCATAACATAATGGAAACCATACATTTACATCCCGCTTAATCGTAAAACATTCATCATATCATCAAATCATAACCTGTGAAAAGAAACTGGGTTTCGAAAACATTTCATCAATTCACTATAACATAACCCATGGAAAGTAAATGGGTTTCATAAAAATTATATCAAAATAAAAATTTACCATGAATAGAAATACTAATAATTCTATCATTGGACCATATCACTAGTAAATCATATAAAATATCAAATGTGTCATCTTAGATTGAAAATTATTTTGAAATACACTTTAAACATTTCTTGATGAAAATATGCTTTTCACTTTGAAATGATTTTTTTAAAAATAAATATTTTCCATTTATTAAGTTTTTTGTTCATTGAATCATGGAAAATTTTAATTAAATATTCAAGTCATAGATCAGTAATTATGGAAGGAAATTCCATTCATGCGTTATATGTTAAAATAAAACATTCCTTTCACACTTTTGTTAAAAAATTTAAAAAGTACCTTACTTGGAAAATGACAAATTGATTCCTTTTCGGTAATATTTTAAAAGTAAAACATGAATAAATATTAATTTAATTAGTCATATGATTATAGTAAAAACATTTTTTAAAACATTTTTTAAAATAGGGATATGGAAGATATGGTTTTTTGACTGAAGGGAGTAATGAAGTTATTATTCTATAAAAAATACATTTTGAGTATCTTGATTACATTATATAAGGAAAATGAGAGAAAAACATGTATTATACATAAATATCTACTGTAAAAGATAATTCATGAGTTTCTTTTGATGTATATCATAATATTTTATCATAAAAAACATAGTGATAGTCAATCGTTATAAACAATGAGATTATAAAATAAAACCCTCACCACTCTGATAACATTTCAATCATAAGCTCCATGAATGAAATAAATTAGATTTATTTTTAAATACCCATAAATATTTACTAATTATAAAAAAAAAATACATTCATGGGAATTATTAAAATCAAATAAAATAAACAAGTTGTGAATATTACATTTATCTCACTAAAGTAAAAGTGAGACGAAAATACCCTACCTTAGTACCAAATTTATCTATATGCATTGGTACCTCATATATAAAAAATTTATATTTATTATAAATATATTAAAAACAAATAATAATATATATAACACCATATATTATTTTTAATAATCTTTTATCTCCCATTTTTTAAAACAACTTTTTTAAAATCACTATTCTGAGTGATATCAATTTCATTTTTCATGTATGTTTTCGTTTGGTAGTCTTGGTCGTTGTATTGTTATCATGGAAATATAATATTCATAATGTTAAAAATTTTATAAATATAATATATATTAATTATATTAATTTTTTTAAATTAATTCATAAATTATAGAGATAAAAATTAAAATACACCATTCATAGAGATGGTAGGCCGTACGTATGCATGAATGCCATTTTCATTTTTTTACAGATGAAAAAAATAATGGTAATTAATAGATCAACCTTTTGAACCATTATTATATAATATATATAATATATATTTAATAAATTTATCCTTATTAACATATATATAAAATTTAAATGAAAAATAAATCACACTGCTTCATGGAGGGGGTTGTCCACATATACACCTGATCGAGGTTATCATTTTCCGATTGTTTTAAAGGTAAGAATATAGATATGATATTATAATTAATGAATTGTAATTATTTAACAAGTATCAAATATAAATATTAATTTAATCATGATACCCATTCATAGAAGACGGTGATGGGAAATTAATTTTATTGCTATGTAGATATGGTAATCCGTGTGTACGCATGAGTGATATCTTCACTTCCCATTTGATGGAATGATTGTGAATAAATCTAGTTTTGTTATCATAATAAAGTTTCAGTATATTTATCATACATAAATTATTATTTCATAAATAATATAATAAATTTATTGGAGGTAAAATAATAATAAAAAATATTGTGATATGTTAGGTCGATTACCTATTCTTTGTAATAACACATTTTGATACTATATTAAGGGATACTTGGTAAGTATTCTTGAAATTATATTACCTATGTAATATTTATGATGGAGTGGATAATATAACTTGGATTATTTTGGTTGATCTATAATTCTCAATGTGGTGAGAATAATAGAAATGAGGCATTTTCCTTTTATAATTGACGGATGGAGAACCGTTGGAATTTCTAAAAATATTCAATTAATATAAATTTATTTTGATGAAAAAATGGATTTAATTTGATAATATTTCAATCTAGGATTATTATGAGTAAAAAAACTATCATACAATAAAAAATTGATAGGTTTGGATCACATTTTTACCCTTATATCTTTTATCATTGTATTAACCCTTTTGACAATTACCGTAATATTAATATTGTATTCCTTTTGAGGGTTAATAATGTCAATATAAAATAAAAAGCAACCAAATAATGGACCATGTATGATGTTTAAAACTGTATCCCATTTCTTTTAAAAAATATAATATATTTAGGAAATTTATATAACTTAATAAATTAATATTTTTTATAAAATATCATTAATGTCAATTTTAACACTATTCATTTAATTTAACTTTAAATACATCAATAAAAAGGTAAATTATATTCTAATATTTTAAAAAATCCATAATATGTCATATAAATCTATAAAATGAAAGGGAATAATAAAATATTAAAATTATATTACTTTTATTGTTTTTAGAATCATTTATTTTAAATATTTAGTAATTGAAATAAATACTTTTTTAGCGTGCACACGAATTTAAGGGAATTATATATCTTAAAAATATTATAAATGAATTATATATTGAAAATAATTTTATAAACATCAAAATAGACACTTAAATTAATTCATAACATAATATTTTCCCAATGTTGACACATGATATGTTTTTAAAACGAAGAGAGGGGCATTTTGTAACATTATTTTATTTAAATATCATAGAAGCCATTTTCATTGAAAAGAGTCCATTAAACAACTCCATGTAAGGACTAATGTGGTAAGGGTCCAATTAAATTAATCCAATAATAATAAGGATTAAAAATTATGATATTATCACTAAGTTTAACCAATAATAACCAGATTTAGACTTTACCAAGGTGATACATTTTTTCACGGTTAATTATAATATTGAAAAAAATAAAGAGACTGATTAAAAAAATTTGAACAACTAGATAAAAAATGTGGAATGAATTTTATCAAATTTAATCTCAATAATTGACCTAAATTAATTTTAAAATAATCACGCAACACGCAACAGAAACCGTTTTGTAGAAAAATACATTTTACCCATAATAATTACTTTTTTCTTATCCCATTACTAGAAAAATATTAAATGAATGGAATTTTTTTATTTAATATTTTATATATAAATTTCACTAAAATCATTTAATAATAGTGATCAATATAAAATTTTAAGATAAAAACACAGTGCATGCATAATAGCTTTTTTTTAAAAAAAATTCCTTTTTGCCTATAAAATTTTTTATAATAAATTTTTTATAAAATTAATTCAAACTGAATTAATTGTATTTAAAAAAAACAAGGGAAATGATTTTACTTTGGATCAATTTTAAAATAATATGAAATTTATACATTCCAAAAACATAAATAATATTTTCAATAAAAATAATATTTTTCACTATATTCTGGAAAACAATCTTTTTAAAAAATTCTGAAAAATCCACCCTAAGATAATTTTAATATGTTTATTGAAAAAATTTTGTTAGTGTTACGAAATAAAATTTATAAAAATTTCAAAGATTAAATATAATATTTTCTCACAAGGAAAAAAATAATTTTTAATGAAATATATTTTTAAGCATTATACAATTTTGGTGAAAAATTAAATGATTATTTACTAAGAAATAATCTGTAAATTTATATTGAGTAGGGTATTTTTATATATCTCATAAAATAGTTAAAATTATTCAAACCAACCAATTTAGTGGCATGGTTGTATTTTTTATATAATAATATTGTAATTATATATCACAATTCATTTATATTTAGTGTTTCATAAAACCCTAACTATAAAAGAAGATATATCTATTTGAAAAACAAATTTCATAAAATCTAGGGTTGTTATATTAAAAAAAAATTAATTTACTTTCACCCTATGAATTCATCACTCTAATAAAAAAATGAGGATATATTTATTTCAATAAAACCTCAGTTACCTATGTAACTTCTTAGAATTTGTGATTTCTCAAGTGAACATTCACTAGGTGAGTAGTCTTCTTTTGTATCCCTTTATCTCCATGACTGAATATTTATATTAGATATTTATTATATGAAAGATTATTTTATAGTTTATAGACCTCTGAGATTAGTCCATGTGATGGATTTGGTATGTACTTCCACAGGGGAGATACGTGGAACACATCATGTACTTGATAGAGGTTTAGTAAAAGATCTAAGTGAATATCTACCATCCCAACTCGATCAAGAATATAAAAAGATAAAATATAACTAAGACTCAAATTTACCATCTTTAGTAATATAATAAAATTATTCTATCTAGTGAAGTTTAGGAAAACCCTCTCACCAACTTAAAATTCCAAGTAAAACCGATGATTTTCAGTATAACTTTTATGTTAACTCTGAGCATCCTTGATGTGATACTGAATGGATATATCATTCTTAATAATTTACATAGCTATATTAGATCCCAATATATATCATTCTCTAACATCATCCTTTTATTATAATTTTATAATTTTCCACTTCATCTCTTACTCTAAGAAATTTATATTCAGGATTAAATTTTTTATTTGCAAATCAGTAAATTTAACTTTTAAAGAATCACAATATCCTTAACCATTTATTATGCCTATAAATTTTTTCCAATTCCAAAATTCCTATAAATTGTTTTTCAATAACATCCATGGTTATTCTTAATATATTCTATAAATATAAAACCTTAAGGATCCATCAATGTATGCCTAACCAAAATTGAACACTAAAGAATGGAATTCTTTGATATCATATCCTTTCATGATCAAATTAATGATAAATTCAAAATAATTTTAATCCCTTATAAAGTATCATAAAAAAATTATACACCCAATTCATTTCACGACATGAATTCATAATAAAATCATATGTTCTACCAAAAGATAATTCATCTTTTATACATTATATAAGAACATTTATTAAGAAAAAACATTTCCATTGGTTGGTAGGGTTCATATTATCCCTAGTATATGATTATAAATTGATTCAAAATATAATATTTGATTTATATATTCCATAATATATATATAGAGATCTAATAAATGTTACGAATTGCATAAAAGTTTACTAATATATAAAAAAGATGATTTTCATAGGGTGAATTCACATAATGTTCGACATGAAATCCACAACCTTTTAGTAGAGGATAAATGTTACATAATTATGATGATTCAATTAAAATTGTGTGAATGAAAATAATTTTCTTTTATCCTTTAAATTGAAAGGATATTTTGGATTTTGATCCTAATTATCCCATGGATTAGGGCATTAATTATATTAATTCCCAAACTCCTTGCATTTATAGTACTAGAGTGTGAGTGGAACATTATGTGTTTCTTTAACTATATTCACATCATTTTCAAAATTATTTACATGAGATTATAATTATACTTCTCAATTAGATTCCGTTCCAATTATAAATTTTTTTTAGTTACATTAGGACATTTTTCTCCATGTTTCCTTTCACACTTTGAGCATAAAAGAAGGATCATATTCTTTTATCCATGGTAATTATAATTCAATTTTAATTTCATATTTTTTTCTTGATGAATACCATGAGATAAATGGTTAAATTGAATATCCATAGCCACATTAATGGAAAATCAGATTATTTATTCACATCTACTGAAATACCTTATGTATCAAACCATTTAGAGACTTGATTTTATGAAACTAAAGGAGGGACCAACCTTACTTTCAGGTTGGTTGGTAATTATAGAAGCATACCTCTCAAGTCTTGTAAAATATTCCTTATAGGCACAAAATAACTTATTATCCTTTGGATTTATTTCAACAAATTTCTTCTATAATATTTTTTAAATAATAATCGGAAATTACATACAGGAAAATAATCTGTTGAACTCATTTCACCTCATGAATTAAATTTCTATCTATTGACTTGTGTTATTTATAATATACTTTTATGGATATTCTTCACCATACAAATGGTAAACAAATATAATAACATTATCATTATCCACACACTAAATAAAAAAATATCTTTTGAATGGTATTAATCCATTATTAAACAACTTGTGGATTAACAGAACCACTAAAAGAAGGTGGACTTTTCCTAATTAAGGACTCAATAGAATTTCATTACTTAATTTTATTATCTTGAAGTTCATCATGATTCATATATTTAGAATGATGTGTAACCATGTGGATAATATTTTTTATCCCATCACTCATAACATTTTGTTTCTCTATAAGACAATCATTGCACTATCCATTACATTTACCATTAACACAATTTCTTCGATTTCCAGCCATCGACAAAAACAAAAGAAATATTTTTAGAAATATGAATCATAGTATAAAACCTCATAATCATGAAAAATCATTTATGGGATGTCTAAATCACAAAACATTCTTCTATGCAACCTTATGTTTAACCTCTGTCATTTACGATCATTACAAGTACTTTAGGATTGTCTCATATAAGTATAATTACCCCTAGGGTTCTCACTAAATATTTGTCATCCATGTTTATAAAGGTTAACTAAAATTTCTCTGATACCAAATTTAGAAACCCTAAAAATTCATACATATATATCACATCTTAATAGTTTAATATTCATTTCCTAAAATAAAAATAAACACTAGAATCATATAGGTCTAGTTACTTTGGAAAATTGGACAAAAAAGTTGGTTCATAAAAGATCTACATTGTCTTAAACTAAGTTCTTCATAACTATAAATATTCTTAGAATTATCATGTTTGGTACCTTTGTTCATAACCTAGATAAAGGAAACATAATAAAGATTAATCTTAAATTCTTAGTAAGGGTAAACAAGGGATATGTCAAGAATCACTTGAGTATAACAAGAACATAATGGTATACGAACATGAGAGTAACATTTGAAAATTATACTCTACATATCATAGATCATAATATTGAGTATTGACACAAAACATTTTAGTTTATAAGACATTAATCATAATGTAACAAAATAATATAATCCATGGGATCATAAAATTTTCATATGTCATTAATTTTTTTCATACATATAAGAATAGATAATAATTTCCATAGAATTCAATGATCATTTCCTATACTGTTATAGTTGAATTGGTTAACTCCCAAAACCATATTCACTGTCAAGGATCTTTTCCAAGACTATCATAATATAATGAGTTTTCTCCAAAAACCATCATAGTAGCACAGGTTTAGTCCCAAGACTATTATATTGGAAAAAGTCTCTTATTAAACCAGGATCACTCCCAATTCCATTCCAGTTTATCTTATGAGATATGAATCTTCACCCAATGCATTGGAGTGAGATATAGGTCCCAACCACCTTTGGTTATAACATGACCACCATCCTTAGTTATAATTTGACCACCATCCTTTGTTACAACAAGTCAATGTTATTTGTTATAATGTTACCAATGTCGTCAGTAATAACATAACCACTATCCATGGTTATAACATAACCAAAAAATAATGAAAAAATACATATTTTTTGTTATGAGATCATAAAACACTCATCATATATTCATATCATAACCTATGAAAAGAGAACTATTTTCATTGAATTTTAATCAATTAACTATAACATAACAGATGAAAAATAAACGGTTTTAATACAAATATAATAAAAATAAATATTAACCGTCCATAAAAAGACTTATAATGGAATTATTGCACCACATCCCTGTTAAATCATAATTAATATCAAATATTTCATCATAAATGGAAAATTATTTTGAAATATCACTTTGAACATTTATTGTGGAAAAAATACTTTTCTTGTTGATATTAGTTTTAAAAAAATTAACGATTTACCAATTATTAAGGAAAAAAATTATTTGAATCTAATCTTAGAAACCTCTAATGTAAGCCTCAAAACATTTATCATTCATGATGGTGGGAAATTATATTCACACTATATACAATAAAATAATGCATTCCTTTCACACTTTTGTAGAAAAAGCCCAAAATTACCTCTTCCAAAAAATAAAAAAAAGAATACATTAAACCATTTTTTAAAAATTAAAAAAAGGGTAAAAATTATTTCAAAAATTAATAGAGAAATTTTAAAATCCTCCCTAAAACATTTTTAAAGTATAGGTATATGAAAAAAAAGTTTTTCGACCGAAGAGAGAAATAATTTTGATTTTCCTTAAAAAATAATTTTTGGTAACTTGAGTGGTTAAGATTATGAAAAAGAAAGTAAAAACTGAATTATAAGGAAATTAAAATTTAATAATAAATATAATTAGTTTTTAGAGTAATATAATAATATTTCATCCTCAGAAACATTATCATAAACAATCCTGATAAATAATGCGATTTTTACAAACAACTCTTATCACTTTAGAAAATTTTGAATTATAAGAACAATTAATGAAATATTTTCATATGTATTTAAATATACCAATTAATTTCATAATAATCATCATAAAATAAAATCATGGTTATTATATACCCTAAAATAAAAATGTGTTGAATATGGCTTGTATCTCATTGAAGTAAAAATGAGATGATTATCCCTTACCATATGCGTGACATCCTTCAGACATGTTGAAGAGTCATATATAATAAATATAAATTTATTATAAATATATTATAGAACCATAATCATATATATTATACCATTTATTATTTCTATATAACCTTTTATCACCCATTTATTAAAACATGTTTATTAAATTCACTATTCCGCACGATACCTGTTTCATTTTTATTATATGTTCTATTTTGGTAGTTTTGTAACTTGTATCTTGATAAGGGTTCTAGAATATCAATATTTTTAATCATGATATGAATATAATATATATTCAATATATAAATTTTCAGATTCATTCAATGTTGATAGAGATAGAATAATGAATGACACCATTCATAGAGATGGAAAGTTGTACCTATGCATGAATAATGTTTTAATTTATTTTTTATGGATGGAATGAGAGAATGGTAAATAATAATTCAAATTTTCAGAATAATTTTTATATCATATATATTATTTAAATTTATTAAATACATACTTATTACCATACACGTCAAACCTAAATGAAAAATAAATCACCTCGCTTCGTGGAGGTGGTAGTTCACATGTACAGATGATTGGTGTTATCATTTTACAATATTTTGGAAGGTAAGATGGTATATATGATAGTATAATTACTGAAGTATACTTATTTCATAACTATCATATATAAATATTATACCCATTCATAAAATATTGTGACGAGAAATAAATAGTATCATTACATGGAGAGGTAAGCTGTACGTACACAAATGTGATCTTCTCACCTCCCATTTTAAAGAAAGAGGGTGAATAAAAGTGGTTTCAAAATCATTATAACATTTAATATATATTGAGGACACTAAATTATTTATTTTATGAATAATATAATAGATTTATAGTAGATAAAATAATTAAAAAGAAAGGGATTTGGTAAGACAATTACCTATTCATTGCAATAACACATTTAGATATCCTCTTAATGGATTTAGGGTTGATATTATAGAAAAAATAACCTATTTAATTTAAATTGGGGAGTTTATAATAGAGAATGGTAGATTTTGGTGGATTTATAAGTCTTAATGTGGTGTGAATAATATAAAGGCGTGGTTCCCTTTTATAATTGATGTGAGGGGCACCCTTGGAACTTATAAAAGTATTAAATTAAAATAAATTAATTTTCATTTGAAAATGGATAAAATTAACAATATTCCATTATATGATGATTATTATTACTTATAATATCATCTTATATAATTTTGTCATGTTCGGATCACATTTTTACACTTATTTTTTTTTCTTAACCCATCGTTCACCCTTTTGACAATTGATGAAATACTAATGTTGTCTACCCTTAAAGGTTATTAATGAAACTATTAAATGATAAATGACCCATAAATGGACTATTTATGACTTTTAGAAACTTATTACCTTATTTTTTTGGAATCTATTAATTTTATTAATTTTATATCATTCAATAAATTATTATTTATTATAAAATATCACTTATGTCATTTTAAAGAAACTAATTTTATTTGACATTACATAAGTCGATAAAAATAAGGAATTCATGTATAATTTTTAGAAAACACCCTAGTATTTCATATAATTATACAAGAATTCTGGGGGAACACAAAATCCTTAATATTTTATAACTTTTAGTATTTTTAAAATCATTTATTTTAATTTTATGTTAAATTGAATAAATACCGTATGAACCTTTGACAATCATTTAAGGACATTATATAATTTCTAAAAACTTGAAATAAATTTATATCAAGAAAATAATTTCATTACTATCCAAATAGAAAAATATATTCTTGTATAAAAAAAGTTTTTCGCAATATGGATACATATGATATATTTAAAACTTAGAGAGTGATATTTTCTATCTTTATTTGATTTAAATATTAAATTATTCATTTTAATAGAAACATGTTTGTAAAAAAACCAAATTTAAATCCTAATTTGATAATAATATAAATAAATTTATCCAATAAGAATTTGGATGAAAAATTATGAACTTGTCACTTAGTTTTAACCTAGATAATCCAGATTTACACTCGACTGAGGTGATAAATTTTACCATAGTTACTTTTCATATTGAAAAAAATAAAAATGGAATTATTAACTAAATTTGAAACTCATGATCCTAAGAACAATTTTTTTAGTAAAATTCAATTTTAATAAGTTTAATAAATTAATTTTGAAATAAATTCACAACATGTGATGAAACCCACTTTTAGAAAAATACTATTTTAAACAAAAAAATTGGTAGATTTTTTATCTCATTTCTAGAAAAAATATTAAATGAATGTTAAGAAATTTTATTTAATATATAATATATAATGTAAATTAAAATCATTCAGTAATAGTGATAAATAAAATTTATTAACATCAAAACACATTATGAGCGTAAAAATATTTTTTTTAGAAAAATATATTTTTTCATATAAAAATGTTTTTATAACCAATCCAAACGTAAAATTAATTCCTATATACATAATATAATTATTGAAAATAAAATATGACTGATTTTACTCTGAATCCATTTTAAAAAAAATTATCTTTTCTAATTCCTAAAACAAAAATATAGTTTCCAATCAAAATTAGTATTTTTCACTATTAACTGGAATATCATTCTTTTTAATAAAGTCCCAAAATCCACCATAAGTTAATTTTTATACGAATATTTCAATAATTTTGTTAGTTTTATGAAATAATTTATTATATATATATATATATAATATAGAATAAAATATTTTCTAATGTAATGAAATATAACTCATTTGGAATGAAATCTATTTTTAAGCATTATATAACTTTTCTATAAATTGAATTTTTATTTCATAAGAATTAATTAATTTATTTAAATTAAGTATAATTTTTTATATATCTCATAATGTAGATAATACAATTCATTCAAAAAAATATAGTATTTAGGTTATAATGGTCAAATAATAATATTTTTAGAATATATCGTGATTCGATAAAACACTGTGATGCGTGTCACACAAGCTGTCAAAAAAATTAAATCTATTTGGAAACAAATTGACAAAATCCAGGGGAGTTACAGTACTAATGTTTCACATGACCTATCTTCTACAAAAATACATATTTTCTAACTCAACTTCCCAAAAATATATATAATCAACCTAGACATAGACAATTCTCAAACTAACACATACATATGTCCCAAAGGGAATCACTATCTTGATCATTAATTTTTTTTATGATATTTAGGGAATCAGAATACTTATTTTTATCAAATATAGTCTTTTTTTGGTTCTTATATTCTAATATGATCTTTAAAAGGATCATTTAATTTTGTATTGGTTTGAGATTAAAATAAGTATTCTTTTACTAAATATAATCCAATTTATTCTACAAGAGTCTACTTTACTTTTGGTTTTAGTATGAAATCATATTTATGCTTAAAACATATTTTGATTCATTTTTTAATTTTTTTAAAATATATTTAAATTATATTTTAACACATATATAAGTTTAGTATAGAAAAATGTATATTAAATTGGAGATCAACATATTTAAATAGTCAATAATTTTTTTTTCATTTTTAGTAATAATGAATAATAACTATGGTAAAAATTAGTCACCATGGTAATGGATAATATAAGTAAAAAAAGGTCTAAATTCTGGTAGGAGGTAATAAATTATCTAAAAATATTCCCTATATTTAATTGGATGAGTTTATTTTTAACATCCTCATATGATCTTATAAAAAATGTGAATTTTCTACCATTTTAGTTTTTATAATAACCTTTATATTATTTTAAGTATAGAATAATTATAAAAAACCCCTTTTTATTTAATATATATAATATGTTTTAAAAGGGATAATAAGATACTATATATGGTTCTAAATAGTTATTTTTAATATTTTTAAATTATTTTTTGTTAGTAATTTATTTTTAATTGTCAGTGATGGGTTAATTATCTTTAACGCTTACTCAACATTGACGCAACACTTGTGCTTGTTTTTTAAAAAATATTTAAATTATTTTAAATTATTATATTTTTTATTTTTTATGGTGTTACAATAATTTCATGGATAATTTAAATTTATAATTTATGGTGGAAATATTCATATTTCCATTATTTTATTGGTATTTTTAATAGAATATTATGTGAATAGTTTATAAAATCAATCTATGGATATTTTATATCAAATAATTTTTTATTAATTGATTTAAATGTAAAAAAATATTAAAATTGTACTAATAAGTTTTTAAATGGATTAAAAATTTTACATGGACCACTTTTAGCTACTTTTAGAATTATAATAAAATTTGTAACCCTTAAAAAATAAATATTTCTGAAAACACCACTACTATTTTCCTAAAAAAACTGTCTTAATCAAACCTTCTCTAAGATGCATGTGAGTTTTGTTTTTCTCAAAAGACCATCCCAAATAACTATTTATTCATCCAAAAACACATACATAGTTCTATATAGTAATAATGTTTTATTTCTCTAATGGCCTCAAGTTCAATTGAAAGGTTGAAATGATTGAGGAAGGAGTTTCAAATCCAACTTCACCATTATTTATTATAATTATTTATCTTGAAATAATATTAGACATTAAAATAAAGTCTATACATGACTATATAAATCTGGTTTTTTCATATACTTTATCAATTTTTTATGGGGTATCATTTTTTGCCTTAGCTAAATATTCTCTATAAGTTGTTATTATTCCAGAATATAGGTGTTTCAATGACTATATTTTTCATTTCAAATTATCCTCTAAATATTAAAATATTGAATGTAAAAAAGAAATTTTATGATAAATTAGTATTTTAGGTATTATAATTTATTTTGTGAAACACACATATTTACTTTATTTAGCCTTCCTTTAAACACTTTT
Organism: Viscum album; assembly: GCA_963277665.1. Classification (NCBI taxonomy): domain Eukaryota; kingdom Viridiplantae; phylum Streptophyta; class Magnoliopsida; order Santalales; family Viscaceae; genus Viscum; species Viscum album. Next base: position 1,137,471,479 of record OY728159.1, on the reverse strand, counting down.
GAAATGTGTCCTTCACCATGAATATTTTATAAAACCGTTTTGAATGATAATTTTTTATTAATAGTTACACTCTCATCTGTATTCACAAAATTTTATTTTGTGATTGAATATAAAATTAATATTCAATTTTTTTTTGTATTTTTATTCCATAATTTTAGATTATCCACTAAAACAGTGAAAATAAATGAAAACAAACATGATTAGTTTTAACCATAAAAATAGACTTATTAAGAATAGGTTTTTGGATTCTATGAATTTAATATCCTTTTGAAAATATTTAATTCTGTAATGATATGGCAACTATAAAATTATTATTCAAGATTATACAAAACCATTAATCTAATACATTTGAACATTATGAATACAATGATCCTGTTTGGAGATTGTGAATTGAAAGAACATAAAATTACTTATGTGAAATATAAAAATTGATTAAATGATAAAACAATAACAAATAATAATACAAAAAAAATATAAACATGAAATATGTTCTTAAAATATTTTATAATTAATATAAGTTTATTATTTGGGAAGTTTTCGGATATTTAAGGAAAGAAAAGGCTCAAGGTAGGGAATTTTTTTAAAATCAATTCCATTTCATTGGGTTATATCACTTCATTATTGATTATTTTATTCCAATATTATGTGCGTAAAGATATACGATTGTTTTTTTAATTTCCACTTATTTTATGTGGATTTCATTTTTTACTCATAATAACTTCATTGATAACTTATTACTTTAATGTTTATGTTATTTTTAGGGGTTTTAATATCAAACTTCCTTATTTGAGACATGATTTCATATTATACACATAATTACTTTTATACTGTCCATATACTGCCTCTTGAAGTATTATATTATAATAAAATATATGTTCATTGTATTTAATCGTCCATTTTACGTTTTAGATTTTATAGGGTATTGATTCAAATGCTATAAAATTCAAAAGCATTTTTTGTTTTTATCTATTTATATTTCTTGATATATTTTTCATTTCGTGCACCATGATTTCTTTTATATTCTCTACTTACTACCCCATGAATGTTTTTTGATATTTTTATTCCTTCCATTGTGTGGTTTATATAATTCAAATGAATGTTATTTACAATACTTTTCATGAAAATCAATTGGGAATTATAATCTAAATGAGGTCTTATTTTCACTATTTTTTGAATTTCAATTGCTAAAATGGATTTTATTTGAAATAATTGATTCAATAGTTTTAAATAATTTTACCCAAAATATAGTCATCTTTTTTGTTTCTCAACTTTTTAAAATATTGATTCTATGAATAAATGATTTCATAAATTTATCTTCTATGGAATTTTAAATTCTTCAAAATGATTTTAATGGATTTTGTAATGTTTTATGAATGAGTCACTTTGTTCTCTCTTTACAATTTTATGAATTAATTTTTTTTTAATCTTTTATCATTGGTCACTTTTTATTAAAATCATATCATTTATCCATTATTTAACTTTATTTTTATGTTTCCAATGTTTTAAAATTAAAATCCTTTGACCATTGTTTAGTGAATTTATTTAATGGCTATTGGAAGAAAAGGTTCTTCCTTATAATTTTTAAAATTATATTTATATATGATATTATAAAATATTTCTTATCTATTTTTACATATTTTAAATAATTCCAACGATTCATTATGTATATAATTTAATGATTCCTTATATATATTGTTTTTGGTGACATATGATGACCTTTTATAAGTAGTTTTTTTAAGAAACCCATTTTTTCCCATGTGTAAATATATCTATAAATGAATGATATATTTTTAAATGTTTATAGGATTAAAATTTCATGATTATTTTTTTTATTCATTATATGGAACGTAGAAATTAATTTTAATGATGGGTGAGCTCAATATATCCTACTATGATGGGTAAACTTGATATATTAGTTCAATGTATTTGGTAATGATTTACTATTAAAATGAAAAATTAAGGAGAAAACTGGGTAGGTTACTCCTATATAAATAAATAGGCATCAATTATTTTGATACATGTTGATCGTGAGTGACCATGTTTTATATATATAATTCACAACATTACAAATAATGTTTCTATAATGTATCAATGAGTTTTAATAGTTTATTTAAAAATGAATAATTTCCTATAGATTATTATTGTTGAAAGAACTGTATATATTCATATGCTAAAACCATTATTCCTTCACTCAAGTTTTTTAATCCATGTTTTTATTGGAACTAATTATAATTTTTTATTCTCATTATATTTAATTATATTCTATTTACATTTTCCTTATATTATGATCACAATTGAGATTCAATTATTTATAACTATATATACCCATACTAAGAATATTATCACACCATTAATGTGTTTCTATTTCCCCAGGTTTTAAATAATTATTTTAAGTAAGTTATGTCTAGAATTATATCATGTATGGTTAATTTTATTAGATATTTTGAAGAATTATCCTAGAATAAAAAAAAATTATAATAGCAAAATTACCATTTTGATAGAAATACATGGGCTTAGTTTTGTAATATATTTTTACTAATTCTATAAAAATATAAACCTAAAAGATTTATAAATGTATGTGACTCAATATTTCCTTTTGATGTTGTAATTAGTGATGATAAAAATTGAGTTTAATCACTTAGTATAAATGATATAATTATAAATATAATGTTTATAATAGCATATTTTGGTGTATGGGTCTATGATATTATAATAAATTTATAAATAAAAATTATATTTGGGTTGTGTTTGATAACATTAAAAAACATGCACACTTAATTTATATTCATATAAATTTACAACTTGATCAGTTTTTAGTGATATATACAATAATTCAAGGATTATAAATTTAAATTATATCTAATCAAGATACAAATATCACATCAACGTTCTAGATATATCTTAATCACAATTGGATAAAAATATAAACATTAATAAAACATTTCATCCTCAAAATAATGGTTGTTCTAAAAGGAACATTCAAAATTATAAAGATATATTGTAATGTTGATCAATGGATTCAAAAGGAGATGGATATCAATATATACCATTGGTTGATATCTCATATAACAATGGTTTCCATTAAAGCATTCAAATGGAAGAATACCAGTCTCTTTATGGGGAGAGAAGACAAACAGTGACATGCTAGGATAATGTTGGATAGTAAATTTTATTAACACCAGTTATTTCTCAGGAAATGAATGAGATGGTTCAAAACATTTTAAAAAATATTAATGTAGAAAAAGTTAAATAAAATTGTTATGTATATAATCATTGATTATATTTAGAATTTTATGTTGGATATAAATTATTCCTTTGAATTTCACCATGGAATAAGTAATAATATTCTTGTTGAAGGAATGTTTATCCTTTGACATATTTACCCCATAGAGATTACTTATCACATGGGAAAAATAACTTATCAAAAATCACTTTAACTAAACATCTCACAAGGGAATGACATATTCCACACATCACTTTTGATGAAGTACATACTAGATCGATCACATGTTCTAAATTTAGAAGCCATAAAACTAAAACATGATATGTCATATAAGGAATAACATCTTTAGATCATGTATCCTAGAAATAAAATAAAAAAAAATGACAACTCACCTGGTCAATGTTCCATGAAGAAATCATATTATTGAGGAAGGGATGTGGAAACACAAATATGTAAAGAAATAGGAATACAATTATGTTTTTTACTTGATTAATAAAATATCATGGGTGATTTGAGGAGAGGTGGGGACTAATGTGAAATACAATATTATTATTTTTAATTCTCATTAGATATATTAAATAACTTGTTTTACATACTTCACTGATCCAAAATGAATATTTTTTTTCATAAGATAAAATATTATAATAGAAAATTAAAAAACACTTATACATTCGACGAAATATGTATAAAAAATTATCAAAATAACAAGAAGAATAAACTTATAATAAACTTAATATACTATAATGATGATGTATTCATCCTCATAGTATCATAGGAAGACCATACTACTATGTTGGACAATAAAAGGTATTAAAAACATTATAAATATGGTATATATGTTGAAATAGTATGAATAATTTTAAAGAACAATGTATGTTAATATTTAAAAAGATAATATGACTAGTAAATGAACCTTAGGTATATATGATAGTGGAATATTAATTATTGCTGAGGATATATTGTCTTTGTGTATACAAATAACCACTATATAAAACAGATTAATGAAATAGTTTTTTTATAATGTTGATTGAATCATTTTTAGATACTCATTTAAAATAATTATGAAATGTGACCATTTTAATATATCTATTGATTTTGTGGGTATACAAAGAAGTAATGAAATTATGAAATTTATTTAGAGGGGAAGACGAGATGGAATGGATTATTATAAGTATTCCTTATAAGGATCATTTTTGTGAGATTGGAAAGGATGTATCATCTCCAGGGTTTTTTCTTTAAACACTGGAATATTAAACTTCAATAAGCACAATTTGAGAGAAATCATATGTGAGAGAAGTTGAAGATTTTAGACATCCCTATGATATTAGAATTTGGTGAATCATCACTCACGACCATCAGAATTTTTCAAAATTCTTGGTTCATTTAGTAATTATAAATTATGATGTTGTTAACATGTAATTATTATTGTGATAATTTTTTTTCAAAAATAATTTTATTATTAGTATTATTACGTATATATTTATATATATTTTTTTTATTAAATAAATAACATTTAAATAATTATTTTACTAAAATATATTTTTTATATATAATAAAATTAATTATAATACATGAAATGATTAGAAATTAATAAGAAATAAGTATAAAATCATTCAACATATAAGAAGAGACATGTTTTTAAATTATATTCGATATGTTAAAAATTTTATTTTTAAAATTAATTTTTACAATTTTTAAGATGTTGAAAATAATAAAATTATTATTATATTTGGAATTATCCTGGAAATATTATTTATTTTTTTCAATTACAATTTTTTTGGAATAAACATTTACTATGGGAAAATGTGACTTGTGAGAGTAAATGGTAAAAAGGTAAATGATTAATATTATACTTAATGTGATAAAAATTAAACTCATATTAATCTCTAAAAGTCCTCCACTACCTAAAATAAATCAAACCTCTTAGTATGATTACAATAAAATATATTCCTGAATCCCCTCGCTAAAAATTATTTTTGATGATTGCAATCCCTTGGTGTTTGGAATTGTCACCAAATAGTTCAAAACCAAAGAATGTTTCAAAATTTGGTTATGTTTCTACTGAATAAGTAACACCACATATTGTATATTTTTAATTAATATTCACATAATTTTTCTTTGTAAATATTATTTAACAATACTATATCCTATAAATAAAATCATTATAATTATATTATAGTGTTATTATAATGAAATAAATTCATACGAATTGATTAAATTATATTGTGTTCCTTTTTAGGTTGTTTTGACAAATTTTGTGAAATATTCTACAATATTTTCATTATATAAGATTTTAAAAACAATAATTATATTAATATATGGAATTAATGTTGAGTTTATTAAATATTTTTAAATTTTCAATATAAATATACATAATTATATTTAAGAATATAATAATTTTTGATTAATTCAATATTAATTTTATTAAAAATTTTAAAAACTTCTTTACCATCCATATCCATAAAATATATTAAAGAATCATGGGACTATCGAACACCATAAAAAATATATATCATTTTCATGAATTTTATATAGCTTATTTAAACATAATAAATGATTTAGGAATAAAACCTCTACACTAAATAAAACATCAAACAAATGAAAAAATATACACCTGAAGATAAACATTGACAGTAAATATCAAATGGGTAATAAAAAATAGAAATGAATGATATTTGTTAAATTAAATAAAGATAATGTTCTTAAAAAAGGGAAAAATAATTTTATATTAACTTTTATGGGATTTAGAGTGCATTCATATAATCAAGAATCTATGTTAGAGGTTTTCTGGACATAATTCCCCTTTTTGAGTCATACTCATAATTCTTTAGCAATATACCTCTTTGATGGTTATATCAAATCATTTGGTTTTATGATATTATTGTTTCACATTATATCATGGGATATTACATTTTATTTTGATTATATTTTTTCTTACTGGTTTTTATCTCTTAAAAAACATTAATAAGGATAATTTATACCCACAAATTTAGGAATCTATCTATCATATCGAAGTTCCATCTTATTATAAATGATTTTCTCTTCTTATAATATTAAATATCTGTTATATTATTAAAATATAATTTTTATTATTAATTTTATTCAAAATTTTATTTTTTTTCATAGTTTAATATTATATATTGGTCAATGATACAATTCACTTCAAACATTTTAGAAATGCCAAAAAGGTTTTTCATTAAATTTCTTACAATTTCCTATAATTTCGTTCATTTTTATTATAATTTAAATTTATTTCATTTCAAAGTTCAATTATGGGAATGATTTAGTAGTTAAAATTTTTTTTTCAGTCGTTGTGATACTTTTTTAAAAATAAATTATTTTTTAAAGATTCTTATAAATTTATTTTTCTGATATTTTAAGAAAATTTTTGTCATGATTTATTTCCAAATTTCATTTCTTCGTAAGGGTGATACATTATGAATGAATATTTAATATCATCCATGTATGAAATTTTTAATGTGCTGATGAAACTTTATTTTGGTTGATTTTAATTTTTTTTATTTATTGATATAATCTTTAGAAATTTTTAAGTCGAATATTTTATAAATTATATATAACCGATTTTATTTTGATAGATTAATTGTTATTTTGATGATTTTTTTTCATTCTATACAAAAATTTATGGTTTATTATTATGTGACATGAAGTATTATTATTATATATCATTATTCTTCATTGTGTAAAATTTATAACCTATGAGATAACATGTATGGGAAATGGATGGTTAATCTAGTCCTTATATATAGACAAGATACAATTATATTTATCCATTTTTCTATGATAGTATTGGAATATATACTTTTTTCTGTAATTATTTTATATTTTTATTCATGTCACACTTTATTTCCTAATTCCTCTATGGTTCATGGTTTATAATTACATATTATTATGATATGGTATAAGTTATACTTTTGGGAAGACCCCCTTCTGATTCAACAGCTGTATGCCACATTCTAGGATTTTAATTTTTATGATTTCACGATCTTATTGAATTATTTGTTCTTTTTCTCCCTATTTTATGTTCCCAAAACTTTTCTGATGTAATGATTGGTCATACGTAACACATTGATATGTTTTTACACTTAAATAGCATTTGATATAACCCTTTTATCATAAGTCCCTTTTCCTATTATAATATAATAGGATGTTATATAGGTTTTTTTCTATAGGGGAATAATGTATGGGTAATTTTTTAGAATAACTGTGTTATATATTATAAAATATGATCATTAAATAGCTAAAAAACATTATAAATATTTGTGTTTTGGGATAGTGATTTAATTATTACTTGTAATGTGTATTTATATAAAATGAAGTGTAATACATATATATTATGGTTTTATCATCTCATTATTAATACTACCTATGTATATATATGTATTGTTTTATTGATATAATTAGGAGGAAGGGTGAAGATGTTATTATAGCTTGTTTTCAGAAATCTAAATCCATTGGTGATGGTGGATTTAGATTAAACAATGATTTTGGGGACACTCAATAACCTTGTCTACATAAGGAGAATGTGATAACTCCCCCTTCCCCTTACCAATGTGTGTCCAATCACACTATTTCCCCATTTTAGTTTTTTGACACAATATCGTTATCCAATTTCCCTTTTATAGGGGTGTAACTATCACTATATTAGTGTTATGGGGTTTTCCCCTTGAGGATTCCCACTAGGGATCAATTAATGTATGGGTTTCTCTATGTTTTCTTATTTAACAACCAGAAAGTAAGCATCACCAACACCGAGGTAGAAACATTTAATTATATTCAACACTCAAATAAAGAATTTATTGTGCTTATTTATTGAAATGGGATAATTAACGATGATTTTTTCTATATCCCAGTACACCTAATGGTCATGTCTTTTCCCTCTACTCCTCTTAGGGTTTCCCAATTTTCATTTAGTAGTAATGGAATTTTTTAATCTCCTAACCATTGTGTCTCCTCACCCACCCCATTGGTATGTTTTTTTGTTCATCACCTTTTATTTTTTCACTTTCTATGTTTATCTTCCATTTTTATTAGTTATGTTAGATTCATTGTTTCTTGGTGGTGTTTTGATCATGGTAGATGGTATCATTTTTCATATTTTAATATTTTTTCTACCTATCCTATCATGTTATATGCCATATTTAATATCTTGAAACACATATTTTTGTATAGTTTGGGATAATGTCATGTATGGATTTCATTTTTGTTCCTTCCCTCATATTATGTGGTATTCTCATGCTTATTTTCTTGTTTTTTGGCTTCAAGTATCCCATTATGCTCAACTATGTTTTCCTTTTTCTACTAATTTTTTCCCTATCCACTATTCATGACCCCTTATAAATCTAAACATGATGGTTATTTCTTTGCATAGGATCCTGATGGTGGAGGGTTATAATATTATTTATCTTCATGTTTTGCTATGTTATTATTATTTGATCCTATTTTATTATTCCCCTTTATTTTCTCCAGTTCCCTCAAAATTCAACTTCTTTCATGGTTATTTTAATGTGGGTATATAATAGGAATCTCCTTAGTCTTACAATATCATTTTTCATATATTTATCCATCACCACTTCAAAATCTACATTTTGGGTAGAAAACTAGTAGGGTTTCCTTGAGGATATTTCCTCTTATGGTCCTATCAGGAATTTATTACGGTGAAAAACTCTCAAGTAGAGGTTGTTTTATATTTTCTGTGCTTGGATGAGATGACATGGTGTTTCCTCATTAGCCAAAGGAATTATTTCTATGAAATAGATTGTAGATTTATCTAGAAACGGGGTTTCGGACTTTTATACATCCCTTGAAATGTGAATTTGTTAATACTGATGAAGCGGTTAAGATATGTTTATTTGTGGTATTTTTTTCTTTTGTTTTTTGTTTTTAATTTTATTTGGTGAATGTTTTTTATAACTTTTTCTGTAGTTGTGGTTATTATTTTTAATTTTCAATGATTTTATGTAGATATTTCTCATGTATTAATATTTGTTCATATCGATGAATGTTACTTCCACAGTGATGGTGTTTTTGATGATGAGTGATGATAATATATGTATTGATTCTGGGTGACATGAAACCACACAAATAAAAAATAAAATGATTAATTTCTTCGAAAGATTTATATCATCATGCTTAATTAGTTGACACTGAAATCATTGGGTATCATGATATGTTATGGACATGTTAAATAACTAAGTAGAACTTTATTTGAGATAATGAGGTGATTGATAATAGATTTTTTTCATCATGGATTGATGTTGTTAACAAATATATTTTTATAAAAGGGAATTTCAGACATGTTATCTCAAATCATGATGTTATTTCATAAAATAATCAATCATTAAAGAACATTATTATTGTTCAGATTGTCATTCTAAAGGGTGTAAAGCCCTGGTATTTTGATGATTTATAAGGTAGAATCTCAGTGGAAGGGGGTTTCTATAAATGAAATTTGACTTGAATTGGAAGTGGATTAATTCATATTTTATTTCAATCAGATGATCTGATGAAGGGAGAATGTTGTTTTGGATGAGTTTATTTGAAACCATTTATGATCTTTATTCAATAATTTTATCCATCAATTATCCCCTTTGAGGAACGAGACTCACTTGAATAGGTATGGGTTATACTTTTTAGACATATATAGGTTTATTATAATCATTTTATAGTAAGGGATATGATTAATACATTAAATTACCAATAAGAATGTATAAAGAGACTTTTAGACATAGATTTATACACTACACTCATATTATAGTGATAATTGAATTATCATAAACCATGGTTAATCATGTTATATAATTTATTATCGATGAAATCATTAACATGAAAGTGGAATATTAGAATATACATACATTCTGTGATGTATAAAAAATGATAGAGAATTCTGTTGGAACATGTTGAAAAAACCAATCATATATGTGTTCTTTTTGTCATATGTGGGGGCATGGGGAAGCTGATTGATGAAATAATATATTGATTCATATAATATAGGGAATGTATTTTCTTGAAATTGATGATATCATTGACTGAAAAATGGATATGGATGACAGATGACCTAATGGGGGATTTGATGTAGGCCCATCCAATAGTATTAATACTCAATTTTATATTTCAATAGAATACCAAGATCAACTTGAACTATTTTTATCTTGATCTGGAATGGTAAATGAAAATAATTTCATTGAGGTTTAAATAAAAGGAACTCCCACCTTGGGTGATTGGGATTTCTTAAAGGGTCAAATGGAAGGTCTTTATAATGATACAAAATACAAAGTTGGTGAAAATAAAAAAATATATAATTCCCCAATGGAGTACATCGATTAATATTACCAAAATGGGAATGAAAGAAATGAGAATAATCAGTCCGATTGTAATGATCAAGAAGAGCCATATTATTATTCCAGTGCAACCATGTGTAAAAATAAAATACTGGAAGTGGGTAGTTCTTATCAATTGTAACTAAAAAAATCTAATCTATGTAAGTATTATTCAAATTTAAAAAACATAGTGGTCATAAGATCCTATAGTGTTAGAAAAAGACTGTTACCAAAATTATCGAAGGAGGAACATAAGAAAATTAAGGGTGCTATTGAGTTTCAAGTTAATCTCCCCAATGATTTTGATTAATGGTTTGATTAACCTATTTTAAAAAATAGGAAGGTGGCCTTATCACTCTTGACACCTACAATGAAACATGGGATCATTTGGTATCCTTAATTAATTAAATGATAAGATCTAATGAAGATTTGGATTACAATTTCCTCATCTGGGAAAATTTAGGCTGCTGATTGGGATTGACGTCCTTATCATACTCTATTATATTGGTTTTTCTGAACAAAAATCCTATACAATATATTTTATTATTTTTTGGTTGATGATAAATATTTGGTATGGATGTGTTTTTTGAATTTTTATATTTCACTTGTTTTTATGTGGTTTTGAGTATAAATCATGGTGCATGGTTGTAAATACATGTCTGTATTGGATATTCCCTAGGATGAGTAGTATGAAATTTGTTTAATGTTGATGATCAAATATAACATACCATTATTTTAATGTTAAATTAAATGGAAATCATAATTTATTATGGATTAAATTATACTAAATAGGGTTTGGGGTATAATAGATTCATGTTGGTTTTTAGGAATACATGAGGTTAAGAGATATGGGCACCAGGCTGATGGGTGATATGGTTTGGATGAAGGTGATGCCTACTGGTAGGTGTGTTTGGTTGTTTTTTCTATTTGTTCATTTTGATGATTTATTATTATCATTGGATTTTAGTTTTAATGGGGTCTCTAAAATATTAAATTCTTTCCTATATTATCCCAGGAATTTATTTTCTTTAGATTTGGGTGTTAGTACCTTCTGTCCTCAAACCTTTTTCTAATTTTATTTGCATTAAATTTTTCTTGATTCTCTCATTTGGATCTCCAAATCCAAGGATCATTTTTTTTGTTACCAAATATGGATTTGTTATAAAATAAAAAATCATTATGTTCTGGTTATTTATATATTACATGAAAAAATTATTCTTCCCATACTTGACTATAGTTTTATGGTAAAAGAGTAGATGATCAGGAGGTACTTTCAATTAGGTACGATATACTCAAAAACTACACATGTACTATGGGTTGTATATTGAATTATTTATATGAGATATTATTATGGTGAATACACTAGTATATGAGAGTGCCATGGACTTGGTGTTGGATGCATTGATGAATTTGTTTATCTCTTGGATGTTATATCACACAGAGATGACATGACTTATACTATTCTTCCTTTTTGATAGGATTGGAATGTTGTTGATTAATAGGGTTGTTTTTTGTTTCATTTTTTTATATTCTCATTGGTCATTTTTGGGTGGTTGTTGAGTCTAATACTATTTATAATTAGGATTTTTGTGTTCCTTGTGTCTTCATACACATATAATATTATTTATATTATATTAGTATTGATTGAATTTTATTCATTATGAAACAATAATTCAAGGAATCATGAGAAATTAAGACCCTGAAATCTGAAGATCAACCATGAATAAAACTAAATATATATATAAAATATAATTAATAAAACTATATACCTTAAATCATTGATCACTATTACCATTATAATCAAATATTCACTTGACGAAAATCACTTAGAGGTGGCTAAAGGACTCCATCTCAAATGGTGTATCCATCAGAGAATATAAATTGCATGTATCTTATGGAAGACACTTCTATCCTCCATGAAAAGATAGTGACTCACTTGGTAAAGGAGGAGGAAGAAGGGAACTCTCAATTTGGGATACATAGAAAGAATCTAATAATGAATTATCGTTGACCATCTCATAATGATTATATTATTTTTAACCCATTGGGGAACTCTTGAGTTGTGCACGCATTCAATCAGTTGTTAAATAACATAATAATGAATTCAATTATTTATAATTATCTTATACCTCAACCACTCATATTATCCCATTTGTTTTTTTAACATCACACATTTTACAACATTGTAAAAATAGGGGTTATAGGCCTTTTTCCCCCAAAGTAGGGGATTTTTTTTTTGATTTGGGTTTTTTTGAAGGTTCTGAGTGTTGAAATCTGACGAAAATGTGTTTTTGTATGTGTTAAATGGATTGATATGTGTTTTGGGTGGTCTTGTGAGAGTGGGAGTAGAGTAAATGTGGATTTTCTTTTTATTTTCCTATATTTTCCTCTCATCATACAACGAAAATGGAGGTTTACATTATGAAAAGGGGTTTATTGAAATCATTCCATACCCATGGAATGGAACCATGAGATAACGTCTATGAGTCAGTTGGTCATGTCGTGACTACTGGGTTACATGGTGTTTTGGATTTTATATTGGGTTTATTGGTAAGGAAGGTTCATTATATATAATCTGTCATGATGTTGCAATAAACCTAACATATTGGGTCACGTTGTGTCTAGGGAATTACTATGAAAATATAACCATTACATTTTGGTTTATCCCTATTATGTTTAGGAATCATTTCATGATAGGGGAATAACACTTTTATGGTAACCCTCATGTATTAAATATTAGAAAAGTAAATTACCCTTCCATATGATCACACCATGGAAGGAGGGAACATCATTGTTGTAACTCTTACATATGGGGTAAAAAACTTCTACATATTCCTTTTAAATATTTGAATGACATGGGATAATCATGTTAAGACCTATGGATTACATTTTGAATATTGGAGAGGGACTACGTCACAGTCAGGGTGTCATGATATAAATAAAGGTGGGGAATGCACTTTTTTTCATTGAAAGTGAAAGACCATGTCATGATGGCCTTCCCTACGATGCTTATGGTTCTTCCTATAGGTAGTTTCTTATGCATGAGATGTATGTTTAATCATGATATGGGACATAGTGACTTGTGTTATTCTATGTTGATGAGAGATATCTGTGGATCTGGGTCATTAGGATGTTGTTCTACTATGAAGGATATGATTACTCCATGATGTGACATTAGAAAGTTATGTTTGCTTTTTTTTTTATATAAGGGGTTTTATTTCATGCCATTAGCTAATGATCCATGCTGTGAGGAGTGTATTATAGGGAAATTACCATATAAGACATTAGAGATACAACATGATGAAGTGTTTTCTAGATTTTTAGTATGGTAATGATGATATTTTAATATTTTAAAACTATAAATCTCTTCAAGATAATTATTTTTTAGGTTTATCAAGCAAGGGGAGGCCTATATACTCTTACTTGCAACATTTTTCTTCCATTCTCCTTGATTTTTGGTGATTCATGGTGATTTTCCTCATTGTTTAGGGTGATATTATACTCTTCCTACATTGAACTTCCTCCTATTTGGCTATAACTAATTTTTTATGATATAGATTTGTTTTTGATGATGATTCCACAAGTTTATAGTGAGATAGAGTATAGTATTATAGGGATTTTGTTTTTTAGGATAAAGGGGTTCTTGAGAGAATAAAAACACAGGGTTTTGTAGTATTTCTTAAAGGTAAGATATTGACCCATTTTATTTGTCTTTTTTAATGAATCTATAAATTATTCAATTCATGGCATGGTATTAGGTATCGTGAATTATTTAGTTTATGAGTTTTATAGCGTTTCAAGAGTTAATATCACTTTATTGCTTGACATTTTCTCATCATCGCATTGTCTAGTGAGATTTTTCTTCATTATTCCCAAATGTTTAGTTTTGAACTTACCATTTGATTAATGTTTCAATTAATTATAGTTGGTTATGATTAATTGATAATATTTTTGATAGATTTTGGACCTCAGGTTATCTGTTGATGGCTAGGTGGGATTGGAATATAGTATGGGATGGTGGATGGGTTTTTTAATGGGAATAACTATGAATTTAGTAGGTATTACCTAAAACTCTCTGTAATTGTTTTATATTATATTATGTATCATGTGATATGTGGTATATCCACTTGTGTTTTATCGACCTTAAACTGAGAATTAATTATTTCCTATAAATCTCAATAACACAATGAATATATATAGGGAAAATATAGACACTTAAACACTAATATTGATTTCATGGGTGTCGTGGAATTGACAGTGAAAATGTTCTTTGTAATACATGGGCCCTATAGTGGTATATATTCATTTGATGAACATAGTGAACCTTGGAATATGAGTCATTTGCTTCCTCTATGTAGTGTATTGTGATGGATTAGAAATGGTCAGACAAGGGGTATACCATGTAGGGTATTTATGTGTAGGTTTGGTGTTTGAGGACCAACCTAGCTAGACTTGGAAGCGAGAGGAAAGAAATTCCTTAAACTTTATATATCCCATATTTCATACTACATATTGAATGATTGATAAATGATATGAGAATGACTATATTGAGGAAAATTATAATTTTGGAACAATGAGATTTAACCCTAGAGTTCAAAACAAGATAAAGAAACCCATGTAGGGTGGCATGACCATGATTTGAGATAGGGGACCAGAGTGTGTTCCCCAGTCATGTGTTGATAGTAGAGAGGATTAATGCATCAAGGTAATAAAGGTTATATCCTAAAATGAATTTGATAGTGGGTAATAGTTCTACGTATTAAGGTCTAACCTCGGTAATTAATATAAAATCTTGTCATGTTTTT
The DNA here is from genome assembly GCA_963277665.1 of Viscum album. NCBI lineage: Eukaryota > Viridiplantae > Streptophyta > Magnoliopsida > Santalales > Viscaceae > Viscum > Viscum album. The sequence goes on along the minus strand of OY728159.1, from coordinate 1,137,456,114 downwards.
AAGCTGTCCGTGGATGATATATTGCGACATTTTATAGGGCCTCTTATCCCCTAATAATGATGATTTGTGTCATGTGTGTGTGTTTATATATATTTATATATAAAAACACACAAATACAACAGAATATTAATTCATGGTATACCCTTTAGATGAACGATTCTATATGATGTTTCCAGGGAGATATGCCTTTAGGATTATGATATATGAGATGATTTTTTAGAAGAATTTACCCTCGAAGTATGATGATATATGATGGTTCAAGGGAGATATTCCAAATGTTTTACGATATAAAACATGTTCCACAGTAGGGAATACTCATAGGAGTATAATTCTATATGATGGTTATAGGGATAGATACCTTAGAGTGTATAATAGATTAGATGGTTCTAGGGATGGAAACCCCTTCGGTACGTGGTTCTATATGATGGTTATGAGGATGGATTCCCTTGGGTGATGTATACAATATTTTTGTAGTAAGGGATTCCTGTAAGTGATATATCCATATGACGGTTTTCTAGAGGGATTCCATTTTTCCCTTGGTTTTGTGGTATTATTCTCATCAAAATTTGGAACTTTCAAAAGTGGGTAGAGTCATTCTTAGGTTTCACCATAGAACCTAAGTTTAGGAAATTATTTATTTTATTTCATATTAGTTTTTTACTTATTTTTCTTATAATATCACATTGTACACACATTGTATGTACTTTTTATGTCAAAGAAACCCTTTATGGTGTCCTAAAAATGTATACTTACACTCTGCACATGTGACATGGGAATGTTAGTACCCAAGAATACCTTCTGATTTTAGGCTTAGGTAGGGTAGTGGACCAATGTTAGATGGGTGAACTGGATAGAAATTTATACTTACACCCTGGTCATGTGACATAGGAATGCTAGTACACAAGAATACCATATGTTTTACGACATACGTAGGGTAGAGAACCAATGTTTGATGGCTGAATTGGATATCTTGGACAATGTCAGAAGTCTGGACTGGGTGGATACTCGATACCATGTTGTGTCTATTTTTGTTTCTCTTTTTCGTACATTTTTGTTCAAGACCATGATTTATATGATCCACCCTTGAGTGACCTTATTATTGTCTTCTTCACCTATGTGACATTCTGGATAGTTCATTTTAGTTAATTCATTAGTCTTGTTGTCGATTTTAGATATATTTGGATATGGTGTTTCTTTTATTCAATTTTTTATTTAGATGACTAATTGTATATTATTTTTTTACTCTCATAGGAGTTTATATTCTCCCCATGGTAACATCATAAAATATCACTAGTAGTCTGTAACATCTATCATATGGGGAAGCATGCCTATGTTCTTGGGATTCTCACTTGGACTTGTGCCAGGTCCACACCTACATGAGTTGTAGACCAAGTTAAAAAGGAGTCAGTATAAATGTTTAATTTTTTTTTATAATACTACTGTGTTGATTATTTTTTAAAATGGTACTTTTTTATTTATTGATCTATTTATTTTTTCACCAGAATTGTGTTAGAAAGAGGTGTGTGCTCATGCACCAAATAATGAATGTAGGTTCACATGACACGTGTAAGCTTGAGTGTTACTGTGAAACTCATTATTGGAATGAATATATATGTATATATACATATAAGTTTTGGTTTCTTAAAATGTAAAAAATTAATACTCTGAAATTTTTATAAATAAATTATTGTATAAATTATTCTAAATACAACCCAAGGGTTCTGGCTTCCCTAATATGAATCATTATAGGGTAATGGAATTGATAAGAATGTGGATGTGACTGTGGTCCTTGAGGGGGGTATTATAACGACCCAAGAAAAAAAATATCGGTATTTTTCATTATTTACAAAATGTTAACATAAAAATTCACAAATCATCACACAATACCTTGAAAAAATATTTAATGTTATTTCAGATCAATTATATATGTAAATTATTCTATGACACATTTTAATGTATTTTTTATTTTTAAACCACATTATACTCCCTTTTAGACTTCTCATATGTTATACTCATCTTCGTAACACGAGGAATTTAAACATAAGAAAGGGTCGAGATGAAAGAATAAATAAGAGAATAATCTTATCAACATGGAATCTAGGGATATTTCTATGAATATGATAAAACATGGGAAGGGTAGAAACATCTATTTTTAAATGAATAATAAGAAATACCAGTTTTAGACAAGTCATGATATATATACATGTAACCTCAAATAAAGTAACATATACAAGTGTAAAATTCTGTGAGATAATAACCATAATACAAGGGGCATATTCATAGCCATATAGAATATATTAAATGACATTGGAAAATTAAATGACAAGGAATTTTGGCATAAACATAAGCATTGAAAATATTGTAAACCCAGATACCCACATATAATTCACATAGAAAATTTTAAACAAATATTCATGCATCACGTTCAAACAACAAACTTGTGAACAAATATTCCCACATCTTGTTCTCACAAAAAACATATGAACAAATCATCCCACATACTTTTGACACAAAAACCAATTGAACAAATATTATTTCATTATGTTTATAAAATAATTGGGATAAAATATGCCCACAACATGTTTATATAAAAAACCTATGAACAAATATTTCTGCATCACCCCAAAACAACTTTTGAGATCAAATTCGTGAATGACATTTACACAAGAAAATTAGGGATAAGGCTTCCTACATCATGTCTAGAAATCAATTCTATATTTCATGAGATAGGAATCATTTACAAATGAATTCAAGATCTATATATGACCACAATGTTAATAATAGTAATAATAAATATGTATTCTATTAGAATATGATATCATTCTTTAAAAACCACTTAATTAACCCATATAAAAGAGATATGTTTCATGAAAATATATTTCAAAAACATTGAATTAGATATTTGAGGAAATAAGTTTGATAGATAATTAAAAATATCCCAAGTGTATCATATTTATAATTATGTACACTTTCTTTGATAAAAAATAACCTTTTAATATATTTGAAAAAATCAATTGAAAAATTAAAGAGAATACCCATTTTTAATTCTTTAAAACAATTTAAAAATTAGGTATTTTCTATGAAATTTCTATGCTTGATTAATCATATAAAAAAATGGGTAAAACCAAAATAATTTTGTCCCGAAAATAAAAATTTATAAGAGAAATATTTTCTTTAATACTTATTTTTATATGATATTAAAACACTTTAAAAAATCATTTCATAAAACAAAATCATTTGAAACCTATTTATAAATAATTAATTCCATTTAAAAATAAATCTTTTACTGTATAAATATACATGAATATTTAATTTTCTTCTCAAAATCATCAAGGGATAATATAAATTGGAAAATTATTTTAAAAAACAAAATGTAATAAAAAGTGAAATATTTAGATGGAAGATAATTATTCTTAATAGTGTCATACTTTTATTGGGATGAAATTAATAAAGGAGAATGATTTGAATGAAAAGATTTATTTTCTCTATGGATAATGAGAAACAAAATTTGAAAAATAATAGGATCGAATAAACCAATATTATATAAAATAAGTTTAATGTGACATATCTTAATTAAATGATTGGATATGTGATGGAAACCCTTAAAATTTAGTATATTTTGTATCAAAATCCATTTAAAGAAACAACCAGATAAGGAGCTTCAGACCCCATTAATTTAGGGATATGTAAATAAGAATTCATTTGGATTTATTAAAAATGTATCAAATATATCATAGTTCATAGTAATAAATTTGTATTAAGGAATTTAATTTGATACAAAGAACCCCTCACTATGTATTCATGCCTATTCGAATGAAATTTAACCTCATTGAGACCAAAGGTTTTAAAATTTTGGGAGCTTTCAATTATTTGAAAATGAATGAGGTTTAGGATGAAACTATAAAGAATATGGGGGTATAAAATGTTGAATGTTTTCCTAATATATAAGTGAATAAAAGAGATTTTTTGTGAAAACCCATTACTTTTCAATAATGGGGTGAAACTAGTTAAAGGTCAATGGCTGTAAAATTGAAATATTAATAGAGTTTTGTGTGAGGTAATGTTGATAAATACTCAACGAATCATCATATATTAATTTTTAAACATGTTTCAATCTCTTTACCACTTGATGTTTTATATATTTTACCATTTTTCTTTTTAATCTTAGTAACTAGTTTTTACCCAAGTAATTGTATTTTATAAAAAATATAAGGTAACACCTATAAAAGTTTCTTTAGGTGGTAAACCTAAATTTAGTCTAACTAATACATAATCAAATCTATAAATAATTTAAAATCATCTTTTAATTTAAAATATTAAATTTAAAAAAAAAAATATTTTGTAGAAAAATATTGTTTTTTCCATTAAGTTGTAACACCCCAAGCTTCCATGGTATGTTTCCCTTCGAATAATGCGATAGCGTGTGTCGTACGCAACCTCGAGTTCTAACACACACCACAACTAATTAAACTAGCCGTTGTGAATAGTAATACCTACTTTTTGAAATCATATATATTTTATATTTCAAAATAGACTTCATTTTTGGATTCGGAATATCTAATTTAGCCTAAGGTGAAATTTTGGTACTTTTCGGATAACTTTCATATTTTGATGAATAGTGAAAATTACTAAATTTTAATTAAAAACAACTTTTTTAATCAAAATAATTAATAGTGATAAATTGTGAATTTGAGTGGTTTTAAAGTATATTTAGAATATAGTTTTACCATTTAATATAATGTTGGTCATTGGACATAATTTTACAATTAAACCGAACATAAACAAGTGTCAATCTTTTGATAGTTATTACCTCTTAAAAACACGTTTTTTGTTTTGACAGCGGGAATTAATTTTTAATTAATTTCTGCCACTTCTGTGTTTTGAATTTAGGAAAATGGATTCCATATTTGGAATCAGGATGTTCAAATTGTGTAAATAGGTAACTTTTATTTTTAGACATTTTGAAAAATTACTGCGGTAAATATTTTATTTACCATGGTTAAGGGTAAATCCGGTAAATAAGGGTTAAAAAAATAATATTATAATAATACTAAATTACCCTAAAACGTGTCTTAACCCTACTAGTTGATACATGGTCGACCATGGGAATCTTTGGGTCTATTTTGGGACCCCATGGATCCACTTGTAAGTGATAATGACACTTTATTTTAATTTAGTTAAAATAAATACAAAAATGACACAAGCATATATCTTTTAGAACGACAATTGTTACATAGAGATATATATGTTGGATTTTAGATTATAAATATTCATTAGAAAGATAAAAAGATTTTCTACATAATGATATTTTATTTATAATTTTTAGACATTAAATAATTTATTTTATATATGAAACAATGATGATGCAGTAATTACTATAATAGTGAAAAATTAAAATAATTGATATTATAAATACCCAAATAAATATAATATGAAACTTTTAATGAATTAAACTAATTTTATAGGATAATATGATATATTAGGATTGATTTAATTGACTTTTTTCGAAGTAATAAATCTTTTATGAGTTTCACAAAAATCAACTATTGAATAGTGTCAAAATTGACATAAAAGAGTTCTTAAACAAATATTATATTATTAATTGATATTAAATTCCTAAAAATCTAAGGTTCGGCCAAGAGACTTATATCATGATAGGTTCATCATTAATGTACCACTTGGGGGTCGCTTGGATGTATATAGTAAGTTTATTAACCATATTATAAAAAAATACAAAGAGACATTGTAAAAGTGAAACTAATTAACTTAGAGTTAATACTTAAATATAAGGTTAATATAAGTACCCAAACCTGTCTAAATTCTATTGGTTGGGTGGTTTTCGACCTATCCCCACCTTAACCTTTGAATAATCAACTTTGGAGCCTTTAGAAACCGAATATGAATTTATTATAAATTAATATTTCTAACTTTTCCAAAGGTGCCCCTCACCCCTCTTATAAAAGGGCACTCCTCCTTCTCATTTCTTCACACCTTCAAAGCCTTTTGGTTCGGCCAAACTCTGCCCAAATACTCTCCCAACATCCCTCACTACAACCTAGAGGCCTTAGTTTGATCAGAAAGCCAACCTAAGGAGCCCTTTTGATCAAATCAAAAGGAAGAACCCGAAGAAGAGGTAACGATTTCACCACCCTTCTCCAAGTTCATTTCTTCTTCCACTTCTTATTCCTTTGTTCTTACCATTCTAAAATAATAACTCCAGTATCTCACATATACTGTGATGTTATTATAAATATGGTACAATCATATTCAGTATTCTATCCACCCTTTGAATAACATGTCACCATACGTGCGTACGTACGGCTTACCGTCTCCACGTCGTGGTGTAATTGTTATTCAATATATTATTATTTGGATGGGTATAATAATGATGTGTAACTCATGTAAATAATAAATATAACATGTTAATGATTCTGTATATATGATATACCATCCATTTATATATTATTTTAATATCAAAAGAATGATATTGTCGCTCGTGCGTACGTACGGACTACCGTCTCCACGAACGCGATGAGATTCATTCTCCATCGTATCCATTCAAGTATAATTATCATTTGATGATTTAAAAATTATGTTTAAGGACTGGATATCATTCTGGATATGAATAAGATACAACAACCATGGCTTATGTAACAAAACATATAAAAGAAAATGAGTAAGTTAACTCCCGAAACGACGATAATTCTAAGATATTATTAATAAAGCAATGTTAAAAGATCATATATGATATCATATTAATGTATATGATTCTTGTATAATTTAATAGCAATTATTTCACCATTATACAGGAGGTTAACCGACCCCATCAAAGGAAAAGTACAAGGTAAGGGTTTACTTTACAACCTCTTCATTATCCAAGGTTGTTTATACGTAATAATCTACTGGGATCTCTTTATCATCCACATCCATGTTTCTTAAAAATGCATTTCAAAACATTTTTACTATTTACTAGAATATGAGTTAAAGTCATTTATACCCTTTTTGACTTTTATAAGTGGTTTATAAAGGAATCGTTCGGTCGTTTTCAAAACAAGGTCCTTTTTAACCTTTTCGACAGAATTAAGGTAAGAAAGTTTTTTTAACTTATACGGCGGCTGCGGCTATTTTCCGCCGTTATAAAATCTTCAAAGCTTCCCTTACAAGCTTATAAGAATATTTTCAAAGAAAATGTTTTATTTTATATGGATCTTAAATTATTTCAAAATAAAAGGAGATATTTCTTTAAAAAGAATTTTGATTTCATCTATGTCGACATCATTTGATGGATTTTAAGATTATTTGAAGTTGATTTATTATGATACAAAACTTCTATATTGTATTGAAGGTTTTGTGATATGTTTGACTGTGGATGTGCTATTTTTATACCATTCATAGTTTATGGTGTAAGTATTGACATTTCGTATGCTAGTTTTAATACGAATGTTTATGTTATGTTTAAACCTTTTCATATGGGAATGCATTGGACTTAATATGTGACGGGTGGAGCCCGCTATAGCTCCTCGATGCATCGGTAGGTCTCATGAGACAAACTAGTGTCTTGGCATAAGGCCTTGACAAAATATTATTTGTAGTATTGGCACGAGGCCTTGGCTATGTGGTTATGATAGTCTGGCATTATGCATTTCAACATTATGAAAGTGGGTATTGATTTTTGCATGTGATTATTCGATTAGTAGAATATCCATGTGAATAAGTAAATGGAATTATTTCATTTTATTTATGCCATACCATGTTGAATGTTCATTTTTAAAAGGCTTTTGTTTTAGTTATACATTGCCTTAAATGTTTATTCTTATTTATGAAAGTTTCCGCTATATTGTTATCCTTACTGGGCATTTGAGCTCACCCCTTTTCTATGTTTTATTTTTCCCAGGATGTGAAGAAGTAAGTTATGAATGACCTGCAGGGATTTTATGAGGGGTTAATAGTGTGGATTATGGATACATTATGTTATTGTAGTAGTTTTTCATTTTATGATGTAATGTAAAACTTATGAATATATCTAGTGTTTCCAAGGCTACTAAACCAATCGGTCTTTCGAGATTTGATCTTTCTTGTGATCATGTCAATGTTATGTAATAATGCACCGACTCTGGGTAACTGGGGTCGGGGCGTTACAGTTGGTATCAGAGGGAGGTTTAGTACAAACCTTGGAAAGTAGATTTATATAAACTCTGATTAGAGCACGTAGACCTAAGATGAACTTTGAGGATTAGTATAGAAGAACTTCCTAGAATTTTGGTATTTTAGATATTTTGTGAGTTTTCCGAGCAATAAATCCCTGTCTGGATACGAGCAGGTAGAGGCGGCTCTGGCACAGATGTACCTAGGGGTAAAACCCGAAAACACCGCTTTGAGCTAGACTCGAACGGGAACTGGTGCACGACAACGGGCCTTGCTGCACTCTTGGTTACGACACTCCCGGGGGATATGCTTTGGATAACTCTCATTTCTTTACAAATCATTTTGAAGGGATTATGAGTATATACATCCTCAAAGAAAAAATTCTTATGATTATGGATTATATCCATAAATAGTTCAATTTATGTTAAGTGTTTTATAAGTATGGGATTATGTATTTTGATTCATAAACTGATCTAGTTTATGCCATTGTTTAGAAATGGCGCCTAGTGGAAGAAATGGAAACCGTATCAATGCACGCACTCCATGTAGGGATTTCCCTCCTGCTCAAGATAATTATAGTGGGGCTGGTGATGCAACTGGTGCTGATCAGCTAATCACCATAATGGGACAACTTACTCAGGTTATGAATAATAACCTTACCCGTATGGAGCACCCTGATCCGCAGCGTGGAGGATCAATGTTAGATCAATTCATGAGGCAACAACCACCAACGTTCAATGGGAATACAAATCCCTTAGTAGCTGAGCAATGGATATTTTCCCTAGAGAAAATATTTCAGGCTTTGGGGATCAGTGAAAGGGAAAAAGTTATCATGGCAGTTTACCGCCTCACTGGAGATGCTGATCAATGGTGGTCATTGATTCAAAACATGAAGGAAGATGATGAAGTATCAAATATGGAGTGGAGGGAGTTCAAAGATCTGTTTTTAGAAAAATACTTCCCTCGCGACCATCGAGCAGATATGGAAAGGCAATTTCTCAGTCTGAGACAAAAGGAGGATGAGAATGTCACAAAGTATGAGGCTAACATTACAAGGTTAGCGAGGTACGCTGGTGATTATATTCGAAACCCAAGAAGTAAGATTGATCATTTCTTTGATGGGTTAAAACCATTTCTCCGTCGAGCATTAGTCTCACAATCCTTTTCATCGTACGAAGACATTGTCTCATGTGCTATCAAGACCGAAAAGGAATTCTCTAAGTCTTATGACTTTAAAGCAAAGCAAGAGAAGAAGAGACCTGCTGATCAATCTGGGATTGGAAATAAGGGGAAGAAAGGAAAGGTTGAATATCCATCATGTGGTAAATGTGGGACGAAACACCCCGGTACTTGCTTGAAGGGAATGGGAGTCTGTTACAAGTGTGGTGAAAAAGGCCACCAAGCTCATGATTGCAAGGGGAAGAAGGAAGCTACCAACGTTCAGTGCTACAATTGCAGGGAGATGGGGCATTATGAAAATTCATGTCCTAAGCGTCAGGAGAAATTACCTCCAAAAAGGCCAAGGGATCAAGGCCAGGCTTATGCTATCACTACTGCTGATGTAGAAGCTCCGAAAGACGTGGTGGCAGGTAATTTAATGGTTTCCTCAAGTTTAGAAAATGCATTATTTGATTCTAGATCATAGCATTGTTTCATATCTTCCCAGTTTGCTAAGAAAATTAGATATTTCCAATTTGATTTAATAAGGGAGTTTTCAGTTAAAACTCCTAAGGGAAGTATCATTGCAACAATGTTTTGTGAATCAGTCCCCATTAGAGCACATAAATTTTCTTTATCAGCTGATCTCATCGTCATACCTATGATTGAGTTTGATATAATCCTCGGTATGGACTGGCTTTCGGACTATGATGCGAATATTTATTGTAAGAAGAAAGAGGTTACGATTCTTGATGATAATGATAAGGAACACCTTATTTTTAGAGCAGAATCGTCACCACCAAATTCTTATTTAGATCCACCCCCAGTAGCTCAACTTAAATCAATTATTGGGGAGGAAGAGAATGAAATAACTATCGGAGAGGAAAGGAATGTTCAAATAGAGGATGTACCTGTTGTGAAAGAATTTGTAGATGTATTTCCGGAAGATTTACCTGGACATCCTCCAGAACGAGAAGTTGAGTTTTCCATTGATTTGATTCCTGGATCAAGGCCTATATCGAAGACCCCTTATAGAATGGCCACTGTAGAATTAGTCGAACTAAAGAAACAACTAGAGGAATTGAGTAATAAGGGATTTATTCGCCCTAGTGTTTCTCCATGGGGAGCCCCTGTTCTTTTTGTTAAAAAGAAAGATGGATCTACGAGGTTATGTATCGACTACAGGGAGATCAATGCTATAATGATAAAGAACAAGTATCCCCTACCTCATATTGATGATTTATTTGACCAAGTGCATGGAGCTCAATACTTTTCAAAGATTGACCTTCGATCTGGATACCATCAGTTGTGTGTGAAGAAGGAAGACATTCCGAAAACAGCATTTCGAACCAGGTACGGGCATTACGAGTTTACTGTAATGCCGTTTGGATTGACTAATGCACCCTCTGTATTCATGGATTTGATGAATAGAGTTTTCAAGGAGTATCGCGATGAATTTGTGGTGGTATTTATTGATGATATCTTGGTATACTCCAAAACCTACGAAGATCATGAAAATCAATTGCGCATTATCTTGAAGACTCTGAGGAGGAATGAATTATATGGGAAGTTTAGCAAGTGTGAATTCTGGCTTCAGGAGATTTCTTTTCTTGGCCATATTGTCTCTAAAGATGGAATCTCTGTTGATCCTTCTAAGACCAAGGCAATCCAAGAATGGCCAGCACCTACGAGTATAACTGAGGTACGTAGTTTTATTGGCTTGGCAGGTTATTATCGACGTTTCGTCCAGAATTTTTCCCGATTGGCTAACCCATTAACGAAGCTCACACGTAAAGGGGTTAAATTTTTTTGGACAAAAGAGTGTGAAGAATGTTTCAAAGAACTGAAGAGAAGATTAGTCAATGCTCCTATATTGACTCTACCATCGGGGAATGATGGGTTCGTTATTTATAGTGATGCATCGAAGAAAGGACTTGGTTGTGTCCTTATGCAGAATGATAGAGTTATTGCCTATGCATCACGACAGTTGAAAATTCATGAACAAAACTATCCTACTCATGATCTTGAGTTAGCAGCTGTAATCTTTGCTTTGAAGATATGGAGGCGCTACCTCTATGGTGAAAAATGTGAGATTTATACTGATCACAAGAGTTTGAAGTATATTTTCTCACAAAAAGAACTCAACATGAGGCAAAGGAGATGGCTTGAATTACTCAAGGATTATGATTGTACGATACACTACCACCCGGGGAAAGCAAACAAAGTAGCAGATGCTTTGAGCAGAAAAGACCATGGAGTTCTGAACATGATGAGAATTGAAAGGGATCCAATTTTCATGGATCTAGTGAAGATGGACATGGGAATAACCAGGGAAGGTGAAACATCAATGCTTTTTCAAATGGTTGCCAAACCATCTTTACTAGAAAGGATTAAGAGTTCTCAGACCGATGATGAAGAATTTCCGAAGAAGATTAAAGCTGTGAATGATGGGAGATTGAGAGACTTTGTGTATGAAGATGGAATTTTGAAATTCGAGAAGAGACTTTGTGTTTCCGATTTACCTGATCTGAAAAGGGAATTGCTAGATGATGCTCATAGTTCCAATTTCTCTATACACCCTGGGAGCACCAAAATGTATAGAGATTTGAAGGAACATTTTTGGTGGGACAACATGAAGAGGGAGATTGCTGATTTTGTGTCAAGATGTATGGTTTGTTAACAAGTGAAAGCTGGAAGGCAACATCCTGGAGGAGTCATGCAACCTCTTCCCATACCGGAGTGGAAATGGGACAATGTTACGATGGACATTGTCATGGGGCTACCAAAGACTCCTAGAAGGAACGATGAAATATGGGTTATTGTTGATCGTCTTACCAAGACAGCACATTTTCTTGCTATAAGAGAAGATCTACCCCTGGAACGTCTAGCAAGACTATATATTAATGAAGTTGTGAGACTTCATGGAGTACCCCTATCGATTGTTTCTGATCGTGATCCCCGTTTTACTTCAAGATTTTGGAAAATTCTTCAGAAATCCCTGGATACTGAACTTCATTTGAGCACTGCTTACCACCCTAAGACAGATGGACAATCAGAACGGACTATTCAAACCTTAGAAGACATGTTGAGATCTTGCTCGCTTGACTTTCAGGGTATGTGGGATCAATATTTACCATTGGTAGAATTTTCCTATAACAATAGCTTCCATTCGAGTATACAGATGGCACCACATGAAGCATTATACGGAAAGAGATGTCGTACACCAACCTGTTGGGATGACGTTGGTGAAAGAAAACTTGTAGGCCCAGAACTGGTGGAGGAAACGGTGGAAAAGGTGAAAGTAATCCAAAATCACATCAAAGCAGCTCAAAGTAGGCAGAAGAGCTATGCCGATAATCGAAGGAAGGATTTGGAATTTCAAGTCGGTGATCATGTTTTTCTGAAGGTATCTCCATGGAAGGGAGTCATACGTTTTGGTAAGAAAGGTAAATTGAGTCCCAGGTACATCGGACCTTTCGAAATTATAGAACGAATTGGGGTTGTAGCTTACCGATTGGCAATGCCGCCAAGTCTCTCCAAAGTTCACGATGTGTTCCACGTATCTCTATTGAGGAAATACATGCCTGACCCAACGCATGTACTCACCTATGAGGAATTAGAACTAGAACCCGATCTATCTTATTGTGAAGAGCCCGTCAAGATTCTTGATACAAGTGAACAAGTATAAGAAACCGGACGACGCGTCTGGTAAAAGTTTTGTGGAGAAATCATAAGATGGAAGAGGCAACGTGGGAACCTGAGGAACTTATGATGAAGAACCACCCGAGTCTTTTTATGCAGTAATACCCTAGAAATTGCGAGGACGCAATTATTTGAAGGAGGGGAGAATGTAACACCCCAAGCTTCCATGGTACGTTTCCCTTCGAATAATGCGATAGCGTGTGTTGTACGCAACCTCGAGTTCTAAAACACACCACAACTAATTAAACTAGCCGTTGTGAATAGTAATACCTACTTTTTGAAATCATATATATTTTATATTTCAAAATAGACTTCATTTTTGGATTCGGAATATCTAATTTAGCCTAAGGTGAAATTTTGGTACTTTTCGGATAACTTTCATATTTTGATGAATAGTGAAAATTACTAAATTTTAATTAAAAACAACTTTTTTAATAAAAATAATTAATAGTGAGAAATTGTGAATTTGAGTGGTTTTAAAGTATATTTAGAATATATTTTTACCATTTAATATAATTTTGGTCATTGGACATAATTTTACAATTAAACCGAACATAAACAAGTGTCAATCTTTTGATAGTTATTACCTCTTAAAAACACGTTTTTTGTTTTGACAGCGGGAATTAATTTTAAATTTATTTCTGCCACTTCTGTGTTTTGAATTTAGGAAAATGGATTCCATATTTGGAATCAGGATGTTCAAATTGTGTAAATAGGTAACTTTTATTTTTAGACATTTTGAAAAATTACTGCGGTAAATATTTTATTTACCATGGTTAAGGGTAAATCCGGTAAATAAGGGTTAAAAAAATAATATTATAATAAAACTAAATTACCCTAAAACGTGTCTTAACCCTACTGGTTGATACATGGTCGACCATGGGAATCTTTGGGTCTATTTTGGGACCCCATGGATCCACTTGTAAGTGATAATGACACTTTATTTTAATTTAGTTAAAATAAATACAAAAATGACACAAGCATATATCTTTTAGAACAACAATTGTTACATAGGGTTATATATGTTGGATTTTAGATTATAAATATTCCTTAGAAAGATAAAAATATTTCCTACAGAATGATATTTTATTTATAATTTTTATACATTAAATAATTTATTTTATATATGACACAATGATGATGCAGTAATTACTATAATAGTAAAAAATTAAAATAATTGATATTATAAATACCCAAATAAATATAATATGAAACTTTTAATGAATTAAACTAATTTTATAGGATAATATGATATATTAGGATTGATTTAATTGACTTTTTTCGAAGTAATAAATCTGTTATGAGTTTCACAAAAATCAACTATTGAATAGTGTCAAAATTGACATAAAAGAGTTCTTAAACAAATATTATATTATTAATTGATATTAAATTCTTAAAAATCTATGGTTCGGCCAAGAGACTTATATCATGATAGGTTCATCATTAATGTACCACTTGGGGGTCGCTTGGATGTATATAGTAAGTTTATTAACCATATTATATAAAAATACAAAGAGACATTGTAAAAGTGAAACTAATTAACTTAGAGTTAATACTTAAAGATAAGGTTAATATAAGTACCCAAACCTGTCTAAATTCTATTGGTTGAGTGGTTTTCGACCTAACCCCACCTTAAACTTTGAATAATCAACTTTGGAGCCTTTAGAAACCGAATATGAATTTATTATAAATTAATATTTCTAACTTTTCCAAAGGTGCCCCTCACCCCTCTTATAAAAGGGCACTCCTCCTTCTCATTTCTTCACACCTTCAAAGCCTTTTGGTTCGGCCAAACTCTGCCCAAATACTCTCCCAACATCCCTCACTACAACCTAGAGGCCTTATTTTGATCAGAAATCCAACCTAAGGAGCCCTTTTGATCAAATCAAAAGGAAGAACCCGAAGAAGAGGTAATGATTTCACCACCCTTCTCCAAGTTCATTTCTTCTTCCACTTCTTCTTCCTTTGTTCTTACCATTATAAAATAATAACTCCAGTATCTCACGTATACTGTGATGTTATTATAAATATGGTACAATCATATTCAGTATTCTATCCACCCTTTGAATAACATGTCACCATACGTCCGTACGTACGGCTTACCGTCTCCACGTCGTGGTGTAATTGTTATTCAATATATTATTATTTGGATGGGTATAATAATGATGTGTAACTCATGTAAATAATAAATATAACATGTTAATGATTCTGTATATATGATATACCATCCATTTATATAATATTTTAATATCAAAAGAATGATATTGTCGCTCGTGCGTAATACGGACTACCGTCTCCACGAACGCGATGAGATTCATTCTCCATCGTATCCATTCAAGTATAATTATCATTTGATGATTTAAAAATGATGTTTAAGGACTGGATATCATTCTGGATATGAATAAGATACAACAACCATGACTTATGTAACAAAACATATAAAAGAAAATGAGTAAGTTAACTCCCGAAACGACGATATTTCTAAGATATTATTAATAAAGCAATGTTAAAAGATCATATATGATATCATATTAATGTATATGATTCTTGTATAATTTAATAACAATTATTTCATCATTATACAGGAGGTTAACCGACCCCAACAAAGGAAAAGTACAAGGTAAGGGTTTACTTTACAACCTCTTCATTATCCAAGGTTGTTTATACGTAATAATCTACTGGGATCTCTTTATCATCCACATCCATGTTTCTTAAAAATGCATTTCAAAACATTTTTACTATTTACTAGAATATGAGTTAAAGTCATTTATACCCTTTTTTACTTTTATAAGTGGTTTATAAAGGAATCTTTCGGTCGTTTTCAAAACAAGGTCCTTTTTAACCTTTTCGACAGAATTAAGGTAAGAATGTTTTTTTAACTTATACGGCGGGTGCGGCTATTTTCCGCCGTTATAAAATCTTCAAAGCTTCCCTTACAAGCTTATAAGAATATTTTCAAAGAAAATGTTTTATTTAATATGGATCTTAAATTATTTCAAAATAAAAGGAGATATTTCTTTAAAAAGAATTTTGATTTCATCTATGTCAACATCCTTTGATGGATTTTAAGATTATTTGAAGTTGATTTATTATGATACAAAACTTCTATATTGTATTGAAGGTTTTGTGATATGTTTGACTGTGGATGTGCTATTTTTATACCATTCATAGTTTATGGTGAAAGTATTGACATTTCGTATGATAGTTTTAATACGAATGTTTATGTTATGTTTAAACCTTTTCATATGGGAATGCATTGGACTTAATATGTGACGGGTGGAGCCCGCTATAGCTCCTCGATGCATCGGTAGGTCTCATGAGACAAACTAGTGTCTTGGAACAAGGCCTTGACAAAATATTATTTGTAGTCTTGGCACGAGGCCTTGGCTATGTGGTTATGATAGTTTGGCATTATGCATTCCAACATTATGAAATTGGTTATTGATTTTTGCATGTGATTATTCGATTAGTAGAATATCCATGTGAATAAGTAAATGGAATTATTTCATTTTATTTATGCCATACCATGTTGAAAGTTCATATTTAAAAGGCTTTTGTTTTAGTTATACATTGCCTTAAATGTTTATTCTTATTTATGAAAGTTTCCGCTATATTGTTATCCTTACTGGGCATTTGAGCTCACCCCTTTTCTATGTTTTATTTTTCCCAGGATGTGAAGAAGTAAGTTATGAATGACCTGCAGGGATTTTATGAGGGGTTAATAGTGTGGATTATGGAGACATTATGTTATTGTAGTAGTTTTTCATTTTATGATGTAATGTAAAACTTATGAATATATCTAGTGTTTCCAAGGCTACTAAACCAATCGGTCTTTCGAGATTTTATATTTCTTGCGATCATGCCAATGTTATGTAATAATGCACCGACTCTGGGTAACTGGGGTTGGGGCGTTACAAAGTGTTATTAAATTTATTAATTTTGATTACCAATTTAATGAGTGATAAAGTATTTATATATTGGTTAATAATTAATATTAAATTCATTTTTTGAGAACATATTAATTTATTGTATTAAATAAAAATGAATCAATATTAATTAATCAATTTATTTCTAATAACATTTTGACTATTATAATGGTCATTTATTTTAATCTTATTAATCATACATTTATGAAAAATAAATAAAATTTAAGAAATTTTAAAATATGAACATGTTGATCTAATATATTATATCTATACTATTATATTAATTTTTATAGGTGATGAAAACCGATTTTCAATATATGTGAATAAAAAACATTTTTAGAGTAATATATTAAATATGTTCCCAAATGATGCACTTGGCTTTTAAAAAAGAATATATAATATTTAAATTATTTATTTAAATTTTAAATAATATATATTGTTATATAATTTTTTTTAAAAACAATTAACACATTCTTGTATGATGATACCATCAATGTTATTGTATTAGAAAAATTGGTTTTTTTCCCGAAATTAAACATCAGTACTCTTAAATCATCACACTCTCCCATAAACTGATGGTTTATTGTCTTTGAGGATAAGAAACATAAGATACATATTATACGATAGTTGTGAATGATTCTTGATAATCCAACATAACTATACTCCCTTATAGACTATTTATAGGATACACCAATCTTCATAACCCTTGTAATGGAAACATAAGAAAAGGGTGATCTCAAATTGTCTATAAAGGTGATAACTTAGAAACATGTCATCATGGGTTTGATAATAATTGATTGAGAAAATGTATGCATGGGAGAGACCTTTTATTAAAAATAACATGGAATAAGTAATATTTTTTCAAAATTCCAGAAATAAGGAGATACAATCTCAAATGAACAAACATATTCCATGGTAAAACACTACTATAAACTAAGCATGAGATAAGGGTAATAATAAATGGAATATAGAAAAGATAACATGATATTAAAACATAACATGATAAGGAATTGTAACACAAGCATAATCATAGAAAATCTTATTCTATCCATAAAGAAATAGATTCATGAATTATGATCACATAAAAAACTAGTGAATAAAGCGTCTAATATCATGTTCACACAACAAACATCTGAAAAAATATTCTTTCATTATGTTCACACAATATTTAATCATCTCATGTGATGTAAAACTTTAACCATTGCACTAGATTTATATATAGGACCCCATAATTCATAATAATAATCATACATATGTATTCCATTAGATCATATAAATATTCATACTTGAAATATCACTAAATTATCACATAGAATGGAGATAGGTTTCATTAAAATACATTTCTAGAACATTCCCAAAATGCATCATGAGAAATAATTTGTATGGTGACATAAAAATATCACCAATGTAATATAAGGAACAGTAAGGAAGTTTTCACAATTTAAAATAACTTTTTAATGTATTTAGATAAATAACTTATAACAAATCAGAGAGAATACAAATTTTTTTAAAGTTTTGAAAGCTCCGTAAAATGATTTATAAAAATGAAATACGAGAAACTGGGAAACCATTTTAAAATAATAATTTAATATCAGATAAGGGTTTTTATAAAAAAATAATTTTAAAATATAAAGCTTCTTTTAAAACCATTCTTTGAGAAAATATAAAAATACTTGAAAAATAAATTAATAAAAAAAGTATTAAAAAGGTTTTTCATCTGAAAAATTCATTTTATGTAAATTGAGCTATTTATTTAAAATATTATAAAAATTATAGATTTTATTTTCAAATTAATAATAATTTAAAATCATTAACAAAAACAATTTAACACATGAAAATGAATAAAAGGAACTTACATGGGAATGTTGGTAATTGTTCTTAAAGATGTCATACATTTTATTTGGAATAAAATTATTATGGACACTGATTTGAATCAGAGGTTTATTTTCAATATAAAAAAATAGAATGGAAAATGATATAAAATCCTAGGGTTGAGGCAAAACATATTTGAAGAAATAAGTTCAATGATATTACTTATAACTCAAAGAATGAATTTCATTTAATAAAAACCCTTAAATTTTTTTAATATTTTTCATCGAAATCCAATTAATATAACAACATGGCATGCGTTTTAAAACCGCAAGAATTTCATGAATATTGAAAAATAAATTCATTAGGTAATATTCACCCCAAATAAAATATATCATTGTGTATCATAAGTAATATGACTCAAGGAATTAATTTTGATGCAAGAAACCTCTTACCTTGTATTCTCACTCATTTGAATGAACTCTAACCTCATAGAGATATGTAACATTACCTTATAAGTCTTATTGAAAATTAATGGATTAGATTAAATAATTGAAACTAGAAGATTATGAACATGGGTGATATTTATATGGGTATAAGAAATGACATAGTTTTAGTATATAAATCAATGTACTAAGGGTGTATTGAAGGGGTGTAAGTGTTCCCTTTTTAAAAGTGAAGAAGATTGAACTTTTTTGAAGACCCATTAATTTTCAATAATGGAATGAAGTCATTAAAGGATGTATGGATTCAAAATTTATAAATAATATAGTTTTGGGTGAGATAATTTCTATTAAGTCTCTACCAATCATTTTCACACATGTATTAAATATTTTCCAGCCTTTTACCACACGATTTTGTTTTTTTATTTTACCATTTTATTTTTTCCCTTAGTACCAAGTTTTAACCAAATTAATTTATATTTTATTTAAAATATTATATAAAAATATGACCAAATATGGGTTTTATGAAACCTAATTTAATCCAAATATAATTTAATTATATTTAAAAATAAGATAAAATTTTCTTTGTAATTAAAAAAAATTATATAGAAAAACTGTACTGTAAAAAATGTAATTTTCATATTTAAGTGTTATTAATGTTATTTATTATTGATTATAAATTTAATGAGTGATAATATATATATATATATATATATTTAAAAATTATATTAAAATTATATTTTATAAGAGGTTATTTTATTTTAATAGATTAAAATGACACAATATTTATCAAAACATTATTTGAAAATAACACATTCATCATTATTATGGACATTAACATTAATATTAGTAATTAAAATTTTATGAAAATTAATAAAATTACGCTTATTAAATAATGTGATCATTTGGATATAAAATATGAAATCCATTTTTATAAATTTAATTTCTAAAAATTTATGAAACATAATTTTTAATATAAAAGAAAAGTTATTTTTGCTGTAAAAATATTATAATATTCCAAAATGATACAAATGGGTTTTATAAATTCAATATAGTATATTTAAATAATTTATTTTATATTAAAAATAAAAAAATTTATTTGGAAAAATTTTCAAAGAAATTTAATCCATTCTTTTATGGTTACAATGTCCTAAAAGTGATAATATTTGAAAAACCAGTATTTATCCACTATTCACAAAAAATATATTATAATAGAAAAATATTAAAAATACTCCCTAATGAAAATTTGAAATTATTAATTAAACATGAAATTAATTTTAAAATTTCAAATTTTTAAAATTTTATATTTATATTTTAAATGAATATTAAATATATAAAGGAAAAAGTAGTCGGATTGAAAAATGTCAATTTTTTAATATATGAGTTTATAAAACTATTTCTTGTGAAATTTTAAATTATTATATTATTTTTATTTAATATAGTTTTTATTATTCAGAAATATTCTTAATAATATTCATTTAATATTTTGTGGCATGTTTTATTTTTCTGTTATGTGAAGAGCAAGCTAAAAAACATAGTATTAATTAAGAGAAAAAATACTCTCCAAAATATCAGTGTGTTACAAGAATCATGAAATGTCGATGCCCAATGAGGATCGGTTCCCAATAGTGGTTAGTTGGATTAGGTATGAGATATATAATGTCTAAATATATAAGATCCCAAGAGTGGGTGTGTTGGCTTGAAGATTACCTTGTGATATCTGAAATAAGAGCAGGGATTTTTTATATGGGGTGTAACTTATATGGATGTAATCTATGGGATAAAAATAAGATCCTAGTTATGCTTATATGAGACTTAATAAATTATTTAATCAAGGTTATAATATATTAATAAAGGATTTTCATGTTCATTTTAGAAATTTATTGTGATGCACAAGAGAGGGGTTATGGAAGGATAATGAGAGCCTTCATATATGGAAAAAATAGGTATATGATTTATGTTTGGTCTTGATTCATGAAAGGTGATAAAATTTATAACATGTAGTCATGTGGTGTGATTCATTGGTTATAGAGTTGTTAGTGGAATCATAGCGGATTATTTGTTTTTCGGATGGGCCTAACACGTATAGAAGGCCTGAAACACTAGTTTAATTGGCCAAGAGGCCAATAATTAGAGATATGAATTTCAAGTGTTGTGTGTTAAACTACTGGATTATGCACAATAACTTATATTGAAGAAATACATCTACAAAGGACATGTATCAAGTGGTATGGTTGGGTATCACTAGGGGGTACGCCTATTAGTGTGTGTTTTCTTTTAGGAATATGGGAAACGTAGCACTGTCATGAGATTGGTTTGATTGGTACTATCTTCTTATGGTTTGAAAGAGTGAGATCATTATTAACCTACGAGGGAGGGAGATTTGTATGACCAAATATTTTCTCGAGTGAGGTGATCTTGTTCTTCCATCAGGTCATGATTGGCCTTAGTAAAATGTGAGATATTATGATGGGTCTATTTTAGTAGATCATCAAGATTAGAATATATTTTTTGTATGTTATGGGACTCTTTAGGTGATATAATTGTAGTTGGTTTCAATTCATGGTTCTTACATTGAATTCCTTACATGTGTGTTCATTGGACATTTTGGGATGAACATATTTGGTCCCTTATGACCTGTATCAGTTACTACACCCTAAGAGGAGGTAGTCTATTGGGATATAGTTTATGAATTCTTTGTTCCCCAATTGTATGGGACCATATCATGAGAAATATATGGTCTCATTGGATGAACATGTGTGGATAGTGAATAAATGTGGGATGATGGTAGAAAGGTATTGGATAGAGAACCCAAATTGATTGAATGTAATATTTGAGTTATAATAGTTTTAAATATTTTTTTGTGATGAAACGTCAATGTAACATTGATTAAAGTATGGAATTTCTGTCATATAATCAGTTTTGAGAATTATTATCTTTGAAATGTTCATTTGATTTTAATTTTTTTTAGATAACAAAACATCAAATGTTAAATTTTTTGAATTGATCATTAGTTCAAAAAACATGTATCTTTGCGGTCTTTGTTTATTTAAAGTGACACATTTTTTACAAAATTGAGTTAAGTGAAATGATTTGGAATTTATGAGTTTATTCCAAAAGGTAATTAGAAATGATGATATGAGATTCTTAATATTGGTTGGTTTGGTATATTTGGAGAACACTTTTTGTTGGCCTTTTATTTAAAAATAAGGCCCAACCAGTCCACTATCCATGGGATTCTAGTGCCCCACTACTGAGAAAGGTACTAAAATCAACCATTGTCAAGCTGGCTAATAGGGTTGAGTAGAGGGAGGGGAAGAAAAAATTGCACCACATGAAGGTGCATGAGACTGAAAGAGATCCACCAAGTAGGGTGGCACGATGGTGAAGATATGTGTCAATAGGTGGTCATTTTAGCGAGTGGTGTGTCTATTAGACCAATAATCAATTCTATCCCACTGAGGAATTGATTTTGAGTTTAAATAATCACTTGAAAAATCAATTTCTAGAGGTGAGATCAAAAAATTTAGTTTATTTTTCAACTTCATAAAAAGATATGAAAATAACCATGACCATCAGATCTATTTTATCTAGACTGTTTATTCGACCATGCTACATAATCTATTTCCTTCAGCTATCAAATGAGATATGTGTGTGGATTTTTCTTAATATGGTAATGTCTAAAGATGAAGAAAAGTCTTCTGGACACCATCTCATAGTTATAATGATTCAATGATGGTCATATAATTTAATCATGATTCAATGAAGAAAAAATTGATGAAAATGAAAAACATAGAAAATGATATTTTATGTTGATGACGTTGCTGCGAGACGTACGAGATGAGGCATTATTCATGTTATTAATGAGTGGAACTCTCTATATAAATACACATAATCTCAAACATTTTGGTATAATATTAAAAATATTTTTTTGAGAGAGGTGAAAAAACAAAGAGACACAAAAATGCTCTGGTTTGTTAAAGAAAAAGCATTCATGCATTCTCTGTTTGTAGAAAGAAGAGAAAAATAATACATATTTTTTTGATTTTATATTTTATAAAGAAGAAATAAAAGAATAGTGTACATGGATTAAGTATTTTTCATGTGATAATGGGAGTTAAATTCATGAAAAAAACATGATGTTCATTTTATGTAATAATTTAGTTGAGATGAAGCAATATTTTTCAATAATGAAAAAAGGAATACAAATTGAAGTTTATTGAATAATGTTCAATTATTCATTCTACTATAGTGAGATAAAGAGGAAGTGATATCTTCCACTAATTCATAAGTGTATACTGAACTAAATTTCAAGTAGTCTTATTGATTACATTCATTTGTAGTTGAACAGTTTCAATTGAATTGAGCATGTGTGGAATCAATTCATTCTTGTGGCTCAAAGGTGAAGATTAATTTTGTGTTGTAGTGGAAACTTTAATTTTTTATGATCTTTCTCACTGTGATAATGTTGTTTTTGAAACTAATGGTGGGATTCTAGTATAAATACCACTGGTGGGATGCTAGTATATTTTAGAAGTGGATCATACCTACCCATAATGGTTTTTGGGTGATACCTGAACATCTCACTTGTAATTTTTGATTGACTTATAGTAGAGAATCTATGTATGAGATCATCCATAACATATTAAGGCTGTAGTCACCCATATTAGGGAGAACCTTTTAAAAATATTGTGTGTTGTGCAATAATTTACATTCTTTCTTGCATGTGGTATACATATGTTTGTATAAAGGGAATATTAATTTAATCTTAGAAGTTAAGTGGTCCAAATTATTAAGGATTATAAAGTGATGAAAGTAAAATAAAAAAATATTGGTACACTGATTAACAACCCAAATACGTGTACCTCCATGATCCACTGGGCACTTCAGTTTACATCAGAGAAAAGGTCTAACCTCTGATTGGTTTTAAATTATTGTCCTAGTTGTTTATATTAGAAATATATGGACCAAATAATTGAATTTGAAGAATTAACTGAGCAACCTCAAATGGAAAGTTTAGTTCTTATCTATGTCAGTACCAACAAGGAGGTTTCTGAAAAAACCATGAAGAATAGAAAAATGAAAGAGGCAAGTAATATGAGAAAGAATTCAATGAAGAAAGAGGGTACACCACAAACTGAATGTAGATAGAGTGGTTTTCTATCTGTAGTATCTGCTAAATTACTTGATAAACATCCTTTTTATGAGTCTCTATGAAGTAGTGATGAATATAATATCATTCAGAAGTCAATGTTTATCAACATAATTTTATTTCTGAATTTTTCGTCTACACATGTTCTTTTATCAAGGGACTATATAATGAAAATTCACATCTTCAAAAAGAAGTTGAGGATATGGAGAATACCTTGTCAAATAAGTTTCAAAGATGCAAACTTCTAACATATATTATTGTATCCAAAGAAGAAACTATATCACTTTGAAACAAACATTTCTCCTATATTAAAGTTGAATTGCAATGAGATGTGTGCGAGAAATAAGTTTCTGAGAAGTTTCTCCTTAAGATGATTCATACACTTGAAAAATATCCTAAATCTTTCATGATTTTTGGGAAATCATAGTTTGGAATAAAAGAAAAATATGAGACATTTATCCCATCTAGAGAATAAAAAGAACAATATTTTTATCATTGTAATGAAATATTCTATTTGGTTGAAGATGAATTACAATGTACTGTGTGTGACAATGTTGATATAGATAAGTTTTTAACATATGAGATCCTTGAAATGGAGAAACTATATAGAAACTAAAAGAATTTAAATGAATCCAAGGTAGAGACTATGAAAAATAGAATTAAAGAGTGGAATAATTATTTACCATAGGCAAATCCAATTCATGATGGCTATGTTCATAAAATTAAGAGTCAATGGGATGGAAAAATTAAATCTGTTGAAGATGAGAAAATTTCCCTCAACATCAAGTGTTCTTAAATGGAACTCAATTTTAATAATCTAAATGAAAAATAATTGAATACTTTGAAGAAATAATGTTATGATATTGTGAGATCACATAAAGATAAGAAGAACTCTCTAAATCTAAAATATCTTGAGTTGGAGGTAATGTTCAGAAAATTGGAGATCAACCAAGATGAATCATCACAAAATGATGATATTTGAAATACTTCCAATATCAATTCTTAAAATTTTATTATCTTTGATAAGACTCATTCAAGTAGAAAGAATAATAAGATATTATCTGAAGATGAATCTATTGAAATATAATTGAACATGGTAACCCTTGTTCTAATTGTTTCTATTTGTACTTATATTGATTAATCTTCAAGTGCAGGTTCCAATAATAATTCATTCCAAACATGGTTGAAGAAGATTGAGGAAAATTTTATTAGATCATAAAAAGGTGATATAAATAATAGCATTAATTATTTTTCCCTAAAAAGAGCTTAGATGGAGTATCATTTTATCAAGAAGCAACAAGGTGTTAAATATAGATAAGTTGTAAAATAGAAGAAGAAATCATGAGTTTCTCATTATTTTTGGTGTTATTTGAAATTTGGGTATTAATCCATTGATCGTTGGAAATTTTTTTCAATTAATGATAATTATATAATGCACAAATTAAGGTGGAGGAGTTCTAATGTGAAGAGTAATCCTACAATATTGAGGCATAATTAAAAGTTGAAGAAGAATATATCTACTAAGAATAGATTTTATTTTCTTGAATACTTCTCAGATTATTGTAATATAAATTGTCATAATTATAATGATTGAGGGTATGTACTGATTATGTACTATGCATATGATGATATGATGAAAATACCACAACAAATCCAATGGAAAAGAACAAAACAAAAAATATATTCCTTAGGGAATAAGTAGTAGAAGAGATTTAAGAATACATTCAATCTAGCTACACCCAAGAATAATTATGATATTAATGTCACACCAATTAAAATGTGCTTCAACTATGAGAGAAGATTCCATATAATGGATCTTTATGTTGTGAATGATATTCAAGATGAAAAAGTAACATTTTTGGAGAAGTTATTTAAAATAAATAACCATGTGGTTTCTAGACAACTGTATTGAATGTGTAAAATTTCAGACCATGTTGCTGAAAAATATTGGACAGTGTTAACCTAACAAAAATAACTATTCAAGAACAAAGGTAAATCACCAATGGATTCTTATGATAAAAATAATACTATAATGGTTTCTACACAGATGAGTCATTATGATAATTTACCAAAATAAATCTTAGTCATATGGCTAGAGCAGTTATAAATGGAAAAGAAGTTAGAGTATGATTAGAGGAATGAAAGTGTACTATATGATAATGTGAAGAATCCTATTCCATCTCCGATAAAAGCTAAGGAAATTAATAAACCCTTTATTCCCATAAATTATAAACTTTTTAAATTCAAATAAGAATAAATCATGATGAGTTTTTATAAATCTTGACCATAATTAAATAGAGTTTCAGGGTTGAGAAATAAATCTCATCCCTAATGCTGTAATTGAAAAATTACTGAAAAACCACCTTATTACAATGACTATTTTATATTTTTATTTTTATATTATAATTGGAGGAGATTAATATTTTTATGTGGAGTCTAAAAGATTTGTGTGATATGAAAATATTATATAGTATTCATGAATTTATACATCATAAAAGTTCTTTATTCATATTCATGTCAAATTTTTTTATTGGAAACCATTATTAATGAATTATAATCATGATGAAGAAGAATGATGAAGCACATCCCTCTAGGTATAGAAAAAATAAACAACTACTAGATTTTAATATGTTAGTATCAAATGTTTATTTGATGTTCTGGTTAGGTATTTATTTGATGATTTCAAACTCTTTAAATTTACTCTTGTCATTAAAAAGTTATGTTCTCCAATCATTATATGAATGATGATTTTGAATCAGAATAGGTAAAACTAATAATTTGATGGAAAATATAAAATTTATTGACAAAGGGGAAGTATATTCTTGTAGTTGAATGTTTTTAATATATTTTTTTTTGAGAAAAGTGTAAAATATTAGTTGAAACTTTTTTTAATATCCCCTAAATGTAGGTTTCAATATTGGAATCACATCCTAAAAAAATTATTGACTACTTTGTGATATATATATTTCACTCTTGTTTTTTTATATAGGGTTATCCCACATAGAATTGGAGATGATTAATTCATGACTACTTACTTTAAGAATGGTGATGATTTAATTCTCTCTAAAAGTTCAATTTGAATTTATATTTAGTGGAATGTCTTATTAAATGAAGATATTAACGGAGAGAAGAATGAAGGTCCATTATAAAATGAGATGAGTTTAATTCAATCACATTATTATATCTCTAGTTTTATTTTCAAGTATGGTGGGGAAGAAAACATTGAATTTGAAAGTGAAATGGACACTGAAAAAAAATAAAATGGGGGATATCAAACAAAAAAAATGATTGAATTTAGAATTTTTTGGGTAATTGTTGTCAATTTTTTTTTGTGATGAAATGATAATGTGTCAGAGATTTAAGTACATAGTATATATCATTTAATCAGTTTTGAAAATTATTATGTTGGCTAGGAAGGTAAGAAATGTATAGTTTCAATTAATTAAGCAACATTAAATGTGATGATTGTAGAACTGATCAGTAGTTCAGAAAAATTGTGTCATTAGTGTCTTCGGTTATTTTAAGTGACATGTTGTTTAGAACATTGAAATAAGTGAAATTATTTGGAATTTATGATTTAATTCCAAAAGAAATGAGAAATTTTGGGTATGAAATTATTATAATGGTTTGGTTTGGTATATTTGGTTAAAAAGTTTTGTTTTCCTTTTATTAGAAAATAAATCCCAACCTTCCAACTAGCCAAGGGATTCAAGGGGGTCACGAAGGAGGTAGGCACTAGAATCGACCCTAGTAAATGTCGCCAGTAGGACTTAGCTGAGGGATATAATGCAAGGAGCATGCCACATGAAGGCACTTGAGAGGGGTGGAGAGACACGATGTGGGGTAGTACAATAGTGTTTAAAGGTGTTAGATGGTGGTGGTGCAAGGGAGTGGAATCTCTAGCATACTAGTAACAAATTCTGGCTAGCTAAAGACACACTTTATTTTATAAATAATCTCTCATAACATATCCATTTTGATATCGGATTGATAAATGCTTCATGATTTTCATCCACATAAAAATATATCTAAATTACCATGACCATGTTATCAATTTTATCTGGGCCATTAGTTCAGACTCGCTGTATTATCTTCTTCCTTAAGCCGTCAGGGGAGATCTCTATACCAGGTTTTCTTTATGAATAAATATCTAGAATATCAATATTTTCCTTATAAAAAACTTCTATGTATTATGATTATTTGAAGAAGATCTATAAATCCTGAAATTATTATTTCATGATTCAACATAGATCAAACTGCTGAAAAATAGAAATATAGCAAATGATATTTTGTAGTGACATTAATTTCTCTTAAGGCGAGACATGTGAGTTAAGGGGATTTGCACATTCTAAGTCTGTGGAACTATATCTATTAAAATCCAAAATCTCAATCATTTATATTAAGTAATTTCGGAGAGTATTTTAAGAGATCTTTGATAAAAAAATAGAGACACATAAATGCTCAAAATCGCAGAATTCAAAATGTTATGTTCATTTTTTGTTTGCACAAACCAGTGAAAATGAATACAAAATGTCATGAAATTTTTATGGGATAAAGAAGATATAAACAAATAGTGGACGTGGATTAATTATATATGAAGTGATAATTTGAATCAATTGAATAAAATAAACATGATGTTTATGTGGGTAAAAATTAAGTTGATCTAAAGTAATATTTTTCATTAATGAAAAGAAGAAGACAACTTGCAGTGTATTGAAGAATATTCAATTGTTCATTCAATTAAAGTGGATTGATGTAGATGTTATATATTCAAATCAATCAAAAGAATATACTAAACCATGTTTCAATTAGTTTTATTGATTATATTCATTGGAATTATAAGAGTTTTTGTTGAAGAGATAAAGTGTAGAATAATTTTATTCTAGTATCTCGAAGAGGAAGATCAGTTTTGTGTTATAGTGTAAACTTTAGGTTTGTGTATTTTTTCTCATTATAAGAGTGTTTTTGAAAAAACTGGTGTGATTATATTTTATAGAACACTGGTGGGACTTCATTATAATTTGGTAAGTGGTTCATAACTACCCACCAAGGTTTTAGGGTTATACCTGACTAAACCACTTGTAACTGTGGGTTTATTTCTAGTAGGAATCTGTATACTAGATCATCCCAAATGCAAAAAGGACATAGTCACACATGTTGGGGGATATAATTTTAAAAATATTGTGTTCTGTGCTTCAATTTAGTTTATATATTTCTTATGGTATAATTTTATTTGTTAATATGTATGATTCATTCCCTTTATCATGTACATAGGTTCAGATTATTAAAGAGGGTAAAAGTGATGAAAAGAAAATCGGTAAAACTTGTGTACACTTATTCACCCCCTCTAAGTATACCTACAATATCCACTAGTCACTTTAATTGGTAATAGTGAAATTATTTAACCCTTAATTAGTTCTAACTTATTGTCTTAGTTTTTTTATCAGATATATAAAAAGAACATATTTCAATTTGAAGAAGTAATATAGCTTCCTAAGATGTAATGTTCAGTTCTTATCTCTATAAATTATTACAAGGTGGTTTATGGAGAACCCATGAAGAACAGATAAATGAAATAGTCAATTATAGTGAGAAATGATTTTAAGAATAATGTGGGTACAACAATAACTTAATGATGATCGAGTGATTTTTTATTAGTAGTGCCTCCTAAATTAGTTGATAAAGATCATTCTGTTGAGTTTAGTTCAAGTAGGGATTAATAATCATTTATTAAATAAATCAGTGATTTTTATTCAGAAGTGAATGATTATCTGAAGAATATTCCAACCAAGTTTTTCATTTAGATATTTAATTTTATCAAGGAACTGTATAATTAAATGTCACAGCTTATAAATAATATGTTGATATAGGGAAACCCTTGGGAAATAAGTTTCAATGCCGTAAAGTTCTCACACAAATTTTTGAATAAAAAAATAATCTATATCATTTTTGAAATGAGAATTTATCCTATATTGAAGAATAATTGGAATGAAATGTTCATGAGAAAGAAGATAATGAGAATATTTTTACTGATATGATTTATACATTTTAAGAACTCATAAAGCTAACATGAGTATAATGGATACTCATTTGTAAATCGAAGATCTGGATAAGACTTTCATCCTAGCTGAAAAATAAAATGAACGGCCTATTTTTTAGTGTAATGAAAGATTCAATTTGGTAGAAGATACAATATAATGACCTATGAAAAGGTTTTCACTAAGAAATATTGTAATGAAGTGATATTTTCATTTGATAAACTATATATAACCTATATAAATGTTAAATGAGGCCAAGTAGATTTAAAAAAAACGGAATTAAGGAGTTTCATAATTAATTACTTGAGGTAAATCAAATTCATGATGACCATGTTTAGAAAATAAATAGTTAATGGAAAGGCCAACTAAATGCATTTTAAGATGATAAAAATTTAATCAACATAAAGTGTCTTGAAATGGAAGTCAATTTGAATAATCTATAGGAAAAATTAAATACTTTCTAGAATGAATGTGAATATATGGTGAAATCGATTGAAGACAAGTAGAAATATCTAAGTCTACAATATCTTGAGTTGGAGGTAAACTTAAAAAATTTAGATAACAGACAAGTATAATCTTCACAAAATTATTATATTAGAATGGATTCCATGATTATTTCTAAAAATATTCTTATTTCAGACATGACTCATTTAAGTAGAAAGAATAATTTTCGATTATCTGAAGATAAATAGGTTACAATCTCATTGAAATAGGTAAAAATTATTCCATAGTATGTATTTTTATTAATATTTTATCATCTATGATTACTTTTTCCAAAAAATAGATTTGGTCAAAATGGGTGGAGAAGAGTGAAGAAAAATTCACTATATCATCAAATATGGATATGAAGAAGAGGAGGAATTCTCATTCCCTATAAAGTTGTCAGATAAAGAATCATTTCACATAAGAGAAATATGATTTTATGTCTAACCAATTTGTAGAATAGAATAAAAATGAACAATTATTTTGGTTATTTTTTGTGTTGTCTAAAATATGGGAATCATTTTATTTATAGTTAGAATAATTTTCCAATAGATGATAATTACAAATGGCTAGTATTAAGGGGGAGAAGATCTGATGTGAAGACAAATACTATTGATTTTAATCATGATTCATTATTGACGACGAATATATCAATTAAGAAAATATTTTATTTTCTTAAATAATTATATGATTATTACAACTGGTGTATTCATAGTTATGATGACTGTTTGTATATACCAACTATTCAGTATGTAAATGTTGATATGAATAATACAACATAAAAAATGAAAATTCAAGGATAAAAAGGATAAAAATTCATACATAGGGTATAAATACGATCAGATAATTAATAAACATTTTAATCTAGATACACCCATGAGGAATCATGATATGAATGTCACTCAAATGAAAATATGCTTTGATTATGGAAGAAGATGCCTTACTATGGATATTTTCAAAAAGATCATACAAACCCATGCTAGTGGAATAAAGATGAACCAATAAAGAAATAAATATAAAAAGAGATAACAAGATTTACTTAGTATTTTAATATCATGATTAAATACTCAAATTTTAGGAGAGATTGTCTATAATGGATAACTCGATGATTTCTGGAGATTTGTGTGGAAGGTGAAAAATGTCAGGGTAATTTCTTATAAATGTATGACATTTTAACCTAAATAAAACTAACTATTTAATAGAAAATAAATAGAACCCATGGATTCTTAAGATAAAAATTATATTATAAAGGGTTATGAACATAAGAAGAAGTTTGAGAATTTATCAAAATAATTCTTATTCATATGGTTGTCGATGTGTCTCATGGAACTACATGGGTCTATTTTCTTCTTCATGTAAGGATACCAATTTTTTTCCTCGCCGACGAATTTTCCATCATTCTGAGCCCTCGACTGCTCAAACCTCTTCCTTGACCTCACGTTCTGCCACTCCTATACTGGTCGGATCTTGAGTGGTGGTAATATTAAAGTTTTGGGAGGTGTGGGTTGTCATCCATCAGTGTTCCAGGTGCGTGACTTTTACCGTTGGTTTTGGTTCTTTCGGTTTTCTTCCTCATAATTTCAACGATGGTTTGTGTCTCCTTATTGGTGGTCGATTTTCTTTTCGGTGGTGTTCAATTTGTGTTTCTAGTTGTACTGGTGTTTGGTTTTTTCTGGTTCGTTGGGGATCGACGATGACTTGGTGCGGTTCCATGTAATTCAATGGGTTCAATGGATTTTCTTCTTTTTCTGCCTAGGTCAGGTGTTTTGTTTTCTACTATAAGATGGGGATTGACGACGTCTTGGTTTACGGTAGCTCCGGCAGTCTCCGACATTCTTCTGTGTCATTTGTTTTTTTGTTTAGATGTGGCGAGATTTCTCTACAATGGTGGCTTACGGTGGTGGATGATGACGGTGGTCTAAGATTTGTTGTTTATGGTGGTGATGCTCTCCGGTGACCGGTGTGGTGTTAGGGACGACGCTAGAAGCCAGGCGGATGACAAAGACAGTCTAGTGATGATGATGACAGAAAAAATAATGTGACTTTGGTAGTTGTGGGTACACTTGGCTCGACATCTCCTTGGATAATGTGACGTTTTGGAATTTTTTACTTTGATGCTTGATATATCTATCCCGCCTTTTGTGTTTTGGTTGTCGCTCACCCACAAAGTGGCTTACTTGAAAATACAAAAAAAGGCTTTCGAGCATATAGCCATAACAACTGGAATTGGATAAAGAGTTGGAGTATGAATATAAGAACGAATGTGTACTTCTATCTAATGTGAAAAACATGTTAAATATAAGATGAAATCTGAAGAAATTATGAAAATCTTGATTCCATTAAATGATAAATTTTGGAAAGTCAAGGATGGATCAAGAATAATGAGTTTTCACAAATATGATGCAGAATTGAATGGATTTTCCAGGTTGATAAATAAATCTCATCCCAACCACTCTAACTATGAATTTATTGAATAACCACCTTATTATCATGAATATTTTGTGTTTTTTTCTTTTATGGATGTAATTAAAGGTGAGGAATATATTCAGGGGGATTCTTAATGATATGAGGGATCTGGAAATATTATACAATATTCAGTAAGTTATCCATGATGGGAATTATTTATTTCAATCAATGATAAAATTATTCTCGGAATTCATACATAAAGGAATCCTATGATGATGAAGAATTTGGATGAATATCATCCTTCTTGGGGAGAAAATAATAAAAACTACCATAGTTTAGAATCTCAATTGGTGTGAAATGAATATTTGATGTTCGAGTAAGGGACGTTTCAGATGATTCCAAATTATATAAATTTATGTTTCTTATAAAAAAGGAATGTTATCATATCTTTATATAAATGAAAATTATTAATCATAACATGAGAAAATGATAATTTTTTGGAATAAGTAAAATAGATTGATAAAGAAGATGTACATTATTTTAGTTTAATGTTTTTAATATATTTATTGAGGTAAATGTAGGATAATTTCAGAAAATATTTTCAGCATACCCTGAAAAAAGGTTATAATGTTTTCATGGAATTCTAAAAAACATAATGAAAGGTTTTTTGGAAGGATTTAAGAATCCTTTTTTTCTATACCACAGTACTCCATGTAGACTTGGTGCTGATTAATAGCCGACTCATCGAATTAATAGAGGTGATTCCTTCCATCTCTCAATAATTTCAATTTCAATTTTTCTTTATTGGAATATATTATGAAATGAGGAAATTAAATGATTGAAAAAGAAAATCTTAGTTATAGAATGATATAAGATGAATTATTTCCCATACTTACATATTTGGTATTATTTTCAAGTAAGTGGTAGAAAAAACATTGACTTCGAATGTGAAATGGGTTTTAAGAATAAATCAAGAGGGGGATATTGAAGAACCCAAATTAATTGAAATTAATATTTGTATTGTAATGATTTTCAATATGTTTTTGTGATTAAATATAAATGTGAATGTCAAATAAGTATGATGTTTATGTCATTGAATCACCTTTTATAATTATTATGTTTGCATGTTTTATTTTTTTAAGAGTTTTTTTGATGAAGAAACATTAAATGTGATGATCATAAAATTGATAAGTAGTTCAAAAAAGATATTTCTTTGGGGTCATCGGTTATTTTATGTGACACATTATTTAAAAAAAATGAAATAAGTAAAATGATTAGGAATTTAGGATGAGATTTCAAAAGTAAAAGAGATTTGTTGATATGAGATTCTTAATCTGTGTTGGATTGTTATGTTTGGTTAACAATTTCTAAGGGCATTTAATTAAATTATAAGGCCTACATAGTCGACTATCCATGAGATTTAGGTGCACCGCTCTTGATGTGGATAATTAAATCGATCTTAGTAAATATAGCACGTAGGGCTAATTTGAGGGAGATCATGAAAGGATTGTGCCACATGAAGGTGCATGAGAGTGGGGGCGAGCCACTGTGTGGGGCATCACCACGTTTAAAACCCATAGATTTGAGGAAATATATATATATATTTCAAATTAATGTTATATTTTTGATATTTTTACTTTAAAAAAACACTAAATATATCTTATGTTGTAAGAAATCACTAATTTTGGTTTATTCTATATCCAACACAATGTTAACCTTACATTACATGCATCCTTGAGTTTCTATGAAATAAAATTTAATTATTATAATAATATAAACTATATAGTTATAACATAAAAATTAATCTTAGTCAAATTAACAGTAATAACTAATTTTTAAATATTATTTATAAAGGTTTTATATAAATAAAACAAACTGATAATAAAATATATAATTTTTTTGTAAAGTATTTATATGTTTGAAAATGATATTTTCTCAATTGATCTAGTTTTTATATCCTTTTGTGAATAATAATAAAAATAATTTTATTCACTTTTAGAAATTAAATTAGATAAAATAAACATTATTTTTGAATTTATAATTTCAAAAATTATTTTAGAGTGATTTTTTGGGATATTTCTGAAAAACATTATTTTTGGATGAACTGTGAAAAGCACTGAATTATAATTCAAAATTAAATTTTTTGACTAATGTATTTACTTTGTAAAATTATATTTTAATTTGGGTTTAAAGATTAATTATATCACTTTTATATAAATTATTCAAATTTAGGTCATTAGAAAAATTTCACATTTAAATTAAATTTAAAAACAATTCATTCTTTTAAACATTATCTCTTAAAAAACCAACTGCCATGAATAGTGTAAGTTAATTTTGGCTACTTAGGTGATTATAGTATGAAAAAATGTATTCCAAATTTTTATTCAAAATAATTTATAATTTATATTATGTTAAACATATTTTTTTCCCAAAAATATTATTGAATGTAATTAAAATTAATTACAGTGGTTAAGGTAAAAAAAAGAATACTTTGTGGTCAACCATTAATTTAAGGACCAAAAAACCTAGAAACATATACAAAATCCATTTTATGGAAATATTTACACCATATATCATCTTTTAAAAAAATGGAAAATTATTTAAGGCACAAGATGTAAGAGAGACATCTCAATAGTGTTTAAATATTTATATTTATAATAATGCCACACCTCCTCCACTATAAAAGGGAATTCTCCCCTAACTTATTCACACCTATAAAGCTTTTATTATTTTCAAAAACCTACCCAAATTTACCACCAAAGTTCCTACCATAATTATAGAAGAATAACATTGGGAATAATTCAAACCAAGTAAGACCTTTGGTGTAAACCAAGAGGAGTTACCCAAAGAAGAATTTACTTCCTTCCTCAAGCTATTTAGTTTTTTTTTCTAATCATCCTAGATTATTATTATTATTTAATTCTTATATAATAACATAATTATCCTAAAAATTTTGATATTTTTTTATGTTAATGGTTATACGTACACATACAAAATTCCATCGAATGGGATATGCAATCATCCTTCGTGTGTATGGAGGACAACCACCTCACAATGTAATGTTGCTCGTTCCTCAATTTATAACATTCAATGATTAAAATAATGATGTAAATTATATTTTTATATGATATATATAATAATTATGATGTATTTATAAACTTTTAATTATTATATTAAACATTTATTCATTATTTCCTCTTCGTGGAATATGATAACTTTGTTTTTGGATGTGTGGACAACCACCTCCTCAAAGTGATCTTATTCATTGAAAATTTACATGGAATGTATTAATGATTAGTTTAGTAAAAACATAATATATATATATATAATAATTATTCTATAATTATAATATATATATATATATATATTTATTTTACTTGCATTGTTTTAGTATAGAAATAAAACTTTAATAATGTTCTTGCGTACAAACAACCTATCGTCTCCATAAATGCTGTATTGGATTTCATATTTATATATTTTAAGTATTATTATAAATATTTATATACTGAATATATATGATATTTACATCATGTTTTAAATTCTTTATATAACTAAATCATAATCTATGTATGAGTACCAAGAATAATAAGTGAAGACAAATACGAAAAATAAAGCAGATATTGCCCAAAATGTAACATTAACTTGGAATTGTTAATAAATGGGTAATATAAAGTCATAATGAAATCATATATTTTATAATATATATAATTATGTTTATTTAGTGGATTTATAATAAAAATATATTTATTATACAGTAGTTTTAGACATGTATGAATGAAGTCAAGACTTACGGTATGGGTTTTCTCGTCTCACTTTTATTTCTATGAGATATATGAAATATTCACCACTTATTATTTTGTATGGTGTTTATAATTACAATGAATTTTTTAAATTATTTTAATCCTTAAATTTATGGATATTTACATATCCATTTTACAATCTCTCTTTCAGTAGGTTTATGGTTCAAAAGGTACCAAATCAGTAAAGTAATTTTGTCTCAATTTTTCTTTTTTGTGACACAAGCCATATCATGAACCTATATTATTATACAAGGTGTACATACATCCCTTTGACATGTTATATCAAGAATTTACTTATTTTAATGATATTTGTTTCTTCAGGTAATTTTATTATCTCATGACAATTATGAATCAATGTTACCAAATTGGTAACAATTTATTACTATAATCTCATCATTTATCGAGAGTGTTTATTATTATATTTTTATTGATGATGTTTTAGGATCCATATCTCAAGATATGTCATGAATTTTCTGATCCTATTGTTATCCATGATATATCATTGTATTTTATAGATTTTTATACTCTTTGGTAATTATGATAATTACAAAAGCGTTTTTAATAAAATCCAAATTTATTTTTAACTTTTTCTAGAAATTTGTTTTATTCAACAAACTATGTTTTATAAAAATGTTTTACTATGATTTTTAAAAAGGCAATATTTTCCAAGTTTTAGATTTTTAACAAAAAATGTCTTTGAAGGAAACGTCCATTTTATTTTATGATCAAGGCACTATTCTATACAATTTACGACGAAAAATGAATGTTCATCATGTATGGATTTACCTGACGTCATGACCATCATTTCCATGAGGAATCCTTTGAATGTTTAAAATGTTATTTTTAATTAATGTTTTTCCAAATATTTTAGAATTTTGTTTCTTTAAAGTGGGTTTCAATGAATGTGGGTTTTCATTTTTTATTATTTTATATATAGATTAAAATGGGTCTCTAAGAATCCTTTATAGGTTTTCAAGGTTATTGTCAAAGGAAAATAATTTCAAAATGTTTTATGTTATAAAAATAATTTTTAAAATAAGAAATGGTATTTCACCCAAGTTATTTTATAAATTAGTTTTAATTATCCCTTTATATGTTGTCAAACTGGTTTTAATGAAAAGGATTTTGAGAATTTTATATATTATAAAAAGGGATTTTCAATGCAATGTTTTTCTCTAAGTTGTCTTTCTAAATACTTATCCATCTAAGATGACATATTTGAAGATATTTTATTATTTACTAGGGATATGATCCAAGGATACCATTAGTATTAATTCTCTAAATGCTTTATGTTTTGATGACATGATATTTATGAAACTTATTTCTCTCAATAGGTTATACCACAATAAATGCTTATGAAACCTGCTTCCTTTCTTAAGATATTCTATGATGAAATAATTATGAAAAATATATCTTTTCCATAGATTTTGATATTATTAAATGTCTATGATACCTATTTAATTTTGTGGGTTATGATATTATATTTATGAATTCCACCTCTATTTATGGGTGATGATATGATGAATGTTTTATGAAATATGTATGTATGATTTCATTATGTGAAGAATGGTACCTGTATATCCCTCCATTTAATTGGGTAATGATTTATATCTCATGAGATAGTTATGGGAAACAAGTTGACAAGATTGATATGTAAGGGGAAATAGGTGTGTCATGATCCAAAATAGGAAAAAGTGTGTCCACTTTGGGAAATAGGTGTGTCATGATAAAAAAGGGGAACATGTGTATCCTAATAAACTATTTTTATGGTATTGGTAGTTAATATTGACACATGAATTGGTTTTTTGTAGTTATAATGGCTGCACACTTATATTAAATGATCTTGTGGTTCATAATTGACTTATGATGGTTTATCACCATTATGATTCATGTATTATGAACTACCAATATTTAGGCTATATCTCATTATTATGATCTTTGATATTCCGGGTATGGTCATCAAATGTAATTATCATGTTCTCATACCTTTTGGTTCATGTTATTATTACGTATATTCTTTTTACCCTTAGTGAGAATTTCTTCTCACCTCCTTATTAATTTTTATTACCTATTTTATAAATAATGGGATTAAGTAGGATTAATAAAGGGGAGGTTATTTAAAGGAGATATTGATGATCCTTCAGAAAATATAATAATGTGTTCCATGTTTCCAAATACCCAAAAATATTATTGTTCTTAATAATGTACTTTTGTAATGTTTTGAATGTTACTCTAAAATGATGCAATATCAATGTATTCTAATCTTGGGTAAATATATTTATTATTAAAGGAAAGGTTTAGTCATCCTTTGGAATCTAGGATTAGAAAATTTAATGAGATGCTTATGGATATTTCTAAGGATACATCAATGAATGTATCTAAGTATAAGCCTAAGGCATTTTATATTCAAAAGTAAGTGTCATGATTTAGTTATCCTATAAAAAATCTTTCATGATTATGTGGAATTATTATGGAGTTAAGACTATTTAAATATTCATATGTTGTCTTTATTTTGTGTTTTATTCACATTGGCATGATTATATAAACATTACATATTTACCACATGGTTATGGACTTAAACCCTGCATAGGTTGTGGTTGTTATTCATAATTATTGTTATTAAATATCATTTCCTCAATTTATATTTTGTTCTATTTTGGTTTACTCCAGTAAAGAGTATATAGTCTCCCAATGATATCAATCAGACCATCGCTGCTAGTCTGAAACCTTTGGTATATGGGGAGGCATGCTTGAGGTCATGTGATGACCCGACTTGAGGCACCTATTTGGTGGATCATGGTATTGGATGTTACAAAGTGGTATCATAAGAGTTTATTTCTATGTTATTGTTTTTAGGATGGAATACGTAAGGTTAGGATGTGTCAGGCTTCGGTAATGAGATCATTCTTGGGAGTAGATAACCCATGTACAAGGGAAAAACCATGTCACCAAGGGTGGGAATTTTTGTTCTTGATGTGTGTTGTTACAGTTGAATGATATTTCACCAATGGGCGATGTACATGTCGTGTGATTTTACTAATTTATGATATTTAACACATGGATGGAATGTCATTATGTTTTCCATTCATGCATCATTTTTTGAACCTAAGGATATTGATAGAATTAATCATGGAAGGCACATATGAAATGGGTGTATGAGGAATAGAGTAGAATGAATTTTACTCCTTAAAAAAATGAGAAAAAAACGGTTCATAAAAAAGGTAATGAATGTTGGTAAATGGAAAGATTCAAACAAATTTTTAATGAATATTATGTATAGATAAACATTCTAACTCAATTAAAATTTTGGGTTGTGGTAAATTTTACAAAATTAAAGGATTATAAAATAGAAGTATTATCATAAATGGAGGTTAAATAGGTAATGAATTTATCCTAATGAAAACTATGTATGAGACAAAATGATGGTTATAACACGTTTTGAGATGATAAATGTTCCAAAAATAAAAGATTCATGTGTAAAATAGGAATGTGTTTAAGGATATTATTGATGAATGGATTGTGATTAAGTATTTTCGTTTTCTACATTTTGACCATAACCCGTGGTAAAAAGGGATGAGGGTAGTAGTGGAGATGTGAACACATCCATTGTAACTGTGTATGTGGACTGGGATGAATTTTGGGAGGAAGTGAATACTTTTGTTTTGTTCTACACAGATTATATATTCTTTTAGATATTTTTTGATTAAAATATTTAGGGATTTTGAATTTCAATATGTATGGATTTTTTTAAATTTGGGAATTTAGAATGTTCTAAGAATTAACCTTTGGGTGCTCCTCACTATGTATATAGTTAGGTGGTTTCCTTGAGGTCTTATGGTTGTTTTTGGTAATTTGAAAGTATTAATACATTTGGGATGAAATTTCATGGGTTGTATAACGGAAATAATAATGAGTTACTTGATGGTAGTGTCATTAGAGATGGGTTTCGGTGTTTGTGTGGGGACCCATGTGTGTTCAGGCCTTGCGGGATGTATCTCAGGCAATAGAAATGTGTTTTTTCTTATGGTTATGATGTATGTGTATGATTACCATTGGTGAAAAACCGATAAAAATTTGTCTCTTAATGTGTTCAGTGCGGTGTGTATCAGAATGAGGGTGAGATTTCCTTTTGCAAACATTAATATTTTTTTGTGACTCGATGGATCTGGGAATCAATGGATTTTTTCTATTGTCACTCCAGTTTAGGGAAC
Source organism: Viscum album (assembly GCA_963277665.1). NCBI lineage: Eukaryota > Viridiplantae > Streptophyta > Magnoliopsida > Santalales > Viscaceae > Viscum > Viscum album. The sequence continues at coordinate 1,137,414,841 of OY728159.1, read as the reverse complement.
TGGTATCACTTTTCCTTCATGTTAATATAAGATAGTGGTCCTATGGAGTTCCTATTGCTCTTTGGTGTGTGTCATATTGGTGGTTGTTGAACCTTGCACTGGGATGTGTAATATGTCTTCTAGTGCGAGTTATCCTTGAAGGATAATTGGGAATGTCAATGATTTGGTGATTCAACGTTATCTATGGTGATTCATATATAGGTTTAGGGAAATAATTGGTGTCCTCATGGGAGGATAGCCTAGTGATGCATGTGATTTGGAATATGAGGCATAGGGAATGCCTAAAATGTGAGATCTATGCATATGAGTACCTTTATGCTTCAGTAAACGAAATTACAAGGAATCCAGACCTGTTAATTTCAAAAATAGTAAATGGAGACCTCGATGTTGTTTTCAAGAGAGATAGACATTGTTAAATGAATCATGATTAAATGATATTGTTGGTACATGACACACTAGGTGAGGGTGGTCTTATAGATGGGCTTGTTTTTATGAATGGTTTAATTGTTGGGTGAGATGTTGAAAATTCCTTGGTGCTGATAGGGTTGATTAATTAATAGTCACAGTTATGTATGTAATTGGGGGTTGGTCTATGCCTCGTAAGGGTTGGATTACGGGAACTATATCTTGTTTGATAATGTTTAAAAGAAAGTGTGAAATCATGAGGGTTCAAAGTGGTCCAGATGCGATCTTGTGATGATAAGGGGAAATAAAAATGGGAAATGCACTTGAAATTCTATATGAAGCCAATGAAATAAAAAATTTCATGAAAGAGACCAATGGTTTTTTACTATCATGGAAACCATGGTGCTCAATCATTAACTATTAGGGACACAGAAAAAGAAATTTTTTAGTTCAGTTTATATAGTATCTCAAGAAACATTGGTTCATAGATACCTAAAACATGGTCATAGAGAGGTAGTGATTCTCAGTTAGAAATCCCAAATGAGTAGTGGTTGTAAAATTCTGATGAGACATGTATTGTAGGGAATCAATAAAATCTCAGCAGGTCATTGTGTTTCTTCATGGGAGGTGATATCAAAAGTAGATAAGTTGGTTGTGTTGTTCTTCAACAACCTCTTGGTCTACCTCAGCTAGGGATGATCAAGCCATACGTCTGTAAATCATCCTATGTATGATGAGAAGCTCTGGCATTACGCCAGGTGGCTTGAAGGTGTTTTTTTTTCATTAAGGATCATCATGGAGTTTACGCTCATGGTGGTGATATATATATATGGAGTTGGATTATTGGATGTTCGCCCTCGATGGTTTAAGGTGAGGCCCTCAGGATGGACCAGGCCTCGATGAATGCAATGGGTTCCATTCTGGGTGGCCAAGAAAGGGTTGTATGAGACATACATTTTTTGTCTTGGAAAAATATGGAAAGTTGTGCGTATGATTTATGGATTGTATTTTAATTGAGAGTATTTCATGGTGGAGATATTCTCTCATAGAGAGCCATGATAATGAAACTCTTAATGTGGGTATTGAAATGTATGTATTGGATGTGGAGAAGAGAACGATGGATTCATGTAGAGAGACTAAGATGTTAATTAACAAACTATGAGGTTCATGTTAGGTCTCTAAAGGAGGCCACATGGGACTCTACTATGGTGGTTGATTGAGCCAACTATTGGGTATGTGATCATGTGGTTTCAAATGAAATTTTATATTGATTTGTCTTATCATCAGAAGTCACGGAGAGTAATGAAAACTGTTTGTGGAAAGGGGGGTTATTTTTGAAAAATCTATTCAAAATCAAAATTAGACTTGAGAAATTGTCTTTGGGGGGTATTTTAATTCCTTTCTGTTCAATGGCAACTTTTCCATGTCAGGTTGTGTCATTCCAATGATGAAACAATTCATTCCAAGATGAGACATCTGGGGAAAATATACTCAACTCTGAGTATGGAATTAATGTAGAGAGGTGTAAATCACATTTGTAGGATAATTTGGGAGGATAATTGTATTTAAAACATTATAAAGGGATTTAGAGAAAACATATACTTTTTAGATTGTGTATGAATGGCATGGTTGTTAGTGTTTGGAATGTTTTTTGGGTCGGTGGAGCCAAATTATAGTTGGAGGGAAGTGGTTCATGATGAAGGGATCCTAGCATAAGTTAATGAATGGCCTCATTGGGTGTGTCAGGTCTGATTGGAACATCGAGTTGGGATTCTGGTGGTCTATTATCAAGAGTGTAGGTTCTATGTAATGAAAAATAGTGGAGATAACCATAGTGGATAAATGGTTGATTGATGACATGATAAGAGTTTTGGGTTAGAGGGACTCGAGTAGTCACTCTTCAAGTGAGTTGACAAATGTAGCCAGCATCGAAATGGTTCTAATTGGTTGATAACTTGAGAGTTTTTTTCGTGTTTGTATGTATAATTGTTGAATGTAATCATTGAAAAATTTGGGCAGACGGATCATGTGTTTTCATTCAGGTGATATTAGGTTTTTTTACCATTAGAGTTTGTAAAACTACGGAAAATGATCCCAAATAATTTGGGTCATGAGTTGTGAAGAGGATCATACATATGGCATGTCGATTGGTTACTCCATGATGATAATAATGTGTGTGATTTTTCTATGGGTCGTGAGTTAGGAATAGTTTCATAGGTTTTATCTAGAATGTTCTAATGGTCAGTTGTTGTTGAAGTAGATGCATAGTTGAGGAGCATCTAGATCCTTTTGGGGGTTTTGGAGATGAATTATTGTTGGTCAAGACAATTCCTTGGTTCAATTTTGTGGTATAATTATAATGTTCAATAAGAATCATGGGAGAGGGGAATGGATAGGCGGACCATGTCGGGTAGTATGTTGTTACAAAAGCTCAGTGATTCTTGAAAAGATCATCTTGAGAATAAGACCTAATAGTGGATAGGTTATAAGATCCATGATTATTGTGATGGATTTTTTTTTGATTTTATAGTTTAAGAACATAAATTTTTAAAAATAAGTGTTTCTAAAGTTCATATGAACACTCAGGGGTGTTCCCGGAGTTCGGGGCATGGAAAAGGAAGAAAAAGGATATCTTAGGGCATGTGGTGCAGTTTGCGCATGTTTAGTGAAAACCATGCAGAGCACCCTAGGTAACCGTGCATCCATGGGTAGAGGCTTACGCATGGATGGAACACAATCCAAAAAAACAACCTAAAATCCCATGTAACCATGTCACCTTCCCCTCCTTGGATAGTTTCATGTGCACATTTTTCAAATGGTTTAGAAAACCATGGATGTAAATTGTGTGGCCCAGTAATATTGGGAACAATTAAGAAATTTCAATTATTTTATTTTTATATTACACCATATTTTCACCTTCATTAATCCCATATCATCTCTAGTGACAAACCAAGATGTCCAATAGCTTCCAAGGATCGATCTATCAAGTTTCTCGGCTGTTTTCGATGCTTTTGGTTATGAATCAATGATCCATGTATGTCTAATAATCCACTTGTTTCTCTTTTACAAATTTGCTTCTATAGTTTCTCTAAATTATTTTGAAATATATAAAACACTATCTTTTATGTGGAACCAAGGTTGGAACATCAAGGAGGTTTGGATTAGAATATAATGCTACGTTTAAGAGTGTGTTAATCATCAGATTCGAGTTAGGCGGTTTAAAAGTCCTATCCCAATGTTTTGTTATAGATTTGTGCATGTATATTGATATATTTCCGTCATCTTGTTTCCAATTGCTAAAATGGGAATAATTTGGTAAATTGGGTGTCTAAATGATTTCTGGAACCCCTAGAGGTCTTCGAGGGATGATTCATGGTTGAATCGAATGTCTTAGGGTCACCCATGGGGTTTGACAACCTTATCTTAACTAGGAATTTGAAATGTTAAGTGTGAAATTGATATATGATAACGTATATCCCTTATTAAACAAGTTAATAGGTTTTATTTGAATTATAAATGTTTTTTTTTGTTATTCTAAGGTTGGTAGTGGCTTAAGGTGATTGTTTGGAATGACTTTGTAATGGGTTAATTTGGTATAAGGAGATTGTGTGAAAATGGTTATCAATTATGTTGAGTTACCCAAAAAAATTTAGTATATATGAATTTATGAACATGTTAAATTGGAAATGGATTATAAATTACAGAACATGTGAATGATATTGCATAAGGTAATTGATAAATATGGGGAATGGGAAAATACATTAGATACCCTAATATATTGAATTTAATAAATTTGGTTGTTCTCGGTGATATAATAATTTTACATGAATAGAAATAGTCAAGAAATGATTGTGAAATGATAAATGGGATAAATGGACTAATGGATGGTAATTGATGAATATTTACTAATAAATTATAACTACTAAATATAAATTATGTGTGAATCCATGAGAATGGGGATTGGGTAAATAGTTATGTAATATAATAGGAAAATTTTTCAATGGTTATGGAAAACTATTAATTTACATGTTTATGGTTATAGAATAAAATTTAATTTTTTATTAGTTTTGGTTGGTTGTGATAGGGTAAGTGTGGGGTGGGATTCATGAATGAGGCTCCTCACTCAGGATGGAGTTGGAATGATGCTCTAAAAACCCTGATTTTTATGTTTAATGGATATATAACCATGTGGTCATGGCTTGAGGTGTTGCATAAAGGACCCAAGCTCCTCACACAGGTCGAGTTGGACCGATTCTCTAAATCCACCCACAATTCATATGTTTTGGAAGATGGTGGAGCTCTATTCCCTAAACGGTTACATTCCAATCAATTTAAGGCTTCTACGTGAGGATAATGTGTAATGTGATGTATTTTCCCAGAGTGAGATAGGGACATGACATATTACCTTATACATAATGACAAATTCCATGATCTATTGTGTGAATGATCTTAATACAAAACATATGGATTATATGTTGATGATAAAAAAAGTAATGATGAAAATGTGATCAACTATTTGGCACTATAGATAGTAATAGTTAATTAAATATTGTTAAAAAGAATCTGGAACTATCTTTTACTTGTTTTTCATATATTTAATTCATTGAATAACTATCTATTTAGATTGGATATTTTGTAGATTCCATGGGTGGTGGACTACTGATTTGTACTCACACCCTCCTCAGTCCATCATTGAGTACTCGAGCATATTTTATGGTTGCGTGTAAGGACAATGGTGACGACCTTATGCTTGGGGGATGAGTCGGGTTTTGGATGTGCATGTATGAGGTTTCAGAATTGGTTACTGGGCCATTTGGATATTCATCTATTGTCTTCATTTTTTTCATTTTTTCACATTGGAATGGTTATCATTACATGACATATTTACTACTTGTTGAAAAACCTGTATCCTACATGTGATTTGGTTCATATGAATTTTTATTGGTTATCACATATTGTTTCCTCTGTTTATATTGTGTTTTATTATGGATTAATCTAGTAAATAGGTCATAGTCTCTCCATTTTACATTATAGGCCCTCACTTCTAGTCGACAACCTCTAGATTTTTGGTAGGTGCGGTTGAAGTCATGTGAAGACCTAACCCGGGGCCCTAGTTTAGTGGCTCCCCGGTTGGGAATGTTATAAAGTGGTATTAGAGGAGTTCATTTTTCTTGTCTCATTATTTTGGATGGAAGCAAGAGGATATGATGTCTTAGTTATTGGAAATGAGATCATTCTTGGGAGTATCTAACACATGAATGAGTGAAAAACCAAGTCATTCATTATGGGAATTATTGTTCATGATGTCTGTTGTTATAGTTGAATGATATTTCATCATTGGGTGATATAAAATTCATGTAAATTAATTGATTTATGATATTTTTTCATGACCTAAATGGGATTAGTTTTTCCACTCATGCATCATTTAAATCACATAAGGATATAGTCTGAGTCGTTCATTATTGTCACACATGTGATGGGTGTGTGGGGGTATATTGAGTAGAATTAATTTCACTCCTTTTAAAAAACAAGATGAAAATGATGCCTACTATGGGTAATGAATGTGGGTAAATGGAATGAGTCAAATTGGAAGTTAATGATTATTGTGTACAAATAAACTTTATGTGTAGGTTACAGTTTTGGGTGGTGGTAAATAGTAAATATTGAAAGGTGTCCAAAAGAAATGGATTTAATTATGTTATATAGAAATATTTAATGAATTCTTCCTAATGAATTGTTCGAATGAGTTAAAATGATGGTTATACAATGTTTTGAGATGATAAATGTAAAAAAGGAAAATGATTCATGTGTAAAAGAGGAAATGGTTTAAAGAGATGTTTGATGAATGGTTTGTGGTTAAATATTTTGGTTTTCCCTATGATTACCATGACCCACGGTAACGAGAGTTGAGTGTACTGGTAGATATGTGAACATATCCCTTGGAATAGTGCACATGGAGTGGGATTTTGTGTGGTAGGTAGTGAATTCTCGTGTTCTGGTCTACATTGATTGGATATCCCTTGAGATATTTGTTGATGAAAATGTTTGGCTATTATGAATCTAAGTAAGTGTAATTTTTTTTGAAATTTGGGTATGTATAATTTTCTAAACCATGAACCTTTGGGTGTTCCTAATTGTGTGTTTCATTATGTTGTTCAAATGAGGTATTAATGGGAATTTTGTTAATGTGAATGTAATAATCCTTGTGGCTTCCAATTTCATGGGTTATATGATGGGAAAAATAATGAGTGTCTTTGTTTTTTTGTCCATAGAGATGGGTGTTGTTGTGGGTGTGGATACCCATGTGGGTTTAGGCCTTATTGGTTGTATATTAGACCATTGAGTGGGGATTTTGGTTTATGGTGTTGTTGTATATGTATGATTTCCATTGTTGCAGAACCTAGAGAAAATGGTCTCTTGGTACAAAAGGAAAAATGTTTATTGGAATGGGGCTCAGATTTCCATTCCCAAACATTGATTCATTTATAACTCAATGTGTGTGAGAATCAATTGCATTTTTCCTTCGTGACTCTAGTTTAGGGAAATTGTATCACTCAACCATTCTGGTGACCTAGGAGATTGGTTTTATGGGGTTCTTAGTTCTCTTGTTTGTTTTTCATATTGGTGGATGTTTGACATTCATAGTAGGATGTGGAAGATGTCATCTAGTGAATGTTATCCTATAAAGATAAGTGGGAAGTCAATGATTTTGTGACATTACATGAGTTGTGGTGATGAATTGTTTTTTAGGAAATCAATAGTGACCTCAAGGGAGGATAGGCCATTGATGAGAGTGATTTGGAATATGATGCACAAGGAATGCTTCAAATGTGAGACTGATATATATGAGTACATTTATGCTTGGGTAAACTGAATTACATGGATTCCTAACCCCTAAGTTTTGAAAAGGGAAATATGAGACCTTGAAGTTGTTTTTAGGTGAGATGTATTAGGATGGATTAAGAACAGTTACTTGCTGTTGTTGGAATATGACACCCAAGGTGAGGGTTTTCACAAGGCTGGGATTGATTGAATGAATGGTTTAGTTGTTCGGTGAGATGTTGCTAATTACATGGGGATGATAAGGATAACTATTAAAAATTCATTGTTATGTAAGTAAGAGGACCTTGGGATATTCTCGGTGATAGTTGGCATATGGGATCTAATGTTGGAATGAGAATTTTCAAAGGAATGTATGAAATAATGAGTGTTCTAAGATGTCCAGATATACGCACATGCTGATAAGGCATGATTTTGAATGTGTTAAGAACATGACATTCTCTATGAATCTTATGGATGAAGATTGGATAGGAGAGAAACAATTGGTTTTTTACTAGCATGGTGGACCATAATGCTCGATCATTAACTTTTAGGGATACACCCAAATAAATTGTCTAGTTTGGTGGAAGATGTACCATAGGAAACATAGGTTCATGGCTATGAGATAGATGGTCATAGAGATGTAGTGAGTATCAGTTAGCTATCTCACTTGAGTAGTGCTGGTCAAATTTTGACGAGAGGTGTGTATCATGGAATCCTAAAAATCTTGGCAGATCATGATGAAACTTCATGGAGAGATATTAGAGTCAGACAACTTGGTGATGGCATTCCTTGAAAACTTCTTATCATACATCATCTAGTGATGATCATGCTCAACATCTTGATATCATTCCTTTTATTTTTAAATGATCTGGCCCTACTACAAGAGGTTTAACATTTATTTCATTCATTGAGGGACATTATTGTGTTTACACTCATGGTGGCGATATAGATGGAGGTTAATGATGGTATTTACACCCTAGATGGTTTTGGGTGATGTCCTTGTGATAGACCATGTTTTTGAAGAATGCAGTGTGCTCCATTCACAGTTGCAGGGAAAGTGATCTCAGTAAGGTTGATTTTCTAGTCCGTGGAAAATCTGGATAGCCATGTCTATGTTTAGGGGTTTGTCTTATTATTGATAGTAAGTCATGATGGTTATAATAACCCATATAGAGAAATTATAATGAAACTCTTAAGGTGGGAGTAAAATGTAATTTATGGATGTATATTAGGGAATGATCGGTTAATGTAGTGAGACTACGATGTTAATGAATAATATATGACGTGCATGTTAGGTATATAGAAATGTCTTTGTGGGCCTCGATTATGGTGGTTGATTTTTCCATGAATTGTCATTGGGATCAAAGTTGCTCCAAATGAATTTTTAGATTCCCTTCTTTGGTTATCAGAAGGAGTGGTGAGGGGGGAAAATAGTTTATGGCAAGGGGAGTAGTGTTTTATAACATCGTTAAAAATCGAAAGTAGACATAGGCAAGTGTCTCAAGGAGGTATTATAATGCCTTTAATTTTTAAGGAATCTTTCCCATGTAATGTATATCCATGCCAATGGTGAAGATAAACTTTCCAGGATGAGTCAAACAGGGAAACTAGACTCAATTCTGAGTAGGGTATGAATGTGTAGAGTTGTAATTCATCTTTGGTGGATAATTTGGGAAGCGAATTGTGTTTCAAATTATTGAAATTTTATAAGTGTGAACATAAACTCCATTAGATGTTGTATTAATGATATGTGTTCACGTGTTTGTATTTTTTGTGGGGGAGGTGGAGCCTAACGATGGTTGGAGGGTAGTGTGGTTTTGATTAGGGGATCCTAACAGAAGTCATTGAATGACCTCTATGGGTGTTTCAGGTTTGATGTGAATGTAGATTTGGGATTCTGGTGATCATTCATTAAGAGATTAGTTTTCATGTAAAAAATGGTGGAGAGAACCATAAAGGATAAATTGTAGACTGATGTTATGATTAGTGTTTTGGGTTTGGGAGGCTCGACTTGTCACTGTTCTGGTGAGTCTGCTAGGGTAGCATGAATTGGAACATGTTTAATTAGTCAACATCTAGAAGATTTTGGTTGCATTTGTTTGTATATTTATTGTAAAAGAATCTTCAAGAAATGTGGTTGGATGAATATTGTGTTTTCCTCTAGATGATACTAGGTTTGGTTACCTATAGAGTTTTCAAAAAATAGGAAAATGATGCATACTAGTATGGGTCGTAATTTGTGGAAAGGATCAGACCGATGGGGTGCCGATTGGTCCCTCTACAATGATAATGATGCATCAGTAGTATTTTTGGGTTTTTATTTAGTAATTAATGCCAAATATTTTCCTACAATGTTCTAGTGGTCTGGTGTGGTGGATGTTGTTGCATCCGGGAATAGTGTCAGATTCATGTTGGGGTTTTGGTGAGGAAGTATTGAAGGTCATGACCATGCATAGGTTGAATATTTTGATAGAATTTTATTGGTTTGTGAGAATCCATTGAATGGGGAAAGGATTGGCAGGAATAGTGGTGTGACCTGTTGTTATAGATGCTTAGTGATTCTTAGAAAGGGTGGCTCAAGGACAATCAGTTATACGACAGGGAGGTTCTTAGAAACATTATTTTTCTGAGGTAAGTAATTGTTTATTTTTTTAAGTTTAAGAAACTTATTTTCAGAAAATATGTGTTTACAATGATTATATGAAGGATCAGGGGTGTTCCGGAAGTTCAGGGCATAGAAAGGAAGAAAATTTCTATTTGGGTATGTTGCGTAGTTTGTGCACGGTCAGTGAAAATTTTGAAGAGAATCCCATTTAACCAAGTAGCATTGGGTAGAGGCTAACGCATGGTTGGCATACAGTTAAGATAACCCTTTGTAATTACATTATTATTCGAAGACCCATAACTACTCAAACCATATCATATGCTCAGTTTTCACATTGTTTGGAAAACCATGCTGTTAAACCGTACGTCCCAGTAATGTTGGGGAAAATTAAGAAATTACTATTATAGGTTTTTTACATTCCACCCAACATTCACCCTTATTCTTCACCTATAAAATATAGTGATGAACTAAGACCTCCAAGAGCTTCCAAGGATTGATCTCTCAAGTTTATATTTCATTTTTGATATTGTTGGTTGAGAATCAAATATCTTATTAATCCTAATATTCCTTTAATTCTCTTTTCTGGAATAGTGTATGCAGTATCTCTCATCTTTTTCGAATATATAAAACCTTAAAATTATGGTGGAACATAGGTTAGAACATCAAGGGGTTTTGATAGGATACTAAGGCTATGTTTAATAGAGCATTCATTTTCTAATTCCAGCTAGGTGGTATATAAGTTATATCTTATAGTTTTGTTTTGGATTTGTTAATGTGTGTTGAGATCTTCCCTTGATCATGTTGGCCAATTGTTAAAATGAGTATGATTGGGTAAATTTGGTGTCAAAATGATATAATGAACCCCTCATGGTCCCCATAGAATATTTCTCTGTGGAATTGAACGTCCTAGAGTCACCCATGGGGTGAAAGGACCTTATGAGACCTAGAAATTTGTAATGTGATGGGACAAATTCGCGTGTGATAAAGTATATCCCTTGTTGAACATGGTAACATCGTTAGGTGAATTTTAAATGGAATTTTGGTAGGTATTCTTAGTTTCTTGATGGAATAAGGGTTTTTTGGACTCACATTGTAATGGTTAATTGGGATAAAGTAGATTGTTTTAAAAGTGTTGTGATTTTTTTAGTTTCACAAAAGAAATAGTATATATGAATTGATGAACGTGTTATGTTGTAAATTTCTTGTGGATTAAAGACTGTGTGAATGTGTTTGCATAAAATAATTGACAAATATATATAATTGGTAAATACATGGGAATTATGGGTTGCACCTACGATAATTAAGGTGATAAAGTATTTGTGCAAAGTGATATAACAATTGTACCTAAAATGATGAAGTAGGAAAATGGTTCTAAAATGCTAAAAAGGATAAATAGGTAATTTTTGTTAATGGGTGAATATTGACTAAAGAATGAGAACTTTTGAATTTACATGATGAGTTATGGCATGAGAATGCATATTGGGCTAATCTATTATGTAATTTAATTGGAAAACGTGTTAATGGTTATGGAATAGTATTAATTTCCATGTTGATGGTTATGGAATATAATTTCTATTTTATATTGTTTGTCGTTGGTTGTGATAGGCAATGTGTGGGTGGGATTAAGGACTATGTCCCCTCCTATTGGTTGGATTTGGTATGATGCTTTATCCTCACCCTGATTTTTGTGGTTAATAGACATATAAGCATGTGGAAATGGACTATGGTGTGGGACAAACAACTATGGATCCTCTTATAGGTTGGGTTTGACTGTTTCTCTAACTCCACCCACAATGCATGGAATTGGGTAGGGGACAGAGCTATATTTAATTGATGGTTTAATTCCACTCAAACAGAGTCGTTGAAGTGACGATAATGAGGATTTGATGTTTTTATCCCTAATGAAATAGGGAATTGACATATTACATTACAGCGAATGATAAATTCAATGATCCATTGTGTGATTGAGGTAAATACAAAACTCATGGATTATATATTTATGAGGAAATAATTAATGGAAAATATGTGAGAAACTATTTGGCACTATAATTATTAAATTTTATGTAAATGTTGTTAACTTCTATCCTGAAATGTATTTTATTTGTTTGTAATTTATTTACAACTTTCAGGTACTATATGTTGTAATTAGATATTTTTTTTAAACCATTGTTGGTTTCCAACTATGTTTTACTCACCCGCTGCTCGGGCCACCATTGGGTACCTATGTAGATTTGATGCATTTTGATCAGGACTGGGGTGATAACCCTATGCTTGGGAGGTGAGTCAGGTTTGGGATGTGCATGGATGAGGTTTTGGACTTGGATTCAGGACCATTTGGGGATTCAATCTATTTCCATTATTTTGTGTCTCATTCACATTTTCATGATTTAAAAAACATGACTTATTTACTACCTATTTACAGACTTTTACCATACTTGGGATTTGGATGATATAAATTTTTATAAGTTATTACATATTTTTTCAACAGTTTATATTTTCTTCTTATGTGGATTAATCTTGTAAATATGGTATAGTATAACCACATTACCTATTAGACCATCACTGCAAGATGGAAACCCCTAGAGTACAAGGAGGAATGCTTTACGCCATGTGGTGTCCCAGATTGAGGCACTAGTTTAGTGGCACCCATGCCAGGGATCTTACATTCTTCTACCACAACAATAATCTAATGAAGAAAAAAAAAATCTCTCCTCTGATATAAATACAACCCTTCTAGACCACTTCTCCTCATTCCTCTAAAGAATTTTTTGTTGTATAATTTATTCACCATTAACTTCAAAAAGAAATATTTCATTCCCAATACCTTTTGGTTTCACCAAAATAACATACCAAGGGCCTTAAGAAGGTTGTCAAAGATAATAATTCTTGAGGTAAAATCTCTTCCATTTTTATTTATTTTCTTTTAAATTTATTATATTTATTATTTACTCCTCACCTATACTCATATTTGTGATAGGGTACCTCAATTAACTTAAATATAATAGTATGTTATTAAATTAATATCCATCATTAAACCTATCCCATTCTTTTCTTATTCAAGAAAATGAAATCATCTTCTGTGATGCATCGATTCACCTCCTTCATGGAGGAAATTTTTTCATTTTCCATTACCACCTTCAAGGATATTTATAAATCAATTAGTACTGGTTAATTAGATTTTATTATAGATATTATAAGTTATATAATGTTATGGATGCAATGTATAATCCTGATATTAAATAAAATGATATAAGTTTATAGTAGTCCTAAATAACCCAAAAAAATTAAATCAATTTCATTCATGTTTTAACTAAGAAATCATCCTCATATAAAAAAATAGATATATGGAATTATAGAAACATATTAATACCATTTACCACTTCTATTTTTTCCCATCTATTCTACATGATATTCAATAATGAAACCACCATGGAAACAGTGAAATAAATGCACCAAAAATAATAAAGATAAAAAATTATTAGTAATAAACGTGTTGAAATATATTATTAAATATTTTATAAAGTATTATAAATATCAATATAGTTATTTATATATTTATAACACTATATAATCATTTTTAAATGAGGATTTAATATGTTTTTATGGAAATCAACCTCACATTTAGGGACTTTTCTTCTTTAAAATTCCCCCTTTAAATTTATATTTGTAAAAAGTTATAAAAGAATGTTTTTAGGATGTATGTATTCATATTTAATTATTTTTTGGTACTTGGGAATTCTAATGATGACTATTGGGTCCATGATAGACCTCATATTATTTGGGTGTGTTTATGATTAATATTTAATGTAGTGGTTATACTATGTGTAACAGTGATTTTTACACTATAAGGTAGCCGCGAGGGTTACATTGTAAGGAATCCATATGGGTTACAAATAATGATGTAGCACCTGGGGTTACAATCCTATATATTTATGTTTATAAAATGATCCCCAAAGGTACCTAAATTGTTTATTTATATTTTATATGGTTGTTTTCATGAAGTAAGTATGTGAATTATTATCGTCCATATTTATATATTTGTGTAAATAATTTCATATGATTGTTTGTATTGTTGGACTAATAGTTTATATAAATATTTTATGACCCTTACTGGTATTATTTTTCTTATCTCATGTTTTAAATGAAAATTAATAGGTTTTAATAATGGGTAAGAGTAATAAGGATCCAAGTGGAATGTAAGGAATATTTTTCAATTAAATATTTTATATTTTTTAATTAAATGTTTTGTATTTGGGAAGAAAGGGATACTATTTTTATAAAATCCTAAGTAATTATAAAATAATAAATTTTCAAATATATTAATATTTATTAATTATATATTAATTTTACTTTAATGGGGACTCTATATCCAATAGTATACTCGACACTCATCAATCAGTTTCTCTGAAATCATATGTTGCACACAAGACTGAGTTATACTGAAAAATAATATATTATTATTATTATTATTATAAATGATAGTTATCTCATATCCATTGTACTATATGTAAGTAAAAAACTAACTATTATATTTTTATAATGTTTTATTAGATAGTTTTTACTATTTCTAACTAATAATAGAGGCTTAAAATGAGAATATATCTAATATTAAGAAAAAAATATTGTAATATTTTTAAAAGGAAGTGTTATCTCTTGTTAATGGAAAATCCTTTTCGAATAATTTTTTTTAAAAATTATATGTTATATTGGATAAAATAATCTTCTTATTTAGAACCAGTACATCAGAATTTACTTTTTTTGAATTTTTTGTATTTCTTTGATTAAATTTCAAATTTTAATGATTAATGAAAATTACTTCATATTAATTAAAACTCCTTTTTCATATAACATATTTATATAACTAGATTTCTTATTTAATTTATTTTAAATGGTAAATAAATTATATTTTTATCTTTTAATACAATGTAGTTTGTTTGAAGAAATTTTATGTTGAGATTGAATAGAAGATTATGGGAACTTTTCAATGTTTTACCTAAAAAACATGTTTTCTCATTCGTATAAAGAGATTACTTTTAAATTTAATTTTTCTTCTTTTGGGAATTGAATTTTAAAAAACTAATATATATGAAGGTAATATGTTTGAAAAATGTGGTCCAATAGGGTCAAAATAATTTTTGGTGAATATTAACTTTAGTGTTTTATTTACACTAGATAAAGATAAATAGGTTAATTAAAGGAATGACTAATATTACAATAATATAAAATTAAATTTTCATTTTTCCTAATATTATTGTCTTTGTTTTGGTAAAACAAAAAAAATACATGGGTCTAAATTTTCGACTTTGGAATCTACGTGGGTGTCGTTATGGATTTTATAACACTTTATTTAATATAAAGGAAGCAATATCATAATCATGTCTCTTTTTATTAAAACAATTATAATATAGTGCTTTATAAGTTATCTCTTTGACTATAAACATTCTTTATAAACAAAATAAATTAAATTAACCATGGAAATTTATTTATAATATTTAGGTATCAATTGATTAAATTTATTTTTGACACAATGATGATGCAATAATTAGTTTATTAGAGAAAGAAACACATAAATGATATTCGTAATATTAATGTAAATATTATATGAAATATTTGATGCCATCCAAAGATTTTCTTGATGGATATGCAGTGTTATTATTAATTTAATATATTTTTTTCAAAGGAATAAATTTGATCTATTTTTAAAAAAATTCATTCAATTAATTGTATTAGTATTGAAATAATTCATGTTTTAAATATATGTTTTTTAATTATATGATATAAAATTTATAAAAAACCAATATTAGACCAACAAGCTGACATAACTAATATTAGACCAACAAGCTGACATGTCTGATTATTATTTCATGATAACATTTAAACTAATACAAATATTATATTCTATATAAATATGTTTTCCCAATTTTTGAATTGAAATTGAATTTATATTAATTTAGTACCATTAACAATTTGAAGGGTTCCCCTCCCCTCTCATATAAAAAGGATCCCATTCATGCCTATTACATATACTTACAAAACCTTTTTATTCATCCATGCTCTTCGAAAACCCCTTCCTAGAATCCCATAACACATTATTGAGCCTTTAGTTTAGTCATAACAACCATATTAATGTTATTAAGGTGTTCTTGAAATGTGATCAAATGAAAAAGAGGTATCATTTACTTCACGTATTTCTATTTCATTTATTCTTTTACTTCATCCAGAAATTATTCTTTCTAGAAGAAATAATAACAAAATATTCATCAATATAATGAGATTTTATTATTATTACATCATCACCTAAATACATCTTAGTAACACCCAAAGATTTTATGAGATAGATTCATTTTAATTACATTGATTTCTTGTGTAGTATGCTACATCGTGATTACCTTGTTCTACACAGAACACCATCTTATCTTTAGGTATACACATGAATATTCTTGGATTGTGTTATATACAATTTCATGTTCTTAGATATAATTTCACCCATGAACAATTATAATTGAACAACTGAATATTATAACTTAGCCATTATAATTGCATGAATGAAAAATATAAACATTTTTATGAATAAAACAATTAAATTAAAATAAGTTAGTATTTAAAATAATAAAATGACTTTTTTATGGATTTTATTAATTAAATGTATAAATAATATATTCAATCAAATGTTTAGAATTCTTTTTATATGTATTCTATAAATTATATAAGAGAATTTTTTTAATACGTAATTTTTAATAAATATTTTTTTCTGCATTTTGATGTAACGTCCATATTAAATGTAGTTTTTGAAACATTTATATAATAAATTTAATAAAAATATTATTTGGAATAGGGATATAAAAAAATTTCATGATTTGTGTTATATTCTTATGATAATTTTTTAATTTTGATGAATATTTAAATTATTCCAATTTTTAATTGAATATTTTTTTCAAAATATTTTTAAATTAAAATATTTTATTGAATATTATTAATGTATATATATAATATATTTTTATCCTTAAATATAATTTATTTCATTACCATTAATTTTACATTAAATTCAGAAGTAAATTCATTTCAATCTTTTGTAATGTTTATACTCTTAAAAAACTCGTTCTCTCTTTCTGGAAACAAGGAATAATTGTAAATCAATTAATACAACTTCTATTTTTTTAATTTTGTAAAACTAAATTCCATATGTGGAATCAGTGGTTCTATATTCTATTAATAGTGCACTTATATTTTTTTGGACATTATGAATAGTAACATTGGTAATTTTTATTTACCACATTTAAAGGTAAATCTGGTAAAATGGGGGTAACAAACAATTTAATAAGGTTATTGAAATTACCATAACACCTTCCAAAATACAATTGGATGTGTAAATTTATACCCATATCACATAAATATCAGAATGTATTTATTTAATGGACTTTTATCCATGAAAATAATGTAATTATTTTTAAACCAAAAGAAATTGACACCATGTCACTCTCTTATATCTTATAAGTATACTAAATTTTATGCTGTGATAAAAAATTGAATATAATGAGTCTCTAAAAATATAATAAAATTATATACATAATCAGAAGTTTTTTAGATTTTTTAGATATTAAAATATTACTATAAACAGTTACATAATATTGATATAGTCATTATTTTATTAAGAATGAAATAGAATAACTAATATTATAAATATTAAAATAAATATTAAATGATATAATTTCTGTCATATTATATTTTTTTGGATGACTATGACATGTTATGATATATTCAATTTATTTGTTTCCAAGTAATCAAGTTCTTATGAATTTTGGAAAAAGTCAAGTATGAATAGTTAAAAAATTGACATAACTCATAACATAAAATATAAAATAGTTTATTAAATGTTATAAAATACCAAAAAACCTAAAAATTCTTCCAACGGGTAAGTGTAAGACCAAATATGTCATAAACGGATTCTTTTTGGGTAATATGACTTGTTATGATAATTGAATTAACCTAGAAAGTTTAAATAAAAAAATATCATGGTAAGACTATAAAGGATAAAATAATGGTTGAACCAAAAAGATAAGGGCTAAAAAATATTAAAAACATGTATTATTTTAATTTAGTTATTGGGATATGACCTAAAATCATAATAGCATTGCAATAAATGAGTCTGAGACCATTACAAACATAAAATCAATTTATAATAAATTAATATTTCATGACATTCCTAAAGTACCCCTTTACTCAATTATAAAAGGGCAACTCCTCCCTCACCTATTCACTTCAATTTGAGCCTTAAAGCACGTCTATACCAAGACTGTTTGATTTATAAGCTTCTCTAGTAAAATCTTATTGGTTCTTGGCTTCATCAAAAACCTACTCTAGTGCTCTAATATGAGATTTAGGGGAACCACATGAAAGAAGGATGTAATCTTATCTACTGATTATTTCATAATTATTTATTCATCTACTTCCACATAATGATTTGTTTAATTATAAATTAATAGTTCCAATAGTACATATATACTGAAATGTTATTACAATTATGAAACAACAATATTCCACCTTCTATCTATCCTATAAAAAATGAAATTACCACGCATGCATACAAATGACTTACCATCTCAATGTTTTTGGGTAATCTGTTTTTCTCCACCACCTTACATGGATGGGTATAATGATGGAAGTAATAACTTTTTGTTATTATTATAAAATTATATCCATTCTATAATAAAATACACCCTAAATCTCAATATAATTTATCAATTATGGGAATGATATCGTCACTTGTGCGTATGTACGACTTACTATCTCCACAGAGCAATGTTATTCATTTTACATTATATTCATTAAAATATTATTATATTAATGAATTTGATGAATAAATAAGATATATATTAAACTAATATCATTATGAAAATTATATAATTATAAACAATGAAGTATAATAAGAACTTATTTGAAAAAAATGCATAAGAACATAAAGCAGTTTATACCCGAATTATGAGTAATAACGGAATATTATTACCAAATGGATGATAATATTATTATATATGATATCACAAATAATAATTTTTAATATGTCAAATACATTATTTAAATCAATATATATGATGTTTAGAAACACAAAATAGATATAATACCTAAGGTAAGGGAAGATTGTGTCTCACTTTTATTCATGTAAGACATTTGCCTTATGCACCACTGATTTATTTAATGTTGTATTGATGCTTCCCATGAATGTTTTAGGATTCATATTAAGTAGGTTATGATATTTAATTATGTATATAATTTTCTTTATTTTATTAGGCATATAATTCTACTTATTATAATTAATAATTAATAGTTTTTCGATCTCATTTTTCATTGAGATTTTTTATTTGTAAGTATTTACTGGGGTATATTTTTCATCCACGTCCATGTTTAATAAATATTTATTCCAAAATATTATTTATATCCATTTACAATTTATTAATGTTTATTTTATCTATATGTGAATTTTACTAAACGGTATGAAAGGAATCATTTTTGGTTTTTGGTATGAGGTACTTTTTTGACTTTTTTGGAAAAAGTATGAGGATAATTTTTTTTAAACTTATACAGTATGACTAAATTTTTATTCATTCATACTTAATTATTTTCATGATAATTAATTTAAATTATTTCATTTTTATTTTCAATTAAATTATTTTATTTTAAATTCTGTGGAATTTTTAGGATGAAAATGTAATTGAAGAAGTGATGATAGTTTGATCAAGAATTAATTTGATGTGTATTATCAAAATTGTTTTCTATCTATGATTAGGGATATTTTTCTTGTAAAATACCTCTATTATTTTTATTATTGGACTATGTTAATGATGGAATGATATTTAAGAAATCTATTTTTTACCAGGATTATTTTACGATGGAATGATATTTAAGAAAATCCATTTTAAATCAGTCAGTTATGCTAGGATGAATAATTTTGGTTTTTGTGGAACACGAAAAAATGATTTCATTATAATATAGGAGAGACCTATATCTCCCTCCAGTGCATTGGGTAATGATGGATAACTAATGAGGTATGTATGATATGGATGAACCTGATTTCTTATTCTAAATTTTAAGACTGGACTTGGTTTCCATGTCCCTATGTGTATGCAAGGGCCTAGTTACATTTCATTAATTTAATGAGTGAGCATATTTATATTTATACATTTTCATAAAGATATATGATTCTGTGTATTCAAAAATTTCATGTATTATGTTATATTTATGATTTTATGTATTATGATATTTTATTTTCCTTATGATTCGAGAATTCTATTGATATGTAGGGTATAGTCTTGTAATGTTATGATCATGTTATCATAACCTTTTTTTTTGATGATTATGTTTTCGTATCACCATTGTTTACCCTTAAATCGCATCTAAGATAACCAATTTTATGGTTCTTTTCCCTATGTTTAGAAGAATTATCTTATGTTATATGTTACAAAAATAGGTTCTTGTTATGAAGTATAAATTAGGAGAGGATGTAGATTTTTTATGAATAAGTTTTTTATGATTCCATATTTCTAAATACACTAAACTAATATAATCATTGGGTGTTTGTATTTTTAAAATAATAATTATTCGGAAAAGATAATGTAATTATTATGTACATCAATCATGGGTAGTTATAGTTTGTATCAGAGCGAAGGTTTATTCATCCTTTGGAAACTAGAATGAAAAAACATTAGTGAGATTTCTAGAGATGTTTATAAGGATATGTCTAGGGATTTCCTAGGTATATGTCTAAGTATAAGTTACAATCTAATGGTTTTTGTGATAATCATGACTAAACTTGGGTCAATCCAATGATATCATAGATTGAAATATTATAATTAGTTTACCTTCTTTATATGCTTCTGTTCGTTGATATGTATTTTTCAAACATTTATTTCTAAACTTAGTAAATTTCCAAAACTAAATAAAAAATAGTTATCCATTGAATGTTATAGATTTGGAAATTTTAAAAATTATGAAGATTTATTTCTAAAGTGGAAATATCATGAAGAGAATCATGGAGAGAGTATGAGTATTGGTTATACTAAAAAATATAATGATATTGTAAAAGGCATGTGAAAGGCATGTGATATTATTCAAGTATTGTTTAAATTAAACCTATGAATCTTGATTTTGAGAAACAATAAGATAAGATTCATATATAAGGAAAGATATGGATGATGGATCTTGAGTACTGGTTTTAGTATAATGTTGTATTATTGAGGTCTATATGTTTTATAATTCAATGATTATGTGATTTGAATCATGAAATATAAAAGTGTTGTCTGTATACGTTTTTAATTATGAATTGAAAATGATATATTGAATAGTTCTAAGGAGCCCAAAAAGGATTTATCAGTAAGGTGATATATTTAGAGAACCCATGATTTAGACAAATATAAAAATTGAAATGCCCCATATGCTAAGATAATGATGTTTGGATAATGATATGTTTGATTTGAATAAGTAAGTTATATTTTTCTATTTTCATGGGAACTAATTATGGATTTTTTACAAAAGGGATATAATATAATGGATGATGTATAAACTTTTTGGGAATCATAGAATATATCAAATATGTTTTGGAATAAGTAAACATTCATATTCTTAATAATGAAGTCTGATAATTCAGGATGTTACCCTGGCTCAAGAGAATACATGATGAAGGTGTTCAGATATTTGGAATGTGAAAAAACAAATATTTCATATGATATATGGTGGATAAATGTTAAGATGAGTATGTGAACCTTTTTCTATAGTTTTGTATTTTAATCTTTTATATGTATTGTAAAATTATCAAACTTATGGACATTTTATGTTCTACTTAGGATTAATTTTGTTAGAATAAACTATTATATCACCGTATATAGACTTATGCATGTTTGAAAAAATGTTCTATCCATTTTTTATAAATACATATGGGAATATATATCATTTAATTTATGGATCTCAAGATCTTCTAACACTTCCAGAATAAAAAATTCGACCTCATTTCATTGAATAATAGTTGAAGTTTAAAATGTTTAAATAATGACCAATGATGATATTATACTAAAATAATGAATTTAAATCTTCTCATGTTCTTTATATTTAGTAAAATAATCATGGAAAAAATGTTATCTTAGTACCATTGTACTTGATTAATCATATGGTCCTTAAATCGTCATATATTTATGACATTCTAATTGTATACTTTCTCCTAGATTTTTCTATATCGCTCTCCAAAATAACTTGATGGTTATATTTTTTCTTAAATATACGTGTGTTTTCTTAGAACCTATATTTTTTATATGGAAACCTAGTGTGGATTTACTTTGGGTAACTATTAGGTTTCAAAATTTCTGTTTTTAAAATGATGTTTTAGTGTCCCTTTTTACAATGTGGGTTTTTTTGAAAGGAACATTCAAGTAGTAATCCTTTTATTACCATAACTAATTTTGGGGGTGAAATTTATTTTAAGGGGTTACAATATAACACCTTGAGATTTTATGAGATAGATTATTTATAATTTAATTGACATCATATGTTGTATGCGACACCAAGATTAGCATGCACTACACGCAACATTGGATTAGATTTTGGTATACACAAGTCTATGTTTGGATTTTGATACACAAAGTTTAAGTATTATAGAATTAATCTCTTGAATTAATAATTATAAGTGAACAATGAGATATTATAATTGTTCCATTATAGTGGCAGGAATGAAAAAAATTATAATTCTTATAAAAAACATTTTAAATTAAAACATGTGAGTCTTTTAAATAATAAAATCTCTCTTTATGGATATTATTAATGATTAAAATATATAATATATACAATATAATGTTAAAAATTCATATTATATGTTTTATATACATGATATATGAACAAATTCAATTTTTTCGATAAAAGATGTATTTTAAAAAAAATGCACTATTTGAACCTTTTGATGGAACACCCATTTTTAATCTAGTTTTGGCACTTTTATACATTCTATTTAACCAAGAAACTACTTATATAGAATAAGGACTAAAAAATTTCTTTGAACAACCTTTTGAAATATTTTTTATAATTTTTAAATTTTGATGCATAGTTAAATAATACTAAATTTTAATTGAAAACAACATTTTTCATCAAAATAATTAATTTAATTACATTATATTATTGAATGGATTTATAGTATAAATAGAGTATATTTTTATCATTTAATATAATTTAATTCATTATCAATAAATTTACATTCAATTCAAATGTAAAAACATTTCAATCTTTTGCAATGTTTTAACTATTAAAAAACTCTTTCTCTCATTCAGAAATGTGGATTATTTTTTAATAATATATTGGAACATATTTTTACTAAATTCTAAAAATTTATTCCATATTTGGAATCACTACGACCATATTAATTTAATATGTTTCTTTTATTTTTTTGAAAATTGTGAATGGTAACTTTGGTTTTTTTATTTACCACAGTTAAAGTTAACTCAAGGAAATTAGGGTATCAAACAATATTTTACAGATAATAAAATTACATTAACACATACCAAAGTCCTATTCTATGAATAAATCATGACCCGTATCACCTAAGATTCAGAAATGATTCATTTTATGGACTTTTGTCCATAAACATGATATAATTATTATTAAAACAAAAGAATATGACATCATGTCACTCTCTTATGTCTTATATGTATAATAATTTTAATGTATTGATAAAAATGATCAATCATAAAATATATATAGTCCCCAAAAATGAATTTATTTTTGAATAAATGATGTATGTTTCAGAAATGAATGCCCGAGAATAAAATAATAGAATGATCAGGGGGGAATAAATCTCTAGGTGATAATATTCCTAAAGGAGACAAAAATATTTATGTGGATGTTACACCATAAATTGATAATATCTATAAAAACTATAGAATATAATGTCAAACATAGCCTGGGGATTCAATCTGTTCAATAAGTAAAAAAGTAAGATTAAATAAATATTACATGTATTTTAGAATGAATGATAATGGAATGAATGTTTTTTGTGTGTTATTAATACAAAAAATAATTAATAAAATATATGATTTACCATAGCTTAATGCGGAGAAATAATAAATAGAAATGATACAAAAGAAGTAATGAATGAATGATGAGTATGTCTTCGAAGGGAAAATAAAAATGAAACCTAAAACGACAGTTTTTGAAGAATCCAGTTTCTCTTCATGTTATTATTTAGAAAAGGATAAATAAAATTTATGTTCAGAAAAATACTTTAAGATAAATGAATATAAGGTACAATAATACTATTGTTATACATCAGATATTGAGGGTTATTTATGTTACAAATTATTTGAATATTATTTTATTCTTGTGGAAAAATATGATTCCATTTTAGAAAATATTAAATCCTAAAGAATATTCATAATTATATTTTGATTAAAAATATTTATTGCTATATCAACAACATTATTTAAAATAATAATCATTTAAGTAATCTTCAAGATATAATTAAATAAATGTATGCTGAAGTAGAATCCATTAAATGTTCATATAGTTCATTGAGTAAGGTATATGAATATTCAAATTTGATACTTGGAAAGAATGTTAGAAAAAAGAAAAATTATTCATACGTATTAAGAGTTAAAAACAAATATATATATAATTTATTTTCATACTAAAAACGATGAACCAAAAAATATATAGTCTTCATCTAATTTATGTAGAAAAAATTGAATGTGGCTAAAAATATTTTATATAGAATTATCATTTCATAGTTCTAAATAAATAACTTATTAAATAAATGTTTTATGAAGATAATTATATAAATTAACCCACAATGTTTAAATAATGAAATATCAAGTTATGATTAGAAAATATAAAAATAGTTTAAGTAAAAAAGAAAAGGGATAAAAATATTCAAAACTTATATTGTATTGATTTTATGATTGGGATATGGAAAAAATAATCTTATATTTGAAATAAATGAGTTAGGAACCATTATAAACCAGAAATAAATTTATAATAAAATAATATTTCAAGACCTTCCTAAAGATCCCCTCACCTCAATTATAAATGAAAACCTCCATCCTCTTCTCTTCACATAACATTGAGCATTCATGACCAGTAATCGCTTACCCATTCTCCTAATGATATAACCTATTAAAATTTTAGAGGATATGGTCATCTTCAAAGACCAACTCTAGTGCTCTAAAAAGAGACTTAGAGGATGCACGCCAAAGAATAAGTAATCCCATCTACCGAATCGGTCATACTTATTTCTTCTTAGACATAAACTTATTAAGTTGTTAGATTATAAAATAATAAATAAAATAATACACATATTCTGAGATGTTATTATAATTATCAAACAGCCATATTCCACCTTTTATCCATCCTACAAAAAAATTAATTCCCCACACCTTCATACGTACGACTTACCATCTCCACACTGTGGGGTAATATATTTTTTACCACCACCTTACTAGGATTAGTATAATGATGGAAATAATGCATATATATTATTATTATAAAATTATATTAATTAGGAAATATAATAAATAATTCACTTCAATATCAATCATCAATTATGGTAACGATATCTTCTCTCGAACATACATACAGCTTACCGCATTCATGATTCCATGTAAATCATTCTAATTGATCTTTGTTAAAGCATGATTATATAAAATAATTGTATAAATAAATATCATATATATTAAACTAATATTATTATATAAATGACATTATTATGACCAATGAATTATAACATGAAATTAATTTAAAAAACATGCATAATAACATAAAACAATTTATACCTGAATAATGAGTAATAATGAAATATTATTACCTAACAGATGATAATATGATCATATATGATATCATAAATATGATTCTGGAAGAAGTAAATGAAACCAATTAAATCATTTTATAAGAGGTTTAGATACACACTAGGATAACAAACATAAGAAAAGTGATTATTTTTATCAGTTTTATTCTTTTGGGACATATGCATTATACACCACCTATTTATTTAATGTGGTGTTTATGCATCCCATGAATTTTTTATTATTCATATAATGAAGGTTTTGATATTTAATTATGTATATATATATTTCATTAATTTGGAATATTATTCTACTAATTATAATTGGTAATGAATAACTTCGCAATCTCAATTTTTATATGAGATTGTTTATTCGTAAGTATTTACTAGGTTATATTTATCATCCACACTAATGTTTCATAAATATGTATTCAAAAATATTATTTATATCCATTTCTAATTTTCTAGGGATATTTTCCCAATTTTACAATTTTTACTAAATGGTATGAAAGTAATAATTGGTTATTTTCAGTATGATGTACTTTTTTTTAGTTTTCGGGAAAAAGTAAGTTAATTTTTTAAAAAACAATTTAAGGATCAAACTGATTTTTACTATTTCAAAATGAATAATTTCCTTGAATCTTTCTTTACATAATTTCTTGTTTATTTTCAATTAAATTTTTTTCTTTTAAAATTGTGAAAAATTTTGAGAAAAGAAAATGTTTTTTAAGATGAAATAATATTTTTCTCTAGAAATAATTTAAAGTATTTTATCAAAATTATTTCCCATATATGATTATGGATACGTTTCATGCATAATACCTATATTTTTTTATGGTTCTATTATTATTATTGTGGAATTATACTAATGAAATCAATTTTATACACTGATTATGTTATGTGGAATGTTGTTTAAGAAACCCATTTTAATTCTTTGGGTTATGATATGATGAATAATTTATGTTTTTGTGGAACATATAAATATGATATCATTATAAGATGGTTGGGACATATGTCTCACACTACTGAATTGGGTAAATATCGATAACTCATGAGGTATGTATTTTATGAATGAACCAGATTTCATGTTCACAAATTTATGAGATTACCAGGTTTCCATGTCCATGGGTTTATGTAAGGTCCTAATTTCATATACTTAATTTAATGAGTGTACATGTTACTATTTATACATGTACAAGAAGTTATAAGTTTATGTGTATTAAAAATTTCATGTCTTATGTTATAGTTATAATCTTATGTATTATGAACATTTATTTTCCTTAGGATTCATGTTTTTCATTGATATAAAAGGCATAATATTTTAGAGTTTAGATCAAATTCTAATAAACTTTATGCTCATGTTAATGATTACATGTCACCCAGATTTACCCTTATTGAGAATCTGAGATAACCGCATTTATGTATCCTTTCCCCATTATTTGAATAATGGTATTAAGTATGATGTTTCTAAAAGAGGTTATAGTTATGATGGTTAAAACAAGAGACAATGTAGATGTTTTATGAATCAGTTGTTTATGTTTCCCAGTTTCAAAATATAGAAAAAATATTTTCTTTAGTATTTGTTTTTACTTAATTGTTTATTACACAAAATTAATGTAATTTACTTTATTTTAAGCTTGGGTATTTAAAATCACTAAATCCATTTAATGGTAAAGGAATTAACCGTTCGTGCGTACGTGTGCACTATCAGCTCTATGAACCCATCTAATTCATTATTCATAATAGAATATCATGACTTGTCATTATAATGGAATTAATTTTCAAATATGATATTCATGACATATTAATCATTCTATTATAATCATATATCAATTTAGTTATTAATTTCTATATGGATTAAAATGATAATGTCATTTATGCATACGTGTGCACTATCACCTCCACAAAGGGATGTGATGCATTTTTTATTCTTTATATCACTTGTATAATATCTATAATTATATTAAAATAATTAATATTGTATTAAATTTGTTAAGATCATTCTGGAAAGGTAAAATAATTCTTAAATTATATCCATAATGATCAATGAAAAATGTAAAATGTTAATCAAGTGTACGTGCGACCTAACATATCCTTGAATATAACATTCTTCATTTTTCAAAACCACGGATAAAATATTTATTTAGGGGTATAATTTTTGTATAAAAATGAAAACCAATTCATGAATATTTTTACAAATTTGTTTTAATTATGACCAGATGGACTAGTGATATCAAACCATGTTAATGTTTGACTTAATTGTCGAATATTGACCAAACATACGATATGAATGTAAATATTAATGTAATTATTATAACATGGAAATAATTGATATAAAAGAAGTAATATACTATAATAATGTTCTCAAGATAGAATAAATTAACTTATGTTTATTATTCGAGAATATAAAGGTCATAAGTGATGATTCAGACTCACGGTATGGGATATCATCTCAATCTCCTTATTTTAATTTATAATTCTCTGTTATACAGAACCTTATTTTATATGGTCTATAATAAACCCCTTTTAATTTTAATTTTATTAAAATTATTTCCAAATAAATTTTTTTCCATGAATCCTTTTACTAAATAAAACTATGATTTTTTTAATTTACATGACGATAATGACTTTTCTATCTCTATGAACATTATTTTATATTTGGCTTCCTCTACATGCCAAAATGTTTTTTTGAGAAAAATAAATACAATATTTTATTTTCTGGTATTTTGGAATTTAAATTTTTTTATGAATTTTTTTATTATATCAATATCATGAAATGATTCCTTGTGATTGAAAATGAAAATTTATGAGTGAAATGTGGAAAATTACAGTCATTTATGGGTTATGATTATATAATGCTATGTAGATATTTGATGGGAGATTAACTGATATAACAATGTTGTTTGGTTATGTGATAAAAAAAGGATTAGTGGTTTCATGGTAAACCATGTATGGGTGGTAACATCAGAACCTCCAATGAAATTTGTAAGGAAGTATGTCGTATAGCTATTCTATTTGTAAGAGCGATATGTGCGGAAGTCAATCATACGGTTATTATCTTTAAGTATAATTATTTAAAAACATTCCTTTATACATATATGTTTCTTTATATGTTTTTTGAGGTAATATTTTGATTAAAAAAATGTAAGCAATGAAATTAAATTTGGGAGTTGTATTTACCACATCTTAAAGGTGAATAGTGATAGTTTATGATAATGTATTCATGGTTTACATGTTTTTACAAGACTAATTGTGTTCCTTCTTTCTGTATCCCTTAATGAGTTTTTTATGCTTATCATATGTTTTTAAATTACTTTCAAATTATTTAATGAAGAATAGTGTCAATGATGGGATCATGAAAAGTTATGAAGTTTAAATATGAAATGAAACCATGTTTCTTTTTAAATGCTTTTGTTTTATAAAAAAATGGTTTGTGGGTAGATGTGTCTAATTTTTAATAATTAATATGTTATGTATGAGTTCTGAATTAATTATCTAATGTTATAAAATTATAAATATCCTCAATGTGAAATACTGTTAAATTATTTACTTAACATAAGATTAAATAATTTTTAAGGATGGGGTCTTATAGTTGGTATCAACAGCAGGGATTGATAAATTTAAGAGTTAGTATGTTGTTAATATAGTATCCCTAAATGATTTTTTACTTTATGTTAATATTTAAATGATAAATAATTTCAGAATTACTATGTTTCTTCATCTATGAAATTTCTATTCAGAATAGTTTTCCATTGAGAAAACAAGGACACTATGCCAGGAAGGTATACAAAGGAAAAAAACTTCCAAATCATTATATTGAGATTGATGGAATAAGAACTGAAATGTTTATTTTTATGATGGTTCAGTTGAATCAGGCGATAAATGGTGGCGGTTTCCATGCACAAGATCAACTAATCAACTTCATAGGAATTTGTAATTAGTAGATCATTTTATAAAAAATTGTCTCCCATTATTCATAGGATAATTTTACCCCGTAGAAGCTGAATGGTGGATTAAAGAACTATAAATTATTTTTTATCTAATTGGGACTTCAGATAGTCACAATTTTTAAATTTCAATTTATAATTTTGAAGGATAAGTCAATTAGTGGTGTTAAATGATTAAACATTTCAAGG
Organism: Viscum album; assembly: GCA_963277665.1. Lineage (NCBI taxonomy): Eukaryota > Viridiplantae > Streptophyta > Magnoliopsida > Santalales > Viscaceae > Viscum > Viscum album. The sequence goes on along the minus strand of OY728159.1, from coordinate 1,137,385,071 downwards.
GATGTAGGGAGATTGCCTCAAAGGAATGTGATGAATTTAAAAATATCATCCATAAGAAATATTTTCATATAGATTTTTGACATAAGATGGACAATAAATTCAAGTAATTGTGACAAAATGATGAATATTTGGTGGCATCATATGAATAAAAATTCACCTTTTTGTCAATTTTCATCACAAATTCTATCCTTGAATGTGGTTGAATGAAAAATTGTTTTTACTAAGGATTTAAGCTGAAATATCAAAAGGAATTAGCTTCTCATGTGATCAAAAGCTATGAGAAACTAGTCTGATGTGTTGAGAAGATAAAATGGATTTTTTTGATTATCATGTGTTCCATGAGAAAAAGAAACATATTGGATCTAGTTGGATGGAAATGGGAAACCATTCATCAATGATTTTTGGATATAGGAAAATAAAATTTCCATCTTTTTGTTGTGAAAAAAATCCTTGAGAAAATCTCTCAAGGATTGGGACGTGATTCTAAAGTGGTATGAATGGTTATATTTATGATGACATCAAGGGAGATGATTAGGCATGAAATGAAAAGTTGTTGGTAATATTTTATAGTTGTAATAAGCTAGGGAATTGCACAAATTAGTTTCCAAATATGGTTACCCATATTGGAAACCGGCAAGATCGAAATGAGAAGGGAATGAAAAAATCATTTGATACTACTACGGTTGACGTGGGGCCACAAAATGAAGTGTTGATAGGTATGTTATGGGTTTTTCTAAAATATAACAAAGCTTTATTTGAATATGAATCTTCACATTAATTCATTTTATAAATATTTTCATGTAAACTATAAATATCACCTCATCATTGTGATATAGTACTATTGGTAAAAATATCATGTTGGAGTGTTAAAGAATCAAATATTTATGGTGGTCTTTATATTATCATTAGTGGAATTGTTTTTCCATCAAATCATGGGGATCCTCCCATAGAAGAATTTTGTATCATTTTTTTGTATGGATTGGCTTTCAATTAACCATTTATAAATAGATTATACAGATAAGAAAGTTTTATTCTAATGTTTTCATACCTTTGATAACATACTAAGAATATGATATATTGATTAATGATGGTAGTGATAGTTATCTAGCTTATGTTTTTGAAAATAATGACATAATTTTGATTAGTTACATTTTAATGTTGAACTAATTTAAAGTTAGTTTTCTTATTGAATTGTATGGTATTGTTCCTCATTAAGAGACTGAATTTACTATTGACTTAGTGCCTGATGCTAATCCTATTTCTAAACTGCCATATATAATTGTTCAAGTAGAAATTATGAATTAAAAATTTGATGTGCTAATATCTTGATAAAGGTATCATTTGACTAAGAACATCATCATGGGGTGCCCATTTTTTATTTGTGAAAATAAGAGATGGGTTTATGACCGTTGTATTGTTTACCGATACTTGAATTAAATCACTATTAATATAAAGTACATGTTTCCCCATATTGATTATTTGTTTGATAAGCTCAAGGGAGTTTAGTATTTTCCAAAAAAAAAATATTTGAGTTTCGGGAACCATCAACTGAAGGACAACGGGGATGAATTTCCAAAGACAACATTTTAAATGAGATATGTGAATTATGAGCTTGAGGTTGTTTCATGTATGTAATATAATTTCAATATTTTACTTACAAATATCATGAATGGATCCTCTCATCTGTTTTTTGATCAGTTTTTGGCTGTGTTTATAGATGATATTTTGGTATCTTCTAAAAATTAGGAGGAACATGAATGTCACATAATGATTATTTTGAAACCCGTAAAAGAAAAGAAACTATATGTATAGTTTAGTAATAGTGAATTGTTGGTGGAACAAATTTCATTACATGATCATATTGTTTCTATGAATGGAATAACTTTTGTCCTTTCTAAAAATAATATTTGTGGTAATGTAGCCAATACATACAAATATCATAGAGATTCATAGTTTTCTTGGATTTTTAAGTCATTAAAAAAGGTTTTTGGAAACCCATTATCAGTTATCTTCTACACTAAATATGTAAAAATTTATGGGAGTTAAGTTCATCTAGAAAAAATAATGTGATGATTGTTTTCCATAACTAAATAAGATATTGGTTAATGCACCAGTTTTAGCCCTACCTTCCATAAATAGTGATTCTGTGTTTTATAATTATTCTTAATTAAATGGACTAGGTTATATCTTAATTTAGAATGTTTTGGAAATTTTTTAAGCTTCTTGTCATTTTAAACTTCATGAGTAAAATTACCCAAAACATGATTTTGAATTTTATTGTTTTTTTTCATTGAAATTTAGATGCATCAATTGTATGGAATAAAGTGTTATATATATACTGATCACAAAATTTTGAATTATATATTCTCTCATATTGAATTGAACATGATATAGATGCCTTTTTTTGGAATAAATCATGGATTATTATTTCACATTTCATTACAATCCGGGAAAAGAAAATAAAGTGGATGATGCTTTAAGTTGAAAATTTAATAGGACAATAACCTTGTTTTGTTAAGAACGAGATCATTCAGTTATCAATTTGATGAATTTTGTCTTAAATGTTGTTGGTGTATTAAATTCCACTATTTTGTTTCAGGTAATAGTGAAACCATAATCATGATATTGAATTAAGCATGCATAAAAGGAAGATAGTGATTTGTAGAAAAAGGTAGAATTGGTTCAAAAGGGAAAGTTACCTGATATTAACACTGATAAAAATTTTATTTTGACGAATAGAAAGATATTATGTGTTCCTTGAGATTCATAGATGAAAAAAATTTATGTGAGGCTCATAGTTATCTATTTTCTTTTCCATTGCGCAGCATTTATATGTACAGAGACCATCAAGAGTATTACCAGTGGGATGGAATGAAAAGATTTATTAAAAATATTAACCTGAGATGTTTTAATTTTCAAGATATTAAATTCAGGTGGTTGTTAACAAATGGGATGCTTCATACATTTACATTGCAATAGTATAAATAGTAAAATATATGCGTGGATTTCATAGCGGTAATACAAAATACTTCTCAGGGTAACAATGTGATCTAAGTTATTATTGATTGATTGAATAAAGATGATCATCTTCTTCTTATATGGGATATTATATATCTAGATCCACATTATCAGTTATATATTTAATAGATAGTCATGATACATGGAGTTTCCATCTCCATTATATCTGGTCATGATCCTAGTTCCACATCTATCATTTGGAAGGTCCTTTAGAAGTCGTTGGGTACTGAATTAATTTTTAGTACTTCATTTCATCCTCAATCATAAGGGATGTTTGGAAAAACAATTCCAATATTGGGGTATATTCTACGTTCATGTTCAATGGATTACTATGGAAGTTGGGAAAAAAATTATTGGTTGAGTTTTTCTTATAATAAAAATTATCATTCCAGAATATATCTGGAACAATTTTTGGATATATATGAAAAGTGGTGTCAAAATCCAACTTTTTTTATGATATGAGAGAATGGAAGTTGATGGAACCCGAATTGGTGGAAGAGATGGAAGAAAACGATCATTTGATTCAGAAACACAAAAGGATGTCATGGATCAGGTAGAAAAGTTATGCGAATTAACGGTGTAAGGACCACTCTTTTGAGGTGGGTGATAATGTCTTTATCAAACATTGTCCATGGGAAAGTGTGATTCTTATTGTTTATAAATGGAATTTGAGTCCATAGTTCAATATAAATGGAATTAGAAATATAATTTTAGTCTAAAGTTCATTAGAAACTACAATATCCTATAGAAAATTAGATCAGTTGCATAATGAGAGGACTTACCTCCGATTATATCCCATATACACAATATTTTTCAGGTTTCAATGTTAAGAAAGTATATTTCAAATCCATCTCATGTTTTGAGACCATAAGTAGTTCAGTTGGAATAGAATCTATATTATGAGGAAGGACTAACATAGATTCATGAACATAGACAACATGTGTTGAATAATTAGGTGATTAAACATGATAAGGATATATGAAAAACCATATGGTTGAATAATCAACTTTGGAATCTGAATATTCAATGAGAGAGAAATCACCCCACTGATTTGATATTGTAAATAAAATTGTGAGGATGCATTTTCCAGAAAGGATGAAGGATATAACATTCCATGTTTTTATAGAATAAGACATTTTAAAATATATTTATATTTATGAATTTGATATTAATTTAAAATTAAATAGAACTTTATGTTCACTAGAGTACTCGACAATAAATAATGGGATTCTCTGAAACCTTATGTTGCACATGAGACTAAATTATATTGAAAAATAATATATTATTATTTATATTATGTTAAGTAGTACTTATCACCATGCCTTTATATCGGGGGGAAAGAAAATAACTAACTCTATTATGTTTATACATTATTTAAAATAGTTTTTACTTTATTCCAATAAATTTTAGAGTCTTGAAATGATAATAATTCCAATTTCAAGAATAAAATAGTCTAATATTTTTACGAGGTAGTTTTACATTATTTTGATCGAGAACCATTTTTAAATATAGTATTTTTAAAATTTATATATCTTATTTGTCAAAATAATCTTCCTCTTTAGATGTTGGAAATCAAAATTTACTTTGGTTTAATTTTTAGTATTTTTCTGATTAAATTAATGGCTTAATGAAATTTGGAATTTACTTCATATTAATTCAAAACTAAATATTAATCTTACTTATTCATTTAGTTATAGTATCTATTTAATTGGGTTGAAAATTTAATTAGATTAAGTATCAACAATTTAATATAATTTAGTTCATTTAAAGTAATTTCATATTGAAATTGAATAGAAAAACTATGTGAACTTTTCAAAATTTTAATTAAAAAACATGTATTAAAATTTTGAAAACGGGATTAATTTTTAATTTAATTTTTACATATTTGTGTCTTAAAATTTCAAAAACATACATATAATGATATATTATGTTAGAAAAAATTTGTTGGAATAGGATCAAAATAATTATTTGTGAATAGATACTTTAGTATGTTATTTACCAATTTTGAAGGTAAATACGGTAACTATAGGTAAAAATAATATTAAACTATTAGAAATCTTACATAACCCTTTTATAAATGCTATTGGATGAGATTTTTTCAACCATTACAGTCCTTGGGTTGACATTGTGTCCTTTTTATACCACTTGTCTATGATTATGACTTTTATAAAATTTAAATTAATATAAAGTCTAAAATGCCATATTTATGTCAATTCATATTAAAATAATTTTATATGGGGTTATATAAGTGATATATTAGAATATAAATTTTTATAAAAAGATAAAAATATTAACAAAATTTATTTATCATTTGTAGGAAAAAAATAAATAAATTCATTATCTATCCAAGGATGATACAATAATTGGTTTATTAATGAAAGAATCAAATAAATGATGATAAAAAATTTAATATAAGTATAATTTGAAATAGTTTATGCCATAAAATAATGTTTTCAATTAATATTTATTATTATGATTATGTTAATGTAGTTTTTTAGAAGGAATAATCTTGTTATGATTTTTAAAAAAATCATGTAATTAGTAGTATCAAAATTGACATAATCAATAATTTAAAATAAAAAATATATAATTAAATGAAATAAAATTTATAAAACTCCATGATTCAACAAAACTATTTATATTAAACTAAAAAGTTCATTATTGACTCCAAATTTGGTCATTTTTCAGGATTTAGTAATTATTTTAACCCTCAAATTTTAAATTTCTGGATAAAATATTACGAGTTAAAAGGGGTTAAAACAAATGGATAAGAATAAAAAAAACATGTATAACTATTATTGGATGGTAATATTTATACTTATACTCTTTATATATTTAAAATATATAAGATTAAACCAATGGGGAATTGAAATTTAATTTATATTAGTTTATTATTTTTTATTATTGTAAGGGTGACGCCACCCACCCCTACAAAATATCCCCCATTCCTCTCTATTACCTACACATACAAAAGATTTTTGTTTGTCCATGTCCTACTGAAATCCTTTTCTATAATCACTCCACACATTATTGATTCCTAATTTTAGGTAGAACACCATTCAAAGATGTGTTAAGTTGTTCTTCATTGGTGATCAACTGAAGAATAGGTATCATTTTCATTATTTATTTCTATTTTATTTCTTCCTATACATAGATAAAATATTATTATTCCTAGATTAAATAATAACTATAGTATATTCAATATACTAAGAAGTTATTATGGTAAAATAATCATTGGAATCTATATCCACTTCAATTAAATGGAAAATAAATGAGTTGTTCGTGCGTATGTGTGAACTATTACCTTTATGAACCAATCTAATTCATTTTTCATAATAGTCCCTCATGAGTGGTTATAAGAATGGAATTAATTTTCATATTCAATATTAAGGACATAATAACATTTTCTAAAAAAATTATATATAAATCATTTTCTTACATTCCATATGAAATAAATTATATCGTCGTTCATGCGTATGTGTTAATTATCATCTCCACAAAGCAATGTGACTGTTTTTTATTATTTATATCATTTTTCTCATATATATATATATTATTAATAAGATATTAATGATGTGAGTATAATTTTTTAAATATAAACTAATACTTATATTCATTCTATAATGATTAATGAAAAAAGGAAAATGGTAATCATGCGTGTGTAAGGGTTATAATTTTTATGAATATAACGTTGTTCATTTTATATTAAAAAATCATAGTTTGATTTAAGGGTATTATTTATGAATAAAAATGATAATAATTTCTTCAATATCGTTCAATATATCAAGAAATTATAGCCCCATTGAAAAGTGACATCAAACCATGTTCATTTTCGACTCAAGTGTTGAATATCGACAAAACGTCGGATATGAACTTAAATAACTAATAATTTTTTATAACATTTTATAAGTGATATAAAAGAAATAATAAATATTAAAATGGTTATTATGGAAGTATAAATTAACTGATATATATTATTCAATAATATAAAGATTGTAGATGACGAGTCAGACTCATAGTAAGGGACTTCGCCCAAATCTCCTTTCATTGAGGCATAATTTTATGTTATACACAACATTGTTTAATAAGGCGTATAATAAGCCCAATCTATTTAAAATTTGATTAAAATGGTTTCAAAAGGAATTTTTTTATTAGAATCATTTTTTCTAAACAAAAAAATCAATGTTTTTTAAAATATATTGGGACAATTACTTTTCGGCCTCCATGTCCATTTTTTGTATTTATCTTAATCTACAGGAAAAAAAATTCCTAAGAAAAATCAATACCATATTCCATTTTTAGGTGTTTCATTTTTTATTTTTTTAATGGATTTATTATATCAATAATTTCAAATGATTCCATGTTGTTGGAAATGAAATTTTATGAGTGAAATGTTGATAATTGATAACTAATATGTGTTAAGATTGTATTATGGTACATGAACATTTGACAGGTTGTTACGTGATAATCTAAAGAAGAGTAGTTATGTGATAAATTAAAATGGGTGGTTCCATAATAAACCTAGGACAGGTGGTAACATTAGAGCCTAAAATGCAATGAGCATGAAAGTAGGACGTATGGATATTCCATTTGGTTAAGTGATATGTATGTAAGTAGACCTTATGGTTATTCAATTTAAGTATGATTATTTCACATGTTTCCTTTGTATGTTATATGTTTCGTTATATGGGTTTTAAAGTAATTTTATGTTTACAAAATGGTATACAATAATATTATATTTATTGAAGTGTATTTACAACTTATTTAAGGTGAAAATATTTATTTTTTGAAAAGTGTTCATGGATTACATGTTTTCACAAGAATAATAGCTCCCCTTATTTGTGTATCAATTAATGATAATTTTATTCTCTTCCCATGTTTTAAAAAAATTCAGCAGATTTAATGAAAAATAGAGTCAACGATGAGATCAAAATAAGTTTTTTATGTTGCAAAATAATGTGAAACAATGTTTCTTTTTAAACATTTCCTATTTTATGAAAAACATCGATAGTGAGTAGAAGTGTCTAAATTTTAAAATTTAAGTTGTTTTTTATGAGTTTTGGAATAATACACTAAATCCATAATAATTAATGGATACCAAATTTGAAATAAATTCTAATTATTATCTTCACTCTAGATTATGTACTTCTTAAGGCATGAAGCTTATAACTTAATTATTATAATCTTTGCGTGATTGTGGGTTTTCATGTTTTAATTATGATATAATGGTCTAAAAATCTAAAAAATGAGATATTTTCGATTAAAAAAAATTAAATTCATGAATAATTAACAATAATATGTGCTATTTTTGGTCAGGTCCTTATTAAGAAACCTGATATGATTTTATTTAAATATTAATGACTTATATCATAAACAAACACAGTCCTGATTTGTTTATTAATGTATTATAATGATCTACTTCTTATTAAATGTGTAATGAAATTGATTTTGTTAATGTATCTTCTCAAAATTTCAGCTAGTTTAGGTATATCAATAGTAATTAAAAATTCATACCTTTAAGTTGTGTAATGGAAATATATAACTAAAATAAAATATATTAACTAAAATTATTATCATAGTTTATTTATTTAGAACACTAATTCCAGGAACATATACAAAATTATATGTTTTTATAGTTTTTCCATGAAATTGGAAGGTTATATAAACAACAATATGAAAATATAAACTACATGGTATCTATAAAAAATAAATTCCTTTTTTAATCAATGATCTATGTATCGAAAATAAAATCCCAAGAATAATATAATAGAATGATCATGGGGGGTTAAGTATCTAGGTGATAATATTCTTAAAGGAGACACAAACATTAATGTGGATATTACATCCTAAATTTATTCTATCTACAAAAAAAATAGAATAGAAAAATCAAACATAGACTGAGGATTCAATATGTTCAATAATAAAAAACTATGATTCAATAAATATTACATGTATTTTAGAATGAATAGTCATGGAATGAATGTTTTTTTGTGTTATTAATATAAAAAATAAGGACTAAAATATATAACTGACCATAGCTTAATATAGAGAAACAATGAATGGAAATGATACAAAACAAGTAATGAATGAATGATGATTATTCCTTAAAAGCGAAAAATGAAATGAAACCTAAAAGGATTGTTTTTTAAGACTCCAGATTCTCTTCATGTTATTATTTAGAGAAGGATAAATAAAATTGAAATTCAAACATATACATTAAGATAAATGAATATAAGATACAATAATAATATTCTTCTATATTAAATATTAAGGGTTATTTATGTTATAAATTATTTGAAGAATATTTTATTCTTGAGGAAAAATATGATTCCATATTTAAATAATCATAAATCCTATGAAAATTCTTATTTATATTTCGATTAAAAATTTTCAATGCTAAATATACAACATTATTTAAAAGAAAAATTCTTTAAATACTCCTCAATATATAATATCTTTGAAGCTATAATTAAATAAATGTATGTTGAAGTAGAATCCATTAAATGTTTATAAAGTTTATTGACTAAGGAATATGAATATTCCAATATGATCCTTGGAATTAATGTTACCAATAAGAAACATTATTTATAAGTATTACAAGTTTAAAACAAAGATATATAAAATATATTTTCATACTAAGAATTATGAACTAAAAAATATATAGTCTTACAACTAATTTTTATAGAATAAATAGAATGTGGAAAAAAATATTTTATGCAGAATTATCATTTCATAGTTCTAAAGAAATAACATATTACATAAATGTTTTATGAAGATACATTTTTAATCACTGTATATATTTTATAGATTTGGTATGTAAGATATTTATTTAAATACACTGCATGAACAAAAATAATTTGGGTATCAACGTAATCATTTTTTTCCCTATTTGTAGATAAAAAATGATAAAATTTGAAATATGATACATGGTCTTAGCTAATCAAGACACATGAGTGGTGGATTTTAAAATTTCCATGCATAATAAAATTTATATATAGGGTTTATTATATTTGGAGATAATGATACTGGAATGGCCATTGGAGTTGGAAGCAATGGAAATCCAAAAAAAATAATATTCAATAAATTTATTTATGTTAATGGGATGATGTATAATTGTGTAATTATTTAATGCCTCGATAACAATGTATTCTTTATTTATTTTTCAATAAAATCATATTATATTTTTAATTTGAATTTTATTATGTTTAGAGAACATATAATTAAAATTTTTATATATTGGAACTTATATCATGGGATGAAGAGAAAATTAATTTCCTGACTAAAAAATAATTCATTATATTCTCTGAAGTAGGGTTCCTTTGAATATTAATTTATTTTTGATATCTATTTTATGTATATGGATATTAGTTTCAAATATGTTTAGTGTTATGTTTAATAAGAATAATATTTTTAATAAATTTTATATCGACTATATGTTTATTTTATTATATTAAAATATTAACATTGTTTCAATATCTAAATATTTATAATATTTCCAAATGGATTTGATTAGACCCTATAGATTTGGAAGGATGGATGGGTGGTTCAATTTTTTAGTTAATTATTTTGCTCTAGTTTCCTATATTTATTTATGAATGCGTAAAAGTGAAACCTTAATTGAGTTTTTATAAATGTTTTCAAAATGAAAAATAATTCACTATAAATACATTGAGAATATATCTGGCAGGAGGGATTGGAAATTTAGAGTTTAAATCTATTTCCACGCAATTTGGTATTAAACATAAATTATTTTCCTACAAACTTGTGAATATAATTTAATTATTGAAGTATGAAAAAAGACTATTCATAAAATGATAATAACCATGTGAAATTAATATTTACTTTTTAACTAGTTTTGGGCGTACGTTGGAAAAAGTATTTTTATATCCTGAATAAAATTTTAATTAGACATTTTATTAAAAATAACCATTATGATTTATGGAATAATAGAAAACCTAGTGCTGGATATTTGATTTAATTTTATTTCTTGGTGTGTATATTGAAAACATTGTGAATCTTTTGAAAGTTCACTCTAATTGAAAATAAATGAATCATTCTTTTATATTATCATACATCTTACTATTTAAGAGTGATAAAAAAATAATTTATCGTTCTGGAATTTATAAATTATAATTTCGATGAAATTGATATATTTATCACAACAAAAACTAATGGATGAATTCCATAATTCTTTGATATACATTATAATTTAATATTATAATTAAATTTATGGAAGTAAATATGAATATGATCATAATCAATATAGTTCTAATTAACATTAAATTGTAGAACAGGAATTCCTAACTACATAGATAAAAACGTAAAATTCAATAATATAGAATATTTAATAAGAGGCCTAAAAAATAGAGTTCAGAGAAGAATAATTTTATAAAGTATTATCTAATTGTATACATTCCTATACATATTTTTATATTACGCTACATAAGAATCCATATAATATAGGAGTTTTATTATTTCATTATAATGAAGACTAATCGTTTTTCATAGTAACAATGTTTGAGAATTAAATTATGTGACCCAAGATCATCCATTTATAATAACAAAAAGTGTAATTATAAGTAAATAATATGATAAAGGTATATTTACTAGGAATAATTCCATACTAGTTTACTATAGTTAAAACCTATAGAAATGAATAGATTTTGAGAAATTATTATCCCTGTTTTCAATTTTTGATAATCATTATCTACCAAATTATTTTTAAAAAATTACTAAATATATTTATGGACATAAATTATTAATATGTTATTGGTATAAATGTATGATTTAAATTTTATGAAGAACAAATTATCAATAGTTTTTCTAGGTCCAACCCTTTTTCGAAAATATAAATCATCATATATTTTGTTATTTAAAATATTTTTAATTTATTTTTTTATATCAATAAATAAATAAAACTATAATATGATTTAAATAAATCTAAATAATGATTTTTAAATTATTATGATGCATTTATTTAATTTATTTGTAATATTAAAAATTTATCAAAATAGTTTGATTTTTTTTGAATCGATTAAAATTTAATATATATTTATTGAAGAATATAAAACATGAAAATAGAAGGGAATATTAAACTAACATGTGTATAAATTTAAATTAAAACATGGACAATGAAACAAAATTAGTGAATGGTCTATAATATAGAGGAATGATTGGAAGTATCTTATTTTTTACAACTAATTGAATAGACATTATGTTTTTTTATATTAAAATGGATTTAAGTTACACCTAATGTAATTCACTATAAATATATCTAAAATTTTATTTAGGTATCTAAATTGAATGATTTTTGTATGATTCATTATCCTAAAAATTTATTTAATTTCATGTTCATAAAATATTTTTCTAGGGTGAATATTATAGGGAAAATGAACTGTTATAACATAGCAGATAGAAAGTGTTATAGATGATGTATAAGATATTTCTACTGAATATTTTTTGTGAAAAAGTGTTTTAGATGAAACAGAATTGTATTAAATATAGAAATAAATTTTATCTTATTCCTATTTTAATTGATAGTATTTGTTCTATTAATAGTACAATAAACCATGTTAGTCACTCTATAACATAAAATGACGATCCCATATGTCGTTTTCAGAGAGTCAATTTCTTGAAATGGGATATATATTTAAAATTTGTGAATATTATATATAAAACTAATGATATTATCATTAATCCACCTTAACCAACAAGTTTTGATTTTATTAATGGGGCTTTACAGTTATATAATTCATTAGTAAATATTTTAATATTATCTTTATTATCTAATATCTTATTAATTTTCCTTTCATTTATATTAATATAATTTCATATTTATTTATTCTTATTATTTAAATTTAATATTTTTTTCATATATTTATATTTTATTTACATGATATTGCATTTGAAATTTTAAAAATCCAAAATCCCGTCACTGAATATTTTTCTTATGAAACCAAATCATCTAGTTATACTATCATAGTAAGACTAATCTCTCTCATAACATCAAATTATTCCCCTTGAAAATTTTTGATCTCTAAATCTCTCTTGAACCCTAGTTTCATTACACTAAAACATGGGATACTATAAATGGAAAATGAAAATTATACAACATATATCTTGACCAAGAGTGTTAAAGAGGACCGAATCATCTAGTTCATAATTAAATGTGATTGATGGGAATTCATAACAATTGGAATGGATCTTCTTGAATATTCTACAATTAAATTTTTTTAACGATTCTATAGATTTGAGTATACGTGTGATGGAAGGAATAAAAATTATGTATTTGAAACATTTGTAAATTGATTTTATGGTAATGTAATATTTAGATTTATATTTAAAAAATCCCTTATGAATTAAAAATGGCGTAATTTTTATTTTATATGGGTGATAAAGATAATATTTACAAATACACACACAATGTTGTGCTTCCCATTTGTATGAGATTGATTAGGGAAAATATTAATATGTTTGGGAACATTATGTCATTTTCCTTTTGGAATTTCACACATATAGAATGTGTTATTTTTAGGATTCATAGGTGGACCAACACGTTTTGGTCGAATTCATTCAAACTTTTATAGTTTTGAGGAAAATATAGTTTGAGAAAATCTTCTTCCTAGATATGTATTTGTTTTTTATATTGAATTAAATAAAAGTAAATTTTTAGTAGGATTATTCTATGGTTTGACCATTAATTTTATATAATGATACAATAATTTCCAATACACATATTAATGTTTGGTTTCTATTATTCTTTGAAATAAAAAATTGATAAGGGACATTCATAATGGGACGAGTTTTCATTAAAAAAATAATTATATATCCAATAATTCATTGAGAATTTGGATTTTTACAAACAAAAACAAATTGTTTTCTCATTTGTGTTGTTAAAATGCATTAATAGCATCATATAAATAATTAACAAGGGGATAATTCGAACCTAATGTGGGATAGATCTATGATTATTGGTGTAGAAAATGTTAGATAATTGTGATTTAAAGGGGATTGAGTATATCGCCTAGATAAAGCGGTAGATGTATCTTTTTTTACCGATATCAAAATTCTAATTAGTATTCGGATAATATATGTGGGAGAAAATAATACCACACTCTGATATGGGGTTTTCATTTCAATGGAACCATTTAGCATTCTTATACTAAAATAGATTTTATTATTATCGTATTTTAAGGGCCATTAAAATTATAGGAGACTATTATGCTGGGTGAATTTTATAATGTGTATGAATCTTATAAACAAATTTTTTGTTATGAAATCATTATGGAACAATATTATATTTTCTAAATATAGAAATGTATATGTTATTCAATAAAAATAAAAACTTATAGATGAATATCATATGAGTGAGAATGTAATCACTCCTTAAGTTATTGAAATTCTTGAGGTGATTGGGGATAATTTATTTTCTAATTTTTAATATTCCATTGAAGAATACTTGACAATGACAGAGTGTCCACAAATGTTCAAGGAGTGTTCTATTTTGAATAATTAAATGTTGAATAACTTAATTTGGTATATTTTTTTATAATTTTTTATGCATGATCATATATCGGTGGATGGGGATGAGAAGTTGGACTTTGATAAACAAACTCACACATTTCATGAAGGTATTTTTTCTAAATTCATTCATTTTAATTAATATGTATATGTACTATATGAGGACCTTTTGAGTTAAATGTAATTTTTAAAATAGTAGGGGAATCTATAATTTTGAAAAAGTGATTTTGGATATCTTCATAATAATGATCAAATCCAAAATGAACATTCAATATCTAGGAGATATTTGGATATTTTTTATACAAACATGACTTAAGAGATTATTCAGATCAAAAGAGAATGTTTTTAACAATATAATTTTGGATATAATGAAATTTATCTTTCAACACATTTTAAATATATAAAAATCAAGTCATGTCTGGAAAGACCTTCTACTTCTAGAGTTTAATGTCCTATGGATGTGTTCATAAGTTTTGATATTACTTCAATCAATATAGAAACTATGGACGAAATAATTAAAAATAATTAATTTGAATGTTTTCCTATTAAAAAATTATATGAAAAATCATAAATAGTTGGTTGAGAATTTGACCTATAAAAATTGTAGTATTTTGTTTTTTATTGATTTTAGGGGTGACATAATGAGAAATTATATTAATTACTCTGGGAGTGATGAAAAGTTTCTAAAATTGTTGTTAGTGGGGGAACTGGATATGTTCTAAGAGACCATAGTTTTAATCAAGGAATTGGTCGATACAATTAATAAGAATTTAAAACTATTGATGAAGGGGATGAAGAAATTAATAAGATTCTTCATGATTTAATGACACTTGACTCTTCTTTTGATGATCTTTATCCGACATCCCAACTAAACTCTTAGCCTATTGAAACTGTTGGGAATCAAATTTCTTATATCTAGTACAATTATTATAATTATAGTACATTTTTACTATTCTATTTTACATTTTTTGTCAAATATAAATTTATGTTTCAAATATAATTCATTTTTAGGATGCATTTATATTTCTCAAACATAAATATTAAATATTATTCATTTCCAACATTATTTTTATTTCAATATATTTCTATAATTTTTATTTTATTTCATAGAAATGGGAATAAAATTGGACAAACACAACATTCAATTAATTTCATTATCATTATTTATTTACCTGATAATAAAACATTTATTTGAATATTATTTTAAACCTATGTAAATTATTTTTATATTTGAGTTAATTTTTTCAACTTTAAAATAGGAGAAATAATTCTTCCTATGATTTTTTATGAAAGAGTTTTATTTGATTTATCATCATTTTTTATTCTAATAAGTACTATACATTATTTTTTTAATGGAGTTATGAGAAAAATATGATGATAATTTTTATTGAAATTTTAATTTTATATGCATTGGAGATGTAAATGTAAAAAATAAAATGATTTATTTTCATGGTGTTATGTATATTTTAGAGATATATTGAATCATAGTTCATGCTCCCAATTATTAAAAGAAATTTTGGTTCAGAAACCTGAAATTTGATAAGGAATAATAATTTACAAACAATAATATTAATATAAATATTAGAACTGAGAACCGAAATTTGGGGAAGAACACTAAACTAGAGAACCAAATATATTGTTATTAAACAATATTTTTTGAATAAAAATTAAATTATGTACTATAAATTAAAAATTTCATATGTTGTGTAATCCCTATGAGGATATTGACATCTGTAGAATTTTAAATTTCGTATATTATGTGATATTTTACTAATAGTTTCTATAGAAAATTTATTTCAATATAATACATTTGATGACTCGTTCATTGTGTCTTAAAAAATGGAATAATGTTTTCCTATTATTAATGACAGTTATGATATTCATTAGGACTCTTATTTAAAATTTCAAAAAATCATTATGATATTTATATCATTGTTTAAATAGAGGTATTTATATATCTTGTTGAAAAAAATCAAATGAAATATCTTATTTATTCTTGATGGTTTTTATCTTCTTATAAGATGGTGTACATATTAGCTACAGAGAATATAAATTGAATAATTAGTTAATCATATATTCATTTTTTTATCAAATCACTATATTTATATTTTCAAAAATGAAAATATATTCATTATTTCATTATGATATATGTGAAATATTATTGATAATGATTTCATTTCTATATATTGATTCATATTATACAAATCATTGAATCATGTTTAGGACCATGAATTGGGAAAATACATTTTTCAATATACATCGGTGTAACTATCCTACTTCTGAGAAGATGAATTTATTATCTTTATTCATTATATTTATAACAATGAGATATGAATGTAGATTCTCAATTAAAAGTGGGGGTGAATTTTATGTTTCAAATATTTCGCTTTAAACCTTAAAAAATTATGTTTAACAAAGTTAAACGTGGTAAATTCACAAACCCTATAATTTTTCTATGAAACAAACTTACTATGTTCCAAAAATACAGTTCTGGAAATTAAACACAATGAATGTTTACAAAGAAAATATTCTACCTTAAAGAATATAGAATCATTTTAATGAGATTATAAAAAAGTGCATTAATGTTAAAGAAGGTAATACTTTCTTCCTTTATCAATATACAGTGGAAATAAACTTGAATCAAAACAAGTAACATGTATGAAATATTCTAATCCAAAGAGTAGGGTATCCAAAAACCATGGATAAAGGTTCCTTGATTTATACTTTTAATAAATTTTGTCTTACCCACACCAGGGAAATCCCTCGATAGGAATGTTAGTATCTGTCTTGTTGTCCCCACCATCCCTTGAACTTTAAGGTAGTCAGCACCTCTATCTTCCAATTCCCAGGAGTCCTCGAACATTAATATAGTCATCACCTATATGTTTCTATCCTCATAAGCCCTTGATTGTACATGGAAAAAATAATAGTTTCACGAATCAATCTGAACAAGTTGTTCAGAACCTCACAAAGCATGAGAGTATATCTCTCTCTATAAATTACATCAATAGCATGTAATCTCTAGGATCATGGAACATGTTTTGAGTTTCTTAAAATGAGCTCCTATTTATAGGAACTTATCCAATAGTTGGATCCCTCCTCCAACAGTCATATTTTCCAATGAATCTAGGAGGTACCTATACAAGTTTCACTAAAACAATGGTTAGTTAAAAACAGATTGTATGAAATCATTTCATTAAATGATTATGGAAAATGAATAACCTTAATCAAATCTATTTTTTCGAGACTACGGAAATATATTATTTCTAGTCTAAGGAAATAAGCATTCAGAGTCTATAAGACATGGATATTCAGATTCTATTTTACAATGACTTCAGAATCATAATTCTATAGATTTCAGATTCAGAATTCCAATAAATTCGAAGTCTGAATTCTAAGGAATTCAGGGTCTGAATTTTGAGGAATTCAGAGCCCAAATTCTGAGGATATTGGAGTCCTAATTATGGAGTGTTCATAGTCTAAATTCTGTGGAATTTGGCATTTGAATTATGAGGAATTTGGTTTTTGAATTCTGAGGAATTCTGTGTCTAAATTGTGAGGAATTTAGAGCTTGAATTATAAGGAATTTAGAGTTGGAATTTTGTGGAATTTAGAAATTGAGTTTCAGAGAATTTGGAGTCTGAATTTTAAAGAATTTGTTGTCTGAATTTCAGTGAATTCGGAGTCAGAAATTTAGAGAATTGAGAGTCTGAAATTCAGAAAATTCAGAGTCTTAATTTCAGAGAATTCGAAGTCCGAATTTCAATGAATTCTAAGATATAATTTCATAGAATTCATAGTCTAAATTTAACAGAATTCAAAACATCAATTTCATAGAATTTGGAGACTGAATTTTAGAGAATTAAGAACATGAATTCAAGTGAATTCAGAACCTGAATTTCAAAGAATTCAAAACCTGAATTTTAGAGAATTCAGATCCTAAAAATAGAATACACTATATCCTTGGAATTTTAGGATTCTGAGATTTTATATATGAATCCAAAATTTTCCTCAGAAATAAAATAAGTTATAATTAAAGAGACTATAAAATGAACAATGAAAACATAGGTAAGTATAAATATTTCCATAGCGAAACAAAAATTCCTTAGAGAATGAAAAATTTCTTTAGAGAATGGGAAATATAATTTCCTTAATATAAAGTGTTTGTGATTTTAAAAACATAGTGGAATGGAAAATTAATAAGGAAAACTTATTGACTTACAAATATCCCTCTTTCTAGAAAGAAAAAAAATCCCTATGAAAAAAATATAAGGACTAAAATATTTTCATTATTAATTTGAAAGAAAAAACATATCACCCTTTATTTATAAATCATGGTTAATAAGAATAACTCCCCCTTAGATTTTAAAATCCAAAAAGATCATATTATTTAATTTGTTAAAAATATTCGTCTTTTTCTTGTATAAGGAAATATTCTTCGATAAAAATCCTCCTTATATTGGGAGTTTTCTTCTTTACATAGTATTATTTCTATCATTACTTTCTTCCCCATTGTTATTTTCTAAAAAGAATAAAGATAATGAAAAAAATAAATTAACTTAAATATTAGTACTATGAAACAAAATATATGAATAACAACAAAAATTTCATTACTATTGAAATAATTTTTAAATGGAACGAAATAAATCAAATGATTGGATTTGAAAAAATCATCCTTCTTTCTCCTTTGTCATTAACTTCTTCATGGTGGTTTCTAAATTATTAAGCTCCTTGTGATATTCTTCAACAATCATGAGGAGATGATCTTGAACTTTATTTTACATCTCCAAATATTTTATCTTTACTTCTAAAGCCTTAAGAATTTCTACTACTGAGTTATTCTTTGAACTCAGTTATGATATATCCTTCCCTTTTCAGATTCAAAGACACAGAATTTGGTTTCCCATTTAGGTCTTTTTCTTCTTCCATTCGAGCTGTTTGTTCAAGATTTATATTTTTTGTGCAACGTGTAGTAAGGACTTCGATCTTGACATTTTTTGTATCAAAATCATCCTTCACATTTTCATTAAATTCATCAAAAATTCCCATCACATAAATTGTGTTCCTTGAACACTTTGTAATTTCCTTAGATGAACTCTAGTGTGCATAATACCCGATGTTGAAAGAATTGAAATCGGCCTCAAGCCTGATGAAATTATCCATAAGAATAGAAATAGAATCTGATTTCAGATTAATTGAGTGTTGAATCATCTATCACCTCGAGTATATACATGGAAACAAAGGAATAGTATCAACCAAATTCTTCAATGATTAGACCATAAAGTCATGTTCCATAGAGAACGATTCCAAATCATATTCTCTAGTTGGTTATGATTCTTTCACTATCTAATCATGTTTTCTCTTCGACAAACCACCAACATCTTTCTTTTCCAACACGATATTCCTTGATTTATCAACCAACACTTGTTTTCCCTTATCAACTCTCTGAATGATCTCTATTGCATTTGGAGATTCATGTTCACTATCTGATAGTTGAACTATTCTTTATTCCTCAACATTTTCGTTCTTGATATCTGCCACTTTATAATCTGGTTGAACATATTCATGATCTCTACTCAATTATTCAGTTGGTTTTTTTACTTCTTCATTACCATTATCTTATTTTCATTGGGTATCAAGTATTGCAGATTTTTCATTTGAAAACTGGATTGAAAATTATCAAAAGTTATTTCCTTCTCATGAAAATCACCAACCTACCTTATGACATCATCGGTGTCATCCCCTTCTTCCACTTCATCTCATTCTTCTTTCACATAATCTTCCATTATAAGTTATTCATTTTTTATGGTTTCGGAATCAATATTTTATTTCATAGAGTCTCTACAAAAGTTTCTATTACTTGAATCTACTCAGAAGCTTTCTCAATAGCCTTGAGAAGAGATTTAACATTCTTAGCTTCAGACAATTTTCTTCTTTTGTTTCTTCTCTTTTTCATGGTTATCAAATTCCTCAGCAACATTAATCATTAATTTTATTCCTCAATAGGATCCCAGACAAAACTAGGCTCCCCTTCCTTCCAATTCTTCTTAACTTCTCTCCACATGGAAACCACTTCAATGTTATAGGACTATGGCCTCTTCGATTTTGGAGGTGCAGATTGGGTTTCATGAACTTCAAGAGTTTTTTTATTTCTCTTCTGGTTCATTCACATTTCTCTTCTCCCCTCTTTTCATGGAAGTCTCATCCACTTGTAGTTTCTTTGATAAATTTTTGATTTCAGATTCAGATATATCATAGAATTCTCCAGATTCACTATTGAAGACAATATTCATCCTCCTCAAGGTATCATCACAAAGAAACATATCCTTGAAATTATTTGGATTAGAACCACATGGGATTTTGAATGATTCTAGACAAAGGACTATTTTCATGGAATAAATAACTAGATACATAATAATTAGAGACTCGGTACTACCATTCTTGATATTTTAATTGTAAGAATGATATAATGCACAATGTTAATCTTCCTAACATTTACCCGAAATCCCAAATATAAATTTTACATTTTTCAGGGTGTCCTTATATCCTTTTCTCAGAATGATTACTCTTTGAACCCATAACTCTAGAATATGGAAATTTGTAGAAATATGGTTGATCGCCGTGTCTTCACTTAGGATAAACCAAGGAACTCTATAGCCTTATACATATCAAAACCTCCTAAAACATCTGGTAGCTTGTGGGTGTAGAATTGAACTTCTCCCTCATAATATATTCCAAGGATATTAGCTGCCATAATGAAGGAAAGAAAATATTTTTTCCCATAACTCTTAAAAGAAAACTTATCTTTTCCATATTGAACAAATAATAATTACTCTCTCATAAAATTTTACTAGAAAATGAGGATACACCGGATCCTATCCCATTAGTTTTGATACACATAGACATTCCCTTCCATTCAACTTGATATTATTTGAAATAAGAGAATCATATTTGGAAAAGAACAATAGATCTACTAACCATTCCCTGTAGATATTTCATTCACAAATTTTCTTTACGAAAGACATCTCCTTCAATGAGGATGCTTCCAAAGACATTTGGATTTGAGGAAACCAGAAAAATTTGGAAGAACCCTTATGTAAAGAAGTAGAGTTTCAACACTCCATATCATCATAACAGATGTGGGACAACCATCTGAGGTCATATCTATAAATGTTTTTGGGGGACGATTCGTCTTCCAAAGAAATTCAATGGTTGAAATAAGCTTGATCTGATCAGATGGTTGAGTTTAAAACTGAAAATAATTCATAGGTTCAATTCTTCTTAGGGTTTTAAGAAAAAAAAATTGGATTTAAGGAAAGTGAATCTGAAAATTTTTCTTAAAACAAGAGGAAAATAACAGCATTGCACTACTGAAAAAACGACCTATACCCACGGTTCAAAACCGTGGGTATAGGCTTTACCCACGGTTTTGGGAACCGTGGGCTGGAATGGCGTCGGTATAGGGGTATCAGCATATACCCACGGTTTGGAGAACCGTGGGTATAGGGGAGTCCAATTTGGAACAATGTTGTTCCAACGTGGCAGATAGAAGACCCCACGATTTTCAAACTGTTGGGAATTCAGTTTAAAAAAAACGCATCCAGGGGGTTTTGAACCCGGGCCGCGCGGTAACCTTTGCGGGCGCCTCTCACCAACAGACCAACCCAGCTATTATTTTTATATGTTTATATAGATATATAATTGTATATGTATTAATATAGTGTATTTCAATTCAAAAAAATTCTCTCAGTAGGATTTGAAACCGCGCCTCGTGCTGTTCTTCGGGACCGTGCAACCCCCACGGACCAACCAAGCTGGAATTTTCATTTGACATATACACATATATTTGCGTATATATATTAATATACAGAATTTAAATTCAAAAAAATGTGCCCATGGGGTTTCGAACCCAGGCTGCCTGCTGAAACTCACTACCGTGCAACAGAAACAGACCAACTCATCTATACATCTTTTATTAGTTTATATTTATATGTATATAAATATATTAATCTAAACTGTGAAAAGATGTATCCCCGCCAAATTTTTCCCTTGTCCCGCCTAATTATATTTGCCCGCCATAACGCGGGAAACCTATACCCACGGTTCTAGAGAACCGTGGGTATATGTATTCAAAAACCAAAACCCACAATACCCACGGTTATGAATAACTGTCGGTATAGATCTTTGAAAAATACCCTATTCCCACAGTTATCTCCAAAACCGTGGGTATAGGTCTTAAAAGAAAACTATACCCACGGTTTTTGGCACAACCGTGGGTATAGGTTCACATACTATCCCTATACCCACGGTTTAGGAAAATCGTGGGTATAGGGGTAACCTTTACCCATGGTTTTTTGGAAAACCGTGGTATAGACCTATTTTCCAGTAGTGTTGTAAAAGATGACTATGAAAATTTATGCAGGTAAACATACCTTCTAGACATCAAAAAAATTTCAGTAATGAGGGAAAATTATTTTTTAAGAACATTATATTCTACAAACAATTCATAAAAAATGATTTTTTTTGTAATTTATAGTTTTTAGAGAATAAAAATTTTAGCTACGAAAAAAACATGACTACAAAATATTTTGATTATGAAAAATATTTACTATGAATAATTTTTTATTCTGAATAATTTTTGACTGAAAAAAAATTTATTCCAAAATTTTTTTGATTCCGGGAAATTATGAATCGAAAAATATTTGATTCTGGAAGAAAAATATTTTGAAAATTTATTTGATTAATAGGAAAATGTACTCCCACTATGAAAAACAGTTTCTTACTGTAAAGAGATAGGTTACAAAAAAAAGTTAATATAGAAGATTATCTTATAGTTATCATTCCTATGTTTGGTTAAATATATTCAATATCCATCATATGGTACTGATTTTTTCAAAATATCTTCAAGTTGATCTTGCATTCTGATAAACTAAAAAATGATATATCCCTTTGGTGTGTGAACCCAAAGAAAGTGATGCCTAATATCTATGTGTTTTTCACGAGGGTGATGTGCGTGGATTTTTATTAGGGTAATGACACTAGTGTTAGCACACAATATCTATGTTTTGCTAATTCTCATGTCATAGTCTGTGATGGTGTGTTACATCCATAGCCCTTTGCTACAATAACATAGAGTTTCTACATATTCAGTTTCAGCTGTGGTAAGTTCTAAAAAGTGTTTCTTTTTACGTTACCAAGAAACTAATGAATCTCCAAAAAAATGAAATGTTTTGGTTATGATTTTCCTATCGATTATACATCCACTAAAATCAGCTTCTATAAAACATTTTAAAACAATATCAATTCTAGATATATAAAAAAGTCCTAAATCCATGGTTCCCTTTAAATAGAAAAAAATCTTTTCACTATTTTAAATGGTATTCCTTAGGATTTTACTGATATAAAGCACATAAGCATACTAAAAACATGAAGTCTAGATGACTAGATTTCAGGTATAGTAAACTTCCAATCATGTCTCTAAATTATGTTTGATCTACTGGTTTCCCAACTTCATCAAGTTCAAGGGAATTTAAGGTAAAAATAGAGGTACTTATACATTTAGTGTTTTCATATACATAATTTTAAGGAAGATATTTAATATACTTCTGTTAATATATATAAGTTCCTTTTAGTTTTTGAGATATTTGATAACCTAGAAAAAATGTTATCTCACCCTTCATACTAATTTCAAACTCAAATTTCATTAGATTCGAAAAAGAAGCAGTTAAATATTTTAGAGTTGAACCAAATATAATGTCATAAACATAAATATGAATAATCAAAACAATTTTCTTATCTTTCATTATAAAAAGGGTTGGTCAACAGTTCCCTTAACATAAATGTTTTGAAGTAAAAACCATATAAGTCAATAATACCAGGATCTAGCGTCATGTTTACGTCCATACAATGCTTTGGTATGTTTGAAAACATGTTTACGATGTTTTTTGTAATAAAAAACATGTTCTTGTTAACAAAAACGTCCACTTTAACATATGTATTAAGGAATACATATTTAACATCCATTTGAAAAGGATTGAAATTAATGAATTCTATAAAGGCAAGGAAAATATGTATAAAATCATGTATAGCTACAGGAGAATGGGTTTCTTCAATGTATTTTCCTTCTTAAAGATTATAACCATTAGAAACTAATGTATACGTATTCCTTACAATGATTCCATTTTCATCACATTTATTCTTGAAGACCCTTTTTACTCCAATTTCAGAAGTTCCCTTAGGTCTTTCAACAAGGGTCCAAACATGGTTCCTTTCGAATTCATTTAGCTCATCCTGCATGTCTTTTATCCAATCATCATCACCTAAAGATTCATCAGTGCTTTTTAGATCTAATTGATAAGGGAATTTCAGATATTCTATATCATTACATAAGAATCTTATAGGCCTTATAGGTTTATTTACTTCACCAATGATTCAATCACTAAGACGATTCTTAAGAAATAATTGATTTGGGTTATTTAATTCATATTCATCAACGTATGGATGGAAATATTCTTGGGTAAATTCTTCAAAAAAAAATCATGACCAATTTTTTTATCTGAAGAATATTCTATCAGGGGTTGATCATTAGTTTTTGAAAACACATCTTAATATTTAGGCTGAGGTTGTTTAAAAACCAAAGGATCAGTTTCATCAAACTGAACATTCACTATTTCTTAAACAGTACTGGTATTTTTATTAAAAACATTATAAGCCTTAGAATTTTTGGAGTTTGGTAGAAAAATACTTTATCATATTTGGGTGATAATTTATTTAAATTTTCATTAGTATTCTGAATGAATACTCTTCAACCAGATACATTAAAGTAGGAAAGTCTTGGTTTTCTACCATTCCACAATTCATAAGGGGTTTTTTTAAGAAAATGTCTAATTATAATTTTATTTATAGTATATCAAAATTACATACAGCTTCATCCCAAAAGTGTTTAGCTATAGAATATTCAATCAACATGGTTCTCTTTATCTATTGAAGAATTCGATTTCTTCTTTTAACAACACCATTCTATTGAGGAGTTCAGGGTGTTGAGAAGTTATGAGTGATGTCTTTCTTACTAAAAAATGATTCAAAATCAGAATTTCGAAATTCTCCTCTATGATCACAGTGAATAGTTATCAATTGAAGTTTTTTCCCATTTTTTACATGGGATCTAAAATTTTTTGTATAATTAAAAGCTACATTGTTCTTTGTTAGAAGATATAATCACGTAAATCTAGTGTAATCATCAACTGAAAAAAATACATAATTTTTTCCTCTAATGCTTCCAGTTTGAGTTGGACCAAAAATATCCAAATGTATTAATTGAAATGCATCAAAAGTTGAGGCTTTACCAATTGATTTAAAACTTGACTTATGTTTCTTTCTATATTGACAAGGATTAAAAAAATTTGAAGAATCAAATATAAGATCTGGTAGATCCTTAAAAAAATCTTTTCATTGATGTTTTCATATATTCCTAAGGTTATAGTGCCCTAAACTTCTATTCCATAACAAATAATGATCTTTTATTTCACTAAGGTATGGTATATCTTGGCTCCTACAGTCATCTTTGTTTAGTGTGTATACATTCTCTTACTTGTCTGTAGAATGAATAAAATCTTCCATGGAATTGTGTACTAAGAACTTATCATTCCTAAAATTCACAAGGTGACCTTCATCACTTATTTGACTAATGCTATTAAGTTTTTTCTTAAGACCTTTGACAAATAAAACATTTTAAATCAATGTTTTTTCTAGAAGAACAATGTTACCTATACAAAAACTATCTCCATGAGAATTATCTCTGAAAGTTACATTTCATCATTACATCTTAATAATATTTTAAAAATAGTTTTTGTTAAAATTAATATGATGATAATAACCATGATCCCTGAGAAATTTATTTTTATTAGTAATTTCTTTATTTTCCTGAAAATGAAAATTTTATAATTTTGGATCCCAAAATTTATGGGATCTGAAAATTTAAGAAAGAATGATTTTAGGTATCCATATTTTCTTTGAAAAATATTCTTTATGAAAACCTAAAGACTGAGTTTTATTTAAAGAATATTTTATTGGCCAATTTCCACCACACATACATTTAGTATAGAACGGTGCAGTTTGAGGAACAAAATAGTTATTATTGAAAACATGTTTAGAATGGGTATGACCAAATCCATAATGATTCTTTATAGGTCAAATTTGGGAATACATTTTGTCCAAAATTTTCTTACCGGATGTAAAGTTTGACAAACACTTCCTTAATAAAAATATTTATGACTTCAGTTTTATAAGCTTGTTTTTATCCTCAAAAAGTTAGTTTTAAAACTAGAGTAAGTATAAAAAATATTTTTCATAGAAATTACATTTTCAAGATCCATTAAAAGTTTATACTTCTCGGATTTAACTTCCCCAAGTTTTTTTGATATACTTTTAAAATAATCAGTTTTCTTATCAAGATTTTTAATAATATCTAATACTACTTTGGTTCAAATAGTAATTGATGAATTTTCATTATCAATATTTTTCATGATTTTAGAATTTTTATTCTCAAGAATTTTAGCAATCCTAGACACTTCTTAATAAAAAGGTAATGTATTATCTTCTAATGAGGAAGAGTCAACATATAAAGATTTATAGTATTTATCATCTTTATAATTTTAATTCAAAGATACATTAGTGATAAATTCAGCATTCTGTACCTTGGATGTTAGGCAATGATTTTCAATGGGTAATCTCCTAGTATACCAAGATTCTTCTGACCCAAAGAATTATACTATGAGGATTCGTTATAAGATTCAACACCACTAGCACTCCAAGTGTCATTAGCTTTCAAAACATTCATAGCTTTAGCCTTTTAATAATTTTTTCAATTCCTCTCGAAATGCTTTTCCTTTCTATCCTTTTTCTTAAGAATAGGTCAATTTATCCTGATATACCCTGATCTTTTAGATTCATAACACGTTACATCTGAGTCATTCTTATATTTTCATTCATTCTTCATATATCTATACTAAAAGTATTCCTTTACAACAATCTTATTCATCCTTTAGGAAATATGAGCCAGCTCATTCTCAAAATGATCTCTTTCACTAGATTTAGATAAAAAGTGACTTTCTTAAACAAGGATCATTTAACCTAATCCAGAACCATGACTTTAGTTGTAGTAAAGGCTACACATCCGTTTCAATTCCTATTTTTATTTGTATCATCATCTCTTTTAATTCTTATCTCATGTTGAAGTAGTCTTCCATAAATTTCATCAAAAGTAATTTGAGAAAACTTTCTTATTATCATCAATAGTTGTTCTCTTATATTCCAACTCATTAGGAATGATGTCTATAATCTTTTCCTCAAGTGTTTCATCATCTTGACCTTTTTCATCCATTGATTGTAAGTTGTTTACAATTGTTATAAAACTTTTTTGTACCCTGAATAATGGTTCTCCATTAGAAAATAGAAATACATGATATTATTCTCTAAGCATTGAACTTATTGTCTCAATCGCTATTGATGTACCAAAATGTGTAACTTCCAATTTCTTCCAGATAAAATTTTCTGCTTCATAAGAAGAAATATGAAAATATTTATTCCTTGTTAAGGAACATAACAAAGTATTGTGTACCTTGTAGTTTAGTTGATATTCTGACTATTCTTGGTTGGTAATGGTTCTAACTTCCTTTTCAGAAATTTTTTAATCTCTAGTAAGCATGATATTGTTTTTTAACTCCAGTATTAATAAAAAAAGTATTCATATGATTTCAACAATATTCTTAATCATTCTCATCAAATATAGGTGGTCTATAAGGATTCAAATTGTCAATTGAACCAATATTCATTCCTTCCATTCTATAAATAAATAATTTTCCACAACATACTTGTAAATAGTACAAGTTTGTAGACAAAGATAAAAATTTCAAGGCAAGGAAAAATTTAGAACAAGGAAAACATGAGAAAAAATCATATATGTGAATATAATAAATTCAGAGACCTCCTCTAATACCAATCATAGGATAAAAATATTGATGTAGATGGTAAATTAGAGGATGGGGTGAATTTTATGTTTAAAAATATTCATTTTTAACCTTATGAAAAACTATGTTAATCAAATTTAAACAATATAAATTCACAAACACAAAAATATTTCTATGAAACAAACATATTAGGTTCTGGAAATACAGTTTCAGAAATGAATCATAATGAACATTTACAAGGAAAATATTAAACCTTCAACCATATAGAATATTATTAATCAGAGTATACAAACATGAATGAAATTATTAAAAGGTTTTACATTCATCCTTTATCAAAATGCAGAGGAAATAAACCTGAAACCAAAAAATTAACAAGTATGAAATATTTTAACCCAAAAAGTATGGTATCCAACAACCTCGGATAAATGTCCCATGATTTATACATTCAAGAATTTATATCTTAACCACACTAGGGTAAGACCTCCATTGTAACACCCCCATATTTCATAGTACGTTATTTCTTTAAAGTAATTCAATAACTTGAACTACACGCAACACCGAGTTCAAGTGCACCACGACGTATAAAACTAGATCTTCAGAAGAGGTTATGAATACTATTATCTATATTTTGAACTTTATATAATCTTTATAATTTTAGAATCCATATTATTAGTTTCTTAGACACAATGAAATAACAAATTCATTTTTTTCTAATAAAAGACTTATTTCTTTATATGCAAATTTACCGCCTTTTAATGGTCAACCCTTTTTAAATCCAATATTTGATACTTTTATATATTAAATTTTATAAAATAAACTTCATCATTAGAATCGATATGTAAGAATATAGTTTTAATAAATTTTTAGTGTTTTTCCGATAACTTTCATATTTGGGTGAATAGTGAAATATAATCTATTTTCACTGAAAAAAACTTTTTTAATCAAAATAATTATTAGCGTTAAATTATACATTTTAATGGTTTGGAAGAATATATATATTATATTATGATAGTTTAATCCAATTTTATTTATTGGACATAATTTCACTTTGAAATTGAACATACACGATTATCAATCATTTATTAGTTATTATTTCTTAAAAACACATTTTTTTGGTTTTGAAAACAGAAATTAATTTTAAATTAATAAATGAAACATCTATGTTTTGAATTTGGTAAAATAGACTTAATTTTTGAATTCATAATATCAAAATTATCCTAGGGTAAAATTATGTTATTTTTCTTAAAACATTCAATTTTTGATGAATAATGAAAAACACTGAGTTTTTAGTTAAAACCGACTTCATATTTAAATAATTATTTACTCTATTTAAATTTATTTTAGTTAAAAATAGATACATAATACCTATATAAGTTCAATATAATTAATTGGAGCCATTTTATAACATGTTTAGATATATAAAAAATTTATTTAACTTTTATCCGTCTTTTACCCACCTCATAGGATAATTTCCAAATTTGAATAAAACATAACCTTACCGTTTATGTGAGTTAAATTTCAAAAATCCGAGAGACACGGTAAACCTTAGTATATAAAAATTAGTTCAATAAGATGAATTTTTTTTGGTGAATAGTAACTTTTGACTTTTATTTACCGCGTTAAAGGTAAATAAGGTAATTAAAGGTAAAAAGAAGATTATAATAATACAAAATTATCTTAACACTTTTCTTAGCCTTATTAGATGAGTCATGGGTGACCATGGGATTCCTTGGGTCGATTTTGGGACCCCATGGAGCCACTTGTGAATGATAATGAATCTTTATTTTAATTAACATAAACGCAAAAATGACACAAACAAATATCTTTTAGTAAATCAATTTTTATAAGGGGTTATATAAGTCATCCTTTCAACTATAAATATTTATTGGAAAGATTAAACTATCTCCTACATAATTTTATTTTATTTATATTTTTCAGTCATTAAATAATATATTTTATTTATGACACAATGATGATGCATTAATTGCAATATTAATAAAATAATAAAATAATTGATATTTTAAATTTCCAAATAAAGTTAATTTGAGAATATTTATGAATTACACATATTTTATAGGCTAATATCACATGTTTTAGTTGATTAAAGGAGTGTTTTTTTGAAGAAATAATAATGTTGTGAATTTAACAAAAACAAAATAGAAAATAGTGTCAAAATAGACATAAAAGAGTTTTTAAAACAAATATTATATTATTAATTCATATTATATACCTAAAAATCAAAGGATCGGCCAAAGGTTATAAATAATATTATATATGTCAATAATTAACCACTTGATGTTATCTTGGAATTTTATAGTAAGTTTATTAACCATTTAATATAAAAATACCAAGAGACATGGTAAATGTAAAACTAATTAACTAAGAGTTTAATCTAGAAGATGTGGTTAATATAGTGACCCAAACCTGTCTAAAACCTATTGGTTGAGTAGTATTCGGCCCATACTTACCTTAGCCTTGAAATAAATAATTTTGGATCCTATAAGAGCCGAAAAAGATTTTATTATAAAATAATATTTCAATCTTTTCCTACGGTTCCACTCACCCCTCTTATAAAAGGGCACTCCCCCATATCTCAAATTAACACCATAAAAGCCATTTAACTCAGTCAAACCCTTCCCAGACATCCTCGTAAATGTCCTACTTTAATCCTAGAGGCCCTCCTTTAGACATAAATCCAACTAAAAGATCCCTTTTGATCAAATCAAAAGGAAGAACCGGAAGAAGTGGTAAATATTTCATCACCTCTTTCAAGTTCTTTTCTTCTTCCACTTCTTCATTCCTCGTTGTTTCTATTCTAAAATAATAAATCCATTATCTTCTATAAACCATTATGTTATTATAAGTATGTTTCAACCATATTCATTATTATATCCATCCTTTGAATGATATGTCACCATATGTTTGTACGTACGGCTTACCGTCTCCAAGTTGTGGTGTAGTTGTTATTCGATACATTATTATTTGCATAGGTATAATAATTATTTATAATTTATTTAAATAATAAATAAAAAAATATATTGATTGTGTATATATGGTAAACCATCCAATTATATATGATTTCTATATCAAAAGAATGATATTTTTGCTCGTGCGTACATACGGAATACCGTATCCACGAACGAGATAAGATTCATTCCCTATCGTAACCATTCAAGAATAATTTTCTTTTGATGATTAAAAATAATGCATAAAGACTCTATATAATTCTAGATAAGAATAAGAAACATCCCATCCATAACAAACTTGACTAACATAACAATGAAAATAAAAGAAAACGAATCAGTTAACACCTGAAACAACGATAATACTAAAATATCATTAACAAAGCATTATTAGAATATCATATATGATTTCGAAATTTTGTATATGGTTCTTATATAATTTAATAAAAATGATTTAACTATTATACATGAGTTTAATGTACCCTTGACCAAGTAAAATTACATGTTAATGGGTTTCTTATCTCACTTTTAATTCCAAGAGATTTCCATTATTCGCCACTTATTGCATGTGGTGTATTTTTTTACTGCCATTTGATATATATTATCTTGATTATCTTTATATTCAGGGTATTCTGTGAATTATAGGGTGGTTATTAACTTCTGGTCATATGAATCAATCTATTAAAACATGGTAAGGGTTAGTTTCATTATCTCTTCATTATCCGAGGATGTTTATACATAATTATCTACTGGGACCTCTTTATCATCCACATCCGTGTTTTCTTATAAATGTATTTCAAAACATTTTTTATATTTAAAAAACAATGGGATAAATTCATTTATACCCTTATTTGACCTTATTTGTTTTTTAAAAGGAATATTTCTATTGTTTTCCAAATAAGGTACTTTATGACTTTTTCGACAAAATTAATGTATGAATGTTGTTTTAACTTATACGGCGGGTGTAGCTATTTTCCACTGTTATATCATCATCGAAGCATCCCTTATAATATTATAAGAATATATTCAAAATGAATGTTTTCTTTATAATTATTTAAGTCTTAAATTATTTCATAATAAAAAAATATATTTCTCTTAAATAGTTTTAATTTAAACTATGTCAACATCATTTGATAAACTTTACACTTGTTTGAAGTTGATTTATTATGATACAAATCTTCCATCTTTTATTTAATGTATTGTGATACGATTGATTGTGGATGAGTTATTTTTATGTCATTCATGGTTTATGGTTAAAGTATTGATTTTTCTTATGATAGTTTTAATACGAATATTTATGTTAGATTTCAACCACTTCTTAAGGTGAATGTGTTGGACTGGTATGTTCTGGGTTGGGGACCAGTAAAAGTATGCCCTCCGGGTTGGGGTCCGGTAATAGAAGATCCTCCGGGTTGGAGTCTGGTAATAGAGGCTCTTCGGTTTGGAGTCCGGTTACAGAGGCTCTCCCGGTTACAGTCCAGTTACAGAGGCTCTCCAGGTTGGAGTCCGGTTACAAAGGCTATCCGGGTTGGTGTTTGGTTACAGTTATCCCCTAGGTCCTGGCACGAGGCCTTGGGAAAGGAATTAATGTCTGGTTCTATACATTCTTCATTATGAAATTAGTTATTACATGTGATTATTCGAAGAGTATAATATCCAATTTCATGTTTATATGGTAATTTTTGATTTATTTTTTCAATATTACGTTCAACTTTATATTTAAAAGGATATTGTTTTTATTACACATCTTACCTTAAAAGATTATAGGTTCTACTAAATTATTTACCCTTTTCAAGCATCTGATCTCACCCCTTTCTAATGATTTATTTTCCCAGGATCCCAAGAAGTGTTTTATTTTTGAGATGTAGGGTTAAGCTAATAGAACAATTTCATTCTCAAAGGATTATTTTTTTGGGTTGTATGTTAGAAAGTGTAATATAACGTTCATGTATATAACCTATTTTCCAACAGTGCTAAATTGATCGGTCATCTGGGACTTGATTCCTTGTAATCATACCAATGTATTAAAATAATTCACATACTCTAGGAATCTATGGTCGAGGAGTTACAGTTCGTATCAGAGGATTTTTAGGAATATCCTTGGAAACTAGATTTCGATAAACTCGGATTAGAGAACATTACCCTAAGATATAATTTGAGGATTAGTATAGAAGAACTTCTTAGAATTTTGGTAATGTAGAGATTTTGTGAGTTTTCCAGGGAAATAAATCCCTGTCTAGATACGAACAGGTAGAGGCGGCTCTGGCACAAATGTACCTAAGGGTAAAACCTAAAAATACCGCTTTTAGCTAGACTCTAATGGAAACTAGTGCACAACAATGGGCCTTGCTGCACTCTTGGTAACGAAACTCTCGGGGGATATGCTGAGCTTAATTCTCATTTTCATTACAAATCATTATGAAGGATTTATGAGTTTATACCACCTCATAGAAAATATTTTTATGAGTATGGATTATATCCATATACTGTTCAATTTCAATTTGGTATTTTACATGTTTGGAATTATTCATTGAAATTCATAAACTGACCTAGTGTATGCCATTCCATAAAAATGGCGCCTGGTAGAAGGAATGTGAACTACAACAATACGTATGATCCAAAGAGTAATAAGGAACATATCTTTCATGGTATTAATCCAACATTTAGATGGGAAATATTCTCCCATGTGTTCTCAACATCTGAAGAAATACTATCACGTGTTAATAAGATAAGTAAATAATTCTCCGTGTCCTATGGATTTGATGGGAAGATAGAGAAAAAAAAGGATATATGAAAGAATTATGGATAAAGGGAATAGGGAAAATATGGATTTTTCTATACGTTATAACTGTGGAAATAATCACCTTGGAAATGCTTAAAGGGAATGAGATTTTGTTATAAGTATAGAGAAAAAGGACACCATGTACGTGATTTCAAGGTTAAGAAAAAAGTTTCAAATGTAAAATGATTCATCTGCAAGGTGTTGGGATACTATGTGAATCAACGTCTCAGTCATCAAAGTATACCTAAAATGATGATATTGGATAATAATCAAGTTCCGATACTACCTCAAGTGAAGAGGAATCACTAGTGTTCTTATATTGTTATTATAGATTTTTTTTCATTTGAGTGTTGTATAAATAATATACT
The DNA here is from genome assembly GCA_963277665.1 of Viscum album. NCBI lineage: Eukaryota > Viridiplantae > Streptophyta > Magnoliopsida > Santalales > Viscaceae > Viscum > Viscum album. Next base: position 1,137,350,453 of record OY728159.1, on the reverse strand, counting down.
GGGTATATGAATTATGGAGATAAATAAGGATTATACTACAATACTATAATATTGAGGATTTGAGATTATATGGTTCTATGAAAAGTGACATAATAGTAAGATACACTTTTTGTAAATATAATTGGATGAATGTAATGTAATCCTTAATATGGTCCTGATAATGAGGTAGTTCCTTTGAAATAAGATATGATTGATTTGGATAAATTATATTGGATATTCATGACATCCTTGGAACTGGTTAATAGTTTGTTTTTTATCATTGTTGGAATATTCTATATTTTTGGATATAAAGAATATAACCAATATTATATAAGGGATAAGGGAGAATGAATGCAATAAATAATGTTTTACAGTATTTTTGGATGTTACCATGTTTTAAAATAATACATGATGAAGGTGTTTACATGTTATTATGTGGAAAAATGAATCTTCATTGTGTTTGACTTACTTATAAATTTTGGATTGTGAGTTTAAATAGAAGAATTTTGGATAAGTATAAAGGTTGGAATGGACTATGTTTGAAATTGGATACTAATGTTAAGGTTACTTTTGGATTTATATAAAAAGGACAACATGCAGACCTTATGACAACCCGTCGCGTCGAACAAGGATGCGGGAATCGAATCCACAACCATAGTGTGATTGGGGTTTATAACCTACCACTGGACTATGTGAAGTCCATGGATTGTATATTGTAGTTTCTTTTTTAAAGGGTCTGATAGGTGAATTATAAATTCATTATTCTTCGAACCCTATATGAATATGATAAATATAATATTTTTTATGTTCTATTATCATTTAGAGTGAAAGATGAGTCTTTCGCAGAAATTAGTTAAAGTATGGAACTCTACTTGTCAAGTATATATTTTTTTCTTCTCTTATTATATGATGAAATTAATTATTAAGCATTACATAAGGGATCTTAAAACTAAAAATTGGTTATCATAATACCTTATATTGTGTTGAACCGATGATATTTTAAATCATAATAGGTTGATGGCTTTGAGGCCCTCAATTTTACTATTGTTTGTGACTGATGGCCTCAATCATTCCCTATAAATATTTATATTTTCCCTCAAATTATGGGTCTCTAATTTCCACCAATATTCTCCTAATAAAGATTATAATTTGGTGGTGAATTTTTTATTCCCCTTTTCCTCTTATTAATACTAAATTTTATTAACCCAATTTCCGATGTGGGTTTTCCCACAATGGTATTCTCTATTTTCATACATTTATTTTCAAAGAACAATTTAAAATTGTGGGGATTCAATTTATTGAAGTAGGAAGAATTTAACACCCCACGATTTCATTGTACGTTATTTCTTCAATGTAATTCAATAACTTTCACTACAAGGTACACCGAGTTCAAGCGCACCACGACTTACCAAAATAGTCGTTCAAAAGAGTTTATGAAGAATATAAACTAAATATTGAATTTTATATGTTTATTATAATTATAGAATCCATATTATGAGTTTCTTATATACAATGAAAAAATAATAATTTTTTCAGATAAAAGAAGTGTTTTTTAAATGCAATTTTACCACATTTTAATGAAGAACCCTTTTTAAAATCAATATATGAAACTTTTATATATTCAATTTGACAAAATAAACATATTATTTAGAATAAGGACATAATAATATAGTTTCAATAATTTTTTTGGTGTTTTTCTATTAAATTTCATATTTGGGTGAATAGTGAAAAATACTATATTTTAACTGAAAACAACTTTTTTAATCAAAATAATTTTTAGTGTTAAATTATACATTTTAATGGGTTATAAGAATAAATAGATTATATTTTACCATTTAATCTAATTTTATTTATTGGAAATAATTTCACTTTGAAATTGAACATAAACAAGTACCAATCATTTGTTAGTTATTATTTCTTAAAAACATGTTTTTTTTGTTTTTAAAATGGGATTTTATTTTAAAATAATATATTAAACATGAATGTTTTGAATTTTTTAAAATAGACTTAATTATTGAATTCATAATATCAAAATTACCTTATGGTGGAATTTTGGTATTTTTATGAAAACATTAAATTTTTGATGAATAGTGAAAAACATTAAGTTATTGGTTAAAACTGAATTTTATATAAATAGTTATTTAATTAATTTTAAATTATTTTAGGCCAAAATAGATACATAATACATATATAAGTCCAATATAATTCATTGGAGTCATTTTATAATAAGTTTAGATATATAAAAATTTTATTGAACTTCTTACCGTCTTTTATCCACCTCATAGAAGAATATCCAAATTTGAATAAAACATAATTTTACCATTTCTGTGTGTTGAATTTCAAAAATATGAGAGACATGGTTAACCTCAATTTGTAAAATGTGGTTTAATATGATGAAAATAATTTTTGGTGAATAGTAACATTTGACTTTTATTTACCGTTGTTAAAGGTGAATAGGGTAATTCAAGGTAAAAAAATATTATAATAAAACAAAATTACTTAAATACTTATTCTAACCTTATTGGATGAGTCGTTGCTGACCATGGGCATCTTTTGGTTGATTTTGGGACCCCATAAAGCCACTTATGAAAGATAATGACACTTTATTTTAATTAACAAAATGTAAAGGAAAAAATGACACAAACATATATCTTTTAGTAAATCAATTTTTACATGGGGTCATAATTCATCTTTTAAACTATAAATATTAATTGAAAATACGAAAATATTTCCTGCATAATTGTTTTTTATTTATATTATTTAGACATTAAATAATTTTATTTATTTACGACACAATGATGATGCAGTAATTACTTTATTAATGAAATATTAAAATAATTGATATTATAAATATCCAAATAAATTGAATTTTATACTTTATAATAATTAAACTAATTTTCTAGGTTAATATGACATGTTACGGTTGATTAAATGAATTTTCGTTGAATTAATATTGCTGTTATGATTTAAAAAAACAAATTAGAAAATAGTGTCAAAATTTACATAAAAGAGTGTTTAAAACATATATTATATTATTAATTGATATTCTAATCCTCAAAATATAACGATCAATAAAAAGACTTATATAAGATTATATATGTCATTAATTAACCACTTGGGGTTCTCTTGAAGTTTATAGTAAGTTTATTAACTATATAATATAAAAATACCAAGAGACATGGTAAATGTCAAACTAATTAACTAAGAGTTATATCTAAAAGATGAGGTTAATATAGTGATCCAAACCTATATAAAATATATTGGTTGAGTATATTTAGACCCTTACCCACATTATCCTCAAAATAAATCATTTTGGATCCATTATAAACCGAAAATTATTTTATTATAAAATAATATTTGAATCTTTTCCTAAGGTGCACCTCACCCCTCTTACAAAAGGGATCTCCCCCTCCTCCCAAATTCACACATTCAAAGCCATTTGGATCTAAAAACCCCTACCCAGGTATCCTCTCAACTATCCTACCTTCATCATAAAGGCCTTCCATTAGTCAGAAATCAAACCTAATATTACTTTTGATCAAATCAAAAGGAACAACCCGAATAAGAGTAAAATATTTCATCACCTCTTTCAAGTTCTTTTCTTCTTCCAATTCATCTTTCCTTGTTATTTCCATTCTAAAATAATTACTCTCGTATATTTTATATAATATGATGTTATTTTAAATATGTTACAACCATATTCATTATTCTATCTATCCTTTGAATGACATGTCACCATACGTGTGTATGCACGGCTTACCGTGTCCACGTCATGGTGTAGTTGTTATTCAATACATTATTATCTGTATGGGTATAATAATGATGTATAATTGATGTAAATAATAAATATAACATGATAATTATTCTTTTTATATGATATACTATCCAATTATATATGATTTTAATACCAAAAGAATGATATTTTCACTCTTGCATACGTACGGATTACCGTCTACACGAACGCGATTAAATTCATTCCCCATCATAACCATTCAAGACTAATTTTTATTTGATGAATAAAAATAATTTTTAAAGACTTGATATAAAAATAATGATATTGTGTATTGCCATTTGATATATATTATCTTGATTAACTTTATATTCATGGTATTTTGTGAATGATTTGGTGATTATTAACTTTTGGTCAAATGACTCAATTCATTACAATGTGGTAAGGGTTAATTTCACTATCTCTTCATTATCCGAGGTTATTTATATGTAATTATATACTAGGACATCCTTATCATCCATATTTATGTTTTTATAAAAATGTATTTCAAAAAATTTATACTATTTAACAGATAATGGGTTAAAGTAATTTATACCCTTATTTGACCTTATATGTTGTGTAAATGAATCTTTCTGTCATTTTCCAAATAAATTACTTCATGAATTTTTTGAAAAAATTAAGGTAAGAATGTTTTTTTAACATATAAGTTGGGTGAAGCTATTTTACACCATTATAACATCATCAATTCTTCCCTTACAAGCTTATATGAATATATTCAAAGTAAATGTTATCATTGTAATTATTTGACTCTTAAATGTTTTCAAAATAGAAAGAGATATTTCTCTCAAATAGTTTTGATTTCACCTATGTCAACATCCTTTTATAAAAATTACACTTATTTGAAGTTAATTTATTATGATTCAAATCATCCATGTTGTATTTATGGTTTTTTGATATGTTTGACTATGGATGAGTTATTTTTATGCCTTTCATGGTTTATGGTTAATGTATTGACATTTCGTATGCTAGTTTTAATATGTGTGTTTATGTTATATTTCAACCTCTTCTTAAGATGAATATGTTTCAATATTATGTTCTGTGTTGGGTATCGGTAAATGTAAGCCCTCCAGGTTGGAGTCCGGTTATAGCAGACCCTCCAGGTTGGAGTATGGTTATAGAGGCTCTCCAGGTTGGAGTCCGGTTACAGAGTCTCTCTAGGATGGAGTCCTGTTACAGAGGCTCTCCTGGTTGGAGTCCGGTTATAGAGGCTCTCCGGGTTGGGGTCTGGTTAATGTTATCCCCTATGTCTTGGCACGAGGCATTAACAATGAAATTAACGGCTGGTAATATACATTCCCTCATTATGTAATTAGTTATTACATGTGATTATTAGACTATTAGAATATCCTTGTGCATGTTTTTATGGTAATGTTTGATTTATTTTTGACATATTATGTTCAAGTTTATCTTTAAAGGGATATTGTTTTTATTACAAATCTTGCCTTAAAAATATATAGGTCATGCTAAATTATTTACCCTTACAGATCATCTAAGGTCACCCCATTCTTATGTTTTATTTTCCAAAAATCCCAAGAAGTGTTTTATGTTTGAGATGATGGGTTAAGCTAAGGGAAAAATGAAATTATCAATGGATTATATTTTTGTGTGTTGAATTATAGAATGTGTAATGTAATATTCATGTATGTAATCTATTTTCTAAGTCTGCTAAACTGATCGGTATTTCAAGACATGTTTCCTTGTAATCATTCCAATGTATTAAAATAATGCACCGACTCTAGGAATCTAGGGTCGGGGAATTACATCCATATGAATATTAGTATGTCTTGTTGTCCCTGAGAGGCCTCAAACGTTACGGTAGTCGGCACCTCTGTATTCCTATCCCCAGAAGTCCTCGAACAATAAGTCAGTCGGCAGCTATGTCTTCCTATCCTCTAAAGCCCTTGATTTTACACAGAAACACTCAGAGTCACACGAAGCAATCTGAACAAGATGTTTAGAACCACACAAATCATGAGAGTCACTCTCTCTAGAAATCACATCAAAATCTTGTAATCTATTGGATCAGATAACATGTATTAAGATTGTTCAAATGAGCTCCTATTTATAGTCACATCTCCAACGGTCGGCTACCTCCTCCAATGATCATATTTTTACTTGATTCTCAGAGAGACCTATACATGTGTCACTAAAACAATAGATAGTTAGAAATATATTTCATGACATCATTTAATAACAATTGTATGGAAAAAGATTAAGCTTAACCAAATAAATTTCTCATAATATAGGGAAAATTTGAATAAAGAGTCTAATAAAATAAACATTTGGAGCTTATAGGACATGGAATTTCATAGAATTCAGAGTCATAATTTTAGAGAATATGGATTTCTAATTTCATAGAATTCAGAGTCATAATTTCAGATAATTCAGTGTTTGAATTTCAGATAATTCAGTGTCTAAATTTTAGAGAATTTAAAATCAGAATTTCATAGAATTCGGAGTCTGAATTTCAGTGAATTTGGTGTTTGAATTTCAGAGAATTAGGATCCTGAATTTTAGAGAATTCAGAACCTGAAATTCAAAGATTTCAGAGCCAAAATTTCATAGAATTTAGAACCTGAATTTCAAAGAATTAAGATCCTCAAAACAGAATACATTATATCCAACGATTTATAGGATTCTGATATTTTAGATATGAAACCAAATTTATCCTTATAAATAAAATGATTTATATTTATATAGACTATAAAATGAACAATGAAAACATAGGTAAGGATAAAATTATCCTTAGAGAATGAAATTTTTTCTTAGAGAAGGAAAAATTTAATTACATTAAAATAAAGTGTTTGTGATTTTTAAAACATAGAGGAATGGAAAAGTCATAAAAAACCTTATATATATAACAATATTTTACTTTCAACTGTAACCTGGTGTTCCATTAAGTGGAATATCGTATGAAATTTATGTATTATTCTAATCAATGTCACATAATTAATCATTTATCGCAGAACAAATATTTTGAAAAAGTTATTCAGAAATAAACTTATCATTTCACTTAAAGTGTCATATTCTTTCAAAAATATGTGGATTTCATAGTTCCTTTTAAAATAAGAAAAATTAAATATAATTTTTTTATCCTGTCAACTACCTACAAAAAATTGTATAGTTTGATAGTAAATGAAATTGTTTAGATAATATCACTATGCTCATGGAGTCAATATATATATAGAGTGGACAAAGGGATATTTACTCCACAAACCTATATATAAAATTTAGTTTTTTATATTTATTAGTCCATTGTTGGAAATGATTGATTGAAACTGAACTAAACCACTTTAAAAATATAAAATTTCAATTAATATTAATTTATCTTGATGAATAATATGGGATATAAATTTTACCCCCTTGTTTATTTGAGTTTATTCCTATTAAAAAAATTATAGAAATTTTGAAAGAATTTTATTATCACGGTAAATTTTTCAATAAATGTACCATTTAATATTGTATTTGAAAATATATTTGATGAGGAAAATAAATTTCCTCAAAAAATAATATATAAGAACAATTATTCAAATAGGGAGGTAATATGTTTTGTAGAATTGATGAGAATGTTAAAACAATAATTTCATTATATAATGATGTTAGTTTCCTTTATTATGAAGATATTGATTTTTAATCATCAATCATTGATAGTGATGGTGAATAATGAAATGAGTTGGGATTATACTAAATTTTAATTTAAATGTATATATTTAAAGGGACATATAAATACATATTTAAATGTTGAATCTTTGAAAAAATAATAGAAATAAGAATTCTAAAATGGAGGATTGTTACAGAGAATAATTATCTCTTGTTAAGGTTATTAAAAATATAGAATAAAAGTGGTTAATCATAAGAAAATGGTAAGAAACAGTGATAAAGGATTTGACTCAAATGTTCACGTTCCCTATAATAATAAAACTTATCTCTCTATTAAAAAATGAGATGATAAATAGTATGGAGGTCTATACCATGTCAATAAATGTTAATGATGAATATTCCCAAGGTAGTTGCATTAATGGATCATGGGAATAAGGTAAATTTGTACCTAATCAATTTAAATATTTATTTGATACGAAAAATAATTCAGGGATTATGAATGATCCCCAACCAATTTGAAACAATAAGGAAAGTAATGGGAAATATTCCATAACAAATGATATATAAAATATTCAATGTAAGATTCATCACATTGGAAAAATAAGTATTAATATAAAAAAGAAAACATCATTAAGACTATGGATGGATTTTTAGAAGATCATGATTTAAAATATTTTCCAGTTATTTTTTATATTACCGAAAAATGGATTTATAAGGATCTAAGATTTATATATATATATATAATTGTTGATGAATATTTATTACATTATACAAAAACATTCCCATGGAAAAAATTGGATTATTCTTCTTGATTAATAGATACATAACAATCTTATTTTTTGAATCATGGTTAGAATCACTCATGAATTTCTTCTCACTTATTAATCTTCTTAAAGACCCAAAATATAAAACATTTCATCCTAAATTGCGGAATGAAGAATAATAAAGGGTGATCTAAGATTCCCAGAAAGGGTAACCAAGGGATTTATCAATGTTCTTAAAAGAATAACTCGATCATAAGGATATGATAAAATGAGATAAATATTTGAAAAAAAGACCCTAAATATCATAAATGGAAAATTTGTTTCATGGATTAAATGTTATATTTTTATAATAAATGAATGATAGAGGAATTTAGAAAATTGAGTAATGATGTCAAAATATTTTCAAAAACCATGTATTTTTTCCATACACATATGCATTTAAAAGAATTACCTTAAAAGTAAGTATTCATTTTAATGACTATCATAGTGGATTGGGATCACTATAAAATCAATAAAAGTTGTCAAAAATCACTCCAATGACTATCATATTGGATTCTATACACTCCCCAAAAAATAATAGTTTTCATTATTCACTATCATGACAAATATTGTGGAAATTGGCCATTATTGAAATAGGTTAACTATTCGTTGCAGTATTATTTATCTCACAAGATATATATCTTTACTCAATTCATTTGAGGGAGATATAATTACCACCAGTCAAATAATGAAAATCGTGCATATGTGTGACAAAAGATCCTAAACCAATCATCATATTATAACCCATAAAAATATATGGGTTTCTAAATCATTACATTATATCATATCTTATGGAAATGAAATGTGTTCGTATATATTTATCATCAAATATATCATGGTATATAAATAAGGTTCATTAGTATATCATCATAATTATCATAAGCCATCCAGAAAAATAGTACTCATTTTAGAACTAGATCATAATCATTTTATAATATAATTAACATGAAAGTATGATTAATATATGAATATAGGTTTCATAAAAACTCATTAATGAATTATTAATAAAAATACCATTTCCTTTTCAAAAACAAATCATTAAAATATTATAATATCCCATATATTAATGAATACAAATTCATTGAAAATATTTTTGTAAAATTATTATGGTTTCTTGAAAACACTGATTGGGCATAGTGAAAGAAAATTATGTTTATTCCATACAATGTAAAACTAATATTTCTTTCATGATTTCATAAAAATAGAAAGGGTCATTGTTTTGAAAATTAAATGAATATAAAAATTTAAATAGATCATTAAAATAAAATAATTGACACAAATTCTTTTATTAATTCCTATGGAGAATTCTCAAATATTTCTTAAATTTTTCATTTAAAAGATGGATTTTTTAGAGAAAAGATCTTTCGATCGAATATATAATCCATGTCTTGTTTCATTAAAAATATTATTTTTTATTCAGGAAAATAGAAATGGAGGAAAAAATGAATTAAAATTATTTTTTTGGAATAAATATAAGAAAATAAAATTCATTATGTTCTCTAGAAACAGAAATTAATATTTCATCATTAAAATCATAAACCTAAATAATCCCATCAAAGAATGAAATTAAAATTGCAAACATTCACAATTTGAGAATCAGTTGGATAAGAATAAAAATTAAATAATAAAAAAATTAAACATTTAATATAATTAAATTAATTATATTGGTAGTATAAAAGTTCAATGGGATTGTATATACACCATTTATAACAAGATAGGTTCAAAACATAACATATGAAAAAGAAGAAAATTTGTGGCAAAAAAACCCTTACCATATCTTTTGACATCCAACGTAAAATTTTGATTTTCATTTATAAAAAATATAATTGTATTACACATATATTAAAGAACCATACTCATTTATCATATCATATATGATTTTTTATGAATTTTTATTACATATTTAGTATAAGAATCTTATTAAAATCATTTTTTATGTAATAACAACATTATTGTTTTCGTATATAATGAAATAGTATTTTCATTCCTCTTACTTTTATCATATTTTAGTAATATCTGTAATCTTTTAAATTATATAAATAATATATATATTCAGTATATATATATATATTTATTGTAAACATTTAACGTTAGATATCTAAAATAAATTACACCAATCATTGAAAAGGTGGGCTATACGAATGCCTGAACATCATTTCAATTATATGGCTGATTGAAATGAAATAATGGTAAATAATATATTACCATTATAAAAATAATTTATCTCATATACATATCCAATTTTCAATAAACCTGTCATTCATGTTTTGAGTATGTTGAGAATTAATCACATCTCTTCATGAAATGATATCCTCCATACACAAGGACAGTGTTATAACAGTCTCCCTGAATGGAAAATGATAAGTTATATGTTATTCTATAATTATATAACTTATATATATATATATATTAATAAATCATTATATCTGTTAGAGAGTGGTGGTGATGGGATGAAATGTACACTGATTCACTATGCTATAGTTCACCACACACACGATAGACTGATTCAATTTTAATTTGAATTAAGAAGAAATATATATAGTATATTAAATATTACAAATAAAATATCATTATATATTGTACACTATTATTATTAAATTTAATTAATATAACAACAATGAATTTAGTAAAATATGAATTAAAAAAAGAATGTTCTTTTTAAAGGTAACAACTTTCTCCTGAAACAACCCCCTTTGGATATCCTGTTAAGGACCATAGGGATGGAAATTTTTAATGACATGAAGATGAATAAAACATATACAGATGTTGGAAAGGGATTTTTATAGGTTTTCTTTTATCCAAGGTTCTCATGAGGTGTGATCAATTGAGAGGAGGAGGTGAATTTTATAACAGGGGATTAGTGGTATTTTTTATAAATAATCAATAATATTCAATAACACAAATTCACACTCACCCAATGTTCCTTTAAAACGTATTGATAATGTATTGGAATGATAATATGATCTATAAGATCCTATACTATAAAAATAATATTTCATAGTCCTTTGACATTATGTTTACTTCATGGGACCAATTTTGTTTTCACCACCGTAGTTTTGGTCATTCTATATACAGAGGTAGTTTTATATTAAGACTAAAATTAAAATTTTAATTATTAGATACTATATACAATATTATTCTCTATATAAATTCATATTTATTAAATAATAATTCAATGCACGTAAAAATTAATTTTAACACAATTGCATGTAAGACACAAAATTCAGTTGTAACCATTATCCCTATAATTAAATTTTATATTCAGTTGAAAGCATTATCACCAAAAGTTAATTTTATCCAATTATAAAATAAAAATTATTACAATTCAAAAATATATTCTATTTTATATAATATAATTCAAATATTTTTCACAATTTTATTTAGTACTAATCCTAAAGAGGATATGAAAATGTAGATTTCTAAAGAGAAAATTTTCAATAGTATAATATATTTTAATATCCTAAATAAATATATTGTGGATTATAATGACCTAAATTATATTAATAGTATATTATTAGCTATTTATACTTTTAATAAAATAATTTTAATAAATCTTTCATTTATAATATATGAATGAAAATATTGTTTTTTATAAATTAGTATTTATTTCTATTCTTTAAAACATTTAACTTTTCCTAAAATTAATATAAATATTTTATATTTTATATTTTTTAATTTCAAAAAATAATATCTATTTGTTAAATTTGATTTCAAGAAGTGAAAAAATAATAATTTTAAAATATTTTAGAAAAAAGAAAAAAACGAATTTTTTTGAAAACATTATTTGTTAATGAAAATATATTTTTGGATTTTTGATTGGAATATGAGAGAAAAATAGATAATCCCATGGGAAATAATATATTTTTTTCAGAAGTGCAATAGGAGCATTTCCCATGGTATATTGGTGATAATTGTTTTGAGTGAAGGTAACTTTGCGGATTATGCTCTCACTAGTAAAGGAATTATTTCTAAGAGTATTATTACTTATGATAGTATTGGGTCTCTTCCCTAAGATTTTATTTCTATTATATATTGGAATTATCATTGATTTAATAATTTTTTTCCCCTATGAATTTTGGGGTTTTGAATAAAATGTTATATTTGAATGAATGATTGTTAAAAGGTTATTTACTTAAATCTTGTATGAAGAGAAGATACATGATGAATGTTAAAAATAATAATTGTATATAATATATATATATCATTAAAATTATTCACAAAAAGTGACCAATAAAATTTATTAAAATAATACATATTTTAGATAATATAAATAATTCTTCCGAAAAATATTTTCTTAATTTTGAAATGGGTTTTAATTTCATCTCAAATTAATTGGTCAAAAAATAATTTCTTATATATTTTTAACACCATATATTTTTCAAAATTTAGTTCATAATATTAATTGAAACCATTCCAAAGGGTAGGTGATTAGTATAAAGTTAAAAAAATTCATCATATGTCTTGTTTCATTAAAACTCATCATTTCATGTAATGTGAGATATCGAATAAATTCAAATTATAAAAAATAGCTCATAAAATAGTATTTTTACCTTATACATGACATAAAATGAATTTATTCACTGAAATTAGTCACACTAGTAAAAAAAGGTGGTACTTTTTCCTCATTACATCTTCAGGTTCCCACCTAGCATCATCATTCATATGGTTTTTTCAAAAAATAATGATGTTTTGTGTGGTCTTATTTTCTAAAAAAAATTAATTGTACAAATAAATATCTCAATTGGATATTGATGAGTGGAATGATATTACTCCATTGAATGGCCTATAAGATTAGTAAATGAGAATAGTTCTATATCTACATCCTTGTGAGAGATATATGGAGCATGAAGTAAACATGAGATTGTTTTGGTGGAAGTACCAATATATTGTATGCCATCATTATATGATCAAGAATTTAAAAGGATCATATATACCAAGGGGTTGTGAATCCTTTGTATCATAATAAATATTACATTTACTGGTTCTAGTTCGATCAATTTTCATTTAAATAATAATCAAAAAACAAGGTTTATTTTTTTATTCCATAAAAGTAATAGATAAAAAAGGATCCCTAATAGAATGATAACTCGTTCATTCTATCTATAGTTATCATCAAAAAAAATTTGTTATAGTTGTCTTTATAATATAAAAAATATTAATATTGTGAATTAAACCATTAATCTTCAGTAATACACCAAATTTTAAATATAAGTTTTTTGATAAATTATTCACCTTTCGATCCATCAATAATTACAAATCTATAAACAATATCTATTAATTTATGAAAATAAACATATTAAAAAATCAAAAAAATACATAAATTAGCAATTAATATTCTGTAAACAATATTTGAATACATGGATTATATATTCTACTTAATGATGGTAATAACCAAAATTAATTTTGATCCTCAGTGAAAATATATAATATTCATCATTCCCAAAATAAAACCAATGATTATTCTAAATATTTGATAAATAAAAAAATGAATTTAACTCTATAATTTCTAATATATAACACTTTGTCAGCAAAAAATTAATCAGTTTAATGTTTATCAATAATGTCAAATTACATTTTTCCATATCAATCAAACTATTTTTATAAATATATTTATCTAAAAAGAAGAAATTTATAAATGGTTATCTTTCCAATAATCATGTGTTTTCCATAATATAACACATTTCAATTAAATCACATTTCTTGGTCATCAGAACCACTAAACATATTATTGTAAATACCTAATAAAAATATACATAGAAAATTTCTCATATTTTTTATAATTCATAAATTCAAATAAATAGACACTTGAATCGATTTTTTTCATTGTTAAACCATTTACTATGTTTCACCATCTCATTCCATATTAAAGTATTATTATTATATGAAATATTAATCATGTATTAACATTAATTAACCTAAATTCAATCATTCATATTAATTTTATGGTAATATACAATGTCAGAACTACCACAAAAATTTATATGTCATTCATAGTGTTCTAATCATTAAGCTTATAACCATTACTCATAAAACCTTTTATATTTTCATCTTGATCCTTCCCCTAGAAAATTGATTTGTATGATGACTATATATTCAACTTCTAAATATATAAACTATAATGATAGCATAGATATACCATTATTCTCATCGATTTAGTTTACAAAACATTTAATTTTTACAAATCCGTTACGTGATTTGTATTCTTCTTTTCTATAGATTGAAACATATTCCCATAATAATAATAAATTCACTTATGTGCTTATTTTATGTCTCATGAAATATATGAAACAAAATATTCATTCTTCCATGGCTTCCAACACCTAATATCATCATGAACTCCATCCATTGCATTATTGGGAGTATAAGAGTTAGTTATGGTGCATGTTTTTACTCATATATATCATGATAACATATTAGGAATAATATCAATATCCTTAAAAAAAGTCATCATCACATTTATTTTGACATCAAAACGTTGTGTATCACATTAAATGTTATCCCATCTCTAACTATTTCCATCCATCAACTAAAATAAATAATATTGGGGTGGGAAACAATATTCAAAGTGGGAAACCACATAAACATGAAAATTCATTTATAATATGTCAAATTAAAAAAAATCATTTTAAATATGTGAATCATTTGGTATAACTTAAGTAATTAATTATCACTATTATAATTAGTCATGACGATTCTTAAAGGGCTTGTGAATCCAGAAGAAATTTTACGTGGTACTGTTAGATTAGGTTATAATTAATGATATTTTTTGTCACTAGGAGATGATCATGTCCATCTAAATATTCTATTTTAAAATTTATTAAACCTTGATACATCTATATTAGATCCACATTTACTTGTAGAATCCAGATAGGGATGTAATAGCTTTGAAACTGGCCACTCTATAATTTTCGAAAAGTTTAGTAAATATTCCTATATATTTACATATCCAATGAAATGTATATAGAAATATCCCTAGAGGTAGAATAAGAAATCTCCCTAGGGATATCAACAATTAATTCACATCCATGATTCCAAAGGTTATCCAATCCTATTATCCAATATCCACTGAAAATAAATTTTTATTACAAACATAAATGTTACATAATTTTATATAAATATTTAATAAATGTAAAAAAAATATTTGGATGACCATAATGGTTTTGTTTCTACTGTGGAAATATACACAATCATATTTCTTGAATTGTATTCAATATATATCATAATGATATTTCTTATAGTATTGTTATGATAATTAATCTACATAAAAACATTCCTGTTAACATGGGGAAAGGAAATATAAGAATGGGTGATCATAGAAGAATATAAAGGTTAAACAAGGGAGATATCAATGATAAAATAAGAATAACATGACTGTAATTGTATGAGTACATGTGAAAATAATTTTGAAAACATTACATTCATATCACTAATGGTAAACATGTGTCCGGGAATAAATACTGGCCTTTCATAATACCAGAATAATAATGAAACTAAATAAAATTATCCATGTTGGTATAACATTATAATTAGAATTAGAATTGTAGAAAACACAAAAGCATATGAAACCATTTCCTTACTACTCAATACTCATTTCCAAGTCTATCAAAGTGGATATTTTTCACTACCCAAACAATAATAATAGTATTTCTTCACTATGAAGTCTATCATAACAGATTGATATCACTTCACAAAACTTATTTGTAGTCATGGTTCACTCCCATGACTATCATAATTGACAATGTCTCTAACTCAAATAGGATCACATCTAATTATAGCCCAATTTGTCTCTCGAGATATCAAAATTTACCCCACATATTATAGGTTGATATAAATCCCAAAAATAAAACAATATAAATTATACATATATATGGCACAATATCATAACACATTAATCACATTAGGACTCATGATAATAAATGTGAATTAAAATCATTGAAACTTATCATTATCCGTTCAATAGAAATTAGTTTCATAGATATTTCATCACAGCCTAACCCATGGAAATGAAATGGGTTTCATAAAAATATCTTCATTATAATCATAAACCATTATGAGAAATGAAATGGATGGTACAAAAAGATCATATCCTCTGTATAACATAACGGACATCAATGTTTTTTTGTCATTGATGAATGGAAATTCCCTAAAAATATCATTAAAACATTCTTGAGGAAAACATACATTCTCCTTAGAATAAAATCATTTAAAAGAAACCCCATAAAAAATAAGAAAAAATTATATTTGAATACAATAATGGAAACATGTAATTTAATATTTAAATCATTTTTTTGGTCATGATTGGAGAAAATTATATCCATGTTGTAAAAATAAAAATAGACATTTCATTAGAAATTTCAAATAAATCTAAGTTGTCCATATTTGAAAAAGTTCAAGATGATTAAATTAAAATATTCTTGTAAAATTATAAACATGTTTTAAATTTTAATATATAAATCATTTATATAACATAAAAAAATATTCAATAAATTCATAGAAACCGTAGGTATAGAATAAAAAGTATATTCTAAAAATTGATAAATTAAGTCTTTTTTATTTAAAATAATAATTAGTTATATCATGTACATAAAGATGATAAAATTAAAGTAATAAATTTATTTTTATTAATGAAATATTGGATAATAATATCCATTAATTTATTGGTAATAATATTCTTATATTTCTTTATTGAAATCTTAATTATATAAAATCTTAAAAACTAATGAGATTGTAATGTCAAACATTTACTACATTGGAAACTTTTGAATGATAAGAAAATTAAATAGTAAAATGAAATGAAATATTAAATGTAACTAAAATAGGTAGATACATAATATTTCATATCAGAGGGCAGTTTATATAACTCATAGAATAATATTGGCTCATTACATAACTAATGTCCCATAGAAGAGAATTTCAGACAACAAAGTTATACCTTATGTCCCAAATTCCATCATACACATTAAAAAATCATGTATAATAAACATAGCACTATTATGAATAAATTACCAAGAAATAATAATTATTATTATAATAAAAATAATAATAATATTCCATATGATTAATTTATAACCTTTTATTACAGTTTCCTAATAATTCCTAGTAAAAATCTTGTTCTATTTTCTATCTGTTATATTATTCTTTTATGTTTGGATTTGATATTACAATTCCAAATTTATTTTTATTTGTACCATAATATATATATAACGTTAATAATTTTATTGATATCATTTAGTTTTAATATATATATTTTTAGACTAATTTGATAAATATTGATATATAAAATGAATTACATCATTCATGGATAAAGTTGGCCATATATAATCATGAATATTATTTCAATTTTAATACAGATGAAAAAATAGAAACAAATAATATATTACATATATACAATAATTTTTATTTCATTAATATAAAATATTTTCATTAAAACAATCATTATTACTTTACATGTAAAGTGTATGTGAAGAACGGGTCTGATTGTGTCATGATGTTACAGTCCACCATACGCACGAGAGATGTTATAATATTATCACTGAAATGAAATTATGTTTTTATTCAGTATTATAATTCCATATGTATAATAATATCCTAAATTTCATTAATAATAATTAAATATAGATTTTTATAATTCCTTGGTTGGTTGTGATGGAAAACAATCAACATTAGTTCCTGAGTTGGTTGTTCTCTAGAGACATGATTGACAGTTTCATTATCCATTTCATGGAAGAGGAGATGGGTAAAGGGTATCAAATATACATAATAAAATATCATTATAATTAATTTTATGTTTTAATTTCATTTTAACTAATATAGCATTAATATAGGTTCTAAGATAATATGTAAAATGAACAGTATTTTTGAATACAGTTACCATCCCATAGAAAAACCCACCTTGGATCACTTAATAATGACACTAGGGGTGGTTTTTTTGAGAAATAGAATCTTTGGAAAATTTATAATGATTATTTGCAGGGATATCTAAAGAGATTGTTTGTGAAAATTATCTTGATAGGTCTGAATAATTGAGGGTATGAGGTGGCTTTTTATAATGGGGGATGAGTGGAATTTTTTATAATACCTACTATTATTCAATAATGGGAAGCCACCCTCACCTAATCTTTCTTAACAATTAATAAAAAATGAAG
Source organism: Viscum album (assembly GCA_963277665.1). Classification (NCBI taxonomy): domain Eukaryota; kingdom Viridiplantae; phylum Streptophyta; class Magnoliopsida; order Santalales; family Viscaceae; genus Viscum; species Viscum album. The sequence goes on along the minus strand of OY728159.1, from coordinate 1,137,332,136 downwards.
TGTTTATATGATTGGGTATGTCCACACCTCCATGTAAAATTAGTTTTTATTCAAAATTTTATCCCTTTTCTTTTATAATTAATTAATGATTCCAATTTTTTCACCAATATAATTTGTATCATTTCATTTACATTGGTATTTAATCATTTAAGAGATAAATAAAAATGAGTCATATTCGATAATTATTTCCCACTGATTCAAAATATGAAAACAAATTTTTCAAATAAATACCATATGTTTGTGGAAAGATAATTTTATGTAATAACATGTAATACAGAAAACAACATTTTATGCTTAATTTCTGTAATAAAATTTTATTTTATTTAATAAAATTTATAAAAAATGGTTAATTAAATATTATTCGACAATATAAATTATTGTAATTCAAAATATGGACATAATTTTATCAAATTAAAATTAAATCATTGGATGAATATAATTTAATATTAATCCTTCATATGTGATTAAAAACAATTTTCACAAACATAACATTTTTAAAAGCCTTTAATATTTCAATATCAAATTTCCATATAAAATTTAATAAAATGACCAAAATTGGATATATATATATATATAACTAATTATACTTTTAAAAACATATTAATATAACATATATATTGTAAATACATTCAATGAAATAATAGTTTTTAATAATGAAATATTTTTCACTATTCCATGAAAAACATTATTTTCTTAAAATAATTAAAAATTCAGTAATATAAAAAATTTTAATGAATATTTATGAAATTAAGTTAATTTTTATTAAAAATTATTAAATTTATAAAATTTTAATTTTTATATTTATGTTCAACATGTGAAAAAAATCATCTTTTAAAAAATTTAAATTTTAAGCATAATATTTTTTATTCTTAGCAAACACCTAGAAAAAATTAGAATAATAAAGTTAAAAAATATTTATTTAATATATATAAATATATATCATATACATTATTTCCCATAAAAAAATTTTCAAATTTTTTGATATAATAAGAATTTGTTCGCATAAGGATAGATTTTCCAAAAAAAATATTTGAATTATTTTCATATGGTTTTTTTATATCTAATAAATTTGTAACCAAAAAATTACTCTTATATTCATGATTAAGGAATATATTTACTAATTTATTTAATCATATATGTACCCTTAATTCCAATTTATTGTGGATAACTACCAACTTAAATAATTATATTTTAATAGTATGGTGGGTTTCATTAAAACTCAGTGTTGGGTCAACTATAATATATTAAAGAGATATAATTTATTTAAAAGAACATATTTTTTAAAATGTAGGGTTGATATGGAATTTTTTTCTATTAAAAATTTCTTTTCTATAGATAATTATAAAATTTAAATCTGAGTTTTTTAGGAGTTGATTGGAAAATATTAGTTGATGAAACATGCAACCAAATATAAACAAAATTTATCCAACCAAAAAAATAAACATCCTGAAGTGGTGTATGGATGATATAAAAAATATATAATACATGATAATTTATTAGTTAAATGAATACCAAAAACAATATTACATACAAATTAATGTATTGGTGTTCAAATGGAAAAGGTAGAGTGTTATATTCGGTAGAGTGTTCTGTTAATGATTTTCAGAAACTGAAGCCAATTGGGAATGTCAAGAAACAATGTATGATATTTTTCCCTAACTAATTTTCCATTAATAATGAAATATATGAATCAAATTGGTTGAAAATTTCATATGATTTTAATTGATTTCAGAATAATAAAAAATTGTGAATGAAGATTCATCTTTGAAAATTCAGATAAAACATCTATGAGATATGGAAATACATGATATGATTCAAAAAACTTTATAATAATCATAAAAATTCATGAATAGGTTTAGATTATATTTATTCAAGAATATGTTAAAATGTTTTTCTTCTTATTTAAAGAGGAAAATGAAATAAATTACACAACCATGCAGTTCATAGAATGAAATTGTGAAATAAATATGTTGAGGATATTGAATGGAAAACAATATTGACAATATATTGATCATGGATTACATGATGAGTGAGAACTCATATAATTAATTATTCTTTTAAATTAATTTAATATAACCCTACTACTTTTTGGAATCCCATGTCTTTTATACATATTATTTATAAAGTTATCACATAAATAAAAGCTAATTCAATCCCAGAAGATCGAGATGAGTAATGAATCTAGATGATAAATTCATTAAACATTAGCGTGAATATGGGATACAAATATATTATTTATAACTCTATAACATGCCTTTAAATTCTATTTATCGAAAACACTAGACATGGCAATCTAGGGATGTATATAATAAAGGGGTTTATATCAAACCATTATTTGCATACATTGATATTATTTCCTATTAGAGGAATATTAATCAATTATACAAATCATTACTATATAGGTCTAGTGTCGCTGGAAACAATGATAAATAAATAATTTCCTAATATGTGAACTACATTATCACCATGATCTCTATAATAAGAAACCATTTAATACATATCATACAAAATGAATTTATTTATATGAATAGTAATGTAATATAAAAATTTATTATCCTAGATGATTTTTGGTGATAAAAATATATATTAATGATCAAATATATATAATAAAACCATAAGGGTTTTGAAACATATGATTGTCATTTTAAAACCAAACCCTACATATCCAATATCATAATAACTATTCATAGAATAATGTTTTGAATTTATAGTGGTACAAATAATTATGGAATTAAATAACAAGATCTATGATATCATAACATTGAAATAAGACATAGATTTATGGAATTAAAATAAAAATATAAAATTTTAGTTCATGGATACCAGACGAGACATTCGGAACATTTTATTCTCAGGATAACCATCATTAAACCAACATTGAGATTGTATAATCTCCCATGTATATCTTTTGGGAATGCGATAACCTTCCTTGAACCCCCTTGTTTTAGGCTTGGTATGACCTCATGTCTACCCTCTATTGGGATTGCAATTATATCAGCTGTACCGTTTGACATTATAGATAGTTAAACATTATCCAATTAATTTGAGGGAGATGTATGTCCCACCCACCAAATATTTAAAAGAAAACATATGTGTTTCACAAGATCATAAATCATTAGTTATTTCACAAACCATAAAGAGGAAATTAGTTTCATTACCATTTTCTCATAGAATAACCCTTGGAAAAGAAACTGGGTTTATAAAATTATCATCATAATAATATCTATGGTAATGAAACATGCTTCATAAAATATTATAATCATAATCATTAACCATACATTTATAGAATAATAAATTTAAAAATGCACCATATATCTATTAATATATACGTATAACCATTTTTTCATTAATGATTTGAAATTCCATAAAATGTTAATTAAAACATTCTTGAAGAAAAATATCAGTTAAAATTTGAAATATATATATTCAAATAAAAAAATTTCTTAAATATTATAGTAAATAATTCTATTGAAACCACATCAATTAATATATTATTTATTACCGAAATCATTAAATGGTCATGAATATAAGATATTCCATTCATGTTGTGTATGTAAAAACAAATATTCCATTAAATTTTTAGTAAAAATTTAAGAGTGAATGATATTGAAAATTTAAAAAACAAGTTTCATTTAAAATAATTTTTTAAAAATTAAATCATGGTTAAAAAAATTATTAAAAATAATTTTATAATAATAATAATATTTTTTTAATAATTTATTATAAATAATTATCAAAGATAAAAAGGGGTTTAACCAATTAATGAAATAAGGTTGATTTTTCATTGATATATTATTTTGTTCTCTTTAAATCATAAATAGAAGACAATTCATTGAAAAAAATTATAGTTATGATATAAATATTTCATAGTAAAATTGAAGAGTTCCTTGATAGATTTAACATAAAAGTTTATCATTTGAAACATAATCATAGACAATTTTGAAAAAAGATGTGTTTATAATAGAAAACCATTATTACCTTTGTAACATTTGAGTCAAAATTCCATTTCAATAAATAAAAAAATATGAATTTTAATTCATATATTTTCATTATAGTAATTATTAAAGTCATTCATGTGTAGTACATACACCACAATCAATAAATAAGTGCATAATATTTCTTGTTCCACACATATAAATAAGTGACATTAAAATATTTTACATTATTTTTTAAAATTTTATTAATAAGTCTAATGAATTAATAACTAAATATTAAACATAAAAATAATGAAATTAAGGATATTAATTATATATCATGTTAACATGGAAATACATAGACCACAATAAATAAACAAATGGAGAATATTAAATTTAATTCCCCAAAATGTATGTCATACTAGAAAATCCATTACCTCAAGTACCAAATTCATATTACACCTTCTAAATTAATATATAATAAATATGGGTTCATGGTAAATATTTTATAGATCCATATTCATATGTAACATATAATATGTTATCTAAATTTAATTATTTATCACCAATTTATTAACAACATGATGTTTAAATCGGTGTTTATGGTTATTACTACCCCTTTTACCATGTTTATTATTATTTAGTAGGAATGTTAATGAAAATTTATTATGTTTAAATCATATAATGAAATATAATGATGATATTTTTACCATTTATATTCAATATATGGAAATTTATATCCAACTGTAAATGATAGATTTATAAAAATTAATTACATCGTTCCTAGTGATGGTAGGTTATACATATGTGTGAATGGTGTTTCCATAATCTCTAAATATGTCATGAAATAAATTTAAATGTAAATGAAATATTATAAAATAGTTTTTAAATTATATGGATCATACAATACATTAAATCTATCCTTATTACCATTCAATTTGAAATAAAATGAATAACTCATCACATCACTTCATGGAGGTGGTAGTCTATAAATACAAATGGAAATCATTGTAAGTAGGTCATAAATATCATATATAAATATTAAATCAATAATTCTCTCTATCCTTCAATGGTGGTGAGGAAAAATTAATTGAATCAATTCACGAGGTGGTACTCTACTGTGTAAAAGATTGATACTTTCATCGTGCATCTTATAGAGGTGGAAATGGATATAGTTTATGAATTTAAGATAGTTACATCCATTTACATGAGATATATTTGTTATACTATAATTTCATGTTTCAATAATATTTTATGGGGGTGAAAGGAAAAAATGGTCATTTTTGAATGCTACATATTCTTCGGACAACCTCTTTTGGTAATAACAAAAATCTATTTTATAATTGATCACTAATCAAAAAAACTAATATGATTTTGGAAGTAATGTATGGAATATATTTGGAAATGTAATTTAAGATCCAAAATGGTATGGAAGAGTGAATTGGACATGAGAGTGGGTCGACTTTTTTAATAGGGGAATTTGACACACTAGGTGTTTTGGAAAAATAAATAACCATGTTTTTTATATGATTCAATGACCAAAAATGGATTGTTATCAAAAATTATATGATATAAGGTTTAAATATTCCCCATAAATTTATTTTTTTTGGATATATTAAATCATATAATCTTGAATCATTAATGATTAACCCACATCAAACCCTTTTTTATCTCAACCATGATAATTATTTATCTATATTTTATGTAAATTGATTATGAAGAAAATTATGATCAGCATATTATATAATAATAACTTTTTGTATTCAAAATATATAATTATGTTTTTTAAATTGAAATTATAGAATTGGATGAATATAATATAATTATAAACCCCAAGATGTGGCGTAAAAATGGTTTACTAATGAAAATGGTTTAATAACTGTAAAACTCTATTATATCAAAATTAAATATAAATTTGAATCCAATTACAAAACATGGATCATTCATAATATAATTTTAATAATCATGGAGTTAAAATTTAATAAAACATGAATTATAAAATTATAAAATTAAATAATCAAATAAAAAAATTATTATTTGGTAAAAGTCAGTATTTATCACTACTAATTGAAGATTTAATGTTTAATGAAACATATAAAAGATTATCCATAATGTAATTTTAAAATAAAAATTTGAAAAATGTATTTAATTTACATAAAAATAAATTGAATTAATGTATAGTATTTTATTTTTCATTCAAGAAATGAAATGAAAATCAATTTTTTGAGAAGGAATGTATATTTAATAATTTTAATGAATTTATAGAAAATATTAAATAATATATTTTAAATATATTTTCATTATCTAGACCCATTATATATATTTTCAGACATGTTATTATTTGTATTCATATCACCGGACTTAACATATGGGATATAACAGTTATAATAAATAATTATATTTTAATTGAATATCGTGGTACATATTAACTTGGTGTTTCATTTATCACATTTTATCGATTAAATTGGATTTATTTTAAAAAATCCATAAAATATCATCGTTTTGTATTCAACTTAAACTAAAATTTATTTTTTCCTTGGAATTATTGACTCTAATAAAAAATTATGATACTTCTCCCCTTTCAAATCCTCCCATTATGAAGTAGATTATTCAAATTACAAGTTTCACAAAAAAAATATGTCTTTATGAATGGTTTTTTTGATTCCACAATTTCTCAAAAATAAATCATATCCATAAGTTTTTATTTATTGTAATTATAATGATCCATTTATTTAAACACTTAGATTAATTGTAGAAACCTGGCCCCTGAAATCCTGGAGCTGGTGTCACTTATCAATGGCATTGGAATGATTAAAAGGAATCAAATTACAATTGATCAAGATTTTAATAGTCGTTGTAAAGTATATACATATATTATAATTTTTTTACAAAAGAGTACACTATTTACAACATAATTTTTTTCCTTATCTCAATGATAATTACATTATTAAATCTAGTATTTACCTTCACATTATTCTTATTATACTTTCTTGAATCCTCACGAATGAAAAATAATAAGGGTCATCTCAAATTGTATCTAAGGTTAAATTATAGCTGAATCAACAATGAATAAATGAGAATAATTATGATGCAATGGTAAATAAATGATCACACACACAAAATAATTATCAAACTAAGAAATAAGTTCATAAACAATATGGAATGTTAATAAATGTAATCAAATTCCATTTAATATCTGCATATGAAAAAATAAATGTAGAATGGTTATAATCTAATTTCCCAACCCATTTAATCAAAAAAATAAGAATGAAAAGAATCCATATTTTTTTCATTTGAAAATATCATGGATAATAAATTATGAATCAAAATAATGTTAATGCATAATTATTTAAAATCATATCTCATTCATAGGAAAACCTCTACTATCAAGAAATATCCTCATGATAGTTTAAAACTACTCAGATAAACATATTTAATTTGAAATTTTTAATTTTATCATGAGAACCTGTAGATGAATTGATGAGCTATACAAGTTCATATATACACCCATCATTTCATCTCAAAAGGATTCTTAATTTCCTGTAATTATTATAGTTAATAAATACAAATTATTCATCAAATATATATATTAAATAAGGAACATAGATTTATCAATATTCCACCAAATAATTAAAAACTTGTCAATTAGGCCTTATTTTTAAATAGATATACATTTTACGAAATAATTATATCCATGATAAATGAAATGGATAATTTTGGAGAAATTCAATGGGAAATAGTCAAAAGAGATTTTATATTTCAAGGTAACTGAAAAACAAATCAAAATAGTCAGTGTGATTAATATCATTGGAAAAATTGATCATAAACTATCCAAATGAAGAATAAGTATTCTATCAATAAAAATATATCTGAAGTGTAGTAAAATATAATGTTTTTCCATTGAGGAAAAAGAATAAAAATATCATTTTAAAAAAATTGAGGAAAATATCAATTTATTTTGATTAAAAAACATTTCATTGGAAATAAATTAAAAAAACATCAAATATTTTACTTCTAAACAAGAAAAGGATTCTTCAAGGAAAAATTATATCTAAATACATGCATGTTTTACAAGGTAAAATGAATATTTATTATTCATGGTAAAATGTTAGAAAAATTATTTGTTTGTAAAAAGATAATAATATTCTATTAAAATTAATGTTAAAATACAAATAACATGTAAAAAATTTCATTTCCCATTCATTTTAAAAACATTTATGAGAATATGTTAATAAAAACAGTTTTTAGAAGAAAATAGTTTCTATTAATAAAGTGAGAAATGATATTAGGTTTTCAAAGCAGTATTTTTTAAAACACATTAATTAATAATGATTGTAAGATGGTACTAATACAGGAATATTGTCATGAATACTAGGATTATAGTAAAATGAAATGTCTTATTAATTAATTTTCATATAATTTCCTTGAATGTAAATACCATGAATAATCATTAAAACTATTATTGTGGAAAATACTCTTTAAACAATACATTGTGTGCCATTCCACTTTGAAACATTTTGAAAAATAAATTGTGTTAATGAATAAAATTAAATGAAAGTTATAATATCCCCAGAGTAATGAGAGTAATGATACATCATGTAAAGGTGCAGTATATAAACCCTAGTAAATAATCTAGGTCACAACAACAAATAAGTCTTAAGGTAATGTAAATTAAGGCAAAATCCCTTACCTTGTGATTCCTTTTTGGGTGAACATCCATTATAATATTTTAAAATATACTTATGTAAATTATTTACATTATTGTGAAACTTTTTTAGGGTTTTCATTAAATTTATTTCAATTATTACCATGAATAATTCAACTACATAAAATTTTTTGGTTACATTGGTATTTTTTACCATATTCACTTTATTAGTCAAAAAGAAATTTAGGTGGTCAACTATTGTAAATGGGGTAATCATATAAATTCAGCTGAATAATAATCAATAAATAATTATCCTATTTATACAATAATTTCACTTTAACACCCAATAACTAAATGTTTTTAGAAAAAAACAAAACAACATTACAATCATGGCGATGATAGGTTGTACGTACGCATTATTAATGCTCCAATTATTCAATTATTATTTTGGAATGAATGTAGGCAACACCATATCAGTCTAAAATTATCATTATATCATAAATATCATGTTATTTAATAACATTTTCTTATATAAAATTCTTGTGATGTAAAAAATTAATTGCATCATGACAATGAGGTAGTAGCTCACACATCTATGAATAACGTTATCACTTTTCATAGGTTTGTGAAAAGGTAAAAAAATGATATATATATATATATATATATATTATTTAAAACAATGTACTTATTCTAGGTATATAATTTATATAATGTTTACTTGTAAGCATATTTTTTTATTTTATGTATCATGTTAACAAATCACATCACTTTGAGGGGGCGGTTGTCCACACTTCTCAAACGATGATGTTTTATTAACACAAAATAGAAAATATTATATGTATGTCTTATAAATGGATTAAAAAAGTATAAATAAATATTAAATATCATATATATTTTATATAAATATAGATTCCATCGTAATTTCCACCATTAATGTTGGTAATAGGAAAAATGAACAATAATCATTTCGTGAGGTGGTAGTTCGTCGTACATGTAATCAGTATGTTCATTACCCATTAGATAAAATATTGTGTTATTTTAGGTTGAAACATTAATAAAAAAACAACACGTTATATTTATTATATGGGTTTAAAAATATACACATTAATTAAAAGATTTAATTGGTGTAGTAAATGAGTGAAAATAGATAGTTGGAAAAGGTTCCATTAACAATTGGGTAACTCCTTTTGGTTAATACAAAAGGAATTCCCTGAAAGTATATCTTCCAAATATCAGTTTAAATTATAAGGGGAGGGTCTTTGGGAAGGTATTTCCGTAGTTATTTTTCGAACATTAAGTGTTTTGAGTGGTATATGTTATAGGGGAAGTGGTAGCCTTTATAGTGAATAAAGAGTGCCCCTATTGTAATATTTTGACAGAGGAATTACTCCCACATTTATCATGATTCATATGGATCCAATAGTGGTACTATTTTTATCCATGAGAGGATTGGGTCGTTATATGTCCATCCAATAGATATTTTAAATGTATATTTGTCAATTTTGGATTTAAGGTTAAGGTTTAGTCCCTTAGTAATATTATTTTATCCTTAATCTTGGTAAATATTTTTAATCTATTTCAATAATATTATTGTTTAAAAAAATTGGTACTATTATAAATTTGAAATTATTCTTATTAAAAATATGGAATCCATTTTTCAAAATTGCAATCATGGAAGTGTTATAAGGTGATTTAAATTTAACCTCGTGGGTGGGAGGACAATACATGTTTTTGAAATAAAAGTGTCCAAACAGATTTTATGTTTTTATAATAAAATTCAAAGTGAAAGTGATTACATTGAGATAAATTGTATTAATTTCTAAATTAATTTTAAATTTAAAGTTAAAAAAACAAAAATCATTATTTAACTATATAAATAAATGAGATGAAAAATTAGTGTTTCATTAAAATTTAGTATTTGTAACTATTAATAAAAAATGATATGTTGCAAAAAAATATAAACAATTCACCATAAACTAATTTTTGTGTTTAACATTAGAATATGATGAATATTTTTACATATAAAATCATCTATAGTTTCAAAAGTTATATTTATACTTGGTTCTCACATAAAAAGCTATAAAATAACCATTATATAAATATTTTTTTTATGTATGAAATTGTGTTTCTTCATATCTTGTACCTATAAAACCTAATGGATGAATATAAATAATCATGATTGAATACATAACATATATATTTCAATAAAATCATTTAGTCATTTAAATTTATTGTATTTAATAAAATAAAACATTTATGTATGCATAAAAATAAAAATATTTCTTTTTATATCCAATTGGTTCTTAATTTTGATTCTCTATAGTTTTTTTCCAAATAATAAAATTTATATTAATATAAAAATAATTATTCATATTTATGTTAATAATATTCATAATCACTATCATAATGGATATGTTTTATCATACTATATTAGATTATTATATTTGAATAACTCGTTGCTATTTAGGGAAACTCAGTCTAGCGTGTAAGACAAGCTAATGAGGAGTGATGCTCTTCATTGTGAATCAATATATCTCATAATTTCATGCATTACAAGCTATAAAATATATTAAATTTATTGTAGATTACAATGTTTAAGGTTAATATATTTCATTTTTACACTTGGTGATGCATTTCATAATAACTATTTGATATAATGTTATACTTTATAATTTCGCATTGTTTCATTAGTAAATGTGAAGGATTGGTTATTTTCTTCATCAAGAGGGATACAGGGAATGCATCCTGGCCTTTATGGAGGTTGGTGGATGTCCCCAGTGATATGAAATTGTTAATAGATTATTGATATTATTAAATTAATAATATATCAAAGACTTAAATTTCCATTCTTTATAAATATCATAACCACACTCCCTTGAAGAATTCATATAATAAATTTCTCAACAAATTCTAGGTCCAGATAAAACCGATGATTATCAACATAATAATTATTTTACATATGAGCTCTGTTAATCTATTCTGATGATGATAGGGATATCAATAACATTTTATCATCATGCTAAGGTCCCAACATATTTTTTTATCCACCATCATCCCAACATGATGTATGTTTACAACTCTATCCATAGAGGAATTCATAATGATCTACAAGTATTGTTGAATGAATGTTAATTTTGTAGGAAAAAATTAATAAAGTATATGTTTTATCGTAATGAACATTGAAATCCATATAACCATATCTCAACATATCCCCTAGGGTATAAATCGTTCTCCCAAACGAAACATATTTTTGAGGATGATATACTATTTTGAAAAACTTTTTCTTATCAATGTATTAAAAAAGACAATTCTCAAACATTGAGATTGAGTTTAAATATTGGTAAAACACAATACAATGTGTTGCTCAATGACCCCTTTTTTGTTAATTATTAATATATATCCCATCATGATTATCCTTATAAATTCATTATAATATAGAGTGTAGGTTTTCCGACATAACATATAGATATAATAAAACCCATATAAAATTATTCAATATAAATTATTTTTCATGTTCCATGATAAAAGAAGTGTTTATGTTTTCCTATTTTCATTATAGTATGTTAAATTTTTGTAACAACCCAACATACCTTTTCACTCAACCTTAACATACTATCATATAATAAACTGAGATACAAAATCATCACTTTCTCTCTTCATTCCACCCACATGATATAATATTTCAAACCCATACACGTCATCTTAATTCATGGATGAATATACAATAAAGAACTATTATCCACCTCGATCATCTCATTTTTCAAATCCTTTATGGATGTAACACAAACATGCTTCCGAACATGTGTTGTTCTATTATAACAATTGTTAAACTGATGACCATTTCTAACCTTTTTCTATTGCTTTATACCATTCTTCTATACAAAATTATTCTTTTATATTGATATATGGTTGGATTCTTAGTCAACAAAAACATAATTTCACCCAAAATTTCACCTTTTTAAATTTCAATAGGTTTTACAACAATGAGAACTCATAATCGATAATCAATACCAAACTTCATCTTGGTAACATTTTAAAATCTTTATGAGTGAAAAACCCAAGGGATTTTATGATCAGTATATATATCAAACCTTTCTCAATAAATATTTTTCCACCATATATTTAATGAAAAAATTATTGTATCCAACTCAAAATAATTAGTTAGTTATTTATTATCATGAAAATTATATTTTTTGAGGTGTAAGTTATCACCTTCTCATTCTTCATTATAACAAATCCATGCACATTAGTTGATTCATCATTATAGATTACAAAAACATATCCACTGTAGGGTAATGTAAGCATTGTTTCTCTAACTCATATTCTCTTCAGATTCATTATGTTCACCTCATAATACCTATTCCAAATGTACTCCTTCCATTTTTAATCAACATGGTCAATATATTAGATATTACAGATGAATTCACCAAAAATAATTGATATTATCTACCCAAAAAATTAAATAATCAAAACATAGTCAGAGTGGTTGGATTTTCCAACAACAAATAACATGAATAATTTATGAATTCACAGATATAACCTATCATCATATTATACAAACAAACAAAATTATCCTTTTGTAGCCAAAATTCACACTTTCATTTTTTCCAAATAGATCCAATTTCAATTGAAATATTATTACAATTATAAAGTTATATTCATGATCTTCCTTTCTCCTTCTGTGTATGAGAATACAATCTTAAATGGAAACCCTAAACTAAAAAAATGAAATCAAAAGGCTCTATTCATTAAATTCCTGATGATAGAAAAGTAATTAGTATAACCTAGTGGTGTTATTATATACTCATATTATCCATACTAGGATTTGAATATTTTATTCTTTATAGGAACCTTCTTAACCCTCAATTTATAATATCATGAATGATGTTCAATGTTTCTAAATGTATTAAGCTCTTCAAAATTGACCAAAAAAGAAAACAATACTAGGTATATGATACTTATTACAAATTTTTATCGTGTTCAGTTATTCATAATCACTAAAAATTCACATTATTTCACAATGTTTCGTTAAAAAAAGAATATTTTCACCCCATGGAGATATAAAAGGAAGAATGAATCCCATTTCATGATTCTCTTATAGTTTCTTCATCAAATCATATAACTCAACCAAGGAAATCCTATTAGGATTCTCTAAAATATTTGATGTTGAAAATATGAGTCCTATTTATAATTCCACCACTTGATTTGATTGGATACTATCAAACATTTCTAGAATGATATTTAAAAACTCCAAAAATTAGTAATATCTTTGATTTTCAGTTTCTTCCACCCATATATGATCAAAAACATCATTTAATTGGAATAAGGTACCATAAAATAGATTTTTTCAATTATTTGTTAATATTTATAATTTCAATGATAAATGATCATAGTTTGGATTAGAATAACAAATGTCACGTCCTTTCCATATAAATTTATTTGGGATTATGTATATAATGTTAATATAGGGATATGATGATATAAATTCAACCATATGGATAATAAAAAGACATAAAGGAAAAACAATCGCATGAACATCAATTAGAGAAGAGTCATTCACTTAAAATTAGATCATTATACCATTATAATGTTTCATTAATAATTAAACATCTAATCATTATGTATATGAGTTAACATTACTCATTATGTTTCCTATTATAAAATAATTCATATAATTAACCTCAAATCAAAAACTTTGCAATGGGAACATACAAATTAAAACCTCAATATCATTATTCTATCTTCAATCACAAACTAAAACCAAAATGGTTATCAATCCCATCTTTAATCATTAATCAAATCAATTGATAATGAAAAATCTATCATAGGATGTATAAATAATAAAGAATTATTTTCATTCATTGACACATTTGGTTTCACTTGGGTTATTCATGGTTATCATCTATTAAAATAAATTATGATGGTTCGTAAAATGTTTTTTAATTTCCATTGCAGATACATCCAGATTTTAGGGCATTATTATAATAATCCCCACTATCATGCACCATTTGATGATCGATTCAATTCCCAATGTTCCCTTTTTTTGAGTTATTACCCATATGTACAATTTTTTAAGGGAATATCCACCCGTAGTATCCATAGAGGGATGTTATTTAGTTAGAACCACTATCTCTATCCTTTAGAAAAATTACAGGACATTTTCCCATATGCTGACATATCCATATAGTTCTCATTAATTTTTTCCAATCATTTTTTGAAAATATATAATAAATATTCCTCTAATAAAAAAATCAATTATCCTTAGATTTTCATATATATATATAACAATATACTAGATGATTATTCATTAATAAAATAAAATTCAAACCCATAACCATATAGTTCAAGTGCCTTTCGACACAAGGACACATTAATAAATGAATTATATTTGAACTCATAATTCTCCCAACAAGTGATTTTTAACCATATACCTTCCATAAAAAATCATAAAAAGTATTTTTTTGATAATATAGGGATGGAAAACATAAGAATGTCTGAACATAGATAATCAGTAATGGTAAAAAATGGAGATATTAGTGATCATATAAAAGTAACATGATAATTATGGTATGAAAACATTATATTGAAATTTTAAAACCATTCCCTAAAAAATAAAAAATCATAATATTGAATCACGGAATAATTTTGGGTAGATCCTTTGTCATGAGACATAATTGAATTAAATAACATGATTTTTGAGTGTGTAACTTTGGTAGACGTCATAGATTTTTAGCATACCCATAATCATTGAGAAACATATATATATCGTATCCACCAAGTCATTCATAACATGATTGGAATGAGTCTACCAATATTGTTCCATCATCAATTTTCTTATATTCTCTAAAGAACCCATTTTTTGGATTTGGATAACATCATGTATACCCTATTATTTTTTGTTTTTTATATCCTACTATATATCTTCTTTTGGGAATAAATTTAATATGTTGTACCTTTTTATTTATATATTATTTATATTTAACCATTTAATTAGAGAGAAATATGTGTCTCTAATCACATATTATAAATAATAATAATTCTTGTGAAAAAGGAATATTTATCTATCCAACCTGGGTTACCATTAAACCTATAAACCAACATGATTCCTCAAACACACAAATGGAGTTCCCAATCCCCATGGGCGGGAGACCAGAACCTAGGAATAGGAAAACAATTTTTAGGGAAATATTTATCCCAAAATGAAAATACACATCACATATATACGCACAATAAAAGATAAGGAACAACAGAATGACAATGATATATATGTCAAAACTATAACAAAATACTATAATCAAAACGACTGATAAAGTATCCAAAACATCAAGAGATAAGTCCAACTTAAAATAAAAAGAACCAAACTGATACACTATTTGATGGTGTGGTTGAACTACAACAATTTTAACACCATCTACCGAACTCAATATACATGAAACCTCAACACCTCATAAAGGAACCTTGCCATTTATTGAATTGGAAGGAATATGTTGGACACTACACCCCTATAGAGGTTTGTAGGGTGTGGGATAACATGATCAATAGGATCCCACCCACGAGTTCCATAATAAGTCTTTGTATAACAAATTTTATATGCTAATTTTAAATAAAACATGGTATGATAAATAATATTTTAGTTTCCTAGAAAAAATGGTTTACATTTCCACATTCTCCCAGTTCAACAAAATAAGGTATATACATTTCAATGAAAATTTTCCATATCATCTTTCATACGTAACAACATGAATATGAAGGATAATATATTACAATTCCATTAAATATCATATAGTAGTAACAACATAGGTATCACTACACCATGGAATAAAAGATATTAGACAATATACTAATCATATAAAAAATCAATGATCAGTGCACTATATAACATGAATCCAATTATCTACACTCAAGGACTACAGAGACACCCCAAAGGGTGAGGCCAAAATATAATATATATATATATATATATACCTAGAGGAAATAATAAACACTCTAAGAATATAGGAACACCAAGATAGTGAACCCACGCAATGGAGGATGGCCGCAAGATAAATCGTACACATAGTACCAAAGGTGACCAATTTGATAATTTTCACAATAATATAAATATTTTTAAAAACCAGTCAAACCCATTTATGCAATTAAATATTTAATTGGGTTACCATACAATCCTCTTTTTCACTAATCATTTAATCATTTAAAAATACCCATTTTCATTCCAATTATCTAAATCATGGAAGACCAAAATTTTTACAAAATATATTTCCAACACACACTAAAAATCATGGAAATTTCATACAATCTTTTTTATAAATAAATTTATAAAAATCTAATAGTATGGTTTATTCAACACATGTCAATGATGGAACCACCTACCTCTAATCTCGGGTCCCTCACACTCGCAATGGGATACTACTATTAAAAATATCAATGTCTATATGGAAGGCCCTATAATCTATTACACATTTAATTATTGATACAATTAAGAATAAAAGGGTTTTGAGTAATTGATGAAACCCACATTCCTCGAGAATAAACACATGTCATACCACAACCCAAAATGAAACTGCCTCTGTCACGAACTGAATCTGGTTGCAACTAATACCGTCATAAAATCCCACCCATGAAAATTCCTGAGGGTGTTCCCTACCCCCACGGGCTGGACCAGGTTCTTAGGAAATAATTAAACATTAAAAACAATCAATAATAAGAATCTAAAATTTTCATGCCAAAACATTCTTAACAAAAAACAAATCTGGATACATGGTTTTAAATAAAGTACAAGAGGTATAGACATAAATTAATGTGGCTGAAAAATAACCACAATTCCTCCACACAACAAGGGTTCACCACCCCAAGCCATCTCCACAACACTACACCATAGGAGGGGACTAACAAACCAAAAAACATTCACCCGAGGATTTGCCTTTACCTGAGTCTAACATAACCAAGTATACATACACCCAAGGGGTGTAAGTAGGGTTTTAGCCTAATCCTAATAGGATAATACACAAATATTCCATACAGTATGAAATACAAGGTGAAAAAGCAAGCAATTTTAATATGTAAATAAAATCGTTGATAAATTCCATGAAATGCAACATCTAATTAAAAATAGTTTTCAAAATAAACCTTTCATAATGTTAACCCATTTAGATAAGACATGTAAGCTACTATAATTTATATCCAAACATACCCTATGGCATGGGTATATACTAGAAATTCAATGAGAACAAAATCTACATACACACATATGAACTAAATAGTCTCGGTCCCTATGTACCTCATACCTCGGTGTGAAGTATATATGCCACAATCATTTCCCATGCGCGAGCCACTAGTAGGGAACATAAACATAACCTAGTGGTCCCCATAAATCATCCACATTGTTTATTTAGAGTTTTCATTATTAATTTTCTTAGTTAAATAGGGACAAAACCCATCCGGATCACTAGTCGTACTAGTACATATCCGCCCACCTATGTACCTGAGCTCCCCCCTTTGTGCTGAAACAATTTAATCACGAAAAACGCATCCCTTCTCATATAATAACACCACTATGTGTCACATACAAGAAATACAGTAGGTATAAACACATTAGATCACTTATAACGTATAAAAAATACATTTTGATTTTCAATGAAACAACTTCTCATAACATCACATTCTTTTTCACCCAAAACACCTTGAAATCCACACATTACTCACCATGTGCATACATAAAAGTCACCAAAAAAATGAAATCCAACAAAATTCTTAATGAAACCATCAAATAAGTATTAGGGAAGCCTTATGTGATTTAAGAAGTGATATTATTGTAAAACCTCCATTTTCACACAAACATGGCACTTAAAGTTCATATCCTTCACAACCACCATTTAAACAGATTTTTAAAAAACCCAAAGGATAGAAAAATTAACAAAATTATTTTCCACCCAAATACATTTCAACAAAATATACTTTGAAATTATATGGGATCCCCAAATGAATAAATAGAAGATTTCTTTCAAAAAGACTCCAATTTCACATAAAAATGGAACTAAAATTTCATTTCCTATAAAAACATCGCTAAATTTTTTTCACCAATAATAAAATGAAATGAACATGAAAATAACATAAACCAAGAAATCCAGTAAAAAATGTGTCATACACAATGGGATCACCTACCAGATTTGTTAAAAACATGAATCCTTTGTGCGAAAACTCTATCACACCACCACCGCAACTCTAGGAGGGTAGATAAAGTCTACAAACAGGTGATTGGACCAAGAATACACGTGGTTAAACCCTATGTTGAAGACCCGATCTTCATTTCATTTAGGACTTCAAGAAAATTGGATGAAACTTTGTGGAAAGAAGAGTAACTAATACATAGAGATATTTACTTGAGTTTTTGTAACGTCCCTCCACCAAATCCCCCTTTAAAATGGAGAACAAATGAAGGTTTGGAGTGATTGGGAGCTTCCCTGGATGAAATGGTCGAATGGCGGAAGAAAGGGATGAGATGGATAAATCTGGGGAAGTAAATGGAGTAATATAACATTTTTTTAAGAGCTAGACATAGGCACATGGTTTGTTTTGCATGGTTTGGAAAACTGTGCACCTAAATCGTGCCCCCACCTTTCTCCACATAAACAATACTCCAAAGCCAATAAAAGTTTTGGTGCATTGTGGGGGAATTAGGGGGATTTTAAGACAAAAATATAGTAAATATTTTTACCTTTAATGATGAACATGGGTGTGAAAATTCTCCACATTATGAAAACTTTTCATCCCGGAATGTTGACTATAGGCTTGATCAGAAAAAAAAGGTGGGTACCCTTCCTCAACCCATGAATTGTGCTCATTACACTCATGAGTATCACTACCAAGGTACTAATGAACCTGGACTAGCAGAATAGACTTCCCTCAAATCACCTTCTCTCGGGAGTCCACTATTTTCACAAGCTTCTCAAAAACTAACTAGTACGACTCAATCTCCAGTTCTTCCGAACTCATCACATGGGATGGATCTGGGTTTTATTTCTTTAACTAGGATACATGGAATACATCATGGATGGATTTCAACTGAGAAGGAAAATACAATTTGTTTTACACCCTACCAATATGCTTAGTGATCCCAAAATGTCCCACATACCACAATGTCTACTACCCTTGCATTCCCAATAAATGATGTCCCAAACGAGGTGCCACATTCAAGAATACCTTGTCACCCACCAAAAACACATGGTCTTGACGCCTCTGGTTAGCTTATGATTTATGGAGACTATAAGATATCAATAAATATTTCCTGATCAACTTGACCTTCTCTAGTGTCACCTGCACCAGACTCGGCCCCAACAGTGACGTCACACCTACCTTTACCCAACACAGGGGGTACCAACAAGGACGACCATAGAGCACCTCAAAATGAGTCATTCCAATATAGGATTGGAAACTGTTATTATAAGAAAACTCAATAAATAAAAAATGGATCTCTAAATAACCTCTAATGTTCATAACACATGCACAGAGAATTTCTTCCAAAATCTGATTTGCCCGCTCTGTCTGACCATCCGTTTCAGGATGGTATGGTGTTATCATCTCAATATGAGATCTCAGGAACTTCTGAAGGCCTTACCAAAAGTGATAATTGAAACGATGGTCTTTATCTAAGATAGCTGCTTATGTAACACCATGAAACCTTACCACCTCCTGACGATACAAATGGCTCAACTCATCCACTTTTGATGTGTCTTTGACCAGAATGAAGTGGGATGGTTTTGTTAGATGATCAATCACCACCCAAACGGAATTATTATGCCATGGTCTATGAGTGAATACAACAATGAAGTCCATCATGACCTCATCCCACTTCCGGGTAGGAATTGGTAATGGCTAGAGCCAACCAGAGGGCCATTGATTCTCTACATTCACCTACTGGCATGTGTAGAATCTCGACTCAAAGTCTGCTATGTCTCGTCACATAAAAGGCCACCGAAAATATCTTCAAACATCAGAATACATCTTTTTGGAACCCATATGGATAGCCCACTGAGACAGGTGGCTATCCTATATCACCACCATCAGCTGAGATATAGGCACTATTGAACGGCCCTTGAAGCACAAGATTCCCCCAGGAGACGAAGACCAGTCAGAGGACATCTCCCCACCATGAAGAAATAGACACGACCACTAACAAAGCTCATCAGTTGGATATTCCCACTGAATCAAATCCAAGTGAAAATGATTCAACTAAATTCTCTCCCTGAATGAACCCCCATTTTTCTCCTTCTTCTCCACAAGAATTTTAGTGAAGAGTCCCACCAAAGTCCACTCATCACTGGACTTCCTCGAGGCCTTCCCTAGAACACTTCTACTCAAGGTGCCGCCCACCACATTATCCTTTCCTGGCGTATAAACAATTTCAATGTCGAACCCCTTCAACTAATTGATCCAGCAACATTCACTCAAGTTGAGGTCCATCTACGCGAAGATATATTCCAAGATTTTTTTATCAGAGTAGACCACACACATCTCCCCAAAGAGGTAGTAATTCTATGTCTTTAAATCATGCATCACAACTACTAAATCCAACTCATGGGTCGGGTAATTATTTTCATGGGGTAGGATTTGGAAAGATCCATACATCACCATGGTATCATCTTGCATACTCACACCCAAGACCCAAAACTAAAGTTTCGCAATAGACCACATACCCATTTCTATCCTCTAGGAAAATAAGAACATGAGTTGTAGTCAACCACCTCTTTTCATGGGCTTGATATGGTGTCGGTATTAGTTTCGATGAGATTCGGATCATGGAAAAATGTTATAAGAGGGATTTACATATCCTCATGGGCTACCAAAATTGAACAGGTATCAATAAATTAGGTTTGGGAATGATTTACCTAAGTATGAAATCATAAAACATTACAAACAACCAATAATAAGAATCCGAAAAAAAAATTCTAAACAAGTCTTAACAAAAACTAGAATAGAATAAATGGTTTTAAATAATGTAAAATAGGCCCAAAAATAAAATAATATGTCATCAGAATAGCCACCATGATTCCATATGACACGGCGACACCACCCCCAAGCCGTCTTCATGACATCGCACCATAGGAGGGGACAAACAACACAAACCTCCTTCACCTGAGGGTTTTCCTTTACCTGAGTCAAACATATCCAATTCTACTTACACCCAAGGGTTGTAAGTAGGGTGTGATCCAAATCCAAATAGGATACCTCCCAAATATTCCAAAGAGTATTCAATACAAGGTGAAAAATCCAGAAATTTTAATATGTAAAGAAAAGCAGTGATAAATTCCAAGACATGAAACATCAAATTGAAAATATTTTTCAAACTAAAACACTCAGAATGATAAAAAAATTTAGATAATAGAAGTTATATACTTTAATTTACATCCAAACACACCCTAATTTAAGGGTAAATACCAAATATTAAATGATCACCAAAACCGAGAACAACCCTAGGCAATAGATAATCAGGGGCCCTATGTACCTTGTACCTCGATGTAAAGTATCTATGTCACAATCCTTTCCCATACACGATCCACTAGTAAGGAACATTCCCATAACCCAGTGTTCCCCATAAATCATCCACATAGTTTATTAAGAGTTGTCGTTATCCATTTTCTCAGTGAAACAGGGACAAAACACATCCGGATAACAAGTCATACTAGTAATTATCCGCCCACCTAGGTACCCAAGATTCCCCCATTGTGCTCAAACAATTTCAGAAAGCAACACACATCAATTGTCATATAAAAAAATAATGGTCATATAAAAACAATACTTTTTATATACACACTTTATACCACATAAACCATACAATAAAACATTTTGATTTTCAATGAAACAACTTCTCAACATCTCACATTGTTTTGCACCCAAAACTTCTTGAAATCCCCACATTGCACTCCAGGTGCACACTTACAAGTCACCAAAACTGAAATAGAATCCCAACACATATTAATGAAACAAAAAAATAGTTTTAGGGAACACCCATGTTCTTTAAAAATTTATATCATCGTAAAACTTCCATTTTCACACAAACGTGGCACTTAAAGTTCATATGCTTCAAGAAAACCATTAAAACATATTTTCATGGAAATAAACAGAAGAGATAAACATTCAAAACCAATTTTTCATCCTTAATACATTTCAATAAAATCAAATAAGCAATTATAGTGTATCCCCAAATGAATCAATATAATATTCCTTTGAAAACCCACCAATTTCACATAAAAACAGCACTAAAAATTCATTTACTCTACAAACATCAATAAACCAATTTTTGCACCAATAATAAAATGAACATGAACATGAAAATACCATAAACATAGAAAGATAGTCACAAGGATTTTATACACAATGTAATCAACTTCAAAATTTGTTAAAACCTGGATTCCATTATGCGAAAACTCAATCGCACCATTACCGGAAATCAATGATGGTAGATCAAGCCTAGAAAAAGAAGATTAGACCAAGAAAACCCAATGGTAAACCCCAAGTTAGAAACCCTAAACTCTAGTCATTTTGGACTTCAAGGAATTTGGATGAAAATTCCTGGAAAGAGCAGGAATTGAGTGTCTGAGACACGTACTAGAGGTCATGTGAAGTCCATCAACCAAATCCCCCTTCAAAATGGAGTTAAAATGAAAGATTGAAGTGTTTGAGAGGCTTCCAAGAATTAAAAGGTAGAATTGGGGGAGAAAGGGATGACTATGGATAAATCTGGGGAGTGAAAATAAGTCATTTTAAATTTTTTATGACTTGGATATATGCATATGGTTTGTGAGCATGATTTGAAAAACAGTGCACCTAAACCGGGAACCCTCATTTCTACCCGAAAAATATCTTCAAAATCCATAAAAAATTTTGGGGTTTTATGTAGGACTAAGGGGGATATTATGATAGAAATATATGAAATATATATACCTGTAATGAAGAACATCGGTGTGATATAATCTAGAATTATATCACAATAAATATTTTTAAGAATACATGAATAAACACTAATTAAAAACAATGAACAAGGTAACTAAATTCTATGGTGTTACCATGATTAAATTATATGATAAGTCGTGAAGATCACTCAACTTGAGAGATGCACCAAAACATCAATGAAGATAAAACATAGAAAAGATTGTTTTGGAAAGAATGGGGTCTCCATAAATCACTAGAGAAGAACATTGTTTTGAGAGAAAAGGAGAATGGGTGGTTAAATGGGAACCCAAACCATGAATATCACCCTAAAACATCCCCACTTGTGTAATTTCATGAAGAATAATTTTTTTACACATTGTGAAATCAATTGACATTAATCTGGACAAAAAAATTATTCACATAAGAATAAAATATGACCTTAAAATAACTCATGTTGTGAAACCATTAATCATGTTGTGTAACCATTCACATCATGAATCCCATCCATGGATTTAACCCGATAACCATTAAATGTTGTGTAACATTGTTACATGATGTGAAATTCTTCTGCAGCCAATGGAATCTACCGATTAAAGATGGTATTCCAAAAAACATTAAATTCACCATTATTGGGACCCTCCAAATGTTTTATCGACCCTATAAAAAAAATGTAAAACCAATATGAGGTAAATTATATACATGGGAGATTAGTTATAGGATGACAAAAACATCTCACCATATCCAAATTTAGTCCCCAAGAAATCATATGGAAGATTTACTCGATGTAAAAATATGAGGTCACTACTCCCTCATAAAAGAAACATGTTCCCAAGTGTCATGATAATAAGATCAATGATTCCATATAGAACTGAAAAAAATAAACTTCCCATGAACGGCATTCACTTGAGATTTTATGATCTCAAATGGTTCCTCCAAAAAAAAACGCCTAACTCTAACTCAATTTCTTCCTAACCCAGAATGTGAATGGGATCAGGATGATACATACAAATCTAAGATATTTGGAAAACATCATGAATACTATTAATATGAAATGGAAATACCAATGTAAAAGAAGCATGTCCAAAATTCTCATTTATATCAAATTGTCCAACATATATTGGGGCCAAAATTCATTGTTTTCCAAGATGACAAAGACCCGGTCGAAGAGGAATTTTCATGACCACCTATTTAGAAATAGAGAACACTATAAAATTATATAGGAAAACCATACGTGGTTGTGGTTTACTCCGAGCTATAAATAGATGTTAATTTTCATTCAAATTCTGCATGGATGTCTCCGGAACATAACTTCCTCCAACCAATGATTCTTCTCCCACTACATCCCAACAAAGAGAGGATCTAGTCAAGAAACCATAAAACTCCTCAAGGGGATTCATTCTGATCTATGAATGATAATTTTTTTTATAATCACACTCAATAGGTCCCGGATGGATTTCCCAAGATGCACGAAACTCCAATAAATAGACATGAAGAAAATCCTCCATGATCAGTATTAAACTCTTTGTCTAATTGTCTGTGTTGTGCTCAACTTGACTTTAGTTTCCATCACCACTTGTAGACCCCCATATATCCCTGTGGTAAACCAAGAATCCTTATCTAAAATAATGGATGACAGACTTCCATGTAACCTGACAAACTCATTCACATATAGCATTCCCAGATTGTTAATCATAGTGGTATACTTAATCAGAATAAAATGAGAATACTTTATCAATAGATAAACAACTACCAAGATAGAATTACTCTATTCGGGAGTAAATGGTAATACTAATAAAATAAATGGATATTTCATCCCATTTCTAGACTATATTCATTAGAGTATGAAGAATAATATAGTGTTTCAAGTTCTCTACCTTTATCTATTGGTAGGTGTAACATTAGGAAACCAAATCTAAAATGTCACACTTCATACCCTTCCAACAGAATCATAATTTCATATCATAATACATCTTTCTAGTGAATAGATGGACATCCCCAAATGCGATGTGATAGTTAAGAAATACTAAACTCTATAAAAAAACATGGATAACAACCCACTTCCCAAAGTAGATCATATAATCTAAAGAAAAAGACCAATCATAAAATTTATAATTATCATAAATTCTTTTATAAATTTACTAAACTCATCCTCATGATAAAAACTCTATAAAATATGATTTAAGAGAGATGATAATAAGAAAAATATAGTTAATACCATAATTAAAACATCCTCCTAAACATCCAAGTGAAAATGGTGGAAAATCCTCATAATTCTTAACTCCTCCTTTGATTCCCGAACATCATGCGACTGTACATTCCATCTAAGAGTTTCAGCCACAACATTTCCCTTCCCCAGGGAGTAGGTGATACCAAATTTAAATGTTCGATGGTATTTGTTCCATCATATATATATATATTAGATTTATGTTTTTTGAGAAAATATATCTGTAAATCTCTTATGAATAGAGATGATTAGGAAATAATCCCTAAAAAGATTGAAGCACCAATATTTAAGATCATTCATAAGGAAAGAAATTTCTAAATCATGATTGGGGTAATTCATCATATGTATTTGAAGATAATGAGAGCAAGAAGCTACCACATGTTTATCTTACATAATCACACATCAGAAAATACCACTAGATGAATCATAAAACACCACATACCCCATACTGGGATCGTGTTAGATCGGAATTATAGAAGATGTTAGAATTCATTTTGGTTAATAATAAGAAGATTAACACTTAGAATCCAGTATGCATATCACCAAATTTCTAGTAAGTGTAGAAAATTGTGATACAAATTTATAGAAATCCATAAATAATGTTAGTAGTATCTTGAATGACTATGGAATCTTAATATCTCAAAGAAAATATTTTTCATCAAAGACTATACATCCTTCTACTTATCAGGATCAACAAAAATGTTGTGGTTAGAAATATTGTTCCTTAAGAACTTGACTTCATGAATCTAGAAACTACATTTCAAATGATTTCTATACAAATAGTGACATCTCAAAATTTTATGGACCAAACTCAGATGTTCCTCATGCTCATGCTCAAATTTAAAATAAACCATAATATAGTCCAAAAAAAATAACAAAAAAGTGTCAAGATATTTATGGAACAGTCGATTCATAAAATAGATAATAACATAATAATAGTTCATCAGACCAAAAGTAATCACATGATATTTGTAATGGATATACCTACACTTGAATGCCTTCTTTAGTATATCATATTCCCAACACTACTGGAAAATGGACATATCCCCAGGGTTTTCCCCAAAACCGTGGGGATAGGTAGCCATATACCAACGGTTTTTGAAAATCGTGGGAATAGGTAAATTTTCAAGACCTATACCCATGGTTTTGAAAAACCATGGGTATAGGGGGCTCTATCTCCACGGTTTTCCAAAAAAGTGGGGATAGGTCCTGAAAATTCACTTATACCCACGATTTTCCAAAACTGTGGGTATATGGGTACCTATACCCAAGGTTTTGGGGAAAACCCAAGGGATAGGTCTGCGTTAAAATACTTATACCCACGGTTATGAAAAACCATGGGTATAGGTTTTTTGTGTGTGCGCGGGAAAAAATATTTCCGCCGGAAGAAATTTTTTTTGGCGGGAGTCCCGTACCCATAGTTCTTCCCTCTATACCCATGTTTTATATAACTATATTTAACATAATACAAATATATATACATACAAGCAGTGTTAGGGTGGTGGTTAGGTGCTTCGTCTGCACCGAAGAGGTTGCGGTTTGAAACCCGCAGGCCACATTAATTTAGGGACTAATACCCACAGTTTTGAAACTCTGGGGAAAAGCCTTTGACACCTAGGAAATTGGGTATGTTTTGTTGACACGGTGGCATAACACCTATACCAACGGTTTTGGAAAACATTGGGTATAGGATAGGGACCTATACTGACGCCGTTCCATCCCACGGTTCCCAAAACCGTCGGTATAGCCTATACCCATGGTTTTGGGGGTTATACCCACGATTTTGAACAGTGGGTAAAGGCTATTTTTCAGTAGTGCAAACTCTTAGATGGTGATAATTTGATCGATGATTGATCATTGAAAACCATTTCCCCCCCATTAACTGATCTATCAAATTATTCACATGAGGAAAAGGATATTTTTTCTTAAATATTACTTGGTTCAATATTTTATAGTCCACACACAATCAAATTGAACAATAGTACCTCTTGGAAAAAAATATAGGGGTTCCCAAAAAGAGCACTAGGGAGAGAAAAAACATTTTCCAATATTTCATCCAATGGAATCTTAATCTATTTATGCTCTATTGGTGTTATATGATTTGAATAAATTGATATCAGTAGCATACTTGGAACCACATCAGCAGCAAACTCTACCACTATTTCTAGAGGATGAACATGAATTTAATCTTGTAAAATGATAGAAAAGTCCCAAACAACATTATGAATATCAGAAAAATAATATATGTCATAGTGATTACTCACATCGATTGAAAACAAGCTTCTATGAGCTATGAGGGAAGCTCATGATAGACCATAACTCTGGTCCCACTCCACCTGGAACACATGAGATATCCCACTCGTATCAAGAAATGAAACATGATGATAATATTAATAAACCTCATCTTCATGAGAAACAAGGAAATCCATACCAATGATGATGCCAAATAGAGCCAGATCAAAATGATAAAATCCCATACCAACATCATATCAACTATCATTAACAAACAATAAGGACACTAAGACCACTACTCTATTCTATTACCAAGAGGTGTCTCTAACTCTATTTTAATGGATATATGTTCCATTTTATGTTTAAGAATATCCACAAAACTTGAATAAATAAATGAGGTGGAGGAACTACTATCAAAAATAGAAATTTGTACATAACACGTGGTAAGGATAGTCTCTATCACTACTTGAAGGCCTACATTGACTTCTAATAGACACTCATATAATTTGTAAAAGTGAATCACTCTTGAGTCATGTGGCTAGAGCCCAATAGTATTTGAAGCTTCCTACTACACCTAAGTAGCCTCTAGATCCAACAATCCATGACTATTAGTATATGTATTCGTAGAATGTGAGAGACATTGTAATATACTGACACATCCATAAATTTTTCACATATTCATGGTAATAGGAAAAATATTTTTGTTGTGTCTGAACTTACCACGCTAATAGTATGTTTGAGGCACACAACTAGAGATGGTAGATTGTGAGGAGGAGGCTCGCTATTGAGACTCACCGCCACCTCTTCTTTGATGATCATGGGGTTTCCTTCTCTTCTCTTGCATGCCAATGGAATTTATACTATATAAAAGATATTGGGTTGAAAAGAAACCCTATACACCAAATCTATGTCTACCATAATATCTTTTTAAAACATCTTCACATAGGTATAAAGATTCAAAATAAATACAAGGGATCATATATCTAATCACAAACCCTTTAGGTACTTATGAGCCTTCATCTTTCCATTATTTACCATGTTTGGAGAAAAATTGACAAGCTCAGTAAAATAGTAAGGGTATGATAACTCTTAATTCTCTCCATGTTATAATGACTTGAACACTAGAGATATTTACAACATCAGGGAATATGAGAAAAACTGTTGGACTAAAAGTGTTTTGAAACATATCAAACCCAAGTTCACATGCCTATTTTCTGATACCATAGAATCCCAACATTACTTATCAGATCCCTTGAGCAAGAACACAGAAAAATTCAGCTTTACATTCTCAGGTTTCTCTATAAATTCGAATATTTTATTGATCATATCCATCTGGTCCCCCACCTATATAGGCTTGTTCATTCTTTTAATGGAGGGTGGCTCCCCACACAAGAATTCCCACAATCGTTCTTTATATCCTTCACCTCCTAGATGTACCTAAACAACTACGTTATGAACTAGTGGTACATCGTAACCTACAACATGGACTAACCATACGATAGTCTCAGCGTGACTTAGATGTATTGGAAGATTACATTGAGTTGCATTATCTCCAACTTCTTGAGGAACTTTTGGAAGATGTCTTGGAGGAGTACTATTGTACACTGAAGCATAAGACTAACCAAAAAATATAATAAATATCAGTTCAAAACGAAAAAACCATAAAAATAATATAATATTTAAAAAACCAAACACTAGAGACACATATCCCAAAATCATATGGGATCTTGAGTCTCGTCATGAAAATAGATGGAAAAGAACTTATCGCAACACAAATCTCAAGTCTAGATAATACCATCTCTAGTCTGATAGACTTCCAAAGAAAAGTAATCTTCTAAAAATACCTCTTATGTTACCAAATTGTAACAAACCAACTTCAGTTACCCTGAAACCTGACAACTGACCTGATTCATCACATACCCGAAGGGAGTTACCAATCCCCACATGATGCCAACAATCATCCATGCATAGAACTAAAACTTAGATGGAATAGTTTATCCCCACAAGAACAAACACATTCAGCATATAAAGACAAAGTGATAATGATTTTTAGAAATCTAATCATGTATATTCCATAACTACATGAAAATGGTAGAAAATATTTAAGACAAAATAATCTAAAACTATAATGGAAAAGTCCAACTACAAAGGAACATATTCAAATATCCACTCCATAGGATTCCATGGATGACCTCCCACCATATCACCTCCAAATACCCACTACAGCTGATAGGAAACCACACCACCTCACTGTGGAACCATTCCATTCACTACATTAGAAGACATACATAAATTTTCACCCCAATGAAGTGGTGTGTAGGGTTTGAGCTAAACAGAACAACAGTATCCCACCAAGGTGATCCAAAACAAGTCTCTATATAAATATTCATGTATTAAAGTTTAAAAAACATGCATGATAATAAGTAAAGTAGTTTAATAGAAAACATTGTAAATATTTACCTTTTATCACAGTTATAAAATAAAACTATGTATATCAACATCAAAGCACATTTTCTATATCATCATTCACAATTATAAACATGTATATAATGTCTAAAATAGTATAAATCTAATGAATATCAAAAAATAGTTGAAACACAGGTGTCAAAACACCAAGGATTACAATGGTTCGGATATCTGACTACTCATTCCATTAAATATGTGAAAATGCACTATAGTACCCAAGTCCAATTACATTGAAACTATGACTACGAAGACTCCCCAAATTGTGAAACACCAAGGTCATATACATACCTAGAGGTAATATAATACACTCTAATACAATAGTAACACCTAGAAAATGAATGCCTACAATAGAAGATGCCCTCAAGATAAGCCTTCCACATAGAACACAGGATAACCCATGTGATCATTTTCACAATCATCCCAATGTATTGAATAACATTTAAGAACCAATTATGCAATAAAAAAATTAATAGGGTAACCAAACATGCATCATTTTCAAAAATCATTAAATTCTTTTGAAAATATCCCTTTTCGTTCCATTAATCAAATATTATGGAAAAGTGAAATTTACTAGCAGTCTCCTTCCATCCCACAAAAAAAAACCATAAAATTTTATAACAATTTATTTATAAATAATATCATAAAATTAGTAAAAGAAAATTTTTCAATCATTGTCTAGAGACAGAACCACCTACCTCAAAGCATAGGTCGTACACACCTGTAATGGGATCCTCCACCCAAAAAAACCAAACATAATCAATGAAGCCCCTAGAATATAATCAATATCTCAAGATTGATACAATTTTGAAAAAAGGGTCGGTGGAAAGATGGAAGCCCACATACCTTACTAATGAACACTTTCCATAGCACAACCAAAAATGGAAAGGAAATTATAATTACATTACAGCACACATCTAGATGAAGGCATGAAGAAATGATAATTCATAACAATAAATCTAATATTGCAACTATAGGGAATTACCACAATCAATGGAAATGAATAAGTGGAAAGATCACCAACCTGGTGAGATGCACTACTACATCATAAATATTCAATTTCAAATAGATTGATCTAAAAGGAACAATTATTCAAAAAACACTAGAGAGGAACATTGGTTTGAGAGAGTAGTATAATGTGCAGTCGTATAGGCACCCAAAACCTAAAAAATGCTCCAAAACATCCAATCATGCAGAGTTACGTAAAATTTAATTCCCTTAAACAACCTGAAATCCACACTATTTAAGTATGCAAAAAAATTAGTAACCTCATATTAAAATATGGCCTTGAAATAACTCATGATGTGTATCCATTCATCATGTTGTGTAACCTTTCACAGGGTAAATCTCATTCATGGCATGTACCATGAAACAAATACACATTGTGTAATCATGTAACACTGCATGAAATTCTTCTGCATCCAAAAAAACCACTAGCTAAAGTTGATATTATAACAAACCAGTGACATCAACATTATAGGTATCCTCCAAATTACTTCTCAACCCTATCTAGACAATTGGAAAGGAAACCCATGACGAGATTAATAACATATATGATATATTAGTAACATTATTTTATATCATAGATCATTAATATTAGCATAACCAATCAATAATAAATGATTTTAATAGTAATATAATAATAGAATATTCCATTGATATAAAATGGGTTTAATAAAATTTCCTTAGAGTATAACCCATGGGAAAGTAATGGGTTTCATAATCACATTATCACCACAAAAGGATATTATCTGTTGAAATAATAATGATGGTACCATTAGATCATATACCCATTAAAAATAACACAACACAAATTGATGTTGTGATTGAAAAATAAAAATTCCATAAAAATATCATTAAAATATTCCTATAGAAAATACTCTTCCTTTTTATAAATAAATTCATTATCATAAAAAAATAAACGAAATATTAAAGAAAAATAATTCTTTTAAAATAACCATGAAAAAGTTTAAGGTAATATTTTAATCATTGAGTACTCATGATAATGAGAAATTCTGATCATGCTGTATATATTAAAATAATGATTGTTTATACTTTTTGTAGAAAATTAAAATTCCGCATTCTAAAAACCACATAAAGAATATATTTTTACCATTTTGTTAAAATTAAATAATGGGTAAAAATATATTTAGAAAACAATTTTATAATATTACAATCATTATTACTTATATTTTTGTAAAACATTTATATGGAAAAATGGGTTTTTGACCGAAGAGATAAATAATATTAATTTTTCAATATATTTTTATAATTATATCATTAATCAATAAATAGTAGAACATAAAAGGAAAAAATGTATTCTAGGAACTAAAAATGAGTTTCTTGATAGATATCTCAAAATATTTCATCACTGGAAATATAACCATAAAAAATCATGATAAACAATGATATTGTAACATAATACCTTTACGAAATGTGGTAAGAATTTAATCATAAGCCACAAGAAAATAATTAACCATATATACATATTGATTTTTACTTGTATATCATATAAGTTTAATGATAAAAATCATAATAGAAAATTTTTATTATTATATAGACCAGAAAAATGAAATATGCAGTGAATATAGAATATGACCTATAGATAAAATTGTGAGACAAAAATATGTTACATGATTACTTAGTGTTCGAATGATAAGCCTCGTTAATGAATAATATTAAATGAATAGTTAAGTATAATGAATATAATTAGATTCAAGGTATAACATGTCAATGGAGAAATATATATATCATAAAAAATAAAAGTGTTTTAAATATGATATATGTCTAATTGAAAAATAGAATAGTTATAAATCTCTTGCTATAAACCTCAAAATTAATAACTAACATTCAATCCTCCTTTTAAATTAATATATTATTATTATAAATCTATTACAAAACTATACTCATATGTATGATATCATATGTGATTTTCTTAAAATCCTAATGATCTTTTTATTGATAATTGTTTATAAAAACTACTATTATAGGTGATAACTACTTCAATTTTCTTGAATATTTTGGTTTTCAAGTTTTGTTTCATAAACAATGATTATGTTTCCACTATCTCAATAATATTAATCATTATATAAATATAATATATATTCATTACATAAATATTTAGGGTCATCCATATATGTTATAGATAGGGAAATTAAATATACTGTTCATGGAAATGGTATGACATATGTAAAAACCTAGATAATGAGGGAATAAATGTTTCCCATGATTATTAATTTTAATAATTTATTTATATTAATTATAAAAAAATTATGTAATTTATTCATTAAAAAGGAAATAATTTTAACTAAAACATGTTATTAAATTTTTAAAATTTAATGAATATTTCATAAATTTTTATGTTTCAACAAGAAAAATAATTTCAATTTTAAAATCTTCATATCAAAATTAAATTAGTATGAAAAGTTTTTATTTCCTGAAAAATTATTTTCTATGAATATTGAAAAATACAGATTTATTATAGAAATTTAATTTTGTAAAAATCAAATAAGTAATTCAAAATCCTCAATGTGATTTGAATTTGATTGGAAATAACATAAATATTCATCCCTCTTAATAATTTTTAATCCTCCTTAAAATGGAATTTTCTATATTTTTTTATTTGTTTTAAAAACTCAAATTTTATGAATTTTATTTGAAATGAATAATGTCAAAACATTGTAATTAATTAAAAAAACCCCAAAAGATAAATGGATTTAATAAACTATATACATTATATGTCAAAAAAATAATTGAGTTTCAAGAAATGATTATTATTAGTCATAGAGTTAATATAAAATTATTTTTTTTATGAAAATTCAATTCTTGAAAACTGAATCAATAAGGGCATTTCATGCAATACTAGAAAGTATTGTTTTAGCGGTGATTTTCTCGCCGCGATTTTCAAACCTGAAGTTAATAATTTTTCTATTAAAAATTTAGCCGTGAATTTGAAAAACACAACTATATGTTTTTAAATTGTTTTTTATAAATGTTTTAATATTTCTTCAAAAAAAATGTAATTTTTTAGAGGTGGTTTTTCCAAAGCTGAGACAATATTAAAGAAAAAAATAAAAAATTATTATTTATTAATTATCCTTTTATATTTTTTATTAATTATCAAATATAGGTCATTATTTATAATTTTTAATTATTTATAATATGTAAATTAATAAATATTTGTAATTATTAGTTAATAATATTTTTAATCTCAAACAAAACTTTAATAAGTTGAAGAACAGACTTCGACATCAAATGACTATAACATCTGATCTGGGAGTCCATTTCTTCTATCCAACAAGTCAAATAAAACCTTTTCAAATGACATAAAACCATGTGAGATTTAAATCATATGATAATCAATGGAAAAAATATTCAATTTTCAAATGATGAAAATCAATCTCAAATTTTAAACTGCCATAACTTTTAATATGGGTGTATGTTTGGGCTCTACCATATATCAAATCGAAGCCTTTGAAGAGGTCTATGCCGCTTAGGTCTGGTACCAACTCTTTGAGTATTGTACCTCATTTTATTCGGAGAAAATGGCCATGAAGGACTTTGAAATGGAGGTTTTAGTTGCAGACCCTAATTTCTTAAAATTCAAATGGTTATAACATTCGATCATGGTGTATGTTCGGCATGTACCACGTATCCTACCAAATATAATTTCATGATCTTTGATTTGACAGGTTATGGAACTAAAAAAGGAATCTCGGATGAGATATTCTTAACATTTTATGATTTATTTAATTAATTACACTATTAATTAATATTTATTTGTTTATTTGTTTATTTGTTTATTTAATTATTTAATTCTTTAATTATATAATATTTAATATTTATTTATTGATTTATTTCTTATTTAGTTTTAATGTACACATTAATAATTAATTTAGTTTTCATTTATTAATTAATATTTATTTATTTATAATTGGTTTATTATTCATTATTTATTTATTTATTTATCATTTATTTAATTACTCTTTATTAAATATTTATTAATTAATTATTAATTTTTCATTTTTCATTTATGTATTATTTATTGATTATTTATTATATACTAAATATTGAATATCAAATATTAATTATTAATTATTAATTATTAACTATGAATTATTAATTATAACTCATAAATTATAAATTATTTTTTATTTTTAATTATTAATTATTAATTATTTATTAATTATTAATTATTATTTATTTATTTATTTGGACTTTATTTTATCTATTTATGTATTTCTGTATTTTTTATTTATTACTTATGATTTATTATTTATTACTTATGATTTATTAATTAATATTTATTATTTATTGATTTATTTTTATTTTACAAAATATTAATCTACTATTAGTTTTTTATTCATTTATTATTTATATATTTATTATTTATTTATTCAATATTCATTAATTAATAAATATATATTTTTTATTTTTTAATAATTTATTATTAATATTATAATTTATTAAAAATTTACTAATTTTTAAATATTAATTCTTATTTCTCAATGTTCAATTATAAATTGTTAGTCATTATTTTTTATTATTTTTTATTATTTTTATTTTTTATTTTTTATTTATTATTTTTTATTTTTTATTTATTAATTATTATTTTACTATTTACTATTTAGTATTAACTATTAACTATTTATTATTTATTATTTATTACTTATTATTTATTTATCTATTATCTATTAATTTATTATTAATCTATTATTTACTTATTATATGATAAATTATTTTTAAATTAATATATTATTTATACATTACTTATATATTATATTTTATATGTTATATATTATATATTATCTATTATCTATTATCTATTATCTATTATCTATTATATATTATATATTATATATTATCTATTATCTATTATCTATTATCTATTATATGTTATGTATTATATATTATGAATTATATATTATGTATTATATTTTTTATTTTTTATATTATATATATTGTATTATGTATTATATACTATATACTATATATTTTGTAATATATATTATCTATTATAAATTATCAATTATAAATTATATTTTATATGATATATGTTATATATTATATGTCACATACTATATATTATAGATTATATATAATATATAATTTATAATTTATTATATATTATGTATTGTTTATTAGGTATTATATATTATGTGTTATATATTATAAAATATATATTATATGTTATATATTATCTATTATATATTATTTGTTATCTATTATATATTATATATTATATATTATATATTATATATTATTTCGTATTTCGTATTTCGTATTCATTATATACAAGTTACTATTTTCTATTTACTATTTATTATTTACTATTTATTATTTACTATTTACTATTTAATATTTACTATTTTCTATTTGCTATTTTTTATTCACCATTTATTTCCATATTATATATTTCTATAATTATTATTCACTTTTATTATAATTATTGCTTATGAATTTGTAATTAGTAATTATTAAATATTAAAAATAAATTCTTAATTCTTAATTCTTAATTATTAATTCTTAATTATTAAATATTGATTAATCATTATTGATTAATAATAATTGATTAGTTATAATTTAAGGTGTATCTATTTGTAATTGAATTTTTTATAATATATATATAATATATATATATATTTAATTAGATTTATTGACCGCTTGAGGAGCCTGATGGAGTGGTAAAGTCTTTAGAAAATAAGCAAGAGGTGAGGGGTTTAAATCTTACCCAACATAGAATTTCTATATATGTCATGGGCATTTTCATGGACATGGACTTGTGCATAGATATGGGCATGAGAATGGTAATAATAAATAACAAATAAGAAATAATTATAAAATAAATAACAACCCAATAAATAATAAATAGACAAATAAATAAATATGAAACAGATAAATAATAAATAAATAAATAATAAATAAATAAATTAAAAACTATTAATAGAATAATAAAATTAACTAATTATTTATGAAAGTAATAAAAAAATAAATTTATTAATTAATAATTAATAAAATTACAGAAAAAAAATTCAGAAAATATAAAGAAAAAATAAGAAATATTAAATAAAATAAATAAAAAAAGATTTAGCGACTGTTTAAACTTCCAATAAATCGTTCAACGAAGGATTTCAAAAAATCTTCGCAATTTATTTCTTGACACATGATTGAGAGATGGTTTTCCAAAACCATCTTATAATGATTCAGCGGCGGTTTAAACCGCCGCTGAAAGACAAATTTTAGCCTAGTGATGGTTTTATTGTAAATAAAATTTTCTAATTTTGTTAATTGAATTTAGTAAACTATATTAAATATTTTTATTGGCCATAATTTATATTTTCCGATAAGTATATCTTAAATTTTAACAATAATGAATAGTTAAAATGGTATAAATTAATTTCCATTGTGAAAGTGAAAAAAATTTATCAAGCATTAACATAAAAATATAAATATTAAAATTTCACAAAAACTTATCAAAATTATATTTTATGGACATATATAGACCATATCATGTTTAAATATCGATAATTTTTATTTTTTGAGACTTTTTCATGTGAAAATTATGGGTAAAACTTTTTCTTTTCATTAATTACAAGTGTGTCTCTCTCCTCACATATAGAAGGACTCCATATACTCTCCACTTCAAAACTTCAAATAATTTTTTCTTGTCTATTCTAATATGAAATACCATTTTTACATCCCTCCCCGCCACTATGATCTATTATTTTGAAAGGAAATCCAACATATTATTTCTTTTGGTGCTTACATAAAAATGTTTTATAAAGAAGAAGAATAATATTTAGACACATATGAAATGTCAGAAAGAAGGTTAGGGACATCATCTCATTTTCCTTTAGTTTATCCATATTTTTATATAATGAAGCAATATTATTATATATAGTGTATATGAATCCCCTATGGCATTTTATGACATGAATTTCTCTATTATCATGATATTTAATGTTTTAATTAATATTATTCTTTCATGAGGATTATTATTTAAATGTTTCCAGATTATTTGTTTTAATAAAAAATAATATTTTAATGTTTTCAATTAAAATTCCATTTTTCATACACCTAAATTTTTTATAATGAATTTAAGAAATAAACTATCAAACATTGTAGTTTTATAAAAAAAATTGGTATTCATTTTAGTTTTTTTATTATGTAATCACTGTATGAAATGTTTCAAATTATTTGAAAAAGAAATTTTTATTTTGTGGTATATAGAGACAATAACATTTCTCACCTCTAAAACCATTATTTGATGTCTAGACACCATTACAGGATTTATAGTTTTATGTACTGAAAAATCCACTCTCCCTTTATCAAGTAATTTTGTTATTGATTTTTTTTAATTGAAAATGGTAGGTTTTTATTAAAATTGGTTTAAAAATTGTATTTTGATATCCAATGATGATTTTCATAAAATAATATACGATTTTTTATAATAATATATTTAAATAATGCATGAATGAAACTTATATATCAATGATATATCACTTGATCATTTTAAGAGAAATGTATTAGCCTAATACAATATATGTGATGGGTGTGCCTAGATAGATTGGTTTATCCACATATATTTGGGTGAGCCTGATATAACTGATATGTTGTGTGATCCTAGATAGTTATGGGTTATCGAGATATAACATATATGAAGGATGTTTAAATATAGTTCCCTAATACATTTTTTTTTCTTATCTAAATATCATGGGTGGTGGATGTTTCAAAATGGTTTCTCATACGAATTTAATTGGTCTATAGTTACATCTGACATGGGTTTAAAACTTGTTAAATATTTAATGATCTATTTTTCCAAAAATGTTTTTGATATGAATTTTATGGGTTTTATGGATATCATTGTCAACGAAGTGTGTGTCATTTCATATTAAAATGATATATTTATTGTCAATCATAGAAAATTGTAATAAAGGTATTCTTTTCATTTTTTTCTTGTTTTGACTATACTAACAAATATATTCTTTATATGTCACTTACTAAGAATTTTGTGAAGACCCAACACTTTAATAAAAATCACAATGATTAAGGATGGTAAAAGGAAGGGTAGGGGTCATGTTTAAGATCATGGAGATTTTTTAGGAAAATAAATTTGGATTTATTTTAAATATTTCAAATTATGGGGGAAATGGATGTTGATCAAAAGTGTACACATTGTATGTAAATGGGTTTGAAATGTAATAGTTATGATAACATTATTAGAAAATATAACCCTAAAAAATACTTAAAATATAATAGAATGAATTATTCACTTACAAATTTATATTATATAGTGTTTAAGAATATCTTATTCTAGTTTTTGTGAAATAAATTGCATGAAATATGATCCTTGAGATCTATCACTTTCGCGCATTGGAAAATGCATGGACCTCCACTCTTTTTGGCTTCACGAAGAATGGTATTCCACTTTGTATGGTGGTGTGTCCATCAATGAGAGGTACAATACCACGAAGTTCCCTTATAGGTGTTAATTGTTTTCCAATGAATGTAATTAATGGCCATTATAGGTTGTATTAGTGGTATATATTGATACCAATAGTGGTTAGGATAATGTTATGAACATTCCATAGAACAGTTCAACATTGTGGATACATAGAACTGAAATTAAATTTTATGATTAAAAATTTTCATATTCTAAACTATGTATGTTCAGATTGGTTTTTCAAAGATAAAATAATGAAACTATAGTGGGATGGTATTGAGGGGAAAATATTCATTGTATTAATCCTCTTCAGATGTTTAGATATGGAACATAATAGTTTGTTACAATGATGGATTTTTTGAAACACGAAATAAATAGTGATGGTATCCATTCCTCATATGAAGATAATATTTCATGAATGAACATGCCAATAGTGGTAATCTATTTAAGAAAACACCCCCATAATTTTATTGATCATCTTACCTAGTTGTATCTGAAGGATGGATTAAATCTATCAGGAATATATTTGACATAATGGGGTGTTCATAATTTCATAAGG
The DNA here is from genome assembly GCA_963277665.1 of Viscum album. Classification (NCBI taxonomy): domain Eukaryota; kingdom Viridiplantae; phylum Streptophyta; class Magnoliopsida; order Santalales; family Viscaceae; genus Viscum; species Viscum album. Next base: position 1,137,291,729 of record OY728159.1, on the reverse strand, counting down.
TAACCCTTTCCATTTATCATTTTTTAGTGAAACTAATCGATTGGGATCTTTGGTTATGAATACCAAATAGAGAGATGATAATTATTTAATGGAATGTAAACTATTGAAGGAAATTCTCATTGAGAAATATTTACCATAGGTTTTTCAACTCTATATTGAAAAATTTATTCTAAAAATTTATGCAAAAAATCATGATTATTTAGCATAATATAATGAATACATGAAAATATTTTCATGAATGTGTTAAAATTTTCCAAGATATTGATAGTAATATTTATCAATGTTACGTAATGTTTAATCCAGGAATATTAATAGATTATGATTTATGATAATTTATATATTATAAGATAGTGGTTTGTTGTTATGAGATGATTTAGAGAATCTTTTATGGCATGGATGTTTCTTGAGATGATGATGGTAATAAAGAGTCAATGAGGCAGGAATTAGAGAATCAATTATCTTAGAAGTCCACATGAACAGTCCAAAAATGTTCCATTTGTGGTAAATTCCATTTCAACTAATATTTTAATGGATCATGAATGTTTTTTATTGGAGTATATTTTTTATATGTCTCATTAATAAAATTAAAAGATTCCAAAACAATAAAATAATGAGATAAAAGATATCCTCTCAATGTTGAGTTGTTTTAGTTGCATTGTGTTGGGACATTATTCTAATAATTTCATTAATTTACATAATATTGGTGTAAATCATTATAAAGGGAAATATAATTGTGTGGTAAAGTAATTTTACACTACCACCATTGATCTTTACAAATATAGTGATATGATGACATGTATGTCACTTATTTATTAATATTTTTCGAAATCCATATTTTACGCTACATCACGAAATTCATTCATTTCTATGAATATGAAAATAATAATTGTAAAATCACTTAATCAATGCGAGATAGATATTTTTGTGAAAAATACAAGGGTAAATATTAAATTAACCAATATTTATAATAATCTTCAACTGTTTTTCAATGTAGTGTTATTTCTAATAACACTTGTTCAATTTTCAATTGTGATGTTTGGTGATATTATAAGTTTGGATTGTCTATCAATTTATAATGTTATGATATATTTTATATATATGACTATTTGGTACAATAATCTCATGAAATTAATAACATATTATGATTGAGAGGAATTTATTATAGATTGAAATGAAATTTTAGTATATCATATTTTCTAAATAACAAAACTATTCAAATTATTGGTGTACTAGTATTGAATGAATACATCGATTTATTTCCAAAAGTGTTTCCTAATTTTATTTGAAATTAGTAGTTTTAGTTTACTACTAAATTTGTTCTTGATTATAACACTATTTATTTACCACATTATTGAATATAACAATTACAACATTTTGATTTCAAAAAACTATTATATGAGTTTTCATATATATGATTTATTTGACCTATAAATTGAAATTGGCTTTCTCTTTTTTTTGTTAAAAAAATATTGTTCAATGATACATTACAATAACTATAGAGCATTGACTAACGTCACTACTATGATTATGTATCATTTTCCTTGTATTAATAACTCAATAGTTATCTACAATGAGTTCTGTAATTTTGAAGGCCAATCAATGGTCCTTGTACTATCAGATGAAGGTAAAATATGATTAAATCCCAAATATTACATTTTTTAATTTATATGGGAACTATGAGTTTTTAGTTATGTCGATTGGGTTATCTATTGAAATTGTTCTGTTTTTTGACATTAAGAATAGTAATTTCCCTGAGTTCATAGATATGTTTTTACTTATGTTTATTGATGTCATTTATGTATGTTCTAAAAGTGAAAGGAATCATGAATGAAAATAATGGAATATTTTACATACCTCAAAAAAGAATATTTATTGAAAATTATATAACTGTTAATTTTTGTTACAAGAAATTTCATTCCTGGTATATATTGTTTCTAAAGATGAAATAATTGTTTGACATGATAAATAAATATTTTTTTGAAAAATTTCTAAGACACGCAAAAATAATATAGATTCTTTTTTTTATTGTATTAGTGGATTTATACTATTAGTGGGTTGCATACGAGGCTCAATTAACTAGCCCCCTGACTATGTTAACACAAATAAGAGTTCAATTCATATAGAAAAATAATTTCAGGATTATTTTTCGAAATTCCAAATTAAGTAGTTGAATTCAGCTGTTTTATGTCATTCCTTCCATAAATTATGATTTTTTCATTTACAATGATGCTTCATTAAATGAATATTAATTTCACATGATGGAAAATGATTATGTTGTCATATATTTATATATATTTGAAAACCTAATGAGTTCAATTAAATTACAAATTATATTAAATTAGATATTTTTTTCAATTAAAATTTGAGTAAAATAATTTATATAGATTAATAAGTGAAATAATTTATATAGATTAAAGAGTGAAATATATTATAATCAAAAACGTTTTCAATATATATTCACTGTAACAAAATTAAACATAAAATTGGATAGAACTACTCAAGGTTTATTATTTCATGATTCAACACAATCATGGATAAGAAAAAAGTATAGTTGTTTATAATTATCATAAAATCAATGTTATATTAATCATTTTACATTTTTAAAATTACCACTGAGTTGGTTATTTGTTTTATTTTTTACTATAATTTATGGATAATTAGAAATTTACTTTTTTATGGACATTTCATATCAATTAATTTTTTCAGATATTATTAATTATTATCAAAATAAGGTTCATGATTTTCCTAAAAGAAGTGAATCTTTATGACGGTAAAAGTTCAGAATTTTGAACAGTCAAAGAGAGATCTATTGGATGAATTTAAAAGTTCAACATTCACTATTCATGTGTATAGCACTATGATGTTCTGAGATGGTAAATGGAATTATTAGGGGGATGGTATGAAAATTTATCACTAAATTAACTATGAGATGTTTTAATAATCATTAGTTTAATGAATAACTGTCATTACTGAAGGGAATGCAACAATATTTTCAAGTACTTGAGTTGAAATGGAAGAATATATTAATAGATTACATGGTGGTATTACTAGTGACCATTTATGTAAACAATCATATATCATTTATTGACAATAAATTCCCTAAATAAACACATTTTATTCCAATTTGATATATAGTTTATTTATATAATTTTTCATTAAAATTTCTAAAAGAGAGATTCAATGTTACCTAGATGTCTATTTTCCACTTTATTTAACCATTATCCCAAGTTCACATCTAATATTTTTAATAGCCCAATAAAGACATTAGCTGATAAATTAAATTTTAGTATGTCTTTTCATCTTCATAATATTAGTCATTCTATGAAAAAGACTAAAATCATGGAAGATACTCATCATTATTTTTCAATTCTATACAAGCGACGTTGTGATCATCCTTTTTCTTCGGTTCAGTTTTCTTTTAAAAAAATTATTTCCATTATATAAATAGAACTATATGATCCATTATACGTACATTTGTGTTGAAGGCTTAATTTTCCTTATTATGAAAGAGAAAGGAAGTTGATGGTAATGGAGTTTGTATAGGAAATTATAGAGAAGGTGTAGATTATTTAGAAAAGTATGAGGAAGACTTATAGCAGTTAGGAATGTTATGTTTGAAATTAGATGAAAGATCATTACTTTGAAAATGGGGGACATGTTTGTATTAAAATATCTCAATGATATTGTTTTTTCGGTTTTTAAAAAAAATGATATTTATTTCTGTTATTAATTTTACATTATTAAATCTATTATAACATTTTATATGTTTCCTATCGAGATGGTTTAGCCTATGACATTATCCTAGGAATAGAAAAATATTTATGTAATGATGTTAAGAAAATGTGTGCAAGATTCATATCATGTATTGATCCCTAATGTAGTTTAGTTACAAGAGATCCTACCTTATGAGGAACATCATATTCATATTCCTAACGATAAATAGAAACATTTACTAAATATGGTGATTAAAGTGGTAATTATTTTAAGGAAAACCCCTATGGTTGAAGTTGAAACTTGGAAAACTAAAAAGGCTTGGAAGGAAATATATCTCCAAATGTGTTTTTAAGTGAATACAATTGAGAGTAATAAATTTTGCAAAGTGGTTACGAATTTGAAAAGAAATTTATGAATATACTAAATTATTTTCATGTTTATTAATTAAATATTGATATTCATTAAGTAAATAATAATTAAATTTTATATTAAAAATTTCATAGTTTTAACTATAATATTTTCATATAAGGATTTTATTTAAAATAATAAATTTTAAAATTTAAAATTTTAATTAGAAAAAAATAATCCCTTTTTTGAAATAGTAAATTTATAAATAACTTAGGGGAAGACTTTGGTATTTTTCAGAAAATTTTGATTTTTTATTGAATCCTAAAATATAATGATTTTTGTAATTTTCTAATTTATTTATTTAATTCATGTAGTATAAATTTCCTAAAATTTTATTAATATTATTTTATTAAAAAAAATTAATGTAGTTATATTTAATCAACATAAGTACTTTTGAGTAGAATTTGTATTGGATTTCTGTAAAAGTAAATTTTTTTGTTTACAATGGGATTTTCCCTAAAAATTAATTATTTATACTGTTTCTCTATTGGAATTAATTTTTTAAAAAAATATGAGGGAATTATTAAAATTAAATAAATATGTTATATATCAATATATATTAATTTATATTAATAAAATGATCATTATAAATGTTTTATTTTATATAAAATCATTTTTTCTTGAAAATAACACCTATTGAAAACCAACTCTTTCATTGTTAATTCATGCCTTCTTAAATTAATATTTCCTATTTCGATAAACTAAACTTGAAAAATAGATTTTATATTTTGAATAATAAAAATTTTTATTTTCAAAAAGGTCTGTATAATTTTTTACTAGAATGAATAGTGAAATTGTAAGAATTAACCACCGCAGTTATGGTGAAAACCACTTTACAAGGGTTTAACATAAAAGTTAATGGTTATAATTACCTAAACACTATTAAAGAACATATTTAATGGACCTACATGTAAATTATCATTAAGAAATATAAAAAATGGTCCATTTGGATGGAATTTTCATGTTAAAATAGGGGTATACCATTTTAGATTAAAAAATTAGATTTTTTTCACTCACATAACATATAAAAGTCCTCCCCTTTTTCTGTTCAATTCACACAATAAAATCCCATTGTATCCACAAATAATATCCAAAATACCTTCTTTACATCCCTCCTTATAAACAATATCCATTATATTGGTCATAAATCCATCTTATAAGGGTTTTTTGTGCATACATAGATAGTTTTCCGATGAAGATGAAGATAAAGACACATGTGACAAGTTAGACTCATTGTAAGGGACTTCACCTCAATTTATTTTTATTGAGGAATATTTTATTTTATATTCATATATTTATTTTTAGGGATTATCCCCATCCCATTTGACATTTTATATCATGAATTTATATACTACATTGAAAATAATTCTTTTTTCATGTTACTCTTTCACAGGACATACGATTCATATGTTTCCAAAGTTATCATTTAAGAAATAATATTTTAATAATTTTATTCAAAATAATTTTTTTTACATGTCTATTTATTATATAATTATCTAGTGAATAATATTATGTCGGCAAAAAAGTTTAATAAAAGTAAATGTGGGGTTTTTTTCATTTTTTTAAATAGAATCATTGTTAGATATTCTTGAATAACATTACAAAAAAATGGGATGTTCTACTTCAAAATATAAAATGATAATTAATTTTCCAACCACCGTAACCATTATTTGAAATTTAAATTCCCTTAAAATCGTTTATAGTTTATTATAAATACACTTATTTTTCTTTTTTGGTGTTTTAGTTATTAAAATTTAGTTTCTAAATAAAAGTGTATTTTTTGTTTTTAAAAATGGTAATTTAAACGAAGGGAATTTGAATATCAGATGATTTTTTTCATAAGAGTTTAAATTATTATTTCATGTTTTCTTTTGAAGAAAAATTGTAGGAATTAGTTTATTCATGATAATGACCTTCAGCATTATAAGATATATGTGTGACCTCAATGCAACATGTATTATGGGTGCCCTGTGGTAGAATCTGGTCAGTATGATATATATTATAAGATCGGTTCTCCAAGATTTATCTCGGTGATCCTAAAATACTATATATGATTATAACTCACATATAGTTCTCTAATTAATTAGGTAATTTACCTTATTGAAATAGGCAATATATTGGTAGATACCAAAGGCTTTCTCTAAGTACTATTATCTATGTAAACATTGTGAATTCTATTATGTATGTACCCCATTAAGGGGGTTTATTCTCATTCTGTGGGTATGAATGATTTATTTGAGTATATATGGTGTTATTTTAGGATAAAATGATTTATTTAACATCACTCGTGGAACATGTTAATTAAGGTAATGATTTCTTCGGTTTTAATATTTCTCAACGATCTTAAAAAATCAAAAATTTCTGTCACATAATAAAATTCCTTTCCTCGTCCTATGTTTTAAAATATTTTTCAACTCGTTTAATGATTTGTAAGAGAATGGATTAGTTTGTGTTGAATTTGTTTATGGTTTTTCATGAAAATAAATCATTTTTTATTTTAAAAGTTTTATATTATGGGAAAAATTGATACTGATAAGAAGTGTACATATTATATATATATATATATATGATTATGAAATGTAATATTTATTTCCTAATTATCTATATATATAACACAAAAAATATCCACAAGTTTAAGAGAATAACTTTTTATAATAGATCAATAAATTAGTTACATTTTAATGTTGGGTCCTTATACATTACACACAAATGAATATGGCATCCATTTTATTGACTAATTTAATAAAATAATGGAAAATATTATTTCACCATTAAATAATTACTTTTATTTCTTATATATTATATATATTTTTAAAATATTTCAATATTACCCTCTATTTCAAAATAAATTGATAAATTTATTACGTAACTTCGAGGAGCTGGTATTCAACAAGTACACACAAGAGACGTTATCACTTTTTATTGGATTGGAAGGTAACAATATAGATGTTATATAATAATTTCATGATTATATATATTTCAAAAATATTATAAATAAAAAATAATCCAATCATTATATCCATATATAAGAGGTGGTGATGGAAAATGAATTGCATCGGTTCATGACACGGTTGTATTCTAAACACACGGCCACCGATTTCATTCCCAATTTGATGGACATAGATATTGATATAGGTTATTCCAAAAACATAGAAACATATAAGTATATGTAAGATACTAATGTAATTATTTTATCATATTTGATTATTATTTTTAGGAGTATGATGAAGAAATAAAACAAACATTCCCAGTTATGTACGATACCTCTTATTCAAACTACCTCGTCTTCTTTTCACCAAAATCCATCATAGGGGGGTTTCTAATAAAAAATAATGCCTCTATTATTTTTTTATAGATGGAACTATGGGATTTGGGTATGTCTATGATTATATAAATATATTTTAAGTGTGAATATGATAAGAGAGTAGATTACATTTTATTAGGGGATGAGGACACACATGGAATTTATGAAAATAAAATGTCATGACCATATTTTTCAAAGGTTATAAGGCTCCAAAAATATATCATAATCAAACCTTATAAGGGATAAGGTGGAAATATGGAAAAAAATATATGTTTTTGAGTGGTTTTTATGACATTTCAACCCTTATTATTTTAACACCAGATACATTTGTTACAACCATTTGAGTGGTAATTCATGTATACTGTTTTTACTATTAATTATGGAGCGGCGTAGGTTTCGGAACCCTCCAAGAAGGCCTTATGCATTATTCTAGAATACTGAGTCGACATCATTCGGGTGTGGTCGCAGAGGGTCTGGTCTGTGGGCCGGTGGAGGTTCCACTTGTTCTGGTAGACCTTGGATGTCCATCTAGGTTTAGATGCTCCTCAAGCGGCTACATCGATTTCTCTATCAAGGCTACCTCTTTCGTTCTTCAACTTGGGTTTCTTGTGTGGCATTAGAGACTCTATTGGTTCCATTCTATGCACGTATGACAACTCCTCTCTTCTATAAGACTCTTCCATGAAAAATATTTTTGTTGAATTGGACCTTTCACAGCCCCAATTGGACCGGATCCTTCATTAGGTTGGGAGATCCTTCTCTTGGTGGAAGAAGATTGTTTATTCAGGGCTTGGAAACTTTTTTTCAGCATTTCGGCTACACGGGAACTCCCCATCAGTATGAAAGAAGCTTCATCCCTCTCTAGTTTCCAAATGTCTGGTACCTTTCCAAGATCATGGCCCCTCTTCTAACTCTGAAGGCGCCACTTCTGTTCATATTCCATAGAAATAGTTGTAGGAGGTTGTAGGTGCTTTTCTCTTTCTGATGCGCCTATCCATTGACCCACTCCTCCTCCTTGTAATACATGCATGGCGACTAATTCCTTAGTCCAAGGGCCCGCAGCTCTAGGCACGGATCTGGTCCATTATGTTTCCCCAATAGTTTATGGGTCTGTGGATGAATATCCCCCTTTTTTGGATCTTACCCATCTCCTTGCCTTATGAATCTTGTGGGCCTTCTGAAAACTATTGTGTCTTTGGCCAAAACGCCTCTTCGGCTATCAAATTTCTTTAGCTTGTTATCTCAAGAGAAGGATGATCTGATTCTCAGTGCTTTTGTAGGCTCTCCTGCTTCCAATGGTGTGACTACCAGATAAAATTCCAGGGTGCTTTCACCTTCCTTCTCTTCAAGTACACTTGGCTCAAATAATCATGGGGCCAAAACTAGGCACTCCAATGCCCCCATGATCTCTTTCATAATATGGAATGCACTTGGTCTGGGAACCCATGAAAAAACTGACTTCCTTTCTCATGCATTCCGTAAATCTCATGCCTCTATTTTCTCCATACTTGAACCAAAGCTGCCTTCATCTAAGTTAAAGGATTGCTCTAGAAGAATTAAAATCATCAATTTCCAGCATGCAGAACGATTCAATCAACATATCTAGATCTTTAGGCTGCTAGGCATATGCATAGATCTGATTCTGGCTTCAAACCAACACGTCAATACAAAGGTGAATTCTCGCTAGTTTTCTTGTTTTATCTCCTTCATTTATGCAAAATTTGAAGCTCAAGAAAGAATAATCTTATGGGATGATAACATCTCCTTCGACCCAGGCGACAAACCATGGATTGTTGGTGGTAACATCATCACCATTTTGGACCCGTCAGAATAAAAAGGTAAAGGTTCCTATCCTTGGAAATCCAGTATGGAGTTAGCTTCATTTTTGGTGAGTGCGGGTCTCTTAGACATGGGATTATCAAGGGATCACTTCACCAGGTGAAACAACTAGAAGGGGAGCATACAGACATGGTGTCTTCTTGACCGTTGTCTGGATAACTTCAGTGTGATCACAACATTTCATAATACAAAGGTTTCCAATATGGTCTGAGCCCTATCAGACCACTCTCCCATACTTGATTCACTATCCCCTAGTATACAATGTGGTGAATGTTTCTTCTATACTTCTTTGTGTTCGGGTTGCAATGGCTTTCATCAGGTAGTTAAAGCATCATGGTTGAAGCCTTCAAGTGGAAAACACTGGTCCATGTTCCTTAAAAAGCTCTGATGGTTTAGAGATAATCTCCATAAGTGAAGAAAAAACTACCTCTTGTTCCTATAGAAGACGGATAAAATCAAGGAAGAGATTGAAAAACTTAAAATTTCCATAGTGAATGGGTGGGATGAGATTATGTTTGGGGATCTCATTCATAAGATGTAAATTCTGGAAGAATATCTTCTTACGCAGGAGCAACTCTCTAGAGATAAGGCTAGAGTCATGTGGTTGAATGAGGGAGACCGTAATTTTTTGTATTTTTATGTTTGTATCAAAGACAAAAGATTACATTTTCACCCAAATATTCTATTTCAGGATGGAACATACACTGATGAACCAATCGTGATTAGAGGTGTGGTCTCATCACACTTCTCATCACTTCTCGCTGGTCCCAATCTGAGCATGCAAGACAGCTATCCGTCAGGACAAGAAGATCTGTTTGGTGCCATCCCATGCTAGGATTCTAACGATGACAACTACATACCTTCCAATACTCCGAAAGAGGAGGAGATATTTGAGGCTATCAAATCCCTTTATCCGGAGAGTGCCCTAGCATAGATGGGATCCCGGGGTCTTTTTACATCCCCATTTGGGATTTGGTTAAGGAGGACCCGTTTTTTGCTGTGAAGGACTTCTTTCAAGGCGGCCATCTTCCCTATGTGGTGACTTCCACCATGCTGGTTCTGATTCCTAATATTAAGAGCCCTTCCTCTTTCAATCATTTCCAACCTATTATCATTTGTAACATTCCATTTAAGGTGCTGGACACGGTGATCAACATACATCTTGCATGGCATCTCCCACACTAGATATCCATGGAACAACATGGCTTTGTTAAAGGAAGATTTATTCAAGGTGAAATTGACTTGTCCCAAGAGATGGTTCATGACATCAACGTCAATATGGACCTCAAAATTGATATGGAAAATGTTTATGATACCCTTGAGTTGAAATTCATCATCAAAGTGATTTGGTGAATGGGTTTTTCCCATGGTCCATCGATTTAATGTTTAGATGTGTCATCTCTCCATGGTTCTCTATCTCCATTATGTGGATCAAGTGTGGGGTTTTCAGATCCATGTGAGGTTTTCAACAAGGCAATCCCTAATCCCCATGTCTCTTTATCAACTCCCAAGACTCCATGTTAAACTGTGTCAAAGAGAGTATTAACTCTGGTAATATTCTTCTATATCACTTTCAGCCAAACTCGAATGTTATATCACATTTAATTTTCACCAATGACATTATTTTGGTTCTCAATGCAAGCAAAATATCCTTTCAGAGCATCAACATGGCCTTGGATACATTTGGGAAAAGGAGTGGTAAGCTTGTTATCATGGAGAAGAGTGGCCTATTTATTTCGAAAAACTAGCCAGCTAGATGCATGGAGAGAGTGGAACAATGGATGGGAATTCTCAGAAGATCATTCTTGTTCGATTACCTTGGCTCTCCGATCTCATATCGCCGCCTAAGTATCCATCACTTTGACAAAATAGTCTCCAAAATCACTGATCGGATCACTAATTGGAAAAAAAATCTCTCTTTTGGCGTTTGGATCACCCTAGTGAATCATGTCTTAGCATCAGTTCCCATGCATGTTCTCTCGACACTCATGGTTCCTATGAATGTTCTGCATAGAATTTAAAATATTCTTAAATTCTTTATTTGGGACGCACAATCGGACGGTAGATATCATTGGGCGTCTTGGAGGATATTGATAAAACCACTTAAGGAGGGCAGGATCAACATGCAAGACCTCCACAAAACCCTGAAATGCATGCATGGGAAGCTTGTTTAGGAAGATATTGTGGTAGATACTCTTTATGGTCATTTCACTCAACTAAAATATGGTATAAATCTGGACAGTGCATAGGGATCTCCCTCTTATCTTTGGTTTGATGTCCAGCCGCATGTTTCAACCCTTCAAAATCTAGGTAGATGGATCATATGGAGATGCGACATCACTTTATGGCATCAAAACTGGGCCAGTTCCCAGCTTGGCTTCTATGGACGTACGGACCCCGATATCACTTTCAGGAAAGACTTCGCTTATCCTCGGTTTATTAACACTATTCTGGATGATATGCAATAGGAACTCTTTCAAACCATTAATTTTAATAGTGACCCAGACTACTATGCTTTTAATGCTTCCTCAGTGGGTGACTTCTCTACTAAAGGGTATCTCCAACACTTGGCAACTAATTCAGGATCAGGCGATTGGGGTGAACTATTATGGTGCAAGGAAGCTCCTGCAAAGCTTAATTTTCTATTTTGGAACATAAGGAATAAATCCATCTCCATAGATGATTATGTGAAACATAAAGGCATCACCTTGGTGTCAAGGTACACGTGTTTCTCTGAACCCCAGGAGGAATCTGTGGAACATATCTTTTTTGAGGGTGCTTGGGCCCAGTCAGTTTGGGAGTTCTTCGGGGCTACGTCTGGTTTTTCTCTACAGGTGCATAATAGTGAAAGTTTTCTCAACTCATGGATCCCGGGAGTAGATAATGCCACTGAATCAAAGGCATGGGCTCTTATTATCCTGTTCGGGTACAGGTGCATCTCGCAAGCCTAGGACCGCATACTCCCCGAGGGTATCTCCAGCTCGCCGATTGTGATTATATTTAGGTCCTGATCCATGCTTATCGTCCTCGCCCATTCCATGAAAAATGGTGTCGACGCCCCTTCCTTCTTAGGCCTTTTGGTTTGCAGGTCTTACCCATCTAGATCCTTGGTGGGATAGTGGGTATGGTGGATCCCGCCTCAAACTGGGCTCACACTAAATAGGGACGACACCTACAGGATAAGCATCATGCTCGGCGGTGGTATTATCCGGGACCCATCTGGTTCTACGATCTTGGACTTTATAGAAGCCTTCTTTGGTATCATCAACTCTCTTCAGGAAGAAGGAAATGATATGCTTATATGTCTGCTGCTCTACTAAGAGACGAACATTATACTCTCAACCATTGAAACTAACTCCACTACAATCCACCAGGCGTTACAAGTGTATGATAGAACTACCTAGTTCATTTCATACATCATCTGTAAAGTATGAAATCTAATTTCCACTCATACGGAAGTGCTTCACACTTTGTGGGAGGGAAATAGGGTGGCTAATTATCTTGCCTTCATGTCTGGTCACTTAGAAAGGCTCACTTGTTACTCCAGCTTAGGTTCCCTCCCATCTGAAAGCATGGATTTGTCCACTGGGGATGCCCTTGGACTCTACTATTTCAGACCCCTGTGACCTATCTTTTTCGGTCCAGTTCTCTTGTTGTTCTGATCTATTATTGGAATAAAATAAAATATTTTTGGTATTTATATAATATAGAAACTACAGTGGGTGTCCATCATTAGAATGATAATGATTGTGTCATACGACCTCTAGGTTCATTAAACCTATTTATTTGGTATGTTTTATCTCATGAAAGATACATATAACTTATCATAGACACGAGACATGTTATGTGGAATCATTGATAGATAAGAAACGATCAAAAAATTGTCAGGAATCATGAAAAGAAAAAATTATATAGGGACCGTATTCACATTCTTCCAGTATCTCAAAACAATATTATGTGTATAAACTTGATATAAAACCCTCTATCTAACTTCAATGTCGAAATATGGCTGATGACTATTAGTTTAATTTTTTGTCACATATCAGTTATCATGATGAATCATTGAATCTATATGACTCTATAATGTTTTATAAGATATATTAGATGAATGCAATATTACTTCTATATATGTTTCCTAGAATGTTTGAATTTTATAGTTACTTCTTTAGAGTGATTCCTATGAATCCTTATGAGTTCTCAAATGACATTATTTTTTTTAAAAAACTTGACTAGTGGATGGTTCTGATTCATAACAACTTTCCAATGAATAGAACACTTTATTAACCTATCTTGTAGGATTTTAATGGTTCTATCGGATTGACTATCAAATTATGGATGAAATGTAGTGCTGAATATAAACTCCATATTAATGTATTGATAAATACATCACTATAACATTAAAGTAAAATAAAAATCCTAGTCTAAAATAATAAAATATGGATCTTCATGAAAACTTACATCTTTATTAATAAATATCTTGTAAATATGATCCATAGTTGAATATTTTTTAATAGTGATGATATTTTCTGACTTTTAATAGAGATTGACTAAAACCCATATAGTTTTATTCCATTTATATATTTTTAGGTGTCTATTGACAAAATCTATGTTGATGTTTTCCAATTTCTATTCTAGTATGGGTAATGTTTATAAAATTACCATATAATTTTTTATCTCATCCTACCAAGCATTGAGCTACTAATTTTCCAATATTTCGCTACACTAAATCCCACCAAAAACACTCTATGATAACTCTATTTATTTTCATACTTCTTAAATGAATAGAGAATATAGGACTATGAGCCTCTGATAATGAATACTTTTTAAAATCATATATTAATTCTCTACATTTTCAACCATTAAATGTTATCATTCAATCATAATCGTGGATAAACTCTGGAAAATTTCTAATATTCATCAATATCTTTATAACTTCCATCATCACCTATTTTATCATCAGATGGAATGTTTGTTGAACACTAATTTTATAATGACATAACTCCTATCATAAATAAATATTTTAATATAATACCATAAAAATCTAAAAATGGTTGAAATTTTTTTATCCCCATCATATATAAACTTTCATAATCCTTTTGAATCAATTCATTGGATGTTTTATTCACCTTTACTGAGTTGTAATGTATTGAGCAGTAATGATCATTATTTATCTCCAACCATTTTCATTGGTGAATATTAAAATGTTTATTTGTGAAAATAGAATTTAAAAGTTTATGTTTAGTATATATATATATATATATGTATCACCATTATCCATAAATATTAAATTTATATATATTTAATGATTAAAATATTACACCTTTCTCCAAATCATTAGTTGAGTTATTTATATCATTAAGCATCAATTTTCATGAGTCATAATATATATCTATATAAATTATCTTGGAAAACATCTGAATAAATTCCCTAGGGAATAATAATAGATTACAAACCCTTCTCCATCATAGGGAAATTCATGGAAATGTTCATTGAAAAACAATATATTCATATCCTTGAATTTCATTTCACATTCCTCAGTCCAAAATATATTTTTTTCTTTACGACTTAACTTTGTGAGTGGATTATAAAATCATGATATATTTTTAATTGATCACTTAATATACCTATTAAAACTAATAATGTTACATTTTATAAAAAAAGTCACACTTTTTAAATTTATCATATATTCTTTCTATCCATAGAGACTTCAGTAAAGTTATCATTTGATATTTATGATCTTCCTTTCCCTTTCAATATATAATAATATAATGTATTGAAACAACCAAAATCTAACAATGATAATATCTAAAGATGCTTTTAAAAAAAGAGATAAATATAGTGGGGAATTAGTATTAATAAATGAAATAACTATAAATTTATATTGAACAAACCATATACATGATGTTTTATTTTTTATATCATATTTCTTAAATGATAAATAATAATATTCAAAATAATGGTCAATCATTTTTAATTATGAGCTCTAAACTGTTGATCAAACAAGTCATTAATACTAGGTTATGTATAGATGTTATAAATTGTGTTCTTATTGAGATCATTATAATTAATATAGAGTCCTAAAATTTGATAATTATTCTATAAAAAATTAAATACTTCCACCCATAGTGACACACTTTAAAAAATGAATCCCTTTTTATGATTCTCTTATACATTCTTCATTATTTCTTACAACACAATCTGGTCTATACCATATGGTGTCATTGTTTCTGGTGCAGCACCATGTATGAGTTTTATTGATAACTTAGACTCTTAATTTGGGGTGACTAATGTTATTAATATTTTTAGGACTTATTATATACTCCCTTTACTTATTTTATATTAAATGTTCATAATTTGTGTGAAATATTAATGCTTTAATATTAAGAAAAATATTTGAGCATTTTTAGAAGTAGTCCAATTAAGGCAGTTTAAATTTTTTTTATTATCCTCACCCTACTGATCCAAATTGTGTGGTTCTTGTTTTTTAGGATTCCTAATTCAATTTAAAATTGCTCATTAAAAGGGATGATGAGCTAATTCTTCCATTTTAAGTCCCATATAGACCAAACAAGGAGGCCTACAGAATCTGTGATGAAACTGGACCAGCCATGAAGATTTAATTTCTGGGCTCAATTAGAAAGTAAAAATTCTTTTATTCTCCTAAAATTTTCTGGGTATAATTAGAGGAGTGTTGGATAGAAATTTCAAGTCCCAAATCCAGGAACAAGGGTCCCAAATAAAGCTTTTAAGTCCATCCCACCATTCTGGCCGAGAATTAAAATCAGTATAGTATTCATGACATATCTTATGATGTAACCATTAAATAGAGCTGAGATCTTTCAGTATGAAAGAGTAGATATATTCGGAAGACTTTTTGAATGGAATAATTCAACTTTGAAGGCATATTAATATTCAAAATCCTTTTCACATTTTGGACTTCAAAAAGACTGGATTGAAATGGGAAGATTAAAATTGTTTAATAATACGTCCATAACATTGGATACATAATTCCAAATTCCTCAAAAGTTTGAGATTAGTAAGACACCTTTATGATCTACAACTTTGAAGAACGATATTTCTCGAGATTCGGCTTTCAGAATAGCCAAATGGGTGATGCAAGTGGAGGGACTGATTGCGAATGCAAACAGTCCACTCCTTGGGCTATAAATACTCTCTCATTCTCTTCTTGAGAGGGGGTGGAATTTCAAAAGAGATGAGATCATATTTTAATGAAAAAATCCTTTACAAAGGCTTTATAGGATCTTACATACTTATTTTTTCACTTGAGAGACCTTTCCTCCTCTCTTTGTTTTCATTTACTTTTATGTTCTTCATTGTTGTAATTTTGTAAGTCTTTTCTTTTGTAATTCCATTTTAATGCAAGTTTCTTCTTCAATATATCATATTCTCATTCACCGTCTGTATTTTAATATTAATGTTCTTAAAATAGTTTATATTCATTTTAATCCACTTCCCTTCTTTTGCATCCTCATTCAATCAAAAATCCGTTTTTAATTGTCTTCATTGTTCGTGTGTGTGTGTTCGACGTACCACTCTTTTCTAATCCCTTTATTTTTCTTCTATTCTTAATTTATCATCATAATCATCATAAAAAGACTATTAAACACTAAAATGGATTAGTAAATATATCATTGGGTTGAGTCAAAATTTATGGATGTTAAGTGACTGAGAGTATTTTCTCCATGAGTATTCGTTAATTTATCATTGTGTATGTTGGACTTAATATGTCATGGATTAATGACGTATTTTCTTTAACATGTGGTTTCCATGGATTATTGGAACCATAAACACATTACCATAAACAAGTATTGATTGAGATTAGAATCCTAGTTAAGTTAAGACTTGGATTAAAGCATTAACACTTAGGAATTCTAATCGACGTCAACTTGTGAAGTGGGTGTTAAATTAAATGGAATAAAAGAAAAGCTCAAGGATATCACAAGCTTAACTCCCTAATAATGAACTCAACCCAATCCTTATCAATTTGTTAAATCAATTATATTCAATCATTCATTTCAATTACGCTCTTCAAACAAACCCCCCTAATCAAAATAAAATCAACTAAAAACAAACGACTATTACAAAGTATCGTCGTCGAGGATTCGACCTGAGCTCTATTATAGACATTAGCAAAGCACCGAAACATTGACCGGTCGATATGCGACAATCAGTCGTGCATTTCAAATGGTGTCGTTGCTGGGGATAGTTCTTTAAGTAGTCATTAGTTTCTAGTTATTGTAATAAAAAAAAATTAAATAAATGAAAAAAAACACAAAGAAAACCCCATATTCTCATAAAAATCATAAACAGAAAAAATACAAAGAAAAACTCACCTTCCTATTTATTCCAAAATCTCTCAAAATTCCCCATAGCCTTCCAATCAATCCCTCATATTTGTTTTACCCTAAAATTGAGTGAACACTTCGTTAACTTAGGAGGAACATAAGAGATAATGAAATAATTCGAGAACCAGTCTTTGTTCAACCAGTTGAATTAGATATGGCTAATCATAGGGAACAAACACTTAATGAACTCTCTACCCCTGATATGAATTACCAACCCCTTGGTATTCAATATCCAAACATAGAGGCTGACTTTGAACTCAAATCGGGTTTGATTCATCTTCTCCATCACTTCTACAGGCTAGCCGGTGAGGATCCACATCTCCACCTTAAAGTGTTCCAAGTAGTGTGCTCTACCATGAAGCCTCAATGGGGTTTCTGAGGAACAAATAAAACTCAGAGCATTCCCTTTCTCCCTAGCTGACTCTGCTAATTCATGGCATTACTACCTACCTCTTGGTTTCATAACCACATGGAATGACATGAAGCGACTCTTCTTAGAGAAATCCTTTTATGCTTCTCGTACTTATTCTATCTGAAAGGAAATAAGTGGTATATGTCAATTCCCAAGTGAATGACTCTGTGAGTACTGGGAGAGGTTCAAAAAGCTTGTGGAAACCTGTCCAAACCATCAAATCCCTCACCAACTCCTGATCCAATAATTCTATGAGGGGTTATTGGCTATGGGGTGAACTATCAAAGATGCCGCAAGTGGTGGTGCTCTTGTTGATAAAACTCATGCACCTGCAAGAGATATCATAAGTAACGTGGCTGAAAAAACACAAAAATTCCATACTCGAACACATTCTCAAGTAAAACAAGCCCAAGATAATCAATCCATAGAGCCGAAAAAGATGACTGATTGGATGAGTGAACCTACAGGTCTTGTGCGACAAGTAGATGTGCCTACCAAATCCCCAACCTCATCTTCTCCACAATCAATGTTTCCTAGACCAGTCAAAAACAGTGGAATATACAAATCTCAATCTCAACCGACTAACACATGTCCACAACTTCAAGAGGATCAATCTGATTCATCTAGAACAATGGATCTCAATGCAGCATATGCTCAGCGGAACACCAATCCTCAACTATCAGGTCAGTTTGTTAGAAACATCAACCAACCTCACTCTGAGCCCTTCTCTTCTTCCTATAACCATGGCCTTAGGTACGGTAATCCCATATCTCATCCCCCTAAATTCCCTCCTCAAAACCCAAACCAGTTCCAATATGGTCAAGGTGTTGGTAACTTCCAACAACCTTATCATTTTATTCCTCAACCTCAAAGGAACAATCCTCCTCCTATATTCCATTATCCTAGTGATCCTTCCCAATTCCAAAACCAATAAAATCTCTTTCCCAAGAACCAAAATCATGGTAATCCCAATTTGGGATAGGCCTCTTCTTCTAAGCAACCATGGGAAAGTGCAGTGGATGATCTTGCCTCTTTCACCTGTTCTAGCCTCAAGAACATTGAAACCCAAATTGGTCAACTTGCATCCCACCTTTGTAAGAAGAAACCATCTAATTATTCCCATATTCTAGCTCAACCATTACCCAACCCCAATGGTAATGTAAGTGAAATTACACTTAGATTGGGAAAGTAAATTTCTATGCATCAAGATAAGTCATCCAACCCTCCTTTGAATGTTGACCTAGAAAATGAAAATGAAAAGAAACTTGAAAAGGAATCTAAATCCCTTCCCTCAACTCCTTCTATTCCACTTAGGAATCCAATTCCTTTTCCTCAAGATGTTTCTAATCAAATGAAGTCATTTGAAACCGATTCTAAAATGTCCGGCATGTTTAGACATTTTGAAGTCAACATTCCCCTCTTAGATGCCATCAAACAAATTCCTATATATGCCAAATTTTTTAAGGAATTGTGCACCCACAAAAGGCAACATGGGACCATTGAAAATGTTTCAACCCAGCAGTCTATTCCCATAAAGTGCAAAGATCCAGGGACCTTTACGGTTCCATGCCAAATTGGAAGTTCCAACTTTGATGATGCACCCATAGACCAAGGAGCCTCAATTAATGTCATGGCAAAATCCATATTCTCCAACCTTGGTCTGGGTCCCTTATATCCAACGGGTGTTTTTATTCAATTAGAAAATCAAAGCACAGCGAGTCCTGAGGGAATAATTGAGGATGTCCTTGTCCGTGTGAAAGATCTTATCTTCCCTGCTTATTTCTATGTCCTTGACATGGAAGGTGAGATGAACTCTTCTCGATCTCCCCGAATTCTAGGAAGCCATTCCTCATGACTGTGAGAACCAAGATTGATATCCATTCAGTCATATTATCCATGGAATTTGGTGACCAAGTGGTCAGGTTCAACAATTTCCAAGCCACGCGATACCCATCTGAGGATCACTCTGCATTCTTAATCCATGATTCTAAGGAAACATCGAAGAGTCAATAGAACCCTAATCCACCATGTTCTTCATGTTCTAATGAAAAATGATCTTGTGAAATATGCACTATGATTAACCAAGTCATAAATGGTGAAGTTTATGTGGACCTTTCATTCATAGACTCTATCAATCTAGAGGATCATGAAAAAACCCTTGAATACCACATCAACTCTAATCTCTACTGCTCCACCTTGGAAAGTATTAAAGAGAATAAATCTGAAGCATCTAAAGTCCCTTATTCCGTTACTGAGTTGTATAACCCAAAAATAAAAGATGAGGCTGATCTAAAACCTCTTTCTGAACACCTTAAATATGCATTAATTTTCCATATTCACTCTTATCCAGTCAATATCTCTGCTTCACTTACTGAAATAGAAGAGTCCAAGATTGTTCAGGTGTTATAGGAAAACAAAAAGGCCATATGATGGACCCCAGAGGACATACCAGGAATCAACCATACCCTTTTCATGCATCACATCCATCTTGAGGAGTCATCAAAACCAATTAGACAACCACAAATAAGACTCAATCCACTCATCCTTGAGGTAGTTAGGGAAGAGATCACAAAGCTTATTCAAGATGGTATTATATACCGAATTTCTAATAGTGAATGGGTTAGTCCAATTCTTGTTTTAACTAAGAAGGCTGGGAAAACTGTTGTCACAAATGAACCTGGAGAGGTAGTCACAACTCGAGTAAAGAACAAATGGCGTGTGTGAATCGACTATAAGAAATTGAATGTTGAAACAAGAAAAGATCACTACCCTCTTCCATTCCTTTATCAAATGTTGGAACGATTAGCTGGAAAGTCACACTATTGCTTTCTTGATGGATTCACCGGCTACTTCCAAATCCCAATCGCACCTCAGGACCAAGATAAGACTACATTCACATGCCCCTTTGGAACATAGGCATATAGAGGAATGAATTTTGTCCTTTGCAATGATACTACAACATTCCAGAGGTGTATGATGAGTATCTTTTCTGAATTCATCGAATACTGCATGGAAGTCTTCATGGATGACTTTACCATTTATGGTAAGTCATTAGA
Source organism: Viscum album (assembly GCA_963277665.1). Lineage (NCBI taxonomy): Eukaryota > Viridiplantae > Streptophyta > Magnoliopsida > Santalales > Viscaceae > Viscum > Viscum album. Next base: position 1,137,270,630 of record OY728159.1, on the reverse strand, counting down.
ATTGTGCTTGCATTCATTCTATCTAGTCCTTCAAAAGTGTGTCAAGTGTAACCTTGTGTCAAATTTTGAAAAATGTAACTTCATGGTTGCAAATGGGATTGTTCTAGGGCACATAGTTTTAAAAGATGGTATTGAAGTTGATCCTGCCAAAATTGAAGTGATCCAATCATTTCCTCAACACACTTCTGTTCGAGACATCCGTTCATTTCTCAGTCATGATGGTTTCTATCGGATATTCATCCATAACTTCTGTAAATTTCCCTCCCACTCACTATGTTTCTCCAAAATTATGTCACATTCCATTTCACTGAGGTTTGCAAGAGAGCCTTTATTGAACTCAAAACGGCTCTTACATCTGCCCCAATAATCCATCCCCCAAATTGGTCCATACCCTTTGAGTTGATGTGTGGTGATTTTGATAGAGTTATTGGGGTTTTTCTTGGTCAAAGAAGAGAAAAGATTCCCCATGTCATTTATTATTACTCAAAAACATTGGATGAAACTCAATCTCACTACATTGTCACTGAAAAAGAACTTTTAATAGTGGTTTTTACCTTTGATAAATTCCAACCCTGTCTCTTAGGTGCCAAAATCATCACTTCACAGACCACTCTACTATAAAGTTCTTACTCAAGAAATTTTATTTTAAACTGAGGCTAATAAGATGGATCCTAATGCTCCAAGAGTTTGACATTGAAATAAAAGATAGATCAGGAAAAGAAAACTATGTGGCTGATCACTTGAGTGTTATTTCTAATTCTTCTCAATCTGAAATCATCAATCTTGAATTCCCCACTGAGCACCTTTCATATCTCACTCCAAAGATTCCATGGTATGCCCCAATTGTAAATTACTTGGTTTCTAGTGTTTTTCCTTAAAATTTTTAAAAGAACAAAAAATGAAGTTGAAAAGTGATTCAAAATACTTTTTTTGGAAGAAAATAAACTTTAGGAAACTGGGGATAACATGGTAATTAGGAAATGTTTCTATGAAAAATAACATTCTACCATATTATAATTTTGTCACTCACTTCCCAAAGGTGGACACTTTGGACCACAAAGGACCTCCCAAAAGGTCCTAGACTCTGGATTCTTCTAGCCTTCACTCTTCAAAGACTCACATGAGTTCTGTCAATCTGTCTCACTTGCATAGAGTTTGGAAAAATTTCAAAGAGAAATGAAATCCCCCAAAAGCCTTTAATATTCTGTGAGATCTTTGATGATTGGGGTATCGATTTCATGGGACCATATCCCCATTCCAATGGATTATTATACATCCTTCTTGAAGTTGATTATGTTTATAGGTGGGTCGAGGCTAAACCAACTAGAAAGGATGATTCACATACTATTAGTGAGTTCCAAAATACACACATCTTCCATAGATTTGGAATGCCTTGTGCATTGATCTGTGACTTAGGAACCCATTTTTGTAATAGAACCATGGAATCTCTTTTTAAAAATAATGGGGTTGTACATAAAACTTCAACTGCATGTCACCCCCAAAAAAATGGCATGGCTGAACTTTCTAATAGAGAAGTGAAAATAGTGCTTGAGAGAATTGTAAAACCCACCAGAAAAGAATGGCCTAAAAGACTTCGTGAAGCACTTCAGGCTTATCTAACGGCCTATAAAACACCCACTAGGATGTCTTCTTTTAGGATAGTTTTTGGTAAATCATGTCATCTACAAGTTGAAATCCAACATAAGTTTTTTTGGGCTGTGAAAACCTATAATTTTGATTGTGAAAAACCTGGTGAAGAAATATTGTTGCAATTATATGAACTGAAGGATCTCCGACTTGAATCCTATAAGAATTCCACTCTGTACAAAGAAAAGGCTAAGGTACTCTATGAAAAACACATCATGGGAAAGGTATTTCATGAAGTTGAAAATTTATTTCTTTTCAACTCTCGATTCCGTCTTCACCTAGGTAAACTTAATTCCCATTAGGAAGGTCCTTTTGTCATTACTAATGTTTACCCATTTGGTGCAGTGCAAGTCCAAGACCCCTCTTCCAAAAGGACATTCATTGTTAATGGAATTGGGTTAAAGAATCACCATGAGTGTACTCACAATCTTGGATCATCATCAACTTCCACTGGATCCCCAACTTCTCTAGTCGACCTACCACTAAATGGAGATGGAGACCCACCAAATCCAAACTAGGGGGCACCTCTTTCCCTTTAACTCTCTCTCTATCTCTTCCTCTCTCTACCACTTTTTTATTCTTCCTATCTCTTTTATTTTTTACCACTTTATTTTTCAAAACCTTTCTTTTTCACTTTCTCTTTTGTGTGGGTGTATCTTTATAAAAAACAAAAAATAACATAAAAAACAAAAAAACGAAACAAACAATCACTTAAAAAAATACAAAAAAATAGGGTCATGCTTACTCACCATCGAGTTTTGAAATTTTGTCCAAACATTTTGGGAAGTTAATAAACATGTTTTCATCTCAAAAATATTGTATTTTCATCATTACTTTGAATAAATAATTTTGTGTCAAAATTAACAAATTTTGAATGCTCAATTTTTGATTTGGAAAATGCTTTTCCTAAACCGTGAGGAATAACATTTGCTTTCATTCCAATTCCACCTATGTACATCTTTTAAAAATGTATGTTTTCACCCCCATTTTTGTGTCTTGATTTTGTGGACCTTCGAGCTGAATTTCCTACCTTAGTGTTCATTAATATGATAGGGGCATTTTCTGAACCACATGAGAATCACAATAGCCAAATAGCCTCCCATTTACCTTACATTAATCCTTCTTATGAAATCCCCTTCAAGCCTATGAAAACCTTTTATTTGATAGACACATTACAAGCCCAATACCTTATCCCACACAATATCAACATGGATTTTCATTGCATAATTCTTTTTGAAATTTAATTGTGGAGGGAATGTATTTCATTGTTTTGGTACCCTATTATTTATTTTCAACGAGTTATCATCTGCTTGAAGGAAAGCATCCATTTTAGTGTGGGGGAGAGGTTCTCATTCAGTGTGTTTTGGGGAATTTAATGTACTTCCATTTATGTAATTTTGTAAATGTTATTTACAAGTGTTCAACAAAAATCAAAAGTGATGAAATTTTTTTGACAAAATTGAAATAATGGGTTGTGTCTTATGTAGGTGAAAATTAACTCTTCCTCAACCTTTTATCTTATTATAACTATTAAAATTAGTGTATTTATGAGATCAAACATGGGTTTGGATATGAGTGTGAGATCTTTTCCAAGTTCAACTTTCAAAAAAAAGAAAAAAAAAGAACACTTACATTTTATTCTTATGTCAGTGGGAGAAGTTTTGTGGTTTGTAAATATTTTATCTTCTCATCCCCTTCTAATTTTCTTCCTCTATTGTGTATTTCTTCACTCAATCATTCCCTTGTAAATATGTGTTTTCATTTCCTTCCATGTTTTATTTCAAAACAAAATGTTCATTTCTTTTTCTATGTTGGTGTTTTACCCCTCTTCCTATATCTCTTGGACATTATATTCCTACCATCCCATATCCACAGGAAAACATCTTAAAATTAACTCTTTATTCTTGTGCACTTTGGATAGGGATTGGAATCTTAGATCTATTTTCAAACTCTATGATTTTCACTTCTTGTTGGGGAAAGAGTAAACCTCCACAATTGAATTTAATCATCTTGAGAGGTGTGAGTTTTGAGTGTCCACATTTTACATTTCTAAATTTTAGCATAAAAAAATGAATTAGTTTTGAAACATTGTTTCTGTAACAACTTGTGGTGGAATTAAAAATGGATGAGTGAAATAGTCTAAACCTCCCCTGATTGGAGGAAAAAATAATATTTGTTGGTGAGTGAAAATGATTTTGTCATGTTTTTATATTTGTGGCACATGAGGACATTCACAAGACTAAGTGTGGGGGAGTTTCTATTATTAATATTTTAATGAATTATCGTATACTCTCTTTACTGAATTTATATAGAATGTGCATAATTTGTGTGAAATATTAATGTTTTAATACTAATTCTAATTTTTGAGCATTTTTATAAGGAGTGCAATTGAGTCAGTTTACTATTTTTTATTAATCTCACCATACTGATCCAAATTGTGTGGTTCTTGTTTTTTAGGATTCCTAATTAAATTTAAAACATTTCATTTTGAAGGGATGATGAGCACATTCTTCCATTTTAAGTCCCATATGATCCACATAAGGAGGCCTACAGAATCTGTGATGAAACTGAACCAGCCATGGAGATTTAATTTCTGAGCTCAATCAGGAAGTCCAAATTATTTTATTCTCCTCCAACGTTCGGTGAATGATTAAAGGAGTATTTGATAAAAATTTAAAGGCCCAACTCTAAGACAAAGTGGCCCAAATGATTCTTTTAAGTCCAGCGCACCATTCTGGCTGAGAATTAAAATCAGTATGGTATTCATAACATATCTCATGATGTAATCATCCAATAGAGATAAGATTTTTCAGTGTGAAAGAATATATATATATGGGAGACTTTGTGGAAGAAACATTCATCATTGAAGGAATATTAATATTCCAAAATCCTTTCACATTTTTGAATTCAAAGAGACTGGATTGAAATGGAGAGATTAAAATTGTTTAATCATCTGGACATATATTTGGCTAAATAGGTCCAACTTCCTCCAACTATTGAGAGTAGTCGGCCAACTATATTATCTACATCTTTGAAGAAGAATATTTCTCGAGATTCGGTTGTTTGTATAGCCAACTGGGTGATGCAATTAGAAAGATAGATTGGGAATGAAAACAGTCTACTCCTTGGGGTATAAATACGCTCCCCTTATCTCCTTGAAAGGGGTTGGAATTTCAGAAGAGAGAAGATCATATTGGAACGACCAAAGCCTTTCCAAAGGCTTGGGAGGATCATCCATACTCATTTTTTCTCTTGAGAGACCTTTCCTCCTCTCTTTGTTTTCATTTACTTTTATGTTCTCCATTGATGTAATTTTTTAAGTCCTTTCTTTTGTAATTCTATTTTAATGCAAGTTTATTCTTCAATATCTTTTATTATCATCCTACTTTTGTAGTTTAATTTTAATGTTCATAAAATAGTTTAAATTCGGTTTAATCCCCTTCCCTTCTTTTTCATCCTCATTCAATTGAAAATCCATTTTTAATTATTGTCATTGTTCATGTGTGTGTGTTTGACGTACTAATCTTTTATAATCCTTTTCTTTTTCTTAAATTCTTAATTTTTCATCATAATCATCATAATCATACTATTAAACACTCAAATGGATGAGTAAATATCTCATTGGGGTGAGTCAAAATTAATGATTGTTAAGTGATTGAGATTATTTGTTCGATGAGTATTTGTTAATTTAACATTGTGTGTGTTGGACATAATATGTCATGGATTAATGACATATTTTGTTTAACTTGTGGTTTCCATGGATTATTGGAACCATAAATACACTACCATAAACAAGTACTGATTGAGATTAGAATCCTAGTTAAGATAAGGCTTGGATTAAAGCATTAACACTTAGGAATTCTTATTGACGTCAACTTGTGAAGTGGGTGTTAATTTAAATGCAAAATAAAGCAAAGCTCAAGGATATCACAAGACTAACTCCATAATTATGAACTCACCCAAATCTATATCAATTTTTAAAATCAGTTATAGTAAATCAATAATTTCAATTAAGATCTGCAAACAAAACCCCCTAATCAATATACAATCAACTAAAAACAAACGACTATTACAAAGTATCATTGCCGAGGATTCGACCCGAGTGCTGCTATATAAATTAGCAGAGCACCGGAACTTTGACCAGTCGATATGCGACAATAGGTCGTGCATTTTAGTGACACTATAAATCTTTTACCATAATATATAAATACTAAATCACATTAGGAGTGTCATTATTGATGAGTTTCATACCAACCATTAGAGAAAAATAAATTTTGAACTGTTATCAAGACCCATATGATGGATTGGATTTTTTTCAGATGTTCATATTTATACTCACATGATATTTGATCACAGGTTGGTCCATAATGTCATATGTTACACACATTTCATTGAAATTATTGTGTAATTTATTTTGATAACCTCAATCCATGTCAAACATAAAATAGAATTCCACAAGGTAGAGAATAAAAATATTTAAAAGAAATAAATTTACAAAAACATAAATTCGAGAGGATTCATGTACTGAAAAAGATATCATCAAACAGTTAGGGGGTTTCATGGAAAAAATCAACATCTAATTGTTGAGTATATGAGTTAACATTTATTTAGATATTTCATGATATATGGAAATTAAAATAAAAAAATATCAAATATGATATAAATATTATTTATGATACCAATTAACTCCTCAACATAATCATTTTATGTTACATCTCATAGTGAAACCAAAATGGTTATCAAGAAAAAGAATAATTGTAAATCATATTGATTTATCTTGAAATATTATTTATAGGACATCTAAATCTTGAATTATTCTTTTTAATCTTTAACCCCTTTATGTTTTCTGTGGTCATTCTCGGTCTTCATATATTAAGTAATATTATTATGGTTCATAAGGTGTTTGTGAATTTACAAAAAATCTCCCATAATTTTGTTAAACTAGATGTGGAGAAGTGATATTTTCTTGTGTCATGTGATAATAGGTTAAAATCCCAATGTGTTGGAGTTGGTTCCTTAGATCCAACTTCAATGTACATTATGATAACCTGTATTCATAGTTTTGATAATAAAAATAATTATTTACAATTTCTTTATTGACCTTTTATGTAGCATAGTATGTGATAATTTCTTAAGAGTAGATGTCACACTAAATGGCTATTACAGTTCCCCACTATAATAAGATCCCATAATATATATTGAACTATTCATTAGTATATGTTATATATTTGGATGATATGATATGAGGGACACAAATTATATAGGCTATATGTGGTGGAGACTCATTGTACTTTGAGTCACCTTCTCATGGTGTATTCCCTTGGTAATATATAGCATATGATCTTATGAGAATGAGACTCGCTAGTAGGAAATACACATTCATATGGTTCAATGGATATTCCTATTAGTGGTTGTGTAGAATTATCCATAGTCATTAGTTTTTATTAATAAATATTATTTTTCTTGTACTTTAATGAATTGGAAAAAACTACGATGTCATATGTGAATGTTGAGGTATGATAAATTGGGTTCATCACAAGTAATATTGAATTAATGAATAATGAGATGAAGAATTTTTCCATTTGGTCATTTAATTGAATTTTTCATCTTATTCCCTATGATGTAATTGATATTGCCTAAATAATTCCTTGTCCATGGTATTTTATTGGAAAAATCCTTTTTAGGAAGTTCTAATAAAGTAACATCACGAACATAGGTTGATATAACCTACATGCAACCTACATGATAAGAGATTTCACAATAAAGGGAATATATTATATTTTGGGTGTTTGAATGAGGTATAATATCATTTCGACATTAAATTATTTATCTTATATTGTTTTGTAATGTTTTTAGATTTTACCAATATAATATATATTATTTCACCAAAATCCACTGAAAAGTATTCTTATAGGGTCACACCATATGTATATCTAAAATATCAGTTAAATAATATATTGTTATTTATAATTTATCTAATTGAATAAATAATATTATAGAATATGTATTATCATCCATTCATGTTTTCTTTATTGTATACATTATATCACCAATAAGTCAATAGAATATTAGATTAGTAGAATATTTAACTAGTATTTATTTTATATTTAGTGAAAATAATAAACATTAATATTTTGATTTATAATGAATTGATATTAATTTATTAAATAAATAGACATTATTCAAAACATGAGAAATATTTTGGAGTAATGGGGGGCCAAGATTAATGGTCCAATGAAAAATAATATATATTGAATATTATTTGAAAAATAATAATTAATTTAAATTCACAGGTTCAGCTCATGTTGAGAAGTATTATTATTATTATTATTATTATTGGCATGGGGTTTCATATGAATTAAACAAATATTTAAGTTAACATCTAGAATTTTTTATTTTTAAACCCCAGAAATATAGATAATCAATTATATTATTTTAAGGGAGAGTTAATTAATTTATTTGGTTGTTCACAATGAATTTCAATAATCCACTCAAAACCTAAATGTATCCCTAATCTAAGAATGATCCCAAGAATGAATATTTTCCATCCTCTACATCCCACTATCAGGTCAAGAGATATCAAATAGAATGATTTGGAAGTGAATCTAATGGTGATCAAAGGAAAATAATGAAAGTGATATGTTCTTCTACGGTAGCACCCAGATATTCCTATAATAATGTTCAGATATTTTTTGGATCATGTGTGTAATAACACTATAGTAATTCTCCTCTTAAATACTATAATTAAATGATGGGGAAATTTATATCCATTTTCTGATACATCAATAATGAAATAATTCACACAAAGAAATTTTCAATTAATTATATTAATTATAAATAATATATGATGATCCTGCTCTTTTTTCTAGAATTCCATCTAATTTATGTTTTCATTGATTCAATTCCATAGTTAATTCAATCCATCTTCATATAAATTTCAAATTAATCATCAATCATGACCAAACAAGACCATTGTAAATGACCCTTTACACACTTCTATTTTTCATGGAACCATCACAATGCCCCTTTTCGAAGTAATTATCCCATCATTCAACTATTATAGAGCTACATATACCTATATTATATAGAATATAAGGTAATTTATCAGAAGACACTCCCGTTACCCCTTACCAAAATTTCTAGACATTTCATTATACATTAACATATCTCAAGGGTTTCCACTAATGTTTTCTCATCCGTGTTTCTAGAGATCAACTGAATACTACTATGATATCAACCATAGGGATCCATGAATTTCATAAAAAATATCACATCATATTATATGAATATTCATTAGACTATATAATGATCCATTCCATTCTTTTTAGGTTTATTTCCTTTTAATTATTGAATACATAAAAAACTGATTCCTCAGTTAATCACATCATCCACCACTATGTTCGTCCAAACTAAATAGCATTGTAGACATATTATATGTAATATGTTTTAAAATAAACCAGGGAATGAAAACATATGAAATAGTGACCAAAAATTTTCAGTAATGATGATAAAGGGAGATATAAATGATCACTTAAGCATACTATGAGCATAAGGGTATGAGAAAATGTTTTTAAAATTTTAATACCATACTCTGCATATCAAATAATTAAATCATGAGTCTTGGAATAAATTTTAGTATTTCGAAAGACATTAATCATAATGGAATAAACAAATATGAGCCATGAGATCATAAACTGGCGCAAGACATATATTATTATCATAAATATAAGCATAAAATTCTTTTGTTAATGGAAAACAACCAAGATAATCATCAAATTTGGGATTGGAATAACTACATTTGTACATCCTTCAATATTAAGTTAAAATCTCATGTTACCTATTTTTCTGTTGGTAAAATATACATTTTATCCACTTTTAATTTTTTAATATAACCCCTCATTTAGCCCCCTCTACTCCTGGGATAACTTCCCATGTACACGTTACAATAATATAATGTCAATACATACTGAATGCATTGGAAAGAGATAAATTTACCAAACTAGTAATAATGAAAAACATGTATATTCATGTCACATGTTTAGAAATCTTTCATAAAATCATAAATAATGAATATCCAGTGGGTTTCTAATTCATTTCATCATTGCATAACCCATGGAAAAGAAATGGTTTTCAAAAACAATCCATCATTGTGTAACTCATTAGAATAAAACATGTTTCAAAATAATATTTTCATCATAATAATAAACCATCCATATATTGAATAAGTATGATACCATTAGATCATATCATCAGTAAAATATATTAAAACCTAAATGTTTGTATCGTTTAGGTAAAAAAATTCAGTAAAATGATAATAAAACCATTGTTGAGGAAAATATACTTTCATATTGAAATCCTTAAAAATATTAATATTTCCCAAAAATGAAAAAAATAGTTTCATTCAAAAGAACATTGTAAACATGTAATGGGATAAATATATCATTGATTGTCTATCAGTTTCATAAATTCCATTCATTTTACATAATTTAATAAATATTCTTTCACATTTGAATAAAATATTTATATTATCTCATGAAAAATTAAAATAATAGTCCATTAAAATAATTTTATAATAATTACAATATGTTTAATAATGTATTTAAACAGTCATTGTAGAATTTTAAATAAAATAATTAAATTTTTTCACAAAACATTGACATTGATAGGAAATAATTTTCATCTAAAGAGAAGTATATTGTAAATTTTTCACAAAAACATTATTTTGGTATCCATAAACATTATAGAGAGAAAAAATAATGGAAAACATGTATTCTAAAAAAATAACTATAGTAAAAAAATTGTTGTATATTTTTATAGATATATCTAATTATTTAATCATCAAAAACTCAATCATAATCAATCATGATAAATAGTGAGATTATAGCATAAAACATTTTCCAATTTAGAAATGTTTGAACCATAATCTCTATGAAATAAAAAAATTTAGGTGAATAATTTTATCTAAAAATTTTCTTAAAAATAATCATAAAATATATTTTTTATCAGTATATACTCTAGAGAAAAGAAATAACTAGTGAATATGGCATGTGTCCCATTAAATCAAAGTGAGATAAAAATCCATAATATTCTTTGAAAAATTTTGATTTTCAATTAGCATGAAAAATAAAATCAAATGAAACAATAAATATCATTAATTATATATGGATAATGATATGACATTCCATTATAGAAATATATACACCATGAAAAATAAATGAGTGTTAAATATGAAATATGTCTCCTATAAATAAAAGAGGGACTACAAATCCCTCACATCAAGTATCGAGTTTATATATATATATATATATACGGACCTCATATATAATAAATATATGTTAAAAATATATATAATGATAATAATAAATAGTCATATGTATTATACCATATATTTAACAGGCCCCGTCTTTATGTTTTTAATCGATTAAATTTAATTTTATCGATACAATATGTGACAGAAAACACCATGTTAAAATGAATCATAATATGCTATTCATGTTATTATTTAAACATAATCTTTATAACATAAGAAATAATTTTATATGTATTAAAAATATAAAAAAATAAAATTTTTATATTTGTTTTATATAAATGAATCATATTTATAAATAATTTCGTATTTTTTTGTTAAATTCCTTATTTGATTCCAAAATATGTTATTAATATAATTATATTCATTAAATTTTATGAACAAATAAAAAAAGTTATTTTCTATAATTTCATAAATTTATTCTATAAAGATCTAATTCTCTTTATAAATAAAAATTTATTAATAATTTTCGATAATTTTTTTAAAAGATTAATATTTTGATGAAAAATGAAAATTACTAACTCGTATGAAAACAAAATTTTAATTTAAATCATTTATAAATGAGTTTAAAAAAAAATACTCAATATAATATATGTTCAATTATATTTTAATTAATCAAATTTGTGACCTTGAAATGTTTTTCTGTTTTAATATTTATATATAATCTTTTTTAGATATGAAGATTTTCTATTTGGAAGACAAGATTTAAATCACCTCTATGGGTTTAATATTAATTTAAATCATTCAAAATCATTTAATATAATTTTTAAAAATTGATTCATTGTTTGAAATAAAAGAAATTGATGTCATAAAATGATGGTAAATTAAATTTTGTTCAAAATTAATCATAAAGAAATGAAATTTTAGTTAATGTAGATTATCAAAAAATGGTTTCCTAGTGTTTAAACTATATAGATAAGGGTTAAATATAAGAAAAAAATTAGGATTCATAATTTATATCCATGTTTATATCATATATCATATTTCTTTTGGAAATGTTCTATTTTGGATATTTTTTTCATATTCAGGACATCAATACACACTTTTCATTTCAAAATTTTCAAATATTTCTTCTAACCCTCTTATAAAAGGGAACACCATCCTCTATCCTCTTAAAAATTACAAATACATTTAGTGTACATAATACATAATAAAAATATCTTCATTAATTTTTTATCCATTTTGTAAATGCCTTATTTTGATAATGAAACTATTCAATGATGTATTATGTTGAAATTTATAGTGGGTTTTTCTCAAAGTGGTATCATTCAAAACCGGTCATTTTTTTCTTCATCCACATCCCTCATTTTTTAAAAAATATTTTGATATAATGACAACAATATCCAAAATATATAGACAAGTTATTTTGTTAAATTGATAACTTATATCCAACTCTTATTCTATCAAATGGTAAACGAAATGATCAATCTTGTGTGTAGTGGAGGACCGCCTCACTAACTAATGAAATTGGTATATCCATATCCACCTATAATTTTAAAAATAATGAGGTATTTAGTGTCAAAATATTATATTAATGATAAATTTTTTATCCTTGATTAATAATATCATATATAATTTCTTACCTTGAAAATACATTGAAATATCATAACATTGCTCAGCATACATGTTGACTACCCCTTACGTGGAGCGATGTGATTTGTTTAAAATTTTATTTTTACATGAACTATAATTTGGATATATTAAGTGAAAATATATGATATAAATGAAATCCATATTTTTATTTAATTCCAATATATTATTTATGTTCCTTTTGTTGCATAAAATGATAAAATTGAATGAACAGTTATGCGTATGTATGATCTACTATCTATATGAATGGGGTAATCTAAATTTCCATCTATAAATTTTTTGTGTGAAAATATATACGTATATAATGAATAAATATATTATTTATATCATGAAAAAAATTATTTATGTTAATTAACCATGAACTAATTACAAGTAATTAATCTAGCGATCTACAACTTTTCTAACAAACACCTCATGTATCTCACGGGATAGTCATTATAATAAATATATTTTAATAAATTGGTTACAAATGGATATATGAATTTCAAAAATGGTAAGATATATATTATTGTAATACATTAATATATGTCTAATAAATATATATTTAATATAAATTTTATTAAAATTTTCGTTGTGAATGTCAATACTTATGGTTACTGATTTCTACATTCTCTTTTATTTCAGGGATAAATATTCCATAATAATCACTAATTTTATTTTCATTTTTATATAATTCCCCTCGTAAATTTTATTAATTTATTCTCAATATATATATTTTTAATTTAAATTTTTTCTTCAATACATATTTTGAATAAAATATTTATAAATTTGTAATGGATATGTGTTATAATAATATTGTTTATTAAGAATGTTTCTAATTTTGTTTAAGTATAATGAAGTCATATGAATTTCCTTTCAAAAGTACTTGATTTTTTATCCTATAATTATTTATATAGGTTTCATTTTTAACATTGAACTTCCACTCTTTATTATCTAAATATAAAAATAAAATGTGTTTTGGGAACATGCATTTATTTCTATCTTCTAGGAAAAATAATATCTCTTCATTGTCAATGTTTTCAATAAAAATTATGAATGTTTTTACTATTATCTAATTATTTTTAATGACATTTTTACACATGTTTCATTTTTTACAACATCAATTGAAAGGAATCTTATTGTCATATTCTAAATAAATCAATTATGAATTTTTTTTCTGAAAATGTCACCTAGATATTTTTATAAAATGTGATTCATGAATAAAATTTACCCCCATTTTGACCACTGGATTATTTTAATATTCTATTAAATATTTAAAAGGTTCTATTCCAAGATAAATTCTTCCTTAATATTTGATTTTTTTATTTTAAATATGTGAGTTCAAAATGGAATTACTATTTTACTAAATAATGTTTTAAGGTTCATGTTATGTAATTTTTATTCATCAATGGAAACAAATTCTTTTTCTTCATTTGTGTTACTGGGTAGATGACCCAATGGTTCCATACATATTCACTCTATGGATGGAATAATATTATGATTAATATATTTTTATATAAATATTTTATTTTCCTTTGGTTATAGTATGGATAATGGGGAAATATTTATGAAAACGAATTTCTTTTTACAGGTTATGATATAATGATATAGTGAATGTTTAATGATTTTATGGGAACACATTTGTATTTTTTCATTATCTTGGCCTTAAATAATATATCCCTCAAATACATTGGGTAATTTATTATATCTAATTAGATAATTATGTAAATAAATCTTATGTACATGATCCTATATTGGAAATAAGTCAATGAGCTACATTCACTAGGGGAAACAATACGACGTGGTTGATATACTCTGAGAAACAAGAGATGATTAATAATCCATATTCATATGGGAAACTAGTTTTTCTTCTTAATCAACTGTCATTTGATAGTCCCGGTAGCTAATTTTGGAATATTTAATGGTTTTTATGTTTATTATGGTTACATTATTATTTTAAATGAAATTATGTTTCAGGATTGATTTATAATGATTTATCACTCTTATGAAGCATTTATTTTAAATGATAACGAGTTATTTCACGGATCATTTTTATGAGTTTTTATAGACTGTGTAAGAAACCTGTATGTTAGGTTCATGACCTCGTACAATTCTGTTTATATTGTGATTTCTTTTGATTATCAATTCATATATCCATAGTTTAACCTTATTAAGAATCAGAGATAACCCTTTCTTATATTTACAATCCCTATGACGTTATGAATGGTTTAATTAGGGCATGTCTATAATGATTAATATATTGGAAGATCATTACGGTAAATGTTAAATATCATTCATGAAGTGATAATATTTATTATGTAGTCTATAATGAAACAAACCATTTTCCATCTTCATCCAAGTATGTATGAAATGTATTTTATATTTATCTAAATTTATGTAATATTTAAATACGAAAATACTATGTTATAATATCTTTATATTATATGATTTTTTTACTTTAAAAAAATTTAATTTATTCAATGCCATTATCTATATGCAACAATGAGTTTTAGAAATCCCTAATATTTGAATAATATTACAATTTAACATGGTTTGTATGAATTAGTAACGAGACATGGTAGTGTTAACAGGAATAACTCATTTTTAAATGATATATGTAATAGTTTTATTAAAACCCCACTTATATATAAGTAAATAATTTTTGGTAATGTCATTACATGTTTTGTAAAATTCTATTTTAAAAAATATATTTTTTTATATATTGAGGAAAAATAATTAATGTTATTTTTGAAACATTTAGATTTTTTTTAAAAATGACATTGTTTTTTAATAAACGTTTCAACAATATCTTTTTCATATTGTTTGATATTTTAAAAAAAATCTTTTTCAAGGAATAATGAAAGTAATGAATTTTATTGAACATTTTATTTTTATTTAGCGAAATATTAACGATAAAATTTATTTTTGAATCATATTAAATGTAAAATTATTTGATTTTTATTGATTTTAATCAAATATAGGGCACTAGAATCAATTTCATAATGAATTTTGAAAAAAAATATTTGTAAAATTTTGAAAATATTCACTTTGGAAAACTTTTTTTGTTACATTTGTGGATTTAATTTAGAAATAAACTCCACCACTTATATAGATTGAACTTCAAAAAATTGAGACCATATTTAGAATAATAATAAATAATATTATTCAAAAACAATTAACATTATTTATAACCATAATGAATAGTAAATATAGTAAAAAACAAATCTTATGATAAAAAGGGTTTACCATGTTTTTAACTAAAACTATAAGTGTTAAATTAGACTACACAGTCGTTCAAATCCCATTTCATTGAAATATTTTGATCTTTTCAACTGAAATATTAAATAATGATCTAGTTTTTATCCTTTAAGCATGTGAAAAAATATGGGCACACTATATTCCTTTCATACATTCCACGTATGACATTGCCCAACTTATTAAAGCTTCCCCCCCTCTTGTATAAAATTAAAAAAAAACAATTTTTTCTTCCAATACTAGACTAAATAAATTCCTTAAATACCTCCCATATACTGAAATTCCATTTTTTATCAAAAATATATCATTTAAATACATTTGGTGCAAGCCTAAAAATGTTTTCCAGAGAAGAGGTACCATCCTTAATCTGGAATTTTATATTATTTCTCCTTACACCTCAAGGAAATACCTCATTACTATGATAATAAAAAAGATATATTATCTTAATTGTATTAAAATATTTTAATTATAGGGAAATTAATGTAAAAAATCCCCTTTTACCATATATTGAAATAAAAAAATTGATCGTGTGTGTGGTAGACCTCAGTCACTCGAACAAACATAATTAATTTTAATCACCACTACATACGAAAAGATATAATGGAGTATATAATTATTATATGTTATTTTTATGTTGCAATTCAACATAATCAATTATATTATCACATATATCTTCTTAATTTACATTTGATATGGAATATTATAATGTTGTTATTGTGTATGGTGGCCTACCATCTTATGAAGTTATGTGATTCCTTTTTCACTTACGATTTACATAGATAGTAATAACGATTAATTTTATGTTGATGTATGATATAAATAAAATATTAATGATTTTTTAAATGATATATATTTTATTCTTTCTCAACTTACCATTAATTTAATAAAATAAACATCATTCACTGTACATTGTACTACCACCTCGTGAAGTGATGTGAATCATTTTTCACTAATTATTTAAATAGATAGAAATAAATGATTTATTTAATTAAATAATTCGATTTAGTAAATGTGACTACATAGTTATTATATATTATTTACCTTCATTTCCTTTTATTAATTGATAAAATTGAAGCACCAGTCATGTGTGTGTAAGGTATACAAACTAGATGAATGGTTTAACTCATTTTCAATATCAATCATTAATTGAATAAAAAATATTCATGTATAATATATATATATATATATATATATATATGATTTATATCATTATTGAGATTTTATGTATTTTAGAACCATTATAAATGTAAAAGTAATAGAAATAAAAAACAAAATAATAAATTAAAAACAATGTATTTATTACCCAAAATATAATTTTGACAAGGTATTATTTAAAATAGGGAATAAAAATTTATAATAAAATCATATATATTATTATAAATATGAGTATGGTACTTTAGTATATTTATAAGAAACTTTTATTTTTAATAAAATAGTTTTTAATATATTCAATTGAAGCTAAGATTTATGTTAATGAATTTCTTTCACAAATTACTATTTTGGGAAATTAGATATCTAATACACCTATAATCATCAATGTGGTGTATGTAGTGAACATTTTCATGTTATGTCAGGTATATAAATCCTTACATTATATTTAATGTTTCATATTATATTTATATTTAATGTTTCTCGTGAGTCAAAATATACTTTAATTCTTAATATTGTGTATTATAATCTAATTTTTTATAGTGATGGTTTATGATTATGTTTCAAATCATGAAATATTTTGATCTATCTCTTTAGAAAAACAAATGTTTTGATCACCACTAGTTATTCCTTGGGAATATATTTTTCCATTTCATTTTTATCTCCTTGTGTTATAAATGTTTTAGATTTTTTTTAAAGAACTATATTAATTTCTTTTCTCTATTTGATTGAAAAAACTTTCCTATTCCATATCCATTTTCTCCATATATTTTTTAAAAAGTTATTAAATTTTACAAAATGATTTCTTAAGAAAATTTGAAACCAATTTTGAATATTATTACGGTATTTTCAAAATGGAATCATCTTTTCAGTTCCAAAAAAACTATATTTGGTTTATAAATTTAATATTTATAGAATATTTATTTTAACATTTATGGTATGAATAAAATTTCCCACTATCATGACCACCCAATGTTTTAAATATTACTTACAATTTTCATAATTTTATTTTCAAAAAATTTTTGGAAATAGATCTATTTTCTAATAAAATATTTTTAAATTGGAAAGTTAATTTTCCTAAAGAAATTATCCTAGTGATATTTCCGAATTATTTTCCATATATGTTGACATCCTTATTTGTATATTGTGATTTATTAGGGATTTAATCCAATTTTACTATCATTATACTTGATCAATATGGTTTATAATTATGTTGAAATATTTTTGTGAAACACGTTTCATTTCCAAAGGTTACGCTATGATGAATTGTTTTATAAACTCATTTTATTTCATGGTTTCTCAAATGATGATTGTTTTAAGATTCAAATTAAATTTCACGGTATCTGATTTGATGAATTTCTAATTATTTTTTTGTTCCTATATACATTATTTTTCTTATTTTATGGTTGGGGTGTATATATCCCTTTAATTCATTGGGTAAATATTGATATCTCTTTAGATAAATAGGAATATAATAGGTAGGGAACCTATTTTATTAAGGTAATTTTAAAATATTATAGCATAGTATGTTAACATTGACTATTCTGATGGCTTGGGGTGTTAAGAAATTACATGATTATATCCTAGTAAATGGTCCATGCTTCTAAAGGAAATGATTTTATATGTTTATGTCTTTTCAAAAATTCCAAATCATTGTTTAATGTTACTCTCTCATGGAATAGTTTATTGGATTTACTTATTATTAATTTCATATAAACTTCTTATCTTTATTGAAAATAATAATGAATTTTATATATGATATATATTTTATAGTGCTCATGAATTATGATCATGTTCTCTTACCATTTTTCTAACATTATGCTCAACTATTAGCTTATTTAACCTTAATGAGAATCCTAGCACATTATTTATTATATTTAATTTCCATAGGTTATGATGATAGGTCATATGTTTGATATCATTATGAATTATAATATATGTGTGTAAATAATTGATTGATTATGTACAACTCTTAAGGACTAATTTGTTTATGTTTACATTTTTGTAGTGTAACTATAACATTAATGTTCTTAGGAATGTTTTTGTTTAATGTAGTGAATTTTCATAAAAAGGATATAATATATATTTACGAAAATCCAGTTTTTTTGTACATGGTATCATTGGATTGGTTTAGATAAAATTTTGATGTAATGTAGCTAAATCCTTTGTAAGAACCCTATGGATATGCTTATGTATAGGGTAATATCCAATAGTTTCGTTAATGAATATATTAGGCATCTTACCATGAAATTCATCCATATATTCATATTACAAGTGGATGTGGTTCTGGAAAAAATGTACCTATATATAATATATCTAATAAAATGTGTGTCATGCTTTACTCAAGGATTAACTTTTATAAAAAAATGGGCCATACATCTAACCATTTTTTACACCCAATGGGGTAATGATTGGGTAAAATTAAATCTTCACAATGAACCATAATGAAGGATTTGAATAATTTATTTCCATGTTTGGGTAATGGTATTCAGACATTGTGTTTTCCCAATATAGTTATCATTTCAAACACAATGTTTTTCGGTTGCAGTTATTAACTTGAACCAATAGAAACCATCTCAATAAAGAATAAAATTGAATTGGAAATGAATGTTCTATATACGAACCAAATTTTATGGGTGATGGAACGTAAAATATCAAGGTTATTATTATCAAACATTCTCACGATATGACTCATGTAACAAAATTCCAATAGAAAATAGGTGTGAAAAAACTTATTTTTATTATTTTATGTCGTAACACCTACCATTTTATAATTTTTACATTGATAATATTGTTATTTATTAATTTATTGGTTTAAAAAATAAATATATTTCATTACCTACTACCAATATCCAAAAAAATCATATTGTATTACATCATTTTGAAGGTGAAGCAGATCAATGTTGGCCCTAATC
Organism: Viscum album; assembly: GCA_963277665.1. NCBI lineage: Eukaryota > Viridiplantae > Streptophyta > Magnoliopsida > Santalales > Viscaceae > Viscum > Viscum album. Next base: position 1,137,250,788 of record OY728159.1, on the reverse strand, counting down.
AAGTATATATGGAAATAAGAAAGCATTTACTCAATATTGTTGGATGAGTCTAAGAAATTATTTTTAAATATTTGATTCCCTATAATTCATCATATAAATTTTGACAATAAATTACATAAGGCATTTACTAAGGATAATGAAATCATTGGTATCGATGTGGAAACATTTTCCATACATATGAGGTATTCTTATGGAATTATCATGAAACCTCAAAGTTTGGATGAAAAATAAATGAGTGGAATAAAACCAACTCTATAAAGCATGTTATTCGTAATGGATTTCAGTACCTTTTAGGATATCATGTTCTTACCATTGAAGTTTGAATTAGAGATTGGAGTTACCCATAAATCACATGGTTTGGATTAGAAATGTAATATAGAGATTAAGGTAAACACATAGAAAAATAGAGAGATTATAATCCGTTCTTCTTGTTCGATGTGTGTTATGAAACGTGGAAGAAACTATAATAAGAGAAATATTATGTTAAATTTTTTTAAGTGGAAGTTTTTTCTTAATTCATTTACTGAATGGGTTGTAATAAGTTAACTAAATATCTGATTAGAGGGAAAGACCCACTGAATTTACCACCCACAAGATACTTACTGAAATTAAATAATAATGGGAGATGAGATAATAAAATCCTAAACACAAGTATTAATGATGATTATTGACATCAAAGACAAGATAAACTAGGGGACAAGGAGAAATCACATGTTTTAACTATTTCTGATGATGGGTGTGATAATAATGAGGTCAAAGGTAAACAATATTTCCACTCGAAAACAAATCATGTCTTATTTGTCACACGAAATACCAATTATTTTATATCTATTGAATTTCCCTCTTGTATCATGAATCCATATACATGGATAGATATAGAATTATTAGTGAAAATTCAAAATGGAATGATGATCACATATCATTTATATTATTCTTCTATTATTGATTTTTGTTGGAATGTTAATCATTTAATTTTTGTAACTCATCCTCTAGATAAATTTGATGTTATAATTACCTTTTTTTATCATTCTATACATGAATCCAACATAAATTTTGTTATAAGGGAATTCATGTTTGATATTACAATCCATCCTATCATTACAAAATAGTTTCATGATAAATGCGAACATTTGATGGAAATCACATCTATTTTATGGCTTTTGTTTCTAATTAAAAATAGTTATTTATCTTAAATAGTTAAGAAGACAATTAAAATAAATGATATTCCCTTTCTGTCGGTGTATGTGGTTATATTTTTGTTATTGTATCCGAGTATTTCACTAAATCATGATGTTCAGTTTTCAATAGAACTTGTATATGGTTCCATACCTATTTTAATGACTCCCCATAGAATGGATTAACTGAGTTGTTAGAATTCATGAAGATGCTCCGATATTTTTGATACAAGTGATTCATTCAGGCATGTGTTTCACCTTGAGGTCAAACTATTCACTTTTTAAAAGTGAAGGATGAGAAGACATGAGTTTTCACTAGTTATTGAGTCTTTAAAAGTTGAAAAACCATGAAAAGGTATCATATACCATGTATTGATGATTTTTTTTATCAATGATGCTAAGATCAATAATTTAATAAGATTTATTATCATTATAGATATCATAAATGGAGGATAATTAAGGATTATATAACTAATTTTTTTCCCATACACTTTATAGGCATAATAAATATAGTGTGATTCGATTTATCCTTATTAACTCTCCCATTATCAAAATGGATTAGGAGAATTAAGTCCTTAAAGATTCTATTTATTTGTTTGTGGTTATCATTATAGATGATATAAAGAAATAATGAATGTGTAATTATAATCATTAATATCAGTTATTTATTATACTAATGTCTATAAGGAAGGTTATGTTTTATGAAAAATTTACAATTGATGAAGCTCATCTATATAATATTCCTTTTTTGGTCATATAATATCATGTGAGAGGATATCGATTAATCCATCCATGAAGGAGTCTATTAAATGTAGTCCTAGACCAACCATAGCGACTTAAATATATTATTTATTTATTTTATTATTTCTCATCAATATAATACACTTACCATGTTAACTTGGAATGGATAAAAATTTCATAGATAGATGAATTCGATAAAAATTTCATGGAACATAGGAGATGACTGGTTATCACAACTATGATTACCTTACCCATTATGAGTTCAGGGTTTGTAATATTTAATCACACATATTTTAATGGATTTTGATATATTATTTTGAATAATGAGGTTGTTATAGAACATTCTTGCACACAATTGATGTTTCTGGAGAAAAATTACCCATGTTGTGAATTGGAGTTCTCATCAATAGTTTTTTCAATAATAATATGAATTAATTATCATTTTTGGGACATGTTTGATATATATACTGATAAAAAATGATAAATTATATTTTCACATAGAATGAGATAACCATGTGATTGAGGATACGTTTAGATAAAAATATAAAATGTGATGTATCAATACATTACCACCTTGGGATTTTGAAAAATGTGGATGATGATTTGAATCAAAAGGATAATGTTATAATATCTAGGAAGGGGATCACAAAACAATAAAATTTTAAATATTTCCATAATATGGATCTAAAAATCTTGATATAGAGGGAGAAATACTATCTTTCTCAAATTAATTTTTAACCATACATACTTGAAATGATTAAATATGTGCATAAATATGATATAGAGATATAGAATAAGGTGATAAATGTTTCTGATAAACCACTTGATTAGGATGGAATGATAATTATTACAAAATAATCATGTGTTCCAAACATATAGTATTGAATGATATATTTTTTATAGGATTCTCAAATTTCTTCATTCTCTATTCATATTTAAATTATGTTGAATTACTGATATTTGGTGGATTATTTTTTGTGTTATTTAATGAATGGAGATATTTCTGAGTTTTTATCTCATTGGTTTTTTATATTTAGTTAATAATGAGAAAAAAATATTTATGGGAATGTAATATTAATTAGTCATACCATAATAGAATTGGTAAAACATCACCTGGGATTTTTTCATCGAAATATCTAAAAAATTAAAAGAGAACAATTCTATATGGGTTGTAGTCAATCACCTTACCAAATAATCACACTTAATCACTATCCTATATGAGTTCTATTTAGATAACTATATTAAGATATACATTCGGTAATATTGAAGGCTTCATTGTTTACACAATTCTATTTCAACTAATCAGGGTATAAGTATTACCTTGACGTTATAGGGAATTATTCATTGATCCCTAGATATATATTTGGATTTTAAAATTGTGTATCATACTTAGAAATATGATTATTCTAAAATAATAATTCATATCCAAGAGGATTTTTGAGATCTATTTTTTTGTATTTGAATTGTTTTTGGGATCAAAAACATCCTAGAGTTTGTTTTTTGTAAAACAATAGCATTCAGATGAGTACTCAAATATCTCCTTATGAATCCTTCTATGGAAATTAGTGAAGATTTACAATGTACTGGAATAAATTTAAATAAGTAATCCTCATTGGACGTAATATATCTAATGAAATGGTAATGAACATTAGATTTATTGAGTAACTCATAATGGAAACATAATGTTAATAGAAATATTATGCTGGTAATCTTAGACGTGACGTGTAAACTGATGTTTGTGATAATGTGATTCAATGAATTTATCCATTTAAGAATATATGATATTTAGAAATAATGCAAAATTAATCCCCTGGAATATTTGTTCCTTAGATATTATTGATCATATCAATATTATATCCAATTTGTTGGTCCTTACACCAAACCACTTGGAATCCAAATATAATTTACATATAACTCTTTATAGAAGTATAAAACTAACCCTACAAAAATACTAAACATTCAGGTCATACTAATGGGTAATGATCACTCTTACGGGGAACAAATATTGGTGATTATCGATTAGATAAATAATGTTATAGGAAACTACACCACTGGCATGGTTAATGTTTTGTAGTAAAACAACCTGTTTCACGACATTATGTGGGAACATAAAGATGTAATGAGGATGAAGTATAATTGGTTTTTTATAAAAAAAACTATTTGTAACATAATTTAAAACATAATAATTTTGGGTGGTAGAACGTAAAGAACTCATATTTTATGTGATATATTATAATGGAAATTATTTAATTTAGTATATATCTTCTGTTACATACAACACCAAGTTAAAATAAACTTATATTAATAATATGCATGGTCATTATTTAATATTCATTAAATACTCTTCTATATATATAAATATCCACATTTTAAATATTATGCATATTGATTTTTGATATAGAAAAATATTAACATAGAAGTACATAATATTTAATAATGTATTTATATGTTTTAAAAATATTATTTTCTAAAAAGAATATTTTTGAATAAAAAATAAATGTAACATTTAAAAATTATTGAAATAATATTTTTTTTAAAATCAACTTCATTTTTGCAGTTAGAAAGTCAAAAAAACCTGGGGTTATTTTTGAGGATTTTTATGAAAATAGTAGATTTCAATGAATAATGATAAATAATAGTCATTATTGAAAACATTCATTTCATTAAATTAATTTATATGGTTAAATTTATATTTCAATTTTTTTAAGGGTAAAATTATTTACATTATATATTATTTATTTATTTATTTATTGTTGAAATCTAATTCATGTTGAATTTTTAAAAACAAACTTTTTAAACTATAAAAATTATTTTCATTGGAAAATAACTTTTTCCTCACATATGTGGGTTAAATTTAAAATTAAATTATAAAACATCATGGAATATAATATGGAGAGAAAAAATATTTTATATTTATTAAAAACAATCTTAATATTATATATAAAGATATGGCTTATTTTTTCCATAATAAATAGTGAAATAGTAAAAAATCAATTACCATAGTTAAGTTTAAAATGGGTATCCCATTTTTAAAACTAAAATAAAAAAGGGGTAAAAAATATGTAAATTTTTTCAAAACCCGTTACATGGGTGTATTTATATCTTCTCACCTCTATGATAGTAGAAATTCTTATTTTTGATCCTTTTTCATGTAAAAAATGGGGGCAGACAATATTATTTTCAAAATGTATGTGTTGGTCCTCTCGCATAATTATAAAAGGACAACCCTCTCATATCCACTTCATAGATCCAAAACCTATTTATTTAGAAATGAAATATCCAAATATGTTCATCACTTCCCACCCCTCTTCCTAGTGTAGTGTTTTTATTAGAAATCTATCCTATAATTAATTATATTGTAAAACTAATGAAGATATTTAAAAAAGTGGTAACGTCCTTGACTAGTAATTTTATTTTAATTCTCATTCCACTTCAATAAAATAATATTATACCATGTTGATATGATAACCACATTATCAACAGTGGATAAATAGTTTGTCTTTTTAAGGGTATAACCTATAACTATGACATCAAGATATTTTTCGGAATATGTTTCCTTCATAAGTTTAATTTATTTGTTAGAATGTCATATAGAAAAAACCATGTTTAAATTAATTAAAGAATATATTTAAATTATTATTGGAAATTTTCCTTACTAATTCACAGATAAACTTTAAATTATAAATACAAATATTTTTAAATAAATATTTGGTAGAATTGTTTAATATATAATGACGCGATATTTAGAAAATAAATTCTAAAATAAATTTAATAATTTTTGTATTTTATGTTATGTGAATTAATAATTATATATTTCTTAATACCAATAAATATTTTTATATTATGTTATGAGAAAAATTGAGTTTAAATGAAACATGAAATCCTATTAAGGTTTTATTTATTATCATTATATTTTTCACATATCAATTGGAATTGTGGGTATGAATAAGATGAACTATATTATGAAACTATTTGGTTTACACATGCATTTAAAATAAACTCTTTGGTGACCCATTAATAATTAATAAAAATAGTAATTTCATTAAAAGAAGAAATTATTTTTAGAAAAATCATATATAGTAAAAAACATTATTTACAACAATAAATTATATTATCCCCATTTTTCATGATTTTAATCAAAATTATATATAATATATTAACCAATATTATTGAAATTCAACTTATGTGTTTTCTATACAAGAGATAAAAATAAATAAATTATTATGCTTAGAATAATATTTTTCAATAAAAATATTTTGAATCTTTTTTGGGCACATATTATAAAAATAATTTTTCACACCAGTAGAAAAATTAAATAAAAAATTTATTTTTGTTTTTAAATAACCATTAAAAAAATTAGTTACCATTAATTTTTGATAATATAAGAATATTAGTTTCTTAATCAATAATATTAAATTCTAGATTTAATTTAGAATTGTCATTTCCATTATTGAAAATAAAAACATCAAAAAATGAAATTGATTTTAAAATAAAAAACATTAAATTATATATCAATTTATTCAATTTAAGACATTGGAATAAATTTAATTTTTTAATTGTGATAAAAATATTTTTAATATTTTTGATCATTTACTCTTTGAAAAACCCGCTTTCTCGTCGCATCTATAAGAATAAGTTTAAATTATTGATTTCTACTTATATTTATCTAATTTTAAAAAATTATTAATTATTTATTATAAAAATAATTAATATTGATTAATAAAGTCAAATAAATTTTTAATAGTAATGAATTTCAAAAGCTATAAAAATATTTTTTTCTATGTTAGGGTAAAAATGGGTTTACCATAGTAATAAAATCAAATCCTAAGGGTTCAAAATTACTCCAAAAATCTCAAAACCCGGTTGGATGGTTATATATTGAAATTGAATATATTATTATCATGAATAGAATATTTTTTTATCCTTTGGAATTTGAGAAAATTGGGTCCAAAATTTATTTTTATATAATTACAAGTGTGCCACTAACCCCACAAAAAAAAGGACACCCTCAACCATCTCTTAATCATACATCAAAAACCATTTCGTTATTAAAGTACCTTAGCTAATAAATTTCATAATTCCCGATTATAATCTAATTATAATTACATTGGTTATTAATCCATCCTATGATTCCTTTTGGGGGAAATGATAAAATATGTATGAAAATCGGTAACGTCCCTAATTGAGCGTTCTGTTTTATTTCATCCACCAAATACATAAATAAATTTTAAAACCAGATTATAAAATAACATTATTATCATAATAATACCAATATGTTATTGTGTTAATTTTATAAGTTAAATCCTTCTCCTATTCCATCAATTTTGAAATGAAATCATTATTATCGTGTGTGGTGGGATACCGCTTCACAAAATGATGTTATTCATTTTATATCACTACCACTTATGGCAAGATATAATGATGGATTTAATATATATAAAGTATTATATTAATAATAATATTATCATTAAATAATCATTATATAACCTATTTCTTCTTACATTCAATTCTTTTGTAACATAATTACATCGTTTGTGAGTATGATAGACTACCTCCTCGCGAAGTGATGTCATTAATTAATGATTTTTATTGAAGTTAATATGGATTTTTTATGGAATATATATGATTTATATGACATAAAAATTCTTCTCAAAGGTTAAAATATTATTTATCGTTATTTCTTTTATTCCACTGGTAAAATTTAATAAACATTCATCCATACATACACATAAATATCTCCATGAATGGACAATTTAATTCTATATATCTATCATTTATGGATCACAATAAAAAAATTATGAACAGAATATATAAGATAATTATATCATTTTAAAATTTATGAACATAATATAAAAAGATTCAAATTTAGAGTAATGAAAATTACTAACGAGGACATACATGAAAAACAAGGTACTTATTCTGCGAAATTAGAATTGAATAGGTAATTGATGATAACCAATTAATACAAATTAATTATTAAATAATATATTATATGATAATTATGATTATGGTTATTTTATAAATTTATAACAAACCTCTATTTATTAAACATGATGTGCATGTTTATAAAAATTAAATTCAAACATATGGTAATGGATTTTTTATATCTCTTTTATTTCTTGGAGACATATGTGTTTTCACCTATCATTTATTTAGTGTTATTTTTCTACATCCCCATTGACTTGATATATAATGAATCTATTAATATATTATTAATTTTAATGTATCATTTTATATTATGCATTATTTGGACTTATAATTGAATATATTACTAAAGTGGTAATATATTTCCAACATACCTTTGACATTTGTGAGACACATGCCATATTGACCACCATTTTAATTAATGGTGTTCATAAAATACCCTTTAATTTTTTTAATAATTTTTAACATAAAATAATTAAAATTTTCTTATTGATTTTAGGATACCTCTTACATTTTCCATATAATTAAATGTTATCAATGTGGAAAATATTATAGGTTAAAATCTTGTTGTTTATCATTATTTTTTATGATTATATTTTTAATTTTAAAAAGATATGATCCATATCTTGATAAAATTCTGAATTTTATTCTCCACTTGTTATTTCATAATATTTCTAGTTTTCCGTAATTTTCATATATTTATGTACCCATGAGTTCAGAAGAGTTATTTTATGAAAATTTTTCTTTATTTCACTCTTCAAACAAAAAATCTTTTTCATCCAAATTCATGTTTTTAAAAAAGGTTTTCAATTTTTTTACATTATTAAAATTATTTACTAAATAAATTAGTACCCATGATTCGAAACATTAAAGAGACAATTGAATGAAATATTCATGTCATTTCCCAATTAATTCATGTTTTTATTGTACTAAAAATGTGAAAGGAATAATTGTTTTAATATGTATGACATGTATATAATTTCCCACAACCTTATTTTCTATGAAGATTCCTATAATAGTGATAATGGTTATTTTTGGAGAAAATTTCATTAAAATGTATTATTATTAACATAACGTTTCATGAATGTAGAAATGATACTTTCCTCATGAAATATTTTAAATTATTTTTCAATCACTATTTATATGTTTTGAATTTAATTTTGAATGAAAATGATATTAAATACCTTATAGGTGTAAAAAAAATTATTTCAATGATTACAAAAATATTTTATTTAAGAAATAATTTATATTTTTTTGAATGATAAATTTATAGTTTTCAATGGTGATTTTTAATTAAAATTATTTTAAAAATGCATTTTTTTAAAAATATCTTATTAAATAAGAAATTATATTTTTCTCAAGATAATTTTTAAATTAATATTCATGCTTCCATTATAATTTTAAAGGTAATTTTAAAATAATATTATTTTGGATATGCTTTGTGTTTTAAAATGTGTTTTTTTAATATGAAATTATATTTTATAATGGAAAATTTTAAAATGATTTTTGAAATCTTCAATTATACTATTTTCAAAAAAAAATCAAATAAAAGTATTTACAAAATGTGTAATCGATTATTATTTTTAATATTTTATTTTAAATGAAAAATTACTTTCCTCATGAAATATCCTATGACTATTTTAAAAATAATTTTCCATATAGGATCAAATCCTATTATGTCACATTTTTATTATTTCTCATATGATCAATAGATACAAATATAATTATTTCAAAGAATAGTTTATAATAATGATGAAAAGATCGATATAAAAACTGTTTTTATTCCATAGATCATATAAGGATTAAATTACTTTGAATCCATATACAATTTCCATGGGTTATGATTGGAAGAAATGATGAAATAATTATTAAAATAATTTCTTTTATAAATGTTATGTTATGATAAAATGTTTATGAACCCCATTTCATTCCATGGGTTCAGATTTGATGAATATTTTATGATCTCATGGTATATATATGTATAATTTACATTCTTTGAGGGGTGGTACCTATATCTCTCCACATTTAATCATGTAAATAAATATATCACATCAGATAATAATAGGAAAAAAGTTGGTGGGATCGATCTACTATGAGAAATTGATGGACCAAATCCACTATGGGAATATGTGAATCCTCATCAACAAGGTAAAAGGTGATTCTTGGTCCATTATGATAAATTGGTGGAGCCTAATCAATATTGTGAAAAATGATATATTACTTGATCCAATATGTTTATGATATTTTTTTGGACATTGAAACACATTACAATATTTTCTTTTTTGAATAAATATAAATTTGATAATATATATCATTATATGCGACACTAATAAAAGCATTCATAGTATGAAACATTATGATTAGCTTGCAAAACATGATACACTAAGTATAGAAGGGAATATAATAAAAATATAATTTATTATATATTTAATATTTTTAATATATTCATTAAAATATGTTTAAATTTTTTCGATAGGGTCTCTGGGTATAAGTTACTAATTACTCTAATTTTAAATGTAAAAACATGTATTTTTTTACATGTAGTTTTCTCATCATTCATTGGAGAAATGATGTTAAATATAAATTTATACACTTTTATAATTTCTATATAACAAAATAAATTTTATTTTTGGAATATTAATGTTAAAAAATCTCATAGGGTGAATATTTTGTAATTCTTTATCATGTTTTATTTTTGATGAATAGTAAAAATAAATCATTTTATTTGAAAATTATTTTTTTCATATAAATAGTTTATAAGGTTAAATTATATATTTTTAATATGTTATAAAGTAAAATTAGTTCAATTTTACATATTTTTATCCAATTTAGGTCATTTTAGTCAATTTCATATCGAATTTAAATATTAAAACATTGTGAACTTTTCTAAATTTACAATTCAGAATCCTGCTTTCTCATCATCTCTATGAGATTATCATTACATTAATTTTAGCCACATATGTGAATTAAATTTGGAAAGAATAATATAATGTTTTGGAATTAGAATATTATTTATAATTAATATGGGTATGTAAATTGTTTACAATAATAATTATTGAATGCAGATGAAATTAATTATAGTGATTAGTATAAGAAATATCTTACTTAATGGTTAAATATTGAATATAAGGTGTAAAAATATCCCAAAATATGTCATACACCCATTTTATAGACATATTCAGTCCCTCATAACATTAGGATCCATTTTTTTAGATAGTGTCATATTATTCCATGAATGTGACCTATATTACAACCTATGAAATAAAAAAGGTCAAGAACAAACCTTTTCTTCCTTAAACATTTATAATGCATTGATATTGAGTCAAAACATCATATTTTCATCTATAAAATTTATTTTTAATGATAAATGAATTTTTGTATAATGGTAAATTATTTTAATTTTTTAGAGATAACAAAATTACATTAAATATTTAACAAACATTAGTGCATGTATTATTTAGATAATAATAAAATAAAATAAATGATGCTAAAAAGTTTAAAAGTAATGTAAATTTTATGAATTGATGTGTTCCATTATTTTTTATGAATATATCATATTAAATAGACATAAACTCAATATATTTCAGTTATATTAATGTTTTTATATTTTAGAATTAAAATAATATAAATAATGTCAAAATTGAAATTAATGTTCGTTTTTCATAAATTATTTTTTTTCAAATATTTAACATTACAAAAAGTAATATCATGTTCCATGTTATTTATAACTCTTAAGAAATATCAAATAACTTTCATTCGTGGAAAAAATTTCTTTTATAAATTAAATTTTCTCCCAAAAATAGTAAAATCTGTGCTAGCGTAGTAAGGGTTAATGTAATGTGTCAGTGTCTGTTATTAATGATTTTATTGAATTTCATTCAAACAATATTTAATTTTTAACTTATTAATTATTTTTAATATTTTAAAATAATATTATATAAATGATCTAATGATTCTCATTTTAATTTAGTCTTAATGGATGAATTCACGAGATCAGAAAACTTGTTAGGTAATTGGAAAACCAAAATAAAAATATATAGATACCTAATTTATAAGAAAAAAATGAAAATGAAAATATTTTATTTTAAAATTTTATTAGTGTTTCTGGAAAATAAATATCAATTAATGAATTATTTTTCCATTATATAAGACCATTAGATAAGGGATAACTCTTAATAGTGTTTACATGTATGTATTTCTATGAATACATATCCAAATCCACTATAAAGATAAATTCACTCTTCTCTTTCCTCACCCATAAAAAGAATATTTGGCTCAACCAAAACCAATTAAATTAACTCACAACATCCCTTAACTCATTCTATAATCCATAATATTTTATGAAAGAAACAATGGAAGTATTTTTTTATAAACCAAATGAAGTTACTGGAAGAAGAGTTAGCCTTATTAAAAGGTAACTTTTGATTATGTTTTATATCAAGACCCAGAATTATTTATATATAATTCAAATATAATGACATAATATTCCAAAATTTAATTATATTTTGTTCTCGTATGGGTTTTAACTATAAATAAACACACTTCCATCAATTGAGATTCATAATAATCGTTCGTGTGTACGGTGGACTACCACCTCATGTGCCAATGTAAATCATTCTTCCATTACCACCATCCAAGGATGGAAATAATGATATATTTATAGTATATATATGATATATATAATATGAATAATATCTGAATTATTCTTTAATTATTATATAACATATACCATCATGCTTTCCTTCTTGTGGGAATGTGATAACATCGCTTGGGGACATGCGTACTTCCACCTCCTCAAAGCAATATGATTCATTTTCACAATACATAGAATTTTTTAAGGATGGTTTTACTAAAAACATGTGATATATATAAAATATATATTATTATGTAATAATAATATATATATATATATATAACTCATTTTTTGTCATACAAAATGTAAATGAAAGTGGTGTTTATGCGTATACATAGCCTACAGTCTCCATGAACGAAGCATTTCATTTCCTATCTCCCAATTTTTTGGATTGTTATAAATATATATATATATATATATATAATTAATATATATGATATCTAAATCATTTTTTACATCACACTAATAATGGAATCATGACCATCTGAAGAAGAAAAAAATTAATAAATCAATATATAATAAAAAACATGATAATTAACAGATGAAACGATGAAAATAATGAAATATTTTTAACAAATAGGTAATAAGATTTTATAAAAATATTATATTTTATATTAAAAATATAATTAAGGTTCATTTATAAATTAGTAAAAAAATTAAAACCATCATACAGTAGTTTAAAATGTTTTCAACAAAAAGGGATCACAAAGTAAGTGATTTGGTCTCAATTTACATTCTATTGGGATATATTTATTATTATTCACCAATTAATATAAATGTGGTTTATATTTATACCATTTATCATTTAATATCCTGATTCGGTCATATTTTATTTTATTCTATATTTTAGCTTTAATTATCTCATCCATGGGGTTTAAATTGATAATTATCGTGTTGTGGAAGTTATCTACGCAATATCCAATTATTTTGTTTTTTTTAAATTATAATGAAACAATACATTATAGATGGCCATATTCCATTTAAATTACATTTTCATTTGATATGTATACTCTTATTAATAAATATTTTCTAACCTATTTACCATTTTTACATACACTGTGTAATTAGTATTTATTTGATTAAATGGAGAAATATCAATAAATTTATATTGATTAATAAATATTCATATTTGATAAGGAAATTTTTTACATGAATTAAATAAATTATTAAATTTATGAGGAATGTTTTAGAAATGTATGACATAAGTAGGGTCTTGGTTATAGATATCTCCTCAATGCATTAGTAGCCTCATGAGTAAAATCATTTGGCTAATTAGATTTTTTTCTCCATATGTTATAAATTGTAGAAACCAGTAATTCCCATGGAAATTTTCTTAAAAAAATTCATGGAAATTTTGAGAGTCCGCATTTTCTGACGACGCGCGATTCTGATGTCCGGTGTGCCCGGAATGATCCATCAAATTTATGTTAAGCTTAAATTAACGTGCGTAAGCAGTTTTCCTGAAAATGTATAATACCTATTAAACGGTTACTTAGATTAGAAATCTGAGGCCACCGATGTGCTCATCTTAGCGGGAATATCCTAGGTGTGACTTCTGTTTAGTCGGCGCGGGCCTCCTGTGAGAAAACCTTAAAATGGCATAACCGTAAATAAAATAATTAAGTAAAGTTATTTTATTTTTCAAATTCTTATAACTCACAAATGGTAACTCAGATTAAAATTCTGATACCACCGCTAAACTCATAGGGGTAGGCTTTCTTTATGGAGATACTAACTTGGGTCGGTGAGGAACACCAGAGAAAGTTAGTTTTTGGCTGCAAATAAAATAATTAAGTGACAATTATTTTATTGAAAAATTCATAACATCTAAATAGTAACATGGATTGAAAATCAAAGAGTACCGTTGGGTTCAATGGTGCGTGTTTCATCTAGGAAGAGCCGAAACTCAACCTTATTTGGTCGAGGGTGTCTGATATTAATCTTCCGTACTTTTTTTCGGGTACGTTCAGTAATCATGCTAGCGGTGTTTTATAACTTTTGAACCGATGCTCGGAACTGAAATTCGAGGGCACCGTTGAACTCGCAGCGTTGGTAAATTCTTAGTGAGACCATCACCATAGTTGCATTTTAACGGGAGTGGAAGATTGTTTTTGGGGTTTAGATAAAATTAAATAAAACTAATACATAACCTTATTTTTATTTTATGGTGGTTAAAACCTCAAAAAGGAGGTTAGTGGTGGGAGCCACCACACCATAACCTCCCATGAGAGGTTGTGGTGGTGGGGCCCACCCACACATAACCTTCTTGGAGAGGATTTTATTAGTAGTGCCCACCTGAGCTTATCAACCCCATCATAACTCCCCTTTAACCCCCTTGAACCCCCAAATTAAATTGGTGAAACCATTAACCTTCCATGGTTTTATTTTTGTGCCAATTATTCACCTTCCTTAATTAAAGTGCACACTCCACATGAATTAATTAACAGTTTATTAATTAATTTTTTTGAATTATTTTGAATTCATGCCAATAATAAAATAATAGGCAAAGCAATTATTTTATTTTGGTTGGAACTTTCATTCGGTGGAGCCTTGGAGGATTGGATGAGTTCTTGGACAACTTCATATTCCAATGAAGAATGATGATCACCCCCATCCTTCTTCATCGATCATCGACCAAACCAACAGAGGAGGAGTCGCCCGCAAGGAACGCCGACGACGTCAATTTCCGTTTCTTCCTCCAATGATAAAAGAACGACGCCGCCTTTCCGTGACTTTGCCTACGAACAAAAAATGAGGTTGCGGGATTTGTGCTGGTTTTATTCTCGTTCTTCGTTGCCTATTTATGGAGTATGTTATGCCTTTTGTTATCAAATTAAAGTGGGGGGTGGGGGGGGGGTGGGGGTCGGACCGCATGAACATGGCTGACCCTTCCCCTTTTTTGTTCTCAATTGATGATGACGGTTGGGCAAAGAGGCGACGACGAACAAAGGCCGCACTACCCACGGCCTCTGCGAACCGCAACGCCTGACAAGAGGCGCCCGACCCGTGCCCTGCTGGAGTGCTGCCCGGCCCTGCCGGTGGCCTGCCTGCACCCTGTGGTGCCCTTCCACCCTTCCCAGCACCCCCGGCACTCTGCTACGCTGCTCGGTGCACCCCATGGTGCCCTACCGCCCTGCCTGGTGCCCCCCCCCAGCGCCCTATCGAGCTGCCAGGTGCACCCCGCGGCGCCCCGCGCCCCTGCTCGCTGTGGAACCCCCACGGCCTGCCCTGTGGTCTCCCGCGCCCTGCCTGGTGCTCCTGCGGCCTGCCCGCTGGCCAACCTGCCACCGGCCTCTAGATTCAACCTGCGGCGTCCCCCCATGGTGTCACTGGCCAAACCAGACTGGTCTTCCGGGCCAAGTCACCGAGCCGCCTATGTGGCGGGTACCAGGTCAAACCACCCTCGTGGTCCGCTAGGTCGGGACCAGCAGATCGGGGGAAAACATAATGGGCTGACCCACCCAATGGGCTGAGTCAGACCCAGTGAGTCTGACCGGGTCGACCAAGACTAGGTCGGCCCAGATGGGGTTGGGCCGAGTCGGTTCGACCGGGTCGGACTGGACCCACGCCCATTACTGACCCATTACCTTCTTGGGCCATATCTTTGGCACCAGACATCCATTTGACGAACCATCAGCGGTGCCGATTTTCTTGGAACGAATGCGTCCCTTTGAGAATACCCCACAGGAGTTCAGGGTATTGTTGAGACATGGTCAGGTTGGTTCGTACATGAATCCAACCGGGCCCCCAGGACAAAAAAAACTAATAACTCACAGACTGGGTGTGTGATTGACCCGCCGTCTGTTGCGTTGAGACCCCTATGACGTGGAGGTCCTTTGAGATACCTCCACGTGAGAATTCGTGACACTTGGAGTATTGACCAGTTGCTCATGGAGCAGATCCTCTCGGAGATGAGAAAATAGAGTACGGAGACCTTGTAGCTGACAGACATGACGACTGTTTGACTGATTCAACTTAGAGTGATTTGACTAGCCCAGTGGGGAGCGCCCGGTATTTGATGATATACCCATGGTAGATGGAGCGCCTGGTATTTGGAAGTAGACCCATGGTACTCGACATGAGTAGTACCTCTGTAGGATATTAGGGGGAGCGCCTGGTATTTGGCGGCAGTCCCACAGTGCACGGAGCACCCGGTATTTGGTAGAATACCCACAGTACTCGATGGGATAAGTAGCTTAGCAGTCCAAGGTTAGTGAGAAGCACCTCGGTGTCACGACATGCCCACTGTATTCAACAGAGGAGGATTTCTCTAGCAGTCGTGTTGTCGATAATGAAAAATCCTAGTTTGAGCTGAGTCAATGGCCTTTGTGTTTTCTCATGATTGAGATGGGTTACATGATAACATAGGTATATGTATGGGAATATACCTAAGTAATGGTTATCCATTGAAATCATACATTGTGGTTATCCTTGTTGGATTATGGGAGACCTTGAGGGTGTCAGTGTCCCTACTGAGTATCTTTATACTCACCCCTGCATGGGATATGCCCACACCTCGTTGTATTGGATGCAGACGACGGACAATACTAATGGTGGTCAAGAGCGCCAGGACTGGACGGTACCCGAAGGTGGACCTCATGACGAGTCGGTACCTAGAGGAGACGGAAGAATGAGGAGCATTGAGGAGGCTATCTGTACCTACCCTTTAGGTAGGATCTATGGTGGATGATCCAGGAGAAGCTAGACACCTTCCAACTGTTTGTCTTTTAGTTGTATTTGTTTTGTCTTTTCATTGTACTTTACTATTGGGATTGTATTTCTGGCCCCTTTTACTTTCCAGCACCTCTTTTGTATTCAGTTTTCCTTATTGTTTTTCTTCTAGTTGTGTACTCTGATTGTGTGTGGTTAGTTTTTATAAATGCAATGCCTTCCCAACTTAGGGAATTACACCTTTTCTGCTAGTCGCCAGCCCTAGTCCTATGGAAGGCGGGCTAGGGGTAGTCATGGCACGGGCCCTGAGAAAGGGTCATGAAAAATTGGTATCAGAGGAGTTGGTTCTACCGTAGAACATAGAACTGTGATATTTCTTTTCTGTGAAGAAATAGTATTAAAGGTACCAGTTGTAGTTTTCAGTTTAGGTAGTCCAGTGTTGGTGCGGCGGCCGACGTATTCGTACACCAAGAGACTACTGATTTCTGACATAGTACACGAAAACACTGATTGTGTGTGTGCTTCAAAAGTTTTCTTTAAGTCACCTCAAACCAGGTGAACTCACCAGGTATAATCGTTTGACTGTGTATCATCCGTTCCTTATCATGATTCCTCCACGCAGACAGACAGTTAGGGTTCCCGAGATATTACTCGATGACGACCCACCGAGAGACGAGGCTCCAAAGCAGGGCCCTCTTACTATGATGGATCCTTCGGGTGGTATACCAGCAACACCACCACCCATTGGGAAGTAGATTCCACCAACCACATTTGAGGACAGTTCCCGCCGAATGAGCTCATTGCACGAGTTCCATTGGTGGAGGCCTCTGAGGTTTTGAGGCGAGACAGATTCCCAGGCAGCAGAGGACTGGATGGAGGCGATTACTAGAGTTTTCCTCCTAGTTTAGACACAGGAAGAGCAGATGATGATCTTAGCTACTAGTCTTTTTTAGTGAGTGACCATGTGGATGGTCCGCATAGTGATGAGGTTTCGGTACTTAGACCGTTTTCCGAGATGGTACCTACGGGAAGTGTGCCAACTATATCACAGCTCGTTGGTCAGCAGACACTACCAGCGGTACCAGTTGAAGAAACATGATGGCTTAGTGCCATACATGTGTTTCAGCATTAGATACCCCTCAATTTCCAAGGCAATCTCGACTCATAGGTGGATGAGGACTGGGTTGAGGAGGTGGCTAAGAGTTTTCTAGAGCTTATACTGCTTCGGAAGGACAACGTGTCAGTAGTTGAGTATTCATGGAGGCATACCGGTCTTTCCTAATACTCGATGAATATGGTATGATCAGTGTGTCAGGGCTCAAACTTTTGAGCAGGGTGTGCTTAAAGGACATCTGAGCTAGCACAATTCCTCTACGCATTTCTACCTATGTTATGATTCTAGAGAGAACCATTGTGGTTAAATGTTCTTTTAATGAGAGAATATAGCTAGTGAATTTTAGCAGTGGGAAAGCAAGAAATCGTCGCCAGTCTCAGAGAATTGAGCATGTAAAACTGCTTCGAGAAGAGGAAGTGTTAAGGACAGATGAATCTACAGGGCATCAGACAAGGAAGAGTAACTAGTAGAGCAGCATGAGTTGGTGTACATTTGGACATGTTACAACCACCCGCCTTTGTAGTCCCTGCTAGGCTTAGGGAGATAGAGGGAAGGGGAATAATGTAGCTTCATGCGGTCAAGGAGTGTGACCCAAGGGCTCTAGGAATGATTCGAGGTACGGTCTGTGTCTACTACTTGTTGTTGTATCAATAAGACATAGGTACCAATCATTCCTTCCTTCCACGAATCTTCTACTAGACCTAGAGTTTCCGGTTAAACCGTTGACTTGAACCTCACATATGGAGATGCCTTTGGGAGGAGACTTGATAACCACACATTTTCTGAAGGTGTGATCTGACCGGGGAGGCATGAGTTTCGGTTGGAATCTCTTCGAGGAAGCATTGAGTCCTTATGATATTAGTTTGGTTATAGACTAGGCAACCACAGTTTATACATAGATTGATTGTATTAGGAAAAAAGGTTGTGGTTTATCTACAACGTTGGGATGGGGTTTTCCTTGGTTAGAGAAAAGGAAAAACCAGGAAGCACAGGATGGGATCATGCATAAGAGGGTGTAGTCGATCAGTCATGAGTCAGCTAGACATACCTTTTTTTTTCAGACTATTCCAGAGTTGTAGCTCCACTGTCAGCCTTAACAAATAAGGGGAAACCCTTCGTGTGGTCGGAGATATGCCAACAGATCTTTCAGGAGCTGAGGCAAAGGCTGACGAGTTCCCCCATCTTGAGGATTCTAGAGAAAGTTGTAGGATACGTAGTCTGCTGTGATGCATCAGGGACTGGACTCGTGTGTTTCCTGATGCAGGAGCGAGCTATGATCGCATATGGTTCTTTTAGCTGAGATAGGATGAACAGAACTAAGCTACCCATGACCTTGAGTAAGCAGCAATGGTCTTCGCCTGGAATATGTGGCGGCACTATCTAATGGGTGAAAGATTTACCATGTACTCTGATCACAAGTGTCTCAGGTATATCTGCCCTCATAAGGACCTGAACCTGAGACAACGACATTGGCTTGAGTTCCTCTAGGACTATAACTTCGAGATAGTCTATTCTCATTTGAAAGGGAACGTTGTTACGGATTATCTCAGTAGGAGATCAGGCATTAAGCTTCTAGAAGAGGCGACAGGGCAGCTAGCTGCCCTACAGATATCCTTTGTGGATAGGGATGAAGCAGCTTATCTTCAGTCTCTTATAGTCATTTCGCCACTTCATCATTGAGTCAGGGAGGCACTGCGTGGGGGCACTGACTGCGAGATGCGATGTGCTTAGATATCCATAGGGCAAGCACCTGATGGATTTTCTAAAGGTGGGGAGCACTTCATCCTCTTCAGAGGATGTACCATGGTTCCAGTTTCACTTCAGGAGGAGGTGTTGAGGAAGTTCCACACTTCCCCTCTAGCAGTACATCTAGGTGTGGCGAAGATGCACCAGGACCTTCGACGATAGCACTGGTTTCCCGGTATGAAGAAGGCGGTAGCAGAGTTTGTCTCACGATGCCTCACTTTTCAGCAAGTGAAGGTGGAGCACCAGGTACCCGCATTATTGGTTCAACCCTTAGTGGTCCCAGAGTAGAAGTGGGATGGGGTATCCATGGACTTTGTGATAGGTCTTTCACGTACCTCCAGGGGTCACGACTCGATTTGGGTGATGTTCAACCGACTCACCAATTCATCCCACTTCTTACCGATTAGAGAGCAGGGCTCAGTAGAGAGATTGGGACGCCTCTATGTGTAGAAGATTGTGTGTTTACCTGGAGTACCTTCTTCTATCGTCTCCGACTGTGACGCACGGTTTACTTCACTGCTATGGAAGGGGTTGCAGGAGGCTTTCAGGACACAGCTACGTCTGAGCACCGCCTTCCATCCTCAGACTGATGGCTAGACCGAGGGGACCATCCAGACCCTCGAGGACATGCTACGTGCATGCGTCCTCAACTTCTGTCACGGTTGGGAGGATCACATGCCTCTGGTAGAGTTTTCCTACAACAAATACTATCACTCCACCATCGGTATGGAACCTTTCGAGGCATTTTATGGACGACCTTGCAGATTGCCACTGTGTTGGACAGACCTAGGGGAGTCAGCACTAGTGGGACCAAATATGGTACTTGCTACCATGGAGAAGGTGCAGATCATCCCAGAGCGGATGAATACTGCACAGAGTAGGCATAAGTCTTATGATGACAGGATATGGAGAACTCTGGAGTTCTAGGATGGCGACCATGTCTTCCTATGGGTCTCACCTCAACGAGGTCTGTGGAGATTTGGCTGAGGCGGAAAGTTATCTCCGAGAATCATCAGACCATTCTAGGTCCTCAGCAGAGTAGGTGAGGTGTCTTATCGCTTGGATCTTCCACCTCAGTTGCACTGGGTTCATGAAATCTTCCATGTATCTCAGATGAAGAGATACGTGGACGACTCATCCCACATCATCGACCATGGGGAGCTGGACATCGATGACGGGGTGACATTCACAGAGGATCCGGTAGAGATTGAGGATCAACAGGAGCGGGTACTATGTGGACGGTCGATACCTCAGGTGTGTGTTCACTGGCAGCATTGGAACCTCCAAGAGAGCGCATGGGAGCGGGAGGCTCAAATGAGTGATTAGTACCCCCATTTGTTCCCTTAGTTCAAGTTTTATCTTACAGGGACGTAAATCCCTGATGTGTGGATAATGTAATGACCCTGAATTCCCGTGGTTTTTTTAAATACATGGTAATTTTACGAGTCCGTTGTTTTTGACGACGCGCGATTCTGAGGCTCAGAGTGCCCAAAATGATCCGTCGAAGTATTGTTAATCTTAAATTAACACGTGTATGCAGTTTTCCTAAAAACATGGAATAAATCTTAAATGGTTGCTCAGATCAAAAATCTGAGGCCGCCATTGCGCTCAGGTTAGCATTTTTACCCTAGGCGTGACTTTAGTTTAGTCAACGTAGGCCTCCTGTGAGGAAACCCGAAAATGAAATAACTGTAAGAAAAATAATTAAATAAAGTCATATTATTTTTAAAATTCATATAACTTGAAAATGGTAAATTGGATTAAAAAATATGAGACCACCACAAAACTCATGAGGGTAGGCTTCCTATAATAAGATACTGACATGGGTTGGTGAGGGCCACCAGAGAAAGTGAGTTTTTGGCCGCAAATAGAATAATTAAGTGAAAATTATTTTATTGTAAAATTCATAACATCTAAACAGTAACTCAGATTGAAAATCAAATAGTATCGTTGGGTTCATTGGGGAGTTGTTCACCTAGACAGAGCATAATCTCAACCGCAGTGGGTCGAGGGTGTCTGATATTAATTTTCCAAACCTTTTTTTTGGGTACGTTTAGTAATTGTGCGAGTGGCATTTTATAACTTTTGAACTGATGCTCGGAACTAAAATCATAGGGCACCGTTAAGCTCACAGCGTTGGTGAATTATTAGTGAGACCATCACCGCAATTTTGTTTTAATGAGAGTGGAATATAGTTTTGGGGGTTTAGATAAAATTAAATAAAAATAAGACCTAACCTTATTTTTATTTTATAGTAGTTAAAACCCCCAAAGGGAGGTTAGAGGTGGGGGCCACCACACCATAACCTCCCATGAGAGGTTATGGGGGTGGGGCCCAACCGCACATAACCTCTTTTGAGAGGATGTTATTAGTGGGGCACACCTGAGCTTATCAACCCCCTCTTAACTCCCCTTTAACCCCCTTAAACCCCCAAATTAAATTGGTGATTCCTTTAACCTTCCATGGTTTTATTTTTGATCCAATTCATTACCTTTCTTCATTAATGTTCCAACTCCACATGAATTAATTAATGGTTCATTAATTAATTTTTTTTAATTATTTTAAATTTATGCCAACAATAAAATAATAGGTGAAGCTATTATTTTATTTTGGCTGGCACTTTCATCTGGTGGAGCCTTGGAGGATTGGAGGAGTTCATAGAGAACTACATCTTCCAACGAAGAACAACGATCACCCTCATCCTTCTTCATCGATCTTCGACCAAACCAAAAGAGGAGGAGACGCCAGTGAGGAACGCCGAAGTCATCAACTTCATCATCTCTCTCAAACGTCAACGGAACAATGTCACCTTTCCGTGACTTCGTCTACGAATGAAAAACGAGGTAGGGGGATTTGTGTTAATTTTATTCTCGTTCTCTGACATTCTATTTATGGAATAATTTATGCCTTTTTTTATCAACTTAACATGGGGGGGGGGGGTTTGGACCGCACGAACACGGCCGACTTTTCCCCTTTTTTGTTGTCGTTTGATGATGACGGCATGGCAAAGAGTCGATGGAGAACAAAGGCCGTGCTACCCGTGGCCTCTGTGAACCGCACCGCCGGCCAAGCGGCGCCCGCCCACGCCCCACTGGCACGCTGCCCACCACCCTATTGTGCTGCTCGGTCCTGCTGGCGGCCTGCCCGCACCTCGTGGCACCATGTTGCCCTCCCTGGCGCTCTGCCGCGCTGCCCCGGTGCACCGCACAGCGCCCATGCCGCCCTGCCCGGCACACCCCATGGCACCCTTCCGCCCTACCCCCCCCCCCACCACCCTGCCGTGCTACCCGGCTCACCCCACGACGCCTTTCCACCCTTCCTGGAACCCCTCGGGCACCCCCGGTGCCCTTCCGCGCTCCCCAGAGCACCCCCGCGCGCTGTCTGCCACCCTGCTCGGTGACCCCCGTGCTGCCCGGTGCCCCCGTGTGCCCCATCATCCATCCCCGGCACCCCAGAGTCATGCCTCATAGCCTGTCACACCCTTCTTGATGCACTAGCGGCCTGCCCGGTGTCAAGCTATTCTGCCCGTGCCCTGCGCGGCCAGCCCGCTCGCTAACAATCCACTGGACTCCCAAGACGACCCATGGCGTCCCTGTGGTGTCGCTGGACGAACCAGCCTAGTCCTTTTGGGTCGAGTCACCGATCCGCCTACGTGGAAACTATCGGGGAAAAACGTCCTAATGGTCTTCTGGGTCGGACCCAGCGGGCTGGGTCAAAACATAGCGGGATGACCCGACCAATGGGCTGGGTCAGACCCAGAGAGTTTGATCGGTTCGACCCAGACCGGGTCAGCCCGGACTAGGTTGGTGTCACGACCCGTCTTTGGGGCCCGTGTGGTGACTACCCCCAGCCCTCCTTCTATTGGCTTGGGGATGACAACTAGCTCTAAATGCGTAATTCCCTAAGCTGGGAAGGCATTGCCTTTATAAAAAGTAAACACACACAATCAGAGTACACAACTAGAAGCAAAACAGTAAGAAATAATAAATAAAGAAGAGGTGCTGGAATGTAAAGGGGTCGAAAATACAATCCCTATAGTAAAGTACAAGGAAAAGACAAAACAAGTACAGCTAAAAGACAAACAGCTGGAAGGTGTCTAGTAGCTCCTGGGTCGTCCACCACAGATCCTACCTGAATGGTAGGTACAAATAGCCTCCTCAACTCTCATCGTATGTCTGTCTCCTCAAGCTACCGACTCATCGTGAGGTCCACCTCCGAGTACCGTCCAGTCCTGGCTCTCTCAGCCACCGTCAGTGTTGTCCGTTGTCTGCATCCAACCCAACGAGGTTCGGGAATATCCCGTGCAGGGTGAGTATAACAATACTCATTAGGTACCCCGAGTCCTCAAGGTCTCACAAAGTCCAACAAGGATAACCACAAATTATGATTTCAACAGATAACCATTACATAGATATATGCACATAAATATACCTAAGTTATCAAGTAACCCATCTCAATTATGAGAAAACAAAAGGTCACTCACCCAGCTCAAACCAGTATTTTTCATTATCGAAACCACGACTGCTGTAGAACTCCTCCTCTATTGAATAAAGTGGGCCTGTCATGACACCGAGTCACTTCTCACTAACCTTGGACTTCTGAGGTACTCCTGCTATCACATACAACGGGTCTGCTGCCAAATACCGAGCACTCCTTTCACTGTGGGTCTTCTTTCAAATATCAGGCACTCCCCCTAATAGCCTACAGAGGTACTCCTCCTGTACATGTACCGCAGGTCTGATTCCAAATACCAGGTGCTCCGTCCACCATGGGTCTGCCTCCAAATACCGGGCTCTCCCCACTGGGCTAGTCGAATCAATCTGAGTAGAATCGGTCAAGCATTCGTCAGGTATGTCTACTACGAGGTCTCTGCACTCTGTCTACTCATCTCCTGGAGGATCCGCTCCACGAGCAACTGGTCGATATCTCCAAGTGTCACGACGTCCCGCGTGGATGTATCTCAAAGGACCTCCAAGGCTACATGTGAGCTCCTCCTAGGTTGAATATTGTGGGAATGTCGCGACACCGAGGCGCTTCTCACTACCTTGGACTGCTGGGGGTACTCCTCCTGTTGAGTATCGCGGGTCTGATGCCAAATACCGGGTGCTTTGTCTGTTGTGGTCTCCCTCCAAATACCGGGTGCTCCCCCTAATAGCCTACAAAGGTAATCCTATTTTTGAGTACCGTGGGTCTGCTGGAAAATACCAGGCACTCCGTCTGCCAAGGGGTCTGCTGCCAAATACTGGGTGCTCTGCACTGGGCTATTTGAATAACTATGAGTCGAATTGGTCAAGCAGTCATCAGGTCTGTCAGCTACGAGGTCTCTGCACTCTGTCTTCTCATCTCTAGGAGTATCATGTCCACCAGCAACGAGTCGATTCTTAAAGTGTCATGAAGTCTCACTTGGAAGTATCTCAAAGGTCTGCCACATCATAGGGGCCTCAATGCAATAGAAAACGCGTCAATCAGACACCCAGTCTGTGAGTTATTATTCTTTTAGTCCTGGGGGCCCAGTTGGTTTCGTGTACGAACCAACCTGACCATATATCAACAATTCCCCAAACTCCCATTGGGTATTCTCAAAGGGACGTCTTCATTCCAAGAAAAATGGTTCCACTGACGGTTCATCAAAAGAACGTTTGGTGCCAAAGATATGTCCCAAGAAGGTAATGGTTGAGTAATGGGACCGGGTCCGGTCTGACCGGGTCGGACTGACTCAGCCAAACTATAACAACTGGGCCCCGCAGACAGCACAGACACCCCGCCTTAACATGGTCGTCTAGTCCTATCCCACTAGGTACCACCAGTTTCCCCGCACATACACCCTGTATTGATTCTATAAGGTCACCCATCCTGATCACTACTCCAGGCCAAGCACGCTTAACTATGGAGTTCTAATTAGACAGGATCCTAAAAAGGAAGGTTCACCTTGTTTAATTGAGTCATATGAATTACTAATTCAACCCTTTATCATTCTGGGGTCAATCCCCCCCCCCCCTTTAGAGCACAACTTCCTCGTTGTGGGACCTATATCTCAACCCAAGCAGTTCATCGCACTTAAGGCTTGGTACCAGCTCTGATACCAAATGTAACAACTGGGCCCCGGTGGAAGCACAGACAACCCACCTTGATATGGTCATCGGGTCTTGGCCCACCATGTACCACTAGTTGCCCCGCAGACACATGGTGCCTACCATGGGGCCCACCCACATGCCTCCACGAGTCATCTGACTAATGACTGTCTCCATAGGCCAACACTTATCCTTTCCTTTGTGCTTTTTTGTCACTCACACACACCCTGGGAAACTTTCCATAAGGTCACCCATCTTGATCACTACTCCATGATAAGCACACTTAACTATGGAGTTCTAATCAGACATGCTCCTGAAAAGAAAGTTGCACCTTGATGACATGATTCATATCAATCAGTCATTTAACACTTTATCATTCTGGGGTGTTACATAAATCATCAGGTGAATGTTTTTAACATTAATGGTACAATGTACCTTGGAAACATCAAATAAAATAATTAGTAAATACCATTATTTTGATTTAGTTATTTTTTACCTATGGTATTTTCTCCTTGAAATTATCTTTCGATGTTGTTAATGGTCATTTTAATTATTAAATAGAATTTTTTCGATTACTTATTGTTTCATATTAATTTTTCTTTATCCGGTTGTATAAATAGAATATGTGATAAGTTAAATACATTTCCCTGTTAACTATTCTCATTGATTAATTATAATACCTGTAGTAAACATCCTTAACAATATTTTTTCCTCACTATTATTTTGTATCCTTTCCCACAAATATGTATAAGAAATCATTACATGATCTTTCAAGGTTGTTGTTCGTTTCATTTTATTATGTATCACGTTTTATATTATTCTTTTCAATGTAATATGGGTATCAGGTTTGTAATCTAATTTACTATAACTATTATACTTATCGGTCTATAAGTATTTTATTCCATATAATCTTAACAATTTAATTATGTAAGGCACCATCTTCAGGATTCTATTGTCAATGTGTTACTTGTTAATTAACAATGCCATATGGAATGTTTTTTTATAATTTATGATGTTACCAGACATTTTTTACATGGTCTTATAGTTCATGATTGATTTATGAGGTTTTTTTGTACTTATTGCACATGATTTATAAAGGGAAATTTTTTTATAACACGAATCATTCTTATGACATATGGAAGGTTGTTTATGAAATTTGAATGTTACGTTCATGATCACATTCCATTAATATTATATTATGATTTCAAATGATAATAAATTTAAATATGGAATTATCAACATTACTCATAATTTAGGATCACCCGTCCATATATTTATATCCCCTAGTTATGAAGAATGTTTTGTTGAGGTTATTCCTAAGAGGGGTAATATATTATAAGATCTTTGTGGGAGATGATGAAGATAAGTTACGAAATAAGAATATGTTTTTTCAGGTCTCTAAAGAAAATAAACATTTATGGTACACTAGCATGTACTTATAAAATGTATTGAGTATTAATCTAAATTAGGGTGAAATTCATATATAGAAATCATGTATTTTTATATTATAAAAATAAAAAATATTTAGAAAATGTACATAATTTATGGTTATGTAATTATACATTTTGATAATTCAATTTTCTAAAAAATGTATTACTTCAATTCTTGAATAAATAATAATATTTATATCTGAAATTGTAATAATATTTATATGGAAAATTTTACTAAATTTTTTATATAATTTTCAAAATGTTCTCGGGTTAAATTTCTTATAATTATCTGGAATGATAATTGTTGACCTAAATTTTGAAAAATAGTTGTTTTTATTAATAATGTTCGTTTCTTTTAAAGAATTTTAAAATATCAATATTTTTTATTATTGAATCATTGGTGGAAATATTTATAATTTATTAATTTTATTAATCTGATTTAGTCATTGGAATTAATTTCTTATTGAATTTTTTAATAAAATCTTTTTAAACTTTTATTTATTTTCTCTTCAGAAAAAAACACATATTCAATGCATCTGTAGGTTTTATGTTCAATAATTATTTTTATATTTTGTCAAAATATATTTTAAAAATAGAATCTATATTTTTAATGATAATAATAAAAATTATATAATGAGGCCAACATAATATTTTCACTAAAATGAGTAGTGAAAACATAAAAAATTATTTTCCATTGTTAAGGTCAAAACAGTATACCGAGTGATTAAACTAAAATTATAAGGTGTAAAATGACTATGAAACTTATCCACACCCAGTTTAATTAAATTAATTACACCATATAAGATATAAACTTTGTTAATGAATCATTTTAGATCCTTCTAGATTATATCATTTGGGTACTGATTTTTATTTTCAATTCATCAATGTGTTTCTTCTACCCCACATAGAAATGGTCACCTTACAGTTCTCTCATGTTAAAACATAAAAACCCATTAGATATCCCTGTAAAATATCAATTATATTACTTAATTTTCTAATATAATTTTATAGTACTATTTTTATTATGAAACCATATTCTTAATTATTTATGTGTAAACAATGAGAGGTTTTACCATGAAGATGAGAAATTCATAATATTGTTTTTTTGTTTTATTTTATTATCCAGCCCAATAATATTCAATTAAATTATGAGGGTATGAGAACCATAGAATATTAAATATTATAATTTCTTATAATGTTAGTTCCTGATCTAGCACAATCTCCTCATATCTCAAATATCAAATTATATATTTTATCGTGCATACAATATCCTATAGCCTTATAATTTGATATAATTTGTTTTCAATAAAAACATATAAAATCTCTATATAATGATGTATATAATTATTATATATTATATTTATAATATTATTATAATGATGAGACTAATATATAACATATAACTTCATTAATTCAATTCTCTAGGGAATATGATAACGTCTCTCGTGTGTACGGCGGATAACCACCTCACAACGCGGTGTGATTCTTTATTCAGTAACTCTTTACATGAAAGGTAATGAAAGATAAATATAATTAATACATAGTATAATTATAAATTAATAATAAATATACAGATTTTTTATATTATTTTCAATTAATTCTATCCATCAAGAAAAAATAGAATCTTCATTCATATGTACGTAAAGCATACCATCTCAATTAATGGTGCTAACCATTTAATATATGAAATAAAAATGGATTACTGTAAATATATATATAATTAAAATATAATATATTTATATCATGGATAAAATTATATTGATAATATATCCTTGATCAAATTAAAATAACAAAAAATACTAAAACACAAATGGGAGGAAAAGTGATGTTTTTATTTCTCAAAACTCGTTTTTAACAGGTAATTATTGATAAATGTCTTCTAAAATTAAAAATTTAGTCATATATTTAATGATAAATATGATTATGGATGTATAGTATATTTATTTATATTTACATTTATTATATATTATTTCCAAATTTGTATAAAGTATGTTCAGACTTAAAGTAATGGAAATTTTGTCTCAAATTTCTTTATTTGCGATATAAGATATAATATTTTCTTATATAATTATATGATGATGGTACAATACAGTTTGAAAATTAATATCATGCATGTCCTTGTTTTTATGATATTTATTTTTTCATTTTATTTTGATCTTTAATTATTCTCTGTATTAAAGTGATACCCAATTAGGAAATACATTATGTTACAATCATATCATTTATTATAAGTGATTATGATAATGATTTAAATGATGATACCTTATAATATATCAATTAGTAAACTAATATATTATTTTCCATATTGTAACATACTTAAAATTCAGATTTTATATATTTGTTATCCTTTTATGTAATCTACTGATAAATAATATTTTCAATAAGAAAAAAAAATTATGTTTATCTCTTCAAGAGAAAATGGTTTTTCTTCCATATCCATTTTATCAAATAATGTGTCTTTATAATTTTTTTACTAGTACCAAATGATTTTAAATATATTTTACCCTTATTATAATTTCTATCAATATTATTGAACGAAATAATCATTTCATTTTTCAAACAACGTCTGTATTGATTTTATCAAGAATCTAACTGAAATATTTGATTGAATGTTTTTTTATCATGAATAGAATTTTCCAATTTCATGAATAGATAATTTTTTTAATTGTTATATTATATATTTCAATGTATATTTTTAATGAAAATTATTTTTAACACTATTTTATGAATTTTATATTTTTAGAAAAGTTATTTTAATATTTAAATGTTCATTTTCATCATGAAATTTTCCATGTAATCTTCCGAAATAGTTTTCTAACAAATATTACATCATTCAATGTTACTTATTCAATACAAGTTATTTGACCCAAATATAAAATTCATATTATTTATCTATACTATTTTTTATAATTCCAATACATTTATGAAACCCATTTCTCTTTGACCTATTATACCATAAGAAAATACTATTGAAACCCACTTCTTTTTCCTCTGGGTGTGTTTTAATGTGATGATGAAATGATTATGAAACCTATTTCATTTATATAAGTTTTTTATGAATAAATAATTATTAAATTCATTTATTTTTATGTTTTCTAAAATGATTAATGATTAATGGTCACATAGAGTATGTAAGATTGAATTTCATTACGCAAGGGGAGGGACCTATGTCTCCCTCTAATTAATTGGGTAATAACTAAAATCTCATGAGATATATAGGATTAGAATGGACAGTGAAGCCTTTTTAGTAAGGTAATTTGTCACATATGATAGTATTGGGGTTTTCCCTGGACTATTATGATGGTTTGGGGAGTGAATCCATTCAGATATGATATCCTTGTAATTAATCGATCAATACTATGAAAAATATATTTTATGCTTCTATTTATGTTCCTATTACATGTATTATGTCAATTTTATACTCTAATGAATCATGTTCATTATTTTATTTATGGTTAATCTATTATTAACATCTAGTCATTATGAAATGACTAATTATTTTGATCATTGATATACACGTTAAGATATTTTTGATTATTCTCATGTCCTCATACGCTTATCATCGCATTATGTCTATATATTTATATATTTTCTCTTTATGTGAATCGGACCTCACTTGTTATCTATTTTGTTTTCCCTATATTATAATGATTGATATTATTACTTGTATTTCTATAATGTGTGCATGTTATGAGGAACAATATGGTAGGGGATGTAATACTTTATAAAACTATTTTTTATATTTCTATGTATCCAAATTCACTACATATTTATGAAACTCAAGAGTTTATTTTTTAAATTTACTAAATGTTCATAAAAATTATGAAATATATTTTTTCTAAACCCGTTGGTAATTATATATTTTATTCAAGGATATTTTTAGTTAAATAATGTAAGATAGCATGAGGAATCATTATTGACAACCCCTTAACAAAATCATATGTATTGTGTGGCATCCAAATGTTTTTTTAGGAAGAGATTATCTATATTAGCATAAAATGCATCCCTATTTTGATACTATAAGAGGATTTGGTTGTATAACTAAGGTAAATAGTGTTAATATCTCAAAATAGGTGAAACATGAATGATATGAGCATTAACTAGTACAAAAAATAGATTGTGCACTAGGTTTTAAACTCTCTGGGCATAATATTTGGATAATTTATATTATCATTTCAAACCATAATAATGTATTTGAATATATGAGTTGCATGAAAAAAATATGCTTGAACTTAGGTTTCATGGGTATAAAATAAGGTGTATTGATTGTCAAATCCTATTAATAATTTTTCATAGTTTCGTTTTTTCCAAATATTATTATTTTTCACAATATGATTATTTGTTCTAGTCAATTGATGAAATAAAAATGAACTATGTTCAGTTTGGAATTCCCCTCGCATTGTAATTATTTCCCTCTTGAGTGACTAAATTTTATGGGAGATATAATGAAAAATACCATCTCTATTATCATACAACATTTTCAAGATATCAATCATGATGAAATTTATAATGATTAAATGATGGAACATGATTTTTTTACAAATTTATTATAAATTTACACCATATTTTAGTGGTTCCATTGATAATATAGTTGATGAAAAATGTATATTTACATAGGTAAATATATTTTTCATTCTCCAATTCTCATAACATTGAAAAATTCATTTTTTTCATTTTATCAGTTGCATTGTGAAGAAGTTTAATGGTTGTCTCTCATTAAGATTATGTGGAAACAAAATGAAATTAATTCCATTTACTGGGATGATATTAAGAGATTATTATTTAATATTTACTTCCTGTTATATTCTTCATGTGAATCTTTAGTAGGAATTACTTATAGTAAATCATAATGATGATGAATATATTTGCATCTATAAATAAATTTTAACATGTAAATCTAGATATTCTTCTCCCATATTGATCCAACATGAAAATAAGTTTTATTGATTATTATGAATATAAATACCAAGTCTCTTAATAGTGTTAGACTTAAGGGATTTCTATAGTTTTAATGAAATCATTTAGTGTTCTATCAAGGTGGAAACTGAAATTTTAGAAACCAATCAATCACATGTGTTAGATAAAAAAACTAATGTTAAAGGGAAATAAAAAATATTAGAGATAAGAATATGATTTATCCTTCATTACCTACTTGTGGTAGGAAATATGGTGGAAATTATTTTAAGAGGAATGGAAAAAAATTTGAAAGGTATGGTAATTGAGGAATTGAGTGGTAATGTGATGGGATGAAGATAACTTATGATAGAAAAAAGAAAAATCACTACATAATGAACCACTCATACTCAAGTTATTAAATTTAGTGGATTATAGTCACAATTATATCAAATTTAAATACAATGTATAATGACGATGATTATTGTCTATTTCCTCTTATGTCATGAGATTCGGAAAATCTCATGCGATAAATACTTCTGATGAGGGGTGAGATAATCATTTAGTTAATGGTACACATATCTTCCACTATATAACTACAAATTTTTTATTTGAATCTTGATATACCCAATAGAAATATTTTTAGAAGTTAATAATGGTATAATGATGTCACCCAAGATATTACATGTTAAATTATAAGTTAAAACCTTAATATAATAATGAAATAATATCATATGTATTATTCCTCTTTGCATGACTTTTTTGTAATTTTATTCCTATATTTATTTTCATTTATCCACTAGTTTAATTTTATGTTATGATTAGAATATATTATAATTATGAAAATAATTCTGATACCAATTTCATGTTAAGGGATGCCAATTTCTATGTTCCAAACCATCCTATGATCATTTTACCATAAGAAGTTAATTATGAACTGCCAATAGAAATCACATCCAATATATGGTTTTTGATTCATATTCAAAAAGGATTCTTATTTTATATTATCGAGGAGAAATTAAAAATCAATAGAATACCAATTGTTCCAGAGTTTTTTATTTTATTTATGAATTATTTTTATAGTATTCCACCAAATAATGATATAGATATTTCAAAATAACACATACCTAGAGCCACGAATATTTCAAAGACACCTTAGAAATGGCCGATCTTGGGGTCAATGTTTTGATAAAGAAACCCAAGGATAATCATGACATGGGAATCATTTTTCAAAGTTTTTCACCTTGGGGTACACCTATCATCGATATCTACAAGAAGGATCGATCAATTCAACTTTTCATTGGTTATATAATGTTGCGCAAGATGAAAATCAAGAATAAGTATCATCAACCCTATATTGTTGCTTTTTTTGACCAACTATATTGATATCAATAAATTTCTATATTTCTCATTTAATATTTTTAACATCAATTAGGCGTCAAGAGAGAGGTTTTACTCATGAAAACAGTCTATACAATTTTTTGATACACTAATTAGATTGTTATGCCATTCGGGTATACTAATTCCCCCACTATGTACATTGATTTAATGAAAAATGTATTATTAAATTATATTTATCAATTATTGCTAGTATTTATTAATGATATTAAAATGTATTAAAATATAATGGAATATTATGCATATCACTTGAGATAACTAATGAAGAACCCATGGAATTCTATGTTTTATGTTAAATTTTCAATGATTGAATTATTGAATCAAATGTATTTTTTGGATCAAATAATATCTTTTTTGGTATATTGATGCATCCATAAAATATGGAGAGTATTGAATGTTGTCCTAGACAAACCATATTAACTGATAATCAATGTATTCATGGTTTAATTGGATATTCTTATTGTATTGTGGAGAATGTTTCTTCAAAATATAATCCACTCAACATATAAACTCGATAGAGATATAGGTTCCATGGGATGGATGAATATAGTGGAATGTTCAAGTAACTAAAGAGATTATTAGTTAATAAACCTATCATTATATTATTGTGTTTTGGATAATGGATTGTAAGATTTTGTGAGGAATCCAAAAGCGTATTGAAATGAATTATTATAAATACTTACATTGTTATAGATTACCTGTCATTGAAATTAATGGTTCATGAAAAATATTACCCATCCCATTATTTATACATAGTTGAAGTAATTTAATTATTAATGATGTTGTGAAATTATTTTTATAGATAATAGTGTAATATTAATACTAAACATTAAAGTCTAATGTAAATATTCATAAAGAATGAGTTCAACATGTTCTAGATGAAATGGTTTGAACTAATTAATGATTTTGAATTTTCAATACATTACATCCCAAGGGAAGGGAATAGGGGGTTTGATTCTTTGAGTTTATAGGACAATTCTAGAATATAAATAATGAGGATCATAAAATATAAAATATTTGTGCTTTTTAAATGGTTGGATCATGATATCCAATGGTAGAGGAAGAAATATTATCTTTATCAAATAAATGGTCAACCAAAAATCCATCTGAGGACTTAATGGTTATATAATGATGATATAGTGATTTATAAAATGGTGTGAAATATTTTTGAGATTAAAGTTTTTTGTGTTGGGATGATAATTTTTATGAACTTGGTATGTGTTACAGCCACACCAGATTTCGAGACAGAGTTATTATAGGAGGGTTATTTTTCTATTTTCTCTATTCATCTTGGAAGTAATAATATGTATAGAGATTTTTAAACTTTTTGGGATGGAATAAATAGGGTTATTACATAATTTTATCTCATTTCTCGGTATGTCAGAATGTTATGAATGAAGGTAATATTCTATGTGTATGTTACATCCGATAACTATTCCATAATATAAATTGAAAAACATTACAATATACTTTTTCATTGATCTTCCAATAATTACTAAATGTAATAAATATATATTTATTGTATTTGATTATCTTACAATGTAATATAACTTCACCACTATTAGAGAGTAATTATTTGTGGACCATATTTCTCAGATTTAAATAATTGATATAATATTGTTGAATAGAGTACCACATTCCATAATATCTTATAAAATATTATGTTTACCCTGATGATTTAGAAAAGTATTCAGCAATTTTTTGATACAATGTAGAGTTCCAACACTGCATTTCATAAAAAGACATATGTTTTGTCTTAGATAAAAATTCACACCCTAGAGAATATTTTAAGATTATTTTCATTCGATTTCAATGATTTTTGACATTAACAGTTTAATTTAATTAAATTTTCACACAATAATTTTTTTTATAGTATTATGTAGATGAAACATTATGTATTTATCTATGAATATAAGTGAGGATATAAATCATTATGGAATGAAATTTTAGAAATAATCATATTGGGTGATATAATATTTTTGTAAATAATAGAGAAGGTTATAATCTTCCAAAATCACATAAGTGTAGCTCAAAGTAGACAGAAACTTTATATTGATAATCATCAATTTTATCTATAATTTGATATTGGTGAGATGGTTTTCTTATGAATTTATGCATGAAGAAGATAATTAGTTTAATAAAGTTGTATAATTTATCCTCTATGTATATTGGTCACTTTGAAATTATTGATCATTTCTGGTTTGTATCTTATATGTTATAGAATACTCGAAACCTCTATTAAGTCCAAGATGTGTTCCATGTATCTCTCTTGAGGAAATACATATATAAACCTTTTCATATAATGAATAGTTTGTTCATAAAATTGTATAATGATATTTCATAGAAGGTAAAATAGGAATATAATTCGGATCACGTATATAATTCACTACAAATCTAGATCAATCACTTGGTCAATGTTTTGTGAAAAAAATAACTAGAATGAGGATGATATGAGGTAAAATGACGATGTAACAATGAGTATGTATCATATGATACTTAAAAAATTGGTAAAATATAAAGGGATATGTTCATTTTAATGGGGCATAATGTGGAACCATTAAATTTTATGAGATATGTTTTTTCAAATAAATTTTATTTCTTTGATAGCTTGCGCTACAAGAAACACAATATTCAATCATCCCACAAAAAAAAATTATTAATTTAAATGACCATTATGACCTATCCATTAAAAATGGAGGTATAAAAAGAATAAATTTTTTTAAAATTTTATGTTGATATATTTTATATAAATAAAACATATTGAAATTTTTAATTAAATTTTGGTAAAGTCCATACATTTTGAGAATATTACTTTCTAAAAAATTTGATTTATATCAATACATGATACATTTATTTTTTAATATATTTTAAAATTTATTTAAAAAATTTAAATATTTTTTGGAATCAAGATATAAAAATTTGTTGATGATTAGTTTTTTAATTTTTTTAAAAAATTTTATATGGAGATAAATTTGTCGATTAATGGTTAAAATTACTAGTATTTATTAAAAACTAACATTTCTTTTAAAAAAATTAGAAGAAAACATTGTTCTGAGATGGATATAAAATTAAATTATTTCAAATATATATTTATTAATCCATTTGAGGTCATTCGAATCAACATCATATTGAAGTTCATATAAAAAAATTTTAATTTATGAAGGATTTTCATAATACAAACAGTCTTTTTAATTGAATTAGAATATTTATTTTTAAATTTACATGTTTATAATTTTTTAATAGAATTTGGAAGAATGGATTAATTTTTTTAATAAAAGTAATAACATTTTATTATGATGTAAACTTGATTTTGTACCATAATGTTTATTTATAATAGTAAATAATAATTAAAGTAATTAGTATTAAATTTGTTTTCTAGTGATTAAACTAATATAATAGTGGGTTAAAAGGACAATAAAAATGTAATAATACCATTATATAGAAATATACAGACCATATATCCTCTAATAATTTACAATGACCCATTTTGAGAGATTCATTCAAGTGGATAACATGGTTATCCACACACTCTCCTCTCCTATTCAAAAATCCATAAACATTTTCCTTGACCAATACCTATATAATTTCATTCCTTATATCAGATATCATATCCTAGAGGGCCTATTTTATAGTAATCATTCTTATGATGTCTTAATGTGTAGACCCATATAGGCTATCCAATGAAGGGATAAAATTCATAAGCGTTTGTATTTGTTTTATTTCAGCTTCTATACCCATCAAATATTCTTAAACCAAGATGATATAATAAACATAGTATATTAAAAATAATTTAATGTAATAATGTCAATATAATTTCCAATAACCATCCACTCATCCCACAAATTGGAAACAATATTTTTCATCATGTGAACGAAAGACATCCTCCATAAGAACAAAAGTAATCTTTTTCCATCCCCAATTTCTAAGTCTTTATATAAAGATAAATATAATGATTACATATGATATTAATTATTTAATTATAATTATTGAATAATAATATCTCACGTACCTTGTTACATTCCAGTCAGTATTAAATACAATAATATTTCTCGTGTGTATGAAGACTACTGCCTTGAGAAGCTATGTTATTTTTTTTAATAAATAATAACATATAATATAATGAAAGATATATTTAGTTAACATATGTTTTATATAAAACATTATAATTAATTTTTAATGGTTATATATTTCTTTTATTACTATATTTTAGTCCATTAAGAAAATAGAAACAACATTCATGTGCACGCATATCTTTCCTGAACTTCCTTAGAGATATCTCAAGCTCGTTTATAGGTACTATTTACAATTTTTGTAATGCATTATTATTTTTATTTATATTTAGTTTTCTTGGAGTGAAATTTGAGGATTGTATATGGAAGAGGGGCAGCTCATGGTGGGAGAATAGTTTTCCCATATCATGTGACCATGCTTACTGACCACACAAACCCAAAAGAGGGGATTCAAATGGTTGGAACATAGTTCTAGAAATGGTACCCCAAATTGACGTAATTGTGAGACCCTTGGGAGGATGAACATAGTCGAATGTGTAGGAAAAAATTTGTACTCATGATCAATAAATCATACAGAAAAGTTTATTTTGTCTGAAATTTTATTTTAAAATATCTGGATGCCCCTCCCCAAATATCACCCTAATTCACCCCTATTATCAATTGGACGATTTCATATGATTTTGTAGGATTTTGAATGAATTTTACGGGATCTCATGCTCTTTTATTGACTAATCAAACTCCATATTGATTAATCATCTCTTCTCGTGGTATGATATTTCCATCCCAATTGGTTTCCTCCCCCTCTATTGTGTTTCCCTCATCTTTTGAAGGTATTTTATCATCTCTTGAGGGTGGAACTATATCTAGTTTTTATTAAATCATAACCCATTAAATTTTGAATCTTTTTTTTGATCTGAATATCATTATTTATTGTTAAATATAAGGTTATTATTCATTTGTTTTCTTTCTGGTGGTTAGTGACCATCAACGACCTTTTGGTGGGTGTTTTAAATTGAAAATTCCATAGTTTTGATCTAATTATGAGTATGTACTTCTGAAATTATAATTTCCGTTATTGGAAAATTTCTTATAGAATTGAATTGATTAATTAAGATTTATTTGGGATAAACAATTTGTTTGAATTTTGGAAATTCAAATTTTTTGACTCGTGATTATGAAATTGATAGGATAATTGGTTTATGGAATAAGACAATTGATTGGATTGTTGAATTAAATGATTTATTTAATGTTCTATTGATTGATTAATTTTAATAAAAGGATGTTTGGATTAACCATTAAGGGTTAATTAATCACGTGGTTAAATGTTTATAATTAGGTTAATTATGAACTATTCATGTTATTAATTATGATTGAAATAATTAATTGTGATTATTGTGATAAATTTATAAGGTACTCTTAAATTATTATTTTTTATGAGATGGTCAAATGTTCATTACCATGAATTATATAAATTTATTTGTTTTATTTAATATTTGGGGTATATGTGATGTCGAGGGGTGGGATAGGTATTTGGGATCCAAATACTAATATGGGTTACTATGTATGGTATACAGACTAAGCCTCCAAATACCCATATATGGCATTGAGAAGTGGGATAGGGACTAAGGCTCCAGAAACCCATATCTGAATGTGAGTGTTGGAATGAGAATATGGTTCCAATTTTCCATGATATGAATTAAAATGAAATGATAAATTATAAACACGGTATTGTGATATTTGATATCCATTTGGAATAGTCTAAACCCTAGCATGGTCCAATGTAGGGTATGATATTATGGGTGTCATCAAGAACCAAAGGATTCATATGGTTAATTTATGAATAATGAAATATGATAGTTGTTTACTTTATGGATTGTGAATTATAATTTATACAAAATAGTAAACTATTATTTACACGATATTGTTTTAGATACCATTGGTTGTTCCCAACATAGTTGTACAGACACCCTACATAGATATATATCCAAATTGAAATTATTTTTATATGATATAATAAGGGAAATATCCCTATGTGATATGACTATGCTTGGGAAAATCATGGATGAGGGATCAATACTCATTGACCACACTCACTTGGTGGGAGTTTTCAGTTTCATTGTTTTATGTTCGAATTTTGACATGTCAGACATATGTAGCATAAATTATGTGACGCTTAGTTGTGCATATTATTTTCAGTTTTGATTAATCTTATGATACCGGTCTTTTCTACTTATTAGTTATATAATTTAGTTATTATTATTTATTTCTTCTATATTTCAGCTTTAATAAAGATGGTATAGTCTCCCAATGATGTAAAATTTTCTCTTTCTTCTAGTCGATATACTATGGCATGCGAGGATGAGTGATTGATGCTATGTAACTATCTAGATAATGGAATATGTTTGTGGCACCTACTTCGAAAAATTAATTATTATACCCAATATGTTTTTTAATTTATTTTAATTTGACTTAAAATTTGGGAAAGTTATTCATAAGGCTAGGTTGTGTTGGGACCTGGTAAAGAACTAATGCATGGGAGTAGCTAACCCATGAATGGGGGTAAAAACGAAGTACCCAAGGAGGGATTGTTGTTGATGATGTTTGTTATTACAGTTGAATGTTATTTCACATGGATTTATGCATGTGTTATGTGATTTTATTTCATTCTATTAATTGAATCATTTAAGGGTACAACATGGGAGTTGAGTATGAGTGAATCATTCTTGGTAATAATTAATTATTGTGACATGTGTAATTTTAGGGATGCAGGAGAAAAAAATATTTTGGGTAAATTATTGAAATTGGAATGTTTTCTATTTCATGTGTAATTGCACTGTAAAAGGTGCCTAATAAGTAATTAAAAATTCTATAATGATAAAAAATGTAGAAAATTGGCGTCTAATAAGATCCTTGTGTTATGAAATTGTGTTTACCCTTTTCAAAACATGTTATATATGTATTACGGTTAAGGGTAGTGATAGTTCCTTAGTTTTAACAATGTTGTGGAAAATGTGGAATGACTTGTTATTCCATTATGTGAATCCCAATTTTTATATTTCATAATGATATATTATGTTTTCCTAAAAATTTTTTTAATTAGAGATATATGCCTAAATGATGATTCTTGTTGATAGGATGACATGACGCAATGGCTAGAAATTATCCTCTAGTAGTGGACCAAAGGAAGCGACAGTTCTAGGTGAAAGAGTCAGATAAAAATGTTGTGAGAATACTTTTCAATTCATGAAATTTATGAAGAGAGACCCTTAGAGGGTTTTTCGTAGTATGGCTGACTTGACACAAGAGTTTTTGTTACATCACACTTCGACATTCACTAGAGAGTGTGGACCTGAGGTAACTGAGTTCAAGATTGATTATATCAAGAATATATATGTTAATTTAGAGACTCATGCTATGAAGGGGGTTAAAATAGATGTTTATATCTTATTAGGATCAGAAATGTTCTTGTGGGATGTTTAGGATCAGACAAAAAATGAGATAGAATGGTATGAAATAACATTTTGGGGACATTCCTGGTGTAATTTCATCCTAACCCATTGAGACAGAAGAGTGAATTTTTTTTCATGAGGTTGGACGATTAGAGTATGTGTGTGGTATACTATGTGGGTCTTTTTTCTTAACTCTAGTTCTTTTATCCATCATTGGCAGTCGATGATGCAATAATTTAAATTCACTTCTAGGATGGACATAAATGTGAGATTATGTCCTTGGATAATATCATCTGATAAAATATGTTTTTTGAGGTGGTGGATGTGGCTCTCATATTTTAATGTAACATGAATGATGCTTTTAATGGAAGAGATTTGGTTATTATTTAACTATCATGTTATAGGTATTAAAAGAGTAGTATGAATCTCTATGATAATGTAGAAAAAATAATTGGAATGAAGAGTGTACAGTGGAAGTATAAGTTACTCGGGATCTTACAGGATTTCCTTGACACTAGTGTGGTTGGATGGGACACATTTTTTGATATTGTCACCAATTACAAATTGTGTTTTAGGCCTATGGAAGGATTGGACATCTACAATAGTACTATTGGAACCCATTCCCGATGGGTAGTGATGTAGTATTCAGGTAGACCATGGGTATGACAAGGGTTTGTCTACACTGTATCTGTCTAGCATTTCAAGTTCAACTAGTTGTCATGGTCGATGTAATTGACGAGGTGCTATAGGGATAGGGAACCCATATTAGTAGAGTGGAGAGGCTGAAGGGTCCCATACATCTGTATAAGGATGAGGGGAAGGATAGTTTCATGCAGTTCATCCTATAAATGTCGATAGCGAGGTCAGACCATCAATATTTAGAGTTACTATTATAGTAAATTGTAGTATTTCTAGGTCCCTATTGGATATAGGTTCTACATATCCTACTATATCATCACGAAAAATTGAATGGTTTGAGCCTGGAATTAGAGTTTTTGAGTGGGGTTATGATGATCGCTGAACATTTTGGAGTATGTTTAATGGACATATTTTTATTAAACATTTTTTGCTTTGATTAGGGTGTGTATCAATTTTTATGGGATCCTTTCATCCTTGAAATTTGAATATTTAACCAAATTATTGGTATGTACTAGTTAATGGAGCACCAAGATCGCATAGGTTGTTACCATAGTAGGGTTACCTTTTCATATCATTGGAATGATAGTTATGAAAATCATGGAGAGTGGGATATTCTGGAGGTACATGCCTTTCCAATTAATTAGAAAATGGGGGAGCTCACTTCCTATGTTGTAATTTTGTAAATGGATGATTATGGAGTAATGGATGATGTTATTCCAACCATAATGTATAGGTTCCAAGATGTGTTTCATATGGACTTATCTTGGCTTCCACCTAAAAGAGATGCGCAATATACAATTGATCTCATTTTAGTGAATGATCATGTTTCAATTATACCATATATAATGGAACCAATATAGCTTCGAGAGGATAATAATCATCTCGAAGAGTTGATGGATAAATGTTATAACCTTTCATGTACATCACCTTGGG
This sequence comes from Viscum album, assembly GCA_963277665.1. Lineage (NCBI taxonomy): Eukaryota > Viridiplantae > Streptophyta > Magnoliopsida > Santalales > Viscaceae > Viscum > Viscum album. The sequence goes on along the minus strand of OY728159.1, from coordinate 1,137,207,960 downwards.
GTTCTCTAGACTTGTCTCCAAATAAGGATTATGAGATTTTGTGACTGTGTGTCAATAAATGGATGTTGAATTAGATTACAGTGAAGAAACATTATCGACATCAACATATCAATGATCTCATTCGCCCGTTGAGGGGATCTATCACTTTCTCCAAGATTGAAATGAGAATGGGTTATCCTTTTTTGAGAGTTCAACTTTAAAACATCCCTTAAAAATAATTTTGAAACAATTATAGCCTATATTAGTTCACTGTGTCACAATTCAGGGGATGAACACACCATCAGTTTTTATTTCCTTGATGAACCTTATTTTATATCCATACATAGATCATTTTTTGGCTTTGTTTTAGGATGATATTTTAGTGTAATCAAAGTCTAATGATGATCATCCCATCATCTAAACTACATCCTATGTACGATAAGATATCATTGACTATATGCCAAGCTATCATATTTTTCATTTCTTGATTGATCTGGGATTTTTATTTGGTCACATTATCTCGAAGGAAGGCGTGTCATTAGACCCAAAGACAGTACAAGATGTTGAATTTGGGGAGCATACCAATATTTTTTATATCCTCTATTTGATGGGATTAGTGGTATATTATTGGAGGATCATCCAATACATTTCCATCTTTGTGGAACCACTTTTGTTCATGAAAAATAATGGAGTTATGATTGAATAGTCTAGGTCAGGTGAGAACTATTTCCAAGGGTTGATGATGCTTTTTACCCCCGCACTGATCTTGATCATACCATTGTCATGGGAGGAGAATACAATGTTTTAGGACACATATGAGAATGTTCTTTGTGCAGAATATATTTAAGAGGATGTTGGTGTGATTTATGGATATCTACTGTTTATTCCAAATGAATATAACTACCCTATAAAAACCTCATGATCGATTGAGTGGTTTATGAATTTTGTTTATGTCCTTAATACCTGTTGAGTAAAGATTTTTTTGTGTATACTGATCAAAATAGATTAAAATACATATGTTTTCAATGATATTTTAATCTATAGTAGTAGAGATGGGTTGAGTATATAAAATCATTAGACATTATTCTATAATATATTCCCTGTAATGGAAATAGAATTATGAAAGAATTATGCAGGAAAATTCATTCTCGGATAGTTTAGGATTCTAGTTCTACATGGAATATTATTACATTACTAGCTAAGATGCATGTTGGGTTCATGAGTATCAGGATAAGATGACTCTCATATAAAATTTAGTGGAGGCTTCCCATTTGATTCAAATCAAGGGACTGAATTTTTAGATTCTGAAATGGATATCCTAGTGGGAAATCCTTGAAGGTTTGGGGCCACATTCATATTGGACCATAGAAGAGCATGATATCATCTATATAAAGAAATAAGTTTTCATTCCTATTAGTATGAGAGAGTAGATAGTTCATGATTTTCCAATGTTGAAGTTCCAGGTACATCACAGTTTGAATAAAATGTATCGTGACCTACATCGATAGTATTGAAACCTATATATGAAAAATAATATTGTGGGGTACACAACATGTTGTTACACCTATCAATAAATTATGGATGACCACTAATGACCTGGCAGTTTATTAAAACCATTTTCTAATTTATAATTTATATTGGATGACATTACCATTGATTTTTTGGTGGTTCTCCCCAGGAAGCCTCTAATGAATGATGAAATTTTGGTAATTTCCAACAGATTGAAAAAATAGTATTATTAATTATATATATTAGAGACATTATTAGCAGATCAGTAGGGAGATATAAACAATTTTGAGATAGTACATTTACAATGGGTGAAATGGTGTATTGTTTGAAATCATGATGTGCATATTACTTCATGCATTTAGAAGGGAATATAAAGTTAGCATGGTATGAAGGTATTTCTGAATACATATTTCCAGCCACATATAGATGGGTAGTTTGAGTAAATGATTTAGGTGCTTGATGATATTATTTGGCAATATTTCCTAGACATTGATGGGTCTAGGGAGAAGCACCTATTTTTGGGGTATTTGTTCAATAACAATAGTTATGAGAAAATTAATCATATGGAACTATATGATAACCTTTATGGACGACCAAGTAGATAAACTTTCTATTGACTGAGTATCATTTCGGATATCTCAGAGCTGGTTAAGCTGAATTTGAAGAATATAGTTATGGTTCCATGTAAGAAGAAGTTTTATACAGATTATTTTTAATGAAAATGTCTTTATAAAGGGTGATCATGTGTTCATTCATGTGTCATAAAGATTGGGTCCCCATAGGATTCTGAGGAAATGTGTGTTTGCAACCCAATCTGTTAGGTTGTTTAAGGGTGTTGAGAGAATCAATTCGATGATTTAATAGTGTTCTTTTTCATACATTTACAATGATATTCATGATGGTTTTCATTTGTCAGAACTTCAGCATGACCATCTGAAACCTTCTCATTTGATCGTTTTGGATGATGTTGAGCTTGATATTAGTGTATCCATTGCATAGCATCTAATACATATGTTTTATCCATGTGATAATGTGTTTGATGGAAATAATTTTCTTGTATATTGAATATTGTGTCAACATTGCTTTTTTTCAAGAGGAAACATGGGATGAATAAGTGGACTTGTGGTCACAATGGACAATTCTTTTTACCTTTGAATCATAATGATTCTTGTGAGAAAAAATTGAGGTTGAGCAGTTATAAGTTAGGAATATTGTAAGTTACAAATATTCTCTATATATGCCTTGTAATAATTTTCATGTACACTTTTATCCATGTTTTAGTTTATTCTCGTTGTGTTTTACATTAATTTGATTTTGAGTGAAGTTGGAAAATTTTGGAAGAAATTGGGGTTGTGTACTGATAACTGGTTGTTTGGATAAATCATGAACCAATGACAACAGGAATAGTGAAATAAAACATAGGGGTTCTCATGATTATAAAATGGTTTTTCAAATTAATCACACTTATATTAGTATCTATGCGACACCCAAATGAGGCTTATAGTTAGGTTCATTGTTAAGGAAAATTGTGAGCCCCTACATAGGAAACTGTGTGTGCGGGTTTAATAATTATGGAAAAATGTATCCAAATTATGACCCCCACTAGCCTCGTATATCATCCTCGTTAACCCCTATTAGACCAAGTATGATTTTCAACAAATTTGAAGGATTTTAGATTGATTCCAAGGGCTTGGGAAATTAGTTCAGGATGAGTCACAGACTGGATTGATGAATATGAACCTATATTGTTAAGAGATTATCATCTTGATATTTCCCACCCACTCTCACATATTTCTCTAATTATTTCAAGGGAACGTTTCCTTAAACTTTGATGGATCTATAACATGTTTTGTTAGATAATAATATGTTAAATTTTGGATTGAGGTTTTGGTTCTAAATCACATTCCATGTTATGAAATTGAATGTCCGACTTCAATTTTTTGATTATTTTTTGAGTTTTTTCCATGATCTTGAGATATGAGTTTTAAAATTTATAAATTAAAGTCTTGATTTAGTTATCTATGTGTATTTTTTGAATTGAAATTTCCTCAATTGGAAAATTTCATCCAAAATTGAATTGATTAAATTCAAATTCTATTTGATAGTGAATGGGGATGAATTGGGTCAAATGAAATTAGTTGACTCATAATTCTGAAATTTAATAAATAATGGGGTTACAAAATTGTTCAATTTATAAGATTTTGGAATTTAATGACAAATGGAATCTGCAATTTTATTATTAATTAGATTAAAGGGTTTTTTTAATTACCCATGAAGGGTTAATGAATCATTTTGTTAAATGATGATAATTGGTTTAATAGTGAATAATTAATATTATTTTTTATAATTGAAATAAGTAATTGGGGTATTTGGGATAAGTTGAAAATGTACATTATAATGAGAATTTTTTAAATTAATGTTAATGATGCATGACCTTGATGTATATAAAATTTTTATTTTAGTGATATTGTGAAATTTTTTATATATATGATGTCCACGCATGGGACATAGAATGAGGTTTCAAAAACATATATATTTGTGTGAGTGTGGGATTGGTAGTGAGGCTCTAAAATTCCCATATGTGACCTTGCGGTTTGGGATGGGTATTAAGACTCTAAATAAGAATATGTTATGTTGACAATACGATAGGGACTAAGGCTCCAAATACCCATCTGATGTTGAGGTGTCAGGTAGGGACATGGACTCCAAATACTATCAGGGTGTCAGATATAAATTTATATGCACATGATATGGCATTAGAATATGGTTCCAATTTTTTATAATAGGAATTTAAATGAAATGATAAAAGATAAATATGGTATTCTGATATGTGATAATCTTTGGGGACTGTCTGGACTCTTTTAAGGTCCCAAGAAGGTATTGATATAATGGGTGTCATATTCAACCCGAGGAATGATTTGGATAACTAATGAATAATTTAATTTGTTAACTATTTACTTTTTAATTTTCATTATTATTTATACAGCTGTATATTGTATTATTAACTTGATATCGAGGTATAATATATTGGTGGTGGCCTAATCAGTTGTACTCACTCCCAAATCGAGATGCCAAAAAATAATCAAAATAAACTACACATTTATTGAACAAGTTAAACAAAATATACATATATTATATGACTGAGGTGGGATAGATCATGGATGAGTGAATCAGACATGGTTTTAGGACTTCTTGTGGGAGTTATTGATGTCTATTTTCTGTGATTTAATTTTGACACAAGAAACATATATGGCATTACATAACTCTTGTTTAGTTATGGATATTGTTTCTATTTTTGTAACATCATTTTATACATCTTTTTTATGGTAATTGGATATATCATTTGGTTGTTTTTATTTATTTCTTATATTTTTTTGATTTTATAAGGTGTTTATAGTCTCCCGTGTTTTAAATTTTACCATCATTCCTAGTCGGTAGACTCTACTGTATGGGGAGGCAAACATTGTAAACTCCTAATTTTTTATGGACCTGTTTTTTTTAAATTAAATTTTATTTTATATCATTAAATTTAGAATGTCAAATATTCATTTCACATGAAAATTACTCAGCATATGGTCTATGCAACACCAACATGGCATTTGATGCCCACAACACTGATTGGAAATATGATACATGCAATAGTAAGTTTCTACAAAATATCTATTTTATCATTTTAATTATTTAAATTAAATAATTAAGTAATTGTGGTTAAACGTGGTAATATGAATAGTAATAACAACTTTCCAAATATTTTTAATAATTTTTTTATATAAATAAATCATATTGACAATAAAAGATATGATTTTTTGTAATGTCATTTTAATGTTCCAAAACATCGTTTTCATGAATGAACTGCTTCTAATCATGAAAGTAATTTTAGAAAAATTTAGAATATATTTTGATAAAAAACAATTTCTTATTCGAAACTTAAAAATTAGCTTCGGGTGAATTTTTGGGATATTTATGACAAACGTCGTTTTTTATGAATAGCAAAAAATAATTCTTTATAGATAAATAACTATCTTTTGGTATAATTAATTTTTAAAGATAAATGATATTATAAAAATGTTTTAAAGTAACATTAGATAAATATTAAATATGATAATACAATCAAATTTATTATAATCAATTCCAATTTGATACTAAATATAAAATCATAACAAGCTTTTTAACTTTTTTGTACATTAAAACCTTTTTATATCATCCCATCAAAAGAGATTGCACTAATATTATTTTTTTATCTTCTATAAATTGAATTTAAAAAATATGACATACACCATTTTATTAAGTCTAATATTTAGAGTATAATAATAGCATGTTTATTTTTTCCCAAAATTATAAGTAAATGTTATAAAAATTAATTACAGTAGTTAATGCCAAATGAAGATTAATTATGGGATAAACCATGAAATTAAGAGACCGAATGACCTAGAAACAATTACAACACCCCTATGATGTCTATATTTAGGCCATAATTCTTAAATTATATAGTATATTGGTTTGGTAAAACTTTTTTTAGTTAATAACATGCCAAAACCTAATTTTCTTCTAAACATTTCTTGTGAGTCCTTTTACATCCTTATAAATGGCCACCCCCTCTTCCCAATTCTCACACCTCTCCAGCCTCATAATTTTGGCCAATACCTACAAAAATTTCGTTAAAATAATACTCACATATACTATTAATCCTTCTTTTAGGCAGAATCAATCTCAAATAAATCTTTGGTTACAAATTAGAAGGAGTTACACAATTTAGAGGCGATGTCTTCTTTCAAGTTCCCTTTCTTTATTTTACTTCTCAAACCATACAATCACATTTTTATATTATTTGGTGTAGACAAATAGTATCCTACATATACAATTATGTTTTTTAGAAACTTTACTCACCTAAAATTATACACCCCTCTATATAATAGATTTTTAACATATTGGTTCTTTGTATGGAGAACAATTTCCTCACGAAATGATGATTATTAATTTCTTCAATAGAAAAAATCATTGTGAAATTATGATGGAAACACTATTTATATGTGTAATATGTGATATTTGATGTCTATTTATGTTTATTTATTCTTTTTTCAAAAAAAATCTGTTTACCTTCCATTTGGTGTTAATACGATAATCTCGTTTGAGGAAGTGTGGACTACTGCCCCTTTAAAGCGAAGTGGTTTTTTCACACACCACATAGATTGTATTTAGGATGGGTTAAATAATTTATATTATATATATGATATACTAATGATACTAGAATAGTTATACATGTATATGTACATACATTTTAATACTTAATTCATTTACATACTTTCTTTTAATACAACAATAAAAACAGAAAAAAACATTCATGCGTACATACGACTTACCATCTCCATGAACTATGTATTCCATTACATAATTAATCATTATATAGACTATTATAATATAATTATAATGGGTATACCTTATATTTTTATCATGTTCTATATTCATGAATCATGATATATGAATATGGATAAACGATATAAAAAATTAAGACAAATGCGAAGAACAAAGCGAATGACCACCAGAAGTGAAACATTAACATAAGATCATTAACATGTGGTTAATATAAGGTCATAATAAATTATTATTAGATATTATGTATAATAATATTCTTCAGTAAGATATTTATAATAATCATATATTTATTATATACTAATCTTGTATGAGTACAGAGAGAGTCAAGACAGAATGTTAGGGGAATTTCACCTCAATATTAATTTTTATCAAATTCATCTTACGGTCACCACACATTCTTTTTTTTTGTGTATATAATAAAAATTATCTAATTCAATTTGTATTATAACTAAATTTGTTTTTATTCACATATACATTATGTGATACATTTTTCATGGGTTTTAACATTCCAAAGATACCAAATCAGTAAAACAGATTTTTCTCAATTTACCTTCTTTGAGAATAATTTTTTATTATGACCCTGAACACCTTTTTAGGGTGTATATTTTTAAATTTTACATGTTATATAATGATTCTACATCATTTAATTATATATTAATCTTTATTTACTTACATTTTCTTACATTTATAGTAGTTTCCCATGTAACCATGTAATACGAGTTTATTGAGGCAATCTTATCATTTTTCAAGATTGTTGTTGTTTATTCTTCATTTGTTGAAATATCTCAAGAATATTCATGAATTTATATCTCAAATGATTATTAAATATATCATAATTATTTATTACCATTATTTTTTACTCTTTAGTACATAATATAATGTTTCAAATAAAATCATACCATCTATCGATTTGGTTAAAAATCCATTGTATTGAACAACCATGTTTTCAAACATGTTTTAAAATTTTTTTTAAAAAGATCCTTGAAGAAAATTATCAAGGAAAAATAATTTTAAATTTTTTTTCAAATAATCCTTTATATTTTTCAAATCTATTTTTGAAGAAAAATGTTTTCAAAATGTTTTATGTAATTAAAATCATTTTAAATGAAAGAAAAACATATTTTCCTCAAGAAATGAATTTAAAAGACCCTTTAAAATTATTTCACATCAAAGATAACATATATTGGTGTTGGTCTTTCATTTATGGTGAAATTATTCAATTTTTCCATTCATATTTTTTCTTATAATGGATTATGTTTTTATGGCATGATGTTTATGAAGCCCATTTCTCATTCACATATTATCTACATTTGAAACCCGCTTCTTTCAATAGGTTATGTTTATGATGAAATGATTACGAAACCTTCCTCTTTCCTTAGGTTATGATATCCTTACACTCTTATGATACCCATTCCATTTCATGGGTTATCATATGGTCATTTATATTCTTATAGTAGAGTTATGCCTAATTTCATTATGTAATGGGTAGGACCTATATATCCCTCAATTCATTGGGTAATGATTTATATCACATGAGATAGATATGGATAGAATGATGGTTTATTCAGTTTAGTAATATAGGGATAGAACGAGGTTATACTCAGTTCAGTAATACATAGATAGAATGGGGGTTCACCCAATTTAGTAAAGGACATTTTCCACGATGATGGTCTTCGAATTGATGCTTAGGATACTATTGAAATTGGTATATGCTTATATGATGCCAAAATTCTATGTATTACTCCTATGTTATGCTTTCATGGATTATGAAATTTATTTCCTTTTCATCCATGTCTTGTGAACATCAAATATTTATGAAATTATTTATTTATATTATCTTTTATATGCAAGGTATGATATTATATTTTTATGATTATGTTCTCATAACCTTATGCTCATGTTTATGCTTACATGTCTCCCTTTTTTACCCTTACTAAGAATTTGAGATCACCACTTTTTATTTTTACTTCCACATGTTATGAATATATGTATTATTTTTTTGTGTCTCTAAGAAGGGTTCTAGTAAAGGAGAACATTGTGGGGGATAATGTAGCTCAATTATATACGAGTTTTTATGATTCCATGTTTCCAAATGCACTGGACTAGTATAGTCTTCTTGCATCTATTTGTATAATGATTCTGTATTTTCAAAATGGTATGTAATATAATATTTTTAGTTTAAGGGTCACTATATTTGGTGTCAGTGGTAAAGATCAGTTATCATTTGGAAAATAGGATGAAAAAACTTATTTGATAACCCTAAGGAACACGTCGAGGGATAAGTCTGAGGACTAGGAAAAGTATAAGATTATGTTATGTAATTATGGTGAATGATAGACTGTATGGATTCCTAGAAATAAATCCATTTTGGATACTAAATGTGTATGTGGGTATAGAAAAGATATACCTAGGGGTAACAACTCCAACAAGATATTTCAGGCTTGAGTCAAGGTAATCTGGTATATGACAATGGGCCTTGCTGAACACTTGGTTTGACACTCTCTGGGGATATTCTTTGGAAATTTACAAACTTTTCATAAACCATTATTAAGGTTTTAAACTTAATTTGACATTGAATAACCTGGGATAAACATAAGGTGTCATGGAATAATGAAGATGGGATAAGGTAGACATCCTTAAATTGATTTTACATTATTATATGGTTCCTTATTATGATAATTATTTATTACTCAATGTTTTTTGTTTTAGTCAATGGATGGAACCCGGTGTAAACACAATAATGGAAATTGCAATGGAAAATGAAAATTTCCTACCTAAGAAACTTAATTCTTTGAGGGATGGAATGAAAAACCTCACTGCTTTTCTCACGCATATTTCTCACAACTATGAATCATGGAGGACATCCAAATGAGAAAAATAGGTAACAACCTTCTGTTGAGTCTTTCATGAGTAAACATCAAACTTATTTCACAAGGTCTCTTAATCCCCTTTTTATGAACAATTAATTACCACAAATGCAATCATATTCTCTGTTCTTTAGTATTCAGATCATGAGAATGTCATTCTAGGTGTTTATTTCTTGGATGGTGAAACATATCAGTGGTGGACTCTAATCAAGATTACACAAAATCTTGATGAGATTGAATCCATGGTTTGTGATTAGTTCGATAACTTATTTTCAATACATTTATTCCTAAAATTATTCATACCAATATGGATAAAGAGTTCATTTAAAATAAGGGTGTTGTCCATAAGAGACATTAGTACCTACCAAGAGATTATGCTTTCTGCAATCATGGTTGAAATAGAGGTGAGAGTCATATATCAGTCTCATGTATTTGACAAGAAGTGTAAGATAAAGTTCAATAAAAACTCAAAGAACTATGGGGAAAAGAATATAAACTATTCTTTATTCTATACGTGTGGGAAAACGCATTCTGGAAATTTACATAGTGGGTATAATAAATGTTTAATGCGTGGAAGGGAAGGCTATCGAGTATTGGATTGTTGAGGTGATTGGAATAAGTATAATCAAAATGATATTGGAGAAAAATATTCAAATAATACCTTTCAATATTCAGTGCTACAATTTAATGGAGAATGGTCATTTTTCTAACCATTTCCCAAACCTAAGGGTTGATGATGATGATCTATGTCTGCAACCTCTTGAGATTAAGGATAAAGTGAAATATCTTGAAATTGTTATAACTGATGAAAGGTGAAATAACGACATGATGAAATGTACCCTTACGATCCACTATAGAACTAATAATGTCATATTTTATTTTGTATCTACCCACTCCATCATATCTAAATAATTATTCAAGGGTGTTAAGTTTCCACCCAATCAATTAGATGTGGAATTAAAAGTTAATACTCCTAATTGTACGATGATTGAATCTAAATTTTAGGATTTTTCTACGGTTGATGTTTATGGGAATTTTATTCCTAGAAATATATTCGTTCTTCCATTGGTAAAATTCAATGTAATATTAGGCATGGATCGTCTTGCCTTATAGAAATCCCCCATCGATTTTCAAGGGAGGGAAGTTACGTTTGATATTTCAAACCCTCATATGTTCATCCATCAATGTGACAATATGTTTGAACATCCAATGGAGATTACATATTTGGTATGGGTCTTAATTACCATTAAAAATGGTTGTTTATCTCAAATGGTTTGGGGGAATATCGGCATCGATGATATGATTAGTTTTTAGGATTTTTTGGATGTCTTTCTGGAATATTTTCCCAGTCTTCTTGATAAACGTGAAGTTACATTCTCAATAGAACATATACCTAGTTCCACACCAATTTCAAATATTACTTATAGAATGGCCCTTATTGAGTAGTAGGAATTGAAGAAGAAACTCCATAAAAACCTTAATAAGGGATTCATTCAGCCAAGTGTGTCACTATTGGGTGCACTAGTTCTGTTCGGGAAGAAAGAAATGGATCAAGGCTATTGTTCATTGATTATTGAGAGTTGAACAAGATCACAATCAATAATAAGTATCATCTTCCCAATATTTAGGACTTGTTTTATAAACAAAGATGAGATTAATACTTTTCCTAGATTGACCATCATTTTGGATATCATCAATTGAGAGTCAAGAAGGTGGATATACAGAAGACAACATTCTATACAAGGTATTATCACTATGAATATTTAGTGATTCCTTTGGTCTTATTAATTACCCTATTATCATCAAGGATTTAATGAATATAGTATTTAGAGATTACCTCAATATGTTTTTGGTAGTCTTTATCGATGATATTATTATCTATTCTAGGGGAAATCAAGATTAGGAGTATCGCATGAGAATTGTACTAAAGACCTCATGAAAGGATAAGATGTATGAAAAATTGTTAAAGCATGAATTTTGGCTAAAAATGGTTTCGTTTTCAGGTCACATAATCTCAATATATATTATAGAAGTATATTAATAAATAAAAGAGGCTATTGAAAGGTGGGATAGACCAACCACTATGATGTAGATCCATATCATTAAGGGTTTATCTGAATATTATCAATGGATTGTGGAGAATTTCTCTTTACTATCTCATCTTATAACCATGTTAAATCAGATGAGTGTGAGCTTCCTCATGATAGATGAATGTGAGGAGATTTTGAATAAAATGATGAGAAGGTTGGTCACTGCACGTATAATTACATTACCCTATAGTGGAGAAGGGATTGTAATCTATAGAGATACATCCGTGAAGGGATTGGGTTTTGTTCTTATGAAAAATAACGTGGTTATAGAAAATGACTCACGACAATTGAAGATTTATAAGAAAAATAACCCATCTCATGTTTTTTAGTTAGTGGTGGAAATATTTTAATTATACATATAGATGAATTATCTTTATGGTGAAAAGTGTGATATATATACCAGTCATAAAAGTCTAAAATATAGATCCACCTTGAAGGAGTTGAACATGCACCAAGGATGATGATTTTAGTTGATGAGGGATTATGAATATTCAATATATTAACACCCTAGGAAAGCAAACAAGGTGTCTGATGCATTGAGTTGGAAGGATCATGCAATCTTTTCCCTTATCTGGATCTCAAAAGATAGAATATTTTTTGATTTTAAAAGGATGGATTTAGAAATTTTTAAGGAAGGGGAAAATAATATCTTTCTCAAATTAATGTCCATCCCTCTATCCATGTGAAGATTATGAAGGCGTATAAGGATTAAGAGGAGCTACAAAATAAGGTTTGAAATTTTTTATATTTTAACTTTAATCAGGATGGAATGACATGATTATGTCACTATGTATGTGTTCCTTCAATACCATATTTGAAGAGGTTGTTAGAGGAACCTCATAGTACTTCATTATCAATTCACCATTAAATTATGAAGATTTATATGGAGTTGACAAAATACTTATAGTGGGATGGCATGAAGAGAGATATTGCGGAGTTTTTATCTCAGTGATTGGTATACCAACATGTTATGGATAAAAGAAAAAAGTCTATATCGATGATTCATCCATTACCCACACCAAAATGGAGATAGGAGAACATCACTATGGTTTCTTTTATGGACTACCCAAATCCTATAAAGGGTTTAATGCTATATTTTTGGTATCCAATCATCTTACTTTTTCAGAAAAATCCATTTATCCTAGAGAGTATTTCTCTCTTGATTAGATTTTCAGAATATACGTTATAGATGTGGAAAGGTTTCATGGAGTTCCACATTATATTGTATCATATTAGGATCTAATGTATACCTCAGTTATCTAGAAATGACTTTAGAAAGAACGTAATAGAGAATTGAGTTTCTGCACTACTTATCATCCTCAAATATATGGTCAGTGTGAAAGAACTATTCAATCTCTGGATGATATATTGAGATATTATTCTCAATATTTCAAAGGTGGTTGGAATCAACACCCTCCTGTATTTAGTTTTCTTACATCTATTGATTTCAATAAATCATTTAGATGTCACCTTATGAACCCCTATATGGGAAGAAATTTAGGGCTCTAACATTATAGGATGAGGATGGAGAAGGAAAGGTATTGGGACGAGAGATCGTAGAAGAAATGTTCGAGATGGTTAAAACCATTCTGTAGTATATCAACGTAGCTCAAAGTTGGAAAAAATATTATGTTGATAATTATCGGCATGATAAATAATTTGATGTTTTATAAATGTTTTTTTTATAATCTCACCCTTTAAAAAACTTTTAAGATTTGGAAAGAAGGGGAACGTAAGCCTTTGGTACAGCTGCCCATTTGAAATTCTTGATATTATCAGAACAATAGACTATCGCATGGAACTTCCCCCAAAATATATCTCAAGTCCATGATGTGTTTCATGTATCACTCATGATGAGGTATGTACCTAACCTTTCACATGTACTAAACTCATAGATCATACCGCTTGAGAAGTAACATTCTTTTGAGGAGCAACCTATTGAAATTCTGGACCGATCAGAGAAAGTTATATGAAACAAGACCACTTTCCATGTTAATTTTTTGTGGATATATCAATAGTTAGAAGAAGTTATTTGGTAGCTTGAGGATATGATGAAGTTGAAGAATAGTCACTTGTTTTTACCTGATTGATGAAGTTAGAGGGAAAAATTCATTTTATGGGGGGTAATATGTTACACCCCAAGTTTTTTTAGACCGATTTTTTTGAATAAATTTAAATTATCATTTCTATTAGGTAATTAACTAATAAAATATAAATTTTTAAATGAGATGACATGTAATATGTTCCACACAACACCAACTTGGTGTACGATGCATGCAACACTGAGTTGGTGTATGATACATGTAATAATGAGTTCCTACAAAATATTTGTTTTTAACGTTTTAATTATTTAAATAATATAATGATAACCTAGTGGTTATACATAATAATTTAAATATTAATAAATATTTTTTAAATATTTTTATAATATTTTTATATAAATAAAACATATTTATAATAAAATATATGATTTTTGGTAATGTTCTTTTTATGTTTTAAAATATTATTTTCTCGAATAAATTGCTTGTAATAATTAATGTAATTTTATAAACATTTAGAAATTTATGTTTATAAAGTAAACATATTTTTATAATTCAGAAATTTTTAATTATCATACTGTGATATTTTTGGATTTTTCATAAAAAACATCATTTTTTTGATGAATAGTGAAAATACTACTTTTTAGTTAAAAACTACTTTTTAATCTAATTAATTATTAATGATAATTGGTATTTTTAATTTGTTTTATGGTAACAACAGATAAATATTACGTATAATAATACAATTAAATCTATAATAATTAGTTCCACATTGTTACGGATAATAAAATCATTACAAAGGTTTGAACTTTTTCCTACATTAAAAGTTTGTTATTTCGTCCCATCTGTGAGATTATCACAAATCATAATTTTTCCCCTTTGGTGAAGTGAATTTAAAAAATATAATATACGGCATTAAATTCAGAATAATATTTATATTCTAACAATAAAATGTTAAGTTTTTTAAAAAATTATTTGTAAAAGTGATTTAAATTAATCACAACAACAAAGGCCAAATTAAGCTTAATTGGGGACCAAAAATTACAATTAAGGGCCCATATGACCTATAAAATTGTCCAAAACCCATTGGATATAAATATTTCTTCTATACACCTTCAATTGTTTATTTATGTTGTATATTTATAACTTTTCATATGTTAGAAGATGTGCACACCTAATTTGTTTCCAAAAATTCCATTGAGCCCTTTTCCTTCCTATAAGTAGCCACCACGTCTACCCATTCCTCACAACCCTCAATCCTACTAATATTGGACAAGACATGAAAAAATATACAACCAATAATATTCCCTTAAAATTTGAATCCTTTCTTTTAAAAGAAACCCTCTCAAGGAAACATCTTGGAAAAAACAAAAGGAATTACCCAATTTAGAGGTAAAGTCATCTTTTAAGCTCATTTCCTTTATTATCCTTTCCCACCCCTCCACTAAATTTATTAACTTATTATGTAAAAATAATTATCATACATATACTCGGATTTTTTTATTAAATTTATTTGACCTACACTCACACACACCTCTATCTAATGAATTTTGAACATTTTATTTCATTGTACGGTGAAATACCGCCTCCCAAAACAATGATTGTTCATTTCCCCCTTACCGCCAATCATGGTAGACATTTTGATAGACACTATATTTATATATGTAATATATTATATTTATTATGTCTTTATGCTTATTTATTCCGTTTAAAACATCCATCTTGTTACCTTCCATTTTTTGTTAATACAAAAATCTCATATGAGGAACTGTGGACTATCGCACCCTCAAAATGATGTGATTTGTTTACACACCACATAGAATGTATTAAGGATGGGTTTAATTAACATATGTTTTATTAATGATATAGTAATTATACTGGAATAATTACATATATATATATATATATTCAAATGTCATTTCTATACTATATTTGAATACAACAATAAAAATGGAAAACACCATTCATGCATACATACGGGTTACCATCTCTATGAAAGGTGTATTCTATTACATACATCATTATGATATATATTATTATAATAAACATATACTAAATATATATGATATTTATAACATTTTCTACAATCTATAATCATTATATAAGTATAAGGATCAATGATATAACAAATTAAGACACATGTGAAGAATAATGCAAATGATTACCCAAAGTGAAACTTTTACAGAGGATCATTAACAAGATTGTAATGTAAAACTGCAAAAAAACAATATTTGATATTATTTATAATAATATGATTCATTAAATTATTTATATCAAACTTATATTTATTATAGTTGTATATTGTATGAGTACGAAGAGAGTTAAGACACAAGGTAAGGGGAATTTAATCTCACTTTTAATTTATATGTGATTCATGTTAAGTTCACCACCATTTCCATTTGTGTGGTGTATGTAATTAACATGTATGAATTAATTATATCATATACATAAATTTATGGGTAATAAAATATCCATTATGTGATCCTTATTTCATCTGTTTTAAATTTCAAAAGTTACCAAATCGGTAAATCAGTTTTGTCAGAATTTGCCTTCTTTGAGACTCATGTTTTATTATGAAACTAAACTATTTTTTGAGGAGTATATAATTTTTTTGTACATATTATATCATTAATCACCTTATTTTCATAATAAAATAAGATTCATTTAATTTCCTTTTCTTACATAGAGATAATTATCCCAAGTAACCAAGTTATAAGAGTTTCATAAGACAATGTTGACGTTTTTTTCATGATTGTTTCTTTTTATGATTCCTTTGATGAAATCACCCAAGAATATTCCTGATTTTCATTATCATCTTCATATTCAAGATATCCACATTTTTTTGTACAATTTTATCCACTCTTTGGTACTTAATATAAGGTTTTTAATAAAATTTAATCCTCCCTCCCATCAGTCGAAAATCCATTTTATTAAAAACCCATATTTTCTATAATGTTTTAAAAAATTTATTCAAAAGATCCATGAAGATTAATTTCAAGGGAAAATTATTTTGAAACATATTTCAAATATTACATTATATTTTTTCAAAAAAAATTCATTGAAAAATTATTTCAAATGTTTTTATGTTATGAAAATATTTCTAAAGAAGAATGGATATTTTCCACATGAAATGTTATTAAAAGACCATTAAAATAATTTCACATATATGATAACATCCATTGGTATTGTTCATGACTTTATTTGTAAATTTTTAAATTTTTCCATTCATATTAATTCTTTTAATGGATTATCTTTTTATGGTATTATGTTATTGAAGATCATTTCTATTTCACAGGTTATATGCATTTGAAACCCACATCATTTCCCATGTTATGTTTAGGAGTAAATGATTATGATACTTATATATTCCCACAGGTTACGATATTCTTATAGATTTATGATATACATTTCATTTTATGGTTTATGATAGGTTTATTTTTGATATTCCGAAACATGTGTGTATTATTTCATTATCCGATGGGTGGGACCAATATCTCTCTCCAAAGTGGTGGCTAAAGATTTATATATCAGGAGATAGATATGTCTGGAATAAGGGTTTACATGGTCCAATAATACATGTCTATACTAAGGTTTTACATAATTTTATTAATAGAGGACTATAACGAGGGTTCACTTGGTTTAGTAAACGTCTTCTTCCACTACGATTGTATTGGCATTGATGCCTTGTAAACAATGGAAATATGTACATGATTATATGTTTCCACAATTCCATTTCTTAATCTTATGTTATGATCTCATGACTTATGTCCTTTAATTCATATTGATTAATGTCCTATGATCATCTAATATTTATTTCCTTATTCATGTATATGAACTTTGATATGTAGGGTATGATCTTATATTTTCATGATCATGATCTCATACCCTTTTGCTCAAGGTTTTTCTTACATGTCTCCCTTGTTTACCCTTACTGAGAATTTGAGTTCACCCATTTTTTTATTTCCTTCTCAGGGTTATGATTATGTGTATTATTTTTTATGTGCCTAATAAGGGTTCTAATCAAGGGGAACCTAGTGGTAGATAATTGTGTTCATTTATTTACCATTGTTTATGTTTCCTTGTTATTAATGGTACTAGAAATGTACTGTCTTATTGCATCTATTTTTATAATGTTAATGTATTCCAAAAACGTTATGTAATGTAATTTCTCTATAGTGAGGTATATATAAACTTCTATATAGGTAACAAACTATCTCAGTGCACTGTTGCACAACATTCTGATCGAGACATTACAATGTATGACAAACCATCACTATGATCCATGTTACTCATTCTAAATATCTAACAATAATGAATTACTCAAAATACACATATAATTAATACATGTTATATTTATATAATGACAAAATTTATTTTATGATATAACCATGATCGAATTAATATTATCAAAAATACCAATGCAATATATATATGAAAAATAAATAATTTATTACAAAAAACAAAATTTTAACGAGGAATTATCTATGTATCGGTATTAAAATTAAATTTTTCGGTCATGTGTTTTATTATATATATTAGTATTGTTCTGTAATAGATTTACAATAAACATATTATTGTTTTATTGAAGATTAAAATGTGTAAGTAGGATGTCAACACTTAATGTCAATAATTTGTGTCTCCAATTTTCTTCTTGGGACATTAGAAATATTATGCACCCATATTCTATTATAAGGTGAATATACATCCCATTTGTATTTTGTAACATGAATATACATCATCTCATGATATTTAATGTTTCATTTTATTTATATCTTTAGCGGTACCTTTGATTCAAATGACACCTTATTGGTAATTATTTCATATTACAATGTCATCATCTTTTCAGCATTGATTATAATTATGTTTCAAATGACTAATCCTTATGATCTATCTCTAATGAAAATAATTTCATTTCATCCCCAATATTTATTAAATTTGAATAAATTCTTTCATATCTTTTTATAAATTTTTAAGTAAAAAATGGATCAACAATACATATGTTTTTTAGGAATATAAATTGTATTTCCCTCTTTGGTCAAAAGTGATTTTCTTTTTATATCTATTTTTTCAAAAAAAATTGTTATTATGAAAATTTATTAATGCACTACAGTGATTTTTTAATGAATTATATAACTTTTTTCTACATTTTATAAAATTCATTAAAAATAGTCTTAATGGAATTTTCTAAATAAGGATCATTTGATATTTATTGAAAATGTGAAATGAATCATTATATCAATGTGTAAAAAATAAAAAGTATTTCATTCCATCATGAACAAATAATGTTTTAATTAATCCATTATATGTTTTAAGGTTTCTCCTAAATGATAATGATTTTAAAATAGATCTATTATATTTTGTTTTTTTCATTTAATTTCAAATTGAAATGTGTAATCCCTCTTGAAGTGTTCCAAGTGATATTTCTAAATAATTTTTAATCCTAGAGGACATAATTTGATGTTTATTAATCAATAGTGGGGATATGATCTAAATATAACATTTTCATTCTTTATACAAATGGTTTATTATTAGGAAAAAAATATATTTATGAAAATAATTTATCTTACATGAGTGGTAAAATTGAAAAATTATTATGATGCCCGATTCTTTATCATGTGGTTATGCATTGATGAAATGATGAAATTATTGTGAAAACTATTTCATTTCCATAATTTATTCTTTTACAAATGTTTATCAAACCAATTATATTGGTAAGTTCTGCGATGAGAAATTTCTAATGATGTTATGGAATAAAAATATATAATTTTTATGATGTAACAGGTTTTCCATATATCACCAACCATTTCATCGGGTAAATATTGAAGGATAATGATAAAAATAGAACTAAAATTGATAGTGAACCCTAATAACCATGATGATTTAGAGAGATAACCCATTTAACTATTATAGTTTTGGAAAAGATCATTTACTACAATGTAGATGATTTTTGTTCATCTGTGTATGATGAAATTGTATGTCTTATATTAATTTTATTCTCTCTTTGATCATGTAAATAGATTTCATTATGATTGATGGCTTTTGATCTATCATTCATTATTCCATGACTCAAGATTTTTATCTTTGATATGTAAGTTATGGTTTTCATATATTATTCTCATATTCAAATACCCTAATGCTCTTGTTATGTCCATGAATTTCGATTTATTACCCTTTATTAAATAAAATATCACCCTTTAATATGTATCATTTCCCCAGTTTAGGATGATATATATTACCTGTGATATGTATATCAAGTGTTCATGTTATGAGGAACTATATTCTAGATGATGTTTAGTATTTTTAAACCAGTACTTCATGATTTCATGTTCCCAAAGGAATTATAACATTATTTCCCTCCGAATTTTTTTTTTAATGAAATGATTCATTAATAAAAAAAATTAATATATGTATTTTTAAAATCCTCTGTCATTATAAAATCTATCTCTTTATCCACCAAATGGGAAATGAAACCATTGATCCTCTATATAATGAATAACCACATCACAAACCATCATAACTCATTTTCTATCACCATTTTACATATATTTATATATATACAATGTTTTTTACAATTATTATTTATTATATTTATGATATAATTATAATACTGAAATTTTTATTTCATGTATACCTTCTTAATTTATATTCATTAGGGAATATGATAACATCACTCGATTGTGGTGTCTTTTATGTGTTTTCAGAATTTTTTCAAAATATGTGTAGGTTAATTTTTTTAACATATGTGTATGAAATGAGGAAAGGGCCCTTCCACCTTTCAACTTAATAGAAAGGTAGTAGGGGGGCTACCACCTTTCTACACAGCTGAAAGGCTATCAGGGGAAAGCCTTTATTCCATAAAGAATTACATGTTTTTTATTTATAAAAATATTGGTTTCTAAATTATGAATTATATGTATATTGTTAGAAATAACATATATAGGGTTTTATTTTTCATTTTTTTAGTTAAATAATACTTATTTACATTATTATATACCTAAAATATTACTATTATTTATAAATATATAAATTTTTTTGACATGTATTATGTTTGTGCCAATATTTATGTTATCTTATGTCTACCATGCTCTTATGATATTTAAATATAATTTATTTTTTGTAAGTGATGACATATAATCATTCTATTTTTTATTTTATGTCTCCATGATATTCCATGTATTAAGCGTTATGTGAGGTCTAGGAGAAAGTGTGGTGATGGGAATAAAATACTATGTTATTATTTTTAGCATGTATCCAATCCCCAAATATGTTGGACCTATAGAATTTTGTAACTATTATATAGATTATTATGATAAAGATCATATAATAATATGTATATGAGATCTATGTCATTGTAAAATATATTGGAATATATTTTATCATCTCAAAAAATTAAAATGTTTCTTCATAGTCAATACCACTAATTATTTATAATATTTTTCACCATGTATTATTTATAGGTAGACACCCTACATTACAGATTATTTTTCCAATGGAAATCCAACATAAAACATATGGGTCTCATAGATTAATGTACATCCACCAGGATTCAATCTTGGTTTATGTAGATGGTTTTAATTTTAGATTCTATGGATTTTAATAATTTCATAGAATTAGATCCCTAAATGTACTCTCAATGTGTAATTGCTTTATCACCTTTGAACACTAATTTATCATCATTTTTTATATTAAATTTGTATATAATAGGCTCCCAATGATTCCTACTACAACATTGAGGTTATTATGTGACATGATTTGGTTCTTCTTCCACAACTCTTTCTAGAATAGACTACAGTTCTTGCAGAAGACATGTCCACATGGGATGACCGGTTAGCTAAGGAAGAAATGTCACCATGGTGCCACGTGGTACTGTGTACCGGATGCCGCACAACATCAGGGTGGGAGGTGAATCAGCCTACCGAAGCAAGCCGGGTCGGTAGAATAAATTAGCCGGATGGGCGGCCCTAGATGGAAGAGAACCGATCCACTGATTTTGGGAGGGCCAGATGGGAAAAGAGGAAAATGTGTAGAACTACTAGTCAGAATTGGTCCGACTAAGTAAAACTAGACTAGATGAGAACCGTGTTGTTGGGCGACTCGGGGGGGGCTCGACAGACGGATGTTGTATGCTAGGTCCAGTGAGGACCAATGGGCCTGGCCACAAAAACAGACCAGAACAGGTCATCCAAGTCCCAACTGGGTCATCCCTGACCCAACAGGGTTAAGTAGGGTTGTCCAAAATGAGTCTGGTCCAGCGGTAACCCTGGTCTGGGTTGAGCGGGCAGTCCGACCAAGTCGGACCTCACCCAGACGCATCCAACACTTGTTTACTAAAATTCCAATAACATTAAGACAGGGTTTCTAATTGATGGGATGTTTGTGTCTTTGTGAGTCTTTCCAGGAGAAGATATATTGGATATAATCTATGTGAGTTTTTCGTGCAAGTCAAGATATGACTGATAGATTGAGTTGTAGATTCTCCCATAATCAATTACATTAGAGAGTGTGATTCATAAGGCTGGTTGTGACATGAAGGATATGACTAGTGTACTTCTCTGGTCCATCAGGAAAGCGGACCTCTACGTTCTAGCAAAAAAGCATACCTCAATGGTCCAGTAGAAGAGAGGACCTCAGGGTTCCAACAGAAGAGCAGACCTTAGTGTTCTAGTAGAAGAGCATACCTAAGTAATTCAGGAGTCGAGCAGACCCTATAGGTCCAACAGACGATCAGACCTCATTGGTATACTAGACGAGTGGACCGTAGTGGTCCATCAGACAAGCAGACCACAGTGGTCCTACCAACGAGCGGTCCTCAGTGGTCCAGAATCCGAGAGGACCATAGTGGTCTAGCAGCGAAGCTGATCTCCATGGTCCAGATGTCGAGCTGACCTTAGTGGTCGAGCAACCAAGCTAACCTTAGTAGTCAAGCAGCCGAGCAGAACTCAGTGGTCCAATAGCTGAGCAGACCTCAATGTCTCATCATAGATGATTCCCTTCCCAGTAAAAGATGATTCATCTTTACTTCTAAAAATATTACATTCGATACATTGATTTATACCTAGTGTGAGGTATATTTTCTTTTTCGTCTTGATGTATGGTCTTGCCTTGTGTTCTTTCCATTGTGGTTTAGGGTCCCCATTAATTATTGTGTTACTTAACCCTTCATGGGATTCACCAGAATGTTTCATGTCCTGTGATGGTGATTGACACTTCGATGAAGACCTTGGTGTTCTAGGACCAGGTGGTGCTCAGTGATATGATACAGACATTCATACTTCTACAGCTACAGGCAGAAACCCTTGACCTACCCTTCAAGTGGAGTCTCAAGTGGATGGATCATCACAATTGTACATTCTTTTGTGGTTTTGGGATTATTTTATGGTCCCTTATTACTTTCAATTTGTATTATACTCTTAGTAGTTGTCTCAGTTAAAATTGTGGTTTAAATTTTGTTTCATTTCTATAGTTTGTGATTTTTGAATTTGTATAAGATTAATGTAAAATTCCATCTATTTTTTGCATATTCTGACTTGGTGTTAGTCTTGAACCGTGGGTCAATGGAAGGTGGGCTTGAAGAAATCACAACACGGGCCCTGGGGGATGTTTTCTAACAAGACTGAATATCCATATATTGAGAAAATAATTTATGTTGGGAGAATATAATAAATAATATTATTGAGAGAAATATTTTCTTTGATGAAGTTGATTCTCAAGATAAAAAAAAGTTGTTGCATGAACATATTCCATAGTTTGTCATTAAAGAATTTTTTTTGAAACACGTGTACTACATTGGAGCCTCAGATAGGTTATAGAGTAATAAATATATGGTTTTCTAGTAACCAAACATTTTGACTTATTATTGATTGAAAATAATTACCCTCTATCCAATAATTGGGCAATAAAGAGCACAGTGGAAAGTAATAATTTTTGAATTGTTCAAAATATATGGATTCTTTGTATGTATATTGTCCAAACATCATTAATATTTTATTGAAAATATATAATAGTATTGTTTAAAACTATTCCAATGGAATTTATATTCTTCTTTTCATTCCATTAAATTCAATTTATTTATTACATTAATGAAATTCATTTTAAATTCTATAAATTTTTAGATGTTTTGGGTTGTGTTTTAAATTTTATTTAGATTGTTTTTATAGATTTGATTTTTTATGATTTTAATACTACCAAACATAAATTTAATAATTTTTTGTATGTTTCATGTAGTCAACCATGAATGATTTTAAAATATAATGATTGATTATAATATTATTTAAAACTGAATCATTGGATAAACATAAAAAAATGGTTGATAGTAATAATATTATCTTCATTTCAATAGGCATAAAACATCAACATGAATACATAAAATCAATTTTTATGGGAATGATATTTTTTCCCAAAAGGTTTTCTATGATGGTAATGTTCATTTCAAGATCACTGATCTTTTTGATGGGGTGGATTCGAATGAATTAGAGTGGGAAGACCCTTGGGCACTAGAACATTGACCATTACCTACTGCACCAGTGTGTCAATGGGGGGAGGGCTCAACTGCATGTTGTATTGTGGTCCTTATCCTTCTCCCACTAGGGTTGTGTGGAATTTACATCATCACTATAGGGAATGAAGTCTACGATTGACTCAGAAAACATGATGGGGAGAACTATGGATATCCTATTAAGAAAGATGGATCCCATGCATCATAATCCACATCCAGAATTGGATAAGGCTGCACTACTTGATGCATGACCTTCTCCATTAGAACATGTGAGGGATCCGATGCATGACGACATAGCTAAAATCGCAATCATCAAGGATCCTCAGTATCAGAAATGTCTTGAGGAGGTTCCTGGGTAGAATCCTCCACTCTCTAAGATGTATTATCGAAGATGACCTTATGAATCACTAGATAATCTGACCTCAACGTAAGTGTTGTAGTTGGATTTCTACCAGGAAAGCCACCCCCTCCTTCTCTTGACTAGTCATGAGAATAATATTCTCTAAATTTGTATGTTGTAAATAGATTCATAATGAATTAAAAATAGTCTAATAAAAATTAATGTAAATTTATTAACATTCCATATCATGAATAGTTATATCTTGGTGGTTGAGATATATTATAGACTTCAGTCTATACCATGTCTCATAATCAACCTCCTATGATAAATGTAATCACTCATCAGTACACCCTGGATATGATGCTAAGTTCATCATCCCTAGAGGTTGAGAAAGTTGGAATGTCTTCAGTATTTTTCCTTGTCCATCTTCTCTATCTCCCTCAATTAATGAAGCTTTTTTTTCTATGGTGACATATAGGTAACGGGATTAACATAAAAAAACTACCGTGTGACACTATCAGGATATTTCCACTCAATAATGTGGTAGTTAATGACTATCACTACATCCATAACATCATGAAGTCTAGTAGTGTGGTATGCAGTAAAATGATCCAATAAATACCATTCATGAAATCAAAAATGAAATGTGATATTTTTTTAAAAACAATCCTTACTACAAACCATTATTTATGATTTTATTAAATTTTATGGACAATGATAGATTTTATATACATACCATGTGCGTTAGGAGAATATCAAACTTGACATGATATGCACCCATGTGCTGTGTCATAATTCCCAAGAACTTGTGTTTCTTCGTCCAAATTTAAAATACAACATTGAAAGTGGTAAATAATAATAAATTTAATTCAATAAATCATACTACAATCAGAAACCAAAAGAGATGAATGACCATACAAGTGTCCACGCGAAGCATCCTGGAGTACATCTATAGAAGTGGCTCACCAGTAAGACCAGGTTAGAGTTTGGGGATATTTTCAATGCCCACATCGGAATAAGGATGATGTATCCCTTGATAACTTTTTGGTTTGGGAAGAATTTCAGTCGTAATGCTCTATAAGTGTAATCCAATCATGTAGATCCCCAGCTGTATATCCTTTCTCAATCAATGATACCTAGAAACCCTAGATACATTTTTTGAACATGCATACCCGGGTGATCAGCGCACATGGTCCATCCAATGGTCCATAATATATATTCATAGGGATGATGCATGAAAACCTCTTTTTCAGCATCATCAGGTAGATATTGATAGTGACCCACATGCCAGATCATAGAAGTCGACCCTCCATATATATCCCTACGGTCGTCCAAAATGTTGACGCCTATAAATCTCATAACAATGTCATACCAGTATACACATGTGGGTTTAATAAAGGCTTCTACAAGGATAGGAAGGCCAAGAAAACTGCCACATACTTGATTGGGATGGTCATCTCTCCCTCAAGAAGGTGTAATGTGTGTATCTCTGGTCTCTATCTCTCTAAGAGGGTATCAAGCGGGTGATTGTCAACAAATGTGATATCAGATACTATAATTTTGTAGAATCCCACAGAGTGAAAGTATGGTATAATGGTGAGTGGAGGTTGTGTGTGATAAATACTATGTGGTCGACGCACCATGATCTGTTAGACATCGCCACCCTGTAGCACTTCCTAGGAAACATGTATATCCTGCTCAGTAAAATGTATGGTATTATCCATCAATATGTAGAAAAAATGAAATTATTTGTGAGTGTAAAATGTAAAGATAATGTTTTGGTCAACAGATTTTTATGAATTGTAGAAATTAATACATTATCTGTGTATTCACATTTTTATGATGTTTTTTTACCAAAATAAATGGGTATATCATCGTGTTTCTCAAAGAATATTTCTAAAGGGTTTTTGAGATTTTTTTACATAAAAATGCAGTTTTTTAATATTTATAAATATATATATATATATATATATTCTCTTTTATATATAAATGGTTTTTATAAAATGTAATTTTTTGTAATTTTTTATCGTTATGCACACGATGGTATGTTTCATGATTATTCTCTCACATGAATACTTTTATTTGTTATCGATGGATAGATTTATTATGCGATAATGTCACATTTTCACATTCATGACTTTATTTACTTTTTTCACATTCTTCAGTATCTTCTTTTTTCCCTTTCTCTCCTTTCTTTGCTTTCTTATATTTTGTCAAATTATTCATGGTTTTCACTTTCATCACATTTCTCATCTTCTTAGTTATGGGAAAGGTTTATTTCACCATCATCATTATCATCATTTTCAGAAAACATGGTTTGGATGATATGATCCGGACCTTCCAAGTGATGTAAAATCCAAATTATTTTCAAGTGTAGGATTAATTATGTCTTCCAAATGAATGTAATTAAATTTTAAATTTTAAAAATATTAAATAAATTTAACTTAATTCTTTAAAAATGAACGATCTTATATTAACGACCTAAATTTTACAATATAAGAATATCACGATTAAGACAATTAATCATTTTGACTGATAGTTTTAACATCACCAAGAAATTTTATTGAATCATTTACAGTTACATCCTTCTTGATGACATATGGTGAATCCAAAACAATTCCTCTACTCTTGAGTCCATTCCATCCCACTCTAAATTACAATGTCATTCAGTCTCCATCATTTATGAAACTAATTGATGTTAGGTATCGTTAGCTGCTGATCATTGGGTATTAAGAAATATCGAAACTCCCCAATAGGTGTCTGTGGTGCAGCATAACAGTTAGAAATGGTGTCCATGTAGTATAATTTATCAACATAGGATTCCCATTATATTTCTATAGAGGCACATGTTGAGGTGGTGTTTGTTCATAGAAATCATAAGGCCTTGAAGATCCCACATTGACTTTGACAATAATCAATTATTACCATCATTTTTTAACTAATTATATTTCAGATGGGTTGTTAATTCTCTTGAACATAAATTATGGAGTCTTCCTGGTGCAAAAGGTATGCATGATTACCAGAATCTTCTATGATGTTCCTTTTATATCTCGTTGAAATTTCCTTATGTACCTTATCCCTTATTAAATCCCATATGAGGAAAGATTGTTTTATCAATAATATGCTTCACACGGGGATAAAAAAAGTCTACTGAACTAGGAAAATTATAGATAACTTGTTATAACCCTTTAAGCCACTATTGATGGACTCTAAAATGATTGTGGTCATGTGATCGTGCATTTTCCCCTCATCATCTGACAATGTCAATTTTATTTTTGAATCCACATGATATAATCATATACCTATTGATTATCTATGAGGATTTATTTAAAAATATCTTCAGATCATCATTTAATCAGATCATATGCTACACAGAAATGAGTTTATTTCACATAAATACATTTTATCTTTATGTTGAAATAGTAAAAATTTACAAAGACAATGCGTACAATGCCTTGTGATTTCCTTCTACATTGGATTATTATGGAATTGTTTGTGTACATTCTATAAATGTGTCAGATTTGGTACAGATGATGTAAATTTGTGTGTCTCCATGTATTAGGGTCTTCATTGATTTCATAATCTATTTACCAATGTTCATTAGATATCAAAAATACATGCTGAATGAGGGTGAAATGCTTGCTGATATATTCCAAAACCTGACTCCTTGATCTGTAGTTTCCCTTCTCGAAAGTGGAAAAGGAAATAGGAGGAGTTAAACGATTTCCATCATGGGTTGTCACAATAAACCATACAACCTTAAATTTTACAAATATAATATTCCATTAATATGTATGGGCGGATTTCTAAAATGAATTGGAGAGATGAAGGGGGTGAATTTCAAAAAATGATGAATTTGAAAATGATATGGACCAAGTCGGTTATCTTGAGACACATGTTCATTTATATGAAGTTATACTAGAACATGGTATTTAATTATCTATATGGTTATAAATTGCGAAAACACTTGATATAGGGGATCCCAATCACCATAGACCTTCACAATTGTCTTCTGTTTCCCTATCCATGCCCTATTAAAAGAAATATTATAACCAAATTTGCACTATACCTTATATTTCACAAGGGAAAAAGGATCATCTTGACATGTTCTAATCATATCGAAGATAATGGATTACCCAAATTAAGTATTCAATGAGGTATGATCATATGTTAGGCTTGGATGAACCAAGTATGAGCTGCCTCAATCATCAAGATTCTCTAACTTCCAAATTCAATGTCTGGAATCTCCCTCCAGCATAATCTATAATCAAAGTCAAACATTTCACACTGTATGCATTATTTATTACAACATTATTTATGAACTCTATATATATATATATATATTACCTCACAATGTGGAATCTATTTATCATTTTTTCTTGTAGATCATTACTTGGAAAATTCCTTCCGACATATAAGGTTGTTTCTATCTCACAAAACCTTTCGTGAACAACTCCGTGAAAATTGGTTGTTGGTATGAGAACATTATAGTCAAATTCAGGTGGATATGTCATTTCTTCCAACCATGTTTTCAATATTAGTGGATGTTTTATTGTGGGTTTTGGATATTTTACAACTAATACTTTTCTAGAAACATTTCCCCTAATGTTTGATGCTCCCTTCACATCCGCACGATTGTCAACGAATAATTCATCAATAAAAAAGTCTTCATCAGAGGTCATAATTACATGTATATTCATGTGTTCATCTAGGTTATCTTCTTCTTCATTATTTGGAGTATTCTCAATTTCATGGGGTCAAGATTCTTCAACCACTCTTATGAATCTATATCTTTGTACAACTGGACAATGTTTTTGTACAGTATAAAGATAAACATATAACTCCATCATGGTACCATTTGACTTTTGGGAAAATAAATTTATTTCTTATAAACAGACCACATCAGCAAAAAATGGACAATCTAGATTCCACTGTAAAGACCGGTAAAAATCAAGGGATTTTTTTTTATAAAATTTCTTTGAGATTTTACAAGAACATAGTTTCTGACAACACCTGATTCTGAGGCCCGGTGTGCTCGGAATCATTTTCCGAAGTTCAGCTTGGGTATGTTCAGTGAACGAAAGAGTGGGTTTTTCAAACATTTGAACCAGTGCTCGAAATCGAATTTTGAGGGCACCGAGGGAATCACAGCGCCAATTATTGCTTAGAAACACCTTTTCCGATGTTGTGTTTTCTCAGGTGTGGTTTTTAATTTTTGGGGTTATGTTGAGAAATAAAATAAAGGTGGTGCATCAATTTATTTTATTTTACTTAAAGCGGCTTAACATAAGTTAAATGGATAATGTGGGACCCACAACATCCTACCCATTTGATAGGATATTTGTGAGGTGGGACCTGCACAAGCCCCACCATTTCTTTCCTTCTAAGTAACGCACCCGCACCCCCCTTATAATGAAGTCAACTGTGTGTTTATTCTGGTTAAGAAACGCCTCATTAAATTGGGCGGTTAAATCGTTACAATTAATTCATTGAATTAATTGTTCATTTCTTATCTTTTGAATTTCAAATTATTATGTTATGATAATAAAGTAAGTGAAGTACTTACTTTATTATGGTTGGGTTTTTGTTGTGTTAAGACTTTGGGAGAAAAATAGAGGTCTTAAAGATTCTTTGTTCTTCGATGAAGAACGCGAAGAATGCACCGCCGCCAATGAAGAATGCCGACCTCCAACGGCAGACGACGACGAGTGATGCCTTCCTCGGAGATCACCTAATGCCAATGACATTCCTTCCATGACGCTTTCTTCCGCAACGATCCTCTTCTTCCGCGACGGTTAATTCCGCGATGAACTCTTGTTCGACGACAACGTTGAGGTAGGGATTTATTTTATTTGTTAGTTCGTGAATACTTCTGTCTCTTTATCCTTTTCTTTTGAGCCACCTACTATCGCAATAACGAGAGGAGGTCGGACCGCACGAACACAGCCGACCCTCTTCCCTCTTGTTGGATTGTTTGTTGCGGCACGAGCAAGGCAACGCGGTGCCGAAGCACCGCGCGGGAGTTGATAAGGAAAGGATAAGTGTGGCGATGTCCCGCCGCGCCGTTGAACACAAACCAAAGAGGCGGTGTCATCACGCCGCGCCGCTAAAGACGAACCAGGGACGCGACTCCGTCGTGCCGCGCGGTGAACCACTAAAGCACCGCGGCTGGAGCGGGGCCGTGGTAGAGGGGTGCGGCGTCATCACGCCGCACCGGACGAACCAAGGCCGTGGTCGGTTCCGGGCCGCGGCAGAGCAGGGGAACCGGCGGCCGGTACCGGGTCGCTGGCGTTGGAGTAGGGGGACCGGCCTTGTCGGTCCCGTTGCGGCAACAGCCGGCCAGCCAGGGTGGGTCGGCCGGACAAGGGAAAAGTTGGGGGTTACAAACCCCCAGTCGGCCAGCTGAGCGGCCCCATAAAGGGGTCGTAGTTTCTCCACGTGGGGGCAGCGCGCCCCCCGCCCGCTTGGCTCGGCCGTAATGGCCGAGCCGGCCGCCTGGCCACCCGGCCAGCGGCAGCGCGCCCCACTCACCGAGTCGAGCCGCCCAGGCCGGGTCGGGCCATGCCCAAGCGGGTCAGACCCGGACCTAGTTCGGGTAGACCCTGGGGGTATTGGGCCTGGTCAGACCGGGCCTGAACCCCTTAATACCGATCCTCTTTCGGTCCGTTGCCCATAACTTGAGCTGCAGACCTCTGTTCGACACACCGTCAGTTGTGTAGAGATCCTTGGATTGAGAGGGTCGTTTCGGTATTTTTTCACTCAGGGTTTCAGAGTACTTTGGGTTCGGCCGGGTTGGTTCGTACACGAAACCTACCGTGCCCTCGGAGCGGAAACACTTATAACTTGAACTCCGGACGTCCGATTGACATGCTGTCGACTTTGATGGATTACTCTAAGTGAGGCAGACCTTTTGCCTTACTCTGCTCAAGGTTTGGATGCAATTGGAGTATGGTCAGGTTTTTTTGGACTTAAAAATCAACCGGGCCCCTGGAACGAAAAAGCCAAAAACTCTCAGACCGGGCGTCCAATTGACGCGCCGTCTGTGACGTTGAGTTCCTGTTGACGATACGGAACATTTGGATACATCAAATCCGGACTATGTTTCAGTTGATGTATCATCCCCTCGACTCATGGAGTGGACCCTCCTGAACGAGCTTGCTATGTGCAGGAACCCTAGAGCTGGCTCCGACTGCGACGACGACGACGACTGTACAGAGATCCTCAGTGGATTAGATGGCGACGACTACAACACTCAGAGATCCTACATGGATCAGTGCTACCGATCCTGTGTGGGTCAGAACCTATGTGGGACAGCACTCAGCGGTCCTGTGTGGGCCAACACCTACAGATCCTTTGCGGGTCTAATCCTGTGTGGGTCATTGCGGGGGTTAGTTACATATCGATCCTATGGGGGTCAGATCCTTTGTGGGTCATTGCGGGGGTTAGAACCTATCGATCATGTGTGGGTATGACGGCTTAGAGGAATTAGTGGCAATATATGATCATCTCTATCGTCATATGAAGAAGTATACATGTGTGAGCTGAATCTTGACTTGCTTTCCTATGTGTATTACGTTATGCTTTCCTGTGTGGATCAGGTTGTGATTTCTTGTGTGGAGGTGATCGAACATGGTCTCGGATATTAGAGCCAAACTAGATTTGATGACATAGGTATATGTATGGGCATATACCTAAGTAGTGTCGGATGTTACTTCGTGATTGTATCTTTCCTTTTTGGATTTTCCATTGTGGATTCTGGGAGACCTTTGGGGGTCTCGGGGTCCCTACTGAGTATCTTATACTCACCCCTGCACTGGCTATGCTCGCACTATGTTGTGTTGGTTGCAGACGATGGACAGCGCTGATCGTGGTAGAGGCACGAGGAGCAGGTCGGTACCCGGAGGTGGACCACTAGGCGGGGCGTACCCGGAGCGGACAGCTAGACCCGAGGAGCTGTGGAGGCTATCTGTACCCACCCTTCAGGTGGGACTTCCAGTGGACAGCTCGACGCTGCGTCTTTACTTTTCAGTTGTTTTTTTTCTTTTTCTAGTTGTACTTTACTTTCAGTTTGGGTTTGTATACTGGCCCACATAATTTACCGCACATACATTTGTATCAGTTTTTACATTGTGTTTACTTCTTCTGCTTGCTTTCTCTTTGGTGTTTGTTTACATTACAAAGTTAATGCCTTTGATTTTATCAGGAATTACGCCTTGGTGCTATACTCCATCCCCTGGCCTATGGAAGGCGGGATTGGGGTAGTCACGGCACGGGCCCCGAGGACGGGTCGTGAAAAATTAGTATCAGAGTAGTTCGGTTCTACCGCAGAACTTTGGACTCTGATTTTTCTTCTATGTGAAGCAATATTGTTAAGGGTATTGAGTGTGGTTATAATTTTAGGGAGTCTAGTGTTGGGGCGGCGGCTGACGTATCCATACACCAGGACCCTGTCTTCTAATTTCTGACTGAGTACACGAAAACATTGATTGCATGTGTGATTCAAGTTTTCATTGTGATTACTTTATGTCAACTCACCAGGTATATTGTGTGACTATGGCGCACCTGTTTCCTTTTCAGGATGGCCCCATGACTGAAGCCAGTTAGGGTTCCGAGAGTTTTGCATGACGACATCCCACCAAGCGATGAGGCCTCGGTACGGGGCCCTTTGACAGCTGAGGCACCGGAGATACCTCTACCCGGCGAGCCACCGATGCTTCTAGCCCCAGCTGCTGACGATGCACGTCGCCTTAGTGCACTATAGGAGTTTCAGCGCCAGTGACTGCCCAGGTTCCGCGGGGAGACGGACCCCCAGGAATCCAAGGATTGGAAGGAGGTAGTTGTGCATGTTTTCAGGTTAGTGAGGAAACTAGCAGACCTCATGGTGATCCTCACAGTGATCCTACTGCACGCGGCAGAAGACCGATGGTGGAGCTTGATTCTCCAGGTGCATGATGAGGCATCTCTTCTATGGAAGGACTTTGAGAGCCTCTTCCACTCGAAGTTCATCCCAGACACCCTCTGTGCAGTGCACATCCAGGAGCATCTACAGTTGCGGCAGGGCAGCTTGACGGTCGCCCAGTACTCGGCAAGATTTATCGATCTCTCGCGCTACTTGACAGACATCGTACGGGACGCATTCTTTCGGGCTCGGACCATTGAGCAGGGATTGAGGCAGGAGATCAGGGCATCGCTAATCTCCCTCATCATTCCGACTCAGGAAGGAGTACTGGAGCAAGCCCTTTTGATTGAGAGATTCATTGCTGATCCTTCATCAGCAGCGAGACCTATCGCAGGGCGGCACGTAGCAGAGTCTTCCGCAGCAGGCAGTCGACAAATGACTCATTGGTCTAGGCAGACCAGACCCTCAGGAAGACGACCTCAGGACACTGGCTCAGCAGTGCGGGGCACACAGAGCGGTGCCAGTCTTCTGAGAGGCAAGTAGTTCTACGCATGCGGCGAGCAGGGTCACATGGCTCGTGACTGTCCGACAGGCCGTGCAGAGGAGCAGTAGATGGTTGAGGGACCACCCAAGAAGAGGCAGAGGGTCGACCGTGGCGGTCCGCTGGGAGCAGGAGGATGTGGTAGAGGATCTGTCCAAGCAGCAGGTGGTGGGCGACGTTTTGAGGCTCTACCACCACCACCACCAGGAGGTCCACCCCGACCACAGGGAGCTGGCGGGCAGATACAGGCACAGCTCCAGGCAGCGGAGGCCTACGACCACGGAGCGCCCAATATTATTCGAGGTACTATCTGTGTCTATTCCACCCTTTCTTTAGTTCTTATAGACATAGGAGTGAGTCATTATTTCATAGTTGCTGCCCTTGTTCGGAGCTCGGAGATTCCGACAGAGCCGTTGGCTCGATCTTTACGGCTAGAGACTTCTATGGGAGTAGACTCGACGATTACACACTGGTGCAGGTAGTGTGTGATTACTCTGGGAGGCGAGAGCTTCGGCTGGGATCTTCTTGTAGCGACGTCGAGGCCTTATGACGTCATCTTGGGCATGGATTGGTTATCTATAGTCCATGCTCAGATTGACTGTTTTAGGCGCACGGTGCGGTGTGTATGCACCGACGAGAGCAGGTTCACCTTAACCGGAGAGAAGGGAGCCTTCGCAGCATAGGATGGACTCTCGCAGAGGATAGGACAGCCCATCACTCATCAGTTGGTTGGCCTCATCCTAGGATCAGTTTACGTGAGGAGTCCTACTTTTCCTACAGTGGTGGATCAGTATGCGGACGTTTTTCCCGACGACGTTCCACGACTACCTCCTCGCAAGGAGGTAGAAATTTATATTGATTTGTACCCCGGTACAGCTCCAATATCCACCTCAGCATATCGGATGGCTCCCGCCGAGCATCGAGAGCTACGGGTACAGTTGGAGGACTTGCAGGGCAAGGGATTCATCTGACCCAGTGTTTCACCCTAGGCTTCCCCGATTTTGTTCGCCAAGAAGGCAGATAGGGGCATGCGACTTTGTGTCGACTATCCTTTCCTGAACCAGGTGACAGTGAGGAACAAGTATCTGCTACCAAGGATTGATGACCTATTCGATCATCTCAAGGGAGCACGGTGGTTCTTGAAGATAGACCTCAGGTCAGGCTATCATCAGCTCAGAGTTCGGGACGAGGACATGCAGAAGACGGCCTTTAGATGGTGGTATGGCCACTATGAGCTCTTAGTTATGCCCTTCGGCATAACCAATGCTCCCACAGTGTTCATGGGCCTCATGAACAGGATCTTTCAGCGATAAGTCGATCGATTTGTCGTGGTCTTCATCGACGACATTTTGATATACTCGACGACTGAGGAGGAGCATGCCTACAACTTGCGTGTTGTACTTGACACACTCCAAGAGCACCAGATTTATGGCAATCTCTCTAAGTTTCAGTTCTGGATACGTGAGGTCCACTTCTTGGGACACGTCATCTCTAAGGAGGGATTTTCGGTGGATCCTGTGAAGATCGAGGAAGTGCTTTCTTGGGAGCCACCCAGGAGCGTGACGGAGGTGCAGAGTTTCTTGGGACTAGCTGGATACTACCGTAGATTTGTGCCAGACATCTCCAGAGTTGTGTCACCACTCTCAGCTTGACGAAGAAGGGGAAACCCTTTGTGTGGTCCGAAAGATGTCAAAAGAGCTTCCAAGAGCTGAGACAGAGATTGACCAGCGCGCCTATCTTGAGGATGCCGGAGGAGGGAGTAGGGTACGTAGTTTACTGCGATGCATCAGGAACCGGAATCGGATGTGTCCTGATGAAGGATAGGGACGTGATCACCTATGGATCACGTCAGTTGAGACCGCATGAGCATAACTATGCTACTCATGACCTTGAGTTAGCAGCAGTGGTCTTCGCTATGAAGATGTGGCGACACTATCTGATGTGTTAGTGCTTTACAGTCTTTTCTGACCATCAAAGTCTCAGGTACATCTTCACTCAGAAGGACCTAAAACTGAGATAACGATGATGGCTCGAGTTCATCCAAGACTATGACATTGAGATAGTATATACTTCTGGGAAGGGGAACGTGGTAGCCGATGCTCTCAGCAGGAGGACAAGAATTCAGCTACTTTGGGAGGCTACAGACCGGCTATCCACTTTGCATATATCGTTTGTGGGTAGAGAAGGAGCAACCTTCCTTCAATCTCTCACAGTCACTCCTCCACCACTGCAGCGGGTCAGAGAGACACAACGTGGGGACGCCGACGGTGAGACACGGCGTGCACAGATATCCTCAGGACAGGCACCTGATGGTTTCTCCTTAGGAGGAGAGCATGATGTCCTTTTCAGTGGATTCACCATGGTACCGGTTTCATTGTGGGAGGAGGTGCTGAGAGAGTTTCACACTTCCCCTTTGGAGGTACATCCTAGAGTGGTGAAGATATACCAGGATATCAGACGACATCAATGGTGGACGGGAATGAAGAATATTGTGGCAGAGTTCGTTTCTTGATGCATCACCTGCCAGTAGGTGAAGGTAGAGCATCAGGTACCAGCAGTCTTGGTACAGCCCTTGGAGGTCCCGGAGTGGAAGTGGGACGGGATATCTATGGACTTCGTGACTGAACTTCCACGAACTTCTAGCGGACACGACTCCATTTGGGTGATTGTCGACCGACTCACCAAGTCAGCTCACTTCTTTCCCATCAAAGAGCAGGGCTCAGTGGAGATCTTGGGACGTATCTATGTTCATGAGATTGTACGGATTCATGGTGTGCCATAATCTTTCATCTCTGATTGAGATGATTTCTTTACTTCATAGCTTTGGAAGGGTTTGCAGGAGGCATTCGGGACGCAGCTATGTCTGAGTACCACCTTTCACCCTCAGACATATGGTCAGACAAAGAGGACCATACAGACTCTTGAGGACATGCTCCGTGCATGTGTCCTCGACTTTGGTCGCAGCTGGGATGACCACCTACCCTTGGTGGAGTTCACGTACAACAACAGCTACCACTCCACCATCAGAAAGGCACCATACGAGGCGTTGTACGACCGACATTTCATATCACCGTTGTGCTAGACAGACCCTGGAGAGTCAGCACTTGTAGGACCGGAGATGGTCCAGGCCATGACAGAGAAGGTCCAGATCATCCAGGAGCAGATGAGGATAACTCAGAGCCAGTAGAAGTCTTATCCTGACAGGAGGCGGAGGCCACTGGAGTTCGAGGATGGAAACCACATCTTCTTGTGGGTCTCACCTCGACGTGGATTATGGAGATTTGGCTGAGGTGGAAAGTTGTCTCCATGCTTCATCAGACCATTCCAGGTCCTCAGTAGGATTGGCAAGGTGGCTTATCTCCTAGCTCTACCACCTCAGTTGCACCGGGTGCACGATGTCTTCCACATATCTCAGCTGAGGAGATACATGCATCACCTGATTCATATCATTGACCATGGGGAACTGGACGTTGATGATGGGGCGACTTTTAGGAGGTCCTGGTGGAGATTGAGGATCGACAGGATCAGGTCCTACGTGGACAGTCAATTTCTCTAGTGCTCATCAGATGGCAGCACGGAAACCTCCAGGAAAGCACTTGGGAGCAGGAGGCTAAGATGCGTGCTCAGTACCCACTTTTTTCCCTAGTTTATGATGTATCTTTATGGGGACGTAAATTCCTGAGGTGGGAGTAATGTAAAGACCCATAAAATTCAAATGAATTTTTTTTTATTAATTTTATTTGGGATTTTTCAAGAATGCAGTTTCTAAAAGAACCTGATTCCGAGGCCCGGTGTGCCCAGAATCATTTTCTGAAGTTTAGCTCGGGTACGTTCAGTGAACGAATGAGCGGGTTTTTCTAACTTTTGAACTGGTGCTCGAAATCAAATTCTGAGGGCACTGATGCAATTACAGCGCCGATTATTGCTTAGAAACACCTTTTCCGTACTTGCATTTGCTCGGGTGTGGTTTATAATTTTTGGGGTTAAGTTGAGAAATAAAATAAAGGTGGTGCATCAATTTATTTTATTTTACTTAAAGCGGCTTAACCTAAGTTAAACGGATAATTTGGGACCCACAATATCCTACCCACTTGGTAGGATATTTGTGAGGTGTTGCCCACACGAGCCCCTGCTTTTCTTTCCTTCTAAGTAACACACCAGCACCCCCTTTTAATGAAGTCAACTGTGCGTTTATTCTGGTTAAGAAACGCCTCATTAAATTGGGCGGTTAAATCGTTACAATTAATTCATTGAATTAATTGTTCATTTCTTATCTTTTGAATTTCAAATTCTTATGTTATGATAATAAAATAAGGGAAGGACTTATTTTATTATGGTTGGGTTTTTGTTGTGTTAATACTTTGGGAGAAAAAGAGAGGTCTTGAGGATTCTTTGTTCTTTGATGAAGAACGCGAAGATCGCACCACCGCCAACGAAGAACGCCGACCTCCGACGGTGGATGGCGGCGAGTGACGCCTTCCTCAGAGATCACCTAACGCCAATGAAGTTACTTCAATGACGCTTTCTTCCATGATGATCCTCTTC
The DNA here is from genome assembly GCA_963277665.1 of Viscum album. Lineage (NCBI taxonomy): Eukaryota > Viridiplantae > Streptophyta > Magnoliopsida > Santalales > Viscaceae > Viscum > Viscum album. Next base: position 1,137,169,283 of record OY728159.1, on the reverse strand, counting down.
TTCCGCGATGGTTAATTCAGTGACGAACTCTCGTTCGACGACAACGTTGAGGTAGGGATTTATTTTATTTGTTAGTTCGTGAATACTTCCGTCGCTTTCTCGTTTTATTTTGAGCCGCCTACTATCGCAATAATGGGAGGAGGTCGCACCGCACGAACACGGCCGACCCTCCTCCCCATTTTTTGTTTGTTTTTTGCGGCACGAGCAAGGCAACGCGGTGCCGAAGCACCGCGCGGGAGTAGATAAGGAAAGGAGAAGCATGACGTCGCCGCGCCATGCCATTGAAGAAAAACCAAAGACGCGGCGCCGTCACGCCGCGCCGCTGAAGACGAAATAGGGAGGCGGCGCCGTCGCGCCAAACTGGTGAACCACTAAAGCTCCACGGCCGGTTCCGGGCGGCGGCGGAGCAGCGAAACAGACGGCCGGTACTGGGTCACCGGCGTCGGAGCAGGGGGGACGGGCCTTGCCGGTCCCGTGGCGCCAATAGCCGGCCGGTCGGGGCCGGCCGGCCGGACAAGGGAAAAGAAGGGGGTTACAAACCCCCGGCCGGCCAGATGAGGGGCCCCATAAAGGGGCCACGGTTTCTCCACGCGGGGGCCGCATGCCCCCCGCCCGCTTGGCTCGGCCGTAACGGCCGAGCCTGCCGCCTGGCCACCCGGCCAGCACCGGCGCGCCCAGCGCGCCGGGCCGAGCCGCCCATGTCTGGCCGGGCCGCGCCTAGGCCGGGCCGTTCTGTGCCCAAGCCGGACGGACCCAGACCCGGTTCGGGTCGACCAAGTTCGGGCCGACCCTGGGGGTATCGGGCTGGGTCGGACCGGGCCCAAACCCCTTAATATCGAACCTCTTTCGGTCTGTTGCCCATAACATGAGTTGCGAACCTCCGATCGACACACCGCCAGTTGCGTAGCGATCCTTGGATCGAGACGGTAGTTTTGGTATTTTTGAACTCAAGGTTTCAGAGTACTTTGGGTTCGGCCGAAATGGTTCGTACACGAAACCAACCGGGCCCTCGGAGCAGAAACGCTAATAACATGAACTTCGGACGTCTGATTGACGTACCGTCAACTTTGATGGATTCCTCTAAGTGAGACGGACCTTTTGGCTTACTCTGCTCGAGGTTTGGACGCAATTGGAGTACGGTCGGGTTGGTTTTGACTTAAAAACCAACCGGGCCCCTGTTACAAAAAAGACAATAACTCTCAGACCGAACGTCTGATTGACGCGCCGTCTGTGACGTTGAGTTCCTATTGACGGTACGGAACTATTGGATACATCAACTCTGGACTATGTGTTAGTTGATGTATCAGCCCTCGGCTCGTGTAGCAGACCCTCCCAAACGAGCTTGCTGTGTGCGGGAACCCTAGAGCTGGCTGCGACTGTGACGACGACAACGACGACTGTACAGAGATCCTCAGTGGATTTGACGGTGATGACTACAACACTCAGCAATCCTACGTGGATCAGTGCTACCAATCCTGTGTGGGTCAAATCCTGTGTGGGTCAGCGCTCAACGGTCATGTGGGGGCCAGTGCCTACAAATCCTGTGTGGGTCCGATCTTGTGTGGGTTATTGCGGGGGTTAGTTACCTATCGATGTTTTGTGGTTCAAATCCTTTGTGGGTCATTGCGGGGGTTAGTACCTATCGATCATGTGTGGGTCCGACGGCTTAGATGAATCAGTGGAAATATCTTATCATCTCTATCATCATATGAAGAAGTATACCTGTGTGAGCTGAATCTTGACTTTCTTTCCTATGTGGATTACGTTATGCTTTCCTGTGTGGATCAGGTTGTGATTTCCTGTGTGGATGTGATCGAACTTGGGCTCGGCTATTGGAGCCGAACTGGATTTGATGGCTTAGGTATATGTATGGGCATATACCTAAGCAGTGTCGGATGTTACTTCATGATTGTATCTTTCCTTTGTGGATTTTCCTTTGTGGATTCTGGGAGACCTTGGGGGTATCGGGGTCCCTACTGAGTAGCTTATACTCACCCCTTCACGAGCTATGTCTGCACTACGTTTTGTTGGTTGCAGACGACGGACAGCGCTGATCGTGGTAGAGTCACGAGGAGCAGGTCGGTACCCTGAGGTGGATCACTGGGCGGGGCGTACTCGGAATGGACGGCTAGACCCGAGGAGCTGTGGAGGCTATCTGTACCCACCCTTCAGGTGGGACTTCTAGTGGACGGCTCAACGCTGCGGATTTACTTTTTAGTTACTGTTTTTCCCTTTCCATTTGTACTTTACTTTCAGTTTGGGTTTGTATACTCGCCCACATACTTTACCGCACATACTTTTGTATCAGTTTTTACTTAGTGTTTACTTCTTCTTCTTGCTTGCTCTGTGGTGTTTGTTTACATTACAATGGAAATGCCTTCCCATTTATCGGGAATTACGCCTTGGTGCTAGACGCCAGCCCCTGGCCTATGGAAGGCGGGCTTGGGGTAGTCACGGCACGGGCCCCGAGGACGGGTTGTGACATCCCCAACATAGCTGGGAATTGAAAATTTTTATAGCTAATAGAATTTATCTCTTTATCAGGTCCAATATTTGAGGAACCATGAATTGTGTTCTGATGTTCACATAGAGATACAAAATTTTCTATAATAACCACTATTTTTTGTTTTATACTATAAGAAGCTACGTGATTATTTTTGAAAAAAATCCATGTAGCAGCACACATATTCAAACATGACTCTCTATGTCAAAAATTTGTCTTTATCAATATTCTTGATTGTGTAACTAATATCAAATATAATGGTTGATCGTATAATATTTATCATATTGAAAATTTGGAACATCTTTTCATACTTTAAAATATGCGAATTATATTAAAATTTATTACAATATAAGTCACCAAATAATTTTGAGACTGATTAATAATTTATAGAAAACATCTAATTAGATTATTTAGTATTGATAAAATGAAAATTTTGATCATATAAAGTGAAATGGGGGTGAAAAAACTCATTAAATTATACATTAATGATTTACAACATATATGAAAAATCATAAAAAATTTCCATAGAACATGGTTTGGATGAGATGATCCTCACTACATACCTAAAGTAAAATATGTCATATTTTCAACTGGTAGTTTAATAACGTCATCTAAAGAGACATACTTAACTTCTGAATTCTCATACACTTTCATACTTTTGATTACATGTTTTAAATGTAATCATAGATTCCACTAGAAGGCTATAAAAATTTTAAAATTCAAAATTTAATTACACATCCTTAGAAGAGGTTATTAATATGCCAATTATAAATTAGATGGATTTTCCTCCTGACTAAAGTGAGGTTAATAGCATCCAAACCATGTTCTGAGGAAAAATTTCATGGTATTTATTATATGTGTACATAATTCATGTGTTATTTAATATCATTTTTCATCTCCATTTTATATTATATGATCATAATTTTTATTCTATTTATGATACATGTTATTAGATAATAATTATATGTATTCATTTTTTAATATTATGATATAAACTAATAAATCTATACTTAATCATTACTAATAATATCTATTATTTATAAACATTAAAATATTTTTGATACTTAAATTTTTGAACATCTTCTTATATCCTATACAATTAAACCAATGTTTCAAATTATAGATGTTCCATGTTCAGTTAATTTTATATGACTATAATTATCATTTTAAAATGATAAATGTATTGACTAGATATTTTTCTTTTCTTAGTTATTTTTTATTTATAATGAAAATATGAATCCTATAAACCATATACCCTAGGAATGTCAAATCAGTAGTGCATCAACACCAGTTCTCATGTACCATGTTACACTGAGTCAAACCCAGAACACCTTGTCTGAGTTGATACTCCAACGTACATCTATTCACGAGCGACATCCAATTTTTTGTATCCAAATAAGAATTTGTTTACATAGATAAAAACATAATTTTTATTATTAAAAAATTATAGAATGCTTAATCCAAATTTGTATATTATTAATCAATACTTAATTATTACTAAAAATAATTATTATTTCAAACTATATGTATCTAAATAAACTACATAAATATATTTTTAACTAACTAAAATACTTAATAAATGAAATATTTAGATCTAACTAAAAAAATAAAATTAAATAAACAAATAACATTAAATTAATAAAAAAATAATGCTAAAATATTCTTCACAAAAAAAATTGGGACTTCTATTTGACCACCAGATCCATGGCACGTGAAAATGAAATTTTTTAGCTATAGAAGATGTGGAATTTATAGAGATGAGTGCAATTGGAAGTGAGGAGGATGGGGAAGGGTTCCCTTATATAGGGACTTAACAAAAAGGTTGTGGGGAAGGGCGTTGTGCATTTATCATTTACATAACACAATATAGGGAAACCCACTTCCACTTATCACATTGTCTTTAGGCAAAGGCGGCACCCTCCCCTTCCCCCCCCCCCACCACTTACATGTAATCCATCTGAGTCAAAGGCGGCGGGGAGGAGGGGGAGGGGCATTGGGGCCTCCAGTATTCATCTAAACTGAAAGGAAGGAGTGGGAAAGTCTCCTTTAAAGTATAAGTTTAAAAATATTTGTAACCTGGATATTTTTAAAAAAAATCTGAAAACTTATAAATAAACTCCCCAATTGTATGGTAGATAACTTCCTCAAAACAGTGTTATTATATTTCCAAAAAAACATTATATGGATGGTACTAAGGATTAAATTGATGTGTATATATGATATTAATGAAATATTTACCCTTCATTAAATTATATATATATAATACATTCATACCATGTCATCTGTTGAATAAATGATAATAGTGTTTGTGTGTACGACGAAATACCCCCTCGTGTAGAGATGTGATTCATTTTTTTCATAAAAAATTAACATATAAGTTAGTAATGGATAAATTGAAGAAATTTTTTTTATATATTTGAAATAATTAGGAATCTATAAATTTATATATTACTTATCTAAATTTCTATCGCTCCATTGAGAAAATTTTAGAAACATTCATGTGTATGGATTGCATGTCATCTCTGTCAACAGTGTAACTCATTTTCTATAACTAAAATTAATGGTTTACATTAAATACACATGTAATTAATAAATATCACAATAATATAATTATTAACATTATTAAGGTTATTGAAAATTGATAAAAATAAAAGAATCAAAATTTTCAGACAAAAACATACACAAAAAATGTAAATATTATTTCCCAAAACATGATTTTAATAAGGAATTATTGACAAATGAATAATAAATTCATAACATAATATTACATGTTATTATAAATATGTTTATTTTTATTTAATATATGTATAATAAACTTATATTACTTATTAAAGATGTTCTAACAAGTAGGAAGAATGTCATGATATAATGTAATGATTTTTGGACTCAAATTTCATCCTTTGGAACATAAGAAAAGTTATGCACCTATCTTCTTATATGATATGTATATATAACCATTCCTCATGCTATTTAGTGAATAAAATAAAGTATCGTATTTAATTTTTATTTTGATGTTAATATTTAATGGTTATTCCAACTAAAACAATACCATAGTTGTAATGAGTTCGTTTTAAAATTTCATTATTTATTAGGATTATTTTTTATAAATCATAAAATGTTGAGACAATATGATATATATCTATAAAAAAATTGAATTTTTTATACTAATTTTATTCCTTGATAACACATGTTTCTCCTTAATTTAATTATTTTTACATACTCACTATTACTGAAAACATTTTTAAATAAAACTGAATTTATCACTATATTTGTTCAAAAAAACATTTCACTTCCACATCCATGGTTTCAAAAAATATCTTCAAACATTTTCAACAATTATCCATAATATTTATTAAATACATTTTAATCATGTATGACTATTAATAAAAAATTTATAGGAATATTTATATCATTTTCCAATCAAACCCCATTTGGATTTTAATGAAAATATGAAAATATTCTTTGATTTTATGGGTATGACTTGAAACATTTTCCCCACCATTATAAACTCCCAATATTATAAATAATTCATTATAATTTACTATGTTTATTTTAATTGGAAATTATATTTAATGATTTTACATTATTTATAAGTTTTTTTGTAATGTAAAGGATGTATTCATCAATAAATGATGCAACTAGTCTTTCAAAATAAATTTCCATCATTGATGATGTTATGTGATGAAACATAAGCATTACATAGGACATTTTTAATATAACATCATCCTTATTATTTCAATTTATGCATTATATTTAGGATTATAAATTTTTTATGATTCCCAATTCCATCAAAATAGTTTTTCTATGAGGAAATGTTTCATGAAATCAGTTTCCTTTAATGGGTTCTGATATGATGAATTTATTATGAAGAAAATTTATTTTCACTTGTTTTGATATAATTATTTTTTGATGATGAAATGGATAATGTTTGTATTATTTTCATTTTTCGATGGGTGGGACCATATGACCATCTAATACATTCGGTAATTATTGATATATCATTATATAAATAGAAATTTAATGGGGTGTGAACCCATATTAGTAAGGTAATTTCTCCATTTTTATTTTATTGGGAGTAAACCCTGACAACTAAAATAGGTTGGGGAGTGATCCCATTCCACTGTGATGTCCTTTTAAAATATCATTAACTATTATGGAATAGATTTTCTATGATTATTTGTATGAAAAACATCCATGTCTTTGGACAATATTTTTCACTCAAGGATCATTTAAACTAATGTCATTATAATTCATGTAAACTTAATTTTCAATATTTAATCCATGACTCATTATTTTTATCTTTTACATGAACTATTTTAATTTCAGAGGTTTTTATCTTGTTTGTATACCCTTATGATCTCTTTATGATGAAATATTTTCCTTGATTTACCTTATTGAGTATTTAAACTCACACTTTCTTATGATATGTTTCACTAGTTTATGATAATTGATATTATGTTTTCTGTGTATAATACAAGTTCTAGTTATGAGTAAAAATGTGGGTAATGATATAGAAATATTATTAAACATTTTTTTAAGTATCAGGTTTCTAAATTAACTATACCACTACGATCCTTATACATTTTTTTATTAATATATTTGATTTTCATAAAAAAATGATGTAATGTCACTATTTAATAATCTTAGTTTATTATATGGGTTGTTATAGTTGATACCAATGTAAAGGTTTAGTTATCCTTTAAAAATTGTGTGTGAATTGTTTTATGACAGTACTGGGGAAATTTCGAGTGTTTTATATAAAAATATATTGGAATTTTATGTTTAGGTTAATATGAGTCGATTCTATGAAATTACGTACCATTATGAATAGTATATGTGGATGTGGATCATAGATAATTGTATATTGAGTTAACAACACATAAAATTATGAAATGGCCATTTAAATGATCATCCCTTAGTGGAGGAAAATGAGCCTTGTTACACACCTTGTTTGACACTTTCAAGGGATATATTTTCAATGTTAAAACCTTCTTACAAACCATAATGAAATAATTAATTATTTTGTCACCATGATTGATCTGTGTTAAAGATATGTTTTCCATGATTGAAATGATATTGAAATAGTTTTTTTTATATTATAAATGATTTATTGTTATGTTGTTGTTTCAATCTATGATTTTTGTTTTTGGGACTATGATTTTTTCTTTTAGTCAATTGATGGAACCTGATGGAATATTTTTAATGATGAATGTCATAAAAAAATTTATGATTTTCCTCCTATGAAACCAAAAATTTGTGATTCAAAATTAAAAATATATATTCTATAGTCACACAACTTTCTCTAGACATGATTCATGATAAACATCTAAATGAGTATTCGACAGGACACCATTATATTGAGTCCTTAATGAAACATTACAATCCATCATTTTCAGGATCTGATGATCTATAATATATTGAGCAATGTATCAATAGTATTGAAAGGAAAATTTTTAAAATCTGGTATTCAAATCGTGAAATAGTAAATTATGTTGTTCATTTATTAGGAGGATAATATAATTAGTGGTAGAGTATTATCAAGATGATGAGTGAAGATTATGAAATTTAATCTATATATTTAGTATAGTTGAAGAAACTTTTCTCAATATGCTTCATATTTTTATTATTCATAAAAAATGTAGAAGTAATTCTAAAATCTATATTAGAATGATGAATAATCTATTGGTACTTATGGGAAAATTTTTAGTAGACTTGCAAGGTATACTTCTGCAATTATAATTTTAATTGAATGTATAGTGGATCGATTCATTGGTGGCCTAAAATTAAGTATCCCATAAGTGTTAGATATATGTGAATTTACTATCTATGAAACAATCATTTGATGTGAACATAATGTTGAAATATAAATTAGATATTCCCACCATTTCTATGGTTTTGATAGGAAAATGAAGATCGGATATCAAGGAAGATTGAATAAATCACATGGGTAAAATAAATTACATCTGTATATATTCAAAAAATGTTGGAAAAACATCGAGGGAATTACATGAATAGAATCGGGTGGCTCTTAAATGTTTAATTGTGTGTCAAAACCCAATTAATAATGAATATAAAAAATGAAACATTTTACAAAATAGTAAATATGGAGATGCCAACAAATACAACTCCGATGATTCAAATCATCAAATTTTTGGACTATGGGAATTATACTAACAAGTTAAAAAATATATAGGTTAATGATTATTATTTTCATTATAAACCATTTTTTAGATAAAATGAGAGATCTCATGTGATTATTATTTCTAATGAGGTGTATGGTAATTACTTAATGAAAGGTATAGTTTCTATCATCTTTATAAATTCTAAAGTCATATTTTACACTTGATCTACCAACTCTATTATATAAAAATAATTTTCCATGGGTATTTTAATTCAACCCAAATGATTAGATTTAGAATATGAAATGTAAAACCTTATTTGAATGAGGATATAATATCACATCTATGATTCTTCTCTCTGGTTAAATTTTCTGATAATTTTTTTTCATAGAATCTTATTATTATCCCTCCAATTGAATTTGATGTCATATTATTATTATATTGGATTTTTAGATAATAATACCTCATAAATTTACATGGAAGGGAAGCCATTTTTTAAATTATAAACCATCCTTTGACCATCCACGAGTGTGATGATATGTATAAAATATGATTTAGGTAAAATATATTTTATGGGTTATGATGCCTTTTCAAATAGGGAGTTTATCATAGATTGTTGTAGAGAAAAAAATAATTACATGACTATTGTGTTGGTGTTTGTTGATATATATTTAAAATAATATCTTCTTATTACACTTGATATTAAAGATAAATTATCGATAGATCTCATAACAAAGGAAATAACTATTTCAAACACTCTTTATTGAGTTTTCCAGATAGATTAGAAAGAATTGACTAATAAAATTCAATATTGTCTTGATAAATGTATTAATTTCATATGAGTTTAACCATGAAGTGAAGTTCCCATTTTGATATGAAGTAATATGGGTATATGTGAATTTTTTTATTACCATGAGTAAAAAAATATCATAATCAATAACAAGCATCCTCTACCCTGTATCGATGACCTTGTTGATCAACTAAGAATATATCAGTATTTTTTCATGTTTTACCATTGTTCTATATAACCTCAATTGAGGGTTAGTAAGTAGGGTACACCCAAGATATAATTTCGTATATGGTATTTTCATTAAGTTTATTATGTTATGATATTTTTTATAACTAATTTCCTCTCGATATTTTGTGATTTAATGAATAAGTAAATTAGATATTTCCTTGATTACATTGTGGTATTCATTATTGATGATATTATAAAATATTCAAACGTAGAGGAAGATTTTGATGATCAATAGATAATTATATTGAACAACCTAAGAATGTAATATGTTCAATAAAATTTTATAAATTGTGTAATTTTTAGTCAATTGCTTTCATTTTTTGTCATATAATCTCAAGCACGGTCATGTCGGTGGATTCATAAATGATGGATGTAATTGAACATTTTCCCAGTAAAACACCAATGGATATTATATAATGTTTTATTTGTTTTTATCAGCAGTTTTCTATGGGTATTTTATAATAGTTATTTTATATGCATTACACACACTATATTAACACTGGTAGTATCTATATATCATTAAAATGATTAATGTAATGATATTATCAAAGAACAAAAGATAAGGATAGTCATTGCACCTATAATAACATTACTCTATGGTGAAGAAGAATTAGTTCATTATAGTTATGAATAAAAAATGGATTGATGTGTAATTATAATATATTATGATACAGTAGTAGATTATACCTCACAAAAAATGGTGGTTCATGAGAGAAATTTCCCAACTCATGATTTAGACTTAGCTAAAGTAATATTTTGTCAAATACATGGACCCATTTTATTTACTGGGAAAGGTGTGATATATTTACTAATCATAAAATTTTATTATAGGTATTCACAATGAAGGAGTTCAATAAGAGAGTGAGAAATTGGTAGGATCTATTTAATGATTATGAACTCTCATTACATTATCATATTGAGATGTAGAACACTATTATAGATAATTTGAGTCAAAAAAACCATGCTAGATTTTCTATCAAGAGGATAAAAAATATCAAATATGTCTACGTTTAAAAAGTATATATCATGATATCATAATGGATGGGGAGAAATTTATTATTTCTCAATTCAGTGTTTATATATATATATAAGAGTGAGGATTAATGATGTGCAAAAGGAAGATATTGTGCTGCAATAGTTGGTTAGAAATGGTCATATGTTTAAACATTGTTATGATGGAATGATAATGTTATGAAACTATGTATATGTTCTTACCATAATAGTTTTGAATAAAGATTTATTAGTGATGGCTCACTATATTTATTCTTTATTAATTGTGGATATAAAATGATGTATAGAGAGTTAAAAGAATATTTTTTGAGGGAATGAATAAATATAGATATTGTAATGGTTGTATCTCAAAACATGATATTGGAACATGTTAAGGATAAGAGAAAAAAGTAGTTGTTGTTGTATCAACCATTACACAATCCCATAATCAAAATGGGAAAACATGAACATGGATTTTTTTGTTGTAATCCCAAATGTGTCCAAAGAGAAAAATTAGATATTGGTTATTGTTGATCATAATTAAAATTCATCACAATTCATCGCTATTAGAGAGGATTTATCACTATATAAACTTCTAATATAAACATTAAAAAAGTCTGTAAATTTTCATGGAGTATGAAATTCTATTTTCTGTGATCAAGATATAAGGATTACCTTAATGTTTTGTGTATCACATATATCTCCTCCTTTAGATTAAAATTTTATATCAATAGCCACATTTAACAAGCTCTTTACTTAATATGATAATTAACTTACATAACCATATATTCTTCAAAGAATTGTAGGATATAAAATATATTTTCAATGCAATTGATACATTGATCCATGATTAAATGATCAGATGATCCACTGAATTCCAGATTCATTTTTACATAAATGTCTCAGTTTCAATTTTTTATATTTATGATGAATTTTTTCCCCAACTAATTCATTATTATATTAAAAAAATGAGTTGATTAAGAAAATACAGCAAGACTTTCATCAATCCTTTACCAAGTGGATTATGAATCTCTTGTGGATAGTCATTATGTTTCCTATTGAACTATTCATTAACATAGTTACCCCTATTTCTATCAATTGAAAATAATATAATGAAAATTATGGATGATAGTAGTTAAAATATTAATAACATAAAAGTGAAACTTTTTGATAATGAAAAGATACGACATAAATAACTGAAATTATTTTTCCAATTAATTTCTATATTTCAATATATTTTATTCATGGTGTATTTACCACTATAGCATTTAATAAAAAAATTCTCATCATAGTGGTCTGTAATGTTCTTGAGAACGTACCACTAAATATATCCACTGTCTTTCAAAATAAGTGTCTACAAATTCCTATCTCTCATGTACTGGGTAAAAATCAAGATAATACTTGATTCTCCATTTTGGGATTATGATACCTAGGTAAAAATGTTATAGATCCATATCTATTTATACAATCCATACATAAATTATGTTGTATAGAAACTACTTACCTTATACATTACTAAAATTTAGGGTTGTTTTCCATTATTTATACGTATATATAAGGCTTTCACTAGGTCTTAAAATCCTAATCTCTAAAAATTTACACATTTCTCTGATACCAATAATGGTAACCAGTATCACGTATACAATATATTTTAATGTTTAATATATAAATACAAACATAATATAATTTTCAGATATTGAGACCTCATATATCTTTGTGAAACTATATACATAGCACATTAACATGAAAAATGGATTCAAAGGTATTAATTTTAACTATATAGTATGAACACAAAATCCATTAATCTTCAAACACTACATGAGATAACATGGGGAGTTACAAAAGAAAGGTTTGAGATATCAATCCTAACTAGGGAATAATTAAACCAAAACATGATTAATGTAATAAATGAGATTCATAAGGAATATCAAGGACATGTATACTGATTATAATCATTTACATGAAAATTAATTCATGTTATAAGTCAATAATAAAATGAAAACATAGGAATGTGGAAATAATATAAAAAATTGCATCATAAGAAGTAAAGACTAACCACATAGATATAATAACCTATAGTGATTATGTTGACCTTATTTAAACCACACAGTCTATCTCATGAGATAAAAAACTTACCCAATTCCTTGTGGGTATATATATTAATGGGTCTACCTATAACATAAATTTTATTTACATCCATTTTTTCGATATATATAATAAAAAATAAAAATTCTATGTGTTAAATGTAACCCAATTTAGACGGCTTGAGGGTTTTATAATTTGAATTTCTTATTAAATGAAGTATTGTTAAATATTAATGTATACCATTGAGTATAAATTGAGAAGGGTAGTTATAATGAAAAAGGTTTTCTTGGAAAATAATATAGTAATTTCTATATCATAATTGGTTCCCATAAATATTGTAGGAAAAGATTAATGAGAGTGAACATTGGTCTCTCGTTATATGGGAATCATAAATAATGTTATGATATATTAAAAAGATACATTTCTAAATGAATAATTTAAAATAAAACGTCTTATTACAAATAATGTATTTTAAATGAAGAGGAGTAAGATAATCACATACAACAGCAAAGTAATGGCTTATTTTATGGTTATAATTGGAGGAAATAAATGATCTCTCATTATTAGAATACAAACATGATAATTAATATATAATTAAAAATGTAATGAATGCATAACTACTTTAGGTTTATTAGAAAAAAGTAAGTTATTGGGTGGAGAAGAAGAAAGAGAAAGCCACTATATATGCAGTATCTTCTAAAATATTTAAAGGAACATATTAAGTGAATCTGAACTCTATGGGTGCGTTTAGAGAGGGATAGTGAGAGTAAATCCATGATAAAATGGTTTTAGTGAATTGGAGTTAGATCATTGTTGGCTCTGTATATAAAAGGAGTGTGGAATGCTTTATTATGTTATAAACATAAGATTTAGAATAAATATAATAGAACTATAAAAAATAAAAAAAATCTACTATTATGAAAATGGATTCAACAAAATACGTGTTTTTTGAATTTTTATATGTCTAGAAATTGAAAATATTAATGTAATATCATGTAGTATGTGTATTTAGCTCATGATTATAGATGATTTCATTTACAAATATGTAATATACTATGGGTTATGTAAATTTAATTAATGGTTTATAAATTAATTAAAATATATTCAATATCACGTTATTTTAAACACAAAAATATATTTTTTTCATGGATTAATTTTATGGGATTTAATACATAAATATTAATCAGTCATTATATAATAATACAGAATGTATATTTATAATTAAATTTCCCAAAAAATCAATAGTCTCTACAAATTATGAAAACTTCCCTATTGGAAAATTTTTACAAGTTGATTTCAAAAATAATATTTATTTCCGAAAATATTTCTCCGAATATTCGAATTTGAAACTTTTAATAAAAATACATATTTATGTAAAAATAACTCTTTTTATAACACCAACATCTTTTATATTCTTATAATAATATATTAGTCTTAATTACATTATATAATTTTTTATATATAAATAAATATAATTTAATAAAAAATTTTGAAATATATTTAAAAAGTGACCAAAATAATCAAAATAGTGTTGTATTGAAACAATATATATCTTTAAAATATATATTTAATTTCATTATATCATAATAAAATTTATATCAATCATTATATATGAAATTATAATCTAATAATAAAAAGGGATATATATAATAAATGTGTTATTTAAAAAAATATTTATACCACTAGGTTCTAGATATATAACAACTTCGTACACCAATAAACACCCTAAGGGAATGGTTTTTTATTGTGATTATTTCAAGAGAAAATTCAAAAAAAAAGGTTTGGTTATTGATAAAAATAATCTTGATCTTATCTCATAAACGGTTTCCTTCCTATTGTATTTTTTGAATACCTGATTGGGAATGGTCAATAAAAATTCAAAATATTCTATTTACATTGGATGCACTACTAATTGTACTTTATAAGGTACAATCACACCTGTTGAGGTCATCACATCATTCATCAAATTCAATTGTACTTTATCATTACCCTTAATATTTATTATTCGAAAAGGTCATTGTACAATTTCTATGTTATAAATTAATAGTATGATTAAAAGTGTGTTTAACCTAATTGATATATTTTATAATAGTCCATATTGACAAAATTAATGAATATTATTTCAATCACTATGTTACATAATAATGAATCTATTCCTTAAACATGGTATTTTCACATATAATAGTTCAATAGGTTACATTTTTTCCATTCTTATTAATAATTTCTGATAACATGTAGGGAATTAAATTAGAGGAAATAACATGTCACTTTGGTATTTAAAATAATAATTTCATCATTTTCTAAATGAATATAATATAGGGGAATGAAATGTATTTTCCCTTATAGGGGAGGAAAATTGAGATGGATATTCTAATACATCACATGATTTCTTTTATTAAAAATATGGATGTTTGTGAAATATGAGGTAAATAATAAGATACGTTTTTAATTCCACTCTTAAACTTTTCTCTTGTATAAAATGGTATTATTTAGAAGGGGTGTTGGTTGATAATTATGTGAGAAATGGGGCGATTCATATATGATTCAAAAATAACATTTGCTTCATAATACGTGTTTAGGATAAAATTTATTCCTTATGATTCTATATTAGAAGCCACAAATTTTACTTTAAAAAATATTTTCACATATACATTATTGTTTGGATTCCATATATGATCATTGTTATACATATTTTTCATACACAGGTTCATCCCGCACAGACTTAATATAAATTTACTAATGTATCTTTCATAAGAAAATCCTATGGTGTCCTCATTTACTAGAGATGTTAATTACTGCTATATAGATCTAAAAAGTTATAATATAATGAATATTTGATTTCATGAAATAAAATAACATTATATGAGAATAAATTCACATTATATTTTTATTCCTTTTCCACTATGGTTAGAAATAGAAAGATATTAATATAGAGTTCTATTGGTGATATTGGAAAAAAAATATATATGGGGAGATTATTATGGCCACTCGATGAATTTTATTTTTTTTTTAATTTGGATAAAAACATAGTGATGATAATATCTCTCTATATATATATATATTATATATTACTATGATTTTCTTCATTTTTTTCATGTAATATTTTAATGGGATTTGACTTTACGACATAAATTAATATTGTAGGTGCGTTTAAGACCATTTTTTAAAATTAATATAAAATATTGTGGAGATGTTACTAAATTTAATGTATTTATTTTTCTCATTGATAAAGGAACCATTTATATAAAATTTTGTTTTTATTTGTTTTTTGGTAGTTGGTAGAACTTTTAGAGGAGAATATTCTATTTCAAATGAATCTGAATAAATTTGGGAAATTATATAGATTTGGATTTATAATAAGTTTTTAGATTACATGCACTTTAATCCTAACAAATTTCACTATAAGACAATAATGTATAATGTATTTATATCATATAATATTTATATCATTGAATCATGATTCTTTTAACTGTAGTATTTTATAATTCTATAATGAATTATATTACTAAATTTAATAACATCAGTATATGTCATTGTATAGATCATAATTCATCATTAATATCTTATTTTTTTCTCTATCATCAGTATTTTATCTAATGAGAAACAAAAACATAAATTAATAAGTATTTAAAGTCTTATTAAATGAATTATCATTAGATACATACTTATTCTTATCCAATAATAATATTCACAATGCTATTGAATAGTAAAAGTGACCAATTAAAAGGTCAAAATATATTAAAATAAGGGTAGGTTGAAAATTCTAAATAATATGAATTGCTAATAAAGTGTTGATAATTCTAAATATGAAATATGATAAATAAATTTAAAAATAGATCAGGTTATTATTTTAATCCAGTCATTATTGATCCAAAATCTGGATTAGGCATGGATCAATATTTTTTTAGAGATAAAGGATTGATTATATGTGGATTAATCTAATGTAGTTAAGATGTGTTAGACAACACACATAAATGATCTACATAAAAATTAATACAATTTTAATTTATAAGGTATTATATAAATAATTATACATACGTTGTTTCATTTATATTAAAATGGATTTTAAAATAGAATAAATATTGTTGATCATGTGCATGCTTTGCCAAATATTTATGTTTAAAATATATGTATGTTTTTAGTATATATTTTATATGAAATAAGAGAATCACAAAGTTTCATTTACCTAGAATATAAGATTATATATTACTTTTCAGAAGATAATAAATCTCTACAATTATCCTTCTATGAATAGAGGGTTTTTAGTGTCTATATATATATATTTATATATAATTCTTATAAAGAATAATCTGTTCCTATTATATTAATATTAAACAATAATATTTTTGGATAAAAGATGTTTTTTATTTTCTAAGAACACTATGATAAAAGAAATCCTTGTTCAATAAATAATAATAGTTGATGTCAATAGGTTTTCATAATAATGATACTTATTCTACTCATGTATTCAAGAAGGATAAGTATGAATTAGATATCATTATATATGGAGTGTGGTTCAATTCCAAATAAACTAATCAAATTTTTTTTATTGTTTTAGAAAATTTCCCAACTGAAAACTTGGTCTGGTATGCTCATGGATGATGATGATTTCAAGGATTCACAGTGGAAGAACTGTTGAAGAATGATATTTTTATATCATTTGATAAAAAATGAATGATCTTTTGAATATGGTGTCTAACCTATTACTATATATACCTATCATCTGAGATTATAAATAATTAATATGAAAAAGATTTGTTACTTTGTAATATAAATATTTTAGGGAGGTTGTAGTTGGGTTATCTGAAAAATAATTATCATAAAGCAAAAATTCTATAGTAATTAATATTTTTTGGAAGTCTGACCAACATGTTAAGAAATTTTTATTTAAGGGTAAATCATATAAATATTTATTGTTAAATAATCTCAATATTTATGATATATAATATAAGGATAATATATTGAGTGTGAATTGATCAAGTATTTAATTAGACATAAATGATCGAATTTAAAATGGGAAACATATAAAAAAATTATTTACTCACCCCTCCCCTTCATAGTGACCCATCATGACATAGTCATTCTAGAATAATATTAGATAGTGATATGAGATGGACTATATCATCATATTTTCCATTAGACCCTAAAAATCATTCTAAATATATGGGTTGTCCTATCATGATCATGTTATATGTATCCAATATGAAAATTGGGTTCTCCATTAATATTCAATCATGATTGATAGTACCATACTCCAAAATAATCATATTAGGGGGGATAGAGTTGTATTTTCTTATTGATATATATATAATATTTTACACACTATTTTCAACCTTGGAGATAAAGTAAGTTGATATAATAAAATATCAATGTACTAAAAAAATAAAATAGACTAACTCACAAGGGAAACTACTTCCTTTGAAATAAAAAACAGTAGCATCAAATTCCGAGTGATACCAACATGAATCCTGATATAATAATTTAAAATCTAGAGGATATAAATGGTAATGTTCGT
Organism: Viscum album; assembly: GCA_963277665.1. Lineage (NCBI taxonomy): Eukaryota > Viridiplantae > Streptophyta > Magnoliopsida > Santalales > Viscaceae > Viscum > Viscum album. The sequence goes on along the minus strand of OY728159.1, from coordinate 1,137,151,053 downwards.
CATATTTTCTTAGATTGATTATATTTTCATTCATTTCTATATTAATTTTATTTTCTCAATAATGTCATCCACAATACATAATCCAATCATATATCATTCGATAACATTGAATCAATAGTTTAAAGAAATATATTGATAGTTTTACCAACAATCATATTGATATATTTGGATTATTTCATGAAAGAAATAGTTATATTAAACTATACTAAAGGAAAATAGTCTTCAAATAAAAAATATATCACACACTTTGTAATAATTTATTATATTTTATGAATTATATGTTATGATACCCCCGTCCCTTTTAGGATAAAAGTTAAAAATAGTGGTTAATAGGGTTCCAAAAAAACTAAAATTATTTCCAAAAAATGAAGTAATTATAGGATCATTGTTGGATATTAAAAAAGGGTCACAACATTCACATTAAACACATCATATATTTTCATTTTTTATACCTATCATATTCAATTTGTCTCATGTATTGGAATGGACACTATTAAATACGTGAGTATGTCAATATCAACATATATACAATCATTAATCAAATGTGATTTATATAATATAATGAAAAAATATATTGACATGGTTCCCCTTATCTATATAGGTATAGTTTATGATGGTAATATTCTAATATGTAGATGGATTTGTGTCTTCACCCATTAATAAGAGATACATTTAATTAATGAATCAATAACTTTTTATTCTTACCCAACCACCTAATGAAGTAGTTTATTGTAATATATATTTTAATAATTCCTCCATGGAAACCCCCATTTAGTGATAAAATTAGAATAAATATTTTTTACAAGTAACGAAAACTATAATTTAATTTCAAAAACAAAAGACATAATTTTCATCCACACTTGATCCATTTATAGTCTCCCCACTAATGATTTTTAACCTAATTGTATAATAATCAGGGATTGGAATTTCATGATCCATGAATATCTCAATTAATTTAGGATAAGAGTGACTATAAATAAAAGTATGTATTTATTCTTTATGATGAATTAATACTATTTTCCTATGCTTTTCCATATTTGTATACATTGATCTCTAACATCATTACTCAATTTTTTAAAAGGAATGTGACTTAATGAATATAAAAATTGATTACCCATGATAATAATTTATAACATGCCAAAATATTATGAATTAAGGTACACAATAAAAAATCATTTACCTGGTTTCAATTATAATTACATAGACAAAATTATTTAATAATTTATGATTATCGAATATAGTGAAAATATAAAAATATAGATAGTTTTACCATGTATTTATTGATTGACCCAATGTTGATAATTTGATATTAGGTGTTGGATAGTTCAATTATTGTGTCCACGGATACATTGAGGCATAATCTAAAAAATTGTTTCCCAACATTGAAACACTGAAAAATTCTAAATCATGAAACAAGAAAAAAAATTAGCACACACCATGAACATGAATGATAAAAAAATTATTGAAGTGTCTCATGATTCATGTTCTAAAAAATATTTATAGAATTTTTTATTTTCATGGAATGTTGAAACGTTCATGTTCAAAGTAGTTATTAGTGAAGATAGACCTGAGAATTCATAGGAGAATAACTGAAAATGAAGTTATATTCCTAGAATACATTTTTTTTATAAAATAAATTCCTGAGAGGTGCTGATGAAGTCAACACTATAATAACATTTGGAACAACCAGTTTTCTTTTTTTCTGATATCACATACAAAAAGAATTAAAAATATTATATATTGAAGGTATGAATTACTAATTTTACATAAAAAATGTTATCATGACACACTATTCATTATATCATAGTTTCATTCATGATCAAATATTATGGGAGAGTACACAATGATGTCATTATAAAATATAATAACATAATGAAGGTATTGTTGATATATATGATTTTATTATTTGATGACTTCTTGTGCGTATGTAAGACCAATGTGATTCACCATGTAATCATAGTTATTATAATTATTTTTTGAATAAAAAATATAAATTAAATTCTTCTTCACCTGATGATAGTGGTAATAATGTCATATATTTAATTTAGGGAACCTTGTGACTCACATTATTTTTTCAAATTGTTAATAATTTCAAAGAAAAGTGCATAACATTTTTTAATGTTACATGATTTAGTTCATTAATGTTGATGAAAAAGTAATGATTACCATTTTTCATTATTATATATAAAATATTAATTTTTAGAGGAAATGTATATGGTCCAATAAAGAAAATTTTTCTTACTCTTCCATCAAGACATCATCTCAAATAGGTTAGTTGCCTCCATTAACTAAGAACATAAAATAATACTCTTTCCCTCGAGTGGAATCATAATAAATTCCCTTATATTTTAGGTTTTATTATATGGATTCATTCTAAAAAAAGTGTGTTGATATAATAATTCAGTATGATATATATATTATAATATATTATTCTCCCTAATATTTATGTTTTCCAACTAATATGAAATTATTCAATCCACTATTATTGGAGTCCCTCTCTTTATTTATTAATTTATTATTCCTTTTTGTAAATTTTTCAAACTCCCACATCAGATATTAATGTGACTCAAATGTAGTTCTAGTCAATATGATCATTGGATTATATAAACAATTTTAGCCCCATAATCTAACAAAAAATAACATTTTATAAGATATTAATCTCATAATAGACTAGTAATGTGTCAATAGTGATTGGACATGTTGAACATATAAATCATCTCCTCTCCCATTTACCAAGATGTGTCTTTCTGGGTGTCGTTAGAGGTATTGTTTCTACATTTATCCTCATTTCATTTTCAACATGGTAATTAAAATAATCGATGTGATTGGGTGAAAAAAATACATGAAATCTTACCTAATGTAGAATAATAGTATCCCACACCATCAAAGGACCAACTTCCTCCTTCACCACAACAAGCTCGGTGCCAAAAAATTTGTCAGTCAGCTACACCTTTATGATTTATTTCCCTTGGAATGATAAGGTCTTAATTGATTTAACGGTGTGTGTGTGTGTGTGTATAGAATCACGATGGCTAAACAGCTTCTATGAATCATAATTCCATAGAGTACATTTTGATTGTTATCATTGAGTGGTTTGATACTGAAATGAATCATCACAACTATTTTAAATATGAGGATATATATAGATGTACTTTTGATGGCCCATCCTATCAAATATATGACACTATTGAGGTGGTCCAATCTACTCCACATTTTTAGTATCTAAAATGAATAAATAAAACATTGGACATATATTACTATTTATTGTAATGGAAAGCATCCCCATATACTGGTTATCATGTTCTATACTACAAAGGGATTAATTTTCACTCTTATGATGGTTTCCACATTTTAAATTAAAAGCTACACATATTTTGATGATGGTTTCCCCTCTGATTAGGGAATACAAGATTTCCTTTTTCACCACCATCAACCCATTTGAAAATATATTGTAATATCAATGAAAGAACATCATTATGTTAGAGTTAATTTTAGGCTATAAAACATACTTGAAAACATGATCCCTGAGAGAGTAAATGGTCACCAATTCCAATGAAATATAAGTAATGTAATTACAATGTGATCCATATTTCATAACCTTGTAATTATCTTATTTATGATCAATTAATTATATTTTCCATAAAACTAAGAAGGATTGTGGGTATATTCATTTATCCAAGCTATTCGCATACCCCTTCCAAGTAGGGCACTGATAATACATTATTTGGATATCTAAATGTCAACATTAACCTACCAATACCTTGATCAGGTACATATGAGCCCTATATTTCTATCATCTTGAGATATATAGAAATTAATGCCCTTATTTATCCATCTAGTAATACCTATAAGAAATTTTCCATAATCACTCATAAAAATTCACAAGTACTTATTTTAAACTCCTAAAAATGCTACATGTAACATGTTTTTCCATTCTAATTAAAACATTTCATTACATTAAATTATTACCCTATTCTAATTATAAGATATTGATTCCCTAGGGATTTTGAAGGATATATATTCTCAATGGAACTTTAAACATGGTTTCTGGTCCCCCTAACTCTTTCTATTTTTACCTATTATGATATAAACCATATCTAATACCATCAACATGTTACCACTTGATATGTTAGTTTTATGTTTCAAAATAGTAATTAATATAAAAAATATCATAATATCATAATTAAAAACGTGTGAGTAATGAAATTTATATAAATGATGGAATCTTAGTTGGAAGTATTTTTACTAATTCATGAAACCCTAATCAAATTTAATATAACCATGATTATGAGGTTCAAACATTTCTAAAACTATTTAAAGATAATTTCATTACATGAAATTCCATGGTAACATAAGTCATTATATAAGGAAGTTAGTTGTTCTATTTTTTATCCTAAACTATCATGTCCAATAACATCATATATATATGACTAAAATTCCATTGATGGATTAAATCTAAGAGATAACTTAATTAATGTCTCTTCTCAACCCAACATTTTAGATAAATTAGAATGGAAATAACTTTTGGATATTACATGAGAGAAATTATATATGATATAAATTCTTATGTTAATCATCATTATTGGGGGATGATGTATCATTAAATTAAATAAATTTTATCTCAATATCCTAAAAGTAAAAATAGGACAACAAACCAATGAAATCATATATAACATAACAATAGTAAAACAACAATATCCTATAACATATCATGACAAATACAGAATAAAAAATGTCTATAAATTTAAATTTAAAAATAAAAACATTAAAATAATATATCATCCACATGATCACTACCTAAAAGATTAATCTCCTTCATAAAATGTGATAGTATGAGGACCCCTGACTAATTATGCTACTGGGTATCCTTCTAAAAGCATCATATCAATCAATATCTAAATATACACTAGGATTCATATATAGTGTGTGAGTTTATAGTTCCCTTTGGAAAAACACTATAAATTTCTTTATATTAGATAAGAATTGATACAATATATGTTAAATTTTATATAAGAAATAGTGAATTAAGATACATGAAAAAAGAAAAATATTAATAACATTAATAATGTTCGAAAAAACAAATCATTTGTAACAAATTAACATCAAACAATATCAAAAATAGAAAGTCACATTCCAATTCAATGAATTTGTCCATGATGGAAATTAACTAACATTGTTTTTGGTAGCAATGGTATTAACCCAATTCATCCCCCTTCAAAAATTCCCTTCGAATGGTCTATGATCAAGGGTGAAAACCTATCCCCATAAACAGTTCATCAGTTTGTAAAAAAATATGGATGGACATTATTTAGAAATATAACCCAATTTTAAACAAGTAAGGAATCATAGATTTACATCATGATAAAGGTACAAATCACACTAATTCAATAAAATATTTATTTAAAATTAATAATTTTAAAACCCATAAAACTAAATAGATATTTTACTAAACATGTTTTGGGCATCATATGGACCCTCTATATATAGAATATGAGCACACAAAAAAACATTGGGACATAATTTAATTAACCCAATCAATATAAATAAACCCAAAAATTGTTCTTTTAAATAAAAATGTTTCTAATTTATTTATATAATACGATTTATTGGAAGACACCAACCAAAAAAAGGATTGTACGATGAATTCTATGAAACACAATTATAAATATTGGATGTGGAAATGCACTGATGATAGTAAAAAATACTATTAAAATTTTATTAAACATGTGTTATAATCATGAAATACCAAATATGATGTATCACTAAAATAATTAATTAGGGAAACAAAATAAAAAAAGGAGGATTATAATCCTAACTTTCAATAATATGACCATACAGACAATACTTCTATTAGAAGGAGGTCATAAATGAAAATAATCAATGAACCTACCATGTAACCCCAAATATTAGAGAGGATTATCCATGAGTAACGAAATGTGTTTTTTATGGATATTATATTTTAAATATAATATTTTGGGCATATTATTGATTTAAAAGGATTTGATTCATTGTTTTGGAAATATAATATAGTAAACTCAAACCATACACTAAATATAAACTCTTTAGAAACCTTTCATATGAATTAAAAACCCTGAAAAACTCCAAAAACCCAACTAAAACCTATATATGGAATAAACGTACAATGAAAAATACATAAATTCCATAGGTTGGGGGTGTTACAAAGATTGTGACCAACTTTATAGAAGGTTAGATATGTCTTTAATAGAGAATGAAAGTTATAAAAATTAATCTTTTCAAATAAAATATTACATTAATGTAAAATAAAATAAAATGTCTGTATTGATAATTAGTGGAATATTTATAATGTATATAAATAATTAATTAGTATATCATAATATTGATTGAAAAGTTATTTTTTATTGAAAAATAAACCCCATTTTAAGGGATAAGTGGTAACCCTGCAACACATCAAAGAGTTAAATTAACCAGTCCCCCATGGTTCAAAATCCCAAGGCCCATCCTAGGTCAATACTAAAAAAAATGACCCTCCCTAACATAAATGACATTAAGATCAGCTTCCACCTTCTCATCATTGCATGGCAAGATGTCATGTACAAAGATGCAGGGGCCTAGTACCGATGGCAGTTTTCATACTCTCTCAAATATCCGAATCTGGGAAATAATTATCAGGAGAAAACTATATTCTATGATCCTCTTCTAGAGCATACACTTGAAGTTTAACTAATAAAGGCCCTTAAAATGCAAACTATATGTCCAAAATTCATGCTCACAAAAATGGGATATCTAATTAGAAATGAAAAAGGAGAAAAATAATACCAAAACATCAAAATCTCTTCAACCCTTTGAAACTATGATATTAAAGCATTTTCAAAGCTCTTACATGCCATCATCCTAAGGTTCAAACCCACCTCATGAGAGAACAAAAAGAGCCTATAGAGAAGCATTCTAGATATCTCCAAATAAAAAAACCATAACGCTCACACAAAGAATCACTATTCACATCTTTAGAAGACATCATAGTTGTTTCTTCATATCCAATTCAATCATCACATGGAGAGATCCGAAAGTTCAAAAATATATACCATCACACTTCACGTCCCGATCCACTATATAATCCAAACATATATAACCATCATTAACAGAATATAAAACCTCCTATAATAACAAAAACTAGGAATTTGAAATGAATCTTCAAACCTCAATGTGTAAGGACCCAGCCTTAAACATTTTATAATCTTGAATTAAATGATTAACTCTCATTGAGTATCTTTTTATGCTTGTATTTTTAGATAATTAGTCCATAACTATTACATTACATATAAAAAATTAATAGGTAGACACTTTTACTCAGTTTCCATTTTTTCATAAAATAAAAACTTTTGAAAAAATGAGTAATGTCTTGTCACATGTTTTAGACATCATATCTTTTCCTTGATCTCATCCTTGACCATATTTACATTTATGTCCGGTGAAAAAACATTTCAAAACTTGGGATGAGCATAAAAAGTTGAGTAAGGGTTATAAAACAAATAAATAAAACATTAGTTCATAATTACATATATAATAGAAGCTCTTTAACACAACTCATGAAATCATAAGATTTATGAATAACACATAGAAATAATAAATCATAAAGGTAACTGGTGGTGTCCACATAATACTTACATTGTAGCTGTCACAACTACGTAGGTCGTTACAATTGGAATAACCATCACAGTATATTCCATAAATATCTTAGAAGAAACATTCACATTTACATCTGTCAAGTTACCCAATGCTTTGGAGAGCTATCTCAGGAACATCAGCCCTAGGTTTATCATGGAACCACCCGTATACAAAAACAATTCCAAAGGACAAAAACATATTCATAGCATATAAAACAAACATAAGGGAAAGATGACATTTCCACATTTCAATCACAATATTTCATTTAATGATACTGACATAAAAAATCCATTACCAAAACCATTTTCAATAACAAAATATTTAAAATATTATATGGTAATTATTTTTATTTTAAAAACATTATGGCTTGTTAATGAAGCCATATATCAAATAATACTCGCGGTAGCAGAAAATGATGTTGTCACCGAGTATGTAAAAAGAAACATTATTTTTTCCGTTTAGTAAAATGATTTGTAGTGGAAAGATTCCATTTGAATAAAATTACAATTCAAATTTTTTTATACGGCCTATAAAAGAAAGTCATGTATAAAACAAAATATGCCTCAATAAAAGGATATTGAGAAGAAGTCCCTTACCTCGTGTCTGACTTGACCCATTTGTTCTTTAATCTCCTGAATAATAACCTAAAGTTAATTTATACTTGAATAATATCCTTTTTCATGTTTATTATTCCTTTTATATCACTTATTACAATTTTATTAACATTATGTAATAATTTAAGTTAATAACGGTCATTTTTTTTATATTTGGTACTTTAGTAAAAAATGAACCTCTTATAATTACAATTTGTTCATTTGGTCAAATATACATTATATCTAGAATGATATTCATGATGTAGAAATCATATATATCATATATATTCTATATATTAATGTATTTATAATAGTAAATAACATTTAGAAATAAGAAATGAAATGCACTGTTCATGGAGATGGCTAGTCATACGTACGCATTAATGCTACTTTCATTTATATTTTTTATTTTAATGGAATTAAAACATAATTATATATAGGTATATTATAATTACAGTATAATATCATATATAATATCATTAACTTTATCCTTTATACATCCCAGATATGGCATTAACGAGTCATGTCACTTTGAGGGGGCGGTAGTCCGCACTTCCTCAAATGAAATTATCTCATTTTCTCATAGTTTAAACCATAAAGGCATGATATAAATGAAAAATAAAGAATCATAAAGAAAAAATAAAAATAAGATATAACATATATATATATATACAGTTCCATCATAATGGCCACTACGAGAGGCGGTAGGAGATAATTGAACAATCATTGTTTCGTGAGGCGTTAGTTTTCCATCCACAGAAACAATATGTTCTTTACCCATTATATGGATGTTTATGAAAGTTTCGTTAGAATAATTCTCATAAAAACATCCTAGTATATTTAGGATACTTCTTGTGTTTTATAAGAAAATAATAAGACGATTTTAGTGGTTGGAGAAGTAAAATAAAAGAAAAGAATTAAGAGAAATTGTTACCTTTAATTCAGGTAACTCCCATTAATTTGAACCAAAAGGAATTCTTGAAGTGTCTTCTGACTAAGTTAAGGATTCTAGGTGCGAGAGAGGGATCTAAAGATCTTTTTTGGGTAGGTTTTTGATGAGCCACGTGGATTGAGAGGAGTGGGGAATGGGTTGGAGATGAGGGGTTTTTATAAGAGGGATGAGGCGATCTTTAGGAAAGTTTGAAATATTGTTTTATTATATAATGATTTTCTATTTCTAAATGACCAAAACTTGTTAAAGTCAAAGATAATATGAATCATGGTCGAAATAAAATCATAAAATAATAATTGGATAGGTTTTGGATATTATTTAAATCATTATAAGATTATTTATTTAAATCATTCATTAATGAGCTAAACACTGCATCATTATTGTGTCATTTATAATTTTATTTATTTGATGAATAAAATTTATATAAAAAATACCATGATGTGGGAAATCTTATTTAATTTCCGATTAATATTTAAATTTGAAAAGATAACTTTTATTACACCTTGTAAAAATTAATTTACTAAAAGAAATATGTTTATGACATTTTTGTCTTTACTTTAAATAAATTAATATAAAGTGTCATTATGACTCTTAAGTGGCTCCATGGGGCCCCAAAATCGACCCAAGGATGATAATGGTCGGATTTGTATCAAACGATAGGATTAGAATAAAAATTAGGGTAATTTTATATTATTATAGTAATATTTTTTTACCATTATTTACCTGATTTAGCATTTAACAATGGTAAATAAAATTTCAACTGTAGTAAAAATTCATAATGTCTAAAAATAAATGTTACCTATTTACACAATTTATACCTCTTGATTCTAAATATGGAATCCATTTTTCCATATTCAAAACATATAAGAGGAAAAAATATTTTAAAATTAATTCTCTCTATTAAAACAAAAAGTTCGTTTTTAAGAAATAAATATCAAAAGATTGACACTTGTTTATGTCCAATTAAAATGTGAAATTATTATAAATGACCAACATTGTATTAAATGGTAAAAATATAATATAATTACACATTAAGATCAATTAAAAAGATAATATAACCATATAAATAAATTATATTAAACAGCAGTTTTGAATTAAAATACAGTATTTTCCACTATTCATCAAAAAATGAATTTTATTAGAAAAATTCCAAAATTTTACCCAAAGTGAATTTTGTTGTCCCGATTATGAAGAAGAATTTTATTTATCAAAAAGAACATATAAAAGAAACCAAAACTATATTTAAAGAGGTTTCGAAATCAAAAGTCTGTAAATCAACCTTATAAAGTAAATTTTGCTTAAAATTAGATTCATTCAGATTTTAAGCCAATAATTGTTATTGGATAAAAGTAAAAACATTTAACAAAAATGTATAATCAAGTTTTAGTTAGTTCTTTTCATTCCCTCCAAGGCAACGTCTAGTCATTTACAAACATTTATAATAAGAATATAATATTATTATTTTGTGACGTATGTTTTTAAAGAAAACCATTCGTGTGTATCGGGTACGCCATCAAACATAGAATCCCATTTAAAGTAAAATTAATATTTAATTCAAGAATATTAATAAATATGGAAAATTTATTATTCTTTACTTACTTGGGATGTTACATCTTTCCCATCTTTTGAAAATTGTGTCCTCGCAATTTTATTAACTTATCAAATAAATATGTGTATTTATCCCTCATAGCAATTTCAGATTCCCATTTTTCATCTTCAACCATATGGTTTTTTCAAAAAACCTTTCACTGGTGATTTACCTTATTCCACAATACATTCTCTCTTCGGTCAAGAATCTTTACTGGGTGTTCCGCATAAAAGCGATTATATTCTAACTGAACTATCTCTGGGCTCAAAACATGAGATGGATCTGGCATATGCTTTCTCAACATTGAAACATGAAAAACATAGTGTGCCTGGGACAAACATGGAGGTAAATCCACTCTGTATGAAACTGGTCCAAATTTCTCTAGGATTTTATAAGGTCTAATGAGCCTTGGACTCAACTTTCCCTTCTTACCAAAACACATCACACTTTTCCTTGGAGAAACGTTGTGAAAGACATGATCACCTACCTCAAAAGAACGATCCTTCCTTCGGTTATCTGCAAAAATTTTCTACCTACTTTGAGTTGTTCTCATGTGATTCTGAATCAACTGAACCTTTTATGCCATCCTTTCTACCAATTCTGATCCCATCATCTTTCTTTCTTCTACTTCATCCTAAAAGGCTGGATTTCGTCACCACTTACCATATCATGCCTCAAATAGAACCATCTGTATACTAGAATAAAAACTGTTATTATAATAAAATTAACCAAAGAAATATATTGTTCCCCACATCCCTAGTAATCTAGTGACCAAGAACATAACATGTCCCCCAAGGTCTGAATTTTTCATTTTAACTTTCCATCTGATTGAGGATGAAAAGTTGTACTATAATTTAATTCAGTAACCAATGAATTCTAAGGGAATTTCCAAAAGATAGAAGTAAACCTAGAATCATGATCAGATATAATGGAGAGGGGAACACCATGGAACCTGACTATCTCTTTAACATACAACTAAGAATGTTGGTCTAGAGACAATGTATCTTGAATTGGAAGGAGATGAACAGATTTTTTCAATCGATCAACAATAACCCAGATTGCATTATTACCTCAAGATGTCTTCGGTAATCCCACAACGAAGTCCATGGATATATCTTTCCATTTCCTCTCTCAGACTGGTAATGACTAAAGTATCCCTTTCAATAATTTTCGCACTTCTTTAACCTGATAACAAGTCAAACACTTTACAGAAAATTCAAAAATATCTCTTTTCATTCCATCCCACTAGTAATGCTCCCAAAAATGTCTATACATCTCAGTACTACCAGGATGAACTGAAAATGGGGAACTATGAGATTTTTATAACAACACATTCTTCACTTTTGAATAACAAGTCACACATAATCTCTTTCCAATGAAGCATTACTTTTTCGACTCAAAGTATCAGCTACATTATTTTCCTTTCCTGGATGATAATGAATCGTGAAATCCTAATCCTTGATTAATTCCATCCATCTCTTCTATCTCATTTTCAATTAATTATAAGTTAATATATATACTTTAAACTTTTTGGTTAGTATATATTTCACATTTTATTCCATACAAATGATGCCTCAAAATTTTTAAAGCAAAACCAACAGCAGCTAATTCCAAATCAGGTGTAGGGTAATTTAATTTATGAGGTTTCAACAATCATGAAGCATAAGAAATTACCTAATCATTGGGCAAAAGTAAACAACCAAGTCCTTTCAAGGAATCATCATTTTAAATAACAAACTCACCATTTCTAGAAGTTAGTGCCAAAACTGGAGCATTCACCAATTTTATTTTCAATTTCTAAAAATAATCATCACATTCTTTTGTTCAAACGAAGAGAACACCTTTTTGAGTTAATTTAGTCATTGGACTAGATAACTGTGAAAAATTCTCAACATACCTCATGTATTGACCTTCCAAACCAAGATAACTACGAATCTCGATTATATTTGAGGGTCTTGGCCATTCTTCAACAACTTTTGTTCTAGTAGGATCAACAAATATGCCATCATTTGAAAAAATGTGACCATGGAAGGAAATTTTTTGTAATGTAAACAATCATTTTCAGAATTTCTTAAATAGTTTCTTTAATTTTAATGTTTGTAAGGAAAACCTTAAATGAATTTCATTCTCCTCTTTACTTTTAGAATAAACCAAAACATCATCAATAAACACAACTGCCATTTATCACCTAAATTAATTGATAAATTACCACAACAAACTATATAACTCAGATTCTAACCTTCTCAGGATGCTGACCTGGAAGGTAATTTCTCTCTGTATGCCTTCCCAGAAAAGTTGGTTTTTTCCGCTACGAAAAACCATTCATAACACAGAAATATCATAGGTGAAGCAACATGGTAATCAGTAAATTCTATATAATTTCAATCTTACCATAAATTAATTTATGGACATTAATTTAACAAAATCTTAGCTTCTAAAGTTATCTAAACTGACCACTGATACCAACTATAAAGATCCAGCCTTAAACATTACATAATCTTGAATTAATTGAAAAATTCACATTGAGGATATTTTCTGGTTTAGAGTTTTATAGAATTAGACCATAACTATTACATTAAATCTCAAAAATTACAAGGTAGACACATCTACATAGATTCCATTTTTTTCCTAAAATAAAAACACATGAAAAAAGGATTCTTTCCTACTCCCATGTTTTAGACAGTATGACGTTTCCTTGATCCCATCCTTGACCCAATTCATCTTTAGTTCCTATGAAAAAACATTTCAGAACATGGCATGAGCATAAAAAGCACAGTAAGGATAATAAAAAAAAGAAATAAAACGTTAGTTCATCATTATATTCATTACATAATCTCTTTAACATAACTCATGAAATCATAATATTTATGAAAAACACATAGTCATCATAAATCATAAAGGTAACTTGTGGAATCCATATCATACTTACATTGTATTTATCGCAACTACGTAGGGAGTTACATTTGGAATACCCATCACAGTATATTCCCTAAATATCTTAGGAGAAACATTCATGTTTACCTCCATCATGTTATCTAATGCATTGGAGAGATATATCGGGCTCACCCACCCTAGGTTTATCACGGAACCACCCGTGTACGTAAATAATTCCCAAGAACCATAACATATTCATAACATATAAAACAAACATAAGGGAAAGATAACATTTCCATATTTCAATCGCAATATATCATTTAAATATATTGACATAACAAATCCATTTCCAAAACCATTTCCAATACCAAAATATGTAAAAGAGTATATGGTATTTATTTTATTTTTAAAAACATTATGGATTATTAAGAAAGTCATGGATCAAATAATACTTGTGGTGGTGGAAAAGGTCGTTGTCACCGCGTACGTAAAAAGAAATATTATTTTTTCATTTAGTAAAGCGCTTAGTAGAAAAAAGATTCCTTTTGAATAAAATTACAATTCAAATGGGTTTGTACACTATATAAACCCTTTTCGTGTATAAAACAAAATATGCCTCAATAAAAGGATATTGAGACGAAGTCCCATACCTCATGTCCGACTTGACCCTTTCATTATTTAATCTCCTGAATAATATATTAATGTTAATTTATAATTGTTTTAGATACTTTTCCAAGTTTATTATTTCTTTTATATCACTTAATACACTTTTATAAACTTTATGTAATCATTTAAGTTAATAACGATCATTTGGTCGAGATTTGGTACTTGAGTCAAAAATGAACTTCTTATAATTACAATTTGTTCATGTGGTAAAATATCCATAATATCCAGAATGATATTCATGATACAGATATCATATATATCATATATATAAATTTTATGTATGTATTTATAATATTACATAACATTTAGATATAAGAAATGAAATGCCCCGTTCATTGAGACGGTAAGCCGTATGTATACACGAATGAAACTTTCATTTCTATTTCTTATTTTAATGGAATTAAAATATAATTATGCATAGGTATATTATAATTCCTGTATAATATCATAAATAATATCATTAAATTCCTCATTTATACATCCCGCATATGGAATTAATAAGTCATATCACTTTGAGGGGTGGTAGTCCGCACTTCCTCAAATGAAATTATCAAGTTTACCCGTAATGGAAACCATAAAGGCATGCTCTAAATATAACATAAAAATCATAAAGAAAACATAAACATAATATATATCATATATAAATATAGTTTCATCATAATGGCCACCATTAGAAGGGGTAGGAGATAATTGAACAATCATCGTTTTGTGAGATGTTAGTTTTCCATCCACAGAAATAGTATGTTCATTACCCATTATATTGTGGTGTGTAAATGTGTGGTTTTAATACCTCTCATAATATAATCCTAGTATATTGAGGATACTGGTTTTGTTATAAAATAAATGAATAAAAAGAGTTTAGGGGTTTTATAAGTAAAATAAAAGAAAATAATTTAGGGAAATTGTTACCTTTAATTCGGGTTACTCCCTTTGGTATAAAACAAAAAGACTTCTTTAGGTTCCTTATGCCTAAGTTAATGATTCTAGGTAGAATATAGGGATATTTAGATTTTCTTTGGGCAGGGTTTAGATGGTTCAAGGGTCTTGAGAGGATTTAGGAATGGGTTAGAGGTGAAAGATTTTTATAAGGGGGGAGAGGATCTTTAGGAAAGTGTGCAAATATTATTTTATTATGTAATGATTTTCAGATTATAAATGTCCAAAAATTTATTAGAGTAAAAGATAATAAGACTCATGGTAGAAATAAAATCATCCAATAAGAATTTTACAGGTTTGGGATATTATTTTAATCTATATAATATTATTTATTTAAATCTTTTATTAATGAGGTAAACACTACATCATTATTGTGTTATAAATAATTTTATTTATTTGATGTCTAAAAATTATAAAAAAATTAAATATTGTAGAAATTTTTTTATCTTTTTAATTAATATTTATAGTCAAAAATATACCTTTTATAACCCCTTTAAAAAATTAATTTTCAAAATGATATTTGTTTTTGTAAGTTTTGTCTTTACATTAAATTAATTAATATAAAGTGTAATTATCACTCTAAAGTGGCTCCATGGGGTCCCAAAATCGACCCAAGGAAGATCATGGTCAGATGGGTATCAAAAAATAGTATTATGACACATGTTATTGTAATTTTATATTATTATAGTAATATTTTTTACCATAATTTACTAGATTTACCCTTTAACCATGGTAAATAAATTTTTTACTGTAGTAAATATTCATAATGTCTAAAAATAAGAGTTACATGTTTACACAATTTGGACCTCCTAATTCCAAATATTTAATCCATTTTACTAATATTAAAACACTTAAGTGGCATATATTAATTTAAAATTAATTCCCATTGTTAAAACAAAAAACGTGTTTTTAATAAATAACTATCAAAAGATTGACACTTCTTTATGTCCAATTTAAATGTGAAATTACTTCGAATGACCAAAATTGGATTAAATGATAAAAATATAATATAATTACACTTTAAAACCAATTAAAAAGATAATCTAACCATATAAATAAATTATATTAGAAGTTATTTTTTAATTAAAATACGGTCTTTTCCATTATTCTTCCAAAATTGAATTTTATTATAAAAATACCAAAATTTTACCAAAAATGAATTTTCAGGTCTCAATTCTGAAAAAGAATTTTAGTTTTTCAAAAAATAACATATAAAAGTTGTCAAAAATATGTCTAAAGAGGGATCTCCATCAAAAGGCAGTAAATCAACATTTTAAAGTAAATTATACTTAAAATAAGATTAATTCACAATTTAAGCCTCTCACTTTTATTGGATAAAAGTAAAAAAATTTAACAAAAATGTATAATATTATTTTATTTGGTTATTTTCATTCTCGCCAAGAATAATTCTAGACATTAACAACCATTTAAAATAATAGAATTATATTTTTATTGTGAGACATAAGATGTCAAAGAAACCCATTGTTGTGTATTGGGTACGCCATCAAATGTAATGTCCCCTTTAAATTAAAATTAATATCTAATTCAAAAATATTAATAAATATGGAAAATGTATTATTATTTATTTTCCGGGGATGTTACACCATACATCCACTAGACACCCTCCGACACAACCACATCAAACCGAAGAGGAAGGGAAACAAAGGAGCGTGAAGTTCAGATTTAGACACCCAAGACTGGATGACCCAGAACCACCTTGAGGGAGTGTCTCCATAGAGGGGTAACGAGCGTATCTTAGTGAGAAATGATACTTTGTTCCTAGAGTGAGACAGATCAAAATCATGAAAGAACCCTCACTGAATCACAAATCGGATGAACCAGGGGATGTAACGTCCTGGTTCCCGAAGCCACCCAGAGGCGCCCCATACCCGGTTGGTCACAAGGCCTCAAGAGCATTTCTATAAATTCCAGAGGCTGCCTACAAGAAGTGAGGTCCTTGGGTGTGACAGTGGGGAAACTATTCCCTCATTGGCAGAGTATACAGCAGAAGAAAAATAAATATGCAATAGTGGAAGCAGTAAAAAATGACAATATGAACAGTGGAAGACTAAATCAAAAAACTGGAGCACATATGTATATATATATGTATGAAATGATGCATGATACATAACTAGGAAAGAAGACAAACAAGTCACAATGATGTAAAACACTATAGTACCAAAACAAGTTCAAAACAAAGTAAACATCTCCTCAGCATCGCCAGCCAAAGCTTGGTCCCATGCTCCCCTGCTCCAAGCAATGAAGTTCCAGAAGTCGAAGGGCACTTTCCCTTGTCTATAAATGCAGCAATATAGTCTGTTTGGGCCCAAAAGCATGGCCAAAATAGGGTGTGAGGTAAAATCTCAGCAGGCATGCACCTGAATATCTGTGCCTAACAGTCAGTGAGTATATGGCAGGTAAAAGTACTATGAGAAGTAAACAGCAATAGCAAGAAATAGGCAGTAACAGTAAGCAGTAAAACCGGATGTTACATGGCAGAAAACAATCTACAACCATAAACAGCAGTGAAACAAACAGCTAATATTCAGGAAACCCTCTAGGAAGTACTCACAACAATCCCCTATGGTCCTATCCAATAAGTACCACAACCCTCTGGGCAGTGTACTCAGCCTAACCCCTCTGGCTTGGTCATATGAATTTATGAGACTCTCTAGGGAAGCTCACTCGGTCAATTCCCCTTATAGTCTAGGATAGTCAGGGACTCTCTTGAGGAAGATTGCGCAGTCTAACCCTCTTAGCCCCAAGGTCTAGAGACTCTCTGAGGAAGAAATCTCGTTCAATCCCCCCTATAGCCTCAGATATAGCACATACTCTCTAACGAAGCTCACTCGGTCAATTCCTCCTCTAGCCTGGGAAGGTTCTTAAAGAGATTCAAACACGATAAGACTCTATGAGGAATCTCATTTGGTCTACCCTCCTGTTGTCTATAAAATCCAAGACTCTCTGGGAGCTCACTTGATACATCCCCTCTGTAGTGTGTAATATCTAAGACTCTCTTGGAAGCTCACTTGGTCTATCCCTTATAGTCTATAGCACCAGGTTCTCTCAACCCTGTGACAGTCAGTTCAAAATAATGCTATAAGGCCAAAGTACACCTATAGATATACTTGGCTAACCAAAGTACACCTATAGATCTACTTAGCTAAACAGTCTACGAGGCAACAAGCATGTCATGATTTTCACTTCAATCTATAACGGCAAGGCATGGAAGCAGGGGTAGCAGCCAAAGGAAAACGAGACCCAAAGGTCGTAAACAGAACAAATAAAGGGAAAATACATCCAAGCACAACAAATAATCCTATAAAATGGTCAAATTATCTCTACACAAGGATACAAGAAGGGCAGGAAAACAATGAAGGCAAAAAGGGGTAACACACAATACCTCGTTCACAGGTTTTGGTGGAATTTGCACATAAAACTCAGAGACTTTGAATGGTAAGGCACAAAAAACCTACCTCGATAGTAGGAGATAGATATACTTAAACCACGATGATTGATTCTCCCTAGAACTTCGTAGTTCTGAGAAAACTCACAAAACCTTCAACCGTAGATAACATGAGAAGGATAAAGAATTAGAAAACAGGGCTCAAGAAGAAAGGATAACTCACTGTTGTGCTTCCAACACAATCTACGGAGCTTGAATCGCAGAACGGATGGAGACTAGGGAATCTGGAGAAGTTTCATGGCCGTACGGTGTCTCTCAGGTGAACCAAACCTAGAAGAATACAAATATGGCGATGAGGCGCGACCTCGGTCCGTCTAGTGAAAAAATAAAATTACACGACATGTATTTTTAATGTACACAACGTGTAGTGGGTTTTTCCGTACTCTTCCAAAATCGGCCTCCACGTCACCCCTACACACCGTGTGTGTGGCCCAGACTTGGCCAGCACACGGCTTCGAGTGGGAAAAGAGTACAGTGCGTGTACTCAGAAAGTACACGGCGTGTACTTCAAAAATTTACAGAATCTCTAAAAAAATTCAAAAACATCAAAAAAGGAAAGACATGCCTAAAACAAAGATCCAGGTTCTTAAAAACTTCCCCCCTTAACGAAATTCGTCCCAGAATTTCCCTAGATGGGCATAGAAGAAGAAACCTCAAACATCTCTGGTCACTGCGATCGAATCTCTGCCTCCCTCTCCCAAGTCTCCTCCTGTTCTCGCCCGTGTTGCCATAGCACTCGTACCAGAGGAATAGACTGGCCTCGGAGAACCTTTGTACTGTGATCGACAATCCGGATAGGATGCTCTTCAAACGACACATCCGCTTCGAGCTCAACCTCCTCAGGCTGAAAGACATGATACGGGTCTGAAAAGTATCATCGTAGATGAGAGACGTGGAAGACGTCGTGCACAGCCCAGTACCAATGATGTAGTTGCAATAGATAGGGAACCGGCCCAACTCTCTCCAATACCTCAAACGGCCCGACGTACCATGGTGAATGATTACCATGTCTCTAAATCCTCATGTGTCCCAACCTCGGTGTGGCACGCATGAAAACCCGATCTCTGACCTCGAACTCCAGAGATCGTCTCCGCTAATCAGCATAAGACTTCTGTCGAGACTATGATGTATCCATCCTCTTCTGAATCAACTCTATCTTCTCTAAGGTCTCGTGAACAAGACGAGGTCCTAGAAAACCTGCCTCTCCTGCCTCCAGCCAGCATAATGGTAATCGTTAGGGCCTACCGTACAAAGTCTCATATGGTTCCATCTGAATGGTCGCCTGAAAACTGTTGTTGTAGGAAAACTCCACGAGAGATATATGCTTCTCCAAATAACCGCTGAAGACTAAAATGAATGCTCGTAGCATATCCTCAAGCACCTGGATCATGCGCTCGGACTGGCCATCAGTCTGGGTATGGTATGTTGTACTCAAAAGTACCTATGTACCCAAAGCCTTCTGAAGTCCCTGCCAAAAACAAGAGGTAAAGTGTACATCCCTGTCTGAAACAATAGAGTGTGGAACTCCGTGTATACGTACAATCTCTCGGATGTACAGTCGTCCCAGATCATCCACACTGAAGGTCTCCTTGATCAACAAAAAGTGTGCAAACTTTGTAAGCATGTCAAAGACAACCCAAACAGCATCACTCCCCCGAGGTGACCTCAGTAACCCATTCACGAAGTCCATCGCGACATCGTTCCACTTCCACTGCAAAATGGGTAACCGCTGTAAAAGCCATGCTGGTCACTGATGCTCTGCATTCACCTGCTGACAAGTAGAACATCTCATGAAAAAACCATCAACATCTCTCTTCATACCTGGCCACCAGTACTGGCGATGAAGATCATGATAAATCTTGGTGACGCCGGGTTGAACTTCCCTAACTGAGGAATGAAAATCCTGCATCAGCTCCTCGCATATGTCTGCTAGAACACATAGGCATCCCTGGAAACTCAAGATCTCATCCTCGCCTATTGTCCATCCAGGAAGAGGGTTTCCTCCTGACACGCTATCCTGCAGGACCAAGGCCTCAGAGTCTGATAGCTGCCTCATTCGTACCTGATCAAGACGTGTAGAGGTAATAGCTATAGAAGATAGGACAATCTTTCCCTGCCTATCGTGCACCTCTAGATGCATCTCAGAGAACAAATCCATAAGCTTCCACTCACTACTGGCCTCATGAACCACCTCAATCTGAGTTCGTCTGCTCAACACATCTGCCACTTCATTGCCCTTTCTCGGCGTATAGAAGAGCTCCAAGTCAAAGGATTGAAGATACTCGACCTACCTGCGCTATCTCAGATTTAGATCACGATGAGTGAAGATATACTTGAGACTCTTGTGGTCGGTTAAAACCACAAAGTGATCTCCCAGAAGATAGTGTCTCCAACAGTGTAAGACATGAACAACTGCTGCCAACTTCAGATCGTGTGTCGGGTAGTTCCTCTCGTGTGACCTCAACTTCTGATACCCTTAAGCAATGACCCCATCTCCCTGCATAAGCACGGATCCTAGCCCGATACCCAAAGCATCACAGTAAATAGTGTAGCCCTTGCCTGGCTTTGGCAAGACTAGTATCGGAGCCGATGTCAACCTCCCCTTCAGCTCCTGAAAGGATGAATCACAGGAATCTGACCATAAAAACTTCGCCCCTTTCTTGGTCTGACCTGTCAATGGTGCTGCTAGGCACGAGAAGTCATGAATGAAGCATCTGTTGTATCTGGAAAGCCCTAGAAAACTCCAAACCTCAAAGACGTTCTTCAGCTTCTCCTAGGAAACTATATCTCTCAATTTCTCTGGGTCCACTGAAACTCATGTCTCTGAGATAACATGACCCAAGAAGTGAATCAGATCCATCCAAAAGTGGCACTTCGAGAGTTTAGCATACAGCCGATGCTATCTCAGTGTACTCAGAACGATCTCAATATGTGTGGCATGGTCATGTCGAGTGTGAGAGTACACCAAGATATCATCCACAAAGACCATGAAAAAAGTGTCCAAGTATGGATGGAACACTCAGTTCATCAGTTATATGAAGACTGCTGGTGCGTTCATAAGACCGAATGGCATGACTGTATACTCGTAAAGACCATACCTTCTCTTGAAAGCTTTCATAGGTATATCTGATGGTCTAACATGCAACTGATGATAACCGAACCTTAATTATATCTTCGAGAACACTCAGGCATCTCGAAGCTGATCAAAGAGGTCATCGATCCTTGGGAAGGGATATCGGTTCTTAACCGTCAACTGGTTCAGCTTCCAATAATCCACACAAAGACGAATGGTACCGTCTGCCTTCTTCACAAATAGGACAGGCGAACCCCAAGTAGAAGTACCGGGTCGGATGAATCCCTTTGCCTGAAACTCCTCCAACTGCTTCTTGAGCTCCTGCAACTCAGGTGTAGCCATCCTATAAAGAGGAATGGAAACTAGTGCCGCTCCTAGCATGATCTCAATCGAGAATTCTACCTCACGTTCCAGAAGCAAACCTGAGAAGTCTTCTTGAAAGACATCCCTGAAACGATCCACCACTGGGGGGAAAGTCTAACTATGAAGTCCCCTAGTCATCCAGATAAATACTGGAAATATGGGATGTAACATCCCCTAGCCCATGATGCTCTGGTCCTGCTCTACCCGCATGGACATCCCACTCGCCTAAATGAAGGAATGATCTTCCCTCTGCTGATATGAAACTCACCCTGTGGCGATAGAAATCAACAACTACCTGGAAGGGAACCAACCATTCCATTCCGAGAATGACTTCATAGCCCGTCATTTCTATGACATAGAGGTCCCATAAGAAATGACACCCCACAACCTCAACAGGGCACTCTCTCCACTAACGTACTCTAGATGTCCTCATTCCCAACGGTGTGTCAAGAGTCAACAAGTCTATAGACGGAATGATACAGAGCCCATGGATCTCCACAACAGAAACATAGATAAAGGTATGGGAAGCACCAGTATCGAAAAGAGCTGAAGATAAAACTGAGGCTACTAGGATCGTACCTCGAACTGTAGATGGGCCAGGAACCATCTCCTCATAGGTCTGCTCCATGGAGAAAGACTGGCCTACACCGCGGCCCTGCGCCCCTGGCTGACCGCTCTAAGCTGATCTACTATGCTGTCGTTGATGACTGGGTGACTAACCACCATGGCCGTGACCTCCACCTCGGCCCGAATGGACGGAAGAACTCCAGTTCCCAGACTGGTGGGAAACTGGTGAAGCATCTCCAAAATGCGGGGTCATAGAGGAACCCCTACCACCAGGTGAAGGTGAGAAGATGTGACAGAAACGCTGAAGATGGCCCATCGTGCCGCAAGACCGGCACTCCATCGGATCCCTCTAGCATTGAGGCCTAGTATGCCCACTCCTACCACACTAGTGGAATACAACCTGGCTACCTGAAGACGCATCCCGCGGACCTATATCTCCTTGAGAAGACTATCTGTGACGCTTCCTACTTTCCGTATGAGGAACACCAACTCTGGATATCGAGCAATGCTGGATCACTACTCCAGAATCCCTCAGGTTGCGCTCAGTGATCAGCACCTGGTTGATGATGGAGGATATCAAAGTCAACTGGAAGATATTAACATGGGAATGGATCTCTTGCCTGAGACCGTCCTCGAACTTCCTAGTAAGGAACAAATCATCACCTGCAGGGATCAGTGTGAAATGCTACAGCTCAGTGAAATGAGACGAGTACTCCATAATAGAAAGAGTACTCTGATGCAGACTCATAAACTCCCGGGTTTGATCGGCCCTCAGGGTCTTCGGATAGAATTAGTCATAGAAGGTGCATCAAAATGCTCCCCAAGACATATCATGCTGATGCCCTAACCGTGAGATCACCTCCCACCACCTCTTGGTGGTGTCCCAGAGCATATAAGTAGCCAGCTTTACCCTCTTCTCCGTAGGGATCTCTAGGTGCTCAATGATGGCCAGTGTGGCCTCTATCCACGACTCTGCGGCATGGGGTCTTCTATCCCCTAAAAAAGTAGAAGGATGTTGCTGCTGGAAAACCTGTGTCAACTCAGCCATCGATGGGGAAGGAGGTGGCGCACCCTGGAAGGTCTGAATCATCCTCATGAATTCCTCCCAGAAATGTGCATCAGCTCCTGCAACTGGTATGACAGGTGCTTCTAAGGCTGGCTCGACTAAAGGATTGGCAGGAAGTCCCTGATCAGCCATATCTTTTTTCTGATCACTGCCTGACGATAGACATACAACCGGAGGATGTCTCAGAGGCATAGATCTGAAAGATAAAAAGCCCACCTTAGATCAGGATTAATAAATATTGAAAACACAGGAGTACAAAACAGGAACAAGGGGAAGAAACTATCAAGTTTTACAAAACACGACTACGCGGAGTGTATAAAAACTACCCGCCGTGTCTACTTAGTCCATTTACATGGGCGTGTACCCCTACCTGACAGGTCGTATAACACCCCAAACTACATGGCGTGTTGTTTCCACACACGGCGTGTACTTGAACTTTATACCCCTGCCCGAGTCTCCTTACATGGAAAACCAACACGATTATAACTAACCCCAGACTACACAGCGTGTTCCCTAGGTACACGGCGTGTACTAGACATTGCCTCGGTGGCCCGTGTTGTTAGTTACACGGCTGTCTACACAGCTGGACCTTACACGGCTTGTTCTGAAAAAAAAAACACAGCATGTGTAGGAGGAGGTGACATCGTCCCGTATTGTTCGTGACATGGAAGGGTACCTAGGCAGAACTACACGGCGTGTTCCTTTATAACACGACATATTCTACACGAACTTCCCCAATCTGTGTTGTTAGTGAAACGGCCAGGTACAAGGCTCTACACTACACGACATATACATACCGTACACAGCATGTTCCTGAAGTTATTTTCACAACACCGTGTTCCTTCACACACAGTCAGTAACACAACCTAAAACTACATGGCATGTAACCAGAATGTAAACACTGTGTATTCTGGTTTTTTTCTGGACAATAGCTTAGAAACTGCACAGAAGCCCATAAACATGGAAAACAAGGAAAATAGGTGCCAAATTCTGATCTATTAGGGCCCATACCCCCCTCGAATCAAAGATTGTCATCCCCTATTGTCGTGTACAATAGGAAACAGGATCATGACCCACAAATTTCTGATTCAAGAGGGCCCGTAACACCTCATGAATCAAAATTTGGCATTAATTTAAAAAAAGTATGATACAAACAATTCTTTAACAAGCAGCAGAGATTCAATCAAGCATCTATCACAACAGCTTGCATAATCTACACAACGTCTATCACAACAGCATGTAATCGCTAATGCACCCTAAATGGAATGGAAAAAATTCATGGCATGTGATTTTTACAAGTTTCTATATGATGCATGAGATGGAATACCCTCATCTCATCAGGTTGCAACAGAAATAGAACCATAATATCAAAACAATAACAGTACAAAGCATGGGAATCACTCTAGGTGAAATCTTATCAACCGTAAAATCTCAAAACCAGAAAAATGCAATAAACGAGGTAGTATGTCTTTTCCCTGTACATGGGTAAGCTACTCCCGGGCATAGCTTATTACCAAGTACCGATTCCTTCCTATCCCTGGCTAAAGTCTCCAAATAGTAAAGAAAGTGAAAAGAAAGTCCTCTGATACCACTTTGTAACGTCCTGGTTCCGGAAGCCACCCAGAGGTGCCCCGTACCCGATTGGTCACATGGCCTCAAGCGCATTTCCCCAAACACCAGAGGCTACCGACTAGAAGCGAGGGCCTTGGGTGTGATAGTAGGGAAACTATGCACTCATTTGCAGAGTATATGGTCAAATAAAAATAAACAAGCAATAGCGGAAGCAGTAATAACCAACAATATGAACAACAGAAAACTAAATCAACAAACTAGAGCACATATGTATATATATCTGAAATGATGCATGATACATAACTTGGAAAGGATCCAAACAAGTCACAATGCTGGAAAATACTAAACTACCAAAACAAGTGAAAAAGAAAGTAAACAACTCCTCAACATCACAAGCCAATGCTTGGTCCCATGCTCCCCTTCTCCAAGCAATCAAGTTCCAGAAGTCAAAGGGAGCTTTCCCTTGTCTATACCTACAACAACATAGTCCTATTGGGCCCAAAAGCATGGCCTAAACAGGGTGGGAGAGAAAATCCTAGTAGGAATGCACCTGAAGATCTGTGCCTAACAGTCAGTGAGTATATGGTAGGTAAAAGTACAATAAGCAGTAAACAGTAACAACAAGCAATAGGCAGTAACAGTAAGCGGTAAAACAGGATGTTACATGGCAGAGAACAATCTACAACCAATCAACAGTCGTGAGACAAATATCTAATAAGCCTGAATCCCTCTGGGAAGTACTCACAGCCATCCCCTCTAGTTCTATCCAAAAAGTACCATAACCCTCTGGGCAGTGCACTCAGCTTATCCCCTCTAGCTTGGTCATACAAATTTATGAGACTCTCTGGGAAGCTCACTCAGTCAATTCCCCTTATAGTCTAGGGTAGTCAGGGACTCTCTTGAGGAAGATCATGTGGTCTAACCCTTTTATCCCCAAGGCCTAGAGACTCTCTGAGGAAGCTATCTCTGTCAATCCCCCCTATAGCCTCTGGTATACCACATACTCTCTGAGGAAGATCACTCAGACAATTCCTCCTCTAGCCTGGGAAGGTTCTTAAAGAGATTCAAACAAGGGAAGACACACTGAGGAAGCTCACTCGGTCTACCCTCCTGTAGTCTATAAAATCCAAGACTCTCTGGGAGCTCACTCGGTCTATCCCCTCTGTAGTCTGTAATATCTAAGACTCTCTAGGAACCTCACTCGGTCTATCCCTTATAGTCTATAGCACCAGGTTCTCTCAGCCTTGTGCTAGTCAGTGCATAATAATTCTATAGGGACAAAGTAAACCTATAGAGCTACTTAGATAACCATAGTAAACCTATATAGCTACTTAGCTAAATAGTCTACAAGGAAACAAGCATGTCATGATTTTCACTTCAACCTATAACTACAAGGCATGGAAATAGGTGTAGCAGCCAAAGGCAAACAAGACCCAAAGGTCGTAAACAGAAAAAAGCAAGGGAAAATACATCCAAGAACAACAAATTATCCTCTAACATGGTCAAATTATCTCTACACAAGCATACAAGCAAGACAGGAAAACAACGAAGGGAAAAAGGGGTAACATGCAATACCCCGTTCATGGGTATTGGTGGAATTTTCACACAAAACTCAAAGACTTTGAATGGTAAGGCACAAAACACCTTCATCGATCCTAGGAGATCGATATAATTAAACCATGATGACTGATTCTCCCTATAACATAGTAGATCTAAGAAAACGCATAAAACGTTCAACCTTAGATAACTTAAGAATGAGGAAGAATTGGAAAACTAGGCTCAAGAAGAAAGGAGAACTCACAGCTGCGCTTCCAACACAATCAATAGAGCTTGAATCAGAGAATGGATGGAGGCTCAGGAATCTGGAGAAGTTTCATGGTAGTACGGTGACTCTCGGTCGAACTAGAACTAGATGAATACAAATATGGTGAAGAGGTGCGACCCCGGTCCATCTAGTGAAAAAAGATAGGTACACGGCGTGTATTTTTAAAGTACACGGCATGTAGTGGGTTTTTTCATACTCTGCCAAAATTGTCCTCCTCGTCACCCCTACACACCGTGTGTGTGGCCCAGACGTGGCTAGCACACGGCTTCGAGTGGGAGAAGAGTACACGGCATGTACTCAGAAAGTACAAGGCGTGTACATCCAAAATTTCCAGAATCTCCAAAAATTCTCAAAAACACCAGAAAAGGAAAGACATACCTGAAACGAAGATCTAGGTTCTTACATGGTATGTATAAGGGATCAATAGGTAAGGGTAGTGTCACTCCAATGATGAAACCACTGAAATAAAACAACTCAGTATTCGAAAAGAAAAACACTCAAATGTAACCAAAACCTATAAAAACAGGAACAAGAGAAGCGGGAGGTGACATCGAAGAACCTTTAGATTGACGCTGAGGGTTGCACAAGCCTCCCCACTTCGGAACACCTATATGGAAACCTTAGAGTTATGCGATGGAAGATAGATGCTTGTCATAGGCTTGACCAGAGTCTGCATATCTAAATATTGGTTCATTAAACTAAGGATAATTAGGCATCCAACATGTGATAATATTAGAAGACACTAAATCAATTTAGAACCATCATACTCAATGATATATATTTAAATTTTATAGATTATAGAGGATATTAGAATATAATGAGATGGTTTTATTACCTTGAAGAATATAATATCCAATTAAATGATGAATAAGTCATTTTCAATAACCATATTAATCGAGTGAAGAATGATTGATCATTATTGAGTTATTGTTGGAACTGGTTTTCGTTGTTATTTTTATTATAATTTAATGTTAATTGAGTTTCTTGGATTACATATGGGAATTATTAAATCATGATTTGGTAATTATTTGTATTAAAAATTTTATATGTGTCCCATGAAAAAGAAATAAAAAAATTAACATAATTAGTATGTCTATATCTTGGTCTAATAATAAAAAAATAGACATTGAAGCCCAAACTATTGATAAGGATATTCAGAGGAATAATAATTAAAAAATAACAAATTTTTAAATATTTTTAAACATGTCCAAGGTTTAAGATGTCATTTAGTATAAATTTTGAATTAATTATGTCACATAATTAATTTTTCGGACATAGTTCTAAAGATGCATTTGAATTGTATGGATAAGCATATGCTCATTAGACTGTGGTAAATTTTCATGTTATTGAGAAATTTATATTTAATTAAACTAGATTATAAATATTCATATTTTATTATTTGTTATTTATTTGATCACATTGTGTTTTTGGTCATGGATGTAATCATTGTATAAGGTTTTTTGATATTAACATTACAAGATATGGATGTTAAAGAGGGTATTACTATATAATTTTATATGGGAAAAAATTAATTATCTAGTCATGATATGATGTTTTAAATGTGGAATTGGACATATTTAACTTCATTTTTAATCATGGATCAATTGTTTATAGAGTAAATATTTGGGATAAAGAAACCACACAACTCGTGACATAGTAATGTCATTGTTATTTTAAATGAAAGACAATGGGGATTTTGATAGATTTTATTTATAGGACGATTATATGAAAAAAGGGGTTCTTGAAATATCACATGCCAACATTGTGGATAACATACCAATATATGATGATTTGTGCATAAATAGGATAAATTTGGGTGAATATTGTTTAATATTAAATTATGATGACTATTATATATGATTGATAATGGAATGCCAATGTAGATTGATAGATTATTTCTTATCATTTGGTGTTATTGTGCTAATGATAGGGTTGTGGATTAAATCAATAAATGATCCTTTTATTTTATATTTTATGACTAGAAGAGTGAGGAACTTATTTTCTGGGTGTATTGATTATATTCTTTAATAATAATTTCAAGTGATCATTATATCAATAATTTTAATTCTGTTATTTTAATTAGTTCATTTAATGGTAGAATGAAGTGGTAATCCTTAGTTTTTAGTTGATACATATAAAATAAATTATATTATATGTTATATATTGAGATTTATGAGGATCAATGAAATGTTGAATCATCTTGACCCAGATGCCACTAAACAAGTTCCCCGAGATGGTTCACCACATGACCTCATGCATGCCTCCTCGAAAGCTAGAGGCTACTGACTAGAAGTGGGGGTCTATGGTGGAACTATGGGGAGACTGTACCACCATATCAGAATGCACAACCCAATGAAAATAACCTAAAATAAAACACATAAGATAATGTGGATGAATAAATAAATTATAACTAAACATTCTATAATAACATAAAATATAGTAAAGAACCAAAAATTCAAACCATAAATACAACATCGATTAAAAAATGAGAGGACCACATTTAAAAAATATGAAACTAAAAAATAAATACATCGTACCACACTAAAAACTATGGTCAATATAAATCACATAGACTCCAGTACACTATAGAGCTATTCCAACACAATATTTAGACACGCACAAGCATCCTTCCCAACTTGGAAATACTAGGACTCCACTTGATCCATCCTTCTATCAAACTAACCCTTAAAGTAGACATAAGTTATACACATAAACAAAGGTGCATTTATTGGGAGTGTGAAATAAATATTAGATGGTCAACGCAGACTGTGAACCTATAAATAACATCCATAAGTGCAATCTTTTGAAATGTTCTCATCCTTAACAAAAAACAGAAAGTAAATAAGTTTAAAACCACTATTAGTTAATATGTCAAATACATTGATAAACTATTCATTATTCATCCAATAATAGGGTTTTATTAAGAATGTCTCATTTGCCATACATCCCAAATAAAAAATGGTTTCCATATCCAAGGCATTCACAACAAACCATGATGATTCAAAGGAATTATCCAACGATAGTCCTACCATCTGGGATAAAAATAGATGTAACCACATAAAATTTCCACATGACCCAAATATTATATCTTACTCGGAACTTCAATTCAAGTTACCAAGAAAAAGAACTATCATTCCTAGACTGCCACCCTGACATCTATCTCACATATCATAAACTATTGTGCATGGAGAATAAATTCATCAGAGAAACCAGATATCAAAATTTTCATCCCTAGAGAATAATTCAATATATTAAACCATATATCAAATAAATAATTCAAATAGTACCACACATCTCAAAAAACATACACCAAATCAACCATTCCTAGAATATTAATCTGAAAACTAAATGATGGATGCAGTGCATCTATATTCCATGAATACCTGATTATATACCATCATTTCCTAGAGATTCAATAGGTAATATAATGAAAAAAATATATTATATTTTAATAGAGCCACAATTATTAACCTAACTCGTATAGTAAACTATACATGCGTGGAGCTTCAGTATTTTATCTGACCATGTGTACATTATGTCACATCCATTATAACCAACAATATTACACATTGTTCTCAGAACCTCAGTCCAAAACTGAAACCATTAATAATATATTGATACTCGTTTGAAGAATCCAGAAAAAATATCAATTTTGAATATGTAGAACCATTCTTCTAGACCATCAATCCATCTATCTCAACAATCATAAAAATCATAAACTATGAGACAAAACCTTTTAATAAAAACATGTAATAGCATAATCATATGCATAAACCATCTCTCATTGTCTATAACAATTAGAAAACATGAAAAGGGATGGTAGAACACCCATCCCATTAAAATGCCTTCAAATAGCTCAAATTCCATAACAGATGTAATAAAACCTATCAGGGGATCCAATATCTCATACAAGAACTCTGGAAAATCCAATCAGAAGCAACATCCTTAAGAGGCCCTTAGTGGCCACCGATCCTTGATATGAAATGTACCGATAAGAACATCCAAAAGAATGACCATGGAAAATGACAATATCTATAGGAAACGCTGGCATAAAATGTTCAGTTAATCAGAAAATAGCCCACACATGCGTCCATAAGATTCCTTCGGAATCCACTCAATTAGTACAAAGGTCCCCAATACTAACTTTACTCCAAATATTTCATCCATTCCATGAGTCTCCAAACACATTTATTTTAAAACATTGGATATAAACATAAATTTTTTAACCTTTAGGAATTGTTCTCAATGCTCTGGGAAGAACCACTATATCCCGAAAGATACTAATTGATCCCAGCTTCTAGGTTCTATCGTTAGTTCCTCAAATATATTTCCGTGGAATTTTTAGGTCTGGCTGATCAGTGAGCTCATGACCCTCACATTGTCCTCGTAGCTCAAAAGTAATCCCACATGATGATTCTGAATCCAACCCTTGAGAAATCCTCTTTCCAAATGAAATTGGTCCGAAACACCATCCATATAGAATATTTGTTCCAAAGATATTATACCATCCAAATCTATGAATAAAAATAATCTAAATAGACTAAAAATTAGTCTAATTATTAATTGGATGTTCAAAAAACTCAAGACCCTTAAAAGGTTATCAAACGTGTTGTATATGGTGTGTTTCCCACGTACATGTCATGTACTCACATCCACCCACATGGGTGTGTACTCCAGTCGATCATTGTGATTGAACACCAAGTATACAGTGTGTATGTCTAGTACACAATGAGAATCCCACACTATTCACTACCTATATAACAAACATGGTATGTCTATGTGACTTTATCTCTTTGTGTCCCCTTACATGGTAGGAAACCCATATGGGATATAGTTGTTTACCCTACAGTGTCATGTCCACCCTTCATGGGTTATATGGCCATTTACTCGGTCACATGACGAGTGACACTACATGTTGTGTTCTCCGGATTAAACGTTATGTGATCATATTCTCCTCTACTTCCTCAAAATGAATAATTAAATGTTTTTGTTCTTAATACCACACTCATTGTTATTGAGTTTTCCTAATGGGAAACTCCAGAACACCTCTATGAACGACAGTCCCCCCACCCGATTAAATATAGATAACCGCCAAGGGGTCTATAGAAAACATACTAGTGTGTTAAAACATAGAAAACACTATCTAATTGGAATAAGGGTGTATAACTCAAAACCATCCTACCTCATGGCATAAAATCCAATGCTTTTGGCTGAAATCTCCTCCCAAAAGATACTATAAATCAATCTAGTCTTGATCTATGTAATTAATGATGGTTGATGACATATCTATCTCCACCCCTCTAATTTGAAAACTGTAAGACAAAGACCTCTACCCCTTCCCTACCATGTGTGGGAATCAAAAATTGAAAGGGGAATTAGTTAATTTAATTTATTTCATATTTTAATAGTTATCTACAGTCTCCCAACTAAGAGCATGTTTATACATCACCTAAGAAAAAATCACTACTCCAAACACAACTACGGATTCATAATCTCTTTCTGAACCTATGTTAAAAAGTTAACACCGCTCGAATCAACAAAAATAATTTAATATTTAATTAATCAGTTATTAAATAATACACCAAAACTCGAACTACATGGAATTCCACCAAACACATATACTAGGGTAAGGAACCTATTTTAAGACAAAATTATTGGTTATAATAATTATTAGATACAATATTCGAGATTAAAATTATTATTTTAACCCTAATGAGAACCTTAATACCAAAATTAAAATTTATATCCAAATTTCAAAACCCAGAAAATTGAAGCCCTCTACAACCTCCCCATTATAAAACTTATCATCTTCAGGAGGCCTAAATTTTCTACTAATCACACATACCAACCCACCTCTATCTTCAAAAAATTCTCACATCGATGAATTTTACTCAAGGAAGATAACTTAGTTCTACTACATAACCTGATGACATATAATACAAGACATCGAAGGCCATGTCACTTTTTGATTCCATCGAAACATTGTAGGCGCAGTCCCTACCCCACATGTCCATTCTGATATGTCACAAAATTTAAAACTCATCATCAATATCACCTTTATCCCTAAAATATAACTCAACTCCCAAATACTATTCTAATTCATGATGATTTCCATCATTAGGGTCACCATTAAAAATATATCATCTGTGATCCACCAACCCACTTTATGAGTTCCAATCTACACCCTCAACCCTAAACACATGGGGTCACATCACAATGATGGATCTGATACTCCCCCACCCCATATGAGTTACATTATCATCTCCCCATAACCAAATAACTTTTTTACAATCCATCCCCAGTAAAAACTAAATCTCATAACTGCAACTGGTCATTTCACTCCCACAAGAGTGAAAAAATATATAATATTTATTTCTCCTAGTATCTGATAACAAAATCAATGGTATTCATTGATATTTGATATATTATGGTTACCCCACTCATAGAAATCAATTGGTGTGATCCTCACTATACAGATTCTCACACAACGTACTATATGGGAAACCTACCATGAGGCCAATTATCAACCTATGGAAAAGTCAATATAGCATTGAAAACTAGTTCAATCAAATCTTACATAGAAAAATATCACGATACTTGGCATTAGCACATCTAATATGAAGTTATACAACAATATATTTAGAAAATTCCACCACAACCTCATCCATTCTAAAAAATCAATATTATATCCCAAGAACCTAATGTAGTCGTACCCACGATCCTCTCTTCACAGACAAAAATTATTCACAGACCACTCATGGTTTCCGGACCAAATGAAAAACCTTAGATATACACTACCTTAATGTCTAATCCACATTAAAAAATGACACATCCTGACACAATCACTTTTTTCTACATGAATCCTCTATCACATATCTATGACACGCACTTGTGTAATCCAACAACATAACCTACTTCGACTCCAGTGAGTCACACCTCACAAAACATTTTTCACAATACATATCTACACAACATCAAGTTTTTTCTATACATGGATACAATTCACACCTACAATGAAAAAAATTCATTAATAACCATTTCCTATGCTATGACCAATAATGAACATACCCCTATAGAAACCATCCAAATGGTAGATAAATTGGAACAATTGTACTTCTCAAATCCAAGCCATCCAACGAGCCTGAACCTCTATCATAGTTTCACAATTCTTATACCATATTCAAATTTCCAAAAACTCCACCAATTCCTAAAGTATTCAAAAATAACACCAAACTCAGTTGAACCATCTAATGGGCCACTCTTAGTGATCAAGTTATATCAAATCCGCAAAATAGTGTCACATATAGAAAAATCCACCATCTCCCCCTCTACAACACTATAAAGAACCCTAGACAATTGGATACTCACGTTTTCATTCCTTACACCATTTCCAATGCACAATTCCTAAAAAAACTAAAATGAACAAACATATTTCTAGGTTACTTTCCCATAACAACATAACCACCAATAACAACACTACAACCAAACAACCATCCCCAAAGTCTCATATATCAAATGGTTCACATGTCAAACCAAAAACCCCCATCCATGGAACCAATCATCTCAGACCATCTCCACCTCACACCTCACCTTAGAGAACCATTCCAAATGACCATCCTTTAAAAACTATATTCAAGGGGTTAAAATATTTATAGGTATACCATACAAACCCATAAAGGTTATTATACCAAATATGAACAAAGAATTCACCAATATCCCCATCATAAAGAATATCATTAAAGATCCACATAACCATCAATAAGATATAAATCCTTAAAATCCCACACTATTGGGCCTATAAAATGAGGATCATAGGATCCTAATCTGATGAATGAGACGCAACTTTCTTCTATGGTACAAGAGTCAGAAAAAAATCAATTGCATATAGAAAATGGTATAATATCTCAAAATAAATAATTAACAATAAAATACAAGAAACATGTGAATTTCTCAATGATAAAACCACATAAAAAATGTGACATCACAAACCAAAAATATCAATCATACCCCTACTAAACTGGGCTTCCTTATATTATAGGTGTTTAGGACACTCCATCTCATTATACATCTATTTGTCTAAGATATTCCTATATCTCTATTCAACCAAACCCCAAATAGTAAAATATCAGAAATAATTAATCTGATAACACTTTGAAATATCTCATCCTAGATGGAACTAAACATGTTCCTCAAACCCTTTCTTCATAAGACCTCCAGTGAATCTCCTCCTATTTTAGAGGATATAGATTATCTACAGGGGTCTAAGGTTGAACTATGTTGATATTATAAACCCATATCAGAGTGTGTAACCAGAATAATGAAAATAGACATCAAATAGTTCATAGAATGAAGAATAAAAAATAAAATTGAATCAAAAAAGCTGTAATAAAATGCAATATATTATAGTATAGAACAACTATGCCATATATGAAACATCAGTAACCCACTATATTGATTACAGATAAAAAATAATTTACTATAAAATTAATGCAACATTAACTACTACGAAATATGATACATATTACATACCTGGTCTCTAGTACCGTACCCATATTTTTGAGCAGGATCATCAAACTCAAACCATCTTCCCACATCACAATTCAATATTGGGCCTCCACCCAATTCAAAATACAATCAATCTCATCCAAAAAGTATACCCAAGGTTAACAAGTACATTGAGGCTTCATAGATAGGGGTGAGAAATAAATCAAATATATAAACCCCCAATAGTGAACTGATAAAATGTTTTCATAGGTTCAGGATCATGCAATAAGATTAGGCTGGTTTAAACATAAATACAAATTAATACACTTAAAAGCATCGTCAATCCTATATTCTAAGGCCCTGATTAACAACACCTCCTTCGACAAGTTTCTAGGTTTCCTAGATCAAATCACAATGACCATGCCTCCTAAATAATAAATAGGCTCAATATCCATGGTAGAAACATCCAAACCTAATGATTCAGAGGAAATGTTCTATAATACTCATATAATCTAGGGTAATAATGTATTTCATACCCTATAATGTACTCATATCCCAAATAGTTTCTCATAATTTTAACCTTGACACATATTTCTGATATACCACATAAAATTAATACCAATAATCGATAATCATCTTGACATCTTTCTAAGGTATCTTAAACAATAGTGTATGAAGAATCAATCCATTAACTAAAGAATATCACAAATTTATAATTCCTTGAGAAATAGTTGAATAGTTAAGCCATATATTGAATAAAACATATATGTGTCTTCAATAAATTGCATAAACGATTGACCAAATCAATAATTCTTATATTATCGGTATGGAAACTAAACCATGGATGATGAGAATTAGTCTACTATCGACCCCATCTTGTATATCGTCATT
Source organism: Viscum album (assembly GCA_963277665.1). Taxonomy (NCBI): domain Eukaryota; kingdom Viridiplantae; phylum Streptophyta; class Magnoliopsida; order Santalales; family Viscaceae; genus Viscum; species Viscum album. Next base: position 1,137,114,490 of record OY728159.1, on the reverse strand, counting down.
TCCTAGAGCATCAGTCAGGCACAAAAAAATATATTATTATTATCTAGATCCTCTATCTAAAACGTAATCTCTATAGTATATTATCTATGATCAGATCCTCAGTACAACACATAAACACATACTTGTGGCATCACATCGACTATATTCAACAATATTACCCAATGTTACAGAAACCTCATTCCAGCCCTCAAAACCATAAATAAGCTATCAATACTGATATAAAGCATCATTTCCAACAATATATATTGTGTATATATATAACCATAACTATTGATCATATTTACAAATCTCTCATCTATCATAACTCTTAATAGTAAACCATGATCCAAAACGTAGAAATCCAACCATAGAAAAATAGGTGCATAGGAATAAACAATGTTTCAATATCCAAAACCATGATAAAAATGAAAATGGATGGTTGAAAACCCAATACCATCAATAGAACATCAAACATACCAATATCCATAGCAAGTTTATGAAATCGTAAAGGACACCCTCATTCTTTGTCAAGGACTCAAGCCAAACCCATCATAAGATACATCCTCAATAGGCACTGAGAGGCCTCTAGCTGATCATCAGTGAACAATGTAGAAAAAATTCATTAAAAATAATGATTATTCCACATGAAATTCTAAATAGAAAACAACGACTTCCCAATATCTCTTAATCGGAAACCAACCGAGTCATTTATCCTTCAGAGTCCCTCAAACTCCACTAAATCGATATATTGTCCATCATACCTAACATCCATCCTACATTGTCAAACACGAAAAAAGGATCCCACTACATTTATCCTCAAACATATGATCTAAACCATAATTGTTATATCCTTGATCAATTGTTCCTGATATATAGGGACAACCCACTATCTCCCCAATAATAGTCTCTCATCATGACTTCTAGGATGTATCTAGGGAACATAAAATGGGTCAAAATGAAACTCTCAGGTTAGGCAGATCACCAAACCCAAAACCCTCCCCCAGGTGTTGTAGATCACAACTATACCCACTTTAGGGTTATGTATTGAACCCTTGAGGAAGTCATCATATAAAACAAAGGAAGTCTGAAACACAATCCGGATGACCTATATATTCCAAGTGGATTCCACAACAATGATACAAATGAAAAAATATTCAGAATATACTAATCAAAAGTTCAATTCTAACTCCAAGGCACAAAACACTGAAACCCCCTCAAAAGGGTAACAAAATGGTAGTACAGTGTCTGTTTTACTGAGTACATTTCATTTACTCACAAATCTACATATGGGTGTGTAATACAACAATTCATGGAATGTGAAACCCAAGTACACATCATGTATGTTCTGTATATTCCTTGCAACATAAATGGGGTCCCTAATCTTATACCATAGATATTTTAGACTTGTGTCTCCATATGGGAATATCATCTTACAGAGAGTGTAAGCATCATAGGATTTGTTCATTCACCATACAAATCCATGTCCACTTTACACAGTACATCGATCTGTGTACACTATTAGATGCCATGTGACACTAACCAATGTGTCATATAGATTAAATGTCACGTAGTTGTATTCTTTTCTTTTTCCCAAAGTAGTAATTATACACATTGTGTGTTATTCCAACCGCAGGTCATCTAGTTAGGTATTCCGAATGAGAAACCCATGAAAACATCATGAAACCCCTGTTTTTTCCCAAATAGGTACAAATCTTCCCCCACGGTGTCCTTAGCAAAAATGTTAGCAATTTAAATAATTAAGACAGATAATATATGGGTATATGGGAATTATCCTCAAAACTACCCTACCTCATGGTGTAAACGCCAATGATTTGGGTTCAAATCTGCTCCTTGAATCCATTGTACCTCTATTTTGGTCCCGATCAATTCTAGAAGAAAAATCTAGTATAATATCACAATCCCCCCTTTCAATATATCCATTTCCAGAGGAAGACTAGTCTCCCCATTCCTTACCATGCATGGTAAGCTATACTCTGGGGGTGGGATAATTAATTTAATTATATAATTAATTAGATATTTTAATACGTGTATCGAGTCCCAAAATCAGACATGGGTTTATGACTAACCTAGGTAAAACCTCCAGTATTAGACTTAACTATATAGTTTGAATCTCTATCTAAAACTCCATTCTGTAGATATCTTTTCCCAAACATGAACAAATAATTTAGTATTTAAATAATAAAATAGTAATTATTCCTCCTAAACATGAACTGCTCATAATTCTACCAAACTCATATCCTAGGGAAAAAATATTATTCAGTGACTGGGGAAGTGGTCATCAAAATCATTTGAGATAATTTGAGATAGTAAAATGACCATTTTTACACTCATGAGAACTAAGAAAAAAATCATATTTTTGATCAAATTTAAAATGATTAATAACTCAATTTTCTATAAACATCATCATTGTTCGCTTTGAATACCAAATAGTAGTAAAATTGGTATAATAACAATATTTATCTTCCAAATGATGTAAGATTAATTTTTTTTATCAATTTTAGTTTAATATGTTTTCAATCAATTGAATAGATGACTATATTAATAAAGATGATTCACTGATTTTAGAGATAAAGAATTTAAAAATAAGTGTTTAAATAATGGTTACATGATGGAATGTGTTCATGATTACCATAAATGTGAACCAAATTTTGGAAAGAATTCATGATATTGACATAAAAAATGTAAAATATTTCATGCATGTTCTGTTGAGTATGTATTTGGGTCACCATATTTACTACTTGAATTATGATATATTAATTTTTAATTGATTGAATATGTAATAGAGAATAAACAAAATATTATGGAACAATTTTTTAATGAATTAAGTGTAACCATATAAGTATAGATTTAGAATACACTGGATTAATATATTTAAATAATTTTCTATAATTCCACCATAGGATATTATCACAAAATAAAATATGTCTTGTTTGTTTAATATACAATTCCACTAAGAAATTTATTTCGTAAAGGATAAACTCACATCAATGGGGGAAATTGACATGTTTTTTTGGATTGAGAAAAATATTTCCAAATTATTTTACTATATAATAGATTGTGATGTGTAGTTTCAATACAAAATAGATTTATAACAGTGTGGTAAATATGAATAAAACTCCGGAACTAGAAAAAAAATTAGCAAATATAATATGGGTAAATGTTTTGTAGTATTAATGATGACATTTGAAAAGTAAATAAAATTGAATGAATCTATTTATTAAATTTGTGAATTATAATAAACATGATAGAATAATTAGGGTTCAATGAGGATATGGGATATTTTTTTTATTATATTTTATTTTATTTTCCATTATTCTTATTAAGATATAAAATTTTTCTTTGAACAATAAATATAGTTTGTTGGTAAATCCACTAAATGGGGATACTTGTATGTTAGGTGACATTAGTGGTATATAAACCACATAATTCACTAATCTAGAGATTGATGAAGTTTAATTATTACAATATTACATTTCCATTCAATCATGGAGAAGACCTCCTCATTTGAAAATGTCATTGATGAGTAATGTAAATAAATGAAAAAAAATCAATGTTATTTCCCTATAAAAGTTTATTCAACACCATTTTTAGTAGTATATTTTAGTGTTGAATTTATTAATAATTTTTTAAAAAATCATATATAATGGGGGATATTTCTCTTCTCTATTATGCATCCCTAATTTACCATCTCTATCTTATCATCATTTTTTCTCCAATCACATTGAAAATTAATTCTTATGTCATCAATAGTTCCCCCTTATGCATATATATTTTCTCATAATTTGAATAATTTTTTCTTCTGAGTCTCACTACTATGCACATATTCCTCACCCCTAGTTATATCCTAAGTCTCCAAATAGTTTCCAAGATTTTTTATGATCACCAATTATATAAATACATATGACTATGATTAGTCTTTAGGATTCATAAAGATACATTAATAATTAATTATTGTATTCATTTATCTCATCTTTGATTATTATATTGAATTCTATTATTTTAGAATCTATATTTCCTCAAATATTAATTATATATTTCACCCTTATTTGGGTTTTTTGGTCCCCAAGGAGGTGGTTGGAGAATAGAAAATATGGTGGTTAATTGGAACTTTTATAAAATATGATTCCAATTATATAAAACATAAAATATTAATTTAATTGAAATCAAATATAAATAATGTGAGATATTTTTATAATAGATAAGATTATATAAATAACTTTTATACTCTTGACTCCTCTATAGTGATTATATGATATAAAAACAATAAAAATAAGGTCTCTTGCAGAGAAATGTTCTGACATGTTATCAAAAGAAATCAAATATCACTAAACTATGGTGGATTATCTCATTTATTCTTACATTTTCCCTTAATTTTCTCATTAAGGAAAACTTATAAGAAAATTAATAAGTTTGAATAAAATAAACCCATACATTCATTCTAATGGGGTGGCATAACCAATAATCTCTTTTAAAAAAAATATAAATTGAATGAATTATGTCCCCACAGAACCTATTTGATAATGAACATTCTAAATACTGATGTAGAATGTATCACTCCTACAGAGAAGTTTTGAATGATGAATTCATGCCACGTTTTCTTCCACATAAAATATTAATTGTATAATATTATTATTTAGCTCTTGATAAATATATATTTTGACATACTGTACATTAATGTATGAAGACGATCAATATAAATCATATATAATGTGTTTTTTCAGGCATAACCATCATAAATTTTTTTTCCAATGCATCATCATGTTTTTATTTCCCTGATAATAATTTACATCAGAGTTTCTTGATTCTATAAAATCAAAAATAGGTGAATAATGTAATTTATTAGTGACATTTAATATAGAGGTAAATATACATATAAAAAATATTCATGGAAACATCCCACGATTCATATGATATGTAAAATTTATGTAATATCCATGTTAATTAAAAAACAATAATTTTTTATATTTATTAATAGTTATGAATTAGATTGTAATTTTACATTACATTTTATATAAACACATGTCAATCATTTGATGATTTTTACTTTTTAAAAACATGTTTCCTCAATCCTCCAATAAGATTAACAATAAATTAATTTCTGTAACCTTTGTGAATTAACTTTTCAAAAATTTAGATACATGGTTGTAATTATTATAAAATTTTCAATGTAATAGGATCAAAATAATTTTTATTTAAAAGTAACATTTCTATTTTATTAACATAGTTAAAGGTAAATAAGGAAATTAAAGTTATAAATATTATTATAATGATAAAAAAATACCCTAACACTTGTCATAATATTATTGGATGAGTTATGAAAGACCAAGATAGTACTAGGTTTAAAATTTTGTCCTTTTTAAACCACTTGGGTGTGATTATGACATTTATAAATTTTAATTTAATGTAAATGAAAAAATGTCAAAATCATGTCTCTTATTAATAAAAAAACCAATATGGTGTTTTATAAGTGATCAATTTGACTCTAAATTTTCTTTAGAAATATAAAAATATTACATAAATCATATTAATTTATTTATTATTTTTTGGAAATAAATAAATTTAATTTAATTATGACTCAATGATGATGCAATAATAGATTTATTAATGGAAGAATCAAATAAAAGACAATATTAATATTAAAATAAGTATAATTTTAAATATTTTCTATCATCCAGGAATTTTATAGGTGAGTATTAAATGTTATAAGTATATTAAAAGGTTTTTTTTCAAAGTTATATCTCTTTTTGGATTTCATTTAAATTCAATGAAATTGATATTGTAAAATTGTAATATTTGATATTTTATAAAAATAATAATAATTAGATTATTTAAATATACTAAAATAATTTAAAATTATAAATTAGATATAATAAAGTAAACAGGTTTATAAATTTTCCAATTATGGAGAGTTTACCAAATATATGTAGAATTTATAGCCTCCTAAAATTTAAGATGTTTTTACCATAAATAAAATTAAATGTGAAAATTTAATGGTAAACCGAACAGATAAGGTTTAAAATAAACACAATACATGTTAAATAATTATTGTATGTGAGGATTTATAACTATAAATATATTATCTTGGACATAACTCCCTTTTGAGTCATTTAGACTAAAAAATTAATTTATAATCATTTAATATTTTTAGAGTTTCCCCAGTGCCCCTCCCCTCTCCTATAATAGGTTACCAATCATCTATAATACTCACACATAAAGAACCATGTTTTCATACAATATCAAAATAAACCCATTTTTATAATCCCTCCCCACTATCTTGAATCCTTAATTTAGGACGAAATACCTTCAAATACAATTTATGGTTTTCTTTAAAGGTGATCATCTAACGATGAGGTATCAATTTTTTATATTTTTTTGTTTTATTTCTTCTTCTAATTCCTTTAAATCTTAATCTTATAGGATTAAATAATAACTATTGTATATATAATATAATTAGATATTATTACTTTAATATAATATCTAAATATATCTCTAATTTCATCAAATTTGGAATGAACAATATGTTCGTGTGTATGGAAGATTAATGCCTCGCGAAACAATATTGTTTGTTTTTCGTTACCATCTATGAAGAATGGTTATAATTCTATAATAAATTCTTATATTTGAAATTAATGAAATATTTATCATTTTAAATGAATAATATTTCAATTATGTGCTTACCTTTTCTACACAGATAAGTGATAACATCGTTCGTGCGTACGTGTGAAATATCACCTCCATGAAGCGATGTGAGTCATTTTTATTCACCACATCACATGAATGATATATATGATTATATTTGTATTATAATTTTAAATGTAATAATATTATTATCATTATTTAATGATAAAATAAAAATTAACTGATTCCTATAATGATTAATGAAAAATTACAAATGTCACTCAGGCGTGTGTACAACCTACCATCCCCATGATTATAACATTGTTCATTTTTCTAACCATAATTAATGATTTTATTTAATAAGTATTATTATTGTATAAAAGTTTTTATTATTTCATAAATATTATTTTTTGTAAGTTGTACTTATGAACACTTGGAAAATTTACATCATAACAAGTTCATTTTCGAATCAAGTTCCAAATATCAAACAACCATCTTAAATTAATGTATATAATTATATAATGGTTATAAGTGATATAAACATAATAATAAACTTGAAAAGGGTTATCACTAAATTTTAAATTAACTAATGTTTATTATTTAGGATTATTACAATATTACATGATGAGCTGGACTCTGTGTAAGGGACTCTATCTCAAATCACATTTCATTGATACATATTTTGATATTATGCACCACCTAATTTTATATGGTGTATAATAAACACCTTTGAAAATTTTATTTAATTAAATGGTTTTTAAAAGATATATATTTATATGTATACTTTTACTAAATGCCAAAACTATTGTTATTTATTGTACAAGGTGACAATGACCATTCTACCGCCATAACCATTACTGGATATTGGGCTTCATATATAAGCTTTAAAGTTTTTAAAAGAAAAATAAATACCATATTAGAGTTTTAATAATTTTTTTACTAGTAAATAGTTTTGATAATGGGTTGATTATTTCAATATATTGACATGGTAGATTTTCATTTAAATGTGGAAATGTTATCTTTCCCTTTATTCTTGTTAATGTGGTTTGATTATGTTATGGTTATTAGGCATTGCTAATGTATATGAGTGGTTCCATGAAAAATTGAGGGAGGGTGAGCTGGTGATAGGATTCCCATGAATTGGGTAATTACATTGAGTTAAATAATAATTATTCTCCCAATAGATTTTGGGAATATACTTTGATGGGTATTCCAAAAAAAGAAATGTAGGTTACCCCGTATGTAGCTATCAAAGGAACAATGTATGTATGACATCGATTCCACAAGTTACCTTTATGATTTATTATTTCTATGAGTTTTTCAGGAATCATAAGATATAATTAGTGGTGATAAAGAGCTTATGATTTATGGGTGAAAAGTATTATTTTGTTAAAATGATTTATATTGTTAAAAATATTCATGGACTAATGGTTTCATTCCTTATTTTATATCCCTTGCTTATATTTGTATGATCATACTATGTTTTTGAAATGTTTTCTATAGGGTACAAGGATGGGTTAGAGTAATGAATAAATTAATATGAATGTTATGATGATTTTTATCATAAAAAATAATGCATTTTTTATTTTAAAGAGTTTTATTTTGTGAAATAATGGATAGTGAATAAATTTGTATACTTTGTTGTATTTAAGATGTTATGTAATTATTATGGCCTAATTATCTAAAACACTAAATTTGGAATGATCATCAATGTTATAGAATGAAAATTCTTGATTAAAAATATAGATTATCTTTTGTATAATTTTGGGGAATTATATTTTTTATTTGTGGTCAGTTTAGAAAACTATAGATTTTTGGGAGATATTTAAGAATATGTTACAAGTTACATATAACCACAATGGTTATCTTAATAGAAAGAGTCATATTAATTTCAGTTAAAATTAATGTGTTTTATATTACATGAATATGTATATATTTGTGTCTATCTTACTTATAAGATATTATATGATGATTTAATTGATATTTTCACACAAAACATTTTGGTTTTAGAAAATTTCTACATCCAATAATCACCAATGTAACAATGGTTGTGAATGAAAATGTGTTGGTTCTTGAAATAAGAAACTGAATAAAATAGGAGGTATAATGAGAACACTAATGGTTATTCTAAACAATCTATCAGGAGTCATGATTAACCACTATAACTATAATTAGATTTCTAATTCGTCATATATGAGTGAATTGAATCCCTGTGGAAGTTCATGTAATAATCATAGAGTTATGTATATTCAATGACATATGTGTCACGGATTTGGAAATGAACTCCTAGAAAAATGTTTTAATTGGATGGGATGTTGATATATATGGGGTAATGAAGTTCATAATATAATAACCTTCCAATGAATAAGGAATCGTTAATTTCACTATAGTAAAGGAAAAAATTTATTTCCATGTAAAAAATTGATTGTTTTAAATTGGGGGGAGTGTTGTTGGTATGTAAATCAATGTCCTACAAATATTTTTTTGTAATGGGATTAGATGGATCATGCAAATAAATGTTTAGAAATACCTAATGTAATTCCAATTGAATATGAGGAAACAGAAAATCACCTATGAATGGTATGAACTATTTCTTAGCTCAAGTTTCCACATTATTGAATCTTAGGAAATGATTCATGATTTTTTTTGTAGGAAAAATGTACTAAAGAATAATATTGAAAATAATGGATAAGGTATCATGAGAAATGATTGGTGATTAATATGTATATATTGTAGTAATTCAAGTGTTATGTTATATATATAAAGGATGAAATGTTAATATTATTAATTCTCTTTTAATGATGGGATTACATTAGATGAATTCTTATTTTTTAGGGTGTGTAACCTTGATGTTTATTATATGAAAATGTTATTTGAGGAATAACTATCTTTCCTTTTGTGGGCATAATTATGGATAAACATTAGGGTTATTATATTTTAGATGTAATTATTGTTTATTTCTTTTTGGGATTCAAAACTAAAAGTATGATATAAAATTTGAGATTAACACATGTAATGGTTTTTATGAAAGATTTTTTTGTGATTTATTTGGTTTTGAAAAATAAAAATACAAATACTATGTTGAAACACATCGAGTCAGAAAAGAGAATGAGAATTAATACAAAAAACTAAATAGCGACATGGATTTATTGCCTACAATTGGATTATCTGATGTTCTAGGTTATTATAACATTTTCATTTTAGATAAATGAGTTGATTAGATAAGAATAAAATAATTTTTGGAATTTATGTTTTATCAAATGGATATCATTGTTATTGGAAAATGATATGGGGATTCAATGATAAATGTTATCTTAGAATTTGTTCAACATTTTTTGAACACTATATGCCTAATGAAAATATAATTCTATGGGATTTTATTTGAGGTTCCATGGATTAACTATATTTTCATAGAATCTATGTTCTTATTGTGTAATTATTTTGATTTGGGTTATTTATGGAAATGATTAACCTATCATGGAGAATATGTGATTAGGAAATTACTTTTTGGTGTGAGACGTTATGAGTGTTTTATATTATTTGGTGAAATTTTTTGAAACATATTGTGGAAGATAATGTGAGAAAATCCATATGACTTTTGGGTTTCAATCTTAGTTTTTAATATTTGAGGGGTTTTATGGAAAGTCATTTATTTAATGGTTTATGTTGGACATTGGGTATTACTTTTGAATTTTTGAGATTAAAAGTAGATTTTCATTATCCTAAGGTATTTTCTTAAAGAAACTAATTATCTTATACAATTTGTTTTGTTTTTGGTTAATTATTCAAGAAAAGATAAATATATATTTAATTTTTTTATATCATTTGATTCTGCAGAATTAGATCCTAGTGATTAGTTGGGGAAGAAAAATCATTTTTAATAAACATCGTTTGGAGAAAAAGATGAGTTTGTGGTGGAATTTGATTAATGGATGAAACTCTATTTGTCATATAGGTGTATTTCGTTGTGTTTTTATTCTAATTAGTAAAATAATTCCTCAACTCTTTGAAAATGATCCTGAAATAAAAATGTTGTCCACTTACTTTTCCTACCACAAAATCCTAGATCATTTAACACATCACATGTTTGTGGTTTCCTTATTGTTAACATTCACTTAATCATGTTTTCTATCACTCTCCATCAGAACTTGATGGATATGTTTTTTTCATATCCATATTTTCCTACATGAAATCCTATTATGTGTTATATGATGTGACCATCGTACTTCACTTTATTTATTTTAAAGTTTCTTTTTTATTGACACTCTTTTGGATTTTGGATTTCAATGAAGTAATTTTGAAAAGTGAATCCTTAGTTACCAAGCCCAAATTTAAAATTATGAGGAAGAAATTTCCAAAAGAGGGGAAGGATTTAGAATCCCATGTAATTATAAAATATTACATTTTATTATTCATTAATATTTATGAGGTATATATGTATTTTAATTTAAAATGGATGATATGTCTAATAACATAACTGATACATAATATTAGGTTTCTCAGAAATCAAGTGTTGAAAACAAGACTGAGTTATACCAATGAATAATATATTATTAATATTATATTAAATTATAGTTATCAGATAGTCGTTAGAATGTTAGTAATAAAATATATTAACTAAATTTTGAAAATATGGATTACACAATTTTATATAATTATTCACTGGCTAAAAAATTAATCAAAAATGAAAATAAAACCTAATTGAATATAAATATCATTTTGTTATGAAAAACTATTTAAATGTAAATAATTATGTTTATAAAATAATCCAATCATAATTTTTGTATTATATAAATTTAATATTAATTCAATAAATTTTTAAAATTTCATATTATGTGTTTTCTAGACATTATATAAGAAAAACAATTAGAGATAAAATGAATGTTTTCCTAAAAATGTAGTGTTAATGCCATTTGATGGAAACCCCTTATAAATATGGTTTTTACTATTTTATAGCTATTATTTGAAATGATAAAGAACTTCATTAGAATAGAGACATGAAAATTCAATGTAATTGATTTTTTTTTATTTTTCCTATAAAAATCATTTTTTAATAAATAGAGAAAAAATACTACAGTTTAATTCAAAAATGCCTTTTAGTATAATTTAATTATATTTCATTATATAATCTTAGAAGGGTTTAATGTATAATTAGAAAAAATTTCTATCATTTAATCTAATGTTTTCCATTAAATGTAATTTTACATTTAAATTGTATATAAACAAATGTCAATCTTTTGGTGGTTTTTACATTTTAAAAAAGTTTTTCCTCAATATGTAAAGAGGATTGACATTAAATTAATTATAGTCACTTTTGTAAATTTAATTTTCAAAAATGTATATACATGGTTTTAATCAATATGAACATTTAATCTAAATAGATAAAAATAATATTTCTTGAATAATAACTTTAGTATTTTATTTACCATATTTAAAGGTAAATTGGGTAATAAATGGTAAAAGTAATATTATAAAAATATAAAACTACCCAAAAAGTTTTTTTTATTATTGTATGATATAAATATTACCAATACAATCCTTAGGTCAAAATGGTGTCTTTTGGAAGCCAGTTGGATTTGATTCTAACAATTATAACATTTAATTTAATGTAAAAGAAAAAATTTCCTAATCATATCACTTATTACTAAAACAAATTTAATATGGTTTTATATAAGATAAATATTAGAAAATAACTAGTCATTATAAATATAATAAATTCTAAAAAATCATATTAATTTATTTAAATATTTTAGGATATATAGAGTTAAATTTTTTAATGGAACAATGATAATGTAATAATAGATTTATTAAAGGAATAACCAAAGAAACTAAACTAATAATTTTAAAATAAATATTATGTGAAATTGTTTATGAAATCCACGAATTTTAAAGGTTAAGATGACATGATATATGTTTATTAAATTCTTTTTTTAGGATATCTTTATGTGTGGATTATATTTAAATTCAATAAAATGAATATTGTAAAAACTAGCATGGTTGATATTTTATAAAAAATTATTTTATTAAATTATTTTAAAATCTCAAAAATATTTTAAAATTAAATTATGAATATAATTACAGATAAAGGATAAAAAATTGTCCAATTATGGGGAATTTACCCCATATATTTAAAATATATAGCCTCTTAGTGTTTAAAATTTTGTTACCACAAATAAAATAAAAAGAAACAATTTATGATTAAACCAAAATGAGAAGGTTTGAAATAAACTATTGTCATGTCTAAAAACTATTGGATGAGATTATGTAAAACTATCCTTCTATTAAATCCTACATATCAAAATGTTTATTCATTTGGATAGTAAAATTAATTTATATTAATATAATAATTTAAGATTTTTCAAGGTTTCTGCTCCCCTCCCCTATAAAAAGGTACCCACTCTTCTCTAAATATCACACCTCAATAACAATTCGGTTTATCTAATATCTACCCAAACACCTTAATATTATACCTCCACATTTTATTGAGTCCTTTTTAGGTGAATATCCTCTTTATTAGAAGTTTTAGCATGTTCTTCAAAGGTGATCAACTGAAGAAGATGTATCATTTTAAATATTTTTATTTTATTTCTTCTTCCAATTCCATTATGTATTTTTCATCTACAGTGAATTAATAACTCCAGTATCCTAAATATAATGAGATTTTATTTGGATAATTAATTCACCTAAATCGATATCCAATTTAAACAAATGGGATATGAACATTTCATTATTTTCTACGGTGGACTACCACCTCACGAACCGATATTGTTCTTTTTTAATCACCGATTATCAATACTAGTTATAATGATGGAATAAATGTTTTCATATTATATTAATTACCTATTTATTATTTTCAAATAGTAATATTTTAATTATGTTCTTACATTCCATTCAAATAAAAATGTTAACATCGTTTGTGCGTATGTTTGAACTATCATGTCCACAAAGAGGTGAATCAATTTTATTCATCAAATCACTTGTATAATATATATAAATATATTTAAATGATTTTTACTATTTTAAAATTATTATCATAATTATGTAAATATAAATTAATAATTACCTTATTTTAATAAAGATCAATGAAAAATGAAAAATGTTACTCATGTGTACATACAACCAACTGTCTCTATGATTATAAATGTTGTTAATTTTTTTAAAACCATAATTAATGGTTTGACATAAAATGTATGATTAATCCATTAAAGTGATGATTATTTCATGAATAATAGTTTTTATATGATGTAATTATGAACACATGTAAAGTTTACATCAAAAGAATTTCATTTTCGACTCAAGTATCGAATAATGACAATACATATTATATAAACTAAAATAATTATATAATTGTAATAAGTGATATAAAATGGATAACAAACATTAAAATTGTTCTCTATCAAGTAAAAGTAACAAAAGGTAACTGTTCAGTGATATAACAACTGTACGTGATGATTTGGATTCAAGGTAAGGGACTCGTTCTCAATATCCTTTTATTTAGGCCTATTTTGATTTTTTACACAGACTTATTTTACATGGTGTAAAACAAACACATTTGAATTTTAATATAATTTAATGGTTTTAGAAATAAATATTTTTATAAAATATTTTTTATAAATGAAAAATTAATTTTTTTTATGTGTGTGGTAACAATGACCATTCTAATGTCGTGACTATTCTACTATCATGACCATTTTTTGATATTTGTCTTCCTCTATAAGCCATAATGTTTTAAAAGAGAAAATAAATACCATATTCCATTTTTAGTAATTTTTGTATTGGTATTGTTTTTGATTATAGGATTACTTTGTCAATATCTTAAAATTATATCTTCTAATTGCAATTTGGAAATGTTATATTCCATTATGCTTTCTAATGTGTTATGATTGCATAAAGGTTCTTGGGAATTACTTATGTATATGAGTGGTTTATGATAAATCGATGGTGGGTGAGCTCATGATAAATCTTTATTGAATTAGGTAATTATATGGAGCTTAAAGATATGGTTTCTCATAAGATATTTAGGGAATATACTGTGATGGGTATTCCAAACGTAGACATCAAGGTTACTTGCTATGTAGATGTTAATATTACAATGTAACTATGATATGGATGCTAGATTTTACCTTTATGAATTATGATTTCTATGATTTTTTTCCTAAATATTATGATTTCATGAGGTATATTAAAGATATTATGCTTTATGGGTGATAAGTATGATTTTGTGAAAAAAAATCAGGACTTTAAAATATTCATGGACTGACGGTTTCATTACTGATTTTATATCCCTTTTTGATCTTTGTATGCTCATCACATGTTGATGAAATGTTTTCCACATGGTATAATTATTGGTAAGAGAAAGGGGGAATCCATGATTAATGTTATAATGATTTTTCTCTATAAAAAGTAATCATGTTTTATTTTAAAAAGATATATTTTGTGTAAAAATGTATATTGGGGATAAGTGTATACATTGTAATATTGGAGATGTTATGTAATAGTTATGGAATAATTCTATAAAACAATAAACCTGAAAGGATCCTCATTATGAAAAAAAGTAAATTCCTGATTAAAATTCAAGAATATATAATATATAAGGGTGGGGCCTTATAATTTATATTTCAATAAATTTTAATTTTAATATAAAAAATGAAAAACAATATATATTAATATAGACATGCCTCAATTAAAATAAGTATAAATAAATAATTAAATGTTTACATAAATATATATATTTGCCTTGTATAAATTTTAAATAACGTCTTAACAATTAAATCAATAAAAACATGTAAAATAAGCATCCATTAATTAAAAAATCATTAGGTAAAATTAATCATGTTTTAAATAATAATATTAAAAATATATAATATTGATAAATCTATTGTGACATCTCTTAAGAGATTATTTTAATGTGAAAAATATCATCATATCATGAAGAATAAACTCATGGATGATCGAATATATCTCACAGATGGTTCAAGACATATCACAAATGGTTTGTGTAATTTCATTGAAAGTTCCTCATATTTAATCGATTATTTATTACTTCTCAGAGAATCATTATTTCATATTATTAAAGAATCATTAAATAATTTATAATCTCAAATTCTTCTTAAGGAAGAATATTTTCACTCAATGAAAGATCAAGAATACTTATATGATCATAGAAATTTCCCAGATTTTTACTTAAAACATATTCATTGCTTTCTTAATAAGTAAATATACACTAAAAAATGGTTCATTACACTTATAAAAGATTCATTATGCTCATCGAAGATCTATAAAATTCCAAATTTTCATTCAAAAAGGACTCATTAGTTCTCCGAAAATATTATTAACACTAACATACAGTTAATTAGATTCAATATTTCTTATAATCAAAGAAAAAAACCTTTCAAACATTTTACTCATGGAATGTGATGACCCCCTCCCCACAAAGTGTACCCCTCTTGGGCTGGAAATGTGGGAAGTGAGATAATAACCCCCGAGTCCTGCCTCAAGTAGGCCTCCGTTTGGAAACTAGCACTGAGGGTATCATAAACACAAAAATGGGAGGCATTACCCTCTAAGAGAACACATGCGGAAGAGAGAGATAAGATAGACACCAACCAAATCCAACTGAGAATTGAAATAAAAATGAAACCCAAATGCAAAAATGTAATGCCATGAAAAATTACTACAACAGAAAGGGAAAACTGAAAGTACCGAAAAGAAAGTAAAAACAGCAGCGACTATAAACCTGAACAGCTCCTACAACCACAAGCTAGTAGTAACCAGCCTGATCTCCAACCTACTCCAAGTGACTGGGAAAAAACAGTTTATATATATGTATGGTGAGTATAAGAGTATACTCAGTAGGATCCTCCCTGAAGCCTCTCTTTCAAAAGTAAAGAAAGCATTCTAGAGCACAGTGAACAACAGTGAAACTAACTCGTCACCTAAACAGGTAAACTATGTTCCTAACCTCACCATGGCTACTCTAACCATGTAATGCATACAATAATATATCATGTAGTAAAGAATATAAAGGGTACCCCGCTACTACTTTTCCACTGGTTTGCCTCTTTTCCCCAACGACATACATCATGTGCATATCTCTCCAAAGGCTTGCCCATATACACATGGGCTA
Source organism: Viscum album (assembly GCA_963277665.1). NCBI lineage: Eukaryota > Viridiplantae > Streptophyta > Magnoliopsida > Santalales > Viscaceae > Viscum > Viscum album. Next base: position 1,137,097,746 of record OY728159.1, on the reverse strand, counting down.
AGCTCCACAATCTGCACTACGTGCACCACAAAGGCTTGCCCGCAGACACCTGGGCGAAGCACCACACCATCCTCACACCCAAAAGTGACTAGGTAGTTCCCAGAAGCCACCACAGCTCATATAACGTGTATCATACGTCGGGTATTATACCTCAAGCCATTACATCCCATACACCAAGTAAGGATCCTCAAGCCATCACATCCTATACATGTTACACCAATAGTAGTCCATATGATACTATATCCAGAATATATGTTTGTGAATAACCACAATACATTTCCTCCCTCTATACATATATATGGAGAAAACTAACCATTGTGCCTAATGTTACTAGTATCTACCAAGAGAAGAGAGTGGGGTCGAAGGGGGTAGTCAGCCATTCATCCTCCCACCAGAATGTTGGGTAAAACACCCCCAGGGCTCAGAATCCCCGGTGTGCTAGTTTCCCTTACTGACAGGGTGGAGTAGGGTATAGAAACACAAAAAGTACAGAATATAGTATAACTCACAACCACACTATGGGCATAACCTAGTATTAGACACAACTTCAGCAAACGTCTCTCGGACTCCTGGCTTCCACTTCTAATACTATGTATCCTATAAGCACACAACCATTTAAGGGCTTTATTAGATTAATTCATTCCCTTTTTACCAAATTCCACTATACGATAATTAAATCTTTAAACATAAATTAACCATGAACAATTCAACATTAAATTCCATTAACATCACATCCGAGAGCCACTGTCCCTTCAAAAGTTCTCAACCACATCATTAAGTTTCAACAAACATCAACCCCATGGGTTAACATCATTTATTCAAACATTAATTACATAATTACTTTCCCATATTCCTAGGTTTTTTATAAAATCATCCTATTATACTAAACACAAGGGGGCTCAACACGGTGAGTAGATGTACTAACCATTGAGTCTATCCCACCTATAGCAAGAGCATAGAACCATTATCCCTTGAGATGCTAAACACAGAAAGCACGTGGCATACCCCACGTGTCTTTGCCTCCCTTAGAAGAAGGGTAAGCAATACCAGCTGCCTTCAGCAGTGGGGAAAAAGTAAAGAAAATAAACAACCAAACAAAGCACCAAGAATCCAACAATCACATCCATCCCATTCCATCATCCCCAGTGTCCTCCCTGACACCCACATACATAAACATATGCATCTTTCCACTCTAGGTGCCATCCGCTGCCACAACCACAAGACCTCCATGCCCCCACATCACAACATCCTTCCAGGATCACATCACAGCACAAGCAGTAGGAAAGTAAAAATCACATAAATTTGGATCTTGGTTATTTAACAAGGCATCTAGCCTTCAAACAACAAGGACCAACAGATTTCAGGTTTACCAACCAACTAAATTAATCACATACATCGGCATCAATTTGATTAACATCAATTTGGATCAACAACCACCACAACAACCACCAAATTCGTTTACATTCCTCTTTATCTTGTTCCAATTAATTATCAACTAATTTAGGCTTTACGTTCTTTATCAATTTCATCAAGAACAACATGCTAACAAGAAAGGCATATATATCACGCTATCTAGCAAATCAAGAGATGAACCATTATCACGGTATAAAGAAACAACATGCGATCAAACCAATTCTTTTAATCTGGTTCAAGTATTTAATTAGTTCAATTCCACTGTGATGCAAAGGGATAAATCATGGTAACTCTACGATTACACATAAATAATTAGAGAAGCCCCGAATCCCCTACCTCATTGGTTTTCAAGGAAAATCACAACGGTCGAAGAACGCCCAAGAAACCGTGCTGATTTTGTCTGAATCCTCCTTAGATCTCCGATCCTAACACAACCAAGACCAAAGCTCATCAATTTCAACATCCACACACATACATCTACCCATAACAGGCGTAGATCTAAGAAACCAATGGGAGATGAGGAGTAGGTCTAAGAAGATCTAAGAAACCAAACAAGAATGATCACATACCTCAAGAAACCATCTTCGATTTTCCAAGAGAATCCTCCAGATCGCCTCCAAAATGCTTGGGAGAGGTTCTTCTACCTCCAAGGTAGGGTAATCCTGAGTTATGGCTACTTAGAGGCTTAAACAAACCATTTAGAGGAAAAAGAGTTCAGATCCACAATTATAGGATCTAAATTCAAGTGATCGCATGGTTAGTCCGCACGGTTTAACAAACAGTGCGCTAATTATGCGTTAGATTCTGTCTCACCAAACACTCCTCGCACGGTTAGCCTTCATGGTTAGAAAATCCGTGTGCTAACCGTGTGTTAACCTCTACCTCCAACACCAACCTTGCACGGTTTGGCCGCACGGTTTAGGAAAACCTTGCGACAATCCATTGGAAGCTATCGCCCTTTAGCATTCCTTAAAAGTCCACCCAAACACACCCCCAAGACACCTTGACCTCCTAGAAGACCTCATGCACCTCATTTTCACAAAGGAATGGACCGAAGAGGTCAGGACCATTACATCAGATACCTATCAAAACATTCTTATCTTCGAGAATCCAAAACCCACCTTAAGAGAAAACTAAATAGGGACTGAACAACCACCCATCGAGATACCTCTCAAAGGAGATCAAGCCACCAAAGAAACAAAGGGAGCCATCTCATAAACATGAATGTTTCACAACCACATAAGTTACATCAAAAACTGAAAAGAGTTAAACATCAAACAACTCTGGGTACTGAGCACGTATCTATGACTCACTTTCCCAAGTACTCTCTTCCAAGCCATCGTGTCACCACAAGACATGAACTAAAGGGATAGAACACCCGTGCAACACCTTCTCCTTATGGTCATGGATCTCCAAAGGTCTCTCCTCAAAGGTTTTATCATCATCAACATTGATCTCTCCCCAATCGATGATGTGAGAGTAGTCATGAAGATAATGACGGAGTTATGATACATAGAAAACATCATGTATCTTACTCATCTGAGGGGGGAATGCTACTCGATACGCCACAGCTCCAACATGAGATAACACCTGCAACGGCTCAACAAACCAGGGAGAAAGGTTTCTTCCATGGCCAAACCTTTGCTGCCCACGATGGGGAGTCACCATCAAAAACACATGATCCCAAACATTAAACTCTAAGGGTCTCTTTCATTGATCGGCATATGATTTATGATGATCTTTTGTTGTCTTCAGCCTCTCACGAATCACCTGAACCAACTTCGTTGTATTCTGCACTAGTTCTAGTCCGAGAACTGCTGACTCTCTGACCCCAGTCCAGCACAACGGAGAACGGAAAGGCCGACCATACAAGGATTCAAATGGCGCCAAACCAATGGTGGGGTGAAAAATACTATTATAAGAGAACTCCACCATGGTTAAGTGCCTAATCCATAACCCTACAAAATCAAGAACACAAGAGCGTAACAAGTCTTCAAGAGTCTGGATAGATTTCTCTGTCTGACTATCTGTTTGAGGATGAAAAGAAGTGCTAAGGCATAGTTGAGAACCAAAAGCATGTTGGAGACCTCTCCACACCCTGGAGGTAAAAAGAGGATATCCATCAGAAATGATCGTCCTTGGGACTCCATGAAGTCTCACCACCTCCTCTAGATACTACCTCGACGAAACCTCCACTGAGCTTGACTCCTTGATCGCTATGAAGTGGGCGGATTTTGTTAAATGATCCACTACCACCCAAATTGCGTCATGTCCTCCCAAAGATCGAGGTAAACCTGTAACAAATTCCATTGAGATGTACTCCTACTTCCATTGAGGAATCTCTAATAGCTGATGATGAACACCTGGAACATGGTGTTCGGCCTTCACCTTTTGGAAGACTAAACATCAAGACACAAACTCTGAAACTGCACGTTTTAGCCCAGTCCACCAAAATTGAATCCTCAAGGATTGGTAAATCTTTTTCATTCCAGGATGTACCGCTAAGGTCAAACTATAGAACTCTTTAAGAACCATCTCACACATCACCATTGGAACAAAAAGCCTTCCATGATACAAAACTCGGTGTTGTTCATCCTCTGACCAACCATTCGGAGCCTCACCACAAACAACTCTTTCTCTCCATACCTCCACCTCAATATCCACCAATTGGGACTCTTCCACCTTATGCATTAAGGATGACTATGACATTATCTGAAAAAGACATCCTCTACCCCAAACTTTTCCCATATCGAGATGCAATTCTGACAATTCTTCCATTACTCTCTAGGAAACACCAGATTCATGCACAGTATCACTACGCGACTTTCGGCTCAACGAATCAGCTACCACATTCCCCTTTGCAGGAATATATGATATTTCAATGTCGTATTCTTGCAAGAACTCCATCCACTGATTTTGTCATAATTTCAAGTCACGCTGGGAGAAAACATACCTCAAACTGTTATGATCGGTGGAAACCACAAAGCGCTCACCAATGAGGTAATGTCTCCACAACATCAGAGCAAACACCACAGCTGCCAACTCGAGATCATGGGTGGAATAGTTGTGTTCATGAGGATGCAACTGTCAAGACCCATAAGAAAAAAATGACCTATGCTGCATGAGAACACGGCCTAACCCCAGTCATGAAGCATCGCAGAAAACATCAAACTAAACTCCTTCAGCTGGAAGGAAAATGACTGGAGCACTTACTAACTTCTCTTTTAGATACTCGAAAGCTGTCTGACACTTATTAGTCCACATGAAATCCCGATCTTTCTTGGTCAAAGATTTCAGAGGAGTTGCAAATCAGGATAAATTGCCTATGAACCTCCTATAGTAGCCTACGAGACCAAGGAAACTTTGCACCTCTGACACTACCTTGGGGATGCCCAAGACACAACCGCTTCTACATTCGATGGATCGACAGCTACTCCCTGTTGGGAAACAACATGCCCCAATAAATGGACTTCTCGAGCCCAAAACTCACACTTTGACAGCTTCCAGAGCAGTTGATGTCGACGAAGAACTGTCAAAATGGCCCGTAGATGCTCTGCATGATCCTCTTCAGATGTGGAGTACACAAGGTTGTCGTCGATGAAAACTACCAAGAACTAGTCCAAGAACTCACAGAACACAGCATTTATCAATACCATGAATACAACAAGAGAATTTATCACGCCAAACGACATTACAATGAAATCCTAATGCCCATGATGACAGCAGAAAGCAGTCTTCAGAATATCCTCATCCTTCACACGCATCTGATGATATCTGGACCGCAAGTCGATCTTTGAGAACCAACTTGCACCCTTCAGTTGATCGAATAAGTCATCGATCTGCAGAATAGGATATCAATTCTTTATTGATATTTTGTTAAAGCGACGATAATCGACACACAACCGCAAACTACCATTGGCCTTCTTTATGAACAGAACTAGTGCACCCCATGGTGACACACTTGGTCGAACAAAACCGCACTACAACAGACCATAAAGCTGTATACATAGATCTCATAACTCTTAAGGGGCCATCATATATAGAGAAATAGATATAGGAGACACTCCTGGTTGTATCTCGATCCCAAACTCGATCTCTCATCGAGGGGGTAATGCTACAACCTCTAATGGAAAGAAATCAGGGTACTCCTCTATGACCCTTGGAAATGCCAACTTCTAAACCTATGAAGAACTGAGCATCATCTCAGCCGCCATGGATGCTAATAATGGAACACACCTATGACCCATCCGAGGATCTCTCTAACCAACAAACACCACTTGTTCTCCATCCACACCAATGAAAATGACCTTCTTCCTGAAGCAATCCATGATGGCCTGCACTGAATAAAACCAATCCATGCCGAGGATGACATTATATGGTTGTATTCGTAAACATAGGAAATCTCCCCAAGAGCGGTGTTTCCCCAACACTAGCTCGCAGTCTCTACATACTTCAAACAAGTCAGTTCGACCTCCAACTGGCGTAGTCAATGCCAAGGGAACAGGATGCCTCTGTACCTTAAGTCCCAAAGCATGGACAATGGGATGTGATATGAAGGAGTGTGTCTCTCCTAAGTCAAACAAGGAATACCCCAAGGTAAAAAACAAGCAAAGGGTACCTCGAACGACATCCGGCTCGCCTGGTACTGCAACGCTAGAGAATGAAGTTGACCTTGACATCAATGACCTCTCTGACCCTGATGACGACCCCCACCATGGCCGCATTCTGCTCTCTGATGATGGGGAGCATAATGGGGCTGTCCTCTGACTACCTCATCTACCCTCTACTGATCTAAATCTGGTGCAACTGGCTGGTGATGCCTCGGTGGAAACTGCCTCACCGGAGGGAGCTGGAGTGTAACACCTGGTGCACGATGATTGCTTTGAAATGTCGGGCACTCCCGATGCTGACGACCACGACCACCACAATAAAAACAAGTGTCTGATATCTTGGCATATGAATGAGAGTTACTGCCTCCGGAGAAACAAGATGTATAGGGTTTGGACCTACCCCCGGCTGAAAGGAAACTGTTCTGAACTGAAAATCAGGAACCCCGGACCACAGCCTTTCTTCCTGAGGAATCATGCAGATCCCCCTCTCGTGATGATCCGGTCCTGGCCAAGGTCCTCTCAACAACCTCTTCCCTCTCCAGCACCTCAAAATATGTTTTTAACATAAATGGGGTGACCTGGCGCTGGATTTCTGGATGCAAAGCCTCCTCGAAATGCCTCACCCTGACCTCATCATCTTGTAACAGGTCTGAAGCATATCGTAAATGGTTCTTGAAACGGATTCCAAACTCTTGAACAGTGGATCTCCCCTGTCAAAGGGTTAGAAGCTCCTGGATATTGGACGCCTTCGCAGTCGAAGAAAGTACCTCGACTCTAAAATTTTCTCGGAACTTCTCCCATGATATCACAGACTCCTCACAATCCCCAAGGAACAACAAACACCACCGCCTTGCGGCTCCACGCAGCATCGTCACAACCAAGGAAACCCAGTGCTCCTTCCGAGCACAGATCGAAAAAAATCCTATCTCGACCAAATCCAACCAGTCTTCTATGACTGTATCTGAAATGGAGCCCTCATACTTCTGTAGACTCTTGAGCTGAAACTCTCGGAGTGTCTTCCTCCAAGTTTTTTCATCGTCAACCTCTACCCTGCGGTGATCTACTGGAACATCCTGCTAGACATTTTCTATGAAAACCTGAAGAGGAAGTCGACTTGGAGCCATACCTATAAAATAACAAACACTTTGAGCTCCTAAGACTGGATTATGGAAGACTCAACATTAATTAATTATTTTTTTTCTTTTATTCTTTTTAGGTTAACCTATCCCATGTTCTACCCATTCAAACACAGGCACAAAGAATAATTATGCACAATCCTTTCCTAGGTCTCTACCCTGCAACCAGTATCACCCTGTTTAGTAGCCATTGTAAACTTAATGGTATGTACATCAGATCATAGGGGGCCCTAAATTCCTATGTCTCAGTCGGTCTCCAGTATTTTCCTCACTTGCTAAACATGAATGACATTTTTTCCCTACCAACCCATGCAACCTCACCTGTGCCTAACTCTGATCTCCATCCTGTCCCTCAACCAGAACTCTGATACAACTCTGTCACGACCCCCTCCCCCCAAAGTGTACCCCTCCTGGGCCATTAATGTGAGAAGGGAGATTATGACCCCTCGAGTCCCACCTCTAGTAGGCCCCGGGTTGGCGACTAGCACCAAGGGTATAGTAAACACACAAATGGGAGGCAATACCCTCTAAGAGAACACATGCAGAAGAGAGAGATAAGATAGACACCAACCAACTCCAACACAGAACTTAAATACAAATGAAACCCAAATCCACAAATGTAATTCCATGAAAAAGTACTACAACAAAAAGGGAAAACTGCAAGTACCCAAAAGAAAGTAAAAAAAGCAGCAACCACAAGCCCGAACATCTCCTGCAACCACAAGCAAGTAGTAACCAGTCTGATCTCCAACCTACTCCAAGGGACCTGGAAATAACAGTTTATATATATGTAGGGTGGGAATAATAGTATACTCACTATGATCCTCCCCGAAGCCTCTCGTGCAAATGTAAAGAAAGTATTTTAAAGCACAGTGAAAAATAGTGAAACTAACTCATCACCTAAATAGGTATACTATGTTCTTATCCTCACCATGGCTACTCTCAACAAGTAACACATACAAGAATATACCATATATTAAAGAATATCAAGGTTACCCCACTACTACTTCCCCACTTTTTTTCACTTTTCCCCAATGACATACGTACTCTGCACCTCTCTCCAAAGGCTTGCCCGTATACACCTGGGCTAAGCTCGACAATCTGCACCACGTGTCCCACAAAGGCTTGCCCACAGACACCTGGGCGAAGCACCACACCATCCTCACAACCAAAAGTTACCAGGTAGTTTCTGGGAGCCACCACAGCTCACATAACGTGTATCATATGTCGGGTATTATACCTCAAGCCATTACATCCCTTACACTGAGTAAGGATCCTCAAGCCATCGCAACCTATACACGTTACACCTATAGTAGTCCATTGGATACTATATCCAGAATATATGTGGTTGAATAACCACAAGACATTACATCCCTCTACACACATATATGGGGAAAACTAACTGTTGTGCCTAATGGAACTAATATTTACCAAGAGAAGAGAGTGGGGTCATAGGGGGTAGTCAGCTATTCTTTCTCCCACCAGAATATTGGGGAAAACACCCCCCCCCCCAGGGCTCAGAATCCTCAGGGTGTCGATTTCCCTTACTGACAAGGTGGAGTAGTATATAGAAACACAAAAAGTACATAATATACTATAACTCACAACCACACTATGGGCATAAACTACTGTTATACACAACTGCAGCGAACGTCTCTCAGACTTCGGGATACCACTTATAAGACAAGGTATCCTAAAATCACACAACCATTTAAGGGATTTATTAGATTACTTCATTCCCTTTTTTTATCAAATTCCAATGTACGTTAATTAATTCTTCAAACATAAATTAACAATGAACAATTCCACATCGAATTCCAATAACATCACATCCAAGAAACACATTCCATTCAAAAGTTATAAACCTCATCATTATGTTTCAACAAAATCCAACCCCATGGGATAACATTATTTATTCAAACATTCATTACATTATTACATTTCCATATTCCCAGACATTCTAGAAAAGCATCATATGATACTAAACACAAGGGGGCTCAACACGGTGAGTAGACGTACTACCCGTCGAGTCTTTTCCACCTATAGCAAGACCGTAGACCCATTCTCCTTTGAGAGGCTAAAAACGGAAAGCTCATGGAATACCACGCGTGTCTTTGCCTCCCACAGAAGAAGAGTAAGAAAGAACAGATTCCTTGAGCAGTGGGGTAAAAGTAAAGAAGATAAACAACCAAACAAAGCACCAAGCATCCAACAATCACATCCATCCTATTCCATCATCCTCGATGTCCTCCCTGACACCCACATGAATAAATCGATTCATCTCACCACTCTAAGCATTATCCGATTCCACATCCACAAGGCCTCCATGCCCCCACATCACAATATCCATCCAGGATCACATCACGGTACAAGCTGCAGGAAAGTAAAAATCACATCAATTTGGCCTCTTGGCCCTTTAACAAGGAATCTAAACATAAAACAACAAGCACCAACAAATTTATGGGTTTCCAGCAAACTAAATTAATGATGTACATCGGCATCAATTTTATTAACATCAATTTGGATCAACAACCACAACAATAACCATCGAATTCGTTTACATGCCTCTTTATCTTTAGCCAATTAATTATCAATTAATTCCGGAATTATGTTCTTTATCAATTTCATAGAGAACAACATCCTAACAGTAAAGGCATAGATATCACACTATCTATCAAATCAAGAGGTGAACCGTTGTCACGGTACAAAGAAACAACATGCGATCAAACCAATTATTTTAATCCGGTTCAAGTATTTAATTAGGTCAATTCCATTGTGATCTAAAGGACTTAATCATGATAACTATACGATTGCACATAAAAAATTAGAGAAGCCATGAATCCCCTACCTTAATGGTTTTTGAGGAAAACCACAATGGTCAGAAAACGCCCAAGAAACCGGGCCGATTCTCTATGAATTCTCCATATATTTCCTCTCCTAACACAACCAAGACCAAAGCTCATCAATTTAGATATCCACACACTTAGATATACCCATAACGGGCATAGATCTAAAAAACTGAGGGGAGATGAGGAGTATATCTAAGAAGATCTATGGAACCGAACAAGAATGATCGCATACCTCAAGAAACCGGCATCGATTCACCAAGAGAAGCCTCTGGATCACCTCCAAAATTATTGGGAGTGGTTCTTCTACCTCTAGGGAAGGGTAATCCTGAGTTATGGCTGCTTAGAGGCTTAAACAAACCATTTAGAGGAAAAAGAGTTCAGATCCACAATTTTAGGATCTAACTTTAAGTGCCTTCATGGTTAGTCCATAGGGTTTAACAAACCATGCGCTAACCATGTGTTAGCATTTGTCTCGCCAAACACTCATCGCACGGTTTGAAAAAACGTGCGCTAACTGTGTGTTAGCCTCTGCCTCCAACACCAACCTTGCATGGTTTGGCCACACGGTTTAGGCAAACAGTGCCCCAATTGTGCGAAAGCTATCGCCCTTTAGCTTTCCTTAAAAGTCCACCCGAACGCACCCCCAAGTCACCTTGACCTCCCGGTACACCTCCAGCACCTCATTTTTACAATGGAATGGACCGGAGAGGTCTAGGACGTTATATGGAAGTTTAATTATACTCATAGAAAATTATCATGGAAGAAACTGTCTTTCCAAAAAAATTTACTCTGGGATGTTCTATTCCAATCTATTTATATTCTACTAAAGATAAAAGTAGTTTAATAATTATCTCTTGTAGAAACATCTCATGGAATAAAATGTTATTTCATATTATAACCCATAGAAGAGATCATATAAAATAACTAAATATATTTCTTTATTATTATTTAGTATAAAAATAGATCCTCAAAACACAAAATATGATTATTGAATTTTTTAAATACATGAATAGTGTATTAATATACTTTTAATTAAATAATGATCAATTAATAACAAGTAATTTTGACGATGGTGTTTCAAAAAACCAATAAAAATAAAAATCTTAAAACTATTTTATTAATACTATGATGAAGTAGTGAAATTAGCAATATTTATTGGAAATATAATTTTGAATTAAATACATTCATAAATTAAATTCTATGGTTCCATAAAACATATTTAGAATTGAACCAGATCATTAAAGATGTAAATAAATTTATAATGAATCAAAATTTTAGATAAAATAATATATAAGTAAATAAATTATGAGATTCAATCAAATAAATAATATTTTTTTAAATAATTAAAACATTAATTTATTCAATTAAAAACTCAAAAATACAGCCATTTTAGAAATTAAAAAAAATTAAAATCGTATCCCAATTTTTAGTGTTATTAAAATAGGGATGTTTTAATAGAATTCTTCTTTCAAATTAAAATAGTTATACAAATTCCCTTAAATTAATTGATTTTTTGTGAAACAATCTTAATAATCTAATGTTAGAAACAAAAAAAACATTTTAAATATTACACCACCAAATATGATGTTTTGTTAAAAACATGTGATAATTATCCATAAATAATAATGTTTTATTAAAATAATGAAATTTAAAATGTAGACTGTTTGAAAACATGTCATCATTGAACTAACCTATTTGGAATTAAATAGATTCAAAAATACTCTTAACAACATGTTAAATAATTATATATTAATAATTTCATTTTTAAATTTTATTTTTAAAATATAATTATGTCGATGTTCCTAGTGATGTGGTAACATTGTTATTTTTCAATATATTTGAATTAAATATTTATATTTACATTATGAGAAGTTCACTAAGATATAGAATTGTTTTAAATTATTTAATTTTTCTCATTAACTTTATTTATAATGATCAATTTCTGGTCTAATAGTGTTATGATTACTTAGTGGTTCATATAAATTCCCTATCTCATTTTTATCAAATTAAATGAAATATTCATGCATCTCCATATAACAAATTTAATATTTTATTACATCATCATCATTTCTGGGATAAAAAAAGTGAAATCATTATAAGAGAAAAAAATATAATTGATCACCCAGTATGAATATTTCATTCAAGACATCGATATTCTTTTCTTAAGAATATACTATTTTTATGAATAAATACTATATAAAATTAATTACAATGAAATTAATTGGTTTATTAATTATATAAATAAACTAATTACTCTTTTAAAACAAATTTAAATCATAATGGAATTATATAAATTCTTAATGTGAATGACCAATTTTCAATAAAAATTATTAATTTCTACTATTCATGAAAATAAAAATATTTTCCAAATTCTCAATAGTCTACTATAATCTAATAAATGTAAATATTATTTTAAAAAAAAATTATTTTTCAACTAAATTTTAAAAAATTGGATGAACTCAATTATATTAATATCTAACAAAATAATGTAAAACCCATTTTTTTGAAAAACAATTATTTTTATTATATTTTAATAACATTACTAAAAATTTAGTTTTTTAAAACTACTAAAAATAGATTTTTATTATTGATATTTTAAATCATACATAAAATTTAACTACAATGTAATAATATAATACAGTGTTATGATTTAATTAAAAATTGGATTTAAGGTATCAAAAGATATTGAAGAATAAAATTCATTTGAAGAGAAATATAATATCAAAATTTAGGTTGTCATAGAAAATATGGGGTATCATGAGTTTATCAAAGTGAGTTGAATAAATTTTTTTCCATAATTTATATGAATCATATGATTTTTTCATTTTTGGAAATTCCGTGATTGTTTTTCTAAGTCTGGTTTAGATTATAGGATTAATTTTTTATAGAATGAAATATTAATATTGTTTTTTCTTTTAAATGTTAGTGAGTGGTTGTGAAAAACTTAATGTCCCAAAATATACTCTTTTTTTCCAAAAAATCTATCATCCAACTGGTTTAGGTAATCTATTAATAACTCATTAGTATGTGATGACATCACCCCAAGGAAATCTTTGATATTGAAAATATATTTCTACAACATTGAGTCAAAATGAAATATTTTAAAAAGTATGTATATTCCATTGAAATGGACTATTATTTTGTATTTCTATAAAAATTTATGAAATAATTTATAAAATATATGGGTTGTCCTGAAAATACAATGAATTTTAAATAGGTCCAATAGATCACCCAATAAGAGTTATCGTTAAGTATTGACATTAAAAGATGACATTCCAAAATTTGGAATGTTTTTTTATATATAAATTGATAGATCATTGGAGTATTTTAAAATGGGGGATAATAGTGCATATAAATATTTTTTTCATTCAATACATACAACTGGAATTATTTTGAAGCAATTTTATGTTTATATTCATTATAAGAAACAAACATATTGTATTATGATATATGGGTTTGATTAATGTTAAATATAAACATATTCATTTTTTTAGAATAATGGAGTCGATAATGAAAACAATATCATTATATTATAAAACATAACAAGTAATGAAGTCCTTTAATATTTTTCAAATGTGGATAAGAAAATTCATAATAAACAAAATAATTATTTGAGAAAAATAATCTTCTGTGGTGGAACATGACTTTTTTTGAAGTGAGAAAAAAACCAATTCAAGATAATTATACAACAAGAGTTTGTGAGTTTTTTTCTATTAATATTTATGAATTTTTAAAGTTATTGATGTGTTGAATGTAATTTTGGTGGTGTTAGAAAAATAGAGGTGTTTAATGACATCATAAAGATGATTCATGGAATACCAATAAAATTTAATTAACAATTATTATTATCCTATAAGTAATATGATTTACTTTTAATATAGATATAATATATAGGAACCACATTTAATATATAATTCAGTACACTGATATACGAGGAATGTTAATAAAGGATATAAATTATATGTTGAAGTAGAATTACTGTCACCATAGTGACTCAATGGTTGAATTGAAAAAGGCATTTGATGTTTTTTGGGATATTATGAAGACAATAAATATTTTTTGAATTTTTTAGAAGTCCTAATATAATATTTAGTTCCATTAAAATAATATTAATGGTTTTGCAAGTGGGTTGAAATTATTCTGAGTTTATTTTCATTTAATATTTAATTTCACTCGTTTTACAAGAACCATAACAACAGAGGATTAATTTCTTTGTATAATGAGATGTTAAATTGAGTTCATTAAATGATGAAAAATTATTTTCTCATGAATGTATGAAAAATGAAATTAATATCAATTTTCAATGATCTAGTTTTATAAAACATTACATATAAACTAAATTCAATTATTGAGTATCTTATTAAAATACTAGAAAATGAATTATTTATGTTTGTGATTAGTTTGATGTCATGAAGATTTTTATTACTAGGAGTGTTATTTATTATACTAATTACATTGTGTTATATTTGTTTTCTAAAACATATAATATTGAATGTTTTTATATGTATTTACATTTAATTTTTTGTCTTATTTGTTTCTTATCTAATTTTTTGGATAAAATCATTCTTTGGAAATGAATATATTGCTAGATTTTATATTTTGGGTGATTAATGGGTTTTGAGGATGGGAGGATTGATCTACATATAATCATCTTGATCAATGGAATCCATTTATAGGAATAAAACATACCCTTTTGAAGTGGTTATACTAGTGTATTTTGGGGAAAAGAAGAGAGCTACTAATGTTAACAATTAAAAACACCCACACACTTGGGATAAATTTGTATTTTTATAGTCTCTTTTAAAAAAATGGATTGTAAACTATTAATCTGTATTTTCTCATTTTTTACTCTATATATATTTTTCACATTTACATTTTTTTAAAATCATTTTTCGAACAAGATGAATTACCAATGCATGAATAAATGTTACATATGTTTATTTTTGAACTAATTTTATATCAATGAAATTTATTTCCAAATTTTGGTTACATTTACATTATGCTGATAATTTTATATGTGATTAGATGATTTTATTTCTTATTGACATAAATATTTACGTGGTTGTAAATTTTATGTCATGATTGAGAGTAAAATTAAACCCCTGTTATAGTTGTACTACATAATATATACTTGAAATTACTTGGTATTAGATTATAACTATACATTTGAGACTGTGTGTTAATTTTTTTTAAAAAAATTTAAAATGTCATAATTCATTTTCATTATAGTAATCATGTGGCAGAGAACATTATTTTTTGATGGTATGAATAATTTTTGTTCCATAAATATATAAATCTTAACCATCCTTTTATATTTGATATGATGAATTGGGATTACTATATATATTTTATGTAAAATTCATTATTTAAAATTAGGATGGATAACTATATGATGATGAAAATTAATAATGCTTTTCTGGAGATAGATCACTCTTCATTTTTTTAATTTTTAGAAACCTTACTATCATTATTAATAGAATGTGAGAACTTTTTTTATACTCACAGATGGGAAACAATAATAATAAAATATATCCTTATGTAACTATAATTTAAATGTGTATTAAACTAGTGGTTACTAATTTCATATCATCCATAGTTTATAAAACATGAATATCCATGTTACATTTCGATTATTTAGTATTTTATTTTCATCATGAAGTGTATATTTTTCATATTTATTAGTGCATCATGTCATTTGTAAATAATTTTCAATCTCTTTAGGAGAATGCCTTTTTGTTTTCTCAGTATAATAAATATTTTATATATCTAATTATGAATGATTTTGTGTCTTAAATAACTAATATTAATGTTAACAATAGTTTTTCAATGATTTGAGGATTTTATTGGATATGTCCTGAAATATAACATTATATTAAAACATTTACTAATAGAGGATTTTCTAGGATAGGACTTCATTTTTATATACACATGGAAATTTTTATTATGTGAATATTTATCTTGGGGAAATAATTAAATAATTAATTACAAATCTTTATTAGATTCCATGAAGGGTAAATCTCTTTGGTATGAATATTATATGTTTTTATGAAGATTAAATAATATTGTTATAAAATGGAACATATTGTATGTTTAGTAGATATTAAGGAGTTGAAAAAGAGATGGTAAAATTTTCAGAATTTATATTTATTATATATGAAAACTGAATTTACTTATATAATAGAATTTCAAGAGATTGTATGTAAAATAAGTAATTTTATGAAAACATAAAAAAAATGTGAAGGGATATATTATAAATAAATATATGTGTTTTTACTGTAGAGGAGTCAAAAAAATTTATAGTTCATTAGATGAATGTGGTTTTCATAGTCAAAATATTGTTCGTTTATATGCAACTATTCCTAAATATGATATGTGTCTTTTTGAAAAATTTATGGTAGAATATATGAAAATATTAAATATAGATTCTAAATTATATTTACATCTAATGATTATTATTCAACATCATATGTTGTTAAAATGTAAGATTTATTAATGAAATAAAAAAAACTAAATCATATCATAATAAGGAAGATCAAACTATATTCAAAGAAATGGTATGATTTGAAATTCCAGTGAAAAATGAGAATAAAAGAGTGAAGACTGACAATAATTATTCTACACCTAATTTCCCTAAAATGGATAATATAATATAGAAACATTCTACAATAATTTTAAAATATCATTCGAATTAGAGTCTAAATATTGTTTTTGTTCAACTACGTAAGAATAGAAAAAATTAAATAGAATTCATTATTTAGTGTTATGATGAAACTCCTAACTAATATTAAATATGTAAATTGGAATTTTATTATTATGAATAAAAAAATATAACCCTCAATATCATATAATATAATTGGAAATAATTTTGATAATATTTATTTTCAATCAAATTACAAAATACCTTGATGTGATTTCTTTTGTACAAAATTTCAAATGGGAGTTCATTAGATAAAATTTTATCTATTAAATCATGTTATATTATTTTCTATTAATAATTATTTCATTTATAAATAATGTTTAATTTACACATATAACATGAAGATAAGTATTGATTCCTAAAATTATACTTACTAACATTACCCGACAGAAGGACATTTGGGTATCAAAACATAAACCATTTATTTTTTGGACTAGAAGATGTGTACGGACAAAATAATGTAGTGGAAAATGGAAATTGTATATTCATCCTACATTATAAGATTTAAATCTATCTTTTGGAACATTAAAATGAAAAAATGGTTGATTAATCACCTATTGAGACAATGAAGAAGCTGAATCCATTTGAATGAGAGGTTTTTTTATTCCTGAAATAAAATTATTTTACAGTTTCAAATATGTTAATGGACATACGTAGAGCCTTATACAAAAAATAGAACTATGTATTTTAATAGTTTAAATTTCACAAATGTTAATTTTATATTTCTGTTATTGTAATGTTATTTTATTCTATATGATGATTGGTAAGAGAATATTGACACACATGAAATTGAAAATATACAGTATTATAAATTTTAAATATTTATTATTTTATGAATACTAATATATTTGGAATAAAATTATTTGTCACTACATCTTTTATAAAGTTTCTAAAATTTATCGGAATGGAATTATTTATGGTCTATGAGAAATTATGTTCAAAATAACCACAATTTGTGACTCATTTCAATTTTATAAGACAATGAAATATACTTTTAAATAAATTAATGAATTCTCAACATCATGATCTTTATAGATGGTCAAAATGGATATACATATCCCCATAAGATAATAAATCCCTTGGGGGAAATTATTAGGTGTATTTCATCATTGATGATTACAGTGGATATGTATAGATATATTTTCACATAAGAAAATATGAATCATTATTTTTTTATAAACATTTTCAAATTTCGATTTAAATTGACAAAACCATAACCTTAAATACTGATAATATTCGTCATAGTGGTGAGTTTAAAAATCCGAAATTGTAATGTTATTTTTAAATTATAGGTCCTAAATATATTATTTAAGATCTAGGAATACCACAACAAATATAATAGTTTAAAAACAAGATAATTCATTAAGAATTGGATTGAACATTATTAATTTAATATTATATAGATATGATTTTTTAAGGATTTGAAGAATTATTTTTATAATATAAATCATGTTTCAAATTTCCCTAATGTTATTAGAACCTATCATTATTTTTAGACCAAAATTAAACTAAAATTTACATAATCTATATTTTTTGGGTGACAATTGTTCATGTTGAATAATAATGATAAATTTTATAATATGATCTTAAACACATTGAATGAGTAATTTTTTTGTTATTTAAAAACTATAATTCATACAGGGTGTTTTATGAAAGAAAAAATATTGCTGAGGAAACAGTTCATGTAAAAGATTATTAAAATTATTATTTTGTATTTTAAAAAAAAAATTTGGTTTAATCTTTCAGATATTATTTTCAAATGAAATATTCTTCATAAAATGAATATTTTACCAAACTTTTCAGTAGTTAATCTATCAAAATTTATAAAAATCTATTTTTATATCTAAAAATCATTTATATGAAAATAAAAAATATTTATTTGAGGAAAAAATAACATTTTTAAATATGAATCGATTTGTATTAATGGATAATCGAATTGATTATATCATTGGAGATGTGAGGAAACCCCTAAAAACTAAAATATACATAATAAATTAAAATGAGTATTGTGCATACCAATATAATTCTGAACCTAAAATGATATATGATAAGTTGAGGATGAATGTGAATAAGGTTAATGAAGGGTGTGCATAATCCATAAATATTTATCTATGTATAGGTGTTGTTATATTATCTAAAGGACATCCATTAAATAGAGTAAAATGTGATTTTAGTGAGAAAATATTATGAGAGAGGTATTTATTTAAGGACTATTAAAATAAATTTTATTAAATGTTGTTATCATCAATAGGTTATAGATAATGGTGAGAACATTTTACTAGTTTCCAACCATGATTATATTTAATTTATATTAGCCTTTTCAAGAAATCAGAATCTTACATTTTTCAAAATTATTTTGACCTTTTTTTTACATTATAAATGTTTACGATAATGATTACTTGGATCAAAAACATGATTTTGATGAAATTAAATTTATAGAACATGTATTCAGTCTTACCAAATGTTCTTACATACTTAAAAACACCCACGTACCTTGTATAATAGCCTTATACATTTTTTTACATTACAAAAACTTGTTATATTAAATGTTGATCGAACCCTCATTATAAATAATATATATAATGAAATCATCATTTTTCAAATTTATTTTGATGACATTCACTTTGGCTTAATAATAGACGAAAAACATTCAAAATTTTGAAACATTTGAAAAGTGTGATTAAAATTAACATGATGTGAGAACATAATTGTTTCCCTTTTTAAATTTCCCCAAAAATATAAAGGAATCATTCCATATACACCTATTTCTATTATAAATTTACACGCACAATTAGTTTTTCATAATACATTTTGTCCTAGAACATAATAGATTCCTTAATCGACCATGACCATCCATAATATATGTGTGAGAATACTTTTGTCATTGATGTATGGATACTAATGAGTCCATGTAGGTTTTGTTGTATTTATAGATTTATTTTGGGCTGAGAGTCACACTTTTTAAAGAAATAGGTTATGTAAACTATAAGGCCCTGGCCTTAAACCATACTTAAAATTGAATTAAATGATAATTCACATTGAGGATCTTTTCAGGTTTAGAGTCTTAGAGAATTGGGACATAACTATTACATCTCAAAATATTACAAAGTAGAAACTTCTACTAAGTTTCCATAAAATAAAAACTCTTAAAACGAAACATGTATAGTTCCATGTTTTTGTAGCATGACTTTCCCTTGATCCCATCCTTGACCCTATTCCACGTTAAGTCCTGTGAAAAACATTTCAAAAACTTGGGATGAGCATAAAAAGCTAAGTAAGGGATATACAAAGAATGAAAACTGTTAGTTTTTTCAAAACAACAAGTAAACCATGTATACTTTAACAAAGTAATACTTTTCACCTTTTCGAAGTAGTAAAAACTCTTCA
This sequence comes from Viscum album, assembly GCA_963277665.1. Classification (NCBI taxonomy): domain Eukaryota; kingdom Viridiplantae; phylum Streptophyta; class Magnoliopsida; order Santalales; family Viscaceae; genus Viscum; species Viscum album. Next base: position 1,137,077,654 of record OY728159.1, on the reverse strand, counting down.
CTGAATAAAAGTTAATTACTTACCCTTCTGTAACCAAAATATTACCATAAAACCCATATAAAGATCACATAACATATAAAGGTAACATGGGACATAAACATACTTAAGTGGAATAACCATAAGGTCGACTTCCACACATATAACTTAATGGAATAGGCATTCGGCCAACTTCCATACATACTTAATGGAATAGCCATACGGCCGACTTCCATACCCAATGCATTGGAGGTTATAACGTAACCACCCGTCCTGGTTTTCACGGCACCACCCGTCATATGGTTTATCAAGTAACCACCCGTAAAATGTCCAAGTACCACTATAAAATTATAACACATAAAACCAACATAAAGAAATGATAACATTTCCACATTTCAATCACAATATATCATTTAAATATATTGACATAATAGAATCCTTTATCAAAACCATTGTCAATACCAAAATACAAAGAAAATTATATGGTGTTTATTTTATTTTAAAAACATTACGGCTTGTTGAGGAAGCCAAAGATCAAATAATACTCGCGACAGCGGAAAAGGTCGTTGTCACTGCGTACATAAAAAGAAACATTCCTTTCTGTCGTTTAGTAAAATGCTTCAGAGAAAAATATTACTTTTGAATAAATGTAAAAGTCAAAGTGGTTTATACGCCGTATAAAAGAAGTTTGTGTATAAAACAAAATATGCCTCAATGAATGGAGATTGAGATGAAGACCCTTACAAAGACGGTATCCTTAGTTTAAGGATAAATCAATTGCATAATTAAGTGTGACAAATGAATACACCAAATATAAGTGGATATTAAGTGTAAAACAATAAGAGGTTATTCAAACATATTCATGGAACGACATATTTAAGGAGTACAAGTTTATCCCAAAGAATCAAATTTGGGTTAAAAAGTTCCCTTGCAAAAATTGGACATCCTAACGACGTCACTTCAATGTTCAGAAAAAGAGTTGATGAGAGATAAAAAAGGGTATCCCATCACTTGGACATAAAATTTACATCAATAAGGATATATGATAACATATCCCAACATAACAATATGTGAATTAAAAGACCCAACAACAGAAGTCTTTTAAAAAAGAGCAGGGTGAAAGGTTCCCTTACCGACTTGGGTATCTTTCAAAACATACACCCCATGAAAGAAGGACAATACATCATTGATGAAAATACTCATAAACTAAATTATATTACACAGAGAGTATAATATTGGGATGTACATACACCACTCAAAGGAAATTGTGGGAAATGTAGCATAAATCTCCCAGAAATAAAAGTGAGATGAAGAATCCCTTACGAAAACTCGGCAGCCTAACAACGCCACTTAAAACTTCCAAAATGGATTGATGATAGAAAATAATGTCTCTAATCATGTTAACATAAATTTTACAGAAAGAGGGAAAAAAATCCCTTAACATAACAAAGAGGAGCTTAAAAGAAGTGACATAAAGAAGAGTACATAAAAATAAGGAGAGAGGTTAGATCTCTTACGAAACTTCGGCAGCCTAACGGCACCACCCAAAACTTCCAAAATGGATTGATGAGAGAGAATAGGGTCTCTCATCATATGAACAATAAAAAATTACAGTAAGAGTAATATAAAATAACATACCAATAACAAGAAAGATGAGCTTTAAAAGGAATGACATAAAAGAGCGTACTTAAAAAGAAAGAGAGGAGTAGGATCCCTTACCTCGGGTCCGACTTGACTCGATCGTTATTTAACGTCCTGAATAATAAATATGAGTTAATTTCTATTTTCTTAAGAACATTTTTCAAGTTAATTATTCCTTTTATATCACTTATTTACATTTTATAAAAATTATGTAATCATTTATGTTAATAATGTTTGTTTTGCCGATATTTGGTTCGTAAGTCGAAAGTGAACTTCATACAATTACATGTTGTTCATGTGGTCAATGGTTCATTATATCCAGAATGATATTCATGATTTGGATATCATATATATCATATATATCCAGAAAATACATGTATTTATAATATTACATAATCATTTAGAGGTAAGAAATGATATGCACCGTTCATGGAGATGGTAAGCCGTACGTACGCATGAACGCTACTTTCATTTATTTGTCATATTAATTGAATTAAAACTAAATGAGAGGTATGTATATATTAATTACAGAATTATATTCATCATTTATATGTATCATTCATCATATATATCCATTAAATACATGTACTTATAATAGTACATTACATTTGGGGATAAGAAATGAAATGCACCGTTCATGGAGACGGTAAGCGGTACGTACGCATGAACAGTACTTTCATTTCTATATCATACTTTAATGGGAAGAAATAATAATGATATATAGTTATATTATAATTCCAAAATAAAATCATATATAATAACTTTAAAACCATCCTTTATATGTCCCACATATGGCATTAACATATCAAATCACTTTGAGGGGGCGGTAGTCCGCACTTCCTAAAATGAAATTATCGTGTTTACCCATAATGGAAGCCATAAAGGTATGATAAAAAAGAATAATACAGAAGCTTAAGGAAAAAATAAAGATATCATATATCATATATAAATATAGTGACATCTTAATGGCCACCTTTGAAGGTGTTATATGAGTGTTGAACAATCATCATTTCGTGAGGCAGAAATTCGCCATCCACAGAAACAGTATGTTCTTTAACCATTAGATGTAGGTGTGTGTATGTGTAGCTCGAATCCTTTTATAAAAACATCCTAGTATATTGAAGTTACTGGAGTTGTTACAAAATAAATGAATAAAAATAGTTTAGTGGACTGGAGAGGCAAAGTAAAACAAAAGGACTCAAGTGAAGACATTACCTTAAAATCGGGTAACTCCCATTGGTTTGAGCTAAAAGGATTCCTTGGGAAGACTTATTCCCAAAGTGAGTTCTCAAGGAGTTATAGAGGGATGTGGAGAGACAAAATGGTCAGGGGTTGGCCGATCCAAAGGCTTTGGGAGTGTGGGTAAGGAGGTAGAGGTGGGGGCCTTTTATAAGAGGAGAGGAGGGGCACTCTTGTAAAGTTACAAAATGTTACTTTATTTTCAAAAGAGTTTCGGATTATAAAGGTCCCACATTGATGTATTTCGAGGATAAGGTGATAATGGTTCTAAATAAACTCATTAAATAGGTTTTGGACATGTGTAGGTCTTAGATATTACATTATCTTTCCATTTTATTTAAATCGTTAAATAATGAGGTCATCACTGCATCATCATGATGTCATAAATAATATAATTTATTTAATGTCTAAAAATTATAAAAAACAATACTATGGTGTATTAAATCTTTTTATATTTCCAATGACTATTTATAGTGAAAAATCTGACTTTTATATCCCCATTTAAAATTGTTTTAGTAAAACATCTCATGTGTGTGTCATTTTTACTTTAACATTAAATAAAAAGGTATTTATGTCATTTTCCAACCAAAGTGGCTCCATGGGGTCCCCAAGTTGACCCATGGATTTTCCTGGTCGGACATTACACATCCAATGAGGGTAGGACATGTGTCTAGGTCATTTCATTTTATTAAAACATTATTCTTACCTTAAACTACACGAATTACCTCTAATCGCGATTAAAAACTTAATAAGTTACTATTCACCAAAAAATTATTTTAATCCCATTGAACCACAGTTTACTTCTTAATGACAACCATGTATGTCGGATTTTTTAAATTCAACACACAATGATGGAAAAATTTCATTTAAACGGAAAATCAGTTTTTATAAGTACCACTTAGTGGTTTCACGATTCATCAAAAATTGATGTTTTTCAGAAAAATACCAAAACCTCACCCTAAGCTATGTCTGATATTCCGAATTCAAAAATGATGTATATTTTAGAAAATTCAAAACATATTAGTTTTATTAATTAATTTAATAATTAATTCCCACTGTCAGAGCAAATAGCATGTTTTTATGAAACAATAAGTATCAAAAGATTGACACTAGTTTAAGTCCATTTTCAAAGTGAAATTAATTCCAACGACCACTATTGTATTAAATGGTAAAAATATATTCTAATTTCACTTTAAAACCACTTCAAAAGATAATCTAATCATATAAATAAATCAGATTAAAAAGAGGTTTTGAATTAAAATAATACATTTTTCACTATTCATTAAAAATTGAACTTTTTCATAAAAATACCAAAAATTTACACAAAGTAAATTTTGATGTCCCGATTCTAAAAAAGAATTTTATTTTGTCAAATATAACACATAAAATTGTCAAAAAGTGGATTTACAAGAGGTTTGCCATCAAAAGGCGGTTAATCGACCTTTTAAAGAATATTAGAATGTTTACGCTTAAAATTGGATTCATTCGCATTTTTAATCCTATAACATTTATTATAAAGAGTAAAAATATCTGACAAACATATATAATCATTTTTTAGTTAGTTCTGTTCATTCCCGCCATTACAACGGCTAGGCGTTAACTACCATAATATTATTTTATTATTAGAGTGAAATGTAAGATTCCCAAGAAACTCATTGTTGCATATTGGGTACGCCATCGTGCATAGCATCTACTTTAAAGTAATATTAATATTTTATTCACAAATATGGATAAATATAAAAATGTCATATTATTTATTTACCTGGGGTGTTACATCCTTCCTCCCTTTTGGGAATTGCGTCCTCGCAATTTTAAAATTGAGCTTGGAAACATCCTTGAAAGTCCCACATCGGAACCAGAGTCGGTAAAACGATCACTTTAAAATAAAGAACGATACGTACAGAGCTTACCCGAGTTAACCCGTACTAGGATTCCATGTATGAAAACATGGACATGGAAGAAAAAGAGAAGGGTCATGTTCTCGAGGGAGAGTGAGAGTAAACATGTCTAGTAAAAAGGTAACCATAAGAAAATCACAAACTTGTGATGGGTTAAACGGTATTAGATTCCCCAGTAGGAAAAGTTAATAGACAACATTTTTGTTTTAAGTTACTTTTCATTGAGGAATTTATTCATAAGGAAACATAATCACTCATCATGTGTAACTTTTATTATATTCATTACACAAACTCATATTTTCTCCAAAAGACGAGTATTTAGGAAGACTTGTTCATATTAAGAGTATTATAATCAACTTCTAGAGAATCACCTAATCCCCCAAAGGGAACTATATACTTCCCATGTCTTTAAGATTTAACCAAAACCAAAACAAAAAAGGTTGGTACAAGATCAGATAATCTAGAAAAGGATAACCCTTTAAAAAAAACCTATGCTTAATATCCAAAAATTTTCCAACAAAACCCAAGGTTCAACGGGGACAATCTGATAAAAAATTTGTCCATAAAATTCTTCAAAGTAAACCAAACTAAGATTGAAACCCAAATATTTTATGGATTTAGTCACATAGTCTTCCAAGCTAAATCGTAACATTTATCTCCAAACAACATCAGTTTCTCCTAAAGTCTCGTATTGAAAAGTAATTAACCTAATCACATATCCTCCATGATAGGTTAATCATTTTCATAAATAACCCAAAATCAACTTACTCTTAATTCATAAAATCATATAACTAAAAAGAATCAGTCAAACTAACCAGGGACTTCACGTAATCCAGTGGTAGGCGATAAATACTAGTCGCACTTTGTTTGTGGGTTCGATTCCCGCAGCTTTGTCCGACGCGACTGGTAGTCACACGGTCTGCGTGTTGTCCTTTTTCCAAAAATATATAATTCTCAAAACATTCCCCAAAAAGGGATTAAATCATCATAAATAACCTTAAAATAATTTAACCTCAATTTTATCTCATGCCTTTCACTTCAATCACAACATATAGGAACCCATAATTACCTCAAAAGTAAGGATCATATAAACCTAAATGGTTCTTTATAACTATGTCCACAAAAGAAAAGATAACTATTCCTTGAATACAATTTTCATATATTAAACATCAGGGTTACACATAATATAAAAAGTCTTCTAATGTAACCACATCATCAAAAGAGACTTAATACTCTTAAGAATTTCACCATAACTCTTGAAGCCCTTATAGGTTGACATCTTACTCATTCAACATTCTTCATGATCCATTAACCATTCCTTTCCAACTTATTCTGAAATACTTCTTTCCTACAAACAAAATCATGAATCATATCCTAAGATTCCAAAATAGGAAAACAATAGTCATGAAATAATCCATACCTTTGATTGGTCATTTTCAGTTTCTTCATCCTCAATCGGAATGGCATTATGTATTGGTAAACGAACATTTGTATGATCTTGGTGATCCCATTCACGAAACATCATCATAGGACATGTGTTTGCATAAGGACCATGCACACCACATTTAAAACATTCAATTGATCCCTCGGAAAGAACTTTTTTCCCTTTCCTCGAGTCAACTGGATGCTTCCTTTTTCCATGGAAGGTTCTTGCTTTATAACCTTCATTTCCACATCTATAGCATATTTCTGTCCCTTTGAAACATTTTCCTAGGTGTTTCTTTCCACATCTTTGACACATAGGTTTTTTAACACACTTACCTTTATGATTATTACCTGTAGTTCCGTAGGGATTTGTTTCTCGCATATATGATGCCTTATAGAAATAAAAAAGGTTTAGGTGGTCAATCATGACTCCAGATAGTTGGTTGAGGATAAACACAAGAGTTCTCATTGCAGCTCCCATATCATTCAGCTGCTCGCTCAGAAAACTGTCACAGTTTCCTTCACATCCACTGTTACTTTGGTGCCTGCTAGATCCAGCCATTTACTAAAACCAAAAAGGGTCAGTGTGAGTATATCAACAAAACTATCATGTACTAATGAGGAAGATATACTTACTCATTCACTTTATCTAAAAACTATGTCTCTTTCTGAAATCCTAACCATTATGGTAATGTAACTTATGCTTAAATAATACCATAACCTCTAAAGTTATCTAAACCTCCCGTTGATACCAACTATAAGGCCCCGACCTTAAACCACACATAAAATTGAATTAAATGAATAATTCACATTGAGGATCTTTTCAGGATTAGAGTCTTGGAGAATTAGGACATAACTATTACATCTCAATAGATTACAATGTAGAAACTTCTACTAAGTTTCCATAAAATAAAAACTCTTAAAACGAAACATGTCTAGTTCCATGTTTTTGGTAGCATGACATTCCATTGATCCCATCCTTGACCCTATTCCACGTTAAGTCCTATGAAAAACATTTCAAAAAAATGGGATGAGAATAAAAAGCTCAGTAAGGGATACACAAAGAATGAAAACTGTTAGTTTTTTCAAAATAACAAGTAAACCATGTATACTTTAACAATGTAATACATTTCACCTTTTCGAAGTAGTAAAAACTCTTCACTGAATAAAAGTTCATCACTTACCAATATGTAACCAAAAGATTACCATAAAACCCATATAAAGATCACATAACATATAAAGGTAACTTGGGACAAAAACATACTTAAGTGGAATAACCATATGGTCGACTTCCACACATATCACTTAATAGAGTAGCCATTCAGCCAACTTCCATACATACTTAAAGGAATATCCATACGGCCGACTTCCATACCCAATGCATTGGAGGTTATAACATAACCACTCGTCCTGGTATTCACGGCACCACCCGTCATATGGTTTATCACGTAACCACCCATAAAATGTCCATTTACCACTATAAAATTATAACACATAAAACCAACATAAAGGAATGATAACATTTCCACATTTCAATCACAATATATCATTTAAATATATTGACATAATATAATCCTTTATCAAAACCATTTTCAATACCAAAATACAAAGAAAAGTATATGGTATTTTTTTTATTTTAAAAACATTATGACTTGTTGAGGAAGCCAAAGATCAAATAATACTTGCGGTGGCGGAAAATGTCGTTGTCACAACATACGTAAAAAGAAACATTCTGTTTTTTCATTTAGTAAAACGCTTCGTAGTAAAAGATTCCTTTTGAATAAACGTAAAATTAAAACTGGTTTATACACCCTATAAAAGAAGGTTGTGTATAAAACAAAATATGCCTCAATGAATGGATATTGAGACGAAGACCCTTACAATGACGGTATCCTTAGTTTAAGGATAAATCAATTGCATAATTATGTGTGAAAAAAGAATAAACCAAATATAAGTGGATATTAAGTGTAAAAAAATAAGAGGTTATTCACACATATTCATATAATGACATATTCAAGGAGTACAAGTTTATCCCAAAGAATCAATTTTGGGTTAAAAAGTTCCCTTGAAAAAATTTGACAGCCTAACGGCGTCACTTCAAAGTTTAGAAAAAGAGTTGATGAGAGATAAAAAAGGGTATCTCGTCACTTGGACATAAAATTTAAATCAATAAGGATATATGAGAACATATCCCAACATAACAATATGTGAATTAAAAGAGCCAACAAAAGATGTCTTTTAAAAAAGAGGAGGGTGAAAGGTTCCCTTACCGACTTGGGTATCTTTCAAAACATACACTTCATGAAAGAATGACAATACATCATTGATGAAAATACTCATAAACAAAATTATATTACAAAAAGAGTAGAATAATGGGAATTACATACACCACTCAAAGGAAATTGTGGGAAATTTAGCGTAAATCTCACGGGAATAAAAGTGAGATGAAAAATCCCTTACGAAAACTCGGCAGCCTAACGGCGCCACTTAAAATTTCAAAAATGGATTGATGAGAGAAAATAGGGTCTCTCATCATGTTAACATAAATTTTAAAGAAAGAGGAAAAAAAATCCCCCAAGATAACAAATAGTATCTTAAAAGAAGTGACATAAAGAAGAGTACTTAAAAAGAAGGAGAGAGGTTAGATCTCTTACGAAAATTCGGCAGCCTAACGGAGCCACCCAAAACATCCAAAATGGATTGATGAAAGAGAATAGGGTCTCTCATCATATGAAAAATAAAAAAATACAGTAATATTAATATAAAAGAACATCCCAATAACAAGAAAGATGAGCTTTAAAAGAAATGAAATAAAAGAGCATACTTAAAAAGAAAGAGAGGAGTAGGATCCCTTACCTCGGGTCCGACTTGACACGATCGTTATTTAACATCCTGAATAATAAACATGAGTTAATTTATATTTTATTAAGAACCTTTTTCAAGTTAATTATTCCTTTTATATCACTTATTTACATTTTATAAACATTATGTTATCCTTTAAGTTAATAATGTTTATTTTGTCGATATTTGGTTATTAAGTCGAAAGTGAACTTCTTACAATTACATGTTGTTCGTGTGGTCAATGGTTCATTATATCCAGAATGATATTAATGATTTATATATCATATATATCCAGAATATACATGTATTTATAATATTACATAATCTTTTAGAGGTAAGAAATGAAATGCACCGTTCATGGAGACGGTAAGTCGTATGTACGCATGAACGCTACTTTCATTTATTTGTCATATTAATGGAATTAAAACAAAATGAGAGGTATGTATATTTTAATTCCAGAATTATATTCATCATTTATATTTATCATTCATCATATATATCCATTATATACATGTACTTATAATAGTACATTACATTTGGGGATAAGAAATGAAATGCACCGTTCATGGAGACGGTAAGCTGTACGTACGCATGAACGCTACATTCATTTCTATATCATACTTTAATGGAAAGAAATAATAATTATATATAGGTATATTATAATTCCAGTATAACATCATATATAATAACTTTAAATCCATCCATTATATGTCCCACATATGGCATTAACGAATCAAATCACTTTGAGGGGGCGGTAGTCCGCACTTCCTAGATTGAAATTATCGTGTTTACCCATAATGAAATCCATAAAGGTATGCTCAAAAAGAATAATACAGAAGATTAAGGAAAACATAAACATATTATATATCATATATAAATATAGTGACATCTTAATGGCCACCTTTGAAGGTGTTATATGAGTGTTGAACAATGATCGTTTCGTGAGGCAGAAATTCGCCATCCACGGAAATAGTATGTTCTTTAACCATTAGATGTAGGTGTGTTTAAGTGTAGCTCTAATTATTCTTATAAAAACATCTTAATATATTGACGATACTGTAGTTGTTACAAAAGAAATGAATAAAAAGAGTTTAGGGGGTTGGAGAGGAAAAATAAAACAAAAGGACTCAAGTGAAGACATTACCTTAAAATCGGGTAACTCCCTTTGGTTTGAGCTAAAAGGCTTCCTTGGGAAGACTTCTGCCCGAATTGGGTCCTCAAGGAGTTAGATAGGGATGTGGAGAGACAAAATGGTCAGGGTTTGGCCGAGCCAAAAGCTTTGGGAGTGTGGGTAAGGAGGTAGAGGTGGGGGCCTTTTATAAGAGGAGAGGAGGGGCACTCTTCTAAAGTTACAAAATGTTACTTTATTTTCAAAAGGGTTTCAGATTTTAATGGTACCACATTGATTTATTTCAAGTATAAGGTGATAAAGGTTCTAAATCCACTCATCCAATAGGTTTTGGACATGTGTATGTCTTAGATATTACATTATCTTTCCATTTTATTTAAATTGTTTAATAATGAGGTTATCGCTGCATCATCATGATGTCATAAATAATTTAATTTATTTAATGTCTAAAAATTATAAAAAAAATACTATGGTGTATTAAATCTTTTTATCTTTCCAATGACTATTTATAGTGAAAAATCTAACTTTTATAACCCCATGTAAAAATTGTTTTAGTAAAACATTTCATGTGTGTGTCATTTTTACTTTAACATTAAATAAAAAGGTATTTCTGTCATTTTCCAACCAAAGTGGCTCCATGGGGTCCCCAAGTTGACACATGGATTGTATGGGTCGGCCATTACACATCCAATGAGGGTAGGACATGTTTCTAGGTCATTTCAGTTTATTAAAACATTATTCTTACCTTAAACTACACTAATTACCTCTAATCGCGATTAAAAACTTAATAAGTTACTATTCACAAAAAAAATTATTTTAATCCCATTGAACCACATTGTACTTCTTAATTACAACCATGTATGTAGGATTTTCTAAATTCAACACACAATGATGGAAAAATTTCATTTAAACGGAAAATCAGTTTTTATAAGTACCACTTAGTGGTTTCACTATTTATCAAAAATTGAAGTTTTTCAGAAAAATACCAAAACATCACCCAAAGCTATATTTGATATTCAGAATTAAAAAATGATGTCTATTTTACAAAATTCAAAAAATATTAGTTTTATTAATTAATTTAATAATTAATTCCCGCTGTCAGAGCAAATAGCATGTTTTTATGAAAGAATAAGTATCAAAAGATTGACAGTAGTTTAAGTCCATTTTCAAAGTGAAATTAATTCCAACGACCACTATTGTATTAAATGGTAAAAATATATTCTAATTTCACTTTAAAACCAATTCAAAAGATAATATAATCATATAAATAAATTAGATTAAAAAGAGGTTTTGAATTAAAATACAACATTTTTCACTATTCATTAAAAATTGAACTTTTTCAGAAAAATACCAAAAAATTACACAAAGTAAATTTTGATGTCCCGATTCTAAAAAAGAATTTTATTTTGTCAAATATAACACATAAAATTGTAAAAAAGTGGATTTACAAGAGTTTTTTCATCAAAAGGCGGTTAATCGACTTTTTAAAGAATATTGGAATGTTTACGCTTAAAATTGGATTCATTCACATTTTTAATCCTATAACATTTATTGTAAAGAGTAAAAATATCTGAAAAACATATATAATAATTTTTTAGTTAGTTCTGTTCATTCCCGCCATTACAACGGCTAGGCATTAACTACCATAATGTTATTATATTATTAGTGTGCAACGCAAGATTCCCAAGAAACTCATTGTTGCGTATCGGGTACTCCATCGTGCATAGCGTCCCCTTTAAAGTAATATTAATATTTTATTCACAAATATGGATAAATATGAAAATGTAATATTCTTTATTTACCTGGGGTGTTACATCATTCCCCCCTTTTGAGAATTGCGTCCTCGTAATTTTAAAATTGAGCTTGGAAACATCCTTGAAAGTCCCACATCGGAACAAGAGTCGATAAAACAATCACTTTAAAATAAAGAACGATAAGTACAGAGGTTACCCAAGTTAACCCATACTAGGATTCCATGTAGGAAAACATGGACATGGAAGAGAATGCAAAGGGTCATGTTCTCGAGGGAGAGTGATAGTAAACATGTCTAGGAGAAAGTTAACCATAAGAAAATCACAAAATTGTGATGGGTTAAACGGTATTCGATTCCCCAGTAGGAAAATTTAATAGAATTTTTTTTTTTAAGTTACTTTTCATTGAGGAATTTATTCATAAGGAAACATAATCACTCATCATGTTGACTTTCAACTTTTATTAGATTCATTACACAAACTCATATTTTCTCCAAAAGACGAGTATTTAGGAAGACTTGTTCATATTAAGAGTATTATAATCAACTTCTAGGGAATCACCTAATCCACCAAAGAGAACTATATGCTTCCCATGTCTTTAGGCTTTAACCAAAACCAAAACCAAAAAGGTTAGTACAAGATCAGATAATCTAGAAAAGGATAACCCTTTAAAAAGAAAATCTATGCTTAATCTCCAAAATTTGTCCAACAAAACCCAAGGTTCAACAAGGACCATCCGATAAACAATTTGTCCATAAAATTATTCAAAGTAAACCAAACTAAGATTTAAACCCAAATATTGGAAGGATTTAGTCACATAGTCTTCCAAGTTAAATCGTAACATTTATCTCCAAACAACATCAGTTGCTCCTAAAGTCTCGTATTGAAAACTAATTAACCTAATCACATATCCTCCATGATAGGCTAATCATTTTCATAAATAACCCAAAATCAACTTACTCTTAATTCATAAAATCATATAACTAAAAAGAATCAGTCAAACTAACCAGGGGCTTCACGTAGTCCAGTGGTAGGCGATAAATATCAGTCGCACTTTGGTTGTGGGTTCGATTCCCGCAGCTTTGTCCGACGCGACGGGTAGTCACACGGTCTGTGTGTTTTCCTTTTTCCAAAACTATATAATTCTCAAAACATTCCCCAAAATGGGATTAAATCATCAAAAATAACCACAACATAATTTAACCTCAATTTTATCTCATGCATTTCACTTCAATCACAACATATAGTAACGCATAATTACCTCAAAAGTAAGGATCATATAAACCCAAATGGTTCTTTATAACTATGTCCAAAAAATAAAAGATAACTATTCCTTGAATTAAATTTTCATATATTAAACATCAGGGTTACACATAATATAAAAAGTCTTCTAATGTAACCCCATCATCAAAAGAGACTTAATACTCTTAAGAATTTCACCATAACTCTTGAAGCCCTTATATGTTGACATCTTACTCATTCAACATTCTTCATGATCCATTAACCATTCCTTTCCAACTTATTCTGAAATACTTCTTTCCTACAAACAAAATCATGAATCATATCCTAAGATTCCAAAATAGGAAAACAATAGTCATGAAATAATCCATACCTTTGATTGGTCATTTTCAGTTTCTTCATCCTCAATCGGAATGGCATTAGGTATTGGTAAAAAAACATTTGTACGATCTTGGTGATCACATTCACGAAACTTCTTCATAGGACATGTGTTTGCATAATGACCATGCACACGACATTTAAAACATTCAATTGATCCCTCAGAAAGAACTACTTTCCCTTTCCTCGAGTAAACTGGATGCTTCCTTTTTCCATTGTAGGTTCTTGCATTATGACTTTCATTTCCACATCTATAGCATATTTCTGTCCCTTTGAAACATTTTCCTAGGTGTTTCTTTCCACATCTTTGACACATAGGTTTTTTAACACACTTACCTTTATGATTATTACCTGTAGTTCCGTAGGGATTTGTTTCTCGCATATATGATGCCTTATAGAAATCACCAATTTTTAGGTGGTCAATCATGACTCTAGATAGTTGGTTGAGGATAAACACAAGAGTTCTCATTGCATCTCCCATATCATTCAGCTGCTCGCTTAGAAACCTATCACAGTTTCCTTCACATCCACTGTTACTTTGGTGCCTGCTAGATCCAGCCATTTACTAAAACAAAAAACGGTCAGTGTGAGTATATCAACAAAACCATCATGAACTAATGAGGAAGATATACTTACTCATTCACTTTATCTAAAAACTATGTCTCTTTCTGAAATCCTAACCATTATGGTAATGTTACTTATGCTTAAAGAATACCCTAACCTCTAAAGTTATCTAAACCTCCCTTTGATACCAACTACAAGTCCCCGGCCTTAAACCATACTTAAAATTGAATTAAATGAATAATTCACATTGAGGATCTTTTCAGGTTTAGAGTATTAGAGAATTAGGACATAACTATTACATCTCCAAAGATTACAAAGTAGAATCTTCTACTAAGTTTCCATAAAATAAAAACTCTTAAAACGAAACGTGTCTAGTTCCATGTTTTTGGTAGCAGGACTTTCCCTTGATCCCATCCTTGACCCTATTCCATGTTAAGTCCTGTGAAAAACATTTCAAAAACATGGGATGTGCATAAAAATCTCAGTAAGGGATACACAAAAAATGAAAACTGTTAGTTTTTTCAAAACAACAAGTAAACCATGTATACTTTAACATAGTAATACATTTCACCTTTTCAAAGTAGTAAAAACTCTTCACTGAATAAAATTTCATTACTTACCCTTCTGTAACCAAAATATTACCATAAAACCCATATAAAGATAAAATAACATATAAAGGCAACTTGGGACATAAACATACTTAAGTGGAATAACCATAAGGTCGACTTCCACACATATCACTTAATGGAATAGCCATTCGGCCAACTTCCATACATACTTAATGGAATAGCCATACGGCCGACTTCCATACCCAATGCATTGGAGGTTATAACATAACCACCCGTCCTGGTATTCACGGCACCACCCGTCATATGGTTTATCACGTAACCACCTGTAAAATGTCCAAGTACCACTATAAAATTATAACACATAAAACCAACATAAAGTAATGATAACATTTCCACATTTAAATCACAATATATCATTTAAATATATTGACATAATATAATCCTTTATCGAAACCATTTTCAATACCAAAATACAAAGAAAAGTATATGGTATTTATTTTATTTTAAAAACATTACGGCTTTTTGAGGAAGCCAAAGATCAAATAATACTCACGGCGGCGGAAAAGGTCATTGTCACCGTGTTTGTAAAAAGAAACATTCATGTTTGTCGTTTAGTAAAACGCTTCGTAGAAAAAGATTCATTTTGAATAAACGTAAAAGTCAAAGTTGTTTATACACCGTATAAAAGAAGGTTGTGTATAAAAAAAATATGCCTCAATGAATGGAGATTGAGATGAAGACCCTTACAAAGACTGTATCCTTAGTTTAAGGATAAATAAATTGCATAATTATGTGTGAAAAAAGAATACCCCAAATATAACTAGATATTAAGTGTAAAAAATTACGAGGTTATTCACACATATTCAAAGAACGACATATTCAAGGAGTACCAGTTTATCCCAAAGAATCAAATTTGGGTTAAAAAGTTCCCTTGCAAAAATCTGACAGCCTAACGGCGTCACTTCAAAGTTCAGAAAAAGAGTTGATGAGAGATAAAAAATGGTATCTCATCACTTGGACATAAAATTTACATCAATAAGTATATATGAGAACATATCCCAACATAACAATATGTGAATTAAAAGACCCAACAAAAGAAGTATTTTAAAAAAGAGGAGGTTGAAAGGTTCCGTTACCGACTTGGGTATCTTTCGAAACATACACCCCATGAAAGAAGGACAATACATCATTGATGAAAATACTCATAAATGAAAGTATATTACACAAAGAGTAGAATAATGGGAAGTACATACACCACTAAAAGGAAATTGTGGGAAATGTAGCATAAATCTCACGGGAATAAAAGTGAGATGAAAAATCCCTTACGAAAACTCGGCAGCCTAACGGCGCCACTTAAAACTTCCAAAATAGATTGATGAGAGAAAATAGGGTCTATCATCATGTTAACATAATGTTTACAGAAATAGGAAAATAAAATCCCCCAACATAACAAAGAGGATCTTAAAAGAAGTGACATAAAGAAGATTACATAAAAAGAAGGAGAGAGGATAGATCTCTTACGAAAATTCGGCAGCCTAACGGCGCCACCGAAAACTTCAAAAATGGATTGATGAGAGAGAATAGGGTCTCTCATCATATGAAAAATAAAAAAATACAGTAAGATTAATATAAAAGAACATCCCAATAACAAGAAAAATGATCTTTAAAAGGAAGGACATAAAAGAGCGTACTTAAAAAGAAAGAGAGGAGTAGGATCCCTTACCACGGGTCTCACTTGACTCGATCGTTATTTAACGTCCTGAATAATAAACTTTAGTTAATTTATATTTTCTTAAGAACATTTTTCATGTTCATTATTCCTTTTATATCACTTATTTACATTTTATAAACATTATGTAATCATTTAAGTTAATAATGTTTGTTTTGTCGATATTTGGTTCTTAAGTCGAAAGTGAACTTCTTACAATTACATGTTGTTCGTGTGGTAAATGGTTCATTATATCCAGAATTATATTCACGATTTGGATATCATATATATCATATATATCCATAATATACATGTATTTATAATATTACATATTCATTTAGAGGTAAGAAATGAAATGCACCGTTCATGGAGACGGTAAGTCGTACGTACGCATGAACGCTACTTTCATTTATTTTTCATATTAATGGAATTAAAACAAAATGAGAGGTATGTATATTTTAGTTCCAGAATTATATTCATCATTTATATTTATCATTCATCATATATATCCATTATATACATGTACTTATAATAGTACATTACATTTGGGGATAAGAAATGAAATTCATCGTTCATGGAGACGGTAAGCCGTACGTACGCATGAACGCTACTTTCATTTCTATCTCATACTTTAATGGAAAGAAATAATAATGATATATAGTTATATTATAATTCCAGTATAACATCATATATAATAACTTTAAATCCATCCTTTATATGTCCCACATATGGCATTAACGAATCAAATCACTTTGAGGGGGCGGTAGTCCGCACTTCCTAAAATGAAATTATCGTGTTTACCCATAATGGAAGCAATAAAGGTATGCCTAAAATGAATAATACAGAAGCTTAAGGAAAAAATAAACATATTATATATCATATATAAATATATTTACTTCTTAATGGCCCCCTTTTAAGGTGTTATATGAGTGTTGAACAATCATCGTTTCGTGAGGCAAAAATTCACCATCCACGGAAAGAGTATGTTCTTTAACCATTAGATGTAGGTTTGTGTAAGTGTAGCTCGAATTATTCTTATAACAGAATCCTATTATATTTAAGATACTTTATTGTTTACAAAAGAAATGAATAAAAAGATTTTATGGGGTTGGAGAGGCAAAATAAAACAAAAGGACTCAAGTGAAGACATTACCTTAAAATCGGGTAACTCCCTTTGGTTTGAGCTAAAAGGCTTCCTTGGGAAGACATCTGCCCAACGTGAGGCCTCAAGGAGTTATAGAGGGATGTGTAGAGACAAAATGGGCAGGGTTTCTCTGAGCCAAAGTCTTTGGGAGTGTGGGTAAGGAGGTAGAGGTGGGGGCCTTTTATAAGAGGAGAGGAGGGGCACTCTTGTAAAGTTACAACATGTTACTTTATTTTCAAAAGAGTTTCGGATTTTAAAGGTCCCACATTGATGTATTTAGATGATAAGGTGATAAGGGTTATAAATACACTCATCCAATTGGTTTTGGACATGTGTAGGTCTTAGATATTACATTATCTTTCCATTTTATTAAAATCGTTAAATAATGGGGTCATCGCTGAATCCTCATGATGTCAAAAATAATTTAATTTATATAATGTATAAAAATTATAAAACAAATACTATAGTGTATTAAATCGTTTTATCATTCCAATGACTATTTATAGTGAAAAGGATGACTTTTATAACCCCATGTAAAAATTGTTTTAGTAAAATATCTCATGTGTGTGTCATTTGTACTTTAACATTAAATAAAAAGGTATTTATGTTATTTTCCAACCAAAGTGGCTCCATGGGGTCCCCAAGTTGACCCATGGATTTTCATGGTCTGCCATGACACATCCAATGAGGGTAGGACATGTTTCTAGGTCATTTCATTTTATTAAAACATTATTCTTACCTTAAACTACACTAATTACCTCTAATCGCGATTAAAAACTTAATAAGTTACTATTCACCAAAAAAATATTTTAATCCCATTGAACCACATTTTATTTCTTAATGACAACCATGTATGTCGGATTTTTTAAATTCAACACACAATGATGGAAAAATTTCATTTAAACGAAAAATCAGTTTTTATAAGTACCACTTAGTGGTTTCACTATTCATCAAAAATTGAAGTTTTTCAGAAAAATACCAAAACATCACCCTAAACTATATTTGATATTCTGAATTCAAAAATGATGTCTATTTTACAAAATTCAAAACATATTAGTTGTATTAATTAATTTAATAATTAATTCCTGCTGTTAGAGCAAATTGCGTGTTTTTATGAAATAATAAGTATCAAAAGATTGACAGTAGTTTAAGTCCATTTTCAAAGTGAAATTAATTCAAACGACCACTATTGTATTAAATGGTAAAAATATATTCTAATTTCACATTAAAACAAATTAAAAAGATAATCTATTCATATAAATAAATCAGATTTAAAAAAGGTTTTGAATTAAAATACAACATTTTTCACCATTCATTAAAAATTGAACTTTTTCAGAAAAATACCAAAAATTTACACAAAGTAAATTTTGATGTCCCGATTCTAAAAAAGAATTTTATTTTCTCAAATATAACACATTAAATTGTCAAAAAGTGGATTTACAAGAGGTTCGCCATCAAAAGGCGGTTAATCGACTTTTTAAAGAATATTGGAATGTTTACGCTTAAAATTGGACTCATTCGCGTTTTTAATCCTATAACATTTATTGTAAAGACTAAAAATATCTGACAAAAATATATAATCATTTTTTAGTTAGTTCTATTCATTCCCGCCATTACAACGGCTAGGCGTTCACTACCATAATATTATTTTATTATTAGAGTGTAATGCAGGATTCCCAAGAAACTCATTGTTGCGTATTGGGTACGCCATCGTGCATAGCGTCCCCTTTAAAGTAATATTAATATTTTATTCACAAATACGGATAAATATGAAAATTTCATATTCTTTATTTACCTGGGGTGTTACATGAACATTTTGTAAAAACATTAATACTTAACTATGAATGTTAAATGGGGTTCCTCATAGTTGTTAAAACCCTTTGATAGTGGGAACATGATCATGAAAAACAATTATTATAGGTTCACTATTTGCATTTTCTATAGGTTTTTTCTGACCACACGCCTTGACAATGCATGTCTGTTGTATCAGAAGGTATATCAATATGACTAGATACATAATGGGGTGAATTATAAGTTTAAATACTTTGGTTTTTAATCATAAAAGGACCATTGTTTAATATAATTAGACAAATCATATTCAGATAATCTATTTTTCATTAAATCTATAATCAAACTCGGTCCAAGTTTATGATAAAAAAATATAATAATCAAAATTATTCTGATATTTAACCCCTAGTTTGATTATTTTGAGAATAATCTTATTTATTTAATGTTTTAATAATTGTATTCAAAGAATTAACTGATATATCATAGTATAAAATCATTATAAAAACATTGGTTATGATTATTCAGAGTGTTTAAAAATAAATAGTGACTATATCTTAAATCATATTGAATCATAATTTTAGAAACTGATAATTGTAATCACATAAATCATTTTCAGACTTTAATAAAAATATATCGTAATCAAATAAATTATGATGAGTAGAATACAAATAACAAACTGAAGGTGTGAAATAATTCACTTTCTATTTTAATAGCATCAAAAATTAAAATTCATGTTAATAAATAGTGAATTCTTCTAACCCAAAGAGAAGGGTATAAAATAAACATTGATAAAGGTTCCTTGATATAAAATTTCAAGAAATCCATTCATTCCCTGTAAAGGTAAGCCCTTGATATGATGATCAACTTTATTATATCTTCTTATCCTTAATAGTCAATAATCAAGAAGGTGATCGGCTCCCCTTTCATTTTATCCTCTAAATACCATGATCATAATCACAATAATTGGTGTTTCACAAAGAAAGTATGATCTATAAGATTATAAGTACAATGGAAAAGTAGTTCACTTGTGTAAACTCTAGAGGTCTCATGTAATAATAAATTCATTAGAGCCCTCACACATAGTCTCTATTGTCTATAGTATCTCACATCCCATGTCAGAGTTCTAATGACCAGGTATTTATATGCACTAATCCCAATGGTCATATTGATCTCCAACAGTCAATTTATCTTCAATATTTTTGGTAGGAACCAAACACAAAGAACTTCAATTGTCATGTTATAACAGAAATAATGAAATTATTTTGATTAAAACATAATGAGTGAAATCGTTTGGATTTTAACAATTTCCCAGCATTACTAATATGATATTCTATGTACTAAATTTAATTTAAATTGAGTTTTATGATTTTCGTTGTGAGTCGGTATGATTTATATTATTACAAAAATATAATTAGTATAGAATACTAGATAGTGTGTATGATATAAATAGTGTCCTATTTGTACAACATAAATTGTACCTAGTCTTGTTACGATAATCGTAGAATCAATACTATGATTTTTTGGAGTATGATATTTATCATATGCATTATGAAAATTATAAGCATAGTATTTTACTTTTTTTGCAAGAAAAAATATTTAATGAAGGTATGATAAAATGAAATAAATTTTTATTATTAAAACATTTAAATAATATATTACACCTGATATAATTAGAAATAAAATATTTAAGAATGAGTTTTTGATTTTAAAAACAAACGAATTTGAAAATTCAAAAAGATAACATTGACATAAAAATATCTCCTTTTTTTGTAAATCACAAAACACATATCATAAATGGAAAATATCATTACAAACTAAAGTCTAAACATATTTTAATGAACTTCTGTATTCAAAATTAATCTATAATAATTATCACCATTTGAGTTTATAACACATCAGAATACAATTCTAAATATGAATAACTCCTCCTTTGGATAAAAATCTCCCTAAGGATCATATTTTCTTAAAAAATATATACCTTACTATACAATTATTCTTTTTTATATATGTTTCCTCCCCTATCTATATATTTATCCTCCATTTTCATTTTCAAAAAGGAATATAAATAGTCATGAAGGTAACATAATTTGGGTTTAGAGAAACAAACTATATGAAATAATTATGTTTTTAATCATCTAAAAATGAATGAATGAATATTAAACAAGGGGAATTTGAATTAACTCAATCATAATGAATATATATTTCAATGTCTTTAAATAATGTTTCAAAAAAATGAAACTTGTGTTCAAAAAGTCATTTATATTCTAGTTGGTTTAAAATGTTTGTTTTCAAATTCTTGAATTCTTTTCTATCCTCTGTCATCTTTTCAGGACATTCATAAAGTGTTTGAATGTTTGTTTCTTGTTATAAAAATAGCTAATATTGAGTAAGACTCAATGTTTTTGTAAGATAATATTATATTCAAGAGTAAAAATCGTTTCTTCTTGATCATGTATTTTTTAATATTTGGTATGCAATTTTTCTTCCTAATATTGTAAATTTTTTCATGATCCTTTCCGATCATTTCTTGTAATTGAATTTCATCATTCATAAAAATACTTTGATTCTTAAAATCAATTATTTTATCATTTTAATTCTTTAGCTGTGAAATATCTAATGAGATATAATATATATTCACATTGAAATCATTGATTTCACCTAATAGGGTATCTATTGAGGTTATAAAATTTTGTAGAAAACCTATTTTCTGGATGTGTCACTTGATAACATATTAAAATAAATTAAGACTTCATTTATAATATTCATTATGAATTAAATTAAGTCAACATGAATTTCTATATTTGAGTCAACATTATGAGACAATTTTTTATCTTTTTTGTATTCCTTATTGAGTTATTGAGAACATTCTTCAAATAATTTGAAATCAGCTTCAAACATTATCAGTCAATCCTCTAAGACACTGACTGAACATTAACTTCTATTTTAAGTTTTAGAATCCAAATCAAATTTTCCTTCTAACATTAAAAAAATGGAATAGGTTTTTCTAATATTATTAAATGTTGAAAAATATACTAACCTCCTTTGATTGATATTGTATTGTCTGAATAAGTATCGTCCACAAAGTCAAGATGAAAATCATAATTAGTTCCACCATCCATATCTTTTAAATATTGAATACAGTTTTCATTGGTATTAGAAAGATCTTATTTGTCAAAAAATTGAATGAAAATATTATAATGTACTCTCTGAGCAACCTTCAGTTAACACTCAACTCCTGAAGATGGTAATTTACATGAATTTGTTTGTAAATATGTCATGGGTAAATTATAAAAGTGATATTTTACCCTCTAAATATCTTCATTTTCAGTATCATCATGGTACTTTTTTTCTTATTCTTCCCATCCTTGTTCTCATTCATCCTCTTAATCTCC
The DNA here is from genome assembly GCA_963277665.1 of Viscum album. NCBI lineage: Eukaryota > Viridiplantae > Streptophyta > Magnoliopsida > Santalales > Viscaceae > Viscum > Viscum album. Next base: position 1,137,054,972 of record OY728159.1, on the reverse strand, counting down.
ACTTCCGCCTTCTCTTTCATTGTCTTCAGTGACATATTTATCTATCTATATCATTTTTTATCTTCTTTTTAATTTGGAGTATTGTTTTGACTATTTTTTTTATGGCACAAAATCATTACTAACCATTTTTTTCTTTTCCCTTTTCATTGAATGAGGCTGTAACAATACCTTCTAGAATAGGTTCCCTAATTACTATACATTAAAATGGCATTTCAACACCTTTGAACAATTTATCAGTGTCAAAAAAACATAAATTCTATTTTTCATCATTCTATTATTTCTTTATCGTGTAAAAGCATCCTCAATAATAAAAATTTAGTTGGGGCCTAAGAAGGGTCAATACCAAACTAAGGGTCTCCTTAGTTCTTTTAATGTACTATTTTCCCCATTCAACATTAAATTTATCACTAAATATATTTTTTTTTTGAAATTTTCATAAAAACTATTTAACATTCACTTTATTCTCTAGAACAGAAGGAAATAATTAATTTGAAATTTTTTGTGAAACTTCAATAAATTCTATCGAATGATTGGATTTAAAAACTTTGACAATATATTTATATTATAATTAAAAATGAATCATTGACCATTAACTTTTATCATCATTGATAAGAGTAATCCACATTTTCTTTAGTATCTATTTGATAGAAATATTTAAAACCATAAAAATATAGAATGAAATTGACTAATGATTCCATCAAACATAATCATCTATAAATTGATGGCTATATATTTCAAATTGTGGATGGTTAAAAATATATAACTTGTCGCATTCAACTTCCTCATGTAAACCAAATAACCACGAATGAAATCATATCTCACCATTATGATTTCCCTATAAACATTTCTTTGAATCAAAAACCCTGCATCAAAAGTGATGTAAGAAAATTTTTAGTAGAGAGATGATAAATTTTCCATTTTTCGTCATTAATTACAAAGAGTGATTCCCCAAAAAAATTTATAATGATGGTTCATTTTTCTTTTGGCAGCTATGTGAAGGGAAAAATCATCACACTCTAAAGACACACTAGGGTAAATTGTGACCAATTTTACAGAAATTATAAAGTATTTTCTATGTATACAAAAATATCACTTTTATTACTTATAGATTTTCACATAACTGTAGAACTCTCTTACTTCATCAATAGAAATAAGTTCATGATCGGTCTTAGGATATTATAAACAAATTAATTCCCACACGTGACATTTAATGATCCTTTTCAACAAGGAATCATACTTATCATAACAATCACGATTCTCTATCCTATCTCGATATATCATCATAGTTGAGAAGTATTTAGGATCCATTTACATGGGAGAAGATAGAATTTGATTTTACAACAGAGGTAAAATATTCTCAGGCTAAGGAAACTTCTGGACTAAACTAATTGCAGTGATGAAGAGCTCCAGTGCAACGGATGAGACAAAAGAATGACGTGGTATATGGTAGAGTGTCCCCTTTATATAGGTGGTAGATAGCGAAAATTCAAATTATACTACTCAGATTTGATCAAAATGATCTGATGGTTAAAAAATGAACCCTTGATGTTTAAAAAATGAAAAACAATTATCATATTCAAAATGAATTCAATAAATATTTTAAAAAATAAAATTCCAATAATTAGAAATGAATGGAAAAATATCCAATTAAAAAATATACCTTTTCCGTTTCAAGTCAGATCAATTTGTATGAGTTATTAAATCTTCTTAAATAAAAAAATTGATTATGAAAAATATTGAGTGCTAAAAATATTGAGGGAAAAAAATATTGAGTATGAAAAATATTCAGTACGAAAAATATTTTGTGTGAAAAAATATTTTGTATGAAAAATTATTGAGTATGAAACAATATTGAGTACGAAAAAATATTGAGTATGTAAAAATATTTAGTATGAAAAATATTGTGTACGAAACATATTAAGTATGAAAAATATTAACTATTAAATATATTTAGTATGGAAAAATTTTGAGTATGAAAAATATTAGGTAATAATAATATTAAGTAAAAATAATATTGTGTAAGAATAGTATTGAGTTTCAGGAATATTCAGTTTGAAAAATATTGAGTACGAAAAATATTTAGTATGAAAAATATTGAGTATGAACTATATTGATTATGAGAAATATGAGTATGTAAATATTTCATAAAATAAATACTCTTAAAAAAAATTATAATACCGAAAAAATATACTCGCACTTTGAAAAGGTGTAAATTTATACTAGGGGATGGTTTAAACAAGAAGTATACAGGAATGATTACATTACGGTGATCCTTCATAGCTTCTATTTAAAGTATTAAAATATATCAGAAGGTATTAGTTTTGTAAAAATATATGAATGTTGTTCTTGTGTACCGAAAAATTTTAAAATGATATCTCCAATTTTTGTGTCATCCCAAATAATGTGATGCCTAATATCTATGGGTCTTTTCCGAGAGTTAAGTGAAAGGTTTTAAATAAATTAAATGGAACATGTGTTGTCACAAAGTATTTGAGTATTTTTAAAACACATTCCATATTCAGTGAGTGTGTGTTGCATATACACCACTTGAGGACAACAACTGCTTAATAATACATATTCAACTTCATCTGTGGAAATTTCAATCGTGTTTTGTTTCTAATGAAAACATAAAAATAATGAATCTCTTAAGAAATGATAGCTTCCATATTTACTTTTTATATCCATTCTACTATCACCAAAGTCTATATATAAAAAGTTATCCATTCAAAAAAATTTCATAAGAATAAAAAATACCAAGATCCATGGATTCTTTCTTATTAACAAAAAATATATTTTATCACCTATTAATTGGGATTACATTGATTTATCATGATATATGCACATAAAAAAAGAAAACATTAAATCTCAACCACTATATATTGTGTATATTTGACTTTGTATCATACTTATAAAAATTACTTGATCAACGGGTTTACTATTTTCATTACTATCAAATGTATTTGAGTTAAATATTAGAGTAATTATACATTTTATTCTCATAAGAATATATTTTAATAAGATATTTGGTATAATTATTTTGAGATATATAAGTTCCCTCTGGATTTTGAGATGCTTTAAAAACCATGGAAAAATTCCACACAACCTTATACTCATTTAAAACTCATATTTCAAAATATGGACAATGGAATTTGTTAATTATTGTTTAGTTGAACCAATTATAATGTCATCAAAATAAATTTGAACAATGAAATTAATTGTATTACCATTCCTTATTAGAAGAGTTGGTTCAGCAGTTCCCTTAACATAATTGTTTTCTAACAAAAATCATGTTTATCTATTATACTAGGATATATGTTCCTATTTAAGTCAATATAAATCTTTGGTATTTTTATAAATATATTAAGGATTTTTTTATGATAAAAACAATATGATTTTGAACAAAAACATCATATTTAACATATCCACTATGGAAAGAAAACATCATATCTATTTCAATATTTTTGAAATTAAATAATGCTACAAATTATAATAAAATATGAATAGATTCATGTCTAGATTCTAGAGCGTAGGTTCCTTCTTAATCTATTCCCTATTTTTTATTATAAACATTAGTAACATGTCTTTAATTATTTGTAATAATTGTTCTTTTTCATCACATTTATTTCCGAAAACCCATTTTATACCAATTATAGAGGTTTATTTATGTCTTTTAACCAAGGTATTAAATTTGATTTATTAATATTCATTTAGTTCATCTTAAATAACCATAATCTAATATTCATCACCTAAAGAATAATCATGACTTTTAGGTTCAAAATGTGAGGGGAAAGCATAGTGTTCTACATCATTTCTCAAATATCATATAGCCGTTAAGGGTTTATTCATATCACCAATGATATTATCACAAAGACGATTCTTAAGAAATAGATTATCTTGGTTTTGTAAAACATTTTCATCGGTATGAGATAGAATGTGTTCTGGAGTAAATACACCATAAATTTTTACTTGACTATTTTCCTTATTATAATATTTTTCTATCTAGAGTTGAAAATTAGTTTTGCAAAACACATCTGAGGATGTTTTTTGGGCTTGATTAAGAACATAATGTTTTGATTAATCAAATTTCACATGAACTTTTTCTTTTACAGTAAAATAATTTTTATTAAAAACACTATATTTCTTATAAGTAGTAGAATAACCTAATAATACCACTTCATCAGATTTCAGATTGAATTATTTGTCAATTTCCATTTGAATTCAAGATGAATACTCTTCATCCAAATACTATGAAGTATTAATCTTTTGGTTTTTATATTTTCTATAATTCTTATGGTGATTTATTAATAAATCCATGTACTAAAACTCAACATATAGTATAAAAAGTAGTACTATCTACTTCATCCCATAATTGTTTAGAAATTTAATATTCACCCAACATCGTTCATTTTATTTCTGGAAGAATATAATTTTTTCTTTCAACAACACCATTACTCTGAGGATTTATAGGACATGAAATAACATGAGTAATTCCTTTTATAATTAAATAGAAAAATAAAAATTATAGATTAAAAACTCTCTACCATGATCACTATAAATAGTAATAAAATGATGGTTTTTCTCATTTTTTGCATTGACTACATGTTTATTAAATAGAAAAACGGATTCAGATAACTTTACATGGAAATTGAGGTATGCATATATAGATTTATCATCAATTGAAAGAATTAAAAAGTACATTCCACTAATACATAATGTTTTTTAGGACCAAAAACATCCATGTGAACTAACATTAACGTGTGGGTAGTTGAGACATCACTAATTGGTTTAAATATTATGTTATATTGCTTTCTATATTTAAAAGGGTCATATAATTTCGAAGAATCAAATCTACATTCTGATAGATCCCTAACAATTAATTTATTATTCAATTTATATATGTTTATAAGGATAGAGTGACCTAATATTCTATGCCATAACCTAGATTGATCTACCATTACACTAAGACAAGGAAACAATTAGATCCTAGGGTCTTTGAAGATTAGTGTACAAACATTCTCATGCCAATGGACATATAAAATGAATTCGTCAATATAATTGTGTACTACATATTTATCATTCCATAAATTTTGATGGTAAACATCGTCACATAATTGCATTATTCTTATATGGTTTTTATTAAGTCCTTTTTCAAATAAAACATTTTAAATTAATGCTTTTCCAAGAAGAACAGTTTTTCCTATACCAACAATATTTCCTTGATCATTTTCTCTGAAGGTAACTCTTACACATATCATTTACATAACCTTTTTAAATATGCCTTTGGTAAAATTCATATTCTAGGAACAATCACTATCCATGTATCATATATTCTTGTTTTTGGTACTTTTTTTTCTAAAATCAAAAAAAATAGGCATTTGGAATGAAAACTTTCTTTGATATGGAAATTTTTGAAAAAAATATATTAGGAATCCACACTTATTTTAAAAAAATGTGAATTTTTAAATCGTAAATATTGAATATTATTTAAAGAAAAATTTTTATTCTAGTGTCTTCCACATTGACATTTTGTGTAAAATGGGGTATCTTTCAAAAAAAATACGTATTACTACCAATGTTTTTGATTGACTACCTCCCATGCCTGAAGTATTACCATTTGGATATAGTTGTTTATAAATTTTATCAAACCATTCTATAATAGTGGTAATGTTTGATAACAGATTATTTGAAGGGAAAATTTCATACATTACATTTATAACTAAATTATTATCCATATTGTTTTTAGTTTTTTATGGGAGTTTTGTTTATAAAACATTTTTATTAGATTTTATATGTTCAAAATATTTAAAAATATTTTCCTTCATAGAATTATATTTTTGATGGTTTATAGAAATATAATAACTTTCAAAAAAAATTATTATCAGCATATTTTGAATGATATAATACATATTTTATCAAAACATCTGTTTGAAAGTTTTCTTTCTCAAGTTTCTTATTGAAATTAAAATTTATTCCCCTAAATTTATTAAATCTTGATACTTCTTTATATGATGGTAAATTATTGTCTTCTACTAACGAATTTACTTTATCATAAGAAATATAATCTTTCTCAACATGATTTTTTACAATTAAATGTATTTTTTTATTGAATCATATGTTTGTATCATATCCATAAGATATTTATTTTTAAATAGAATTTTGGCATAGAGGCCAATATTACTCTTTCTAGAATTTTCATTATTTGATGACTTATTTTAATAATCTCCTCCATTTGTAGTCCATGAATCATTAAATTTCGAGAAATTATTTGATATATAATTTAAAAAAAATCATCAGAATAGATTTCCATTCTATATTTCTATTTGAGTTTTTTGACAACAAAGACTTATATATCCGGCTCTTTTACAATAAAATCAAGTAACATAATAATCTATCTTATTATTTCATTCCTTTTTAATTTTCTAGTATTGATATAAAAAAACGTTTTAACAACAATATTTTTCATTCTTAAAGCATGATTGGATTAATTATTCTCAAAATGAATAGAATCACTTGAATCAGATTGTGTAACAACGTTTTTATTTGTTCATTTAACGACCTTCTTGGGAGTCTAATATTTCATTTGATTTTAAGTAGAATGAAAAGAAACTCATATATTATTTTTCATTTCTTTATCATAAAATATTTTTAGCATAATCTGAAACAATAAAATACTTCCAAATAAATAATCATGTGTATGATTTTTAGTCTTGATATATTCATAAAATAATATTCTCTTTGATTCCCATTTATTTGACATAAAATCAATAATCTTTTCAACAATAATTTTATCATATAATACATTTTAACCCATATCATGTAAACTATTATGAAATTTTTATAATCCATTGTTGATTAATAACAGAAATTTGACCAAAAGGAAATTCAAAATATTGATAATCGACTCATAACATAGCACTTACAGTCTCTAAATCTTTATATGATCCCAAATGTGTGATTTCTAACTTATTCCAAATATTGTTAGAAAATTTACAACAGGAAATATAAATATATATATATTTCCTGTCATAGAATATAATAAAGTATTCTTCACCTTGTAATTTATGTCATATTCTTGTTTTTCATTATTTATAAAAGATCTAATTTCATTTTCATCAATTTTGTATTCACTAGTCTGCATAACAAAATTATCAACTCCTGTGTTGATCAAAATGAATACATTATATCCCTCTAAAATTCCTTATAATTAACATCAAAATTTGGTGGTCTGTTAGGATTTATATTTTCTTTAGAAGCATAATTTAGTCATGGATTATTATAAAAAATATTCAAAAAATATATCTTCCACAATACATATTAGTGTAAAAAATATTTATAATCAAAAAATTTATAACAAGAAATAATGTTAACATTCAAAGGTAAAATCGTTAGAAATTATTTGAGTAGTGTAAACATGCTTTGATACATATTTTTGGATTTCAATATATATATAAATGGATAAAATGAAGAGTGAGTGTGAATTTTAAGAATAAAAACATTAATTTTAAATATTAAAAGTAATATTGTTTAATAGAATTAAAAAAATAATATTCACAAATTCTCTTATATATTCAATATATAATCATACTTGGCCCAAAGTTCTGATGAAAATAATATCATGATGAAGATGATTTCAATATATAATCCGTAAGTTTGATTATATTTTGGGGAATCATATTCTATTAATGATGGTATAATCATATTCCTAAAAAGAAATTATATATTATAGAATAAAAGTTTCGTAAACATGATGGTTATGGTCAATTTGAGTAACAAAAAGTAAATCATGAGTCTATCATGAAGAAAATATAATCATAATTAGAGTAAGTGGTAATCATAATAAAATAAATTTATTTCATGATGTAATACAAAAGAATCATAATCAAATCAGTTATGATGTGTAGAATACAAATAAAAAATGAATTTATAAAATAATTCACTTCATATTATAATAGCAGTAAAAATGAAAATTAAATTAAATTTAGGTAGAATTATTTTAGCCCAATGTGATGGTTATCTAGTAACGTACGATAAATGTCCCCTGATTTATACTTTCAGGAAACTGTGTCTTACCCACACTTGGGTATTCCCTCAATACAATGATATGTTATTGTATATCTTCCTATCCTCAGTAGTCCTCGATCAAAAAGATAGTCATATCCTCTATCTTCCTATCCTTATAATTCATCGATTGAACTAGCATAAATCGGAGTCACAAAATGAATGTTTGAACTCTAATATTACAGCAACATTGAATAGGTAGTTCACTTGTGTAAACATTAGATTACTCACATAGTAGTATATTTAGAATAGATTTTACATGGTGTCTCTATTGTCTATAGCATCTCATATCTCTTGTCTGTGTTAAAATGATCATATATTTATATAGTTCATCTCAATTTTCATTTTGATGTCCAATGGTCAGATTTTATTTGACAATTTTGGGAGGACATGGATACATGGAAATCCAATGGTCATATGATAACTCAAATCATTAAATAATTTTTATTAACACATAAATCATTCCATCACATTGATTTAAATTATTTCCAAACATTAATATTAAGTATTTCTAGGTACTAAATGTAAATTAAAATTACCCTTATGATATTTCATTATGAGTCAGTACGGATTATATAATTACAAAAAAATCATTAGTATAAAAGACTCGATTGTGTGTATGATATAAACTATATCTGGGGCATATGATATAAATTGTATCTAGGATCATTATGATAATCATGGAAGAATTAATATTATTTTCATGAGTATTATTTTTATCAAATGCATTATGAAAATTATAATGAAATAATATGAATATATTCTCTCTAGAATAAATATTTAATGTTAGAATGAAAAAATATAATACATTTTCATTATATAAATTTGGTAAAAATATAGTGGACATAAAAAAATTTATAAATTATATAAATTGGTAATAGATTGTGATTTTTAAATCAAATAGAATTAAACAGCCAAAAAAATACTTTTGACTAAATAGGGGTATGGGACTCATTCGATATCAATGTATGTGAATGGATTGTTAAATTTTTCACATGGAGCATGGAAGGGTGTTCACCTAGATAGTTTGACAATAATTGATGGTGCTATATTTAATAATATTCTGGTAATATCATAAATCCCATTAGAAATTTTTTTTTAAAAAAATATTCTCCACCCTTTTATCCCCTAAGCCACCTATCCATTATTGGTCTTTCAGAGTAGTGATCCATGAGAGCTCTCCCATCACTCTCCTCTAGTTTTCATTGAAAAACCTTCATCTAATCTTCAAATGAAATATCTTATGTATTGTTGTATCACAATATTTAAGTTTAAAATTTATATTATTTCCATTTTCTATATAAGTTTCCATAATAGATGTTATTTTAAAGTGATTTCAAATGCTAAATTTCTATGTTGTTTGAACCGTTTCTCCATTTTCACATGTTGAACCCCAAATTAGAGGATGATAACGGATGGGGAGACTAATATTTTTGTTGGCTACAAGTATTATACTATTCTCTAGAAGTGTTATTACATATATCATGCTTCATTGGGTCACATTCTAGACATTTCCTGTGTTGCCTCCAAAATTAAGGTCACTTAAAATTGTTAACTATGCATCAAAAAGATGTTCTATTAATTATTTTTAATTTGATGAAGGATAATGACAACAAAAAAACTACCCCCATTAGTTGTGTCGGAATAAATTATATTTTACTGCCCTTCCTGAATTTTTTTATCCACATGTTAGTTTTTTCATTTTCCACATGATAAAAAAGTGATTAAGTGGGATTATTTGAAATTATATTGTAAATTAATAGCCCTTGAAATTTGCACCCTAGATTTCCCATTAAAATTATGATGGGTTATAATTTCTGAATTAATGGAGTAAATTTAGTAAAATAAATTATAAGTTGTGTGCAAGACCCACATAGTATTAACATTTATTATATTATTCCTTAAGAGATACTTTGATTATAACCTGATTTTATTGGATGGAATCATATGAAATATTAAATTTAATTCATCTAAAATTTATATTTTATTACATTATCCAACAGAAGATACATGGATATTGATAGAGAATACCTTGTATGGTCTCTAAGAAAAAAAATCTTTATATTATCCTTAACTAGGGTCATTTATCAATGTCATTTTGGTTTTGTGGCATGGTTTAGGAGATACATGGATTCCCAATATTGAATACCATGGATGTGCTCAAAGGGTTTCATTCAATTCATTAATGTGACTTCTGAATTAAATATCACATTAAGGTTTGGTCAATATCTCATTGATGTGAATGCATCGACACAACACAAAAATTCAACTAATTTTAATGAAATAAATAGATTTCCATAGATTGTCTACATGGATTCCACATGAATATTACAAACTATCAGGGATTATCTCTCTTAACTCCAATAATGTCTACCACTAAGGATACATAGTACTCTTTCCTAGGTCTCAAGTAGATCCTCTTCTTATGAAATTAAAAGGGTACACTTTTTTGGATTAACCTATACATATAATTCCTAAATTAAATGAAACATATGGAAACCATATTATTAGAAGAGAACATGGATTTATTGATTATATAACTAGTGTGTTAGTTTTTTAATGTAATATTATATTCTTAACATCGTATCGGTAGAAACCAATGAAACTATGGATGAAATGATTTTATATTAGGTCCCTTATACTCATATGGATAATATTTACACTTCTAATTATCATTTACAATAACTATACACTTTTTATTTGGTATTAATTGACTAGATAGTATTAGATGTCATCAGTGGTGGCCTAATTAGTTTTACTCTTACCTAGTTTGGGCTACAATATGTTACCCTGACAGGCTTCAAAGATATGGACTATAATAAAGGGAAGTTCACAACAATAGACATTTTATTTATGTATTAAGATTAATTATGGGATCAATAGACATAATTAGTGCATGGGATTGGTTTGGAGATTAAATTTTTTAATTTTTAACACTTATTTATAACAAGATTTATTATATATACACACCCCATTTTTTGTAGACGTAAAATCAATAGAATTTTTTATATCATATTATACTATATTTTTCATTTATTTACTATCCTGATAAATAACATATATGGCCTCTATTTCACTTATTTCTTTGATATTTATGTTAATCATTGTTGACATCCACTCTAATAAAAATGTCATATAGTGACCCCACCATCCCATCCTAGAACCTCACTACTATTTGGAAGCCTCTGACATATGGGGAGGCATGGTTAAAGCAATTTTTCCAATCAAAATAAGTTCCATTTAGGTGAACCATGATAAGGGTGTCAAAAGGTTGTATCAGGGGTTCTCTCTTTCCTTTTCCATACATTTTTGTGATATTAGGAAGAAAATCGGAAAGAATAAAAATTTTGTAATGAGGAATGTACAAAGGATTATATGGCCCATATATGGGGGAAGTCCTTGTTTCCAGTGATTGGACATGTTGTTCTCTTTTCCACCTTTTACCATTGTTTTTATTTTCATTGTTGTGTGAAACACATGATATTTTAAATTTGTTAAGATTATGTAATTCTTTATTAGGTCTAGTATGTCATGGAATCATTAATCATGAATCATTATAGAAACATAATTATTTTATGTAATGATTATTCTCTTGCATGTTTACTATATATTATAGATTTCATGCAACATATTGTATGTGTATTGATAAGTATGCTAGAAATTATAATAATTTTATTTCTATAAATTTTAAAATTGTAAGTGGTTATATAAACTATTTTCATCAACAAAATCAGTGTCCATCCATATTTCTTCTTGGTGGAAACATAAATAACAAATTATAAATGTTTTCTGCTCTATAATTATAGTCATATGAGCTGAAGTGGTAGTTTATTATGAATAAATTGACCCAAATTTTATTTTTTGAATATGTGATCCTATAAATATGGAATATTGGTCCATATAATCGAATCATCATCCATGGAATTTTTATATCATGGGAATGGGTGTAATAATTGAATTACACCAATTCCATTTGTATCTTTTCATGATTAGGTCATTATAACTTGTAGAAGATAATTTATATAAATAAAATATATTATGAAAATAAAAGATGTTAAATTATGACCCATAATTGAAATTTTTTTCAATGACATTTTAATTCGTATTATAATGTAAAGTATTTTTTCATTAACTACATTCAATATAAACTCAATATAATGAAACACCTCTGATTGGAACTATATATCTTACCAATACCCTAGCCTTAGTTCCACATTGTTAGTGTAATTATATCATGGGTGGTGAACACTATTGAAATATTGTTACTTTGAGAGAATATATTTTCTACCATTATAATGTTTTGACTATTGTTCTTGGAATTTCAGATTCATGTATCCACGATAGCCTTGTGTTAAGAATGAGGAAGGTGAAAATGACCATGTTTCTAAATTCTTTGGTCCATGAATGATCTATAGTATCCTTACAAGAACCTCTATTAGTATCGCCTATTATACATGGAATGGGAATTGAAGAATTGATTCAAGTGGGTTTCTTATGAATTTTTCATTATATAGAGAGAGATATATGATTTTAACCCACTATGTTAGAGTTATTATAAGAGTTGAAGGAAAAATATACACAAAAATTATCAAAAGAGAATGGACCCTAGAATACTATATCATGGATAGATTTAATTCAATCTGTTAATGATAATATAGGGAAACCTCTTGAAATTGAGTCAATATATTGGTTTATAGGCTTCATGGAGCCACAATCTGTTGGATGGATTTTATAATTTAGGAAGTCCATTATAACAATTTGTTTTGGAGAAACTTCTAAACAAGATTCAATGAAAAAGAAATATTCGCATAAATGATATATGATTGAGACAAGGATTATATACCCCTTTTGAGGTAATATTTAGGTTTTGGAGAATTTATTTGTCATCTCAGAGCTACATTGTTTGCACCAACTTTTTTGTGGTGATCTATCCTTAAAAAGATTTTGTGGGAATGGGATTGTCTAGACATCCTATCATAGGTGAATATTTTCTAACTAGATACCAATAATTTGATGGTAAATTATTAATTTATCTTTGATTAAAGAATAAATTAAGTTGGAGGTATATGGAATATTTTTTCATCCTTGGGATAGGGATGTGGTGCATCTAGTTCTATGAAACATCTCTTTGAGAGTTCTCACTAGGAAAGTTGTAGTCGTCGTATATGCATGATATGTTATGTGGTTTTCCAATAATGTCGAATGTTAGGACACATGAGTCCCAAATTTTATAAGGATATAGTTGAGTGTCAAACCTAAGTCAGAGTGGATCATATTAATATATATTTTTGACCCTTCATACCTAATTCAAGTGGGAGAGGATTTCAACCAAATCCCCTTTCTCAAGCAAGAACAATTGCTTGATTTTAATTTAAATTTTTGAATATCACTATACATAAATTCCTTGTAGGTTAACAAGGTTGAGGGGGATTGACACATTATATGTAGTTCCATTATATGAGACCTTATCTAGGAGGATATGTTATTTCTCAGGGCCATGGTTTAGTTTAGTTATATGTAGTAAAACAATGACCTAATGATCATAGTGTTGGACCTTCTATAGAACTAGGCAAGATATTAGTATCCCATAATTAATATCTTATTTATAAGATATAATCACTTAACACAAATTTATATTTTTGATTGTCATAGAAATTGATCTTTCTAATATTCAGTACTTCTGTGGAGTGATTTCTATTGATACTCTTTAGGGAGTATGACCAAAGATAGTATTCTAATACAATGAGTTGCATATCATGATTTAATATTATAATTTCATGTGTAACTTATTTTTCCTTGATATTAATGTATTACAAAACATTCCTCGGAAGAATTATTTATTTCATATTCATGTTGATATCAATTTCTATTATCAGATATTTTATTTCTCATTTTGTAATGGGGGTTACAATATCTGAAGGTACAAATGTGCATAATAGAAGTTAGTGGGATAATGATTTAAAATTTTCCCACCAGTGATCGATGTGAAATCATCATCGTTGGTGAAGCAAAACCTAAAAAATTCCTAAGGATCATGAATGAGGAAATTTAAATACATAAAATTAGGAAATGAACATGAGGTTTGATATAATGTCACACATTCATCATGCAATCATTTCATGTGATATCTTCTCAACGAATCTAAAATAAAATTCCTCTACATCATCCACACACACATAGAAAACCTATGGGGATTTCAATCCCCAAAATATATGTTCTAGAATGGACTTTAGATGTTGAATTTGATATAATTAGGGTCACCATTTCCCTATTACATCGATCCGTGAAGATGTACTACGATCAAGAATCAAGAAGCAGGGAATCTCTATCTATGAATTTGGAGAGAGATATGACAGATAGGATCTTTCCCTTTAGTAAGGAATAGTTACTATCATTAGAACTCTATCCTCAATTTATATTATATCAATGAATACCCACTGAAAAATCCCGATACCTGAATATATTTTTCTCTACATCAATGATATATTATTACTACTTTAATCTTTCGTAAATTTCATTAATATTTTTATCATCAAATTGTAATATATTAAATATAATATTCGATAAAACCCTATTTTTTAACTCGACTAGTTATTCCCGAAAATATTAAATGAACCATGATTTTTATTACAATTATTCATTCTCATAATATTTTTTATAAATATACTTTAAAATATTTAATTTGATTTAATAAATAAATTCAATGTCAATTATTATTATCTTTAATAATAGGAATTCATTTATTCCATTGGTAACCTCACATATTTGCAGAAACCTCATACCGTAGTAGTGGGGCCCACCATTCCATATATATATATATTCACCAGAATAGGGTAGAATCTCAAATACCCTAGTTTCTATAATCATGTATGCCCTTGTCTAGATATATGTGAATATGATTCACATAATGATAGTATAAGATAAAAACCCATTAAGAACCCAAATAATATTAGGAGAAGTCATAGAAAAAACCCATACTAAGAATAAAAATAGTGTAATATTATTTATTTTTCATTAGAAAAATCAGAAATAAGGATGTATACTCGTTTCATCATACTTTCATTGTTTATTATTTTTTGATCAAGCTAGACAGGTTTACCCATGACTACCATGGCGATGGATTTATAATGGTACAACCATCCTGATCAACATGACCTGAGAGATTAGTTCTTTACCCAAAAGTCAAAAATCTTATCTTGATCATTTAGATAATGTCAGACCACCAATGGTGCACCCAACACAATCTACATCAAAATTACTTAAATATCATGGTTTTTCTTGTGAATCACATTACATGATCAAAAAGTAATATTTTCGTAATGATCTAAATCCATGAGACCAATACACATCTTCATAGATAGAAACATCCAATGATACATAAAAAATATGTTGTTCTTATTGGTGGGTCGGTCCTAATGGTCTATACTACTAGAAATCACTTAGTGGGAACTTCATGAGAAGAATTCTGAATTCTTATGAACCACCAACACCAAATAGTCAAACATATACTGTGTCTGTTAAGTATGATTTATATGGACCATATGACATATGTTTTAGATTAATGACATAGTATGTTGACATTATAATTATATCAAATGATCTACTATAACCTTTTGATATGAAATATAATTTATTAATATTACGACTAAGTATTGGATGTATAAAATGTTACTCTATGATTTTAAGTGCATATCATTCATCACAGACTATATACATTAAATTTTATTAAAATAATATTGTATAGTTTGGTATAGGGAATCAACTATTACAGCACTCCCCCATTCACTGTATCCAACTTGATAACCATCCTTGTTAGCACTCACATGATCGAAATCATGTTTCTAATATGTAACAACCACCATAGTTGGGTCTTCCATGCTTCCTCCTTGTGTCTACTGGTCTATATGTGACCTCATCTCCTTGAGTAAATCTTCTCAATATATGGTATCTATGAACACATTATTTATTCCAATGCCAAAATATGATATCATGACATGTACTATTAATAGAATTATCCAAATGACAAATATTTACTTACTATATATGATCCCAATTACTAGAATATATCATTTTATTCTATAAATGCTTCTTATATGCTTCAAAATCCTCAATGTACTCATCATTTGAAGATATGGCTACCAATGATTTTTATGAGTCTGTCTCACTGAACATTGTATCCTATCTATGATACCAGATTAAATTGATCCAAATAATACTATTATTTGTCCAAAAAACTCGTATCCCATCCTATCCAAATACCTATTACATTTATTTTGTTTATACTTAAGTACAAACAGATAGTTCTGACTAACTACTTTTTACTAATCTTAGATATAATTGATATTTTCCTACTATAAAGCATATAATTCAAATAGTAATTGTTGTATATATCATTGAATAAAATATTGATATGTTTTTTAAAACATATGGAGTGTAACTCACCACTTTAATATACAACAATGTTGTTGACATGAATACCAGGAGATATATTTACCATGTGACATAAGAAAAAATTCTTCCTTAAAATTTTCTAACATATATTGCCCAATATTTTTCTAGTATATGAATGGTTTTCAAGGTCGAATAAGTCATTTGACATATATTATTTGATCCTATTCCATAGAACATAGTATTCAAATTTTACTCAATCTCTTGATAGATTATTTCTTTCTAGTACTTACTAACTATAAGACCAATAGCTAATTTCCATATGATTACCTACATATTTTATTTTGAAAACATTGGCACTCACACTAATCAATTGTAGCCAAATAGAAAATATTCATTCAATATTAATATTCTATGATCTTGTTTTTCAACTAAATCCAAAAACTATACTGTGTAACTTCCACCATTTATTGGCATTTAGTGATTTCACCATTCATTTCAGTTTGTGTCGTATAGAAACCTTTCTAGACTAGTGGCCTTGAATTCGAATTCATAATAATATGACCATATGTATTAACTATTACAAGTAAAATACAAAAATATTTTGAAAGATGGAATTTTGTAACTAATCAAGTCATCTTGGTGTTATGGTTGTTACATCCCTTTATAATCTCATTTGAATACCTACCATAGTATTCAAAATATTAATCCCCTGCACTTTGATACATGGAATCCATTGTTGAATTTCAACTATTCTTATCAATCTTAGATAATTTCTATATACTTATTATATGTTTTAAGTATTATTCAAAATGAATAATGTCTCACTAGCCATAGTAAATATAAATCCATCAATATGGTTTTAACCTTCCAATTCAATATGTGTATCCGGATCATTCCATTCTAGAATCTCCTATGGAATTTCTTCCGATGTCAAATACTTGTGCTTCTCTATAATTGACAATTAAAAATTAAATAATTTTCCAAAATTGACAAGTAGAGATGTATAAACTATTAAAAAAATGTAGTATATCACTTTACTAGCACATTTCTATGATATGTTTTTTTAATATTTGATGAGTCTTTTGGGATAATTACATTAGACGTAAATTGTGTTTTTCTTATGCATTTCTTTATATCCTTAAAAACTATTTGTATCAATATACATATCATTGGGACAGTGTATTTCCATCATACAAAAACTCTTTTGAAAACCATTATTTATTATAGTTTGCATGAGGTTATGTGATATCACCATTATTTGCAAAGCAGATCTTGAAATATAATGGATGTTTCTACAATGCATATGTTTTAACATTTATTCACCTTTTACATACATGATAACTATGATGTGTATAAGGATATGTGTATTTAGTAATTACTCCATGATATAATCTATTGACCAATGTTAACATTGAATTATCATCATTAATCCTCCTTATTAACATCATAGTTTTCTTGTAGATAAGGTAATGTGCAATTATAAATTACTCCATGCTATAATATATTGATTGATAAATGCGTGGTAAATATATTATATGGAATCATAACCCAAATTGAGTTATATTTTATGATAATTCATATTTCATATATAATTGTACCTTTTAAGAGAATATAAAGAGGTATATTTACCAATTTCTAATACTTCTAATAGTTCATGCTCACAAGATAAACTACCTCTAAAGGATTTATGACATATCTTTATTTAAAAGTATATTTTCTAAAACTAAATAAGCATATAAGTTTATTATAACTATGATGTTATTTTTCATTGATTCTAAATATAATAATTTTTATATCCTTAACATACACATATTTGTTTCAAGATATGGATTTATCTTTCCAGAATTTGGTATTTATGGATTGCATTAAATATTAACCACATATTGTATATGATTGATGTATAACAAAACAAGGATGTATATAAAATATCAGAAAGAATATTAATTCCTAGACTGAAATATTTTCTCATTATGTTCAAAGGATACACAAGATTAATGGATAAGTTATACTCATTAAAATATCTATTGTAATCATTTTCTAGGTAATTCGAAATCCATGTAATTCTCATCGTTGAATTTGTAACCAACCTTTCTTAACTTCTTAGAGAATACTCTTTACTTCTAGTAATGTTTCTATAAATACTTAGATACTTTACTTTAATACACATATGTGATGAATGTATTCTATTTAAGTACCAAGAAGTAAAACTTCTATATTACATACATGATGAATATTCCCAAAACATGAATTGAGTACTTTCTTATTCTATTCAGTTTATTTCATTTCTCAACCACCAAATAATTTCATGATATTTAATGAAAATAAACCCTGTTTATTACCACTTTATTTAAAGTACATAGTGGTGGTACCTTTTGTGACACCCCAAGATTTCAGACTAAGTTATTTTCTTTAAAGTAATTCAATAACTTGCGCTACACGTAACACTGAGTTCGAGCACACCATGACATACCAAACTAGCTGTTCAAAAGATGTTATGAATAGTAATAACAGAATTTTGAATTTTATATAATAAATATAAATTTAAAATCCATATTATCTATTTTTAGACATAATATAAGAACGCGTTCATCTTTTTCAGATAAAAGAAATATTTTTCAAAAAAATACAATTTTACTACCTTTTAATGGAAAACCCTTTTAAAACCAATTTTTCACACTTTTATTTATTTAATTTAATGAAATTAAATTATTATTTATAATCAGGACATAAAAAATTTATTTTGGATAAATTTTTGGTACTTTTCTAACAACTTTTATATTTTGATGAATACTGAAAAATTCTAAATTTTAATTGAAACAACTTTTTTAATCAAAATAATTTATAGTGTTAAATTATTTATTTTAATTGTTTAGAAGTATAATTAAAATTTATTTTTATCATTTAATACAATTTTTTTGATTATAATTAATTTCACATTTAAATTTGACATAAACACATGTCAATCTTTTGATAATATTTACTTTTTAAAAACCCGCTTTTCAGTTTTGACAACGGGAAAGAATTTTATATTAATTAATAAAGCTTATATATTTTGAATTTGGGAAAATATAATTCCTTTTTTAATTAGTAATATCAAAATTTTCTTTGGGTAAATTTTTGGTATTTTTCTGAAAACATTCATTTTTTGATGAATAGTGAAAAAACACTAAGTAATAGTTTACAACCGACTTTTTATTTAAATAATTGTTTATTTTATTTAAAAAATTTTGTAACGCCCCGACCCCAGTTACCCAGAGTTGGTGCATTATTACATAACATTGGCATGATCACAAGAAAGATCAAATCTCGAAAGACCGATTGGTTTAGTAGCCTTGGAAACACTAGATATATTCATAAGTTTTACATTACATCATAAAATGAAAAACTACTACAACAACATAATGTTTCCACAATCCACACTATTAACCCCTCATAAAATCCCTGCAGGTCATTCATAACTTACTTCTTCACATCCTGGGAAAAATAAAACATAGAAAAGGGGTGAGCTCAAATGCCCAGTAAGGATAACAATATAGCGGAAACTTTCATAAATAAGAATAAACATTTAAGGCATTTCATTACTAAAACAAAAGCCTTTTAAACTTTAACTTCGACATAGTATGGAAAAAGTAAAATGAAATAATGCCATTTACTTATTCACATGGATATTCTACTAATCGAATAATCACATGCAAAAATCAATAACCACTTTCATAATGTTGGAATGCATAATGCCAGACTATCATAACCACATAGCCAAGGCCTCGTGCCAAGACTACAAATAAGATTTTGTAAAGGCCTTGTGCCAAGACACTAGTTTGTCTCGTGAGACCTACTGATGCATCGAGGAGCTATAGCGGGCTCCACCCGTCACATATTAAGTCCAATGCATTCCCATATGAAAAGGTTTAAACATAACATAAACATTCGTATTAAACTAGCATACGAAATGTCAATACTTTCACCATAAACCATGAATGGTATATAAAAAAATAGCACATCCACAGTCAAACATATCACAAAACCTTCAATACAATATAAAAGTTTTGTATCATATTATATCATCCTCAAATAAGCAGAAAATCCATTAAAGGATGTTGACATAGATGAAATCAAAACTCTTTTTAAAGAAATATCTCTTTCTATTTTGAAATCATTTAAGAGACATATATTTATAAAATAAAACATTTTCTTTGAAAATATTCTTATAGGATTGTAAGGGAAGCTTTGACTATTTTATAACGGCGGAAAATAACCGCACCCGCCGTATAAGTTAAAAAAAACATTCTTATCTTAATTCTATCGAAAAGGTTAAAAAGCACCTTGTTTGGAAAACGACGGAAAGATTCCTCTTATAAAAAGTCAAAAAAAGGTATAAATGACTTTAACCCATATTCTTGTAAAAATGATTTGAAATACATTTTGAAGAAACATGGATGTGGATGATAACGATATCCCAGTAGATTATTACGTATAAACAACCTCGGATAATGAAGAGATTGTGAAATAACCCTTACCTTGTACTTTTCCTTTGTTGGGTTCGGTTAACCTCCTGTATAATGGTGAAATAATTGTTATTAAATTATACAAGAATCATATACATTAATATGATATCATATATGATCTTTTAACATTGCTTTATTAATAATATCTTAGTATTATCGTCGTTTCAGGTGATAATCGATTCGTTCTTCTTAAATTTTTGGATACATAAGACATTTTTGTAATGGATAGATTAAATCTTATTCATAATCATAATGATATTAACATTATTTTTAACCCTAAAATGAGAATAATACTTGAATGGATACGATGGAGGATGGATCTCACCGCGTTCGTGGAGACGGTAGTCCGTACGTACGCACGAACGCTACTTCCATTTAATTTTTATTTTAAAATAATTGAATCCAAATGATACATAGGTATATTACTATTCCAGTATAATATTATATTTTATATATGTTACTTAAGTTCATTATCACCATCCTTTATACGTTCCATGTGTGGTATGAACGAGTCATATCATTTTAAGGGGGCGGTAGTTCGCACTTCCTCAAATGAAATTATCGTATGTATATACAACATGAAACGAATAATGATATGAAATAAAATGGAATTAGATAAGCTTATATATAAAATATATATCATTAATATCATATTTAATTACAGTGACATCATAATGGCCACCATGAGAGGCAGTAAGATGTATTTGAACAATCATCGTTTCGTGAGGCGTTAGTTTGCCATCCACAGAAACATTATGTTCATCATCCATTAGATGGAGTTGTGTGTATGTGTAGTTTGAATCCTTCTTATAACAACATCCTAGTATATTGAGGATACTGTTGTTGTTACAAAAGAAAGGAAATAAAAAGATTTTGGGGGTTGGAGAAGCAAAATAAATGAAAATAATTTAAGAGAAATCGTTACCTTTAATTTAGGTAACTCAATTTGGTTGGAACCAAAGGACTTCTTGAAATGCTTTCTTCCTAAGGGGAAGCTTTAAGGAGGAGGAGAGGGATGTGGGGAGCTTATTTGGGCAGAGTTTGGACCAGCCAAGTGGCTTGAGAGGTGTGAGGAATGAGTAGAAGTGGTCTCCTTTTATAAGGGAGAAGAGGGGCTCTTTAGGAAAGAGTGAAAGTATTACTTTATAATATAATTATATTCGGTTTATAATGGTCCAAAAATCATTGAGGTCGAAGATAAGATGACTAATATTTTAAATAACATCAACCAATAAGAATTTGACAGGTTTTAGATAATATTTTAATCATTATAATCTTATTTATTTAAATTATTTATTAATGAGGTAAACATTGCATCATTATTGTGTCATTAATAATTTAAATTATTTGATGTCTAAAAATTATAAATAAAATATCATTATGTAGGAAATCTTTTTATCTTTCTAATTAATATTTATAATCTAAAATCCAACATATATAACCCTATGTAACAATTGTTTTTCTAAAAGATATATGCTTGTGTCATTTTTGTATTCATTTTAACTTAATTAAAATAAAGTGTCATTATCACTTACAAGTGGATCCATGGGGTCCCAAAATAGACCCAAAGATTCCCATGGTCGACCATGTATCAACCAATAGGGTTAAGACACGTTTTAGGGTAATTTAGTATTATTATAATATTATTTTTTAACCCTTATTTACCGGATTTACCCTTAACCATGGTAAATAAAATATTTACCGCAGTAATTATTCAAAATGTCTAAAAATAAAAGTTACCTATTTACACAATTTGAACATCCTGATTCCAAATATGGAATCCATTTTCCTAAATTCAAAACACAGAAGTGGCAGAAATTAATTTAAAATTATTTCTCGCTGTCAAAACAAAAAGCGTGTTTTTAAGAGATAATAACTATCAAAAGATTGACACTCGTTTATGTTCGGTTTAATTGTAAAATTATGTCCAATGACCAACATTATATTAAATGGTAAAAATATATTCTAAATATACTTTAAAACCACTCAAATTCATAATATATCACTATTAATTATTTTGATTAAAAAAGTTGTTTTTAATTAAAACTTAGTAATTTTCACTATTCATCAAAATATGAAAGTTATCCGAAATGTACCAAAATTTCACCTTAGGCTAAATTCAATATTCCGAATCCAAAAATGAAGTCCATTTTAAAATATAAAATATATATAATTTCAAAAATTAGGTATTACTATTCATAACGGCTAGTTTGATTAGTTATGGTGTGTTAGAACTCGGTGTTGCGTACAACACACGCTATCACATTATTCAAAGAGAAGCGTACCGTAGAAGCTTGGGATGTTTTATTTTAAATTTTTTGATGTCCCCATTTAGTCAAAAAGTTTAAAATATTTTATTTAAAAAGGGTTCACTATTAAAAGTTGGTAAAACTACAATACTGAAGATGAATTTGTTCTTACATTATGTCTAAGAAACTCATAATATGGATTCTAAAATTATAAGGATTATATAAAGTTTAAAATTTAGTTAATACTATTCATAACCTTTTTTGAACGGCTTGTTTGGTAAGTCATGGTGCGCTTGAACTCGGTGTTGCGTGTAGTGCAAGTTATTAAATTATTTTGAAGAAATAACACACTATGAAATCTTGGGGTGTTACATTCTCCCCTCCTTCAATAAATTGCGTCCTCGCAATTTCTAGGGTATTACTGCATAAAAATACTCGGGTGGTTCTTCGTCATATGTTCCTCAGGTTCCCACGTTGCCTCTTCCATCTTATGGTTTCTCCACAAAACTTTTACCAGACGCGTCGTCCGGTTTCTCAGCACTTGTTCTCTCGTATCAAGAATCTTGACGGGCTCTTCGCCATAAGACAGATCGGGTTCCAGTTCTAATTCCTCATAGGTGAGTACATGCGTCGGATCAGGCATGTATTTCCTCAATAGAGATACGTGGAACACATCGTGAACTTTGGAGAGACTTGGCGGCATTGCCAATCGGTAAGCTACAACCCCAATTCGTTCTAGAATTTCGAAAGGTCCGATGTACCTGGGACTCAATTTACCTTTCTTACCAAAACGTATAACTCCCTTCCACGGAGATACCTTCAGAAAAACATGATCACCGACTTGAAATTCCAAATCCTTCCTTCGATTATCGGCATAGCTCTTCTGCCTACTTTGAGCTGCTTTGATGTGATTTTGGATTACTTTCACCTTTTCCACCGTTTCCTCCACTAGTTCTGGGCCTACAAGTTTTCTTTCACCAACGTCATCCCAACAGGTTGGTGTACGACATCTTTTTCCGTATAACGCTTTATATGGTGCCATCTGTATACTCGAATGGAAGCTATTGTTATAGGAAAATTCTACCAATGGTAAATATTGATCCCACATACCCTGAAAGTCAAGTGAGCAAGATCTCAACATGTCTTCTAAGGTTTGAATAGTCTGTTCTGATTGTCCATCTGTCTGAGGGTGGTAAGCAGTGCTCAAATGAAGTTCAGTATCCAGGGATTTCTGAAGACTTTTCCAAAATCTTGAAGTAAAACGGGGATCACGATCAGAAACAATCGATAGGGGTACTCCATGAAGTCTCACAACTTCATTAATATATAGTCTTGCTAGACGTTCCAGGGGTAGATCTTCTCTTATAGAAAGAAAATGTGCTGTCTTGGTAAGACGATCAACAATAACCCATATTGCATTGTTCCTTCTATGAGTCTTTGGTAGCCCCATGACAAAGTCCATCGTAACATTGTCCCATTTCCACTCCGGTATGGGAAGAGGTTGCATGACTCCTCCAGGATGTTGCCTTCCAGCTTTCACTTGTTGACAAACCATACATCTTGACACAAAATCAGCAATCTCCCTCTTCATGTTGTCCCACCAAAAATGTTCCTTCAAATCTCTATACATTTTGGTGCTCCCAGGGTGTATAGAGAAATTGGAACTATGAGCATCATCTAGCAATTCCCTTTTCAGATCAGGTAAATCGGGAACACAAAGCCTCTTCCCGAATTTCAAAATTCCATCTTCATACACAAAGTCTCTCAATCTCCCATCATTCACAGCTTTAATCTTCTTCTGAAATTCTTCATCATCGGTCTGAGAACTCTTAATCCTTTCTAGTAAAGATGGTTTGGCAACCATTTGAAAAAGCATTGATGTTTCACCTTCCCTGGTTATTCCCATGTCCATCTTCACTAGATCCATGAAAATTGGATCCCTTTCAATTATCATCATGTTCAGAACTCCATGGTCTTTTCTACTCAAAGCATCTGCCACCTTGTTTGCCTTCCCTGGGTGGTAGTGTATCGTACAATCATAATCCTTGAGTAATTCAAGCCATCTCCTTTGCCTCATGTTGAGTTCTTTTTGTGAGAAAATATACTTCAAACTCTTGTGATCAGTATAAATCTCACATTTTTCACCATATAGGTAGTGCCTCCATATCTTCAAAGCACAGATCACTGCTGCTAACTCGAGATCATGAGTAGGATAGTTTTGTTCATGAATTTTCAACTGTCGTGATGCATAGGCAATAACTCTATCATTCTTCATAAGGACACAACCAAGTCCTTTCTTCGATGCATCACTATAAATAACGAACCCATCATTCCCCGATGGTAGAGTCAATATAGGAGCATTGACTAATCTTCTCTTCAGTTCTTCGAAACATTCTTCACACTCTTTTGTCCAAACAAATTTAACCCCTTTACGTGTGAGCTTCGTTAATGGGTTAGCCAATCGGGCAAAATTCTGGACGAAACGTCGATAATAACCTGCCAAACCAATAAAACTACGTACCTCAGTTATACTCGTAGGTGCTGGCCATTCTTGGATTGCCTTGGTCTTAGAAGGATCAACAGAGATTCCATCTTTAGAGACAATATGGCCAAGAAAAGAAATCTCCTGAAGCCAGAATTCACACTTGCTAAACTTCCCATATAATTCATGCCTCCTCAGAGTCTTCAAGATAATGCGCAAGTGATTTTCATGATCTTCGTAGGTTTTGGAGTATACCAAGATATCATCAATAAATACCACCACAAATTCATCGAGATACTCCTTGAAAACTCTATTCATTAGATCCATGAATACAGAGGGTGCATTAGTCAATCCAAACGGCATTACAGTAAACTCGTAATGCCCGTACCTGGTTCGAAATGCTGTTTTCGGAATGTCTTCCTTCTTCACACAAAACTGATGGTATCCAGATCGAAGGTCAATCTTTGAAACGTATTGAGCTCCATGCAGTTGGTCAAATAAATCATCAATAAGAGGTAGGGGATACTTGTTCTTTATCGTTATAGCATTGATCTCCCTGTAGTCGATACATAACCTCATAGATCCATCTTTCTTTTTAACAAAAAGAACAGGGGCTCCCCATGGAGAAACACTAGGGCGAATAAATCCCTTATTACTCAATTCCTCTAGTTGTTTCTTTAGTTCGACTAACTCTACAGTGGCCATCCTATAAGGGGTCTTCGATATAGGCCTTGATCCAGGAATCAAATCAATAGAAAACTCAACTTCTCGTTCTAGAGGATGTCCAGGTAAATCTTCCGGAAATACATCTACAAATTCTTTCACAACAGGTACATCCTCTATTTGAACATTCCTTTCCTCACCGACAGTTATTTCATTCTCTTCCTCCCCAATAATTGAATTAAGTTGAGCTACTGGGGGTGGATCTAAATAAGAATTAGGTGCATTGATACGGTTTCCATTTCTTCCACTAGGCGCCATTTCTAAACAATGGCATAAACTAGATCAGTTTATGAATCAAAATACATAATCCCATACTTATAAAACACTTAACATAAATTGAACTATTTATGGATATAATCATAAAAATGTTTTCTTTGAGAAAGTATATACTCATAAATCATTCATAATGATTTGTAAAGATAGATATACAATACTTATATATGTTCAATTTATGTAAAAATAGATATACAATACTTATATAAAACACTTAACATAAATTTTTATGTAAAAATAGATATACAATACTTATATATGTTCAATTTATTTCATTGGAGACATTTTATAATAAAATTAAATGTATAAAAGTTTATTGAACTTTTTACTGTCTTTTACCCACATCCTAGGAGCATTTGCAAATTCGCATAAAACACAATTTTACCACTTCTGTGAGTGGAATTTAAAAACTTTGAGAGACATGGTTTATATAAATAAGAAAAATTTTGTTCAATAAGATGAAAATAATTTTTTATGAATAGTATCTTTTTACTTTTATTTACCCCAATTTAAAGTAAATAGGGTAATTAAGGGTAAAAATGATATCATAATTACCCTAACACCTGTAATAATTCAATTGGATAAGTGTAATTCGACCAAAAAAAACCTTTGAAATAAAATATGATCCTTTAGGATGACTAGGATTAGATTAGAACATTTATTATTACTTTTTTTATAGAAGAGTTAAAAGAGTTAGTATCGAAAATTAATAACTAAACCATTTTTAGTATAAAGTTATACATAATATAAATTCTAATATAAATATTCATTATAAATATAAAACTATTTATTACATAATGTTATTTTATTTATCATTTTTAGAAATTAAATAATTTAATTTATTAATCACACAATAATGATGTAGTAATTACCTTAATAATGAAATATAAAAATAATTGATATTATAAATATCCAAATTAATATAATTTGAGACTTTTAATAAATTACACTAATTTTATAGGTTAATATGACTTGTTAGGGTTGATTAAATGTATTTATTTCTAAGTAATAAATTTGTTAGGACTTTAAGGGAAATCAATTATTAAATAATGTTAAAATTGACATAAATGATTTTTTAAAACAAATACAATATTATTGGTTGATATAATAATCCTAAAAATCTAAGTTTCGTCCAAAAGAATTCTATAATGATAGTTGTATCATTAATGAACCACTTGGGGTTCTCTTATAATTTTATAGTATTTTCATTAACCACATAATATAAAAATACAAATATACATGGTAAATGTAAAACTATTTAACTAAGAGTTAAATATAAAAGATAAGGTTAATATAGTGACACAAACCTGTCTAAAAACTATTGGTTGAGAGTTTTTAGACCCATAACCACCTTATACTTTAAAGAATTAGTTTTTGGTTCCATAAAAACGGAAATTGATTTTATTATAAAATAATATTCCAATATTTTCATAAGATGCCCCTCACCCCTCTTATAAAGGGCACTTCCCCTTCTCTCAAATTCACACCTTCAAAGCCATTTTTCTCGGCCAACCCCTACCCAAATATCTTACCAACTATACTACCTTCATCTTAAAGTCATTAAATTAGTCAGAAATCCACCCTAAGGAGAACTTTTGATCAAATCAAAATAAATAACCCGAAGAAGAGGTAAATATTTCCTCACCTCTTTTAAGTTCTTTTCTCCTTTCACTTCTTCTTTCTTTGTTGATTCCATTATAAAATAATAAATCTAGTATCTTCTATATACTGTGATGTTATTACAAAAATTTTACATCCATATTCATCATTCTATCCATCCTATAAATGACAAAGTCACCGTACGTGTGTACGTTCGGATTACCGTCTCCACGTCGTGGTGAAAATTGTTATTCCAACACTTAATCATTTGGATCGATATAATAATGAGATTAAATTCTGTAAATAATAAATGTAACATGATAATTATTCTCTATATATGATATAACATCCAATTATATGATATTTTAATATCAAAAAAATGATATTGTCGTTCGTGCGTACTTACGGATTACAGTCTCCAAGAATGCGATGAGAATCATTCCCCATCATAATCCTTAAAGAATAATTTTCATTTTATGATTAAAAATAATGTTTCTGAACATAATATCATTATGTATCTGAATAAAATAAATCCTATCCATAACAAAAATGGATTACTTAACCATTCATATAAAGGAAAACAAATAAGTTAAGACCCGAAAGGATGATACTACTAAAATATTATTAACAAAGAAATCTTAGAGGATCATATATGATATCATATTTATGTGTATAGTTATTTTATAATTTAATAACAATTATTGAACTATTTTATAAGAGGTTAACGTACCCTCGACCAAGGAAAAGTACAAGGTAAGGGGTTTTCATCTCACTTTTATTCCTGTGAGATTCATGCTATATTTTCCACTACTGCCTTTTTTGTGGTGCATGCAATACCCATGATTGTATTTTTTGTGTAATATAATTTAATTTATGGGTATTTATGTCATCATTGGATTATATTTCTTTCATGGGGTGTATTTTTCATAAGTTACCAAATCGATAAGGGAATTTCAAATTTTATTTTCCACTCTTTCGGTTTTATGCAAACATCATTGATTACTTTACCCCAAGATTATATGTGAAGTCACTATTTATTTACTTATGTAGTAATTTACACTCCCCTTTGTATGGATATACTTTTTATAAACATATCCACTCCATTGATAAATTCTCATGTCATCGATATAAGCTTAATAAGAGTAATTTTAACTAAATTTCTATTCATTGAGTTAAACATCCAAGTCATTGGTGTTGTTTTTACAAGAATATGTGTGAATGTCCTCTGATTGATTTACACTGAATATCCATTAATATTGAGTGTATTTATAGTTTTCACACATAATTATTTCATTGATTTATCCTTAAACAAATGATACCGTCTTTATAAAAGAATTCATCCCATCTTACATTCCATTGATACTTCATTTTTGTTATGCGCCAATCCACTTTTATTTGGTGTATATACTGTACTTTGAAATAGTATATCATGAAACCCTTTATTCTCATGATATTATAATGTTTTTATTACCTCAATTATTTTTATTCAACCGACTCTCATTTTTTTAGGAACTCTAACTAAAATATCATTTTAAATTCTATAAAAATTATTCTTGAAAATAAATATCATTAATGTCCATGTTTTAAAAATGGTTTTAAGGTTTTATTTATATGGACATTAATGTTTTAAAATTAAAATTCTTTTTAAAAGTTTCAAAGTGGTGTGGGACACTTTGATTCAAAAAACTATTTTAAACAGCTTCGTGATAAATAGTGATACTTTTAACTGTTTTAAAGAAAAATAGAGATATTTCTCTCAAATAGTATTAATGATTAACTTAATCTATGTCAATATCCATAATTATTCTCGATTGGGGTTGATTTATTATAATACTATCTTCTATATTTTAAGTATTGACATTTCATAATCTCGTTTTAATACGAATGTTTATGTTATGTTTAAACCTTTTCATATGAGGAATGCATTGGATGTAGTAAGTGAAGGATGGAGCTCATTATAGCTCCTCAATGCACCGGTAGGTCTCATGAGACAAACTATTGCCCTGACACAAGGCCTTGACAAAATCTTATTTGTAGTCTTGGCACAAGGCCTTGACTATGTGGTTATGAAGTCTGGCATTATGCATTCCATCACTATAAAAGTCGCTTTTGATATTGCATGAGATTATTCCAATAGTAGAATATCCATGTGAATAAGTAGATGGGATTATTTTATTTTATCCTTTCCATATTATGTTGAAGTTTATGTTTAAATGGATTTCGTTTTAGTCTTATACATTTCCTTATATGTTTGCGCTTATTTATGAAAGTTTCTGCTATATTTTTATCTTTATTGAGGACTTGAGCTCACCCCTTTCTATGTTTTATTTCTCCCAGGATGTGAAGAAGTATTTTATGGTTGACCTGTAGGGATAGGCTAAGGATATAAGTGTGTTTAAAAAGGTGACATAATGTTGTTGATGCTTTTATTTCTTAATGTAATGTAAAACTTTTGAATGTATCTAGTACTTCCAAGGTTACTAAAATAATTGATCTTTCGAGACTTGATTCCTTGTATCATGCCAATGTTTTGTAATAATGCACTGACTCTAGGTAACTAGGGTAGGGGCATTAAAGTTGGTTTCAAAGAAATTTTAGTACAAACCATGGAAACAAGATTTATAAAAACACTGATTAGAAAACACTACCCTACTATACACTTTGAGGATTAGTATAGAAGAACATCCAAAAATTTTGGTAATGTAAATATTATGTGGGTTTTCTAAACAATATATATATGTCTGGATATGAGCAGGTAGAGGCGGCTCTGGCAGAGATGTACCTAGGAGTGAAAACACCAACAAGGAGTTTCGGGCTTGACCCGGGGTATCTTGGTACACGGCAGTGGGCCTTGCTACACTCTTGGTTACGAAACCCCGGGGGATACGCATAGAATAATTAACATTTTTTTACAAACCGATTTTAAGGATTTTAAAATAAGATGAGAATAAATAACCATCGTTAATCCTATGGTGTTTTAGATTGAAAATACGGTGTTATGATATTATATAAATGATTTTATGACTCACACCATGATTTCTTATGTTAGTCAATGGCTGGATTCCAATGAAGTCATATTAACATTGAACATGATATACAAGGTGGTATTGATGGAGGAAATGAGAAATGAAATGGAAAATTGATAGGTGTATAAGATATCATGTTCATGATGAATCATTTTTCCAAAAATATGATCAACAAGATATATATTAACCAACTCCCATACTCAAAAAATAAGAGAAAGGTGGTGAATGATAAGAGATCTAGGATTGGAGACCATAGAGAAAAGAATGCTCAATTTACATCATGCAAGAAATGTGGAAGGAGACACCTAGGTAAGTGTCTCAATGGAACAAAGAAATGATTTATGTGTGGGAATGAAGGACATAAAGTAAAGAATTGAAGAGGAAAAATGAAGAGTACAATGGAAGAAAATGAAAATGATCCCAAGAATCCATTTACTTTCATTTATCGTAAATGTAGGGAGCCTGGGAACTACCCGAGTGAATGACTTATTCTATTGGATAACCCCTTGGTCATGGAATAAACTAAGTGGAAATAAATTAATGGTGAAATTTTTAAAAGTATTAGTGCTCTTGGTTGATGGGATTACTTTGGAAGACATTTCTCTGATGTGTAACCCTACAGTTTATTATGTGAAAATACAACTTTAGGAAGAATTTTGTTCTCTATTGTTGATATAGTTAAAAATAACCATTTGGGTTTATATGATACTATGGGTCATGTAATGGGCTAAATGCCCACTTGGCATTCGGGCTATCTAATGGGTCTCCCTCTACCCAGTTAAAGAGGTCGTTTATTTTCTTTAATAATAAAATGAGGATTCGGCCCCAACCTTTAAAAAACAACATGTAGACCATGTGACCACTCGTCATGTTGGACAAAGCTCTAGGAATCGAACCCACAACCATACTGAAATTGGGATTTATCACCTACCACTGGACTACGTGAATTCCCTGGTTAGTGTGACTAATTCGTTTTAGATAAATTATTTTATTGATCAATAATAAGTTGATTTGGGATCTTATGTCTTATCAAATGGATATCCTTATTATAGGAAAATGATTTGGGGATTAAGTGATAAATGTTATTTTGGAAGACATTCTCTTTGTTGGGAATACTATATGCCTAAGGAAAATAGAATACTGTGGGATTTCATTTGAGGAGTAATGGTGTATTTTTATCAATGTTTTTATTGTGGATTTATAGAGATTTTGGTTATTTATGGAGATTATTAACATATCATAGAGAATATGATGTTGGGTTAATTAATTTTAAGTATGTGACTTTAAGAGTAGTCGATGTTATTTTGAAATACAATTTAATGTGGAAGATTTTGTAATCAAATTCTTCTATATTTTGGGTTTCAATATTAGTTTGGATTATATTGATGGATTTTAAGGATAATTGATTATTTAATGGTATTTATTGAACTTTGGGTATTGTTGTTTTAATTTTAGAAATTAAGATAAGTACTTATTTCTCTAAAGGATTATACTTTTTGGGTATCATCTAATCTTGTACTAACCATTTTGGTTTTGGATAATCTTTAAAGACAAGGTAAATATATATAGTGTATCCTTTGTGGATTATGTGATTCTCTAGAAGTTGATTCTAGAGCTTTAGGTGCGACCAAGTCATCTTGAATACTCATCGTTTGAAAAAAAAAAGATGAGTTAGTAGTATAAATTTATTAAAGTATGAAACTATACGTAAAAAGTAAGTATATGTCTTTATGTTCTTAGTCAATGTCATAAATAAATTCCTTAACTTTATTAAATAGATCTTAAATCAAAAAAACATTATTTGTTTACTTTTTCTACTAAAAAACTAATGAACATTTATCTCATCACGATATTATGGTTTTCTTGTTTTTAACATTCTCATAATCATGTTTTCTATCACTCTCCACCAGAACTTGATTGTTATTTTATCTTCCATATCCATGTTTTCCTACAAGGAACCCTATTGTGGGCTATCTCGGGTGACCTTTGTACTTCTCTTTCTTTCTTTTAAAGAGATAGTATTATTGACTCTTTTTCCGATGTGGGACATTCAATGAAGTTCTTAAGCCCAATTTTAAAATTCCAAGGATGAAATTTATAAATGGGGAAAGATTGTAACACCCCAGGATTTCATAGTAATCTATTTTCTTTAAAATAATTCATTAGCTTGTGTTACACGCAACACTGAGTTTGAGCGCACCATGACTTACCAAACTAGCCGTTCAAAATCCATTATGAATAATATTAACTGAATTTTGATTTTATATACTCCATATAATTTTAGACTCCATATTATGTGTTTCATAGACATAATATAATAACTAATTCATTTTTTCAGATAAAAGAAGTATTTTTCAAAAAAAATGAAATTTTACCACATTTTAATGGAAAACCCTTTTTAAAACCAATATTTGACACTTTTATATATTAAATTTAATTAAATTAAATTCGTCTTTAGAATCAGGTCATAAAAATTTATTTTGGATAAATTTTTGGAACATTTCTAATAACTTTTATATTTTGATGAATACTGAAAAATACTAAATTTTAATTGAAAATGACTTTTTTTATTGAAATAATTTATATTGTTAAATTATGTATTTGAATCTTTTGGACATGTAATTAGATTATATTTTTATCATTTAATACAATGTAGGTGATTATAAGTAATTTCACATTTAAATTTGATATAAACACATGTCAATCTTTTGATAGTTTTTACTTTTTAAAAACCAACTTTTCTATTTTGACAACAGGAACTAATTTTAAATTAATTAATACAACTTCTATGTTTTGAATTTGATAAAATATAATTTATTTTTTAATCCCGAATATCAAAATTATCTTAGGTTAAAGTTATGGTATTTTTTTGAAAACATTCAAATTATGATGAATAGTGAAAAACACTACGTTATAGTTTAAAACCGACATTTTATTTAAATAATTATTTATTTTATTTAAATTTTTCTTAAGTCAATATATATATATATAATACCTATATAAGTTCAAAGAAAATAATTGGAGACATTTTATAATAATATTAGATGTATAAAATTTTATTGAACTTTTTACCATCTTTTACCCACCTCCTAGGAGCATTTTCAAATTCACATAAAACATAATTTTACAACTTCTGTGAGTGTAATTTCAAAAATCCAAGAGACATGGCTGATATCAATAAGAAAAATTTTGTTCAATAAGATGAAAATAATTTTTTGTGAATAGAAACTTTTTACTTTTAATTACCACAATTAAAAGTAAATAGGGTAATTAAGGGTAAAATGATATGATAATTACCTCAAAACATGTATTAATCCTATTGTATAAGTTTAATTCGACCAAAAACAACCATAGGAAAAAAATATGATCCTTTAGGTTCACTAGGATTAGATAAGGACATTTATAATTATTTTATTTAAAGAAGAGTTAAAAGAGTTAGAATCAATGCTTAATAACTAAACCGTTTTTAGTGTAGGTTTATACATAAGATAAATTCGACTATAAATATTCATTATAAAGATAAAGAGATTTCATATACATTGATATTTTATTTATAAATTTTAGACATTAAATAATTTAATTTATTTTTGAACAAATGATGAAGCATTAATTACCTTAATAATGAAATATTAAATTAATTGTTATTATAAATATCCAAATAAATGTAATTTGAGACTTTTAATAAATTACACTAATTTTATAGGTTAGTATGACATGTTAGTGTTGATTAAATTTATTTAGTTCTAAGTAATAATGTTTTTAGGACTTTAAAAAAATCAAAAATTAAATAATGTATAAAATTACATAAATGAATGTTTGAAACAAATACAATATTATTGGTTGATATAATAATCCTAAAAATCTATGGTTCGGAAGAAATACTTATATAATGATAGTTGTATAATTAATGATTCACTTGTGGTTTTCTTGGAAGTTTATAGTAAGTTTATTAAACATACAACTAAGAGTTAAATCTAAAAGATATGGTTAATATAGTGACTCAAACCTGTCTAAAACCTATTGGTTGAGAGGTTTTCGACCCATACCCACCTTATCCTTTAAATAATTTCTTTTTGGATCCATTAGAATACGAAATTTATTTTCTTATAAAATAATATTCCAAACTTTTCCTAAGGTGCCCCTCGGCCTTCTTATAAAAGGGAACTTCCCCTTCTCTCAAATTCACACCTTCAAATCCATTTGGCTCGGACAAACCCTGCAAAAATATCCTCCCAACTATCCTCCCTTCATCCTATAGGACTTACATTAGCCATAAATCCAACTTAAGGATCCCTTTTTATCAAATCAAAAAAAAGAACCTGAAGAAGAGGTAAATATTTCATCACATCTTTCAAGTACT
Source organism: Viscum album (assembly GCA_963277665.1). Lineage (NCBI taxonomy): Eukaryota > Viridiplantae > Streptophyta > Magnoliopsida > Santalales > Viscaceae > Viscum > Viscum album. The sequence continues at coordinate 1,137,019,306 of OY728159.1, read as the reverse complement.
TTTCTTCTTCCACTTCCTCTTTCTTTGTTGTTTCCATTATAAAATAATAACTCCAGTATCTTCTATATATTGTGATTAAATTATAAAAATGGTACAACCAAATTCAATATTCTATCTATCCTATAAATGAAAAAGTCACCATAAGTGCATACATATGGATTACCATTTCCACGTTGTGGTGAAGTTTGTTATTCAAACACTTCATCAATTGGATGGGTATAAATATGAGTATGAATGATGTAAATAACAAATATAACATGATAATTATTATTTATATATGATATACCATCCAATTATATACGATTTAAATATCAAAATAATGATATTATCGCTCGTGCGTATGTAGGGATTACCGTCTCCACGAACGTGATGAGATTCATTCCTCATGATAATCATTAATAAATAATTTTCATTTTATGTTAAAAATAATGTTTATGAACATAATATAATTATGTATATGAATCAAATACATCCTATCCAAAACAAAAATGTCTTACATAACCAATCTTATAAAGCAAAACGAATTAGTTAACACCCGAAACGATGATACTACTAAAATATTATTAGCAAAGAAATATTATAGGATAATATATGATATCATATTTATGTGTATAGTTCTTGTATAATTTAATAACAATGATTTAACTATTATACAAGAGTTTAACATACCCTCGACCAAGGAAATGTACAAGGTAAGGGGTTTTCATCTCACTTTTATTCCCGTGAGATTCAAGCTATATTTTCCACTGCTACCTTTTGTATGGTTTATGTACTTACCATGATTTTATTGTTTGTATAATATACATTAATTTATGGGTATTTACATCATCATTGAATGATCCTTATTTAATGGGGTGTATTTATCAAATGTTACCCAATTGATAAGTGAATTTCAAATTTTAATTTCCACCCATTCGGTTTTACGCAAACTACATTGATTACCTTACCCCAAGATTATGTGTGAAATCACTATTTATTTACTTATTTATAAATTTAAACTCCCATTTTCATGGATATAATTTTGATACACATAATCACTCCATTGATAAATTCTCAAGTCATCGATATAAACTTGATAGGATAAATTTTAACTCAATTTCCATTCATTGAGTTAAACATCCCAGTCATTGGTGTTATTTTTACAAGAATATGTGTGAATATCCTCTGATTGATTTACATTGAATGTCCAATCATATTGACTGTATTTATATTTTTTCACAAATAATTATTTCATTGATTTATCCTTAAATAAAGGATACAGTATTTATAAAGGAATTCATCCCATCTTACATTCCATTGAGACTTGTTTGTTATTATGTGCCAATCCACTTTTATTTGGTGTATATACTATACTTTGACATAGTATATCATGAATACATTTATTTTCTGGATATATTAATGTTTTTATTACCTCAATTAGTTGTATTCAAGTGTCTCTCATTTGGTTAGGAACTCTAACTAAAATATCATTTTAAATGTTTTAAAAAATTATTCTTCTAAATCATTCTCATTAAGGTGCATGCTTTAAAAATGGTTTTAAGGTTTTATTTATGTGGAAATTAATGTTTTCAAATCAAAATTCCTTTTAATAGTTTCAAAGTGGTATGAGACACTTTTATTCAAAAATCTATTTTAAACATATTCTTAATAAATAGTGAGACTTTTAAATGTTTTAAATAAAAATGGAGATATTTCTCTCAAATAGTTTTGATTATTAACTTCATCTATGTCAATATCCTTCATTATTCTTGATTGAGGTTGATTTATTATAATACATTCTTATATATCTTAATTATTGACCTTTCATATGCTAGTTTTAATATGAATGTTTATGTTCTGTTGAAACCTTCTCTTATGAGGAATGCATTGGACTTAATATGTGATTGGTGGATCTTGATATAGCTCCTCGATGCATCGGTAGGTCTCATGAGACAAACTAGTGTCTTGGAAAAAGGCCTTGAAAAAATCATATTTGTAGTCTTTGCACAAGTCCTTAAAAATGTGGTTATGAATTCTGGTATTATGTATTCCATCAATATGAATGTAGCTTTTGATATTGCATTAGATTATTCGACTAGTATAATATCCATGTGAATAAGTAAATGGAATTATTTGATTTTATCATTGCGATATTATGCCGATGTTTAATTTTAAAAGGATTTTGTTTTAGTCTTATACATTGCCTTAAATGTTTATTCTTATTTATGAAAGTTTTCGGTGTATTGTTATCCTTACTGAGTGCCTGAGCACACCCCTTTCTATGTTTTATTTTTTCCAGGTTGTGAAGAAGTATTTTATGGACAACCTGCAGGGATAGCCTATGGATATAAGTGTGTTTAAAAAGGGGACATAATGTTGTTGATGCTTTTATTTTCTAATGTAATGTAAAACTTATGAATGTATCTAGTACTTCCAAAGCTACCAAACTGGTCAGTCATTCGGGACATGGTTCCTTGTATCAGGCCAATGTTATGTAATAATTCACCGATACTGGGTAACTGGGCTCGAGGAGTTACACCTTTGGTTTTACACTTTCCATTTGGCCTTTTCTATATTTATTTCAATTTTTTGTCCATATTAATTAATTTTTATTGAATCATAATATTTTTTATTTATTAGAAAACCCTACAAAAAATGTAATAAATGTTTTAATCCTTCCAATTAATTATTTATGTTTTAATGAAACAAGATAAATAGGGTAAATATGATGTCAGAAAGATATCCATTTAAATATTCTGATAAATCAATCAATTTAAAAATTTCCAGTGTAATAATCTCTCATTAATATCTCAATTTTCATTATCTTTAAAATCATTAAGGATATGATATACCATGTGAAATCAACCATGTCTTATTTTTGTATCCACAAAAACATCAGACGTTGATGAAATGTTTTTGACATAACCATCATATGAATCATTAATTAGTCTCATTTGGGGATTTTTGAACACCCTCACAATTGATGTGGATTAATAAGTGTTGGAAATACTGGCACTAAGAATTTCGGATATCATAGTATCATACACAAGTGACTCTACTACTCAAGAAAAATCTTTCTAGTATGAACATTTAGATTGTCCATTAAATATTATAGTATTTTTTTCATATAGAAATACTTTTATAAATAATTAAAATCTACCATATTATTTCTTTTATCACTGATTGTTGATTTCAATATTATTTATTAATTAAATAAATTATGAAATGCCACCCACTATTTTATCAAAATCGAGGATTCGTCATTATTGGAATCAGATTACTATGTCAAATGATTTTTCGATTGGAAGGTATTAATGAACCTCTCATTGTAGTATACATGTTATGGATATTCCACTACTCAAAGAGTTTAGGGTAGGCCTTTGACTAACCAAATTCATTAACTTGCAGATCCTTGATCTATTTAGTGTAGTCCATGATTCTCGGAATCCTCACCTTGATACCCTAAACACTTTGTATATTAAGTGATATAATGTTACCTATGGATATTTCTTACTACAATATTTAGTTAATTCAACACATCATTCTCATAATTACTCCCCGAAAGTAATAGGCGATAATAGGATTAGAAATTCGAGCACCATGACCACATTGTTCTGTTAAAATTAAGATGAAGGAAGACATTCATGAAATAAAATTTCTTGTATGGTTTTTTATTTTTAAATGGTGAAATAAAATAATATTCTATTTAATTGGCATGTACTGTGTGATCTCACTCACAACTGACGATCAAATAAATAGAAAATAATCCATCACATCATATATTCATTTTATCTGTGCATGTGTTTTTATTATTTTACATCATCACACATAAATTAAAAATAAATAAAATAATAAGATATTCATAAATAAAATGATGATGTGATCATGATCTAACACTAATGGTCGGTCTATTTACAGATGAATGGATCCAACTAGACCCTACAGAAACTTCTTAAGTTGCGCTACATGAAACTTGACTTTCTAATCTCACCCATACAAAGCATAAAATTCATGGATTGTATGTATCTATAACTCAGTGTGATATACATCGCTTTCTGTATTCATCATTATACAAGAATACGTGAACATAGTCGATGGGGTCTTTGGGTTACTAAATACAACTCATAAATTATAAATATTGGACCATGAACATATAGTGATTCATTGGCAACAGAAAGATCCTTGTTTATTTAACTAATTATTACAAACAAGTTTAATAAATAAATAAATAAATGTTTCCTAGTCATAAATTGATCAGAATATTCCTCCTGATCAGTTGATACACAATAAAATTGAATATTTAAATTAAATATATAGATAAAATTAAACCTGAATTAAATTATTTTATTGGGTGAATTTTATTGAATTAAATATTCAAACTTATTTTTAATTTAATATTTAATTCATTTTTACCATTAATTAACTTCATTTAAATTCAAAAATTAAATTAATTAATTAATCTAATTTAAGATCTAAATTAAATAAATATTTCTGGCCATATTAAAATAAATATTTAACCCAATAAATAATATTTCATCACACTAATTTAAAACGAAAAAAATAATTTTTATATTTAATTTATTATTATATAAAAATACATACACCTATAAAACCCCACACGGGGACTATACATGCCAAGCATAACCAGCACAGTCTTGTTCACAATCCTCGAGAACCGTTCCAGATATTTTGGGCCATGAAGGACTTCCTAGACCCATATCATGTTTGGAAAACCCACTAAAGGAAATTTTTCGACAAAACCCCCAATAGGAAAAGTGGAAGGGGTACCACATGGAACATTTAGGAGGTTTTCCCCAGCATGTGTTGATGCTCGGTGATGTAGTAGGGTTGAACTAGATCTGGCATGTGAGACCAGCAGGAGGAATGTTTGTGATGGGTGGAACTCTATTAGTGGAAAATTGTAGCTCAAGAAGATTGTGGCTAGTGGTTGGACAATCTGGGAAGCCATAGTGTCCTGTGGTAACTAGATCCCACCCACTATAGTTCATGTGGGTTTTCTGGACTGTAAAAGTGTTGGTAGAGGTATAACAACCCGTATCATTATTACATGCATAAACATGATTTAATAAATAAACGTTACTTGATAAAACATAGAAGATCATGAGGTCTAGTGTCTTTGGGTCTTAGGATCATTAAATAACAACTTAAAATATGAAATAAAACATCTTTATTGGAAACATTCTTTTCATGACGATTACATTCCCTGGTACATAGAAATGCCTGGGATAACTTGAGGACATACATAAGAAAAGGCTGATCTATAATGCCCATTAAGAGAATAAAAATAGAAGAACATGAGCAATACAACACTTGTCAGAAAATAGGCATAACATTATAGAACAAAAGAAACATGAACATAAATCCTTGATAAATCATGATAATCATAACATGGAAATGTGGCAATAATACATAACATGGAATTTAGCATGAGCCAAGGCTCATTGCACATGGAGCATGAGTAAACCATCATTGCACATGAAGCACAATTAAACCCTTATTGCACGTGAATTAGCATGATTCAACACTCACTGCACATGACAAGTTAGGATACTACACTTTACTCAATGCATTGGAGCGCTATCAGGGCGCACCCTTCTTAAACATTTCATTTCATGCATATGTGTTCCACATGGATCATATAACATGGAATCAATCAACATCTTAAGTAATTACATGATTAAGTAATGTGGAATAAATACATTAAAGTACTATTAAATATTTATGTGTGCGTAAAGGCGAATACCCTTGAAAGATACATGGGTATGGTATTTTCTACACAATGATATTGTCTTGGAAAAATGTAGTGCAATTTCGGCAGCATAACGGCGTGACATAAGGATTCATTAAAAAGGTTGATGAGAGAGAAATCGGTGACTCATTATATGTTCATGAAATGGATAGTAAGGGTGTAATATATATACATGTCCCAACAAACATAATTTAATTTATAAGCATAATAAAAAATAATTTCATATATGAAAAAGAGGAGAGAAAAATCCATCATGGAATATTGGCATGGTAACGGGTGTACATGGGAGGAATTAATAAAAGATAATGGGCTATCCCATCATCCAAACATAATGAGGGATGTATGGGATATATTTTAAATCATACCACACCATTTTTAATTGAAAAAAAAGGGCATAACAACTTAGAAAAATTGTACAAAATGAGAAAGGAAGAAATCCCTTACTTGGAAGTGTGATTCCAAAAGCTTGGGAGAGACATGAGAGAGGTTTATTAAAAGTTTAGAGCACCATGGGAGGATTATAGAGAGAGAGGGGAGGGTTTGGTTGAACTCAAAAGGCTTTGAGTGAAGAGGAAGTGGGATTTTGGGTGGGTTTATATAGGAAAGGAGAGGGATTTATTTATTATTAGGTGTGGGACACCTCACATTAAAATAATCAAAAACACAAACTAGACTATATTTTTTTCCCATGGATTTCTCCTAAGGGTAGTGGAAAACAATATTTTATAATTCCAATGGTATAAATTCTTAAAATAATAGGGATTCTTATGTGAAGGTGAGTTACACTCTCAAGGAAAACAATTTAAAAATACAAAATGTTTTATAAGCCATGAATGGTCCACTAAAGCTTTGTAAATTAAATAAAACAAACACAAAATCACATTATTTTTATGGTATAACATATATTGTCCTAACATAATGTATATTGTATTTTATTAAATCACTATTGGGTCATCATGATGTCATAAAACACATTAAATATTTAAATAGTATTTAATTTTTACCCAAAAATTAGACTGTCTCCTAAAATAATGAAAAATTCTCCATTGGAAAATTTCGACGTCATAATTTGAAAAATAATATTAATTTCGTCTAAATAATTGTTTAATTATGTGAATTTTTACTTTTCAAATAAAAACTGACATTTTTTGAAAATTCATGGGTTTTTACAAAAACAGCTTCCAAACATTAATAAAAAATTACAATTACATTCATAAAACTATAGGATAATCTATATTTAATAAAAAGTAATTTAATAATAATAATATTCTATTAAAATATTATTTAATTCAAAAATCCATTAATTCATCAAAATAGATTTCTGAGTTGAATATTAACTAAAAATAATATGTGTGCTTTAAAATCTATTTAGAATGTAACAATAATAAAAAGAATGTATATTATCTATAAAAGAATAATGTACATAATAGTAGTACTAAGGTACTGTTACATAACCCCTTAAAACACATGCATAAGACCTTAGGGTAAGGTGCGCGATGGTGATAGACTCTTGGGTTGGATCAGATAACAATGCTCTAGTGGTAATCTCTATCAACATCTAATTCTCATGTCGGTCGTTTTGCTCGAGCATAATGTATTCAAGCTTGGCTTGGGCTTGGTCAAGAGGGAATCCCTGTGATGCCACCTCCTTTCCGAGCTCTGACAAATGGGCTTCATATGGGGCGAGTCTAATTGATGAGGCCATCGCTTGCTTTGTCTGAGTAAATTGGATTTTTTAAAGCCCTATATTTATATTAATCATGTGATCATTGTTCAACGACTATATTAGCAATGGTCAAAATTCTTATTGGTATTTTAAAATCCCAAACATAGAACCAAATAAGTGCATATGTTTTACATAACATAAGGATATATTTAAATAGACTAAGTCGAATATACATTAATAAATTTGTGGGTCGTTACAATCTTCCCCCCTTAACAAATTTTTCCTTTGAATTTTCCTTTTCCCACTCTAAAATAAATTCAGGTAACTTTGCTTCATCACTTATTTTTATTCCCACGTCGCTTCTTCAATCTTTTGGTTTCTCTGCAACACCTTGATGAGGGGAATTGTCTTATTTTGTAGAAATGTTTCTCTATGAGCTAAGATCTTAACTAGTTTCTCCTTGTAAATAAGATCATCTTCTAGTTGTACTGCCTCTAAAGAGGGTACATGTGAAGGGTATAGTATTTACTTCCTTAAGAGGGATACCTGAAAGACATCATGTACTTTGGTCATAGTAGGTTGAAGTGTTAGTCGATAGGCCACAACCCCGACACGATCAAGAATCTCGAAGGGGCCGATGTACCTAGGACTTAACATCCCATTATTTCTGATCCTCATGAACTTATTCCAAATACATATGTGTAGAAATACCATGTCTCCAAATGTAAACTCAAGGTCTCAACAATGGTTATCTATATAACTCTCATGTCCACTCTGGGCTACCTTGATATGTTGTTGAATGGTGTTTACCTTCTCCACCATTTCTTTTACCATTTCTGTTCCTAGAAGATTACACTCACTGACCTCAGCCTAATATGCTAGTGTTCTAAACCTATTCCCAAGCTGGGATTCATAAGGTGTCTTTCGGATGCTCGAGTGGAAACTGTTATTGTATGGGAATTTAACCTGGGGAAGATGTTGGTCCCACCCTCCTTTGAAGTCCATAGAACATGATCTTATTATATCCTCCAGTTTTTGAATATTTCTCTCAGATTAGCCATAAATTTAAGGATGAGAGGTTGTACTGAAGTTCAGTTTAGTATCCAGTGCATGTTCAAGACTCTTCCAAATCATAGAGGTGAATCTTGGATCTTAATCGGATATAGTAGATTGTGGTACTACATGCATCCTTACAACTTCCCAGATATATATTTGAGTGAGTTGATCCAATGATAAATACTCCTGAATTACAATTAAGTGTACATACTTTGTATGGAGATCCACTACAACCCATATTGCATTGTTACCATTGGATGTCTTTAGTAGACCGGTGACAATGTCTATAGTGATATTCTCCCATTTTAATGCTGGTATGGAAAATGGTTGCATCATCCCCTTAGACTTATCCCTCTCAGCCTTCACTTGTTGACACACCAGGAACCTTAATTTATACTTAGTGATATCCTTATTCATATTATCCCACCAATAATTCTCTCAGAGATCTTGATACATCTTTGTGTTTCCTGGATGAATAGAGAATTTTGAACTATATTCATCTTCCAAACGTTCATTCTTTAGCTCTGGGCTTGATGGAACACATAGTCTTTTCCAAAATCTTACAATTCCTTCTTCATTAACATTGAACTCTGAGGATTTCCCTTTTTTGATAGATTCTACTTTCTTCTGAATTCCCACATCATCATTTTTAGAATCCTTTAACTTTTCCAAAACAGACGGTTGAGCAATCATTTGTGAAAGTATTGATGATGTTCCTAACTTTATGATTCCCATGTCCATATTCATCAAAACTAAGAAGATTGGATCCTTCTCAATTCTCATAAATGATAGAATCACTAGGTACATTATACTTAGAGCATCTTCCACCTTGTTCGCTTTCCTAGGGTGGTAATGGATTGATTAGTTAAATACATTGATCAATTCTAACCATCTTTGTTTGCTCATGTTCAACTCTTTCTGTGTGAATATATATTTGAGGCTTTTTTGGTCCATATATATTTCACACTTATACCCAAAGAGATTATGCTACCAAATTTTTAAATTGAATACCACCGCTTCCAACTCCAGATCATGTGTTGGATAATTCTTCTCATGAACAATCAATTTCCTTGAAACATAGGAAATGGCTTTGTCATATTGCATCATCACACAACATATGCCCTTCACTGAAGCATCACTGAATACTAAAAAAAGTTCTCCACTTGTGTGTAATGTGAGCACGGTCACACTGATAAGCCTCTTTTTCAACTCCATGAAGCTTTGTTTTCATTCATCACACCCAGAAAACATTACTCCTTTCCGAGTTAGCTTTGTAAGATGGTTGGAAAATCGTTAGAAATTTTTTACAAATCGTTGATAATATCCAGCTAACCCAAATAAGCTACGGATCTCTGTTACGGATGTTGGCATCAGCCATCCCTCTATTATAGCTGACTTGGAGGAATCCAATTATATCCCATTACATGTGATAGTATGGCCCACAAATGAGACCTCCTTCAACCAGAACTCATACATGTGGTACTTTTCATAGAGATTCTCCTTCTGAAAGGTCTCTAGTATAGTTCTTAGATGCTCCTCATGATCCTCCTTGGTTTTAGAGTATATTAGAATATCATCTATCAATACTACAAAACATTTGTCAAGGTAATCTTTAAATACACTATTCAACATTTCCATGATGATTTTTGGAGTATTAGTGAGTCTGAAAGGAATTACTATGATTTCATAGTTCCTGTATCTTGTATTAAAAGTAGTCTTGGGGATATCTTCATTCCTCACCCTTACTTGATAATATCCCAACCATAAGTCTACCTTGAATATGTATTGTGATCCACGTAGCTTATTGAACAAGTAATCAATTTTTGGGAGAGGATACTTGTTATTTATCGTGATTTTTTTAAGCTCACGATAATTGATGCAAAGGAGCATTGACCCGTCCTTTTTGACGAAGAGGACTGGTGCACCCCATGGTGAAGCACCTGGGCGTATAAACCCTTTATCCAGATTCTACGGTAGTTGTTTCTTATGCTACTCAAGATCCACAATATCCATTCTATATGGATTCTTGGGGTTTATAATTTCTCTAATTATAAGATCAATTAAGAATACAACATATCTTCTAGGATGAAGACCAGGCAATTCCTTGAGAAACACTTCAGTTAATTCCCTCACAATAGGCATGTGTTCATGGATGGTTGCCTCTTCAGAATCAATCATCTCATCCAGATATGTGTGCTTATAGATCAGTAATATCCACGCTTGAGATGATAGAGCTGAAGAAGATTTATCATCCTCCTTGCACTTGTATATAATTGGGGGTCAATTCTCCACATGGAGAGTGATTTCCATCTCACGACACCTTATGTTGGCTCTATATAGGGAAAGAAAATCCATGCCAGGAATTGCATCAAATTCTACCAGAGGGAGTGTGATGAGGTTCTCTGGGAAGTTCAATCCACCGATTATAATAGGGGAGGAGTTATATTTATGGGATGTAATGATTTCTCAATTTTTCGTACTCACTGACATCTTTACTTCCATGATTTTTAGTGGTGTTGGGATTAGTCTACTAATCATTCAGGATATAAATGAATTCGTAGAACCTAAATAAAAAATTATTCTTAGTATTATTGAATGAATAACTAGTGTACATGTCACCACATCGTTTTTGGGGTTCACATCGGCAATATTGATAGAAAAATCTCACCCTTGCTGCCTTGGAGGTTGTTGGTTGCATCAGAAAACCCTTGGCATAGAGCACTTATTTTCAAGAAATCCAGGTTCTTTTAAGTTGAATCAATGAATAACACGTTGATAGTCAAATGTAGTGTTCCTATCCACTGTCATAGATGTGGGTTTTTCTTGTCGGCAGTTAATAGCAAGGTGTCCTTCTCTTTCACACCTAAATTATTTCCTCTTCCCCTTTAGGAAATTTCTGGGGTGCTTCTTTCTACACCTTTGTAAAGTGGGGTACATGATTTTCCAAGAACCATTGGATTTATCCATCAGACTACCATAATTAAATTCCACCTTATGCTTCTTATCCGCATGATACCCCTGAGGTTCTCCGATCTCCATTTCAACCTTGAGGGCACATCTAAAAATTTCTTTGTAGTTGTCGAAGTCGTGGATCACCATGGCTTTCCGCAGGCTTGGGTTCAGCCCACCAAAGAAGCGGTAAACCTTGCATTCGAGGTTAATGACAAAGCTAGATGTGTATCTTACAAACCTTGTGAATTGTTCCTCATTCACTTTGATATATTTTTTATCTTTTGTCTTGGGGGCAAGGATGTCCCTTTCCATCATACTTCGGAGGGTGCACGGAAAATATTTATCAAAAAACATCTTCTAGAAATCCTTCAATTCCAACTCCTCGATCTCATCCTTAGGCTGCATATTTTTTATCAATGTTCACCATTTATTGGCTTCACCGTCTATATGATAAAAATCCTGAATAACCCTCTCTTGTTTGGAACATTGAAGGATGGAGAATATCTTTTCAATGGAGTGGATCCATTGTTCGGTGATTCAGGGATCAGAAGATCCATTAAAATTAGGTGGCCTTTGTCTCATGAAGATCTCAATAGAAACTAGTTCTTTCATAGGGGGGGTTGAACATTCCTCTTAACCCATGCTTATATTCATTGCTTGAGTTAAGTGAGAGATTATGGTGACAATTTTTGCGATTCCCGCTCCCATCGGATTGGGAATCTCATTAGAACAATCATCACATTGGTCTTCACGTCGGTGGTGAGCCTGAGTACACCTATTACCGGCCATTGGATGGAATAAATGGAAAGTTAGGGGTACAACATAAAGGTTAATCCAAAAATAGGTGACTTATGAATAGATTTTATTTCCTTAACTTATGAATCTATTGGCTTCAATCTATGTTATCCATGATCTTCTTTCTAACACTTATTCTTAGGGGAATTTTTTTTATTCCCATAATTATGGTTCATACTAATCTTTTGAATTTACCAATGAATATCCCCCAAGAGTGTCATAACCAAGAGTGTACAAGGCCTCCTGTTATTTACCGGGATACCACGGGTCGAGCCTGAAACTCCTTATCAGGGTTCTCACCCCTAGGTAAATTTGTGCCCGAGCCGCCTCTACCTGCTCATATCCAGAGAGAGATGTATTTTCTTGATAAACCAATTACTCAATACCCACAAAAACATTGTGATTTTTTATTATACTTAGTATTGTCTCAATCTATTCACAAGGACTTTCTAATCCTAATCCCAAAAATAACTAAAACTATCCTCTAATACCATCTATAGCAACCTCGATCTTTATTACCTACTTAAACATGATTTATTACATAATCTTCACTTGATAAAATATAGTGATCAAGTGTTATTAAGGATTAAGATCATTAAATAACAACTAAAAAAATGAAATGAAACATCTTTTTTAAAAACTTCCTTTACATGACCACTAAATTCTCTCGTACTTAGCAATGCATGGGATAACATATGGACATGCATAAAAAGGGTGAGCTATAAAGCCCAGAAAGGTAATAAACACAGAATAACATGAGGAATACAATACATGTTAGACAATAGGAATATCAACGTAGAACAAGAGAAACATGAACATAAAGGCATGATAAATCATGATAATCATAACAAGGAAATGTGGAAACAACACATAACATGGAATTTAGCATGAGCCACGGCTCATTGCACATGGGGTATGAGTAAAACCTCATTGAACATGAATCACGGGTAAAAAATCCTTGCACTTGAATTAGAATGATTCAACACTTATTGCACATGACGTATCATGATACAATACATTACCCAATGCATTAGAGCTCTATCAGGGCACACCCTTCTTAAACATTTCTTTTCAGGCATAAGTATGCCACATGGGATCAATCAACATCATAAGTTATTACATGATTAAGTAATGTGGAATAAATACATGAAATTACCATTAAATTTGTATATGTGAATAAAGGTGAATACTCTTGATAGATACATGGGTATGGTATTCACTACACAATGATCTTGGATTAGAAAAATGCGGTGCAATTTCACAGTATAACGGTGTGACATAAGGATTCATGAAAATGGTTGATGAGAGAGAAATGGGTGTCTCATAATATGTAAATGAAATGGAAAGTAAGGGGTCATATAGATACATGTCCCAACAAACATAATGGAATTTAGATGCATAATACATAATAATTACTTTGATGTAAAAGGGGAGAGAGAAATCCCTCACAGAATTTCGGCTTGGTAACAGGTGTACATGGGAGGCAATAATGAGAGAGAAATGGGTCTCCCATAATCCAAACATAAATAGGGATGTATGGGGGAGGTTTGAAATCATACCATAACATTTTTAATTGAAAAAAATAGTGAATAACAAATTAAATAAAATTTGACAAAAATAAGAAATAATGAAATCCTTTACTTGGAAGTGTGATACCAAAAGCATGGGAGAGCCAATAGAGATGCTTCATGGGATATTGAGGCACCTTAGGAGGATTATAGAGAGAGGAATTCAAGGTTTTGTCTAACTCCAATTTATTTGAGTGAAGAGGAAGTGGGATCTTGGGTGGGTTTATATAGGAAAGGAGAGGGAGTTCATTATTATTTAGGTTTGGGACACCTCACATTAAACTAATCTAAAACACAAACCATTCCATGGTTTTTCCCATGGTTTTTTCCAAAGGGGAGTGGAAAACAATATTTTATAAATCCATTGGCCGAAATTCTTAAAATAATAGGGCTTCTTATGCGGAGGTGAGTCACACTCTCAAGGAAAACAATTTAAAAATACAAAATCTTTTATAAATCGTGAATGGTCCACTAAAGCTTTGTAAAGTAAATCAAAGAAACAAAAAATCACATTATATTTAAGTAATAACATATATTGGCCGAACATAATGATTATTGTATTTTATTACATCACTATTGGGGCATCATTATGTCATAAAACACATTACATATTAAAATAGTATTTAATTTTTAACAAAAAAATTAAACTGTCTTAGAAAATTATGAAAAATTCACCATTGGAAAATTTCGACGTTCTAATTAGAAAAATAATATTCATCTTATCTAAATAATTTTCTAAATATGTGAATTTTTACTTCTCATTGAAAACCCGACATTTTTAAAAAATTCATGGGTTTTGAAAAAAATAGCTTTCATACATTAATAAAAAAATTACAATTGCATTCATAAAATTATAGGATAATTTATCTTTAACAAAAATTAATTTAATAATAATAATAATAATTTATTAAAATGCTATTTAATTGAAAAATCCATTAATTCCTAAAAATATATTTCTAAGTTTAATATTAACTAAAAATACTATTTGTGCTTTAAAAACTATTTAGAATGTAAAAATAATAAAAATAATATACATTATCTATACAAGATTAATGTACATAATAGTAGTACTAGGGTCTTGTTACATAACCCCTTAAAACACACGCATAAGACCATAAGGTAAGGTGTGTGATGGGGACAGACTCTTGGGGTGGCTCCGATAACATTGCTCGAGTGGTAATCTCTATCAACTTCCACTTCTCTCATAGGTTGTTCCGATCGAGCTTAACGTATTCAATCTCGGCTTGGTCTTGTTCAAGAGTGAATCCCAATGACACCATCTAATTTGTAAGCTATGAAAAATGGGCTTCATATGGGGTGAGTCTACTGGATGTGGCCATCACTTATTTTTTCTGAGTAAATTGGATTTGTTAAATCTTTGTATTTATACTAATCATGTGATCACTACTCAACGGCTATATTAGAAATGATCATAATTCTTAATGGTATTTTGAAATTCAAAACATAGAACCAAATAAGTGCATACATTTTCATAACCATATTGAGATATTTAAATAGACTAAGAGCAATTTTTATTAATAAATTTTGGGTTGTTACAACAAGGTTTTGTCTAGAAGGGGATTTTGGTGGTCGATGGAAGCATGCGGGATGGAAGTATACAATAGTAGGAAGTGTTGCGGTGGACCGATGATGCATCAGGGGTTGGATCATGCTATTGGAAGGTGCTAGGGATCCTTGTTGGCATTCAACATAGTGGTGGATGGATTCATTGTGGCACTAGTGAAAGGGGAAGGTTTTTGAATGATATCAGTGTGTCCTAGTGCGACAATCATGTTGGACATCCTAGGAGGAGTGGGGCTCAGCAAAGAGTTGGAGGAGACCTTCCTCGGGGAGGGGTCGACCGCTCACCGGATCGTTAAAGTAGGTTGATGCTGGCTCTCCTCTAGTTTTGTCCCATATAATAAGGGTGGGGACAATGACTCATCCAAATTTAAAAAATTAAATATCTTGTTTTAAGCATTTCTACATGTATAAAAAACAATTTCTACCATTATTTTTATTTTTTATATGTCTTCTTGAAAATGATCATAGCTTCTTTAATAACCTTTTTATAGTCCATTATATATTTTCTGAATAGAATTACTAACACAAGTTTTTGTATTATTTTTATGAATCATAGAAAATAGAATTTCTAAATAATAATAATAATATAATATAATTTTAATGGAACTGGTGAAATATTACGATGACCGTTCTGACCATGGGTTCTCCCGCTCATATAAAATGGTTCCATGGAAGTCACTCCCAAAAGCGATTTCAGGTAAATTTTCATATATCAGAATAAATTTTGTGTATATATAACTTTTGAAAAAGTTTTAATAAATGGTCAAAACATTAGATGATTGTAGAATGGTCATCTGAGGTTAAATTTGAATACCATGTATAGTGTCGAGTCTGGAATGACATGGTCCTCTAAATTTAATGATTTTTCTTTCATGTATTAAAACCATCACATGTCACTCTAATTCCAATTAATGTTATTAGTGTGTGCAATAAATGTTGTTGGATGGGGTATATAAATTTTTTTCACTAAATATCAACTTAACATTTACATCGTCAGTGAAGCATACCCCAGTAATGCACAAGGATCTTGTGTGAAGAAATAAATGCACATACAATTAAACCATAAATATTTGGTTCGGTCATAATTGATGAGTTCATCATTTTTTTCTCCTAGTGATTAGTTCTCAAAAAAATTGAAATATATTTCCTCATAAACATTCACACATTCTTTGAAAATCCACTAGAACATCAATAGTCCGAATTTCGGTGATAGTACAGAGTCCCAACTATTACTTCGATGTCCCGATGATCATCATAGCTATGTTCCATCGATTCATGAAAAATATTGGTAATAGATCATTAGAAACCAGAGTATCTCTCACTAAGAAAAGGGAGAGAGATGAGGGATATTGGTTGTTAGCATTAAACATTGAATAGTTACCATTATTAGAGATCTCTACTTTATTAATTGGGTATCATTAAATACCCAGTATAAATTCCTAATACCTGAATATTAATTTCTAACTATATATATGATATATTATTATAAATATCCTAATTCTTAAATATCATTTATATTTTCTTATCACATTTATATAATATAATAAATATATTATGTGGAAAAACTTAATCAATTATGTCAAATCCTCATCCCCACAAATAATAAATGAATCTTGAGTATTTTAAACTAATATTCATTAATAAAATATTTATCAACTATTTTCTTTAAAAATTGAAAAGATATTTAATAAATAAATTTCAATTTCAATTTTTATTAATGTGAATAATATGAAATGAATTATTCTCTTAGTGATTTCACATCCATGGAAGAAGCTCGATACCCGATAGTGGGGACCACCACATCCTATATACATATTCACAAGATTAAAAAATATTCTTGAATACAATATTGTTTGTGACACTCAAGTACCTTGTCTCGATAATAGTGAATACCCTTTATAGAATAATAGAGGAATATTCAAACCCATCATGGCCCCTATAGAGATAAGGAGTAGTCATTGAAAAAACAACAACCAGACTACAAACACACAATATATAATATAACCTCATTAACATTTCATAACTATGAATATATGATTCTTTTCAATCCTTTAATAGATTCATAACTATAGATTACAAACCATTGTACATTTTAGGGAAATGTGGGCATTAATTCAGTAACTAACCATCTCTTTAAATCATTGATTTTTTTCCCATTCATCTATTCAAATTAACAGAGTTCCCATATGAGTTAAGATGTTTAGTGACTAGATATTAAGGAGAAATTATCGACAATGATCACCAAATATCATCCCAAATGAACAAAACTACATATCATAGTCATAATGGTTGATCTAGTCCAATATTCATTAACTTCTATCAGATAAAGATCTATTAATACACTATCATATGAGAATATAGCACCAAAGAATGAATCTTTCAAAATCTTGTATTCACACTTGGTAAAATTTTCATAAATATTATCCTTCTAATATGTCTTGAGTATAATTATCAAGTGAATTTTTTGCTCATCCTTGATCATTGAATATATAATAATAACATCTATAATAACTACCAAAAACTTATAAAGTTAATATGAAATGAATGTATTCATTATATTTATGAAGACAATTAGATAATTAGTAATACCAATTAAACTTACTATAAATAAATTGTTTTTTTACCTTTTATGGAATTCAATATGGGTAATATATTTTATCTTGACTAGTAATTTATGATATTCAGAAAGAAGTTCAATATTAAAAAATTATTATGTTCTATATAGTTGATCAAAAAACTGATCAATATAGTGACGGGTAAATATTTACATGATAATGATTTATTTATTTTCTATACAATCAATGAAAACTAAAATTTCTCCATATTTATTCTTAAGAAAAAGAGTAGGTGCACCATATGTTGACACACATAACTGAATGAATCCCTTTTCAATAATCAATAACTTTTCTCTTTTAGTTTTTAAAACTCGAATAGGTCTATTCAATATAGATTATATGAAATAAATGATTAACTAATGTTGAGTTCTATTTAGTACTCATTTTCATGATTCATTATAACTCTAGAAAAATCAACTAGAATGACCTCATAAAACTCTTTCAAAATAGGCATATCTTTTATTTCGAGTTTCTCCCCAACCATCTAAAATCAGTATTCTTTTTTAATAGGAATGAAGATAAAAAAATAATTTGATTTCCATTGGATGTACGTATATATTATCCCACTTATAAATGATCATAGTTTAGTTTGAAGTATAAATCTTGTATTCATTTCCACAGCAATGGATGTTGTATTGTTGTAAAGAAATCGCATCCAATGTGAGGCTATCCTAAGTTGAATACAAATGTAGAATAATAATATTTGGATGAATAATATTCTAAAAAACATAAACAGTAGAATAATCATAAACTAGAGGTGTGATAATAGTATCAATATGGATTTTTACTAATAGCAAGACATCTAATAGCTAAGGAGATATAGTGATACCAATAGAAAATTCATCAGATAAAGTATATCATGTAGATCCACAATCAATTATTAAAATACAAATTCAAGAGTCGATGGTATGTATCCCTTTCCCCATGTCATTATCATATCGCTCTATAAAAATAAAGATCAAGTGACGTGGATTAGAATCATTAACCATTTTATTTTATTAATGGTTAGAATAATTACCATTCTAAATTAATTTAAAACACAGGAGTGTGGGTTGTGAATTATATATAATCATCTCTATATTTTCATCATTATCTATCTTTAATCCATCACTTCTGTAATTCCCTGATATTTTATAATTTTGTTTTCTAATTAACTTAATATATTAAATATTTTTTATTTTACAATATACTAAATATTGATTTTTTTATAAGAATGAACTAGGGTTTTCATGCATTATACACAACACTATGTAACACTTTGACTAAAAACAACATTTATATTATCTTTCGATACATGAAAGGCCATGTTTTAACAAATTACAATATACTATTAATATTAAAATTAAAATATTATTATAGCTACCACCTAGCCAAAGGAATTGATGGTATCAATTAGAATATCTAAATTGATAAAAAAAATTGACATGTGTATATAAAAATATTTTTTTTCTTATCAATTAGTTAGAAATAAATTTAATAACTATTAGAAAATAAAGTAATTACTTTTATTCAAAAACTATTTTTCAATGTAAAATCACAAATTTATCACAATAAATAAAAAAATACACTTTTGATGAATATTTTAAATATAATATATAGATAACACATTCAAAATATATTTTTTGAACTCATATAATCGATCTTATTGGTATATGATAAGAATAAATACAATTTTATGAATGAAAACATGTAATTTTTAAAATGTTATTTTACTACCTTTTAAATAATAAATCATTTTAAACATAAATTTTATTAATTATATTAATTGTTTTTTAAAAATTATATTATTTTATTAAATAGGGATATCATTATTTACATTAATTGAGTTTTTGATATTTTTCTAAGAAGTTTCATTTTTTAATGAAGAGTGAGAAATACTAAATTTTAAATGAAAACTACTTTTTCATTTAAATAATTTAAATTGATAATTTATATTTTGAAATGGTTTTAAATATTAATTAGATAAATTTTACGAAAATTTAAAAAAAATTATGTCCTTCGTATCAATTTAACAATGTTATTTTTTAGAAAATAATTCAAACTATTGAAAGTATTAACATTAAAACCATGCATTGTCATCACGTTAGTAGGATCAAATTTAATTTAATTTCTGCAACTTATGTTATAAGAATTTGTAAATGAGATTCCATATAAAAATAAAAATATTTTATTATTTATTATAAGGTAATATATGTTGTTTACAAAATGGTTTACTGAATTTGATTAAAATTATTAATATTGACTAAGATAAAAAGTATCCTTACAAAGGACTAAACCTAAAACATAAGGACCAAAATGTCCTATAATATTGTCCAAAAACAAATTTATGTTCATATATAGATCTTATAACCCCTTTTATGGGTATTTTTCTATAATTGGAGCCACATTAAATTATAGAAACGTTGATGGAATTCACATTTTTAAAATTTTCTAGAATTCCACCACTCCCCCACTATAAAAATGCACTCACCCCACCCACATACTCACAACACTCAATCCAATTGGATAGGAATAAATCCTCCCAAATATCCACCCAATATAACATACATCATCCCTTATTCCTTTCTTTGTTTATAAATATAATTAATGAGTCCCTTTGATGTAAACTAATATGAGTAACCTATAGAAGATGTAATATCCTTCAACGGGATCTTTTTTTTTCTTTTAATTATACATCCCCTAAAAATATTATTTTTACATTATTATATAATAAAATCAGTATCCTATTTATAAGGAGTTTATTTTAGTCTAATATTCCTACCAACTCTTACACACACGTCAATCTAATGGGTAACGAACTCACCATTTGTGTGTAAAGAGGACTATTGCCTTGTAAAAAAATGTTGTTCGTTATTATTTTACCACATCTCATGGTGAAAATTATAAAGGACATACTGTTCATATATGATATATATTATATTGATTATTTAATTGTTATTTTTTAATTATTCAAAACTTATGCCTTCATGTTTACCATTTTCTGTAAATATGATAGCTTCATTTGTTAACATGTGGACTACTACCTCCTCAAAATGATTTGATTCATTCACGCTATTCGTGTAATGTATTATGAAACATTTTTGTAAATGTGTTTGATATATATGAATTAATAATTCTAGTTTATATATTATATGTATATATATATATATATTTGTAATTTACATTATTTCTTTCAATATGATAATAAAATGGAAACATTTATTACACATACGTACGACCTAAAATCTACATGAATTGTGTATTTAATTTCATATTTATATCATTTATAGACTATTAAAAATATTTATATAATTAATATATATTATACTTATATTTTGATTTTAATTCTGCAAAAAAGATTAAATCATGAGATACGTAAGAGTATCAAGAAAAAATGTCAAAACGTATACGAAAAACAAAGCAGATAATACGTGAAACATAATGTTAACAAAGATTTATTAATAAAAGGGAAATATATAGTAAAATTAAATTCATAATTGTTATTATATAAAATTTTATGGTTCTTTTATAATTTAATAATAAAATAATATTTATTATACATTATTTTTGACTGTGTAGAAATAATTTCATGTCTTAAGGTAAGGGTTTTTTTCATCTCACATTTTATATCTGTGAGATACATTTCTTATTCACCACTACTTTATTTTATGTGGTGTATATACTTAACAAAAACATATTCAATGACTATAATACTTTTATTTAATGGTATTTACATAACCATTTTTTTATTTACATTCATGGGGTATATGGTTCCAAAGCTACCGAATCAGTGTGTTAAATTTATCTCAATTTTCTATCTTTGATAAATATGACATGTTGTGAACATTTAGTTATATATGAGGTGTATATAATATAGTTAACATGTTATACCAGATATATACAAGTTTTCATGAAATTTTATGCTTCTTTAAACATTATTATCTCACGGGTATTAGGATTTATAGTAAACAATGTGGTGAGAGATTATTACATTAATATCATCATTTATTGGAATTTTTTATGATTATGATTCCATAGATGAAATAGTGTATTCCATATCTTATGTAATCATATGAATTTAATTCTCCTCGGGTAATTCACGTTATATAGAAGTAATTGTACCAATTTTCTACTCCCTGGTACTTATGATAATAATAATAATGTAATTATGAAAATAATACATTTTTATTCTTTAAGTCAAAAATCGATGTTCATTAAAAACCTTGTTTTATGAAAAAATTAAAATATTTCTTAATTTTATACTATGATTTTAATTGAACTTTTTACCCTTTCATTTCTGTTTTAAAAAAAATTAAAAAGGAATCTACTATTCATTTTCTGATCAAGTCACTTTTCTAAATCTTATAAGGTGTGAAAGGAATGTTCAACATGTATGAACATACCTTCCATCATAAACATTTTATCCTTGATGAATCCATTGTAAGTTTATAAGGATTTTTTTAATGAATGTTTTTTCCAATTTTATGGAGTAAAAAGGATTTAAAAAAATTAACATGTATATAAAATAATTTTAAATACTTTATTTATTTTTTTTCAAATGGTTATTCTAAATTAAAATCATTTCAATTATTTGAAGCTTTATTTATATATTTTCCAATCTAATTTTCTAGAAAAAAGGTTTTTCAAAATAATATCAATCCTAATTTTTATGATTTAAATACAATTTTAATAAAAAATGTTCTCAAAAGGATTTCAATATTTCATTATTAGTTTTCATGGCCTATTGAATGAAAATGGGTTTCAAAAAATTTCATGTTTACTTCATATGTTTTCAAAATCTTTCTAAAATAAAAAGGATTTCAAAATGAATTAAGTTTTAAATATTATTTTTCAAAGAGGATAATATATTTTACAAAAGAAATGCGTTAAATTAAAATTTAATGATTTAAATATATGAAATTTATTTCTGAAATGTTTTTATGAAAATATTTATTAATTATATTATTTTTTTATTAATAAATTATTTTTTTGATATTTCAAAATCCTTCTCCTTCAAGGATGACATTCATTGTTATATTTTATGATTTACTGGTGATATAATCCAAAACTACCTTTCATATTTCTTCACAAATGGTTTATGTTTTGATGTAATGATGTTTAATACACTTTTTTATCTTCCACTAGTTATATTCATTGATACACAGTTATTTTCACAGTTTATGCTTTGATTAAATGCTATGAGATCATTCTATTTTACATAGTTAATATTGACATCAAATGTTTTTTAAAACATTTCATTTAATGGGATATGATATGATGTTATGAAACCCATTAATTTATATGGGTCATGCTATAGTATATGTTATGTTATCATGTGTCACATGTGTGTATGGATTTGTCATGTGACTAGAGAGACCGATAAAACCCTCCAATGATTTCGGTAAATATTTACATTGAATGGGATAATTATGGGAATCGTATTGATAGGTTTGATACATTATGGTGGATGGGGAAACCCAAACCACTATGGGAATATGGGTAATCCAATCCACTATGGGATGATATCGAAACCCGGTCAACTATAGGAATATAGGGAAATTTGATACCCTATAAAGAATATACAATGAATGGGGAGGGTGGTGGTCCCTCCTAGTAGGTGTTGTCCCAAATAAGTACCCTAAATATTTTTTGGAAATGAGACTAGACATATTAGGAATGATATTACTTGTTTTGGTAACTACAAAAATTACATGTCTTATTCCTATGTAATTCTTTGATGGATTACGCTCTTGATTCTATTATGATTCATGTCTTATCAACTATCATTATTTTTTCCTTACGTCATGTGGACAATGTTCAATATGATGGTTATGATCATTTAATGTCATTATCAAATTCTCATACCCTTATGTTCATTATTATTCTTATCTCTCCCTTTTGTTAACCCTTACAGACTATCTGAGATCACCATTTTCTTCAGTATACTTTCCAAAGGTAATAATGAATAGTTTTAAGTATGGGTACAGAATGGGAATATCATTATGGGAAATGTTGATGGTCATTCACCAAAGTAGAAGAATTTGATCCTTGCTTCCAGGGACTCTAAACTATTATGGTCCTTAGGCATTTAATTATGTAATATAGTGAATATTCAACTAAATTGACATAATATCCATGTATGATAATCCTAGGTCTCAATAATTGGTATCAATAGATTTATTTTTCAACCTATTAAAACAAGCATGAAAAACTTTTATTGAGATTCATATATCTATTTCTATGTATATGACTTTAGATATATCAACGATAATTCTAAAATGAGTAAAAGTATAGGAAAATGAAATGATATTTTGGTAATAGATTGTGAGTGTTGATTCCAAGAAATTACATCTCTTCTTAGATACTACAAGTCGATGTGGCTCTAGGAAAAATATTCATAGGGTTAAGAACCCTGAAAACACTATATTGAGATATACTCGATCACGAATTGGTTCATCGCAATGTTCATTGCCACAAACCTGGTTTAAAAATCCATGGGCATAAGCTTCGGAAATTGAAAATAAAATTTTGAACAATCATAAAGGATTTAAATATATGGTTACTATGAATAACCTTATAAAAACCTACAATATCATAGATTAATGAAGTAGGTGTCAGGATTTAGACGTCATATAATATATTTTTTATGATTATGTTTTTTTCTAATATGATTTCTGTTTCTCACACATTATTATCTATTTTTATGTAAATGGAAGGAATAAGAAAGAACAAGGTTAACATTGAATGTGATAAAAAATTTATTGACAAGTAGTTAAAGGGGGTGGTCATTAGAGTGAGAGGATGTTGTGATCATGCCTAGATAGTTTTCATAGAGATTTATTAACAACATGTAACTTAACCAACTAACAGACTAAACAAAAAATATAAGGAAGGATCTCGGTGATATTTTAGGTAATGGAGACCATATAAGAAAGAATATTAAGTTTCCATTATTTCCACAATGTGGAATGAGTCATACAAGTGAATGTATTAATAGAACAAGAATTTGTTTTGAGTCTGGTAGTGGAGGAAACTAAGAAAGTTAATATAAAGGAAATATTAATTGTTTAGTTAAATAATTTGAGGTGAATAATGGCCTCACTTTGACATAATCAAAGGTAATGTTCTATAAGTTTGTAATGAATGGTCATTATAAAAATTTATGTCATGAGTGAAATGATCACAAAGATAACCCGAAATGTGGTACGTGTAATGGTTATATTGATGATGATAAGGAGAGTACTTGTGAAATTTTTAAGGAAAGGGATATTATGGAATAATATGAGGTATTGATGTTAATATATTAAGGATGATGTATAATAATACAAGTGTTTATATATTTCGGTTTAAGAAATATTAAAATTGAAATATTTGTGGTTTTTTCATTTTATGAATTCTTTTATAGATTTTGAAGAATATGGTGAACAGTTTTATTGAATTTGAAAAGTGAGTTAATAGTAGTGTAATGTTCATTGGAAAAATAACCATTAATATGTTCTGTATGTTATGGTAATGATTCTTATATAATGATAATTTGGTTATGAATATGTAAATTTGATGGTAATGATTACCTTTCAACTAAATATTGATTTGTTGACAATTGGTTTATACTATAATTGATGATGTTTATAACATTTTATATATATAAGAAATATATCCAATAAAATTTGAAATAAGGAAACATGAATTTTTGAAATATGTATTTTTTTAATTATAGTTATTATAATATCTCATGCAAATACATGATGAAGGTATTTACATGTTTTTTAAATGATAAATAAGATCCACATTATAATATATGTGGAATCAATATTAAATTGATATTGATAAATTTAGTAACCATATTTATAATGTTTTGGGCCTTCATATTTAAGAACGGATATAAGGTTATCAATTTATGCAATGGTTTAGGTTAAAATTCAAATGAGGTTTTAAAGATGGATGTATTATCATGATATATGAGGATTTATGTATAGTGGATAACTTATGATAACATTTTTTGTTTTAAAAAACATATATCTAATGGAAAATCATTCTATTTATAGAACTCATTATCTACTAATACTTAAGTAAAGACAAATTCATCTTCATTTCTTGCAGTAAGAGGTGATTGGAAAATCTAACTGGGAAAAATAAATGGGTGAGATTGTGCATATGAAAAGGAATAAAATCAAGTAATTATATTTCCTCATGGAATTACATAGTAAAATAATTCCTCTATGAAAATTATATTGTAAAAGTTTATGCTAATACATTAACTTTATGGATTATATAGTCTTATAAATCACCACATATAAATGGTTTTTATGTCTTTCACAGTCCATTTATCATTATATTACTTGTGATCAATTATTCTTATCAATCTCTTTTTTTCTTTATTTTTTTCATTCATGTCGGTCCATCACTCCCAACATATGTTCTCCTTGTGGAGACCTACTTATGAGTTACATACATTAACAATTATATTACTACATTTTATTTTTTAAATAATGTATTAGTATTTATTTTTAATATTTCATATTCGATGAAAGTAAATTTCTTGTACTAAACTATTTATAAACTTGATTAATTTTGATAGTGAAATTCATTTTAAGGGGTATAGATTGTAACACCCTAATATTTTATGAAATATATTTTTTGAATAATATAATATTTTAAATATTTTTCATTTAACACGCCATTAAATATAGATTTTGTAATATGAAATAACTATGTTTTTCTTGAATGATACTAAACATAATGATGACATTTTTCTAAAAAAAACATTAATTATCTTTCAGTAAACTCAAAAAAATGATTTATAAAACTAAAATACGCTATTAATCTTAATATTAAAATATTATTATAGCTACCATATAGAAACATTATTGGATGTAATAAATAATATTAACAAAATTTTGAAAATATTATGTAAACATATATGTAAATTGAATCTATTGATTATCAACTATATAAAAATTCATGTAAAAAATATTTGAAAATAAAGACATTACTTTCTAAAAAACAATTTTTCTATGTAAAAAAGAAAATTTCATCCCAATAAATTAAAAAAAAACTTTTTATCAGTTTTTTAATAAACTATATATATTATATATGCAAAAAATATTTTATTATAATCTAATATATTTTATAGGGATAATATTCGAATAAACCAAATTATATGTATAAAAAGATGTAATTTTTTAATAGAGAATTTTAAAACCTTTAAATGGAGAACCCATTTTAATTATAAATTTAGTAACATTTATAATTTTAATTTGATGAAATAAACATTATTTTTGATTAAATATATACACATTTACATTGTCTGAATTTATGGTATATTTTTGAGAAGTAACATTTTTTAATGAATAGTTAAATTTACTAAATTTTAATTCATACCTTCTTTTTTCATCTACATAATTTAAATTGTTAAATTATATTATGAAACGGTTTTAGAGTTAAATTAAATAATTTTAACTTCAATTAAAAAATTAAATTCATTATAATCAATTTAGTATTTAATTTTTTTAAAAAAATTTATACTGTTTAGCATTTTTTGTTTAAAACCCCACTTTGTCATCCTTTCTGTGACATTAAATTTAAATAAATTTCATAATATTATAGAATTGTAATGACAAAAAATGAATTCCAAATTTTTATTCCAATTAATTTATGATTTATAATATGTTAAACATTATTTTTTACCAAAACATATTATTGAAGGTGATTAAAATTAATTACAATGGTTATGAGAAAAATTAGATTAATATTCATAAGTACCAATATGACCTATAAACTTTTAAAAAATCCATTTCCAATTCATATTTCAAAAATATACTCCATTGGTTCTTATTTTTTTCCATTATTTTATCCACGTGAAATGGGAATAACTTGTGTATAATTCCCTTTTAAAAAATTTACCAGAATGCCCCTCCTCCTACACTATAAAAATGAACTAACCCTCCAACTTATTGAAAACTCTCAAGAAATTTTTAAAGGAAAAAAATATACAAAAATATTCTCCAAACACCTATAACTTCATCATAGAATAATCCATTTTTTCAGAAATCCAATAAAGTATGTAATTTGGCGCAATCTGAGTGGAGTAACCACAAGAGGAGGAAACATCCATCCATTAGATCTTTTGTTTTATTTTCATTATCCGATCAATAAATATTCTTATTCCAAGATTAAATAAAAAATATATAATTAAAATTTGTTATTCTTTGTTTACCTACAATAATTACACACACTACCATTGAATGGCTGAAGAACTTACCTTTCATGTTTACATTGGACTACCTCCTTGAAAAACAATGCTACTCAATTTTTCATTACCAAGCCTCATCATGGGAATAATGATTGTCATAATGTTTTTATTTTTAATAAATTATATTTATTACGGTGTAATTATTATAGAAAATATACCTTCATTCTTTCCATTTTTTGTAAATTTGATAACTTCTCTTGTGGATGTGTGGGATACTACCTGCTCAAAGGGATGTGATTCATTCATGCATTAAATGAAATTAATTAAGGATGGGTTTAGTAAAATTATATGACATATATGAAATAATAATTATTCATTATTTATAATATATATAAATCATTGTAATTTAATTTTTTCCATTCAATGTGATGATAAAACAGAAACAACATTCAAGCATACGTGCAACATACCATCTTCATGTATAGTAAATTCCATTTCATATTTTTATATTATATTGATTAATATAAATATTTATATAATTAATTAATTTTATATTTATATGATTTTTTATATTATGTAAAAAATCAAACATGATCTATGTAAGGGGATCACGAATAACAAGTCAAAAATGTATACGAAAAATAAAGCCGAGATTACCAAAAACATAACACTAACAAGGAATTAATATAAAATGTTAGTATAAAGTCATAATAACGTAATATATGGTATTAGATTTAATAAAATATTTCTTTATTAGATTAATAATAATCTTTTATTTATTATATTGTAGTTTTAAACATTTACAATGATTGTCAATACATAAGGTAAGTGTTTTTTCATATCAATTTTTTATCTATCAGATATATGTTTAGTTAAAAACTCATTTATTTTACGTGAGGTATATAATTCACATTATTTTATTCTATTGTTATTATAAATAATTTTAAGGGTATTTTATATCCATTTTATCTTCTTTATTACATCTGTTTTTAGGTTCAAAAGTTGATAAATCTGTAATGTAATTTTTTTCTTAATTTTCTATATTTGTGATATATGTATCATTATGAAACTCTATTTTATATGATGTGTACATACAGATTTTGGAATGTTATATAATGAATAAAATTATTTTAATTATAATTTAATCTTCATTTAATTTTATTATCTCATGTGGATTATGATTTAATTTTACCATGTGGTAAGAGTTTATTGCTACAATCACATCATTTATCGAGATTGGTTACATTTTTTAATCCATTGATGAAATATTACAATATATATATTAATTAATTTCATAAATTTTAACACCCCATGGTTATTAATTCTATATCCAATAAATGGTTCTATTTTTATACACTTTCTTAATTAAGAAAATCCAAAAAAAAATATTAAATTCTCACTTTGTTTCTCCTTTCAGTAAAAAATGGTTTTCTTTAAATATTGTGTTCCCAAAAAAATCTTTCAAAAAGGTATTAATATTATCCTATCATGTTTGATGTAATTTTTTACCCTTGTAATAATTTTTACAAAATGGTTTAAAATTGGGTATTCTTTTAGTTTTCCAATCAAGGATCCTTTCAAAACATTTTATGGTGAAAAAAGAATGTTTGTCATATACAGACTTACACACCATCGTGACCATCATTTCCATGATGATTAATTTTTATTTCTATAATGTTATTTCTATAGAATTTTTTTATTATTTTTTAAATTTGATTAATTTATGTTTTTCTTCACTAAAGAATGATTTTAAAAAAAATTGTTTAAAATTTTATTTAAATGTTATTTAAAACATCCATTATATGTAATCAAAATTATAATTTTCATAAAAAAAATTCAATGATTTAAAGATTTTGTTATATGTTTTCAAATGGATTTTATATAAAACTATTTTTCATAATGATTTGAAACCCTAATTTTTCACTTTCAATGTATTTTTAAATAAATAAATTCACAATGTTTTAATGATTTATTTTTCAACGATGAAGTTCTATTCAAAGAAAAATGTTTTCAATATATTTTCAAGTTTCGTTTTTAAGTTTTAAAATATATTTTTAAATAATAATGTTTTCAAATTTTATTATGTTTTAAAAAAATATTTACAAGAAGAAAATATATTTTTTATATGAAATATTTTAAATTAAATTTTAAATATTTCTTTCTAAAAAAATTGTTTATAATGGGTTTTATTAAAATGATTTTAAAAGAATGGTTATTTTCACGGAGAAATGTTTCAAGTGATATTTAAAAAATAATTCTTCATCTAAGATGACATGAATTGTTATAGTTTGTTCTTTACTGAGGATATGATATGAGAATTCCATTTATATTGTTTCATGGGTGGTTTACATTTTAATGGAATGATGTTTATGGTGCCTATTTCTCTCCCTCAAATAACATTCTTTTTAAACCCTCTTCATTTCATTTGTTTTGATTTGATGAAATGATAATCAGAGCTATCTCTTTTCCATATGTAATGATGTGATGAAATATTTATGATAAAAAGATTATTTCATTGGTTTTGGCATGTTGTTTATAAAAACCATATATTTTTATGGGTCATGATAGATGCATGTTTGTTTTATCAAGTCACACATGTATGTATGAATGTATAATGTGACTAGTAGTACATATATTTCCCATCAATTAATTGGGTACATATTTATATATCATTGGATAAATATGGGAATGAAAAAAAAATGGATCCACTATAGATGATATGGATACTCGATTCACTATAGAAAGATGTGGATACCATATCCATTATGGGAAGATGTGGATACCTGGTCCACTATGGAATGAAGGGGAAACATGACCCCTTATAAGGAAGGATTATGATGGAGTATAGTGGTGTTTCTTATACAGTAGGAGCAGTCCCAATGAAGTTACCAGATCAGTTTCTAGAAATGAGCATTAATATATTCAGAATGATATTACATGTTTATTTTACTATCATAATTTCATCTCTTATCCAATGATATGATTTCATAGATTATGCTCTAGATTTAATTATGATTCATCTCTTCTGAAATGTAATTATTTATTCCATAAATCATGTTTATTATATTTGATTTTAAGTGTATGGTCTTCTAATGTTATGTTCTTGTTTTCAGTACCTTATATGGATGATTATGCTAGGGTATCTCCATTGTTCTCCCATAATTATCATCTGATCTCACCCCGTTGTTATTTTTCCATTCCATAGGTTATAAATAGTTTTTATGTAGGTTTAAAAAAGGGGATTTTAATTATGGGATATGAAAAAGTTATTTCTCCAAACTTGAAGAATGTTTTCTGTGATTCCAAATACAGTTTAATATTATGGTCATCTGGAATTTAAATTTACAATGTGTTGAATATTCATCAAAATTGAGGTAATATTCATGTTTGTTATGCCAAGCTTTCTATAATTGCAAAAAACAATTTTCTAATGGCCAACCTTTATATGCTTGAAAAATTTTCTAGTTCCCTTAAAAAAAATTCATAAAAGTTTCCTAGCACACTTTAAAAAAAATCAAACATTCTTATATCTATTTTTTAGAATTTTTATTAATTAACATTCATATTTTATTATAAAAAAATCATATTGATGGGTAAATCCTGTCTTTATATCCATTTTGAGGGAAAATAAACATAATTATTAAAAGATACTAGTACTAATTATAGGTAACAACCTTCAGAAACATGATATTATTCCATTAAATAATCAATCAACTATAAATCAATATTATATTATAATTCTAGAATCATATATGGAATGTATTATAAAACATGTCACATATTTTCCAAAATATTTTGTATCGTTTTTTTATGCTATAGGATTTCCTTCTCTATTTTTATTTAATGAATAAGTGGAATGTACTTAATAAAAAACAAGCTATTAAACTCCTCACACTCTAGGTAGTATCATTATTCATGTTTTCTCATGTTCTTGATTACAATATACCATTGATCTACTAATTCTAAATTATTAACTACCAAAATATCATTGTCATGTTCCTAACCCTAGTGAATGGAAAATAAATATTCTATGATACTTATCATTTTCACAGAATCTTGTTGATCAATAGAGCCACTAACATATGGTTATAGATTTATCATGAAAGACTCAATATAGTGTTGTTCCCTACTTTTCTCATTTATAATATCATCTTATTTCTTATCATGATAATTTTATGTGATCATTAAAAAAATATTTTTCATTATTGATCATATAATAATCTATTTACTAGGATTAAAATCATTTCATTGTTTACTAAATTCAGCATTAACAATATTCCTTAGGATCCACCCTTTAAATAAAAAAACATCAATAATGATCATATTGAAAAACACTTAATCAGGTAAATTAATTTTTAGGATGTCCAAATCATGATGCCTTCATCTATTAGGCCTTAGGATTACCCTAGTTAATTCTTGAATGTAACAAAAATATAAGGATTTTTTTCTATAGATAGACATATTACTAGGGTTCTCCCAAATTTTTTATCATCCTGGTTTTCAAAGGATTATGAAACCTTCCTTTGTTACCAAATATAGTGACCCATAATTTTCATACATTGATATCACATCATATTAGATAAATATTCATTAAATTAAATAGTGATCCATTCTAAAATCCTATAGGTCTAGATCCTTTGTAAACATTTACACATAAAAAATTGGTTCATAAAATATCCACAACATCTACTATAAAGTTAATCATAACTAGAACTTATCATATATATATATATATATATATCATATTTCATATACTAATCAAAGGAAACATGGTAAAGTGTGAGCTCAGAAGATCAGTTTAGGTAACAAAGGGAGATATAAATGGCCACTTGACTATAATATGAACATATGTGTATGAGAGAATGGGAATCACATTTGAAAAACATTCCTTCATATAATAAATATTAAACTACAGTCATGGAATAAATCATGTTTATATATAATACTCGAATCATAGAGAAATCAAAAGAGCATATTCCATGGAAGTACAACATTAGCATACGAAATGGAATTCTTGAACACAAATAAGTGAAGAAATGAATTCCATTAGTAGTAATGTTTTATTTTGAAGACTATTATAGTGTATTTGGTTCACTCCCAAAACCATAATAGTAGTCAAGTTTCACTCCAAAGACTTTGATATTTTATAAATTCCCGTACAAAATTACGTATACTCTCTATTCAAAACTTATTTATCATAAGAGATATCAATCATAACCAAATGAATTTGAGGGAGATATAGGTCCCACCCATCACATAACTAAAATCATACATATGTGGGCCATAATTTGTTAAAACATTAAACATATCAAGACCCATGAATATAAATGGTCTTCAAAAAAACATTATATAAAGACTAGTGGAAATCAAATAGATTCCACACAAAAATCACTATTTCATCATAACATAAATGGAGGACAATAAATTATTTCATAAAAAAATATCATAATATATAAAAACCATAAATATAAATAATAAGAATTGTATCCATGCATCATATCTCTAGTATAAAATAAGATAATTTACATGTTATTTTCATTATAAACTAAAAATGTCATTAAAATATCATTATGATATTCAAGAGGAAATTATCCTTTACATTTTAAAATAACAACTTATAATCCCATAATTTTATAAAATACTATGATAATTTTTTAAATTATAAACGGAATATTGTAATGGAATTTTAAAATCAATTCGTGGTAGAGATGTTGGGAAATTCTGTTCACTCCAAATAAAATTAGAAAAAATCACATTTATAATTTGTTAAAAAAGGTAAGACATTTGAAAAACAAAAATAATGTTTCTTTTAAATTTTTAAAAAAATTTATAAATGGTAAAATTCACTTTAAAATCCAAATAAAATATTGAAGATAATTTTTAAATGATATTTTTAGAAAATATGGATATGGACAAAAAAATGTTTTCCAATTGAAGAGAGAAATATAGTAAATTCTTATTAAAAAACTATTTTCACTATTTTGAGTATATAATTGGAGAAAATGAATGGAATCTATTTATTTTCAATAAATAACTAGTTGAGAATAAAATTTATGGTTTTATTAATAAGTGTATTAAAAAACTTATATTGTAAAATAAAATCATTACCTCTTTGGTAACATTTGAATAGTTGTCCCAATGATTGAATAAACCAAATATAGATATACCCAAATAAAATTCCTAGGATGATTCATATAAGTCATTCATGGGATGTATATAAAAAATATAATACAAACAACCAGTCAAAATACCATATGGCATATATAAATAAATATGGGATGAAAATATTATACAGTAGGTTCGATATCCTTTATATGACTTAGAACCTATTGTATAATAAATTATTATTTATTATAAATATATTGAAAACCATAATATTATATTTCATATCATATATGATTTCATTTTATCCTTTTATCACTCATTTTTAAACAATTCATTATTAAAATAGTCGGTCTATATAATATGTGCATTGTTCTTTATTTTATGTTTTGGTTCTGTAATTTTGATACTTATATTTTGATTATAGTTACATCATATATATAATTTCAATAGTTATAAAAATATCATATAAATTTATGATATACTTTTTTAGAGTCATTCATATCATATATTGTTAGAAAAATGAACTACATAGTTCTTCTAGATGGTATGCCATATGTACACTTTAACATTGTTTCCTTTTCTGAATTTAAGATATAGAATGAAATTAAATAATAAGTAAAAATTATATAATCATTATTATATCTTATATATAATATGTATTCATTATATCTTTATATATTACCATTTAAATGAAAAAGAAATAAAAAGAGACTCAGAACACATCGTGGAGGTGGTTGTCTATACCTATGAACAATCAAGGTTATTGTTTTCCAATGGTTTGAAATGAATGAAGGTCGATATGTATTTTTTATTAACCAATTATAATTATTTTATACATATAACATATAATCATCAAAATCATCATTATTAAATTCCAAAATATTCGGTTATGGGAAATTAATTGTAATGATGCTCAGATATGGTAAGTCATACATATGCAAGAATGGTATTTTTACAACCCATTTGATGTAAATTGGTTTAATAATAGTAGTGTATAATATTAAATAATATTTTATAATATTTATAATAATTAATATATTATTTTATGATGAATATACTAAATTTTAGGGTGGTAAAATATTAATTTAAATAAAAAATTTAGTTTCAAAAATTACCTCTTCTTGGAAATATCTCCTCTTTATCTCCTCTTATGGGATCAGGGGTTAGTGTTTTTGGAATAATAGACACTATAAAATGTGACTAGTGGAGTGGATAAGGTAAATTAATATAGTTGTTTTAGTCCAAATTGATAAATGTTGTGTGAAGAAATGAAAGGATGGGTTCCCAATTATAATTGATGTGAGGGGAAATGTAAAAATTTCATAAAATATTAAAGTATATAAAATTAATTCATAATTCAAATTGATCAAAACGTCCTATAAATGGGAAAGAGATTAAATTATTATGTATATCTTATCATTCTTAAAAAAATTAATATTTTTATCATATTTATGTATTTTAATTAAATATTATATTATTTAAAGATACTTAATTTCAATTTAGAAACTTTTCATTTAGTTTTATATAAACGTCCAAATGAAAAAGATACAATTCTAAAATAATTTATTAAAATTATAAAATATGTAATATTCTTATTAATTATTTTTGTGACACCATAAATCAATAAAATTATATTACATTTCATATTTTGAATATAATTTAGGATATATTTTTTTATAATTTGACAAATAATGCATCAGTATTGCATTATAAATTACATCCATTATATGTTTACTAAAAAACAGACATAATTTCACATCATGAATATAATTTACTTAATCTGAAAATATATACTCATATTCATTCATAATATGATCTAGTCCCTATGTGGTCTCAAAAGAGGTATTTAAATCTAAGATAGTGACCTTCATTAGAAATATTTGATTTAATTGTAATATATGTTATTTTGATGGACATGTTTCCATTAAAAAACTAATATTTAAACCTATTGTGATAATTTTATAATTCAAACCATCGAATAAGTGCATAGAAGAAAAATTGTTTCTTTATAACTTATTTCTAACTTATATTATATATATTAACCCATTTCATTTGGGAAACATTTTTCCATGATTACAATTCATATTGATGAAACATATAAGGGACCTATTTAAATAATTTAAAACATATAATTCAAAAAAAAGGAATCCATTTTATTATTTAAATTTTATATAAGTGTTAGAAATTAATTTTACAATTAATGTGAAATACGTGACGAAACACACATTTGGAAAGAAAATACATTTTAGCCTAAACCATTTTAAATTGTTATTAAATTCATACAATAATTGTAAATTAATGCTAAATAATATGATTAAATATACTGTTTATTTTTTATAAAAAAATTTAACCACTAGTTAATATTTAAATTTATTAAGATAAAATTTTGTTATAATCATAATAACTATTTTTCATAAAATACTCTTTTATTTTCATATTAATTTTTTTAATTCTTAATTAATCGATATCAATGAAATCATTTTAGTCATATGTAAACATAATGTTTTTTCTATATTTTTTAATACTATTTATTCATTCTAGTAAAATTTATAGTAGATAATAATGAATTTTAATTATAATAATTTAATAGTATATTTTGCTTTGTTTAAACTCAATGTTGAATTTAATGAATGCTATTGAAGAAATTCAATTTATTTTAAAAAATATTTCATATAATCCCATGGTGTTAAAAAATAAGTTCTCTATAAGTTTTTTTACTGACCCAAAATATTAAACACCAATACATTCAATATTTAAAACAAGGGAATCAATTTTAATCAATTTTAGGATCTTTTTGGGCTAGTGTTTTAGATAAATAAAAAATAATTAATTTATATAGGTAACATTGAAGCACAATTTCAATTTTCCCTTGATGATATTGATAAATTTAAACCCATTATTTATTCAAAAACCTTTTCATCTTTTATGATGAGTAACCATTGTGAAAAAAAATACTTATTCCTAAACATACTTTAATCTTGATAAATACATTTTTAAATGTGGGATGAGAAAAAAATATCTCACTAAGGGATAAAAATAATAATGGAATCTCATTAGTATAATAAAAAAATTAAAACCCATTAAAATGATTAAATTTTCCAAATATAACTTTAACACTATAATTAATTAATTTTGATATATGAAAATAAACATTTTCTAAATTGAATATTTTGAAAACCAATTATTAAACACATGAAAAACAAAAAGTCATGTTTTGAAATGTGGGATCACATGAATACATTTCAAACCATTTATATATAAAACATTATAATTACTAGTTAAAACATTAAATTGAAATAATTTTATACAATAGTTTTTTGTATGAATATATAGTTATCATGGAGAACCATATTCATAACCCATGTTCATTCATATTTAATCCATGTTTGAATAACTCAAGAACAATAAATTACATATGATTAAACTGCATGGTCATCCCAAAATTTATTCACCTTTGAATTATATTCACTCCAAAATTCCTTGGAAATCAATATTAATATAAATCAACATTATGATCTCTATATGTCACACCCAGTTATTTTATGATATATTTACCCCCGTTTATATACAATTTTTTTAATATCTAACTATACATGTAAACTATGGAATTAATATAACATATAATAGTATAAAATTATAACATATTATTAAAATTGTCATTATAAATTTGAATTAATTTTTTTAAAAAAATTATATATATAAATGACTTATATAATTTACTGGATTTTTATTAATGTCATTATTTTCTTCAAAATATACATTTTCCTTCCAAAATAGTACTTATTTATTTTTATGATATATTGATATAATTATTTTTTCAAACTTTTATAAATTTTATTTCACAAATAAACAATCAATTTTTCAAAACTATCTTATAATGAATTATTGATAATTGTCAGAAAATATAGTTTTTTTACGAAGTGTGAAAAATAATGAATTCGATTGAAAATATTTTTTAATTTTAAATTATTTATAAATATTTATTTTCATTTAAAATGGATATATTTGTTAAATTAGTATATTATTGTTTTGAATAATTATCATAATTTCATTGGAATTGATTTTATGTTGGATTATTTTGTATAAATTTTCTATACATAAGAAAAAATACATTCTTGGAAATAGCTTTTAGTGGAATTTTTAGGACTAATTTTAAATATAACAATACAACTTCTTTTAATTGAATTCGGTAAAATGGATTCAATATATTTAATCATAAACAATAATATTACATAATATGTTCACATTATTTTTTCTCGTAATGAATAGTAAGAAAAGTACAAAAACATTTCCACAATTATGGTAAAAACGGGATTATAAGATGGTTAAAAAATATATATGGTTATGATTTCAAATTAAAATTGTATAAACCCAATTTTTATCCATATTTATACCCTATATAATCCTAAAATGTAATCATACTCTATTTTGATTCATTTTCCTTGAAGATTACTTTTTGATATTTGAATATTTCATGTAATTCCTTGTGTTCCTTCTCCCCTACATAATAAAGGATACCCCTCATATTTCTTCATTACAACACAATAAGAAGTAAATATCAATTTAATACTTCCACATAATATCATAAAAATTCCTTATAATGATTTAGAGGTTATCGCCCTCTTAGAATATGATTTTAATTTTCCTTAAGAAGTTATCCAATGACGTCCTGCCGAAGAAGAGGTGTTAATCATACTGGAACTATTTCAATTAATTTAGGAATTTAAATAATCAAAATCAGTGGTATAAAAAATAAAATAATAACTTTATTATCCTTAATATAAAAAACGTTTATTGTTAGTATGTGACCACTATTAACGACCTTCTATTCTTTAAATGGGAAGTGAAATTATTGAACATTAGTATTTGGGGAATACAACCTTCTCGTAACAATAAAAATACATTTCTATCAGAATACAAATTTATTATTTATTATAATTGGATTAATGTAACTATATTATTTTTATGATATAGTTGTTCTTTTGGAAGTATAATATCAAATAATCATCCATTCCTTCCAATACAATGTAAAATGATAACGTCGTGTGTGCCTATGTGTGAACTACCACCTCTAACATGTAATGTGATTTAAAATTAATTTCCATAGTTCATGGATGGTTATAATGATGAATTTATATTCTTTATTTTTTTATTATATAAATATGGTTCTGGATTGATAAAATAAATTTATCTATCTTTTCTTTTATTCACTACAAAATGATAAGAGATTTTAGGTGTACAAATTGTCTACCATATTTATTAAAGGTATAAAATATTTTTATCCTAATACCTTAAATGGATAATTTTAATTTAGCATAGAATGAATATATAGTGTCTTCATATCATGAATAACAATCTTGAGAAGACGGATCCCTGATCAATATACAAGTATCGGAACAGAAGAACTGAAACATATATGAAATATAAAACAATTATCACAAAAAAATGAATCATTTAATATAGAATTATTAATAATTTTGTATAGAAATCCTATAATGTAACTATGTATGTTTTTTTATAAAATAATTTTAATACATTTAAAATTGTTATCTAGGAGGCCATACTTCTTCTAAATAATGTAAAACATGAGGGGAATGATTTTTTTTAATATAATTTTAAATAGTATTTTTTCATGAATTTATAATAATTTATATTATATTATAATTATCTAATAAATTGCGTTAATATTATTTCCCTCTATTTTACTCAAGATAATAAATTTCAAGTTTCATTTTACAAAATTTAACTACACATGAGATAGAATTTTTATTAATTTAATGACAACCTGGATAATTGTTTAATATTCAGTTGGGAATATCATATGATTTTCAATGTAATTTTTACCCATTATTAACATTCTAAAAACAATGTTTTAATGCAATATTTATATCATTTTCTTATTTACGTACTCTTAACATCTTATGTAAAGAGTTAAAAAATCATTATTGTAACATACTCAACATGAAACAAATTGTTCCCATCATGTACCACAAATGATTTTAAGCTTCCATTATATGTTCCCCATTTTTTATCATAAATTAATCTTTCTTCCTTAATATTTTGTGAATCATTATAGTTTATCTATCTAATTTAAAACTGAAAAGTGTATTTACCCTAATAAATTTCCCATAGATATTTTAAATAAATTTTTTCATCTATAATGACAATGATTGATATTACTTATGGCTTAATGGGCATATGATCCACATATATAATTCACAATCCTTATCTTGATGGTTTTTGAATATGACGATGAGATGTTTCCAGAACCCATTTATTTCCAATGGTTTAATCTATAATGATATTATGAATGGGTTTTCATCTTATGGAGTGCCTATTAATTTATTATTAATATGTGATGGGTGGACCTAGAATAATATGTCATTATAACTAATTCTTTAATGATTAATAATATATAATCTGAAAGGGTACATTAGAGGTCATTCCATTCTTAAAATATCTTAAAAAATAGTTTATCTAAATCTAAAAGTTGTGACATAAGAGTTTATCCAATGCCTATGATGTTATGAATGTCTTCATAGGTATCCTTGAATTATAATTTATTTGATTATAATTATGACACACATTATGACTTTCTTTATTAACATGATCTAACAAAATTTTTAGTTCCCAATGGATCATGTAATTTTATTCATTTAAAATTCATTACTTTTGATCAAACTTGTTTTATTCCATGATTTGTTTTTGATATTATAGATTATGTGTATGGTTTTTGAAGGTTATTATAATGTTCTGATATCCTTTATGTTCATTTTATGTTTACATGATAAGTGATATCTCGCTTTATTACACATAATAAGAATATAAAATAAAATTTCGTATGTTTTATTTTGTCAGGTATATGAGAATAGTTATTAGGTATATATTTTCGATGGAGGATTATAGTTGTGTAGTAATAAGTCGGATATCATTATTTCATTTATATACCACTTGCTTTCATATTATAGATTCTAATTACACTATACCATTAAACTTTTAATATGGATTGTAATATTATATAAATAAAATATATCTAATATCGATTATAAAATGTTTGTATTAATTATAGCTCACTTTAATGAATATTAAATTTATATTTAGAAACTTGGATGATCAAAATTTAGTGAGAACACATAGGATAATCTAATTTATAATAGATTGTCCCATGTTAAGTCAATGAAAACATTTTTGACTTCAATGGAAATAAATTAATATCATGATACATGAAAGTGGATATAGTTACAACCAATATGAACCTAGAGTAGTAAACATTGAATGGGTAATTTTGGGTATCAACGTGATCATCATTAGTTCATGATGAGTATACCAATGTCTACACACATGGCTAGACACTCTATGGGAATTGTCTTAGGGTAATTCATATTTCCTTGATGAATCAATGTGATGTATTTGAATAGATAATAACTATGGATTCACATTTTTAGGATTATTATGTCATTTATTGAAAGTAATGAGTCATGATTTAGACAACCTAGTAATTATTATTCATGACTATATGGGTTCTCACAATGATTATTATTTCCCACATACTTCTTTTTTTACAGTAAATGAATAGGAATTGGGGGAACCTTTTTAATATTAAATGGGATGGACAATGAAATGATTATCCTCTTGTAAAACTAAATTTTGTGGGATTTGGGATGAAAAATATCTTTTCTTTGCATAAACAACATTATCAACTCATAAATAATGATGAGCATTCAATCGAGTAATGGGGGGATAATATTGGTTGTGTCCTTTATGAGTCAACATCATCATTATTTTCTTGGGTTTATTGATAAAATATTTGATTAATTGTGGATTAATATATCTGAAATGATGTTCTTCATTCTACATTATTAAGAAAAAAAAATATTATTCTGTATATATATCATTTTAATTAAGATTTATATCAATGGAGGGATCTCATCAGAAACAAGAAAAATTGGGAATAAATTTACTCTATGGAGTGGGATGATATTAGAGGGTTACTTTTAACATGTAATTTCCTTTCCTTTTTCATATGGATTTTTAGAAATAATTACCTTTTCAAATGAATTAGGATGATGAATAAATTAGTATTTATGAGTAAAATATCACAAGACATATTAGTTATGAATATGAAAATATCATTTAAGAAGAAAGTATTATTGATATATTCTTCAGTGGTAGAAAACCAATTGTATAATGTTAATTATCCATAAAATACATTAGTAGCTATAACGAAATAAGTCAGCATTATATAAAGGTAGAAATAGATATTGAATATACATATCAATCTCATGGTTTTGATATGAAATAATGGTGGGATTAAAATAAATTTCCATTAATTTATATCATGAAGAACATAAGATTATCATTCCATTGTGTTCAATGTATAGAAAGTGAAATTGAAAAAATCGAGTTAATGGGACTAGTAAATAATTTAAACATGGAAAATAATGTTATTAAGAAATAAAATTCCAATTTGACATGATGAATTATTATAACTATGAAAATATAGTGAAATATCCATAGAATAGACCACCCACCCTATTGTGTTTTATATTCTATTTATACAATCATTATTCTAACCAATGATAAAAACTAAATATTAATGAAAATGATTAGTTTCAGTAACCTCTTAATCCAAGGGAAAGAGGGATAGCTCATGTGATTAGTATTATCAATGGTGGAAATGATAAATTTATTTTCAATGGAATAATTACTATCCAATATAGAACTAATAATATCATATTTTATTATGGATCTACACACTCTTTAATATCTAGGGAATTTTATTATGTAACAATAAAAAACATATATGATAAAATGATATATTTTCATTGAAAGCACCTAATTTTATATTCATCACATATATTGTTTAGTAATCATCTATGATTTATTTTTGTGGGGATTTTCTTCTCACAAAAATCATTATTCTCCCTCTAATTTTTTTTTATTTTATTTGGCCATGGATTTGATTTCGTTTTATAAATATTGTATCAATTTCTAAAAAAGGAGAACCTTATATGAAATTCCAATCCAAAAAAATATAATTTATCACTATGATGATAAATAAGAACATTCAATGTAAATTGAATATAATATTCTGCTCTTAATTTATAATAAAAGTTTTGTTGATCTCTGATGGTTGGGGAGATACTCAACATCGAAGTTATACCTATTTTATGGGATTTTTTGTTCTCATTCTTGATGAATTTATTATTTTTATTATAAATAATGACTTTTATTTATTAGTATAACCCATACAAGGTTCTACTCTTATTTCAATTACTCTTTATTGAATATAAATAATTGAGTAAATTTTGCTAATGATGTATGTCTAGGATAATATTAATAATGGATTCATTTTTTCAAGTTCATCACCTCAGGATGCAGTTGTTATTTTTGTTAGTAATAAATATAGATTAATGTTACTATTGATTGACTATTAGAAGAATAAAATCATCACCATAAAATTAAAATATCATCTACCTGGTTTGCATTACATACATGATAATCTTCATGAAGCTTAACTATTATCCAATATTTCGGTTAATTATGGAATAATTAATAGAGGATCATGAGTGGTTAAATAGCTCAAACCTATTTATATATGAAGTGTGGAAACAATGAAGTTATTTTAATTCCATCTCATCACACAATTTTCAATAACATTATATGATTTAATGAATTGAGTATTTATATTTTCCATTGATATGTTTTTTGTAGTATTGATAGAAAGTATTCATTTATTTTAAATAGATATGTAAAATAATGATGATTAATTGAAAATGGTATTCATGGACCTAAGGAAGGATTAGTTGAATTAAGAATTTATTATTGGTAAATTTATATTGAAAAATGTTTCATTTAATGGTCATATAATCCCATGTAAAGATTTATTTGTGTATCCAACAATGATAGAATTTTTTGATCATCAGAAAAGACCAACCATAGTGTTATAAATCCTTTTATCTGTTGATTTGAAGTAACAACCCAAGTTTTTATAAGTAAATTAAATATTTAATGCTTGAGACAATGAGTCTCTAAAAAACACTATATTTTTAAAACCTATATGTTAAATTTAATTTTTCCACCTATGAGTTTTGAATTTTGAAAAACTGAGAAACACGGTTTCATTCAGTGAGAAATTTAGAGTTTGATAAGATGAAATTATTTATTGGTGGATAGTAACATACCCTTATTAATATTAATAATAATAGTGATATGACCCTTGTGAACAATAAATAATATTATTTTTTATTGTTTTATGGTTATAAGATAATGATATCTTTATTAAAATTTCAAGGTGATATAAAATGAATTATTGTTTTAAAATTGTTATATTTTTAAAACATTATGATTTTCTTTAAA
Organism: Viscum album; assembly: GCA_963277665.1. Classification (NCBI taxonomy): domain Eukaryota; kingdom Viridiplantae; phylum Streptophyta; class Magnoliopsida; order Santalales; family Viscaceae; genus Viscum; species Viscum album. Next base: position 1,136,974,686 of record OY728159.1, on the reverse strand, counting down.
AATTAAATTATTCATATTCAAAAAATTATTTTAAAAAAATTTATTTAATTTTTGAATCTAGGACATCTATATTATGTTATGCTAAAATTATGAGAATTTTATAAAATACTTTAGTTTTCATTAATAGTAAAAAAAATATTGTTATGAGTTTTCAGTATGTTTAATGGTATCATAAATGATATACTCCTGATGTAATAAATATGGTCAACTATTGAGGAATATAATATGAAATGAGGTGTCCCATGTGTCCAAAACCATGTGTAAATACCATGGGAAAGCACATGGTTTTTCAAATACCACTAATGATGTGTTATTAGAAATTAATAAAAACCCCTCTATCTTTTAATATAAATAACCACTTATTCCTTCATTTTATTTCATTAAAAATTCACCAAACTTGGCGATATGGTATTTTTACATCTATATGATTCTTCCCATGGTGTTTGTAAGCCCCCGCGATTTCAACCGTCATGTTTTAGCTATTACTCTACAAGTTAAGGGAATCTACCACCCTTATATTTTTCAAGCACTCTTTTTATGTTTTTCTTTTTTATATTCAATTGGATTATTTTCGGATATTATATTTCATATAAACCTTTATTTCCATGTTATATATGAATTATTATAGATCTATTAAAATTATTTTTTTAATTTCATGATATTCCATTAGGTTGCCTAATTTTCTTAATGTATTTCTCAACTTCTCTTTTTATTTGGAGTTCCTTTCTTTTCTTTTCCCTTCTTCACCTCCAATCTTTAAAATTTTATGATAAATCCAGTACCTTAAATATGCTGGAATTTTATTATGATAATTTTATAATTAATCATCATCTCTCTTTTCTCCTTCTTTTATACTATAAATTAAAACACCATCCGAGATGTGTTAATTTATCACATTCAAGGACGACAAGTTTTCAGTTTCTATTACCGTCTTCTATTGTAGACATGAAAAAAAAATTATGTTTGAATAAAACTATAATATATGTATTATAAATCATTTTGGGTTCTGGAATCTTTTATTTCACAAGATGTTGATTTATAAATGAAAATGAGTTAGTTGTGATAAAAAATTGTCAATTAACCCAAAAAATTATCATTAAAGTTTTATATAATGATTCATCTTCAATCAAAATAAACAAATTAATTTTATAACCATATAATCTTATTGATGTTAAAAAATAAAATTCAACTTCTATTTTTTACAACCATTATCATCTTACATGTTTATCCTTACATGTATGTAAGTAAACCGATCATGAATACCATAGAATAAAATGCTCCCAAATAATAAAATTGAACTTATTAAACCCATCTAGAAGGCCATTAATGAACATAATAAGGATAAAATAAATAATTTTCATAAATTAGAGGTTGTGGAAATATAAATTAATTATTTTAATTTGGTTATCAAGGACATTATGGTCAATGGAATAACACTATCAAACTTAAGGTAAGGGTTTTCTACCTGAACCTCCATTTTCATTCGGGTTACTATTATTTTCTATATACCACAATTAAATTATTATTTATTAATAATTAATACTCAAAGATTCTGTGTGAGTGTTTATATATTTCTACCAACTAGAATTTTACCTTTATTTATGGAGGGCTATATGTTTTAAAGGATCTTTCAAATATTCGTAACGAAATACAAAGTTGATTGAAGGTAATTTGTCAAATTCATAACCATTTTAAAAGGAAATATATAACATATTTTTAGAAACCATTATCTTTGTAAAATTATTCATTTTATTATGAAAATAATATCTTACTTAATATGTGGTTTTATACAAATACTTTTCCAGAAAAAACTATTCTTTTCATTGTAAAAGAGTATTTATATCAAGAATTACTCGATGATTTTATGAGAGTATCTTCATCTATTTCAACACTCTTGAGGATTATTATGTATTATTGGGATTAATATATTAATATATAATATACAATATCTAATTTAATGGTTTTTTATTAGTTTGACTGTGGATGTTCTATCTGAAAACCATTCACCAATTTACTCTAAATGGTCAGTGTTTATGCTTAATGTTCGAGGAATGTTATTTACATTTCATATGTTTGATTAAAAATGAACGAATATGTTTTTAATGATTATTCCAATTAATATGTGGAAGGAATTTTACTTGGTATGTGATAGGTGGTCCTTTTATAATCCATCGATGGTAGGTCTCACGAGATAATCTAGCATCTTGGAACATGGCCTTGACATAATGGTTGTATATTCTCTTGGACCGAGGCCTTGAAGATATGGTTATTATGTCCATAATTATGCATTACATCATTATAAAACTATTAATTTTAAGTTCATGTGGTTATCTGACTAGTAAAATACCCATGATTATTCTTTATTATGGATTTTTTTATTCAACTCTTATTCATTCCATATGGTGTTCATGTTTGTTTTTAAAAGGCATGTGTTTTTAGTTATTCACCAAGAAAAATGTTTATTTGTATGATATATGTCACGACTCGCCTTCACCAAGATGAGAGAAGGGACGGAAGGTTTCCAGACCCTTCCTTCTTCAATTTAAAGGAGAGATAATGACCCCAGTGACCTGCCTTCAATAGGTCCCAGAGTGGCGACTAACACCAAGGGTATAGAATCACACACAAGATGGAAGACATTACCCTTTTTATTTAATAGGATCGGGAGATAAGATATTAAATACCAACAACACCAAAAGTGGAAGTACAGGTAATGCCAAAACAAACCATTCTCATATGCATGTTCCAAAAGTAAGTGATACAAAAGTAAAAGAAACCCCCAAAAAAAGTACCCAAAGAAAAAAAACATCAATAGCAACTGTCCCAACATCTGATCTAGTACGACCCTACACTATCCTTGAAGTCCTCCTGGAAACCTGAAAATAGTTTTATATACGTAGGGTGAGCATACAAGTATACTCAGTAGGGAAAACCAAAAGCTCTAATGCACAAGTGGGGAGGCATTCTAATGCCCCGTGAGAAAAGAGATAATTGAAACACCTAGAAAGAAAAATTTCCCACTCAAGCATCACCAAGACACGCTCTACAAATAACGCAAGTCTGGAAATATAATTGTAATAAAACATCAATTATTGGGTACCCCGCGCCACTTCCCCACTGGTTATTGAAGACATCTTATGCATCAAACCTCTCCCACCATTCTCACCACAGTCCCACTTTCACACCCCTCCTACACACACCTGGGCCACAACCACACATCCCGCCTTCAAACACCTGGGCCACAACAACCACATGTAACCATGCCCGCAAATACCTGGGCCATAACAACTACTGACACTCTCGAAGACACATCGGCCTCATTTCAAAGATACTTGGGAAACAACCTGCCTGCACACAGCTGGCCAACCACCACAATTGTCCTGCCTGAAGAATCTTGGGCTATAATGGACTTCAGGCCATCACAACCTGCCCGATGAGTATTGGTCTATTCGAGAAAGGGATCAGAAAAGGAGCTAATAACCAGCCACTCATAAGAGTGTTTGGAAAAACACCCTCCCGTGTGAAATGGGGGTGTTTGGCATTAGGTGATCAAATTGGGTGGGGCGCGAATAAGAAACATAAAAACTAAAATTATATAATATATATAACAAGCACTCTTCCCAACCTAATAGTTCCAAAACCAACTTAAGCACAACAACCTCATTAATATTCAGTCACAAGAAACACTGAACCCATGACCATGTCACCACTCATCCTGGAAAACAATTCCCCATTGATCCCATTATTGTTTTCAGGTTCCATTTATCCCATTTAAGTAAATTCTTTGCTACTGGGAAACTAATAGGCATAACCACAAGCCAGAGAAAGAGAAACACCCAAACAGAAATTCAATCATTCACACCTGGTTATCTTGTAAAGTCACAACAAAAAAGGGATCTGTGAGATCCCACAAAGTACTGGAACCAAACCATGCCTCGAGATACAGCCCCACACAGCTTCAGATTCACAACCAAAAACTATTCCGCAATAGATAATCCCATCCCCATCCACATCACCCCATAAGCATCAAGTTGAACAACACACCTACTACCAAAATAGAGTAGGGAAACTTCCAGATTCAAGCACGTCATTCATTAAGTTATTCTTTCTGTTGGTTAACCAGGGTAACCACACAAGGATTGATGTTCACTGGGCATCAATTTAACCAACCAAGTTTAGTTGATTAACCAATTTCCATGTTACGGTCATTTAATCATCATAGAATACAAGGGTTCATTAGTACGCAAGGAAAGACCACCAAAAGCTATGATTCTTAGTGAGAATAAGCCCATACAATTCACAACATATAGCAATTATAAAAGAGTATAACAGAATTTTCAAACGCACCCCCTCATTCTTTAACAGTCTGTTTATTATCTTCATTAATGTTTGGTTTCAACCATTCCCATAGATATAGTATTGTACCCACCCTGCATGATACACAGTAAGGAGAGATGAATGAAAGTCCCTACTTGGTTGATCAAGGATCGAAGTTATTCTTCATGTGCCAAGAACTGGGGATGTGTGACTTGCAGGGGAGGAACATCGGGGACTCCAAGGGTGAGCAGAAAGGCTCTAGCATAGGTGCACCCCTTGCCTCGGGAAGGGTAACTCCAAATGAAAAATGAAGAAAATGATACTTTCCAAGAGGAATAAGAAATAATTTCTAGCATGATATAAATATGAGATCTTGTTGTTACGGGATATGGAATTTTGAACAGCTATAATGTCGGATCGTGGTTTCACCACGCGGTTAGGTGGTTACGCATGATGGAATTAATTTTCATTCAAATATTCCCATCAAGGTGGTGTCCATAATGGTTGTGCGTTAAATCGTTTCTTTTAATCGGAGGAAAAATGCACAACAGGGGCGGAACTGGAGGGTACGGGGAAAGGGCGTGACACTAATGAAAATCCACGCGTTTTTTCAAGTTAAACGTCGCCCGTCTCTTTGAGGATTTTAGATATTAATTATGGTCTTTAAATTTCTTTGAAATTGGTCATTAAATAATCTCTACGTCAAAAGATATGTTGTGGGAACGGAAAATGTCGGGAACTGGAAAAAGAACGATGACCGCTCGGTGACGATCGAGTACCACTGTCACGGTGCCACCCTCACGGTGCCACCGTCACAGTGTCACCCTGACGTTGCCACTGTCACGCTACCACCCTCCGGGTTGCACTGTCACGGTACAACCCTCAGGGTGCCACCCTCATGGTGCCACCATCATGGTGTCACCCATACGGTGCCACCGTCATGGTGTCACCCTCACGGTGCCACCATCACAGTGGAGACATGTTTTAGAAAAGTAATGGACTAGGTGGGTCCGGTCCATTACATCAGATACCTCTCAAACTATTCCGTCCCTTGAGAATCAAAACTAGACCTAAAGAAAATAGGGGTTCTGAACAACCACCTCGAAAGATACCTCTCAGGAGTGATCCTCATTGACATCTAGGAAAACCTCTCCCTCAAGTAACCAGGAAACACTCAAGGGTCAAACTGTCTAGTCAAATGGGTTAGGGTGTTTCTTCCTCCACGTAAAGATACTATCTGCTTTTGGTGGCACTGACTCGCCCGACCAGGTTCAATCGCATCCACCTTAATGTGTCTTGATTAGAGATCAGGTCCTCCCCTCCCCATCGTCAGGACTCTTCACACACATTCACATAATGAGGAAAACCGCAGATTCCATAGTTAACAAGGTAAAGAGTTCCGTCACAAACAAGTACAAGTAAAACAGAACAAAACTCAAAAAAGCTCTGGGTACTGGGCATGAATCTGCGTCTCCCACTCCCATGTACTTTCCTTGAGCCCACCATGCCTCCACAACACACGAACCAAAGGAATGGTCCATCTACGGAGCACTTTCTCCTCACGATCCTCGATCCTCACTGGTCTTTCCACAAAAGTCACATCGTCCTCGATATCCAGATTTCCCCAGTCGAGGATGTGTGAATTTTTATGTACATACCGTCAGAGTTGAGACACATGGAAGAAATCGTGCAGTCTCAGAAGCGGTGGTGGTAGCGCTAGCTGATAAGACACTTCACCGACCTACCACAGCACTTCGAACGGTTCAACGAACCTGGGAGAAAGCTTACTCCCCCTGCCGAACCTCCGTTGCCCACGCCGACGGGATACCTTCAAGAACATGTGGTCCCCGACCTCTAACTCTAAGGGTCTCCTCTTATTAAAGGAATATGACTTTTGTCGGTCCAGGGTGACCATCATCCTCTCCCGTATAAGTTGAACCTTATCCGTCGTGATCTTCACCACCTCAAGGGCCAAGAACACCTGCCTCCCCAACCTCTGTCCAGCACACGGGTGAGTGACACGACCTCCCGTACAAAGCTTCAAATGGATCCATGCCAATGGTAGAGTGATAACTACTGTTGTAGGAAAAATCCACCAGAGGTAGGTGTCGTTCCCACAATCCCCCAGAGTCCAGAATACATGCTCGTAGCATATCCTCCAATGTCTGGATGGTGTGCTCTATCTATCCATATTTCTGGGGGTGGAAAGCCGTGCTAATACGTAGATGGGTGCCAAAAGCATGTTGCAATCCTCTCCAGACTCATGAGTTAAACTTTGCATCCCTATCTGAGACTATGGATCTTGGGACTCCGTGCAACCACACCACCTCATCCATGTACCTCTATTCTAGGTAATCCACTGTACTTGACTCCTTAATTGCCAGGAAGTGGGCCGATTTCATCAGTCGGTCCTCCAATACACAGATAGCATTACAACCCCCTTGAACTCTGGGTAGTCCCGTGACGAAATCCATCGAGATGTCATCCCACTTCCACTCAAGTACATCTAATGGTTGTAACAGACCCCCTGGGATGCGGTGTTCAGCCTTCACCTGCTGACACACGAGGAAATTTACTACGAACTTTTCCACCGCCCACTTCACCACGGGCCACCATAACTGACCTCTCAAGCCCCGGTACATTTTGGAAGCTCCCGGGTGTACTGCTAGGGGTGAGTTGTGGAACTCACCAAGAACTGTCTCACACATCGTCTTCGGAAAAAACAAATTCCCTCTGAAAAGTATCTGATTCTGACCATCCTCCTTCCACCCTTCTGGAACATCGCCATGGTTAACCAGGTCATGAATTACTTCACACTCTATGTCTCCCCACTAAGACTCCTCCACCTGCCGTAGGAGAGAGGATTGCACTGTCATCTAAAATAGACAACCTCTACCACCATCCTTCCTTACATCCAGGTTGAGGGAAGCCAAATACTCCATTGCCTTCCAATCATCTATCGACTCTCGAACCACATCCTTCTACGACTTCCTTATCAAGGCATCAGCCACCACATTCCTTTTTCCTGAGGTGTAGGAAATCTCGAATTCTTAGTCCTAAAAGAACTTTATCCACCTTGTCGTTGCATCAGTACACACCTGAGGCCTTGTAATGAATCATCACAGAACACCTCATATGCCACCCCTTCTTCTGAATCCTCAGCACTGGGGAACTTACCAACTTCTCCTTCAGATAGCTAAAGGCTACCTCACACTGCCCATCCCATACAAAAGCATGGTCCTTTTTGGTCAAGGTTGTAAATGCTGCTGCAACTCGGGAGAAGTTGGGTACAAACCTCCGGTAGTAACCTACCAGTCCAAGTAAATTACGAACCTCTGCCACGTTCTTGGGTGCTTCCCAAGAAACAACCGCTTTGACCTTCGATGGGTCCACTTCTATTCCCTAATCGGACACCACGTGCCCAAGTAAGTGCACTTCTCGCATCCAGAACATGCACTTGGACAATTTCCCATAGATTTGGTGTTGTCGGAGGGCCTCCAAAACCATGCTTAGGTGCTTAGTGTGATCCTCCTCTGACCTTGAATAGATCAGGACGTTGTTAATAAATATGACTACGAACTGATCTAGGAATTCCCGGAAGAAGGATTTCATGAGTCCCATGAACACATATGCTGCATTCATGACACCGAACGACATAACTAAAAACTCAAAGTGTCTATAACTACATCTGAAGGAAGTCTTTGAGATGTCTCCCTCCATCACCCTCAACTGGTGATATCCTGACCGCAAATCAATCTTATAGAACCATCCTGCTCCCCATAGCTGGTCAAAGAGATCACGTATCCTCAGAAGTGGGTGGAGATTCTTGACCATCACCTGATTCAGTATCTTGTAGTATATGCATAGCCTCGTACCACCATCTGCCTTCTTTTCAAACAAGACAGGAGCCCCCCATGGTGATGCACTTGGTCGAACAAAACTTTTCTTCATCATATCATCAATTTGAATCTGCAACTCCCACAACTCAGAAGGCGCCATCCGGTAGGGATCCATCGAAATCGAACAGGCACCAGGTTGCAAGTATATCCTGAACTCAACATCACGTTGGGGGGTGTAGAGTTGCCACCTCTTTAGGGAAGATGTCCATAAATTCAGTGAAGATCCCTGGGAAATACACCATTTCTGTATCGGCTGACTGCACTGATAGTTTAGCTAACACGGAAAAGAGGGGCTTCACTCGTCGGTTACCTTCCTGGTAACCCCTCTCACTGATGAAAGTCACACGTCGGCTGCCCAAGTATGAAAACATGATCCATATTCAGAATCAGTCAATAATAGAACATATAGAGAACATCTAGTCAATGCCTAGGATGACATCGTATGCATGTATCTGCAATAGTAGAATATCCCTGATTGACTGATGTGGCCCTATCATCAGTCTGCACCCTCGACAAACATAAAACAAGTCGTTTTGACCTCTGACTAGTGTACTCAACACCAAGGGCACTGGAAGTCTCTCAGCATCTAGACCCAGCGGATGGACCAGACTGGGGGCAACAAAGGAGTGTGAAGCTTCTGTATCGAACAAGGCATATGCAAGTGTACTAAAAAGATGATCGTACCTCGAACGACTTCCGGCCTTGTTGGGGATGCTGCCTTCATGGTGTGTAACTTCCCACACCCAGCTCCCCTACCCCTCAGCTATCAGTTGTCTCCCCGACCATACCACGGTCGAGGTCCATGAGGAGTGCCCTGAGGTCAGCCTCCTCCTGCGATGTCTTCCCTTAGAGGAGAGAGATCTCGATGTCCCTGTTGTTGCTGCTGAAAGGGCCTGGATGGAAACTGCTGCGGCTGGGGAAGGAGCTACACTGGGCCACCCCCATTGTACTGTACTCAGTCAAGACACTGATTTCGAAGGTGTCCATGGCTGCCATAGATGAAGAATCTTAGTCCTGGGCCCAAAAGGAAAGGGTAGGGACTAGGAGATCGGAACTATAACTGTTGGGGCATGCTCCCTACTAGTCGAAACGTAGAGGGCCCTAATGCTGGAGGCCTGCTGCTGAAGGCCTTCCCCTTCAACAAGCCCAACTGGATTCCATCTCGCGATACACCTCCCTGTGTGTGCATCCTCTCCACCACTTCATCTTTCTTCTGGACCTCAAAGTATGTCGGTATGGTGAAGGGAGTAACAGCATACTAAAGAGAAGGTCGAACTGCCTCCTCCAAACGTCTCACCCAATAATCCTCATCTAGAAATAAGTCTGGAGCAAAGTAGAGTAGATCCTTAAACATGATCCCCGACTCTCTCACTGACATGATCCCCTGCTGGAGGGAGAGTAGCTCCTGCCTCTTCTCAGCCTTCATCGTGGAAGCGAGTTATTCCTCCCGGAACTCCTTCTTGAAGTCAATCCATGTCACCTCATCCTCCTTCTTCTCCCCAAGATAGAGCGTCCACCACTGACGCGCTGCTCCACACATCTGGCTTACAGCCAGAGGAACCCAGTATTCCGTCGGAGCCCGGATCAAGCAGAAGGCTATCACCAGCTCCTATAGCTAGCTCTCTATCTCCATGTTTAAGTTTCTACCCTCATACATCCCGAGGGTATGACACTGAAAGGTACGAAGCGTCCTCTGCCACTGATCGTCCTCCTCCTCTCAGTCAGTCCTCTGCCGATCGGCCAAGTCAACCTCCTGGGCCTCGATCATCCGTACTACCCTCGGTCACCATCTGGGTTCCATAGCTGCAAGGTTAACAAGGAATGCCTAAGCCCGAGTTGTGTAGAAGATTGATTTTAAATTTTCTGAGACATATTATTCATTTTAAATCAACAAATACCCAAGAAACATAACAACACAACTTATTATGATGCATGTACCTTTCCTAGGGTCTCTACCCTCTAATCAGGGTAGCCTCACTTAGTAATTTAGTAGGTTCAGAGTCCCTACATTAGATCATGGGGGGACCTAAAATCTCGTATCCTATCCAGTCTTCCCTGGCCTATTTCACACACCAAGATTGTCTAACACTATTTCCCTACCATCCCATATAATCCTCACTGTGCCTAACTCCGAACTCCATCATATCTCTCAACCTCCTACCTTTGATTCCATTCAGTCATGACCTACCTTCACCAAGATTAGAGAAGGGACAGCAGATTGCAAGAACCTTCCTTATTCAAGTTGAAGAAGAGATAATGACCCCCGAGACCCACCTTCAATAGGTCCCGGAGTGGCGACTAGCACCAAGGGTATAGAATCACAGACAAGACGGAAGGCATTACCCTTTTTATTTAATAGGATCGGGAGATAAGATAGTAAATCCCAACAACAGCAAAAGTGTATGTACAGGTAAAGCCAAAACAAACCACTCTCATATGCATGTTGCAAATGTAAATGATACAAAAGTAAAAGAAACCCCCAAAAAAGTACCAGAAGAAAGAAAAAATAGCAACAACAAATGTCCCAACATTTGAACTAGTACGACCCTGCACGATCCCTGAAGTCCTCCTGGAAACCTGAAAACAGTTTTATATACGTAGGCTGAGCATACAAGTATACTCAGTAGGGGAAACCAAAATCTCTCATGCGCAAGTGGGGAGGCATTCTAATGCCCTTTGAGAAAGGAGATAACTGAAACACCTAGCAAGGAAAACTGCCCACCCAAGCCTCACCAAGGCACGATCCCAAAATAACGCATGTCAAGAAATATAATAGTAATAACACATCGATGTTTAGGTACCCCACACCACTTCCCCACAAGTTTTTTAAGACAACCTACACATCGAACCTCTCCCACCATTCTCACCACAGTCCCACTGCCACACCCTGCCCATACACACTTGGTCCACAACCACACATCCTTCCCACAAACACCTAGTCCACAACAACCACGCGTAACCATGCCCGCAAACACCTGGGCCAGGACAACTACTACCACGCCCAAAGACACTTGGGCCTCATCCCGAAGACACTTGGGAAACAACCTGCCCGCACACACCTGGGTAACCACCACAACTACCTTGCCTGAAGAATATTGGGCTATAATGGACCTCAAGACATCACAGCCTGCCCGATGAGTCTTGGGATATTCGTGAAAGGGAGTAGAAAATAAGATTATAACCATCCACTCATATGAGTGTTTGGAAAAACACCCCCACCCATGAAATGGGGGTGTTCGGCACTAGGTTCTCACCTTGCGTGGGGCGCGAATAAGAAACATAAAAACTACAATTATATAATATATATAACAAGCATTCATCCCAACCTAGGAGTTCCAAAACCAGCTTAATAACAACACCCTCATTACTATTCAGTCACAAGAAACACCATACCCACGACCATGTCACCACTCATCCCGGAAAACAATTCTACATTGATCCCATTCTTGTTTTCATGTTCAAGTGTTCCCATTTAATTAAATTCTACACTACTAGAAAAATAACTGGTATAACCACAATCCAGAGAAAGAGAAACACCCAAACATAAATTTAAGCATTCACACCCAGTTCTCTTTTAAATTCACAACAACAAAGGGATCTGTGAGATCCCTCAAATTACTGGAACCAAACCAAGCCTTGAGATACAGCCCCACACAGCTTCAGATTCACAACCAAAAACCATGCCACAACAGAAAATACCATCCCCAACCACATCACCCCATAAACATCAAGTAGAACAACACACCTACTACCAAAACAGAGTAGGGAAACTTCCAGGTTCAAGCACATCATTCATTAGGTTATTCTTTATGTTTTTTAATCGAGGTGACCACACAAGGATTGATGTTCATTGGGCATCCATTTAACCTACCGAGTTTAGGTGATTAACCAATTTCCATGTTATGGTCATTTAATCATCACAGAAGACAAGGGTTCATTAGTGCGCAATGAAATACCACCAACGGCCATAATTCTCAGTGAGCATAAGCCCATACAGTTCACAACATATAGCAATTATAAAAGAGTATAGTAAAATTGTCAAACGCACCCCATCATTCTTTAACAGTCTGTTTATTATCTTTCTTAGGTTTGGTTTCATCCATTACCACAGAAATAGTAGTGTACCAACCCCACATGATACTCAGTAAGAATATACGAAGGAAAATACCTACTTGGTTGATCATGGATCGAAGTTATTCTCCATGTTCCCAGAACTGGGGATGTGTGACTTGTAGGGGAGGAACGTCGGGGACTCCAAGGGTGAGCAGAAAGTCTCCATCACAGGCGCACCACTTGCCTCAGGAAGGGGAACTCCAAACGCACAAATAAGAAAAGGAGACTATCCAATAGAAAGAATAATGAATTTCTATCATGATATAATGATGAGATCACGTTGTTACATGATATGGAATTTTGAGCGACTATAAAGTCGGATCGTGGTTTCACCACGCGGTTGGGTGGTCACGCACGATGGAATTAATTGTCATTTAATTATTCACATCAAGGTGGTGGCAATAACGGTTGTGTGTTAAACAGTTTCTTTTAATCGGAGGAAAAATGCGCAATAGTGGCAAAACTGGTGGGTATGGGGAATGGGCGTGACAATGAGGAAAAGCCACGTGTTTTGGAAAGTTAAAGGTCACCAGGCTCTTAGGGGGTTTTAGATATTAATTATTGGATTTAAATAGATTTTAAAGGGGTCATTAAATCATCTTTATGTCAAAAGATATGTTGCGGGTGTGGAAAAAGTCAGGAACTGCAAAAAGAATAAAGATCGCTTGATGACGACACGGTGCCACTGTCACGGTGCCACCCTCACGGTGCCACCCTCACGGTGCCACCCTCATGGGGCCACCCTCATGGTGCCACCCTCACGGTGCCACCCTCACGGTGTCACCCTGACGGTGCCACCGTCACTGTGTCACCCTCACGGTGCCATCGTCACGGTGTCACCCTCACTATGCCACTGTCACGGTGCCACCGCCACGGTGCCACCGTCACAATGGAGCCATGTTTTGGAAAATTAACTGACCAAGTGGGTATGGGCCATTACAATATAACCCCATATATTACATACCCTTACTGATCATTTGATATCACCCCTTTCTTATGTTTCGTTTTCCTAAGACATGAAGAGTTATATTATGAACAACTTATAAGGATAACCAAGGAGGTAAGGATGTTGTCAATAGAATTTCAATGTTATTTTTACCTTTTATGTTGAAATTGTGAACCTATGTATGTGTCTAGTTTTCAAATATTACTAAATTATTTGTTTCTTAGGGATATGAATTTCTTGTAATCATTCCAATGAAATGAATTAAGGCACCAGGTCTAGGGAATTGGGGTCGGGTCTTTACAGTTGGTATCAGAGGAAGTTTAGTAAAAAAATATGGAAACTATATTTATAAAATTTATATTATGTAAAAACCATAAGGTAGTCTTTGAGGGTAAATATATAAAAACATCCTGTAAATTTGGTCAGGAAGAGATTATATGGGTCTTTATATAATATAAATCACTCTCTGTATAATACATGTGGATGTGGTTCTGGAATATGTGTACTTAGGATTAAAAACTCTAACATGGAATTTCAGGCTTGACCTATGGTATCCTAGTATATTACAACGAACCATACAACACACCTAGTTTGACACTCCCGGGGGATATACATAGGATAATTCACATTTTCATTACAAACCACTATGAAGGAATTAAATGTATATTTTTTTCTCAATGAAACCATGATTATGATTATGATATTATATATGTATAGGATTTTGATTTATGCTTAGTGTTTTTCTATAGTGAGATTATACATTATGATTCATAACCTAATCTAGTGTATGCCTTTTATTAGTAATGGAACCTAGTGGAAGGAATGGAAACTACATGAATGTGTGTATCCCATTTAGGGATTTCCCTATAATGGAAGATAATGATGTTGGCTTTTTTCCACGGACTGGTTATAAGTAACTTATAACTATACTGGGATAGCTGACTCGGGTTAAGAATAATAAACTTACCCGTATAGAGCATCCAGATCCAAAATGCGGAGGAGCTGTGTCAAACCGCTTAATATGACAATGAACTCAATCATTTAATGGGACTATAAACCCATTCGTATCGGAGAAGTGGATAAGTTCAATATATAATATATTTCTCACATTGCGATGTAACGGATGAGATAAGGTAGTCATGGCAGTTTTTCATCTATAAAGAGATACGGATCAATAGTGATCATTAATTCAAAAAACAAATGAGGTTGAAGAAATAGAAGAATTTGAATAGAGGTATTTTAAGGGAATTTCCCTAGATTAATAATTCCCTTATGAACACCAAGAAGATATGGAAAGGAAGTTTCTAAATATGAGGGAAAAAGAAGAGGAGAATGATGCAATGTATGAGGCTAACTTCACAAGGTTACAAATCCATGTTGTGGACTACATATATAAACCTAGGATAAATATTGATTGATTATTGGATGGTGTAAAACCATTCCACCTATGGGATATGGTCTCCCAAAATTTCTCATCATATGAAGATTTAGTCTCATGTTCTATCAAGATGGAAAATAAATTCTCTATGTCTTATAATTTTAAGGGAATAAAAGATAACAAGAGTGTTATTGAAAACTCCGTAATTGGGAATATGCCAATGGGGAAGATGGGAAGAGTTTACTTTCCGCCCTATAATAACTATGAGAAGAGACATCCTGGTACTTTCTTGAAGGGTATGGGTGTTTGTTACAAGTGTGTAGAAAAATGCCACATGTCCAAGGATTATAAGTTGAATAAATAAGCTATTAATGTTTGATTCCACAATTATAATGAGATGGAAAATTATGCAAATGATTGTACTAGGAATCGAGGTAACATTCCCTAATTAAGGTCAATGGAGAAAGATCAAGCTTATGTAATCAAAACTGCTGATATTGAAGTTCTAAATGATGTGTTGGAAGGTACTTTAATTGTTTCCTCAAATGTAGCCATTGATTTATTTGTTTCAAGATCATTAAATTTATTCACATATTCATAGTTTTCAAATAAAATTTTATATTTTCCAATTTTATTTACTAAGGTAGTTATCAATCAAAACTTCTAAAGGGAGTATCACTGGAACAAAGATGTGTTAGGAAGTCCCCAATATAGAACATGAAAATGCTTTATCAGTTGATTTTATCATCATAACCATGATTGATATTTACATAATCCTTAGTATGGATTGGATTTCAAATTATTATGCAAAAATATATTTCTAGAAGAAGGAAGTTATAATTTTTGAGGATGATATGGAATCCCTTATCTTTTGGGCATAAACACCACAATATGATTTTCATGTAGATCGACCCTCAATAGCTCTACTGAATTTAATTCTTGGGGAGGGTGAGAAATTAATATCTACGAGTGAGGAGAGGAATATTTAAATTGGATGTAACTATTGTGAAAGTATATATCTATGTTTTTTAAAGGATTTACCTAGACAACCCCAATAGTGTAAAGTTGAGTTCTATATTGATTTAATTTCTTGTTCGAGACTTATATCAATGACTCCATATAGAATTGCCACTATGGAATTATTTTTACTGAATAAACAACTATAGGAATTGAGTGATAAAGGATTTATTTTCCCTAGTCTGTCTCCATGGGGATACCCTGTTATTTTATTGAATAGGAACGATTAATCGATGAGGTTGTGCATTGACTATCGGGAGATCAATGTTGTAACAATAAAGAAAAATTATCCCCTACCTGGAATTAGTTATTTATTTGATCAATTTCATAAAGGAAAATATTTTTTGAATATTGTACATCGATTTGGATACCATCAGTTGCGAGTGAGGAAGGAGTATATTCTAGAGATAGCATTTATAACTAGCTATGGTAATTATTAGTTTAGAATAATGCATTTTGGACTAGCTAATTCCCCATATGCCTTCATGGATATAAAGAAATGAGTTTTCAAGAAATATTTTGAAGAATTTGTGGTAGTATTTTTTGAAAATATCTTGGTTTGTTCCAAAACCTATGAAGATGATGAAAATAAATTTTGGACTATTTTGAATACTCTTAGAAGGAATGAATTATTTAGAATGTTTAGAATATTTGAATATTGGATTAAATTAGTTTCCTTTTTTAGCCACATTGTCTCTTTGAATGGAATACTCGTTAATCATGTGAAGACAAAATCTATTTAAGAATAGAATACCCAAACAAACATAATCGAGGAATATAGTTTTATTGGTTTAGTAAGTTAATAATGATTTTTCGTTCATAAATTTGTTTTTTTAGCCAACCTTATGAACAATCATACTCGTAAAGGTGTTAAGATCATATTGAAGAAAGAGAGTGAAGAAAGTCTTTGAATAATTGGAGAGGATATTAGTAAATTCTCTAATTTTGACTCTACCATCAGGGAATGATGGGTTTTTTCTATCGTAATGCATCAATAAATGGACTTGGTGTTGTTCCTATGCATAATTTTAGAGTTATTTCATATTCATCAAGGTGGTTAAAAATTCTTGAATAGATCTATCAAACTCATGATCTTGAGTTAGCAGCTTTAATCTTTTCTCTTAAGATATGGAGAGACTATCTATCTAGATAAAGATGTGTGATATATACGGATCATAAGAGTTTGAAATATATCTTCTCACAGAACAAAATCAACATGAGGAAAAGGTGATGAATCAAGTTACTCATTATGATTTTTCCACACACTACCACCTAGGAATGGAAACTAAGTTGGCATATTCATTAAGCATAAAGGATTATAGAGCCCTAAAAAATGAGGATTGAAAGGGATCATGTGTTTATGGATCTATTAAATATGGATGTGGGAATCATAAAATATGGTGAAACATCATTACTTTTCAATTGGATGCCCAACCATATTTATTGGAAATAATTAAAAGTTCTCAACTGAATGCCGAGAATATTTGAAAGCAAATTAATGCCGTGATGGATGGGATGTTGGATGACTTCATATGTGAAGGCAAAATTCTGAAATTTTAGAAGATTCTTTCTGTTCTAGATATACCCAATCTAAAAAGGGAGTTATTGGATGATTCTCATAGATATAATTTATTTATACATCCTAGTAGCACTAAAATTTATAGAAATTTGATTAAACATTTCTGGTGGGACAACTTGAAGTAGGAAATTACTTATTATGTATCAAGGTGTTTTGTTTGTCAACAAATCATATCCAAATGACAACATACAAGAGGATTCATGTGACCTATATAAATTCTTACATGGAAATTGGATGACATAACCATAGATTTTGTTTCTGGATTTCCTAAAGCTCCAAGAAGGAATGATGCAATTTGGGTAATTCTTTATCGACTTATGAAATTTGTGTTTTTCTTCACTATAATTTAAGATTTACTATTGGATCGACTTTAACAACACTATATGAATGATGTTTTAAGTCTTAATGGAGAACCCCTCTCAATTGTGTCTAACCATGATTTGTGATATACATAGAAATTATGGAAATTTCTTCAGAAATCCTTGGATACTGATCTTTGATTGAATACTTCTTATCACCCTCAAACTGATGGGAAATCATAAAATATGATCCAAACTTTAAAAGATGTGTTGAGATCATGATCAATTTATTTTAATGGTATTTGGGATCTTTATTTACCTTCGTCGGAGTTTCCTAAAAAAAATTTGCATTCAAACATTAAAATGGATCCATATAAAGCATTTTCTATAAAGAGATATTGTAAACCAACATGTTGGGATGAAGTTGGTGAAAGGAAGATTATGGGTCCAGATCTCTAGGAGGAAACAACAGTGAAGCTAAATACTATTCAAACCATTATCAAAAAATCTCAATGAAGAAAAAAGAGCTATGCTGATAATCAAAATAATGATTTTGAATTTCTTGTTGGGGATTATGTTTTATTAAAAGTATCTCAATGGAAGGGTGTTATGTGATATGGGAAGAAAGAGAAATGTATCCCTAGGTACATTGGACCTTTTAAAATTATGGTGAGAGATGGATTTTTGGCTAATCGTTTGGCAATGTCGTCTTGCCTATCTAAAGTTAAAAATGTGTTCTATGTCTCATTGTTGAGAAAGCACATGCCAGACCCAATGCATGTCCTCACATATGATGGTATAGAATTGTAACATGACTTATCATACTATGAAGAGCCGATCTGGATTCTAGAAACTAAAGAATGGGTTTTAAGGAATCAGATGACTCGACTTGTAGGGTACTTTTGAAAAGTCGTTAAATCATAAGGCAACATTTTATCCTAAGGAGCTTGTGATGAAAACCAACCTAAATCATTTTGTGAGGTATAATTTTGGTAATTTTGAGGAAGAATTTTTTTTTAATGGTGGGGGGAGAATTTAACTCCCCATGGTATTATAAATAAAATTAATTTTTAATGCATGAATAATTATGTCTCTACAAAATACTGGTTTATTATAACCTTTACAGTAAACATAATTTTTCCACCTCTATGATTTGAATTTTATAAAACTGACATACATAGTTTCATTCCATAAGATATTTAGATTCTAATAAGACAAAAATAAATTTTTTTGAATAGTAAAAATCCCATAAGAACAGTAACAAAAATAGTAATATGACCCTAATGAATAGTAAAATGTATTATTATTTAATTGTCTTAAGGTTATAAGATAATTAGACATTGATTAAATTTTCAAGGTGATATATAATGAATTATATTTTTAAAATTTTTATTTTTTTGATTAAATTATAAATTTATTTAAAAATTAAATTAATAATATTTATAAAATTATTTTGAAAAATGGATTTTTTTTTGAATTCATAATGTCAATAATAGGTTATGCTAAATTTATGAGAATTTCACTAAATACTTTAATTTTGTGAATAGTAAAAAATACAGTATTATATTTTTATTTTGTTTAATAATATCATTAATAAAGTAATCATGAAGTAATAATTCAAGTTGACTACTGAGGAATAAAATATGATATGTTTTTTCACAAGTGGCCAGAACTATTAGAAAATACCATGGGAAATCCTATAGTTTTGCAAGAAAAAAACTAATGAGGTGTCATTGGAAATTAATAAAAAAACTCCCTCTCTTTTCCTATAAATAACCACCCATTACATTGTTTTCATTCATTAAAAAATTATCATGCTAAAGGATCAAATATTTTTACCTCCCTAGGAGTCCTCCAAGGTGTCCTAAATCCCCCAAGGTCCCAACTTTCGAGATGTTGGTGTTACTCTACCATGTAAGGTAATATACCACCCTTCTCTTTTTCAAGCACACTTTTTATGTTTTTATTTTTGAAATTAAATTTTATTATATTGGAATATTTATTTACATATCCCCCATAAATTCCTTATTATGTATTAATGATTTGAGACCCCTTAGAATATTAAATTAATTTTAAGTGATGACATTAGGTTGTTGAATTCTGGTAAGGGATTTTTCAATTTCCATTTTTTATTTCGAGTTCTTTTATTTTATTTTTTTTCTCACCTCCTATCATTAAAATATTATGAGAACACATGTAAAATACATGTATTGGAATTTTGTTATGATAATGTAATAATTCATGGTCATATCTCATCTTCCCTTCAATTATACTTGAATTGAAAATACCATCATAGATATGTTAATTTCTCACAGTCAAGGATGATGAGTTTTAAATAACATATATATTTTATAACTTATATAAGGTTGTGGAATCTTTTTTTACACATGATATTAATTTATAAATCAAGATGATTTCGTTGTGATCAAAAACAGCTAATTAACCCAAACCATTTTCATTAATGTTTTACATAATGATTTATCTACACATCTGATAACTAAATTAATTTTATAACAATGTAATATTATGGATATTAAAAAATAAAATAAGACATATATTCTGGACAACAATTCTCATCATACATGTTTATCCTTACATGTATATATGTAAATAGGTCATTAATACCAAGGAAGAAAATGCTCCTAGACAATAAAATTGAACCTGTTAAACCCATAAAGAAGGCCATGAATGAACTTAATAAGGATATAATAATTCATTACATAAATAATATGTTCTAGAAATATTAATTACTAAATTGAATTAGGTTATCTAGGACACTAATATCATCTGAGTAACACCATTGGACTTAAGGTAAGGGTTTTCAACCCGAAACTCAATTTTCATTCAGGTTACTCTTAATATCTACATACCTAAATTAAATTCTTATTTATCCATATGTAATCCTCATAGATTATATTTTAATGTTTTATATATTTTTACAAACCATAATACTACTTTCATTTATGGGGAGTTATATGTTTTAAAAGGATCTTTCCAAAATTCTTCTCGAAATACATGCCCGATTGAAGGGAATTTTAAATATTCTTAACCATTTTCAAGGTCACTCTATAATTTGTTTTTATCCACCATTATCTTTATAAATTAAGTAATTTTAATATTAAAACACTATCTTACTTCACTTTTTGTTTTATACAATTTCTTTTCGGAAAGAACTCTTATTTTCAAACTAAAAGAGTATTTATCTCAAGAATTACTGGATGATTTTATAAGAGTATCTTTATCTATTTCAAAAATATTGTTGAATATTATGTATTATGGGGATAAATATTTTATGAAAACGTGTAACATATTTAATTTAATGAATTATGATTATTTTTACATTTGATTTGCGATCTTAAAAAAATCTGCAATTTACTCTGAATGGTTAGTCTTTATGAATAATGTTTTGGGATTGTTTTTTTACATTTCATATGTTAGTTTCAATATTAATGTATATGTTGTTTAGGTTTATCCCCTTTAAAATGAGGAATTCATTGGACTTATTATGTAATGTTTGGGGCCCACTATATCCCCTATATTCTTCCGTAGGTCTCATGATACAATCTACGGTCTTGGCATGAGGCCTTGACAAAATAGTTATTTTTGGTCTACACAGGAATAATTGATGATATGGTTATGATATTTAACATTATGAATTACCTCATTATTAAAATATTTATTGAAATTTAATGTGGTTATTTAGCTTTTAGAATACCCATGATTAATAATTATTATGGCACTAATTATTCAGCTCTTATTCCTACCATAATGTGTTTATGTTTATTATAAAAGGCATGTGTTTTCATTTATTCACCTTGCCTAAAGTTTATGTTTAGGATATATTATTCTATATTGATTACCCTTACTGAGAATTTGGGATCACCCCTTTCTTATGATTCATTTTCCTAGGACATGAAGAGCTATATTATGAATGACATGCTGAGATAACCTAGGAGTTATGAGTGTTGTCAATGGAATTTCTATTTTTTTTTCTTTCATGTTGTAATGTTAAAGTTCTGTATGTATTTTATTCTCAAAAACTACTATACTCTTCATTCATTTAGGATAAAAAATTCCCGTAATCATGCTAATGTGACGAATTAAGTCACCAACATGAAGAAACTAGGGTCGATTCTTTAGATTTGGCTCACTATTATCAATGAATTGTGAATAATTTCTCATGGTTATCTCATATATTCTCGGTGTTTACCTAAAATGAATACATGGTCAATTATATAAATGAATGTCAAGGAATGTTCATGGAATTGAAGAAAATTTTGGTAAATCCACTTTTATTGACATTTCGTAGAATTTGATTAAGGTATTTTTTATAGTAATTCATCCTAGTGGGGATTGGGATGAATCCCCTTTTATTATAAAATGGTGATAGATGATTCCTTATGAAAATTGATTGTCCAAGAGAGCAATTACCCAACACATGATTTATATTAATCTATTATAATTTTTTTCATTAATTATATATGAGAATATATATTTTGGATAAATGTGTAACTTATATATTGATCATAAATTTTTAAAGTATCTATTCACTCAAAAAGATTCACTATTCAATAAAAAAGATTGTAGGTTTTGATTAATGATTATAAATTCTAAATTTATTAACACACATGGAAAGTGATATAGGAGGGAGTTAAACATAGATAATCATATAATCCACAATTATCTATTATTATAATTAAAAGAGATCACATATTATTGGATTTTCCAAGAATAGTAAAATAAATTATGAGTATAGTGCAACATTCCAAGATTTCTCAAATAATTATTAAACTATATATTCAGGTGAAGATTAAACATTCATAGAAGTATGGTGTTGTTCTGTAAAAGGTGGTGATAAATATTACAAATTTAATCCTTTATTGAGAAGGAAATAAATTTTTCATGAACCTAGAATGTGTCCCATCAAAACCCTACATGAAGAAGTAGTTTTTTATGATGTTGATAGCTCATTATTATCAATTTTCCTTGAAATATGAGGATATATAATGATATAATTTTTTATTTATGATCTAATAATATGAAATGATATATTATTGAGTATACATCGTGATTATTTGATTGTCTTCATGTCAAGACAAAGAGATATAAGTCTATATGTTTGATACATCAATTTCCTATAACAGAATTTAGGTGGGGAAAATGTCACTATGGATTTAATGTTAAAACTCCACAAAATGTATGAAGGACATAATTATAATTTTTTTACATATGATCAACATATTAAATCTACACCCTTAATTTATATTAGATATGATATCATCCTTGATTATCTTTTCATGATAAATATTTATGATGCGGTAGGTTTCATAGAGTACCTAATTTTATTATGTATGATCATGATATGATGGTTACCTTGATATTTTGGGAATGTATTTGGCATGATTTGAATAGAGAGTAACATTTTAGTAATTCTAATCATTTTTCTAAATATGGCCAGTCAGATATTACTATTCAACCCTAGAGGATATATTAAAATCTTTTTCTAAAAAATTAAATATTATTGGGAGTAACATATATCACTTATAAAATTATTTATTAAAAAATATTTCACTAGATAATTCATAATCATCCTTATGATGAATTATATGGAAAGACGTTCGATAATCTATGAATTTATAATGAAGTAAGATGATCAAACTTTAGGGATATAAAATAACTAAGAAAATGGAAAAGATAATCAGAGTAATTCAATAGCACAACAAGGATGATGAGAGTCAAAACAAATTCATGATCATAATATTTATTGAAATAGAGAATTTGATTTTTCTTAAAATATAATCATATTATTTTATATGAAGATTAAATTTATGTGATTAAAAAATAATTAAATGTTGATTACTATATATATTATCCCCTTTTAGATGAATCTATATGTATAAGTGTTAGCTTATCGCTTAGTGCTTCCATCAAACCTTGCTCAAGTTAATGATGTGTTCCATTTCTCTCCCCAAAGGTTTTAAATACATTATCATTCACATGTACTAAACTAAAACTTATTACATCTAGAACATCATATTTACTATGAATAACTATCTATTGATGTTTTGAGTTATAATGTTAAGGTCTATGAAACCAGACTTCTCCCCAAGATAATATTCGCTAGTAGAATTAGAAATTTGACGAAATTATAGAAAAAACACAAGGTTATGATGAAACAAAGATATCATCATTTTTTTGCATCATATTAAAAAAATAAGGGGAGGAATAAATTAATAGTAATTTATAATGTTACAATTTGAGTTTTTATGAGATATTTCTCTTCAAATAAATTTAATTTCTTTGAAAACCTATGATTCATGTAATAGAGAATCTAATCAAACAATATTACAGTATATAGTTATAACATAGAAATTAAATTGGTGTTATGAATAGAAAATAAAAAAAATAAAAAAATATTTATAATGGTTTCAAATAAATAACTCAATATTTAAAAGTCATTATATTCTTGAAAAAAATTTATATTTATACAGAACAAGATTTTATAATTTTTTTATAAAAATAATATATTTAACTTTGGAAATATTATATAAATAAATAAAATAAATATTTCATATAATCATGTCATAATAAACATTGAGTGTGTTTTTTTTAATTTAAGGCAATGATAAATATCATGATGAATAGTGAAAAATACTAATTTTTTTTTAAATTGTCTTTTTGTTTCAAGAATTAATTTTTTTTGTATTTTTTAAAAACTATTTTTAATTGTAATAATATAATTTTTTTAATAGTATAGTTAATTCAAATATTATTAATTTTACATTTAAATTTTTGTATAAAATGGTTTTATACTTAAGATATCATACTTCTATAAAACCAATTTTCAACACATTTTTGTTGGTTTAATTTTAAATTTAATTATTCCCAAAATATGATTTTTTTTTATATAGGATATTCCAAATTAGAATAAATAATTATAATTATGTATCAAAAAATTGAACTTAATATTTAGTCATAATAAATAGTAAAAATATGTTTCTTTGGCCATGGGTAGAATGAGTTTATCAGGGCTACTATTCCAAGAGAAAAGGTTATGGTTACTAATAAATCATATCTAAAAAATATTTTTTAGCCATATTAACAACCTATATTATCCCACATTTACGTACCTACCCATTTGGAATCATATTTTATTTTGATAAAATTTTTATATTTTAGTATTTCTATAAATTCTAAACGTGTCCTCTCCCCCAAAAATAAAAGGACAACGCATTTCCTCTTCTTTAAACAACATTGATCCACCAAGATCAAAAATCCAAAAAAAATTACCCTCTAGTAATCCTTAGTAATTATTTATTTTTTATGGTCTTCTTATAACACTATTCTAATGGTCCTTAACTTGGGATCCAAATAATGTATATCAATGAAGAGAAAATCGACTTCTTCGACCACCTATAATATATTTATTCTTCTACCTCTCCAAAATATATTTAATTCACCATTATATAAAAATATTGTTATCCAAAATATACTAAAATTATATTATGGTATATTTCCACAATAATCAAGGATCATTTCATCAAAATGGATTTCAAAGTAGTGCACATCCGTATATGTAGGATACCTCCTCCACATAGTGATACAATTCATTTTACATAGTCATATTTTATTTATGGTTCTCATAATGTGAATAATTATAAGATATATTATTTATTAAATAATTATTATTTTTAAATTTAATATTTTATCTATATAATTACCTTCAAATTTGTTGGAAAACGATAACATTGCTTGTGCGAACCTACAGACTACCAACTCCATGATGTGATGAGATTTGGTTTTCATTTCTAATTTAATTTTATAATAATATGAATATT
Source organism: Viscum album (assembly GCA_963277665.1). Lineage (NCBI taxonomy): Eukaryota > Viridiplantae > Streptophyta > Magnoliopsida > Santalales > Viscaceae > Viscum > Viscum album. The sequence goes on along the minus strand of OY728159.1, from coordinate 1,136,949,300 downwards.
TTTAATTTATGTATAATCATATTATTATATAATTATATTTCGTTGATTATAAAATAATAATTACCATTAATTACTTCTTTAAAATATAAAATTTAAAAAATATTCATGAGTACATATGAAAAATAATCTCTATGAGTAATGTAAATAATTTTTCTATATAATGGCTTGAAACTCTCTAGTCCTTTACTTAAAGAAAATATAGTGGTTTAAGTGTTCTAGGGTGTCATGGTTACTCATTTCAAGTGTTTACCAAATTTCCCATTTTTCCAATGGAAACTCGGAGTTGTGAGTCTTAGCAGTGAGTCGGGATGAGTGATTCAGGACCAGTATGTCAAAATGGTGACTCACAGCGGTGACTCACAATAGTGAGTTGATAAAGGTAGGTCTTGATGGTAGGTCACTAGAGGTGAGTCCTCTGCCAATATCTCTTCCATCGGTGAGTCACCCAATAATGACTCATCCACCAGTTGCTAATCTAATTTTGTGTCACCCAATGGTGACTCATCCACTAGTACCTCTTCACTAGTAGCTTCCAACAGTTACGGGCACTAGTAGCTCACAAATTAGTGACTCACACCAGTATCTCACTCCGGTGACTCATCCACCAGTGACAAGTTTTAAACAATTTTTCAAAATTCCATTTTTCTAACAGTTTTTCTGGTTTATCTATTTCAACGTTTCCATTGAAATATAATGAGTTAAAAATCATATTTAATTGTTTTTAGATCCATTTAAAATCATATATATCTTCTAAAAAACTCATGATTCTGATGACATTCAAACCTTATGTTCTTAGTCAACATTTGTATTTAATGGATTCTGGAATAGGTTTATCCCATTGATTTGGGATGTGGCCTTGCTATATCTAAGATCTTATATTCCTTATGTGTTTTCCCTTTATCTTAGTTTTCTACAAACTCTTCTTCCTCTAGGACCATGTGTTGTGACTTATAATTTGGATCACGTTTTCCCTGGAGTCTTTTTTGTACTGCCTGTTCACCACATGTTTTGATACAATATGGATATTCTAATCATCTTTTTTAGTTAAGAAATCACTCCTATCTATTTTATTTTTCTATCATGTGTGTTGTTTGTATGAAGGTCTCCTTGTGAATATAGATGAATACCAAATAAATAAAGATATTTTAATCGGTTTAAGATCAATATGCGAGGCCAAAAAAATTGACTTATGTTATGATTTTTTATCTATAGATGTTATAAATTTTATAATCTATATGCTTACTTAAAATCATGGATATTGGGGTCTTTATTTGTGAATAGAATAGATTGTGGGTTAGATGTTGTTTGTTTCTTGTGGAACTGCTATTATGAATTTTATTAACCACATTCCCATAGATAATAATTGGATTCCCTATAGTCACACTATTTCTATGATAACCCTAGAAGTTAACAAGAGGAATTAAAGAATATATGACTTGTTAAATGTGAATATGTTCAGTTTTTTGGTAGGCTTGTGAGAACCGTTATGTGTTGTCTGGTGATTCGAAAGGCGTAATGGAATCTCATATTGATAGATTTTTTTATTATGGAATGGATGTGCAGTGTTTTTTAGCAGGTCTTCCATCTAATTTTGTTATATTTATTTTGATGGATTTGATGGGTGTGGTGTATTTAGGTAGTAGTGATTACATGAATGTTTTTGGTGAGATGTTTTGTTGGGTTCCAATGTGATTTGGGGGATTTTTGTGGCTGATATGATGGATTGGGCAGAATTACATTGAATAATAATGATGGTTGTGGTTGTTATGGGTAATTCTCATAGAGTTTATCCATGATTAGAATATATAAATCCCCACCCTATGTCTCAATAAATTTTTTTATGACATGAATGGGTGTTAGGAGGATCATAAATATAATGTGGGTTAATTTACTATGTTTTTTCTTCCTCCATGTGACTTTTTTTTGTGGCTTGTTATGTTTTGAGAACTCTGCACCGAACACCCCAATTTTCATAGGGGAGGGTGTCTTTCCCAAACATATCAGTGGGAGGTTGGATGGTTGGCCACCCATGCTTCCCTAAACCCTCTTCCAGGTAGTGATAGCCAACAATTCATTAGTGAGGTTTTTGTTCATGACGCCCAGGTTGTGTGGGAGAGTTATGTTTTGTAGGTGTCTTTGGGATGATATTTCTTGTGTTTCCCAGTTGTCTTCGGGATGAGATGATATGTTTTGTGATTCATAGGTGTATTTGGGATTGTATGTGATGTGGTATGGGTCCTAGGTGTCTGCGAGCATGATGTTGTTGTGAGGCCCATGTGTGTGCAGGCACGTAAGGATGTGGTATGTGGTCCAAGTGTCTATGGGTGAGATGCAGTGAGGCTAGGTCTATATGGGTGGGTAGTGATGTGGTTATTTTAGAATAGGTGATATCTCTTGTGTGTTTAATGTTAGGGTGTGATAGTGTATTATCCTTGGTAAAGTGGTGTCAGTACCCTACTGTTAATGTGCATACTATATTACTTTACATGACATGCATTACTTGGTGACCATTCCTCTGTGAGGTGGGATGGATAGAATACCTTGTTAGGTGTTGTTGGTTATTTTTTTTCTCATAGGAGAATCAGTATTCTTCTCCAACTTTTAAATGAGAGACTTTGGTTATCCTATTATGTATACATGTATTTTCACCCTACGTTATATATTATATCATAGTTTTCTAGGAGGATCGTGGGGATTGTGACAGGTGTTACTAGCTCTAACATTTAGATAGATTCTATGTCACTACATTACTAATCATTTGGGTATTTATATTATATATTTTTATTGTATTTATAATAGTTTAATTTTAAACATGCATGTGGTATGGATAATATTTTTCTTTTACATAGGTCTTGGTTTTATTTGGGGTTGATACATCTTATACTCCAAGCCTTGATACAATTAAAGGGTAATGCCTTCCATTTTTTGTGATATTTATATACCCTTAGTGTTGGTCGCCACACTAGGGCCTACTAGAGGTGGGACTCGGGGGGTGTCATTATATAAATTTTTCCATTTCCAGCTCATGAGGGGCATCTTTGGAGGGAATGGGTCATGATAGAGTGGTATCCGACGTGAATGTTGAGAGATAGGATGGAGGTTGGTGTTATGCAGAGTGATGATTTAATGGGTTGGTAGGGAAATAGTTTTAGGTGATCCTGGTATGTGGAATATTCCAAGTAAGACCATCTGGGAAACTGGATTTTAGGGCCACCAATGATCTAATGCAAAGACTCAGATTCTACCGAACAACCAAGTGAGACTACACTATTTTTATGGTGGGTAACCTAGTAATGGTATATGAATCATAATGAATTCTGTTAATTTTTGAATTACCGGTTTTGTGGAATTTTACATGGATAAAAAAATGAGTTAAAGGGGTTAAAATTAATCATAAATAAAATTACATACTACTTAGTCATAGGAATTCCTTGATTACCATTACATCTATGGAACCCTATCATTTTCCACTTGTTGATCAGGTTTTTGAGACTTGACAGTCTGAACCGGTTGATTGGAGGAGAGCTGATCTAGTATAGGAGGATATCTAGTAGAATAGAACATTACATGAATTATAGTGAAAGACTCTTCTAATGTACAAGGGTAGTGTTTTGGAAATTGAAATAAAGAGCTTTCTCAAAGAGATTGAGATCACCATCAGTTTGATCTGGGCTCCGACAGAGTACTGGGTTCCATTGGTAGTGTAATAGATTTGGGGAGCTACGCGTCAGTGGTGGATGTTTTAACTTGGGTAGAGGAAGGATGATGACATTCTATGGGTCTATTTGGAGAATGAGTTATGAGAAAAATTCATTTATTTTCCATGAAGGCTTATAAGTGGAAGGAGTTACTCTCCCTCCCCTTGGGGAGTATGTTAGTATAGGAGCTTGGGATCTTGTTCAAGGATCTCCTTCATTTTTCTTCATTTCTCTTTTTGGATGAGGGGTATCCTGTGAGAATCCTAGGGGAGTAACTTCATCCTTATATCCATTATTTGGTTACCCCCTTTACATAGTTGACGTAGTTGGAGGTCCAGAAGATGGCAGAGGTGATTGAGGGTATGCACTTCCAAGGAGGTATACTACGATAGGAGATACAACAGGGTTCTATGAGAGACAGGTTTTCTAGCATCAGGTCTCAGGTTCTAGGGTCTTTGAGGTTTTGACAGGTAGGGAGTCAACCTTAGTAGCTTTTGTTTCAACCGTCTAGTCCCCGTGTCATTCCATGGGATTGGGATGATGTTTTTCATCTGCAGAGTCTATTAGAATCTTCAAAAATAGTGTACAGAGATTTTTAGAGCTTTTTATGGTGAAGGTGGACATATTCATCACCTGCCTCAAACTTCATGGGCAGCTAGCCTATTTCAGTTGTAGGGGAAACTGGTTCATGCTCCACTAAGGGAAGACAAAGAAAGTAAAATCCAACCTTAGGGTGTTCCAAATAGACCACAACCCTAGCATGTTCATGGAGGCAGTCATCAGTTGAGGGGAAGAGGATGCAGACATGGTATTCTACATGAATCAAAGGAAATAGTTCTAGAAATTCTAGATATCATCCTAGGTTTAATAAAAAAATTAGGACCCCTGCACTTACATTGTTAAATTAAGTAACTTCACACTTTTATATTCCATCCAATATTTCCCTTTATCTGGTACTAGACATACAGAGGATTCAAGTTCCCCTGGTGTTGATTATTCTATTAATAATCCATACCATCTAGTTTTATTTCTTATAGGGATGTGAACTGATGATGGGACCACATGAGTCCCATCGGGATCTTTTCATGAAATAAATGTAGCCATACGATGTAATTCTCAGCATTGAATGGTTGTATTCCCTGCAAACCATTATCGACTGCTTCCAAAGGAGAGCAGTGTTTTCAAACCTGGATTGAAAGTGTGGGGATTTTGTCCTTGAGAGGAGCTATCAGGTGGGAGTTTTTTATAGATACTCTTCCTTCTTTGTTGGCCAAGCTCTTAGTGGAATCAATGGATTTTGAGATGATAGAGGTTTACAGAGTGGATTTGGGGGTTCCTAGATGTTTTTCATGATGAGGTTTGGACTCTACGCGCTTGATGTGATGTTGAGTTCAGTATATACTTGAAGCCTAGTGGTTCTTTAATTTTTTTGGCTCTTTATTAGAGGACACCTTTTGAGTTGTGGATGTTAAGGATGTTAATTTATGACCTGATGAAAAAGGGACTTATCTTCCCCAGTGTGCCGTTATGGGTTTCTCCAATGTTGTTTTCAAAGAATTAATCTTTTGGTATGAGGTTTGGAATAGACTACATGATGTTGAATCAGGTGGAGTTCAATAACCATTACATTTTCCCTATGACAGATGATATATTCGACTAGCTGGGAGGAGATATATGGTTTTCTATGATTGATATGTGGTCTGGATATCACCATTTTAGGGTGAATGAGGGTGATATCCAAAATAAGTATTTAAATATTCGTATGGGAACTCCTTGTTCATAGTCATGTTGTTTAGTGTTACGAACTCCCAATCCGTGTTATTGGCCCTTATGAAATTGGTCTCCCATGAGTTCCTAGATCAGTGCATCATCGTATTCATCATTGAAATATTGTTATACTCAAAGTTAGAGGAGGATCATACCAAAAACTCAGGACTATCTTGTAGGTCTTTTTACAGCACCATATTTATAGAAATATATCCAAGTGAATGTTATGGATATGAGAGGTGCATTTACTTGGACCTGTGGTGTCACAGAAGGGTGTAGTAGTGGACCCATTGAAGGTTGAGGAAGTTGTTTCTTAGGAAACACCAATGATTGTTTCATAGGATCATGGTTTTCCCATTGTGAAAATTTATTTCTAAGTATTTGTAACTGATTTCTCTCAGGTTTTATCACCATTGAAAGCTCTGACCAGAAAGGAATGTACTTTTTTGTAGAGTGGGTAGTGTTGATCTACTTTCAGCAATCTGACGGGGAAGTTGGGTAGTGCTCTAGTGCTCCGATTTTCAGAGGAATGAGTGATTTTAATGTTTTTTGTAATGCTTCTTGTATGGGATTGGGATATATCTTGATGAAGAAACTTGTATTGATTTCTTATGGGTATAGGCAGTTATGTCCCCATGAATATAACTATGCCAAACCTGATTTAGAGTTAGAAACAGTCGGGTTTGTGCTGATGATGATGCAAAATTACCTCATTTGGATGTTATTTGTTGAATTCAAGTATCACAAGATCTTTAGATATATATTTTCACAGCATTGATTTCATCAAGAAATAATGAAGGTTCTTGGAGTTTCATTATGAATACAATTTCAGGATATCCTACACCTTAGGGAATGGAAATGTCTTAGATGACAACATGTGCAGGAATTCGCAGAAAGACATTATTCGAGAGTCAGAAGATTCTTTGAAATTGATGAAGAAGTTAGCATCCTATCACATAGATGCATGAATGGTTGGTGGTATAGGTTATTTTCACATGATGATGTAGTCTTCGTTGATTCTGAAGGCGTAGGAGTCTCAATGGGTAGACTAAAATTTAGGGATGATGCATGATTTTATTGGCCATGATGATGATCTCGAGGGGTTTCAGGGGATGGTAAGAATCAGATGTTGTTCCATGTAATATTTTTTGTTATAGTGGTGATGAGATAAAAAGTCCAATGTGAGTTTCAAATATAAACATAGTGTTACACTATGGAGTTTCTATGATGTATCATGGCTTAAGGATATAGATTTTATGTCCTAGGATAAAACAGGTAGTAGCAGAATGTGTGGCGATGTTCTTAGTGTTCCATTTGTTGAAATTTGAGGACCGTTTTCCTGGTGTTTTGTTTCATCCTTTAAATGTCCCCTTGTATAAGTGGGATGTCATCTAAATAGATTTTGTTATAGGGTTACAGATAGCTCAGGGAGGATAGGATACTTTGTGTAGTAGTGGACCGGTTGATGAAATCAACTCACTTAATATAAATCATGGAGTATGGTTCATTGAATGCTTTGAAAAAAATGTCTATGGATGAGTTTTTGTGGTTGTATGGAGTTTTGAGATCAATTTTCTCATATCTGGACACACATTTTACCTTGCGAGTCTAGCGGGGATTACAATATTCTTTTTCCACTTATTTATTCCATAGGGAATCCTACCACCCTCAGAATGATGGGTAGAAAGAGAAAACTATCAAGATACTGGAGGATATGCTGCCAGAATTCTTCTTGAACTTTGGTGTATCTTGGTTATGAAACATTCCCATAGTGGATTTCACATATAATAAATACTATCAATATTTCAATGGCATGTATCCATTTGAATATTTGTATGGAAGACTATGTCGGTCAACTATGTTCTAGAAAGTGGATGGGTATATAGTTTTTCGTGGTCCCTATGTAGTTAATAGCATGACCTAGAAGGTTCATATTGTTTGTGTGGGGATGGATACAGTAAAAAATTGGCATATGATGTATGGTGATCATAGCTAGAGGTCCATTTAGTTTGAGGTTTGGGACCACGTCTTCTGGAAGGTTACCCCTCAATGTGGCTAGTGGGGGCTTGGAAAATTGAAAAGATTTCTACTAGGTTCATTGGACCAATCAACAGGTTTGGGAAAGTTGGTGAGGTGACATACTAGTTGGGACTACCACCGTAGTTGGATAGGATCCACAATGACATTAACATATCTCTACACCATCAGCATAATCGTGATGACTCCCATTTCATAAAATAGGTGGATTTGGATATCAAAGATGATGTAATGTTCTTTGAGTGGCTATTATAGATCTTGGATCATTGAGAGAGGGTGCTACATGGGCATATCATTCCTTTGGTTCACATGTTTTAGAGGAATGGTGGCCTAGAAGAGAGTGCTTGGGGTGAGAAGTGTAGATGCATGCCTAGTACCCAGAGTTATTATTTTGAGTTTTACCCAATTCTTTTTTTCTATCAATTGTAATGTTTGAACATTGTTTTTTGGGATATGAGTTATTTCCTTATTCTATGATGTGTGATAATTTCATGACTTTTGAAAAGGGGACGACCTGATTACTAATTCAGATGAATTAATTTTTATGTGATCAAATGTATGTGGGTGAGTCAGTTATTCCTAGAGTGGATATTATCTTGACATGGGGGTAGTAATTCCTTGATTCACATGTTTAGACAGTGTGGTTGTTGTGCTTTTATGGTTCTCCATTTTGTTGTTTAGTTTACTAGACATTGAAAGAGGTTTTATTGAATGTGGAGTTTTCTACTCCAGTTTTTCAACAACATATGGTGGATTATCCTTGTATGTTGATGTGTTTTGATTTCTAGCAGTGTTTTAAGTGTATATGGTTCCATGAGAGGTATCTCGCATGTTGTTTTTTCATACCCATATTGACTTTAGGTTTTCTTTTATATTCTCAAGGGTGAGATTATATTGAGAGGTATCTGATGTAATGGATCAGAAAACCCTAGTCAATATCTTTTTGAAAATTTGGTGGTTGAAGTGTTATGGGAGGTCAAGGTGATTCATTTAAAGAGTTTACTAAATTTCTAGTTTTTCCAATGGTATCGAGGATTGGTGAGTTGCAGCAGTGATTTACATTGATGAGTCATAAACGTTGAGTCAATATTGGTAAGTCAAAATGTTGACTCGCACCAGTAACATGAAATGGTGGGTCACTGATGGTATGTCCTAATAGTTGGTTCCCTATGGTGAGTAATCCACAGGTATCTCATCTAATGGTGAGTCACCCAAAGGTGATTCAACCAATGATGAGTCACCCAATGGTGACTCCTCTATTGGTAGCTACACCAATGGTGATTCTCCCAATGGTGACTCATCCATAGGTATATTGTCACCGGCAAGTCACACCGATGACTCATCCACCAATGAATCATTTTCAATAGTTTTTCAAAATTCCAGTTTCCTTCCAATTTTTCTAGTTTCACCTATTTAACATTTCCATTGATGTAAAATAAATTTAAAACCACATTTGTTAGTTTTAGGGGCCTTTTTTAATCATATCTATCTTCTAGAAACATGAAGCTTCATTTGACGTCCAACTCACAGGGTCATGGTCAAGATCCAACTTTAATTTCTTTGAAACAAAGTTTATCTAGTTGATTTAGGATATGGAATTTATAAATCCATTATCTCTAATTCCTTATGTGTTTTCCCTTTCACATAGTTCACCTCAAACCCTTCTCACCCAAGGAGTCATGTTTTGGGATATATAATTTGGATCGTGTTTTCCCTTGAGTATTTTCCTACTACCTACACAAGCCTATTTTGGCATAATATTGAAGTGTTGATCATATGTTCTTTGAGGTAGGGATTCTTTCATCTCTCTTTTATTTTTGTATCATGAGGGGTGGGTGTATGAATGTATCATTTTGAAGATTGTATAATATCAAATAAATAAATAAAATTGAATTAGTTTAGGATCAATATACAAGGATGAGAAAAATGACTTATGTTCTATATTATTATATGTTGATGCATTTAATTGTATGGGAAAAATGACAACTAAAAATCAAACCCATTTTGGATCTTTGTTTGTGCACTGAATATATTTTTTTAGATGATTTTTTTCTATTGGACTATTTTTATGAAACTGATTAACCGCATACACTCGGTTGTTAAATGGATGCCCCATAATCAATTTTTTTTATGATAACACATGATGTTTACAAGTGAAATTAAAGAACAGATGACTTGTTAAATAGGATTATTTTTTTATGTGTTGTGGTATAGTTGTTAGCACCATTATGTGTTGTGGGGTGGTTTAGAAGGAATTATGAAATCCTAGTATGATATATTTTTTGATTTTCTAATGTATGGTCAGACTTGTGCATCGGGGCTTCCATCCGGTTGTGATATGATTATATTGCTTGATGTTATTGGTGTGGTGTGGTTATCCAGCAAGACTACTGAGATTGGATGTTGTGAGATGTGTTTCTTGGTGCGACAATGAGTTGGGTGTTTACTATGGTTGAGATGATGGATTAGGAAGAATGAATTTGAAGAATGATTATGGAAGTGGTTGGTATGGGTAATTATCCAAGAGTTTCTCAATTAGTAGTTCACAGAATGATTTACACCGTGTATCAGGATTAGATTTGTTATGTTATGAACGGGTGTTAAATGGGGTGGAAATATGAATTGGATTAATTTAAGTTGTTTCTTCTTCCTCGATGCGACTTTGGTAGTTTTTATTGTTATGTGTTATGTTTGGTAGTTTTCTAGATAGTGATAGAATTAATAAATTGAGTTTTTAATATTGGATGAGAATAGGTAAAATGAATTGGTTGGCGGTCTGTTTTGAGTTGTGACTTTTTTTGGGTTGTGCATTTGGAGGTAATAGAAACTGTGATTTTGTGAATTTGATGTTGTTTGAAAACCAATAGGATGGTCTTATGTGATTGATATATTATATATAAATGTATTTTCTTTTGTTATTTTCATACGCACCCCACTCTAGTTGATCACTAAGTGTAGAACACACCCATAGTCACGAGGGAGGGTGTCTTTCCCAAAAATCCCTATAGGAAGATGGAGGGATGGCCACCTTCTCTTCCCTGATACCTCTTCTAGGTGGTGATAGCCCAAGATTCTTCAAGAATTTTGTGTTTCATGTGGCCCTGGTCTATACGAGAGAGTAATGTTCCCCACGTGTCTTTGAGATGAGAAGTGTTATTCTCTCCAAGTGTCTTTGGGATGAGATGAGATGTTTTGTTCTTACAAGGTTTTTAGAGATTGTATGTGATGTGGTATGTAGTTCAGGTGTCTATGGGTGTGATATAGTTTTGATTCCTAGGTTTGTGTAGGATGTTTGAGATGTGGAATGTGGCCGAGGTTTCTACAGGTGAGATGTGGTTGTGAATTCCAAGTGCATGTGGGCGGGTTGTGGCACAATTATTTTGGAAGAGGTGGGAGCACCAATACATTTTCTTCTAGGGTGTGAGAGTGTCTAATTAGTGGAAAATTGGTGCACAGTGCCCTACATTCGATGTTCTTACTCTATTACATCAGTTGACTATCATTACTTGGTTAGTGTGCCTTGGTGAGGTGGGGATGGATAAAATACCTTGTTAACTATTGTAGATTATTCAATATTTTCAAATGAGAATTATTATGCTTCTCCCAACTATGCAAGAGAGATATTGGTTTTCTTAATGAGAATAATTGTATTCTTGTCCTATATTATAAAACTACTTCTTGGTTTCCATGAGGACTATGGGGACCCTGATGGGTATTACTAGCTCAGACTTTGGAACAGTTCCTGTGTCATTACTTAGTTTAAATTTTGGGTATTTACTTTGGAGATTTTCAATTTATTTATATCATTTTTATTTTATACATTCATGTGGTATGGATTTGGTTTTCTTTAATATATGTCCTATAATTTTCCTGGGGTTGATACATCTTATCTTCCAATACTGGTTACTAAAAAAGGGTAATGCCTTCCATTTTCTGTGGGATTTGTGTACCCATGGTGTTGTTTACCTCCATGGGGCCTACTGGAGGAAGGACTTGGGTTCATTATCTCTATTTATCTCTTTCCAACTAATTAGGGGAATAATTGGAGGGAGGGGTTTGTGAAATGCTTTGTCTACCATTTAGGGTTATTTTTAAATATGTTAATAATATATAAATATATATATAATGGATTTTTATATCATGATAATATTTTTCACATGATTTAACAATACATAGAGTAAAAGGATGATAACTACTAAACTAAAACAATAAATAAAAATGAATCATTTAACAAAAAAGTTATTTTAATAAAGAATAATTATTAAAGGGTGTTGAAATTTTATAACTATATAATATATAATACAACAAAAATCGAAATTATTTTTACATGTAATTATTAAAAATTAAAATTTATTTTTTTCTCCTCTTATTATATCATTATAATTTTTTCTCCACATTAAATTTCCTCACTTTTATTAGTCATGAGACTGAAGGAATGGACTTCAAAGGGAAACTGATTATTTTTACTATTACATCTACAATTTCTATCCTCAATGTCTGTATTTTCATAAAAAACTTTTGAAGATATTTTTTTCAATTAACATATATTTTTTAAAATTCATTTTTATTAATTATTTAGTTCTTATAAATTGTTCATAGAGGAATAAAATTAAAAACTTTTAAATAATGTAGTTTTTACTTAATATAAAAAATGTGTAATGAATATTTTTTATCATGAACAACATGTAAAAATATTCCTACCATAATTTCTGATAAATTTACTAAATCTTCCACTATATTTTTCCAAATGTCCTATCAAAATAGAATTTATACCTTAATTATTTGTAATTTTTTTGATTTTCAATAGATGATTTTATGTTGAAAATGGTTTTTCCTCAAGAAATGTTTCAATGAACATTTAAATATAATTTTCATCTATAATAACATCCTTTGATTTTTAATGTTACTTTCTTTTTTAAAGGTTGAGGCCGAAGCCTCATTTTTGTTATTAAATCAAAGCAAATTCCTCTTTTAACTAGGTAGAGGGAAACCCATTACATAGCCCGAAGGCCCAGTGGGCTTATAGCCCATTACATAGCTCATATGCCCAAATTTTGGCCCAATTCACATTATGTGAATAGTAACCCACCTGCTACAGTATCCGCACAGTACCGCCACCGCTACAGTGCCATGTCGCCGCTACAGTACCCGCTGATGAACAGTGTCGCCGCTGCTACAGTACTGCTACAGTACCTGTGCCCAATGGGTTTTTACTTATTAGAGATAGGATCCAACGATAGAATCCTTTTTCATTATAATTTTGTTTTATGATTATGATTTGAAATTATTTTGAAATCCATTAATTATCCAATATTTAAACATTGATGATTTGAAAAAAATATATGATATCATATGCACATGTAAGTAATGATTTATGATTATCTGAATAGTGGGACCCAAATTAAATATCACCATAAAGTATTGTATAAATATTAATTATATATGATATCAAAGTGTATAAAATATGACATCTAAATATCAAAATAGGAAACATGAGAGGTTATCCCAAGCTTGAATGCAAGTACACATGTCATTATCCCAATCATAAAGTAGGAACATGGGTGGATAGGCTAAGATTAATAAGTAAGTAATGAATTAATTGTTATATTTTGAATATGATACCAGTTATTATTATTATCATTCCACACATTGTTCCACATTTTATGAAATGATTTTAAAAAATTATCATGTTCTCATTGATCTTGTTCATTGATTATTTTATGATTTATGTATTATAAATTTCCATGATTCAAGTCATGACTCAAGACTATGATCAAATAATTTTTGGGTATGTTTTCTGATGGTTAAATCCATGTTATTATACCCTATATTCTCATTTTATGGTTAAATGATCATTTATATAACCCTAATTTACCCATAATGAGGATCTAATATCACCCTTTATTATTTTTTATATTCAATAGTATATGAATAAAGCTTTGAGGAATTATGTGCCTCTGTATTGTTTTATATGTGATTTACTTAATGGTGGATGATGTAGATAATATATGTACTTGTAATTTATATGTTGAAATTATAAATACACTAAAACATTACAGTTCTGGAACGGACCATAATGTTATGAAAATTAATATTCTTCTAATATGATATGATATCTATGTATTAAATGTTTGGATCACTATAATATTTATTTCCCATACCATCATATATAATTTTCAATTACTATATGATGATAAAAAATTATAACCATTAAAATTATCATTATTAAACCTTTGAAAATCATATTTCAATCCTTGAGCAAAAAACATACAATTGTTTCAAAATTATAAGAAAAAATAAAATTTTTTACTTGAAAAAACATTTAATAATTAATAATTTCTTAGAGGTGTGGGAATTGATTATTATTTGGAAAATCATTTCAAATTGTGCTGGACTTGTTATAATTAATGATAAATATGATGTTAAAAAATTCATACTGTATATGTAAAAATGTCCTTATTTTTTAATTTTGTATAAATGAGAAAAAACCATTAAAATAGAATAGATTCCTTTTTTAAACATTTAATTAATTTTATATACAAAAAATAATTTTAATTAGTATAACTGGATGAAAAATTAAAAACATTATTATATCATTTAATGGGAATGAATATACAGTTGTAACAATTTAAAACATTTATGACAAATTTTTTAGTGGATAATCCCTCACCTTATCCGTCAAAAACCTTCTTAGGTTCTATAAATCATGAATAATAATATTATATTATTTTTATACAATCCTAATCAAAATTTAAATCTTGATTTTATTATTATTATTTTACCTTTTAATTAATCTATTTCCATGTTTTATTTATTTATTATATTGTATAAGTTTATATTAGAAATTATGGGAACATTCAATTTATAACCTGAAAACGACATTAGTGAGTTTACTATGGTAAATAGAGTATGGTTACGTTAGATTCAAAATAAATTACTGTATATAAATATCATATATATAAATTATATACACATTTAAAACAATTCATATATGGTGGTCCTACAAAAGGAATCATGTCATTTAACAGATAATGTAGATCTAATATACCAATAAACAACATTTCCAATTATTAACTAAGTTGATTGTAAATAATTTAGTTAATATTTTACTTTTACAAATCCATAAATATGTTATCAATAAAATATTTATTAATTACATCCTTTTTATGACCATCCTTGCATGGTGGAAATAAAATAATAATAATCACATCTCATTGTGGAGGTGTTATTCACCACGTACACATGAACAACGTTATCAATTTAAAATATGTGGAAACGGTAAGAAGTTATGACATATATTATATTCAAAAATTAATAATTACTTCATATATATCATATATATTCGTTTTTATATCATTCTAAAAATCCTTATGACCAGGTGATGAAAAATGAACCACATCACATTGTAGTAGTGTTAGTCCAAACGTACAGAGCAATGATGTTTTCATTTCCCATAAGATTGAAAAGGATATGAAAAGGGTTGTATCAAGATTATAATATCTATTTAGTATATCTAATATACATATTATAATATTTTATTTTTTATTTTTTATTATATCATATAGTTAGATGATGAAATAAACTTTAAACACTCTCTTAATAATTATACATCTTCTTTGGAAAACCTCTTTCCGATTACAGCATATGCCTTGTAGTTTTAGCATTTTGGCGTGTCTAGGACCACGGAAAAATTGTGAGGGATTTTAGAGAGTTATTTTGAATGGTATTTTATGAACTAGAGTGCTCAAAATGTTTAAGGAATGAAGGAGAGGAGGTTTTATTTTTTAATTGAAGGAGAGGTGCACTTTTCATTTTTTTAAAAAATAATTAATTTTATAAATTTCATAATGGTGATAAATTTTCTCAAAAACATACAAATTTAAAAATTATGGTAAAATATTTTCAACTATAATCACCTAATATTTTTTAAGAAAACAAAATTATCCTATCACATATTATTTAAATTAATTAACATGAACTACCCTTTATTTTGGTGAAATATTTTAACTATAATTACTATTCATATAGAGAAAACGTGAAAATAAAATAATTGTTAAATTAGATCATATTAATTCCCAATGTAGAATTAACATTTCAATAATTAATTTTTATAAGTTTTATATTCTACTTTTAATATTAGAGTCCAATATACAATGAAAAACATTTTTTAGATTATTATATTTTAATATATAAAAAATAACGTATATAAAAACCCAATACACTATTTATTAATATTTAATTATTTATATTATGTTTACCAATATGTTTCTTTTATTAATTTTACATTAAATCCAATAAATAATGTGACTTATAATTTTCTTTATTTAATGAAAAAATGACAGTTTGGATAAAAAATTACTTTTTGTTATTAAATATGATGACAATCATTTCATAAAAATATACAAAGGTATTCTTGTGATATATTATTAATAGTGATAGATGAAATGAATTTTTTTTCATCAATTAAAATTTATAAAAAATGGAAATTTATGTCATAAATAAGAAATTAAATCATTGAAAAAAATAGTAAAATAAAACTATTCTCTTTGGAAAAAAAATTAATTTTCTTTTTAAAATTACTATGAATAAAAATAAATAAAATGAATAAATAAAAATAATATTAGTTATTCATTTATCAGATTATTTAGGTTTTCAAATTATTACCCCATTATTAAATTTCATTCTCTTAATTTTATTTCTTGCTGAAAGAAGTTCAGGAATTTTCCTATATTGAATTTTTTTTATTCATTTTTCTACATCCATCAGGGTGTTATTTTATAAATATATTATCCAGATAATCAAAATATTAAATATTACACTATCTATATAATCTTTAATCTGGTCTAGATTCTCTTCATCGGAAATATCGTCATCTAATTGTGTCATATATGTTCTCAAAACAAAATATTTATGAGTAATGTAGTCTATTAGAAAAGAAACATAAGACACATAATATAACAAAATTACAACAATAGTAAATGATATGATATAGGAAATTTATAAAAAAAACATATATACTTTTATATATACTAATAATCCAAAGATAAGAAATTACTTTTAACTAAACCACATAATAAGTTTCCATTGAGATATATTAGGAAAAACATGATATCCAACCTCAAATGAGAGATTATTCCTACTATAATATGAAAATCTTTTCATCATTCCCTAATATTTCCCCATGTTTTAAAGAATAATAGAAACTAAAAATACAATATAAACTACTTTTTAGATTATGGAAACCATTGTTTAACGATATTCGTCCCAATATGATAGAATTTTGCACTACTTGCCATATATTGGCAGAAAAGGTAAAATCTATATATAATAATGAATACTATAATTATAATAAAATTAAACTAATAAAAAGGGAATATTTTAACATCCATTTATAATCTGAATATCCCTTATTAGGAATATTTTATAATGTGTGACTTTTTCATTCAGACTATCTATATGATTTTGGATGAAACCGTATATGAAAATTTAATTTAATAACCAAAAACGTGTTACTAACAATCAAAAAATTTGATATAAATGAGGTTTCATGATTTTATACAATATATATAGGTACCCCATATTTTTATAATATCATTAAGATAAATTATTTAATGTTTATTACCAAACATTCAATCAAAAATATGAATAACATGCACTAATTTAGTGAACTGATCAAATAACAAAAATAAAATTATTTTATTAAGATTAATTTGTTATCCAACTAAACAATATGTGGATATATCCTACCGTGTCTATTTATACAATGAAAAGGGATGAAGTAGGCAGTTTATTTGTTGTTACTCATCATTAACCTAGTTAAAAGTATGACATTTCCTTTTGACATATGTAATATATTTCTTTAACCATCACAAAAAATAATATTCCAGATAGACTTTATACATATTTTTACTAAAACTATGTATTATAAACAAACCATTGTGATCATCACATAACAACTAATTCATCAATTGGGATTCAAATAGTATTAATAACTGCATTCTATACTTCATAACACATTATTTATTAATATTTAATTTTGGAAACATGACATTTCTAATGTATGTTTCCCCTTCCTTAAAACCATAATCTTACATCTAAGACTGAATAATTAAATATGAAAATGTTAAATACACTAATACCTAGTCAAAATTATTATATATTTCTATGAAGAAAATTTATAGGCAAACATTAATTAAATAATCATACAAATGATAATGTTATACACATAGCATGGTTAATGACACACTATCTTTTAAAGAAATCAACTACCTTATATTATTTTCCAATATGATAGTGAATAATCTAATTATGACCCTTTATATGTTTTAAATATATTCTCAAGATCTTTTATAATAATTTTTTATGGTTATTTACATTATAATTTTATGAGTATCATAAATTTCACATTTTAACACATATAACATTTTCATCCAAATTTAAAATGAAAATTGGATAAATGACAATGATACTCCATATTATAATTATGCTCATATATATTTAATTAACATATTTAATATGAAATTATTATGTCATATTTCATTGGGAAACAAAAATTTCCATTTATCATGAATAACGTAAAATAAAAATTTCATTGTTTCTTTTTTGGAAATGGAAACATTAGATAAATAAGATATCTTATTTTATATATTAAACAGAATTCAACACATTCATTTCTATAAATAAATTTAATTTTTTTTTGTGTTACAATGTACTATACTGGATGAAAGACCAATCAAGTTACACATTTGACCGAGTTTTCATATATAACAACTTAGCTTATATCATTCAATAATAACGTTTTCAAATTGGGTGACTCTTAAGGCCTAAGTAGATAGTAAAACCAACCCCCTGGTTTGAAAAAAACACCATTAAGAACATTATAAAATACATCGAGATATTCATTCACTATAATTAATTTAATTTATAAAACATTTATTATATATTTTGAGTAATCATAATTTATAATGTCTAAGATGACCAACTTAATTTTTTTTAAACATGACTAGTGAAAAAATTTTACAATATTCATAACAATTGAGGTAAGAATAATAATACTAAGGGATTAAATATTATAATAAAGTGTTAAAAATACTTTACAATTATTAAAAACATCATTGGATATACATATTTCGACCCTTATGACATTATTATCAATTATTATGTGTTTTTGGGACATTGTTCCTTGAAATTTACCTATATAATGTGTTATATAAAAGAAAAAAGGAACCTTTTAACATTAAATTTCAATAATGATTTGGGATATAGAAAAAAATATAGGTTTGGTTATAAAAGTATTCATAAATATAAATGATTTTTTATATCATGATAATTTATTTTAATTTTTTGAGGATTAATTAATTACATTAAATACATAGGAAACCCTAATGTTGTAATTAATTAGAAAATAATTAAATAAAATATATGATTCTTGAATTATTAAAAGTTATGAAAATTGAATTAATTATTGTATTATAATAATTTTTTAAATTAATATATCAATTTTAACTAGTTTAAGAATAATATATTCTTAACCTCATCATTATATGGGGTTTTTTTAATTCAAATGAAATGAATAATGTCAAAATTGAAATTAATATTATTTTATTCTAAATGATATTTTATGATTTAGAATTATTAAAAATATGAGCATCTTATATGTGATTTTTAAATAGTAATAAATTTAGAATATTTTCTATTTATGTACTAATTATTGTAATATAAGAAATATTATTACAGCTAAACTGTAAAAAAAACTATTTTTTTCTTATCGTAAAAAGGGTATTTTTCACATTAATTGTTCTTGGATAAAATTTACATTAAAAAATATAAGATTTTTATTTGATAAATATTATTTAATAATTTTAATTATTAACTACAAATTATCTAATAATTATCATTATAATTTAGTATTAATGGAAAATTACTTTGGTTATAAAACTATTCACCGTAGTGAAAACCCAAAATGAAACAAAATAACAAATCTTAGGAGTTGACGAAATTTTTTTAAAAAAAATAAGTTTTATTTCGTATTAGAGGTTTATATCGACCATATCATCACATTAACCCATTTATTATAAACATGGGATAGACTTTAGATATGATTGACCTCCAAAAAGTGAATACCCTTGGATATTCAAAAAATTCCACACCTCCTAAACTATAAAAAGGATCTCACCCCACATACTAATTCACACATATAAGGCCATATTTATTGTCCGAACTTAAATAAAATTCCTTCTAAAATTCCTTCTTCCATTCCTATAAGGAATAAATCCATCCATTGAAAGCCTTTTTGAAATCTAAAGGAGTTACCCGAAGAAGAGGTAATATTCATCAATGATCTTTTTTTCCTTATTCACCCCATAAATTATACTTATACCATAATGATACAAAAAAAAATTATTTCATATAAAGATATTTTTTATCTTAAATTTAAAACCTACAAAAACGTACACTTCCATGAAATGGGTTGCAAAATCATCACTCGTGTGTACAGTGGACTACTGCCTCACGAAAACATGGAATTAATTTTTCGATTTCCACCTCCCATGGTTGAATATGATGATGAATCAAAATTTTATTTTGGATATTTATTAAATCATTATTCCTATATAGTAAGTATATCAAACATAACCTTTTAAATTACATACTGTAATGGACAAGATAATGTAGCATGTGTGGATGGAGTACTACCACCTCGCGAAGTGATGCAATTGATTTCTCACAAACACATTAAATGATAAGTAAAAAGGTTATGTTAACAAATATTAGGGATATATATGAAATATTTCTAACATTACTGACCAATTTATCATTCTATAAAATATATCAGTTTCTTTTTACATTTTAATTATGTGAAATAATGATACCATTTTTTGGGGATGTGTGGACTAAAGACTCCATGAATCGATGTGATTTTTTCACCACCACATACCATTAATGATATATATAATTATAAATATTTAAATAATTTGGTATTTATGATATTATAAAAAAATATAATGTGAATTTTTACTTACCTTCTTTCTGTGATGATCATTTACGAATAGAAATTATACTCTTGCGTATGTACAGCCAATGATCTCCATGATCGCAATGTTAGTCAATTTTTCATAATAATTTTTCAAGATTTGGTTTAGAATATATAGAATAAAAAAATATAATAATAAAGTCATGATAATTATTTTGTATATGTTTAAATAATGTCGTTTTTTGACCATATTTAGACAACCACATTAATTCTAGACACATTAGCTAAATATGGTGAAATCATTCAATATATAAAAATTAATTAAGTAATAATATGTAATAGAGATATGTTAATTAAAAGTAATTAGAAAAATTAAAAAATTTATAAATCATTTAAATAATTAACATGTGTTTATTATTCAGTAATATAATGAATAATTGTTATGTATCAAACCTTATGTATTGGTTTTTCTCATATCGATTTTGTGTGTCTGCGATATATGACATATTCACAACTTATAATTATTTTTTGGTATATATACTAAAAATTAATTTTTTATGAGAATTATTTTTAATTTTATTGTTATTTACATATCCATTTTATGATCCCTTTTCACAGGGTTTACAATTTCAATGTTACCTAAGCAGTAAGGGAATTTGGTCACAATTTTCTATCTTTGAGATATTTTTAATTTTACACACCAATATTCATTTAAGATTTATATGTATTTTATAATTTAAATCATATATCATGAATTCCTTATTTTCAATATATTATATGTTTCATTTAATTTAATTCTTCCATCTCTATTGTAACACAATTATGTAAAAGTGGTAATAGTATTTTGTGACAATTTCATAATTTATTGGATTAGTATGTTATTAGGTATTTAATGTTGATATATTATTATTATGATGAAAAATATTATAATATATTTATTCCTGGTATTTTCAGTTATTTTGACCATTTTAAAACTCTATGGTACATGAAAAGTTTGAGAATGTGTTTTTAAGAAAACCCACCTTCATTTCTCTCTTCGATCGGAAATATGTTTTCCTCC
Source organism: Viscum album (assembly GCA_963277665.1). Classification (NCBI taxonomy): domain Eukaryota; kingdom Viridiplantae; phylum Streptophyta; class Magnoliopsida; order Santalales; family Viscaceae; genus Viscum; species Viscum album. Next base: position 1,136,927,768 of record OY728159.1, on the reverse strand, counting down.
AAAAAAAATTTACTAAAAATATTTTAAAAATGGTTGTTAGCCATTTAAAAATTATTTCTTAATCACACGATTATGAATTTTATATTTTTTTAATATGATTTAAAATGAATGTACTTTTCTTTTTTTAATCAAAACACATTTAAAAATATTTTACATTATAAAAGAAATTTTTCATTTCAAGTGTATGTCATGTATTATTTTACCATACATCATAATCTCAATTTCCATGAATCTTACTTTTAAATATTAAAATATTACATTTTATTTTAAAATTTTACTTAATTTTCTAGAGAATTATATTTTTAAAAAATTAAATAAAATAATTTTCAAAATGATTTATCTTTCAAAAAAGTAATTTCAAAAATGAAAATAATATTTTAATCAATCAGATTTTTAATGATAATTTCATGTTATTTACATTCATCAACAACAAGGAACCTTCTTTTTAAAAATCCTATATTTGGGATATTTGGTATTCGTACCATTCCACCCTTCTTCTTGATGGAATAAGATTGTTTCAAAAAGATTGTTATGAATCCAGTTTCCCTTTCAAAGGTTAACAATGATTCAATGAGATTATTATGGAACCAATTTCATTCACAAGGGTTTATCATTACTCAATGATATTTAAAATAAAAACATTTAATTTATATTTTTTTATCAGTTTAGTAAATGTTAATTATTTATCTAATTGTTTTATGATGAATTATCAATGTACATAATTTTTGTCATAGTTCATGGAAATTACATACGATGGGTACACCTAGATAGCAGAGGGTGAGCCTATTATAGGTTATATGATGGTTTCACTCATATATCACTCTAATTCATTGGGTAATTATTATTCTTCACAAAAAAATATATTGGATTTTTTATGTATTTTTATTCCAATTTTTGATAGTTATATATATGTTCCGTTAACGATCTACAAAATAATGTTCCAAGATACCAATATGTTTTATCTATTTTATTATGTATTTATGATCTTTCATTTTGTCAAGATTGTGATGTCTGACTCAGTGGTCACTAAGAGGATCCCCATAAATGGTTAGATACATGGCCTCAAGCATGCCTCCCCATATGAAAGAGGTTATCAATTAGTATCCAAGGCCTATGGTGTGGTTACTGGAAGACAATTACCTCATGTTATCATGGAGAAAAATAGATATAATATTATATATATATATATGGATTAAATTGTATAATTATAATAAATAATCATAAAGTCTGGTAAAATATTACTATAAACATCACTCAATAGCAGTTAACTAAGAAGCTAAATAGTATGATATACAAAATACGATTATATAATGTCATTTATCTATAAAATAAGATACCATGTATACATGAAAGTGGTAAAAATGTAAAAAACATTTTATAAAAAAGGGAAAATTAATGAAAAATATTTTATAATCCCATGATCTAGACCGTACATCTAGTGTGTAGCTCTATCTTATGCAAGTAATCAGGTCTAGTATCTAAAGCATAAAGATTCCCCTTATCAACATATGAAAAAATATAAGCTTATATGGTACCATATGTGTCCCAAATAAATTGTGAGGTAAATCTTAATATTACACCACCAATAGTGTCTATAAAATTCATTAAATTTATAAAAACTAAAATAGAGTGCACTTTTATATAATGGTAAATACAATAAAAAATGTTGACATCCCATACCTGTTTCCGACTCAGCTAGCGTATTCACATGTTTCATTTCATTAATTTTTTACAACATTCCAATAAATTTCAATCATACTATATATGATTAAGATAATTTATGAGGATCAACGATGTGACAAATATATCCTATAATTATGATAATAATTAAATAGGATCCAAGGCAAAACTAAGGCATCCTTAATATCCTATGTCATGCTAACTGGGTAATAATGAGTAGTATTGGAATATGGGGTCTGAGTGTAATCTATAGGAAATAACCAAAGGCCTTTCACTATATGTTAATACAATTGATTTCATGTATCTCATATAATGTAATCATTAGATAAACATGAATTGGGTCAATGGGGTGAATCCATGGTGCAATGTGTCCGAAGACATCAAGATGGATCTAAAGAGTGTATCAAAGGAATCCTAATATTCTGAATGATAGTTATTGGATCCTATGAAATAATTCTAGGAATCCTATAACTAAAATTACATTGTTCAATGGAAGGTATCTTTCTTGGAAACTGACTCCTTGTTTTAGAATGGTGTACTCTGAGTGCTCAGGTTATTCCCTCAATAATGAAATTATAGCTCATGTATGAAATTTCCTATAAAGATAAAACAGTCTATATTCTATAGTCACCTTATAACTATTCTATTTACATCATATTCAATCATATCCCATGTAATAATCACGCATTTTAATCATTTAACAAGTGCATTATGTTACCTTTAACTGAACATGACAAGTCTAATGATATGGACCCAAAATTTAATTAAATTATAATTGAAATTATTAGTTTCAATCTATTAAATTTTATAGAGAATGAAAAGGAAATATTCTAATGTGTATCCAATGTCAATTTTAATTTATATCATAACTATTATAAGTGATATCTATAGATATACTTTCCATAAAAACATTTATGATTCATTTTTTGAATTGGAACACTTAACATAGATGGGTAAAGTGATGTATATACTATATACATGTTGTAGACATAGTCAATTTATAATTCATTTCAATAACAATGAGATTAAAATTAATATTTTACTTCTAACACACCATAATGGTGTTTCAGATACCTATTAAAATAATCATATAGAATAAAAATTACAAAAACCCTAGGTAATATAGACAATATTGAGGCTACAACCTCCACCTGAATGGTGAACAAGTATAACTATAATTTGAAACACGATTTTAATAGGTATAGACATGGTGTATGAATTTAATGAAAATTTTCTTTTGGAAATAGTGTGAACATAATTTTGAATGTTTATGAAATGAAAACACTTTGATTGATGATTCATTTAACACCTACTTTATGCATGTATCACTTTCCCTTTTCAGAATCTACACTTAGTTTGTCATGGATCTGAAGAAAAATGAGGAATATATCAATCCCTTAAAAATTGGATGTATGATCCTTTATCAAAATAACATCATCGAGGATTTGAAAAGCAAAAAACTGAACGTAAGGACAAAAGGGATAAACTCTCTGAATATAGGAAGAAAACCAGCTTCTTATTTCAGGATAAGATGATGAAACTTTTTCAAGCCCAATGAATAAGATAATGGGTGGTCAAAATGTAGGAGAAGGAGTTCCTCTAATACTAGAAATATGAATGTGGGAAGAGGGGTGAGTTTATAATATTATTAATGGAAAATTTTCAATTTAAGCCAAAACTTATGGGTCACACGATTTGGATGTATAGTTTTCTGAACCCTACACCAACAGTAATCAAATATTTTCTTTAAGATGGAACCTGCATGGTTTGGTTACATGTATTATAAAATGAAGTCCAACAATTATATATGAATCTTCTAAAAACAATATAGTTTTGGAATGGTCATGTTATATTGGGTTCATGGTTATGGATAACTATAAGACATCATTTTTTCTTTGAAATGTCCAGAATTTTTAGGAGAAACTGTGTAGGTTGGGCTCTATTGTTTCTACAAACCGATCATCCTATTGTCTTCATCCACTGACTGGGGCTCCAAGCACTGAACATGCCCTATATACCCCCATAAACACATGTGACCTCATTAGATATCTGCAGTGGTTATAAGATAAGGAATATGACCAAAATTTAAGGTATTCATATATCGTATTAAAATCAGGTTGTTACAGTTTTCCCCCATTAAAATAGATAATCCATGACTTCTCTTCCATGTGTATAAAATTAACAGCACATGAGAATATATATGGAAACAAATCATTTTCAGTATCCTCTCTCCTATAATTATCATTAAGTACACTAAAATACTCCCATAGAACTTGTAATAAAGCGATATACTAACATCAGAGATCCTTCACGCTCTAGTCAACGATGTGTATGCGATAGCACACTAATGAAGGATAAACAACCATTTAAACAACCTCATGATACAAATTATGACACAAGTCGACCTGATAATGTAAAATTTGTATAATTAATAATATTTATCACATGGAACAATACATTTGAGGTAATTGAAATAGATAGACCCCCAGCTCAACTCTATCTATAATATGAAATGTACCAATATAATTAAGTGACATATTCGCATGCCTTGGTATCCATCTACGCCCATGGTTGGGTGATTCCCACAGGAAAACACGATCCCTAACCTCAAACTACAATGTTCGTCATCCATGAAGAACATACAATTTTAGAATATACTAAATAATATACATATACTTTATAGTAATTTTAACCTCATCCAAAGTCTCCTTACTTAGATAAGGACAACGTATCACTACCTCTCTTCCCTCTAACCAGCATAGGGTGAATAGAATGACATTCTAAATTAGTCCCTATACCTATCCATATGGATCATCAAAAAAAAACTACTATGATTGGTGAACCTGATGAGAGGGTTATGACTCTCCCAATAATTTCCAAAATCATGGATGTATTTTAAGAGAATGTCCTCTAACGCATGTGTCATTTGTTATAATTGGTCATCAGTTAGAGGGTCAAAAGTAATTCTCATAAGAACTTTTGTAACTAGAGAATTCTATAACCTCTTGTAGAATGTTTATTTGGGACGATTTTCCCTATATGAAATAAATGTATGAGGGACCCCATATAATCATATGATATCATGAAAATATAGTTTCTATAGCTCGTGAACTATGAAAGTTATAGGATGTGAAGGAATTTTGATAATTTATTCAATCGATCAATGAATACCCAAACAGAGCCACGACATCTAGGAGGTCATGGTAAACTGAATACAAAATTCATCACATCAACTTATCTTTTTTTTCAGGATGTGGTAATGGATATAACAGTAATTAAGGTCAATGGTGCTTGACCGTATCCTCTTGAAAGGTGGAACACCTAATAATGAAACCTACAATTTAATGTTTCGTCCCATGCTACCAATACATGTGACACATATCACAATACATCATGGATATTCTTGGATAAACATTCAACTATGAAAAGTGTAACATTTTAATCAGTTCCTCTATCATATCTATAGGTTCTTAGACCAGACCATTTATGTATAGTATGTAATCTACATCAAGAGACCAATCTAGATCCCGGTACACACATGAAATATTACCCCAGAGAACCAACCCGTCAGGATTACAAAATTTCCTACAATTAAGCTTCTAAACAAGTGATAAAGATACTACAAATGTTGTAAGATAAGACAGTTCATGAATCAAAATAAACTATAGATGAAGCTCAAAAAGTATGATCATCAATTTAAATTCATCACTATCTTCTTAAGTAGAATATGCTTGAGTCTTGAAAATCATCACATCACCTACCTTATAGTCCTTTCTAGGGGTATATGAAATATCAATGTCAAAATACTAATGGTATTAAACCCATTTTCCTTGTCTGAGATTCAATTCAAGCAGAGTAAATATAAATTTGAGGCTCTTGTGGTTCTTATACACCACAAAAAACACAGCCACCCAATATTGTCTCTCATAGCGTGAGGCTTGGACAACAAAAAAGTAGCACAATGTTTTGATTGGAGTAATTTTTCTCATGATATATAAACTATTGTGACTCATAAATGATGACCATATCATCCTATATGAAGGATATACCCAATACGACACCTGATTCATTTCAAAATACTATATATCCACTAGAAGGATGTTCCATATATTGAATCTATTCCATGGTTCACCATCCTTTCATCTCTTGGAAGGCTTTCTCGCAAGCTTTAAAAAACAAGAATGTCACACCCTTATGTATAGAAATATTAAGAGGTGCTACAATGAATGGAATTTCCTATATGATATACATGCAATATCTATCCATCCCTAAGAAAAATTTTATATCAAACATATTCTTGGGTTGATCCCAGTAAACCACATAACTCAACTTCTCTAGGTTAACTGATACTATTAGTTCCAAGATAGTATGAACCATGAAGTTAACTTTTTTAATCTATAAATGGCCTTTAGAAATGTTAAAATAAATATTTTTCTCTCTACGAGTGTTAAAAAAAATATCAATATATTTAGCATTTATTATCTGAGAATAGGAATACACTAAGATGCCATCCACATAAACCATGAAACATGAATCTCGATAGGGGTGGAAAAACCTATTCACCAAATACATAAAAATTGTACCTGTTTTCATCCGATCGAAAGGCATAATGAGATACTCATAAAAACTCTAATGAATTAGAGATATATCTAGTGGTATATTTGAGGACCTTACTTGAACATTATGATAGTTCATCCTTACTTAAATCATAGAAAATACCCTAGCTCCATGAAACGTGTTAAATAGATAATTTATATGTGGAAAGGAATACCATTTCTTAACCATTATTTGGTAAAACTATCAATAATCCATGCATAAAAATAGATCAAATCCTCCTCCTTGCATAAAATCATTGGTAAACCATAATATGAATCTCACGGTTAGATAAATCCCACAGATTCTAAATCCCACCACAATCAATTGATCTATTGGATCTCAATAGGTTCCATCCTATAAGGATGAATAGATAATTGAGATTTTACATAAACAAGATTAGTCAAGAACTCTTACTCTATATCATGTGGTAAGCTAGGAAAATAATTTGGGATATACATCCATAAAATGATCAACTAAAGGATGATTGTTTATCAAGTGTATTATGTGCTTCTCCATGAATAGACAAGAAATCATGGTAGCTATTCCAGCTATCCCACAATGATCTGGTCCATCCCTTATGTCATGGACATTTCACTCACCCTTGGAGATATGAATACCACCCTTTGGTCATGTAAATGACAACCTATAGATATAGCAATCCACATAAGCATGATACATAAAAAATTTCATTCTAAAAATGATATCGAAATATGTAAGCTCAAGTATGATTAGGGACCATAAGAAATGATACCTTATTACCTCTATGGGGAATATATTTATTGGTGTATGCACTACAACAATACTCCTAATGGTGTTTATAAATTCATCACCCCACAGAAGAATCAAATTTCTACTTGGAGAATTTACATGATTGATAAAGAGATAAATGATATTGATGAACATGAATCATATAAACAAGATAAAATATTATTGGATACAGAATATAAACTCATATAGTTGATGGTTTTAAACTTTTATAATTGGGTATTGGGTATAAATCATGAATCAAACCTTTTCCAATTTAGTGTGCTATAGTTGGACTACCCTGAGCATGTCCACTCTTCTAGAGCTGAAAACATGATGTCTGGATACCATGACCATGACATCCAACTTGAATTGTTCAGCTTATGTGACTTCAATTCCTACCTTATGTGAATCAAATGACCCTACCCGTGATGGTGGAGCTGGTTTGGATTCTCTTCCACTAGATTCATGTGGAATGGTTCAAGAGAATATTTGAATATGTACCATATGATTGCAAGAACAGAACATAACAGTGTATCAATCACAATGTGGATTTAAATTCCCATACCTTCCATACTGATGGAATATAATAGATCATCCAATGAAAATAATCTAGCCAACACTTATCTAATTGGAAACCTCAAGATAACGCATCATACTATCGGAAAAACTGCTACACAATCTCAATACTAAATATCATTACCAATACTATTTACTTATATTAGGTTGTGCATAGAGATAAGAGAATGGTTAACGATCTCATAATACTTAGATATGATAAATAAATTCACCTATGGTAGGATTAGTTACTTGATTATATCCTCTAAATGTATCACATGTGATAGATCATCACCATCTATATGTAGTGCAAATAAATTCAACAATGTAAAACATGGTGAACAGTCCATGAACGACATTACACACTACTCCATGTGAAATATATCCCTGGATTGGTTAGATCACATCATATGATGGGAAAAGAAATTATAAAATGATGTTTGGATTACCTCCCTTACCATTCCATCATGATGACCTTCCTGTGCAATCACATCCCACCAATGTTATGTGAAATCATGAATCATATAAGTGGAAATCATGACCCTACCCTCTAGAGGAATATGTAGATGATTTAATATAGAATTAATGGACTCTAATTATGAATCATCCACTTGAGGACTACCATCCTGCTAAAATGTGGTAGGATGTTTCTGCAAGAACTCCTGAGTTAGATCAACCATTAAAGGTTCAGGTCATGGATCACCATACATGGATGGAATTAGACACAATAAACTATATTGAAGATGACATTTGGTTCCCACTTCATGTATAACTAGAGGTGCATCATGTGGAACTATTGGTGGTAATAATATTAGCACAATGACTACCATCTATATAGTGTGGTAATCACCTCCTTCTCGGTGCATGATGTGAGGAGATCATGTTATAATATTTCAAAAAATGAAAATAATACACCTCAAAAAATAATTTTTAAATATATTATAACACTAGAGTCATATAAACCTAAGAAAATGGCTCACTACCAAGGGTATACAACCCCGATGAACCTCACAAATAGTTATGGTATTGGTGAGCATTCAAATTTCATTTACAAGCATTCTAGTAAGTGAAGGGTTAACTACCCCTTACCTCCTCATTTTCTGGTAACAATTTAATTTCATGTTTTAATATTTAGGATTCTTATTTTTCATTTATAATAAAAATATATCAATGTTCTATTTGATAGATCGTTGTTCCCTATTAAAAAAATTATGATACACATTATAACTAATTTTAACACACATCTAATTAGAATTTTCTATCTTACATTTGGTATTAGAATGTAACGGGTATTATATGATGTCTTGACATAGTAAATTACCTATTCAAATTATGGTTTTCCTACACAAATTATAAATTAAAATGGGTTTTCACTCAATATCAAGGAAATTCCATCTAATGTATCCAATATTACATAGCTAACATGGGTAGAAATAAGATATTTAAGATTCCATCATCAACCAATACATGAAAACACTATTCATAATTATGATGACACTTAAAACCCCAATTACCTTACCTTATAGAATATGTTTTCATCATTGTAATTTATAACAACCATTGCTCACTCAACAATCATAGACCACATAGGTAATGGAAGTAGTGAAATGAATATATGTTGAATGTAATATGAATGTATTGTAAATTATAGGTTCCAATAATTATGTAGGAAACAATGATCCTTATCATACCAGGAAAAGGTAAAAATCCATAAATCATATAAAAATATGACACTAATATGAATCACACAATGGTTATAGTATATGAAATAAAATAATATAAAAAATAAAAACATCATAAAATTACTAGGAAACTCATAATTTACCCCGAATATGGGTTATCTAGTATCAGGCATGGATCTTGACTAAGTTACCTCAGGATTCTAATCCCTTGTATAAGTTTTTCCAAATAGTAAGATAAGAGAAATGAATAGGTGAGAATAACACTTTGATATGTCCTTACTCGAGTGACACATAAATGTTTCCAAAACATAGTTGTCAATATAGCCTCAAGAACACCACCACATTAGCTACAGGTTTTAATGTAGTAGAAAAGACCTAGATGTGTCTGTGGGGAGAATATTCCACTTTTCCAGAGAGGATCACAATATATATAATTTGATATAATATAAGTATGAAAATATAGGAATAATAATAATTGCTAATCATGACCATAATAATATAAGAATAAACATCCATCAATAACAATGAACTCATGATATGTATACTTTCGTATAAAAAATGTCATGATGAAATGTCATTTCTACATAAAATTGGAAATTTTGTATACATGGTAGGGGTTGATAGTACAACACTTGTTACACCAATGGTCAATACATTCAAAAAAATTCCATGCATACTAAGAACTAGACAAGTCATTTTCTAAAAATCCTCATCCTAGAAAAGTAATCTTGAAAGGTTTCCAAAGAATTATTCTTCCACTTATCAACTCATGCATACATATAATATTAATAGTTACCATTAATGAACCAAATAGGATGAGATATTAATATCAATACGTTACCACCTAGTGTCTATTAAATAAATTTTTTTATATAAACTAAAGAAGAGTGTATGTATATATAAAGGTATAGATAGTTCAAAAATATATACATCTCGTACCTCTATCTAACTTGACTAGTATTTGAACATGTATCATTTAATTAATTCTGATCCTATTTATAATAACATTCAACTATACATTATATTATATAGATAATGTATGAGGATCAATGGTGTAGCCTAGAAATCATATAATTATGACATTAATGATATAAGAATCAAGGTGAAACCGAATAATCCTGGACCTCATGGTTTCATCCAACTCAAAAATAACATGCATTCTGGAAGTAAAGGGTCTAAGTATAATCCATGTGGAATATTTCAAGGCATTCCACTATAAATTATTCTAATAGAGTAAAAGGATCACATCCAATGTAATAAATTGATAATCATGAATGATACCAATGAAGTGAATCCAAGGTTCCATGTGTCTAAATACATCTAGATGCATCCAAGGAGTGTATTTGAGGATTCCTAGTATCAAGAAAGGTAGTGATGGGATCATATGACATCATTATGGGAATAAAATAATAGGCAAGGACCATGTTCCATGGTTAGTATCTCCCTTGGAAACCAACTCCTTTAATTATAATGTCATCCTCTGAGTTCTCAAGGTATTCCTAGGGGAATCCAAGGGTGGATCATGTCTAACGATTCCTATAAATATAAAAAGGTACATATTATACATGAAACTTATAAAAATTCCATTTATTCCATTTTTAATCATATTCCATGTAATATTATTTTATTTTGATTATTAAATATGTTTTTCCTGTGACCATTCACTAAACAAGCCAGTGTGGTATAAGGAAATTCAAACAATAATCAATTCAATTATAATAAAAATCAAAAGGTCTGTACAATATCCTTTCATTTAAAATTACAAAGTAATTTAGGGATTTTAAACTTGTTTCAAAATAAATTAATAATTTTTTTGTGCCAAGGGATATCTATTGGTATTCATTCCATTGAAAAAAAATTATGATTCATTTATTAAATTTTAAGAACTAGATCATAAAGATCAAGAGTTCTGTGTGTGTGTGTGTGTTTGTGTTCTATACATTATCATGTCATAATTAATTTTTATATGAAAGGGAATACCATTAGGCGGGATAATCCAACAAACCTGGGTTTTTTTAAAATAACTATAACAATGCATGTGTGGAATAAAAAGGAAAACCCTTACTTGATATGGATAGATTTTAGGTCATAACATCCAGTGGATTGTTGAACATGTTTAAAAGGCATTTAGAACAGGAGTTCAACTGATATTAGAATGGAATATGAATTAATAGGTAATCACCCAGTGGAATCAATGTGTGCACGATAGAAATAGTTTATAAAATGTAAGGACATTTAATGATGATTCATAGACCACATTCTTAATTCCTATAAAACTATACTCCTCCAATATCATTCTGTAGTTTGAAATGTTTCAAAATAAAATTGAAGAACAGTTCAATGCCATGAAAATATGGGATATGAACATGCATCAAAATATCTTTATATAGGGGAAGACAGATGTTGTAATTGTCCTAATGATTTAAGATCATGCCTGGAGGAATAGAATGATGCCAATGACTATTGATTCCAAGCTCAGATGATTAAATGGGATCAAACCCCATGAAGAGGGATATGAGGGATCAAAACAAAAGAGAAGGGTAGTCACATAATATTTAAATAATAATGTATGTAGAGGTGTTTTTTAATTAGTTTTTAAGGAAAAAATTGTAGTTTCCCAAAAAACATATGGTCTTCTTGGGTTGATATAATGTTTTTCCAAAATATGCACCAACTCAGCTCGATTTTATTCCTTACGAAGGAATCCACATGGGTTGGCCATACGTTTTAATAAACTGTGAATTAATTATGATATATGATGTTGCTAAAAGCTAAATAGGATTTTCATGGTCATGTGGCCTTGGGAACAATGTTATGGAATAACTTTCCCCTACATGTCCCCATGAAATGCACCACATAGTTAGGAAAAACTGTGTGTGATGGGTGTTCCAGTTTATAATAACTGTGTGGCCTACTGTTTTCTTCCATTGGATGGGGTTCTATGCTCCGAACAAGCCAAAGACAGCCCCAAAAAAATCAATGACCTCATTAAGTATCTTCATTACGTCCATGATAATTAATTATATTGAAATTTAAATGATATATTTATATAATGAACTGGAATTTTCAGACCAGGATACTACATCATTTTTGTGTAATATTTCAAAAATTGTAAAAGAACACACCCGAAGACCATATAGGTATAATTTCTATGGAGACATGGAACAAAAATTATTGTCTAATTATTGATCTTCAATATTTCCCAAAAATATCTTCCCCTTTTTTACCCCTTCATAAAAAAATTCTTTATATCCAGGGGAAAAGAAAACATAAAAAAGTGTGAGTATAGATTCTCAATAATAGTAAACAATGGTGATACAGAAGCATAACATGAACATATTGGTATGATAAAATGATCATAATGTTAGAATAATATAACCTTCATATGAAATATCTAAAAAATTAGTTATGGAATAAATATCTGTAATTTATAAGAAATTAATAATAATAGAATCAATAGAATATTCCATTAAAGCATAACATCAGAATAAGACATGAAATTGTGGCTGACACATATGAATATAAAATTATTTCTATAGTTTTTATGGAATCACTATAAAGGCCATATTAATATTATGGTATTACTCCATATACCATCATGGTAGTCATGGTTCACTTCAATGGCCATCTTAGAATTCAATGTTCACTCCCAAGATAATCTTAGTGGTCAAAGTCCTTTATTAAATAGGGTTCACTCCCCATTCCATCAATGTCTACAATATGAGATATTCAAAAAATTTCCAATTATTTGGAGGGAGATATAGGTCCCACCCATCAAATAATGAAAACCTTACGTATGTCTTCCATAAGAACATAAATCATATCAAAACCCATAAAAAGATATGGTTTTCAAAAACAAATCACCATAACACATCACATGGAAAAGAAACAAGGTTAATAAGGATAAATAAATTATAAACATTGTCTATTTAGAGAATGAATAATAATGTAATCATTTAATCGTATCCCTATTAAAGCATAATAAACATCAAATGGCATTGTCTTTATTTAAGGCCCTAGCCTTAAACGTTACATAATCACGATTCTAATTAAGAATTCATATTGAGGATCATTTCAAGTTTAATGTTTTAGATAATTAGTCCATAACTATTACATAAAAAACATTATAAATAAAATGTGCACACATACAACAGAATCAATTTATTATATAACACAAAAATCATTTTATAAGAAACATGATTTCTTTTCATGTTTAAACTTAATAACTTTTCATTAACCCCATACATGAATATATTCTTCTTTAAATACTGCGAAAAGCATTTAAAAACATGGGATAAGCACATAAATATAATTCAGGGATACAAAAATATGGAAAACCATTATCCTTGTGAATGCAGGTAAACCAAGATTACATTATCATAAAGTAATAATTTTCAACTTTATGAAGTAGTAAATACTCTTATTTTAATATAAGGTTATTACATACCATTTATGTAATCAAAATATTATGATAAAACCCATATAAATGTCATATAATATATAAAGGTATAGCAGGACATAATAATACTTAAATAGAATAACCATATAGTCGAATACCACACATATCACTAAAAGGAATCGCCATACGCCCAACGTGCATACCCAATTCATTGGAAGTTATAACATAACCAAACATCTTTTGATTATCATAGAACCACACATAATTTGTTTATAATGTAACCTATTATCATTGGTTTATCACGTAACCACCCATCAAATGTCAAGGTACCATTATATAATCATAACACATAAAAGATTATAACTATCAACATTTAATTCATAAAATTTCATTTTCAATAACAATAAATCATTTCAAGATATTGAAATAGTCAATCCACATTAAAACCAATTTTCAATACCTAAATAACCAAAAAAATGGAATAAGGGATTTATTTTCCTTTTAAAAGCATTAAGTCTTATAGAGGATGCCAAATATCAAATAATGGGTATAGTGGTGGAGATGTTTTTTTCGCCACATATATTTAAAACATTCTTTTTGTGGTTTTGTAATGTAAGTAAAATTATCTGTATGAAAATATTAAATTTGAAAACATTGAATGAAATTAAAGATAGAAATTAAATGTCCTTTATAATAATTTTATAATCCATTTATATAAATATCTAAATTAATATCATCAAGAATGAGATTTGATAATTAAATATTTAAAACCATCAAGGTCTCACATACCACTTTGAACATTTAAATCTTAATATCTATTAAATAAAACATTTACCAAAAAGTTAAATAACATTAATTATAGATATAATATGGAAATGAAATGTCATTATGGCTGTATATACCCCTTATAAAAGAATAATTGGGTATATTTTCAAGAAACGCTGTAATGAAATGAGATTGAGATTAATTCCCTTACCATGAGTCTGAATCGCCACATACAACCTTTATATTCCCTAACAATAAAGTTATGTTACTTTCAATTTTCATGATAACCTTTTTCATGATAATTATTTATATTCTATCACTTATTACCATGGTAAAAAAAATTACATATAATTAATTAAATCCATATAAGATATTTTTTTAATATTCAGAACATCTGTCAAACACTACTGGAAATAAGATCAATGACAACAAATATACACACAAGGTTTAGAGAAACTGTGGGTATAGAGTATTTGATCTAACCAATATTGATCATTCTTTAAAAAAACCATGGGTATATCATCTTTAATATGCAACCCTCACTCGGTCTCCTCCTCCCCCTCCCACTTTGATGTGACCTAATATCCCGTCCTACGAGCTCCGGCCTCCCCACCCCTTTCCACATCTGCCATGACCTCGACCTCCCTGCCTCCACCTCAATCTCCTAGATTCATCTACTGCGTCAACTTCCCATCCTCTGTCAAGATCACTCATCCCCCACATTTTCC
Source organism: Viscum album (assembly GCA_963277665.1). NCBI lineage: Eukaryota > Viridiplantae > Streptophyta > Magnoliopsida > Santalales > Viscaceae > Viscum > Viscum album. Next base: position 1,136,912,616 of record OY728159.1, on the reverse strand, counting down.
ACAACCTCCTTTCATCCACCTCCACCTTGACCTCCTAGCCTCTACCTCCCAACCCCCGCCTCCCATCCCCCACCTCCCTCCCTCCACCTTCCTACCTCCTTCTTCACCTCGACCTCTAGGACTCTGCATCTTGGCCCCAACCTCCCAACCCCCACCTCCCTCCCCCTGCCTTCCTGCCTCCACATTGGAGTCCACCTCCCTCCCTCTGCCTACCATCATCCACCTCTGCCTCCCAACATCTGCATCCACCACCATCTCCACCAAATCTCCCTCACCTCAATGTTTCATTCACTATGGACGGTTCTTATAGTGATTCTAATTCCATCTATTCCCAATTTCCATTATCATTTTTATGATTCCATTAATTCCATCTAAAATAATTATTTTATTTTTTAGGGACGAATTTTCTTTGGGGAATAATTATAAATTAAATACAGTGGATTAGAAAGTATTGTCCATAATTCTTGATGTTGGAATTCTTTGTGATGTTACAAAATTTATATGTGATTATATATTCTTGAACGTGTATATCTTCATGGGGTGTCCATGTGTTGTTCTAAATTTATAATCTAAGTAGGTTGGATTGTTTTGAATGATTTTACAAACACCTTATTGGATATGTTATTGTGGAACCACATTGGTATGAAAAATTCAGTCCTTTCTTGTAAGGTATGTGTAGGGAAATCAATTCTTATTTTTCCTAGTGTTGGATATTATTAATCAATAAAGGATTTGATAACATTTTGAAAATGAATAGGTTAGGATGGTGAATTCACCATATGGTAAAGTCCATTGGTAATATTTCATCGTTAATATGGAAATATATATGGACGTTTGTATGTAATAGTCATTGGTTCATTTCATGGGTTACTGATAGAGTAGGATTTTTCTAAGAGAAAGTTACCCATGTGAGATAGGATAGATATTTATGACTTGATACCATTTTTTCATGAAGGTTTTTGGGAGTTATGGACATAGGGTTGTTAGTGTTTCAACATTCATTTTTTGTGTTATAGATTATTGAACTTGAATGTTGGATTGTTTATATATTTATATATTTTTTAATTAATTTTACTAAAATTTATTTTATAACTAGACATAGAATTTTTAATTCGTATAATGTTTTAATTTTAACTCTACATGACCAATTTAACCTTTCTAAGAATAAATAATGTTTCTAGATACTAGTTTTCACATTTTGTTAAAAGTAACATAAATTTTCATTGTGCCAGATTTTTTCTTAGTATCCTTATGTTGATTTTTATTATGATGAATACCTCTACATAGTGAAATATATTCCTGATAAACCATTACATGATATTCTATATATCTTTATATATCATTAATTTATGCCTTACCGTTACATGAATAATGATTTACCTTTATGTTAACAGTCACAGACTGAATCTGGTCGCCATCAAAACCAGCACCAAAACCGGCTCACAACAAGGCTCGAAGGGCATTCCCAGTCCCTATAGGCTAGAATAAGTGCTCGGGAATCATAAAATGATAATTGGGAATGATTTAACCATGTTTATAAACACACAACTATAAACAAATCCAATAAAACAAGTCTGGATTTTTCAAACAATACAATCTTTTACAAAATTTCAGAACTGAATTACATAGTTTTAAACATTTATTAAAGACAATTAAATAGGAATAAAACCCAAAAATACATCCCAAGAACCTCCACATGGAAAGAGGGACCTCCCTCAAGCCATCTCCACAACACCACATCACGATGAACCGCTAAAAACTTGAACCATTGGTAAAAAATGATGTACCCAAACCTACGCCAAAAATAACCAAGTATATGTACACCCAAAAGTGTAAGTAGGTTGTGAGCCAAAGCCTAGTATAATACCACCACTAAGATATTCCCAGTGATAAACATTTATAGTCGAAAATCAAGAATGATTTTATAACATGAAATTCTAGTAACAATTTCTAAAAGATGAAACTTTAAATAGAAATAGTTTTCAAGTGGGATATTTTAATGAATCAAAACTTTTGTATAAAAATTACAAAGGTACTGAATTTTACATCCCAAAATACAATATGCTGAAGGTAAGAATAAATCAAACAATATACACAAGAAATGTAAAATAACCCCTAGGCACTAACTCACTGTGGGTCTCAGGTACCTCTTATCTTGGTGAAAGTAACCATCAAAAAATATTTGTTCTCATGAACACGAGCCACTAGTAGGGAGAATACCCATAACCTAGTGGACCCCCATGATCATCATCATCATCATTGAGTTATTGTTGTCATCGTGAAACTTTCTATGTGAAACGGAGGACAAACCCCAGGGGATCACTTGCTTACTAGTACGCATCCATCCACCTAGATACCCGGGTTTCCCTCCTTTGTTTTGACAAGTTTAACAAGCCATGAAATCTTATTTTCACATGAAAATACCACTTACATATCACACATTCACCAAAATTCCCACATTTGTATCACACAAGTAACTTAATCCCCCTTTTCTTTTAAATCCATTTTGAAATTATACTCACACCCAAATAGCCCACAACACTTTTCACATATCTTTAACACTTCATCAATTCTGTTTAAAAATTTTATAAAACCATACAAAGATATTTCAATTCACATAACTTCCCAAAAACATATCACATAATACTTCTTTCATAAACAAAATTCATTTTTCACAACACACCCACATAAAACAGCCCACAAAATTGTTTTTCACCTTTCTTTCCATTTGATAAAATATTTCATAAAATTTGTAAAACATTCTAAAAAAATGTTTGACGTATTAAATAACCAATTTACATTTCAAAAACCCATATTAAGTTAACAAACTCACAAAAATAGTATATTCACATCCTTTTTCCACTTTATTTAACCCAATAAATCATTTACAATTTTTGCAAAACAATCCCAAGGTGTATAACTATGTTTTGCACACAAAACCCATTTCAAAACCCTCTCCCAAGGCCAAAATCACATCATGAACCAACCAAAGCTAAATCAGAAGCCCAAAAAACATTTTTAAAACAATTTTCATATGTTATAAAATAAATTCAAACATTTCCACAAGAGTTACACTTAGAAAACACCCAATTTGAAGAAAAATTGAAACTATAAAATTAACCGATTAACAAACTCCAAAAAAATAGTTCTCACACAATGAACAACATATAATGAAAATATAAAGTAATTAAATCAGGCATTATAACTCATAATGAAATTCTTACACATGGAATCACCTACTAAAAGTATTGAAACCCTAAAATCTTGGTGTGAAACCTCGACTACACCTCCCATGCACCATAAGTGAGTAAAATCCAACATAAAACCTCAATATTTGACAAAAAGACGCCAAATATAAATCCCTAGGTACGAAACCTAAATTTTGGAAGTTTTAAAACTTCCTTAAAGATGGTGGAAACCCTAAATAGGAAGAATGAAATGAAGTGAGAAACACTTAGTTGAATAAATCTTGACATTTCCCCACCAAAACCCCATAAAAGGTGAGTTCCATAAGAGCTTGAGGGAGGGTGGGGCCTCCCATGGCTTCTGGGGTTTAATGGGGGAATAATGGGGAATATTAGGTTTATTTATGGTTGGGAAAATTTGGAATTTCAGAAATATTTTTAATGACCTGGACACCTTGCATGGTTTGGCTGCATGGTTTAGTGAGCGATGCGAGCAAATTGTGCGGCCTATTTTGGCAACCCAAATACCGTCAATTCTTCTCCAATTTCTAGGGGTTACAAGGGGGAAACCAAGGGGGAAATATAGTCCAAGGATATAGTAGAAAAATTACCAATACAAAAAACTCTTTTCAACAGAAAACTCATCCAACTCTTGGGTACAAACCACCCCAACAACTTACCCCATAAGTGGTTCCACTAGAAGTGTCACTAACAGAACACCAAAACACCATAACCTCACACCATACCCTTGACAAAAGAAGAGTATAACTACCATACAAGACTTCCAATACTAATTTCATAGCTCGAGAACACAAGAGGCGCCAAAATTTTAAACCCGAAACACCCGGAAACCAAGAGAAATCTAAGAACCAAAAGAGGATTTTCAAAAAAGCATGAAATTGAAAATCCTGGTGTGATAATTCTCCCCACCATAAATTTTTATGCCCCCAGAAATCCATAGCCAGGACAAAAGTAAAAAACCAATACCAACTAATAGACCAAAATGGACTCACTTTCCATGTTTCACTCCCAAAGGCCAAAACACCTTCAGTGATAAATTCCAGAAGGAATACTCTCACAAACTAAAACATACAAAACTTTCCTGAAATGATCAGGAACATTCAATATTTATCTCAAAAAAACTCTTCAAACACTATTCTAACAAGACTTATGAAATTTAACTAAACGAGCAATAACATCGAGCAGGGTTACGCATACCTTGCTTTAACTAAACTGTTGGGCGCTCTCCAATCCCAACGCTCATCCAAGTACGATGTTTCTAGTTAGATAGCTACGAATGAGGATACCTACCTCCCAGCTAATTCCATGGACAAAACTAAGTTACTAGTACGAGGAGACACAAATGGGATCCCCACCATAAGATACAACTTAAATTTTCTTGAGACAGAATCTGGAATTTAACTGTGGGAGGCCCTAACAGACTCCTCATTACATGGGGTAGACTTCCATTAGACCTTTGAAAAACATATATGAGACTCATATTGGGTCTCCCCACCATTAGAACCAACCATATTAACTAACCAGCACGGGATGAAATTGAAAGACCGCAAAATTTAAAGAGTTTGGATGACCACATGGTTAGTCCACATAGTTTGGGAAGTCGTGCGCTAACCATGCAGATCATTCTGTCTACGTGGCTTCCTGGTACATGGTCACTACTAATCATGAAATAACTATGTTCTCAACCTATCTATCCAAATTTAAAACCATTCTAAAAAAACCAATGGAAACCAAAGCGGAAAAGAATTACATTGGGGGATCACATGGTCCTGAGGCCCTCCGCCTCTTTCCACCGAATAGGAACACCATAAGAAAGATGATGACACAAAAGGTTTAATATCATCATATCTTTCATACTGAGGATAGGACTTTGTACAAGGGTTTGAATGACCCTGGAATTTTCCATTACTACATGCTAGATTTACTCTAAGACTTATGGTTGGAGCTCGAATGATTGAAGCATCTTCAGCCTCAAAGTTAGTCTGTGGAAATCCCATGAATGTAACTTCTTCTTTAAGTTCCATGAAAACTATACCCTGATCTCTAATGGGTTCACTAAGACATAACACAATCAAATCCCACCTTACCCTAACCCCACATTTCACTGAATCAATGGATTATAAGATTCACACACATCACACCTTGTTTCTTTGGGTGAGAAACAATAGAAGGAAAGGATATATATAAACAACCTCATATAAAACATAGGATTTGATGTTTTTCCAATGAATACATTCACACAATATAACTGAGACTCTTAGAGGATTGCATGACCTTCACCTTTACTGTCAAATGAGGAAACGACATCACAAGGAATCACTGAACATGACCATTGAGACTAATAGAAAAAATACATGGAGGGGGACCATATACCACATCCCCAAACATCATAGAATTCCAGGAAGTGTCCATAAAAGCCTCTAATGACTATATTTCCCACACTGGTGGTTAAACATGAAATCCTACTTTGAAGAGACTATGATGGACCCAGAGTCCCACTTAGACACCATCCAAGTACTCATCCACACTAAAAACCCCAAACCACTTCCACTGTCGATGAATCATGTTATGTAAGAAACTAAGGTCTATTTCAACCTTCCATGAGAACTCTCCCAATACAATAGTATCCAAAAAATCAATAAAAGAAAATTTTTAAACCCAATATCCAAATCTTGAGAAAAAGATTTGTTATATTGATTAATGGGAGGATCTTCCAATGGTGAAACAATTAGGGTTTCACTTCAGTTGTGTACTAACCCTTAGTTGGGGCATACCTTATCCCACGAGAGAGACCAATGACCCATCCAAGAAATTCCATTGGTCCAAACGTTCCACAAAACAAAACTGAACACATGAGGGGAACCACCATTAAAGCTTCCCAAAATTTTCTAGGAAGAGACCACTAACCATCCCTTCAACCCAGCTTACCGACAAAACACAAACCCAAAACACTGTTCAAACAAGAGGGATTCTTGGACTCAAAACATCCCACAATAACATTTCTGAAAACACATAAGCCATGTCATCTCAAACCATTCATCAAGACATTATGTTTTCCTTTAAAATCATCTTTTTGAAAATAAATGGTCCAGCAGTTAGCATATCCACAAATGGTACCCCATGGTCCTCACACATGCATGTTTTCGTGCCACACTGGGCACCCTCCTCATAGCCATCTCGGCACTCATCCATCCATGCCATCAACCATCCATCACCCCATATTACCACATGCATGTGTTCTCTCATTGAAATACCAAAGTTTTAAAAAAATTTGTTCCACTTTTCAAAACCAAACCAGTCAATCAACACATTTTTTCTCAATACCGCTAACAACTAAATAAAAATCCCAATTTACTTCTTAAAAAACTTTTTATAAAGGCACAATCATTCAAATGAAAACTCACTTTCAAGCTATTCACATCAATTTAAAAAACATCGCATCCTATTAAAACACCTTTCAATTTTTTAGAAAACTCTATTGGAAGTACATTATCAAAACCAACATTAACATAATTTTTTTCTTTAAAATGATGTGTAAACACACCATTTTCCATTTCAAAACAATTCTGAAAATTTAGTTCCACCATTTGAAAAATCCTAAACTTTCCTCTTTAATAGAAAATCATTTCACAAAAACTTTACACTTCTTGAAACCATGTCATTTTTGCTTTAAAACTGAACTTCCAAGATTTCAAAACTAAAGGAAACAAGACAATGCGAGGGGAAAATATTTTTGGTGGGTGACTTGGAAATATGGTTGGTATCAATACACTAACCACTTTACCATCACAGATTGTGTTCTAGGGAAATATCCCCTAGGCACTAGCTCAATGTGGGTCCCAAGTACCTCATATCTCAGTGAAGGTAACCATCATAATATCAGTTCTCGTGCACACAAGCCACTAGTAGGGAGCATACACATAACCTAGTGGTCCACCATAATCATTAGCATCATCATAATTTAATTAGTGTGGTCAACATCAAACTTGATACATGAAATTGAGGACAGACCCGAAGAGAACACTAGCATACTAGTACACGTCCACCCACCTCGATACTCGGGTTTCCCTCTTGTGATCAAACAAATTCAACAAGACAGGAAATATAACTTTCACATGAAAATACCACTTTCACATCAAACATTTACCAAATATCTCACATGTGTATCGTACAAATCGCATAATCCACTTTTTCTTTCAAATCCATTTTGAAATCGAACTCACACCAAAATAGCCTAGAACACTTTTCACTTCTCTTTAACACTTCAACAAATACATTGAATAATTCTATAAAACCTGTCCAATATACTCTAATTCACATAACAGCCCACACACATATCACATAATACTTTTTTCATAAACAAAATTCATTTTCACATCACACTCACATAAAATAGCCAACAAAAGTGTTTTCCACCATTATTTCCATTTGATAAAACATTTCATAAATTTATAAAAAATTCAGAAAAATGTTTGACATATTAAATCCCTAATTTACCTTTCAAAAACCCATCTTATGTAAATAGACTCACCAAAAAAGTACATGCACATACTTTTCCCACTCTGATTAACCCAATAAATCATTTAAAATTTTCACAAAACAATCCCAAGGAGTATAACACTATTTTGCACAGAAAACCCATTTCAAACCCCAATATCAAGGCCAAAATCACACCAAGACCCTAACAAAGAAGAATTGGAATCCAAAACTACATTTATAAAACCATTTACATATGATATAAAATAAACCCAAACATTAAGACAAGTGTTACATATGGAAAACACTGAATTTGAAGAAAAAGTGCAACTATAAAATTAACTGCTTATCAAAATCCATCAAAATGGTTTTAGCACAATTCAATACATATAAAGAAAATTAAAAATAACTAAATCATGCATGATAACTCATCAGGAAATTCATACACATGGAATAACCTACAAAAAGTGTCAAACCCTCAAATCTTGGATTGAAACCTCAATTGCACCTCCGCCACACCACAAGGGAGTAAAATCCAACCTAAAACATCAATATTTAACCAAAAGGAACCAAATAAAACCCTAGGTATGAATCCTAAAATATATAAATTTTAGAACATCATGAATGAGGGAGTGAACCCTAAGTATAAGTATGGAAATGAAGATAGAAACACTTACTCGAAGAAATATTGAAGTTTCCCAAAAAAAAACCCCATCAAAGATGGGTTCCATAGGTGGTTGAGGGAGATTAGAGGCCTCCCATGGCTGTTGGGGTTGAATGGGGGATGGATGGGGAGTATTAGGTTTATTTTAGGGAGGGAAAATTTGGAATTTCATAAGTATTTTTAACGACCTAGACACCTTGCATGGTTTGGCCGCACGGTTTAGTAAACGGTGCGGCCAAACCGTGCGGCCTCTTCTGGGAACCCAAAAACCTTCCATTCTATTCCAATTTTAAGGGGGGTCCAAGGGGTAAACCAAGGGAGAATATATTCCAATTATAGGGGAGAACAATTCCCAAAACAAAGCACTCTTTTCAACCCAAAACTCATCCAAAACGTGGGTAAAAACCACCTCAACAACTTACCCCACAGTGGTGCCACTAGGATTGTCACTAATCCAACTCAAAAACACCACAACCTCACATGATCCCATTGAAAAACGAGGATTATAACTACCATCCATGACCCCCAAGACTAAGTACATAGATAAAAAACACAAGAGTCACTGAAATTTCTAACCCAGAACACTGGAAAACCAAGATAATGCTAAGAACAAAAAGAGGGTTTGAAACAAAGCATGAAATTGAAAATCCAGGTTTGACAATACCTATAGGGAGTTAACAATACCCATGGTCTGGAAAAAGTGATTGAGTATCATAAAATGATTATTTAAAATGATTTACCTGAGTTTATAAACATACGACGACAAAAAAATCCAATAAAACAAATCTGGATTTTTCAAACAAAACCATATTTTACAAAATTTCAGAACATAATTACATAATTTAAAACAAAATGTTTAAAGACCATTAAAAAGGAATAAAACTAGAAATTATATTCCAAGAACCTCCACATGGAAAGAGGCACCACCCTTAATCTATCTCCACCACACCGCATCATGAGGAACCGCTAAAAACCCGAACCATTGGCACAAAATGCTTTAACCAAACCTGCGACAAAAACAACCAAGTCTACTTACACCCAAATTTTTAAGTAGGGTGTGATCCAAATCCCAGTAGTATACCACCACTAAGTGATTCCATGTGATAAAAATTAAAATATGAAAATCTTGAATGTTTTCCTAACATGAAATGATTGTAACAATTTCAAAAGAATGAAATATAGAAACAGTTTTCAAGTGGGATATTTTAAATAATCAAAACTTTTAAATAAAAATACCAAAGATACTTAATTTTCCTGCCCAATATACCATATGAAGATGGTAAGAATAAATCATCCAATGATTACATGCAATGGGAAATAACCCCTAGGCACTAGCTCATTGTGCTTCCCTGGAACCTCGTATCTCGGTGAAAGTAACCATCACAATATCTGTTATCATGTGCACGAGACACTTTTAGGGAGAATACACCAAACCTAGTGGTCCCCCATCATCATCATCATATTTTAGTTAAATTTTTTAACCTCAAAATTTCTACGTGAAACTAAGGCCAAACTCCATGGGATCACTAGCATACTAGTACACATCCACCCATCTAGATACCAGGGTTTCCCTCTTGTGGTCAAACAAGTTCGACAAGCTATGAAATATAATTTTTACATGAAAATACCACTTTCACATCACACATTAACCAAACATATAACATGTGTATCACACAAGTCACAAAATCTGCTTTTTATTTCAAATCCATTTTGAAATCATACCCAAACCAAAATAGCCTAAAACACTTTTCACATCTCTTTGACACTTCAACAAATATGTTGAAAAGTTTTATAAAACCATTCCAATATAATACAATTCACATAAAATCCCACACACATATCAAATAATACTTATATCTATTCCCACCTTTTTATTACAAAACATTTCATTACATTTTACAAACATAGGATCCTTAAAATCTAGTGTCTTGGAAATCAGTAACATAATGCAAGAAAACAACATAAAAAATTCTTATAAACCACTTGTAAAGCTTCATTATAGGTTCATACTAAGTAAAATTACTGAATCTCATAACCTGGAGACATACATCAAAGGAAAGGGTGAGTAGAAGGCCTGGTAAGGGTAAACAAGGGAATCAGTTTACTTGTGAAATCAATAAGAACTTGATAAAAAAAATGTAAAGACAAGAGTACTGGAAAAATAGGCATATAATAATTAAAAGAACATGAATAATGACTTGAATATTTGGCTACGAAGTTTCATTTATACATTCATGAGCATATCACCAAGGTTCATCCCCAAGGTGTCCTAAAAAATTACCAAGGTTATTCACCAAGGTATCGTGAAACTTGTCATCTATGGAGATTAAATTATTTACCCAAAGCATTAGAGCACTATTAGGGCTCACCCCTGATATGTATTTAATTTCAAGTTATCTTCATAGATAATAATAAAACATTTCATAAATAACCCAAATAGAATAAAAGAAATGGGTTTCATTTCAAAAGCATGACGTTTTAAAACTGCTCAAAAATAAGATCATTATGTCATTTATAACCCATAGAAAGGGAGATTGGGTTATATTTATTTAAATTAAAGAATAAAATATATCATTTTTGTATTTATTAACACCCATATAATATAAATATGTTGTGGTATTCATATAAATAAAACAAGAGAATCCCTTGAGAGAAAGAGAGTGAAATTTTGAGATGAAATTTCTGCAGCATAATGGCTATAAAACATGGTTTCAAAAAAATAAAAAAAATATAGGGGACAAGTATCTTCATAAATAAATTAATCATTTTTCAGTATAATTAATGAATAAAAATAAATAAGATCATGGTTTGGTCATCTGAATGAAATACCACATGAAAAGGAAACACGAAAGGATAGAGAAAACATGATTTATTTTACGAAAATTTGACAGCCTAACGGTGTCGCTTATAATTCAAGAAAAATAAGGTGATGAGAGAGAAAAGGGTGTCTCATAAATTTTACATGAAATAGAAAGAAGTAAGGATATATAAGAACATTCCCCATATAATAAGATGGAAACTAGAAAACATAACATAAAAGAAATCATGACTAAAAGATGAGGGTGAAAGGTTCCCTTACCTTGAACAGTAAATTAGAAATAATGAAAGTTGGGACCTTGGGGAGATTGAGGGAACCTTGGGAGGACTCCTGGGGAGGTTAAATGATAAGAACTTCGTTGAGGGTGATTTTGTAATGAATGGAATGATGCAACAGCTTGGTATTTCTATCCAAAGTGAGGCAATATTTTATTAATTTCCAAGGGACACCTCATCAGTGGTATTTGAAAAACCATGGGCTTCCCTGTGGTATTGAATAGTTGGGAAACCTGATAACATATCTTATTATTCAAAATTAGACCAGAATGATTACATCATTATTACATCATTAATGATGTCATTAATCACACTGAAACTCAAAACTGTATTTTTACTATTCACTGTAAAATAAAACCTTTTATAAAAATCCCATAAATTCACACTAACCTATTATCTATTCTATGAATTCAAAAAAAAACTCTATTTCATGAAAATGATTTTTTAAATGTTTTTAAATTAATTTTTAAATAAAATCATTATTTAATCAAAAAACAACTTTAAATCTATAACTCATTTAGTAACACCTTGAGAAAGTAATCAAGGTCTTATAAAATTATCGTATAACTGTAAGACAATAAAGTAACAATTTATGATCACATTTTATGAAAATAAATTTCTATTTTATATTATTAAATTAATTTTAAAACTGTAAGTAAAATATTTATAACATACAAAAATACCAAAACATATACTATGATCATTTTTTTTACTTTTAAGATGTCTAAATATTATTTATACATTCATGGGTGAAGTTTATAATTTTTGGCTTATTTACTATTCATTACTATTAATTACTATTCATAAGGATAGGTTACTATTCACCAAAAAATTATTTAAATCTTATTTAACCACATTTTTTCACCCTAATTACAACCATGTATAACGAATTTTTGAAAATCAATTCACATAAAAAGTTATTTAAAAATAAATTATTTTTTAAAATATTCATCAAAATAACATTATTTATCAAAAACTATTCATTAAGAAAATACTATTCATCCAACATTATTCATCAAATAAAATACTATTTATAAAAAAATTGATTCTTCTTAGAAAACTTCTAAAAATTCATCCTAGATTAATTTTGAAATTTGAAATTAAAAAATGATTTTTATTTAACCATAATAATTTCTTAAGTATGAGATATTTATCTTTTAAATATAAAAAAATACTTATTAATTAAAAATAATAGTGGAAAGAAATGGAATACTGAAATTGCATAGCGAAATTTTTGACACTTAGAAAAATAAAATTATTTTATCATTTAAATTTAAAAGGAGAGTTTTAAACATACTATTTAATTAAAATAATTATTATACTATATACCTTGATTTTTTATAATAATTATATCATTTTTGAAAACTAAAATTTGGAGTTGATGTGATTCGATGTGTTTCTATTGTAAAACATAATAAAAAGTTATTTGGATGAAAGAGATCATGAATAAAAGAAGATATTTTATTCAGGTGGTTATATTCTTCCCCCCTTAAATAAATTACATCCTCGCAATTTTCCCTTATTATAAATTTATTACTATTTGGAAACTTATCATTATAAAGTCATTTCATGTCTTAAAAAATTATTATTCTTTGTCATCAGTTACATTTTCTATAAATCCATCATAATGATTCATAAAAAGATTGTGATTAACCAAACTTATCTCATGTGAGTGTCAAACCAAGAGTGCAGCAAGTCCCGTTGTTGTGTACCAAGATACCCCAGGTCAAGCCCGAAACTCCTTGTTGGCATTTTCACTCCTAGGTACATCTGTGCTAGAGCCACATCCACTATTTCATTTCCAAACAGGTATTTTTTTGTTCAGAAACCAATGACATAATATTTCAACAAAATACCAGGAATTTTTCATATATTTAAACTTTTCTATAGAGTTCTTCCTATTGTTTTTAATATTCTAATTTCAGAAATAGCTGAACTATACTTTGATAACAATTATGGCATCCCTCCTTTTTATTACATAACTTTTCCTTACATTTTACAAACAGAGGATCTTTAATGTTTATTGCCTTGGAAATTAGGAACCTAAAACATGAAAACATAAACCATTATTTTAAATCCCATTTAAAAGATTCTTGAAAATTTCATCCATTGTACAATTAATTCATCTCATAACCAGGATACATACATCATAGGAAAAGGTGGGCAGAAGACCCAGTAAGGGTAAACATGGGAATTAGTTTACTTGTGATATCAATAAGAACGTGATAAAAATAATGTAAAGACACGAGTAATGGAATAAGAGGCATATAATAAAAAAACGTGAATCATAACATTAATATGTTGATAGAAAATTTCATTTAGACATTCATGAATTTATTACCATGGTTCATCCCCAAGCTGTCATAATAATTTACCAAGGTTATTCACCAAGTTATCGTGAAACTTGTTATCTCATGATATTAAATTCTTTACCCAATGCATTGGAGCGCTAACAGGGATACCCCTTAATATGTTGTTAATTTTATTTTATTTACAAATATACTAATAAAAAATTTCATAAATAACCCAAAGAGAATAAATGTAATGGGTTTCTTTTCAAAATTTTGACATTTTAAAAGTTCTTAAAATTAAGATCATTATGTCATTAATAAACCATGGAAAGGGAGTGAGGGTTAGATGTATGTAAAGTACAAAATAAAATATATCTTTACTTGTATTTATGAACACCCGTACAAATGAAATAAGTCTAGTTATTCACATAAATAAAATTATATAATTTCATGAGAGAAAGAGAGAGAAATTTTGAGACGAAATTTCTACAGCATAACAGCTATATAACATGGTTTTATAAAATAATAAAAAGAAAAGGGAAAAGGGTCACCCATCAGTAAATGAATAATTTTTTAGTAGAGGAACATAATAAAAAGAAATAAGATCATGTTTTGGACATTTGAATTACATATCACATGAAATGGAAACATGAAAAGAAAGAGAAAATGCGATTTCTTTTATGAAACTTTGGCAGCCTAACAGCGTCGCTTATAATTCCGAAAAATAATTTGATGAGAGTAGAAAGGGTATCTCATAAATTGTACATGAAATGGACCGTAATAATGATATATAAGAATATACCCCCACATAAGAATATGGAAACTAGGAGACATAACATGAAGGAAATCATGACTGAAAGTGGAGGGTGAAAGGTTCCCTTACCTTGAGGATTAACTTAGAAAGCCTGAAGGTTGGGCCTTGGGGGGATTGAGGGAACATTGGGAGGAATCCTTGAGAGGTAAAAAGAACAGATCTTCATTATGGAGGATTTTTTAACAAATGGAATGAGGGAATGGCTTGGTATTTGTAGCCAACGTGAGGGAATATTTTATTAATTTATAAGTGACACCACATCTGTGGTATTTTCAAAACCAAGGGATTGCACGTGGTATTGGACACTTGGGACACCTCATAACATATCTTAATATTCACAAGTCGACTAGAATGAATACATCATTATTACATCATTAATGATTTCATTAATAACACTAAAACTCCAAACCATATTTTTATTATTCACCGAAATATAAAACATTTTATAAAAATATTATAAATTAACCTTAACCTAATATCAATGCTCTAAATTTAAAAATTAAATCCATTTTATTAAAATAATTTTTTAAATATTGTTAAATTAATTTTTAAATAAAATCATTATTTATACAAAAAAAACATTAAATCTATAACTCATTTTGTAACACCTTGACAAAGTAATCAAGGTCCCGTAAAATTATCTTATAACCATATGACAATAAAGAAAAAATTTATATTTACATTTTATGAAAATACATTTCCATTTTAAATTATTATATTAATTATAAAATTGTAAATAAAAAATTTATGACATACAAAAATACCAAAACATATATTATGATCATATTTTAACTTTTAAGATGTACAAATTATATTTATACATTCATGGGGAAAGTTTATATTTTTTGGCCAATTTACAATTCATTACTATTCATTACAGTTAATAAGGGTAGGATACTGTTCACCAAAAAAATTATTTTGATCTTATTTAACTATATGTTTCACCCTGATTACAACCATGCATGACAGATTTTTGAAAATCATTTCATAGAAAATGTTATTTAATAAAAAAATATTTTTTAACTATTCATCAAAATAACACTATTCATCAAATACTATTCATCATGAAAACACTCTTCATCAAAGACTATTAACCAAATAAAATGATATTTAAAAAAGTTGATTATTCTTAGAAAGATTCTAAAAATTCATCCTAGATTAATTTTGACATTTGAAATTAAAAAATGATGTTTATTTAACCATAATAATTATCTAAGTATTAGAAATTTATCTTTTAAACATAAAAAAATACTTATTTATTAAAAATAATAGAGGAAAGAAAAAGAATACTGAAATTTTATAGTAAAATTTCTTACACTTAAGAAAAATAAAATTATTTTATCATTTACATTTAAAAGAAGAGTTTTAAATATATTATTTAATTAAAATAATCATTATTCTATATACCTTAATTTGTTAAAATAATTATATCATTTTTGAATACTAAAATTTGGGTCCAAAGTAATTTGACGTGCTTCTATTGTAAAAAATAATAAAAAGTTATTTGGAGGAATGAGAACCTGAATAAAA
The DNA here is from genome assembly GCA_963277665.1 of Viscum album. Classification (NCBI taxonomy): domain Eukaryota; kingdom Viridiplantae; phylum Streptophyta; class Magnoliopsida; order Santalales; family Viscaceae; genus Viscum; species Viscum album. The sequence goes on along the minus strand of OY728159.1, from coordinate 1,136,896,542 downwards.
TAAGTTCTTTTCATCAGGACATTAAAACTTATTTCATAAAGAAAATTCATTTTCACATCACACTCACACAAAATAGCCCAAAAAGTGTTTTTCACCTTTCTTTCCATTTGATAAAAAATATCAAAAATTTATAAAACATTATAATAAAATTTTGACATATTAAATAACCATATTACTTTCAAAATCCCATCTTAAGTTAACACACTCACCAAAATAGTATATGCACATCATTTTCCCACTTTGCTTAACCCAGTAAATCGTTTAAAATTTTCACAAAACAATCCCAAGAAGTATAAGTATGTTTTTCACACAAAACCCATTTCAAAACTCTCTCTCATGGAAAAAATCACAACAAGAACCTACCAAAGCAGAATTGGCAGCCCAAACAACATTTATCAAACCATTTTCATATGTTATAAAAAAACCCAAACATTACAACAAGAGATACACAAGTAAAACACCAAATTTGAAGCAAAAGTACAACTATAAAATTAACCGCTTAATAAAATCATTAAAAAATGGTTTTCTCATAATGCACAGCATATAAGGAACATTCAAAATAACTAAATCATGAATTATTACTCATCAATACATGATTATACATGGAATCACCTACTGAAAGTGTAGAAACCCTTAAATCGTGGTTTGAAACCTCAACTGCACCTCCACCACACCACAAGGGAGTTAAATACAACCTAAAACCATAAGATTTGACCAAAAGACACCAAATAAAACCCTAGGTATGAACCCTAAATTCAGGTTATTTTATAACTTCATGAAATAGGAAGGAAACCCTAAGGAGAATGAAAGAAATGAAAAGAGAAACACTTACTTGAAAAAAATCTTGAAGTTTCCCCACCCAAGGCCCCATCAAAGATGGGTTCCATAGGAGCTTGGGGTATCTAGGAGGCCTCTCATGGCTGATGGGGTCGAATGAGGGATGAATGGGGTGGATTAGGTTTATTTCTAGGAGGTAAAATTTGGAATTTTAAAAGTATTTTTAATGACCTAGACACCTTGAATGGTTTGGATGCATGGTTTAGTAAATTGTGTGGCCAAACTATGAGGCATGTTTTGGGAACCCAAAAACCATCCATTATCCTCCAATTTCAAGGTGGTCCAAGGGGGAAACCATGGGGGAATGATGAGCCATGTATAGAAGGAAAATCCCCAAAATAGAGCACTCTTTTCAACCCAAAACTCATCCAACTCTTGGGTACAAACCACCTCAACAACTTACCCCACAAGTGGTGCTACTATGAGTGTGACTAACACAACTCCAAATCACCACAACCTCACGCCATTTCCTTGAAAAAAAATAGAAGGCTAGCTACCATCCAAGACACCCAATACTGAGGTTATAGATAAAAAACACAAGAGGCACCAAAATTTAAAACTAGAAACACCCGGAAACCAAGATAAATCTAAGAACCAAAAAGAGGGTTTGAAACAAAGAAAGAAATTGAAAATCTCAGTGCGACTTTAACCATGTAAATTCATTGCATGGTTAATAGAAACCCTTGTTTATGTTTACATTATGTAGTTAATTTGGTATTTGCATTTAATTATAGTTTCAAAATTACCAATTATATGTTTCCACATATTAATCTTATCACAATCATTCACGGTAAATATCATAAGCACCACTATGAATGCTTTAGAAAAATTAATGTCATTGAAATAAGATAAAAATTCCCACGACCTAGTAATTTATCTCATTCCCATGGATATTGGGAATTTTTTAATCCAAAAATTTATATGTTATGGTTTATATCCAATACCCCTTGGTCTATCCTTCGGTTTTATATTATTTTTTTATTTTGGAAATGATTCTAAGGTTTATGATTAAAAGTAGTATGCTAAAACTAAAAGGTGTATGCTTAATACATAAGGATTATGAATCAATAAAATGATTATGAAGCAAGTGAAAACTTATATAACTATTAATGTCTTATGAAAACTGTATTTAAGGATTAAGAGTCCAAAGGCCATTGATCCTTTCAAAATATAATGTTAATTAACTTACATATATGTATCTCCCACATTGTTTCAATGAAAAATCAATGATAAAAAAATTACTCCAATTTAAATTCAAAAAGAAATTACACACATTAACGTATAATATATTTATATTTTCCATTCTAATTTTTAATACAATTTGATAACCTATAAGGATTTAGTGTTGGATAATTCTTCATATGTGGAAATGATATTATTGATTTTGTTAATATTTTTAACTCGTGGTTTAATTTTTTTAGTTTTTATAATCTCTTTTCATGTGTTCTCTTATTCTCATTTATTTATTCGTCTTGTTTCATTTTTACATTTTTCCTGAGATTGAGATAATGTAATTTTTGATATTCTTTCTCCTCTTATTTTCTTGAGATCAAGGTAATCACTATTCCCATAAATTTTTCATTGTAAATGAGAATATTAATATAATTTTACATATATAAAATTAATTATTCTTTTTTAAAAAATAATTTGTGTTTTTATTTTGTAGTTATGGGTGGTATTATTCTACATTTGTCATTTGTTCATAATTTCCTTCGTGTTATGGTAGTAGGTTAAGATAATTGATCTGTTGTTATTTATAGATTTAGTTCCGGTGATAGATGTTTCCTATATTATTGTTAGTTGACTTTTGTTTTAGTGCTTTTAAAATTTATTTATTCCAAATAGAGTTTTTATTTTTTCAACTATTTTTTCTACGTTTCATGTTCTTCTTGTGTATTTTCCTATTATGACTACTTTTTATCAAATGTTAGTGTGTTATTTTGTAAACCTACTATAAATCTCAGAAATTTCCTTCTTCTGTCATTTGTCTATTTACATTTTCTTAAAACTACACTTTATGTTGTTTCTTATGTATCTGATTCCTTATTTCCAAATAATCCATCATTCTTAATCAAATTTATTTCTATTGAAAACTGATGTAAAAAAATATTGTAAAAAAATATTTAGCAGTTCTTGGATTCTTTAGGATTTGATTAGTTTATTCGGGTCTAAGTTTTGTTGAATAAAATAGTTTGTGATTCTTCAAACTTCATAAGGTGAATTAATCATTATCCATCGATTATGGGAAGATAATTTAGTGAATTTCTCTTGGATTATAGGTTATCAATACTTGAATTAGAGACAATGATTCATCCTTAATTCTTGAATTAAGGAATTAAGGATGAGAAATTTTAATATATAGTTTGAATAGGTTGTATTATGTTAACTTGAATATTATATATATTTTCGAACAAGATTATTTTGATACTCTTTAATACTTAAAAATGAGTCACATAATTTTTTTTAAAATAAAAACACCGGTTTTTTTCCAAATTAGATCCAATTTTTAGTGATACACACTCCAAAATTCACTAATGCTCTTGGGTTCCCACCTTACATAAGAGATTTCACCTAGATAAACCCTAATATTACATTTTTATATCCTTAAGTAAACAATTTGTGTGTATGAAATCTTAATGAATATTTTGAACACACAAAATTTTGACTAAATTATAGATAACATAACAAGAAAATTAGAGCATAGTTAAACCAAACCGAAAATAGTTGGAACCCCATCCTCTTGAACTAATATAATTTGTTCCTCCTTGCTTATAGGAACATGTTTTGTCCCATGGGACATCGTGGTTCCTATATTGGGACAGTGACTATTATGATGTCAAGAGACAAGTATTATCGAGTTCATTTTTTATTTTATTTTCTTTATCACAACGGCCACTTAGGCCTTTTACTACTTTTTATGGATGCGGGTAGTTATATTCTACAAAGGAAGATAAAAGGGAACTAGATGTGGATACATGGTTTTCTTTACAGGGGAGAGATATTGGTGTAGTGGAGGGATTAATTAGTGTGTATTATTTTTTCTACCATTGTAAAGTGTTGTCTTGGTTTATTTTTTTCTATTAGTGTGGAAATATGACATACAGATGAGTCGTGCTGAAATTTAATTTATTTTCTTCTATTGTTCTAATAAATTTCTTGTGGGATAAATCATTCTATAGTGGTGATTCCTCGATGGGCGAACACTTGTTCCAGCCCATGGGCATAGCCTATCCACCTTAGTCCATCCTAGTATCCCTATATTAGATTCAATGTATAAACCATGGGAAGTCTTAGGAAACATGGATAATAAGGGAGGTATTGGGAAATTCATGGAATTAATTATCAATTCTAATAATAAGGAATGGGGACATTGGATTTTATAATGATCATATATGAGAGACTATGTAATATATATTGATTTTGGAAATTCAATGGGTATAAAAGGTGGTGAAATGGTAATGAGTTGGGACTAATAAATTGAATTTCATATTTATTACCTATTTGATAATGTAATATCAGATAATGATCTATTGTACATTGTTGGAGTTGATGGTTAGACTCCTTCCCAATGCAACTATAGTAATACATTGGTGAAAAAATTTGTCTATCATACACTAGATAATTTGGATTGAAATACCCAATAAAACCTTCTTTGACATCATGGTATGAATTAGGACTTGTTAACATATCACAACCATGGGCAAGACAGTTATTCCCTTATAATATACATAGAGTAGAGTTCCACACAAGTCAAAACACAAAAAATATCCCCAAAATAAATACATTAGGATGTCTGAATCTACCATCATTCACTGATACAATGTTGGGAATAGGGTGAATAATCCCACTGGATGTTAAGTGAATATGTTTTTCATTCTTAGACCTACCCCACACATTTTTGTTTTTAAATGGAATCTCACTCATCAGGAAAAGGACTGGTAAATTCTTTATGATAGTTGTGATCTCCATGTTGACTTGTCCATCTCTGTAGGAAAAAAACTAACTACCCCTTCTAAGACATTCAATATTATAAAATATCGCACACAAGAGTTTGGTGATTGATCCATTGTCCGAGAGACTAAAGGGAGTGTTTAATATCACATATAAAAGATAAATTATTGTTTTTATTCTTCTTCATAGTTTTCTATATTAGGAATGAAACCCTTCACCACTATCAAATATGAGATCTACTAAAATATATGAATATCCACATGAAAACTCTCCTTTTGATCTGTTGAGAATAAATCCATTTGAATCATTTTTTTAAAGACATCATTTATGAACATGATCAACTGAGCCTCCATTAAAAACATTAATTAAAAGAAAATCTTGAATATCGCAACATTTAATTCTTCATTTAAGACATTGAATACTATGGAATCTATATCACCAAAAATATTCATTCATAACATCACTAGAATGAGACCCAAAAACATGATTCATGCAGCCAACTGAACCGTGAAAGAGTTTCATTCAGATGTTTCATGTTTTCCATCAAGTACACTACATGTTAGCCTGCTTTTCCAAACTTATAGATGTTTTTACAATTCTATAAAAAACATCAGGGAAGATTCTGACTCCTTATGTAATAATATTTATATAGGCCATTGAAATTTGGTGTAACCGTAGCCTACTAAAAAAGTTAAAAATTTCTCTAACATTAATGTATTTTAATTGAGTACCAAACTAATTATATTATGATCAATTCCAGCCTTAACATATTAGAAAACACTTCAAGTCAACCAGTGAACATGATCCACATGTAATTTCGAAACTGTATAAAATTTCATCCATACTCTAAACACATATCAATATCTCTATATAATTAATTTCATTTCATTATGAAGTTATTCCTTGCATACATTCACCATCAGTCCCCTACCATGAATTCTTCATTATTTTAACACATTGAATGCACTCTCCACATATATTTTCAACACCTCTTAATACAATAGATCATCAAGAAAATATTTTTGATAAATCTCATGCCTCTTCAATCAAACATAACTCATTCATACATCATATATTTTACAAAAATGAAACCAATCAAGCCTTGGTTGCAATAATCTACCCCTTTATATTTCTTCAGCAATATAGAAGCTTTCCCAAAGCATCCAATCCACAAAATAATTCTTCCCTATTACATTTTTTACAAATTAAAAAGGTTCTTTGAATATTTGGTAAATATCAAGTCCATTTTATAATCCCCTTCCTCAACATACTCCCTAAACTGAATATGTCTAGAGAAATCATCATAATTAAATCCACTTCATGAATACCATATTAAGAGATATATTACCCGTAATGAATGATTTCACATCTAGACACCATTAGAATGATATCCTAGAATATGGTTGATTCTAAGGAAGCCTTCAATACTGAATTTGACCCCTTCTCTACTCTTTAATAAGTTAGATACCCACATATATTCATAAATCCAACATTTTCAGACTGATTCTAGAATATAAAATTAGATCCATATTTGAATTTTTTTAGATTATTGATTTAGAAATATTGGTTCATAGATTCATTAATGAAATTGTATTTATTATATCTTTCTTAAGTATATTTATTTTCAACTTTTTTTGGGAAATTATAGCTTTGAAATTGCATTCAGTTTCATAATGCATATCCAGATTTTTCTTTAGTATCCACTGAACATCAAATTCCCACCATGTGAACGCTGATATTCATGATTCTAATATATGTTCAGTAATAAAATTAATATATTTCTTGAATCCAGTATCACAAGGCATCTTCTTTATTCCAAATTAATCTAAATGACCTGTATGAGAAAAATTTTCAACTCCCCCTTAATGTATTCATTTCCTTCCAGCACATGGTTGAATGGATTTACCATGAGTGGAACTTGATAATATTGTATTATTAAAAAATCGTCAAGATTATCTTGGAAAACCCACTCAGATAATACCATCATGTTAGTGAAAAATAAATTTACATGAAATATTAAATAATGCAACTTCGTTGTAAAGATGTCCAATCACTTCACCATGGTCTCCCATCATCTGATAGGGTTTGAACTCACTTTTGGAGTCTTCCAAGTATGTCTAGAAACCATTGGGGGTTCAAGGTACCTGACTTTGAAACCAGGATCACTTCAAATAATTTATGATATTTACTATTTTATAATATTTCCACAAGAACATACTTATTCCAGAATGTATGTACAAATTCATTATAGTTTTCTCCAAGGTGATGGATGGGATAATATTATTTCACAGATTTTCCTTTCCACTTCTTTCATACTCTCCATTCACTTATAATATTTATATATATATATTTCATAATGACAAACAAAAATTATGACAAATAAAATAATATTCCATAATTACATCCCCAAGATAATAGATTTCATAATATAAATAGATAGATTCCAGCTTGTGGCCTTCAAGGTGATAGATTTAAACTAATATGTCACATAAATTATTCCTCAAATACTCAATGATTTTTCTTTTTATGCATATATATTTCAACTCCCCCTTGTATAAAATATCCCCTAGTAAATCCCCACATCATTTTAAATAATACAGAGAAAAGGGAGAGGGGTATTTAAAATATCATCATTATGTGAAATTTGGTTAGTCGTTTTGAACCAACCCCTTCAATTATTCTTCCATGTTTTTGTTTGATGTAAAACACTTGGACAAACTTCCTCATTAAATAAATTTGAATTATCCCATATTGTAATGACTAGTTCACATAAATAAATATTACTTTAAAGCATGATATTTTGAGTTTTTTCATCCCTCCTTATCCATGTAAGAGATGCTCCATTATTCTTTCTTTTATGCTTCATAATGATATAGTTGAAATGAAATATACATTTCACTATGGTAGTATCTTTCTATATGGGCTTCTTAAATTACCCATGGATTTGTACTAAATTCTTCTTAAAGCAAGAACAAAACTATTCATTCAATTTTCAATTATTTTAGGCTTCTCCCTCACTACATGGGACTCTTCCACCATCTTAGTGACCCTCAACTCCTTTACCTATAGTATTTCTTCTAGATTCTCAATGAGAGAAATATTTTCAACCTGAACTATCATCATCTTTTCTTCATTCGTTTTTCTAAGGTAAACCATGTTTCCATCATGTAATTTCTTAATTTTCATTATTAACATCAGTTTTGGTTTTAGATCTTCAATTACATAATTTTTATCTATCATATTTCTTATCATAGAGATATGTTTCCTCCAAATCTTCTATGAGAACCCAATTCATTTTGTTTTTTGCACCAACTTATTCCAGGTGTATCACATAATTTGGTTGTTTCAACATCAATATCTCTAGGAGATACATAATATGTATTTTCAATTTACAATAAAAACATGCAAAATATTTAGGCACATGTGTACATAAATTATCTATGATGTTTACCACTTAAGGAGAACTTAAGATCTTGTCTAATTTCTTGATCTTCTTTCATTATATTTTCAAAACATTACAATATTTTTCAATAGGATGCACCTTTAGATCATCCAATTATTCATTCTCATCATTTGGAACAACTTTATTTTTATTATTTATTATATATGTTTTCAATAAAGATCTTAAAGGTCCACCCACATATCTTCATAATGTTTTCAGTGAAAAAAAACCACTTTTGTGACACTTTTGAAATAAATTTTCCTTATTACATTTTCCTTTTTAAAAGATTCTATAAATATCCATTGATATACCCATGGTTTTTATAAAACCATGGGTATAGATCTATGATGACTTCTTAGTATACCATGGTTTATTAAACTATGGGTATAGCTTATATCGATGGTTTTAAGGGCTATACCCATGGTTCCAAACTGTGGAAATGTGTGATTTTTCTAGTATTGGATAATGAACATGGTTTGATGTCACAAGTCCATATTGTTATAATTAATTCATCTCTAGAATATTATTCAAGACATTATTATCATTTTTATACAAAAAGTGTACCTTTAATTCAAACAATGACATGTGGTTATGAAAAATGAAAAAACATTATATTCATGGAGACAATAACTAGTATGTACTCATGCTCAATGTTTTCCATTTTTAATTGATCATTATGTAAAAAAGTTACATATTATATGATCTTGATAATATGATCATAACACTATTATTATCATATTAATAATTTATATATACTTATATATATCATACCTATGATATAAATAATAAAAATGAGTAATAATGCTTTTTGGAGATGATAGTTCACACATACGCACGGACGACATTACCATTTTCATACACATGGAAATTAAAAACGTAGTTGATATAATATTTTCATATAATAATTAATATGTCATTAATATCAAATATCAACATTTATTCTATTATTATAACTATTCCTGAGAGATGGTTACGAAAAACTAATTAGACTTGTTTGTGGAGGTGATAGTTCACATGAACAGATAAACGATTAATTTCTTTCACATTTAATAAAAGTGGAGATGGATTAATGGGATGATATTATAATAATAACATCTTAGTTTATTGAGGATGATTTATTTATTATTTAATATATGATAAATATGATCGATGGAAGTGGAAGAAGAAATAAAATATAAATACTTAAAGAAAATGATGCATATTCTTTGGTTTATCACCTTTAAATAAAACCTTAACTCTTCTAAGGAGGGATTTCTACCAAACATAAGGCTTAAAGAATGTGAAGAGGTATTCTAGGAATTATTTTGGGTAGGGAATGGCTTAAATGATAGGATTTAGATGTTCCATTAATAAAGAGTAATTGGTTCCTTTTTATAAGAGAGGGGAGGCGCACCTTTGACATTATTTAAAGAATTAAATTAACATAATTTCAATTTTGATACCAAATGGTCCAAATCTCATTTATTTCTAAGATAAGATAATGATAGTTTAAAATCCAATTATCCAATATTTCTTATCCATGTATTTATTTTATTATAAAATATATCATTTCGGTTTACCCTTAATTATCCTATTTTTAATGTTAATTGTGGTAAAACATCGAAATGATAAGAGGTTATAAATTTTAATTATATTTTTTAAATTTACCATAAATGGATACATTATGATCTATTAGACATTCTCATAGTAACTTTTTAATTTTTAAATTTTTATATTATTTTAAATAATTTATCAAAATATTATTTTTATAAAATATCAATAGTGTCAATTTTTACACTATTCATTTAATTAAATTAAAATAAAATAAAAATAGAGATATAACCACGAAAAAATTTTATTTAACGGACTTATAATAATTGTTAGACCTCAATAAAATTCATGTATCTCATAAATTAGTTAAAATTATATTTATTTTAATATTATGACTATATTTTATTTTATTTATCCTTTAATAAATCTATTATAGCATCATCATTTTGGCATAATTAAATTTAATTATTTATTACTTAAAAATTAAAAATAAATATCCATGATGTAGGTAATCATTTAATATTTCAAATTAATATTTATAGTCTAATATATCCCTTATATAGCCCTATATTGGAATTTTTTAATAATAAGAGGCGTATTTATGACATATTTTCCTTTACTTTAAATTAAATTTTATAAATGTCATAATCACACGCATGTGGATTATAATGGCCAAAATCTTGGCCTAATGATTGAATTAGTAATCCATAAATCAAAAAATAATATTATGACATTTTATTGTGAATTTGTTTATTATTATTATATTATTTTTACCATTGATTACCCTATTTACCTATAACTGTGGTGAATAAAAATAATTACTAAAGTTACAATTCATAATGTCTAAAAAAGATACCTATTTAGAAAAATTTATACATTATTATTATAAATACCGAATCCATTTTTCTAAATTAAGAACACATAGTTGATAGAAATTAATTAAAAAGTAATCATGTTCACGGAATAAGAAAACATGTTTTTTAATTAAAATGTTCAATAGTTCACATAGTTTTTATATTCATTTTCATTATGAAATTTATTCAAATGACCAATATTATATTAAATGATAAAATATTTATTTAATTATACTTTAAAAAGTTTATGGATAACATATCTATATAACCAAATAAGATGGAAATTTTGAATTAAAATGCAGTATTTTTCATTATTGATTAAAATGTGAATTTTATCATAAAAATACTGAAATTTCATCCAAAGACAATTTTGAGGTCCCAATTTCAAGGAATAAGTTTATTTTCACCAAATATAACTTATAAGAGTGAAAAAAAGTGTATTTAAAAAGTTTTCACCATCATAATAAATAAAACTGCATTTTAAAAATATTAGAGTATATTTTTATTAAAATTAGATTTATTTTCATTCTAAGAATCTAAAATTTATTGGATGAATTTAAAAACATTTAAAAAACATGTGTAAACATAATATAATTTTCTCTATTCATTCCCATGTATAGGAATTAACTACCATTTATAATAATAATATCATTAATGTATTATTTTTCAGTATAACTCAGTCTACTGTGCAACATAAGATTTTGAAGAAACCCATTATCGTGTGTCAGGTACAGTATGAGAAAAATAATCCCCTTTAATGTAAAATTAATATATTATTCATAAAAATTAATAGATATAAATATGTATTGTTAAACAATTACCTGTTATGTTACATCTTTACTCCATTTTAGAATTTGTGTCCTCGTAATTTGAAATGTGGGCGTGGTAACAAAGGATTTACATTTCAAAATTACTTCATTGAAATCCCACATTGGAAAAAGATTCAATTAATCATCCACATTAAATGAATTCATAGTAAACATTTCACATGATATAACACATATTAGGATTATATATAGGAAAACATGGGTATGGAAGAAAAACTAAACATATTGTACTGACGGAGAGTGATAAAAAACATGATTCGTAGAATGTTAACAATCATAAAACCACAAACACATTATGGGTTAATATGTATTTGATTTCTTAATATTAAAAGTAAACAGAAATTGTTTTTTAATCCTTTTTATAAATTCATGGAATACTTTTTCTATATATAATATAAAAATAAGGAAATATACTTGCTTTAAAAAAATAGAGTTTCATCATTTTTTCAATTAATACTATAAAATCATCATTCTATACAAATAGTGATTATTTAAAAATAAATTTTCATTCCAAAGGAAATATATTCATCTTCTACATAATCACATATTACATGAAAATTTAACTAAATATTTCTATTATATTAAAAGAGGAACCAAAACCAATATGGTTAGGATAAAATAAAACAATTATCTGAAATGTATAAACCATTGGATAATGAAAATATAATTTTAATCCCCCAAAATCTATTGTAATATCAACATTTAAAAATATAACAATCATGAAAGAACTTTCCTAAATATTCCTAAAATAATCTTAACGATGATTGAGACCCAAAATTCATAAGGATTTGATCACATAGTCTTCCAGTATAAGATTGACATTTATATCCAAATAAAATAATTCACTTTTAATGTCTCATATCAAAAGGTAATTTCCTAATCACATATTTATCATGAAAGTTTAATCATTTACATAAGTAAAATAATTCTCCAAAATTCTGTAATGAAAAATCATATATTATTTTAAAATATAATTCAACCACTACTACCCAAATAAATTCTAAATGTATTCAATTTAGCATAATCATATAAAGATCCCAAAATCGTGAGAATATTCCCAAATAACATTAATCACATAATCCCAAAATAATTTTCCAATATCGATGATATCTATTTAATAAAACATAAGTTACCAAAATCAACATATTTTTATTTAATCAACTATTTATCCAAAAATAAAAAATCTTACTAAACAGGAACTTCATGTCTGCCAGTGCTAGGCAATAAATCTTTTTTAGACTTCGGTTGTTGGTTCGATTCCTACATCCCTGTCGGATGTGAAGGGTTTTCACCCATCCTTTTTTTCCTTTTTATAAAACTATATAATTTTTATAACACTTATAACATTCCCAAAATGATATAAAATAATTATATCATATTTTAACCTTAATGTTTATCTCATACCTTTCATTTTTCATCCGATAATTTAATATCTCATAATTACCTAAAAAACATATGAATCTTAAAGAATATCCATCACATTATAATTATTTCCAAAAAATATAATTATTACTCAAATAAATTTTTCTATGAAAAAAAGGATAACTCAAAATCTATTATAGTCACCAAATATTATTCACACTACCAAAAAAAGTACCAGTACATTTAAACATTTCATCGTCCTTAAGTCTAGCATAACTCTTGAATCTTTTACATATATACATATTAATCATTCAATGTTCTTCATAATCCATTAACTATGAATTTACACCTTATTTATTAATACATCATTCAAATAGATCAAATATCCTCATCATTTGTAAATATCATTCATAGAATGTTTCGTTTAATATTGATATGAAAATAAATTTTAACTTAAATCCATATTTAAAGATCTTCATGATGTTACCATTATCTTTTAGAAAGTAGTCCAACTTTCAAAAATTAATTGCTCCCTCCACTTCTATAATTTCACATATCGGTATAGTTGGACATGTTGAGAGCATGAAATCATATGAAAATGAAACCATAACCCTAAAAGTTGTTTTATAAAAGAGTAGGTGTTGGATAACTCATACAATGTCTTGAAGGGGATTTGAATACTCAATAAGCTGTGAAAATAATTTGATCAAACTTTTGTGATAATAGTGATGATCAAATCATCAAGGAGGTCAAATAAAGTTGTGAAAGTTCTCTTTCATTATATCATGATAAATTATCCTTCATCTTATGAAATGAACAACTCATAAACATGAAGATAAATACTAAAAGAATAATACTCTATTGGGTAACAATAAAAACCAAAAACTTATATAATACTCAAATACATCAACTGCATTATATCTTTGTTCATTTATGTTTTTATCCAAACTACCTCAATTACAATAATCCTCCAAATTTTTCCATATGATAATAAAATTATTAGTTATATGAGATCTTTAACCTACACCTAGATAACATCTTAACCTCTAATTTTATCTAAATCATCCCCTGATACCAAATATATAGAAGCAACCATAAATGTTGCATAATTATGAGTTTAGTCAAGAATTCACATTGAGGATCTTTCATGTTTAATGTTTTAGATAACTATTCTATAACTATTACATAAAAAATCCATATAAATATAAAGTGGAAACTTCCAACAATATCCATTTCATTCATAACACAAAATAATTTAAAAGGAAACAATATTTAATGTCATGTTTAAACTTCATAACTTTTATTTGATCCCATAATTGACTCTATTATTCTTTAAATCATGTTAGAAACATTTCCAAATTTCAGATAAGCATAAAATTATTAGTAAGGGATACAAAAATAATGGGAACCATTAGCCTTGTGAAAACATTTAAACCATGAATACATTATCATAAAGTAATAAAATTCAACATTAAAATGTAGTAAATTCTCTTCACTATATATATTCTCATTACTTATAATTTCTTGTGATAAAAATATTACAATAAAATCTTTTGAAATCACATATAAAATATAATAGTATCTTGGTACATAATCATTCTTAAATGGAATAACAATACAATCAACTTCCACACATATCACTAAATAGAATAGCCATATGGATTACTTACATACCAAATACATTGGAGGATATTTTGTAACCACCCATCCTTGTAATATCAAAGAACTACCTTGGCATGCCCTGGCCCCAGGCTGCCCCGGTGCCGGTGTGGTTATACATAAAACATGGTGTGTAAAAAAATTTATAAAAAGGTAATCTAAATAATTACACATCATTTTCCACTAAAGATGATCTTTTTGGTTTAGTTCCTAGTGAACCAGATACAATTATTATAATTCCATCAAAACTGAAATGGAAAAGAATCTTCACAAAGGTTCCACCAAACAGTGTATCTCAAATCAACTAAACCTATAAATATTTAAGTTAAAATGTAAGGTCAGCATATAAATGACCAGCAAGGGGTTTTAAAATAAAATAATATTTCAATTATAACCTTTTGAAAACATTCCCTTACATTTATTCATAAGAATTTTTCATAAAGAAAGCTACAAAACACAAATCATAAAATTACATTTTGTCAAAGAATTATATGTGAACATTTTAAGGAACACTGAAAGAGTTACAATGAAACATGTTCCAATCATAAGCATGACCATATAGAATAATTGGTATGATGCATGTCAAGATTCATTTTATTTTTGTATGACATGCTAAGGTACAAGTACAGATTTTACAAATGAATGTAATACATGATCAGAGTTACGCATATGATAACTTCAATTTCTTTCATTACTAAATGTAATCCATAAGCTGGTAGATAAAACATTGAATGATGAATAAACATTATTCTATAAGCATTTACTTCTTCTGATACTTATAAGTACATGATCTTAACCAAGTATATTATACTAGTGGAATATCCACTTTGTTAATTAATTATCATAAACATAATGATGGAAATGTATAATGCGTGACTCCATCAAGGCCTCATTCCATGACCTAATTTGTCTCATGATAACAACTGATGCATCGTAGGGATTTCATTAACCGGTCCCCAAATTGTAGGGATTTTATTAGCTAGTCCCCAACCCATAGGGATTTCATTATCCAATCCCCAACACATTTCATACTGAGTCCAATACATTTCTCATATGAAAAGTAAGGTCATATATTCAAGCTGTATCATACCACTTTGTATATTTAAATTTATCATTTCATATTATTCAATATGCCCT
Source organism: Viscum album (assembly GCA_963277665.1). Classification (NCBI taxonomy): domain Eukaryota; kingdom Viridiplantae; phylum Streptophyta; class Magnoliopsida; order Santalales; family Viscaceae; genus Viscum; species Viscum album. Next base: position 1,136,880,943 of record OY728159.1, on the reverse strand, counting down.
ATACCACCTTGAAAATTTTAGTTCCTTAATCCATAATTGTTTATAATAGTTTAATTACATTCTTTAGAATTTAAATATTTATCGTGAATAAAGTACTTAAGTGTCAAAACTAACAATTTAATGTAAATTTAATAAATAACAATTGTGGTTGGAAGATTATGGAACATGTAACAAAAACTAATGCACATAAAATACCAGTTTTCCACATGAAATAATAACCCTGAAATTCCAAAACCATGTTACAAAGTTAAACATATTCTAATCCAAAATGCATAATGGTAATCCATCATCAAAAAAGTTTATTCTATGAAAGTTATTAAACATATTTTTGTTTAAATTCCCATCACATACATGTTTATATATAAACAAACCACAGGGGTATTCCCAATTATTTAGACACAATGTTATAAATTGAAAAGTTTGAAAATTAACCACACAACATACTAACATAACCAATACAATTTAGACTTATGAAAATAAGTTTGAAATCCATATATACATAATGTGATAAATAAAGGGTTGTGTTACTAAAACAAATACAAAGTTTATTCTTGAAAACTTTTCACATTTCAAAATACTTTCTATTAACTTTTATTAAACCTTTTGAACACAAATTTTATAAATCAAGACATACCTTTGTGTGATTATGTTTCTCATGCATATATGTGTGGGTTTAGTAATTATATAAAACTATGTAAACACAAAGCTTATGCATGGGGTTTTCACAACCAAAACAATGTTTAATTATTCCCTATGAATATTGTACAACATAGGAACATAATCACCAAAAATTAACTCGGCTTATGATTATAACCCATTGGTATATACATACAATCATATATGTGCATATATATATAGTCCAACTAAAACAAAAATTGCCTACACACATGGTTTACATGTACAAGAAAAAGTATATTTCTAGCATTTGAAAACTCATGGACAAGGTTGGTTTGTTGAACAAAAGTAAAAACATATAACCATATATACAAAAAGTGTATATATGGGTTTCATATAACAACACTGAAACTAAACCATATACAACATTCATACATTTTTTTAAACATGATTTAAGAAATGGTAAACAATACTTATAGGACTAAACCATATAATAATATACATATATAACCATATATACAATGTGTGTGTATTTAGGTTTTGAACAAATAATTCAAGGTATAATTAACCCTTACCTTGCTTAAAATCCAGGGGGAGTTGAGGAGAGATATATGGGGGCTTGAGAGAAAGGAGAAACCAAGAGGTTAGGGGTGAAAAGAAGTTGTATATATTAATAATATATAATATATTTTTAATAACACTTTCATAGAAAACCGAGTCTCATCAGTTTAAAATAAAACCAAGGGTGTCCGGTCTTGTGAAAAATGAGAGAAAGGAGGGGCCACCAGGTGAAAGGTTGTGTCATGGGTGAAGAAGAAACATGGAGAAAGTGGAAGGTTGAGCGCGACTAGAATGGTGCACATGGGAGGAAGTAGAAGGCATATAGGGAAAACTGGGAATGAAATGGATGGTCCATATTAAGTGTGATCGGATCGGACGGCTAGGGTGAAACCATGGTTTTAAAAGAAGATGAATGACTGGCATTAGATCATATTTTTATTGGATGGTTGCGAGAAATGTGGTGTTTTAAAAAGTATTGAATGGTTGAGATTAGATCATGATGGATCAGACGGCTGATAAAATGTGGTGAGAATCTATGGCTGCTAGGAATTGTGGACCGAACTGATCCGATGGCTGAAATTGTGCACGGCATGATCGGACGGACTAGATTGAGTTTTGCCTAAAAATCAGCATCCCATATCAAAATGATGTAGCCTAAATACCAGATTTATAATCTTGGATCTCTTAACCTTAGCTCAGAATACTCCCTCCCCCATCCTAGTACCACCCCATATCGGGTTCTACTAGTGCGCTTTGCCCCCACCCCTGTCGTCGTGCCTCCCCGCATGGTGGCATGTACTGGTTCACTTGTGCGTGCCTCAGGCTCACGTGTACACATTCCCAGACACCCATGGGTTGGCCAGTGTTGTGGCTGAAGGGCCTAGCCTTTTCCACCTACTTCTTTAGTAGCGTGAACTGCCTCTTTCAGCCTAGCAAAATGGATAGCCCAAAGGGTTTATATTTTTTCAAACCAACATTTAATTAAAACATATAACCATAGAATATAAAAATTAAAATTAAAAATAAAAAATTAAATATAGAATATCTTTAATTTCATAAAACAGGATTCCTTCTTAATTTACACTTTGGATGATTAAAGTAAACAAATACATATAACATTAAATATACTTTTATACCTAAAAAAACTTAGTAAGAACATCATTTGTAATGTTTAAAAATAAAAATATTTATAATTAATATACATAAATTAATTTATAAAATTGAGTACCATTAATTTAAAATATCATTAAAATATCATTATAACAAAAGGATATTTAAAACATTTGAAACATTTGAAAATTATTTTAATTACATAACTAAGTTTGAAATCATACTATGTTTTATAAAATATGCTTTTAAATTTAAAACAATTATATTAAAGATAAAACTTAATATATGTGAAACACATTAGAACAATTAAAATTCTTAAGGTAGTTGCATAGGTTTTATGGAATTCCTACAATATATCTTAAATTTTTATTAACATTATTTTAGTTTAAAATGATTGAAACGGTCAACTTATTTTAAATTCCAATCTCCCTAAAAGGAATATAACGGTCATATATATCTCCAACGGTCAAAAATACCCTTTTAAATACATGCTTAGGTTAATTCAACTTCTATATAGCTTGGGTAAAATGGTGCTCATCATTCCTCTAATGCTCAGCATGGTTGTTGTGGTTCTGGCTGTAATGTTTTTCATTATGATTGACCTGAAGGATCTTAACTCTTTAATGGTTCTAGTTGTTTAATTAGGTGGTCTCCCTATAATTATAATAGGTATCTTGGTAGCTATTTTTTTTTTTTGGATTCTCTTATCCTTGAAGCAATGTAATCATTTTCAGTGTTATTTTTGAATAAAGAAAGTCTTGTGTTTATTTGCAAGTACTGTTTTGGGAAATATGGAAATTAAATGAAGTAAAAACCAAATAATAGTGTTATTACATAAGAAATAAGTTTGGTGTGTCACACACCCATCTTTGTTCTGTCATGTAACTACCCATTATTGGTTTATCACCTAACCAGGCTACAAATATCCTAGTACAAGTATATAATCATAAAACATAAAAGTTATTAATGATCAACATTTCACTCTTAAAATTTCAATTTAAGTCACACGAAATTATTCCAAGATATTGAAATAGTTAGTCCACTTTAAAAAAATCAATACCATACTACCCAAAAAAGGGAATAAGGTAATTCTTTTCCTTTTAAAAATTTCAAGGATTGTAAAGGAAGAAAAATATGAAATAATGGTGAGCCCGACTCATCACATAAAACCTTTATATTCCTAAATAATAAAAATAGTTTAATTTCTACTTTCGTGGGAACATTTAGAAATTTTATAATTTATTTTATATCACTTACTACCATGTTATAAAAATTAAATAATAATTAAAGTTCATATCGAACATTTTGTCGATATTCAGTACTTGAGATGAAAATGAAAATGGTTTGTTGTCATTGGTCCATGTGGTAATAGTCCTTTATCTCTAGAATAATAATAATGAAATTTTTATAATTTTTATAGATTGATTATAGATTTAAATGAAATTATGATGTATGGTTATGAAAAATTAATAACATTATATACATAGACACGGTAAGTCGTATGTACGCATGAGAAAATTTTTCTATTTTTCATTGATCTTATGGAAAGAAGTTACCTAGTATTTTATATTTCTATGATCATAATAAAATAATTAATATCATATTAATAATTTAAATATACTTATATATATCATTAAAATGATATAATGAATAAAATGAGTCACATCGCTTCGTGGAGGTGATATTTCTCATATACCCATAAACAACATAATCATTTTAATGTTCCAGAAATATAAGAACATAATTGATATATTGTTATCATAGAATGATTAATGTGTCATGAATATAAAATATGATCATTAATTCCATAATTATAACTATTCATGAGAAACGATTATAAAAATGAATTAGATCAGCTCATGGAGGTGATAGTTCACATGTACGCACGAATGATTAATTAATTTTCCATTTAATATAATTTGAGATGGAATCTGGTGGTGATATACTCAAAATAACTTCTCAGTATATTTTGGAAAACTGAATTATTATTTCACAGAGAAATAATATGATTAAATGGAAGTGGGAGAAGAAATAAAATAAAAAAAATTAAAGAAAACAATACCTCTACTTCGTTGATCACCTTTGATGAACACCTTAACACCTCTAAGGAGGGTGTTCTGCATAAACTAAGGCATCAAAAATGTATCAAATTATTATAGTAAGGGTATTGGGAAGATACTGACCAAACAAAAAGGCTTTGGATGTATCTGTAATAAAGATGAATGGGTTCCTTTTACAAGAGAGGAGAGGGGAACCATCGGAATTATTAAAATTATTAAATTAATATAAATTTATTTTTGATTCCAAAATTTAACACCCCGAGATTTTATGAAAAATATTATTTTTAATTTCATTAATGTCTTGTGTTGTATGCTACACCAAAAGGAGCTTGCACAACACGCATCCTTGACTTGCCTTTCATTACACGCAATCGCGACCTTCCTTGATAGCGTGTGTAGTACGCAATACCGAGTTTTACTAAACAACGATATTCTATTAAAATATTATTAAAACTAGCCGTTATGAATAGTAATAACCACTTTTTGAAATTTTTTAAATTCTATTTTTCAAAATGGACTACATTTTTGGATTCGGAATATCGAAATTATCTTAGGGTGAAATTTTGGTACTTTTCGGATAACTTTCATATTCTGATGAATAGTGAAAATTACTAAATTTTAATTAAAAACAACTTTTTTTAATAGAAATAATTAATAGTGATAAATTATTAATTTGAGTGGTTTTAAAGTATATTTAGAATATATTTTAACAATTTAATACAATGTTGGTCATTGGATGTAATTTCACATTTAAACCAGTTATAAACAAGTGTCAATCTTTTGATAGTTATTATCTCTTAAAAACACGCTATTTGTTTTGACGACGGGAACTAATTTTTAAATTATTTAATGCAACTTATATGTTTTGAATTTGGTAAAATAAGCATCATTTTTGAGTTCATAAAATAAAATATAGCTTAGGCCTAATTTTTGGTATTTTTCTGAAAACTTTCAATTTTTGATGAATAGTGAAACCACAAAGTGGTAGTTAAAAAAATTGAATTGTTCATAAAACGTAATTTTACCGCTTTTGTGAGTGAAATTTAGAAAATCCGAGAGACACGGTTAATATCAAGGACTAAAATGTGGTTCAATGAGATGAAAATAATTTTTGGTGAATCGTAACTTTTTACTTTTTTTACCACGGTTAAGAGTAAATAGGGTAATTAAGGGTAAAGATGATATTATTATTACCCTAACGCATGTCCTAATTCTATTGGATAAGTGTAATTCTACCAACAACAAACTTAAGAATAAAATATGACCATTTAGGCCCACTTGGATTAGATGAGGATATTTATTATTAATTTATTTAAAGAAGGGTTAAAAGAGTTAAAATCAAAGTTTATTTACTAAAACACTTTTAATATGGGGTTATACATAAGATAAATTCGACTATAAATATTAATTAGAAAGATAAAAAGATTTTCTACATTATTTTATTTTATTTTTAATTTTTAGACATTAAATAATTTAATTTATTTATGACACAATGATGATGCAGTGATTATCTTATTAATGAAATATTGACATAATTGATGTTATAAATACCCAAATAAATTTAATTTGAGACTTTTTATGATTCACAAAAATTTTCTAGGTTAATATGACATGTTAGTATTGATTTAATTAACTTTGTTAGAACTTATCAGTCTGTTATGATTTTCACAAAAAATCAATTACTAAATAGTGTCAAAATTGACATAAAATAGTTTTTAAAACAAATATTATATTATTAATTGTTATTTTATTCCTAAAAATCTAAGGTTAGGCCAAATGACTTAGATAAGGTTATATATATTAATAATAAACAACTTGGGGTTCGTTTGGATTCTTATAGTAAGTTTATTAACCTTATAGTGTAAGAACATAAGAAGACACGGTAAAAGTAAATTTATTTTACTTAATGTTAAATCTAAATGATAAGGTTAAAATAGGAACCTAAACTTGTCTAAATTCTATTGGATGAGAGGATTTCGACCCATACCCACCTTATCCTAGAAATAAATCAATTTGGAGCTGTTTAAAACCGAACTTGACTTTATAATAAAATAATATTTTTCGTTATTCCAAAGGTGCCCCTCTCCTCCCTTATAAAAGGGCACCTCCTCCCTCTCTTCCTCACACAACTTTGAGCCTTCATGCTCGGCCAACCCCAGCCAAAATCTCTTCTCCACTTCCCTAGAAACATCCTAGAGGTTCTTTTCTTCCTCAAAGACCAATTTTAGTGCCCTAAGAGGAGGTCTCAAAGAGGCGCTTCAAAGAAGAGGTAATTTCCGTTACCGATTCTTTCGCCTTTATTTCTTCTTCCACTTCTTCTTCTTAGGTTGTTTCATTATGAAGTAATAACATAAGTATCACTCATATACTGATATGTTATTATAAGTATGAAACAATCCTATTTCACCATCTACCCATCCTACGGAAAACGAAATCACCGCGCGTGCGTACGTACGGAATACCGTCTCCATGCCGTGGTGAAATCTATTTTCCACCACCACTTTACTTGGATGGGTATAATGGTGTAAATAATAACTATATATTATTATTTTAAAGTGATATTGATTCTGAAATAGTATAAATACACTCCAATACAGTCCCATGGTCATGAGAACGATATCATCGCTCGTGCGTACGTACGGAATACCGTCTCCACGACGCGATGAGATTCATTCTCCACATTAACCATTTAAGAATGATTATAAAGTATATATAAGAAATAATAATGAAATATATGACATTATAAAGCTACTGGATTTATGTGTATATATATGTATTTCATCTACTTAATTCCACTCAATTCAATAAGGAAACGAAAATAGCGTTCATGCGTACGTACGGACTACCGTCTCCATGAACGGTGTATTTCTTTCCATTTATCGATCCATTATATATATGTATATTCTGAATATATATTATATATAAATCATGTTTTATATTCTGGAAGTAAGTAAATCATGATATAAGTAATAATAATGTCAAGAACAACAAGTCCAAACACCTACGATAAATGAAACAATTTTACCCAAAACGCTTCTTTAACATGGAATTTACAAAAGAACGGGTAATATAAAGTCATAAGTGAACCATATATGATATCATAACAATGAGTATGATTCTGGAATAAGTCAATAACATTATTTAAATCATTATACTGGAGGTTCGGACACTTACGAAGCATATCGGACATAAGGTAAGGGAAATATCACAATCTCATTTTTATCTGAGATTGTTTATACTTTAGTATTTACTGGGGTGTATTTTATCATCCAAATCCATGTTTCCTAAATAGGTAATATTATTTCCATCCACCTAAAATTGTTTAAATCCAATTCTACCCTTCTGTGTGTTTTTAGTAAAATATATGAAAGGAATCTTTTGTCGTTTTTCGTACGAGGTACTTTTTGACTTTTCCGACAAAAGTACGAAGAATGTTTTTTTAACTTATAGGGCATGAATGGATTTTTAAAACATTATTTACAAGAAGCTTACTTTACAAGTTTTCAATTTTATTTTTAATCAACTTCTTTTATTTTATAATTTTACGACATGTTAAGAAAGGAAAAGTGTTTTTGAAGTAGAAAGGATATTTTCCTCAAAAATGAAGTTCAAGTATTTTATCAAAATTATTTTCCATCTAAGATAATAAAGGGTTCTATTTTTATCCCTATTATTACATTGAGTTGATTATGTTGTGAAGGAATTATTTTTATGAATTCCTTTATCGTATATGAATTGTTTTATGATGTCGTGATGTTTAAGATTCCCATTTTTATTACATGGGTTATGCAATGATGTATGGTTTATGATTTTGTGGCGCACATAAGAATGGTATCATTATGAGATGGGTGGGACCTATATCTCCCTCCAATGCATTGGGTAAAGATTTTATATCTCATGAGATAGACATGGCTGGAATGGTAGGTTATACCGGTTCAGTGAAACAGGACTGAAACAAGGGTGACTCGGTTCAAAAAGGGACTTTGTCCACTAAGATAGTCTTGGCAATGAGTCTTGACTAACAAGAAATGATTCTCTATGATTATGTGTGTATGCCACAATGTTTCATGTTTTAAGTTATGATTATTGTGATTACATTTCACTGCCATGATTTATCCCATGTTATGAAATTATGATCTCTTTTGCAGGATAAGATTTCCAAAAGTTATGTGCTTATGTATATGATGTGATTGATATTTCTTTTTTTTACCCTTACTGAGCATTTGAGATCACCCTTTTATGTTTTCTTTTCCCCAGGATATAAAGAAATGTTTTAGGTATAAAAAAAGGTAGATCTTTATGGGAGTTGTTGAAAATCTTTCACCAGGATTAGAAGATTGTATTTCGGGTTTCCAAAGACACTAAACTATTACGATCCTTGTGTGTGTGTTTTTGTAATGTACTAAGTATTCCGCAAAAGTAATGTAATGTCCATGTACGTCAGGATTCGGGTCTCTACAGTTGGTATCAGAGGAAAGGTTTAGTCAACCTTTGGAAACTAGGATGCGAGAACTTTAGTGAGATCCCTAGAGATATTTCTAAGGTATGTCTAGGGATGTCTCTAAGGTTAAGTATACGTATAGGTTATAGTCCTAGAATTGCGCTAAAGATCTTAGAATTTAACATAAGATGTTAGATATTGAGGGTACTCCCCCTTTATTATGTTGTTTTCCCTATCATGATTTTTGCCTCACATTATTCTTTTTGGGTTTTAGACGATGGCTGGAACCTGAAGGAACCGTGTTGATCAATGCAATGGACAATGCAATGATTTCCCTCCTGAACAAATAAATGTTATGGGAGATGGAGTGAAAAATCTTATTGCTATACTTACACAAGCTATGAATCATTCTGGACTTCCAAATGAGCAGAGAAGGGAACAATATTCTATTGAGTCCTTCATGAGGCAATGTCCACCTTCTTTCAGTGGGACTTCCGATCCACTTGTTGTTGAACAATGGATCAGTACCACTGAAAAGATATTTTCAGTTCTTCAATGTTCTGAACATGATAAAGTCATCTTAGCAGTATATCGTTTGGAAGGTGAAGCTGATCAATGGTGGAATATTATCAAGAATACGAGGCCAATAGATGAAATTGAGTCCATGGAATGGGACGAGTTCAAGAACTTGTTTTTTAGTAAGTACTTCCCTCGTCTTCTTCGAACAAAGATGGAAAAGGAGTTTCTTGAGATGAAGCAGAAGGATGATGAATCTGTTGGTATATACGAAGCGAATTTTACAAGACTTGCGAGGTATGCATCTGGAATTATCATCCAACCTGAAAGTAAAGTTAATCGATTTTTCAGTGGCTTAAAACCAAGTCTTCGAAGGGAATTAGCTATAAGAGACTTCAGTATCTATGAAGAAATTGTGCATTGTGCTATCAAGGTAGAAATGGAATTTGGTGTTATATATCCATATCATGGTTTTGACAAGAAACGAAAGATGGAGTTCAAGGAGAAATCTCAGATTAATGGTGAAAAAAAGATGAATGTTTCCTTATGCACAAAGTGTGGAAAGAAGCATGGTGGAGATTGTCTTAAAGGGACTAGAAAATGTTTTAAGTGTGTAAAAGAAGGTCATCGAGCAGCTGAGTGTCAAAGTAATGGAAAAAGGGTTTCTAATGATGTGAATAAAGAAAACACTGCAGAGAACGCACCACCAACACTTCAATGCTTCAAGTGCAAGGAAATGGGGCATTATGCTAATAAATGCCCTAATCCAAGGGTTAGTGATGATCGACATGAGAAACCTCTTAAGGCAAAGGACAAAGGGAAGTCACATGTGATCACTATTGGCGATGTTGAATATGAAAACGATATGGTGGAATGATTAAGTGTTTATGTAATGGGATTCCAAAATAATGTTGTATCATGGAGTATTGGAATATTTATGTATTCGTCTAATGTGGTATTCAAAGTGATTGAGATATTTTTGGAAATAATATGATATGTGCATAATGAAGGGAAAATAAGAAAATGAAATGTTTAACAGTATTCATGAGCTCATGATTGATAAAAGCACTAAGTGATATCATGGTTTGAGTATATAGAATTTTGAGGATTTTGGTATGTGGAAGGTGTTAACTTTTAACTACATTCATGTTTTCACTAAGGTTCAATGGGTATTCAAGAGAATACATGATTAAGGCCTTTGAATGTTTGGAATGCGACCAACAAGACATATCTTATGATATATGGGGATCAACGATGGTATTAAAACTCTGGTAGTCGTTTTCACTATATTATGAGAGTGGACTGCAGTATTATGGATAATCCTAAAGATTGGAATGGATTATGTTGGACATAAGTTATTATTGTTTAAGGATAGAATTTTTTTTCGATATTATTGATGGGATGTTATAGTAGTATAGTTTTAGAAAAAGGACAACCTGCAGGACGGGCGACAACCCATCACTTCGGACAAGGCTGTGGGAATCGAACCCACAACCGAAATGCGACTGGCCTTTATCGCCTACCACTAGCCTACAAGAAGTCCCTGTTTAGTAGAAACTAGTTTTATTTTATTAAGCGGTATGATATATGAAGTATAAGTTCATTTTTGGAACCATAAACGATTAATCTAACCATAAGATGAACTTATAACTTTTCTAACCTTTTGTTTGAGGCAGATGGAATGACCCATAATTCTATTACATGATCTTCTAACACATCACGAATGACAAATTCAACTTCATTTCTTTAAGAGATGAAATGGAAATTTTCCAAAGAACGACCAACGGTGAGACTATACCGAAATCACGAAAGTATTTCTTCTAATTCCAATTTCATCATCTTTATGGAAATGATCTTGAAAACCAAAAATGTTGTCCTAGTGCTCTTATATCTGATGAATCAGATGGTACCTTAGATAATCACAAATTTATGGCTTTGTGATTGCTGGCTTTTCCATAGCCATGTTCTCTACCACTCTCCATCAGAACATGATGGTTAGATTTCTCTTCCATATCCATATTTTAACCTATGTGGAAACCCAGTGATTAGTTTATTTGGGTTACCATTACATTTCATACTTTTGTTTTTAAATATTGGTTTTGGTAATCCTTTTTACGATGTGGGTTTCTGTTAAAGAAACTTTCTAATAGTAAACCATTTATAACCCCAACGAATTTCGAGGGCGAAATTCATTTTAAGTGGGGTAGAATGTAACACCTCGAGATTTTATGAAAAATATTCTTTTTAATTTCATTAATGTCTTATGTTGTACGCTACACCAAAAGGATCTTTCACAACACGCATCCTTGACTTGCCTTTCATTACACGCAATCGCGACCTTCCTTGATAGCGTGTGTAGTACGCAATACCAAGTTTTACTAAACAATGATATGCTATTGAAATATTTTTAAAACTAGCCTTTATGAATAGTAATAACCACTTGTTGAAATTTTGTAAATTATATTTTTCAAAATGGACTTCATTTTTGGATTCAGAATATCGAAATTTTCTTAGGGTGAAATTTTGGTACTTTTCGGATAACTTTCATATTCTGATGAATAGTGAAAATTACTAAATTTTAATTAAAAACAACTTTTTTTAATAGAAATAATTAATAGTGATAAACTATTAATTTGAGTGGTTTTAAAGTATAATTAGAATATATTTTTACAATTTAATACAATGTTGGTCATTGGATGTAATTTCACATTTAAACCAGTTATAAATAAGTGTCAATCTTTTGATAGTTATTATCTCTTAAAAACACGCTATTTGTTTTGACGACGGGAATTAATTTTTAAATTAGTTAATGCAACGGATATGTTTTGAATTTGGTAAAATAGACATCATTTTTGAGTTCATAATATCAAATATAGCTTAGGCCTAATTTTTGGTATTTTTCTGAAAACTTTCAATTTTTGATGAATAGTGAAACCACTAAGTGGTAGTTAAAAAAATTGAATTGTTCATAAAACATAATTTTACCACTTTTGTGAGTGGAATTTCAAAAATCCGAGAGACACGGTTAATATCAAGGACTAAAATGTTGTTCAATGAGATGAAAATAATTTTTGGTGAATAGTAACTTTTACTTTTTTTACCACGGTTAAAAGTAAATAGGGTAATTAAGGGTAAAGATTATATTATTATTACCCTACCACATGTCCTAATTCTATTGGATAAGTGTAATTCAACCAAAAACAAACTTAGGAATAAAATATGACCATTTAGGCCCACTTGGATTAGATTAGGACATTTATTATTAATTTATTTAAAGAAGGGTTAAAAGAGTTAAAATCAAAGTTTATTTACTAAAACGTTTTTTATATGGGGTTATACAGAAGATAAATTCGACTATAAATATTAATTGGAAAGATAAAATGATTTCCTACATAATGGTATTTTATTTGTAATTTTTAGACATTAAATAATTTAATTTATTTATGACACAACGATGATGCAGTAATTATCTTATTAATGAAATATTGACATAATTGATGTTATAAATACCCAAATAAATATAATTTGAGACTTTTTATGATTTACAAAAATTTTCTAGGTTAATATGACATGTTAGTATTTATTTAATTAAATTTTTTAGAACTTATCATTCTGTTATGATTTTCACAAAAAATCAATTACTAAATAGTGTCAAAATTGACATAAAATAGTTTTTAAAACAAATATTATATTATTAATTGTTATTTTATTCCTAAAAATCTAATGTTCGGCCAAATGACTTAGATAAGGTTATATATATTAATAATTAACAACTTGGGGTTCGTTTGGCTTCTTATAGTAAGTTTATTAACCTTATAGTGTAAGAACACAAGAAGACACGGTAAAAGTAAATTTATTTAACTTAATGTTAAATCTAAATGATAAGGTTAAAATAGGAACCTAAACTTGTCTAAATTCTACTGTATGATAGGATTTCTACCCATCCCCACATTGGCCTCTAAATAAATCAATTTGGATCTATTTAAAAACGAACATGACTTTATAATAAAATAATATTTTTAGTTATTCCAAAGGTGCCCCTCTCCTCCCTTATAAAAGGGCACCTCCTCCCTCTCTTCCTAACACAAATTTGAGCCTTCACGCTCGGCCAAACCCTGAAAAAATCTCTTCTCCACTTTCCTAGAAACATCCTAGAGGTTCTGGTCTTCCTCAAAGACCAATTTTAGTGCCCTAAGAGGAGGTCTCAAAGAGGTGCTTCAAAGAAGAGGTAATTTCCGTTACCGATTCTTTCACCTTTATTTCTTCTTCCACTTATTCTTCTTAGGTTGTTTCATTATGAAGTAATAACATCAGTATCACTCATATACTGATATGTTATTATAAGTATGAAACAATCCTATTTCACCATCTATCCATCCTACGGAAAATGAAATCACCGCGCGTGCGTACGTACGGAATACCGTTTCCACACCGTGGTGAAATCTATTTTCCACCACCACATTACTTGGATGGGTATAATGGTGTAAATAATAAATATATATTATTATTTTAAAGTGATATTGATTCTTAAATAGTATACATACACTTAAATACAGTCCCACGATCATGATAACGAAATCATCGCTCGTGCGTACGTACGGAATACCGTCTCCACGACGCGATGAGATTCATTCTCCACATTAACCATTCAAGAATGATTATAAAGTATATATAAGCAATAATAATGAAATATATGACATTATAAAGCTACTGGATTTATGTGTATATATATGTATGCCGTCTACTTAATTCCACTCAATTCAATAAGGAAACGAAAACAGCGTTCATGCGTACGTACGGACTACCGTCACCATGAACGGTGTATTTCTTCCCATTTATCGATCCATTATATATATGTATATTCTGAATATATATGATATATAAATCATGTTTTATATTCTGGAAGTAAGTAAATAATGATATAAGTAATAATAATGTCAAGAACAACAGGTCCAAACACCTATGATAAATGAAACAATTTTACCCAAAACGCTTCTTTAACATGGAATTTACAAAAGAACGGGTAATATAAAGTCATAAGTGAACCATATATGATATCATAACAATGAGTATGATTCTGTAATAAGTCAATAACATTATTTAAATCATTATAAAGGAGGTTCGGACACTTACGAATCATATCGGACCTAAGGTAAGGGAAATATCACAATCTCATTTTTATCCAAGATTGTTTATACTTTAGTATTTACTGGGGTGTATTTTATCATCCAAATCCATGTTTCCTAAATATGTAATATTATTTCCATCCACCTACAATTGTTTAAATCCAATTCTACCCTTCAGTGATTTTTTAGTAAAAGATATGAAAGGAATCTTTTGTCGTTTTTCGTACGAGGTACTTTTTGACTTTTCCGACAAAAGTACGAAGAATGTTTTTTTAACTTATACGGCATGAATGGATTTTTAAAACATTATTTCCAAGAAGCTTAATTTACAAGTTTTCAAGTTTATTTTTAATCAACTTCTTCAATTTTATAATTTTACGACATGTTAAGAAAGGAAAAGTTTTTTTGAAGTAGAAAGGATATTTTCCTCAAGAATGAAGTTCAAGTGTTTTATCAAAATTATTTTCCATCTAAGATAATAAAGGGTTCTGTTTTTATCCCTATTATTACCTTGAGTTGATTATGTTGTGAAGGAATTATTTTTATGAATTCCTTTATCGTATATGAATTGTTTTATGATGTCATGATGTTTAAGATTCCCATTTTTATTAAATGGGTTATGGAATGATGTATGGTTTATGATTTTGTGGCGCACATAAGAATGGTATCATTATGAGATGGGTGGGACCTATATCTCCCTCCAATGCATTGGGTAAAGATTTTATATCTCATGGGATAGACATGGCTGGAATGGTAGGTTATACCGGTTCAGTGAAACAGGACTGAAACGAGGGTGACTCGGTTTATAAAGGGACTTTGTCCACTAAGAGAGTCTTGGCAATGAGTCTTGACTAACAAGAAATGATTCTCTATGATTATGTGTGTATGCCACAATGTTTCATGTTTTAAGTTATGATTATTGTGATTACATTTCACTGCCATGATTTATCCCATGTTTTGAAATTATGATCTCTTTTGCAGGATAAGATTTCCAAAAGTTATGTGCTTATGTATATGATGTGATTTATATTTCTTTTGTTTACCCTTACTGAGCATTTGAGCTCACCCTTTTATGTTTTCTTTTCCTCAGGATATAAAGAAAGGTTTTAGGTATAAAAAAAGGAAGATCTTTATGGGAGATGTTGAAGATCTTTCACCAGGATTAGAAGATTATATTCCGAGTTTCCAAAGACACTACACTATTACGATCCTTGTGTGTGTGTTTTTGTAATGTACTAAGTATTCCGCAAAAGTAATGTAATGTCCATGTACGTCAGGCTTCGGGTCTCTACACAAAATACCCAAAAATATCATTTATTTAAAGTATAATATGACGATAGTTATAAATAATACCATTAAATAATAATTATACATGTATTTATTTTATTATATACCTTGTCTTTTTGGTTTACCCTTAATTATTCTATTTTAATTTTAATTGTGGTAATAACCTTCTCAATATTAAGAGGATATAAATTTTACTTACACAAAATAAATTACATATAAATTCATAATTTATGATGTTTTAGACCTTATCATAGTAATTTTGAAATTTTTAAATATTTTTATGAATTTTAAATAATTTAAAAAAAATACTATTTTTATAAAATATCAATATTGTCAATTTTGAAAGTATTCATTTCAGTGAAGTTAAATAAAATCAAAACAGAGAGATAACTGTGAAAAAAGACATTTAATTGTGTTATAATATTTAATATTCACCTATAAAATTAGTTTTGGTCATCAAGTGGTTGATTTTATATTTATTTTAATATTTTTAGTATAATTTATATGATTCTTCCATTAATAAATATATTATTGCATTATCTCTGTGTCAGAATTTAATTAAATTATTTATTTATTAAAAATTATAAATAAATAAATATGATGTAGGAAATATTTTTATATTTATAGTTACTATTTATATTCTAAAAAATCAATTATATTACCCCATATTAATATTTTTTTAGTAATAACAGATATGTTTATGACATATTTTCCTTTACCATAAATTAGATGTCATAAATGTCATAATCACACCCAAGTGGCTTCTAGAGATAAAAATCTCAGCCCAGTGATTGATTTGTTTTACCATAACTCTTCTAATAATATTATGACAAGTGTTAGGGAAGTTTTATATTATCATAATATTATTTTTACTCTTAATTCCCCTATTTAACTTTATCTATGGTAAATAAAGGAAATTAATAAATTTACTATTAATAATGTCTAAAAATAAATTGGGACCTATTTAATAAATTTGGATTTTTTTTCTAAAATATGGGCTCCATTTTTAAAAATTAAAAAAATGAATTGATTGAAGTTAATTAAAATTTAATCCCATTGATGGAATTAGAAAATGTGTTTTTTATATAAAACGTTCTAAAGCTCACATGGTTTTTAGGATCATTTTCATTGTAAAATTGACTGCAATGACAAAAAAAATTATTTAAATGATGAATTATGTATTTAATTATACTTTAAAACCAATTAAAATTATAATATAAATATATAATCAAATTATAAGAAAATACAATTTTAAATTAAAATACAGAATTATTCATTATTAATTAAAATATTAATTTTATCAGAAAAATACCAAAATTTCAACAAAAGTAAATTTTGATGTCCTAATTCCAAATAATAAGAATATTTTTTAAAATTTATCTTATGAAAGGGGAAAATATATTTAAAAAGAGTTCACCATTAAAAGGTGTTAAAACTACCTTTTACAAATATTAGTGTATGTAATGCTTAAAATTGGATATATTGTCATTTTAAGCCTATAAATTTTATTGGATGAATGTAAAAACATTAAAAAACATATAAAAACATAATATATTTATTTATGTTCATTGGAAGAAATAAAATGGTTAAGTGTTAACTACCACTTATAAAAATAATATTAATAACGTATTATTTTTCGATATAACTAATTCTTCTGTGTATTGGGTATGATACCAAAAAAGGAATACCTTTTAAAGTAAAATTAATATCTTATTAAAAAATATAAATATATATGAAAATTTATTTTTCTATTATTATCTGGGATATTAAACATTATATGGAAAATGATTTTGAATTATCACTATAAAAATTATTGAAGAAATTATCCTTCCCTTTTGAAGAAATACTTTAAAATAAATAACATTTTTAAAAAAAATTAATATAAAATAACCATAAAAACTTATAAATAAATCATTGAAAAAAAAAATTAACCATCATTTAAATCCATTTCATTTGAAATTCAAAAAGGATCATATAAAAACATGTAAAAAAAAGTTGGAATTTTTTTGGAAAGATCATCTATTTCCAAACAAACCAAGACTAAAATTAAATGAAACATATAATATCATGAAAATAAGGATATATAGGATTAACCATTTCACATATAAGTAAATACATATAATAAATAATATAGTTTCATTACATGACATGACTCTCAAGAAATGAAAACTAAGACAGAACACCCTTACCGAATAAGTAACCTTTAAACTTTAAAACCCATGAATGAGGGATCATCAAATGGATATGTAAATACCAATAAATACAATTAATAGTTTCATTTATTAAATTCATTAGAATTATATACCCCACAAAAAAATAAATGATTGGGGAATAAGGAATAAGTGTTTTTGAAATAAAAGTGTGAATGGAAGTAACCTAACCTCTTTGTAATAAGTCAAATTATATGGTATGTTATTGAATAAAAATTATATGGATATGTAAAAAATCATAATATTAATGATAATACTCATAAAATACATTCATGGGAAGTATATACACCATATATAATATATAGATGTTGAAAATGGCCTGTATAATATTGAAAATAAATGTGGGACATGAATACCCTTCTACTAGACTGAATTTTGTATCATGAGCCTATCAAAGAGTAAAAATAATCGAATAAATGAATATCATTAAATAAATAAAATTTATTTGAAAAGTCAACATATACACTAAACAACAAGAACATCTTTTGAATATAACATGTATCTCATAGAAATAAAAATAGATGACGAAGCCCTTACCTTTTGTATTGAGAAACATTATACTAATTCAAACATCTTGTATAATGAAATTAATTTTTTGATATATATATTAAAAAACATTATTCAATAATATCATACCATATAATATTTACTTATGACCTTTTATTAGTTGTTAATTAACAATTCCATGGTAATGTTACATTTCTGTTAATACCCACATTATTTTTCATATGTGTATTGATTTGAAATATTTTTGGTCCTACAGCCTATATCATGATTTAATAATATATTGAATTATAAACATGATATAATTTTTTAAAATAATATGTAAGTTAAATATATAGTAAATGAAATGCACCTTTTATAGAGATGGTTGGTTATACATATTCATGAACGATGTTTCCATTTTCTTTTCGTATTGATAGAAATAAAGTGGAATATATATATATAATATAATTACATAAAAATTATTATTTTTTAGATATCATATAATTTCAATGAAACAATCCTTAATTAATTCCATGTAATTTGTGAACTAATCACACCACTTTGAGGATGCAGTAGTTTACATGCCCCCAAATAAAGTTATTGTATACACAAAAAGTGGAATGAATGAAGGTTTGTATCATATAATAATTCCATAACCATAAATAAATAATATATATATATATATATATATATTAAAATATATATTATATCATTGTTCCCAACCTTTAATGTTGGTAATGGAAAAACGAACGACATCAGTTCACGAGATAGTATTCCGCTGTACACAAGAACTGTGAAAGTGTATTATATATGATGGATGTTTTTGGGAGTATAAATATAAATATTATTATTAAAACATTTCAGTATAATTAGGATATTGAGGATATTTTATAAACATAAAACATAAATAACTCAATGTATTTAAGGAAGAAATAAAATGAAAATGTTTTTTGGTGAACATTTCTTCTTCTTTTTGTATCTCCATTTTATTTCCACAAAATGAATTCTTTGTATATATTTATTCCACATTTAAGGATTCTAGAATCATTATATGGTATTTGGGATAATATTAGATCAATTTATTACTGAAACAAATATGTTTTGATGTGTGAATAAATGTAAAGTATGGGTTCCCTTTTATAAGGGATGTAACAGAAAATTTTGGAATTTATCAAAAGTTAAATTTATAAAAAATTAAATATCAATTAAAATATCATAAAAAGTAAATTTATTAGAATATAATATTTTATAAGGTTTTATTTTCCAAAACCAACATATTTTATACATGTTTTGGTATTATTTTAAACCTTATCAAATAAAATAACTCATTGCTATGAAATTTTAATTATAAACATTGTAATAAAAGTTTCAATATTGAGGGGTTGTAATTTTTCCATAAAAAGTATCAATAAAAATATAAATTGAAAATTTAATATATTTTAGATAATATAATATGATATTTTAATTTTCTAATATTTTTATTATTTTTTAATAATTTAATGATATATTATTTTTATAAAATGTTATAAGTGCCAATTTTTTCAATATTCATTACATTGACATTTAAAAACTCAATAATGAAATAGAAATTAGAAGAAAAAAATTTAAGTGAATCCTAACATGTCCTATTTAACTATAGAATATAATTCTTTTATTGTTTATAATATAATTTGGTTTAATTTTTATTAATTGAATAATTACTCCATCATCGTTGTGTAAATTTTTATGATAATCATTTATTTTATAAAAAAATCCATGATATATATAATAATTATATATTTAATAAGAATTAATATAATTGATAATATATAATTTTTATCCCCATATTAATTATATTATACTAATTAAAATTTACAGTGTCACATTTTTTACTCTATTTGATTTTAGTAATATTTAATTCATTTTCATTGAAAAGTGTCTATTAAATAATTGATTTTATAACCTTAGGTAACAAGGTTATAATTAAATTAATCCAATTGAATTTTTTCATGTGTTATGGTAGTTTCTTAATATTTATAATATTATTTTCACCAGTAATTACCCGATTTACCCTTAACCATGGTAATAAAAAGTACTAATGTTACTATTGATGTTTTTCAAAAATTAAAGGGAAAAATTTAATAAATAAGTAGCTTCTAATTAAAGATTTGTAATCCCTTTTTAAAATTCTAAATAAATAATTAGATAAAATAAATTTAAACTTAATTGTGTTGATGAAAAGATAAAACAAGTATTTAATGTGATAAAAGTAGAGAAGTTTGAAATGTTTTATTTCAAATTTCAATACGAAATTGTATTATTTGATATAAAATAGTTTAATTCATGAAAAAATGTACTAATTTATATTTTAAAAATATTTAAAAAATATCTATATAAATAAGTTAGAGGAAAAATCATTTTTCAACTAAAATTCACTATTTTTTACTATTCATCAAAACAAGAAACGTATTATAAAAATAATAACAATTCATCCAAAGTGAATTTGGAGTTCCAATTTAAATTAGTAACATTATTTTTTCAAATGTAATTTATAATATTTTCAAAACTACATTTAATGCAAGTTCTCCATCATATGGTGGAAAAACTTTCATTCTAAAAAACACATCTTTTTTTGTATAAAATACGATTTATTTTATATCATGTATACTAAAAAAATAGGGTGAATTAAAATAATTATATTATATGTATTATATATATCTCATTAATATAGTCGAAAAATGAATATTTTTTATTTATTGGTATAAATAAATCTATTTCACTATTAAATATTTTTCAAGAAAAAATATTTCGTTTATATTTAAAATGGTGTTTATCTTCATTTATAAAAATTTATCACCAAATAATTAATTATATATAAATATGTAATCAATAAGTTGAAAAATTATTTAATCATGTTCGTACCCAAATTTATAATGGGTATCTTATAATTTTCTTGTTCAAATAACTACAATAATAGAAATATGTTTCATAGTAACACAGTGTTGTGTTTAACGTAAAATAAGATGGTGTTTCATGTAATTTAGGACATAAACTAAATAAAAATACATTTAAAAAATAAATTTCATAAGAATCTTCTGTTGTTACATTCAACCCCCTAAAAATGAATTTCTTCCTTTGAAATTCATCTACATTGTCAATGGTTTAATTATTAAAAATTCATTTCTTAGAAACCCATATCTTAAAAATGAAAACTACAACTTCATTTAAATTTAGAATTTTGGGAAAAAAAAATTTATCCAAAGTAACTCATAACTAGTATTCAATATAGGATAAAATCTATGGAAATATAAAACACAAACATGGGAGAGAAATTTAAATATCACATTCTGATGGAGAGCGATAGAGAAAATGTTTAGGAGAAATTCAATAATCACAAAGTCATAACCCAAAGAGTTTTGTAAAACTAAATTGATATAATAAAAAATTATAATGGGAAAAATTATTTCAAGCCCCTTTTTCAAAATATTGATTCTGTTTTTTTGAAAATATATTCATAATTGATTTTCTCACAATCTCACCATTCTTTTATACTTGATCAATTTTGACTTCAATTAATATTCTAGGATATGAAGGTAAATTTTCCATTTTTGAATTATTAGTAGGTCATGAGATCCATAAATATATTGATATATCATTCCATATGTCTTTATGGTAATAAAAATGGATATTAAAAGTTATCTAACACAATTAAAAAACATTAAACAATAAAACCTCATCCTTTTGTCAACATAAAAAATTTCATGAATGGTTACCCATATGAACCTTCCAAAAGATTAAAATAAAAAACATTCCAAGAAAGGTTACTAAAATTCAAAAATTAAGTTATCATTAATCCACCAAACAATATTATTTATCTTTTAATTGTCACACAAAAAAACATGGGAGGACCATTATCATCTATTATATTGAAACATTGTAATTAACATAAATACTTATGAAAAACATGAATTATTTATTATTCTAATGATTATTGGATATATTACTTAATTCTAAAAATGTTGTAAAATCCATAAGTAATTACATAAAATACATTTTAATCAAATGCTTCATAATTTCCAAGGTAACCAATACCGGCCAATTTACTTATTCTTATCCAACATATCATTATTAAATCATAATTATATCAAAATTAGGAAAATATTAATTGTTATATTTCCCATAATATAGTGTTTATCAATAATATAAACTTTTCATTAAATCAAATTTCAAATTCTTAAAATAAATTTGACATATCATTTTTAATCCTTAATAAAAAACTTAAATAAAAAATAATTATATATTTCAGGATTTATATACCATAATCATTGAGTTCCAAAACATATACAATTTAATCATCCGAAATTATTCCTAAACTATAACCCATGCTTCATCATATTATTCATTCCTTTGATATGAATAATTCATCTTGCCTTATGGTTCCTTAAACTAAATCTAAATATGTATTATTATTAATAGTGTAATAAATAGTAGTTAGAACATTCCATACCAGTCACATGTCAATTGTGGTATCTTTATCCTTATATTCATAACCAATACTCATACCACCTTGATGATTCTTTTCATGATATTTATATATAGGACATCTATTTTCATAATTCTTATAATTTACACATCTAAAGCATTCAATGTTATCTTTGTTCATCCGAGTTACTCATACTGACTAAGAATAAAAAGTATAGTGTGAGAAATAATTATAATATCATAAAAACACATAATCATTGATGATTACTTACATTGTACCTAAATAATTACACCAACATTTAAATCTGTGAAAACTATGTCTTTTCCATAGATACATCCCGTGAAATATCCATGAAATAACTTTTAGGGTCACACTAAAGTTTTCTTATCATTTTTTCCTAAGGTAATGTAATACTTTTATCTAATATGAATAATAGAATCTTAGTATTTTTGTATATGGATATTATATCACTTTTTCATAATATTTCATATGTTATAGAAACACACCCAAAGTCCATATATGTTTAGGTTATTTGGATGCAAGGGACACAAAATTATATTCTGGTAAATGATATTTAATGTTTCCCACAAATAAAATTCTATTTAGAACCAAAATAGTAAACCTTTATTTATGATATGTTGAAAAAAATATTAGAAAGTGTGAGATCATATGCTCAGTGCTATTAAAAAAGAGAGATATAATAGAACAATGTGAACCTAAGGGTAAGAAAAAAGGTTATAACATTATAATATCATACCCTACATATCAAATATCCTAAATAATAGTGATTTCATATATATTGGTAGTTTATAAGTCATAAATCATAAGGTATTGAAGATAATAATCAATGAAATTATAATATAGGAATAAGACAAGAAATTATGGATGTCACGTAAGCATAGAAAATTATTTCCATATTTGGGAATTAATCACTATGAATGATACTATAATAGTATGGGTTTACTCCTCATACCATCTTGGTAGTCATGGTTCACTCCCATGACCATCTCAGTAGTCAAGGTTCTCTCCCAATACCTTACGAGAAGAGAATGTTATTTAATGAATTGATCTCTATCTTCATTCAAGTCATCCCTATCTAATGAGATATATATCATTACCCGATTCATTGTAGGGAGATATTGTTTCCACTCATAAAATATTAGAGACCATACATATTTGTTCCATAAGAACATAAATCATATCAAACCCCATAAAATAAATGTGTTTCATAAACAATTCATAATTTCATAACACATGAAAAAGAAATAAAATTAATAAGAATAATTTCATCAAAAAATCCATTTAGATAATGAATAATAATGGTATCATTAGATCATATCCCTAGTAAAACATATGTATCACAAAATAACATTATATTTTGAGGGAAAATGATTTTAAAATATCACATGAAATGATTCTTTTGTAAAATATCCTTTAAAAATTAGTTTTAAAACATATAACATTTATAAATCATTTTTACATGACAATAAAACTTAAATTTTAAAAAAAAATGTTTGAAAAAAATTTTAAACACCATTAATATCCATTAATAATAAAACTCATAAAAGGACATTTAAAATAATTTTTCAAACAATTTCATAAAACATGATTTTGAGGAAACCCAGTTCTTAGAATCAATAGAGAATGACATTAAATGAAACATATAATTTCATGAATAGAAATATATCAATAATAAAACATGTTAAATTAATGTATATACAACTTGTAAATAATATAGGTTCAGAACAAAACTTGTGTCTCAAAGAAGGAGAATCGAGAACAAACTCCCTTACCAATTTCTTATCTTTTCAACCATAAAACCCATGATACATAGATCTTCATATGGATATTTAGAAAATTAAAAAATAAAGTATAAGGATAATATATTACATACATGTTATTTATATGCACCAAAAAAAACAAGTGGTGAATATGGAATAAGTCTTACATAAATAAAAGTTAGACTATAAATCCCATTACCACGTTTTAATCAGTTGAATAATATACACCATGAAGGAAAGAATAATATATGGATATGTAAAAATAATAATATTCTAGATTAAACTCATAAAACACAATTAGGTGCAATACATACACCAAAAAATGAAATAGGTGGTGAACATGGCTTGTATATAAAAGAAAACAAAAGTGAGACGGAAAGCCCATACTACTAGTGTAACTTTTGTTTCACAATACCTATCAAAGAGTTACAACAGATTAAATAGTTAATATAATTAGATAAATAATATTAATTTAATAAGTCAATATATACACCACCCAACAATAATATGTTGTTAATATAGTATATATCTCACATAAATATAAGTGAGATGAGAAAACCATTACCTCAAGTCTTCAATCAGTTCATACTAATTCAAACATACTTTATAATAATTATAATTATATTATGATTATAATAATTAACCTTATTTAATTGTGTCATACCATATAAAATTTACTTATGACCTTCTATTTACTATTTATTGAAAATTTATTGTCAAAATTATATTTTAGGTAATAACTGACTGGTTTTTTTAATGTCTTTTGATTTTTTTAATTTTTGGTCCTATTAATTATTTCTTGATTTAATCATATAAAAATAATAACCATGATATATTTATTTATAATAATCAATATAATATAGAAATAGTTAGTTAAATACAGCATTCATGGAGATGGTAGGCCATATATAGGCATAAAAGTAGTGTCTATTTTTTTGTCGTATTAAAAGGAAGCAGGTAAAGGAAGTATATGTATATATATAATATATAATTATAGTAAAAAAAATTCATGTATATCATATATGTTCACAAACCCCATCCTTGATACATTCTCAGTAATGTGTGAACAAATCAGATCGCATCAAGGAGGAGATAGTCTATAGGTCCAAAATAAAGGTTATCATATTTATACGAAATAGAAATCATAAATGTTTTCTTTATATAATAATTATAGAAGAATAAAAACTCAAAAATATAATTTATCATATAAAAATATAATGAAAATCATTTTTACCCATCATAAAATATGTTAATAGTGTAACAAAATACATTGTTTCATGAGGCAATAGTCTTCCATACACACAAATGTTGATTGTGTATCACATTTTAAAGAAGTTCGTGTGAGTATAGGTAAAACCATTAATATGAAAAAATTCATTACATTTAGAGGACTTAATATATTATATAAATATTAAATTTATATAATTGAAGGGGTTGAGGGTAGAAATTGATCAAAATGTTCATTGATGAGTGTTCCCTCTTATTTGGGTATCTCTTTTTTATTTTCACAAAAGGACATTATTGGTCAGACTTAATCCCATATTAGTGCTTCTAGGATTAATTGAGGGATATTTTTTGGATATTTTTATATTGGTTTGTCGAACCAAATATGTTATTAAGTTTTAATTATAGAGAATGTGAGGTTACCTTTTTTAATAGTGGGGAGGCACACTTTTTACATTTATCAAAAGATTCATTTATAATAAATTGAATATCAATTAAAATACCTCAACTGAATAATTTTTTAATATAATAAAATATAATGATGTAATCTAATCAGAAAATATATTTTATAATAAAAATTTACTATTTTAAATCTTTTTATTTTTATTAATAATTAATTAATACATTTAATTTTAACTATGGAAACAAATTTTCAATATTAAAAAAATGTAATTATTACATATAAAGTGTCTATTATAGAATTAGTTGAAAATTTAATATATTTTAGAATATATATGACCCATTTTCATTATTTATTATTTTTATGATTTTTATGTAATTAAATAAAATATAATTTTCTATAAAATATCATAAGTGTTAATTTTGACACTATTCGTTACTTTAAAATTTATAAAATCAATAAAAATGATAACATAAAAAAAAATTAAGACACCCCTAAAATGTAATATTCACATCCAAAATTATATTACAACCTTAATTAATTGATTTTATTGGTCTTGTAGAATTTCTAAAATCATTAAATTGATTTTTTATTAATAGAATAATTATTGCATCTTCATTGTGTAATTATCTATAATAATTATTTCTTCACTAAAAATTAAAAATTAATTTCCACAATGTACAATAACCTTTTATATTTAATTATAATATATATTCTGGAATATTATCTATTTATATCTATATTAATGTTAATATACTTAATAAAAGTGAGAGTGTTTCATTTTCTCAACCTCTTTGATTTTAATAAATTCTATGTAGTTTTTAGGGAAATGTATCTATTAAATAATTCAATTTCAAACCATAGGAGAAAATGGTGGAATAAATTTTATTAAATTTCATTTGGTCATGTTCTAGGGTAGTTTTATAGTATTTATAATGATATTTTCAACCATATTTACTTGATTTACCCTTAACAACACTAATAAGAATTAAAAAATATCATAATCATATTATAAAAATATAAAAGGGACATAATTTATAAATTTGAACATTATGATTGAAAAATTTTCATACTTTTTTCACAATTCTAAACACATAAATTTTCTAAAATTAATTTAAAATTATTTATGTTGACGGGATTTGAAAACATTTTTTTAATGTAAAAAATGTTCAAATGTTTGAATGTTCTTTATATCAAATTTCACTGTGAAATTGGTTCAAATGACCTAAATTATATAAATTTTGGAGGAATTATAATATTTATTCTGTAAAACATAATAAAAAATTAACTATATTAGAAGGATAGATTAAAATATATTTTTCAATAAAAAATCCATTATTTTTACTCTTCATTAAAATATGAAATATATTTTTAGAATACCACAAATTGAACCAAAGTAAATTTTTATATCCATATTTTTTATTATAATTTTATTTTTTTCAAATTGAATGTATTAATTTTTCAAAAAATGTATATAAAACATATTCCCCAATATAAAGTTGAAAAAAAATATCTTTTTTGAAAAAAGCATCTTTTATTTGTAAAATTGAATTGATTTTGATATCATGTCTCTAATATAAGATTATTAGAGTTAAAAATTATATTTAATATAATATATATATTTATATATTTCATTAATATAGTCCAAAAATAGTGATTTCTTTATTTATTTGATTAAAACATACTTTTGCATAATTAAATAATTTTTTTTATACGAAACTATTTCCTTTTTATATTAAAAAGGTTTATATACCGATATATAATAAATTAGACAACAAAGTAATAATTATATATATTTATATAAACTATATTTTTTATAATTTTTTTAATCTTGTTCATAACCACAATTATATAGGCGATATTACAATTTTTATTTTTAAATAATTTGAATAATAGATTTGATAGTTCGTAGTAGCTCAGCATTGCGTGTAATGAAAGCTAAGATAATATTGCATGTAACATAAGAAATAAATGAAATCAAATTATTTTAAAAAAAATATATTTCATAAAAATATCGTGGTGTTTCAATATACATTATAAAAAAACATTGTTCATGCAATGATTGATATAACCTGGATCACGATTATTGATTCATTAGACCATTTCATATGTTAAATACTTATGGAATGTTTTTATTATTGATGATCAATGTGTGGATGGATATGATTATTCATGTGTTATAATAGTGAACTTTGAACATGTCATCATTCCCATGTTGTCTTATTATGATCACTAATGGCATTCATTTGTTAGTTTTAATGTTTTCCCTTATTGAGAATTTAAGATCACCCATCTTATTCATCCTTATCCCTATATTTTAAAGAATGTGATTGAAAGACTTATGTAAATAAGTGACTTCATACTAATGATGATGATTTATTAATTTTAAAAATAAAATCAATTTTAGGTAGTAGATGTGTTCATTTTAATTTATGTGAATTGTTTATATATGAGTTTTTAGTAAGTCTCTAAAACACTAACCTAAAAGGTACTTGAGTATATAAGTGATCAAATATTTTTTTTATGGTTCTAAATTAAAAATTAGGTTATAGTTATCAGTTTCAAATCTATAAATTCAATGTTTATTATTTCAGCAATGAATCTGAGAGTTCAAGTTCAGGGCTGTTATAATTGCTATTAAAAATAGTTTTAGATAACATTGGATATTAGGATGTTTTCATTTAAGGTTGTATTAAGAGTTGTTAATACCACCATATGTTTAAAATATTATGTTTTATGATATGTTCAATGTCTAAGACAGATCATTTAAGAGTTATATATAGTATTTTTTTATTATACTATTTTTATTGGGATAAAATATTTGTAATCCTTATAATCAACATCATGTGTTATTTATGGAGGAATTATTTTTCATTTTAAAATATATTAAGGAAAACCCATGTGATGGTTGACAAACCATTATATCCAAAAAGTCATTGGTTCTTGATCCCATGATTTATTGATGATATGGGTTTTGTTCCCACCACAAGTCTACAAAGATTCCTGGTTAGTATGAAATTTTTAAAGATAAATATGATGTATATTTTTGAAAAATATGTGATTTTATTCTAGGAATAATTGTTGGTTTATCATGTAGAAAAATATGATCAAATTATAATAATATTTGGATTTGGAGTATAGTCATGATAATTTTGATGAATTATAAATATTTTTATTTATGGAATGATTTTTCCCATAATTTATTTCTACCATAAAATTTTGATGATTAATTTATCATATTAATTTTTATCTAATTAGGGAATTATCTTTTAATATACTAACAATTTTAATTTTGGTAAATTTCTTAAGACATATATAATACATTGGCTATCTATTTTATGGTTACATAGTCTTTAAAAGATGATTTTAGAGAATTAAAAATTAAAAAATACTCTTGAATATTCATTTTTGGTGAAAAAGGTTAAATTGTGGTGGAAATTTATTAAAGGATGAAATTATATAATCCATGTATGTATATTTCAATATTATCTTAGTCTATATGGAATGATAATTTATGATATCCAAGAATTGAATATTGAAAAAATGGAATTATCCACGAACATTCAATTATTATAAACCAATTAACTTTTGGATCATCAATGATTAATGGTTTTGATCCCCTTATCATTCCATTAATCATTCACTTTCATGTGATCAATGATGTTAATAACACAATATTAATATTTATCATTTTCCTACATTCCCATATATGTTTTCCTATTTAGGCACTATGTTATGTTTTATTCCATGTGACTTTATGCAACCCATAATCAATAATTAGGTTGACATTTTATTAACCCATTTTATGATGTGAATTTATAACTAATTTATCTTCAAATGTACAACACTTGATTACCCCGCTAAAGGACAAATTGTGATGAAAAAATTATTAAAGGGTGAAGGATGTGACAACATTGGATTTTAAAATTAAAAAAGATTATATTGGATAGAATAACAGAAACTCGACAAGTAGTTTATCAGGTGTTATAAGAAACCCTCAACTGAGCATTTGTTAGACACAACTAGGATATTGTTTTTTTTATAGTTTATTCAACACTCAACAAGGATCTTTAATGACCCTTGATATATATTACAGTTATAACATAGTCATTAAATTAAAGAGTATGATCCATAATAATTGAATTATAATATATATATATATATATCATTCTAAATATAAATTATTAATAAATATTTATCAAATAATCAATAAATATTTATTAATATTATTTTATTCTTAAAAGAACATGATTTATTTAAAAATGAATAATTTTTTTTGAAAAAAAATGGTAATTGATTATTTTATCTTCTAGAAAAAATATTTGGTAAAATTAGCTACATTTTTAGGAATCAGTATATTTAAATATACATTAGGTGTTTTTTTTCATAAAATGATTATTTTTGGGTGATTAGTGAATAGTAAAATTTAAGTCATTTCTTTTTATAAAATTAAGTAATTTAATGTCCCAATATGTTTTCAATATTTTTTCAAGTAACCAAATAAATATTTAATAAAATTAATTAATTTTAATCTTCATTATATTAGTTTTTATTATAGTATCATTTTTTATTATAATATATTTTTTGGTATATAAGTACGTTTTATTAAAACTTATTTTAAAAAAGAATAATGTTTTTCCATTTTAGTTAGATAAAATAATATCTTGTGGTGAATTTTATTAAAGAAATGTATTGAATAAATATCAGTAAATATTAATTTCTTTATACAATTATTATTATTAGTCAAAGTGTTAATATAGAAGAATCATTTTCTAAAAAAAATAATCTTCATAAAAACCCTTTTTTATAACGTGCCTATGAGAATAATTTTAAAATACATTTTAACACTTGTGTGAGGAAACATTGGAAAAAAGGGTTTTATATTTGGAATAAAAAAAATTTACAATTTTTGATAACTCTATAATTATTTTTTCACCATAATTATTAGTGAATTAAAATTAATCACAGTAATTAAGGTAAGAAAAAGTTTACCGGTAGATTAAACATTTTATCTATAGATTAAAATGGCCTAACAATTTGTCCAATACTCTTTTTATGGACATATTTAGACCCATATTACTTTATTAAATATTTTAATGTGTATTTTTGGATATCTTTAAATATAGGTGACCTAGTTAATACGTATTATAACAAAAATGAAAAAAATGAACCTTTTTCTCTTTTAATTTTTATTAATAATTAGAACAGTTTCAAAAACAATATCATTTTGTTAATAAATATTATTCTGGAAGAATAATATTTTTTAAATTCATAATATTTAATTTTATTTTTTCATCAATTACTAAATTATATTTAATACTTATGGATCTCAAATATTGTAAATATTTTGTTAAAAATTAACTAAAATAAATTATTCATGAAATATTAAAACTTACCTAAGTGGAATGATTTATTGTCTTCTATTAATTTTTTAAATTAATTGTAAATATTTATAAAAATTATTATAATATATTATAATTACATATTTTTCTTTATTTTTTAAAATTTAAATATTATGAATAATGTTAAAATTGAAATTAATGTTATTTTATATCAATTGATATTTTCATATTAAAATTTTCTAAAAAACCCATCCTCTGAAAAGTGGATGTTAAATGTTAGTAAAAATTAAATATTTTTTATATATAGACTAATTTATATTTAATAATTTATATTTTGACAACTAAATTGTAAAAAAAAATTAATCATGGTTATTGTTAAATAGTGTTTTTCTTATTTTATGTGCTTATTTAAAAATTAATTTTCCACATTCATGGGATTTTTATATGATAAATAAAATTTATTATGTAGAATAAATTTTCATAAATTATATAATAATTATCACATTAATTTAGTTTTAATTGAAAAAATCGTTTTTTTATAAAATTACTTATCAAAATGAAATACTAAAATGAAAAAAATAATGAAACATAGGATTTATGAAAAAATGTATAAAAGAAGTGTTTTATTGTGTATTTGAGGTATGGGATGACACTATAATCCCCCAAACCCATTAATTATCATTAATTTATCAACGTTAGATATGATTTGCATCCCAATAGTGAATATTTTTTAGGTATTTAAAAAATACCACTCCTCAGATATAAATATCACTCACTCTCTTTACTTTATCACACCTATAAAGCCATTTGGATTTTCAAAATTCATCCCAAATCACTTATCAAATTACTGAATTTCATCCTCTATGTATTTATTTGTGATGATTTCCTACCAAGTAATTCCTTTGGTGTAATCCAAAAAGAGTTACTAGAAAAAGTGGAAATGTTCATGAATAATCATTTTTATTCTATTTCTTTCTCATCTCATTCAATTCATATTGTAAATATCGTATTTAACAACCATAATGTCATATATATATACTAAAAATATGTTATGTTATGTGAATGGTCTAAAACCACAGACACTTCTATCAAATGGTTTATGAAATCATCATTTGTGTTTATAGGAGAATACCGCCTTGCAAAATGAAGTCATTCATTTTCCATTAACCACACCCCATGGTTGGGGTATGATAATGGATATAAATTTTAATTATTATAATTATGAAATAGTTATACCTATAGAGTTTTTAAATATTATATACCATTTATTTTCTAAACCTTAATGTTTACGAAACAACACTCACTTGTACGGTGGATTACCGCCTCGTGAACTGATGTGATTTGTTTTTCACATTCACATTACATTTTTTGTAATAAGTGTAAATATAATAAATATATGTTATATAAATAACATATTTATGATATTAATGTAATATTTTTTATTATTTAAATATATTTTATCATTTTAATTTTACCTTTTAAATCATTGAAAAAATGGCAATCTCATTCATGGACATGTGCACTACCGGCTCCTCAGAATGATGTGATTATTTCATCACCACCACATACGAGTAATGATATATATTAGGATATATAATTATATAATGTGTTATTTATGATATTATTATCATT
The DNA here is from genome assembly GCA_963277665.1 of Viscum album. Classification (NCBI taxonomy): domain Eukaryota; kingdom Viridiplantae; phylum Streptophyta; class Magnoliopsida; order Santalales; family Viscaceae; genus Viscum; species Viscum album. Next base: position 1,136,847,690 of record OY728159.1, on the reverse strand, counting down.
ATTCAAAGGTAAATGTTACTTTCCTTCTATATATAATGGTCATTGAAAAAAATAGAAATGTTATCTATGTGTTTGTATGGTGTACCGACTCTGTGATCGTAATGATATGTAAATTTTCATAACCATCATTTATGATTGGATTGAAAGTAAAATTTATTTATAAATATGATATTTATTTAATTTTTATTATTCTTTATATGTTTAAATATTGGCCTCTTTAATGATAGTCATCTTAAAAAAATACATTTTTGACAAACAAGCAGAATATGGTCAACACATCTGACATAAATTTAATTTATTAACTAATTATATGTAACTTTTTTATAATTGAAATAAAATTAATAATAAAATTGAAAAAATAAAGAAATTATTTGAATAATTAAATTTTTTTTATACACATGATGATAAAGAACAGCCATGATGGCGTGAGCTCGAGGTAAGGGTTTTTCTCATCTAACATTTATTTCTAGGAGATATATGCCATATTCAGTAGTTATTTTGGTTATATGATTTATATAATGACTATTATTTTTTTATGAGTTTTATATTTAAATTAATTTTTATTTACACATACATTTTGTTATATAGATTTCGTGAGGTTTATTATTCCAATGTTACCAAAGTGGTGTGGGATTTTTGTCAGACTTTTCCTTCAATGAGATGTTGGTTATGTAATAAAAATATATCTATTTATGAGATATATATAGTTCCCCATTAACATGTTATATCATTAATAAATGTATATTCATTATATTCTATGTTTAATTTAATGTTAATATTTCATCGGTCTTATGATTCAATGTTTCAAAAGTGCTAACAATCATTTCATTAAATTTAAATATGTATCAAGATTGTGTATGATTAAGTATATGATAATGAAATCTTATAATTATTATTAATTATCATTTCCTATGCCTATTAATGATATTTTCATGTAATTGTACCATTTTATCCACACTTTAGTACTTAAAATTATGGATAAAGTGTTTTTAAGAAAATCATACTTTATTTCTCTCTATAATTAGAAATCAGTTTTATTCCAAAAATATGTTTTCCAAAAAATTTACAAAAAATGACTTTAACCATTTAAAAAAGATTTATTATGATGTAATTATCAGTTTTTTTATAATTTTTTTAAAGGAACCTTCTTTTAATTTTCTTATCAAGTCACTTTAAAAATTATTTTTCATTGTAAAAGGAATGTTCATTTAGCATGTGTGGCATGAATGAATTCACCCTCCATCATGACCATCACTTCATTGAATATTACTTTTCATCTTTATGAAGTTATTTTTCAAGAAATTATTTTCTTGATTATAAATAAATACATTTTATAAAGTGGTTTTCAAGGAAAATTATTCTCGATTTTTTAATGTTTTGAAAAAGTTATTTCCATAATGAAATGTTTATTTTACTGAATAGTTTTTTTAATGTCATTTTAATAGTATTTTGTTTTTAAAAATTAAAAAAAACCTTTTATTTACTTATCTCACACTAGTATATTTAGAATTTATACCATAACCACTCATCCATAGGATATAATAAGATTATTTCAAAGATATTTTTTTGAAATCAGTTTCATTTCCTTTAGATAACCATGTTTCAAAAAGATTTTAAGGAACTTGTTTCTTTCTCATGGGTTAATCATGTTTCAAAGTGATTTATATGAACTAAATTTCTTTTATATAGGTTATTAAATTTATATATTAATATTTATTACTTATAAGATTTTTATTATTAAATATCTTTGTAAATTATTCATGATGTGTTTCTTATAAAATATATATGATGGGTTCACTGAGATAGTTCTGTGTGAGCCTCTTATAGAAAATATGATGGGTTCCACCATATAGAGATCAAATGAACTGGGAAAATATCATGTTCTATGAAGAATTATATTGGATGTTCCATGTATGTTAATTCCAATTTGTAAGGATTTAGTTAGGGTTTATGAGATGATGTTCTAGTATACAAATATGTTTTATCTATTATTGCTATTTATTTATGATTTTTCCATTGATCAAGATTGAAAAATCATGTCTCGTGATTTTTTTTATAAATATTTAATTTTTCAAATCCTTATTCAATGTTTTCATATTTTAGGATTAATATATTGATCAGGAAGGGAATTATTATGATATTCTTATGCAATTTGATCATGTCATCATACCAATATTATATTCTAATGCTCATTGATTATATTAATTTTCTATGATTTAATTTTATTATATATATAATATGACCTCACATTTTTTATATTTCCTTTTCCCAAGGTTATAAATAATTTTTTAATGATTTATGTTTATGTGTTATTTTATATTGATAATTATAATGTCTTAACATGAAAAATAAAATTTATGTTAATTAAGAAAAATGATAATTTAATGTTATCTGAATTATTTATAAATAAGTATATTGTAAATATCTAAAACATTAAACCTAAAAGTTCCTTAATAATACAAGTTATCAAATTTTTTCTTTTTTATGTAGTAATATTTTCTTGAAAGAAATTGGTTCTCAATTATTAGCATTAAATAAATAAATATAAATTTATGATTTCAAAACTAAATCCTAGAGTGTAGTTTCTGGGATAATATATTCCTTATTTCCCAGAACATTAATTTTCATTTTTATATAATTGATTAATAATTATTATTTCACTGGTTCATATGATAAATTAAAATATAGAGTATTTTTTCATGAAATTCTCACAATACACATATTCTCCTATGGATAATTCATCTAATCTTTTTTTGTGTTCCAATATAAATTTCCTGCATCAACTCAGTTATAACTATAAAGAATTATATATTAAAAAAATTCATGTTGCTGAATCCGAATTTAATTATCCTTTGGATTCATTTTTATTTCATATTATAGGTTTCCTATATAGAGAATCTTCTAAATAGTCATAGATTTTGTAAAGAAACATTGAAATATTTAAAATCCATTTTCTCATAATCTGAACATAAATTATAGTTTCATAAAATATTATTATTAAATTATCTGAACATATAAAGGTGTTTATTACATTTATATGATATCATTTATAATGACTTGTAAAATAAATGACCCATTATTACATGAATTATTGAAATGTTTCTATATTGATAAATTTTGGAGATCAATTAAGATTAAAGTTTTAAAGAATTTATGAATGAAATGAATTATGTAGAGTACAATAGAACATAGTTTCCATTTTCTTATCAATATGAATTATAGTGGTAAACCCAAGTTTCATTCCACACATCAATCCGTCATTTACGTTGATTCTCCATTTTAGAAATATTAATGTTTTTATTGTACCTATATACCTTTATATGTTGTGAACACCATTTTTAAATGTTTGTATGTGAAAAATAAGACCCTATAATAGATTTAAAAATAATTGATTCCATTTAGTGTAATTTAAAACATTTAACCCCATGAAAATTATTATCTTTTTATAAATAAATTAGTGAGAAAATAATAAATCATTTTCAAATATAAAAATCAACATATTATTGATGAAAATAATTTTCATACCATTATTATGAATACGAAAAACATAATGGAATATTTTAGAATTTATAAACTTTTGAAAACCTTTGAAAATAATAAACATTATAATTTTTTAAAATTATTTCCCTCATTAAATAAAAATACTTCCATAAAAAATAATTCTTTTATGAAAAATATAGGTTTCTTATAGGATTATATTCAAAAGAATTGTTCACATGAATTTAACATATGTTAGAATAACTTATATCCATTTTATTCTATAGGACTAATATACTCACTTATATTATATTTATTACCCAATGAATTTAAGAGATATATTGAGATCACCCATTATCATGATATATATTTGGCTAATTTCTCATCATGTAGAGTTATCTTGTTCCATGTAATGAATTGATTGCTTTTATAATTTATATTTTACAACATAATATGCTTCAAGAATTATTTTTAACCCAAAATGATAATTGATTCCCTTATTGATTAATCATATGAATAAATTTAATTTTAATTGAAAAATAATAAAATTAAAAGGTCTAAAATGATTGGGAATAGGTTATTATTTGTTATATCATGTTAACATTTACAAAAATCATGATAATGAGTAATATTTATAATTTTTAGAAAAGGTATAAATACTATATAAATTAAAAAAATCATTTTTTCTATATAAAAAATAAGAAAATAAATCAAATTCAAAACAAAAAAAATATTCTTTAAATTTAAAATAATAAATAGTTAATTTAATGTAGTATTTAAATTATAATCAATATAAAGTATAATTAAGTTAAAATAGTGAAAAACAATATTTGGAATGAAAATATTTTATCGTATGTCTCATCTATCTTTATATGTTTTATAGAACCTAAAAAAGAAAAAAAATTATTAGTTTTATATATTTCTTAAGAAATATTTTATTTTTCATTACATTATTTTATTTAATTTAATTTATTAACATATTTTTTATAGATACTAAAATTTCTATGTTTATAAAGAACATTTTATGGACATTCTATTAATAACCTCAAAACTATGTCATTGTATTTACCACGGTCAATGGGATTATCATCTAGTTGTATAAAAAATCTCAAAAATGTTATAACTGTCATATTTAACTATTAAATACTCTTTAAAATACAAATATGTAATTAAGACATAAAATATGAATCATAATATTTTGTGGAGTTGGTATTTCTTATGAATCCCTAACAAAAAATTTCATTTTTCTGCTGACTCGAATAGGAATCCATTATTTATAATAATACCTTTTCATAAACCTTAATATGTTTTTGACAGAATATTTCATCATTACTTCAATCCTTATGACTAGAAATTAATTTTATAAGGTTTGAAAGGGTAATAAGGTGGTTAATATACTAATTATCCAAAAATATAATTATCTCATAAATATAATAATTAGTCATTTTTTCAATTAGTTGATCCATCTAGATGACCTAGTGATGAGAAATGTATCAAATCTCTTTTCTGAGGTGGTAGTGAAAACTTATGCATGTGGGATGATGTCGTTTACCATAATATTGAATGGAGATGAGAATTGGTTATAACAAAATAATAATAATATTTATTAATATGTTTGATAATGAAATAATTATTTAATTATTAGAAAATATTAATTTATGGAGGTATGATATGGAATATAAAAGAAAAAAATTTATTAATTATACAAAATCCTTGGAAAACCTTATATGGATTACACCATGGGCCTTATATATTGGTTATTTTGTTGAGTCCAAAACCTATAATTTGTGAGGAATTATTTTTCTAGTTATTTTTAGAGATAAAGTGCTCGAAGCGAGTTTCAAATAGTGGAGAAGATGATCCTTTAATATGTGTGTTATGTGGCACACTTGACATTTTTATAATAATTTAAATATTTTGAATGTTATAAAAATATTAATGACAATAAAAAACTATATAACTTATTATAAAAATATATATGGGTCCAAATTATTTATTTAAAAAGATTTATGATGAAAATATATGGCCTTAGAAGAGATTATTTTCCTTAAGTCGCAGGATTTTTCTTTTACTATGGCATGATGTTTTTTACATGGTCACTTTTAATAGTGATCAAAAAATAAAATGATATCTTTAAAAAAATATCTTCATCTCTATAAATATATAAATAATTATACAATATTAGATATTTAAAAAAAATTATATAATTATTGTATAACAACACAATGTTTTGTAAAAGTTGTAATTTGATAATTAATTTTTTAAGCATAAAAATGATCTTAGAATAAATTAAAATATAATATTTATTCATATGAAATTATTTATATTACTATTAATAATATGGATATTGGGATAATAATAAAAATTGAAATAATTTATTTTAATTTTATAAAACATTATTTCCATAAAGAAATTATATTTTTGAAAAAAACAACATTTTTTAATAATAACTATAAGATATGTTTTTTGAAAAATAACAATAAATTATAATAAAATATATTTAATTTGTTTATTCCAAAAATTATGTCCTTTATATCAACTAATATTTATTAAATCGTGACATTTTTCATTTAATTAATGTACTATATATTCACTGAAAAATAATTAATTAAATAAATCAATTCCATTTTGAAGTGAAAGTATTTTAAAATATTTATATTAATCTATATAAAATATAAATCCTTAAAATGAATACATGTCGATTATGTGATTTATTTATATCTATTATTACCTATGTTTTCATTGTTTTCATTCTATATTTAATGAACATCTAACCAAATAAATTTTACAAGTTGAAAAACTAATTATCCATTAATACAAAAGTTAATCATAACATAGTTTATTTTATGCATTCTGAATTGATTTTTAAAAAAACATTTATGTATATACTGACATTATAGGGCGTATATTTTTTTTATGATGACTCTATAAACATGAAATTATATATATAAATTTTTAGTTACATGGATTACTATGAATAAATATTCTAATGAACTCTCTATTATTAATGAAAAAATAGATGGAAGATATTTGTTAATGTGATCATGTGTTATAGATTCAACACATAGCCATAATTTTTTATAACTTCTCACAAATTCTAATATCGTGTTACATAAAAAGTGAAATAGCACTAGTTATAAACCTCTTACATTATACAGGTTAAAATCACCTTAAATTAGGACACCACATCCTCATGGATCAAACAAAAAATCTTATAATTTTATTAACTTTTTTAGAATAGCGAATTGGATTTTTCATCCATTCAAAAAACATCATAATTATAATATATTTTAACATAGTAGATTGATTTTTTGAAATTTAAATTAAATTTGATCATTAATGAACTTCTTGTTTAACCAATATCCTCTCATTGAGATACTCCTAGAAAAAGTGAGTGTATATTTCTTTTAAAATTGATTTTAATTTTTTCTTCTTTAACCATTTTTATAATTGTTTTATAAAAACAAGTTATCTTTAAAAAAACCAAAAAAATATATATCTTTTATTTTTTTAATCATTATATTTTCTAATACATTTTCTTCTAAACATGAAAAAAAGTGTTTTTTTGAGTTTTTTGAATGAAAAGTGTTTTTAATTATTTTATAGAATGTATAATTTTTATGGATCATAACATAAAAATTGTTATCCTAATTTTTCTTGAAACTATCTTCCAAATAATAATATCATAAATTGATATCCAAATAAATTTTTTTAAAGGATGATCCATTTTAATTATCTTATATTTCAATAAGCTTTTATTATCATTAATAATATTCAATCCTAAATAATGAATTTTTTTATCTATTTTTTTTAGTGATAGGATAATTCTTTTCTCAAGAATGATTTTACATATAAATTTGTGGATATTAAATCCACTATAGTAATGGAATTTTTTAAATATAATGAATTGTAATTAATAGTATATTTATTTTCAAAATTATAATCTTCACATTTTTTATTTTTTATTTTCTAAGTTATTTTAGAAGTATGATATATTGAAAAAACAATAATTCTCATCAATAAGTTTCATCTCAAAATATGACTATTTTAGAAATAAATTGTATAGTGTTTTAAATTCTTATATAGTTATTCTCTTATGGGGAAGGAAAATATTTTTACCTTAATGAGATATAATTTTTTAAAATCATAGTGGGGATAGATTATTACTTTTAAATACTAAATGAGGTAAATTTAAGAAATGATATGTCATTTTGAAATGATATATTTTTTATTTTTTAATTTGTGTAAATTGTTTTCACATTTTTCCTTATATATCATGAATAGTGTATAATGTTATTTTTTGTATTTTATGATAATTTTTTTAATTTTAAAATTTTTTCTCATTAATAATTATATAAAAAAAGATTTGGTGATAAATTGAAAATCGATTTTTAATTGTTATTTTTTCCAAATGAATCAAGTAATATTGCTTTAATATCATGTTCTCTCCAATATAGGTGATATTTATTGGATTACTTTTGATACAATTATTTATTCCAAACAAATATTTTAAAACAATATATAAATTTTAGTGATATTTATATAACATTAAATGTTATGTCTTAGTTTTTTTATAGAATGATGAACATATAGTGGACTAAATTGAATGGTAAATTTAAGTTAACCATCCGGTAAATCGCTATAGTAGTGATGAATTTATTTTCATTAAATAGATTAATTATTGATATATTTTTATAAGATAATGAAGATACTTTTGATTTAGTTACAAATGAATCGGGAGAATATGGTTTTATAATTTGGTATTTTTTACAATATAACCACTAAATATGATCAAAGCATCTTGAATTAGAATAATAGTGAATTGAGAATGTTATTAATGTTTCTAATCATTTGAATTTATTCAAACTATATTTTTTCATGTGGTTTCCTGGTCATTGTAATTTTAACTATTTCTTCATCTTTTTTCTAATACCCATATTGTGTAATATTACTATTTATAAAACATGTTATAAGATTATTTTTTTCATAGTTTATGAGATACATAAAATAAAGGCCTTCTATGTATTAGATGAAAAATATTTCTATTTATGATCCCATTTGATCTATGGAATATTGGGATATGGACATATGGATGATTCACATTAGCACTTTGAAGGATTTAAGGGATTTGAAGGTATATTATACTTATGATATTTTTAAATAAAATGATTCACGGATAATAATATAGGTACCCCTGTTATTATCTAAATAAAACTTATCACACATTAGATAAATTATGTCTTTAAAATTTTATTTTATTTATTATTTGGATTTTACTCCGATACCCCCACATTTTTAATTTTTTCTAGCATTCATATAATTTTTACTTTTAAAATTTTCTAAATTGATATAAGGTTATGAAAAAATTGTTTTATGTTATGTTTAAAATTTTTATAATTGTTTCTATTTCCTGATATTTTTTTCGATTATTCTAATTGATGTATTCCTATTGAATTTACTTATGATAATTTTTTATTTTATCTAATGACGGTATTTTTTATTAACATGTATAATGATGTACTACATAATTATATGTCATGTTTTACAATTCAGTTCCAAATTCCAACTTTGGCAGATATCAATATGATCCTGGACATTTATGAAGATGAATCATTGTCTTTTTAAGTTAATATGTTTTCCTTATTTTCTTTATACATTGATTTGGTTCTTTTCACTGTTATTTAGAATGAAATTTGGTAATTTTCAAAGCAAATATAAATGCATTGTAGGCACACAATTTTCCCAAACCATGAACCAACCCCATTAAAAATTTAATCCAACGCATAGAAAACTTTCACTATTTTCATAATGGTTTTAAATCTATTTAGCCTCTTGAAATAAATCGATCACCCCTAGGAAGAGGTGAATGGATATAGAGCATATTTTGAAAAACCATGTTCCCCTACCAATGAAACTATGAGCATGTGTTTTTAATCCTAAAAAATATTTTATAAATTGACTAATGGCAAAGTTCTTATCCCTAAACCCCATATCTCACCCATAAACCTATTCCTGTGAATTTAGAAGAACCCATGACGTTACAAACTCTCCACGAATCCCATTATTGATGAATCAAATATCAAATCGAAGGATCATATTTTATACATTATGGGTGTTCTTCCCCAATTGGATATCTCTTTTTACTGTCTCTCTTTCTGAGTTACGAGGGGTGAGTTTTCCTCCATGGGTGATGTGTTTATATATAAAATTTGTTTGTTGTTAATCCTTTTGTTAGTGATCTTAGGTTTTTATCATAGATTGTCCATGATGTTGTGATTTTGATCCTTTCACATCAATTTGGGGATTTTCTGGTTTGGGGTATTTTTATCAATGACATTGTGGTAGGTGGATGAATGATAATTTACATAGTTTTTAATTATAATTAGATTAATTTATTTGGGGAATTTCAGTTTCTTGTTTGGTAATTAAATTAATAAATTATTTAATTAATTAATGTGAATACAAAATTTTTGAATATTGGGAATTTTCAATTGGATCATTAATGGGATTATTGTAATGTGGGATAATTGGATGTAAAGGGTTCATTGGAATATTCTTGAGGGCTCAATGGATATTATGATTTAATATTGATAAAGGGATTAATTGTGAAATGGTCATATTATTTACATGTAATTATTGTAATAAACTGTACTTGATTTGATAAATTTAAATATTAAATCATGATGTGAATAATTTAAAATAAGGTTAATGATGATTGATCATAATTTATATAAATATTATGATATATGTGATAATGATTGTGAGATAGGGAATAATACCTCAAATACCCATATGTAACAATGATTGTGGGTCAATAAATGATGCTCCAATTACTCATAAGAACAATTAGGTGTGGGAAATGGAATTATGCTCCAAATACATAGGGGTTTCTAGACACAACGTTCAAGGAACTATGATTTTTGAATTGTATTGGGGATTTATGTGATCTTGATATGAATGAAAAATTAATTGCTTAATTAAATCTAAGAGAGAATAAATTTTCATTCTGTGTGATATTTTGTTTCCACTCTAGCATGGGCCAATGCAGGTATTGATAGATTGGGGGTCATCATGAACCCTATTAATTATGTGGAAAATTAAATAAAAATGAATTGAGAAAACTATTTACATAATTTTCTATACTTTATTCTTTATTCAACTACATAAATTTTTATTGTACAGATATTATTTTAGATTCAATTGGTGGTGGTATATTGATTTGTGAATTTATAATATTCTGGATTCAAGATTGGTACATAAATAGAATTATTTTTTGTAGGATAGGATGAGGTAATGATCCCTATGATTGATGTATGATTCGAGATAGAGTACATTTGAGGGATCCATAAATTATGTCAGGATCCTCTTGGGGAGTTGTTTGTTTTTTCATATTTAAACATGAAATATATATAGAATGAAATATCTTGAGTTTTCGTTTGGATATTTATTTACTATTATATTTCTTCATGTAATACTAGTATTTATTTTTTATTATATTATTATGGATATAAGTTAATATCTTTTGGCTATTTTTTCATCTTTAATTTTAATGACTCTGATTTTCTATGTATTATTTTTGGATATTGTGTTGATTATTTTCATTACCACTTGTTGAGATGGAATTTGATTATAAAGCTTGGAATGCCTAGAATAAATTATTAAAATATATTACATATACTAAATAAAATTCATGATCATTTATTCATAAAAAGTGAATAACATTTAAATGGGACTTGGATATGAAATATGATGGTACTATGGAGTGTAAAATGTAGGTTTTTACCTAATCATGAAAAAACTTTTTTCTGTATGGGGGATCTATAGAAAAGTCATCGTAGGCATTAAAATGGACAAAATAGTTTTATTATGTTATTTTTTTCATCTATTGATGTAGTTTACTAATTATTTATATAATTATATGGTTATGACAAATCCTTAGCATTAGTTGCACATCCCTAGAGTCGATGGATAGTCTTTGGAGGGAGTGTTAGAGGATCTCTCTCTGATAAACAATTACCATGTTGTAGATCGGTGATCTGTGTGCAATGATATTCAAAGATCTCTCCAACAACAATGACACAATATATTTATTCATCAATGATCAATAGATATCAAGGTAGGATGTTTTTTATTAGATTATTTCCCCTTTAAGGTTTTAATGATGAACGTGAATCAGTTAACCAACAAAGTGATTCACATATTGCTTATATTATGGGATGAGTTGGTTTATTTCAGGTATTGGTAGAATATCATTATGATTTTTTTACTATCTTTTTATTTTTGTTCTAATTGAAATAAATCATGGTCGGAAAGAACAATGACCAAGGTCTATTAATTATTATTATTCCATGTTCATTTCAACCTTGATTCTATATTCATTACAGATGTTATTCATTTAGACTTTGGTTCCACATACATGGATGAAATTGATCATTTCACACCTATGTCATGGTTAAAAATATATATATTGTATAACTAGTGTCGACATGATGTGATAGTGGCATGACAATGAAGTTGAAATAAGATCAGATCATACAAACACCCAGTTGTGGTGTTCCTTGGGGTTCAATTAAGAAAAAAAACTAAGTGTTTTTTCAAACGATTAAAGGACTAAAACCGTCTTTTTGATTTAAACATGGGTGGATGACAATGGATTAGTGATTTACAAGAAGGTGGGTGGCCGGATCTGTGTCTAGAGGTGTTGGATAAGACATGAGAATCCGATCATCAATTCTAGTATATTTCAAGATACACAACGTGTGTTTTGGAGGAACATTCCATGTGGGTATCTCTGAGAAAAGACTAGTTTTTCATGATGAACTGAAGCAACACATGGTGCATAACCCTGTCACACAACATGTGGGCCCTTCTATATGGCTCAATGTGTACCTCAGAGGGTATATGAATGGGCATGAGAGTACATGGCCAAAGGCACACTATGCACTCCTACATAGAAATATCCAGGTCAGGCTTACATAGGCTATGTTTTGTACTGGTAAAAAGATATATGTACATGGGTAGTATTAGTCCTTTTTCTATTAAATGGGAATGTACATTGACTATATAGATAGTTACCACTCAGGGTCAAAGGGACATGACAGGTAATCTTATCTACATGCAGTGTACTCCTTAAATGTTATCTTGGATCCCTTATCCTCTTTATATTAGACATGTATTGATAGGATTTGATCCCCAAACCCATTCCCTATGGGTTAGATTGGATATCACCTCATACACAAGGGATATCAATCCCTTTAGTAGGACTAATTTTATAGAGTTGTTGAAATGCATATGTGTGGCCCATAGTGAGATAATATAACATCTTCTTTTCCTAGGTGGAGTTCTTTGTATCTTCATAACCAATTCCACATGGGTGATGATCTTCTACTTATTAGTTTATTTTGTATTGGGTTGTTATTATACCCCATTTCCTTGGTTGTGATCCTCATCTATGTGTCATATCTATTAAAAAATTTAGTGTCCAGTTTTAATGGGGAGACATGAAGATCACTGAAACATAGATAGACATCGTCAATGCTATCTGACATGTGGAGTTTGTCCTCTTAGGAAAGTGTTATGTAGAACATTCAAGCTAGAATCCTAGGCTAATTTTATGGTTGTCACTTTACCTTAAGACTATGTATCCTTATTGAGTATATTTGGATATTCTTGTTATATTCATTGTGGACATATAACTATATAGTGATGAATGTTATTACATTATGTATTCATTATAGTTTCGGTGTGTCTTACTAGGTATTTTTATTCACACCCCTACACTGGATTTTCCCACATGTATAGTGTCTTGTATAGATGATCGGCCCATAGATAAAGTCCTAGAAGGACCATGACCAGATAGTGACTACTAATACCAACCATATTGAGGTTTTTTCTGATGGTATCATGATAGCAGTCCTAATTTTACTATCAGGATGGACTTGATTTCATGCGTTTTGTGGTGGGCTTGTATTTTTCAATGTTTACAATCCATTTTTTTATGTTCATTATTTCTTTGTGGGATATATATGTATTCATGTATAGTTTGGAGTGATTTTTTAAATGTATTCATTATTTGGTCTTGGACATGTTTGCTTCTATATAGGTATATAGGCTATGACCTCTTATGTTGGTGATATGCCTTCTCAATGCTAATCACCTACCCTTGGCCTATTAGAGAAAGGAATGGAGAGTAGAAACATGGTCCCTATTGGTATGGGTTTTAAAAGAGTGTTATGAAAGGGGTTGGTTATACCTTAGGACCAGACTATGTGAGATTTTTTTGAGGAAACAGTTTTAAGTGTTTCAATTTTAGCTATCGGGGCAGGGACTCCATTGTTGGTGTGACAACCGATATATCAATACAACATGACTTTTATAAAAATATTATCAGATCAATACATGTGAAAATTTGTTGTGAAGGGTAAAATCATACCTACATCATATAGGAATTGGTTTTTGTTTCCATGTCACTCATGAGTCAGCTTTCAAGATATACTCATTCATTGTGCTATATATTTTCAACATCAGGATAATTCCACAGCATATACTAGATTGGATTCCTCATTATGATCATGAGGATGATCCAATTAGTGAATATTAATCTATATATGGAACACATCCAAAGGTATTTACTAAATGTGTTGTACCAGTTATACCTATACATTTTCATTAGAAGATGGTTCTAGCGGTACCAACAGATGAGGTACACATACCGAGAAAAATTCCTGGTTATCACTGATAAAGATACCCCAGATTATAAGGTGAGATTAAACCACAGGAAATAGAGGACTGTCATGAGGTAGTGGCATGATTTTTATGTATGTTTAGGAGACATATATATTTGTAGGTGGTCTAAGAGGAGAGCTACTAATATGGTTTACAAAATGATGGTGGGGGTTAATAACCTACTATTAAGATGTGGAGACTCTATAATAGTAGGAGTTTGAGTGAATTTTTTGATAGGAGATCACACCAGGTATGTGGAGGGATGTTCATAGGTAAAATATTATATATAATTTAAAGTAATACATGACAGTATGAGAGTATTCATCGAGGGTTAAAAACATGTCATTTTACTCAATGTATATGGTTGGGGCAGTTTATCCAAACTCAGACATTATAATTGGGACTAAATAGAGAAATTCAAACCATTTGTATACCTCTGAATATTTTTTTCATATTCTAGAGTGATAGAGAAATATTATCTAGATGAGAGTTTCATGGATCTGATGATCTAGATAGGTCTTACAATCAGTTGGATCAAAGGTTAGGATACCCTGGAAGAAGAGAGCTGATATCAGTCTTGAGGGCATGGATGTGTGAAGTTTTATAAGATGAGGTCCCAAGATAGAAAATATATAGTTCAAGGACACATGATGGCTCCAGTCGGCCTATATATAGGTGATTCTACTCGTGTGACATTAGGGGACATCTTTAATGAGACTATCTGAACAACCATACATATGGGAGGAAGATATTAGATAAGCCACTGAGGAAGAGGTGAATGTACGAGTAGAAGGATACACATAGTGGTGGATTTTATAGAGGGTTTAGGAGTGTATCTGGAGGTGTTAGACACATTATCTTTTTACCACCAACCCCATGTGGTCAATTCTAGGCTCAGTGATTCGGAGGATAGGGGTGGTGGAAGTTGTTGGTAGTTGAAGATTATTACCCAATGGTTCTAGTAATGATATGAGTTATGATATATTTCTTTTATACCTTAGTTATAATGTTTATATTAACATATTAAATACATTCCATTATATCCACCAATATAGTTTGTCACATAGATATTCCAGTTGATCCATTAGCTCAAACCATACCCATGGAGACTCATACTGGAGAAGTCATAGTGATCGCACAATTGTTTCGACAGTGTGACCTAACTCATAGAGGTGAGTGTTTCAATTTTAATTCTCTTTATAACAGTGATGTATCCATATGATGTCATCTTAGGTATGGATAAATTATTTAAATTTCCAACCCAGATTGATTGTTTCATGTGGAGGATATGTTGTGTCCCCGGTGATGGGATCATGTTTTCTATTTTTGGTGAAATGGAAAATCATGAATCACGCATAAGAAGGTGAATAAGATTAATCATCAGTTGGAAATCATGACCATTATTGAATTGGATGTTATGTGTTTTTAGTTAATTATAGTTGTGAAGGATTATATGAATGTCTTTTATGAGTATGTTTTAGGCTTAACTCTCAACCAAGATATATACTTATTAATTGATTGAAGCCCAGTCATAAACATGATATATAAACCAGTATTTCAGATGTATCTCATAGTGATATTGTGATATGAGGGTATTGTTGGAGGAATTACAGAGGAATGGATTTCTAAGACCTAGTATTTCACCCTATGAAGACGCATTTTTTTCACTAAGAATTCATAGAGGTGATTCAGGTTATGTGTAGACTAACAATTATTCAATTAGGTGAGTATAATTAATTACTATCAACTAATGGGGATCGAAGACCTATTTGATCAGTAGATAGGGAAATGATGTTTTTTTATGGTTCACCTAAAATCAGGATATCACCAGTTGTGAGTATTAAAAGTGGATATACTGAATATGAAATTTTAATATTTCTATGATCATAATGAGTACTTGGTTATTCCATTTTGCATCAAGAATCCCCTAGAACTGTATATGAGAATTATGAACTGAATCATCTAGGCTATCTTGGACTTGATCGGGGTGGTCCTCATCCATTATATCCTCATTTACTCGGTGTCCTAAGAGGATCACCCGAGGAACTATTCAGCAATTCTAGGCATACTCTAAGAGAAACATATATATGGAAATATCTTGAAGATTATATTCATGATTTATGAGGTTCACTTACTTGGATATGATATCTCATTAGATGGTGTGGTAGTGGAACCAACCATGTTCAAGGTTCTATTAGCATGGGAGCCACAAAAGAGTGTGATAGAGGTGTAGGGATTTATATGGTTTTCAACCTATTACCAGATATTCCTACATTATTTTTCGAGGATACCTGCAACCAAGACTTCTTTTACTAAAAGGAGTGTGTCTTTTATGTGGATGGAGAGGTTATAGTAGAATTTATAGGAGTTTATGTAGAGAATGGTTATTGATCCTATCTTGAGATTTCTAGGGGAGGGTGTAAAGTATATAGTGTTATAGGATGCATCAGGAACCATTTTTAGTTATATTCTAATGTAGAGGAATGTGGTGATTACATATTTTTCACATCAGTTGAAACCACATGAGAAGAAATAAAGAAACCAAAATATTGAGTTGGCACTGATAAACATTGAACTAATGATTTAGAAATAATACTTGATGAGTGATATGCGTATCATATATTTTGATAATAATAGACTCACATATATATTCTATTAGTTGGGTATTAACATGTGATAGTTGTGATGGCTAGAGTTACTTATAGATTATTACATTGGGATTTCTTATTCTCTTTCGGTGGGGAATGTGGTAGTAGATACTTTTAGCATGAAATATTGTTTACTATTGTAGATTGATGCATTAGAGAATATTTCCTCATTGAAATTATCCTTTGTAGATGGATATAGATAATATTACCTCTAGTAAATTGTTGATTCCCATCCTATAATGCAGTGTTCTAGGGAGGAACAACAAAGGGATACCGGTTGTGTGACTCTACATACTTAGTTTTCCACAAGACCTGAGCCAAATGGATTATTTGAATGTGGGGACCATGTCATTATTTTCAAAGGGTGAATGATGGTTCCAGTGAAGTTGAAGGATTATTTTCTAATAGAGTTTCATACATATAAATTAGTTGTACACACATGTTTTAAAAAAAATTACCATGACCTCTAACTTATATTTTGGTGGTGAGGGGTCAATTAGGGAGTTGGAAAATTTGTCTCCAGATGCCTTACTTTTTAGAAAGTGGAGGCTAACCACCATGTTTCGGTAGGTTTTACTCAAACCCTTAGGGATCCAGTGTTGAAGTGGGATGTGATATCCATATATTTCATGATTGGGCTAAAAAATAAATCTTGGGTACGTTATGTATTCTGGGTGATTGTAGACTGGCTCACCATGTCATCCCACATCATAGCTATCCATGAGTATTGTTTACTAGAGAGAAGTTGAAGCCTATATATGTAGAAGATAGTCAACCTCAATGGTTTCTCTTGAAAGATCCTTTTTTATCATGATCCCAAATAATATCTTAGTTCTAAAAGGGATTAGAATATGATTTTGGAGCTCAGTTACACATGATCATGACATTTCTCACCATAATGATTTCCAAACTCATTACACCATTCAGGTTCTAAATGAGATACTGCAAGATTTTGTGTTATACTTTTTCTATATTTGGGTGGATCACATAGTACTAGTGGAGTGTTCATTTAAAAAATGTTACCATTCCCCCACTATTTTGGAACCATTGGATTATTTGTACGGGAGAAACTACACGTCACGATATTGCTTGATTGGCCCTAGAGATTCAATACTCATGGACCTATAGTTGTTGTGAGCCCCAATAAAGAATTCAATGATCAAAAAAGTATAACTAAATGTTGAACAGAGCCATCATTTGTATAATGTGTACAAATAGCAGAGGCCCATAGTTTTCATGTAGGGTGGGAATATGTTCTTATGAGTTTCAACTTGACATGGATTATGAATATTTTTTCAAAGAATCATGATATCTTCAAGATTAATTTTTCCATTTCATATACTACATTGAGTTTTATAGGTGGCATACTACTAAGCTCTACCACCACAGTAAGGCCAAGTTTAGAATATCTTCCTCATTTCACAGCTGAGGTGGTACGTTCTTAACACATTTCATGTTATCGACTATGGGCTAGTGGACATCAAGAAGCAAGATATCTTTTCTATGTACCCAATAAATTTTGAGGATCAACATTAGAGGATCCTTCATGGGTGAGTGATTCCTTTATTTAGTCTTTCATGGAAGCACATGAATCTTCAAGAGAGAATGTGGGAGATGGAGGCTTAGATTAATTCTTTGTACCCACATCTATTTGTGTAGTGACTTTTTGGCGTTATTGGATGTCAATACCCAAGGTGGATAGAATTAAATGACTCATGTTTTCCATGTTTTATTTTTCAATATTGAATGGGTTATTTTTTAGAATAGGAACGGAACCAGAGTTCTATTCATAGGCATTGTATGGCCCTAACAAATGATTGAAATATATTAAATAATATATTCATATAGTATTCAGGGAAAATTTGAATAACCTATAAGAGGAAACCCATATCAGAAATAAAAGGTCACTATTGGGTTTAGAATATATTGTTTTAACAAAAATGACATATCATTTTTCAGCATGAGGCATTTGATAAAAATTCATTGCAGGTGTAAAAATTACTGAAATAATTAGATTATTTTATTTTATATAACCCTTTGATAAAGTGACCTATGTTGGCCTTGAATTATATGGTAATGAAAAATCCTTAGGGCTAGGCACATATATGTGGATCCATTTGATATTCTTTGGATATAGTGTTGGAGAATCTTCCTACAAAAAACATCAACTAGATCATTGACTGATGAATGATGTGAAACTAGATTCAGATATCTCTCCAATGAAAATAATGGGGCCACATTATTCATCATTGATTGATCCATTTTGATGTAGGATATTTGATTAATTATATTCCTCCATCTATTATATTTCTTTTGAAAAACATAAATAAATCAACCAATGAAATGATTCGTGCAATATGTGTATTGCAGGATGTGTTAGTTTATTTTGGGAATTCGGAGAATATCATTGTTATTAATTTATTATTACTTCATTTTTTATTATAATGACAACATTTCAATGTTAAAAAAACTTCAATCGAGCTGTATTATTCATTATTGTTCATTGTGATTTTCTCCTAGGATTCGACATTCATTGTCGGTATTCTATATTTGGCCCATGGTTTGACATACAGTTCAGAAATAAATCATTTAGAACCCATTTCATGGAATGAAAATTTGATATTGGAGATCACAAATCAGAACAATGTTACCATGGAGTGATGATGGAGGTGGTTGTATATTAGATAATGTAGATACCTGATTATTGTGTTCTTCGATGTGCCAAGAATTTAACATTTTGAAGGAGTTTATTTGAATAGATTAATTGGATGGATCTTGATGTTAAATAGAAGTAATTATTGATGACCTTAGATTGGTTATTTATAGAAATTAATGTTGACATATCCATGGATATAGTCAAAGTAGCAAACGCGTGAACCAGATATACAATTCTAAGAAATTCTGTGATACCTAGCATGTTCCCCAGAAGAATAAGCCAAGGGGAGGGGGCCTTCTAGTGACCGATAGGGTTTCTGGATGGAGGTAAGGATCACACATTTTGTGAACCTACCATGAAATGTGTGACCCCTCCAATATTTCATTGTGTGTACCTTATAGGGTACATGGTCATGGCCTAAGGGTACACTAGTAGAGGAATGCCATGTACTCCTATATAGACACGGCCAGGATAGGAATACATGAACTAAGATATGTATTGGTATATGGAAAAAATGGTAAGAAGCACATTATTTAATAATTAATGGTCATGGACATGAGTCATTTAGACATAAAGTACCTGGTTTCAAAAGGTCATGGCGTATACTCCTACTGCACAACATGTGCTCCTTAAATGTTGTCATAGAGCCCTTATCCTCTATATCTTGGAAATTTTTATTAGGTTTCATTCCCTATATATTTTACCTAAGGGGTATTATGGAAACCCCTCCAACACATTTGGTAAATATCATTTTAGTATAAAATTTTTGGATAGAGATTTTGATTCCTTCTGTGTGGCCTAGAGTGAGATCCTTTATTATTTTCTTGCCATATATGGAGTTCTTGATATATTAATGACCAAAACTACATGGTTGATGATCCAATTCATAGAATAGTATTCCATATTGAATTTTTTTATACCCAATAACCTTGGGTGTGATCCACATATGTGTGTCATGTCTCTTCATAATTCCAGTATATACACCAAAAGGTTATACCTGAAGTGATCTACCTCTCAGATAGACGACATCGATATTATATAATTCATTGAGTATGTTCTCCAAGATAGGTTCTTTGTGGAACTTATGATATTGAATCCTAGGATGGTATTATAGTTTTGAATTCACCTTGAGACAGTATGCCTTTGTCAATTATATCTGGATATTCTTGTTATATTCATTCTAGACATATACTTTTATAGAGATGACATTTATTCCATTGTTGTATGCTTTTAGGTTATAGGGTGTCCTACAGGGTATTGTTATACTAACCCCTACATGGTATATTGCCAAAAATTTCTTGTCTTGTGTAGGTTATTGAACCATTAACAGAGTCCAAGATGAACTTGGAATAGTGGGTGCTTAGTGAGACTAGACAGACTGAGGTGTGCTTCAATGGTATTTTGACAATAGTCCTCACTTTAAATTATAGTTAGATTTTTTCTGACTATTTATGTTGGGCATGTATTTGAACCTATTTATTTTCTATTACATATTTTTTTACTATGGTTCTGGGAGAGAGATACATGTAATACTGGTTTTTCAAAAACAAATTATTTCATCATTATTTTTTCATGGAGATGTGTTCATGTCTACATGTACTTAGGCTAAGTAATCCCGTGGTATTGATATGTCCTCTCAGTGCTAGTCTCCAACCCCTACCCTATTGGAGGCAGGCAGGGGGGTCATGGAACCAGTCCCATTAAGACAGGTTGTGAAATTGAAAAATAGGGTATAGTCTCTCTGTTTTATATATTAGGCATTAGATACTAGTCATAAGACTCTATTTTATGGAGAGATGAACCCAAGGACATGGGACCATCCATATTGAAGAACCAATGTGTGGCACCCGGGTCGGGACTTCATAATGGTGTATCAACACATTTCATTTTATTTTCCTTTTTCATACTATTTTGGAATTTTAGATAGGATACTATAATGATTCAGGAATTTTTTATGATCTCTTTCATTGGATTAGCTAACCCATGTATGGAGGATACTGCAAGTACCAAGGGTGTGATTATTTTTATTGATGATTTTTGTAAATAATTAAAGTTATTTCACCATCTTTGATGCACTTATTATGTGATAATAATATGTTTTTTGTGATTTTATTTATGATGTGGTATGGAATGAGAGTTCTGTATATGTGCATCACTCTATGAAATATGGAATTATTGTTCCATTCATCATTTTAGGGATGCACATAAAATCATTTTTTTGGTTAGTTGTATAAAAAATATTTATCTGCCCTTGTGTAATTTAAATGAAAAATGATCCAAATATAAAATTTTAAATTTTAAATGATTCTAGATATGGTGAATTAATCTGTATAAATTGGTGTATACTGTGAATACTGATTTATGAATGTGTTTACCCTCTATTGTCTATGACATAGTTGATTGATGGATGACAGTTGTTATAGTGCCTCTTTTTGTTGTGTGGAGGTGTATTGGGGATGACATGTTATTAATTTTTTTAAATCCATCTCATTTAAATATTATAATGTTGTGTTATGATTCTTAAGATGTGTTTTTTGGAATTTTAGTGAAATTCCTCCTTGACTATGCTTATTGATATGATGATAAAGGGACATGGATAGAAATCATCCTCTAGTAGTGGAACATAAGACTCTGATAGTGATTGGTGAAGGATCTAAATAGTAGTTCTATGAGAAACAGTGTCTCATTGAATATTTTATTCAATTACACACAAGGAAGGATGCGAGGAACATATATTACTTGAAATTGGACTCCAGGTTGCATCAACCTCTAACTTTTGTTATAGGGGGTAGACCTGAGGCATTAGATTTCTAAATTGAGTCTATTTAGATGATTCTTGACCACATAGAGACTCCTATGTGGAATATAATTAAGATGAAATTATTTTATTTTATGTGGTCAATTAAACCATTTGTGGTATATCAAGACTAATATTTTAATGTTGGAGAATTTTTTGTGAAGTAAATTACAGGAAATGTTCTTGGAGAACTTTTACCCTAAGCTGATCAGGCATGGGAGGTCAGAAGAGTGTATGATAATGACCTAGGGGGTACGTTTATGATGAAATGTGGAATTATCATTATTTATTTGTATATATTTGTTCTAGAATTTTTAGGATATGAGGTTGATGTGGTAAATCATTTTTAGGATGGGTATAAACTTGAGAAAAATCTTAGGTTGATTTATTTTGGCTGAAGATGTTTTTTGAGATGGTGAATTTGAATATCGTAATATAGGGGAACCTAAATTAGGATTACAGTGGAGGATAGGTTTTTTATTTTAGATGATTAGGAAGTAAAACTATAAATATTATAAATCAACACATTGAGAATGTCAACCTGATACATGGAAAAATAGTGGCCCATGGAGGGATTAGTTAATCAAAACATTAATCAAGTGTTGTACCACTAGTGCAATAAGTTGGGTCACTTAAATATAAAGTGACCTTGAACACCAATAGAGTCATGAACATACTATAGTATTTCACATCAATAATGATTATACTGAAAATCATGATAGATGGGTAATGATGGAGGATCTAGGAATATTTAGAGTACTTGAAGTGGATATTTACCCCATATTAGCCTAACATTTGGATTTATACTAGGCATAGATGTTGAGCCAATAGACATGATAAATCAGGTAAAGAGTTCCAAAATAAGTAGAGTGGTGTATCTCAAGGGACTCAGACTACATCATATGGAAGAGGGGAAGGACATTTGCTGGTATTTCAGCCTACACTTGTGGATAAAGAGGCACAATGATCAATAGTTTATGGTACTATTCTTGTATTTTTTATAATTTATAATTCAATATTTTATACAATAGAATGTTATAAATTTATAAATGAAATGTTTTTGAACCGGTTTATCCTGATGGTAGTGTTTGTGAGTAGGGTTATGATGATAGACACACTATTGGGGGAACAATTTAGAGAAAACTACATATGAAAGGGGTCTTCTCGCAAGTATGGGGAGTATCATTTTTGATACGATATATACATACATTACAATTTGTGACTTGAGATGATTTTGGGTATGGGTTATTTATTATTATTTGGGGACCATATTTCTTGTTTTCATACGAGACTAACATTTACATCTCATAAGGGAAAATGTTTTGTTCATAGTGGGAAGTGGGATCTTAGGGAAGGTCTTGTAGGGCCAGTTCATCAAAAATAGGGGAATATCACCACAAAGGATTCAAGTATTTTGATGGATAGTAGGGATGTGACATGTTATTTCTTTCCATAAATAGTGGAATGGTTCCATGAACAATCTCATAATGAATTCAATGGGTTGTAGCCTAAGAGGGATATGGAGTTTACTATTGATATCATTTGTGGAGATGATCCCATTTCCATCCATATTATAGAATAGAACCAAGAGAGATTAAAGAGGATATGTATAATCTGGAGGAATTTATGAAAAAGAAATTTATCTATCTGATTTCATCCCTTTTGGGTTCTCCGTTTTTTTCTAAGAAGACTGACATGATGTTGCGCTCAAGGGTTAATTACAATATTTCGAACAAGACGATAGTGATGAACTAGTATCCTCTTCTATGTATCAATGATGTCATTAACCATTAGATAGGATCTTCTATCATATCCATGATTGACATGAGATAAATTTATCATCAATTGATATTTCAACCTTATGATATACCACGGTCTTCTTCTCAAAGATTTTATAGCCTATATGAGTTTATTGTAAGGTTGTTCGGGCTAATGAGCGAATCATATGTGTTTATGGACTCAATGAATAGAATCCTCCACCCATAGATATAATTTTTTTTATTTGGGGATGATATATTGGTATACTAGAAGACTCCTGACAATTATTCATGACATATTGACATCATCTCGAGTTCATTGAGAGAGCATCAGATATCCAAAAACTTATCCGTGTGTTATGTTTTTATCATCAATTTACATTTCCTCGGTAACATCATCATGAAGTAATGTATTTTAGTGAACCTAGAAAAGGTGGAATATTTTATCTCATGTGAGAAAACAAAAAAAATTATATTCATTGTTTTCTAGGTTTAGTGGGAAAATATGATAAGATCATCCAGGACCTACCACTTGATAGAACCACTTTTGGGCATGACCAAGAAGGGATTTATCTTTTACGGGTCTAGATTATGTTATAATTCCTTTGATAATTGGACAAAGTGCTTGACCTCTACATGAATTTTGATTTTAACTAAGTTGGTTGAGGAGTATATAGTTTTTTTATGTACAATAGATCATACAGGGAGAAATTTTGATGTAGGGGGTCATGTATTAGTGTAAAAGTCACTGAATTTTAGGCCACATGAGATGAATTATAGTACACATGATCTCAATTTAGTTGTAGTGGAACATATATTGAAGTTATAGAAGAAGTATATTTTAGGTGAAACTTTTACTATCTATAACAATCCCAAGAGCTTATAGTACATATTTTCAAAACTATATTTCAATCTCAAACAGTAGATATAAGTCAAGAATATACTTTCCAATAAATTTGAGATATAATATACTCAGGGTAATTGATATATTATTGCATACAGTTTATGAAAAAAATAAACAAACTTAGGCAATTCATGTGTATAGTTCTGAAAGGTAATTGTGGACTTTGAGAAATGGGAAGTATGTTCTATTTCTATAATTCCAAGAATAGATGACCCTGATATTAGTATTAGTGGAGTCAAAAAAATTGATGGGAAAGGGAGAGATTTTATGAGGACCATTGGTGTTTGTCCTTGAGGGAAAGCCTTGATGGTAGGGAGTTACTATCATATTTTTTCATATAATACAATGAGACCATCTATATTTTGAATCGTTTTTTTTTACCAATAAGAATGTGACATGAGATAATTCATGAGTTTCATTCCTATAATTTAGAGGTGCATCTGGGTTTGATGAAAATTTATCATGAAGTACATGGATAGAATTGATATATAAGACTACAAGAAAGGATTTCATTGTTCATGAAATGATTTTACACTGATCAATAGGTGAAGGATGATAATTAATGACTTAGTGGTTTGATGAACCCATTTCCCATTCCAAAATGGTTATGGAATTATCATTATTTGATTTTTCTATGAGTTTCAGTGGAATCACCCTAAACATTATCAAGTTGTCAATGTTGATGATGTCGGGATGTCGCTCAATGCATCCTTTAATGAGCATGTGATATGTGTTATGGATCTGAGTGAGAAAGATTTTATTTGAAAGAATATGCTGATAGTTCGAGTATTTAATAAATATAGAAATTTTCAGGATGATATATGTGAGAGAGAAAAAGATATTCAAGGTCAAGGAATTTATTTATTTTACGGCAATGTCATATATTTTCTTTATATTATGACTCAAGGATGTGATTTTATAATGTGGGAAGATGGTGAGATTCTAAAAATTACTAGAAAATAATAATTCTTTTTTAAATTAATATTTTTTCCATTATTTTGTCATAAAATGCTTGGGTTTTGTTTCAAGGTTGTTTCAAGTAAAATTTGAGAATTTTGGAAGCAAAAGGTTTTGTGTAGGGTCAATTCACAATTCTCTTAAAACATTCGCATGACCCTAGAAAACCATGAAACCAAAAAAAGTGGGGAATTTATCATTTTTTAGATGGTATTTCCAGCCATGTTCTATATTACGAGAAACTAGGAACCCCTAAGCTGAGTAGGATGTTCTAGGCACACAATTACAAAAACTGTGTACCCCTACCTAGGAAACCATGTGGGAATTTCTTAAATTATCTATAATTTAATTTTAAATTCTTGAACCCTATAGTTATAATCCTAAAACACCCTATATCAACATGAAACAAATTCCTATAAATATATAATATCCTAGGAGGATTCTAGGGTTCCCTAAACCATATTCTTGATGAATCAAAGTTCCAATCAATGGATCATCATCTTCGTGGATTGTGTTTTCTTGCATTATTAGTAATTTCTTTCTCCCATATCATATTCATGATTAATATGATTTAGTTTTCTTCGATAGGTTGTGGGGTTTGATTTATATTTTTTAATGTGATAATACATTTGGTCTATATTATAGTTTTTGGTCCTTGACCATCTAAAATATTGTGATTTTAATATTTCTAATACAATTTCAAGATTTTTTAGTTTAGGGAACTTCCATCAATGAACATGAGTTAGGTGGTGTAAATTTTAATTCCCACAGTTTTTAATTATAATTTTGTTTATATACATATTGAATTTAAATTTCCATGTTTTGGAACTTATTTATTTATTTGAATTAATTAATTGGTTATTTTATTAATTTGATTATGAAATTGGTGGAATATTGGGATTATGAAATTTTTTATTAAAATGGATTATACGGTTGATTAATAATTGGAATTAATTGGTTGGTTTTCTTAACCGTGAATGGTTAATAGAAATTATGATTAAATTTTGAAAAAATGGTTAATGGTGAAATTCCCATAATATTTCCACATAATTAAAGTGACAAACAGTGATTGTTTTAATAAATTGAAATGTTGCACTAGGATATGAATAATTGAAAATATTTTTTAATGATTAATAATTCCAATTTATATATATATATGTCATGTTAAATTTGATAACATGTGTGAGTCAAGGAATGGTCCTACAAATAACCATATGTGATAAAAAGTGTGGGATAAGGGATTATGCTCCAAATAACCATATGAACAATGAGGTGTGGGACATGGATTGATGCTTAAAATACCCACAGGGTGAAAGACATGATGTTTTGGGGACCATGATATTGGCGTTGTAATAAGTTTCAAAGTGGCTATGATATGATAATGAAATTATTTTCTTATGAAAATCCATTAAATAATGAATTTTGATTCCCTATGATATATGGTTAAATCACTAGAAAGGTTCAATGAATGTTTTGATGGTTCTGGTGTCATCATAAACCTAGGTAATTATGTGGGTAACTAAATAATAATTAATTGAAAAAAAAATATTTATTTTATTTATTGTAATTTGTTAATTATACAACTAAATACACTGTTATAAAATGGATGTTGTATTAGAAACCATAATTAGTGGCCTACTGGGTTTTACTCACACCCTACCTAGGCTGTATGATCGGTACCTGAATAGACTTCATGTTTTCAGGATACGATAATGTCAAGAGAACAATGTTTTAAGGTAGATTTTCTGATGCATCATGAATAAGGTAACATGAAAGTAGATCGGGACCTCCTTGGGAATTTTTTAATGTCTATTTATTTTGGTTTTTCATATTTACACTTGACACTTATATATAATGAAAAATATACATTCTAATTTAGATATTGTTTTATTATTCTAATTAATCATGTAATGCTATAAAGTATTTTTTGTGGAATTATTCAAGTTATTGGTTATTATCTTCTTATTATTATTATTATTTATTTTCCACTATTTTAATTATTTGATAAAGTGGTTAGGGATTTCCCATGTTATTTAATAGACCTTCATTGCTAGTCATAAGCCTCCAGTATAGGGGTGGGGAACCTGATCTATTATAACCAACCAGATCGAGGAAACTATGTGTGGAACCTATTTGGGTATATCACAATTTCCTTCCTAATATATCTTGGATAACATAAGGGATCATATCTTTATATGATCCAAAACATTTTTCTTTCCTGAAAAATATTGGATTTATTTGAAATTTATGGTTTGTATGATGAAAATTATAATGTGAGTTCAGATAATGTTTCTCAATTAAATACTTATGGTCGCAATATGGGAAATTTAGATTGGAATGGAAGACTGTGGTTACTTATAAAAATATAATTTACATAATTTATTAATCAAATCATAAATGATGATGAATAGATTAATCTGGAATACTAAATGGTATATTACACCATGAAAAATAAAATAATGTTGTATGGTTGGATAAAATTATTTAATTAAATGTTAATATGGAAAGTGTAATGGGGATAAAATCAGGGTACCTTAAAACAATGATAAATTCATATAAATGAATGTATATTTATGTGTGTATTATGTTTTCATGCCATGAAAAAATAAAATGTATTGAAATTTAGTTGAAAATTTATTTATGATTTTATATTTGATCATTCCAAAAAATTATTACGACAATGAATATATTCAAGACCATGATGAATTTAATTAATTTTCATAAAATAACATATGTATAATATAATGATGAATAAAAGTTTAGAAAAAATATATAGAATGAGGTGATTCTTTGTAACAATAGATCCTACATTAATGATATGGACCTCATGATAATAGATATTAGTTTTTATATTATTTAGAGTATAATTCCATAAAAATATCAACATTTAGAAATCTATTCCACAATAATATTTCAGATATTTAGTTTTCTCAATTGTTGTGATAAAACGGAGGTTGTCTAATAAAAAATATGGAGAAGTTTATGTATATTTATAGATAGTTATAGTCAATAAAATGTGATCTAGAAGTTAATGAAAAATTAATGTTCTTGCAACAGGATTTAAATTAAATGATATGTAGCACAAGATTTAGAAATTATACTCAGTTTAATTGAACTTCTTTAAAAACATTTAGATTTTTTGGGTATGTAGAATAAACCTTTAGGGATACATGCAAGAGAATTAATCTACAATAATGATCAAGGGCATTATACATGATGGTTCTTAGAGAAATGGATCATCATTTTTTACAAATGATAAAGATTACTTTTATCACTATTATATATTATTTTAGAGATAAGAATAATATATGTGTGAAATGATAGAAGTGGAACCCAAAATCATATCAAAATAATTGGATGACGAATGATTATAAAGATAAGGTTTCATCATTGTATTGAATTTTTATAGAAATAGAGTTAAAATAATAATATTCATGTGTATAATTATCATCACCAATAAGATTTAATAAATTAGATATGATATTAATATATAATAAAATGATTATACCCACACATCATGATTCTAATATCATTAAGATTTAGAATAAAAAAAATTCGAGTATCCATAATACCTTTATCTCATCTACATTTATAGAATATAAAGAAAAATGGAGTGGATATCAATAATTTATCATATCATAACATGAAGATTAAATGGATTTTAAAAGAATAAAATTATACATTGGGGACTTATAAATATAAAATGTGTTAATTAATCCATTATTAACCAATCTAAAATAATTCCAAAAATTGGATTATAGAGGAGAAAACATGTGATTGTCAGTTTTTTTTACAACATAATCTCTAAAAAAATTTAAAGGTAGTGACCGTTGAAAAGGATTAGGTTCTAAACTACTTGTATACTATTTAAATGAGTATTGATTAATTTATCAAATCAATAATCATCAATGTATACAAAATGGACATACCATACCACAGGTTAACCAAGAATTATATTTTAATCCTTGTTTGATTTTAATTTTATAATTTGGTTTAACATTATTTGTGATTGATAAATTTTGAGTTTCATATTATATGTGTTCTATCAAATAAGTTAAAATGAGCATCATTTTTTTAATGTGTTCTATTATAAAATATATTACTTCGAGACACCCATATTCACCCCTGCTCTATGTGAATGTAAATTAACCCTATTCCCTACATAATGTCATAAAAAATACATTCCATATCAGTATTTCATGGATTTTTAGATAAATATTACATATTAAAATAATTGTGGATAATTAACTTAAAAACATTATACTATAAAAATTAATTTTTAACAAAATTTACCTCCATATATTGTTTTTTTTGGGCATGTTGTTTTAACAAGTTGTGTTAGAGACACATGTATTTTGTTTTATACAATTAGGTTTTGAATATTATTTAAATTATTAAAAAATTTAATATAGTTTATTTGATTATATTTATTCATTGAAATTTATATATATAGAAGGATTATATTAGATCACATCTATAGTCTCTTCCACATGATGGGGAATCCAATACTATACAATGAATATAAATAATTGTTCATAATGATATTTCACTGAATGAGGAAGACAATGTAACGACCAAATGTTTTTCAATAGAAATTCTCTTCTCATAAGTATGTCATAAAATCACATGAAAACACAACACAATGAACTACTAAGTGCTAAGTGACCTTAATAAATAAGTTTGTCACTTCTGTGTTTGGAATTTCGAAAATCCGGCACACACGGTCGTAATCAGTAAGTTATTTGGAGTTCGATAAGGAAAACATAATATTTGGTGAATAGTAACCTACCCTAATGAATAGTAACATAACCTTATGAATAGTGATATACCCTAAATATAATTAACCTCAACTATGATAGTATAAAAATAATATTCAAGTTGGGAGTACGATATACCTATATTTTAGAATAAGTTAATGAATGTTTTAAAACTGGTTTTGATAATAAATTATTATTTTAATTAAATATTAATAAAATCATATTTAGAAAATTATTTTTGAAAATTGAACTTCATTTTTTGATTCTACATGTTGAAAAATGGTTAGGGTGAATTTTTGGGATTTTTATGAAATACTAGAATTTTTTATGAATAGTAGAATCTGATAATTCACAATAAATGCTAAATAATGGATTAATTGAGTCATCGATGAAGTTCTTATGATGTAAGCCCACTTGGTTCGGGATCACATGATAAAATCACTATTATTGGTCATTGAAAACTTACTATTCCTTGTCTTTTGAAGAAATAATAAATTAATGGTTAGAATATTATGAAATCCCTCCTCTCCTCCACTATAAAAACCCCCCTTCACTCCCTCTTCTCTTCAATCCTCTCAAGCCTTGTAACTTGCCATTATTCTACCCAAATATCTCCCCAAGATCCTCCCCCACGTCCAAAATCTCCTAGCCTCTTCAAAATACCAAAATCTTCCCCCTTTAAGAGGTTCTCAAAGGAGTAAGTCTCAAGAGGTAAATTCCTCTTTCCAATTCCTTCATTTCTTTTAAGTTATATTTCTTTTTGTTTCTTTCCTCACCTACCTTCACCATAATAGTATGATAAATCCAGTAACATACATGTAATGGAATTTTTTCATGCTAAGGGTGCATTTCATTATCTTCTCTCCTTCCCCCACCCTTTTATTTGAAAGAAATGAAAGCACCGTTTGAGATGTGCTAATTTAGCACATTCAAGGACAACGGTTTATCAATTTCAATTATTATCTTTAATTCTGGTCATGAAACCATTTGTGTTATGTTTCAACCAGATTATTATATATTTAATATATCTTATTTTCTGTTCTGTAATCCTTTTGTAAAAATGGTATTAATTTATAATGAAAAAAACATGTTCCTTGTAATCAAATCCACCGATTAACAAAAACGGTTATCACTAAGGTTTTATATATAATAAGTTGACTTCACTCTAAGTAACCTAATTAAAATTAAAACCTTTTAATCTCCGG
Organism: Viscum album; assembly: GCA_963277665.1. NCBI lineage: Eukaryota > Viridiplantae > Streptophyta > Magnoliopsida > Santalales > Viscaceae > Viscum > Viscum album. The sequence goes on along the minus strand of OY728159.1, from coordinate 1,136,815,807 downwards.
GATTTGCACTAAATAATATAACCACAATTCTGGACAACCACTTTGATCTTACTTATAATCCAAACTTGAATATAATTAAACCGATCTTTTAAAGCCAAGTAAACAAACAAGCCCGATCAGTGAAATTGAACCTTATAAAAAATCAAAAAGGATTCGAATGAACTAAAAAAGGTTATAATAAATAAATAACATATAGAATAGGTTCTGGACTTATTAATTAATAAGCCTAATTTTTTTATTTAGGTCTTTAATAACAAGTGAAGAACACCCACAGATTTTAGGTAAGGGATCCTCTCCTTTTCGCTCTTAATAAAGATTGTTCTCTATGCTATGACTTTTTTTGTAATACCAAGTGATGGGGTATGTTTCCTAACCTGCCCCATAGTTCCCTAATGTTTTATAAGTGATTAGAAACCCCTTTTCTCTCTCATAAATCCCTCTTACTTACACCCGATATCATGCCGATAAAACATAATGGATTCTACCCGAACTTCCTTTATTCCTTCGGGTTGCTCTATCATTATTTTTACCAAACTATTATTGTATTTTATTTTTATGTAGAACTTAAGAATTATGTATATATTCTCTAAACTCATGTTCCAATATCAATCTCTCATTATCTTTCGGGGATATGCATGATTTTAATAGAATCTCTCCTCGATACTTTCCAATAAGCACACTCGTTTTAAAGGAACTTTCCGAATTTGTACCCTAATTTCAAGTGCACTCTATCTTCTATTTTAAGACACCATTGTCTTTGTAAATTCAGTATTTTTATTATAAAAACCTTCTTGGTTCAATTCTGGTTTTATATAAAAGAGTGTCTTCTTTACTATTTTAAAAGCTCTATAGTATTTTCCTTAAAACCGCACAAAAATGTTTTAATGCTAATGACTCTCAAAAACATTTATTATGTGATGTCAATTATTTTTGTTACCACTTACCATGTTATATTCCTATATTACCTTTTTAATGTCCATGTATGTTCTAATCCATTTCTTTCATGGAAGCTTTCATGATACACTCATTTTTTATGCTTTATGTCATGACTCTGGTACCCAATTCTCTCCATGGGTAACCTTATGTTTATAAACAATTGATTATGTATGATTACTCATGTGGAAAGAATATTTATGCGGTAAGAATATTTATGTGACAAGAATATTCAGGAAAATGTTGAGATGGGTGCACCTAGATAGCACTCCAATGCATTGGGTGAAGTTGAGTCTCGTGAGATGTGATGTGAAACGGGATTGACGGATAGACATGACCCGTACTAAAATGGGAAATGGGATTGGAGGTTAGCCTTGACCCTTACTAAAGAAATGTTTTATTATTCTTCCACATTTATATGATTCCATGTTTATATGATCCCATTCTTATATTAAATTATTTTATAAGTTTCATGCTTTGGATATCATTATGTCATGCCTCCTAACTCATGTGCTTGAGATGTATCCTTATGTTCATTCCCTTACTGGGATTTTTAGCTCATCCCTTTGTTCAAGTGTTCCCTAGGGTACCATAAGAAGATGTAAGGGCTCAAATGAAGTTAGGATCTCTTTAAGGATATTAAATAAAGAAGTGTTTTTTAGCCCCATGGTTTATGTTATATGTACCTAGTCTTCCAAGACACTAGACTTTACGATCCTTGGCATGTACTCTGATGATTAATTATTCTTAAAATCATGAAATGTTATATATAAAAGGCTTAGGTAGATATATTTGGTATCATAGGATGGTCTAGTTATTTTTTTAGATTTGGAATAGAGCACCTTAGTAAGAACCTTAAGTATGAGACTAAGTATAAGAAAACATTCCTGAAATTTAGTGAGTATTGAGTAAGTGGCCTATCAAGAAAATAAATCCCTGTCTGGATACGAGAAGGTAGAGGCTTCTCTAGAACAGATGTATCTAGGGGTAAAACCTGAAAATATCGCTTTGATCTAGACTCAAATGGGAACTGCTACACGACAACGGGCCTTGCTGTACTCATGGCTACGACACTCCTAGGGGGATATGCTTTGATAGATTCATGAGCTTAGTAAAAACCGTTATTAAGGTAAAAAAAGAATCCCATAAGAATATAAGTTAAGAAATAGATCAAGGATAACCTGGATATAAACCTAGGGAACCACAAGTCTGGATATGCTTCTTCTTTACAAGTTTATACTTTTATGTTCAAAGTTTCCTTTTTATGTTCAGTTTCTAAGTATTAGGGACCTCTAATTATATATTCTATTTCTGAGTTAATGGAAGTAAATAGAATAACACATTCCAAAAACCAATTTGATAGGAAATGTGATGATTGACCTAATCATATGCCTGATATGACAGGAGTGGGTGCTCATAACTTCAAGACAGTACTTGCTCGGCTATCTCGAGTTATGAATAATAACTTGAATCATATAGAATTACCTCCTCCTCTAAGGAAAGAGAACGTTTTCATATAATCCTTCATGCGGAAAAGGCCTCCCTTGTTTAGCGTATCTTCTGATCCCCTCCTTGCCGAACAATGAATTAACTCCATTAAAAAGATATTCTCCGTTATTTAGTGCTCAAAAGAAGAGAAGGTTGTACTGGCAGTCTATCGTTTTGATGGAGAAGCTGATCAGTGGTGGAAACTGATCCAGAATACAATGTCCCAATAGGAAATTGATTCCAGAGATTATGAGGAACTCAAGAAGATTTTTTTCAACAAATATTTTCCTCAAACCCTCCATCGCAAGATGGAAAGAGATATCCTCAGACTCAAGCAGAAGGAAGATGAGTCCATCGGGTCATATGAAGAAAAATTTACAAATCATGCAAGGTAAGCCTTTGGATTTTTCATGAACACCAAAAGCAAGGTGGATCACTTCTTTAGTAGACTAAAGCCTAGTCTACGAAAGGTGTTGGCGATTCGAGACTTCGACAGTTATGATGAGATTTTCCATTGTGCCCTCAAGGTTAAAATGGAGATTGGAGACTCTCAGTGGTCTCATGGGCCTAGTGACATGAAGCAAAAAATGGAGAATATCATGGGTGGTTCATCAAAAAAATTCCATGATAGAAAGAAGCCTCGCTTTTCCGTTTGAAAGAAATTTGGGAAAAAGCATCTTGGTGACTGTCACAAGGGAACCAAGAATTGCTTTAAATGCGGAATGTTTGGTCATCTAGCCAAGAACTGTCGTAGGGATATGAAAAATCCTGTTAATGTTGAAAAGTAAAGGTAGGTTCAGATCAACAATCAGCCTATAGTGCAGTGTTACAACTACAATGAGATTGGGAATTATACGAACAATTTCCCTAAGCCGAGGGTTTTTAGATGAAATCTGAAACAACCTCCAAGGCAACAAGTAAGGGCTTATGCTATCACTACTACTGAGGTGGAGCCGGAAAATGATGTGGTTACAGGTATGCTTGTTATTGATTCAATAATATAAAATGTTATATTTGATTCTGGTTCTACACATTATTTCATATCCTACAAGTTTAGTAGAACTATTCAAACACTACCTCAAAATTTTGAGGAGAAATTATCTTTGAGAATAGTGAATGGGGAAATTATTGTGTTCATGGTTTATAACTCCTCCCCAGTTAATGTTTGTGGACTAAACCTCCCAGAAAATATCATCATACTTCCTTTAGGGGAGTTTGACGAAATCTTGGGAATGGATTGGCTAACTTTGTACAAAGATGACATCAATTGTTGGGAAAGGGATATCAGTTTTCACATCCTGAAGCATCCTTCAATTCTTTATAACTGTAAGGAGGAAGATGGGTCTCATTTAGAATCTTTGTCTAAAGTTTTGATACTTCTTCTTTGTGAGAAAACATATCTAGTTCAAATTATTGGGACAAAGGATAGAATCATGCTTAAAGACATGCCCATCGTGAGGGATTATACTAATGTATTCCCTCAAGAGTTTTCTGGTCTTCCACTTGACCGAGAGGTTGAGTTATCAATTGAACTTATCCTGGGATCTCTTCCAATCTCAAAGAAACCTTATAGAATGGCCACTATAGAGCTATAAGAGCTAAAGAATCAGTTAACGGAGAATATAGAGAAGGGTTTTATATGCCCAAGTGCTTCACTATGGGGTGCTCCAGTCCTCTTCATCAAGAAGAAGGATGGATCAATGCGCCTCTGCGTTGATTATCGTGAGCTCAATAAAATCATGATAAAGAACAAGTATCCCCATCCATGGATAGATGACTTGTTCGATTAGCATCGTGGGGCCAGTTACTTCTCGAAGTTGGACCTTCGGTCGGGATATCACCAACTAAAGGTGAGGAAGGAAGACATTCCCAAGACTGCCTTTCGAAGGAGGTATGAACACTGTGAGTTCATAGTGATTCCCTTAAAACTCACTAATTCTCTTGAAATTTTCATGGATTTAATGAATAGAGTATTTATATATTACCTCGACAAATTTTTGGTGGTCTTTATTGATGATATTCTGATATACTCCAAGATAAAGGAGGAACATGAGGACCATTTGAAAACTGTATCAAAGAATTTGAAAAGGGATAAGTTTTATGAAAAGTACAATAAATGTGAGTTCTAGATGGAGGAATTATTATTCTTGGGGCATGTTGTCACTAGGAGAGGGATATATGTGGACCCTTCCAAGATGAAGGAAACTAAAGTGTGGTAGAGGCCAACTTCTGTAACGGAGATCCGCATCTTTTTGGGTCTCACTGGGTATTATTGATGATTCGTGAAGAAATTTTCATGATTGTCAAACCCAATGGCCAAGATGACACGAAAGGGAGTAAAATTTTTCTGGAAATAGGAATGTGAAGACTCTTTCAAAGAGTTGAAAAAGAGTCTTATCACCGCGCCAATACTCACACACCCTTCAAGTGGAGAACTCTTAGTGTTGTATAGTGATTCTTCTAAGAAAGGCGTAGGTTGTGTGCTAACGCAAAATGATAAATTGATAGCCTATGCCTCAAGGAAGCTGAAAATCCATGAGTAAAACTATCCCATGCATGATCTGGAGTTGGCGGTTGTGATCTTTGCATTGAAAATATGGAGGCATTATCTCTATGGGGAAAAATGTGAGATATATAATGACCACAAGAGTCTCAAATATATATTAACCCAGAAAGAGCTTAATATGAGTCAGTGAAGATGGATAGAAATCATCAAGGATTATGACTTCTCAATCCACTACCATCCCGGTAAGGCAAACAAGGTGGCAGATTCTCTAAGTAGAAGGGATCTCGCATCTTTATCAATGATGAGAATTGGAAAGGATCCAATCTTCTTGTATTTTCGAAGGATGGACATGGGAATCATTAATTTAGGAACATCATCAATCCGTTCTCAAATGATTGTTCAATCATCCCTCTTGGAGAAAATAAATAATGCTCAATGAAAGGATGTTGAAATTATGAAAAGGGTGGAAGCTTTTAAAATTGGGAAATCCTCCAATTTCAAAATTGATGAGGAAGGATTTGTAAGATTTGGGACACAATTATGTGAACCATCTGATCCAGAGGTAATGAAGGAGCTATTGAATGATTCACATAGCTCGACCTTCTACATCCACCCAGGGAGCACAAAGATTTATCGAGATCTCCGAGAAAACTTTTAGTGGGACAATATGAAAAAAGAGATTGTTGAATATACATCAAAGTGCCTCGTATGTCAGAAAGTGAAGGCAGAGAGACAAAAGTCTAAGGGGATGATGCCACCCCTACCCATAACAACATGGAAGTGGGAGAAATTTACCATGGACTTTGTCACTGGACATCCAAAGACATCTAGAGCAAATACTGCTATATGGGTCATTGTGGATTGTCTTACAAAGACAGCACACTTTATCGTGGTTTGAGAGGACTTCTCATTGGATCAACTTGCATAGATTTACATCAAAGAAGTGGTAAGGATTCCTAGAGTAACACTATCTATTATATCTGATTGTGATCTGAGGTTCACCTCAATGTTCTGGAAAGGTCTCCAACATGCTCTAAGCATTGAACAAAACGTCAGTATGGCCTATCATCCTCAAACTGATGGTCAATCTGTGCAAACTGTTTAGACATTGGAAGACATGTTGAGAGAGTGTTCTATGGAATTAAAAGGAGGAGGGAACCAACATCTTCCACTGGTTGAATTATCATACAACAATAGTTTCCAGTCAAGCATCTGAATGGAACCATATGAAGCCCTTTATGGGAAAAGGTTCATAACACCAACGTGTTGGGATGAAGTCGGTGAGCATAAGCTGCTAGGACCAGAAATGGTAGAAGAAATGGTGGAGAAGGTGAAAACCATTCAGCAGCATATCAAGGTAGCCCAAAGTCGATAGAAGAGTTATGCAGCTGTTGATGAGACCTTGATTTCAAAGTTGGATACATGGTATTTCTATTCATATCCCCATTGAAGAAGGTCATGAGGTTTCGGAAGAAAGGGAAGTTAGGTCGTAGGTCCATTAGGCCCATTGAGATCCTTGATCGAGTCGGAACCATGGCCTATCGACTGGCACTTCCACCTACCATGTAGAAAGTACATGATGTCTTTCATGTATCCTTCTTAAGGAATTACATACTAGACCCTTCACATGTACTCTCTATAGAGTTGGTACATTTAGAGAATGATCTCTCTTACGAGGAGCATCCAATGAAGATCTTGGATCATAGAGACAAAGTTATATGCAATAAGACTACTCATCTGGTTAAAGTACTATGGAAAAACCATAAGTACGAAGAGAAAACATGGGAACTGGAGGAAGTAATGAAGGAAAAGTACCCACACCAGTTTTTGGCTTAGAATGTAAAACGAAATTTCGAGGGTGAAATTTCATAAGGGGGGAAGAATGTAACGACCCAATGTTTTTCCATGGAAATTCCCTTCTCATAAGTATGTCATAAAATCACATGAAAACAAAACACAATGAACTACTAAGTTCTAAGTGACCTTTAAACATAAGTTGTCACTTCTGTGTTTCAAATTTCAAAAATCCGGCATACACGTTTGTAATCTGAAACTTATTTGGAGTCTGATAAGGAAAACATAAATTTTGTGAATAGTAACCTACCCTAATGAATAGTAACTTACCCTTATGAATATTGATCTAACCTAATGAATAGTAACCTCACCTATGATATATAAAAATAATATTCAAGTTGGAATTATGATATACCTATATTTTAGAATAAGTTAATGAATGTTTTAAAACTAGTTTTGATAATACATTATTATTTTATTTAAATATTAAAATAATCATATTTAGAAAATTATTTTTGAAAAATGGACTTCATTTTTGGAATCTACACGTCGAAAAATGGATCGGATGAATTTTTGGGATTTTTCTGAAATACTTGAATTTTTATGAATAGTAGAATCTGATAATTCACAATATATGATAAATAATGGATTAATGGAGTCATTGATGATGTTCTACTGATTTAGTCCCACTTGGTTCTAGATAACATGATAGAATCACTATTATTGGTCAGGGAATACTTACTATTACTTGTCTTATGAATAAATAATCAATTAATGATTATTATATTATGAAATCCCTCCTCTACTCCAATATAAAACCCCCCTTTACTCCCTCTTCTATTCACTCCTCTCAATCATTGTTCCTTGCCATTATTCTTCCCAAATATCTCCCAAATATCCTTTCTCATGTCCAAAAGCTCCTATCCTCTTCAAAATACCAAAACCTCTCCCCTTAAGAGGTTCTCAAGGGAGGAAGTCTCAAGAGGCAAATTCCTCTTTCCAATTCCATCATTTCTTTTAAGTTCTCTTTATTTTTGTTTCTTTCCTCACCTCCCTTCACCATAATAGTGTGATAAATCCAGTAACATAAATATAATTTAATGTTTTCATTCTAATGGTATATGTCTATTTGAAATAAATGAAAGCACCGTTTGAGATGTGCTAATTTAGCACATTTAAGGACAACAGTTTTTAAATTTCTATTATTATCTTCAATTATGGTCATGAAACCATTTTTGTTATTGTTGAAACAGATTATTATATATGTATTGTATCATATTTTTTGTTTTGTAATCCTTTTTTACAAATTTTATTAAGTTATAAAGAAAAAACAAGTTCTTTGTAATCAAATCCACCGATTAACAAAAACTGTTATCACTAAGGTTATATATATAATAATTTTACTTCACTCTAAGTAACCTAATTAAAATTAAATCCATGTAATCTCCTAGATGTGAACTAAATAATATAACCTAAATTATGTACAACCACTTTTATCTTACATATAATCCAAACATGAATATAAGTGAACTGATCTTTTAAAGCCAAGTAAACATACGAGCCCGAACAATGAAATTGATCCTTATAACAAATCAAAAGGCATTGAATGAACTAAAAGGGGTTATAATAAATAAATTAAATATAGAAGAGGTTCTAGGATTATTAATTAATAATAATAATTTTTTTATGAAGGTATTTAATAACAAGTGGAGAACACCAATGGATTTAAGGTAAGGGATCCTCTCCTTTTCGCTCTTAATCAAGATTGTTCTATTTACTATGCCTTTTTGTGTAATACCAAGTGATGGGGTATGTTTTCTCACCTACCCCATAAATTCCTGATGTTTTATAAGTGATGAGAAACCCATTATCTCTTTCATAAATCCCTCTTAGTTACACCTGATACCATGTCGATAAACCATAATGGATTCTACCCGAACTTCCTCTATTGCTTCGGGTTGCTCTATCATTATTTTTACCAAAATTTTGTTGTATTTTATTTTTATGTAGAACAAAAATATTCTGTCTATATCCTCCAAAATAATGTTCCAAGATCCATCTCTCATTCTCTTTCGTGGATATGCATGCTTTTAAGTGAATCTCTCCTCGATACTTCCCAATATGCACACTCGTTTTAAGTGAACCTTCTGAATTTGTACCCCAATTTCAAGTGCACTCAATCTTCTATTTTAAGACACCATTTTCTTTTTAAATTCAGTATTTTTATTATGAAAACCTTCTGGGTTCAATTATGTCTTTATATAAAATAGTGTCTTCTTTACAATTTTAAAAGCTCTATAGTATTTTCCTTAAATATGCCCAAAAATGTTTTAATGCTAATGTCTCTCAAATACATTTCTTATGTGATGTCACTTCTATTGGTTACCACCTATCATGTTATATGCCTATATCACCTTATAAATTTCCATGTATGTTCTAATACCTTTCTTTCATGGACACTTTCATGATACACTCATTTGTTATGCTTTATATCATGATTGTGGTACCCAATTCTCTCCATGGGCAACCATGTGTTTATGAACAATTGATTATGTATAATTACTCATGTGGAAAGAATATTTATGTGGTAAGAATATTTATTTGGAAAGAATATTCATGAAAATGTCGAGATGGTTGCACCCAGATAGCACTCTAATCCATTGAGTAAAGTTGAGTCTCATGAGATGCGATGTGAAACGGGATTTGCGGTTAACCTTGACCCGTACTAAAATGGGAAACAGGATTGGAAGTTAGCCTTGACCCATACTAAATAAATGTTTTATGATTTTGTAACATTTATATTATTCCATGTTTGTATGATCCCAATATTATATTAAATGATTTTATAAGTTTCATGCTTTGGATATCATTATGTCATGCCTCATAAATCATGTGCATGAGATGTATCATTATGTTCATTCCCTTACTGGGATTTTTAGCTCATCCCTTTGTTCATGTGTTCCCCAGGGTACCCTATGCATATGTAAGGTATCAAAATAATTTAGGATCTCTTTATAGAGATTAAATAAAGAAGTGTTTTTTAGCCCCATGTTTTATGTTATATGTACCTAGTCTTCCAAGATAACAAACTTTACGATCTTTGGCTTGTACTCTGATGATTAATTATACTTAAAATCATGAAATTTTATATGTAAAATTATTGGGTCTCTATAGACAATAAAATAGATAAATAATAATTATATAGAATAATATATAATACTTTTTGATTTAAAATACTATATGAAGGCGATGAGTCTCACAAAACTATTAAATATTTCCCAAAATATAGCTAACATTTGTGAATGTGAAAACCAAATAAAGGATAATAACTTTTAATAATAGCAAAATAAATTTTATGGTTTTTAGATGTTTTAATATTTTATAATTGATGGGTTATTCTGCCAAATTAATATTTTTATTGGATTTTTTTACTCACTTGGTGATGAGATAATTTATGTTGAGATTATGATGACACTTTTATGAAATTTCTACCATTTTAAAATACCATTATTCTTGTTCTTGAATAATGAAATTTAGTACATTCCATGTATAGTGACTAAAAATATGTATATCTTCAAATGTAATGATGTGATTATAATAGGGATGATGAGTCACATAACCAAGGTTATAGAATTACAAATTATCGAGGATCCTAATATTAATCAAGGTGGTGATGGATGAGAATAAGTGAGTAATGAATTTGTATCTCTTATCCATAACATGTCCAAATAGGTTAAACAATGTTTTAAGGTCAATCTAAAATTTCATTGTTTTAATTTTTAATTGTATTAATATTTAGTTACATAGTGTATATGTATGTTATGTTGTAATTGAAAACATAACAAATCAAAAAATAAAAAATGATTTCACGTTGAATGGATAAAAACATAAATAATCATATGTCAATAAAAAATATTTAGAAAGTTTGTTACATAAGGAAGATAAAAAATGATGAAATATATCATAAATAACATGAAATTATTTTACAATGATATTTAAGATATGTTATGAAAAAAATGGTGGAAATAAAGTTTTAAGAATGAATAGAAAATAGATGGTATATGTGGGGGTTCTCGTGGACTATCTTGATTGTGTCACCATGGATATAAGAATATAATGAAAAAATAATTTAGAAATTTTTGAATTTATAAAGTAGTATTCATAGTATTATAATGAACATGATTAAATAATTACTTGGATAGAAAGGCTATAGAAGGCTAGGTAGCAACATAAATATAATTAGAAGAAGTTGTTTATTTTCAGAAAAAAAATTAAATATAAATATTTGTAAAAAAATAAAATTACTATTTCAATCAAAACTAAGATAATAAAATCAAATTACATGTAAAATAAGTTCTAAAATTTAATTTAATCATTAAACATGACATTAAAATTAATATTCCATTAAAAAAATTATGGATGAATGATTTTTAGAAGATTAAGTTAATGTCAAATTTTAATGAGGAATTTTGTGTTTTTTTTGTTCTGGAATGATCGAGGATCTATTAATTATTGAATACAATTGATTGGTTTTTATATATTAATCATAAACTACTATAGTTAGTATTGATGAGAATAGATACAAATAGGTTAAAAGAAACTCTCATAAATCAATTTGTATTAAAAAAGTTAAAATGTATATGAGAAAAAAAATATTGTGAATCTAACAAAGAATGTTTATTAATTATTTATCAATTCAATAGTTCTTTTAGATATACTATTTAAAATTTTGATTATATAGTGAGTTAAAAATGAGGTGGAAAACCACAGTACTGTGAATTTGCAAGGATAATGTATCCTATATCTCAAAAAAGAAATATATTATTTGGATACTATTTTTATTGATTAGTATTAATAGGTAAGGATTCTGATTTAATGAAAATAATGAATGAAAAATACATTAGAGGATCGATGAGAGGTCTTATGTAACTGATGAATTTTATTTTATTATTAAATTAATTTTTCTTATTACAAGAAAAAAATTTCCATTTCATTCCTATGAAAAAAATAAAGGGAGTCCCATTTAAGTCCTAAACCATAAAAAAAGTGTCATATATGTAGAATTAGATTAATAAGAAATCTATCATAAATATGATCATGCTTATGGAAATAATTAATATTGGAACATGGATTTTTTACTATGGTTAAATATATTAAATGAACTAAAACAAGATCATGCTATAGAATGTGGAGAAATTTATTAATAGAATAGTACCCTAGGGAAATAACTATTCCTTAAACATTAATGGTAGTGGTGAAATAATTAATTTTAGAGAATAGAAAAAAAAATAGTATCTTCATTGTGGATGGGCTTCAGGATAACCTATTGATAAAATTAAAACATTATGGATCGGGTATCAATTTAAAATTAAATAAGAAGTTATTTTTAATTAATTTCAAGAAATTATAATCCATGATGAAATAAAAGAGGGAAAACTGAAATCTAAATTAATATGACAATAATAAGAACACCAGTTTTTTTAATAATTGAATATTTTATACAGTTGGTTCATAGCCATTTATATTAATAGAGCATGAAAAATAAATTAATACATATGTATAGGATATGTATTTAGAATATATTTTTAGATAATGATATGGCTTGTGATGTCTCTATAAGAGGACCAATAGTGATAAATCATAACAGAAACAGATGAAATATTATTCAAAATTTCTTGAAATTATTCAAACAAATCCATGAGGTCTAATGAAAGATATCCAAATATATATATAATAATAATCCATATATATTAATTATAAATAATAAAATGGATTCAAATTTTTTAATGAATATTATAGTCAAAGTGATGGATTTACTGAATTGGTTTTGGAGAATGTCTATAAAAGTATGAATGATCATAAAATTCATTGACTGATTAATTTTATGGTGTATTCTTCTATTCATATTATTATTTTATGGGATAATAATTAAATAAATATATTTTTTTCAATTGGAACATAATGTTTTAAATATATTATTCCATAGATTAAACCTATATTTGATAACATGACATAAATATTAATCCTTAAAATTTTAATTAAAAAAACAATTTGAATATTGTGTTTCTCGTAGAGGGTTACACTCAAAATAGGGATTTTTAAATCCCAAAGCTGTGAAAATATATTACTAAATGTACCATATTTGAAAGAATACTATAAAACATTTCTGATTTTTTTGTAGTTTATTTTGTATTCTGATCCATGAATATAATGAAGAATTTCACGGTTATGTATCTTATAATGGAGTGTTCTTAGGATATTACACCAATATTAAAGCCTATATTTTTTTCAATCAAAGGCTATGTAGTATTGTTGAAAGAATTAATTTTTTGGTAACAAAATTTAAATATATTAGAAATAATATATATATATATATATATATATATTGAGGATACATATATGTAAAAATATCATATTGATATATATTCAAGTGGATTATATTTCCAAACCCATTATATGAATTTTGAGGATGATTTGGTGTTTGATGTACTATTAAAGATAATATATAAGGGACTAGATTTACTTAACCCCATCCATTATTTCCATTCAGGTGTTGAGGAATTCTACGGATTTTTTGTTATAGTATTTTGATTAATGGGATGATTCCAGATAATTTTTTGATATAATATTTCATAGACGATGGATTTAAACATGATGGATATGTTAAGGAATAAATAATTTTTTTCATTGACTAAGGTGTTAGAAGTGAGAGTTATACATTTCTCTATTAGGTTGAGTAATATTTTGTCACATCATGATTTTTTGAGTTTTGGTGTGAGGGAATTTGGTCACAGTGTCATAATGAGTGTTTTATAATGATGAATTTTCTAGAAGAGGGTAATTTTTTTCAAATTTTTAACTAATCCTTTATTAATTAGTCAAAATATAATATTATATCATACTATAATTATAGTCATAACCTCAATATGTTTATAAGTGATTTTTTCTTGGTTTTCCCTCCATGGGAATACTTTTTCTATGGTGAATAGAATATTCTATTAAATTAATTTTAGGGTTGATTATGTTGAGGGATATGGTTGAAAATTCAAACCATAAACTAAAGGTGTCTTATCTTATATTTTACACCCATAGATATAGAGTGACACACTTTCTCTTATTGTTGAAAATTACATTATCATTGATAAAAAGGGGGATCCAATTTGTGAGATCATTGTTTTTCACAAAATTTGGGATATTTTTTGTAGAATAAATTATTTTAAATCCATGAAACAATGACTTATCCAATTTTTTAAACTTATATGGAATATTTAATTCATTCTAATCATTCGTTCATATGAATTATTATTAGTTGTTAGTAAATTTTTGACATACAGTGTCCACTAGGATTATTCATTATGCATTCACCTTGTGTAATGAGTTCTTTCAATCAATGTTATATCTATTCATTATTATTACCCTTCAACTCTCACTATTTATATCCATGCCATAGTGGTATTCATTCTTTATATTTCAACATATTTCTCAATGATAATAAATTTGGGATTCATGATGGGAGATTCCATTATTATTTATATATTCTTCATGAAGTTCTATGTTGGTGTTTATTTTCAATCATTCATCCTTATTTTCTGGTTGTTCAATCTACACATTAAGATATGGAATTAATGAATTATCTTTTTCATTTGAGTAAATTTTGATTAATTATTTTTTTTCTCACTGGTTAAAAATTTTATATTGAACAAAATAACAAAATAATCTAGAATCTCTAAAATGGTAATGGGTGGTAGCATATCATTGCATTCAATTTAGACTATATTTATGATATTAATTTATATTTTTTTTATATTATGTGGTAGATTATTTAAGTAATTATAACTATTATTATTTCATTAGTAATCATAAAACATTATAAGAAAAATCATGATGGTTAACAAAGATGATAATTTATAAATAATTACTAATTATTCATAATCTTCGATAAAAGTGTTTGATTTTGTAAGACATTGAGAAAACATAATCAAATTAAATCATTACATATTTTTTATAAAATATTATGTATTAATGTTTTCATGAACCTACTAATAATTAATAAACTAATTATTTAAAAAAGACTATTTTTTCATTATTTTTATTGATTGGGGTTGTCTAGGGAGATTAATTCTATATCTTAGTATGCTTGTAAATATTCAATCCAATATTGATACTTATTGAACAATTTTTAGAATTTAAATTTACTAATATAGTTTTTTTATCATAATTACATTTTTTTGTGAATATATTTTATATTAGGTTGTTATATAAAAGGTAAAGATGTTCTTAATATTGTTGTTGGGATATCTTGGTGATCTTTTCTATGGGATTTTATGATTGTGATTCACATTATTTAGGGATGATTTGATAGATGTTGGGTTTTTTTTTGATATATTCCTTATACACTGAATATCTTTCATTCATTGGTTGTTTTATATTTTAATTTTTTGTGAATTCTTATTTTATATGGGGTACAACAAATTATTGATATAAGTATGGTTCTGAAATATCTCCTTCATTAATTTATTTTTTAAATAATTAATTAATTAGTTAATTGGAATTGTTTATGAATAAATAACACAAGTGTAGTAATAATATAATGATCTAGTGATCGAAACCAATTAAAGAAAGATATGAATTTACATTAATATATAGGTTTTTATAACTAAGGATGAGGAGAATGATTGCTATATACATAATGATATTTAAATACTATATAAATAATTTACTTATAGTTACTATAATTATAATGAATATTTGAAACCCTAGTTACAAGATTACTATAATTAATGTTAAATCATATTTTATAGTATTGTATTATATAATAATTTTTTAATAATTTATAGTTGATGTTAAGAATTTGTATTGATAAGTTTTGTGTGCCAAAAAATATATTCTAATTTTAGTTAACAATGTTTATAGTTGGATTTATATGTCTTATAATTGATAAATGTTTGTGTATTTAGTTTTATAATTTTCGTAAGAATGGATGAGTTTTTTTGTATAATTGTAATGATATATTATTTATTATACTCCCCCATGTGATTTGTATAAGATTACTAAATCTAATATATTCCCTTCACTTTTTTGTGTTTTATCATCATTTACTTCATCATGTATATGGATTAATTACAATTATTTATAACTGACTCCCTATTCCATAAAAAGTGTTGTATGTGGACAAATTTTGGCTTCAATGGATTAAAATTATTTGATGTATACAGATACGGGATACTAAGGCTATGAATTATGACATTTATATACTCGTATAAATATATAAAATATATATTGGCTATTTATTCTTTTAGTTATAGTGTGTACTAGTATCTAGTATAACATAAATAATAGTATTATATGTGAATATATGCATGGGCTGGGATGCCTTAAACTATGGTTTGTATTTACACTCACTATAATGAATCTTGTGCTTATTATATCATTATAGTGATTTGATTGTAATATTTACTTGTTCTATCATTATGGATTTGGTTATAGATATATATCTTTAATGATATTCCATAGAAATACATTATGACATAAGGAGAGGATGGGAGAACCAGGACATGTGACATTTGGGATTTTATTACTGATTTTCTAGGAACTTTTTAGTATGATGCCTATCATAATATATATATATATATAGATAATCAATTTAAAATTTAATATTTTTATTTTTTTAGTTGGTTATCCATTGTGATAAATGTATCTTAGATTTATTATTGAGGCAATAATTTTGTTTAACTATTTTTTCATTAGGGGATCTAGTTTGCATCGTCCTTATTTTCACAAGTTGTTTTTCGGTGCATCATACTATCTATAATTGTATAATAACCTAGAAAAATAGAATTTTAGAAACATTTATGTTCTATATATCCATCTATGGTATTAAGTAATTAATACAGATGTTTTTAGATCATTGTTTTCATAGGTAATTAGTGTTTATCAGTTTCTACTATAGGAGTTTGTAATTGTATTTTATCATTTTTATATACATCTATTAAATAATATAAAACATTTTTGGTTTATTTTTTCAATAAGTTTCTGTAATTACTTAATTTTTAATATACTTTTACCCTTTTTAGGATAAAACATCCCATATAAGGGTGATATAACCCTTCATACTAGTCTTCATCCAAAGACCTATTAGAAGTTGGCTATGGGGTCACACCAATCTTCACTCTCATCATTTGAGGAATGTAAATGTGTGATAGTTGATACAAAATAATATTAGGGATTTTTATTCAAAGATATATAGAGTCTTGGATAGGCCCCCTTGAGGGTATCATGTCTTTTAATTAATGTAATATCAGTTAACCACAACATGAGATATAGGCATGGCATACCTTCTTCAACATAGGTGATCGTATCCACCTTTTATCTGATGCATGGACCAAATTGTCAATAAATATACTATAAAAATTATGTTTCTTATTATTTATTGACATGTTTATGGTTCTTGTAAATTTTTCCTTTTCCTTTGTCATAAAATTTGTTAAATTAGGGGAATTAAGAAGAATCATTATTAAAAATATTTTTTGATTACATCATATGTATTAACGTTTTCACTAATAGTTGATTCATTTATAGGAACATCTCCTTATTGATGGATGCAACATAATCATTACATGGATGTACAATATGATAAACATGTATATTTACTGAGAGTTAATGATGATAAAGATGATTCTTTATGTTGTATTCTTAGTGAGATCTAGTATTAAAGAATGTAAATGTATAAGGGATTTGTTTTTTATTTGAATACCCATGCATAGTGAATGGAGTTGGATATCATTAATATGGTGATATTTCTTATATGGAGTGTTATATTCAGATGGAAATTTATATATTTTG
Organism: Viscum album; assembly: GCA_963277665.1. Lineage (NCBI taxonomy): Eukaryota > Viridiplantae > Streptophyta > Magnoliopsida > Santalales > Viscaceae > Viscum > Viscum album. Next base: position 1,136,798,244 of record OY728159.1, on the reverse strand, counting down.
TGGTGATTCTACTCAGATTAATGTTTTATTCATTGGTGATCATGAGGTAAGAGAAGTTACAATAGAGAAATTATATGATCATTTCTAGATATAGTTCCTTTATTCAAAAAAACTGGTGGAAAATCCACAAGAGATTCATTATCTTCATCATGTGATATCTAGAATATCAGAATTTATTATTTAGTTCTCACACCTCCTTCGTCATATATTATAAATTCTTCTAGAAGATAATGAAAGTGTGAGGCATTTCAAGATGTTGTTAAATATTTGGATCTACTATTTGGTCACCCCATTTACATTGTCAATGTTATATAAACTATTTTAAGGTGTATAATTTTTCATAAAGACAGTGTCTTAGCCTAGATAATCATTAGAATTATGTTGTTATGAATTCTCATGTTATATAAATATAAACATTATTTCTCAGTTCTTGTTTAGAAATATTTTAAAGAGATAAGAACTCTACCTCAATTTACCCATCCTATTCTATTGGATATGGTAGATCTAAAATGTAAGAACCTGGTTCTTGTTTTCTTATACAATTTTCTTCTATTCGTTTTCCTTGATTTTGTTTGGAAAACAGGGGGAAATTAGTAAAATGGTTGTTTTTGGGTTACATTTCATGTAATCCTATATAAACGTTGTTTATTATGGCCATTTAGGATATGGATACATGGACTGTGAGCATGTTGTCACGGGAGAGAATAAAAATCCATTACACATCGTGTACTTCCTGATACACTCCATGTAGTCATGTCGGCAGGTCAGTGCAGGGTGTGTAATGTAATTCAGAAAAACTATGAACAATAAAATGATATACATGCCTTGTATATGGATATGCATGTTGTGTACTACTATTTTCAGTTTAAAATGGGCATTAGACTCATTTTCTCCTCATTTGGATAGGAGAATCACCGAGTTGAAGAACAAGGAGGTTGGAGCCCGTGTTTTCTCCTGAAGCTTCATCTGAACTCTGATCCTTTGAGATTCGATCCCGATTGAACCCAGTCGGTAATGGATTTCTTCTTCTAGAGTCATTATTCCTAATTTTTATTCATGAGGACGTTATTTAGGTTTGAATGGTTTTCCCCTTTTCATAGATCTACATCATTCTAAGCCGATTCAAGGGCTGGTGTTAGAGTATATCGATTGTATGACATCAAGGTAGGTGGTGTTGCGCCTCTCTTTAACATTTGAGATGTTTATATGTGTCTTTGTTCCAGTTTCCCATGTTTAGGGTGTCTCCATAAAGGGAATTTGATCCTTATTGTTACCTAACATTGTTCTGGTAATTATTTCAGTGAATTAAATAATGTTTAGCTTTGTTGTTTGATTAAGGGCCACCCCGTGGGTGCATTTCCCTTGGATAAATATTATATCACCGTTTTGTCTAAGGATGTTTATGGGAATGACTTTTTTTACATTTTAAGGGTTTTTTAAAATAAACATAGTTATCAAATATAATTTCAATCGCATTTGAATTGTATGTATTTTTTATTATGTATTTGGAATTGTGTCAACCCTTTTTCCATGCAGTGTTTTTATTTGTTGAAAACACATTAAAAGGTTTATTGAATTTTAATGAGTAAATGGTAAATATCATTGGGTGATACATTGGTTCATCTTGTAATTCCATGAAAAGGCTCACACAATTATTATACCTTGCACCTTGGGTGTTACATGGGTTCAGCTTAGAATTCAATGGACAGACTCAAAAGGATTTTGATTTATATGTCATTAGTAACACTTGGGATCCCTAGTAGGACCACCAGGGATAGACTAAATTGACATAATATTATATTATAGATAGATTGATACCATGGGGTTCCCCAGTAGGATCACTGAGTATGGACTCACTTGAAATTATTCCAACATCGAGAGTGATACTCGGGATCCCTAGTAGCACCGTTAAGAAAAGACTCATAGGATGTCGGTAGAATTACACTTGTAGTGATACTTGAATTACAACGTAGGAATCTCAAGAATGGGCTCAGGTAATTTGTAAATAATGTAATGGAATTAATTGTGACACATCTGACAAGACAAATCACAAGCTTGGGTTCAAACATTACTAACTTGTTAGAAGGTCTCTTGAGAATTCTATAGTTCTTACTTTGCTACAAGGAATTTCGGGCTTAAGCTGACTTCCAAGACCTAAATACTTATAGTTAATGAACTACTAATGAACATAGTAAACTATATAAATGAATACTAGTAATTTTAGTATTGTTTACTTTTGAGTGCCTACTAGTTCACTTCCTTTCATTACTATACACAACTTATGGATTTACTCATTGACAGATTGGAAGGTACCTTTAGTGTTTTCCTACTTGTATTCATTTCTCACACCATGTTTGGGTCATTCTTTTAGTACCAAATAGACTATATTAATGCAGGTGTTGACTGGGGAGAGGCTCCCTATATAGATACTTGATTGTTTCATAGGAGCATCAGAACATGGGACCAAGACAAGGATTACGATGCTGCTGAGTTTCATTTTGTTTTACTGTACATTGGTATTGTATTGTACTTGACTTCATCGTTTCCTGTTTTTGTTGTTTTCTTAGAACATGTGACATGTTGCATAATTTTTATATTATATTTCTTTTGTTTAACTTTATCCTTTAGTCTTCAGTTCTTTACTCTAGTTTCATGTTGTTTACTACGTCCTCTATTTGTTAATATTTATTCTGTTGTATTACGCTCTGCCAATGAGGGAATAATGTCCCCAATATCACACCCTTGGCCCTCAATACTAGTCGATAGCCTCTAGAGCTAAGGAAAATACACCTGAGGCCATGTGGGAAACCAGGTAAGTGGTATAGTTTAGTGGAATCCAGACCCGAGACGTTACAAAGTGGTATCAGGGGAGTTTCTTTTCTACTTTGTCTTAATATTTGGAGCCTATAGACAGGGATAGGAAAGAATAGGTATTTAGTAATTATTTGTGCCTGGGAGTAGCTATCTCTCCTATAGGGAAAATCTGAATTCTCTCGAATTGACTTGTGATCTTTGGATTTTTGATCTATTTTAGTTGATTCGATTTCACTATTGGGTGACACAATTGATTTTTTTCTATTTATATTGAGGCAATTATGGGTTCTATTTTAGTTACAACGTGATGAGATGAGGGTGTTCCATCTCATGAATCATATAGAAACTTGTTAGAATCGCACGCCATGCATTATGCCATGCCGTCTAGGATGTATTAAATATCACATGATGTTGTGATAGATGATGTGATAGCTAAGTATGTTGTTCTGATTGGTGTATTGGTATGTGCTAGGTTTCGGATTGACTGGAAACCAAACATTGGTTAATAAGGTGTATGGGCCCTCTTGGACTAGAATCTGGCGGATCATGATTCAACTTTTTATCTATAATTGTACTATGATATGTTCTTCATGGGTTCTAAACATCGATTCATGGGGAGTATGGGCCCTCACGGATCAAAATTTGGCATCTCACTGGTTGGTTTTTCTGTAGAACATGGGTTATATGGGTAATATCGAGTTTTTTTCCTGAGAATCCATGTATACATAGTGTGTAGTCTAGCCTAACACATCGTTTGTTCTTCCTGTTTGTAGAATAAGATGTTCCATGTTTTAATAAGAACACATTGTGTACCATGTGTACACGCCATGTAGACATTGACCATGTAACCTGTCGTGTGAGAGTGAAACCTGGGTTGTCGAGCTTTGGGCAGGACACACCATGTAATGGGAGTACATGCCATGTGGAAGTCAACTGTGTATCCAACTATGTGACTAATGACAAGGGGGGGGGGCTTAAAACATAGTTGTACACACCGTTTCATGATTGAACATGTTGTGTAGTATTACACTAGTAGAACTGTGTAGTTCTAGATGTGTTGAAGGGTGTAAAATTCAAGTGCATGCTTTGTCTGAGGAGGAACACTCTGTGTAAGAGGTGTGTTACATGACCATGTTTGGTAGAAATACACACCCATGTAAAGAACTAAGAGAAAACGTCGTGTACGGGGTTATACACATAGTGTACCCCTATTTTGGAAAACATGAATGATTTCCTTTACATGTTCTATTCTTTCACTTCTGAGTAGTAGTTTCCTTTTTTGTTAAGTTAGTACCGAGGAATGTGTGCTAAACCTTGTAGTGTCATGTTGCCGCAATGACCATGATTTGTATGCTAGGAGAGTGGCTATGAGAATACTATAGAAATGGTGGTACATGGGATACCGATAGACCCTCCAGTTGTTCCAGCTGCGACACCAGCTGCTATACTGGGTGCAGGTGAAGAGACAGACATCCAAGAAGGTTTTGTGCAGTTCATATAGACCTTTAAGGGATAACCACAGGCTGTCACATTGATGTAATAGTTGACATGTATATTCCAGTAGTAGAATCTGCCTACTTTTTCAGAGGATAGAGGACCGAAGGATATGGAATCATGGATAGAGTTAGTGCTGACTATTTTCAAGCATCTAGAGAAGCCTCTCAAAATTAAGGTCAAGATTGCGACCTATATGTTGTGTGATTATACTAAGAGATGGTGGGATGTCATCCCTGAGGTAGGGAGTGAGTGGGATATGACATGGGAAGAATTTCAGCAATACTTCTATGGTTAGTATTTTCTTGAGATGCTGAGGACCGACCGAGCCTAGGAGTTCATGCACCTAGAGCAGGGCACACTATCAATTATGGATTATTTACCCTGGTTTACTGAACTTCAAAGATTCACACTTATTCTGATGGGTGATGATGTATTTAATTCTAGACGATTTGAGGATGGTCTCAAGGTTGACATCCAATCTTAGGTGAATGTCTTTAGGTTTCCTTTTATCTCTTCTACTATAAATTAGGTACTGATTACCGAATGTAATTTGCGGAAATCTTGGGGTGCGTGCTAGGGAGGTTCGGCACTGAGATCAGGTACCATCTCGATCGGAAGCAACAAGAGTTGTATGCATCTTTCTCATGGGGATATGAGCAGTCATAAACATTCTTTTGGTAGCTAGGTGAGGTGCAACCATTACGGTAGGCCAGGGCATAAAAGGCCCCAGTGACCAATGGACCCAGTTCAGTGTCGAGTTTACGAAAATATGGGATATCTACAACACTTCTACAGGAAATTTCCACTATTGTATAATGAGAGAGGTTCTTTACAGACTCCACGTACAAGAGTAGGGTTAGTATCTTCTCACCGGTCTTGAAACTGGAATGCATCGAGGCATTCAGGCCAAGGAAGTGTTCATGGCTGTGGTAGACAAACACTAAGATCTCAGAAATAGTAGGGCAGGTTAGCTCAGGGTAGACAAGTAGTGTCTCAGGGATGCAGTGTAGGTCAGAATTATTCAATGCAACAGACCCAACTGGATTAGGATCCCAAACATTCTATAATCATAAGTACTATCTTCGTCACCTCTATTTTATCGTCTCCTCTTTTTGATGCTGGTGCTACACATAGTTTTATATCATTATCCATTGTGGAAAGACTTGAGATCTGTGTTTTTAATTCTTCTAATGTTATGGCACTAGAAACTCCATTAGGGATTAGAATTGCAGGTGTATGTCAGTGAAAGGAGTTCCCCATTAAGATTGGTATGTGTCATTTTCTATGGAATTTCTATGTATTAAAGATGATAGGCTTTTATTTCATTCTCAGAATGGATTGGTTGGTTTCTTTTTGAGCCTTTGTTGATTTCTATTGCCGGTAGGTGAGTTTCACATCACCATAGGGCATAGAGTTTCTATATATGGGTGAATGGGATGTTTAGGTGAGCAGATTTGGACCCAAGAATTGTGGTATAGGTGAGATGACAGTCTAGATTGTGATTATATATTTGGATGATCAGAGAACATATTTGACATATTTTCCTCCAATGGATGGTCATTTCAGTGACGTTTTCCTGGAAAACGTAGTAGGATTACCATCGGTCAAAAAGGTGTATTTCACTATCGATCTAGTGTTATGAGTTTCACCAGTATCCATTCTTTCATACATGATAGCCATGATGGAGTTTCAAGAGCTCAGGAGGTAGTTAGAAGATCTATAAGCTAAGGGTTTTATCTCACCCTTTACTTCTCCTTGGGGTTCATTGGTCCTTTTTGCGAAAAAGGTAGATGATACCCTTAGGCTATGTGTGGACTATCAGAAACTGAACCAATTAATGGTTAAAAACTGATATCCCCTACCACATATATATGATATTTTTGATCAACTTCGAGGATCCTGGGAGTTCTCAGAGATTAACATAAGGTTAGGATATCACCATGTACGTGTTCAACCTACATACATACCTTGTACCATGTTTCGCAACAGGTATGGTGTATATGAGTACTTGGTTATATAGTTTGGTCTCCCGAATGCACTATTAGTTTCCATGGTGCTAATGAACAAAGTGTTCCATACTTACCTAGACTATTTTGAGGTAGTCATTGTGAAATATATCTTGGGGTATTCTCACAATCGACACAACCATGCCAAACAACTTGAGATCATTTTGAATATAATGAGACACCACCATTTATGTGATATGCTCAAAAAATAAAACTTTTGAATGGATTTTATTTACTTCCTAGGTCACTTCCTCTTAGATATTGGACTATCAATGGACATAGAGAAGGTTATAGTAGTAGTTTCCTAGGAGAAAACCAAGATCATTTTTGGGGTGTGAAGTTTCTTGGGGTTAGCTGGTTACTACATTCATTTTATATAAGATTTATCATGCTTAGAATTGATGATAATAGGACTAACCAAGAAATGTGTGATGTTTGAGTGGTTTGACTCTTGTGACGTAGACTTTTAGGAGTTGAATGGATGTTTGAATTCAATTTTGATACTGATATTTCTAGATTCGGGAAAGAGTTACACTGTGTATAGGGATTCATTAGGTATTAGGATAGGATTAGTGCTTATGCAGGGGGAAGAGTTGTTGCATATGGGTCTCAGCACTTGAGGCCACATGAGAGGAATTACTCGACACATAATCTTGATCTGGCTGTAGTTGCACATGCCTTGCGCTATTGGAGACACTATTTACTAGGAGAAAGTTTTTCGGTGTAAACGGATCAAAAGAGTCTCAAATACATATGTACCCAATTTGATTTGTATCTGATATAACAAAGGTGGGTCAAATACCTTTAGTCTTTTGATTTTGAGCTTTATTATATGCCTAGAAAAGGCAATGCATTGGCTGATGCACTGAGCAGGATGACTCTGATACAGGTAGTTCAAGAGCCTAGTGGTGAATGGAAGCTTATGGATATGTTTTGTGAGATGAATTAGAGGTTCACAATAGTCAGGGATAGACTTATATTTCATATTTGGTAGTTACCTCTACCCAAATAGACAGAGTAATGATGAGGTAGCTATCAGATTCTGAAGTCCTAGTTCTACGGGAGAGTGTGGTAGGTGAGTGCCCTCCTCCTAGATGTACGAAAGGAAAGGATGAAGTTCTACATATCCATGGTCATTTGTGGGATCCCGGGGAGGTACATGAGGAGTTGATGTGGGGGTTTCATAATTCATCTTGGGCAGTGCATCCCGGAGTCCCCAATATGTACTGTGACTCACACCACCAGTACTGGTGGTCGGGTATAAAGTGAGAAGTATCTGGTTTTGTTACAAGGTGTTCTACCAGTCAGCATGTGAAGGAGAAACATCAGCAGCCAACTAGACTTTTACAACATTTACCCATTCCTGGGTGGAAATCAGATGATGTGGCAAATGATTTTGTAATAGGGTTACTGAGGTCGCCTAGAGGCAATGATGTTGTGTGGGTCGTAGTTGTTAGGATTTCGAAGGTCACTCACTTCTTGACAATCAATGAGACCTTTGGTGTTGATGAACTCAAAAATATGAATATATGAGAGGTGGTACGACTTCATGGGGTCCCACGTTCTATCGTTTCAGACAGGGAAGCCTTCTTTATGTCTCCTTTATGGCATATTTTTTAGAGGGTGCTAGGTAAACAGGTGGTTCTTAGCACAGCATACCACTCTCAGACTGATGGCTAGTCAGAGCATACGATATAGGTTCAAGAGGACATGTTTCGTTCATGTGTCCTATACTTTGGGGGATCTGGGGATAAGCATATACCCCTGGATGATTTATCCTACAATAATAGCTTCCCGGATACTATTCATATGGAACCATATGAGGCATTATACGGGAGGCCATATGGATCATCCCTGTATTGGTTGGAGGAAGGAGAGGCAGCTATGTAGGGACCTAGTCTTGTCTAGGAGACTAATGAACAGGTTCAATTGATTCAGAGATGGATGGATATTGCACTGTCTCGTCAGAAATATTATGTCGATCATCGTAGATGACCTTTGGAGATTGAGGTTTGGGATCGATTTTTCCTACGTGTCACACTGAGATTTGTAAAAAAGATGACCAGTAGATAGGGTAAGCTTTCACTAAGATATGTCAGACCATTTGAGATTCTGAAACAAGTTGGTTCAGTTGCCTATCAGTTACAGTTAGCTTAGATGTATTGATCCATGCATGAAATGTTTTATGTACCTCATCTACATCGCTATCATTTAGACCCATCTCATGTTTTCAACCTGAGGAGGTTGAGATTCAGGTATATGTAACTTTAGTGGAGAATATTATTTATATAGTTGAAAACAGCACAAAGGTTCTCTGAGGCCAGTCAATTTCTCTCGTACTGGTGAAATGAAAGCATGGTCAAGTGCAGGACAAGACTTGGGGGAGGGAGGATGACGTACATGCTCATTAGCCAGAGTTATTCTCAGATATTCATTCACCACCCTTAGAAGGGAAATTTGGTGATTAATTGCTTTAAGGGGGAATTTTGTAAGTACCCAGTTCATATTTTTAGATACATTTTTCTTCTATTATTTTTCCTTGAGTTTGTTTTTGAGAAAACAAGGGGAAAATTGGAAAAAATTTATTTTAGGGTTACACACCATTTAATCCTACAAACACACTATGTCGTATGGATGTGTGGGATATGGATACAAGTAATCTGAGCATGTTGGCATGGGATAGTAGAAAAATCCACTATAGGTTGTGTACTTCCGGATACACGCTGTGTAGTCATGTCGGCAGGTCGGTGTGAAATGTGTAATGTTTGTCAGAAAAACTATGAAAAGTAAAATGATATACATGCCAAGTATATGTACAAAAACATTGTGTACTGCTGTTTTTTGTCTTAAAATGGGTATTATCCTCATTTTCTCTTTATTTGGATATGAGACTCACCGAGATGAAGAACAAGGAGGCTGGAGCTCATGGTTTCTCATGAAGCTTCATCTGAACTCTTATCCTTTTGCCATCGGTAATGTTTGAACCCAATAGGGAAGGTATTTCATCCTCTAGAGCCATTATTCCTTATTTCTATTCATGAGAAATTTATTTAGGGTTTAAAGGTTTTTTCATTTTCTTATATCTACGTTGTTCTAGGTCAATTTAAGGGTCAACGTTAGAGTATATCGGTTGTACAACATCGAGGTAGGTGGTCCTGTGCCTCTCATTAACTGTCAAGATGTTTATATGTGTAGTTTTGTCACACACTAATGTTTAGTGTGTCCCCTTTAAGGGAATTGGGTCTTTATTATTATATAACACTGTTATGGGTATTAATTTAATGAATTAATGGATTTTTTTCTTTGTTGTTTGATTAAGGGACACCCTATGGGTGTGTTTCCCTTGGATAACTGTTATACCATCATTTTGGTCAAGGATGTATATGGGCATGAATTGGTTACATTTTAAGTTTTTCTTAAAATTTAACTTATTTATCATATGGAATTACAATTGAATTTGAATTGTATGTATTTTTTTATTATGGATTTGGGATTGTGTTTCTGATTTTTCCATGCAATTTTTTATTTGTTTAAAACATGTTGGACGGTTTATTTAATTTTAATGATTAAATGGTAAATAGTGTTGGGTGAAACTTGGGATCATCTTAGAATGACATGAATAGAAATGCATTCCTATATTACCTTCCACCTTATGTGATACATGGGTTCAGCTTAGAATTCCATGGACGTCCTCAAAAGGATTTTGATTTATATGTCATTAGTGATATTTAGGATCCCTAGTAGGACCTTTAGGGATGTACCAAATTTACATACTATTATATTACACATAGAGTGATAACATGGGGTTCCCTAGTAGGACCACTGAGGGTAGACTCTCTTGAACTTATACTAACATTGAGAGTGATACTTGGGATCCCTAGTAGGACCACTGAGAACAGACTTGTAGGATGTTGGTAGAATTACAACTATAGTGATACTTGAATTCCAACTTAGGAATCTCAAGAACATACTTGGGTTATAAATAAATAATGTAATGGAATGAATTGTGACACATATTTGAAGCCAAATCACAAGATTGGATTCAGTCTTTACTTACTTGTTAGAAGGTCTCCTGAGCCTTCTTTAGTTCTTATCTGGCTAGGGGGAATGTCAGGCTTAGGCTGAATTCCATGACTGAAATAATTCAAGTAAATGAACTACTATTGAACATAGTAAACACTATAAATGAATACTTTTACATGTATTATTTTTTACTTATGAGTTCCTTCAAGTTCACTATCTATCATTACTATACACAACTACTGCATTTACTCACTGACAGATTAGAACAAACCTTTGGTGGTTTCCTATTGGGATTCATTTCTCACACCCTATTTGTTTCATGCATTTGGAACCAAACATACTATATTGCTGCAAGTGTCGATAGGGGAAAGGCTCTCTATATAGGTACATGATTTCTCCTTTGGAGCAAGAGAGTATGGGACCAAGCCAAGGCTTGGGATGCTGCTGAGTTTCATTTTTTTACCATACTTTGGTATTATATTATACTCAACTACAATGTATCGTGTCTTGTTTTTTTCTTAGAACATGTGACACGATGCATCATTTTGATATTATATGACTTATGGTTAGCATTATCCTTCAGTCGTTAGTTTTTTACATTAGTTTCATGTTGTTTACTGATTCGGCTATTTATTAATATTAATTTTGTTGTATTAAACTCTTCCAATTAGCGAATAGTTTCCCCTCTATCACGCCATAGGACCTCGCTTCTAGTGAAAAGCCTCTATTATTTGGGGAAATGTTCTTGAGTCCATGTGGCCAACTAGGTATGAGGTGTTGTTTAGTGGCATCCAGACCTAAGAAGTTGCATAAAACATCTATCAAGAGATGAGAATTTTTCAGATTTCCTTGAAATCATCAACTTCTTATTCTGATTAGTTTCATTATCATAATTATTGGTAAACATAGTGTTCATGGTCTATTTCAAAATCATCAATATCCATATTATCCTTCATGGTAGTCATAGAATTTTTATATTATTGTAGAATTTTTCTACTACATATATGATGGTGTTGAATTGAGATTCTTCACGATTATCTACAAATATAAAACCAAATGGGAGAGTGTGGGTATGGAATTGGTTGATATCCAGACCACAACAGTTGGGGAAGTTTATGTGATCAGATGTGTGTAAATAGTTTCCTATACTAGTTGAGGAAAATTTCATGATAGGTACTAATCTCTAATTCATACATTCATATTTATTTTTTCAATTCTTTAGAAACATATTTGTTCAATGAACCCATTATATTCTACGATCTAGTAAATGATGTGGATAGGATTCGTGTTCCATTTGTTTTGAATATTCCAGTTGTAGTTCATGTTAGATTGTAATATATTTCTATTAATTTTGAGCTGAATAAATGGATGAATCGGTCTATGCGATATTTCCATTATTTTTAGGTTCATCTATAATATGTTATCCCAATTTATTATAGTTTTATTATGTGTCATCCATCATTTTTCATTTAGGAAAATAGTTATATTCTTCTATTATGGTAGATATAATACCATGACAATTGGAGAGTGAAAATAATATATGGGTTTGAGATTGTCCAAACCATAATGTTTTTAAATTATTGATATAATTTTGATTTTAACAATACCTCATCTAGTGTTTTTTATAAGATACATTGAAGAGTACAGTAATTTTTACATGAAACTACATTTAAAATATACTATAGACTTGAAATTTATTCTAGGATATAGTTGTCCTCATAATTTTCTCTGATATCGTTATCCTTGTATAGCATGGTTCCATTAGTATTTTTCTAGCTAAAATTCATATTCCTTAACTTCTAGAGAGTGGTTTTATCCATCCTAGTGTATAGATATGGGGAAATCCAATCAAATTCATGAATAATTTGGATGAATGTATGTGAATGAGGTTCAATTAAAAAACATGAATTTTGGAGAATGTGAAGAACCATTTTCGCATTCTGTGAAATAATGATATTCAAAATTCAACTAAAGGGAGTTATATTGTTCTTAAATATCATTTTTTGGTCAAGGTATGATCATCAGAAAATGATATATGAGGATATTTCGAATAAATATATTCATATTTCTATATAGATATATTTAGTTAATGGTAAATCAATTCGGAGTTGTTAACTTCAAAGCCATTATACATGGACTAAAGAATTTTTTTTCATGAGTTTCTTGACCTGTCTATGGTGGTGTTCAATAATGAAATACCGATTTATTCGGAGTTATGGGTGGAGAATTAATTTCACATTCATGTTATTTTAGAAGTTCTTCAAAGTTATTAGATACATGGAATTATATTTATTAAAATTATATGGTATCATGAAGATAATTTCATGGGGTATTTCATTTATTAATAAAGAGTAGTTTCAGATCCATTGAATTTCAATGTTGTTGTTTCTTAGGTACCCCCTTTAAATATTTCACAATTTGATAGGGTTATTTTTTGGTATTTTAAATTAATTTGGGAGATTTTTTTACATTGATAATACATTGAGATAATTTAAATGTAATGATCAAAATTTCATGTCAACATGATAAGGTTTTTATTTTTCTAAAAATATGATGGTGAAAATGGTTAGTTTTCTTATTCTCCACTTTCCAAAGAATTTTATGATCATAATTTTCATTTATGAGTTGTACTTTTTATTAGGTTGAGTTTTAATTCTTTAAACATACCTCATTTTATGTGGGTATTAATAATTATCAAACCATATAGGTATCCAGGATACATTTTATATTAAGATTCCTATTATTGTATATTTATTGATGGTGTGGTGAAACTACCATATTTGGGTTTACATTATAGTGTTTAAAAATAAAACTTGACTGAGAAATATCTTCTCCCATATTGATATTTACTTTATAATAAAAAATGATTATAATAATTATGATATGATGATATTTATATTTTTATTATAATGGGGAAGTAGAACAGTGTTTATGACATAATTAGTAGTATGAAACATTGTGTTGTTGTCTGTGATTTTTTGTATGAATTTATATGACAGAGGAACATATAGAGGTGTATAATGTGATCAAATATATTAATGGAATAAGGTTTTCTATGAGATTACAATTCTAGCATCATTTGTTATGTATAGAGAATAATATCAATTTAGGTAATATGAGGTGGATGTTTGGTAGGATTATTCTTTTTTAGTGGATTTCCCTATGAGATTCTTTTATGATTATAAACATTGAGTTTTGTTTCAATGAAGTCTCTTAATTTCCTCAAAATTAATGAGGGTTATCATAAAAAGATTCATATCACATACATGTTAATATATCCTACAGTGTATAAGATCTATTATTCCATTTAAAGTCTATTTTGGTGACTACAGATATATAGTTAGTTCGGATATTTCTATCATAGTGATTAGTAAAAAAATTGTAGAATGTGGAAAAATATATTCCTTGATGGTTTCAATATCCACTAGATGATTATTAGTGGATATGGGAAGATATTTTTATCAATTTCAATGACAGTTTTCTTTGATATCAAGTTGAATATGATAATATATCATAGTTATAGGATCATTTGATGATTTTTAGTCTCTTAGTGTTTTTCATTGATTAGATAATAATTGATGTCTACATTATGTTGTATTTGGAGGATATTTTGTGGTTTTATGAAGTTTTAATGATGATAATATTTGATTTTTAAGATTATTTTACCTCCCTAGTTATAATGGTCTCTATATATCATTTGGACTTCAACTATACCTTAACATTACATTTCATCCATAGAAGAATTTTTTGATATGACATACTATCATGGTAGTATAGAACTTGTTTTGAACATATATTTATGATTTTGGATGTTTCTTTTTGATGATCCTACCCTTGGAAGAAATTGATTTTAATAATATTTATCACTCATCTAAACGTATCTTTCCATTTAATGAGATATTATTATGAAAATTCATGTACACATGTTGTTAGACTGGGGATATAAATTCAATGATTCTCACATTTCAATTAGTTAGGATAATTACAGATAAAGACCAAGTGATTTGATTGATGGTGGGGGTATCACAATTTTTTTATCATTCATATATAGTGCCCTCTATATTTTTATATTAGATATCCAAAATTATTGAAAAAAAATTATCATAGGAACTAAAGGTTTGGTTAAGGAAGTAATATTTTTCTTTGATTTAGTAGTTACTTAGTGGTGTTCGAGTATATCTGTGATGTTTCACATCCATTGACATATCCTTAATAGATAAACTAGAACCATGACATTTTCCATGTTTTGAAGATTACTAAGTATCCTAAGGATGAATCCAATTTCATTAACAAGGATTATTTGGATATTGAATACGATTAAATATTTGAGGAATAAAATATTGAGAATCTAGGCAATTCAATTACAGTAAGGTTTGGGAATGTTAATCCATTTTTTATTGTCCAATAGTGATTCAACAACATAGTATAGTGTACATGGGAACCTCATCTAGAGATAAGAACTCATTTTTCATAGAATTTTGAAGATATATTTTTAAAATGATTTGTGTTGCCTTTTTCTGATTGAAATGATAACGATGATGATACATTATGATATTATTACTTCCATGATCATGGGTTTATTATGATCTTATTATAGAAAGATCTATTAATTTTTTTATTACAAGTAAGTTATTTATGGCGTATTTTAGTTTTCTTCACTAGGTTAGTGTTTATTATATGATAATTGATTGAGATGTTACCTACATTAGGGGATGGCTATTCATGATCGCATCATTTTCCATTTTTTTAGTTGGTGAGGGGGTATGTGGATGTTTAGTGGTAGTCTTCACTATGAGGGGAGGATTCTAGATTTTTTTTCTCATGTTCCACACTATTACGATTGTGTTAGATTTTAAAGGTTTACTTACGGTGTAGAGTGGTTTTTTAATGAGTTCGTAATTCATAGTGAGAGTTCATAAATTCTATATTTGAGTGGGGTTTTGATATTTATTCCATTTATTTTTACATAATGGAATATGTGTGTTTGTCCTAGAAAGTCTATGAGGGTTCATTAAGAATGATTTTATTGAAGTGGGTTACATGTTTTTGTCTATGTAAAAATTAATTATTAATTATTTAACCATTATATATCATTGAAGAGTAATACAATATTTTCACATGAAATTATTATTTTAATTATACCATGAAGTTATAGAGGATGTTTAACTTTTTTAGACTCTCTCGGAGCCATTGTGGAATGGTTCATGAGCCACACTAGGAGGTTAAACATTGGTTTATCAAGTAAAAGAATATGGTTAGTGATTTTAACTATAATCATTGGAGTTCTGATTACTTTTTACTAGAAACCTTATCCCCCTCATGATCCTATTTATATACATATATAAAATTTTCATATACCACTTGCATAAGATGGATCCAAGTAGGTATATTGTAACTAGTTTTTGAATCAGTATAACCATATTCCTGATGAATCCTCATTATTCTTTGAATTAGTATCATCTGGGGTTTTCTATAAATTAGTGGTACCTATAAAATTATTTATATTTCCTCTATCTTTTCTCAGACCCTTGGTGGTGGTGGAATTATTTTTGTTGATTATAGTCTTATTTTTTCAATAAATTTTCTTTTACCTTATTTAAGTACTTTATTCAATCTAAGGTATCAATTATCCATGTTCTATTCTTTATTCTCCTAATTATTCCTTCCAACCCATAGAAGAACCCCTAATGTAGAATTGAATGGATTACTAATTAATGATTGATGGAGGTTTTGGGATGTATGATGATCTTATTATTCAGGTGTTCAATATGAGGGTCCTTGTTGTTGTCATCATCAATAGTTCCAATTTATTTATCATTAAATATTCACCACATGGATTGGAATTTTAGTTTTCATATATTTTTTAAATAATTGTGTCTTTATAATGATGTTTTTTATTTCTAGAATATATTTCAGATTTAATAGATGAAGATAATAAACAAGAATCAATTAATTTGGAATGGATATTGTCATTTTATAATATTTGAATATACAGATATGGATGGAATCAAGATTATTATAGATAATTACTCTAGGATACCATTTGATAAATCCAAACGCTGATAATTGATTCTTTTTCAATGTCATTTTTAGCCAATCTGTTGTGTTCAAGTAACCTCTTAGTGACCTGAGTGTTGATCCTTGTACTAAACATGAAACATTTCGACATCAAGGTCAATTAGAAATACCATCCTATTCGAATGAGGTACTCCTCCTCTCCTAGGATCTTTGATTCATGCTTATTGGTATGTTTTTTAATCCTTTCCCCACTTTTAACTACTTAAGGAATACAATCGAAGCTATTGGGTTTATTAGTTTTCACATTGGAACATTAAACAGTTAAAATATTATTTTTTTATTTTCTTCTGAAGATGAATATTATCATTTTTAGATGAGGAATTCATGGGTTTTTTGGAAATTCTCCATGAATTTTATTAAATGTACCCCATACTATGATCATGGGTTTGACATAGCCATCATCCCAATAAAGATATAATTTTTCTTTCTTTTTCTTTACCTTTAAAAACAGCCATCAATTTTTCTAATTTTCAACTTAATTGGCCAATATTTGAAAATGGAAATTACCCAAAAATCTTTCAAGATCCTAATTTGGGATGGTTTCTAGTGAAATTGAAATTTCTCAACCTCTAACATTTTTTTATTAGATTAAAAGTTAGGATTCAAACTCTTATCAAGGGATAACTTATGAAGATATATAAAAACATTGTAACAAATTTCAAAAGATTGTCCATTTATCTAAATCTTGCAATCAGTAATTAACAATCCCACATCCTCTCACCCAAAAGAAGTCATTATGGGTGGAAAATGGTTAGAAAAAAATTTCCCTGGAGAGTTTAAGTATCATTGTGGCAGGAACTAATGGATTCCTAAGGCCTTTACTCGACCTATTGATGCTCAACCCCCCTAAGAGACCGTGTTGATGTATAATTCCCAATCAAAACCAGAAGTGGTGGATAATGTGGTTTCTATGAGGACTAAACCTTATAGGGATGTGGCTAGACATCCTAAATAGTGCGAACCTCTAATTACTATTGTTGACGCTTTCTTTGGCTTTATAGACAATGATAATAGATCACATCCCATTATTTATATCCTTAGAAGGTGAACCAACAATTCAGAATAAAAAACCATACACACATTCTAACTCTATTTAATCCAATCATGATGCAGTTGATCAAGTATGCCAAATTGAGAATAATTATCTACACTTGAGTGCTAAGAAAGGGAAGATGCTGGCTTTTTATCTAGATGGATTTATTAATCCAACCCTTTGAGTACCTGAAAACATATCAATTACACTAATTTTGAATGAACTATTTTCAATGGATCCTCATGGATTAAGTTGGAAAAATCAATGATACCACTTCAATTAGGAGTTGGTGGGGATCCCTCCTCCTTAACAAATGAAGAGGATTCCTCCTCATCCCTAGATTCAGAGGAGTTATAGAATTCAATTAAGAACAATAATTGCACATATGTTATTAAGGAAGGTTATAAGGAGTAATTTTACACATGGATCGAAGAAAAAGAGAGCCATTCCTTTGTAAGATATCTTATCAATGAAATAACAATATATGAGTACCTAAGAATTAGAAGGTTGATGTTTGATAAAGTGGAATATGAACATGATAGAGACCCTGATTTGGGTATTCTAAAGCATCCTTCAGAATCACTATGTGTGTATGGGTCATTAAAAGGAATTTCATCCATAAATATAGTTCTTATTTCTCTCTTCTAGTTGTATTGTTTGGATTTATTTATCTTCTTGTTGCATATTGATTGTTTTTTCTATTTTCTCTTAGGGGGTATCTTTTTGTTGATGTATGTTATTGGACTAAAATTTGTGACCATGATTTTTAATTAAGATTAGAGGAATATTTTCCTTAGAGATAATTTTGGAAGATGTTGAACCAACATTACAGATGAATATGAAGTTCTTAATGACATGATTTTGTCTATAAGGTTTAGGTTGAATGTGTTATGTTCTTGTTTCAAATTATTATTGGTTTGTAATGGGTATTCTAATAGGACCTAACCTAGAGACTGGTTGATGATGGACCGGATAAATATTGCCTTGAATGAGTATTTTCACATTGGATTTTGTGATCTTTAATGTCTCATTGAATCTATTATTTTATGTTTGTGAAAAAGTTTACCATTGACTATTATTTTTTCGTCATGTTTTTTGCACTGTTTTTGTATACATATGACTGTAGGATAGACAATATTTCTCACTTATTAAGGGGAATATTACTTATTTAAAGGGAGTATTATTCCATATAATCCTTGAGAGGATAGATGTTTCATCCTCACACATTTCTAATTTTGAACATTGGGGATGAATTTGTTCTACTATATTCATATATGGACCATGTCCTTTGATTTGTGTCAGATTTTTTTTAGTTATTAGTTTCATTATCATGTATTTCAAGCCTTCTATAGATATTGTTTGTGAAGACAAAAATATTGATTCCATATTACATAATCACCCAATTTCTATAGAGTCAATGTTTTTGCTGCTTCTGAGATTGATTACTAAAACATGTCAACTCTAGATGGATAATTTAAATCTTCCTTCTCATGCCATGTTTCAAATCACTCTTTTTATTTCACTGTATTCCTTAATGGTGCAATGATTAATGCACCTCATGTATTAACTATAACATTATTTTTTATTAATAAAATTATATAGAAAAAAATATGTATTAACCCATGCTGTATGATTTTATGGGTTATACATATATTCTAGATATCATCATAAGATATTTCAAAAAAAATGATATCCCTTTACTATAATTATAATTATTATTTGATTATTAATCCTAAAACAAAATAAAATTTTTAAATATCTGGACCTAAAATGATAATGAATATAAAATTTTTAATTATTAATTATCTTCTGTAAATTTGTTTAATTTTTTGGAGGTGAAATTAAGAAGGTTGAAATAAAATAAATCACGTCTATTAATTTATAAAATAATTTTTTATGATGGATTCTTTAACCTATTCATAATGAATAAATTAATATATATATATATATATATATATTAAAGGAAAAAATAAGTACATGAAATATTTTTTTGGATTCCATACGAAAATCCATTCTTTGTATAATCATGTTTCACAAGGATTAAGGAATTTTTGATATTTTTCAATGTGAATTACATATCTATTTTTTCTACCATATAATATATTTTCATATTTTTCATAATATTTTTTAATGGAAACCATGTATGGTTGGATTTTATATTAAGGGTGGAGGTATTGTTTATATTGATGTAATTATATTATAGTGTTGTTAATAGTGGTAATGTATATATGGTGTATAAAGGTAATGTGGATGATATAATTTTGGTTAGCTTGTGTTGGATGAATTATATTATTAAATACATCACATTATTTGTATAATGTTTTCTATTTTAATCTAAACATAATTTATTTGTAATTTTCCATCATTGATGTTGGTGTTGGTGGAGCTTATTAAAAAAAATTATAGAATAATAATTAATTATTGAAAGGGGTAAACATAATGCTTTAGGGTAATTTACTAGAAATATTTTTAAAATATAATCCTTTACTCAATGAAAATAATTATGGATGGATATTATAGAAAATTAATATATAGATTGTGGTCGCAATTTTCTAAGAGAACGATGTGCTTTAAAGGTCACAATATTACTTTAATAAGTAACTAAACTTTTTATATTAATTAGAATTATAATGATTGGATGAAACCGTTTGAGATAGGTTATTAGTGTGAATTTTAACTCTGCATTGTTAACATAATCATGTTAAATAATTTGTTAAGTAATAATAATTGATTTTAATTATTATTCTAGATAATGTTATGTTCCTATGTATATATTTTTCCCTTTAGTCTACAATTTGGTACTCATAAGAGGTGTTGGTGATAGTTAGATTCAAAATTTGAATATTTACCTTAGAAATGTTTTTCTTATTATATAATAATTTTATTATATTGTATTTTATTCTAAACCACTATATTTAGATAACATGAATCACACTCGTACTAGGCCAAAGGATAATGTCCTTTTCCCAATATCTGTGTTATAATGGCTGCAATTTATTGTATACTCGCCAAAACAACATTCCCTTATGTACATAATACTCTTTATGGGAATATCTTTGATATAATGGATTATAGTATTAGGATATATATTCATCAAGATTGTAGAGGCTCATAGTTATGACACACTAGTATATTTTTTTGTGGAAACATATAGTTTTAGTATACACTTGTATACTAGATATAGTGGAATACAATTTCAATATGTTTATATACACACATTATTTAATTAATTAAGGTGTAGTGTGTATTTACATCGTTTTTAATGATTCTATGATTTAATATGTGCTTTTTTGGGTGGTGATTGTAGTATGGATGTGATGTGTGGTCACAGTTGTGATTTTATTGATATAGAAATTATGAGATTTCCCAAATGTTTGGTGTGACTTTTGAAGGTTATAGAGAACTGGATCATTTGATGTTGATGTTTAGGTCCACTAAATCTATAGGAATATTTTCAGCGGGTACCATTCCTTATACATATGTTTCCAATGATATGATTCATTTTTTTTTTGAATTATCTTATGATTAATCCATGTCAAGGAGGATATTATAGATGTTCTATTGAGGTATTCACTTCCACCCAATGTTAATAAATTTTATTGAAAGGGGAAATTACCAAAAAGTCACAAAGGCCTAAAATAATGGATCGTGAGTGCATCAACATATCATTAAGATTTAGTTTCATTAATCTACATTTGAATAATATATTTTGGTGGAGGATGAAAATGATTACATCTCTATTATCACCGCAATATATATACATATACACATATATTATCCTTTTCTATATGAGGGATCTGGTTATCTAAATTCATGATACTAGTTCATGGGATTTGTCTATGATGGTTGGTATCCATGACTTTTAGAAATAAGATTTTCTCATGGTATTTTTTTCCATATATATATATATATATATATATATATACATATTTATCTTATATGTACAAGGGAGTTGGCGGTCAAAATATATATTAGTATATCCTTGATGTTTTAAATCATTGAACATTTCTATGAGTTATATCCATAAGATATTTTCATTGAATATTTTCATTTTATATAATTATTTTTTTGAAATTATGCATATTGGGCTGAGTTATTCTCTATATGAAGTTTAATGGTAGATTTTTCATGTTTTTAAATAAACATTTATTTTAATTCCACACATACAATAATTTTCTATACTATCAGTGTTATTTTCCATCGAGTGGCCTTTTAGAGGTGGGAAATTGGGTAAAATCCATTTTCAGTAGTATTCAAGCAGGATTCCATTGAGTGTGGGTCATGATGGATTCAATCATCAAAAGGGAAATAAAATATATTAAATCAATTGATTTTATATAATTGATTATATGTTATCTCAAACATAAATATAGAGGGTAAATAGTGTTTATCATAAATCAGTATTACGATGTGAGAGGAAAATAGATAATATGTTGAAAATGAATCATTAAAGATTAAATAAATCAAATATGAGATATATTAAATAAGTAAAAAATAAAATAATATAGATTTTGATGTTTTATAATATTAATAATATCATCATAATTTTTTCTATTTTCAAAAATTAATATGATGATCAAGGTAATATGAATTTGAATTGTACTATATCTGAATAAATACGTTATTTTCAATTTGAATGCATTAGATATTGAAGATATTTTTTTATTCATTTATATAATTTATTTGAATATATTTTCCTTCTTAGTTTAAGTTTTAATCTTTTTCATGATATATAATTTATGTGATTATGATATTATATAATGGTTGGATAAAGAAATAAGTTTAAATATAAAAATTGGAAGTCTTCTAAAATGGGTATTACAATAAAAAATCATGCTAGTTGAATAAGAATTAATAGGGGTCAAATAATGAATAATAAAATTGATATTCTCGTCTATAATAAATCTATAAACATTTGGATTTCATGATATTATATGTATACAAAAATAAAATTCCACAAACACCCACATATTGGTCCAGCGATAAAACAAATTTCATTAAACAATAAATTCGATATAATGTGTAAAGAACCATGTTAAAAATGTTTTTATCTTATGGAATTTTTATAATATATGATTTTTAAACATAAAATTACAAAAATAAATGAATGGAAGGTTTATGTATTTCAACATCTGTTACATATGTGATTTTCTATATAATATACGTAAACATGTCAAAATAATTTTTCCACAGTATAGACCCTTCAGGATTTCTAATAAGTTATATTAAAATTTATAACCCAGGGAATATAAATTGATGAAACTAGTCTATTTATATTCATATTTTTTGAAAGGATTTCAATAATTCATCAAGAGTTAGATCATGAAAATACATGAGTGGGGGAGGAATATATAATTAAAAATAAAATAGAACAATAATATTTTTTCATAATTAATGAAATAATCACATGTAAATTGAAATGAATAATTTTATACCATGATATTGTAGGTTTATATTAAAAAATAAACAATGGAGCGTAATCAAAGATATATGATATAGAAAGTTTGTTTTGTTTGAAACAAAACATAATTATAAATTCTGGTATAAAACATAACGTAACATCCCAAGTAAGTAATGAATCATAGATATTTTTATCTATGTCTATTAATGAATTACATAGTGTTTTAGAGGCTTAAAATGAGAATAAATCCAATCTTAAGCATGGAATACAGTAATATTTTTAAAAGATTTTTTTACTACCTTTTGATGGAAAACCATTTTTAAATATATCATTTGACAATTTTATAAGCTATGTTTGTCAAAATAAACTTATTATTTATGATTGGGACATCAAAATTTACTTTGTGTGAATTTTTTGTATTTTTCCGATAAAGTTCATTTTTTAATGAATAGTGAAAAATGTTGTATTTTAATTCAAAACCTATTTTTAATCTAATTTATTTATATGATTAGATTATATTTTGAATTGTTTTTAAAGTGCAATTAGAATAAATTTTTACCATTTAATCCAATATTGGTCTTTGGAATTAATTTCACTTTGAAATTGGACTTAAACTAGTGTCAATCTTTTGATACTTATGGTTTCATAAAAACACGCTATTTGCTCTGACAGCGGGAATTAATTATTAAATTAATTAATGTAACTTATATGTTTTAAATTTTTTAAAATATACATCATTTTTGAATTCGGAATATCAAATATAGCTTAGGGTGAAGTTTCGGTATTTTTCTGAAAAACTTCAATTTTTGATGAATAGTGAAACCACTAAGTGGTACTTAAAAACTGATTTTTCGTTTAAATGAAACTTTACCAATTTTGTGTTTTGAATTTCAAAAATTAGACATACATGGTTGTCATTAAAAATTAAAATGTGGTTCAATGTGATTAAAATAATTTTTTGGTGAATAGTAACTTTTATGTTTTTAATCGCGATTAGAGGTAATTAGTGTAATTTAAGGTAAGAATAATTTTTTAACAATATGAAATGACCTGGACACATGTCCTACCCTTACTGGATGTGTCATGGCCGACCAAGAAAATGCATGGGTCAATTTTTGGGACCCCATGGAGCCATTTGGGTAAGATAATGACATTAATGCATTTTTTTTAAAGAAAAAGTAAAAATGTCACAAACATGAGTTATTTTACTAAAACAATTTTTACATGGGGTTATACAAGTCAGATTTTTTACTATAAATAGACATTGTAAAGATAAAAATATTTCATACATCATTGTAGTTTTTTTATAATTTTTATACCTTAAATAAATTAAATTATTTTTGATATCATGATGATGCAGCGATTACCTCATTAATAATGGATTTAAATAAAATGAAAAGATAATGTAAAATCTATAAACTACACATGTCCAAAATCTATTGTATGGGTGGATTTCGAACCCTTATCAACTTATCATATAATTATATCAATGTGGGACCTTTTAAATCTGAAACTCATTTTAAAATAAAGTAACATTTCTTTACTTTCCAAGAGTGCCCTCCTCTCCTCTTATAAAGGCCCCCACCTCTACCACATTCCCACACCTCTCAAGCCTTTGGCTCAGCCATACCTGCTCATTTTGTCTCTCCACATCCCTCTCTTACTCCTTGAAGCCTCACTTTGGGCAGAAGTCTTCCCAAGGAAGCCATTGAGATCAAATCAAAAAGAGTTACTCGTTTTAAAGGTAGTGTTTTCTCTTGTGTTCTTATGTTTTATTTTGCTTCTCCAACCCTCTATACTCTTTTTATTCATTTATTTTGTAACAACACCAGTATCTTACATATACTAGGATGTTGTTATAAGAATTATTCGAGCTACACTTACACACACCTACATCTAATGGTTAAAGAACATACTGTTTCTATGGATGGCGAATTTCTGCCTCACGAAACGATGATTGTTCAAAACTCATATAACACCTTTAAAGGTGGCCATTAAGATGTCACTATACTTGTATATATGATATATAATATGTTTATGTTTTACTTAAGCTTCTGTATTTTTCATTTATTGCATACCTTTATGGTTTCCATTATGGGTATACGCGATATCTTCATTTTAGGAAGTGCGGACTACCGCCCCCTCAAAGTGATTTGATTCGTTAATGCTATATGTGGGATGTTTAAAGGATGTAATTAATGATATTATATATGATATTATACTGGAATTATAATATACCTTTATATCATTATTATTCCATTCCATAAAATACGAAATAGAAATGAAAGTAGAGTTCATGCGTACGTACGGCTTACCGTCTCCATGAACGGTGCATTTCATTTCTAACCTCTAAACATTTTTTAATATTATAAATGCATGTATATACTGGATATATATGATATATATGATATCTACATCATGAGTATAACTCTGGATATATTGGATATATGATCAACTTGTTATTATAAAGAGTTTATTTTTGACTCAAGTACCAATGATCGTTAAAACGACCGTTATTAACTTAAATAATTACATAGTGTTCATGACATGATAATAAGTGATATAAAAGGAATAATGAACTTGAAAAAGGTTCTTAAGCATGTAGAAATTAACTCAAGTTTATTATTCAGGAGGTTAAAGAAGGATCGTGTCAAGTCGGACCCGAGGTATGGGACTTCGTCTCAATCTCCTTCAATTGAGGCATATTTTGTTTTATACACAACCTTATTTTATACGGTGTATAAACCCCTTTTACTTTTACGTTTATCCAAAAGGAATATTTTTTTATACGAAGCGTTTTACTAAATGACAAAAGGGAATTTTTTTTCGTACGTATGTGGTGACAACGAATTCTTCGCCGCCTTGACCATTATTTGAGTTTCAGCTTCCTCTACAAGCCATACATTTTTTTTAAAAGAAAAATCAATACCCTGGTTTAATTTTCTTTTATTTTGGTATTGAAAATGGTTTTCATAATGTTTTTATTATATCAATGTGTTGTATTGATATCTTGTGATTGAAATGTGGAAATGTTATGTTTCCTTTATGTGTGTTTTATGTGATACAATTATGTTATGGTTCTTGGGCATTATTATGAAGACAGGTGGTTACGTGATAAACTAAGGGCGGGTGAGCCCGATATAGCTCTCTAATGCATTGGGTAACGCAAAGGAGTTAAACGTTAAGGTTTCTCCGAAGAGATTTAGAGAATATACTGTGATGGGTATTCTAAACGTAACCAAGAGGGTTACTCCCTACGTAAGAATGTTATGAATGCCTCAAGTTACCTTTATGTCTTATGATTTCTATGATTTATTCAAGATTTGATGAGGTATGTTAAAGTGATTATGTTTTATGAGTAAAGTATTATTTCATTGATTCTTATGTATACATGTACTCATGTTTCCTTTACATATTTTTATATCCCTTACTGAGCTTTTTATGCTCATCCCATTTTTTTGAAATGTTTTTCACAGGTCAAGGGAAAGTTACATGATATGATGATAGTGTCAGGGAAGTTTCAAGAAAGAATCTGAATACTATCTTTTATTGTAACCACTTTGTTTAAATGTGGTATGTAATGCATGTTTTATGATCTAATTCTCTAAAACTCTAAACCTGAAAAGATCCTCAAGGTGTATTCTTGAAATATCTCAAGATTAAGTAATGTTTGAGGCTGGGGTGTTGTATTTGGTATCAGTGGTCAGTTTAGATAACTTTAGGTGTCAGAATTTTATTAAATGATTATCCAAAAATATTTTTTTATGGTCAAATTGAAATGATATAGCATTTGAAGATTACCATGTTGCTTCATCTAAGACATGTTTGTTCAGAATGGTTTTCCGCAGAGGAAACAGGGAAGCAGTGCTAGGAAGGCATACAGAAGGAAATAACCTTCCGAATCAGCATCCAGAGATGGTCGGAATTGGAACTGAGCAGTTTGTTGCAGTAATGTAATAGTTGACTCAAGAGATAAATGGTGGTGGTATCCATGCATGAGATCAGCCAGATCAACCACAGAGGAACATGTCAGTGGTGGAACATTTCATGAGGAAACATCCCCCATCATTCAGAGGATCATCTGACCCTATTCTAGCTGAAGGGTGGATTAAAGCACTGGAGAAGATTTTTGATGTCATGGGGTGTTCAGACAATCAAAAGGTTAGTCTTGCTATTTACCGTTTGGAGGGTGAAGCATAGCAGTGATGGTCGATGGTTAAAAATATCAGGGATGCTGATGAGATTGATGCTCTCGACTGGGATGAATTCAAAGGTATGTTTCTTGAGAAGTATTTTCCTAAGGCTGTTCGACTTAGTATGGAAAAACAATTATTGGAATTGAGGCAAGAGGAAGACTCAGTGGCTGCCTATGAAGAAAGGTTCACTCGATTGGCAAGGTATGCTCCAAATTTTATCCGAGACCTTGATAGTAAAATCAATCATTTTTACTCAGGATTAAAGCCAAAATATCGAAGGGAATTGGATTCTAGTGAGTATAAAATTTATGAAAATCTTGTTCGATGTGCTGAGAAGGTGTAAATGGAGTTTTCAGATGATCAAGTGTTCTATAACAACCAGCAAAATAAGAGACCGAGGTGGCAGGATAAAGGGAAGAATTCTTCAAAAAATTCGGATGGTAAGAAATCTAAGTTTCCAGTTTGTGATAAATGTGGGAAAAGGCATGCTGGGGAATGTCTTCTGAATTCTGGAAAGTGCTACTGATATTGTAATATGGGACATAAGGCTCATTATTGCACTGAAAAAGATCAAGGTGATGGTAAGTACAAATTTGATTTACAGTTATTGAAATGTTTTATGTGCAATGAGATGGGTCACTATGAAAATGAGTGTCCGACAAAGAGCTTGAGTAATGGGAAGTAGTTAGACTACAAGCAGAAAGGGGTGGTGAAATCCTTTGCAACTACTTCAGCAAATGTCGGTCCATAAAATGAAGTTGTATCAAGTACTTTGTTTGTTTTTTCAGATTATGTCAGTGTGTTGTTTGATTCGGGGTCTACACATTCTTTCATCTCTGAAAACATTTCTAGTAAAATGGGAATACCATCTCAAGAAATGACTCCTGAACTTGTGGTAAAATCACCTGGGGGAAATGTTGAGGCAAAAAGAATTTATAAGAATCTTCTTATCCTTATCCGTGGAAATAACCTACTTGCAAACCTAATTGTTCTACCTCTAGTATAGTTTGATGTCATCTTGGGTATGGATTGGATCTCTATTTACCATGCTAAGATTGACTGTAGAGATAAAGAAGTTTCTTTTCAGAAAGACTTTTAGTTTTTGCACATGAATGAACCCTTACTGTTGATAACTTTTTAAGAGGTTGAGAAACTTGTAAAAGATGGAAATGAATGTTACCTTGAACACATCATTGAAAACAAAGGAACTGTTCAGATTAATGATGTGTCAGTGGTAAATGAGTATCCTAATGTTTTTCCAGATGAGTTTCCTAGAATAATACCAGATCGAGAAGTTGAGTTTACTGTAGACTTAGTTCCTGATGCTAAGCCAATTTCAAAACCCCCTTATCGAATGGCTCAAATTGAACTTTTAGAGTTGAAGGATCAATTTCAAGATTTATTAGAGAAAGGTTTCATTCGACCTAGCACATCACCATGGGGTGCTCTTGTTTTATTTGTTAAAAAGAAATATGGTTCTATGAGACTTTTCATTGATTATAGAGCCTTGAATAACATCACTGTTAAGAACAAATATCCTTTGCCTCATATCGATGATTTTTTTGATCAGCTCCAGGGAGCTCAGTATTTTTCAAAGATTGACCTAAGATCGGGGTACCATCAGTTGAAGGTAAAGGAAGAAGATGTTTCGAAGACCGTGTTTCGTACAAGATATGGCCACTATGAATTTGTAGTAATTCCTTTTGGGCTAACCAATGCACATGTTGTATTCATGGACTTAATGAATAGAATTTTCCATGAGTTCTTGGATACGTTTGTGGTTGTTTTAATTGATGATATTTTGGTGTTTTCTAAAAGTAAAGAGGAGCATAAAAGACATTTAAGGGTTATTTTTCAAACCTTGAAAGAAAAGAAATTGTATGGGAAATTCAGAAAATGTGAGTTTTGGTTGCAACAAATTTCTTTCCTTGGTCACATTGTTTCTAAAGATGGGATAACCATTGATCCTACAAAAACAAAGGTTGTGGAAGAATGACCAAGACCCAAAAATGTAACTGAGATTTGTAGCTTCCTTGGTTTGGCAGGCTATTACCGAAGGTTTGTTAGAAATTTTTCACGGTTATCTAGTCTAATGACGAATCTAACTCAGAAGGGTGTTAAGTTTATCTCGACAAAAGAATGTGATGATTGTTTTTAGGAACTGAAAAGTAGATTGGTGAATGCTCCAGTTTTGGAACTACCTTCCAGGAATGGTGAGTTTGTTATCTACAGTGATGCTTTATTGAAAGGGCATGGTTGTGTCCCAATGCAGAATGATCAGGTAATTGCTTATGCTTCACGTCAGTTGAAAACTCGTGAGGTAAATTACCCTACACATGATTTGGAATTAACTGTTGTTGTTTTCGCTTTAAAAATTTGGAGGCATCATTTGTATGGAGTAAAGTGTGAAATATATACCGATCACAAAAGTTTAAAGTATATATTCACTCAGATATAATTGAACATGAGACAAAGGAGATGGCTGGAATTAATCAAGGATTATGATTGTACAATTCATTACCATCTGAGAAAATCAAATAAAGTGGCTGATGCTTTGAGTCGAAAAAGTAATGCTTCATTAACAATGTTGCGTTTGGAACGTGATACTTTGGTTAAGGATTTGATGAACTTTGGCATAGAAGTTTTTGGTGCAGGATTTCCTTCTTTTTTGTTTCAGATATCAGTGAAATCTTCTCTATCAGACAGAATAAAGCAAACACAGAAGCAAGACAGTGAGTTGCCGAAAAAGGTATATCTTGTTCAGAAAGGTGAGTTTCCTGAATTCAACATTGATAATGATTGTGTTTTGAGATTTGGGAAGATATTGTGTGTGTCGTTTGATTCATAGTTGAAGAGAGAGTTGTTATTTGAAGCTCATAGTTCTCCGTTTTCAGTTCATCCTAGCAGTACTAAGATGTACAGAGATATGCGGGAGTATTACTGGTGGGATGGAATGAAAAGAGATATTGCTGATTTTACTGTGAAGTGTTTGACTTGTCAACGGGTTAAAGAAGAGCAGCAGTTACTGAAAGGGATGCTTCAGCCTTTACCAGTGCCAGAGTGGAAATGGGAGAATATATCCATGGACTTCGTTGTGGGATTGCCGAAAACACCTCGAGGTAATAATGTAATCTGGGTTATTGTTGATCGCTTGACTAAATCTGCTCATTTCCTTGCTATACGAGATACTTTTTCCCTAAATCAACTTTCCCGCTTGTATCTTAAAGAGATAGTCGGATTACATGGAGTTACTCTCTCCATTGTATCTGAATGTGATCTCAGATTCACTTCTAACTTTTGGAAAGGCCTTCAGAAGTCGTTGGGTACTGAATTAAATTTTAGTATAGATTTTCATCCTCAGTCAGATGGACAGTCAGAACGAACAATCCAGACTTTGGAGGATATGCTACGTGCTTTTTCGATGGATTATCATGGAAGTTGGGACCAACATATTTCTTTGTTTGAGTTTTCTTATAATAATAGTTTTCATTCCAGTATACAGATGGCACCATTTGAGGCGTTATGGGAAGCGGTGTCGAACTCCAGCTTTCTGGGATGAATTGGGTGAAAGGAAGCTGATGGGACAAAAATTAGTAGAATATTTGGAAGAAAAAGTTTAGCTGATACAGAAACACATGAAAACAGCTCAGAGCAGGCATAAGAGTTATGCGGACAACAGGAGGAAGGATCTCTCTTTTGAGGTATGTGATCATGTTTTTTTCAAAGTCTCGCCATGGAAAAGTGTGATGCGATTTAGTAAGAAAGAAAATCTAAGTCCAAGGTTCATTGGACCATATGAAATTCTGGAGAGAGTTGGATTAGTTGCTAACCGAGTGGCTTTACCTCCGAGTTTATCTCAGGTACGCAATGTTTTTCATGTTTCGAGGTTGAGAAAGTATATGCCAGATCCATCTCATGTTTTGAGTCCAGAGGTAGTTCAGCTGGAAGAGAACCTATCTTATGAAGAACAACCGGTCCAGATTCTTGACCACAGGGAGCAAGTGTTATGGAATAAGGTGATTCATCAGGAAAAGGTTTTGTGGAAAAACCACATGATTGAAAAGGCAACATGGGAATCTGAAAATGCAATGAGGGCTAAATACCCCCACTTATTCGATAAGTAAATAAATTGCGGGGACACAATTTTCTAAAGGGGGCAAGGATGTAACATCCCAAGTAAGTAATGAATAATAGATATTTTTATCTATGTCTATTAATGAATTAGATAGTGTTTTAGAGGCTTAAAATGAGAATAAATCCAATCTTAAGCATGGAATACACTAATATTTTTAAAAGATTGTTTTACTGCCTTTTGATGGAAAATCATTCTTAAATCTATCTTTTGACAATTTTATAAGCTATTTTTTTCAAAATAAACTTATTCTTTATGATTGAGACATCAAAATTTACTTTGTGTGAATTTTTGGTATTTTTCCGATAAAATTCATTTTTAATGAATAGTGAAAAATGTTGTATTTTAATTCAAAACATATTTTTAATATAATTTATTTATTTGATTAGTTTATATTTTGAATTGGTTTTAAAGTGAAATTAGAATATATTTTTACCATTTAATCCAATAGCTGTCGTTGGAATTAATTTCACTTTAAAATTGGACTTAAACTGGTGTCAATCTTTTGATACTTATGGTTTCATAAAAACACGCTATTTGCTCTGATAGCGGGAATTAATAATTAAATTAATTAATGTAACTTATATGTTTTAAATTTTGTAAAATAGGCATCATTTTTTAATTGGGAATATCAAATATATCTTAGGGTGATGTTTTTTTATTTTTCTGAAAAACGTCAATTTTTGATGAATAGTGAAACCAATAAGTGGTACTTAAAAACTGATTTTTCGTTTAAATGAAACTTTACCACTTCTGTGTTTTGAATTTCAAAAATTTGACATACATGGTTTTCATTAAGAAGTAAAATGTGGTTCAATGGGATTAAAATAATTTTTTGGTGAATTGTAACTTTTACGTTTTTAATCGCGATTAGAGGTAATTAGTGTAATTTAAGGTAAGAATAATGTTTTAATAATATGAAATGACCTAGACACATGTCCTACCCTTATTGGATGTGTCATGGCCGACCAAGACAACCCATGGGTCGATTTTTGGGACCCCATAGAGCCACTTGGGTATGATAATGACATTAATGCCTTTTATTTAAAGAAAAGGTAAAAATGTCACAAACATGAGTTATTTTACTAAAATAATTTTTACATGGGGTTATACAAGAAATATTTTGGACTATAAATAGTAATTGGAAATATAAAAAGATTTCCTACATAATAGTATTTTTTTATAATATTTAGACCTTAAATAAATTAAATTATTTATGACATCATGATCATGCAGCGATTACCTCATTAATAAAGGATTTAAATAAAATGAAAAGATAATGTAAAATATATGGACTAAACATGTCCAAAACCTATTGTATGGGTGGATTTCGAACCCTTATCAACATATACTCGAATTATATAAATGTGGGACCTTTTAAATCTGAAACGCATTTTAAAATAAAGTAACATTTCTTTACTTTCCAAGAGTGCCCCCCTCTCCTCTTATAAAAGGCCCCCACCTCTACCACCTTACCCACACCTCTCAAGCCTTTGTCTTGGCCAATCCCTGCTCATTTTTTCTCTCCACATTCCTCTCTTACTCCTTGAAGCCTCACTTTGTGTAGAAGTCTTCCCAAGTAAGCCTTTGAGCTCAAATCAAAAAGAGTTACCCATTTTAAAGGTAGTGTTTTCTCTTGTGTTCTTATGTTTTATTTTGCTTCTCCAACCCTCTAAACTTCTTTTATTCATTTCTTTTGTAACAACAGCAGTATCTTCCATATACTAGGATGTTGTTATAAGAAGGATTCGAGCTACACTTACACACACCTACATCTAATGGTTAAAGAACATACTGTTTCCGTGGATTGCAAATTTCTGCGTCACGAAACGATGATTGTTCAACACTCATATAACACTTTTAAAGGTGGCCATTAAGATGTCACTATACTTATATATATGATATATAATATGATTATGTTTTACTTAAGCTTCTTTATTTTTCATTTATGGCATACCTTTATGGTTTCCATTATGGGTATACGCGATATCTTCATTTTAGGAAGTGCGGACTACCGCCCCCTCAAAGTGACTTGATTCGTTAATGCCATATGTGGGATGTATAAAGGATGTAATTAATGATATTATATATGATATTATACTGGAATTATAATATACCTTTATATAATTATGATTCCATTCCATAAAATATGAAATAGAAATGAAAGTAGTGTTCATGCGTACGTACGGCTTACCGTCTCCATGAATGGTGCATTTCATTTATAACCTCTAAACGTTATGTAATATTATAAATACATGTATATACTGGATATATATTATATATATGATATCTACATCATGAGTATAACTCTGGATATAATGGATACTTGAACAACTTGTAATCATAGAGAGTTTATTTTTGACTCAAGTACCAATGATCGTTAAAACGACCATTATTAACTTAAATAATTAAATAGTGTTCATGACATGGTAATAAGTGCTATATAAGAATAATTAACTTGAAAAAGGTTCTTAAGAAAGTAGAAATTAAACCAAGTTTATTATTCAGGAGTTTAAAGAACGATCGAGTCCATTCGGACCTGAGGTATGGGACTTCGTCTCAATCTCCTTTCATTGAGGCATATTTTGTTTTATACACAACCTTCTTTTATATGGTGTATAAACCCCTTTTACTTTTACGTTTATCCAAATAGAATATTTATTTATATGAAGAATTTTACTAAATGAAAAAAGGTAATGTTTTTTTCGTACGTATGTGGAGACAATGAATTCTCCGCTGTCATGACCATTATTTGAGTTTTGGCTTCCCCTACAAGCCATAGATTTTTTTAAAAGAAAATAAAATACCCTGTTTTACTTTTCTTTTATATTGGTATTGAAAATAGTTTTCATAATGTTTTTATTACATCAATGTGTTGTATTAATATCTTGTGATTGAAATGTGGAAATTTTATGTTTCCTTTATGTATGTTTTATGTGATATGATTATGTTATGGTTCTTGGGAATTATTATGAAGACGGGTGGTTCCATGATAAACTAAGGGAAGGTAAGCCCGATATAGCTCTCCAATGCATTGGGTAACGCGAAGGAGTTAAACGTTAAGGTTTCTATGAAGAGATTTAGGGAATATACTCTGATGGTAATTCCAAGCGTAACCAAGAGGGTTACTCCCTACGTAATAATGTTATGAATGCCTCAAGTTACCTTTATGTCTTATGATTTCTATGATTTATTCAGGATTTGATGAGGTTTGTTAAAGTGATTATGTTTTATGAGTAAAGTATGATTTCATTGATTCTTATGTGCACATGTACTCATGTTTCCTTTCCATATTTTTATATCCCTTACTCAGTTTTTTATGCTCATCCCATGTTTTTGAAATGTTTTTCATAGGTCAAGGGAAAGGTACATAATATGATGATAGTGTCAAGGAAGTGTCAAGAAAGAATATGAATACTATCTTTTATTGTAACCACTTTGTTTAAATGTGGGATGTAATTCATGTTTAATGATCTAATTCTCTAAAACTCTAAACCTGAAAAGATCCTCAAGGTGTGTTCTTGAAATATCTCAATGTTAAGTAATGTTTGAGGCCGGGGCCTTATACATATGATTAGGTAATCACCATATTGTGAGAGTATCCAATAAGGCCCACCCATTATTGTGTCACAATATCTATGAAGTGGAAACATTTATTTAATATATCCAAGATGGATAAGCGTTTATGCTGTGATAATATCCATTA
This sequence comes from Viscum album, assembly GCA_963277665.1. Classification (NCBI taxonomy): domain Eukaryota; kingdom Viridiplantae; phylum Streptophyta; class Magnoliopsida; order Santalales; family Viscaceae; genus Viscum; species Viscum album. The sequence goes on along the minus strand of OY728159.1, from coordinate 1,136,763,358 downwards.
AGGGTATGAATTTATGTTTTCACTGTATCTAGAAAGGCACAACCTTTATGTTGTGAGTGTATTTGTGATGTATAAACCTCTATGTTCGAAAAAATTCAACTATTTTCAAAATCTGTTAACTCATGAGACATTATGAATTAACCGATAAATTTAATGTTCATATAGGACCCCACATTTCATATTATACAAATATGTGTTATTTTTTATATCAATCATTTAAGTATATATTTAAAAAACATGGGAATAAAATGGGTTTTATCCATCAAGTCATAAGAAACTTGATGAATGAAAAACAGGTTTCAAAATATTTCCATATGGGATCCTCAAAATTATAGAAAATACTGAAAAAAATTGACTCCCAAAATTTATTTTACCCAAATTAATTTTTTATAAGAACGTTTAAATGATGGTTTATGGATTATAACATCCATGGAAATAAATAATCTTGTGTAAATATAAAAATCATGGATAAATTGTATATAGTTTTTTAGAAAATGATTTTAATATTGGAAAAATGATAATGTTAAGGATCACATTACAAAGTGATATTTGAAAAGGTGATATAAAAACATTTGGAAAAAAATACTTTTAAAAAAAATTGAATAAAAGTTATTCAAAAATACATTTTCATTATCTAAAATGGAATGCGGGGTGGAAAATATAATGTTTTATTTTTAAATGATTGAAATCCATTTTAATATTTACAAATATCATTATTCAAAACTGAAATATTAAAAAGAGGAATAAAATATAACATTTGAAAAGTGGTAACTGAAAATATGATTCTCACAATTAAATTTCAGTATTTTTATTTCAATATAATTAAGTAAATCATTTTTGGGAATAATGGACAATTAAATCGAGGTTAAATATCTTTAAAGAAAAGAATATTTCTAAATATGGACAATACTCTTTAAAGAGAATTAACTTCATTAGGAAATATATTTTTAGTTCAAATGATCATATTACTAAGAGAGAAAATTGGAAATATCTTATGAAATAGGAAATAATATAATTTTTCAAACATATATAAATGATTCTTGATGAAATATATTTTATCACAATTAAAGAATATATGAGTTTCAAAAATCCATTATGGATATCATAATTTATGAAGTTAGATACATTTATAATGGGGTTTTTGAGGTATAAATGTAATTCCTTATAAAATAATATTGAAATAGAATATAATATAGTCATATTTATGAATGCACAAAACTTATATGAAATAATTTTATGAAGAAAAATAATATATCAATTATTGATATATGATTTAACAAAAAAAACCCTTACAGTAGTGGTAATGTAAAATTCAAAAGAACTAAATAGGGTTACATTAAATTGGATATTAATATATCCTGAAATGAAGTATATTCATCATAATTTATGGGAATAGGGAACTAAATTGAAAATATAAAATAATTTATAGTGTAATATCAAACATGTCCCCTAGAATTTTGAATATATTCAAATTACAATTACATTTTATTTCAGCTTATGCGAACATTCTTTCACTACCTATAAAATAAAAACAACTATATCTGTATTTTGTTACAGAAAATTATTCATATAAATAACCATTTATACATATTTCTTATGATAATTTATTATGAATATATGATTTTTTTTATTTACTATTTTCACCATCATGTTTTAATAAATTTAACTATTTCTCCCATTCCTGATGATGTCAATTTTGGTACCAATTATTTAATACTAAGATCATAATTCATAGATCATTAATGTTACTAGAATAGAAATCATGTAAATATTTGAAATTATCATTTCTATGTTAATTATTTACCACATAGTTCATTTTGGTGTTTAAACTAACCCAAACAAGAACATGTTATCACTCATTGGGTGATTCTGATTATAGTACTATGTAACATCATTATAATTAAATAATTGTGAAATTACACACACACACACACAAATATATACATATATACATACATATATATATATATAATTTGGTGATTCATATTATATTTTATTATTGTAAATAATTAAAATTGATATTGAAGTGAATAGTGAGGTATATCACCTTAGAGAATGGGGGTTTGAATCTGGGGTGATTTTTTTTAATTTATATTTTATTTAAAACATGTCTCTTTCGACATGTTAGTATTAATTCCATTGTTATGGTTAAATATTCATATCCAAATTCAATAAAAATAAATATCATAGGGATATAATATCATTACATGGTTTTTTCTCAATCTATTCTTACTCTACGGTGTAATTGGTTAAACAAGCTAATCACATAATACCAATAATATTCATAAGTTGTTATAGTATAAAATCATAAATAGAGTACAGTGAAAATATTATTTCTGGAGACCCACTATAACAACAATTTCAATCTTTCAAGAAATTTATTTTAATTAAAATAATAAATATTCCATCTAAATGATGGTTTCTCCGATGATTTTTTATATTGGTATTTCACTTCGATCCTCCAAGATGAAATGAGTATCATGTTATAACCACATTAAGATTGTCTTCATGAGTTATTATTGTTATTTCTAAATTAAATTCAATTCTTATATTATCATTTATATATATTTAAAATGGTATATCATATTATTTCCATTCACATAAAATGATCTTATCATTTTAAAATTTTCGAACTACATACCATTTCTTTATAAATAGGGTTCCTTATATACCGATGGTTAAAAACATGGGGAATTTTTTATTCTACATTAATTAATTTATAATATATTAAATTAACATCATGAATTTACAAAAATCTATAAATCACAGAGCACATTAGCCACATGGCATGTTTTATCATGCATGTTCATTTCGTGACAATTTTTCTTCTTCACATAAGAAATTTTAAAAAAAACATGGTTTTTAATGTAGTGTAACATTTAATATGCATGACTCATATAGTGAATGAATGATTTTTTCCTTCATAATTTCTTATGTACACTCATTAAGAATTCTTATCTAAGAGTAAAAATATTATTTTTAGTTATTGTTTACAAGGATATTGCATGATAATAGTTAATAATATGGTTAACCATTCATTATCATGTGAAATTGATAATAATGTCACATATATTTGGAAATATCCTACACTCATGAAAACTAAATTTATTAGAATCCAATAGATTAATATCAATAAAAATATCATGTATAGGTGATTCATTAATATCATTCTTGATGGTTATTTTTCACACTCAACTTCTCATTCGATATTCAAAAAATAGTAGTAAAATTACATTCACAGACTAATATAAATTATTCCTATAGAAAATACAATCACAAACTAAAATATTCATTCATAATGAAACATTATTCAAAAATAATTTTATATATACTATATCAAGATGTAAGTTAAAGAATATATCTTAAAAACTCCATATCTTGGTAAGTGGTGTTCTATACATAGATGATTGATAATTTTTTTGGATAGTTTATTGATATTTCATAGAAATTTAGATTTTATGTGGTATTTTTTAATGTAAATCCTTCTATATATAAGGAACATCATATATCAAATTGTTAGAGTAAATAATGATCTAATTTCATATTTAATATTGATCATATTTGGAGGAAAATGTTTTTTTGTATGTTTTTTTTGACACATGAACAATTCAATGCATGGAGGACATCCAACATCCTAATTTCTAAGGGATTGCCTCCAAATAAAATGAAGTGTTATTCCCAAAAAAAATTCAATGATGGAAATGTGGATTACACTAGGAAACACTCACACATACAAACTTCAAGAGATTTTTCTACCTATACAAGCACATTAGCCCTCTTATATACATTATCACCCATCAATGCACACCCAAGTGAAATTTCATAGTCGATGTATGTCCTATTGAGGGTATTTGGCTAGGAGAGACCTTGATATATATGGATCTCTCTATATATGCATTCTATATTTAGTGGGATAAGATAGAAACTTGGAAACATTTTTTATAAAGTGTCACATAATTTTTTTCCAAAAAATTATCACAAGAATATAAATCCACATAATAAAAATTATCATAGAACATATAAGACATAATTTAAATTATAATGAATTTATTAAAAATCACAATTAAAAACTCACTAACATCCCTTATTAAACAATTATTTTTTCATCCATTGAAATAATTTTTTTCTTTTTTTAGCTCATACTGAAATATTCAATCGAGATGAACAATAGATAAAATATTAAGTCATATTTTTTTAAGGTAGATCAATATTTTATTAGTTTAAAAAAATTTCAATAAAAAATCATTATAACATGTCTAAATATCTTCATCGCATTTTTATACAAATAAACCATCTTGACATTCAACCAAATATTGTCCTCAATTCCCATGACTCTTAGAAACATTCATAAAATATTGTTTGAATAAAAATTAAAAAAAATCCGTAATGAATCCAAAGATTCTTCTATCTTTCTATTTTTATTTTTTATCAACTAATAACATATAGTCAATCATTCTCAATAAGAGTCAAAAAACACAAAAAATCAAAAAAGGAAATATCATAAAACCACATTAAAATATATAGTAATGTTTCACTAAGAATTTAATCACTATGGAAGAATAACGTTGGTTCATAGAGATTAAGATTCTCCCCCCTCAAAACACATTCTATATTTTAACAATTTTAAAATTATCAAAAACATAAGATAATAAAAATAGAATGTTTCTTCTCTAATTTGATAATGTGTATTATAATTTTTTCCCCTTTTCACAACTAACTAAATATAATATTGTTTCATTCCACACTAAATCATTTAGTAAATAGACAAGTCTAAACATGAGGTTTTTATTTTAATTAGAAAACATCCCTCTGGGAATTGCTTTGGTGAAAATATCTGGATCATTATTATTTTTTAAATTATTCCATCATTATGTATAAAAATAACACCTATTAAAAAGTGAAGTGATATATGATTCAAATATTAAATTATATTTAATGTTTTAATATATTATTTAACAACCTAATCGAACATTGATTATCACAGTTAAATTTTCAATGCCCCTTTCATTTCACCGTTAAAATATGCTTATTGAACACGCATCCATATAATCTATGTAAATTTATTGATTGGAGATGTGTACTCAATACCCTAATGATCAATGTCAATGAATTCACCTTTTTTATATACTAACAAAACATTTCACCAAGAAGTAATGTTCCACCATATATACATCTTTTGTTGGATAAATAATCTACACAATATGTATCTGTAATTTTGAAAGATTTAAATCTGAATTCTTTCTATATTTTATCCCATTATAAAATGTTACTTTAATATATATTAAGAATCTATTAGTAGACACATAGTGATTCTATTTAGGATTAATTCAAAATATTATGTAAAGATCTATACATATTTTATATATACCATTCATGTTGTTTGATAAATAAGTCCTCCAATGACTCAACTAAATTAATTTCTATAGAACTTATTTTGTCTTAATCCTTGCAAAATTTTGTTCCCAATTAATTATTAGTTTTTCTAAGAATAAATGAAAAATATATAATTCAATTATCCATAAAAATTAAATTAATATAGAAATATTTTACAAGGCTTTTTTATCATTTCAAATCCCAAAAAGTAGGTCGCTTCACCCATATTTGACATCTCCAATATCATTTTCATCTACATGAAATTTTCATCCTAAAGGAAATCCTTGCCTCCAAAAAATATGATTTCATCCATGTATATAATTACTATGAAAGTATATTTGGAAAATAGTACTATGTATAAGTCACTATAAAACATCATTTTTACTTCATATCTCATATACAACAATCTAATTAAAAATAATTACCTCTTAGAGCGGGTTTCAAACCATATAGTTCTTCTATTAATATACGGGCCATGATACCAATATTGTCTTCTCTAAATCCATCATTTTTTTAATATAATATTATTTTATGAGATAACCATTGTGTAATGATGATTTCAAATCCATCTAATAAACATTTTAATTTTTATGTTCTACCACTACCAGAATCATTATAATAGTCTTTAGTCGTTATAATTTTGAATAAGTGTCTTAAAAGTAAATCCATTACATATGCGAATATCCTATACACACATTAATAGTTTTTTAATTAATATATTACCATTCTCAGTCAACTCATTTCTAAAAACTCAATTATTATGTTTTTTGTTTTTATTTTTGGTCCTAGAAAAAGAATACAATAGAAACTAATTTCAATATGATCAAGTTCATCATATATAACATGTATCCACTACTATTTCTCAAAAACATTATCCTTTATTTGAGGTTAAATTTATGAAATGATATTAGTTTGTTATTAAAATATCATCAACCTTCTAGTACGTAATAAAACCTATTTATTTCCAATGATATTTTCAACTTCAACAAGTTTAATCAATATATTTTATGGTTTTCTCTCATATCATTTAGCCTTATCTTCCTCACTTGTATAGTCATAGTTAATATCATCTATGATTTTATCATTCTCAGAAATATCATAGTATTCTTCTATGATCTCTTCAAGATATTTTCGTCTAAATCATTTAAATTTTATTATACTCTTTTATCAAGTATTCTTTTAATTTTAATTCTTTTAAATTTAAATATACAACTATCATGAAAATCTATTTGTTCCAATATATTTAGCTACTGAAAATAAATTTCTATCCCCTAAAAATATGTTCTTACCCATTCTCTTCAAAATATCATATATTATCATTCTTTATTTTAATAATTCACATAATAAAAAAACACAATATTATTTAATGAATTTATTTTTCTTTTACAACATTTCATTTGTTTCATTTTTGTCTCTATAATCAATTAAAACTGATTTTATATATTTTATATGGTACATTCTATTTCTCTTTAGAAATATATTTATATATTATGTTAAGATAGAATATTCTTACCCCTCTAAACTATTATTCAAGTCATTTTCTTAAATAAAGAATTTTTTTCTAGTATATGGAATGTTATACTAATGCATGATTTCATGTTGGGAAAGACAAAATTAAAAATTATCATATGCATACTTCATTTTCTTATCATATCCCTATTTTTTATTATATTGTCCTTAATTCATCAAACACTTCCTTCTCGTGATTTTTAACCTTTGAATTATCTCTTTATTGTGTTTGATAAAAATTAATTAGCTGAATGAATAGAATAATTAATAAAAATGAGGAAATAAATATCCACTATATTATACAATTGTTTCATTTGACAATATACATTAGTTTGAATGATCATAATTTCATTGGTAGATATAATTTTCACTTTTTATACAATCATTGATCTATTTTTGGTTTTTGATAGGTTTCATGTATTTCATCTATATCTCTATTCATCTTAGAATGATCTATCAAAATATTATGCTTAACATGTTAACTCATACATCTTTTTCCATGATGACCATTCCTTTTATGTCATATATTATTTCTATCATTAGAACTCAAGTATAAGGAATTAGTAGAATCACAAATTTTCTAAATATTTTTATTGGTTAATCTACCTTGGTTAATGATTCCATCGTTTATTATTATTATTATCATACATTATTTTTTTAATACAACCTCATTTTCATTATTATAAATGGTGATATAAATAATGTAAGTTGTTTTTCAACACTTAAATAAAAAATATATCATTAGACATTAGATATTAGACCTCAATCTCTTTTAGTAAAAATTCTTTGATTATTAAGGAACAATTATATCCATATGTTACTACACACCAATATTGTCTCTCAATGTTTTGTAGAATGTTTGGGTCACAATATATGTGTGGTTAACATCTAATATCATGTATATATAACTTGGTTATCCTTTTATAATTAAAAAATACATTACAAAAACATGATTATTCTTCTGTTATCATGTAAATTCCCTTTCCTTTATAATAAGTGGGTATTTTCTTATGTCGAATAGTCATTCACATATCGTCATTATGGACATGTTGACCACATCTACCACAAAATTTTTTGATAAGGACTATTATCTCCCATTTGACATATAAGATGAATTATTCATCATAGATTTCTTTTATTGAAAAACATTTATGATTTTTTAAAAATAGATACACCTTGGATAATTTATCATAGTGACATATTATAACATCATTAGTTGCATTATTCTCCCAATACACCAAAACACTAGTAGAATCACTTGAAGCTTGATCTTTTATTCAGAAAGTGGATTTTTTCTAATGATTCTTTATTTTATCATTCAATATTTATTTTTTCTTCCAAAATGGAAATTATCTTCCTTAATAATACCTTTATTCATAATATATTGAATAGTGTCTCTTAATAATCATAAATAACCATACTAGATTAGAATTGACTCTAGAATATATATTATTATGGATAGGATGTTAATTTTAAAATTAAAATAGTTGTGAATTATGCATCATCTTTGGATCCCTATTTTCATTATATTTTGATTATACATAATTTATCTCAAAATCATTTTTAAAATATTCTATAATATTCATCATATCACTATGAGTATTAATACATTACAACTCTTTCCTAGACTACACTTCACCACTAAGAGAATATTTTTCATCAGGTTCATTTTCCATATTCTTTATTTCACCCACATTCATATTGAATCACTTAATATCATCTATGTAAATAGTCTTTTTTATGATTCTTCAATTTCCATAGATATATATTCCTTAAATTTCAACAGAAAACTCATAGAATTTGTGATATTTATGTTTTTTTTAATACATATTTCAAATTCACTGTTCTACATGTTTTCTAGATTTGTTCATTCCCTCCAATGAACTTCATCATGAGATGTATCAAACCCTTTTTCCAAATAAGCCCTGAACTTAGTTTCAACTTAGAAATAAATACCATATGTGAACTCAACATATTATTCATTTCTTATAATGATTCTTGTTATAAAATTCTATAACATCCATTTTCAAATAAATTTGGGTGATTCTTTTGAGATTTTATCTCAATTCATTTTTTTAGTTTTCTCATTACCTATCATAGAATCAATAGGATTATTTGATGGAATATTTGTGGTGATGAATCTAATTTCACAAAAATTCGAGAACCATTTTGAATGTTTTACATTTCCCATAAACATTTCATTATTTAATATGTTAACACTAAAATCAATTATTCTATTATAATATTGAACTTCTTTTTTATCATCATATTTTATTGATTTTGAAATTACATCATCTCTAATTTTCAACTTTCCAGTGACTTCAATTCCATCTCATCATTAATAATATTCCTTAATGATAGGATATTTTAAATTTCATAATAAATTTGAATGATATTTAATTAATACAATGTAAAATCTTAACTATTCTAAAAATATTAAACTTTAGGATTGAACCTATCATGAAAGATTATCATCATGTTTTTTAAAATAATACAATAGTAAAATATTTTTCCCAAACCTAAAATATTACAGATATCATAATTGAAGATTGTGAAGTATTAATCAAGTTTTTATATTTATAAATATTTATATATTAAAAATTACTCCTAAAAAATTGAAATTCACCTCAATAACTTCACATTTTCTTCATTACATATATTTATTTTTTTAAAAATAAAATAATTTTGGATTCCCACAATGTTTATGTAAATTAATTATAAAATATAACTAAAAATAATATTTTCATATTTTCTATCACTATTTATATTTATATTATTAGAAAATATCATAGTACCATCTACAATTACATTTCAGAATCATACTATTATTGCATCTTTAACTACAATGACAACAGCTATGATATAAGAAAATATAAATTTAATCCAATTATGATAGACACATTCATAGACTATGGTCACCCATTCAATTTTATCTAAAATGAAATTATATATCTGCATTACTTTATTGATCATGATATAGGAAACCTAGATAAATGTAGTGGGTGGGGAGATCAGTGGTCATTTTTTACAGCATCTATTTTATTCAATATTAACCTTTGTATACTAATAAAGATCAAACCCACTCTTATCATTACTCATCCATACCTTAATATATTAAAAATAAATTTCATAGGCAGCCAATATTTTTACATGGTTTGAAATCAATGTTATCAAACTCTTTGTTATAATTAGTTATATAAAAAATCGCATACTCTTTATTATAATCACAAGTGGTTTCACCATATAATATTTATTACAATATTGTCACAATATGATTTCCATAATCTCACTAGAACAAAATATCCACACATCCTAAAACAAAATTATTTTATAAAAATGAATAATGTTCATATATTTGATGTTATTTATCCTATAACTATTGATAAGAATCATTATTAATGATCCTCCATGATGAATGTAATAGATTCATGTTCTCACATTTTTCTAGTTTTTTTATAAGGATAATATTATTCTTTATCAAAGTATTCCAATTCATGGATTCTCAAATATATACTTATCATATAGAATACAATATTATTTACATAGGAATCAAACAATCATCACAGATAAAAATTTTCCCATCACATACTATTGCATCTAAAATGGAGTGCCTCACATATAGGTGGTTTATAAACATGATTATTCTTTACATTCCACATAATTTATTATAATGTAGGAGGAAAAAAATTTATACCATTCAAACACAATTTAAATCAAAAATCACTTACCCTACAATTTATCTTCTCTCATGAGTTAACATTTCATAAAAATTTTAATACATCACATAGGACATATACAAATAGTCCTTGATTCATTTTATATAGATTTTTCTATGAATGGTTCAACTATAAAAAGAAGGGTTTTAATTTTATCAACAATATCATCTATGTAATACTTAAGAAAACTTATCCCAAAGTTAAACTAATATATATAGGGTCTTATTCATGTGGTTAAAAATGATAATATTGAAAAATATGGTTCACCATTCATCAACATAAATCATATAAATAATAACACCTCTCGTAAAAAAACATCATGTAAATGTGAAAAAACATCTTCCCTAAAAACTACATATTAATATTCTCATATTTATCCCCCATAGAATCAATAATTTCTGCCATACTTGAATGGAATTCATTGCACTCATCATTTTGTACTGCATGAAACCATTACAATTGGAATGAATCTCATATCAATTATATTCAAAAAATATATCTCTATATTGACATAGAAAATTCATTCACAAAATGAAATATCTATTTTTATTGAAGTGGAATTCAAGAATAATTTTTTTCATTATATATCTATATGGAATTTACTTAACTCAACTAAGAAAAATATACACAAAGATATGAAATAATTTGTTGTTTTCTATTTCACAATTCTTCCTCAAGAATAGGATAATATCCCATAGTAGTATATATTGTATGTTGTCACATGGAATGAAAATAATCATAATATAAAGGAACATAAAACATAACGAGGTTGAATATGATGCACATCTAGTTAGATGATCCATTTTCATTTGATCTGGTGTCCCATATTATTTTCACATGATTTTTAAAGCGTGAATAGTGAAACACATGGGGCCATCTAAATAATAAAATTTTAAAAGTATGATATCCTTGTATTAACCAATTATTATACCAAAAAACATTGAATATGGTACTGTTGTAGGCTCCCAGACATAGTCAAACCCACTTGGATTTAGGGGTCACACCTCCATATGTCATTACGTTGGCCCTCTTGCATGTGTTCTCACAATGGTTTGTAAACAAAAACAAATTAAGGAAATATCATGATCAATTTTATCAAATTATTGTGTGGGTTATCCTTTGATCTATATGGATATCTATATGGATGTATGAATTTATTTAGTGTGTCAGGTTTGAGACATGGAATCATTATTAGTTGTCTTATAAGAAGAATATTCCAATACTAATCAAAGTAATATATGTCAATATAATATATATGATATATGAAATTCAAATCCATCAGATAAATTCTAATCAAATTTCAAAAAAACTGCATCAATTAATACTCAAATCTTTCCTTTCTCTAACAAATATGTCACCATTAAAATGATGTCCTCATTTTTAATGCTTTATGAAATTTTCATCGAGGATAAACAATAGAAAACATCTTCAATATTCTCCTTTTAAAACTCACTTCAATATATTTACTATTTACAAATTATAATAATATAATCATCATATGAACATGTACAAACATAATTGGAACATGTTTTATACATTTAAACTCTCTATCAAGTTATCTAGAATACATGTCACAATTCCTATAATATAAAAAACCATACACACAAATTTTTTTGAAAATATTTAAAAAGTCATCAAAAAATAAAAAGCTTCATCAACACTAAAAAACATTTTCTTTATGGTGGTAGAAGTGACTAAATTTCATTGATAACATTTTCATTTCCCAAAAAATTCGTGGGAATGAAGATATATTAAAATATTTCTCCTCATAATCATACTTATATTATCAATTTCACCATTATTTTGAAACCATATGTGGAACAAAGAGATTTAGTGGTGAAATCCAAAATACATCGCTTCTTGTTAGTCATCATACACTGAAACACAGTTCCCCATTATTTCTATTTTTTATATCGATGGGATGAAAAAATAAGTGTTTTTATATTAATATAATAAAATATCAGTATTATAATTTTAATTTGGTCATCATAATACTATTGATGGTGTAGTTTTTGAAGATAGTGATTATTAATAAAAATATATAGGTAATTTAGTACTCACTACGGGACCCTAATTTTCTATTGAATGTCCCCATGGAAATGATGGGATTACGATATCTTATATAACATCCCAGAACCAAAACTCCTAGATTTGCATCCAAATTTATAAACATTAAATTTTATATATTGATACCAATAATCGTCTCCAAATTTTATAATGGAGACATTACAACATTAGAAGGAAATATTAGATCACATTCATGATAGTGGTCCTTTTATGTTTATAATTTTTTAAAATTCAAGAAAACAACTACATTAACAATTCGCATAATGTTAAATGATAATTTCTCGAACATAACCCAAATGTTCTTTTAATATTATGAAATCAGTATCATCAATATGAAATTCATTATAAAAATAAATCAATAAACATCCTTATTTATATCATAGTGAAAATGACACGTAATAAGGGTGACCTAAAATACTCATTAATGGAAAATGTATTCATTAAAAAATGAAATTCAGCACTAAAAATAAAATTTGAATATGGGTATAATGAAATAATAAATGATCATTAATATAGTATATGAATATTCATACCCATAAATACTTGGATATTAAAATATGAAATCATGGCATACAAATTTAACAAAAGGAAATGGCCAGAATAAAAAATAATTATGATACATGTGATATCAATAATGATCAAATGAAATATCATAACCCCATATAAATAATTGATAAAATCCAATTTTATCATGGATCACCATTTCCTATAACCCATACAGAACCCTCAAAATAGGTATAACCATTTGACCGACTTCCAAAATAATTATTTGGATAAAAAAATCATTATATAATTCATTAAAATGTCATCTAGGACCACCAATCGTATACCCTATAATAGGATCACCCAACACTATCTAGGAAACCCCATTATATAATCTGTTCTATTCTCACTGAATGTAATCTAGGCCACATAACTGCATTTGTTTTAATGGGATCTTATGAACCTATCTGGGATACCCCATCATATAATCTACAATAGGCTCACCAAACACTATCTAGGTTGCCCTAACATATAAGTAATATCAATGAACTAGGGAATGAATAATTCACAAAGATAATTAGTATCATTATAAAACTCATAAAAATAATCATCATTTCCTTCATAACATATTTAAAACATTTAATGGAAACGGATACCATGATAATCTCTTTGAAACATGATTAACCCAGGTAAGAGAAACTGGTTCCAAACAACCTCAGAATCAACCTACAGAATGAATATGGGTGGTATTAGTACCAAATATTCCCAATATAGAATAAATATATATTTTATAATAAAAAAACTACTATATTATTTCTGTTAATGGAATATTGAACAAAAAAATCATAAAATAAATTATATTGTAACGGAAATCCAATTCCTCATTCATAACATTACAATCACAAGCCACATGAATGGAACACATTAAATGAAACTTAAAATATCATGATAATAAATGAATTCATAATATTAAATTTCAAAGGCTATTTATATACACCACATTAAAGGATAAATGATCATAAGAGGACATATGTCTCAACAATTGAAAATTATGACAAAATCCATTTCCTCTTTGTTAACATTGAAAACATAAACCCCATAATAGATAAATCCTAAAATGGATTTTAAAATCACCATAAATTGATCTAAAATAATCATAATGAAATATCATGAGTATTATATACCCAAAAGAATAAATATAAGTGATAAATATTGAAAATATCTCACAGAAATAATAGGGAGACAATAAAAACCCTTACATTGAGTTTGACTTGTCATGTGTCTATTTATATTCATGAATAATAATAATGTTATAATTAGTTAAATTATTTTTAACCTTTTTCATGGTAAATATTACTCTTACATAATTTATTAAGATGTTATATACAATTACTGAATCGATTAATTTTATATGAGATGTTTTGACCATAATCAAATTGTGTTTCCAAAATGCCTTAGGTAGATTGACAATTTTCGGAGAGAATATTACGTAAAAATATATAGAATAATAATAATTAAATAATTACAATATTTATATATGATTTAAAATTTTGAATCCAAACCTGAAATACGAATATTAAAAAATGAACTAACATTGTGATCATAGAGATGGTAGTCCATAGGTACGAATGAATAATTTTTCTATTCTTCAATGAACAATATGGAGAAAAGGTAATTAATATATTTTTATTTAAATAATTATAATAATATCATAACTACCAAATTATTTCATAATGTATACTTTTATATGGAATTAATTTATGTAGTAGTGAAAAAAAAAAGAATCACATTTCTTCAAGGAGGTGGTAGTCCACACGTCCATGAACGACGTTATCATTTTTTAGTGAGTAAAAATGTAAAAATAAAATTATTTATTCTACATAAATAATGATAAATATTTTATTAATATCATAAAAATATCATTTATTTTATATATATTTATTATCATTACTTTTCTTAAAATCCATTAAATGTGTTAGTGAAATACGAATCAAATCACTTTGTGAGGTGGTAGTCCATTATACACAAGAGTAAAAGTATATTATAAGATAAGGTATGTAGAATAAGATTTTATATATGATATAATGACCCCATATGTATAATTATGAAATATTTATCATATATAAACATTATATCCATCATCATACCCGACTATGAGAGTTGGTAACGGAAAAATGGATGACATCATTTCGTGAGGCGGTAGTCCACTGTACACATGAATGATGAATTTGTACACCATTTGATTGAATTGTGTGTTTTTAGTGACACATTTATCATAACAACATCTTAGAATATGTAATATTAAATTTTTAATATATCATCATGGAATAAGAATAATTGAATGGGTGTAAAAATAATTTAAACAAATTTTCCTTGGATAATAATACATATCTTTTAGGTATACACCATCAATTTTGGATAAAACTTTGAATGAATTATTTTATTCCCAATATAAGGCTTCTAATATTAGGTGAGTTAATTTTAGACCTGATTTGAGATGGTTTTGGATGACACAAATTGCTTGATAGTGTGAATTAGTGAGGGTAGTCAGATCCATTATATAGTTGAGGAATGGAAATCCAGTAAATACTCAAAATTAATCACTATTGGGTGTTCAATATTACCTCATGTGGTTAATATATTGATTATTAATTAGTTGTAGAGATGCTATGGTTGATCCATACCTCCACCACGCAATAAAACACATGTTTTTTCATTATGTTATCTTGTTTTCTCACATATTTAATTTATCAATTAAGAATAAATTAATTTGAGCCTTAATAGATAACATGATCCATTTGATTATATGTATTAAACAAAATTTTTAAAATAAAAAATATTACACTGTTGAATATTAATTTTAACGCAATCACATGTATCCTGAAAAACAAATTATTTATGATAATGCTAATAATGTTTTTTATAATTTAGCTATTAAAATGTTAATAATAAAATAATAATTAGAACATAAATAGATATTTATTAATATTAAAAATGACATGGTAAAATAAAATAATTTAGTTATTTTAAATAATTTAATAAAATATAATTTATTATAACATAATATAAACTAAAATTTTCAAATTATTCATTTCATTTTAATTAAATGATAACAATATAAGGATTAAATTTTTATATATTATTCTTAAATATGTGTAATATGATATATTTATTTAAAAAATTGACGGAAAATAAAAATTCACTTAAATTACTTCTTTTAATTTTTTTAATATCAATTATTTCATTTATTTTCTATCTAAAACATTACATCCCTGTAAATTCATAATAATTATATTTAATTATTTCAACAATAAATATTAATGATAAATTATAATGATATAAAAAACACATTTACCTCTAAAGATAACCTTTATAACCAAACATGTAACTATATTCTCCCTATAGAATATCTTTATAGAAATTAATCATAAATAACGTTTCATTATGTCTTTTTCATTACATAACATATTATATAGGTAAATTCAATGATAAAGTGTCCGAAAATATCATAAATTTAGATCATAAGGAAATTAAGTTATTAATATTTCCTCCATATGGGTTTTTTGACTAAATTTTATGTAATTTTAACCCTTTAAATGTTTAATCCCCAAGTAAAGTTGTTTTTAGGATAAATTCTCTCATTAATTTGAACTATTTTGAATAATAATTATGATAAAAATTTGAATTAAGTCTAATTAAAAATTATGAATTTTCCTGATTCCAAATATGGAATCTATTTTCTTAAATTAAAGTTATATAAGTGGAAAACTTTTATTTAAAAATAATGCAACAAATATGGTGAGACATCAGGGTTTTTAGAGGAGCTATTTTTAGAAAAATATGAATTCATAACAAATATATAAACAATCATTATCATTTTACAAAACATATTTAATATTTACATATTTTTAATCTATAAATTTATTTTAAATAATTCCATATTATGAATTTTATTAGATATAGAAATTACTGAAACATTTTTCATTTTCAAATAGTTTTTTGGGAAATTGTTTTTAAACCAAATAACAAAATTAAACTAAAATACAACATAAATTCAACTAAAACGATTCATGCGTATTAAATATAATATAGATTACATTAAAAAAATTAGAAACATATTGGCACTTTCAATTTGTTTAATTTGTTTAAAATAAAATATGTTTTACAAATGTTATTACTTTTTACTAGTTAACGAAAAATCAATATTTTCAAGGAAAAAAACAAATTTTCACCCAAAATTAATGTTGATATTATGATTCAAAAATATAATTTTATTAATAAAAATAATTTTTATCAAATATTCATATATTATTTATAAAATATGTACACTATATAAAGGTAAAAAACTACTTTTTTTAAATAAAATCAATTTGAAGCCTTAAACTTGATTTATCATTACATCATGTCTTGAAAATACTTATTATGAACATTAAAAATTATATTAAATATATATAATATATAAATGTAATTATAATAATCTAACAAGTATTATTTTGTAAATATTTTGGTATAAAACACACTTGTGTACATCAAAATAGTTGATTTGAAAAATATTTCCATTTTATTTCAAAAGGGATTTTTACTAATTACCAATTAATTGGTCGCCAAATAAAATATGTGAACAATATTTTCCTAATTTATTTGACCCTATTAAATCTTTATATACCAACATCATGGTTATAAAGTTATTATATACCATAGTTCTTTTATATTCTATGATATATGTTGAATATGATGTCGAACATAAAAATCTCGGTGTTTCATGTATTGAAATCTAAACTATTTATTACATGTAAAACAATATAAGCATAGTGTTTTTTATATTTATGATATCAAATAAAATTTTCTTCTTTTTTAATCATTGGGTGTTATATCCTCCCCCGCCGCACATTAATAAATTTCATCCACATAATTTGAACTTTATCTCAGAAATCAATGGGTAGACATTTGAAAATACTTTCTTTATAAACAAATAGTATAAAAAGTTTAATTAAAAGTCAACTTAATAATATAAAAAGTTAATTGAAGAGGTTATATGGAATAAAAAATAACTAGGATTCTAAATATGTTAACATAGGTGGGAATGGAGGAAAATCGTGAATAATTATAAGGAGTGATTGGGGACATTGATCATAAGGATGTGAATTATCAATGGAATGTTAAGGGCATCAAAACCATAAATATTTGATGATCATAAAAGTTCATAGATTTTCATCCAAATTTAAGGTACTTGGATATTAAGTTTTTTTTATGATAGTTTTCCAAGAATTAAGGAATTCCATTACCATAATGATACAGATGATATGGAAATATATTTACTTGATTAGTATAGTTTAATCTATTTATTAATTCCACCACAATATCATATTTTCTCAAACAAATGTGTATTCAAGATTAATTTCTCATTCATAGATCACTGAAATCAATATTTGAAAACCAGAAAACCATAAAAAAAATATGCATGTTATTCCACTTGACCTTCATTACTAAAAAAACCTAAATTGTTAGAACAAGTTAAGATAATTACCATATTGGATAAAAATTCATATGTTACATTATTCATAAATTCAATTGTAATTCCCAATGTCAAAACTAAATCATTCCAATATTAACCATCCTTAATATTATTTAAGCATTTCTTGATTAATTTTTAAATATAATGATTATAAATATTTGATTATATATTTTTACAAGATAATTCAATCATTTATCATAATATAAAATACCATTATATTCTAAAATAAACACAATAAATTCATGTATAAATGTGTCATTATAAATAATAAATCACATCATCTATTGTTAGGTACAAAACCCATATCTTAATTAATACATGGTTTTAATACAAAACTCATTGCTTTGTGTGATAGGTTCTTTTCCAGCATATGATTTTTCCTTTTTCAGTGATTTAAAATGAAAAATAATTCCTCCCTAGTTAAAATATTATATTGATCCTAGGGGTTACAAATACCCCAAAAAAATAAAACAATTATAATAAACTTAAAAGTTTTACTTTATAAAACAATGAAATGAGTTGTATAAGACATTTAACAAATGACTCGCCGAAAACTTATAGACATACGAGGGTATCTATAAATCATAATATAATCTCTCATGAAAATGTCAAAATATAAAAATTTATCTAAAAATAACATTGATGTTATCTATAACACCCCATAACCTACACTCCTAGATTTGATGATAAAATTGTAAACATTAAATTTCCATCTTTAATACTGATAACTGTGTACAAACATTTTTTATAAAACCCATAAAACATCAAAAGGAAAAAAATTATCAATTACATCCTCAAGGACCTTTTAGATTTATAGTTTTTTATAATTAAGAAAAACTCCTTCATAAACAATTCCAAAAACTATAAATGAGAAATTATCCTACTTAAAAAGATTTTATTTTTCACATTTTTACATTTTTATTATCAATATTAATACCCCTGTAAACAAAAATAATTCATCTTCATTATTTAAAATCTAGGGAAAACAAAACATAAGATGTGAGTTCTCAAATGATCGGTCAGGGAAAATTTAAGAATTAAAAAATGAATCTCATCAGTGAGAATATAACTATTTTATGGGTATGATGACATAATTGAAGAGTATTAGTATAACATTAAAATATTCATAAAAATTATTACTTGGATTAAAAAATATGAAAATATAGCATCATTATTCATCAAACAAAATGGTCATAAGAATCAATTATCATGTGTTATGGGATATAATTAAGATAAAATGAAACATAATAAAACCTTATAAAACATAAATATAACATGTTGTTATCATTGAACATCATATAATAGGACACTTACAAAACCCTTATAAATTTTATTAATCATAGAAACAAATTCAAATATAATTCTCTAGATAACATAATAATTACCTAATGAATTGGAATGATATTTTGAATAACCCATTATATAATATATAATGGTATGACAAATATATATCTAGGCCACCATATATTATAAGGTTTACTAGTCTCACATAACGTTATATGGGAAGCCCCATCACATAAATTGTGATGAGCTCACCTAGTGATATCTGTCCAACTCATTGTATAAACTGTAATGGCCTGACCCAATGCTATCTAGGCCTCCCCATAATATAAGTAATATACAATAACCACAGAATTATTAATGCATATAGAGATTTAATATCATCAGAAAAATCATAAAAATAATTGTATCCTATCATTAAATGGTTAACCCTTTGAAAATAAACAGGTTTCATTGCAATCTCTTTTACCCATGATTAACCTGTGGGGAAAAACAAGTTGTATAGAGATCACATAATACATATATATAATGAATAAGGATGTTATAACTACAAAATATACCTATTGGAGCTTATATAGATGTGGTTCAATAACATAATAATATATTATTTCATTTAAAGTAACCATGATAATAATCAATCCAGAATAAATGGATATATTACATAAATTATTTTCCACTTTGGAAACATTACAATCATAACCCCCATGAAAGGATAAAATTAAATGAAATGTCAAATATCATTACAATAAATATATTCATGAGATTAGAAATAAAAGGTGATTTATATGTACCTCATAATTGAATTTAGGTGCATACCATGAAATAAGTCTCAAATAATGAAAATTATGAAAACAATCAATTTTTGTTTTAGTAACATTGATAATGAAAAACCAATTAAATAGATATTCTCATATGTATATTCAAATCCAAATAATATTAAGTAAATTATTAATAAAATATATTACATGTGAGTACATACACCACACAATAAAAATAAGAAGAGAGTATGGCATATATTTCACATAAAAAAGTGATATGAGAAACCCCTTATCTTGGGTCCTACTTGTCACATGTGTCTTTATATTCATGAAAAATAAACTTATGTTAATTATTTTCTTACATGAAAACCTTTTTAAACTTAATTATTTATTTTATTTAACTAACTAACATTTTATGCACTATTAAATTGTCTATTAAATTTATGTATAAAGTTTTTACAATATCTAGAATGGGTTTAAAAAATAGCTTTGATGGGTTGATTATGTTTAAGGAGGTCATTATTTAAATATAAAAATAATAATAATCATCATGATATAATTATAATATTAATACATCAATTATACTTTTGTTACCCATTATGAATAATTTTTATGAAATATTAAATATTAGTAAGATCATGGAGATGATAGGCCACACAGACACATGAGTAAAATTTCCATTTTATAATGATCATTATAGAAACAAAGTAAGTAATTTTTTATATTTAATCTTTTTAAAAAAAATCATAAATAAAATATCATTGTAAAAAAATACTTATGAATACTATTCTTTAGTTGTGGGCATGAACGAAATAATCGCATCACTTCAAGGAGGCGGTAGTCCATACGTCCATAAACAACATTATCATTTTTATTTAGTGAGTGAAAAAGTTAAAAATAAACTTCTATATTATATTTCAATATGTTATAAATTTTAGGAATATCATTAATATTTATTATATATCACATATATTTAATATATTTACTAATATTATCTTCCAAGTAATGTGTTGCTGAAAAATAGATCGCATTGCTAAACGAGATGGTAGTTATTCGTACACCTGAGTGACGTTAGCGTATATCCAATGGTACAGAACATTAAAGATAATATATTATATAATGAGTTTTTAGGTAAAGTAATGTTTTATATATCATATATAACCTTTATATCCATCATCATCCCCAACTTTGATATGTGTAAAGGAAAAACAATAGACATCATTTC
The DNA here is from genome assembly GCA_963277665.1 of Viscum album. Classification (NCBI taxonomy): domain Eukaryota; kingdom Viridiplantae; phylum Streptophyta; class Magnoliopsida; order Santalales; family Viscaceae; genus Viscum; species Viscum album. The sequence continues at coordinate 1,136,741,431 of OY728159.1, read as the reverse complement.
GCATGATGGTTGGACACCATACACAAAAATGATGATTTTGTAACCCATTTAATGGACATTTGTGTGGTTTTAATTCATACCTATTACATTGAAACTTTTAATTATGTTTTGTTTATTTAGGTGATTTTATTATCATCATATAAGATATATTAATGGGGTGTAAAAAGAATAAGAAAAAGAAACTTATTGAAGATCATTACCTCCTCTTCAGGTATCCTCCAAATGTTTTCACTAAATACTTAAAAGAATCATTTTATACCCAAAATAATTCTTATGGTATGAGTTATTTATTTTGGGAAGTCATTTTTCAGGATATGTATGTGGCTTATTTCTTGAGATGTGTGAATAAGTGTGGAAATTTTTTTCCCTTTTATATTTGTGGAGGAGGTACATTCATGTAAATACTTAAATTTATTCACTATTAGGAGGTCATTGTTACCTTATGTGGAACCAAGATTTATAATTAATGGGTTTTAGGTATGATACAGTTGATCCAAACCTCCACCAGACAATGAAACACATGATTTATTCATTTTATTACATAACTCCTTTGTTTCCTTATTTTTTTCCTTTTTGTTTTTTTTAATTATAGTAACTCGTATTTCTATCCAAAGTAATTATTCCATTAAGACTAAATTAAATTGATCATTATTAGATAATTATTATACACTAATTATAGTTATTAAACCCAATTTATCAAATAAAATTATTATTATTGTTGAAAATTATTTTTAACACATGTGCATGTAACGTGAAAAACACTCATTTAACTATAATCACTCTAATGGAGTTTTTTAATATTTAGTTATCAAAATATTCGTTATAAAATAATATTTTATCCATAAATTTAAAATAATAGATATTCATTTAAATTCAAAAATCAATTAGAAAAAAATATTATTTTAGTAAATTTATATCATTTTATAAAAAATAATTTAATATAAAGTAACATTAATGTCAAATTTGAAATTATACATTTAGTTTCAATGTTAAAAAATAATTAAAAATATGGAATTAGAATATATTACACCCTATATTATTTAAAATGATATATTAAATGAAATAATTAATGTAAGGAAATAATAAATTCAATTTAATTAACATTTAATATTTTTATATCATTGATTTTATTTAATTACTAACTAGATAATTAAAGTGTATGCATTTCATAATCACTCAATATAATTATATCATCACTAAAAACTAAAACTAAATTAATTTTATAGAAAAATATCAATTACATTTTTATATAATATGCACTACTAAATATATATTTATTTAGTCGCGTCACAAATATATATTGAAATTAAAAGGGAAAAATGTTCCTTTTGGAATTTTACTTTACGAAATTTATTATATAAATAAATTTCCTATAAATTTTCCCAAAAAATAAATAAAATATGATTCTATTTTATAATTGATGATCTATGGCCTTCCAACTAGGATTGGAAAAATCGGTAGTCATTTTAAGCCACAATGAAAAAGTTTAATCACTTTGAGATCTCATTTTACTATAACTATAGTGATTAATTTTAATTGTTTTCACTAAATATAAAGGTTATAAAATTAGTTTAATATTATTATAAATTAGTTATTATTATGTTTCCAAATATGATTTCAATTTTTCCAAATTTAATTTATTTAAATTGAAAAATATAATTTATCATTAATCACACTGATGTGGCGATAATGTGGCTATCTAAAATGAGTATTTTTAGAAATATGACAATTCAATATTAACTAAATGACTAATAGTAATCATTTTATGAATATAAATTAATATATACTAAAATATAATCTATATATTTCAAATATTTCCCCTTAGGAATTATATTTATTTTTTAATATGATGAAACATAATATATTTTAAAACATTATTATAGAAAAACTCGTTTTTAATCAAAATAAAAAACTTATACTAAAATCCAACATAAAGTTGATTAATATTAATTTAGTGGATTAAATAGAAAATATGTCACATAAAAAATCAAAAAAAATTAGTTTTTATTTATATAATTTTTTTAATATAAAATACTTCATACAAAAAATGTATTCTTCATTATTCATTAGAAAATCAATATTTTCTGAAAAAGGGAAAAATTTCACCAAAAATAAATTTTTTTATTTCGATTCCAAAATTCATGTTTTTTTTCAAATATATTTTCTAAAAATGTAAAAAATTAGTGTCAAAAAAAGTGTGTTATAAAAAAGTGATAACACTACGTTGTTAAAAAAATATAGTTTCAAGTGTAAAATTGGATTTTTTTTAATATCATATCTAGAAAACACATCATATGAATGATAAATATTATGTTTAATACATATAACATAAATATTTCATTAATATAATAAAAAAAGTGTGATTTTTATAATTTATTTTGGTAAAACACACTTATCTACATGAAAATATATTTCTAAAAAAAATATTTTCTTTTACTTTCAAAAGGGTTTAATTTTCATTTATAATTAAGTGGTCACCAAAGAATATATCTAAATATATTTTAATAATTTATATATTTCTATACCTTAATTCCAACAACTATTTCATTATGGTAATTTGGTCATGGTTTTTTTAGGTTTAGTGTTCCGTGTTAAATATGTTATTGAACATAAAACTTTTTGGACTGTGTTTAATGAAAGATAAATTGATTTTTTCAGGTAATGGAAGTGTAAAATAGTGTTTCATTTTTATTATACTATCGAATATAGTTTTTTATTTCAAAATATTAGGTTGATTTATATTATATTAACCACTGGATTCAGTACTTACATGGTACATCATGTATGGAATCATTGGTTATGGTTTTATGCATAGTTTAAATTTTATGTGTAACATTTAGATGGTGGATTTTATTAACATTTATAATTGAATAAAATGTATCTAATATTAAAAAACAACATTTTTCAATAATATAATGATACTATTTAAGTGTAATTATTTATAAAAGTCATAAATATTATTTTTTTTGTTTTTATTGTTTACATGAACCATTTACCATGAATTTACATACTTTTTTTAAACATGTTTTGTTTCACTTACCATTCAATTTACCACTTTAACATTTTGGTTTACAAAATTATAACTAGTTTTTTTTATTTAATTTAGATTTTAATAAAGAAACTAAGGTAACCCCTCATTCCCAATTTGGATGTTCTAAACCAATATGGATTCTATTTAATAAAATTAATTTTCAAACATGAGAAAATAAAAATTAACCTTAATTCATTTTATATATTAAAAATTAGTTCTATATAAAAAGATATTTCTCTCAACATTATTTTTTATTGACCAAATATAAAATTTATTTCAAATTAAATTATTTATAATATATTTTTATGTTTTGTAACTACAATATTAATTTTTTTATACAACAAATATTAATTAAAATTATTAGATAAAATTTAATAGAAATTAATTAAACAATTCTATGAATATAACTATTCCACCATTATCTTGTCCATTAAATTTATTCTTAGTAATTGTAATTTTCATTCCAAAAAATAGAATTTTTCATATCAAATTATATGATCAAGTTGATCTAAAATAAAATATTCATTTTGTTAAATTTAATTTTTATTAGTGATTATACCTAATATCAGTGAATTAAAAAAGCTGTTATTTTAATATAATACATAAGATTCAAAAAAGATACACATAGGTTGTATAAATTCAAAATAGTTTTTATGTATATATTAATATAAATTATAATTATATATTTTTATAGTAAATACATCTCAGAAACAATTATTTTATTCTTGTATGATTATAATTCCATAGAATTCACTATATATACGAAATTAATATTTTCCACTATTCTAACATTCAGAAAACATGTTGAATTTAATCCTAAACTAATAATGAAATAATTAATTATAAAATTAATTAAATTGTTAATAATTAATATTTTAAAATTTAATTATTTATCCTTTAAATTAAAATTAAATATTGAGATAGAAACAAATCTTATTTAAAAAATTCCCATTATTAAATTTAGTGTTCCAATTTTTATTATGTCCGTACTTCTAAGGGATTAATATATTTTATTAAAAAATATCTTTTATTTTTTTTATAATTTTCTTATTTAATATTTCATTGATCAATCTTTTTTTGTGAAACCATATATCAAATTTAATATAAAATAATAAAAATATATTCCAAAATCTAATAGTGTTACATTCACCTATCAAAATAAATTTTATCTTGGGTAATTTAATTATATTTTATAATTAGGTATAGATAAGTGTAATGAACCAACCAATTGCAACATAAAAAATTACCCTAGGAGGTATAATACAGGGGTAGAATGTTATTCCTAGTCAACAAGTTTGATTGCCAAGAAATATGGTATTATCATCAGAAATAATGGGGATGATTTAGTACTTAAAGCTACCATGACATTTATCATGTTTGAATAGAAATATATTTATATATATGGTAATAAACACATATTATATTACATATATAATGTATAAATACATCCACTAGACAGAATAAAAAATATCACAATGGCCAGGACAACATGAAATGCCACAATATCATAATATATCTATATCTGACCATTATTAATCACTTTTCCAAACATCCCAAAGTAAATGTCAACTAGGTGAAGGAACCATGATAAATTACATAATTCCTAAAACCAATGTCCAAAATAACCAAAAATAATTTCATATAATGGTAATTGATTGATTTGATGTAATGCGTAGTGGGATATCACCATCAATCGTTACAATTTATTTCTCTATATAAATATTATGTCTAGAATTAAATAACTAATATCATTAATAACTCCATATGAAAAAATATTAAAACATTCCTTTGGTTTTAGTTTAAAAAAATATGGATCCCATTCTATATTCACCAAAAATTAAGATATTTTTTATTAAATAACGTGAAATAACCATGAAAACCATTCATATTAAATCATATGGTCATTTAAAATGAAATAATCCATGTAATGTCTACAAAAAATGTGAAAATATTCTACAATATAGAGTCTAAAATTCCAGGAAATCCAATGAACATTATATGTCATTATCAATCCATGTTCTAAATTAAAAATATGCTCTAAATGGTTTTCTACATGTTCTAATTTCTACTATTACATGAAAAAGATTCTGAGCCCTATTTTTTATAATTAATTTAATATAATTTAATTAAGTGCTTATTATTAAAAAAATTTAAATGAACCCCACTTTAATATATATAAAATATCCACCAAATATCATATCATAATAATTGATTTCAATATATATATTAAAAACAACAATACAATAATATTCATTTGGATAAAATGAATGGATATCATTAGAATGTTCATGTATTACATGTTAAGGATTCCGTTGGATAGATCCACGTACCAACCCAATGTATGGAACATCGATTCCATTGAATTTTATGATAGGAAACAAGGAGATCTAGTCATTATAAGCCTATATATAAAAATAACATCATCAATTATATATAAAAACCATTTATAAAACCATCATATCCACTATGAGTCCACAAATCTCAAGGGGAAATGATATTAGGGATAGATTAAGAGAAAAAATGATAAATTGGTTGTTATTATAAATATTAAATGAATATATCCACCAAAATCTAACATAAATGTATACTAAAACAAGGGGGAGTGTCATCTTGATATTCATAAAAGGTGTGGTTAAAGATAATGAGAGATTATGAGGATATTTTAGATAAAAACAACTATGAGAATCATGGGGATTTCTATTTTAATGATAATTGTACTAGGTCACATGGGTATGATACTAGTTTTTGAAAAATGCACACAAATTGTTTTTTAGAAACTATCCCTTGAAAAAAAGAACAAATTTATCTAGGTATAACAAAATTGGTTGAAAAACCTTGGAAATATCCATTAAAAACATTTACATATAATATTCTTACTACTTACTATTTGTAGGATGTTTTCTTAGAACATTTCTCCCAAATATATAAATTTTTGAGTCACATCTCCCAAGATCTTATAGAACATAAAAAGAGGAAATTTAATCCCAAGTTTCTAAATACATTTGACCTTTAAAGAATACCACTATGATCAAAAATGATATCCATTTCAAAATATTTAATATATTAGGGGATATAATACTTTACATTATTTGAAATAGTAGGAGATGTGGATTTCCATAATAATATGTATATATTATGTTTATAACTAAATATAAACAATAAAAATCAGTAGTTATGCCTTATGGGTTTTTAATTATATACCTTACACAACATCATGTTCGTGATAATTTAAAAAAAATTATAATACAATGATTTTTATAATATCAAATAGAAAAATTTTATACATTAATATTAATATGAAAACATGATCCAAATATCCCTTCTATAATTTAATAATAAATTAATCCATAAAAACTATGTCTTTCTTGGTTCATCCTATAAAAATAATTTTTCATTCTACGTTAACTTATGTTTTATATGTCATACTTCATTACCAACCTCTTAATGTAATTAAGAAATATATCCTCCCTAATAGCTTATAAATAGAAATTTATTAACGAAAATATATCCACCATGGCTGTGTAGAAATGTATATAGTCATAGAGCCATAAATCATGAACTATAGTGAAGTAGATTTTAGTACTCATCCTACCTTTTTATATGTGATTACCCAGAGTTTTATCTATTCTATAACAACATACACATTATTGTATCTAGGATAGGATGTAATGTCAATGGGACCTAGAAAATGTCTACTATACTAAAACACATTGATGTTATCATATACATATAGTTATATCTTAGACTAATAAATGTGGGTTTGACTAATTTTATTTAAAATAATTCCTAAAATTAAATAATTAATAATTATAAATAATAAAAAACTTCTCTAAAACAAATTATAACACCTTAGACCCTCCCTCTCGGGGCAAGTTCAAAAAATCATTCATTAAATGGTAGAATTGATATGATTTTTTATGACTAATGATAAAAAAAAATTGTCTTACATTTTATAAAAAAAATTAAGCATTTTATCTCAAATATAAAATAAAAAAACCAAATAATTAATGATTACTATCTTTGTGGATCAGATACATGATAAATTTAATTTTCAATATTCTTGGTGAATTCTCCATTATTGAGAAGCATTGGATTCCCTTATACAATTCTAAAAATTTATAATCATAATCATAATATGATGAATGGAAATGTATAGAAATGATGAGATTAGACTATTTGTATGGGATAATATATCAACATATTATCAAGGGTTAGGTCATGATAAATCATGATAAGGGGAGGACTATTTAATAAAAAGTAACACTAAACAATGTGATTTTTTTTAATCATGATATAAGGTCATGAAATGTATAATAAATAAATGTATTCTATGGAATCAAACATTGAGATAATAATAAATATCCATTGTGAAATATTATAAAAATATGATATAGAATTATTGGTTTTCATTGAAAAAATAATTATAAAAAACATTGCCTCGGAACATAAATATAGGAAATCATCATATTGTGATTATTTATAAGAAGTAAAACCAACTACCAAGTGAGGTTATCATGGAAGTCTCACCATATATATTTTGGGAGTATCTACAAAGGCTCTCCATTTATGTTGTGATTATATATAAATAGGCTAACCATTATTATTTTGAGGTTATCCAAGAAGGGATTCCCATTATGTTATGAGCATATAAAAGAAGTCACAACATTAATATTTTTAGAAAATCTAGGAAGTCTCTACATTTGAGTTGGGAGGGTATCCTTGAAGTTAGAATATTTATGTTGTGAAAAAATACATTTATGACCAGTCTTCATTATCTCATAAAAAATAAAATATTAACAAAAGTAGTAGAGAGTTATATCAGACCCCACCCATCATCATATATACATATGTCTGTAATAAGATTTCAATTATTTCGACATATCATATTTTCCATATTGATTTATAGATGTGTCATTAATCACATCACAAAGAACCCATTAACCTGAAAAGTGGGTTTATAATATTTCCAAATGGTATCCCCAAAATTGACCTAGAGAACATAAACCAATGATTCCAAAAATTCAATAAAAAAAATATAATATAATATATAAAATATTATATAATGGTTTTTGAAATATAAAATCCATTAAAATAAGTAATTTATAGATTAAGAGGTTAATTTTGGTTAAATAATAAAGGTTTTTTACTAAAAATTTGTTCCATTATCATAAAATAAGATGTCACAGATCAAATTCTAATGTTATTTTTGAAAAAAACGATTGAATATTTAATTAAAATTTTATTCAAAAATAATAATAAATAATAGATCCTTTAAAAGAAAAAATTATCATCAGAAAATAATATGTGGATAAATATAAAATTATTTATTAATAATGAATTGAATCTTTTTTAATATTTTGAAATACCTTTGGTAAAAATCCACATACTTAAAATATATAATAAAATACATCATTGAAAATTTATGTTTAAATTCATTTTTTCACATGATTAATCACGTATTTTAATTTAAAAATAAGAATGAAAAATATTTTTTGGGATAATAAATATGGAAAATGATGAAATGATTCTTTAATGAATATAATTTTTTTTTAAAAACATTTCACTTTTATAAGAAATACATTAATCCTAAAAAAATTTGAGTGTAAATCATTTGTATACCAAGAGATAAAATATGAAATTTCCTATAAAATTGGAAATAAAATAATTTATCAAATTTAAAATAAAAATGATCGATGCATAATTTTTTAAATTAAAGAATGGAAATTTTAGATAACCAAATATCTTATGTATTACATAATTCCTGATGTAATAGACCATTAAAATAGTGTTTTATGTTATAAAAATGTAATTCCCATTAAAAAAGATAAAACGAATACTTATATAATTATAGGTAATAATTTACCAAATATATATGAAATAATTTGAGTACAAAAAAATCTTAACATAATGAATAAAAATTGATATAACAAAAAACACTTGGGGTATTATTAAAATAAAATTCAAATAAACACAATAGTTTTACAATTAACTAGAAATTATGATACCATTATATATTCAATATTCATTATACATTAAGGAAATAGGGTATTCAACAACCAAAAAATAAGTAATTGTTAAATAATAAACAAGTCTTATGGAATTGAAAACATATAAAAATATCCCTTACCATGATTTATATATTATTTGGACTTCTATATACTCATGTTATAAATAAAATAATATTCTCTTTTCTAACCTCAATCATATACATTGTATTTTATAAACATAATTTATTATCATTTACCATTAATATATTTTTAATATACATATTAATTTTTTATCAGGTGTTCATTACTATAATTAATTCACACATGATTTATATTGTTGATTTTGGTACCAAATGACAGATAACATATTCATAATTCTTTGAAAATTAAAGGAACAGTAATTTATATCAATTATTTTTTAATTAATCTCTAATCTCATTCCATTCCTTTTATAAATATTTGATAAATAATAACTATGGTTATCTTTTTAAAGTAATATGAAAAATAGAAGATGATATATTAGTACTAGATTATATAAATAAAATTTTTTTTTGAACTATATAAAATCATTTTTTTAAATCTAAATTAAAATTATATTAGTTTTTATGTCCCAATAGTAATCTTTGATAATTTTTATAGCACAGATCATGTATGTGGTTAAATCATCCCAAACTGGAACACACTCAAATATTTTTGGGTGAGTTTGGTTAAGAAAGAGTAAAATATAATTTTAAAATAAGAATAATTATAATATATAGATTTTTTAAGTCGTTGAATGGTATCTTTAGTGTTTTATAAAATTAATGATAATAATTTTGACAACCAAAAAAATGTTACTTCAAGGAGGTTGTATTCTTCATAATGAAAATTTAACATTTTTATTTCTTAATTAATGAGAGGGAATATTGGTGGACTAAATATTTTAGTTTTGAGAAATATTTCTATAATACATATTTAATTTTCATAAATTACATTCATATTAGAAAAATTAAAATATTTTAATGAAAAATATAAGATGTACCTTTATGGTGGTAGCCATCATCTCAAATACATGGTTGATGTTGTTTATTTTTTATATGTGTATTGTATTTAACAAAAGAGTTTTTTTATAGTAATATAATAACACATCAGTATAATAATAATATTCATGTCCTTATATTACAATATATAGTGAGTGTTTTCAAGAAAGATATTAATAATAAAAGGATTTGTAATAAGTAATACTCACTTTTGGACCACAAAAATTTCTAAATAAATTCAACATTGAAATAAAGGTAATCTTGTATCTTATGTTGAATAAGGGATTTAGGTAATGAATTTGAATTATTGTAGTGTAATATTTTTATATGCGGATTATGGAGATTTTGAAAGATATTTTTAAATAGTAGTGGTGTAAGTGATCTCCATTTTTTAAGTAAAGAAATGTGTTCTTCTCTAAACAATAACAATTATTTTATAATGGAATGAAAATATTCAATGCTCAATCGTTTAAAAATTACAAAATGATGCATTGTGGGTTGAAATTTTGTTTATTGATCATTAACCCTGAAATTCCATACAGGTATCAAATTTATATTTGGTCATTTACCATTAGATTTTATAGTTTATCTTTTTTGGTTGACATTGGAAACAAGTTATATTCTTTGTAATTTTTTACTAAATAAAATAATATAAATCGTATTAAAAAATTGTGTATTGTGAACCCAAATTTTTTCCTCTATTTTTTCAGTTAGTTTTTTTTAAATAAAATTTAATAATATAAAATTTGATATATAAAAGAACTCTTTCATCTAAAACTGATGTTGTTTTAACCATTAAGTTTTCTTAAACATATATAACTCTAATTTAAAATTTAATCTGTTATAATATATTATTACACATGCCTAAAAATAATAAAAATTTTATTCTGTAAATCTTATAAATTTATATAATCGGATATTATTAATATATTATTATTTAACAATTATTTGGAAATATATTTTCCACCATTATCAAGGTCATTGAGTATAATATTTGTAATCATAAACATATTAATAAAGTGAAATTGAACTTATCACATTATATAATCATTTAGATACAACATATACAATCCATTTTTATATATTTTATTTATACAATTGATGAAAACTAGTATAAGGTAATAAAATAGTTTTTTTAATAAAATATTACATAATAATCCAAAACAATAGACATGAGTTTATAAATTATGTATAGTATTTTAGTCGAGTTATTTTAAATTACATATATATAGGGAATTGTTTGGAAAGTAATTTAATATATTCTTGAATAATGATAATGTCATAAAAGTGACAGTATTATAATATTCTAAATTTGTAAAATATTTACCTAAAAACAATTACTTTAGAAAGACCTCCTAAATTCATAATTATATAATTTTGAAAATATAAATCAAGAATTTATGATAAAACTAGAAAATTAAAATATCAAAATATATTAAAGATTATTTTAAAACAAAATATAGTGTATAAAGGAAAAATAATGTGGTTCAAAGAATCTATTTTAACACTTGATAAAATCTTAATCATATTATATATGAATTTGTAATTTATTATTTACTTTGTATCTATACTTTGTTTTATTATTTTTATTGTTTTATTATATAATATGACATGGATAGTCTTATTTCCTCGTTATGTTTGAGAAATTTTATTTAAGATAACATTATTTAATAAAAAATATATTCCAAAAATCATCATGAGTTACTCAAAACCTCTATATGAATTATTTGAATGAAGGGATGTTTATGGTACATGTGTAAATTGATGAAATTAACTACAGTGGTATAAAATGATAATCAATTTAAGAAACTGATAAATTAACAAAATTATTTTTTGAATTCCATGATTGGTAAAGCCTCATAATTTTTTTTGGTATAATTAAGTTTTTTTATAAAAATATATTTCTGATGAAAAATTTGTTAGAGAGTTTATAGGAATGATTTACAAGTGAGATTAAAAAACATTTCAACTCTAATCATAGTAAAAAATAACCATATGAGTAATAAATATTGAGAATTAGTATAAAAATATTATATCAATAAATGAATGGGGGATTATTATACTAAATAGTAATGATGTCAAAAAATTTATATTCATCATTTCTCGCTTTAAAGCTTCTATGTATTCCAAATCATGAAAATTTCACTATTTCGAGGCTTTTAAAGGATAACTTAATTATTCCATCAAGTATCATATATGATATTATAATTATTTAATCGAATTATCTTATATGATCAGAGTTTGAGATATTATATATAATAAACACATGATAGAGGATTATTTATTTGATGTAAATGTATTTTTTTTTATAATAAAGTAGTAAGTGAAAAAAATTAGAATAATAAATGTGTAGTATATTTTAGAGATGAATTCTTATAACCAATCATTGTAAATGAATGAAAAATGTAATGATCATAGAGAATAATTTAAATATCCAATTATAATATTATTTTAAAATATTAGTGATGTCTACTTAATAATGAACACATTATAGAAAAATTTAAAATACACAGTAAAATATGATAATATTTAACAAATAAAGCATAGGCGAGAGAAATTTCATGTGGTTGAACATTCAAAATAATTAAAAATTTGTTGATTTTATTAAAAATCCATTGGAGATACTGGTACTTGAGAAAATGTTTCTTAAATTTCAATTTTCAAGAATTTCAAATGCTTATGGTGCTTTGAAAATTTTCCCCTCACTATATACCTATTTTAATTATCATGGTTATTAATGAGGAATATGAATTTTAGCGTGGGGTATATTATCATTATGGGGGGGAATTATTTGAATGTGGAGTTAACAATATAGATTTTTCTAGGTTCATTTAAAGAAACACTAGAATGAATCATCGGTTTCATATTACTATGGTGTTATGAAACAATATTATAGAGGGGAAATGAACCTAATGGATGGTCTCGAATGATTACTAATGATAGATAGTTATGTGAAATTATAATATATGTTTTGAAAGAATATATGATTTTAATTGGTATATATTAAAGTATAAAATTATTTAATTCACTAGTATTTTTTTAAATTTTAGTTATAATCATATAGACATAGTGTGATGGTTTAGGCATTCTATTGTTAATTATATTTTCTTGGATGTAGGTTGTGATGAACATCAGGGCCATACATCCAAGTTCGGTGAAAAAAACACATACTTTTTAGATAGTCTGTGTAATAACACCCAACATTATTAGTTTTTTCTTTTGAATAATTATATGAAGATACCTAGGTTTATCCCAGGCATCCACATAGTATTTAGGTCTCTCAAGACCACAAAATTAATATATTAAAAAAATTAAAATTTTTAAGCATGTACACACATAGTTTCCATGATTTTTGTTTTCTAGTTCTTCGGTATCTTGAATAAGAAATTTTTAACCAATATTGATAGACTAAAACAATTTTATACTAGAAAAAACCTAATTCTAACCAGTGTAGGATGTTCAGATGAAGTAGAAATTGGTGAGCCTATTTAATAAAATAAATAATTTATTCATTATTTTATTTATTAATTGATTTTTCCAAATTTATTCTCTAAATACAGCACTATTGAAATTATCCAGGGTTAGTCTCATAAACCAAGGGTAATTGAGAGGAGACTTGGACAATCATAATTAGCAGAATTCATTATAGGATGATGGGATATTGGATTGAGGTGGATCGAGAGGCCGTAAATACAAACAATCATTTCTATCACTAAAGAATGAATTATTCAAAATTATTTGATCCCAAATAAATATAGGTATGGTTATTTGTGGAATCCACCCTCTTTATTAAATTTTTACAAAATGGATTATAACTTATTTCCTTCTCTTTGGATATTATATATTCTTTCCATTATATTGATATACGAATTAATTTTTTAAATCAAAAATAATCATAATGTTTTTTTATCTTAGAATATAAATCATCTACATTGTAATTGTTTTACAAAATTTTCATATCCAATGATGGATTCACCTTTTTTCTTTTTCATTTATCCCCTCTATTTATCATATTCTTCATCATTGGCATGTATTGCTACATTTAGAATTATCGAGTTTAGTTTGAGTTTGACCAAACACCCCAATAAATTATAGTGATAAGAATGATTTAACAATTTTTGATTTTTGGATGGAACATGGTGGCTTCATGGTAGATGGTGGTTGAATCAGGTTTTGGAACCCTAAACAGTGGCAATTCAAGGGTTGGGAACTCATTATGAGACCAAATTACCAGTTATTTTTCATAATAATTAAGAGATCAAGTATTAGAATCTAACATTATATTTTGGAGGATTTTGAGTGGTTAATAGTTACAATAATTGGTAATAATAGCATATCTATGATATATTTTTGGAACCTTGACTTTCTAGGTAAAATGTGACTACACACAACATTGTGTAGAAAAACATAGGCCATGTTATTCATATTCCATGGAGTCTAGAGTTTATAGGAAATTTAAGGATCACAGGTAATGTGGTCAGTCCCATATGATGTATGATTGTACCAATATATCTCACCATCCGCATACTATATATGGTTAGGACCCTGGGAGGTCATATACACCGTTTACCAAGATCACACACTATTCATCTATATTTATCCAATTGATCAATGTTCTAGGTGTACATTCCAATGACCCTAGGATGACATACACAACATATCCCGCCAACACATAAAATGTTTTATGATCTAGATTTTCAATCCATGTCTATGGATAAATAAGGCCATGTAGTGAGGTGAGGTCTCCTACTATGTGAACCACCAAACACACTTTACATTCCCTTGAGAACAAATTCTTCTTGTATATCCTTCTTTTGGACCCCTAATTTGGCATGTGAGTTTCCTATCCTTGGTGTTTTTCTTCCTTGAATACTATTTTAGAATTTATTATTTCATATGAGATATTATGTGATTTAATCCATCAATTACCTTATTTATGAAATACTTGATGATAGTAGTGATCATTGTAGGAGCCTTGGAGTGTCATTAGGGTCGGTACTCAACTATAGAACCAGGGTGTGGGTCACCCATACTCTTTTATATAGATATATATTATAATTCCCTATAATGTAAATATGTTGTTTATCTGCAGAATGGTACTCCCCCATATTAAAGAACCAGTGGAGTATGGGTCCTCCATGGGAGTTTTGGTTTCCTCAACTATGGAGAATAATAGATATCACTAGGCCTCATGACATAGATCTTGTTGAGTTTATATTGGATGTGTGGAATCAAATATGGACTTTTCAAGCTTTATGTAAACTCATAAAATTTTTCTAGGCTGGGAGATGGGGATTCCCTTTCTCTTCCCTATGTTTTTCTTACCGGTCATATATATATATGTAAGGTTTTTTGTCCCGATTTTTATTTATTGATATGACTTTTTACCTTTAATTTTACCCATTTGGAGTGTTTGAGGAATCATAATGGTTATGTATATACTCATCTATTAAAGGGATATTCCCAAACATGTCGTTCTATATACAGATGAAGGATATATTAGTTGTGACATTGGAAGAGATTAGTGATACATGGGTGTATTGAGTTTTTATTTTTATTAGGACATGAAGATAAAGTGATAACCTCTATCAATTATCATTTATTCTAGTTATTTTAATTTTGGGGCTTCATGTCTGGTTAGCCTTGTATTTTCCCCTATCACTTTTTGTTTATTATATCATACTCTAATTTATTTTTCGGGAGGTTATTGGAATTATCATTACACTCAAGATGTTACTACCTTTTATATTCCTCTTCATTATTGTATCCAGAGGTATAGGATCTTGTTCATAATTATATTAAGGTATGGACTAACATTTATATCATGACTTATTATCCCATATCTCCATCCACAATTCTAATAAAGATTGGATTGGGGTTGTTTTGGATCATCCTTTGATAGACCATGCTGTTCTTGTTGGGACCTATTGTCAAATATAATTATTTGAGAAATTCTTTACATGGGGTAGTGTTTGGAGTTTTCCCCTTATGATAATTTTGTTAGTAAAAAATAATACAAGTTCTATATGTATCGAGTGTGACTTTCATGTCGGGGAATGCATTATTTGTGTACCAGATGATGTATCCATACACTAGAACGCTGATAACCTATGTATCGACTCATAAAGAAAATATATTGTATGTGTGTATAAATGATACATCCATAATATAGGAATTAATCTCTTAATATTACTTCTTGAGAAAGATACCTATATATATATTCATAGAAAACATTGATATGTTTTGATAAATTTTAGTATGCCTCTATGTATAAATCTATACAGATACAGATTCATGATCGTGATGATGATCTAATGAGTCATGAAGCCTCATTTCATGGTCCATATCACAATGTGTATCCTCCAAAGTATTATGGAGAACCCCATAACCAATTGAGGAGTATATAGTACCATTATTTTTGGTTGTTCATGCATAAAATTATTTTGTTGTCCACATGTTCTAGTGTCAAATTCCATTAAGGATATGAGTTGAACCAGATCCTTTGGTAGGGAAGGACTATCTTAAATTAATATTCTGATTCATAATTCATCTGTGCAACATGACTAATCATATGGTCTTGGTGGAACCAATACTTTTCAATGGATAAATATAGAACTATTGGAGAGTAGTTAGGAAGAATAATGATGAGAAGAAACTCTTAGGGCCTATCATTCATAAACTATTTCATGATGAGTATTACTCATCGGGATTTTGATATGTCTGGATCCTCAATCCTCTTGAGATGTAGCGCATTTGTATCAAAATGGAGGAGTATTTTATGATGTTAATTGACTCAAAACATTAATCAATTGATATTATGTGATATTAAATCTTCTTGGAGGTAGTTTTGATCAAGGTCTCCTTAGATTCATTCATGGTAATGTGACATCCTTATGACTACCCACATAAGCTTGAATGATGCAGCATGATCTAGTTGTTATTTTATTTCTAATTGAAGGACAATAATAGGTATGTTCTAGTGTGGTAAATCATGTGTATGAGTCATCCATGATATATATAAGGAAATTGACATTAATTTCTCCTCATATAAGGAATACTCATGACTAAATATAAATGTGAGGATATGTGGCTTATAGATCATGTAGAATATCTTGTCATCCTAGAGAGGGTCGATGTTATTATTACAACATGAGGGTTCATCTGGATTATTTTTCCCTGATATTATGTGCCGAGTATGAGAGGAAGGTAGTGGATGGACCACAATGACAAAGGTAACACCATGATCAAGAATCTACTAGGAATGGTCATGGTCGCCCCGATGGATGTAGTACAGATAGTGGAGTAGGTGGAGCTTTGGAGAGAGGATATTTCGGTAGATACATATGGTATAATATTCTTCAACCACCTCCACCAATATTCCCACATAAGTATTATTGATTTTACCATTGAGGAAATATAAATATGCAATATATGGAAGGAAAAGGCTTGGTTATTACAATAATAATTGAGGTATGATTTCTGTATTTTAAACAATATTCATTGTACCAATAAACACAGGAGAAACTCATTACTTTATTTCATTATATCTTATAAAATAAATGGATATTCTAGTTGATAATTTTTCAAAAAATTTACTTCTAGTGGTTTCTATGGGAAGATCTCCTTTTATATCACATATCTACGAGTAGTTTGATTTGTTGTGTGGTGTAAAGATTTACTCATGGGACCACATGTTATTTATGATGTAACCTTATGTTTTCATCATGGGTATAGGTAAGTAATACATGGTACGAGCCCAAATTTACATTTCCAAATATTAGTTAGATGCCTTTGGATAAGTACGATGAGATTATCTATTATGGTAAAGATAGATATCATGGAGAAGAGTGTGGGTATTACTGGTATTAGGATACAACCCAATACCCATTAGATATGTATTTTATCCAATGTTTTAGTAGACTCTTTAGGAATCAATATTCATTCAGTATTTTGGGTCTTTATAGACTTATTACTCATGTATGTTCTAGGACTACCTCTATAGAGGGAGATGAATTTTTGTGTTGAGTTTCACCCTATTAGCACACTGACATTTTATATGGAATGTTAGATGGCCCCTACCAAGATCTAAATGTTGAGGATGCAGTAGGAGGACCTTTGATAGAAGGGTTTCAATAGACCCAGTGTGTCCACCTTGGTAGCTTTAGTTTTTTCTCATGAAAAAGGTATATGGAAGATTTAAAGGTTGTGTTGATCATAATTTCTTAAACAAGGTAATGATTAAGAACAAGTACCATATTTTATTGATTGAAAAAAACCCATTGAGTAGTTAAGAGGAGTGAGTTTTCTCTTAGATATTCACAATATGTCTGGAAATCATCAATTGGGGTTTTTTAAGGATTATATTATGATGTTTATATTGTAATGTTACTAAATACATTATGAGTTCTTGATTATGCATTTCAGTGCGATAAATCCCCCCGTCAAGTTTATGGGACTTATGAAGCAGTTATTCCTTCCATACATGGTATGATTTACAAATTTCATTATATATTAAAAAAAATTTGATCTACATTAGAATATGATCATGTATAGAAACCAAGAGTGGTCATAGACATAATTTTAGAGAACCATATTTATTTTAAGATCTCAAATTTCTTGTTTTGTATCTACAAGGATCGGTTTTTTTAATGACATTTTCATTGATGGGTTTTTTAAGGCATAATGATGATTGTCGTTACTCTAGATAATGATCTACCAAATATCATGTTAGATATGTGGAGTATTATTAGCTTAAAAGGGTACTATGGGAGGTTCAATGAAGACTTATCTAGGATTATATCCCATTAAAATATTATGATGAGGAAGTGAAAGTTGTTTATATGAACTAAGTAGTGTAATAAAAGCATTGAGGAGTTCATGATGAGGCTGACTAATTCCCAATTGTTGAGACTACCATAATAGGGACTAGTGTATATATTGTTTTCATGTTCTTTCAGACATGGGATTGGTTCAATGTTGATGTAGGGGAAGGTTGAGATTATATATAGGTTGATGTCATTGTTCCCATATAATTTTAAATATGTAACTCTTAACTTAGATTTGGTAGCGGTAGTCTATGATTTTAATACATGGATGATCTAAATTCTAGAATAGTTCTTTGTTGTATACTCAGTCTACCAGACTATCAAGTATATCTTAACATATAGAGATCATGTCCAAAGAAAAATAAAATGGTCACACATAACACAAGACTATAACATTAAGATAATATATACTCTTGTTATGGGACCTATGGGGGAAGATTACCTTAGCCAGAATTCCCATTATTTCTTTAGTAGAGAAGGAATATGAATAGTTATCATCATTGTAGAATATTATAGTGTAGTACAGGGGTGTAGTTTCTTTTATTCTCTATTTTTGAACCCTTAGCTTCGTCGTTTTGTAAGAGAGGCTCAGATGGTAGACATTGATTGTGAGGTTTTTTGTGACTAGGTATCCCCATGAAATATAGTTGATGGATTCTCTAAATTATGGAAGTATTCAATATATAACATCCCATGACTGAAACTAAAGGATATGATATTGAAATCATAATCATTACATTTCTGGCCATGATGTGTAAAATTATTAACTATTTTTTTAATCAAAAAATTACAACAACTAGAAGAAAAATTAGATCACATTAATTCTCAAGGACCATTTACGTTTATATATTTAGAGGATTATGAAAAACTCCTAAATAAAAAAATACTCATGTCATAAAATTATAATCCCATAAACATGACCCATCTTTTCTATTTAAAATTTTGTCATTATTTCCATACAAATTAAATCAATTCTATAAATAATTTAGTCATCAAAATTTTATATAACCCATAAAAATGGAATTATAAGAAGGGTGATCTCAAACGATCGGTAAGGGTAAACAAAATAACTATCATTTTGATGTCATAAATGATCTTAAGGAGTACATAAGGGTGTAATGAAATTTTCAAAGTGCATAAGTATAGAATAATAATATTCATAACCATCAATACATGGATCGACATACATGAAATCATTAAATAAGCCCTTAATACAGGAATGAATCATAAGAATTAATAATCTTTATCCATGTTATAAAATCGGGATCAAATGAAACATTGTACACCCATAGAAAGAATATTAAAAATTTATTGGTATCCTAGGAAATAATATTAATAGAACACTTATATAACCCTTTAAATTGGAATAAACATACGTCTAACTTCCAATATTATTTTCTATATAAAATAATCCCCTCCAAATGCATTAGGGTGAAATCTATGTGATTTCAATATATAACCTATGTTAGGCTCACCTAGTACTATATAGGTGCACCCATTGTATATAATGTCCAAGAAAAACAACATTAATAAAGTACATAGAACTATTATTCCATCATTATTCACAAAGAAACAATCCATATACATTTTTGGACATGATTGATCCATATAAATAAATAGACTTTATTTAATTATATTTGAAACAAGATTAACCCATTGTAAAGATATTGGATCAATAAAATTATATTTGAAAAATGTTTTACACATGGAATTAAATTTGTTCTATAACAGTCTATTAGAAATATGATTATTAAATATAAATGAAATGTGTTCCACACAAATCTAATTGAAAAAAATATAAATATATCCATATGAATAATTAGGATGGTATCCTTACAAAATATCCACATTGAATCATAAGTAAAATAAGTTTAGTTGATGTTGTTGACTGGATTTACCATTCATAGATAATTTAATTTTTGGAGGAAAATAAAATTTTCATTTTGAATATCATCTTTTATAAAAATAAAAAAAATTAAAATTTTGAAAAATACTTTTCCTTGAAAAAATCAATGAAAACATATAAAGGATATCTAAAAATTCATTTAAAATAGTTATCAAATTAAATTTAGTTTCCCATTTTTAAAACACATTTAAAAATTTTTTAAAAGTACCATTCTTTTAAAATAACCTTGGAATCTTATAAAGAAAACTTTAAAGAAAATAATTTCCAAGATATTAGAAAATTATGTTCATTTTTTTCATGTTAAAACTAATATCCATTACATAAATATTGTAAAATCCAAATAAGTATTTTTGGAAAAAAACATGAAGATTAAATAATAAAAAATTAAAAAGATAAAATATTTTTAAATTCTTGTTTCCTAAAAATTTGTGAAGATTAATAAATTATTTTTTGATATAATTTTTAGATATCATTATTTTTTAAATAAATTGGATTTATGACAAAAATTTTATGTTCAAAAAATGATTTCACAATTATATTATGCACTAAAGAGTGTAAAATTATATTATTACTTGTAAACATCATGAATAACTATAGGAGAAGAAAATACTTCAGTATATATTGATATAAATAAAATATATAATCATTGAATTCAAAATTATTAATAATCTTGATAAATGATTTGATTGTAAAATAAAGATTCGTAATTCTATATTAACTTTTAATCAAAATTACCATGAATAAATGTAATTAAATTAATCATAGATTATCATGAAAATAACTATATTCTGAATATAATATTTTAATGGGGTAGTATATACACCTTAAAAATAGTTTTAGAACATAACATACATCTCAAAGAAGGAAAACTGAGACAAGGATACTCACTACTTTAGTAACATTGAAACTGAAAGCACCATGAATGTGAAATCCTCATATTCATTTGTATATCACCATATAGCTGAGTACTAATTTCATAAAATAAATTCATGGGTAGTTTATACACAACAATTCATCATAAGTGGTGAACATGACATACATCTCATAGAAATAAAAGTGAGATGAGAAAACTCATACCTTACACTTCTTTTTGGTAAATCATGGTTTATCAACATGTATAGTTGATTTAAACATTTTATTATATTTTAAAAAACTATATTATAATTTATAATATCATATATGATACTTTTATAAAATCGTATCACTCTTTTGATAAATATTATTCATTATTTACATTTTTTGTCTTAATTTCCTTGTTTATTCATACATACATTGTTATGAAACTTCTTGTTATTATGAATATTATATAGTTATATCATCTATATAATAATAATCATGAATTAATTACCATATTTTAAAATATAATGTAATAATAACAATAATCATGAATAATGGGTTTTAGAAATAAAGTATCATACATTAGGGAGACTGTAAGTTGTATGTATGCATGAGTAACGCTTCAATTTTTCAGTGAAAATTATGGAAAGGATTAAAGTAGAATTATATGATTAAATAATGAAAATAATATCATATGTCGCATATTATTTAATTAAATTTTCATACACACACACATATATATATAAATATATAATTTATGTGGGGTGGTGATGATAAGAGAGTAACCTCTCTTCACGAGGGCGGTAGTCCACACATACACGAACGATGTTATCATATTTATAGTGTAAACCACAAAATGATATATTATATTTTAATATTTTTAAATATTTCATTAATATAATCTATATTAATTTCTATTATCCTTATTATGTTCTCTATAAAGAGTTAGTGATTGACGAATCACGTCGCTTATTGAGGATGTAGTCCACCATACACACAAACACTATTATCATATCCCATACAGAATGCTACATAAAATGTATTTATGATATAATACCTAAAAGGTATAAATATATTATAAATATAATATATATATATATACTTTAGTTCCATTATTATACCAAACAATGATAGTTTTTAATGGAAAAGCAAGTGACATTGGTATACGAGAAGGTAGTGTGTTGTAAACAAGAATGATGACTTCATAAAAAATATACAGAAGTGAATATTGTTATAGGTCATGTCAATGTTATAATATAATACTAATAAATTTAATATAAATAATCTTTTATATAATCATTTTAATAAAAAATAAAAGGATTTGGAGATGAAATAAAATAAAAACCCCCATTGAATAACGTTACCTATTCTTCAGGTATCCTCCATAGGTTTTCCCCAAAGGCCATCCTATGATGGATTTTATAAAAAAATAAGGCTTATATAATGACATAATGGAATTTAGAATTTATTTTGGTAGGTCTTGGTTGAACAAAACAGGTTTTACATTGTTAATAATATAGGATATTAGGTAGACTTTTATATTTACGGTGAGTGGAACACTAGAATTATTTTCAAATTATTTTATCATACCAATGTTTTTATCATTCCATAGGCTCCAAAAATGAAAAATATAGAAAATAGAAGTAATAGTGAATAAATATCTCTATATAATTCGTTTTTGAAAATATTTGGATAATTTTACACCGTTATCATGTCAGTTTACCACTAGTAAACCCATTTTTACCATAACCAAGGTAAATAATTTTTCATATTTTCACTATTTGTTTTGGTGAAAAATTAATTTGACTATATGAGACATTATAAATTATTCCAATTACAAATATGGAGTCCATTTTTTGAGATTCATGCTTCAAAAGTGACAAAATATGATAAGTTATTAATCCTAAAAACACGAAAAGAATGGGGGTTGTAAAGTGAAAATTGATCACAAGTTTAGAATGATTTCATTTAAAATTCAATAGGGAAAATATTCCACATTCATATATTGGATAAATAAATATAAATTTTAACTAATTTTACATTCAAATAAATATATAATATTATTTATATATATAAGTAGTTTAATCAAAATAGTAGTTTTCAATTAAAATTTATTATTTTTCAATATTCATCATAAAATTAAACTCTTCCGAAAATTCTCAAAAGTAATCCTATTATAATTTTGAAAAATGATTTTAAAATTAAATATTATTTTTGAAATGAATATTATAAAATAATTTAATATTAAATTTAATAAGAAGAACCCATCATTGTGATGAAACAACATGTTTTTGAGAAGTGTATTTCTCATCCACCAGATGATTTTATAATAAATCTATGTATAATAATTATCATTGTATGAATATAAATTAAATTTTATTGATATATAATATATAAATATCATTTAAATAATTTTCAGTATGTTTTATTTTAATTAATTAAAACGGAGAATCATTATTCGTTTTAAAACTATTTTTAGAGAAAACCATTTTTAAACCCAAAATTAGACTTATACTAACATAAAATATAAGGATGAATAAAATGTAATTAATTTTATTTCATATAAATAATTAATAATTATTAAAAATTAAATCTTTTGAAAAATTGGTTTTACTTCTTAATTTCATAATTTATTGAAAATAAATCACAGTTTTATAAAAATCGGCCTTTTTTCACTATTCATAGAAAAATCAATTTGTTCAGAAAAATTAGAAAATTTCACCAAAAGTAAAGATTGACATTTTTATTATAAAAATGATGTTAATTTTATCAAAATAAATTTTTTAAAATATTAAAATCAATTTTTTAGAATTTTTTCGTGAGAATCAATAAATATCATTTTTGGTGAAAACGTATTTTTAATGAATAAAATCACATTATGAAAATTTGTTTGATTATTTAATAAAAATTTTAGAATAATTTATATTTATAATTTTATGTATATTTCATAATTTAGTTAATATTATACTTTCCCACAAATTTAAAAACTTGGTTATAATGGTTATATATATTAGGGGTCATTTAAACACAATGTTGTATGTTGAATACGATATCGATCATAAAAAATTCAGTGTTGGGTGTACCAAATGATATTTTATATATTATATTTATTTTAAATGTAATATATTTTAGTGTCTTGGGGAGTTAAATTCTCATAAAGATCTATTTTTGGTGTCGTTTTTTCTATCAAATATAGTTTTCCCCTTTTAAAATATCAGGGTGTTACATCCTCCCCCTTCATACTTAATGAATTGCATCCTTTCAATACTAATAGTATCTTGATAATCAAAGGATGTAAATTTGGAAAATATTTTTTTAAAACCCACATTGTAAAAATGGTTATCAAAGCATCCTCCTAATAAGATAGAAAGGAAATTACAATGGTCACACATAATGATGCATTACTAGGTTCCCAAATAGTAGAACATATGTGGGAATGGATGAAAGGATTAAATAGTTTTAGATTAATTGAGTTCATTTATCATAATGAAAGTCTATAATCTATGGTATGTTAAGGGCCTCAAAACCATATATCTAGAATGATTTAATCTGATTCATCATAATTGATGGTATAAAGATAATTTTTTCTATTCAAATATAATTTTAGTAGATTCTAGTAAATACCTCACCATCTAGACTAAGATAATGTGGAAATATACTTATGTGATTTGGATAATTTCATTCTTTAATTAATTTCCACCACAATCTCTTATTTATTCCCAAATAATGCGTATAAAGAATGAATATTAAATTTTATTAGAATTAAAATATGAATTTAAGGGAAATATAGTCCCCAAAATCATAATAAGATATTCCTCCAATATTTTATTGATTATCCAAAACAAAAATGTTTAGAAAATTGTAACATAATTTGAAAAACCGTTCATAAAATAATCTTTAAATTTAAATAGATATACAAATGTTCAAAGTAAAACATTCAAATAATAGAAATTCAGGA
Source organism: Viscum album (assembly GCA_963277665.1). Classification (NCBI taxonomy): domain Eukaryota; kingdom Viridiplantae; phylum Streptophyta; class Magnoliopsida; order Santalales; family Viscaceae; genus Viscum; species Viscum album. The sequence goes on along the minus strand of OY728159.1, from coordinate 1,136,715,868 downwards.
AATTATTAAATGTTTCCCTAACTACATTTGAAACTTAAAGATTATTCTGATTTGATCATATATCCATACATAATAAATTAAATTTTTATTACTCAAATAAAATCTGATATTATTTAAAAATAAAAATAATATTTTCTTGTAAATATTTCATACTAACCAGGACATCATGTACACCCTTAGTAGTAATTACATCCTTATCATCTATCAATTTTGGGATCATTCTTTATCGCGTTGCTGGATGCATCAAGCTATCACCCAGTCATGGGGTTGTGTTTTTTATTAACATGGGAAAAAACAATTCAAAAACAATGCTTCATGTAGATCCTAGGTGTTACAAATACCATAACCTAATAAAATGTTTCTCAAAATGACATAAATAACATCAAAAAAACATTTCAATATAAAATCCTAAAATGGGTGTCTCAAACATTGAACATACAACCATCCTTAATCTTATAAGCCTATGACAATATACAAAAATCTTATGATAACCTCACATGAAAACCACATAATGTCTAAATATATATAAACCGATATTTTATTCAAACTATAACTTCCCAAGGCCTTTAATCTCAGATCTGGTGATGAAATTATAAACATTAAATTTCTATCATTGATACAGGAAATTATGACCCAATTTTTCCCATTAGAAACATATGACATAAAAAGGAAATATTTGATCACATATACTCTTGAGTAACATTTAGGTTTACATTTTTATATAATTCAATCTATCTTTTACATAAACAATACCCTTATCGTCAAATGATCATTTCTAACACTTGACCAATATTTTCTTATTTCACATTAATTAACCATCAAAATCAATAATAAATCCATTCTTTAAATAATTCAATCAACTGCATTATTTATAACCTTTAGATGATGATACATAATATGGGTGAGATGAATTTCTTGGAAAGGATAAGAATAAGAATAAAAAATTGAATGATATAAATGAGAAGACGGAGTGCATATGGGTTTGATGAATTAATAAATATTCTTGAGTATAACATAACAATATTTATACCCATCAATACCATGTTTATAAAACATGAAAACATGGCATATAGATTAAAAAAATTAAATATTCCTATGAATCAATAATAATGATACATGTAATAACAATCTTGGTCAAATGAAACATTATTAACCGATTGAATCACTGAAAAACTTGTTGTTATATTCGGATATAATCTTCATATAACTCTTACAGAACTATTATTGAACCCTTGAAATTTTAATGGAAATATCGATTATGTGAAATATAATTCTCCATATAACATAATCATTAGAAAATTCATTGGGGAACTATCTAAGAACACCATTTATATAAGCTATATCAGGATCACCCGACACTATCTGGGAACACCAATCATATATCATTTCCATGAACTTAATGATGAAAAAAGAATAAATATCATTCATTACATCATAAAATACATCTAAAGATTTATTATTCTTTTTATAACATGATTAAACTATGTAAAAAATAAATTATAGGTCAATATAATTTAACCATGACTATCCATTAAAAAATAATTAATCCCAACAACAATATCTTTGGATGATGTTTAACTCACGGAAGATATATAATTTCTATAAAAATAAGATTTAAATTTAATTCACCCATGAAAAATAATATTGGTCCATAAAAATATCACATAAAAACTATTCTTCCAACCAGAGAATGAATGATGATGACATCATTATAAAAAATCCCCATAGTAGCTTAACTAATAATATAGATTGTTGAAGTTTTTCAATGGAAACATGATTAAATGATCTTTTAATTTTTATTGAGAAAATTATCATTTTCATATTGAAAATAATTTTTTTATTAAAATGAAAATTCAATAAATATTTCCAAAAATAATTTTTTTTTTTAAAAACCAAGGAAACATATGATAGTAGCTTAAATATAATAAAAAATTTATACAACAAAATATACATTTTTTTAAGAAAAAAAATGAAAACAAATTAAGAACATTTTTATTTAAAATATCCTTGAAAAATATTAATTTATGATTCAATGAATATAATAGTTATGAGGTCAAAAAAAAAATCATGTCATATATGATAAAACAAAAATTCCTTTCACATTTTTAGTAAAATAAAAAAAGGAATTATATGGAAAATGGAATGAATATTTCATTCAAAAAATCATGAAAAAAATTAAATAATGGTACAAAATTAATTCTTAAAATCTATATAATATTAATATAATGTTTTTAAAACGTTTTTCAAAAACTATGTTTTCAAAATTTAAATGACTTCTGGGCAAAGAGTTAAATAAAATTGGACTTCCATAAAAAAATTATTTTTTATTTTAATTACCCAATAGTGCAATGTGGTTAAATTACATGTAAATATCTTAAATAAGTATAATATAATAAAATTCATTATTTTCCAATGATATGGATCAAATGATCTCAACACTGAATGCATAATTATAAATAATCTTGATAAAAGATGATATTGTAACACAAGACTATTACAACTCTGGTAGTAAGGAATTGTAATTTAAATGAAATAATATAATTAAATTAAACATATAATATCATTAAAATAATTATACTCAAAATATAATGTTTCACAGTTGATTTATATACACCACATAATAGAATATGGGTGTATATCCTAACTAATATCTAAAGTAAGGAAAATTGAGACAAAAATATTTTACCGCATTGGTAACATTAATACTAAAAACCCCATGAGTTATAGATCCTAAAATTGTTTTTTAAACCATAATAAATTTAATTATAATGATCATAAAGTAAATTAAATAGATTTATATACACCGAAGAACAAAATATGTAGTTAATATGACATATATCTCACAAAAATAATAGTGAAACAAGAAAACCCTTACCTCAAGATTCTTTAATGTTTCTCATGGTTTAACCAAACATATAGTTGTTTTAAACAACCTATTAACTTATTATATAGCCATATTAATATTTATAGCATCGTATGTTATCCTTTTATAAAATAGTATCACTCGTTCATTAATAATAATTCATATTTACATTGTTTTTTGTGTTATTTTCCTTATTTTTTCATTCATACATTGTTATGGAAAATTCACTTCCTATAAATATTATATTATTCCATCATATCATGAATAAAAATCAGGAAATAATTTTCATTTTATAAATTATATATTTTTTTAAAAACCAACAGTAATTTTTTTTAGAATTGATGTTTATTATGATCATGGAGACAGTATGCCATATGTACACATAAGTATTGATTCATTATTTCAGTGATCATTATAGAAATGAGTAAAGCAATTTTTTCATTAATAAATTTTAATAATATCATGTATAAAATATTAAATCATAAAATATACTTATAATTCATATATTTGGTGTGGTGAAGAAATGATTGTCAAATCGCGTCATCAAGGAAATATTCGAGACATACCTGAACGGTGTTACCATATTTTTAGTGTAAAATAGAAAAGGAATAATGTGTTTTAATAAAGAAAAATATTTAATAAATATCATAATTATTCAATTAATATAACATATATTCATTAAATATATTCTTATTATATTCCTTGTTTATTATTAGTGAAAGAGGAATCACATCGATTCACGAGGCGGTAATCATTCATACACACAAGTGACATTATCATATCCCATATATAATGTAATATAAAATTTTATATATTATATAATGAATCCATAAGTAAAAATATGAAATAAATATTATATATATATATATGTCATATCCATTATCATACAAAACCATGATAGGTTGTAACTGAATACCAATTGCGAAGAGTTCAGGATGCATTAGTCTGGCGTACACACAAATAATGATTTCCTAACCCATTTGATCGATTTGTATATGGTTTTAGGTCACTAAGAAATTATAAAAACATATAATTATATTTAATATACATATTTTATTATATAAACATGCTTAAGGAATAATTTAAGCAGGTGTAGAAAAAAAATAACAATGGTTGGCGAACATTACCTCGTCTTCGTTAGGGTTCCACCAAAAGCCTTAATAGAATATATTTATTCAAAAGAAACACTTCTAGGATTATAGTATGGATTTTATAAAGTTATATTTTAAGTAATATTATAATTCAATTGAGATTTTTTTTCTGAATAATGGAAGAGATTGTGTGGCCTTTTATAAGTGAGGTGAGTGGAAAATTAATAATGTTTTGAAATGATTTATTCTTAACCACATTTTCATCCTTCCAATAGCTTCCAAATATTCCCAATATTGAAAATATAACTTATAATTTTGAAATATGGAAATAAAATTGTTTTTTTTTTGGTCATTTTTTACCCATATCAAATTAGTTTTACACCATGTAAGCACACTTTTACATTAACTGTGGCAAATAATAATTACTGTTTTCACTGTAAATATTGGATAAAAATTAATTTTTACATATCAAAAAATTAAATAATTATAATTTCAAATATTTTATCCAATTTTCAATATTAAATTTATATAATTTAAAAAAATTTATATAAAATTAATCATGCATACATGATAACCAAGAACATTTTTAAATAGAAAATTGTTCAAAAGGTTACAAAGTTTTTAAATCAAAATTAATTATAAAATATTTATAATAAACTAAATTTTATTGATTTATATGTATTTTAACTAATATTACTTTCAAACAAAGTTAAAATATATTTGTACTATATAAATATTTTAATCAAAAAAGATGTTTTTAATTAAAATCCATAATTTTTCATTATTCATCCGAAAATTAATCTCCTCTAAAATTTCTAAAAAAATCATCATAATATAATTTTTACACAATGATTTGAAATCATAATTCTTTTTAAAAATATTTTTTTGTAAATTTTTTTATATTTATATTTAAAAACAACCCCTATATACGATGAAAACGTAGGTTTTTGAGAATTGTATTTTTCGAGAACAATATAACTTTATATTATCTCTATGTCAAATAATCATTATAGAATAAATATAAATTAATAATTAATAATATATAAAAAATAAATAAAATTTAAATAATTAATCATTATTTTTTTCTTAGTTAATGAAAAATGAAAGACATTATGAATTTTAAAATAGATTTTAGAAAACTAAATTTTTGAAAAAAAAACAGATACTTTAACAATATAATGATCAATCAAATATAGTTATGTTTTTTAAATATAAATAAGTAATTTTTATGTTACATGAATACAAATTAAATACATAATGTTACTTGTAAATTACATAAATTTTAGAAATTAAATTGCGGTTTTATAAAATTTGATGTATTTCACTATTCAAAAAAATCAATATTTTTCAAAAAGAATCCAAAATTCCACCAAAAATTAAATTTTGGTGTTATGATTCCAAAAAATAATTTATTTTTATCACTTTATTTTTTTAAATGTTCAAAATAATTTTTTCCCAATCTTTTCATGAGAATAAATAATAAATCATTTTTTAAGAAACCATATTTTTAAAGAATAAAATCACATTACTAAAAATTAAATATTATTTAATAAGAATTTATTAATAATTTAAATTGATGTGGCCATATATATATATAATATTTTTTAATAATATTTGTAACCTCCAATTTAACAGCAAGGATATATCGATTACATATATCATGGGTCGTTTAAGATCGGTGATTCATGTTGAATGCACTATATAGAATAAAAAATGGGGTTACAAATACTAAAATATATTGGATGGATAAAATTTATTTAAAATTATATATATAATAATGTCTTTGGGAGTTACATTCTTTTATAAGTTTAGTGTTTTGTGTTATTTATACTATTGAAAATAATTTACTTCTTTTAAAATCTCTTGGTGTAAGACTATCCTCTTCGAAGGACAGATTGTGGTTCTAGTCAAATTTTAAGAGGAGGATATGAGGGAGTTTGAAACTTCCCCATTGGATGTATATATTGGTGTAGTGAATTAGTACAAGGACCATCCGTAACAGTTTTAGTGGGATGAGATGAGGTGTATCATAGCAAAGATTTCTTCTTGATGTCCCAGATGCATGTTGGAGAAGGCTGATCCCTATATTATAGTTTGTTTGACAAAGCCAAATGAGAACGTATATTGTAAATGGGTTTCATTATACATAGATTTCATGATAGGGTTTCTATAAACAGCGAGATGGCATGATTCTATCAGGGTGATTGTTGACCGTCTTACTATGTTTTCTCATTTTCTTACCATCAAGATGAATTGTTAGGTTGAGAATTTGGGGAAGAATTATGTGTGGTTGATCTTCTATATTCAAGGGATTCTCTCAATGATTATCTTTGAATCAGTTGAATTATTCTCATCAGGGTTTTGGAGAGGCCTAAATGGGATATTCGAGATCTAGTTGAGGATGAGTACGACGGTCCACCCCTATACGTATGGCTAAAATGAGAGCACTATCCATGTGTTGGAGGATATTATAAGGGTTGGTGAGTTCATATTTAGATGGATCAATGATTTTTATTTTCCATTGGAAGACATTTCTTATAATAATAAATATATATCTACACTTGGCATGGAACCATTCAAGGACTTGTGTGACATATCTTTATAGTCACCCTTAAGTCAGATTGTGATTATGGTGATTCTCTAGTTAGACTATATATGATATAGATGATGATGTATAATGTTTAGGTGATCCATGAATGGTTGAGGATATCCAGGATTAGACATAAAACTTATGCATATTAACATTACAAGACCTTGCAGTTCGAGTAAGGAGGATGTGTTTTTAGGAGAGCATCCCATTAAAGCTGATTGTAGAGGTTTATAAAGGGGGTAGGGTGGGGGAGTTATTCCCATGGTTCATAAAGTCATTTCAGATCCTATGGATGGTTGGTGATATTTATTACCAAATATCCTTAACCCATAATTATATCAAGTGTGTGTTTTTTTCATTTTTTGTGGATAAGAAGATTTTTGAAAAACCTATGAACATTATTGAGTGTTGTGAACTAGAAATTTATGATAGTTAAACTATAATAGAGTTATCAGTGGTGATCATGGACCATTAGGAGAGGATTCATTGAGGTTCAACCAGTCATTTGGTTCCTGAACTTTTGGTAGTAATGGAGTATGTAAGAGAGATCCTATGGGAGAGAGAGTAATATGCAAGCTCATTATCCCTAATTGTTTGTTTATATTGTTTTTTATTGAAAACCCATTAAGGGGTTAGAATGTAACTACTCTAGATTGATTGGAGTTTAACTTTTAATATATATATATACATATATATATAATTTATCCTCGCAATCAGCATAGTGCTAGGGTGTCTTAGGGTCCTGGAATTAATATTTATATAATATTAATATATTTATATTCATGTGCAATTATAATATCAATTATTTTGGTTTTTCCCATTAGTTGGGACCATGTATGGGAATTCCAAGACCAGTGATGATAATGGAATCTAAGGATTTCCCTAGGAATGACCAAATAATGGTTGGTGTTATTCATCCGATGGAAGTATCCATTTGAAGGTGCATTTAATAAAATAAAAAATTAATTTATTTTAATAAATAACATAACATAAATTAAAATATAAATTCACTAATATAAAATTATCTAGGGTTTTCTGCATAACCCTATGATAATTGAACTAATTCTTGGATGATCATTGTTGGAATAATGCATCAAAGGTAAATGGTAGTGTTAAACAATATGGATCAAGAGGTAATGAATAAAGCACACCATTTACATCCATGTTGATCATAATCGTTGTCAACTATTTATCCCAAATATAGTTGGACTTGTTTTTTTTCTTATTACCTCTTGATTAATTTTTTAAATAATTTAGTTGGGAAAATTTATTTTTCATTTGAGAGTACACATTCACTACATGATCATGATATGTAAAATAATTTTTTTAAAAAGATTTAAACTAAATATTTTCTTATCACACCCTTTAAATACACAAAAATTATTCATTGACTGATAATACTTTACCAAGTATGAATTCACCTTTTTTTCTTTTTATTTTACCCTTATATTCATTGTGTTCTTTAACATTAGCATATGTGGTAGTGATTCCACTTTTTAGGGTGAATTTGAGCATAATAGAACCCACAAACACATAATAGAGATGCGCCTTAATGATAAATTGTCATATTTGGGATATATCGTAGTGTTTTTTTGGTTATAGGTGGTTGTATAAGGTTCTCAAACCTTAAGCTATGATTCTTCATGTTAAGGGATCTTAGTGAGAGATTGAATTACCAATATCTGACCATCAATTGTTATAAATCGATAATCAAAAGACCAATCCTTGATTTTGAAATACTTTTGAGTGGTCAAAAGGTGTAATTAGTGGTATCAAATGGAATATATTATATCCATGTGATAAAATTGGTCATTATGTGGAAAAAATAACTACACATCATGTAGTGTGTAGGAAAAAAGACCATGTACTACATATTCCATAGTAACTATGGTTTTTATTTGAGTTAGGTATCACACACCATGTGGCATAGCCCATACACCATGTAACCCTCCTTGGTTAGCTTTCTTTCTCCATCTTTACACTCCCCTAATATCTAGAAGTCATAGATACCATATACCACATGAACATGCAGTGTGGATATATTTGGATAGCCAAGCCATGTGCTAGGTATATATTTCTAGGTCCTTATATTATAATAAAAATTTTGTAAAAAAAGTACATTGTAACTATTATAAAATTTAATTTTTAAACCATTTTTATAGAATTACATAATCAGGATGCGTATTGAGGGAACACACCATTTGGACCCCCATATACTTTGTGTACTCCATCCGTACCTTATTCACATTATATAACCATCTTGGAGACATTGATTTTTTACCAGGAGTAGCCACTACGTGTTCATTATTTTGAATAGGATGGTGGCCTTTTATGTGGAATATGATATATGATGTGAGGTTTTGCAAGAGAGATTTATTTTTCAGTGGCACATGATGATGTAATATATATTTCCTAGGATCCTATGAAAATGTTAGGCTTATTACTCCCTTGTATTGCATTGGTATGGCTCCCCCATACTCATTAGATTGATAGTGACGGTACACCCTTACAGTGGTTTTAGGTCCTATTTATATGGAATGGTACTCCACCATATTCGAGCACCAATGGCTTTAGGTTCCTCTAAGGATGTTCTATCTCCCTCGGTTGTGGAGTGAATTTTTGAGGTGTCCACCCATCCACATGGATTCTTGTTAGAATGAGTTTGATTCCAGAAATCCGATATAAACTTTTAGAGATGTGGGAAGACTCATTGAATTTGGATAGGCTAAGATATTAAGTTCCCATTTATCTCTCTAATGGGCTTCCTCATGATTATATGAATATATGGTGTTAACATATCCCTAAAGTTTTGAGTAGTCTAAAATTTAATGTATGTGTCTTTTAATCCCTTTGTGTTTTTGGGGAATCCTAACAGGTATATATATAATCACCCCTGAATGGGATATGATTTCACATGACATGACTTATATCGATGAAAAACGTTTCATCAGTTAATTTCATGGAGGTTAGTGATACTTGGGAGCATTGAAAACATATAGAGATCAAGACAAGGATATTAGTAGTCAAATTGCCTAATTTTTCCATTATTCTAGTTATTATTAGGTTGGAACTTCATTTATGTTTTGGATTTAGTTTTTCCCCTTCCACTTTAGGGTTATACTGTTGTGATAATTTGAATATTCATAGAGGTTATTTCATTTATGACTACATTGAATATGTTATTTTCAATAACTATCATTTGTACTATTTCATATAGAAGGATAGGTGTATGCATACCAGTGTATTTTTCTAAATCCTCTTATTTTATAAAATTGTTTCTCTTAAATTTTTTCAACCACCCATCCTATTGGATTTTGGCTTCATGTTGTTGTAGCATGACATTCCACTTGCCATGTGGGTCCTTGTGGTTTGGGTCATTATAGTTTTAAATTTTTGAGACATGGCCCATGATAATCATATATATATTTTACACCACATTCATAATATACAAACAATATTTAAAAATAATATAATAATCCCATAAACTAAACATTTACTATCTTTTAGGATAATCTATATAATTAATATATTCCTTAACACTTGAGAACATTCTTCAACAATAGTTCCATAGAAGACTCTATTATAGACTTATAATAGGTTATAATCATCTTAATAAATGAGGGAATATAAAAACAGATGTTCTGAGTTCAAATTAAAAGAAACTAAAAAATACTCATCATTGTTTCATAAATTGATATATCATATGAATATTATTATACAAGGTAAGGATAGAAATAGCATACTAAAAAGAACAATGAATAATAAGAGTTATACATATATTATGATACTGAAACCTATAGTATTAAATGATAAATCATCTACGATGGAATATGAGTGTAATATAATCATGAAAACATTACCTAAGGTAATCATATCATATTTGTAGGTAGTCATAATTCTATAAAAAGAAAAAAAAACCCTGACATAAAATTTATATGTCATGGCTTGCAGCCAAGACAACATAACATAGAGTTTGAGGAAAACTAACCATGCACAATACATGGTATCACATCATACGAAAATAATAAAAAAATCATTATAGGGATATATAATTCCAATAAAATGGTCACATCATAAAATGTAAATGTATATGTAGGCCACATGAGGAAATTAAAACATACATAAATCATAAACATGACAAAACCCATGGGAAAAAAGTGGGTTTCATAATCAATTTACAAATAATAACCAATAAAAAAATCATATAATTCCAAAAATAAAGAGTAATGATATCATTCTAGATGTGAATATCTGAATAATGAAACCTAGGACTTTAACATTAAGTACCACTACAGAAAAATACATGATAATAATTGGAGAAATCAAAATAATGATGATCTACTTAGGTGATTCTTTATGAAAATAGTTATGTGTACATTGTTGAAAGAATGAGATTATAATTTTATTTTAATGAAACAATTATCTATTACTATTTTCCATAATGTATATAGGATGTTTCAAAATTTATTTTTGGTTAAATACTATTTATAAGGGTGGTACATTACATAAAATAAGAAATATGGTAGTTTTTGTAAATATATTTCATGTAAAGAAGATAATAACAATGATAACTGAAAACATGAATTATACCAAACAAATAAAGGGATATAAAACATATTTATGTATTCTAGAAACATATATAAATTATATGAATGAAGTATTTGAAGATTGGATAAAATAAATGGGAAAAATAAAGAAGAACAGGTAACCTAAATATAGTGATGTTGGTTTATATTATTCTTTACCTTAGCCCATGGATCATTCTCCATGTCTAAGAAAGATTATAAATCTTCATATTAAAAGTATTTAATATTTTTTAAAGAACCTTTTGGATTTATTTTTTATTTTTAATGTAACATTATAAATATATGTTAAAAATTATTAAATGGTATTTCATTATAATGGTTATCTAAGATGGCTTAATTAATTTCACTAAAATTTACATGGTATATTGATTTTGGTAAAATTAGATTTGAAATTGATTTATAATATCCAAAAATTTATAGTTGTGTGTATTTTATATTTCCATTTGAACTAAAATGATATTGTTTCATATAATTTCTCAAAATAGACTCAAATTATGAAAGGTTACTTGATATGTTCATATAAAATAGTGAGCATTACGAGAACCCTTTATTTATAATATCACTTATATTATGTAAAATATTATAATGAACTAAAACTAATATTCTTAGGAATATTTTTTATATAAATGAAAAATATTTTAAATTTCATCGATGTTATGCAGTGATCTTGAAATAGAACCTTGTAGTCTTGGAGTGGTAGTCTTCACTTAATCATTCTAGTGTATTAATTTTCATCAACAGTTTTATTAGATGGAATAAAATTGATATTAAATTATTATAATGACATTTCCATATAATTTTTAATGTTATGTTGTCATAATTTAATGAAAGGAATATATTTATGGGGGAACAATGATAAAAGAATTAATAGAGGTTGGTTGAAAACTATACTTCTCCCTTTCAATATTATAACATGGGTAATAACATATGGCTAAAAAAATTTACATTTATAAAGAAAAATTATTCTAGTATATGGCGATATATTTTGGGAGATAATATCAAAACAATTATATGATTCTACTTATTTGTAATGAGGGTATAAATTTGATGGTGGTAGGTGGTATTTATATGTTAGTGTATTGTTTTTTTTTCTTATTATAAAAAAGTTAATGTCACAATCTAGGTATCATGTGGATTTAGTAATAGAAACTAATAGATTAAGGAGAAGTTTTATAGTGTAGAAAATCTAAAACATTCATTTTTATAATTTTTTTTAAAAATAATTTATGACATTATTATTAGATTATTCACTTCCACCTTTTTAGTATTTCATGTTGGTAACTAATTTATACCTAAGAAATATACATTTTATTCTCAAAAATAAAATTTTCCTCAAAAAATAATATTATCTTAAATATGATAAATAGAAAATAGTTGTTATGAATTATTATTTATATTTTTATTAAAAATTAATTTTAACATTATCTGTTGTAATGCGTAAAACAACATGTTTTTTGAAAAGAAATGTTTTTTTCATAATTGTTATATTTAGGAAGAAAATTATAAATAGGTTTTATAGAATAAATAATTGGTTTACTATTATCCAAATTAGTATCATATGAATCTTTGAAAAAGCTAGAACATGTTTTCACATAGTGAAGAAAAAAATCAAAATAAAAACTAAAAATGGTTTTTATATGAAAATTTATGCATAATTTTTAGAATGTTAAACATTTGTTTCATTAATATAACATAGTATTTTAAAAACATGATTTTCATAATTAAATATATTAATGATCATGAAAAATGTTTTCTAATTTTTTATTTTATTTCTTCTTGATATTGTCATACAAAAACGTTTTTAGTAAATGATATAATTTATAGTATTCACATAAAAATAAAATATTTTGTTGATAAATCCAAAAATTCCATAATATGGCACAATTATAATTATAAATAAAAAAAATTAATTTATATTATCTAATTGTCAAATTTATCCTCCAGAAAAATAATAACATAATGAAAACTATTTTTATAAGTGCATAACATTTTAAAATTTTCAACTATTCATATTCATTTTTACAATCAATTAAAAATTATATATCTGTAGACCATAAGATATAATATTTATAAGATATATGTATTTTAAAAAAATACATAAAATCCAAATCTAGGAGAAACGTTTATAAAATGGTCTTATTGGATATTTAGGTATATAAAATGTATTTATCAATGAATTCATATTGAAAATTATATATATTTTTGTGAAAAATGTCAAAATGTGAAGAGTATAAAATACATGGGAAATATAAATAATTTATTACATTGAAATTTACATGTTTATATATTCTTAATTTGAACTTAAATAACTTTTCAAGATCTCTGTATAAGACTAAATAAAAATAAAATATCTCGTGGTATTCACGGGATGTTGTTCAACTAGCATAGATATCATATAAATTTTCTTATGCTCTAACATCAATGACATTTAATTTCTTCCATAATGTAATTTCTATAGTTTAGAGTTGGAATTATCTTTATCAAACCATAGTGATTCCACCACTTTTCCTAGTTTAGATAGATGAGACTTATAATGAAAGATCATATTTCTTAATTCTATTTTATCTCTATTATTAATAGATTTTATAGTGTGGTCACAATAATTTATACCTTCTAATTTAACTAATATGTTATAGTGGAAAAAATTAATAATTATTTTTTGTAGATTCATTATTGTTTTAGTTTCCACTTATGTTTCAAAAAATATATTTTAAATTTTATATATATTAAAAATCTAACTCCAAAATATTTGTACTTTACATTCTCCTCCCAATAAATACAGTTTACCCTTTAATTTTTTATTATCAACCAGCATAGGAAATAACTATGTGGATTTAAAAGATATACATGACATATAATATAATTTCCATGATGAAATATTCCTTACAAACATGAGAAATATATCTATGTAATTACCATATTAATATACCCTATATTAATATTTCCTCCAACCATTTGATCAAACAGACAATCATTATTCAATATGAAGGTCTAAACTAAATAATTTTCCCAAAAGGGTGTTTGTAGTCATAATTTCATTTATATACTATTGTATGTTGATTTAAAATGTAATTTTATTGCCCCAACTAATTTTACTTCTATACGGAGAGAGGAAATCCATTTATAAAATCTCATTAAATTTATCTAAAGGGTGAATTATATGATTTCTACAAAGCACTTTCCCACAACTATAAAAATGCGATAGAATAATAATAATAGTATATGTTTTATTAAAAATTTAACATAGTGTCATTGAGTTAATAATTTGATTTTATAAGATTAAATTCAATGTATAGTAGAGTAGGTTGAAAAAGATAATAATACAGAAATCACAGTTATTGAGTTGAAAATTAGTGTTCCCCACCCCACATCATTTTCAAACACATATTCTATGGTGTTTAATATAATGTTATTCCTCATTTTAATTGGTATTGGAAATCTATGATGCACGTTATCCTTTTTGGATCTTAGATTATGTAATTTGCAATGATAATTCCAATGTTTCATATATATAAGATATTTAACTATTAGTGGTATATATGGAAAATCATTATTTTCATTAATATTGTTAATTAGATCTTTTTTATACTCATTATTTTTTTTCTTGATTCCCATCATTACCATAGATAAAACATCATCCTATTTTATTGAAACATTCCCAATGTGACTTTTCCCACATTTCTTAATTGAATAATGTTGTATCTTATTTACTTCATCATATTCCTCCACTGAACATCAATAAGACCACATCATTATATTCCATGGTTTTTTTGAGACTCAACCAATTCATTCTTTTATTTATAATTCATTATAGTTAATTGGGAATGGAAATAATATTTCTCACTCTAAAATTTATCATATTAGGTTTCTCATTTGGAAAATCTCAAAACTATCCATGGAATAAATAATTATAATTTTTCCTTGATGACTTTCCCATTAATAAAAACAAATGTGGGTGATGTGAGTGATGAAAATTTTAAATCATTCATGACCCGTCCCCCAAGACCCATGCAGTGACTACCCCAAACCTGCCTTCAATGGGCTAGGGGATAGAAATAAGCATTGACAAGGTATATCACAAAAAGGGAAGGAATATACCTTTAAACTTGTACACATGCACATAGCACAAACTGTGGAAAGGTAAACACTAAGTAACCCACAACTGTCATAAGACAACTACAGTGAGTACAATACAAACTGAAAGTAAATGGGCCAAAATAAAAACCCAACAAAAGAAAACTATAAACAAAAGAGAGTAAAAGATCAGTGATAATTTGTCCACTAAAATCCCCCATGATGGGTAAATATAGGGTATCTTCCTAAATCCATAGAAGTATTCACATCTGTCTCATCTCATTGATCACCACCTTGTCCCGAACCACCAAGGTCATCATCAAATCATCAATCACCTACACAGGACATGACATGTGCGAGTGAAGCCTATGAAGGGGTGAGTAAAACAATACTCAGTAGGGACTCTAATCTAAAATGGAAATACCATAAATCATAACTATAATGAAAAACCACAAAGTAAAACAACAAAGCATGAACAAAAGTCAAAATATCTCACACTATGTATAACTCAAAGTATAGGAAGTAGAATTATCTGGCATAAAGATGAACATTTTTACTACTGAGCAATTAATTATCTAAGCCATATCATCACCTGGTCCAATTTTATCAATGATATTCGCTCTTCTCCGGTCCATTTGGATCACTAAGACCCGCTTTTCTCTTGTCCATCTAGATCATTTAGACCCGCTCATATCTGGGCCCACTGAATCACATAGACCTACTCGTTTCTGGGCTAGCTGGATCCCCAAGACCTGCTCGTCTCTTGGGATAGTTGGATCACTTAGACCCACTCAACTATTAGCCAGCTGGATCACTATGACCCGCTTGTCATATCCTTCACGTCACTACTAGTTGTAGGATTTATGTTCATAGCATGCTTGATTAGGAGAGAATCTACGTCTCAAGCCATAGGTTCCATCTAAAAATCTACTAAATCACTATTAGAGTATTCCTAGAGGACTTTATCATCGTAAGGTTCCGATGCCACATATGTAACATCAATCAGATGCCTGGTCTGAATGATATTGGTGTTTTAGTAGATAGGTGTTGGTTCTGTCCAGACCCGATCTGACCTGGTCAGATCGACCCGACCAACCCAGCCCGAGGGTCCCACATGACTCAACCTAGTTTGGCCAACCTGACCCAACCTGGTGGGTTCTGGGCCATCCCAGGCTGTCCTAGCCACTCGGCCAGGCCCAATGGGCCTTACTGGACCTGGCTCGGTTTGGCTGTGGGTCTAGCCTTCCAGGTCCCCCAGCGACCCAGTTTCATATGGCCCAACCCGCAACAGGTGGGCCAGTTCTTTCCTAGATCGGGCATCCCAGTAACCCAACCGACATCAGTGGGCCAGGTCTTCTCCAGCCAAGGTTCCCCAGCGACCCGTTTCATGCCATCAAACAGTACCGCATGCCGGTAGATTTTCCCCCCGCCCGAACGCTCGTGGAGTGTCTGGTTCGCACCGCACACAGCCGGCTGAGTCCAGCCACCTCCTCCTCTGCACGCGGTCCAAGACTTCATGCTAGCTCTTGTCATGTGCAGCCATTATGGTCCACTTCTCCAACATGTCTCCCGAGTATCCCATCCCACAAACATCGGTCAGCTCACCCTGACCAGACCTTTCGCGTGACCCATGGCTCTTCCACGTGTCCATCTCACCACCATGGTCTACAGACCATGTATTTTCATTGCATTCACCTCTGATATAGATGGGTGGCCACATCTACCAATAGCTACGACCAGGGTGCCGTATGTGGGTGCCGTCGCCATTAACGGGTGTCGCCGCCACAGTCTCTTGTCAGTACCATAGCCCGCTTGGCTGCGGACCTTCCACTTGGTGCATCTACAGCCAATTCACTATCATATGTTATGTCACAAATAACAGGGAGAGAGAGATATAGGGGATCACAAAGAACACCCAAATGAACAATCTTCCTTTGTTCGTGTTGGTCTGTATTTGTTTCTGTTAGTAGGATCACAACGTATAAATTATAAATCACTAGGATTTAATCCTGATATCGACCAGAAGTTACATTTCCTAATCTATAGGGGAAAACTCATATTTGGATCAACTTGTTAGATATTTGATCTGTATTATTTGTTTAGAGGGGGAGAATTGGGAAAACCAATTCACTAAGAATTTAAACACCTACCTGGTTGGAGTTTGATCACAAAAAGAATCCATCATCGAATACAATCCATCCAAAATGGTCCTTGATCCATTATTGAGGAAGGTATCCCTCAATGTGGATGGGTAGTTCTCAGTGTCGTTGATTATCATTTTTCATCGTTCATTAGTGGAAATCATCCTGAGATTCACAGTGTTTCTCCCAAAGTGTCAATGATGCACCCCCAGTTAAATCATTAAAGGAGGAAACTCTTTTCCTTTACTTTTGTGTTGTATTGTCATTATGCTATTTAATTTATGAAAAAACGTCCCATTTTCATTACGTTACAACCCCTTTTCACTGCAAAAATTTTAAAAGATCAACATAAAAATAAAATAATCAAGTATATTTTATTTTAATTTTTCATAAAAAGTTCAAAAACTATCTTTCACCCTAGACCCGCACTGATGGATGTTAGGATCTTCCTATGGGAAACACGCCCTCATGAGCTCAATGGTACTCATGGATATCCAATCCGAGTTACCATTTATGGGTTATAAGGATTTGAAAATAAAATAATTGTTACTTAATTATTTTATTTACTGCCAAAAACTACTTTCCATTATTGGTTTGCGCCTGCCAATGTTACGACCTTTCTATCAAATCCCAACACTCTAAGTTCAATGGTGACCTCGTATTTTTGATACAGGTGCCACTTTAATAGTTATAAAAACCTTCTCACATGATTATTTAATGAACCTAAAAATAGTTCAAAAATATGTTCTGGACACTACAGGCTTCAGAATAATGTGCCATCTCAGATCCTTGTTTCAAAATAATTCCATTTAATTTTAATAAAAATTACATGGAATTCTAAAGTATTATATTACTCCTCCATTTAGGGATTTACACCATCATAAGATAAAACAATGGATAATAAAATAGACAGGTTTACTGAACACGAATTTGAGCCTCCTAATCCCACGTGATCTCCTGTAGATTCTCATTCTACCAATGAACATGCACCAAAGGAATTTACCATTCATGAAGGATCCTATCTTTTCGATCCCCTATCTCTACCGAGTAATCCATAAATGTCACCCTGTTGTCAATATCTAACTCATCGTGTTCGATGATGTGAGAAAGGTCATCCACGTATCTCCTCAATTGGGATATGCAGAAGATGTCACGCACCCTCTCTAACAGTATTGGTAGAGCCAAGCGATATGCCACCTCACCCACTCTACATACTATAAGTAAAGGTCCGACAAAACTCAGAGATAACTTGCTTCCCTGACCAGATCTTTATATCCCTCTTTGAGGAGAGACTCATATAAATACATTATGCCCTCCCCTAACTCCAAGGCTCTCCATCACATATCATCATAGGACTTCTGTCAGATCTGTGCAGTCTTCATCCACTCTCAGATGACCGGCACATTCTCAGTGGTAGCCTATACCATCTCTATACCCATGAGTGCTGACTCCTCTGGGTCTGTCCAGCATAGTAGTGACCTGCATGGTTGTCTGTACTATTCCTCGAATGGTGCTAAATCAATGGTGGGGTGGTAGATGTGGTTGTACGAAAACTCCACTAGTGGTAGGTGGTCCTCCCAACTACTAACAAAATCAAGGAATCAAGAACAAATCATGTCCTCCATGGTCTATATGGTCCACTCTGTCTAACCATCAGTATGTGGGTGAAGGGTTGTGATCATGCACAACTGAGTCCCAAAATCCTCATATAATCCCTTCCATAATGGGGATGTAAAGCATGAATCACGATCTAATACTATCATATATGGGACTCTATGGAGTTGAATTATCTCCTCCATATAGAGGAATCCCAAGATCTCTACAGAACCTAACTCTCAAATGGGTAAGAAGTGTGTCAATGTGGTGAGTCGTTCTACGATCACCCAAATGGTATCTTTCCACCTGGACATACATGGTAAGCTCATCACGATGTCCATTGATATCCCATTCCACTTCCACTCTCATACCTTGAGGGGTTTTGTCAAAATTGTAGGATCCTAGTGCTAAGCCTTCACCTGTTGACATGTGAGGCTTCTCGAGACAAACTCTACTACCACCTTCTTCATTCCCTACCACCAGTACTGATGTCATAGGTCTTGGTACATCTTTTCTACACAAGGGTGTACCGCTAAAAAGGGTTGTAGGGAACTCCCTCAACACCTCCTCCTGTAAAACCACTAGTACAATGATACATCCTATGAAAAATATTAAGTGCCCCCCACCTATATAAAATCCATCAAGAGATTGTCCTAAGGACATCTAGTCACATATAGTCTCACATCTGGTATCTCTAAGTTGTGCCTCCCTTACTCGCTATAAGAGTGGAGTGGAAAATACCATTAACTAATGATATTTTATCTCATATCTATCCACAAAGGATATTTGAAGTGAGGCAAACTGCTCTGAGGCCTCACTCAGTAGTTTTGAACTCGATCACCTATTGAGATCATCTATCACCACTTTAACCTTCCCAGGAGTATAGACTATCCCAAAGTCATAGTATAAAAGGAACTCTATCCTACTTCGTTGTCTCATATTCATATCCTTAAAAGAGCCAAGATATACATGATACTCTTGTGGTCAGAGTAGACGATGAATCATTCTCCCAAAAGGTAGTGTCGTCACATCCTCAATGCAAAGACTGTAGCTTCCAACTCAAGGTAATGAGTCACATAGTTCTTCTGATGAGGTATCAACTGTCGTGAGCCATAATAAATCACTTCTTTTCCCTATATTAGGACACAACCACACTTGGTTCCTGATGCATCATAATACACCATGTGTTTGGTTCCCTCCTCTAGAAGCCTTAGGATAAGAGCATCGGTCATGTTCTACCTCAGCTTCTGAATGATATAATGTAATCTTTTTATCCACATGAAGGGTTTTCACTTCATCTTCAATGCCTTCATGGGTTCTTCTACTCTAGATAAGTCAGGTAAAAACCTTTGATAGTACCCATCCATCCCAATAAAACTCTGAACCACGGTAATGATATTGGGTGGATCCCAAGAAAGCATAGCCCCAATCTACTCTGGGTCCACCACAACTCTAGAATTCTGAGATGACATGTCCCGTGAAGTGGAACTTTTGTATCAATAACTCACACTTCGAGGGATTATCATAAATCCAGTTCTCTTGGAGTGTTTCTAGAACCATAATCAGGTATATCACATGATTCTCCTCTAATACTGAATACACTAAGATGTCATCAATGAAAACCACTACATACCGGTCTAGGTATAGCTCGAAGATCTAGTTCATAAGACCCATGAACGCAGATGGTGCATTCGTCACACCGAATGACATCACTAAGTACTTGTAGTGGCCATAGTGACATCTGAAATTCATCTTTGATATGTCCTCGTATCTCAATCGAATTAGGTGATAGCCTGGTCTGAGGTCTATCTTTGAGAACCACCTCTCTCCCTTCAGATGATCGAAGAGATCATCAATTCTTTTTAGAGGATACATGTTCTTCATATTCACCTAGTTTAGGCTCCAAAATTCCATGCATTACCTCAATACTATATCTGCCTTCTTGGAAAAAAAACACTGGGGCTGCCCATAAAGAAATGATGGGCCTTATGAACCCCTTCCTCTGAAAGTCCTCCAACTATAGCCTCATCTCACAAAGTACTGCGAGATCAATTTGATATGTAGGTGTAGATATCGGTGTCATCCTGTGATACATATCATTGCAGAAGTATACCTCTCTACGAAGAGGTAGTCCTGGAACATCCTCTAGAAAGATGTCCTCGTACTAATCCACCATTTTAGGAAACTATGGACTCACCTCATCCACTGAAATAAGGGTCATTGTAGACAATAGATGAGTGATTGGATGAACCCTCATACATGCGAGTCCATCCTGTGCTAGTCTGGTTTTCATTTTTGCTGATAAAGGAAAACATGGTCCCACCCTTACAGACACACCGTACTATGTGCCTAAAACAGTTGATCTGGGCATGAATTGTTGATAGCCAGTCCATACCGAGGATGAAATCCTAATCCCTCAACATCGCTACTAAGAGATCCCAGCCAAATATATCACCTCCAAGAGTAATCTCAAACTGTCGACACTAGTGTTTGATTGTTGAATCCCCTCCCATAGGAGTCTCTAATCATAAGGATCAAGACAACAGCTTGATCGTAATCTCTGAGCTCTGAACAAGGTCTGTGGCTAGGAAAGAGTGACTGGAGACTATGTCTATATGAACAATAACTAAATTTGAGAAAATAAATATAATTCTTCATATCATCTCTATGATATCGATAACATAGGCCTCGACTTCCTGATGATGAGGCCACCCCTGTGCACCTACTCGGTGAGCCCGTGGAGAACCACCTGGGGGTGGTGGTGGTGGTACCTCATACCTACATCCACGTTATGTTTCTCTACCTTCTCCCATATCATGTAGACCTACCTACAAACAACCTCATTTGAATCTCTACCACTTCCCAGGTGGCCCTTCGAGCGTCTGGTGATAGTCTATGTGGAGGATCGGGTAGTCATGAGCCATGTCAAACTGATCACCATAGAAAACCCTAATCCTACACTGAATACCACTTCCTTAGTGGCCTCATACCACTGACCCTGAGTCCTAGTGTCATCCTCCGGATAGTCTGGCCTGCTTGGACCTATGCATCAAATATCGGCTACCTGCCACGGATGAGTCGGCCTCCCATTACCTAGTGGTAGCTCCCACTGTCGATGCTTGCTCAGCATGGAATCCCTCTATCATTAGAGATTTCTCCAGCACCCCATATTGTGTCTAGATACTGAAGGAAATCAATGATTCTATGATCTCCTGTCGGAGTCCCTACATTACATTTTGGGACCTAAATAAAGGTTCATGCACCATACTTATAGAGTAACGGGAGAGAACTATGAACCTCATAGAGTACTCAACCACTGTCAAGCTGCCCTGCTATAGATGGAGAAAATCCTTTATGTGTATAGAGTGAAAATTCACGGGGATGAACTCCTCCTGGAAAATTTTCTTGAAGTTAGTCAAGGTGAGGTTCGCCTCTTCAAGAGTCTGGATGGTCAAACTCCACCATTTCCCTACCGCTCCCTGCAGAAGGCTTGCTGCTAGAAGCATCATATGATCAAGTGGCATCCTCACTAAGAGGAATACATGCATCACTACCTCTATCGAATTCTTGGTGATCCAAGGATATGTCTCTCCCCTAAACCCGAAAGGTCTCTGTTTTTGGAACTTGTGTATGGGCCTATATGCATCCTCTACCCGTAGTGACAGTTGTAACTGTTGACTAATTGGTGGTGGTATCGTTGGGACATTTCTCAGAGGTTCCATCTTAGGAAATGGTCCCTATACCAAAGCCTCCTCACTCTGTGGACCATCCTCATGGTCACACACTAGAATATTAGTTGGCTATCTGCGTGGAGGCATCATGAAAGAGAATAAATACGAACAACGGTCAATATATTATTCCTGCTTAGGAGACTATGACTCAAAAAGATCAATAGAAAATGCTCAAAGACGCATGAAACTAGTGTTTTGATATTCCAGGTCAGAAAATATAATTTAGGGTCATGTTATATGGATACATCAGTCACCACACCAATAGTGGACTCCCTGGTCTGAAAGCTGAACTCGAAACACATAACATTGTTGCCCCATTAAAATTATGGACTCTTACTTGTTCTGGTAAAACAAACCTCCTCTGATACCACTTTGTCACGACCATTCTCCCAGGGCTCATTTCGTGACTACCACATGCCTTCCTTCTATAGGCCAGAGGCTGGTGATTAGAACTTAATAGTCATATCCTAAAATGGGAAGTCGTTTTACTTAAAACCTGTACACACGCACACAACACAAACTATGGAAAGATAAACACTATGTAAACAACAACTTCCAAAAGACAACTACTGTGAGTACAATATAAATAGAAAGTAAATGGGACAGAATGCAAACCCATCAAAAGAAAAATAAAAACCAAACGGAGTACACGATCTCTGATAAACCATTCATGAAAAACCCCACATAATGTGTAAGTGTAGGGTAGCTACCGGAAGCCATATAAGTATGGTCGTTTATCCCGTATCACTGAGCAGCACCCAGCCCCGAACCCCCAAGGTCTTTGTCGAAGCGTCGATCACCTTCAGGGGACACGACATGTGAAGGTGAAGGTCGTGTAGGGGTGAGTTACCCATTACTCAGTAGGGACCCCACTCCACAAAGGAATGACCAAAAATTATAACCACAAAGAATAAACACAAAGGAAAACCAAAAAAACCCCATAAAGCATGATCACAAAGAAAAATAGGTCACACCATGTATAACTCAAAGTATTGGAAGAATAATTATCACTTGTAAAGATGAACATTTGTACTACTAAGGGATTCATTATCTGGGCCCGCTCATCACCTGGGATAGCTGGATCACTGGGACATGCTCGTCACTAGGCCACCTAGATCATGTAGACCTGCTCATCTCTAACCTATCTGGATCACTAAGACCCAATCATCTCTGGTTTAGCTGGATCACACAGACCCACTCATATCAAGGATATCTAGATCGCTATGAACTACTCATCTCTTGGTACATCTAGATCACTTAGACATGCTCATTTCTTGGACAGCTGGATCACTAAGACACGCTCGTCATATCATTCACGGCACAACCATCCATGGGAATTATTCTTGTAGTGCACTTCATTTTGAGAGAATATAATCCTCAAGAAATCATTCACATCTGTAATTCAACAAAAACTCACTTAGATTATTCTCACAGGACCTCCACGTCACAAGGGTCCCAATACCATAGACGGTGCGTTAATCGGATTCCCTTTATGAAAGATACCAGTGTATTAGTAAACAGGGGTCGGTTGTGTCTGGGCATGATCCTACTTGGTTAGACTGACCTGATCAACCCAGCCAGGGGTGTCATATTACCCATCTTGGTTTGGCTGAATTGACCCTTTCTTCCATGGTTCTCACCACTATCTCAACTCACATGCGAGCCGGTTCCCCCCCTTCCCGGACGCCCTTGGGGCGTCCGCTTCACGCCACACGCGACCAGCTGAGGCCAACCACCTTATCCTCTGCTCGTAGTCTAGGACTGCATGTCATCTCCTATTGTACCCTACCAATGCGGGATGGTCCTCTATTGGGACACCCGAGTGGCGCCACCCTCTAGCACTGGTCCGCTCATGCAAAATGGACCTTCCACGTGAATCGGCAGTCCATTTTGCCGCTGTGGTCAATAGACCAAGGCTTTATGCCACATGTTCCTTCTAAAAATCTTGGTGGTCGTGTCTGCCTACCTCCAACTGCCAGTCTTTGTGCCAGTGGCTCCTACTGTTACTACGTCATGCTACCAGAACGCCGCCACTAACTTGCTGCCACGACCTTGTGTCGTTGTCTCTCACCAGTGTCATGGCCTGCCTGGCTGCGAATCTTTCATCTGGTGTATCTACAGCTGCTGTGTCACCATCCGTTATTCTAGGAATTATGGGGAGTGATATATGGATAGGATCACAAATTACACCCAAATGAACAACCGACCATTTTTCGTGTTGTTCTGGATTTGTTCATGTGAGCGGGATCATGACATATAAATTATAAATCACTAATATTTAATCCTAATATCAACCAGCAATTATATTTCTCAGCCCCACAATGAAAATCAATCCATATATCAACTTTTTAGAGATTTGATTTGTGTTCATTGTTTAGAGGCCGAGAATTTGGAATGCCAATTCACTATGAATTTAAAACCCTACCTGGTTGGAGTTTGATCACAGGAAGAATATGTTGATTAAGGTGCTCCATCAATGAAGTTCCTTGATCTATCATTGAATAAAGGGTCTCTCTAAGGGGAGGGGAGTGCTCAATGTCGTTGGTGATCGTCGTTCATTATTCGTCAACAGTGATACTCTTGATATTCATAGGGTATCTCCCAATGTGTCAATTATGCACCCCCTGTTAAATCATTTAAAGAGGAAATGATTTTCTATTTTCATTAGGTTTTAGTGTCGTTACGTTGTTTCATTTATGAAAAAACATTTTGGTTTCATTTTGTTACAACCCCATTTTGTTGCAAAATTTTTGAATGCTCAAAATAATAATAAAATAATCAAGTTTATTTTATTTTAATTTTTCTTAAAATGTCTGAAAACTATCTTTCACGCTTGACTCGTGCCAGTCGAGGTTAAGCTCTGCTTAAGGGAAACATGCTCTTAAGAGCTTAATGGTACTCTTGGATTTCCAATCTGAGTTACCATTTAGGAGTTATAAGGATTTGAAAATAAAATAATTGTTACTTAATTATTTTATTTACATCCAAAAACTACTTTCCATCATCGTCCTATATTGGCCAATGTCAGACCATTTCTAAGAGAATATCGATGCTCTAATTTCAATAGTTCCCTTAGATTTTTGATCAGGGAACCAGTTTATAAGTTAGAAAAACTTGCTCGCACACTTATTTAATGAACCACAGAAATAGTTCAAAAATATGTTTTAGCCACTACGTGCCTCATAATTACATGACATATCTAATCCTAGTATCAAAATAATCCCATTTAATTTTTTTAAGAAAATTACATGGAATTATAGGGTATTACAAAATCATAAGATAATTATTCTAATTTATCTAATGAAAGACTAAATATTTTAAATTTTTCTTTTTAAAAATCATCCAATTAGTTTGGTAAATCACTCTTGCTTCAATCTAGGTTTCATTTGCATGGGTTTTATCACAACTCATAAACATAATACTAAATGTAATATATAAATAATAATTGATCATAATTTAATAATACATGATTTTAGTTTCCATTAAATGAATTATATGTGAAATATCATACTATACATGCAACCCATAGCTTAAAAGGACTATGAAATCTTATTTTTGAAATATAAATTTTATAACTTATATTTTGGGTTATTATTTATGAATATGAGTAATTGAATTATTAAAAACTTATATAAATTATTTTATTAATAAAAATAATTAATTAAATCTAAAAAATCATATTCATTTAATGTTTTTTAAATGGAAATGTATAAGAATATATTTATTTACTTCTATAAAAAAATTCATAAAAAATTTGTGTTTTTTGAGTGTGTACTTAGATTAAATTTATTAAATTTATTGAAAATTTACATTAAAATTTGATTTTCATTTTTTAAATTTTCACATAAATATTTTTTTATAGTTAATTTCTGTATACTTCAAAAAAATAATTTATTTTTCAATTAATGATGAAAATATTGATTTTACAAAAAATGTTACTTTATAAAATTATAATGATATTATAATATAATTTTATTTTATAAAACCTTTTCACTAAAGAATATATATAATTATTATATAATATAATTTATATAAAAATTTAATGATGGAATTCTAAATATATTCCAATGATTTTTTGGAAAACTATGTAACGCTTTTTTTTAAATCCTATTTTTAGTTCCCCTCATTTAGATAATTATTTACAAGATCCACTTTTGTTTTAGATTTTTTAAAATTAAAATAAATATCATTCTGAATAACATAATATAATTAATTATATTTTGACCATCATTATATTTTATTTTCCTTTAAAATAAAATTTATTCTTAAGACAAACATTTTTATAATAAAACTTTTCATTAAACTTTTAAAATATATGATAAGAAAAAATTTCAGCATAATTTTAAATTTAATCCCTTAAATGTATGCTAAATTTAATCTAATTATAATTAATATTAGGTTCTAATTTCAATATATATTTTGGTAAAAATTTATATTTATCAAGGTTAAAATTCCTTACTGTGGTAACGGATAAATGGGTAAAAATGAGGTTAAACTAAAACCATAATCATTAAAATGACCTCAAAATAATTATATATTCTAATGTTTGAATATATTTTTATATTAAACCTATAATATTTTAATTTATTACGATTATATGAATTTTTACTTCATAAATTCAGATAATATGTAATAATGTTTCAAGTATTTACAAGATTTCCACCCCTCACATAAAATAGAGGTCCCACTATCCACTTTTATTCACACATTTAGAGACACCAATCTCATCCAATGCCTTAAAAATAACATTATGTATTCTATATCTACACCATATATCATCTTTTCATCCATTAATACCATTTTAAAAAGTATTGTGTTTTTTGTTGAAGGAGTTACCTCAATTAATATGTAATCATCTTATGCAAATTGTTCATAGTATATATCATCTTCTATGTACTCTAAATACACTACATAAAACCTAACATAATAAATACAATATTATAATTATGAAAATATTTTATTATGAATATTGGAAAACCATTTTCCACCTCCATTATAACAAACATGATAAGAAAGTATCACTCGTTTATACATGTGGACTTCCACCTCTAGGTAATGATATAATTAATTTTCCATCACTTCCTCACATTTATGGATGTAATGATGGATTTATTAAATATATATGTTATATATGATATAATTATGAATCTATAATAAAAAATGATTTTTTTATATTTTGACATTTTTTATTAAAAAAAGAATGTTGTTCATGAGAACATACGAACTATCGTCTCAATAAAGTGACATGTTTAATTTTTCTTGCAAACCATTCATGGATGGTTTTAAATATGTAATTAATTAATAAAAATGATAATTATTTCATAAATAATATTTTGGATACTATGGATTAGTGATCCCTTTGACCATGATAACCTATTGATGTTGTTTTTGGACTATGTATCAAGCAACCTCAACACATTCAACATGAAAATAACAAATTTCTTAACTATATATGACACTTAAATTAATGAAATAAAAATTTATATGATAAAGGAATAAAACCAAAATGAGTTTTTAATAATGTAAATAATTTATATTTTTTTATTTGTACATGATGTTAAATGGAATTATAAATAAATTCATACTTAAGTTATGGGTTCACTATAGAGTGATATTTTATTTACCACTTTTCATGCTTAAACTCTCATTAAAAAAGTTATACTATATTTATTTTCTGAAATCTATACATTTTATTATTATATATTTATCTATTTATATTAAATATTTTCCATTCATTTTACTATATTCTATAATTAAAATAATTTAGAAAATATTTTTAAGGAAATTTAACCATAGTTCTCAACTTAGACGTGAATCTTTCACATTCACTTTCATATAAACTATAATTTTTTCAATAACTTGTTAGTATTATGAAAATTATTATTTAAAAAATAAATGTATTTTACTTTATTAATGAAACATTATAAGGAATAATCATTCCATTTATGAATGATGTACTTTTGACTTTTCACTAATAGTTTGAAAGAAATGAATGCTTTTTAACATTTACTAAAATAAGGGATTTTCTTTTTGTATATAATGTTATTCTATTTTATGATTCCATTTAATTCATTATTGTTTTTCAAAAAAATCTAAATCTTCAAGAAATTTTAATTAAATTTTTTATTAAAAGAAATTTATTTTTTACTCATTTTATCAATGAATGGATAGAATGCTATTATAAATGTATTTTCATGCATGTAAATAAACAATAATGATCCATATACATTACAAGATATATAATATGTTATGATCCCATATATTTCTATGAATGTATTCTTATCATGTTTTCCCAGTTGCTAATTTTTGAAAATATTAACATTTCATGCGTTAGTTTTCAATAAAAATTTTCATATTGATTATATATTGGACTGTTATTCATTTATTTCATATGATGAATGAATTTGAAATAGTAAGTGATTTTAATGATTCACTATATCCCTTAAATAAAATAGTAGTTCTCATGAAAAAACAAACATGTGTATTTGGTGTATATCATACCCATTTAAATATGATTCCATGGAACAAGGAATTGACAGTAATATTATTATTTATATCATATGAATTCAATAATAATTAAACATGTTATAATTATATTTGGGATAATTTATGTTTTCATGTCATCCAAGGATATATTTACCAAGAAATTACTAATATTTCTTATATGATTATTTTTATTTCAACCATATTTATCATTTTTTAATTATTACAGGATACCTTTCATATAATGTATTCTCATACTGGTCATGTAATCTCACCCATTAATCTCTGTTATATTACCATAGTTACCAATAAAGTATATATTATTAATTTTTTTGACATAATTGATGAAATAATAATGATCTCACAATATCTTAATGTTTTACATGATGTTAATAAGTGTAATATTTTCATCATTTACGTATCTAGTACTTCAACACTATTAAATAATTTAATCCTTTAAGATGAAAACTATTCTATCATGTAAAACTTTTTTAATATAAAAACTAATTATGAGTTACTAGATTTAGTGAGATATAGTTGGTATTTGGGAATGTTTAATACATACAATGGGATATAGATTCAAGAAAACATATATTTGAGAATATGATCCTATGATAGACTCTGAGGATATATTTATCTATTGGATAATATCATAAGGCTTTGGTAAGGAAGTGATGTTCAAGTTCTTAGAAATTATAGCCTTGTGTGGATATTGTAAATTAGGAGTGGTTGTGGAATTGATACACCTAAGGGTAATCACCCTGAAAAGGATATTTTAGTTCAACTATATTATCAATCTGTGTAAGATTAGTGGGATTAATATGACACAGGTTGTAATAAAATACCATTAGATAGGCTTTAGTTGTTTACACTCTTTATATAAACCATTATGATTTACCTTTAAATAATATTTTCAATAGAAATATACTCAATGATAGTAATATTATTATCATATATTATCCTAGAATAAAGTTTCAATTTTTGTAAGTTACCACACCTAATTTATAATTATACCTTATGTTTCCTAATTTTATGAGCTAATCACTTAGTAAAAAAAGATAAACATACAAATTAATTTAATTATTTTATAGAAATAGAAATTAAACCTAAAAAATAGTACTACAAATAGGATATAGGATGTATATTTTTCATTGAGGATTAAAAGATAAATAATTAATTTTACCAAGCTTTTCAAAATTTCTTCCTAACTTATGAACTATAACCCCCCATATAAAAGCTCATAATTAATTCCCATCTTTATATCATATGAAAGGAATAAAAAATAAAGGGTTGATATTCGATGCAGAATAAGGGTAAAATGATTTGTTAATAATCTATGATCATAAGTGATAATCCAATGAGTATATGGGTATAATCAAGATTTAAATTAAAATTATACCCAAAAAACACAAGATAAAAAAGATCATATGGATTGGAAAAATTTAATACATGATTCAATAGAGTCAATAAGTAAGAATCAATAAAAATGGCACATGAGAGAGATAAAAATAAACAAAACAATCATATAACAATAAATTCATTAAATTACATTAAAAACATATGAATATAAATCACATTTCATGTCTTCCCATAAAGTTATTGATCGCATATAATGGTTTGGATAATCACTTTTTTAACTTCTCATTCTTTGGATAACCCTCTTGTTTAACCTTGGGATTGGGATAAAACCTCATGTGTACCCCCTTAGTAAGGTGTAAATCCACCAGTGTAACAATTTTCTTTGTAGAAATCCTAATGTCTACACTTTTTCTTAGAAAATATCCTTCAGTTTACCATTTGGATCACATGATATATAAATATAAATAATTCATTTTTTGATATATAGTAAACAATTAGAAAATAATCTATATATATATTCCCACATGAAATAAATTCATTGAAAACATCATAAAATCCCAGAAAAGGAATAATGTGTCTGAGAATGTTTTAACATGGTATCACTAAAATTCATATCATAAATTTAAATGGTAGATAAAAAAATTCCCATCACACAGAAAGATTATTTCATAAAAAAAATATAGTGGGTTATTCTTGATAAATTAAATCTAATGTAATAATACATTTAATTATAATTATTCAAATAAAATAGATACCATTAATTATTTTTTATAAAACCTCTTTATCATTGTTCTATTTGGTGATGTTATGAATCTCATTAAAAATTCATTTTGGTGATTGTATTTTGAGTTTTTTTTAAACCACTAAATTTTAATGGAATATTAAATAATATAAAATTGAAAATACGATCAATATTAAAAATTGGTGATGTGAGAGAATTTTGAAAAAACATTATTTAAAATTTATTTAAATTATTATAAGGGACATAATGGGTCTAAAAGTACATATAAAAACATTAGAAAAAAATTAATTTCTAAAAAAGTAATTCAATAATATATCTTTTAAATTTGATGATTTTTTTCAAAAATAAATATGTATTGTATCATAATACTATTGATTTTTAAGGGATAAAAAACATTTTGAGTATTTTTAAATTCCTCTGATCAAAACAAATTTCATGCCAAAGGAATAAAAATAACTTTTATTAGAGTAAAAGGGAATGATATAGGTCACATGAGTAAAAAAATTTGAATTTATATATGTGAATGGAAACAAATTATTGTGAATAATGACCATGGAATTAAATGGGGAAACATCATTAAAATATACCATATCTTTTTACTAATAACATTAAAATATTATGTGAAATAAATTCCTCGATAAAACATATATAATTTAAAAAATATTTTTAACAATTGATAACATTGGATATATCTTATGAAATGTGAAATATAATAAATTATCAATCATAAAAGAATGATGTTGATGGAATAAAAATTTAACTTAAAGAAAGTAAATTAGATTTAACTAAATCTATTACGAAAATTCTTAAATCGTGTTTAATGGGTATTTTATAAGAATATTATCTGGTAGAAAAAAAATAACCAAAAATAAAATATAAATTAAAAATTAATAAAATAAATGTTATGAATATAGATAACATATGTGAAATATGTTCTGGAAGAACAATTATAACTCAATGATTAACAATTGAGTTTTTAAAAATACTTACAGTAATCGTATAATAAGAATTATAGGGTTATTTTAAAATTGAAATTCATGTAACACTAAATGAGATATTTTAATTATAATTCATGTCAAATTTTTATTTAATAAAACATATAGATTATGTGATTTTTTGTTATACAAAACTTGTAACATGGATTTGAAAATGAAACAATGAAACTATTAAAATGAATTCAAGAAATTTTTTACACACTATAACATCCTATATAAAAATCATATAAATATTAATCACCTATTTAAAAGACATATTAATTTAAATAAAATATTATAGTATATATTTGAAATTATTATTTTTATTTATATTAGTTTTTTATTATGTATTGTGAATATTATTTGCGATTAATCATATTTTTTAAACAAATTTCATTATAATCGTGTTATTATTTATTCTTCTATAGTTTTTAATTTATATATCAGAAAAAGTAAAATAACTGACATTTTATAATTATATATATTTTTATAATATCAAAATATTGGGATTTTTTATGATCCTTAATTGTGAATTAAGTGATAATCATGTATCGATGATTCTTAGCAAACAGAAGGTGTTTTCTTAAATAGTTATTTAAATATTTGTGATAAAATTATAGAAAAATAAAGGAAAATAATTATTTTATTATTTATATAATATATTATAATAAATTAAATTACTATATTAAAAACTGATAAAATTTAATATAATTTTTCAAGTATATTTTTAAATAATCCTAGACAAGTACATAAGATAACAAATAGATGATAATGAATGGACTTAGATGTTATATCATTATATGAGAGAAAAAAACATTTTTTTCTTCTTATTAGAGTGGTGTATCATAATATTAAATAATTTTATGATGTAGATAAACTTTATGATGTTATTAATTATTACAAATAAATTATATTTTTCCTCGTAGAAAAATCATTTAGATGCTCATATTTACTATGATTTATTATTTCTAAAATTGATAATAGGTTGCCTAATTTATCTTTCTATAACAATAATAATATCATAAAATCCTTCATATTAATTATACCCTTTCTCATTATTATATATATAAGGAATAAACTAAAGTAAAAAATAGAAATCAATCATTCTATAGAGGAGGTAGTCTAAACATATGCGTAGATGATTATTTCAGTCTCCATTGAACGCGAAAAATGAGAGATATTGTTTAATATTTCATAATATATATATATATATATATATCATATAATAATATTATTAAAATTTATTTATTATGATCATCTTTATAAGCTGGTAAATGAAAAAAACATGTTGCATCATAGAGGTGATAATCTACATATCGTCTAAATAATGGTTTCACTTTTCCTAAAAAAATAAAAAGGTGGATAAGGATTGGACCATTAATATAATAATATATCAATATTATAATTATTATTATTTAAAATTTTAAATGGTTTTGTGACACCCAGATATTTTATAAAATACTTTTTTTCAATTAAATTTAATTTCATCGATAGTTTTCATTACACACAACACATACTTATAACCAAATGAAAAAATACTATTTATATTTGTTGACGCTCCTTTTTCTTCATAGAGTCCAAAGGAATGTAAAGAGAAATGACTTAGCACAAATTGATCCATCCTTTGAAGAAAATATCAAAAATTGACAAAGGCATGAACAAGGGATCAAAAGCACATGTGCCGCGCAAGTTCTATCACTGTCGCGCAAGTCCACTTGCGCGACGCCTAGTGGTCGCGCAAGTGACTTGCACCACCTAAGTGGTAACCGCCCGGGGTCTTCTCCTGCCTATAAATAGACCCTGTGGGCCCCCCATTCAAGGATGATTTTTTCCAGAAACTCATATTTGAGCTCCCGGCGCCCCAGTCTCTTCTCAAAGCTTCTGAAACACTTCTAAGGTAATTTCTTACCTAGAACGGAAGATCTAAAGAGGGGGAGGAAGGCCTAAGTGTTGAAACTCATCAACACTTGTGCGCCTGAGTGGCCAGCCCTCAAGGGAAAAGGCCACACTTGTGCGCCGCCTTACTCCTTCAATAGAACTTGCGCGCTCCTTTTCTGGAAGAACCTCAAGAGGATTCAAAAGGCTTTAATCAAGAGTCACTCAAGTATTAACCTGCTGGTTAACCGTCGCACAAGTAAACCATGTGTCGCGCAGGCATACCTGCACGACCAGGACTTGTGCGCCCACGCAGTACCTGCGCGCCTGCCAAGACATGCGCACCCCTGCCTTTTTGGGTGCCCTTCTTGCCCACTTCACCCCTCTTAATCCATTCCACCTTTCCTATTCAAGATTCAGTCTTCAAGACACTCTTCAAAGCCATTTATGGAATGATTTCTTGATTTGAATTCTTTATCTGAAAAGAATTCTAGGGAATATCTCTCAAAACCTACTGATTTACACATCTTTATGTCACTAAAGATTGAGATTTCATTCATTGAACCTCATCTTTTAAGATGATAGAATCCTTAACTTGGGTCTCCTTTTCAGGAATAATCCCTAGTCATAAGTCCTCTAATTTGGGCATCCTCCATTTCAGGAGTAAGTCCCAGTCATAATTCTTAACTTGGGAATCCTCCTTAGGAGTAAGCCCCAATTCTTAAAGTTCCCAAATCTGGGAATCCTCCTTAGGAGTAAGCCCCAGTCCCCTAATTTGGGCATCCTCCTCAGGAGTAAGCCCCAAACCTTAATTCCCTTAACCTGGGACTCCTTTTTAGGAGTAAGTCCCAGTCTCAAATATGGTCATCCTCTTCAGGAGTGAGCCCCAGTCCCCTAATTTTGGCATCCTCCTCAGGAGTAAGCCCCAAACCTTAATTCCCTTAATGTGGGCCTCCTTTTTAGGAGTAAGCCCCAGTCTCAAATTTGGGAATCCTCTTCAGGATTAAGCCCCAGTCCCATAATTTGGGCATCCTCCTCAGGAGTAAGCCCCAAAAATTAATTCCCTTAACCTGGGAATCATTTTCAGGATTAATCCCCAGTCTCAAATATGGGCATCCTCTTCAAGAGTAAACCCCAAGTCCCTTAATTTTTCAAATCTCTTAACCAGGGCCTCCTTTTCAGGAACAAGCCCTAGTCTTAATTTCTCTTAACCAGACCTAATTTACCTTTGATCTGGGATTCCTTTTCAGGAGTAAAGCCCAATCATAAGTATTCTCTTAATATGGGCCTCCTTTTCTGGAGTAATCCCCAAGTTATAGTATTCAAAATCTCCATGAAGCACATATACCTTTATAGACCCTATTCCTGGATTTCTTCCCTAAAGTAAATCCTAACCTTCATTTATCTGGGCAGTCATACATACATAAGCCCCACATTATTTCTTATGATTTCATCTTTCATGGCACAATTGTCTAATTTTTACCAATACCTCTTGTTTCTCACACCGAGCATGACTCACATGAGATTAGAGTGTAAAAGTAATTGTGACATCCTTCTTTGAGCCATCAATCATAAACATCATACTCCCTTACTCAAACTATGTGGGTTCTGATTCCTTTTCTAAACAAAGGATATGTAGGTAGCCCATCTACGGGTTCGATCCCATATCTAAAATAATCCATGTCCTTCTAAATGATAATAAACTTCAAGTTCCCCACTAAGTGGCTTTAAAACTAGAATGGTCATCATAATGACCAAGAGACTTATATATAAATGTGTCGAAGGGTACCATTGACCAAGAATCTCTAATAAATACAGATTATTATCTATCGATGAAGAACCTCGAATACATACAAAATATTCTCTAAATTTCCTACATATTTAATCATTGATTGTCGGATATGAAGGAAAGCTCATTTTATACTTGGTAATGTAATAAGGATTCACGAACATAACTTAAATCTATAAAGAGAGTCCCGGAGTAGACAATAATTCCCCTCAAAAAGGTGTGATGAGTCCGACCTCCCATCCTCTTGACCAATGAAAATTCCTAAGCCTCATCAGTCCACAAACTAATGAGTACTAGCTTTGGAAAGTAGGTCCGAATGGATGTGGAATCATTGGATGTTTCCGGTTCTACGAACAAACCCGTTAGAAACTGATCGGAATGTTTGAACCTCCCATAAAGGTGGTTATCCCCAGATTCCGAGGGAAACAAATTTACCCTCAAAAAGGTGTGATGAGTCCGACCTCCCATCCTATCGACCAATGAAAAATCCTAAGCCTCATCAGTCCACAAACTAATGAGCACCTACCTTTGGAAAGTACGTCTGAATGGATGTGGAATCATTGGATGTTTCCGGTTCTACGAACAAACCCGTTAGAAACCGATCAGAATGTTTGAACCTCCCATCAAGGCGGTCATCCTCAGATTCTGAGGGAAACAAAAATGGTGAACCCGACATGAATATTTAACCAAGTTAAAATAATGGTTTACCCATTTGGTAGGCCCCTATTTAAAACTCAATGAGAGGGCCAACAAAAAAATCATTGAAATATGTGCTCATCCAAAAGATGTAGTGGCTGAATTTATCTTGATTACGTCTGTTATATCAAAATGGCACTCTTTTCCAAGATCTTCTGCATTTCTAGAATGGATGCTCTCAAGTTCACACCTGTGAATACTGCTGCTGTAAATGCCACTGCTGCTACTCCTACTGGATCGTCGTCTGCTCTTAGGACGATATCAGCTACTCAGCGTCTTCAACGCTGGGTATCAAACACACTGGTTAAGGAGTACCATCAACATAGTACCGTCCCAACTCTGGAGGCTGCTCGACAAGACCTCCAAGTAAACAACTCACATCGGTCGTCCGGACAATGATGACCAGTGATCAAGAAGCAGGTGGAACTGACTACCGTCTCCAACCGTTTCGGGTCGTTATCCCCGGAACGCAATCACCATTCGCTCCCTTATTCTAGGGAGGTGAATGAGCAGGTCCCTCAGGGCCTTAATTCAAACAGACAAGAGTCCTTCCTGAGGGATCCCACCAACAATCACTGCCAGACTCATGCGGCAGTGTGCCCTCAACATGATGAGGGTACCGGCTCTAGGCATTCGGCTCAGGTTCCTCGAACCCGAGCAAGCAAGAAGAACCACCAAAGGCGGAATCCGGTCAATAGTGAGCAGGTTCTCATCTCTGCCATCTCTGGAGAAGTCCACTAACCTAACTTGGTGGCAAGCAACGAGCAGGCACATACACCTGCCCGTTTTAATTCCGTTGTCCAGCAGACTCGTCTGGCAGCATCACGCCAATCCCGCCAGGCAATTCCGACGGAGTACTATAGTCCGGAACATACACCTGTTGATACATCATCAGCTAGTCAGTAGGCTCATCTGACTACATATGATGGATCTCGTCAACCACATTTGGAAAAGTGCAATAAACAGGCACATACACCTGCTAGTATTAATCAATCCTACCAACAGTCTCACTTGGTAGCATTTGGAGAAGTTAGTCGGAAATCCCAGACAACAAATAGGAGGTAGACTCAACTCTCTGCCCCCACACTTGAGTACTGTCAGGATTCATTGACAGGAAAAGGAGGACAGGAGCAGGCACATACACCTAATCCAAGCCCGGAATGGACGTATATTCCCGTTCTGGCAGCTGAAGTCACCAAGCATATTCTATAAATGGTGAAAGAGCAGAAGAAAATCCCTGCTCATATTCTGGATTCCTGCTAGGATATTATAACAACTTCAGCGGAATCT
Source organism: Viscum album (assembly GCA_963277665.1). Classification (NCBI taxonomy): domain Eukaryota; kingdom Viridiplantae; phylum Streptophyta; class Magnoliopsida; order Santalales; family Viscaceae; genus Viscum; species Viscum album. Next base: position 1,136,677,988 of record OY728159.1, on the reverse strand, counting down.
TAGGGAAAGACACATAAATCTCTCCCTACCAGTGGAGTGACACATCAATAATTCACTCTGGAACAGACACACACATTTGTTCCAGTCCAAGAGGGTTGTGGGGCATACTCCCCCATATCATACGGAAAACCAAGTCAGGCATATACACCTGATTTGAGTAGAGATCCTCAGCCTAACCTGGACATCTTTCCTGATTAGGCATATAAACATGCTCAGAGTAGCCACTTTCTTCAACAATTGGTTTCCAAGGCGAGTAAGAATGCATCTAAGAAGAAGACCCGCCCAACACAGTCAAGAGATCAAGAGAAAATATGTAACAAGTCCTTGCTCTATGCTGGAGTTCTTCAAGCCCTCAGATAATTATATGTTGAAATTCAATATTCTACTCCCTCATTTCCCAATAGTGGGAACATTAATTCCGAAGGTCTTCAACAGACACTTCCTCATGAAGTCTTGCTTCATGAAAATTCGGTCGATCTCAATGTTTCATCTTCAGATGAGAGCCACAGGAACCCTCTGTGTGGTCAGAAGACCAAGGAGAAAGAGATCTCATCTTTTTTTGTAACCCATTATAGTGGTCCTCCCCATGATGATGAATTTCACTGTGAAAGTCCTCTCCGCGGTAGTGATACACATTGCCCGGAAAATACTCCAGTGGACAATGTAGTTCCGATAAATCCCTCTTATCTTGAGGCACTTGCAAATGTGAAACTAGTCATTTCGGAAGCTTCATCGTTAGCAGGTGAAATAGTTTCTCAATCAGAAGATAGCCCAGGGTTTAAGTCATTCTCTGAACCACCCCTAAGTCATTCATCTTCTAGTTTGATCAATGATTTCTCTACCAATCATTTTGAATCTAATGAAGCAACAAGGAAACACCAACTCTGGTCAAATAAGGTAGAAGAATCTTCATCAAATGATAAAGAAGAAATGATGAACATGAGAAAACAACTTGCAAAAGGTGAAGTTCCAGTCATGTTTTGGCCTCTGGCTGACTCTTAGTATAATATTCCAGAAATGTTGATGGAAGATGAAATTCATGATATTCTTCTCAACATGTGTAAAACTCTTTTTCAGATGAAAAAGAAAGTATTATATTATGATGAATATGAAAATCATCTTAAGATAATAGAAGGGTTACAATTTCAGATTGATTTGGCATCTCTATCAGTCTCTCAATATCTGAAGGCTAAAAAGAAGTAGAGAGCCCTTCAACGTTCATGCTTTGGCGCACTAAGAATATTGGATCAGTTAATTTCCAATTCCCCATCTGGTATTCGTGTTAGAGGATGGGGTGTTCATGGAGCATTGCATTTCACGGTGCTCTCCAGTCAGCAAAGCCCGCCGAAAATGGTCTCATGTAATGTTATTGCCCATGGACTGCCACAGTCAATGGGCTTTGTTTGTAATCAAAAGCTTTCCCAAGAACAGGCTTCAACTAGTTCCTCTCAAAATAAAGAATATAGAGATCAAGTTGTCGAATTACTCTTGCATCAAGCAAACGAGAATATTAAACAGGCCTCTCATTTGGAGAAAGCACGTCACCAAGTGATAGAAGTGTCGAAAATCATCCAACGGTCTTTTGAACCGGGTGATAAAAGTGGATACAGGTTAATGCATCCAGCTAATTTCCGGACTAAGGTTCGCAAGATCATGTGGACTTTTAAGAAAGTCTCAGACATAGCATGTCAAGAACCACCCAGCTCGCCAGACTTGGGACTCTTTTAAACCAACCCTCGGAATCAACAAAAAGGATTCAGGAAGTTGAGCAAGAACAGCAGGAATAACCCTAGTCCACTGGACTGGGGACTTTTTCAAATCATCAATACCCTCCTTAGAGAAAGTCAGTCTTTTCTTGATTGGGGAAGAAACCTCAAGAGGAATGAAGAGACAAATTATTAAGAGATTCCCTCCAAATTACGGTTCATCAAGAAGTTCCTAAGGGATCAAATCAACAAAAGGAAATTTCTCATCAAACACATGGAAGAAGATAATATCACAGAAATTCTGATAGAAGGTATGTGATGAGTTATGCATCAATCAATTTAATCAATGTCGTTGTTGCTGATTCACCAGATTAGGCTCACTCAGGGGACTCAGATGAAGAGGTTCCTGCTCAAGAAGATGTATGCACCGACACAAATGAAGAAGGTGTGAGTACACGAAGTCAAAGGATTACTCAGAACATAGGTAATCCTTTGAGTAACCCACTTCCCCCTCTCCGAAAAGGATCCAACAAAGGTAAGGGAAAGAACCAGGTTACATATCCTTCCTCTATAGAAGGTCAATCGCTCTCACTAGAGAAGAGGTTTTCACAATAGGAGGAAGAAATGAAGTGATTAAGAAGGTTGAATGCAGAACTACTTCATAGTAGTCTTCTTCTTAAACATGATGGATTCAATCAACCAAAGCAATTTGTTGCAGCTACTGAGATGGATCAAGAATATCCTCCTCTATCAGTACACCCTCACAGGTCTAATCCTATGGGTCAAGTGCAACAACAGTTGGCAGTACTACCATCAGTTTCAGCACCAATCGCCACATCTGTCAAAGCTATAGTCATTGCACCTACCCAAGTCCAAGTTCAACTGGATGTTTCTCAAAAGTTAATAACTACTATTGAGTCATTAACAGCTCGGTTAGAAATTATGGAAGGGAAGCATGAGAAAGTTCAACTAGAAAATAAATTTTACCCTGAATGGGTAAATTCCATTTCTCCTCCATCCAGTTTTAGGAACCCTATATTTCCTATTTTCAATGGATCAGGTGATCTTGAACAGTATTTGACGCATTACATGTCTTGTTGCGATCCTATGATGGGAACTCCGGAGCAGCAAGAAGCAGTGAAACTCAGATGCTTCGTGCGAACCTTGCAAGGACCAGATTTTGTTTGGTATACAGGCTTGCAATCCCGGTCAATTACTGGATGGGAGGATCTTTGCCAAAAATTCCTCCTTCAGTTCAGCTCAACTTTTCCAAAGACAACAGTTTTCAATCTTACAAACTGTAAGCAAAGGGAGAATGAAAGGGTCTCTGATTTCATTGCTCGATGGAAGGGATTAACATATTCCATGAATTTAGCACTCCCTCAAGAAGAATTTTTTCCAATCTATGTGGAAAATATGCGTGAGGAATTACGCACGCCGTTAATACCTATGAAATACATAGGAGGGTTTCGAGAACTTACTTCAATCACTCAGCAGATTGAAGATTCCCTTATACAGGCTAAGGCTAAATCTTGTGTAATTCCATCATCTCCAGGAAGGAGAATGGGTAAAGCAGAAACTGCTACAGTTATTCTTAAACAAGTACATGTACCTATTTCTACCTCAAAACCTTCATCTTCTCGAAGGGCTCCACCTTCTGAGCACCAACAACAAATGCCTTTTCATCCAGACGATCAAAAAGATCAAAGGAAAAAACAATTTGAGGATCTGAAGAGAAAAACATACTCTTTCCGAAATGAACAAGTTCCTGTTTATTTCATTTCGGCTCTAGAAAACAATTTGGTTCAATTACCAATGCCCAAGAGGACAAACAAGAAAGGAGATGAAGACCGTCCTAATTATTTACCTTTTCATCAAATGTCAGGGCATCCCATCCAGGAGTGTTCGGTCTTCAAAGACCTCCTGCAAAAGATGGTCGACTCGGGATAGGTCACATTGAAAGGCTCCTCAGCCCAGGTAGCATGTGTCACTGCTACAGTTATAGAGGAGGAAGGTGAATGGAAAGAAGTAAAAAATCAAAAATGCATAGAAGTATGATTATTGGATGGTCAGAAAGACAATCAATCGAACTTATGCTATTTTGCGAACACAATTAAACAAACCAATTGTGTCTTCTGCCATGAATGTTGCGGCAAAACCCTCTTCGTCAGAGGGAAAGTCCTCAAAGAAACGGCATGATTTGAAGAAAGAAAAAAAATCAAAAGAAGATGAGTATGTGTCAAAGCCTAAGTTATATTTGATTTTAGCGGACTTCATGCCATCTACTTCAAAGCCACGGGCACTGCCCCACCATACGGCACAGCCTAAACAGGCTAATCAGGCAGAGTCTTCATCAGACGAAGAGTTAATATTTGGTTCTGTTAATATGATTCAATTAACAAATCCATATGCCAGTTAAAGTTTCGATTTCAATGATCTTGAATTCCCTATATCAAATAAAGGAATCAGAGGAAGTTACAGGGGCTTAGGATACAGGGGAAGACGTGGATCTTTCAGAAGCCACTATTCCAATTCTACCCTGGCTAGAACTGTGTACGCATCAGAAACTCGTGGTAGAGCCCTTTAGAAAGCTCAGCAAGAACAAGCAAGTTCTTCTACCAATAGAAAATTCAGTCCTGGCATAGTTATTTTGGAAGATCGGTTGAAGGTTCCATCTTCTTTCTCTCATCAAGTAAATGGATCTAATAGGTATAATCTTTCAAAACCAGGAATATTTCTAACTCTTATCCCAATAGAAGATGCATCAACTTCCAAATAATCTGCTTCCAAGCCAAGTTATCAATTCTAGATGCTCTGAATCTGTCAAAAGATCTTCGGGAAGCACTCATCGAGGCTTTGTCAAGTCCTCAGAAGTTTGAAACTGAAATTTCTATAGCTGAAGTCTATCACATAGAGAATAATTCTGCATAATGCCATGTAATAATATCCTTTACTGATGAAGATGAATATTATGTTGTGCAAAGACATATTAGACCATTGTACTGGTCTGGTAAGGTCAATGGCGTGGATGTTCGAAGATCTTTCATTGACAATGGTTCAAGAGTCAACCTCATGCCCATTCATACACTTTGTCGATTGGGCCTCACGGAATCTGATTTATCTCCTTCCACCATGATGGTACAGGGATATTATAAAAATGAACAAGAACCACTGGGTGAAGTTACACTCAGAACTCAGTTTGGAGATATTGTATCCAATTCAAATTTCATGGTTATTGATCAAGAATCAGCCTTCAACATCGTGCTTGGAAGACCCTAGCTACATCAACATGCGGCTATCCCTTCATCATACCATCAATGTCTCAAATATTGTTTCGATGGTCAAGTTGGTAGATTTTATGGTGATAAGGCCCCGTTCAAGACATGTGAGTCTCAATACATTGAGGCGGAATTCTATCACATGAAGAAAAGGGAGAAATCTATAACAAAAGAGATTAACAAAGTTAATTCTCCATATGGTTTGGAAAAAATTCCAGTAAATCCATTTACACATGTGAGTACAGATTATGTGTTGCCTATCAGTCAAATTGACAAGATAGACCCAAATCAAAATACTCTTATGGAAAGATCCATAATGTCAATTACGGCAATCAAGCCAGACAACATGGGAGAAATTGGTAATCTACCAAGCAGTAATGAAAGCACAAATGGTGACGTCTTCATTTCATCTTCTAAAATCCAACAAGTCTATGCTTCACCAATTAGGATAGAAGAAGTTATAGCAACATAGAAGGTGAACAATGATGTCGATTCTCAATCCATCATCTCCTCTTTATTACCCAAAGAAGACCCTTCATCATCAATCGGGTCGGAAATGGAAGCTTATTCTTCAAGATATGCAAATTTTGACATCTCTTCAGATTATGAGAATTCTACTTTATCATCTACTATGCAAGTAGAAATGGAAGAAATAACACATGATGAAGAAGAAGAGGAAGATCTCAGAGATTCTCCTCCATCATTTGAAGAGGGTATCTCTACCACTGTGGATGAACTCAGAGAAGTAAATCTGGGTACAAAAGAAGATCCACGCCCCACTTTAATCAGTGCGGCCCTGACTCTTGAAGATCAAGAGATGTATATTTCTTTTCTAAAGAAAAATAGAGATATATTTTCTTAGAACTATACATAAATTCCTGGGCTTGATCCTGATGTTGCTACCCATCATTTGGGTTTACCTGAAGAACATCGAGGATTTAAGCTAGCTGCGAGAAGAACACACCCAACTTATGCTTCCAAAATTGAAGATGAAGTGGATAATATTATCAAAGCTAACTTCGTCAGAGAAGTTCAATATCCCAAATGTTTGGCTAATATTGTCCCTGTAAAGAAAAATAATGGACAAATTAGAGTTTGCATCGATTTTAGAGATATTAATCGACATTTTCCTAAGGATGATTTCCCAATTCCAATTACAGAACTTCTAATTGATGCAACAGCTGGATATGAAGCACTTTCCTTCATGAAGGGAAATTCTGGATATAATCAGATCTGAATGGCCCTAGAAGATGAGGAATCTACAGCCTTCAGAGCCCATCAGGGTGTGTTTTGCTACCGGGTAATGCCCTTAGGGTTAAAGAATGCAGGTGCAACTTATCAGCGTGCCATGCATCATATCTTCAAACCCTTCTTAGGGAATTTTATTGAATTATATGTAGAAGACTTGGTAGTTAAATCCAAACAACGTTCTAATCACTTGGCTGATTTGGAAGTCATATTTTTCAAGCTTCGACAACATAATTTGAAGATGAACCCCTTAAAATGTGCTTTTGGGGTAACCTCAGGAAAATTTCTCAGCTTTGTTGTACGCCACCGTGGTATTGAAGTCGATCCTGATAAAACCAAGTCAATCCTTGGTATTTCACCTCCTCAAAATTTGAAATAATTAAGAGGACTTCAAGGAAACTTATCCTATATTCGGCGTTTCATCGCCAATTTAGCAGGCAAAAGTTTACCCTTCACCAAATTGATGAAGAAGGGAGTCACTTACCAAAGGACTAAAGAATGTCAAGAATCATTCGATATTCTCGAGAAATACCTCTTGATTCCACCGGTACTCATGCCACCTGATGAAGGAAGACCACTTATCCTATATGTGACTGCTCTAGAGCGATCATTGGGTACCTTTCTTGCTCAAAAGAATGATGCTGGGAATGAAAACAGTCTCTACTATCTCAGTCAAACCATGATTGAAGCAGAAACCCGGTATTCAAGTATTGAGAAGTGTTGCCTGGCATTAATCTTTGCAGTTCAGAAGTTGAGACACTACCTGCAACATCACGAGGTCCAATTGGTATCTCGCAATAACCCGCTCAAATTTATCCTAAGTCGTCCAATGCTTACAGAACGTCTGGCAAGGTGGGAAGTTATTTTGCAGCAATTCGACATTCAGTATGTGTCTCAAAAAGCGATAAAGGGACAAGCTCTGGATGATTTCCTAGCTTAACACCCTTCAGTGGAAGACACATCTTCAGATATTGAACTCCATGATGAGGAATTCTTCTCTATTCAAGAAAGTCCTCAGGCATGGGAAATGTATTTTGATGGTGCTTCCAGAAGTCCAATAGGGAGTAAAATGGAAAATCCAAAATTCAACAATGTTGGCTTAGGAATTGTGCTCATTTCTCCAGAAAAGAAAGTGTTACCTTATTCCTTCTTATTGTGGGAAGGTGGTACCAATAATGAAGCAGAATACCAAGATCTCATCGTAGGTTTGGAATTAGCACTTCAAGCACAAGTGAATCACTTAAAGGTAAAAGGTGATTCAGACCTGGTAATCAAACAAGTCAATGGGGATTATGCCATTAGAAAATAAGAACTAATCCCTTTGTATGATTACATCAGAGAATTAATGGCAGAATTCCCTTTGGAACCGACATTTTCTTATGTCCCAAGATCACAAAATGCTCAAGATGATGCATTGGATAATATAGCCACAGCTCTGGCAGATCCAAATCGGGACGAGAAAACCATCATTATTGCCCACCGTCGTGCAATTTCACCTTATGTTCGAATCAGAAGAGAGGAAATTAATGAAAGTTGTCCCATTCCTGAACTGTATGTTCATACTACAGGATGGATGTTGCCTATCAGGGAATACCTTCAAAATGGAACACTTCCACCTGATAGAGCTGAGAAAGAACAAATTCGGCGACGTGTGGTTAATTTTACTCTTTATGATAGACCATATCACCTAGAGAAAATTCTCTACAAACGTGGTTTTGATGGAGTTCTCTACAGATGCATTTATGGTGAAGAGACAATGGTTGTCATGAAAGAAGTGCATGCAGGAGTCTGTGGTGCCCACCAGTCTGGACATAGACTGTCTGATTAGATTCGAAGGCTTGGATACTTTTGGCCTTCAATGATATGAGATTGTGTCGATTTCACAAAGAAGTGTCATTCATGCCAAGTACATGCCAACTTCATTCATCAACCTCCAGATTTGCTTCATACAGCTAAATACTCATGGCCATTTTCCACATGGGGAATGGATGTGGTGGGACCTTACCCTTCGGCTACGGCCAAGCAGTTTAAGTACATTCTTACTACTACTGACTTCTTTTCCAAATGGGCAGAGGCAATACCTATCAAGGAAGTCAGTTCTAAATGCGTATTTAGCTTCATCAAGTCTAACATCATTACCAGATTTGGTGTACCTCATACCATATTGATGGACAATGGCACCAATTTCTTTTCATCTGAGGTGAAGAAGTTGTATCAAGAATACAACATCAAATCCAACCATTCATCTTGGTATCATGCAGCGGTCAATGGCCAGATAGAATCCTTTAACAAGACTCTTTCAAATATACTACAGAATATGGTGGATAATGATAAGATTTCATGGCCTGATAAACTCTTTCATACCACCCGCACTGCAACTCGGTCAACTCCATATTCATTGGTATATGGAATGGAAGTCGTCTTTCCCATTGAAGTTCAACTACCCTCTCCCAGAGTTTCCATTTGTGATCAATAATCTACAGATGAACAATCTCAAAAGCGATTGAATGAATTGGAATGGTTAGATGAGAAAAGATTGTGCACTTTGCACCACTTGGAAGTCTATCAGAATCGAATAGCACGAGATTTTAACAAAAAAGTTCGTCTTCGTTCATTCACTCAGGGAGAATTGGTATTAGTTGTCAGAACTCCAATGACACCAAGAAAGAAACCTCCCAGTCTTGAGCCAAAATGGTAAGGACCTTATTCAATACATAGGGTCTACTCCAATGGAGCTTATTCATTAATCTCAATGGATGGAGAACTCATCACTACTCCAACCAATGCCAGATTTTTGAAGAAGTATTTTGTATAAACTGGAATGTACCTTTTTTTGTCCTTGCTGTATGACGTTAAACTATACAGAAATGATCCATACATATGACCTTAAACTATTTGTACTTTATTCCCACACGATGTTAAACTGTGAAAAAGTTCCCTAAATGGTCCAGTATGACCTTAAACTGAAAATAGGTCATGTATGACCTTAAACTGCATCATCAACGGTCCATGCATATGACCCTAAACTATTTTCAAGTCCCTTACGTCCAGAAAGACGTTAAACTGTGATGTCTTAACTACATGAAGCTAAACTGTATAAAAGTCCCTTACGTCCAGCAAGACGTTAAACAGTGACGTCCTAACTACATGACGCTAAACTGTATAAAAGTCCCTTACATCCGGAAAGACGTTAAACGACATAATCATCAAAGGTCCTGTATGACCTTAAACTACACCATCGTCCAGCAAGACATTAAACTGCACCATCCACGGTCCATGCATATGACCTTAAACTATTCGCACTTTCCTCCAACATGAAGCTAAACTGTATCGTCCCTTTTTCGTCCAACATGACGTTAAACTATGAAAAAGTCCCTAATGCGTCCAACATGATGTTAAATGGTGTACACTTTTGTCCTCCCTGCATGACATTAAACTTCATAGTCCCCCTTTCGTCCATCATGACGTTAAACTCTATTGTCCCCATCGTCCTAACTACATGACACTAAACTGTACAGAAAGTCCGTGATACGTCCTACATGACATTAAACTGTATTTTGTCCCTGCTACATGACACTAAACTGTGCAGCACCAATATTCCTAACTGCAAGACTTTAAACTGCATAGTACCTTTATATGTCCTACATGAAATTAAACTATGCATTGTTAAGTTTGTTGTTACCTCTTGTTTCTCACACCGAGTATGACTCACGTGAGCTTAGATCAAACCCCAACCATAACACTCTCTCTGGGATGCTAACCATGTGTAAGTACCAACATCATTTTTTAGGTCATTGTCCCCAAGAACAACTTGATCATTAATTCATTCTTTAATTTAACTACGCGGACTTTGATCCTTGCCTTCTAGGTTGGATACATAGGCAACCTCCCAAGGTTCAAGCCCAAAACCAATCTCTTCACATTGGTTCATCACCATCTCATACGATGTTGATTCGTGAAACCGACCCTAGAATCAATATCTTTACATTGGTTCACTTTCATCCTTGTTATAAGATGTTAAACTATACAACACTTTTGTCCAGTATGACAATAGACTACAATATTCTTTGATACGCTCACCTGAGAAGGAATCGTTATTTACATTGATTTTTTTAATCATGTTTCATTTCAAAAACTACGTGCATACATGCAAACGCCCAAACCTTTTATCTTGGGTTAAACCATCATTGTACTAAATTCCCCTTTCACCCTTTACATGTACGAACCAAATTTGTACAAAGGGTATTTCTAGAACTATGTGGGATTGATTCCCATCCTTATGGGATACGTAGGAACGTTCGAGTGTCCCTCGAATCCAGTCCCAAGTCAATGGGCCTAACCCCAAATTCCACTTTCAGTTCCTTGGCTGAAAAGTCCCCATGAAAACACACACTGTGTATTTCTTACAATGGTCCAAGCTCTATGACCCTAAACTAAGATCTCTAATCCTTTTGTCCCACACGACGTTAAATTGTAGTTTAAGAACTACGTATGGCTTGATTCTCATCCTTATGGGATACGTAGTGAAGTCCAACATTTCAATTCAGGACCCAGCCACAACATGATTATGGTTAGCATTGATCTATGTATCTATTTATACATTGAACAACACCCATCTTCATGTGTCATAATCCTAACCTTAAATATTTTCAGATCCTCATAACCCTTTTCATGACTTCTAGTCACAAAAATGTCAAACTTCTCAGAGTTCTTTTGCCTGACTATGCAGCACGTGCCCATAGGGAGCCTTGCATAAACAGTCTACATAACATACTTGTTATCCAAAAGATACTATAATTTGACTATGCAGCCAATTCCCTTAGGTGGCCCTGCATAATTTAGCCCCCTAACGGGTTTTTCGAATAGTGGTAACTTCATTCTTGGGAAGAATGCCTCTTTTGTCCTTATTTGTCTTAAATGAAAGTATGTAGGGATCCGCAAAAAATAGTCATCCTTAACTTATTTGTCCCATATCATTTTTCATGATCTAAAAGTATTCAAGTCTATGGTTTATATTCTTCTTCCCTACGTTTGGATCAGACCTTAGTAGGAGTGATATTCATCCAGTTCTTCGATAATCTTGTTTCGAAATATCTTCTCCATATTCAAGTACTTCTTTCCATACAGCAAACTCTATACTTTGGAAGATTTGAATCTCCATAAACTTTCACTGGCTTTTAGCACTAGGAAAGTAAATTTCTGAGAGTTCTTTTGCCTAACTATGCAGCACGTGCCCATAGGTGGCCTTGCATAAACAGTCTACATAACAGACTTGTTATCCAAAAGATACTATTTTATTTAACTATGCAGCCAATGCCCTTTGGTGGCCCTATATAATTCAACCCCCTAATGGGTTTGTTAAATAATGGTAACTTCATTCTTGGAAACTACTTCTTCTAATGCCTTTTAGCTCTTTTTCATATCATTTATCAGATTCAAATATTCTTATGTCATATTTTACATTTTTTTCCTCATACTTGAGTATGGTACTATGTTTTCAGATGAATTTTCAAGGAATTGAGTCAATTCTCTTCTTTTTCTTCCTTTCCTCTGAGTCAAATCCACATTTCTTTTGGATCCAACTCTGACGGGGGACTTTTTTTGACGGTCCTTTTTCATCACAGAGTCCAAAGGAATGTAAAGGGAAATGAATTAGCACAAATTGATCCATCCTTTGAAGAAAATATCAAAAATCGACAAAGGCATGAACAAGGGATCAAAAGAACATGTGCCGCGCAAGTTCTATCACTGTCGTGCAAGTCCACTTGCGCGACGCCTAGTGGTCGCGCAAGTGACTTGTGCGGCCTAAGTGGTAACTGCTCGGGGTCTTACCTAGAACGGAAGATCTAAAGAGGGGGAGGAAGGCCTAAGTGTTGAAACTCATCAACACTTGCACGCCTGAGTGGCCAGTCCTTAAGGGAAAAGGTCACACTTGCACGCCGCCTTACTCCTTCAATAGAACTTGTGCACCCCTTTTCTGGAAGAACCTCAAGAGGATTATAAAGTCTTTAATCAAGAGTCACTCAAGTATTACCCTGCTATTTAACTATCGCGTAAGTACGCCATGTGTCGTGCAGGCATACTTGTGCGACCAGGACTTGAGCGCCCACGCAGTACCTGCGCACCTGTCAGGACTTGCCCGCCCCTGCCTATTTGGGTGCCCTTCTTGCCCATTTCACCCCTCTTAAGCCATTCCACATTTCTTATTCAAGATTCAGTCTTCAAGACACTATCCAAAGCCATTTATGGCATGATTTATTGATTTGAATTCCTTATATGAAAGGAATTCTGTGGAATATCTCTCAAAACCTAGTGATTTACACATCTTTATGTCACTAAAGATTGAAGTTTCATTCATTCAACCTCATCCTTTAAGATGAGAGAATCCTTAACCAGGGTCTCCTTTTCAGGAATAATCTCCAGTCATAAGTCCTCTAATTTGGGAATCCTCCTTTTCAGGAGTAAGTCCGAGTCATAATTCTTAACTTGGGAATCCTTCTTAGGAGTAATCCCTCATTCTTAAAGTTCCCAAATCTGGGCATCCTTCTTAGGAGTAAGCCCCAATCCCCTAATTTGGGCATCCTCCTCAGAAGTAAGCCCCAATCCTTAATTCCCTTAACTTGGGTCTCCTTTTCAGGAGTAATCCCCAGTGTCAAATATGGGCATCCTCTTCAGGAGTAAGCCTCAGTCCCCTAATTTGGGCATCATCCTCAGGAGTAATCCCCAAACCTTAATTCCCTTAACTTGGGCCTCCTTTTCAGGAGTAAGCCCCAGTCTCAAATATGGGCATCCTCTTCAGGAGTAAGCCCCAGTCCCCTAATTTGGGCATCCTCCTTAGGAGTAAGCCCCAAACCTTAATTCCCTTAACCTGGGCCTCCTTTTCAGGAGTAACCCCAGTATCAAATATGGGCATCCTCTTCAAGAGTAAACCCCAAGTCCCTTAATTTTTCAAATCTCTTAACCTGGGCCTCCTTTTCAAGAATAAGCCCCAGTATTAATTTCTCTTAACGATTCCTAATTTACCTTTGATCTGGGATTCCTTTTTTGGAGTAAATCCCAATCATAAGTCTTCTCCTAATTTGGGCCTCCTTTTCAAGAGTAAGCCCCAAGTTAGAGTATTCAAAATCTCCATGAAGCACATATACCTTTATGGACCCTGTTCCAGGATTTCTTCCCTAAAGTAAATCCTAACCTTCATTTATCTGGGCAGTTATACATACATAAGCCCCACATTATTTCTTATGATTGCATCTTTCATGGCACAATTGTCTAATTTTTACCAATACATCTTGTTTCTCACACCGAGCATGACAAACGTGAGCTTAGAGTATAAAAGTAATTGTGACATCCCTCTTTGAGACATCAATCATAAACATCATACTCCCTTACTCGAACTACGTGGGTTTAGATTCTTTTTCTAAACAAATGATATGTAGGTATCCCGTCTACGAGTTCGATCCCAACTATAAAATAATCCATGTCTTTCTGAATGAAAATAAACTTCAAGTTCCCCACTGAGTGGCTTTAAAACCAGCATAGTCATCATAATAACCAAGAGACTTCTATATAAATGTGTCGAGGGGTACCATTGACCAAGAATCTCTAATAAATACAGATGATTATCTATCAATGAAGAACCTCGAATACATACAAAAGATTATCTAAATTTCCTACATATTTAATCATTGATTTTCAGATCTGAAGGAAAGATCATTTTATACTTGGTAATGTAATAAAGATTCATGAACATAACTTAAATCTATAAAGAGAGTCCCAGAGTAGACAATAATTCCCCTCAAAAAGGTGTGATGATTCCAACCTCCCATCCTCTCGACCAATGCAAATTCCTAAGCCTCATCAGTCCACAAACTAATGAGCACCTACCTTTGGAAAGTAGGTCTGAATGGATGTGTAATCATTGGATGTTTCCGGTTCTACGAACAAACCCATTAGAAATCGATCAGAATGTTTGAACCTCCCATCAAGGTGGTCATCCCCAGATTCCAAGGGAAACAAAATTCCCCTCAAAAAGGTGTGATGAGTCTGACCTCCCATCCTCTCGACCAATGAAAATTCCTAAGCTTCATCAGTCCACAAACTAATGAGCACCTATCTTTGGAAAGTAGGTCTGAATGGATGTGGAATCATTGGATGTTTCTGGTTCTACGAACAAACCCATTAGAAACCGATCTGCATGTTTGAACCTCCCATCAAGGCGGTCATCCCCGGATTCTGAGGGAAACAATATTATATAAACATGATCATTATAAAAAACAAATTAAATTGAGAGGATTGAATAGTAATAACCATAAATTTATTATATTTTTCAATTCTTTATATAAATAAAAAAATATCTATAAATTAGTACATAATTTATGGTAATATATTTATATGATTCAAAAATAATTTTTTTTATAAAAATTATTTTTATATCATTTAACGAAAAAAAAATATATTATTAAAAAATATATTATGAAATTTTGTTCATAATTATTGAAATTATCATTTTAATATTCTCTTATAGATAATTTATTTATTAATTTCTTTAATGATTAATTTTTCTATGAACAGTGATAATATAGTGGTTATTATTAAAAACCGCTTTTCATTAAATGAATTTACAAATTTACAATTTTTTAAAATGTTTTAAAAGAAATAATATCAAATTATTATTATTATTAATCAAATTTAGGTCATTATAATATTTTTCATGATAAAATTTTATGAAAAACGTTTTATACATATGAAATGTTTCTCTCAAAAAAAATATTTTCATCATGTTTTTTGGTTTCATTTTAAATTAAATAATAAAAAAAAATTGTATTTAATTTGTAAAACTGATTCAATACTTGTAATTAGAATAACTAATATTATAAAATAACTATATCTTAATATTAGGTTAAAATTAATATCCAAATAATAAAAATTAATTACTTTGTTAGTGGTTTCAATAGGTTTACTGAGGGTTGTACTATAAATATATGGGATAAAAAATATATAAAAACATTTCAAATTTTTATTGAATGTATATATTTGTACCTTATATAATCGATGGTATGATAATTATCCATCTTGGTTCCTAGTTTAATATATAAAATAAGGTTATAGGTTTTTCTATTAAAAAAATTTCATTTGTGCCATTTCCCATATTTATAAAATAGTACCCCCAATCCTCTCCTCTTCACACATCCAAAATATTTCGGGTTAGAAAATACCTACCCAAATATCATATTTACATCCCTAACCACATACTATAGGCCATATATCTATTAATAAACCCTAATATGGATAATTTATGTACAAACCATCAAAGGATCACCGATGAAGATGATGTTATTAAGTATATGAAGAATGTCAAGACATAAGGTATGGTATTTCTGTATCACATTTATGCCAATTGGGTAAATACCATATTCAAAAAAAAATTATTTTTTATAATACATATTATTCCCATTCATGTATTTTATAATTATTTTTTTATGTGGATATTCATATCCATCCAAGGTTATTTTTTTCTTTGGGATTATGATTAAAAACAAAGAAAATTGTAAGGATTTTCATATATAATCACTTCTTTATTTATTTTTTTAAGATTATAATTTCAGTGAGAAAATCTTATGATCTACCTATATATAAAAAATAATTATCTTCTCCTCTGGTTATTTCTTGAAAAAATGAGTTTTCATTCCATTTTCCTCTCATAAATAACTAAAGAGACCAAAAGATTATGTTTATGGTAAATCAATGTAAATTCTCTCTTTGATCAAAAAAAATTTTTCTTATGTGTCCATGTATACTAAAAATATTTTAATAGTTATTGTAAATATTATCCAATGATTTTATAAATTCTTTTCTAGAATTGTCTTACATTTTAAAAATTGTTTTAAATGTAATCTTATTTTCATTTATAGAATTAGTTACTTTTAACATTTACCAAAATTTAGAAAGGAATATTTGTTTTGGCATGTATGTTATGAACGATATTTCCTACCATCATGACCAATAAATGATATAATGCTGAAATTATAATTTTATAGGTTTATTTTCAGTGAAATTTTTTTATTGAATATTTGGAAAATTGTTATATTTTAAAAAAGTGATTTAAATAAAAGAAATATTATTTTCCTAAAGAATAAGTTAATAGTATATTGATCAAATTTACAGTCATTAGTGAAAATAGCCATTATTGTTATGTTTGATTTATTAGGGATATGATCAAAAGGTACCATCCTGATTCATTCATAGGATGGGCAATGATTATTATGATTAGTTATTTTGGAAACCCATTTAATCTCATGGGTTATTCTATGAGAAATTTATGACAAGTTTATGAAACATGTCTCTGTTTCATGTCATATGTTTTGATGATATGAATAATGTATTATTATATTGTGGCACAAAAATATATGTTTTTCATTATGAGATTTTTTGTTCCATTATAAATAAACGGAGTCAATTATGTTATAACCAAGGATGAATGGTTATGTTATAAACCAATGATGGGTGGTTAAATTATAAACCAAGGATGGGTGGGTTCATTATAAACCAATTATGGGTGGTGACATTATAATATGAGGACCAGTGAGCATGTTGCAACTTTCTAAATAACATTATAATGATGAAAAAATAAGGAGTTAATTATTATATGAATGAATCTAATTTCTAGTTCACAATGTTATGCATGCACTTGGTTTCATGACCATAATATTATGTATACACCTGGATCTCATATCCATAGGTATATGTGAGGGTCTCAATTCATGTCCCTAAAATAATGATTTCAGATGTTTCTATTTAAACATGTTCAAAATATTATAATATTGTATTTTTATGAAATTCCCATATGTTAGTTACGCTCTCGTGGCTTATGATAATTTATTTACTTTATTATTCATGACAAATGAAGGACTATGATTTATACCATGACTTGTATATTTTATCATTGATATATTTGGAATGAATTTGTAATGTCATGTTCATTTGCACATTTATTTATTCGTATAATATGATATCATATAATCATCAATTTATATATCATATTTTTTTACCATACGTAGAATCTGAGTTCATCCTTTATTATCTTTCATTTCCTTGGATCATAAAGAAAGTGTTTATATAGTGTATGTTTATGAAGGGTACTAAATTTTTTTATACTTTCAAGAGTGTAATGACCCAGTCATTCTAAATGATAATTTCATCCTGAATAAATATTTTTTCATTATATATAAAATTACTCACAAACAAAACAAAGAGAAACCAACAAATATTTATATCATTAATCAAGATCATTACATTATTTATCTATAAAACTGATTAAAATTTCAAACATTACAATTTCATAAATAATATAAAACATAATAGCTAAAATGGGAAACTATGGATCACCCTAATCTATAAGAATAATCTCTCCAAAAATAAATTATATTGGAATAAAGGAAAATATTATTCAAAAAGTCATTATATTATGAAAGAAAATATAAAATTAAGATAAGTTGTAGTAAATTTTGAGGAAAGAATGGTGTGGTATTTATATGGTAAAAAGGGAACTATGGCCATTCGAATTTGGCCATTATTTGATAATTGGTCAATACAACTATTGGAAACAATTTCGTAGTTGACAATTATAGAATTATAAATAGTGATTATAATTTGTAATGAAATAAGATAATTGATTCCAAAAAGAGTGTCAGTGGACTCAACCAGTACAATTGTATTCTTTGAAGACAAGTTTTCAAAACATAAGAGGGAGGAAAAATGTATGGGGTTTCCCTTGACCAACCCCATGCTGATATTCATCATGTGATGTTTGAATGAAATTTCCTATGGGATAAGTTCAAGTTAATAGATATTAACACTTAGTCAGTGTTTTCTCAGGCACCCCACAAAACGGCCACCATCACACACTTTTCCCTTAAGGCGTATGTAGGTGTAATAAGGGGTTACATGTCTAGACCATAGTGTAACATCCATTATATAAATAATTTTTTTATTCCATCAATTATTCTTAAGAATATTTTTTCTTAATAAAATATATGCTTAATTTATATGGATTTGATAATTTGACTTTTAGACGCAAATAAAACGTAATTGTATTTTTCAAGAAAATAAATGAAATTTTTATATATAACCAAGGTATTATGAATAATATATGTTTAAATTTAATACCCTTTTAAAACACTTCTATTTAAATAATAATTGTTTAAATTATTTTACAAATATATTAGAATTTTTTAATAAATGTCAAAAATGTGATTAAGACATAAAAACAACAATTTTTAATAAATAATTATTTTTATAATTAATATTTAAATTCTCATATTTATAAAATTATTTTCATAAAATAAAAATTCTATTTTAATTTAGGACAAAATAATTATGATGGGCTAAATTATTTAGAATTTTCTAAAATACTATATTTTTTCATGAATAGTAAAAAATATATAGTTTTAGGATATCATTACATTTTATGACATCATATTTAATTTATAATTATGTAATAATTTATTAAAATTAATCCATGACCTAAACATTGTTATTTTATAAATATTTTTTTTATTAAATAAATTTTATTAGATTTCATTATAACTATAAGTTACATTCTAATGTCTAAAAATAAAACATTGATTTTAAAACATTACATTCTAGAATCATTACATTTGAAAGAAAAGAGAATTATTTAAATATGAAGTTCGTTTTTGGTGGTCTATAATAACTTAAAATATGTCCCAAATGTCCAATACCATGAGAAAAAACTATGTGTAAGCCAATGAAAATCATTCTCCATGACAAATATTTCCAATACCTTTTTTGGGAAATTATTAAACAATTTATTCACATATAAAATATATACCCACCCATTTCTCCATTTAATTTATCTAAAAAACATTCTTCTATTAATTTCTGATGATATTACCTCTAAATGAGTCTTCCAAGGTGTCCTCATTCCCCTAATGTTCCATCCTCGTTTTTTAGGAACAAATCTTCAAGTTAAGTGTAATCATAACCTTTATTTCCCATTAAAGTTCCCTTTTTATGTGGTATGTCATCAAATTTCTAAACTATGTTCCTATATACATTAAATTTTATCCCATTACTCTATGAAAAGTCTTTTATGAACTAGATACCATTTTCTCTTCCTATTTTTCCTTTTTCTGAAACCATATTTTATACTCATCATGCTGTAATTTTTCTTTTCAAATTTCCTCTTTACATAAAAATTCATCATTTCCATTTACATGAATTTCCAAATCCATTTTATATTGTAGTGGTACTAAACTAGATTTCAAAATGAATTTTAATTTAGGTATTTAGAATTATGAAACTCACATTTTGTTCATGGGTTAAAAATTTCACAATGATTGTGTATTTAATCCCTTTTTTATTCCATGATTTATGACAAGAAACCCAATATTTATTCTATATGGTTTATTAAGGATTTACTATGATCTGTGTGAATCACATGAAATTAAGGAATATAAATTTTTCACCTTGATAGTTCTCCTATTCTTTGGGTAAATAATTTAATCTCAAGAGATGATATGTTATATTGTACCTTGGTGAATAACATTTTTAATTTGTATTTATGTCACCTTAGGGATATACCTTGGTGAAATGAATATGAATGTATCATTTAAATGTTTTGGACACAATTTCATGCTATGAATTAGGTTATTATAATATTCTAATTGATCTTTCGTTATCTTTATATCTTATATTCTTATTGATATGTATGAAGATCACATGTTTTATGTATCTCTTGTTTCTTACCATACTATGATTCATGCTCACCCATTTACTTTGAAATATTTTCCAACGTAATGAGATAGAGTAAATATAACATTGGGTAAACCAATGAAGAAGTTGTTCAAGTTGATTTTGATGAATGTATTATGTTTTCATGTATTGTTTCCATTTTATCTATTAAACTAAACATTAAGGGATCTATTTTTTTGTATGACATAATGAAAATTTATGGAAAAAATATGTAGGATCCATATTGGTTTTCAAAGTGTGCTTTAGTTATTTTTTGAAATTTGGAAATGAATTTTTAGGAATAACCCTGGGGATAATAATAAATAATAGAAAACATCCTAATATTTTGGTGAAGTATAAGGAAAGTGGTTTTTAAGAAAAGAAATCCTTGTCTGGATACAGCTGAGTGGATGTGGATTTTGGCACTGATGTATCTAGGTGTACCACTCGAAAATACCTATTTGAGCTAGACTTGAATGGGAACTGAGGCATGAAAATGGGCCTTAATGTACTCTTAGTTTGATAATCATGGGAGATATTTTTGTTTATTCCCAATATTTTTATGAACCTTTATAAAATTTATATAGATGATGTAATTTTTTATATATAGGATATTAAATACATATTTAAGAATTATTTTTATGACATAAGTTCCCTTTGTAATTATAATATTCTTAAAAGTAATATTTTTTCACTATGTTTTACTTGTTTTAGAATCATGCAGGGAATAATAGGAACTAAGTAAATTATGACTGCAACAGAAGATGAACTAATAGTGTTCTGATTGAAGCTGGAATAGAAATCTTCATGAAGGATATTAATCAAATAAGTGGAGTTATATAAAATAAATTGAACTATTATTGGAGAACGAATTTTTTTCAAAGGGAAAATGTTCCCATTGATTCATTTCTATGTTAATGAACACATTCATTCATTGAATTTACAAACCCATTGATTGTTGGAAAATGGATAATATATATAGAAAATATCTTTTTCATTCTACATTTTTTTTCAAAATAGAAGGTCTTCATAGAAGTATAAAACATATTATGATAAGATAATGGGTTGGGGAAAATGAATAAAAAACATTAATCAAAGAAGGGATATCTATGATATAGAGTACGAAGATTTTAGGGGAATCTTTTTCATCAAATACTTTCCCCATTCGACATGAACAAAAAAAGAGAAGTAATTTCTATAATATAAGAAGAATGAAAATGAATTGGTCGGAGTATTAGAAGTGATCTTCAAAATTATTTATTGATATACGTCTACCTTTATTATGGATCCTAAGGGAAATTTTGATATATTATTTGTTCTAATGAGACCCCATCCATAGAGGAATATAGAAAATTAAAACTATGAAAGTTATGAATATTTAGTGTGGAGTTCTATGAAGGTTCAACTGATCTTCAGTGAGATATAGTGGTCACATTGATCAAAAGAAAAGAAGAGATAAATGGATCCAAATGTAGGAATTATATTTGATCGTAGAGGATATAGAAGAAAATTTCATCGTATGACGTGCATATAATGTAGGAAGAATTAGTTGAGGAACTATTTTCTTGGTAGTTGAAATTACTCTTAGTGTAGAACTGGTGCCCATATATATAGAAACTCTCATTTTGATGTGAAGCCTCAACTTCTCAACACTAATGAGAAAGAAAAGATGGTTTAGGCCCATCCATAATATTATTACATCAAGTGTGTTATGATTGGAAAATTTTCCAATCAATGACCTAATAAAAAGATAATAGAGGGGAACCCCAATTAACCTCATCTTAGTCGAAGAGGAAAAAGTTGACCATTTTATACCATGATGTAATAAGTGGAGGATCTGAATGATGTAGTGGAAGGTTCACTTGTTTTTATATCAATGATTGCATGTAATTTTTTTGATTATGGTTCAATATATTCATTTATTTAATCCATGTTTTCTAAGAATATAGATTCGATCATTGATCTACTTGAAGTAGATTTATCAGTGAAGACTTCTAATAGAATATTTCAAGCACGATCAGTGTATAAAAACTATAGTATTAACATTAGCGTGTACGGACTCATCACAAATCTAGTATTAATTCCAATGGTTTAATTTTACACAATACTAGGGAAGGAAATTCTCTCTAAGTGTAATGATAATACCAAATATAGAAGAAACAAATTTATGTATTCTTGAATGCACAACCAACATTCATTTCCAATGGAGATATATCATGGCCTTCCCATTTCCTTGATGTACCTCTCTTATAATTTTTATGTAGATGGTCAGTGAATATGGATAAGTAAATGAAATTATAAAGATAGATAATATCCTAACCATTCAAGAATAAATTGATGTATTTTCTTAAGATTTACCATTAAATACCTTTGAAAGAGATCTAGACTATAGAGACCTGACCCCATAAAGCATGTAGGTAATGTATATTACCATTACGTTGGCTTAAGATGAAATTAAGTCACATCCTAAAGGACTGAACAATATAGTAGTCTAGTTAAACCATATACATACATTATTAATGTATTACAAAGGAATACACTATTTGAAATATAATTTTATTTCTATGAATGTAATTAATTTATTACATCTAGAGTATCCTAAAATATGTTTCTAAGTAAACTTAATGGAATCATGGGGAAAGGGGAAATAATAAAGGTAATCTCAATTTCTTACTAAGGGTAAAGTATATAGGAAACAATAATGAATCAATGAGAATATTAAATATCGAAAGGTTATAACTGTAATAATATTAAATTTAATCAATAAGCCAAGAAGGAATAATATAATCAATATTAAAAGGTAATAACTACAAACACATGTCATTAAAATAAAAATATAAGGCATAATATATATTGAAAGGAAAATAATTGAAACGCATTCCATTTAATCAATGTATTGAGTATGAAATACATCCAATGATATTTCGATAGAAAATCTCATGGATGAAAAATAATAAATGAATCAAAATGAAGTTAATTATTATTTATTGGAAACCATGTTACATAGGTAAATTATAACATTACCATTATGATTTATTCTCAAGACAGTTTAATCAATTCTGATTTGGCCAACTAATTCATCTCATGACAATACCAATTAATCAAGGGCAAATCAATAATCAGGCCCCACCCATGTTGGATATATCTGAATAATTAAAAACATATAAAATAATTTCTTCTAAAATGTTCCATATAAATTATAATAATGGAGTAGAAGATATATATTTATCAATATCTCCAATTGTAATCAAATAACTATCATGTACACACAGTATGTAAAAATGGTATATGGTTTAGGAAGTAAATATATTTATGATAAATGATATGGAATCATTATCCATTGAAAGAGGCTAATAATAGTTGTTTATATTTTAATGTTCATCTGTTTCAAAGTCTATAATTCCAAATCTTAGTGAATTTTATAAATTGATCTTCATTTCTCATCACATAGTAAATTCATGTTTAATGTGTAAATTTGGGCTAAATCAATCATCTGTTTATGGAAAACATTATTTTGATTATTTGGATTTAATATTTTGAGATATTATTTATCAATATTAATGTATTTTTTTCTTTTAGGAGTAATGGATAAATCACAACAGAATATGGAAATTGTTTTCCATGAATGCATATATTTCTAAAAAATCAGAATGGGCCTTAAGCCCATGAAATAAAAGTAGAGACCACATTTCAAGCCCAATGAAGCTAAAACATTTACTATAGATATATAAAATTGTGGGTATCATTCCATTAAAATGTAATGAAAAATAATTATAATGTCTTATAGGAAATCTAGGGATCCCAATTTGATATTTTATTTATGGGCTAGATTTGGATAGCCATAAAATCATCCAACAATTTTTAGAATAACATCAGATCAGATGATCCAATTGGAATGAAATTTTGAAATATAATATAGAAAAATATGAATAATAAATTTATCTACTATGATCATCAATTATTTGTCCATATTCTATGAAATATTTGAACACAAAAAATAGGGATGAATCTGGGAGAGTTTCAACATTGAAAGACTTCAATTTAATTTTTACTCTCACACTCCTTTTGTCTCCCCCTAATTAATGGGTAAGTGATTTAATGTTTTGGGATCAAACATAGTCTCTAAATATTCCAATTTAAGGTGGTTTTAGTAAAATTATATGATCTATTTTTTTATTTCAAATGAAATTTTAATCTTTCATTTTGCAATCACATCTTCATGGATTTGATATTATAAATATAGCTTGGTTAATGATTTATAGAACCACCAATCACTAAAACATTGGGATAAATAAAAAATGATTCCAAAACCACTCCTAAAATTCAACTATCCAATTTTGGGGATGAATAATATTTTTATAAGGAACCAATTATTTCTAAAATTTTGGCTACCAACTTGATTTTGAGTAAAATTTCCAATCTGAATTAAGAAATATCAATCCACCCAAACTCATAATTTTTGTCCTTAATTTAAATCTAAAGTATCCATTCATAAATGGTGATGAATATATTATGTATTTTATTCATTAATATATTTAAACCAATCATGTATTAATGATCCTTGATCTCTTAGGAAATACTAATTAAGCTACTAGATTAACTATTTATGACATTCCTTGGATTTTCCCACTCATTGGATCAAATATTTTTATACTTGAAATAGAATCTAAATAATCTATCAATATAAGTAGTCTATAAGTGGTTAAATATACAATACATAAAATATTAATGGTTGGTGTTGGATAATTTGGGGTTTCATATTTAGGTAAATTACATTTAACTAAGAACTTTATGCGAGGAAATCCATCTTCTGAATTGATTTTTTTAATTTTTTATGTTTTTGTGAATTTTTTGTTTAATATGAAACTCTTGGGGATTACAATGTTATCTAATTTATATTTTTTTTGATATCTAGTATCTAAATTATTTTACTATTTCTATATATAACCCATTACATCTATTGTTCAAAAACCACCTTCAATCACCTCCAAATAGACAACATGGGACTTGAATCCAAAGAGATCAATTACTTATTGAAGGTCCATCAACATTAATCCAGGTGATTTTATTCAATGATTTAATTTCAAATCACTTTCCCCCCCTCTTTCATCCTAATTCTAAACTCTCTATTCTCTCCACTTTTAACATTGTGGGAAGATTCATTCTATGTTGGGGGAGTCAAAATAAGATATTTTAGGAAAAAAATCGTTATACATTCATGTGTTAATCTAAATTGGGAATCATAAAAATTGAATTTAAAATGATTTTTAGTTACTTTATTGTGATTTTAATGCATTTTTTATTTCATGAGAATTTTTTTTTTGAAAGTCCTATTATACAATGGTATTTTTCACTAATTGAATTTTCAACCTTTTAATCAAAATACCACAATAATTTTCCATTAATGTTTGGTTGTATGTTTGGGTTTTTGGTTCCCTTTCATCATATCATGTGTTTGGGGTCACATTTTTTTTAAATCAATTATCAAAAAAAGAAATTAATGTCTATATAGAGTATTGTTTTTTCCAAATGTGTGGTGCTCGACACTTGTGTATCATGAACCCAAAACTTTCATGCCCATATTTAGGCATTAAATATCTATATTTAAGAATTTAATTGATAGTATGTTTAGAATTTGTCACTTGGGGATCATGTCTCCATGGTTTTCATTCCAAGAGATTGTCAATTCATCTCTATTTTGGTCAAAAAAACATTACAAAAAGAACTAAAAACCAATCCAAAAATGGTGAAAAAAGTAATAAATTAGATACTAATATTTTTTTTAATTTTATTTCCACATAGAACATAAATTTTTCCACTTTAATAAGGAAATGGGCCCTTTGTATTTTTAGATACACGGAACATCATCATACTTAATTGAAATTGGATGAAATGTGATAAAGAATTTAAAAAATGGAATGGGCTTGGGATTGAGATATTATTATGGAAATTACGTGTGTTAAATTATTATTATTATAGGTTTCCTTATATTTTTTTATGATGTCTTTTGATGATAATTTTATGATAAAATGTTTTCAGAAAAGGGAATGCAATTTCATATTTATGAGATGTATTTTTCTTGGGACTAGAAAAACTCATTTTTGGGGGTGGTATTAGCCAATAAAAGAGGATAATATTCCTTGATTATATTTTAATATTTATTTTTTTCAATTTCCATAAAAACCATATTTAGGTTATTTCATACATTGAACTTCATTTCACATTAATGCACAATTCATGATTCAAGTGTCAATTTAGGCCTAATTAACCATCTACTTTTTAATTCTATATTTTTATTATCTTAATTTGATATTTTTTAATAATAATTATCAATTTGTTTAGAGAATTTTATATTTTAGGATCACTATATTAATCGTAAGGGGTGATGGATATCATTCTCAATGATTGCACGCATTATTGGACAAAGTATAATGTGACTTAAGCCCATAAATTTAATGCCATTCCCAAAAATCAAGCCAATTGATGGAAAAATGTAACGGAATAAATAGATAATTATGGGTTCCATTTAATTCAAAAATATCCATATCAATTTCAGATTATTTTAAAGAGAACATGGGAGCGAAAGGTGAAATTTAATTTGTGGGCCAGATATGATGGCCCATAAAATTATCCCATCATTTCGAGCATAACATATATGGGATGATCCAAATAGCATGAATTATACATATATTATAGGAAACTCAGTTGAAGATATTTATATTCTAAGACCCCTTAAAATTATTCCATATTCAATTTCTAATTTTCACATCTAAAATGGGGATGAATGTGGTCCTATTTTTCTGGGCATCACTAAAAAGTCAAATCTTCATTGATTTATCAACTACCTTTTACTCTCCTAATTAATGGGGAAGGGATTAATTGATGGGGGATTATCCCTATTATTAACATTTTTCTATTTAAGGTGGGGTGTGGTCAAGTGATTTGGGGTTCCATATTTTGGTATTTCAATTTTCATTTCATGCTTTTATTTAGTAATCTCGTCGTCAATTTTTATCATGTATGTTTTTCACTCACATTTATTTCTTAATAAAATTAATTATTCTTCACATTAACTATTTATTATTAATTTATTATTTCCTTTTAATTAACATGATGATACCTATTAATAATGTTGTGAAATTATTCACATCATCAATTATGAAATTCCTAACATAATGGTAAAATGTTTGTTTCTTTTAATGTTTTCCTTCTTCAGTTCCACCCTCATATGTCTACCTACCAATTTCATTTATAGAATAACATAAATGGAGGGATAAAAATATTGTTTTTTTATCCAATTCAATATCAAGGGTCTATATTGAATTATATTTTATGACATTAAATTCTTAAATCATTTCATTATTTTACGATTTTCATTCAATGATTTACTCTCTTCTTCATCTTCATCAACTATAATGATGACACATTTTGAGTTTTGGTACGATAAAATTCCTTAGAGTTATAATTAATGTGATCCTATATATTAATTGTTTATTAGAATCTGAATTTTTTAGGTAATAAATTGGTGGATGAAGTTGGGAATTTTTACATTTTGTGGATACATCATTAATTAGTTATATGAAATTTTATAATAAAAGAAATTCATCCAATCCACCCTAAGAGATAACCTTGGATCAAATCATTAAATTATATTCAATTAAATTATGTATTTAAAACTATTTAATAATCCACTCAATTCAATCCCATGTTGGCCACTTCATATCTAAATCACCCCATAAAATGTATGTTTTTTTAGGTTTCTTATTTATTTTCTAGTGGATTCCATTATCAATGTTATACTACAAGTGATCATTGACACCCAATATCTTCAATAACTTTTTTGGCCAATAAAATTATGGTTCCATTTCTGGGGACCCAAGTATGTCACCTTATAATTAGTTTTCTCATTAGTTCATATTTTTTCACCACATTTATCATGTCTTTTAATCATTATATTTTTGTGTTTTTTGAGAATCTCATATAAAAAATTTAATCTACATTAATGGATTATAATGATAATTTCATCATCATAAACCCATGATATAATCCAAATTGAAATCAATATTGGGTAGAACCTCACATTTGGAATCTCTTTTATCAAATCATGAATGATTTTCCAACACCTTATGTGATGTAAAATCATTTGGATGATTATTGTTTTAAGGATAAATTTATATCCCTCTCAAGGGTGGTTCAAGAGATCAATGTTAGGGAATAACCTAATTTTCAAACTCATATCCATCTTAATCCCAAAAAAATCTTGAAATTTTTTTCCATATATCGAAGAAATAAATTTGGAAGAATAATTAATGAGATTAGAAATACAAAAAATTGAAATGGTTAGGGAACCCATTCCCACTCAGGATCTCCCTTACTCCTCACTGATTAAAGAATATAGTCTCCCAAAATTCCCCAATAAAATTATTTAAGAACAATCCTATGGAATTGGGATATATAAATAAGATGAAGTAATTTTTTAAGGGTCATTGAATCAAGAGAAAATTGATTTTATGTATTCCCAAGAGGATAATTTAACTTCATGGAATGAGTTACCCAAGTATTGCTCTATTGTATATCTTCAAGAACCAAACATTATTGAACTATTTAATATCTTCTTGAATGTTGATATTTTACAAACCCCTAACACTAAAATATAAAATTTGAGGGTTTAATCTTATTTTCATAAGAAACCAATTCTTTTTAAATTTTTTGGGGAATAAAATAATTTTTATTCAAATTCCCAACACTATTTTGGAAATATCAATCAATACAAACTCACAAATTATTATCCTTCTGTCCCAACTCAATTATTCCTTCATAGGTGATAACCAAGACCATTTAATATTAATTCATTCTTCTTTTGAGTCCAATAATGTAATAATGATCCTTGATTTATTAGGGAAGAAACCAAACCAAATGGATCAACCATTTATGATACTAAATTAATCTTCCCACTCATGGTGGAATAATGGAATGTACATAAAACAAAATATAAACCCAGAATCAATATCAATATAGATTAAGTGAAGAAAAATGGAATCCTTACAATTCCTAAAAATATTATCGCATAAGTTTGGGGGTCTTAGTCGAGCTAAGACATTAAGATAAGATCTTTTTGGGTGGAAACCCGGATTTTGAATTTTTTTTATTTTTTTTCTTCGTTTAAATTTTTCCTTGTCAACGGAACCCCCTTGGGGTTTCCAATATAATCTAATTTATCTTTTTGTGTGAGATTTAATAGTTGAATAATTTTAGCAATTCCAAATCAAATACATGCCCTATAGAATTCAAACCTTCCTTCAAAAATCTCTAGGGTGTCTACTTTTTAATTGAATCCAAATTGATAAACTACTTATTAATTGTTCATCAACT
This sequence comes from Viscum album, assembly GCA_963277665.1. NCBI lineage: Eukaryota > Viridiplantae > Streptophyta > Magnoliopsida > Santalales > Viscaceae > Viscum > Viscum album. The sequence goes on along the minus strand of OY728159.1, from coordinate 1,136,648,632 downwards.
ACTATACATTTGATTTTTTTTCTATTAATTCATTTAAAATCACATTCTACCCTCTTTCATCCTAATTATGAACTCTTCATTCTGTTCTATTTGAAAAATTATTTAAGTGTCATTCTATGTTAGGGAACTGAAAATATAAGATTTTATGAGAAAAAAATTGTTATCTTATCATATGTTAGTGTAAATTGGGAATCCTAAGATCTGAATGTCAAATAATTTTTTATTCCATAGTTATGATTTTAGTTCATTTTCACGTTCATGTGAATTTTTTTTTGGAATGTGTGGTTGTCCAATTTGATTTTCAATTTTTACATTTTCATCCTCTTAATCTTAATTACACATTGGACATCCAATGGATTTTGGGTGAATATTTGAGTTCACAGGTCCATTTTATCATAGCATGGGGTTTGGGGTCAATTTTAGTTTAATATGAGTATCCATATAAATATCAAAATAATGACAAGATAGTGTAGTGTTTTGTCAAAAATGTGTCGCATTCAACACATGGAGATTGTGACTCCATAGTTTTATTTCGTAGAGATTAGATTTAAATCAATATTTTAGAGAATGGAATTGATATAATGTGTGGAATTCGACACATGGGGATCATGAATCCATTATTTTATTTCCTAGGTATAGTTTTCTCATCTCTATTGGGTTTAAAAACAAAAAATAACCAAAAATAACCAAAAATAATAAAAAAATATAAAATTGGATAGTCATATTATGGTTTAATATGATTACCACTTAGAGATTCCATTTGATTTCCATTGAGAAAAGAAAATAGACTCCATGAATTTAGTGATATACAACACATCATTATGCTTAATTTAAATTTGATGAAATGTGGTGATAAATTTGAAACAAATAATGGAATTTAGATTATAAAATGATTGTAAACATATCCTATGTGAAATTATTTTTATTGTTTTCAACATTTTCTTGCACGATTTTTTTGGAGATAATTGTATGTTCAAAATTTTTTGAAAAAGGGAATCTAATTTAATATTTGTGAGATTATTTTTCCTTAAGACTAGAAAAACTCATGTAGGGGGTGTGATTTTTCCACTAAATTAGACTAATATTATTTGTTTATATTTTAATATAAATGTATTTAAATGTCCATAAACACAAATTTTAGTGAATTCTATAATTTGAACTTCATTTCTTATCACATGTGTATGACTTGTTTAAAGTGAAAATTTAGACCTAATAAATGAACTTTTTCTCAAAAACATTATTATGATTACATGAATTTTATATTTTGGGATATGATTGATCATATTAATTAGAATATATTTTTATTTTAGGATCAATTTATTAATAATATGGGGAAATGGACATTGGTGTCACTGAATGCAGCAATTTATTGAAAAAGTAGAATAGGCCTTAAAATGATCAAATAAATGTGGATCCCACAATTCAATCCTAGTGAAGATAAAATTTTAATTATAGAGATATAAAATTATGGGGATTATTTTGTTCAAATATGTTCTAATATAATTCTATTGTTTTTAAGAAAATAATTTGATCCCATGTTGACATCTAATTTGTAGGCTAGAATTGAAGGCCCGTAAAATTAGCCCACCATTTCTAGCATAACATATAAATGGATGATCCGATTTGAATTAAATTTTGAATGATATTTGTTAAAATCATGATTAATATATTTATCTACTAAAACAATCAATGAATCAGACATCTTCAATTCAATATTTGTATACCAATAGAGGGTGAATCTGGGTTAATTTCTAATTCAATATTGAAAGACTCCAATATCCTTTTCTCCATCACCCTTATTTTGACTCCCCTAATTAATGGGGAAAGATTTTAATGTTGCAGTCTTAACCCTAGGATCCTAATTATACTATTTATATTAGTTGTGTTGATGTAATAGGATCCATGTTTTTTATTCAATTGTAATTTTACACTTTCGTTTTATATACACATCTTCATTTTTTCTATGTATGTTTTTGTTCACCATAATTTCATAATAAAATTTCATCCCCTTAATCAAATTCATTTTTTCCTTTTCATTTACACATTGATACAACTGAGTCATGTTTTTAATTTATTCACACCAATAATTGTGAAATTACTCACACATGGTGAATTTCTTGTTATTTCATTATTTTCACATCTTCAATCTAGCTTTATGAAATTGAATTCCCAGATGCATTAATAGAATATCATCAATGGAAATATTTACTTTTATAGGATCATCCTATGGAGTTACATGTGTTGGATTGAATTTTATTTTATTATCTAAAAAACATTAAATAGTTTATTATTTTATGATTTCCATTCGATGAGTTATTTTCATTACCATCTTTTCCAACATTAATAACTATTCATTTTGAGTCATAGTACAATCAGATTATTTAGAGTGATCATGAAAATGATTCTCTATGTTCATTTTTGATTATATTTGAAATATTTTAAGGATTAAATTGGTGAATGATGTTGAGGAGTTATCTTATTTTTTGTAGATATCTTGTATTGGTGTTCTGAAATTTTCTAAAAAAAATGCATCCAATCTATCCCTAGAGACTACCTATAATTGACTCGTATTCTTGTTTATGTTGAGATATTTATGTTTTCCACAATTTAATTCAATCCATTCTCTTAGGTACATTAGTATTCAATTTTTAGCATAAAAATTAACCTAATAGTTCATAACATCATAACTAACCCTCCATAGAATGTATACATCTCTAGGATTCTTCTTCTATCCATATAGATTCATTAACTAATTTTACATCAATGAATAGTTTTACCAATATTATATATTTCAGTGTCATAATGGATAATTAGTGGAAAGTAAATGTTCAATGATCATTTGAATATTTCAAGGCGACTTCCAGAAATGAATCAAGGAAGTAAATGTGAGTACTATCCAAGGAAAAAACCATAAATCAACCATATTAATATTAAGTATGTTATCAATAAAACAAATCACATGTCTTGTAAATACAAATGTTTATTTCATTGATGACTGAAAATAAAATAAATTAACCTTTTAAAAACATTATTGAGGAAAATATAATATTTATTTTGAAATAAATTTTAACAAAACTATTCTTTTTTAAACTTATTTTTAAAAAAATTTAATTTAAAAAATTATCCTTTTAAACATGAAAATAAAGATTCATTGAAATAGAGGAAAGAAAATATATATATGTCATAAAATTTCAACAAAAAGTCATTTTTTAAGGTAAACAGGTTAGTAAGTGTCTTGTTCAGAAAATGACAATAAAATTCCATTAAAAAAATTAGTAGAATAAAAAAGTCTAAATATTTCTTAAAGAAATCAATTTTTAAATGTTAAAACCATTTTGAAAACATTTTTTTAGAAAATGGGGTTTTTGGAAGAAACTTTGTTCCCGAAAATAAAGGGAAATGATGTCAGGTTCTCTTAAAAATGTTTTTTTAAATCATTTTGAGCACCAAAGTCTAAAAAAATTGTACTATTAAATGAAAAAGGTCATGAATAACTATATAGAAATAAAATTAATTGTCTTATTATAAAATGATCCAATAATTTTATCTTATTGAAATACTAGTGCAAACAATCATGAATAAAATTATATGGTGATGTAAGCCCTTGAAAAGACCATAACATTGATGTAAAAATCAATAAAAGAATAGATCATGAGTGTCACATGTAAATAAATATAAAACAACTTTAGATAGAAAAATATAGAGTAAAAATTGAGTACACACTTAATGTATAAATATTAATTACAACAATTAATAAATATAATCCAATAAAAACAATTGGGTTGTGAAAATTTTTTCTACTAGGTTAATTTAAGTGTAAATCCCCATGCATGAAAGAATTCAAATTAAAACTTAAAATATCAGGATGAATGAATAATTAAACATATTAAATGTAGAAGTGGTACTATTTTTTATATATATAATAAATTATGTTGCAAAATAAATTATTTCTTAAATAATGGGAATACCATTGAACGATCATTAATATTATTCTATCAGAATATAATAATTAATCATTCAAAAGTGGTTTATACAACTTTGAAACAGTTGAATCATAAGTCATATGAAGGAGTATAATTAAATTATTTTTATATATATAATTAATATAATATAATTCATGAAATATTATATCAAAAGGGGATGTAAATAAACCATGCAAAGAATAGAGTGGTTAAAATGGCATATGCCTCATGGAAAGATAGGTGAGATTAAAATCCTTTACCTTGCATTCCATTTTGGGTTAACATATTGTAGAATCATATATTAGGTCTTTAAAAATGAAAATAACTTATCAAAAAACAATAATAATATTCATAATACCATATATTAACAAATTATAATATCTTATTTCCCAGTTTTTTGTTAACCAATCATTATTTTAAAAATTTATGCTGTTAATTTCCTAGTTTTCGAGTATGTTTTTACTTGTTACATCTTTTTCTTAACAATTAAGTCATGATTTCAAAAGATTAATAATTTAAACCTTTATTTAAACATCATATATATGAATTATATGTATTAAAATATTTCATAATAATTGGAGATAAGAAATTAAAAGCACCATTCATGTAGATGCAGGCAGTACATATACCCGAATGCTGCTTTCATTTCATTTAAATATTTAATGATTGAAAATTATATGATATATATATATATATATATTATAATTATATTTTAATATTTATGATATTTATTTCTCATATTTTTATTAAAAAACCTTTATAAATTCCATGTATAGCATAAATGTTTCACATAGAATTGAGGAGGTGGTAGTCATCACATCAAAAAACGATGTTATCATATACCCACAAGATGGAAAGAATAATGGTATGTTCTTTATAAAAATTATAAATAACTTATAAGTTAATAATATCATATATATAATAATTAAATATAGTTTCTATGATAATTACCAACCATGAATAATTGTAATGGAATAAAATGAACAATCATCATTTCGTGAGGCGATAATTCACAGTACAAGAATTGTAATTTCATTAACCATTTGATGGAGGTGTGTGTATGTGTTGGCTGAAACCTTTTAATAAAAAAATATCAGTACATTGATGATATTGGTGTTATTATATAATAATTTAATTTTAATAGTTTATGGGGTGGATAATGAAAATAAAACAAAAGACATTGAAGAAAGATGTTACATCTTATTCAGGTAACTCATTTTAGTTTGCAATAAATGAATTAGTTTGATAGATTTATTCTTAATTTTAGGATTATAGGATGATGTGAGGTATATTTAGTTTCTATTTTGGAATATAAAAGTTGATCCAAAGTGTCTTGAGAGGTGTGAGTAAGAGTGAGGGTTGAGTGCCTTTTTATAGTGAAGGAGGAGTTTCATTTTGTAAATTTTTGAAATGGGATTTCCACCCACCTTATTTCAAAAAATTGTGGCTCCCATAATGTTTTAAAGTAGAGTAAATATAGGATAGGTTAAAATTATTTCAATCCAATGTATTTTTAACAAATTTATATGTAATTTTTCCTCTTTATTTTAAGACTTAATTTTTCGTTAAGATAATTTTTATCTTCATCATTATAATTAATTTTAATCATATTCACTAATATTTTTTTGTAATAAACTAGTTTTACCTTTATAATCAATTTTATTATTTATTATTCCAATTATGGAATGAATTTTTCTAATTCCAATCACAAAAGTGGGAAAAAGTATTTTAAAATTATTCCAACATATTAGAGGACAATACAGATTTCGAAAGTAAAAATTATCAAATGTTTGCAAATTTTTTATTTCTAATTTTAAATTTAATTTTATTTAAATTACATATATTATATTAATTGATAAAAAATTATCCTTTTAAAATTTAAAACCAATAAATAAATATAATTTAAACTTTCAATCCAATAGTACAGAATAACAGTTTCGAATTATAATTTAATTTTTCACTATTCAGCAAAAAATGAATCATTAAATAAAAATAAAAAAAATTACCATAAAATAAATTTTATGTTAAAATTTAAAATTTTATTTTATTTTGACATTTAAAATCAATAAATGTTCTAAATATTGGATTTAAAATAGGATCTCCTTTATATGGAGGTAAAATTACATTAATTAATATATACGTTTTCATACATAAAATTGGATTGTTTCTTATCTTTTACCTATAAAATTTATTCAATGAATATATAAAAATATTAGATTTAATATATAGTGTATATATTAAATTAAAAACACTCACTAATTGTAATTAATTTTATTTATTATGGTAAAACAGCTTTTTGGGCAAAAAAGGTTCTTTGTGTATAAAAATCGCATTATATTCAATTGGTTCATAAATTCATTTCTAATTAATTTGTAACTATTGAATTCAACCATATATTTTTATAATATATTTATTCAAATTCATAAACTCTAATTTATGGTCTAGGTTTTATTAAATATTTTTTTAAATGATATATTTTTTTCACGGTAAAACATGGCCTTATATGCAAAGCAAGCTATCAAATAAAGTCTTTTATTGCATGTAAAATAGGAAAACTCTATATTTTATGCATTTAAATCAATATAATAGACTGAAAAATATTAATTACAATGTCATATATTGGGATATATATTAGTTTATTCTCTTGGTTTTGTGTGTCAAATATACTATCAAATATAGTATTCTTAGTTTATAATTTAAGGGTATTACATAGAGTTCCCTATTGAACACTAACATAGATCAAATTCAATATAAAATACCTCATTTAGGATGGAGAATATTTGGTTATATGATTTGAGGAAATAACTTCATGATATTATGCAGAATTGATTTATCCAACTAAGTGTGTCTCCTTGGAGACCACCTATTCTCATGGTGAATTAAATGTGTGGATCAATGTTGATTTGCATTGATTATTGGGAACTTAATGGTATCAAAGTGAAGAAAAATTACCCTCTCCCATGAGTTGATGATTTATTTTACCAGAATCGTGTGGAAAATTTCTTTTTTATGATTGACCTTCAATCATGGTATCATTAATCAATTTTTAAGAAAGAAGATATTCTAAAAACTTCCTTATGACATGATATTGGAAGTTTTACTTTCTTGTTATTCACTTCTAAATTACTAATTCTAATGTTATATTTATGGGTTTAATGATTAGATACATTAAGGATTAATGTGATAAATTTTAATTAGTTTTTATCAATTATATTATGATATACTCCAAATGTCATGAGGTTCATGATGATCATCCAAGGGTTCTCTTGCAAAATCTCAAGAAGGATATGATTTTTGGATTGTTTATAAAATATTATTTCATTTCACAATAAGTTTCTTTAATGGGTGACATTGTAACCAATGAACCAATCTAAGTTGACCTTATAAAGACAAGTTTTGTAGAAGAGTGCTAAAATCCTATAATAGTAATAGAAATTCCCAGTTTCCTTGGTATTGTAGGATATTATAGGTGGTTTGTAAAACAACTTCACAACATTCTAATCCACTAACCATGTTAACTCAAAAAGGGGATAAGTTCATCAAGATAATTGATTGTCAATAATGTTTACATGAATTGAAGAAATGATTCGTTACTACACCTTGGTTATATTTACCCTCTGTCAGGGAAGGATTCATTATTTATAGCAATGCATCTATGAAATGGATTGGGTTCATCTTCATTAAAATGGAAAATGTGACTTGTTATGCATATCAACTATCAAATCCTCATAAAAAGAAGTATCCTATGCATGACTTAGAGTTATCTATAGTTATTTTTTCTCTATAATTTTAGAAGCACAATATTTATGGGGACATATCTAATATATAAAAAGACAACAAATTTTGATGAATATTTTCACTCAAAAAATAATTGAACATTAGGAAAATAATATGTTTGTAACATAATAATGACTAGGACTGCTCAATTCATTATTACCCTAGAAAGGAAAACCAAATCGCTAATTTATTAAGTATGAATGACCCATTTTTTGTGGAAATGATGAGGATAAAATGACATACTTTGATCAAAGACCTTGTAATACTGGGCACAAGATTCGTAAGAAAAGGGACATCATGAAACCTAACCCAAATGATTACTCAGCCATCATGATTATAAATTTCAATAAATCTCAAATATGAGATCATTTTTGACAAAGTAAGATATATTCTTTGAGGATTGGGAGTTTTTTGTGTTCAATATTGATCAATAAGGTGTATTGAAATTTTATATATAGTGATGTGTTCCATAATTCCCTAGGATAAATAAGGATTTGATCAATGAAGATGACAACTCAAAAACCTCTATAAATCTTAGAAGCACTAAAATATATAGAGACCATAATGATCATTAATAGTGAGATAATATAAAATTAGAGATTACTGAAAAAACTACATGGTACATTTTTTATTTGTAATTTATGTCAAAGTGAGAAATTTCTAATTGGGTTTTTCAACCACTACGTATACCAACATGGGAGTGGAAAAATATAACTATGGAATTCATCATTAGTCTCCCAATAACATCAAAAGGAAACAAAATGATATGGGTTATAGTGTATCACCTCACAATGACATCTCATTTCAATATTATTTGCGAATATTTATCTCTTGAAAAACAATCCATGATATACATACTCAAATTTGGGAGGTTTAATGGGATACCACATAATATCATTTCGGATCATGATCCAATTATCACATATAAACTCTAGATAAGTCTCCATCATTCTCTAAAAATTGAGTTGAATTTCAGTATGACCTATCCCCACCAAACCGATGATCAATTTGAAAAGAATATTCAGACACCTGAGGAAATGATGAGAACATGCTCAGTAAAATTTAAATGTTGATGGGATCAACAACTCATAGTTGTTCAATTATCATAAAAAAATAGCATCCATTCTATTATTCAAATATCCCCATATATTTCTCTATATGGAAATCTATTTAGAAATACTACTTTTTGGGATGAAGATGGTGAGTGTAAATTGGTTGGGGCTGATCATGTGGAAGAGATGATAGTATGCTTCATGCCATCCAACAACATATAAAGGATGCTCACAGTTGGTAGACAATCTAGGATGAAAACTGTCGAATTAAATTGATGTTTGATTTTGGGGACAATGTATTCTATTAGATATCACCATGTAAGAGAGTCACTAGATTTTGAAAGAATTGGAATCATATCCCTATGTACATTGGACCCTATGAGATCCATGGTCACATAGGCACAGTGGCCTACCATCTAGAAAATCCACCAAATATATCTCTTGGTCAGGATGTATTCCACGTATCTCTCTCAAGGATGTACATACCTGAACCCTAAAATGTACTAAATTTGGGGGTGGTACAATTGGAATGGGGCCTCTCTTATGAGGAGAAACCAGTGGAGGTCATAAAATGTAGATAAAGATATATACCGAATAAGACTACCCACGATGTGAAATTTTTGTGGAAAAACTATAAATATGAATAAGCAAGGTGGAAACCATAGTAGAAAATGGGAAATAAGTAACCTCAAATCATCTCAAATAAGGTAAAGAGTTGAAATTTTGGGTTGAAATTTGGGGGGGGGAGAATGTAATGTCCCATATGCTCTAAATGATATTTTTTTCTTAAAATAATATTTGCTACATATTATGTAATTTCATACTCATACAAAACTAATAATAACCAACAAAGTTTTTATCATTAATAATGATCCTTAAATTTGTCATCTAGAAAACTGGTTATAAAGCCAATCGTTACAGCTGGAAAAAGAATATAAAATAAAATTATTAAAATGGGAAAGTATGGATAACATAAATCTACTTGAATAATCTCCCCAATGAAACTATTATATAAATAATGAAAAATTATAGTAAACTAGTCAACATATTTTGAAATAATATATAACCTTAAGAGAAATTGTTGTGAATTTTTATTAAAAGAATGATGTTGAATTTATATATGATAAAGGGAAATGTGACCATTGAGATTCGATAGTTATATGACTATTGGTCAATATAAACACTAGGATCTATACTTTAGTTGATAATTCTTCCATTATAATTAGTTTTTATAATTAGTAATGAAATAATACAATCTATAGAAAAAGGATAATCGAGGGGCTTAACCAGTCATGTCGTTCCATTCAAATCCCATTTGTTAGAACATGGGGCGGAGGTATTATCACTAGGGGTAACCCTTGGCCAATACTAAGCTGAGATTTATCAAGTGAATCATTATCAAAATATCATATGCGAGAAGTTCATGTTAGTAGAGATTACTACTCTGTCGATTTTTGTAGAGGCACCGCATGAAACATCCTCAATCGCACACCTTACTATCAGGGTGTATGCAGGTTTAATTAAGGGTTACGTGACCAAACCATAGTGTATCATCATTTGGTTAAATTAATCATTTATACAATCAATTATTTTTAATAATTTTATTTCTAAATAAAATATATATTTAATTGATATGGATTTAATAATTTGACTTTTGGACGCAAATAAAACATAATTTCATTTTTGAAGAAAAGTTGTAAAATTTTAATATAAAAACAAGGTATCAAGAATAATAATTTTTTATTAGAATTTGTTTTTATAAACTTATATATAAATGATAAATGATTAAATAATTTCATATACATCTTTGAATTTTTTTATAAATGTCAGAAATGTGATTATGCCTTCAAAACTACAATTTTTAATAAATAAGGTTTTTTATATTTAAAAAACAAAACTATGGTATTTAGTGAATTTTTTTGATAACATAAAAAATATTTTTTAAATTATCACTCCTAAATTATTATTATGTGAATTTATGAGAATTTTCTAAAATACCTTCTTTTTTTATGAATAGTAAAAAAAATATAGTTTTATTATTTAGGTATATTTTATGAAATAATATTTATGTAAGAATTAATTAATAATTAATTTATCATAATCCAAGAGAAAAAAATATATTATTTTAGTAAATTTGTTATTTTAATAGATTTTATACAATTTTTGGAAAACTACATGGTATATTCTAATGGTTAAAATGAAAATTTGATTTTTAAACATTAAATTGGGGAATATTTTCTATTCCATGCAAAAATAATAACTTAAAATTTTAAATTATATTATAGTGGAAAAAATAACATTAAATTTTACCCAAATGTATTATACCATGAGAAAAAACCATGAGTAAGGAAATGGGTTTTCATTTTGAAAACCTAGTTTTCGAAGACCTGTATTTTTGAATTATTAAATAATTAATTCACTTATCCTATAAATACACACCCATTTCTCCAATTTCATTCAATAAGAATATATTCTTCACAATTTTCTAGTGATTTTACATCCCATTGAGTCCCCCCAATATGTCATAAATCCCCCAAGTTTTTATCCTTAAGTTTTAGGAATAACTCTTCAGGGTAAGGTAAATCTTCACTTATCTTTTACATTTATATTCCCTTGTTACGTGGTATGTAATCCAACATAAAAACTAAGTTATTTTTGAAATTTTCATTTCTCCTATTACTATAAGAATATAATTTTATGAATAATAGACTATATTCCCCACATATTTTAATTTGAATGGTTACTCATATATATATATAATTTAATATTTATTTGGGTATTACATATATGAAAATCATATTTCTTTCTTGGGTTAAAAATAACCTAATATTCTTTTCTTTAAACTCTTTTTCATGCTAAGGTTTTAGATAAGAAACCCAATCAATATTGACTATATGTTATTAATGATTTATTATGATCTATTTTGATCAAAAAAAAATTAAAAATATTAAGGTTGTTACCTAATAGACCTCTATTGAATTTGGTAATGAAAATAATCTCTAGAGATGCCATGTTATATGATACCTTGGTTAAAAACCTTGGTAATTTTTATTTACAACACCTTGCTGAAAATCCATGGTGACATGATTATGAAAGTCTCATTTAAATGTTTTATCCACATTTTAATTGTATGATTCATGTTCTTATCATATTCCTCTTAATCATGAATTATCATTAAGTATTATGTTCTTAATTATATGCCTCAAGATCACATTTTTTATGTATATCTTTTTTATTCCATTATTGGACTTCATGATCAACCATTTACTTTGATTTATGTCCCTAGATTTTGAGATGTAGACAATATAACCTATAGTGAACCCACAAAGATGTATTTCATGTGGATTTAGAAGAATTGTTTATGTTTTCATGTTTTATGTTTCATTTTTCCATGAAACTAAATGTCAAAAAATCTTATGTTTTGTATCATGTAATGAAATTTTATTTAATAAAAATCTTGGATAACATACATAGATATTGGAAATAATTCATTATATAAGAATAATTTTTATCTATTATCTAGATAAACTAAACCCATATGATCTCATAGTGTGAATTTATGGATTGTATTGAATATTCATATAAAAATTGTAATATTTTTGTATAAAAATCCATGGTTTCTATAGTTGGAATCATAAAAAGGGTTTATTTAACCATTTGAAACTAAAACTAGAGACATGTACGGAGAACTATAGGAATAATTATAGGGATAATTATAAATATAATAAAATATCATAGAATTTTGTTGAAGGATTATGAGATTTATTACTAATAAATTTCCTCCATATATGGACACTAAATGTGGATATGGCTCTTGTATTGTTATTTCTATGAGTAGTAACTATGAAATGGGTGTATAGGTATTTAACTCCATCTTCAACTGGTTAATAATAATAGGCCATTCTTCATAGCTATTTTTACACTCTGATTTAATATTCATTTGAAATTCAAAAAATTATATTGACCTATAAAAAATGATTTGATTAGATTTTGACCATGTATGAATGGGGATAAAACTAATGTTTCATGGATTGAAAAGAATATTTCAATATTTAGAATTATATGAATGTTTTTTCATGACTAATAATTCTTATCAAAGATACCTGATAGTCATTCTAACAATTATGGTATTAGAATGGAAATTAAGATACAATAATGGAGCTATTTTGGCACTGCTCAAATGTCAATGTATCTTATTTTAAAAATGTTATATGATGTCCCTAATATTATGAAAAGTCTCTAGGATTGTTATTTATTATCCCCATGGGTTTGATATTTAATTTCCCATGAAAAAACCCTAAAGGGGTGATGTTTTCTTCTTATGTATGTTATTTGTAACCAGTTGATGTTTGTGGGAATATACTTCATGAAAATCTTGTAATTATCCCTTTAGTTTATTTTAATCTTATATTATGAATGGATTGGATTTATATATATAAATACCACATTAATTTCTATGTATGGGATGTCCCATATTATTTTATGATCCAACATATGATATTATATATGTGTGGTGATAGATATGAAATTTTGATGGATATCACATCCATTGTATGGGTATTTATTCCTATACAAAAGGGGTATTTATCTTAGATACATGAATATAAGTTAACATTGATGATATTGATATTATGAAGGAGATTTTTTGACCTATTTTAAGATGAATTTTTTGATATCCCATTGAATCGAACGGTTATGTAAACAATAGATCTCATACATGGCATTAAACCTCCTTTTAAATCTTATATAGATTTTCCCTAATTTTTTATCATGAATTAAAGATGAAACTATTGGATAATCATGATAATGTATTTATTTTCCCATTTATTTCCCCCTTCGGTGAACTATACCACTCTGTTACTGTTCTATCTACTATGTTTTGATCTTTGTTTTTAGTTTCCCATTTTCATTGGGTGAATATTCTCAACCCTGAATTGGGAGGTTACCTATAATGGTGATGCTATAGATTAGTTGTATTTTTAGTATTTCCCATGAATTTTCATCTGTTCTTTGGATAGTTACATGACATGGATTTGGATTTTACAATGTGTAATGTTGTAAAAATTCATCCCATGAGTTTAATTCATAGTTTGATTACAAGTTGTGTAATTGTTACACATCATGTAACGTGAAATCCAGTTTTAATTAAAAATTAATTTATTTTCTATATAACATAAAATCAATAGGATTCACAATGTGTAAAATATTACAAGGGATGTAATTCCCCTAATACCTATTTTTAGGGTGTTATGTGGGTGTTTTTGGATTCAATCTACCTTTTAAATTTCTCCTCTCAACCATAGTTATTACCCTTGTTGATTTTTGGTTTCTTTTTTATGTCTGTATCAATTAATTAAATGATTGGTCAGTATAGTCAGTTTCTCCAACAATCCTTTTAATCCTTCCACTTGGTTTCTCATTCATTTTTGTTTGCAGCACCATTTTTTTTAAGGATTGGAAATTGTATTGTGTTTTTTATCAATCCTTTTCACTCTTTAGTCATCCATTTTCATCTGAAGGTAGATCATGTGGTTTTCAATCCCTATTATAAAAGGTTGTTAGGTTTTCTATGATCATAAGGAAATTAGATCTATTAAATTATTATAAATTATTAAATTTCATATGGTTCATATTGATTCAATGATATTTGAAGTGAAATGTTATATCTAGAAATTGAAAATGGAACATGATTGCATTTGAAAATGGGGTATTCATTGAAAATAGAATTTCCATGATTTTAATTGGAAAAACAATTTCTTTCAAACACTGATGTAGATTTTCTTAGATTTGAAATTATTTTATAGAAATGTGATCATGGTTTTTAAAATACATATTGATAAATATTTCATAGTGGGAACCTTTTATACATTTTTATAGAGATATTTGTATCCTTTTTGTGTGTGACACCACTAGGTGGTAACCTAATGTATTTCTATGGTCTATGAGAGTCCTTGATGTTTATTGGATCCAACCATATTCCTTTTTTTGATTTTAAGGGTCCAAAATGTATTTTCCAATAGTCTAGAGTCTAGATGGTAGGTGCAATTGTTTTCTTATTCTTTATTACATGAATTTTTATTTCATGGATTCTTGATCACATGTATATTTATATTTTTTTATCTTTATCGACATATTTATAGATTTGGCAATCATGGAAGGAAAATTTTGAAAATTCAAGAGTTACATGAAAATTTATTTCTATTTTATTTATATGTAAATATTCTTGTAAAACAATTTTTTTCAAAACATTGACTTATGCATGCTCCTGATTAGAACTTGTATAGATATTTTTACGTTATCGAAATGTGTTATACCACTCAAAACCTATTTCTTCTTGAGGTTGATTTCAGACTTTTTTTAGTATAAAATTGTAAAATTAAAGTACATTTTGTAGTGATATATGTTTTCTATGTATGTTTCTCTTTAATTTTGGGATAGTTTGGAGTTGACATTGTAACATTGAGACTTGTTTTCTAGAGTGGTATTTTTTCCATAGCTTAGCATGTTTGGATCAGTTATATCTTTCATTTGTTTCCACAAAGTGTGTAGGTTATATGTCTTGTTCTAATTATATTCATGACTTGTTTTTTATCTATTTTTTACCCCCACCCCATGATGAGATAGGTTAGGTTACTAGTTTGGTTTTCACATGCTTTTATGAATCCCAGAACTTGTCATCATTGTTTTCTATCTAGTCATATGAATTGTTTTTGTGATAAGAAATTGAAAGGTAGTATAGTGGGATCCACATTCTCAAAGGGATTGTAGGTTCATGTTAAATCAATTAATGGTGGTGGGTCTCATTATCAGGAAAATTTGGATATCTATATGGATAATTCCCAATGGATTTATGTATCATATTGTGTTCTAGAGGAATCAAAAGTATGGCCCGCTACTGTTAGATGTATGGTCTTTAGTTCATCTGTTATAGTGGATAATTTTTTTGATATTGGTGATACTCATTCACTTATATCATCAATGTTGGTTGAAATGTGGATTTTTAATTTGTATCTTATTCCATTTTTTTATCATTCCATAACTTTGGGAAATAAGTACAAACAATGATTTAGATATCTCTATTGTTGGGTGGTAATATGTGACATTGAGGTAGTTTGTGATTTATTCTTTCATGAAAATGACATAATTGACTTGATCATTAACATAGATTAGATGATTATCATAAAATCCTAGATAGAAAGTTATCATCATCAAACCTAGTTATTATATACTAATGGTGTCACCCATGTTTTTCGGTGTGGTGGGACTCTATATCATAAAGGGTACAACTAGTTTTTCTTAATTCCATTTTAATCCCATGAATATTGTTAGAAATGTTTCTTGATGAAATTGACTTATGATTCTATTATCAACTACATGTTGTTGTTTTTTCATACCCATAGGTCTTTATACAATATTTTTTTATCATGACACCACAGAGAGAGGACTATTTTCTGTTGACATGTTACCTAGAATGTTTCCTATATTTAATTGATCCTATTTAACGGAACCTATATAGTTTGTGGAACTAAAAGTATTGCTTGATCAAATCATGGTGAAATGATTTATTTTTCTTAGTGTGTCATCGTGGCCTTTTCCTATACTATTTTATACAAAGGAAGACAAATGTTTTATACTTTTTATTGAAAATCATATGTTGAACTGAGTAACTGTTATGAAAAAGTATCAATTGCCCAAATTTCATAATCTCTATGATCAACTGAGTGGGGTCATTGGTTTTCTAAGATTGACCTATGATAATCATACCACCAGTTGTTATTTAGAGATGATTATTTACCCAAGACAGTGTTTCAAAGTTGGTATATGTAATTTGAGTTTTAGTTCATTCCATTATCACTCATTAACTCTCCTATATTATTCATGGATATGATAAAGTAAATAATTCATCAGTTGATAGACACTTTTTTGTGGTGTTCATAGTTTATATCTTGTTTTACTCTAAGTCAAATGTGGAGAATAAATACTATTTGGATATCATTATTCAAACATTGAGGGAATTTCATCTGTATGGTAATCATTCCAAATGTGAGTTTTGGATCCATGAAAATATTTTTCTGGGGCATGTGGTATCTTAGAGGGGAAGGTTAGATGGTCCTGAAATGGTTCAAAAATATATTTCACGGGAGTAGTATATAAACGTGCTTCAGATATTAAGATACTTGGGTTTGGCAGGTTATTATAGATGGTTTCTTTGGGACTTCTCCAATCATGCATGTTCTATGAAGTATTTAACCTTTAAGGGGTTAGTATTTAAAAATAATGACATGAGTCAGAGATATTTTGAGGAGCAGAATATAATTTTGACTTTAACACTACATTTGATTCTTTTTTAACCAAGTTTGAGTTATTATATTTTATACGATGCTTCTACAATGGTGTTGGTATGTATCGTAATGTATGGGAAATATGTTGTGGATAATTTTCCATTACAGTTACGTCATCATGAGAATAACAATCATAACCATGGTATTGATTTTTTGTAGTTTTTATGAATGCACTCAAATTGTGGTGGTAATATTTCTTTGGGAGTTGTTTAGAGTATATTCTTATCAGAAAAAATTGAAGTATATTTTCACACAGATAGATAAAAACATGGTAAAGAAATTATGGGTTGGGTATCTTAATACTATTTATCATGATATTTTATATAAACCTTGGAAAGGAAGTGTAGTGGATTTTGTGTTGAGAGATAAATTACCAATAAATGAAGTGAATGAATTAGTTGATCAGTTGTCTCTGGCAATTTTTTTTCTAAGATCATCTTAGGAGTGGAGGAGGTCAGAGTAGAGGTGTTATTGGATTCGATAAATTTTGAATAATCTATTGATAAGTGAGTTTAACTTGAGTAGAAGAAATATAGTGAGAGTCGATGAATAAGTGAAATACTAAATGGTGGGGAGATCTCATGTGAGTTGTCTCGGTCTCATAGTAGAGACTTGTGCTTCCGTAGTATATTGGTATCAATGTTTTCTTTAAGGTAGGTGTTGCAAGATAGTGGAGAAAATTCATGTTTTCCTATAAACCCTGGGGATATAGTGATGTAAAATGAATTTAGATGTCGGTATTTTTTGTCAAGGATGAGGCAGTCAGTTAGAGATTGTGTGTTACAGTGTCTCACTTGTCAAAGATTTAAGGTGAAACGCTACAGACCTTAAACTCTGTTTCATACTTTACCTATTTTTTTATAGAAGTGGGGTAATATTTCCATAGTTTTATTAATTGGTTTTCCATGTAATATAATCCGGAATGATTAAATTTGGGTGATTGTTGATAGACACACTATTTCAGTGAATTTATTTCAAATAAAGTTAATTAAGATAGTCGAATATATTTGGGAATTTTATAATAAATAGATTTTAAATATTCATGGGGTTCCCTCTACAGTTGTTTCATACTAGGACTCAAGATTCACATCAAGGTTCTAAAACGTCTTTCTGGAGCCAATGGGTTCCAAATTGAAATTAATTACATTTTATCATCCATAGATGAATTAAAAGATAGATAGGGTTGTCTAGGTTTTTTGAGGAAATGCTCTGGGCTTATATTCTCCATTTTGGTGGATCTTGGGATATACATTTTCCATTGGATGATTTTTCAATAATATTAGTTACTAGGATTTGATTATAATGATTCTTTATGAAGATTTTAATGGATGGAAATGATGATATCACTTATGCTTGGTAGATTTGGGAGAGGGTTCCTTGGGTAACCTAATTGTTGTTCAGATGACGAATGAGGTAGTGTAGTTGATCAAGAGGCACTTGATCCTAGAACAAAGTCATCCAAAATCATATATAGACTGTCAGTGTTTGATATATTATTTGGAAGTTAGTTTTGGGACTTTCTCATAGTTTCACCTCTCTTGGGACATCGTTGGTATGGTATGCTGGGTAAGTTGGAACTGATCATTATAGTTCCATTTAGATTCATTGATAGATAAGGGGGTGGCCTATCAGATTATATTACATTATAGAATTCATTTTAAACATGAAATGTTTTATGTTTTCTATTTTAAGTGTTATATACCAGATCCAACCCATGTTATTAAATGGGTAGAGGTCATTCTTGATCTTAATATGAAATTTGTTGAGAATAAAGTTCAGATTATGTATTGATCAAACATAGTAATGCATGATAAACCAATTCCCCTACTTTGGGTAAAGTGACAGTGAAGACTAGATCTTCGAGATACATGGGACCTTACGACATTGATGAGGTAGTAGTGTCATACTTGTGTTTTAGATCCAATATAGTGAGATCTTTCTAAGGTGATAGTGTTTTTATGGTTGGGAGATTATAACTCCCCATTACCATTACTTTAGGTATGTTATGAATTTTTTTACATTTTTTATTGGGACAACATTTCTTGGCCATTATTTTGGAGGATACATGTAATGGTGAAGTCACAAATTTGTTGGATTTTTATCTTTTCACTTGGATTTTCTACTATTATCATTATAGTTATAAGATATCTATTGGGTTTTAAGGATGTGTAATTTTAGAAATAATTTTCTTGTGATTTTAACTCACAGTGTGAGTAATTACACATCATGTAATTGTTACGCTCAATGTAATGTGAAATCTGTTGTTTAATTAACAAGGTGAAACATTTTTTGGTGTAATATAAAATGAAATAGAATCACGACATGTAAAATATTACAAACTGTGAATTTACATATGATCCATTATTTAGGGTTTCGTGTAGTTGTTTTAGGATAGAATATACCATGAATCTTTATTCTTTTAGACAAAGTTCTCTCCCTATGTTATTTTTTGGTCTTTCTACCATCCGGATCGATTCGTTCAGTGATTGATATGCATGTTCAGGCACTTTGTCTCTCTAGGAAATCCTTTCTCTTAATTTATCTCTCATTTGTTGTTTCGAAACATTTTTTTATAGTAATTGCTAACCGGATTGTGTTTTTTATCAATGATTTTATTTCTTTGGACATGTGTTATCTTCCAATGGTAGATCTTATTCTTTCCAATCCAAATTTCCTTAGGGGATTAGGTTTTATACACTATAGAGATAGGTTGATATGTTCAATTGATATAATTTCATTAATTTCATACTGTTTATATTGATTTCTAAATATTTAATGAAAAATTACATTTAATGAAATTGAAAATTGAATGGTTTTGAATATCAAAATGGGTTTTAGTTTGAAAATGTGGTATCGATGATTTGAAATAGAAAAATAGACATTCAAACCATAAAAAAATTGTCATGTATTTGAAATAATTTTATAAATATGTGATCATGGGTTTTCAATAGAAGAAATATGGGATTTAACATTGAATTATTAACGTCAGTTTTTTATAAACCAATGCCGATAGTTTGTACGAGAAATTTTTGGCATTGGTTTTACTAAAAACTGACACAAAAAATTTTTAATGAGTGGTTTTTTGTGTCATTTTTACTAAAAACTGATGCAAAAAAACCCAAATGCACTGATTTTTTGCATCGGTTTTAACATGAACTGATGCCAAAAAAAAAGTTTTTCCGCATCGGTTTTAAGGAAAACTGATGCCATAGGTGTTATTTTTTGTGTTAGTTTTTCACAAAACCAATGCTGAAAATAAAAATCCCAAATACTTTCTTCATCGGTTTTTACCCAAACCGATGCTGAAATTAAAAAATATATATTTTTTCCACATTAGTTTTTTCCATAACCGATATTGAATTTGTTTTTAAAAATTTCGGCATCGGTTTTTTGAAAAACCAACGTCAAAAGTCATTTAAAAATTGTTGGGATCGGGAAACCCTCATCTTCATTATTCTTTGAAATCGAAATCTATGGAGGCTCCTCTCAACTCATGAAGACTTCAATGCCTTTTTTATGATTTTCAACCACCATTGTTGACAATTTTCTTCCATTTTTGCAATCTTTATTCTGTGTTCTTCATTATATGGTCTTCTTTGATCATCTACGGATTATTTGTTCTCCTTAATGCTATTTTGAGAGAATTTCAACCATGGTTTGATTTTATTTTATTGTTTATCTTTATTTTTCATTTTTATAATCAATTTTTTTCTAGACCTTGCAGTTCTTAAATTTCCAAAGTTTTATATGGATCAAAGTTCGGATTAGATATCTATTTTTGGGTTATACTCCAAATTTTGTAAGTTTTTTAAAAATTTTGAAGATAAATTATTGATCATTTAATATTAATTTTGATTTGATTAAAATATTAGTTTATAGTTTATTTAAAATGTGTTAGAACATAGTTAATAGTCATCCCTAAGAGTTATTAGTCAATGTTCTTAATATTAATTGGAGTTGTATGATTTTAGGTTATGAATTTTTATCTAACATTATGTATAAATGTATTATTCAATGTTATCGAATAAATTATACCAAAAAAGAATTGACTTATTTTTATCCAGCATTATTTTTTTCTGAAATTATGTATAAATGTATTGTTCAATGTTCTTGACCAATTGTATTAGTCAATGTGTTGAATTTGTTTTATCTAACATTATTTTTATCTTGACTAATTGACTAAATAATGTTCTGACATTATTTTTATCTAACATATTAATCCTCATAATATTGAGAAAATACACCTGATAGGGGTGGGGGTGGGGGGATTGAATCAGTTCTGCCTAAATTATACCAAAAACCAAATAATCTATTTATATACTCATTAGAACATGCAATAGATCCACAACCACTTATTATTCCTCAAATGATTCTATTGTTCTCTCAACCAACTTTGTTGTAAGATATATCAATTTATTATTGTATTTAATTTAATATATCATAGTTTTGGGAGTATTAACATTTATTCCACTTATAATATGAACATTTACTCTAATTGTTATTTCATATTACTAATAATAAATAATTTTCACTGTTTAAATTAATGCAATCTTCAATACTTTTGATACATGCAACATCAAAATAATGCAACAAATATGTAAAATGAACTAATAAATTTTAGAATATTGATATTATAATTTAATTATAATATCAATATAACACATATATATAATACTAAAATAAAATGTTTACTATTTTTAATTGTGTTTTATATCTGATGTTTTCTATCTGATTATCAATAGTTTTTATTAACTGTGTTTCTGCTTACAATTTATCTGTGTGTGTGTGTATTTAAATGTTTATATGTTTTAATATATTCACCAATTATTTTTTTGATATCAGATATTGAATAGATCATAATTGGATACATTTACGAAGAACCACTGGTGAATATGAAAAAGGAGTTAATGAATTCTTGGAATTTTCTAAATGACATCTTCAAAACATTGATTTGATTTTTGGTCCATGTGTGAAGTGTTTAAATATGAGAATTTTAAACTCTAGAGAAATCAAGGAGCATCTCATTTGTTATGGTTTTAGCCCTATTTATACACGTTGTATCTGGCATGGTGAAAGAACTGAAAATTCAACATCCAATTTTGATAACAATATTCATAACGAGGTATAGGGTCATATTGAGGAATTAATTAATGATTTAGGTGTTGAAACCATAAAAATATATCAACTGTTGAATAATTTTATGGATATTCTGAGAAACCATTATTCTCAGGTTGTAGTAAATATATAGTTTTACCGGCAGTTTTGAGATTGGTTAACTTAAAAGAAAAAAATGGGTGGAGTGATAAAAGTTTCTCCAGCTTACTTGAGCTTTCAAAAGTGCTACTTCCAGAAGGCAATGGGCTTCAAGATTCCAATTATGAGGAGAAAAAAATATTATTCCCAATGGGATTGGGGTATAAAAAGATACATGCTTTCCCCAATGATTGTGTACTGTATAGGAAAGAAAATGAATATTTATCAAGTTGTCCTACATGTGGGACATTACGCAATAAGATAGATGGTAAAGTCAACTCAGATTCATTCCCATGTTATGTCATCTAATGTCATGAAAAATCAATTTTGTACTTTCTAATGATATCATCCAATATTTTTTTCATACAATTATAATATTTCAATTGTGATTCCTTTTTAGGTACCAGAATCAAAACTCTTGCTAAATCAATTTGGTACCTTCCAATAATTCCTCATTTAGAGCATCTATTTGCAAATTTAATTGACGCAAAAAGGTTAAGATGTCATTTTGATGAGTGCATCTCTAATGGTAACTTACATCACCCTGTCGATTCACCATAGTGGAAGAGTTTTGATAAAAAATTTCATGATTTTGGAAGTGAAGTTTGAAATATCATAATGGTATTTTGTATTGATGGAATGAATCCAAATCGGATCCTCAGTAGCCAACATATTTCATGGTCTATTTTTCTAGTAGTTTACAACTTTTCCCCACATCTATGTATGAAGAAACAATATGTTATGATGATCTTGATGATTTCTATACCAAAACAACTAGGAACTTATATTTATGTGTATCTTTCACAATTGATTGAAGATTTAAAACTGCTATGGTAGGAAGGTGTTAATGTTTTCAATGCATACAAGAAAGATTATTTACTTTTGTGTACTATCATAATATTCATTATAAATGACTTTTACACATATGGAAACTTATCTAGATATAGTGTTAAGGGACATAAAGCATGTCCAATTTGTGAAGAACAGACTTCATATTATCAATTGTAGAATGGAAGAAATACAGTGTACATGGGACATCGAAGATTTTTTCGAATTGATCGTCCTTATCATAGATTGAAAAAAGAATTTAATGGATTACAAGAATACAAACTTCCCCCTAGATAATTGTTAGCTGAAGAATTTTATGATAGAGTGAAAGATATTGATTTGAAATTTGGAAAGAAAAAAATTTATGGCCTTCAAAGAAATATTTGGAAGAAGCAGTCTATGATTTTCGAACTACCCTATTGGAAATTCTTAGAGATAAAACATAACATCGATGGTATGCATGTTGAGAAAAACATATGTGACAATTTTATTAGAACATTGTTATACATAAAAGGAAAAAAAGATGTATTTTATGCTATATTGGACTTGATATTAATGAGAATATTTTTAGAGTTAGCTCCCACTATGAAAGTAAACAGAACATATTTACCTCCGGCTTGCCACACGTTAAGAAAGATTGAAAAGATGAATTTATATCAGTGTTTTAATGGTATTAAAGTACCCAGTGGTTTTTCTTCAAATGTGAATAATTTGGTTTCATTGAATTATTGTAAATTAATAGGTATGAAATCTCATTATTTCCATGTGTTGATGAAACAACTTCTACTATTAGAAGTGTGTGGTATATTGTCGACAACTATCAGAAAGACTATCATCAGGTTATGTAATTTTTTCAAATCCATTATTAGAAAAGTAGTTGATCTAAATTTGTTAAATGTGTTGGAGAATGAAGAAACATTTATTATTTGTCAACTAGAAATGTATTTCCCACCCATGTTTTTTGATATAACGGTTCATCTACTGATTCATTTGGTGCATGAGATAAGAATATGTGGGCCTGTTTATTTATAATGGATATATCCTTTTGAAATATATATGAAAATTTTGAAGGGATATGTTAAAAATAATTATCGACCATAGGCCTCTATTATTCAAAAATATTTATCATAAGAGGTGATTGAGTTTTGTACTGATTATTTGTATGAGGTGGAGCATATTAGTCTCCCTGTATCTCGACATATGAGAGTTGACAGTGAAGTTAGATGGATTTGAATCTTAAAGGAAAAGTTCCTTCCACGTGATGAAGTGATGCAGCTACATTTATACATTTTGAACAACACAGATGAGGTTCAATCATACATATCCTCACATATTGCAGAATTAAAGTTACAATATCATAAAAGAAATGAAAAGTGGTTTATAATTGAGCATAATAAGACATTTCTTTCATGGTTTAAAGAGAAAGTCACCTCAGATATATATGCATCAAAAACATTGAAGTGGTTAGCAGGGGGACCATCTCCTAATGTGATCACATGCTCTGGTTTTGATATCAATGGCTACACATTTTACACAAAAACCCTGGATGATAAGAGTACCATTCAGAATAGTGGTGTGATGGTTTTTTCTGAAGCAGTGCATTTTTCGAGTGCCAAATATAAAAACCCAATTTCTACATAAACGCCATATATTGGAGTTCTAGAACACATATGGGAAATTTATTACATTAAATTTGGAGTCACCTTTTTTAAGTGTAATTGGGTTGATACTAACAGTGGTGTGAAACATGATGAACATGGGTTTAAACTAGTTGATTTGAAAAGATTTAATTACAACGAGGAACCATTTATCATGGAAACACATGCAAAGCCAGTATTTTATGTCATTGTTCCATAAAATAATAAGTGGTCAGTTGTTTTTCAAGGAAAAAGATACCATTTGGGTGATGAGGATGATGTTGATGATGTTAGTGATTTATGTAAGCCTTATTCATCTATTATAAAATTTCTAGATGACTGCAATGAGCATAGGAAAGACACAGTGCATGCAGTATGTAATGATCATGATGAAGGCATGTGGGAAAACACTAAATTAGTCTCCAAATTTTTCTGGTAAATATTTATATTTTTTTACTTTTTTAAAACTTACAAATGCATGACTCTTTTTTACTTTCTTATTTTTTGTCAACCTTGTCTCTAAATATTCAATTTTCTAATGATATGTAGGTATACAAAATTTAATTACACTTTCTATTAGTAATTTCAGATATAGATATAGAGGAGCAGTTACTGAGGTATATATTTTTTTTAAATATTTTTAAATATTTATCAATATACTTATTTAATGAAATAAAATTGTTAATTTACAATTTTTTTTGTAGGACTACTGATGCATCCTCGGCGGAGGAGACTTGTCTTGTTACTACTAAAGAATCAAGTTTTCAAGTTGGTAAACAAGGTATTACACATTTACCAAAACTATCACTTGATCGTGATGATGATAGAGTACACATGCGTTTTGATGATGATAATAATGAAATTGGCCCAAATGTAATTCATTTTGTTAGTTATATAGTGATGCATATCTGTTGTAGTATTAGTATTTTATATCCTGATTGGAAGTCAGTGGATAGAATGGAAAAGAAACAACTTTGGGAGGTCGTGATGGTAAAATATCTTAATTGATTTATTTTATCTCATTTTTTTAATAATATATATTTTAAATTACATATTTAATTTATTCAATTACAGATGAAATTAAATTTTGAAGAAACAAAAGAAATTAATAAAATACATCCCCATTTAGCAGCAGTTCAATGGAAAGATTTTAAAACAAAACTCACAAAAAATTATGTTTTTGGAAAGATAATTTTTGAAAACCCATGCCTCAACTATCTGTTTATAGATGAAGATATATAGAAGAGGTTTTTTTACATTCATAATGAAGATAAAGTTCATGTATGATAATTATTTTATATTATAAAAATTATTATAGATTTTTCTTATTACTTAGTGGTTTATTTTTATATAACAGACCTCCAGGAGATCTCATTAGAAGATCCAGTTTCAAAATATATACCCTCATACTTTATGAGTTGGAGGGTACTTGTATTTGGAGCAGAAAATGATTGAAGAAAAATTGGAAGCATTAAGATCTCGATCTAGTAGTGGTTTATAAGGGGTTAAGTTTGGTCCTCCATCTCCCTCCACTCTCTATGAAAAATGAAAACAAGAATGAAGAAGAAAAAATGAACAGTATCTTACAGAGGAAGCTAAGAAAGTAGCTGATAAAATTTTAAGTAAATATTATTTATTTGTTATCAATTTTCCTATTTTATAAATTATAAACAATAATATAACTTTTTTATATTTCATTATAGGGTGAACATTAGGAGAAAGAGACACAAGTCTCTTTTATCCCTGAGGCTAGGATGGACATCATAGCCACTGCATTAGGAAAGGCAGAACACCCCGGTTGTGTTAGAGGATATCAGGTGGGTGTTAGTATTCGGAAGATTTTTTCTAAGAGTAAGAAATCAAGAGACCCGGAAATAGAATCCATAAAAGCAGATCTGAAAGATATGAATCAGTCTTTGGGTGATCAAATTCAAGCAGTAGTGCAGAAGGCTTTGTAAGAACACATGGCAAGACAGTCACAGTCTGCACAATCTTCCTAGGTATATTATTTATTTTTCATCAATTTTTATATTTTATAATTTATAAAAACTAATATAACTTTTTCATTTTTCATCCTTCTCAGCCTACTCACCCAGACTACCCTCCCCATCTGCATACCCCACCCCATATGAGAAGCCCTCAAATGTATATTATTTATTTTTTTATCAATTTTTATATTTTATAAATTATAAGCACTAATATAAATTTTTCATTTTTTAGCCTTCCCAACCTACTCACCCGGACTACCCTGCCCCATCTGGCTACCCAGCCCTGTATGAGTAGCCTTCCTAGGTATAGTATTTATTTTTCATCAATTTTTCTATTTTATAAATTATAAACAATAATATAACGGTTTCATTTTTCAGCCTTCCCAGCCTGCTCACCCAGACTACCCTGCCCCATCTGCCTACCCTACCCCGTATGAGCATCCTTCCCAGGTATGTTATTTATTTTTCATCAATACTTCTACTTTATAGATTATAAATACTAATATAACTTTTTCATTTTTTTTAGTCTTCCCAGCCTGCTCACCCAGACTACCCTGCCCCATCTGCTTTGATTCTCCACCACCTCACTTGGACCAAAACGTTTATTGTGAGTTGTTTGCTGGAGATCCTCACATACATATTGTTGTGTTAGGACTTGTGTATTTTTTTGTGGATTCTTTACACCACCATCCTATGCAGATGGGTCAGGTTAGAGTATCAGTACTCTATATTATAGATCATAATCCTCTACTACCATTTCCTACCACAGAGATCGCCAGAGTTGGGGATTATGTTGGTCATTTTTTACTTTGGCCAACTGGTTTGCTTCATTATATTTCATATGAGGTATGTGTTTTTTAAAATATTAATTACAAATGATTCAAAATTAATTATAATGTTTTCTTAAATTTAACTTATATAGGATTATTTTAAAGCAAAAGAAGTTTCACAAATGAAAAAAAAAAATTCAGGAACAATCGACTGTAGATACTTCATATATTTTTTATGGGATACAAAGATTATCTCAAGAATCTTCTTCATTGAATTTTATCTATGAGTTTCGGATGATTATTGATATATGTGGAAGAGAATATCAATTGAGATAACTCAGAGAAGATGTCATGAATCTATTAAATTTTGAAGAGATCGGCTTAAATGTGGTGTAGTTGTTTACCATATAAGTAAATTGACATTTGAATTAGTATTTATTTAATAGATTATAGTTTTAAATTGACTAACTATATTTTCTTTTTCAATTAGGTATCTACACATGCTTCATTTAAAAAATGAAAGTACAGGCATTTACAGTTTCATAGATCCATAATTCATTTCCATAGAAGTGCAATATGTTAAGAATCCTAATATAGTTGCATATATTTGTAATAGATTATCGCATATGAAGATTTGGTGTTGGTTTCTACCATTTCTTGATAAGTAAGAACAAAAACATAATTATAAACTAATGATCATTATAATTTCATTAATTGTGAACTTTTTTTATTTTAGGGGTCATTGGATGTTAGCCTTATTGTGCCCAAGTGAATTCACCGTATATTGGTTTTTCTCTTTATTAGGGAATGTTCGTAAAATATTTTCTACCTTATTAGAATGGTAAGATTTTTATGTTTTTTTGTAAGCTCATTATGTTTAATTATCATTATTTAGATATGTATTATTAGTTCATATATATGAAAATTTAATTCATGGAAAAATTTTAATAAGGAATACAAGTTGATAAAGAAACCAAATAAAATCAAATATGTGTAAGTACAGGTAATTTGTTTTTATATTAGAATTTGTTCTAATTTTTTGTTATATATTAATTTTTATTAACAATTTAATGTTTTATAACTGTAGTGTCATTATCAACAAGGAAATTTTGAATGTGTTTATTATATTCTATGATTCATGTATGAGATAATCACTATTGGGGAAACTACTGACTTTTATGAGGTTAGTTGTATTAATTTTTTTTATATTTTCTTCAATATTATTCAATTTTTTATCTCATATCATTCAATGTTATTATAGGCATTCAATGATTAAAAGTATTATTCCCAATCTGATATAACCCATATTCAATCTACTTTTGGGAACTATTTGATAAGTCTGATTAGTATTTGAGGTATGTATATTCTGATATTTATAAATAATATTACATAAGGGTTCAAAAAACTAACACTTGATATATTATGTGTTTGAACCTACTAATAATCAAATGAATGCTTCAAAAATAACCAACAATGAGCATGCTGTAAATTTTAGGTACGTGAATTTTAATTTTACATTTATTTTTAAAGTGTAATATTCTGAATTTTATAAAAAAAATTGTAACTGTCGGTGTGGGTTTTTTTTATGCTTGGTATATGAAAGAGTAAATAATCAATCATCCATGTGCTGAGAGGCTATGTACTATCCAAACTGACATGAACCCATGTCGTACTTGCTACAACTCTTTTCCAAAAGGATAAAAAATACATTAGAACTGACCAAGAACAATCCAAAAGTGAATTAAACATATTATATGGTATCCTTAAGGCATTGATTATTGAGTCAGGACACAATGATGACGAGCAAACATGTACTTGATATCCACATGGAATAAATTTCTTGCATGGTACTTGGTATCCATAATGAATTGTATTTTAGTTCTAGCCATAGGACAATTATAAGAACATCATAATCATTGTCTTGTGTCAGGTCAACCACCCTAGTATAATCATATCGTGATGGTCCACTTGTTCCAACTACCAAATAATGCTTCCTAGGTATGGTAATACATTAAACAAGAAATATCATAAAATGAGGTATAATACATGTCATTATGAGATATCTGTAGAAACATACATAAACATGTGATAATTATGTAACATGGTAACAAATTACATAAGAAATTTTAGGGAATAAAACATAAAATATAGTCTCATGGGATATATATGAACATTAGTTACCATATCAAAAAACATCTCTCAAGGCTATACACACACACACACACCACTATGCATAACATAAAAATCATGGATACATTAGAAACACATATATTTCGATATATTCCAAATCTACTAGAGGTTACAAATAAAATAACATGCATAGAATGCATGTCATTCCCTCCAATGTATATGATCACCCTAAGTGGTAACAGATTGGTGAGGTATCCTATTCAACTTGTTTTTCAATTTATCACTCATATAAAAATGAAATATAATATATTTATCTACTTCTTCCATGATTATTTTTAACATATCACATATTTCTATGAAATTTGAAACATTATAATTTTGGTATTAAATCACAAAACCCCAAAACATACATCCTAGTATACATCTATTATAAGAAATGTACATACACTCAGGCATTTTGGGATATCAACACATACATAAAAGGAAAATCACTAATTTGAAATGAGAAATGAATTTCTTCCACCGAGTATATTCATTAGCCATCTCATTATCATCCTACTTTATCTGATCATCCATTTTAGCACACTTTACCCTAAAACCATCCCATTCAACCTTAACCACAAATTCCTCATTGCCTACAGCAACATATTCTTCCAACATTCGGCACTATAATTCATTGAGTTCTATCAAGTGCCTCTGCAATGTCTTTGTCTAATTTTTTATAAGATTTATTAATTCATTTATCTTTAACTAGAATCCATGTAAATTTTTTAGTGACTCAAATGTATTGTCTTGGATATCAAAGAATAGTTGGGTGGTGCAAGAACAGAAAATGTTGGAGTCGTGGGACTTTCCAAGGTCACAAACGTTTTTTAAGAAGTCATTGATTGTAGGTATGTGTATTTTAATTCTACTTTATAATAAAAAAGCGTATATAATTTTTTGATTAACTTAATAAAAGTATGTATGTTCTATATTTTTATTGAATGATAAATATTGTTTGATTGTTGTGTATATTTTTTTTCTTTTATATGGGTTTCTATTTAATTGTAATTGTAGTTTTTATGATTTTTCTAAAAATATTATCTTAGGGCATCGATTATTTTAAAAATCGAAGCCAATTTTTTAAAAAAAATGTTTTTGGCATTGGTTTTCTATAAAACCGACACTTAAAACTAGTTTACTTCATTTTTTTTATCCAAAACTGATGTCGTAAACCCAAGCCTATTTGATTTTCGATGTCGGTTTTACCTAAAACTGATGCCGAAAATCAGTTATCAGCGTCAGTTTATTTAATAAATCGATGCTAAAACCCTCGACGAAAATTATTTTTGGCGTTGGTTTTTAGAAAACTGACGCTGAAAATAATATTATTTACGTCACCTTTATTGACTTCTGTTAAAAACTGACATCAAAAATAAAAAAAATGACCTTAAAATGTGTTTTTTCACTAGTGTATAAAGTAGAAATTGACTGACATTGCATAAAGGGAACCTTGGGTATATCAAGATAGAGAAATGGGTAGCCTTAGTATGTATGATACAACTACGAAATGACCTCTTTTATTCACACGATCTATGGAAGGTCTCGATGTTAGATTCATCCAACCATATTAAATTTTAGGATTATTAGTGTCTTGTATTAATTGTCGCATAAGATAGAGCCCAACTTGTATGGGAATTTTTTTATTGTTGATTATTAAATTATATTTTATTCCATGGTTGTTGGATAACATGTATATTTATATTTTAGTATCTTTACGTGCTTATTTCTTGAAATGTAATAAATTGACTTTAATATTTATGAAATAATGTATTGTTTGAAAAAGGATTTAAAAATTATTTATTTATAAAAATACATTGAAACTATTATATTTTAAATATTGGAGTTGTGCATTATCATTATTAAAATATATATTTATATTCTTAATATATCCTACTATGCATTTTTGGTGACACCCTACTTTGTTCTGAGGGTGGATTCATAATTTTTAATATAGGACATATGTAATCGAATGTGAATTCCATAGTGATGCAAGTTTTTTCTCTACGTTACTGTTTCATTTTGGGATAGCTTGGTTGTAATGTGGTAACACATATACTTGATGTCTATAATTGTCTTTTTTATAGATTTCCATGTCTATATTTGTTGTATCTTTCGGTTTATTCCACATAGAACTCTATTTGTACATCCTTTTTTCTTATATTTAATACTGTTTTAGTTATCTATGTTTTACACCAACCTAAAATAGGATAGATCAGGTGGCTGGTCTAGTTGTCCTATGTTGGTATGCTACATGAACCTATTCATTTAGCTAAGAAGAAGGATTGATAAACTTTACACTAAATTGAATATCTGGAACTTAATAAGAACACATTGTATAACTAGTATCCTCTAACAAGTATTAATGACTTGTTTGATCAATTATGTGGAGGCCCATACCTTTCCAAAATTGAATTTTCATGAGTAATATTATCCAAACCATTATTTGTAGTTAGATGATTTAATTCATACATTAGTTATATGGAGGTAATTTCTTTATAGAGAATGTTTTGATATATATTCTAATCAAAAATGTTTAAAGTATATAATTACAAAAATTACATGAATATGAACAAGATATTATTCTTGAAATTGATTAATTATTATTTATTCAAAATAAATTACCATAATAGGAAAGAAAACAAATTCACCAATGCATTTTTTATAAAGAATTATGCTATCATCAATATGAAGAGGAAAAAAGATCCGGTCTTTATGGATATTAAAAATATGGTTTTGGAGATCTTAAAGGTAGGGGATACATATTGAATTTATAAAAAGTGTGTTTAACAATTATCCACATACATACTATTATGAAAATAATATAGATTTATAAGAGTAGAATACATAAGGGATTGTTCTTGAGTTTTACCATGATTAAAATGAAATAATAAATCCCCATATCCCTATTTGTGTTCTGTCCAATCTGATTTTCAAGGATCTCTTAAATGAGGTTTATAGTTCATCATTCTATATTCATCATAGGATTGAGTTGATTTATATATATTTAAAAGATTATTTTTGGTAGGAGAATATGATGAATTATATCTGGGAGTTTGTATCTTGGTTCTTGGTATGTCAATGTGTTAGGGCTAATATAAAAACATCTAAGTGTATGATACAACTATTAACCACACCATAATGAAAAATGAGAAAAAATTCCTATATATTTTTTCATCGGACTCCCAAAACATCTAAAGGGTAAATTTATAAATTTATAATAGTCTATTGACATACAAAGTAATCTATCTTTATTTTCATCAATATATTTTTCTCCCTTGATCAACATTCCATAATATAAATTATGGACATTGTATGGTTTGATGGATTACCACATTTGTTCGTAATTGATATGGATCTGATATTTTACTCAATGATTTGGTAAAGTCCCCAACAAGAATATGATACCATATTGAGATTTAGAACTGTGTGTCATCCCCAAAAAAGGTCAGTATGAGATAAAAAATTCAGAATCTATATGGCATATTGAGATCTTGATCCCTAAAAATTAATTGTTTTGGGATAAAAACATCTGATTATCATGTTTTCAAAAAACAATATCATTCAACCAAGAATTTAGAAGGATCATTAGGAATAATTATTTGGAATAAAGTGAATAACTTCAATGTGTTGGTACGGTGTTGTAGAATGAAAGGTATTTTTACCTAATATATCTCATTAAATGGAAGTGAAATTCAAATAACATCAACATCACATTAAAGAGTATTAATGTTGAAAAAAAATCTAACAATCATCATTATGATATGGTGTTTGATGTTTGTGATAATATTATCCTATAAATTTCTCCATAGAATAAATCAATGTTTTACCCCAGTTATATAATCCATTTTAAGATTCTTCAACAAGTATGGACCATTTCTTGTCAAATGGTGCTTTCAACTAATCTCTCTAAACTCCAAGATGTGTTCCAATTATCTCTAAAGAGGATGCACATACTTGATCCTTTACATTTATTTAAAATAGTGGGAATACCACTAGTTTATGATATTTCATATAAATAAAAACCTTTTTAGTTTTTTATCATAGATATAATGTGATTCAAAGAAAGACCACTAACATAGTAATTTTTTTTGAGACCACCAACATAATGAGTTTATATGGATAACCAAATAAATAATGACATAGATGGTTCCACATTATTTGTATCAATGTTATTGAATTTCAAGGGTGTAAATCATTTTAAGGGGTTATAATGTTATACCATGATATGTTTTGAAATATATTATTTCCAATAAATTTAATTTACTTGATATATTCTATTATAAGAATCACTAATATTAATAAACAAAAAAAACTATAAATGTTATTTTAAAAGACCATTATAATGTAGTTTTTATCTCTTTTAATAAGAATATAAATAACCATATTTAAAAATTTAATTATAATTTCTTTAGATAAATAATAATATGTATAAATAAGTACTTATTTTTTGGAAAAAGACATTATATTCTTGGAAAACACGTTTTCTAAAAAAATGGATTTCCATTTATTTTTGTGATCAGATAGTGGAAATAATTTTTACAATTTTTGATAGTATATTTTAAATAATTAATTTCATTTTTGAAATAATAATTTCAAGATTATATTAGAGTGAAGTTTTGATAGTTTTCTAAAAAAAATATTTTTTAATGAAAAATGAAAAAATACTATTTTTTTAAAAGAAAATGACATTGTGATTTTTTTTTTGAAATTTACCAGATAATTAAGAATCTTTTAAATGTAATATTAGTTCATTTATATTATGATTAATAAAATGGACTTCATTTTAATCTTTATCATGTTGAATTTTAATATCAAAACGCTTTATACATATGAAAATATTCTCATTAGAAAGATGATTTTTCATCGAGTGTATGAACTTAATTTTAAAATATATTTTACAACATCTATGAGTTTAATTTTTATAAAAGGATATCCTATTTCTGATAAACATATGGAATATTATATAATAATGTCAAAATAATTTTTCACAAAATGAATATGAAAAATAGTAAAAATTAAATACAATATATAACGCTAAAATGAGTTTTTTCATGGGTTAAAATAAAATTTAAGGGCTAAAATGACCTAAAAACTTATCCAACTAAATTTTTATGGCCATATATCGACTTTATCTCATATTATTTTAGATAATGATGATGTTAATATTCGTGACTTGTGCAAATCATTGTGATATCATTTTCTTCTCAAAAATTGCTTCTTTGTCCTCTCCACCTCTTATCAGAGGGAACACCCACCCCTCTCTTACTTACACATTCAATTCCTTTTGGATTATACAATAACTAATTAATTATCCTATAAAAATCAATCCAAAATTCATGGAGTCCTTATATTGATTTTAAAAATCATAAATTAATGCTTTATGTTCAAACATAAAGTGGTTCTTAGAAGAAGTGGAGGTTCATACATATATAATTAAAGTAATGAATTAAGGTAATGGATTTTAGTATCACTTTAATATATATTAAAAAAATTAAAAATTCATGAGTTATTTATTTTAATTTTTTTATATATAACACATGAATATATTTTAGGATTCTGATTATGTATATTAATCGGTATTTACATTTCTATCTAAATTTATTTAATTTATGGGGATAATGATTCAAATATTTTCACAATGGTATGTGTTTTATGATACAATATCATTATTATTAGGATTGTGATTCATTACGATTTCAATAAAGAAATAATATGATCAACCTATAATGAAACTGAGGAAATTTATTATACTCTATTTATTTCATAAAATCAAATATGTTTCTCCCATTTTCCAGTACATAAGAAATAAAGAGGCTAAAAGAATGATTTAAAAGAAAATAAACCTTAACTGTCTCTTAGATTGATGTTCCTTTTTATTCCATGTACATGTTATATAAAATTTATTTATTTATTTTTTTACTCTCCAAATATTTTTAATGTATTTTTAACCATTTTTTAGTTTTTACAATTTTTTTAAAAGGATTCTTACTGTCTCTATCCAATTAAGATACGTTTTAAATTTAACAAAAAATTAGAAATAAATAATTATCTTAATATTTATGGTTAAAATTTTGTTACTAGATGTATTGACCACTTTATGATTTAATGATTCCCTTAAAATTTTAAAAGGTTCTTTTTATATAAATTTTCTCTTTAATATTTCTAAAATATTTATATTTTAATGAATTGTTTTAAAAAAAATAAGGATACCTTATTATTTAATATTTTAGAGATATTTTTATGGAATATTAATTCATAAATGAAAAACACCATTGGTGTTTTTTTGTGTTATAATACAATGGTTCCATACTTATTGTTTATATGCATGGTTTATGATTATTATAATGAGAATTTTTTGAGACCCATTTATTCTTAGGGTTTATTTTATAAGGAATTAAATAAATTTTTATGATACCCATTAACATTGAATGGGTTATGATGTGATCATATGTATGATATTTTGGAACACGAATATATTTTTTAAATTATGTGATATATAGTTCTATTATATACCAAGTATTGTGGTTACATGTTTACCAAATATTTCTGGTTGTGATTTGAACCATGATATGGTGGTTATGTTATAAACCAAGTAAAATTGAATACATTATTTCTCTCCAATTCATTATAAAATGATATAAAACTCATAATTAAATTATTTTATGCGTGAACCTAAATTCATATAAAAAATTTATGAATGGACCCAGGTTTTTTCCCATATGTCTATTTCGGTAGCTGGTTATCATGTCCATATGTTTATGAGAAGGCCCAACCACATTAACATATCCTTATGCATGGACCATATTATATTTATAAATGTTCAAATTATTATGATCTTTTGTTTTTTCACATTGATATTTACATGTTAGGTTATATGGCTCATGATCATTAATTTCCTTTCTCATTCATTTATTATAAAATACACAGAAATATTTTCCCAACTCAAGTATATTATCCTTGATATCATGGGTATGAAATTTGTAATGTTACGGTCATGATCATGTAACATTATTCTTATAATATGATTTCAAATCTTCATCAATTGATATCTCGAATACATATCCTCCCAAAACATCTCTGATTACCCAATACATTATTTCCTTTCCCTAGGCCACAAATTTAGGTTTTATGTTTTTTTCTATGAAGAGTAATAAATTGGGTTATATTTGTGTGAGACAATAAAAAATTTTCATGAAATAATAATATTTTCTTTCTAGTCTCCAAAGAAACTAAACACATATTATCCTCGAGCATGTATTGTTGAACTAAAATGAATTATCATCTAAAATGAATTAATATTTTATATTAAAATAAGCAATCACTGACGGTTTAATCATATTTTTGGATAAATAATTCCAAATAATGAATTATTAATGAGAAAGGAGTAGTTCTAAATTTATACCACAGTTCTTGGATTATATCAGTTTTAAAGGGGTAAAGACATAAAGGGATAGAGTTTTTAGAATAAAACAACCCCTAAAAGGTGGATAACAATGTTGAGTAATTATTTGGGAATATATTGGATAAATTATGTGGGTTGTTATGTTAGGGGATGTGTTGGGTTAAGATCCCCTTTTATAATGGAAAATGGATTGAAATTGTTTTACATACCCGAAACATTTTAGAATTGGAATAAACTATTAAGGTATGTATATCTAAATTTTAAAAATAATACTGAACTGAGTTTATATGTTTGATAAAGGACTCATAAAAACATTCCAACACATGTTTAAAAAATTTCTTAAATAATTAACTCTTATATTTTTACATATAGCATTTAATCATTTGTTTTGGTAAACATTTCATTTCTTAAATAAATTACCCTTTATACTTAAAAATAAAATTACCCTACTTATATAATTTGGACACCCAAATTCCAAATATGAAATATTTTTTATATTAATTTTATATATATATATATAACTTTAAAATTATAATAATGGAATCTTTTAAAAATATTTTTTTTGAAAATATAACATTGATTATATAAGATCAAATATGTGATTGTAAATTCAATATAACATTTTTAAAATTATAACTCTACTAATAAAGTAAAAAAAATTATTATAAAAAAGGATTCAGGAATTTCTAATTCATAAATTTAGAAAAAAATTTCATAAAAGTCATATTATACATAAAAATCATCTTTTCCACTATTCACATCATAATAAATTTTTCATAAAATCAAAATAAGTAACCCTATGATATTTATGAAATTCTATATTTTTAAATGAATATCATTTCATAAAATTCAAATTATAAAATTTATATATTTTTTTGTTAGAATAAAAATAGTGTTTATAAGGTAAAATATTTTTTTTATTTTAAAATTTATTCTTAAACATAAAATATGCAAAATAATATTTCATATAAATTTTCCAATAATTTATTAATAATATAATAGTTTTCAGATAAAAATATTACCCAATATAGTAGAATTTTAAATGATCTCAATATAATTTATTACATTGAAATTCTATAACCGTAATTTTAAATGTATATTAGATACTATTTTTCATATATTTTAAAACATAATATGTTAATATTGTAAAATAAAATTATATTTTTATATAATATTTATTTCATTATTCATATAATTTATTAGGTCTCATTTAATTTATGTTAGTTGTTTCATAATTTCCTTGTTATGCGTGACATTAAATATTATGGATAGTATGGATTCTATACGATCAAAAATATCATTTTGGTATATTTTAAAAAATGTAGGTCCATGAACTTTTATTTGAGAAACAAATGGAAATAGAAATATGGTAATGGGGTTAGATAAGAACACATTCCCTCATTCAAATCCAAAAATGTCAAAATAAGCATCAGATATAGAAAAAGCATTGACTAACTTTGGTGGTAGTCTTAATATAATTTCATACATGACTTTTAATAGTTTGGTATTTGATGTATTAAAGCACACGATGGTAAATCATAAATTAGAAAACACAATAATAAAATACCAAATATGATTGATCAATGAAATTCTAATTAATGTTAGAAAATTTATATTTCATGTATACTTTTTGGAATGAACTTTGAAGAGGATAGAAATACACTCATTATGAGAAGTATTTTTAGATATTGAGCATGTGGTGACTGATGTGAAAAGAAAAGAACTTTATCTGGGAGTTGTAAGAGACCATGTAATTTTCATCATCCACTAGGAAATGAATAAATGTGATGTACGAGAGGAAAATGAGTGTGAACAAGACAAAACACCCAAATATGAGTGTGTCGTTGAGAGCAAAGAGGCACATGAGTTAGTTGTTTTTTTTAAATAGGATGCTCCAATGAAGAAGAAAAGGAATTTTATAACCAATATCACTGACAAAAGTGGATTGACTGACTCCCACAAATCTGAGAAGGGATAATATATATGGATGGTATATGAACATCCATTTAGTTCATCAGGATTGAGGAATAAATGGTAAATTGGACCCATGGATATCAAGAATTAACTTTCATCAGAAGTAATTAAATTATTTATAGAGGAAGCAAAGGGGCTGACCTATGTGGAAAAGAAATAGTATGAAAAATTCATGGAACCCGATAAGGTACAAAATTTTCAATCAACCATCACATGATTTGATTCTAAATAAAGTAAGTTTGATCCAAAAATGGTAAAAAAAATCACGTATTGGAGGTAACCTGAGGTTTTTATTTATTTATTTATTTATTTATTTATTTATTTATTTATTTATTTATTTTCAATTCATAGAGGCCCACATGAAATTACTCTATATAAAAAATCATTTCTTATGGGTTGTAACATCACTTATGTCCTTTTTATTTTTATTTTTAGGACTATCAACTCCAAGGCTAATAGTAAGAATCATGATGAACAAGAATAGGTTGCAAGAATAATACATTTTTAAAGCACATTTATGTCATGAATTCATAGAAATACACATTATTACATAGGTGTATAAAACACCTATATATCCAATATCAAAATGAAATTCAAAAGGTGATTAATAATTTCAATTCTTATATTTTCTAATATATTCCCCACATTCAAATATTTTTTATAATTAACCTCTAATTTCATTTCCACGCTCTATTCTTACTTAAATAAACTAAACTAGGAGGTATAAAATAGATAGTATAATTATCTTTCCCGAAATTAAAATATTATTTTCAATAAATTTGAATGAGAAGAATTGAGGGAAATAATTAGTATAAATGATCTGGTGGATTAGTATTTGAAAAAACATGATTTTAGGAGAATTTTAATAAGTTTAAATGTTATTTCTATTATATATGTCCTTCTTTGAATTTCTAATAATTTCATTAATTGATTTAATTATTCATACACATTTCCATGTGTAGTTGTGCCAACAATTTATTTCATTCTTGAGACATTTCATAAACCTAATATTTCTAATTCATTCTATAATATATTTCCTATGATATCTAGGCATGATTTGTTTTAGAAAAATCATTTTATCTCACAAAAAAATTGGCTTAAACATGATCATTTTTAATAATATTGAGGCATTATTTTGTTTATCCCTTTATCCTTGGAGTGGCATAACCTTAAACCTTTTAATCTAGTAGAATACATGAATGGTCTTATTAGGAAATTATCTATTTAAGAATCCTATCATATCCATTACTATATTCCTCAATATATATATAGATATTTAAAAGAATAGTTTTTGGAGATGGAGTTTTGAGGTTGTACCAATATATACATTATTGATGATATTTTTCTAGGCTATTATCCATTTTAATTTTGGGAGAGGTCATCAATTTTTCATCATAAATCATTTTTCACCTCCATTTCTTGAATATATATATATATATATATATATATATCTTCTAAATTAGAAAAGAATGTTTCACCAACCAACATGGGTACCCTGGTAACCCGATAACCAATATGGTCTTAACATAGATATAAGAATGTTCTTGATCCCCATAGGTAGAATGAATACCACTAGGAATAATAAAAAATTAACGTGGGAACAATTTTTTCACAAACATTATGGAAGTAAAATAAACAAGATAGTATTCATATCAAAAGTGACTCCATTGGGAGTAATGTACCAGAAGTAAAAAATCATAAACAATCCCAAGTACTACAACCATGTACCATAAGATAGGTAAATTTTCCCACGTCACAACTCAGTTGAAACTCACCAAGTCTATGTATTAACAGTGTGAACCACCTCCGAGTGATAATTTTACCATTTTAGTTCCTAAAAGAAGGAAATCTACAGACACCCAGAGTCACAAGAAGGGTGTGAGCTAAAGCCTGGAAGGATTTCACCAAATGGTTCCATAACAATATTCCAATATCAAATTAACCAATAATGTTCTTAAAATTTTTAAATAAAAAGGTTTGGAATATAGAAATCATATTTCAAAAAATTAGGCACTACATTTAATATGATAGAATTACTCTTGAAATAATCATCACATTTTAATTGAAATAAATAATTTCAAAAATAGTGCTTTATAGAAATGTGTCTTTCAATAAATGTATTAAATTAAAAAATATATATATAATGGTTTATATTAATCATAATGCAAGTAAAATAGTATATAGAAATGGAATATATTCATTTGAAATACATACAAGTGAGAAACATGGTCTTAATTCTAACAATGTGTGATCGGTCCAGGCTAAAGGGACACCACAATTCAGGTGATATAGAAAATATATATATATAACTTTTTGAACCAAGTCCAATGGGAATGCATCACCATCTCCTAAGGGATGTGACATGCTGATATGATGTTTTAAAACATTGTAATTAATAATTTGTTGTACAACTAACTAACTATATACCTAAGGCTTTCATATTCTCTAAAACAATTTTGGGAAATATATTTTAGGACTGCTTAATATACATATAAATCCCAGTCTTTGTTTTATAAATTCCAATTTTCCATTTTAATACCATAATGTACTTTTAATAAAAAAAGATACATTTTCACATAGATAAGACCATAAGGTATCTAGAAAACCCATTTTTAATAAATTTTCAAAAATAGGGATTTTAAATCAATTCAGCATTCAATTTAATAATATAATTTTACAATTAAATTAAAAAAATTAATTTCAAAACAAATTCCATCAATTTCATAACAAACCCCCAATGTAATGGAATTAGGGTTTTCCAAAATCTTCCATGAAATCCTTTTTCCATAATGAAATTCAACAATTTAATTGATTCGATTTCATAATTTAAATTTTAAAAAATTTATATCTCAATAATTTTCATAAACACAACCAAATTCAAATTAATTGGGGGTTTTCCAATTTCATTCTAAAAACTCGATTTTCTTAAAAATGCCCAATTCATTGGAATTGGGTTTTTCCAAAAAAATATTGAATTCTATTTAATAAAAACTATGAAATTTCATTTAATTTAAATTGTTCAAATTAAAAAAATTAATTTATGGTTAACATAAATTGGGCATTGTAATAGTAACACCTTCCTCTGAGTTTCTAAATCTCGAAACATCAAACCCTAATCGGGATTTTCCGAGGAAGAATAAAAAATTTTTAATCTGGGAAAATGAGTTTCAAACATTGGTTTATAACCCAAAACCATTAAATTTTAGATCCTTAATTTAAAAAAATGATATAGGGAACCTTATAATGGAAAAGAGAGACCACAGGAGAATAAGAATGAGAGGTGGAAACTTACTAGAAGAGGTTAGACCACCATTCTCCGAGATTTA
Organism: Viscum album; assembly: GCA_963277665.1. Taxonomy (NCBI): domain Eukaryota; kingdom Viridiplantae; phylum Streptophyta; class Magnoliopsida; order Santalales; family Viscaceae; genus Viscum; species Viscum album. Next base: position 1,136,606,146 of record OY728159.1, on the reverse strand, counting down.
GATCGTTTCCAAGAGGGATCATAGGGGATAAAACTATTTTTTGGATCTACAAGGAAGGGAGAAATCGTTAATATGTTTTAACAGTATATCAAGGGCCTAAATGTGTTGTTTGGGAATTTTTAATCAAAATTACATTCACTTAAAATCCAATCTTAACTGTTTCATGGGAAAAAGTTAATGCTTTAGAATAAACTGTGTGCAAGTCATGCATGTTTGTTAAATGGGCCACATATATTATCCTATTAGGGTAAATATTTAGAGTAACTATGCACTAACCATGAAAAATCACACCACCATGGGATGCATGGTTTTTTCTCATAGAGCACATGGTTTGGGGAAACTATGAACCAACCATGCACCACGCTAGAATTTTTAAAACTCTTAAAACATTAATCTGAGTTAACTACAAATGAGACAAAAAAATCTCAACAAAAAAGGGTTTATAACTAACTAAAAATAGTAATAGGATGTTATAACCTCCCCTAAATAGAAACATTTTATCCCAATAAAGCCTGCCAAGAAATTACCATGCCAAAATGATGAGGCCACTACTCTCCCATTAGTTCCTCCCTATCCCAATATTGATGATTATCAGAACTATGCTTCCATATTATATGAACCTAATGTTTCATCCTCCAACAAAGAACTTGGTTTTAGAATCATCTATCTTAACTAGGTGTTGAATCATAGATTTGTCAAGTCCTACTTCTAGATAACTCAATCTCGATACATGAACTGGATCAGATACATATTTTATCAGCTGTGATACATCTAACTATCCATTTATCAACATCAGATTTAGTGGAAGTTTTAAATGAAAGAAATCCTCCCCACTATCTCAAAAATCTCTAATGTCCTCACAAAATGAGGAAAAAATTTCCCCCTACTTCCCCAAGACGTCGATGACCCTACTAGGGTAAAACATTAAAGAAAACATGGTCACAAACTATCAAATCCAACAGTATATGGTGTAGATTAGTAGAAGAATTATACCTGATTTTTACTGTCAAAATCCACTGATGAACCAATAGAATATTTATTGTCATCTATGGGACTAGGATTTTTCCTACCAAGGTACTTTCCCCAACCTCAAACAAATAGAACATAGATCTACAAGGTCAACTATACAAGGACACAAAATGATCCATCTTGATCATTGACTGTTAAATATTTTTATAATCAAGAACATCTATCCCCAAGTGATCATACCATGTCCAAAAAAAATTCAGAAAAAAATCATGAAACATATCATGAAGAATAAATATAGCTAATTCTATCTGGCCATCTGATTATGGATGTAATTTCACCCTCAAGTGGATGTGAGATCCCAGTGCCTCCTGAAGGCCTCCCAAAAAATGAGAAGTGAACCATGGATCCCTATTAAAGACTATTGTAGATATAACTCTCTGAAAAAAATTGGTATCTTTCACATATATATTTCCCAACTCCAAAAATTTGGTTACATCACAAAGGCTATAAAGTGTTCTGATTTAGTTAGCCTATCAATTAAGACCCATATCACATTCTTCATTCTTTGGGTATATGAAAACCTAACCAAAAATTCCATAGAGATCTCATCCCACTTCCATGTATGGAGTGGAACTATTTGAATAAAACATGAAGGAATTTGGTTCTTAGACTTTACATAATGGAATATATATAAATGAGGGAAAATTAAGCAATTACACATCTCATACTTGGCCACCAAAACTGCCGATGTATTTCATAGGAAATTTTCAGGGTTCCTAGGTTCACATCCCTCTTGGAATTATGAAAATCCCCCATCACAACATCTCTTTCCTCTAATGGTATAACAAATTTATAACAGTATCATATAATGCTCTCTTTGGAGAATTTACACTCTATAATGGTCTCACCAAAATTAAGAGAATATCTAATGATACAGAACTCATTATTAAGAATCCACCCAAGAATAATTGTTTTGAGAATAGAAGATGTCAACTGTATATTGGTTAATGAAACCACAACCCTTGCCTCCATGAAACCAATATGAAACTATGAAAAGAGTCCCATCAGGTTCCACTATTTTCATAATTCTTTCACAGCCAGGTTTTGATGTTTCTTGCCCATCACATTTGCAACTACATTCCCTTTCACCAAGTTATAGGATATGTAAAAATAAAAAGACAATAAGTATTCCACCTAATGAAGCTTGCAGATATTCAAATCATTTTTAGATAAGATATTACCGAAGATCATAAAGTATGAAAACATGGTATACCTTTCTATATAATGGTAATGTTGTCATCTCTTAAACATGCACATCACAACTACATGTTCAAGGTCATGGGTCAGATAATTATTATTCTTTGAAAAAAGATAATGATATCCATAAGAAATAACATGATCACCTTCCATAAGGATATATCCCAACCATGAAACAGATAAATCAAACAAGAAGACATAACCCTGTCCGGCCTCTAGAAGATTCTACACCAAAATAGTAGTTAATATACATTTAGGCTCAATAAAATAATTCATACATTTCTGATCCCAAGAAAACTTCACTCCCTTATGAGTGGTTTTAGTCATCAGAGAATCGTAATTCAAGAAGTATTTTACAAACCATAGAGAATACACAAATAAACCCAAGAATCTATAAATCATTAAGATATTTAACAGTTACTCCCAATTCATAAAATCCATTACCTTCTCAGGATAAACTCATATTACTTGTTCTAACGCCACATTCCCCAATAAAATCACTTTCCAAATCATGAAATCACTCATTGAAAGAATGGAATAAAGTATTTGATTTATCCTCAAACTATGAACTATTCTCATATGATTCACATGATCCTCCTCGGACATAGAGTAAACAATCATTTTATATACAAGGATGACGAAAAATTAATCTAGATACTCATGGAAAATATGGTTCATTAAAGCCATAATGACTGCAAAAGCATTGGTTAGACCAAAAGTAATAAAAAGGTAATCATAATGGTTGTACATACTCTTAATGGTGGTTTTCTAAATTTCAGATTATTTTACCCTCAACTGATGGTAACTGAATCGAAGATCTAACTTTTAGAACCACTTTTTCCCATTAAACTGATCAAACCTATCATCAATCTGTGGAAATAGATACTTGATCTTAGCCATAAACTGATTTAGATTTTGTTAATCAACACATAGGAAAAGTGAACTATATGTTTTACTAGAAATGAGAACTTTCACCGACCATGGTGACACACTTTGGTGTATAAATACTTCCTCAATAAGATCCTCCAAATGGGACATCAAATCATTCAGTTTACTTAATTATATGATGTAATAGAGAATATAAACTAGTTGTGGACCATGCATTAATTCAATGGGAAATTCATATTCCCTTACTAGTGGAAATTTATAGAATCCAGATGGAAACAAGTTAGGAAACATGGAAATAAATAAATAAGATCTCCACTCAATGATTCTCACTCCATGTCTAAGGAAAACATAGACATCACTATCCCTAACTCTAAATAAGAAGGTCACATCTGATCGACCATGGGTCTCATTCTACTTGAACGGCATGGAACACACCATATGGTTTAGTGAAGGAGACCTATCGAAGATAACAATCAATCCAAGATTTATTAGCAGTTGGAAAATATATCCCAAAAAATAAATCAGGAGGTTTCATTTCAAGAACTAGAAAACACCAAGAAATGTTGAAATTTGAGATAAAGAATACACTAATGAGATTAAAAATACCTTACTATCTCTTCGTACAAATGGTTGTAGTAATATCCATAAAATAAGGCAAAATCTCAATAAGAATATTTTTATATTAACCAAAATGGTTGAAATAAATGAATCAGATGAACCAGTATCAAATCGGGCAGTTGCTAATGGTGAAGCTATAGTAATGGTACATGTTACGGTCATGGGACCCATATCCTCTTCTTGTATTAAATCTTACATTGTGTGAAGTTGCTTTATTCCTGATGTATATGGATAATACAATTTAAAACATGAATTATTTTATCTTCCCATATTATTAGGAGTATCTTATGATCTGGTTCAATTATGAAGAGTATAATAGATATGGAAGCATCTCTATAAGGGCCCCGAGCATCTGTATGATCCATAGTTCTCAATTTCCTCAGTTCAAACCCTCTTTGAATGTCTATGCATTCCACTCTAGTAGAATATTAAATGATATATTCCTTGAATTATAGGAGGATTAGAATAACCTTATAATTAAGGAGTTCCATGAGAACCATAAAACATTTATTTTCCATTGAAGGAACTCATTCTACTACTTAGAGAGAGAGAGAAACACTATATATAGCCTTAAATGGCCATCTAGGTCCATCTCGATCATTAGTGCTTTGTCCAGCACATCAACATGGGAATGAATATTCATTAAGAATAACTGAGAATGAATATCCTAATAAAGTCCAAAATTGAACCACCAATCCATCCTCTTCTCATTTGATAAAATATCAAGTGAAAAATAAAAGAGCTCATCAAAATGGGTTGTATATTCTGTCATGGTTTAGTCAGCCTACTCAATTTTGAAAAACATAGTAGCCTTAGCCAACGTCATTGACTCTAGATACAACTGGTTTGTGAAGATAATTTGTACTTCTTTCCACTATAAGTCCCCATGCTTCTTTTTTGTCACTATAGTGTCCCACCATCTCCTATTTGGTCCTTCCAGCATGAAATAGGCACACTCCACATTGATTTCATTGGGCATGTCCAAAAACCTAAAAATTGTTTCATCATGATCAACCCTTCCTCAAACTTCTAGGGATCATTTGAGCCTTTTAATAGTGATGGATTCCTGTAAAGAATCTATTTATAACAAGTCATTAAAAAGTACCTCTTTGGTTCCAGAGCTACATCCTGACCAAGAACTAATGGTGGTTATTATCCCAAATCTTCGACAATGCACATACTCACCTCTAATAGATTTAGATCTCCGATGGGGTTTTCTTGATGTGGTTCAGCATAATCTTCCACCTGGATCTGATTTTCATGTCTTCTCAGAGGATTGATGATATAAAACATCAACAAAAAATAAGGAATACATTATATTTTCACTTGAATAGTTTAAAAATGAAAATAATACCAATAGATAGAACAAAGATGATTTTTATTTCATTTTATATAAATCAATATAGGTAAAAGACTAGAAGTAATCCCTAGGATGTCTATACTATACCAGTAAAAAAGACTTAAAGATTATTATGGTGATATATGGATAGGTGCTCAATCAAAACTACCTCTTATGTCCTGAAAAGAATACACAAATGCATGCTGAGTTAAAGAAAAATGATCATCCTGGAGCTCTGATACAATCTTTTCATGAATAAGACCAGTTACCCTGGTAAACTAATAACTGATAAGGTCTTGAAATAGAATAAAGGGCATTTCCAATACCCCTGGGTCGGCAAATAGAACCTAGAATTATACAATATAAAAGTGGGAAATGGTTTTCCACAAATATTACAAAAGTAAAAGAAATAAGATAGTACACATATCAAAATAAAATCCACTGGGTGTAATTTTAAAAAGTAAAATAGAAATAAAAAATCCCAAGTACCACAAAAAATACCAAAAGATAAGAAAAAATCGTTAGTTCCATCTCAGACGCAACTCACTATTTCCATGGATCAACTGCTAGAACCACCACTATGTGATCCTTTTCCCATGTTTGATCCTAGATAGGGGTAATATAAAAATACCTAAATGACCAACTAATGTGTAATCAAAATACAAATATCATTTCACCTAAAGATTCTATAATAATACTCTAATATCTAATTAACCAAAAAAGTTTTTTAAATTTTCAAATAAATAGACATTGTATATAAAGAGAAAATTTCATAAAATCATGATTTATATTTAAAATAATGGAATAATTTTAAACAAAATGATCACATTAACCGATGAAAATTATTTCAAAAATTATTCATTAAACATATGGACCTTTTTGTAAATTAAATTAATAAAAACTTTTATATAAAACCGTTTTAATAAATCAAAATTCATGAAAAACAGTTTACAATAATGTAATATATTAATTTGAAAAAAACAATAGAAAAACATGGTCATATGCCTAATAAGGTTGGATAGTTCTAGGATATAGGGACCCCACAATCAAGGTGATACATCAAATATGTACATACCCCTTTATAACCAAGGTTAAAGGGGAATTATCACTATCTCCTAAGGTATGTGATTTGCTGATATGATTTTTTTGAATGATGTAAATCATAAAGTGTCATCAAAATTACTCACTAACTACCTAAGTATTGTATGTGATATAAAAAAATAATAATGGGAAATTTATTTTAATATTTATTAAAATACATTTAAATCCTACTTTTCATTTAAAATATAACAACTTCCCATTTAAAACTCATAATAGGAATTCAATCAAAAACATGCAATTTTCTAAAGATAAAACTATAATGTTTATATAAAAAAATAGGATACTTTTGACAAATAATTATTTGAAATCAATTAACCATTCTAATTAAAAATCCAATTTCCCAATTAAATCCAAAAATTTAATTTCTAAACCAATTTAATCAATTTCATAACAAACACCCAATTAAATGGAATTTAGTTTCATCAAAATTTAAAATACAATATTTTTCACAAAATTAAATTTCATAACCTAATTGAAATAATTATACAATTTAAATTTAAATAATATAAATATCATCAATTTTAGTAAAAAAAACCCCAAATAAATGGAATTGGGGGTTTTCAAATAGAATGTGATAAACCCATTTTCTTTAAAAGCCTTAATTCCAAAGAATTAGTTTTTTTATACAAATTTATTAAAATATATTTAATGAAAATAAATAAATTTAATTTAATTCAAAAAAAACAAATTAAGTAGAGAAATTTAGTGTTAACATGAATTGGGAATTTTAATGGAACCACATACCTTAGAGTCACTATATCTTGAAGCATCAATCCTTAATCCATATTTTCTAAGTAAGACTCAAAGTAACACAATCTGGGAAAATGAGGGTCAATACAAGTTTTATAACAATAGGCTGGTGTGTATTAGATCAAAAATTCAATACAATGACCAAAAAACCTTAAAGAGGAAAAGATAGATTGTGGGAGAATAAGAACGGGAGGAGAAAACTAAAAATAAGATGACTAGCCTCTGTTTTACTAGATTTAGATCTCTTCTAGGTGGGATATTAGGGGGAAAACTCTTCTTGGGATATCCAAGGATTGGATAAATAATCTCATTACTATACTGGTATTTTGTGGGCATAATATAGGGGATCTATAATTTTGAATGAATATTTGGATCACATAAAATATTTTCCACATGGTTTCTTGGGAAGATGCACACAGTTTCGACAAATCATGTGAAATACATGTTCCTATGTTATATATGGTTAATTGTTTATCCTAACAGGGCATATGGATCAGATAAACAAGCACTAACTATGAAAAATCACACTTCCTTAGGTTTCACATGTTTATCTCATAGGGTATGTAGTTTTTGGAAAACCCTATGCTAATCATACACTAGCCCACAATTTTCAAAACACTTAAAACATTAACATGAATTCACCATAAATGATACCCCACTAAATCTTGATAAAAAGTGAGGTTTTGGAATATCATAAAATAGTAACACTTTTTTAAAAAATAGTTGTTTCTTGTGAGAATAAGGAATCACCATCGTTAAAAAGATGATCTTTTGGTCATATGTGTTTAGGTGGTTGATGTGATATTTTTCATACACAATTATTTCAAAAAGAAAAAAAATAAAATCAGTGTTAATAATAATTAATTTTCAAAATAAGTGAGAAATAATGAAAATAAAATTACAATTTTGGAGATTTTTGGTAAGCAGGTTCCTAGCCATATCATCCCATGAATTTATTGAATGTGTAGGGTGTATTTGGATCCAATATTGAGCTCATTCACGTAATGAAAGTCAAAAAAGATAAAGTCTTACCGAATCATAATAAAATTTCATGAAATGGAATGTGTCATAGATTATGAGGATGTTTCCCATATGCTTGTCTCGATCATCATGGTGTTTTTCGGTAAACTGAAGGATGTTTGAGATCATCGAAATAATTTCATGATTCGTCACTAAGTGTCATGCTAAAACATGGGGAGGTATGATAATTTTTTTCAATCCAATATTTTATGGACGCCTGTAGTCTTCGTGTGGTCTCAACCCTATATATCATTGAAGAATCCCAGTAGGTTGGTTGGTTTTTTCCCTCCATGGTCGTAACTCTATCCTTTCTCATGTTTTTCCCAATTTTCATATTGATGTAGAAAATTAATTTTCCTTTTTCACACATTTTTTGAAAATTAATTTAGATTAAACATCTTGAAAATTGCATCCAAAAAAATCATTGTAAAAAATGAAATTGAAATACTGAAATGAAATAAAAGTAAAAATTAATTAACCCTAAAAACTTACTTGTAACGGTCCATAAAAATGATTCCTCTATTGACAGGACTATATTTATTCATTATTTTCATAAGAGTCTAATATAAATATAAATGTAAAAAACTCATTAAATTCAACTAATAAATAAATAAACCAATTATTACCTCAATATCAATCATATGTTCATGTTATGGGTTTTCCATAAATTAGTAACATATTCGTAAATAGTTATCCTAAAAAGATAACAATTCGATAAGATCAGTTTTATTTGGTGTGTACATAATATAATTTAATATTCCAATTCATTAAGGATTAAATACTGAAGAAAATTCCTTATATGTGTAACTCTTAGAATATATCATATTATCGTTGCTAAATATCACTTAGCAATGAAAATTTCTAGGAGTGTCATGATTAAATTTATATAATGATATAAAATTTATTACCTTATATAAGACTAGAAAACTAAACATTTCTATCACATTTGGAATATACCATGATTATCATAAATTTAATAATGTTACCTCAATTATTTAAAAAACATTATCATTTCAAGATACATACCATTTTCAGATTCATTTTTGTGTTCTTGATCCAACCAAATACTAAAAACCAAAATGGTTCTCAATAAAATCATCATAAATGATCATATAAATATTAAAAAAATCCTATGATATCATCTCTAATGAAACATTAATTTCATAAATTGATATATTCAACTCAAACTATAACTGCTTCATCTTAACATAATATTTATATGGTCAAAATTCTATTAGGTTATAAAAAATACCATAAATATGTTCACAGATCCTATAAAATGGTTCAAAAAGATATTGTGATAAACTAATGGATATCCTTTGAGACAGTATATATAGTATAAAAGTATGAGGCCCATAACCCATGAATATTAATTAATATAGAGATGATACACAACTAATTTTGGAAGGGTGATTACCCCTAGGTGCATCTCTGTCACTGTCACATCCACCATACAGTATCCTAACATATATGTACTCATTATATGAATAACATAGTATCTACATTATAAGTACTTCTATTTTTATCATATTCATAGATATATACATAGGGTTTTTACTAAGTTTATCTAATCATAAGCCCCCAAAAGATGCAAACATATCCATAAAAGGTAATTAAACCCTCCTTTGACACTAACTATTGGAGACCAAGATTATTACACCCATTAATTTCATTATATTATGTTATTAATCATTATATATCCTAAATAGTTTTACAAACATGAAAACTAAAGGATTCATGAAATTGTGGTTTGTCCACATAAACATCTTATTTTACATCACTCAACAATATTTCTCCATAACCAATAAGCTATTAAACCCTTCTAAACATATCATATGTAATAAACATCTTTATATCCTAAGGAATGAAAATATAAGAATGGGATGAGAATAGATTATCACTATGGGTAAACATAACTGATAATAATCAATGCTCATATGTGGGCATAAGATTAAATTTGGATATAATATATATACATAAGGAACTTATACTAAATAAATAATCTATCATCAATCATATAATAAGTCATGGTATAACATAAGATATGAATCAATAAATTATTAAGACTTGTTTCAGAAAAGTGATCCATGAGAGTATAATTTAAGAATAATAATATGCATAAAATATAAAAAAAATCATCTATGATAGATACATAATCCTAGAAATTATAATTCTAGGATACCCACAAAGAAATTCATGGCATAGAATGGTTGGTATAATCACACATGAACTTTATCGGGACTGTGATAATCCTCCAACATACCATTTTTCTTAGTAAAAAAATCATATATACTCTCATTGCCTTTGGGGAAATCCTCTTATATACCATTTATCTTGGGATAAATCCTCTCATGTACCCTTCAGTATAGGATAATCCCCCCCATTTTCCATTTGGATTATAATAAATCCTAATTGTACTCTTTTCTTCTCATGAGATATAAGTATTATGAATGCATTGGAGGGAGATATCAGACCTCACTAATCAATCATCCTTGCAAATAGTTCCACAAGAAATAAATTCATTAAATAGATCACAACTAACCCTAGGAAAGAAAAAGGGTTTTCCAATAATTTCTATATGGTATCACAAACATTTAAGTCAAAATTTTAAATCATCATAACCAAAATTTAAATCTCCAAAGAAGAGTATTTAATATAAACATTAATTCGGTGGTTTTTCAAAAATAAATTCTAACGAACTAATACTATTAACTATAAATACAAATTTGTAAGTAAAACCCTTATAGATTATTATTAAATAATTTTTATCAATATCATAAAGGGTGAGGTTATGAATCACATTAAAAGGTCATTTTAAAAAATGTGAAATAATAGAAGATGAAAAATTGATATATTTAATATTAATGTTAAATAATAGATCCTTTAAAATGAAATAATGGATTGAAAAATGTGATATGAAATTATTTTCAAAACATTTACATGTTTTAGTAAATAATCCCAAAATATTTTCACTTAAAATAAACTAAAGGTATCAAATAGGATATCATAAAACATAAGAAAACATTTAATTTTTTAAAAATATATTTTAATAATATATCATTTAAATAAAATAACTTTCATAAAAAATAAATTTGGAGTGAAAGATAATTTTTTTATTTTTAATTGATGGAAAATTTTTGGAATATTTTTTAAATTAAATAGTTCAAATCCCATATCATAAACAAGGTTGTTAGATATCTATTATGAAAGATAAAGAATATGATTTAGAGCTCACATGAGTAATCAAAAATTTAGGATTCAATATATGAATTGATAAAAGAATTTGTAATAATAAAAATTGAAATGTAGGAAACCCCTTCATTAAAATATATTAAACTTGTTTCTTAAAAATATATCACTTTTTTTAGAAATAAATTTAGTGATAATGAATATTTGAGAAAAAAATTATTTTCCACAGATATAGAAGGGGAAATATCATACAAAATGTGAAATTTATTTATCTATCAAATATAGAATAATGATGTTGAATTATTGACATTTTAACTTAAAGAAAAAAATTGATTTTACCAAATCCCTTACATATGTAATATTTCATGAATCAATTGAAAATAAGATAGATGTTGTGTAGTAAAAATCAATTTCCTTTGAAAAAATGATAAATAAAAATAATATATAATCAAATTCAATTATCTATTCAACTTATATTAAATAATCTCAAAAGGAACAATCCTAAATCAACATCTAGGAATCATGTTTTTAAGAACCCTTATGCTAATTTTAACATTAGAATAAGTCTATTAGCATGAAATTATAACTCATGTATCATGAAATGAAATATAAAAATAATACATTAAGCCAATAGGGTAGTGAATACTCTATACAAATGATATTATTTTGTGTAATATCAAACATGACTCAATGTTTTAAAATTATACAAAGAATCACATACCCTGAATTATTGTTTATTTGATCACACATTAACCTTCCATATAAAAAAATAACCACATTGATCAATAATTTAAGAAAATTATTCATGTATATAACCTTTTATAAATATAATTTAAAATAATTACCCACATGTATATGAGTTATTTGTTGTCTATTTTCAATATTAGTTGTGAGTAATCTTTTTCATTCTGAAATTTTTTCATAGTAGTGGTGTTATTAAATATTTGTTTCCTGAAGTTCAAGATTCTAAGATAATAAAAGTTAGTATAATTTATTTATAATAATTATTTATAATATCATAATTTCATTCTCTGGGATTTTTTTATGATCCACAAATATGAAATCAATGATGGACCTATTTGAATGATTCTTATAGAAAAATGGTGATTTATTTAACAACTTGTTATATTATAATATTAAAATTTTAGGGAAGAACTCAATATTTAATTAATTATATCATATAATAGAATAAATTAAATATGAATACTCTTTAATGATATAATTTTTGGATACTTTTTAAGTAGTTTGTTCAACTAACCTATGAAATAAGAAACTCTATTAAATGGATGGTTATAAAGTGAATTAATAGATATATCACTATAAAAAATCACAGTGATCATATTTTGTTTTATTAGTGTGGTATATTATAATTTTATTGAATTATGTGAATAAAAAAATATTTATGATGTTATTAAATTTCCTAAATAAATAATTTCTTACTCATAGAATTCCCTTTTGTACAGTTGGATTTACCATTGTTGTTTATTGCTCATATGGTTAACATGTTGTACAATTCAGAAAAATAATAACATCATAAGTATCTTATTTATCCCCTAAACACATCCTCGTGAATATCCACATAATGTGTTGATCAATATAAAAATTGAATTCAATCATTCAATATAGGTTGTAGTGTGGATATACGCATGGATGATGACATTATTCTCTAAAGAAAGTGTAAAAGAAGTCATATGAGTTATCAATTCTGAATGTCAAATATATCATAAATATAATAAATTTATATATATTTCTATATCATTATTATCCTTGAATATCTTTAAAGGAAAATGATACACATAATGTCTTGGAGGAAGTAGTCCTCACTATATACAAATTTTGGTTTTGATTATTTTAATAAATATGGACAACTTGTAAATGCATCAAAAATAATTATATTACAAAAAAAAATATTATTTTCAGCTAAAATTTTATGAAATTGTAATGAAATTTGGGTAAGAATTACACAAGTAAATATATATGTAAAATGAGTTTTTATAAATTTATACCTCAATTCATGGATTATTTATAATGAAAAGGGGCGTTAAACCATTTCAAGATAGACTCTTCTGGAGACCATAAACCCTTTAATGTGAATAAAAATGTTTATGAGGTTATTATAAAGGTTTATTTCTGAAATAAGTTCGTTATGGTATTAGGGTAAGTGAGGAGAGGAGTAGCCCTTTCAAAATTGAAACGAGATGGTATTTCTGTAAATTCACCAAAAATCATTATAATGGAAAGCTTCTCTCAAGGATGGTTGACCAAAAATATATAATTATTATAAGGGATAAGTAACATGGTAATTCATCACCTCATTAAAACATTCCTAGACATAATTGTAGTTAATAACTCTTTGATTTTTACTATAACAATTTCACCTTTTTTGTGGGGACAATATTTTACCAAATTAATTTATCCTTTATGGTTAAAAATTGAATTTTCTTTCTATATAATATGGATCCAATAATATAAAAAATTATATCTATTTAATTATATTAATTTTTTAGCTTATATAAAAAAATTAATTTTAAAAAACTAATAATGTCTTATATGATATATTTGAAAGATATTATAGCTGTTATAAATTTTGAATTATTTTATTTTAAATTAAAAAACTACAAATTTAACTATAAAATAAATATTTGAATTTAGAAAAATATTTATTAAATTTCATATTCATAATTAATTACTAATAATTTCATATAAATTATGTTGTTTGTTAAAACAGTATTTAGGAAGTTTTCACTTAAAAATAAATCTTTTTAGAAAAATACTTAAAAACCTTAGTTATTTTTGACATTATAAATTAAAATTGTAATTTACTTTTATTAAACTAAAATTAACTTTTTTATATATTTAGTTATTTTAAAAATTAATAATATAATAAATATTAGTATTTACATAAAAATGACATATTAAACATCATGTTTCGTTAATTATATTTCATATAAATTAAAAAAAAATCAATATTGAAAGAACACATTAAAAATATAAATATTTGATAGTATAATAAACATTTAAATGTGATCCATTTAATTTATAATGTTAATATACTATAAATATTTTTTCAATAGTACATTAAAAACATTCTATTTTAAATAAATAAATTCAAATTGATTTTATGTATTTTTAATTTATTATTATCTTTTTTTCTAGTAATGATTATATACATCAGGTAATTTTAATATTTATTAGGTCATCTCATTCTGGTGTTTTTTTAGTTCGGTGTTGTTTTGGAAATTAGCTATTGAATATTGTATTTATAGAGACCCAAGCTTGACATACATGGAAATTACATTTCTTTTTAGAAATACTTAATAAATGACACAAACAGATTCCCAAAGATCGTAATAGTTTAGTGTCTTTAGAAACTCGGAACATAATCTTCTAATCATGGTGAAATATCTTCAACATCTCCCATAAATATCTTCCCATTTTTTTCTACCTAAAAGCTTTATTTATATCCTAGGGAAAATAAAACATAAAAATGGTGAGCTCAAATTCTCAGTAAGGGTAAAAATGTAGAATATAAAATAAATTATAAACATTTGAAATTAAAAAAACATGAATATTAAGTTTAAACATCAAAATATTGAGCAATGAAATAAATCTTGGCAGTACGTAAGGCATAGATCATAAAATAAAATTAACCATGATATAATATCATTTTTATAAAACATATAATTGTGAAATACTAATAAGAACATAAAATTGTTTTCATAATAGCAAAGGAATGTCTTTCAAACCCATCATTGTGGACAAAGTCCATTACTAAACCGAGTTTACTTTCCATTCCAGCCATGTATTACTGAATTGGATTTACTGCCCATTCCAATCATGTCTATCTCTTGAGATATAAATCTTTACCCAATTCATTGCAGAGAGACGTAGTTCCCACCCATCTCATAATGAAATCATTCTTACATGTGCCACAAAAACATAAATCATTCATCATTGCATAACCCAAGAATTAAAATGGGATTACTAAATATAATTACATCATAATATAATCCATATAAAATATCATTCCATCATTAATGAAATTAAACCATAATAAAAATAAGGATATAAACATTACCCTACTTAAAGAGTATCATCTTAGATGGAAAATAATTTTGATAAAATACTTGAACTTAGTTCTTGAGAAAAATATCCTTTATTTAAGTAAAAGTTTTAATTTACCAAAATTCCATGAAATTTTAAAATAAATGAATTTATTTGAAAATAAACATGAAATAATTTTGAGTAAGCATCATGGAAATAAGTCATTATGAAACTGTAAAAATCCATTCATGACATATAATTTAAAAAACATTATCCTCGTACTTTTATCAGAAAATTCAGAAAGTACCTCATATGGTAAAAAAAGATTCCTTCCATACCATGTAGTAAAATTAAAAAATGGGTAAAATTTACTTTAAAAATACATATAAAAATAGTAAAAATTTTATGAAAACATTTTTAGAAAAAATGGATGATAAATATACCCCCAGTAAATACTTGCGTATAATCAATTTCAGATAAAAATGTGATTGAAAAATTATTCCTTACCATAGGCCTGATATGATTTACAAGTATCTTAACCACCTATATAATGACTTAAATAATGTTACTAATTTATTCCAGAATCATAATCATTTTTATGATAACATTTATAAGAATATTTTCATCCTTTTGTTAGTAACATTTCATTGTTACTCGTTATTTGGGTATTAACTACTTTATGTTCTTATGTATGTTTTGTCCAATAAGTTCTTATT
Organism: Viscum album; assembly: GCA_963277665.1. Classification (NCBI taxonomy): domain Eukaryota; kingdom Viridiplantae; phylum Streptophyta; class Magnoliopsida; order Santalales; family Viscaceae; genus Viscum; species Viscum album. The sequence goes on along the minus strand of OY728159.1, from coordinate 1,136,590,255 downwards.
CCTATTTTTATGTCATAGTTATATCATTTAAACCAAGGTTTCAGTATTATATATATCATATTTTTTTTAATTCAATTCATTTATATACTCATGGTTAAATGAAGATTGTGTTGAACGAATCACATCGCATTGTGGAGATAGTAAGTCATACGTACGCACAAGCGACGATATCATTTTCATAATTGTTGAATGGTATTGAATTGGATGGTTTATAGTATCTCAGAATTAGTATAATTTTATATTAATCGTATATGGTTATTATTTCCACCATTATACACATCCAAGTAAGGTGGTGGTGAAATAAAGATTACACCACAGCGTGGAGACGGTAAGTCGTACGCATGCACGTATGGGATTTTGTTTTTACTAGGATAGATAGAAGGTGAAATAGGTTTGGTTCATATTTATAATAACATATAAGTATAATATTGATACTAATATTAATACTTTATAATGAAACAACTAAATATGAAGAAGTATAAGAAGAATTAAATTTGAAAGAATTGGTAGAAGAGATTACCTCTTCCTCGACATGCCTCCTTTAAATTCCCTCTAAGGGTACTAGAGTTTGTCTTTTGAGAAGAAAAGAACCTATAGATTGTAAATAAGGAAGTTGAGAATATAAACGGGTAGGTTTTGTCTAAGCTTGAATACTCAAATGAAGTGAAGGGGAGAGGGAGGAGGTTCCCTTTTATAAGAGAGGAGAGGGGAACTATAGGAAACTCTCAAAGTATTAATTTATTATAAATTAAATTCCTATTAAAAATGGTCCAAAATTTATTTAATTATAAAATACTATGATTTTGTTTCTAATAAAAATCATCCAATAATTTTAATAAAAGTTTTGAATATATATTTTATCCTTATCATTTTCATTTAACACTTATTTTATCATTTTTAATCTTACCGTGATATCATGTTATTTACAAATTGTGGGTTAATGTGACTACCATGTCATGTCAAACGACCCAAAAAAAGTTATTTATGATATATTTAGACTTATATTAACCATATTTCCAAATATTAGATTTTTAGAAATTTAATATCATTTGATAAACTATTTTATGTTTTAAGTTATGAATTATGTCAATTTTGGACACTATTCATACTTGACTTTTTAAAAAATTCATAAAAACCTAAATACTTCGAAAATAAGGCATTAACTCAAATTTAATATGTCAATATCATCAATAAAATTCACGGTTGACATAAAAATAACCAAATTACATTTATTTTAACTTTTATAATATCATTTATTTGAATCCTTTATTAATGAAGCAATCATTACATCATAATTATGTCATTATTAAATTTATTAATTTAATTTATAAAAATTATGAATAAAATAACATGATGTAGGAAGTATGTTTATATTTATAATGAATACTTATATACATTATATCAGTTATATAAACCTATATTCAAATAAATTTAGTATAAGATATATGTTTAGGTTATAATTATCTTTACTTTAAATTAATTCTTATAACTTGTCATTTTCACATCCAAGTGAATCCGTGGGGTCCCAAAATCAACCAAAGGATGACCATGGTCATAAATATCTCATCCAATAGGATTTTGACCTGTGTTAGGGTATTTTAATATTATTATAATATTATTTTTTACCCTTATTTACCAGATTTAAACTTTAACCATGGTAAATAAAATAATTACAGAAGTTACTATTCATAATGTCCAAGAATAAAAGGTAAATGTTTACACAATTTTAACCTTATGATTCCAAATATGTAATATATTTTTCAAAATTCAAAAAACATAAGTTGCATCAATTAGTTTAAAATTAATTCATGTTGTCAAAACCAAAAAGCTAGTTTTTAAGAAATAATAACTATCAAAAGATTGACATTTGTTTATGTCCAATTTGAATGTGAAATTACATCCAATTACCAAAAAAGGATTAAATTATAAAAACTTAATACAATTAAACTTTAAAATAAATTAAAAATATAATCTAACTATATGAATAAATTATATGAAAAGTCAGTTTTAAATTAAAATGCAGTAATTTTCACTATTCATTAAATTTTGAATTATATAAGAAAAATAACAAAAATTCAAAAAAAAAAGTAAAATTTTATGTCCCTATTTCAAATAATAAGTTTATCTAGTCAAATTTAACTTATAAAAGTGTCAAAAACTATATTTAAAATGGGTGTACAATCGAAAGGCGGTAAAACTGCATTTTCTTAAAAATACTTTTTTATCTGAAAAATTGATTTTGTTCTCATACCATCTTCTAGAAAATGTTTATGATGAATAGTAATGTTATGTATAATTAAAAATTTGGTTAATACTATTCATAATGGATAGTTTATATCCCATTAAATAATAATATTTTAATAATATATCGTTGTTTAATGAAACTCGGTATTGTGTACAACGTAAGTTATTGAGGATGGTCGCTCAGGCGTGTAACACAAGGAAAGTCAATGTTGCGTGTAGTGAAAGATTACTTTGGAATTGTGTATAACATAATCCAAACTTATTTCATTTATACATTGAAAAAAATCTATACTCATTGTTGCGTGAAATGAATTTTATCAAAAGAACTTGAAATTGTGTGTAACACAAGCCAAGAATAGTGTTGCATATGTTGTAAGTTAATATCGTGTTGCATATAACGCAAACTAATACTAGTGTAGCATACAAAATAATACATTGAAAAATTAAAAAAAATATCTCTCATAAAATCTCAGGTTTCTACAGTATTAAACTAAAATATCCATTATTTTGGGTCGTTACAAATCAAATGTATTCCATTTTCTAGAAATTGTTCCTAATTATAGAAATAGAAAAATTAAACACTTATAATAAATTAATGTATTTTACTAAATATTTTTTCAACACAATCATAATTTTAATATATAATATTCTAGGTATATTAGGACAGTTGAGTTAAGTTATGACTAATTATATAAACTACAAATAGAAATATATTGCTCCATTGCATTATTTATCTATGTTAACCCATTTCATGAGTAATAATCTTCTAACATTTAAATGAACTACTAGTCCCCTTATAGCTGAACAATTGAACAAGTTACTTGAAATGATATGTCTATAATTTATAATAAATGAAACAAAAATATTTATTCTAGAAATTGTTTTTATGTGAAAATTATTACCTACGGTGGTTTGGGATTAGAAATACAATAGAGGTAGAGATAGATAAAATGGATTGTAATATTTTTAATGATATATTCATTAAAAACATTTCTCACAATCAGTAATATCATATGGAATTGAAATTATTTATTACAATAGATAAGGGATGGGATATTTTTTTTGAGTATCCAAAAACATTACATGATTAACAATTCATTTTATATACTATTTATATATTCCAAATAGTTTTATTTGTCATTTATTGAATTGGATTATGAATATATTTATAAATGAACTATTATCTCAAATGTTTTTATCATATATTGATATGGTATTATGTTATATAATAACAAAGGCTGAATTATCAATATAAAATATTTCCATATTAAATCCTTTCAATTAGAAGAAAACTGAGCACTAAGAAAAAATGAAGCAAATAAAAATTAAGGAATTATGGAAAATCATGAATAACATTACAATGAAAGATACATCATTGTACATTCTTGAAGAGAATGTGAGATTTCTTATATTATAGTGTGAATATGCATCAAGAACATGAATGAAGGGGAAAGAAAGAATTCACCAATGTAATATTTTCATGTATTGATAGATAGAGATATACAAAGATGAATAACCGACGAATAAATGGAGCATAAAATAGAATATGTTAAGGGATAAATAATAATATTATTCAGTTACTTTAGATAAATATGACATCCCTCATTTTGTGATAGTAGGTACTTCGATTGGAAAATAATTCATTATTTGATTCTATATCAATTTATAAATTTATATTTTTCATAGATGTCGAACCATTCCTTAAAATTATAATGACCAAATTTTCAATTTAGAAACATAGTATGAATCTATTTATAATTTTAAAATATTTAGTGGTTCATATTAAGATGAATAATTATTCTATAGTTTTAAAAAAATTAATACTTATGTTTGGATTTGACATAATCACGATTTTTTGGGGTATAATTAGTTCTTAGGATTTAGTAATTATTAAATGAAGAAAAAAATCTATAATGGACTTTTGGTATTATAATTTATTATTTATATTATTGAATAATTTCTTTGGTATTTAATATTTATGTTTTAGTAATTATTGTGTCACTTATTCACAAGAATGATTAATCATATTGAGTATTATCATAACATGTTCATGTCATTTTTTAGAATTTTAAAATAAATAACATTTAATTTAGCGATATTATTATAAATTAATGGTTGATTTTGTAGATTTGGGATTGAAAATTCATATAAGTCTAGAGTTGTAAGAAAAAATAATGTAAGATAATTAAAATAATCAATCAAGGCGATGTTATTTCACATAGAAATTAAAAATAAATCATATAATAATATATTTTTTATATTTCCTCAATCTCAAGAATTGGATTATAAATATATAATTCATTCTATGGAATGTATATATTAATTTTTAATGTGGACTTATAAAACACATTCACAAGATGAATTCTTATAATCTTTTATATTTTTTATGATATAATATGTTCTATAGGTATAATAAACAAATTAAATTCATGGTAAATTCTATTAAAAAGTCATGAAGTGATCCAAATGAATTAAAATTGGGAGGATGAGAATTTTATAGAAGTGGGAATATAACACTATAAAATTTTATCTTCCATTAAATAAATTATTTTCATTATACCATGCACCACATGCAACCCCAAGATTAAATGAACTGTGGAATAATATTATTTTTATATGAATATTATTACCTTGTCATTTGGTTGATCGATATGATTAATAATAAAATAATATTGAGTTATATATTTAAATTATTTCTTTAATAAAAATAATGAAATAAATCAATAAAATTTTTATATTGATATAAATTTTTACAAGTAAAATTAAAAGATTAATTTCATTTTATGCCATAATAATATTTTTGACATTTCAGAAGTTTTATGTTTAAAAAATTAGAACAAATTTTGTTAATTTTATGAAATTTTATATGAAAAATAAAATTTATTTTTTATATTATATTGTTAATTTTATCTGTGGGTATTTTTTAATATTTTCCAAAAAAAATATTGATTTTGAGGTGAATAGTGAGAAATACCAATTTTTGAAAAAAAAATAATTTTATGAAATTATAATTAAATAATAATAAAATGAATTTCAGTGATTATTTTTTCACATAAATAAATTTAATAAGTAATATAATTAATAAAAAAATATATTTGAGAACTTTGAAATAAATTCATAACATTTGTAAAATCTATAAAATGTTTTTTCATATAATAATTATTTTTTTCTTCTCTTTTAATCAAGAATTTATAAGCCCCCCCTTGATTTGGGATTTTATTAAGTACATATAGTCATCGTTTTATATAAAATGACATAATTATTTCTATTAGAATATAATAATGTCACCAAAATAATTTTATCTTTATAACCAATTTTTATATATATAGTGTTTTCATTTCACATTAGAGACATATATAAAATGTAAACTTTAATAATTTTAGAAGGTGAATATTTTAAAACATATTATTTATTTTTAATAAGAATAATTAATATTCAGAAATAAGGATAAATTAAAATATTCTCATAATGAATAGGAACCAGAGTAAAAAATCATTTCCACAATAAATGATAAAAAGGGTTAAAAGGGACTTAAACTAAAAATGATGATAGTTATAATGAACTACAAACATATATAAATTATATTTTATTAAAATATTTCAACCTTATCAGTCTATTATTCATATTTATAAAATTATTATCCAATTTTATTTAGTAAGACATAAACTATAAAATAATATTTAATGTATTTATAGGATTTCCACCCACCTCACTTATAAAAGAGAATCACGTCTCTAATTATTTCTAAAAATTTGATATACTTAGATATACAATGTTGTAAATAAATACATTTATAGATCCAATTTTTCATATATTAGATCCTATGGATCTTCCTTCACATTATTCTATGAATCCGTAAGGTGTAATCCAAATTTTTACTTCCAAAGAAGATGTATAACACTTAACTGAGTTCATTTATTTTATTGGATATTCAACGTCATTCAATTATATCATAAACATGACGATATAATAACATCAGTATCATTCATATAATTAAATTATAATATTATAATAGAATAATCTTCATATGGATCCTTTTATTAAATGTTCCATGAATGCATTACTCATGAGTAAGTGTAGATTACTACCTCCACGAAGTGATGTATTTCATTTTCCATAGCTACACTTCATTGTTAGTTATTATTATGTATGTAATAATTTTTTAACAAATTTATTATATTCTTGTTTATCTATAATGTCCAGATAAAATATTATTTCTTACCATTCCATTTGTTTGATATTGGTGATGTATCTCTTATGTATGTTAATACTACAACCTCCATGAAGACATGAGATTAGTTTTCACATTACCATTACATGTATTGTAATAATGATTGTATTAATGAATAAATATTATTTTTATAATATGATTATAGTTATAAAAAATTAATCATTTCTCTCTTTGATTTCCTTTTCATCCATTCGAAAAATGAAATCAGCATTCATACATAGGTATGGGATATTATCTCCATGATGTGAGATATTACTTTTTGCATGATTTTGTTTCCATATTTGTTAAAAATATATTTTTTATGCATAAAGAAGATAAATATTTCAATAGAATACTTTTTATATTACAGTTCAATGGCCCATTTAACCAAGTTAAAGACAATGAATTTGTTTTTGGGTTTGTAATTGAACGTTATAAAAACATTTGGAATGAATTTAAATTATTTAGTAACTATATAAAAAATATAAATAAACAAAATAAAAAAGAATAAGGTTGGAAATATTACTATAAAATGAAATTAAAAATGTAAAAAATTAATATATCTTTATTATAAAGAATGAATAACTTATGAAATAATCCAGGACTAAGGTAAAGATTTATTCTTCAATCACATTTTTATTTATGATTTTTTATCTATAAACTCCCACTGAATGAAATTACATGATCACTATATTTTAAATTCCATGTATTTTCTTCTATTATAATTTTATATTTATTTTACTTGTTCTCCTTTAACTATAATATCTTTGGTAATTAAAACACATAAATATTTTTTAACGGAAACTAACCATATTTGTCATTTTTATAGGGAATCTTTCACCACCGCATATCAGTTCCATGTAATAAATTAAATTTTTTCACTATTATCCAATTATTTTTTTAAATCTTTATCAACTATATTACACCATTTTTATAATGGATTAGAATGATCCTTCTCATCATTTTCCAAATGGTTAAGATTTGAATTTTTACCAAAACCATGAAGGGAATAATATTTTCTAACTTTTATGGAATGGATAGATTTTAAAACTTTAGGGAATTTTATTTTATTTGAAGAATATATTAAATATAAACTTTTTTTAATTTTAATGATAATAATTTTCCCAATAATCATTAAAATTATATTTAAAAAATGAAAAAATAGATATATTTCTGATGTTTTCAAAGAAGGGATGTAATGTTGTTTCAATAAGTTTTCATCTATTTTTTCATCCTTTTATGATTCTTATAAATTGATAGGGATATAATTTGATGATACCATATTATATATTTCTATGTATAAATTATTATCATGTTTTTTTTTGACTGGGGAAAATAAAAACATTTCATAAGATAGTTTTCAAAATAATTTTTTATTAATTAAATATTGAAATTTTATTCATCACATTCATATGAGGATTTTATTATATTTATTTTAGTGATTTTTATTTCCTCATATACCCCCTTGATGAATTGGATGGTCCATAGAGTTAAAAAAACTTAGGTACTTCATATTATCCTTACCTATTTATGTGTGATATCATGGAACATTCCCTTTATGGTATGATTTTGTTATCGAAAATTATGAATTCTATTATTTTTAAACATTGTATTATTATACAAGTTGTTATTTATGTTATAATGTCTTCCATTGATATATCTCTTTTTTATGAAATGAGTAATTTAATATTCATTGTTATTTTTTAATCAGTGCCTTATTATTTATCATTTAATTGTTATATGAAAACATATATTATATGTTCTCCCTTACAGAGCATTTTTTCATACCAATTATTTTTTTCATTGGGATACCAAGAAGAGATATATTATTTATTTCTAGGATATAATATAAGATATAATAATTTTATCCCATTAATTTTATATTGTATTGGATGTTTTGAAATGTAATATGATAATAATGTAATCATCTGGTCTTACAAGCTTGAGAATTTATTCAATTAATTATGGTGAAATTCTCTATATCTTCTTAAAATATAGTATGATAATCACATGCCCATGATTACTACAATATTCATGTAATACATAAATAGAATGTGATTGACCAATTCATATCACCTGTGGATTTTTAAGAAGGTGTGTACTCTTAAGCCAAATCCTTGTGTAATGTGTGAGGATCTAGTCGATAAAAATATAGAATTTTTAATATTGATTACCCATATGCATTATTTTTTTGAAGTAATGTCCACATTCTAGTATCCAAATAAGGATTTTATATCTTGGAAAAAGAAAATTCTCAATTTAAAAAAATATATATCTTTTATCTTATACTTATACTTATCCTTATGGTTATCATTTTTGTTCCCTTATTTGAATCTCTAAGAATAATAAAATTAATCTTAAAAATATCAAAGTAAATCCTAAAAAAACTAAACTCTACCTTGACAGCAAATTAGGATCTATATAACCACACTCCTATACCAACTACTAAACAGCATACTTTACACATAGGCTTTGACATAATTTCAATTACACAATATAAGAAAACATATATTTTGTGTCCAATTCATACTAGAAACAATATATATCACAATTATCTCAAAATACAATAATAAAATGGTTTAGTTTCATTTATTAATAACTAAATTAGAATTTTATTCTGAATAACTTTTGAATAATCCATTATAATTTCGACACAACTGAATCCTATCCAGAAATATTATAATTAAAACAAATTTATAGCATAAGTATTGGAAATATAATAAAGGGTTCCGATCAAATAATTATTATGGGTTTAAACATACCAAACAACATTATCAACTATATATTATCATTGATCAGATTAGAAATTATAATATTCTAAACTACACTCATCTAAAAAAATTAGCATAGCGGGAGTGTAGGGTTGAACCCACACGGACATGTTGGTAGGAAATAAACATAGGGATAAAAACCCCAATGTAGGATTCCTCACAAACTATCTATGTGTTTTTAATAAGACTATGTTTTGAATAAAATGAAAATAAAGTGTCAGGGACAATTTTAGTGATTATGAAATATCGGGATCCAAAATATAACGTAGGGATGAAATATGTCTTAAGATGTCATGCATTGAAATGGCTACCAATTTGTCAGGCTAAAATATATTTTATCTACCTAATCTGAAACTATTTTATTTTCCATAAATAGTAAAAAACCATGATGTATTATGCAAGGATTAAAAGGAAGAATGAATCATAGGTTATTGGTCTTAGATTTCATAACTCTACCTAGGTCAAGGTCTTTCTATTATACAAACCATTATTAGGGTATTCATAAGAATTGGATAAAAAAATTAACCTAATTATTATCTACATGGTTACTAATTAATAAATCATAGATTAATTATTTTTAAAACTAGCATTAATCTCCACTCCCTAGCCTAAGAAGATTAGTTTTGCATAATAGTATAAATTAAAAGAGACAAAACGAAACATGATTGAAATAATAAAAAAATAAAATCCATGAAATAAAAAATTAAAACTCTATACAATAAATATATAACAAACATGAATCAATTAATAATGAAGAACGAGAAAATAATCATGTTAAACAACAATCAGATTTACATTCAAATGTTGGTATATGAAACAAGTAGTGATCAAATATTGGAGTAGAAATCTACAAAAACAAAATGATTAATTTGGAACAAAAATGTAAAAAAAATATATTTAGAATAAAATTTGAATGAAATAAAGAATAAAGGAAGAGGGTTCCATGTCTAGTCTAATATACCTTTCCATCATATGGGAGAACTGATATTTATATAGCTGATATTTTCGTGATGTGTAAATTTTTTACATAGTAAAAATGATTCAATTGTCTTATATATCATCAAATTCATGATGAGTAATTTTATTTCACGTCATATACATTGTATCTAAAACAACTCCGATGATCTTGGATCTACCATTTTTCTCATAATGTATCTTTCACAGCATCCGGGTTTCAAACTTTTCATGATGTTAAATGCATTCATGCAATGTATCCCCGTTGATTTTAGATTATTATGATTTCACATCATGTAATATATTAATTTATTATTATTTAGATTAAGATAATTTAAATTGTATTTATGTATATTAAATTTGGATAGAAACTATCTTTATCAAGGTATAAAGGTTGTAAATATGTGTTTTTCTATGTGTAATGTTGAATTTTTTGTTTTTTCACCATGTCCTCAATTGAGTATTATTCTTATATTCCATGAAAATAAAATCAACAACCTGTTTATTATCAAATAAATAATTCTAAATCATTAAATAAATGTATCAAATATCTATATATAAATTCAACATATCAAATTCCCCACACATGAATTTTTTTCCTTAGAGAAAATAACATTTCAAAGTAGATTATAAATAAAAATAATTTAAACTGGAAACATGAATGACCACTAAGAAACTAAAACTATGTTTTAGTAGAAAAATAATATCCTCACAAATTATTTTGGATTTAAAAAATATTCATGCCCAATATTTACATTGTTTAATTATATTATCTATTACATTAATTTAAATCAATAAAAAATTCCTTATAAGTTATACCCATATTTATTTTTACCTCACAAAATATTTTATTTGTTCACCTAAGGAAATCTAAAACTACTTTTATGATCATACATTGAATATGTTTTCTTAACCATAAAATTTCATTGGTTTTGACATCTCCACTCCATAAAGATAATCACACATTTATTCATTAAGGCATCATCAATTAGAATCAAATAACTATATTCCTAAGGGTAGTGGGAAGATGATAAAATATGATGATAAAAAATATGGTAAACTCCCATATATAATACATGATTTTTATGAAAAATGAAATGGAAAATCCCCTATTGAAAATAGAGTCTCCACACTCCTAAAAGCTCAGTATAAGTCTCTAGATGTGTCAAAAATAAGCAATGAAAGTATCTTTTTTCATTTATTTATTTTTTTTTTGAAATTCATATCTGGGTTAGATCTCATATATATGTACTATCCACACAGGATCTATAATATTATTCCTTGGTATGGTAATAGTGATTTTTGACCTTCCAAATACCAAACAAATATATTTTTAAAATTATTTGTTAAATAAATTATTTAACAAGATAATCATGAATATTATATAAAAAACAATGGACTACTTCCCACAAATGATGTGTGTAAAGTCACAGCCCAGATTCAACATTTTGGTGCCCCGTATCGATAAGTCACATGAGATTAGGCGCAGATCCCCTACATCAAAGGTTCCCGACTATTTGCGAGGTTCTAATATCGATCATGGGAAGACTATACAAACTTTTATCAAAGTAATAAAATAGAATAAAATAAGAAACAATAATAGTATAACATATAAAGATAATTAGAATACTAAAAATATCACATGATGAACAGATCAGGGGATACAACACCAAAACATAATAGAAAATATGTCATGCCAAATTACATTTATTATATCAAAATTAGAACTCCAAAGTAAAGACAATAACAAGTCCCAAGAGGGTCCCAAACCATGTTCGATACCCTCATCCATGATTTATTCTAACTCATCCATCTAAAAAGGGACTTTTACATTATCATTTAATATAAACAAGAAGTCTATTCGGGTAACGATCAGGTAGCCTGAGTAGGGTGTGAGTATAACTCAATAGGCTACCACCAAAGATATCAAAAACAATATCCAGTAAATAAAATTGTATGCAGTTGTATAAAAATAATGTAAAATCAATAATGTAAAAGTTTACACTTATTCAATTTCAAATTATTTAACCACTCAAATATCAATTTCTCAAGGAAAACACAACATTCAATACCAACATCAGCCCATTACGGAGTCTGAACTATACCCAAAAAATATCATATATCTAAATTTCATTTTTACCAATCATCATCACATTTTACATCATGGAAAATTGTAACCATATTCTAATATTAACTCATGGGCATAGAACACCATGTCTATCACCCCATTGGTATTTAGGGATTATGTCCCTATCACGCACCCCAACTTCAAATTGTATTTTAGACCCTCAATCCATATCCCATAATAAATGACCCATGGGTATTTTGATCCGTAGTCCATGTCCCACACACATTCAACATATATTGGTATTTGGAGCCTTAGTCCTTATCCCACACAAATTTAACTCATATGTCACAATGTCAAAATTTCACATGTGTCACAATATCAAACAAATTAATTCATCAATTAATTAATCAAATTCAACAATTTTATACTACGATTAATATTTTAATTAATTAAAAAATAATTAATCATATAGATTAAAATAATTAATTAGACATTAAATTAATTAAATTAAGTAAATTAATTAATTAAATAACTAATTAATCAATTCACATTATCAACATATAATAAATAATTAAATAATTATTTATTTTTATATCACAATATGAATATCCAATAAATAATTCAACAATTAATTACTCGTATTCATAATATCAATATCCCTTAATTAATTAAATAATTAATAATTCAAATTATCGATCTCAATAACTAGTAATTAATAAAAAAATTATTTATTCATATTTTCTATCTCGATAAACAATAATTTATTTGAAATATAATTATTCAAATTGAAAATCTCAATATGTCAACTTCTTCCCTAATTTAATTAATTAACCAAATTAATTAATTTAAAAAAGATCTAAATTGCTAATCATCTAATAGAAAATCATCAATTACATATACATAATATAAATCATGAAATTGGTATTATAATTATAAACCACCTAACTCAATTCTTGGAATAATTATTTCCCAACTAAAATCACCATTTTGAAAGGGATGACGATGTAGAACGAGATCTGGATATTAAACATTAAATCATGATCAAACAATCAAGATCAATCAATAATAGCTCTAGGACCTAAAAAATATCTATATCCAACAAAACTAAAGATAACATCACTTATAATATAAGAGAAGAACTGGAGATGAATGGGAAACCAACCAAGATTAGATTCACTTATTGAGAGAGGTGTAGATCGAGAATACATACATTGAATCATGAATAATTAATGTTAGAATGTCCTGGAATCTATTTGGAATGATCCAAAATCATGATATGTTCTTATGGGTCGAGTTAGGTTCACATAGGAGTTAAAATGGGAGCATGGAAATATTAAAATACATTTTTGGGGGATTAAAATCATGTAAACGTGGTTTACTACATGGGACACAGGGTTTCCTATAACTGTTTTCCCTAACTATACACCTCATCTAGGTGGAGGGCTAGAAAATTTCTCCTAATAGGGAACCCATTTTGACATACTATATTCTTTCTTTGAGGATCCCCTTAGTTTGGATTTTCACTATTTTCTAGGCCATGGCACATGGTTTGGGAAAAATGTTCCCCATCAGTAAACTCCCCCAATTTCTTCCAAAATTTATAATTTTCGCCCAAACACACCCCACGAAAAACCCAATCAATGTATTCTCAAAAAATAAATAAATCATAAAAACAAGTTTGATACATCTCTAAAAAATTTCGGGTTCTTATAATCACCCCAACTTATAATAGCTCATCCTTGAGTTGTACTCCCAAAAATATATAAGAATATGATTCAATATGATCGGGCCATTGATCCACCATATTGGATTCCCTCTCTAATTTTTCATCCTGCACATGCTAATGATTATACAATACACAAAATCTTGGCTTGTACTTTTCCCACAACACTTTATAACTCTGATCCAACACATGTATCATATGCTCCTCAAAGGATGCATCAATCTCAAGAAAAAGATCATCCACATTGATCACATAATAGGTGTTGGGTTGGTTCTACCAAAGTTATGACACATGAAAATTTTAATTTATAGAATTATATCTCCATGGAGAGCCAATAAGTACTCCACCGGATCGATTCTCTCTGTAACCTCGAAAATTCCAATAAACCTTGGCACCATGTTTCTATATCTTTGTATCTTTCTATAACTGAACCAATGAGACACCCAAGTAAAAAATGACAACACTCTATAAACTACAAGGTTCATCTATGTCTATCATCATATGAATGATTTCTACTCTAAAAAATGGTCATATATTTCTGAATATGATAAAAAAACTCTGACATTTCATGCACAATACTGGTTCCCATCAATATTGAGTCACTTTCCAGCATCCAGCATAGAGGTGATCTGCATGGCCTAAAACAAAGTTCCTTGTATGGTTCCATCTATATTGTTTCTAGAAAACTGTTATTACCTGTGAACTCCACCAAATATAGGTTCTTTTCCCAAGTACCACCAAACATAAGAAATATTATCATAGCATGTCCTAAAGCACCATCTTAATATTCTCCAACTACCCATCTATCAGGGAGTGGAAATCCAAAATAAAAAAAACATTATACTAAGTTATTTCATCAAGCACTATCGAACACATTAAATATAACATGAGTCATGATCTGAAATAATATTTTGTGTCACCCCATAAAGATATAATATCTCCCAAACATACAAATCTAATAACTCTCCCATTAAGATAGTCTCTCTTAATAGTAAAAAATGTTCTACCGGTTTTGTCGATCTATAATAACCCAAATTAAATCTTTATTATAAGGTTTCCTTGGGATACCCACCACATATTCCGTAGTCATGTGGTCCCACTTCTATTCCAGAATGGGTGATGACTATAGTAAACCACCAGATCGATGATGCCCAACCTTCACCAGAAGATATGTGTAGCATCATGTCATAAACCCTTCTTTCTCCTTTTTCTTGATCGGCCACCAAAACTACCATAATATGTCATGGATAATTAATTTCAAAATTGGATGAACCACCCACTTAGGGGAATAAAACACTCACATCAACTCCACTTGAATTCTTCTATACACAAGAACCTTATTCCAGAAATTATTTATCAAATCCTCATATATGGACCAATAGAAAGTTGTCACTCCACCTTCAAGGATTTTTTTCAAGGTAAAGAACTCCTAATCATCATACTAAATGTATGTAATTTAGTATAAAAGTGTAGACTCCAATGAAACTGATACAAGATTCATATTCTCCTTACTCTAATGAACAACTGCATGCTTTTTAGTTTGAAAAACTCGTCATCTTCCACATATCACTAGACTAATGAACTGCTTGAGTCTAAGTTTTCTTGCTCAGTGAATTAGAAAAAATATTTCCCTTTTGGCTATATAAGCTTGCAAAAAAATAAAATGAATCCATATACTCAACCCACTTCTTCTACATGATATTCAAATCTCATTATGAAAAGATATACTTTAAGTACATGTGATACATATACACAGTAAAATTATCTCACAATAGATAATTCCACCAAAGCATTAAATAAAAATTAAATGCATAAAACTCATTGTCATGCATAGGCTAGTTCCATTAATGTGGCCTCAACTGCCAAGACACATATTCCCAAACTTGATCTCCATGCATCAACATAGCTTCTATTCCGATCACAAAAGCATAAAAAACATTGTATACACCTCACCTAAGTAAGGTAGTTTTAATATTTGTTCTAATATCAAATGATTCTTTGGCTCCTATAAGGAATAATCACTTTCTTCAATACATAAAAATTTTATTCCCTTCTTTGTGAAGCTCAATAGTGTTAATTTCAATCGATAAATGTCTTGTATAAACCTATGATAATATCCAATGAACCCTAGAAATCTACTAATATCAAAAACATTATTGGGATACTCCCAAGATACAACTTATTTAATGTTATATAGGACAGCAGGAACACCTTCCTTTAATATGATATGTCTCAATAAGTGTACCAGATTAATCAAAACTGAAATTTCAATAGCTTGGGGTATATCTAATACACTCTCAGTGTAATTTTGTTGGTTTCAATATTTTTGTAATGATCATCATGAGTTTAGGAATACACTACTATTTCATCCTCAAACAAAACCAAAAAATAATCCAGGTACAGGTGGAAGGATCTTTTCGTAAAGTCCATAAAAAATTTTAGAGTGTTCATTAACCCAAATGAAATTAGGAATAATTCTTAAAGGCCATATCTTCTTTTGAACATAGTCCTCAGTATGTAAGAAGTTCACATTACCAACAGATTATACTGAAAACTCAGTTTGACTTTATAAGATACACAAGCACCCCTGAACTGGTCAAAAAGATCATCAGTATATGGAATATGATACTAGTTTTTATATTTATCTATTTCAAATAATGTTAAAAAACACATAACCATAGATTCATGTCATCCTTCTTATAAAACAAAACTATCAATCCACAAGGAGGCATAATCCAATGGATGAACCCCAAATCCTCTCAATCCTCCAGCTGAGTCTTGATATCATGATGCTTTATCAATTTCATTCTATATAGTGGAATATAAAATTTCTTTTCCCACATAAATATCACAATAGTAAATTCCATATCTCACTTAGGAGGAATCCCTATGTAGTAATTAGGGAAAACATAAAAAATCATGTCCACTAAAGGTATAAATAAATCAGGAATTATACTTCCTCTATCTAGAAACTGACTAGAAACCTGAGCTATGAGATCTCCCAATTATTGAGTAATCGGACCTATTCTGCCTACATTGATATCCCACTCTCCATGTTGAATTTAGTATTCACACTTATGAGATGTAATATTCAATATCCTATATTAACAATCAATTTTGTCCTTGTATGATATTAAACACTCTTTACATATAATCAATTCAAATCCTGACATGTCTATGATATAAATATCCCATCTAAAATGATACTCTCTAACATTGAGAGAACATCCCTTTCACAAGAATATGTATTTAGATTAAGCTCCCAATGGAGTATCTATCATCAACACCCTACTCATAAAGTCCATATCCAGGATCAAACCATTCACAAGATGTGTATAAATGAAGGTATGAAAAGCACCAATATCAAATAAGTCGCTAGCTAATGTAAAAGCTAAAAGAATAGTACTTATCACTATTAATGGTCCAACCACGCTATCCACATGATGAGGAAAAATGAAATTTAAATGTCCTTCCCTTATTCCCTATGATTTATTCTGAGTACCCTATTCTATACAACTCTAATTATATGGGAGATCTTTCAATAATTCTCAAAATCCAATACATCTACTACCACAGAATGTACAATTTCATCTTCCTAACAAATACTATGAAGAATCCCTCCTACCTAAAGTTGGGTTATTTTCAAATCCTATATCACAACTCATGTTTCATGGGTTCCAGCATAACCTATATTGATTTTACATCTTTCCAAAGTCTTGTTACTCCACCGATGGTCTGGTAAAATTTTTAAAAAACTTTCCCACCCTACAACACTTTCTGAAAAGAACACGTGTAAGATCTGGAAAAACCAATCCTTTCCCTGACCACTATTTATACTATCACCATGGATAACATTCTCATAGTGATGCTTTTGACCTAAAAATTTTGTACCTATTGACAATATCATAGCAACCATTTGACCTACACAAGAACCCTCCTTTAGGTTCCCCTCAGGTATGATATCCAGATGCACCTCCTCAACAAACTTCTTTAACCAAATGTGGCTAACATGGGATATAATATCACATGTATTCTTTTCATAAAAACACCTTGTCATGGGAATCTCATCCCCTTATAGATATAGAAAATAGTGATGTAATTATATAAATTGAATAGCATAGTCCAACACAAACATTCTCCCCTTAGTCAACCACATGAACTCATCTTCTCTTTCCTATCTCATCATTTCTGGAGAAAAGTGTTCCTAAAACTTATCTAAAAATTACATCCGCACTATCCAGTATTCATACCCTATTTGAGCCTCAATATCCCACTAATTATTTGCTGATCATCACAACATTTATGCAGATAGATTTACCCTCTTCCTAGAAGGAGTCTCTAAAAGGTCAACTACATTCTAGATGTATTCAATCCAAAACCCTACCACCTCAGGTCCAATAGATCTAGTAAAAGTTAGAGAGTGGTGTAAATAAAACCCCATCATTAGTATGGAAATGCTTTTCACAACCCACTCTGGTTCTCTTTCCATATACTGTATTAAGCGAGAAACTTTCTCTGGAAAATCCTCTCCAACTTCCTCACTCGGCCCTATTGGTGCCTCACGTTCCAATGTTGGTAGATAATCTACATCAATATCCTCTAATAATCCTCTTAACATGAGTCATTATGGAGGAATATATGTTCAATGAAAAACATACACCTTCTGACACATAATACAATAATAACACATTTATATGAAAACACAATAATCCACACCACGTAATTTCCCCATCATATGCCACATTGTAAAAATAGAGACGTTATCACTACAATTAATCATCCTGCATCAAGGTCATAGTTAAAAATGGGTAAACTCATTCCCCTTAGACATGATTTGGATGGTGAAGAATCATGAGGTCTTAGAGTGGAAAAACTTCAGAGTTATTTTCACTAACCAATTATATCTAGATTCGATGTTTTTGTCCAAGGATATTGAGTTTTTCAAACATGAGATGACTAAAAATATTGTGACAGAGTATGAAAACTATTTTGAAAATTTAGTGCAGTTTGCATATGATATAATATCAAATGGAAAGATGAAAACTCAAAGGATTGAGTTAGGACTTTGATATGACATTTATTCTCAAGTTTTCTTACAGAATCTGACTTATTATGCTAATGTTCTAAGTAGATTGTTGATGGTTGAAATAGATCTGGCTAGTGAGTCAGGGTTGTCAAGAGTTTGTTTTTCTTATGGTGGAAGTGTGAATTCCTCTAAGGGAAATATGAATAATGATTATTCACATGTTGGATCATGATAGTATGGTTTTTCTAGACCTCTTAAAGTTACTAGTATAGGCCCTTTGATTTTCTACCATTGTTACAATCCTGGGAATTCTAAGCAGGTTTTCACTGAGGCACCCAAGTTATGTAGCTCCTGAAAATTCTCAAGTCACCAATAGAAGTTCTCCCAGGTCTTTTCTACTCCACATAGTGTCATGGGACCATCATTTCCTATTAAAACTATGGTGAAATAATATGGTTCAAGTACAAAGGGGTTCTATCGATAGTCATTTGGAACGAAGCTTCATTGCATAGTAGAAGAGTCTCTAAAGGAAGTAAATATCAGTCTAGAGACCATAAGAGGTACCATCACTATAGATTCTTCATTAGTGACTAATTTTTTTGATATGACTAAATCTATTTTGTTTATTTCAACCTATTTTTTTTAATATAATAAATATTTATATAGATTTTTTGTCTTATGTGATGGATATTACTACACCCCTTGGAATGAAGAGAGAGCAGGGTCTTCATAGTCCTGCTTGTGTTTTCTCTATAATTGATGTTGACCTTTCTTAGAGTTTTTTGGTTCTTGACATGAAACCATTTGACATCATATTCGAGATGGATTGTCTCATTATAAATAAAGCCCATATTGATTGTTATCTTCAACGAGTCTCCTTTACTACACTTGATCATGTATGTCATGTATTTTAAGGAGAATGGGACCCAATTTCATTTAGAGTCAGACCCTCTTATCCAGAGTTGGGGAAAGTGATATCAGCGTTTCATTTTGATCTGAAGTGTGAATATTTGAGTGTTGATCTCCCTCCAATTGTCATCGAGTTTTTGTACATTTTTTCTTCTGACTTCTCTAGTTTTTCTTCAGTAAGGGAGGTAGAGTTTTCTATCAACTTAGTTCCCAGTAATCAACCAGTGTATATTCTTTCTTACTTTATAGAACTGGATGAAATGAAAGATATAAAGACTAATTTTGATGATCTATTATAGAAAGTAATTATATTCCCTAGTGTGACACCTTGGGAAGAACCGGTTCTCTTCACTGAGAAATCTTATGGTTCAATTAGCCTTTATGTTGATTACCAAAAACTCAACTGAGTTATGGTAAATAAAAAGTATCCACTTCCATTGATTGATGGACTTTTTGATCAATTGAAAGGGGTGAAGTGGTTCTCAAAGATTGATCTTCAGTTTAGTTACCATCAATTGAGAATAAAATAATCTAACATTCAGAAAACTGCCTTTCATAGAAGGTATGACCATTATGAGTACCTTGTCATTCCATTTGGTATAACCAATGCTACTATAGTTTTCATGGATTTAATGAACAGTATTTTTCATGAGTATCTTGATGATTTTATGGTAGTCTTTGTGGATAACATCCTGGTTTACTCTAAGTTTGAGGAGGATCATGTGTGTCATATGAGATAAGTCCTAGAATTGTTGATAAATCACTAACTTTATTTCAATATTTTAAAATGTGATTTTTGGATTCGAGAAGTGAAGTTCATGGAACATGTGGTGTCATAACCTAGCAGTTCAGTTGATCCTGAAAAGGTAAAGGCTATTATAAAATGGGAACAGTCATGAAATTTTTTCAAGATTCATAGATTCCTGGGTTTAGCAGGGTATTATCAAGGGTTAATTAAGGACTTATCAAATTTGGATTCTATAATGACTTCTCTAGATCATAAGGGAGTAAATTTTTCTTTGGATGAAAATTTTCAGATTTATTTTATTGATCTGAAATATCTTTTGACTACTACATCAGTTTTAACTCTTTTAGAGGACAAGTAGGGCTATGTAGTCTTCTTTGATGCATCGGTTTATGATTTGGGTTTCATTCTTATGTAGGGTGATCATGTCGTTGCTTATGGATCTCATCATCTTAGGTTAGATGAGAAGAATTATCTAACCCATGACCGTGAACTTGCAGCTGTGATGAACGTGCTTAAGAGCTGGCATCATTACCTTTACAAAGAAAGGTTTATCATATTTTTATATCACAATATCAGGAGTTATATATTTTCTCAAAAATATTTAAATCTTCTCCAGAGGCGTTGGGTGGATTACCTAAAATATTTTGAATTTGACATTGCCTATACCCCGTGGAAAGGAAATGTCATCACAGATTCCTTGAGTTGGAAAATTTCGACCTAGACTATGAAAGAACTATCAGAAGAGTGGAACTTGATGGATCTCTTTGCCCATTTGAATTTTTGAGTCCATGAATTAGGGATTGAGGTTTCCTTTTCTAGTGTTCAATTGAAATCCACTCTTATCAAGATGATTCTTCCTTAATAGAAACTTTATGAATAGTTTCATAGAATTATATATTCCCTTTATGGTGGGGAGACCGTTCTTGAATGGCCATTCTCCACTAAGGGAATTCTATGCTATCAAAATCACTTTGTAGTGTTTTTAGTAGTAAGGAATGTTTTTATGGGTGATTTGGGTGTTGTGAACCAAGGAACCAAGAATATGTTCTATGAAATATTATGTATATTCAAGTTTCTAGGTATAATATGGGGCATTGTTTAATTTTTCTCTCATTGCTATACATTCTAACAAGTCAAGGTTGAGCACCAAAAACATTAAGTTTTTCTTTAGCCACTTCTGGTTCTGACTTGAATGTGGGATGAGACCTCAATGGAATTTTTTGTTGGGTTGACACATACCCAGATAAAGAAGAATTTGATATGGGTTTTGATCGATGGGATTATGAAATTGGATCACTTTATACCCATTAATGATACAACCAAAGTTGACGAGATGGAAAATATCTCTGTGAAGGAGATAGTTCGGTTTCATGGAGTTCTATCTATTATAGTCTCTGATAGGGATCTTCAATTAAAATCTCATTTTTGGAGAGGCCTTCATGAGGCACTCAGATCTTATGTTTGTTTGAGCATAGAATACCATCCACAATAGGATGGCCAGACAAAAAAGAGCTATACAAATTCTTGAGTACAAGCTCTACACCTATGTTCTTGACTTTGGTGGGGCTTGAGATGACCATTTAGGTCTAGATGAGTTTTCTTATAACAATAGTTACTATTCTATTATCAGGATGACTCATTTTGAGTCCATTTATGGCCAACCTTATAGATCTGTGTTGTATTGGTCGGAGATCAGTGAAAGTTCCTTGGTTGGACTGAGTTTTGTTCAAGATATGACAAAAAATATTTTTTTGATTCATTAGATAATGTTGATGACACATAGTTGGTATAAGTTTTATATTGATCTTCATAGTAGAACATTGGAATTTTTAGTTAGTGATTATTTCCCCCTCAGAGAATCATTCACCTGATGGTCGATTGTAGGGGTTGAGTTGTGTGCAATCATTTACATTGGGAACACTATTTTAAATAGTTTCCAGCAGGTTTTTTCATGGAACTGGAAACACCCAATCATCCTGCATCTAAAGGGGCATACTTTCCAATGGTAGGCACTCATTAGGTATTTTATCCAATGATTCTTAAGAACTCACATTGGTTGAGAGGATGGGATGTCGGGCTCATCGCACCCTTTTGGGGAGAATTATTTCCTACTTCAGGACTCTCTTATAGATTTAATAAATTTTCATCAATCCTTTATTAATTTCTAAGTGTGATGTGGGTCATCCAAGAGTTAACAATCAATTATTAACATGACTATATCTTAGAATCATCTATATGTATCTGAGGTTCTTCATCTATTTTGATATATGTATATATTTGAGGTTCTCTATTAATGGTATACTCTTGTATAATACTTAGAGATTATTTGGTCATTATCACAAAAATTATGGTTTCTTAGACACACAGTGGGTCACTCTAGAGTTTATATTCATCTAGAAATATAGAAGTTATTTTGATGTCAATATTGAACCCATAAATGGGATTCCTACATATCTTTGTGAAAGGAATCATAACCCACATAGTTTGGTGCCTCTTAATGGGAGACATCATACCTTTTAAGTTCATGTGATAAGGACTTAACCATATAGTTTATCAACATGTGGTGAAGAAATCTAGGTTGAAGTTCCATAGTCAAATTTTGGTGTGGGACTTATGCTAAGGTGGCCTAAGGAACTTGGAAGGAAGAGGGATTCCCGAGTTGAATTAAATCCTATTGGGAATATGGCCCAGAGAGAATAGAGTTGATGTGGGGTGTTTGGTTTGGACCTCATAGAGGCTTACTACATATCCCATATGGACGGGAATCAAATCCCACGTAGTTTGGTTATGGAGAACCTCGCCTATGGAGGATTATTTCATGTTTTTATCACATGGGAGTATGGACCTTCAAGAGGATTAGGTTGGGGATTATTCATGAAAAATGATTCTTGGACTATTTGATGACATGATTGGGGGTTACTCCTAAAGAGGATGCCCATTTAAATGGTCCATGAGGGGTATTTAACTCATGGTGATTTGGAAATATATTTTGGGGATTACTCCTAAGGAGGATGCCTAGATTAAGGGAAATAGGGTTGTGGCTTACTCCTAAGGAGGATTCCCATTGAGCTCAATCCCTATGCGGTCATCCTATGTATCCTGATTATATCAAGAATCAAAGTTCTCATACTTCAATAAGTAACATGTCTTGTGTGGATTTTGTAATCGTCATTAAATTATAATCCCATGTAAGTCATGATTTTTTTAAGATACAAGAGTAAATGGAAGATCCAATATATCACAAAATATGCTTCTATCCGCAGGTGGACATGGTAACAAATCCCAATGAGAGAGGGATGGGGTGTTCAGTGTTCTCATCTCCTCTATCTCAGGATGATGGTGGAAGATGTTGAGGGTATGTAACATCCCTCTCTTAACTTTACCCTAGAATGGTTATAGGGTATGGAGACTTAGGAGAGAAGTTGGAAAGAGAGAGGGGATAGGGCTCAGGTTCCCAGCCCCTCTGTGACCCAATGGTCATGAGGAAGAGAAAAGTGAGATTGAAACCTCTTGCAAGAAAGTATAGGGGGTTAATCTTGTAGGGATTCCCTAAAATTGGTTATTCAGTGAGGGAGGAGTATTCCATTCCATGTTTAATGGAAAATAAAAATTTAATCCTCACCCTCCCTACTTTGAAAAGGAGGCTCTTGGTCTCAGATATGAGAATGGGAGGATGTGGCCCTAAACCTAATTTATGAGACTAAGAACTCTCTGACACTGTCCCTAGGGTAGGTATCATTGTGACCATGGAAATACAAATCTACATGTTTCTAAAGGGTCATAAAAATCTAGTAGGACCAGTGTGGGAAACCTCTAACCATAGAAATAAAAAACCAAATGGGAGACACATTGGTGTGACTTTTCCCATGGATTTTCAAGTATGGATGCCTCGGTGGAGATTTCAACGTGATCCCTTTCAGAAAAGGGATCCAAGGGGAGACTAGTTCTATTATAGTTCTCTTGGAATAGATCTAAAAGGGTTGGCTTACATAGGGTGAAGTGTAGGGTGAACCAAGGAGGCTCATGTAGGGGGTGCTCCAAATAGGTAGGCCTGGGAAAACTGGTGTCACCTTAGGTGATAGACCTCCTGGGTGACTACACTTGGGTGAGACCTTACTCAAGACTTCAAGGGTATCCATAGGTGTTCCCAAAAGTGACTCATATAGGACCCTAGTTGAGGAAGTATTCCTCGTGTTATTCTTCATTAATCATGGGGTGAGCCAATGACATGCATGGGTATTTTTTATTGTAAACCCTGGGCAGAATTTAATTTCACTATCCCCCTTTAATGCCCTCTTCTTCAGGTTATAAAAATCTACCTAAAAGATTCCAAAGGGATTTAGAGAAGCACTAGGGTGAGCAGAGCATCAATTGTCCTTCGAGAATTTTTTTTTCCATACAAATGATGACCCTAGGGTCCTATTTATAGGAAAATATGGTACCTTGGGTGAATGGTATATCTTGTTCAGGTGTATCATGTAGGTTCTCACATAGGTCGGTCACACAGGGTTCCGGGAAAGTACCTTGCACACCAATGGTGCTTGGGGTACTTGGTAGAAATGTCCTTTGGATGATTTCCTTATCCATGGACTTATTCATTTCTCCTATTCTATTATCCCTATGGTATTTCCCTTTGCTTAATTTTTAGAAAGGAAACAATATGGAGTGTCAAAAAAATCCCTCCCTCGTGACTAGATCTAATCAAAGGGACAGTGTATGATCCTAAGGTAAAGGGATGAAAAGTATGGATGAAGTGTTGAGGTAAATAGAAAAATTCATCTACAGATAAAATATAATCCTCTTGGCCTACTAACCTATTATTTGGTAAAGGTCACCAACTGATATGATTGTGCCCCATTATCGCCATTTTTTTAGGCAAACAATGATATAAATCATCATTTAGGATTATTAGCTTTATAAAATTGGTATGAGGGGGGAGATTCTATACCATCTCGTCTAACATTGGAAGGAGAGGCAGCCACTATATTTGAGGGATCATAGTAGGGAACTTATTTGAGTGATTTGGTTCTAGAGTAAATTCCACCCACTAATAGTCACTCCGAGTCAGACTTAGAGCTGTAGGATTCTCTCAATGTCACATACAGTAGGAATTGGTGGATCATCTTGAAGATAATTTCTGATATGTCTCTAGAAGGACTTCCTTCACAACTTGGCCAACTTCAATTTTTGTTTGGTATGTTGGTATTTGGTGTATTTTATTACTACTCAATCCATACTGCTGTGAAGGAGACTATTCACAGGTAGGTGCAAGAGAATAATCTTCAACAAGACCTTATAAAGGCCAAAAAACTCGCCAATGTTGATGACTTTCAAGATGGGTTATCCTAAGAAGAGGTTAGCCATAACAAAAATCTGGTAGAATTTAAACAGAAGATCAAGGATAAGACCATTCGAGAATCATTCCTTCAGTAATAAATGGATATTGTTCTGGGGGAACTCAATAAATTCCACCATTCATTGGTAGAATCCCAAATAGAAGGGTCAACTACCATTCAAAATGAAACATAAGCACTTCACCATGATGAAGAGACTGAAGATGGTCAATTGATTGAGCTTCAATGAGTGACTTATTGGGCTTCGGGAGGCTATCCAATAGATGAGGAGTTATGTTGAAGGTCTTTTGTAATATAAGATATAGAGACTCCATCTTTTGGATGCTCCTCTAATTTTTCTCCATAAATTAAAATAATTTTGTCTCCAATCATAAATTTCTTCATCCCTGCTCTCTTCTTGTGATCATAACATCGAATCTTATTTTTGTAGCATGAAATCTTTATACCAGCTAATCGTAATCAAAATGATAGGGATGGGGGTGCTCTAATTTTACCGAATACAAGGGTCTTAGTGAGCATAGTTTTACTATTTCTAGGTTCATATGGAAAACCCTACAAAATTTATGTGTTTTTATTTCATCGCCATAATTTTTTCCTAAGTCCACATATAAAGGAGATTCAGCAAGCAAGACTTGGATTTTTCCTAGACAACCCTTTCTGGGTTTTCACCCTAAAAAAATTTGTGCTTATTTCTTTTCATTGCTCTATTTTATCTAAACCGCACAAAGTTCAGGTCTAGCGAGTTGAGACTCAACTTTTTTCCAAAGTTCCCTTTGTGGGTTTTCAATCTGATGATTAATGCATCTATTTTCTTGGAAAATTTAAAGTTTTACAAATTAGACTAATAAGGCTAGTGTTTTAGGTTGAATAGATTTGACCATATATTTTTAAATAATGACCCAAATAGGGATCATGGGCGGTGAATGTTCCAACATTATTTAGATATTAATTGGGGAATCTTGAGCCACAATTTTGTGGTTCCCATATCTAAAACATGATATTATGTAATATAAGAGGTATCTCCTGGGGAAGAAGTTACCGCTGATTGAAAATAAATTGTGGGATGTTTTATGCAAGGCCAACTACAGCACGTACTTCATAGTCAATAATGGAATTATTTGGCATAAGGCCTTGAAATTTTTGAGTAACTTATGAAAAGAAAATTAGGGTGTATAACAGAATAGTAAAGTAAATAAGTTCTTAAGAATTCTGATATTCTATTGTTGATGGTCAATTTTTAAGATTCGGATTTATCAATACCACTATGAGTGGTTTTTTTAAAAAGAGGTGTCTAAGAATGAAGTGAATATTTTTACTAGTACATGCCTTGAATGGGAAACCACTCCTATATGAATTTTTATCAAGTGAAGGAGGGTAAATTTTGTTTAATAACAAATTTCAAGGTTAAGGCCCCTTTCAAACAAGGGTTAAAGTGTCGTGCTGTTTAATTTAATGTGACTAAGATGTTGAACGTTTATTTTAATATCTTACAGAGAGGATATTATTCTATGTATTTTAAAGTCATCCCATAATGAAATTAATGGAATATAATTTAATGTCGTTATCTTTGACCAAAAAGTTGATGATTCACCCATTCTTGGTAATTTTTATGGAAATATGCTACCATATTCAGGCGTGAGAGGATAAAGTTGTAAGCTGTGATTTGGGGATTTTTAGGAATGAAGAGTGGTAAGGAAAATGGGATTATGATGTTAAAGGAGGTATCTCCTGAGGATGAAGTTACCAATGGTTAACAAAACCGTTTTATGGTCTATCTTATGGAAGGATTATCATGGTGCATACTACATAGTCAATAGTGGAATTCTTTCGCTAAAAACCCTGAAATTTGTGAGAAACTTATGAAAATACAACTGGTGTGTGTTACAGCATATTCAAGAAAAGAAGTCCTCAAGAATTCTTACATTCTATCACTAAAAATACAATATAAGGAGATTTGGATTTCCTTAATCATGGAGTTTGGTTTGTGAATGTAAATTACCAAATAATGAAAGGAACATTTCAAGTTAGAATTTCAAAGGAATCAGGAGAACAGGTTATCTATGCAGGTCTGATCCAAATGCAAGGAATATAGTGCCTATATTTTTAGATCATATGACTAAGACTATAATATCATATAAATGAAAGGTGATACATGACCTTTTTGGACCAAGTTCATTCCTGTAAACTTTGGACATGAGGGAGGAAATGGTAAACCACACTCTTGGAGGTTTTCATATTGAGAGAGATAACATGGGACAAATATGTGCGGGATGAATACTGACTTTGAATCACAGGTTGCAGCATATTGTATCCAAAGCTTATAGGGACTGAAGAGGCTTCTCCCAAGGTATAAATTACTACTATTTGAAAAACCCATTTTGTGGGCTATTTTATGCAAGGCCAACTAGGACGCATACTGCATAGTCAAAAAGTGGCATCCTTTGGTTGATCAACCTGTTTTGTGGTCCATTTTAGTAAAATCCAACTTGGTTGTATTACAACATAGTTAGAAAAAATAACTCTTAGGTATCATATATTCAACAATCAGAATCTGAGGAATGATTATGAAGATATAAAATTTTTCAAGATTAGGAGTATGAAGTGCATAAGGTATATGTTTGAGCATAATAGAAGTGTTTGGACCAATATTGTCCATGAGTTGGAAGTCCCTTTTATAGATATGACTCATATGTAGAGGGGGGGATCTTGATTTCCTTAGTGGGTCCCTTAATGAGGGAACCCAAAATAAAAGCTCTTATATAGACCTTTGTTTGTATGTAGGAGAAGGGTAATTATTATTTACCTCATAGATGGGACTATGATTAAGGCCTAGGTGTCACTGCATATCTCAATAGGATGAAAATAAATCCACGTGTAGTTCCAACCATAAAGGCCCCCCATAACAATTGAATTCATGTTTGGATGACATGGAAGGTTTGGATATAGGTTCACACATATGGTGAGAACTCATATTGGATATTCTCATGTAAATCTGACTCCTACATGGGAGAGTATAGGCATTTCCCATTTTTTTTGTTGCGGCTGGGCCTAGGATTGAATATTTTGACGTCAATATTTATCTCATAGAGGTGAAATTAAAGCCACATATAGTTATTGAAGAACTATGCAGTTTATCATCATGTAGAAAGGATGTGGGGGATTCTTACATGAAGAGTAATATCATAGATAGACTAGGGTGTAGGACCTAAGCATCACTACATATCTTTATAGGGAAAGAATGAATCCACATGTAGTTCTGATATAGATCATATAGTTTATTATCATGCAATGAGGACATATGGTGTGCCTTTAGGGTCTTATAGCCAGAAACAAGATAGGCCCAATGGAAATTGATATGACTTATTTATTTGGATAAATCCTTTACCAAACTCCTAATCCCATGTGATATGTGCTCGGTGTGAGAAACAATGAGTGGTAAAGGTTTCTTCTATAGCACAAGGGTAACACAAGTTAAGGAAAGGGGTATTTAAATTATGTTTTGGTTGGGCTAGGAGATAGGATCCAGGTGTCACTCCATATCTCATTGAGATGAGATTCAATTCATATGTAGTTATTAAAATCCCATGCATTTTAACATCATGAAGTAAGTATGAATATTAACCGACATGGAAGGAAAAAAATGTTGCGAATGGACCAAGGTGTATGACCCAGGTGTCACTACGTATCTTTCTAGGGAAAGAATCAATCCATACATAGTTCTTGGAGATTTTACCCCCTGTGTTAATAAGTATTTGAGGTGGGTAAAGGGGCTTTATAATTTTCTAGGATATTGGTTGAGCTTGAAGCATGAGGTTTAGGGATCATTTTGCATCCCATTGTAATGGGAATCAAGATGCATATCCTAGAAAGGTTCCTTGTGCATATCTGATTTATGTATAAGGAATAGAATGGGGTTTTCTTTTCTTTAATCATGGATAGACCTGGGATAGGTGATCTAGGAATCACTATATATCTTATGAACATGAGAACCAATCCACAAGTAGTTATGTAAAATGCTCCCTTTACATGTTTGATCTATACACACAGGGAGTGAAGGAGTTTCTTATTTTGTTGTGGTTGTAGATGGACCCAAGATTAGAGATTTAAGCATTACTACATATCTCATTGGAATGAGAATCAAGACACGCATAGTTCTTAGAAGAACCTTGAAATTTAACGTCATGCGATAAGTACATGATAAAATTGGAGATTATACCTATAAAGAGGACCAAGTGCCACTATAGAGTGGTTGTGATGTGAGTGGGGATTGTGCATGGGAACTACCCGTCCTTTCCTCCTCATATTTGAGGGACCATGGGGAGTTCCAACTCACGGTATTTTTTGGGCTTCTTAATGCTAAATAATAAATATGTTAATCCTTCATTTTAATGTCTTATAGTGAGTATGAATGATATCTTTCAGTTTTGGTTCATATGACTAGGACTAAATACGTAGTTTAACATATTACAATGGGAACGTATATGGTTCTATGTAGTTTAGTATCCTCCTGTCAGGAATAATTTTTTGTGATTTCATGAAATATTTCTTTAGGAAACTTGTATTGGTTGGGGTTGTGTGACTTCTCTGTCCATTGAGATCAATTAATAAGCTCGATTATAGTGGACTTTGTGTATAGAGTAAGGTCCCTCCCACTTTGGATCGAGCTTTGAAGGATTATTTCCTAGTATCATTGGAGTCCTAAGGACCAATACCAATTCTACTTAGAGGAATGAACAGAGACAGACCTTCTTGTTAAAGGCTCATGCTATCTGATTCTGGTATAATTCCAAGGGATGAAAGGTATACAATCTCTTTTCATCTAGTCACTCCAATTCATTCAGTTGTTTTTGGAATTTTTCATCTGTAGATAGTCAGTCGCTGATGGTAATACGGAGTGATTCAAATTGAACCTCAATGGTTAGGACTGCTTCTATTCCGTACACCAATGAGTATGGGGTCACCCACATGTAGTATGAGTTATAGTCTGATAATCCCATAAGGAATGCAAGAGATTGTTAGGCCAAGACTTATTATCTTTATCAACGATCTTCTATAGTATATTCAAAAGGTTCTTGTTGACATCCTATATTTCTTCATTAGCCAAATGCTTTTGGCTCCAACTTCTTTGAGGGGTATTTCCTCTTCCCATTTGGAGAAGAAATCAGTAAAGGTCATGATGTATTTTAATTACTTGGTCATGGTTTGGGAGTACGGCCCCACTATATCCATTCCCCATATGGAAAACATCTAGAAGTATTTGGATGTATGTATCAACTCTGGGGGTTAATGGATGAATTTGGCATGAACCTAGAAGTAATGACACTTCTTTGTGAATTTTGTGCAATCCCGAGTCATCAAAGGCCATAAGTATCCAATCCATCTTATTTGATTATAAATCCTATAACCTAAATGGTGTTCACCATAGGCTCCTATATGTACTTCTTCCATAATAGACATAGTCTCTTCTTCATCGACTCATCTAAGAAGGACTCCATTAAAGCCTCATTTATAGAGGACTTTATTGTGATTTGGTCCACCATAAAGAGTGAAATTGGTTTCTCATCGCTAGATCTGCTCTCTTCTAGCTCTATCCAGTGGGATAACCCCATCCTTAAGGTAGTTCATAATTGTAATCATTCATCTAGTGGTGGGGCCATATGGTATAGGGATGGGTGATGATTTCATTGATCTTCTCAATTCTAAATTGATCAAAAAAGTTGGACCATTTGGCAATGGGTGGTGCTAATGATTGTTTCATCCTGGTTTGGATCTAAAAAAATCATAGCTAAATTTGCCAATGCATCTTCCTGGGTGTTCTACAATCGCAGGACGTGATTCAATGTTGGTTCTAAGGGGAATTCTATCATTAAACCTAATAAATAGTCAAACATAGGGATTAGTTCCTCATTTCTAATGGTGTAATCCCCATTTATCTACTTGATTTCCAACTCTGAGTCACCTTTCATATTACATACCACCTTTTATTATATAACTTTACATAACATTTTACAAATAGATGATATTTTGGGTTTAGTGTCTTGGAAATCAATAACACAATACATGAAAACTTAAAACACATTATTGTAATCCACTTAAAAGAATTAATCATTGAATCATCATAAATACAATTACTACATTTCATATCCTCAGAACATAAATCAAATGAAAGGGTGAGCAGAAGGCCCAGTAAGGGAAAACAAGGGAAAATAGTTTACATGTGAACTTCAGAGATATCAATAAAAAAATGAGGAATTTAAAAAAGGCATGAGAAATTGGAACATCATTACAATAAGGACATGAATCATAACTTGAAAATGTGTCTACATCATTTAATTTATATATTCAAAAGCATATCACTAAGATCAATCCCCAAGGTGTCTTAAAAAATACCAAGGTTATTCACCGAGGTATCATCAAATAATATCACCATGGTTTATCACTATGGTGTCATATAAATTACCAAGGTTATTAACCAAGGTATTGTAAAATAATATCACCAAGGTTTATCACTGAGGTATCATAAAAATTACCAAGGGTATTCACCAAGGTATCGTAAAACTTTTCATCTGTAGAGATTAACTTCTTTACCCAATGCATTGGAGAAATATCATGGAACACCCTTAATATGTCTTTATTTTCATGTGAGACACATATATCATAATAAAAATTTCATAAATAACCCAAATAGAATACAATAAATGGGTTTCATATCAAAATTGTGATGTTCTAAAAAGTGCTTGAAAACAAGTTCATTATGTCATTTATAACCCACAGAAAAGGAATGAGAGTTTTATGTGTGTAAATTCCAGAACCAAATATATAATTTTTATGTATTGATTAATACCCCTAGAAATTAAATAGGTTTGGGTATTAATATAAATAAAATAAGATAATTTCTTGATAAAAAGAGAGATATTTTTAGACAAAAATTTTATAGTAGAATAGTTATGCAACCTGGTTTTAGAAAACATTAAAAAGAGAGGGGACATGGGTCACCCATTCATAAATGAATCATAATATAGTAGAGGAACAGAATAAAATGGTAATAAAAACATGTTATGGAAACTTGAAATATGTACCACATAAAAGATAACTTGAATGGAAAATGAGAAGTTGAGAATTCCCTTACCTTGAAGAGTGACTTCTAAACTCGAAGATCGGGACCTTGGGGGATTGAGGGAACCTTGGGAGGACTCCTTGGGAGTTAATACAATCATAAATTCATGGATAATGGTTTTTGAATCAAAGTAAACAAAGTAATGGGTGGGTATTTATAGAAAAAGTGAGGGAATATTTTATTAATTTCAAAGGACACCTCGTTAGTGGTATTTGCAAAACCATGGAGTTGCCCATGGTATTTTCCCATGGTATTGGCCACTTGGGAAACCTAATATAATATTTTAATCCTAAAGAGTCTACTATAATTTTATATTACTCGTTACATAATTATGACATAGTTATGATTTCATTAAACATACAAAAACTCAAAAAATATTTTTACTATTCATCAAAAATTCAACTATTTCTGAAAAATCCCAAAAATTCACCCTAACCATTTTTTGATGTGTAGAATTCAAAAATGACTTCCATTTTATATAAAAAATCATTTTAAATAAAATTAAATAAATAAAATAATAATACATGACTAATAATTTCTAAAACATTTTTTACTTATACTATGATATAATTATATCACATTACCATTTAAGTTGACTAAATATATTTATACTTTCTTAGGTGAGGTTACTATTCCATTGAACATCTTAATATTCATAAGGGTAACATTTTTATTAAAAATTTACTCTTCACTAAAAATTAATTTGAACTTATCAAACTCTAATTATCTTACTAAATGCAACTGTATATATCAGTTTTTCAAAAATCATTTTCACAAAATTAATTACTTAATAATTCTATAAAAAATATTTTTTACTATTCATAAAAAACTATTCATCATGATAAAACTATTCATCATGATAAAACTATTCATCATGATAAAACTATTCATCCAATAATACTCATCAAAAAAAATATTATTCATCAAAAAATTGAAACGTCTTAGAAAACTACTAAAAATTTACCCAAGATTAATTTTGACATTTGGAATTCAAAAATGAAGTTTAAATTACCATAATAATTCTCTAAGTTTGAGAAATTTAACTTTTAAATATAAAAATTCTTAGTTATTAAAAATAATAGCGGATAGAAAATGAATAGTGAAATTGCATAGTGAAATCTCTGACACTTAAAAAATAAAATTATTTTATCATTTACATTTTAAAAAGAGGGGTTTAATCATAAAATTTATTTAAAAAAATCATTAATAAAAATACCTCAATTTCTTATAATGAATATATCATTTTTGAAAAGTAAAAATTTGGGTCTGAAAAGACAATTTATCATATTTTCCTCAATTAAACATATATTTTATTAAGCAAAACTATTATAAAATGTGTATTTCCCATTATGGTTTATAGTTGTACTAATACAAATTTATGTATGATGTATAATGTTCTCATGAAATAAAAATTAATTCTATGTTATTCTATTATAAAACATAATAAAAAGTTATTGGGGGGGGAAGAGATCCATAAATAAAAGAAGTACATTTTTTGGGTCATTACATTTCACCTCCAGGCAGCTCACTGGTATTTGAAGTGCCAATTCCAAGCCTATAATGAGATCATGATATTCCACCTCATTGTTGGTACAACCTTCTGATAACAATAAATATTATGGAAACACTACCTTCTCTAGGTAGATAAGCACAATCCCTAACCCTACTTTGTTGAGTGCAGGGTCTTCCTTTATCTTTCTTATTGGGCTCCTCAATGCACCATCAAAATACATTTCCCACATTTGGGTGCCTTCTTGAATGATGAATATTTCTTCATCTATAAATTCAGTATTTAATGATGTTTCTTATGCAGATGGGTGCTCTGCAAGGATGTCTAAAAAGTTATGGCCTTTAAATTCATTCTGGGGAACAAACTATATGTCAAACTACTACAAAATAACTGTCTAAAATTCCTGACATCCTGTCAGAATATGATGACTGAGGATAAGTTTGAGCATGTTATTGTGAGAAACCAAGTGGATCTCATGTTGTTGTAGGTAGTGCCTCAATTTCTGAACTACAAAGATTAATTCCAATCATATCTTCTTGATGTCTGAATAATGAGTCTCAACATCAAGCATTGTTTGGATAAGATAATAAAGGTTGTTTTCATTCCCATCATCATTCCTTTACACAGGGCACCCAGTGATCAATCTAAAGGTGTCACATATAGGATGGGTGACTTTACCTAAATGGGTGGCTTCATTTATAAACACTCGAACCCAAATCCTGGGTTCAGTCCTTTACAAATGTTGTGTAGATTTTTTTATATAAAAGATACATGAATAAATACACAACATTACATAAAACATAGGATATTTTACTGGCCCAGGTTTTGGAGAATTATAATCCAAAAGTATATTTAAATACAATTGAACAAAACTTGGAAATAATTAAATAATAAATCATCAATGCACCACCCCCACTTGAGAAATTTATCATATCATGACTTCTAAACCTATAAGAATCATTTTAATACATGGGGTGAGAACAAAAAATTCCCAGTAAGGAGTTTTTCAAAACAAATAATATAACTCTTTTAGAACATCTCATGAGATTTTTTTATAAGTATACCTCAAATAGTATTTCATAAATATCCTTATAAAACCCTTAATACATTAAAATAATGATAACTAAATAATTGTTGGGGATTCCTCTTCAAAAATAATAATTTTCCATGGGTCGTTAACGGTACTTGGAAGACAATGTCTAAAAAACCATACCTAAGGCCACCAGTCATTTCTAGGACTTATGGGTTCACTCCCCACAATATCACTTATTTCACCAGTGCCAAATTTTTGAAAAAAAAATTCCGATGAGCCTTCCTTTCCCATCTC
The DNA here is from genome assembly GCA_963277665.1 of Viscum album. Taxonomy (NCBI): domain Eukaryota; kingdom Viridiplantae; phylum Streptophyta; class Magnoliopsida; order Santalales; family Viscaceae; genus Viscum; species Viscum album. The sequence continues at coordinate 1,136,554,294 of OY728159.1, read as the reverse complement.
TGTCCCAAAATGTTTCCAAAAAACACTTACATTGTTTGAAATTCCAATAAAAGAGTATAATCTTATTCATGTCACCAACGTATTCTCAAATATTATAAAATCCTTTAAGAGAGAATCCTATGCCTGAAAAACTTTTAATAATTAAGAACCATAAATGTTAGATACATGGTTTAAATGTGTGAATGATCTTATAATGTTGATATTGTCATGTATGAACTAGATGATGGTCATACCTATCCATGCATGACATGTTAGGGGATGCAGATGCAAGTTTTCACATAAAATACTAGATTGACTAATAATTTCACATGAAATGATAAGTATATGTGTATATATTTATACATATATGTGTACAAACACACACACACACACACATATATATATATATGTATATGTATATCCTTGTAAAACGAAAATATCTTGACACAACGATTAAACCCTTAAAAACATTGGTTTTAGAAATTATGTTTAAAACCAAAACCCTTAAAATAATAAGATATATATGTGTATATATGCATGTATAAACATACATGTATATATATAACAATTTTGTAAAACAATAACAATTTTGAGTTCTAAAATGACCTGCACATACTTAAGTTTTAGAAATAATGTTTATGTCCAAAACCCTTAACACATATATATACTAAAAAAATAGGTTATATATGTGTGTATATTCATATATATACACATATATATAACTCTTTCAAAAAAACCATAATTTGAAAAACTAAAATACACCCTTATAAGACCATAAACATAATTTTATAAATAAGATAATCAATCCCCTTAAAAAATTGAAAATAATAAATCCCTTACATGAGTTTATAAAATTTAATTTATAAACAAAAATAACACTTACCAAAAAGCAGTGGACCATGAGGCTTTATGCTCGTGACTCATACAAACTAGAAACAATTAAGAAGAGTGTGGATGATAGTGTGGGATATGCAGGGTCTGCACAATTGGTTTTACATTTATATATATATTAATTCAAATCTTGCAGAGCAATCTCAAATTCTAAATAGTTGTTTGGTTGATACACAACATTATTTCAAAAGTGCTAAAAACATGACTAATGTTTTACCCAATTTTGTTACCTTTGTTGTTATTTTATGTTGCCACTTTATCTTTATATAATATTTTTTTCAATAAATTTTTTATCCATATTATCTTACTTTGTCAATCAATCATAATGATTATTATATTATTTTTTTGATTTAATGTTATGTCTTTCATTTTTTTTAAGTAAACAAATTTTGATCTATATCATATTATTATATTGTAAAGTATAGACTCACTTTTTATATCAATCATGACTCACCCTTTACTCATGCCACTAGCATTATTATAATTTCATTTTTTTTAAATCGTTATATTAACCATTTTTTTACTCATTCCACAATTTTTTTTAAACTAAACAACATATCATTTTTTATATTTATCATGTTAGCATCGATATATATATATATATATAATTCGTTTTCTTAACATTATTAGTTCAAATCACACACCTTTTTTAAACTATACATATATATGTGTGTGTGTGTTTTTTTATAATAAAAATATTATTTATATTTATAATTTATAAATTTTATAAAACAAAAACATAAATTATTTTCATACATTTATAAAATATATTATCTTAAAAAAATATAATAATAATAATAATAATAGTTTTCATATAAAAAAATTTTTCATTTTTATTATCATAAAAATTTTAAAATAAATTATAATTATCATTTTTTTTATTTATCAAAAATCAATGTTTCAAAGCTTTACTTGATTTTTAATTTTTCTATCTTTTTCATGATTCACGCTTCAGATATTTTAATCACCAATCCACATTTCAAAAATCCTACCCCATGTTTTCACATCTATTTTGTTTTATCATTTTTTTTATCCTTATTTCAATGTTTTTTAAAACATATAGTTATAATATAAATTTCTTTTTTTATAAATAAATTTTAAAAAATATTAAACATTTTAAAATTCAGAATTTAAATAATTATAATTCTTATATATTCATAACAAAATTATAAGTCATGTATAATAAAATATATTAATTTAATTTAATAATAATAATTTAACAATTCACACAAATGAAAATTTTATAAAACAAGTTTAAAATAATTGAAACTTCACATAATGTATATTAATTTTAAAAAAAATAACTAAAAAATTATTTAAAATATTTCAGTATACCATTAATTGTTATTATCTTTACATTAAATTAATAAAAGTTTTTATCAAAAATCCTTCATTTAAATTATAAAAAATATAAATATTTAATTAAGATAAAAGTTCTATTTGAAATTATTAGGGTGTTACATTATCCCCTAAAAAGAATTGTCTCCTCGCTATTCATTCATACATATAGGGAAAATAATTTTATGCAGAAGGAATATTTAAAATTACTAATTTCATTCTAATTTTCTAAAATTATCTAGACTATTCCTATGATACCAATTATAAAGAACCGAACCTGAATCCTGAGTTCATCCCTTTACAAATGCTGGGTAAATATTTTTTTAGAAAAGATACTCGATTAAATACACAGGATTAAATAAAATAGAGGATCTTTTATTGGCCTAGGTTCTGGGGAATTAGAATCTAAAAGTGTATTTAAATACAACTGTACAAAACTTGGAAATCATTAAACAACAAATCATATATGCACTGCCTCCACTTTAGAGATTTATCATAGCATGGCCGCTAAACCTGTAATAATCATTTTAATACATGGGTTAAGCACAAAAAATGACCAATAAGGATTTTTTCAAAACTAATAATATAAATCTTTTAGAACATATCTTTAGATTTTTTTTATAAATATACCTAAAATAGTATTTCATAAATATCATTAGAAAACCATTAATACATTAAAATAATGACAACTAAAAATTCGTTAGGGATTCCTCTTCAAAAATAATAATTTTCCATAGGTCATTAACGATACTTGGTAGACCATGTCTAAAAACCATACCTAAGGCCACCAGTCATTCCTAGAACTTATGGGTTCACTCACCGCAACATCACTTATTTCACCAGTGCCAAATTTTTGAAAACATTTTTCTATGAGCATGCCATTCCCATCTCTATCCAAAAATATTTTCAAAATATACTTATATGGTAAATAATTCCATTAAAAGAGTATAATCCTCTTCATGTTAACGTATTCTCAAATATTATAAAATCTTTTAAGAGATAATCTCGTGCTTGGAAACCTTTTAATAATTAAGAAATAAAAATTCTAGATACATTGTTTAAATGCGTGCATGATCTTATAATGATGATATTGTCATGTATGAACTAGATGATAGCCATACCTATCAATGCATGACATGTTAGGAGATGCAGATGCAAGTTTGCACATAAAATACTCTCTTGACTAATAATTTCACATGAAATGATAAGTATATGTATATATATATACACACACACACACACACACACAGATATATATATATATATATATATATATATATATATTCATATCCGTGTAAAATGGAAAAATCTTGACACAACGATTAAACCCTTAAAAACGTCGTTTTTAAAAATTACGTTTAAAACAAAAACACTTAAAATAATAAGATGTGTGTGTGTGTGTGTGTGTGTGTGTGTGTATAAACACGCGTGTATATATATATATAACACCTTTGTAAAACAATAAAAATTTTGAATGAAAAATTACCCGCACATACATAAGTTTTCGTAATAATTTTTAGGTCAAAATCCCTTAACTCATATATATACTAAAAATAATAGGTTATATATGTGTATATATGCATATATATACATATATATATATAACTCTTTGAAAAACAACCATAATTTGAAAAACTAAAAAACACCCTTATAAAACCTTAAACATAATTTGATTAATAAGATAATCAATCCCCTTAAAAAATAAATTTTAAAATAATAAATCCCTTACATGAGATTATAATATTTAATTTTTAAACAAAAATAACCCTTACCTTAAAGCAATGAACCATCAGGCTTTCCGCTCGAGACTTGGACAAACCAATAACAATTAAGAAGAGTGCAGATGATAGTGTGGGATATGCAAGGTCTGCACAATTAGTTTTACATTTATATATATATATATTAATTCGAATCCTGTGGAGCAAGCTCAAATTGGAAATAGTTGTTCAGTTGATACACAACATTATTTCAAAAGTTCAAAAAACATGACTAATTTTTTCCCCAACTTTGTTACCTTTTTTGTTATTTTATGTTACCACTTTATCTTTATATAATATTTTTTTCAATCAATTTTATTTAATTTTTTGTTTTTTCCATGTTATCTTACTTTTTCAATCAATAATAATGATTATTATATTGTTTTTTTATTTAACATTATGCCTTTCATTTTTTTATCAAAGTAAACAAATTTATATTTATATAATATTTTTATATTGTAAAGTTGAGCCACTTTTTATATCAATCATGACTCACCCTTTACTCACACCACTTGTATTATTATCATTTCATTTTTTAAAATTGTAATATTAACCATTTTTTTACTCCTTTCACAATTTTTTTAAACTAAAAAACATATCATTTTTTTATATTTATCATGTTAGTGTGTGTGTATATATATATATATATAATTTGTTTTCCTAACATGACCAGTTCAAGTCACACACTTTTTTTAACTATATATATGTGTGTGTGTGTGTGTGCATTTTTTATAATATAAATATTATTTATATTTATAATTTATAAATTTTATAAAACAAAAACATAAATTATTTTTATACATTTATAAAATATATTATCTTAAAAAAATATAATAATAATATTTTTCATATAAAAAATTTTGTTTTCCTTTTAATTATCATAAAAAATTTAAAAAAAATTATAATTATCATATTTTATTTATCAAAAATCCTTTTTTCAATGCTTTACTTGATTTTCAATTTTTTGTCTTCTGTGTGATTCACGCTTCAAATAGTTCAATCATCAATCCACCTTTCAAAAATCCTACCCCATGTTTTCACATATATTTTTTTATAATTTTTTTATCTTTATTTTAATGTTTTTTTAAAATATATAATTATAATAAAAATTTCTTTTTTTATAAATAAATTTAAAAAAAATATTAAACAATTTAAAATTCATAATTTAAATATTTATAATACAAATATATTCATAACAAAATTATAGGTCATGTATAATAAAATATATTAATTTGATTTATTAATAATAATTTAACAATTTACATAAATGAAAATTTTATAAGACAAATTTAAAATAATTAAAACTTCACATAATGTATATTACTTTTTTTTTAAAAAAATTATAACAAAAAATTTCTTTAAAACATTTCGGCCTACCATTAATTTTTATTATCTTTACCTTCAATTCATAAAAGTTTTTACTAAAAATATTTTATTTAAATTTTAAACAATATAAATAACTAATTAAGATAAAAGTTCTATTTAAAATTCTTGGGGTGTTGCATCAATAATATTGGTCTCAAGAGGTATTTCTTGAGGTTATTAAACTCTTTCTAATATTCACTAGTCCACTGATATGTGACCCCCCTCTTCATTAGTTTGGTGGAGGGAAAACACTTGTCTATAAGGTTCGCTATAAAGCACTGAATATAGGACAAGTGTCTTTAAATTCCTCTCAACTCTGTCAAGTATTGAGGAGGCTACATTCTAAGGATATATTTATCTTCTTAGGATCAACTTTGAGGTCGTGATGGCATACAATGAAGCCAAGAAATTTCATTGAGGCTACCCTGAAAGCACAATTCAAGGGGTTCATCTTTAAGATATGTTTTTCAAGCTTGTTGAATATGGTTCCCAAGTCATCCAAGTGGTTAGAAAGATACCAAGATTTGAATATTATATCATCAATTTATCATTCAACAAAACTTCCCTAAAAGGGTTTGAATATGTGATACATGGCACGTTGGTATGTGGCGTCGTCATTCTTTAAGCCAAAGGACATTACCTGATAGAAGAATACTCCCTAGGAGGCTCTAAAAGCTATGAATTCTTCATATTATGGGGCCATCCTAATTTGGTTTTACCCTGAATATCCATCCATGAAGAAGAGGTCTTCATTACTGATTTTTGTATCAATCACAAGTTCTATGATTGGAATTAAGAAATCATCTTTGGGACAATGCTGATTGAGATCTCTGAAATCGATGGAAACCCTAATTTTCCTATTCTTATTCATTATTATAACAATGTTGGCTATCTATTTTGGATATTGTACCTATAAGATAAATTCATCATTGATGATCTTTTCCACTTCAGCCTTAATTTTGGAGGTATGAGTTGGGTGCGTCCTTCTAGCTGCTTGCTTGTATCCTTGATGATCTTCCAGAAAACCCAAGTGATGGGTGGCAACCTCGGGGTCAAGGCCTATCATCTCTATGTAATTCTAGTCGAACATGTCCTGATACTAATTTAAGAAGGAGGTATATACCTTCTTTTCTTTAGGATTTAATGCCACACTAATTCAAGTGGGTCATGGATCTTCTTCTATACCCAAATTTATCTATCAAAGTTCATCCATGATTGTCGAGACACCTTCTTCAAATACTAGAGGGGATCCCCTAATATATTTATCTTCTTCCTCTTCCTCATTTTTTACTTCTTTATCCTCTATATGGGGAGTAGGTGATGATGTTAGTTCCTCATAGGGAAGAGGGGAGATGCCATTTGGTAATCCAGAAGAAGAAGCGATCATTTCTATCTCAATGAATTGTGATAGGACTTTTTGAATATTTGAAGGGTAAAAGAGGGATTGAGAATGAACCACTTCACATTATCTTATTTACATGATAACTTCTTCTAGCCCAGCTAAAGGAACTGGGCTTTATTAGAGATCCATGGAAGGAATGAAGACATTTTCATTCGAGCATTCATTATCACTCATAGAGTTGATAACTTCTTCAGTGCAATTAGGCTCAGCTGTCGTAATTGAAATAATGGAATTCACTAATTGGTACTTGAATTTGGATCCACCCCTTTGACTTGATTAATGGGTATCACATAATCTATGCTGATCTGCTTGAAAGGGTTATCTGGGATCATCTCCAGGTCATTTGGGGAATTAATCTGGGAAACATTATCATCCATGCATTTTTTTCCTACCTTTTGGTAGAATCTTACATTGATGTATTATGTCTCATAGTATTTTAATAGGGCATTTTCACTATATAATATCCCGATTTTACCATCAACACAGTATTTGAGGCATTGGTGATATGATGAAGGAATGGTTGCATGCTGATGTAGCTAAGGCCTTCCCAATAGGGCATTGAAAGTTGAATCCTACTGAACAACCATGAACTCTAAGTTGGATATGAGATCCCCAAACTAAGTTATGATTTTGATCTCACCAAGAGGCTCTTTCTCATAATTTTCAAAACCCTGTAACATTATAGTGGAGGGGTATATATGAGATTCCTTGATACCCATTTGGTGACGTTTACGGACTGTAATGAGGTTGACTCCTAAGCTACTGTTAATAAAGAATCGTTAGATATCAATGTCATTTATCCTTATAGATATGCACAAGGGCCTAATGTGTCCTTATACAATAGCATCATCATTCTGGTCTATGAAATAGATGATTTCAGGGAATTTTACAGGATCATTCTCTATGAAATATACTTCAGCAGCAGAAACCTCAAATTCAAACTCCTGAGGTCTTGATAAGGCATCAATGAGTGCTTCTCATAGATCATTTGATAGACTGAGAGCATCAAGGAATAATAACTTTGATTTTACTTGGGTCAGTTCCTTCAAAACATCATACTTATGTTCTAAAGGTCTACTCTTCCTAACACGGGGGTGTTCTTTCACATGTACATTAGGAGATGATATTCTTGATGCAGATGGGTTATCCCTTAGAGTAGGAGTTGAAATTGATTCCTCTCTTGGTGGATTAGGTTATCTAGATTTGCGTGCATGTTGATATTGGTCAAGTGATGACATATCATCTAATTGATCTTCCAGGATGATTATGTCAGGGTTAATCCTTTCATACATAGAGGAATTTCCTTGTTCCTATTGAGATTTATAGAGAGCTCTTCCATGAGTTTTGTCTATGTAGACAACTCAAGTAGGGTCATGGTTTAAGTAGTGACTTTTTTCATGACCACTTCCTCCCCTGTACCTTTGGTTTTGACATCATCTTCCCTTAGTTCCCAAATCTGGTGTAGGGAATTAAGTTTCGTAATCACACTCATCTTTTGATAAGGTCAGCATTAAGTTAATAATGTTAATGGAACGAAAATCAACTACTCATCTAATGAATAATCCATCTAATGGGTCGACTCTCATTATTCCATTTGGTGGGGCAGTGTTCATGCTTTTGGGAATGTTGGCATGAATTATGCTAAAGTTAATGAAAAATTATTATTTAGTGTTGGTTCATATTCCTAGGTCTAATTCTTACCCTTCCATTCATGTCACTTTTTGGGGATTCGCCTTTGAAGGATTGAGCTTCTGGTGAAGTTGGTTATACTATAGAGGATGTGGCTGGAGGCACAATTGGCTATTTCAACTATGTTTGGAGAAATTCATGATTCTAGTTGATCATTTTCATGACCATCTAGTCACTTAACTTCTATTCACTCTTTCTCTTAACCTCTTTCCATTCATATTTCTCCTCTAGTTTAATGGGAAAAAAATATGCATCCTGAGTAGGTGAATTTTTTAACTTCACTTTCTCGAAGTCCACCATCTTTTGCAGTAGGTATTTGAAAATAAAACAGTCATGGATGTAGTGCCCCAGCATTTTATGGAAGGGGAAATAATTAGGTAGATCTTTATCTCCTTCCTTTTCAGGCTTCTTGGGATTTAGCAACTTGAACAAGTTGTTTTCTAATGTTGAGATGAAGTAGTCAGAGACTTGGTCATTCTGAAAATAATAGACCTTGTTTTTTATCTCCAAAAATTGTTTCCACCTTTTATCTCATTGATCATCCTAGAAGGGTAGGAATTGTTTCTGGTGTTTGGGATATTGAGTTATATGATAAGGTGCGGGATTTGAAGTAGGAGCGGGTATAGGGGCATGCTTAAGTGTCACTGTAGCGGCCTTTGATTTTTCTGTTCTCCTTCCTAGAGTTTATGGAATTACTCAGGACTTTTATTTGGTCTCTATGCTGGAGTATACCACTAGTTAAGAAATTAAGGCAAGGTCCCAAAACCCCCTATGTATTTCACAAGGATCGATGATGTGTTCAATTCATCACAAAGATTCGCTACACAAATGGGAAAAAACTCTTCTTGAGGGAGTGGTAGGTTTAAGAAGTATGTTAATCCTTTCCACCAAGCAATGAAATTAAAGAACCTTTCATTCTATTATTGTTTGTAGTTTGTGAGATCAAATATTTTTTTATTTGGCAGTGTTGAGTTGAACTAGAAGAGAAACTTCTAACAGAGGTCTTCCCATCTAGTAACTGATCGAGAATGCAAACTTTTTTACCACACTAAGGTTGGTCCTTGTAAATATTTTACGAAGAATATAAGTTTCACCACCTCCTAGTGTTTAGGGTTACCCATCATGGGAATTCTTTGAGAGACAAAATGCATCAGCTATTGCTCCGGGTCTCCTGAGCCATTGGAGATTGGAAATGTGGGATTCCCAAAGTTTAGAGGGGAAAGATTCAAATCTACCCATCCAGGATGAGGCTTATTTTCCATCTTTATTAGAACTCTTCATCCCTCCATAGCCTTCAATCAATCTGTTAGTGTCTCGATGGTGTTCATAAGCATTCGAGGGATGTCTACATGAACTAGTTCTTGAATAGGTGCGACGGATGGTAGGTAATTCAGTGTCAGAACTACTAGTACCTTTTATGGGTAACAAATAGTGTTAATCCTGTAAGGATGTACTTGAACCTGCTCTGGTTTCACGCGCAATGGATGGAATTCATGATTTGCTACTACGGGATCCAAATATATTGGTGGTTGATACCCTGTATTGAGTGGATATTAAAGGTTTGATCCAGTTTTCATGATAAACTTGCTTTGTTTAGGTGCATAAACTAGAAGTGTTAGTTGAGTATCTACTTATAGAACATAGCTAACTGGAAGTATTCCTCAGATTAATTCTTTATTTAGTCTCCTCAATTATTTCATCTCTTCCTCTTGCTAAGAAAATGTTTTCTCTAGTGAAAGGAACTTAGCCTCTATGGGAGGGAGGTGAGATATGATTTAAACCTTACCTTTTTCATTCTTTTGAGGAGGTAAAGGTGGATTGCTCAAGGGAGTTCCCAAATTCAGGGTGAGTTTCTAGTTTTGGTTATACACACCTACTTCGATTGTTTTGGTGTGGACTGCATCAAGAACTAGAACTTCCACTTTTGACTCCATTGAATTGACCGTGTGTTCTTCAGAATCTATGAGGGAATCATTGATGATGTTAAATAATGTGAAACACATTGTGGGTATTCTGTCAGTGTCTCTGTGAGACCGCCTTCTTCTGCGCCCTCCATAAGGTCTTGTCCTCGCCTTTTCTAATAATTTGGGAACTTTTTGGGGAACAGTAACCTAAAGGGAATATCTAGATAGTTCAATCATGCATGTTATAAGTGAAATTACTAGATAATGGGGTGGAAATACTAGGAGGATTCATTCTAAGGAATATTCCCTAATTGGGAGAAACGTAATTCCTGCTGAGGAGGTGATAGTTGAGATAAAAACTCCCTTAGAGCTAAGGAATAGAACTATTCATATTCTGTTTTCACAACCCTTCAAGCCTGATTTACTAGCCTCAAGGGATGGGTTAAAAAATCCCAAAGCCCTGTGGGATGGGGTTTCTCATGAACTATCGTGGATGATATTACCCTGGATTCTCTTCTGATTTTATAGAGTTTTATTTAAACATGGGTTGGGTGCATGATTTGGAACACACTTAAATTTCCAATTTTTTAATATCATTTCACTATTTCTAATATTTTATCTATCTAATAGATTGAATCCTCTAAGCGGGAGGCTTTATCTATATTCTCATATTCATTAAGCAAAAGTATTTCAACGTCCTGCTCTCTTGTGACCTAATATCAGTGAGAGTTGCTCGGGGCCTGATTTTGTTGAGAATATCTTTGGTCATGAACAGAGTCCATTTTTTGGAGTTGGAATGGTTCTATGAGATTGCATGATACCACATTTGGAGGGATTTTATGGTTAGGTAGAGCGGTGAAATGTAATTCCCCATGTACACCTCATCCTCTGATACGAACAACAAATAGGGTATCTATGATCAGCTATCGCAACCTCATTAATGCGTTGAGGCTTCTACATTGAAGGGATCCTTGATATTTCTCAATCTTTCGATGTCATGAATCCAAGAGAGATGCTAATTCAATTTGGTGTTAAAACCCTTCTATTACCATGATGTGACTTTGATACTCATTGTAGGGTAATGATTTTTATTTTAAGTGATGAAATATTTTCCATATGTTGAGGAAAATTTTGTGCACACAATATTCTGACAACACCTCCCAAATGATGTATTGAGTGGTGGTCAAAGGCCGGAACATGACTGGTATGTCATATTTATCCAACTATTTCCCCATGTTAAGCATGTCTTCTTCATCTCTTTTTAGAGGTTCATCTATCTGGTCAGACCAAATTGGATGCTTCCTAACTATTTTATGATAAGAAGTTATATTAGTTGGGATTTCCTCTATTGTGTTCGAATACAGGTGATCCAAAGGAGTTTTGAAGAATGTCTATTTCCTTGGGATATATTCTGGTTGAGAGAGGCTTTCACCTACCAATGATAAGGAATCAGACATGATTAGCCTCGTTTTCTCAAGTGCCTCATGATAGGAGGTTTTTCTCATCACTACATTTCTAATTAGAGAATTCTCTTAATAACATGCAACACTACTGCAGAGAAAACTTTCACAGTGAATACCATCATGGGGAGGAATACCATGTTGGATTATCATAATGGTAATACGCTCTTTCTCCTTGATCTCCTAGCTATGTGGAGGCTTTTCACGACTCTCATCTAGAGATGGTCTCTCAAAATCAATCAGATTATATCCATGAATCCAAACTTCATGGTGAAGTGTTCGATGAGGACCTTTAGAATTACAACTATTATTCCCATAATTTGGTAGTAAGAGGGTAGAATCTTGAGCTATGACAGATAAGAATATGAGGGCTTCAAGAACTCCAGTATTAAGTAAAGTCGGATCATAGATCGGCTCTTTATTTTCCAATCATTTTTTATGAGGATTCTTCATGGATAACTTCTTACTAGCTATTAGGGTCCCTTACTGGGAGAAGTGTTTATCATGATTAGGTTTTTGTGCCTAACTTAGATTGGTCATTGGGATAGGACAATTACCTCTTATTGGAGTGGGTGTATGTTCTGAATCAAAATGTCAATATAATATAGGGGAGTTTTCCCCATGACCCTCCTGTATAGGAGCATAGGTGTGTATCTTCTCTCGGGTGATATGCTGATGATACACCCCATTTGTGGGGGTAGAGTTGTGTTTCTATCCCCCAAGAACTACTTCCATTGCCGTTATGATGTCCTGGAAATTCTGTAGGATGTGGGCAGGGATTTACATCTGCCCTTCCACCATTTTTAGGATGTTCTTGGGGACATCAGCGACTGGAATGAGTATATATGCCCATTTTTTATCTAGAGTAGTTGTAAGTGTCTCCCCCTATCCTCTGTTTCGTGTCAATGGATACTGATAGTACTCGTGTTTATTTTTCCCCCTTCTAATCATCAGGACTTTTTGAATGGCTTCTCTAGGTGCTACTAGACGAGGATTCTATTAGGATTGATGAATGCAAGCAGGTGTGTTCACCGGCTCGTTGTTTTTTTCCAAGAGAGATTCTTTGAGTGTTTCCAGATTAATCTGATGGAATTATTGGTGGGTGTATGTAGGTTTATGTTTCTACTCACAATATTCTACCATTTTTTGTTAGTGGGCTTCTTTGAATGCCGCCAGATGAGTCTGGTGGCTGGCTGTGTAACACCCCAAGCTTCTACATTATGCTTCTCTTTGAATAATACAGTAGCGTGTGTTGTACGAAACTTCGAGTTCTAACACACACCACGACCAATCAAAGTAGCTGTTATGAATAGTAATACCCAATTTTTGAAACTTTATAAATTTTACCTCTCAAAATGGACTTCATTTTTGGATTCGGAATATCTAAATTAGCCAAGGGGGAAATTTTGGTACTTTTTGGATAACTTTCATATTTAGATGAATAGTGAAAATTACTAAATTTTAATTAAAAACAAATTTTTTAATAAAAATAATTAATAGTGATAAATAATGAATTTGAGTGGTTTTAAATTATATTTAGAATATACTTTTACCATTTAATCCAATGTTGGTCATTGGACATAATTTCACATTTAAACCGAACATAAACAAGTGTCAATCGTTTGATAGTTATTGTTTCTTAAAAACACGCATTTTGTTTTAATAGTGGGAATTAATTTTAAATTAATAAATGAAACTTCTATGTTTACAGTTTGGTAAAATATACTTCATTATTGAATTCGTAATATCAAAATTAGCTTAGGGTAAATTTTTGGTATTTTTCTGAAAACTTCCAATTTTTGATGAATAGTGAAAAGCATTGAGTTACTGTTTAAAACCGGTTTTTTATTTAAATAATTATTTATATAATTTAAATTTATTTTAGGTCAAAATAGATACATAATACCTATATAAATTCAATGTAATTCATTGGAGTCGGTTTATAATAATTTTAGATATATAAAAATTTTATTGAACTTTTTCACCGTCTTTTACCCACCTCCTAGGAGAATTTGTAAATTCACATAAAACTTAATTTTACCGCTTCTATGAGTGGAATTTTGAAAATATGAGAGACACGGTTAATATCAAGGAGTAAAATGTGGTTCAATAGGATAAAAATAATTTTTGGTGAATAGTAACTTTTTACTTTTATTTACCACGGTAAAAAGTAAATAGGGTAATTAAGGGTAAAAATGATATTATTATTACCCTAAAACATGTACTAATTCTATTGTATAAGTTTAATTCGACCAAAAACAGCCTTAGTAATAAAATATGACCCTTTAGGTCCACTTGGATTAGATTAGGACATTTTTTATTATTTAATTCAAACAAGAGTTAAAAGAGTTAAAATCAATGTTTAACAACTAAAACATTTTTAATATAGGGTTATACATAAGATAAATTCTATTATAAATATTAATTAGAAAGCTAAAAAAAATTCATACATAATGGTATTTTAATTATAATTTTTAGACATTAAATAATTAAATTTATTTATGAAACAATGATGATGCAGTAATTACCTTATTAATGAAAGAATCAAAAAAATGGTAATATAAATATTAAAATAAATATAATTTCAAAGTTTTTATGACATCAACTAATTTTCTAGGTTACTATGACATGTTAGGAATGATTCAATGTATCTTGTTCGAAGTAATCAAGTTGTGATGACTTTCACAAAAACAAAATACCAAATAGTGTCAAAATTGACATAAATTAATATTTAAAACAAATATTATATGATTAATTGATATTATATTCCTAAAAATATAAGGTTCATACAAAGGGATTATATCATAATATTTTCATCATTAATGGACCACTTGGGGGTCGCTTGGAAGTTTATAGTAAGTTTATTAACTATATAATATAAAAATACAAAAGTGACATGGTAAATGTCAATCTAATTAACTAAGAGTTAAAACTAAAAGATAAGGTTAATATAATGACCCAAACCTGTCTAAAATCTATTGGTTGAAAGGATTTCTACCCATACCCACATTATATTTTTAATAATCCACTTTTAATCCATTATAAACCGAATATTAATTTATTATATATTAATACTTTAAGTTTTGCCTAAAGAGCCCCACCTCCCCCTTATAAAAGCACACCACTTCTAACCAATTCCTCACACCTTTCAAGCCTTTTGGCTCATCCAACCACTGCCCAATTAAGCTCCATACATCTCTATCCTCCTTCTAGAAGCCTCACCTTAGGCATAAGTCACTTCAAGGGTCCTTTTTGGTTCAAACCAAAGGGAGTTACCCCAATTAAAGGTAACGATTTCTCTTAGCTTCTTTTCTTTTATTTTACTTCTCCAACCCCTAAAATCTTCTCATTATTTTCTTTTATAAAAAATCAAGTATCATAAATTTACTAGGATATTGTTATGAGAATTATTCGAACTACACTTACACACACCTCCATCTAATGGGTGAAGAACATAATGTTTCTGTGGAAGGCAACCAAACGCCTCACGAAACGATGATTGTTCAATTATCTCCTACCGCCTCTCATGGTGGCCATTATGATGGAACTATAATTAAATATGGTATTAATTATATTTATTTTATATATAAGATTCTGTAATTCCATTTTATAGCATACCATTATTCGTTTCATATTGTATATATATACGATAATTTCATTTGAGGAAGTGCAGACTACCGCCCCCTCAAAGTGATATGACTCGTTTATACCATACATGGAACATATAAAGGATGGTATTAATGAAATTAAGTAAAACATATAAGATATTATATTATACTGTAATAATAATATACCTATGTATTATTTGGTTTTTATTCCTTTTAAAATGAAAAATGAAATGGAATTAGCGTTCGTGCATACGTACGGACTACCGTCTCCACGAACGTGATGAGATTCATTCCACATCGTATACATTAAAGTCTAATTCTCATTTTATGATTAAAAATAATGTTTTAGGACTTGATATAATTCTGTATATGTATAAGATACAACCTATCCATAACAAACACAGATTATGTAACAAAACATATAAAATAAAATGAGTAAGTTAACACCCGAAACGACGATAATACTTAGATATTATTAACAAAGAAATGTTAAAAGATCATATATGATATCATATTAATGTATATTATTCTTTTATAATTTAATAACAATCATTTAACCTTTATACAGGAGATTACCCTACCCTCGACAAAGGAAAAGTACAAGGTAAGGGGTTTTCATCTCATTCCTCATTCCCGTGAGATTCATGCCATATTGCCACTATTACCTTTTGTGTGGTGTATGCACTGCCCATAATTGTATTCTTTGTGTAATACACTTTAATTTATATTTATTTACATATTCATTGTATGATACCTCTTTCATGGGGTGTATGTTTCATAAGTTACTAAATTGGTAAGGGTTAATTTCACAATCTCTTTATTATCCGAGGTTATTTTTACGTAAGTATCTATTAGGACATATTTATTATCCATGTCCATGTTTTATCAAAGATTTTTCAGAGGTATTATATTAAGCGATTTTTTTACTAAAACAACATTTCTAATGTTTTAAATATTTATTCTTCTTAATCTTTCTCATTAGTTTTCATGTCTTCAAAATGGTTTTTAAGGATTTATTTATATGGACATTAATGTTTTTAAAATGTTAATTACTTTTAAAAGTTTCAAGGTGGTATGGGACACTTTGATTCAAAAATGTCTTTAAATTACTTCTTTTCCAAATTGTGTGAATTTTAAATATTTTCATGAAAAGGGGGTATTTCTATCAAAGATTTTTACAAATCATTTCCATCTATGTCAAATCCTTTAATGGATTTTAAACTTGTTTTGAAGTTGATTTATTATGATACAAAACTTCCACATTGTATTGAAGGTTTTGTGATATGTTTGACTGTGGATGTGTTATTTTTATACCATTCATGGGTTATGGTTAAAGTATTGACATTTCATATCCTAGTTCTTATACGAATGTTTATGTTAAGTTTCATCATTTTCATATGAGGAATGTATTGGACTTAGTAAGTGACGGGTGGAGCCTGCTATAGCTCCTCGATGCATCGGTAGGTCTCATGAGACAACTAGATATGGAATTGGTCGAGGCCCTTTCCCAATTTGATATATGGTTTTGGTCGAGGCCTTAATAATTTTTAGACATCTTGGCTGAGGCCTTGACAAAATGTTTTAGAATGTCTGGCATTATACATTCCCTCATTATGGAAATAATATTGATGGTTCATGTGGTTATTCGACTAGTAGAATACACATGATTATGTTTTATTATAACATTATTTACTCAACTCATATTCTTTCTATAAAATTATTCATGTTTATTATTGGTAAAGGCATGTGGTTTCAATTATTCACCATGCTTAATATTTATGTCATTTTCCACAGTATTGCTTACCCTTACTGAGCATTTGACCTCACCCCTTTCTATGTTTTATTTTTCACAGGATTCCAAGAAGTGTATTATGATTGATATGTATGGTTAAGCTAAAGGTAATAATGGAGTTCTAAAAGAACTATTTATGTTGTGCTTTATGTTTGAAATTGTAATGTAATGTAAATGTATGTAATCTATTTTTCAAGACTGCTAAACCGATCGGTCCTTCAGGACTTGATTCCTTGTAATCATGCCAATGTATTAAAATAATACACTGACTCTGGGTAACTGGGTTCAAGGCATTACAGTTGGTATCATAGGATGTTTAGAAATAACCTTGGAAACTAGATTTAGATAAACACTGATTAGAGCACATTACCCTAAGATAGACTTTGAGGATTAGTAAAGAAGAAATTCCTAGAATTTTGGTAATGTAGAGATTTTGTGAGTTTTCCAAGAAAATACATCCCTATCTGGATACGAGCAGGTAGAGGCGTCTCTGGCACAGATGTACTTAGGGGTAAAACCCGAAAACACCGCTTTGAGCTAGACTTGAACGGGAACTGGTACACGACAATGGGCCTTGTTGTACTCTTGGTTACGACACTCTTGGGGGATATGCTTAGGATAATTCTAATTTTCTTTACAAACCATTATTAATGGTTTATGAGTATATACTTCCTTAAAGAAGACATTTTTTTGATTATGTATTATATCCATAAACTGTGTAATTTATGTTAAGTGTTTTAAAAGTTTGGGATTATGTATTTCTATTCACAAACTAATCTAGTGTATGCCATTGTTTAGAAATGGCGCCCAGTAGGAGGAATGATAACTCCAGCAATACGCATGATCCAAAGAGTAAGAAAGATCATATCTTTCATGGTCTTTATCCAGAATTTAGAAGAGAAATAGTCTCCCACGTATTATCATCATATGAAGAAATAGTATCATGTGTTGATATGATAAGTAAAGAATTCTTGGAGTCTTATGGCTTTGAAGGGAAGCCAGAGAAGGAAAGGATGGTAGAGATAAGGACAGATAAAGGGAATAAGGTAAAGAAGGATTTTCCCATATGTGATAACTGTAGAAAGAATCACCTTGGAAAATTCTTGAAGGTAATGGGAGTATGTTATAAGTGTGGAGAAAAAGGACACCAAGTACGTGACTGCAAGGGTAAGAAAGAGGTTTCAAATGTACAATGCTTCATCTGCAAGGAGTTTGGACACTACACGAACCAATGTCCCAGTCATCAGACTATGCCTAAAATGATGCTATTGGATAATAATGAAGTTATGATACTACCACAGATGAAAAGGAATGACTAGTGTTCTTATGTTGTTATTTTGGAATTATTTCATTGAAGTGTCATATCAATGATGTACTGGAAATAAATAAGGATTGTACTACAGTACTATTTCATTGAGGATTTCAGATTTTATGGTACTAAGAAAAGTGACTCTACAGTGAGTTAAATTTTTTGGAAATTACATGGTTGAAGGAAAGATAAATCTTAATATGGTCCTAATATTGAGGTACTAATTTTGGAATAAGATATGGTTGATTTGGGTAAATTATATTGGATATTCTTGACTGCCTTGAAACTAATTAAAGATTTGTATATTCCATTATTGTTGGGGTTTACAACATTTTTGGATGGATTAAGTATATCCAGTATTCTATAAGGAATAAGGGAGCATGAATGTAATCAATAAGGTTTTATGGAAATTCAGGATGTTTCAGTATTTTAAAATAATACATGATGAAGGTATTCACATGCTATTACAGGGTAAAAAAGATCTACATTATGTTTATATTTCATATAAATTTTGGACTGAGAGTTTACAGAAGTATTTTGGATAAGTATAAAGGTTGGAAGGGATTAAGTTTGAATGGTTATTTTTGGATTTTTATAAAAGGACAACATGCAGACCGTGTGATGACCCATCGTGTTGGACAAAGCTGTAGGAATCGAACCCACAAAAATAGTACAATTGGGATTTATTTCCTACCACTGGACTACATGAAGTTCCTAGATGGTATAATGTAGTTTTTTTAAAGGGTTTGATATGTGAATTATAAATTCATTATATTTGTAACCCTATATGATTAGGATAAATAGATTATTTTTGAGTTGTATTATGTTTTGGGGTAAAAGATTTTGTGGTAGAAATTTATTAATGGATAAAAATATAATTATAAATTAAGTATATATCCTTATGATCTTATCCAATCTCATAAATAAATTCCTCAACATTAAGAAAAGTAACTTAGAACAAAAAATGTTGTCCTAGATGGTACCTTAGATCATCACAAATTTATGGCTTTGCAATTGTTGGTCTTTTCATAGCCATGTTCTCTACCACTCTCCATCAGA
The DNA here is from genome assembly GCA_963277665.1 of Viscum album. Lineage (NCBI taxonomy): Eukaryota > Viridiplantae > Streptophyta > Magnoliopsida > Santalales > Viscaceae > Viscum > Viscum album. The sequence goes on along the minus strand of OY728159.1, from coordinate 1,136,534,741 downwards.
TATTGATAGTTAGATTTCTCTTCCATATCTATATTTTCCTACATGGAACCCTAGTATGTGTTATTTTCGTTAACCTTCATACTTACCACTCTTTATTTTCAATAGAGGCCTCATTAATCCATTTTTTGATGTGGGATTTCAACTAAGATATTTTGAAATGTCAACCCCAAGTTTCCAATACTGAGTATAAATTGCGAGGACGCAATTTATTGAAGGAGGGTAGAATGTAACATCCCAAGATTTTACGGTACACTTCTCTTTGAATAATACAGTAGCGTGTGTTGTACGCAACTTCGAGTTCTAACACACACCACGACCAATCAAAGTAGCCGTTATGAATAGTAATACCCAATTTTTTAAACTTTATAAATTTTATCTCTCAAAATGGACTTCATTTTTGGATTATGAATATCGAAATTAGCCAAGGGGGAAATTTTGGTAATTTTTGGATAACTTTCATATTTTGATGAATAATGAAAATTACTAAATTTTAATTAAAAATAAGTTTTTAATCAAAATAATTAATAGTGATAAATAATAAATTTGAGTGGTTTTAAATTATATTTAGAATATATTTTTAATATTTAATCCAATTTTGGTTATTGGACATAATTTCACATTTAAACCGAACATAAAAAAGTGTCAATCTTTTGATAGTTATTGTTTCTTAAAAACATGCATTTTGTTTTAACAGCGGAAATTAATTTTAAATTAATAAATGAAAATTATATGTTTTTAATCTGGTAAAATATACTTCATTATTGAATTTGTAATATCAAAATTAGCTTAGGGTAAATTTTTGGTATTTTTCTGAAAACATTCAATTTTTGATGAATAGTGAAAAACACTGAGTTACTGTTTAAAACTGACTTTTTATTTAAATAATTATTTATATTATTTAAATTTATTTTAGGTCAAAATAGATACATAATACCTATATAAATTCAATTTAATTAATTGGAGTCAGTTTATAATAATTTTAGATATATAAAAATTTTATTGAACTTTTTCACCGTCTTTTACCCACCTCTTAGGAGAATTTGTAAATTCACATAAAACTTAATTTTACCGCTTCTGTGAGTGGAATTTCTAAAATCCGAGAGACACGGTTAATATCAAGGAGTAAAATTTGGTTCAATAAGATAAAAATAATTTTTGGTGAATAGTAACTTTTTACTTTTATTTACCACGGTAAAAAGTAAATAGGATAATTTAGGGTAATTAAGGGTAAAAATGATATTATTATTACCCTAACACATGTTCTAATTCTATTGGATAAGTTTAATTCGACCAAAAACAACCTTAGGAATAAAATATGACCCTTTAGGTCCACTTGGATTAGATTAGGACATTTATTATTATTTAATTCAAAGAAGAGTTAAAAGAGTTAAAATCAAAGTTTAATAACTAAAACATTTTTAATATAGGGTTATACATAAGATAAATTATATTATAAATATTCATTAGAAATATAAAAAGATTTCCTACATAATGGTATTTTAATTATAATTTTTAGACATTAAATAATTAAATTTATTTATGACACAATGATGATGTAGTAATTACCTTATTAATGAAAGAATCAAAAAAAATGGTAATATAAATATTAAAATAAATATAATTTCAAAGTTTTTATGACATACACGAATTTTCTAGGTGACTATGACATGTTAGGACTGATTCAATGTATCTTGTTCGAAGTAATCAAGTTTTGATGACTTTCACAAAAACAAAATACCAAATAGTGTCAAAATTGACATAAATTAATATTTAAAACAAATATTATATGATTAATTGATATTATATTCCTAAAAATATAATTTTCTTCCAAAGGACTTATATCATAATAGGTTCATCATTAATGGACCACTTGGGGGTCTCTTGAAAGTTTATAGTAAGTTTATTAACTATATAATATAAAAATACAAAGTGACATGTTAAAAGTCAATCTAATTAACTAAGAGTTAAAACTAAAAGATAAGGTTAATATAATGACCCAAACCTGCCTAAAATCTATTGGTGGAAAGGATTTATACCCATCCCCACATTATACTTTTAATAATCCACTTTTGAGCCATTAGAAACCGAATATTAATTTATTATAAATTAATACTTTAAGTTTTTCCTAAAGAGCCCCTCCTCCCCCTTATAAAAGGACACCACTTATAACCAATTCATCACACCTTTCAAGCCTTTTGGATCGTCCAAACTCTATCCAATTAATATCCCTACATCCATATCCTCCTCCTAGAATCCTCACCTTAGGCATAAGGCACTTCAAGAGTCCTTTTTGGTTCAAACCAAAGGGAGTTACCCCAATTAAAGGTAACGATTTCTCTTAGCTTCTTTTCTTTTATTTTACTTCTCCAACCCCTAAAATCTTCTCATTCTTTTATTTTGTAACAAAACCGATATCCTAAATATACTAATATATTGTTATGAGAATTATTTGAACTACAATTACACACACCTTCATCTAATGGGTGAAGAACATAATGTTTCTGTGGATGGAAACCAAACGCCTCACAAAACGATGATTGTTCAATTATCTCTTACCGCCTTTCATGGTGGCCATTATGATGGAACTATAATTAAATATGATATTAATTATATTTATTTTATATATAAGCTTATTTAATTCTATTTTATAGCATATCATTATTCGTTGCATGTTGTATATATATATGATAATTTCATTTGATGAAATGCGGACTACCGCCCCCTCAAAGTGATATGACTCGTTTATACCATACATGGAACATATAAAGGATGGTATTAATGAACTTAAGTAACACATATAAGATATTATATTATACTTTAATAATAATATACCTATGTGTTATTTGTTTTTGATTCCTTTTAAAATGAAAAATGAAATGGAAGTAGCGTCCGTGCGTACGTACGGACTACCGTCTCCACGAACGCGATGAGATTCATTCCCCATCATATCCATTCAAGTATAATTCTCATTTTATGATTAAAAATAATGTTTAAGGACTTGATATAATTATGGATATGTATAAGATACATCATATCCATAACAAACACGGCTTATGTAACAAAACGTATAAAATAAAACGAGTAAGTTAACACCTGAAACGATGATAATACTAAGATATTATTAACAAGGAAATTTTAAAAGATCATATATGATATCATATTAATTTATATTATTATGGTATAATTTAATAACAATCATTTAACTATTATACAGGATATTACCCTACCCTCGACAAAGGAAAAGTACAAGGTAAGGGGTTTTCATCTCACTCCTCATTCCCGTGAGATTCATGCCATCACTATTAGCTTTTGTGTGGTGTATGTACTGCACATAATTGTATTCTTTGTGTAATACACTTTAATTTATGTGTATTTACATATTCATTGTATGATACCTATTTCATGGGGTGTATGTTTCGTAAGTTTCCAAATTGGTAAGGTTTAATTTCACAGTCTCTTTATTATCCGAGTTTGTTTTTACGTAAGTATCTACTGGGACATATTTATTATCCATGTCCATGTTTTATGAAAGATTTTTCAAAGGGATTATATTAAGGGAATTTTTTACTAAAGAAACATTTCAAATGTTTTAAATATCTATTCTTCTAAATCTTTCTCATTAATGTTCATGTCTTCAAAATGGTTTTTAAGGATTTATTTATATGGACATTAATGTTTTTAAAATGTTAATTCCTTTCAAAAGTTTCAAAGTGGTATGGGACACTTTGATTCAATAATGTATTTAAATGACTTCTTTTCCAAATTTTGTGACTTTTAAATGTTTTCATGAAAGGGGGTATTTATATCAAATAGTTTCACAAATCATTTCCATTTATGTCAAATCCTTTAATGGATTTTAAACTTGTTTTTAAGTTGATTTATTATTATACAAAACTTCCACATTGTATTGAAGGTTTTGTGATATGTTTGACTGTGGATGTGTTATTTTTATACCATTCATGGGTTATGGTTAAAGTATTGAAATTTCGTATCCTAGTTCTTATACGAATGTTTATGTTAAGTTTCATCCTTTTCATATGAGGAATGTATTGGACTTAGTAAGTGACGGGTGGAGCCCGCTATAGCCCCTCGATGCATCGGTAGGTCTCATGAGACAACTAGATGTGGAATTGGTCGAGTCCCTTTCCCAATTTGATATATGGTTTTGGCCGAGGCCTTAATCATTTTTAGATGTCTTGCCCAAGGCCTTGACAAAATGTTTTAGAATGTTTGGCATTATACATTACCTCATTATGGAAATAATATTGATGGTTTATGTGGTTATTCAACTAGTAGAATACCCATGATTATGTTTTATTATGGAATTATTTACTCAACTCATATTCTTTCCATAAAAGTATTCATGTTTATTATTGGTAAAGGCATGTGGTTTCAATTATGCACCATGATTAATATTTATGTCATTTTCTGTAGTATTGCTTACCCTTACTAAGCGTTTGATCTCACCCCTTTCTATGTTTTATTTTTCCCAGGATTCCAAGAAGTGTATTATGATTGATATACAGGGTTAAGCTAAAGGGAATAATGGCGTTCTCAAAGAACTATTTATGTTGTTCTTTATGTTTGAAATTGTAATGTTATGTAAATGTATGTAATATATTTTCCAAGACTGCTAAACTGATCGGTCCTTCGGGAATTGATTCCTTGTAATCATGCCAATGTATTAAAATAATGCACCGACTCTGGGTAACTGAGGTCAGGGCGTTACAGGCTGAATGAAGGAGAATGGGTGTATGTGCATGCTCGCAATTTGCCACCAAATTGGGTTGGTGGGATTATCTAGAGGGGGTGAAGGTGTGACCCTACTCAATCAAGGTCTTTTTTCATCCCTGATAGGCTGTCTTTCATTCCTAGGTTCAAAGGACCTATGCCGAACAATATAATACAACGCCCTCTTCATGTTGATGGTTCACTACCACACGGTGTTGGTAGTGGTTATTGCTGCAAGGATCCCTTGATAAGGACCCATGTGTCCTTTGGGTGAGTCTATATGTGGCCTCTTTATCCACCTCCCTATGATACAAGAGGGGTTGGTTATCGCATTCTGAGGATGAGATCTTGAAATAGTTAAAGATGGAAGTCGACGTCGTCTATCTTAGGATCACCAATTGTCATTAACTAGATGATTGGTAGGATTTTGCAAATTTGAGGGCTTGTTGGGAAGCCTCTAGGGTCGATATTGTACCATTTTCATAGTATTCCTAGATCATTGAGTTCAAGACCCAACATTGAAGACGCTGGGTTGGTGATAGTGTCCTTCACATAGATGAAGACCCAAACTAATTGGCTGCTTGGGAATTAATTGATGAAAGCTATAATGACACCATTATATTGAGGGGAGTTCAAAAGTGAAGTTTCTAGATATATGAAAAATACAAACAAGAAACTCTCTCAAAGTAGAATCTCCTTTGACTGAACACATGCATGATTAATTGTCTTGTCTGGCCCTCTTTTATCAAGTGAAAGGGGCCTGACAGATGGGTGACATGATTATCTTGGTTAATTATTCACATCAGGTTCACCTTTTTTTGTTTCCCCCTTGGATAATCATTCACCCGATGGTCGATTAAAGGTTGCTGAGTTATGTGTAATCATTCACGTTGGGTTTACTATTTCTGAACGATTTCAATTTTTTATCAAACCAAAAAACACCCAATGGTTCTGTATCCAAAGGGACCTTCTTTCCAAAGAAAGTTTCTCACTAGTAATTTTATCCAATGATGATTAATAACATATATTGGCTGAGAGGATGGGTGGTTGGAATCATCGCACCCTTTTGGGGGGAATTATTGCCTACTCTGAGACTCTATTATAGATTTAAGAAATGTTTATGAATCCTTTATTAAATCCTAAGTATGATGTGGGCCATTCTGGAGTTAACGATTAATTATTAACATGTATAGATCTTATAATCATCTGTATGTGTCATATTTTCTTCATCAATGTAGATATTTGTATGTATCTGAGGTTCTCTATCGATGATATCCTCTTATATACTACTTATATATTCTTTGGTTGTTATCATGACAATGCTAGTTTCATGGCCACATAGTGGGGAACTCTTGAGTAAATATTAATCCAAGTATATAGAAGTAGTTTTGATATCAGTATCGAATCAATAAATGGGATTCCTATATATCCTTGTGAAAGGAATCAGAACCCACATAGTTCAGTTCCAATTAATGGGACACATCATACCTTTTAAGGTCATGTGATAAGTACCTAACCATAAAGTCTAACATCATGTGGAAAGGACATCTCCGTGGAAGGTACTTAGTAAAAATTTTATGTGGGACTTATTCTAAAGTGGCCCAAGGAACTTGGAAGTAAAATGGATTCCAAGATAATATGTTTGATTTGGTGTATTAGGTTTGGACCTCATTGAGGAATCCTATGTATCCCATATTTACGAGAATCAAATCCCACATAGTTTGGTTATGGATAACCTCACCTATAGAGGCTTTTGGAATGTCTTTATCATAGGGTAGTATGGCCCTTAGAGAGGATTTTTTTGGGGCTTATTCCTAAAAAGGATGCCTAGACTATTTGATGGCATGATTAGGCTTAATCCTAAGGAGGATTCTCGATTAAAGGGGAAATGAGGGGTTTTTTACTCATAGTGATTTGGAGGCATGTTTTGGGGATTACTTCTAAGAAGGGTTCCCAGATTGAAGGAAATATTATTAGGTCTTACTCCTAAGTAGGATGCCCATTGATATCATGCTTTTGGTGGGAATCCTATATATCATAATTATAGTAGGAATCAGAGTTCTTATAGTTTAATAGGTCGCATGGATCTTGCGGATGTTGTGATCATCATTAACCTCTAATTCTGTGTGATTCATGCTCAGTGTGAAAAATAAAGGGAAATGGAAGATCTGATATACTACACAATTTTCATCTATATGTAGTTAGACATGGCGAAAAATCCCAAAGGGGGAGAGATGGGGTGTTGAGTGTTCCCACCAACTATATCATAGTATGAAAATAGAAGAGGCTGAGGGTATGGCACTTTCCTATCAACATTTTACCCTAGAATAGGTCCAGGGTATGGAGACTAAGGACGAAAGGCAATAAGAGATAGGGGATAGAGCTCGAGTGCCCATCCCCTCTCTCACCTAGTAGATCAGAGGCATAGAGGAGTGAGAGTGAAACCTCCTACAAGAAAGTCTAGGGGAATAATCTTGGGGGTCCCTAAAATTGGTTCCACGATGAGGTAGGAGTATTTTATTCCATGTTTAATTGAAAAGCATGTGTAATCCTCATCACCCCTGCTTGGAACTAGAGGCTCCAGGTATCAAAGAAAAGAAGGGGAGGACATGGACCTGACCCTTATTTATGAGATCAGGAACTTCCTAACACTATACCTAGGTAGGGGTCCTCATGACTATGGAAATACAAATCCACATGCGCCCTAGGGATCCTAACCATATGGTAATACCAGTGCGAGAAACCCCTAACCATAGAAATAAAAATCCAAATAAGAGACATGCTGGTGTGCTTTTTCCCATCACTTTTCAAGTCTGGCGGTCTCGATGGTGGTTCAAACTCGGTACCTTTCAGATAAGGGAGTTAATGGGGGAGGAGACCTGCCATAGGTGGCTTGTAAGAGGGCCAAAGGGTTGGATTGTGCAGGCTGAAGGGTAGGGTGAACCAAAGAGGATCGTGTAGGGGGTGATCTGTATATGTGGTCCTGGGTGAACTGGTGGCACCTTGGTCAATGGACCACCTGAGAAACTACACTTGGGTGAGAACTTACTCAATCCTTCAAGGGTCTCCATAGGTGTAACCATAAGTGACTCGTATAGGTCCCTGGTTGAGGAAGGGTGCCTCGCATTAGTCTTTGTTAATCATGGGGTGAGCAAGTGCCTCGCATAGGTATTGTTTATTTTAAACCCTGATAGAAATTTAATATCACTATCCCCATTTAATAACCCCTTATTTAGGTTATATAAAGCTACCAAGCAGATTTCATATGTCTTGACCGAAGAAATAGGGAAAACAGAGCATTGGTTGGCCTTCGGTAATTTCCGTATGTACAAATGAAGACCCAGTGTCCTGTTTATAGGAAAATATGGGACCTTGGGTGAAGGTTTTGTCTCACTTAGGTGTATCATATAGGTGATCTCATAGGTCAGTCATGCAGGGTTTCTGAAGGTACCTTAGACACCGATGGTTCTTGGGGTACTTGGGAAAAATGGACATTGGAGGATTTTCTTATCCTTGGCCTTCTTCATTTCTCCTCTTCTCTTCTCCCTAAGGTATTTTTATTTACTTCCTTTATAGAGACCTTGATATTTATTACATTACCACTAAATCATTTTAAAGATAAACAATATAAAATCATTACACATTGAGGATCCAAAGGTTTGGTGTCTTGGATAAATTAAGACCATACATAACTTTTACAACATAAAACATTAACTTTTATTTAATTCTTTCTTCTCAAGCTTCTTATTTTCCCTTGTGTTATCCTTGGTACAAGTAGTCACCTAAGGATTTACATAAAAAGAGGTGAGATAATAGACCAGTAAGAGAATAGATAACAATATAACATGGTGTGAGTATAATCATTTTCGTAATAACATAGGCATAGGATCATAATCATGGGAGGAAACATTAAGAGAAGACTTGAAATATGAAAATGAATAAAAATTAAACATCATGTCTTAGTGTTAAAATACCACACATAGTTGTGAACAAATATAAAATAATTTTCATACACATTTCACTTTACTCATGAGTTTCTTCACATTACCTAATGAATTGGGGCACTATATAATTTTGGGTTCACCCGTCACATCATAACATTAACATTGTGCTATATAATTCTGGGTGTGCACATGTCACGTAATAACATTTACATTGTCATGTGTGCCACATGGAACATATATCAATCTTGAACATAAAAAACCCCATGGAAAGGAATGGGTTTCACTTCATACATTAATAAACTTTGGGTTCCCAAATTAAATAGGGAATAACATACTTGATACAAGCACCATCAACCTTGAGTGGGAAGTAAAAGGAGTGTTTTTGAAAAAAGAGTTCTTTTAGAAAACATTGTGTTTGAAATAAACTATATTGGAAAACATTTATATCCCATAAAAGGAAAGATAAATATGAAGAAATTATTTTTAAGTAATAACCATATTGAAAATATAGTGAAAGAGGGAAACCTCGAAGAAAGAAAGTTGGGTTTGAGAATTCTCTTTACCTTGTATCTGAACGCTTTATTCACTTTAATGTCCTATATAATTACATTATATTAATTAATTAACAATTAGAAACTTTTATACATTAATATGGTTAATTATGTTTTCATTAAGATCTTGTATGGTCCTTTGGATCAGTTATTGAGTTTAAATTCATTGTTTGGGGGTGTTCTTTTTCTTAGTCTTCATGAACGGTTCACTTGTACACATGAATGGAAGTTTGTGTAGAACATGGATAAACATACAGAATTTATATTACATGTTATTATTTATCATACAGGATTTTAAATTATCTTATAATGAATTTTTTATATACCATGAGGATGAATCGTTAGATAAAATTTAATGATGATCGTTTTAGGTTAATTTGGACAGTTTTTGGATCACAACGAACTTGTTTTGTTTTATCATTTAGTACTATGTATAAAAGTTGTTTAAAGAACATATAATGGGTTAAAACATAGATATTAAATTATTTTTTCAACTATTTAATGGTTTTATTGAAAAAATTTAATGCTTTTAAGGAAAATGAAGGTGCATCTCCCACGATGATGGTAAATTGACACATCACGGGCAACGCTTTCATTTTTAAAAAAAATAAAAGAGAGGGGGGGAGAGTTTAATGAATAATATTCCATTAAAATTATATAATACCATTATATCAATAATATTATAGTTATAATGACATTTTAATATGTGAATTTGGGGATAAGATATGAAATGAAATGAAATTTGAAAGGAAATTGAAAGAAAAGAGAGAGAGGAATTTCCTCTTGAATTCTCTTCTTGAGATCCTCCTCAGGGCACCTGGGCTTGGTCTTTTGATGAGAAAAAGATATTATAGACATGGGGGAGGGAATATGAAATATTTTTTTTCATAATTTGGAAAATTCATGAATCTTGAGAAGTGTGAGAAGAAGAGGGTGTGAGGGGTGGTATTTATAGTGGAGGAGAGGGGTGTTCTCTCGTTTTTTTAATCATTAGTTTATTATTTTGGCTCAAGAAATGAAATAGGGATGATTCCATGACTAAATATAGTAAAAGGTGAAGTTTAGTTCAATATTATGGGTTTACATCATCCATATACATCAATTATGACTCAATAATTCATTTATTTAGTTTTTATCGTAAATTATCATATTTCACTATTCACCAAAAGTTCAAGTATTTTATAAAAATCCCAAAAATTCACCCTAACCATTTTTAGACATTTAGAATTAAAAAATGGACTCTATTTTATGAAAATAATTTTCTAAATATGATTAATTTAATTTTTAACTAAAATCACTATTTACTTGGAAAATAGAGATTTTAAAATTATGACTGATTTTATAGCACTTTGAAAAGTTACTTAAGGTCTCATAAAATTATATCAAAATCAAAATAAATCAAAATATTAATTTATGAACACATTTTTTGAAAATAAATTTTCTTTTAAATTGTTAAATTAATCATAAAATTGTAATTAAATAATTATGACTTACAAAAATACCAACACTTAATTAATAATTTTTAAAATATTTAATTACTTATACTATGATATAATTATATCATATTTTCACTTATAAGATACCTAAATATTATTTATACTTTAATGGGTGATGTTACTATTCTTTTTTCCGGTTTACTATTCATAAGGGCCATATTACTATTTCTAAGGTCAAGTTACTATTGCATCGGTATAGGTTCCTTAACTTCAAGAAACACTTATTATTTCATTAATTCCTCATTTATAAAGCTTTTATTATGGTATCTAAGTGATTATATGTGCTTTATACTATATTACATTACTATAAGAAGGGATAAATTCTATTGATAAAATTTTGGGTCGTTATATTCTTCCCCCCTTTTGAAATTTAACCCTCAAAATTTTTTTTACAAAAACATGTGAGGGTACTTCTCCTTCATCGCCTCCTCTTATTACCAAGTTTATTATTCATACATATGGTTCCTCAGAAACACTTTGAAAAGGTGTGTTGTCTTTTTGCGTATAACCTTATCTCTCTGGTCCAAAATCTTTACTAGTTGCTCCTCATAAGAGATATCATCTTCTAGTTGTACCACCTCTAATTTCAGTACATGTGAGGGATCTGGTATGTACTTCCTTAGGGGTGATATTTGGAACACGTCATAAACATGATCCATATTTTGTGGAAGTAAAAGACAATAGTCCATGACTCGTACACGGTCAAGGATATTAAAGGGTCCAATGTATATTAGGCTTAGATTCCCTTTATTTCCAAACCACATGACTCTCTTCCACGGTTATATTAGAAGGAAGACCTTATCTCCAATTTCGAACTCCAAGTCCCTTCAAAGGTTTCCAATATAGCTATTTTTTTTGACTCTGAGCATCTTTGATATGTTTCTGGATGGGTTGAATCTTTTTTGTCATCTCTTGTACAAGGTCAGGTCCAAGTAGCTTTCTTTCTCCAACTTCATCCCAACAGGTTGGAGTTATGCATCACTTTCCATACAGAGCTCCATATGGATCCATCTAAATACTCTAGTGGAAGATATACTTGAATGAGAACTCAGCCAATGGAATATGTTGATCCCATCCACCATTTAATTATAATGAGTAGACTCTTAGTATATCCTCGAGCATCTAAATAGTCCTTTCAGAATGGCCATCTTTTTGGGGGTGATAGGCTATGCTAAAATTCAATTCAGTACTCAATGCATGTTGAATACTCCTCTAGAATTTAGATGTGAACCTAGGATCCCAATCATAGATAATCGAGAGTGGAACTCCATGTACTCTCACCAATTCCTTCACATATATCTTAGTATGTTGTTCAAGAGAGAGATATTCCTAAATAGTGATAAAGTGATTAGTCTTGGTGAGTCAGTTCACCATAACCCATATCGTGCTATTTACTTTGGATGTATTTGGGAGACCCGTGACAAATTACATGGTGACATTCTCCCATTTCCATATGGGTATAGGCAATGGTTACATCATACCTTTAGAATTTTTTCACTCTTCTTTAACTTGCTGACATATCAAGCACCTTAAGATATATTCTGCAATCCCCTTTTTCATGTTATCCAACAAGAAGTGTTCTCAAAGATCATGGTACATATTGGTGCTACCAGGATGGATAGATAAAGTTGAGCTATGTGCATTGTCTTATAGATCCTTATTTATCCCAAGTGATGAAGGAACAAAAATCCTTGTTCCAAACCAAATTACACTATCATTATCGATATGGAACTATTATAGCTTCCCTTCCTTTGCTGCATTGACCCTATTTTGTAACTATGTATCATCCCTTTGTGCCTCCTTAATCATCTCTTGGATATATGGTTGGGAAATCATTTAGGAAAGGTAGTATTTATTCCCTACCATTATGATTTCCAAATCCATCCTTTTCATAACCATGAAGATAGGGTATTTTTCAATCTATAACATGGATAGAGTATAAGGTTATTTTCTACTTAGAGCATTAGCTACCTTGTTTAACTTTACAGGATGATAGTGAATAGATAAATAGTAGTATTTTAGTAGCTCTAACCATCTCCTTTCATGCATATTGAGTTATTTTTTTGTGAATATATACTTTAGGCTCTTGTGATCGATATATATATCACACTTCTCACCATAGAGATAATGCCTCCAGATTTTCAAGGCAAAATATATATCTTATAGATCTAGATCATGTGTAGGGTAGTTATGCTCATGTTTATTCAAATTTCGTGAGGCTTAGGTTATCACATTATCATTTTTCATGAGTACACAAACAAATCCTTTCTTGGAAGCATCACTGTATATCACAAAACTTTCTCTGATTTTCGGTAATGTGAGTACAGGTGCAGTGATTAGCCTTATCTTTAGCTCCTTGCAGTTTTCCTCACATTATTCCATCTAGACATACTTTTCCCCTTTCCTTATTAACTTAGTTATATAGCTTGAAAATCGAGATAAATTTCTCACAAAACATTGATAGTACCTTTCTAAGCCAAGAAAACTACATATTTCTATGACAATAGAGGGTCTAGTCCATTCCTTAATTTCCTTGGTTTCTGAAGGGTCCACAGAAATTCCCTCACTTGTGATCACATGTCCCAAGAATGTGACTTTCTGCATCCAAAAGTCACACTTGTTAAACTTGGTGCACAACTTCTCCTTTCTCAATATTTCTAACATAAGTCTTATATGTTCTTCATGTTTCTCCTTAATCTTGTAGTATATGATAATTTCATCAATAAATACTACCACAACATTGTCAATGTAATTTCTAAAGACTCAATTCATAAAATACATGAATATTTCAGGGGAATTAGTAAGTCCTAAGTGCATCACTAAAAACTCATAGTGCCCATAACTTATATGAAAGGGTGTCTTCTAAATATCTTTCTTTTTCACATTTATCTAATGATACCCAAAATGGAGATCCACTTTTGAGAAGTATTTATCATGTATTAACTGATCAAACAAGTCATCAATCCTCAGAAGAGGATACTAGATCATTATGGTGATCTTGTTGATTTTCTAATAATCGATACACAATTGAATTGTTCCATCCTTCTTCTTGACAAACAGAACCAGTTCACCCCAAAGTGATGCACTAGGGAATATGAACCCATTATAAAAATGCTCTTGCAAATGGTTCTTTAACTCCTCCAATTTGATAGGATCCATCCTATAGGGACACTTTGAGATAGGATTAGCTATAGGTATGAGTTCTATTGAGAAATCTACCTCACGATCTGGAGGTAGTCTGGGTAACTATGTAGGAAATACATCATTGTATTCCCTCACGATGGGAATTTCCCCTAGGTGGATAACTTCATTTGACACAACAATTTGAGCAAGGTATTCTTATTCACATGGAATCAACACCCACACTGTTGAAGGATTTTTCAAAGGAGATTCATGATCTTCCTTTCATTTGTAGAGGAGAATGGAATGGTTTGAAATATGAAAATATATTTCATTTTCTTGATAGTTTATAGTTCTCTATATAAAGAGATTCAATCCATCCCCAATATGGCGTCAAATTCCACCAAGGTAAGTATCACAAGATTTTCTAGAAGAATATTCCCACATAAGCCAATAGGTGAAGTGTCCAACACTTGGGTTGCAATTATTGCACCACTTGTTATTTTTACAGATATATCTACTTCATGGTTTCAGGGCTTTGATTCAATATTTCTAGAAAACCTGTGATATATAAAGGAATGCCTAGAACTAGAATCAAATAATACTTTTCCCATTCTTGAGTGAATAAGAAGTGTACCTTATAAGACTTCATTCTCTTACTCCACTCCCACAATAGTAATAGAATAAGCCTTCCTTTTCTCCTTTGGTTTTGGTGTCTAATGATGCTGATTACCCTCAAGGACTAGAGGTTTAGTGTACTGGCTTTAATAGTGTGATTTATCCCTATAGTTGTAGCATTGGACCATGGGTGGTTCTCTCCTTTACTCCACCACATTTTCCTACCTTTTCATGTATTTTAAATATTCATGAGCTTGGTGTCCTTCTCTCCCACACTTGAAGCATTTACCTTTCCCTCTGAGGAAGTTCTCATGATGCATCTTCCCACATTTTGGACATGTTGGTGGTTGAGTTTTCTTTCCACCTTTCTCATTAGATCCTCTATATTGAAACTTCATCTTTAATTTTTTATCACTATATCCATGGGACCATTCTCCAAACTCCATCTCTACTTTGATATCACATCAAAAAAATTCTTCATAACTCCCAATGTCTCAAATTTCAATATCCTTTCGAATGTTTGGTTTTAAACTACTAAAGAATCTATCATTTTTTCTATCATTTTTTATAACAAAACACAAAGTGTGCCTTGCAAGCCTTGTGATATTTTATTCATAGGCTATGACAGATTCTCCTTACTTTTTCGTTATCTCTATGAATTATCTCTCCATTTTTTTCGAAGAGTTTGAGGGAAATTCTTATTGAGAAACATTATCTTAAAGTCTTCCAACTCCAACTCTTCAATTTTTTCCCTCGGCTTGGTGTTCTTAATTAAATACCACCATTGATCGGCCTATTTGTCTAGATGATAAACAGTAAGATTCACCTTCTCCATATCATAATATTGAAGCACAAAAAATATCTTCTCTATCAAGTTGACCCACTATTATATAACTAATGGATCGGAAGATCCACTAATTGTTGGTGGTCGTTGTCACATAAAACACTCGATAGCCAGTTTTTCTTAAGTGAAAGAGGAAGTTCCAAATTATTCAAGTTGTTGTCCATAACCTAATATATCTGGGTAAGAATCACCATGAAAATTTTAACTCCACCTTCCAAATCATTGGATATTTCATTCGGGCAATCACTGAATTGTCCCTCACATGGGTTGTTGGCCCAGTTTCTCCTGGTTACCACCTTTTTCTAAAATATAAAAGGTTAGAACAAAACATAAGTCAACAAGTCATGAATATATAATTTATTCCTTTTTGAAATGAATTATAAAGGCATATCTTATGGGATACCTATGTTTAGAAATAAATCTTGGGTTCTTACTTGTACATAGTCTCTTACTATAGGTTTTTACTGAGGTTATCTAATCCTAATTCCCAAATTAACTAAACTATATTTTGATACCAACTATAGAGACCCTACTTTTTCTTCATTTATTATTACATCATTTTAAAGATAAAAAAATTAAAAAAAATTACAAATTGAGGATCCAAAGGTTTAGTGTCTTGGTAAAATTAGGACCATACATAACTTTTACAACATACAACATAAACATTTATTTAATTCCTTCTTCTTTAGCTTCTTATTGTCCCTTGTGTTCTCCTTAGTACAAGTAGTCACCTGAGGATATACATAAAAAATGGGTGATCTAAAATCCCAGTAAGAGGATAGATAACAATATAACACGGGGTGAGAATAATCATTATCATCATAATATAGGAATAGGATCATAATCATGAGAGGAAACATTAAGAGAATCCTTGGAATGTGGCAATTCATAAAAATGAAAAATCATGTCTTAGTGGTCAACTACCAAACATAGTTGTGAAAAAATTTAGCATCTTATTCAGGAATATTTCACTTTACTCATTATTTTCTTCACATTACCCAATGCATTGGAGTTCTATATAATTTTGGGCACACCCATCACATCATAAAATTAACATTATGCTATATAATTATGGGCACACCCGTCACATCATAACATTTACATTATAATGCATGACACATGGAACATATATCAATCGTGAACATAAAAAAAACCATGGAAAGTAATTTATTTCACTTCATACATTCATAAACTTTGGGTTCCCAAATGAAATAGGTAATAACATACTTGAAACAAGCACCGTCAACCTTTAGGGGGAAGTAAAAGGTGTATCTTTGAATGAAGATTTCTTTTTAAAACCATTATGTTTGAAATAAAATTCAGTGGAAAACATTTATATTCTATAAAAGTTAAGATAATTATGAATAAATTAGTTTTAAGGAATAACCATATTGAAAATGGAGTGAAAGAGGTAAAATCCGAAGAAAGAAATTTGGGTTCGAGAATTCCCATTACTTTGTATCCAAATGCTTTCTTCAATTTAATTTCCTATATAATGACATTAGATTCATTAATTAACAATTAAATAACTGTTTATTCATGAATATGGTTCATTGTGGTTTCATTAAGTTCTTATATGGGGCTTTTTATGAGTTATAGAGTTTAAATTCATTGTTCGAGAGTGTTCTTTTTCATAGTTTTCATGAACGGTTCACTTGTACACATGAATGAAAGTTCATGTGGAACATGAATAAACATAAAGAATTTCTATTAAATATTATATATGAACTTATAAAAGATTAAATTATCTTATAATTAATTTGGTTATATACCATGAGGATGAATCATTATATAAAATTTAATAATGGTCGTTTTAGTTTAATTTGGGTAGTTTTTTTATCACAACGAACATGTTTTGTTTCATCATTTAGTATTATGTATAAAAGTTTTTTATAGAAAATAAAAGGGATTAAAAAATACATATTAAAATATTTTTTAAAACATTTAATGGTTTTATTGATATCCTTTAATTTATTTAAGGAAAATGAAGGCGCATCGCCCACGATGATGGTAAATTGATACATCACGGGCAATGATTTCATTGTAAAAAAATAAAAGGGAGTAAGGGATGATTTTAATAAATAATATATGATAGAATACCAGTATATAAATAACACTAGAGTTATCATGAAATTTTTATAATATAATCTGAGTATAATAGAATAAATGAAATGAAATTTGAAAGGAAATTGAAAGAAAATAGAGAGAGGAATTACCTCTTGAATTCTCTTCTTGGAATCCACCTCAAGGAACTTATGTTTGGTATTTTGATGAGAATAATATCTCTTTGAAGTGGGAGAGGGACTATGGAGGATTTTTGGGAAGAATTAGGACAAGTCTTGAAGCTTGATAAGTGTGAGGAGAAGAGGGTATGAGGGTGGTGTTTATAGTGGAGGAGGGGGGGGGTTTCTCATTATTTTAATCATTAATTTATTATTTTTTCTCAAGACAAGAAATATTGATGATTGCATGAATAAATATAGTAAAAATGGAAGGTGAGTTCTATATTATGCTCTTACATCATCCATATACATCAGCTATAACTCAATAATTCATTTATTTAGTTTTTATCGTAAATTATCATATTTCACTATTCACCAAAAATTAAAGTATTTAGAAAAATACCAAAAATCCACCCTAACCATTTTTAAATGTGTAAAATTAAAAAATTAACTCCATTTTATGAAAATAATTTTCTAAATATCATTAATTTAATTTTTAATTAAAATCACCATTTACTTGGAAAATATAGATTTTAAAAATAGAACTGATTTTATAACACTTTGAAAAATTACTTAAGGTCTCATAAAATTATCTTAAAATCATAAGATATCAAAATATTTATTTATGAAAACATTTTATGAAAATAAATTTTATTTTAAATTGTTAAATTAATCATAAAATTGTAATTAAATAATTATGACTTACAAAAATACCAACACTTAATTAATAATTTTAAAAAAATTTACTTACTTATACTAAGATATAATTATATCATCTTTTCACTTATAGGATGCCTAAATTTTATTTATACTTTAATGGGTGAAGTTACTATTTATTTTTCTGGTTTACTATTAATAAGGTTCATATTACTATTCCTAAGGTCAAGTTATTATTTCATTAGTATAGGTTTTTTAACTTCTAGAAACACTTCTTATTTCATTAATTTCTCATTTATAAAGATTTTATTATGGTCTCTAAGTGATTTTATGTGCATTATACTATATGAAATTATTATAATAATGTATAAATTCCATTGATAAATGCTTGGGTCATTACATCCTTTTCATCCAAATGAAAAAACGGAGTGTCAACACTGACCAGGTGTTCTTGAAAGTTTCACCATGTTTGGGTCATTGATGACTTGGGAGGCAAGGGAATATTGATCCTTATTTTTTAGGACCTTTTGAGGTTGTTGAGTAGGTGGGGGAAGTTTATTATCATTTATCACTTCCACTATAGCTGAAATTGATACATAACATGTTACATGTATCTCATCTATGAAAGTATCTATCTGGTCTATCTCATGTTCTGAGATAGAGTGATCTTGAGGTTGAATTTGATTTATTCCTGACTGAACGTCTAGTCAGGATTCTTGATTCTGAAACCAAGGTACTTTATGGTAGGATGATACCTTTGGTTCGAGTGCTATGGAATCATAGTTCTGATTCTCCTGAGACATGAGAGAGGAAGGCACTGATGAGAGAGCAATGGCCTCAACTTTTTGGCATGGAAACCTTAAAGTATGATTTCTAGGGATAGAAAGGTTCTATGTTGGGGATATTGTAACATCTTGTTACTTTTTTCAATTATTCCTAAACCACAATTTTATCATGCTTTGGTTGTATTTTGTTAAGGGTTGCTTTAGGATAAATTTTCAAAAAAAATTAAGGGATTTTGGGTTGTGCATGATTAGCACACAGTTTTCCGAAACCGTGCATCCTGCTAGTGAAAATCGTGCAAACACAAGCAGTAGGGTTCTGCACAGTTGGTGCACGATATTGTCTAATCATGCAGACCTACCCATCTAACCATGTGTATGGGATTTTTTTAATCAGAAAATTAATTTTAAAATTCTTGAATCCCTCCTTTTAGATGCTCTATGGGCTTTTACACCCACATAATATTTTCTTCTTCCTTAGAGGCTCCCAAGATGTGAATTTGGCCCATCTATACCTCTTTAGAAGTGTATTGAGTCTAGTAGAATGGTGTTCAATATCTACTCGGTTGGTTTCCTATTCCAGTTCTCTTTCTCTTATTATCTCTTCTTTTATCCCTAGGGTTTTGTAGATCTTTGAGTTGTTGGAGGATATAATCCTCGATATTTTAGATCTTGAATCTAGGTGTGATTCTTAGATCTTATTTCCTCCATTCTTCTTTGGAGTTTCCTATTTAGATCTTGGGGTTTTGGGATCCCATGATCCTAAGGTAGGTGGTTCCGTTTTGATTGTCCAATTTGATTAACACTAAATTGCTTGATTTAAATTCAATTGTTTTGATTTAAATTCAATTTCTTGATATAAATGAAATTTATTTTTATCATTTGATTAAAACCCCAATTCCATTGAATTGGATATTTGAAATTTTATTTGGAATAAATTTTGGAAAACCGCTAATTCCACTGAATTGAGGTGTGTTGTGAAATTGGATGATATTTGGTTAAATTAAATTGTTGGATTTAATTTTGGAATTTTAATTGTGAAATTTATTTGAGAAAATTTATCTCAAATTGGTATTTTGAGAAAAATGTATTGAAATGATTTTGAAATAAAATCATTGGTTTTTTCATAGAAAAAAGCCATGTTTTTATTAAAAACCCCCTTTTTGGTTTTTAGATGGAAAATTTTCATATTTGAAATGGAAGAATGGGATGAATTGTATTTTAAAGAAGTCTTAAAATAAATTGGCCATAATTGTTTTGTATTATAGAAAATTAAATCCTAGGCAGTTAGTGAGTTATTCAAACAACACTCTATGATTTAAAACACTAAAAATATATAAATTCAGCAGGTCACATCCCCGATGGGATGATGACATGTCCTCTCTGGTCAGTATCAGGGAGGATGTGTGTACACATATTATCATGATAACTATTTGAGTGTGAGGGAGTCCTATAGCCTGGAACTATCATACCTTTTAGAAGATAACCATGTTTCTAGTTTTTTTATATTTGAAATTGTTGATTCTCATAATAATGCACCACACACTTTTCTGTGGAAGGGCACATGTCATGAGTGATTGGATGATCATGATGCATAATGAAATATGCTAATGATGTTTGGAATGTTCAAATTGATTGCACAATTAAAGGAGTGTTTTTATTTTTATTATTATTTTTATTATTATTATTATTATTATTATTATTATTATGTTTTAAATATAATAATGATAATAAAATAAAACAAATAAGGCCAAAAGACTCATTCTCCTCAAAATAGGAGGTGTATAATGCTTAATTAATAAGTTGTGCTACAAGGGGGTATCCTTCCACCATGTGATGCTAGGGTTTCAGTCTTCCTATTGTGACTAGAAGGTATCTAGCGCATCATATTGGATGATATCACGTGCACTGGAACACCTCAAGCCTAGACCGCTATACAAATAGATGTTTTAGGGAGATTAAATCATGCAACATTCCATATAATCTTCCATGGAAGATATGAAGGAGTGCATGAAATTCTCCAACGTTGTATGGGTTGTGCTGTCATGCGAAGCCCATTCTTGCACTCATGCGAAGAATCCACTGATGGAATCAAATAACCTATCCTGTGAACCCGCTTCCATTCTGAAGGAAGAGCACTTGTTTTCTATGAAAAACATAGCATCGTGAACCCACTAAAGGGTTACGTGAATGAGCTTGTGCAACCCCTCATAAGGGTTGCATGAAGCATCTCACATGAACACAGGACTACATGCTCTTTTTAATGTGAAGCACCCAAGGCATTGCATAACCTATCTTGAAAAATGATACACCACTATGTACCTTCACATGCGGAGAGTGGATTCACCTTGGGTGTATTTATGTCATAAAAGCACAGAACCAAGCACATATCACCACCCAACCTATACTTAAAAGGATATTAAATAACCACATACCCTGTTATATGATGAATTATGGATATCAACTCAGTATATGGATATGATAGAGTCATAAAGAATTTATTTGATGTGTCACGAGAGCCAAACATGAATAATATTTGGGTCTTGATTCACCGTGATGATCCAATGCAAGTCCACACCACACAACATTAAATATTCATGCATGCATCAGAATCTCTAAGCTGCAATTGATATCTTCATAAGAAGTGTATAAGTATTCCATCCATGAACATGTGGTGTATCAAATTCAAGAAGAGAAATAGTCACTGACAACTTCTGCATGTTGTCACAAGATCCAATACTAATCTTGCGACGCACCATAATAAAACTAGAAAATTGACCAAGATAAGGAATGTGCGCCATCGCAAGATCCAATATTGATCTTTTGGTGCATTCACGGACAATAAGTGCCTAACAAACCATCCAAGATACTTCAATAATAAAGAGGGATGACATTATAAAGGAAGAGACCCCTAGTGGTCATGAAGCTCGTGCACCAAATCATCATTGCGAAGAATAAAATCCCTTTGTGATATCTAGAAAATCTCACATGACCTTTGATCATTTTACACATAAAATGAAGGAGATAAAGAGGAAGAGGTGATATGGGTTCTCAATAATTGAGAGAAATGTGACGTGCACCCAGAGTGACATTTCTACCTCACCTCACACAAACCCTCTGGTTTGTCAGCCTCGCCACACATAAGTCCACGGAAATGTCCAGGCAACCCTGTTATTCTCTACAGAATAGTAGATAGACCTGTCCAATACATGCTTGCACACTCTCTAGATAACCCATATTTTTCAAGCGAGACATCATCCAAAAATAAAGTAAAAAATCATAGATATTACTCATGCCAACACGCATGATCCCTAACCATTCACTACTAATAAATGGCCAAGGGAAGCACCACCTTTTATCAGAACTAAGACAAAAGCACTGATAAAGGAACCCTTTATTAGCACTAAAATTTTAGCACTGATAAATTCATTCTTTATCAGCTCTTTTCTAGCGCTGATAAAGAATCCCTTTATTAGCGCTTTTTCCTTAGCACTTATAAAGAGTACGCTTTATACGCACTAAAAAAGAGCTGATAAAGGAAGCATTTATCAGTGATTTTTTAGTGCTGATAAAACCATAGTCCCATATTTTATAAAATCTTGTGCACAGTATCCTCTGTTTATCACGACCTCAAGACTTCGCGGTGTTGTACCCCTGCGACAACTCCCCTCCCCCGTGATCTTCTCTTTTCTAGAGCTCTGATTCTAGCCATAATCCTTCTCCTCCCCCTCGAACCCCTTCCATGGATCCTCCTCCCCACAAACCCTACTTCATCCTCTCTGCTGGACTCCCTGCAAACCCTACTCCTCCATTTCTCAATGGTGGCGGCTCCTCCCATACACCTCCCCCTCACGGTCGCGCCTTCCCCTCCCGACATAGCGCAGAATGCTCCCTGACCGCTCGACGCTTCTTCTCTCCCTCCATCATGGGTGCAATCTACTTTACATAAGTCTCCCACTTCTCCTTTTAGGTTTATTTTTGGTGGATAGTTTTTGTGAGAGTAGTTTTCATTAGGGTGATGTTTGGATTCTCCCCCGTGATCACCACCCCTAGATTAGATGCTAACTAACATAGAGTCCTAACAATCTATGTCACGAAATCACACATGTTATGGATTCTTATACTTGTTTAGAAGATGATTTTAACTAAATTATGACTTTTTTATTATTCCCCATGGGTCCTTGTAATTTTTGGAACTAGAATTTATTTTTCACCAAGTGTCATATGTACGAGGGTTTGATATTCTCATGCAACATCATTCTAGACCTTGTTATACATAAATATTCTATTAATGTTGAGTTTTTTTCCTCATCCTTCTGGTGGGTGTATCTATACTGGGGAAAGTGGTCTTTTTGTAAACCCTTTCATGAAAAATAAGAGTTTTGATAGTACCCGCCTCATTATTAATTGGTTACACTTTTTGGGTGTCGTGATGTGTTGATGATTGTGTTTATGGGGAAGGTTTTATTTATTATTGGGTTTATGGGGAAGTTTCTACTTTGGGATGGGCCTCATGGGGGTTGTTATATAGGGAGGCTAGAGTGATGGAGAGGTAGATTAAATTGAGTAGGAATCGGCTATGAAACTTGGACTTGGCTTCGTTTTGGGCAGGATCTCTCTCATAGTGTTTTATTCAGTTTTCTTCCTCCTCGGCTATAGATCTCTAGCCATTTTCCATATACTTAGTGCATTTTCTTAGTTTTCTATCATTTATGTAGGTTGTTTTTGACAGTTAAAAAAAAGTGTGTGACTCCATTTATGAAAAATGATTTTGTATAAGTGTTTATAGGTTACATAGTTTATGTTTGACATCACTTAATGAAAACTGCTCACAACTGATCACAATTGATTGTGTATAAGTCTATGTTTGAATGCACTTGGGGTTCATATTGACAAAACATATTTATAATTGTTTAAAGTGCTTATCAATTATAATAAATGGTTTTTTATAAGTTTTTCCAACTTGGTTGTTGGAAAGGTGAAAATCTAGCACATTTTTATGTAGTTTTCTTCTGAAATTTAAGTGTCTACTTTAGGTTTAGATAATGGTATGAACATGTGAGAATTTGTATTTAGGTGTTTAATTATTTGTAGGATTGTGGGATTTTTCTTGAATTCAATCAATGGTAAATTCCACACATCTTTCTTTTATGTCAAGGATAATTTAAGGGTGGTGTCAACTTAGTGAACCTCTATGACAAGTTGTTCCTAGGTGCTAGTCTAGAAGGTTTTTTCTTGAAATTGGGGAGACACCATCCACTTCATTGGGTAGATATTAATTCTTCCCTGATACCTATTATGGGTATCAAGATTGTTATTTTTAATGGAGACTGCTCTGGTAAAGAAATACCCTTGGTGTGTCAAGGCAAGTGATTTTGGTTAAGTACACCTACATTATGGAGAACCCAATTAAGTGATGGGGGATGAATTTATTATCAGGATATTGTAAATATCTTTCACTTGGTTGGATTGTATTTTAGCTCTTTTTATTAAATCCATTAATTTATGTTGATCAATTCATAGACCGGCCTCTAGTGGTTTGGGGGAATTCAACATGTAATACTAAGATTTGGATGGCTATATTAGTGTTCTATGATTATGCCTATGGTTTGAGTTGATATCATAATATTTTAAGGTAATGATCTTCTGGGATGTAGGGTTAGCAGCACCCACCCACAGTAGGTGTGTGATGCAATTCTCATCTCAGGAGGCACTGTCATTCATAGGTACCACAAGGATATCCCATTACTCCAAGGAATTTAATATGATTATGAGGGGTATAGACATATCACATTGCATTTTCTTAACATTCATGCTACAGTCAGAGTGGCAGTCGACGAATATCCTAGGCATTGGAAGGAACTGGAGAAAGGAGGTTTGTACAGCACTAAAGTGATGGAGGAGATCGGGGAGCAGCATGAGGTGGATGGAACTTTGGTTTGATTCTACTAATACTACCCCTAAGTAGTCCACTCCTATATTGGGAAGTTAGTGGTTAGAATCTTGGATAGTTGTAGTCACTAGAGTCTTTTTACCAGGAGGCTTCAGGAGTGTTTGGAGTTATGATCTATGTTCGTTATACTTTTCTTATAGTACTATTAGAAATAGGTACAAGATACTATTTTTCTTAATTTTTTCAATTATTTTCTATGTATATGGTAGGCTCTATTAATCACTATTTTTATAAGGAATTGGTTCTGTTATACTATATTTGGAAGTCTTGTTTTGTGTATTTGAATCATAAATACTAATATTTTTCATTCAAATGGGATGGAGATGAATAAAGATTGGATGGATATTAATCGTTTGACAATAGAGTATGATAACCGAGTGAAGTAGTTCATCAAGTCTGCAAAGGATCATGAAAAGGATTCTTATCAAATCCTTTGTACGTGTTTACATTGTTGTTATTCTATAATAATTACTTCAGAGGAGTTGGAAGAACATTTGATATGTCACGGAATAGATCGGAGTTATAAATGTTGTAATAAACACAGAGAAAAAGTGAATGTAGCTACTGGCTAGGATAAAACTACATTTTATGGATCATCAGATATGAATAAAAATATGGATAATGAAGAAGACCATTATGGAGTATGTGATTACAGATGTCAATGATGATGAAGATCGTATTGAGAAAATGACAAGGATAGTTGAAGATGAACTATGTGATTGCCCAAAATTGTTTGAGAAGTTAAAGAGTTGTGAAAAGACGCCATTGTATGTTGGTTGCACTAAATATATAGCATTGTCAACTGTACTAAAGTTGTATAAATTGAAAGTAGGCAATGGATGGAGTGATTTCATTTTTACAGAACTACTTGCTCTCTTGAATGACATGCTCCCGGAAGATAACAAGCTCCCAAACTGGACATATGATGCTAAATGAATGCTACACTAAATGGGTATGATTTTTGAAATAATACATGCCTTCCCAAAAGACTGTATGCTGTTTCACAAGGAGAAAAAATAACTTACAGAATTTCCAAAGTGTGGTTCTTCTCGATACAAGAAAGATGAATCCAATCCTACAAAATTTTTATGGTACTTTCCAATCATTCCGAGGTTTAGGCGTCTATATGGAAGTGAAGAAACTGCAAGACAATTGTCGTGGAATGTAGATAAAAGAAATAAATATGGGAAATTACATCACCCGGCTGACTCTCCTCAATGGAAGATAATTGATCATGGGTATCCTAAATTTAGAAAAGAGCTGAGAAACCTTCGTCTTGCGTTATCTACAGATGGAGTGAATCCTTTTGGTTTTCAAACTAGAACTCACAGTATATGTCCTGTTATGTTGGTAAATTATAACTTGCCACCCTGGTTATGCATGAAGCAGAAATTTATCATGTTATTTATGCTTATATCAGGACCAAAACAACCAGGTAACGATATTGATGTTTATTTGTCTCCTTTGATCGGGGATTTGAATTTATTGTGGGATTCATGTGTTATGTTGTATGATTCTTATAAAAGTGAATACTTCACGTTGAGAGCGATGTTGTATGGGATGATAAATGATTTCCCCGCTTATGGAAATTTGTCAAGAAATATCATTTAAAGGAACTCAAGGGTGTCCCATGTGCGAAGAAGATAAAGAATCAATTAGTTTGAAACATTCATCGAAAGCTGTGTTTTTAGGACATCGTATATTTCTACCTCATCGGCATAAGTACCAATCTTGGATGACATCATTCAATGGAAGTTCAGAACAATGCACAGCACCGTTTCCACTAACAGGTGATCAGCTGTTTAAGAAAGTAAAAGATGTGAAAACTGTTTTTGGTAAACCATTTTCGAAAAACCTTACGAAAATCAGTTGAAAAAAGAGATCCGTTTTTTTAATTACCATACTTTAATTGTTTTTACGTCAGAAATTTTCTTGATGTGATTCATGTGGAAAAAAATGTATGTGACAGTGTTATCGGAATGTTTCTAAATGCCCCAGGAAAAACAAAGGATAGAATTAAGGAAAGTTTGGACATGGTTGATATGGGAATACGAGAAGAGTTGGCTCCCGTGGAGGGTGAAAATCAAATGTTTCTTCCTCCAGCTACTTACACTCTTTCCAGGGAAGAGAGATATCGGTTTTGAAACTTCTTCAATGATGTAAAGGTTCCAGAGTGGTATTCATCAAATATCAAGAACATTGTGTCAATGAATTATTTGAAGTTAAAAGGTTTGAAATCACATGAATTCCATGTTTTGATGTAATATTTAATTTCTATAACTTTATGTTGCATTTTTTCCAAGAATGTTCATCATACATTAACCAAACTTTATTTATTTTTCAAAGCTATGTGTAGCAATGTTTTGGACCCGGTGAAATTGCCAGCTATGGAAAGAGAAATTTTCATCATATTATGTGAATTAGAAATGTTCCCCCCACCAACATTCTTTAATATGATGTTTTATTTGATGCTTCACTTGGTGAGAGAGATTCGACTTTGTGGTAATGTGCACTATAGATGGATGTACCCTGTTGAATGTTATATGAAGATTTTTAAAGGGTATTTCAAAAATCAAAGTTGTCCAGAGGGTTGTATAGTGGAGAAATATATTGTTGAGGAAGACATTGAATTTTGTATCGAATACCTATCTGATGTGGAAAGAATTGGTCTCCTGGAATCTCATCACACTGGAAACATTTAGGGTGAGGGAATTTCTTGAAAAAATTTTGTGATAATCAATATTACAGATCGGGAGCAGGACCACCTTTATGTTTTTCATAACAGTTGGGAGGTTTCTCCATATATTGAAACCCACAACGAAATTATTAGGCTATTGAATCTATAAAGGGATTAAAAATGGATATCAAATACACATAATCACCAGTTTATAGAATGGTTTCAGGACCATATTTTTAAGGAGATAGATGGAAATACGAATTCAATTTCAAAACGACTTCGATTCCTAGCCTCCAGACCAAGTGTGTATGTATTATCTTACAATGGTTATGTAATTAATGTTTATACATTCTATATATATGAACATGATGAAGATAGTACCATGAAAAATAGTGGAGTTACACTTGTGGCTGAAGCGATTCATGTTTCTGGTAGTAAGGAAAGAAATCCAATTTATGAAAATATGTCATACTTTGGAATTATCAAACAAATATGGGGGTTGGATTATACGACATTCCAATTGCCTATTTTTCAATGTAAATGGGTTGATAATAATAGTGGTGTTAAAATAGATTAATTGTGATTTGTAAAAGTTGATTTTAGTAAAGAAGGGTACAAAGATGAAAATTTTATAATGGAATCACAAGCGGTACAAGTATTTTATGTTCTATATCCCGCAAACTGAAAGTGGTCTATTGTTCTGTTATCGTCCAAAACTACTAAAGGGTCCGATGAAAATTCAGTTTAGGATGATCCTTTCAGTGATATGTCGAAATAATTTCACAATGGTCCCAATGTAGATGATGTTTTATATGTAAGAGGAGACCACAATGAAGGTATTTGGATAATCGATAGAGGTGTCAAATCCCTTCAACCTTTGAAAAAAATAAAGAGAGTTCAATAAACAGGTTATAATTTGTTTGTAATATAGATCTTGTTATCTCATGTTATTATCTTATCATTACTAAATATATGTAATATAAATTAACTATTTAACCACTTTTGAAAATAATGACTTCTGCACGTTCTGGTGCTCCTAACCTCGAGGCTGAACAAGTCTCTCAAGCAGTTTTTGTTACTACTACTGCTGATGCGGCTGTTCACAGTGCAAAGCAACAACAAGTTTCTGAACCTGTTGCTTCTCCAAGTGTTTAGGTCCAACAAACATCAGCACATGGCATTTCTATCATTTCAGATGAACATATAGATGATGTTTATATTGATGAAATGGTCAGGGATAAAGAACCAACATCATAAAAAACACAGTTGCATCATAGTTTGACGGTGTTAGCCAAAGTTCTTAGGGCAAAAAGCAAAGGCATCAAATTTGATGTCGGATGGAATGCATGAGGCCAACATGTGAATCCAAATAAGTCTATGTTTAGTAGTTACATTGGAATTGACACTTGTAAACACATGTCGTTTGACATAGATTCATGGCACCATGTTGTGTTCGAGCTGAAGGATGTGATCTGGGAAGAAATTACGGTAACATTTTGATATTATTTCTTTAATTTACTAGCAAATAAAATAATGAAATAGTGTCTTACTCTTCTAAATATCTTGTAGAGTACATTTATATTATATTATTCACACAAAAATTTTGTACTAAGGCTTTCAGGAAGGTGTCATCGAGTTTTTTGCACTATTTTAACAAAATGTCACCTGAAAGATTCCAAAGGTAAAATAAACCCGCACCCACCCCTTGTCTACACTTACCTGATATCCCAAGAAGCATGGGATGCATTTATTGGTCACTGTGGGGATGAGAAGTTTTAGGAACATTGTGGCTGATAATACGTTGTCTAGGGATATGTGTATTCATCACTTTGATTGTCAATATTTCATTTATGAAACAGCAAGTCAGTACTGAAAATAAGGAACATGCATTAAAACCAACATACCCCTATCGTAAAGCAAGGATGGGGTACGCTTCACTAGAAAAGAAAATGGTGCATATTTTAAATTTAATGAAATATTGTTAGGTGACAAGAAACAACATCATAATTATCTTTCTATATTTATATGTAGATTGATGAGTTTAAAACCGAAGACACTTTTATCCCACATCATGTGCTATGGAAGGAGGCACGTGTGAATAAGGAAGGGAAGCTAGTAGATGAAAACACACAAAAAAGTGTGGGAAATATGTGCAAGTATTACACGATAAAAAGATTTTTTTTTAAATTGCTATTACATAAAAATAATTAGTTATTTTCCTATATCCAACAGTCACAGGAATCAGCTACTCCGATAGTGAATGCAGACCTATTATCGACGGCTTTGAAGCGATCAGAACAATACGGTCGTGTTAGAGGTGAAGGGTTTGGGGTGACACCCTGAGTATATTATGAGAAAAAAACAAATTGATGATAGAGATGAAAAAATGAAACAAAAATGAGTGAAAGACTAGCAACTCCTGAAGAATGATTTGAATGGCAGGGAGAGTTGCTAGAAACTTTTATGGGTGGGAATCAAGGAGAAGACACAACTTAGGAACAACCAGTGCGTGAAGATCTCGCCCCACCCCCCACCAACTTTGAGGTGATCCATTCCCATCAACGAGATGTCTTTTCCATGGTAATAAACATTTTAATAATTTCTCCCATGAAATGTGAATCAGACAAACACTGATAATTTTCCTATACTAATATTCTACAGGGTGATAATGAATGTGATTTATATCTGTCAACACCCACCTATCACCTTGTAGTGAGGGTTGCAGTGTTCAAAATCCCAGAGGACAAGCTGTATAATTGACCACTTCTGAAAGATCATCAGAATGTGACGATTACTATAGCTCATGAGCCAAATGTAGAGCTACCTATTCCACTTTATGACAATGATATTCATATGGTCGAAAAGGCTATTGGGACATTAATTGCATGGCTGTCACAACTTGTAAGAGTACATTTAGACAAAGAGGTATTTATTTCCATTTTTTTCAAGCTAAACCTTTAACAATTAATGAAAAATGGGTCTAAACCAATGAATGTTATTATAAATAGAGAAAGGGAAGGGGTGACAAGAAACATCGGTTCAAAATCATCTAAAGGATCGACCAACTGATCCCAAATAGCTACTGAAAGCACAATAACACTACATGTTCTCTATCCACATTTACTAGCATTGAAGACTCATGTGTATATGAAGCTAAGAGGTGGTAGTGGTCATATAGTGGTTTTTGAAAAGAATATATACGAAGAGGAAATTCAAGATTTCATTGCTATTGAAAATTTAAATGAGATCCTTGAATATGGTTGGCTAGGAATCACAGTTGTAAATTTATATATGAGGTATGTTTTCATGAATTTATTTTCTAAAAGCTGATATAATGTGAAAATTATGACTAAATGCATTTTATATTATTGACAGATGTATATATGAAAAATAGTTGAAGGAATTTTCCCATGATCCAAAATCCGGACTCGTTAGTCAGCATACCACATCAACACAACTAAATAAATTAGAGCCATCAAAAAAAGATGAAATAGTGAACGGCTTGCGAAAAACATTTGAAAGCAAGATTACGGATGATAGACTCTTCTTAATACCAACCATGCGGGGGTAAAACTCTATGATTAAATAATATCAATTATATTTTCACTTATTTTTTTACTTATTCCTTTTTGTGTTTTTAGGCTACATTGGCTACTAATTACAGTGAACTTGGATACTCCAGAGATTTATTTTCTGGATTCAATGCAACGATATCCAACAAACTGACCACACATGATGGAGTTTGTGAATCTGTAAGACACTACATCCTATATTTTAGGTCTAAACATCAAGTAATATAATTTATATTATCTATTATTGAGGATTCTGTTATAATAGGGTGGTATATCATTATCGTCTAAAAAAATTAATGAGGATAGGGGCTAAGCATAATGAGGCGAGCAAGTACTACGTCTAGACAAATATTAGGGTATATATAATAAAATTTCACTATCCAAAAACATATAAACACAAGTAAATTATTCTCCTAATGATCAATTTTTTAAAGTGTCCAAAACAAACAAACTATAATGATTTCGGTTATTATGTTTGTAAATTTATGAAAGAGATCATTTTTCATCAACAAACTAGCATCACTAAAGAGGTACTTTCAAAAACAACTACTATTTCATTTAAATTATGTATTAATTATTTATTTATATATTTTGAAGTACTATTATGACTGTTGAAAAGCCTCATACTCACAAGATGATATATATTTTTTCATAAATGAGTGGGTCGCATACCTGATGGAAGATTGTACACAAATATCATAAAGATCTGACTTGGGGACGTGTACAATTAGCAGTAATTTTTGAGAGGGGTTAAGGGGATTAAAATATGAAATATTTTTGTATGTAAATGTTTGTAGGAAAATTTTAATTTTTATTAAATAAAACATCCTTTCTCCAATGAGTCATTTTCTCATTTAGACAGATGAAATGCACCAGCAACATGAAAGAATGATGAACCACTTTTCTTTGGGCTTTGGATAAGAAAAAATAGTAAAATCTCCAAAATACCTTCATATCTGACCAATTGAATTTGGATTGTGTTGAAACTTTAGGGGAACAATAAATGGGTCATTTTTTATGTGTATGAGTCAACCCCGCCTCAATATGAGGCACGGTGTGGTCGGTATCACTCAAAGTATCTCTTTTGTTTAAAATGGACAGAATTTAAGTGAAAACAACAACTGACGTACGGAAATCCAACCAAATGAATTAATATTGTGTTGATACTTTAGGGGAACAATTAAAGAGTCATTTTTGACATGTAATAGTCAACCAAGCCTCAATATGAGGCACGGTGTGGCCGGTATCACTCAAAGTGTCTCTCTTTTGTTTAAAATGGATAGAATTTTAAGTGAAAACAACAACTGATGTACGGAAATCCGACCAAACACATTCGGATTGTGTTGATACTTTATTGAAACAATACATGGGTCATTTGGGACATGTAAGAGTCAACCCCGCCTCAATATGAGGCACGGTGTGGCCGGTATCACTCAAAGTTTCTCTCTTTTGTTTAAAATGGACAGAATTTTTAGTGAAAACTACAACAAACGTACAGAAATCAGACCAAACGCATTCGGATTGTGTTGATACTTTAGGGGAACGATCCATGGGTTATTTGTGACGTGTAAGAGTCAACTCCACCTCAATATAAGGCACAGTGTGGCCAGTATAACTCAAAGTGTCTCTCTTTTGTTTAAAATGGACAGAATTTTAAGTGAAAACAACAACTGACGTACGGAAATCTGACCAAACGCATTAGTATTATTTAGATACTTTAGGGAAACAATCCATGGGTCATTTTTAATGTTTAAGATTCAACCCCTCCTCAATCCGAGGCACGGTGTGGCCGGTATCACTCAAAGTGTCTCTCTTTTGTTTAAAATGGACAGAATTTTAAGTGAAAACAACAACTGACGTACGGAAATCCGACCAAACGCATTTGGATTGTGTTTATACTTTAGTAGAATGATACATGGGTCATTTGTGATGTGTAAGAGTCAACCCCACCTCAATCTGAGTCATGGTGTGGCCGGTATCACTCAAAGTCTCTCTTTTGTTTAAAATGGACAGAATTTTAAGTGAAAACAACAACTGACATACAGAAATCTGACCGAACGCATTTTGATTGTGTTGATAATTTAGGGGAATGATCCATGGGTCATTTTTGATGTGTACGAGTCAACCCCTCCTCAATCTGATACACAGTGTGGCCGGTATCACTCAAAGTGTCTCTCTTTTGTTTAAAATGGACACCCTCAACCCCCTGGACGCCCCCAACCCCTAGACACCCCCAACCCACTAGACCCCCCCCACACACACACACCTTCTAGACACCACCCCACCACCTGGAAACCCCCACACCCCCTACACACCCCCAACCCCATGGACAGCCACCCCAAACCCCCTCGACACCACCCCACCCCCCTTGGACAGCCCCACCAACCCTCAGGACCCCCCCCCCCCCCCCACACCCCTAGACACCACCCCACCAACTGGACACCCCCCCCCTCTAGACACCCCAACCCCCTAGAAATCCCCCCAACCCCCTAGATACCAACCCACCCCCACCCCCACCCCCCCAAGACACCTTAAACGCATGGACAATTGTTTCCTATCGACTGGTCA
Source organism: Viscum album (assembly GCA_963277665.1). Classification (NCBI taxonomy): domain Eukaryota; kingdom Viridiplantae; phylum Streptophyta; class Magnoliopsida; order Santalales; family Viscaceae; genus Viscum; species Viscum album. The sequence continues at coordinate 1,136,501,006 of OY728159.1, read as the reverse complement.
AAGTTCTAATGTTCTGCTAATGTGTATAGCAGCACTCGGGTCGAATCCTCGGTGATGATAATTTTTAATAGTCGTTAGTTTTTAGTTTATTGTATTCTGATTGGGGGGTTTTTTTGTAGATCTTAATTGAAATGATTTATTTATTATGATTGATTTAACAAATTGATAAATATTGGGGTGATTTCATTTTTAGGGAGTTGAGCTTGTGATATCCTTGATCTTTGCTTTATATTGCATTTAAATTAACACCCACTTCACAAGATAACGTTGATTAGAATTCCTAAGTGTTAAGGATTTAATCCAAGCCTTAACTTAACTTAGGGTTCTAATATAAATTATATCTTATTTATGGTAGTGTGTTTATGGTTCCAATAATCCATGGAAACCACACGTTAAACAAAACAAGTCATTAATCCATGACATGTTAAGTTCGACATACACAATGTTAATTCAAATAATATTCATCGAGAAAATACTCTCAATCACTTAACATCCCTAAATTTTGACTCACCCCAATAATATATTTACTCATCCATTTGGGTGTTTAATAATCTTTTTATAATGATTATGATGATAAATTACGAAAAGAAGAAAAATAAAGGGATAAGAAAAGAGTGGTGCGTTGAACACACACACACGAACAATGATGATAATTAAAAACAAACTTTTTATTTAATGAAGAAGAAAAATAAGGGAAGGGGATTCAACTATATTTAAACTATTTTAAGAACATTAATATTAAACTACATAAGGTGGATGAGAATAAGAGATATTTAAGAAGAAACTTGCATTAAAACTGGATTACAAAAGAAAGACTTATAAGATTACAACAAAGAACAATACAAAAGTAAATGAAAACAAAGAGAGAGGTAAGGGTATCTCAAGTGAATACATGAGTATGGAAGGTCCTCCCAAGCCTTTTTCAAGGATTTTTTCGTGCCAATATGTGCTCCTCTCTTCTAAAATTCCAACCCCTTTGAAGGAGAGGAGGGGGATGCATTTACCTAAGAAAGTGGACTGTTTTCATTCCAAATATGTCTCTCCAATTGGATCGACGATTTGGGAATCTAGACAGACTAATATTTAGATATCTACTTCTTCAAAGTTATATAAAATAATGTTGGCCGACCTCTCTAAGAATTTGGAGTCATTTGTACCAATGGATCCAAAGTTATGGCTGGTTGATTAAACAATTTTAATCTGTCCATTTCAATCCAATATTTTTTAAGTCTAAAATGTGAAAGGGTTTTTTAATAATAATATGCCTTCCAAACCGAATTATTTATTCAAAAAAGTATTCCTCCTATATCTACTCTTTCACACGGCAAAATCTCGGCTCTATTTGATGATTACATTATGAGATATGTCATGAATAATGTCCGGATTTTAATTTCTGTTCAGAATGGTGGGCTGGACTTCAAGGCATTAGTTGGGCCCCTTTTTCTTGTAGTTGGAACTTAAAATTTTTATCCATTATTACTTTGGATAATATAGAATATATGGTGTAGTTTCATGAAATTTGGGCTTTGGGATTTAGACCACTAACTCAATCATCATTGATGGTTCAGTTTCATCACAAATTATTTGGGTCTTCTTGTGTTGACCATATGAGCCTTAAAATGGAAGAATTGGCCCATGATTCCTTATAATGATATGTGATAAATTGAATAATAAATCCTCAAAAATAATAACCACACAATTTTAATCATTAGGATGATATTTATAAATAATATAGTAAACTGACTCAATTGGACTACTTCAAAAAATGCTCAAAAATTATACTTAGTATTAAAACATTAATATTTCACCAAAATTATGCACATTTCATATAAAATCAGTAAAGGGGTATATAATAAGTCATGAAAATATTAATAACATAAAATAACCCACACTTAAACTTGTTTATGTCCTCATGTGCAACAAATATAAAAACATAACAAAATCATTTTCACTCACCAACAAATATTAAAATTTTGTTTTCTCCAATCAGGGGAGGTTTATACTATTTCACTCATCCATTTTGAATTCCACCGCAAGTTGTTACAGAAACAATGTTTCAAAACTAATTCATTTTTTCATGCTCAAATTTAGAAATGGAAAATGTGGACACTCAAAACTCACACCTCTCAAGATGATAAAATTCATTTGTGGAGGTTCACTCTTTCACCAACCAAAAGTGAAAATCTTAGAGTTTGAAAGAGCTCTCAGCTTCCAATCCCTATCCAAATTTCACAAAGAATCAAGAGTTATTTTTAATGGGTTTTTCTATGGCTATGGGATGGTAGGAATATAATGTCCAAGAGAGAGAAGAAGAGGGGTAAAACACCAACATAGAAAAAGAAATGCACATTTTTTTTTGAAATAAAACATGGAAGGAAATGAAAACACATATTTATAAGGGAATGATTGTGTGAAGAAAGACACAATAGAGGAATAAAATTTGAAGGGGATGAGAAGATAAAATATTTAAAACCACAAAACTTATCCCAATAAAAATATAATGCAAGTGTTCTTTTTTTTCTTTACTTTTTTTTCTTTTTTTTTTCAAAATTTTACCTTGGAACAGATCTCACACTCATATCCCAACCCATGATTGATATCCTCACGACACTAATTATAATAGTTATAACAATATCAAAGGCTGAGAAATTGTGATTTTTGACCTACCCAAGACACAACCCATTCTTATTTTCATTTTTTTTTTTTTGATTTTTTTGATTTTTTTTTTTTGATTTTTTTAACACTTTTCAATTGTACATGATAAACATATATACATTCCCAAACCCCACTGAAGGAAAACCTCTCCCCCACACTTAAAATGATTCTTTCCCTCAAGCATAAGATAATATAGTGACATCAACAAATGGTACCCAAAATAAAATCCATCCCCCCCCACACTTAAATTTCAAAAAAAATATGCAAAGAAAATACATGTTGATATTTGGTGGGATAATGAATTGGGATTGTAATGTGGCTATCAAAGAAAAGGTTTTCATAGGCTCGAAGGGGCTTTCAAAAGTAGGATTAATGTATGGTTAATGGGAGGCTATTTGGCTATTATAATTCTCATGGGGTTCAGAGAATGCCTCTATCATATTAATTCTCCCTAAAGTAGGAAATTAATCGTGATGGTCCACAAACTCAAGACTCACAAATGGGGGTGAAACACACATGTTGAAAAGATGGCCATAGGTGGCCTTGGCATGAAATAAAATGTTGTTCCTCACGGGTGGGGAAAATAATTTTCCAAATCAAAAATTGATCATTCAAAATGTGTTAGTTTTGACACAAAATTATTTATCCAAAGTCATGATGAAAATACAAAATTTTTTAGATAAAATCATTCCTGTTGACTCCCCAAAAAGGTTGAACAAAATTTCAAAACTCGATGGTGAGTAAGCATGACTCTTGATTTTTTTTTTGTTTTCTTTTTTGTTATGATTATTTATATATATATATTTTAGTTTTTTATAAAGAAACACTCACATAAAAGATAAAGATAAAAATAAAGGGTTTGAAAAAGACAGAGGAAGAAGAAGAAAGAGGTAGAGGGAGGAAGAGAGAGAGAGAGAGAGTTAAAGGGAAAGAGGTGCCCCCTAGTTTGTATTTGGTGGGTTGACATCTCCATCTAGTGGTGGGTCGACTGTAGAAGTTGGGGATCCAATGGAAGCTGATGTTGATCCAGGATTGTGCGTCCTCTCATGGTGATGCTTTAACCGATGTCCATTAACTGTGAATGTCCTTTTGGAAGAGAGGACTTGGACTTGCACTACACCAAATGGGTAAACATTAATAATAACAAAAGGACCTTTGCAATGATAATTAATCTTACCTGGGTGAAGCTGAAATTGAGAATTAAAGAGAATTACCTTATCACCTTCATGTAATACCTTTCTCAGGATGTGTTTGTCATGGAGTGCTTGGATTTTTCTTTGTAGAGATTATAATTCTCGTAAGAATCAAGTCTAAGCTCCTCCAATTTAGCCAACTGCAACAACATTTCTTCACTATATTTTTCACAATCAAAATTATAGGTTTTCACATCCCAAAAAGACTTATGTTGGATTTCAAATAGTATATGACATGATTTACCAAAAACTAGCCTAAAAGGAGATATCCCAATGGGTGTTTTATAGGAAGTTCGATAAGCCCAAAGTGCTTCACCAATTCTTTCAGGCCAGTCTTTTCTGGTGGGTTTTACAATTCTCTCAAGAACTTTTTTTACTTCTCTATTATAAAGTTTATCCATGCCATTTTTTTGGGGGTGATATGAAGTTGAATTTTTATGTACAATCTCATTCTTTTTCAAAAGAGATTCCATGGTTTTATTACAAAAATGGGTTCCTAAATCACTAATCAAGGAATGTGGTGTTACAAATCGATGGAAGATGTGTGTCTTTAGGAACTCACTAACAGTATGGGAATCATCCTTTCTAGTGGGTTTGGCCTCAACCCACCTAGAAACATAATAAATCGCAAGAAAAATGTATGAAAATCTATTGGAAGGGGGAGTGTTCCCATGAAATCGATGCCCCAAACATCAAAAATATCACAAAAAAATTAAAGGCTTTTGGGGAATTTCATTTCTCTTTGAAAATGTGCCAAACTTTTGGAAAGTGGGACATGATTGACAGAACTCATGTGAGTCCTTAAAGAGTGAAGGCCAAAATAATCCAGAGTCTAGAACCTTTCAGGAGGTCCTTTGTGGTCCAAAGTGGCCACCACCAGGAATTGAGTGACAGAATTCTAAGATAGAAGAATGTTCATTTTCATCGACACATATTCTTATTACCATGTCATCCCCAGTTTTCCAAATCTTATCTTCTTCCCAAAAATAGTATTTTGAATCACTTTTCAACTTCATTTTTTGTTATTTTGAAAAAAAATCAGGAAAAACACCAGACATCAAGCAATTTAAAATTGGGGCATACCATGGTATTTTTGGAGTGAGAGATGAAAGGTGCCCAGTTGGAAATCCATGATCAATTATTCCAGAATGAGAATAATTGGAAATTCTACTCAAGTGATCGGCCACAGGGTTTTCTTTTCATGGTCTATCATTTATTTCAAGGTAAAAATCTTGGAGCATTAGGATCCATCTTTTTAGCCTTGGTTTGGAATCACTTTTCTTGAGTAAGAACTTTATAGTAGAATGGTCTGTGAAGATAATGATTTTGGAACCTAATGGATAGGGTCAGAATTTATCTAAGGAAAAAACAACTGCTAAAAGTTCTTTTTCAGTGACAGTGTAGTGATATTTAGTTTCATCCAATGTTTTTGAGGCATAATAGATGACATGAGGAATTTTTTCTCTTCTTTGACCAAGAACAGACTGAACATCTCTATCAGAAGCATCACACATCAACTCAAAGGGTAAGGACCAATCTAGGGGTTGGATTATTGGGGCAGATGTAAGAGTAGTTTTGAGTTCAATGAAGTCTCTCTTGCAAACCTCATCGAAATGGAAAGTGACATCATTTTGGAGAAACAGAGTGAGTGGGAGGGAAATTTTACTGATGTTATGGATGAATTGCTAATAGAAACCGGCATGACCGAGGAATGAACGGATTTCTTGAACAGAAGTGGGTTCAGGAAGTGATTTGATCACTTCAATTTTGGTAGGATCAACTTCAATACCATCTTTTGAAACTATGTTCCCTAGAACAATCCCATTTGAAACCATGAAGTGACATTTTTCAAAATTTAACACAAGGTTACACTTGACACACTTTTGAAGGACTAGAGAGAGTGAATTAAAGAAAGATTCAAATGAATCACCATAAATGGTAAAGTCATCCATGAATACTTCCATGCAGTGTTCAATGAATTCAGAAAAGATACTCATCATACACCTCTGGAATGTTGTAGGAGAATTGAAAAGGCCAAAAGGCATTCTCCTATATTCATATGTACCAAAGGGGCATGTGAAAGTAGTCTTATCTTGGTCCTAAGGTGAGATTGGGATTTGGAAGTATCTAGTGTATCCATCAAGAAATCAATAGTGTAACTTTCCAGCTAATCGTTCCAACATTTGATCAAGAAATGGAAGAGGGTAGTGATCTTTTCTTGTTTTAATATTCAATTTCCTATAGTCGATGCACACACGCCATTTGTTCTTCACTCGAGTTGTGACTACCTCTCCATGATCATTTGTGATAATAGTTATCCCACCCTTCTTAGGTACAACTTGAATTGGACTAACCCATTCACTATCAGAAATTGGGTAGATAATACCAGCCTGAAGAAGATTGGTGATCTCTTCCCTAACTACCTCAAGGATGAGTGGATTGAGTCTTATTTCTGGTTGTCTAATTGGTTTGGATGATTCCTCAAGATGGATTGGATGCATGAAAAGGGCAGGGTTGATTCCTGGTATGTCATCTAGGGTCCAACCTAGGGCCTTTTTTTCCTCTAATACCTGAACAAGTTTGGAATCCTCAGTTTTAGTAAGTGAAGTATAGATAATGACAGGATATGAGTGATCATGGAAAAGGAATGCATATTTCAGGTGTGTAGGAAGAGGTTTCAGATCAGTATCATCTTTCATTTGTGGGTTAGACAACTCAGGAATGGAGGAAGGGATTTCAGTTACATCATTTTCATTTTCCTTGATATTATCCAATGTGGAGCATTAGAGATAAAAGTTGATGTGGGATTCAATAGAGTTTTCAAGTTCCTCTAGATTGATGGAGTCTATGAATGAGAGGTCAACATAAACTTCACCATTTATAACTTGGTTAATCATGTTGCAGATTTCACAATATCCTTTATCATCAAAACAGGATGAACATGATGGAATGAGGTTCAATTTACTCTTAGAAGTGTCCTCGAAAGCATGGATTTAGAATGCAGAGTAATCCTCAGATGGGTATCTCATGGCTTGGAAAATGTTGAATTTGACCAGTTTGTCACCAAATTCCATGGATAAGATGCCTTAATGGACATCAATTTTGGTTCTAGTAGTCATGAGGAATGGTCTTCCTATAATTAGGGGATATCGAGAAGAGTTCATCTCACCTTCCATGTCAAGGACATAGAAATCAGCTGGGGAGATAAGATCATTAACCCAAACAAGGAAATCCTCAATTATACCCTTAGGACTAGCAGTGCTTCGATTGGCTAACTGAATGATAACACCCGTTGGATATAAGGGACCTAGACCAAGTTTGGAGAAGATGGATTTTGGAATGACATTAATTGATGCTCCTAAGTCTATGAGTGCATCATCAAATTTAGAACTTCCAATTTTTCATGGAACCGTAAAGGTCCTTGGATCATTGCACTTAATGGGTATGGAATCTTGGGTTGAAACATTTTCGAAGGTACTAAGTTTCCTCTTGTGGGTGCACAACTCCTTGAGAAACTTTGAATACATAGGAATTTGTTTTATGGAATATAAGAGAGGAATATTTACTTCAACACATCTAAACATGTCAAGAATTTCAAGATCAGGTTCAAATGACTTCTTTGTCTTAGAGACAACTTGTTCAAAAGGAATTGGATTCCTGTGTGGAATAAAAGGAGGTGAGGGAATGGATTCAGATTCCTTTTCAAGTTTATTTTTCTTTTCATTTTCTAGGTTAGAATTCAAAGGAGGGTTGAAGGACTTATCTTGAGGAATAGCAATTTGCTTTCCTGATCTAAGTGCAATTTCACTTACATTACCCTTGGTATTGGGTAATGGTTGAGCTGGGAGTTGGAAAGAATTGGATGGTTGCTGCTGAATAAGGTGGGATTAAAGTTGACCAATTTGGTTTTCAATGTTCTTGAGACTAGAACGGGTGAAGGATGAAAGATATTCAACAGTGCTTTCCCAAGGTTGCTTGGAAGAAGAAGCTTGTCCCGGATTGGTATTACCTTGATTTTGGTTCTTGGGAAAGCGATTTTATTGGTTTTTGAATTGGGAAGGCTCACTAGGATAATGGAATCCATGAGGACAATTTTTCCTTTGAGGTTGAGGAATAAAAGGATAAGGTTGTTGGAAGTTACCAACACCTTGACCATATTGTAATTGGTTTGGGTTTTGAGGAGGGAATTGAGGGGGATTAGATACAGAATTCCCATATCTCAAGTTAGGGTTATAGATATAAGAGAAAGGCTCAGAATGGGGTTGGTTGAAGTTTCTAACAAACTGACCTGATAGTTGAGGGTTGGTGTTCCTTTGAGCATATGCTGCATTAAGCTCCATTGGTCCAGATGAATCAGATTGATCCTCTTGAAGTTATGGACATGTGTTAGTTGGATGATATAGAGAGTTTCATATTCCACAGTTTTTGACAGGTCTAGGAAACATTGATTGTGGAGAAGATGAGGTTGGGGATTTGAATGCCACAGTTAGTTTCCACACAAGACCTATAAGTTCACTCATCCACTCGGTCATCTTGTTTGGATCTATCTATTTATTATCTTGGGCTTGTTTTACTTGAGCATGTGCTTGAGTATGGAATTGTTGTGTGTTTGCAGCCATGTTTCTTATAAGATCTCGTGCAGCTGTAGAAGTTTTATCAACAAGATCACCACCACTTGCGGCATTAATGAGAGTTATCTCCATAGCCAATAACCCCTCATAGAAGTATTGGATCAAGAGTTGATCTGATATTTGGTGTTGTAGTCATGTTGCAACAAGCTTTTTGAACCTCTCCTAGTATTCATGGAGTGATTCACTTGGGAACTGACGGATACCACTTATTTTCTTTTCAGATAGAAGTAGTACGAGAAGAAGAAAAGAATTTCTCTAATAAGAGTCGCTTCATGTCATTCCATGTGGTTATGGAACTAGGAGGTAGGTAGTAAATCCATGACTTAGCAATGTAAGTTTGAGAGAAATGGAATGCTCGAAGTTTTATTTTTTCCATAGAAACCCCTTGAGGCTTCATAGTAGTGCACACCACTTGGAACTCTTTAAGGTGGATATGTGGATCCTCACCGGCTAGCCCATGGAAATGAGGGAGAAGATGAATCAAACCTGATTTGAGTTCGAAGTCAGCTTCTATTTTTGGATATTGAATACCAAGAGGTTGGTAATTCATATTAGGGGTAGCAAGTTCTTTTAGTGTTTGTTCCTTAGGATTGGCCATATCTAATTCAACTGGTTGGATGAGGACTGGGTCTTGGATTATTTGATTTTATCTTATGTTCCTCCAAAGTTGGAGAAGTTTTCTCTCAATTTTAGGTTCAAAAAAATCTGAGGGATTGTTTGGGAGGCTATTGGGAAATCATAGATATGTTGGAAGGAAAAGGAAGATGAGTTTTTATTTGTGTTTTTTTAATCAATTTTTTTTTAATTATGTTTTTTTACATTTTTTTTTACAATAACCAGAAACTAATGACTATTTAAATCACCATCCCCGGCAACGGTTCCATTTGAAATGCACGTTTGATTGTCTCCTATCGACCGGTCAAAGTTCTGATGCTCTCCTAATGTGTATAGAAGGACTCGGGTCGAATCCTCGACGATGATACTTTTTAATAGTCGTTTGTTTTTAGTTGATTGTATTCTGATTGAGGGTTTTTTTTTAGATCTTAATTGAAATAATTTATTGATTATGATTGATTTAACAAATTAATAAATATTGGGGTGAGTTCATTTTTAGGGATTTGAGCTTTTGATATCCTTGATCTTTGCTTTATATTGCATTTAAATTAACACCCACTTCACAAGATAACGTTGATTGTAATTCCTAAGTGTTAAGGCTTTAATAAAAGCCTTAACATAACTTAGGGTTCTAATCTAAATTAGATCTTTTTTATGGTAGTTTATTTATGGTTCCAATAATCCATGTAAACCACACATTAAAAAAACAAGTCATTAATCCATGACATGTTAAGTCCAACATGCACAATGTTAATTCAAATAATATTCATCGAGAAAATAATTTCAATCACTTAACATCCCTAAATTTTGACTCACCCAAATAATAGATTTAATCATCCATTTGGGTGTTTAATAATCTGGTTATAATTATTATGATGATAAATTAAGAAGAGAAGAAAAATAAAGGGATGAGAAAAGAGTGGTGCGTCGAACACACACACACGAACAATGATGATAATTAAAAACGGACTTTAGATTGAATGAGGAAGAAAATTAAGGGAAGGGGATTCAACTATATTTAAACTATTTTAAGAAAATTAATATTAAACTATATAAGGTGGATGAGAATAAGAGATATTAATGAAAAAACTTTCATTAAAACAAGATTACAAAAGAAAGACTTATAAGATTACAACAAAGAACAATACAAAAATAAATGAAAACAACGAGAGAAAGAAGGGTATCTCAAGTGAAAACTTGAGTATGGAAGGTCCTACCAAGACTTTTTCAAGGATTTTTCATTCCAATATGTGATCCTCTCTTCTAAAATGTCAATCCCTTTGAAAGAGAGGAGGGGGATGCATTTATAGCCCAAGGAAGTGGACTGTTTTCATTCCCAATCTATCCCTCCAATTGGCTCGACGATTTGAACATCCAGACAGCCAAATATCGAGATATATCCTTCTTAAAAGTTGTAGAAAATAATTTTGGAAAACCTATCTAAAATTGTTGAGTCATTTGGACCAATGGAGCCAAAGTTATGGCTGGTTCATTAAACAATTTTAATCTATCCATTTCAATCCAATCTTTTTGAAGTTCAAATGGTGAAAGGGTTTTTGAATAGGAAGATGCCTTCAAAGATTAATGAATTATTCAAAAAAGTCTGCCACCTATATCTTCTCTTTCACACTACAAAATCTCAGATCTATTTGATGATTACATCATGAGATATTTCATGAATAATGTTCGGATTTTAATTCTCGTCCATAATGGTGGGCTGCACTTCAAGGCATTAGTTGGGCCCCTTTTTCATGTATTTGGACATTAAAAATTTTATCCATGATTCCTTTGGATAATCTAGAACATATGGTGGAGTTTCATAAAATTTGGGCTTTGGGATTTAGACCAGTAACTCAATCATCCTTGATGGTCTAGTTTCATCACAAATTATTTGGGTCTTCTTGTGTTGACCATATGAGACTTCAAATGGCAGAATTGGCCCATGATTCCTTATAATGATATGTGAGAAATTGAATAAGGAATCATAAAAAACAATAAACACACAATTTTAATCAGTATGATGAGTTTTATAAATAAAATAGTAAACTGACTCAATTGGACTACTTCAAAAAATGATCAAAAATTATACTTAGTATTAAAACGTTAATATTTCACACAAATTATGCACATTTCATATAAAATCAGTAAAGGGGGTATATAATAAGTCATGAAAATATTAATAAAATAAACACCCCCCACCCCCCTGGACACCCACCAACCCCCTGGACAGCACCCCCACCCCTCCTAGACACTACCCCACCACCTGGACACCCCCACCCACCCCCTTGGACAGCCACCCCCACCCCCTGGACACCAAACCACCCCCTTGGACAGCCCCACCAACCCCCTGGACTGCCCCCCCCCCCACCCCCTTGGACACCACCCCACCCCCTAGACACCCCCCTCTAGACACCCCCACCCCCTGGAAATCCCCCCAACCCCCTGGACACCACCCTTGGACACCCCCATGGACATCCCCCCCCCCCCGACACACCCCACCCCCTGGACACCCACCAACTCCTAGACACCCACCAACCCCCTAGACGGCACCCCCACCCCTCCTAGACACCACCCCGCCACCTGGACACCCCCCCCCCCTAGACACTCCCCACCCCCTTGGACGGCCACCCCCACCCCCCTGGACACCACCCCACCCCCCTTGGATAGCCCAACCCCACCCCCCTGGACACCACCCCACCCCCTGGACACCCCCACCCCTCTGAACACCCCCCACCCCCTAGAAAGCCCCCCAACCCGATGGACACTACCCCACCCCCCATGGACAGCCCCCCCCCCCCCGGACACCCCCCCTGGACACCCACCAACCCCTGGACAACACCCCCAACCCTCCTAGACACCGCCCCACCACCTGGAAACCCCCACCCCCCTAGACACCCCCACCCCCTTGGATAGCCACCCCCACCCCCTGGACACCACCCCACCCCCCTTGGACAACCCCACCAACCCCCTGGAACCCCCCCCCCCCCCATGGACACCACCCCACCCCCTGGACACCCCCCCCCCTCGGAAGGCCCCCCAACACCCTGAACACCACCCCACCCCCATGGACAGCCCCCCCCCCCCACCCCCCACCCCCTGGACACCCCACCATCCCCCTGGACTCCCACCCCACACACACACACACCCTGGACCCCCCCCCCCCCACCCACCCCCCACCCACCACCCCTCCTCGACACCACCCCACCACCTGGACAACCCCACCCCCATGGATAGCCCCCACCACCCCCCTGGACATCACCCCACCCCCCTTGGACAGCCCTATCCCCCCGGACACCCCCACCCCCTGGACACCCCCACCCCCTAGACACCCCCACCCCCCTAGACACCCCCTACCCCCCTTGGACAGCCACCCCAAACCCCTGAACAGCCCCCCAACCCCTTTAATTCTGAATTGAATTATTTATGTATTTAAACAATTTATGAATTATGTGTTAATTGTGTACGAGTATACTTGTTGCATGGGTATACTTGCTGAAATTACCTTATGAATTATGTGTTAATTTTGTATGGGTATACTTATTGATATGCTGATTGTTTTTAGGTCTTGTTTGGGTGTGCTGCTGCAGATTTTTATATTACAGCATGCAGGGCATTTATCAGCACTTTTTTAGCACTGATAAAGGTATCCTTTATCAGCGCTGAGCTTTATAGAACTTTTTTAGTGCTGTTAAAGACCGTTTTGAGCGCTGATAAAGCCAGTTTTTTTATTAGTGATTGTAATGTAAAACAAAGAAGACAAAAAGGGTGGAGGGGATAGGGGTTTATAGTCGCCAAAAGACATGTGACGCACCCCTGATGACCCGCAAGGCACCACAATCCCTCGATGACATGTCCACCTTGCAGAAGCCCTTTGGCTTGTCATCCTCATCTACAGAACATGGAATGCTCATACACCCCTGTGCAAACCATATTAGTCATGCAAAGCATCTCTAAAAAAAGAAGAAATTCCCTCAACAACACACATTCAATCTCTCATGACTCTCAACCTTTGTTACATCAAACATAGGGGATCAAAAGAGATGAGTAAAGATGTACTTGTAGTCGCTTAAAGGAAAGCTATGCACCCATAACATTGTCTTGTGAAACCCTATGACAAGTCACTCAATGTCTTGTGAGTGTCTTCCCATAGGCATTTGAATCATAATATGGCCCTCGGACATCTCATCATAACAACATGGAGGTATTTTGACACAGCTTCATGATCAAAAAAAGTCTTTGACAGATAAAAAAATCCAATAAAGGATGCATTGATGAAGGAGACTCACAATCACTAAAAATCAAGTGACGTTCTTAAATCAGTCTGCGATAGAGACTCGCAAAACTATGTGGCACTAGGCCCCTTCACTGACTCCAGCCTGGACTTGTGCCAGATATGCTTCACAAACCAGAGAGTATTAGGGGTGGAAATACCTATAAATTCCCCAACCCAACATGAATAAAGGGTGTAATTTTCAATCGACCAGATGCCCAGGCTCTACAAGATTCGTCTCTCGACTTCTGCAGACTTCTCAGGGAAACCGATCATGTGACAGGCTAGCTTTATTTCAAGTAATATACTGGTGGGCATCTGGATTAGTCATGCATTAGACAAAAATTTCTTCACATGATCACTCATAGATCATGTGAAGGATTTCTAGTAGGATATGCAAAGAACATACTGTATGTCTTCCAAATCACACGAGACTCAAAGAAACTGAAACTGAAAAAAAAAACAAGGCATTCGCAACACAGGGTTAGAACCAAGATCAAAGGCAAAAGGCTTAAGAAAAATTCATTCTCGCTGCTTCTCATGTTCTTCTCATGTTTCATATGAAGACATGTAATATAACTAGGGTGTGTTGCCCAAATTTCATGATGTAAGGACCTGTGTTTTTCTAGACTGCAGTTTTGAGCCGAAATTTGAATTTTTTCTTCAAATGATCTTGAGGGGTAAATGGGTATTTTTACCCTAGTTAGTAACCTTGGATAATTTTTTTTAACACTTCTTTGGTCCCAAAATAGGGCGTTTACCCTTGGATAATATTTTGGTGGAAATTTGAGCTGTTTGAATTTTGGCGGAATAATTAATATTTAATATTTATTAAATTAAATATTAAATTATTCACACAAGTTCATTCGGTCATAAATTTTGAACAGAGCATCATATTGATATTTTTTATCCTCCATTGAGTCTGGAATGATGATTTTATCCTAGGAAATTCATAAACTTGAATCGAGCGTTGGGGTCGGCCCAGTCCCCTCTTTCTTCTTTTTATTTTTCTTTTTCTTTTCTTTCTTTTATTTTTATTTTCTTCTTCCTTCCTTATTTTTCTCATGTATGCCCCTCCAAGGGATCCTACACCAAGTGACTGAGAGAGGAGAAGGACAGGTGGAAAGATATGGAGATAGAAAGATAGGTAGGAACTGTTGTGAATCTTTCAACGTACTGGATCAGCGTGCGGTGTATGTGGTCTATGAAATCAACCCAAGCTTTGGCAGTTTCCACCCAAAGGTATGACCATTTATGTTTTCATCTTAAATCCCCTTTAAATTGGTCATTTCGACTTTTTATATCCATATGTTTCTTGTTTTCATCCTATTGAGGCCTGATCAGTTGTTTTGTGGGAGAAAATGGGTGTTTCGGGCGATTTGAGGGTTTCTTTTTTGGGGAAACCATGTTACATGGCATGTAGTCTAGGATGACATTCCATGTATTATTCCTATTCTAATAAGATGAAGTTTTATGTAGTATACACCATGTATGGGGTATACACGTCATGTACTGGTACTTGGCCATGTGGCCAAGTACCCAGGCATGTCTAACCATATAAGGGTTGTGTGGAGTACACAGCCAAACCCCATGTGGGTGACATGCCTGTAGATATACAAAACTTGGTAAAGTAAATGGCCAATCTAGTTGAGGGACACAAGCATGTACCCCTACATCGGGTACATGCCATGTACCCATGTAACACATCGTGTACCTAGGGCGTTACATGCCTAGGACAATGATAGTACATTCCCTTATTGCATGATGGTAGTACACACCGTTTACCAAGGCTACATGCCATGTATTTTCCCCATGTAACCCTTTGAGGGTTTTTCTTGCCTTCTAGCCTTTGAGTCTAAATTGGACTCTAGAGTATTCTATTTTGAGTGTTTTTTAACATAGATCGTGATGATGAAACCCGTGGAGCATTATGAGGACTCCTATTAGTTTTTTTTGGGATTCTATCTAATGGATAGGTTTTCCTCTTGTTATCAAATTCATTTGTCTTAAGAGGTAGAGACTTGAATGTGAATGATAGGTTGGTTGTTCAGACCAACCTAGTTGACACCTTTTATCTAAGATGAGATATGAGCTATTTGTCATGGCCATTGATTTTAAGGATTTTCCCTTGTGATATGTGCCCTTCTGGCCTATGAGGCCATGAGACCTATTGCTTCTAAGGATCCCCTGAGGGATGCCTTTTCTTATGAGATGATCTAGGGAGTCCCTAGTAGGATTCTTTTATCATGTTTGATTTAGAGGATCCTCGTTGTAGGATGCCTCTATTACTTATCCTTTTAGGATCCCATTTAGGATTCCTCCTTTGCCTTTTTCACTAAGGATTCAGTGTAGGATGCCTTCGCTCATGTTTGCCTAGAGGACCCTGAGTAGGATGCCTCTTCGGTGCTTGAATTTAGGGACCTAGTGGGTGCCCCGTTGTTTGAAGGACCCTGAGTTGTACGTCAGGTTTGGGTAGATATGTTTTTCATGTGTCACCTAGAACCCGTTCCGAACAGGTAATCCCATGGGGCTGTGTCTATAGTGTTGGGTTGGGCATTTGGTTCACCCTCACTCTTTGTTTATGTTTCACTTGTTTATTATTGATGCAACGATGTTTACTATAGGTTTTTCCTAGTTGTTGACTATTGAGCCTGATACAAGGCGTCTTTATTTTTATTAGGATGCCCAGACATTCTTCCTGGGATCTGTATTACTTGTTGAGATGCCCAGACGTACTTACCTAGGATATGGCTTCTAAGACATGTTATTTCCGATTTTTACTATATATAGAGAGTTATTACCTGGGAATTGGATGTTGAGCTTAGATGTGTGTGTGTGTGTGTGTGTGTATTGTGATATATATATATATATATATATATATATATTTTGGATACCCAGTCCTACTTCTTGGGATCTGTATTGACTATGTATGGGAGGAATTTTTACCCCATACTAGTTATACCACTATGGGTGGGAGGCCTTATTACCCCATGCCAGTTATACTACTGTGTATGGGAGGCAGTTTTACCCCAGACCAGTTATACTTCTATGGGAGGGAGGCATGCTTACCCCATGCCAGATATCTTCTACTTATATATGGGAGGCATTCTTACCCCATTCTAGTTATACATATATGAGAGTGAGGAATGCTTACCCCATTCTAGTTATACTTCTATGGGTGGGAGGTATTTTTACCCCATTATAGTTATACTACTATGTGTTAGGGGTAGACCGCGAGAGCTCCCTAATAATTTGGATGGTAGTGGTATGTCCCAATCTACCCCACATATTTATATATACAAAAAGGACCATATTCCATTCGTTTTTATGTTATTTTATTCACTTATTCATGAATGTTATATCTATGTATGTATGTATAGGTATAGGACTATAAATGCATACACCTATAGATATGGATGTCCATGGTGGAATCCTCCCAGTTTTATAGGGATTACAGACCCTGGTTTCGACTATGGTTTCATGTTTGGGCTTTACTTACTTTAGTTGTGCCTCATCTAGGCTAGGCAGTTTAGTTTTGCATACACTTATAGTATCACATTTATAGGTTGCTTGTCAGGGTGGCCTACTGAGATTCTTTATCACCCTTACACATTCACCTCAGTGTATTTGTAGATCTTATGTATACTTTTTAGGTTGAGCAGGAGTTTCATGGTGGATAGGGTTGAGGCACAATGTTGTATGATCAAGCATAGTTATTTGAGTGGTTCTACTAATTGGGTGGGTGCAATTTGATAGTATTGGGAGATCAGGTACATGGTTTGGTACAGAGTTAGTATTAGAGCCCTATACTTTTTCTTTCAGTTTATTTCATACTATTGTATCTATATTTTTGACCGTATGTGTGACCATTATTTTATTGTATTTTATAGTTGTTTGGGATTTTACAGCATTTCAGTTGTTATTACAGCATTTTCTACTTCAGTTGTTACTTCTTTCGCACTCTGTTTACTTTCTACTATGTATGATACTTAGTTTTTTCTATTGTTTGATTACTCTGGTATGAGGGAATGGTCTCCCCACTATCACAACCTAGTCCCTTGCTTCTATTCATTAGCCTCTAGCATACGGGGAGGCACACTTAAGGCCTAGTGACCCACCAGCTCGGAGCACTGGTTTAGTGGAATTCGGGTCAAGATGTTAAAAAGTTGTATTAGAGATTTTCTTTTCCTGGTCATTACTATTTGGGATATGGTAGATAGGATTATTAGGAATGTGTTGGAACCTATGATGGATATCAGACTCGTGCATCGAGAACACTTGTTCCGGTATGAAGTCTTGGTTACTAGGGTACGAGATTATTGTTATGACTTGAAATGTTACAGTTGTACATGATTTCGCCTTGAGCTGCAGACATGTTGTGTGGATGTTGTGATTTATTATGGATCTTTGGATCATGGACATTGGTAAGAGGTCAAGGATGGTTTTTAACTCTTGTTCAGAAAAGGAAATATGTGTATCATGCATCATATTCAGAACGTATTATTCACGTCATATAGGCCTACTAGTGTGTGATTTTATTAACGATTGAGGCATTTGGTCCTACTTACATAGATATTTCACTTTTATGGTAGGTTATGTGGATCTATGTTGAGATGTTTTTTTGTTATGATGATGACTTATTTCTCATGCATAGGAGGTGCAATGACCTAGTAGTTCGATGTGGTATGTGGTGCCTTTCTTTTGAATCCCTTGTAAGGTGTTGTTTCTCAGGTCTTTGGTTATCCAATCAGATTTCTGGGTACGGTTCCGATGGATACCATTACTTTTCTTATGAACTGGACCTCCATGGGTTATTTACATATAAGGATACCTGATGAGTGTCAGTTCAGTTTCCCTCCTATTTTTTTTGTGACCTATAGGGAATAGTTCCTTCTGAGGATGCTCAGAGAGGATCAGGGCCCTCTTAGGTTTTGTTTTCAGCTTTGACCCTTATTGGTTATTGTGATATTTACATGCTTTTGAGAGGTTAGTTGTTTTGGGCTAGGTGGTTGGACCTTATTTCCCAATTTTGAGAATTTTTATATATGTCTAGGTGGGAGACCTAGAGACCCTAGGTTTGACCCAAACCCTTGTAGGTTGACATCTATTCAGTTTTAGGGAAACCTGTGTGATAAAGGTGGGCATGTACTTTCAGATGCCTTTTTAGGAGGTGAGCTTGGTTTTACTCTTATTTTGAGATCGAGGAATAGTATGTGCTTAGTTTTTTCATTATAGTAATTTTGATGCCTTAAATTTTTTATGAATCACTTTGGGTTCTTATTTTTCAATATTGGCTTCGACGGGCAGGATTGTTTGGGTGTATGGCCTAGTCAACCAATATTTCTGCTATTGTTAATATAGTCAGAGCGTGGGTAGATGCTCATGACTAGAATGAATCTATGTGATGGGAAGTCATGGGATGAATCATGGCACAGTTGAGGTGCCCTATTTTGAATAGGAGTCCCTAGGGAGCTTTTAGATTATGAAACTGATGTGTTGTGTAGCACAGTCAGATTATCCTTCAGTTGGACGACTCACTAGAGTACGAATTGGGTGGTAAGGATACACATTGGATGCATGTGGTATCATTTGAATCTAAATCAGTGATTGGTTGAGTGCAAGATTAGGAACGATGTGTTTCAAGACTTTTCATGGGATTTTATCCTGAAAGTTTTGTTAGAATGTCCCTCTGTGGTAGAGGTGACATCGTGAAATGTTGGGGTACCATGAAATGGGTGACCCATGGTCAAATCCTATCCACGTTTTGATAGGATGTGAGTGTGGATTGAAGTTATATGTACACTCCTTTGGTGGAATATTAGTGTACCCCTATTAGATATGATCGTGTGCTATATTGATTCATCTTGGGTATGTTGAGAGAGTGTCAGTCTTAAGTTGAGATCCTTTTTCTTTATAAATGTTCTTCCCTGGTTATGAGGAATGGAAACTTTTTAGGTTTTTCTCAAGGAGAGGTGTAAGGTAATATATATTGTGGGGAGTTAACCATTGTCCATTTGAGGGTGGTGTCCCTCATTTTCTGTTGGAATTTGGTGTTTCCATGAGCCATTGTTCTTAAAGTTTGGTTTAAGACAATGATAAGGGTATTACTATGGTGTGGAGTACCAAATTGATCACAGTTAAATGTCTTCAGTGTAGGAGATAGCGGTTGATTCTATGAGGCTGGTTGTTGGATAGTCAAGATAGCTTTGTTGCGCATATGATCAGGTTGAGATCATGGCTTCTGGTCCTTTCACTGGGATTCTCGGGGATGAGAAGGTTTATGGTGGGGAGTTTGTAAGGACTTGTGTTTTTCCAGACTGCAGTTTTGAGAAGAAATTTGAATGTTTTCTTTAGATTATCATGAGGGGTAAAATATTTTTTCCCCTAGTTGGTGACCTCGGATAATTTATTTGACCACTATTTTGGTCTCAAATTAGGGTTTTTACCCTTATAATGGAGTTTGGTGGAAATCTGAGTCGTTCAAATTTTGGAGGAATAATTAATATTTAATATTTAATAAATTAAATATTAAATTATTTGTGTAGGTTCATTCAACCATAAATTTTGAATGGATCATCATATTTAGATTTTTTTCTTTTTCATTGATTCTGGAATGGGGAGTTTATCCTAGGCAAGGCATAAACTCAAGTTGGGTGTTGGGGCCAGCCCGAGCCCCTTTTTCTTCTTTTTCTTTTTCTTTTTCTTTTCTTTATTTTCTTTTTCTTTTATTCTTTCTTCCTTTTTCTTCTCATATACACCCCTCTTAGGGATCCTACGTTTCATGACCGAGATAGGATAGGGAGAGGGATAAAGAGAGGGAGAGAGGAAGAGAGTGAGGATCCACTACGAAGCCCTCAACACGCTGGATCGACATGCGGCATCCGTAGACCGCGAAATCGACCCAAGCTTCGATGGTTTCCACCCGAAGGTAGGAAATTTTATTTTTTTCACCATAAATACCCTTTAAATTTGTTTTTTCAAGTTTATATATCCATATTTTTCTTTATTTCAGCCTCTTAGCTTTGATCTGTTGTTTTGGGGTGAAAACAGGTGTTTCAGGCGATCTAAGGGTTTCCTGTTCGGGGAAACCAGGTTATACAGTGTGTATTCTAGGGTGACACTCCATGTGTTCTTCCCATTTTGGGAAGATAAAATTTTAAGGAGTACACACCATGTATGGGGTATACACATTTTGTACTGGTACTTGGTCGTGTGGACGAGTACCCGAGCATGTCTAACCATGTAGGGGTACACGGCTATCTGGAGTACATGGCCAGACCCCGTGTGGGTGACATGTCATGTAGAAGTACATGGATTGTCTAGGTAAATAGACAATCTGGTTGAGGTACATGGGCATGTACCCCACGTCGGGTACATTCCATGTACCCATGTAACACATTGTGTACCTAGGGTGTTACATGCCCAGGCTGGTGAGAGTACATGCCCTTGTTACATGATGGGAGCACATGTCGTGTACTGAGGATACACACCATGTACTATCCCCTTGTAACCCTTTGAGGGTTTTTTGTGACTTCTGTCATCATATTCATAATTAGAATCAAGAGTAGTCCATTATGATTGGTTTTCACATAGATCATGATGGTGAAACCCGTGGAGAATTCTGATGATTTCTATTGTGTTTTTTAGATATTCTATCTAATGGATGGGTTCTTCCTCCAATTATCAAATTCAGTCATCTACTGAGGGGGAGACATGAATTTGAATGATAGGTTGGGTGTTCGTACTAACCTATTTGAGACATTTTGATCTGAGATGGGCTATGATCTACCTCTTGTTACCTTTTCTTTTTAGGATGTTGCCTTGTGAGACATTCCCTTATGTCCTATGAGGCCGTGAGACCTGTTGCTTCTAAAGATCCCCTAAGGTATGCCTTTTCTTATGAGATGTTCCATTGATTCCCTAGTAGGATCTGTTTCTCGTGTTTCATTTAGAGGGTCCCTGTTTTAGTATGACTTTGTTTCTTATCATTCGAGGATTCAGTACGGGATTCCTCCTTTTCCTTTTTTTATAAGGATCCTGTGTAGGATGCATTCACTCATGTTTACTTGGATGATCCCAAGTAGGATACCTCTTTAGTGATTGACTTGAGAGAACCAGTAGGTTCCTCGTTGTTTGACCAACCCTGAATTGTACGCTAGGTTTGAAAAGAGATGGTTTTTGGGTGTCACCTAGAACCCTTATTGAACCGGTAAGCCCATGGGGTTGTGGCTATAGTGTTTGGTTGGGAATTTGGTCCACCCTCTCTCTTTTTTTTATGTTTCACTTGTTTATTGTTGATGCAGCGATGTTTACCAAAGGTGATTCCTGGTTGGTGGCTATGGAGCCTGATGCGAGGCATCTTTATTTATATTGGGATGCCTAGAAATTCTTCCTAGCATCCAAATTGCTTGTGGGGATGCCTATATGTGCTTACCTAGGATCTATCTTTTAATCCATGCTATTTATAATTTTTACTATATACCCATAGGTACTACCTAGGGCTTGGCTGTTGAGCCTAGATGTGTGTGTGTGTGTGTGTGTGTGTGTGTGTGTGTGTGTGTGTGTGTGTGTGTGTGTATGGGATGCTCAAACGTGCTTCCTAGGATCTGTATTGACTATGGATGGGTGATATTTTTACCCCATCCCAGTTATACAAATATGGGTGGGAGGGATTCTTACCCCACGCCAATAATACTACTATAGATGGGAGGCATTTTTACCCCATGTCGTTTATAATTCTATGGGTGGTAGGCATTCTTACCTTGTGCCAGCTATCTTCTACTTATGGATGGGAGGAATTCTTACCATGTGCTAGTTATATATATTTCTATGGATGGGAGGCATTTTTACTCCATTCCAATTATACTTTTATGGATGGTAGGCATGCTTACCCCATTCTAGTTATACTCCTATGTGTTAGGGGTAGACCGTGAAAGTTCCCCAGTAATTTAGATGGTGGTGGTATGTCCCAATCCACCCCATATATATATATATATATACATACATAAAGGATCATATGTTGTTGGTTTTTATGTTATTTGATTCACTTACGCATGAATGTCATATCTATGTATGTATGTATAGGTATGGTATTATACATGCATACACCTATAGATATGGATGTCTATGGTGGCACCCTCTTAGTTGATAGGGATTACGGACCCTGGGTTGGACTATAGTTTCACATTTGGGATTTACTTCCTTTATTTGTGCCTCATCTAGGTTAGTAAGTTTACTTTTTCATACACTTATAATAGCATAATTATAGGTTTCTTTTCGGGGTGGACTACTGAGCTCACCCCTACACATTCACCCCAGCGTACATGTAGACATTATGTCTGTTTTTCAAGTTGAAAATGAGTTTCATGGTGGATAGGACTAAGGCCCAGTGTATCATGATTGAGCAGAGCTGCTCGAGTGGTTATATTGATTGGGACAGTGCAATTATATAGTGTTTGTAGATTGGGTGGTGGTTTGGCTTATAGTTAGTAGTAGAGCCCTGTACTTTAAATTTCAGTTTATTTTGTACTATTGTATCTATATGGTTAGCCCAGTTGGGGACCAGTGTTGTATTGTATTGCATGGTTGTTCAGGCTTTTACATCATTTCAGTTATTATTATAGCATGTTCTATTTCAGTTGTTATTTCCTCCTCACTCTGTTTACTTTCTACTATGTATGATACTTAGTTTTTACTGATGTTTTCTTACTCTGGTATGAGGTCATAATATACCTACTATCACACCCTAGGCCCTCACTGTTGGTCAGCATCCATTGGCATACGGGGAGGTTCACTTGAGGCCTAGTGACCCACCAGCTCGGAGCACCAATTTAGTGGCATCCAGGTTGGGATGTTACACATGAAACATCTTTGGTATGTCATCTAGGACATGAAAATCCCTCCAAACATGTCATGGAACATCATACCATGCCCCCATGGGTGTCTCTTTGATCTTGTGAACCATCTGGGTTTATCACCCGGGACTTGCAACATCCTCTGAACACATCACATGACTCATATAACGGTGTTTTCTCATGTCAACTGAGTCTCACGAAAGCATCTAGGCATGATAACCAAGCCCCCACAACACCCTCTGCTCAAATTATCTGAGACTCGCGATGCCCTCCAGACATGTCGAATAGGTCTCATGGTGTCTCCCAAAGGTTCCATCCAAGACATGCAACACCCCTTGTTCTATGCCACACTAACTCCCATGACACTATCCATATGGGTCATGCTAGGTCATGCGATGACCCCTAGGATGTTCCAACTGGGTCTTGCGAGATCTTCTAGACAATAAGGCTAGATCATAAGGGCATCCCCAGATTTTACAATGACGTATATCCTCAACATGTAATACCCAATCAATAGGGAAGCCTCAGTGTGTAAACCCCAACATAAAGGTAACTACAATGACTTTGATTCTTAACATATTCAGGATATGTAGGCCACCCCCCTTTGAGTCCCAAGATCCATATTTATCATCCATGGATGGACCAAAATATGAGTCCCTTGTCCAAATTAATGACATAGATTTCTTGTTATCCCTTGTTTCCCACAATTGGTCTTGGATCACATGGGATTAGGGAGTTACAATGGTCATATCATCTACCTTATAAACCCCTAAAATAGTATAGGGAAACCTCAGTGTGTAAGCCCTAATATAAAGTTAACTAAGAGAACTCGAATTCCTTCCCCAACTAGGATATGTAGGATTCCTCCCTAAAGCCCAAGATCTATACCAAACATCCTAAGGACTATCCTAATATTCAAGTCTCATATCCATAATCCATGAGGCTTCTCATATTCTCCCCCTTATTTCTCACTTTGAGAATGGATCTTGTGGGATTGGGGGGATATAACGAACAACTCATTGGCATCGTAAATCTCTTCCATTGAGGGAAGCCTCGGTGTTTAAACCCCGAAATAAAGGGAACTACAATGACTCTAATTCTTTCCATATTTAGGATACATAGGCCACCTCCCTTGGAGGCCTGATCTCCATATTTATCATCTATAGAGGGACCGACATATGAGTCCCTTTTCCAAAACAATAATGTTGGTTACTTGTTATCTCTTGTATCTTACACCAATCATGTATCACATGAGAATAGGTATTTGCAGTAATTATGTCATATACACAAAGAGTCTCCATAATATAATGAACTACAACAACTTTGATTCTATCTATATTCGGGATACGTAGGGCATCCCTCTGGGACCCAAGCTTGAAGGTGTCCAGAGAATCCATATAAGTCCTTATGCATGACGTAAAAATGCACGGATTAAATTAACTATATGTTTTTTGATTCCTAAAACAACTAGGA
Organism: Viscum album; assembly: GCA_963277665.1. NCBI lineage: Eukaryota > Viridiplantae > Streptophyta > Magnoliopsida > Santalales > Viscaceae > Viscum > Viscum album. The sequence goes on along the minus strand of OY728159.1, from coordinate 1,136,476,315 downwards.
TATGTAGGATGTCTCAAAATGGATTAATCCCATCCTCAGAGTATCAATCGCCTCCTCATATGAGAGCATGTTCTGAAGCACTTGGTTATATGGTTTTATTATATAAGAAGCTTTCATTTACTAGAAAATGATGGAGAACCTCTAACCCATACATATGGACTCACCCCAGATATCATGTTCTTTTGCATATAAAAAATAATTGACCTAAAGTCGTTTTATTTGGGTAATCAATCCCATATCAGGATTAGGAGGAGATTCAAGAACATATCTTAAATCTACAAGATATTTTCAGAGTAGGCAATAATCCCCCCCCCAAAGGTTGCGATGAGCCCAACATACCATCATCTTGACCAATGAGAGTCCCTAAAAGTCACTGATCTTGAAAACCCAGATGATTGTCGGCCTTTGGAAAACAGTTCTATACCCAGCTACAAATGGGGAAACCATTGGGAGTTTTAGGGAAAAGTAATAATGGTAACACAGTGATAAAAACTCATTCCATGCCATATTTCCCAATAAAACAAAAATTTTGAACCCGACATGAATCTCTTTAATAAAAAAATGATTGGGTTATAATGCATCAGGAAACTTTGTTTTGAAAACCCTGTAAAAAAAGAAATAAGACTAGAATAATCTTACAAATGATCCTTTGTAGCTAGGGTTATCATAAGTAAATCCTCATTTTGATAATTCAAAAAAAGTGGAATGGTTGAATCGAGAATAAAGGATCAAATTAGTTAACCATGCATATTTTATTAAGTATATTATCCCTATGTTAATTCACTAATCTATAACCTTATTCTTTGTCATCTTCATAAATTTAGATACTACTTTAGCAGCTCAATTCCAGATGATTTCATCATCATCCAACATTCATTCCAAAAAATCATCTGCAACTGAAACTTCTACAGCTTGAAAAACAATATCACCTACATGGTGACTCCAATAGTAGGTAGAGAATATGATGATTCAGGAGTACCACTAATATGGTACTATCCGGACCATATCGGCTACTCATAAAGTCCTCTAGATGCGACGACTGGAAAGTTCAAATCACCCAAGAAATGCTTTTGTTGAACCTGTGACCCTCATTTCCATAACCAACAACTTTAGGAGCTTATCCCTAGAGCGTGATAACCACCACCTTCCATATTTGAGGAAGGTGGACCAGAAATCCAAATACGGATCCCTTTAGGTTCAGGAGTCACACAAGAGAGATCCTTCTAACTGCCTTCGTTGTTACCATCTTACTAGTACCCCTCAGTCACCCACTAAGGGTACCATCTGATACACAGCACCCTATGATTCCCATGCATGGGCTTTAAGAAAAACTCATCGGAAGATAAAGGTTTTGGATATCCAAGAAAGGGTGAATATCCATGCTCCCACCGACAATGACTGCCTACATACTCAGGTAGGGATCAACTAGTAGGCTCATATCCCTATTCACTCTGAACATGTCTACAGGCATATTCCCACGACAATCATGGGGGAGGATCATATTCCTACCCCCATACACGAATCCCACCAGCATAATCTGATGGAACAAGGAAGATAAAAGTGGGTGTGTATCCCCGCTTCAATAGAATACATATTCCAATTCACCATAGAGACAAAAAATGTGCAGGATCATATCCCTGAACACACTTTTCTATAATGCCAATACATTTTAGAAACAACAGAAGAACTTATCCGGTATATTCCAGAACTATTGTAGATGAAGTTACAGGCCCATACTTTTATCCTTATAGCCAGGACAATTCAACACTCTGATCATCATGAATAAGTGGATGTACCAGAGAAATAACACACTCTTGATTCTTCCCTGTAGGATTATCATCATATCCTGATGTGGGGTGAGGCGTCAGATTGGACCATATCCCCATTCCAACTGGGGATAACTAGGTGATAACGGCACATGCCTCAAGATAGGGGCACATTCTTATCAAATAATTCTATCAACATATTCCAAATTCCGAGGATCAAGAATATATCACCATTCTGTTTGAGGCTAACCAAGTGAAAATAGAATAATCCTTAGGAAAGACTCATATTCTTGTTAATGGATCCATCCAGCATATTCTGGTAGATCATTGAAGTCAGGTGCATATTCATAATTCTTCCGATGAAGGACTACGTTAGCATCATTCCAAGGAAACACAGGGGAAGTCTTATATTCTTTCCCCAATTCTAGAGTTCCATTGGCATATTCCTATGGGGAATGAATATTCGAACCAAGCTCATATTCCTGATCCAACCAGGGCCAACTAGGTGAGAGCGGAACATGCCTTGGGGAAGGCACATATTCCTTCTAAGAAAGAATGGTGGAATATCCCAAAGGCATAGGATCGGGATCATAATCCCATCCTAATCAATCCTCGCCAAGTTAAAGTGGTGCATTCCTCGGGACAGGATCACATTCCTTTCAATAATGAGACAGCTAATCAGTATATTCTGGTATCTTCTCAACAAAAGGCTCATGTCCTCACCACATTAGATAGTTATTTAAAGGTTCTATAAACTGTCATACAATAGTCATATACCCCCCCATAAAACTCCAAAAGGTAGGTCGGCATACTCCAACCATGATGTAGAACATGGACCATATCCTTAATATGATCAATGTTAATATCCTTGAGGTTGTTTGAGACACATTATCAATTCCACAAGGGTCTATCGACTCTTTAATCAAAGCGGAAGTATGAGACATTCATTTACATGATATTCCTCCTCATGGTAGTGTGGAGATGGATCACAGGGACTCTAATCCTAACATCCACCATGGTCAACCTCCCCATGATGATATCTCTCATGGACAAGGAAGTCCTCCCCTTTCCAAAAAACCTCAGTATGTAGAGGTGTTCCAAACTTCGACACCTTCAGACAGAGAGGTGCTTGAATCATTAGGGTCAACTGTATATGGGTCCCTATCGACTTCAAACAACAATCTATTCTTGTTAGAAGGTGACCATCAGAGCCATCCTCTATTTTCTAATTGGATGGAGGCATGTAAGTTTTATGAAGAGGAATTAGACATTGAAATATGGAGAGAGTTAGTCTGAAACAACCTCCCCATCATGTTATGGCCCCTCGACGTCACCGACTGTGAGATCCCAGAGGAGATAGAGAAGGATTACATGCCTTATATATGCCAGAATATGTGGGTAACTCATCAGCAACTGAAGGATCGATATCACCCTTATCCTAGATACAAGTGTCACCTTCAGACAATCAGGATACTTTTTTTCCAGCTCGACCTAGCTACTATCTTCATGGCCCGAGATCAAAAACTGTAAAATCACAACATAAAACTACAACATGCTTATCACCATTACATCATGACTCTTCGGTAGCTTATCTACGAAGACATGTCAGAAATCTGCATTCATGGATTGGGACATTATGGAGTGTTACACTTTTCCACTCCCTTGGAATAGTAGATCCCTTCAAATATAGCATCCTGTAATTTTATAGCCTCTAGAGAGATCAAGGGACCGAGAAATGCTCAGGCCAGTTGGTCACTACAACAGAATACCTCTATTCCAATAGTGCCCAGAAATTACAGACAGAGAGGGAGGATAGAAAACAGGACTTCAAACTGGGCCCCTTGAGAAAATAATAACACATTTCAAACACAAAGACCAAAGTTGCGATCACCTGGACAACTTCCTGTGAGAAATGATTCTCATCACAGGTCGTCATCGCACCCAGCTCCTACGTGAGCAAAATTGTGCCACATCAATCGGTCCACTATTTCAACTATGGTATCATCTATCTAGTACCATACCCAACCCATCAGGCTAAGGGAATATCTACCACCGCCTCCACCTCTCAGATCTTCAATTCCTAAGAGAATTTGGTAAACATCAGCAGCAGCTGCAAGCGAACCCCAGCCCACTGAGCTGGGGGCATTTATATCTCAATCACCATCCCCAGGTTCTTCTTCCCCTAAAAGGAACCTGTATACATCATTTATGATCCTAGAACAACCCCACCCCATAGGAATGGGGGCATTTATATCTTCATGTCCACCCTGGGAGTCATCAAATCCCCGACCTGAGTCATTGGATCCTCAATAATTGGACCAATCAGTGCCAACTGTGGCCCTAAATGACCCACACCATACAAGGCTGGGGGAATTTTCCTAATCATCACCTCCGTAGATGAAATAAGTCTTCTCTATATTGGGAGAAATGACTCAATTGTCAACATCCCACCTACCACGAGACACACCTCTTCTAGTTGGAGCACATTCGGCAACCATGACCAAAAACTCTCCCAGAATCACTATTCATAGAACAAAATGGGAGGAACACGTAGTGAGTACGGTTAAGCCTTTCTAGGGTCACAATCTAAAATGACCCAATAAGGCCAAGGGTTCGAATAATGACCCTGATGGAAGTTGTGCAGAATCATCCTGTTGGGTCGAATTTAATGGCACGACCACCATTTCCCGATATGACTATGTGAATTTCATCACTATCAACATGGAATATATTGATCATGACACAAATACAGAGGGTTTTGACATGGAAAACATGACTTAGGAGGAGGGTGACTTGAATGCACTGAATGAGGCTACGCACACCAGGAACCCGAGACAGCTCCAAAACATGGCAATTTTGAATATCGAGTTTCCACCTCCCTGATGGAATGATTCCAAGGGGAAGGGTAAAACCACATCCCGGTCACCTCCCAAGAGGATCAAGATTCCTTCCTTGGAGGACCGATTTTCACAATATGAGAGTAAAATACAAGATCTTCAGCAACTTAGGGAGGAATTACTCAGGGGAAATATTCCCACGGGGTATCATCTCCAAGAATAGACAAATGTTCTCCATCCCATAGATAATAAATCATCAAGAATAGATTTTGAATATAAAATCAGCTCCAGGTCTAGGAAACCATCCCACATGCATGAGGAAGTCAAAAATGATCATGAATTCTCTCTGTTGCAGAAATAGTCTATCCCCCACTAGGATAATCGTTCAGTCCTGGGATGAATTGAAAATCAATAAGAGATAAAAATGGGGCCACCTCATCAACTCATGTTGGATCTTCATGGGAAGGATATGTTCTAGGTAGAAGTTCCCCTGGATCTCCTTAATGTGATCGAGTCCCTGTCTACTCGAATGAAAGCCATGGAAGGGAGGTGTGCACATGTTCATCCTAAAAGGAATTCATATCCTGAATGGTTTGATGATACCCCACCTCTTCCCAACTTTGGAAATCCTAAATTCTCCACCTTAGATGGTGCAGGTGACCCCAAGCAGCATCTCACACACTTCGTGTCCAGATGTGGGCTGATGATGGGCCCTCGAGATTAACAGTAGGCAACCAAGCTAAGGTGTTTTGTACAAACTCTGATAGGTCCAACCTTCATTTGGTATAGCAGTCTTCCAGAAGGATCTATGTCAGTATAGAAAGACCTCCATCATCAATTCCTTTACCAATTCAGTTCTACACTGAGGAAGACAATGATAATCGACATGAAAAACGTCAAACAATGTGAAAATGAGAGGGTTTCTGATTTCATAGAAAGGTGGGAGGGTTTGACCTACTCTCTCAGCATCCCTCTCTCACAAGATAATTTGTTGGAACTATGTGTTGAAAATATTAGTTTTTATTTGCAGATACCCTTGATTTTAATGAAATATTTAGGTAGATTCCATGAATTTCCTAAAATGGCACAACATTTAGAGGTGTTCATTCAGTAGACCCGATCCAAAGCTCGACTCATGCCCGTGACATACAGGAAAATGCCATCCAGAACAGAAGCTATATATTTCACTCTCATGCCAGTAGAGACACCTTTCCAGATGCCTAGAAAGGACCCAAACCATCCAACACATCCTATCGAGAGGTGACAACCACAAAGTCACCCTCATCCAGAAGTACAGATAAGTCAGGGTTATCTAGGATTTGAAGAATGGATGAATAAGGTGTACTCCTTCCAAAATGAACAGGTCCCTAGTTATTTCTTAGTTTCCATGTACCAAAACCATCTCACACTTCCACAACCTAGGAAGCCTGATGAGGTTAACCTCACTGACTGGCATGATTATAGCCCATTCCACAGGAGGATAGGTCATAATATCCAGAATTGTTTTGTCTTCAAAGACATCCTTCAAGGAATGATCAATTATAGAAAATTAGTGATAGATAATTCCATATAGAAAGTGGATTACATAACCATGGTCCAACCAGAATAAGAGCATGATTGGTAGGAGGTCATGTCCAGACATGCGTGAAAATTTGATAACTAGATGGTTCATAAGACAGTTGATCAAGCACACACCACTCTAAGAGCACAGTTGTGAAATCCAGCAGTAGCTCCACCACTCAAGAAAGAGGTGTCAGATGCACCTTCCAAAGGTGGTTGTTACCACCAATGGAAGAATTAAATAGAAGATAAAGAGTAATATTCTCCTCCAAATTAGGCATTAACCCACGTTGATTTCTTCCCTATGACATCGGAAATACGGGCACTTCCCCACCAAACAGAATCTTCATTGGATGAGGAGCTCATATTTGGTTCTTTCAACACAATACACTTGACATACCCCTTATCTGATGATGATTATTCCCCCAAATATGGTTTTCCCGCATATAACTAAGGAGTAGAAGGATGCATGTGCCAAAGCCAAGGATATAGGGGAAAGAGTGGATGTGGTCAGACTCAATATTCCTTCCATGTCCCCATGGAGGACACATATGCAGCTAAAAATCATGAGAAATCCCTTTATCAAGCTCAAAGGAGGTAAGGATGTTCCTTAAATCCCATCAATAGTCTCCCATATCTGATTGTATTGCATGAATTCCTAGCAGGGGTCTAATCCGATCAACCCAGATAATAGGGAATTTCAGTGCAACCTGCACCGCTGGTAGTGGATATTCCCTCAACCTCGAAACAAGCACCAGTTCCATCAGCCATGGATTCTCTATCTCCTGAACCACATTCCCAGGAGTAGCCCCATATTGGGAAGATCTAACCTCTGGAGAAAAAATATGATGTTATGAAATAGAAAGTTACAACCCCATCCAATATCTCAATACTAGATTCACTCTATCTTTTAAAAGAACTTAGGGAGGCACTCATTGAAGCCATCTAGAACCCACAGGAATTCGAGGTAGAAGTTTCTTCCATCGAAGTATATCGAGTGGAGAATATGTCCTTAGGAGGCCATGTTTCCATCTCATTCACTAATAAAGATCAGAATGAGGCCATCTAAGGGCACATCAGACCCTTATACAATTCAGTAAATCTCAATAATGTCAATCTCCAAAGGTTGCTAATTGATAATGGATTAGGGATCAATATTATCCCATTACAGACACTCTAATGACTAGGATATAGTGAAGGGGACTTATCCCCTAAAAATCTGGCCATCCATGGATATGAAAAGTGTGACCAGAGACCCCTAGGGAAGATTAGAATTGAATCCTGATTTGGGGAGCTCACATCTAATATTGATTTCATGTTTATCTAGAAGGATACCGCATATAATGTCATGATTGGAAGGCCTTGTCTACATATCCACCTCATGGTTCCATCAAAATTTCATCAATTTCTGAAGTACCCCATCAATGGAAAGGTCGTCATACTACATGGTGATAACTCCCCCTTCGAATCTTGCAGATCCATATATGCCAATGTATATTTCTATAAGAAGGAAGGTAAGCAACCAACAGTGGATGATGATATACGGGTTGTAGCTTCTAATGGATTAGGGACCACCCCTAAAAATCCCTAGATCATGCTCAATGATGATTATGTTCTCCCTATAAACATGGTCGAGGCAACAGACCTGGCCCTAGAGGTCCAAAGCTCTCTTGTCCCTAGCGATTTTCATTTACAAAATCTCTCTGCAATGAACCAGATAGCAGGAGATGGTGATGTTTCTTCTTATGGATTTCCTCACCTTGATAGTGATGGAGAGTCCCCCATACTACCATATTCACCTGAAAACATATCCACAAACTCAGAAATGGATGAGGATGATCTCATAAATTCCTCTCTAGCATTCGTAGAAGGGTCATCCATTCCTCTCGAAGGGTAAGATATTTACATTGAATTTTGGAAATAGTGTCGATGTGTGTTTTTCTAGAACTACACATAAATGCTTCGGTTAAATCTGGATGTGGATATGCATCATCTCAGACTACCTGATGAGCATTGGGGCTTCAAGAAAGTAGCTGGGAGGATACACCCCTCTCATGCCACCAATGTAGAGGTGGAATTCGACAATTTGATCAAAGCCAACTTTGTCCGACAAGTGCAATACCTGATATGGATTTCCAACATCACCCACATCAAAAAGAAGAATGGACAGACTAGGGTCTTCATTGACATCAAATACCTTAATAGGAATTTCCCAAATAGAAATTTCCCATTACCAATCACAGAACTCTTTGTCGATTCAACTATTGGATTTCAAACCCTTTCCTTCATGGATGGATACTCAAGGTACAATAAAATAAAGATGGCCCCTGAGGATGAAGAATTAACTACCTTCAGAGCACCTCAAGGGATATTCTTCTATCAGGTCATTCCATTTGGATTAAAGAATTTAGTCTCCACATATCTATGAATCATACATCGCATCTGTAAACCATTCTTGGAAAGGATATTTGAGTGTTATTTTGACGACCTGGTTGTTAAATCCTAACAATTATGTGATAACTTCACGAATCTCCAAGAAATATTCAACAAGCTGCAACAACATAGTCTAAAGATTAATTCACTGAAATGTGCCTTCAGGGTAATGTTAGGAAAGTTCCATGTATTTTTGGTATACCACCATGACATTGTGGTTAACCTAGATAAGAAAAGTGTTATTTTGGAACTGACACCCCCCCAGGAACCTAAAATAACTAAGGGTGCTCTATGGGAACCTCTCCTACATTCGTAGATTCATATCCAACCTAGCTAGCAAGGCTTTATCCTTTACCCAGTTAATGAAGAAGGGATATTCCTACCAATAGAAGGATGATTGTTAGAAAACCTTTGAACGCATCAAGAAATAATTTCTACAACCACCAGTTTTAATGCCTCTTGTGTAAGGGAGGCCACTCATATTATATGTGGCCACCATGGAATGCTCACTGGGTGCCCTCCTCACACAGAAAATTGTTTTGGGAAGCAAGAATAGTCTCTACTACCTTAGACGGACCATGCTTTGTACTAAGACCAGATACTATGATGTCAATAAGAACTACCTCATAATCATCTTTGCAATACAAAAGTCAAGGCACTACTTGCAGTACCAAGAGTTCTACCTAGTCTCTCGTATTGATCTGCTCAATTACATCCTTGGACACCCCATGTTGACTAGGTTCTTGTCTAATTGGGAGGTCATTCTGTAACAATATTACATCTGGTTTGTGTCAAAAAAGTCGGTGAAAGGGAAAGCCTTGGATTACTTCCTCACAGCACACCTTGCCTTAGAAAATATGACATAAGACACTAAGAACCCTGATGTAGAGGTCTTTTATTCCCATGACACTCCCCGAACATGGGAGATGTACTTTAATGGCACCTCCCAGAGTCCTATCGATACCAGAATGGAGAACCATAAGCTTAATTGGGTTGGTCTGGGGATTATATTTGTCTCCCCAAACCAAGAGGTTTTTACCTACTCTTTCTCATTGTTCGAAGGCTGGAAAAATAATGAGGCAGAATACCAAAACCTCATAGATGGATTTGAACTATCCCTACAACTGTACCTATCCTACCTAAATATGAAAGGGGACTCTGAACTAGTGATAAAGAATACTAATGGTGAATATTCCATTAAAAAGAAATAATTGGACTCTATTACTGGATATGTTAGAGGATTGATGAAAAAATACCTTTTTATCCCACACTACATTATGTTCCTCGGACATAGAATGCTCGCACTGACGCGCTAGCCAATGCATCCGCCATCATGGCAGACCCTGATTAGGAGGAAGAAACCTTCCATATTACACATCGAAGAATGGTGTCATCAGTCACCATATGTGACATGGAAGAGATCAATAAGGTCAACACCTCCCTAGAGTGTGATGAACCAATGACCACCCCTAAATGGATGGATCCCATAATCGGTTATCTTTGAGATGGGAATCTCCCAGCAGATCGTGCGAGAAGGGAACAGATTCAGTGTCGTATAGAGAAATTCACTCTATAGGATGGCCCAAATGAGAAAAAATACTCTATAAGCATGGATTTGATGGAATTATACTCAGGTGCATAGAAGAAGGAGAAGTTCTCGTCATCGTGGAGAAAGTCCATGTAGGATCTTACAGCACACATCAATCTGGAACCAGGATCTCCCACCAAATCAGGAGGTTAGGATATTACTAGAAAAACATGATACAAGAATATGTGGAATTCACCAAGAAATTTCATACATGAAAGATCCATGAAAACTTCATTCATCATCCCCTAGAATTGTTTCATACCACAAAATATTCCTAGCCATTTATCGTTTGGGGGATAGATGTTGTGGGGCTATATCCCCTCGCCACTGCTAAGCAGTTAAAGTACATCCTTACTACTATAGAATTATTTTACAAATGGGTTATGGTGATACCCCTCAAGGAATTGGGAATAAATAATATCATTAACTTCTTAAAGTCTCATATCATAACCATGTTTGGAGTCCCTCACATAATATTAATGGACAACAACACCAAATTTTGTTTCACAGAGTAGAATAAGATTTCTAGGATTACAACATTATGTTCAATCACTCATCCCACTATCATGTTGTGGAAAATGGATAGATATAGGCATTCAATAAGACCTTGTCGAACATACTCTAGAAGATGGTGAACAAGGATAAGAAGTCTTGGTCAGATAAAATCTTCCATGCTTTGTGGGCCTACCATACCACTACACATACTACTACACAAGAAACACCATACTCACTGGTGTATGGGACCAAGGAAGTGTTTCCCATATAAGTACAACTACCCTAACTCTTAATATCCATTTGTGGAAAACTCTCAGATGATGAACAATTGCAAAAACAACTAGATGATTTGGAACGACTAGATGAGAAGAGGTTTCACATGCTGCACAACCTCAAAGTCCACTAGAATCAGATTGCACGATCTTTTAATAGAAAGGTTCATCTCTACTCATTCCTTATGATAGAACTGGTGGTGGATCTCAAAACCTCGATGATACTGGGAAAGAAGCCTCTGAAATTGGATCCCAAGTGGGAAGGACCTTACATCATACATAAGGTCTATCATAATGGATCTTATTCACTGGCCACTATGGATGGGGAGCGTATCACACTACCCAACAATGCATGATTTCTCAAGAAATACTTTGTATAAGCTATTAAGAAAAATTTCATCCAAATCAAACTAAGACTCGTCAATATCCCTTGCCTCATGACATTAAATTGCATGGAACATTTCTTCCTCCCTGCATGATGTTAAACGGCATTGAATATATTATCCTAACCCCATGATGTTAAACTATACAGAATATTTCCTTACCACAAGACATTAAATTTCATAGAAAATATCTTTAACACATGACATAAAACTACATGGATCCATATCTCCACTTCCCTTTCATGTTAGTTAATCCATCGTCCTTTCTGCATTGATGTTAAGCTACAAGGCTCCCTCCAAAACTTTGTGCATCTTGATTCTCATTCCAAATGAGATATAGTGACGCCTCGATCCAATATCTTGGTCCAGCTACTACATTATAAAAAATTCCCTTGTTATACCCCAATTTTGTCTCTGCACTGTAGTGGAACTTGTGATGCTATTTATTTCTCACACCGAGCATAGCTCATGTGATATTAAGAATCGAAGTAGGGACTTACACTCAAAAGCAAGGGATAAAGGTACAAAATAGATCTATTATGTTCTTGAGTGTAATACCATGAAATTAATTCCATAAGTCCTTACTGCATGATGTTAAATTGCACGGTTGAGGTCCTTTCCACATAACATTAAAACAGCATAGTCCTCTAAGAACTACGTGTGGTTTGATTCTCATCCCCATGAGATACATAGTGACACCTAGGCTTCTATCCTTAGGCCCAACTACAATGTCCCCACCAATTCACATTGATCCACCTTCATCCTCACCGCATGATGCTAAACTTCATGGAACTTCAATAACTACATGTTGCTTGATTCCTTCCCATACAGGATAAGTATTGACTCTTGGATCTCCAATAATAGTCCCAACTATAACTTTCAATAGAAATAATTCCCACCTCTACATATGGTTCAGACCTACGTAAAGTATTTACTTTTCCATAACTATGTGTGTCTTGATTCTCATATACATGAGATATTTATTCACACCCATACATTTCTTCTTTGGGCCCAAAGGCAACCATGAACCCTTTTTCCCCTATGGTCTGAGTCTTCTTGGAAAGGTGTGCGGTGTGGTTGAGACTTCTTTGGTCCTCATTCACAACAGATTGCTTCATAGAACCACACCACGCACCCCCTCATTAAGAACTCCACATTTTTTTCTGATCCACATGACCCTAAACTGTCTGCACATGTCCCTACAACATGATATTAAATTGTATTGCATCATTCTCACCGCATGACATTAAACTGCATGGAAAATTCCTTTTTGAACACGTAACATTAAACTATACAGAGTTTGTCCTTACTGTAATACATTAAACTGCATGACCATCTAGAACTATGTGTGGATTGATTCTAATTTTCATGGGATATGTAGTGATTCCCAAGTTCCCTTATTTGGGCCCAGCTGCAACATTACCACATTTCATGATGGTTCTCATGTCCTTACCATATGATGTTAAACTGCATGGAAGCATGTCCTTACCACATGACATTAAACTGCACAAACACAAATGCATAGCCACTGTATGGTAATAAACTATGTAGATCATCTCCCATTTTTCACTCATCATCCAAGTACCACAAGAGACTTACCTCGGCCTACCAGAGTATGGGGTTCTTCCACCATCCTTTTAGAGCACCTCAAATCCATGTACCACACTTCATGTCTTGAGAATATCATACTGTCATCAATATTCCATGGCCCTTGGAAAGGATACCCATATTCAAGGACCCTTTTCTTGACTATGCTTGCATGCCCATGGCTCCTGCATATGCGCCTGTGGCCATCAACCAAATGAGTTACTCTGAAAAAGGACAGCCCGATTCGTGTGAGCCCTAACATCATCATGGTATCACTCAACACCCCAGTGTGTCTGAACTTCTCCTTGTATGACTATCCCACATCATTACTCATGACCTGAGAAACTTGAGTCGTGATTTACTTCATTTTCCTTACATGCTTGAGAATAATTTGGAGCACTCTTAACCATTTATATCCTAATTAACCTCTTGTGTCACATCCTCCATGTCAGGTCCATGCAGGTCATAACCCTATATTGTCTATGATTTAGTCAATCTATATGACCTTAAACTCTATCCCATAGTGGTCCAAATCAAAAGACCTTAAACTACCAACAAAAGAGACACAAAACTCTTCAGGATAAAAACACACAAAGGGAAACCTGAGAAAAAGTCAAGTATCCACCCGCAAAACTCTTCATCCTCAGTGTTTAGGAAAAAATTAGGGAACAAACATAAAAGGTAAAAATATCATAGGGTTCATAACCCTAGTAAAACACAATATATAGTTTTTGAACCCACTATTCCAGGAAAAAGTTATGGAAATATTTATCAAACCTTCTCACCATGAGAACATGTTCGTTAGGCGATGACATAACCTTTAGGGAATTTGAACCCTCCTTGGATTTTATGTCTTCCACAAACAAAACTTTTTGATTTGGGGTTCCTCAAATCATCATAACATTAAATGGCCATTATAAAGGATATCTAGATTCAAGGACCCTTTTCATGACCATGCATTCATGCTAATGGCTCCTGCATATTCACCTATGGCTGTCAACCAAATGTGTCACTCTGAAAAAGGAAATTCTACTTATTGTGAGCCCTGACATCATCATAGTAGTAATCAACACCCTAGTGTGTTTGAACCACTCCATGTATGATTGTCTGATACCATTCTCTGGATTTGAGTGCTCCAGATCATGGTTTAAAATCCTCATACCAAACAATCCAAGAAAATTCAATATCCTCGACGTTATGTCACCGTGTTCCATACCCTTCATCAAGGATGGACTATGATGCTTCATTTCCTAGCCTTTTATGGCCCATGTCTCATGATTCAAAATCACATAGCATAGAGATTGAGCTTCATTTTAGGAGCTAAATTTTCTTAGGGTGCCAAAACCCTTCCTGGATAGAATTCTTCTCATATCCAACTACATCATCTAGATGTTTGAGTCTTCACAAATCTTCCATATCCCTCAAAAGGAAGTGGAGATCATATTTCTCTTGGAATGCTACTGACGCATAAGGGCCTTAACCCACTAACTAAATGAATATTATCCTTGACAGAAAGGAGATTCGATCCTTGTGAGCCATTGTAACACCACAGTGGAACCTGAAATGTCAAAATGTCAAGGGACATACTCAGCATGTCTACACTATCTCGTATTCATGGAATCAAACTCTAGGGTTATGATTTATGCCATCCATACCCCAACTAATCAGGAAGGTTTTGTATCCCTAGTATTCCAACCTCATCAATATTACTTATATAGATCTTCCTTAGTCCTTGGAAAATATACTCTGGTTCAAGGGACCCCTTGGCTTGACTATGCATAAATTTTCATGGATACTCCATATGTGCCTATGACCATAAACCAAGCATGTCACTCTACAAAAAATAAATTCTAATCCTCATGAGCCTTAGAAAATACCAGGGTATGATCCAGCACCTCAGAGTGTTTTCGGTCACTCTTGTCATGTCCACACCATATCCCATGCTCAAACAGATGGTCTAAGCTAAAAATACCTTAAACTAAAGAAACATATAGTCCAAGCTAAAAGAACTTAAACTAAAGAAATAGTTGGTCCGAGCTAAAATAACTTAAACTAATGAAATGTATGGTCTGAGCTAAATGACCTTAAAATAAATAAACAGATGGTCCGAGCTAAAAGATTTTAAACTAAAGTAGTAGATGGTCTGAGCTAAAAGACCGTAAACTAAAACAATTGATGGTCTGAGATAAAATACCTTAAACTAAATCAATGGATGGTCCAAGCTAAAAGACCATAAACTAAAGAAATAGATGTTCCAGGCTAAAATACCTTAAACTAAAGTAACAGATGATATGAGCTGAAAGACCTTAAACTAAAGAAACAGATGGTATGAGCTAAAATTCCTTAAACTAAAGCAACAGATGGTCCGAGCTAAAAGACCTTAAACTAAAGAAATAGATGGTACAAGCTAAAAGACCCTAAACTAAAACAACAGATGTTATGAGCTAAAATACCTTAAACTAAAGCAATAGATGGTCTGAGATAAAAGTACTTAAACTAAAGAAATAGATGGTCTGAGCTAAAAGTCCTTAAACTAAAGTGCATATAAATTATCATGAGTCCCACTACATAGCATTATCAAACTCGAGATACTTTCCAAAAATATGAAAAGCACTCATTCCTCATAACATATCTCCTTCCCAGATGATCCCTCTATAAATTTGGTGATCTCAAGATAACTAGAATAGATTCATCAGTAAGGGATGCCATGTTAGTGGGAATTTGTGAGCTCCTCCTGAAAAAAATCTCTAGATCCAGACATCCATGTTTACCTAATGATATGAAAAGGATGGGTAGCATTGGAGATTCTCATAATATTGGGGAAATGGAAGATCATGCACATCATGAATGGAGGAAAACTGGACAACATCATATAAAGTTTAGTAGATCTATTCACTGATATCATGCCAAAGTAGGAATCCATCACCATTCATATATGCAACAAAGTGATCTACATTTACCTTAGAACTTGGTTATTTCTTTCTAAACAAATCTAATTCTAAGGGGGGGTTTTTTATGCTCATAATCGCACACCACACACTTTTCCATGGAAGGTAACATGTTATGAGTGATTGGGTCATCATGATGCATAATGAAATATTCTAATGATGTTTGGGGTGCGAAAATTGATTGCACAATTGAAGGAATGTTGTTGTTGTTGTTGTTGTTATTATTATTATTATTATTATTATGTTTTACACATAATAATGATCATAAAATAAAACCAATAAGGCAGAAAGACTCGTTCTCCTCAAAAAAATAAGGTGCATAATGCTTAAGGGATAAGCGGTGCTATAGGGTAGTCTCCTTCCACCACATGATGCAAGGGTTTTAGTCCACCTTTTGTGATTAGAAGGGATCTCGTGCATCATCTTGGAAGATATCGCACACACTGGAATTGTAAAGACCTGAAATTTTCGTGGAAATTTTTTTAAAATACATAGGAATTTTACGAGTCCGTGAAAATTTACAGCGCTTGATTCCGAGGTCTGGTGTGCCCGGAATCAATTTTTGAAGTTTTGTTCGGGTACGTTCAGTAAACGTACGAGCGGGATTTTATAACTTTTGAACCGGTGCTCGAAATTGAAATCTTAGGGAACCGTTAAACTCACAACACTGGTATTATTTTAAGAATACTTTCACCTGGACGACAGATGGTCGATAATGGAAGTTAGATTTTGGGGTTTTTTAAATAAAATTAAAAAAAATAAGGTGTTTGCTTATTTTTATTTTTGGCGGTTAAAACCTTCAATGGGTGGTTAGTGGTGGATTCCACCACACCATAACCTCCCACGAAAGGTTATAGTGGTGGGGCCCACCTTCACATAACTTCCCTTGGGAGGATATCTTTGGTGGGGACCACCCAGGCTTGTAACCCTTGGAACCCACCATTTATGTGGTATGAAACCCTTAAACTCCCCTCCTTAAGTTCCAACCCCATCAATTAATTAATTTAACTCTTTCAATTAATTAATTGAACTCATTTGAATTCATTCCAACCATTAAAATATTGGATAATCGGTTATTTTATTTGGTTGGCATCATTCCTTTGGGTGGAGCTTGAGGAAAGAGAGAGATTGGGAGAGAAGGAATTCGGCCATGAAGAATGCCTCTTCATCCAATGAGAAACCTTTGATCGAAGAACGAAACTGTTGCCCTAGAGGAACGCCGATGACGTTGTCTTTGACTTCGTCTTCTCCGAACTCTCCTTCCACTGTCAATGATCAACGAACCCGAGGTAGGGTTTGTTTTATGTATGATTTTTACCCTCCGTTCTTCGTCGTTTGTTGTGCTCTTTGAGGCCGATTGTTACCACCCTAACATGGAGGGCGCGGGCCGAACAAACATGGATCGTCCGCCCTCCATTTTTCTTCGCTAGTTGATGACGACGATGGTGCAACGACACTACCAGAAGAGAGGACCACAGTGGAGAAACAGCGGCCAGTGATGGGCTGGCTGCGAAGGAAACCGGAGGCGCAAAGTCTTCCGGGTCGTCGAAGGGGTGCGGCTTCGTCGCACCGCGTGAAGAACCGGGTTGCGGCTAGCGCGGGCCGCGGTGGAGCAAGGCGGACTGTCGGGCCGCCAGAGGGGCGCGGAATCATCACACCGCGTGGAGCAAGGGAGCCATGGCCAGGGCGGGTCGCGGGAGGAGCTAGAGCGGATGGCCGCTCAGCCAGCCTGGAGGAGCGGGACCCAGCGGGTCCCGTGTGTTCTGGACTGGTGCCGGTTTCGGCCCACACCCGAATGGCTTTGTCGTTCGAGAGCCAGGGGTGCGCGCCTCCCCCCTGGACGCGGCTCGGCCAGGCCGCTGGCCAGCCGGTCCCCAGGGGCCACCAGCCAACCGGGCCACACGGGCCGCCAGCCAGTCGGTCCACGTGGGTCGCCCGCCAGCAGGGCCACGCGGGCCGTCGGGCCCCGCGGGCCGCCAAGCCGGGCCGCCCACTCGGGTCGGGCCACCTTTTTGGACCGAGCCGCCCAATTGGGCCGGTCCGGACACTCGGACCGGGTCGGACCCCGATCCAGACCCAGGTCGGGTCGGGTCGGTCCGACTGTGTCGGTCCGGACTCGGACCCGTTTGACCCGATTACACATTTTTTCCCATAACTTGGGATACATGTGTCTGATTGACAAACCAACTGTGGAGACAGAAAGATTAAAGTAAGACGGTTCTTTTGGAATACCCCACTTGAGGTTTGGATATAGTTGGGGTACGGTCAGGTTGGTTTGAACTTAAAATCCAACCGGGGCCTGGGAACAGAAATGTCAATAACTCATAGACCGGGCATCCGATTGACGCGTCGTCTGTTGCGTTGAGATCCCTATGATGAGGCGGATCTTTGAGATACTCTTTTGTGGGATTTAGTGACAGTTGGAGTAACAAACTATAGATCATGGAGCGGTTTCTTCTAGAGACGAACGAGCGGCGCATAGAGAACTGGTTTCTGGCTTAGACCTGATGACTGCTAACCTTTCAACTCAAAGTGTTTCGACTAGCCTAGTGGGGAGCGCCTCTGTGTGAGCGTGGAAGACCCATAGTGGGGAGTGCCTCTGTGTGACGTGGCAAACCCACAGTGGGGAGTGCCTCTGTGTAACATAGCAGACCCACGGTACTTGACAGGAGGAGTACCACAGCAGTCCAGGAAGGTGGGAAGCGCCTCTATGTCACACAGTAGACCCACTGTACACGATAGAGGAGGAGTACACCATCAGCCGAGATTCTGATAGTTTGACTGTGGATGTTACTTGCTACTATCCCTTGAATAAAATCCTAGTTTGAGCTGAGTCAATGACTTTTGTGTTTTCCTCATGATTGAGATGAGTTACTAGATAACTTAGGTATATGTATGGGCATATACCTAAGTAATGGTTATCCATTGATTTCATACATTGTGGTTTATCCTTGTTGGACTTAGTGAGACCTTGAGGATCTCGGGGACCCTATTGAGTATCGTTATACTCACCCCTGCATGGGCTATGCTCGTACCTTGTTGTGTTGGATGCAGATGACAGACAGCGTTGACTAAGGCAGAGAGAGTAACAGGACTGGACGATACACAGGGGTGGACCACACAACGTGACGGTACACAGAGGAGCCGGACAGACGTGGAGAACTAAGGAGGATATATGTACCTACCCTTCAGGTAGGATTTCCCGATGGACAATCCAGTAGCTGTTTACTTTCTTTCAGTTGTATTGTTACATTTCTGTTTCCTTGTACTTTCCTGTTGGGCTTGTATTTTTGGACCCTTTGTACTTTCCAGCACTTCTTCTATATACAGTTTTACCTAGTGTTTTGCTTCCAATTGTTTACTCTGATATTTTTTTACAGTTATAAAGGAAATGTCTTCCCAGTTTAGGGATTTACGCCTTTGGTGCTAGTCGTCAGCCCCTGGCCTATGGAAGGTGGGCTTGGGGTAGTCACGATACGGGCCCTGGGGGATGGGTCGTGACAAATTGGTATCAGAGGAGTCGGTTCTACCATAGAACTTAGAACTCTGATCTTTCCTTTCTGTGAAGCAATAATGTTAAGGGTACTAAGTGTGGTTTTTAGTTCGAGGATTCCAGTGTTGGTGTGGGCGGCCGACGTATCCATACACCAGGACCCTGACTTCTGATTTCCGACTCAATGCACGAATACACTGATTGCGTACGTGTTTCCAAAAGCTTTTCATTAAGACAGATCAACCAGGTCAGCTCACCAGGTATAATCTTTTGATCATGTCGCATCTATTTATTTCAGGATACCTCCCCGCATAGCCCCGAGAGTCATACACTCTGACATCCCACTGAACGATGAGGCCTCGGTGTAGGGCCCTTTTCCAGTTGATGCACCAAAAGTACGACTTTCCGTTAGGCCATTGATTCCACTAGCCCCAGCAGCAGACGATGCACGCCGCTTGAGCGCATTTCATGAGTTCCAATGCCAGAGGCCACCCAGGTTCTAGGGAGAGATGGACCCACAGGAAGCTGAGGATTGGATGGAGGCTATGGTGAGAGTCTTCAGGCTAGTGGGGACACCAGCAGACTTCATGGAGATCCTTGCTGCCATCCTCCTTCAGGCAGCAGCAGGCAGATGGTGGAGCATGATGCCCCAGGTGCATGATGAGGTGACCCTTCTATGGGTAGACATCGAGAGCCTGTTCTAGGTGGATTTTGTACCAGCCAACCTTTGAGAGGTGTGGATACAGGAGCTACTTCATCTGCAGCAAGGCAGCATGACAGTAGCACAGTACTCAACGAGGTTTACTAACCTCTCGCGCTACTCCATGGATATGGTACGGGAACCATTCTTTAGGGACCAGACCTTCGAGCAGAGGATCGGGTGAGAGATCAAGGAATTGATGATCTCCCTCAGCATTCCAACGCAGGTGGGAGTGTTAGAGAGATCCCTCCTAGTAGATATTTTTCTTGCTGAGCAGTCACCAGCAGCAAGACCCACTACTAGTTGACATGCAGCAGAGTCTTCTACAGCTGGTAGTAGACAGATGAAATAGAGTTCCAAGAGGAAAATACCCATGGGTGGATGACCACAAGACTCCAGATCAGTTGTGCAGGGCACTCGAGGCAGTGACTTACATGCCAGGATCAGGCAGTGTTACTCATGCGGTAAGCAGGGTCACATGGCTCGTGATTGTCTGACCCACCATTCAGATTATCAGCAGACAGTTGAGGGACCTCCCAGGCAGAGGAAGAGGTTCGATCAAGGCGGTCTGCAGGGATCAGGCAGATGTGGCAGAGGAGCTGGTCGAGCAGCTGGCGGTGGACGACGTTTCGAGGTGTTTCCACCACTACCACTGGGAGGTCCACCCCGACCGCAGGGAGTGGGTGGACAGGGGAGAGCTCATCTTCAGGCAGCTAAGGCATACAACCATGGAGCTCCGGAGATGATTCTAGGTATGATCTGTTTCTACTCCACCTTAGCTGAAGTTATTATAGACACAGGTTCCAGTCATTCTTTCATTTACACTGCCCTCATTCGGAGCTTGGAGATTCCAACGGAGCCGTTGGATCGATCCTTATGGCTAGAGACTCCTACGGGAGCAGACTTGGCGATTATGAACTGGTGATGGTAGTGTGAGCTTACTCTAGGAGGTGAGATCTTCAGCTAGGATCTCCTCATAGCGGCATCGAGGATTTACAACGTCATCTTGGGTATGGATTGGTTATCTACAGTCCATGCTCAGATCGGCTGTATTAGGTGAAAAGTGTGGTGTATCTGCACGGATGGGACTAGGTTTACCTTCACCGACAAGAAGGGAACCTTTGCAGTACAGGATGGACTTACTCAGAGGAGGGTGGATCCAATCACTCACCAGTTAGATCTCCTTACCCTTGGAGCATTTTATGTGGAGAGTCTGATTTATCCTGTAATGGTGGACTAGTATGTGGATGTTTTCCCTGGCGATGTTCCAGAACAACCTCCTCGTAGAGAGGTGGACTTCTATATTGACCTGTACCCCAGGACGGAACTGATATCTACTCCAGCATATCATGTGGCTCCCGCTGAGATCCGTGAGCTGAGGGTACAGCTAGAGTACTTTCAAGGGAATGGATTCATCCGGCCTAGTGTTTCTCCTGGGGTAGCCCTGATTCTGTTCACCAAAAAAGTGGATGGGAGCTTAAGGCTCTATGTTGACTACCGTAACCTGAAACAGGTGACCGTGAAGAACAAGTACCCACTCCCAAGGATTGACGACCTCTTTGATCATCTCAAGGGAGCATGGTGGTTCTCGAAGATAGACCTCAGATCAGGCTATCACCAGCTCAGAGTTCGAGATGAGGATGTGCAGAAGACGGCCTTCAGGTGTAGGTACGGACACTACGAGTTCTTGGTTATGCCCTTTGGCATAACCAACGCTCTAGAAGTGTTCATGTGTCTCATGAAAAATATCTTCCAGCCTTACCTTGATCGCTTTGTCGTGGTCTTTATCGACGACATTCTGGTCTACTCGAATACTAAGGAGGAGTATGCCTACCATTTTCAGGTAGTATTGGACACACTCTGAGAGCACCAGATTTATGGTAAGATCTCTAACTGCTAGTTTTGGATTATATAGGTTCATTTTTTGGGACACGTCATCTTGGAGGCTGTATTTGTAGTAGATCCAGTGAAGATTGAGGCGGTACTTTCTTGAGAGCCACCCAGGAGTGTGACGGAGGTACGGAGTTTCCTGGGCTTGGATGGATACTACCGTAAGTTCGTTCCAGACTTCTCCATAGTTTAAGCACCACTATCATCCTTGATAAAGAAGGGGAAACCCTTCGTGTGGTCGGAGAGATGCCAATAGATCTTTTAGGAGCTGAGGTAGAGGTTGACTAGTGCCCCCATATTGAGGCTTCTAGAGGAAGGAGTAGGGTGCGTAGTTTACTGCGATGCATCAGGGACCGGACTCAGGTGTGTCCTGATATAGAAGTGAGCTGTGATCGCGTATGGTTCTTGGCAACTGAGACAGCATGAGTAGAACTACTCTACCCATGACCTGGAGTTATCAGCAGTGGTCTTCTCCTTGAAGATGTGGCGACACTATCTGATGGGCGAACGTTTTACCGTGTACTCTGATCACAAGAGTCTCAGGTATATCTTCTCTTAGAAGGACCTGAACCTGAGACAGTGTTGATGGATTGAGTTCCTCTAGGACTATGACTTCGAGATAGTCTATACTCCTGGGAAGGGGAACGTTGTTGCAGATGCTCTCAGTAGGAGATCTGGTATTCAGATGCTAGGAGATGCAACAGAACATCTAGCTGCCTTACAGATATCCTTTGTGGATAGGGATGGAGAAGCCTATCTAAAGTCTCTTACAGTAACTCCTATACTTCTCCAGCGAGTCAGGGAGGCGCAGCATGGGGACGCTGACTACGAGACACGGCGTGCTCAGATATCCATAGGGCAGGCACCTTATGGATTTTCTGAAGGTGGGGATCATGTCATCCTCTTCAGAGGATGTACCTTGGTACCAGTAGCACTTCATGAGGAAGTGTTGAGGGAGTTCCACACTTCCCCTCTAGCAGTACATCCAGGATTGGTGAAGATGTACCAGGACCTTCGACGACAGAACTGGTGGCCAGGTATGAAGAAGGTTGTAGCAGAGTTTGTCTCATGGTGCCTCACTTGTCAGAAAGTGAAGGTAGAACACCAAGTACCAGCAAGATTAGTTCAGCCCTTAGAGGTCCTAGAGTGAAAGTGGGATGGGATATCCATGGAATTTGTGATGGGTCTTCCATGTACATCCAGGATTCATGATTCGATATGGGTGATCTTTGACCAACTCACCAAGTCAGCCCACTTCCTACCGATCAGAGAGCAGGGCTTAGTAGAGAGCTTGGGACGCCTCTATGTGTAGGAGATTGTGTGTTTATATGGAGTAACTTCTTCTATTGTCTCTAACTGTGACACACAGTTTACTTCCCAACTATGGAAGGGGTTGCAGGAGGCTTTCGGGACACAGCTTCGCTTGAGCATGGCCTTCCATCCTCAGACAGATGATCAGACCGAGCGGGCCATCCAGACCCTCAAGTACATACTCCGTACATGTGTCCTTGACTTTGGTCACATCTAGGAGGATAACTTACCTTTGGTGGAGTTTGCCTACAACAAAAGCTATCACTCCACCATAGGGACGGCACCTTTTGAGGCCTTGTATGGTCGACCTTGCAGATATGCACTGTGTTGGACAGACCCAAGGGAGTCAGCACTAGTGGGACTAGAGATGGTACGAGCTACCATAGAGAAGGTTTAGATCATCTAGGAGCAGATTAAGACTACACAGAGCAGGTAGAAGTCATATGCTGACAGAAGATAGAGACCTCTGGAGTTTGAGGATGGCGACCACATCTTTCTATAGGTCTCACCTCAATGATATCTACAGAGATTTGGTCGATACGGAAAGTTATCCCCGTGGTTCATCAGACCTTTCCAGGTCCTCAGCAGGATAGGCGAGGTGGCTTACCGTTTAGCTCTTCCACCTCAGTTGCACCGGGTGCATGACGTCTTCCACGTATCTCATCTGAGGAGATACATGCACGACCCATCCCACATCATCGACCATGGGTAGTTGGACATAGATGATGGGGTGACTTTCATGGAGGTTCCAGTGGATATTTAGGATCGATAGGAGTGGGTCCGACGTGGATTGTCGATACCTCTGGTGCGCATACGCCAGTAGCACGGGAACCTCCAGGAGAGCACATGGGAGCAGGAGGCTCAGATGCATGATCAATACCCCCATTTGTTCCCATAGTTCGAGTTGTAGCTTACGGGGATGTAAATCCCTGAGGTGGGAAGAATGTAAAGACCTGAAATTTCTGTGGAAATTTTTTTCTTAAATACATGGGAATTTTATGAGTCTGTGAAAATTTATGGCGCTGGATTCCAAGGCCCGGTGTGCCCGGAATCAATTTATGAAGTTTTGTTCGGGTACGTTCAGTAAACGTACGAGTGGGATTTTATAAATTTTGAAATATTGCTCAGAATTGAAATCTGAGGGCACCGTTCAACTTGCAGCGCTGGTATTCTCTTAAGAAAATTTTTTCCTCGACGGCAGATGGTCAAGAATGGAAGTTAGATTTTGGGGTTTTTTAAATAAAATTAAATAAAAATAAGGTGTTTGCTTATTTTTATTTTTGGTGGTTGAAACCTTCAATGGGTGGTTAGTGGTGGAGTCCACCACACCATAACCTCCCACGAGAGGTTATGGTGGTGGGGCCCACCC
Source organism: Viscum album (assembly GCA_963277665.1). NCBI lineage: Eukaryota > Viridiplantae > Streptophyta > Magnoliopsida > Santalales > Viscaceae > Viscum > Viscum album. Next base: position 1,136,451,683 of record OY728159.1, on the reverse strand, counting down.
GCACATAACCTCCATTGGGAGGATATCTTTTGTGGGTACCACCCGGGCTTGTAACCCTTGGGACCCCCCATTTATGTGGGATGAAACCCTTGAACTCCCCTCCTTAAGTGACAACCCCCTCAATTAATAAATTTAACTCTTTCAATTAATTAATTGAACTCATTTGAATTCATGCCAACCATTAAAATATTGGATAATCTATTATTTTATTTGGTTGGAAACATTCCTTTGAGTGGATCTTGGGGAAAGAGGGAGATTGGGAGAGAAGGAATTCACCCATGAAGAATGCCTCTTCATCCAACGAGGAACCTTCGATCAAGGAATGAAACCTTTGCCCTTGAGGAACGCCGACGACGTCATCTTTGACTTCGTCTTCTCCAAACTCTCCTTCCACCATCAACGATCAATGAACCCGAGGTAGGGGTTGTTTTATGTATGAGTTTTACCCTCCGTTCTTCTTCCTTTTTTGTTCTCTTTGAGGCTGATTGTTACCACCCTAACACGGAGGGCACGGGCCGAACAAAAACGGCCCATCCGCCCTCTGTTTTTGTTCACTTGTTGACGACGATGGTGGCGCAACGGCGCCACCGGAAGAGAGGACCGCAGCGGAGCAACGGCGGCCGGCGATGGGATCACTGCGAAATAAACCGGCGGCGCAAAGGCTTCCAGGTCGCCAGAGGGGCACGACGCCATCGCGTTGCGCGGAGAACCGGGCTGCAGCCAGCGCGGGCCGCGGCGGAGCAAGGCGGCATGCCGGGCCACCGGAGGGGCGTGGTGTCATTGTACAGCGCAGGTGGAAGGGTCGCGGCCAGGTGGGCCGCAGCTGTCAGACGGAGCAGCGCGGCGCTGTCGCACCACATGGAGCAAGTGAGCCGCGGCCAGGGTGGGCCACGGTGGAGAAGCTGGAGTGGCTGGCCACTCGACCAGCAGGGAGGAGTGGGACCCAGCAGGTCCCGCGTGTTCTTGACCGGCGCCACCTGGCGCCAGTTTCATCCCACACCCGAACGGTTTTGTCGTTCGGGAGCCAGGGGGCGTGCGCCTCCCCCCTAGGTGCATCTAGGCCGGGCCACAGGGCCTCCAGCCAGCCGGGCCACTCGGCCGCCAGCCAGCTGGGCTGTCGGCCAGCCGGGCCACGCGGGCCGCTAGCCAGTTGGGCCACGTGGGCCGTCGGGCCACACGGGCCGCCAGGCCAGGCCGACCACTTAGGTCAGGCCGCCCCCTCGGGCCGGGCCGGACTCTCGGACCCCAGTTCAGACCCGAGTTGGGTCAGGTCGGTCTGACTGGGTCGGACCGGACCCGGACCCGTTTGACCCGATTAAACTTTTTGCCCATAACTTTTTCTATGGGTGTCCGATAGATGAACCGAATGAGGTGACGAAAATCTTAGAGAAAGACGGTTCTTTTGGAATACCCCACTTGAGGTTTGGATACAGTTGGGGTACGGTCGGGTTGGTTTGAACTTAAAATCCAACTGGGCCCTTGGAACGGAAATGTCAATAACTCACAGACCGGGCGTCCGATTGACGCTCTGTCTGTTGCGTTGAGATACCTATGACAAGGAAGATCTTTGATATACTTTTTCGTGGGATTTCATGATAGTTGGAGTAAATAACTATAGATCATAGAGCAGTTTCTTCCGGAGACGAGCGAGCGGCACACAGAGACCTAGTAGCTGGCTGAGACCTGACGATTGTTGACCTTTCGACTCTGAGTGTTTCGACTAGCCCAGTGGGGAGAGCCTCTATGTGAGCGCGGAAAACCCACAGTGGGGACCACCTCTGTGTGACGTGGCATACCCACAGTACTCGATAGGAGGAGTACCTCAGTAGGCTATGAGGGGGAGTGCCTCTGTGTGAGTGCGGCAAACCCACAGTGGGGAGCGCCTCTGTGTGACGCAGCATACCCACGGTACTCGATAGGAGGAGTACCACAGTAGTCCAGGAATGTTGGAAGCGCCTGTATGTGACACGGCAGGCCCATTGTACTCAATAGAGGAGGATTACACCATCATCCGAGATTCTGACAGTTTGACTGTGGATGTTACTTGCTACTATCCCTTGAATAAAATCCTGGTTTGAGCTGAGTCAATGACTTTTGTGTTTTCCTCATGATTGAGATGAGTTACTAGATAACTGAGGTATCTTTTTGGGAATATACCTAAGTAATGGTTATCCATTGATTTCATACATTTTGGTTTATCCTTGTTGGACTTAGTGAGACCTTGAGGGTCTCGGGGACCCTACTGAGTATCGTTATACTCAGCCCTACATGGGCTATGCCCGTACCTCCTTGTGTTGGATGCAGACGACGGACAGCGCTGACTGAGGCAGAGAGAGTAGCAGGATTGGACGGTACATGGGGGTGGACCACACGGCATGATAGTACACAGAGGAGCCAGACGGACGTGGAGCGCTGAGGAGGATATCTGTACCTACCCTTCAGGTAGTATTTCCCGGTGGATGATACAGCAGTTGTTTACTTTCTTTCAGTTGTACTGTTACATTTTCGTTTCCTTGTACTTTCATGTTGGGCTTGTATTTATGGCCCCTTTGTACTTTCCATCATTTCTTCTGTATACAATTTTACCTAGTGTTTTTCTTCTAGTTGTGTACTCTGATATGTTTGTTTATAGTTATAAAGGAAAAGCCTTCCCAATTTAGAGATTTACACCTTTGGTTCTAGTCACTAGCCCCTGGCCTATGGAAGGCGGGCTTGGGGTAGTCACGATATAGGCCCCGGGGGATGGTTCGTGACAGGAATGTCTCAAGCTTGGACCACTATACGAATCACTATCATAGGGAGATTAAATCATGCACCAGGCCATATACTCTTCTAGGGTCGATCTGAAGGAGTGCACAAAAATATTCGATGTTGTATGTGTTGTACAAGGAGTTTTTAATGGGTTTTACAAAAAAAATGTGATAGGGTTCTAAAATTTTTTAAAAATGGGACCCGAGATGTGGGAACCCTATTCACACATCTCCTCTCACCAGGAATCATGAATGGGGTTCCCACTTCCTATGTGAATTATATGAAATAAGCGTGAACCCCATCCATGCTTCCTTCAGAATGTTTAATTAAAAAATTCATCATTAATTATAAATATTATTAAAATATAAATATATATTATTTATAAAATCATCAATATTTATAAAATATCAACAGAAGGGATATCTTAACATTAAATTCTGGTTTTTGTAGAGATTTTATTCCCTTATTTTCCTTCATGGATGATGGTAAATAGAAGTCTGGATGCTAAGGGAACCAAGGAGGGGAGGGGTGGAGGAAAATAATTCTAGAATTCCTAGATTAAGATCGTTTGGAGAAGAGAAAGCCATGGTAAAACTCCAATAGTGATGGAAGAGATAGTAAAATGAAACGGTTAGTGATTTTTTTATTCCACTTTATTGATTCAATATCATTTAAACAATAAATATATATATATAAAAGATCGTTCTTGATAGGATTGTTGATCATGAACTCCGATTTTTGTTGTGATTGAAATTTTTTATCTAATCAAAATTCTAACTTGATAGAATAGGTTTTATTTTAGTTATATTATAGGATCTATTACTTGATGAATAATATATTTTTTTAAACCTTATTATTTGAGTTTTTTTAGAGACACATAACATATAATACTATATGTGTATATTATAAATGGTTGGGATATGGGAACTACAATGCTAAAAAGAAACATGCACACACGCAAATATGTTTATAGCATATATAAAATATGAATATATGTGCAATTTTTACTTTATTAAAATATGGTTATATATGTATTTATACAAACAAAAACATTAATGTTTTGTAAACATACGTTATAGATATTAATAAAATATATATAAGTAATGTCAACATTATATATATATATATATATATATAATCATTGTTAGTATAATATATTTAATGAATCTAATGTTTTCCAAGGGTGGTGACAAACTCCATAGCCTTTCACAATTTTATCACCTATTGGAGGTATTTTAACCTTAAAATCCTCTAGTGAAGATTTTGAACTAGTAGAAATTGTGTCCTTCTTTTATAAAGTCTGAATATGTATCTTCTCAAAATTGGTCAAATGAACTTGTAGTTTCATACATCTCATATTGTGGTTCTTTTGATCTTCAATCATAATCACCTTCTCTTCACATATATCCATTATTCCTTTATGCTCTTCTTCATGCATCATTTTTTATTAACAAATATTCACATTCCATGATCTTTAATGATTTTACATCCAATTTAAAATCATTGAGATCAATAATATTTATCAAAATTTCATCAATTTCACAAATATTTTCTTCCAGAATATTTTTGAATTAAAAATAAGTAACATTGTTAATATTTATTAATGAATTTAAGAATATTATTTATTATACATATATAGATAATAGTACTAAGTATTATTATGAATATCAAAAGAGAAATTATTGATTTTGGTAGAAAATATGATAATAGTATGGAACTTATTAAAAAATGAATAGAACTCTATAAATTAGAATAGTAAGACATGTAAAACATGTATCATAAATGAAATATCAACATAATCTATGCCTATGGAGTGGATGATCCTATGTCCCATGGTCAAGTGTATACTGGATGAATCCATGATGTGTATGTCTATGTCTTTTCTATGGTGTGTATACCAGCATCAGCAGCCACCTCCACATACTCTTATGTGATAGGTGGTGTATGTACTGTCTCAACACTTGTACCCTGTCCGGCCTCTATGGATAATGGATGCTAACTGGAACTGTCACCAACATGTGAAGAGTATGGATACTATTATGTGGATGTCTACATAGCAGGGATTAATAAAGCATCTAGATAAACCCAGTCAATGTCTATATCTTCCTCTCGTTGTGACTGAGAAGTTTTAGGAATATCTGACTGATCATGATGAACACCCTCCTCCTATGGAACAGTAGCATCTGGATGATCATGATGAACACCCTCCTCCTGTGGAACAGCTGCAGCCATAACAGGGTCATCACCTCCTGATACATCTATATGAGGCTCATCATGATCTGTATCCTCATCATAATGTGGTGGATCAAATAAAATCTCATTATAAATATCATTCATTGAAGGAATCAACTCTAGCAAAGTGCTGTGAAAATATGTCTGGTCAAATGCACCTCTCTCTACTGGATCAGAAATGTGAACTAGATGACTGATATGAGTATTCTACAAAAACAAATTCCTCTATTGGGTAATGTTAATAAAAAATATATTGAATGGTGGAAGTAATAATGTATACCAACTCATTAAATCCTTGTCTGTGCCATGTCAAAAATATGACTGGGGACCTGTATTACCAGGATGCATAATCTGGATGATCACAAAAATGAAAATGTACTATCCCCACCCCTCGTAACTGGAACTCTTATCATCTATCCCATAGATCAATATATGTGTCATGGTATCTCCTCCAATCAAAGTCTCTATTCCCTGACATCTTCAGGGAATGCAGTGAAGCTAACCGACTGGGTAGGTCAGGAATAGGCTAAAAAAATCCGAAATTCCTCATAAATCTATTAGTCTGATGCCACTCGACTATATAAAAATGAATCAATGGAAACATGCAGGATTCGATAGCAAGCATCACCATACATTATGGTGGGAGAATCTAAATGATATCATCCATATATGGCATCCATTTAATCTGAAGGAAAAAATGAATAATCACTTAATAAATTAACAGATATACAGTGGAGAATAAAGATTTAACAATATAAACAATATTTACTTACATATTATTATCGAACGTTATCCAACATAATTTTGTAGGCATGGATGTCGTATCTAGAGTAATCCTAATGTTGATGTGCTTGACTCTACCTGTATATAACAATGTTATAGTTACATTTCGTAATAGAAAGATATAAAAGTAAGTTAAACAGTAGAAGGAAGGGATAACATACTATCATCCATGCGGAGACTCTACTAAAATATCTATAGTCAATTGCACATGGGAATGTAGAGATAATCGAGGGATGTTCTCCCATACCCACATCTATAGAAGAACAACACATCCTGTGATTTTCATCTTATCAATGTGACATGCACTGCATAGCACCCTATATGTATATGCTAGACAAGATGACCCCCAGCTATACCAGCCTGCCTAGTCAAAATCCTCTAGAAGAGGTAAATAAATCATATGTACAAAAGTAGTGGAGTGATCAAAAAAATCATGCCACCAATTAGCCTCAAAATATATTCATGTGCATATCGCAGCATGGTGATCTCTTCAGCATCATCTACTAGATGTGTGAAGTGATGGTCTAACCAAGGCATGTGTAATCTACTATCGATTATGGACCTTCTATAATCGTGAACCTCTATTCCTAGTAATCGATGAGCAAGATCTAACCAATCTTCTCTAACTTGGAATGTCATAGTTGCACCATCGATGGGCAGACCCAACATAATGGACACATCATGTGGGGTAATAGTCATATCCCCATCTCTAAAATGGAATGTATGTGACTCTGGCCTCCATCTATCTACAAGATCATCAATGAGTTGATGATCGACAAAGGTGAAGTCGCACATTTATACACCATATAATACAATGTGATGAAGATGGAGGATGATAGCGGGTGGTGGTGCAGCATAATGGAAATGATGAGATCTACGGACACTCAAAGGAGGCACATGACATCCCTCTAAAGCCAGTTGTGATACATTAGTATCCTGGGATTTGAGTAATGTAAAATATTACATCTACACAAATAATGTCATCATTACTTTTTTATAGTGAATTCAATAAAAATTGTAAACTTTTATTACAAAAAAACTATAACATGGAAAATAAGATAGAAAATATATGAGGGTGATGTTGTTGGTTTAGGTTATGAATTTATTGTTTTATTAATCTCCAATGAAGTTTAATTTATTCTAATTTTTTATATATAATGAAGCAGTTATGAGAAACTTGCATTGAACATGTGGAAGCAAGATATATTCATGTTCTTTGTATGTTTATTTTTTTAATAGTTATAGTATCACAAAACTATTTATGTTAGAATCCAAAAATAATACCAACCAAAATTGAAACATGTAAGAAATGGAGCTAGTCAAAAATAAAATTAATCATTATTGAAACATCCACATATGAAACAAAATATACACACTGACGATAAAATACATATCCACAATCATTGATGATAGGATGTGGAGCTCTATCCTGCCACTTGGGGACATCTCTTATGAGTATGTCCTTCTATGTGACAAATACTTCATCGTCATCCCCATCCTCATTGTCAAGGCCAATCCATCTCATTTCTGATTCAAGTTGACTTTGTTCTTCCTCAAGGCTGCAACCTAGTAGTATGAATCCAATAATTTAAAAAAATGACATAAATTGAAAAAAAACATAAATAAAAACAAAAAAACTTATGAAACCTTGAAATTTCAGGGACAATAGTCGGTTGATAAGTAGAAAATGTGATAGAATGAAAGTCACCAACAGGCATCCAAGATTCACTATAACAGTTAACCAAAGTTCTCATGTGATACACCAGGTCAATATAGGGATCTCATGATATATTTACTGAAGCACAAGCTGTAATAACATGTGCACATGGATATCTTAATGCCTGAAATTTGCTACAATCACAGTACCTATTATCCCACATCACCACAAGCACTCGACCACTAGTGCATGTAGCCCATTCATAGCACTCCCTTACTTGAAATCTTCTCTTTTCCATATCAAAGGCTACAACACTCCATCTCAAACCCTCATTCAGTATCTGATCAATGTCACTTTGGAAATGCTGAGTAAAATGCATATCGTTTTCCATCCTCTAATAGGCCATTTGGGACCGGTCAACAAAGTAGTGCACAAATCTATAAACAATATCTTGCACTAACCTTGTGATTGGGAGATTGGGCACACCCTTGAGGACCCCATTTATTCACTTCACTATATTAATGGTCATATGTATATATCTTCGGCCGCCATCATATGCTAATGTTCATTTTTCCTTTGAAATGTGTATCATATATTCATAGACATCTTTATTTTCCCTTAGAAACTCTTCAAGATGTTGATAAAATCATTTTTTGGGGGATCATATGCTAAAACCATAACAAAATAATATATTTAAAAAATGTTAAATTTTCTTTAAATAAAATGTCAGTTTAGAAAGACATACCTAACTTGAGGATCACCTTCTTTATTAACTCATATCTGAAATTCTTATCGAAATTACTTACAATATGTTAAATTAAATATCAATGATAAGAATTTGGATCAATCCATGAAACCTAGTCACTAATTATAGCCTCTATAATTGCTCGATGGAAATAATATATCAGACAAACGCCCTAGTTTTGTGTGACATGAGTGCGTACACATGCCAAAAACTAGCTCTAGTATTCAAAATTCTTCTTTTCAATAATAGAAAATACAAGTGTTAGAGGAGCACGATTACCATCCTGTGTGGTAGAAATGACTAGAATGCCTGTATACTTTCCATAAAGGAAAGTTCCATCTACCTGAATGAATTGTTTACAATAAGTAAAAGCAGGGATGCATGAAATGAATGCCCAAAAAATCATATTGAACTTCACCTTTGATCGATCAACTTGATGATTGGGGGACACATATTCAATGGTGTCCAATTGATAAACATTTTGATTATTGAGAGAAAAAAATTCCATAAGTTGTGGAAACATTGCATAAGATTCATCCCAATCACCATACAATTTTACAATTGCTTTCTGTTTTGAATTTCATGCTTTGTTGTAGGATATCTTATAGTTATACAACTATTGAATTCTTTCCTAAATAAGGGCAGCTAGAAAATCCTGATAGGTCTGTATCATCTCAACAATAATAGTTTATATAAACTATGCATCAAGGGAATATTTATCTTGTGACAAGGTTAGATGCACACAAGTGTGTGGGCCTTCTAATTTGGTTATCTTCTAATATGCAAAAAAAATTATCATATATTTCCCATAATCAAAATTTATATTATGCCCCATATTTTTCACAATGAATGAGATATTTTTTCTTCTTTGACTCATCAACCATAAATGTGAAATTCCACTCTATGTGGTATTTATTTATCACATTTTTCATGGAAATTTTACTTTCAAACTCCTGCCTGATAAAGACAGCATTATCATTTGATATAGATATATTCCCTATAATGCCAGGAAATTTAGAAGCCGGTGTAATGACATCCAAATCAAAATGTTTTCCACACAAAATTATTTCAACTAAGGAACTCAATACTGAAGGATGATTACCACTAACTAGTGGGTGTTGTGGATGTATGTATCTTATAGGAACCTCAGAAGGATCATTCCCCACATCACCCTTTTGTGGAAGCCTGTCTCTCAATAGAACCTCGGAAGGTTAATTCCCCACATCACTCTTACCCACATCATCTCCTGATTCCTCAGTAGATTCTTCTTCCTCAGATAAACTTTCATTCACTATATCAGTAGTACACACAGGAATTTCATCTACAATTATTTTAAAATTCTAATCATCTTATTCATAATTTGGTTCTATCACAGGAGTCATATGAGAATGAGGAAATGAAAAAACTGATGTGTAGGATCAACTTCTACAGATATCAAAAAACATGGTTATGTAGTAGTTGATTGCACCACATCTATAATAGAAATCACCACATAAAACTCCATCAAACCATTAGAAAACTATTTCCTAAATAAGGAACAAGCATCCATCCAATCCTCATCGTCCACTAGAGGGTACTCGGTGTGCCAGAAACGTTTAGGATGTTGCATATGTCGATATTTTATTGAATCAATGGATTAGTCAGCCCTTAGTTTTAATATATTATGAATCTTATTTAAAACTTCATCAAATTTCAGAAAACCATGAAAAGTTTCCACTCTTGCAGGTGGAAAACTATAGCTAAAACCCTGCTGGATATAAATTACCTCACCATTGAAATATATTTGCACAAACATGATTACCCAAAAAATAATAATTAATAAAATATTATATACTACAACAAAATTTTAAATTATTAAATTTTATTATGATTAGATAATTGACTTTATCTTGAAACTTATTCTATGTATTAGTTTATCACTATTGAGATATAGTGATGTTTATATTATTATCAATTCAAATTTAATATAATATTATATATTTGTATACTACTTACCAAATGTTCCATAAATTTTAATTACTTATGAATAAATAACTATGACTTGATCTAGAGACTTAGTATGGTTTAGTTTACCATTATCTAATAAACTAACCAAAAACTATGGGTGGACTCCTAGTGTCTCTATTATGAACTATTTCAGTAACCACCGGTCTCCTTTCAAATAGAACCACCTCTTGTCAAACGCATGTTCTCAAACATTTCTTTAGGAATGCCTATTTGGGAACGTCTCTTCGGGGATGCCTCTTCGAGGATGCCTCTTCGGGGACACCTATTTTCTATCACCTTTTAATTACAAATTTACTCATGTGCATGTGAGGGGGTCTAGGGGTATGAAATACATAACTTTTTTAAAGCAGACGCGTAGCTCCTCACAAACTTAGTGAGAGATGACTTGCATATCATCAATGCAAAAAAAATGTAATTGTTGCAAATTATATAACCACATATACAAAAAAAACATGCAATTTCTATTATGCATTGTTCGGTCATCACCCAATACTCTTAACATGTATTTTGATATACTTATTATGTTCTATATATTATATGACTTTACTTATTACTATATGAAATATATATTAAGTATCTACACCTGTTTTAAAAAAAATAACTTTTCAATTTGTATGTATAAATATATATATTTAATAATAAAATTTAATAATATTATTTCAAACTAATATAATTTACACTTACATAATAATCATTACAATACTAAAAACTTGTGTTATTTTTAATTTTATAAAATTTCATATATATATATATATAATGTTTTTTTGTTATTCTATTACCTTCCAAAATATAAGTAAAGATATTTTATACAGTATTAATTGAAAGAATATTTACTTATACTTAATATTATTTAAATTTATTGATTAAAATTATTATTACTAGTAAATAAAAGAAATATAATTTACACATACATAAAAACCATTAAAATAATATAAACTTATGTTATTTGAAATTTAATTAAATTACATATATATATAAAAATTCATTTATCTATTTTACAATATTTAATTAATTATATTTCATACTTAATTTCTTAAAATAATAATTATTTACAGTTAATATAATTTAAAAAAAATTATTTATAGAAAACTATTTTTATACTATTAAAAAATGGTTTTCTATATATTTATTAGTAAATTTAAATATAATGATTAATATAACTAATATATTTTTAATAAATTATATAGCTAGTCTATAGAATATTATAATTTAATTTAATATTACTTTAAAAATAACATATTTTATATACATAAAAATATGTTAAAGTTTCCATTTATATTAAAAATATATACATTTTTAAAAACAATTTTATTTACTTATATATAAATTACATTTTAGATATACCATATTTAATTTTCCTAACCATTTGATATGAATTCATCCAACAAACATTAACTCATTCAAAAATTAAATCATAAAAAAGATAGTAATTTACACATTCATACATGCATAAATACAAATTAAATAAATAAATCATATAAACAAACAATAATTTCTACACATCATGATTTAAATAAATAAAGCATACAAATAAAATAAATAAACACAATTAAACAAATAAATTTTTAAATAAAAATTTTACCTTCTTAAAAGCATCAAATGTTTTTTTAGAAAGAAGTTATTCAGGGCTTCGCAATAAATTTCAGAGGAGAAGAAGAATATTTGAGGGGGTCCTTTTATAAAAACGCGGTGGCGAGATGCATAAATCCCATTCACGCATCCATCATCCACTTCACGAAGGATGCATGAACGGGGTTCACGCATCTTGTGTCACACCTAAAATGCGTGAATGAGGTTCATGTATCTTTAACTGTAGAGACAGATGTGTGAATGGGGTCACACATCTTGGGTCCCATTTTTAAAAAAATTTAGAACCCTATCCCATTTTTTTAAAAAAAAATTGTAAACCCCATTAAAAAATATGCTATACAATGATAGAACCAAAATCATCAAGTATAATTCATCTACACCCTCACCCCTCGTGATTTATTTTTACCTGGACACATCCAAAGTCTTGTGGAAGGCAATGAGGAATCACATCTTATCAATGGGACTCATGAATACCACTCATAGAGATATGCAAATAGAAAAGATCTTGCGAAAGTGAAACACGGTGAACCTTAGAATTGCGTGAGGATGATTCAATTCACAGACATTGTTGAAATAGCATCCATTCAATTTCATATTGCATTTAATTATATTTATGCATATTTGATTTTATAATTGTTTTATTATTTTTTTTCATGGCATTATTGCATGGGGTTCTGTTTTCATGTTTACGGTTCGGACTTGTTTCCCGGTTCACTGTGTTTGGACTCGGTTTATTTGTTTTCCTTACTGTTAGCGTGGACTTGTTGTGGCTGTTGATTACCATCCATCTAACGACTTGGATTTGCGCTTGTTGTGTTTCTTCTGGCTGGACTTGATCCGCTTTGCGATGTTCCTCTCCATTCGGTCGGTGCCACGTGCCCCATGCGCTGGATCACCTCGGTTATTCGAACCGTCCCGATGATCTCTGCCGTCCATGCAGCCTCCATCCCACTGATCCGCTGAACTTCTTGTTGTCTGTCTGTTGCGCATTGATTGCCTCTCTTTCTCCATGTGTGAGAGGTGGCTTCAGTTGTGGATTATTCACTCTGGTTCTGCGAGAGCTCTCGACGAGCTCGGATCTTCTCCGACTCCGCGAAGATGAAGGACGAACTGACCAGGAGCCCTCTGGCACCCGCACTCCCCACTTCCGCAGCACGAGCCGCCTCCTGTAACCAGATATCTCTTCTGGTGGAGACTCAGTGGTGATCGTCCCGGTATTTGGGTTCTTCGACGGCTACTCTTCAAGAGGGTAACAGTATTTACATTCTTTTCTACCGTATCCACGATCTGGTTTGTAGATCTTGGCTCTGTCGCGGTTTATCTTTTCTTTGATATGTATGCTGTTGTATCCTTCTTGCGTGTGCGCGTGAGTCCGTCCAGGAGTGGACGGGGCTGACTCTTTGTGACAGATTTGATCACTGCCACCAAGTTCAGAAGACTCGGCCTCCTCGGATAGTTTTTGTAGTCCTTTTACTTTTTCATTTGAGTTTGTATTGTGTGCTTGCGTTCTTTCTTGCATTCTTAATAAACCAGTTGATCTGGGTGGTGTTCTCACCGTGCATGTAGGTCCCCGTGGGGCCGAAGCACGTTACATCTGATTGTTCTTTACTTTCTTGCAAAGGTTTGTTCATCTTAAATCACGTCTGAGATTCTCATACCAGAATTATCAAGGTTCAAACTATTCTGTTAATAATATATTTCTTTAACTGTTCTCCATTTTATAAACCAGTGGATCTTGGCTTCATTAGGGTTAGTATAATTAACCCCAACAAGTGGTATCAGAGCCTTATGTTTTATTATGATGGGTTCGACGAAATTTGATATTGATAAGTTCGATGGAGAAAACGATTTTAATCTCTGGAGAATTAAGATGACAGCCTTGTTAGATCACAACGACCTTATCGATGCCCTTTCTGGAACTAGGAAGAAAATCACCACTACTGCCCCTAATGGGCAGGTTGCCACCTCATTTGTAGATGTCCTCGAGGAAACCTTGAGGAAAGCCCGTAGTTTAATCCTCTTGTCTTTAGGAGACAAGGTCTTAAGAGAAGCCGCATATGAGTCCTCTGCTGCTGGTATTTGGTCTAAATTGGAATCCCTTTATATGAAAAAATCCCTTGTTGGTAGACTATATAAGAAAATGAGATTGTATACATTTAAAATTAGCCCTGGAACTGCAGTCAGGATACACATTGATGAATTCAATAAAATCTTATTAGACCTAGCCAACATTGATTTTAAGTTGGATGATGAGGACCAAGCCATCATATTGTTAACATCATTAGATGATTCGTTTAACTATGTTAAATACTATATGATGTATGGTAACGACACATTGACTCTTGAGGAAGTTAAATATGCCTTGCTCTCTAAAGATTTGTAAAGAAAGGGTATTGTAAAAACTGAGGCTGAGGGTTTAAATGTTAGGGACAGAAGTGAGTCAAGAGGCCAAAGTGAGTCAAGGGGTAGAAGCAAAGATATGGTTCGGTTTAAGAAACATAGGAGAAAGTCTAAAGGCAAGGTAATCAAGTTTTTACAATGTAAACAACCTGGGCACATTAAGAGGAACTGTCCTAATAGGAAGGGTGACTATAAAGAAAGTAATAATGACTATTCTTTGTTAGTTGAACAAGACTTTGACACTGCTTATGTGTTAAATGTCTCTGATACAGCCGTTACAAATGAGTGGATTCTAGATTCAGGATGCTCATTCCACATGTGTCCTAGGAAGGAGTTCTTTACTGAGTTAAGGGAAGTCAAGTCCGGTGACGTTTTTCTAGGGAATAACAAGATCTGCCACATTATGGGAATAGGCTCAATATCTCTTGAGCTTCATGATGGGTCTGTCAAGTCTCTAGAGGAAGTTAGGTGGGTACCCGAACTGAAAAGAAACCTAATATCCCTAGGAATACTTGACCAGAAAGGGTACAGCTTCAAGTCTGGATCTGGAAGCCTTAGAATAGCCCAAGGATCCCTCACAGTAATGAAAGGAACCCTTCGCAGTGTCCTGTATGTGTTATATGGTAAGGTGCATAGAGATCAGTTGAATGCCTCTTCTGGCTCATAAATCGATTCCACTGCTTTGTGGTATAGGAGACTAGGGCATGTTAGTGCCAAGGGTCTTAGTGAGATCCAAAAACAGGGTCTGTTAAGCAATATTACTTCAAACGGTCTTCCCTTTTGTGAAGACTGTGTGTATGGGAAGTCTAGGAGGGTAAGTTTCAGTAGATATTTGTATAAGGCTAAAGATCCTCTCGAATGTGTACATTCTTGATTTGTGGGATCCTTCTAGAGTTACCTCCCATGGTGGAGGCTTATACTTTGTTACCTTCATTGATGATTTCTCTAGGAGAGTATGGATTTATATACTCAAACACAAGTCTGATACCTTTCATACTTTTAAGAAATGGAAAGCTTCTGTAGAGAGTGAAAGTAACAAGAAACTTAAAGCCCTTAGGACCGATAATGGTTTAGAATATCTATCCAATGAGTTCATTGAATATTTTGAATCATAAGGAATTAAAAGATATCGAACTATTGTGGAAACTCCACAATATAATGAGTTAGAATAGAGAATGAATAAGACTGTCCTTGAGAGGGTGAGGTGTATACTGTCCCACTCAAAACACCCCAGGTCCTTTTGGGATGAGGCTGCTTCCACAGTAGTGTATCTCATAAATCGTTTCCCATCTTCTGCCAACTCCTTTAAGACACTAGAATAACTCTGGAAGGGCATTCCCCCGAATCTTAGTCACCTTAGGATTTTAGGATCCATAGCTTATGCACATTCACGGAATGATAAGCTTGCTCCTAGGGCTGTTAAGTGTATATTCATGGGATATCCAGAAGGTGTTAAAGGGTACCGTTTATGGGTAGATAAACCTGGTTACCAGAAATGCATCATCAGCCGCGATGTTGTTTTCCATGAATCTGGTATGTCCAAATATAAGGAGCTTGAACCTGCTGGACCCTCCGAACAAGATACTGAACCCTCACGGGATGTAACCCCTCTAGGTGTTGAAGTCCCTTTAAGATCCAGTGACCAGCAACGGTCCAGTACTGACCCTACTCCCATGGTCACCCAATCCCAACCTGAATCAGATTCTAGTTCGGAATCAGAACCTGAGGGCCCAGAATCAGATGACCTGAGGAACTATCAGCTTACCCGAGATAGAGAGAGAAGGTTTATTAGACCCCCAACCCGTTTCAACCAGGTATACATTGCTGCCTATGCTTTTAACGTAGCTCAGGATCTGTTCAATGATGAGCCCCAAACTTATAAGCAAGCTGTTAAGTCCAAAGAATCCAATAGTTGGCTGAGAGAAATGCAAGAGGAGATGAATTCCCTTATTAAGAACAATACTTGGGTTGTTGTTCCTCGACCCAATAACCAGAAAGTTATAGGTTGTAGATGGATCTATAAGAAAAAGGAGAACAATGTAGGAGAAACTAAAATCAAATTTAAATCCCGGATGGTAGCAAAAGGTTTTCTACAGCGTGAAGGCATTGATTATAGTGAAATTTTCTCCCCTGTTGTTGAGCATTCATCCATTCGAATCCTTCTTGCATTTTCTGCCAAATTTGATATTCATGTTGAACAACTCGATGTTAAAACTACTTTTTTACACGATAACCTGGATGATACTATTTATATGACACCTCCTGACGGATTTTCAAATTTTTTCAAACCTAATCATGTTTGTCTTTTATAGAATTCCTTGTATAGACTTAAGCAATCTTCGAGACAATGGTATAAAAGGTTTGATTCTTTTATGATTGAAAATCAGTTTTCTAGAAGAAGATTTGATGCATGTGTATACTTTAAGACTGTTAAACATGATCATGTTTATCTTTTATTATACGTTGATGACATGTTGTTAATATGCAAAAACATGAGGATTATAAATGTTGTAAAGAACCAGTTTAATTGTGCCTTTGAAATGAAAGACTTAGGCCATGCAAATCAAATTCTTGGTATGGATATAATTCAGGATAGGAAGGCTAGAACCTTGTACTTATCCCAGTATGCCTATATTAAGAAGGTATTAAAAAGATACCTGTTTGAACATGTTAAACCTGTTAATATTCGCTTAGGTCAACACCTTAAGTTTTTCTTAAATCAATCACCTATGAATGAAGATGAGACTGCCTTTATGAATAAGATTCTATATGAAAATATTGTAGGAAGTCTTATGTATTCCATAGTCTGTTCCAGACCAGATTTAACCTTTGTTGTTTGTAATTTGAGTAGGTTTATGGGGAAACCTGGTAAGGCACATTGGCATTCTTTAAAATTGTTATTAAGGTATGTTTCCATGTCTGATAAATTGTGCATTCGATATGGCTTGAATACTAATTTTAATGATGACATTGTTGGTTTTGTTGATTCTGACTATGCTACTAATATTGACACCCGAAAGTCTATCACTGGTTTTGTTTTTCTTACATATGGAGGATCGGTCTCCTGGAAATGCAACATGCAATCAGTGGTTGCACTTTCTACTACTGAGGCAGAGTGTATTGCCTTGACAGAAACTATTAAGGAAGCCATATGGATTAAAGGTTTGCTTTCTGAGTTTTCATTATCTGCTGATAATATAGTAGTTCACTGTGATAGCCAATCTGCTTTGCATATGTCTAAAAATTATGTTTGCCATGGTAGGTCGAAGCACATAGACATTAGGTTGCATTTTGTTAGGGATATTATAGAATCTGGGAAAGTGAGTGTCACAAATATACCCACTGCTGATAACCCGGCCGATAGTTTGAATAAGGTTGTTCCATTATCTAAATTCATGCATTGTCTTAGGCTTATGAATTTAGTCCCAATTCTATAATGTAGGTTGCGAGAACATCATTCCTGTAATATATTTGATTGCAAGGTGGAGAATTGTTGAAATAGCATCCATTCAATTTCATATTTCAATTAATTATATTTCTACATATTTGATTTTATAATTGGTTTATTATTTTTTTGCATGGCATTATTGCATGGGGTTCTGTTTGCATGTTTACGGTTCGGCCTTGTTTCTCGATTCACTATGTTTGGACCCGGTTTATTTGTTTTTCCTTACTGTTAGCGTGGACCTACTGTGGCTGTTTATTACCGTCCATCCGATGGCTTGGATTTGTGCCCATTGTGTTTCTTCTGGATGGCCTTGATCCTCTTTGCGATGTGCCTCTCCAGACGGTCGGTGCCACGTACCCCATGCGCTGGCTTGCCTCGGTTATTCGAACCGTCCCGATGATCTCTACTGTCCACGTGACCTCCATCCCGCTGATCCGTTGAACCTCCTGCTGTCTATTTGTTGCGCATTAATTTCCTCTATTTCTCTGTGTGTGAGAGGTGGCTTCAGTTGTGGATGAATCACTCTGGTTCCACGAGAGCTCTCGACGAGCTCGGATCTGCTCCGACTCCGCGAAGATGAAGGACGAACTGACCAGGAGCCCTCCGGCACCCGCACTCCCCACTACCGCAGCACGAGCCGCCTCCTATAACTGGATATATCTTCCGGTGGAGACTCAGTGGTGATTGTCCCAGTATTTGGGTTCTTTGACGGCTACGCTTCAAGGGGGTAACAGTATTTACATTCTTTTCTACCATATCCACGATCTGGTTTGTAGATCTTGGTTCTGTCGCGGTTTATCTTTTCTTTGATATGTATGCTATTGTATCCTTCTTGCATGTGTGTGTGAATCTGTCCAAGAGTGGACGGGGCTGACTCTTTGTGACAGATATGATCACTGCCACCAAGTTCAGCAAACTTCCTCGGATAGTTTCTATAGTCCTTTTACTTTTTCATTTGAGTCTGTATTGTGTGTTTGTGTTCTTTACTGCATTCTTAATAAACTGGTTGCCCTGGGTGGTGTTCTCGCCATGCACGTAGGTCCCCGTTGGGCCGAAGCACGTTACATCTGATTTTTCTTTACTTTCTTGCAATGGTTTGTTCATCTTAAATCACATCTGATATTCTCATACCAGAATTATCAAGGTTCAAACTATTCTGTTAATAATACGTTTCTTTAACTGTTCTCCATTTTATAAACCAGTGGATCTTGGCTTCATTAGGGTTAGTATAATTAACCTCAACATACATCTTCAAATCTGATCAAGTCAGTGTGATGGATGGAAGAGTACATTTACATGACATGCCACCTTTCTCGGATGCACAAAGGGAGTGCAGGTATTTTTCTATAAATACAGATGGTGTATCATGATTTTGAGGTGGATACAGCTCCTATGGGAGAGATATCATTCTCCCTGAGAAAAAGGGAATAACATAAACTAAGGGTTATGTGAAAGTGGTCATGTAAATCCCATTATTTCATTCATGTGAAGAAGTCACTGATGGCATCGCATAACCTATCCTATGAACCCGCTGCCATTCTGAAGGAAGAGAACTTGTTTTCTGTGAAAAACAGAGAATCTCGAACCCACAAAAGGGTTACATGAATGATCGTGTGCAACCCCACATAAGGGTTATGCGAATCATCTCATGTGCACGTAGGACTGCATTCTCTATTTCATGTGAAGCACCCAAGGCAGCGCATAACCTGTCTTGCAAAATGATACAGCACCTTGTGGAGAGAGGATGCACCTTGGGTATATGTTCCATCATGAAAGCATAGAACCGGTAACATATCACCACCATACCTCCACCTAAAAGGAGATTAAATAACTAAATACCTGGTTATATGATGAATTGTGGAAAGTGACTCATCATATGGATATGATTGGGTCCTAAAGAAATTATTTCCTATGTTGCAAGAGACGAACATGAATAATATTCAGGGCTTGATTCACCATTCTGATCCAATGGAATTCCACACCACACACATTCAATATGCATGCATGCATGATAATCTCTAAGATGCGATTGATATCGACATAAGAAGTGTATAATTATTCCTTCCATAAACATGTGTTGTATCATAGTCAAGAAGAGAAACCGTCCCTAACAACTTCTTCATGTCGTTGCAAGATCTAGTAATTATCATGTGACACACTATAAGCAAACAGAATTATTGACCAAGATAATGCATTCACACCATATCATGATCCCATATTGATCTTATGGTGCACTCATGGGAAATTAATGCTAGAAAAACCATCCAATATCCTTTGAGAATAAAGAGGGGTGACATTATAAAGGAAGAGACCCCCAGTGGTCATGAATCTCATTTTCCAAATCATCATTGGGGAGAATAAAATCCCTCAGTGATATCTAGAAAATCTCGCATGACCTCGGATCCTTTTCCACATAAAATGAAGGAGATAAAGGGTAGGAGGTGAGAGGGGTTTGCAATCACTAAGAGACATGCAACGCACACCCCGAGTGAAATGTATGCCTTTCCTCACACAAACACTCTGGTTTGTCAGCCTCGTTGTACGGAAGTCCTTAGACATGTGCAGGCAACCCCACAGTGCTTTAAAGGTAGGAGGATAGATCTTTCCACTACATGCTTGCACACTCTCCGTATAACCCATATTGGTCAAGTGAGACATCATCCAAAAATCAAGTAAAAATCATAGATACTACTCATGCCAACTCGCATGATCTCTAACCTTTGTAAAATAAAACAATGAACACAAAAAGGGAGGAGGCGATAGGGGTTCACGGTTGCTAAAAGACATGTGATGCGCCTTTGAAAACCCACAAGGCATCGCGATCCCTCAGGGACACATCCACCTCACGGAATCCCTTTGGCTTGTCTTCCTCATCCTCAGGACATGGAATTCTCGTGCACCCCCATGCGACCCATATTAGTCATGCAATGAATCTTCAAAAAATAAAATAAATACCCTCGAAAACACACATGAAATCTCACATGACTCCCTACCTTCGTTACATCAAACAGAGGGGATCAAAAAGGAGGAGGTGAGAGGTACTCACACTTGCTAAAAGGAAAGCGATATGCCCAGCGCACCCACAATGATGTCCCGCAAGACCCTAGGACAAGTCACCCAAGGTCTTGCAAGTGTCTTCCCATTGGAATTTGAATTTTGTAAAGGCCCTAAGACATGTCAGAATAACAACATGGAGGTCTTTTGACACAACCACATAATCGAAAAAGTCTTCAATAAATCGGCAATAATCCGATAAAGGATGCATTGATGAAGGAGACTCACAATCACTGAAAATCAAGCAACGCGCTTGAAGCAGTCTATAGTAGAGACTCGCAAAATCACGTGGCGCCAGGCCCCTTCGCTGACTCTATCCTGGACTTATGCCGGATACACCTCACAAACCGGTGAGTATAAGGGGTGGTGATGCCTATAAATTCATAGCCCCAACACAAAGAAAGGGTTAAATTTTCGATCGATAGGATTCCTAGGCTCTACAAGATTTGGCTCTCGAATTCTAAAAAATTCTTGGGGAAGCTTATCATGTGACTATATAGAATTCCTTCATGTAATATACCAGAAGGCAGACATATTAGTCATGCTCCAGACATAAAGCGCTTCACATGATCACTCATAGATCAAGTGAAGGAATTACGATAGGACATGTGGAGAACATACTGCATGTCCTCCAAATCACACGAGACACAAGGAAACTAACACTGAACAAAATCAAGGCATTCGAAATACAAGGTTTAGAACTAAGATCATAGGAAGAATCCTTAAGTGAAAGAAATTCTCTCTGCCCCTCATGTGATTTGTGTGTGTCATACAAAGACATGTGATAGCACCAGGGAATGTTTCCTAGATTTCGTGACACCCCTTTGGTATGTCATCTGGGACATGCAAAGTCCTCCAGATATGTTAGGGCACATCATATAGTGCCCCTGTGGGTGCCGGTTCAATATTGTGAACCCTCTAGGTTTATCACCTAGGACTTGAAAAATCCTCCAGAAACATCTCTTGACTCATATAATGGTGTATACTCATGTAAATTGAGTCTAATGAAAGCATCTGGGCATGACAACCAAGCCCTCGTGACACCCTCTGCTCATGTCATCTGAGACTCTTGATGTCATCCAAACATGTCAGCCAGGTCTTGTGGTGTCTCTCAGATGTGTCATCCAAGACACACGGCACCCCTTAGGCTATGCCACACTAACTCCTATGACACCCTCCATATGTTTAAAGTTAGGTCATGCGATGAACCCCAGGACGTTCCAATTGGGTCTTGTGATGTCTTATATACAAGAACTATATATCAGAAGGGAATCCCAGGATTTGACCATGCTTTTTGTCCTCGACATGTAAGCCTCGATCAATAGGGCATCCTTAATGTGTAAGCCCCGATATAAAGGGAACTACAATAAATATAATTCCTTCCATATTCAGGATACATAGGAAATCACCCTCTAAGGCCCAAAATCCATATTGATCATCCATGGAAGGACCAGTATATGAGTCCCTTGTCCAAAGTAATGACATTAATTACTTGTTATCCCTTGTTTCTCACAAAAGAGCATTGCTCACATGAGATTAGAGAGTTTCAATGGTCATATCATTTGCCTTATAAACCCATGCAATGGTATAGGGAAACCTCAGCATGTAAGCCCCAACATAAAGTGAACTACAAGAACTATGATTCCTTCCACAACCAGGATATGTAGGATGCCTTCCTAAGGCCCGATCTCTATACCAAACATCCCAAGGATTGTCCTAATATGAAATTCCCATACCCATACACCATGAGGCTAATCATATGCTCCCCTTGTTTCTAAACTTGAGCATGGATCATGTGGGCTTGGGGGGATGCAATGAACACCTCACAGACATCATAAATCTCTACCATTGAAGGCAGCCTCAATGTGTAAGCCCTGACATAAAGGGAACTATAACGAATCTGATTCCTACCATATTCAGAATACGTAGGCCACCTCCCTCTAAGGCTCGAGCTCCATATTGATCATCCATGGTGGGACCAACATATGAGTCCCTTTTCCAAAACAATAACGTTGGTTACTTAATATCACTTATTTCTCACATTGATCATGGCTCACGTGAGCTTAGGAAGTTGTGGTAATTATATAATCTACACCATGATTCTTTATAATAGAATAAACTACAACAACTCTGATTCTCACTATATTTGGGATATGTAGGACATCCCTCTGGGACCCGAGCTTGAAAGTGTCCAGAGCACCCATATAAGTCCTTTCGCAGACGTAAAACTATATGGGTTAAATGAACTATGTGGATTTTGATTCCTACAACAACCAGGTTATGTAGGACGCCTAATAATGGCTCAATCTCATCCTTGGAATATCAGTCACCTCCTCATATGGAAGCATGTTACGAAGCACTTGTTTATATATTTTTAACATATAAGCAATCACATGTTACTGAAGAATGATGGAGAACCTCGGACACATACAAATGGACTCGCCCAAGAGATCTAAGTCTTTTTCATATAAAAAATAATTGACCTAAAGTTGTTTTTTAGGGTAACCAGTCCTGTATCAGGATTAGGAATAGATTCATGAACATATCTTAAATCTATACGAGAGTCTCAGATTATACAAGAATTCCCCCAAAAAAAGGATGTGATGATCCTAACCTCCCATCCTCTTGACCAATGAAAGTCCTTAAGAGTTTTTGGGCCTAAAAACCGAGATGACTATCGGCCTTTGGAATACAGGTCTATACCCAGCTACGGATGGGGGAACCATTGGGAGTTTTAGGTAAAAGTGACAATGTTAACACGACGAACAAAACCCATTCCATGCCATATATTCCTGATAAAACAAAATATATATATATATATATCAATGTTTTTTTGAATTGTTTTTCATTCCTTTTGAATTTATATAAAATATTTTATATAAAATATTTAGTAATCCTTTTGTTTAAAGAATTTCCATCATTTGAAATGTAAATCATGATTTGTTTAAATATGATTTTGAAAATATATTCCTATTTATTTAAAATTGAAATATCTTTATTTTGTTGATTAAATGTTGACATATTATTATTGAATCCTTAGTGAGACCCTACTAGGTTTTTATCTCACACCCTACCTGTGTCATTGGGTGTTTGTAGATTATCTTCTTCCATGTTTGAGTAAGGGTAAGGTACCACTTGGAGGTGGTGGTAGCTATTGATCCTTTGGCTTTGAGAGATGTGTACGTTGGGACTTGGGATGTTATACAATTTTTATGTTACTTTGTTATTGTACTTTGGGTTGTTTATGCATGTTTGACTTTCGGTACACTACTCCTTATGATGTCTTCTTTGGATGCATACTGACTTGTTTATCTTACTTATGTAATTTTTGTGGAAAATTCATTCTCAGTTTCATTTTGTATGATTCAAGGTGCAAGTCATCAACTCATGGGGATCAGTAACACACTTCAGACTATGTTAGAGACGACTCGTTTATCGAGTTACCAGGGTACCAAAGATGGTTCGTGAAATTCTCATCGTTGACTTGAGAACCATCCTTTTCATCCACTTAGAAAACACACCTTACTTCTTGTAACATTTATATTACTTGGTTACTATATTTTGATACATATATATGATAAAAAAATATTTTATTTAATACCAAAAACAGTATAAAAAACATTACTTACAATTGATGAATATACCTGAAGAATAAGCGATTACATGATTCTTTAATTAAATTCATAACTTCCATAGATTTATTTCGCAATATGTGAAGCTAATAACCTCCTGTTTAATACCACTTTCTTTAAAGGAAATTACAAAGGTGCCTTTGACGCCACGCTTTCCATTGGCCTTTTCTTCTTTTATTTTAACTTGTTCACCATAATAATTAGTGATTATACTTTCTCAAAGTTGTTATTTACTTGGTGAACCTTACCCAAAATTTAATGAAGCTTTTTCTCCATTTACTATTCATTTTTTAATCTTAAACAAAAATGGATTACATGGGTGGAAATGATATAAGAATGGTATGTATTGAAATATCATGATCTATCTTTCAATTTACACATATCCTACGTAAACATCACCTTATTCATATCTTGCTTCACTTTCACCTTGAAAGTTTCTCGGAGAAGAGACAACATGTGAAATCATACATGTTCTAACACTGTATCCACAAAACACATCAGACGTTGATGATAACATTATGACATAACCATCATATGTGTAATACATGAGTCTCCTGTAAGCATTTTTCTCACTCTCGCTTCCAGATAAAGATTAACAGGTATTGGGGACACCAACACCTTTAATTTTTGATATCATGGTACTTTGCACAAGATCCAGTAATACTCTTTGGAAAATCATGCTAATTTGTACATTTTATATAAAATCCCAGGATATTATAAAATTATTTTTTCTTTTTATAAATATATTAATAAATTAATTGATTTATAATTGAAATAGACTAATAAGATGAGTTTTGATGATTTGACAATAATAATAATAATAAAATACTTATTAAAATGGTTTATTTTATAATATTCAAATTTAATGTTATAATATTTTTAAATAAACTATTATTCTCAAGAAATCATAATTTTATATCTAAAATAAATTAATATATTTTCAAAATTACACTATGAAATTATAATTAAAAGAAGATAATGAAAGTATTTAATATTATCTTTAAATAAATTATACTTTGTGTTGAAATAAATATAGGCATTTAAGACTTATGGAAACTGTAGTTTTGAAAAAAAAAATAACATTTTTGTTTTAATAAATTCTAATCTAACACTTTTTATATTTATAAAAAAATCTTAAAGTCATGTAAATTAATGATATCAAAATTTATATATTTAAAATTTATATTAAAGGTAATACATTTTATGATAATTTATATGAAATTATATATATATATATATATAATAATTTTATTAAAGAAATCAAATTAAATAAATTATAATTTTAATAATAATAGTAAACGATTAAAAGAAAAATGAATAATGATAAAAAAGGGAGAATCGTGAATTGGGGTAAAGTGGGGTGTGCCGCTCAGTCTAGAGAAAAAAAAGATGTGCTGTAGAGGTTTTGAGAAGCCGAAGCCTGGAAGTAGGATTGCGCCGCCAAGGGAGTCAGGGTCGAAGTCGAGCTAGGAAGAGGGTTCGACTGAAGGCTCGTACTCGGATGGGTTCCTCGACCACGAAAATGATGGAGATTGTATGTCGGCATGTGTGGACTGAGTGGCGTCATCGGGTCTCAATTGCAGTTAGATTTTCTAAGGCAATCTAGATCTGAGGGTTTCAATCGGATGGGTTATACATAGTTTTTTTTAAGGAAACATTGTAGGGAGATTTGGTTTTTGAAAATATTATAGTATATCATAAATTTCAAAATTATGATTTACAAATTTTATTGGAAATTTTGTAAGGGGAAATAATTATTTTCAAATATTTATTTATTATAAATATTTTTTAAGGGGATTAGTTATTTATTTAATTTAACGTAATTGTTCTTATGATCAAATTTATTTTTAAAGGACTACGTAATTATTGATTTGTTTGTTCAGGTTTTTCAAATTAGTAAGAAATTAAGTTTTCAAATATTAGTTTTATTTGGATTGTATATATATGAGTATTGAATTAACAAAGGTTATCATTTCATGTGCGCAAAGTCTTTACACTTTCATGAATGTAATAATTTGTATAAGGTATGACCATAATCTATAATACATGACATATCATGCATGAATTAGTTTTTATTAATTGTATATATATGTGTGTGTATTGAATCATATTTACATAGGAAGTTATTTTTGAATTGGTTTTATGTGAGAATGTTAATAACATTCTATGTATTTATGACAAGTGGAGAAAGTCAGTTACTCCAATTTATCAGAAGATTTCTTAATTAATTTATAAGTTTAAATTTATTTATTTGCATATGTTGTCAATGATTTTAAAGTATAAAACCCAGTGAATGATTTATCTATACATTGAGTAAGCTTAAATTTTTTTCATAAAATCTGGCACTTGAATGCTGTAAATATGATAGAGAATTAGGGAGTGAATTCATCCCTCACCAAGTGGGTAGGCCCAAGATAGTCTTAAATGTTTTAAGTGGCCTCAGTGGTTTATTTTCATAAGCTTTCATATTATTTTCATAAAATCAATGGAACATTTGTAAAGAAATTTTTGAACAAAATTATTTTCAAAAGTGTTATAGTACTTTTAAGGCGTAAGTAATTTCAATAATTTTTTCAAAATGTTTTTCTAAATGTATTTTTGAAAGTATTTTCAAAAGAATATTTTAAAAGTAATTATCAAATATTTTAAAACCCCTTATTGGGAAAAAACAATTACTCACCCTATGTTTTTAATTTATTTTTCATAGGTTTAGTTGATTTACTTTGTGATGTGAATTTCATTGAGGAATCAGCATGCTCAAAGACTTTTATTTATTTCATTTTTTACAGTTTTTTAAAGTTGTATTGAATATATCTAATTCTCCAAAACCTAGATCGGAAAAAGTTTCTGGTATGTAATAAGTGTTGTGTATTTGTTCAGTTTCTTTTATTTTAAAAAAAATACACATCATTTTAGGTATTGAACCCAGAAGCGTGGGTTTGGGGCGTTATAATTTGCATCAGAGCAACGTTCTAGACAAAGTTGGAGATTAGATGTTTACTTTTGAGAGAGAGAGAAATATAAATGATATAATTTTCTTTAAATAATCAAGTTCTCTTAGAAATTTTAGTTTTTCATAATTCTAGAGATGGAAATTCTGAATTTTCTTAAGTCCAATGAATGAATTACGATGACGCAATTCTTTTAAGAGGGGAGAATATAACATCCTAGGAAATTATAAGCTTAATTTTTCTTTTTATAAATATTTTAATAAATTGATTAATTTATAATTGAAACAAACTAATAATGTGAGTTTTAATGTTTTGAAAATAATAAAAAAATACTAATTAAAAATGGTTTATTTTATAGTCTTCAAATTTAATGTTATAATATTTTTAAATAAACTATTATTCTCAATAAATAATACTTTTATATCTTAAATAAATTAATATATTTTCAAAATTACACTTCAATATTATAATTAAAATAAGCTAATGAAATTATTTAATATTATCTTTAAATAAATTATAATTTGTGTTGAAAGAAATACAAGTGTTTAAAACTTATAGAAACCATAGTTTTGAAAAAAATAATATTTTTTGTTTTAATAAATTATAATCTAACACATTTTATATTTATAAAAAAGTATTAAATTCATGTAAATTAATGATATCAAAATTTATATATTTAAAATTTATATTAAAGGTAATAGGTTTTATAATAATTTATATGAAAAAATATTTATATAATACAATTTTATTAAAGAAATAAAATTAAATAAATGGTAATTATAATAATAATAGTAAATGATTAAAAGAAAAATGAATAATGATAAAAAGGAGAATCATAAATTGGGGTAAATTGGGATGCACCACTCAGTCTGGAGAAAAAGGGGCTGTGTTGTAGAGGCTTCGAGAAGCTGAAGCCTAGGAGTAGGATCGTGTCACCAAGGGAGTCGAGGCTAAAGTTGAGCTAGGAAGAGGGTTCGACCAAAGGCTCGTACTAGGATGGGTTCCTCGACCATGAAAAAGAAGGAGAGTGTACGTCGGCGTGTGTGGACCGAGTGACGTCGTCGGGTCTTTATTTATGTTAGGGTTTCAGAAGTAATCTAGATCTGAGGGTTTTAATCACAGATCTACTTCGGTCTATACAAGGTTGGTGTTGTCTGTCTTTGTTTTAGGTGTCTGATTTTTCTTTCGGGTCGAACTGTGATGTTGTTATATTCTTTAGTATGAGTTTTTTTTAATACATTTAAAAAAAATTCAAAAAACTATTAGGTCGATTTTTTTTTCAAAATGTGCCTCAAAGGCGGCATCTGTGATGCCGCCTTTGCATTACGGGTGAAAGGCGGCATCGCGGATGTCACCTTTGCACTGTGGAATAAAGGTGGCATCTTTCCCCTAAGAAAAAAAAATTGATTTTTTTTGTTTTGTTTTGTTTATATATTTATTTATATACATAATTCATAAAAAATGTTCAAGAGAATTCCGCCTTTCACCTAACAAAATAAATTATTAGTTTTTAAAATTTTGTTTCAAAATCACAAAGTTAAAAATATTTCAAGTACGTGACTTTGAAAGACTATAAAATATAAACCATATGACCAATCTAAACGAAACTTTAAATATTCATTAAACATATAACCAATTGTTGTAAACACAAATCATTTCATAACAACTGTTCATGAAAAATAATGTATTAGCTTTCAAAACCGCCTACTTGAAACTTAAAAATGTTTCAAGTACGTGACTTTGAAATACTATAAAATATAAACCATAAGACCAATCTAAAAGAAACCTTAAACATTCATTAAACATATAAACAATTGTTGTAAACACAAATCATTCCATAACAACTGTTCAGGAAAAATAAATTATTAGCTTTCAAAACCGCCTACTTGAAAGTTAAAAATGTTTCAAGTACGTGACTTTGAAGGACTATAAAATATAAAACCATAATATCAATCTAAAAGAAACCTTAAACATTCATTAAACATATAACCAATTGTTGTAAACACAAATCATTTCATAACAACTATTCATGAAAAATAATTTATTAGCTTTCAAAACCGCCTACTTGAAACTTAGAAATGTTTCAAGTACATGACTTTGAAATACTATAAAATATAAACCATAAGACCAATCTAAACAAAACCTTAAACATCCATTACACATATATGATTCAAACCTGCATCAATAGGATGCACATTCTCGCTAGTATCACATACATCTATAATTTTTGATGCATGAAAACATGTTATATCTCCTTTCATGGAACAACGAAATCCATTCTTCCACCCGCCATGTCCATATCCATATCAACATCCGGCCGCATAAGGGTATGTTCAAAGATATGCCACGTGAAATTCTCATACGTTCGCATTCCTTCAAATATTAACCTCTTCAACACCACCATGCATCCAACCATTATAATTTCTTTTACAACTATCACCCTATTTCTGCATGTCCAGTTGATCAGATGAAAACACCAACAATTCCACATAGCCCATTGAACTCTTCATCACCAAATCTTTATCTTTTATCATCTTCAAAAGGCCACTGTAGGACCTCCTTCATCTATCCAATCCAAACACTCACATACAAGTATACTATAAACATAAAAACCAACAAGTTTTCAGGTTTTTATGTTTATAGTATACTTGTATGTGAGTGTTTGGAATGGATAGATGAAGGAGGTCCTACAGTGGCCTTTTGAAGACGATAAAAGATAACGATTTGGTGATGAAGAGTTTAATGGGCTATGTGGAATCGTTGGTGTTTTCATCTAATCAACTGGACGTGCAGAAATGGGGTGACAGTTGTAGAAGAAATTATAATGGTTGGATGCATGGTGGTGTTGAAGAGGTTGATATTTGAAGGGAATGAAAACGTATGAGAATTTCATGTGGCATATCTTTGAACATACCCTTATGTGGCCGGATGTTGATATGGATATAGACATAGAGGGTGGAAGAATTGATTTCGTTGTTCCATGAAAGGAGATATAACATGTTTTAATGCATCAAAGATTATATATGTATGTGATACTGGTGACAACATGCATCCTATTGATGCGGGGTTGACTCATATATGTGTAATGAATGTTTAAGGTTGCGTTTAGATTGGTCTTATGGTTTATATTTTATAGTCTTTCAAAGTCATGTACTTGAAACATTTCTAAGTTTCAAGTAGGCAGTTTTGAAAGCTAAAAAATTATTTTTCATGAATAGTTGTTATGAAATGATTTGTGTTTACAAAAATTGGTTATATGTTTAATGAATGTTTAAGGTTTCATTTAGATTGGTCTTATGGTTTATATTTTATAGTCCTTCAAAGTCACGTACTTGAAACATTTTTAACTTTCAAGTTGGCAGTTTTAAAAGCTAATAATTTATTTTTCATGAACAGTTGTTATGGAATGATTTGTGTTTACAACAATTGGTTATATGTTTAATGAATGTTTAAGGTTTCGTTTAGACTGGTCTTATGGTTTATATTTTATAGTCCTTCAAAGTCACGTACTTGAAACATTTTTAAGTTTCAAGTAGGCGGTTTTGAAAGCTAATACATTATTTTTCATTTCTATAGACATAAAACATATAAATTAACATAAACAATCAATTTCTATGTCTACAGTGAGGAGATCTTGTCCCACATGGTGATCTAACACAAATCATTTCATAAAATATAGTTTTTCATTTCCATAGACATAAAACATATAAATGAGCATAAACAATCAATGTCTATGTCTACGGTGAGGAGATCCTGTCCCACATGGTGGTCTAATAATAGGACGCCCGCGGCGAGATCTCTGGGGAGTCTGATGACCTGGAGAGGGCGGGTACTCGGGCACTGGAACATCGACTATCATATCCTCCACCTCTGTGCTAGTGAGATAAAATGTCAACTCCACCTCGTACGGCCCTCTTGATCCTTCTCCCACCTCCATGGTAGAAGAACCCGACATCATTGCAGTGGGGAAAAAATCATATGGTGATGTTGTACCCCAACTCTGTGATGGGTATGGACCCCAAGACTACGATGACATTTGACCCAAAGGCTGCGCTCCATATGGGCCACACGATGGAGAAAACTGAGGATATGCTGTCAAAAAGGATGGATCCCATGACGGCTGAGGCAGATCCTGCATCAGCTCAGACTGGACTACTAGAGGGTCGACCTCTGCCTGTGGAACTGGTGAGGCCTGACGTGCAGGACGACGCTGTCTACGTCGTCGTGGTCGTGGCTCCTCAACACCAGCAACTGCTACAGGATCTTCCTCTGTGGCAGGAACCTGTTGTCTCTATGCCGGACGCTCGAAGAGGATCTCGGCAAACACATGGACAGATGACCTCGGCTCCAACGCTTGATCATGAATGGCTTCCCGACTGAAGACTCTATCCTCATCCTCATCACTCATATCAATAAGTCTGTCTGTCTGACTCTCCTGTAAACAGATTAAAAATGAATTAGAAAATAACTCAAAAAACATAGTAATATAATTTAATTGACTTACAATCGTATGCATCTCTCTGCTGGCTCGGGTAAGATACAGTATAGACTTCAGTATATACCATGGCTCATACTCGTGTTGCGCTGAAAGAGATAATTACACTGTAGGAACTCCCTGGATGTGAAACTTTGCACGTTTGTGCCAACAGTCGAGAAATACAGCATGTACTCGACGCCAGTCATCATCCTGCCTCCCTGCCAGCTTCATCCCATGAAGCTGATCTGTCTGCCTCGGCGGTAATGGAATCCGTTGAGTGAAGAGAAACTGGTGCATGACTCTGTCAGGCTGGTGCCACTCAACAATATGAAAGTTAATGAGTGGCACTACAGTCGTAACATCATCAAGACCAACCGTGCAGTATGGAGGCAACTAGTCCATAAAAGACCAGTATGGAACCCATAAAATCTGAAATAACATATTAACCTTGTTAGAAAAACTGTTAACTAAAAAATGATGTTATTATTAAATTTGTTAGACAGTTATAGATTTTATATACATACCTGATGGGGTAATAGAAAGTCAAACTCGATCCGATATATGGACAAATCGTGTCTCGGAACTGCATTGAAATTTTGGCGCTGACACCACCTATAAAATACAACATCGACAGTGATAAATAATGAGAAATTAAAGTCAATAACTTGTAGTAGCATCAGAAACTTCTAGAAATGAGTGATCATACCAGCGTCCACGCGGCGCATCATGCAGCACCGCCATCTCGACCGGTGGACCAGCAAGATCAGGGCAGAATGCGGGGAAGTGCTCCCATGCCCACATCTTAATATGGATGACGTATCCCCTGAGACCTGTGCGCCTCTTGTCGGATATCTTGCATAATGATATGTATGTGTATGCCAAGCAGGCGGATCCCCAACTGTACGTCCATGCCCGATCAAAATCCTCTAGCAGGGGTAGATACATCATATGCACGTGCATCCCTGAATGATCCATACACATGGTCCCTCCAATAAGTCGTAATATATATGCACGTGCATAACGCATCACCGTCTGCTCGTCAGCATCATCAGCTAAAACTGAAATATGTGCCTCCAGCCAAGGCATGGATATCAATGCTCCATCAGTAGCACTACGATCAGACAAAATGCCAATGCCTAACAAGTGCTGAGCAAGGTCGGGCCAAGCTGCCCGAGTGGATCCAATAACGGGTCCCCCCTGGATAGGAAGACCAAGAAGCACAGCCACATCCTGGAGGGTGATGGTCATCTCTCCCTCAGGCAGGTGGAATGTGTGTGTCTCTGGTCTCCACCTCTCCACGAGTGCAGCTAGCAGGTGATGGTCTACAAATGTAAAATTCGATACTACAATACCATAGAAACCAGCACGATGCAAGTATGGTATAATGGCAGGAGGAGACTTTGTATGATGAAAATGGTGCGCTCGACGCACCCTGATCAATCGATATGGACCACCCTCTATCACAACCTGTGAACAATTGGTAGCTTGCTGACTGAGTAGTATGGTGTCTGTCATCTGCATATAAACAAATAAAGTTTTATCAAGGATTCACATCATGGATCATTCACGACCTATAAATGGTTCTGTCTCTAATCTATGTTGGATGAATCATGATTTCACTTTGTTTTATAAATTTTTTTATACAATAATTGGCAGGAAATTTTTATTTTCTGAAAAGGGTTTTTGATAAAATATGGTTTCCCCTAATTTTGGTAAATAGAAGGGTGTTTTTAAAGAATTGTGAAATAAAGTGTGAACTAGTTTTCAAAGATTTTTTTTATATCAAGAAAGGGTATTTTGTTATTTTTGAATGTTATAATTCCCTTTCAAAATAATTTTATGTATATCTCAAATGTGATCCTTGGGTATACAGGTGGAAGGTGTAGTACTAGGGCTCATATTTTGATATTGTAAGAGAGTTCACTTTTTGGGGTGTTATTCTATTACTAGATCAAGATTCATTTGTCTATATGACTTCATTAACAATGTAGGAGGGTTCAATTTATGGGGTGCTCCTTTATTCCCTAAAACTTTATGCACGAGTTATAGGGATTTGTAGGGCACATTAGTCATATTGATATATGATTGTACTAGACAATCTGGTCATATGTTTCATGATTATTTTCTCAATCACATAATGTTTCGAAAACCGATGTAAAGGGAATATGTTTTTGGTCTTACGGTTCATGTTTTCAATTTTAGGATTTAAATATTAGGGTTTCACATTTTACCTTTTGGAACTAGGATTTTGGATTTCTTTTAACGTTTTATGATTTAGGTTAATGATTTGAGAAAAGATTTTCAGGATTATGGTTTAGATTGTTAGGATTACGGTATAAAAAAGATTTTTATGGGTTTAATGTTATGATTTTCAGTTTTGGGGGTTAGAAAACAGAGGTAAAATGAAGAGATAAAAACATAAAATTTACAATATGAGAATCTCCCACTAACGACAATACATCATTGTGGATTACGAGTGTGAACTCGACCCAACAATGTTAGGGCATTGTTTCCGATTATGACCTTCTTGATGACATACGGTGCATCTCAAACTCTATCTTTGTTCTTGAGGCCATTCCATCTCATTTCGCATCCTGCTGGCCTTCGGTCTCCCACGGGGACGCAACTGATTCATATCAGGTACCACTATCGGCTGACCTTCGGGCATTGGAAAATAACAAAACTCGCAAATAGGTGTCCATGGTGCAGCGTAACAGTTAGCAATGGTGTTCATCCGGTACACTGGATCAACATATTCTTCCCATGATATATTAACAGAGGCACATGCTGCAATGACGTGTGAGCATGGAAACCGTAAGGCCTGAAATCTTCCACATTGGCATTGCCTCATTTCTAGTAACACCACCATTTTTTCACCAATGCTATTTGTGGTGGGGTTTGACTTCTCTTAAACTTCAAATCGAGAGTCTTCTCATCGAAATAGGCATACTTGATAACCATAAGCTTCTTCAATATTATTTTCAATCTCTCGTTGAAAATGTCTTACGTACGTTAGCCCTTGATTTATTCCATCCGATGCTAGTTTTTCTCTATCAACAAAGTACTTCACACAACGATGTAATGTCTCCTGAACTAGGGCAGTTATGGGTAGCTTTCAAATCCCTTTGAAGACACCATTGATGCACTCTACAATGTTGGTCGTCATGTGTTCGTACCTCTTCCCCCCATCATATGCTAATGTCCATTTTTCTTTTGGAATTCGCATCATATAATCGTAAACTTATTCATTTACCTAACGGATTTGTTCGAAAAGTTCTTCAAACTGTCTTTGATCGGACTCATATGCTACACAGAATAAATTATATTTCACATTTTTTTAATTTATCTTTATGTTGATATGCAAAAAAATAACAAATACAATGCGTACCAAGTCTGGTGATTGCCTTCTTCATCGGTTTGTTGTGGAATTTTTTATGCAAGTTGCTAGCAATGTGTCTAATGCAGAACCAATGATGTAAATTTGGGTAACGCCATGTATCATGATCCACATTGATTACCTCATTAATTGCTCGGTGCCGATCAGATATGAAACAAATACCCTGAATGTTGGGGAAATGGGTGTTGATACATTCCAAAAACCAACTCCATGATTCATAGTTTTCTTTATCTACAATGGCAAAGGCAAGCGGAAGAGGTGAACGGTTTCCATCTTGGGTTTCCGCAATCAACAATACACCCTTGTATTTTCCATATAGAAATGTTCCATCAATCTGAATAAACTGTTTGCAGAAACGAAAGGTGGAGATACATGGAAGGAATGCCCAGAACAACAGATGAAATTGAACATGAGATGGATCAAGTCGGTTATCGTGAGACACATGTTTGTTTGTATCCAGATGGAAGACAACTTGGTTATGATGCCTCAGTATGGATAGCAATTGCGGAAACACCCGATATGAGTCATCCCAATCACCATAGACCTTCACAATTGCCTTCTTTTTCGCTTTCTATGCCTTATTATAGGATATCTTATAATTGAATTTCTTTTGTATCCTCTCTTGAACAAGGACTATCGAAACATCTTGACATGTTCTAATCATCTCAACAACAATGGATGACACAAATTCTGCATCCAATGAAGTATGATCTTGTGTCAGGCTTGGCTGAACGCAAGTATGAGCTGCCTCAATCCTCGAGATTCTCCAACCTCCAAATGCAATATCCAGAATCGCCCTCAATCGAAATCTACAATCATCCCCATACTTCTCACATCGTATTCCATATTTTCTATGATCTGATTCGTAAACTAAATAGCTACAGTGCCTCTCAATGTGAAATCTCTTTAGCGTATTTTTTAATGCATATTCACTTGTAAAATTCCTTCCAACATATAAAGTTTTGTCCATCTCACTAAAACTATCTTGTATAACTCTGGGAAACTCAGTTACCGGTGTCATAACATTATATTCAAATTCAGGCACACGTTTCATTACTTCTGACAAAGATGAAAAGAGCGGTGGATGATTTATTGTAGGTAGAGCATGCTGTACAACTAATGCATTTATCGAAACTTCTGTTGTTACTTCCTCATCAGCACTACTATCACCATCTGTTTCATTATTACGAAACTCCTCATCAGATGTAGGGTTAACATGTATATCTGGGAGATCAAGTAGGTTGTCCTCTGCATCATTTGGAATAGTCTGAACTTCATGGGGCGGACTATCTTCAACGACTCTTGTAAGTCTACGTCTTTGTACAATTGGATGTTGTTGTACAGTAGAAACATCAACATATAACTCTATGATGGTACCATCCGACCGTTGAGAAAACAAATTAATTGTTTGGATCCATTGCGCATCATCAACCAATGGACAAGCTAGATGCCACAATGTTGACGGGAACTGCAAATGTCTATAACTCATTGACTTGATCTTCTGATCGGGTCCTAGATTTAATGAGTCATGAATTCTGTCTTGAAGGTCACTTAAGGTTACACAATCAGTTGTATTAACCACTGTTATTGGTTGTGTACTGTAAGAATCCCCTTGCTCAGTTTGAATAACCTCCTCATAGCAATACACACAGGCAAACATTCTGCTCTACGTAAATAAAGTTTTCTGATCAAGATTTTGATAATGTAAGTTACATTCAGAATAATGGTTACCAATATAAGTTTTATTTTATACTTTGAAGCTGTAATTAAACAGCTTATTAAAAATAAGTTGGATTTTACCTCACGTTCAAATAATAACTATTACTTCTAAACTATACAATCTTTATGATACTTAAATTTTAAAAGATCTTATATCCTAAACTAGGATATTTCTTAGTACACTTTCTAATTAGTGAGTTAAAATATAAATAACATCGAGTTAAAAAATAAATAAGAGAATTTTTTCAGATTCTAGCTTTTCTTGTAGTGAATTGGATATCAAAATTTCAGAAAACCCGTGATTTCTGAAATTTTTATATTCAGTTCACTGCAAGAAAAGTAAGAAGCTCGAAACATTCTCTTATTTATATTTTAACTCCATGTTATTTATATTTTAACATTATGTTATTCATATTTTAACTCCATGTTATTTATATTTTAACTTCATGTTATTCATATTTTAACTTCATGTTATTTATTTTTTAACTTCATGTTATTTATTTTTTAACTTCATGTTATTTATATATGTTATTTATATTTTAACTCTATGTTATTTATATATATTATTTCTATTTTAACTCTATGTTATTTATATATGTTATTTATATTTTAACTCTATGTTATTTATATATGTTATTTATATTTTAACTCTATGTTATTTATATATGTTATTTATGTTTTAACTCTATGTTATGTATACATGTTATTTATATATGTTATTTATATTTTAACTCTATGTTATTTATATTTTCACATGCTGTTATTTATATTTTCACATGCTGTTATTTATATTTTCACATGCTGTTATTTATATTTTATCTTCATGTTATTTATATTTTAACTCCATGTTATTTATATTTTAACTCCATGTTATTTATATTTTAACTCCATGTTATTTATATTTTGACTCCATGTTATTTATATTTTGACTCCATGTTATTTATATTTTAACTCCATGTTATTTATATTTTAACTCCATGTTATTTATATTTTAACTCCATCTTGTTTATATTTTAACTCAATCTTATTTATTTTTAACTCTATTTATTAATTAATTTTTAATTAATCATTCCTAATAATAAATATCAACATCATTACTAAATTATCAATTTATCATTTCTTTTCTTAGATATTTTAGTAGTTTATAAAGAAATATTCATATCTTAAGCATATCCTCCGGGAGTGTCAAACCAGAATGCAGAAAGGCCCGTTGTTGTGCACCAGTTTTCATTCGAGTCTAGATCAAATTGGTGTTTTCGATTTTTAACCCTAGGTACATCTGTGCCAGAGCCACATTCACTTGTTTGTATCCAGACAAGGATTTGATTGCTTAGATAACATACTCTTTATGCTACCAAAATTTCATTAAAATAATCCTAAATTAATTTATACTAATGACAATTATAAT
The DNA here is from genome assembly GCA_963277665.1 of Viscum album. Taxonomy (NCBI): domain Eukaryota; kingdom Viridiplantae; phylum Streptophyta; class Magnoliopsida; order Santalales; family Viscaceae; genus Viscum; species Viscum album. The sequence continues at coordinate 1,136,413,432 of OY728159.1, read as the reverse complement.
TCTTAAATATGTATAAACAATATAATAAAAAAAATCAAACTAACTAAACTATTAAAGATTTAAAATATTTAACTATAAACAATTAAACTAAATAAAAAACATTAAAATTATAAAAATATTTAACTAAAAACAATTCTACAAAATAAAAAACATTAAATTAAAAAACATACCTCTAAAAGCTTTCCAAAAATTTCAAACCACATAACGCCGCCACAAAAGAGATAATTTGAGAGAGGATGAATGCTTGGAAGTGAGGAGAAGGGGAGGGGGGCGCTGCCCTTTTATAGGGCGCGGAGGAAAAGGCAGCACCGCGGGTGCTGCCTTTCGCAATGACGTCAGGCAAAAGGCGGTACCCGTGGTGCCGCCTTTCGGATGACGTGATACAGAAAGGTGGCACCGCAGGTGCCGCCTTTGCCACGTCATCGATCCGTGTCGGTAGTGCAAAGGCGGCATCTGTGATGCCACCTTTCACCCGTAATGCAAAGGCGGCATCCGCGATGCTGCCTTTGAGGTGCAATTTGAAAAAAAAAATCGACCTAACCGTTTTTAAAAAAATATTTTTTTTTAAAAAAATGTATTAAAAAAAACTCTCTTTAGTATTCTTCATCCATCGTTGTCCTCCACTATTATTCAATGATTTTCTTTTTATATGGTCCAATTATTGTATAGTGTTTTTCTTTTGGATTTTGAATAGTATGTTTTGATTTCTGGTCCATTGATTTGTAAACTGTTTTGTTTTCTTACATTAATTTGTCTAGTTATACCCTCAGTTTGTGGAGAAATCTTGTAATTTTCTTTGTTTGGTGAAGCATGGAAATCAATTTGGATTAAAACAAAATAAACTATGTATATATTTTGAATCTTTTTTTCCATCTGATTTTGAATTTGTCTTATTCCTCCTTAATTAATTTTAACAAAACAAAATAAACTATGTATTTGTTATGCTCTAATTGCCTTATCTACCTTCTTAAACAGAACTTGCAGATAGAAGACAAACAATATATAAATATTATATTTTGCAATAAGTTTTCAATACAGCTAATCATGGCATGGTTTTGAGACATGCTTTCATTTTTTTAAACATAGAAAATGTACTTAATACACCAAACACTGTTATAAATAGATAGCAGTTTAGTTCTCAAAAAACATAATTTATATTCCTTAAAACTCTCATTATTTCCCATTTTCTCGGTATTCTCATACACCGGCTGCTCTCTAAATCTGTTCTAAGGTAAGAAAGTTTTATTATTTATGTTCCTTATTTAATTGTATAGTCAGATGATTGCTTTTATATTAGTATTATGATCTTTGTATGGGATTGATTATTATTATATTTCCATTCTTTGAATATTTAATTGTGTAAGAGAAATATTTATTTTTAAATGTTTATTTATTTGGAATGGAATTTATTTATTTTTATTTACATTCTATTCTACAGATTTTAAATAGCTATATATAAATAATATACTAATTTTTTTAAATGAATCATTGTAGGGGGGTTTAGTTTTTGAAAATATTATGGTATATTATAAATTTCAAAATTATGATTTATGAATTTGAATAAGAAATTTTGTAAAGGGAAATATTTGTTTTCAAATATTCATTTATTAGAAATATTTTTTTAAGGGGATTAGTAATTTATTTAATTTAACATAATTGTTCTTATGATCAATTTTATTTGTAAAGGACTATGTACTTATTAATTTGTTTGGTCAAATTTATTATATATATAAATTTCTCTTTTATTTATTTTATGAATATGTGTATAATACTATGTTCAGGTTATTCAAATTAGTAATAAATTACGTTTTCAAATATTAGTTCTATTTGGATTGTATGTATATGAGTATTGAATTAACAAAGGTTATCATTTCATGTGCACAAAGTCTTTACACTTTCATTAATGTCATTATTTGTATAAGATATGGTCATAATTTATAATACATGGTATATCAAGCATGCATTGGTTTTTATTAATTGTATATATATATATATATGTTGAATCATATTTACCTAGGAAGTTGTTTTTGAATTGGTTTTATGTTAGAATGTTAATAACATTCTATGTATTTATGACAAGTAGAGAAAGACAGTTACTCCAATTTATTAGAGGCTTTCTTAATTAAGTTATAAGTGTAAATTTATTTATTCTCATATGTCATCAATTTTTTTAAATTAAAAACCCTGTGAATAATGTATTTATACCTAGAGAGAGCTTAAAATGTTTTCATAAAATTTGGTACTTGAACGTTGTAAATATGGTATGGAATTGGGGAGTGAACTCATCCCTCTACAAGTGGGTAGATCCAAGATAGCCTTTAATGTTTCAAGTGGCATCAGTGTTTTGTTTTCAGAAGATTTTGTTTTGTTTTAAGAAAATCAATGGAATATATTTAAAGAAATTTTTAAACGTAAGTATTTTCAAAAGTGCTATAGTATTTTTGAGGCATAAGTAATTTCAATAATGTTTTCAAATTGTATTTCTAAATGTATTTTCGAAATTATTTTCAAAAGAATATTTTAAAAGTAATTATCAAATATTTTAAAACCCCTTATTAGGAAAAATAATTCCTCACCCTATGTTTTTAACTTATTTTTCATAGGTTTAGTGGATTTACTTTGTGATGTGAATTTCATTGAGGAAGCAGCATGATCAAATACTTTTATTTATTTTATTTTGTATAGTTTTGTTAATTTTTATTGCATATATCTAATTCCCCAAAACCTAGACTGATAAAAGTTCCTAGTATGTAATAAATATTGTGTATTTGTTCAGTTTCTTTTATTTTAAAAAAAATAGCATTTTATGTGTTGAACCTAGACGCGCTGGTTCATGGCATTATAATTAGTATCAGAGAAACAGTCTAGAAAACTTTAGAGATTATACATTGACTTTTGATGAAAAAAAATATACATGATAGAATTTTCTTTAAGTAATTAAGTTCCAAAATAAATTTTATTTTTTCCTAATTCTGATGATAGAAATTCAGAATTTTCTTAAATCCAAAAAACAAATTGTGATGACACAATTCTTTTAATGGGGGAAGAATGTAACATTTGAGAAAAATTATATGCTTAATTTTTCTTTTTATAAATATTTTAATAAATTAATTATTTTATAATTGAAAGAAACTAATAATATGAGTTTTAATGTTTTGAAAATAATAAAAAAATACCTATTAAAATGGTCTATTTTATAATCTTCAAATTTAATGTTATAATATTTTAAAATAAACTATTATTCTCAATAAATAATGCATTTCTATCTTAAATAAGTTAATATTTTTTAGAAGTAAACTTCAAAGTTATAATTAAAAGAAGATAATGAAAGTATTTAATACTATCTTTAAATAAATTATATTGTGTTTTAAAAGAAATATGATTTTTTAGAACTTATTGAACCATGGTTTTGAAAAAAAAATATCTTTGTTTTAATAAATTATAATCTAACACTTTTTAAATTTATAAAAAAATCTCAAAGTCATGTAAATTAATGATATCAAAATTTGTATATTTAAAATTTATATTAAAGGTAATACATTTTATGATAATTTATATGAAATTATATATATAATACAATTTTATTAAAGTAATAAAATTAAATAAATGATTATTATTATTATAATAATAGTAGTAGTAGTAAATGATTAAAAGAAAAATTAATAGTGATAAAAAAGGATAATCGTGAATTGGGGTAATGTGGGGTGCGCCGCTCAGTCTGGAGAAAAAGGGGTCGCGTTGTAGAGGCTTCGAAAAGCCAAAGCCTGGGAGTAAGATCATGCTGCCAAGGGAGTCGAGGTCGAAGTCGAGTCGGGTAGAGGGTTCGACCAAAGGCTCATACTCGGATGGTTTCCTTGACCGTAGTAAGGAAGGATACAGTCTGTCGGAGTGTGTGGACCGAGTGGTGTCATTGAGTCTCGATTATAGTTAGAGTTTCCAAAGCAATCTAGATATGAGGGTTTCAATCACGGATCTACTTCAGTCTATGTGAGCTAGGTGTTGTATGTCTTTATTCAAGGTGTCTGATTTTTCTTTCGGGTTGAACTGTGATGTTGTCATTTTCTTTGGTATTCTCTATCCATTATTGTCCTCCAATGTTCTGCGTTGATTTGTTTTTTTTTTGTGGTCTGATTATTGTATAGTGTTTTGATTTTGGATTTTGAATAGTGGGTTTTTATTTCCGGTCCGTTTATTTGTAGATTGTTTTGTTTTCTTCCATTAATTTGTTTATATATATACTCATCTTGAGGAGAAATCTTGTACTTGTCTTTGTCTGAATAATCTTATAAATCAATTCGGATCAAAACAAAATAAGCTATGTATATATTTCTGATCTATTTTTTCATCTAATTTTGAATTTTTCTTATTCCTCCTTATTTAATTCTGTCAAAATAAAATAAACTATGTATATGTTATACTCGAATTGCCTTATCTCTTTTATTTGAAACAACTAGAAGATAAAAGACAAATAATATATAAATATTATATTTTTTAAAACAGTTTTGAATACAGCTAATAATGGCATTGTTTTGAGATGCACTTTCATTTTTTTAAATGTTGCAAATGTACTCAGTACACCAAACACTGCTATGAATACAGTTTTATGTCTGGTTGTTATTTTACGTGTTCTCTCAAATATGAAAATGCATAAAAAAATAAATAATGCATAAAGTAAATAAATTAAATGACCGGTCTTGATCATATAATTTTTGGTTGATCTATTTCTAACTTAAATGGGTCAACTGTGACCTAGGGGTATCATTCCTGAGTCGAAACCCGACTCGCTTCACACTCCACCCCAATCCAGTGTATGCACTTCTCATATGGTGTACCGCCTCATCTTGGAAGGGTCTGTGTTGTACAACATCATCATCAAATTTACAAGTATACTCGCACATAGGTGAGGGGGTCTAGGGAATCACAAAATACATAAAGATAGATTGGACACACAGACCCTTATACATATTGAATGAAAAGAAGGCAATGCGCAGACTGTCATAAAAATAACTACTTATTAAAAACATCACATGTGAGTAATAAATAATTAAATGAAATTAACCATACATACACAGGTTCAGTTAATTTCTCACGACCAGTCGGTATGAAAAGTAAATACGTGATAAAATTAAATTGCAATAAATTTAAATTTGAGAGCTTAAATATAAATTAAATGAATTATACAATTCAAATTATTTATATTCTTCAGTCTAGAGATTAATATAATTTATATTCCAAAAAAATAAATTAATAATTTAATTTAATTTAATACTAAAATTAAATGATTTATTTTGATTAATAAAATTATTAATATTTTTTAAACCAATAAATTAATAAATTATTTTTTAGTTGAATGAAAATTTTCTTAGTGCTTAGAAACCCCACCCAGACCCATTGCAGGTCAGGCTGAAACCCCGCGATCCCATTTCGGGCTTTATAGACCCCATGCAGGGCTGTGTTGGGCCAGGCAGACCCACCCTGACCCATTCTGGGTTGGGCTGACCTGCCCAGGCCCATTGCGGGGCGGATCAAATTCAACACGATTGAGAGAATCTGTGGCAACCAGATTTGGTAAGGGATCCAATCTTTGATGGTCAGGCATCACGGAGGAGACTGGGTACGATGGTTCGGCATAATCCGATGTCAAGGTGCATAGGACATCAGTGGACCAACGAGAGTGGGACCCACATGTGGCGGCGGTACTGCTGAGCGAAGGCGGTCGCGGTAAGCTTGCATCGAGGTAGCACCAACAAGACTGGCCAAAGGTGACTGGAACCAGGGTGGCTGACCAGGTCCATGCGCAACGGAGACCATGTCAGTAGTGGGGAATGTGGTGGGGGTCAGATATATAGTGGTCGAGGTGCTACAAGGCTCGATGGAAACAGTGGTCAGGCAGCGCGATGTGGTAGCGGGGTCGGCTAGGTCATGCGAGCATGGGAGACGACTAAGTAGTGGTGGACAATGGTAGACATCGGAGGCACGCAGAGGTTGACCGAGATGGGCTGGTCTAGTGAGGCGGCATGGTGCATGGGTTGACCAGATGTATATGGTAGGAGAATGGCTTTGATGGGAAGAAATTATTGTCCCCCCCCATCAGGACACCCCACCCCTCCCCACCCTTGTGGTCTATTTGTGAATTTTTTTCAAAATCCTAGCAAATACGCTTTTGAAAAAATGTGATGTGTTTGTCCTTTTTTATCAAAGATTCCTTAGGAAGAAAACATCACACTAGGGAAAAATATTGTTCTGGCCGGTGGAATTCTTACTAGAGGATTCTAATTGAAGATTAGTCAGAAATTGATTGCCCAAAAACAAAAACAAGAACAGATATATATATATTTATAGCGTTCTTCAATTTTTAACAGGTAAACCCATATTTTTTATCCATATCAAAAAATTTATATGGACCTAACTTGGTCATCAAGAATCAAATCAACGTGTGGTCTGTTCTTTTAGGACCAATTTAAATATCTCTACTTAATTTAATGAAAATTAATATTTTCTTAGCTGATAAAATTTACATGATCCTTCTGATCCCAATTGAAGGTACCGAGGTGCACAGCAAAAGCCATTGGGATGAGGATTTTAAAATTTTCATCACCAGAGTGACATAATTTTGTAGCCTACATTGATCTGAGCCCTGATAGAAGTCTGAGGATCTCACATGAATATTTAAAAGCACAAAATTAAATAAAAGGTTACCTCATTTTATTTGACGTGTGCTTGACTGAAACTCTTCATTGGCGATTATTTCATGAATAATATGAAGTTGAACCCCTCTAGATCATCCACACATGCTTCAAGAATATATGTGTATGCCAATCATCAAATTCTGAGTGCTAGCATGGATCTTCGACAATTCCTTTGACATCGCAACAATCACCTTGATCATGTTTCTTCAATCCGTGAAGGCATTCTTAGATCACTTTCTCAGATAGATCCTTTCTCTCTCCAAAAAGTGGGAGGAGAGAGGAGCTCTCAAACTTTTGAAATCAATTACACGCCAAAAATGAGCTCCTCTTCTGCTTATATAATGGATGTGCAAAATACCCAATTATGGTACTCTGGCCCCCTTATATTTAATGTCCACTAAATAAGTAATAAATAATTAATTATGATGAACTAACTACATCATAAATATTATTTATGATTTATCACATACTTATAATATATATTAAATATATTACGTGATAAAACCTAAGTCATTAACTTGACTCGTAATTCACACTAATATTAAATGAACCTTGAATATTGAAATAATATTCATTCATACAATATTATTCCATGTATTTACTTAAACACTTATAAAAACTTTTAATAAATAAACTCAACCTAAATATTCTATACTCTAAGAATAATGAATTTATTTATTTTTTGATGATTGATAATTCTTGGACAACTCTCGGGCCTTGTGGTGGGACCCACCATGTCATATATACCTATTCATAAGAATAGGGAAGAGTCTTGAATGTGATTTTTTGTGTGACCTTCTAAACCCTTATCTTGATAGAAGTGAATAATATTCACAGACTAAGAGTGGAGTCTAGCAACCTATCAAGGCCCCTAAAGAGACAAGGAATAGTCATAAAAACGAAAATCATCCTATAAACATGCACTATTTAATATAATCTATTTGTTATATTATATTTCATAAAGAAAGATGCACAATTTATCTCATCATCTATTCTTACTTTATTATTTTTTGATCTAATTAGATGGATTTACCTTCGACTACCATGTCCATGGATTTAATGAAAGTATTTTCATCATAGTTAACTTAGCCTGATATATTACTAACTCAACTCAGAAGTGAGAAATTCTATCTTGACCATTCAACCAATTTCATGCCACCAAAGATACACTCAACACAAGCTACCTCACCATGAACTCAATGTCATGGTTTTTTCCTTGCATCAAAGTACACAGTCAACTAGCACAGATTGATAACGATATCAAGTCAGGAGACCAATACACATGTTTATATATATGAACAACTAATGACACCCAAAACATGTGATGTTCTTATTGGTGAGTTTTTCCTCATAATCTCATCCACTAGAGATAATAAAGTGAGAACTTCATGAGAAGAAATCTCAATGCTTATGAGCCTCCAACACCCGATAGCCTGATATCAAATGTGTCCAGTCAGTATGATGTATCTAGACCATAGGAATTTTTTTAAGATTAATTTTATAGTATCTCATGGTTGTCATTATAGCCTGGGAACTGATATAACCTTTTTATACAACAATTAATATATGGACATTACCATTTAGATAGTGGAGGTATAAATATCAACACTATTGTGGTAAGTGTGAATCATGTATGAATCATTGTATACATTGTATGGTAATCTAAAAGTATTGATAATATTGGGTCTAGGACACCCACTTTTACAACATTAGATTGTTCTATACGAAACCTCTTCAATGTCTGATCAATGTATGTACCTTGACTTAGGTCAAGTAGTCTCTTGGACTTGTCACACATGATCTTGATCCCTATAATGTAGGTTTCTTCACTTAAGTCTTCCACATAGAATCACTTTCTCAACCATTTCTTAACCTCTTTTAAGGCTGGTATATCATTTCTAATTAGTCGTATGTCATCAACGCATGCTACTATGGAAACAACTATACTCAAACTAAATCACTTGTAAACACGTGGATCACATTCATTCTTAATGAAACCAAATTCCTTTATGGATTCATCGAATCAGATGTTCCATGACCTGGATACTTGCTTTAATACATAAATGGGTCTCTATAACTTGCATACCTTTATGACATTTCCTAGAGTCACAAACACTTTTGGTTGTGCATATACACATCCTCTTGAATTTTACCATTAAGGAAAGTTATTTTGACATCTATTTGTCAAATCTCATTGTCATGGTAAGCTGCTATGGCAAGGAAAATTCGGATGGACTTAAACATGGGAACTAGAGAAAAGTTTTCATTGTAGTCAATGTCTTGGAGTTGTTTAACCCCTTTATCCACTATAAATACTTTATAGATATTTACTTTACCATCCTTGTTCAGTTTCTTCTTGAATACTCATTTACATCCAATGGGATTTACATCAACTAGTGGATCAATCAGAACCCAAAATCAATTTTGATACATAGAATCCATATCATAATTCATGTCTTTTTTCCACCTTACAGCTTTCATGTTCTCTACTACCTCCTTGTAGGATAGATAATCATTATTTTCATCCAATAATGAGTCACCATTATCAGTGACTAGAAAACTATTTATCATTATTTCTCTCACCTCTTTATCTATCCAACGCAGTTATTGTGTTTTAGGAACAACATCTTCCATGGGGGCATGTGGAATCGATTCCCGAACCAACTATTTTGTATATTGAGCAACAACTTCATCAAATTCAATCTTTCTCCCATTATCCTCCTTGAAGACATGTTCTCTCCCAATAAATATGGCATTTCTTGCGACTGTTACTTCTTGTCTAAAGGGTTTTATAGGTAGTATCCTCTTATTTCATTGAGATATCCTATAAAGATACACTTCATGCCATAGGGTGCTCATTTGTTTCTTGATGTAGCCTTAACAAATTTCTCTCAACCCCTTACACAAACATATCACAAAGAGGGTTTTTTTTTCGCTCCATAACTCAAAGGGAATACTGTTTTCTACTTTAGTTGGTACTCATCTTAGTAAGTATAATGTTTTCTGTAATCAATATCCCCAAAAGGATAATGGAAGACCTGTGTGATTCATCATCAACCTTACCATGTCAATAAGGTATGGTTCCTTCTTTCACTAACACCATTCCACTGTGTTGTATAAGGTAGAGTGAGTTGAGATAAAATCTCATACTCCCGTAAAAAGTTGATAAAGTCTTGGTTAAGATATTCACCACCTCTGTCTGATCAAAGTTTATTTGTCTTCTTACCAAGCTGATTATCAACCTCATTCTTGAACTCTTTGAACTTCTCAAAGGATTCATACTTATACCTCATCAAATAGATATATCAATACCTTCTCAAGTAGTCGATAAAAGTAATAAAGTATGAGTATCCACCTCTAACTTATACTTGAAAAGGTCTACACACATCGGTGTGTATTAATTCTAGAAGATCTATGGTCCCTTCACCTTGATCATTGAATGGTGGTTTTCTCATTTTTTCTTGTTAATAAGTATGGCATCTTTCAAGTTGATTTAGATCAAAAGAGTCTAAATAACTATCTTGATAGATCTTTCTCAAATGCTTCTCATTCACGTGACCAAGACGGTGGTGCCACAATTAGGTGTCATATGAGTCGCGCATATTATTTTCGTTTTCAATTGTCAATATTTGGTTTTCATAATTTAATACATAAAGACAATTATTTATATGTGTCATACCATAACATATGTTATCTTTATAAAAGTAGAAACCTTTATTCCCAAAGATGAAAATAAATCCATGTGTATCCAAGTAAGAAACGAAAATAAAATTCTTGGTAACAGTAGGCACATAATAGCAGTGTTTTAAAACGAAAATCAATCTTGTCGACAATGTGAGATAGTAGTCTCCAATGGCTAGACCAGCCATCCTCGCTTCATTGGAATCCTATAGATCCACCTCACCTCTTGAAACCTTTTGAAATCTACTTTGTTCTAATATTTGGATACAAATGTGAGAACCACATGAAGTATCTAATACCCAATTTTTCAATATAGAAAAATTAAAATCAATGATGAACGCACCTGAAGCTTCCCCTTACTTATTTGGTTGGATTCAATTTCTCTTCCAGTGGCCCTGCTTACCACATGTAAAACATACCACATTATATTCCTTTTCTTTCCTCTAGGTCTTCTTCTTCTTAGAGGGACAATGCTCTAGAGCCTTAGACTCATAATGAGACATTGGCCCCTTTGTCTTGTTCCTCTTTTTCTTATTCACCATGAGGATAGCGAGTTTGTCACATCCCATGTCTTTATTAACTTGGAGGATAAGAGTAAGAAGTTATGATAGTGTCTTCTTGTTATTGCTCATATATTATAATTCAAAATAAAGATGGAGAAGTTTTTAGGTTGTGAGGAAAGGATGAGATCTGTGCACAGCTAATCAGGGGTCTTAAAACCCAAAATGTTCAGGTGCTCAATGCAGCCAATCATCTTGACTACATATTCCCCAGCTGGCGCTAACTTTTCAAGCTTGCATGTAAATAGTGCATTGGAGATATCATATCTCTCTAATTTTTCATCTCTTGATAAAGATTTTGATGGTGAGAATCTTTGTTATACGCATACATATCCTAATATTTCTTTAAAGATCACTGGATATAGAGAAAAACATAAAAAATTGGACATCCATTGCATCATCCACATGCTTCAGATAGAGAGGTACCTCTTTCTCGCTGGCCTCTTTGGCAAGCGACTCATGAAGTGGGGTTTCTAGCACGTATAATTTATGTTCGTGGAATTGTATAACACACAAGCGCCTATATCATTCCTATATATTTGTATTGATGAGAAGGTTATCCTTCTTTGGTATGGATCATAGTGATATTATCAATGTCATTTGATTTTCCATTTCTACAATTTAGGAGCAGATAATTAATACTTTTTTATTACAAAAATAGATTAATAAATTTAAAATTAAATAAATTCTTATTAATCTCACACTGTTTTTCAAAACCTAACTGCCCTCACCGTCAGTTTTGGAATATCTTATCACTTAGATATTCTAGTGGAAAGGATCCATATTCCCCTTCTCATAACCCAGACTTAGGTATGGAAATCTATTTGAAGGGTTTTGGAAAGGCATAACTTTCCAACTACATTAACTCGTAGTTCCTTTATCTCTTTAGTGGACTCCCCAATCATGGAATCATGTTTTAATATTTCCTCAACCTTTGCCTCTTAGTCAAGCCAAGTCCTACTTGGGCAGTCAACCCTCTATGTAAACTAAGTTAAGACAACCCAAAACTTAAAGCTAAAATTTCCACGATAATTGAAAGCACCCCAACTTGGGTTGGTCAAGTACTTTGGACTATGAGGTTGATTCTAACTTAAGTAGTGTAAGGCTAAATAGACATAACATTTTAGTTTGGGGGATTTTTTTCCTTATATGTAAATCCCAATTTTATCTTTTTAAATGACCTGTTAATATTAAGTAGATTTTACTTAAGTGATTAAGCATGTCTGATAAAACATTTAAGCATAATCTTGTTATGTTTTATTCCATCTTGCATGTGTTTTAATTCATATATTAGGTGATCACTCAGAATTCACAAACATAAATAATTAACCATGAAACTGATAGAAAGAAAATATAAGTGGCATGATCATGAGATTCTCTAATAGTTATTTTATCTAGCAGATGATAAACTAACCCTCAAACCTAGGTAAAACACCTTAAATCATAGTGTGGTTTGTGTTGGAGTATTCCACCTTGGATCATATGCATCGCATTGATTGGTTTCACCTCAAATCCTTTACTTAGTCTGTCTCCACTTGCTTAGGAGCTTCATCTTTATATAAGTTTTTACTCAGACGCATGTGAGGGGATCTAGTGGATTGGATAAAAGGGGTTTACAAAAAAGAAATCACAGGCATGTATGCCCTTAAATAATAAGGAGGAGATGACTCGCAGGAAATCAATAATAATTTAACCATAAAAAATTAAAAGAAACCAATCATACACAAGGGATTATCTAATCTCATGATCATCCACACATCAAGAAATGAACATGAATTTTCAATCTTGTTTATCAATTACTTCGATTCATTCTTTAATTAAGATAGTGTGCCATGAATTAATCCATTTAATTCAATTTATCTTAATTCCATTCAACCATCCTTAACTCACCATCATCTATAATTTTAAACAAAATTAACTTCATTTAAAATTAATGTAGTACACAAGTGTACTTGGAGGTATCCTCATGTGTTCATCAAAACTTTAACATGGAAATTAATTTAATATATAATTTTTAATCATATGATATGGTGTGTAATGTCGATTGAATGACACATGAAACACATAATAAATAGGTTTAATTATACATTTAATTATTATTTATATGAAAATTTGAGAACACTACGGGCAGAAGACTACACGGCGTGTACTTGTCTTCTGCCCATGTCCACAACACGCACCTAAGTCTGGTTGTGTCTCCTGCCATGGACATGTACGAGGTAAACATTATGTATTGGGAATACATGGAATGTAACCTCAATGTTGTAAGAAATGTGCCCATGTGACGTGTATCTGATACACGACTCGTTGGGACACTCCATGTACTCGACCGTGAGATAACAGGGACTACACATCGTGTATAGTGGTTACACATCGTGTAGTTCTTCAAGTCATGTTCCAACATGTCTGGATCTAGATGGTGATCCATTTTTGTCGAATATTAGATCTTATTTTATCATGAGATCTAGCCATGTGAAGAAAAAATGCATGGCGTGTACTTTTTTCTCTAGGAAGAACCTTTGGCGCATCTAGATGGTATTCTCTAGATGATTCTTCATCTTTAATCATTAATTAGTTACTGGTGATGTTATCGAGAATGAAAAAAAATATGACGGTGTTTTAGATACTGAAATGAATCATTTAAGTAAAATAAAACACAAGCACATACAATCAATCAACAAATAATAAATAATTTTAAATTACAAATGTGACCCATCTGATACCACTTATAAGTTTAGGGCATGGTGGAAGCATATTTTGATGGTATCAACTCAAATTTTATTCATAATTCATATGCAATCATTGTTTTAAATGATCATGAGATCATATCCAATGAAAATAGTGTATTAATAGACTACATTAATACATCGAAACCATAAGGAAATGATCTTCACATGTAATTTATAATTAATTTATGAGTAGATAAAGAATTACCTCAACTTGTAATTCCTCTTTCATTGATGATCTAATGGAATAGAATTCAACGCACCTTCGTTGCACTGTAGGATTCAAGTGCCTAATCCCTCTAGTGGTGATTCACACTTGCACTGCAATCTATGATCAACGTTTTGGAAAGTTCAGGTGCTAGTGTGGTCAATCCTAATCGCTTTTATTGTTTGTGGTTGATTGCAGTAGTATTCTTCAATAAGGATGAAGAACCCTTGGTGTTCTCTTGAAAAGTTGAGAAATGGAGAGAGAGAGAGAGAACTCTAGAACTTGAGCCAATCTCTCCTTATATGTTGTACACACCAAAAGTGAATTAGGAAAGTGATGTAATTATATATTTATTATATGTGGTTTAGGGTTGGAAAATCACACACAAGCCCCCAGCAATTTTTAATATTCTTAATTGACATCATGTCTATTAATAATAATACTATTATTATTAATCGCTCGACATGTGCAACACATTAAGAATATAAATAAATATCAATTATAAATAATTTGACCATTAAACTAGATCTTCTTTTATTCATCAGCATTTACCAATCCTTGAATAATGACTATTTAATTAAATAAAGGGCAATCATTATTCTATGATAAATATAATAAATATTATATTCACCAAACATGAAAACTAATATTTATTATTATTAGTTAACTCACTTTATAATTTTGAATTATTTGTGATTAAATAATGGTGATCAACCAAACCAAAAAAAAATATTATTTATTCTATCTTATTAAATTAAATACTTGAATTTAACTCAGATTGTAGATACACTCAGTGTGTGATCCTCTAGACCTTTTTCTCAGTGGCATTAGGCATAACCACTTAAAGTCCATGGTTAGCATTTAGTAACACACTAAGGCATCCATAGAGAAAGAAGTTAAATTCTCAATAATGTCCAACCTCCTATGAATGTTAACTGTGTAATATAATCATTTTGTCACAATATCTCAAATCAAGCAGGTTGCATACTGATGTCATAAACATATATGCCCGATGTCTCTTTTTTTGAATTTCCAGAAATGAACTCGCTCAACCAAAATCATGGATATGGATTTATTCACATAGTTCTATTCCTATCAAAGGGTCTGAGATTTTAACTTTCATCAAGAGATAGAGGGAATAAATCCTTTCTCACAATATCCATTAATTTTATATCATTTGTGTCGCACCCAACATGTCCTACTTCATCGAGAATATATGTCATCTTTATTTTCATCAATACATCAAAGTACTCGAGTCATAATATCCATTAATGATAATATTAATGTCTAAGGATCAATATAAATTTTCACAGGTAGGAAAATTCAATGACACGTGGAAATGTGGATTTCATATTGATAGGTATGTTCTCATAACCTCCTATCCCAGAGATTACCAAGGGTGAACACCATAAGAAGGTGTCTCAATGTCTTATGAGCCTCCTGCCCCTAATAGCACGTATTGTTTATGTCCCATCAGACAATATCATATTTTTATAGAACAAGGTTCGAGAATAATGTCGTGACACCTCTAAATTCTCATCATAGTGGGGAACTACTATGACCTTTCAACACGACATATATTTTACAATCATTATCAAATACAAATATTATGTAGAAGAATAAGCATGATGTGATAAAAAACTACTTTAATAATAAAAACATATAATCAAGTACTAAACAAGTTGTTTTTAGGGCACCAACTCCAACAATGCCTTATGCAGACGACATGAGAATTGGCATTGATATCGGTGGACCCGGTTTTAGAGGAGTATAGTTGTACCTAGTGGAGCTGACCATGTTCTGTGTTCGGCTTTCGAGATCGTGAGTTGGGATCTCTTTAGTCTCTTTTTTTCAGTTGTTTTTAGGTGGGACTTATTTTCTATTTGGGCATTTATTTTTTCCCTTTTACTTTTATACTATGCTATTGTACTTTGATGCTTTCCTAGAGGTTGTTACATGCATGGTTTACACTCTAGATGTCTAGTCTTTTATTATATCTCTGTATTATTTCATGCATCTTGTTGTGTGTGTGCATACAAGTACTTAGGCTAAGGCTTCCCATTTCAGTATTTCCTATTCGACGCTTGTCACTAGCCCCTGGCCTATTGAATGTGGGATTGGGTAGTCACACTCAGCTTACTATCGGTCGGGTGGGACCCGGTGGGTCGGGTCATGACAACCACGCCTACCACCATGGTATGGTGGCACTTAAAAAGCCAAAACTCTATTCTAACATCTAAAACCCCTCCAAACTCACTCGCAACGCCTCCGAGCCCTAGGAAAATGAAGAGGGAAGGACCTTAAAAATATGGTACCTTACAAGGATCCTTTGAAAATATCTTCAATTTCATAGAACCATGTCCAGAGAAACCAAGAGATTCCATGCTTAGTGCCTCTGAAGAAGAAATATTATGTGTATTCCCCTTCTCCCATGGAAACTGGATAGGAGAAGTATCGAAAAAAAGTACAACACCATCCTTAATCAAAAGTAATGTCTAAGGTACAACATCAGAAGCTCAAGACATCAACCATGGCTATGAAATATACCCATCATGTTCTATAATAGAAACATCTCTAACATTAGACATATCAAGAGGATCATCCATAGTAGAGATGATCATATTATTCAAAATGATCTAAAGTTTGAGGACTTCTTGCATATAATTAAGGATTCGTACTAGAGTTACAATGGGGGGAGAAGTATGGAAGAGGGGGGGAGAACACATAAGAGGCTCCTTTCACTCACACCCAATCCCTTAATCTACTACTATAATAAAATCCTTCCCATCCCCCTATCTCTCCAGCCCTCCCTTTTAACACCACCCCCTAATCCCTATGCAGGATTCTTACCAACCCCTGTAACAACCCGCGTCGTTACAAGTTCAAAATCCCTGGGGAAATTTGAACTTTATGTTTGGAGGATGGTCCGCTTTTAGTGATGAGTCTCGGGTTGGAATACTAAAGGTGTGGACATCCAAAACCTGTGTTTTTTAAACATGGTTTGGAGCTTGAGGAAGACCCCCCATGTTTGGGAGAAAGTCAGAGAAGGGGCGGAGAAGTTTGGTGGCTACAGCATCCACCAGCTAGCCAGTGAGCCACCGCCAGCTATCTGGTATGCTAACCAGTAGCCTAGGGGTACTGTTGGGCTCACTAGTCCATTGATGGACTGAACCGTAGACCAGGTATTTTGTTGGGAACATCATCCATCTAGTTTCCCACCGACTCGCCCATGGACTTGGCTACATGTTGTTTTTAATAAGCTCTTACACATCTTTTAAGTAGAGAGACCCCTCAGTATTAGAGTGGGTAGGATGACCTAGAGAGGTCCATTCAACTTTCCTCTTCTCTCCTCTTTCCTCCTTGAGTTCCCCTTGAAGCGATTTGGATCTAGATGGGGTTCGTTGGTGATTCTGGGTAAGATCCATGTTTTTCTTCACTCTTGACCTTCTCCTTCCTTTACTCTGATCTTGGATCAATTTCAATTAGGGATTCGATGAAGATTTCATTGGATCTTGGTGAAATCATCTAAAAACAAATGGGGTTTTTCTCAGCGTGCATGGAGGATGTATTGTTGCGATGACCGCACATTGTTGCACGGTGATTCTACTAAGGTGTGTCGCTTGGCAGTTTTCTTTTAATATTTCCAATTAAATCTAATCTAATTGTATGTTATTTTGGTTTTGCGGGTTAGGACTCTTTTGTGGGATGGAAAG
Source organism: Viscum album (assembly GCA_963277665.1). Taxonomy (NCBI): domain Eukaryota; kingdom Viridiplantae; phylum Streptophyta; class Magnoliopsida; order Santalales; family Viscaceae; genus Viscum; species Viscum album. Next base: position 1,136,395,855 of record OY728159.1, on the reverse strand, counting down.
GGTGTGTGAAGATCCTCTAGATGTGTTTGGTTATGAATTCAATGTAGCGAGAACATCGATGAGGATGTTTTTTAATTACACCTTTAGAGTTTGATCAAATAATTAATTATAATTTATACAATTAATTATTAATGATGTTTTGTGTGAGGTAGATCTTTGGGGATACAGATGGTCTTGGTTGAGGATGTGTGCAGCTTGGATGAGGCTCAGTAAAGCTAGATGGAGGCATGTGAGAGATCGATGGGGATGATAACTCTTTTTAGGTAGGTGACCTCTATCTTACAAAACCGTACATATGTCTATAAATGGGTGTGCGTGTGTGTGTGTACATTTTTGAATGGGCTCGGATAGAGTGGTTGAGGTCCGAGAGATGGGATTGGGTAAAGCAGCTGAGGACCAAGAGACCCTTAAGCTATACGACGAGGGTGGTTATGTGCCTGGACCTAGAATATGTGTTGGAAGCACTTGGGATGTTCGGATTCATCCAACGACTATGTCTCCATGGGGTGATGGTGCTGGTTGCAATGGAGAGTGACCATAGAGGGATTTGGAACATCATATGGGTTACAGAAATAGCACGGGTTTTTCCCTAGAGACTTTGGGTAGGCATAAGAGGGGTGTGGTCGAGTGTTATTTGGTATCCCTGGAGAGACGTGAGATGAGACCCTAGACTGGGTAGCGGGAATCGGTTAAGGACTTCGCATTGGGATGCCAAGGGGATTTTTGGGAAGGACCTAGAACCCACCGGCTGAGGTTGGGATTAAGGCGATTCCTTGGGTCATGGTTTCACTGTTGGTAGACCTTACCATTAGGGTATTTTTATGACATCATGTGGCTTGTGTGTGTGTACATGTGCGTGTGTCCATAATAACCATTGTGTGACATGGTATGCTTGAGTGTGTGTACATGTATAGCCATGAGACCCATGTTTGATACTAATTGCATGTGTGTGTGAGAGTAGTTCATGAGACCCATGCTTGATAATGATTACATGTGTGTGTCTGTTTGGTTATTGAGACTCATGTTTGATATGTTATATTTGTGCCCTTTTGTGTTGTGCCCTATGGTGTGGGAAGGCCGAGCCTATAGAGGTTGCATCTTGAATCAAAGTGACAGGAAGATCGGCATGGCTTCGTTATCCCCTAGAGAGGGAGATTGTGATGGTGTGACATGGTGTCGATGACAATGAAGAGACCTAGTGAAAGGGCAGGGGCATGATGGATTTGTGGCCTGACCATAGGCAAAGGATGGGGCATGAAGGCCTTGTGGAATGACCTAGTAAAGATAGGGGTACAATGGACTTATGGCCTAACCCTATAGAGCCAGGGGTGTGACGACCTTGTGGTGTGACCCAGTGCTTGATTGGTTAGGGGCTTTGATCAGAGATATATGGTAATGCTGACCTTGTGGTATGGTTTGACAGATGATGATGTTGACCCTACAATCTGATCGGATCGTAAATGTTATCCATACACCCTGACGCAATATACAATTATGTATGAGACTTCTCTTCTGACATGGAGCCAAAGTAGATATGGTTGGGTGTCAGGGTGGCCTTGTTATCACTTAATGGCCTAACATGTGTGTGTATCATGTCAAGTATCATGGTGTTCTGGTTAGTACATGATGACTCGACAAGAATTTTTATTTATATATTTTATTTTCTCATGAATACACACACATATGATGACATATATTAGGGATTCTTGGTGAGACCCTACTAAGATGTATTTCTCACACCCTTCATAGGCACTTCGGTGTGCATGAAAACCTTATTTTTGTTTCTAATTTTAGCATAGGATGTACAATTGATTGGGCAAAGGCAACCCAAGCGTATTTGGAGACAAGGTGTATGAGGCTTGGGGTTGCAAGAGAGACTCCTTGTTTTTTTTGTTGCAATTTATTTGTATATGTGTTTGGACCAGTGGGAAACTGTTTTTATGTTTCTGTGATAGTATCATTTTGATCTAGAATTGTGTTTGGCACACTGGTCGGACCTGGTGATTTGGCTGAGGCGTCACCCCCCCCCCCCCCACAGTAATCCCGCTTTTCTATCTAGGTTGTACCCCCTATAGTTACCTTTATACCCCCTTCTAGAAACTGTTTTTTATGCTATGTTGTGTCTTCCAGGTCTCTACCACTCACCCCACCATAAAATTAAATCTTTTCATTGAGGGAAGGAAATGACTGTAGTCATTGAACTCTTTCCCATATAACTTCTGAAAAATACAACAGTAGGTAAGGGGTCTACCTCGGCTGAGAAATATGTCCAAAAATGTTTAGTGATTATAGACTTAGAAAAATATGTAGTGTCTAGCACCAAGAAATGATGCCCATGCTTAATTTCCCAAGCTTATTGCATCCTCGTGACTTAACTAGGCCAATAACTTTCACTAGTGATGAATGATCTGCTCCACCTCACTTGTTTTTTATCCCTTCATCATGTTTAAGGGCCTTTTTCATGTCACTTCTATATTGGGACTAAGTCCTCTTCCATGCGTAAAAATACCTTACTGGGACTGTGATATAGAAAAAAGAGCATCCAGATTGCTCGTGAAGCACTATATTCCATGTCCCTTTTGAAACATTTCGCTTATTCCATCATGCTAGATTTTGGTGGCAACATTCGTGCCAGTTGGTACTCACATAAGTATTGCAGGTTCTCAAAAGGTGGTCGATACTTCCAATATAAATTGGTGGCATATTCCCAATGCTTTAGACCACTGCATTTTATGATTTGAATAGAACTAAACAACACTGCTAATAGAGGACGGTGTGGTTGAGGTCCTTTATAATGTACCCTTTGATGGATCGGATCCCTCGGCCCAGCAATATTGTCCGCTCTGGCCCAGTTGCTATCCCAGGCCTCACGGCTTTAAAACGTGTTGCTGAGGGGAAGGTAGGCACGGGAATTTCAAGCACCCACCAATCTCCCTCCACAACCGATGTGGGATTGGTTACCGGGGCACAGGCGCCAACAATCCTGGCGGGGGCCCAACAATCCTGGGCCCAGGACACAACATCCCCCCCCCCAAGCCCACACCGGTCCCGAGACCAACCACCCTTTGATACCAATTGATGGATCGGATCCCTCGGCCCAGCAATATTGTCCGCTCTGGCCCAGTTGCTATCCCAGGCCTCACGGCTTTAAAACGCGTTGCTGAGGGGAAGGTAGGCACGGGAATTTCAAGCACCCACCAATCTCCCTCCACAACCGATGTGGGATTGGTTACCGGGGCACAGGCGCCAACAATCCTGGCGGGGGCCCAACAATCCTGGGCCCAGGACACAACACCCTTTCCACACAAGCATCTCAAGCAATCTCTCATATGCTCCCCTCTTTTTCATGGACCAACTTCAAATATAAGATGTTATGGGTTGCTCCTTGTACAACACTCCTCGTCTTTCCAACTTGTATTCGAGATTTTTGTTGGGAATTGGGTCGCATCAAGAGACCCATGTGTTGGATTAGTGTAGCCCAATCCATTTGGATAATATTAGGCCGAATGCTAGTAATCCATACTGCACACTATACTAAAACTCTCGCGGATCGAGCTCTGTGGTGAGCTCATTGGGGGTTGCAAGGGAAACACTCCCCTGCTCCAGATGTATGGGGGCAAAGACCCCCAACCCAAATTTTGGGGAACCATAGAATTTATAAACAATTGTAGCAAAGCTGGCCGGTGACACCGATGGGGGACTTTAATAGTGCGGACATACTATAACAACATGCGACATGCCACTATAGCTCCACACACTTCTTGCCACTGACACTATAGCGGCTTGGACATGGATGGTCGTAGCAATGTAGCAGTACAGATTTCAATCCACCGGTCAATGTAGCACAGTGGACTTATTGGGTGGTTGGTGGCATAGTGTTTCATCTTCTTTATTAGCTTATTCGAGTTACGATTTTTCCATGTGAGAGAAACTCTAAAAACCCTCCTTGTAATTCTGCTCCTGATTATAGTGAATTGTTTTGCCTCTTCCTGGACATCAGGATCATTTCTCAAACCATGTAAATCATTGTGTCTGTGTTCATCATTTTCTTCTTCTTTTGTTTATATCTTTTCTTCATCTTCAAACCTTTGTCGTTGTGACTCCTAGCATTTCCGCAACAACTGGTATCAGGGGTTGAGTTTGATTTTCTCGAATTGAATGATGGAAATAGAAGAAGGAAAGATTAATATTGATCGCTTCAATAGAACTGACTTCAGTTACTGGAGGATTCATAACGAAGACTACCTTTACCAAAAGAAATTGAATTTTTTGCTTATGGGTGTCAAGACAATGAACATGGATCAGATGGAGTGAGACCTACTAGATCAATAGGTTTTTGGGAGTTGCGCGTCTTACGTTGGAAAAAAATGTGGCGTTCAGCATCAAAGAGGAGAAGACGATAGCTGGGCTGATGAAAGCTCACACAAATATGTGAAAGAAGTCTTCTGCATCGAACAAGGTGTACCTGATGTGATGACTGTTCAATCTGAAAATGATTGAAGGAATGATTGTTGCAGATCACGTCAACGAATTCAATACCATCACAAGTCAATTGACATCGGTGGGAATTGAGTTTCACGATGAAGTATGTGCACTGGTTTTAATGTATACATTACCTGATAGTTGGGGAGAAATTATAACAGTCATGAGCAGATATTTGGGGAATACAAAGATGGTTCTGAAGGATGTACACGACTTGATCCTCAGTGAGTATATTCGAAGAAGAGAATCAGACAGATTATCTGGTTCTGCTTTGAACATAGAAGGAAGAGGGAGATATGCACAACGATATAATAGTAAAGGATGATCAAAGTCAAGAGGAAATAGTTGAGAAAAAGAAAAGGGGGTTGTTCTACCAGCTGGATTTGCGGGAAGAAAGAAAAATTCAAGGAGTGTAGAGAAAAATGGAAGGTTCTTGAAACTAATGTAGCAAACACAGCGGTTGAATGAACTTATGATTTGTAGCTGCAGAGCTTCGATAGCCCTATGGAGTCTTGGATTTTAGACTCAAGGGCATCTTTCCATTTCACATCGAAGAAGGGTTTCCTAAACAAACATGTTTCTAGAAATTGTGGAAAGGTATATCTTGTTGATGATGAACCCTTACAGATAGTGCGGAAGGGCGATGGACGGATCAAGACCAAAAGTGGGAGTTTGCTGGTGCTGAAAAATGTGAAGTATATCCCTAAATTAAGAAGAAATATTATTTTTGCCGGGCATCTTGATGGTGCGGGTTTTAGCACCACATTCACTGGTAGAGCATGGAAGATTACTAATGGAGATATGGTCATAACCCATGGAGCAAAGAATGGTACTCTGTACAACATGACAGAAACTTTCATGGACGTGGTTGCATCAATAAATGTTATCGGAGATTCACAAATGTGGTACTACGGGCTATGCCACATGAGTGAGAAGGGGATGATGGTGCTTTCAAAAAAATGAATGCTACCGGAGCTGAAGTTAGTGGAAGTTGTCTTGTGTGAAGATTGTATCTTTGGAAAGAAGAATGTATCTTCTGCAAAAGGAGGAAGAGCACTGAAGGCTGTGAAGATGGACATGGTGCGCACAAATGTTTGGGGGCATGCACCAGTACATTCCTTTAGAGGGTCACAATATTATGTGACATTTATCAATAACTCGACAAGGAAGGTATGAGTTTACTTTCTAAAAAGAAAATATGATGTTTTTAAGATGTTTAAGAAGTGTAAGACCATGGTGGATAATGAGTCTGGGTCAAAGTTGAAATGTTTGAGGTCTGACAACGATGAAGAGTGTGGGAGTTAAGAGTTCAGGGAATTTTATTCTAATAATGGAATTCGGTGGGAGAAGACTCTTTTAAGTACACCACAAAAAAAATTGTGTAGATGAAAGGATGAATAGGATGCTAAATGAACGTGTATGGATCATGAGACTTTACTCGGGGATACCCAAGACTTTCTGGGAAAAGGATGTAAACATGGAAACATATCTCTTCAACAGAATTCCATATGTATCAATGGGAGAATGTCTTCCCGAGGATCTATAGTCAGGAAAGGAGGTAAGACTCTCATTTAAGAGTCTTTGGTTCTTTAGCATATGTACAAATAGATGTTGATGCAAGGGGAAATCCTGATACTAAATCCAACCCATGTTTCTTTATTGGATACGGTGGTGAGGAGTGTGGTTATCGGTTCTGGGATGATAAGAACAAGATGTTCATCAGAAATCAGAACGTGATATTTAATGAAGGTGTCACATACAAAAACCATCATGGAGCTGAAGTTGAAAGTAGGGACAAAAAATCAGACTGCCATGGGAAAGCGCAGTGACAACCCATAGGGCATCATTAAATTCCTATGGAGCCACGCAAATTTAAAAATTTATAAAACTTGGACAACTTAACTACAAAACCATAGTCTTTGGTCAGTTCGAGTGTTGACCTCATAGTGACGGTCTTCATGCTCTAAATTAACTTGAGGAATTCAAAAAATGTAGTTTTTTTATTGGTTGGAGAGAGAGAGAGAGAGAAGTGAGAGACAGAGGCAAATTGGTTGTTTGGAAACAAGATTAAAGGCATGTCGGGGTTATGTAGTTTCAGAGTTTTGGTGCAATTTTATTTTAGCAATTAAATTGATTGATTCATATTTGGCATCGAAGTTGAGACGAGGTGGATCCAATAGTCATGGTATCCCCTCCTCAATGTGAAAATCCCTTTTTCTCATGGTTAGGTAATTAAGGCATTACTGAATTGAGTTTTTCTCGATACCTTTCTTAAGCTCGGATGCCCTGAACAATACAATGGTCAAACCTCAATTCATGGTAACCAGTTGCACAATTCATAAATGTTCCTTTCAGATTCAAATATCAATGTTCATGATAAAAGAAAAACTGGATTGGAAATTGATTAAATAAATTGAAGCAATCCAAATACATGAACGAGAAAGAAATAAAAGATCCAACAACACCTTCCCCATTTGGCTATATAACCCTAGCACAAGGCGGGTTTTACCTCCCTTATCCTAGTGATGAGGGAGTAAGGGGGGAGGAAGAGAGGAAAAAAACATAAATGAAAGGCGGAGATGAAAATGGTGAGGACCCTGCATAGCACAGCTTCTCGCTCCAAACTATGATCTCTAAATTCCCCTTAGTGTGGCGGTTTAGCCCTCTATTTATAGATTCCCCTGAGGCTCGAGCAACATTCATTGGTGTTATAATGAGTTAAAAAGTGATCAAAGCTGGTTTCGGGTCCATAAAACAGGTCTTTTCCACTTGATACTTCGAATCTAGCTGTTTTTGGCTCGTCTCAACTTTTTCACATCGTGTAAATATTTCATTAAGTGTAATTTGTGGGCCTTGAAATATTCACGACATGCTTCATGACTTGAAAAACTTTCTAGGCATTCACAACATGTGTCATGGCGTGACCATATGTGTCACGCTGTGACACATGTGGTCTTCAATCCGAGCATCTTTTCTTCTCTTCGCGACTTGAAATTATTTCACATCGTGTAAATTTTACACGACGTGAATCTTGAAATTCCAGCTTTGAAAGCTCTGTTTCACCTTGGTTCTTCAGTTGCGTGCCCTAAAAGTGTCCCATGATCATTCGTCATTATGGGAAGCCTTCCTTTTTTCTGATGTCACACCACGGCACTTCGTGCCACGACGCAATGTGACTTTTTCTCCTCATATTCTCCTCTTTTCTATTCCTCTTCAAAATTTTAGTTGCATCCTGCCACAAAACAAAAAATATGTTAAACAGTCCAAATATTGGCAAGAATATCAATTATATTAGAAAAAAATAATGTATTAAAACACTTTAAAATATATGCATGAAATACATGTATCATAGACCTTAAAGGTGTACCTGAGCATGTAACACCAGAACCAGTGGAGTATACCCCTCAAATGGAGTTGAGGAGATCGATAAGGGTGAGAAGGTCTGAACAGAGGTATTCACCATCCTTACATTATTTTTTATTGACTGACATTGGAAAACCAGAATGTTTTGAAGAAGCAATGCAGTTGAAGGAGTCGAGCAAGTGGGAGTTGGCTATAAATGAGGAGATGTCTTCATTACATGACAACAATACATGGGAGCTAACACCTCTGCCACAAAGAAAGAAATCATTGAAAAAAAATGGGTATACCAGGTCAAGGAAGAACATGATGGAAAGAGGAGGTACAAGGCAAGGTTGGTGGTGGAAGGTTTTCAACAAAAGGAAGGTGTGGATTTCACTGAAATTTTCTCACTTGTAGTGAAGCTTACCGCCATCCAAGTGGTTCTCAGTATTGTTGTATCAGAAGACTTCTACCATGAGCATTTTGATATCAAGACTTCTTTCCTTCATGGAAATCTAGAGGACATCTATATGCGGCAGTCATAAGGACACGTTGAGTCGGGGAAGGAAGACCCTGTGTGCAAAGACTAGAAGAGCGTATATGGGTTGAAGCAGGCACTCATGTAATAGAATAAAAAGTTTGATTCATTTATGACAAAAAAGGAATAAAAACGGTGTGGCATGGATCAATGTTGCTACACTAAGTCTTTTTGTAACAATCCGAACTTCTATAAATAAAATTCTCTTTGTGATTGAATTAAATTCCCTATTATGGTTATAGAAAACACATGCATTTCTTTGGTTTTATTATATCTTATCAGATTTAAAATACCGTTAAGCATCACAACCATTGATAATATAGTTTTTGAACATTGATCATATGATTAGTATAAATATAGGGTTTTGATAAATCCAATTGACACAGAAAAAGTGATGGTCTCAACCAGTAGGATCATACCCTATGAAGCCTATTTATCGGAGCTTCTGAGGGAGATAGCATCACTGGGCGTTGCCCTTGACCAAACCCAAGTCGAGATCCAACAACTAAAGCACAAGCGAAACCGTTTACAGGAGAAGTTCAAGCTCATCGAGATCACGACCCAAACCATGTACGCCGAACCACCCCATGAAAATCTCATCATCACACACCTTACCATTAAGGCGTTTGCTGGTGTAATAAAGGGCTATGTATCAAGACCCTAATAAAATGAATATGTATATTATATTTTTAATAGAATAATGGTTATATTTACTTTTTACTATTGTTACTCTATAGATGATTTTGATTTTGATTCAATAAAACACAAATTATATTTTCAGGTAATATGTAATTTCAAATAAAACATTCTTTTTGATGAATTGATGGATTTTTTGAAATAAATGATATTTTAATAAAATATTATTATTATTAAATAATTTTTATTAAATATAAATGATAATATAATTTTTATGATGTCAAATGTAGTTTTTATAAGGGTTCAAAAACTGTTATTATAAAAAAACATCATTTCTCAATAAATGTAAAATCTTATGTTAAAAATGATAATTCACATATTTAGAAAATTATTTTGATAAAAAAAATATATTTTTTGGAATCAACACATCGAAATTAACCAACAGTGAATTTTTCATAATTTTCTCAAACAGTAGAATTTTCGGGTAAAAATTAAATACGATGTAAATATACTGTGTATATTATGACATCATAATGACCCAAAAGTGATGTATTAAATGTTATAAAGGGTATCCATGATCAAATCTATGTTTCCCCTTTAAAATAATTTGATTTTGAGGGTATTTGATTAATTTTATAAAGCCTTTATGAATCCTCCAAAACCTATATTATATATTAAGGTTTTAAAATCACTTCTTTATGAACATAACTTGATTCCACATCACCAAGGATAATATTTTAATGAGTTCAACCATTGACCTTATAAAATAATTAAAACTACTCCTCTTTGGTAGAAACCATAGGCAAAAACCATGGGAAAAAACAATGAGAATGTTTGTGGTTTTGATTACTTTATTATATAGAGTTCAAAACCAATGTTTGAGAAATAATAAAGATCTCCCTTCTCTTTTCCTATATAAACTCACTCAAACTCCTCTTCCTCTTCACTCAAAAACCTTGGAGTGTGTCCTTATTCTTCCCTTCTCTCTCTAGAGTCCTCCTAAGGTTCCACCAATCTCTCAAGAAGTTCCTCCCAAACATTTGAAATCACTCTCTCAAGGTAAAAGATCACCTCCTTCTCTTCTTTATTCAAGCATCTTTTTTTATGTCTTTTATTTCCAAATCCTAATGTTTGGATATGTTTTTCCACATCCCACTTACTGTCCATTTGATGCCCAGATGATGAGAAACGTCTTTCGCTCTCATTAAACCATTTTATGAGCTTTTATGTACAGTCATTATGCTGCAAAAATTTCATTGCAATTTTTTCATGTCAAACCTTTGTATTGTGAATACCATCGTTATTTCCACTCAAGGGTATTCACTTAGACATACATATACTTCTTTTATTGGGGACTTCAATTTATTTATTCAATACTCCTTGTTCGTGGAATGAAATGTGATGAAATATGTTCTTGTGTTATATGATATATGTGGCACACTTATGTGCGTACATTATATGATTGAGATGGATGCACCCAGATAGCACTCTAATGCATTTGATAATGTTTTAGTCTCATGGGACATTATTCAAGGGATTATGGAGTGAACCTAATCCATCATGGGACTTTGTCCACCATGTTATGATGTCTTGGCAGTTAGTCTTGACTTGTGTTTATAATATCATGTTTAAAGTTGTTTCCACTTTCTCATGTTTCCTATATGTTATCATGTTATATCATGTCTCTTTGTTCATGTTTATGATTTTCACCCCTTTTATGTCCCACTGAAATATTTATTGTCTAACATGTAATGTTTTCTTCATGTTATGTCATGTTTATTCCCTTACTGAGCTTTATAGCTCATCTTTTTCTTATGTATGTCATCAAGTTATCTCATGTAGTTTTAATAACAATGAAATATTATGAGCATGTTAAAGAAGTTTTTAATAATGCTGATAAACCACATGTTTTTAAGTTGTTATATAATGTGCTAAATTACCCAAAAACAATGGACTTCTCAATCTTCTGGGTTGTATTTTGTGTACCTTTATGTAATAAATTGTGAATTAATGTGTAATAAAAACAAGGGTTCTCATACTTTTGGTGATGAATACATTGTACTACTTCTATATGTGGGTGACATGCTCATTGTAGGATCATGTATGCAGAGGACTGATGAACTGAAAGGACAGCTGGCTAAGGAGTTCGAGATGAAAAATCTTGAAGCTGACAAGATTTTGGGGATTGAGATCAAGAGAGACCGCGCAGTTGAAAACCATGGTGTAATCACATATTGACTACATTAGAAAGGTTCTGAGAAAATTCAGTATGTTGGAAGCAAAGTCAGTTTCTATTCCCCTCGAAAGCCATTTCAAATTATCAAAGGAGCAATCACCGAAGATGGCGGAAGAGGTTGAGTACATGGCAAAGGTTCCATACGCATCAACTGTTGGAAACCTATCATATGTCATGATCTGTACCTAACCTGATATTTCTCATGCAGTGTGCGTTGTCACCAAGTACATGGTTATCCTTGGAAAACAACATTGGGAAGCTGTGTAGTGGATAATGAGATATCTGAAGGGAAACAAAGAAGTATCTTTGTGTTTTGGAAAAGGAAAATCTTTGCAGAGTATGTGGATGTTGACCTTGGAGGTGATGTTGATAGTAAGAGTACCACAGGTTATGTATTTACCTATGGAGGAACTGCAGAAAGTTGGATATCTCAATTGCAGAAGGTGGTTGTTCTATCTACCACATATGCATAGTACATTGTTGTAACATAAGTTGGAAAATAGATGGTTTGGTTGAAGAACTTCTTAGATGAGTTCAGTAAAAAGTGAGGAAAATGTATTGCACTATGACAATCAGAGTGTTATACATCTTGCAAACAACCCAGTGTTGCCCGAACAAAGCATATTCAGTTAAAGTATCATTTTATCATAAGCTTGATGCAGGATGAGTTGTTAACATTACAGAAGATTCATAGAACCAACAATCCACCAAACATATTAACAAAGTCGATGGTAATACAGAAGTTGAGGTATTGTTATACCTTCGTTGGTCCCTACTGATGAATAGGGGGTGTGAGGCAAAATATGGGATGGCACTATGAGAGAACAAAAGGGAAAACATATGGTATTTCATGAATCAGTAGCTTAAAATTGAAGTTGTCAATGGAAGCAAACACTGATGATTGAAGAATAAAAGAAACTCAGATTAAGTAAATTGTCTAAGTCAGTGACATCAAAGCAGGTCAGCATAGCTCCGAGTGTGAGATTGTAAGATTAGTGTAGTCTAATCCACTTGGATGATGTTGGGTTGAATGCCAACAGCCTCATACTGCACCTCATACGGAAACTCTCTTGTGTCGAGCTCCGCAGTGAGCTCGTTGGGGGTTGCAGGGGGCAACGCACCCCTATTCTCCGGGGGACAGACTCTCGACCCAATTTTCAAAGAACTGTAGCATCTCTGACCAACTGTAGTAGAACTGACCGACAACACCGATAGGACACTATAGTAATGGAGGCTTATCGTTGGAGCATGCAACAAATCACTGTAGCTCTGTGAATTTCTTGTCACTTAAACTTTTGCGGCTTGGAATTGTGTGGGTGCAGCATTGTAGCGTTGCGGACTTCCAGCCATCGGTCATTGTAGCAGAGTAGATGTAGGGATTAATTCCTAAACTACCTACAAACCTCTATCGTTGTGACTCTTACAACATTATGGGGTTACAGTCCACATACAAATCCACTTCTTCTAAACGCCCAATAAAATAGATCTAAAAACATGTTGAGTTCGTGCTCCACCAAACAACTCCATTGGCGACACCTCTTTACCCTCCCCTCCAAACTTTATTGAAAATTCTTTTGGACATGTCGGTGTAATTTCCTTGTGCTGTGAGATGAGATTCTCGCCCTGCAGGTGCCTCTTCTCTCTACGTCGTGCCAGAGAATATATGGATTTCAAGTAGTTTGTTCGATTTGTCATCTCCTGTGCAATGGTATCCACCGTCGAACAGAGCTGCTTCGTGGTCAATGTACTCCATCCCGATCGCACCTCTGCGTTGCACTGTAGTTTCTTCGGGTCCAAATGTGTGCATGTCGGGTTTCACTATGACCTCTGATGATCGTGTGTCGTTCTGTGGCAGACTTACTGTAAAAAACTAATTGTGCACATTGACGGCAGTATTTCACACCAAAACCACATTCTTCCCCTACGCCAGACAAAACAGAGCCGCTTGGCTGCGCCCCTGTGCCTCAAGGCACCAGATGCAGCGGAAGGTGCCTAAAACAAGTTTGACGTCAATGAAGGCAAGGCCAGTTCCTGCTGTGGAAGCATCGTATTAGGTGGGTGAGGTACGTGCGAAAACTGCTATGCTCTTTCCTGTTTTTTTCAGTGTCGTCGCTGCAACAGGGAGTGATGAAGAACAATAGGTCATACAGATTATAGAAACCTAGAAGACTGCTTGTATGTAATTAAGGAATCCAACTGGTGTTACAGTGGATGGGGAAAGCTTGGGGAAGAGAGAAGAAGCGAGAACACTTGGGAGCCTCCTTGCACTCTCGCTAAGCTCTTGGCCTAACTGCTCTAACAAAATCCTCCCTTCCTCCTCTCCCACCTCTCCACTTTTAAAAGCATTGCCACCCACTGAATCGTTGCCGCGATTCTGTCAGCCAGATGAATCAGGAGGAACCCAAGTCTCAGCAGAAAAACCTCCGCAAAGAAAAATCTCTTATCCTTTCCTTCGTCAACTAAAGGACCTCTACAGTTAGAATTAGGACGCCAAGAAAGTCCAGAATGACAACAAACCTCTGCTGAGTGCCTCCCACTATGACATTTCAGAAAAAAACAAAGGTGGGACATCCTCATTATTGACAGACTGAAAGAATCCTTCTTTACAGTTGTTGATCCAAATGCATTAAGGCATTTCGCCTTTGAGATCCCCTTCGATGCACACACGGGCGACTGGCGATCGTGGCAGAATCGCAGCAGAAGAATCTGATTTAATGGGAGAGCCTATGGTATTGGAAATGATCTTCATCGCATCCCGCATAAAATATGGATTGGGAGAGCCTCAAGCACCACCTGGATCGGAAGAACTGAAGAAAAAAAATTCATATGAGGCAAAAGGAGATCAACGGAATACCTGCATCAAAGCCCCCTGGATTTTCTAAACACGTATTTGCCGGCATCTATAAATGTCTTCCCTGCTTTCAAAGCGAAGAAGAAAACGATTTTCGCTCAACAGGCCTACTGAGTAGGCCATAAATCCAAACCGCTCCAATGAAACCATAATCGATTGAATAGAGGAACGAAATCCATTAAAGACTGACCAAATCCAAGCGAAAGACCTGTGATAAAACCCTAAGATCATCTTCTTTAAAATCCACAGCTGGAAAACCCTTGATCTGAGAAATCGTTGGCGAGAGATAAAAATCCACGTTGTGACCCTCTGCGTCGCTCAAGAATGATGTGGATTTTAAGATCTCTCGATTTGGAATGGAATTGAAGATTTCAATGGATCGGGGGCGGAGGGTTCCCGCCCTCGCATTTCACGGTTTTTTAACTTTTTATCTTTTATATAGAGAGAGAGACACAAATGTATATATATTTGTATTTAATTTAATTTAATAAAAACAAAATTATTTATTTACATTATACGTATATTGGTTTCAAATAATTAATATCATGGTTAATATAATTATTACTTAATATATACATTTACCCAAATAAGTATATAAATAAATATGTTTATTTATAAATTCAAATATTGACCTTTATGTCGTATAATTATTAAAATAAAAAATATACATATGTTTGTGTTAATATACACACGCATTCATATATTTTCTATAAATAGATATATTTATAAATATATATAAATTAAAGTATAATCATTTGTATATATTAATTTTCACATACACACACATATTTTATATTAATAATACGAATGTATAATTTTTATTTTTATGGGATAGATTTTAAATATGTCTTGGATAAATATGTGCACCAAACTAATGTAGGATTGATTTGTAATCCATCCAAAAAAACAACTTCTATCGAACAAATTATCTTATACGAACTTAAATCCAACCCAAACAAAATAAATTAACAGGCATGCATGCCAACTTATCGTAGACATATTCATGTCTGCCTTGGATAATATGTCACAAATGTATTAACAGTTACTCGTCTCGGATGGTCATGAAATTCATACCAAATAATCATTCCCAAAAAAATATGACTTTTATTTTATTTGGGATGGAAATGATATTTGATGTGAGATGCTCGGGTGGCTCGATCTTCACAATGTAGGTTGACGAATAACGAATACGATTCAGGGCTAAGTGGCGAATGATGGGTTTGGATAGTGGAAGTAAGTAGTCAACTAACGCTTTAAGGGGCGTGACCTACTACTTAAACAACACACTCAAGAGATGGATGTGTTGGTTAATCCACACAAACAACAAATATAACACCCCAAACATTTTATGGTATGCTTCTATTAAATATATTCTATTCATAGCCTATATTGCATGAAGCACTATGTCTTTTGTCAATCAAAACATTATAGGAGAAACTTATAAGTTATCCATTAAACATAAATTTTCCACTTCTATGTTTTGAATTTCGAAAAATGGTCATCTGGAATTGTGATCAGTAAGTCATTTGGAGTCTGATAGAACCAACTTGATTTTTTGATGAATAGTAACATACCCTTATGAATAGTAAAATGAATAGTAATATGACATTTATAAATAGTAAATAATGAGAATATTTTATTTTCTTAAGGTAATAAGATAATGAGATCTTAATTAATTTTTCAATGTGATATAGAACTAATTATACTTTTAAAATTGTTATTTTTCGAATTAACTATGTTTTTATTTAAAAATTAAATTAAAAATACTTAGAAAATTATTTTCAAAAAATGGACTTCATTTTTTAATTCTACACATCGAAAAATGGTTAGGGTGAATTTTTGGGATTTTTCTGAAATACATGAATTTTTCATGAATAGTAAAAAATACAGTTTTGAGTTTTCGGTAGTTTAATGACATCATAATGATGTAATAACTAAATATAAAAGTATGGTCGACTTGTGTATAGTAACTTATGACATGAGGTGTCCCAAGTGGCTAAAACCATGGGCAAGCCCATGGTTTGGCAAAAACCACTAATGAGGCGTCCCTTTGAAATTATTAAAAAATTACCTTTCTTTTTCTAGAAATACCCACTCATCCATTCGTTTTCTTTCATTCCAAATCCCACATCCTCGAATCTCTAGTGATTTTACCTCTCTAGGAGTCCTCCCAAGGTGTCCTTAATCCCCCAAGGTCCCATCCTTCAAGATTTAGGAGTTACTCTACAAGGTAAGGGAATCCTTCATTCTCTTCTTTTAGTCATCACTTCTTTTATGTTATCTATTTGAATTTCCATTCTCACATGTTGGGGTTTGATTTTATCTATTCTTCTTACTGCCCTTTTTATTTCAATATGATGAGATACCCATTTTTTTTCATCATTTCATTTTATAAAATTTTAAGCGACGTCGTTAGGCTGCCGAATTTTCATAAGAGATCTCTCAACTTTTCTTTTATTTTCAAGTTCATCTCTTTTCTTTTTCTCTTCTCACCTTCTCTTTCCAAATGACCATGATAAACTCTAGTATCATCTATATACTGGAATTATAGCATGTTAATGGAATAACCATCATCAATATTCTTACTCCCACTTTTTATTTTTATAAATGAAATCAACGTCCATGATGTTCCAATTTATAACCTTTGTGGACGACGGAGTTTTGTTCTTCACTTTCTCCTTCATTTCTGGTCATGAAACCATTTTAATGGTTTAACTAGATAAGAATATATGTATTTAATTTGATTAATGTTCTGTAATCTCTACACACTCATGATATGAAATAATAATAATACAAAACAAGTTCATTATATACAAAACTGCCAAGCTAAATCCAAGTGTTTATAAAAAAATTTCAACTAATGATTCATCCCCAAGTATATAACCTAGAATCATTATAAGATCATTTATATCTCTTTAGTGTCACTAATAATATATATAAACAATTCTGGATGTTTAACCACATTTCAAATGAACTTCCATTCATGAATGCAAGTAAACGAATAATGAAAACCAAGGAAGAAAATGTTTCCAAAACAATAAAATTGAACCTCTTAAACCCATTAAAAGGGCCATGAATGAACATAATAAGGTTATACTAAATACATTACATGTATAGGAGGTTATAGAATTATTAATTAATGAAGCTAAATTTTATTATTCAGGTCATTAAAACAAACAAAGAACACACTCGAGCATAAGGTAAGGGGTTTCTCATCTCACTTTCATTTCTGTGAGATTTTCATTGTTCGCCACTTATTTCTTGTATGTGTTATATGTGTACTGCCATTTGATATATAATAACATTATTCTCTTTATATTCATGTTATTCAATTATTTATTTGTGGGTTATTAAGGTCTGGTCATATGATTCGATCGATTACATTGTGGTAAGAGACTTTGTCTCAACTACTATTTTGTCACGACTAACTTTGTGTGGTGCACATAATAATCCTTATGTGGTGTACCTAATGCCCATTTGAGATCACTTTTCATTTTAATTTATATTTATATTAAATATCCATAATCTCATATCATGGATATGTTTGTTGTCTAAACTGTATACCATTTTACATACAGTGTTTATTTGGAAAGTTATTTTAATTATGGAAATATTGATGAATCTGTATACTCTACTCTATACGGATATTGAAAAGTCATATTTCTCTTGTATTGAATCAATGTATAAATAATTATTTGGACATGCAGTGGTGGTTGGGGCCCTCTATAGCCCCTCGATACATCGGTAGGTCTCATGAGGCAAATCAGTTGGCGATAAACCCTTTGAGTTTGTTTCCAAAAATCAGACGGGTTTCTACCCATAGAACTAAACTGTTTTTATGGTATTATGGTTTCATGTGCCAGATAAATGACGTCCAATTAATAAGCATTCTCTTTATTCATTATCAGTTATTATTATTATTATCCATGAGGTTTTCACTATGACAAAATCTATAGATGCGGTTTCATTCTCAGTTTATTAATGGCATTAGTTTTTCATTTATTCACCATTCCATATTGATAATGTCAGATTGACTATGATTAACTTCTTATTGTATTCATGCTTCTGCTATTTGTAACCCTTACTGAGTGTTTGAGATCACCCCTTTCATTGTTTACCCTCAACAGGTGATGAAGATAAAGTCATTTACTGGGTTCTCGTGGATGCAGTTTTTAGTTTTCTTTATGTATTGTATTTTGTAAACTTTTCCAATGTAATTTGAGAAACATTCATGTATCTAGTTTCTTCAAGACTACTAAAACGATCATTCCTTCAGGATTTTCATTCCTTATAACTATTCTAATATCACAAGTAATGCACTGGCTCCAGCCTAGAGGGGTCGGAGTGTTACAGTTGGTATCAGAGAAATTTTAGTAGAAAACTTGGAAACTAGAGTAGGAAATGTATAGTAGGGAATAAATCCCTAAGGTGGTATTTGAGGATAAATGTACAATAATGTCCTGGTATTTTGGTAAGTAATAGATTATGTGGATCTTTTAAGAAATACGTCCCTGTCTGGATATGAGCAGGTAGAGGTGGCTCTGGCACAGATGTATCTAGGGGTAAAACCCGAAAA
Organism: Viscum album; assembly: GCA_963277665.1. Classification (NCBI taxonomy): domain Eukaryota; kingdom Viridiplantae; phylum Streptophyta; class Magnoliopsida; order Santalales; family Viscaceae; genus Viscum; species Viscum album. The sequence continues at coordinate 1,136,377,194 of OY728159.1, read as the reverse complement.
TACTGCTTTGAGCTAGACTCGAATGGAAACTGGTGCATGATAACGGGTCTTGTTGTACTCTTGGTTATGACACTCCCGGGGGATATGCTTAGGATAATTCAAATTTTCTTTACAAGCCATTATAAATAAGTTTAATGTAAATTTTTCCTCATAGGAAATTCCTTAGCTTAAAACAAAGGGAAGAAGACAGTGTTGCAGAGTATGAGGATACTTTCACAAGGCTGGCCAAGTATGCCGTAGATTACGTACGTGACTCGGCAGACAAGATCGATCATTTCTTTGAAGGTCTTAATCCAAGTCTTCAAAGGGCACTGGCTTCTCAATCATTTTAATCATATGAAGAAATTGTATCATGTGCCATGAAAACAGAGAGGGAATTTTCTAGATCAAATATTTTCAAAGGAAACTAAGATAAGAAGCGGTACTCTGATAACAAAGGAAAATGAGAAGCACCAAAGAAGAGCAATGGAATAAATATTTTCCCATTATGTCAGAACTATGGAAAGAATCATCTCGGGAAATGATTGAAAGGCATGGGAGTCTTCTATAACTACGGCGAAAAGGGCATCGATCTAATAAATGCAAGGGGAAGAAATAATTCAATGATATTCAATGCTACAATTGCAGAGAGATGAGACACTATGCAAATGAGTGTCCTAAGATTCAAGGAAACATGACTTAGAAAAGGAAAAGAGAGCAAGGGAGAGCCTTTGCGATTACAACTGCGGAGATTGAAGTTCCTAATGAGGTGGTGGAAGGTACTTTAATTGTTTCCTCAAACTTAGCCAACACTTTATCTGATTCTAGATCATCACATTCATTTATATCTTCCCAATTTTCCAAGAAAATTAGATATGTCCAATTTGATTTAATAAAGGAGTTGTCAGTCAAAACTCCAAGGGGATGTATCATTGCAACAAAGGCATGTCGACTAGTCCCCCTCCAGACACCAAAACGTGCTTTAGTTTCTAACCTTATCATCATACCAATGACTGAATTTGATATAATTCTCGGTATGGATTGGCTGTCAAATTATGATGAGAAGATTTATTTTAAGAAGAAGGAAGTTACAATTTTTGATAATAGTGTAGAATCCCTTGTCTTTAGGGCAGAAACTTCACCACCTGATTCTTATATAAAACCACCCCCAGTAGCTCTACTGAATGCAATACATGGAGAGGAAGATAAACCAATATTTATGGGCGAGGAAAGAAATATTCAAATTAAAGATGTGCACATAGTGCAATAGTACATTGATGTATTTCCAGAGGATTTACCTGGACATTCTCCAGAGCGGGAAGTTAAGTTCTCTATTGATTTGATTCATGATGTAAGACCTATATCAAAGACTCCCTATAGAATGACTACTGTGTAATTAGTAGAGCTAAAGAAACAACTAGAGGATTTGAGTGAAAAAGGATTTATTCGACCTAGTGTTTCTCCATGGGGAGCCCATGCCCTATTTGTCAAGAAGAAAGATGAATCCATGAGGCTTTGCATTGATTATAGGAAAATCAATGCTATTATAATAAAGAATAAGTATCCTATTCCCCAGATTGATGATTTATTTGATCAAATTAATGGAGCTCAATACTTTTCAAAGATTGACCTTCGATCCAGATATCATCAGCTGCGTGTGAGGAAGGAAGATATTCCAAAGACAACATTTTGAACCAGGTATGGGCATTACGAGTTTATGGTGATGCCTTTTGGATTGACAAATGAACCCTCTATTTTCATGGATTTAATGAATAGAGTTTTCAAGGAATATCTTGATAACTTTGTTATGGTATTCATTGATGATATCCTGGTATACTCAAAAATCTATGAAGACCATGAGAACCACTTGCAGATTATTCTGATAACTCTTAGAAGCAATACATTATATGAGAAATTTAGCAAGTGAAAATTCTGGCTTCAATTAGTTTCTTTTCTAGTACATATTGTCTCTAAGGATGGAATCCTCGTTGATCCTACAAAGACGAAGTCAATCCAAGAATGGCCCAAGCCAACAAACATAACTGAGGTATGTAGTTTTATTGGATTAGCAGGTTACTATCGGCGTTTCATTCAGAATTTCACCTGACTGGCTAACCCACTAACCAAGCTCACACGTAAAGGAGTTAAGTTTGTGTGTAAAAAAGAGTGCACATAATGCTTTGAAGAATTGAAAAGAATATTAGTCAATTCTCCAATTTTGACTCTTCCATCTAGAAGTGGTGGATTTGTGATATACAGCGATGCATCAAAGAATGGACTGGGTTGCGTCCTTATGTAAAATGATAATGTTATTGCTTATGCATCAAGACAGTTGAAGATCCATGAGAAAAATTATCCAACTCATGATCTTGAGTTAGCAGCTGTAATATTTTCTCTGAAAATATGGAGGCATTATCTCTACGGAGAGAGATGTGAGATTTATACATACCACAAGAGTTTGAAATATATTTTCACAAAAAAATAACTCAACATGAGGCAAAGAAGATGGCTCAAGTTACTCAAAGATTATGATTGTTCAATACACTACCACCCAGGAAAGGAGAATAAGGTGGCATATGCATTAAGCATGAAAGATCATGGCCTTCTGACTCAAATGAGGATTGAAAGAGATCCTATGTTCATGGATCTACTGAAGATGGATATGGAAATTATTAAGGAAGGGGAAACATCACTTCTCTTTCAAATGATTGATAAACCATCTTTACTAGAGAAGATAAAAAGTTCTCAATCTTATGATGAAAATCTACACAAGAAAATTAATGTAGTCAAGGATGAGAGACTGGATGACTTTGTGTATGAAGAAAGAGTTCTGAAATTTGGGAAGAGGTTATGCGTTTCATCAGTACCTGAGCTAAAAAGGGAAATATTAGACGATGCTCATAGCTTAAATTTCTCTATACACCCGGGTAGCACCAAGATTTATAGAGATCTGAAGGAATATTTTTGGTGGGATAATATGAAGCGAGAAATTGTTGAATACGCGTCAAGGTGACTAGTTTGTCAACAAGTGAAGTCAGAGACACAACATCCCAAAGGATTGATGCAACCTCTACCTATTCCTATGTGGAAGTGGGATAACATTACGATGGATTTTTTCACCGGACTACCGAGGACACCTAAAAGGAATGATACAATATTGGTAATTGTTGATCATCTCATAAAATCAGCACATTTCTTTCCAATAAGAGAGGATTTACCACTTGAGCGCCTGACAATACTTTATATTAATGAAATTGTGAGATTTCATGGTGCACCTCTATTGATTGTCTCCGATCGAGATCCCTGGTTTACATAAAAATTCTGGAAAAGTATCAAGAAGGCTTTGAATACTAAGCTTCGTATGAGTACTGCATATCACCCCCAAACTGACGGACAGTCTGAAAGGACTATTCAAACTCTGGAAGACATGATGAGATCATGCTCTCTTGACTTCCAAAGTATGTTGGATCAATACTTGCCTTTGGTGGAATTTTCCTACAACAGTAGTTTCCATTCTAGTATTCAAATGGATCCATATAAAGCATTATATGGAAAGAGATGTCGAACTCCAACTTGTTGGGATGAAGTTGGTGAGAGGAAACTTATAGGCCTAGAACTTATTGAAGAGACCATGACAAAGGTGAAGAAAATACAAGCCCATATTAAAGCAGCCCAAAGTAGGTAGAAGAGTTATGTTGACAACCAGATAAAGGACTTGGAATTCCAAGTGGGAGATCATGTATTTCTGAAAGTATCTCTATGGAAGGGTGTCTTGAGGTTCGGTAAGAAAGGGAAATTGAACCCTAGGTACATCGGACAATTTGAAATTCTGGAAAGAATCGGAGCTGTAGATTACTATTTAGCGATGCCGCCAAATCTCTCCAGAGTTCATGATGTGTTCCATGTATCATTGTTAAAGAAATACATGCCAGACCCAACGCATGTACTCACATATGAAGAAATAGAACTGGAACCAGATTTGTCATACTGTGAAAAGCCTATCAGGATTCTTGACACAAGGGAGAAGGTATTGAGAAATCGAACAACTCATCTAGTAAAGGTTCTTTGGAGAAACCATAATATGGAGGAAGCAACATGGGAACCATAGGATTTCATGAAGAAGAACCACCCACATATTTTTGGTGGGCTTTATGCATAAAATTTTGAGGACGAAATTTCCGAAGGAGAGAATAATATAACACCCCAAACATTTTATGGTATGATTCTATTAAATAAATTCTATTCATAGCCTATATTTCATGAATCACTATGTATTTTTTGAATCAAAACATTATAGGAGAAACTTATAATCTATCCATTAAACATAAATTTTCCACTTCTATGTTTTGAATTTCGAAAAACAGTCATCTAGAGTTATGACCAATAAGTCATTTGGAGTCTGATAGAACCAACTTGATTTTTTGATTAATAGTAACATACCCTTATGAATAGTAAAATGAATAGTAATATGAATTTTATAAATAGTAAATAATGATAATATTTTATTTTCTTAAGGTAATAAGATAATGAGATCTTAATTAAATTTTCAATGTGATATAGAACTAATTATACCTTTAAAATTGTTATTTTTCGAATTAACTATGATTTTACTTAAAAATTAAAATAAAAATACATAGAAAATTATTTTCAAAAAATGGATTTCATTTTTGAATTCTAAACGTCAAAAAATGGTTAGGATGAATTTTTGGGATTTTTCTAAAATAAATGAATTTTTCATGAATAGTAAAAAATACAGTTTTGAGTTTTCGGTAGTTTAATGACATAATAATGATGTAATAATTAAATATAAAAGTATGGTATACTTGTGTATAGTAACTTATGACATGAGGTGTCCCAAGTGGCTAAAACCATGGGCAAACCCACGGGTTGGCAAAAACCACTAATGAGGTGTCCCTTTGAAATTATTATAAAATTACCTCTCTTTTTCTATAAATACCCACTCATCCATTCGTTTTAATTCATTCCAAATCCCACATCCTATAATACTTGGTAATTTTACCTCTCTAGGAGTCCTCCCAAGGTTTCCTTAATCCTCCAAGGTCCCATCCTTCAAGATCTAGGAGGGACTCTACAAGGTAAGGGAATCCTTCATTCTCTTCTTTTAGTCATCACTTCTTTTATGTTATCTATTTGAATTTCCATTATCATATGTTGGGGTTTGATTTTATCTATTCTTCTTACTGAAATTTTTATTTCAATATGATGAGATACCAATTTCTTCTCATCATTTCATTTTATAAAATTTTAAGCGACGTCGTTAGGCTGCCGAATTTTCATAAGAGATCTCTCAACTTTTCTTTTCTTTTCAAGTTCATCTCTTTTATTTTTCTCTTATCACCTCATCTTTTCAAATGAACATGATAAACTCCAGTATCATCTATATACTGGAATTATATAATGTTAATGGAATAACCATCATCAATATTCTTACTTCCCCTTTTTATTTTTATAAATGAAATCAATGTCCATGAGGTTCCAATTTATAACCTTTGTGGACGGCGGATTTTTGTACTTCACTTTCTCCTTTATTGACGGTAATGAAACCTTTTTAATGGTTGAACCAGATAATAATATATGTATTTAATCTGATTAATTTTCTTTAATCCTTACACACTCATAATATGGAATAATAATAATACAAAACAAGTTCATTGTATACAAAACTGCCAAACTAAATCCAAGCGTTTATAAAAAAATTTGAACTAAGTATATAACCTAGAATCATTATAAGATAATTTATATCTCTTTAATTTCACTAATAATATATATAAACAATTCTGTATTTTTAACCACATTTCAAATGAACTTCCATTCATGAATTCAAGTAAACGAATCATGAAAACCAAGGAAGAAAATGCTTCCAAAACAATAAAATTGAACCTCTTAAACCCATTAAAAGGGACATGAATGAACATAATATGGTTATTATAAATAAATCACATGTATATTAGGTTCTTTAATTATTAATTAATGAAAATAAATTTTATTATTCAGGTCATTAAAACAAATGAAGAACACACTCGAGCATAAGGTAAGGGGTTTCTCATCTCACTTTCATTTCTGTGAGATTTTCATTGTTCGCCACTTATTTCTTGTATGTGGTATATGTGTACTACCATTTGATATATAATAAAATGATTCTCTTTATATTAATGTTATTCAATTATTTATTTGAGGGTTATTAAGTTCTGGTCATATGATTCGACCGATTACATTGTGGTAAGAGAATTTGTCTCAACTACTATTTTGTTGTGACTAACTTTGTGTGGTGCACCTAATAATCCTTATGTGGTGTACCTACTTCCCATTTGAGATCAATTTTCATTTTTAAATTATATTTATATTAAATATACATAACCTCATATCATGGATATGTTTTTTGTCTAAACCGTATACCATTTTACTTACGGTGTTTATTTGGAAAGTTATTTTAATTATGGAAATATTGATGAATCTGTATACTCTACTTTATACGGATATTGAAAAGGAATATTTCTCTTGTATTGAATCAATGTATAAAGAATTATTTGGAAATGAAGTGGTGGGTGGATCCCTCTATTTCCCCTCGATGCATCGATAGGTCTCATGAGGCAAATCAGTTGGCGACAAACCCTTCGAGTTTGTTTCCAAAAATCAGATGGGTTTCTACCCATAGAACTAAACCAATTTTACGTTATTATGGTTTCATGTTACAGATACATGAATTCCAATTAATAATCATTCTCTTTATTCATTATCAGTTATTATTATTATCCATGATGTTTTCACTATGACAAAATCTATGGATGTAGTTTCATTCTCAGTTTATTAATGGCATTAGTTTTTCATTTATTTACCATGACATATTGATAATGTCAGATTTACTATGATAAACTTATTATTGTATTCATGATTCCCCTATTTGTAACCCTTACTAAACATTTGAGCTCACCCCTTTCATTTTTTACCCTAAAAAGGCGATGAAGAGAAAGTCATTTACTGAGTTATCATGGATGCAGTTTTTAGTTTTCATTATGTATTGTATTTTGTAAACTTTTACAATGTAATTTGAGAAACATCTATGTATCTAGTTTCTTCAAGACTACTAAACTGATCGTTCCTTCAAGATTTTCATTCCTTATAACTATTCCAATATCACAAGTAATGAACTGGCTCTAGCCTAGAGGGTTCGGGGTGTTACAACACATTTGGGTTGAGGTGTGAAATTAGGGGTTTTGCGATCTTGGATTCTCAATATAACTTTATATTGAAAAATTAAAAATACACCAAAGGTAAGAAAGTAAAAATCCTCACAATGGAGAGAATAGACTCGCAGAGTTTCACCAATACAAACTTGAATGAGAATACAATTTCATGAATGTCATTAGGTGGTTATTTATAGCTAAGGGTTGAAACAAGTGGTCAAGGGTCTAATACCCTAAAGTCATAAAGACTATTCCTATATTGTCCCCTTAAAGTCAAAACAATAAAGTCTAAAAATGACTTTTTGGAAAAGTATCACATGTCTTTCCACCCATAGCCCATTGCACTTGACTATGATTACCTAGCACATCATATTTGACTTTAGTGTTCAACGATGTCATTCTAGAATCTCCATGCATGTAAAGATTCCAAAACTCTTGCAACCATGTGGGACAATCTTAAAACATCATGTCTAGGCTTGAATAAGATAGATAATAGGCTCATTTATTATGGAAAGATGATCACCCCTTATAGAATTCTATTGGATTGGTGTTTCCTAATCCGTTATGGATGATGTTGGGATAAATGCTAGAAATTAGTACTGTACACAAGACCATAACTCTCATGGGTTGAGCTCCATAGTGAGATTGTTGGGGGTTGCAAGGGGCAACACATCCCTACTCTGGGGGTCGAAGGCCCCCAACCTAATTTCTTTTAGGACTGCAACAACTCTAACCAGCGGTAATAGATCTAACCAGGAGACATCGATAGGGGAATTTTATCTATGAAAACTTTGGCATGACTATTGTAGAAGCTCTGACTTTGGAGACAATGGTATTGTAGCTCTGTGAACTTCTTACCACCGACCACTGTAGTAGTTTGGACTTTGGTGACCATAACACTGTAGTAGTGTAGACTTCAAGCCATCGTTCATTATAGTAAAGTGGACTGTCATTGCAGTTAGTCAAAAAATTCTATGTCTTATTTATTAGATCATTCGAGCTATGGTTTTGTGTGTGGCATGAAACTATGATCTCCTGATAATTGTGCTCCCAGATTTTAGTGAAGCAATTCAGCCTCTCCACGGACATAGGGATTATTCCTGAACCACGTAAATTATTGTGTCTATGTTCATCATCATCATCTTCTTTTGTTTCTGTCTTTTGTTTATCTGCAAACCTCTATCATGTGAATCCTGATGTTTTTGCAACACATTCAACCTATTTAATCTTCCTCATGTCATCGGTCCTTGCAAATCTAACTCCTCCACCCGAGCAATCGACTTGGTTTTCATCACCCCCCTCTTCAAAAGGAGTCATTCTTAAATCTTCTTCCTCTACACCTAAAAAAAGAGAATGATCAGAAACATTTAAAGTAATACATACACTATACTCACCTGACAAAGATATCTTGTAAGCACTGTTGTTAATCTTCTCAAAAACTCGGAAAGTACCATCTTCTCCTGGAATGAGTTTTGATTTTTGTTTATTAGGAAATACTTTCTTTCAAATATGAATTCATACTAAGATACCAGGCTCGAAAAAAACTTTCTTATTACCCTTGTTTGTATGATCGATGTATTTTTGGGCCATTCACTCAATATTTTTCCTTGCAATTTCATGGATTTTCTTGATGAATTATGCATTCCCTTTCACATCCATATTAGTTGCTTCCTGCAAATGAAAATGAACTAGATCAATAGGTTCAAGAATGTTAAATCCACAAAAAATTTCAAATGGAGAATATTGAGTAGTGGAATGCTTGGCCTAGTTATATGTGAATTCCATATGTGGTAGACACTCTTCCCAATTCTTGAGATTCTTTTTAATAATTGTCCACAAAAAGGATGATAGGGTTCAATTCACTACCTTTGTTTTCCCATCAGCTTGTGGATGAAATTTAGTGGATAATAGTAACTTTATAACCATTTTTCCCACAACATATTCCAAAAGTAATTGAGGAATTTTTTGTCTTGATCTGACACAACCGCCCTAGGCATTACATGGATCTTGACTACTTCTTGAAAGAAAATTGTTGTAATGTTATGGGCATCATCTTTTTTGTAATAAGGAATGAAATGTGTCATTTTAGAAAACCTATCCACGAAAAACAAGATTGAATCTCTCCCCCTCTTGGTGCTTGGTAATCCAAGAACAACGTCCATGGATATATCATCCCAAAGAGAATTACAAATAGTAAGGGGCAGCTACAATCCATTGGGGTTTGACTTAAATTTTTCTTTATGGCACTCAATGCATTTTCCCAAAAACATTTCAACATCCCTAGAAATTCTAGGCTAATAAAAATTCTCATTGAGAAAACTTAATGTTTTAGAAATGCCAAAATGTCCCATTAATCCACTAGAATGTTCTTCTTTTAATGAAAGTAAACAAAGTGAGTAATTGGAAATACAATTTTTATCAACACGAAATAAAAATCCATCATTTAAATAGAACTTTTCCTAACTAATTCCAGGTCTATAATGATTAAAAGTTTCAAAAAAATATTTTTTAGTGGAATATGAATCTTTAATGAATCCAAAACCAAGGAATCTAGAATCCAAAAAATATAAAAGGGAATTTCTTCTTTAAAGGGTATCAACAATAATGTTTACCTCCCCATTTTTATTCTTGATAACATACAAAAACATCTCAATAAATTATATCCACCTAGCATTCCTTTTAATTAACTTGTATTTTATCATGATGTTTTTTTTAAATGGGGATGCCTTGGTCAAATGACAAAATCATTAAAATGTATAAAGATAAAAAATAAAAATATAGAAGTCTGAAGGAAGGGTATTTATTACAATCTTTTTTCATGTAACGGGATGAGATCAGTTGAAAGGATCTCCATACACATATTTTTGTTGTCAACTAATTTATTGGAAAGACCACCCACCACCATGTTCGCCTCTCAATAAGCACGAGTGATTATATGATTAAGCTCTGACAGTTGTTGTTGGAATATGATCTATCTATCAGTGAGGGTCCACGCTAGGTGAACCACTTCATGTCGAAGGGCTTGCATGATGGTAATTAATCTGATTTCGATGCAAACATTATTCCATAATTTTTTCTTTATGAGACCAACAAAAATAGTGACGTTGTACATTTATTCTTCTAGGGAGGAGGCAAAACCACACTTACCATAGCAACATCCTAGAATAGTACCATTGTGATTTCTTCACATGATTCCTTATCTCGTTGGTCTTGGGATGCCCTTTGAGGCACCATCCAAATTTATTTTAATCCATACAGGGAGGGGGGGGGGGTTCCATAATACTTCTAGAAAACCTTTTGACTATCTTTATCTTCCTTTGATTCCAATCCAAAGAAGGATAATAAAATTATTGATAAAATTATGGAAGGTGACTGTTTGTGTAATTCTAGCTTCCTTGATTACAATGCATAATTTTATTTGAGATACAAAAATATTGAAAGTGTTATTATTATGAATGATAGAATTTATTTCATACCAAACAATATGAATAAACTTAGCCACAACAACAATTAAAATCTGATCAATTTGAGGAGATGCATCCACAGCAGTGCATCTCTGTAGAAGTATATGGATGAAGTCCAAACCTACCCATCTGAGATAAAGAATGTCAAAAATATAATTCCATAACACATAAGTATTAGAAAAAGTTAGTAATAGATAATCATCATCCTCCCTATGTTTATTAAACATATTACATCTAGAACAAAGTTGAATACCAAATAATTGGAGATTGCAATCAATGGGAACTCTATTTTGGGAAATTCTCAAAATCAAGGTGAATTTGGAGGGTCTAACCCATTATTTGTTAAAGATATTTAACCAAGAGAAACCCTACATGGTATTAGTGAAATTATGGTTGTAGTAATGTTTATAGCTTAACATACCATTATAATATGGTTCCCAAACTAAAAAATCATCAGTGTTGAAAAGGGGGTAATTGTTAATAATAGTAGTGGTTTCATCTGGTAAATCTAAATCTGTAGAGTGTATGTAGTCATTTATAGAGATATTAATATCCATGGTTAGATTCATAGGGTATATCATAGAGTAAAGAGGGTATCCATTCCATTTATCCAACCAAAATTTCAGAGAATATTCCTTGTTAACTATCCATTGAGAGTGAGACAATATTTTTGAAAAAGTTTTTTTTGATAAAAGGCTAGATAGAAGAGTCTGTATATAAAAAATTACCTTTTATGAGGTTTTTATAAAATCTTCCTCTAATGAAACCAAAGAATGAGGAGTTATTGTTTTAAATATTCTATTTAATTTTATATTGGAGGGATTCATTTAAGATTCTAAGGTTCTTAATACCTAGGCCACTATTTTAAAGGGGAGTGCAACAATTATTCTAGGGAACCGTAACAAGTTTCCTATCTAGAGTGCTTCCACTCCAGACAAAAGTTTTTATTCTGTTGTTGATCTTTTTAATAAAATAAATATTCCATTTATAAACCATCATAGATTAAACCATTTTAGAAACAATGGTGTATTTGAAAAGATAGATCGTTCCTTCCATCTATAAATTTTTTCCCTTCCAAGAAGAGAGTTGATTATCAATTTGGTCATCAATATTGGAAAAATAAGTGATTTTTGGATTCCCCTATAAAATAGGAACTCTGAGGTATGTGAAGGGAAAATATCCTTTTTTTATTCCAAGGTAATTCATAATACCAGCTTTCCTAGATGTAGGGAATCATTTTCTAAAGAAAATGGAAGATTTGTTCCATTTTATGGATTAACCAGACACATCTTCATTGTGTGAGAGGACACCTTTAATATTTTGTATGTTATTTTTGTCTCCTTGAAGGAATAAAATAATATCATCCACATACAAAATATGTGAGGGAATAGTTAGGTTTCTAGAGGAAATGATTGGCTTAATTGTAACCTAATTAATCGAGGTGATGATAAGCCTGATGAGATAGTCTTCAGCAATAACAAAAAAGATGACAGAGAGGGGTCTCCCTGTCTTACACCTTTAGAGTAGTTGAAATATCCCTTTGGTGAACCATTATTCAAAACAGAAATGTGAGCAGTGGTAAAGAAGGTTTTAATTTTTTTCGCAAAAGTGTCATTAAAACCAAATCTATTGAGAACTTTGAAAATAAAACTCTATCAAATGGTATAAAAATATTCTTTGATATCAAGATTGATGGAAACAATCCCCCTCTTTAAGTCTTTTTAACAAGTTTGTACTTTCATAGGAAAGGCATATGAAATATTAGATATTTCTTCCTTTGAGGAAGCCGAATTGGTTCCAAGAGACAATTTTATTAGCAATAGGGTCCAGTATAATAGCCAGTAGTTTAGAAATAATTTTATAAATAGTGTTAATAAGAGAAATTGTCCTGAAGAGGTGAATTTCAGAGGCATTATCCACTTTGGGAATTAGTGAGAGAAATTAAGCACTAATACCATAGGGAAGGTATCCATTAGAAAAGAAGGATTTTATTAGTTGACAAACATCCATGTGGATAATATCCCAATAGTGATGAAAACAAGCATTAGTGAAACCATCGGGACCAGGGTTACTATCTATTTTTAAGCTGAAGATGGATTCTTTAATCTTATGATCAATAAGAACACTAGTTAAAAAATTATTATCACAATCTCCTACTATGAGGGGAATGATATTGGTCTTTATGTCCTTATTAAGATTGGGTCCATTAAAGTTTTTGTTGAAATAGGAGACAACATGATTGGCCAAACCTTCCTCATTATCAATGATTTTATCCCCATATTTAAAAGTGGTTTTCCACTCATCTCATTTTTATCCTAATTTGATGGCAATCAATTCTTAAATAAATTTTTGAGAAAAAAATAGAGCCATTTAACTTGTTTAGCATACCATCTAACTTAGGGAAAATATTATGATACCTAACCATGATGTTATTTATGGATCTAAAGTTAATGAAAATTCTTTATGTTTCTTCCTTATTGGGCACCAAAATCATCAATACATCACAGGGACTAAGGATTTTTTTGATATATCCCACATTAAACAAATCTTGAACTTGTATATGAATTTCATTTTTATTCTCTAGGTTGGTACTGTATTCATGTTAGTTTAGTTGGGATCCTCTAGGTATGAGGTGGTGGAAAACAAAGTGGCACCTCTTCAGAAAACACATCATCAAATTCCTACAAAAAAGTCTCAATAACATGTGGCAAAGGATATGTGAATTAATTAGTGTTCAACATCACCTATTTATATATAAGTACTAAAAGTGTTTTTTTGAGAAATCAAAGCATCCTTAACCTCACTCTTTTTTTCAAAATTACACATTCCTCCTCTCTCAAGTCTTTTTCCCCTCTTTATTTTTATTTTATCTCTATTTCTTTTCTTCTCTCATTTTATCATTTTCAATAATTCTCCCCCTTTTCATTTTTTTTCTTCATCACTCATTTTTTTATTCTATCTCAAAATGAGATCTTCCAATTTTTTGGGATAAATTAGGATAAGGGTTATAGGTTCTCCTAAAAGTACAAAATAATGATTATTTAGAAAAAAATCATGTATAACACACCGATCATATTTCTATGGTCATTCAAGTAGTAAGTGAAATGCATTAATTGTTACAACATCACATAAAACCTCATATTTGTACTTAAAGATGGTGAAAAATACCTTCATTTGTTTATTGGATTTTATATCTCCACAATAATTTAACCATTGAAGCTGGTATGTATGTTAGTACTTCAAAGTTAGAAGTCCCAAATTCTCTACTAACTTGGTGATCACCACATTACTTCAACTTCCCCCATCAATAATGACACTAAATAACTTCACAAGGATCTTTAATCACATATGGAAAAGGTTATCTCACTTATCTATCTCTCCAAAAATTATTTGTACACTTATAACTATCCTAATGACAATAATCTCACCATCTTTGGAAAATTATCCATTATCAATTTCCGGTGATTCTTCATATTCCTCCTATGAGATCTCTCCATCAATATCCCATTCTCCATACTTGTTAATGGTCATGGTGCACCAGTTTAGTAAATCATTACAAATGTAACCACTTCCTTGACATTTGAAACATCCAATATCCCAATTCCTCATATTTTTAGCCTCAAAAACAGGTTTATTAGGTTGAATAATTACCTTGTCACTATTATGATCAACCACATCTTTTATATTTGATGATTCTATAATATCCTTAATTTAATTTATCCATGGAATGAAAGGGGTAGTGGGTTTTCTCATGTTTCTCCTCCTTTTTATTTTTTTCTCATCCTTTGTTGATTGGTGGATCATATCTTGTATCTCTATATGGTATTATATATCTACTTGATCGGCAATCACCTGACTGAGCCCATATAAAAATCATTCCATGGTTGCCTCGAGACCATCTTCAATGTTTTCTAGGATCATGGAAATTTGATCTCTTTGAAGTAATCTTCAACACTCTTACTCCCTTGGGTGAGCTATTTAAGTTTGTTATGGATATCTCTATGGCAGTGTGAGGAACAAACCGCTTCTGCACAAAAAACATCATGTCATACCGAGTATTGATGGGACATCCAACATATATAACCCTTTTCTTTTTTATTTGATCCCACCAAATTAAAGAATAATTAGAAAATTCAAGGTAAGAGAGTCTGACCTTATTATCCTTGGAATATGCATGTCATGAAAACACTTTCTCGATCTGCATCTCCAACTCCAAGTATTCTTTTGGATCACTTTTCCCTTGACATGAAGGGACCTTAAACTTGATACCTCAAAGGATGTTATCATAATGTGGTCTCCTTTGGAATCCTATAGGTTGTTAGAGCCTCCTACTCCTTTATGGGATATCCTCAAAATCATCATCAAAGTTCCCTATATCCTCCTCCATGATGTGGGGGCTACGTGGTGGTGGGGCACACTGCAAGTTATCATAGACCATCCTTGGGCTTGGTTGATTATCTAGGTTATTAATCCTCACATGTAGCACCTCTTACATCCTATCAGGAATATTATTTAAATAAATCACCAAATCTTGAATTTAGAGTTTCATAGCTTCCGATGTGGGAGATATACTTTGGCTTCCTTCATCACTAGAATGACAGATTATATTCCCATGATATTATACCAAGATAAGTAACACAGACATAAACACACATGGGTAAAAACACACATAATGATATACACACACTCACACACCCAAAGTCACACACACGAACTCACACATGTGAAGTCACACACACACACAAGGATACACACTCTCTCTCACACACAAAAGATATAAACACACACACACAAAATATGTACACACTCACACACACAAGGATACACACTCACACACACAAGATGTACACACTCACACACAGAAGGATACACAATCACACACACAAGTTGTACACACACACACACACACAAGTATATACACCAAAACACACAAGTGTTACTCACTCACACACACAATGATACACATTTAAGATTTTTTTTCTTATTTATCTCTATTCTCAATACTCAATTAAAATACCAAGATCTTATGAAACCCAATACATTTTTTGGGGAGATCACGTGACACCAACCCTTTCCAAATCAAGATTGTGTCGGGGTATGGTTTAACACAACTCATTTGAGTGGTAAAGATAAAAATTTAAAGATAATAAGACCCAAATATGATGTATTATGGGGTTAAAAATGAATGGTTCTAACAATATTAAGCAAAAAGGATTGAAAATTTATCCTTGATGTTGTTTTATCCTTAATAATAATAATAATTTTTAATTAAGTGAAGAAAAAGATTGAATATCAATATATTTTTTTGTAATTTATTTTTGAGGATTAAATTCAAAGAGAGTAAATGTGAATAGAAATATGGATGTAGGAATGTTGGATAAAAAAATTAAATCTTGCAAAATACGGGCCAAATTATAGAGGTTTTCAATAAAAGGGTTTTTTTTTCTAATAGGTTGGTAATATGTAAATATAAGAATGGTAATGGATAAATGGGATGGAAAAAGGTGATATGTGCCTACTGTGTCAATCAGAGCTCTGATGCTAACTGATATGAGAAACTTGAGGATGACCTAATATTCATGGAGTTGGTTGGAATATTATTGATATTTTTTAGGGCTAAGTGTTAGATTATGGATTTGGATAGTGTAAAAAAGTAGTCAACCAACACTATAAGAAGCACGACCTATTACTTAGATAACACACTCAAGGGAGGGATGTGGTGGCTAATCCACATAACAATGCACTTGGGTTGAGGATTAAAATTGAAGGCTTTGCAATCTTGGATAACCAATCTAACATGTATATTGATAAGTAAAAAATACACAATAGTAAGGTTATAAAGTAATGATCCTTATAATAGGGAGAATAAATTCACAGAGTTTCACTAATGAAAAATTGAATGACAATACAAGGACATGGGGCATCTATTTATAGCAAAGGTTTGACATAAATGGTTAAGGGTCCAATACCCTAAATTCATAAATAATATTCCTATCTTTTCCCCTTAAATTCAAAAAGATAAATTCTAACAATGTCTTTTTAAAAAATTAGCACATGCCTTTCCACCTATAGACCAAAGGACTTGACTTTGAGTACCAATCCCACCAAATTTAATTTCATGTTCAAAGATTCCAATCTAGAATCTACATGTGTTAAAGGCTTATAAAATTCATGTAACCATGTGGTACAAGTTCAAAAAATCATGTTTGGGCTTGAATAAGAGAGATAATGTCATGAACTACGTCGTGGCAGTTTAGGAAAAACATGGGAAATTAGAATTTTTATCTTGGGTGGATTTAAAGGGTAAAAATGGTTATTTATTCTATCAAGATATATTAAATAATTTTTATGACCACTCTTTTGGTCCTAAAATAGGGTTTTCACTCTAGGATATGAGTTTGGTGGAATTCTGATCTATTTGAATTTTGGTAGGATATTCAATATTTATTTAATTAAATATTATTTATTCATGCATGTTTGTTTGGTGATATATTATATTCAGAGCATTGTATTGGAATTATAAATTCTTTATTGAGTCCATAATTGGGGTATTTACCTAGTCAAGACATAACCTTGTGTCAGACACTAGGATCGGGTTAGTCCCCCCTTTCTTCTCTCTCCTCCTTATATTTTTATTTTCTTTTTCTTTTTATTTTCTCCTTTTCTTATTTTTAATCTTTACTCCCTTGTGTTTCAAATATTAAACTCCCATTGGGGGCCATTATATGAGAGTTAGAAATTAGAGGATAGGAGGATAAGAGATAGAAAGGGAGAAGGAGGTGTCGTTGTGGAGCTTGGGTTGTGCTGGATCGTCGTGTAGTTGGTGCAGATCATGAATCAGATCAAAGATTTGGAGGTTTCCACCCAAAGGTAGTAAATTTTTAATGATTTAACTATCCTCATAGGTTATCTATTTTTAAGTTTTAATATTTATTTTGGGTTTTTGGAGACCCCTAGTGGGCCAATCTAGTGGGTTTTAGGTGAATTGAGGGGTTTTGGGAGGTCCAGAGGGATTTTTGTTTAGGAAATCCCAACCACCAGACATGTGGTTTGATGAACACACATCATGTATTGTTCCTATTTTTGGAATATGATATTTTTATAATTACACTCCATGTAGTGGTTTTTTCCATGTACTTAGAAACGTGTACATGGGCATTTGGAGTTTGGGAAGTACACACCATGTACTATGGGTACATCATATATAGTAGTACTTGTCCATGTAACCAATTAATTGGGTATATGGATGTTTTTCACTACACTTCATGTACTAAGGGTAAAAATCATGTGATGGGGCTTGTCCATGTGTCCAGGTGCTTGGGAAGACACCCCATATGAAGGGGCATGGTTGTGTAATAGTACATGAATAGATTCCATGCTCATGCACTAATACATGGACAAAACCTAGATGTGCCCTATCTATGTAGAAGTACATGGATAGGTTCACCTTTTAGGGTGCACACCACCTACATGAAATTACACACCATTTACTTTTTCCAGCAAGGGGTTTTGGGTATCTTTGTGCCCCATAGTCAGAATTGGACTTATGAATAGTACATTATGATACTTTTTTACATAGATCACAGTGGTGTAATTATTTCAGTATTTACATTATATATAGATGGTGTTTTTTAATAATATAATTTGGGAGGGGGATTCCTTTAGGTTTGTGGTTCTAGAATCCTCTCGGGGGTTAGGTTGTGTGCTGTGAGACCCATGTGTGGGTCTGCATTGTTCGATCACCTTGGATTACGAATGCCATGTGATATTTCTTGAGGTTATTTGGATAGATTTTGGAAGGAATAATCAAGTGTTTTTTGGATGATATTTTTAGTTCAGTTTTTTTAGGATTAGGTTTAGATGCCTGAGGACGGGACTAGTAGGATCCTTCAGAGTGGATTAATATCATGGGATGTCAGGTGTGGATGGGTTCCATTGAGAAGAGATTGAGATAGGTCTAAGGTACCTCTTTGAGGAATGAACATGTGGTCTGGGTTTTTCCTAAGGTTTCCTTTATAGGTGTGGTTCTTTTGAGGTTTCCATTCTGGGTATGATGATCTATGGGTTTGAGCTGAGGGACCAGTGATAGTTCCTTTGAGTGGGCATGGATTGAGGTTTTGTTTTGCTGGAAGATCCCCTTATAGGGTGTCCTTCCTAATATATGGTTTGTTATAGGATTCCCTTATATGGTTTCATATTTGAGATATGGATTTGGGAACTATGGTGGTTGACTTGTGTTTTATTGTCCTGTAAGATGGATGGTACTGGTTTCAATTGTTTTGGTTTATGGGTTAAAGTGTTAGCCAACCCTAGTGCTTGATCTTATGGTCTTAGAGGTTTGAGGATATTATTGTCGAGTATTAGATGATATAAAATACCTTTAGGATATTATTAAACTGGGAATAAGACTTATTATTGGTTCTATTTATCTCCTCTAATGGTTAGTTGGTTGCTATGTATAACGACCCATACTTTACATACATTTTTAGTACTTCAAAATTGAATCATACTTATTACAACATTTAACAAAACCAGGAAATTACCATATAGGTATAGAGTCTTTAGAAACTAGGAAACATAAACAACTGGTTCATAAAGCATCAACTTTGCCTCCCACTTATTTCATCATATCTAGAGTCCCTTTTTGGCATATCCTACTTAATAACTTTCTTCCTGACCTGGGGAAATAGAACATACAAAAGGGTGAGCTCAAATGCTCAGTAAGGGTAAACAAAATAAATATCAATCACATCATATACTTAAGAACATAACTTTTGGAAATCTTAACCTGTAAAAGAGATCGTAATTTCATAACATGGGATAAATCATAGTAGTGAAATGTAATCCCAATAATCATAACTTAAAACATGAAACTTTTTGTCATACACACATAATCATAGAGAATCATTTCTTATTAGTCAAGACTCATTACCAAGACTATCTTAGTGGACAAAGTCCATTTCTGAACCGAGTTCGCTCCCCGTTTCAGTCCTGTTTCACTGAACCGGTATAACCTACCGTTCCAGCCATGTCTATATCATGAGATATAAAATCTTTACCCAATGCATTGGAGGGAGATATAGGTCCCACCCATCTCATAATGATACCATTATTATGTGTGCCACAAAATCATAAACCATACATCATAGCATAACCCATGTGATAAAAATGGGAATCTTAAACATCGTGACATCATAAAACAATTCATATAAGATAAAGGAATTCATAAAAATAATTACATAACAACATAATAAAATCAATATAATAATAGGGATAGAAACAGAACCCTTTATTATCTTATATGGAAAATAATTTTGATAAAACACTTGAACTCCATTCTTGAGGAAAATATCCTTTCTACTTCAAAAACACTTTTCCTTTCTTAACATGTCATACAATTCTAAACTAAAATAAGTTGATTAAAAATAAACTTGAAAACATGTAAAGGAAGCTTCTTTTAAATAATGTTTTAAAAATCCATTCATGCCGTATAAGTTAAAAAAAACATTCTTCTCGTACTTTTGTCGGAAAAGTCAAAAAGTACCTCGTACGAAAAACGACAAAAGATTCCTTTCATATCTTTTACTAAAAACTAAAAGAAGGGTAAAATTGGATTTAAAAAATTGTAGGTGGATGTAAATAATATTACATATTGAGGAAACATGGATTTTGATGATAAAATACACCCCAGTAAATTCCAAAGTATAAACAATCTCAGATAAAAATGAGATTGTGATATTTCCCTTACCTTAGGTCCGATTTGCTTCGTAAGTGTCCGAAACTCCTGTATAATGATTTCAATAATGTTATTGACTTATTAAAGAATCATACTTATTGTTATGATATCATATATGGTCATATTCTTATCTTCTTATTAGTAATATTTCATTACTACTTGTTATTCGGGTGTTTATTACTTTTTGTTCTTATGCGTGTTTTGTCGAATAAATTCTTATTCTTCTCTTTAGGTTATAGATACCTCATTTCCAGAATGGTATTAGTGTAATATATATCATATTCATTCATTCATTCAATTCATTTATATAATCATTATGCAATGAATATCATGTAGAACGAGTCGCATCACATCGTGGAGACGGTATTCCGTACGTACGCACGAGTGATGATATCGTTCCTATGATCGTGGAATTGTATTGGAGTTTATGTATACTATTTAAGAATCAATATCACTTTATAATAGTCATATATAGTCATTATTTACACCATTATACCCATCCAATTAAGGTGGTGGTGGAAAATAGATTACACCACGGCGTGGAGACGGTATTCCGTACGTACGCACGCGCGGTGATTTCTTTTTCCGTAGGATGGATAGATGGTTAAATAGGGTTGTTTCATACTTATAATAACATATCAGTATATGAGTGATACTGATGTTATTACTTCATAATTAAACAACAAAATAAGAAGAAGTAGAAGAAGAAATAAAGATGAAAGAATCGGTAACGGACATTACCTCTTCTTTGAAGTGCTTCTTTGAGACCTCCTTTTAGGGAACTAAAATAGGTCTTTGAAGAAGACCAGAACCTCTAGGATGTTTCTAGGGAAGTGGATAGGAGAAATTTTCAGGGGTTGGCCGAGCTTGAAGGCTCAAATTGGTATTAGGAAGAGGGGTAGGAGGTGCCCTTTTATAAGGGAGGAGAGGGGCACCTTTGGAATAACTAAAAATATTATTTTATTATAAAGTCAAATTCGGTTTTTAATAGCTCCAAATTGATATATTTCGAAGATAAGGTGGTTATGGGTCTAAATACTCTCATACAATAGAATTTAGACAAGTTTAGGTATCAATTTTAACCTTATCATTTAGATTTAACTTTAAGTTAGATAATTTAACTTTCATCGTGTCTTCTTGTTTTCTTACACTATAAGGTTAATTAACTTACTATATCAAGACAAACGAACCCCAAGTTGTTTATTATTAATATATATAACCTTATCTAAGTCATTTTTCTGAACCTTAGATTTTTAGTAATAAAATAACAATTAATAATATAATATTTGTTTTAAAAACTATTTTATGTCAATTTTGACACTGTTTAGTAATTGATTTTTTTGAAAATCATAAAAGAATTATTAGTTCGAACCAAGTTAATTAAATCAATACTAAAATATCATATTAACCTATAAAATTATTTTAATTCATAAAAAGTCTCAAATTACATTTATTTGGTTATTTATAACATCAATTATGTCAATATTTCATTAATAAGATAATTACTGTCTCATCGTTGTGTCATAAATAAATTAAATTATTTAATGTCTAAAAATTACAAATAAAATACCATTATGTAGGAAATATTTTTATCTTTCTAATTAATATTTATAGTCGAATTTATCTTATGTATAACCCCATATTAAAAATGATTTACTTATTAAACTTTGATTTTAACTATTTTAACCCTTCTTTAAATAAATTAATAATAAATGTCCTAATCTAATCCAAGTGGGCCTAAATGGTCATATTTTATTCCTAATGTTGTTTTTTTTCGAATTACACTTGTCCAATAGAATTAGTACATGTGTTAGGGTAATAATAATATCATTTTTACCCTTAATTACCCTATTTACTTTTAACCGTGGTAAATAAAAGTAAAAAGTTACTTTTCACCAAAAAATTATTTTCATCTCATTGAACCACATTTTACTTACTGACATCAACTGTGTCTCTCGGAATTTTGAAATTCAACTCACAGAAGCGGTAAAATTAAGTTTTATGAAAAATTCAGTTTTTTAACTACCACTTAGTGGTTTCACTATTCATCAAAAATTGAAAGTTTTCAGAAAAATACCAAAATTTCACCCTAGGCTAATTTCGATATTCTGAATCCAAAAATTAAGTCCATTTTGAAAAATAAAATTTATAAAATTTCAAAAAGTGGTTATTACTATTCATAATGGCTAGTTTTAATAATATTTTAATAGCATATCATTGTTTAGTGAAACTCGGTATTGCGTACGACACAAGCTATCGAGGAAGGCCGCGGTTGCGTGTAAAGCAAGCCAAGCTAGTGTTGTGTGTAGTGAAAGATTCATTTGATGATTTATATAACATAAAAATAAAATATTTCACATAAAAGTCTTGGGTGTTACACTATGAGATGGGTTTAGGGAGCTAATGGTTGATCAAGATGAGTGAAACCGTCCTAGATTAGCTTTTCACCCTAGATAGGGTTTATGGATCGTGGTGGATATAATGATCCCAAGGAACAATTTATATGAGTTTAGGGCCTGATCAGGTATCATGAAGATGTTATAATAGGTTCATTATCACCCAGTTAGTTTTGCAGAACTTTTGGGCATGGTAGTATACTCATGAGGTCGAAAGGTAGTCCATACCTCTAGTTCTGATCATTCCATTTGAGTCCTAGTGCGTGGTAGAAGTGATTATATATTTTGAGTCATAGTATGAGATCCTAGGGCCTGAAATTATTATTTTTTCAATCCATTGGACTTTTGATCTCTTTCTTGAATAGGAAGATGTGCTTGATGTTGTGGGTGCATGATCCATGATTTGTAATTCCCCTGGCTTGGGCTAGAGTGTGGGTGGTTTTACCTATGTGTGTTAGGATAAAACATGAGGTTTGTTTTTTTTCATTTTATTCAAAAGATCCACCTCCACCTTATGTAATTTTTTCCCTTTGAGCATCCTCAACTCCACCGTATGAAGATCTTACCAAAGATAAGGGAGATAAATAATGTAAATAAAAGAATAGGGATGAATTTTAGATTCATTCCATGGTGTATGAACACCATACCTCTATAATTCTCTCACACCCACCATAAATAGATTTTTTTTTCAATTGAGGCACACGAATTTGAGAATGCTCTAAAACCTCCCCTAAGGCCAAGCCTCAGGTCAGTCACTCATCATCAAAAGCTTAAGAGACCATGATGGAAATAGATAAGTGATAAAGATAAATAGTGTTTAGAAGAAGATTAGAACAATAAATGGGAAACAATTTAATAAAATATGGAATTGAAATTACAAGGAAAGGAAATTAAAACCATAAATAAAACAAAAACCTAACACCAGCCTAATCCCATCATAGTGATAAAACCCTAAAATTTTTCATCTCCTTATCCTCTCCCTTTTCCATATTTTTATAGGAATAATTCATGCTCTAGTAGGTTTAATTTCCCATAAATATGATAATAAAATCAATCTGGGTCAATCCAAGGGATTCTCAGGGGTTCTAGGTCAAAAAGGGGGCATAACATCATTTATTACATTGAATATACTCGAAATTGGATTTGGATAGGGGATTTATAGAATGAATATATGTTTTATCCCATAAAAGTGTCGACCTCTTCTCCCAAATGTGTTTTTCACGTCTTAAAATGACCCCAAGAATACTTTTCAATCCCTAAATTATTTTTTCAGGCCTTGAATTTACCTCATGAAATATTTTTAGGCCCTGAATTTAATTTATGACATGAATTTATATTTCATACTAGTTTTAACCTTATTTTCACTCAATTATTCAGTTTTGAGCTTTTTTCATGGTCCTTAACTTGCCCGTATGTAATGGGATATCTTCCAAATGATGAAATCATCACCTTTTATCCTATTTTCAATCAATCACTGTATCCTTCCATAAATTACAAAAATAATAATAATTAAATTATGGTATAATTAATCATTTAAACTGCCTAGATAATGTTTTAATATTAAAATAAACATGAACAATATGGTTTTTCAATCCCCCATACCTAGAACTTTATTTTCCTCAAGCATGAATGCTCAATAGAATTATAAAGGAATTTCATTCTACCAATATTTTAATTTCAAAATAAATAAAACAAAAAAAATCAATAAAAAATAAACTTTGAAATTTCACATAAAATAATTACTCCAAATCCACACTCTTTAAAGAAAAAAATAAAACCATACATTTTACTTTTCCTCTTTTGAAATAACAATGCTCTTCCTTCCATTAATTTTTATTTATTAATTCATCATTAATGTACACACCAATTTCAATTTACCTCATATTAAATTCTTTTTACTCATGTCTCAAGGTAATAAATGTAATGAAGTTGTGATCATACCTCAAGTAAATATCGCTTAACATATTATTGCAAGGCATCTAGCTTCTCCACCGCATAAAGAAAAAGATAAAAATTAATCATGAGGACTTTAAATTGAGTTTCAAATGTATTTATGGTTTATGGTATGTGGGTAATGAATAAAAATAAGCTCAAAAAATGAGGGTTGAATTAAAATCATAGTGTATGGTATCAAAAGTTGAGATCAATGAAATACTCCTATAATAATGCATATGTCATATCCCTATTCTCCAAATATAAAAACATGCACACGATAAAAGTAATCATAATTAATGAACTAACATCTCTTACTTTTTTTTATTTTCTCTTTTTTCTTTTTTGGAAGTTACGCTCAATAAAAATCTCACATGGACCACCCAACCACATATGATCAAAATATCCTTAGTCTGAGGATGGTGATTTTTGATCCTCAGAAGACACAACCAATTTTTTTATTTTTATATAGTTTTTTTTATCAAGAGAGGTGAATAATTAAGTATAATATAACATTTCCTCTCCCAAAATCATAAGAATACCCCCAACACAGTCTCCTCAATGTAATTTATCCCCATACATAATGGAAAACCTCTCCCCTACACTTAGTCTTATGAATATCATGCAACATAATATGATTAGGTTAGGAATTGAAATAATAGGCTTGTAATATGGCTCATTTCCTATAAAGGTAATTCATGGATTCTATGGAAAAAACAAGGATTCAATGTTAAGGTGAGTATAAGGATAAAGTGATAATTAGAAAATGACTCAATCATATTAAAATTGATTCTATTCAGTCATAGTTTCGATAATATGTACAAAAAATTCTAGAAAAGAACATGCCCAATATATCAAGAAATATACCATATAAATAAATTGGAAATATTGGTTCAATATTTCTTTAGGAATGAGAATATATGGTTTGGTAAAATTATACAAGGCATGAAAAAATACAATAAATGAATCCATATCAATTTCAAAAATTCAAAACAAGCCAAATCTAAGAAGAATTTCATTTAAAAAAGTCAAATTATTACCAAAAATCATGATTTTTCAAATTCATCCGTTCATAGATATCCTTACTCATCAATTTTACCATTTCACTCATCTAATATTGTCAAGAGTAAAAACTAAAACACAAAATAATGATTATCCTAAGCAACTTATGTCTCCTAGATTGACACTAGAGTACAAGAGTTAAAAGTGGGGAATGAATTTTTTTAAAGATATTTTTGTTTCAAAATTATGGGTGGTGAAATAAAATTAAGAATTAAAACTCATACTCTCATTTTGATGAAGAATAAGTCCTGTATCATTTTTTAGATTTATAAGAATATTTATTTGTAACGCCCTGTTACCTTTTGGTCATGTATCTTCTAATATTTTTATTTATTTTCTCTTTTTAATTGGGTGAGTATTTTAATCCCTAAATTAATAGGATACATGTAATAGTGAAGTCATGAATTTTTTGGATTTTCAAATTTTCCCTGGGATTTTCTGTTTTTCGCTAGGCAATTACACGACGTGTAGTAGGGTTTCATGACATGTAATGATAGCCAAACTCATCCCATTAGTTGAATACACAGTGTGAGTTTTTACACATCATGTAAGGGCTACACATCAAGTAAAGTAAAAATATGGGTTTTTAATTAAAAGGACATGTGTTTTTAGTGTAACTTTAATTAAAAGGACTTCATGATGTGTACAAGTATTATGTGCCATATAAATCCCCAAGTTCTAGTTTTTAGAATGTCATACAGGATTTTGAGGCTTCATTGTTTCTTGTAGTCTTATCCACTTGTCCAGAGCTCTTACCCTAGGCAGTTTTGGATGTCTTCCTTCTGTCCGTATCAATTTGTTCAATGATTTATCAATAGGGTTAGGCACTTAATATTTCTGGGTAAGCCTTCCTCTCAGTTTTTCTCTTGTTTGTGGTTGTGAAACCTTTCATTGTAGGTATTGTTGATAGTAAAGTTTTTTATCAATCCTTTTCATTCGTTGGTCATGCACTGTCTTCCAAAGTCAGATATTGTGGTTTCTAACCCCTGTTGTCAAAGGTGGTTAGTTTTTCTATGAGCTTTAAGTAGGTGGATATATTTAATTATTCTAATTTCTTGAATTTATTATAGTTATTATTGTTTTACTTGGTATTTGAAATGGAATTGCATGTGTTAAAATTTAAAGGGGCATGAGTTCATGTTTTAAATGGGTTTTACATTGAAAATGGAATCAACTTGATTTGAAATGGAAAATGGATTTTGAAACCCTAAAGCTAATTATCTTGGATTTGAAATTGTTTTATGAAAACGTGATCATGGTTTTTTAAAATAGAAATTGGAAAACATTGCATAGAAGGGACCTTAAGTATGCCAAGATAGATACATGGGTATCCTTAGTGTGTGTGACACCACTAGGAGGTAACCTATTATATGTTGATAGTCTATGGAAGGGCTTGATATTAGTTCATATCCAATTTTATGCCTTGTTTGTCTTGTGAGTGTCTAGTACGTATTGTACCATAGTCTAGATCCCAACTTGTAGGTGCATTATTGTTTGTGGTTGTTATTTCATGATAGTTTATTTCATGGATATTGGATCACATATATATTTATCTTTAGTATTTATACCTACTTGTTTTTGGAAAACCTGGAATGAAATTTGTGAAAATTCAATGATGATTTGAAAAAGTATTTCAAATTTATTTATTTATAAAAATCATTTTAAAACTATTTTGTTTTAAAGCATAGACTTGTGCATTCTTGGTGATAAAACTTGTATAGATTTTGTTGGGTGGTATCATATAGGGCTCTATTTCTCACAACCTACTTCTTCCTATGGGTTTCAGTAGACCTTGTTTTACAGGATTTGTGTAAAGGGAAGTGCATTTAGTAGTGATGCGGGTTTTCTCTTTACGTCTATGTTTCTTTCTGGGTTTATTTGAAGGTGAAATGGCCACATGGAGACTTGTTTTCTAGAATTTTTATGTTTTTTATTTGATACAGTTTAGATCAGTTGTATCTCTCATTGTTTCCACTTTATAATTTAGTTGTTTGTTCTTGTTTTTATTATATACGAGACTAGTTTTGTTTTCCTTGTTTTACCCCACCCCATGATTGGATGACTGGTCTAGTTAAACCTAGTTTGTTTATTAAAATTTGGTATCAGAGGGGTTACTCATCTTGAAGTGCATCATCACTATCTAAGTTTCTTCAGTGTCTTGGGTAGATAAGAGTAGTATTGTCGAAATTCAGATAGTACGTCTGAAAAAGGGGCCTAGCCAACTCACTCCCATTATTGAATCTGGGTTTCCATGGGTGGTCAAAAAATATTTACTGAGTCCATGACTAAGTATTTAGGATCATTTGAATAAATTATATGGGAGGATTATTTAAATTAACCTATATACAATGTCTGAGGACTTGGTGTATGTAAGTTCGTTTGAATAAACTAAGTGGGGAGTTTATTTAGACGGGCCTGTTCCTATAAAAAGTTGTTGTATTTTTGTGACAGGATTCATAACTAGTTTATATTCTTATTGTTTTAAATTTTTTTTGGATTTATATTTTTGTTTTGAAGGTTTTGGAATTTTCTCATAAATTATTGGTTATTGTCTTTTATTTAAAAAAAATTCATCGTATAAGATCTATTCCAAATATAAGAGGGGAGTCTATGAGGTAGGTTCCATAGGCGGATCCTCTAGTGGACCATTATTTGGTTGAAGCAGTAATCTATACCATTCAGACTCTGGGATCAGTTGGTGCAGTAAACCTAGGATGGGAAGTGGATCATGGCTTATAATTTACAAAGAAACATCCATTAGTCTTCTATGGATATAAAGGACCATAAGAGTTAGAGGAGTTCCTTGAATAGATTGAGAGGATATTCAGCTTCTTGAAGACTCCTAAAGATTCTCAGGTGGGGTTTTCCACATATATTCTTGAAGGACTATGAAGATAATGTTGGGATTATATAGTGTAAGCTAAGTTTCAAAAAGGTATTACCTAGGTGTGTTTTAAGAATATCTTCAATAAATAGTTTTATCTTGAGACTTTACATGCATCATAAACTTGAAAGTTTCTAATATTGAAGAAAGGGGATCATACTATTCTAGAGTACTCCACCCGCTTTGTTGAGTTGATGAATATGGCACTAGATCTTGTCACCAATGATTACCTGAAGGCTTGGAGGTTTGATATTGGGATAAGGGATGATGTATGTTCAATGATAATTCTTTTGTGCCTTTTGAAATTTATGGAGGTAGTGGATAAAGTATCTTTAATTAAGGTGGACATAGTTTTAAGGATAGGCTTGGGCACAACTTTAGTGGGTTCAACTATTATCCAGGGTTCTTCTTCTGGTTATAAAAGGAAGCACAAGAGTGGTTAGTTTTATACAAAAATAGTTTTAGGGGATTATAAAGAGAATAAATTGGTTATTTTATACTACTGTGGGAGGCATGGTCATACCAGGACTTAGTGTATGGATGATCCTAGAACTTGTCATATTTGTGGGTGGTTCGACCTTTTGAAGTGTTTCTGTGATAAGATGTCCTAGGGTAGTAAGGCGAGATATACATTCACCAAGGGATCACAAGTTTAGGTTGGTGCTTCCAAGGGTGGTGGGCCTCATTATCAGTCCAAGGGGTATTTCTAGGTTTCTAAGTCTAGATGGATTTATGTAGCTGAGTGTGGTATAGAGGAATCTAAAGTAGGGAAAACTACTGTTATATGTACAATATTTATTTCATCTTCTATGGTTCTAGATTTTTTTGATACAAGTTATAATAATTATTTTATATCATAAAAGTTGGTTGATGTGTTGGTTTTATGTTCAGATATTATGTTGTTCTTATTGGATCATTCCATGTATTTGGGAAAGAGGTCTAAATATGGCTTCAAATTTACCACGTGTTGGGTGGTGATAGGTGAGTTTGAGGTGGTTTGGGACTTCTTAGTTCTTGATCATGAAATCTTTGAATTTATTATTGAAATGGACTAGATGGTCATCATAAAGGTTTAGATAGAATATTATTTCCATCAAGTATAATTCTTATCCACCGATGGGGCCACTCATATTTTTTAGGGTGAGTGGGACTCTAGATCTGGAAGGAAGGGGCCAATTTTTCCTTATACTAGTTTAATATCATGGTAGTTTTCAGAAATTTTTCTTGATGTAGTTTACCCATTATTAGGAGGTCAGCTACCTATGGTTGTGTGTGTATATCCTGATGTCTTTCCAGATTATTTTCCAGCTTGCTGCCATAGAGAGAGGTTGAGTTTAATATTGACCTATTACCTAGAAAAATTCCAATTTCTATACCATCCTATCAAACGAAACTTTTTGAGTTGGTAAAACATAAATTCCAACTCAAGGATATAGAGGTGAAAGGATTTATTCATCTTAGAATGTCACCATAGGATTCTCCCATGTTCTTTGTTAATAAGGTAGACTGAAGTCTTAGATTTTTTATCGACTATAAAAAATTGAATCAATTGACCATAAATAATTAGTATCCTTTATCTATAATTGATGATCTATTTGATTATTTGATGGGGGATCATTGGTTTTCTAAGATTGAATTGTAGTTGGGGTACCACCAGTTAAGAGTCTGAGAAGAGGATACCCCCAAGACAACTTTTATGTGTTAATATAGGAATTTATATTTTTTATTTTCTCTATTAGAACACACTAACGCTCATACGGTATTCATGTATTTAATGAATCAAATATTCAATTGGTTCTTTGACTCTTTTGTTTTTATTTTCTTAGATGATATCTTGGTGTACTCTAAATCAGAGGAGGAGCACATATACCATTTGAATATCATTCTTTGAACTTTGAGGGAACATTATATGTATGGTAGGATTTACAAGAGTGAGTTTTGGATCTAGGAAGTGAATTTTACGGAGCATGTGATTTCTATTAGGGGTGTCTTAGTTGATATTGAAAAGGTGAAGGTAGTTATGTCTTAGGAGCATCCAAAAAATGTGTTTGAGATATAAAGCTTCATGGGTTTGGTAGGTTACTATATATGGTTTTTTTGATACTTCTCCAAGATTTAATATTTTATGATAGCTTTAACCTAAAAGGGTGTGAAGTTTGAATTAAACTAAAAGTGTCGAAGATATTTTAGGAGATGAATATGAGGCTGAATTAAGAACTGATTTTGATTCTTTCGAAACTAGGTTCAAGTTATGATGTTTTCTATAATTCTTATGGTACAAGTTTGGGATGTGTCTTGATGTAGGGGAAACATGTTTTGGATTATATATCATTCCAATTACACCCTTATGAGAAGAACTACCCTACCCATGATTTTGAGATGACAACTGTTATGCATGCGCTTAAAACATGGCATCACTATCTATTTAGAGATCATTTTACAGCATATTCTGATCACAAAACCCAGAAGTATATTTTTACTTAGAGATATATGAACTTATTATAGAGATGATGGGTTGAGTATCTTTAGACATTTGATTTTGATATCATATATACCCCCAAAAAAGGGAATGTGCTGGCCAATACGTCAAGCAGAAATTACTGACACAAGACGTGAAGGGATCATTTGAGCAATGGTCTCTGATGATTTTGTTTGCTGAGATGAGCATGGGAGTAAAGGAGGTAGGTGGATAGGTGTTCTTGGATTTTATAAAAGTTGACTCATCTCTTGATGAGTGAGTTCTACTCGAGCAAATGATAGACACCAAGATTCGAAACTTAGGATAAATTTTAAATAGTGGGAATACGTCCTGTGAGTTGTCTTAATCTCCCAATGGAGATTTCTACTTATGTAATAGGTTGTTTGTTCCATTTTCCTTGAGGTAGAAGTATCTAGATAGTGGGAACTGGTATTGTTGGTCCATAAACCTTAGGTTCATGAATATGTACCATGATTTGAGACATCAGTATTGGTGGTCGAGGATGAGGTGGTTAGTTATGAATTTTGTATCATGGTGTCTCACTTGTCAAAGAGTTAAGGAATAACATAAGATACCAAAATGTTTGTTTTAGACTTTAACCATTTTAGTTTTGAAGTGAGATGATATTTCTATAGATTTCGTCAGTATTTTACCATGAAATCCTAGTGGGAAGGATGCGATTTGGGTGATTATTGAAAGAATCAATAAATCACTGCATTTATTTTCAATAAATGAAATGAAGAAAGTGAAACAACTTGGGGGATTGTATGTTTTAGAGATTTTAAATCTTTATGGGGCTCCCTCTGTAGTTATTTTTGATAGGGACTCGAGGTTTACATCCAGATTCTGGAAAGTTTTGGAAGATGAAATGGGTTACCAATTGAAATTGACCAAAAATTATCATCCATAGATGAATGGATAGATAGAGAGGTATATACAGGTTCTTGAGGATATGCTTTAGTCTTATGTGATTGATTTTGGAGGATCTTGAGACACATATTTTCCTTTTGTTGAGTTTGAAAATAACAATAGTTATCAGGATTTAATCAAGATGGTTCCCTTTGAGGCTTTTTATGGGTGTCCATATAGATCTACCTTTTCTAGGTAGAGGTGGGAGAGTGGTCCCTGGTTGGGCTGAGTGTTTTTCAAGAGATGACAGAGGTAGTGTAGTTGATCCAGAGGCATTTGATCATGACACAATGTCATTCAAAATCTTATGCGGTATGTTGGTGTCAGCTACTAGAATTTAATGCTGGTGATCAAATATTTCTCATAGTTTCACCTTTATTAGGACATTATCGGTTGGGTAAGTAGGGTAAGTTGTCACCGAGGTTTTTGGACCCCTTTAATATTTTTGATCGACTGGGGAGGGTGGCCTCTTGGTTTTTTACCATATGGATTAACTTATATAAATTATTTCTTTAATGTTTAAAAGTTAAGGAGGTATATACCAGATCCATCCCATGTGATTAGATGGGAGTATGTTGTTCTTGAGTCTGATACCACTTTGGTTGAGTAGCTATCTCTAATTATGGATCATCGAGATAAGGTACTGCATGGTAAAACGATCCCCCTAGTCTAGGTACTGTGGATGTGTGGAAATGATCACCACGAGAAGCGGGAGCATGAGTTGTTAATGAGGTAGCAATGACCTACTCTTTTTACAAATATCAGATCTTTATCTCTTTCTTAGGAGAGAAATATTTTATGGTGGGGATATTCTAACACCCCATTACCTTTTGGTCATATATGTTCTGATCTTTGTCTTTTGATTTCCTTTTTTTGGGTGAGTATTTTCATTCCTGAATTGGGAGGATACATGTAATGGTGAAATAATAGATTTTTTGGACTTTCTTCTTTTCTCCAAGATTTTCTACTATTCACTAGGTAGTTACACGACATGTAGTAGGGTTTCACAACATGTAATTATGGCTAGACTCATCCTATGAGTTGAATTCACAACATGAGTTTTTACACATCGTGTAAGGGTTAAACTTTGTGTAAAGTGAAAATATGATTTTTAATTCAGGGGTGATGAGTTTTTTAGCATAACTTGAATTAAAAGGGTTTCAAAATGTGTAAAGGTATTACATGTCGTGTAAATCCCTAATTTCCAATTTTTAGGGTTTTGTATGAAATTTTGAGGCTTCATTCTATCTTGCATCCTTCTCCACTTGTACAAAGCTCTTACCCTAGGAGATTTTGAGTGTCTTCCTTCCATTTGGATTGATTTTTTCAATGATTGATTTGTAGGGTTAGGCGCTTCATCTTTCTGGGTAAGTCTTACTCTTGGTTTCTATCTCATTTGTGGTTGAAAACCTTTCATTGTAAGGATTGCTGATAGTAAAGTGTTTTATATCAATCATTTTTATTCGTTGGTCATGCATTGTCTTTATAAGGCAGATCTTATGGTTTCCAAACCTTGTTTTCAATTTTGGTTAGGTTTTATATGCTATTAAGGTAGGTGTATCTATTCAATTGTTTTAATTTATTTAATTTCTTATAGTTATTATTTTTTTCCTTGAAATTTGAAATTGAAGTTCATGTGTTGAAATTTAAATGGGCATGAGTTCATGTTTTAAATGAGTCTTAAATTGAAAATAGAATCACCTTTATTTGAAATGGAAAATGGATTTTCAAAACCTAAATCTGATTGTCTTGGATTTTAAATTTTTTTATGAAAATGTGAGTATGGTTTTAAAAAAATAGAAATTAGAAAAAATTTCAAAATAGGGACCATGGGTATGTTGAGATAGAGACACGGGTAGCCTTAGTGTGTGTGACACCACTAGGAGGTAACCTATTATATTTCAATGGTCTATGGAAGGCCTTGATATTAGTTAGGATCCAACTTTATGACTTGTTTGGCTTGTGAGTTTCTAGTACGTATTGTACCATAGTCTAGAACCCAACTAGTAGGTGCATTGTTGTTTATGGTTTTTTATTTCATGGATATTGGATCACATATATATTTATCTTTAGTATTTATACCTGCTTGTTTTTGGAAAACTTGGAATGAAATTTGTGAAAATTTAAAGAGGATTTGAAAAAAGATTTCAAATTGATTTATTTATAAAAATTATTATAAAACTAATTTTTTTAAAGCTTAGACTTGTGAAATATTATTGTTATAACTTGTATAGATTCTTTTGGGTGGTATCCTACTGGGATCTATTGCTCACAACCTACTTATACCTATGGGAAGCTGTAGAACTTATTTTGTAGAATTCAGGTAAAGTGAAGTTCATTTAGTTGTGATACATGTTTTCTCTTTATATTGTTATTTCTTTATGAGCTAGTTTGATGGTGACATGGTCACATAGAGACTTGTTATCTAGACTTTTTCACGTTTTTTGGTTTATACGGTTTAGATGAGTTGTATCTCTATTTGTTTTATCTTTATAATCTGGTTGTTTTGTATTGTTTTTCTAATATATGAGACTAGTTTTTTTATCTTTATTTTACCCCACCCTCTGATGGGATGACTTAGGTGACAAGTCTAGTTGACTCGGGCTAGTCTATTATATTATGTCATCTACATCATGGACCTGTGTAGAAAAATCATGAATTAAAGTTTAAGGACCATGCTAACATAAACTCAAAATTATAGAGGGAAATATGGATACATCATAATATATTACTTAAATAAATTGAAATCTAAATTCCAAGAATGAAAAATAATGGAAAGATAAATCTTGGTTTGATCCCCCAACCAAGCTATGAGTTTTTGACTACCTATAGAAGGGAAATACCAGATGCTATTAATAGTCTGATGGTGGGTAGAGTTTCTTGGATTTGAACCACCAAATGTTTCTTTTTCCATATTTTACTTCTTATTCATTGTTAATGACGACACCCTAGACAGTGTACAATACATGAACCTCAACCCAGTTGGTGAGGTCTCTCTATGTAAATCCATGAGATCCAGGTTCAAAACTAGGTAGAGGCATAATTATGGGTACTGTAGCAAATATTGTTTAGTACTGTAGAAGCCAGAACTATTCACCTTGGTCCACCAGTTTGGGCTTGGAGTCCTTAAAGCCTTCGGGCCACCCAGGCCTTCGGGTCGATAAGGATTTAGGGCCTTCTTTAAGGCCTCCGGGCCACCTCAAGGCCTTTGGTCCACCTCAAGGCCTTCAAGGCCACCTAATATGAAGATGGACAGACATATTCTACAAGGAACTAGCTCCAGAGGAGGATTCAAGAGAAAGACACATTCACCAGAGTAGTGATAATGGATTTGGAAGAATGAGAGGGTATGAAATTTCCATCAGTACTGGGCCTGTGCATCACTGCACAGGACAGCTAGCTGAACAACCATGCAAAGTTGGAGTGCTAATCATGATGCAGATGCTAGGGAGGGGAAATTTCAAGTAGTCATAGTGTGTATGATTTCCTTAAGACCTACTGGTCCTGTAATGTCCCCAAGACTATGGGAAATGTAATCTCTAAGCCTATGGGCCTTGTAAGGGTTCCCCCTCATCCCTTAAAAGGGGGGTTATAAAAAATCAATAAAAAGAAGGTCTTTGGGCCATTAAATCTAGACAGTGTACACTTGATAAGGTATAGCTTGCATGGAAGGGGTAAGATGAATTATGGTTCCTCCTCATTGATGGTTTTTACTTGTGAAACCTTTTCTTCACTGTCTATTGGTTTCTCAAAATATGATACATCAATTTCATAATCATAGGGAAAGTTATAATGAAATTTATTTTGAAAAAAATTGAAGCATGAAGAATTAATATCAAAATATTCCCATTTTATATAGGAATCTCGGGTCTTTGTTTTTTAGGCATAACCACATGGATATCTTCATGGGATTCCTCTAATAAATGTTCAATATTTTCTAGGAGCTCTATGCATTCCTCACCAGGTGAATTTTTCTAATATTCATCTTTGTCCAAATCATAACATGAGTTGAATGAATATAAAAATTCAAAATAGTAAGGGTGATAATCAAATTAGCTTCAATGAAATTAGATGATACAGAGTTTTAGAAAGGATTATCTCCCTAAGATGGATGGGCTTCAATCCCCTATTTAGTGTAAAGTTCATCTTAGAGTTGATATGTAATAACTGCAAGTAGGTAGTCTGGCTCCTCCAGTATTTCTTTGAATTCTATCACTTGGGTGGTTTCTTCTTCTTCCATGACCAGAGTCAGGTTTAGAGGTTACAATACTTCCACATTTTAGATGGTTAAGTCATGTTTTATTTCTTTATTATCCCATTCACTCTAAAATTATTCCAAATCTTATCCCATACACACACCAGGATGTGAGTCTTCATCTTCACTCTTCATATTTTCATCGTAGGTTTTGATCAATATCTTTAGATGTTTGGGTTTTGGATAGACTTAAAGTATGGAATCAACCTCTTAGGTGTGTTTAGAAAAACCATGAGGATATATAGGTGCCTTCTTCTTGGATATTAGTTTTTAATTCGAGTTTAGAATTGATTGGCCACGTCTTGCAGCTCTTGAAAGTGTAAACTGTATATTTTACATTGAATTTTCCTTTGACCAAAGTAATTAATTCATCAAACCTTTATAAGGGGGCCTCCTTAGTATTATCTTCTTATGGTTCTTTCACCTATGGGTTATAATTCCATATAGAATAATGGTAGTTTAGAGAAATCATGGAAATATTTTTTCTTATTCTTTTATATTATTTTAAATAAAATAATGAGAAATATTTATAGTTCAAAAAGAAAAAGTGAAAAAAAATGCTTAACTCTTTGATGGTGGAACCAGTTTTAACTTTTCTATAGTAGGGTGGTAAAAAATCTAATTTATTTTCCTAGTATAGTGTAGTGGATGACCATAGTCATCTCACTTGAGGATCTTTGAAGTGGTTCAATCACTAATTATTATTCACATATTCTATTTTTTGTTTTTATTATTTATGAAAATGATGGTTTTGGAATAATAATTTAATTTAAAAACTAAAATTTAGATTCTGATAGAATGAAATATAGATTAGGAAGAAAGGTCTTGGTCTTTAGGGTTTGGTTAAACAGGTTCCTTGATTATTCATTTATTATTGTTTAAATTATATTTGATAATTCATTTATGAAACCTCAATAATGAAATACTATTATATATTTTACTGAGTGTGAAATTTTATCATACCAAGGAAACCTCTTCATCACACCAAATCCCACCTCCCCCAATATCCAAGTAGGATAAACACCTCGACCAAGAGAGTAATACCCTTTAAGACCTGACTCCACTATATGTTATTTCATCCCTTCGAGAAACTTCAAATCCACTATATAAAGTGTTTACCTGAGGAAAGGGGGTGAAATAATACAAATAAAAGAATATGTATTAATTTTAGATTTATTTCATGGTGGATGATTGTTGCACCCATTAATTTTTCTCACATACACCACAAATAGAATTAAAACATTTTGAAATTAAGGAACAAGAATTTGAGAATGCTGTGAAACCTCCCCCAAGGACAAGATTAAAGTCAGCCATTCATCACCGTGAGTATAAGAGATATTTATGGAAATAGTGAAGATATAAATATAAAGAGATATTGAAATAATAGTGGAAGAATAAATGGTAAACATTTTAATAAAATATAAAATTTAAATTACATAGAAAAAAATTAAAACAAAAACAAAACAAAATCCTAACACGAGACAAATCCCAATACAGTGTAAGAAACCTAGAATTGATGATATCCTTATCCTCTCCCATGAAAATATATTTATAAGAATAATTCATGTGTAGGTAGGTTTAATTTCCCATAAAAGAGACAATAAAACCCCCAGGTTAATCTGGGGACTTCTTAGGGGTTTTGGGAAAAAAATGGGGCATAACATCATTTATGACATTGAATTTTATTAAAACTATGCCTATATAGTGGGATTTGTGATGTGAATATATGTTTTACACTATAAAAGTTTATACCTCTTCTCCTGAATGTGTTTTTCATGTCCTAAATTATCCCCATGAAAAATTTTCAACCCCTGAATTGACTTTTCAGGCCCTAAATTTACCCCATGAAAAAATTTTAGGACCTAAATTTAATTTACAACATGAATTTCTATTTCATAATAGATTCAACCATATTTTTACCAGATTATTTAGTTTTAAGCTTTGGGATTGGGCCTTAACTTCCTTATATGTCATGGGACATCTTCTACATGATGAAATCATCTCCTTTTTTTTCTGTTTTCAATCAATCACTATATCTTAACATAAATTACATAAAAAATTAAATTACATTATAATTAATCATTTAAACTATATAAAAAATGTTTTTAATATTTAAACAAACATGAAAAATATGGTATGTCATATACATTTAGTGAATTAGAGAGAAACCGCATTCAACCATCATTCTCATGAATACTTTGGAATCCAAGTGCAAAAGACACTTTATTTTGTTATGATTCCATATTTATATAGTGTAATAAATATCAAGTCCCTAAGTTTATTAATTAAAAATTATAGGAAATTGATAAAGAAGATAAAATAGTGGAGAAGATACAAGATTATATTGAATCAATTCATGGACCTATATCAAATCTACCTTCTTTGAAGGATAATTAAGGGTAGGAAGAGTTGGAGGAATGGTTAGTCTCCCCTCAATGTTTGACATCCATGAGAAGAAAACCCTAGGGGGTTTATTTTAAAAAATTTAAAACCCTTTTTTTATGCCTAGTGAAGAAAATAATATTGGGTATGATTGGTTTCCTAGTGAATATTCACTATCCACCTGGTAGATCACTAGGTACTTGTTGGTATCCCTCCAACTACAAAATGACCAGACCAGAAGAGAAACTCATCCAGTCACTTTGATGAACACCCAAGAATATCACACTGGGTACCCATTAGCTTTTATATCCACCCTCCAATCATTGTCTAATACCTTTCCACTTGAGAACTCACTATTAATATTCTTAACTTGTCTTTATATCATTAAAAATTCCCTTTATATATTATAAAAATGTCCAATCCCTCTCATTATTGATCTAAATATCAAATTTTAAAATCCATAAACTCTGAATCCATTTGATTTGAAACTTCCTTTAGTTTTACTAATACATGATTATATAGGAAATTACATTTAATTAATTCTAAAATTAACTAATATTGAATATATTCCTTTCATACCAATTTAAAACTAAAAAAATACTCAAACATAAATATCACTCTTAACTCCAACATACACCAAAAATGTTTTATCATTTTACCATCAGTACTAACATTATACACCCTTAGGTATATTTAAGAAATCATTCAGATTATAGATGACACATATTGATAAGGTAATATTCTATATAAAATATAATATAATATAAATAATGTTAAATATGATAAATAAATCTAGTAGAATTATTTCTAATCATGTCGCGCTATTTATTGAATTTAAACTCAATATACCATTTAATATTTAATTCCTTTAATGAATCACCTTAATTAAAAGATACTTATTTATGTAAAATCATATAAATTTCTCCTGGATCATATCAACCCTTATATCAACGCTATATTTCCAAGGTATTTCCCCTTTATTGACTAATATCTAATTGATTTCATATTTTCTCTATATTTTTATTTCTCACCCATTTAATATAAACCAAAAAGAGAAACATTTTAAGATGAACATGCATATAGTAATAATTAATTATTGAAAAAAATATTCCAGGGAGAGGGAACTTTTCAAACCTCTTTATGTTGAGGGGGTGGTTATACTACATGGTTTAACTGATGATTCTAAAATAATGGTTTTGGAAGATTCATTGTGGATATATTTTTAAATTGATCATGCACTTGTGAAAGATCCCAACCATTTGAGGAGATACTTATTTAAATTTTGAGTAAATACCTTTATAATGGTTAATGAAATGCTTCCCAAGAATATGAGGGGACTCTGGGGTGTCTTATGGGTTCAGGATTGGAAAAAGGTAGAAAAGAGGATATACTGTGTATGGCGCATAGTTTGTGCATGGTTAGTACTAACTACATGCCTTAACCATGCTGCTTGTAGAGGGAGGGTGCATGACTGAAATACCATGAAAGGGGAGTCTGGAAACCATGAAGTTTTGGATAAATTCAAACTCATTGCCTCCGTATGGTTTTGAAAACCATGTAGGCTCCCCAGGGGACCGTGTCACCTAGGACCCCTCTTGGACATAGGGTGGCACACAATTTGTCCAACCATGTTCCTAAACCATACGCCTTATTAAAAGTGGTAATTTCACATTTTCCCCCATTAGGATTTAAGGGTTATTACCCATTTTTTCTTCCCCTCCCCATCTCCAGCAGCTTGAGTGATAAACCATGAGATTCCACCTCTTCAAAGGATCATTCTCCCTATATTTTCAGTTGTTTGAAGCGCGGTTGGGTGAAATCAAATCTCCAGGTGAGTCTATCACTCTTATTTTCTATATTTTCTTGAATAAGGATTATTTAATTATTATTCTATTTCTTAATCCTCTACAGCCTTATTTTCCAGTAGATTCTAAGTTTTGGATTTGAAGGTTGTTTGAGTTTGAATCAAGGGTTATGGTTAAGTGAGGTTTCATCTAATAGATTGAGGTAGGTGGTCTAAAAATATATAAGATATTCTTTATGCCTTAATTTATGTGCATGTGGTTGTGTTTTGGTTCCATTATGCTACACATTTTTATCATTGGTAAGAAAGGTTAAATTGGGTGTCTAAATGATATGATGGAACCATCATGATCCCTATTGGATCCATTAAGGATGATTAAATTGGACGTATGGTCATCAATGGGGTTAGCCACTCCATTGAATAATAGAATTGAATTTTTAAATAATGAAATGAAGGGTTTATGAGATTAAAATAATTGAAATGATGTTATTATATTAAAATTGAATAAAAAGGTTATTTGGATCAACTTAAATGAGTTATGAGTTATGGATTGTAAAGGGGTAAATGTGATGAATGATTGGACTTGCAGTTAAATTAAATGAAAGGGGTGAAAAATGATTCTAATGTGATTGAATGATAAAATGTGATAACTATGGAAGCTGATAATATGAGTGTAATGGAATATGAAAATGAGATATATGAAATGGTGAACCTATGTTGTATTTATTAATGAAAAGGGTCACTAATGTTGACCTCCAAAAAATGTGACTAATGGTTGATGGG
The DNA here is from genome assembly GCA_963277665.1 of Viscum album. Lineage (NCBI taxonomy): Eukaryota > Viridiplantae > Streptophyta > Magnoliopsida > Santalales > Viscaceae > Viscum > Viscum album. The sequence continues at coordinate 1,136,335,924 of OY728159.1, read as the reverse complement.
ATATTGGACTGAGGATCCTCTCTATTGGGTGGGATAAAATGATGCTTTGGGTACCCCTATACATTTTAGTTTTTGGATAAAATACTAATGTTTCTGACTCCAAGGGTATAAACATGGATTTCCATATCGTGGTTGGGATGGTTGGACATGGAATTATGAATCATGCTTGGATACTTGGACTAAAACTCCTTATTTTCCAAATTGTGACCCCTGTGATAGATGGTTTAGATGACCTACATGGTCTAAAGTAGGTTTGATGAATATTGGTAAAACATGGAACTAATAATAAAAGTGTTTAATTTAAATATGGCTAAATGATGGAACTTGGTTTATTTTACTGTCATCATTATTTAATGTACTTCTATATACACTGTATTAGACTGTATATTTTTTTAGACACCATTAATGGTGTCCAACTGAGTTGTATAGATACCCTACTTGGTCCGCCATTGGGTACTCGAGCAGACTTCATGATTTCAGGATAGGACAAGGGAAAGGGCCCTATGCTATATGGTTAATTTTGGGTTCAAGATAGAGCATGTATGAGTGAACTATAATTTATGTTGGGATCTATTTTGGGGATTTTTCATCATGTATTATTTTGGGTTTTCTTGTGGAACTTGACACAAGTGATATGACATAATTTACTGTATTGGTTTGTGGGTAATTCCTCCTTTTAGGAATGTGGTGTGTGATTTTTGTGGTATTTATTATTATTTCATGTAGATTTTTATTTTTATTTAAACTATGGGTTACTATGGTAAAGAGGGTATAGTCTCCCCAAAATATCCATTAGACTCACATTGATAGTCGACAGCCTTTGAAATACAAGGAGGTGTGCTTGAGGTCTTGTGATGAACCAGATCAGGGAATCGGATATAGAGTCACCTAGGTCTAGACATTACAAAGTGGTATTAGAGGGGTTTTATTTTCTATTTATTTACTATTTGGTAATTGTATATGGGAGATTAGGATGTGTCAGTTCTTGGTAATGAGCTCACACTTGAGAGTAGCTAAACCATGTGTGAGGGAAATCCCAATTACCGAGGTTGAGATTATTGTTATTGGTTTTTTCTTATTATAGTTTTATGTTATTTCACCTTGGGTGATCCACATGTAGTGTGATGTTATTATTTTTCAAGACTTTAATAATGGACCATAATGACATGAGGTTTGTGTATGCACATATCATTTTAGGAACTTAGGGATATATTTGACATATATTATGTTAAGAAACATAGAAAACTGGTTGTGGTTGGATTACGAGATTTAAAAATTCATTTGATTGCAATTGGGGTTTTAAAAAATTGGTGTATAATGAAAGTAGTGCAAGTGTTTAAAAATGAAAGGTTTTAAAATGGAAATGGATAAGGAATAGTTCCTAATAAATATTTGTATATGGTTTTAATTGTGAAGTGTTGAATTGGAAAAATTAAAATGGTTCCTAAATGAAAAATATTTAAGTTTTTTGATGTGAAATGGTTAAAAAAGGAGTGTATAGTGAAAGGTTTGTGATTATTTAAGTTTTATTTACCTTGTGTTGACCATGACCCAAAATTAGGGGTGGTTGAGGGTAGTAATGGTTTGGTGTTTATACCCATTGGGATAGTGTACATGCTGTAATTAATTTTGAATAGATATAATTCATCCTTTACATAATTATGAGAACCTTATGTTATGTGTTTTTAGTTGTGTGTTTTTAATTTTAGATATATTTCACCATGATGATTCCTACCAATTGGGATAATGGAATAAATCACTGAAAATGATCATCCATTAGTGGGGAAAGATCCCCCATTAGTTATGGATAATAGAGGGGAAAATATGTTCTATGAGAAATTTGCTCATTTTATGTAGTCTATATAGTGAGACCCAGGGCGGGCTATGCCGAGTATGTTCATCCTAACTAGATAATTCTAGAAACTACACCCTCCAATGCTAGCTAGAGATAGTGGACCTAAGGTAGATAATTTTTGGATTGAATCCATCCAAATGATTCTAGATCACTTATATACCCCTCTTTAGAATAGAGTTAAAATAGAAACTTATATTTTATGAGGACCAGCAAAGTATTGGTGAGATTTATAGGCTTGATATGAGTTGATCACTACTGCAAATATGACCTTTAGTAGTGCTAAACAAAGTGCTGATAAATACCCCTTTTATCAGCACTAAAAAAGGAACTGATAAAAGTTAAAACATATTAAATAAAATAAAAAAATATTTCTGCAATTTGGGGAGGGGCTTTAACAGCGCTTAAACAACCCCTCCAACAACACCCCCACCCCAGCCCGCACACCCCAGCCACCCCCCTTTAACAGTGCTACCCTACCCTTTAACAATGCTAGTCCTTACTCCACCCACGCGCATGACCTTCCACCCCCTAGATTCGAACTTGGGACCTAATGCCTATGCACCTAAGCCTTTACCACTACACTCTATTGCTTTCCTCTTCATTTATTAATATATCTATCTATTTATATATATATATTTAGTCTTATTTACTTTTATATTAATATATATTTATATTAACATATATATATATATATATATATATTAATATATATATATATATATATATTAATATATATATATATATATATATCCGTATATTAATATATATATATATATATTAATATATTAATATATATATATATATATTAATATATTAATATATTTATTAATATATTAATATATATTTATAAGACCAGTTTTAAATACATTTATAAAATATTCTTTTTTGTGTGTGTTTATAAATAAATAAATACATATATACAACATACACAGACACACAAACATATGTATATTATATGTGTATCTGTAGGTATAATTATATATATTTATATATATTTAAAAATATTATATATTAATATGTATATACATATGTTTAGAATATGAAAATAATATATATCAGTTTTTCAATACAAACGCACACACACACACATATATACAAGTTCACATTATAGAGGTATATAAATATTCATATATTTTTATTTTAAATAAAATGGATATTAGTTTTTTATTTAGATAAGGCTTATATATTGAGAAATATATTTTATATGTAAATATGTTTAATTATTTATTTATAAAATTAAATTTTTATGAGTGAATATATAAAAAATATGTATATATTGTTATATAATTGAATATAAATAATAGTACATTATGAAAAACTATAATAATCCCTAAAAACCTGAAAAATAGGTAAAAATGGACAAACCCTCAAAACCTGTAAATATAGTGAGAAATTGAAATAAATCCTAAACTCAGGGTAATGAAAAAAACATATGATCTGAAATTCCATTCCATTTTTGTGACCATTCAAATAAAATATCATAAAAATATATTTGATATGATAGGTGGTGGAGGCCTAACGGACCAACAGATCATAAGTTACAGCTGTTTGAAAAAACAGCAGACATGACAAAAGTGCTAGAAATGGGGGTTTGAAAAACCTAACAAACCGCAGTCACTGAAAGGGGAATAAATTCTGATATGGGTGTCCATTTCAGCTCAGTGACTAGTCAAACCAAATATCATGTAACGAACTATTATTTAAAAGGTATAGGAGGCCAAGAAATCACACAGATCAGGAGTTATTACCATTTTAAGAAAAAATTGACAGGGCACCAGACATGAAAGCAGAGTTTTGGAGGCCTTATGATGGTTTTTGGGGTTTTAGGGTCCAAGATGTGAATGTAAATTCATTTGAGTTAGCCTTCTATGTATATCTCTTTGCTGACTTCGATTTGATATGTGGTAGATCCCAAACGAACACCCGAAGATAAAGTTATGGCTATTTGAAGTTGGAGTTTTTAGAGTATTATAACTGATATATTTTCTATTTCTTTGATATTATCATGGTTTCGATTGTACATGGTCCTCACTCATCTCACGAGATTTGATTTTACTAGCCACGATGCTCAAATGGACACCTAGAGCAGAAGTTATGGATGTTTTAATGATTTATGGGTTTCTTAGGTTTTTAGGCGCTAGGAGAGTTTCTCAATTTCAAACAATCATAACTTCTACTCCAGGTGTCTGTTTTGTGTCTACCACATATCAAATCGATCTAAAACATATTTAAAAAATACATATTATATTTATATCAATATAAATGTACTTATATATCAATATATTATTTTTATGAAATATTTTTTTTGAAATATACACTTTATCAGCACTAGGAAAAAAGCGCTGATAAAGCCCCCCCTTTATCAGCGCTACTAAAAAAATCACTGATAAAGGGGTCCCCTTCAACAGCGCTAAAAAAGAATTGATAAAGGGAGTTCCTTTATCAGCACTATTAAAAGTACCCTTTATCAGTGTTTTTTTTAGCACTGATAAATGCACCCCCTTTATCAGTGCTTTTTTTAGCGCTGTTAAAGGGTGACACTACATAAACCCAGTTTTGTGGTAGTGGATAGAGGGTATTTCCTAGAAGTACTTCCAAGAGAAGTTCCCAGAGCACTTTTACCCTGAGACCTTAAGGTAGAGGAAAGCTGAAGAGTTTATGTGATTTACTATGATGGATTATTCTGCCCACTTCATAGATTTGAATTGGTTTTCTCTAACATCGATAAGAGATGAGGTAGAAAAATATAGACATTTTGAGGATGCAATTGGGTGTGAGATCAAGTACCAGGTAAATACCTTTAATTTGAAGAGGATTTATGAGGTAGTAGATCAGACTCTAATATTTTAAAGGAACACAAAATAATCTTGTAGTAGTAGAAAGATCATTTTAGTTAGATGATATAGAGGTATGTCTTATGATAATAGAAAGTTAAGTTTTGAGAATTTGCACAAGTGTAGTGGAGGAAAATATAGACAGGGATGAGGATCAGTCTCTCAGGGAGATAGTTCAGTCATATTCTATCAGTGTGGTAGACCGAGCGACATGGAAGTTTAGTGTACTTGACCACCAATGTAATACAGGGCATACAGAAGGATGGTTCATATAAAAATGTTTTGTAGGAACCCATAGTAGGTAGGTAGTGGTAGAGGATCTATTCTAGTAAAGATCACTGATAGGGGTTTTTCTACATCATATCAATTAGACTGTTGGAGTTCCACTAGTCATACCAATTGGTGTGGGGAATGAGGTAATTCAGGACTAGAGCATCCATATAATCATTATAGTGTATAAATAGTAACTCAGACTAGAGAACATGGTATAGGGGAAGGTCAATTTCATTCATTTCATCCAAAACCTGGTGGTGGTGAGGATGGACCATCGACTATTCGAGGTACGATTCTTGTATCTTCCATACTTTCTAGTGATTTTCTTAACACAAGGGCCTCACATTATTTTATATATGCTTGGTTTTGAATGTTTTTGGTCTAGATTTGGAATATATTTATTTGGTTATATCGATTGAAAAACCATTAGGTGTACGAGCAGAAAGTATCTGAAAATGTAAGGAGTGAACCTTCAAGGTTTCCAGGGACCATCTCTTTTGGTACCTGTACATCCTTGATCTTTTATGTTTTAACCTAATACATGGGATGGACTAGTTGGTTACATACCAGTATCACATTGGTTATTACCATTGGAGAGTGAGTTTCACATCTCTAGAAGGTGAAAATTATATCCATCATGGGGAATGAAATATTTTAGATGGATATGTAGGGATAGCTCTTTCGTAACTGGGTGATCTCACATCCTAGGTTTCAAGTATTTTTCTAGATGATGAGGAAGTTGAGAATAATGTATTTCCTCCTTTGGTTGATTATTTTCATAACATGTTTCCTAAGGATTTCTCAAGGATTCCACCTGAGATAGAGATTTAGTTCATGATTAAGCTGATGCCTGGAGCTGATCTAGTTTCTATTCCACTATATAGGATAACACCAGTAGACCTTCAATAACTTAAAACATAGTTGGAGGAATTAGAGAATAAAGGTTTTATTCATCTGAGTACATCACCATGGGGAAATCCAGTCTTGTTTTCTAAGAAGGATGATGTAACATTGAGGTTGTGTTTTGATTATCAGAAGTTGAATCAGATGATGTTTAAGAACCAATATCCTCTTATATACAACGATAAACTTTTTTACCAGTTGAAGGATAATTGCGTGTTTTCAAAAATTGATCTATGGTTAGGGTAACATCATCTGAGGGTGAGACCTTTTGATATAACATGAATTTATTTTTGGAGTAGGTATGGTTTTTATGAGTTCATCGTAATGCATTTTGGGTTAAAATACAATCCTACAGTGTTTATGCCATTGATCAACCAAATATTTCACCCATACCTAGATCAGTTTGTGGTTGTTTTTATAAATGACATCTTGGTCTACTATATGACTCATGATGATCATGCCACACATATTAAAATCATCTTGAGTACACTAAGAGATCATCATCTATACTCCAAGATATTTAAGTGTCATTTATGGATTGATAAAATCCATTTCTTAGGTCACATTATCTTGGAGGAAGGTGTGTCAATGGACCTATAGAAGGTTCAAGAAGTTGTATAATTGGAATAGCCTAGGAATGTTTTTGATATATGAATATTTCTATGGTTTTTAGGTTATTATCAAAAGTTCATCAAATATTTTTATCTCTTGGAAACATCACTTTTGATCTTGACCAAGAAGGGTATAATATTCGAGTGATCTGAATCACGTGAGAATGTTTTTTATGATATGAAGAAATGCTTGACCAATGCACTAATCTTGATCTTACCTAATCCAGGTAAGTAGTATATTTTTTTTTCAATGCATCTGGGGTTGGACTTGGGGTAATGATTATGTTGGGGGACCAAGTCATGACATGTAGATCATGACAGTTGAGGCCACATGAACAGAACTATCCTACCCATGATCTTGAATTTTTCATAGTGGTTTATACCTTGAAATATTGGAGACATTATCTTTTGGGTGAGAATTTTATTGATTATACCGGCCATAAAATCATTAATTACATCTTTTTCTAGTGTGATTTGAACCTTAAGCAGTGAAGATGGGTTGAGTACATGAAATATTTTGACTTTGAGTTAGATTATACATCAGGGAAAAGAAACATTGTTGCAGATTAATTGAGAAGAAAGGTGAAGAATCAAGTAGTTTATGAGTCTATTTTTTAGATGAGGATGATGGTTTTGTTTGTTAAGATGTATTTGGGTGTTTAGGAGGAGTATGAACTGATAAAAATTATTTTATTTTCTATTTAGTCATATCTTATGAACTATTTTAAGAAGATAAAATATGAGGATTCAAAATTTCTATCTTTGAGAGAGAATTTTTATGGCGGGGATCCATAGTCCAATTGAACTATTAATGAGGATGAGATTATTCACGTTCATGGAAGTGTTATTGTTCCTACTTGTATACAAAGAGAGATGATGCATGATTTTTATGATTCAAAGTGGGAGGTTCTCCTTGGTTTTAAGAAAATGTATTATGATATTCATCGACAATATTTTTGATCAGGAATAAAAAAGAAGATTGTAGGTTTTTTTATGTGATGATGAACCTATCAACAATTAAATGTCGAGTATCACCAGCCTAAAGGTTTGTTGCATTAGTTTCCTATATCAGAATGGAAGTGGGACAATGTTACTATAAATTTTTTGTCAGGTATGCTAAGGATGTCTTTAAAGAATGATGCAATTTGGGTGATTATGGATTGGTTAACTATTTTAAATCATTTCTTTCCAATTCAAGCAAATTTCACTATAGAACAACTAGGTGACTTGTAAGTCCAGTAGGTAGTATGTTTTCACGAGGTACCATAGACTATAGTTTTAGATCATGATCCAAATTTTACTTCACGCTTCTAGAAAAGGTTTCAAAAAGCACTAGGTAATCATGTATTTCTAAGTACGGATTTTAACATGTAGAAAAACTGACGAGAATGTATTATTCATGTTCTAGAAGAAATGTTGAGGGAATGTGATCTAGAATTTTGTAGATTTTGGGAGAAAAACTTATCACTCATTGAGTTTTCCTATAAGAATAGTTATCAAGAGACAATTCATATGGAACCATATGAGGAAATTTATGGTAGTCCATATATATCTCCATTATGTTGGATAGAAATAGGGGAATCAAAGTTATTGGGACTGAGTCTCATGTAGGAGACATCATAAAAAGTTTATTTGATTCAAAATCATATGGATATGGCTCAGTGAATATAGAATTGATATGTTTACTTAAATCATCTGCCTATTGAGTTTACAATGGGTGACCATGTGTTCCTTCAGGTGTCACCAATATTGGGTCATCATCTAATTAAAAAATAAGAAAAGTTGGCACCCAGTTATATGGGGACATTTGAGATGGTAAATAGGATCAGGCTAGTGGCATACTGATTGGAACTTCCATAGTGGTATAGTGGAATGAAAAAAGTTTTTCATGTTTCAAAACTTAGACAATAATATCACACAAAACCTTCTCATGTGATCAATGTTGATGATGTGAATCTTTAGACTGATGCATACTTTGAGTAACATCTGATTTGTATTTTGGATCATAGTGAGAAAGTTTTTCAGGGCAGGAATGTGTCATTGGTTCTAGTGTTGTGGAAGAATAGTAATATTTAAAATGAAACTTGGGAGAGGGAGGAAGATATGCGGTCTAGTGTCCCAAATCATTTTTTGAGTAACTCAATTTATAATGGTTAATGAATTATTTCACAAGAATATGATGGGAAACAAGGGTTTCTTGGAAGTTTGGGAGATGAAAAGGGAAGAAAAGAGGCTATACTATGTAGGTAAAATGGTTGGTGCACAATTAGTACTAACTATGCACCTTAATTGTGAAGTGTGTAGGAGGAGGGTGCATGATTGAAAAATCGTACAAGGGGAGATTTTAAGTCATGTGGTTTTGTATAGATCCAAATAAATATCATCCACATGGTTTTGAAAATCATGTGGGATCCCCAAGAGACCTTGTGGCCTAGGTCCCCTCTTGGATAGAGGGTCGCACACTGTTTGGCCAATCGTGTAGCCAAACCATGTGCCTCATTAAAAGAGTAAATTTTCCATTTCCCCCCTTGGTATTTAAGGATTCTTACCCATTTTTCTTCCCCTCTCCATATCCATCATATTAAGTGAAGAAATAGGAGCTTCCCCCTCTTCTAAGGATTGTTCTCCCTCAATTTTGAGTCATTTGAAGTGTTGTTCAGTGAGAATCAAATATTCAGACAATTTTATCACTCCTCTTCCCACTATTTTCTAGAAGAGGGCTCATATAATTTTTCTTATCCTTATAAAGCCTATAAACCCTTTTTTCTAGAAGATTCTAAGAATGGTATTTTAAGGTTATTTGAGTTCTAATCAAGGGATAAGGTTAAGTGAGTGTTCATCTATGAACATGAGCCAGGGGTCTACAAGTATATCCCATAGTATTTATTCCTTAATTTATGCACATGTGGTGTTATTTTAGAATCGTTATGATGTACATTTTTATATTTGGTAATAAATATTAAATCGAGTGTCTAAATGATATGATGGACCCCTCACAATCCTCTTTGGATCTGTTGAGGATGATTGGACCTGAAGTATGGTCACCCATGGGGTGAAACACTCCCTTGAATAAGATAATTGAATTGTTAAATGATGAAATGAATGGTTTTTGAGATTAAACCAATTGAAATGATGTTATTATGTTGAAATGGTATAAAATTGAAATTTTTATTAACTTGAATGAGTTAAATGAGTTATGGCTTGTAAAGGGGTAAATGTGATGAATGGTTAAAAAGACTTGGACTTATGGTTAAATGACATGAAAAGGGTGGAAAATGATAACAATTTTATTGAATTATGAAATGGGATAACTATGGAAATTAAGAACATGTTGAGTGTAATTGACCATGGAAATGAAATAAATGAAAAGGTGCACCTATGTTATATTTATTAATGAAAAGGGTCATTGATGTTGAACTCCAAAAAACGTGACTAATGGTTGGTGGGATGTTTCATTTATTCTTATATACCTTGGGTGGGGAATAATAATTCTCTAGGAACACCTATGCATTGTCATGACCTGAACCTAATTGGGGATCAAGCCTCAACTACCCTAAGCCTGCATCTATAGGCCATAGGGTGGAGAAAAGAACCGAAAGGCATATCCTAAATTGGAGGAATTTTCTTAATGTACTTGTAAGAACACACCTAACCATATTAGTGTAAAAGTGTAGAGGAATAATGATAAAAATATGCAATAACTAGAAATTAAACCAAGAATGAAAGACCTATATGGTGTATAAGAGTATGAAAGTGTAAAATAAAGTAAAGGGAAAAAATACACGCCCAACCAGAAATGTGTCCCAACCTGAAAAAAACTAGAATGTAAATTGCTGAGACAACTCGACTCCTAATATCTAATATATAACCACCATATGTGGTCCACAACACCTAGTATCCCTAATCTCCTCTAAAGTCACTGCTGATCTATCCATCATCTTTATAAGACACGAAATGTGTGGGAATATCCCATATAGGTGTGAGTATATACATACCTAATAATACACCACAAAAGCTAAAATGGGAAGAAGTAAGAGACATAATAGGAAAGAAAAGATTGTAGATAGAAAAGAGAATGAAACTCAACCCAAAGAAAGAGTAAGAGTAACATCATACAATCACAATGGGCTCAACATGGTGTATAGATGAACTATACATTGAGTCTTTTCCACCCATAAAGGGGGTAACCTCATCCAACCATGAGAAGCTAAACACATAAAGAACATAGAATACCCCACATATATTTTCAACCTATGGAAGGAGAGTAACCAAATCCAAAAATATGGATACAAACTTATATATATGATCAAACCAAAGAATCCTAAACAAGAGATAAAGGGGATCTCCATCTCATAGCTCTACCCAAGAAAAGCATCACTAATAGTTTAATAAGTCCAACAATGATGCCCAAGATCTCACACATTTTCCCAATAGAAAACATCCAAGTCAAGACACACCTCATCACTGTACCACATAGTTAATGGGCCACAATCCCAAGGTAGAGTATCCATACCCTGATACAACAGGAGGGTTCCAGTCAGTGGATAGATAGAGGACCCATACCCTATTCCAATAGGTGGGATCCACTCTAATAGTATATAGAGGACCCATGCCCTGACCAATAAGAGGGTTCCACTCTGATGATAGAGGACCCATTCCTATCCCATATGAAGGGTTCCATTATAGAATTCAATATAGGATCCATTCCATATCTAATAGGAGGGTTCCACTCTAATGGTAGAGAACTCATTCCCAACCCAGTTGGAGGGTTCCACTCTAGGAGCCTGTAGAGGACCCATACCCATCCCAACTGGAGGGTTCCACTATAGTCATCAAGGATCTATATTGTTTCCAAAACTTTCATCGGGGAATGCATCGTTGTGCTGAGACACACTATCTATTACCTCATATTCCAGCTTTCCAAAGGTGAGAAACATATGTCACTTATTTAGGGACGTTTGGTCCTTGAGAGAAATGGGATAATGGGATGTTGGTTCTCTTCTATGGGTTCCTCCTCAAACATGTCTCATAGTCTGGGTCTCCATTAAAGATTAAGATGTTGTTCGTTCCTCGGTTTCATATATTCATGGATGCTAGTTAATTACACTGCTTCTTTTAGGACATTCCAAGGGGTCAAGTCAGGGAAGCGACCTTCAATTGGAGGAGTATTCATGTTGGACATCCCTAGCGTGTTTGGACGCTGAAACACTAATTTGTCTGGGTTTCTTCCCCTTATGATAGGGCTTATTAAGGGCACAAAAGTCTAAGGTATCCCACATCTAGTGAGGTTAATTATATTCCATAGGCATGTCCCTAAGGTTTTCCTCATCTTAACATGTTTAACACATGGTATGCCATGAGTTTAACGTCTAGTGAAGACAGTTATTCCAAAGGTGTGTCTTCTAAGGCTTTCCTCAGGCATCTCATGTTTAACATGAGGTAAACCACAAGTTTAAAATCTCAAAGATACATAATGAGAGTGATCATAACATCCCATAGAGACAGATCAGATTGGTACATCCATAGGAAGGAGTATCTGGAAGGTTTACCGGATAATGGACCAAAACACCCAATGAGGACAAGTACAAGGTGGTATGTCCCATAAAGGGAAGATATCTAACTGTAAAGGTTGATATGGACACCAATGAGGGAAGATCATGGAAAATATTCCCTAGAAAGGGGAACACCAAGGTTTACCATTGGCTAGTATTGAACCTCATGGAGGTTTCCTACGTATCCTGTGTAGACGACAGGGATACAAACCCACATAGTTCAAAGGGGTGATGAATTGTGGTGTACACAAAGGACAAAAACCCAGAGACATGGTGGGGATTACGTATGGATAGAAACCCATCTCAATTGGAACACTCTTGGTTGTATTGTAATGAATTGTGTGGGGCTTATGCATGGTTATCTACCCAATGGAATGACGTGATCTCATTGAGATGTGGCAGCCCGGGTAGTAATCAGGATGAATGATGGATGGTGGAACAAAGTGGATGAGAGGAATGGGATGGAACCTATGTGAATATGATAATGATTTTGGTATTTGAACCTCATAGAGGCTTCTTATGTATCCTTATGGTGGGGAATCAATGTCCACATAGTTCGGTGGGGTGATGGGACACCTGAGGAGGCGGCCCGTGAGAATGGACACATGGATGCGACCTAAAGGAAGTAGGGCCTCTAGGTTGGGGGCATGACCTTCCTGAAACACAAAATCTCAAGGGAGAGACCATGATGGAACATGAGTGCTGGTATTGAACCTCAGGGAGGATTCCTACGTATCCCCATGGCAGGGAATCAAAGTCCACTTAGTTCAGGATGTGGCATGAAACCAGGGTGTACACAAAGGACAACGACCAGATGACATGCTGGGGGTTACATGTGGTTAGCAGACCAAGAGTTGGTCTGACACCACTAAGGGACAGACCAAGGTTGTGGGTCCTGGAAAAGGGGGACACTAATGTTTACCAGTGTTTGGGGTTGAACCTTCAGGAGGCTTCATATGTACCCTACCTAGGAGATGGGTATCAAAACCCATGTAGTTCGTAAGCATAAATTTTAGCATCATGAGAGACAAAAAGGGGAATGCAGCTTAACATCATGTGGGACAAAAAAGGGGGATATAGTTTAAATTCATGTGGGATGAGTTTGAACTAACATGAAGTGGTTGGGACTAATGGGTGTTGGGATTGAACCTTAGGGAGGATTCCTACGTACCTTTCTTAGAAAGGTGCAAGGATCAAAGACCATGTAGTTCGATGGGATGAGGAATGGGGCTTACACACTAAGGTGTCCCAAAAAGGGTTTCATGGTTGATTCCTACTCTAAGATCACGTGAGTCATGCTCAGTGTGAGAAATAAGAGGTAACAAAGACCTAACAATCACGTTGTGAAAGGTGTTTCCACGAGGAATGGACCGGGGATTACGCATGGTTAGCTGCCCAGGGGGATGGAGATTGGGACTTACTCTAGGATGGAGGCCCAATATAGATAAAGAAAAAATGGAGAGGGACATGATATCGAGTCCCCTATACCCATATATCCTCTGGTCTTAGAAAACAGAAGAAGAGAGGAGGAGCAGGGGTTCTACCTCCAACAAGAAAGGCTGGGGCTTACACCAGGATGGTTTTCCTCCCCTGCAGATAGATGTCGTTCCATGCAAGGATGATCTCATTCCATGTGAGTAAGATCTCACTCCCGTGGAGACTAGTGGGAATGGAAATTTTTTGAGATGGGGAACCCCATGTATATTGTGCGGGGTGAGGCCACAATTTAACATCATGTGCTAGGGATGATGATGCTTGGCTGTTTAATGTCCTATAACTCGAACAATGAGGGTTTACTCCCCACCCCTAGGACTTACATAACCATCACGCTTAAACCCTTGTTGAAGGTAAAGAACCAATAATTACATTGTTAGATAGGGTTTTGGAGTTATCCATTGAGGGGATCATGTTAGTGTGGCTATGAGAAGAAGCAATAGCTGTTAGTGTGCCTATGTGAAGAAGCATGAGGCAAAGCAATGCATTATAAAGCACCACCCAAGGGTACTTGAAATCAATTTGTACAAACCTAGAGGCCTGTATGGGATAAGTATGTGCATGATAGGGGTTTCATGCATAATAGGGTCTCAGACATGGTGCCTTAGGGTAAGGATGACACATGGAGCACACAAGAAGGGGTGAACTGAAGATTGAGGAGGTGCACGTAAGATGGGGTGGTTGCACACAAAGTGAGTGGATGCGCATAATATTGTTACGATACCAGGGAAAACTTCCATGCAAGAGGAATAATTTTTCTGCAAATTCCTTAGAGTAAAAAGAAATGGATGAGGATCAAGAACTAGTGGGCCCACCCAAATGAGGACCCTTGGGAGACCTATTGCACAAGATACTATACCTTGAGGCCATGTCTTTCACGCAGTCATAGAAGTGGTGTCTTTCGCATGGAAGAGAATTTGTTCGTCTTCTATAATAGTCCCTCGAAATGTGGGGGTTACACTTCGATTTATAATCAGAAACATCGGTGGTGGTGCGCAAGAGGAGCTGCGCACAAGAGGCCATTTGACGCCGCATTGGGCGCACAAGAGTTTGCACGCATATGGAAATATTTCATGTTGGGTAATATTCTTTCGCACCATTGACTTAGATAGTTTTTGTGTGGTTTCCATGGAAGGCTCCCTTTGACATCGCATTGGGTGTGCAAGATTTTGCGTGCCATTTCCAATCTTGTGTGCAACTTTTACATCTTGTGCGCACCTCCCTCAGGAGTCGTGGAATTGTCTGTGGATTCCCAACATGCCTTCAATTTTCTCAATAGTATCAATTCATGGAACTATTTGAAATTTGGAGTAAAAAAATTCCCCCCTTAGAATCAGAGCCTAAGGGGGACCCGAAGGTCAGATTCTAAGGGTCACGCTGAAAAACAAAGCAACTGACCATTTATGCAAGAAAAAATGGCCATTCGGCGCACAAACCACTTCTGCACGCATGAAAGGGATGGTCCTCACCTATAAATGCACTAAGGCACCACTTTGGTCCCAACTTTTACTTTTTCATATGAAAATCATTTTTTATCTTGTGCATGAAAAATATTCAATTATGCATGCATGTTCTCGCAGCTGGTTTGAGTTTTTCATGAACTCGTGGACTCTTTCATGCTATCATCCCTTCGTGCACTCACCCAACTTAGTGGTATTCTTTCACAACCAAGGCTCATCTTGTGCACAAAATGATGTCTCACGTGCCGACCCCCCTATTCTTTCACACACATCCATTTGTGAATTTAAAAACCCAATGGAAATGGTTTCTCAATAGATTGACACCGAGAGGGAGGCTACCATAGCTACAAGTAGGACTCAGTTGATCACAAATTCTCATATTCTTCATGTGAGAAGAGTTTTGTATGATAATAAAATGCTTTTGGGCATGCTGAAACAAGTTCAAAAGGATTACGTCCTATGTGACAGTCTGCTGGTATGGAACTTCTGTATTTTAGAGGAGGTTTTGATGCCAGGCTTTGAAACTGATACACCATGGTCATGGGTAATAAGCAAAGATAGCCTTCCACAACTCAATATCATGAAAAATGGTCATCCCTCTAGGGAAACACAAAACACAACCGTCTAAATCCTAAATATGAAGACTTGGACTATTGTAGGAAGCGATCTAGTTCCTGAGGAATCTCCATCTCATTATGCAATCACCTTCAGAAGCAGCATTACTGATGAGACAAGAGGTTGTCAAGAACAAGACTTTAGTTTTAGGGAAAATTTCACAAGAGAATGGGAATGGGAGTACTGGGTATGCCATACATGTGAGGAGTTTAGGGCAGAGTTGTGGTCTATCAAGATTTTTGAAGCTGTGTGGATATCACAGTTTCACTTCTACTATCAGCAGGACCTGGTATCAGAACTGTTTAGCTGGTGCTCTCCTAACACCAACACTTTCCACCTCCACCATGGGGAGATTGACACCAGTCTATGAGAAATCCATTTCATTAGGGGAATTACCTTGGATGGGTACCAATATGATGAGTTCCTCCCAACAGAGAATGTCTGAGGGGATATGACGCGAACCCCTATTCTGACATGGCATCTGTTGGAGCTGGCTAAGGAGAAGTTTCTGATCAAGTACATCTTAAAATATATATCTTATTCGGGGTGTTTTAGTCTTTTTTTGACACAAGAAAAGGCAGTTAAGATGAAAAGATGAGGAAATTAGTGCCTAAGCACATCACAAAGGGGAAGGGGGGATCATACTGTATGGTCCTAGAAGAATGCGAGTACCGATCCTAGGTCTTCAACATAAATTAAAGTCGAGACCCAAACGTACGATATTATGGGTTCCTTGCTGCATTTCTTAGTGGGTGGATGATTCTAGTGAGGGACATGAGGTTGGGGGTTCACCTAGGAATTCTAGTGATGGTCGGAATCATGGTGGTGAAGAACAAGGTTAATCTAGGGGTTCTTGTACTGGCCAGGCTATATAGCATTCTGAGATGCATCTCAAGGTAAAGCATGACCAGAAGGATATGTGAGTTGTTCCAGATTCTTTATAGCTGGGTTTCATGTCACTACGATGGGTATGAATTTCTAAATTACATTTTCCCTCCAGGTGAAGGTCCATGACCATCCCTCGTGAATATTTTTAGAATCCATCCGCTGACACTTAGAGAGGAAGGGATCAAGATCAAGATTAGTAGCCATACCATCATCAACTTTCATCTATTTTGGACCCCAGTTGGCTAGATGGTAGATGATGGGAAAGGCCCATTGGAGCAGAGGGAGTACTTTCAAAGCATTAGGGGCGGTGTTCTAATAGCTTAGATTGATGGAAAAATCTTATACAAACTGTATGTACTGAAAAGGTTTTCTAGGTAGTTTGGGTTCATGCAGTGGATGCCAAAGAAAGTATACACAAATGTTTGAGAATAGAGAAACCCTTGAATTCTTTGCCAACTGTGTCTCAAGTTCACGAATGCAAGCTCGGGTGAATTCATCACCCTCCCCCTACCGATGTCAATGCCGACCTATCAATAGAGTATGATGACCATTGAAAAAAACATACCCAAGGGAAATTCTACAGAAATGCATATGGAAAATCAAGGAGGATAGTGTGGAGTCTGAATAGTGAGGAGGAATATGAGGTGCTGCTGGGGAGGTGAGACAAAGAATATTCGAGGCAGTTAGAACATCATGAGCTGGAACTTCATCAAAGAGAGTGTTGCAAGGTGAGAACATGCCTCCGCCTTCTGAAGAGAGGTGGTCCTACGGGCGGCCTCATGGAATATCTAGGGAACTCCTTGGGAAGAAACTAAGGAATCTCCTAAAGCTGACCGCTGACACCATTTTACCATATATATGGTCTGCTTGGAGGATTATGTGACAATATATGTCCACCGAATAGCTATGGTAGAGATTGGTGCATACCGGGCTCGACTTACCAGACATAGGGCACATCCATGTGGTAGATAGGGTAAACTTTCAACATTGACATGTATACCTAACAACCATGTATATGTACACATGCCAACAAGGGTGGTATGAAGATCCATACCTCCTGGTGAAAGTGATGCTTGGCTAGGAACATGATCAGAAAATGATGCCATCCGAAGATGATGATGATGAGGAAGAAGAATAGGAAGTAGAGGAAGAGAAGGAAGAAGAAAAATAATACATAGAGGAAGAGAGATAATAGGAAGAGGGAGAAGAGTAAGAGGGAGAATAGGAGGAATGGGTGAAGGTCCCAGAGGTGAGTGACCTCCAGAAACAGTCATCCTCTAGGGAATCCCACATGAGAGCGGTGAAATCAAAGGCTCTGATGCAAAACAATCTAAACAACTCGATGTGAGTGTTAAATCTTATCTCCATTATCCTTTATCTTTTTTCAACTCGGTCTACTGAACAAACTCAATCCTTTTTAGGAACACATCAACAATGATAGCCAAGAATCATTCCCTGTAGGGGAAAAAGATGTACCCATGGATGTGGAAGGACATCCTCATGAGCCCGCATCTGGGATCAAGAAAGGTGGGGAAACAACCATGGTTGAAGTGTCCAGAGATGAAACAGAAGGAAGGGATGAAATGGAAAACTCTAAGCCTCAATATATTCCCATCATTCAAAAGGATCCAGTACCGGTGAACGAACTAACAAGTGTTGAGGGATCTCTTATGGTGGCTTCTCCCATAGTGACACAGACACTGGGTACCATCATTCTTGGATCTTGTAAGTTTTTACCTTCATTACCTCTCATATTTTATTGGGAAACTTTGCTGACCAAGATATCAGTTTCCAATGCAGTGATAGCAAGGCTGGAGGCTCAGCAAACTGTCAAGTTTGGAATGTCTGCAAGAGCCCTACTGGTGATTTTACCAGCTCTCATAGATCCAAATATTCAAGCCGGTCCTACCCTAATACTTAGTGAGCCAAAATATACAATCATGGTAAATAATGCTTCCAGGGTTGAGCTTTAGGCCAGTGAGGGTGAGGTTACTGAATAGGATAGAGTTCCAGAAGAAGAACCTTCCAATGAACTCCTGGCTACTTTTCTTGAGTACAGGCCTGCAGGCCCTGAGGAGATGGATGACTCTAATCCAAAAACAGCTGAGGAGAGTCATATGATGCAACACAAGGTGTGGAAGTGCATAAAATTATTTTTCAGTTAGTCACATGCAAAATTAATGATTTGGATGGGGTCACTTCTCACCTAGATATGCTTTATTTGTGACGAAGGGGTGGATGCACACTATCTTCATATAATGATCTGCGATTATATGGATGAGAAAATACGGGGGGGGGGGGGGGTAGATAATGCTTCGATATTTCCCAGTGTTATAAGGAGTCAGATAATACCTAGAAGTTCCTTAAAACTAAGTAATAAGTAAGAAACCTTGAAGAGAAAACAAATGAAAGGGAGGCATTTATCTCAAACCATTCTGATCTCATTAAACAATTGAGAGCCCAGCTAGCAAATGCCTTGGAGAAAGTAGTGTGGGGAAGTCTCCAAATGATTGACCTCCAAGATGAGAAGGTGAGAGTATAGAAAAGATCTAATGAGTTACACTCTTCAACCGCTGATGAAGAGAGGGATCTCAAGGAGCGGGAAGCAGCCCTGGAGTCTATGATCCAAAAGGCGACAACACTGGAGCAATCCATCAATGCTGTTGATCCATAAGGGCCCTGTTTTGGCTGAACTCATAAAACTATCTATTTTTTTTTACTTTCCTATTCTGAACTATGTGCATGGAATGATTATTTTCTTGCTCGATTATTTTAGTGCATTCCAACCATAATTTTGAAGTAATTAGTGATCCATACCTAGGCTCATGTGGGTCATGCCTGGTGTGAGAAACAAGAGAAGACTACATAATTGTTCACTTTGTGTATGAGAGCGCATACTAAACTTTTGAAAACTTGGAGTCTGGATGACCAACCAGAGTTTTTGAAATGGTGAGGGGGGTCTTCACCGATGAATAGGGTCCTTAGGATATCCAAGACACTCTTTCCCATTCACTATAGTACATGAGAGGGATGACACCATGGGTGTTGGAATAAATCCGAACAAAGTGGAATAAAGAATGTGAGTTACGATACCCTAGATTCGTGATGTAGTGAGTATGGAATGATGAAAAAGGATTTCTATTGACTAAATTCAAAACACAGCATCTGTATCACATTAGCCTGAAATGGGGATAAAAAAATGATGGCCAACCACTGACCGTATTCGAAACATGGGGTCGAACTCAAAGTGTCATCCACCGTCTTTTAGAGCTTTGGCCTAGGATTTTAGGCAAGTCTTAAGGCCGAGCATCCTAACCATTAGTGGGTTACATCATACATGAGAGGAAATTGATCCGAATAAGGGGAACACAAAGCGTGGGGTGGAATGATGGTTGTTCAAATGAAGTCCAACACTCTTAGAATTATTCCACCGTGATGAAAGTGCATGGGGTGAGCGTATCGGTCTAAACCAAGATCAGGACTACTTCCAAGAGGGATCTCTTTGAAAAGGACCTAAAATGGTCAAAAAAATTTACATCATGTGTTGAGGATGATAAACATGTAGTTTAACATCATACGGTGAGGATGGGGTTTCCCAGAAAGAAAATACACGGTGTGGTACATATCCCGACGTGGATGAGGACTGTAAGAGTCCATACCACACCACGTAATCCTCAAGGAAATCTTAGGTAGAGAGACCGAAGATGGTGAAATTTGGACTGGGCCCGATAAAAAATATTTGGGAATTCCTATGTATCCAATTATAATGAGAATCAAGCCACACATAGTTCCGAGAGTACAATTTAATGTCATTTAGGAAAAAAGGCATCTGTGGTTTAACTGCACCGGTACACATCCTACCAAAACCACTAATCCCACATGAGTCATTCTCAATGAGAGAAAAAGGAGTAGTGATGATATTTTCTTAGTATAGGGAGGAACACAATAGGGGTAATGGAATTCTAGGTGAACGACATCCCAATAATACTGACCTGACTACTTAACACACATGGATGCATGAAAGGGTAAAACCAAGTGTGTTGGAATTAAACTTAAACATAAGGAAGTGGAAAGATGTGAACCATGGTGCCTGATATCTGGATCACAATGATGGTGGTCTGATGATGGAGGATAACTGTTCACCATGTTCAAAACACAGTATCCATTTCACGTTAGCCTGGAATGGTGATAGAAAAATGAGGGTCGACTGCTGACCATGTTTGAAACATAGGAACTGTCACAAAATTTCTTCTAAGGTCTTCCAAGTCATTGGCCCAATATGGTAGGTGAGCCAATGTGTCATGAGACTAGGCTGTAAAGGGGTTCCCTTCATACATGGAAGAGGATGGATATCCAAATAAAGGGATCATGAAGCGTGGACATGAAAATAAGGAATATCCATGTGGAATCCAACACTTTGGGCTCTACACCATGGAACATTTGAGTATTCCAATGAAACATGTTAGATAGATGGAGTCAAATACCTTTCCAAAGAAAGGGGTCCTGGGATGAAAACTCCTAGTTTAAGGTCATGGAGTGGACCATTGAGAGGGGAATTGGTTTAATGGAATGTGTGCAGGTTGGTGAAGCAGAAAAACCTGATGTGGATAAGGACCAAAGAGGCCTTCCATATTTTGACACATTCTTGATGAAAATACACACATAGTTTAAAGTCACGATGATTAGAATAGGGTATGTAGTTTAACATCATGCGTGTGAAAAAATGAAGGATTTTTAGTACCTAGGGCTAGACCCAAAGAAAAAATGTCTGGGCATTCCTATATATCCCATGCGGATGGGAATCAAGCCATACGTAGTTATTTCTAGATTCATGAATTTTATCATCATGTGAAAAGGACATAAGAGAATGGAAGGAAGATCCCTGATGGAAAATAAATTACATGGCTATCATAAACCCAATGTGAATGAGGAAAAAATGAGTCTGCACCACACCACATGATTCTAAAATAGTTCGGGCCAAGGGGCTGGAAATAGGGCATGATTTGAGGTTCCTAGGGCTAGACCTGAAGAAAAAATGTTTGGGTGTTCATAATTATCCCAAGAGGATTGGAATCAAGCCATAAGTAGTTATGAAGATGGCATGGTAGGGTACCAATTTTAGGGTAAATACTGTTGTGCAGGTCTAGATCACGCACCAAAAGAAGCAACATTTGATGGATCTTGTTTGTTTTTTAGGTTTGATGTTTTTTTGTGAAGAAACAAACCTAGGACAGAGAATCTGGGCATCACTGTAGAAATCAAACCATATGTAGGCTTTGAAAAATGGAATGGTGGATGACTGATACCAAACATGATTTCCCCTCAAGCGAGGACACCATAATGCAGTGCTGTTTTTTATTCATGTAACTAGGATGATAGTGTCACAGTTTAGGGTCCTAAGATAGGACTAACCCATACATTTTAACATTGTGTAGAAAAGACTCAATAGTTTAATGTCATGTGGGACCATGTAGTATATTTTAACTTCATATGTCTTAGACGCATCCCGAAAAGAGAGGTTCTAAATGGAATGTGCATGGTGTGATAAAGCATACCCGATGTGAATGAGGACGAGGTCTACACCACACCAAACACAATTATAGGGTAGAAACTTCAAGCCAAGGGGATGGAAAAGATCAAAAGACCTGGGGCTAGACCTGAAGATGAAATATTCGAGTGTTTATATGTATCCCATAAAGATGGGAGTCAAGCCGTACGTAGTTATAGAAACTCCATACAGTTTAATGTCATGTGGTAAGGATGAAGATAGGAGGGAATATCCTATAAAGAAGAGTACGTGGTGAGACTATTATAGACCTGACGTGAATGAGGACATAATACCACATATGCCGCACTACATAATCCTATAAGAGTCAGGGCCAAAAGGACAAACATGAGAGATGATTAGTGGAGCATGATCTGGACCTAGAGATGAAATGTCTGGGCATTCCTACATATCCAATAAGTACGGGAATCAAGCTATGCATAGTTCTGAAATTTCATGTTTTTTAATTCTATACAAAAAGTATGTAGGAGATCTTAGTTTAAGGCTGTAGAGCTCAGACCGAAAGAAGTGAAAATATTCCAAGTGGGCATAAACCTTGACCAAGTCCCTAATCCCACATGAGCCATGCTCGATGTGGGAAAAAAGGGTGGAGAAGATCTTCACAACATGTGAAATATAGATAAAGGGGAAACGACATAGATCCTTGAATGACACCACACCATTGATTCATCCTATTAATGTAAAAAAACACACTGAGGGATAAGACCAAGAGTGTCAAATTCAACTTGAACATGATGGAGTGGAAAGGGATGTGAATCCCACAACCAATATTTAAGGATTAATGGGGGTGGTGTAATGATGGAGGATAACTATTGAACGTGTTCAAAACATAGAATCCATATCATGTGACTGGAAATGGGAACAAACAAATGATAATCGACCGCTGACCATATTCACAATGTGGGACTTGTTTCAAATTTTTGTTCAAAATCCTTGGGTACATTGGCCCAAGATGGTAGGAGAGCACTGAGTCTTAGAATCCATGCCATTTGGGGGTCCTTTAGGACGTGAAAGATGATGAAAAACCCAAATAAAGGGAAACATGAATCATAGAAATGAATAAAAACATGTCTATGTAGAACCCAAAACTTTAGGTCCAAAACCATAGTGAATTTAGGAACACTAGTGAATTGGTAAAGAGGGTTCAAGTGCCCAATTTGAGAGTATATGAATTGATAAGATGAGTGGAGGAAAGGGGGATGGAGAGATATCAAGTGAGATGTATGTAGCATGGATGTTGAAAACCCGACGTGAATGAGGACATAAGCCCACACTAAACCACATAACCCCCTTGGATGACTTAGGCCAAGTGGCCAGAAGAAAGATAAGGTTTCTAAGAAATAGGGATGGACCTGAAGATGAAATGTTTGGGTGTTCCTAAATATCCCATGAGGATGGGAATCAATCCATACGTAGTCCTAAAGTGTCGTGTAGTTTAACATCATGCGAAAATGATGCGGGGGAATGGATATTTTTAAGAGGAATGTATATGGAATGGAAAATAACCCGACATGAATGAGGACATAATTCCATATAAACCACACCTTTTTTATTTCTAGGAGAGAAATCAGGCTGAGTGGCTAAGAGAAAGCATAGATGAACCTGGTCTGGTCCTGAAAATGAAATATTCAGGTGTTCCTACGTATTCCATAAGGATGAGAATCAATCCATATGTAGTTCTCAAGATTCCATGAATTTTAATGTAATGTGACATGGATGTGGTATATCTTAGTTTATGGCCATAGAGCTTAGACCATATATGCCCCATTTAATATTGTGTGCATGGGACAAAAGGGCAGAAAGGTGAATCACCGCGCCTCCCATCTGGGAGCCCATGGGGAGACAATAACGATTGTGGACAACTACTGACCATGTTTGCAACATAGTATCCATCTCGTGTGACCTAGAATAGGAACACACAAATGAGCATCGACCACTGACCATATTCACAATATGGGACTTGTGTAAAATTGTTGTTTGAGATCCTCTAGGATGTTGGCCCAAAACGGTTGGTGAGCTAAGGCGGCATGAAACTAAGACATTAAAGGGGGTCCTTTTGGATATGAATGATGATGGAGACACATGGATGGACAAGTGAAGCATGGTGGTACTCGAGAAGTTTAACATCTTGTGGTAAGGATGATGGATGAAGGATGGGTGTCTCAAAGGGATGTGTGCAGCGTGTCAAAAATAGCCTGATGTGAATGAGAATGCAAAGTCCATACCACACCACACAATCGTAAGTGAGAACTTGGGATAGGAGGCAAAAAAGGTCAAGGGACCTGAGGCTGGGTCACAGATGAAAAGTCTCAACATTCCTACATATCCCATGAGGATGGGAATCAAGCTATAAGAAATTTTAAAATTTAATGTATTTTAACATCATATGACAAGGACATATGATATTTTAGTTTAAGGTCATAGAGCTCAGAACATTTTGTAGTTTATCATCATGTGGGACAAGGGTGGTGGTTTAACATCTCCTAGTATGAGTGTAGGAAGTTTAATGTCTTACAGGATGGTAATACAATTTAATGTCATGAGAGACGAGTGCTGGGTAATTTGTCTTTTAGCCTGGATGGACCTCACAGTTTAACATTGTGTGTTAATGAAAAAACAGTTTAAAGTCATGTGGGACTGTTAAGAGAAATACTACTTAAGGAATTTGACATTGGTGGGAGGAGTAATATGCTCACAATACATGGTGACCAGAGAGTACGCACCATTCATATAAACCTTGTGAATGACATAAGGTACCTCCCATTTAGGATCTAGCTCTGGTGGTTTCCTACCAGGTATCATTGGAATTCTCAGGGACAATACCATGTCACCTTGTAAGAAAGAGTGGAGGTGAAACTTCTTATTGAAATCTCTAGATATCATGTTCTGATGCCTTTCTAGATTGTGCAGGGCAGAAACCATGTTCTTGTCAAGAACTTCTAGTTCATCCAGATGGATTTTAACTACTTTTTCTGGTGCTTGCTGATCGTAGATGGCTATACACAATGAAGGTAACTAAATTTTTATGGGAATGACTACCTCCATTCCATACACTAGGAAATATGGGGTCACCTGAGTGGAATTATGAGTCATCATACGATAATACTAGGGAGCGTTGGGGAAATTTTCTGGTCAAATATTCTTGTTCTAACCAACCATCTTCTGTAAAATGTTAGAGAGGTTTTTTTGAACACCTTGATCTGACTATTTTCTTGCACATGATAGCGATAGGTATGATTAAAATAGATATTGTACTTGGTGTATAACTTTTTCATCTCAGCTACTTAGAAGTTAGTGTATTTATCGATGAGGACATCATGAGGGACTTCGAATTGGTAAATGATATTAGAGCTCAAAAAATGAACAATAGAACGAGCCTTGACTTCCTCAAGTGGAACTGCCTCTACCCACTTGGAACAGAAATCCATAGCAGTCAGGATAAACCTGTACTAGCAATCCATCATCAGTGGATATATTCCCATGACATAAAGTCTACAGACCGAAAAGGGACAAGAGTACATGGTAGTGTGAAGAGGTTCTGAAGGCCGATCCATGAAATTATCATGGATTTGGAATGCATGGAACCTCTTGGAAAACCCAATACAGTCACTGATCATGGTGGGACAAAAATACCCCAATCTCCAGATCTAATGTGAGTGTTTCATCCCTATCTGATGAGCCCTGAAGGAACTAACATGAACCTCTTTAATGAGCTAAGAAATATGACCTCCCTGAATGAAACAGAGGATAATTCCATCAAACCCACATATATAGAGGATCTGTTCAAGACTGGGACCACTCTAGAGGGTAAATTGCACTGCACGATGATGAACTCTCTCACATTCGGATCGATCTTTTGGGAGATTAATGTGCTGGAGATACTCAATAAAGGGGGTCCACCAATCCAGGATCACTTCCAATATCGCGTCAGGGGGCCTTGAGGTCCTGATGTGGAGGCACCAGCTTTAAGGTGTCTTACATGCGGGATATCATCATCATCTGGAGTGATGGTAGTGATTAAACTTCAATGCACCACAGGGATAATCAAATCATCCTGGTCAGGCTCAGAGAGAGATGTGGCCAGGCTGCCCAAGGTGTCGTCTTGGCCATTCTGTGATCGAGGGACAAGAGTAACTTCTGGCTAAGAAGGGAACATATCCATCAGCTGGAGGGTATGCTCTAAAAGTTGTACGAGGTCTAGATTCCTGATGATGTAGTCATCATTGATCTTATTGATTAATATTTTAGAGTCCCCTTTCACATGAAAGTGGGGAATTTCAATCTCAAGGGCCAGCTCGAGACAAGTGATGAGAGACTACTAATCTGCCTCATTGTTGGTATAAACTTTTGACGACAGGAATGAATATGGTAGGACAGATTGTGCTGGAACGATGAAGATGATACCCAGGACCACCCTATTGAGTCTAGGATCATTGATCCTTCTACTGGTTGGGCTTCAGAAAGCACCATCAAAGTGCACTTTCCAATACGAAATGAATTTCTCTATTGAGAAGATTGACTCATCTAGAAAAACAAGATCCAAAGACTACTCTATAGGAGTTGGATGGGTGACAAGGAAATATACCAATGCCTACCCCTTAATATCCTTCTGGGAGAAAAACTTAATGTCGAACTATTGAAGGATCACTACCCACCAAGGTAGATGACTGTCAATATGGGGCAGTTTAGAATGTACTTCAGCGGATCCATTCAGGACACTAACTGTATCTCATAGTGCTGCAAGTAATGTCACAATTTTTTCACTATGAATACTAGTGCTAGGAATATCTTCTCGATATAGTAGTATCTCGTCTCTGTATCAAGTATCATGTAGCTGAGATATTATAAATTGTTATATTTTCCCTCATTATTCTTCTGGGAGAGAATGGCATCGAGAGATTGTTCCAGAGCAGTCACATAAAGGACTAGTGGATTTTCAGGAATGGGTGGAATCAAAAATAGAGGCCATAGAAGGTACTTATTAATTTCCCCAAAATTAGTCTGAAACTCTTCATCCCACTAATAATTGACACCTTTTTTCATGAGATGGGAAAAGGTCTTACACTTTCTAGCCAGATTTGCGATGAATCGGCATATGTAGGCTAAGTGGCCTTAAAATCCTTGGAGATCTCGAATTTTGCTCGGAAGATACATTAGAATGATGTCCCTGATCTTCTATGGATCAATATAAATGCCTCTATATTTGATAAAGAAGCCAAGAAACTTTAAAAAGGTGACCCTGGAGACACAATTTAAGGGGTTCATCTTTAGATGGTGGGAATGGAGGAATATGAACACTTTATCAACATATTTGAGATGGTCCTGACGCTGGAGAGATTTAACCACTAGATCATCCATGTATCATTCAACTAATTCTACTAGTATCAGCTTGAATATGTAGTGTATTGAATGTTGGTAGGTATCACCTGTATTCTTTAGACTAAAAGGCATTACCTAGTAGCAGAAATTACCTTGTGGTGCCCTAAAGACTGTAGACTTCTCATCCTCTGGGGTCATTCAGATTTTATTATATCTTGAATAACCATCCATGAAGGAGAGATACTATAACCCAATGGTAGTTTCAATCAACAGTTCCATCACAAGAAGGAGAAAGTCATCCTTCAGGAAGTGATAATTAAGATATCGGAAATCGATGCAGACCCTGATTGTGTGTTCTTCTTCCTAAAAAGCACAATATTATATAACCATCTAGGGTATTGTAACTCCTTGACAAATTTTTCTTTGATGATCTTATCAACCTCAGCCTCGACCATGGAACCTTGAGAAGGGTGCATTTTTCTGGGAGGTTGTTTGAACCCGTGATGATTTGCTGGAAGACCGAGACAGTTGATGGAGACTTGAGAATATAGACCTAGAATCTCTTCTTAACTCTAAGAGAATACATCATGATGCTAATTTAGGAAATCCACATATCCCTTTTTCTCTTCAACATGCATAATAACACTTATCAACATTGGTTTTAGATCCATCTCGTCACTGAGGTTCACCTGTACCAATTCATCGACCATGGTGGAGGGACCCTCTTCAAATGCGGGAGGAGAATTCTAAAAATCCTCTTCTTCATCCATGGGGGAGGGATCATAAGAAGAAGTCAATTATTTTGAGTCAATAGAACCTGATGGGACACTGGCGCTAGCCTGGGAAGTGGTGGACACCTCATCGGGGGACTCCTGCTCTACTGAAACCATGGTAACAAAAGTTTTCGAATCGATCCCATTTGGCCTTCGACCCAAGGGGCCAAATTTGATGATATCAAAGAAATAGTGGCATGTTGGATTAAGATGGTTTGTCCCAGCCTAGAAAAATAATAAAGTATGACATATTGTCGTTGTCATGGGGAAGAAATCATAATACCTTATAGGAGTAGGGGCTCTAGGATCACATGATCCTGAATTTTATAGGAGTACAAGGTGATATTACAACATTCCTTAGACTTGGTAATGCACTTACCCTTTGTTCCAGATACAAAAAATCATTTTCCTAAGTCCAGGTTCGTGGCCTCTAATCAGTGGATTAGGAAAATGTAGGCATTGTCTAGGTCTTTCCACAGGTCAGTCATAGCTATAGCGTGTTCAACCTATTTATCCTGAATTTACTTGTCCTTTCTCTTATAATAGTTAGCATCCAAGTAGCAGGATTCACAAGAGGTGAAGGTAGATGCATCACCTTGGAGTAATCCTACCCAAACATTAAGGGAGTACTTAAGGCACTGGTGATATGAATATGGGACCGCCACATGCAGGTGAAGCCATAGCCTACCCATCAACGCATTGTAAGCAGTGTCTTGTGAGACAACCATAAACTCGGTGCTAGGAACTAGGCCACCTAACTGAGTCTTTAGGTGGATCTTTCCAGCTGGTTTCTATTCTGTTCTATCATAACCATGAATTTTCAGGTCATAGGGACTCAAATCAGCCTCAGATAGCCCCATCTTTTGAAGTGTTCGGGTCAGGATAAGGTTGATCCTAGAGCCTGTGTCGACAAGAAAATGGAGAACCTCCACGCCGTTGAAATGGCCAGTGATGTATAGTGGGAAGATTTTCCCTTGTATATGGGAGACTTCATCTTCTCTAGTGAAAGAGATAATGTGTTGACATTATGTATGCTTTAATACTTCAACATAGAAGGCCTCTCTAGATGCTACCTCCTTCTCAAACTGGAGGGGGCTTCTTAAAGCATTGGAAAGGGATTTACACATATCTGATGATAGGTGAAGAGACTCAAGTATAGAGAGATTCATAAGAATTCTGGACACATGCTTGGGAATATCATACTTCTATTCTAGGTGTGAAATTCTATTTACAGTAGGTCTCTCTGTGGTAAGAGGAAAGACGGGCCCTTCTGGTTGAATTGATGGTCTATTGGTGCTTGGAATGTCCTGCTGCTCACTAGTAAAAATGCATGGAGTGACTACCGGATGAGGTAAATATGTTTGAGTCCAATCCAAAACAGAATGCGGATGATTGTAACACAATCTTGGTGGATCCTCCTGATCAAGTAACACAAACGACGGTGGAAGATGATCTGACAAAACAAGATGAGATGGCTGTGCAGGTTGAGCTTTGCATTAGGCCTACTGTCTGGTCTTAGTGGTATGAATAGTTTGGATGGAAATACTAACCAATGAATTCTAGTGACTCACATAACCATGGATTTTTTGACGCTGGAGTCAACTGGGAACATTGGAAGGATTCGTCTGGCGCTCTCCGTCGTCAGGAACCATGTAGGGGTTCACCAACTCTATGGTGTTAACTAAAGTGTACCCTTGATCACTTCTTGGTGAATCCTCCATCATTGGGGGGATTTTGGGGGTAATCTATATCTCTAGGGGAATGAAATCTCCAAGAATACAAGATGACGATGTCATCAGTTGGGGGATTTCCTTTCCCTTGTGTTGTTGATGCTTCCCCTTATGGGAAGAAGAAGACTGAGATATTGATGCAGAATTAGCGGCTGTATGTAACACGAAAACCTCTGAAGGCTCAGGTTGGTTCAAACATGTAAGAATAATACCATGTACATGAGAAACTACCTTGAGGGACATCTAGTTATCATATTTTTGGGACCCGTGGTTAGTAACCTGCTACCACTCACCTTCGCTGTCACTGTCGCTGTCAGAATTTATGAACACACATGCAACCTATGCTGGGGATGGACCTAACCTGACTATGTTGTTATCAACCTAGTCTTAGATCTAGTATTTAAACATATAGAACTACTTGAGGTTGTTCCTAAGGATCTGGTGATAGGGGAAGTAATTGGGGTGATTAGTGAGATCCATATCTTTAGGCCTCTTACATTTTAGAAATTGTAGGATTCCTTGGTCCAAGGAACTTTGGAAATAACTAGGGACCTAAGCCTCATTAAATGAGTAGGTCCACTTCCTTATGTCTGGGAATGTGTAAGAACCTGGGTTTTTGTATGAGGTACTATTCCCTTTTTTTTCAGTTTAAATACCTTGTTATGGCCTTATGTGGATTCTTATCTTGATCACTAGTGTTTTAGAGGAGTCTGAGGCTTGTTTGGAGGTTGGAACCAAGTTTTGGGATAGAAATGGATTGGCGCATGGCTTGAGCATAGCCTGAACAGAGTTAGGAGAAACCGTGTGAGAGTTATGAAAACTGTATGTTTTTGGATAGAACGGTTCTTCATGGTTACTGCATGGTTAGTCAAACCATGCAGGGTAACCGTGCGAAGTGCCCCTCTTAGGCAGAGAGGTGCACACAGTTTCTGCACAGTTTGGGAAACCATGGGAGTAAACCGTGCGACCCTTGCTGTGTGTTTTTTTTTTAAAATTAAATAAAAATTAAATGTTATTTTTAAAGAAATTTGGGTTTTTCTCCTTTATGCACAAAAACCCCTCCAGAGCTCCCCCTTTTGGCGTCTAGGCTAGGAATCGAGCTCCGCTGTCCGTCCAACTTCCATTTTGATCGCCGATTATCTCTACGGATCCGCAACAGTAAGTCTTCAATTCCTTTTTAGTAATTATTGATTATTTGGAATAATGAATGCACTATTTGGATTTAGTATCATATTCCCTAACATTCCATTCTTCATCTGTTCTTCAGATTTCTTCCAAACTGAGATGAATCAGGACACGATACTAGACGATCTATCTACTACCGAGGCGAGGTAGTTGTTCTATACTTTCTTTTGGTTTTTCTTGGTGCTTTTCAGGCATTCAGCTGAAATGATTTCTGTTGGACTTTCCATTGAGTTCTTATTTTTGAGCGAGTAGCTTTTAGTGACAATAGTTGGACCTAGTGAGGTTGACCATGGGTTTTGTTTTGGTGCGTTGCCACCCATTGCTAGTTTTGAGGTCACCCGAGGGATATGCCTTTTGGGTTTATCTTGTTTATGCCTATTTAAACCATCCATGGGGTGTGTGATTATGGTTTCCTAGTTAGAGGAATCCATTACATACCTTGATATCTTGAGTATCTTGGTTAGGAGATGTACTTCCTCCTTGCATTTTGATATCTTGTGACGCCATACCTATTTTGATAGCTTGGATTAAATGGAATGTGTTTATATTGGTGGGTATACCTATATGTAAATGGATAATGGAATGTTAAATGGATTATATGGGAGGGTAGGCTAATATGATTGGTAAATGATAAATGGTTTGCATGAGTGGGTATACTCATGGATTGTGCTCGTTGATGTGAGTGGGTATACTCACATGTTAATGAATGTTAAATTTTGAATGCTTGAATGATTCATTTGATAGATGCCTTGGAATGCTCTCCTTGGATCTAGAACATGGTAATGAACACCTTTAGTTGAATCTGCCCCTTGGTTCTTGATTATGTGGGATGCCTTAGGCCTTTCTACCCCGTAGGATCCATCTTTCTTGGGCTTGCGTAGGACTTTCTATTGAATTGCTCCTAGGACCTCAACCGATGTCTAAATGAGATTCCACTAGGGATGCCCATGGGACTCGATGGGATGAATTGGAAATACTCCTTGGATCTATCCCTCCATGGTCTAGATATTATTACTTGGATGCCTTGCTCTGATGACACCTTGGATCTAGCCCTTGAGGTCCTCTACTTCACTATACGACATGGATGTGGGATTCTACTTTCACTATACGACGTGGATGTGGATTACTTGACTTATTTATATAGTGTGGTTGTGGGTTATAGGATATAGATGGATGTATGGTGTGGCTGTGTGACTTTATTATCACTTGGTTATAGATTACTTGTAAGGAGATGACTCTCTTTTGTAGGTATCCTTGAGGGCTATTCAGTTTTACTTTACAATAGACTTATGCCATGGGCATATGGACTTACTTACCATTTTTTTACACTTGCTAGAACCTTTGTAGAATTTCTGTTAGAACTGTATAGACCTGGGTGGTTTCCTACTGGGATGTTTATCCCACACCTTGTTTGGGCCTCCTTGGGGACCCAAACAGATTATGTGGTTATAGGTGATGATAGGGGCAAGCACCCTAGTATAGGTTTTTGATTGTGGCTTTAGAGAAGGGGAGCATAGGACCAAGCTAAGGCTTACGATGTTGGGATACATTTTTGGTATTTTTTTCTTTTTGGGATACTTGTATTGTATTTCCATGTAATATTTTGGCTATTTTATAGATACTTTTACCATCTGCATCATTTTTTTTATATTAAATACTTTTGGTTGTTATTACATATTTTGGTCTGCTTGTCTTACTTTCAGTTGTCTGTTGTTTATTTTTCTTCTGCTATTATATATATTTGACTTTTGTTGTGATACTATGGTAATGAGGTCATATTATCCCCACTGACTCACCTAGGCCCTCACAGCTAGTCGGAAGCCTCTAACGTTTAGGGAGATGCACTTGAGGCCTTGTGACCAACCGGGTTCGGGGCACCATTTCAGGTGGCATCCGGGTCTGGGATGTTACAAAGTGGTATCAAAGGAGTTTTTTTCTTTTCTGGTTTGACTTACTATTTGGTGACAATAGACATGGATATTAAGGAATTGGGATTTGGTAATAAACTGTACCCGAGAGTAGCTACCTTGTGTACAGGGAAAAACCAAGTTTCCTCGAATTGAGTTATGATTTTATAGATTTTGACTATTATATTTAATTTTATTTCACCATTGGGTGACACACTTAATTTATGTTATTACGATTGATTCAATTGTGGTTTCTATTTTAGTTGCAACCCGATGAGATGAGGGTGTGCCATATTATGCATCATTTAGAAACTTGTTAGAATCACATGCCACGCATTACGCCATGCCATATAGGATGCATTAGATATTTCATGCTATTTTGATAGTTGATGTGATAGTTGTGTCTGTTTTTGTGTTAGTTGGGTGCAGTAGATAAAGGTGTGATGCCATCTTTCAATCCATAAAGAGTATGACCCCTTATGAATTGGGAAATAATGCACCAGTGCAATGTAAATGATAAATGAACTTGTTATATCTATGGTTTTAATGGGAACCAAGTTTTGGGTTTATGAGGTGTTATGCTCCCTCATGGATTTAGGAATTGGTAAACCCTTGGTGGAATTTCCTAAATAACTAACTATGAAATGGAAATGGAATCTTGAACTAATAGACAAAGACTTTACCTAGACCAAACTTTTGAGTGTGAAAGAGGCATAGTTTTTGGTTGTTTGTTGACTTTTCTTTATACAATCCTGGATTTAGGAGTAGTCTGTGGGTTGAATTGGTTTCTATGAGGGTTTTGACCTATCCTACACTTTTGAGCTTTTTTCTTTGATGTTGTTCTTTACTGAGGCGTGTGTTTGGAATTGTAGATAAATTCCACCATGATGACCTCCAGTAGTATGCCACGATGAAGACGATGACCATACTTCATTGATGGTGGGCCATGGGCTACCACTTGATCTTACTATAGTGAGAGTTGCGACACCTGAGGCTATTCTGGTTACAAGTCCTGAGGTACAGTTCCACGAGGAGTTATTCCACTATATGAATACTTTCCAGGGAGCACCGCAACCGGCCTTGACTATGGCTGAGATGACACTGGTTTTCCAGCAACATCATCCTCCTAAATTTTTTGGGGATGGAGGACCACAGGCCACAAAGCTATGGATAGAGACCACGTTAACAATTTTCGAGCATCTGGAGATGCCTCCGAATCAGAGGGTAAATCTTGCAACTTACATGATACATGGAGCGGCGAAGTGCTGGTGCGATGTTTTAAACCAGGCTAATGGGCTGCATGACATGGGATGGAATGAATTCCAAACCCACTTAAATGACTACTTTTACCCTGAAACTCTATGAGCACAGTGGTCTAGTGAGTTTATGCATTTGGATTAAGGTGCTATGATAGTTATGGAATACTCAAAATACTTTATAGAGATGTAGTATTTTGCGCCGATGTATCTTATTGATGAGCTGTTGTGGGTGAGGCACTTCAAGGAAGGTCTCAAACATACTATCATATCTAAGGTCAATGTGTCCAGGTTTCCTTCTATCATTGATATTGTGAATCATGCATTGATTACAGAGTAGAACATGAGGGAAGATGGGGGTACAGAATAGGGGAGTGTTGTTTCTCAACCTATTGGATCTACATCTTCAGGTAGGAATCACCATTTTGAGGCTTCTCACAATGTGAGTTCTAGTCAGGTTGTGGGTGCAGGCATCTTGGTGTTTTTCCATTAGTGTGTTAGGCAAGGCCACATGAAAAATTATTGAGACTGTGACCTAGTTGAGTGTTGAGATTGAGGAAGGATGTGGCACATGAAACAGTTTTGCAGGACCTTACCTCCAGCTACGAGTGGTAGGGGGTTGGCTCTGACATTAGGTTCAGGAGCAGGTTCTTCAGCTCCGCATCAGGTCGGGAGCTAGAGCAGTGTAGGATGGTCAGGATAGGGTGATGGTGGTTGTGGTTGGGGTAACCATACATCGGGTTATCAGAGATAGTAGGGTGGATTAGCTCAGGGTATCCAGATAGGGTCACAGGGCCGTAGTGCAGGCTAGAATTATGCAGTGCAATAGACCCAACATGAGCATGATCCCGAACTGTCTACGGTGAGAGGTACAATCTTAGTAGCTTCTACTATTGAATCTTCTCTTTTCGATATAGGTTCCTCTCACAGTTTTATCTCTGCACGATTGGTAAAAAGACTTGGGATTGTGGTTTTGATTTATGAGGGTTTTTTGACGCTAGAAAAATTATTGGGAGTTAGAATGGGTGATGTACACCAGTGCATGGAGTGTACCCTTGAGGTTGGTGGGTTCCACTTCCTCTGAAGTTTATATTTCCTCGATATTAAAGGGTTTGAAATCATTCTCAAAATGTACTGGCTCATTGCTTATCAAGTGTACATTTACTGCTATCGTCGGAGGGTTAATTTTACTTCACCATAGGGTAAAGTGTTTATTCACAAGGGTGAATGGGATTTACAAGTGATCAGAGATGGACCCGATCATTGTGGGTTTGGCAGGATGACATCTTAGATTGTTAGTTTGTTTCTAGATGAACGGGGAGTGGTTCAGGATGAATTTACTCTAGTAGTTGTGTGCTTTAGGGACATCTTTCTTGATGAATTTTATGGTTTACGTACTGAGAGAGAGGTGGAGTTATCCATCGATATAGTTCCAGTAGCTTCACCAATATCCATTCCTCCTTACATGATGGCCACAACGAAGTTACAATAGATCAAGAGGCTACTAGAGGACTTGGAGGCAAAGGGGTTTATTAGACCCATTACTTCTCTATGGGGTTCGCCAGTCATTTTTGAAAAAAGGTGGATATAACTCTTAGGCTATGCATGGATTATTGAAAACTAAACTAGTTGATGGTTACAAATCACTATCCTTTTCCACAAATATATAAACTATTTTGATCTGATTCCAGGAGCTCAAGTGTTCTCGAAGATCGACTTAAGGTTGGGATATAACCTGGTGTGAGTTTGACCTATATAAATACCTCATATAGCCTTTCATAGTAGGTATGGGTTATACGAGTATCTAGTTATGTTGTTCGGTCTCACGAACGCACCAGTGTTTTTCATGGTGCTGATATACCGAGTGTTTCATCCTTGCTTGGATTATTTTGTGGTGGTTTTCATGGATAATATCTTGGTGTATTATCACAATCGACATGACCATTCCAACCATATTGATATCATTATGAAGACACTGAGATAGAATCAGTTATATGATAAGCTCACAAATTGCCACTTTTGGATGGATCAGATTCACTTCTTGGGTCACATAATCTCAGAGACAGGAGTGTTAGTGGATCTAGAGAAGGTGGGAGATATAGTTTCCTGGGAAAAACCCAAGAATTTTTTTGATATTCGAAGTTTATTAGGGCCATCTAGTTACTAAAGGAAATTTTTATAGGAGTTCTCATGCTTAGCAGTGCTGTTGATGGGATTGACTAAGAAGGGTGTGAATTTTTTGTGGTCAGAATCTGGTGAGACAGCCTTCCAAGAGCTGAAATGGAGGTCGACATCAGCACTAGTCTTGATATTACCATAAGAGGGAAATATCTACATGGTGTACTATGATTCTTTAGGTATTGGGCTGGGGGTAGAGTGGATCCGCATGGTTATTCAAACCGTGTGGGTAACCGTGCGAAGCACCCCTATTAGGTAAAGAGGTGTGCATGGTTTCTGCATGGTTTGGGAAACCATGTGGGTAAACCGTGCGACCCTTGCTTTGTATTTTTATAAATTTAAGTTAAAATTTAATGTTATTTTTAAACCCATTTGGGTTTTTCTCTTATATACACAGAAGCCCCTCCTGAGATCCCCCTTTTGGCATCTAAGCTAGGAATAAAGCCCTGAACTCCGTCCAACTTCCGTTTTGATCACTGATTATCACTATAGATCTAGAACAATAATTCCTCAATTCCTTTTTAGTCATTCTTGATTCTTTGGAACAACGACTCCACTATTTCTATTTAGGCTCATATTCCCTAATATTTTTTTATTCGTCCATTCTTCATATTTCATCCAAACTGAGATGAATCAAGACATGATACTGGACGAGCTGTCAACTACCGAGGTGAGGTAGGTGGTCTATACTTTCTTTCAGATTTTCTTGGTGTTTTTAGGCATTCGGCCGAAATTCTTTCCATCAAACTTTCTGGTGAGTTCTCATTTTTGAAAGAGTCTCTTTTAGTAGTTATATTTGGACCTAGTGAGGTTGACCATGGGTTCCATTTAGGTGCTTTGGCACCCATTTCTCATTTTGAGGTCACATGAGGGGTGTACCTTTTAGATTTATCTTGTTTATCCCAATTTAAAATACACAAGGGGTGTATGCTTGTGCTTTTCTAGTTAGAGGAATCCCTTAGATGCCTTGATATCTTGAGTATCTTGGTTAGGAGATGTACTACCTCCTTGAATTTTGATATCTTATGATTCCATACCTATTTTGATAACTTGGCTTAAATGGAATGTGTTTATATGGGTGGGTATACCTATATATAAATAGATAATGGCATGTTAAATAGATTATATGGGAGGGTAGGCTCATATGCTTGGTAAATGATAAATGGTTTTAATGAGTGGGTATACTCATGGCTTGTGATTGTTGATGTGAGTGGGTATACTCACATGTTAATGAATGTTAATTTTTGAATGATTGAATGCTTGAATGATTGGTTTGATAGATGCCTTGGGCTACTCTCCTTGGATCTGGAATGTAGTAGTGAAAACCTTAAGTTGAATCTACCCCTTGGGTCATGATTCTGTGGGATTCCTCAGGCCTTGCTACCTAGTAGGATCCCACTTTCTTAGGCTCACGTAGGACTTACTATTGACTTACTCCTAGGACCCCAACTAGTTCCTAACCGAGTTTCTACCAAGGATGCCACTGTGACTCGATGGGATTCCTTGGACATGTTCTTTGGATCCAACCCTTCGTGGTATAGATATTATTACTTGAATCCCTTGGTCTCCTGACACCTTGGATTCAACCCTTGAGGTTTGTTACATCACTATAAGGCATGGTCGTGGGATGCTAATTTCACTATATGGCATGGTTGTGGATTACTTGACTTCTTTATATAGTGTGGATGTGCGTTATAGGATATAAATGGATGTATGGAGTGGCCATGTGACTTGATTATTACTTTTTTATAGGTTCCTTGTTAGGAGATAACTCTCTTTTTCAGGTATCCTTGAGGGCTGTTCTGTTTTATATTACAGTAAAATTATTCCATGGGTATATGAACTTACTTACCAGTTGTTTACACATGCTAGAACCTTTGTAGAATTTCTATTAGAAATATATAAACTGGGGTTGTTTCCTACAGGTATATTTATCTCACACCATGTTTGGGACTCCTTGGTGACCCAAACAAATTATATGGTTACAGGCAATGATAGGGGAAAGCGCCCTAGTACAGGTTGTTGATTGTGGCTTTGGAGCGGGGGAGAATAGGACCAAGCTAAGGCTTGCAATGTTGGGATACGTTTTTGGTCTTTTTTTTCTTTTTGGGATACTTGTATTGTATTTCCATGTACTATTCTAGATATTTTATAGATACTTGTACCATCTACATCATTTTTGTATATGAAATAATTTTGGTTATTATTACAAATTCCTATCTTCTTGTCTTACTTTCAGTTGTCTGCTGTTTATTTCTATTCCACTATTGTATATATTTTACTTTCACTGTGATACTCTGGTAATGATGGTATAGGCTCCCCACTGACTCACCTAGGCCCTCGCTGCTAGTCGGCAGCCTCTGGCATTTGTGGAGATGTGGTTGAGGCCTTGTGACCAACTGGGCTTAGAGCACTATTTCAGGTGGAATTCGAGTCTGGGACATTACATAAGGGGGATCTAGGAGCGTGGATCTAACGAGGGGATTTAGGATCTTGTCAAATAGTTAGAACTTGATTATCTCTCCTAGGTGGGGGTGGAACATTATGCAGGGGTGCCTATCAATTATGAGGTGGGCGTTATTGGGTTGGAGGCTGCACCTGAGGTGGTGGGCCTTGATGAGGTTGTGGAGGTGGTTCCATTGTTAATTACTCCAGATGCCTAAGGGCCTCTATTTTTTCAACCACCATGGTCTTGGCCTTAGTGTATATTCTCGCAGGAACCATAAGAGGTAATGGATGTGCCTTCTTGGCCTACTGCAAGGATTCCTCTAGCCGTTGGGCATTTATAGAGAAATCCCAAAATCCCCTCAGGTAGTTCTGTGTGATTAGATAAAGGAAAAATTCAGTTTTTACATTCCCCAATCATATTTTTAGTATCTATTCTCGAGTTAGTGGCATATCAAGGGAGTACGTGAGACCTTTCCACTTGGAGAAAAAGTCTGCGACATGTTCACCAGGCCACTGCTTGCACTTGAAGAAGTCAACAACACTTGTCTTTTGGGTTGTGGAACTGAACTGGTAGAGAAAATGCCTATAAAAATCCTCCCAACTAGTTACTAAACCTATGAGTAGCTAGCTGTACCAAATGAATGCGGACCCTTCCAATGTTTGTACGAAACACCGAAGATTTGTGGCCTCTTGCTGTGCTGGAGTTCCCAACATGGGTCTACACCTTGATATAATTTGGGAAATATATTGAAATGTGTTTTTTCATCCCATTAGAGGGGGAGAAGGTAGGGTTTTCAAAACCTGGGGGTACTGGTATATCATCCACCCATGATGGATACATCTTACCATTAGGCGGGATCGCCACTTGTCAGGTTTCCAAAGCCTAGAGGTGGGAAATGAGAGTATCCATCAAATCATCATGGCAGGGATTACTCTCTCAAAGAGGATATCTGACCACCAGTGCATTATCAGGTTATTCAACATGATAAGCAACCCCAGAGGCTCGTGGAGTGGCTGGTGGGATGAATTGTGGGGCCACTAGAGGGACTACCTGTAGAGCAGTTGGGGGAACCTGAGATGAGTCTCAAGGAGGGTTATCATGCAACTCGGGTGGATTTGGTGATGCATATCACACCCTATTTCCATGAAATCCAGCCTCTACCTTGTCTATATAGGAAGGATGGTCAAGGTCACCTAGAGGAAACTCGCTCGAGGGAGGTTGTACCTACCCCTACTGCCCCGATCGAGGGTTACCATATTCTAGTTGTCATTCCACAACACATTCAGCAAGAAGTTAATTGACCATATTTTTATGTTCTACGAGTTATTGATGCAACACAATCTTTTTGGGGTCATATTCCATCTTTTTAACTAAGCTATATGGATCAGGGAGTTTGATGGTCCTAGCATTCTCTTTACCCTTATTGGGGTTCCGACTGAGGGATAATGACTCGTAAGGTGCAGGAAGGCCCAATAAATTTCTTTGATGGTGAGTAACACTTCCCAAAGGATCCAATAGGTGTGGCACCACCCAGGTGGGTAAATTCTCTTCAAGGAGTTCTAAATCAGTTTTTTCCTCTGATTGGTCTTCCATATTAACTACGACTATACCTGAAGGAATATCCTCAATATCACTTGGGAAGTTAGGCTGGCGCTAGATATAACTACAATGAAGGGAAACATACTACCCCCAACTATAGATCTGAACATGGGGGGAAATCCTCCTTAATAATTCTACCGAGCACTATAATGCTCTGGATGCATTATTTCTGGAGGGTCCAATGATGACCGGGTGACTCAGGGCACTGATCCATGGGGATTGTAGCCAAGTTGAACATGAAACATTATTGTATAATGTTGCCAAAGTGATCCTAGATCTTGGGGTAATCCACCCATCAATGAAGGAGACGAAAGTGTGTTTCCCAGAAATTTTGGCAGAAGCACATGATCTCCTCCTGGGTAAGAGATTTCGGAATACTGAAAATTTCTGTTGTAATGTTCCAGAACATCTCTGAGAACTGGTCCATTTTAAGGATGTCCAACACGCTCCTCGAATCAGACTCGGGATCCAACCCTTGGTTGCCCCATTCATTGAATAGGTGCAGATGAGGGACCGGTAACGACACTGAAGTGGACCATTGCGATGGTATACTAGCTGGTGTATAGTACAACACATGAGCTAACAAGACGCTGCATATTGGGTTGTCTTATAATGAACACAATGACTGAGCCACCACATCCTGGTAAGACATACTACTGACCATAGCTTCCTGAACAGGGTCTGTAGTTACTGATGGTGGTTCATGTTTTTCCTCTTCTTCTATTTGTCCCCATAACAACTCCCCATGATCTTTGGTTGAGGTAGAGAATGATCCTATTGAGGATAGGGAAGATTTCATGACCAGGCCCTAGAAAGAGGCAAAATATTCCTCCTCCTAAATTTATCTTTGGAGGGATGAAGGAATCAGGTGGACCTCAATTTCTATAAGGATGAGGCTGATACGACTTGTTCCTACCCTAACCCCCAACACAGAAGACTAGGGTGAGGGTTCTATAATCAAATCACCCTCCTCCTTAGATTCTGAGAAGAAAATCAGTTTAATCACGGTCTAAAACATCTAAATATTCTTTATTTGGTGGCAAAGAACCACCCTATTACCCTGAGATAGTTATTTAGTATAGGGTAGGTTTTCAACATGAGTAGGACCTTCAACAAAAATGATACTAGGGTGGAGAGTAATTCTTCCTGGGTGAGTCGGGGTGTGAGGAGAACCCAAAAAAATGTCAAAAGAAACACATAGAGGGCCTCTGTGTCCATTGGTTGATGTGTGTGGGTGTCCTCAATGGGAAGTGTTAGAGTGGGTAGGACCTCTGTTGGAGCTGGTGGAAGCATGGGATGTGCTTCCATGTTCATTTTACTTGGGGGTGACGATACGAGGGGGGACTTCATACCAGTCAAACTAAACACGGGGAAGACCTCTGAATTGTACACCAATGAAGCAGGGTATACCTCCACTTCTCTGATTTTCAGGATGAGGAGCACCTTAATCAACTACGATAAGAACATGGGGAAGACCTTCATGCTGATGGTTGACTGGGTGAGGAGGATCTTCACGTTGGAGACCTGCGATAGGAGGAATGACTCTAAAATTAGGATCACAAGTACAAAAGAAACCTCCGTGATGGATGTCAGTGCGGCAGGGAGGGCCTTCGCCCAGACTGATGGTGGCATGGGGATGGCCTCCATGCTGAGATTAGGAGTGGGGAGGGCCTCCACTCTCATTGATGGTGGCACGAGGAGGACCTCTATGATGGATGTCATTTCCATGGGTCAGCCTGCGACCAATATTACCAATGATGGAGACTAATAGATTCATCCCAACCTACCCATGGGGTAGTTGGAGGCTTTATCCAGGTCAAGTGTATATGTTCCCCTACTTAGTATAAATAGGGAATTTGTAGCATGCACCGACGGTGGAACGAGATACTATAACCATTGATGATGACGCCCCCAACGGGAATCCTCCTCATCTTGCACCTGATTTTGGTGTCGAGTTAACTAGATTGGTGCCAGTGGTGTAGGTGTGTAAATCACCTTCTACTCAGCCCATGGGATTGGGTAGTGGTGATAACGCGACCTGGTGGGATCTCTCCTTAGCATCCCCTGAGATGAGATCATTGTCAGGCTAGCCCAGACTTCCCTTACCTTCTTGGTGTAAGGGAGCGAGTCATCAAATCATTCTAGGGAGAGACTTATGAAATTATTGTAGGTTGGAGTGGGGAGCAGTGGATCCTGGCACAACCCTTAGGGTCGATGGTAATGTTAAGGTGCAGAAGCCTCTAGGTCCTGACTAGCCATATCCCGATTTGGGATAATCCATTCTTCCTCATACCATCAGATGAGTGTGTTGATCACCCTCCTCTGAAAAAGTTCAGATGGTGAGGCAGGTCATGGGAACCCAATAGCCATGGATTTGGTGGTCATCGTAGAAGAGATGGATTCATGAAAGATTTCTGTGTTGCTGTTTCCCCGACCCCTGTGTCGGTGGGTGGGTGGTGATCAATTTCCTAACATAACAGCTCAGGTCCTACAAAGCAGAAAGATTCGACCATTAGTGCTGAAAGGGGGAAAGTGACATCCAATGCCCCAGCATTGTTTCTTTTCCCATGATTGGTAAGAAGGATCCACATTGACAATGTCATAGACCAGGATGCCAAATGTTCAACTACCCTAATCTCTAGTGAGTTTCACTCTAGGCCCACTATTTTCTTGGCATGACCTTGCACCGAATAGCTAGATCCAGTGAAATGCTTATCTACTGATTCCTCTAACACTAATAATCTCTACATTGATGAGAAGATTCATGTCAGGTTTACCATTTCTGTTTTCTACGCTTTTCCTGGGGTGTGCGTCGTCGCGCTGCGATGCGCTGGATATTACCCTACATTCCCACTTTCCAAAGGAGGGTGACATCCATCACTTATTCAGGGACATTTTCTCCTTGATCGAAACAGGATGATGGGATGTTTGTTCCTCCTTCCTTGAATTCCTCCTCAAAACTCACCACCTAGTACAGGTCTCCCTTAAAGATTAATATGTTGTTTGTGAAACTCTTTCCTAGTTCCATATCTTCATTGTTTCTGGTTAATTACACTGCTTCTATCAGGACATTCTAAAGGGGTCAAGTCTGGGCAGTAACCTTCAATATGGGGAGTAGTCATGTTGGACATTGCTGGCTTGTCTGGATGCTTAAACACTGATGCATTTGAGTTTCTTCCACTTATGATAGGGCTTCTTGAGGGAATGGAAGA
Source organism: Viscum album (assembly GCA_963277665.1). Taxonomy (NCBI): domain Eukaryota; kingdom Viridiplantae; phylum Streptophyta; class Magnoliopsida; order Santalales; family Viscaceae; genus Viscum; species Viscum album. Next base: position 1,136,292,265 of record OY728159.1, on the reverse strand, counting down.
TCGAGGCATCCCACATCGTGTGAGGAGAATTATATGCCATAGGCATGTCCCTGAAGTTTTCCCCATCTTCCCATGTTTAACACAAGGTATGCCACAAGTTTAACATATAATAGAGATGGTTACACCAAAGGTGTGTCTTTTGAGGTTTTCCTTAGGCATATCATGTTTAACACGAGGTAAGCCGTGAGTTTAACGTCTTGTGGATATGAAACAAGAGTGATTAGAATATCCCATAGAGACGAATCAGATTGTTATATCCCTAGGAGGGAGCATCTAGAAGGTTTACCATATGGTGGACCAGAATGCCCAATGAGGACTGGTCCGAGGTGGTATGTCCCATAAAGGGAAGATATAACACCATGAAGGTTGATATGGACACCAATGAGGGTAGATCATGAAAAGTATGCCCTAGAAAGAGGAACACCAAGGTTTACCATTGGCTGGGATTGAACCTTAGGGAGGTTTCCTACGTACCCTATGTAGACGATAGGGATTAAAACCCACATAGTTCGAAGGGGTGATGAATCGATGTGTACACAAAGGAAAACAACTCAGAGACATGCTGAGGATTACACATGGATATCAGTCCATCGCAAGAGGAACCCTCTTGGTTGGATGGTTATGGATTGTGTGGGGATTATGCATGGTTATCTGTCCAAGGTAATGACATGATATCACCGGGATGTGGCGTCTTGGGTAGTAATCAGGATGATGATGGATGGTGGAACAAATTGGATGAGAGGAATGAGATGGAACCATCGTGAAGATGATGGTGATATTGGGATTGAACCGTAGAGAGGATTCCTACGTATCCCTGTCATAGGGAATCTAATTCCACGTAGTTCAGTGGGGAGATGGGATACCTGAGGAGGTGGCCCCTGAGAATGGAGGCATGGATGGGACCTGGAGGAAGTAGGACCTCCGGGTCGGGGCATGACCTTCCCGAAACACAAAGGCTCAAAGGAGATACTAGGATAAAACATGAGTGTTGGGATTGAAACTTAGGGAGGCTTTCTACGTACCTTCTGGTAGGGAATCAAAGTCCATGTAGTTCAGGATGGGGCATGGAATCGGGGTGTATGAAAAGAACAATGACCCGTTGACATGCTGAGGGTTACTTGTGGTTAGCGGCCCAAGATCTGGTCTGATGCCACTAATGGATGGACCAAGGATATGGGTCTTGGAAAAGCGGGACACCAAATTTTACTAGTGTTTGGGGTTGAACCTTAGGGAGGATTCCTATGTACCCTGCCTAGGAGATAGGGATCAAAACCCACATAGTTCGTAAGCATACAATTTAGCATCATGCAGGAAAAAAGGGGCATATAGTTTAATGTAATGTAGAAAAAAATGGTGGATATGGTTTAACTTTATGTGGGATAAGGGTGAATTGACGTGAAGCAGTCGAGACCGATAGGTGATGGGCTTGAACCTCAGGGAGGCTTCCTACATACCTTTCTTGGAAAGGGGAAATGATCAAAGTCCATGTAGTTTGATGGGATGAGAAATGAGAATTACATACTAAGGCGACCCAACAAGGGTTTCATGGTCGATGATTACTCTAAGCTCACATGAGTCATGCTCGGTGTGAGAAAAAAGAGGCAATAAAGACCTGAAAATCACATCTAAAAAGGTGCATCCATGAGGAATGTAGTGGGAATTACATGTGGTTATAAGCCTAAGGAGATGGGGATTGTTACTTACTTCAGGATGGAGGCCCAATGGCGATAAATCCCAAAGGGAGAGGGACATGATATCGAGTCCCTTGTGCCCATATCTCCTCTGGTCTTGGCGCATGGAAGAAAATAGGAGGATCAAGGGTTCTACCTCCTAAAAGAAAGTATAGGGCTTACACCAAGATGGTTTCCCTCCCCTGCGGATAGATGTCATTCCATGTAAGGAGGATCTCATTCCATGTGAGGAATATCTCACTCCCGTGGAGACTAATGGGTGTGGAAAATGTCTGAGATGGGGAACCCCATGTATATTATGTGGGGTGAGGCCCCAATTTAATTTCATGTGATGGGGATGATGATTCTTGGTAGTTTAACGTCTTGTAGCTCAGATGATGTAAATGAACTCCCCACCCTTAGCACTTACATAATAAGCATGCTTAAACCCTTTGTGAAGGGAAGGCACCGACAATGCTGTGGTTAGACGGGGTTGTGGAGTTATCCATTAAGGGGTTCACATTAGAGTGGCTATGTGAAGAAGAAATGACCGTTAGTGTTCCTATGCAAAGAAGCAAGAGGCAAAGTAACGAAACCTAAAGCACCACCCAAGGGACCTTGAAATCACTTTGTATAAACCTGGAGGGTGTACGAGATAATTATGTGCATAACGGGGGTGTCATGTGTAAGAGGGGCTCAAAAATGGTTCCTTAGGGTAAGGATGACACATGGATCACATAATAATGGGAAAATAGAATATTGAAGAGGTGCACATAAGATGGGGTGGTTGCATGCAAAGTGAGTGGTTGCATGCACGATTGTTACAATATGAGGGAAAAATTGTACTCAAGAGGAATATTTTGTGTGAAAACGCCTTAGATTAAAAGGAAATGGATGAGGATCAAGCCCCAGTGGGACCACATGAAAGAGGACCCCTGGGAGACCTATCACGCAAGATCATATACCTTGAGGTCATGTATTTCACACGATCGCTAAAGTGGTGTCTTTCATGTGGTAGAGCGTCGGTTTGTCTTCCATAACCATCCCCCAAAGGGCAGGGGTTACACTTATATTTATAGCTGGAAACTTTGGTGGCGACGCACAAGAGGAGCTATGTGCCAGAGGTTGTTTGGAATCACATTAGGCATGCAAGAGTTTGTGGGAATATGGAAATCTTGCATGTTGAGCAATATTCTTTTGCACCATTGACTTGGCTGGTTTTCGGATGGTCACTATGGAAGGATCCCTTTGATGTCTCATTGGGCACACAAGATTTTATGCACCATTTCCAATCTTGCGTACAACTTTTACATCTTGCGCGCACCTCCCTTAGGTGTTGCATAATTGTACATGGATTCCCAATATGCCTTTGGTTTGATCAATAGTTCCCATTCATGGACCTATCTAAAATTCAGCATCAACACATAACCAACCCAACTAGAGGGTTCCACTCGAAATTCCTTTGGTGATCCTGTGTGATCACTACCATCATTGAGTGTATCCTAAACAAGTTCCATTCCTGGAATATCTCACATCATATCCATAAATCCAAAACCGAGGTAACCATCATGTTTTATATGGAAAATCACTTAGGATAGGCTAATCATGGGACACAATATGATTCCAAACAAAGAAAATACAAGAGAATGAAGTTTCCTCAAAAGGAACCAACAGATACATGGCATGTGAGGGGACCCAAATGGTGTGTGGTCCTGCTCCATCACCTGGTCTTGTCCATAGAGGTACAAAACTCACCTACTATATAGGGATACTTTATGTGTAGGGGATATACGGAGTGTTTCTATGCCACTTGTGGTCCTTCCCATGTGCTTGGCCAAGTCCATGTATCCATCCCGTGTCCAAGTAATTCACCCCGTGTCCGTGTACTTTATTACATGACATACCTGGATGTTCCTATTTCTGTGTACTACTAGAGTTCATTCCGAGTTTACCATCATGAGATCACATGATTTTGGGGCGTCCTGATCGTACCACGATTCACTGTTCAATTTTCACCTTTACACCACTATGTTGAACTTGTTTTATATTGAAAATTATAAAAATAATGACAAGTTGCATTCCATTTTTGAATCATTTATTTTGTTTTTATCACTGTTAAAAAGGACAATGATACTTGTTTGGATGATTCCACTACAGGAAGAGGTGATTTGGAGGTCCCATGATGATGTCCAAGAAAAATGGGTCAAACTGCTCAGGATCCAAGCACACCGGTGGATTAATCCACACACTGCTATAAGAACGTGCATCCAATTGGGATGATATTTTTTGGTCTGGTCCAATTTTCATTGGTCTACATTTCTTATGAAGGAACCAAAGACTCATTCGGCCATATAGGGGCCCGACCGACTTGATCTGTCCAGCACACCGAATCTTCACGATGTCAAAAGTTGTGTGATGTGATCTATCCATATCTCAGGCTATAGGTGTCCAATTTATTCCAAACTTTAAGTGGAGACAACAAAGATGTGGGGATACAACTTTTTTATTTTTTCCAAATAGAGATAAGTCTGTATGGAGGTCGAAACACCTGTGACAAGTGGTTTTAAGAATTCTGTGTGCTCAAAACCACCTTCCCATTTTCCTATAAAATGGAACCTTGGGCTCTACATTTGAAAGTTCGGCCAGGAGGAAAATATCTGGTATTTTGGAGACCCATAGAATCCCTATCATCATATAAGGAGTTATGGAGTCCCCTATCCTCATAGGGGAATCAATGATGAAGAGGGATTTCCACCTGAGCCACCTCCTCCTCTCGATGGCGAGCTAAACGGTGGACGATCATTTCGAGGGAGCTACACAAACTTGGGAGGGAGTTCCAACACTTTTTCTTCTATTGGTTTTGTGTAATTTGTGTGATAAATATTTCACTTAAATATTATGTTGACATGATTCTTCTCTGATTTCATTTCTATTGTTAAAATTAAGTGAAACACTTTTTATTTCAACACCGATTGGGTTGAGATTTCAAGTGGGAATATTGGGTTGTTCTGATTGGACAAGACAAGAGTCCCATTTATCTCACACATACAAAATATTTCAGTATGATTTGGTAGCCTTTATTCTATATGTTTGATACCCAAACCTTGACAACATTATTGTTGTGTCAAAGGTGTAACACCCCAAGCTTCCATGGTACGCTCCTCTTTGAATAATAGAGCAACGTGTGTTGTACGCAACCTCGAGTTCTAACACACCGCGACCAATAAAAGTAGAAGTTATGAATAGTAATAACCACTTTTTGAAATTATATATATTTTAAATTTCAAAATGGAATTCATTTTTGGATTTGTAATATCGAAATTATCCTATGTTGAATTTTTGGTATTTTTCAGAGAACTTCCAATTTTTTATGAATAGTGAAAAATACTTAAAAACAACCATTTTAATAAAAATAATTTATAGTGATAATTTATACTATTGAGTGGTTTTAAAGTATAATTAGAATATATTTTTACTATTTTATCCAATTGTGGTCATTAGAATTAATTTAACATTGAAATTGGACATAAACAATTGTCAATCTTTTGATATATATTGTTTCTTAAAAACACACTATTTGTTGTGATAGCAGGAATTAATTATAAAATTAATTAATGAAACTTATATGTTTGGAATTTTGTAAAATAGACATCATTTTTGAATTTGGAATATCAATTATAGCTTAGGGTGAAATTTTGGCATTGTTCTGAAAAACTTCAATTTTTGATGAATAGTGAAACCACTAAGTGGTAGTTAAATAACTGATTTTTTTCATTTAAATGAAATATTACCAATTCTGTGATTTGATTTTCAAAAATCTGACATACATGGTTGTCATTAGGAAGTAAAATGTGGTTCAATGGGATTAAAATAATTTTTGGTGAATAGTAACTTTTAAGTTTAATTAATTGCGATTAAAGGTAATTAGTGAAATTTAAGGTAAAAATGGTATTATAAAAATATGAAATGACCTTTTCACTTGTCCTACCTCTATTGGATGAGTCATGTCCGACCAAGACAATACATGGGTCAACTTGAGGACCCCATGGAGCCACTTTGGTAGGAAAATGACATAAATAACTTTTATTTAAAGTTAAAATAAAAATGTCACAAACATAAGTTGTTTTACTAAAACAATTTTTAAATGGGGTTATACAAGTCATATTTTTGACTATAAATATTCATTAGAAATATAAAAAGATTTTATACATCATGATAATTTTTTTTATAATTTTTAGACATTAAATAAATTAAATTATTTATGACACCATGATGATACCGCAATTACCTCATTAATTAACGATTTAAATAAAATGAAAAGATAATGTAAAATCCAAGGCTTACACTTGTCAAAAACCTATTAGATGAGTATATTTAGAACCCTTATCACCTTAGACTCTAATTATATAAGTGTGGGACCTTTAAAATCCGAAACTCATTATATAATAAAGTAACATTTCATTACTTTCCAAAAGTGCCCCTCCTCTCCACTAATAAAAGGCCCCCACCACTACCACCTTACTCACACTTTCAAGCCATTTGGCTCAGCCAACCTCTGCCCAAATACTCTCCCAACTTCTCTATATTACTCCTAGAAGCCTCAATTTGGGCATAACTCTTCCCAAGGACGCCTTTGTCTCAAATCAAAAAGAGTTACCCGATTTTAAGGTAATGTCTTCTCTTATGTTATTTTGTTTTATTTTGCTTATCCAACCCCCTAAACTCTTTTTATTCATTTCTTTTGTAACAACAACAGTATCATCAATATACTAGGATGTTGTTATAAGAAGTATTCGAGCTACACTTACACACACCTACATCTAATGGTTAATGAACATACTGTTTCTGTGGATGGCGAATTTCTGCCTCACGAAACGATGATTGTTCAACACTCATATAACACCTTCAAAGGTGGACATTAAGATGTCACTATATTTATAAATAATATATAATATGTTTATGTTTTACTTAAGGTTCTGTATTTTTTATTTATGGAATACCTTTATTGTTTCCATTATGGGTAAACGCGATATTTTCATTTTAGGAAGTGCGGACTACCGCCCCCTCAAAGTGATTTGAATCGTTAATGCCATATGTGGGATGTATAAAGGATGGATTAAATGGTATTATAAATTATATTATACTGGAATTATAGTATACCTTTATATAATTATAATTTCATTCCATTAAATATTAAATAGAAATGAAAGTAGCGTTCATGCGTACGTACGGTTTACCGTCTCCATGAACGGTGCATTTCATTTCTTACCTCTAAACTTTATGGAATATTATAAATTCATGTATATACTGGATATATATGATATATATGATATCTATATCATGAATATAATTCTGGATATAATGGATATTTCACCACACGAATGACTTGTAATTATAAGAAGTTTATTTTTGACTCAAGTACCAACGATCGACAAAACGACCGTTATTAACTTAAATAATTATATAATGTTCGTAACATGGTAATAAGTGATATAAAAGGAATAAAAAACTTGAAAAAGGTTCTTAAGCAATTATAAATTAACTCTAGTTTATTATTCAGGAGGTTAAAGAACGGTCGAGTCAAGACAAGACGCAAGGTAAGAGAATTTCTTAACCCAATTTCCATTATTTGGGTTAATCTCCTACTTTCAAATTATGTCATGATATTATTATTTACTATCTTGTATTTGTAATTTCTTTATGTGTAATTATAGTTAATACACATAATATATCTATTTTATTTTAAAAATGATCTTTGTATGGACTTCGTCTCAATCTCCTTTCATTGAGGCATATTTCGTTTTATACACAACTTTCTTTTATATGGTGTATAAACCCCTTTGACTTTTACGTTTATTCAAAAGATTTTATTTTATAAACATGTGATTTTTAAATGATTTCAAAAAAGAGATATTTATCTCCAATATATGAAAATCCAGTGCAAATGTATACGTATTTAACGCAAGCTTAAAAATGTTTTCAGAAAACCCGACTCTCGAGTGTGGTAGACAGGAATGGATTGGGCGTGGACCCATCATGGCCTGTAATTAGTCGAGAAGTATCAGAATTAGTTATTTTGTTTTCAAAATCTTGCATAATGTTTTCAGAAAAACACTAGAGTATATTTGAGCAATTTTAAATGTAAGTATATTCTAAAAATAATTGCATCGGTAGGTCTCATGAGACAAACTAGTGTCTTGGCACGAGGCCTTGACAAAATATTATTTGTAGTCTTGGAACGAGGCTTTGGCTACGTGGTTATGATAGTCTGACATTATGAATTCCATCATTATGAAAGTGGTTATTGATATTGCATGTGAATATTCGACCAGTAGAATATCCATGTGAGTAAGTAAATGACATTATTTCATTTTACTTTTTCCATATTATGCTAAAGTTCAAGTTTAAAAGGATTTTGTTTTAGTTATACATTGCCTTAAATGTTAATGTTTGTTTATGAAAGCTTCCGCTATATTTTTATCCTTACTGAGAATCTGAGCTCACCCCTTTCAATGTTTTAATATTTTCCAGGATGTGAAGAATTATTTTATGAATGACCTGCAGGGATAGTTAGAAGAGGATATGAGTGTGGAGTATGAAGACTTTGTTATTAGTTTTTCACTTTATGATGTAATGTAAGACTTATGAATGTATCTAGTGTTTCCAAAGCTACTAAACTAATCGTTCTTTCGAGACTTCATCTTTTGTGATCATGCCAATGTTATGAAGTAATGCACCGACTCTGGGTAGCTGGGGTCGGGGCGTTACAATTGGTATCATAGGCAGTTTAGTACTAACCTTGGAAGCTAGATTTAGATAAACTCTGATTAGAGCACATAGCCCGAATATAGACTTTAAGGATTAGTATAGAAGAACTTCCTAGAATTTTGGTATTATTGAGATTTTGTGAGTTTTTAGAGCAATACATCCCTATCTAGATACGAGCAGGTAGAGGCGGCTCTGGCACAGATGTACCTAGGGGTAAAACCCGAAAACACCGCTTTGAGCTAGACTCGAACGGGAACTGGTGCACGACAACGGGCCTTGCTGCACTCTTGGTTACGACACTCCCGGGGGATATGCTTAGGATAATTCTAATTTTCTTTACAAACCACTATGAAGGGTTATGAGTATATACTTCCTCAAAGAAAACTTTTTTTATGATTATGGATTATATCCATAAATAGTTCAATTTATGTTAAGTATTTTACAAGTATGGAATTATGTATTTTGATTCGTAAACTAATCTAGTTTATGCCATTATTTAGAAATGGCGCCTAGTGGAAGGAATGGAAACTGTATCAATGCACGCACTCCGTGTAGGGATTGTCCTCTTGCTCAAGATAATTATTGTGGAGCTGGAGATACAACTGGTGCTGATCAACTTATTACCATACTGGGACAACTCACTCAGGTTATGAATAATAACCTTACTTGTATGGAGCACCCTGATCCGCAACGTGGAGGATCAATGTTAGACCACTTCATGAGGCAACAACCGTCAACATTTAATGGGGGGTACAAATCCATCAGTAGCTGAGCAATGGATAAACTCCTCAGAGAAAATATTCCACGCCTTGGGGAGTAGCGAAAGGGAGAAGGTTGTCATGGCAGTCTACCGCCTCACTGGAGATGCCGATCAATGGTGGTCATTGATTCAAAATACAAAGGAAGATGAAGAAGTATCAAGTATGGAATGGAGATAGTTCAAAGATCTTTTCTTAGAAAAATACTTTCCACATGACCATCGAGCAGATATGGAAAGGAAATTTCTGAGTATGAGACAAAAGGAGGATGAGAATGTCGCAAAGTATGAGGCTAACTTTACAAGGTTAGCGAGGAATGCCGCAGATTATATACGTAACCCAAGAAGTAAGATTGATCGTTTCTTTTATGGGTTAAAACCATTTCTCCATAGAGCATTAGTCTCAAAAACCTTCTCGTCCTATGAAGATATTGTCTCATGTGCTATCAAGATGGAAAAAGGAATTCTCTAAGTCTTATGACAACAAAGTAAAGCAAGAGAAGAAGAGAACGGTGGAACAAGAGATGGATAAAGGGAAAAAGGGAAAGAAGGATTTTCCATTATGTGATAATTGTGGGAAGAATCACCCCGGTGCTTACCTAAAAGGAATGAGAGTTTGTTATAAATGTGGAGAAAAAGGTCACCAGGCTCGTGATTGCAAGAGAAAGAAAGAGGCTATCAATGTTGAATGCTACAATTGTAGGGAAATGGGGCATTATGAAAATGAATGTCCTAAGCGTCATGGAAACATACCTCAGAAAAGTCCAAGGGATCAAGGACAATCTTATGCTGTTACTATAGTTGAAGTGGAATAATTAATGTATTGGTGCTTTTGAAAATAAGGATTATATTCTGGTTATAAGAATAATGTGATATATATAAGGATTGTACTGCAGTACTTGTTTTTTCATTAAGGTTTTAATATGATGAAGGTAATCATATTTTAAGTATGTGACAATAAGAGAAACTTTACTTTGTTTGGGGAATCTGATGTTACAATTGATTTTTGAATTTAGAGACCTTTTAGAAAAAGTCTGGACAGAGGTATTTTGGATAACTATATAGGTTTGAATGGATTAAGTTGAACCTTGGATAGTATTGTTTAAGGTTAAAGCATTTATGAAGATTATTTTTAGAATATTATAATACTATAGTTTTAAGAAAAGGACAACCTGCAGGGTGGGGCATAACCCGTCGCGTCGGACAAAGCTGCAGGAATCGAACCCACAACCATAGTGCGACAGGCCCTTATTACCTACCACTAGCCTACAGGAAGTCCCTGGTTATTAAAAAATAGTTTTCCGAATCTAAATGGTATGTGTTAATATTTGGAACCTTATACAATTAGGATAAATAGAATATTTTTGAGTTCTATTACCTTTTGGAGTGAATGATGGGTTTGTGGTAAAAATTTATTAAAGAATGAAAGTCTACATGACAAGTAAGTATATTTCCTTATGTTCTTAGTAAATCTCCTAAATAAATTCCTCAATTTTATAAAAGGTAACTTAAAACAAAAACGTTGTCCGTTAACTTTTCCAACTGGGGATTCAATGACTGTTTAACCAATCACAAGTTTGTGATTTTCTTATGGTTAACTTTCTCCTAATACAGTTTTCTACAACTCTCCATCAGACCTTGATGGTTTGTTTTTCTTCTATATCCATATTTTCATAGAATCCTATTATGGGCTATATCGGGTGACCTTTGTACTTATCTTTCTTTCTTTTAAAGTTATATTTTTATTAACCTTATTTCCGATGTGGTTTTTCCACAAAGGTATTTTCTATTTTCAACCTTTTATTTTCAAAGAAAAATTTCGAATTGCGAGGACGCAATTTATTGAAGGAGGGGAGAATGTAACACCCCAAGCTTCCATGGTACGCTCCTCTTTGAATAATAGAGCAGCGTGTGTTGTACGCAACCTTGAGTTCTAACACACCGCGACCAATAAAAGTAGCAGTTATGAATATTAATAACCACTTTTTGAAATTATATATATTTTACATTTCAAAATGGACTTCATTTTTGGATTCGTAATATCGAAATTAGCCTATGTTGAATTTTTGGTATTTTTCTGAGAACTTCCAATTTTTTATGAATAGTGAAAAATACTTACAAACAACATTTTTAATCAAAATAATTTATAGTGATAACTTATAATATTTAGTGGTTTTAAAGTATAATTAGAATATATTTTTACTATTTTATCCAATGGTGGTCATTAGAATTAATTTAACATTGAAATTTGACATAAACAATTGTCAATCTTTTGATATATATTGTTTCTTAAAAACACGCTATTTGTTGTGACAGCGGGAATTAATTATAAAATTAATTAATTCAACTTATATGGTTGGAATTTTTTAAAATAGACATCATTTTTGAATTTGGAATATCAATTATAGCTTAGGGTGAAAGTTTGGCATTGTTCTGAAAAACTTCAATTTTTGATGAATAGTGAAACCACTAAGTGGTAGTTAAATAACTGATTTTTTTCATTTAAATGAAATATTACCACTTATGTGATTTGATTTTCAAAAATCCGACATAAATGGTTGTCATTAGAAAATAAAATGTGGTTCAATGGGATTAAAATAATTTTTGGTGAATAGTAACTTTTAAGTTTAATTAATCACGATTAAAGGTAATTAGTGAAATTTAAGGTAAAAATGGTATTATAAAAATATGAAATGACCTTTACACTTGTCCTACATCTATTAGATGACTCATGTACGACCAAGAAAATACATGGGTCAACTTGGGGACCCCATGAAGCCACTTTGGTAGGAAAATGACATAATTAACTTTTATTTAAAGTTAAAATAAAAATGTCACAAACATAAGTTTTTTTACTAAAACAATTTTTAAATGGGGTTATACAAGTCATATTTTTGACTATAAATATTTATTAGAAAGATAAAAATATTTCCTACATTATGATAATTTTTTTATAATTTTTAGACATTAAATAAATTAAATTATTTTTGACACCATGATGATGCCGCGATTACCTCATTAATTAACGATTTAAATAAAATGAAAAGATAATGTAAAATACAAGGCTTAAAATTGTCAAAAACCTATTGGATGAGTATATTTCGAACCCTTATCACCTTATCCTGGAATTATATAAGTGTGAGACCTTTAAAATTCGAAACTCATTATATAATAAAGTAACATTTCATTACTTTCCAAAAGTGCCCCTCCTCTCCACTTATAAAAGGCCCCCACCACTACCACCTTACTCACACTTTCAAGACATTTGGATCGGCCAACCTCTGCCCAAATACTCTCCCAACTTCCCTATATTACTCCTAGAAGCCTCAATTTGGGCAGAACTCTTCCCAAGGAAGCTTTTGGCTCAAATCAAAAAGAGTTACCCGATTTTAAGGTAATGTCTTCTCTTATGTTATTTTGTTTTATTTTGATTATCCAACCCCCTAAACTCTTTTTATTCATTTATTATGTAACAAAAACTGTATCCTCAATATACTAGGATGTTTTTATAAGAAGTATTTGAGCTACACTTACACACACCTACATCTAATGGTTAATGAACATACTGTTTCTGTGGATGGCGAATTTCTGCCTCACGAAACGATGATTGTTCAACACTCATATAACACCTTCAAATGTGGCCATTAAGATGTCACTATATTTATAAATAATAAATAATATGTTTATTTTTTACTTAAGGTTCTTTATTTTTCATTTATGGCATACCTTTATTGTTTCCATTATGGGTAAACGTGATATTTTCATTTTAGGAAGTGCGGACTACCGCCCCCTCAAAGTGATTTGAATCATTAATGCCATATGTGGGATGTATAAAGGATGGAGTAAATGGTATTATACATTATATTATACTGGAATTATATTATACCTTTATATAATTATAATTTCATTCCATGAAATATTAAATAGAAATGAAAGTAGCGTTCATGCGTACGTACGGCTTACCGTCTCCATGAACGGTGCATTTCATTTCTTACCTATAAACGTTATGGAATATTATAAATGAATGTATATACTGGATATATATGAGATATAGGATATCTATATCATGAATATAATTCTGTATATAATGGATATTTCACCACATGAAGAACTTGTAATTATAAGAAGTTTATTTTTGACTCAAGTACCAACGATCGACAAAACGACCGTTATTAACTTAAATAATTACATAATGTTCGTAACATGGTAATAAGTGATATAAAAGGAATAAAATACTTGAAAAGGTTCTTAAGAAATTATAAATTAACTCTAGTTTATTATTCAAGAGGTTAAAGAACGGTCGAGTCAAGACAGGACGCAAGGTAAGGGAATTTCTTAACCCAATTTCCATTCTTTGGGTTAATCTCCTACTTTCAAATTATGTCATGATATTATTATGTACTATCTTGTATTTGTAATTTCTTTATGTGTACTTATAGTGAATACACATAATAGATCTATTTTATTTTAAAAATGATCTTTGTATGGACTTTATCTCAATCTCCTTTCATTGAGGCATATTTCGTTTTATACACAACTTTCTTTTATACGGTGTATAAACCCCTTTGACTTTTACGTTTATTCAAAAGATTTTATTTTATAAATATGTGATTTTTAAATGATTTCAAAAAAGAGATATTTCTCTCCAATATATGAAAATACAGTGAAAATGTATACGTATTTAACGCAAGCTTAAAAATGTTTTCAGAAAACCCGACTCTCGAGTGTGGTAGACAGGAAGGGATTGGGCGTGGACCCATCATGGCCTGTAATTAGTCGAGCAGTCTCAGAATTAGTTATTTTGTTTTCAGAAGCTTGCATAATGTTTTCATAAAAACACTGGAGTATATTTGAGCAATTTTAAATGTAAGTATCTTCTAAAAAAAATTGCATCGGTAGGTCTCATGAGACAAACTAGTGTCTTGGCACGAGGCCTTGACAAAATATTATTTGTAGTCTTGGAACGAGGCCTTGGCTACGTGGTTATGATAGTCTGGCATTATGAATTACATCATTATTAAAGTGGTTATTGATATTTCATGTGAATATTCGACCAGTAGAATATCCATGTGAGTAAGTAAATGGCATTATTTCATTTTACTTTTGCCATATTATGCTAAAGTTCAAGTTTAAAAGGCTTTTGTTTTAGTTATAAATTTCCTTAAATGTTAATGTTTGTTTATGAAAGATTCCACTATATTTTTATCCTTACTGAGAATCTGAGATCACCCCTTTCAATGTTTTAATATTTTCCAGGATGTGAAGAAGTATTTTATGAATGACCTGCAGGGATAGTCAGAAGAGGATATGAGTGTGGACTATGAAGACTTTGTTATTAGTTTTTTTCACTTTATGATGTAATGTAAGACTTATGAATGTATCTAGTGTTTCCAAGGCTACTAAAATAATCGGTATTTCGAGACTTGATCTTTTGTGATCATGCCAATGTTACGAAGTAATGCACCGACTCTGGGTAGCTGGGGTCGGGGCGTTACAAAGGGGTGGTTCTTTGAGCATCGTTTAAGAGGAAAGAGGGATGTTGAGATCTTGACAACCCTCAAACAAAGAATTCCATTAAACCATGTGTATTTTTCAGAATGATGAAATCACCGAGATGTGTAGTGAACTTGAAATTATCTTCTTCTCTCATAATTATTAATACACAACCTTTATTTTCCAACTATTTAACTCTTTAATTAATTAATTTACTTAAATCTATTTTCAAAACCTCCCCCCTCTTTTAGTAATTCTTATTAAAAATACATACTCAAAACCTATCAATGCTCCTTGAGAGATGAACTGGGGTCTTCCCTAGAATATAAATCAATCTTAAAATCATAATCAATTTGAAGTGTCATGAAAGCATGGTCAAATTTTTATGCCATTTCTGGGGAGAGTTTTGGTTTTAGTGCGTGTTTTTTATAAGATTTTTTGTAATTTTTGTGAATATTTAATTGTTTTATCTTATACCTCTACCCATATTTTTGTATTATGATCTATTTTTTGTGTAGGTTTGGTGCATGACATGTTCTACTCCGGGATACTTACAACCTTTCGAACCCAAACCAGAGAGGATCCTACATCAATGACCCCGAGATACACAAGAGGAACCTTTGAAGGAGGACACACAAAACATCAACACTCATCTTGATCCTTATTCTTCTTCTTCTTCTTCGATAACCCACATTAAAACTGAAATTAACGTGAATAACATGGCTGAAAATAGTAGAACACTAAAAGAACTAACCTAGCCTGATGCTGATATCCAACACCACTATATTCAATTACAAGGCGAGGCACCCAATTTTGAACTAAAATCTGGTTTAATTCATCTATTACCAAGATTCCATGGACTTCCTAGAGATGATCCACACAAGCACTTAAAAAAACTTCATACTATTTGTTCAACATTAAAGCCTACTAATGTGGATGAGGAAAAAGTAAAGCTTAGAGCATTATCATTTTCTTTAGAAGAAACTGTGAAAGATTGGTTGTATTATGTTAATTCACCAATAAGAGGTTGGGAAGACATGAAATTCCTTTTTATTGAAAAATATTTTCCAGCCTCTCGAACTGCAACAATAAGGAAAGAAATTTGTGGGATAAGAAAATCGCAAGGGGAAACATTACATGAATATTTGGAATTCTTTAAAAGGTTATGTTCAAGTTTCCCACACCACCAAATAAGTGATCAACTTTTAATTCAATATTTTTATGAAGGTTTAATCCCTATTGATCAAAATATGATCGATGCTGCTGTAGGTGGTGCACTAGTTGATAAGACCCCAATTTCTGCAAGAACCCTAATTGAGAAAATGGTGCAAAACAAACAACAATTTTTTTCAAGGTCCAATGTACCGATTCGAGGTGTCCATGAGGTACAAAGTACTAGATTCGAGAAGAACGTGGACACAAAGTTCAAAGAGGTAAGTACCCTTCTTTGAAAACTTGCTCTTTCCCAAGGGAAACCCCAATCTCCTCCTCCCATCAATTGTGGTATATGTTCTTCTGAAATCCACTACTCAGACCAATGCCCCCAATTGAGAGAAAATTCTGAGAGTTGTGAGGAAATATTTCCAGGCCGCCCCTATAACCAACCCTTTAGGCAAGAACCTTACTATCCATCCAACCCTGGGTGGAAGGAGAACCAAGATTATAGGCAAGGGGGGAATTCAAACCAACCTCAACAACAATGTAACCAACCGGGGAAGAGTATTCATCCACCACCACCACCCAGAAATCCACAAAAACCCAAAGGCCTTTCCAACAAACCCCTCCAAAACCTGAGCCTAGACTAGAAGATATGATGAAAAAAATGGATACTAACAATATTAAATTCCAACAAACCACTCAGGCAGCCATACAAGACCTAAAAACCCAATTAGGCCAACTAGCTAACTCAGTGGGTGACATTCAAAGTCACGATTCAGGTAAACTTCCCTATCAACCAGAAGTTAACCCTAGGGATAAAGGAAATGTTAGTGACATCACCCTTAGGAGTTTAAAAAAACTAGAAAGTAAAATTAATCATCTATTATAGTCATCTCCTCCTAAGGAAAACTCCATCCCAACCATTAAAAATGTTCCAAATGTTGAAGAACCTTGTTCTGAGAAAATCCCTTCCAAAGGAAAGAGTGTGTATATTGATGAGTCACCTAGCCCAACCATTCCTCTTCCATTTCCTCAAAGTGCCACCCGAACAAGAAAACAAAAGGAAACTGAACTTGATAAGGAAATATTGGAAATTTTCAAGAAAGTGCAGGTTAACATCCCATTGATTGATGCTATGAAGAAAATTACACAATAAAAAAAGTTTCTAAAGGAGATGTGTACCCACCGAAGGTGACTTTGTGGAGATGAGAAGGTGATATTGGGGAGGAATGTTTCAGCATTGATAGAGCGATCACTTTCCACCAAGTGCAATTATCTTGGAACATTTTCAATTCCTTGCACCATAGGGGAGTATTCTTTTTATAATGCTATGCTTGATTTAGGTGCTTCTATAAATGTGATGCCTCACTCTATTTACTCTACATTGCAGGTCAGGGAACTAAAGCCCATTGGAATTATTGTTCAAATGGCTAACCAGAGTACCGCACACTCCTCTGGTGTGTTAGAGGATGTTCTTGTGTGGGTTCAAAATTTAATTTTTCCTGCTGAATTTTATGTGATTAAAATGGAGGATGATAGGATGAATGGACATGACCTGATTATATTGGGGAGACCCTTATTAAAAACTTCCAAATCCATAATTAATGTCCATAATGGTATATTATCTATATAATTTGGTGGTGACATAGTCCATTTCAACATCCTTGATTCCATGAAGCACCCCTCAGAAGAACATTCCTCTATATATGTTAATTCAATTGATGTACTCTCTACCCCTGAAAAAACAATTTTTTTCCCCCGATCCCTTTTCTAATTTTTATTCATTGATAGAAATTATAGGAAATGATTCATTCATTGATTGTTTTAGTGGTCTAGAAAAATGTCATTCTTTTTCATTGATTGATGATTTCTTGAACACTGAGGATCCACTGACCATCAATGATACTACTAAGCTTGTAAAAGATCATTCCTCATTCGAGGATGATACCATTGAGCAGTTAGATAAGATCAATAACCTCTCAATTTTACACACACTCCCATCAATCCAAAATCCACCTAAATTGTAACTGAAACAATTGCCTCAAGATTTAAAATATTCATATCTTGAGAATGGAAACAAGTTTCCCGTCATCATTGCTAGTTCACTCCCTCCTGAGCATGAATTGAGACTGCTTGAAATTTTGAGGGAGTATAAACAAGATTTGGGATGGAAACTTGCTGAAATTCCTATTATTATCCCATCAATTTGTACAAATCATATTTTATTAAATGATGAGGCTAAACCAGTGAGGCAGCCACAACGTTGACTGAACCCAAACCTCATAGAAGTTGTGAAAAATGAGGAAACAAAATTATTGGCTACTAGAATAATTTACCCCATCTATGATAGCCAATGGGTTAGTCCCATTCAAGTAGTTCCTAAAAAGACCATATTTACAGTAATAAAAAATTTAAACAATGAATTGGTTCCAACTCGTGTGCATAATAGTTGGCATGTCTGTATAGACTATCACCGACTAAACCAACACACTAGGAAGGACCATTTCCCTTTTCCATTCATTGACCAAATGCTAGAGAGGATAGTAGGTAAGTCCCACTACTGTTTCCTTGATGGGTATACTAGATACTTTCAGATCCATATTTCCCTTGAGGATCAGAAAAAGGCAACCTTCACTTTCCCCTTTGGAACATTTTCCTATATAAGGATGCCATTTGGTTTGTGAAATGCTCCAGGTACTTTCCAACGTTGCATGATTAGTATTTTTTGGATTACCTATATAATTTCATGGAAGTATTCATGGATGATTTCACTATTTATGGATCTTCTTTTGATGAATGTTTGAGTAGTCTTGGTTCAGTCCTATATCACTGTATTGAAAAGAATCTTGTATTAAATTATGAGAAATGCCATTTCATGGTGCGACAAGGTATAATTTTGGGGAATGTCATTTCTGGGGATGGAATCCAAGTAGATAAATCAAAAGTGGATGTCATTTATTCTTTATCATTCCCAAAAAATGCATGGGATGTTCAGTATTTCCTAGGTCATGCTAGATTTTACCGTCATTTCATTCGTGAATTTAGTAAAATTGCACTCCCCCTATCCCGATTACTCCAAAAATAAAAAGAATTTGTTTTTGATAAAGAATGTGAGGAAGCTTTTAATAAGTTAAAATGGAGTCTCACGTCACCCCTGATAATCCAACCACCTCGGTGGGATTTACTGTTTGAGATCATGTGTGATGCCTCTAACTATGTAGTTGGGGAAGTCTTGTCACAAAGGGTCGATCGAGCTCAACATGTAATTGCCTATTCCTCACATACTTTGGACCATGCCCAAGAAAACTACACCACAACTGAAAAATAATTCTTTTCCATTGTTTTTTCCTTGAAAAAATTCAGGTCATACCTTTTGGGGTCCAAATTCATTGTGTTCTCAGACCATGTAGCCCTCCGGTATCTCCTTAAGAAACTAGAAGAAAAACCACGTCTCATTAATTGGATGCTCCTCCTTCAGGAATTTAATTTAGAAACTAGACATAAAAAAGGAGCTGAGAATGTGGTGGCTGACCATATCAGTAGGATTACTCCATCCTCAGAAATTGACTCATCCCCCTGTATTACCATTAATGAAAAGTTTCCTGATGAGCAATTATACCGAGTGCAAGATGTTATTCCTTGGTATGGTGAAATTGTAAATTATTTGGTAGCATCTTGCATTCCTACTGATTTCAATATAAACCAATATAGTCATCTAAAAAATGAGTCTCGTTGGTACATTTGGAATGAACCCTACCTCTGGCACACATGTAGCAATCAATTCCTTAGGCGTTGTGCTCCTGATAGCGAGTTTCAGTCTATCCTTAGATTCCGCCACACTCTTTCTTGTGGGGGAACTTTGGTCCCCAACGGACTGCTCACAAGGTCCTTGATTCTGGCCTCTTTTGGCCAACACTTTTTCGAGATGACCATGATTTTTTCAAATCGAGTCCTCGTTATCAAAGAATGGGTAATGTATCTACAAGAAATGAAATTCCACAACAACTATTGATCTTTCATGACATTTTTTTATGTTTGGGGCATTGACTTTATGGGTCCATTTCCTAATTCCTTTGGAAACTTATACATTCTTCTCGAAGTTGATTACATGTCAAAATGGGTATAGGCACGAGCTACAAGGACTGATGATTCTAATGTAGTTGTATAATTTTTGATAACCCAAATATTCTTTAGGTTTGTCTTACCTAGGTTCATCATCAGTGACCAGGGTTCTCATTTCGGCAACCAAATAATGCAATCACTTTTGCGTTGGTATGGGGTTAGTCATAGAGTGTCTAATGCATATCATCCATAGACCAATGGTCAAGCCGTGGTATCAAATAGATAGGTAAAACAAATTCTTGAAAAAATGGTTCAACCCAATAGAATAGATTGGATTCTTCGACTTGATGATTCATTATGGGTATACCGTACTGCTTTCAAAACTCCCATTGTAAGGTCACCTTATCATCTTGTGTTTGGAAAGAGTTGTCACCTACATGTTGAGATTGAGCACCAGGCCTACTAGGCCATCAAACAATAAAATTATAATCTTTCTAGTGCGGGTGCCCAAAGGAAGCTGCAGATTCAGGAGTTGGAGGAAATGAGAAGAGATGCATATGAAAACTTCAGGATTTATAATGAGTGAACTAAGGCTTCCCACGACCATCTTATACTTCATAGTCAGTTCCAAATTGGAAAAAAGGTCCTCCTTTATAATTCAAGGCTGAAGTTGCATCCAGGTGAGCTCTGTTCCCACTGGTTTAGCCCATACACTATTATTTATGTATCTCCATTTGGTGTTGTTCAGGTTCAAAATGAAGAAACCAAGAAAACCTTTACTATCAATGGGAAGTGGATGAATCACTTCCATGAAGCCCTTTTGGAGTTCCCAATTGAGTAACTCCATGTTCAAGAAGCAACATACCAGTGAAACACACCGGGTTTTATCCTTCCTTCTCACCTTCTCAATTATTACAGTGAGAAAACTGCACATTCTAGGTGTGGGGGGATGGGTACATTCCTGGGTTAGATAGGAATTTTCACCATTTTTCTTTCTTTCTTTCTTCTCGTTTTCACCTTCATTATGGTATTTTCACTTTCCCCCGTCTTTTTGAGTTCATTAGGCTTTCCATTGTCTTTCTTATTTATTTTATTTTCACCTTCTTTATGGTATTTTCATTTTCCCCCATCAAAAATCTCAAAGTTCCATGATTCGGTGACCATAAAGGGGGGAAATTAAAAATACAATAAAGAATGGTGAAAAAGAATATTTGTATGAATTTAACATTAGGGAGTAATTTTTAGTGAATTTGTTTTATATCAATGATATAAATGGTTGTATCACTGTGAAACATTTGAGATGATTGATGCCCCTTGTGTGAGTAGTTTTTGGGAAAATTGTGTCACTAATATCTCCATACATTTTTGCACCAAACAACTAAGTGTGAATATTTCTTACTTAATATAAGGTAAATATATGTTAGGTAAATATTTTTTAGATTTAAATTATATTTTCATAAATTCGTTCCTTATCCGATCTATTTCATCACTGTACCAGATTGACCTATGCATGTGTACCAAATGTCCGACTATTTTATGCCCTTAGAAAAAAATTTGTGTGTTGGGCAGGTCAAAAACCACTCCTCCTCAAACTTTGATCTTGTTATAACTATTGAAATTAGTGTCATGAAGAGATCAAACAAGGGTTGAGAGATGAGTGTGAGATTTGTTCCAAATGCAACTTCTAAAAACATAATAAATGAGGGGAGTGATGAAATGTACAATATATGGGAATATCTAGGCCACGAGATTATGTTTCGAATTTGGGGAATACTTAAGTGAGTGAGTCTTGAAATATGATTGCAAAGGATGTAGGGCAGGTTTGGTGAAAATTCATTTAAATCTGAATAATTTTAAAATAACATATATTAATTGGATAGGAAGTGGAAAGAATATCGTGGAATGTTTTTAACACACACACATGGAGAGTTAGTGTAATGGTTGACTTTTTAATTCCTTTATCATGTTGGTGTCCTGAATCTCTTTGAATTTCATTGTGATCTGATTTATGAGAAATATTTTTCCATAGGAAAAACTCATTGGTGTGGTTAATGCATTGACCTCATTACTTTGATGAATTAAAATTTCCTTGAATGTTAAATCTTCATGATGTTGGGAATATTTATATTCCTCATTTTATTTAGATATGTGACTTTTCCCAGGAGTGCAAATGTTTAGGTGTGGGGGTGTGATCGTACCACGATTCACTGTGTAATTTTCACCTTTACACCACTGTGTTAAACTTGTTTTATATTAAAAATTATAAAAATAATTAAAAGTTTCATTCCATTTTTTAATCATTTATTTTGTTTTTATCACTTTTAAAAAGGGAAACGATACTTTTTTTATGATTCCACCACGGGAGGAGGTGATTTGGAGGGCACATGATGATGTCCAAGAAAAATGGGTCAAACTACGTAGGATCCAAGCACACCAGTGGATTAATCCGCACACTGCTACTAGAACTTGCATCCAATTGGGCTGATATTTTGTGGGATATTCTAAATTTCATTGGGATAAATTTATTATTAAGGAACCCAAGACTCATTCGGCCATATAGGGGGCCAACCGACCTGATCTATCCATCACATCGAATCTGCACGATGTCAAAAGTTATGTGCTGTTATCTATCCATATCTCAAGCTATAGATGTCCAATTTATGAAAAACTTTCGGTGGAGACATCCAAGAGGTGGGGATACAACTTTTTTATTTTCTCCAAATCGAGATAAGGCTGTATGTAGGTCTAAACACCTGTGACAAGTGTTTTTAAGAATTTTGTGTGCTCAAAACCACCTTCCCATTTTCCTATAAAATGGCACCTTGGGATCATCATTTTCAAGTTCAGCCAGGAGGCAAAGCTATGGTATTTTGGAGACCCATATAATCCCTCTCATCATCCAAGGAGTTCTGGATGCCCCTATCCTTATATGGGAATCAAGGATGAAGAGGGAGTTCCACCCGACCCACATCCTCCTCTCAATGGCGAGCTAAACGGTGGACGATCATTTCGAAGGAGCTACACAAGCTTGGGAGGGAGTTCGAACACTTTTTCTTCTACTGGTTTTGTGTAATTTTTGTGCTAAATATTTCACTCACTTCTTATCTTGACATGATTATTCTCTGATTGCATTTCTATTGTTAAAATTAAGTGAAACACTTTTTATTTCAACACTGATTGGGTTGAGATTTCAAGTGGGAATCTTGGGTTGTTCGGATTGGACAAGACAAGAGTCCTATTTATCTCACACATACAAAAGATTTCAGTATTATTTGGTAGCCTTTATTCTCTATGCTTGATACCCAAACCTTGAAAACATGATTTTTGTGTTAAGGGGTGGTTCTTTGAGCTTCGTTTAAGAGGCAAGAGGGATATTGAGATCTTGACAACCCTCAACCAAAGAATTCCATTAAACCATGTGTATTTTTCAGAATGATGAAGTCACCAAGATGCGTAGTGAACTTGTAACGATATTCTTCTCCCATAATTATTAATACACCACCTTTATTTACCAACTATTTAAATATTTAATTAAGTAATTTACTTAAATCTGTTTTCAAAACCTCCCCCTCATTTAGCAATTATTATTAAAAATACATACTCAAAACCTATCAACGCTCCTTGAGAGATGACCTAGGGTCTTCCCTAGACTATAAATAAATCTTAAAATCATAATCAATTTGACATGTAACGACAGTGTGGCCAGATCCCACATGATGTTTTATACTTATTAATCATTAAAACCCTAGCTGCTGTAGCTAGGGCCCGACATGCTGAGTGTTCTTAGAACTACAAGACATGTAGTTGGGATTTTCATAGAAATCTAAATCTGATTTATGTATACAAGATCCATTATTCTACCTTTATATTTGGATTCATCTTCACCCAGAAAGTATGGATCTAGTATTGATTTTTCATATCCAGAAATCTGGTGGCTGAAAATTGATTTTTGTTGGTCTTCGGAGGTTTGTCTCACATCCCACATGCCTTCGGTTCTTCTGCCTTCAAATATTTGATCTCCGATGGCCAAAATGATCACCCATGTCCCATAATCTATCTATAAACAACCCTAGTTTTTCGATCCTTTCTCTTATGTGAATTCATCATGATTTTAGGGGTTTAATAGGGATTGTTACCACTCAACAATGTCGAATCAGGACTGTGAGGTCCTACCAGTGATATACATGACAAAATTGAGGTGGAAAAGCACAAAGACAAATGTTTAATGATCATTAGAAAGATTTATTGGATAACGATCAAGAATAATGATATCTGGGGTTATAAAACCATAGAATAATTAATTAAACCAGTACATGGGTGCATGAAAATGACACATTTTTTGCATATTAAAGGAGTGGATTGATCTACTCAATCAGTTTAATAAAAAAGGGTGTAATCCAAATTTTTACGAGTCTTATCTAGATACTGGATTGTTCATCATCAAAGAACATGATTTACAATGATGGAAGGAAGTCATTGCATTCACTGTTCTCTAGTATACTCTGATCCAGATATTTTTCATAGTCAGATATGATCTGCCAATGAAAGGAGGAAGGAGAAGCTTTCGACGGTCCTAGGATTATGTCGCTAACCATGGGAAAATTTCAATAATGATATATTTAAAAGAAATCATAATTAGGTTATTCAATTAAATTAATTAAATTAAAAATTTAATTAATTCACTAAACATACCACCAATGGGTGAGATATCCAAACACTCTGTGATGACCTATTTTAGGCCACACCTAGGGTAAACATCGCATTCCAGACTCAACCATGGTCTCATATTTCTAATCCAAGATTCTGTTTAAGATATATACCATTTAATTTAATAAACTATGTGCACAAAAATATAAAATATATTTAATATTATTATAAAATTAATTTCGGGCACACCGAGCCTCATAATCACACACCATCTTAGTGACTAGATATAGAAATATATGTAGAAATATTTCAAAGTCTAACAAAGAAAAAACCAGGTCTCTACATCATTCCCTACTTCAATATTTTCATCCTTGAAAAGAAAAACTAAACAAAAAACATGGGATACTGTGCTCGCATCTGGATCTCCCTATCATAGGATCTCTCCTTCACATTCCCGTGCTACAACAACACACGAAAAGGGGATAGCCCTTATATATAGGTTCCTCTCCTGTCTATCTTTGATTTCCACTAGGTTCTCCACAAAGTTTGATCTATCCACAATGTTTAGATCACCCTTATTTATAACATGCATATGGTCATGAACATATCTTCTCATCCACTGCATGTTGAATATTTCATGCACCCACTCTAACTGTGGGGGCATAGAGAGGTAGTAAGAAACCTCACCAACCCTATGTATGATCTCTAATTTCCTGATAAACCTTGGGGATAACTTTCCTCTCCAACAAAACCTTTGAAATCCTCTTCATGGGGAGACTCTCTGGAAAATATGGTCTCCCAGTTTCAAATCC
This sequence comes from Viscum album, assembly GCA_963277665.1. Classification (NCBI taxonomy): domain Eukaryota; kingdom Viridiplantae; phylum Streptophyta; class Magnoliopsida; order Santalales; family Viscaceae; genus Viscum; species Viscum album. The sequence continues at coordinate 1,136,266,898 of OY728159.1, read as the reverse complement.
AAGGGCCTATGAAAGTGATTTTTATAATATTTTTTCCTTCTTTGTGCCATCCTCATCCACTCACGGATGACCTGGACCTTCTCCGTTGTCACCTGTACCAACTCTAGCCCCACAAGAGATGTGTCTCCAATCTCTGTCCAACACAAGGGTAATTTGCAGGGTATCCCATAGAAATACTCAAAAGGGTCCATACCGATGGTATAGTGGTATCTATTGTTGTATGAAAACTCTACAAAGGAAAAGTGATCCTCCCAGCTCTAGCCAAAGTCTATACACAATACCTCAACACATCCTCCAACACCTGGATAGTGCACTCGGTCTGCCCATCTATCTGGGGGTGAAATACTATATTCATCCTCATATGGGTCTCTAATTCCTCTTGTAAGCATCTCCATAACCATGATGTAAACCATGCATCATGATTCGAGACAATCATCGAGGGCACCCAAGGAGGTGAACAATCTATCGTACATAAAACTGCCCTAAACTCTCCACCAAACTCTATTCCCTGATAGTAAGGAAGTGTTACGACTTTGAAAGTTAGTCAAATATCACCCAAATGGAATCATGGACCATTAATGAATGTGGAATCCCTATTACAAAGTCTATATATATTTTGACCCACTTCCACTCTGGGATCTCAAGGTGCTGTAAGAAACCTACCAAAACATGGTGCCCAACCTTCAAATACTGACAAGTGAGGCACCAAGAGATGAACTCTTCCATAACCTGTCTCATGATGGACCACCAAAACTAACATTGAAGGTATCTATTCATCTTTCCTAAAACAGGATGTAAAACCAAGGGAGAAGTTTGAAACACTCACATCACCTCCTCCCACATCATGACTAGAACCACTATTAAACCCTAGAAAAATACAACATGAATTACTCTTTTAGAATATCCATATGGTGAGTCATTTATGGACATATAGTCACAAAAAATCTCATATTCTATGTCTACCACCTTTGACTCTATCATATGATTAAGAAGAGGAGGAGTTAATACCATCAACTGAAAAAAAATATGCACCCTCCTAATCCACTAGGGACAATTGTAAGGAATCCAGCTGCTCAAAATCCTCCTGCACCAAGAAAGCCTATGAATTCTTATTAAGGGATTCTTCTACTACATTTCTCTTTCCTTGGGTATAGACTATCTCAAAGTCATAATCTCATAGGAACTCCAAACATCACCTCTATATTAGGTTCAAGTCTCTCTATGTGAAGACACACTTTGGACTTCGATGGTCTGAGTAAACCACAAAGCACTCCCCCAGAAGGTAGCACCTCCATATCCTTAGGGAAAAGACTATCACTGATAGATTAAGGTCATGCATAACATAGTTTTTCTCATGGGGTCTGAAATTCCTTTAAAAATATGCAATAAATGCATGTCACTACATCAACATACATCTGATCCTAGATCTTAAGCCATCAAAATACACCACTCACTCTACACCTTACTCCGGTAGTCTCAAAATAAGAAAAATTGTCAGCCTCATCTTCAACTCCTCAAATTCCCTCTGGCACATCTCATTCCTGGTAAACAGTTTCCCTTTCCATGTTAGAAAAATCAAAGGGGATGAAATCATGGAGAAGACTTCCACAAACCTATTTAAGTACCTCATCAAGCCAAGAAAACTCCTCACCTATGATACACTCTTGGGTGGATCCCAATATAGAACTACATCGATCTTCACTAGGCCTATAACTAAACTATGCTCATAAATTACATGCCCCAAAAAGTGAACATCATGAATCCAGAACTATAACTTCAAGATCTTTCCATAAATATGGTGCTCTCTAAGTAAATCTAGAACCATCCTTAAGTGATATGTATGCTCCTCCTCTGATAAAGAGTAGATGAGTATGTATTTGATAAAGATGACCAAAAAGTGGTCCAAGTATGGATGGAATATCCAGTTCATCAAAGCATGATAGGGGAATTCATCACACCAAAGGACATCATTGGGAACTCATAGTTCTCATAGCGATATCATAATTCTATCTTTGGAATATCAGCGTTGAAAAACCTCAATTGGTGGTAGTCGGACCAAAGATCGATCTTCAAGAACCATATCGTGCCTAGAAAATGGTAAAAGAGGTCATTAGTTATTGAAAAGTGGTACCTTTTCTTTATTGTGGCCTATTTTAGGTGATGATAATTTATAAATACCACAAAATCTTATCCATCTTTTTCATAAACAACACCGGGGCTTCCCAGGGGGACACACTGGGCTTGATGGAACCCTTCTTTCAAATCCCCTAAAACTACAACTGCAGATCCCAGAGCTCATTAGGAGCCATTCTATATGCCTAAGAAGATATCAAAGAAGTCCTAAGATGTAAGTTGATGGAAAACTCCATACCCCACCTCGCAGGTAGTCCCAAAACATCCTCAAATAAGATGTTAATATAATCCTTTACAATTGAAGGAATGCAGATTCATGAAGATTCTTATGCACCAAGGTCTTTACTAGCCAACTAATGGGTGATGGGATATAGTCTCCTACTCTCAAAACCCAACCATCCCGCTATAAGGTCTATCTCTCCTTTAAATGTGAATCTCATCCCATCAGTGAGAAGCCATATAAATAATCTATGGTGACCTTTAATTTGGGACCGAACCATGGAAAACTAATCCATACCCAATATGATGTCATAAGGTTCCATCATGATGACCAAAAGGTTCTACATAAAACACTCTCTACCAAGAGATAGCATGCACTATCGACAGATAAAAGTCATAGAAGAATCATTCCCTATAGTAACCTCAAGACAAAGCTGTTGGGCTAGTGCCTTAAATGGGAGCTTCAGCTCTCACACCATAAGTATAGAGATGAAGGAATGATTGTAACATGTGTATAATAATATTTAATCAAGAGTATAAAACACACAGATCATACCTTTACTCATCTCATGTGTTGTAGGTTCATAATAATTTAGAGCTTGTAGTTGTTCATAGCCCTGACTTCCAGATCCCTTAGACTAATGTAGGCTTCCTAGTAGTGGTGGTGGTGAAAGGATCTCACAAAGTCACCAACCACTCATAGTTCCTCCCTCTACTCTTCCTACTTCACCTCCATAGGGGTGTCCTTGACATATTCTGATAGATCCCTGATCATGGCCCTGTCTCTTCTATGGTGGTCTATCAACTATCTTCCTATTCTCCTCAGGGCATCTGGTTGGGAAATCACATGCTATGGGACCTCATCTATCACAAGAAAAGAACTGACCATCTCCGATATTCCTTGGATTTCTATGATATCCCAGTTCCACATGACCTTATATATGAGTATGGTCATGATAGGATCTCCTACGTAGAGATCCTAATAACTAGAACCTATTAGATATTGCAGATGACTCAACTCTGTGACTCCCACTACCAGCTCCATCTTCCTAGTTTCCCTTTTAAATAAATATATCTATCACTAGTGCCCGCTCCAACACCCCAATATAGGTGATAATGAACAAAGGCACTATACTAGAATATATCTCTCTACGGAGTCCCTTCTCAAAATTCCATACTCAGAAGTAGCCATCCCAGATCATGTCAATGTAGTATTGGGAAAGGTCTTTAAACCTCACTGCGTACTCATCCAAAATCATCCCTCCCTACCGTAGCTTCAAAAGCTCCTGAATCCAAACATAGCACAAACAAGAGGGGTATTAGTCCTTACAGAACAACTACCAGAAGTCTATCCATGATAGTGTCGACTCATCGTGCATCAGGTTAACAAGACTCTATTATATCCATGATACTCCATGGAAAAGGCTAGCTTTTGGCACAACCGCCTAATCCATTAGTGTCTGAATAATCCTGAAAATATAGACCACCAAATCTATCCAATCCTCCACTTCTTGGGGATTTGGCTCGCTGTAGAACCTTAGAAGCCTATGGTGCTGGAAATTGCAGAGTTCATCGAGGCTACACACATCCTCATCCTACTTAGATGGTATAATCTACTGCACGATAGGTGGTAGTTATACGACCTACCCACCTGGAAGAAGAAGCTCACAGGATGGATGTAACACCCGAGATTTTTATGAGAAATATTTTGTTTTTATGTTATATACATCATCAAAGGAATATTTAACTACACACAACACTATATTGGCTTGCTTTACACGCAATCACGACCTTCCTCGATAGCTTTTGTTGTACGCAATACCGAGTTTCACTAAACAGTGATATGCTATTAAAATATTATTAAAACTAGCCTTTATGAATAGTAATACCCACTTTTTGAAATTTTATAATTTTTATTTTTCAAAATGGACTTCATTTTTGGATTCGGAATATCGAAATTATCCTAGGGTGAAATTTTAGTATTTTTCTGAAAAGTTTCAATTTTTGATGAATAGTTAAAACACTAGGTCACTATTTAAAAACCGAATTTTTATTTAAATAATTATTTATTTTATTTAAATTTATTTTATGTTAAAATTGATAGATAATACCTATATAAGTTCAAATTAATTCATTGGAGTCATTTTATATTAATTTTAGATATATAAAAATTTTATTGAACTTTTCACCGTCTTTTACCCACCTCCTAGGAGAATTTGAAAATTTACATAAAACTTAATTTTACCGCTTTTGTGAGTGGAATTTAGAAAATCCGAGAGACACGGTTAATATCAAGGAGTAAAATGTGGTTTAATAAGATAAAAATAATTTTTGGTGAATAGTAACTTTTTACTTTTTTTTTACCACAATTAAAAGTAAATAGGGTAATTAAGGGTAAAAATGATATTATTATTACCCTAACACATGTCCTAATTCTATTGTATAAGTTTAATTCGACCAAAAAAAACCTTAGGAATAAAATATGACCATTTAGGTCCACTTGGATTAGATTAGGACATTTAATATTATTTTATTTAAAGAATAGTTAAAATAGTTAAAATCAAATCTTAATAACTAAAACATTTTTAATATAGGGTTATACATAAGATAAATTCGACTATAAATATTCATTAGAAATATAAAAATATTTCCTATATAATGGTATTTTATTTATAATTTTTAGACATTAAATAATTTAATTTATTTATGACACAATGATGATGCGGTAATTATCTTATTAATGAAATATTGACATAATTGATGTTATAAATACCCAAATAAATGTAATTTGAGACTTTTTATGAATTACACTAATTTTATAGGTTAATATGACATTTTATTATTGATTTAATTAACCTTTTTCGAACTAATCATGCTGTTATGATTTTCACAAAAATCAATTACCAAATAGTGTCAAAATTGACATAAAATAGTTTTTAAAACAAATACTATATTATTAATTGTTATTATAGTCCTAAAAATTTAAGGTTCAGCCAAGATACTTATATCATGATAGGTGTATCATTAATGGACTACGTGGGGGTCTATTTGATGTATATGTTATGTTTATTAACTATATAATATAAAAATACAAAGTGACATGGTAAATGTCAATCTAATTAACTAAGAGTTAAAACTAAAAGATAAGGTTAATATAATGACCTAAACTTGTCTAACATCTATTGGTTGAAAGGATTTTGACCCATCCCCACCTTATCTTTGAAATAAATCAATTTGGAGCTATTAAAAACCGAATATGACTTTATAATAAAATAATATTTTAAGTTTTTCCTAAAGTGACCCTCTCCTCCCTTATAAAAGGACACCTCCTCCCTCTCCTCCTCACACCACTTTGAGCCTTAAATCTCGGCCAAAACCTGACAATTTCTCTTTTCCACTTCCCTATAAACATCATAGAGGTCCTGGTATTCTTCAAAGACCATCTTTAGTTCCCTAAGATGATATTAAGAAGAGGCGCTTCAAAGAAGAGGTAATTTCCGTTACCGATTCTTTCAACTTTATTTTTCCTTGTACTTATTCTTATTTTGTTGTTTCATTATGAAGTAATAAAATCAGTATCACTCATATACTGATAAGTTATTATAAATATGAAACAACCCTATTTCACCTTTTATCCATCCTATGGAAAACGAAATCACCGCTCGTGCGTACGTACGGAATACCGTCTCCACGCCGTGGTGTAATATGTTTTACACCACCACCTTACTTGGATGGGTATAATGGTGTAAATAATAACTATATATGATTATTGTAAAGTGATATTGATTCTGAAATAGTATACATACACTTCAATACAATTCCACGATCATGGGAATGATATCATCGATCGTGCGAACGTACGACCTACCGTCTCCACGATGTGATGCGACTTGTTCTACATGATATTCATTGCATAATGATTATATAAATGAATTGAATGAATAAATATGATTTATATTACACTAATACCATTCTTAAAATGTGGTATCTATAACCTAAAAATAAGAATAAGATTTTATTCAACAAAACACGCATAAGAACAAAAAAGCAATAAACACCCGAATAACAAGTAGCAATGAAATATTACTAATAAGAAGATAAGAATATGACTATATATGTTATAATAACAATGAGTAAGATTATGGAATAAGTCAATAACATTATTTAAATAATTATACAGGAGTTTCGGACACGTACGAAGAAAATCGGACCTAAGGTAAGGGAAAATCTTGCAATCTCATTTTTATCCGAGATTGTTTATATTTTAGAATTTACTGGGGAATATTTATCATCCACATCCATGTTTTCTCAATATGTAATATTATTTATATCCTCCTACAATTTTTTAAATCCAATTTTACCCTTCGGTGAGTTTTAGTAAAATATATGAAAGAAATCGTTTTTCGTACGAGGTACATTTTGACTTTTCCGGCCAAAGTATGAGAAGAATGTTTTTTAACTTATACAGCCTAAATGGACTTTTAGAAAATTATATCCATGAATATTACTTTACAAGTTTTCAAGTTTATTTTTAATCAACTTACTTTAGTTTAAAATTATATGACATTTTAAACAAGGAAAATTTTTTTGAAGTAGAAAGGATATTTTCCTCAAGAATGGAGTTCAAGCATTTTATCAAATTTATTTTCCATCTAAGATAATATAGGGTTCTATTTATATCCCTATTTTTACATTTATTTGATTATGTTATGATGGAATTATTTTTATGAATTCGTTTTATCTTATATGGATTATGTTATGATGGCATGATGTTTAAGAATCCCATTTTTTTTACATGGGTTATGCTATGATGTATGATTTATGATTTTGTGGCACACATAATAATGGGTTCATTATGAGATAGGTGGGACCTATATCTCCATCCAATGAATTGGGTAAAGATTTATATCTCATGATATAGACATGGCTGGAACGACAGGTTAATCCGGTTTAGTAAAACAGGACTGAAATGAGGAGTGAACTCGGTTCAGAAATGGACTTTGTCCACTAAGATAGTCTTGGAAATGAGTCTTGACTACTAAGAAATGATTCTCTCTGATTATGTGTGTATGCCACAAAGTTTAATGTTTTAATTTATGATTATGTGGATTACATTTCACTACCATGATTTATCCCATGTTATGATATTATGATCTCTTTTGTAGGTTAATATTTTCAAAATGCTATTTTCTTATGAATATGATATTTCATTTATTTACCCTTACTGAGCATTTGAGCTCACCCTTATGTATGTTTTCTTTTCCATAGGTCAGGAAGAAGGATATTAAGTAAGATATTCTAAAAGGGACTCTAGATATTATAAAATAAATGGGAGACAATGTAGATGATTTATGAACCAGTTGTTTATGCTTCCCAGTTTCTAAAGACACTATACCTATATGGTCCTTTCATGGTTTTGTTATATGTTGTAATAAGTGTACTTCAATTTTGAAGTAATAGCAATTTATGTAAAGTATGGGTCGTTATAGTTGGTATCAGAGGAAAGGTATAGTCAACCTTTGGAAACTAGGATGTGAAAGCCTTAGTAAGTACCCAAAGGATAAGTCTAAGCATAGAACACAATATTAGTGTTTTAGAAATGTCCATGAATAACCTATGATAAGACCTTAAGTTTGAAAATTTATTCTTGATTATGTGGTTTTCCTATTATAATTAGTTTTTATCACACCATTCTTCTTGGTTTTAGTCAATGGCTGGAACCCAAAGCAACCATGTTAATGCGGAATGCGATGGGAAATGCAATGATTGTCCCCCTGGGAAACCAGATGTTATGGGAGCTGGAATGAAAAATCTTGTAGCCATGATCACACAACTTTCTCAAGCTATGAATCATGCAGGACTTCCAAACGAGCAAAGGAAGGAGCAACATTCTGTTGAATCCTTCACGTGGTAGTGTCCACCCTCATTCAGCGGGTCTACTGATCCATTAGTGGCTGAACAGTGTATCAGTACCACTGAAAAGATATTTTCAGTTCTTCAATGTTCTGAACATGATAAAGTCATCTTAGCAGTATATTGTTTGGAGGGTGAAGCTGATAAATGGTGGAATATTATCAAGAATACGAGGCAAAGGGATAAAATTGAGTCCATGGAATGTGACTAATTCAAGAACTTATTTTTCAATAAGTAATTCCCTCGTATTCTTCGAACAAAGATGGAGAAGGAGTTTCTTGAACTGAAGTAAAAGGATGATGAATCTGTTGGTACCTACAAAGCAAATTTTACAAGACTTTTAAGGTACACTTCTGGGATTATTATCCAACCTGAGAGTAAGATCGATCGATTCTTTAGTGGCTTAAAACCAAGTCTTCGAAGGGTGTTAGACATAAGGGACTTCAATAGCTACGAGGAAATCGTTCGATGTGATCTCAAGGTTGAGATGGAGATTGGAGTAACCCATCAGTCATATGGGTTTGATAAGAAGAGGAAAATGAAATTCAAAGGGAAATCTAAAGAGCACACTGAAAAGAAGATGAGTTTCTCCTTATGCTCAAAGTGTGGAAAGAAATATGGATGGAGTTTTCTTAAAGGGACAAATAAATGTTTCAAATGTGGAAAGGAAGGTCATCAGGCATTTGAATGCCGCAATGAAGGGAAGAAGATGTCTAGTGATGCGAACAAAGAAAAGGATACACAGAGTGAACCTCCTACACTTCAATGTTACAAGTGAAAGGAAATGGGGAATTATGCCAATCAATGCCCTAATACAAGGTTTGTTGATGATGATTGACGTAAACAAACTCTTAAGGCTAAAGACAAAGGAAAGTCACATGCAATTTCTATCAGTGATGTGGAGTACGATAACGAAGTGGTGAAAGGTACACTTACCATCCACTCTAAAGTAGAAAATGTTTTATTTGATTCTAGATCCACCCAATCTTTTATTTCTGAAGAATTTTATAAGGGTATCGCCGTATTACCTCAGCAGTTAGATATTGAGTTAGCTCTGACAACCCCTAATGGCACAACAGTCGCATCAAAAGTTTATAATTCTTCTCCGATTGAAGTTTGTGGGAAAGTGCTTCCTGCAAATCTTGTGATCCTTCTTATAATGGAATTTTATGTGATTATTGGCATGGATTGGCTTTCTTTATATAGATCTCATATCAATTTCCAAAGAAGGGAAGTCACATTTCATATTCCAGATCAATCTATGATCATCTATCGATGCAAGGATGAACATAACCTTCCAGTGGAAATTTCCTCCATCTTATGGGTCTTGATTCCACTAAATGAAGGTTATTTATCTCAAATTGTTGGAGAGAAACTCATGATTAAGAATACACCCATTGTACGGGAGTTTGATGATGTCTTTACGGAGGAATTTTCAGGTCTTCCACCAAATCGTGAAGTTGAGTTTTCAATAGAACTCATATAGGGTGCTATGCCCATTTCAAAGACACTGTATAGAATGGCCCCAATTGAGTTGCGGGGATTGAAGAAGCAACTCCAAGAGAATCTTGATAAGTGATTCATACTCCCTAGTGCATCACCTTGGGGAGAACCTGTTCTGTTTGTTAAGAAGAAATATGGATCAATGAGACTCTGAATTGATTATCGAGAACTTAACAAGATCACTATCAAGAAAAAATATCCACTCCCACACATTAATGACTTATTCGACCAACTACGTGGAAATCAATACTTTTCTAAGACTGATATTCGTTCATGGTATCATCAATTAAGGGTAAAAATGGAGGATATACCGAAGACGGCTTTCCGTACATGGTATGGACACTATGAATTTATAGTGATGCCATTTGGTCTTACTAATGCCCCTTCTATCTTCATGGATGTGATGAATAGAGTCTTTAGATACTATCTTGATCAGTTTGTGGTAGTCTTTATAGATGATATTCTTGTCTATTAAAAGAGCAAGGAAGAGCATGAAGATCACTTGAGAATTGTATTTAAAACCCTAAGAAAGGAGAAGCTTTATGCCAAATTTTCCAAGTGTGAATTTTGGATTAAAAAAGTTGCATTTTTGGGTCACATAATCTCAAAAGAGGGGATATCTGTGGACCTAGAAAAAATAGATGTTATCGAAAGATGGTCTAGACTAACAACAGTAACTGAGATCCGAAGTTTTCTTGGTTTGGATAGATATCACCGATGTTTTGTGAAAGATTTTTCACAATTATCTAATACACTCACCAGGTTGACTCGAAAAGGAGTTAAGTTCGTTTGGACGGAGGAATGTGAAGAGAATTTCAAGAAGTTGAAAAGAAGGTTATCCAGTGCACCTGTGCTCACATTGCATTGTAGCGGAGAAAGGTTTATGATCTACAGTGATGCATCCAAGAAGGGATTGTGGTGTGTTCTCATGAAAAATTATATGGTGATAGCTTATGCCTCACGAAAGTTGAAAATCCATGAGAAAAATTACCCAACTCATGATTTGGAGTTAGCTGCCGTAATCTTTGCATTAAAGATTTGGATGCATTATCTTTATGGTGAAAGGTGTGATATTTATACTGATCATAAAAGTTTATAGTATATTTTCACACAAAAGGAGCTGAATATGTGCCAAAGAAGATGGTTGGAGATGATTAAGGATCACGACTGCTCAATTCATTATCACCCTGGGAAAGAAAACAAGGTGGCAGATGCATTAAGTCAGCAAGACCATGCTAGATTATCCATGATGAGGATCACAAAAGATCCAATATTTATGGATTTACAAAGGATATATCTTGGAATTATAATGTAAGGGGAAAATATTATCTTTCTCAAATGAATGTTCAACCATCTATACATGCGAAGATTAAAGAGGCACAAAAATAAGAGGTAGAGTTACAAAAGAAGGTGAGAAATGTTCTTGAATTCAACCTTGATTGTGATGGGATAATAAGGTTCAGGAATCAGGTTTGTGTTCCTCCCATCCCCGAATTATAGAAGGAGCTGCTAGATGAGGCTCATAGTTCTTCATTCTCTATTCATCCTGGAAGCACAAAGATGTATAAAGACCTAAAAGAGTACTTTTGGTGGGATGGCATTAAAAGAGATGTTGCTGAATATGTCTCTCGATGATTGGTTTGTCAGCGTTAAAGCTGAGAGACAGAAGTCTAAGGGATGTTACAACCATTACCCATACCCGAATGGAAATGGGAAAACATCACTATGGACTTTGTCACTGGAATTCCTAAAACATCCAAAGACAATAATTCTATCTGGGTCATAGTTGATCGTCTTACAAAGTCTGCACACTTCATTGCTATTAGAGAGGATTTCTCTCTGGATTAGCTTTCCAGGATATATGTAAAAAAGTGGTATGATTGCATGGAGTACCACTTTTCATTATATCTGATTAGGATATGAGGTTTACCTCAAAGTTCTAGCGAAGTCTTAAGCATACTCTAGATACAGAGTTGAGTTTCAACACTACTTATCATCCTCAGACAGACGGTCAGTCTGAGAGGACAATTCAAACTCTAGAAGATATGTTAAGATCTTGCTCTATGGATTTCAAAGGTGGTTGGGATCAACACCTACCTTTGGTGTAATTTTCTTATAATAATAGCTTTCACTCTAGTATTCAGATGGCTCCTTATGAAGCTCTATATGGAAAAAAATGCAGAACTCCAACTTGTTGGGATGAAGTTGGGGAAAGAAAGCTATTAGGACCTGATCTTGTTGATGAGATGGAAGAAAAGGTTCGATCTATTCAACAACACATAAGAGTAGTTCAGAGTCGACAAAAAAGTTATTCCGATAACCGAAGAAAATACCTAGAGTTTGAAGTGGGAGATAAAGTGTTCTTACGAATATCTCCTTGGAAGAGAGTAATGAGATTTGGAAAGAAGGGAAAACTGAGCCCTAGGTATATCGGTCCTTTCGAAATACTGGATCGTGTCAGGAAAGTAGATTACTGATTGGCACTTCCACCGAATCTCTCTCAAGTTCACAATGTGTTCCATGTATCTCTCCTAAGAAAGTACATACCTGATCCTTCACATGTACTCAGCTCATAAGTTGTACCGCTGGAGCAAGATCTTTCTTATGAAGAATAGCCGATAGAGATTCTGGATCGTAGCAAAAAAAGTCCTAAAGAACAATACCACTCGCTTGGTGATGGTTTTATGGAGGAACCACAAATTATAATAAGCTACATGGGATCTTGAGGATATGATGAGGGAGAGGTATCCTCATCTATTTTTTATAGAGTGACGAATTTCGAGGGCGAAATTCATTTTAAGGGGGGTATAATGTAACACCCAATATTTTTATGAGAAATATTTTGTTTTTATGTTATATAAATCATCAAAGGAATCTTTCACTACACACAACACTAGATTGGCTTGATTTACACGCAATCACGACCTTCCTCGATAACTTGTGTTGTACACAATACCGAGTTTTACTAAACTATGATATGCTATTAAAATATTATTAAAACTAGCCGTTATGAATAGTAATACCCACTTTTTGAAATTTTATAATTTTTATTTTTCAAAATGGACTTCATTTTTGGATTCGGAATATCGAAATTAGCCTAGGGTAAAATTTCGGTATTTTTCTGAAAACTTTCAATTTTTGATGAATAGTGAAAACACTGGGTTACTATTTAAAAACCGGCTTTTTATTTAAATAATTATTTATTTTATTTAAATTTATTTTATGTGAAAATTGATACATAATACCTATATAAATTCAAATTAATTCATTGGAGTCATTTTATAATAATTTTAGATATATAAAAATTTTATTGAACTTTTTATCATCTTTTACCCACCTCCTAGGAGAATTTGCAAATTTACATAAAACTTAATTTTACCACTTATGTGAGTGAAATTTAGAAAATCCGAGAGACACGGTTAATATAAATAAGTAAAATGTGGTTCAATAAGATAAAAATAATTTTCGGTGAATAGTAACTTTTTACTTTTTTTACCACAGTTAAAAGTAAATAGGGTAATTAAGGGTAAAAATGATATTATTATTACCCTAACACATGTACTAATTCTATTGGATAAGTGTAATTAGACCAAAAAAACCTTAGGAATAATATATGACCATTTAGGTCCACTTGGATTAGATTAGGACATTTAATATAATTTTATTTAAAGAATAGTTAAAATAGTTAAAATCAAAGCTTAATAACTAAAACATTTTTAATATAGGGTTATACATAAGATAAATTCGACTATAAATATTCATTAGAAATATAAAATATTTCCTATATAATGTTATTTTATTTATAATTTTTAGACATTAAATAATTTAATTTATTTATGACACAATGATGATGCAGTAATTATCTTATTAATGAAATATTGACATAATTGATCTTATAAATACCCAAATAAATGTAATTTGAGACTTTTTATGAATTCCAATAATTTTATAGGTTAATATGAAATTTTATTATTTATTTAATTAACTTATTTCGAACTAATCATGTTGTTATGAGTTTCACAAAAATCAATTACCAAATAGTGTCAAAATTGACATAAAATAGTTTTTAAAACAAATACTATATTATTAATTGTTACTATATTCCTAAAAATCTAAGGTTCGGCCAAGATACTTATATCATGATAGGTGTATTATTAATGGACTACGTGGGGGTCTATTTGATGTATATGTTAAGTTTATTAACTATATAATATAAAAATACAAAGTGACATGGTAAATGTCAATCTAATTAACTAAGAGTTAAAACTAAAAGATAAGGTTAATATAATGACCTAAACTTGTCTAAAATCTATTGGTTGAAATGATTTCTACCCATACCCACCTTATCTTTGAAATAAATTAATTTTGATCTATTAAAAACCGAATATGACTTTATAATAAAATAATATTTTAAGTTTTTCCTAAAGTGCCCCTCTCCTCCCTTATAAAAGGACACCTCCTCCCTCTCCTCCTCACACCACTTTGAGCCTTCAATCTTATCCAAACCCTACCAATTTATTTTCTCCACTTCCCTAGAAACATCCTAGAGGTCCTGGTCTTCTTCAAAGACCATCTTTAGTTCCCTAATAGGAGATTAAGAAGAGGTGCTTCAAAGACGAGGTAATGTCCGTTACCGATTCTTTCAACTTTATTTCTACTTCTACTTCTTCTTATTTAGTTGTTTCATTATGAAGTAATAAAATCAGTATCACTCATATACTGATATGTTATTATAAATATAAAACAACCCTATTTCACCTTCTATCCATCCTACGGAAAATGAAATCACCGCGCGTGTGTACGTACGGAATACCGTCTCCACGCCGTGGTTTAATTTGTTTTCCACCACCACCTTACTTGGATGGGTATAATGGTGTAAATAATAACTATATATGATTATTTTAAAGTGATATTGATTCTGAAATAGTATACATACACTTTAATACAATTCCAGGATCATGGGAACGATATCATCGCTCGTGCGTACGTACGGCCTACCGTCTCCACGATGTGATGCGACTCATTCTACATGATCTTCATTTCATAATGATTATATAAATTAATTGAATGAATAAATATGTTATATATTACACTAATACCATTATGAAAATGAGGTATCTATAGACTAAAAATAAGAATAAGAATTTATTCAACAAAACATGCATAAGAACAAAAAAGCAATAAACACCTGAATAACAAGTAGCAATGAAATATTACTAATAAGAAGCTAAGAATATGACCATATATGATATCATAACAATGAGTAAGATTATAGAATAAGTCAATAAAATTATTTAAATCATTATACAGGAGGTTTAGACACGTACGAAGCAAATCGGACCTAAGTTAAGGGAAAATCTTGCAATCTCATTTTTATCCGAGATTGTTTATATTTCCCAATTTACTGGGGAATATTTATCATCCACATCCATGTTTCCTCAATATGTAATATTATTTATATCACCAAACAATTTTTTAAATCCAATTTTACCCTTCGTTGAGTTTTAGTAAAAGATATGAAAGGAATCTTTTGTCGTACGAGGTACTTTTTGACTTTTCCGGCCAAAGTACGAGAAGAATGTTTTTTTAACTTATACAGCCTGAATGGACTTTTAGAACATTATTCCATGAATCTTACTTTATAAGTTTTCAAGTTTATTTTTAATCAACTTCTTTTAGTTTAAAATTATATGACATTTTAAACAAGGAAAATTTTTTGAAGTAGAAAGGATATTTTCCTCAAGAATGGAGTTCAAGAGTTTTATCAAAAATATTTTCCATCTAAGGTAATATAGGGTTCTGTTTCTATCCCCATTTTTACATTGATTTGGTTATGTTATGATGGAATTATTTTTATGAAGTCGTTTTATCTTATATGGATTATGTTATGATGGCACGATGTTTAAGAATCCCATTTTTATTACATGGGTTATGCTATGATGTATGATTTATGATTTTGTGGCACAAATAAGAATGGTTTAATTATGAGATAGGTGGGACCTATATCTCCCTCAAATGCATTGGGTAAATATTTATATCTCATGAGATAGACATGGATAGAATAGAAGGTTAATCTGGTTCAGTGAAACAGGACTGAAACAAGGAGTGAACTCGGTTCAGAAATGGACTTTGTCCGCTAAGATAGTCTTGGGAATGAGTCTTGACTACTAAGAAATGATTCTCTATGATTATGTGTGTATGACACAAATTTTCATGTTTTAAGTTATGATTATGTGGATTACTTTTCACTACCATGATTTATCCCATGTTATGATATTATGATATCTTTTGCAGGTTAAGATTTTCGAAATGCTATGTTCTTATGAATATGATATTTCCTTTTTTTACCCTTACTGAGCATTTGAGATCACCCTTTTGTATGTTTTCTTTTCCCCAGGTCAGGAAGAATGATATTAAGTAAGATATTCCAAAGGGACTCTAGATATGATAAAATAAATGGGAGACAGTGTAGATGATTTATGAACCAGTTGTTTATGTTTCCCAGTTTCTAAAGACACTATACCTATATGGTCCTTTTAGGGTTTTGTTATATGTTTTAATAAGTGTACTTAATTTTTGAAGTAATAACAATGTATGCAAAGTATGGGTCATTATAATAGAACTTGAACTGAGGTCTCATCACTCATCGGATCATCATCATGATTCAAAATTGGTATCCTGGATGGTTGTCATCTTGGAGGCATCCTAAAATTTAATCAAGATGTAACACAATCAGATGATCATATATATATATATATATATATATATATATATAACAACAATAGGGAGATTACTCAATAAGGACAGTCAAAGACTAAATCTTATATGAGTCATGTAACATTGATCCCTGAAACCAATGTATCGGTATGCTGAGTTGACAAGTTGGTGGTCAAAGTACTGGTTAATGAATACATTGTCCACTTGTACCATCATTGGATTCCCTATCCTAAGAGCCACACTTGACACACATTGAAAATTTTTCACTAATCCCAACCAAATCCTTCTAAGGGGACTACTCTAAAACATTTCTAAAGTAATGAACTACTTGGATACCAATCTATCATGACCCGAACCTAACTGGGGATCGAGACGCATCTACCCCAAGCCTGGCTCCATAGTACAGTGGGTGGAGAAAAGAATTGAAATACATATCCAAAATGGGAGGAATTTTACTAATTTACCTATATGCATACCTGACCATCTCAATGTAGAAGTGCAGATGAATAATAATAAAAATATGTAATAGTTAAAAAGTAAAGCAAGTATGAAAAACCTCTAGAGTGTACAAGAGTATGATAGTGAAAACTGAAAAGTAAAAGGAAAAAATACACACCTGACCAGAAATGTGTCCCAACTTGACACAAACTGGTAAGTAAGCTGTTAAGAGACCCCAACTCCCAATCTCCAAGCTACAACCATCAGGCGTGGTCCACAACACCTAGTATCCCTTGGATCCTCTTAAGTCATAGCCAAATTTTCCATTGTCTGCATAAGACACGACATGCGTGGGTAAATATTATGTAGGAGTGAGTATATACATACCTAGTAATATTCCCCAAAAGCTAAAAGGGGGATCAGTAAGAGGCATAACAGGAAAGGAAATACTATAGATAAAAAACATGATGTAGCTCAACCCAAATGAAGGGAAATAGAAACCTTTTCCAAGCACAAGGGGCTTAATACAATGTGTAGATGAACTATACATCAAGTATTTTCCACCCATAATAGGAGAGTAACAACATCAAAACATGAGAAGATAAACATGACAAGAATGTAGAATACCCCATGAATATTTTCAACCCATTGTATGAGAGTAACCAAATCCAACAATATGGATATATATACATATATATACATATATATACATATATATACATATATATACATATATATACATATATATACATATATATACATATATATACATATATATACATATATATACATATATATACATATATATACATATATATACATATATATACATATATATACATATATACACACACACACACACACATGCACACACATATATATATAGGCTCAAACCAAAGAATCCCAAACAAGAGATAAAGGGGATATCCATCTCATAGATCATCCTTGGAAAAGATTTACCAACAGTTCTTGAAGTCAGAAAAAGATGCTCAAAATCTCATGTGTCTTCCTAACATAAAAAATCCAAGTCAATCCATGTCTCATCACTGTGTTTCATAGTAGAGGGGCCAAAATATTTAGGTATATGACCTATGACTTGGTATAACAGGAGGGCTCCACTCAGTGGATAGATAAAGGGACCATACCTTGTTCCATCAAGAGGGTTACACTCTAATAGTCAATAGAGGACCCATTCCCTAACCAGTATAAGGGTTACAATTTGATAGTAGATGACCCACACCAATCTCATCAGGAGGGTTCCACTCTAGAAGTCGATAGAGTACTCATTCCCTATCTAACATGATGGTCCCACTCTAATGGTAGAGGACCCATGTCTAACCTGACTAGAAGGTTCCACTCTAGAAGCCTGTAGAGGACATATACCTAGCCTAACTAGAGGGTTATGCACTATTAATTGAGGACCCATACATAGCCTAGCTGGAGGGTTCCACTCAAAATTACTTTGGTGATCCTGTATGATCACTGCCATCGTCGAGTGTTACCTAAACAAGCACCATGCCCAAAAAATATCACATAGTATCAAAAAATCCACAACCTAGGGACCATTGCATTATAAATGAAAAAAAAAACTCAGGATAGGATACTCAAGGGACAAAATCTGAGTCCAAATGAAGGATATATAAGATATTTAAGTTTCCTTGAAAGGAACCAAGGGGTACATGGTATGTAAGGGGACCCACATGACGTGTGGCATCACTCCATCACCTGGACGCATCCTTAGAGGTACACATCTCTACTACCATGTAGGGATACATGGAGTGTAGGGGATATAAATGATATGACCATGCCACTTGGGGACCCACCCATGTGCTTGGCCTTGTCTGTGTATCCATCACGTGTCTGTGTACTTTACCTTGTGTCCTTGTAATTTACCTCGTGTCCATGTACTTCAGTACATGGTGTGCCTAGTCATGATCATGTTCCTGTACTCTCAAAGTGTAAGAAGATTCTACCATCATGATATCAGATGGCATGTGGGGGTCCCATATGGCTTGTGATACATAAAAATTGTTGAAACCCTAGCTACCATAGTTAGGGCCTAACACGTCATGTGTTCTTTGATCTTCATGATGGGTCGGAAGAACACCCCAAGGAGTGATGGCAAGAGGGGGGTGAATTGCCTTTTAAAAAATTGATTAAAAAATTAAAAATCAAAGTAAAGTGCAGCGGAAATAAAGAGGCAATCACACAAGAAATTGATAACGGAGTTCGGCCAAAACCCGGCCTACGTCTCCGCTCCCAACACAACCGTTGAGAGATTCCTACCGCTTGCTTTTCAATGGTTTTAGCAAGAAACCCACTAGGCTTTGAGGTAGCACTAGGACCTATTACAGCTTGCTTTTTGTGGTTTAGCAAGAACCCACTTGCTTTTGATGGTTTAGCAAGAACCCACTAGTCTTTTTATGGGTGAAGACTAGCTCACCGAGACACAAGCCTTTTAAAGGAAAAGCTTGAGAAAACCTCTTCACACCTTAATGGTGGTGTGAAACCCAAAAGAAAGGGGGTTGAGAAAAGGGTTTGGGGTTTGTAGGTACAAACCCAATTTTAAAGCTCAAAATAAATAAAACAATAAAACCCGTAATGGAGAAGCCTTGGGCGCCTTTGATTGATTGATGATGTTTGAGGGCCGCTTCCAAGCTTCTATGGAGGTGCTCTTGGATGTGGAAGTTGTTGGAGCACTTTGGGTTCCCTTGGAACAATCCGTCGGAGCTTCGCCAAAGATGTAAAAATGTGTCCGGTGGCTTGTGTGATGATCCGGTGCTTCCTAGGCCTTTATTTATAGGCTAGGAACCTTCAAGTATCCGTTGGAGGGCTTTGGAGCCGTTGGAAAAGGCCTCGGAGCCGTTGGGAGGCTTTTGGAGTTGACTGGTCAAAGCCAACGGCTAGTTTGACCAGTGCTACCGGCTGGCCGGTGCAGGACCACCGGCTGACCGGTGCCTTGACAGTGGCTGAGAATTCTGGTCCAGGCTCCACCGGTCGACCGGTGCCAGAGCCACCGGCTGGCCGGTGGTGAGGCAGTAGAAAACCCTGTTCATTCTGGGTGCCACCGGCTGGCCGGTGCTTGGCCACCGGTTGGCCGGTGTGGAGGCAGTGGCTCTGCCTTTTTCCCAGGGTCCACCGGTCGACCGGTGGTGAAGCCACCGGTTGGCCGGTGGACTGATTTTCAGTCCACTTTGCCTTCTTTCTTTCTTGGCCCAATTCCTTGGCCACCTGATTTGATTCCTATCAACCAAAAACACTTGAAAGAGGATTAGATAAATATGAGGGTGATTGTGATCATGAAAATAAAACCTTGAGGGGTTCGAGAGGTACAACAATCTCCCCCTATTTTGATGATCACAATCACCAAAACAAACAATGAAAAATACTAAAATTGAAAGGAAATGCTTAACCATGATGAAAAGGATTCTCCCCCAATCAATCAAGAAATTTCTCCCCCTTTGTGATTATCAAAATAGAGTGGGGCATAAAACTTGATTGAGGGAATCGATGAAAAACGAGATTTTAAATCAATTGAAAATGGTATCAATTGTTGAAAATTTTGAAAATTTTGAAATGAAAATTGAATAACAGTTTGAATTGAAAGTTTTGAATCAAAACAAACTCGAAACCAACTGTTGGAATTTTAGAAATGAAAATTTGATAGAAAATTTTGAATTGAAAGAATTGAAACCAAGAGTTGAGTTTGAAAAGAAAAAATTTTGAATACACAAAAAAACTTAAAAGATCCTAACTCCCCCTAAATAAAAACAATGAATCACCGGGGAGAGGGATTTTGAAAAGAAACAATCTTAGGCCCGGAGAGACTCGCAAGAAGGGATTTTTCAATCCATACTTGCCTCATGGCGGGTCTTCTCCTATAAAATTCATCCGAAAAGAAAAAACTTTTGGGTTGACCATACCGGGCATTTTTACAATTACACTCATAAATGAGATGCCCGGTTTTATTGCAATAATTACAAAATTTAAAGCTAGAGCTCCCCCTAATAAAAACAGTGGGTGCATGGGAGGAGGAAGCTTGGTTGGTGTAGCCAAGTCCATGGGAGGTTCTAGATACTCGTTGAGAACCCAAGAGTTTGGACAGATTTTGTTCACCTTGGGTGAACTTGGCTAGGGTCTCTCTAAGGTCTTTGATGGTTGATTCCATGGAATCAACATTTGGAAAATTTTGGATTTTGAGGGACATCTCCTCCTTCTCTTTGAGAAGTTGTTCTTTTTCGGAGGAGAGTTTTTTGAAAGACTTTTTCAAAGCAACAAATTTTGAAGATAGTTCATGAAAACCTTTTTCTAGTTGATCTCTAGCATGTGAGAGTTCTTCATAAGATAAATGATTTAAAGAATTTGAATTTGAAGAGCAAGAGGATGAGGAGTCGGAAGATGTTACCTCATGGAATGCCATTAGGCATTTGTTACCGTTGTCGCTCGAGGAGGAGGAGGAGGATGATGAGGAGTCACTCCATGTGGCCTTGAGGACTTTTTTCTTTCCTTTCTCCTTGTGCGTGGCCCGTTTTTTGTTGAGTGGGCAATCGGGCTTGTAATGGCCCTTTTCGCCGCACCCGTAGCATTTCACCTTGGGCTCGGATTTTGCGGTGGGTTCTTGCTTACGCGCCTTGCGGGATCTCTTCTTCTTCTTGTGCTTCTTCATAAACTTGTGCATTTGGCGGGCGAGATTCTCCATTTCCAAGTCGCCGCTTGATGATGAGGACGATGAGGAAGGAGATGAGGAAGAAGATGAGGAGGAGCTTACTTCCTTTTGTACCTTGAGGGCGATGTTCTTTGGGGTTTTGATTGGTGTGCCCTCCTTTTGATCTTGCCTCCTCATCGTGATCTCGTAAGTCATGAGAGATCCGATGAGCTCCTCTACCGGCATATTTTTGACGTCCTTAGCTTCTTGGATCGCCGTCACCTTTGGTGCCCATGAGCTCGGAAGGACCCATAGGATCTTCTTGACCATTGCTTCAGCTGAAACATCATCACCAAGGGACTTTCTCCCATTGCACACGTCAGTAAATCGTGTAAACATTTCAGAAATGGACTCATTTGGATGCATTGAAAAAGATTCAAAATCTTGCCTATACATATCCAATCTAGTGTCTTTGACTTTGTTAGTGCCCTCATGAGTTACTTCTAAAAGTTTCCAAATTTCATGTGAGGAGATGCAAGTAGACACTCGATTGAATTCATTTCTATCTAACCCGCAATGAAGAGCGTTCATGGCTTTGCCATCAAGCTCAAAATTCTTTATATCGGCGGGGGTCCATTTGGATTCATCGGGGGAAGACAAAGTATAACCATGCATGACAATTTTATATATGGGATAACCTATGCTTCTAAGGAAAGTAGTCATGCGGGTTTTCCAATAATTATAGTCGGTCCCATCAAAAAATGGAGCCCGACCCAAAGAGTAGCCCTCGGGAGCGAAAGAGGTTGATGCCATCTTAATGGATCTTAAATTTGAAACCGGGTTAGGGTATTACTCAAATTTCCCTTTGATACCAATTGATGGGTCGGAAGAACACCCCAAGGAGTGATGGCAAGAGGGGGGTGAATTGCCTTTTAAAAAATTGATTAACAAATTAAAAATCAAAGTAAAGTGCAGCGGAAATAAAGAGGCAATCACACAAGAAATTGATAACGGAGTTCGGCCAAAACCCAGCCTACGTCTCCGCTCCCAACACAACCGTTGAGAGATTCCTACCGCTTGCTTTTCAATGGTTTTAGCAAGAAACCCACTAGGCTTTGAGGTAGCACTAGGACCTATTACAGCTTGCTTTTTGTGGTTTAGCAAGAACCCACTTGCTTTTGATGGTTTAGCAAGAACCCACTAGTCTTTTTACGGGTGAAGACTAGCTCACCGAGACACAAGCCTTTTAAAGGAAAAGCTTGAGAAAACCTCTTCACACCTTAATGGTGGTGTGAAACCCAAAAGAAAGGGGGTTGAGAAAAGGGTTTGGGGTTTGTAGGTACAAACCCAATTTTAAAGCTCAAAATAAATAAAACAATAAAACCCGTAATGGAGAAGCCTTGGGCGCCTTTGATTGATTGATGATGTTTGAGGGCCGCTTCCAAGCTTCTATGGAGGTGCTCTTGGATGTGGAAGTTGTTGGAGCACTTTGGGTTCCCTTGGAACAATCCGTCGGAGCTTCGCCAAAGATGTAAAAATGTGTCCGGTGGCTTGTGTGATGATCCGGTGCTTCCTAGGCCTTTATTTATAGGCTAGGAACCTTCAAGTATCCGTTGGAGGGCTTTGGAGCCGTTGGAAAAGGCCTCGGAGCCGTTGGGAGGCTTTTGGAGTTGACTGGTCAAAGCCAACGGCTAGTTTGACCAGTGCTACCGGCTGGCCGGTGCAGGACCACCGGCTGACCGGTGCCTTGACAGTGGCTGAGAATTCTGGTCCAGGCTCCACCGGTCGACCGGTGCCAGAGCCACCGGCTGGCCGGTGGTGAGGCAGTAGAAAACCCTGTTCATTCTGGGTGCCACCGGCTGGCCGGTGCTTGGCCACCGGTTGGCCGGTGTGGAGGCAGTGGCTCTGCCTTTTTCCCAGGGTCCACCGGTCGACCGGTGGTGAAGCCACCGGTTGGCCGGTGGACTGATTTTCAGTCCACTTTGCCTTCTTTCTTTCTTGGCCCAATTCCTTGGCCACCTGATTTGATTCCTATCAACCAAAAACACTTGAAAGAGGATTAGATAAATATGAGGGTGATTGTGATCATGAAAATAAAACCTTGAGGGGTTCGAGAGGTACAACACTTCACAGTGTGTAGTCAGAATTTTCCTAGAAATCTAGATCTTCTCTCTACATGCCATATCTAGTCTTTTGACTTTAGATATGGATTCTTCTTTTCCCATAAAGTGTGTATCTATTTTTGATTTTTCGTTTTTGGCTACTTAGTGGCCAAAAATCAGTTTCTGTTGGTCTTAAAAGTTTCATCACATGTCCCACACTCCTCTGGTCTTTCCACCTTAAAAGATTTGATATCTGATTTTAAAAATGATCACCCACATCCTGTAATATATTGATAAACACCCTCTATTTTTTTGATCTATTCCTCACACCCAGATTTTTCGAGATTCTGGGGGGTTCGATTAGGCTCGGTACCACCTGACAATTTCGAATCAGGACCGCAGGGCCCAACCGGTGATGAACACGAAACAATTGAGGTGAAAAAGAAAAAATAAATTTTTATTAATATTTTCCAAGTGTTCTTAGACAACGATCAATAATATAGATATCCGGGATTATAAAACCATTGAATAATCAATTAAACTGGTATGCATGCATATGAAAAGGCCACAATTGTCACAAATCAAAGGAGGGGATTGTTATTCTCAATAAGTTTAATAAAAAAGTGAATAATCCAAAGTTTGAAAAGTCCTACCTAGAGATTGGATCATTATTCATTGAAGAACATACTTTCCAATGATTGAAGGAAGTGGTTGCTTTTTCTGTGCTCTGATATGCTTTGATCCATAGATTTATCATCGTCTATTATGATCCACCAACAGAATGAGGAAGGATAAGCTCTAGACAGTCCCAATATTAAGAGGTTAACCTTGGGAAAATCTACATAACAATATATTTAATGAAAATAAAAATTAGGTTATTCAATTAAATTAATTAATTCAAACATTTAATTAATTCATTGAATGTACCACCAATGAGTGAGATATCTGAACACCCCACACCGACCTAATTTAGGTCAAACCCAGGGTAAACATCACATTTTGGACTCAAATGTGGTCTCAAATTTATAATCTAAAATTTTGTTTATGAATTATCCAATTTCCTTTAAAAACTGTGTGCAAAAAATATAAAATATTTTTAATATTTTTATAAAATTAATTCCAGGCACACTGGGCCTCGGAATCGCATGCCGTCTCAGCTCCCATCTATGGAAATATATGTATAAATATTTCAAAGACTTAAAAAGAAAAAAGGTATATATAATGCATATTAGTTTTTATATAAAGGACTAATGCTCATGGATCCAAGGTTATGGACATGGCATTCCATATCATGGTTGGGATGGTTGAAAATGGAATTTTGAATCATAGTTGGATACTTGAATTGATGCTCATTTTTTCTAACCTGTGACACATGTTTCATATGAAAAACATGGGATGGATCAAGTTTGATGGATATAGGCAAAACATGGAACTAAGAATAAAAGTGGTTGATTTGAATACTATTAAATAATGGAACCTAGTTTATTTTTTTACCATAATTATTTATCATACTCTCGTATAAATTGTATTAGACTGGATATTGTTGTAGAAACCATTGGTGGTGGCCTAATAAGTTATACTCACACCCTGATTGGACTGAATTTCTATACCTAAGTATACTTCATGTTTTCAGGTTAAGACAAGGGAAATGACCCTATGCTAGATGGTTAATTTTGGGTTCGGGACAGATCATTGATGTGGGAATCAAAATTTATGCCAGGGGACATTTTGGTTATTTTTCATCATGTATTATTTTGGATTTTTTATGTGGCACTTGACACTAGTGATATGATATATTTTAATGTATTGTTTTGTGTCTAATTCCTCAGTTTCAGAATGTGTTATGTGATGTTTGTGGTATTTATTATTATTGCATGTTGATGTTTATTTTTATTTTCACTATTGGTTTACTCTAGTAAAGATAGTATAGTCTCCCCAAAATATCCATTAGACCCTTGATGCTAGTCAGTAGCCTATGGCATACATGGAGGTGTGCTTTAGGTCATGAGGTGAATCAGCTCTGGGCACTAGATATAGTGGCACTAGGGTTGGGATGTTACATCTTGTAAACATTAAAACTGAAAAAATTACTTAAATAACTTTTCTTTATAAAATTATATCAAATTTCAAGGTATTTATCTTGAGTATTTTGTATAATATTCTTCAATAAATCAATCATGTGTTTGTTATTATATAATATTACCACATGAAACATTACATAATTAATAAGATTATCAAAACTACTTCTTCATCTAAATTAGTTGGGTATAGGTTTTCATAGCTTTAATATATCCAACATAATCCATAATATGTGAAATGATATTTTTTCTCTAACTAATCCATACATCAATAATTTATAATTATCTTAAACTTATATATATCATTTTACCACTATGTCTTTAGCCCAATCTATGTCACCAAGAGAACAAATCATTTATTTTTATCATTATTTATATTACATTTCAAGACTAAGATAGTGTTTTATACATGTCACTATCATATTCACTACTATGAAATTCTATTCCTTTAGATAACTATGAAAATGTGGAACCAAAAAAATTACAAAATCTATATCTAGTAATGTGTTCTTCATATAAATAAAACTTAAAATTATTATCATATATAATATGTAATAAAAAAAATTATAGATTATTTCTTTCTATGTTTTTTGGATAATTATTAGAGTTGAAGTAGGTTTTTAGTCATGCATTATAATTTTTTTGAGGAATATTTTTGAATGTGTTAATTTTGAAATGAATATTCACTCACTTTATTGATTAACTTGAAGATATAGAAAGTATTGATTTTTTTTAATAATAGAAATCTAATATTATTTTCTCATGATTCTAAAAAACCACCCATATATCTTAATTTTACTTCCACCCCTAATGATATAATCAAAATATATGTGTATCATGAACTTTTATTTCTTTTATTATCATAACATACAAATTTTATTCAATTACACCGCATTTTAAATATAATTTATTTATGTATGAGTCTATTTGATTATACAATGTAAGATGACATCACATTAAAAGATAAATGAATCATTAAATGTTAAAATTTTTCCTAATTTTAATATAGTAAAAAAACATCCCATTATCCAATTTGATCATCCTTATTAAGAACTACATCAATAATTATATCTTTACTAACATTTGGTTAATCAAGAATCTCATATAGACTACCACCTTTATAAATAATATAATTAATTATTTCATTTATACAATTTAAAATGTTTTTAAATATAAATATAATATTTTTTTTCATAAACAATACGTAATAGTTTGGAATTTTTTCTTTCCACTTTTCTAGGTTTATCAGATTTTTTCAGGAACACCCATTTTGTTCTAATAACATCATGTTTTTATGGTGTCTTCTAAAGATACCATGTCTTATTATTCTTTAATTGGTATGATTCTTTATTCATTTCATTTAAACATGAATAATTTTTTTATTCTATTCATATGTTATAATATTCACTTGAGAATAATGTTATTTACTCTCAATATTCCATGTTGCTGGAGTTTTAATGGGTTCTTTTATCACACCTAGAATATCTAATTCATCCATATCAAATATATTTTATTATTTTATATTTATTTATTGATTTATTTCTATAAAATTCTTCTTCATCTTAAAATTCAAATTAATACTCCTTGAAATATATATTGATATAAGGTTATTTAAATTCATATTCCTGATCTTATCTATCATCAAGAATTTACTATAGTCTAGAAACACTTGATCTATATTTTTCGTCCATCAAAATTATATCTATGGTCACAAAATTATTTTTTGAGTCACTTTTTTAAAGAATTTATTGGTCTTTATAATAGTAGAATAACCTAGAAGGAGTCATTTATTAATTTAATCCCTATATTTTCCTTACTTTATTTTCATAATTATTTATAAAAAAATTTAATTAAAAAAAAATTCTTTTAGAGTTTATTTTATTATCTAAAATATATTATATGGAATAATATCCTCACTTGGACATTGTAACACTTTATTTTCAACTTAAATTGACACTTTCACTGTATTCCTATAAAAGTTCCATAATAAACCACTTTCATCAAATAATGAATTCAAATGATTTTTTCTATTATGTTTACCTTTACAATAATTCCATTTTAATGTAATGTTTTCTTCTATGATAATTTATTTTTGGTAGCATTTTCTTCCCAGAAACATTCCTATTTATTTATAGTGAAATATATGACATTATTTGATTGTAATGTTTTAATCATCCTCTAATATTACTTATATGAATGTATCTTATACCTATTAATATACTTCATCACTAAATTATTTGATTTTATGACCAAATAATAATCCTTGTTTTAGGTATTTTATGGAAATACATTTTTAGGTTATGTGTGAAACCTGAAAAAAGTGGAAAAACTCTTTTTGATCAAATTAAACTCAACAAACAACCAAAAAACTAAAAATTTTAATAAAAATTTCAAATTTCACATGAAAAAGTCAACAAACAATCCATCTCGCCAGTGAAAAATTATTTTCCAAACACAAGTTCACCACATCTATTTGATACCTTTTATATATCCCAAAAATGAAAGTTAAATCCTCAATCTATTTACCAACCACATCACCTTTCAATCAAATCTGACATTTTTTGTCACCACTACATGATGTTTTCATCATCAAAACTCTTCGTCCACAACTATAGCACTATCAAAACTACCTACAAAATTAATCATGCTATAACTAGATTTTATAAAGAACTATCATAATTATGTAGAAAAAAATATTACCAAAGAACCATTGTAATCATTAATGTTGATAAAAAAAACCTAAATCCAGACCACGATAATAATTTTGAATCTACACGAGACCAAAAAAGAGTCAAGATCGGTCTGCACCACCATCATTGAAATACCTTAAACAAATTGGGTAACCCCATACCAACACTAATGATGGAAAATAGAAATACTAAATATGAAATAAAATAAAAACCTACTGAGCCTCTTAAACACCTTTTAACTCTCAACCAACAAATCTCAAAACCTAATGAAAACTTCTACACCAAACCTAAATGGGGATTAATGAAATGGATCTGGTAGTAAGATAATAATTTTATTTGAACTGAGGCTTCAAAGTGATGTTATACTATATATAAAAAATTGACGCACTATAATAATTAGATGTATATAGAAGAAACAAAAAAAATTACCCAAAAACCACCCCATCACAAACCCAATCCATCACAAACATCATCACACTAGACCAAGATTGGGTCTAGCATGATGGGATAAAAAAATATAGGATAAAAGATAAATGAGAACCATAACTACATTGAAGAAACATGACAAAAAAATAAGGAAAAAAATGACCGATACCTATAATGAATCCCAAGCTATCGTGAACATCCCAAAAATAAGACTATAAATGGGGTCCAAGATATTGGGTATGGTAGAAAGAGAAACAAAATATAATAGTAAATTTACAACAAGGGTGAAAACCATAATAGGTGATAGGGATGAATGAAACTTTAAAGAAAGGGAGTGGGACGTTATGAGAAGTAGGATTTATATCACTGATGAAGAAGTATGCAAGAAACCCTAGGATAACGTGACACCAAGAGTGGGATTCCATATGGAGTAGGATTTACATAACCTCATATAAAGAAGCATTAATGACCATGATATATTAAATTCAAAAAAAATAACCCTTGAATATCATATAATATCTTCCAAATTTATCACCCTTCTGAGTAATGGGACATTATAAATCCTTGTGAACCAAGTTCAGAAATATTTAATTTATATTAATTTTCTACTTTTTAAGCATTACAAAATATATCTCTAATTCTTAAAGAAATAAAATTATCATATCTTTATCTTTTTAGAATTTATTTTTCACTTTATACCAATAATATATTGAGATTAGAAATTCTTTTATGATGAATATGGAATTACCATCTACATCATTAGTATTTTTCTTGATATACTATGTGGTAGGACTTGTTTTTATTAATATACACATCATAGAGGTTTCTATTAGCACTCTACATTTGGATGAAAACATATTTATTCTTAATTTAAATTATGAAATTGTTCTCGATGAATAAAACATCATGTTCATGGTGATACAATCGACTCAGAAATAATATACTATGATGAATTCATTTTAAAAAGTGTAACTATGTATTCTTTATCTATTATCTAACTTTATCAATTCCTAACATTAATATTAAAAATGCATCATTTATAAAAATGAAAATTCTAACTAAAGTATTTCTATTATTTTTCATAAAGATCATGTTTCCCATTATGTATGATATGCATCCATTTTAAAGGATCCAAGTGATATAGTTTATTTATTCCTTTATTTTTTACTTAAAATAAATTACTTGTAAATATTCTTGATTTATTTTGATTAAGGAAATTTATGATTGAAGAACATTTTTTCTTCTTCTATTTTTAGAATATTATTATCACTTTCCTCCTCTATTATTATCAGTTTTAAAATATTTATTCCTTAATAAAATTACACCATGGATCATCCGTCAACATTATATGGATCATGAAACTTCTTTTTTATCCCTTTTAAACATTCAATCAAGTGATTTTTGATAATAACTAGAATATAAAAAAATATCCATTAATGGTATTTTTTTATGAAGAATATGTTTATGTCCCATTTTATTTCTTTCTAACTATATTAACTTTCACGTATTTACTAGATTTATTATAATAGGTAATTGTGTGGCCCAAATAAATATAGAATCGAGTCATTATTATTAGGAAATGATCTTAGATATTTTTTCAGCATTAGTTTCATATATTCTTGATTTTTTAGATATTATCAAGGATTTTATTTTAGTGATTCCCTAAATATATTATTTTATTTCTACCAAGAATCATATTGAATTCACCATTAGAGTGGGCATGTTTTATGATTCAAGATCATACAAAATTATACAATTTTCAATTTAAAATAAATTTTATTTTTTAAGAAACCCTCTATTTATTTTCAAGCATATTCATATTTTTTTCTAGATATTTAAAAATTATATTTTCAAAACATCATTTTTATAGCTTCCCATAATTTGATTTAATATAAAATATATTCATCAATACAAAAATTTCCACTTAAATTGGTTTAATATTCTTGTCTCTTTTTTCTTTAAAGTCATTAATATCTTAAATCACCAAATATTTTTCATTTATTTTCAATTTGAAACAATTAATTAATTTTGTTTTATTGATTGATTTGTATCTAAAAATTTGTTTAAGTTAGGATACCTCATTATAAATATCATTAGTGAATTATATAGATTCTTTCAACTGACTATTCATGACATGGTTTCTATTCTTTTAAATTTCTTGATCATAAATTTCACCTTCATGTTCCACCATAAAATAAATGTTTACTTATTGTGGTTCTTGAGTTTTCTTTTAAAATTTTTATTAATAAAATTTAAATACTAATACATATTCCAAAATATAATTTAATTTAATTACTTCTTCTTTACAAGATAATTAATTTCTAACTTCCTATTTATTATGTAGAATGTTATTTTAACTTTCTTGTTTTATTTCATATCAACATTATATCTATTTATATGCATTGGGTAAACATTACATCAATTTATTATTGAGTAATAAATCTTATCACATTCCACTTATCATCATTTAAGATACCTTGTAGTAAGGAAACCTATATTTTATTATTTATTACAATATGATGATAGTATTCATTAAAACCTAATATTTACATACTTTAATTTCTTTATAATGAATTAAAGGAGTTAATTACTAATAAATTCATCATATTTTTCATTAATTTATTTTCATTGTTATCCTCTTATAAACCATATATTTTGAAGGCATGTTATAAATTAATTCCAAATTCCCTCTCTTATAATATTTCACTAAGAACCCTTTAAAATAACTAAACTTACTATATACTATATGTCATTATTCAAAAAATACTTTTTTTATATTATAATTGTTGATGTATTATCAATATTTTATTTATAATCTCTAAATTTTAAATATTTTAACGGTGTCTTATCATTGAACTAACTATATAAACAATTACATTGAATAATTCACTATTTTCTTCATTAAAATGCATCCTCAAATTATCAGATTCATGAGATAAAACTTGATATTTTTTATATTTTATGTAGTTTTATTCTTTATAGATAATATAATTTTTCCCAAATATAATTGGAAATTTTGAAACTCATAACCTTTATGTAATAATTGTTTCATTATAGAGATCATAATACTGTATTCTTACAATTTTAAATTTTAGGTTTTTTTTTCATTTTTCACCTTAGGTGAAATAAAATAATCTAATTCATTATAAATTATCATAAATTACAATTTATTCAATATTTTTATGTTCAGAATTAGGTGTTTATATTGTGGTGTGTGTATATTTATGATCATAGGAATTTGACTATTATATTTACAAGGGACACCAAATGACTTTCTAGGATAGTGTAATACCCATTTTCCTATAAATATGGTCTAAGGGGTTGATGTTTCATGATTTTTATTTCATATGAATATTTACCCACAATTTTTAAAGAAATTTAGTGGAATAATTCCTATAAAAGAATCTGGAGAGAGTAGTTTTGCTTCTAAAGGGGTAAAATTTGTCAACTCAGATGAGTTCTTACTTTTTTGGGATTGAAATTTTTATAGATATCTTAAGATATCTAGTGGTAGGGGGACTCAAGGACATATTAGTTTTTTTCTTTAGTGTTAGTAATATATTTATGGAAGGTGATTAATGTATTTTTTTGATATTTTTCATTTATTAATATGAACACAATTATTTTTTCTGTAAGTTAAAAATATTATTAGATAATTTAATGGTGGATATTTTCTTAGGGTTCTTGATTCCTACCATTTATAAATTTTTAGTACAAATGATTGATATAGATGTAGAATGTTTTGATTAAAAAAGATGGAATATATGGTCAAATTTTGAGACTAGATGATATTATATATGGTGTATTATATGGTTTCTTTATAGATAGAACAATATTATTGTTCACATTTATATTGGGAAATACAAGTCTCATTAGATTTATAAACTATATAGTTCGCTAGATCTCAATCCATAGGTCGTGAATTTTTTTGGGATAGTCCATGGATAGTCTTATATATCTCATAGATAATGAATTTGTTTTTGAAATAACATCATTTATCATTGATGAAATATGTTGGATGATTTCATTATGTCATCAGGTTTAAGAAATCACATTTTAGGGGAGTAATTGGTGACATGGTGTATGGATAATTAAGGCCTCAAAGAAAATTGGTGTAGTGAATGTACCAACTAATTAATTTCATGCATTTTATTGTATTAAAAATTTAATTGTGTTTGGATACATCATTCATGGAATTACTAATAGAAATTAAGCATTATATTATGAGATTTTATAGAAAAAATAGTTTTTCAAGATAAGGTACATCAGAAATATGGTCATGTACATTATAAAATTGATAGAATTATAGGAAACTGGGTTCTTTCTGATAGATTAAAGGATAGAAAATGTGTAAGGATACTTTTCATTAGGGAGAATTTGTATGGTGGAGAGTTTGTAATGACCTATACTACTAATTGGTATTATAATAATTAATTTGGATGGAATATAATGGAATTTGATCTATATAATTTTCAAATTAAGGATGAGGATTAGAGGAGATAACATTTTAGAAATTTTTAAAATGGAAATGGTGATGTTTTAAAATTATAGGACTGGGAATAAGGGAGATAAAGTGAGTTATCTGGTATTTTCAAATTAAAAAATATTTTTTTTGTTACATGATACACCACTATATGTACAACTACCCCTATTAGATTCCTAGTGGTTCTATCCATAAAATTATAGAAATATACAACCTACTGGACATCTAGTGCGAGCCCCAAGATATAGTTCTAAGCCAAACCTGCCACATCAAGTGGGAGGAAGTTTATCCATTTAAAGAACACCATTATTAAAATTTAGGCTCCCCACTCACCTTTTTTGTTTGGTTGAATGAAAGAATACCCCTCCCCCATATTTCTCTCCCCATAACTTATCATTACCCCCCTCATGAAAATCCATCTCTCGTTTGATTGATGAACCAAAACTGGTAATAAAATCATTATAGTGAGGCTAAGAGAATACATATGATATTTTTCATTATTTTATTATTTATTCATGTTTTTTAGAAAATACCATAAATCTATAATTTTTAAAGGTTATTTGATAGAAATAAATCCTAGAAAAACTATTATTTAAAATGGAATCACAAATATCATTAACTAAGATAGATTAATCTACCCTAGAAGATTTTTTTAGTTTTTTATAGATTAACATGTCCCACATAATATCTATATTTAGGTTATATTAATATATTTTAAATAATATTTTTAATATAATAATATATTTTTCTCTATCTCACACAGCCCCTTGGCCTGTGAAATATCCCCAAATCGAACTACCCTAATAGTATAATACAGAGTTCACCATGTGAGCTTAGGTGAGACTCCCAATAGAGTATAAGCTTTTGGAAAAGAGTAAGAATATGATAAACCATGTTTGGAGACTATAACATCTTGTATCATCACATTGATGGAAACCTAAAACTGAAACCTCCATAAAAATAATCACATCCAACTATATCAAAATAATTTATAGTATAAATCATACCATAAATAAAAAAATCACCACATTATAGTAAAATTCAACCCATATAAGTTATATTGTCACACATAAATAATGTATTGCATAATGGGATGATAATATATATAATTGGAATGAAATTAAATTAATAATAGGAGACCTATCACAATCCCTGAAATTGACTCAAATTAGTCTCTACATACCCACTGAGCTCTACTAGCTCATCCACCTATACTTGGCTATAAGCCAAACTTGTATGGTATCTATAAGATCTGCACACACACTAATGCACTCATGCATGGTGTGAGAAAAAAAACTTTGTAGGACACCATAAAAAAATTTCCTTTACAATAAATAGTATATATGTGAATAAATTTAGGGAATAAATGGTATTCCATAAACATCACATGAAACACATCACATACCAAGGGTGCTAGAAAAACACTATAAAAGTCAACTCAAACTTTCTTTGTCAAATGCCAATTATGGTATGATTGTGGTACTAAATTTATCATAGATAGTTCCCAATTTTAGTAACTCATAACATTCACTAGGATACAATACACCAATCCCAAAAACACATGAAAATAAAGGGATGTACATCCCACTCATAATACCTAACCATCTCAGGAGGTATCATATCCAACTCAAATCCCAAAAATATTAGGAGGTATCATATCTAATAGGAATCACAACCTCCTTGGGTGGAATCATATATAACCTAAAACATCCCATAAGGGGTATTTTATACCACATAACAAAGTCTCCCAGGGGTATCACATATTACAATAAACACCCATAAAGGGAAAGTAAATTACATCTGACAACAACTCCCAAGGGAATCACATACCACAAGCAATATCCCTTGAGGGGAATCAAATCCCACCTAACAACATCACTTAGGGTCAATATGTCCCATTACCAGTATCTATTATGGGACAATAAATCCCAATTGAAAACATCTCCTAGGTGTAGAAATACCATAATAAATATCCCTTAGGGGGTATCATTTCCCACATGACAACATATAATAGGATAAACACATACAACTGGAAACAAGTTCATAACATAACTAAAATTTACAGAATGTCCAAAATAGGGTGACACCATTCATCTTAATCATAGGAGGATGAATAGAGAATCACTTATAAACACATCATACACAAAGGTGAATAGAAAATAATTATATGCCAATACATAACAAACATTACTCTAACCACTCTAACTGGTTGATCACTCAAGTCATTAGTTCATATAAACCAATACACTAACTTAGATACCCTCATCCATGATTTAATAATCCCATTACCCATAAAATAATCCCATAAATTTCCTATAATATATTTTAATCCAAAAAAACCGATCCACATACCATAGGTTATACCCTTGTGACTCTCATCATACCAACATATCATCATAAAGGATAACTCTAAACTTATCATTTTAAACACATAAGTTTCTCACATCAAAAACATATAAATATGTATCAAAAGGATAAAAATGAAATATAGGTAAAATTACACCTACCACGCTTCCATTCTTTAAGTATCTCATCACTTTATAAGGTAACATGGGAATCAGTGGGCACTAATTCGACACATCTAGTCTAAAGGGCCCATCAAAATTAAGATAGTCCGAAATAATAACACAAGAATCAGAGAAACCACCTATGGTTACATTATAGGTCATCCCCTTTATTCCTATCCACACTCGTATATTGTGTGACCAACTTTATATCATTACATAGGATCTCACCTAGATATAACTCTATGTGGGATTAAATTAAAATACACGACCTTACTCGGTTAAGAGATTCATAGATCAATGATGGAAACCGATCTCATAAACCAACTATTATTAGGTCAATTACATCATGAAAGTCAGACAGAAATCATTGGTTATGTGATTAATAAATTATGTTATAGGACATACTATGATCTTAACATGACTCCCTGACCTCACATCTCATAAGGGAAATTGATCACAACTCCAATTCTGATCACCCACAATTGTTTACCCAAACATAATCTTAATATAATATATATGAAACCATATAATTTAGTAAATATTGGAACAACATATCCCATATATAGAGTTATCCTCTCAAGTGACACATGACCTTCATCGCCCAAGATCATCAAAGACCATATTGGCCATCAAACACATCCATGAGGCCCTAAATAAATCAAATTCCCACATATATTAATTATAAAACAATTATATTTAATTAAAAAAATTAATTCATATTAATTCAATTAGTGTTAAATGAGGTGTAATTCATTATGTGATGTAATGACACCAATACCTCAAGCAATGGGGTGATGATCACTCCCGATGCACTCATGAGGACACTATAGACTAATGCCCTAACAAGTGATACAAAAAAGCATTGATTTAATTTCAATTTAGTGGATAAAAAAATAAAAATTATCATAATGGAATAACTAAAGAAGAAATATATGAAACCATGCATGTTCATCCTCTTAATGGATCTTCTTGAAAAGGCGTACCAAATCCTTATCAAATTATCTCAATTACTCCATACTTATGGGGAATCAACACCAAACCCTTAAAACATTCATCAATAAATTATAGAAATAGTAATATCAAGGAAAAGGGAGGAATAAAGGGAGTAAAAGTAACCTCAATTGATGAATGAGTGCCTTCGAAGCATCTTAAGTCCAAGGGGACAAGGAGGGAGTTAAGTGGGAAGGGAAGGCTAGCTCCCCATTCATTCAACCAACCATAAATAAGTAATACTAAGTGGGTTCTTTATTTTTTTAAATAGAAATAATGTTTTCCTACAACTTAATAAGTTATTATAGGTAGTGCTAAGTACCCATTTAATCAACACTAGACACCTGGTGGCTCTAGGTAGGTTTCATGTCCTTAGAAACCACCACTAAGTACTTTGTGACACTCATTTAGGTATTGGTGGTTCAATTCTACCACAATACAACATATATCTATCCTTGAACCACTAAAAACTAGTTTAAGCCTATTTAACTGAGATATCACCTCAAAACCCCCATATTTAATATTTATAACATTCCTATAATGATAATTATCTTTCTAATTTAAATTTTTTAAAATATACAATGTTCATATTTCATCAGAACCCATATTTTATCCTATTTCACTGACCCCCATCTAGTGTGGACCTCTACATCCTTCCCACCATAACACTTATCATCCCTAAAAAGACACCATGTGAATTTCATATTAAACACATTGGTCACCAATATTTGGTATTCACTCCAAATCTAGTCTCCCACTACCCATGGCCATGCCAATACCACACCTGAATCAACACGACTACCAAAAACCATAATCATCACATGCTCCAACTCAGCATAATGTTAGTACTCCACAAATGATGTGTGAATTTACTTATCTCAAGAATCACACATGATCACACAAGAAGAACACTTGTTGGTATCCCACTATATATATTGTCCCTAAAAACCCTGACCCCCTCCCACACCATGGTGTTGACTAATTTCACGAACTCTATAGTGATGATCCACTCCCAACAACATTCATATATTTACAATTAATATACATCATGCACTAATGGTCAATGCTACTGATATACACAAGGCCATCACCCACTCTATGCCACACTCAAGCATCGACTGACTATTTTCATTAGAAAGCAAACTCCCCTCCTAAGACATCATTGATGAAATAAATCCTCAAATCATCACATATAACTTCATGTTTCTTTACAAGGACCACAATTTATAGACCCAATCACTATATTAGTATGTTTAAAAAAAATAACTAATCATCTCACCATACTATAATCCAACAACCTGCACAACCCAGTTGATGAATATACTGACCTTATCCACTATACATCGATTAATACTCATATCTGTGTATTTTCTATTTACTAATCACAACTTGTACAATTATATAAATGAACCAATGAAAAACCATAACCATTACCAAATTAAATACCCCAATAAGAAATAATTAATGTTTAAAAAAAACCATTCAAATTGATCACTACATGATCAAACCATCTATGTTGTGATCCCCTCCCTAGTATTTACCTCAATCCTTATCCATGAGCACAATACTTATCAAAACCACCATTGGCCAAAGGCTGATACTCCTAATCCCTACTAATTATATCAATATAAACCCATCCTATAAACTACATTCTAAAATTCATGACACCACGATGCTTCATGAAACCACTTTCCACTTCATCATTGATCTATCATTATAACACTCAGTCTTGATAAGCATGAATCAAGGTTTATAACCCTTCTTACTAGTATGTGAATCTTACATTCAAATTCATTATGGACCATGCCCTATACCACTAGTAGATAAAAAATAAATGGTTCCCAAATCATTATACATAAGGTACCCCCAAAAATCCCATTAATCATTCCAATTCACACTAAAAAATTAGGTCTATCTTGGAACCCAATGGACATGTTGCCACAATTCACATCTTGATAATGGTTACCTCTCATCTCCCATATAATATGACCATTTAGGCATAACCAAATTTATTATGACCCTTTGGTCATCCAATCATTACTTCATAGTGAACTCATCTCACACATCAGTAATAAAAATGTAATTATTTACATTTTTTAATCCTCACTTGACCATTCATAGACAAACTCTTGACCTGGACATTATATGATACAACGTCAAAGGGTCAACAACTTTTATTACATTTCATGATAGATTTAAGGTGGGTCACACATTTTGATAATCATATCATATATAATCATGACCTAAGAAATATCATATACTGAGTCATAATGGAATCACATGAATTAGATATGATAATTTTGGGAACTAATGAGTCCTAGACACCATCACATAACAAAGGCACCTCCCATGGCCCCACACCACCATGAGTTTCAATGGACCAACACACACCATACTCAACCTAACCCATACATTGGGAATGTATCTCATGAAATCTACATGCATTGATAACACTATTATGACCTCCACCAATAGTTATAAACATCTCATGAATAATCTCTTATTCTAGATATTTTTAAAAATCCACTGATTGACATGTCCCATATGTCATCCCAGGTCAACCACACCTAACACACAATTTAGTTTGCATTATCAAGGACACGATCAAGCTAAAAAACTCACAACCACATATTTTGAGTAATATATCTCTATATTACTCTTAATATAAGAGATAATATAATGAACCACCCCCATATAGTGTATAACAACTATCATTGTTAATTGAAACATTAAATTAAGTAAGCGCATGATGAAACCCTACTTCAATGGATCACATAACTTATATAATCAAGGGTTTCATACCAAAAATCATAGTCTCAACATCCTAAATAGAATTTGACTATGAATGTGTTCATGTCAACCACATCCCTCATACAAAGAAATATTCATGTCTTTATTCCCAATACATTACCAGAGAATCCCTCATATGCCCTTATAACAATTCTTGATCATTACTATTATGAATCAATCTCATAATATGAAGCATACACGTATGAATTATGTTTTTAATTAATCCACATTCCAAGGACAACCCTACTCACTTAGATTTTCCTCGTATATCATATCCCATCTTAGGTAAAAGCAGGAAAATAATCCCACTCTAAGGATAATACTCAAATTACCATTATGTTTATCCAAAAAAAATGATCACATCACATGAAATATATCCCCTAATATGGTCTCAAACATCTCTTGGAAACTAATAAGTTATTACTCAATCACAGGGATCTCAATAACATTAGGTATCTCTATACCCATAACAACCAACCCACTATTTAGCTCTAATAATAACAAGGTACCCATAAATTATACTACCCCTTAAGGATTGATGTCACATCCATGTGAATATCAACAACATTTATCTAGAGTATTCCATATCAATGAAATAATACTGATAGTCCCAATTAAGTAGAATTCCACCAATAAGATATTTGGTTAAACATTGAATATGTTATTGTTAACACATTAAATAACATATTCCCCTTTTTATTTTCAGAAGTAGTATCACATTCATACATAAGAATGCAAATTCTAGGTAAAATTACATGTCATATGATTCACGAACATATTCCTCATGACCCCATAGTTCAGGAGAAAAACTATAAATCAATGATTATAGAACATACTCTTCATCAAAAATATATAAAACCACAATAGTGAAAATAATGAACAACAATCACCACTCCCTGAAAACATGTACTTCATCCCATGAAGGCATTGGTTAGGAATAAGCATGGAATTATTCTCATGTTATGATTAGTTCTATCTACAAATTTTATGCTAAAATTGTAAGATAAATCAATCTGATACCACTTTATAATGTTCCCAAAATGGACTACACAAACAATACCAAACTAGGTTCACCATATGAACTGAAACATGCATCCCTGTACACTAGAGGAAAATGAGTAGTAGAAAGGGTATAATAAACCACATAAGGAGACTATATATTCTAGTATCATCACAATGATAAAAGAAAAAAATGGAAACATCTATAATAAGAATCACATATGATGATACCAAATGGATTTATAGTTTAAAAATCACTAAAAATAAATAATATCACCAAGGTATTACAAAATAAAACCCATTTAAATCAGACAATCATATTTTAATATAGGATCACCCAATTGGCTGATCTTATATAGTATAAAAAAAATTGAAATAAATAAAAGAGACATGATATTGTAATTAACATATGATTAGACATGTCTCTACACCCCCACTAAGCTCTTCCATCTCATAGATCTATACTAGGCTATATCCAAAACATTTTTAGGATATATAATATCCACATATGCACTAAAGTTATCATGCAGGTTGTGAGAAAAACATTTGATAGGTCACTAACAACGATGACCCTAATAAAAACTAGTATATATGTGAATTCTCAAGTGAAATGATAGGTATTATATAAAAATCACATACAATGTACCTTTAATATCATAGGTTCATAACAAACCACCCTAAAAGTAAGGTCATAACTTCTTTTTCCAATGATTTTTATGGTATATACGTGAAACTACCTCCATCTTAGTCAACCCCACTCTTAGTAACTCATTACATCTTTTTCTAGGAAGTATATATAACCAATAAAATACAACCACCTTATGGTAAGCACATCACAGATGGAATACCAAATAATCTTGTGAGACATCACATCCAACCCACATCATAACTATACCAGGAGGCATCACATTGAACCCATATAACAACCACTTAATCAGGAATTACATCCCACCCATAACATTATTCAGAAGTAATTAAATCCCACTTAATAAAATATTTAAGGGGAATCATATCCCAATAGAAACAACCCTCAAGGAGTAGTAAATCCCACCTGAAAAAATATCATTAGTTCATCACATTACATTCGAAACATCCCTAAGTGGGAACACATGACACATGAAAATATCTCTTAGGGAAATAATAACCCACTATAAACATACATTGATGGAAGTATATCTCACCTGAAAATATCTCCCCATAGACATACATCCCAAAAAAACATCCCTTAAGGGTAATACATACCACATGACATTATCTCCAAGGGGAAACACATCTCACTGGAAACAATGTCATCAAATACCACTATTTGGAAGAAAGTACAAACCAAGTTTTCATGCATCATCATAATCATAGATGGGTTAATAACATATCACAAATAAAGAAATGTAAAAAATGGTGAATATATATCTATTAGATTCAATAACATCACGAATATTACCATACCCATGGTAATAAGTTCATCACCATAGGTATTTTCTTACATGAACCAATTTTAACTAATACAAATAAGGAATTTAAAAGAACTAGAAACCCCTTTTAACAGTTTTAAAAAAGTGATATTAATCTTGGAAAAGATAAAGGGGGGGGGGGGTCCCCTTTAAAAGTGATAACAAAGTTATGATAAAGGGGGCCTTTTATCCGCACTAAAAAAGCGCTAATAAAGGTCCTCCCTTTATTAGCACTTTTTTAGAGTAGATAAAGGTACACCTTTATCAACACTATTTTGAGCACTGATAAAGGCCAAGTTACCTGTAATGTGCTGTTTATTTAATAGCACACCCAACACCTGCACACCAGCACAAAACAACACCTACACATGAAAAAAACACAGAAGAATGAAACAGAGCACACAAGAGTTTTACAAACAATTCTATATACATTTAGTTGACATCATGAATAAAAAAAACACACTTCTATATACATTTCAAAAAATGTTTTATATAGTTACAATTACAATTATCCAACAAATAGTTAAAAACATTAATGTTTCATCATTTGGCATCCATGATCCCCTCTCAAAAATTTTCATCCATGGTATTAGTTGTCGAAAAAAGCATCCGAACTCAAAAAAAAATTCCAACTATATAAGAAAACAAATATTATGTTAGTAATACAATAATGAAATAAATGAAACATTAATATGAAAGAATACATTAATAAAATGTCAATTTTTAATAAAAAAGACACATTTGGAGCTATATCGGTCACACCGTGTGTCGTATTGAGGTGGGGTTGATTACTACACATAAAAAATGAGACAAATATTGTTGTTTTAAAATATTAAAACAATATGAATGGTTTTTCTCATTTTTGATCATATAACTTGTTCTTTTACTGAAAACAATATCAAATTTAAATGACACATGTGGATTTACATCAATCAAATTGTTTGTCGTATTAAGGTGCAGTTGATTCCTACACGTCCAAAATGATCAATGGATCATTTTCCTAAAGTATAAAAATATCCTGAATGTGTTTTCTCAGTTTTCAGTATGTCACTTGTGTTTTTTTCTAAAATTAATGTCAATTTTAAACAAAAAGAGACACTTTGAGTCATACTAATCACATTGTGTGTTTAATTGAGGTGCGGTGGATTTTTACATGTCTCAAATGACTTATGGATCATTTTCTTAAAGTATCAAAACAATACACATTTGTTTTATCATTTTTTAGTATGTCAGCTGTGTTTTTTTACTAAAATATCATTTCAAACTAGAAACACGCATTTTACGTCATACCGGTTGCATTATGCATTGGTTTGATATGAGACTACTTCATACATGTCACAAATAACTTATGAATCATCATCCTAAATTATGAAGATAATTGGAGTGGGTTTTATTGGGTTTCAATGAGTGACACGTTTTGAGCTAAATTGTCAATTTTAAACTGATAACAAACACTTTTTTCCATACTGGTCATACCATGCATCAGATTGAGGTGAAGTCAATTCCTAAACATAAAAAATGACTGATGGATCATTTTCCTAGTGTATGAAAACAATCCAAATCCATTTGCTCAGTTTTTAGTATGTCACTTGTGTTTTTTTCTAAAATTAATGTCAATTTTAAATAAAAAGTGACACTTTGAGTCATACCAGTCACATTGTGCATTTAATTGAGGTACGGTCGATTCATAAATTTCAAAAATGACATATTTATAGTTTTAATAAAGTATAAAAACAATCCGAATGTGTTTTCTTA
Organism: Viscum album; assembly: GCA_963277665.1. Taxonomy (NCBI): domain Eukaryota; kingdom Viridiplantae; phylum Streptophyta; class Magnoliopsida; order Santalales; family Viscaceae; genus Viscum; species Viscum album. The sequence goes on along the minus strand of OY728159.1, from coordinate 1,136,223,062 downwards.
GTTTTTAGTATGATAGTTGTGTTTTTTACTAAAATGTCATTTCAAACTGAAAACATTCATTTTGAATCATACTGGTCACATTGTGTGTTGATTTGATATGATAATACTTAATAAAAATCACAAAGAAATTATGAATCATTATCCTAATTTATGAAGAAAATTGGAGCAGGTTTTCTTGGTTTTCAATGAGTGACATTTTTTGAGCAAAAATGCCAATTTTATACTAATAACAGACACGTTTAGACATACCGGTCACACCGTGCATCTGATTGAGGCGAGTTTAATTATTACACATAAAAAATGACTAATGGATCATTTTAATAAAGTATCAAAATAATATGAATGCATTTTCTCATTTTTTAGTATGTCACTTGTGTTTTTTTCTAAAATTAATGTCAATTTTAAATAAAAAGAGACACTTTGAGTCATACCAGTCGCATTGTGCATTGAATTGAGGTGTTCTCGATTCCTACATGTCAAAAATGACTTATTGATAATTTTACTAAAGTATCAAAATGATAAAAATGTGTTTTCTCAGTTTGTAGTATATTAGCTATGTTTTTTACTAAAATGTCATTTCAAATTAGAAACAATCATTTTGAGTCATAATAGTCACATTATACATTGGTTTGATATGATAATACTTCATAAACATAAAAAAGAACTTATGAATCATTATCTTAAATTATTAATAAAATTGGAGTGGGTTTTCTTGGTTTTCAGTGAGTGACACATTTTGAGCTAAAATGTCAATTTTAAATTGATAATAGACACTTTTAGCCATATAGGTCACACCATTCGTCGAATTGAGGTGAAATTGATTCATGCACATCAAAAATGACTCATGGATTGTTTTCCTAAAGCATAAAAATAATATGAATACATTTTCTTGGTTTTTAGTATGTCACTTGTGTTTTTTTCTAAAATTAATGTCAATTTTAAATAAAAAGAGACACTTTGAGTCATACCAGTCGTATTGTGCATTGAATTGAGGTGAGGTGTATTCCTACATGTCAAAAAATGACTTATGGATTGTTTTTATAAAGTATCCAAACAATCCGAATGTGTTTGCTTAATTTTTAGCATGTCAGTTGTGTTTTCTTACTAAAATGTCATTTCAAACTGGAAACACGCATTTTGAGTTATAAATTTCGCATAGTAAATTGGTTTATATGATACTACTTAATACAAATCATAAATAAAATATGAATTTTTATCCTAAATTATGAATACAATTGGAGTGGGTTTTCTTGGTTTTCAATGGGTGACACATTTTGAGCTAAAATGTCAATTTTAAACTGATAACAGACACTTTTAGACATACTAGTTACACCATGCATCAGATTGATGTGGGTTTTATTTTTAAACATCACAAATAACTCATGGATAATTGTCCTAAAGTATCAAAATAATTCGAAAGCATTTTCTTGGTTTTCAATATGTCAATTGTGTTTTTTTCTTAAATTAATGTCAATTTTAAATAAAAAGAGACACTTTGAGTCATACCAGTCATATTGTGCATTGAATTAAAGTTCGGTCAATTATTATAGGTCATAAATGACTTATGGATCGTTTCCCTAAAGTATCCAAACAATTGGAATGAATTTTCTTAGTTTTCAGTATGTCACTTGTACGTTTTACTAAAAATAATGTTAATTTTAAATAAAAAGAGACACTTTGAGTCATAACGGTTTCATCGTGTATAGTATTGAGGTGGAGTTGATTCCTATGCATTTAAAATGACTTATGGATCATCTCCCTAAAGTATCAAAACAACTAAATGTGTTTTCTTGATTTTCAATAGGTCAGTTACTCTGATACCAACTATAATGACCTAAAAATTTCATTCATTGTTATCACATATAATTAGATTAATATTCCTTCCATAAAAGAAATAAATCAAACATAAATATGAAATGATGAATTAATTATATGGACAATTATTTTACTATCCAAACATCATGATTAAATCTGTGATTGACCAGACATAGTGTCGTTCCTCTTCCTACAAAGGCATGACACATGAAAAGAAATATTCTAAAATAAACTAACCTAGAAAGGAATAATGAAAGTAAAATCAAAATTTTATTATATATTTTTCATTAAAATAGAGATATTATATCTTAACATTACCTTTATATATTTCCAAAGGATTTCTTTGGTCCAGATATAAGCTAATAAAAAACTAATGATTCTTTGGGCACTTCACTACTGTTGGTTAACTACTGATTATCCTAGAATATGATTTGAACTTCTAATTCAGTGTCCTCATGATGCTCTCATCTGACACCATCTCTATGATATCATTATTCAATGTTCACTTTTCCTTCTCTTTCTGCACCTATTTACCTAGTAAATGGGTGTAGGAAGAGAAGGAAAAGTGAAGGATGAATGATGATATCATAGAGATAGTCTGGGATGAGGGCATCAAGGGGACGCCTGATCGGAATTTCAGATCAGATGCTATGCTAAGCAGTAGTTAACCAATATTAGTAAATAATCCTTAGTTTTTCTGTTAAATTTTTTTATGATACACAACTAATATTCTTACAACATGATACATCTGTAGAAACAACATCATAAATGACCACAATGCATAATATAACTAATCCATTCCATAATAGTTTAGGTCTAGTGCTTTTGGAAACATGGAAATATAAAGAACCAGTTCATGAGAGTCTCTCATTATGTTATTCTTTACTAGAAATAAAAATCATTTCTAAAACCATTATTCATAACCTAAGGATATGAAACATAAGAAAGGGTGATCATAGATTCTCAATAAGTGTGAACAAGGGAGATATCAATGATCGTATAAGGATAACCTAAGTAGTAGGAATTTAACTTATTCCTATTTATGTAAAATATTCCATTATGTATGCTGCCCATTCTTTTCTAAACACATCAATTTCATCTTGTGAATATGAGTTTTTGCAACAGTTATGGTAGTACTGAAAAAATATAAATACACAAAGGATTAATAAATATTTTAAACAAACTAGTAATTATTTTCAAAAATACCTCTTCAGGGATTCTAGTTTACTGATGAAATACAATCTTTTTCATAAATTTACAAACATAATAACCAAAGTCCTTTATGTTTTTTTGTTTTTTACACTATAAAAACATTGAAAAAAATAAGTAATTTGTTTTGATACGTGTTTGGATAGTTCAATATTATTATATATACCAAGATACTTGTCCATTTGTAGATCTCATGGGTGTTCTTGTCCTTAGACCGTGGATTCATTCCACGAAGCAAACGATATTAATTCACCACCCTATCATAATATAATTATCATTAAAAGATAATATAAATTATATAACTAGATGTTTAGTTCTAAAATGTTGGATCTAGTGTACTACAAATTGAAAAACACCATCATGAGTGGTTAGTTTTTTGTATATCCATGCATTGAATCCAGAAAATAAATATTTGGAGTATCCAAATTGACTGCAATGAGCATCCAATGCTTCTTAAAAACACAAAAAGGAATAAGTAATGAAGGAAATGAAAATATAGTTTATATGATTAAATTTTAGAGTTTTACCCCTGTATCATTGGTATTAAAAAGAGTCTGTTATCTGTAATTTTGTTTTCAAATGATTTGAATAGGGATGACATTATTTCACCCTCTTTATCAAAATTTATTTCTTCTTTTGAAGTGGTGATGTGAGGACTAATGGGTCCAAATTTTTTTTCATGGGGAAATCCCTTCAATTGTTTTTCATATATATGCCTACAAAAATATGAAATGTATTTAGTCATAATTATCATAGAATATTGGATTTTGTAAAATTAAATCACGAAAACATATCTCATGTATACATTTATAACTGAGGTGCCTAGCCATTCATACTTGAGGATTTCATCTACATTGTCATCACTAATGTAATCTGATTCTTCCCCTCCATGCATATCTTTTTAAAAATCAACTGTGTGAGTATTTCCGTATATCAACTTCATATCCACATGAGCCTGCAATGATTTTAAATGTGGATATAGAATGGATGGGGTGAAAGTGTTCTCAGTAGATCATTTTGATCGGTTGATTGATCCTTGAGATAGTTTTGAGTCGATATTTTCTTTCACCCCCTCCCCTTTGTCATTCTATAATAACATTCATCAGTTCAGACCTTTTTTCATTAAATGTTAAAGGTTCATCTTAAAAAATAAATTGAAAATTAATACCTCATTGTTGACATGTTTTTTTACAAGAATTAACCACTATATGATGAATGTTCCAATAGCTTGTTTGAAAATATAAATTTCATCATCGTCATTTGGAATAGATAGCTCGGTGCTCAGCTCATGTTCTATATTAATCAACACTCTAACATGACCTGTTGGAAGTGGTCTGTTGTGTAGCATGTCGTTCTGCACATTGAACATCATAGCCCTCGTTACAAGGCGATAGGTGGGAGTTGATAGATATAAATCACAGTCATTTTTACCCTGTATAATATTAGTATAGGAAATGTATTAGTGTCTATGTGATTCACATTTCACATAAAAAATTATTAGAACATTGATTAACTCAGCTAAGTTAGGTTTTTTAGGGTAATAGCTTGCTTCAAAATTGGTGGGGGGTGGGGTAGGATATTCTCCCACGGGTTGTTCTTGAGTTGTTTCTTCTCTTTTCCCCACCATCAAAATTTCTATCATATCTCTATGGTATTGTAATTATTATTGAAATATATATAATGTTTCTCTCATATTTTTCATTTCCTTAGTCCGATCCTCTGCTTGTTTTTCTTTCTGAAAATATGTTTGGGATGTCACCCCAAAACCCGAACCTTTGATGCGGCCATACTGTTCTGGCTGATTCAAGGCTAAAAAAAGTATGTCTACATCTGGTACGGGTGTTGTTAATTCTTGTGACTATATCAGATAGCAAATATAGGAAAATAAGTAATCATTGTTATGTAGTAGCGATTTAAAGAAAAATTTTTATATTATGTTATACTTACACATTTTTTCTATACTTTTTGTGGGTTTTCATCTATCAGTATACCCTCTTTATTTACACAAGACTCCTTCCAAAGTAGATGGCATGGGATGGAAGTGGATTTATATTTTGATTCATCAATTTGCATATAAGAAAAGAAACATGGTTATGGTGTTGTTTTATGTCACATAACTGTACTACGATAGATTTAAAATATATACCAATTTTTTCTCAAGTCAAACGTACCCCATCCTTGCTTTACAGTAGGGGTAAGCTGGTTTTTCTTCCCATTACTTATTTTCAGGACTAAATTTATTTTTCACAAATAAAAAATGTCAATCCAAGTGATGAATACAATCAAAATCAATGAACAAATTACCAAACACAATGTACCTGAAAATTCTGCTCCGCACAACAGCTGCTAAATGCATCCCATGATCCTTGGGATATCAAGTGTGCATAAAGAAGATGTGGGTATGGATTGATTTTCCCTTAATCATCTTTAAGATGATATTTCATTAAAATTATCCGAAAGCCTTTATGAATACTTTCTGCAACTCTTAATACATATTCCTTGTGCGAGGAATCTATTATAAATGCACTCTGCAAGGGATGATGAAGTGTAAGTCAATGTTTTAGTATCTTATTTTATTTTAATAAATTAAAGAAATGATATCATAATGTTACTGTAATATCTTCCCACATTAGTTTCTTAAGCCCGGTGACAATATGGTGCCACTACTGTACATCAATCAGCATGCGTTTCCGAGTGACGATTCCAATGTAGCTACTAAACATGACTTGTTGGGGTTAAAAAGCTGGCCTTTCTTATTAAATCCCACCTCAAATTTGATGCCCTTTTCTTTTTTCCTTAAGGATCTTGGATAACACTGTCAAACTACGACACTCTTGTTTTTTTTGTGATTCTAGGGTTTCATTGCCTATTATTTCCTCAATTTTAGCATCATCATTATATTCCTCTAGAGTACTAGCATCAGCACTAGGACCAGTAGCAACCGGTTGAGAATCCTATTGTACCTCAACACTAAGACCATCAGCAACAGGTTGAGAAACATGTTGTTCCTCTGCACTAGGACCAACAACAACAGGTTGAGAGACCTATTGTGTTTCAGGATTGGGCGCATCAACATGTGAAGAATTCATTATCTGTATAAGTGATTTAACATTTAATTTAGATTACATAAAAGTAGAAGTGAACAGATAATAACTTAAGATAACAGAATTTAAATTACAATAAAAAATAACCTGATTATTGAACTCTCATTTTTTTAAAGTCTAAAGAAATTTGACCCCTCTATCGACTATGTAAATCCCTTCATTGTAGTCTCCTCTGATATACAAAACGTTGTCTACATTGGGAGTGCTGTTAAATGATTGTGAATTCCCAATGAAAGGGTAATCGTCCATTGAATTTTCATCTGACCCTTCAGTTGTTTTGGTCAATAAAAGAATGATTGACCAGTTTCTGTTTATGGGATTTGGAACATATAATACTTATACTACCTATGATGCCAGTATAAACGGTTCGTCTTTCTCCCCTTCCTTACTGAAATCAACTTTCATGAATCCCAATTCATCTATTTTAATAGCACTCATGTTATCAACCCACTATCATTTAAAAATCGGCACTTGGAATTTTTTATAATCCAACTCACATATTTGTTTGGTGATGCCAAAGTATTACATATTCACATAAATTGGATTTCTTCCTTAGCACTGGAAACATGCACACTCTAGCCACAAGTGTAACACCACTATTCTACATAGTACTGTCTTCATCATGTTCATTAGTATAGAATGTATAACCATTAAATACATAATAATTATAATATTATACATACACACTTGGTCCTCCGTCCAGCCATCAAAGTCATTATGAAATTGAGTGGGGCTTTTCATCTAAATTCTTAAAAATATGGTCACAAAACTATCATATAAACTGTCGATTATGTGTATCTCATATCTATTTTTAGCTATGGATGGATTTAAATTCCTAATAATTTCTTTTTGGGATTGAAAATATTGGTCAACATCGAAACTGTTATGAAAAATGTAAAGGTGGGCCTGCTCTCGATCTGTAATATTGATTGTGACAACCACTCTTCCAGAAATTCCTTCACCACCAAGCCACCCAGTGTGACAAGATTTAGGTAATCCAATGCTTTCCATACTAGACATGTATTTGGTACAGAATTCAATATCTTCCTCAATAATATATTGCCTCGCAATACAACCATCTGGATGACTTTGATTTTTAACATACCCTTTCAAAATATTCATATACTGTTCAATGGGGTACATCCATCTATAATGTACAGAGTCACATAGTTGAATCTCTCACACTAAATGAACCATCATATCAAATAATGTCGGTAGGAATAACATTTCCAATTCAAATAATATTATGATAATTTCTCTTTCTGTAGTTGGCAATTTCGCTTGGTCTATAACTTTACTGCATATAGCCACTACTACAACTTGGCCCTTTATCAGTGCTAAAAACCGGCATTAACAGCTCTAGAAAAGCGCTGTTAATGCCGACGTAGATAAAGGGTGGGTACCCTTTATCATCGCTTCTCGGAGCACTGATAAAGGGTGTCTTTTATTAGCGCTCTTCTAGCGCTGTTAAAGGTGTCCTTTATCAGCGCTCAAAAAAGCGCTGATAAAGGCACCATCGCCTGCACCTACAAAACAGAACCTGCACACCTGCACACCATAATACCTGCACAAAGTATCACATTCACACCTGCACAAAATAGCACCTACACACAATATTTTTACCGACAACGGTATATACATTTACTTAACATTTTGAATACAAAAAAACACATTGCTATATACATTTCAAACATTGTTTTACATGGTTACAATTACAATTATTCAACAATAGTTATAAGCATTCATGTTTCATCTTTTGATATCCATGATATGCTCTAAAAAATTGTCATTCACGGTATTTTTTTCCGAACAAAGCATCCGAACTCAAGGAAAACAATTCACCTATATAAGAAAACAAATATTATGTTAGTAATGAAATAATGAAATAAATTAAAACAGTAATATGAAATAATACATTAATATGAAAATGTGAAACTAAAATATGAAATTTTAAACTCAAATGTTTTCATTCTGATAACAATGAAAGGGAATAATGTAAAATAAATATGTTTTTGATTGATTTATCTCATTTAATAAATACGGATTCTATATCTAATGAAAAGATTTACCGGTCACACTATGCATCTGATTGAGGTGCAGTTGATTATTACACGTCAAAAATGACTCATGGATCATTGTCCTAAAGTTTAAAAACAATCCGAATGCGTTTTCTCAGTATTCCGTATGTCAGTAGTGTTATTTTCTAAAGTTTATGTCATTTTCAAACAGATATCAGACACTTTTATCCATACCTGTCACACCGTGCGTCGGATTTAGGTGCGGTCGATTCTTACATGTCACAAATGAATCATGGATTGTTTTCCTAAAGTATCAAAACAATCCGAACATGTTTTCTTGGTATTCCATATGTCATTAGTGTTGTTTTCTAAAGTTTATCTCAATTTGAAACTAATATCAGACACTTTTAGCCATACCGGTCACACTGTGCGTCGAAATGAGGTCCGGTCGATTCGTACACGTCACAAATGACTCATGGATTGTTTTCCTAAAGTATCAAAATAATTTTAATGCATTTTCTCGGTATTCCGTATGTCAGTAGTGTTGTTTTCTAAAGTTTATCTCAATTTGAAACTGATATCAGACACTTTTAGCCATACCACTCACACTGTGCATCGGATTGATGTGAGGTCAATTCTTACACGTCACAAATGACTCAGGGATCGTTGTCTAAAAGTATCAAAACAATCCGAACGTTTTTGCTTAGTTTTCCTTATGTCAATTGTGTTGTTTTCTAAAGTTTATCTCAATTTGAAACTGATATCAAACACTTTTAACAATACCAGTCACACCGTGTGTCGGATTGAGGTGCGGTTGACTCGTAAACGTCACAAATGACTAATGTATCGTTTTCCTAAAGTATCAAAAGAATATGAATGCATTTTCTTGGTATTCCGTATGTCAGTAGTGTTGTTTTCTAAAGTTTATCTCAATTTGAAACTGATATCAGACACTTTTATCCATATCGGTTACACTGTGCGTCGGATTGAGGTGTGGTTGATTCATACACGTCACAAATGACTCATGGATCATTTTCCTAAAGTTTCAAAACAATCCGAATGCATTTTCTTGGTATTCTGTATGTCAGTATTGTTGTTTTATAAAGTTTATGTCATTTTCAAACTGATATTAGACACTTTTAGCCATACCAGTCACACTGTGCGTCGGATTGAGGTGCAATCAATTCTTAAACGTCACAAATGACTCATAGATAGCTTTCCTAAAGTATCAAAACAATCCGAATGAATTTTCTTGGTATTCCATATGTCATTAGTGTTGTTTTCTAAAGTTTATCTCAATTTGAAACTGATATCAGACACTTTTAGCCATACCAATCACACCGTGCGTCAGATTGATGCGCGGTCGATTCGTACACGTCAAAAATGACTCATGGATAATTGTCCTAAAGTATCAAATCAATCTGAACACATTTTCTCGGTATTCCATATGTCAGTAGTGTTGTTTTCTAAAGTTTATCTTAATTTGAAACTGATATCATACACTTTTATCCATACCGGTCACACTGTGTGTCAGATTGAGGTGCGGTTGATTCTTACACGTCACAAATGACATAGGGATAGTTGTACTAAAGTATCAAAACAATCCGAACGCATTTGCTCGGTTTTCCGTATGTCACTTGTGTTGTTTTCTAAAGTTCATCTCAATTTGAAACTGATATCAGACACTTTTAGCCATACCGGTCATACCGTGCATCTTATTGAGGTGCGTTCGATTCGTACACATCAAAAATGACTAATGTATTATTTTCCTAAAGTATCAAAATAATATGAACACGTTTTCTCAGTATTCCGTATGTCAGTAGTGTTGTTTTCTAAAGTTTATCTCAATTTGAAACTGATACCAGACACTTTTAGCTATACCAGTCACATTGTGTGTCGGATTGAGATGTGGTCGATTCATACACGTCACAAATGACTCATGGATCATTTTACTAAAGTTTCAAAACAATCCAAATGCGTTTTCTTGGTATTCCTTATGTCAATAGTGTTGTTTCCTAAAGTTTGTTTTATTTTCAAAATGATATCAGACACTTTTAGCCATACCGGTCACACCATGCATCAGATTGAGGTGAGGTTGATTCATACACGTCACAAATGACTCATGGATCATTTTCCTAAAGTATCAAAACAATACGAATGCATTTGCTTGGTATTCTGTATGTCATTAGTGTTGTTTTCTAAAGTTTATCTCAATTTGAAACTGATATCAGACACTTTTAGCTATACCGGTCACACCATGCATTGGATTGAGGTGCGGTCAATTATTACACATCAAAAATGACTCATGGATCATTTTCTTAAAGTATAAAAACAATCCGAATGCATTTTCTCAGTATTCCATATGTCAGTAGTGCTGTTTTCTAAAGTTTATCTCAATTTGAAACTGATATCAGACACTTTTAGCCATACCGGTCACACCGTGTGTCGGATTGAGGTGAGGTCAATTCTTACACGTCAAAAATGACTCAGGGATCGTTTTCCTAAAGTATAAAAACAATCCGAATGCATTTTCTCAGTTTTCCGTATGTCACTTGTGTTGTTTTCTAAAGTTTATCTCAATTTGAAACTGACATCAAACACTTTTATCCATACCGGTCACACCGTGCGTCGGATTGAGGTGCGGTCAATTTTTACATGTCAAAAATAACTAATGGATCGTTTTACTAAAGTATCAAAACAATCCGAATGCATTTTCTCGGTATTCCGTATGTTAGTAGTGTTGATTTATAAAGTTTATCTCAATTTGAAACTGATATCATAAACTTTTATCCATAACGGTCACACCATGCATCGGATTGAGGTGTGGTCGATTCTTACACATCAAAAATGACTCAGGGATTGTTTTCCTAAAGAATCAAAACAATCCGAATGCTTTTTCTCGGTATTCGGTATGTCACTTGTGTTGTTTTCTAAAGTTATTTCAATTTCAAACTGATATCAGACACTATTATCCATGCCGGTCACACCGTGCTTCGGATTGAGGTGTGGTAGATTTGTACATGTCACAAATGACTAATGGATCATTGTACTAAAGTATCAAAACAATCCGAACACGTTTTCTCAGTATTCGGTATGTCACTTGTGTTGTTTTCTAAAGTTATGTCAATTTCAAACTGATATCAGACACTATTAGCCATGCCGGTCACACCGTGCGTCAGATTGAGGTGCGGTCAATTCGTACATGTCAAAAATGACTCGTGGATCATTGTCCTAAAGTATCAAAACAATACAAACGCGTTTTCTCGGTATTTCGTATGTCAGTAGTGTTTTTTTCTAAAGTTTATGTCATTTTCAAACTGATATCAGACACTTTTAGCCATACCGGTCACACCGTGCGTCGGATTGAGGTGAGGTCAATTCGTACACGTTACAAATGACTCATGGATCGTTTTACTAAAGTATCAAAACAATCCGAACGCGTTTTCTTGGTATTCCATATATCACCTGTGTTGTTTTCTAAAGTTATGTCAATTTCAAACTGATATCAGACACTATTAGCCATGCCGGTCACACCGTGTGTCAGATTGAGGTGCGGTCGATTCGTACACGTCAAAAATGACTCATGGACCATTGTACTAAAGTATCAAAACAATAAGAACGCATTTGATCAGTATTCCGTATGTCAGTAGTGTTGTTTTCTAAAGCTTATCTCAATTTGAAACTGATATCAGACACGTTTAGCCATTCCGGTCACACCGTGTGTCGGATTGAGGTGCGGTCGATTCATACGTGTCAAAAATGACTCATGGATCGTTTTACTAAAGTATCAAAACAATCTGAATGTGTTTTCTCAGTTTGCCTTATGTCAATTGTGTTGTTTTCTAAAGTTTATGTCAATTTGAAACTGATATTAGACACTTTTAGCCATACCGGTCACATCGTGCGTCGGATTGAGGTGCGGTCGATTTGATGCCTTTTTATTTTTCCTTAAGGATTTTGGATAAAACTGTCAAACTACAGCGCACCTTTTTTTTGTGTCGCCAGGGTTTCATCGCCTACTATTTCCTCAGTTTCTGTATCATCATTATGTTTCTCCGAAGCGCTAGCATCGACACTGGGACCAGCTGCAATAGGTTGAGAGACCTGTTGTACCTCAGTAGTGGGACCAGCTGCAACAGGTTGAGAGACCTATTGTCTCTCAGTAGTGGGACCATCTGCAACAGGTTGAGAGACCTGTTGTGTCTCGGGATTGGGTGCATTAGTAGGTGAAGAAGTCATTATCTACAGAACTGGTTTAACATTTAATTTAGATCACATAAAAGCAGCAGCGAATAGATAATAACATAATGCAACACAATCTATATTACAATAAAAAAACCTGATTATTGAACTCTTTTTTTTAAAGGCTAAAGGGATTTGACCCCTCTATCAACTATCCATATCCCTTCATTGTGGTCTCCTCTAACATACAAAACATCGTCTACATTGAGACCACTGCAAAATGATTGCGAAGTCCCAATGAAAGGGTCATATTCCGTTGAATTTTCATATGACCCTTTAGCTGTTTTGGTCGATAACAGAAAGATTGACCAGTTTCGGTTTGCGGGATCTGAAACATAAAATACTTTCACTGCTTGTGATGCCATTATAAATGGTTCATCTTTCTACCCTTCCTTAATGAAATAAACTTTCACAAATCCCAAATAATCTATTTTAACAACACTCCTGTTATCAACCCACTTGCATTGAAATATCGGAACTTAAAATTTCATATAATTCAACTCCCATATTTGTTTGATGATGCCAAATTATGACATATTCACATAAATTGGATTTTTGTCCTTAGCACCGGAAACATGCATCGCTTCAGCCACAAGTGTAACCCCACTATTATTCATGGTACTATCTTCATCATGTTCATTAGTATAAAATTTATAACCATTAACTACATAATCATTGTAAGATAATGCATACACACTTGGTCCTCCGACTAGCCATCGAAGTCGTTCTGAAATTGACTCTGGATTTTCATCTGACTTCTTAAAAATATGATCTCGAAACCATCCTATAAACTATATATTATGTGTATCTGATATCCATTTTTCATCCCTATATGAATTCAAATGACTAATAATTTCTTTGTGGATTTCAACGTATGGGTCAACGTCGAAACTGTTATGAAAAACATAAAGGTGGTCCTACTCCCGATCTGAATATTGACTATGACAACCTGTCTTCCAGAAATTCCTTCACCCTCAAGCCGCCCAGTGTGACGAGATTTCGGTAAGCCAATGCTTTCCACACCAGACAAGTATTCTATATAGAATTCAACGGCTTCCTCAATAATATATCGCTCTGCAATACAACCCTCTGGCCGACTTCAATTTTTGAAATACCCTTTCAAAATATTTATATACCGTTCAATGGGGTACATCCATATGTAATGTACATGACCACATAGTCGAATCTCTCTCACCAAGTGGACCATCAAATGAACCATCATATCAAAAAATGAAGGCGGGAAGAACATTTCCAATTCACATAATATGACGATAATTTCTTTTTCCATAGCTGGCAATTTTTCCAGGTCTATAACTTTGCTGCATATAGCTTTGAAGAAGAAACAAAGTTTCGTTAATGTATGACAAACATTCTTGGAAAAAATGCAACGTAAAGCAATTGGAATGAGATCTTGCATCAAAACATGACAGTCGTGTGATTTCAGACCTTTTAACTTCAAGTCTCTCATTGACACGAGGTTACTGATATTTGACAAATACCCCTCTGGAACCTTTACATCATTCAAGAAGTTGAAAAACTGATATCTCTCCTGCCTGGAAAGAGTGTAAGTAGAAGGAGGAATAAATGTTCTTTTTTCACCCTTCACTAGTGCCAACTCTTCTCGTATTCCCATCTCAACCATGTCTAACCTAGCCTTAACTCCATCTTTTGTTTAGCCAGATGTATTTAGAAACATGCCGATAACACTATCAAATACATTTTTTTTCTACATGCATAACATCAAGAAAATGTCTTACATACAAACAATTCCAGTATTTTAATTAAAAAAAACTGATCTCTTTTTCCAACCGATTTTCGTAAGGTTTTTCGAAGCCGGTTTACCAAAAGTAGTGTCTACATTTTTAACTTTCTCAAACAATTGATCGCCTGTTAGTGGAGACAGTTCTGTACATTCTTATGAAATTCCATCAAGTGATGTCGTCCAAGAACGGTACTTATGTCATCATGATAGAAATATGCGATGTCCTAGAAACACGGTTTTCAATGAATGTTTCAACCTAATTGATTGTGTACCTTCTTCGCAAATGGGACAGCCTTGAGTTCCTTTAATGCCATATCCTGAAAAATTTCCATAAGTAGGGAAGTCATTTATCATCGCGTACAACATGACTCTCAAAGTGAAATCTTCTTTTCTGTAAGCATCATACAATTTAACACCTAAATCCCACAATAATTTCAAATCTTAGATCAACAGAGCTAAATAAACATCAATATCATTACCCGGTTGTTTTGGTCCTGATATAATCATAGATAACATGATGTATTTTCGTTTCATGCATAACCACGCTGGTAAGTTATAATTTATGAACATAACCGGCCATGTACTGTGACTGTTGCTTTGAAAACCAAAAGGATTCACTCCATCTGTAGATAACACAAGACGAAGGTTTCTCGACTTGTTTCCAAATTCAGGATACTCATGATCGATTATCTTCCACTGAGGAGAGTCTTCTAGGTGACATAGTATCCCATCTTTAATTCTTGTATCTGCATGCCATGTTAATTGTTCTGTAGTCTCCTCACTTCCATATAGGCGTCTAAACCTTGGAATGATTGGAAAGTACCATAAAACTTTAGTAGGACTGGATTCATCTTTCTTGTATTGATAATCACCACACTTTGAGCATTATTTAAGTGATTTGTGGTCCTTGCGAAACAGTATACAATCATTCGGGTAGGCGTGTATTCTTTTAGAGATCATACCCATCGAGCATAAAATTCGTTTGGCATTGTATGTTCGGCTCGGGAGCTCATTGTCTTCTAGGAGCATGTCATTCATGAGAGCAAGTAGTTTCGTAAAACTGGCGTCACTCCACCCGTTGTCTGCTTTCAAATTATACAACGTCAGTATGGATGACAATGCTGTATATTTAGTGAAACCAGCATACAATGGCATCTTTGCACAACTTTTTAATTTCTCAAACAATTTTGGGAAATCACGAAGTTCATCTTCGACAGTCCTTGTCATTTCCTCAATACGATCTTCATCATCATTCACATCTGTAATCACATCCTCCATACCATCATCTTCATTGTTCATGTTTTTAATCATATCAGATGATCCATAAAACACAGTGTCATCCCAGTCACTACCTATATTCGTTGTTTCCCCGTGTTTATTCCAACATGTATAACTCTGATCTATTCTGTGACAGATCAAGTGTTCTTCCAACTCCTCTAGACTAATTTTTTTTGAATAACAACAGGTTAAACACAGACAAAGGATTTGAGAAGAGTCACATGCATGATATTTTGCAAACTTGATAAACTCTTTCACGCCTTCTTCATACTCTTTTGTCAACCAATTGGCATTCATCCATTCTTTATTTATATTCATTCTATTTGAAATACACATGATGAGTATATAGGTTAGGGTAGAAAGAATATGAGTATAATTTAGATAAAAAACTAGATACTTCAAAAATGGTAGGGGGCGTGCTCATTAATAGAAAATCTTGGGTGGTTCTTGGGATTCATCCAATCTCTTCCTCTCTTCGATCCTCCCTGATAAAGGGTGGTTCTTGGGAGTTTTTTATAGTGTGTTAGTGAGTTTTCCCATCATACTTCCTCCATTACTAATATCATTTATTTTCCTATGATTTGGGATGAATTTAACTAGGATTTGTGTGATGATTTCACTATATCATCTTCAAATCAATTCAGATGATGTAGATTTTGATTGTATTGGCTAGAGGTTATCCTTGTATGATGAACGCACCATGTTTTGTGAGGTAGGTGGACCCTATAATACAAAACCATGTTACAATTTATGCATGATTGTGCATTCATGCATGAGTATATGTGTTCCAGTGAAAGGGATAGAAATCAAGAGCAACCAAGGTAAATAAATAGGGTGTGTTTGAGAGATAGAGTGAGGGTTCTATTGAATGTTTGTGATTTTGTGATCATCCATAGATTATGTCTCCATGGAGTAGTTGTGTTTATGTAAGTATCGGGTTTGGTATGAGTTTTTTTATAGCCTAGTTAGGTTTTATTAGGCTATTTGATTAGAGTCTTAGGCCTAAAGAAGATGGATCATATAATTTTATATATCACGTATGATGAGGAACACCCTCTTAAGGATATATGAGAGTCATGGTGTGATAATATGATGTGAGATATAGAAATGGGGATATATATAAACCAAATAGAGCACAAAACAAAACCATGAGGATCCATAAGCATAGAACATAAATAATGCATAAACATGATCCATATACAGCGTCAACTGAACAAAAAAGAAACTAAAAACAGAGAGAATAAATCAGAACCCGATCAGATATCCTCGTGACCTTTGGGTTACCACTAACTATAAGACCAACCTGCTTTAAAGGAAACCTAAACAAGAAAACCAAACCTAAAAATAACTTGGGTCTACTGATTCCGAGTGTCACAAGTTGGGTGTGAGCATAAAACAACTTAGTAGGTAAGCACCATAGAATCCATACATTACCTTTCCCGAAATAATACAAAAACACTAGTTTGAAATACATTTATAAAATAGGTTTTTATCATTTAAAGAACCAACACATATTTTTTAGAAAATCCATTTTCAAAACAAATCACGACTTCCCTTTTTAAAATAGATATCTAGTTTAAAAAATGAATTTAAAATTCAATATAAGAATCCAAACAAGGTGATCACAGAGCCATGATGAAATTAATTGAAACAATAAAAGTAGAAAAATACTAGAAAACTATATAACCAAAGTGCAGAAAAATAAAGAAGAACATATAGATAGGTAATCATTAGAATTACCTAAACATACCTAGAAGAAATCCCTAGACTTACTAGGTTCAGACTCACCTGCCGACATATGGTGTACCTCCATAGTAAACAACCAACATTGATGCTCCATTATAGTAGTATACTAGATAATGAAGAGGCAATCACATGCACGATATAATCCAATAACACACAAGTGCCAACCGGGCCTATACATCACATGAGTTTCAAAAACAATTTCCAAAACACCACAAAATACCAATAGATCTTTAAAATTTACAAATCAAATTCCATTTTCAAAACCAAGGGGAAAACACCATGTAATCTCTGAAGATTCTAAATGGGAATTTATGTCATTTAGAAACTAAAACAAACCTCAAGAAGCCAAACATAATTAATCTCAATATTGAAAATAAATGAAAACATAATTAATTCATGCAAATTCAATTTTACTTACCTTAAGGAGGAGGAATCGGTGGTGGAGGAGAAGGAGGCGTCGATAGCGGAGGCACCGGAGGTAGCGGAGGCAACGTGGAGGCAGCGCAGAGGCAACGCGGAGGTAGGGCGGAGGCAGCAGAGGCAACAGAAGCAGCTCGGAGGCAGTAGAAGCAGCTCAGAGGCAGCGGGGGAGGAGGAGGAGGAGGAGGAGGAGGCCGTGGTGGAGGACCCACGGTGGAGAGGAGGCAACGGAGTAGGTGGAGGAGGAGGAGGAGGAGGAGGTACTGGTGGAGCAGGAGGAAGACGAGGCCGCGGTGGAGGAGGAGGAGGAGGAGGAGCAGGTGCAGAGGAGGAGGAGGAGGCGGTAACCGGAGGAGGAGGAGGCGGCGGCCGGAGGAGGAGGAGAAGGAGGAGGCGGTGGCCGCGGCGGCGACGGAGGAGGCGGCGGCAGTGGCAGCAACGACGAAAACAACGCAGAAGAGGGCTTCCGCGAGAGCTTGACAGGGTGTGGGGAGGAGGAAGAGGACCTGATGGATTTTATCAATCCCGCGTGGACCTTTATCAGCGCTAGTAAAAAGCGCTGATAAAGGGTGTATTTATCAGCGCTAAAATGAAAAGCGCTTATAAAGAGTGACTTTATCAGCGCTTTTCATTTTAGCGCTGATAAAGACACTCTTTACGAGCGCTTTTTTAGCACTGATAAATACGTAGTTTATCAGCACTAATAAAAGCACTGATAAATGTATCAATTTAAGAGTTTCATTATATTATTATATATTTATTTAACTCTAAATATATATATCTCTATTTATACTTATAAAATTATTTTAAAGGCATATTTATATATATATCATTGAAAATATAATAAAAATATATATATATTTTTAAAATATAATTTAATTTTAATTATAAGTGTACATTTTTTATAACATATATATTATATGGGTAACATAATGAATTATAATATCTATAAATGAACATTATTCAATATGGACATATGTATATGCATGTATGATATATTCATTGGAAAACACATATATATATATATACACGCATGTATGATATTCATTGACCCCAATTCATTGGAAAACACTTATATATTCAATAATTTCAATTATAGTACAATATATATATTAGAACACATTATATATTTATAAATAAAAAAATAAATTAAATATAAATAAATATAATAAATATATATTAAATATAATGAATTGATAAATCTAATAAATATAATGAATTAATAAATCTAATAAATTAATATATAATGAATTAATAAATCTAATAAATCTATAATGAATTAATAAATCTAATAAATATATTTATTATTAATCTTATAATTATTTAATTATAAATATATATATATAATTATTTAATTATATATATAAATACGTAGTTTATCAGTGCTAATAAAAGAACTGAAAAATGTATAAATTTAAGAATTTCTTTATATTATTATATATTTATTTAACTCTAAATATTTATATCTCTATTTATACTTATAAAATTATTTGAAAGGTATATTTATATATATATCATTGAAAATATAATAAAATATATATTTATTTTTAAAATATAATTTAATTTTAAGTGTACATTTAATTAATATATATATATATATATTATATGGGTAACATAATGAATTATAATCTATAAATTAACATTATTCAATATGCACATATATATACGCATGTATGATATATTCATTGACCCCAATTCATTGGAAAACACATATATATAGACGCGTGCATGTATGATATTGATCGATCCCAATTCATTGGAAAACACATATATATTCAATAATTTCAATTATACATATATATTAGAATGCATTATGTATTTATAAATAAAACAAATACATTAAATATAAATAAATATAATAAATATATATTAAATATAATGAATTAATAAATCCAATAAATATATAATGAATCAATAAATCTAATAAATATATTTAGTATTAATCTTATAATTATTTAATATATATATATAGTTATAACATGTGTTTTTTATTTAATGTATACAACATGTGTTTATTACAACACATGTTATAGATCAAGTGTTCTTTAATTTAGTTATAACATGTGTTTTTTTATTTAGTCCAGAGGAGTTGGAAGAACACTTGATCTATCACATAATAGATCACAAAGTTATACATGTTGTAATAAACACATGTAAAAAACGAATGTAGGTAGTGGCTGGGATAACACTGTGTTTTATGGATCATCTGATATAATTATAAGCATGAACAATGAAAATGACTGTATAGAAGATGTGATTATAGATGTGATTGATAAAGAAGATTGTATTGAAGAAATGATAAGGATAGTTGAAGATGAACTTTGTGATTGCCCAAAATTGTTTGAGAAGTTGAAAAGGTGTGCAAAGATGAAATTTTATGCTTGATTCACTAAATATATAGAATTGTCAGTCATACTGAAGTTGTATAATTTGAAAGTAGGAAATGGGTGGAGTGATGCCAGTTTTACAAAACTACTTTCTCTCCTAAATGACATTCTCCCAGAATATAATGAGCTCCTGATCCGAACATAAGATGAAAAAACGAATGCTACACTCAATAGGTATGATCTTTGAAATAATATATGCCTTCCCAAATAACTTTATATTGTTTTGTAAGGACAAAAAATCACATAATGAATGTCCAAAGTGTGGTGATTCTCGATATAAGAAAGATGAATATAGTCCTACAAAATTTTTATGGTACTTTTCAATCATTCCAAGGTTTAGGCACCTATATAGAAGTGATGAGAGTGCAGGACAATTGACATGACATACAGATACAAGAATTAAATATAGGAAACTACATCACCCATTAGACTCTCCTTAGTGGAAGAGAATTGATCATGAGAATCTTGAATTTGGAAATGAGCTGAGAAACCTTCATCTAGCATTATCTATAGAAAACCAAAAGGATTCCCTCCATCTATAGATAATGCTAGATGAAGGTTTCTCAGCTCATTTCCAAATTCAAGATTCTCATGATCAATTCTCTTCCACTAAGGAGAGTCTAATGGGTGATGTAGTTTCCTATATTTAATTCTTGTATCTGTATGTCATGTCAATTGTCCTGCACTCTCATCACTTCTATATAGGTGCCTAAACCTTGGAATGATTGAAAAGTACCATAAAAATTTTGTAGGACTATATTCATCTTTCTTATATCGAGAATCACCACACTTTGGACATTCATTTTGTGATTTTTTGTCCTTACAAAACAATATAAAGTTATTTGGGAAGGCATATATTATTTCAAAGATCATACCCATTGAGTGTAGCATTCGTTTTTTCATCTTATGTTCGGATCAGGAGCTCATTATATTCTGGGAGAATGTCATTTAGGAGAGAAAGTAGTTTTGTAAAACTGGCATCACTCCACCCATTTCCTACTTTCAAATTATACAACTTCAGTATGACTGACAATTCTATATATTTAGTGAATCAAGCATACAATTTCATCTTTGCACACCTTTTCAACTTCTGAAACAATTTTGGGCAATCACAAAGTTCATCTTAAACTATCCTTATCATTTCTTCAATACAATCTTCTTTATCATTCACATCTATAATCACATCCTCTATACAGTCATTTTCATTGTTCATGCTTATAATTATATCAGATGATCCATAAAACACAGTGCTATCCCAGCCACTACCTACATTCGTTTTTTACATGTGTTTATTACAACATGTATAACTTTGTGATCTATTATGTGATAGATCAAGTGTTCTTCCAACTCCTCTGGACTAATTTTTATTGAATAAAAACAACAACATAAACACATACACTTGTTTTCAGAAGGGTCATATGCATGATCTTTTTCAATCTTGATAAACTCTTTTAGGACATCTTTATACTCTTTTGACAACTTATTGGAATTCATCCATTCTTTATTTATATCAATCCTATTTGATTTAGTAATATTAATATTTAACAAAATAATTACACAAAATATATTCAACTAGGGTCATCATCCAACTATAATCAATAGAACTAGATATGGTAAACAATATCCTTACCTCTCCATGCATTACTCAGGACCAAATTAGATCACACCCATCTTCCCAACTACCTGATCAATGGAACTATCTATAAGAAGCCCTTGCACTAGAATGTTTTAGTATCCTACATGTGATCTATATACATTTTTGTAAACTAATTTTTTAGTGTTTCTATAGAAACATAATGTATCGAGTCAAGAACTATTGTTATAAACTAATAGATGGTATTATTTTCAATAGAGTACTTGTGGGTGAAAGGATTGATTACATGTGTTGTTATAGTTATTTGACTAGGGTTTCCATAAAGTGTCCCATAGAGTCCTCTAGTGAAGTGGTTTTTTAAGATTCAGTGGAATTTCACTAGTAAAAAAGTGGTGGTCCCATTGAAATGGGTAAGGTTTGGATTAATATTAAATGGTGGAGGAACTACAACATGGAAAACAAATGGCATACCAATCATTCAAAAAACTGCAACACCATACAAACACACAATTGTGCTCACAATCACAACACCATACAAACCAAACAAACACAATTTTAAATTTTATAAAGAATAACTTATTCAATTCTTATTGTTAATTCAGGGGTTATCACCTAAGTTTTATCATACTGGGGTATTCATTCATTATCCAAGTATATGTAAATTACCAATTTCTATATTCAAATTCTCAACAGGAACCAACCAACATGCAATTCATTTAGTGCGCAGACAAGGACCACCAGTGACTACGATTTTCAGCAGGGCATTTAGACCATACAATTCACATCATAACCATAAATATAAAACAGTAATAACATGTGAACAAGAGGAAAATAGTGAGTAAGAGGAGAAAACTCACCATTAAGGTGTCATTCAATACATGGAAGAGGTGCGTTCGTGGTGAAGGAGAGGCACACGGTAGATGATATTTCCAACTGAAAAGAAAACATAAAATGAGAACTCATATGTTATACCTATCCAAAATATGTACAATGAGATTTAAGAATGGGACATGTCTGGTTAAACCATTTTATTGGTTAATAGGAGGATTTTATTTTCCATCTATGATATCTACTTCTTGTTTATTTATTTTTTGTGTATCTACTATTTTTCTAGTTATTCAACTTATGAATGGGACATGTCTGGTTTTTAGTAGAAAGATCATTTTTAATTTAATATAATTTAGTGGTAAAATATTCCACATTAATTGTATCTTTTTTTCTAAGGGATCATTGTTATCCCGTAGGGATCATGAACACCTCTTGGGTTAGTGGAAAGTCAGGTTAGTTGTTGGTTATGATACCATTCTGGGCTGTATCATTACATTTACAATTGTAACTGTCCCATGTCCATTTAAATATAGGATGGGGGGAGGGGGGTCAAACACTAATATATTACCAACTCCATTGGAGTTATTTTGTGGGTGGGTCTAGATAGTATCATTTCTAATAAATCTTTTTTATATTGGACATTAGAGTATTCACTTATAAGGATTTACTCATTTTTAGGGTTGTAATGTTTGTTGAACCTAGTGTGTAAAGTAGACAACAGAAACTAATAGGTGATTAAAACTTATGTGATGACTTCATAAGCAAGGTAAAAATATATAGGAAATATCTTACAAACCTCATTTAATCTTAATAGGTTTTATTTCATTGATCATATAGTTACAAGTGATGTGGAATGTGTAAATGATAATCTTGGGGGGGGGGGGCTGAATGACGTGGAGATGTTGATGGAAATAATGATGTGACAGTGTGTTTAAATATTCATTATATATTTTTCATTAGATTGAGTATGATTTAAGTAATTATATTTAGGTCGGTTGTGTTATTCCATCATGAGGTTCAATAAGAAGAGGTGAATCAAGCATCCAAGGATGTGCATCATAGACTAAAACTAGAGGTTGGGAATGTAAAACACACAAAGCATATGAATGTGCCAAACGATCCCTTGAGTTTCAAACACACACACGCCCAAACATTTCACAAGTTCCAAAAGGGCCCTTATCCTTTCCAAACACACACCAAATAATTTCCATAAAAAATACATAAAAACTATAAAATGACGACACATTTATTATAAAAACCAAACAAATTATAAAAAATTGTATAAACAAACCAAAAAATTTATAAACAATTATATAAACAACTCAACTAGTTTATAAACAATTTTATAACAAGATAACCAGTTTATGAACAATTTTTTTACTGAAAAAAAAGTACAAATAAATTTGTAAGCAATACAAGTCAATGTGAAAGTTACATTGAAGTAAAATGGCCTTCATGAGAGAATCCATTGAAACCTGTAATTATATTATGACCATTGAATATTGCACCATATTCCACCAATTTTTATCAATACTTCACATGACTGATATTTCTCATCCTTCATTCCATCTCACTATAGTTCACTCCTGATACACATTTATCAGATTCGTTATTCTAGTCATATGATCCCTTATATTCCAATAATACTACTTACAGAGCTTGAAACTATACACACTTCCCATAACCCTGAATCCCCCCAATGTGAAAATCCCACACCCTTAAACAAAACCCTCTACTTCCAGAAAGTATTCTTCTATAGAATTTCCCACACACCTTCTAATCCTTTTTCCATATTGATCCATCACATATGAAAGATTCTAAAAAACATGACACGAACTCCCACTCAAAGGTATCACGAAACATTACTAAATAAATAAGATACCTTTCCCTACTACGTGTCTTGATAGATGATAATTTCAAATTGGAAATAGTTATAAAGAAAGGGGGTAATACTAAACTCAATATTATTTTCCCAGTGACTTCTAAACTCAATCCACTTGGAAAAAATGTTAGAAAGTTTTATATAAAACCGTTTTAAATAATTTAAACTACTTATCCCAAAATCATAAATAATCTCCAAGGAAAACCTTTGTATATAAAAAAAATTTAATTACATTATTAAGAATAGCCACATTTATGTATCTACCCACTCACTATGAATGATCATTTGAAATTTCCATACTCATACGAGATCCCTCATTGATCCACCAAGTCATCATAAGGTGAAAAATATCCAGGTTCCCCAATTGCGTACTCCCCTTATTTATGGTCAAGTCTAACCCATAAACTCATGCCAACCATATTTAGTAAATGCAATTCCAAATAAATAAATAAAATCCTCATTTAAATCATTTCATCAAATACTTTACACGTGTCAAAAGAAAACCATAATTTTAAAACAATAACTTAAAAATAATATAATAAGAGAGTTTTCCAAATGCCAACCAATTTTTCCAAAACCATATAACAAGGGATTTACTTCAATAATCATACATGTTTTTTCACAAAAATTTCAATGAAAATACTTAATCAAAACAAATTCTTTATGTTAAAAGAGAATTGAAGATTAGAGGGAAGCAACATACCTCACAATGGTTTTCAAAAATGAATAATGACATAATAAAACATCAATATCTGATCAAAAACCATATTGACATAACTAGATCCAATAAAATTATGTCAAGATCAACAACACAGACCAAATAACTATCACCAATAGACTTGGTCTATGATTCCAAGAGAGGGAATAACCATGGATCTATGAAGAATGAAGAATAATGATAACATATTGATAAATCTGGGTGGAGGTGGTAGTAGAGGTGGTAGAGGCGGAGGAGGAGGAGGGAGTGGTGACGGTGGAGGAGGATGAGTTGGCAGGGACCATAGAGGAGGAGGAGGATGAGGTAGAAGTGGCAGTGGACGAGGACGAGTTGACAACCGTAGAGGAGGAGGAGGTAGTGGTGGAGGAGGAGGAGGAGGGGTCATGGTGGAGGAGGGCTCTATGGCATAGGGGTCCACTTCCGCGAAGGCTTGAAAGGGTATGAGGGTGGAGTAGCCTATTAGGGTTCTTTTAAAAAACACACTAGAATCTTTATCGGTGATAGTTAAAAGCGCTGATAAATATAGTTCTTTATTAGTGCTAAAAAAATGCTGATAAAAGACCTATTTATCAGCGCTAAAATTATAATGCTGATAAAGACTTATTTTATGAGTGTTTTTTTAGGATTGATAAAGACAGGAATTTATCAATGCAAAAAAAGTTCTTATAAAAGACCTATTTATCAGCGCTAAAAAAGTGCTGATAAAGGTATAATTTTAATAATTTATTTATATTATTACATATTTATTTAAAATGATATATTGGATATATATATATATATTAATATTTATAACTATAAATAAATATATATTTATTTATACTTATAAAATTATAATTTAAGTAATTATAAAAGTATAAGCAATATACTTATAAAATTATAATTTAAGTAATTATAAAATTATAAGCAATATACTTATTATATTTATAATCACATAAATATATAAAATAAATATATTAATTATATATACTTACAAGATTATAGATATATATAACTATATTTCTTGTAATTTTATAAATATTTATATGAAATATATATTTATTTATAAATATAGATATATATAAATAAATATTTATTTATTTAAATAATTATATTTTTTTTTAAAATTTATATATTTAATATTTATATTTTTTAATATATATAATTAATATATTTATTGTAATTTTAAAATTATTTAAATATATCTATATTTATTTGTAACTATAAATAACATTTGTATTTATTTATCAATATTTATATAAACATTTATAAATATATTTATAAATATATATTTATTTAATTATATATAACATATTATATATGAAAGAATAAATATATTTTTTATTAATTAGTAATTATTTAAATAAATATAAATTTATTTTTATTTATTTATAAATACTTGTATATATTTATAAATATATATATTTAATTATATATTTTTAACATTATACATATTATAATAAATATATTTATTATAATTTTAAAATTATTTAAATATCTATATATTTATTTATTTATATTTATAATTATAACTATAAATAGTATATATTTATAAATATTTGTATATAATTGTGAATATATATATATATATTTATAAAATTATAATATTATATGTTTAATTTTATAATTATATATATAGTTATAATTATACTTACAAATGTATTTTAAAAGTATTTATATATATCATTAAAACTATAATAAAATATATTTATGATTTAAATATATTTAATGTAATTTTATAAGTATATTTTTTAGAACATATATAGTTCATGTGGGTAAAATTATGAATTAATCAATATACCACATCAATGGAAAACGTGATGTAATTTATAAATGAACATTCATGCATGATACATAACATATACGCATGATCAATATATTCATTGAAAAATTCATTAAAAAACACACATATATTCAATAATATTAATTATAAATATATATATATATATATTAATAAGTATTATATATTTATATATAAAATAAATATATTAAATATATTAAATATATTAAATATAACAACTATAAGTAATATAATGAATTAATCCAATAAATACAATAAATCTAATAAATAAATCTAATAAATCTAATAAATATAAATCTAATAAATCTCTAATAAACATAATAAATATAATAAATGTTATAAATATAATAAATATATTTATTATTTAATGTAATTTATTATAATCTTATAATTATTTAATTATATATATATATTTAATTATAATCATAGAAATACTTTTTTCAATTAAAACATTATATATATTTCTGAATTATTAAAAAAAATATTAATTATAAACATTTGTTTTTTATTTAATTTATAAAAATAAACATTATTTTTGAATATAAATATTATAATTTTATATAAATTAATAATATTTTTTATTAAAAACTTTTATCATTGCTCATAATAACGCTGATAAAGGCCCACCCTGTAACGCCCCAACCCCAGCTTCCCAGAGTCGGTGCATTACTTCGTAACATTGGCATGATCACAAAAGATCACGTCTCGAAAGACCGATTAGTTTAGTAGCCTTGGAAACACTAGATACATTCATAAAAATTACATTACATCATAAAAATGAAAACTACAATAACATGGTCTCCCTAGTCCACACTCATATCCTCACTTACTATTCTTGCAAGTCAGTCATAATACACTTCTTCACATCCTGGGAAAAATGAAACATTGAAAGGGGTGAGATCAAATGCTCCGTAAGGATAACAATATAGCAGAAACTTTCATAAGAAAACATAAGCATTTAAGGCAATGTATAACTAAAACAAAAGCCTTCTTGAACTTGAACTTCAGCATAATATGACAAAAGTAAAATAAAATAATGCCATTACTTACTCACATGGATATTCTACTAGATGAATAATCACATGAAATATCAATAACCACTTTCATAATGAGGGAATGTATAATGCCAGACATTCTGAAACATTTTGTCAAGGCCTCGGCCAAGACGTCTAAAATGATTAAGGCCTCGTCCAAAACCATAAATCAAATTGGGAAAGGGCCTTGGCCAATTCCACGTCTAGTTGTCTCATGAGACCTACCGATGCATCGAGGAGCTATAGCGGGCTCCACCCGTCACTTATTAAGTCCAATACATTCCTCATATGAATAGGTTTAAACATAACATAAATATTCATATTAAAACTAGCATACGAAATTTCAAAAATTTCTCCATAAACTATGGATGGTATAAAAATAACACATCCACAGTCAAATGTTTCACAAAATTCTCAATGGAAGTTTTGTATCATAAATCAATTTCAAATAAACTTAAAACCCATCAAAGGATGTTGACATGGATGAAATCAAAGCTATTTGATAGAAATATCTCTCTTTTTTGAAATCATTTAAAAGTCCCATAATTATAAAATAATACATTTAATTTGAAAATATTATTATAAGCTTGTAAGGGAAGCTTCGACGAAGTTATAATGGCAGAAAATAGCCGCACCCGCCATATAAGTTAAAAAAAAACATTCTTACCTTAAATTTGTCAAAAAGGTCAAAAAGTACATTGTTTGGAAAACAATGGTAAGATTCCTTTCAAAAACGTATAAGGGTATAAATGACTTTAACCCATTTTCCATTTAATAGTACAAATGTTTTTAAAGACATTTTTAAGAAACATGGATGTGGATGATAACGAGGTCCCAGTAGATAATTATGTATAAAAAACCTTGGATAATGAAGAGGTTGTGAAGTAAACCCTTACCTTGTACTTTTCCTTGGTTGGGGTAGGTTAACCTTCTGTATAATGGTGAAATAATTGTTATTAAATTATACAAGAATCATATACATTCATATGATATCATATATGATCTTTTAACATTGCTTTGTTAACAATATCTTAGATTTATCGTTGTTTCAGGTGTTAACTTACTCGTTTTCTTTTATATTTTTTGTTATGTAAGTCGTGTTTTTCATGGATAGGTTGTATCTTATTCATATCCATAATGATATCATGTCCTTAAACATTATTTTTAAATCATCAAATGATAATTATACTTGAATGGATACGACGGAGAATGAATCTCATCGCGTTCGTGGAGACGGTAGTCCGTACGTACGCACGAGCGACAATATCATTATTTTGATATTAAAATAATATATAATTGGATAGTATATCATATATACAGAATCATTATCATGTTATATTTATTATTTACATGAATTACATATCATTATTATACCCATCTAAATAATAATATATTGAATAACAATTACACCACGACGTGGAGACGGTAAGCCGTACGTACGCACGTATGGTGACATGTCATTCAAATGATGGGTAAAATACTGAATATGGTTGTTCCATATTTATAATAACATCACAGTATATAGAAGATACTGGATTTATAATTTTAGAATTGAAATAATAAACAAAGGGGTAGTGGAAGAAGAAAGAAACTTGAAAGAGGGTGATGAAAATGTTACCTCTTCTTCGGGTTCTTCCTTTTGATTTGATCAAAAGGACTCCTTAGGATGGCTTTATGACTAAAGTAAAGCTTCTAGGATGAAGGTAGAGAAGTTGGGAGAGTATTTTGTCAGAGTTTGGCCGAACCAAAAGGCTTGAAAGTGTGAATAATGTGGTATAGGTGGGGTCCTTTTATAAGAGTAGAGGAGGGGCTCTTTTGGAAAGATTGAAATGTTACATTATTATACAATGATTTTCGGATTATAAAGGTCCCAAACTTATATAATTCGTGGCTAAGGTGATAAGGGTTCGAAATATACTCATCCAATAGTCTTTGGACAAGTGTAAGCCTTGGATTTTACATTATCATTTCATTTTATTAAAATCGTTAAATAATGAGGTCATCGCTGCATCATAATGATGTCATAAATAATTTAATTTATTTAATGTCTAAAAATTATAAAAAATATACTATGATGTAGGAAATATTTTTATCTTTCTAATGAATATTTATAGTCAAAATTTTGACTTGTGTAACCCCACTTAAAAACTGTTTTAGTAAAACAACTCATGTTTGTGTCAATTTAATTTTAACATTAAATAAATATATATTAATGTCATTTTCCAACCAAAGTGGCTCCATGGGGTCTCCAAGTTGACCCATGGGTTGTCTTGGTCGGCCATGACTCATCCAATAGGAGTATGACAAGTGTCAAGCTCATCTCATATTATTAAAACATTATTTTTACCTTAAACTACACTAATTACCTCTAATCGCGATTAAGAACTTAAAAGTTACTATTCACCAAAAAATTATTTTAATCTCATTGAAACACATTTTACTTCTTAATGACAACCATGAATGTAGGATTTTTGAAAATCAAATCACAGAAGTGGTAATATTTCATTTTAACGAAAAATCAGTTTTTAACAACCACTTAGTGGTTTCACTATTCAACAAAAATTGAAGTTTTTCAGAATAAGGACAAAATTTCACCCTAAGATATAATTGATATTCCGAATTCAAAAATGATGTCTATTTTACAAAATTACAAACATATAAGTTGCATTAATTAATTTTATAATTAATTCCCGCTGTTACAACAAATAGCGTGTTTTTAAGAAACAATTTATATCAAAAGATTGGCAATTGTTTATGCCCAATTTCAATGTTAAATTAATTATAATGACCACCATTGGATAAAATGGTAAAAATATATTCTAATTATACTTTAAAACCAATAAATAGTATAATTTATCACTATATATTTTTTTGATTAAAAAAGTTGTTTTTAAGTATTTTTCACTATTCATAAAAAATTAGAAGTTCTCAGAAAAATACCAAAAAATCAACATAGGATAATTTCGATATTCCGAATCCAAAAATGAAGTCCATTTTGATAAATAAAATTTATAAAATTTCAAAAAGTAGGTATTACTATTCACAACGATTAGTTTAATTAGTTGTGGTGTGTGTTAGAGCTCGAGGTTGCGTACAACACACGCTATTGAATTATTCGAAGGGAAACGTACCGTGGAAGCTTGGGGTGTTACACACCCCTTTATCAACGCTTTCTACTTAGCACAGATAAAATGAAGCGCTTACCTTGACCTATTTTATAGTAGCGTTTTCTACTCAACTACCCATGCTTATGACTTAGTACACATAGTACTCATAGACTAAACTTATCCCTTTTAAAGAATATCCATTAATACCTCAAAACTAATCCACAACTCAAAGGTTAGGCCATCACAACACTCATCATACCAAACTCTCATTACAAAGCCTATCTCTCAACTTAGTCTTACTAATACATATGTTTACCGCCCCATAAACCCCAAAAGGATTCCTCACAAGGCCCACCAACCAAGATAAGGATAATGAAACCTATTGTTGTTCTATCCCTAGAGTATCTCATCAATTTCCTAGGTGATGTGGTCATCGAAGGCCCCGATTCTAACAAATCTTGTCAAAGGGACCAATAAAAATATAGATAGACTATAATCATAATATAATAATCAATGAAACCAACATTGGTACCACTCTAGGGAATCCTATTATGCCTCTATATAATCATGCCTTGCTTGGAGAACATTATATCATTTAACAGGCTTTCCCCTAAACATCAGTCTTGGAAAGTATCACATATTAAACACATCATTACTTGATCAAGAGAGATATAACTCAATTATGGACTCCCTCCTTAGGTCCTAACACCACAGGTCAATCCCCTCACATAGGTGACATGGCCATCGATGGTTGCGTGATTAATACATGGTGCTGGAGGACACACTTTGAGCCTAAAAAGATTCCCTAACATCAACACTCATAAGGGAAACCACTCAAGACTCCCATTCAGGTCACCCACACATGCTTACCTATTCTCAATATTCACACAATATATGCAAACCTATAATATATAGTAATATTAGGAACCACCTAACTCAAGCATTAAGTTATCCACTCAATAGATACATGACCATCATCACCCAATCTCATCCAAGACCATATTAGTCACCGATCACATCTAGGAGACCTTAAATCCATAAAAATCTCTTATAGACTAATTGTAAAACAAATATATTTAGTTAACATAATTAATAAATATTAATTCAATTACATATAATCAAGATATAATGCATTGAGTGACTAAACATTTCCATTACATCAAATAACATCTGGTGGATCACTCTTGACACACCCCTAAGCCCATTATCGACCAAATAACCAGATAATAATAATGAAAATAATAATAATTTAAATTCAATTTTATGGAAAAAATTAAAAATATTGGAAGCATCTATCTTCAAGTGAAACCAAATGTAACCATGTGTGTTTATATACTCAGATCCTCCTCTAGTAAATCTATACAAAACCCCCCATCAAATAAATCATATTCCATTATGCTTTGGTCAAATCGAAACTAAAATCATAAACCATTCATACATGAATGAGAGGAAAATGTAGAGGGAGAGAAGAGGATGAAAAGAGAGAGGTTAATTGACGTTAATTGATGAAAGGTTACCTTTCAAACATATCTGATCCAAGGGGGATATGGAGGGAGAGAAGAAGGAAGAAGATGTTTCCCCCCCTTTGTTCGGTTAACCATAAATAAGAAACCCATAATGGTTTTCTTATTTATTTTTTTAAATAAAAAAAACTATTTTTCTATTTAGTAAAAAAAATGGTTATGGAGATCATTGGATACTTAGAGCCAAGAAACAACCACTCTGTGGATCCTAGGTGAATCCCCTAGAACCTTTATCTGGTACCTAGTAAAACCCAATCAAGTACTCGATGGCACATTATAGCCATTGACCTACATTTTCCCATCACCAAAACCCCTAAAACTCACTATAGAACTCCTCTACCTGAGACACCACCTAAAAACATCCTTATAAATATTTAAAATAGATCTAAAATTCCAATTATTTATCCAATTTAAAAAAATTAAAATAATCATGATTCTGCACTGAATAGAACCTAACTTTTCACTAAATCTACGGACCCTCATTTTGTGTGGGTCATTACAACTTGGACCCTGGAAAAATATTTGACCAATCAGATAACCTAGAGTAGTCCATCCCTTGACCCCCTCGACCGATCTTATAAGATATTAAAGTTAATTTTCTATCTATGAAATTAGAACACAAGACATCTTGGTTCCTATAAAGACGCCATACCAACTCACATACAGACCACATGTGACTTCAATATCCCCAATATATATATATAATAATTATAAATGTTTTTTTTAATTTATTTCATTTAGTATATTTATATATGTAAATTAACATGTAAATTTCATAATTATCATATAAAGTTAATATAATATTAATTTAATTATATAATATACTGAAATTATATAATGAGAAATACATAAGTAAAATTTAATAAATTACACACATATAGTTTATATATATATATATATTATATAGTTAAGTTATTTAATATATATAAATTATATGATAATTTTATATTATAATACAAATAACATTAATATATATATATTTAATTTATTTAACAATATATGTAATGGTAATTTTTTATAACATAGATACATATATACATATATATAGAAATTAATAAAATAATGTTATTTATATTAGAATATATATTATATTTTAATAAATATAATATAATATGTTTATTTATTTGAATATATATATATATAATTTATTTATATTATAATATAATATATAAAATATAAAATATGATTGTATTTTAAAATTAATATATATTAATATATCACATATTAGAAATAATATAATTATATATAATTATATACACAAAATTATTTTAATATACATGTAATAATAATTTAATTTTATAATGGATAAATTATATAAAATATATAAAAACATTAATATATATATAAATAACATTAATAACATTAATATATATGTGTGTGTAATAATAATTAAATTGTATAATAAATGTATAAGTTAAATAATGTTAATTTAAAATTTTTTATTTACATTATGATAAAATTTTAATATATTATTATATAATAGAATTGCACACACACACAAACTTATATAAAATTTAAATCATAAATATCATAAATTAAACTATATATATATATGAGTGTGCAATTTTAAAAATGATAATATATGTCTATTTTGTGAATAATTTAAATTATAAATATAAATAACAAAAAATTATATAAACTTAAAAATATATAAATAACACTAATTATAATAAAATATAAATTATAATAAATTATATGTAACAACCCTCACTCTAGTAACCCAGAACTTGTATTTTTTTATTACAATGGTATATAAATACATATGACCACATTACATAGGATCCAAAATTTACTCTTATGAGGATAGATACAGACATGGATATCATAATACATAAAAACATAATGTACATTCTTACAATACATCAAACATTATTTTTTCTCCATGCTTATCCTTCAGTCACACATAGTAATCTTCATGGTTTTTGTGGGAATATACAAAAAATATAAAAGGTGATCTTAGAAACTCATTAAGGCGTGGTGTATAGTGGAAGAAAACATAACATAAATATGACATACATAATATGTAAATAATAAATAATAAAATAATTCCATATAACTAATAACATTATAATAATATATCCTCAAATGGAATATAAATGAAAAAAATAAAATCTCATGGATAATAAAAAATAATAACATAGTTATGGAATACATATTTTTTTCATGACCCAAACCTAACTGGGGATTGAGCTGAAACTACCCCAAGGCTACCTCCATAGGCTAGGGGGTGGAATCAAGTGTCGAAATAAATATCCTAAATGGGTGTCCTTTTCCTAATGTACCTGTATGCACACACCCGACCATCTAAATTCATAATTGAAGATGAATAATAATAAAAATTTGTAACAACTAGAAATTAAACCAAGAATTAAAAACCTCTAGGGTGTTCACAAGTACGACTGTGAAAACTAAAAAGTAAAGGGCCAAAATACATGCCAAATTATAAAGATTTCCTAACCTAACAAAATTTTATGGAAAAACATTGAGATATCCCATCTCTTGATCTATAGGCTGTGACCACCTTATACAGTCCCAAGCTCCCATTATCCCTAAGCTAATTTGAAGTCACCATCAACCTGTTCGCCGTCTTCATAAGACATGACACATGCGGGAAGAACCCATGAATGGGTGAGTATATACATAAATAGTAGGATTACTTGAAATCTAAAAGGGGGAGAGGTAAGAGCTACAATAAGAATAAAAAGACAGTAGATAGTAAATAATGAACATCTTATCACAAACCTAGAGAGTAATCTCATCTAAACGCAACAAGATCAACATGATGTGTAGGTGGAATACATATCGAGGATGTTTCACCCATAGCAGGAGAGTAACCTCATCCAACCACAATGAGCTTAACACGATGAGTAGGTGGACTCCCTCACGTGTCTCTACAACCCATGAAGATGGCGTAACTAAATTCAAAAACATGGACACACACACATATGCTAAGTAAAAGAATCCCGAATGAGAGAGAAAGGGGATCTCCATCTCAAAGCCCAACCTAGGAAAAGAGTCTCCATTAGTTCTAGAAGTCCAGAAAAAATTCCTAGAATCTTGCACATCTGTCCAATAGAAAAAATTCAAGTCAAGACACACCTCGCCTCTATGAAACATAGTCAAGGGGCCTAATATATTGGTATAGGACCCAAGACCTGGTAAAACAGAAGGGTTCCACTATAATGGATGAGGAACCATGACTAGCCCAACTAGAGTGTTCCAATCTAATCATCGAGTACCCATGTCCTTCCCAACTAGAGGGTTCCACTCAGAAAGTTGATGAACCATCCCCTATATCTGTGGAATGGTGCTAATCTAGGTCATTGATGACCTATGCCCATCCCAACTAGAGGGTGACACTCAGAAGGTTGAGGACCAATTCCCTATCTCTACAGAAGGGTTACACTCTATGTCATTGAGGACCCATGTCAAGATTGAATGGAGGATTCCACTTTGAAGGTCAAGGAACCATTCTATTTCTCTATATAAGGGTTCCAATCTAGGTCATCAAAGACCCATGCCCATCCTGACTGGAGGGTGACACTCAAAAATCCTTTGGTGATCCTACCTAATCATTGTATCCATCGAGCGCAGATATATAAGAACCACTACTGAAACATCTCGCATCATATCCCAAATCCACAATTGAGGAAACCATCATGTTATACATGAAAACACACTCAGGATAGGACACTCACAGGCCAAAATCTGAGTCCAAACAAAGGAGATATGAGCATTTGAAATTTACTCAGAAGGAATAAAGGGGCCCATGACATGTGAGGGGACCCACACAACATGTGGTCCCACTCTAATGCCTAGGAATATCCCATTAGGCACACTAATCACAATCCATATAGGTATAAACGGTATGCAGTGCAACTACATAGCATATCTGTGACACCCAGGGGTCCCTGCTCATGCTCCCAGGTCATGTACATTTATCCATCCCATGTTCATGTACTTTAGTACACGATGAACCTCTTAACACGGGGTGCCTCCCATGCCTTTGTACGCATTCTCATGTACTTTGATACATGGAGTATATGGCCATTCAAATGCCCATTTACTCCCAGAGTACATGCCAAGTCTTCTAGCATAGGGTCAATGACATGTGAGTGTACCACATGTCATGTGATACTTATAAATTTATAAAACCCTAGTTGTCATAGCATAGAGGCAACATGCCATGGGTTCATCATGGTACAGAGTTTATAGTAGTTTTATTCACAAAACTCCATATCTACTATTGGGAATCCAGATCTAGTTGTTTCTCCTTCAGATCCATCCTCTCCTTCGACCAAAATTGGATTTTCTAACTATTGTTTGCCATTTCTGTCCATCTGGTGGCTGGAAAACTGATTCTGTTGAATTGATCGAAGGACGCATGAACCTACATCACCCTGCACACCTCCCATCAGTCTTGAATCTAAAATATAATAGAAAAAACACCCATTATCCATGATTCAACCCCAAACCCATCCTTGATTTTCAATCCCTTTATTGCTCGTGAAACCATTGTGAATCTGGGGGTTTAATCGGGCTCGGTCTCACCTGGTAATGTCGAATTGTGATCTTGGCATCCAACGATGATGATCATGAAAAAATTCAGGGGGAAAAAGAACAAAGAGAATATTTATTGATCATTTCCAATAATTCTTGTCCTACTATAATGAACAAGGATATCTAGGGTTAGAAACAAAAGAATAATAAATTTAATTTAATACATGGGTTCATGCAAGGCTCATGAATTGGTACAGATCATAGAAGGGATGATCTTACTTAAAAAAATTAATAAAAAAGGGTGTAAAACAAAAATTATCAATTCCTAACTAGAGTTTACATAGTTAATCACCGAAGAATGCACTTTCCAATGATAAATAAGGGTCGTTTCATTCACTACATCTCAATGTGCTCGGATCCAAAACCTCATCATCATCAGATCTCAATGCGCCAAAGGAAGGAGAAAAAAGTCTATGGATTATCCCATGGTTTATATGGATAAACTTGGGAAAATTTCCATACTAGTGATTATATATAAGTAATTTTTTGTGTTAATTTAATAAATTAATTAAATTAATAATTTAATTAAATAACTAAATGTACTGCCAATGAAATTCTTATCTAAAAACCCCATTCAAAACTATTTTGAATCGTGCAAAGGGTAAACATCATGTTCCAGAATCAACTGTGGTCTCAAATTTATCATATGATCTTTTGTTTAAGAGTTTTTCCATTTTTTATAAGAAACTGCACATGTGAAATATAAAATATATTTAATATTTTTATAAAATTAATTATGGGAACACCGGGACTTGGAATCACACGCCATCTCAGTGCTTGGATCTGAAAATATATTTAGAAATATTTCAAAGTATTAAAAGGAAAAAAATTAGTGTCTAAATCATTCCCCCATTAAATAATTTCATCCTGAAAAAATAAAAACTACCCAAATAACTTGGGATACTGAGTCCATATATAGCTCTCCCACTCCCAGGATCTCTCCTACACATTCCTATTTTTCCACAACATTTAAACCAAGGGGATTGTATGTCCATGCAGGTTCCTCTCCTATCAATCCTTGACTGCCACTGAGTGCTCCACAAAATTAACTCCGTCCTTGATGTCCATATCACCCCAATCGATGACATTCATGAGTTAATGCTTGTGTCTACTTAGAAGCGATATGTGGGAGACTTCATGCACATGATCTAACTTTGGGGGTAGATAGAGGAGGTAAGAAACCTCACCAACCCTATTCAAGATCTTGAAC
The DNA here is from genome assembly GCA_963277665.1 of Viscum album. Classification (NCBI taxonomy): domain Eukaryota; kingdom Viridiplantae; phylum Streptophyta; class Magnoliopsida; order Santalales; family Viscaceae; genus Viscum; species Viscum album. Next base: position 1,136,184,848 of record OY728159.1, on the reverse strand, counting down.
AGCCTAATGATCCTAGGAGATATCTTGACTCCCTAATCGAACCTTCGTAATACTCATCATGGGGAGACTCTTTAAGAAAATATGGTCTCCCTAATCAAAATACAAGGGCCTATGACGACGATATGTATAATATTTATACCTAATATGGGCCATCCTCATCTTCTCATGGATGGCTTGGACCTTCTCCATCATCTCCTACACTAACTCTAGACCCACAAGATATGTATTTATAATATATTTCCAGCATAAGGGTGACCTGCAGGGTCTACCGTACATGTGATAAAAAGGTTATATGTCAATATTAGAGTGGTATATTTTGTTATATGAAAAATCTGACAAGGGAAATCAATCCTCCTAGATTCAGCCAAAGTCTAATATGTAAGCCCCCAACATATCCTCCAACACCTGCATTGTGCACTCAATATTCCCATCTATCTAGGGGTGAAAATATTCACTCATCCTCATCAGGTTCTCGAACACCTCATGTAGGAATCTCTATAATCATGAAATGAACTACAAATCATGATCAGAGAAAATATTCAAGGGAACCCCATGAAGGTTAAAAATCTTCTGTACTTACAACATCATCAAACTCTCCACCAAACTCTACTCCCTACTAATAAAGAATTAGAATGACTTCGTGAGTCTGTCAACTATCCCCCTGATGGTTTCAGGGAAATTCTCTATATGTGGAAGCCCTATCACAAAGTCTATGGATATGTCATCCCACTTCCACTCTTGAATCTTAAGGGGAAACAAAAAACTTTTCAGAACTCGGTTCTCAAACTTCACTTGCTGACAGGTGAGGCATCAAGAGATGAACTCAACCACAATCTATATCATTCCAGACCACCAAAACTCCTGATGAAGGTATCTATACATCTTCCACACATAAGGATGTACAACTAATATAGAGGTGTGAAAATAAATCATCACCTTTTCTCGCATCATGAATGGGACCTTTGTCCATCCCTATAAAAGGATAACATGATTCCATCCTTCAAAATATCCATATGGTGAATCCCCTATGGATATATTGTCATGAAAGGTCTCATAGTCAATGTATCCTAGATAATAATATCTTAAACACTTGAGAAGAAGAGGAGTCAACACCGTCAACTAAAGAAGCACCTCACCCTCCTACTCGACCAGGGTCAGCTACAAGGAAGCCAACTGCTCAAAAGTCTCTTGTACCAAGCAAGCATGGGGCTTCCTGCTAAGGGAATATTTTTCCAAATTAACATTCCCCAGAGTATAGAATATCTCAAATTTGTATACCTATATAAACTCAAAACCAACACCACTATCTCAAGTTCAATTCCCTCTACTTGAAGAAGTACTTGATACTTTGATGGTTTGAGAAAACCATGAAGCGTTATCCTATATGGAAGTGCCTCCACATGCTCAGAGTGAAGAATACCACTACCATCTCTATTTCATGATTTTAATATTTATAATATCGGGGTCTCAACTAACTCTACCCATATTGGATGAATTATTGTCACTATATCAATATGAATCCATGCCTAGCTCCTGAGGCACCGTAATACACTACATACTCTATGCCCTCCTCTAGTAGTCTCCACATAGGATCACTTTCAATATTCACCCTCAACTCATTGAAGGCTCTCTATAACTACTTAGTCCAAGGAAAGTTCCACCCTTTCCATATTAGGGTTGTCAAAGTGGCCAAAATTCTATTGAAGTTTTTTAAAAACATCCTATAGTACCCTTCCAAGCCAGGAAAACTCAGCACCTCTAACACACTCTTGGGTGGATCCCAAGAAATAATCGAATCAATCATTTCTAGGTCTATGGTTAAACCCTGATAAGAAATTAAATTCCCCATGAAGTGAACCTTGTGAATCTAGAAATAACACTTCAAGATATTACCATAAAGATGGTGATCCTAAAGAAAATATAGAACCATCCTCAAGTGCTCTTCATGATCCTCATTCATTGAAGAGTATATGAGTATGTTTTAAATAAAGAAAACCACAAAATAGTCTAGGTAAGATTGGAAGATCTGGTTCATCAAATCCATAAACATAGTGGGGGATTTATTTACAGCAAATGGAATCACCAGAAACTCATAACATTCATAGAGATATCGGAATACCATCTTCAGAATGTCAACCTTGAAAACCCATAAATAGTTGTAACCGAACTTGATATCAATCTTTGAGAACTATCTCATTCCTCAAAACTGGTCAAATAAGCCATAAGTCCTATGAAATGGGTACTTATTCTTTGTTGTGACCTATTTCAAGTGATGATAATCCACACAAAGCCACAATATTCCATCCACCTTTTTCACAAACACTAGAGCTTCCCAGGGGGATGCACAAGGTCTAATAAAACCCCTCTCTCTAAGGTCCTCCAACTATAACCAAATATCCTAGAGCTTATTAGGGGAAATTAGATAATCCATAGAAGACATTGAAGTGGTTACAAGATGTAAGTCAATACAAAACTCAATATCCCGCCTTGAAGGTAGTGATAGAATGTCCTTGGAAAAGACGTCCATATAATCCTCTACAAATGAAGGAATAAAAATGTCCAAAGGGTCTAATACACCAAGGTATGTAATTTCCAACTAATAGGTAATGGTATGTAGCCTCCTACTCATAGAACCCACTCAATTAGAACCCACTCAACCTTCCATGTGTTCTCTCTTTCCCATAAAGGTGAATCTCATCCCATCAATACGAATGCATTTGGATTGTCTATGGTGACAATAAATTTGGGTTCAGACCATGGAAAACCAATCCATACCCAATATTATGTCATAGGGTTCCATCATGATGACCAAAATTCCCCATGTGAACCTCTTTACACCAAGTGATAGCTCACACTTCTGGTAACTAAAAGATACAAAAGAAGTATTATCGATAGAAACCTCAAGACAAAGATATCGGGATAAAGCTTCAATTGGGAGATCGATCTCTCACACCAGAAGTATAGTGATTAAATATTGAATGAAAAATATTTCTACTAAAACTGAATCATGATTAGAAAACACATAGATCGTACCTCTAATCATCTCATGTGTTGTGAGGTCATAAGAATCCAAAGCCTATATCTATCTGCAACACCAACCTATGACTCCCTAATCCTGATGTGGGCCTCCTAGTGGTGTTGGTAGAATATATAATAGTGTTATAAAACTAACATATATCCTCATACTCTTTTTCTAGATATTCCTCCTTGGGGGCCACCCTTCTTTCACCTGGGTGGTCCTTGATCATGTTATTGTCTCTACCATGGAGATCTGTCTGCTATCTGCTAGTTCTTTTCAACATGTATGGTTGGGAAGTATATAACTATGTGACATTTCCTATCACAAGAATATCACCTCCCATATCCATGATTCCTTGTTCCTATTTACTTCCCCTCACCACGTTCCTGAGCCTGATCCCGGGAAGACGTCATGCATTGAGATACTGTTGAATGACGTCTTCCAACTGTTGCAGATGACATTGATCTATGACACCCAGTGATAGATCCATCTTCTTGGTGTCCCTCTAAAAGTAATATCTTTTCCACTTTTTCCCACTCCAACACCTCGATATAGGTGAAAATGCACATGGGTACCATTCTGGTATGAATCTATCAGCATAGTCGATGCTCAAACTTACATTCTCAGATGTATCCATCCTAGATCATATCAAGGGAGTACTGTGTAAGGAATTTGAACCTCACTACATACCCAACCAATTTTATCCCTTCTTAATACAATTCCAGAAGCTCCTAGATTCAAAATGAGTGATGGATTGATGGGTAGTACTCCTCATGGAACAACTGCTGAAAGTCGGGCCATGAGAGTATAAAATCATCATGCAAATGGGTAACAAGAATCCAACAACATCTAATTTATTTGTGGAAAATGATAGATTTCATCATAATTACTTGATTTTTCAGTGTACAAATAATACTGAATATATGAACCACCAACTCTATCCAATCCTATGTTTCCTAGGTATCTGGATCGCTATGAAACCTTAGCAGCATCTGACACTATAACTCATGAAGTTCTCTTAACCGGCATGTATCCTTATGGAGCTCTTTTGGGATGATCTGTTTCTCAAAAGGTGGTGGTGGTACTACCTATCGACATAAAGAAAGTATCTCATGGTATGTATCCTAAAATAAGGCCTCATTGCTCATAAGATCATCATCACGATTTAGAAATGGTATCCAGCTATTTGTCATCGTGGAGACATCCTAAAAATTTAATCAAGACGTATGATGATCATACGATCGCGCGTATTCACACACACACACACACATATATAACAATGGGGAGTTGAATCAATAAGTAAATTTAAATACTCAACCCTATATGATGAATTCACCATTGATCCCTACAACCAATGTCCCAGTATGATAAGTTGTCAAGAAGGTAGTCAAGATCTTGGTGAGTGGATACATCATCTTCCCATACCATCACTAGATTCCCTAGCCCGAGATCCACATTAAATAAACTTTAACACTGTTTACCTAATACTTAACCAAATCCACGTAAGGGGACTACACCAAACAACATCTAAAGGAATGAGCTGCATTGATACCAATATGTCATGACCTGCCACTAATCGGGGCTCGAGCTGCAACTACCACAAGCCCACCTATATAGGCCTGGGGTGGAATTAATCTTCAAAAGGAATATACTAAATGGGGGGCCTTTTCCTAATGTACATATATGCACACACCCAACCATCTCAATGCATAAGTGTAGATGAATAATAATAAAAAGTTGAAACAGATAGAAAGTAAACCAAATGTGAAAAACCTCTAGGGGTTACAAGAGTATGATAGTGAAAACTGAAAAGTAAAGAGGAAAAATACAAACCCAACCAGAAATATTTACCAACCTAAAAAATATGGAATGTAAAATGATGAGATATACTATCTCTTGATCATCAAGATGCGACCATCGTATGTAGTCCCAATAACCTAGGATTCCTAAGATCCTCTAAAGTCACCACTAACCTATCTATCATCTACATAAGAAACAACATTTTTGGGAAAATCCTATATAGGAGTGAGTGTATACATACCCAGTAAGATGCCTTGAAAGATAAAAGGGGGAAAAGTAAGAGACACAATAGGAATGGAAAGAAAGCAGATAATAAACAATGAATAGATCAACCCAAACCAAGAGAGTAAGCTCATCCAAACACAAGGGTCTTAACACAGTGTGTAGGTGGACTACTCGTTAAGTCTTTTCCACCTATAGAATATGATTAACCTCATCCAACCATAAGTATATCAAAACAATGAGTAGTTGGACAACCTCATGTGTCTATTAAACCCATGATAAGAGTGTAACCGAATCCAAAAAAATGGATATATATATATATATATATATTCTCTACAAAATAATACCAAATGAGAGAGAAATGAGATCTCTATCTCATATACCAACATAGGAAAAGAGTAACCCATAGTTATAGAAGTCTATAAATGATAACCTACATCTCAAGCGTCTTCCCAGTATAAATAATCCAAGTCACACCTCACCTGACCACTGTGCCACACATTCGAGGGGCCACAATCTATAGGTAGAGAACCCATGCCCTAGTAAACCAGAAGGGTGCCACTCTGATGGTTGAGGACCCATGGTCAGCCAAGCTAGAAGGTGCCACTCTAGTCATTGACGACTAATGTATAGCCTAGTAAGAGGGTTCCAATCGAAAGGTTGAGGACCCATGACCTCTCTTCGTAGGAGGGTTCCACTCTAGATCATCGAGGGCCCATGCCTATCCTACTTGGAGTGGACCACTCGGAAGGTCTAGGACTCATGCCCTCTCTCCGCCTGAGGGTGCCACTATAGGTAATCAAGGATCCATTCCCAGCCTAAATGTAGGGTGAAACTCATATGGCTGAGGACCCATGCCCTGTCTCTATTGTAGGTTGAAACTCTAGGTCATCGATGAACCATACCTAGCCCGACTGGAGGGTGCCACTCATAAATCCTCTTATGATCCTTCCTAATCATTGCCAACATTGAGCATATCCTAAATAAGCATTATGAATAAAACATCTTTCATCATATCCCAAAATCTAAAATAGATGGTATCATTGCATTCTGTGTGAAAAAAAACTCAGTGTAGGCTACTAGTAGGCCTTAATCTAAGTCCAAATGAAGGATATATGAGTGGTTAAAGTTTCCTAAAAAGGAACCAAGGGTTTCATAGTGTGTGAGAGGACCCACATGGTATGTTGTCCCAGTCTACCAACTGTAAATGTACCAGTAAGTACATGGATCACTGGCTATGTAGGTATACCGGACATATAGCATGACTAAAGAACATGTCCGAGCCACCTGAGGTCCCTTTTCGTGCTCCCTCATAGTTTCTGTGTATCCATCTCGTGTCTTTGTACTTTAGTACACTACGTGCTCCTTCACACGGGGTACCTCCTATGTCTCTGGCCCTTCCCATGTACTTTAGTACATGGGGTGAGTCAATATTCCCATTCTCATGTACTCCTGGAGTACATTCTGAGTCCACCAACATAGAGTTACAAGACTTTTAGGGGTCCCAAACAATGTGTGATACTTATAAATAATTGAAACCATATACGTCACAACATAGGGGCTACACGCTGTGTGCTCATCATGATACACGGTGTATAGACATGTTTTTCATAGAACTTTAGATTTATGCTCAGATATCTAGATCTGATTGTAAAACCTTTAAATTCAACCACATCTTTACCCAAAATTGGTGGATCTAGCCATTTTTATCCATTTTTGTCCATCTGGTGGTTGGAAAAATGATTTCATTGAAACGCTCGAAGGCCGCAGAAACATCCTTTTACCCGCATGCCTCCCATTATCCTTAGATCATAAATCCATGATAAAAAAACCAATTATCTATGATTCAACCCCAAATCCATCCTTAACTGATGATCCCTTCATCGCTCGCAAAACCGTTGTGAATTTGAGGGTTTGATCCGGTTCAGTCCCACCCAACAATGTTGAATTATGACTTGGGGTCCAACGATGATGAACGTAAAACAATAGAGGAGTAAAGGGAATAAAAACAAAATTTTATCGATATTTTTCAAGTTTTCTTGGACAACTATCATGAACAAGGATATCAAAGTTTATAAATAAAAGAAAAATCAATTTAATTCAATACATGGGTGCATGAAAGGTTCAACAATTGAAGAAATTCATAGAAGGGATGATCCTGATTAATCAATTTTAAAGAAATAGAATACAACAAAAATTGAAGAGTAATAACTGGAGTTTGGATTATTCTTCATCAAAGAATTCATTTTCTAATGATTGAGAGGGGTCGTTGTGTTCATTGCATCTCGATCTTCTCAGACCTGGAACATCATCGTCATTAGGTCTTGATTTTACAATAAAAGGATGAAGAATGATCTAGATTCTCCTAGGGTATATTTGGATAACCTTAGGAAAATTTCCATAAGGTGATTTTATTGAAGTAATATATTGTGTTAATTTAATGTATTAATTAAATTAATAATTCAATTAATCCACTAAACATACCACCACTTACCAAATTATCTGAACTCCCTACACCAAACTTTTTTTAGTCACTCCTAGGGTAAACATCGCATTATAGACTCAACCATGATCTTAGATTTTTTATTCGAGATTAATTTTAAGAGTTAACCAATTTTATGTAAGAAACCACATGTGCGTAATATAAAATATATTTAATATTTTTATAAAATTAATCTCAGGCACACTGACCCTCAGAATCTCACGTCTTCTCAGCTCCTGTCTCTAAAAATATATTTATAAACATTTAAATGTATTACATGAAAAATACTGGTTCTCTATAATTTTATACTTTATAACCATACTATCAAGACCTCATTCTTAGAAGTCACACTTAAAAGGGAAGACAAACACCAAATACCAAGACTATATTGTCTCATGTGATCTACAGATGCATTAACTGGATATATATTTTCAAGCCCTAGAAATCTCATAATAAGTCCAATGCATCCATTAAATGAATATAATTTTCAAGTAATTAATAGTAATCAATATAAAAATAACAGATATATCATTTACATTTCCTATGTCAATGTAATAATATAGATATCTAGGTTAATATTTATCAGTATAATTATAAACTATAACATATTCACAATGAAATGAAAAGTACACATATCAAGGAAAAATAATTGATTAATAGGGTAGGGTACTTTATTTGTATAATGATATCAATGAGAATTGATCAATGATTAAAATAGTTTGAAATGGTAGGAGACCAAAGTAATGGTATAAACCACCTCTATGAAAATTAGGATTATGTGACACATATAATCATACGTATTAACGATGAAAAATTTTCTTAAGGAAAAACTTTTAGGTCAATATAATTTGTTAGAAAAGGTAAATTATTACCGAAATTGAGTTTAATACACTATAAACCCAATTGAGAATACACTTGGTATGTCATCCTCATCATTCCTAAGACAAATACCCCTTCTTAAAAATAATACTTTTGTAATACTGTAAATACATGGTATACATATAGATTTTAATAATATAGGTTTTGGATAATGAAATATTTTAACATTATAATGATGATGGAATGTTGAATAATAAGATATAATGGTAATGAATAATTAATATTAAAACAAGGTATGCGTGATAATAGAGAATACAAAAATTTATATGGATATGTAAGGGAATTGAAATAGATTAAAATGAGAAATGAGAAAAAGAGATCAAGAACAATTACCCTATTATGTAGCTTCATCAAAATTGAGAATAAACTCCTTAGATTCATAAAATGTTATTTGTATGAATAATAAAAGGTATATTTGGTGGAGAATCATGATTAATGATTTTAAATTGAAGTGGAATGGGAGGGTCAAAAGGTACTTATAACAAATTTTGGATAATTGCTTATTGATTTTTGGATATAATATTGGTAAATCTTGATTTTGTAAAATTCAACACCATAATGTCGCACATTGTTTTAGATAATGGTATTTGACATTTAATAAATGGGTTTTTATATTTTTAATTTAAATAACCAAAATACTTTTTAATTATATTTTTTATGGAAGGAAATTTTATTTTTCCACATTTGTTTTGAAACTACAGTTTTAATTTTAGGCATTGGAAAGTTCATTGCATGTTTTAAAATTGATTTTAATACTTTTAAATATTAAATTTTAATAAATTACCATATTTTAGATCATAAATTCATTTATAATAATTAAAATATCATTTTTATATTAAAATAAACACAAAAATCACCCCGTATATGTATAACATATTTTACTATTCACCTGAAAAATCAACTATTTCAAAAAGCTATCAAAAATCCACATTTAGATAATTTAAATAAATTAATTATAAATTTGAAGGCCATTTTATGAAAATAATTTTCTATATATATAATAATTTTTTATTACATAAAACTCTTAACCTATTTAAAAAAACATGTTTTTTATGCCAAAAAATAAATAATTCTGTTCAAATAAACATTTTATTATTCTAAGATATATGTATGTAATTTAATTATTATTCAATGATCAATATATTTTTTAAATTATTTTTCATAGTTTTACCAAATTGTTCTGTGAACATTATTTTTCACTTTTATGTTACATATAATGATCACATTAATATTACATTGGTCATATTTTTTTACTATTCTAATGATCACCATAACCTTCCAATGGTCATATTACCCATTATTAATAAAATTAATTATATTATTCATTTTACTTTCTTAGTTTTTATATAATTTAGATTCCATTACTTATTTTTTTATTCATAATAGATATGTTCCATTCTTTTTTTTATTATTTATTGAACACAATCCTCTAGAATTCAATATTATGGTGATTCCATATATTGTAATGTTCCCTATATTAATACTTATAGATTTTATTTTAAATGAAACCCAATAGTTCATATTGTACTACTATGATAAATTAAAGGGATTTTATTTTGAGATGGGTTTTGTAATATAGTGTTAATATATAATTGAATATAGGTCATTATAATCTCCCCCTTATATAATTTCATCCTTGAAATTTGAGGTATATATCAATTCATATTTTTTTGGTAATTATTCATCATTTCTTTCTCATGATCAACTATTTCTTCATTTAATAAGTGATTTATTTATATTAGTTTCACCATCTAAGTAGTCAAATTTTGAAATACGCACTCACCTATAGCAATAATTTGTAACAAATCTTCATTATATGACAAATAAATATCTTGATTTATTTTTTTAGTGGTGAGCCCATGTGTTGAGTTTGAAATTCACTTCTTTAATAGAGATACATGGATGAAATCATAAATTATAAACATGTTTGGGGTCATATAAAAATGATAAATAAAAAACTATAATTATCTCAAAAATATAAAAATACCTAATTAATGTTCTAATTAAATTTACCTTATTATTAAACCTCATATCACCCTTATTTAGTGATAAATTCTATAAGACATAGTCTCATTATTGAAAATCCAAGTCATTCCTCTAATTATCAACATATATTTTTTATATTCTTTGAGATTTCATAATATGTTTCTTGATATCTCACACTTTCTCACTTGTTTCCTCAACTAGTTATAGAACAAATATACCTCATTCACCAACTTCATCCTAGTAGGTTGGAGAGTGACATATTTTACCTTATATTTCTTTGTATGATTCCATTTGTATAGTGGAGTTGAAGATATTTTTGTATTCAAATTCCACTAGAGGTAGATACTAGTCCTAAGTTCCTTGTAAGTTGAGTGAGCATGAAATTGGAATATATTTTAATATTTAGATAGCTGTTTTATATTAAATATAAGTTTGAGGATTATTGGTAGTGCTGTATTGTATCTCAGTGTACAATGAATTATGAAGACTCCTATAAAATTTTGATATGAAACAATGATCATGATTTGATATAAAATATAAAAGTGTACTATTAATCCCTACAACATCATTAATAGAAAATTGTTAAATTATATCAAGGGGCTGATCCCCCCTTATCACTAGTAGAAAAGAAAACATTGTGATGTAATCCCTAATAACCCATATTGCATCATTCTTATTTAATATCTTAGGAAGTCTAGTAAGAAAGTCTATTGTGATATTGCACCACTTCCACATGGGTATAGGGATAGGCTGCATGAATCCTTATAGGAATTGTCTATTATGATTTACTTATTGGTATACCAAGTATCTTAACACATAATCAACAACTTCTCCCTTTATGTTGTCCCACTATATATTCTATCAAAAATCACTATATATCATGGTATTACTGATGTGTATTAAGAAATTTGAGTTTTGAGCTTCATCTACTGATTCTCTATTCATCCTAGGTATTGATGGTACACACACTAAAAAGAATAATTTTATAATGGTTTTAGAAACAATTTTTAAAACCTTCCTTATAATAATTAATGTAAGTTATTTAATATAAGTTTAAAAAAATGTTGCTATCTGCCAATAGTTTTTCAAAAAACAACCTTTATTTAGTGGTCATTTAAACTACTACTAAATACTGAGAGTTATTATATATATAGGTGGTTTTTTTAAAAACATCAAAAGATTTATAAAATTTAATATTAATTTATCATAAAACATTAGTATTTATTATAAATTTTAATTGTATGTTAAACATAAAATATTAATTACTATTTATAAATTTTTAGTTATTATTAATTAATTATTATTAATAAATAATAAATAATTAATTACTTTTTATTAATTATAAATTTCTAATTGTTAATTATTAATCATTAATAATTATATACTATGTATTAAATAATTATAATTATTAATTATTTTTAATTTTATAAATAAATTAATTTTTAATTATTAATGAAAAATTATTATTTAGTAATTATTATTTATTGTTTATTAATTATTAATTTATAATTATTAATTATTAATTCTTATTAATTATTATCTTTTTTAATTATTAATTATTAATTTTATTAAATTTTCATTAATTAGAAAATTTCAATTTTCAGTTATTAAATATTAAATACTAATTATCTATTATTAATTATCAATTCATAATTAATAATTGTTAGTTATTAACTCTTAATTTCTAATTATTAGTTATTAATTATTAATTATATATTATTACATGTAAATTCATTTGGTGAAGTTGTTAATACTTAGAGAATCAAGGAAGTATAATTGAGAGTATTGTATATATGGATGACCTCCTGGGATATTTGTAGAGACCCAAACTTCTCATACATAGATATCACATCTTAATATATTAATATGCATTACATTTCAAAAATATACACCCAAGGACCATAATGGTTTTGTTCCTTTGGAAACTAGGTAAAAAATCTTCTTATTTAGTGAATGATCTTCAACATCTCCCATAATGATCTTCCCCCTTTTTACTCTTTAAAAACATACCCTACTTAAAACCATTATTCATAACCTAGGAAAGGAAACATAAGAAAGAGATATCTCAGATGCTTAGTAAGGTTAAACATGGTAAATATATAAAAAAATTGTGAGCATAAGGGTATGAGAACATGAACATAATATATGAAAACAATACTCTGTATATCAAAAATCAGAATCTTGTGTCATGGAATAAAGATTGGAATTTCATAAAGCATGAATCCTAATGTAATCAAATAACATGATCCATGAGAATATAACATTAGCATAAGACATATATTTTTGGCATACACATAAGTTTATTACATTTTGAACATGTATAAATAGAACATGTTCACTCATTAAGTATAGGTAATGAAATTAAGCCCTCACATAAACTTATGGACATGAAACTAGGTCCACACATAACCTCATGGATATGAAATCCAGGTCCATGCATAACACTATGAACATGTAATCAGGTTCACACATAAAATTATGAACATTTCATATAGTTCATGCATAATATAATGAACATGTAATCAGGTTCACACATAACATTATGAAAATATAATCAGGTTCAGGCATAAAATATTTACTCAAGAGTTATCCATCTTTACCCAATTCACTAGAGGGAGTTATAGGTCCCACCCATCACATAATCTACACATATATGTTCCATAATATAATAAAACATTCATCATATCATAACCTATGAAAATAGGTATTGTTTAATAAAAATTTCATTACAGTATATCCCATGGAAAGAAAAAGGTTTCATAAAAATATTTTCATTATAATCATAAACCATCCAAAATAAATAATATAGATGGTGTCATTGGATTATATCCCTCGTACAGATTAAGTAACATCAAAGGATGTAATCTTAGATGAGTTTTTTAAATAAAAATCACTTGGAACATTTCTTGAGGAAAATAAAATTCCTTTTAAAATAAACTTTTTAAAACTATAAATTCATAAAATATTATGAAAATATTTTTATTTTAAAATAAACTTGAAAACTAATAGAGGAATCTTTAAAAATAATTTAAAAAATTTCTTGAGAAAAATAACCTTTATAATTTGAAAAAAAAAAGTTTAAAAAATATATTTAAAAAATATTTTTTTTTGAAAATAACCTTGAAAAATTACAAAGTAATCTTAAAATCAAATAATTTTCATGATTGTGGGAAATTCTTTTCATGTCGTACATGTTAAAAAAATATTCCTTTCACATTTTTGGTAAAAGAAAAAGAGGCATTATTTGGAAAATAACCTGAATATTAATTTTATAATTTTTTGTGAAAAATTAAAACATGGGTAAAAATGTCTTTAATAAATAATATAGAGAATGTTATTAACATTTTTGAGAAGTTTTTTTAGAAAACATGGTTTTGGAAGAAAAATGAATTTTTACAGAAGAGATAAATAAAATTAAATTTTCATAAAAAATATTTTAAACTCTTGGGAACATAAAGAGTGTAAAATGAAGGTAAAACATGTATTATATTAAAATAACTATAGGAGAATAAAATTAATGAGTTTATTGGGAGATGTATTATAATATTTCATTATTGTAAGCATAAACATAAACAATCCTAATAAATGATGAGATTATATCATAAAACCCTTACCATTTTGTTAAATATAAATCGTAAGCCCCATGAAAGAACAAAATTTAATGAAACTTAAAATATCATGATAATAAATAGTTTCATGATACTACTTTTTAATGGCCTTTTATATACACATCTTAAAAAATATAGGTGCATAACACAACATATGTCTCAAAAATGAAAATTGAAACAAAAATCCCTTACCGATTTGGTAATATTTTGAATCATAAGACCCCTTAATGAGTGAAAAAATATGAAAACTTGAATATAATTATTATAATTATATTCAGGATATGAAATGTCAAAGGGTCAGTTTATATGCTATACAAAAAAATGGGTGGTTAATATGGCATATGTCTCCCAGAAATAAAAGAGAGACTAGAAATCCCTTACCTTAAGTCTTGACTTCCTTCATACACATTAAAAACTACTATATAATAAAAATAATTTTATTATAAATTTATTAAATAACCATAATTATATATATAATACCATATATTATTTACTTATGAGATTTTATAACTTGTTTATTAACAATTCTATGTTAAAGTCACATTTGAGGCAAAAACTACTTTCATTTTTGTGTAAGTTTTTATTTTTTATTTTTGGTAATATTAATTTGATCATGGTTATATAATATAAATAATATTAAACATGATATAAATATAATATATACTCATTATATATTTATTTATATTAATCCATAATAGTTTAGATTTAAACAATAAAATACATTGTTATTGGGGAAAGTAGGTTGTATGTACACATGAATTATATTTCCATTTTACTAGTGGATTGAAAGAAAGATAAATGATATATAAACTTTAAATAGTAATTTTTATTTCATAAATATCATATATATTCATTAATGTTACCCTTATTACCTTCCATGAAAAGCGTTACTGGAAAATGAATCGTATCACTTCGTGAGGCAGTAGTCTGTCGTGCAGATGAAGAATGTTATCGTATCCCCCATAGAATGGAAATCAAGAAGTTATATGTGATATATTTATTAAATAGTTATAATAATGTTAAAAATATAATATATATATTTATTTAACCTATATTTTTCACCATACAAGTAAAATGGAAAGGCAAAATCACATCACATCAATTCACAAGGCGATAGTCCCCCATACAGATGAGTGACATTATTGTTTTCCAATGGTTTGGGAGGTAAGAAGGTATATGTGGTATTATAATTAAATGGGTATAATAATATAATATCACATAAAAAAAATTAAATGCGTTTTTATATCTAGTTGTGAGAGTTGGTGATGGAAAACGAATAACATGGGTTCGTGAGGCGGTAGTCCTCTGTACACACGAATGATGATTTCATAACTCATTTTATGGAGTACAAGATGGATATAAGTCATTAATATAACATAAAAACATACTAGTTTATATAATATAATGATTTTATCATATCATCCTATTACAATAATAATATAAGGATGTGGAGGAAGAAATAAAATAAAATGCTCGGTTAGGGACGTTACCTCTTCTTCGAAAAACTACTTTTTGCTTACACGAAAAACCTTACTAGGATGTATTTTTAACAAAATTACGGATTATCAGATGATATTAGGTAATTTAAAAAATTACTTTTTTAGGTCTTGTATGAACCAATGGGTTTTGGATATGTGAAGAGGATATGATATGGGTTATCCTTTTATAAGTGAGGCAAGTGGAACACTTGTAATTTTTTAAAACAAAATGGTGTAACCACATTTTTAACATTCCAAAAGTATCCAAAATGTTCCATTATATATCCTTATAGGTTATTAGGTCTAAATATTATGATAATTTTTTTTGAAAAATTTCAATGTCATTTTATCCCTTATCCTTTTAGTTTAACCCCCCAGTAAACCAATTTTCACCTTAACCACGATAATTATTTTTTACTATTTTTATGATAAATTATAGTAAACAATTAAGTTAACATCACTAGATAATATAAATTATTTTTATTTCAAATATGAAACCATTTTTTTCTAATTCCATCCACATAAGTGAAAATATATAATTTAAAATTAATCCCACAAACATGATGAGAAAGCGGTTTTCCAAAGAGAAGATGTTCAAAAGTTAAAATTTTTTTATATAAAAATTCAAACTTAAATTTACTAAAATGACTTAAATTGAATTAATATATATATAATTTATCAATTTTATATTTAAAACCATTCTAATAAATTTTTTGTGTTTTTAAATGGTTTAAAATAAATGATATTTCTTAATAAATACCCATATTTCTAACTATTCATAATTTTTTTCTTATTGTAAAATTATAAAAAATTCACCCTATGATAATTTTTACATAATTATTTAAAAAATGAAATTATATTTTTTTAATAAACATTCTAAAAGTTTCAAAAATAAATTTAAAATAAGTGCGCAAAAGGAGACAAGACGGTTTTTAAAAAAAATACAGTTTTAAGTGTAAAATTGGATTTATTCTTATTTTTTTTATAAAAAATACATAAGATGATTGTTAAATATTTTATTAAATATATAGTTTATATATTTCATTAAAACAGTTCATCAAAAGCTATTTTTTTTAATTTTTAGGTAAAACTTGTTTGTATGTGTAAAAATAGTTTTCCAGAAAAAGATTTACTTTATTTTCAAATAGTTTTTGTTTTAATTTTTAATTAATTAATCACCAAATAATGTTTTGGTTAGAGTAGGACACTCAATAGGGGGGTGAATTGAGTTCCTATAAAAATTTATATTAAAAATGTTTATTTAAAAGATTCCCCCAATTTTAAAATAAAACATGCCAGTTAATCAAGGTAAAAAAATTATAATAGTTTGACTGTTCAAATAACTTCTGAGAATATTGATTAATTATCAGTGATATCAATATGATATATTGACACTACTTTTGAAACTACTCTAATAAGGTAAAATAGTTATAACTACTATCCAAGACTAACTATCAAAGTAAAATTTAGTTTTCTGAAAAATGAATTAAAAACAAAGAAAGACTAAATTTAAAAAACACAGTAGATAAAACAAGTGGCTCAGTATCAAGAAAAATCCTAATACAATCCACTTGGTGGTCAACTTACAACAAGAAGTTTATATTAATAAACTTGATCCACACCATGTATCGGGGTTAACAACAATACACATGACTATCTAGGTCATAAGACCTCTTCCACTGTTCTATGTGGGAAACTAAAAACTAGGTCACACAGGAACTCTTCCACTATTATATGTGAAAGAAAAAAGTTTAGTAAGATACTTGAGTGAGGATGACTTGTATCCTCTTATTTTATGTAGGATATAGTGTGTGATTTAATATAGATACACACACTGGTTGGAAAGTAATTTTTTCGAAGTTCCTTGAAATGTGCATTTTAGTTTTAATAATCACTACTTACAGGTGGTTTCCATTGGATTTATTCATGGAACTGGAAACTTACAATAGTTCTTTATCCAATGGGGACTTTCTTTCCAAAGGCAGGCATTCGTTAAGTTTGAACTTTATGATACTTAGGAATGTTCATTGGTCGAGTGGATGGGAGGTCGGACTCATCACACCCTTTTGGGGGGAATTATTGTCAACTAAGGGACTCTCTTTATAAATTTAAGATATTTTCATGTATCCTTATTAATTCACCAAATATAACATAAGTTTCCATTGTAATTTACAATCTATTATTAATATGTGTAAAATTTAGAATCATCAGTATGTAGTCATGTTTCTTTATTAATTGAGATATTTGTATATATTCAAGATTCTCCATCAATGGTATACTCTCATATACCATTTATAGATTCTTTTAATCATATTTATGATGATACAGGTTTTTTAAGCCACTCAGCAGGGCACTCTGAAATTTATTGTCATCCTAGGAGACGAAGGTTTATTTTGATATTTGGATCGTACCAATGAAATGGGTTACCTACGTATCCTTTTGAAAGTAATCAGAACCATTTTAGTTCAGTGCCACTTAATGGGAAACATCATACCTTTTATGGTCATGTGATAAGGACCTAGCCATATATTTTAATTTTATGTGGTATGGAAATCTAAGAAAAATGTGCTTAGTCAGAGTTTGGTGCGGGACTTATGCCAAAACAACCCAATGAACTTGGAAAGAACATGGGTTTCTAAGTTAGATTAGACCCTGTTGGGAATATGGCCCAAGGACAACATGGTTTATTTAAGGTATCAAGTTTGAACCTCAAGGAGGCTTCCTACATATCCCATGTGAATGGGAATTAAATCACATGTAGTTTGATAAGTTTCATAGGAGAGTATAGTCCTTTGAGAGAGATGAGTTTTGGGATTATTTTCCAAAA
The DNA here is from genome assembly GCA_963277665.1 of Viscum album. Taxonomy (NCBI): domain Eukaryota; kingdom Viridiplantae; phylum Streptophyta; class Magnoliopsida; order Santalales; family Viscaceae; genus Viscum; species Viscum album. The sequence goes on along the minus strand of OY728159.1, from coordinate 1,136,166,547 downwards.
AGGATGATTTGATGATTTTGGGGGTTTAATTTGGGACTTATTACTAAGGAGGATGCCCAAATTATGAGAATTAGGGTTGGATTACTTAAGAGGATATCCAGTGAGCTCGGTCCCTAGAAGGGCTTCCAACGTATCCTAGTTTGAACAGGAATCAGAGATCTCGTAGTTCCTTCACTGTAAATGTTTGTGCAGATGTTTTAATCATCACAAATCTCTAAGCCCATGTGAGTCATGCTCGGTGTGAGAAAAAAGAGGATGTGAAAGATTCAACAATGGCACATACACTTTTCCTCCCCTGTTTGTGGAAGATAGCGTGCCTATGACGACAAGGGTGGATGAGGTCGAGGCAATCTGGGAAGAGGGCGAGGCGACGAGGACTCCCTCTATTCACTTTACATTGGACAAGGGTCCAAAGAAATGAAGAAGGTATTAAGGTTAAGTTCTTACACCTATATGGATACCCTAAAATTGATCCTGGTAGGGGAGGTAGAATTCTCCTTTGATTGTATGGAAAAGCAAGTGTGAACCATAAATTCCCTACTAGATACCCGAGGTTCCGGGTCTTAGAGACGAAAAGGGGAGGACATATCCCAAACCCTAATCCTCCAAACCAAGAACTTCCCAACATTGTTTTTGGGAGAATGGTCCATGTGACCGTGAATATACAAACCCAAAGACACTCCATGAATCCTAACCCCATTGTGAAGCAAATGTGGGAAACCTCTGACTGAGGAAATACAAACCCAAATAAGAGACACACTAATGTGCCTTTCCCACAGTTTTGATAAGTCACAAGGATTTGGTGGAGGACTCAAATTAGTCCCTTTCAGATAAGGGAACCAATTAAGAAGATACCCTACCATGAATGGCTTAAAATAGGCTACTTAAGTTGGTATGTAGTCTTTATACCAAGCTCTCTTGTGTAGGTACTTTGTGCAAGTGTGCCACATAGGTACCCCACGTTGCTGCACCACGCAGCTGTACCACATAGGTGCGACACACAAGTTTGTATGATGACGAAAGAATATACCTCACATAGGGGAACCAAGACTATGTAAAAAAAATTGTGAAAGACTTTCAAAACATTCTTATCCTGTTTAATTATCTCTTCTCTCACATTTTAGAGAGCTACGTGAGACAATTTGAGGGATATTGGTGAAAGAGATATGCAATGGGAAATTCAGGGAGTCTTTAAAGTTTTTTAGTCCATAAAATGGGGAGTCCAAGGGTCCTATTTATAGGCATGGATGAGGCCTAGTCGAAGGAATGTTGTCCTCCCAGATCCTCCATGCAAATCCTCCATGCAGGTTTGCCGCGTAGGTGTACAGAAATTATTTTGCCATGTAGATTTGTCGTGCAGCTCTATCTCGCAGCTTTGTCATGCAACCCTTTAGAGGGTTTGTAATTACTTTGAATTCTTTAAACCCCACCTTGGGATTTTGAAATATCCAAGGCTATCTTCATAGTCTTTTTGTATTCTTATGTAGTGTCAACAAAAGTTTGTTTCGTAGTTCCTTGAAACTTGCATTCTAGTTTTAAAAATCACTTCTTCCAAGCAGTTTCCATTGGATTTATTCATGGAAATGAAAAAGTCCAATAGTTCTTTATCCAAATGGGAACTACTTTACAAAGGTATAAATTCCTTATGTTTGAACTTTACGATACTCAGGAACGTGCATTGGTCGAGAGGATGGGAGGTTGGACTCATCAGACCCTTTTGGGGGAAATTCTTGTCTACTTAGGGACTCCCTTAATAAATTTAAGATATTTTCATGAATCCTTATTAATTCCCCAAATATAACAAAAGTTTCCCTTGGAATTTACAACCACTTATTAACATGTGTAAAATTTAGAATCATCAATATATATTCAAGGTTCTTCATTAATGGAGATGTCCTTATGTATTGGATATTCTCCATCAATGGTATCCTCTCATAAACTATTTAGAGATTCTTTTCATCATATTTATGATGATACTGTGTTTTTAAGCCACTCAGTGGGGCACTCTGGAATTTATTGTCATCTAGGGAGATTATGGTTTGTTTTGATATTGGTATCGTACCCATGAAATGGGTTAACTACGTATCCTTGTGAAAGGAATCAGAACCCTCGTAGTTTAGTGCTGCCTAATGGGACACATTATACCTTTTAAGGTCATGTGATAAGGACGTAGCCATACATTTTAATGTCATGTGGTATGGACATCTAAACAAAAGGTACTTAGTTAGAGTCTGGTGTGGGACTTATGCCGAAACAACCCAATGAACTTGGAAAGGATATGGGTTTCCAAGTTAGATTAGAACCTATTGGAAATATAGCCCAAGGAGAACATGGTTGATTTAAGGTATTGGGTTAGAACCTCAAGGAGTATTCCTATGTATCCCATGTGAATGGTAATCAATTCCCACATTGTTCGATAAGTTTCATAGGAGAGTATAGTCCTTTGAGAGAGATGATTTTTGGGCTTATTTCCCAAAAAGGATGCTTTGATGATTTTGGGGGTTTAATTTGGGGATTATTCATAAGGAGGATACCTAGATTAATATAATTAGTGTTGGATTCCTAAAGAGGATATCTAATGAGATCGAGCCCTGGAAGAGATTCCTACGTCTCCTGGTTTGAACTGAGAATCAGAGTTCTCGTAGATCCTTTACCGTGAATGTTTGTACACATATTGTAATCATTAAGAATCTCTAAGCCCACATGATTCATGCTTAGTTTGAGAAATAGGAGGATGTGAAAGACTCAACAATGACAAATACACTTTTCCCTCCCCCTCTATTAGAAGAGGGAATGCCTGAAACTATGAGGGTGGATGAGGTCGAGGCAATTTGGGAAGAGGGCGAGGCGGCGAGCCCTTTCTCTATTCACTTTACATTGGAAAAGGGTCCAATGAAAGGAAGAAGTGATAAATGTTAGGGGATTACACCAATATGGCTACACTATAATTGATCCTAGTAGGGGAGGGAGACTTCTACTTTGCTTGTATAAAAAAGCAAGTGTGAACCGTACCTTCCCTACCAGAGACCTGAGGTTTCGGGCCTTAGAGACGAAAAGGGGAGGATAGACCCCAAACCCTAATCCTATAAACTGAGAACTTTCCAACACTATTTCTATAAGAAATCTCCTTGTGACTATGGATTTACAAACCCACATACACTCCATAAATCCTAACTCCATTATAAAACAAATGTGGGAAACCTCTGACTATAGAAATACAAACCCAAATAGAAGACACAATGATGTAACTTTCCAATGGTTTTGATAAGTCAGGAGGTTTTGCTGGTGGCTTCAACTTAGTCCCTTTTAGATAAGGGAACCAAGGAAGGTGATAAACTGCCATGGATTGATTAAAAGAGGGTACCTATGTTGGTATACATGATTTATACCAATATCTACCTCATAGGTACTTCACGCAAGTGTGTCATGTAGGTACCCTGTGTTGCTGCGCCGCGCAGCTGTACCGCGCAGGTGTGATGCACAGGTTTGTATGATGACTGAAGAATATATCTCACATAGGGGAACCGATCCTATGTAAAAATAATTGTGATAGAATTTTAAAACATGATTATACCATTTAATTATCCCTTATCTCACATTTTAGAGAGCTTCCTAAGAAAATTTGAGGGATCTGGGTGAAAGAGCTACGCAATGGGAGCTTCAGGGAGTCTTTCAACCTTTTCAGTCCCTAAAATTGGAAGCCTAAGGGTCCAATTTGTAGACATGGATGAGGCCTGGTCGAAGGGTTGTTTTCAACATATATCCTCCATGATTTTCCTCCGTGTAGGTCTGCCGCTTAGGTGTATTAAAATTATTCTTCCACGTAGCTTTTCCATGTAGCTCTGTTGCACAATTATGTCACGCAACTCTGTCATGCATCCCTTTTGAGGGTTTGGAGTTCCTTTGAATTCTTCAAATCTTGCCTTTGTATTTTGAAATATCTTGGGATATCTTCATAGTCTTTTATTATTATTAATTAGTGTCAACAGAAGCCACCCCTCAGGATTGGATCTGATTAGAAAGAGGGTCGAGTCCTGAGGTAAAATTATGGGGAAAAGACTATAGGTTAATTGATGTAAAACACAGGTTTTCCACATAGGTGTATAGAAATTATTCTACCATGTAGCTTTTCCGCATAGTGTTTTTTCATAGGTATGTCGCGCAGGTTCCTAACTAACTATAAATAGGTTCAATCCTCTGAGATTTTCTTCATCTGTGCCTCTAAATTTTCCAAATCTCATTGCGTATTTCTTTTGTCTAGCCTCAATGCATTGTGCTCTCGCATAGTTACCTTGAAATTTTCTAAAGGTGAAACTATTTTAGTGATGGAGCTATGCAAAAGGACTTTGTTTAAGGAGTTGCACTATGATCTTTGTTGAAGGACCTACATGACAGACCTCATTGAAGGACCTATATGAACAATTTCCTTTGACAATTTTTTTATTTCTTTTTTCCTTTAAGTTGAAATTTATGTCAAAATCCCAACCTAATTGTGGAAGTTTGGTAATTCTTTTGTAGGAAAATGGCTCAGTTGATAACCTCCACTAAATAAGTTAAGGATCGTCAAAATGAAATGATGAAGATTGTCAGACCAAACTATTATGACGTTGTTGAAAGTACTCTTCCCAGAATATGGAAGGGTTTAATTCCATATCAACATTAATATCCATAAAGTCCTTACCTAACCCTGAACATGAATTAGATTTTACAAGATTCCCATGTTCCATCTGTTAAGAGGTACTTCCCAAAGAATTGGTTTCTTCAATTCTCCAACTGTAACTGTATGAATATTAGTGCAAGGGGGGTTCTAGTACATAAATGAACAATACCTATTGGTTTCATCCTACATCACAGTGGTTGTACTCCTAATATGAAGGATCATGTTGTAGAGACAATGCTACATTTCTATGATTCAACTTTTAGGGATTCCTAGACAGATCGGTCTAATGGCTGGAAGGAAGACTAGGATATTTGTTCTAGAGGAGGTGTGAAACCTGAATAGATGTGTGAATTTTGGGTGCATCAGACTTGTAAAGAATTTAGGAAAGAGTTATAAGATGTTTATATTTATGAAGCTGTCTATATGGGAAAAACTTATGTATATAAAAATGATTTCATTCCTGAATTACTAAGCTAATGGAGTCCACAAATGAATTATTTCCATTTTACACATGGTGAAGTTGGCATTAGTTTGTAAGATATCTACCAAATATTTGGAGTTCCCATTATCAGGGAAATGTATGACGAGTTTATTCTTCCAGCTACAACATGGGGCAATGTTACTAGAACACCACCGTTGGATCATGAACTATTCAAAATATCAAATAAATTACCCAAAGACAAGAAAGATATTCATGATAGGGTGTAAATAGAATCCTTTTTAGAACCAAAAATAGAGAAAGGTCCCACCTATGGATGTCCTACTATTTGTTCTTCTATAGATAACTAGGGTATCTCAGGCACATATTGGCCTACATCGGAGAGATGTGACTATAAAAACTAGGGATAGAAAATCAAATATGATATTGATGTGAAGATACTCTAAGATTCCTTCCTTTCCATTTGGCTAAGCATTTACTTGGTTCTAGTTTGTGAGTCCTGAGGTGGTGTAAGGCCGAGGACTTTTGTCATCATAGCTAAATTAGTAGAGGGGAATTATATTGGGTTAGAAACTCCTATATTTGCAAGAATTTAATACTCCATGATATATTTATACAATGGGAAGGATCCATTTAGAATTATAGGGCCATTACAAGTGTTGTGGGGCTGGATTGAAGCACACTTTTCTTTATACTCAGTGTTGAATTTATTTAGAGTCCCCAATGGTTGATTCACCCCATTTTTACAGAAAGTTTCTCGTATTTAGCCTCAAAATTTGAGACTTTATGTAGTGCTAAAGGCATTAAATGTCTCAGGATAATTTAGCTTCTTTACTTTTGGTAAACCACCAACTGGAAAATTTATTGATGATGGTAAAGAAATGAATTATGTGCTGAGGTCTTATATGATGGCATTCAGGGATGGTGTATTATCTGTAACAACACAAAAATTTATTAATGAAAATTACTATTGGTCGATTTAAATTTATTATTATGGTTATGTAAAATGTATGAACTTATGTGGTTTTATGTTTTGGATTTTAAAATAACGTTAAGAATTGTGACTGTTTCTAATATAGCCATTGAAAAGTGATCACATGATTAGTATAAATATTGGGCTTTAACAAATCCAATTTACTCTGACAAAGGAAGCGATGACCTCATCCAGTAGAATTTCCCCGTACGAAGACCATTAATAAAAGCTCAAAAAGGATGTGGTGTCATTGGGATTTTCTCTTGACCAAGCCTAAGCCAAGATTGAATATGTTAAGCTTGATCAGAACCGCCTACTAGAGAAGTGGAAGTTGATATAGATTACCACTCGAGTGATGTTATCCGAGCCACCCCAAGAGTTTACCACCATCACGCACCTTACCCTAAGGTCTTATGCGGGTGTTTTAAGGGGTTATGTAACAAGACCCTAGCACTATGATTATGTAAATTATTTTGGTATATAATAAATAATATTCTTTCATTTTATTATTGTTACTTTTTAAATAGTTTTTAAAGCACAAATAGTATTTTTAGTTAATATTTAACTAAGAAATCTATTTTGATGAATTAATGGATTTTTTAATTAAATAATATTTTAATAAAATATTATTGTTATTTTTAAATTAATTTTTATTAAATATAAATGATCGTATAATTTTATTAATGCAATTGTAATTTTTATTAAGGTTTGAAAGCTGTTTTTTTCAAAACCCATGAATTTTTGATAAATATCGGTTTTTATTTTAAAAGTAAAAATTCACATATTTAGAAAATTATTTAGATAAAATGAATATTATTTTTTGATTCAGGACATCAAAATTATCCAATGGTTATTTTTTCATAATTTTTTGAGATAGTCGAATTTTCGTGTAAAAATTAAATACCTTTTAATTATATAATGTGTTTTATGACATCATAATGACCCAATAGTGATGTAATAAAATAATATAAACATTATGTTCAGAAAATATATGTTTTAACATTAAAATAATATTATTTTTGTTTTATTTATTTATTTTACAAAGCCTTAGTGGACCCTCCAAGACTTATAAAGCATTTCAGCTTTTTAAATTGATATCTTTGAGAGTGTGACACACCTCCACATAAGCAATAATATTATTTTAAAAATTTCAACCATTGGCCTTATAAAAAATTGTTTTTAAATCCCCTTTGGAAAAAACCATGGGTAAAAACAATGGTATGGTTTTTGGTTTTGATTAGTTTAATGTGTGGTGTCCCAAACCTAAATAATAATGAATTCCTTCTCATTTCTTATATAAACACACCAAATCTCCCACTTCCTCTTCACTAAAAGCCTTTGGAGTTTGTCCATCCTATTCCCTCATCTCTTTAGAATCCTCCAAAGGTTTCCAAATCTCCCAAGAAGCCTCTCTCAAGCCTCTCCCAAGCCTTTGGTATCACACTTCCAAGTAAGGGATTACTTCCTTCCTCATTTTAGCCATGTTTCTTAATATCATTATGTCCTTTTATTTTCAATTATAAATGTTGGGGTATGATTTCACACACCCCATACTTACCTCTTTACATTTTAATGACTGGATACCCCTTTCTCTCTCATTAATGCCTTCCATGTACACCCGTTACTATGCCGAAATTCCATAATGAATTTCTCTCTCCTCATTTACATTCAAGAAATTATTTTGTATTATGAATCTAAATTACATTACATATGTTGGGAAATGTATATATATGATCCATTTACTATATATTTCATGTAAAAATTATGAGACACCACTTTCTCTATCATCAACCATTTTTATTAATTCTTACGCCACACCGTTACGCTACTGAAATTGCATTGATTTTCCAAGACAATGTCATTGTGTAGTGAATACCATGCCCATTTCTCTATCAAGGGTATTCAACATTATTAACATTTACTTATTGATTATAAATATTCGTGTATGTATTCCACAACCCTTTACTTTGGAATAAATGATGATGATTGATTCGATGTTGTATGATCCATGTGGCACACTCATGCATGAAATGAAATGTTTAAGAAGGGTGCACCCTGATATCTCTCCAATGCATTGGGTGAAATATAGTATCAATATATGTCATGTGAAATGAGTGTTAACTCATTATAATTCATGTGAAATGAGGGTTTACTCATGCTTCATGTGAAATGAGGGTTTACTCATGCTCTATGTGCAATGAGCCTTGGATAATGCTAATTCCATGTTAAGTGTTGTTGCCACATCTCTATATTATGATTATAATGCTTTATCATGCCTTTATTTTTATTTTTCTCTTGTGATCCATTGATATTCCTATTGTATAAAATTTATTTTATTCCTTATTTTATTCCATTTTTATTCCCTTATTGGGATTTATATCTCACCCTTTTCTTATGCATGTCCTCAGGTTATCCCATGCAATGCTAAGTACGAGGGAATGTAGTGGTCATGTAAATGAATTTTTCAATAAAGTTGTTGTGTTTCATGTTTTATGTTTTTATGTAATGTTTATAAGCCCCAAAGAAACTATAACTCTCTATCTTCCATGTTGTATCAATTTAAGATTTTATGTAATAAATCATGTTTAAGTGTGTAATAAAGAACATGGTTGTTATATTATCAATCGGTATTGATGGTGAAATTATCTGTGTGGATTACATCCCTTATAGGTTTTCTCATCAGTTCTTATGTCTTCAACAATCAAAAACTTTTCTACCCATGTATTTTAGACATGAAAAACACCCAATGGTAGAGAGAAAATTATGAATTCTAACAGCTTTAGAGGAATCCAAAGTGTCGATTATGTTACCTCCACCAGATGCATCTATCAGATTGGATACTGGATATGAAAAACCCTGGTCTTCTTCATATCCTCAAGGGGATTTGATGAAAGGAATATACAGAGTGGAAGATAAAAAGACTGTTGTGTGTAGAAATCGTGGTAAGAAGTCCAAGACCAGAGATGATGTAGAAGTTTCAGAGGTTTCAGAGCCTTAAAAACATCCTCGATGGAGGTATACCAGGAAGACTAGGGCTAGATAAGCAATACCTTCGATGCCAAGGTGATCTAGTTACCACCATCAAAAAGAGGTTCATATTCTATTTGTTGAACTTTCTGAAGAAGAAGGGAGGCCTGAAGTGGTTCACCAGTCATAAGGTGTTGAATTTTCTCCCCAATCAATCATACCGAGATTGAATTATGTGCGACCTTCAGCCATTAGTTATTGGTAGAGTGTGACCCGTGATCTTAGGGGTGTATGGGAATTCATCCAGCATTGCATTGGAATACTAGATGTGGGTGACATTAAGGAACCTTATGATAACAATATGGATAATAACCTGGATGAAGTACAGGAGTATATTACAGAGCTGGATTCTTTTATATATGAAACTGATAAACAAATCCCAGCCTCTAAACGAGTATCTCATATGATGGACTTAGGAGTACACAAAGGGGTAATTATCGACCATGAGGAGGAGTAGGATATTTATGTTAATACTGAGAATTTATTTTTATTTTCTTTTGTCTCGACTCTGATTTACCATTCATCATCATCAATCTTAGTGGAAATTAATTTGTGCATCATGAATGTATGGAAGGAAACACCAGAACAGTTCTTGAATCACCAAAGTACAGGCCTATAGGCTCTCCTATCAACACATCAAATGATCCTCCCAGGTCTCCAAAACATTATTTAGGAGTGAGAATCATGACAGGGGTAATGGAGACGGATAATCCTCAGCCATTACCTCAAGTTTATCCTACCAAGAAGAGTGTTTCGATTTCTCCCCAAGCTTATGAAAAGAAACAAAAGAGAGCAATGAGATTGGTCTAAAGTTTTCAATGAAGGAGTAAGTATTTTTACTTTCATAAGGGCATAATAATTTTCTCAATAAAATTTGGTAATAACATTTATCCTCTTGCAGGATCTGTTTCACTCTCTTATCTCATGGGACTAAGAGATGATTCTTCAAGACCAGTGAAGGAAACCCCAATAGAAACCTAAGTTCATGTTGATGAATATGCTATCTTAGCAGATAAATCATCAAAAGATTCATCTGTACCCGCTCCCAGCTCTACTGAGAGAGAGAGAAAACCCATGGTAAGATCAAATACATTTCTCATGAATATTAAAAATATTTTCTGATATTCTTCTTTTTAACATATCTCAGATTTGTTTCCTTTGACAATGGATCCTATAATAACCAATGCTGATATTCCTATTACTCCAGAAGAACATAATGAAGACCCAGGGAAATCTGAAATAAATACTGATGTTGTCCCAAACCTTGAAATATATGATGATGCTATACCAATTTAAGGGCCAATGGAATAGAATGTCAGCAAATCCAATTTGGGCATCAACCAATATTTGTTGGATAACTTAAATAGTGAGTATTCTATAACATTCCAAGCTGAATACACTGAAATGATGGAATTCCCTAATCCAAATATTGACATTCCATGTTCCATCAAGGAGTTTGGGGATTTTCATGAGGAATTTCAAGGACGTAAGTCCTTATTCTTGCATTTTCCATACACAATTGTTCTTCTTTACTTGATTCTTTACATCAAATTTAACCTTATGCAGCTTTATCTACATAAAATGTTGCAAAGGCTCTTTAAAAAAGGGGAATTCCACTCTATCCTCCTTCCATTGAAGCTGGATGAATACCCACAGAGGACCCCCTACTAAGAGATGTTCTAGAGCCTTCAATTATGAAAACTGGGAAAATTCAGTAGAGAACCCCTTCTCAAGAAACATCTACTCAAATTGCTAAAGATGAAAATACCAGGGATGAATCTAATCAAGTGACAGACTTATTATTGGGTAAATGTAATCGGCTATCTAGATCATACTCTGTTTCTACCATTTTTCTAAAACTAACAATGATCTTGATTTATTATTTAGGGTTATTAGCTCCTACAGTTAGATCAGAAGGTGAAGCTTCCATGTTGGCTCATGAATCAATAGAAGGTAAAAATTCTACTATTCTGAGGGAAGCAGAATAAGGCGGCTCTTTAAGTGATCTGTTTCCAGAGTACATTTCACCTCATGGTTGTGACTCAGATTCATACTTGGAGATCCAATATTCTCTTGGAATGGAAAGTAAGAATACATGGTGACATTTATGGAGCATAATTGCTGAGAAGCCTTTTCATGATCTGATGTCCCATTTTTTCAAACTCCCTACATTATTATGCATATTGGGATTTGGTGGATTTAATTATCGACCAATTTAAGATGCAATGAAAGAGAATATTTGCCGATGAGAGTAAGATCATAATCTGTGGAAAGATTTTTAAAAGGCCAAGTAGCTTATTAATATTTAGATCTTCCAAGATGTAGTAGCTGAGGCTGAGGCAGATCATAACAAGTGGTCTATCGAAATCAGACAACAAATTAAAGAATCAACAAAATAGTAGTTATATCTTCAAGAACAACCAGATTCTGTTACTAACAAACTTGAGAAATTGAACTAGATATTGGGAGAAACCCCATTATAGGGGATAACCACCATTTCAACTACTAAGGAAGCACTTTGTCGGGCCGAGGAGGCTGGAGTTGCTCAGCTATCTCAACTTAAACAGGCGGATGATAGGGCTTATGAATCTTTTCAAAAAATGAAGAGTCATGTTGAGAATTAATTTTAAAACATGATAGAGAGGATCCATCTTGTGGATGTCCCTCTGATTTCATATAAATGAAAGAAATTTTGTCTTTAACCATATATATTCTCATTCTTTCTTTTTTTATTGCAATATTAAAGGTAATGATAATGATGACTTTTTTTAAACATTAAACCTTAAAGTCAGACAATCATGATTATAATGAAAATAATGAGGGTGTTTATAATTTTTTTATTAAGTTGATGGGACTAATGAGCATAGTTTGATTTTTTCTAGGGTTATATGTAAAACCCCACAAAATTCATATCTTTTGAATTTTTATTACTCAATATTACCTAAATTATACAAAATGCATATCTAGTGAGCTGGGACTCTACTTTTATTCAGAGTGGCCTTTGTGGGCTCTTAGTCTGGTGAATACCATGTGTTTTGTTGTTTGTAGTTTAGAGTCATGTATATTGGACTGTAAAGAGCTAATGTTTAAGGTCGAATAGCTTTGACCATTTTTTTTAAAATTAGATCCCAAACAAAACTCTGTGACTAACAATTTCTCTAATATTATTTATATATTTCCAAGGGTAATATTGATTCATGATTTTTATAGTCACCAAATTTACAACTTGTATCAACATAAGAGGATTATCTTCTAATAATGAAGTTACCATTATTTGAAAAACCCGTTATGGGTGCTGTGTTATACAGGGCCAATTAAGGTATATGCTACATATCCAAATAGTGGCATCTTTTGACTAACATGCCTGTTATGTAGGTATCTTATTCAAGGACACCTTAGGGAATGTACTACATATTCAAGCAAAAGATCTCTTATGAATTTTATATTTTACTGCTGATAGACAAGGGAAAATAAGATTTGGGTGACTCAAGACCATAATGGTTGGTTTTTCCAAGGAAATGGATTTTAAGAATAAAGTGATATTTTATGCCGAAATATGTCATGAATAATAAAACCACTTCTATACAAATTTGGTGTGCGAAGAATGGTTAAAATTTATCATAAAGGGGAATTTATGATATAAAGTTGAGTAGTTTTAAGTCATGTAGCGAGGAAATTGTGTGGCTTTAATTTAAGGACTTTATCTCTGACCAAAGTTATGAGACTCTCCCAAATTTTGTTGATATTTTTTTGGAAACATATTACCATATTCAGGTATATAAGGGAAAATTGTAAACTATGACTTGGGAATTTCTGAATCTCAAGAATGATATGAGAAAAGGGATAAAGGCATTAGAAAAAGTATTTTCCAAGAACGAAGTTACCATTATTTGAAAAAACTGTTATGGGGGTTTTGTTATGCAGGTCCAACTAGGTCATATATTCCATATCCAAATAGTGGCAAATTTTTACTAACATACCTGTTATGTAGGAGAATTATGTAGGTTCACCTAAGGGCACGTACTGCATAGTCATACAAAAGAGCTATCGGAAGTTTTACATTTTAATATTGCTAAAAGCCAAAGAAAGTTTATGGAGATTCATATTTTACAAAGCACGAAGTTTAGTTTATATAGAAAGGTACCTGAATATGGAGAGGGTATTTCCAACCAATATTTAAAAAGAATTGGATGAATAGGACTTCTATAAAGGTTTTATCCAAACGTAGGAGGTGTGGTGTCTGTATTTTTAGGTCATACAACTAGGAATATAAATGGAAGAGATATATTATATGTGTCCAAGTGATTCCAAGGTTATTTCATATTACTTTAAACACATGGAGAGGTAAATGTGTAAACCATAGTCTTGAATATTTTCAGTTTGAGAGAAATATAATGGGACAAATATACCTGAATGACTATTTTAAAATACATATTTTCATATATTTTCATCAAAGTTTGAAGGGGACAAAGACACTATAACCAAGAACAAAATTACCTTAATTTGAAAAACCCGTTATGGGGGCTGTATTATGAAGGTCCAACTGGGGCATATATGAAATAGACAAATAGTGGTATCTTTTGACTTAAAGGCCTGTTATATAGGCAACTTTTTTAAGGACACCTAAGGGAACATACTTCATTGTTAGGGAAAAAGTTCTTAGATATTAGAAACTCTGTCACTAGAAACCGTAAGAATGATTATGAAGATATGGAAATATTCAATATTAAGAGTGTGAAATATAGAAGGGGTTATGCTCAATGCACATAAGAAATATTTGAAGCAATATTGGCCATGAGTCTGACATCCTTTATATAGATCTAAGTCATATATAAAATGGAGACTTTCTTTGTTTCCCTTTTAATTGATATCGTGATATACAGTTTAAAGTCATACAACGATGACATTATACTGTATAGTTTTAAGTCATACAATGAAGACACTGATAGCCCCATAAGAAATTTAGAAACATTATTTATATAAAGAATAATTTTACCCAATTCCTAAGACCATGTGAGCTATGCTCTATGTGAGAAATAAGGAGCAGTAAGGGTTTCTTCTATAACACAAAGGTGACAAAAGTGAATAATAGGGATGTTAAATTTCCATGCAGTTTAACGTCATGAGGTAAGAATAAAGATGAAACGATGTGAAAAGAAAGACATATTGTAACTAGATTAAGGGATAAAACCCAAGTGTCACTATGTGTCTTGTTGGGGGAAATAATCAATCTATACTTAGTTCTTTAAACATTCCCTATGTAGGTTTGATTATTATATAAGGAGTAAAGGTGTTTTTTTATCATGGATGGACCCAATACTGGAGATCTAGGCATTTCTATGTATCTCATATAGATGATAATCAAGTCATACATAGTTATTGAAACAATCATTTCTCATAACAATCGAGTTTTACATGGGAGATGAGGGGTTTTTACACATTCTAGAAGAATGATTAAATTTAAGAAACAAGACGGTATGAAAATAAAATCATTTATATTAAAAGGGAACTCTTTATAGATCCAGTTCATATATAGGATAAGAAAAAGGGAAATAAAAAATTTGTGGTTACAGCTGGGCCCATGATTGGAGATCCAGGCGTCTCTACATATCTCAAATAGTTGAGAATCAATCCACACATAGTTCTTGAAATGAGGTCCCTATGCATATCTGGTTCAGACATAAGGAAGAAGAGGACTCATGTGCCACTAAGGAGTAGTAATGATATCAATGATTATTGCATATAGAAGTTCCTAACGTCGAGTAAAGAAGACATTAACCATATAGTTTAATGTCGTGTAATGAGGACAAATGGTTGTTACACAGTTTAACGTCTTGTAACTAGGACTTTTTACTATAAAATTTTAAGTCATGATGTAAGAATATTGGGGGCTGTGCAGTTTTCAGTCTTGCAGCAAGGACGATGTGTGAAAATACACAAAGTATTTTTTCAAGAATCTCACATTAGTTGGAGTTGTAATAATCTCTTCATACATTGAGATTAAGGCATAAGCTCCATTTGAGTAGACCTTATGTATGAAATAAAGTCCTTAACACTTTGGATCAAGCTTCAGAGGTTTATTTACTAGTATCATTGGAGCCCTGAGGACCAATACCATTTATCCTTTAATAAATTAATGGAGGCAAACTTTCTTGTTAAAATCTCACGCTATTCTATTTTGATAGATTTCTAAATGATGAAATGTATACAATTTTTTTCATCTAATCATTCCATATCATTAAACTGTTTCTGAGACCTCTCATCTGTAAAAAATTGATCACAGATTACAACTCTGAGTGAAGGAAATTGCATTTCAATTGGTAAAACTGCTTCTGTTTTATATACCAATGAATAAGGGGTTTCCTGGGTTGCAGTATTGGTAGTAGTATGATAATACCATAAAGCATGAAAAAGTTTATCAGGCCAAGATTTCTTATCATTATCCACAATCTTATGGAGTATATTTGATAAGGTCTTATTGAAAGACTCTATCTATCCATTGACCGCCGCATGATAGCGAGACGAATGGTTGGATTTGATATTTTTCTCATGATATAACTTCTTTACCTCAACAGAATAGAAATTGGTGCCATTTTCCGTTAATATAGTATGAGGGACACTAAATATATTGTTGATCTTATTTTTTACAAAACTAACAATGATTTTGGCTCCAACTTCTTCGAGAGGAATTTCCTCATCCCATTTAGAAAAGAAGTTAGTAGCAGTAAGAATATACTTGAACTGCTTAGCTGTATCTAGAGGATAAGGTCCTACTACATCCATTACCCACTTGGAAAATGGACAGGAGTATTTAGTTGTATGTAGAAACTCCGAGGGTTGATGAATGAAGTTGGCATGCACTTGGAAGAGATGACATTTCTTAGTTAAGTCTGTGCAATCCTACATCATTGAAGGCAAAAAATATCCAATACTTCAGATTTCATCAGAAAGCCTATGCCTAGACTAGTGAGCACTATAAGATCATGAATTTACCTCTTTGATGACATCTTCAATTTCTTCTCCATCAATACATCTAAAGAGGATTCCATCAAATCCTCATTTTTAGAGGATCTTCTGGTGATCTGGACTACCATAAAGAGTAAATTTGGCCTATTGTCTTTAGATCTATTTTTTTTCAGCCCTATATTGCGGAATTACTCCATTTTGAAGATATTCCATGATGGGTGTTCTCCATGTTGTGGTATGACCATATGGCTTAGAAATATTTTTAATTTAATTAATTTCCTCTATAGTGGTTAAAATAAAAGGTGAGACCACATGACGATGGGCTATGATGATGACTATCTCATCCCGATTTGGATCTACCAAGGCTGTAGATGCATTATCCAGTGCACCATCTTGAGCATTTTGTGATCGAATGACATAAATCAATGTAAGATCTGAGGGAAATTCAACCATTAACCATCTGACATAATCACACAAAGGTATTAACTCTTATTTTCTGATCGAATATTCCCCATTAATTTGTTTGATTACCAATTCTGAATCACCATTCACTTTTAAGTGATTCACTTTCACATGAAGTACCAATTCTAAGCCTGTGATGAGATCTTGATATTCTGCTCCATTGTTGGAACCGCTTTCTGAAAATAGGAAGAAATAAGGAAACATTTCCTTTTCTGGGGAAATAAGTATAATTCCTAACCCAATTTTTTGAGTTTAGGGTTTTCCATTCTCTTCCCTGTTGGACTTCTGGAGGCACCATCAAAGTACATATCATATGTTTGGGTATTATCTTGAATAGAGAAGAACTCTTCATCAGGTTGTTCAGTATTCAATGATGTATCTTCATCAGATGGGTGTTTAGCAAGGAAATTAACTAGATCATGGCCCTTTATTTCCTTCTCAAGAACAAACTAGATATCAAACTATTGCAAAATAACTTCCCACCGTGCTAGAAACCGTGTAAGCATAGGACGAATGAGGATAAATTTTAGTGGGTTATTGTGAAATACCAATTGGACCTCATGATGTTACAGGTATTTCCTCAATTTTTGAACTATAAAGATTAATGTCAGGTAGTATTTTTCAATACTTGAATATCGAATTTATGCATCTAGTATAGTTCGACTAAAATAGTAAAGGTTGTTCTCATTCCCAACATCATTATTTTTGGAAAGGAAAGCCCCCAGTGATCTCTCTAAAGCTGTCACATAGAGAATAAGTTTTAACACCCCAAGCTTCCACGGTATGCTTCCCTTTGAATAATACAGTAGCGTGTGTTGTACGCAACTTCGAGTTCTAACACACACACCACAACCAATCAAACTAGCCGTTATGAAGAGTAATACCCAATTTTTGAAATTTTATAAATTTTATCATTCCAAATGGACTTCATTTTTGGATTTGGAATATCGAAATTAGCCTAGGGTGAAATTTTGGTATTTTTCTGGAAACTTTCAAATTTTGATGAATAGTGAAAAAACACTGAGTTATAGTTTAAAACCGAATTTTTATTTAAATAATTATTTATTTTATTTAAATTTAATAAAGGTCAAAATAGATACATAATACCTATATAATTCCAATGTAATTCATTGGAGTTAGTTTATAATAATTTTAGATATATAAAAAAAAATTATTGAACTTTTCACCGTCTTTTACCCACCTCCTAGGAGAATCTGGAAATTCACATAAAACTTAATTTTACCACTTTTGTGAGTGGAATTTCGAAAATCCGAGAGACACGGTTAATATCAAGGAGTAAAATTTGGTTCAATAAGATAAAAATAATTTTTGGTGAATAGTAACTTTTTACTTTTATTTACCACGGTTAAAAGTAAATAGGGTAATTAAGGGTAAAAATGATATTAATATTACCCTAACACATGTCCTAATTATATTGGAAAAGTGTATCTAGACCCAAAACAACCTTAGGAATAAAATATTATCATTTAGGTCCACTTGGATTAGATTAAGACATTTATTATTATTTAATTCAAAGAAGAGTTAAAAGAGTTAAAATCAAAGTTTAATAACTAAAACATTTTTAACATAGGGTTATACATAAGATAAATTATATTGTAAATATTAATTAGAAATCTAAAAATATTTCCTACATAATGGTATTTTATTTATAATTTTTATACATTAAATAATTTAATTTATTTATGACACAATGGTGATGCAGTAATTACCTAATCAATGAAATATTAAAATAATTGATATTATAAATATAAAAATAAATGTAATTTGATACTTTTTATGAATTCCACTAATTTAATAGGTTAATATTAAATATTAGGATTGATTATATAAATTTGTTTCGAAGTAATAATGCTGTTATAAAATTATCAAAAACAAAATACCCAATAGTGTCAAAATTGACATAAAAGAGTTTTTAAAACAAATATTATATTATTAATTTATATTCTATTCCTAAAAATCTAAGGTTTGGCCAAAGGACTTTTATCATGATAGGTGTATAATTAATGGACCACTTGGGGGTCTCTTGTATGTATATAATAAGTTTATTAACTATATAATATAAAAATAAAAAGTGACATGGTAAATGTCAAACTAATTAACTAAGAGTTAAAACTAAATGATAAGGTTAATTTAGTGACCCAAACCTGTATAAAACCTATTGGTTGAGTGGTTTTTGACCCATACCTACCTTAACCTTTAAATAATCCACTTTGGAGCCATTAGAAACCGAATATGAATTTATTATAAAATAAAATTTCTAGCTCCTCCAAAGGTGCCCCTCACCCCTCTTATAAAAGGGCACCCCCCCTTATCTCAATTTGATACATTCAAAGCCTTTTGTATCGGCCAAAATATGCCCAAATATCCTCCCAACTTCTCTCAATTCAACCTAGAGGCCTTAGTTTGATCAGAAATCCATCCTAAGGAGCCATTTTGATCAAATCAAAAGGAAGAACCTGGAGAAGAGGTAATGTTTTCACCACCCTCTTTGAAGTTCCTTTCTTCTTAAACTTCTTGTTTACTTGTTATTTACATTCTAAAATAATAACTATAGTATATACTATATACTTTGATGTTATTATAAATATAAAACAACCAAATTCATTATTCTATTCATCCCTTGAATGACATGTCACCATACGTGCGTACGTACGGCCTACTGTCTCCACGTCGTAGTGTAATTGTTATTCAATATATTATTATTTATATGGGTATAATAATGATGTATAATTCATGTAAATAATAAATATAACATTATAATTATTCTGTATATATGATATACCATCCAATTATATATTATTTTAATAAGAAAAGAATGATATTTTCGCTCGTGCGTACGTACGGATTACCGTCTCCACGAACGCGATGTGATTCATTCCCCATCATATCCATTCAAGTCTAATTATCATTTGATGATTAAAAATAATGTTTAAGGACTTGATATCATTCTGTATATGAATAATATACAACCTATCCATAAAAAACATGGCTTATGTAACAAAACATATAAAAGAAAACGAGTAAGTTAACACCCAAAACGACGATAATACAAAGATATTATTAACAAAGTAGTATTAAAAGATCATATATGATATCATATTAATGTATATGATTCTTGTATAAATTAATAACTATTATTTCACCATTATACAGGAGGTTAACCTACCCTTAACCAAGGAAAAGTACAAGGTAAGGGTTTATTTCACAATCTCTTCATTATCCGAGGTTGTTTATACATGATTATCTACTGAGACCTCTTTATAATCCACATCCATGTTTCTTAAAAATGTATTCCAAAACATTTTTACTATTTACTAGACAATGGGTTAAAGTAATTTATACCCTTTTTTTAATTTTATAAAATGTTTTGAAAGGAATCTTTCCGTCGTTTTCCAAACAAGGTCCTTTTTAACCTTTTTGACAAAATTAAGATAAGAATGTTTTTTTAACTTATACGGCGGGTGCGGTTATTTTACGTTGTTATAAAATCATCGAAGCTTCCCTTACAAGATTATAAGAAAAATTTCAAAGTAAATGTTTTATTTTATAATAATGTGACTTTCAAATGATTTAAAAAAAATAGATATTTATCTCAAATAGTTTTGATTTCATCTATGTCAACATCCTTTGATGAGTTTTAATCTTATTTGAAGTTGATTAATTGTGATACAAAACTTCCATATTGTATTGAAGGTTGTGTGATATGTTTGACTGTAGATGTGTTATTTTTATACCATTCATAGTTTATAGAGAAAGTATTTACATTTCGTATGCTAGTTTTAATACGAATATTTATGTTATGTTTAAACCTGTTCATATGAGGAATGCATTGGACTTAATAAGTGACGGGTGGTGCCTGCTATAGCTCCTCGATGCATCGGTAGGTCTCATGAGACAAACTAGTGTCTTGGCACATGGACTTGATGAAATATTATTTGTAGTCTTGGCACGAGGCCTTGGCTATGTGGTTATGATAGTCTGGCATTATGCATTCCATCATTATGAAAGTGGTTATTGATATTGCATGTGATTATTCGACTAGTAGAATGTCCATGTGAATAAGTAAATGGAATTATTTCATTTTATTTTTTCCATATTATGATGAAGTTCAAGTTTAAAAGGATTTTGTTTTAGTTGTACATTGCCTTAAATGTTTATGCTTATTTATAAAAGTTTCCTCTATATTGGTATCCTTACTAGGAATTTGAGCTCACCCCTTTCTATGTTTTATTTTTCCCAGGAAGAGAAGAAATATTTTATGAATGACCTGCAGGGATAGTATAATGGGATATGAGTGTAGAGAGAAGATGTTGTTGTAGTTTTAACTTTATGATGTAATGTAAACTTTATAAATGTATCTAGTGTTTCCAAGACTACTAAACTAATCGGTCTTTCGAGACTTGATCTTTTGTGATCATGCTAATGTTATGTAATAATGCACCGACTCTGGGTAACTGGGGTCGGGGCATTACATAAGTGGTCTTCCTTCAATAGGTGGCATTAATACTAGTGGAATCAAGAGATATTTCATGAGGGTATCAAATGCTTCTTGGTAGTCTCCAGTCTATTGATAGGTGACTCCCTTCTTCATTAATCTCGTGAGGGGAAAATGCATTCCTGCCAAATTAGCGATAAACCGCTGAATATAGGCCAAGTGTCCTTGGAGTATTCTTAATTATTTAAAATTTTTAGGAGGTGACATGCCAAGTATTTTTTTTCTCAGGATCAAATTCGATTCCATGATGGCGTACAAAAAATCCAAAAAACTTTCTTAAGGTTACCCTGAAAGCATATATCAAGGGGTTCATCTTCAAATTTTGTTGTCAAATTTTATTGAATATGGACTCTAGATCAGCAAAGTGATTAGAACATTGTATGTATTTGACTAAGAAATCATCCACATAACATTCAACAAATTTCCATAAGAAGGGTTTGAAGATATGTTGCATGACACATTGATATGTTGCACCTGCATTTTTTAAGAAAAAGGGAATTACTCGATAGGAAAACACACCTTGAGGGGATCTCAAGGCTGTAGATTTTTCATCCTTTGGGGCCATATAAATTTTATTATACCCATAGTATCCATCTATGAGGGAAGGGATTCATAGGCAGCTGTTGCATCAATTAAAATCTCTGTGTTCGGAATTGGAAAATCATCTTTAGGACAATGATGATTAAGATTCATTGCCAACTGTTGAATTACTCTGAATGTTTTGTTTCTTTATCTCTATGTTTCTTTAAAAATTAAGTATACACCTCTTGCTCTTCAGAAGTCATAGAAACACTAATTAGAGTGGGGCGTGGACTTTCTTCTGTACCCATATTTATTTTTCTGAGATCTTCCATAGTACTAGAGACACATTCCTCAAATGACGGAGAAGAATCCCTAATATATTTCTCTTCTTCTTCATTACGTATTATTTTTTCTATTTCTAATTTCATAGTAGATGATGAAACAAAAAATTCAGAGTTAGTAGAGAAGTCAAATTTGAACATCCTGAAGAAGTGGCCACCATTTCTGACCCTACTGATGATGAAGGGTCTTTCTGGGGTAATAAAGAGGAGATGGTGGATTAGAAATCAATAGATCTGTCTTCCTCTAGAATTGATACAACTTCTTCTATTCTAATTGAAGAAGTGGATACTTGCTGTAGTTCAGTGTATGAAATGAAGAAATCTCCATTTAAGATTCCATCACTGCTTGGTGGATCAACAATTGCTCCCATGCTGTTAGGCTTGATTGCCGTGATTGATATTATGGAAGTAACTGGGTGAGTTCATGGATTTGGGTTTACCTTTTCAATTAGATTAATAGGTAACACATAATTTGTACTCAAATTTATTAATGGGTTTCCTGGGATCTTTTTCAGACCATTCAGAGAATTAACTCTGGTTATATCCTTTTTCATGGACCTCATTCCCTTTGTGTGATAAAATTGTGCCTCAATGTATTGAGATTCACACATTTTAAAAGGTTCCTTGTCACCATATAGTTTCCGGATTTGACCATTGAAATAGTACTTAAGACATTAGTGGTATGACAAAGGTATGGACACATATTGATGTAGCCAAGGCCTTCTAAGCAGAATGTTAAAGGCTATTTCTTGACAAACAAACATGAAATATGAATTAGATACAGGATCTCCAAACCGAGTTCTGAGATTAATATCGCCCAGAGGTTCTTGCTCATTCTTACCATATCCTTGCAACATTAAATTAAAAGGTTATAAGTTAGATTATCTAAGGCCTAATCTACGAAGTGTATGAATGGGAATGAGGTTGACTCCGAAGCCATTATCAATGAAGGTTTGTCGTATGACTATGTCATTGAACTTTCCAGATAGATACAAGGGTCTAATATGTCCATGTACAACACAATCTTCATCTTTATCTATAAAAGATATGACCGCATGACATTCTGCAGGATCATTCTCTATACGGTAAACTTCAACAACATCAACTTTGATTTTAAACTCTTTAAGACTTAAAGAAGCCTCAATAAGTACTTCTCGAAGATCTTTTAGAAAACTTAAGGCATCCAAAATTTACAACATTGAAAATATTTGTGGAAATTGTTTCAATATAGCATACTTTTTGTCTAAAGGTATGCATTTACTAGCATGGAGATGCTATTTTCAGGTGCCTTGGAAGTTGATGCTTCTGATGTAGATGTACCCTGTGTTGGAGAAGAATCTGGAAATACTCCTAGCTTTGGTAGATTAGACTAATTAGGTATATTTACTTGCTGAGAGGAAGATGGTGTTACTTCTAATCAGTCCTCCAAAATAATCATGTCATGACCAAACCTACCTTGTGTGGAAGAGTCTCCTTGTTATTGTTGAGCCTGCTGAAGGTAAATTCCATGAGTTTATAATGAATATATAGTTTGAGCATGGGTAGATTTAAAATATTGTCTTCTAGGATACCCACATATTTCCATGTATCCTTAAACTTTGCCTCTTCTTATGGTTCCCCAATTTGGTACCAGGAACTCAAGATCATTATAATCAGATTCACCAATGGCATAAGGATCCATTATGTGGATGGCGTTGAAATAACCAAAGATCAATTCTTTATCTGATGAAAGTTCTTCTTGAAAGGTTAGTTATGGTTGTGTCATTTGGCAGGGCGGTGCCCATGATTTTGATGCACATGGCATGAAATATACCAGGATCAAGGACAACTTTGGCCTTAACACAATCTCTTCTTCTTATAACCTCTCTTTTTTCCTTCTGATCACATTGATTCTTTAAGGATTGACCTTTTGACAAAGATGGATTTGTTGTGGAAGAAGCAGGGGAAGACACAATCAGTTGTTTCAACTGTGTTTATAGAATGAAATGAGTTCGGTTGATTGTTTTCCTGATCATCCAATCGTTATATTTCTACAAATTTTTTACTTTTAACTTCCTTCTATTTGCCTTCTTCCTCTGGATAAGTAGCAGTAACACAGGATGCTTGAGCTGATGAACTTTTTAGTTTCACCTGTTCAGAGTCTACCATTTTTTATAGGAGGTCCTTGACAATAAAACACTCTTGAATGGGATGCCCCAACATCTGGTGAAAGGGACAATAATTTGGAAGATCTTCATATACTTCTTTGTTTGGTTTCTTTGGACTTGGAAACTAGAAAAAATTATTCTCCAGATCTGAGATTAAGTAACCGATTACTTGTCCGTTTTGAAAGGAATAAACTTTTCTCTTTAATTCCTCAAACTACTTACGCCTTTGATCCATTTGATCATCTTGATGAGGCAGTCATTGCTGCTGATGTTCTAGAGGCAGAGACCTTCAATAAAATGAATGTTTTGAAGTGGAAGCAGGTATATGTGCTTTCTTGAGTATAATAGTAGAAACCTCTAATCTTTCTATTCTCCTTCCCATAGCTGATGGAATTACATGAGGTTTATCCTGAGTTTCTAGAATAGAATCTTATATCTATTGAGCAATTGAAGTAAGGTCTCGAAACTCTCCTATGAATTTTACAGGGATCAGTGGTGTGCATAACTCATCACACATATTTTCCACACAAATGGGAAACAACTCTTCTTGAGGGAGTTCCAGACTTAAGAAATATGTTAATCCTTTCCATTGAGCAATGAAATCTGACAATATTTCATTCTCCCTTTGTTTGAAAATTTTAAGGTCAAAAAATATTTTCTTCGGTAATGTTGAGTTGAATTGAAGAAGGAATTTATAACAGAGATCTTCCCATATAATAATTGATCGGGATTGAAAACTTGTATACCATACAAAATATGGTCCTTGTAATGACTTCAAAAAACACCTAATCTTTACTACTTCTTGTTGTTGAGGAGTTCCGATTATGGGATCACAATGAGAAACGAAATGCATTAAGTATTGCTTCGGATATCCAGAACCATTTAAGATTGGGAATGTAGTATTCACAAAATTTGGTGGTGGTGGGATCAGATCCACCCATTTAAGGTAATCTCTCCTTTCTGGCTGAACTGGAACACACCATTCCTCCATAGCTTCCAATAAAGTCGTTAATTCGTTAAATGTATTCATAAGCATTTGGGGAATATCCGGATGAACTATAATCTGTGTAGGCACAACAAGTTAAGCTTGAGCTGTTTTAATGACCATAAACACCACTGGTGATAGTGATAGTATTTTCCTTGGATAACCCATGAGAACATGCTTATTAGGATGTGTTTGATCCTACCTTGGCTATGTAACCAATAGAGAGAATTCATTATCTGCATTTCTAGTTACCAAAAATTCTCTTTGCGGAGGAGCTTCTACAAGATGTGCATGTTGAGGATCTGCCTGGGGAGTACATATAGAATAATTGATGCTTCTAAGTAACTCTATATTGAGTCTTTTCAACTCTTTAATCTTCTTTTCTTACTGTTAAAATATCTCTTCAAGAGAAAGATATTAACCTTTTCTAGTGGAAAAGTGAGATGTAATCAAAATTTTATTTTTTCCTTTATTAGATTCCTTTTTAAGGGGTGAGATTTGGTTATTTGAAGGCATAACTAGATTCTGGGTAAGCCTCTGATTTTGGGTACATACAACTTCATTTGCTTCAGTGTGTATCATATTATGGATAAGAAATTCATCTTCTGATTCCCCTAAACTAGACTCCTTTTTTAGAGGATCTTCTGTAATGGTGTTAATGAAATTTACTGACGCATAATGTATTGATGGAATTATATCAGTATCTTTGTAAGATTGTCTCCCTATATATCTTCCACGAGAATCTACTCTCCCATATGATGGATTCTCAGGAGTTGTTTGACAGATAGTAACCCGAAGGGAATCCTCAAATAGTTCATTTGTGTGCTCTCTTTGTGGCTTCTTCCCTAATCGGGAGAAAACTGACTTCCATTGAGGAGGGGATTATAAATATGAAAAATCCCCCATTCCAATAGGCCAGGTATGCTCCTATTCTTCTTATTCAAACCATTGAACTTTTTTTAATTAATTTGAAGGTTTAATTAAATGATCCCCTAACCCTACAAGTTGGGGTGGTTCTTGAACTGTTATGGCTGAGATTTATGAAAATACTCTTCTAATTTTGTGAATGTTGGTTTAGACATTAGCTGGATTCATTATAAAAAAACAATAAAATCATCTATTTCAGAATATTGATATTCTATTTCAAACATTTGTTTTATCTTATGGAAGACATCCTCTAAGCGGGAGGACTACGCAGGATTCTCAGATGCTTGATCTAAAAGTAACTCAACAACTTTCTTTCTTTAGGCCTGACTCTAAGGAGATTTAGTTGAGGCCTGTTCTTGAGATTAAATTTGATTACATAAAAAATCTATTGATTTTATCTAGTAGTGGGAAACAACATTGCATGAGACCATGTTTGGAGGACTTTGTTGATTCTAGAATGCAGTGAAATGCAATGCTCCATGTGCACCCCATCCTCTGATACGAACACCATATGGGGAATCAGAAATTAACTGGCATAGCCTATTTAGAGAATTAAGGCATGCATTCTAAAGGGTTATCTACTATTTTCAACCTTTGGATATTGGGAAACTGAGAGGAATTCCATGTCAATTTGGTGTTGTAACCCTTCTATTACATTTATATGATTTTGATATTCATCGTATGGTAATAATTTGGTTTTCAAATGATGAAGAGTCTTCCATAAGTTGAGGAAAATATCATGAATACAATATTATACCATTAATTTTGGAATGTTATACTGAGAATTTTCCAAAGGCCAAAACATGACTGGTATTTCGGCTTTATCCAATTGTTTTATCATGTTTATCATATCTTCATCATCTTTCACTAGTGATTTCTCCACTTGGTCTGACCAAAGTGGACGATTTGTACTAGAATATAAATGAACCAAGGGAGTTTTGGAGAATAAACATTCCCTTAATATTTCTTCTGGTTGAGAATGTGTTTCACCCATCAATGAAAAGACATCAGACATGACTGGCCTTATGTTTGCAAGTTCCTCGAGATAGAAGGGATTTCTCATCGCTACATTGTAAATTATAGAATTATCTTAATAATGAGAAATACTACTATAGATAGGACTTTCACAGTGAATTCCATCACGGGGAGGACCACCATGGTGGATTATAGTAAGGGATAAATCCTCTTTCTATTTGGTCTTCTGGCCACATGGAGGGTTGTCGTGGCTCTCATCCAAAGATATGCTCTCTGGATTGACCAAATTTTCATTAAGAAAGCCTTAACGATGATGTGTCTGATGGGGAACTTCATAATACCTACTATTACTCCCATAATTTGGTAATGAGAGGGTATGATCTTGAGCTACAATAGATAAATGTATGAGGGATTCAAGAACTCCAGCATTAAGAGGAGCCAAGTTGTAGCTTGACTCTTGATTTTCCAACAATGTTTGGTGAAAATTCTAGGATGTTCTCTTACAGTTAGTTGAGACCACTTTCTAGGAGAAGTGGTTATCATGGGAAG
The DNA here is from genome assembly GCA_963277665.1 of Viscum album. Taxonomy (NCBI): domain Eukaryota; kingdom Viridiplantae; phylum Streptophyta; class Magnoliopsida; order Santalales; family Viscaceae; genus Viscum; species Viscum album. The sequence continues at coordinate 1,136,139,058 of OY728159.1, read as the reverse complement.
GTGTATATTCCTACTTTGGAGTGGTTATCAGAATGAACCGATTACCTACAATTGGAAAGGGTGTATGTTCCTAATCATTTTGTCCAAATGATATGAAGGAGTATGCCCCATGACCCTCTTGGAATGAAACAGAGGTGTGTATCTGCTTCAGGATGGCATGCCAATGTTTCATCCACTGTGTGGGGATAGATTTATGTGTCTGTTCCCCTGGTACTATTGAAGTAGTTGTTATAATATCCTGGAATGATTCTAGAATATGGGCATGAATTTGTGTTTTCCATTTCACCATTGATAAGATATGTTTGGTGATTTTAGTGGATGGAATGGGGATAAACATCCATTTATTATCGATAGTATGTGTATGTGCCTAATATTATCCTCCTTTTCCTTTTAATGGGTATTGACAGTACTCATACATGGGGGTAGAGAGTTGGGTCTGCCCCAGATTTGTCGTCAGAACTTTCCGACTGACTTCTCCAGGTGCTGCCAAATGAGACTATTCACTAGCTTGATGAACATTGGCAGGTGTATGTGCATGATGGATATTTCCCGTAAAGTGTGGTTGATGAACTTCCTTCAATACATGAAGATGAGGCTGCTGGAAGAATTGGTGATTGTAAGTAGGTGTATGTTCCTGTTTACCAGTTGCCACCACATTGGATTGGTGGGCTTCTATAAATGTAGTCATACGAGCTTGTTGACTAGATAATAATTTGTGAATAGGTGTATGTTCCTATTCATATTATTCCACCGAATTTATCTGGTGGGATTGGTGGGTTGCTGCCAGAAGAGTCTGCTGGACAGAAAAATTAGGACGGACGAGTGTATTTGCCCGCTCATTGTTTTCCATCAAGTTAGGTTGATGACTTCTCTAGAGGGGGAAGAGGTAAGAACCTTCTCCATTTTGACCAGAAATTTTCCCCGATGGTTCTTCTTGCATGCTCGGGTCTGAGAGACCTGGTCCGAACGTCCATAGGAAACACCCCCATCATGTTGGGGGTTTACTACCACACGATTTTGCTGACAATGATTGTTGGTGGGAGTCCTCAAGAAGGACCCCTGAATCTTTGAATTGAGGCCATTAGTGACCTCTTGATTCATCTTCTTATAGTATGAGAGGGACTGGTTATTGTTTTCTAATGATAAGGACTCAAAATGGTTGAAAACTTTGGTTGGCACCGTCTGCTTATTGATTATCGGTTGTTATTGGCTAGATGATCGAGAATTATTATTGACCTGGAGGGACTATCTGGAAGCATCCGAAGTCAATATTGTACCATTATAGTGATACTCATTTACCAAAATGTTGTAGATCTAGTGTGGAAGGTATTGGGTGGGTGATAATGTCCTTCCCATGGATGAGGATCGAGCCCGACCAGTGGTCGGGAAGTTCACAGATGTTGTCTTGAAGAAATCCATTTTGGACTGAAGGGATTTCTGAGGAAAACTGAGAAAAACAATAAATCACTTAAAGAAAAAAAATTTATATGGATAAATGCTTGATTTATTCCTTTTTCTAGATTTCCTTTATCAATTGGTAGGGGCCTTACAGGTAGGTAACATTATTAACTTGGTTAAGGATTCACGTCGGGTTCACCATTTTTGTTTCTTAATTCCTTGAAACGTGCATTCTAGTTTTAAGAATCACTGCTTCCAGGTAGTTTCCATTAGATTTATTCATGGAACCAGAAACATCCAATGGTTCTTTATATAAAGGGGACCTATTTTGCAAAGTTAGGCATTCATTAAGTTTGAAATTCACAATACTTAAGAACATGCATTGGTCAAGAGGATGGGAGGTCAGACTCATCACACCCTTTTGGGGGGAATTATTGTCTACTCTAGGGATCTCTTTTTAAGTTTAATATATTTTCATGAATACTTATTAATTCACCAAATATAACAAAAATTTCCCTTGGAATTTACAACCACTAATTAACATGTGTAAAATTTTGAATCATCAGTATGAATTCAAGGTTCTTCATTAATGGAGATATCCATATGTATTAGAGATTATCCATCAATGGTATCCTCTAATATACTATTTAGAGACTCTTTTAATCATATTTATGATAATTTTGGGTTTTTAAGACACTCAGCAGGGAAATCTGGAATTTATTGTCATCGAGGGAGACGAAGGTTTGTTTTGATATTGGGATCGTACCCATGAAATGGGTTACCTATGTATCCTTGTTAAAGGAACCAGAACCCTCATAGTTCAGTGCCACTTAATGGGACACATCATACCTTTTAAGGTCATGTGATAAAGACATGCAATACATTTTAATATCATGTGGTATGGATATCTAAGAAAAAGGTACTTAGTCAGAGTTTGGTTTGGGAATTATGTCGAAACATCCCAATGAACTTAGAAATCATATGGGTTTCCAAGATAGATCAGACCCTGTTGGGAATATGACCCAAGGAGAATAGGGTTGATTTAAGGTATCAGGTTTGAACCTCAGATAGGCTTCCTACGTATCCCATGTGAATGGGAATCAAAGACCATGTAGTTCGATAAGTCTCATAGGAGAGTATAGTCCTTTGAGGGAGACGAGTTTTGGGATTATTTCCCAAAATGGATGCTTTTATGATTTTGGGGGTTAATTTGGGGCTTATTCCTAAGGAGGATGCCCAGATTAAAGTTTTTAGGATCAAATTACTGAAGAGGATATCCAGTGAGATAGGGCCCAGAAGGGCTTCCTACGTATCCTGCTTTAAATAGAAATTAGATTTCTCGTAGTTCCTTCACTGTAAATGTTTGTGCACATGTTGTAATCATCACGAATCTCTTAGACCACATGATTCATGCTCGGTGTGAGAAAAAATAGGATGTTAAAGATTAAAGGATGACACATACACTTTTCCTCCCCTGCTAGTGGAAGAGGGCATGCCAACGACGGTGAGGGTGGACGAGGTCGAGGCTACCCGGGAAGAGGGTGAGGCGATGAGCCCTCCCTCTATTCACTTTAAATTGGACGGGGTTCTAATGAAAGGAATAAGGGATGAAGTTTAGGGGATTACACTAGGATGGCTTCCCTAAAATTGATCCTGGTAGGGGAGGGAGACTTCTCCTTTAATTGTATGTAAAATCAAGTGTGAACCGTACCTTCCCTACCAGAGACCTAAGGTTCAGGGTCTCAGAGACAAAAAGGGGAGCACATAACCCAAATCCTAATCTTCCAAACTAGAAACTTCTCAATACTATTTCTGGGAGAAAGGTCCATGAAACTGCAGATATACAAACCCACATACACTCCATGAATCCTAACCCTATTATGAAACAAATGTGGGAAACCTCTAACTGCAGAAATACAAACCTAAATAAGAGACACTGTGATGTGCATTTCCAACAGTTTTGATAAGTTAGGAGGTTTTGGTGGAAAATTACACTTATTCTATTTCATATAAGGGAACCAAGTAAGAATATACCCTGAAAAGAATGGATTAAAATAGGCTACTTATGCTAGTATGTAGGATTTATACCATGCTCTGCCGCGTAGGTACTTCACGCAAGTTTGCTGCGTAGGTACCCCACATTGTTGTGTCGTGCAGCTATACTGCATAGGTGTTCCACATAGGTTTTTATGATGACTAAAGAATATATCTCACATAGGGGAACCAAGACTATGTAATTTTTTTTGAAAGAATTTCAAAACATGCTTATCCCGTTTAATTATCTCTTCTCTCACATTTTAGAGATCTAAATAAAGCAATTTGAGGGATCTAGGAAAAAGATCTATGCAATGGGAGATTCAGAGAGTCTTTCAACTTTTTTAATCTTTTAAATAGGGAGCTAAAGGGTCCTATTTATAGGCATGGATGAGGCCTGGTCTAAGGGACGTTGTCCATGCAGATTCTCCACACAGGTCCTCAGCGTAGGTCCTCCACGTAGGTGTTAAAAAATTATTCTACCGTGTAGATTTTCCACGCAGCTCTGTCATGCAATTCTGTCGTGCAACTCTATCACACAACCCTTTGGAGGGTTTGGAATTCCTTTGAATTCATATAACCTCACCTTGGGATTTTTAAATATCCAGGGCTATCTTCATAGTCTTTTTGTATTCTTAAGTAGTTTCAACAGTAATAAAACAACACACAATAGAACAATAAAGATGAAAAAGGGTTAGAAATGCTCTGAGTGTTGTTCTATGTAGCTCATGACTTGTAGGATGTAGCTAATGTGATTTTCGAGTCCTCTTATAGAAATTGTGTATCGTGGATCTTCTGTTCTGGTTTCCAGTTCGATAAAATGTGATTTTTGTCTCTTTTTCTTCTCAGTGTTGCTATTGTGAGGGTGTTTGAGGTTCCGATCCATAGTATTTCAACCACCAGGTATCAAGATCTCTTCGTGTGTTCTTCATTGTATGTGTTCTACTCTATTTTTCATGCATTTAACTTTTCAAACTCTCCCCCAATGTTCCTGTGCCAAACTTTTCTTTTTTATTTCAGGTTCATGTGTTGAAACTGATAGGAAGAATGGATTCTACACCTTGTACCTCGTACTATCAAGTGGAATGTCTAAAAAAATAATTAATTATGACAGTGTCATTAAATGACTCAAATATGACCATTAGATATAACTTTTAAATTCAATTGAAAATGACAGAAAAATGGGAAATTATGGAACAATGTCACAATTTGTCTTGAAATGGAATCACTTAAAAATGGTGTCTTCTACTTTGCATTTGAATGGTGAGGCAATCACAGTGAGATAGTCACAGTGCCATATCTGCATTGAGATCTAGAACCGGTAGGACATATGCGGTGTCAGGATCACTGTATCTTAGGTAACATTGTCTAGTCCATTGTCAAAATTTTGAAAGATTTCTTATTATGATGTCTTGGAGATGGTATCAAGGAACTAGTGTCATAGGATTTATGAAATCTAGAACTAGTTACGACATCAGAGTCATGATGTCTAGGTCACGGTGTCAGGCTTACGATGTATGAGTTAAAGTGTCAGGGTTACAGTGTCTGGGTTATGGTGTCAGGGACTTTTCCAAATATCTGAAAACTGTATTGAGAAGTAATACTCACATAATAGATTAAACTTAAGAATTAGTATAATAAAACAATATAGAATAAGATCTAACATAGTTTACAATATTCAAACATGATTTTTGATTGATTAAATATGATTAACATGATTTGTGAGCATTAAGACATGAGGAGTCTAAAAATATCCCCCTTTTGATGATAAAAAATCATGGAATTTATAAGCCATATATTTTAACAATGAAAAGATATGGAGCATATATGTGATAAGTTATATAAAAAATGTTCTTCTCTAATGAAGATTATTTTTCCATAAATTCCTTTTTCTTGTTTATTCCCCTTTTGGGATTACAAAAAAATAGAACAAGAAAAATAAAATAAATAGGGAATAAAGGTAAGTAAGAAAATAAACAATAATAGTGCACATGGCATTGGATAGAAAGATAGAGTTCATTATAATCACGAGGAAAAAGATAATAAATCCATATCAAAACACATCCTTCACATATCTTCATAACTGATAGTCTTCTCTTTTCCCTTGGTAGAAACATCAGGAGGGGTCACAAGAGAATAATTAGAGGTTGGAGAAGGGATAGGTCCAACTAAGAGAGAAGGAATATTCACTCCTTCAAAAATAGAAGGTTACAGAGTTGGTTTGGTTTAAGACCAAGGCAATGGTTTCTCAATAATAAAAAGTTTGATTTGGTTTAGAGCCTAATATACAAACATGGTTGCAGGAGCGGAGGTAGTGGAGGATGAAGGGGTTGAACCAGGCCGCAAAGGGGTAGCTGTAGGTGCCACAATGGCAGTACTTTGCACATGGAGATAAGGCTTCAACAAATTAATGAAATTAGTGATGATCCCACATCTATATTTCATATCCTTATCAAAATCATCTTTGTTCTCCAAGAACGTTTCCTACAAAGGAGTAAAGTATTTCAGCTTTGGAACTTGAGTCTTGAAGGCTTGAGTGATAGAAGGAATTTTTAAATTTTCTACAAGGTAATTGAAGTGATTGGTTAGATCATGCTTAGAATAAATTCTATTGAAGTAGAAATCCACTTTCTTAGAAATTATTTCTTGAGAATCATTGGAACTTTTTTAATGTATCCTCACCAAATCAAGTACTTGGTCACTATTCTTGAGGGCAGTAGAGAAAAGTTCCTTATCAACACCACTTAACACTGACTGGAGTTTTTATTTAACAACTATTTTGATCAGTTCACTGTTCATAGGTTGAGATGGCTATCCAGAGGCATTTGAAGCTGTAATATCTGAAGTGAGAGACTTAAGTTGATTTAAAACTTTTTGTAGACATCTTTATACTCACCAGTTTGCTTCTTAAGTCCATAAACAAGCTCACACATCTCATTTACTATCTTGATGTTTATCTCATCCAAATTGTCATATATTGAAGTCAAATTTTTTTGAACCAGAGATACAAATTTATGTGGGATCTCATCACCAACATCCTCAAAAAAATGTGCTATAGTAGCATGTCTAGTTCGCAACAATTTTTACATATCTTCCACCATATATCTGAGAGACTTTTCCTCATCACTCAACTTTTTATTCTCAATACCAACTTATTATATTTCATGAAGAATTTTCAGTTGAATTTTCCATATGATTTCTCTAAAAACAAGGGAAAAACTCTTTCACTAATATTTTTCACTGGGTTAGGTTGTGAATTCATGATCTTTTCAAATCTAGCTAACAAGGTGTTTCCGAAATCATTCAGATCACTATGACTCAAAAAATTAGAATATTCTTGAGTAGGTTTAAGAACAGGAACTGAAACAAGTTCAGGATCCTTAGAAGAGGTTACTTATATGGAATAAATTGGTTTCAATTAAAACATAGTGGAAATATATATGCCTTTTACTGAGGCCTATTGGGTATTGTCCACACCAAAAAAGCTAGGAAACCTATACCAGGTATCCACAGTGCTTTGGTAAACAGGACTGGGAATTTGAAAACTTTCTAAACTGGGGTGCTACTCCTCTTCAATAGGTGCATCTCTTCCAGGAATAATAGACTCAATCTCTTAACCCATTTACAAATTCTCATCATTTTCAAGATCACCTATCTCTTTTCTATCCAACTAAAAGTACTGTTTCATTCTTTCCTCAACAGATAGGATAAATTTAGTTTTAACTTGTTCTTCTGATTATTCCAAAGTAGTAGGTTCTTCCGCAACAACTTGCTATTTTTCAAAAGAAAGAACCACATGTTCCTCTACATGTTCCTTAGGAACAACTTGTTCTTCCACACTAACAACTAGTCCTTTTTCAGCAACAATTTTTCCAGCAACTATCTCTTCATCAATTATTTTTTTCCGAATAGGTAGGCTATTGTCTCCTTTTTTGAAGACATATCCTTCCTTAAGTGCAATCACTGCATCTTCTACTTCTTCATCTAAATAATAAAAAACATCATCTGGTTTCAAACTAGGGTCATATTTTGTAGTTCTTAAAGTATTATCAACTGGATTAAACTTTTCATACAATATTTCATTTTCTTCCACCCAAGACTTTTTCTAAGGATTATAGCTAGTTTTCATCCTTCTAATTGTATCATTTGAGATACATAAATCATAATCTTCAATAAATTATTCATTCGGACCAACTACTCCTTTGGAAGAAAATATTGAAGAACTAAATCTTGAATAAAACAGAGAGGTAGATTTAGAAGTTATCTAAATACTTTCACACATGTGAAGTATAATATACTTTCATAGATTAATCTTGTGCCTATTCCTCATAAGATTTATCAAGAAAACATATTGATATATAATGGTAGAAAAATCTCATTTTCTTGGAAAAATAAGATTTTGAATGAACTTAAATAATATACTTTTCTCACCATCCAACTCAATAGAAATTTCCCTTATTTTCTTCTTATTTCTTGTCAAACTTCCTAAGGCCTCTTCTAAGTTAAAAACATCACTAGGAGGAGGAGTAACTCTTTGGTAATCCTGAAATATTCCTTTATGAGGTATTACTAGGAAGCCAGCCCATAACCTCAAAGAAAAAGTACACCTCTGAACATTAATACAATTTATTACTACATAGTCGTCTTCAGTATTGAATGAAAACTGAACATATTGATAAACATAAGAAACAAGATTCAAATAAATTAGTCTTTTCTCTTTTTGTATCTAGCCCAACCATCCCTATTTTTATAGTACTTTCAAAATGGGTGACTTAATTGTCAGAAACCAATTTAGATATACTTCTTTCTTAGGCACTACTATTCTATTAGAAAATCTTGGATTCAGCGGTCCCTCAGGCATTACTTTTGGAGACTTTTTTATTTTCTTCAAAGACCGATGCTTATCAGAAGTCGATGGAGACCAACATTTCATTCTGGGAATCTAATGTGGGCTTAGGAAAAATGAGTTGAAAGAGAGAAGGAGGTTTGGGAAAAAGGGATTTCGATTTCGAGGGTAGATAGATCGATTGAAGAGAGGAGTTAGGAATAACAGGTTTTTATAATTTAGGGATTTCAAACGTCGAAAACACAAATTCATGATATCGAAGAAATAAAATAATTGATACAGAAATATGGGAAATAAAATTTTAAAAATTGAAATCTAAGTCATTATGGTGAGACCGAAACAGGTCATCATAGTGTCATCATTACAGTGTAACTCCAAATGGTGTGACCATATCATTGATACAACCAGTATGAGATAGTAACTGAGAGATAGTAACTGTGAGACCGTAAGTGTGAGATAGTAACTTCAATACAGTAACTTGTGAAACCGCGAATCATGAAACCGTAAACTATGAAACAGTACATTGTTCAATTGAGGCTTATCATTCCTAACTCATTTATGATGTAATTTATCCTTTCAGAATTTAATGGGTTAATGAATATATCAACAAGCTGTTTTTTAGTGCCAATGAATTACAAATTGATATCACCATTTTAATAATGATTTATCAAAAAGTGATGTCTTACATCAATATGATTTGTTATAGAATGTGAAATAAAATTCTTTGAAATGTTAATAGCATCTGTATTGTCAGAATTTATAGGTACATTCCTAAATTGATATTTATAGTCTAGTAATGTGTATTTCATCCACAATTTTTTTTCACAACAACTACCAACAACTATATGTTCAGATTCAGTAGTAGATAATGCAAAAATATTTTGTTTCTTACTACACCATGATACTAGAGACTTGCCTAAAAGGTGATATGTTCTAGAGGTTCTTTTTCTATCTAACTTACAACCACCAAAATCAGTATCTAAATATCTAACTAAATAAAATGATTGTCCTCTAGGATAAAATAGTCCTAAATTGGTTATATGTTTGAGGAATTTTAAAATCCTTTTAACAATATTTAAATGAGACTCTTTGAGATTTTCTTGAAAATGTGCACACATGGAAACACTAAACATAATATCAGGATGATTAGCAGTTAAGTAGAGTAAACTTCCAATCATTCCTCTATAAGTGTTTTGATCAATAGATTTTCCATTTTCATCAATATCCAACTTACAGGTAGTACTCATTGGAGTATCACTAATTTTAGTGCTATCCAAGCCAAAACATTTTTGAAGATATTTTTTTTTATATTTTATTGGATTTAAAATAATACCTTCCTAATTTTGAAAGATTTGAAATCGATGAAATAATTTTAGTTTACCCATTAAAATTATTTCAAATTCATTTTGCATCATTTTTCAAAAATCAGTACATAAATAATTTTTTGAAGATCCTAAAATAATATCATCTACATTGATTTGAACAATTAAAACATCTTTAGAAATTCGTTTTATAAAAAGATTAGTATCAACCATACCTTTTTTAAAACCTTTGTAAATAAAAAATTACTTAATCTATCATACCAAGCTCTTGGATATTATTTTAAACCATATAAAACATTTGTTAATTTAAAAACATTATTTGGAAAGTGAGGGATTGTAAAACTAGGGGGTTATTCAATAAAAGCATCCTAAACTATATATCCATTTAGGAATTAACTCTTGACATCCATTTGATATAGTTTGAAATTTAGATGTGTTGTATATGGAAGAAAGATTATAATGGATTCAAGTATAGCTACTGGTGAAAATCTTTCTTTATAGTAAATTCCTTCTTCTTAACTATAACCTTGTGTAACCAATCTTGCTTTGTTTCTAACTATGTTATCATCTTCATCCAATTGGTTCCTGAACACCCATTTAGTGCTTATGGTCAAGGTGTCTTTGGGTCTACCCACAAGTTTCTGAACATTATTCCTCTCAAACTGATTTAGCTTCTCTTTCATATCCATCACCCAAAACCCATCCTTGATAGCATCATTGATGTTTTTAGGTTCAAGATGTGACATTAAATCTTGATGTTCAACCTGATTTCTAAGAGGTCTAGTATGTGTTCCTTTATCTAAATCTACTACAACATCATATAAAAGATGGATTTTAAGGGTTTAAATAGCTCTATAAAAATAAATACTAGTAATTTCAGGTTTATCAATAGGCTTGGGTTCATTATATCCTGAATCTGGAGAATTTTAAAAACTAAATGTTTTAACAAATTTCTTTTTAATATGGTTATAAGATTTGTCATTGATGTTCAAATTTGACATATCATCCTCAAAATTCCCTAAGGAGCTCTTTGGTTCATGTGGATCTATTCCATCAAATTTTACATGTATAGATTCTTCCACCCATTTGGTTATTTTATTAAAGACTCTACATAATTTACTAGAGATTAAATATCCTAGAAATATTCCTTCATCACTCTTGTATAAAAACTTGTCAATATTATCCTTAGTATTAAGAATATTTACCTAGAAACCAAATACATTAAAGTAATTAACTTTGGATTTTCTATTGTTCCACAACTCATAGGGAGTTATTTTAAGGATAGGTCTAATTAACACTCTATTGATTATGTATCATGCTGAATTAATAGCTTCAACCCAAAAATAAATAGGTAATTCATACTCACTAAGCATGGTTTTAGCAATTTCATGTATGTTTGTATTTCTTCTCTCTATAACATCATTCTGTTGGTGTGTCATAGGGGTAGAGAAGTTATGAATATATTCAATTTGTGAGCAAAAGGATTCAAATATTTATTTTAAAACTCACATCTTAGAGATTTTATCCTAAGTCCACTAAGATTTTCTAAAGACCTAGAATAATTGGTAAAATGAGAGAAAGATTCACTTTTGTGAGCCAAGGAGAAGATCCAAGTATACCTAGGGTAGTCATCCACAAGAACATAAACATAGTGATTCCCATTTAAAATAGAAACTCTATATTGTCCAAAAAAATCCATATAAAACAACTCTAGAGGTTGATAAGTTGAAATTTATTTCTTTGGATTGAAATATACTTTGTATTGTTTACCCTTTAGAAAAGGATTACCAAATTGTTCATTTGGAAACTCAAGTTTGGGTATGTCCTTGACTAAACCTTTTTTAGTAAGCTTTCTAAGAAAGTGTATATTTCAGTGTCCTAATATTCTATGCGAAATCCAAGACTCTTTTTGAAATATACTTAATCCTGAAACATTTTGAGAAACTAAAGAATCTAGGTTAACAAGATAGACATTTTCATTTCTAAAATCATAAAATATTAGTTAATTTTTTGATTTAAAAACATCACAATAATCATTATCAAATTTAACATGAAAACCATCATCGAATAGTTGTGAAATTCTAAGAAAATTATATTTAAATCCATCAACAAAAAGTGCTTTAGAAATTAAAACTTATTTAGAGATACCAATTTGGCCCAAGATAATTATTTTTACTTTAGCATTGTCACCAAAAGTGACATGCCCAATATCAATCTTTATTAAATTATTTAATCTTGAGTAATATAATATCTTGTGTCTTGAACATATACTATCCAAATACCATAAGATTTTACAGGATCTCTTCAGACATATTTTCAACAAAATAATTAAACAAAAACAGATTTTGGTACCAAGAGTGGTTTGGGTCTAGTAACATTAGTAATCAGTGCTTTAGGAACCCACATCTACTTTATGTGGTTCCTATAAGAATTATGTAACATATTAAAAAAATAGACTTTATTTGGTATAGAAAAACTATAGGTAGTAAGAAATTTTACACAACTAGAACTAGTAGTATAATTTTCATTTTTTGGTAGAAAACATATTTTCCAGATTTAGTGACAAACTTGTTTTTGGTGAGATTTCTTTTCCTAGGTTTTTATCTTATACCAGTAGTGTATTTAGGGGAATTTTTTTTACCAAGAATCTGTGTAATAGTATTTTTTTAATTGGTAAATTTTTCGTCGTTTTTTTCAATTGTTTATTAAATAAATTAAGTAAATTATTCTCTTTAAGTAATTAAACATTTTTCTCTTTCTCTATAACAAGTTCAGATTCTACAGTAGTAGTCAAGGAATGATATTTCTTTAAAGATTTATATTTATCTTTTAGTTCATTAAAAGTGCATTCAATCATATTACAATATTCAAATAATTATTCACTAGTCATATTTTTAGAATCACTTTCATTTCTAGAATAATTGGAATTTTGTACAGGAAACTCAAGGGATACCTCAGATGTTTTTGTCAAAAAACACATATTGGTTTTCTCAGACTTTTAATCATGTGTTGACTCTGAGTCACTGGAACTATCCTCAGAAGCACTCCATGTGGACTTTATGGCCTTTTTATACATTCTATCTTTTTCCTCATACCTCTTCTTGGTTTTATCTTTATATAGTCTTCTTTCACACATCCTTTTCTCTTACATTAATAGTATATTATTTCATCATATTTGTCACTTCTCTTCCAATACTTTTTCCAGTTTCCCTTGTGATCATATCTTCCATTGAAGTTGGGATTTATAAAAAATTTATTCCTTTTATAAAAATTCTAAAATATTATAGATAATTAAGGCACTTTATCATTACTATCTGATGATGAATATTCACTGCTTGTACTGTTATAATGAGATTGTATAATTTATTTTTCCTTATTTTTAGAAGTAGTTGTTTTTAAAGACACTGAATTTCTCTTCGGTTCATCTTCCCCATCCTTGGGGACTTTTAATTCTTTCTCAAACATAATAAAATTTTCTATAAGATCCTTTAGTGATAGCTTTCTAATATCACAAGATTCTCTAATTGCGATAAAGGTCCCTCTCCATATATCTGAAAAGCATCTGAGTATTCTCATAATTTTCTCCATGGTTATAACATCTCTTCCCAGAGAGATAATACTGTTCAAAATTTCATTAAACCTAAGATACATGTCATAAATAGGATCAATAGGATTCATTTAAAAGTTATCATATTTAATATTATATGTGTTAAGTCTCATATCCTTAACACTATAGGTTTCTTCATGTGAAACAGATAAAGTATCCCAAATTTCATGGGCTGTTTCACATGAAAAAATTCTGTTAAACTCTTCATCTCTTAAATAACAGTATAAAGAATTCATGAATTTTCAATTATTATTATAAACGGCCTTAGTTGGGTCATCCCAAGTATGCCTTTTAGTAGAAGGATTCTTATATTCATATATAATTGAAGACCAAATTTTAAAACCCATACTTTCTAAGTGAATTTTCATTTTATTCTTCCATTGTGCATAATTTATTCCATTAAATAATGGATTTTTGTTAGTAGAAGCACCTTACAATATATTATACATAATAAAGAAATAATCTTTTAAAGAACTAGAAATTTAGAACTAACAAAAATTTAAAGATCTTTAAAATACACAAATAAAATCATAGTTGAAAAATATTTTGAAAAGATTAATTTTTTTTAAGAATAGTGATTTATAAAATTCTTATGATACCAAATATTGGATAGAGTAGGAAAATCTAGAGGGGGTGAATTGAGTTCCTATAAACATTTCTATTAAAAAGGTTTATTTAAAAGATTCAATTTTTTTTAAAATAAAACAGGCCAGTCAATCAAGGTAATAAATTTATAATAGTTTGACTATTCAAATAGCTTCTAATAAGATTCATTAATTCTCAGTGATATCAATATTACATATTGATACTACTTTTTAAACTACTCTAATAAGGAAAAATAGTTATAACTACCATCCGAGGATAACTGTCAAAGTAAAATTTAGTTTTCTGAAAAATAAAATACAAATAGAGAAAGAATAAATTTAAAAAACAAAATGGATAAAACAAGTGGTCAATATCAAGTCGAGACCTAATCCACTCCACTTGGTGATCACCAACCACCAATCAGTTTATATTAATAAACTTGATCCACACCCTAGATCAAGGTTAACAATAGTACATAGGAATTTAAAGGTCACAAGACCTCTTCCACTGTTCTATGTGAGAAATTGACAACCAGGTCACACAAGACCTCTTCCCCTGTTCTACATGGGAAAAAAGTGTAGAAAGATACTTGAGTGAGGATATCTTGTATCCTCCAGTTTTATGAATGAGATAGTATGTGTTTTAATATAGATACACACAATTCTCTAAAAGTAATAAAACAATATAAAATAGATAAAATATGATGAAAAAGGGTTTGAAATTCTTTGAGTGTTGTTCTATGCAGCTATGTACTTGTAGGATGTAGCAAATGTGATTTTGGAGTCCTCTTGTAAAAACAGATTAATGTGGAACTCGTGTTCTGGTTTCTAGTTCAATGAAATTTTATTTGTATCTTTTTTTCTTCTTAGAGTTGCCAATGAGAGTGTGTTTGAGGTTCTAATCCACAATAGTTCATCCACCAAGAATCAAGAGTTCTTTGTGTGTTTCTTAGTGTATGTTTTATTCTCTATTTTTCATCCATTAAACTTTTTGAACTCTCCCACATTGTTCTAGTGCCACATTTTTCTTTTTTATTTAATGTTTATGTGTTAGTGCCGATAGCAAGCATGGTTTCTAAACCTCATACCTCGTACTATCAGGTGAAATGTCTAAAGAAGATCATTAATTATGTTAGTGTAATTAAATGATTCAAATGTGACCATTATAAATAACTTTTCAATTTAATTAAAAATGACAGAAAAATGGTAAAGTATAGAATGATGCCACCGTTTTTCTTGAAACAGTGTCACTTGGAAATGGTGTCTTCTCCTTTTCCTTTTAGAGGTGAGGCAGTCATAGTGAGATAGTCATAGTTCCATAGTTGCATTGAGATCTAGAACCATTAGCAAAGATGCAGTGTCAGGATCATGGTGTCTCAGGTAATAGTGTCTAGTCCTTTATCAAAATTCTTAAAGGCGCCTTGTTACAATTTATTAGAGGTGGTAGCAAGGAATCGATGTCACAAGCTTTATGAAATCTGGAACTGGTTATGGGGTCAGAGTCACAGTGTTTGGGTCACAGTTTTAGGGTTATGGTGTCTGGGTTATGGTGTTAGGGTTATGGTGTTTGGGTTACGGTGTCAGAGACTTTTCCAAATATCTGTAAACTATCTTAATAATTAATAATCATAGAATGGATTAGACTTAATCATTAGTATAAAGAAACATTATAGAACAATTTCAAACATATTTTACACGATTCACACATTATTTGTGATAG
Source organism: Viscum album (assembly GCA_963277665.1). Taxonomy (NCBI): domain Eukaryota; kingdom Viridiplantae; phylum Streptophyta; class Magnoliopsida; order Santalales; family Viscaceae; genus Viscum; species Viscum album. The sequence continues at coordinate 1,136,123,547 of OY728159.1, read as the reverse complement.
ATTAAACATGATTAACATGATTTGTGATCATTAAAACATGAGGATCCCAACAGAATTCATTTTATATACATATGTAAATCATGTATTTTCAAAATTTAGTCAATAATATTCATATCCTCCATTCCATTGACTAGGTGATAACTATCATATTAAATAATAATATTTTAATAGTATGTCAAATTTCATTAAAACTCAGTGATGTGTGTAATTCAAGCTAAAATTGGTGTTGTGTGTAAATAAAAATATTGAAAAGATTAAATTTATTTGTTTTTTCCCAAAAACTCTCAGGGTGTTACATTTTATCCCACTTAAAATGATTTTTTACTCTAAATTCATCACTATGGTATCAATAATTGAGGATACTTTTTATCATTACATCCTCAGGTTCCCATGTAACTTCCACAAGCTGGTGGGTTTTCACAAAAAATTAACTAGGTGAGTGGTCTCGTTTCATAGAACTTTCTATTTATGATCTAGAATATTTATTAGTGGTTCATTATTTTAAATATCATGCTTTAGAAGTATAACCATAGAGTTAAGTAAATGTGATGGATTTGGTATGTACTTTCTTAGGAGAGATACAAAGAACACATCATGAAAATAAGATAGGTTCGGTTCAAGAACTAAGAAATAGTCTCTATCCTTAATACAATAAATAATTTCAAAAGGAACGATATACATAGGGATTAGTTTTCCATTCTTTATACCAAGGAGAAATGTATAGAAACACTTGTTCAGTAAATAAGGTTTCCTTATGACTTTTCCATTCCTTCTTATTTTGAAAATTACAAACACTCTATCTTAAGGAAAATTTCTTTTTCCCTATATTTTTTAATCATAAGAAAAATTTTCCTTCCCCAAGGAAATTTATCCTTACCTTGTTTTAATTGTTCATATTATAATATCCTTACCTTGTTTTCATTGTTCATATTATAATCTAACTCATTTTATTTCTAAGTATAAAATTCAGTTTCATATATAAAACCTCAGAATATTATAAATACTTAGATATAGAGCATTCTGTTTTCATAATCCGAACTTTCTGAGTTCAGACTTCAAAATCTCTGAATTCAGACTCCGGACTTTCTAAATCCAGAATCCAAATTCTTATGAATCAGACTCCGAATTTCCTTGAAATTCAGACTCCGTAATTCTATAGAATTTAGGTTTCGAATTCTTTCGAAGACAGAATCCGAATACCCATGTATTATAGACACCTAATGGTTTTTTGGTGAGACTCCAAACTTTTATTTTTTCCTTACACTCTGAAAAAATGAATTTGGCTAAGCAAAAATATTTTGCCTACTATTTTTATAGTTATAAAACGATGTTGTGCTTTATATTTATAACCAACCATTGTTTGAGTGACACGTGTACAGGTCCCTCTGAAATTCAAGGAAAAATATGACCGTTGGAGGAGGGAGCCAACCTTTGAAGATGTGCCTATAAATAAAATATAATTTAAACAAGCTCAATAATTTTATTGACTATTCTATGACTCTAGATATTACATGCTGCTGAAGTGATTTCTAGAGGGATATTATCATGATTTTTGCATACTGAACATCTTGTTCAGAATTGCTTCGTGTGACTCTGAATGTTTCTGAGTACATTTGAGGGATTCTGGGGATAGGAAGACAGAGGTGCCGACTACCTTGAAGTTCGAGGGATTATGGGGATAACAAGATAGATTCCAATATTCATATCGAGGGCTTACCCTGGTGTGGGTAAGACAGACTTTCTTGAAAGTACAAATCAAGGGACCTTTATCCAAGGTTGTTGGATACCCTTCTCTTTGGGTTAAAATATTTACTATTTGTTACTTGTATTGTTTCAAGTTTTCCACTACATTTTTGTTGTTAAGGAAAGTATAACTATATTATAATTTCTTATACTTGTACTCTAATTAGTAAGATTCTATACGCTCTAAGGTAGAATCTTTATCTTTGTAAAATTTTCTTAAGTTTCATTTCCGGAACCACATTTTTGGAATCCAGAAAGTTTGTAGAACTAAGAGGTTTTGTGAATTTACCTTGTTTAACTTTGTTAAACATTACCATATTTAAAGATTCCAAAGAATTTTTTGAAGTATAAAATTCACCAACCCTCTTGTATATTGATCATCTACATTCATTATTTTGATCCTACAATTGGTATCAGAGAAGGTCTCTACTCATGTTTTTCATTGTTCTATATTTTCCTTGCTTAGGATATTTTTATCCTTGTTTACAAACATTTATTACTAACAAGTTTGTGTGGAAATACATTTTCTTTGAGATGGAAAGAATGACTGTTTGTTCAATTTACAATATTAATCCTATAAGACAACCTAATTTTAATGGGAATGATAATGAATATTGGAGATATCATATGAAGACTCTTGTTATTAGTACTGGAGTGGAAATTTTTTTTATGCTTACTGGAGATTACAAGATTCCTGATAAGGAAGTCAGAACTTTCACTAATCAAGAGAAGTCTGAATATCAACTAAACTAAAAGGTACATAATACTTTGTTGTGTTCCAAGACCAAGAATATATATAGCCATATTTCATCATGTGAAACTGCAAATTGTATTTATAAGAAGCTTGAAGTAACTCATTTTGGAAATTCCAAAGTTATTGAAACTATAAGAGCTATGCTTAGAGATGAGTACCATGGTTTTTTCTTTCCTTATGAAGAACCTATTTGTAAGGTACAAAAAATATTTATTACTATTGTCAACAACTTAAAATCCATGGGTGAAAAAGGTTTGGATGATGAGGCACTTGTAAACAAGATTATATAAATCATGCCTAATGAGTGGGAATCAAATAGAACATCTATAAACGAGAATAGGAAAGTCTCACAGATTACTCTTGATGAGATTTTTGGAACTCATATTCAACATGAGACTAGAATTAAGAGAGATGCTGATAATATTAAGAAGAAAAATGGGAATGGAAGTTTTTCTTTTACAACCACCGCTAATCATATGAAAGCCAAGACTCCTGAGAGAGTTACAAGATCTAAATCTAACAAGGTCACTGTTTTATATGAATCAAGTGAAAGAGAAAATTCTAAGAATGAACTGGATAATATTTCTCGAAGGATGAACAAGATAGTTGGGAAGAAAGACTTTCAGTATAGATACAAGAAGAAAGAAAGAAAGGATAAGAACGACTCTGAAGTCACTTGTTATGAATGCAAAAGAGCTGGACATATAAGGCCAGATTATCCTATGCTTAAGAGAAAAGGTGAAAAGGAAAAGCATTCTGAGAGGAATAGAAAGAAGTAATACAAAGCTAAAGATAAGAAATTTTTAAAAGCTAATGACACCAGGAGTTCCAGTGGTGGAGACTCTTCTGATGAATCCTCAGATTACAAATTTTCTGGATAAAAGAATCTTGGTCTAATAGCCAAACTACCTATTTTAAATCATTGTTTAATAGAAAAGGTACACAATGCTTAATCCATCACCAATGTATCGTTGAATGATAATTATAATGATAGTAAATACTATGAATCCTCAGATAAATAATCTTCTTCTGATGAAGATAATACTATACCTATCTATGAAGAAGTTTCTAGGTTTTATAAGCTCCTTGAGAATGAAAATTCTAAAGTCAAGAAAAATCTTGATAAGGAAATTTCTAGAATTTCTATCCTTACTAAGGAAATATCAGATATTTATAAGGATCTTGATAAGAAAACCATTTATTTAGAAAGTATTTCAAAAAACCTTATGTAATTTAATTCTGAGAAGGATAAACTTTCTAAAGATCTAGAAAAATTAATTTATAAGAAAAATGATTTCAAGCCTAAATCTAGTGCTAAAATTAATATTTTTGAGGATAAGAACTTAGTTATTAGACTAAAGTCAGAAATATTTTCCTTGAGGAAGTGTCTTTCAAAATTTACCTTAGGTAAGAAATTTTTTGATAAGATGCATTCCCAAATTCGACCTCTAAGGAATAATTTTGGTTTTGGTTATACTAGTTCAAAACTTATTTTTAGTAAGAATTATGTTGTTACTCAAAGTGATATTTTCTTCACTAAATGTTAGTGTGGTGGGAATTGGGAAATTTTTTTTCCTTAAACAAAACTCAGTCTTTAGGTTTTCATAAAGATTATTTTTCAAATAAAATGTGGATACCTAAAATTTTTCTTTATGAAATTTCTGGATCCAAGAAAGTTTGGGTTCCAAAAGTCTAACTCTCTTATTTTCAAGAAAATAAAGATTGTACCAACAGAAATACATGGTACATGGATAGTGTATGTTCCCAGCATATGACTGGTAACAAAAACTTTTTTGAAAATATTATCAAGATGAAATGAGGAAAAGTAACTTTCAAAGATAATTCTAAGGGAGAAACGATTAGTATAGGTAACATCGTTCTTCTTGAAAAAACTTTTATTTAAAATGTTTTATTTGTTAAAGGTCTTAAGAAAAACCTCATCATCATAATTCAATTATGTGATGAAGGTTACCTTGTAAATTTTAGGAATGACAAGTGGTTAGTACACAATTCCAAGGAAGAGTTTATTCTTTCTACCAATAGGCAAGAGAATGTATACACACTAAACTTATAAAACCTTAGAAGCCAAGATATACCTTGCCTTAGTGTAATGGAAGATCATTCTTGGTTGTGGAATAGAAGGTTAGGACACTATAATCTTAGGAACCTATGCAAACTCTCTAAGAAAAGACTAGTCAAGGATCTATCAGAGCTTATATTTGATTCTTCAAAAGTTTGTGATCCTTTTCAATATGGAACACAACATAAATAAAGTTTTAAATTAGTTAATGAAGTATCAAATACTGATTAATTATAGTTAGTGCATATGGATCTTTTTGGTCCAACACAAACTGGAAGCATTGGAGGCAAATATTATGTATTTGTCTTAGTTGATGATTACACTAGATTTACGAGGGTCTATTTTCTAGAAAATAAATCTGAAGACTTTTCTTATTTCAAAAGTTTTAGAGCCCAAGTTAAAAATGAGAAAAACCTTCTTTTGATAACTATTCATAGTGATCATGGAGGATAATTTCAAAATTATGATTTTGAAACTTTTTGTAGTAGAAAAGGATTTACTCATAACATCTCAACACCAAGAACACCTCAAAAAAATGGTGTTTTTGAAAGAATAAATAGAATTCTTCAAGAGATAAAAAGAACCATGTTGAGTGAATATTCAGTAGCCAAACATTTTTGGGATAAAGCTGTAAGTACTTCTTATTATACTATAAATCATGTTTTTATTAGACCTTTTCTTAATAAAACTCTATGATTTATGGAATGGTAGAAAAACTAGACTTTCTTACTTTAAGGTTTTTGGATTCAAGGTATTCATTATGAATACTAAAGATAATCTATAGAAATTTGCACCAAAATCCGATGAAGTAATTTTTTAGGTTACTCCACAACTTCCAAGGAATATAGAGTTTTCAATAAAAATACATGTATTGTTGAAGAAACAGTACATGTCAAATTTGATGAAACTGATCCTTTTGTTTTTAAACAACCTCAACTTACATCTTCAGATGTGTTTTCAAAAACTGATTATCAACCCTTGTTAGAAGATCCTTCTGATAAGAAAAATGTTAAAGAAGGTATTTTTTAAGCATTTACCCTAGAAGATTTACTACCCTATGCTGATGAAAAGGTACTACAAAACCCAAATAAGTTGTTTATTAAGAATCATACTAGTGATAGTATCATTAGTGATGTAAATCAGCCTGTAAGGACTGGAAGTTCCTTAATAAATGAAGTAGAACATCTATATTGCCTTTCCCAATTAGAACTAAAAATCACTAATAAAGCTTTAGGTGACGATGATTGGATAAAAGCTATGATAGATGAGCTAAATGAATTCAAAAGGAATAAAGTTTGGACCTTGGTTGAAAGACATAAGGAAACTTCTGTTATTGAAGTAAAATGGGTCTTCATAAATAAATGTGATGAAAATGGAATCATAGTAAGAAATAAAGCTAGATTGGTCACTAAAGGCTATAATCAACAAGAAGGAATAGACTATGAAGAAACCTATGCTCCAGTAGCTAGACTTGAATCTATTCATATTCTACTTGCCTTTGAAGCATTCTTTAATTTCAAAATTTTTAAAATGGATGTTAAATGTGATTTCCTTAATGGTTTTGTTCAAGATGAAGATTTTATTGAGAAACCTCTTAGTTTTGAAGATACAAAATATCCTAAACATGTTTCCAAACTTACTAAAGATTTGCGTGGACTCAAGAAAGCCCCTCGAGCTTGGTATGATATACTTACAAGATTTTTTCTTCAAAATAATTATGTTAAGAGAAATGCTGATCCAAACCTTTTTATAAATAAAGATAATAATTTTTTTTTGATTGTTCAAATTTATGTTGATGAAATTATATTTGGTTCCACTTAGCAATCTTTAACTAATTCTTTTGTGGATCTAATGAAATATGAGTTTGAAATGAGTATGATGGGTGAGTTAACATTTATCCTTGATTTTCAAATTTCTCAAAAACCAGAAGGAATCTATATATCCAAACATAAGTATTTTAAATATATTCTTAAAAAGTATTGATATAAAAACACTAAGAGTATAATTACTCCCATTGGTACCTCAAATTCACTTGGTCTTGATGAATCTAGGAAACCATTAGATCAAACATATTTTAGAGGTCTGATAGGAAGTCTACTTTACTTGATAGCTAGTCATCCAGACCTAATGTTTTCAGTATTCTTATGTGCAAGATATCAATCCAATCCTAAGGAATGTCATTTAAAGGCAGTGAAAAGAATTTTTCTCTACTTAAAGGGGACCATGGATCTAGGACTATTTTATAATTCTATAAATGATTTTTTTTTAAAAAGTTTTTCAGATGTTGACTTTGGTGGATGTAGAATGGATAGGAAAAGTACATCTAGAACTTGTCATTTCTTAGGAGATTTATTAGTCTCTTGGTCATGCAAAAAGAAACACTCAGTAGCACTTTCCACTATAGAATCGAAATATGTAGAAACTAGAAGTTGTTGTGCTTAAGTGTTGTAGATTCAACACACACTGATATATTATGGCATGAGTTTTACCAAAACAAAAATATTGTGTGATAATACTATTTCCATTACCTTAATTAAAAACCTTGCACATAACTCTTGTGAAAAACACATAGATATTAGGCATCACTTTCTTAGGGATCATACACAAAAAAGATATATCATTCTTAAATTTATCAGAACGCAAGATCAACGTGCTAATATTTTCACAAAATCTTTACCATCTGATAGATTTGAATACATTAAACAGAATTTAGGAATGATAACCATAATGTAATCATCCTTATTAACTTCTTGTTGAAACCTTTCTCCTTACAGTAAAAAACTCCTTTTCATAGGGGGAGTACATTTGCTTGTTTTTTAGTTCAAATTTTTTTGTAATGAATATTTTTTTAGTTCAAAATTTTTCGTAATGAATATATTTGTAGTTCAAAATTTTTCTTAATAAAAATTTTTGTAGTTAAAAATTTTCTGTAATAATGATTTTTGTAGTTTAAAATTTTCGTAATGGAAATTCTTTGTAGGTTTGTTAGTAATGAAAATTTTTCGTAGTCTAAAATTTTTTCGTAGTCTAAAATTTTTCAAAGTTTAAATTTTTTTTGTACTCTAAAATTTTTGTAGTATAATTTTTTTTTTCGAAGTTTTAAATTTTTTCATAGTCAATGTTTTCATAATCAAATTGTTTTTGGAATCTAAATTTCTTCAAGAGGAATTTTACTCATTACGAATAATCTTCCTACCAATCCGAAAGGTATGTTTCCTTTCTTAAATTTTCATAATAATATTTTAATTGTTGGTATTTTCATATGTTTTTAAAATTTTTGTATTCTATTTTCCTTGAATCTGAATGTTTTCATTAAAAACCTCAAAAGATCGGAATCCATCAAAAATCTTCTTCGGTCATTTTTTAAAGCTGTCAGATCTGAACAGAAGGTTTTTCAACTGTTGGATTGAGTATGGAAGCAGAACCGTCACCTCAAATGCCAATATAAAGGACCTTCTATGGTTGTCCCATATCAAAACTAAATCCTTCGCATGCTGAAGCTCTGACCCTCCTACATAAGCTCATTCTGGATTTAAAATTTTCCTTAGCTCCAAATGTCTGTTGAAGCTTTGTTTCAAAAATAAATGTCATCCATAAAGGAAATCTCTGAATGGAAGGTTTAAAGAGAAAGGTTGGTTCATTAGAATTTCTTCACTAACTATGATTCAATTATCTCTAAGAATATAAAGGTGAATGGGTGGGAGAGTGTTTTCATTTCGAAACCAAACGCACATGATCCAGTGTATCTGGAGTTGCTGATTGAATTCTATGAGACAATAACTTTCTTCAAGGAAGAAGTTAGGAGAAAGTTTTCTTTCAAGTGTTACGGGAAGACATATTCTATTTAATATACCAAGGCTTCTAGTTTGATTGGAATTACTTATGAAGGAGAAGCAGAGTTCTACTCACATAAGATTCCCGATGTTCAAGGAAGTTTTATTAAAGAAAAATCCATGGATTGTCTTGGTCTTTCAAAAGTAAAGACTACAAATATTCTTCACCTGTCTACAAATTTTTGGATTCTTGAATTGTGGGTTCAAGGATTCATCATTCTTAGAAAATGTGATAAGGATATATTAAAGAAGAGTGACATCTACATTATATATTTCTTGGTAAACTTAAGAAAGATAAACTTGGTTAAGCATATCTTGGTTACAATTGAGAACATAAAGAATGGAAATTTGAAGGCTCAGATTATTATGTATCCATCCATTCTATCAAAGATGATTGTTCGGTGTTTATAATCCTTCAAAATTCTTTGCAAATCTAAGTCAAGAAATTTCAACATCATTTTTCTAAGTGATGAAACCTTGAGAATGATGAATGTTGGTTTTTCCAAAGAATCCGAAAAATTATATGATTTGCCTGAAGAGGAAGTTGAAGCTCTTTAAAAGAAATAAGATGTGGCTGAAACCTCTAAAAAGGGTGGAAGGAAGAGGAAGGTAATGGAAGTGGAAGAGAAGGAAAAAACACCAATAGCAAAGGAAACTCAATCTGCACCACCAAATCCAAAGAAACAAAAATCTTATCCTGATGAGGTTGTGGGTAAGTGGAGGGAAGACAAGAAAAATTAGAAAGAAGGGGAGACTAAGTTTGGATTAGACCCCAATGAAGCAAAATCTTTGAAGGAAAAGGAAACTGAATATCTTGAGAAGAAAGAAAAAGAGAAGAAGCAGAAGAAAAAGTTTTCTGAGGCAGATATAGTCCAATCACTCTTTAAGGCTACTGAGAAAGCATCCAAGAATATCCCAATACCAGAATACTTCCTAATAGAACCTTTACCAGAGACTCCAAGAAAGAAGTTTGTGAATCTGGAAAAAGTCCAAGAAAAAGTAGTAGAATAAAAAGAAGTAGAAGAAGAAGAAGAAGGCAGTGGTGATATTGAAGTCTTGATAATGAAAGTAGAGGATTTTCATGATAAGGAAATCCCATATGAAAAATTATCATTCCGAACCTCTGAAGCCGAGTCTTAAAAACTTGATACACCAGGAATAGATGAGAAAGGTGAGGAAGAATTGAACAAGTTGTCTAAGGAGAATAGTATTAACCCTAATTTCATTCGGCCAAAGGATGCTGAGGTAGGAGCTAATAAGGAAGAGGTAGATGAAGATAAAATTGTGTAACTATCTAATAGTGAAAACGAATCACCCAATCAAGAAGAATTAATTCTGAAAGATGATATGGGAAAACATGTAGTTGTTGATACACCTAGTAGAGCAGTGGTGAAGAAGAAAGAAGTGGGTGATTTATCAAAGAGGAAACCTATTGATATTGAAAAAGAATCCTCACCAAGAAAAATCTCTAATTCGGAATCATCGTCTCTTGGAAATGATTTTTTAGTCCAGTCCTTGAAGAAGCCTATTGGGACTATTCCAATATTTCCAAGTATAGAATCTAGATTCCAGATGCTTCATCACACCTTAAATCAAAAATCAAATTCAGTATCCATGGTGATGGATAAGTGTATCAAACTTATAGCCAATTTCGAAACCTTTTTTCATAAACTATGAATCCCACAAAAGATCTTGAAAAAAGATAACAATCTGGTCATGGAAGATAATAGAAGAGATGAGAATCGTTGATGAATTCCAAGAAAGTGCCAAGGATTCATTTGACACTGAAGATGTGAAGATCATGGATGTCACAAATAGTTTTGAGGAAAAGCTATCTCTTGAAGAAAATACTCAGAATCAAGAAGTGAAAGATCTGAATGAGAAATTGTATTTAGTTACTCAGAGTTAGAAGAGGGAATGAGATCTTAGAATCGAACTTTAGGAAAAATTTTCTAATTAAGAAGAAGTTCTAAAGGGTCACACAGAATCTCTTAAGGCTCAAGAAGAAAAACTCAAAGCCTTAGAGAAGAAAACAGAATACCAGGATTAGCTTCTCAAACATGTAGAGGAGGATCATAAGGAACTCAAGAAGCTCAAAACCATAGTGAAGAAGTTTATGCTGAAGGAGAAGGAAAGATAATCTTGTTTAATTCCAATATTTTGTTGTATTTATTCATTGTATAAAATTTTCCAATCTTAATGAAATTTTTGGTCACTCATCTTTTGGTTGTTTAGTACTAATATTTCAGGTACCATATTTTTCCATTCCCTGTAATCCTTTTTGAAAATCACAAAGGGGGGGAAAGGAATGTTAAAAAAAGAATACAAAGTAAAAGAAGAAATTTCCCTAAGTAAGGGGGAGTTCATTTAATGGGGAGTTCTTATCCAAGAATATTTTCGTATTTAATAAAATTCTAAGTCTCAATCTGGAAATCCAGAATATGATACTTAGTGTTTCCAAAGCCTAATGGGGAGTTAGTCATATTCCTCTTTGCACATGTGTTATGGGAGATAAGTTTTTTTTTCAAATTCCTGAAAAATATTTTCTCAGTCTGTATATTCGTTTTCGTAGGATTGTTTGTGATTTCCAAAAAGGGGGAGATTTTTGAGTCAATAAGGTTTCCTTATGACTTTTCCATTCCTTCTTATTTTGAAAATCACAAACACTCTATCTTAAGGAAAATTTCTTTTCCCCTATATTTTTTATTCATAAGGAAAATTTTCCTTCCCCAAGGAATTTTATCCTTACCTTGTTTTCATTTTTTATATTATAATATCCTTACCTTGTTTTCATTGTTCATATTATAATATATCTCATTTTTTTATATGTATAAAATTGGATTTCATATCTAAAACCACATAATATTATAAATACTTAGATATAGAGCATTATGTTTTTAGAATGTGAACTTTTTGAGTTCAAACTCCAAATTCTCTGAATTCAGACTCCGAACTTTCTAAATTCAGACTCTAAATTATTATGAATTCAGTATCCAAATTTCCTTGAAATTCAGACTCTAAAATTATATAGAATTTAGGTTCCGAATTATTTTGAAGATAGAATCTGAATACCCATGTATTATAGACACTGAATGGTTTTTTGGTTATATTCCAAACTTTTACTTTTTCCTTACACTATTAAAAAATGAATTTGGCTAAGCAACCATATTTTTCCAACTCTTGTTATAGTTATAAAATGATGTCGTGATTTATATTTTTGACGAACCTTTATTTGAGTGACACGTGTATAGGTCCCTCTGAAATTCAAGGAAAAATATGACCATTGGAGGAGGGATCCGACCATTGAAGATGTGCCTATAAATAAAAGCTCATTTGAACGAGCTCAATACTTTTAATGACTATTCTATGACTCTAGATGTTACATACTGCTGAAGTGATTTATAGAGAGAGACACTCATGCTTTGTGCATACTGAACATCTTGTTACAAATTGCTTCGTGCGACTCCGAATGCTGCTGAGGACATTCGAGGGATCATTACTGGAAATAGTATATTTCCCAATGGTTCAGAACCATTGGGATAGGCTGCAGAACCGTTGGTATATCTTATACCAACAGTTCTCCCAACCGTAGGGAAGTAAGCCGTTGGAAAAAAGTTTTCCCAATGGTTTATGTAGAACTATTGGGATAGGTTAGTTACATTAACCTATACCAACGGTTTGGTTGAACCGTTGAAAAAACTTATACCAACGGTTCAATGAAACTGTTGGTAAAACCTCTTCCTATGAATTTTTCCCAACGGTTTACAAACAGTTGGGAAAGGTTTTTTACCCACAGTTCATCCAAACTGTTGGTAAAACATGTTTCTAGGAACCTTTTCCAATGGTTTGTAAATCGTTGGGAAAGGGTTTTTACGAACGGTTCTCATAGAACCGTTGGTAAAAACATCCTACAAAATTTATGCATACGGCTTGAAACCGTTGGCATAGGCTATGCTATACAAATTGCACAGCAGCCTACAATTTGCACAGCAGGGTCTGCAATCCCATTCTTGCATGCTGTAATTCTGTCCATTGTGCTGTAATTCTCCATTCCATCGTCTTTCCAATTATTTAACATATAATGCATACACATTTAACATTGCACCCTAGAACTATACACATCCAGAATTAAATCATAATTCATAACTTAATTATAAACATACATAATTAATTTAGAATTCAATTTAAAACTTATATGACATTTATATGTTGAATCCGGAATTCAATTCATAATTGAATACATACATAATTTAATTATCAATTATCAATAAAATACATAAAAAACGGAATAAGTAATTATATATGTTATACACAATTAAGAATACATACAAGTGGTTTTTACTAAAAATGATGTAAATTTTAAACATTATACATAAACATGAAGTGATACTGGCCAAAAAATGTCTCAGATTGAGGCGGGGTTGACTCGTACACGTCACATATGAACCATGTATCGTTGTCCTAAAGTATCAACATATTCCGAAAGCGTTTGGTCGGTTAAAAAAAGAGATACACCTTGAGTGGTTCCAACCACACCATGCCTCGGATTGAGGCCGGGTTGACTCATACATGTCACACATGACCCATGGATCATTTTACTAATGTTTCAATAGAATCAGAATGCGTTTGGTCAGTTTTCCGTATGCCATCTTTACTTTTCACTTAAAATGTTGTCCATTTCAAATAAAACTGGGACACATCGAGATGTACTGACCTCAAAGCACCTCAGATAAAGTCGAGGTCTACTCATACACGTCAAATATGACTCGTGGATCATTTCACTAAAGTTTTCAATGGAATTAGAATGTGTTTGGTCAGTTTTCCGTATGTCAGTTGTTGGTTTCACTTAATAAGATATCCATTTTAAACAAAAGAGACACTTTGAGTGGTGTTGGAAACACCGCCCCTTGGATTGAGGCGGGGTTGACTCGGACACATAAAAAATTATCCATGTATCATTTTTCTAATGTTTCAACATAATCCTAATGTGTTTGGTCGGTTTTCCGTATGTCAGTTGTTGTTTTCACTTAAAATGATGTCCATTTTAAACAAAAGAGAGACACTTTTAGTGGTTTTGGCCACACCATGCCTCCGATTGAGGCGAGGTTGACTCATACACATCAAATATGACCCATGGATCATTTTAGTAAGGTTTGAATAGATAAGAATGCATTTATTCAGTTTTCCGTATGTCAGTTGTAGTTTTCACTTAAAATGAAGTCATTTTGAAACAAAAGAGAGACACTTTGAGTGGTTCCGGCCACAACGGGACTCGGATTGAGGCGGGGTTGACTCATAAACATCACATATGACCCATGGATAGTTTTACTAGAGAATAAACACATTACGAATTCATTTGGTCAGTTTTCCGTATGTCAATTGTTCTTTTCACTTAAAATCCCGACCATTTTAAACAAAAGAGACACAGTTAGGGTGATACCGGCCACACCGTGCCTCAGATTGAGGCAGATTTGACTCTTACACGTCACATATTACCCATGGATCATTTTCCTAAAGTTTCAACATAATCCTAATGCATTTGGTCAGTTTTCCGTATGTCAGCTATTGTTTTCACTTAAAATCTTGTCATTTTGAAACAAAAGAGAGACAATTTGAGTGGTTCCGGCCACACTGGGCTTCATATTGATGTGGGGTTGACTCGTAAATGTCAAATATAACCCATGGATCGTTTTCCTAGAGAATCAACACATTTTGAATGCGTTTGGTTGGTGTTACGTATGTCAGTTGTTCTTTTCACTTAAAATCCCATCCATTTTAAACAAAAGAGACATAGTTAGGGTGATATCGGCCACACCGTGCCTCATATTGATGCAGGATTGACTTGTACATGTCACAAATGTCCCATGGATCGTTTTACTAAAATTTCAATAGAATCAGAATGCATTTGGTTAGTTTTCCGTATGTCAGTTGTTGTTTTCACTTAAAATGATGTTCTTTTGAAACAAAAGAGAGACACTTTGAGTGGTGTTGGCCACATCAGGTCTCTTATTGAGGCGGGGTTGATTCATAAACGTCAAATATGACCCATGGATTGTTTTACTAAATCATAAACACATTCTAAATGTGTTTGGTCAGTTTTCTGTATGTCATTTGTTCTTTTTTACTTAAAATCCCGTCCATTTTAAACAAAAGATACACAATTAGGGTGATACCGGCCACACTGTGCCTTAGATTGATGCAGGGTTGACTTTTACACATCATAAATGTCCCATGGATCATTTTACTAAAGATTCAATAGAATCTGAATGTGTTTGGTTAGTTTTTCGTATGTCAGTTGTTGTTTTCACTTAAAATGATGTCCATTTTAAACAAAAGAGATACACTTTGAGTGGTTTCGGCCACACCGTGCCTCATATTGAGGCAGGGTTGACTCGTACACGTCACATATGACACATGAATCATTTTACTAAAGTTTAAATGGAATCCTAATGAATTTGGTCGGTTTTCTGTATGTCAGTTGTTGTTTTCACTTAAAGTGAAGACCTTTTGAAACAAAAGAGAGACACTTTGAGTGGTGCCGGCCACACCGGACCTCGGATTGAGGCTGGGTTGACTTTTAAACATCACTTAGGACCCATGGATCTTTTTCCTAGATCATCAACACATTTTGAATGCGTTTGGTCAGTTTTCCGTATGTTAGTTGTTCTTTTCACTTAAAATCCCGTCCATTTTAAACAAAAGAGACACAGTTAGGGTGCTACCGGCCACACCGTGCCTCAGATTGAGGAAGAGTTGACTCGTACACATCACATATGACCCATGGATAAATCTCCTAATGTTTAAATGGAATCCAAATTTGTTTGGTCAGTTTTCTGTATGACAGCTGTTGTTTTCACTTAAAATGATGTCCTTTTGAAACAAAAGAGAGACACTTTGAGTGGTGCCGGCCACACCGTGCCTCGAATTGCTGTGATGTTGACTCATACAAATCAAATATGACCCATGGATAGTTTTCCTAGAGCATAAACACATTAAGAATGCGTTTGGTCGGCTTTCCGTATGTTAGTTGTTCTTTTCACTTAAAATCCCGTACATTTTAAACAAAAGAGACACAGTTAGGGTGATACCGGCCACACCGTGCCTAATATTGATGCGGGGTTGACTTTTACACATAAAAACTTTCCCATGGATCATTTTCCTAAATTTTCAACAGAATTTGAATGCGTTTGGTCAGTTTTCCGTATGTCAGTTGTTGTTTTCACTTAAAATGGCGTCCTTTTGAAACAAAAGAGAGGCACTTTGAGTGGTGCCGAAAACACTGGGCCTTTTATTGAGGCAGGGTTGACTCTTAAACATCACATATGACCCATGTATTGTTGTCCTAAATCATAAACACATTCCGAATGCGTTTGGTCGGTTTTCCGTATGTCAGTTGTTCTTTTCACTTAAAATCGCATCCATTTTAAACAAAAGAGGCATAGTTAGGGTGCTATCGGCCACACCGTGCCTCAGATTGATGCAGGGTTGACTTTTACACGTCAAAAATGTCCCATGGATCATTTTACTAAAGTTTCAATAGAATCTAAATGCGTTTGGTGGGTTTTCCATATGTCAGTTGTAGTTTTCACTTAAAATGATGTCCTTTTGAAACAAAAGAGAGACACTTTGTGTGGTGATGGCCGCACCGGGCCTAGTATTGAGGAGGGGTTGACTCTTACACGTCACATATGATCCATGTATCATTTTTGTAAAGCATCAACACATTATGAATGCATTTGGTCTGTTTTCCATATGTCAGTTGTTCTTTTTACTTAAAATCCCGTCCATTTTAAACTAAAGAGACATAGTTAGGGTGATACCTACCACACTGTGCCTACGATTGATGAGGGGTTGACTTTTACACATTAAAAATGTCCCATGGATCATTTTCCTAAAGTTTCAATAGAATATGAATGTGTTTGGTCAGGTTTCCGTATGTTAGTTGTTGTTTTCACTTAAAATGATGTCCTCTTGAAACAAAAGAGAGACACTTTGAGTTGTTCCGGCCACACCTGGCCTTAGATTGAGGCATGGTTGACTCTTACATTTCACATATGATCTATGGATCTTTTTACTATAGCATCAACACATTAAAAATGAGTTTGGTTGGTTTTCTGTATGCCAGTTGTTCTTTTCACATAAAATCTCGTCCATTTTAAACAAAAGAGACACAATTAGGGTGCTACTGGCCACACCGTGCCTCAGATTGAGGTAGGGTTGACTCATAAATGTAAAATATGACCCGTGGATAGTTTTCCTAAATCATAAACACATTACAAATGCATTTGGTCAGTTTTCTGTATGTCAATTGTTCTTTTTACATAAAATCCCGTCCATTTTAAACAAAAGAGACACAGTTAGGGTGCTACCGGACACACCGTGCCTTGTATTGATGTGGGGTTGACTCGTACATGTCAAAAATTTCCCGTGGATCATTTTACTAAATTTTCAACATAGTCCAATTGTGTTTGGTCGGTTTTCCGTATGTCAGTTGTTGTTTTCACTTAAAATAATGTCCTTTTGAAACAAAGGAGAGACACCTTGAGTGGTTCCAGCCACATCGGGCCTCGTATTAAGTAGGGGTTAACTTTTACACGTCACATATGACCCATGGATCGTTTTCCTAAATCATAAACACATTAAGAATTCATTTGGTCAGTTTTCCGTATGTCAGTTGTTCTTTTTACTTAAAATCCAGTCCATTTTAAACAAAAGAGACATAGTTAGGGTGCTACCGGCCACACCATGACTCAGATTGATGTGGGGTTGAATCTTACATGTCAAAAATGTCCCATGGATCATTTTACTAATGTTTCAACAGAATACGAATGCGTTTGGTCAGTTTTCCGTATGTCAGTTGTTGTTTCACTTAAAATGATGTCCTTTTGAAACAAAAGAGAGACACTTTGAGTGGTTCCGGCCACACCAGGCCTTTTATTGAAGAGGGATTGACTCCTAAATGTCACATATTACCCATGGAACGTTTTAATATAGAATAAACACATTAAAAATGCATTTGGTTGGTTTTCCCTATGCTAGTTGTTCTTTTCACTTAAAATCCCATCCATTTTAAACAAAAGAGACGCAATTAAGGTGCTACTGGCCACACCGTTCCTCGTATTGATGCGGGGTTGACTTTTACATGCCACAAATGTCCCATGGAGAATTTACCTAAAGTTCAATAGAATATGAATGCATTTGGTTGGTTTTACGTATGTCAGTTGTTGCTTTCACTTAAAATGATGTCCTTTTGAAACAAAAGTGAGACACTTTGAGTGGTGCTGGCCACATTGGGCCTCATATTGAGGTGGGTTGACTCGTACACGTCAAATATGACCATGGATCGTTTTACTAAATCATCAACACATTATGAATGCGTTTGGTCAGTTTTTCGTATGTCAGTTGTTCTTTTTACTTAAAATCCCGTCCATTTTAAACAAAAGAGACACAGTTAGGGTGCTACCGAACACACTGTGCCTCAGATTGATGTAGGGTGGACATTTAGATGTCAAAAATATCCCATGGATTATTGTACTAAAGTTTCAACAGAATTAGAATGCGTTTGGTCAGATTTCCATATGTCAGTTGTTGTTTTCACTTAAAATGATGTCCTTTTGAAACAAAAGAGAGGTACTTTGAGTGTGCCGGCTACACTAGGCCTCTTATTGAGTCGGGTTTGACTCTTACATGTCACATATGACCCATGGATCATTTTCCTAAAGTATCAACACATTATGAGTTCTTTTGTTTGGTATTCTGTATGTCAGTTGTTCTTTTTTACTTAAAATCACATCCATTTTAAACAAAAGAGACACATTTAGGGTGCTACCGGCCACACCATTCCTCGAATTGATGAGGGGTTGGCTTTAAACATAAAAAGTGTCTCATGGATCATTTTCCTGATGTTTCAACATAATTTGAATGCGTTTGGTCAGTTTCCCGTATGTTAGTTGTTGTTTTCACTTAAAATGATGTCCTTTTGAAACAAAAGAGAGACACTTTGAGTAGTGCTGGCCACAACATGACTCATATTGAGGCGGGGTTGACTCGTAAATGTCACATATGACACATGTATCGTTTTACTAGAGTATCAACACATTCTGAATGCGTTTGGTCAGTTTTTTGTATGTCAGTTGTTCTTTTCACTTAAAATCCCATCCAATTTATACAAAAGAGATACAATTAGGGTACTACCGGCCACACCATGCCTCATATTGAAGAGGGGTTGAATCATACACATAAAATATAACCCATGGATCGTTTCACTAAATCATCAAAACATTATGAATGCGTTTGGTCATTTTCGGTTATGTCAGTTGTTCTTTTTACTTAAAATCCTGTCCATTTTAAACAAAAGAGACATAGTTAGGGTGATACCAGAAACACCGTGCCTCATATTGATGCGCGGTTGACTTTAAACATAAAAATGTCCCATTTATCATTTTCCTAAAGTTTCAACAGAATCCTAATGCGTTTGGTCAGTTTTCCGTATGTCAGTTGTTGTTTTCACTTAAAATGATGTCCTTTTGAAACAAAAGAGAGACACTTTGAGTGGTTCCGGCCACACCGGGCCTCTTATTGAGGTGGGGTTGACTCGTAAACGTCACATAGGACCCATGGATCGTTTTAATAAAGTATCAAAACATTCATAATGCTTTTGGTCAGTTTTACTTATGTTAGTTGATCTTTTTACTTAAAATCTTGTCCATTTTAAACAAAAGAGACACAATTAGGGTGATACCGGCCACACCATCCCTCAGATTGATGTGAAGTTGACATTTACATGTCAAAACTCTCCCATGTATCGTTTTCCTAAATTTTCAATATAATTCAAATGCGTTGGTCGGTTTTACGTATGTTAGTTGTTGTTTTCACTTAAAATGATGTCCTTTTGAAATAAAAGAGAGACACTTTGAGTGGTGGCGGCCACACCAGGCCTCAGATTTAGATGGAGTTGACTCTTTACACAACACATATGACCCATGGATAATTTTCCTAGATCATAAATACATTACTAATGCATTTGGTTAGTTTTCCATATGTCAGTTGTTCTTTTCACTTAAAATCCCATCCATTTTAAACAAAAGAGACACAGTTAGGGTGATACCGGCCACACCGTGCCTCAGATTGAGGCGGGGTTAACTTTTACAAGTCACATATGACCCATGGATCATTTTCCTAAATCATAAACACATTCCGAATGCGTTTGGTTGGTTTTCCGTATGTTAGTTGTTCTTTTGACTTAAAATCTCGTCCATTTTAAACAAAAGAGACACAGTTAGGGTGCTAAAAGCCACACCATACCTCGGATTGATGCAAGGTTGACCTTTACACATAAAAAATGTCACATGGATCGTTGTCCTAAAGTTTCAACAGAATCAGAATGAGTTTGGTTGGTTTTCCGTATGTTAGTTGCTGGTTTCACTTAACATGATGTCCTTTTGAAACAAAAGAGAGACACTTTGAGTGGTTCCGACCACACTGGGCCTCGTATTAAGGCGGGGTTGACTTTTACACATCATATATGACCCATGGATCTTTTTCCTAAAGCATAAACACATTCTGAATGCGCTTGGTTAGTTTTCCATATGTCAGTTTTTCTTTTCACTTAAAATCTCATCCATTTTAAACAAAACAGACATAGTTAGGGAGATACCGGCCACACCGTGCCTCAGATTGAGGCGGGTTTGACTCTTACACGTCAAATATGACCCATTGATCGTTTCTCTAAAGTTTAAATGTAATCTAAATGCGTTTGGTCAGTTTTACGTATGTCTGTTGTTGTTTTCACTTAAAATGATGTCTTTTTGAAACAAAAGAGCGACACTTTGAGTGGTACCAGCCACATCGGGCCTCATATTGAGGCGGGGTTGACTCTTAAACATCACATATGACCCATGGATCGTTGTCCTAGAGCATCAACACATTCTGAATGTGTTTGGATAGTTTTCAATATGTTGGTTGTTCTTTTCTCTTAATATTTAATCCATTTTAAACAAAAGAGACACAATTAGGGTTCTACCGGCCACAATGTGCCTCAAATTGATGTGGGGTTGACTTTTTCATGTCACAAATTTCCGATGGATCATTTTACTAAAGTTTCAATGGAATACTAATGCATTTGGTTGGTTTTCCATATGTCAATTGTTGTTTTCACTTAAAATGATGTCCTTTTGAAAAAAAAGAGAGACACTTTGAGTGGTGTCGGCCACACCAAGCCTCGTATTGAGGTGTGTTTAACTCATAAACGTCACAAATGACCCATGGATCGTTTTCCTACAACATCAACACATTATGAATGTGTTTGGTCAGTTTTCCGTATGTCATTTGTTCTTTTCACTTAAAATACCGTCCATTTTAAACAAAAGAGACATGTTCTTAGTTTATTTTCAATGGAACCAATATCACTCATGAGTAATAGAAACCATCCTGGTATCCCTTACCTGGAAACCAAAGCATACATCATCGAATTTCAAGTCTAAATTCCCTGAGCAAGACGAGTCCGTCCATGAGTCCTTAACATGTAACCCATGTCTTATCCTAAAAATTGACAAGTAAACCAAATAAAACAAGGCATACTTCACATAACATGGAGAATGTAGAATAAGGATTTGTATTCAAATTAAAGCATATCATCACATGCATTTGATGAGAATGAGCTAATAAGCTTACCAATATATTCATATAATTCAAGACATAAAAAAATGGAATAATCCTAAAAAACATTGCATGATTAGAGAAATTTTAAAAAAAGGTATGTGAAATCAAGGAGGAGGGTGGGGGAGGGCTATCTGGGGTCCAAGGAGGAGGGTGGGGGGATGTCCGGGGGGGGGGGGGGGGGCTGTCCGTGGGGCTATTCGGGGGTCCAGGGAGGAGGGTGGGGGGGCTGTTCGGGGGTGTCTAGGGGGCTGTCTGGGGTCCAGGGAGGAGAGTGGGGGGGGGGGGGGGCTGTCTGGTGTCCAAGGAGAGGGTGGGGGATGTCTGGAGGGCTGTCCGGGTGTCCAGGGAGGAGGGTGGGGGGGCTGTCTAGGGGACTGTCCGGGGGGTGTCCGAGGGGCTGTCCGGGGGGCTGTCCGGGGTCTAGGGAGGAGATTGGTGTGGCTGTCCGGGGTCCAAGGAAGAGGGTGGGGGGCTATCCCGGGGGCTGTCCGGGGTCCAAGGAGGAGGGTGGGGGGGGGGGGGGGGGGCTGTCCGGGATCCAGGGAAGACGGTTGGGGGGCTATCTAGGGGGATGTCTGGGGTCCATGGAGGAGAGTGGGTGGGCTGTCCGGGGGGATGTTCGGCGTCCAGGGAGGAGGGTGGGGGTGCTGTCTGGGGGGCTGTTCGGGGGGTGTCTGGGGGGCTGTTCGGGGACCAAGGAGGAGGGTGGGGGGCTCTCCGGGGGGCTGTCCGGGGTCCAGGGAGGAGGGTTGGGGAGCTGTCCTAGGGGCTGTCACAACACATTCTCACACACCAGTTATCTCATCTGTTACTAAATACCAAACATAATCACATAACAAGTGTACTTTAAAAAATTATATTACACAAGTCTTATTAAAAAATTCCCATTTCAATAAAACACTCTCCTAAAGATTAAATCATTTCTAAAATATCTTTCGAAATCCATTTTAAATAATAAAATCCATTTGATCATTTTAAAAAAATATTTGGAGTATTATTAAGGCACCCCCATTTTGAAAAGTCACATTAAATGCCCAATTTCCACACCAAACCATTGAAAACAATTAACATGGGATAATCATCAACAACAAATAACTTAACAGGAAATTAAAAAAACATAAACCAAATGTGATATAGAATTTAATGTTAAGTTAGGGGAAATGAGATTAAATAGAGACCACAACATCATAAATGGTTCCAACATCATAAATTTTGATTAAAACCACCCATAATAGGAAAGGTAATGCCTCATACACCTAATAAATAATAAAAAAAATCCAAATATCCAATTAAAACATTGAATTTAGGGTTTCCACCTTCAATAAAAATGGATAAATACGTAAGATAAGTGGAAAATGATCAATAAGACATGAATATTTGGAATTATCCCATATAACCTCGTGGGGGAGTCTCAACGAGTTTGATAAAGTTCACCTGGGGGGCGTTTGCAAGGGTTTTGCAAATTGGGGGAGAGGGGTTCTGGAAATTGGGGTAGAAATGCGACTGGAGGAGGTCTGCACGATTTGTGTATTTCTGGACATCTTTTCCCAACGGTTTTTAAAAACCATTGGGAAAGCATTGGGAAAGTGAAGATTTCCCAATAGTTTTCTTAAAACCGTTGGGAAATCATCAACCTTTCCCAACGATTTCATCAAACCGTTGAGAAAAGGATCATAAGTGGTAGATTTCCCAATAGTTGGATAAAACCGTTGGGAAATCATGCCAAAACTCTCCTATACCAACGATTTATTGGAACTGTTGGTATAAGACCGTTGGGAAAAACAAGATTCCCAGTAGTGGATTCCTGCTATAAGAAGATAGAGGTGTCGACTACCTTGAAATTCGAGGGCTTGTAGGTATAGCAAGACAGATTCTGATATTTGTATCGAGGGATTACCCTGGTGTGGGTAAGACATAATTTCTTGAAAGTATAAATCAAGGGACATTTATCCAAGGTTGTTGGATACCCTTCTATTTTTTTAAAAGATTGACTATTTGTTACTTGTATTGTTTCAAGTTTTCTACTGCATTTTAATTGTTGAGTAAAGTATAACTATCTTATAATTTCTTATACTTTTACTCTGATTCGTAAGATTCTATATTTTCTAATGTATAATCTGTATCTTTGTAAAATTTTCTTAAGTTTCATTTCCGGAACCACATTTCCAAAATCAAGTAAGTCTGTAGAACTAAGAGGTTTTGTGAATTTACCTAGTTTAAATTTGTTAAACATTACCATATTTAAAGGTTCCAAAGGAATTTTTTTAAAGTATACCATTCACCCCCCTCTTGTATATTGAGCATCTAAGTTCATTATTTCGATCCTCCAATACTTTCTCACCAACATCAAATTCCAGAATGTGTCGATGATTATTAACATAACATTTCTTTCAACTTTGTGCTTCCCTTATGTGTTTCTGAATGAATCTAAACTTATTTTCCATTTAATCAGCTATCCTATGTCCCAATAGATTTATTTTTTTAACTTAATTATATTACTTTTTATTTTTACACTTATTTATATAAAGGGATTGATAAGGATCCATATGAATGATCAAGTGAAAGATATTGTTTTAAGAGAACTCAATTTTATGAAGGTATTGATTCCAACCACATTTAAAATCCATAGAACAAGATATTATCAAATCCTATATAATTTTAATTGTTCTATTATATTGACCATATGTTTGAGAATGATTCTCTATGCTGAAACTCAACTCTGCATCAATAGATTGCAGAAGTCTTTGCCATAACTTTTAGGTAAACCACAAATCCCAAAAAGATGCAATTTAATGTGGTATTCCATAAAATCTTACCACTTATTTAATATATATTATAGTAAGTTAATCTAGTGAGAAATATTCTCTTATAGAAATAAAGTGTGCTGACTTCATAAGGTGATCGACTAAAACTCATAATTACCTCAACATCAAAAAACAAGAAAAACCCAGAAGGTTACCAGAACCTTTAAACATATGTCCATAAAGTGTAAAGGCATTCCTACTCAAATAAATTTGTCACTAAAATATAAAAAAAACAAAAGGTTTATATTTCTATAAATTTATCATAAAATATCCTTAATCTTGATAAAATATCATTACATAAACCTAAAAATCGGTGTTAATGAATTTGAACTTATGATCAAACATAAACTCATAAACCCATGATAGTATCCATAACTATTAATTCAATATTAAATGGATATATATGTACAATTCCAAATGTTAATTCACCCTTTATTCCTTATATAAACTCTTTTCTTATACAAAAAAAATTCATTGGAAGCTTGGGTTTATCCTTATACTGATATAATATAAAATGTGAAATCATTATTTTAGAATCCATGTAGAGGGAGATAATCACATAAAATTTTACACAAGGATGAATATTAACATTGTCACAGGTCTTTTTCATAAAAAATTAAACATTAAATACATATATAAGGAGGGGAGTAAAATTATTCCCCAATTATCATGATTCACTCCATCCATTGTGATTTCATAAGATTTACCTTTATTCTTTTCCTTTAGAATTTGTTGTGGATTATCATCTAAATTAGCATTTGGGTTTGGGAATTGATTCTCATATTTAAAAAAATATTTTCATTGGAAATGTTGGAGTGTTGGTGGTTCATTATGTTGATCTCTATCTCTATTAATTTCATCGACTGTCCTATTCACATCACTTATACGTTATTTCTCTTGATATATATGATTTAAAAACTTGTAACACCCTCTTGTTACTTTCAGGAATTCACTATGAGTGATTCTTCCCAAATTTATGGAATAATGGTGACAAAAATTTATTTCCACCATTCAATTTATTTGAGTTCTCATGAGACTCGATCTTTATTTTCTTATCAAAACCATGGGAATATTTGGAATCTTCAGTTTCTATTTATACTTTTAGTGCACATCGAATGACTTGTTCATAGATACTAAAGTCTCTTATAGAAAACTCCATTTAATGACTTGGTCTTAAGCCAACAAAGAATAAATCAATTTTGTTTTTTGAATTATTATTAAACTAGAAGCATACCATTAAAGTTTTGTAAAATTAGCTTCTTAGGTACCAATAGTTTCATCATATTTATATTTGGGATTGAGAAATTATTTCTCCATCGATGTTCATTGAATCTAAGGGAAGTAATTATTAAAAAAATATTCTCTTAAACTCACACCATTCCATGGAGTCAATTACATCCTCTTGAGTCATATTATTAATAAGGTTCCATAATTGATCTTCTTCAACTTCAAAATAATAGATAGTCAAAATGACTTTTTCATGCTCCGATAACTAAATAAT
This sequence comes from Viscum album, assembly GCA_963277665.1. Classification (NCBI taxonomy): domain Eukaryota; kingdom Viridiplantae; phylum Streptophyta; class Magnoliopsida; order Santalales; family Viscaceae; genus Viscum; species Viscum album. Next base: position 1,136,098,172 of record OY728159.1, on the reverse strand, counting down.
GAAAAATATCTTTTCAGTGGTTCTAATTCACTACTTTCCAACAAGTTTATTAGTGTAACCACTAAAAGAAGGTGGGAATTTATTCATTAGGGGATCAATATAATATTTTTCCCTCCTTTTCTCATTCAAAAGTTCAACATAATTCATATGTTGAGAAATTTGTGTGAGAAAAACAATGAGGATTTTCATTCTATCTCCCACAAAATTTGTTTTCCCAGAAGGAAAATCATTTAATTTTCTATTTCATTCATTATTAACATGGTTCTTTTGGGATCCATCCATTGACTAAAACTAGAAAACATAGTGTGAGAAACACTAATCATAGTGGAAAACCACATAATCAAGAAAAATAGCATATATGATATCTAAATCATGACAATTTATTTTCAATAAATTACACCTTATGTTTATCCTATGTCATTCATAGTCACCATCTATTTAAATCCTTCATGATGGTTCATAAAGAGTTTTTGAATTTACAAAGAATATCCCCTAGTAGTGTCAAACCAGGTGTGTAGTAAGGCCCATTATCATACATTATGTGACCATTAAGTCTAACTTGATGCACCATTTTTTGAGTTATTACCCATAGATACCTGTGTTTTAGATCCACATCAACTTTTAGTATCTAGAAAGAAATGTATTTTCTTGAAAACCACTTTCTCCATCCTTTACCAAAATTTCAAGACATTTTCCTATACATTGAATCATACTTAGACTTATCCTTATACATATACCTAGGCGTATCCATAGATATATCTCTAGGGATATCACTAATATTTTATTGTCCTAGTTTCCAATGGTTAACTAAACCTATCCTATTATACCAAATATAGGGAAACAAACTTATCTTACATAGATATCACATATTAATAGATGAATATTTATTATATTTTAAAAATACACACCTAACTATCATAATGAGTTATTTCCTTTGGATACTAGGTACATAATATTTTTATTTAGCGAAAGATCTTCATGATCTCCCATAAAGATCATAAACTATTTTAGTCTTCAAAAACATACCCTACTTGAAGTATTTCTTCATAACCTAGTAAAAGAAACATAAGAAATGGTTATCTCAGATGCTCAGTAAGGGTAAACATGAAAAATACATAAATATATAATGAGAATAGGGTATGATAACATGATAATAACATATGAAAACCATACCCAATATATAAAAAAATCAAAATCCTATGTCAAGGCATAAATATTAGTAGTTTATAATACATGAATCATAATTTAATCAAATAACATGATCTATGAGAACGTAAAATTGGAATAAAAAATATATTTTTGGTATACACATAAGACTATAACATTTTGAACATGTATAAATAGAAAATGGTTTACTCATTAAGTTAATGATGTGAAATTAAAGACTCACAAAGACTTATAGATAAGAAAAAGGTCCATTAATAACCTTATAGACATGAAATCTAGGTACATGAATAAGACTATAAACTTTTAATCATGTCCATGTATATTATTTTGATAATTTTATTTGGTTTACAAGACCAGATTTTGAATCCTAGAAATCCCCTTGGTGGATTTATGATGCAGGTGATGAAGCAGGCATGAAGTAGGCAGGTGGTGATGTAGGCATGATATAAAAAGGAAGTGATGTAGGCAGGACTTATTCCTGGTGGTATAGGAAGGATGATATAGGCATGAAATTTCACTAGGAATTAGGTCTATGTTTGTGGTCCACTTGGCCATAGGCCTACATGCTATATAATGGGTCTCCCTCTACCTAGATAGAAATAGGTCTTTGCTTTCATAATAAAAAGAGGTCGCATCCCCAACTTAAATAGGTTTCATAAAAATCTTGTCATTAAAATCATAAAACATCCAAGGATAGAATAAATATGGTATCATTGGATCATATCATCAGTACATATTAAGTAACTTCAAAGGATTTTATCTTTTATAGAAAATTATTTTCAAAGTAAAATCACTTGGAACATTTAGGGTGGAAAATAAAATTTCTTTTAAAATTACCTATTTAAATCTATAAATTTATAAAATATTTCTAAAATATTGTTATTTTAAAATAACCATGAAACATTTTAAAGTAATATTTAAAAATCATTTAAAACATTTCTTCAGAAAATATTATTTTCACTTTGAAAAACACTTTTTTAAAACATAAAACATTTTCAAAATCCTTTTCTCTGAAAATAAAATTGAAAATTTATAAATGAATTTTTAAATAAAATAATGGTCATAATTAATGGAGAATCCATTTATATCATTCACATTGTAATAATGATTCCTTTCACATTTTTTCTAAAAGGAAAATAAGAATTTTTTGGAAAATTAAATGTATATTACATTAAAAATATTTTTTCAAAATCTTAAACGTGGGTAAAAATTAATTTTATAAATCATTTAGGTAATTTTAAAAACATTTTGTAAAATTTTTTTATAGAACATGGTATTATAAGAAAATGGAATTTTTTTACCAAAGAGAGAGATAAAATCAAGTTTTATTAAACAAATTCTTTTGAACTATTGAGTACATAAAGATAGGTAAATGGCGGGAAACATGTATTATCATGACATAACCTTTTTTGGCATGATGCATTTTTGGAAAGTTATCAGAGGCATGGAATTAATAAAATAAATTAATTAAATGATTTATTTTATTTAATTTTATATAGAGAATAAAATTTTCTATAAATGCATGGTTATAAAAATGTCTCAGGGTTTTCTGCTAAACCTGGGAGACATCAAAAGATCGTTGGAGAGAGATATGGGTGAGAAATGATGGATCAGGATTGGATAGGGGATTTTTACACCAATTGAGTTCATGGATATCATAAAAAATAGAAATGAAAAACTGTTTTTCTTCAATGATCAATTCAATCTCTAGGTAGGATGTTTGATTTGTGAATTTCCATCATGTTATTTTATCTTGATTGAACTTACATCAATTTCAAGAACAGAATTGATTTGAGCATCGATGATAGTTTAAATTGATGGGTTTTTTTGTTCATTTATTTGATTTCCCTCTTCATATATTTTTTCTATGAAAACATATTGAGGTTGAATGAACAAAGACCGAGGTTCATTTATCATGTTTTATGGATTGTGGTTTTCTTCCCTGTTTCTTTTCATATTCACCATGGGAATTTATTTTGGACCATGGTTCGATGAATATTAGGTATTTGATCATTGAGTGATCATTATTTGGAATAATATATTGATACTATGGGTTTGGTTCAAGATCAAGTCTATGATCGTGGTGCAATACTGATGGTTAGTGATCAATGGAAAATCTAAATGGATTTTCTTTTTTAGTTCTTCACAGTTTTGATGCACAGTGATGGATTGGATCGAAGAATCATTTTACGAGTAGATCTAAACCTTCATTCTATAAATTGAAGATAGAAAGGTTCAACTAACCTTTGATCTATAGTTTCTATATAGGGTTGCGGATCCGACGATGCACAAGAAGATGAATATCAAGATCATGTTGTATATGGAAAATCCTGCAATAAATAGTGTGTATTTTGGGATTACACACTATCTGGGACCCCTAGATATGGTTCTAGGGTTTCCATGTAGAGTAAAATTACACATGACATGTGACTTATTCACACACCATTATTACCTTCCATGACAGCTCAATGTGTACCTTGAAGGGTACACAAACACGACTAGGAGTACATGGGAATTGACACGCCATGTAATCAAACACGAACATAGGTTGATACATGGGAATAGCCTGGAGACATGGGTAGGGTTCGATATGACCTATATATGCTGTGTGTTTCACTCACACATAATGTATGTCTAGGTTTAAATGTTGTGTGAGGTGTTACCACATGAGAAGACTTGGGGATAATAGGAAACATCGTGTACCCTCAATTCATGCCATGTATCCCCCTTTTGATGGTATTTTTATCCCTGTGTTTATTTAGTCTAGACCAGTGCTGTTTGAGTTTTTTTCCTAGGTCCATTCACTAAAGGGTACAATGTGGTATTATGTACACATATCAGAATTATGATCCACTCCATAGGATGAGTCTCAAAAAGAGTTCATGGTGTCCCTTCATGAGACTAGAGTGCATTCTCAATCATCTCTATACCATAGGTGGAGTTTGTGGAATTGACATGACATCCTTGAGTAGGATGTTGATCCTCCATCTAGTAGGACGTATTGGTAGGTTTCACAGGTATCATTTTCATACAATCTCTTATGTAGTGGGTTGATTTAGATTGGTATTGTGGTGTCCCCCAATAGTCATGGGAGTGACCCCCTAACAGAGTATCAGGGTCTTCTGAGACCAATGAGCTTTCATATTTGAGACCAATGATCTTGACCTATTATATGAGTGTCTCTAGTGATATCACATCTTGTGGAGTGGGTTCTCCTGGAATGCGCATTTATTTAAGTATAATCCTCTGGCTAGCAGTTGGTTGTGACCGCCTTGTGGTGCAGTATCATTCCAGAGTATATCTAGAGTTATTATATTATATATTTATTTTTATATACTTTTATTGAAATGAATATAATTTACCATTAATTTTTAGTGTTTTTAGGGTGTCATACTAGGTATTTTTATACTCAACCTTGCATGGGATCTGCCCATATGTTTAGTGTCTCATGCATACGACGACCCATTTGATGGTGTCCTAAGAGGACAAGGAGAAGGTGGAGCTATATTGAGCTTGAAATACTGATGTGTTTTCTGGGAGTATTCATTTTACCATATTTATCACCCTCATAGAATGTTAGAATCTATATTTTTTTTCGTCTTGTATTTGGCCATGTTTTCACTTTCTGTACTTCATATCATACTCTGTTGTGGGATTATAGATGTATGCATGCATTGGTTTAATTTTTTTTACATTTAAGCGCTATGTGGTCTTGGAGATATGTGCATGTGTATAGGTACATTATTTTAATGACTCACATTTTTGGGATATTCTTACTCGGCACTAGTTTCTAGTACCTGGCCTATTGGAGGTGGGCTTGGGGTAGTCACGAGTCAGACTTCGATGGGACAGGTGGTGACAGTAAGCCCCATGAAATAACAAAATGAAATGAGACATAAAATATTCTGATAATTAATAATTTCATGATAATACATGTTAAAGGTTTTATATATATATTTCATAAAAAATATAGGTTCAAAACAAAATATATGTCCCAAAGATGGAAAATTGAGAAAAAAATCCATTACCGCTTTAGTAATATTTTGAATCGCAAGCCCCATTAAAGAGTAACATAATATAAAACTTTTAATATCATGAGTATAAGTTTATTCGTGATATAAAATTTCAATGGGGATAGTATATGCACCACACAAAAAAACAGAAGGTGAATATGACATATGTCTCCTAGAAATAGAAGAGAGACTAGAAATCCCTTACCTTAAGTATTGAATTCCTTCATACACATTAAAACTGAATGTATAATTAATATAAGTTTATTATACATATATTAAAAAACATACATACATATATATCATACTATATATTATTTACTTATGACTTTTTTTACACATTTATTAACAATTCCATGTTAAATTTACGTTTCGGGAAATACCTTCTTTGTTTTTCGTGTAAGTTTTGATTTGTTATTTTTGGTTCTCTTACTTTGATAATGGTTATATCATCTCCATAATTTTAACAATGATATAAATATCATATATACTTAGTATATATTTATTTAGAGTGATGCATAAAAGTTTATATATGGAAAATTAAATACACTATTCTTGGAGAAGGTAGGCCGTATATATACATGAACTCTGTTTCCATTTTATCAATTGATTGAATGAAAGGAGGTAAATAATATATAAAATTTATATAGTCACTATAATATCCTATATATCACAAATATTCATTAAATGTACCCTTATTTCCTTCCATTCAAAGAATTTGTGAAAAATGAATCACATCTCTTTGTGAGGTGGTAGTCCACCGTACACACAAACGATGCTATCATATCCCCTAAAGAATGGAAAGTAATAAGTATTATGTGATATAATTATACCATAGATATAATTATGTTAAAAATATCCTATATATTCATTTAATTTATCATTATATCTATTTAGGTAAAATTGAAATAAAAAAACACATGACATCGATTCTCAAGGCAGTAGTCCACCATAAACACAAACGATATTGTTTTTTTAAAACGGGTTGAGAGGTAAGAAGGTATGTAAGATATCACCATTTCTATGTAAATACCTATTTAATTTTTTAGATGAAACTCCTTTAGGTGGGTTCCTATTTTTTAAACTTTGGTGGCCCAACCTTTTCTTTGTGGGTTCCTATTTTTTAAACTTTGGTGGTCCAACCTTTTCTTTGGGGGTGGAGAGATTTTTTTCCGGGGAAAATGACCTAATGTTCAGTGATGTATGTTTATTTGAATTATTGGAGTCTGGGTTTAAATGTGAAAAAGTATTAATAGGATTTCTTTATAGGGTCTAGTTTGACCCATAGATTTTTTCTAAATGTTTCTGTAGAATCTACCTATAAGATATTTTCTTGTAGTGAACTGGTTACATGATGTGAATCCTTTGTCGGGGAAATGCTATGAACTGGTACAAAGAGAGAAGATTTTACACTCTATGAAACTGGTTTACATCATGAACATGGTCGATCAATATTAATTAAAACCAAGGTGATTCATTTTTCAGCATATCTCATTTTTCTTGAAATTCATGTCGTGAAAGGTGTTTATATCGTGAATGTTATTGGATTAGCGGATTTTAACCACATTTTACATATTCTTTATTTTTATTTCATAGTAAATCCTACTCTTTCAATCCCTAGGGTGACTCAAGTAAATTTTTAGGCGATTAATTCCCTTCTGTACATCATGTTCTAGAAATTGAAGTTCAGTGAGTTACTTCACTTTGATTTTCTCCTTTCTTCTGATGTCTGCTGTTATAGAGCTATGATATACTGATCCAAATTGAATAGAGTATTTATCTAGATTATTATGTGATATATGTTTTCATCGTGATCAACTTCAACTTCATTTTTCATTGGAATTCCTTGTTTAGAGTGTCACCTTGAACATTGGATAAAGGTAGGTGGTCGATAAAAAATCCCTATAGTCTATTTATATTAGAATAAGTGTGTGAAATAATATGAAATTGCTCTAACACAACATGAAATATTACTAATGGAATAATAGGTGATTATAATCATGTTTTTGGAATAATCCTTGGATCCCTTTGGATCCGATAGTGTTGTGAACCAGCTTGAAAACTACTATAGGGTGAGCCTACCCTTGAATGAAAATGAACTAGATATTGGTTTGAAACATTAATTATCATGTCCTGAGACCTTAGGTGGTTTCTTATTATAATATCACTTTTTAAAATGTATTAATAGTTTATTGAAATGTATGGAGATACTTTGATATGATATTGTTATGCTAAAATGATTATACAAAGTGAATGGACTGGTAATCCTGAAATTCTTATATAGAGGGCATGGCTTGGCTATGCTAAAATGCTTATATAGAGGATGCAACTCGGTTATGATTAAATGATTATATAAAGTCTATAGATAAATTTTGCTAAAATGATTATATAAAGATATTGTACCAGTTATAATGAAATGATTATATAAAGTGTGTTTTCTGGTTATGCTAAAATGATTATATAAACGGCCTAGCCTAATTTTGATGAAATTCTTACATAAAGGGTGTGACTCGGTTATGTTGAAATGATTATAGAGGGATTGGACCATTTATGAAAAAATTATTATATAAATGGATTGTACTAGTTATATTGAAAGGATTATATAGAGGGATTTTCTCAATTATGTAATTATGACATGGACTTGTGTTTATGGTTGGTATGGTGATTATATATGCTCAGAGTTATTTCGACATGGGTTAATTATTATATTGTATCAATTGATTAATTAATACTTATGTTTATCACTTTATTGAATGTACAAATGATCAAAATAGTTTTTAGGAATAGTTTTGTTGAGCTATTGAGTTTTAATCACACCCTATCTAGACCGCTATATGATACCTGAGTTGATTACTTGTATGGAGGTTTGGACAAGGGTAAAAGACCTTGTTGTTTATTGTGTATTATTGGATGGGTTGGAGCATGGAGATGGGACCAACATAGTGATCGGGAATCGGGTTTTTGGTGTCTTCATTTACTAATTTTTCATATATCTATTTTACATTCATCATGACACTTAACTACATTCCATCCCATCATTTAATTATTTTTCATATTATTTATTTGATCATTTTTCTTCACTATTTGGTTTATATGCTATTATTTTAATGTTTCATCTATTTTCATTACTCTTATATTTATTACATTGTTATTACAACTCAATATTAGGGGGTAGAGTCTCCCCACTATGTTATTTACACCCATGCTACTATTCAATAGCCTCTAGAATATAGGTAGGTGCGCCTATGGTCTAGTAACCAACTCGATTTGGCCACATGGGAGAGATTTAGACCAGGGGATGTGAAAAAGTCGTTTTAGAGGAAGGTTTTTCTTTTAGATATCTTTACTCTTTAGGAAAGGTAAAAAGGAGGTTAGGAATATTTCAGGACTTGGTAATGATATTTCTCATGGGAGTAGCTAACCCATTTATTGGAAAAAATCCAATTACACAGGGATGAGATTGTTGTTCACACTGTTCACTTATGATGATTGATATTATTTCACCTTGCGTGGTTCAAATATTATGTTATGTTATTGTTTCTTGATATTTATACTTGTGGCATTGTATGGAAATATATGTGTATGTTTTCATCATTATACGTACATAATGATATATATTGACAAGAATTGTTCATGATAGGGACATATTTATTATATGTGATATATTTTCCTGTATAAATTGTGAAATGACATCCCTGTTATATATGATGAAAAAGGGAATAAATGAACTATTATGACATGCCAATTCACTTGTTAATCCATATTTATATAGACCATGATTTTCAAGGACCCTCAACCCAATTAAGGTGAAAAATAGATTTTATGGCCTTATAGAGGCTGGTTTGTGTTCTGAGCTCTACTTCCAGATCAATGAAGATGGGGACTCGTGGTAGAAACAAATGGAACTAATCCTTCTATCTTGGTTGGGGAAGATGCAAGTCTGAGGAGTAACATGACTAATAAGAGGAGGAAAAATAGGAAATATTAATCCTTGTTACCTCCTCCCCAAGAGACTCTGTCCACAAAGAAAATAAATTCCACGAAATCTAAATTACAGGTTGTGGATAAGCAAACTCTGGAATTACTACAAAGCTTTGAAGAAGAGGTGGTCAAACATGTATTGTTGTTGAATGCATATGAAGAGGAAGTAGCTAACATGATGGGGGAGTTCTTTAAAGTTTACACTCAACTAGGAACAATACTTCTGTGTTGATAATAAAGACCTAATTCATGTGGGGGGATACAATAAAGGGAATATCACCCTTGAGGAGTATATACAGATCTGGGATCAGTAGCTTCTAAAATTGAAAATCGGATGTCAACTGACCCAAGCATCCAGGTATCCTCTATCTATTGGAATTTTTTTAGGAAAATGGTTTCTAATAATCTAAAATTATCCTTCAATGACTCTGATTCAATGTGTTGAATCTATTGAGTGATTGGGAAGCATGTCAGTTCAGGTTCTATGTCTTTTGGATAAGATTTTGTTTTTTTTTGAATGTTTCTTGGAGGTGTTTTAAAAGCATTATGAGGGGTCTTATCTAGATGGATATTAGAGCTTAAATATTCACCAGTGCATGCCATTCGCAAGCTTTTGAGGGTATGGATTTTCCATCAGTTTTGAGCCCGTGAAGTCATGTGTGGGATAGATTTCTGAGTGGTCAGGCGATGGTGAGGGTTTTTCATCTTTTTTTATTGGCTAGAGAGGGGCAGTCCCTTTAGTTAGGTCTGGGTTTTACGGTTTATATAGTTTGTAATTTAGATCTGGTTTTTCTCACTTTTCCTCAAATGTGTTTTGATCATAATAAAAAATAATTATCAGTAGAGAGACCATGATCTAGTGGATCTATATTACTGTCACATATTGGTTTTGACTTTGATGTTATCTAATTCTATAATGGGTTCATTTTTATTATAGAGAAAATTTCTCCACATCATCTTCAAATTGATTGTTTGGAGAGAGGAAATTATCATGCTGCTAACATAGCTAAGCCATATATTCCTATAGATACTAAGAATAATATGGATGTTTAGCTTTATGATAACTTCTTGAGGGTTATGGAATCCCTAGAAATGGTGTTTTTTCACAATTTACCTTCGATGTATAAGACCAATAGAGAGTTTTAGATACAAAACTATCATACGTTCATTGGGGAGGGAGGCTCCCATGTAGTTGAGTTTTTGGATCGAGTCAATCATAACGATATTAAAGAACCTTGTGACATACACAGATAGGAGGGTAGAGATTTTTTCATAAATTCTTCATGGATCTTCCTAGAATTGGTGGGTCAGTTTATAGCAAGCTGGGTAGCAAGTGGAGTTATGATTAAAGGACATCGAGATGAAGTTTCCAAGACACTTATATCCTAAGAGATTAAGGGATAAAAAGGATCACGAGTTCATGCACATAATGTATAAGGGAATGTTAGTGATAGACTATGCTTGTAATTTCATCAAATTTTAGCGACTAGTGACATCTTTTGTAGATGATGAGACTTCTAGGATGAGGAGTTTTTAGGATGGGCTTTGCTATGAGACCAGGTCACAAGTGAACATCTTTCACTTGAGTAACATTTCATACATGATGAATCATGATTTTTTCACAAAAGTGAATATGGGGGAGGTCCTAAGTAGTGTATAGTCTATTTTAGTAGAGATAACTAGGAACTCATCTTCAAGTGTAATGAGGCATCACTATGACTATTATCACTAAGGAAATACTGGGCATAGTAGATAGGGTGGTGTACAACCATCTTAGGACCATGTTATGTTACAATGATATTTCCATGGAATGTGCAGATATAATCAAAATTAATGTAAATACCCTAATTTTTAGTTCCATAATTACGGAAGTATGGGACACATGTAGAGTTTTTTAGTGGCATGAAGTTGTAGAGAAGTGGAAGAGGATCATGATAGGTACTAGAGTCTAGGAAGGACACACGTTCCCCTCAAAAGACTAATAGTTAGAGTTCCACTAGATGTTTAGGTTGAGGTAGGGGAAATGGTAACCTAGTGTAGGAGTGGTAGCACCATCTATAGGGAGCAGTATGAGGGAGTCAGATAGGAGCCTAGGGTAGAGGGGATAATTCGTTTCATGCTATGCAATCTACTCTGGCTAGTTAGGATGCATGACCTTTTACCATCAGAGGTATGATTCTTGTATCATATACTATTTCCTATGTTTTATTTGATACATTATCATCAAATTCCTTTATTTTTCCCTTTTTTACAAATGGTTTGCGGTTGGTTGTGGATGTATTGAATGTTATTTTGACCATTGACATATAATTTGGAGTGCGGTTAAAGAATAAAAATGTTTCAAGGAATGTTCTCTATAAATTGGTGGTTACCATTTATTTTGGGAACCATTTATGCTAAAAATGATAGGTTTTTGAGTTTATTTTGGGTATTTATTGGTTAGTTATATACCAGGATCAAATTGAAATTTACCATAGGAAAGTTACAATTCTATCTTTATAAGGAGGTATCAATTTTGACCATGGTGAGTGGGTTCTTCAGGAAGATTGTATATGAAAAATTTAGTGTAGATTGGATTGTATCATGGCTTAGATAAAAGGTATTTCTATAGATAATGGTGGAATATTGTAGGATTATTCCCCAAAAATGGTAGGAAATTTTCATGATGTTTTTCTTGAATAGTTATATGACATTCCACCCAAGTGGGATCTTGAGTTCATGATTGAGTTAGTGATGGGAGAAGAGCAGGTTTCTATTCTAACTTATAGGATAGAACCCATGGAGAATCAAAAATTAAATTTTTGGTTGGATGATTTGGAAGCTAAGGGTTTCATATGACCTATTATGTCACGTTAGGGTTATCCCACGATTTTCTCTAAGAAGGTTGATGTGAATATGTGCTTGTGTGTGGACTATCAGAGATTAAACTAGATGATGGTCAAGAACCGGTATCCCTTTCCATACATTGATGATATCATTGATCAACTGAGAGGAGATATGATTTTCTATAAGAATGACTTAAGATTAGGGTATCATCACTTGATAGTGAGACTATCAGACATAACTTAAACTGATTTTAAGATAAGGTATATTTTGTATAGGTTTTTGGTGATTTCGTTCATCCTAAAAATCATGCTAAAAGTATTCATGGCCTTGATGATATATATTTTTCATCCTTTCCTAGATCAGTTTTAAGTGATTCTTTTCAATGAAATCATAGTGTACTCTTAGTCTATAGTTGATATTGGAAAACATCTTGACATCGTCTTGAGTACATTGAGAGAACATTTTATTTACACTAAGATAACAAAATTTTAACACCCCAAGCTTCCATGATACACTTTTCTTTCAATAATGAAATAGCTTGCATTGTATGCAAGTTCGAGATTCTAACACACCGCGACCAATCAAAATAGCCATTATGAATATTAATACCCAATTTTTGAAATTATATAAATTTTATATTTCACAATGGACTTCATTTTTGTATTCGGAATATTGAAATTAGCCTATGTTGAATTTTTGGTATTTTTCTGAGAACTTCCAATTTTCGATGAATAGTGAAAAATACTTAAAAACAACTTTTTTAATCAAAATAATTTATAGTGATAAATTATAAGATTGAGTGGTTTAAAAGTATAATTAGAATATATTTTAACCGTTTTATCCAATGGTTGTCATTATAATTAATTTCACTTTGAAATTGGATATAAACAATTGTCAATATTTTGATATATATTGTTTCTTAAAAACACGCTATTTGTTGTGACAACGAGAATTAATTATTAAACTAATTAATTCAACTTATATGTTTTGTATTTTTTAAAATAGACATCATTTGTGAATTAGGAATATAAAATATATCTTAGGGTTAATTTTTGGTATTTTTTTGAAAAACTTTAATTTTTGATGAATAGTGAAACCACTAAGTGGTAGTTAAAAAACTAATTTTTCGTTTAAATGAAACTTTACCACTTATGTGAATTGAATTTCAAAAATCCGACATACATGGTTGTAATTAGTAAGTAAAATTTGGTTCAATGGGAGGAAAATAATTTTTGGTGAATAGTAACTTTTAAGTTTTATTAATCACGATTAAAGGTAATTAGTGTTATTTAAGGTAAATATAATTTTATAATAATATGAAATTATCTTTACACTTGTCCTACCCTTATTGAATGAGTCATGGATGACCAAGAAAATCCATGGGTCAACTTAGGACCCCATGGAGCCACTTGGGAAAGAAAATGAAATTAATAACTTTTTATTTAAAGTAATAAAATAAAATTGTCACAAACATGTGTTTTTTACTAAAACAATTAATACATGGGGTTATATACTTAAAATTTTCGACTATAAAAATTCATTAGAAAGCTAAAAATATTTCCTACATCATGGTATTTTTTTATAATTTTTATACATTAAATAAATTAAATTTTTTATAACACCATGATGATGCAGCGATTACCTCATTAATTAACGATTTAAATAAAATGAAGAGATATTGTAAAATCTAAGACTTACACTTGTAAAAAACATATTGGATGAGTAGATTTCAAACCCTTATCACCTTATCCTCAAAATATATAATTGTGGGACCTTTGAAATCCGAAAAGCACTTCATAATAAAGTAACATTTCATGACTTTCCAAGAGTGCCCCTCCTCTCCTCTTATAAAAGGCCCCCACCTCTACCACCTCATTCACACCTTCAAATACATTTGCCTCGGCCAAATTATGCCCAAATAATCTCTCAACTTCCCTCTCTTACTCCTATAAGCCTCACTTTGGGCATAATTCTTCCCAAGGAAGCCTTTGGCTCAAATAAAAAAGAGTTACCCGATTTTAAGGAGATTAAAGAACGATCGAGTCTAGTCGGACAAGAGGATGTGAAGAAATATTTTATGACTGACCTGAAGGGATAGTCTGAAGGGGATATGAGTGTGGACTATGGAGACTATGTTATTATATTTTTTCAGTTTATGATGTAATGTAACATTTATGAAGGTATATATTGTTTCCAAGGCTACTAAACTAATTGGTCTTTCGAGACTTGATCTTTTGTGATCATGCCAATGTTACGTAATAATGCACCGACTCTGGGTAACTGGGGTCGGGGCGTTATAGTTGGTATCAGAGGCATGTTAGTACTAACCTTGGAAGCTAGATTTAGAAAAACTCTGATTAGAGCACATAACCCTAAGATAGACTTTGAGGATTAGTATAGAAGAACTACCAAGAATTTTGGTAAAGTATAGATTTTGTGTATTTTCCGAGAAATAAATCCCTGTCTGGATACGAGCAGGTAGAGGCAGCTCTAGAACAAATGTACCTAGGGGAAATACCCGAAAACACCGCTTTGATCTAGACTCGAACGGGAACTGGTGTACGACAACAGGCCTTGCTGCACTCTTGGTTACGACACTCCCAGGGGATATGCGTAGGATAACTCCCATTTTCTTTACAAACCATTATGAAGGGTTTATGAGTATATAATTCCTCAAAAAAATCATTTTTATGATTATGGATTATATCCATAAACTGTTCAATTTATGTTAAGTGTTTTGCAAGTATGGAATTATGTATTTAGATTCATAAACTAATCTAGTTTATGACATTGTTTAGAAATGGAGCCTAATGGAAGGAATGGAAACCATATCAATGCAAACACTCCATGTAGGGATTTCCCTCATGCTCAAGATAATTATAATGGAGTTGGTGATACAACTGGTGCTGATCATCTTATCACCATACTAGGACAACTCACTCAGGTTATGAATAATAACCTTACTCGTATGGAGCACCCTGATCTGCAACGTGGAGGATCAATGTTAGACCGCTTCATGAGGAAACAACCACCAAAATTAAATGGGAGTACAAATCCCTTAGTAGCTGAGCAATGGATAAATTCCCTAGAGAAAATATTTCGGGCTTTGGGGAGTAGTGAAAGGGAAAAGGTCCCCATGGCAGTTTACCGCCTTACTGGAGATGCTGATCAATGGTGGTCATTGATTCAAAACACAAAGGAAGATTTTGAATTATCAAATATGGAATAGAGGGAGTTCAAAGAGCTCTTCTTAGAAAAATACTTTCCTCGTGACCATCGAGCAGATATGGAAAGGAAATTTCTGAGTCTGAGACAAAAGGAGGATGAGAATGTCGCAAAGTATGATGACAACTTTACAAGGTTAGAAAGGTATGCTGCCGATTATATACGTAACCCAAGAAGTAAGATTGATCGTTTATTTTATGGGTTAAAACCATTTCTCCTTCGAGCTTTAGTATCACAATCCTTCTCATCGTACGAAGATATTGTCTCGTGTGCTATCAAGACAGAAAATGAATTATCTAAGTCTGATGACAATAAAGTAAAGCAAGAGATGAAGAGAACGGTGGAACAAGAGACAGATAAAGGGAAAAATGGAAAGAAGGATTTTCCATTATGTGATAATTTTGGAAATAATCACCCCGGTACTTTCCTAAAGAGAATGGTAGTTTGTTACAAATGTGGATAAAAAGGTCACCAGGATCGTGATTGTAAGGGAAAGAAAGAGGCTATCATTTTTTAATGCTACAATTGTAGAGAAATGGGGCATTATTCAAATGAATTAACTAAGCGCCAAGGAAACTTACGTCAGAAAAGGCCAAGGGAGAAAGGCCAAGCTTATGATGTTACTACAGATGAAGTTGAATAATTATTATATTTGTGTTTTTGGACTGAATAACTATATTATGTATATAAGAATAATTTGATATATATAATGATTGTACTATAGTACTTGTTGTTTTCATTAAGGTTTTAATATGATGAAGGTAATCATATTTTTAGTATGTGAAAATAAGAGAAACTTTACTTTGTTTGGGGAATCTGATGTTACAATTGATTTTGGAATTTAGAGACATTTTAGAGAAAGTATGGAATGAGGTATTTTGGATAACTATAATGGTTGGAATGGATTAATTTTAACTTTGGATAGTATTGTTTAAGGTTAAAAAATTTATGAAGATTATTTTTGGAATATTATAATACTATAGTTTTAGGGAAAAGACAACCTGCAGGTTGGGGGATAACCCGTCGCGTCGGAAAAAGCTGTAGGAATTGAACCCACAACCATAGTGCGACAATCCTTTATTACCTACCACTAGCCTACAGGAAGTCCCTGGTTATTACAAAATAGTTTTCATAATCTAAATGGTCTGTGTTAATATTTGGAACCTTGTACGATTAGGATAAATATAATATTTTTGAGTTCTATTATATTTTTGAGTGAAAGATGGGTTTGTGGTAAAAATTTATTAAAGAATGAAAGTCTACATGACAAGTATGTATATTTCCTTACGTTCTTAGTAAATCTCCTAAATAAATTCCTCAACTTTATGAAAGGTAAATTAAAATAAAAACGTTGTCAGTTAACTTTTCCTACTGGGGAAATTAATGATCGTTTAACCAATCACAAGTTTGTGATTTTCTTATAGTTAAATTTCACCTAATCCTATTTTCTACATCTCTCTATCAGACCTTGATGGTTTGTTTCCCCTCCATATCCATGTTTTTATAGAATCCTAGTACGGGCTATCTCAGGTGAGCTTTGTACTTCTCTTTGTTTATTTTAAAGTTATATTTTTATTAACCCTATTTCTAATATGGGTTTTCCACAAAGGTATTTTGTACTTTGAACCTTTTATTTTAGAAGAACAATTTCAAATTCGGAGGACACAATTTATTTAAGGAGGGGAGAATGTAACACCCCAAGCTTCCATGGTACACTTCTCTTTCAATAATGAAATAGCTTGCATTGTACGCAAGTTCAAGATTCTAACACACTATGACCAATCAAAATAGCCATTATGAATAGTAATACACCCGTTTTGAAATTATATAAATTTTATATTTCACAATGGAATTCATTTTTGGATTCGGAATATCGAAATTATCCTATGTTGAATTTTTGGTATTTTTCTGAGAACTTCCAATTTTCGATGAATAGTGAAAGATACTTAAAAAAAACTTTTTTAATCAAAATAATTTATAGTGATAAATTATATGATTGAGTGGTTTAAAAGTATAATTAGAATATATTTTAACCGTTTTATCCAATGGTGGTCATTAGAATTAATTTCACTTTGAAATTAGACATAAACAATTGTCAATATTTTGATATATATTGTTTTTTCAAAACACGCTATTTTTTGTGACAGTGGGAATTAATTATTAAATTAATTAATTAAAATTATATGTTTTTAATTATGCAAAATAGACATCATTTTTGAATTAGGAATATCAAATATTGATTAGGGTTAATTTTTGGTATTTTTCTGAAAAACTTCAATTTTTGATGAATAGTGAAACCACTAAGTGGTAGTTAAAAAACTAATTTTTCATTTAAATGAAACTTAACCACTTCTGTGAATTGAATTTCAAAAATACAACATACATGTTTGTCATTAGTAAGTAAAATGTGGTTCAATGGGAGGAAAATAATTTTTGGGGAATAGTAACTTTTAAGTTTTATTAATCACGATTAAAGGTAATTAGTGTAATTTAAGGTAAATATAATGTTATAATAATATGAAATTACCTTTACACTTGTCCTACCCTTATTGGATGTGTCATGACCGACCAATAATATCCATGGGTCAACTTGGGGACCCCATGGAGCCACTTGGGTAAGAAAATGACATTAATAACTTTTTATTTAATGTAAAAATAAAATTGTCACAAACATGTGTTTTTTTACTAAAACAATTATTACATGGGGTTATATAAGTTAACTTTTAGACTATAAATATTCATTGGAAAGCTAAATGTTTTTCCTACATCATGTTATTTGTTTTAATAATTTTTAGACATTAAATAAATTAAATTTTTTATAACACCATGATGATGCAACGATTACCTCATTAATTAATGATTTAAATAAAATGAAAAGATAATGTAAAATATAAGACATAAACTAGTAAAAAACCTATTGGATGAGTGGATTTAAAACCCTTATCACCTTATCATCGAAATATATAATTTTTGGACCTTTTAAATTTGAAAATCACTTCATAATAAAGTAATATTTCATGACTTTCCAAGAGTGCCCCTCCTCTCCTCTTATAAAAGGCCCCCACCTCTACCACCTTATTCACACCATCAAAGCCATTTGGCTAGGCCAAACTCTGCCCAAATACTCTCTCAACTTCTATATCTTACTCCTAGAAGACTCACTTTGGGAATAAGTCTTCCCAAGGAAGCCTTTGGCTCAAATCAAAAAGAGTTACCCGATTTTAAGGAGATTAAAGAACGATCAAGTCAAGTCGGACACGAGGATGTGAAGAAATATTTTATGAATGACCTACAAGGATAGTCTGAAGGGGATATGAGTGCGGACTATGGATACTATATTATTTTAGTTTTTCACTTTATGATATAATGTAACATTTATGAATGTATCTAGTGTTTCCAAGGCTACTAAACTAATCGGTCTTTCGAGACTTGATCTTTTGTGATCATGCCAATGTTACGTAATAATGAACCAACTTTGGGTAACTGGGTTTGGGGCGTTATAGTTGGTATCAGAGGTAGTTTATTACTAACCTTTGAAGCTAGATTTAGAAAAACTCTGATTAGAGCACATACCCTAAGATAGACTTTGAGGATTAGTATAGAAGAACTTCCTAGAATTTTGGTAAAATATAGATTTTGTGTATTTTCTAAGAAATACATCCTTGTCTGGATACGAGCAGGTAGAGGGGGATCTGGAACAAATGTACCTAGGGAAAATACCTGAAAACAACTCTTTGATCTATACTCGAACGAGAACTGGTGCACGATAATGGGCCTTGCTGCACTCTTGGTTACGACACTTCCGGGGGATATGCTTAGGATAATTCCCATTTTCATTACAAACCATTATGAAGGGTTTATGAGTATATACTTTCTCAAAGAAATAATTTTTATGAATATGGATTATATCCATAAACTATTCAATTTATGTTAAGTGTTTTACAAGTATGGAATTATGTATTTCGATTCATAAACTAATATAGTTTATGTCATTATTTAGAAATGGATCCTAGTGGAAGGAATAGAAACTATATCAATGCACACACTCTATGTAGGGATTTCCATCCTGCTCAAGATAATTATAATGGAGTTGGTGATACAACTGGTGCTGATCAGCTTATCACCATACTGGGAAAACTCACTCAGGTTATGAATAACAACCTTACTCGTATGGAGCACCCTGATCTGCAACGTGGAGGATCAATGTTAGAACGCTTCATGAGGAAACAACCACCAACATTCAATGGGAGTACAAATCCCTTAGTAGCTGAGAAATGGATAAATTCCCTAGAGAAAATATTTCGGGCTTTGGGGAGTAGTGAAAGGGAAAAGGTCATCATGACAGTTTACCACCTTACTGGAGATGCTGATCAATGGTGGTCATTGATTCAAAACACAAAAGAAGATGATGAAGTATCAAATATGTAATGGAGGGAGTTCAAAGAGCTCTTCTTAGAAAAATACTTTCCTCGTGACCATCAAGCAGATATCGAAAGGTAATTTCTGAGTCTAAGACAAATGGAAGATGAGAATGTCGCAGAGTATGATACCAACTTTACAAGGTTATCAAGGTATGATGAAGATTATATACGTAACAGAAGAAGTAAGATTGATCATTTTTTTGACGGGTTAAAACCAATTCTCCGTCGAGCTTTAGTATCACAATCCTTCTTATCGTATGAAGATATTGTCTTGTGTGCTATCAAGAGAGAAAAGGAATTATCTAAGTCTTATGACAGTAAAGTAAAGGAAGAGAAGAAGAGAACGGTGGAACAAGAGACATATAAAGGAAAAAAGGGAAAGAATGATTTTACATTATGTGATAATTGTTGGAAGAGTCACCCTGGTACTTGCCTAAAGGGAATGAGAGTTTGTTACAAATGTGGAGAAAAAGGTCACCAGGCTCATGTTGGAAGGGAAAGAAAGAGGCTATCAATGTTGAATGCTAAAATTGTAGAGAAATGTGGCATTATTCAAATGAATTCCCTAAGCGCCAAAGAAACTTACCTCAAAAAAGGACAAGAAAGCAAGTCCAAGCTTATGCTGTTACTACAGATGAAGTTTGTATAATTATTGTATTTGTGTTTTTGGACTCAAGAACAATATTATGGTTATAATAATAATGTGATATATATAAGGATTGTATTGTAGTACTTGTTGTTTTCATTAGGGTTTTAATACGATGAAGGTAATCATATTTTTAGTCCGTGACAATAAGAGAAACATTACTTTGTTTGGGGAATCTGATGCTACAATTTATTTTTCAATTTAGAGACCTTTTTGAGAAAGTCTGGACATAGGTATTTTGGATAACTATAATGGTTGGAATTGATTAATTTGAACTTTGGATAGTATTGTTGAAGGTTAAAAAAATTTCTAAAGATTATTTTTGGAATATTATAATACTATAGTTTTAGGAAAAAGAAAACCTACAGTTTGGGGGATAACACGTCGCGTTGGACAAAGCTGTAGGAATTGAAACCAGAACCATAGTGCGACAAGACTTTATTACCTACCACTAGCCTATAGGAATTCCCTGGTTATTACAAAATATTTTTCCTAATCTAAATGGTATGTGTTAATATTTTGAACCTTGTACAATTGGGATAAATATAATATTTTTGAGTTCTATTATCTTTTTGAGTGAAAGATGGGTTTGTGGTAAAAATTCATTAGATAATGAAAGTCTACATGACAAGTATGTATATTTCCTTATGTTCTTAGTAAATATCCTAAATAAATTCCTCAACTTTATTAAATGTAAATTAAAACAAAAACGTTGTCGGTTAACTTTTCATACTAGGGAAATCAATGATCATTTAACCAATCACAAGTTTGTGATTTTCTTGTAGTTAACTTTCTCCTAATCCTATTTTCTACAACTCTCCATCAGACCTTTATGGTTTTTTTCTCCTCCATATCCATGTTTTCATAGAATCCTAGTATGGGCTATCTCAGGTGACCTTTGTACTTCTCTTTATTTTAAAGTTATATTTTTATTAACCCTATTTCTGATATAGATTTTCCACAAAGGTATTTTCTACTTTGAACTTTTTTTAGAAGAACAATTTCAAATTGTGAGGATGCAATTTATTGAAGGAGGGTAGAATGTAACACCCCAAGCTTCCACGGTACGCTTCTCTTTCAATAATGAAATAGCTTGCATTGTACTCAAGTTTGAGATTCTAACACACCGCGACCAATCAAAATAGTAGTTATGAATAGTAATACCCATTTTTTGAAATTATATAAATTTTATATTTCACAATGGACTTCATTTTTCGATTCGAAATATCAAAATTAGCCTATGTTGAATTTTTGGAATTTTTCTGAGAACTTCCAATTTTCGATGAATAGTGAAAAATACTTAAAAACAACTTTTTTAATCAAAATAATTTATAGTGATAAATTATACTATTGAGTGGTTTTAAAGTATAATTAGAATATATTTTAATCATTTTATCCAATGTTGGTCATTATAATTAATTTCACTTTGAAATTGGACATAAACAATTGTCAATATTTTGATATATATTGTTTCTTAAAAACACGCTATTTGTTGTGACAACGAGAATTAATTATTCAATTAATTAACTCAACTTATATGTTTTTAATTTCTTAAAATAGACATATTTTTTTAATTAGGAATATCAAATATAGCTTAGGGTTAATTTTTGGTATTTTTCTGAAAAACTTCAATTTTTGATGAATAGTGAAACCACTAAGTGGTAGTTAAAAAAATAATTTTTCGTTTAAATGAAACTTAACCACTTCTGTGAATTTAATTTCAAAAATCCAACATACATGGTTGTAATTAGTAAGTAAAATGTGGTTCAATGGGAGGAAAATAATTTTTGGTGAATAGTAACTTTTAAGTTTTATTAATCGCGATTAAAGGTAATTAGTGTAATTTAAGGTAAATATAATTTTATAATAATATGAAATTACCTTTACACTTGTCCTACCCTTATTGGATAATTCATGGCCGACCAAGACAATCCATGGGTCAACTTGGGGACCCCATGGAGCAACATGGGCAAGAAAATGACATAAATAACTTTTTATTTAAAGTAAAAATAAAATTGTCATAAACATGTGTTGTTTTACTAAAACAATTATTACATGAGGTTATATAAGTTAAATTTTCTACTATTAATATTCATTGGAAAGATAAAACTATTTCCTACATCATGGTATTTTTTTATAATTTTTAGATATTAAATATATCAAATTTTTTATAACACCATGATGATGCAGCGATTACCTCATTAATTAACGATTTAAATAAAATGAAAAGATAATGTAAAATATAAGACTTACACTTGTAAAAAACCTATTAGATGAGTATATTTCAAACCCTAATCACCTTATCCTCGAAATATATAATTGTGGGACCTTTGAAATCCAAAAATCACTTCATAATAGAGAAACATTTCATGACTTTCCAAGAGTGCCCCTCCTCTCCTCTTATAAAAGGCCCCCACCTCTACCACCTTATTCACATCTTCAAATCCATTTGGCTCGACCAAACTCTGCCCAAATACTCTCTCAACATCCCTCTCTTACTCCTAGAAGCCTCACTTTGGGCAGAATTCTTCCCAAGGAATCCTTTGGCTCAAATCAAAAAGATTTACCTGATTTTAAAGAGATTGAAGAACGATCGAGTCAAGTCGGACACGAGGATGTGAAGAAATATTTTATGACTAACCTGCAGGGATAGTCTGAAGGGGATATGAGTGCAGACTATGGAGACTATGTTATTTTAGTTTTTCACTTTATGATGTAATGTAACATTTATGAATGTATCTAGTGTTTCCAAGGCTACTAAACTAATCGGTCTTTTGAGACTTGATCTTTTGTGATCATGCCAATGTTACGTAATAATGTACCGACTCTGGGTAACTGGGGTCGGGACATTACAGTTGGTATCAGAGGCAGTTTAATACTAACCTTGGAAGCTATATTTTGAAAAACTCTGATTAGAGCACATAGCCCTAAGATAGAATTTGAGGATTAGTATAGAAGAACTTCCTAGAATTTTGGTAAAGTATAGATTTTGTGTATTTTCTGAGCAATACATCCTTTTCTGGATACGAGCAGGTAGAGACGGATCTGGCACATATGTACCTAGGGGAAATACCCAAAAACACCGCTTTGAGCTAGACTCGAACGGGAAATGGTGCACGACAACGGGCCTTGCTGCACTCTTGGTTACGACACTCCCGAGGGATATGCTTAGAATAATTCCCATTTTCTTTACAAACCATTATGAAGGGTTTATGAGTATATAATTTCTCAAAGAAAACATTTTAATGATTATGGATTATATCCATAAACTTTTCAATTTATGTTAAGTGTTTTACAAGTATGGAATTTTGTATTTCGATTCATAAACTAATCTAGTTTATGACATTGTTTTGAAATGGCGCCTAGTGGAAGGAATGGAAACTGTATCAATGCACGCACTCCATGTAAGGATTTCCCTCCTACTCAAGATAATTATAATGAAGTTGGTGATACAACTAGTGCTGATAATCTTATCACCATATTGGGACAACTCACTCAGGTTATGAATAACAACCTTACTCGTATGGAGCACCCTGATCCGCAACCTGGAGGATCAACGTTAGACCGCTTCATGAGGCAACAACCTACAAAATTCAATGGGAGTAAAAATCCCTTAGTAGCTGAGCAATGGAAAAATCCCTATAGAAAATATTTCGGGATTTGGGGAGTAGTGAAAGGGAAAAGGTCATCATGGCAGTTTACCGCCTGACTGGAGATGCTGATCAATGGTGGTCATTGATTAAAAACACAAAGGAATATGATGAAGTATCAAATATGGAATGGATGGAGTTTAAAGAGCTATTCTTAGAAAAATAATTTCCTCGTGACCATCGAGAAGATATGGAAAGACAATTTCGGAGTCTGAGACAAAAGGAGGATGATAATGTTGCAAAGTATGATGCCAACTTTACAAGGTTAGCGATATATGCTACAGATTATATACGTAACTCAATAAGTAATATTGATCGTTTATTTGATGGTTTAAAACCATTTCTCCATCGAGCTTTAGTATCACAATCCTTCTCATCGTACGAAGATATTGTCTCATGTCCTATCAAGACATAAAAAGAATTCTCTAAGTCTTATGACAACAAAGTAAAGTAAGAGAAGAAAAGAACGGTGGAGAAAGAGACAAATAAAGGGAAAAAGGGAAAGAAGGATTTTCCATTATGTGATAATTGTGGGAAGAGTCACCCCGGTACTTGCCTAAAGGGAATGGGAGTTTGTTACAAATGTGGAGAAAAAGGTCACCAGGCTCATGATTGTAAGGGAAAGAAAGAGGATATCAATGTTGAATGCTACAATTGTAGAGAAATGGGGAATTATGCAAATTAATTCCCTAATCGCCAAGGAAACTTACCTTAGAAAAGGCCAAGGGAGCAAGGCCAAGTTTATGCTGTTACTACAAATGAAGTTGAATAATTATTGTATTTGTGTTTTTGGACTCAAGAACTATATTATGGTTATATGAATAATGTGATATATATAAGGATTGTACTGCAGTACTTGTTGTTTTCAATAAGGTTTTAATATGATGAAGGTAATTATATTTTTAGTATGTGGAAATAAGAGAAACATTACTTTTTTTGGGGAATCTGATGTTACAATTGATTTTGGAATTTAGAGACCTTTTAGAGAAAGTCTGGACAGAGGTATTTTGGATAAATATAATGGTTGGAATGTATTAAGTTGAACTTTGGATAGTATTGTTTAAGGTTAAAACATTTCTAAAGATTATTTTTGGAATATTATAATACTATAGTTTTAGAAAAAAGACAACCTGCAGGTTGGGGGATAACTCGTCGCGTTGGACAAAGCTGTAGGAATTGAACCCAGAACCATAGTGAGAAAATCCTTTATTACCTATCACTAGCCTACAAGAAGTCCCTGGTTATTAAAAAATAGTTTTCCTAATCTAAATGGTATGTGTTAATATTTGGAACCTTGTACGATTAGGATATATATAATATTTTTGAGTTCTATTATCTTTTTGAGTGAAAGATGGGTTTGTGGTAAAAATTTATTAAAGAATGAAAGTCTACATGACAAGTAGGTATATTTCCTTACGTTCTTATTAAACCTCCTAAATAAATTCCTCAACTTTATTAAAGGTAACTTAAAACAAAAACATTGTCGGTTAACTTTTCCTACTGGGGAAATCAATGATCATTTAACCAATCATAAGTTTGTTATTTTCTTGTAGCTAACTTTATCCTAATCCTATTTTATACAACTCTCCATCAGACCTTGATGGTTTTTTTCTCTTCCATATCCATGTTTTTATAGAATCTTAGT
The DNA here is from genome assembly GCA_963277665.1 of Viscum album. Taxonomy (NCBI): domain Eukaryota; kingdom Viridiplantae; phylum Streptophyta; class Magnoliopsida; order Santalales; family Viscaceae; genus Viscum; species Viscum album. The sequence goes on along the minus strand of OY728159.1, from coordinate 1,136,072,601 downwards.
ATGGGATATCTCGGGTGACCTTTGTACTTCTCTTTCTTTCTTTTAAAGTTATATTTTTATTAACACTATTTCCGATATGGGTTTTCCACAAAGGTATTTTATACTTTGAACCTTTTATTTTAGAAGAACAATTTCAAATTGCGAGGACAAAATTTTTTGAAGGAGGGGAGAATGTAACACCTTAAGCTTCCACAGTACACTTCTCTTTCAATAATGAAATAGCTAGCATTGTATGCAAGTTCAAGATTCTAACACACCACGACCAATCAAAATAGCCGTTATGAATAGTAATACCCACTTTTTGAAATTATATAAATTTTATATTTCACAATGAACTTCATTTTTTGATTCGGAATATCGAAATTAGCCTATTTTGAATTTTTGGTATTTTTCTGAGAACTTCCAATTTTTGATGAATAGTGAAAAATACTTAAAAACAACTTTTTTAATAAAAATAATTTATATTTATAAATTATACAATTGAGTGGTTTTAAAGTATAATTAGAATATATTTTAATTGTTTTATCCAATGGTGTTCATTAGAATTAATTTTACTTTGAAATTGGACATAAACAATTGTCAATATTTTGATATATATTGTTTCTTAAAAACATGCTATTTATTGTGACAGCAGGAATTGATTATTAAATTAATTAATTCAACTTATATGTTTTTACTTTTGTAAAATATACATCATTTTTGAATTAGGAATATCAAATATAGCTTAGGGTTAATTTTTGGTATTTTTATGAAAAACTTCAATTTTTGATGAATAGTAAAACCACTAAGTGGCAGTTAAAAAACTAATTTTTCGTTTAAATGAAACATAACCACTTCTGTGAATTGAATTTCAAAAATATGACATACAAGGTTGTCATTTGTAAGTAAAATGTGGTTCAATGGAAGGAAAATAATTTTTGGTGAATAGTAACTTTTAAGTTTTATTAATCGCGATTAAAGGTAATTAGTGTAATTTAAGGTAAATATAATGTTATAATAACATGAAATTACCTTTACACTTGTCCTAACCTTATTGTATGAGTCATGGCCGACCAATAAAATCCATGAGTCAACTTCGGGACCCCATGGAGCCGCTTGGGTAAGAAAATGACATTAATAACTTTTTATTTAAAGTAAAAATAAAATTGTCACAAACATGTGTTGTTTTACTAAAACAATTATTACACGGGGTTATATAAGTTTAATTTTCGACTATAAATATTAATTGGAAATATAAAATTATTTCCTACATCATGTTATTTTTTTATAATTTTTAGACATTCAATAAATTAAATTTTTTATAACACCATGGTGATGCAGCGATTACCTCATTAATTAACGATTTAAATAAAATGAAAAGATAATGTAAAATTTAAGACTTACACTTGTAAAAAACCTATTGGATGAGTAGATTTCATACCCTTATCACCTTATCCTTTAAATATATAATTTTGGGACCTTTGAAATCCGAAATGAACTTCATAATAAAGTAACATTTCATGACTTTCCAAGATTGGCCCTCCTCTCCTCTTATAAAAGGCCCCCACCTCTACCACCTTATTCACACCTTCAAAGACATTTGTATCATCCAAACTCTACCCAAATACTCTCTAAAATTTCATCTCTTACTTCTAGAATCCTCACTTTGGGAAGAAGTCTTCCCAAGGATGCCTTTGGCTCAAATCTAAAAGAGTTACCCGATTTTAAGGAGATTAAAGAACGATCGAGTCAAGTCAGACACCAGGTTGTGAAGAAATATTTTATGACTGACCTCTAGGGATAGTCTGAAGGGGATATGAGTGTGGACTATGGAGACTATGTTATTTTATTTTTTCACTTTATGATGTAATGTAATATTTATCAATGTATCTAGTGTTTTCAAGGCTACTAAACTAATCGGTCTTTCAAGACTTGATCTTTTGTGATCATGCCAATGTTACGTAATAATGCACCGACTCTGGGTAACTGGGGTCGGGTTATTACACAAATACTGTTTTTGGATTGATAAAGTGAACTCCTTAGGTCATGTTATCTTAGAGGTAGGAGTGGTAGTAGATCCCAAGAAGTCTAGAACTATAATATCATGGGAGAAACCCAAGAATGTATTCAAGTTTTAGAGTTTTATTAGTATAATAAATTATTATCGGTTTTTTATCAAGGACTTATCCCATATGGCAAAACCAATGTCCTGAATGACCAAGAAATGGGTGATGTTTTTTTGGTCAAATGCCTAAAAGATAGTTTTTTGGGATTTGAAGAGTAGGATGAACTCTATATTGATTCTCACTTTTCCTATGTTCAGAAAGGTTTTTAATTTATACCGTGACACTTGTAAAGTTGGATTAGAAACTATTCTGATATAGAAGGATCAAGTGGTTTCTTATGGCTCTAGAAATATAATACCTCCTGAGATAAACTACCCTAATCATGATCAAATGTTAGCTACAGTGATACAAACCCTGAGATGTTGGAGACATTATCTTTTTTGTGTGAGGTTTGTGGTGTAAATAGAACAAAAGATCCTCCAATATATCTTTTCTCAGTGGGACTTGAACCTTTGTAAGAGGATGTGAGTTGAGTATATGCAGTCTTTAAACATTGAGATGTCTTATAAACTAGGTAAAGTAAATGTTGTTTCAAATTCTAGGAGCTATAAAATGAATAAAGAGGTAGTATGGGAGTCTTATGATGAGTGGTAAATGATGGTAATTTTTTCCGACATGCATATAGATTTCTAGGAGTCTGAGGGATGATTAGATCTGACCTCAAAATCAATTTTAGTTGTGTTTTTAGACTGGATCAAGAACAAGAAATTATATATTCTAGAGGGATTATCTATGAGGAAAAATTATATAGTGGGTACCCACCACTTGCATTGTCTCTTGGTAGTGAAAATTCACTTATTTTTCATGTCTGAGTATGGGTTCTAATGGAATTTCATGAGGATTTGACGAGGGAGTTTCATGCTTGTAGATTGGCTACACACCCTATTATGATAAATCTATACTTTGATATCTATAGGTAGTAATATTGGTCAGAAATGAATACATATATTTCTAGATTCATAGTTCTATGCTTCACCTATCATTAGGTGAAGGTTGAGCATCCATGACCTACTAGGATATTGCAGCCTCTATCTATTCTTGAATGAAAATGAGATGATTTCACTATAGAATTCATAAAATGATTACCCAAGACACCTTGTAAGAATGATGAAGTACGTTTGATCTTAGATTGACTGATGCAAGTATCATACTTTTTGATGATCATGGATAAATTCATTATTTATGGTCTAGGTAGTCTATATATATGGGAGATAGTTATAATTTATGGTATTTTGAGGAATATCATTTTAGATAGAGATCCTAGTTTCACATATCAGTTCTATAAGGGTCTTTAGAAGGATCACATATCACATGTTTTAAGTAAAAACTATCATCCTCAGACCGACAATCAATCTGAATAGATGATTCATATTCTAAAGGATATGTTATGAGCCTACATGCTAGATTTCCTTGGTTTGTGTCAGTATAATATGTCACTCGTAGAGTTTGTGTATAATAAAAGATTCTAGGGATTGAACCAATTGGAAACTTATTATGATTTTTATGGAAGTCCATGTTATTCACATCTTTTTTTGGTTAGAGGAAGGTGAGTAAGCACTTATTGGTCCTAGTCTCATTTAGGTGATGTTTGAGAAGGTTCAATTGATCAGGAAGTAGTTAGCAACCATGCAGAGTAGGAAGAAATCTTATGTTGACAATTGGATATGACCTATGAAGTTTGAGGTGGGTCTTCTTGTTTTATGTTATGGTTTTACTTGGTTATGAAAATTCTGAATTAGTATGAAGGGATAAATAGTTCTCAAGATTATCTTATCGTTCAAGATTGTGGTACGGATATCTCCAGTGGCATATCGATGGATCTCCTAAAATCTTACAGTTCCATGAAGGACATGTTTCACATATTGAAACTTTGGAGATATCATCCTGACCCTTCACAAATGATAGAAATTGATTAAGTTGATCATGATGTAGATGAATACTTTTAGTATAATTTGATATGGATTTTGGACCATAGTTAGATGTATCTCTGGGGAAAGACCATACCTCTAGTGCGAGTACATAGGTAGGCTGAGAATTTTTAAGAGCATACATGGGAATCAGAGACTAATGTGTGAGAACATTGGCTAGACTTGTTCACTAATAACCCATAGGAATGCATGGGGTAGCTTGGGGATGAGCTATTATATGGTGCAAAGGTTTTAAGATCCCATATTTTCTAGGTACATATCTGTTTTATTTTATGGTTGAACCTCCTTTAGTTGGGTTCCACTTATTTTAAAACATGGATGATGAAATTTTTCTTTAGGTATAGAGATATTTTTATATGGAAAATTACCTAAAGTTTAGGGATTTATGTCTATTTTAATTTATAGAGGACGGGTTTAAATGTGAAAGAAGCATAAGAGTTTGTCCTTTTAGGGTTCGGGTAGACCCGAGGCCTTTTAAAGTGTATTATTAGAATCTTATTGTAGGAAAAATTCATGTTTGGAACTATTAACATGATGTTAATCCTTTTCTAGGAAGATGTCTTGAACTGGTATAAATTATGAAAATTTTACACACCATGAAACTAGTTCACATCATGAAAATGGTTGATCAGTGTTAATTAAACTCGAGTCTAGGGGTATTTCAACATATCTCGTTATTCAAGAAATTTATGTCATGAAAGGGGTTTAGGGCATGAATGTTTTGGGATTAGTGGGTTTTAACCATGATGCACATATGATTTATTTTTCATTCATGGTGAATACTTCTCTCTAAAACCCTAGGGTGACTCTAGAAAATTTCATGGTGATTCCTTCCCTTCCAGACATCTCAGTATAGTGTTTGGTCTCTGGTGCTTTACCTCACTTTGTTTTTCTCCCTTCTTACACTATCTCACATTATAGTGGTGTGATATATTGACCTCAATTTAATATGGTTTTAATATATATGCTTGTGTGATCTAGGTTTTCCTTGTGATCTGCTTTATCTTCGTTATTCATTGGTGCTCCTTGTTGAGAGTGTATCTTTGATCACTAGATAAAGGTAGGTGGTCTAGAACAAATAATTATGGCCCATTTCGGTTCATTTAAGTGTGTGAAATACTATGGGATCATCCCAACACAATGTTCATGTTTACTAATGAAATAATGAGTGATGATAATCTTGAGTTTGGACAACTCCTTGGATCCCTTTGGATATAATAGGGTTGAGACCTAGCTTGCAGCCACCATAGGGTGAGCCCACCCTTGAACAATAATTGACTATATATTGGTTTGAAAAATTAATTAGCATGGCATGAGACATTAAGATATTGCTTGTGATAGGATAAATTTTTCAAAATTAAGTACTTGTTTATTGAAACATTTGGAGATAATTTCATATTATATTATTATACTATAATGATTATATAAATGGCATAGAGCAGTTATACTAAAATTATTATATAAAGGGTGAGGAATAGTTATACTGAAATGATTATATTGAGGGTGTCACCCAATTATGTTTAAATTCTTAAATAAAAGGTGTGGAATGATTATGCTAAAATGATTATATAGAGGATGTGGCCCGTTTATGCTAAAATGGTTATATAAATGGTGACATCTGATTATATTGAAATGGTTATATAAAGGGGTTTTCCTAGTTATACTGAAATTTTTATATAAAGGGATTGAATTGGTTATGCTAAAATTCTTATATAAATGGTGTGGAAAAGTTATGCTGAAATTCTTATATAAAGGGCTTGACCTGATTATCCTGAAATTCTTATATAGAGGGATTGACCCGGTTGTGCTGAAATGATTATATAATGGGATTGACATGGTTATGCTAAAATTATTATATAAATGGATTGGACCAGTTATAATAAAATACTTATATAAATGGATTGTCCTAGTTATGATGAAATTATTATAAAGAGGGATTTTCCCGATTATGTGATTATGCAATGGACTTGTGACTATGGCTGGCATGGTAATTCTATATGCTCATAGTTATTTCTACATGGTGTTAAAGTAGGTTAATTGTAATATTGTATTAGTTGATTAACTAATACTTCTATATATCACTTGATTTCATGCACTTACTATCAAAATGGTTTTGTGTAGAAACAGTGGTGTCAGACTACTGAGTTTTACTCACACCTTATTTGAGCTACCATTTTTAACTCGAGAAAATTATATGGATGCATATTTTTGAAAAGGGAAAATGACCTTTTTATTGACTATTGCTTACTGGATGGGTTGGAAATTGGAGATAAGGATAACATGGGGATCATTATAAGTATATTTTTAATTTATTTGATTTATTTTTTTATTTATCTATTTTACATTTATCCTGACACTTAGATACATTATAGCCTATCATTTAATTATTTTTCATATTATTGGTTTGATCAGTTGCCTTCACTATTTGGTTTATATATTTTTTATACTATTTAAATTATTTATATTACTCTGATATTTATTATTTTATTATTAAAATTTAGTACCAGGGGGTTTAATCTTCCCATTATGTTCTTTACACCCCCATTGATAGTCGACAGCGTCTAGTATATGTGGAGGCATGCTTGAGGTCTTATAACCAACCCAGTTTGGCTATGTAAGAGAGAGACATATTGGGAGAAATTAAAAGATAGATGTGGTATTATAATTATAGAGGTATAATAATATAATAAATATATTATATAAACATTAAATCCATCATTATATCTAGTCATGAAGGTAGTGATGGAAAATGAATAACATCAGTTCGTGAGGTGGTAGTCCTCCGTACACGTGAAGGATGATTTCATAACCCATTTGATGGAAGGGGAAATATATATATATCATGAAATTATCAAAAAAACATAATAGTGCATGGAATATACTAATGTTATTATATTATCATGGTTTAATAATAATTTATGGAGGGAGATAAATTAATAAAATAAAATTCTCGGTTAGGGACTTTACCTCATCTTTTGAAAAATTCTTTTGGATTACACCAAAAACCTTCTTAGGTTGGATTTATTAACAAAATAATGATTATTGGATGTGATAAGGAAATTAAGGATGTTATTTGGTAAGGTCTTGGAAAAATCAAGGGTGTTTGGAAGCGTGTATAGGAGAGTAAAGTGGGTGGACTTTTATCAGTGAGGTGAGTGGCACACTTGTAATTTTTGGAATGAAAAAGGTGTAACCATGTTTTTCACAAGAAAAATGGATCAAAAATGTGGATTTATCAAACCTTAAAGGTGATAAAGTTGTAATATCTCCATAAAATGTGTTTTTTTACAAGTTTCTATTTATTTTTACCCCTTATACTTTTAGTTTAACCCCCAGTAAGTCTATTTTCACCTAAACTGTGGTAATAAATTATTTTTTACAATTCATTTCAGTAAAAAATTAAGTTGAAATTATTTGATAATATAAATTAGTATTATTAAAAATATTGAATCTATTTTTAGAAATTTTATTCACATAATTCAAAAAATTTAATTTAAAATTAATCTCATAGATGTGATGAGAAAGCACTTCTCCTAAGGGAAAATGTTTAAAAGATTAAAAAGTTTTTATATCAAAATTAAATATGAAATTTCTTAAAATGAACTAAATTTGATTAATAGGTATTTAATTGAACTAATTTTATGTTTAAAACTATATTAATGCAATTTTTATTTTTTTAATACTTTAAAAGAAATGAAATTTCTTAATAAAAACTAATAATTTCACTATTCATCAAAAAAATTTATCTTCTTAGAAAATTATAAAAAATGGACTATAATATAATTTCAAATGATGATATAAAAAATTATTTTAATATTTTAAAATAAATTTTCTGAAAGTGTCGAAAATTAATTTTAAAACAAGTACGCAAAAGGTTATAAAACTACTTTTTAAAAATCTAGTTTTAAGCGTAAAAATGGATTTATTCTTATATGTTGTTTAAAAAACACCTAAGATGAATGTTGAAATTTTTATTGAATATATATTATATTAATTTATTTAAAATTATTCACCAAAAGTTTTTTATTTAATTTATTGAGTTAAACCACATTTTTTCTCATAAAAACCATTTTTTGGAAAAAATTTACTCTACTTTTAAATAATTTTTATTTTCATTTATAATTAATCTGTCACTAAATAATTAATTTAATATACACATGTAAAACATATATTTTAATAATTTATTTAATCCTATTCATACTATAACACCCCAAACTTCCACGGTACCCTTCTCGCTGAATAATACAATAGCGTGTGTTGTACGCAACTTCAAGTTCTAACACACACCACAACTAATAAAACTAGCAGTTATGAATAGTAATACCCACTTTTTGAAATTTTATACATTTTATCTTTCAAAATGGACTTAATTTTTGGATTCTGAATATCGAAATTATCCTAGGGTGAAATTTTTTTACTTTTCGGATAACTTTCATATTTTGATGAATAGTGAAAATTACTAATTTTTTATTAAAAAAACTTTTCTAATCGAAATAATTAATAGTGATAAATTATGAATTTGAGTGGTTTTAAAGTATATTTAGAATATATTTTTACCATTTAATACAATTTTGGTCATTGGACATAATTTCACATTTAAACCGGACATAAACAAGTGTCAATCTTTTAATAGTTATTGTCTCTTAAAAACACGTTTTTTGTTTTGACAGTGGGAATTAATTTTAAATTAATTTCTGCCACTTATGTGTTTTGAATTTGGAAAAATGGACTCCATATTTTTAATCATGATTTCCAAATTGTGTAAATAAGTAACTATTATTTTTATACATTTTTAATAATTACTTCGGTAAATATTTTATTTACCATGGTTAAAGGGTAAATCCGGTAAATAAGAGTAAAAAAATAATTTTATAATAATATTAATTTAACCTAAAACGTGTCTTAAACCTATTGGTTTATACATGTCCGACCATGTTCATCTTTGGGTTGATTTTGGGACCCCATGTATCCACTTGTAAGTGATAATGACACTTTATATTAATTAAGTTAAAGAAAATACAAAAAGGACATAAGCATATATCTTTTAGAAAAACAATATTTACAATGGGTTATATATGTTATATTTTAGACTATAAATATTAATTATAAATCTAAAACTATTTCCTACATAATTGTAGTTTATTTATAATTTTTAGACATTAAATAATTTAATTTATTTATGACATAATGATGATGCAGTAATTACCTTATTAGTGAAATATTAAAATAATTGATATTATAAATACCAAAATAAATATAATTTGAAACTTTTAATGAATTAAACTACTTTTATAGGTTAATATGACATGTTAGGATTGATTTAATTAACTTTTTCTGAAGTAATAATGCTGTTATGATTTTCACAAAAATCAAATACCAAATAGTGTCAAAATTGACATAAATGAGTTTTTAAAAAAATATTATATTATTAATTGATATTAAATTTCTAAAAATATAAGGTTCAGAAAAAGGAATTGTATAATTATAGGTTTATCATTAATGGACCACTTGGGGGTCTCTTGGAGGTATATAGTATGTTTATTAACTATATAATATAAAAATACAAAGTGACATGGTAAGTGTCAAACTAATTAACCAAGAGTTAAAACTAAACGATAAGTTTAATATAATGACCCAAACCTATCTAAAATATATTGGTTGAAAGGATTTTGACCCATAACCACCTTAATCTTTTAATAATACACTTTGGAGCCATTATAAACCGAATATTAATTTATTATAAAATAATACTTTAAGTTTTTCCTAAAGAGCCCCTCCCTCCCTTATAAAAGGACACCACTTTTAACCAATTATTCACACATTCAAAGCCTTTTGGTTCAGAAAAACCATACCCAAATACTCTCTCAACTTCCCTCACTTCAACCTAGAAGCCTTAGTTTGATCATAAAGCCAACCTAAGGATCCCTTTTGATCAAATCAAAAGGAAGAACCCAAAGAAGAGGTAATGTTTTCACCACCCTCTTTCAAGTTCCGTTCTTCTTCAACTTCTTATTTATTTGTTATTTATATTCTAAAATAATAAATCCAGTATCTTCTATATATTTAGATGTTATTATAAATATGTTACAACCATATTCAGTATTCTATCCATCCTTTTAATGATATGTCACCATATGTGCGTACGTACGACTTACCGTCTCCACGTCGTGGTGTAATTGATATTCAATATATTATTATTTAGATGGGTATAATAATGATATTTAATTCATTTAAATAATAAATATAACATGATAATTATTCTTTATGTATGATATACCATCCATGTATATATTATTTTAATATCAAAAGATGATATTGTGACTCGTGCGTACATACAGACTACCGTCTCTACAAACGCAATGGGATTCATTCTCCATCATATCCATTCAAGTCAAATTTTCATTTGATGATTAAAAATAATATTTAAGGATTTTATATAATTCTGGATATGAATAAGATACATCCCATCCATAACAAATATGGCCCACATAACAAATAATATAAAGGAAAACGAATCCGTTAACACCCAAAACGACGATAATACCAAGATTTTATTAACAAATCAATGTTAGAAGATCATATATGATATCTTATTAATGTATATGATTATTCTATAATTAAATGAAAATTATTTCACCATTATATAGGAGGTTAAACTACCCTAGACCAAGGAAAAAGTACAATGTAAGGGGTTTCTTATCTCACTTTTAATTCCGTGAGATTTCCATTGTTCACTGCTTATTTATTGCATGTGGTGTGTGTACTGCCCATGATTGTATTAATTGTGTAATATAATTTAATTTATGGATATTTACATCATCATTGTATGATACTTCTTTCATGGCTGTATGTTTCATTAGTTTCCAAATTGATAAGGGAATTTGAAATTTCAATTTCCACTCATTTGGCTTTATGCATACTTCATTGATTATTTTACTCCAAGATTATGTGTGGAATCAATATTCATTTGTTTATGTAATAATTTCAACTCCCCTTTCTGGGGATATACTTTTTATACACATAATCACTCTATTGATAAATTCTCAATTCATCGATATGAACTTGATAAGAGTAATTTTAACTCAATCTCCATTTATTGAGTTAAATATCCAATTCATTAGTGTTGTTTTTACAATAATATGTGTGAATGTCCTCTGATTGATTTGCACTAAAAATCCAATCATATTGAGTGTATTTATATTTTCCACACATAATTATGTCGTTTATTTATCCTTAACCTAAGGATATGGTCTTTATAATAGATTTCATCTCAATTTACATTCCTTTGAGACTTGTTTGTTGTTATACACCAAATCACTTTTATATGGTGTATATAATGTACTTTGAAATAATATATCATGAGTCCCTTTATTCTCATGATATTAAAATGTTTTTATTACCTCAATTATTTTTATTAAAGTGTCTCTCTTTTGGTTAGGAACTCTAACTAAAATATCATTTTAAAATGTTTGAAATATTTATTATTCTAAATATTTCTCATTAATGCCCATGTTTTAAAAATGGTTTTACGGATTTATTTATATTGAAATTAATGTTTTCAAATCAAAATACCTTTTAAAAGTTTCAAAGTGGTATGAGACACTTTGATTAAAAAATATATTTTAATTTGCTTCTTGACAAATAGTGTGACTTTTAAATGTTTTCAAGAAAAAGGGGGACATTTCTCTCTAATACTTTTGATGATTATTTTCATCTTTGTCAATATCCTTCATTATTATCGATTAAGGTTATTCTGATACAATACAATATTCCATATTGTATCAAATGAGTTATATTTGACTGTGTATGTTCTATTTTTATACCATTCATGGTTTGTGGTTAAAGTATTGACATTTCGTATGCTAGTTTTAAAACGAATGTTTATGTTATATTTAAACCTGTTCATATGAGGAATGCATTGGACTTAGTAAGTGATGGGTGGAGCCCACTATATCGGTAGGTCTCATGAGACAAACTATTGTCTTAGCACGAGGCCTTGACCAAATCTTATTTGTAGTCTTGGCACGCGACCTTGGCTACGTGGTTATGATAGTCTGGCATTATGAATTCCATCATTATGAAAGTGGTTATTGATATTACATGTGATTATTTGACTAGTAGAATATACATGTGAATAAGTAAATGGAATTACATTATTTTAGTTTGTCCATATTATACTGAAGTTCACGTTTAAAAGGCTTTTGTTTTAGTTATACATTACCATAAATGTTTATGCTTATTTATAAATGTTTCCGCTATATTGTTATCCTTACTGAGCATCTGAGCTCACATCTTTCTATGTTTTATTTTTACCAGGATGTGAAGAAGTAGTTTATGACTGACCTGCAGGGATAGTCTGAAGGGATAAGAGTGTGGACTATAGAGACTACGTTGTTTTAGTTTTTCACTTTTTCATGTAATGTAAACCTTATGAATGTATCTTGTAATTCCAAGGCTACTAAACTAATCGGTTTTTCGAGACATGATATTTTTTGATCATGCCAATGATATGTAATAATCCACCGACTCTGGGCTTCTGGGGTCGGGGCGTTTCAGTTGTTATCAGAGGAAGTTTAGTACAAAACTTGTGTGATGGATTTAGATAAACTCTGATTAGAGCACATATCCCTAAGATAGACTTTGAGGATTAGTATATAAGAACTTCCTAGAATTTTAGTATTGTAGAGATTTTGTGAGTTTTCTGAGCAATAAATCCATGTCTGGATATGAGAATGTTGAGTCGGCTCTGGCATAGATGTACCTAGGGGTAAAACCCAAAAACACCACTTTGATCTAGACTCGAATGGGAACTGGTGCACGATAACAGGCCTTGCTGCACTCTTGGTTACAACACACCCGAGGGATATGCTTAGGATAATTTACATTTTCTTTACTAACCGATTTGAAGTATTATATATAAGATGAGAGTAAATGACCTTGGTTAATACTAATGTGTTTCAAATTGAAAATATGGTGACATGATATTCTCTAAATGATTTTATGACTGCTGTTACTCACACAATGCTTTCTGGTTTTAGTCAATGGATGGATTCCAAGGAATCATAGTGACTTTGAGAATGATGTACAAGGTGGGAATAGTGGTGGGAATGAGAAACAAAATGGAATGTTGATAGGAATAAAAGATATCATCTCCATGCTAAATCATGTTTCCAAAAATATGATCAAAAATATATATATTAACCAATTTTCAGACTCAACAAAGAAGAGAAAGGTGATGAATGATAAGAGCTCCAGTAGTGGAGACCATAGAGAAAGGAATACTCAATTTCTATCATGCAGGAAATGTGGAAGGAGACACCCAAGAAAGTGTCTCAATGGGACAATGAAATTCTTTACGTGCGGGAAGGAAGGACCTAAAGTGAAGAATTTCCGAAGAAAAATGAAGAGTACTATGGAAGAAGATAAAAATGGTCCCAAGAATCCATTTACAGTCATTTGCTGTAAATGTAAGGGACCTGTCCATTACCCAAGTGAATGCCCTATTCTATAGGATATTTTCTTGGTCAAAGAAGAAGCTATGTGGAAATAAATGGTTTGAGAAATGTTTAAAAAGTATTAGTGCTCCTTGTTGATGGGTTTACTTTGGAATAATTTTCATTTGTATTTGTAACCCTACAGTTTTCCATGTGAGAATGATATTTTAGGTAGAATTATCTTTTCTCTTGTGGATATAGTTATAAATAACCATTTGGTTTTATATGATCACTGGGTTTGAGGAAATTACAAGTTATTATAATTTGGGATGAAAATGCAAGGTATGAGATAACATTTTTGGTTAAATTATTTTATGGTTATCTTGAGGAATTTATCTCATTTTGGTAATATTAGAAAATATAGTTTTTGAAAAAGGACAATATGCAGACCATGTGACAACCCGTCGCGTCAGAAAAAGCTATGGGAATCGAACCCACAACCAAAGTGCGATTGGGATTTATCACCTACCACTGGACTACGTGAAGTCCCTGGTTAGTGTGACTATTATTTTTAGTTAAATGATTTTATTGATCAATAATAATTTTATTTGGGATCTTATGTCTTATCAAATGAATACCCTTAGTATAGGAAAATGATTTGGTGATTAAGTGATAAATGTTATTTTGGAAGATGTTCGCTTTTTTGGGAACACTATATGCCTAAGGAAAATAGAATACTATGGGATTTCATTTGAGGAGTAATGGTGGATTTTTATCAATGTTTTTATTGTGGATTCATAGTGATTTGGGTTATTTAAGGAAATTATTAACCTATAATAGAGAATATGTGATTAGGTTAATTACTTTTAAGTATGTGAATTTATGAGTAACTGATTTCATTTGGAGATATTTAATGTGGAAGACTACATAACCAAATTCTTCTAAGTTTTGGGTTTCAATATTATTTTGGATTTTATTAAAGGATTTTAAGGAAAATTATTTATTGAATGATATTTATTTAACTTTGGGGTATTGTTGGTTTAATTTTAGAAATTAAGATTAATGTTTCCTTCTCTAATGAAAGAACCTTTTGCAGGATCATCAGAACTTATACTAACCGTTTTGGTTTTGATTAATCCCTAAAGACAAGGTAAATATATAGTTTATTCTTCATGGATCATGTGATTCTATAAGAATTTTATTGTAGCTCTTCTAGTGTGACCAAGTCTTCTGGAATACTCATCGTTTAAAAATGAGTTAGTAGTAGAAATTTACTAAATAATGAAACTTTACTTAAAAATTAAGTATATATCTTTATGTTCTTAGTCAATCTCAAAAATGAATTCCTCATCTTTATGTAATGTAACTTAAAAAAATGTTGTCCGTTTACTTTTCCTACTGGGAAATTAATGACCATTTGTCCCATCACAATTTTGTTGTTTTATTGTTGTTAAATTTTTCCTGATCATGTTTTCTATCCCTCTCCATCAGAACTTGACACTTAGTTTATCACCCATATCCATGTTTTTCTACAAGTAATCCTAGTATAGGTTATCTCGGGTGACCTTTGAACTTCTCTTTCTTTCTTTTAAAGTGATAGTTTTATTGACTCTTTTTTCGATGTGGAAATTTCCATTATATTCCCAAGACCAATTTTAAAAATTGTGAGGATGAAATTTATTGATGGAGGGGAGAATGTAACACCCCAAGATTCCAAGGTACGCTTCTCACTGAATAATACAACAACATGTGTTGTATGCAACTTTAAGTTCTAACACACACCACAACTAATAAAACTAGCTGTTATGAATAGTAATACCCAACTTTTGAAATTTTATACATTACATCTTTCAAAATGAACTTCATTTTTGGATTCGGAATATCAAAATTATCCTAGGGTGAAATTTTTGTACTTTTCAGATAACTTTCATATTTTGATGAATAGTGAAAATTACTAAATTTTTATTAAAAACAACTTTTTTAATAGAAATAATTAATAGTGATAAATTATGAATTTGTGTGGTTTTAAAGTATATTTAGAATATATTTTTGCCATTTAATACAATGTTGGTCATTGGACATAATTTTACATTTAAACCAGACATAAACAAGTGTCAATCTTTTGATAGTTATTATCTCTTAAAAACACGCTTTTTGTTTTGACAACGGGAATTAATTTTAAATTAATTTCTTCCACTTCTGTGTTTTGAATTTGAAAAAATGGACTCCATATTTGGAATCTGGATTTCCAAATTTTGTAAATAGGTAACTATTATTTTTAGACATTTTGAATAATTACTTCGGTAAATATTTTATTTACCATGGTTAAAGGGTAAATCCGGTAAATAAGGGTAAAAAAATAAATTTATAATAATATTAATTTACCCTAAAACGTGTCCTAAACCTATTGGTTGATACATTTCTGACCATGGTCATCTTTGGGTTGATTTTGGGACCCCATGGATCCAATTGTAAGTGATAATGACACTATATTAATTAAGTTAAAGAAAATACAAAAATGACATAAGCATATATCTTTTAGAAAAACAATTTTTACAATGAGTTATATATGTTATATTTTAGAGTATAAATATTAATTATAAAGATAAAACTATTTAAAACATAATGGTATTTTATTTATAATTTTTAGACATTAAATAATTTAATTTATTTATGACACAATGATGATGTAGTAATTACCTTATTAGTGAAATATTAAAATAATTGATATTATAAATACCCAAATAAATAGAATATGAGACTTCTGATGAATCAAACTAATTTTATTGGTTAATATGACATGTTATTAGTGATTTAATTTACTTTTTTTGAAATAATCATGCTGTTATGATTTTCACAAAAATAAAATACCAAATAGTGTCAAAATTTACATAAAAGAGTTTTTAAAACAAATATTATATTATTAATTGATATTAAATTTCTAAAAAATTACTGTTCGGAAAAATGACTTTTATCATTATATGTATATCATTATTGGACCACTTGGGGGTCTCTTGGAGGTATATTGTAACTTTATTAAATATATAATATAAAAATACAAAGTGACATGGTAAGTGTCAAACTAATTAACCAAGAGTTAAAACTAAATGATAAGGTTAATATAATGACCCAAACATATCTAAAATATATTGTTTGAAATGATTTCTACCCATACCCACCTTAGTATTTGAATAATCCACTTTGGAGCCATTATAAACCGAATATGAATTTATTATAAAATACTACTTTAAGTTTTTCCTAAAGAGCCCCTCCCCCCTTTATAAAAGGACACCACTTATAACCAATTATTGACACATTAAAGGACTTTTGGTTTAGCCAAAAACTATCCAAATAATCTCTCAACTTCCCTCAATTCAACATAGAGGCCTTAGTTTGATCAGAAAGCCAACCTAAGGATCCATTTTGATCAAATCGAAAGGAAGAACCCAAAGAAGAGGTAATGTTTTCACCACCCTCTTTCAAGTTCCGTTATTCTTAAACTTATTCTTTCTTTGTTATTTATATTCTAAATTAATAAATCCAGTATCTTATATATATTTTGATGTTATTATAAATATGGTACAATCATATTCAGTATTCTGTCCATCCTTTGAATGACATTTCACCATACGTGCGTACGTACGGCTTACTGTCTCCACGTCATGGTGTAATTTTTATTCAATGTATTATTATTTAGATGGGTATAATAATGATATTTAATTCATGTAAATTATAAATATAACATTATAATTATTCTGTATATATGATATAACATCCATGTATATATTATTTTAATATCAAAACAATGATATTGTCACTCATGCGTACGTACAGACTACCGTCTCCACGAACGCGATGAGATTCATTCTCCATCGTATCCATTCAAGTCAAATTTTCATTTGATGATTAAAAATAATGTTTAAGGATTTTATATAATTATAAATATTAATAAGATACATCCCATACGTAACAAATATGTCTCACATAACATATAATATAAAGGAAAATGAATCCGTTAACACCCAAAACGACGATAATACCAATATTTTTTTTAACAAATAAATGTTAAAAGATCATATATGATATAATATTAATGTATATGATTCTTTTATAATTGAATAAAAATTATTTCACCATTATACATGAGGTTAATCAACCCTTGAACAAGGAAAAAGTACAATGCAAGGGGTTTCTTATCTCACTTTTAATTCCGTGAGATTTCCATTGTTCACCACTTATTTATTGCATGTGGTGTGTGTACTTCCCATGATTATATTAACTGTGTAATATATTTTAATTTATGGATATTTACATCATCATTTTATGATACTTCTTTCATGGATGTATGTTTCTTAAGTTGCCAAATTGATAAAGGAATTTGAAATTTCAATTTCCACTCATTCGTCTTTATGCATACTTCATTGATTATTTTACTCCAAGATTATGTGTGGAATTAATATTCATTTGTTTATGTATTAATTTCCACTCCCCTTTCTGTGGATATAATTTTGATACACATAATCACTACATTTATAAATTCTCAAGTCATCGATATGAACTTGATAAGAGTAATTTTAACTCAATCTTCATTTGTTGAGTTAAATATCCAATTCATCGGTGTTGTTTTTGAAATAATATGTGTGAATGTCCTCTGATTGATTTAAACTAAAAATCCAATCATATTGAGTGTATTTATATTTTTTAGACATAATTATGTCGTTGATTTATCCTTAACCTAAGGATACAGTCTTTATAAGAGATTTCATCTCAATTTACATTCCTTTGAGACTTCTTTATTATTATACACCAAATCACTTTTATATGGTGTATATAATGTACTTTGACATAATATATCATGAATCCCTTTATTCTCATGATATTACAAAGTTTTTATTACCTCAATTATTTTTATTAAAGTGTCTCTCTTTTGGTTAGTAACTCTAACTAAAATATCATTTTAAAATGTTTTAAAGATTTATTATTCTAAATATTTCTCATTAATGTCCATGTTTTAAAAATGGTTTTAAGGATTTATTTATATAGACATTAAAGTTTTAAAATCAAAATAAATTTTAAAAGTTTCATAGTGTTATGAGAAACTTTTATTCAAAAATCTATTTTAAATGTCTTCTTGACAAATAGTGTGACTTTTAAATGTTTTCAAGAAAAAGGGGGATATTTCTCTCTAATAGTTTTGATGATTATTTTCATCTATGTCAATATCCTTCATTATTCTCGATTAAGGTTATTCTGATATAATACAATCTTCCATATTGTATCTAATGAGTTATGGTTGACTGTGGATATGCTATTTTTATACCATTCATGGTTTGTGGTTAAAGTATTGACATTTCGTATGCTAGTTTTAATACGAATGTTTATGTTATGTTTAAACCTGTTCATATGAGGAATTCATTGGACTTATTAAGTGATGGGTGGAGCCCACTATAGCTCCTCGATGCATCGGTAGGTCTCATGAGACAAACTAGTGTCTGGGAACGAGGCCTTCACAAAATCTTATTTGCAGTATTGGAACAAGGCCTTGGCTACATGGTTATGATAGTATGGCATTATGCATTCCATCATTATGAAAGTGGTTATTGATATTAAATGTGATTATTCAACTAGTAGAATATCCATGTGAATAAGTAAATGGCATTACATTGTTTTATTTTTTCCATATTATACTGAAGTTCAAGTTTAAAAGGCTTTTGTTTTAGTTATACATTGCCATAAATGTTTATGCTTATTTATAAATGTTTCCGCTATATTGTTATCCTTACTGAGCATCTGAGCTCACCCCTTTCTATGTTTTATTTTTACCAGGATGTGAAGAAGTAGTTTATGACTGACCTGTATGGATAGTCTGAAGGGATAAAAGTGTGGACTATAGAGACTATGTTGTTTTAGTTGTTCACTTTATCATGTAATGTAAACCATATGAATTTATCTAGTTCTTCCAATGCTACTAAACTGATCAGTCTTTTGAGACATGATCTTTTGTGAACATGCCAATGATATGTAATAATCCACCGACTCTGGGCTTCTAGGGTCGGGGCGTTACACATACCCACCATTCGAAGGGCTCGGTGATAACTATTATATTAAATAATAATATTTTAATAATATTTCATGTTTCATTAAAACATAGTGTTACATGAAATGAAATCTAAACATGCTATTGCATGTAAATAAATATAAAATTGGTGATGCGTGTAACAAAAACCATCAAAAATATTAAATTTATTTGAAAAACATATTTCAGAAAATCTTAGGGTGTTATATTGTTATAATGTCATTTATTAAATATATTGGAATAAGTAGGTTAAATAAAATTTATTGACATGTTAGTATATTTTAATTCCTTTGGTGGCATTCTTAATACATAGATAACTAAATGAGAATGGGTAAAAGTAATGTAAGGATGGGTGAAAACCACAAAAAACGTTTTTCAAAGTATAAAAAATATTGAAACAAACAAAAAATAAATAATAAATGGTAAATAAATTAAAAATATATTTTTCAATAATTAATAATTATAGGAAATAAAAAATTTATTTAATAAAAACCTAAGAAACTATTTTTTTTTCTAAAAAATAATTAAATAAAAACTACTTCTAAACAAACCACTGTAAAATAAATAATTATCATGATATGATTTACCTTAGCCAGAAGGCTTTGATTTTTTTATTTATTGTATTCCCTCCTTTTAACATGGTTGAGAGAGAAATCATACATGAACCGAAGGTCTAAAGGCCCACAGACCTTTGAATGTTACATATCTCGATTATCATGAGGCACACATGCCTTGAAAAGTGGCCCAAGGACCAACACTGGAACCACCCATCCTTCGCCTTACTACCCTCTAGATCCAATTTGTCTCTCTAAAGACATGTACGAGGTCTACCATTACTTCACAAAACTAGGGTCTTGAATAGGTGGGATATTATCCACTCTAAATATAATCTTCCATATCTAACCATATTCATCTTAACTTCCATTGCACCGGATTTCACTCCATCGGTCTTGAAGCTACTCTTGTATAACAACCAAAGGTGAACTATAGATAGACCTAAGGTCTAGATACATCTCCTGAAGGAATATATACACAGATTGAAAGACTAATCTTATGAATTTTACCATTCTAATAGTATCCTTCTATTTTACCTACATAAATGCAATTCTAAAGTACCATAAAAATTATTACACTATCCAGATTTAAACTTAGGTCTCATGGAAGATAATGAGGATTCCTTACTACTTGGGTAAGCCCCCAATTTTTATGATAAAACTGTTATGAAATTATTTTGAACATAAAAATCCATGAATGATTCTAAAAATTTTCTTAAAAAACTTATATTCTATCAAAATAGTCACTAAATGATAAAACAATTCCCTACTAATTAGTTTTTTCTTTTAGTGACATAGTCTCTTTCTAGTCATAAAAAAATCATATTTACAGTTGAAATATATCAATTTATTTTATTTCATGAATTTAATATTATTTTATAGATCGTATTCTAATAATTGAGATTTTTATCCTCTCTAATAAATATGGTTAGGAAATTACATTCATAAGAAATGATGTTTCTGATTACCTAATAATTTCCAAGTCCAACATTAATAAATCATTGAATACTGGATTATTTTCCAACCTCATCATGGATAGAAGTACATAATCCTTTATAATCAATACACCTTACACATGATTTTCTTTCCAAGTATTTTAGTGTATCAAACAATCACAATAAATTAGTATTTTTATAAGTCTCATTTATACCGTGTTGATATTTTTCTATATTAATATGTTCATCAAACACTTGATCTATATATATTTAAAATATTCCACCATATAGATAGTGTACTCAATAATCAAGGAAATGATTAATTATAATAACTGAAAATTATGTTTTATATAATTCCTTTTAATGGTCTTCAATTTTGTTGATAGATAATATAAAACTCTATCATTTTTTGTTAGGATGCACCGAATTCCATTCATTGATGCATCACTATATGTTAACAATCCTTCCTTCCCCATAGGCAACGTTATTATCTATTCATTGATTAATTACTTATCCAGTTCTTCAAGACTTTCATAAAATTTCTTTGACCATATAAATTGAACCCCATTAAAATTTTACATGATTAATTAGTTATAAAATATAGAAAAACTTTAGCAAATTTCTGATAGTAACGAGATATTCCAAGGAAACTTTGTGTATCAATTGTATTTACTAATGATTTACATTTATCAAACACCATTAAATTTAAGTGTTAATAAATATAAAATATTTTATTAAGAATTATTGAGCCCCTTTTATTTGAGAAAAATGTCATTAAGGTAGGGTAAATGGTACTTTTCTTTTATTATAATAGAATGTATTTCTCAATAATCAATGCACAACTTCATAAACCCATCTTTCTTGTTGACAAATAGTACATGTTTTTTTCAATGTGATACATATGGGAATATAAATCCCTTATTACTCTAATTATGTAGTTTTTTATTTAATTACATAACTTATATTGGGATTATTCTATAAAGAAACTTAGATATGGGTTATTCCTTAGGGATAAGGTGAATAGAGAATTCAACTTTATAGTCAAGTTGATTTCTAGGTAATTCATCAGAAAATATAAAAATATAATATTTCAAAGTAGATACATATTCCATTCTATGGATATCCCTCTTTTTAATAGATTTTATTTTATCTTATTCATTAACAAGAATTTCGTTAGGATGAGATACTATATGTGGTCCTAAATTAGATTCAAGAAATGAATCCTCTAACCTAAAAAATGGATTATATTCCTACAACTCAAATTATAAAATCTAATTCTTAATAATAAATTCTTATATTATAGTTTGAAATCTAATTTTCCCTATAATTATAATAAAATTGAAAAGTAACCTAAATTATTAGTGAAATCACTATATTGGGGAGGGGGTGGGGGGGTTTAATCATTAATTAATAATTATTTTACATATTCAATTTAAAAAAATTTCCTTAACAATTAGAGTAATATGATTTATCATTTAAAATGAACCCACATGAACACATAGATAAATTATAATATAATATAAAAGGTTTATTATTTAATAAGAGTATATAATCCTTGGAATGATCTGGAAATTCCTGAGATCACATATTCCATTTAGAAAAAACATGCGGATTAGAAGAAGTTGAGGATGACCATAAAATGAACTATATTACATAAATGGTGTATATGTATCCAAAACCATAATAATGACTTTGAATTTTGCTACAATAACATAAATGTATTTTATTACATTAAAGTTCATGTATATTTTCACTTTGAAACTTCCATATTCTAAACATCCACTATTTCAATTTAGCTCTTCCTTTTCCTCAAATTTCTTATGAAAAAAAATAAATGTCAACATTTTATTCTTCTTCCTTATTCTTTCTCTCTTTGATATAATATATTTCTAATGCTACATTGTATCGATTCTCTTAAAAAATTCTCAGCACAAACAACCTTCTTCATTTTTTCCTTTTATATTCACTTAATTTTGATGAATATTATTTCTATAATTAATTATGGTAATCCCATGAACCTTGGCCTCTTTAAAACTCAACTCAACCACAAAAAAATAATTATTTATATTTCTAATTGATTTTAATTTCAAATATTCAATTTTAAATTCCAACATTTTACATTCCATGATCTACTCCCTTTTATTCCACCAGAAATCACAATAATTTCTTTACTTAAAATCCCCAGGGAAACTGCTAAAGTTAATCTATTTAAATATTCATGCTATATCTGCATGAAACCATGAATTCCCACCGAAAAAACTCTCCTTAATGTGTGGAGTCCTTAAATTTAAGTCATAATAATAATATTTTACTGTGATATTTATTTTGATAAATAACATGTCACATTGCATCATCAGATTGATATCTTCATAATTTTTAGTTCTAGAAATCCAAAAATTTGATCCTGAGGTTAACATAAAATTTTTACCCACTATATAAGTGTAACAACCATGACCCAAGTATCCTAGATTCGGTGGCTATTTTATTAAAATGATATAGATATAATATATCAAATCACCAAGTATTGATAGGTTTAGTAGTCTTTAATAACTAGATACATATAAGGTTCCTAGATTACATTGGTAATTAAACATAGAACATAAAAAAGGAAAATAAAATTTTTCCTTGGCACTTGTTCAAAGATTTCATCTTCATAACATGGGGAAGGAAAACAAATAAAAGGGTGATATCAAATGATCAATAATATTTATATATCTAAGAAACATGAATTAATAATAGGTGAAGAATAATAAATAAGTCATAATCAATAAACTAAGAATGAAAATGAATTCATAGATTTTATCATAGTGAAAATATTATGGATTATAATAAATGAATAATGAAGGAAGGAAATGACTAATTTTTGGAAATAATATATCTAGAACATGAACCACTTCCTTCAAGACCTTTCAAAAAATATTTTAAGTCTATGGGTAGAAACCTACATGATTCTTCTTAGAAACAAACTCAAAGGGTTTTTCACCAATCGTTTTCTCTCATAAGACCCGTTGATGCATTGAGTGGATATTTAATAATGGGACCCACCCATAAATCCAAGTAAAAAGAATTATTTATAAATATATTTACTTCATGAACTATATTCCTTATCAAAATACCAACATTGAGTAAAAGATAAAGATTTATCATTATTTCTCTAGTTAAAAAAACATTCAATGTAAACATCGTATGTAAACATAGTATACGAATAAGATGATAATCAAGTCCATGATAAAATAAATATGAATATTTAATCAAATATTAAATTAATTCAAATCTCTAATAAAATGGGAATAATAAATACACCACACATAATGAATAAGTGGAAAATAAGGCATATCATAGAAAAATAAAAGTGAGATGAGAAACCCCTTTCCCTATGTCTGGAAGCATTATAAACATGTACTTAATTTCCTAGATAATAACATTATATTTATTAATTATTTTATTAATAACATATTAAACATATATTTTATTTATTATAATTTTATTAAGTCTTTTTATGGCTATTTCTACGAGTTATAATGTTTAATTTCATTATACTCGGAGAATTAGTTTCAATGTTTTATGGTTGATTCCCTTGTGTAAAATTATGGGAGTTTTTATCAAATGGAAGAAAAACTCCAAAAGTGAAATTATTTAGTATTAATGAAATTCCATAAGTTTAAATGATCTCATATATCATTTGGTTATATTTTATGAGGATGAATCATTAGATAAAATCATGACAAAAATGTTTTAATTTATTTTGGCAGTTTTTACAACCACCACTAATTTGTATCATTTTATTTAATATTATGTTTATATGTTGGTTATAAAACATGATATAACTTATAATATTTATATTAAAATATTATTTTACCATAAAAATGGTTTTATGACTAGCCTTAAAGGTGGTAATGAAAACTCATCATCCATGAAGGCGGTGAAACTACACGTCAGAAAGGATGTTTTTATTTTTAAAATAAAAGGAAGAGATAAGATATTTGATAATGGATATTAAATTAACAAAATAAAATAAAATTATATATATGATAATGAAGTTATACTTAAACTTTGGATAAGTTAGGATGAGGATATAATAAGAAAATAAAAGAAATTAAAAGTGAAAGAAGGAGGATTTTACCTCTTGAACATCGTCTCCTTAGGATCCTCCTTAAGACACTTGGATTTGGTCTTTTGGTAAGACCTGAAGGTCTTGGACATGAGTAAGAGGCTTGGTAAATGAATTGGGTGTAATTTATACAATCTTAAAGGCTTCTAATGTCTGATTATAATGGTTGATGAGGGCGGGTATTTATAGGTAGAGGAGAGGGGTGTTTTTGATTATTTTATTCATTGGTTTATTATTTTGGATCAACACTATAAATAGTGATGATTATTGTGAGTAACTAAAGTAACTAGTGCATGTGAGTTTTAATTAATGGGTTCTTATCTCATCCATACATCATCTATGAATCAATAATTCAGGTATTTCTTAAATACTATAAATTACCATATATCACTATTCACAAAAATTCAACTATTTTAGAAAAATGTCGGAAAATCACCCTATCAATTTTTTGATGTGTAGATTTCAAAAATGGGATCCATTTTATGAAAATAATTTTATAATTATGATAAATTAAATTAATAAGTAAATTAATCATTTATTTGAAAAATTTCAATTTTAATATTATAACCAATTGTATGACACATTAATAAATTAATTATGGTCAAATAAAATTATCTTTTAATTACAATGAAAAAATATTAATTCATGTATATATTTTATGAAATAATTTTTTTAAATCAATATATTAATTACAAAATTTTAAATGAAAAATTATATTTCACAAAAAATACCAACATTTAATTTATTTTGTAAGGCATTTATTTACTGAGTCCATGATATAAATATATAATATTTTCATTTATAAGATAACTAAATTCAATTTATACTTTTATAGGTTATGTTATTATTATAATGGATAGATTATGTTTTCTAATGGTCACATTACTATTCCAATGACCATTTTAAAATTTAAAATTATATGATTGTTCATTTAAGCTCGGTGTTGTATGAAACACAAATTATCAAATAAATTGAATTTATTTAAGAAGATACACAATATAAAATATTGGGGTTTTATATGCTTCCATTATTCAAAAATTTCATCCTTGAATTTCTTTATGAATACTTCCTTCTAAAAAGATGAGGTTGGTTCTTCTTTATAACATCCTTATGTTCCCACATTGGTTCTTCCATTTTATGGGTTCTTCAAAGAACTTTTGTTAGTCAAGACATCTGATTTATCAATAATTTCACTCTATTATCAAGAATATCAATAGGTTCTTCATAGTAAGACAAATCAGGTTCCAGTTATATTTCCTCATAGTTGAGTACATGCATTGGGCCTGGAATGTACTTTTACAATGATATGTGGAACACATCATGAACTCTGGGGAGTTTTTGTGTCATTGCTAATCGGTAATCTAAAGATCCAATTATTTATAGAATTTCAAATGGTATTATGTACCTTGGGCTCATTTTACCTTTCCTACCGAACATTATAACACCGTTTTATAGAGATACTTTCATAAAAACATGATCTATTACTCTGAATTCCAAATATTTTCTCTAGTTGTCATTATAACTCTTTTTCCTACTTTGAACTCATTTAATATGAGCTTGGAAAGTATTTAACTTTATCATTGTCTCTTTAATAAGTTATGGGCCTAAAATCTTCCTTTCACCAGCATCATCCCAACAATTTGGAGTATGAAATATCTTTCTATATAATACTTCATATGTCACCATTTGAATGCTAGAATTTAAACTATTATTGTAAGAAAACTCTAACAAAGGTAAATAATTATTCCATATACCTTGAAAGTCAAGTGAGAATGATCTAAAAATATCTTTCAATGTTTGAATAGTCCTTTAAGAATTTCCATTAGTTTGAGGGTGATAATAAGTACTCAAATGAAGATCAATATCTAGAGCCTTATAAAAATCTTCCAAAATTTTGATATAAAATGGGGATCCCGCTCAGAAAAAATCAATATAGGTGCACCATAAAGTATTAAAAATTCATTAATATAGAATATTTATAGGTTCTAAAAAGGTAAAACTTCTCTTATAGTAATAAAATGTGCCTATTTTTTAAGGTGGTCAATAATAAACCATATCATTTCATTATTTTTAGGGGTATTTGGTAAATCAGTGATGAATTCCACAATAATTTCATCACACTTACACATGGGAATATGAAGATGTTGAATGAATTATCTAGGATTATGTATCTTATCCTTAACTTGTTGACAAACTATACATATTTACACATAGAAAATAGTCTCCCACTTCATATTATCCCACCAAAAATATTTCATTAGATATCTATATATCTTGGTACTACTAGGGTGTATATAGAAACTTGAGCTATGATAATTATCCAATAGTTCTCTTTTTTATTTCTAGTATTGATAGAACAAAAATCCTCTTTCCAAATTTCATAATGTCATATTCACACATGAAGTCTTACAATCTTCTTTCCTTACCATCTTTCATTTAATTTTGGAAATTCTCATCATTACATTGAGAGATTTTTATCTTTTCCAATAAATATGGTTTCTCAATTATTTAAAAAAAGAGTGATGTTTACCCTTAATTAACAATTCTTATATCCATATTTACTAAATCCATGAACATAGGTCTCTCTCAATCCCAATTGGGGTTTTAATTCCCTGATATTTCTTGATTAATTCATTTTTACCTTATTCTCTTTTCCTGGGTGGTAGTGTAATGAGAAATCACAATCTTTGAGTAACTTGAGCCATCATCTTTGACTCGTGTTGAGTTGTTTTTGTGTAAATATGTATTTAAAAAACATGTGATCTGTATGTATCTCACATATCTCACTATAAAGATAGTGTCTCCATATATTCAGAGAAAATATTACAGCTATTAACTCAAGATCACAAGTTTCATAATTTTGTTCATGAATCTTCAAATGCCTTTTTTTCATATACAATAAATTTATCATCTTCCATGAGGACACTACCTAGTACTTTCTTTGATGCATCAATGTATATCATAAACCATCATTTTCTAATGGTAGAGTCAATATCAATGCATTCAATACTCTTATCTTAAATTCTTCAAAACATTCTGCACATTCTTTTTCCCATACAAACATATCCCCTTTACGTGTGATCTTGGTTAATGGGTTAAGAAATTGGGAAAAAAATTATGAATAAAAAATATATAGTAACATAATAAACCAATGAAACTAAAAAACTTGTTTGTGTTGATTGGCCTAGGCCATTATTGGATTGAATTTTTCTTTACATGATCAACTGAGATTCAATAATTAGATAAAATATGTACAAGAAAACAAATTTCATGGATCCAGAATTTACACTTTCTAAATTTACCCTATAATTGTTTCCTTACAAGAGTCTCAATAATGATCCAAAAGTGATTCTCCTGGTCTTAATAGATTTTAGAATACATTGGAATATCATAAATGAATACTATAAAAAATTGTTAATATATAACTTGAATACACTATTAATTAGATACATGAAAACCAAGGGTGTATTTGTTAATCCAAAAGTCATTACTGTAAACTTTTAATGCACATACCTCATCCAAAAAGCTATCTTCAAAATATTTTTCTTCTTTTCAATTTATGAAACCCAAAATTAATCAAAATCTTAAAAAAATATTTATATTTGTTAAGTTGATCAAATAAACCATCAATTTGAGGAAGTGGATACTTTTTATTTAGTGTAATAGCATTGATTTATCTATAGTCAATGCTCACCTCATTTCTTCTTAATAAAGAGAACTGAGGTCCCCATGGAGAATCACTGGGGTGAATAAATCCTTTATTACTCAACTCCTCTAGTTGTTTCTTCAGATACAATAATTCCATATTAGCTATTATATAAAGAGTATTTTATACCTGTCTTTCACCAGGGATTAAATCAATGGTAAATTCAACTTCTCACTCTAGGGGGTGTCCAAGTAATTTTTCATGAAATACGTCAATTTATTCATATAAAATTGGTACACCCTCAATTTTAATATTTCATTCCTCATCCCTAATTTTTTTCTCATCCTCCCTAATAATATCATTCAATAGAGCTACTAGGGGTGGATCTAGATAATAATTAGATGATTAAGTTTCTTCTCTAAAGATAAAGAATTATATATCTTCCTCGAAAATCATAATTTCATTATTATTACTATAAATATTCACATCATATTTTGAAATCCATTATATATGAAGTATTATATCAAATTATACCATAGTTATGATGATACGTTCAGAAAATAAAGAATGTTTATATTTCATAATTCGAACTGCCCAACACAACTTTCATGCAATGGGACTTCACTTAGGAGTTTTGACTGAAAAATATCTTATTAAATAAAAAGGTAAATGTCTAATTTTCTTGGAAAACTAGGTATATGTAAAATATTATGATGATCTAGAATCAAAAAAATCATTGGATAAATTTAAATATAGTATTAATGTACCCGCCACCACATAATTGGGTACTTATACTTCAACTTTGGTGATCACATAAGCTTGTCCATCTCCCCTTGGCCTCTTCTATGGTAGATTCCCCTAAATCTTGTGAGATTTATTTGAATAATTCCCCATTTACATATAGTTTTTGAATTTAACATCATTGAATTATTTCTTACCCTTGCATTCATTATCTCTATGACCCTATTCTACACACTTATAACAAACTCTCATATCTTTCAAGAATTTCCCAGGACGATTCTTTCAAAAAAATTCACATAATGGGAATTCATTTATTCCCCCTTATTATTTGACACTTTACCTTTTAGGGTTATTGAAAGACCTCTTATTCCATTGATTTCCCTTGTACATATAAGATCTCAAAAATTCCTTCTCTGTTTTGATGGAACTTAATACTATTTCATCATATTATTATTATTTTGAGATTTTAGTACCATTCAGAGACTTAGATTAAGACCTTAAAAGAAATGATTAATCTTGTTTTCTGAATCAAGTATGTAATCTGTAGCATACCCGACTATTATTGTAAAGGATTCCTAATAATCTAAAACACTATCTTCTTCCTTTTTATATAATATAAGAAATTTTATATTCATTTTGGTTCATTGCTCATGGAGTAAATATTTGTTGAATAATGTTTATTTAAAATTTCTCTATTCCATGTCTTCTATTTAATTTTTCACCTTAGTATTTAGGATCAATATCCACCATTGATCAGTATTACCCATAAGGAAATATACCACCAGTACTACCTTTTCCTTTTCATTTCATCCCAATGATAGAAATATATTTTCAAGGGACTTGATACATTGATCAGTTACCATTGGATTAATAGTCCAAATAAAATATGGGTCCTTATACAACATGAAACAATCCAACATAGGTTTAGTTTGGTTATTCATCATAACCTGAGTAATCTTTCCAAATATGGTCATGATCTTCTTAGCTCTAACACCATATGTGTTGAATTTCTTAGTGGAAGAATCCATACTTTGTCTTCAGGTATTTATTAACTTTTCTTCATTAAGTGAAATATCTAAATAATAGTATACAATGAGTTATCCCATAATCATCAAGAGTATCGAGCCAAAAATTCTCTTAAAATAATTATTATAATTCTCATGTTTGTTTAACATCTAGTTCCCAAGGTTTATACTAAAACTGCTTTGATACCAACCATAACAACCCCGAACCTAGTAGCCCAGAGTCAATTGTTATTTTATTAAAATTTCATAGATATAGGAGATCAAATAACCAAGGTTTGATCAGTTTTGTATCCTTAAAGAACTAGATACATACATGGTTCCCTTATTACATTAGTAATTAAACATAGAATATAATAAAAGAAAATAAACTGGCTCTTTAACACCTAATAAAAGATTTCATCTTCATAACATGGGGAAGGAAAAAAAATAAAAGGGTGAGTTAAAATTCTAAAGAATTGTTATATACATTAGAAACATGAATCAATTAATGTGAAGAATAATCAATAAGGCAAAATCAATAAACATATAATGAAAATTCATCGATTGATTTTGAAATAGTGAAAATATCATGTATAGTAATAACTAAAAACTGAATAAAAGAAATGTTTAATTATTGGACATAATTTATTTTCCACATGAACCAATACCTTCAAGACCTTTCAGAAGATGGTTTATGTATATGGGTAGAAACTAGTCTGATTCTTCTTGGAAACAAATATGTAGTGTTTGTTGCCAACTATTTTGTCTTATGGGACTTGTTGATTCATTGAGGGGATATACAATATAGGGAACCGCCCATAACTATAATTCTAAAGAATTATTAATACATAGATTTCATTTATGAACAATATTACATATCAAAAAATTCGTTTTGTGTAGTGGATATGGATTTATAAATATTTCCCCAGTTAAAACAACATTCAAAGTAAACACCATATGTAAAAATGGTATATGACAATAACAATAATCATATCCATTATACAAAAAAATAGATATTTAATGAAATATTCAATGAATGATGATTATAAATAATAGGGGTAGTATAAATACACCACAAAAAATAAATAAGTGATGAATAAGGCATATCTCATTGAAATAAAAGTGAGATGAGAAACCCCTTACCTTAAGTCAGAAAGCGTTCTGCCCTTGTAATTAATGTCATGGATAATAAAATTAGATTCATTAATTTCTTAATTAATAACACATTCAAAATATATTTTATTTATTATAATTCTATTAAGTTCATTTATTGCCATGTTTATGATTTATAATGTTTAATTTTATTGTCCCAAGAGCATATGTTTCATGGTTTTATGGTTGATTCCCCTGTGCATAATTATGAAAGTTATTTTCAAATTGAATAAAAATTCTAGAAGTGAAATTATTTAGTATTAATGAAATTAAATTTTTTTAAATGGTCTCATATATATATTTTTTATATAGTATGAGTATGAATCATTAGATAAAATATTGATGAAAATGATTTAATTTATTTTGGTGGTTTTTACGTCAATCACAAACTTTTATAATTTTATTTATTATTATGTTTATATGTTGGTTCCAGAACATCATATAACTTATTTTATGTATATTAAAATATTATTTAACCATAATAATGGTTTTATTACCAGGTTTGAAGATGATAATGCAAAATCATCATCCACGA
The DNA here is from genome assembly GCA_963277665.1 of Viscum album. Classification (NCBI taxonomy): domain Eukaryota; kingdom Viridiplantae; phylum Streptophyta; class Magnoliopsida; order Santalales; family Viscaceae; genus Viscum; species Viscum album. The sequence goes on along the minus strand of OY728159.1, from coordinate 1,136,040,380 downwards.
AGGTGGTAAATCACCACGTCACGAACGATGATTTCATTTTTAGAATAAAAGGAGGGAAGAGATTTGATAATGGATATTCGATTTAAAAAAAAATTAAAATTCCATTATATTTATGATAATATTGTTATCATCATACTTTGTATAAGGGTTGGTGAATATATAATAAGAAAAGAAAATAAATTAAAAGAGAAAGAAGGATGATTTTACCTCTTGAATATCGTCTCCTTAGGAACCTCTTTAAGAAACTTGGATTTGGAATTTTTATAAGACCAGTAGGTATTGGTCATGAGTATGAGGCTTGGGAATTAAATTTGGAATAATATAGTCAAGATTCATGGCCTAGAAGGTGTGAGGAGAGGGATTGGTGAGGGGTGGTATTTATAGGGAGAGAAGAGGGGTGTTTTTGATTATTTTATTCATTATTTTTATTATTATGACTCAAGAATATCAATAATGATGATTATTATGACTAAGTAAAATAAATAGTTCATGTGAGTTATAAATAATGAGGCCTTACTTCATCCATACATCAGTAATGACTCAATATTTCATGTATTTGTTAAATACCCTAAATTACTATATTTCACTATTCACAAAAATTCAACTATTTTAGAAAAATACCAAAAATAACCCTGAACCATTTTTTGACGTATATACTTAAAAAATAGAATCAATTTTCTAAAAAAAATTCTGTAAATATATTAAATTTAATTTTTAAATAAAATCAACATTTATTTCAAAAATACCCATTTTAATATTACAACCAATTTCACGACACTTTGAAAAATTAATTATGGTCTCATAAAATTATATTATAATTATAATGGAACTAAATATTAATTAATGAATCTATTTTATGAAGATAAATTTTCGTTTAAATTATTAAATTAATTATAACATTTTAAATGAACAATTACATTTCACAAAAAATACCAACATTTAATTTATCATTTTTAAAACATTTATTTACTTATTCCATGATATAAATATATCATAATTTTATTTATGAGATACATAAATTTTATTTATAATTTAAAAGGTGAGGTTATTATTATAAAGGATATATTACTATTCCTAATGAGCACATTACTATTCCAACATTTATGTTAATATTTAATAGTATATCATGGTTCATTTAAGCTAGATGTTGCATGAAATTTAAACTATCAAATAAATTTATTTTTTTAAGAAGATACATAATGTAAAATATTATGGTGTTATAAGAAGTTATTCAATTCATAATTAACACATTTAATCTAACTTTTCATTTTCAAAAGACTTTATACTTTATACAAAACCCAAAGTCATACACTGCCAATAGAAAATTTTAAAAAGTCTAAAGTCATATGCTGAAGTCATAAAAAGATCCCAAATAGATACAATAAAGTTATATTAATCCCCCATTGATATATTATGAATTTATAAAAATTCCCAAAATTCACATGCTAAATCTATAGGGAACCCTCAAAAGTCATGCGTTCAACTAAATGTCATAAGTGATCAAATGAATTCTTATTAATTGGAAAAAGTCATATGAAAACCTTATACCTTTACCATTTTATTCCAAAATTAAAAAACAAAAGAATTATTTATAATTTTAATAGAATTTATTGAGAGTTTATTCAAACAAATTCAAACAACCAAGATCATTCACCTCATAAAAATAAACATTATATAATTTGAGTTTGAATATGATTTATGAATTGAAAAAAATCTAACCCAATAAACCATACCCACTTCAAACTCATCAAAACCTTATTATATAGATAATTTCTATATTCTAGAGGAAATTATTATATCTCAAAATCACAAAAAAATTATCTCAGGTCTTCAATAATCTCCTGAAAAGAGCATATTATTATCATATATTCCTTAACTCAATACTTGATCACAACAATCTTCCCCTTTATAATTGTTTGTCATCTAAAAAACATAAATATCAATCAAACTTAAAAAACATAGAAAATAATAATCATCAAACAATTCTTAGATTACTTGTGCAAACTCTAATTAGGAAACAAGAATATTAAATAATAATATGTGGATTTTTTTTATCTAAATTAAAACATGATCCTATTAATTATTATTGATGAAATGATACCAAATTAGAATAGATTTGAGAATAAAAATTAATTCATTATTTCATCTAACAAATCAATACTTTCTAATAAATACATCATCATCACATAAAATATATCATCAACTTGGTTATTCTATTGAAAGAAAATTTTCAAGAAAAAATTCATGCATACTTCATCATTACTGTTAAAATAGTTCACACATGCAACATACAAAAAAAAACTTACCCCATTTAGAAAATATCACTAAATATCTGAACACCCTAAGAGATTACACAAAAAAGTAACACATATCAATTGAGACTTACCTTGATTTTTTTTAATACTTTGTTAAAACATATAAATATAAACATAAATAAATATTTATGTTTTCATTTCTTTTCTCCCATTTTGATAATAATATCCAAAGGAATGATGAGATATAGGAATAAACACCATACCATAAAATTGAAAGAAGGTGGATTGAACACCTATTTAAAACCTCGGTATTTCAAAGTCATCCTTTAATAATGGTTTGGTGAACACATCATCTATTTTATCAAAATTTGGGAAAAATTATACAATAAAATAATTTTACACAAAAATATCATTAATGAAGTGATATTTTATATCAATGTTCTTAGACCTATAATTTTGAAAAATTTACTTTGAAAAATTAAAAGTACTTTGATTATCATATCCTAAAACTTGTGGGTTATTCACTTCCACCTTGGGGTCTTCCAACTAAATTCTCATCCACATCCATTGAGTAATGTATTGACTTGTAGCCTTATACATTGCCTCAGTAGTTCTTGGGGTCACACAATTATACTCTTTTGTGTGCCACAAATAAACATATCACTATGAAATAACACTCCACCAGATGTGAATTTTCTACCATCAACACTTCCTAACCAATATAAAACTATATAACCAAACTGATTAATCATTCATTTAATATCATATTTAAACCAAAAATATGTTATTCTTTTTATACATCTATGGATCATATTTCTATCCTTAAGATGTGATATTTTTGGTGCACTTTGAAATATGGAATAAAGGGTAACAATATAGATAATATGCAGCCTTTAGGTTTTTATGTATAATAGACTTACAATCATATTTAAATATTTAATTTGATATACTTCATTTCCTTTTTCATATTTATACATCTTAGTTCCAACCACGATAGGTGTTGAATATTGTCATGAATCCTCCACGATAAACTTTTTATAAAGTTATTATTGACACTGAAAAAAACTCAAGGGCTGGAGAAGGTTTGGGCGTGACAAAGCGAAGCCATATTTGGAACCGGCGATCCATTCCGGGGAGCCCAGAGGGGCCGTGTGAAAAACAATCCACAGTGTGTGAAAAAAACTACCCCATGCGAAAAACTCTAGGTTTCGCTAGATTTTTTGGTGTGGGTGCGAAAATTTATGCGCCCCTGCCCCCGCACAGTTGAATTTTTGCACTGCTGATGCCGGCGCACAATACATTTCGCGCAGGCCTATTTTCCGCGCGGATATGCAACCCCGAGTGCCTATAAATATAAGGTCACCCTTCCGAATTCCGGGATGAAGAATCGGAACCGTCTATCTAGTGCGAAATTTACCTCTTGTGCACACAAAAGATGGATCTTAGGTACCAAATTTTTAATGCTAGGTCGCCCGGGGGTCCGCCTTTACACAAGACCGCTCAAGCTTGATCCACATCCAAATCACATTGATCCCCATCCCCCGCATGCAATTGCTTCCAATTGTGCACAATCAATTCTTCTGCGCACAATCAATTCTTCAGCACACAATTCCTTTTTTCACGCTGCCTCGCCCGTTTCGCGCACGCAATTACTTTCTCACGCCGCCGCGACCTTTTCCACGCGCGTTGCTTCATTACGCACCACCACGACCTTTTTTGCGCAAGTCTCTCTCTTGTGCACCAGACTGGCCTTTTTTTATCTAGAAACTCCCTTTCACGCCAACCCAACCTTTTTTTCACATGCCACTCAATTGCACACTGGACCCACCCTTTTCGCGCACTAGTTCCTTTTGTGCATGGACCTCCCTCCTTGTGCGCCCGTAATGTCCCTCTTCCAGGCATCATTTTCGGGAGCCTCCCGCGGCCAAAACACCTTCTCCATACACTCTTCTCTCGTACGACCCTCTAGGTTTGTGCAAAGTAACTTCAAAGTCCCTTGGACGATACTGCCCATTGTGTTTCTTCGCCTCATGCTTCTTTTCATAGGCATGCTAATGACTATTTCTTCTTCGCATAGCCATGATAACGTGGACCCCCAATGGTTCGCTCCATAAAACCCCCTAGCCACATCGTTTCCCATCCCTTCTCTTCACCATGGTGTAGAGGGTACCAGTTATGTAAGTTCCAGGGGTGCGGAGTAAACCCACCTTGTCCAAGCTGCAGGATGTTAAACTGCCAAGCACCATCGTCCTCAGCACATGACGTTAAACTATAACCTTGGACCGTGCCTCACATGGGGGGTTCCCCCACCTTGGACATTCTGTACACACACTGGTCTCCACGGGAGTGAGATTATTCCTCACATGGAATGAGATCCTCTTTACCGGAGGGGCGTTTTTCCGTGGGAAAGGGCAACCATCTCAGTGTAAGCCCCTATCTTTTCTTACAGGAGGCAGCATCCCGGCTCCTCCTTTCTACTTCATTCCCAAGGACCAGAGAGGGGGATGGGGATGGAAGTTGGATCCCTCTCTTCTTTGGAAGCAAATCTCTCTCCCGCTAGGCTTTGTCGCCACTAGGCCTCAATCCTGGAGTTAGTACCCACCTCATTAGGCCGCTAACCATGTGTAACCCCCTGTTTCCTCTTTGGGCTACTAACTACAAGTAAGACCCACTCCAATTCCCACAGACGTACCTTTCACGACGTGATCGTCAGGCCTTTGTTTCCTCTTGTTTCTCACACCGAGCATGACTCACATGGGCTTAGAGTAAGCATCGACCATGACATCCCATCTGGGCAGCCTAGAGTGTAATCCCCACCACCATCTTGAACTCTGAGGTTTTTGATCCTTGCTAAGGCAAGGTAAGTAGGAAGCCTCCATGAGGTTCAAACCCACAATCCATTGGTCACTCCGACTCCCTTCACATCGGTTCACCAACACTTTTGGATGCCTCAGAGCGTAAGCCCCAAATTTCCCCCTTCTGAACTATGAGGACTTTGATCCTTGCCAAGGAAGGGTACGTAGGAAGCCTCCACGAGTTCAATCCCACCACCCCGGTCATTCCGACCATCTTCAAGTCGGTTCTCCAACACCTTGGGTAGCCTAGAGAAAATTCCCCACACCCATCCAAACTATGAGTACTTTGATACTTTCCTTGGAAAGGTACGTAGGAAACCTCCCTGAGGTTCAAGCCCAACAACCATTGGTCCCAGCCACTCTCATGTCGATTCACCAATGCCCCTATCCCGAACTATGAGGACTTTGATCCTTGCCAAGGAAAGGTACATAGGAAGCCTCCATGAGGTTCAATCCCATCACCCCGGTTGTTCTGACCATCTTCACATCTGTTCACAAAAACCCTAGGAAGCCTAGAGTGTAAGCCCCATACCCATCCTAAACTACGTGGACTTGGATCCTTGTCAAGGCAGGGTACGTAGGGAGCCTCCCTGAGGTTCAATCCCAACATCCACCAGCAATCCCAACCATCTTCACGTCAGTTCGACCCCATCTAGCGGCAAGCCGTTGTGACCCTATCTAGTGGTAAGCCGTTGATACTCTTATTCAATGGTAAGCCGTTGCGACCCCATCCAGTGGTAAGCCGTTGTGACCCTATCTAGTGGTAAGCCATTGATACTCTTATCCAGCGGCAAGCCGTTGCAACCCCATCCAGCAGTAATCTTTTGAAAAACCCAATTAGAAGTAAGCTGTAATTAGATGAACTAAGTGGACTTTGATTCCCTACCACGAGGATACGTAGGAATCCTCTTTGAGGCTCAAGACCAAAACCATCATCATCCCCATGACGGTCCCATCCCATTCACCATCCACTTCATACAACCACTCCATCTTCCATCCTGATTCTTATTCGGGCCACCACATCCTGATGAAATCATGCTATCTCATTCCCCATTCCCCTCAACAGTGACCGGAAAGCCAACCACACGTTGTCCCCTACATCAGTGTTCCCTCCAGAGGTTTCACCCATCTGATCCACTCTAGTCAGTGTTCTGATCAGTCTGATCCATATTCGCTGGATGTTAAACTTGCGGCATACCCGATGTTAAACATGGAAAGATGAGGAAAAACTCATATACATGACCATGGAATATGGTTTCCCGCATTCTATGTGGGATTCCTCAGGCTTCTGTGACCTCAATAATCCCTATAATAAAGGGAAGAAACCCAGACGTTCCAGTGTCCCAGCATCTAGACATGCCAGTGATGCCCAACATGACTACTCCCATGACCGAAGGTTGCAGCCTTGACCAGACCCCTTTGAATGTTCTGACAGAAGCAGTGTAATTAACTGGCGTCCATGAAGATATGGCACCATGAAGAGTTTCATGAACAATGTATTAAATCTATAAGGGAGACCCGCACTAGGTGAAGAGTTCCAAGGAGGAATCCACGGAGGGAAGAACAAACATCCCATTATCCCGTTTTGATCAAGGAGCAAACGTACCTGAATAAAGAGAAAATTCCACCTGCCTTTGGAAAGTGGAAACGCGGGGCAACAAACAGCACTGCCATCCCCCCTCCCCAAACAAAAGAGACAGACACGTGCGCCCCGGTGGAAGCATCAAAAACAGAAATGGCGAACCATACGTGAAATTCTTCTCCTCAATGTGGATATTAACAACACTCGAGGCATCAATAGATTGACGTGTCACTGGATCCAGTTATCTGTAACCGGGTCCCACCATGAAAATAGAGGGCCTGGCAAAAAAGTCACCAGAAATTAGGGAAGTAGAACGTTGGACATCCCGTTCTATGACTTTGTCAGCAGGGATCCCTCTTACTGGTCATAGAAGATGAAATGACGCTAGGGATTTGGTCGTCAATTCCTTTTTCTTTCAGCACTAATGAGTTAATCTCCCTGATTATCAGGAATCAAGTTGCTGCACTTGTAATGCGATCACCGATTGCACACTGATGCAGGGGTAGGGGAAATACCAATGTGGCAGTCCCTCGTGGCTCCTCTTATTCCACAACAGCCTCTACACCCATGGACCTAGGGTTCCCACGCCCCATCTCCCCATCAGAGGTCATTCAATGGAGGGTAATCAATGACCTTATATTCCGTTATGAGGAGGAGGGAATAATACTGACCTGAGATATGGCCCGCCTGGATCTGGCCCACCTGGATCTAGAGACGTCTGTGCCTTGTCACAAACACCGCCCCCAAGGGCCGCGCAGGGACCTGCTGCTCCCCATGCTGACATATAACCATTTCGGGAGCCTCTACCCAAAATGCTTTGACGACTCCCTGCCTTACGCTGACGAGGTAGGTGACGTCCGACCCAGCCTAATCAGAGTCCCACTCCAGAGGCTCCCAGCGAGGGATCCCACCTGGCCGCGTCGGCTCCGCCGCCCGGTCTTGCTGGATGAGGAGTATGTAAGCTATGTACCTACACCACCGGCCTCAGTTCATCCGGCCCGATGCTAGCATCGGGCGCAAGTTGAGGAGGATGCCCTCCAAGGGGTGTCAACGTCGAAGGATACTATGTCCCGAGCCACCACCAACGCATATCATCAGTTCCCTGTATACACTGAGCAAGGACACTTATATTCCCAACTATAATCGAGGCCCCAACCGCCCCATGGGCAGGCTGGGTTGACTCTCTTGGTCGCCGAAACGAGCAGTGGTCGCTGCGAACTGACCCGTAGTGATGTCACCCAGTATAGAGGTCTTTCCCATACCACTAACATAGAGAGCGCGGGCCTTCCCTGCATCAAGGATCATCATGGAGGTTTGCCCCATGCCACCCTCAATCTGAATGAGGGTCTTCCTCACGACAGTGATACTCAGTACAGAAGCGTCTCCCGTGCCCATTTCACTGGCTATGGAGTGATTTCTCTTGCCCCGACTGCCGGTGTATAAAAATTTCACATCTAGTTTGTCCTCAATGTGGGGATCCTACCCACATCCTCTTATAAATTGATGAAAGTATTCCTCCTCTCCTAAACCAGAGGGGTGGAGGCCAGCCTCGCTCCACCCACACCCAGCACGAAGGTCCTACCCGTGTACAACTAGACGTGTACAAGGACCCTCTTCATGCTAAGGTCTCCTGGGAAAACAAGAATAGAGGTCCTCCACATGATTTTGAAAGTTCTAGAGGAGGTCTTTCCCACTCCAGTGCTACCCATGGAGGTCCTCCTCATATCCCCTTTGATATTTATCCTAGTGCTCCTCACAATCAGACTTTCTCGGGTGGAAACCCTCTCTACCCCAGCACCAGTGAGACCGAAGGACCTCGTGTTAGAAATCTACCCTATCCCGAAGAGCCATCCAGGGGATGGAAGGTGGGTCATCACCACCATAAGAAGGATTATGGGAAGGTCTGGACAGAGATCAATCCAGTCCGCTTTTCAGACTCCGAGGTGGAGTGAAACTCAGCGCGGGAACCCTCCTCTCGCTCATCTGAGTTAAGGGTTGGGGAAAGGACAAGGAACATCATCTTGGTACTCCCAGAATGTGAGGTCCATAATATTAACACCTCCCTCTACATGTATATTCAAGAGGATGAAAATCTAGCAACCCCGCAGGTTACGGTCGTGAAATCGCCACCGTCATCACCAGAAGCACTCTCTACCTCGACAAGAGATCACGAGGAACTATTCTGGGGACCAATGGCGGGCGAGGAATAGCACAACCTATTTCCAGTATACCTAGCCCCTGAGCCATTAACTATAGCCGTAATCTCGTTTTATCACGATGTGGCGGCCAGGTCGCTACACTCTTCGGAGGACGGCCTGAGATTCAGTATCCAGTAAGCCCGTTCGCCATACTCTCCACAGGCCAGCCTGTCATCCCAGCGGTCTGCCTCAGTACTGGTGTAAGTTCCTCAACCACCCCTAGTTGACGAATGGGGAAATCAAGGGCTAGACCCTGAATCTGATCTGAGGAGCTAATGGAACATCCTCGCAGTGGACCACTTCCCTGAGAAGTTATGGCCCGTGGCAAAACTGAATTTCCGCATACCGAAATCCCTCACCTCGGAGGATGTTGAGTGTTTCCACCACACCCTCTATGTGATTCATTTTAGTCTTCGTCATTAGCGAGTGTTTTATCCCAAGATCCAAGAGCATTTCAAAGACATCGGCGAGCAATGTCGTCTGGTCGATTTGGCCGCACTCCCTGTGGCCCAGCACCCTGAGTCACCAAGTCTCCATGAGGCCCTCCAGTATAAATGCGTTCATAGTAACAAGGTACTCCGCAAAATTATCAAGGAGGCTACCCCCATGTGAAAATATGTGGTTGGGGGCAGTATGTTTCCCTCCTCTTCAGTCCTATCTGGCTGCATCCCAACTCACTAGGTGATATCGAGGACATTCCCCCAGGAAGGGTCATGGTCAACATGGATGACATAGTGGAAGAGGAGGATGAGTTATAGATTCTTGATGGGGACTTACCCCCCAAGGGAGTGCTACCACTATTGGACCCATTGGGGAGGGTTACACGCTAGTAGAGGAACCTACTAGGTATCTCTATGCCCATTGAGGCATTAGTACTCAACCAGAATTCCGGTAAGGGTAAAGAGAACGTCGTAGCTGCCAAGCACTATGACCCATCCGCCTTAGTGAAAAAGATGGAGGAAGACCCAGAGAAGGCCACATTATGCCAACAACTGTCCGAGTAGAAGAAGTTGGTCGATGAACTCCTAGTTTAATGCGCCTGAGAGCGACGACCTGACAACGACAATCCTAGGCCAGTACAATAGGGGCATGAACAACTTCCCCTCGACGAGATGCTTCCAGGAAACCCTGATCACGATGCTCCCACGGACAGGGTCAAAGCCAGAGATTATGGAATGAGGGTGAAATATGTCTCGCCAAACCCTCCTGAATGGTGCAACAATCTAAGGAATCTAGATCCGGTTCTCCCAGCTGCCCCGCAATTTGTTCCACGAGCCGCTGAGCCTGTTTACCATGTTGAAGAACCCACCAATGCGTTCGTGGTTAGGGATCCCCATAAAGATAGGGACCCCCTCCCAGATGATCCTATGGCGGCGCTCATAGCCAGCCTTGAGGCATTGTAAACACGATAGGTGGCAATCCCACCTGATGGTAAGCCATACCCAGCATGGGTGGACGATATGGCGGTGCCTCCATGTTTCGTAAATCCCACCTTCTCACCATTTAATGGGATGGGGGACCCACCACAACATTTAGATCACTTCAAATAAAGGTGTGGCCCCATGTTAGGGACTCCATCACAGTAGGAGGCTGCCAAGATCCGATATTTTGTTCAGACATTAGAGGGGCCGACAATTGTCTGGTACAACCAGCTCCCCATTGGATCCGTAACTAGCTGGGAGGACCTTCGCAGGCAGTTCCTCTACCATTTAAGCTCCATCACATGGAAAACAAGCATCACATACCTCTTCAAGTGAAAACAAAGGCTTGATGAGCGTTTCATAGACTTTATCACCCGGTGGAAAGGGCTTACATATTCCCTTTACATGCCATTGAATTAAGAGCAATTACTGAATATGTGTGTAGGAAACATTAAGATGAAACTGGTTCCCTCTCTGATCACCCAGAACTACCCCAGGGAATTTCGAGACCTCTCTAATAAGGCCCAACACCTGGAAGAAGCCCTGCAATAGGCTAGCCAGGCATGTCCATTCCCCCCTGTAATTCATGTAAGGAGGGATGCTAGAGCCGATCCCGCCATGGTGGCCCAAATAGAGTCCCCCAGATAGATTGAATTACTACTAGCAGATCCACCTCCCTAGTCTCATAGAGGCCCACCACCATAGGCCCAACCTCAAGCCCAACAGCGGTTTCCTCAGAATCGGAAGGTACCCTCACGGAATGCGCTGCCACTGCCTAAGCAGGACAACCAGGTTCTGACTCCTCAGTAAGCTCCTCCAGCTCCTCATAAGGGCTAGGCTCCAAGGCCCCCCTTTCTGGATAGAAGAAATCGGGCCTACTCGTTCAACGAGAACCAGATCCCTGGTTATTTCTGAAGTGCCTTAAAACAAGGGATTGTGCGTTTTCCAGAGTGCAGAAGGACAGAAGTGGAAAACCTCACTGACCTCCCCAACTACTTCCCCTATCACCGGATACTGGGGAACACCCTCAAGTAGTGATATGTGTTTAAAGATAGGCTTCAAGACCAGGTCGATAACAACATAGTCCGGTTGGGCCCAGCCCCCGCACAAGTGGCATGTGTCGTCGTAAGGCCAGACAGTAGCAGTGACAGTGAAGGTGAGTGGAAATTGGTTTCTAACCATGATTCCCAGAAGTATGATGACTAGATGGCTTGAAAAATGGTTTCTTGTGCCCATGGTATCATTCGTGCATGCCTGAATCAGCCAAAGCCTTCAAAAGCTGCAGCCACAACTTCTACATCATCATCTCAGCCGACCTCTTCCCAGAAGAGAAAGCATCGATGACACAAGGGAAAGAAATGCACCCCACCAATTCCATCATCGTCCCACGCTCTTAGCGATTTTATGCCTCCAGAGATGGGGATTCCTCCCAGAATATTCCCAGTAATGAATGACTCTTCGAGTGATAGTCAGGGGTATGCTTCAGTTAATACCGTGGAGTTGGTAAATCCCAATATGACTCCCAATGACAGAGATCTCCAGGCGAACCTCCCCAACGTCCATAGTCGATGTTAATGTCGGTAGAGTCACGACCATGTGGATTGTTGGGGCACATCATTTGGCACCTCCAGCCAGGCTGTGCCTGCCACTGAGACCAAACAGTAGGCCCAATACAGAGTATAACATGGACAACCTCCTCATCCAGTGCCATCAGGCCTGCCTCCACCGCCGTTTGTATTGATGGATTAGGTAGAGCCACTTCGACCATGCCGTGACCAGACTCGCCCTTCTACAGGCTGGTATCAGTCATCTGACCCTCATTCGGTAGCTACTCTTCGAGCTTCAACCAATGGGAAGTAGGATATTCCTAGCAACAGACATCCGGCGGTCCAGCCGGCAGGGCCCGCCATGCCTCCTATCACAAAGCGACCTCCTGAAAGCAGAATTTTGCACCTGGTGCAGAAATATGATGTCCTCAAGAACCTTTCCATCATCCCAGGGAGGATTTACATCCCCGAATCCCTTTTCCTGTCATCATATATATGTGATGCCCTCGCTGAGGCTTTAAGAAGCCCCCTCTAGTTTGAGATGGAGGTAGAACCTACAGAAGACTTTCAGGATGAAGCAATCGAGAACACTGAATGTTAGGCCATCATGTCATTCCATGGAGAAGATAAAGGATCTCCAATAAAGGGGAAAATACACCCATTATACATCACTAGCCAATTTAACGGCGTGGAGGTTCGCCGCTGTCTTGTTGACACCGGCTCCAGGATTAACCATATCCCAATGTGAACACTGCAGAAGAAGGGGTTATCCAAATATGACCTGACTCCCTCTGATTTAAGAATCCAGGGATATGATAGGATAGAGATGACTTCAGTTAGTATGATCTGTTTAAAGACCAAGTTTGGTGTCCTAGTTTCCAGCACCAATTTTATGGTTGTCTTCCAAGACACCACGTACAATGCATTGATGGGAAGACCATGACTCCACCTGCACACGACGGTCCCGTCATCGTATCACCAATTCCTCAAGTACTCCCTTAATGGTCGAGTAGGTGTACTCCAAGGTGATGCGTATCCTTTCGCCTCTTGTGAAGCCCGCTACATGGATTCCGACTGTTATAAGAGCAAGGATAAGCAGATTCAGGCCAGTGAGGTCGAACCCATCGTGGTCGCAACTGACCCCTGGGAAGGTCTGGATGACACCTACAAGAGGGAAGCATATTCCCAAGTCTAAGCGATGGTAGAAAATCACCTTGTACTCCTACAAAAATTAGTCTCAGGTGATCCTGGATCCTCCTACCCTCATATGGTATCAGGATGTCCGCCCCATGGCAACGAAATTTCGTCATACATGCCTATTTCACTGGGCTGGAATCAACCGGATCAAGCCAAAATTCCACTACTACTTTGATATCATCAAGCGTAGCCCCTTGGGATGAAGACCAGATGGGATCAGATCGATAGCTTTCATTGTTATGGCTTCGACATTACTAGAATCTCCCGACGTAGTGACCACTGCTGCTCAGGCTGGTACCAGCCTCCTGGCAGAATCTGTTGACCCATATGAAGCTTTTACAACTAGGGATCCCTCCTCCACAAGCGAGGAATAGGATCTATAGGATGCTCTCCTGCCTTTGAAGAGGGTTCCTCCACTATGGTTGATGAACTGGTATAGGTGAACCTCGGTAGAGAGGTGGAACTGAGACCCACATCGATCAGTGCTGCCATGCCTCTCGAGGAGAAGCAGTGGTACATAGACTTCCTAAAACAACACCATGACATGTTTTCTTGGAGTATGACAAGATTCCGGGAATAGATCCTCAGGTAGACATCCACCGCCTATGTTTTGTAGCAAATCATCACGGGTTCAAGAAGCCTCCCAGATAGATGCACCCTTCCCACGGTGCCATGGTCGAGGCCAAAGTTTAAAATATCATCAAAGACAACTTCAACAAAGAAGTCCAGTACCCCAAGTGACTATCCAACATTTTTTTATTCAGGAAAAATAACGGACAGATCAGAGTCTACATCGACTTCTATGATCTCAACCGTCACTGTCTGAAGGATGATTTTCACTTTCCTGTGATGGAATTGTTGATCGATGCTACAACTGGGTTTCAATACCTCTCTTCCATGGATGGTTACTCTGGATAAAACTAGATCTGAATGGCCCCTGAGGACGAGGATTCCATAGCTTTCAGGGTGCCATAAGGTATGTTTTTTTACCAGGTCATGCCCTTTGGATTAAACAATGCCGGTGCCACCTATCTGCGGGCCATGCATCGCATATTCAAGCCAATACTTGGGAAATTGGTGGAATGTTATGTGGATGATCTAGTGGTCAAATCTCTCCAGTGCTAGGACCATCTCGAGGACCTTGAGAAAGTGTTCATCTTCCTCCATTCCCACCACCTGAAGATGAACCCGCTGAAATGTGCCTTCGAGGTTACCTCTGGGAAGTTTCTTTGGCTTTGTTGTTAGGTACCAGGGCATCAAAATTGACCTAGAGAAGATCAAGGAAATCATCCAGATGCCTCCCCCAAGAAATATCCAGGACCTTTGAGGTTTCCAAGGCCACTTAGCATATATATGTCGATTCATTTTGAATCTGGACGGCAAGTGTAAGCCCTTTTCTCGGCTCATGAAGAAAGGATTTTCCTATGAGTGGGAAACAGAGTGCCAGAACACATTCAAGGAAATCAAGAAGTATCTACTCTAGCCTCTGGTCCTGAAGCCACCCAACTCCAGAAAACCACTAATCCTATACGTGACTGCCCTGGAACAATATCTTGGCACCCTTCTCAACCAGAAGAACAATGAGGGGATAGAGAACCGTCTTTACTACCTCAGTTGTATGCTCCTCGATACGGAGACCAGATACTCTCCCATCTAAAAGAGCGGCCTTTCACTAGTATTCATAGTAAAAAATTTGTGACACTACTTGCAACACCATGAGGTACAACTGGTGTCTCGGTTAGACCCATTGAAGTACATTCTAAATCGCCCCATGTTGACCGGCCATATAGCATGGTGGGCAGTAATCCTCCAGCAGTTTGACATCAGGTTCGTGTCTCAGAAGGCTATCAAGGGACAAGCATTGGAAGATTTTCTAGCTGGCCATACAACCCCCACTTATCAGTTCTTGGACAGATATTTTCCTGATGAGGCAATCCTCTCGGTAGATCATTGCATCCCATGTTGGCAGATTCACTTTGATGGTGCTTCCTGGAGCCCTACCGGCAGGTGGCTCAATGAACCTATGCTCAACAGGGTAGGCCTAGGTATTTTCTTCATAACCCCGGCGTAAGCCATTATACCATAATCATTCCTATTTTCCGAAGGCTACACCAACAACGAAGTAGAGTATCAGACCCTCATTATTGTCCTCGAGATGGCCCTCGAGATCGAAGTGCCCCATTTTCATGTGAAAGGGGATTCTGAACTAATTATCAAGAAAATCAATGGTGACTATGTCGTCAGAAAGCCAGATATTTTACAATTGTTGGAGTGAACCCTCTAACTAATGGCCCAATTTCCATCTCACTTGGAAGTTAATCATGTCCCTTGATCTCAGAATGGTCGAGCGGATGCCCTGGCCAGCCTGGCTACATCACTTGCAGAACCTGAGTAGGATGATCTGATTATCCACATGGAAAATCAAAGAGTCATCGCTCCCATCACCCCAGATGATGATGATAGACATCAGGTAAGACATATTACTGCCATAGCATCCACATCGGGACCCCTAGGTTCCTCATATGAAGTGGTTGAAGTGACCCCAGACTGGAGAGCCCCCTTTGTCGAGTATCTCTAAAATGGTTTCCTCCCAGCTGATCGGGCTAAGCGCGAGCAAATCCGATGCCATGTGCTGCAGTCTACCCTCCAGAGTGGTACCGGTCTTGAGAAGATCCTCTAAAAGTGTGGGTTTGATGGTGTTCTCCTCCGTTACATCTAGGGAGTCGATATTTCTTAGGTCATGAAGGAGGTTGATGCTAATTCCTTTAGGTCCCACCAGACTAGTCTGAAGTTGTCTCACCAGATCTAGAGACTGGGGTACTTCTGGCCCTCCTTGATCCATGATTTCATCAAGTTCTCCAAGAGATGTCATTCATTCCAAATTCATGCTAATATCATGCATCAGCCGCCAGAACCTCTCCACTCCACTATGTACTCTTGGCCATTTGTGGTGTGTAGACTCGATATTGTGGGACCATATCCACCGACGATAGATCTCCAGTGCACATTCATCATGACCGCTACGGATTTCTTTTCCAAGTGGACAGAGGAAGTTCCGCTCAAGGAGGTTAAGGAAAATTCTATCATTGACTTCTTGAGATTCAATATCATCTACCGATTTGGAGTCCCTCACGTCTTCCTCATCGATAATGGAACCAACTTTCAATCAGCTGAGTTGAAGAAGTTGTACGCCAAGTAAAACATCCGTTCGAACCATACCTCCTACTATCACATGCACGAAAATGGAAATATCGAGACGTTCAACAAAACCCTCTCTAACCTTTTGTAGAAAATGGTTGTTCAGAATAAGAAGAGTTGGCCAGACAAGCTCCTCAAAGCCCTTTGGGCTTATCGAACGATGACTCGTAATTACACCTAGGTGACCCCATATTCCCTGGTGTATGGTGCCGAGGCCGAAATTCGTCTGTCTAAATAGGAAGCACATGATAAGAATATGCTTCATTCCCTACACAACCTGGAAAGACACCCGAACAAGATGGCTAGATCCTTCAACAAGAATGTTCGACTCCGCTCTTTCATGTAGGGTGACTTGGTATTGACCCTCCGAACACCGATGATCCCTGGAAAGAAACCAACCAAATTGGAGCCCAAATTGGAATGACCTTACATAACTCAAAGGGTTTACCCCAATGTATTATACTCCCTGGTGACCATGGATGGTGAGCATATAACTCTTTCCACCAATGCCAAGTTTATCAATCAATACTTTTCCTGAGCCGACTGGCCCAGCATGACATTAAACTATTTAGTTCTACAGGACTTTAAACTGTGCATCATCCCACATGACATTAAACTTCACCCCTAGAACTATGTGTGGCTTGATTCCCATCCACCTGGGATACGTAGGAGTGCTCAATCATTTCATCTTGAGCCCAGCCCGAAACTCTTCTCTTTGACTATCCCCCCTGGGTATAGTTCTCTTGGAGGATCCTAGCATGATATGGTGTAGGATTCCCTAGCCTCACTCATGCCAAGATTACGACGGTCACACCTTGTGCCCACTCCTTGTTCTTCTATCCTCCCATATCCCCACCACATGATGTTAAACTGCATGGACTTCAAGAAATATGTACGACTTGATTCCCATCCTTATGAGATACGTAAGAACACCCAGACACTTCATCTGTTGGCCCAGCCCAAATGCCAGAATCTCCCCTCAGGTCAAGACATATGGTGTGGTGCAAGATTTTTCCCCAATTCACATCGAGCTCATCTCGATCCCACCATACATCCCACTCCCTAGAGGTGTTCACCTATTTCACAGATGGGTACAAATATAATTCACCCATTCCTTTGATTGGGACTCCATCATTTTTCCCATCCAAAAGGGCCCCCGAATGGTAGGGACTCTAGGCCCAAGGGATCTTATACCGCTTCAGGACAATTCCCTTGAGGTTGTTGAGAAACAAATTGATACAAGTCCCGCGTTACGAATATGGTCAGTGGTCAATGCTCATTTGTTGTTCCCAGTCCAAGTCACTATAGGGACACTGTGTTTCAAACATGGTCAATAGCTATCCTTTTTCATTAGATCCACACCAATATGTCCCAAACATTGAGTGTAGTGGTCCATTATTACCCATTGTATCTCCAAGCGATGGACTCCCTTTGTGAAATGCCAGCTATTAGACCCCTATATGATAGGGGAGCCGAGTCCAGATCCTTGTTTCCCACACTGAGCACTGCTCAGAATGGCTTAGAAGCTATGATGAGGCGGTAACCACACAATAGGTCGTATGGCTACCATTGGTTGGGACGCATAGCCTCCGACCCCTTGGCCTTTTCTGGCCCCTTGGCCTCTTTCGGGCCCCTGGCCCAAGTCCTCATTTAGGGTTGTGTGGTGTGGAGCGGGCTTATGTCCTCATTCACGTCGGGTTACTTGCTGTGCTGTACACCTCCCTTGTTTGGGGCATATTTCCCCTTTCTTCGTCATCACTGTAAGCCGTTAAACTACAAAATAGCCAAGCCTTTCCATTCGAGGCCCAACCTCAGGCCCCATGGCCTTTTCGGGCCCCGACCTAGGTTCTCACTTAGGGTTGTACGGTGTGGTATGGGATAATGTCCCCATTCATTTCGGGTTACTCACCGCGCTGCACACCTCCTGTATGTGGGGTATCTTACCCATTTGCGTCCTTACGACATGATGATAAACTGCACGTTACTCCCTTCAAGAACTATATGTGGCTTGATTCCCAACCTCATGGGATACGTAGGACCATGTGAACGTCTCGACTTCAGGTCTAGCCCCATCTCTTGGAGGTATCTCTTTCTCCTTGCCCCCTTGGCCTACCCTTTCCCAAGGAAGGGAGTATATGATATGGCATGGGATTACACCCTCATTCATGTCGGGTTTTGTAACAATCACGCCATTTAGCCCTTCCTCCTAAGAGTTTTCCATCCTCTTACGATATGATCATCTTTTCAAATCAGCCGCCCTCAAGATGAGCCCCTCGGTCCTCTGTGGAAACTCACTAATGTGACCAATGGTACTCTAGTTTAGCGCCCGGAATGTCGTATTCTACCCATACATTCTTTCCCTCATTTCTCAAGATTCGTGTTCCCCTTCACTAGGGATCCCATCACCTTTCACACCCAAAGAACCCCAAAATGGCATGGATTCTAGGCCTAAGGGCTCTCCTACCGTTACGAGCCATTGTCCTCAAGGGTTTCGAGCAAAAAATTTATACAAGTCCCACATTGTGAAGTTGGTCAGCGGTCGACACTCATTTGTTGTTCCCACCTCAGGTCACACAATATGGATGCTCTGTTTCGAATAAGGTCAACAGTTATCCTCTATCATCACACCAACCCTGTTAAGCCCAAAATTTTGGTTACATGATTCACATACTTCTCCACCTCACCATGTCCATGTATAACTTTGAGACTCTTGGTACTATTCCTCAGTGTGCGTCCACATGTTAGGAGAAAAAAGCAGCGATATGGAAATCATTTGGGGCTCCACCAATTTCTCCATTGCATGTATTTCACATATTACAAATACTTTATCCTCCCTTGTTTCAAACAATCATTTTGACTCACGTAGGCATAGGGATTGGGTTAAGGTCGGCCTTTACTGAGGATAGTCCTGCTTCTCTATGGTATGAGTTCTAAGACCTAAAAACTAAGATATTTTTACATTTCCCCTTTGTGATAACTATATACACCTTGATTCCCATCCTTATAGGATATATTGGAATGCCCAGACATCTCATCTTTGGGCCTAGCTTAGTTCCGCTAATTTATCTCTTCTACTCTTCCTTTTAGGCCCCCTCTCTAATAGGGACACATGGTGTGGAGTGTATGGGCTTCAACCCTCATTCACGTCAGGTTTTCAATTTCCACGCCACATACGCTCCCTCCTTGGAGCTAGTACCTCCTACCTAATGTCCAGTATTTGTCCTACATGATGTTAAAATTCACCTCTGAGAACTACGTATCACTTGATTCCCATACTCATGGGATACGTAGGAACACCAGGGCATCTTGTCTATGGGTCCAACTTAATTGAGGGCTAGTCTCTCTTACTTTCCACCCTCTTACCTCTTTTTGGCCTCTTGGCCTGAGGTTTCTTTCTTGAAATTGTGCATGGTGTGGTATGGAACTCATCCTCATTCACGTTAGGTATTCTTTATTGCACCGTACACGTTCCCTCTTTATCCTCATATTTACTATGTTTGTGTCGCACAACGTTAAAGTATGTGGTTGGTCCTATCACATGACTATAAACTATGAAAATATCATCCTGGCCGCAAGACAAAAAATGACGCAGCATTGTGGTGCCAGTGCCCAAGGGAAATCATGTTTGGTATCAGTTACACGCCATAACATTTTCAACACTTGTATATGGATTGATTCCTATGGCGATACCAGGACCTTCCATCCTAGGTCCGTCACTTCAAAACAAAAAGGAGAACTACAATCATTCATCCTAAAGGACAACCACAATATATCAAATACCAATTCTTTTGGTGCAAGGTCCAGACTCGCACAACCTTATTATACCTAGCACTGGTGGCCCACCGTTCCACCTTAAGAACTATGTTTTGATGGATTCCCATCCTTATGAGTTACATAGAAACATCCATGCACTTTTCCTCAGGCCCATCTTAACTTTCTTTTTCGGTCCCTCGACCTAAAATGATACCAAGGAACACGTGGTGGTTAGGACCCCAGGTTCCCATTCACTTCAGGTTTTTTAACCACCCCACCATGTGTCTCCTGCATTTCCTACCATCCATGTTCCGAGTTATAAGACCTTAAACTAAGACCTCTCTTAGAACTATGTATGGCTTGATTCCCATCCTCATGGGATACGTAGGGACACCCAGGCATTTCACATCGAGTCCAACCCCAGGAATCATAAATCCTATTCCTCCTCATTTCTAGCCCCCTGGCCTGACCCCTTGCGGGGAACCATGTAACTGCTGCTTTTCCCTGAACAAGTTCGGGATGCCCCATAATGATATTAGGAAGTGAAAACTCCCTTGCCAGGGAGGTCCTATCTAAAATAAGAATTGATCCATGGTTAGACTGATTCTCCCATCTAATGTGTTTCCACCACGGTGGCGTGATTTCAAGAGTGTTGGATTCTGTTCGAACAAACCATCACTTCAAATTCTATGCTTTTTGTGCCCCTTATTTGGATGCTCATCCTTTTTCAGATCTAAAGGAACCCCTAACAGTATAAATGATCGGCCTATGGCCCACCTATTGTCCTAGTCCAATGTTCTGGAAGGCTAATAGATGACATTCTAAGTCAGGCCCCATGTTTTGAACACGGTCGGCGGTCGGCCCTCATTTGTCATCCCCATTTTAGGCTAACACAATATGGATACTGTGTTTCAAACACAGTCAACAGTTATCCTTTATTGTCATGCCATCACTACAGTGTTCTGAGTCTTGGGTATTGTCATTCACACTTTCCATTCCCCTATGTTCGGATTTATTCTAATACCCCTAGCATTACCCTACTCGTGCACTAGATCACATTAGGAGGACGATATGTCAATTGGTTTGAGGACCTCTTCCTTTAATTGGGCCTCCCTCTTCTCTTCTCAAAAATCCTGATTGGATATTCGAATCTCAAATACCCAAAGCTTGATCGGTGCTCCCACAGTCAAATGAAGTAATGTCATGAACATCCCTTGTTTCTCACATTGGGTGCGACCCACTTGAGCTTAGGAATGGAATTATATTTATTTCAAGATTGTGGTTGAATGCGTTAAACCAAAAAAACAAGTAAATAAATTTATCCATAAATGCAGTTCAGAATAAGAAGTAGTAAGGAGAAATGAGTTTATGTGTTTATCCAAAACATGGCCCTTAGGGATCAGATTCTTGGATCGATCATTCCAGCCCTACTACCTTTCGACTGGTGGACTCCAGGATTGCTTCCTGCCCCCTGATGTCTCTCTCTTCATTAATGACCACATAGCACAGTCCACTGAACCTTGACTGTTCTTTCACCTGTTCAGTTTGAAGTTCAATCATTTGGTGACCTCCTTCCACTAGTTTCTATTGGACATCTTCCAACTGGGCCCTCAACTACTCTACAAGCTCAAAAAAAAATTCAATGAATATCTCCTTTTCTTTCACCTATTCTTCAAGGTGTTAGACCTCTTATTCTGCCTTTATGAGCACTTGGGTACTCCCTGACTCCTCTCAACACCGGGCAACGTCTGAGCATCGACTCCTCTCACGCAGCTTCTCGTCCATGTAGTCACGTACTGTCGAATGAAGGCATTGAGCATTCACCCCTCCAGCATAGAGAAAGCACAGATAGTTGTGGAGTGATCCTATCCATTTTAGGCATTCTGTCTGAGGCTGATCAAGAAATAACTTGATGTAATTCCACCCTTTGTGTCGCATCATCTGGCTCTCCTCGGCTGCCTCCGAGTCTGAATCATTAATATCCTCCGGATATGTGGGATGGTAGTCAGGGAAAGCAGCCAACAGACTATCAGGGGGGGGGGGGGGGGTCCTCTTCGAGTGTTCCTCCCAAGGGGTTAGGCTCTTCAATGCATGGACCACCTTCCTCTCTAGACTCAGTCCCAGTAGTTTCTTCGTCAACTTTCAGACCCGCCCCGACATTGGTACCGCTGATATCCACGACCCTTTGCTCACCGAGCATTGGGGCTGGATCAGTTTGAGAAGTGTGTCCTGAATGGGATGGAACATTTGCAGTTGAATCAATCACGGATGACTTGGGCTCAGCAGCCCGATGAGCCTCCAAGTTTATGATTACTGCACAAACAATGAGCACCCTAATCAATTGATCTCTTTGACGGTAAATACCAGCATTGAAGTAATGAACTTAAAAGAGACAAAAGCATCAGCCTCCGGTGTCCTAGTTACTACAGAAACTGTTATTATAGGGGATCCCTCAGTGCTTGTTAGCTCAATAATGGGTGTCGGCTCCCCACCTTGTTCTATCAGCGCCTCATATTCCCCTTCGAATGTAGACAATTGATCGGCACAAATATTCTCTTGAACAGGATAAGGAGATCTGTTTGAGGGCTACAAAAAATGATGAGGGGAAATGGTATAAAATGGCTGAGATGTACCTCAAGTAGCTCAATTATATATACATCAGAGCCAATGATCTTTCCACACTCTCAGAGACTCCCATGGTTGGATTCCCCCTGAGACCCTCCACCTTCAGGATCTTCTTCTTCTTCACCCCCTCCTTCACCTTCTTCTTATTCCACCTATTTCGTCTCGCTGCCATCTGGCTGATCATCGCGGTTGTCATCCTCTGACGACATCTTTTTTGGATCTTGCGACTATCCGAGCATCACTTTCACAAGGAATTATGGCTCCTCACGCCGACCCTATTGGCATCCATACACATCCATGGCCGTCAGATATGCATGCTGATGATGAAACTTCACCCTATCAACAATATGAATGAGTCCAACCTCTGGTAGCTAGATTCCATCCCGCACTATCTTTTTCCAAAGGGCTTCAGTAACCATCGACTGTCAAAGGGTAATCCAGGCTTACCACAGAGCCAGGAAGATTGCGTCAGTGGAAGGTTGAAGCAGATACCTAATCTACTTCTCAAGAAGTTCCCTAACTACTTCACGATCTCTAATCCCCCAAGACGACAAGGGAACGACCATGCCATGCGACGTCCCCACTACTGAAGTCCCGACCTATGTGGGCTCAGTTTCCCAATGCGCCTCTAACCTTTGTTCCCTAACAACACTCTGTCTGCTCTCTCGCTACCCAGGATCTACACTGGATACCTTGAGTTGCCAAACTTGCTTCTACAAAAGACCCTCAGGGTATGATATGGCCCAATGTTAAGCATATTCGGTTGAGATGCCAACATCAACTCCTGTGGGAGGAAAGGTGATAACGTCACCAGAACATTGGGTAGTGAACATCAGCCACATTTGGAGAAGAATGCAGGGATGCCTTTCCTCCCAAAAATTTGTGTGAACTTTCTTTAGCATCTGCTGAAGGCATCCAAACTACCTGGAGAACCTAGACGGCACGTAGGGATCACAAAAGATCTTCCCATCAATCTGGGCCACGAGCACCCCACCTCTGATGCTCTGGAAGTATTCCCTTTGCTCCAGTGAGACTTTCCCATTATCTATCATCTGGCCAACCGGGGTGGGGAAAGGGCTGAAAGTGAAGTTGGCATGATTGCTGATTCTGATCCTCACTCCCTCCTCATTGATCATCAACGACATGACCCCGATAATGTTCAGCAAGGAAGGTCACAGGCCATTACCTAGAGGAAGAATGGCATTCGGAAAGGTATACCCACCGAAATGACCCATGACCCAACCATACAAGATCTGGAAGGGACCACATATCCTCCTCGATGACCCTCCTCTTGAAATTCATCCCAAAATGGCGTACAGACGAGCCAACATGGGGACTCCCAGATTGAATCTTTGATTGGAGGCCATGATGCCAACCATCACCAGGGTTTTTGGACGAACTCTCATCATTGTGTCCCTCACCGGTAAGATCCAACCACTTATAAATGTGGCAAGAAATCCGTCGTACTGAACGTTCAGGTCCCAAATCTCATTTATGTTGAAGCCCCATGACTGATAGTCCCCCGCCTCTTGGATCCTCTAGTACGATCCTATTTTTCTCCTTTGTGCTACGGCCGGACACCATCTCCCTCGCCCCGACATCTTGACCTCTGGATCTCCTTGTAGGAAAAATATGAACCCTTTCTTGTAAGTTATGTCCTTCAAAAAAATCCTTGACCCCTAGCCTCTCCTTAGCCAGCTCCAACAGGTGCCATGTCAGCATAGAGGTTCATGATCCGTCTCCCCAGATATTCTTTGGCGGGAGGAATTCATCATATTGGTTCCCATCCAAAGAGATACCCCCAATGCAATGAATGTCCCAAATACTGATACAAACTTCCCCATGATGAAGATGGAAGGTATTGGTATCAGGGGACCATCGAGTAAACAGCTCTGGCCTGAGCTCATGCCGGCGATAGAAGTGAAACTACGACGTCCACACCGCCTCAGAAAAACCAATGTGTCGCGGTTCGGCCCTAAACTGGTCACATTTTTGGCAAACCCAATATTCCCGGGAAAATTCACTCATGAAATTGCCTCCGGACCGTAGATCCCAATCCTGCAGCCAGCCTTTAGTCTCATCCGCAACACTCTGACGGAAGAATCTTGCGTAAACGGCCGAAGAATTATCCTCAATAGAGTCACTCCCTGAAATAGTTCTGGTCCTGGTATTCAGGATTTAAACATCCATATGTTTGGTTTCTCTAGAAGGATGGCCATTGTAGGTGATATTATACGGAGGTAGGTCATCCTTGTGGGTCACCCATGACCGCGGTGTGTCGACTTCAAATCTCGGTATAGGTACCTCCTCTAAGATAGCGAAGTCCCATATCGGAAGGTTGGAAGACAGTGCATACTTTTTTTGGGAGGGGGTCAACATGTTGAAAATAGTATGGTTTCTAGATACAATCCTTCAAGTTCCATAAACCTCAGGGTTAGCGACCTTTTCAGCCCTTTGAGCAGCGAATGCGGCTTCTCCCTCAACGACTGCCCGATTGGTGGCCATCTTATGTCGGAAAGGTCTTATGAGGTTGGCGTGAAAAATCATAAGTTCGGATGAAAAATCAGAGGCCAACATGAAATAGCAAAACCTGGTGTGAAAAATCCTAGGTTTGAGTTTCAAATGAAGGCTGACCTTGATGAATTTCATGGAACCAAAGCATTCTTCATGCAGGGCAGAAGAAAGTTTTCACGCATGAGAGCTCCTAGCTTATCGCACAAGAAAATATGGACGGAATGAGGGATCCATTGGGATTTTATAGGCCTGAAGATGGGTTTCCGCATGCACGCCAAAAATGGATTACGCGCTCCAGATCGGTTTTTCACCCCACTCCAGTTTTGAGCGCGTGCAGGCCCCTGAGAGTCCCGCATCTCGGCATTTCCCTTAGAATCCGACCTTTGCGGCCCATCGCCAATCCAATTCCGAGGGGGGGGGGGGGATTTTTAGACGTCAAAACAAATGCTCAAGAGCCAAATAAGGTTTGGGTGCAGCAAAGCGAATCCATATTTGGAATCGGTAATCCATTTCAGGGTGCTCGGAGGGGCCGCGTGAAACAAATTCAGCGGTGTGAGAAAAAAAAATCCCATGCGAAAAACTCATGGTTTCACAAGAAATTTCCACGCAGGCGCAAAAATATACACCCCTCCACCCCTACGCAGTTGAATTTTCAGGATTCCGACACCGGCACACAATACATTTCGCGCAGGCCATTTTTCTATGCATATCCGCGACCCCAAGCGCCTATAAATAGAAGGTCACCCATCGACTTCTGGGATGAAGAATCTGAACCGTCTATCTGGCGTAAAATTCACCTCTTGTGTGCGCAAAAGATGGCTCTTAGGTACTGAATTTTTCGCGCCAGGTTGCCCTGGGGTCCACCTTTTCACGAGGCTGCTCGGGCTTGATCCTTGTCCGAATCCCATCAAGCCCCCTCCCCCGCGTGCAATTCCTTCCAATTGCGCGCAATCAATTCTTCCACACGCAATTGCTTCCAATTGCACACAATCAATTCTTCAGCGCAAAATTCCCTTTTTGGTGCCTCCTTGTCTGTTTCGCACGCACAATTCCTTTTTTGCGCCACCGCAACCTTTTTTCACACTAGTCTCTCTCTTGCATATCGGCCTAACCTTTTTCGTGTGGGCCACTCCCTTGCACGTCGGCACGACCTTTTTTGCACACGCCGCTCAATTACGCGCCATCCCGGCCCTTTTCGCGCACTAGTTCCTTTTTCATGCGGACCTCCCTCCTTGTGCGCCCATAATGTCCCTCTTCCAGGCATCATTTTTGGGCACCTCCTGCATCCGAAACACCTTCACCATATACTCTTTTCTCATACGACCCTATAGGTTCGTACGAAGTAACATCAAAGTCCCTTGGACGATACTACCTGTTGCGTTGCTTCACATCATGATTCTTCGCATAGGCACACTAATGACTATTTCTTGTTCGCATAGCCACACTAACGTGGACCCCCCAATGGTTTGCTCCTTAACACCCCTATCCACAACATTTCTTGTCCATTCTCTTCACCAAGGTGCAGAGGGTACTAGTTATGTAAGTCCTAGGGGTGCGGAGTAAACCCACCTTGTCCGAGCTGCAGAACATTAAAATTCCAAGCACCATATTCTTCATCACATGATGTTAAACTGTGACCTCTCCCCATGCCTTGAATGAGGGGTTCCCCCACCTTGGACATTCTGCACGCCCACTGGTCTCCATGGGAGTGGGATCGTTCCTCACATGTAATGAGATACTATTTATCGGAGCGACGTCTGTCCATGGGGTAAGGGCAACCATCTCGGTGTAAGCCCCTATATTTTCTTGCAAGAGGCAGCATCCCTACTCCTCCTTTCTTCTTTGGTCCCAAGGACCAGAGAGGGGGAGGGGGATGGATGCCGGATCCCTCCCTTCTTCTGTACCAAATCACTCTCCCACTGGGCTTTGTCGCCACCGGGCCTCCATCCTAGAGTAAGTCCCAACCTCATTAGGCCGCTAACCATGTGTAAGCCCCTGTTTCCTCCTTGGGATGATAACTATGTGTAATCCCCACTCGACTTACCACAGAATCACCTTTCGCGACATGATCATCAAGCCTTTGCTGCCTCTTGTTTCTCACACCGAACATGACTCACGTGGGCTTAGAGTAAACATCGACCATGACATCCCATCTGGGAATCTTAGAGTTTAAGCCCCACCACCATCCCGAACTACGAAGTCTTAGATCCTTACTAAGTCAAGGTACATAGGAATCCTCCATGAGGTTTAATCCCACCATCCATTGGTCGCTCTGACCCCCTTCACGTTGGTTCAACAACACCTGGGGCTGCCTCAGAGCGTAATCCCCAAATGCCCTCTTCTGAACTACGAGGACTTTGATCCTTTCCAAGGTATGGTACGTAGGAAGCCTCCATGAGGTTCAAACCCACTACCCCAGTCGTTCTGACCATCTTTAGGTCAGTTCACCAACACCTTGGACAACCTATAGCTAAGACCCACACCCATCCGAACTACGAGGACTTTGATCCTTGCCAAGACAAGGTATGTAGGAAGCCTCCCTAATGTTCAATCCCAACAACCATTGGTCCCAGCCACTCTCACATTGGTCCACCAATGCCCCCATCCCAAACTACGAGGACCCTGATCCTTGTAAAGGAAAGGTACATATCAAGCCTCCACGAGGTTCAATCCCACCACCCTGGTCATTCCGACCATCTTCACATCGGTTCACCAACACCCTCGGCAGCCTAGAGTGTAATCCCCATTCCCAACCTGAACTACATGTACTTTGATCCTTTTCAAGGTAGGGTATGTAGGAAGCCTCCCTGAGGTTCAAGACCACCATCCACTGGTCGTCCTGACCATCTTCCCATCGGTTCGACCCCATCCAGTGGCAAGACATTGTGGACCTATCCAGTGGTAAGCCGTTAATACTCTTATCCAGTGGTAAGACATTGCGAACCCATCCAGCGGTAAGCCATTGTGACCCTATCTTGTGGTAAGCCATTGATACTCTTATCCAGCAGCAAGCTGTTGCAACCCCATCTAGCGATAATCCATTGAAAACCCCAATTGGAGGTAAGCTGTCATCAGATGAACTACGTGGACTTTGATTCCATGCCAGAGGGATACATAGGAAGCCTCTTCGAGAATCAAGCCCAAAACCATCGTCATCCTCATGATGGTCCCATCCCATTCACCATCCACTTAATACAACCTCTTCATCATCCATCCTGATTCTTATCCGGGCTTCCACATCATAGTGAAATCATGCCATCTCATTCCCCATTCCCCTCAACAGTGACCGGGAAGCCAATAACGTGTTGGCATTAACATCAGTGTTCCCTCTAGAGGTTTCACCCATCAGATCCACTCTAGTCAGTGTTTTGATCAGTCCGATC
The DNA here is from genome assembly GCA_963277665.1 of Viscum album. Classification (NCBI taxonomy): domain Eukaryota; kingdom Viridiplantae; phylum Streptophyta; class Magnoliopsida; order Santalales; family Viscaceae; genus Viscum; species Viscum album. The sequence goes on along the minus strand of OY728159.1, from coordinate 1,136,011,852 downwards.
CATCTCTGCTAGATGTTAAACTTACGGCATACCCTGTGTTAAACGTGGTAAGATGAGGAAAACCTCAGATACATGACCATGGAATATGGTTCCCTACGTTCGATATGGGATTCATCGGGATTCCGTGCCCTCGAGAATCCCTATAATATGGGGAAGAAACCCAGACGTGCCAGTGTCCCAGCATCCAGACACGCCAGTGATGCCCAACGTGACTACTCCCCTAATCGATGTTTGCTGCCCTGACCGGACCCCATGGAATATCCTGACAGAAGTAGTGTAATTAACTAGAATCCATGAAGATATGACACCATAAAGAGTTTCATGAACAACGTATTAAATATATAAGGGAGACCCGGACTAGGTGAAGAGTTCCGAGTAGGAATCCATGGAAGGAAGAACTGACATCCCATCATCCCGTTTCGATCAAGGAGAAAACATCCCTAAATAATGAGCGGATGTCGCCCGCCTTTGGAAAGTGGGAATGCGGGGCAGCATACATCGCCAAAATCCCCCACCAAAAAAAAGAGACAGACGCACGCTCCCCGACAAAAGTGTCGGAAAGCGTTATATAGTATAATTAACTTGATAAATAAATATGTGATATTTCTCTTGAGAAATTTATAAGCTAAGAAAGTACCTCATCTCACCAAGAATTTACATTTTAGTCAACTTCTTCACCCCTTTGGAATAAATTTCACCTACTTTTTCAGCATGTTTAGTAAAAATTATATCATCTACATAAAAATAACAATAATATATAACTTGTTTTCATATATGATATAGAGATATTTTTATACTGTCCCTTTCCTAAATTTCAAAATATTTAGGAAGGTTTCCAACCAATAATATTAGACTCTTGGTATTTATAATTCCATCATAAATTTATACTTCTAAAACTTTTTACTAAAAGAACACACTAGAGGAAAACAGTCACTGATATGAATACTCCAAAAATTCAGCATGCCAGAACTTGGAATAAAATTATTTAACCAATAAACAACACTAAATTCATTAAAAATTCCATACTTATTTACTCTAAATGAATAAAAAACTCATGATAAGAATAAATTAAAGTAGGTAAAATACTCCTTGGTTTTTATGTGTTACAGATCTATATCCTACATCCATAGGATAAGATATTATGACTTTTTTTTATCACAAGTATAATAAAAAATAACTATGACTCATAGAAAATGTTGAGCACTACATATAAGTATTGCATGAACAAATTTTAAAATTAGTCCCACCCCCTTTATATAAAGGGAACACCTGGTCATTTGGTTGTACTAACCTCCTATTATCAGGGTCAACCATCCATTACAATGTGAAATTACTGATCCCTTATTGTTTTCCTTGGAATAATAATTGATCACCAGTGGAGAAATAATGTTCCTTATGCCTAACTCCTTTACCAAAATTACCACTTTAAGTTATTAAAATTTAGACACTTACAACTATCGATGAATACATTAGATACATGAAATATTGGTAGGTTGAACACCAAGATGACGTTCATCAAAATTTCACAAACTTCAGACTACCTCACTACCACCCAACCGAATCCAACTATTTATGCTCTAATGCACCAATTGGTACTCTATAGTTTCTCCTTCCAATAAACTTTCTCTAATTTAAGAAGAGAATTCAAAAATCCTAACAAGATCCCAATTGTTTATTTCTTCAAGGACTTCATGAAATCCTCTAAAACTTTAGAAAACATCAACAACTATACTTTCACTACATCCAATGATCTTATTTATTCCTCATTCAATCACCAAAGTCCTACCATATAAGAATGCTACCTTAGACTCTCCTCAACTATTTTTTTGTGAATATATACTCTAGATCCTACTATCTAACTATCATATGAAACCCCAACACTCCATCTTCAAGAAAATTATGGATTTAATGGATCTTATAGTTTATGTGATTTATCTTCGCATGAAATAACAGATTTTTAGACAAATGTATCGAACTCTAAATATTAGAATATAGTGATTCATTTTTATAACTACTTCTCAGTTCAAAAAAAAATAAATTTTAACCATACCATTTTCTTTCTCACTTTTGTTTCTACCATATATTCAATTTCCATTTTGGATATTGAAATCACGATTTATGGCCTTGACATCGAGCTAAACATAACTTTACTGAAGGTAAAGATTTACTATAAAGAAAATTGTATTTATTACACATTACATCATGATTTTTACATAATAATAAACATAATACAACCCATAAGATTGATAATCCTAGTGTATTGTGTTAATTAGGTACATTACATAACAACTTTATACATGGATAAAAAATACATTATTGAAAACATCCTTAACATGATTATAAAATTCCATAACTTTTAAAATTATACGAGATAACCTAGAAACATATATAATAAATGGGAGATATATAAATCCTGACAAGGGAATAAGAAAAGAATAACATAAATAATGAATTACATGTAAGACAATAGGCATTTAATTGAGACATACAAGGGGTGAGAATAATAAACATAGACAAAGAGTCATGATAACATAAAGAAAACATGAGAAAGTGGAAAAAAAATTAAACATGAAAGCATAAGAATAAGTCAAGGTTAAACACCAACAAATAATATAATAATATGATTGGGATAGCCTCATATGAAACAAACATGGAATATCAGGAGATTTAAACATTACCCAATGAATTGGAGCATTATCTGGGTGCACCTATCATAATCATATAATGTACATAGATAAGTGTTCCGCATACATCATATAACATAAAAACATATTTCATCACATCTAATCCCATGATTAAGAATTTTAAGTTATATACATGAAAGTACCCAATAAACGAGGTATAAGTATAACTAGGTTAATTCCCTTGAGTGGAAATGGGTATAGGTATACTTATAAAAAATGTTCGACAAGGAAAATTATAATGATATTTCAGCAATGTAATGACAGTACATGAAGATTAATAAAATGGTTCAATGAGAGATAAAGAAACCTATAATCATTTGTAAGTCAAAATTAAAGTATGAGGGATATTTAATAACATAATACAACATGATTTTTTTGAAGTAATGGTAATAAAAATAGAGGGTGATTTAATAAAAAATTGGCATGGAAAAAATGCCGGATAATTTTGGCAGCATAACAGGGGTACATTATGAATCATAGAAATAATTAATGAGAGTTAAATGGGTAAATCATAATTTTAAAATCATTAGGTATGTGGAAAAACATATCACATCATTTGGATTGGGAATACAACATTTATTACATAAATAGTGTTCTTGAATAAAGAAAAGAAAGAGAAGATATCTTTATAAAATTTGGTATAGTAACCGCTTAGGTAAATGATATAATGAGAAGGGATAAATGATATATCATTATCTGGAAATAATTTTAAAATATATGGATATTTATATATTCATTAGAACATAAACAATTGAGATTAAAGAGTCAAAACACTAAGAAGGTTCTTGAATTAAAAAGAAGAAAGAGGGGTCCCTTATTTTGAGAGGGTGATTCCAAAAGCTTGGGAGGAGCTTCTTGAGATATTAAGGGAACATTGGGAGGAAACTAGAAAATTGAGGGAAGAGTAAGATCATTATATAAGATTTTCGAGTGAATATGAATGGGATATTGTGTGTGTTTATATATTAAAATGGAAGGGATTTCTTTATTATCTCCCAAACATAGGTTTTTGACTCTATATAATAAAATAATAAAAAACACAAGAATTACCATGGTTTAAGACCATTGTTTCTGAAATATAAGAGTTTTTTTTAATTTTATAATTTCAAGGTCAAAAATAATTAAAATATTACCCTTGGTGTTGTGGAACTAACCCATTTTCATAAATAAATAATTTTAAAACCTTAAAATGTAATACAGGTTTTGGAGGCTCCATAAAAGATTCATAAAATTAATAGAATAACTAAAAAATCACAATATTTTAAAGTGGAAACATATATTTAGTCATGTATACCATTTATATCATTTATTAAATTGATTTTTTTTTCATTATGATGTCATAATACACACTATATATTTATACCGTATTTAATTTTTACCTGAAAATACAACTATCACCTAAAATTATGAAAAATTCATTATTAGATAATATTGATAAGATTATTCTAAAAATAATTTTTATTCTATAAAAATAATTTTTGTAAATATGTTAATTTATACTTTTAAAACAATAATTGACATTTATTGAGAAATTTTGGTTTTCAATCAATAATAGTTTTCGAACCCTTATAAAAATTACATTTGACTTCATAAAAATATATATTGTCTATTTAATTAAATAAAAATTATTTAATTTTATTAAAATATAATTTATTTTAAAAATTCAAGAATTCATAAAAAATAATTTCTTAATTTTTTATTACACAAAAATACAATTTATGTTTTATCGTATCAGAATCTAATTTGTATCAAAATAATTTTTTAATTATTTATCAAGAAACAAAAAAATATAATCATTATTATATTGAAATGAAATTATACATATTTATACAATTAGTATTTTATTTTCTAGTCCTTGTTAAATTATTTTTACCCCTAATTAACATATTTTCCTATTATTATGCTAATAAATATGTATTAAAATTACTATTCATATTGTCCAAAAAATAAGTTAAAATTACTAGCTAATATTAATTAAGATTATTAAAAATATGAAATAAATTTTATCAAAATAAACTAAAATAGGTGGAATAATTTAATAAAATATGAAAATGTTATTGAAGGCAATTTTTATTAAATTTTTTTTCAAGGATAAAATGACTTTAATTTAACTCTATAACTAGTAATTTACACTATATGAATTTCAATTAATAATGATAGATATATGATCCATAAATTTAATTTAAACCATTAGGATTTTTTTAATAATTAAAAGTTATAAACATTATGCATTTTAAAATAATTTTAAGAAAAATGTATTTTTAAGCCTCAAAATAAACTTATACTAAAATCTGGAATAAAGATTATTTAAATGTAACATTTATAATTAAATATAGATGAAAAATATTTATATTACTTTCAAATAAAATTAAAATAATAATAGGTATTTTAAATTACTTAATTTATAAAAATAAATTATATTTTTACAAAAAAATTAGTATTTCTCACTATTCACTAAGAAATATATATTTTCTAAAAAGTTCCAAAATTTCACACTAATTTAATTTTTATATTAAAATATAATATTTTTTTGTTAATTTTATCAAATATATTTTCTAAATTTTCTTGAAATTAATTATAAAATTTTTCACAAAAAGAAATATAAATCATTTTTAAAGAAAACTCATTTTCAAAGAATAAAAAAAAATTACTAAAAATTGGGTGATTATTTTCTAATAATTTATAAGTATAATGATACTGTGTAAAAAATTTATATATATATTTAATAATTTATCTAAACCTATTAATATCCAAAAATTCAATGGCTAGTTTAAAATGATCATATTTAAATAATCATTGTTTGTTTGGGTTTGGTGTTGTGTATCACATATGCCATCGAGCATAGTTTTCTCTTTTAAAAACTCTAGGAATTACATTTACCCAGTTATGTTTTTCCATAAATATAGGTTGTAACACCCTGATACTTTAACATAGATTTATTTTTAAATAAATTCATTCTCTTTGATAGCATACGATGCACAAAACATCGAGTTTAAATGAAACACGATAATCTATTAAAATATTATTATTTAAACATGTCTTTATAACCTATCCACTAAGTTACCAGGTATGAATAAGACTAAATAAATTTTAAAAAAATTATTTTTTTATACATGAATTCAATTATTATGTTATGATTATAAATAAAATAAGAACAATTTGAAAAAAAAGAAATGTTTTCTAAAAAAAATTATTTTTTTTCTAAAAGGCGATTTAAATGTGCCATCAACACATAATATAAAATTAATTTTTAGTAATTTTAGAAAATTTATAATAAAAAATATAATTATTTTTTAAATCATCATATAAAAATTCTCTTATAGTGAGTTTTTTGGATTTTTTTTAAAAATTCATTTTTCAATGAATAGTGAAAAATATTGATTTTTATTAGAAAATACCTTTTAGATTAAAGATTTTATAAGAATAATTTTATTTTAATATGGTTTTAAATGTAAAATTAGTTTAATTATATATTAATTAATCTAAATAATTTCATTTAAATAAATTTCTTATTTTTTTTTATAAAACCCTTTTAAACCTTTTTATGTTTTTCTTTTGGAAAATCATTTTCTTGATAGGTATATGGGTTTAATTTTAAATTTAATTCTAGCACTTTTTTGAGTTGAATTTTGAGAAATTTAATCAATATTTTTAATAAAAATATATTATATTATATAATAAGTTGAAATTTGTTTTTTACCATAATAAGTAGTGAAAACATTATATATTTTTTACCGTTGTTAAGGTAAAAACCAGTTTACTGGGGGGTTAGACTAAACATATAAGACTTAAAAATGCCCCAAAACATTTCTAATTCATATTTTATGTTCCTATTTAGAGCTTATATCTTATAATGTAATCAAATGGTCTAATTTGGATTATATTTATGAGAAAAATGTGGTTAGAATTCTTTCTTTTCAAAAATTTAAAGTGTGTCCTCTCCCCCACTTATAAAAGTCCACCCACTATACTTTACATTAATCACTTAAAAAACCTATTGATTTAGAAAATAAATACCCAAATAGATTCCCTATTTACTTAAAGTAATCCTAGAATCCTTGATATTCTAGAAATATAACATAGTAAGGCTTTGCTACAAACCAAAATTAGTCTTCTGGAGAAGCGATAACATCCTTAACTGATCATTTTATTTTATTTATTCCAAAAAATCCTTAAGATATTATTAAACCCTAATCATATAATAAAATAAGTATCTTTATTACACCATTTTTTATTTTATTTTAAGGGTATAAACTGCAAACATCTCCTCATCAATAAAATGGGAAATAAAACCATTGATTATGTGCATGACAGACTACCACCTCAGGAAGTGACATAATTCATTTTCCATCACAAATTTTCACATCTGGATATAATTAATTATATAATATTTATATATTATATTTATGATATAATTATACTCTTTTGGTATAATATCATATATACCTACTTAATTTCCATTTCGCAGAGAATATGATAACGTCGCTTGTGTGTACAGTGGAATACTACTTCGTGAAGTAATTCATTTTTCACATATTCTTTAAATGGATGGTAATAAGGATTAATTTTATGTTTATATATTATATTCATGAAATATTAATAATTATTTAATATAAATATATCATATAATTTCTTACCTTATCATCATTTTAATAAATGATAACATCATTTGTGTGTACAGAGGACTACCACCTCATGAAGTGATGCGATTAATTTTTATTACCACTCCATGTGGATGGTGTGAGTAAGGGTATGTAAATAAATAATATTATAATTATGATATAATTATCATCCTGTAAAGATAAAATAACACATACCTTATTTCCATTATGATATTCATAAAATGGAAACGTTACTCATGCACACATATGGCCTACTGTCTCCATGATTGTAATGTAATTCACTTTACATAACCATATTTCATGGCCCATTCAAAAAGTATAATCTATGTATAAATATGATAATTATGTCATTTTTACCATTATTTAGATATGTAATTAATAATTTTTCTGACCTTATACATCTTACCAAAGCAATTTTGGACATATGATCCATTTATCGTTAAAATGTCTAACATGAAATTAATTGGTTAAGTAATTGAATATGACATGGTAAAAATTAAAATAAAAGGAATAATAAACTTTAAAAAGGTTATTAAGAAAATATATAATTATATTAAGTTTATAATTCTTGGATATAATGAACTCACATGAAAAATTAGGCTTGAGGTAAGGGATTTTTCTAAGCCACCATTTTCTTCGGGTTATGACCTTTCTCTCTCTAACTCACTTAATCTAACATTAAAGTTATGGAATGATTCAAAATTTTGTATATATTTCTCTCACATGTATATATAGATTATTCTTACTTACTTTTATAGGGTAATACATTCCTCATGTCCATCTCTCAAATGAATTATTTAAGGAATATATTTTGATAATGTTATGAGACAAGATTATGAAACCCATTTCTTTCCATGGGAAATTATTATATTTATTAATTATGATTGGCATACTTATGTTGCACACATATTCATGTAAATTAAATTAATGTGATGAGTGGTCCCAAAATTATATATCCCTCCGATGCATTGGGTATTGTTTTAGTCTCATGAGAGGTCATGTGTGGGATTAGGGAGTGAACATAATCTATTATTGGGATTTTCCACCATGTGATGTTGTCTTTAAAGTTAGACATGACTTATTTTTATGTCATGTTTTAGGAATTTTACACTTTTCCATGTTTACATGATCTTATGATACCATTCTCTTTATTTTATTCTTCCACTTGATTACTCATGTATCTTATCTTTTATAATACCATGTTATACCTTTGAATCACATGTTATACTTTCTTATCTTGTTTATTCCATTAATGGGTTTTTATACCACACATTTCTTTAATTAATTACCAAAGTTATCCAATTCATTTTCATATCTCTAAATGATTTATGGGCTCATAATGGAAAATAAAATAAGGATTCCATGTTTTATTTTCCTTATATGTATTGTGAAGTTAGTCTTCTAAAGACATTACGCCTTTATGATCATTATGTTATAATTATTGGATATTCATGTATATGAATCATGAAATAATATTTTAAAAAACCTCGGGTGACTATAGTTGATATTAAAGGAAAGGTTATTTATCATTTGGAAACTATAATGAGAAAAAATTCGTGAAACCCTAGTTATAATTCTATGGACAAGCCTAAGAATAAGAAAATCTCATAGAATTTTGGTGAAGTATAGACTGAATTGTTTCTGAGAAATTACATTCCTGTATGGATACTACATGTGGATGTGGTTCTAAAAAATATGTACCTATCAGTAATAACTTAGAAAAAAGTATCTCAGACTTGAATCGAGTATTAATTGGTACACAATAATGGGCCTTACTATGCCCCTGGTTTGACACACCTATGGGATATGTTTTGAAAATTCAAAAACTATTTATGAATCATATAAAGGGTACAAAAATTCCCAAAAGATTTTATATTTAGAAATATATTATTTATAACTTATGTTGAAACATAAATATTCATAAGTTAAGTAATATATGTAATTTATGAGTTATTTTTTAGTTTTCATAGTTTCTTATATATGTGTTTAATACTATAAACATACTCATCCCTAACTATCCTTTTATTTTATTCAAATGTATGGAAATAGGGGAAATTGGGTCAACAAAAATTGTGAGGGGTAATGTGATGACTGCCCAAATGATATCCCCATCCCAATAAAATTAGGATTCAAGAACTTCATGTTAATAATTTATCAGCTAACTCATTCTTTGAAACAAAACATTATTTAGGAGGAATGGATGAATCCCCCCAAGAAAGGGAAAGTTTCAATTGTAATATTTATATGACAAAGGCCTCAGACATTCAGTGGATCATTTGATCCATTTATTACGAAAAAATGGATCATATCCATTGAAAATTTATTATCCATTCTTCAATGATCCAGGGAAGAGAAGGTTGTGCAAATATTTATCATATTGATGGATAATCCAATCAATGGTGAACATAAAAAAAATATGAAGCCTGAGGAATATATAAAATAGATGAAGTGGAAGGAATTTTAGAATTTATTTTGAAAAATATTTTCTTCACACTATGAATTAAAGAAGAGACACATTTTATTAGCCTAAAAAAATGATGATGAATTTACTAGGGGTGTATGAAGAAATATTCAAAATAACTAAATGATAATCCTATGGCTTTTTCATCTCCCCTAGAAATAAAGTTTACCACTTCATTAGTGTTATAAAGAAAGGTCTATGAAAATATTTGGAAATTAAAGACTTCAAAAGATATGATGAAATTTTATAATGTGCCATCAAAGTCGAGATGGTGATCATTGAATCTCAAGAATCTCATGGGGATAAGAATAATAAAATGGAGTTTAACTCTGGTGGTATGATGCAAAAATATAATGGTGGAAAGGAAATCCAAAATACAACTTTTGAAAAGTGTGGGAAAAATCTTCCTAGAAATTTTCTAAAGGGAACTAGGAAGTGCTTTATGTTCAGGAAGAAAGGGAAACTATATTGGGATTTATGAAGGGAGAAACCCACCAATGTTATGGAACAAATTAATAATCCAATAAATCCTCAATACATTGTACAATTTTACAACTACAATGAATAAGGAAACTATGTGAAATAATGTACTAAGCTAAGGTTTTTTGATGAAAACCAATGATAATAACCTCAAAAGGACTAGAAATAAAGGGTGAGTTTATTCCATCACAACTGTAGAGGTGGATCCCAATAATAAAGTGGTTAAAAGTATAATAGTTATTCATTTAAAAATAGTGAACATACTTTTTTGATTATGGTTCTACGTATTATTTTATATCACAAAATTTTAGAATAACTATTCAAGAACCACGTAAAAACAAGAATATTGAGTTATTAGTGAAGATGTAAAATGGGTCAATTATTACATCCCAAAAATATATATCATTACATTACCATATTTGTTGGATGAAATTCCCAGAAATCCTTATGATTATTCCCTTAGTTTAATTTGATGTAGTTCTAGTCATGGATTTAATTTCCGTATATAAAGCCATCAAAAAATGCTAATAGAATGAAATCACCCTCTGAATCATGAATAACCATATGATTCTATACAAGTGAAATGAGAATGATGAATCTTATTTGGTATAATAATTTAAATGATGGATATTTTTTCCTTCTAAGTAAGTATATCTTGATCAAAATTTTAAGATTAAGGATATCATTTTTGTTGAATACATTCCCTTTGTGATTGATTATACTAATGTATTTTCTAAAGAGTTGTTTGGTCTTCCTCCTATATGAGAGGTTGGATTTTCAATTGAGCTAATATCTTGATCTTTTCTAATATCTAAGTCTCTATATTGAATATACATTGTTAAACTTGAGGATCTGAAGAATAAACTATAGGATAATATGGATAAAGGATTATTGCACCCAAGTGATTCCATCATGGGGTGTAATAATCCCCATTGTCAAGAAAAAGTATGGGTCAATTCACCTCTGCATTGATTATCATGAGATCAAAAAAATCTCGATAAAGAAAAATTATCCCTTTCCATAGATAGAAAACTTATTCGATCGACTACACGTAGAGAAGTATTTTTCTAAAGTGGACTTTTGGTCAGGATATCACTAATTAAGGGATAAAAAGGATGATATTACCAAAAATACATTTTTAATAAGGTATAGAATCTATGAGTTCATAATGATTTATTTCATAATCATTAATTCTCAAAAAATATTGATGGACATAATGAATAGAGTATTTAGGGATTACCTTGACAAATTTTTTATAGTCTTTATTGATTACATTTTGATATACTCCAAGATAAAGGAGGAGCATGAGGAACATTTGAATAATATGATAAATGATTTAATAAAGGATAAGTTATATGCAGAGTATCATAAATGTTAGTTATGGATGAAGTAAGTATCACTCATGGCGAATATTATCACCAAAAAAGAGAGGTATATATATATAGAACCTTCTATGATAAATGCAACCAAGGAATGGATTAGAATAATATCTATAGTGGATATCTATAGTTTCATTGAAATATCTACATATTACTAATTATTTGTGAAAAAAAATCCATGATTTTAAAACCCACTAAACAAGATAACAATGAAGGAAGTAAAGTCTGTTTGGAAAATTTAATGTTAAGGTAACTTTATGGAGTTGAAAAATAGGTTTATCACTACAATAGTACTTAAAATTACCTCAAGAGTTTTTTGGTAAACAATCATGCTTCAAATAAGGGTTTGGGATGTGTACTAATTCATAATAAAAAATTCATAGCCTACGCCTTAAGGAAGTTGAAATTTAATGAGAATAACTATCCCAATAATGAACTAGAGTTGTATATAGTGATCTTTGAATTAAATATATGGAGACATTATATCTATGTGGAGAAGTATGAAATATATACTAATAATAGGAGGATAAAATATATATTCACATATAAGGGGATTAACATTCACTGGTGAAGATGGTTTTAGCTGATCAAGAACTATGATGGCTCAATATATTACCATCGTGGGAAAGAAAACAAAGTGGAAGATATTCTAAGTACAAAGGATCCCTTGATTCTATTAATGATTATAATTAAGAAGTATCTAGAATTATTAGATTTTAAAAGGATGGATATATCAATAGTAAAAGAATATTCATCCTACCATGATAAAATAACTTCATAACCATATATTCTTGAGAGGATCAAGGTGGCTGAGAAAGTGGATGTGGTGCTACAAAAAAAGAATCTAATATTCCTGAATTCAATATTTCTAAAGATGGGGTTATAAGGTTTGGAACCTTGATATGTTTCCAATAAAAAATAGATATGAAGAGTGAGATTATGGATGATGATCATAGCCCATCCTTTTAAATATTTCTAGAAAGCACTAATATTTATTGATATATGAAGAAAAAATTATGGTGGGATAACATGGAAAGTGAGATTGTGGAATTTGTATCTTGATGCTTAGTATGCCAATAATTTTGGAATGAATGAAATAAGTCTAAGGGTATGGTTTAACCAATTCCCATACTAGTATGAAAATGGGAAAACATAACCATGGATTTTATTATTGGACTCCCTAGGATTCCCAAAGGTAATAATTCTATCTGGGAGGTAGTCAATCATCTTACAAAGTTGGAATAATTTCATTATTATTTAGGAATATTTATCTCTTGACTAACTCTCCATGATATACGTAACAGAATTGGTAATATATCATGGAGTGTCACTCTTTATCGTATATAATTGAGATCCTAGGTTTACCTCATGGTTCTAGAGAATCATTCAGTATGTGTTGGATACATAAATCAGTTTTAATACTACTTATCACCCTCAAATGGATGGCCAGTCTGAGCGAACCATCCAAAATCTAGAGGATATGTTGACTTATTGTTAAATAGATTTCCAAGGATGTTGGGATCAAAACCTTCCCATAGTATAGTTCTCATATAACCAAATATTCCATTCATCATTCAAATGGCACTTTATGAAGCTTTGTATAGGAATCAGTGTTGGACTCCGACATGTTGTGATGAATTTAGAGAGAAGAAGTGTATGGGACTTGATCTTTCCTAATATATTATATATAATGTCTAAACCATCCAAAATAACATGGAGTCCATGCTAATTTGACAGAAAATATATATATACAACCGTCAATGAGACTTGGAGTTTGAGGTTGGAGATAAGTTGTTCTTCTATATTTCATCGTGGAAGAAAGTCATGAAGTTTTGGAAGAAGGGAGAGATAACTCCTAGATACATCATATCCATTGAGATCCTTGATTACATCAGATCAATGGACAACTGAATAGCAGTACCACCTAACCTATCTCAAGTAAATGATGTGTTCAATATATCCCCCTTGAAGAAGTACATACTAGACCCCTCACATGTACTGAATGTAGAGGTGGTAATATTGGAGAAATAATTTTAATATAAATATTAGTTATTCATAACCTTGGATCATAGAGAAAAATTTATACAAAATAATATAACTCACCTAGTCAATGTTCTATGAATAAACCACAAGTCTGTGGATGTAACTTAGGAATGAAAAGTGGAGATGAAGTAGAAGTACCATGACCTATTCTCACCATAGTATATAATATTGAATTTTGAGGGAAAAATTATCTAACAGGGTAATAATGTAACAAACCAAAACTTGAAGATATATTTAATTTTAAATAAATTTAATCTCCTTGATGACTTTTGATGCACACAACACCAGGTTTAAAGAAGACACTATACTCTATTAAAATATTATTATTTAGACATGTCATTATAATGTAGCCATTAAGTTGGTGGGTATGAATAAGACTTTCTAAATAATGAAAAGTTATATGGTTTACACGTTTATTAATTTTTTAAATATTAATTATAAATAAATTAATCACTATTTGAAGGAAAAAAGAAATGTTTTCTGAAAATAGTATTTTTCTTCTTCTAAAAGGTAGTTTAGTCACACTTCAAAAACATAATTAAAAATTAATTTTTAATAATTTTATAAAGTTTATTTTTAAAAATTTAATTAATTTTTTTAATCATCATATAAAAATTATTTTAGGGTGAATATTTTTGATTTTTATAAAAAACATCATTTTTTGGTGAATAGTGGAAAATACTGATTTGTATTAAAAACTGCCTTTTTTTAATGCATTTAAAAGCACCATTTAATATTAATTTATATTTAAAATAAAAATTAGTTCCATTATACATTAACTAATCCAAATTAGTTAATTGGTATCAATTTTATATTGATTTTTTATATAAAAACGTTTTCAACTTTTGAAAGTTTATCTTTTGGAAACCCATTTTTTCAACACTTTTGCGGGTTTAATTTTAAATTAAAAAATTTCAATTCTATGAGTTTAATTTGGAAAAATATATTGAATATATTGAATAATAATAATTTATATTATATAATATGGTCAAATTATTTTTTTTACCATAACTAATAGTTAAAACAGTAAAAATTATTTATTACGATTCAGGTAAAAACGGGTTTACCTGGGGTTAAAATTAATATATAAGGGTTAAAATGAACCAAAAATTGTTTAATTACTTTTTTATTGTCATATTTATACCTCATATATTATATTTTTAATTGTTTTTATATTTTAACCTTTTAAAAATAGAAACTTTTTGGTGGAATTCATTATTTTCAAAAATTCCAAGTTTGCCCTCTCCTTCACTTATAAAAGGCCACCCACTCTCCTCTCCTTTACACACTTCAAAAACCCCTTGATTCATAATTTACATGACCAGATAACTTACCTAATTCCATGATCACATCTTATAATACCTGTTTTGTTCATAAATCTATCTTATGAAGGATTTTGGTGCAAACCAAAAGATGTTATCAGAAAAAGAGTCAACACCCTTAACAAAACAATTTATTCTATTTTTTCCTCCACCTACTTAAAATTTTTATTAAAACATGATGATACAATTAACTATATATATTTAATATAATAATTTATTTTTATTTTAAGTTCATAACCGACAACCATCTCCTCCTCCCTCAAATGGGAAACACAACCATATATCGTGTGTTTGGCGGACTACCGCCTCATTAACAAATGTATTTTTTTCCATCACCTCTTATCACAGATATAAATAAATAAGTATATAATTTTTATATATGATATTTGTGATATAATTATACTTTTAAATATAATATCATATATTCATTTTTATTTTCCATTTCATCGAGAATACGATAACATCGCTTGTGTGAACGATGGACTACCGCCTCATGAAGTGATGTTATTTTTTTCACTTAAAAATTACATTGAACTTAATAAGGATTAATTTTATGTTTTTATATTATATTAATTAAATTAATAATTATTTAAAATAAATATATCATATAAATTTTTACCTTAACATCAACTGATTAAATGATAATATCCTTCGTGTGTACAATAGACTATTGACTCACGAAGCGATGTGATTCATTTTTATTACTGAATCACATGGATGGTATGTGTAAGGATATTTAAAGAAATAATATTATATTTATGATATAATTATTATAATTTAATGATAAAATAACACTTACCTTTTTTCCATCATGATCTTTGAAAAATGGGAATGTTACTCACGTTTACGTATGACCTACCATCTCCGTGATTGTAACATAGTTCATTTTTCATAACCATATTTCATGGTTGGTTTAAAAATTATAATTAATGTATAAAAATTATAATTATTTAATTTTTATCATTTTTATATTATTAATTAATAATATTTTGACCTTAGTCAACTTGCCAAAGTGATTTTGGACATATGAGTTGTTTATCATTAAAAAGTACGACATGAAATTAATTATTTAAGTAATTAACTATGAAATGTTAATAATTAAAATAATATGAATAATAAAATTGAAAAATTATCTCAATAATTTAAATAATTAACTTAATTTTATCATTTATTGAGATAAATAATGCTCATGAAAAATCAGGCTTGAGGTAAGGAATATTTCTAACCCACCCTTTGCTTCAGGTTATGACCATTATTTCTCTAACTAAATTTCTCTCCCTTTAATTTTTTGTAATAATTATAAATTATGTATATATTTATATCACATATATATCTAGATTATTCTATCTTCCTTTTATGGTGTAATACATTCCTTATTTCCACCTCACAAATTTCTTATTTAAGGCATATATTTTGATTATTTTATGAGACATGATTATGAAACCCATTTATTTTTATGGATAATTATTATGTTTATTCCTTATGATTGATATAATTATGTGGAAAAATCATGCATGTACATGTAATAAATTTTATGGGTAGGCTCAAAATTATATAGACTTACAATGCATCGAGTAATGATTTTTCCTCAAGAGACTTCATGTATGGGATTAGGGAGTGAACCTAATACGTTATGGGACTCTATCCACCATGTGATGTTGTCTTGGTAGTTAGACTTGAATTATGTTTCTTTTATGTTTAATTTGATTTCCACATTCAATTATTTACATGGTCTTATGATACCATGCTATTTGTGTTATGATTCCACTTTATTACTCGTGCACATTTTATTTTATGATATCGTGTTATACCTTTGAATCACATGTTATGCTTCCTATCATGTTTATTCCCTTACTAGGATTTTAATCCCACCCATTTTATTCATGTATTCCCTGAGTGATCCTGTGTAGTTGTAAGAGATCATATGGATTTAGGATCTCATTATATAAAATAAAATAATGGTTTCAAGTTTTAGTTTCTTTATATATATTATTAACCCAGTATTATAAAGACACTATGTAACACCCCAAGCTTCTATGGTACGCTTCTCTTTGAATAATGTGATAGCGTGTGTTGTACGCAACACCGAGTTCTAACACACCATAACCAATCAAACTAGCCATTATGAATCATAATACCTAATTTTTGAAATTATATATATTTTATATTTCAAAATGAATTTCATTTTTGGATTCGGAATATCGAATTTAGCCTAAGGTGAAATTTTGGTACTTTTCGGATAACTTTAATATATTGATGAATAGTGAAAATTACTAAATTTTAATTAAAAACAAATTTTTTAATCAAAATAATTAATAGTGATAAATTATGAATTTGAGTGGTTTTAAAGTATATTCAGAATATATTTTTACCATTTAATTCAATTTTGGTCATTGGACAGAATTTTACAATTAAACCGGACATAAACAAGTGTCAATCTTTTGATAGTTATTATCTCTTAAAAACACGCTTTTTGTTTTAACAATGGGAATTAATTTTAAATTAATTACTGCCACTTCTGTGTTTTGAATATGGAAGAATGGATTCCATATTTGGAATCAGGATGTTCAAACTGTGTAAATAGGTAACTTTTATTTTTAGACATTTTTAATAATTACTTCGGTAAATGTTTTATTTACCATGGTGAAGTGTAAATCCGGTAAATAAGGGTTAAAAAATAATATTATAATAATACTAAATTACCCCAAAACGTGTCCTAGACTTATTGGTTGATACATGTTAGACCATAGGAATCTTTGGGTCGATTTTGGGACCCCATGGAGCCACTTGTAGGTGATAGGGACACTTAATTTTAATTAAGTTAAAATGAATACAAAAATGACACAAGCATATATATTTTAGCAAACCAATTTTTACATAGGGTTATATATGTTGGATTTTCGACTATAAATATTCATTATAATTCTAAAAATATTTCCTACATAATTATATTTTATTTATAATTTTTAGAGATTACATAAGTTAATTTATTTATGACATAATGATGATGCAGTAATTACCATAAAAGTAAAAATTTAAAATAATTGATATTATAAATACCCAAATAAATATAATTTGAGACTTTTAATGAATTAAAATAATTTTCTAGGATAATATGACATATTATGATTGATTTAATTAACTTTTTTTGAAGTAATAATTCTGTTATGAGTTTCACAAAAATCAACTATTGAATAGTGTCAAAATTGACATAAAAGTGTTTTTAAAACAAATATTATATTATTAATTGATATTAAATTCCTAAAAATCTAAGGTTCGTCCAAGAGACTTATAGAATAATAGGTGTATCATTAATGGACAACTTGGGGATCACTTGGATGTATATTGTAAGTTTATTAACCATATAATATAAAAATTCAAGGAGACATTGTAAAAGTGAAACTAATTAACTTAGAGTTAATACTTAAAGATAAGGTTAATATAAGTACCCAAACCTGTCTAAATTCTATTAGTTGAGTGGATTTTGACCCATACCCACCTTGAAATTTAAATAATCCACTTTGGAGCCATTAGAAACCGAATATGAATTTATTATAAATTAACATTTCTAGCTTTTCCAAAGGTGCCCCTGACCCCTCTTATAAAAGGGCACTCCTCCTTCTAATTTCTTCACACCTTCAAAGCCTTTTGGTTTGGCCAAACTCTGCCCAAATACTCTCCCAAATTCCCTCACTAAAACCTAGAGGCTATAGTTTGATCAGAAAGCCAACCTAAGGAGCCCTTTTGATCAAATCAAAAGGAAGAACCCGAAGAAGAGGTAATGTTTTCACCCCCCCTTTTCCAAGTTCCTTTCTTCTTCCACTTATTCTTCATTTGTTATTACCATTCTAAAATAATAACTCCAGTATCATATATATACTACGATGTTATTATAAATATGGTACAACCATATTCAGTATTCTATCCACCCTTTTAATAACATGTCACAATACGTGCGTACGTACGACTTACCGTCTCCACGTCGTGGTGTAATTGTTATTCAATATATTATTATTTGGATGGGTATAATAATGACGTGTAACTCATGTAAATAATAAATATAACATGTTAGTGATTATGTATATATGATATACCATCCATTTATATATTATTTTAATATCAAAATAATGATATTGTCGCTCGTGCGTACGTACGGACTACCGTCTCCACGAACGCGATGAGATTCATTCTCCATCGTATCCATTAAACTATAATTATCATTTGATGATTTAAAAATGATGTTTAAGGACTTTATATCATTATGGATATGAATAATATACAACCTATCCATTAAAAACATGGCTTACGTAACAAAACATATAAAAGAAAACGAGTAAGTTAACACCCGAAACAACGATAATACTAAGATATTATTAACAAATCAATGTTAAAAGATCATATATGATGTCATATTAATGTATATGATTCTTGTATAATTTTATAACAATTATTTCACCATTATACAGGAGGTTAACCTACCCCAACCAAGGAAAAGTACAAGGTAAGGGTTATTTCACAATCTCTTCATTATCCGAGGTTGTTTATAAGTAATAATCTACTGGGATCTCTTTATCATCCACATCCATGTTTCTTAAAAATGTATTTCAAAAAATTTTCACTATTGAAAATAATATGGGTTAAAGTCATTTATTCCCTTGTTTTACTTTTTATAAGAGTTTTATAAAGGAATCTTTCCGTCGTTTTCCAAACAAGGTGCTTTTTAACCTTTTCGACAGAATTAAGGTAAGAATTTTTTTTAACTTATACGGTGGGTGCAGCTATTTTCCGCCGTTATAAAATCATCGAAGCTTCCCTTACAAGCTTATAAGAATATTTTCAAAGAAAATGTTTTATTTTATAAATATATTACTCTTAAATGATTTCAAAATAGAAAGAGATATTTATCTAAAAAGAGTTATGATTTCATCTATGTCAACATCCTTTGATGGATTTTACTCTTATTTGAATTTGATTTATTATGATACAAAACTTCTATATTGTATTGAAGTTTTTGTGATATGTTTGACTGTTGATGTGCTATTTTTTTACCATTCATAGTTTATGGTGAAAGTATTGACATTTCGTATGCTAGTTTTAATACGGATGTTTATGTTATGTTTAAACCTTTTCATATGGGAATGCATTGGACTTAATATGTGACGGGTGGAGCCCGCTATAGCTCCTCGATGCATCGGTAGGTCTCATGAGACAAACTAGTTTCTTGGAACAAGGCCTTTGAAAAATCTTATTTTTAGTCATGGAACGAGGCCTTGGCTATGTGGTTATGATAGTATGGTATTATGCATTCCATCATTATGAAAGTGGTTATTGATATTGCATGTGATTATTCGATTAGTAGAATATCCATATGAATAAGTAAATGGAATTATTTCATTTTATTTTTGCCATACTATGTTGAAGTTCAAGTTTAAAAGGCTTTTTTTAGTTATACATTGCCTTAAATGTTTATTCTTATTTATGAAAGTTTCCGCTATATTGTTATCCTTACTGGGTATTTGAGATCACCCATTTTCTATGTTTTATTTTTCCCAGGAAGTGAAGAAGTAAATTATGAATGACCTGCAGGGATATTATGAGGGGATAATAGTGTGGATTATGGAGACAATATGTTGTTGTAGTAGTCTTTCACTTCATGATGTAATGTAACACTTTATAAATATATCTAGTGTTTCCAAGGCTACTAAACCAATCGGTCTTTTGATATTTGATCTTTCTCGTGATCATGCCAATGTTATGTAATAATGCACCGACTCTAGGTAACTGGGGTCGGGGCATTACAGTTGGTATCAGAGGAAGTTTAGTACAAACCTTGGAAGGTAGATTTAGATAAACTCTGATTAGAGAAAGTAGACCTAAGATGAACTTTGAGGATTAGTATAGAAGAACTTCCTAGAATTTTGGTATTGTAGAGATTTTGTGAGTTTTCCGAGAAATATATCCCTGTCTGGATACGAGTAGGTAGAGGCGGCTCTGGGACATATGTACCTAGGGGTAAAA
Source organism: Viscum album (assembly GCA_963277665.1). Classification (NCBI taxonomy): domain Eukaryota; kingdom Viridiplantae; phylum Streptophyta; class Magnoliopsida; order Santalales; family Viscaceae; genus Viscum; species Viscum album. Next base: position 1,135,990,843 of record OY728159.1, on the reverse strand, counting down.
CCCAAAAACAGCGCTTTGAGCTAGACTCGAACGGGAACTGGTGCATGACAACGGGCCTTGCTGCACTCTTGGTTACGACACTCTTGGGGGATATTCATAGGATAACTCTCATTTTCTTTACAAATCCTTATGAATGGTTTATGAGTATATACTTCCTCAAAGAAAAAATTCTTATGATTATGGATTATATCCATAAATAGTTCAATTTATGTTAAGTGTTTTATAAGTATGGGATTGTGTATTTTGATTCACAAACTGATCTAGTTTATGCCATTGTTTAGAAATGGCGCCTAGTGGAAGAAATGGAAACCGTATCAATGCATGCACTCCATGTAGGGATTTCCCTCATGCTCAAGATAATTATAATGGAGTTGGTGATGCAACTGGTGCCGATAAGCTAATCACTATACTGGGACAACTCACTCAGGTTATGAATAATAACCTTACCCGTATGGAGAACCCTGATCCACAGCGTGGATGATCAATGTTAGATCGATTCATGAGGCAAAAAACACCAATGTTCAATGGGATTACAAATCCCTTAGTAGCTGAGAAATGGATAAATTCCCTAGAGAAAATATTTCAGGCTTTGGGGAGTAGTGAAAGGGAAAAAGTTATCATGGCAGTTTACCGCCTCACTTGAGATGCTGATCAATGGTGGTCATTGATTCAAAACCCGAAGGAAGATGATGAAGTATCAAATATGGAATGGAGGGAGTTCAAAGATCTGTTTTTAGAAAAATACTTTCCTCGCGACCGTCGAGCAGATATGGAAAGGCAATTTATGAGTCTGAGACAAAAGGAGGATGAGAATGTCGCAAAGTATGAGGCTAACTTTACAAGGTTAGCAAGGTATGCTGGAGATTATATCCGTAACCCAAGAAGTAAGATTGACCATTTCTTTTATGGGTTAAAACCATTTCTCCGTCGAGCATTAGTCTCACAATCCTTTTCATCGTACGAAGACATTGTCTCATGTGCTATCAAGACCGAAAAGGAATTCTCTAAGTATTATGACTTTAAAGCAAAGCAAGAGAATAAGAGACCTATTGATCAATCTGAGAATGTAAATAAGGGGAATAAGGGAAAGGTTGAATATCCATCATGTGGTAAATGTGGTAAGAAACACCTCGGTACTTGCTTGAAGGGAATAGGAGTCTGTTACAAGTGTGGTGAAATGGCCTCCAAGCTCATGATTGCAAGGGCAATAAGGAAGCTACCAATGTTCAGTGCTACAATTACAGGGAGATGGGGCATTATGAAAATGAATTTCCTAAGAGTCAGGAGAACTTATCTCAGAAAAGGCCAAGGGATCAAGACCAAGCTTATGCTATCACTACTGCTGATGTAGAAGCTCCGAAAGACGTGGTGGCAGGTAATTTAATGGTTTCCTCAATTTTAGGAAGTGCATTATTTGATTCTGGATCATCGCATTGTTTCATATCATCCCAGTTTGCTAAGAAAATTAGATATTTCCAATTTGATTTAACAAGGGAGTTGTCAGTTAAAAATCCTAAGGGAAGTATCATTGCAACAAAGTTTTGTGAATCAGTCCCCATTAGAGCACATAAATGTTCTTTATCTGTTGATCTCTTCGTCATACCTATGATTGAGTTTGATATAATCCTCGGTATGGACTAGCTTTCGGACTATGATGCAAAGATTTATTGTAAGAATAAAGAGGTTACGATTCTTGATGATGATGATAAGGAACACCTTATCTTTATAGGAGAATCGTCACCACCTAATTCTTATCTAGATCCACCCCCAGTAGCTCAACTAAATTCAATTATTAGGGAGGAAGAGAATGAATTAACTGTGGGTGAGGAAAGTAATGTTCAAATAGAATATGTACCTATTGTGAAAGAATTTTTAGATGTATTTCGGGAAGATTTACCTGGACATCCTCCAGAACGAGAAGTTGAGTTTTCTATTGATTTAATTCCTAGATCAAGACCTATATCAAAGAGCCCTTATATAATGGTCACTGTAGAATTAGTTGAACTAAAGAAACAACTAGAGGAATTGAGTAATAAGGGATTTATTCTCCCTAGTGTTTCTCCATGGGGATACCCTGTTCTTTTTGTTAAAAAGAAAGACAGATCTATGAGGTTATGTATTGACTACAGGGAGATCAATTCTATAACAATAAAGAACAAGTATCCCCTACCATGCATTGATGATTTATTTGACAAACTGCATGGAGCTCAATAGTTTTCAAGGATTGACCTTCGATCTAGATACCATCAGTTGTGTGTGAAGAAGGAAGTCATTCCAAAGACAGCATTTCGAACCAGGTATGGGCATTACGAGTTTACTGTAATGCCTTTTGGATTGACTAATTCACCCTATGTATTCATGGATATGATGAATAGAGTTTTCAAGGAGTATCTCGATGAATTTGTGGTGGTATTTATTGATGATATCTTAGTATACTCCAAAAGCTACGAAGATCATAAAAATATGTTGCGCATTATCTTGAAGACTCTGAGAAGGCATGAATTATATGGTAAGTTTAGCAAGTGTGAGTTCTGGATTCAGGATATTTCTTTTCTTGGCCATATTGTCTCTAAAGATGGAATCTCTGTTTATCCTTCTAAGACCAAGGTAATCCAAGAATGGCCATCACCTACGAGTATAACTGAGGTACGTATTTTTATTGGTTTGGCAGGTTATTATCGATGTTTCGTCCAGAATTTTGCCCGATTGGCTAACCCATTAACGAAGCTCACACGTAAAGGGGTTAAATTTTATGGAAAAAAGAGTGTGAAGAATGTTTTGAAGAACTAAAGAAAATATTAGTCAATGCTCCTATATTGACTCTACCATCGGGGAATGATGGGTTCATTATTTATAGTGATGCATCGAAGAAAGGGCTTGGTTGTGTCCTTATGCAGAATGATAGAGTTATTGCCTATGCATCACGATAGTTGAAAATTCATGACCAAAACTATCATACTCATGATCTCGAGTTAGCAGCTGTGATCTTTGCTTTGAAGATATGGAGGCACTACCTCTATGGTGGAAAGTGTGAGATTTATACTGATCACAAGATCTTGAAGTATATTTTCTCACAAAAAGAACTCAACATGAGGTAAAGGAGATGGCTTGAATTGCTCAAGGATTATGATTGTATGATACAATACCACCCAGGGAAGTAAAACAAGGTGGTAGATGCTTTGAGCAGAAAAGATCATGGAGTTTTGAACAATATGAGAATTGAAAGGGATCTAATTTTCATGGATCTAGTGAAGATGGACATGGGAATAACCAGGGAAGGAGAAACATCAATGTTTTTTCAAATGGTTTCCAAAACATCTTTACTAGAAAGGATTAAGAGTTCTCAGACTATTGATGGAGAATTTCAAAAGAATATTAAAGCTGTGAATGATGGGAGATTGAGAGATTTTGTGTATGAAAATTGAATTTTGAAATTCGGGAAGAGGCTTTGTGTTCCTGATATACCAGATATAAAAATGGAATTGTTGGATGATGTTCATAGTTCCAATTTCTCTATACACCCTGGGAGCACCAAAATTTATAGAGATTTGAAGGAACATTTTTGGTGGGACAATATGAAGAGGGAGATTGCTGATTTTGTGTCAAGATGTATGGTTTGTCAACAAGTGAAAGCTGGAAGGCAACACCCAGGAGGAGTCTTGCAACCTCTTCCCATACCAGAGTGGAAATGGGACAATATTACGATGGACTTTGTCATGGGGATACCAAAGACTCCTAGAAGGAATGATGAAATATGGATTATTGTTGATCATATTACCAAGTCAGCACATTTTATTACTATAAGATAAGATCTACCACCAGAACGTCTAGCAAGACTATATATTAATGAAGTTGTGAGACTTCATGGAGTACCCCTATCGATTGTTTCTGATCGTGGTCCCCGTTTTACTTCAAGATTCTGGAAGAGTCTTCAGGAATCCCTAGATACTGAATTTCATTTAATCACTGCCTACCACCCTCAGACAGACGGACAAGAAAAATGGACTATTCAAACCTTAGAAGACATGTTGAGATCTTTCTCACTTGACTTTCAGGGTATGTGGGATCAGTATTTACCTCTGGTAGAATTTTCCTATAACAATAGCTTCCATTCGAGTATTCAGATGGCACCATAAGAAGCGTTATACGGAAATAGATGTCGCACACCAACCTGTTGGGATGACGTTGGTGAAAGAAAACTTGTAGGTATAGAACTGTTAGAGGAAACGATGGAAAAGGTGAAGGTAATCCAAAATCAAATCAAAGCACCTCAAAGTAGGCAAAAGAGCTATGCCGATAATCGAAGGAAGGATTTGGAATTTCAAGTCGGTGATCATGTTTTCCTGAAGGTATCTCCATGGAAGGGAGTCATACATTTTGGTAAGAAAGGTAAACTGAGTCCCAGGTACATCGGACCTTTCGAAAGTCTAGAACGAATTGGGGCTGTAGCTTACCGATTGGCAATGCCGCCAAGTCTCTCCAAAGTTTACGATTTGTTCCACGTATCTCTATTGAGGAAATATATGCCTGAACCAACGCATGTACTCACCTATGAGGAGTTAGAACTGGAACCCGATCTGTCTTATTGTGAACATCCCATTAGGATTCTTGATACGAGAGAACAAGTACTGAGAAACCGGACGACGCGTTTGGTAAAAGTTTTGTGGAGAAACCATAAGATGGAAGAGGCAACGTGGGAACCTAAGGAACTTATGATGAAGAACCACCCGAGTCTTTTCATGTGATAAGTATTCTAGAAATTTCGAGGACTAAATTATTTGAAGGAGGGGAGAATTTAACACCCCAAGCTTCTACGGTATGCTTCTCTTTGAATAATGTGATAGCATGTGTTGTACGCTACACCGAGTTCTAACACACCATAACCAATCAAACTAGCAGTTCTGAATAGTAATACCTACTTTTTGAAATTATATATATTTTATATTTCAAAATGGACTTCATTTTTGGATTCAGAATATTGAATTTAGCCTAAGGTGAAATTTTGGTACTTTTCAGATAACTTTAATATTTTGATGAATAGTGAAAATTACTAAATTTTAATTAAAAACAACTTTTTTAATCAAAATAATTAATAGTGATAAATTATGAATTTGAGTGGTTTTAAAGTATATTCAGAATATATTTTTAACATTTAATTCAATGTTGGTCATTGGACATAATTTTACAATTAAACCGGACATAAAGAAGTGTCAATCTTTTGATAGTTATTATCTCTTAAAAACACGCTTTTTGTTTTAACAACGGGAATTAATTTTAAATTAATTTCTGACACTTCTGTGTTTTGAATTTGAAAATATGGATTCCATATTTGTAATCAGGATGTTCAAATTGTTTAAATAGATAACTTTTATTTTTATACATTTTTAATAATTACTTCGGTAAATATTTTATTTACCATGGTTAAGGGTAAATCCGGTAAAGAAGGGTTAAAAAATAATATTATAATAATAATAAATTACTATAAAACGTGTCCTAGAATTATTGGTTGATACATTTTCGACCATAGGCATATTTGGGTGGATTTTGGGACCCCATGGAGCCACTTGTAGGTGATAGGGACACTTAATTTTAATTAAGTTAAAATGAATACAAAAATGACACAAGCATATATCTTTTAGAAAACCAATTTTTACATAGGGTTATATATGTTGGATTTTAGACTATAAATATTCATTAGAAAGATAAAAAGATTTCATACATAATGATATTTTATTTATAATTTTTAGAGATTACATAAGTTAATTTATTTATTACACAATGATGATGTAGTAATTACCATAATAGTGAACATTTAAAATAATTGATATTATAAATACCCAAATAAATATAATTTGAGACTTTTAATGAATTAAAATAATTTTATAGGATAATATGACATGTTATGATTGATTTAATTAACTTTTTTCGAAGTAATAATTCTGTTATGAGTTTCACAAAAAGCAACTATTGAATAGTGTCAAAATTGACATAAAAGAGTTTTTAAAACAAATATTATATTATTAATTGATATTAAATTCCTAAAAATCTACGGTTCGGCCAAGAGACTTATATCATAATAGGTGTATCATTAATGGACCACTTGGGGGTCTCTTGGATGTATATTGTAAGTTTATTAACCATATAATATAAAAATACAAAGAGAGATTGTAAAAGTGAAACTAATTAACTTAGAGATAATACTTAAAGATAAGGTTAATATAAGTACCCAAACCTGTATAAATTCTATTGGTTGAGTGGTTTTTGACCCATTCCCACCTTAAAATTTAAATACTACACTTTGGAGCCATTAGAAACTGAATATGAATTTATTATAAATTAATATTTCTAGCTTTTCCAAAGGTGCCCCTCACCCCTCTTATAAAAGGACACTCCTCCTTATCATTTCTTCACAAATTAAAAGCTTTTTGTTTCGGACAAACTTTGCCCAAATACTCTCCCAAATTCCCTCAATAAAACCTAGAGGCCATAGTTTGATCAGAAAGCCAACCTAAGGATCCCTTTTGATCAAATCAAAAGGAAGAACCCGAAGAAGAGGTAATGTTTTCACCACCCCTTTTCCAAGTTCCTTTCTTCTTCCACTTCTTCTTCATTTGTTATTACCATTATAAAATAATAACTCCAGTATCATATATATACTATGATGTTATTATAAATATGGTACAACCATATTCAGTATTCTATCCACCATTTGAATAACATTTCACCATACGTGCGTACGTACGACTTACCGTCTCCACGTCGTGGTGTAATTGTTATTCAATATATTATTATTTGGATGGGTATAATAATGATGTGTAACTCATGTAAATAATAAATATAACATGTTAATTATTATGTATATATGATATACCATCCATTTATATATTATTTTAATATCAAAATAATGATATTGTCGCTCGTGCGTACGTACGGACTACCGTCTCCACGAACGCGATGAGATTCATTCTCCATCGTATCCATTCAAGTATAATTATCATTTGATGATTTAAAAATGATGTTTAAGGACTTGATATCATTATGGATATGAATATTATACAACCTATCCATTAAAAACGTGGCTTACATAACAAAACATATAAAATAAAACGAGTAAGTTAACACCCGAAACAACGATAATACTAAGATATTATTAACAAATCAATGTTAAAAGATCATATATGATGTCATAGTATTTTATATGATTCTTGTATAATTTTATAACAATTATTTCACCATTATAAAGGAGGTTAACCTACCCCAACCAAGGAAAAGTACAAGGTAAGGGTTATTTCACAATCTCTTCATTATCCGAGGTTGTTTATAAGTAATAATCTACTGGGATCTCTTTATCATCCACATCCATGTTTCTTAAAAATGTATTTCAAAACATTTTCACTATTTAAAAGAATATGGGTTAAAGTCATTTATACCCTTGTTTTACTTTTTATAAGAGTTTTATAAAGGAATCTTTCCGTCGTTTTCCAAACAAGGTGATTTTTAACCTTTTCGACAGAATTAAGGTAAGAATTTTTTTTAACTTATACGGTGGGTGCAGCTATTTTCCGCCGTTATAAAATCATCGAAGCTTCCCTTACAATCTTATAAGAATATTTTCAAAGAAAATGTTTTATTTCATAAATATATTACTCTTAAATGATTTCAAAATAAAAAGCGATATTTCTCTAAAAAGAGTTATTATTTCATCTATGTCAATATCCTTTGATGGATTTTACGCTTATTTGAAGTTGATTTATTATGATACAAAACTTATATATTGTATTTAAGGTTTTGTGATATGTTTGACTGTGGATGTGCTATTTTTATACCATTCATTGTTTATGGTGAAAGTATTGACATTTTGTATGCTAGTTTTAATACGGATGTTTATGTTATGTTTAAACTTTTTCATATGGGAATGCATTGGACTTAATATGTGATGGGTGGAGCCTGATATAGCTCCTCGATGCATTGGTAGGTCTCATGAGACAAACTAGTGTCTTGGCACAAGGCCTTAGAGAAATATTATTTTTAGTCTTGGAACGAGGCCTTGGCTATGTGGTTATGATAGTCTGGCATTATGTATTCCATCATTATGAAAGTGGTTATTGATATTGCATCTGATTATTCGATTAGTAGAATATCCATCTGAATAAGTAAATGGCATTATTTCATTTTATTTTTTCCACACTATGTTGAAGTTCAAGTTTAAAAGGCTTTTGTTTTAGTTATACATTGCCTTAAATGTTTATTCTTATTTATGAAAGTTTCTGCTATAATGTTATCCTTACTGGGTATTTGAGCTCACCCATTTTCTATGTTTTATTTTTCCCAGGAAGTGAAGAAGTAAATTATGAATGACCTGCAGGGATATTATGAGGGGACAATAGTGTGGATTATGGAGACAATATGTTGTTTTAGTAGTTTTTCACTTCATGATGTAATGTAAAACATTATGAATATATCTAGTGTTTCCAAGGCTACTAAACCAATCGGTCTTTCGAGATTTGATCTTTCTTGTGATCATGCCAATGTTATGTAATAATGCACTGACTCTGGGTAACTGGGGTCGGGGCGTTACACACTAGGACTTTACAACCCATGTGTTGTAATTATTAGATATTTATGTTTAATAATCATGTAATAATATTTGAACGAGGATTGGGTCACTATATAGGTCTCATATAAAGTATTAATCAACATACCCAACCAATGGGTCACCACCACTAAATATAAGGGTTATATATTTCATTCCTTTAAGGTATCTCAATATCCACTTCACAACTTCCCAATGTTCATTCCCCAGATTTGAAAAAAACCTTTTGAAAACATTTAAATTTTTAGGCAAGATCAAACTAAGTTCACATCATGGAATACATGATACTTCTTACTACTGATTTATATATAATTTATTCCATGTGTTTCACCTCTCCTTCTATTCATGGTTCTTGTTCCTTCATGAGTTTTAAGTGACCAAAAAGGGTAATCAAAATATATTTGAATCAAATAACTTAAAACCTTTCAATTATCTTCAAAACACACTCCTTTTAAGATAATACCAAACTACCAAAATTCTTATCTTTCTATTTCATGTTTCCCAATCTTTTTCTTACTTATCTAAGATCACTAATTTAAAAAATCATAGATAAGTCTTCCTTTATCTCCTAAATCCATTGGATTTATAGATTCACTATAATAATTTCATCCACGAACTATATTAGAATGATGAAATTCCCATCACTCTACTCATTCCAATAGCAGTAGTGGTCATATTTTATTTGCATGAAACCCTTATCATGTATGAATTACTCTGACTTATGGTTCCAATATCTAGTCCCCTGTTTCAATCCATAGTTATTTTTTCATGATTTTACATAGAAAGTACCAGATTTTAGGATCTTGAAAACATGCTAATTGTTTATATATATTTACTCCTCTATATCCCTTTTAAGAAAAATCTATCTTCACATCCATATGATCCATATTTAATCCTTTTGAAGTAACCAAACATATTATATCATGAATTGAAATATATTTAACCACTTGAGAAAAGATTTCAGAAAATTTTATGCCCTCCTTTGATTGAAAACCTTTGAACAATAGCCTTGACTTATACCATTTATTTCCATTAAATTCATCCTTTAACTGAAAAACATATTTTTTTTTTAAATTTCCCTCTTTCCAGTGGGTGAATCCATTAGATTCTATGTGTTATTCGGGTGAAATGAATTCAAATAATTATGCATGGTAAACTCCCATTAACTAAAATCACAAATGGTGGTTACTTCAACTGGGATTTATATTTGTAGTATATTCATTAAAATAATTAAATTAAAGTCATATACATAACTATCTACTATTCATATAATAGTTTATAACCTTTATAATACTTCCCACAACTATTCTATTTTCTAAACCAAAATATTTAGAATTCCATTCTCTCTAACTTTGGACTGATCCTCACCAATTATAGATCTCTATGGTATATTCTCTAATAGTCTCCCTCTTGAGATTTCAACACACCCCCATGAACTTTACTATGTAATTTTGAACATATAGTATATTTATAGCCATATTAATACTCTTGAATTTGTGAAATTATAGGGTCTCCTTGCAGATAAACTTGAATTCAAGTCGAATCTTCACCTTCTCCTTCCTTTAAATTATTATTCCTTTCTTTCCATAATACATACTCATTAAGGTATATATTATTTAATTTGTATGACCATTTTCTTATAATCATCCCATATTTCAGAAACCAAATTCCTCACCACCATAGCCTATGAAGATACATGTATTTGATTTAGAATAAAGGTTATACATTTATTTTAAATACACAAGATTGTAAGCTATAATTATAGTGACCATTATATGAGATAAAACTAGTATTTTTTCTATCCACCTGGTTTCTGAAAATTATTATTCCATTGGTGTTGAGGTTATTGTATTGATCAAATAGAAATAAGTACCTAATACTTCTTCCCAATACACCTTGAACATTCTTAGATGTATATTCACGCTTTCCTCCCTTTCCATCAATGTATGAATCATCTTTTTAGGTATAATATTTTTCTCAGGAATTCCTAAAATAATTTTCTCATAATTAATTTTTCTGTGCATGAATAATTTCTAAAGAATTATTTTTATGTACTCAAATCCATTATCAAATATCAAAATATTTATCTTGAACTTTGTTTCTCTTTGAAAAATAAATTTACATTCCATGAAAAATAAAAATACTTCAGATTTATAATTTAAGAAGTATATATTTATACTTTACATATAAATTTTTCAATGAAAGTCACAAAGTATCATGATTTTCCATGATATTTTACTATGGAAGATCCCTAGAAATATGTATACACAATTTCAAACAATTTCTGGAATTATTCTGATAATATTAAAACCCATCTTCTACTACTTCCCAAGTATAAATATCTCATAACTCATGAAGTTTTAATGTTCTATCTTTATCTTGTATTTATCCACTAGATATTTTATACCTTTATCATTGAGGTTCTAAGTTGATAATTCTTCATTTATGAAGTTTCTATAGTTAGTTTTTTTGGAAATTCTACTGCCACTTCCCTTCTATTCCGATACAATGTGTTTTCCTTTACACCTATATCTATGGAAATATATCCCTAGGTAATTTTCCACACTCATTCAAAAAATATTATTTCATAACCAGATTCATCCAACTATCCTATAGAAATTATATTTTTTTGGAGACCTAAAATATATCTAAATCCTTTTATCTCAAGGAACCTTCCATTATTCAATTTTATTTTTTTACATCTCCTTTTCCTAGGATGTTAAGAGATTAATTATCTTCTAGATTAACTTTTTCAAAGTTTATTGATACAAAATCTGTTATGAATCCTTTCTAACTATTAGAGTGGAAAGATACTCTAGAAGCTATGATCAACGATTTTACAGGTGTGATGAAAATCATAAGTTTATTAGCACAACTATCTATATTTTAATTCAATAAATTTAATCCATTAGTGGTTGTCTCATTGGTATTTCCTTTTTTACACAACAATATTTCTTGAGATGATTCCTTTTACTATAGTTTCATCACATTGGGATGGGTATGGTAGATTTACCTCTACTTATCTCCCTTGAATTCCCTTTAGACCACTATTAATTTTTTCATTTGGCAAGAATACTCTTCCATCATTACTTAATGAATCATCAGACGATGAATAAGTCTTCCTACTCTACAGATCTTCCTTCAAAATCAAGTTATGGATATCATCAAATATCAAGTCTCTGTTACCGATAGAGTTACTTTATACTATTACCATTCCCTCCCATGATTACAGTAATGAAGATAATGGTAATATCTTCCATACATCATCTATAAATATTACCTTCACAAATCTAAGTTAGCTCTTGATCAAATTGAAGTTATTCATATGATTAACAACTGTTATCGCTTTTCATTGGTTTATAATAAATATATATCACATTAAGAACAACTTTTTGAGTGTAAAGGATTACCATAAATGTTTTCTAGAGAATATATTACCTATAATATAATATTCTATTATAGATTTTCAGATCCACATTACGTGCTAATGTTATGCACATGACCCATAATTCCTTTTTCCTTGATTTTACTATTCACATTTCTCTATTTTCTTCAACATAACACACTTCAATAGAAGTTGAAAATATTTTTGGATGATATTGTACTCTATCTATATCCTCTAGTAACTAAAACCCCTTTATAAAAATTTTCAATCGAAACATTTTTCTCTTCCAACTATATCACCTTTCGGTGTGATCCAACCTACTAAATCAAAAAGATGTATGAGTAGGTGAGAATTTTACTTTATTTATTTCTAGGAAAAATTTAAATCCTTTTACAAGACCTAACTATTCATATAATAATAAATATTAACAATTATAATGGAATTTAACACATCATAAATTTAGCACCAGAAGAGAACACATGCAAAAATAGTTTACTCGAAGAGATCCTATATAAATTTAGTGTATCGAAACATAGAAGAAAATGATTCATCCAAATTACCACATAAAATAAAATTCATATTCAAACAATTTTTAATTTAACTTAGATAACTTTTTTCTAAGAATAACAAAAATAAGGTAAAATAAATATTGGTTTTTACATGGTTCTAACTTACATCCTATATCTATGAGAGAAGACATTGGAGCTTTCATTTCATTGGAAGTAAAATGTAAAATAATGATGAATCATATGACATGTAGATTAATACATCAAAGTATTTTTCAACTACATCATCAAATTCATTCCATATTTTATATATATAGGGTCCCAACTTGTCATCCAATATCTCAACCTCTAATGATCATAGTTGACCATTCCTTACACTATGTAACTTTTAATCCATTTTTCTCACCTTAGATGACTGGTAGAAATAAATTATTCCCCATACATCACTTATTTTACATATATCTTACTAGAAGTGATTCAACATAAACACTACCAACTACTGATGATTTAAAAAACTAAAAAAATACTGCTAGGTTGATCACAAAGCTGAAAACTATCAAAAGTTTATGAACTTTTGGAAATATCATTAACACCCAACTAAATGCTTCTTCTACTTCTATAAAACAATTTAAGGGTAATTTAATGTTTCAATTTTTGGTGAACTTATTCTAATTCTAGAAGACTCTTCACCAATACAAAATCTTAGATCTTATTTTAACACATATAACGAACTCTTTTTCACGACCCGTCCCCCAGGGTCTGTGCCATGACTACCCCAATCCCGCCTTCCATAGACCAGGGGCTGACGACTAGAACCAAAGGCATAATTCTCTATAACTGGGAAGACATTTCCTTTATAACCTGTAAACAAATGAAACTAAACACACAAAAAGATACAAAACACCATGTAAAATGTATAAAAAAAGAGTGTTGAAAGTAAAAGGGGCCAGAATACAAGCCCAACGGGAAAGTACAAGTAAAACCGAAAAACAATAAAAATGAAGATACAGAAAAGACAACTACTGGATCGTCCTCCGAGGATCCTACCTGAAGGGTAGGTACAGATCACCTCCTCAGCACTCCATGTCCGTCCTGTCTCCTCCACGTATCGACACACCGTATGGTCCACCTCGGGGTACCGTCCAGTCCTGGTACTCTAAGCCTCAGTCAGCACTACCCATCATCTACATGCAACACAACAATGTGCGGGCATAACCTGTGCAGGGGTGACTATAACGATACTCAGTAGGGACCCTGAGACACTCAAAGTCTCAGAAAATCAAACAAGGATAAACCAAAAAGTATGAAATAAACAGATAACCTTACTTAGGTATATGCCCATACATATACCTATGTTATCATGTGATTCATCTCAATCAAGAGTAAAACACAGAAAAAAACTGACTCAGCTCAACCCGAATTTTATTCTAGGGGTGGTATCAAGTAACATCCCCAATAACATTGTCGAAACCTCAGATTCTAGAGAACTCCTCCTCTATTGCGTACAGAGGGCCTACCGTGACACCAAGCGCACTTCCCACTAACCTTAGACTGATGAGGTACTCCTCCTATCGAGTACCGTGGATCTACTGCATTACCCAGCGTGCTCCGCACCGTGTGTTTGTCGTGTCACCAAGCACGCCCCCTCTCATAGTCTGCTGAGGTACTCCTCCTATCGAGTACTGTGGGTCTACCACAACACCAAAGAACTCGCCACCGTGGGTCTTTTGGGACACCAAGGCGCTCCCCACTGGGCTAGTAGAGTCACTCCGAGTCAAAATGTTCATCATTCGTCATGTCTCAGCCAGCTACTAGGTCTCCACACTACGCTCGCTCGTCTCTGACAAGATTCTCTCCACAAACTACTTGTCTATACTCCAATTGTCACGAAGTCCCATGAAGAAGTATCTCAAAGGTCTTCCATGTCATAGGGGTCTCAACTCAATAGACAGCGCGTCAAACAGACGCCCGTTCTATGAGTTATTAGTCTTTTAGTCCCAGGGGCCCGGTTGAATTCGTGCTTTATCCAACCAGACCATACTTCAACTAATCCGAAAACTCCAGTAGGGTATACTCAAAATTACCGTCTCACTCTAATAATTCAGTGCCACTAAAGGTTCATCAAACAGACATCTGGTGCCAAAGATATGGCCGAAGGAGCGTAAGTGGATCGTAGTGGGCCTAGGTCCGGTTCCACCCGGCCTGACCCGACCTGACCCTTTGGGTCTGGACCGACCTGCTGGGCAAATCCCAACATGCCGCGAGGGGCCGCGGAGAACCGTGAGGTTGCGGACCGGCCACGAGACTGTGGACCGGCCGCGAGGGTGCGGACCAGCCGTGGGCCGGTGTGAGGGTGGTTCGACCCGGAGGGCGCCGCAAGGGTAGCTCAGACCGGGGTGCCGGGCCGGTTTGGCTCGAAAGGCCATGGGGGATCGCATCAGGGCGGCTTAGCTCAGGGGATGGGGTGGCACGAATGGGGCCAGTTCGGCCAGCGGGTGGCGCGACCGGGGCCGGTTCAGCCGCGTGGCTAGAGTGGCCGGGGTGGCCCAGCCTTCAGATGGTGCGGCCAGGGCAGCTCGGTCCGGAGGACGGGGTGGCTGGGGGCCGGTTCGGCCTGAAGGCCGGGGGTTGGTTCAGCCGGGAGGCCGGGGCGCGGTGCGGCTTGGGTCCAGTTTGACTAGCGGCAGCGTGGGGCCGAGGCACGATGCTTCTTGGGGCCGGTTCAGCCGGTGGCAGTTCGAGGCCAGTTTGGCCAGGAGGCCAGAGCACCATGGGGGTGGCACGGGTCGCGGAAGCCGTGGGTGGTGGCACTGTCACCTTCATCACCTTCCTCCATTTCGAAGAACACCGCAAAACAACACTAGGGTTACAGATAGGACGATCCATGTTAGTTTGGCCTGCACTCTCCGCATTAGAGCGGTAGCAAGAGGTTCACAAGAACGAAGCACATCAAACCCTCCCGCAATGATTCTTCCCAACCCGAAAATGAAAAATAAGGGGGGTGTACTTGTGAAGTGATAATAAAATTGAATTAAAGCCCAACCTTGTTCTTTTTTGGTCGATGTTGGCATGGGAAGGTGGACGTCAATTCGTTGTAGATGAACATGTCCAATGTCGAAGGAAGTTCGGAGGAAGAAGGTCGAAGTCGAGGTCGTTCATCATAGTCGAAGGCGTTCCTCATCTTCATTCTTCATCGGTGGAGCATTCTACATCGGTGGAGCGTTCTTCATTGGGAGCTTTCTCCCAAGTTTCTCCTCTATGAAATTCCTCCCAAAATAAAAAGTCAGCCCAAGATAATAGATTATAATATCTATTAAGTCGTTGACATAATATTAAAAATGGTTTATTTCATTAAGGTGGAGTTTTCACAATTAATATGGTGTGTTGGCACAATTAAAATTGTGGAGGAGTTGAAGAGGAACCCCCACATTTATTTGGGATTTGAGGGCTTCTACCAATTAAAGTGGGGTTTAATCCCGGGTGGTCCCCACCACCATAACCTCTCATGGGAGGTTATGGTCTAGTGGTCCCCACTTCCAAATTCTACATGGAGGTTTAGTTCTGGTGGACCCCACCTCCCAACACCCACATGGGTGTTGAAAATAAAAATAAAATGTCACACTTTTATTTTTATTTTATTCGTACACGAAAAACCCATAAATTATCTTTCACTCTTGACACACTACTGTCGAGATGAAAGACTCCTTATGTGAATACCGACGCTGCGAGTTCAATGGTGCCCTCAAATTTCAATTCTGAGCATCGATTTAAATGTTAGGAAAACCCTCTTGAACATTTACTGAACATACCCAAACAAAAGTTCTGAAATTCATTCAGGGCACTCCGAGCCTCAGAATCACATGTCGTCAATTTTCACGGACTCGTAAAATTCCTATATATTTTTTAAAAAAATTACATGGAAATTCTAGGTCTTTACATTATCCTCACCTCAGGGATTTACATCCCCATAATCTACAACTTGAACTAAGGGAACAATTGGGGGTATTGAGCATGCTTCTGAGCCTTCCACTCCCATGTGCTCTCCTGGAGGTTCCCGTACTGCCAGTGAATACGAACCAAAGGTATCGAAAATCCATGAAGGACCCACTAATGTCAATACTCAATCTCTACTGGAACCTCTGTAAAATTCTCCCCATCGTCGACATCCAGCTCGGCATGTTCGATGATGTGAGAAGGGTCATGTAGGTATCTCCTCAGCTGTGATACATGGAAGACGTCGTGCACTCGGTGCAACTGAGGAGGAAGAGATAAGCAGTATGCCACCTTACCAACTCTACTGAGGACCTGAAAAGGTCTGATGAACCTCAGAGATAACTTTCCTCCTCGGCCAAATTTCTGTAGACCTCATCGGGGTGAGACCCGTAGAAAGAAGTGGTCACAATCCTCGAACTCCATAGGTCTCCCTCTCTTATCGATATATGACGTTTTCCTTCTCTATGCAGTCTTCATCTGCTCCTGGATGATATGTACCTTCTTTGTGGTAGCCCATACCTTCTCTAGTTCCACTAGTTCTTACTCCCCCGGGTCAGTCCATCACAAAGGTGATCTACTAGGTCGCCCATACAATGCCTCAAAAGGTGTCATCCCAA
The DNA here is from genome assembly GCA_963277665.1 of Viscum album. Taxonomy (NCBI): domain Eukaryota; kingdom Viridiplantae; phylum Streptophyta; class Magnoliopsida; order Santalales; family Viscaceae; genus Viscum; species Viscum album. Next base: position 1,135,973,749 of record OY728159.1, on the reverse strand, counting down.
TGGTGGAGTGATAACTATTGTTTTATGAAAAATCCACTAAAGGTAAGTGATCCTCCCCACTACGACCAAAGTCAAGGACACAAGCATGCAACATGTCCTCAAGGGTTTGAATGGTCCGCTCAGTCTGGCCATCTATCTGAGGATGGAAGGCAGTGTTCAAATGAAGCTACCTCTCGAAAGCCTCATGCAACCCCTTCCATAGTCGAGAAGTAAATCATGATTCACGATAAAAAATAATGGTTGAAGGTACTCCATGTAGCCGCATAATCTCCTACACATAGAGGCATCCCAAGCTCATTACCGAACCCTAATATCTGATCAGTAGGAAGTGGGCCGACTTGGTGAGTCGGTCGACGATCACCCAAATCAAGTCATGACCTCTGGATGTATGTGGAAGTCCTATAATGAGATCCATGGATATCCCATACCACTTCCACTCTGGGACCTCTAAAGGCTGAACCAAGCCTAATGGTACCTGATGCTCAGCCTTCACTTACTGACAAGTGAGGCATAAAAAAACAAACTTTGCTAATACCTTCTTCATTCCTGGACGCCAGTGCTGTCGTTGGACATCCTGGTACATCTTCGCCACTTCTAAATGTACCACTAGATGTGATGTGTGGAACTCCCTCAACACTTCCTCCTGAAGTGACACTAGTACCATGATATGTCCTCTAAAGAGGATGACATGCTCCCCACCTTCAAAAAATCCATCAGGTGCTTTCCCTGTGGATATCTAAGCACATCGTGTCTCACAGTCAGTGTCCCCACGCTGCGCCTCCCTGACTCGCTGAAGAAGTGGGGGAGTGACTATAAGATATTGAATAAAAGCAGCTCCATCCTGATCCACAAAGGATATCTGCAAAGTGGCCAACTGCTCTGTCACCTCACCTAGTAGCTGTATACCAGATCTCCTACTGAGTGCATCTTCTATAACGTTCCCCATCCCAGGAGTATAGAATATCTCGAAGTAATAGTCCTAGAGGAACTCAATCCAACCGTGCTGTCTCAGGTTCAGGTCCTTTTGGGAGAAGATACAACTGAGACTCTTGTGACCAGAGTACACGGTAAAACGCTCGCACATCATATAGTGCCACCATGTCTTCAAGGCAAAGACCACTGCTGCTAACTCTAGGTCATGGGTTGCGTAGTTCTTCTCATGTTGTCTCAGATGTCGAGAACCATTTGCGATCACTGCTCGCTCCTGCATCAGGACACATCCGAGTCCGGTCCTTGATGCATCGCAGTAAACTACGTACCATATGCCCTCCTCTAGAAGCCTCAAGATGGGGGAACTAGTAAGCCTCTGCCTCAACTCCTGAAATATCTACTGGAATCTATCCAACCACACATAAGGCTTTCCCTTCTTCATAAAGGCTGATAGTGGTGCTGCAACTCTAGAGAAATCTAGTACAAACCATCGGTAGTATCCAGCCAAACCTAGGAAACTCTGTACCTCCATCACACTTCTAGGTGGATCCCAAGAAAGTATCGCCTCAATCTTCGCTGTATCCACTACAAATCCAGCCTCTGATATGACATGACTCAAGAAGTGAACCTCTTGGATCCAAAACTGGCACTTTGAGAGCTTACCATAAAGTCGGTGCTCTCAGAGTGTGTCAAGTACTACCTGCAAATGATAGGCATGCTGCTCATCAGTAGCTGAGTAGATCAAAATGTGATCAATGAAGACTACAATGAAGTGATCAAGGTATGGCTGAAAGATCCTATTCATGTGTCCCTTGAACATTTCTGGAGTGTTGGTTATGCCGAATGGCATAACCAAGAACTTGTAGTGTCTATACCAACACCTGAAGGCTGTCTTCATGCACATCCTCGTCTCATACTCTAAGCTGGTGATATCCTGATCTGAGGTATATCTTCAAGAACCATCGTACTCCCCTCAGATGATCAAAGAGGTTGTCAATACTCAGGAGTGGGTACTTGTTCTTCACAGTCACCTGGTTCAGGCACTGATAGTCAACACAAGGCCTCAAGATCCCATCTTCCTTCTTGGAGAACATAATCGAGGCTGCCCAGGGAGAAACACTGGGCCGAATGAATCCTTTCCCCTGGAGGTCCTCTAGCTGTACCCACAACTCACAAAGCTCTACGGGAGACATTCAATACACTGGTGTAGATATCAGTGCCGTCTCGGGGTACAAATCAATGTAAATGTCTACCTCTCTATGAGGGGGTAGCCCTGGGACATCATCAGGAAAAAAATCCGTGTATTGGTCCACCACTATAGGATAGCTCAAACTCTCCACATCAACATCTCCAAGGGTAAGGCTAGCCAACTGATGAGTGATTGGCTGCACTCTCCTCTGAGAAATTCCATCCTGTGATGCAAAGGCTCCCTTCTCACTGGTGATGGTAAACCTGGTACCATTCATGAGGACACACCGCAATTTGTGCCTAATACAGTTAATATGTGCATGGAATTTAAATAACCAATCCATACCCAAGATGACATCGTAAGGCCTCAACGTCACTACTAGGAGATCCCAACCGAATCTCTCACCTCCTAGAGTAAGTTCACACTGCTGGAACTAGTGCATAATCAACGAATCTGCTCCCGTAGGAGTCTCTAGCAGTAAGAATCGATCAACGTCTCTGTCGGAATCTCCATGCTCCGAACGAGGGTAGTGGAAATGAAATAAAGACTGGAACCTGTGTATTGAAGTACTACAACTAAGGTGGAGTAGACATAGATTGTACATCGAATCATCTCTGGAGCACCATGATCATAAGCCTCAGCTGCCTGGAGCTGAGCTCTCCCCTGTCCACCTACTCCTTGCGGTTGGGGTGGACCTCCTGGTGGTGGTGGCAGTAATATATAGAATGGTTGCCCACTGCCAGCTACACGGAAAACTCCTCTGCCATGTCCGCCTGCTCCCTATGGGCCACCTCGATCGAATCTTTGTCTCTACCTGGGAGGTCCTTCGACCATCTTCTGATCATCCGAACTATGGTTCCGACAGTCACGAGCCTTGTGGTCCTTCCTAACCCATGTGAAACACTACACTCTCCAGGAATGTATGTCTATACTTCAGGTTCCCTGCACAATCAATCCTGAGTCATGCAGTCGTCCACTTATCGGTATGATCCTCTTGGACCTCTGTGACATTTTTCTACTGCCATCTGCAGAAGACTCCTCTACATGCCAAATGGTGGTGTATCTTGCTACTGGAGTCTACTCAGTAGGGAAACTCTCCACCAAAAGGGCTCTTTCTAACACCCCCACCTATGTCAGGATGTTAAGTGAGATCACCGAATCCCTGATCTCCTGCTTGAGTCCCTGATTGAAGGTCTGGGCCCTAAAGAATGGGTCCAGAACCATATCGATGGAGTAACGTGAGAGGTCAGTGAACCTCCCTGAGTACTGAGCTATAGTCATGCTGCCATACTGAAGATGAAGTAGCTTCTGTATGCCCACTGCACGAAGAGTTGTTGGAACAAACTCTACCCGAAACAGGCTCTCGAATTCTGCCCAGAGAATCATCATCTCATCATGAACATAGAGCATCAATCTCCACCATCTGACCACTACTTCCTTTAGACTGCTGGAATCAAGAATCACCATGAGATCGGCTGGTGTCCCTACTAGTTAGAAAACTCTCACCATGGACTCCATCCAATCCTCATACGCCTGTGGGTCCATCTCTCCCCTGAACCTGGGTGGCCTCTGGCGCTGGAACATGGGCAACACACTCAAGCGGCGTGCACTCTCTGCTGCTGGGGATGGTGGAATTGGTGTCCAAAATGAGAATGGTAACACTGGTGCCTCTTATGGTGCCTCTACTAGAAAAGGGCCCTGCACCGAATCCTCGTCGCTCAGTGGGCTATCAGTGCCTACAACTCTCAGAACTCTAGCCTTCTATCTTCTTGGAGGCATCCTGAAAAGAAACAGGTGAACAACAGTTAAAATTTATACCCGGTGAGCTGACCTGGTGAGATTACATAAAGAAAACTTTTGAAAACACACACGCAATCAATGTTTTTTTTGCACCGAGTTAGAAATCAGAAGTCAGGGTCTTGGTGTATGAAAAATTTGGCCACCGCACTAACATTGGACTCCCTGAACTGAAAACCACACTCACTAAACTTAACACTATTGCTTCACAGAAAAGATCAGAGTCCTAAGTTCTACGGTAGAACCGACTCCTCTGATACCAATTTGTCACGACCCATCCCTGGGGGCCTATGCCGCGAATACCCCAAGACCATCTTCCATAGTCCAGGGGCTGGCGACTAGCACCAAAGGTGTAATTACCTATAACTGCGAAGGAATTGCCTTTATAACCTGTAAAAACATGCAACTAAACACACAGAAAGATACGAAACACTAAGTAAATTGTATAAAAAAATAGTGTTGAAAGTAAAATGGGCCAAAATACAAGCCCAATTGGAAAGTACAAGTACAACTAAAATACAATACACCTGAAGAAAGAGAAAATACAGTTACTGGATCGTCCTATAAGGATCCTACCTGAAAAATAGGTATAGATCACCTCCTTAGCACTCCACGTCCGTCCGTCTCCTCCACGTATCGACATGTTGTATGGTCCACCTCCGGGTACCATCCAGTCCTAGTACTCTCATCCTTAGTCAACACTACCCATCATTTTAATCCAACACAACAAGGTGAGGGCATAGACCATGCAAGGGTGAGTACTATGATACCCAGTAGGGACCCCGAGACCCTCAAGGTCTCACAAAATCCAACAAGGATAAACCACAAATTATGAAATCAACAGATAACCTTAATTAGGTATATGACCATACATATACCAATGTTATCAAGTGATCTATCTCAATCATGAGGAAAACAAAGAAAATAATCTGACTCAGCTCAACTGGGGTTTTATTCTAGGGTTAATATCAAGTAACATCCCCAGTCACATTGTCAAAACATCGATTGCTGGAGAACTCATCCTCTATCGAGTAAAGTGGTCCTTCCATGACACCAAATGCGCTTCCAACTAACCTTGGAATAATGAGGTACTCCTCCGGTCGAGTACTACAAATCTGCCGCATCACCAAGCGCGCTCCCCACCATTGGTCTTCTACATCACCAAGCGCGCTCCCCCTTGTAGCATTCTGAGGTACTCCTCCTGTCGAGTACTGTGGGTCTAACGCGACACCAAGGAAATCCCCACTATGGGTCTACTGCGACACCAAGGTGCTCCCCATTGGGCATGTAGAGTCACTCTGAGTCAAAACAGTCATCAGTCGTCAGGTCTCATCCAACTACTAGGTCTCCGCACTGCGCTCGCTCGTCTCCAAGAGGATCCACTTCATAATCTACTAGTCGATACTCCAACTATCACGATGTCCCGTGAAGAAGTATCTCAAAGTCCCGCCATGTCATAGGGGTCTCAATGAAATAGACAACACGTCAAACGGACTCTCGATCTATGAGTTATTACCCTTTTAGTCTCGGGGGCCTGGTTGGAATCATGCTCGATCCAACCTGGCTGTACCTCAAATATACCTAAAACTCCATTAGGGTATACTCAATATGACCATCTCTCTCTAAGAATTCCAGCATCTTTGATGGTTCGTCAAACGGATGTCTGATGCCAAAGATAAGGCTAAAGGAGCATAAGTGGATGGTAGTGGGCCTGGGTCTGGTCCGACCGATGCAGCCTGACCCAGCCTGGGACGACCCATTTTTGGTCAACCTAGCCTAACCAGTTGGGTCTGGCCCAACCAGTTGGGCGGGCCAGCCCGTTGGGTTCGGCCGGGCCCACTGGACCCCGCCTAATAGGCCGAAAGGGGCCGCGGAGAGCCGTGAGGGTGCAGAACGGCCGTAGGTCGACGCGAGGGTGGTTAGTCCTGGAGGGCACCACGAGGGCGAGTCGGCTCAGGGCATGGGGCCAGTTTGGCTCGAAGGGCCGTGGGGGCATGGCATGGGGTGGCTCGGATCAAGGGCTGGGGTGGCGCGGCCGGGGCAGTTCGGCTAGCGGGCGGCGCAACCGGGGCCGGTTTGGCTGGGAGGCCGGAGCGACCGGGGTGGCTTGGCTGACATATGTCGTGGATAGGGTAGCTCGTCCAATCGACGATTTGGTTGGGAGGCTGGGGTGTAATGTGGATGAAGTGCGGTGCGGCTCGGGGTCGGTTTAGCCGGTGGTGGCGTGGGGCCAGGGCGCGGTGCGGCTTGGGGCCGGTTCGGCCGGTGGCGGCGCGGGGCTGGTTTGGCCTAGAGGCGGGAGCACCACTGGGGCGGTTGGGTCGTGGAGGCCGCGGGTGGTGGTGCCATTTCCTTTGTCACCTTCGTCACCTTCCTCCGTTTTGAAGAACACAACAAAACAACACAAGGGTTACGGAGAGGACAAACCATGTTAGTTTGGCCCACACTCTCCGCATTAGAGTGGTAGCAAGGGGTTGACAAGAGCGAAGCACATCAAACCCTCCCGCAAATATTCTTCCTAAACTGCAAAAGAAAAAGAAGAGGGGTGTACTTGTGAAGTGAAAATCAAATAGCATGAAACCACTACCTTGTTCATTTGTTGGTTGACGTTGGCGTGAGAAGGAGGACATCGATTCGTTATAAATGAACACATCCTACATCGATGGAAGTTCCGAGGAAGAAGGTTGAAGTCAAGGCTGTTCTTCATAGACGAAGGCGTTCCTCATCGGCATTCTTCGTCGGTGGAGCGTTCTTCGTCGGTGGAGCATTATTTTTTGGGAGATTTCTCCCATGTTCATCCTCTCCCCAATTCTACCCAAAATGAAAAGGCAGCCCAAGATAATAGATTATAATATCTATTAATTCATTCGCATAATATTTAAAATGGTTTAATTGATTAATGGGGAGTTGGCACAATTAATATGGTGTGTTGGAAAAATTAAAATTGTGGAGGTGTTGAAGAGGATCATCCCACATTTATTAGGGAGTTGAGGGTTTCTCCCAATTAAAGGGGGGGGGGGGTTTCAAGGGGGTTTAATCCTGGGTGGTCCCACCACCATATCCTCTCATGGGAGGTTAAGGTCTGGTGGTCCCCACTTCCAACTTCCACATAGAGGTTTAGTTCCAGTGGACCCCACCTCCCAACACCCACATGGGTGTTGCAAATAAAAATAAAAATTTCATACACTTTTATTTTTAATTTATTCTTACATGAAAAAACCCAAAAACGATCTTTAACTCTCAAACCACTGCTGTCGAGATGAAAGTCTCCTTCAGCGAATACCGACGCTACAAGTTCAACGGTTCCCTCAGATTTTAATTCCGAGCACCAATTTAAAATTTAAGAAAACCCACTCACACGTTTACTGAATGTACCCGAAAAAAAGTTCATAAATTCATTATAGGAACTCTGGGCCTCAGAATCACGCGTCGTCAATTTTCACGGACTTGTAAAATTCCCATATATTTGAAAAAAATTACATTGAAATTCCGGGTCTTTACATTATTTAACATAAAAACATGATCATCATATTCTCTAAGAAATAATTCTCAAAGTTTCTCAATGTAACACTCTTTTTACATCTCCCCATTGAGGAATGAATAATTTACATACCTTTTAAAAATATTGTATTTTTATTTAGGAATAATTTCAAGAAATATTTATATGGATCCAAGAATAGAAAATAGTGAAAATACATAAATAAAATTTACTACTCTAACTTGAGAATACCCTTTACACACATGTATTTCTTTATTTCTAATAACTTAACGATTTTAATTTAGCTTTTTTTAGAATAAAACATATATTTTAATGATTTTTTTTAGATTTGGGTTCCAAATACCATGTGTCATTATTCTCCATCTGATATAATTCTTCCTTTATGGCATCAATTAAAATTTATCCTCCGAATCTTCTTCAAAATATCATGGTTCAACCTATGAAAAAAATGAGGTCTGTGCTGCTTTACTCCTGGTTTAACTAGTTTAAAATTGTTCTGTTGAGTCTAAAATAATATTTCAGAACTCTAAATTTCTTATAATATTTGGATAATATTAATAATATCACTTCTTATCACACAATTTGGCTAAATAATCATCTCCAACTAGAACTTATTTAGAATTTACACTATTTTTTTTAAATTTATCCTTCTATTTGATCAAAATAGATTCATCTTTATCAATTATGGAACTTGTTTTTTCATGTGTTTCTTCATTCTCTATATGTTATAGAACTTTAAAATTAACTGTATCAATGATATTTATTGTCTCCTTTTTGTAGCATTAATATCCTCTTCTATTTGGAGGATAACCTAAAAATATACCATCAATACCACTTCTTCAAATTCTCAAGCTTTTAACCTTTGAATTTCACAATAAAGGGGTTGATAAATAAAATTTGGTACTTTAAACTTGAGGACTTATTATAATACATATTAAATGGTGACATATCATAAATTTATCAATATAATAATATATTTTTAATATGAATTTCTACTCCCATAACCTGTCTGAAAAAATTCTAAGAAGTATCATGATAAATAAATATTTTTCGATCTATCTTCACTAATATTATATTACTCCATTTATCAACATCATTGTGTGGTGTATATAGTGCATTGAGTTCATGATGAATATCATTAATCTAAAAGTGTGTTTAAAATCTTCCATTTGTGTACTCAACACTATTATTTGTTTGAAACATCTTGAGTAATAGAACACTTTTTTATAACTTTTTATGAAACTTTTAAATAACATTATAACTTATAATTTATATATTAAAATTATAATACAACTGATAAAAATAAATATATTAATAAATAAAATAATATTCTTTCTCTATTTTTCAATTCCTTTATCATATACCCATAGATGCCAGAATGAATAAGTTCCAATTAAAGAGATGTATGAATCTTAAGAAGTATCATGATCTATAAATATTTTTTGATATATCTCCACTAATATTATATCACTCCATTTATCAACAAAATATTTGTTGTGTATATAGTGCATTGAGTTCATGATGAATACCATTCTTCTAAAAATGAGTTTAAAATCTCCCATTTGTGTACTCAACACTATTATTTGTCTGAAACATCTTGAGTAACATAAATCTTTTTTATAACTTTTTATGAAAATTTTAAACAACATTATAACTTATAATTTATATTGTAAAATCATAATAAAATTGATAAAAATAATGATATTAATAAATAAAATAAAATGCTTATCTATATTTTTCAATTCCTTTACCATATACCCATAGATGTCAGAATGAATAAGTTCCAATTAAAGAGATGTATGAATATCAAATTACTTTATAATATTCAGACAATATATCTATACTATATCTGGTTTTATTATTTCACACTAAGGAAGCACAAATTCTAAGCATCTCCCACTATAAATATATTTCATTTAGTTCACTTTCCTCTTATAATAATCCTTATATCATAAATATTTTTACTAAAAAGATTTATTTTATAATTAAAACAAAATTTTATTCATTACATATCTATGAATCAATTAGAATATTATATTTTAACCCCTCAACATATAAGTTTTTCTTGGAAATTAGCTTTTATTTACCAATCACAGTTGCTCCAACTCATTTTATTTTTAGAGGATATTCATTTCCAAAGGTCACTAAAGAATTTTTTAAATATTCCACATTATTTAACAACTTTATATATCCTATAATATTTGAAGACCATTCATTATCAAATATAAATGGGAATTACCCTTTTTAATTTTTAATTTAAACTCATATAATAAGTATTTCTTCCTTGTATATTTCCTCATAATCCTGAGGTTTCTGACTGGTAGGTTTTTTTACCATGTTGGTTTGGTAACATGGTGAGGAAATGCTTAGAAAAACAGTGTTTATTATTAAATATTTCATAGTGTTCATCAAAATGTTGAGATCTATTCCCAACCATTATGATAAAAGTTTTAATCTATTTCTAGATTTCTTTTCATTGAGTGTGATAACTCTCCCTAAAGTTATACCTCCCAAACCTCCTAGAATAATAAATATACTAATTTTTGAACCAAAAAATTACTCCAATATTTCCAAATACTTCATAGTTACAACAACATCCATAAAATTAATAATTTTGACTACAAGTAATTTTCTAGATAAAATATTATACTTTACTTCCTTAATTTAAAAAAATACAATATTTTTTTATAAATTAAAATTATTGTAAACTCTTGAAATATTATTCTTTATCATAGGATTATTCTAATATTTTTTAGATTTATTAGTTGTAAAAATTTTCTAGTTTATGTTCAAGTTTCTAGAATATCTATATTTATGTGATTTACCAAATTTAACCAAAAAATTGACCTCAATAACATGATCATTCTTCTCAAAATTTATTACAAAATTTTCATTTTCTTCTCTTATTTAGAGAGTGATTTTAGCCGGCCTTCCTAAGAATCTTACTTATTTTATCATTATCAAACTTCTTGAATCAGGTTCTAAAAATTAAATCTAACTTTATCAAGTTCCTTTTCAGCACTAAACATTTTTTATTTAAAAAGATTAATTTCTTTCTCTCTTTCATTCACCTTATCTTCCTTCTTGATATTTGAGATCTTCTCATCACTAATCTAATTTACTAGATCAATAATCTCCTATTTTATCCTAGCATTTTATTAAACATGGTAAAATTCCTTATTATTGGTAAGTTGATCATCCCTTTTTATCTTCATGGTTTCTTTTTAAAGATTTAAATTTTTTTGAGATAAATTATTTCAAAAGAAATTTCAACATAAATTTTATTTTAGTTTCTTCTAATTCACTTACATTATCACTACTTTCATTACTAATGAAATTTTAATCATTCAATATATCAACGAGTATATTACCATCAATTTCATCATCTAAAGTCTCAAATTCTTCTTCACCTTATCCTTCATGACTTACTTCACACTTAGATATAAATTTTCACGCTTTATATTTGAAGAACTTCATACCCTTCTATTTATAATTAGTATTTCTTTGGTAAGAATTCTTCTTTAAGTATTTTCTAGGGATTTCATCATCTTTATCACTAGATTTATCTTTTTTTATCACTATAAAATTTGGATCAAAGTTTCCACTCTCTTCAAAATTTAATAATTTTAGTGGATTATTTACCTTGTAATTTTATATACCCCTTATCCCCTTTCTAGAGAAAAGATAAATTCGTTCATCAAAATTATCAGTCACTTCTTCTTATAAGTTAGAACAACCAACTTCATCATATTAACACTTATTATAACTTTCCCCTATCCATGAGGATTTAAAAGAAAATTTTCTTTTCACATTTTCTCTTTTTCATGATTTTTTTCCATCCACATATCATAGAATAATAACCCTTACGTAATAAATGCATAATTTGATGATTTATTTAAAATATTTCATTTTTATATTCCCTTGAACTTTTAGGTTTAGGTTTTTCAAGAATTAATTAAACCACTACAATATGAAAGAGTACACATCCATAGAGTGTACATTTTTTCCATAAAAATAGGTTCCAAAATTTTTAGTCCAATTTAATTCATGAAAAACTTTCTTTATTCAAGACAAATATTCAGAACTAAAATAATGATCTTGTTATAGTTATTAAACATCCATAAATCCATTAAAATCATTTTAAAACATGGAATGAGAATATTGATCTTAGTAAGGGATATAAAAATAAATGAAACTTTTTATTCCATTTTAAAAATAAAAACTAATGAGAAAGTTTTCATTTTATATAATAAAATTTGAGATTAAATAATCAGTTACTTACTAAAAAAATCAATATAATTTATTAATTATTTTTATAATAAATATGATAATTAAGCACAATGGAAACAATATAATCATTAATGTTATTTAGGACATTATATTCATAAAAATATTACAAGTACCCTTAAAATGGAATGAAATTACCAGTTAATTCCAATATATTTTCTTAATAGAATCACCCAATAATATAATTTAATCATTTTCATAGGATAAACTTACATTAATGTAACTCCTTCATCATTACCCATTGCATTGGAGGTTAATATTAGAACCACCCATCATCATATATAATTTAAAAAAATTAACAAGAATAAAGCACATATGGGATTATAATTTCAATATAAAAATATTTAAAACATAATTTTAAAACCTTAATCATAATAACTTATAATTATCTCATAATACTAAGAGAAAATATCATATCTTTAATAACTATTTAAAATAAAAAATTAAAATAAAAATCGGAATTTAATTTACTTTAAAAAACTGTAAAAACATGAAAATAAATATTCATAATGAATAATAGCTATGATAGTGGTAAAAAAGAGGTTACACATTAATGTTTTTAAAAAATGTTCTTTTCCCACCTTTATAATGGAAGCAAAAAATGATCCATATGGAAAATTTGAAAAATATTCAATTTTAAAACTTTTTAAATAAATTCAAAGATAATAGATAATATATTTAAGAAAATATTTAAGTGTATAGAGAAAATTATTATAATAATATTTATATGGAGGAAAAATATTTGAAATAGAAACTTCAAAACATTTAAAATTATGTTTAAAATAAAAATCCATACCTCAAGTATTGAATCGCTTCGTATGAATTATAACCTCATGAATAATAAAACTATATCAATTATTAAATTTATTAATAAAAATTATATATATAATAATTTATTATTATTCCTTATATTTAATTTACTATAATGTTTCATTTATTAATTAAATCAACATAGTTTACATTGGTCGTTTTTGTGTCATTCAGCTCATAATCTCAGAAACAACTTTGGTATCTTATTACTAATAAAAATTACTTTCAAAAAAAGTTTCATATGTTCTATATGTTTCATGTTATAAAATTTATATCATTGAAAAAAATTATTTCAGTTTCTTTTTAAATAGTTACTTTTCATTAAATTTTTTATAATAAGACTGTTTTTTCTACTTAAAATAACCACAATTATTTACTTTTAATTTATTTATTTTATACTGGTCATTTTACCATTTTATAATCCTAAAAACATCTTTAATTTATCATTCATATATAATATTAATTTTATTGGAGTTCTCTTAATCACTAATTACATAAGTATTATAACATTGTTCATCTAGTTGGAAGAATTTACACAAACAAGAACACATTATAACTATCAAATGAGTAAGAATATATTTTTTCATTGTAATAATATGACTTTGTATAATTTTAGTTATTTTAATTTTTTTTATTAAATTGATAAATCAAATTTAAAAATATTTATATTAATACGATAAATGAAATAGAATGGTAGGATGTTGTTACTCATAAAGTGCTTAGGTTTTCCCATTTTAGGCGTTTAAATCATATGATGATCATTTATTATTAATATTTTTTTATTAAATGTAAAATTTATATTTAAAATCATATAAACATGTTATAAAAATCATTATTATTAATTGAATTATTTTTTTAACAATTTATATATAGAGGTGATGAAAAATTAAATACATCATTCATTAAGGTAGTAGTTTTCACGTAATACAAGAAATATTTTCATTTTCCAATGGATGAGAAGAAGGAAGATAATGGCTGTTATATAAATATAATAAAATTTTAGTATACTAATTACAATAATTTAAATATATTAGTATGGTTATAGTAAATTCTTATGAGGTAGAAAAAGAAAGAATCATGAAATAACTCAATTAAGACAATTACCTATTCCTTGGATATCCTCCTTTAAGCTTATCGTTAACCATTTGTATATTGTAATTTTAGGAATAAAACCTATGGGAAATGTGAAGGAGAGTTATAAATATATTTTTATAGGTTTTGGTTGAGATAATTTTCTCAAAGATTTCAGACATGTGAGGTGGTGAAGGGATCCTTTTATAAGTTAGAGGAGTTCCACTTTTGTAGATAATTGTTTTCTTAATATATAACAATGGTCATACTCAATTCAATTTGAAAAAAAAGACTAATTTAAATGGTATGATTAGTAGGTCTTATAATACACCCAACCAATCAATTAATGATACGATTTTATGTCATTATGCCTTAGTTCAACCCCCCAAACCCATTTTACCTTTATTGTGGTGAAAACATTTTACCACGACAACTTATTTTAATGAAAAAAAATGAAAATGAAAATATTAATTTTTTTGATATTATTATTCTAAATATGAAATTAATTTCAAATAATTAAATTTATATAGGTGATATAATTTAATTTTAATATAAATATGTATAATTCAATGAAAAGTAGTTTTAAAAAATAAGACTTTTTAATCCTAAAAATGACTTTTCTCGAAAATAATGTATAATATTTATTTTCATGAAATTTATTAGTTTATAAAAAACAAAGTGTTTTGTGAATTAAAAACTAATCCAAAACCAAATGGTATACTTTTAATACCAAATCAAAGGAAAATTAATTCTATTTGAGAATATGATATTTTCAACTATTCACCTAAAAATCAACCCATTCTAAAAAATCAAAAAATAATTATCTAAGATAATTTTGATATTATGAATACAAAAATGAATTCAATTCAATCATATTAAAATTATATAATTTAAAAATTTAAATCTTAAAAAAATAATAAATGGTGAAAAAAATTAGTTGGAATAAAACCAAGTTTTTTCCAATAGAAAATTTATATTCCTATTCCATGACTAAATAAAATTATTTCTATCATTATAAAAATTACTAATAATATAAATCCATATAATTAATAAGAATAAAATATAGAATATTTTGTTATAAAAAATACTTAGGTCATCATATTCTCCCACTTATATAAATTACTCCATCACAATTTTATTCATTGATAAGCAAGTGGTGATATTTTTATCTCATAGGCCTTTATGGTTTACATGTTGCTTCTTAAATATTATGTTATTTACAAAAAGCCTTAACAAAGAGTGTTACTTTATTTTGAAACACCTAATCTCCACAATCAAGAAAATGAATCAGTATTTTATTATAAGAAACATTTCCTTTAATTAGACCACCTTAGGGTTTAATACATGAGATTCATAGGCTATATAATTCCTTAATAGTGAAAATTGTATCCAATTATGTACCTAAGACAAAATTAGAGGTAATTATACTTAGTAAGTAACATATACCACTTTATCTATTATTTTATATAAACTAATAAACCATGGTCTTAATTTCCCCTTCTTACCAAAACACATCACTCATTTTCATGGAAGTATTTAAGAAAAACATGGTCCTATACATAAAAAAGATATTTCCTCTAATTATCTCCATAAATATAATGTCTACTATAATATATCCTCATATAGTGCTGAATCTTATTTTCCTTTTCAACAATATCTTCTACAAATTCAGACAAAATAATTTTATCTCACCATATCAAAGGGTTCTATCTGAATACATTAATGAAAACTATTATTATTAGAAACTTACACTAATTAAAGGGGTTTATTCCATCATCCATAATAATCAAATGAAAAATCCCAGAAAATATCCTCAAAAGTTTGAAGTTTTTTCTACGATTTTCCATAAAAGTTAGGATAAAAAGTTATTCTAAAACATAACTTAGTATCTAATGAATTATTAAGTCCCATAAAAATATTGGATGTAAACCATGAATCATAGTCATTTACAATAATGAGAGAAAATCTTTGTAACTGGACTATCTCTTTATGATAATGTTGATAACTTTTATCTAAAGTCATATAATCTTGAATAGGAATGAAATGAGAAAATTTAGTCAAATGGACAAAAATAACCCATATTTCATTATTACCTATAGATTTATTTCATAATACTATCTTGAAATCCATGGATATATTCTCTCATTTTCATTCTAGAATTTAAAATTGAAAAATAATACCCTTTAATTGTTTTCATTAAACATTAAACTATTGAAAAATCAATCAGTTCAATTTTATAATCACCAATTAAATTATTTATTCCTTCCCAATAATAATTTTCTAAAAGATATTTTGACATTTTAGTTCCACTGGGATGAACCGAATACCGAGACCAATGTGCCTAACTCAATAATACTATTTTCACTTGAGGGTCACCTGATACACATAACTTTATTACAAATTATATAATTCTTTATTTATCGATATTAAACTCAATAAATTATCCATCATTAAATAGTTCTACATTTATTTTAAAACCAAAATCTTCATTCTAATCATATTTAATTCTTTCCAATAAGAATTATTGTAGTGATACTTAATAAAAATGTAACTGGGTTTTTAGATACAAAAATTCTATTTCCAATTTCATTAAATCATTAAACATATGACCATGTTCCAAATGTTTCATGGTTAATGATTTATTATCCTTTTGAATAAAAATATCTGCTATGTTATTTTTTTAATTGTATGATAGTGAGTCACACAATCATAATCAATTATCAATTCCAACAATATTTCATTCCTAATGTTTAAATATTTCTGAGTGAACATATTTGTTTATATTTTTATGATCCACACACACACACACACACACATATATATATATATATATATCAAATTTCTCCTTATATAAATGGTTCCACATAATTTTTAATTGAAAAAATAATTTCAAAAGTTCTAGATCTTGAATTGTATATTTTTTCTCATGGAGTTTCAACTATAATGATGTATATGTTATTACCTAATAATTTTGCTGAAAAACACAAAAAAATTGCTTTAAATAATAATAAAAAAAAAATAAAAAAATTTACAATTTATTAATGGGAAAGGAAATATCAAATCATTAGCTAATATTATTTTTATTCTTAAAGACATTAATCACATTCATTGGTTCAAGTGAATCTAACCCGCTTTTGAGTTAACATGGTTAATGGGTTAGATAGCCAAGGAAATTTCTCAACACACCATCGATAATAACCCTTTAATATATGAAAATTTTGAAGATAATTATTAATAGAATGTATTGATAATTCATCCACCAATTTAGTATTACCATGATCAACCAATATTTCATCTTTAGTTACAATAGTCCCATGGAAATAAATCAGATTCTATTGGAACCCACGATTCTGTAACAAGAATTTTTCCATTTAGATTAAAAAAGTGTGACACCCATGAAAAAATGTGGATGTATTTGGAATACGATAATTAAGGTTTAGTGGTTACATTATTTAGAATAATTTATTGGGATTCATAATTTTAGGGCACAAATATTTTGGTACCTTTTATTACTCATATTACTTATATTTTTATTTTGTGTACTCTACATTTTCTTAGCTAAAAAATATAACCAACTAGGCTAGAATGACATCCAGACAAAACATGGCATGTGGGAGTTTCCTCAACCACACATGGGATCCTGATTAATTGGATATCATAGGTGGAATGTGTGTGGGTGTGAACACATTCCCACACACAAGAGGAGCATAGCCATATTTTTGGTTGGTAGTAGATTAGAGGAGAATGCCAGCATGGGGTTATGTCGATGAATGCTAGGAGAGGACCATAATACATGATTCTGGATGGATGAATGATAAATTTTGATTATTAAGTTCTATAAAAATGAACAAAATCTCTATGTGGAACTCCAATGACATATACACTGTTCCTATATCATTTAAGCAAAGAGATAAAAGCAAAAATTACTGATCACATCAGTCGTGGCTGTCTGATCGATATTGTTTAGCATCTCTTACATCCTAATGGTGGATAAGAATGAAATACACAACTTCATATTTTCCATCATCCAAGATATAATTGATAGATAAATACAATATCTATTGACCTAAATACACGCATTCAATCACTGTCTTGCATTTACACAATGATATGTAGAATGTGTTTAAATAATGAGAGGAAGAATGTGTCATCTAAAGAACTTGGAATGGTTGAGGAAAATCATTGTTATGTTCAATTTCTTGAAGCCATAAGATAATGATATATGTATCACATGATCATACTGTGACAATCATCTGAGAATAGGTATCACCACAAGATGGAATCTGGATAATCATTGAATCCATCCTATAAAGAATAGAATACCCTTTCATCAAATGAAGGTTCTATCCTTTGAAACATTATTTTTATAAATAATCTGATTTTTTTTTTGATTTTTTTTTCACCAAGCCATCACATGATCAAGTGAAGTTGATCACATTATCCATGTGAATCCATGCCAAGAGGTTCTAAGCATCTCGTGATCAAGTGATAATGATTATATAAAGCCATGATGAAATCACCTCAACTTTTATTGAAAAATATTGTATATCTCTTCACAATAGGGTTATGTTATTTATATATTTCTTCACATGAAGCAGTCATTGGGATTCAAGTCATTGATTTTACACCACTTCATCGCATTAAGGATGGAAAGGATGAAGACATGTGTGATTTTTTTTTTGAATACATATGATGTTTTAAAAATAGATCCATCACACGAAATAGATCAAGAGAACCATGTGAATCCATCAAAAGAAGGAATATAGATCACATGATCATGTGATGATGATCACATGAGGTGATACAGACTCAACCACGACTTCACATGAAAAAACTATCTCCCCTATGCACTAACCTGATATCATTTATACTTTTCTATTGTTTGATCCCTTTTTAAGTTGTAAATATTTTTCTATTGACATGAAACTTGATATTACAAATCCCTTGAAGTGATCACGTGAACCCCTCAGTGATTTTCAGATATATGTCCACCAACATGTCAAGAGATTATATGAAGCTATCAAGGTGATCAAAACAAATATCTTGAACCCCTCATACGAAGATGGAAAAAACCCCCTCTGAAGAAATACCATGATCACATATCTATCTTAGAATCACATGAGCATGAATAGAATTGATATCTTTGATGCCTTAAAGATATACCACCCATCACTTCCAGACAGTGCATGCAGTACCTTAACCATGAAAAGAGGAAACATATATGGACATATTTGCCTATATAAACCCCTATCCTCCTCATTGAAACAAATATTGAGGGATAGGGGATAAGAGGGTATGAAGGGAGAAGAGGATGGAAGATAAGAATGATAAAAAATATAGAGAATGATAGAAAGTATAGAGAAGAGGAGGTGAGGGGATAGTTATATTGTCCTTTTAGTAACTTCTCTAGTTGATCACGAGACCTAATCATGAGAACCTATCATGTGACTCTATTACGTGATATTATTAAGATCAAAAGATCACATAATGATATTAACATCATGTGATACTTCTATTATATGATTAATCCATTCAACCATGCAATATAAACTCATATGGTTATTCACCCTTATCATGGGATCACCTTTGACGTGTATCCCTAATGTGTGTGTGTAAACTCATGGACATGAAATACCCTTTTTGAAGAAGACCATAAGATGTGAGGCCTTAATATAGAACTTTGTCCATGTAATCCTACTGACAAGAAAACCGTTTTCCATGCGTCCATGGAATTATACACTTGGATATGTTCATGATACACCATTGTGTGACCCCATTTAGATCAAATAATTGTATGATTCCACACTAGTCTAGCGATGGCCTTATCAACCCGTTTCCTTGGAATCCTCTTGATCATGTGATGACCTTTAAACATGTTATCAAGATAACATTAAGTAATTCTAACATATCAACCTTGATCACATGATGTCCTTCAGAAATGTCATTTAGATCATGTGAAGACTTCCATACATGTTAGTTTGATTATGTGACACCATTGAACATGTCAACTTGGATCATGAAAATTACCCATAACATGTCAATATTGATCACATGATACCCTTGTACATGTCATCTTGGATCATGAAAAGACCCATATGCATTTCATACTTGTCATGAAACATCCCTTTGGAATGTCATATTTGATCTTAAAAGACCCTTAAACATGTCATATTTGATCGCATGAAGAACCCTAGGCATGTTATCCTTGTTAGGTAGACACCCCCAGACACTCCAGCCTTGTCAGGAAGACAACCTTGGAAGTGCCAGCCTTGATCACATGAAGGCCACTAGAGATGTTAGGAAGACACCCTCAGACATGTTAATTGTGTGAGGAAGTCACCCTCAGACATGTTATCCTTTTCAGAAAACACCCTAGGACATGTCAGTCATGTCAAGTTGACAGCATGATAATTTTCATCCTTTTTCAGAAAACACCCTCAGACATGTCATCCTTGTCAGGTAGGTAATCTTGGATATATACCATGTGGACCTCCGACTATGGGACTTTATCCAAGCACACACTTTATATGTGTAAGTGTAATAAATGGTTCATGGTTATGAACTCATGCAACCCTATTTGTGTTATTCTCTTGAAAGGGTCTCCTTGTCATACAAACATATTAAATAAAAGTTTCATAGTCATCATCTATCTTTATACATCAGAGGATAAATAATCAATATGTTCCCCTTTATCTATCATAGGATAAAGAATAAATATATGACTTGTTTATCCACCTTTTTCTATGTCCCTACATATTCTAAATACTCTAACTCTTAGGAGTAAACTCTCATATTAATATATTATCCACCCTCAAATATTAGTGTATTGAAAGAATATACATAAATGGTCATCCACATTGGTGTATGTCCCTAGGATATTCAAATATTTATATAATATGAGGAAAAATCCTTATAAATATAAATTATTTTTCCTCATCCATCCATCAGTATAAAACAAACTGAACTATGAAGAATATGATTCCAATTATAATTAGGATACATAGAATGCCTCCCCACAGATAGAGTTACATGCCATATTATCCATGAGACTTCTAATAAGATATTAGATAAAAATCAATGTGTAATTCCTATAAAATATATTTTCATGAAATGCATCCAATATTTCATTATCAATTATTTCTTACACCAATCATGATTCATGTGGGCTAAGAGACTGGTGATGATTATATCAATTGCATGATGCGGATACCCCAATGTGGTCCCTTGTTTTGGTTTAAGTCTGGTTACATATTATCTTCACTCAAAGGGCCATACTACTAATGAGGTAACACATGATATCCATACATGGAAAATTCCAACTCAAAACCTCTATTGTCACACCTTTTATAATGAATAATCCCATGTGAACATGAACTAAAAGATATATGATTTCTATCTTCAAAGGATATATATTATTCCCCTCCAAGGCTTAGGCCCCATACTAAATATTCAAATTACGTCACATACATTCTCACAATATCATGTTAAACTTCATGATGTAGTCTTATCATACAACCTAAAATTATTTCAAACAAACCAAATTGGTTTTGATACCTATTCTCATAGGATATTTAGGATTCCTCTTGAATGTTCAATCCCATCTCCAAAATTCCAACTTCCTCCTTGGATGGTGGTAAACTCCAAATTTCCCAAATATGGATATAAAAAATAGAATCATAAATATTATAGAGAAAATAGATAACTGGTGATACACACGGTTTTTTTTGTAAACACATGGTTTTAATCAAGTCATTGACACTTGGGTAACTAGTCCTATATTGGTATTTAAGAAGGATTCATGAACATATCATAAATCTATAATAGATTTTTAGATTAGGCATTGATTCCCCTAAAAAAGTTTTGATGAGCCGAAATTACCATCCTTTCAACCAACGTGAGTTACTAAGATTCATTAGTTTTGAAACCCTAATGACCACCTTCAATTAGAAAGTACCATAATTCATTACATATGTGGGATCCATTGGGAGTTTCCATTAGAGACATAGAATGGTGAACCCAAGAAGAATTTTATTAGAATGATCAGTTACCTCCACATTTTTTAGGAAACAAAATGGTGAACCCAATATAAAATACATTAACTTTGTCAATACTTTAATGATTATAGAAGGATAAATTGTCTAATTCCCATTGGTCCAATTTTTTTACACTTTTTTTAGAAAGAAAATGGTGAACCTTATGTGAATCCTTTAACTACATAAACTCTTTCTTAAGTATTAATGTATAGAATGTCTAGTTCTTGTAGGGCCATTTGGTTACATGTATTCCATGCCAAAAAAACGCTGAACCTGATATGAATCATTTAATAGTGTAAAACCTATCACAAAACAAGGAACTAACTCTTTATCCTTTTACTATGAAAGTAATTAATTTACCATGAACTATTATATATGATGCTGCATTGATAAGGATTCTTGCTTCCTATCCCAGACTCCTGTGATCCCTTAAAACCAAATTGGAATTTTTAAATGTTCTAATGGATTCCAAGATCACTATAAAAGCTGGTAATAACCACACAATACCTCAAGATACTATGAGAAACCTACTGACACATCAATCATATTCTTTGTTCACAATGGAAGCCTTGGGCTTGATGCTCCAAGGTACATTGTTGTCAACTCAACAACTCAAATTCCAGTTGGTGAATGTATTGGTCTGAGAGAACCATTTCAAGTGATCCATCCTAACATTGGAGTTCACTCTTGAAACCATCTATATGATTAATACCTACATGAAAAATTTTCCATGTTAGGACATGGAGGAGAAGGTGGCCCCATTTACCGCATTCGACCACTTTGGAATCTTATCCCTTGAGCGCCAAAAAAATATACCTTCCCTATCTCAAGAAGGTGGGATAGGGTAATCAATACATTAAATAAACCACTCGAGAGCTTCCTAGGAGGGATCCTATCCACTCTAGTCATCATCATCGACATATGAACACAATCCCATAGGAAGTTGCAGAACAAGTTGTGCCTACCCTCAACATCCAAAATTAGAGCATCCAATAAGAGATATTTCATAGGGTATTAAAATAGTGAAACTTTAAGGCATGCCTATATCCTTGATACTTTTGATGTATTTGAGTCCCATCAACATATCTTTATAGTGTCTTACAATTAATCCCAGGCCATCACTAGCCATAAGCCTTAGAATACATCACATCTAGCCTTGGTGATTGTGGAATCATAAAAAGAACCCCAACCCAATTTTATAGGTAAATTTTTATCATTTTTTCCTTGGGATCATCTCTAATATGGGCACCAACTCACCAAATGGTACAATATATACTGTCCCACCAAATCGTACATCTAGCACCAATCCATCAAATGTGATTCTCCACTAAAGAGGAGTACCAACCCAACTTTGTATTCATGAATATTATATCAACCAAATACAAGGAATTATCATAATATTAGGACGAGAACACTCTAGTTGGGTATAATTAATCCCTTCTAAAGTCATACTATATATCGTAGGTTGGCCCTTCTTCCACCCTAGAACTGGTAAAGGGGTGCTCAACAGTACATTTCATGCACCTACAGAAGGATGTTTTTACTTTTTTGTTGTATTAGATTATAATATTGATGAGGAATATTCCAAATTGTGACATAATATTAAATATTTGGGATCCACATTGATACTCCCATCAACATCCAGCCATCCTAATATGGAAAAAGGAAAGGGAGTTGTCATAACTTATTATAGTCAGTCCCTTAAGTATGGTCATTCTATTTCTATAGAAGAACAAATTGCTCAACTCTAATGAGATAATGAGTTACTCTAGAAAATAAATGAGGGAATTCTTATGGGATTTATTCCTGAAAATAACATACTATTCCTTCTTAAAAAGGTCCTCCTTATAGTGAAGTTCCCCAGTTCATAGGGATGGGGGCATATTTATATTCTTCACCCTATCATCGAGTGAAATTTGAACATTGTTCTACCTCACGCTAGCCCACATGACTAGTGTAATTTTCATATGTTCAAGAACCAAATCTAATAGGGCTAGGGGAATTTTCATATTTTACACCCCATTTCCAGGTGCACTTCAGATACCGTCCCACCTCTATAGTTTCCAATGGGTCTCCATGAGACATGGTTTCCTCCATCCCTTGAGAAGTATATTCATTATCCATGACCACCAATTGTTCACTACCTTCCCCTATGTTGATAATGATCAGGGTTCCACATGCTAGGTTTAAGCACATACTTATTCCAATACTGATTGAGGAAAAAGAGGCACATTGGGAAAGTAGTGTGTTCATCCACCTCTTGATGTCAGAAAAAGAAAGGTATATTCCTTCCAATAAAATATTATCCCTAGGTATAATGCCCAAAGATTTTATAGTATGTATCTTTTTAAATAAATTAAATTTATTTGATAGCTTACATTGTATAAAACATCGAGCTTATAATAACCATGATATCCTAGTTAATATTAACATGAATGTTGGAATAGTAATGTGACAGTTAGGAATAGTAAAATATAAATTAGAATAATAAGCTCACCTATGAAAGTATAAATAAAATTTAGGCATCTCATAAATCAAAATATGATATAGTTATATAATGGAATAAGTAAATAAAATACTTTAAAAATGATAAATTAAGTGCTGGTATTTTTTTGAAACATAAATGTTTATTTACAATTTTATAATTAATATAATGATCTAAAATATTTTTTTTTCATAAAATATATTCATAAATTAATATTTTTTGTCTTATAATTATAATATTGTTTTATGATACCTTAATTAATTTTACAAAGTGTCATAAAATCAGTTATAATTTTAAAATAGGGGTTTTTTAATAAATGAAATTTAATTAGAAATTAAATTTATCATATTCAAAAAAAAATATTTTCATAAAATAGAATCAATTTTTTAAATCTACACATAAAAAATAGTTGGGCTTAATTTTTGGGATTTTTCTGAAATAGTTGAATTTTTGGTGAGTGGTGAAATATAGTAATTTATAGTTTGTAACCTTTTAAGAGAAATACATTAATTTTTGAGTCATGGATGTAGTAATAAACCATTAGTTTGAAATAAAATTCACTATTTACTGTAACTAGTCACAAGAATCAACACTATTTGTGCTCTGGATCTAAAATAATAAACAAATGAATAAAATACTCAAAAACATCCCTCCCCCTATAAATACCACCCCTCACCATCCCTTCTCATTAATTCTTCTAAGACTTGAATATTGTATAAATTATACCCAAATACATTACCAATCCTCTTACCCATGTCCAAGACATTCTGATCGTACCAGAATACCAAATTTAATTTTCTTATGGTGGTTCCCATGGAGATGATAGTCGAGAGGTAAAATCATCCTCCTTTCTCTTTTAATTTATTTTCTTTTCGTATCCTCTCATCATCAAACCTATCCAAAGTGGAATGGTAAATCCATTATGATATATATAATGGAATATTATTGTGCTAATGTAATATATTCCATTAAATATCTTATCCCATCCTTTTAGTTTTAAAAATGAAAACATATTCTTTGAGGTGTCGATTCACCACCTTCGTGAATGATGAGTTTTCATTTTTCATTATCGCCACCATGGTTGATCATACACCCCGTTTTATCATCAAAAAATATTATAATATGTGTATTAAAATTATTTATTGTTTATAACTAGTATATAAAC
The DNA here is from genome assembly GCA_963277665.1 of Viscum album. Classification (NCBI taxonomy): domain Eukaryota; kingdom Viridiplantae; phylum Streptophyta; class Magnoliopsida; order Santalales; family Viscaceae; genus Viscum; species Viscum album. The sequence continues at coordinate 1,135,948,483 of OY728159.1, read as the reverse complement.
ATAATACTAAATAAAATGATACTAGTTTGTGATGGTCGTAAAAACCACCAAAATAAACTAATCATTTTTCATTAAAGTTTTATCCAATGAATTAACATCATGTCAAAAAGAAGATATATGGGACCATTTAAAATCCTATATGTATGTAAATACCATTTTATTACACTTTTAGAGAATTATTTGAATATGAAAAGAACTTCCATAATTATACACAAGTGAAATGATCATGAAATCATTAAATGAATGGTCCTTAAACAATGAAATTAAACATTTGAACTCAAAAAAATAGACATAAATTAACATCATAAAATTATATTGAATAAAATATATATTTTATAATATCTATATTAAGTAATTAATTAATATAATTTTATTATCCATGACATTATGTACAGGTGCAGAATACTTTGAGACATATGATATGGGGTTTCTCATCTTACTTTAATTTCTGTGAAATATTCCTTATTCACCACTTGTTTCTTGTGTTTAGTGTATGTATAATGACCTATGATATATAATATCATTAATAAATTTATCTTCATGTTATTAAATGTTTAATTTAATTATTATTGATTTTATGGGGCATATGTTTTGATTGGACTAAAGGGAGTGGGCTCATATCCATGCCACCACTGACAAAGCCTGCTGACATATTCCAACAACAACCAGTGAATGGTTCCATATAACTACTCACTAAAAACAAGTATTCTATAATATATTGGAACTATATGGGAAATACACATATCCTCTCCCCCACACATAAATCCCATCTATATATTTTGATAGAACGAGGAGTAAAATAGTGGGCTTACATCCCCACTCCAATTAAAGGAATAAACATCATATCTTAGAAATATAGAGAATGTAGGATTATATCCAAGAACAAACCCTTTTAAAGTGAAAATACCTTTCATAATAGATATATAATATATAATATTATATTTAAGTGATGATAAAGGGACATGCACACATTCTTATTCCAATAGTCAGAGTATCATATCAACATGGTCAACATATATAGTTAGATATTCTAGATCAAGAAAATATTCTTACTCCTATTAAGGAGGATTACCAGTATATTATGATAAAGTTTGAGCCATAAGACCTTTATCATACCCTTTTTATGATTGGGGTGTGTCAAATTAGTTTGGAAATCCCCTTAAGATAGGCACCCATTACTATCAAATATAGACGATGGAATACTAAAAAGGTAAAATAGGATTGGGGTTATCCCCCCCTTTCAACTAGGGTTTATAAATTTATCTGGAAAATCACCTTAAGATAGATTCACATTATTTTCAAAGAAATCCAACGAAATACTCCAAAGACATAGGAATGAGCTCATATCCTTGTTCCTACAAATGAAAGACTGCATTAATATCCTTCAAAGGATATATAGGAGGAGGCCCATATCCATTATCCCATTTCAGTGGTCTATCAACATCATCCAAATAGAAATTCAAATTTGATCCAAGATTATAACCCCACTTCAAACAGGTTTTATTGGAATACTAATGAAACCACCCAAAGCAGGCACACATTCTCTCCAATAATACAAAATATCATCGGCGTAGTCTAACATCTTCTCAATAGTTGTCTCAAATTCCCATGGTAATAGAAGGTCATTGACATACTATGGTGACTTACACATAGTGGGACAATATTCATGATCAACCCCAAAAGTTAGGTTAATATATCCTGACCATGACATAGGATGAGGTTCACATTCCAACTCTACTCAGTGCCAGTGTCCTAGAGGTTGTATAATGCGTATCTAAAACACTTGAGGGTCTACTGACTCTTTATCTAAATCGTAATATGAAAAATACTATTATAGTCCTCCTCAAAATAGTATAGATACAGATTATGGGAATATTATTACATACATTCATAATATAAAATCTCCCCACAGTGATATCTCACGTAGGAAAGGAAATACTCACCTTGTCAAGACACCTTATAAAGAGGTGTTAAAAACACTATGATTAATTGTATATAGTGCCCCATAAACCACCAGTAACACATCACCATAGTCAGTATGAAACTCAGATAAGGTACTTCTATGGTCTGAGCAGGTGGATGAGCATTCAAAAACATGTCCTGGTTGTATGATATTAAACTACATGACAATGTCCTAATCACATGACCTAAAATGGAACAATATGTGTTTACCTTATGGGGTCTTCCTCACATATTATATATGATCCATACCTATATAAAAGGTTTATGGTATTGGGGTTTAAAATCTCATTCTTAGTTTATTACTATAATCCGATACAAGGATAATATATTCCTGCCATTATCCTTGCAATAAAACCTTATCCAAAATAGGTTTAGTTCTTTTTCAATCTAGAACATCACTTCATTTGTGATTTATTATACATGAGTCAGATCTGTTTAGAAGAAACAAGGAAGTAACACCATCCCTATGTGTCATTTAGGTTTTAATAAGGGATAATATACTAAAACTACATGTGGATTCATTCCTATTACCACATGATAAATAGTGATTCTCGAGTCTCTAATTATAGTCCTGGATTTAATGAAAAACAAAAAACCCCCTTCCCTTGAATATGTTCCTGACTCATGTAGGGGACATTTCTATAATAACTATGTGTGGATTGATTCTTATCACTATAATTTAAATATTAATTTTTGGATCCTAAATCATGGGACCAACTGCAATCTAAATAGAAAAATAAATTCCCTCTCCCTACATATGGGTTATATCTACGCAGAGTTTTTTCTACAAGAACAATGTGGTGCTTGATTCCTATACCATGGGATACATAGTGACATCTAGATCCTTAAATTTAGTCCTATCCATGATTTTTCATCACTAAAACCATGTATTCTCACAAGATTCATATCCTTTTGGAGGTTCCGTTCCACATTAAATTGTGAACATCCCGATATATCCCTTATCATGAACTCTCACATGGATCAACCAACTTCCCATTTTTTTCTTGTTTCTCATGAAAATCATGTCTCATGTGAGCTCAGGGAACTAGGAAATCCAATCTGACTAGCAAAATTGAGATTCATAGGGAACCACATCTTAGTCCCATGATGTTAAAATACAAAATAATTTCCTTGTTACATGACATTAAACTTCAATACAAGAGGTCTTCACATTGAACTGATTATCCCCTTTGATGATTTTGTATTAAAGGATTGCATGTTTTATCCCTTCACGCAGAAAATGTGTTCAATACATGTTGGTGTAGCCTTTAGAGTGCTCAAAACCTTTTTTAATTTTACATTCTCCATGAACCAACTTCATATATTCAATATTTAGATCAATACGAACCAATTCCATGAGTTTATATCCTCCTACTACAACCATATAGACCTTGAGCCCATGTGAACATGGTTATACCATGTACAAAATTGGTATTAGGTAATAGATGATTTAAAGTAAACCCATTAGGATTAACTGGTGAATAAAATAATTCCTAAGACATTATGCTTAAGGGATGTTTTAGTCCCAAAGGAAAGGTCCCCATTAAATCTAGGAGCTATTTTCCTAACTATATACTATATAGGTTTCCACCATAATTAATGGTTGAACTATACCAACCATTTTACACCATATATTAACTTAGATATTATTAGGTTATGATTTACACTTCCCATAAACTGTCCATTTAAGAAGATTTGGATGCCCTTGATGTTTCCCATCCATTCATCATACTCATTTCCAAAGTAAGATTTTATCATCACATTATTATACCATTTCATTTTGGGGAATATATCTCTAATTAAGTCCCAACATCCTTCATTTTTTAAAACAAGTTAGCCACCCACTTTTCCCTTAAAAAACATCATGAACACTTTTCATGTCTAAATCACTAGATTCTTTGAGCACAAATTCTCTTGGAATTTTATTGAACGTGATCCCAAGTAATCCTAGTTCTTCCTTACAACATATTAGTAACAAGGAATAAAATATCCAAAAGGACCCCACTATGATTCACTTCTGAATAAAACAATGCCTAAGAGATTATGAGTAGTTGATGTTTCAATTCCTTAAGGGAACCTAGTAAGATTAATTGGTGAATAAAACAATGCCATGGATCTTGTGTATAGGAAAAACTTTTACTTATGAAGGGACCCCACTATGATTCATCGATGAATAAAACAATGCCTATGGGCTTGTTCCTATGAGATGTTTTGGTCTAAGAGGGAATTCCCCCTTAACCCCATAAGATATTTCTATAATTGTGTGAAATTAATCCCACCAATAATCAAACATTAATCCATGGTATATGTTTTTAAAGAAATGATTTCTCTTATCCATTTCCCCATACCCATGGTGGGTCATGTAAATCTCAATGTTTTACAAATTCATATTAGAAGTCCTCATGGAAATATTCTAAACTGTATAACACTAAGTTACTTATTGAATTAACTTAATCTAATGGAAACTTACATCCTAGTATTATGATTTTAAAATTCATAAAATATGGTACATCCTATATGACTTTAAGATAGTTATAGTGGGTTATTAGATGTGTCCTGTGAATTAAATGACAACTATATCTGAGCCAGATGGTAAAAATATTCCCTTTCCATATATATGGGTCAAAATTGTGCTAGTAAGTTTATCTATAAGAACTATACTTGGATTGATTCTTATACTATGGGTTTTTAGTGATTATAAGATCCACTAATCCAATCCCCAACTACAATGTTAATAAAAAATGAAATCCCCCATCCCTATATAAGAATCAGATCTACATGGAGACCATTTTTCAAAATTATGTGTGGCTTGATTCTCATTACCTTGAGATACATAGTAACACTTGGATTTTACTTTACTAGGATTATCCATGACATCTCCCATATATGAGAACTAGATACATATTTACATCTTTGGAAGATGGACCCATTTGTAGTGCCAAGAGAGAAAATAAGATGCCCCATTAAGGAATCTTATATAAGAACAATGTGTGACTCAGTTCTTATTTTCATAGGATACATAGTGACACCCACATCTCAAATCCTAGTCCCAACTATAATATAAAAGGTAAATGGCCCCTTATTGTGTATGGGTTATACTTGCACAAGTAATTTTCCATATAAGATCTATGTGTGTCTTGGTTCTTGTTACCATAGGATATGTATTGACACCCAAATATAAAATCCTAGGCCCAACCACAATATATATTACAAAAATACCCCCTCCTTACTTATGGATTATACTAATGCAGGGTGTTTCCCTAGAACAATGTGTGACTTGATTCCTATCGCCACTAGATATGTAGTGATACCCAGATTCCTTAATCCTGGGCGTAGCCAAAATGAAAAAAATATATAATCCACCTACCTTCATATGGTTTAGACTTGTGCATGGATCTATTTATATTTGAACTACATGTGTCTTGATTCTTGTCATCATATGATATATAGAAATGCTTGGATCATTTATTTACAGCCCAACCATGGATATACATTACTTTCAATTGTGTTAATAGATAATAACTATATTTTTGTGGGGATTACTACTCATAAAAAAATGTATATTCCCACACATATTACCTATCATGAATTCTCATAAGGCATAATAAACTGCCCAATTTTCACTTGTTTCTCAGGCTGAGCATGACCCATGTTAGATTAGGGAACCTAGAAAGCCACTATGACCAGTGAAATAGAGATTCTTTCTATTTAAAGACATGGAAACACATACCATCACATGAAATTAAACAAAACAGAAAAATCCTTTCCACATTATGTTAAACTGTATGATAAGAGGTTTTCACATTGAACATATCATCCCATTTAATGACCATGTACTAAAAAATTACATGTTTTATCCATTCCCCATGAAAATGTGTTAAAAATACATTGGCATTGCCTTTAGGGTCATAAAACCCATATTGAATATTATGTTCTCCATGAACCAACATCATATAATTGATATCTCAGTTAATTACAACCAATTCCTTAAGTTTATGCACTTATCTTGGAACTCAATGGGCCACGATCCCACACACTCTTTGTTCCTCTTAGTATAAAATTGGTACGAGTGATGGGATAATTCAAAAGGACCACACTAGGATTTATTGGTGAATTACACAATGCCCAAGAGTTTGTGCCCATGGGATGTTCTAGTCCCAGAGGAGAGCCCCCTTAAACCCCAGAGCTATTTTCCAGACTATGTGGGATATAGAATTCCTTCATTATTAACAATTAGCCTATACACACTAATCCTTGTCTCATATTGAGTTATATATTCTTGGGTTATGATTTAGAATTTATATAACCCAACTATTCAAGAGGTTTTAGAAAATATCTATGATACCCATATTTGCATCATACTCATTACCAATGAAATATTATAAAATTATATTCTTGTACACTATGATTTTGGGGGTATGAACCTCCTGTGAACACCCAGATTCCTTAAGGTACATAAAATTCTCAGAAATCCGATAGGGTTAAAGATACATGCCCATAAATCATTATTTATTATACATCCTAGTCTTATAATGTTAAAATACATGACATATGGTCTATACTGAAATGACCTAAAACTATTTATAGTAGATCATCCTATCCATCTAATCTATAAATTTGGGCTCAAGATGAATGATGCACCTCCATAATAGTGCTTGATAAGAAATCACCCTTTACCTATGTATGTGATTGATCTATGTAGAGGACCCTTTAGGCGAATTCAATGTTAAGGATCACTAAGGGAAGATAAAAACTACCCCCTTTTGCGTATGATCTAGATCTATGTGGAGAATCCCCCTTATAATAACTACATGTGGATTTATTCATATTATCATATGATACATAGTGATGACCAAGTTCCCTAATCTTTAGCCTAGTCTCAACATTCAATATAATAATTTCCCTTCCTTGTGCAGAAGACTGATGTATGTAGGAAATCTTTTAAGAAATATGTGTGGATTTATTCTTGACCTATCATGATACATAGTGAATCTTGGGTATATTATCATGAGACCAACAATGAGTTTTACACTATCACTACCTTCCCCAATGCTTAATACATATTAGAAGATTTCAACCTTGTTTAGCTATAAGAATGTGAAGATTCCCCCACCAGGGAAAGACTCTCCCAATATGAGATCCCTTTCACCATATTGATATCCCTGATGGTTGGAGATCATACACCCAGGTGATAGTGGGTGAATTCTCTTTCAATAGGAATATAACTCACTCCACTACAAATTAATTAGATCTTTATAAGGGAATTGTTAAATTCTACAAAACTATATATGGCTTGATTACTATCCCTATAGGATACGTAGTGAAGCCTATACCACTTATTATTGAGAACCAAAAAAATGTCCCTCCTACCTATGTGTTTGAACCACTACTAAAAATAAGACATTTAATAGTGTTAAAATATTCAACTTTCTTAAAAAAATAATTGACAACCAGAGCGCAATTAAAATACCTAAGAATTTATCAATGCTAGAAAAGTGCTAATAAAACCACAATTTATTAGTGATTTTATGTAGCACTGATAAAGTCACCCTTTATCAACAGTAAAAAAAATATGATAAAGGGTTCCTTTATCTATTATAGAAAAAGTTATGATAAATTATCTATTTCTATCTACTTTTATATAGCACTAATAAAGGTGAATACCTCCAAAAAGTGCTATTAAAATATATCAAACTACAATAGAAAAAATTAGAATGTAGAAATTATAGGTTTTAAATACAAAATTTAATTGAAATAAAATTTACAACACAAAAAAACAATATTATATAAATTTAAATCATTGATTTGTACAATTATATAACTAAATACAAATTACCACAAAAATTCAAAAAATAAATGTTCTTTTGTCTTTAGCCCCCAACCATCAGTCATGATATTGATAAACAAACCAACCCATATTGAGAAAAAGTATGCACCTGTATAAGAAAACAATTCTTATGTTTGTAATACTATAAATAATTGAATTAAAACCAAATTTTCAATTTTAAACTAAAAGCATATAATTTGAGTTATATTAGGCACACAATGTATTAACTTGATTTATGGTTGACTTTTACATGTCACCAAATTTATTTTTCTCAAAATTAGGTACTATTGAATTGGATCTCATCTATGGTGATACTATGGATGAGAGCTAATTAAATAGGGCATTATTTTTAAGAATAAACCATCAACTATTACACCATTTCTTATTTGTCTTCATGAATTATCTCCATTAGAATTTTAAAAATTAGTATAAAATAAAAAAGATAATGAAATTAATTAAGTAAAAATATATAAAATGATAAGAAAACAATATGATCTATTTTTCTCAGTTTTGGTGACGTGATGCACGTTTTAAACCAAAACAACACTAATATATTGAAAACACACACTTAGAGTAATACTGGTCCCACCATGCATCAGATTAAGGTGTGGATAATTCCAAAATATGACAAATTACTTATGAATAATTTTTATAAAGTATAAAAAAATATGAATGTGTTTGATTTTCTTTGAGTATGTCACTTATGGTTTTTACAAAAATGTCATTTTAAACTAAAAAAACACTTTGATTCATACATGTCACATATTGATTCGTATTGATGTGAGGATTATTATTACATGTCCAAAATGACTTATGTATTATTTTTCTAAAGTATCTAAATAATATGAATGTGTTTTTTTGGTTTTGACTATTTCACTTTGTTTTAAAATGTCACGTTAAAATGAAAACATGAACTTTGAGTTACAAAAATCACATCATGTATTATTTTGAAATTTAAATGATTCCTACATGTTGAAAATGAATTATAAATCATTGTCCTTTACTATCAAGACAATATGAGATTGTTTTCTCAATTTTTAGTTAGTGACACACATTTTGAACTAAAATGTTAATTTCCAACTAATAATGGACCCTTCGAGTCATAATGGGAGAACCATGTATCATATTTAGGTTTGGCTGCTTCCTACATGTAAATGATGTCTTATGGATAATTTTACTTAAATATCAAAAAAATTATAATGCATTTTTAAAATTCTAAGTTTGTGATGGTTTTTTCCACTAAAATATTATTTTTAAATTAAAACCACACAATTTGAGTAATACAGGTCACACCATGCATCAGATAGAGGCGAAAATAATTTCTACACATCCCAAATGACTTATGGATCATTTTTATAAGTTATGAAAACAATACAAATGCATTTTATTGGCTTTGAGTATGTCAATTTTTTTTACTAAAACATCATTTAAAACTAAAAACACAAAATCTGAGTTATACCTGTCACATAATGTTTTAGTTTGATGGGATTATAATTCCTAAATGTCAAAAATAAATTATGAATCATTTTAATAAATTAGAAAGGAAATTTGAGCATGTTTTCTTGGTTTTCAATGAGTGACACATGTTTTGAACTAAAATGTCAATTTTAAACTGATAACAGACACTTTGAGACATAAAAGACACACTGTGTATCAGATTAAGGTTCGGATAATTCTTACATTTCATAAATTACTTATGGATAATTTATATAAAGTATTAAAACAATCTATATTTTTGGTTCAATATTTAGTATGTCACTTGTCTCTTTTACTAAAATGTCAATTTTAAATAAAAAGACACACTTGAAGTCATACCAGTCACACCCTGCATCAAATTGAGATGAAGATGATTCATACACATCAAAAATGACTTATGGATCATTGTTATAAAGTATAAAAATAATCTAAATTCATTTTTTCAGTTTTGAGTATGTCACTTATGTTTTATTACTAAAATGTCATTTTAAACTAAAAACACATACTTTGAGTAATATCAGTCACACCATGCATCAAATTAAAATTCGGATTATTCATTTATGTAAAAAATAATTATGGAACATTTTACTAAATTATCAAAATAATCCAACTGTTTTTTATTAGTTTTGAGTATGTCACTTGTTTTTTTACTTAAATGTCATTTTAAATTGAAAATACACACTTTGAGTGATACTGGAAACATAATGTGTCAGTTTTATGTGATATTGGTTCCTATATGTAAAAATGACTTATGAATATTTTTCATAAATTATTAATAAAATCCAAGTGATTATTCTTGGTTTTTAGAAAGTGATGCACGTTTACAACTAAAATAGTAATTTTAAACTAATAACAGACACTTCGATTTATACCAGGAACACCTTATTTCAGTTTGAGGTGTAGAAGGTTCCTAAACGTCACAAATGTATGAGTTATCATTTCCCTAAAGCATCAAAACAATCTGAATTTTCCTTTATATTTTTTAGTATTTAGCATTTTTGTTTAACTAAAATGTTAATTTCAAACTCAAACCAAGAAATTTGAGTAATAACGATCATAGAATGTGTCAGATTGATGTGAAAATGATTCCTACATTTTAAAAACGAATTATTGATCCTTTTAGAAATGTCTCAAAATAATATGAATGCGTTTACTCGATTTTGATTATTTCACTTTTTTTTTAAAATTATTTTATACTAAAAACATGCACTTTAAGTCATATCGGTAAAATTGTGTGTCGGTTTGAGGTGACACCAATTCCTTCACATAAAAAGTGTATTATGAATTATTTTTCGTAAATCATCAAGACAATATGAATGATTTTTCTTTTTTATCAACGAGTGACACACATTATGATCTAAAATATAATTTTTAAACTAACAAAGGAAACTTTGAGTTAGACCGGTCACACCGTGTATTTGATTGAGGTGAGGATGATTCTTATATATAAAAATAACTTATGGATAGTTTTAATAATGTATAGAAATAATATGAATGTGTTTTATGGGTTTTTAGTATTCTACTTGTCCTTTTTTACATGTCAATTTGAAATAAAAAGACACACTTAGAGTCATATTAGTCACATCGTGCGCTAGATTGAGGTGCAACTGATTCCTACACATAAAAATGGACTTGTGGATATTTTATCTAATGTATAAAAACAATATAAATGATTTTTTTATTGGTTTTGAGTTTTTCACTTATGGTTTTACTAAAATTTAATTTTAAATTGAAAACATGGACTTTGATTCATACCAATCACACTATACATTAGATTGATGTGATACTAACTCCTACATATCAAAAACGTAATATGGATAATTTTTATAAAGTATAAATATAATCAAAATGTGTTCTCTCAGTTTTGAGTATTTCACTTTTACGAGAATTCCATTTTTAACCGAAAAAAAATACTTTGAGTCATAATAGTCATATAATGTGCTGGTTTGATGTGAGACTGATTCCTATAAGTTTGAAATGATATATAAATCATTTTAAAAAATTATCAAGATATTCCATGTGTTTTTTCTTAGTTTTTAGTGAGTGATATATGTTTTGAACTAAAATGTCATATTTAAACTAATAACAAACACATTGAGGCATACTGGACACACCATGTATTAGATTGAGGTGAGGATGGTTTAAACACGTCACAAATGACTAAGGTATCCGTTTTATAAAGTATCAAAATAATCTGATTATTTTTTCTCAGTTTTGATTATGTCACTTTTATTTTTTAATAAAATGTCAATTTTAAAATCAAACAACATAATTTCAGTAAAATGAAACTTTTGTATTGAAAATGCATACTTCGAGAAATACCAACCACATCAGGTGTTGGATTTACATGGGCTTGATTCCAACACATCAAAAATGAATTATGGAATATTTCCTTAAATTATCAAAACAATTTAATTTTTTTCTTGGTTTTTATAATGTGACCTATATTTTTAACAAATGTATAAATTTTAAAAAATAAGTGTCAAATAAAAATGATAAGGAAATTAACTAAAAAACTTGATTAAATTATGGGAAAATTAGCTAAATAAGCAGCGGGGAGTCACTTTTTCATGATGTATGTGTACATTATGACACCATGTATTTTTTAAATTTATTTCTAAACAAATCTATTGCCTCCATTATAATTCTCCTTGATAAATAGATCAAAATAATATATAATTATTCAAATACTAATTATTCACATCCCATGTGTATCTCTGAGGTCATATACAATTCTAGATCACAAACATAGTAGGTAATCACCTAAATTTGATGTTGGAAAATATTCCAACACAATTTACGCAGCCTACTCATCTCTAAATAAATTTCCTTTTCTTTTGAGTATGTGGATTTTTGGAAACATTCATAGTACTAAGAAAATATATACAAAATACTATTATGAAATATTTTTACTAACATTGTAATTTCATTTGGAAATTACCTGCTCGAGGATGCTAGTCTTTTGATGGAATATGATATATTTTATAAAATTTCAAACATAATATACATAATAGTTATTGTTATCTTTCTTTAAAAACTATATAATCATTGAACAAAATAAATAAATTATTTATAAATATGATTTGATAGTTTTATATTTTTATATATACATTAATTTTTCCATTTGAATTAATCTATAGGCTTCTTATTTTCAGTCACTAACCACATACCATGATTTAACCTATATTTAAAGTTTTCACTATCTTAAAAAATTATTTCTAAAATAAAAAAATAAATATATAATTCTAATTTCATATATAAAACAATGATTTTAGTTCATTAAAAATTCAAAATACACATCATGTGTTGTTATTTTATTGAAATATCCACGCATTGGATCCAAAAAATAAATATTTTGGGTATCCATATTGATTATGAGCAGCATCCAGTGCTTCCTAAAAAAGAAGTATGAAATAAAATAAAAATATATTTTATATGATTAGATTTCAGAGTTTTAACCCTACATTATAAGAATAAAAAAAACTTATATTTGTAATTTTTTTTCTCAAATGCATTGTTTAGCTAATCATTATTATCAATTTTTTTAAACTCAAAATAAATTTTATTCATAGAAAAAATAGAGGGTCTAAAGAATCCAAAGCATGCTTCACAAGTATTTTCCTTTATGTAGTAGTAATTTAAAATACCACATAAAATGTAAACAGTTATTAACATTATTAAACATAATAGATCATTTTTTGTATATACGTATTATGAAAATGTCCCTTATGTATGTATTCACAACTAAGACTCCCAACCATTCAAACTTGAGAATATCATTTATAATATCAATACTAGATAAATATACAGTAAAAGTTAACAATATTTATTCTTAATATGGAATAAAAGATATATCTCTATCTTTTAATGTGGTGTATTCATGATGTTTTAATGATAATAGATGTTTTAGTGGAACCAGCGAGGAGAAGGTACACCAGAAATGTCTTTTTGTTTTCTTAGTTGAGTCACTAGTTTTTCTTTATCCAACCTTACATTTCTCCATTGTTTTATCCATATTTAATACCACACCTCACTTTAGAACTTCTTTCATAAAGTGTTATAGGTTTTTCATTTGAAAACATTTGTTATGAATATACCTCTTTTATCTTTATAAGATAAGAAGACCATGCTGTAAAAGTTCTAGTAACATTATTGACTATTATAATATCTATATCATCAAATGAAAGAGGAAACCCATCATTTTTCTCTTAATATAATTCAATCCCCATTCTCATGTCATATTTTCGGAGTTATTTGTTGTGTATATTTTCTCCTAGGATATTATACACCATACCCCTCACAACAAGGTGTATGTGGGTGTAAATAGAAAAAAATCACATACCAGTTTAACCTGTATAATTTTAGTAATATAAAGATATCATATGTTTTTTGATTCAAATTTAGGAGAAAAAGTAATGAAAAAATTGATTACATCACATAAGGTACGAGGTTGAGGGGAATGAACAGCCTCAAAGGTAGCAAGGTCATTTGGTTTTTCATATAATGATCTGTTTTCCACTATTGGTAACTATTATCGTTTCTGATATATTGGTATACTAACCCAGACAAGAAAATAATATCTGGAAAAGAATTTAATTGAACCATCAATACTTTCACCATCTATATGTATCTTCTTATGGGTTTTTATACTCAAAATATGTTTGAGGAGACACTTAAAAGCCTACACCTCTAAATCGACCATACTATTCTGACCACGTAAAAGCTATTGATATTAGTTAATCTTCTTATATGATCACTTCTGATTCTTATGTCTAAAATATATAAAAAATATGAAAATAAATATATATTTTTATATAATAATCTTAAAATCATAAAAAAATAATATTATTATATACATACAAATGCATCCCATGCTATGTTTTTTTTGTTTTCATTAACTTGTTTACCCTCATTATTTACACGAGATTCCTTATATAGCACATGAAAACGGATAAAAGTGGATTCAGACTTTGATTCATCAATTTTTATATAAATAAAGGAAAATATGTTGTTTCATATCACAGAAAACATTTTTTTAATTAAAATAAAAACCATTTTATTCTCTAGTGAAGCATACCACATCTTAGATTTTTGATAGGGGTACATTAGTTTTGATGCAAGTTTTTTATCTTCAAAAATCCTCTATTGTTTCATAAATTAACAATTTTGAATCAAATTGGAAAAAATAAATAATTTTAAATAATATATTATTGACTATAATGGACCTGGAATGATTTCTCATTGTGATAATTGATGAAATAATTCCATGTTTCTTTCTTTATAATTTGTGAATAAGTAACTGGTTGGTGGGGATTTACTCTCCTATCAACATCCCTAAGATGAAACTTGGAAAGAAGTATCTATAAGCCTATATGGGATTTTTAGTGTCCAATAAGACATATTTCATGTGTAAATATTATAAAATAAATTAACTCTATATGTAATAATTAAAATTAAATCATTGTTTCATTATATAATTTTTCATTAAAATAGATAAATTATATTGTAACATTACCTTTATATCTTTCAAAAGGTATTACTTTATTATAGGCTGGACATGGAACAATGAATCTATCTCAATCACCACATTCATCCTAGTTTTGACCACAACATAACTAATAAACATTGAAATGTTGGGGTAAATAGGTTGGCTATATTGACACCAGCCAACCTCAAATTTTATATCCTTAATTATTTCCTTGAAAATTTTGGTGAACACTATGATGCTGCATCATTCTTGTTTTTTTCATCAATATGGTGTTGCTCCCATAATAATTATGTAGTTTAAACATAAAACACCCATTTTTCCTCAATATTGGTAACATTATCATTTGGAGTAGTCATTTTCTTCCTGAGAAGGGAAACATTTAATTAAGATTATGTAGATATAGTAAAGAACACATAATATTATGAGTAAAATAATATTATATTAAAAAATAGTTCAACATTATCATTGAACTATTTTTATTTTCATTATAAGTTGGAGAGATTTGGATCCTCTATCAAGAATCCATATCATCTCTTTGTGGTCCCTTATAACATACAATACATTATCTACATTGTGCCCGCTATGAAATGATTGTGATCTCCCAATGAAAGGTTTCACCTAGATTGAATTTTCATCTAACCCTACAGTTGTTTTATTAATTAGAATGATAATTGTCTAATTATTTTATTCTAGATCTGAGACCTAAAATAACCAGACTTCTTTTTGATTCCATTACGAATGGATCATCCTTTTCCCCTTCCACACTGAAATTCACCTTCACAAAGTCCATTTAATTAACTTTCACTATAGTCTTATTTCCAACCCATTAAAAATAGAAAATTGGCACTTGAAATGTTGTATAATTGAATTCTTATATCTATTTGATTATACTAGAATATGATATATTTAAATTAATTTCATTTCTATCCTTATAACTAGATATGTGCATCGATTTTTCTACAATCGTAAGTCTACTATTTTTAATTACACTGTGGTCATAGTATTATTTTGTATAGAATGTGTAACCATTAATTAAAAAACTATTTTAGGATATAAATTTTTTATTTATTCCCCTGGATATCCATCAAAGTTGTTGAGTAATCAAATTTGTATTTTCAGATAACTCCTTATAAATATGATATTGGAACCATCCTATAAACAAATGATTATATGTATTTTATATCCATCCTTTAGCCCTTGATGGATTCAAATGTCTAAGATTTACTTTTTGGGATTAAACATATGGATCAAAATATTAACTATTATGTAAAATGTAATGATGAGATTTATCTCACTCTATGATGGTAATTATAACAACATCTTTTTTAGAAATCCATTCTCCCAAAAGGTATCCAATATGATGAAACTTTGGGAGACTTATTTTATCAACATATAGTTGGTAATCAATAAAAAATTCAAAAAATTATTCAATAATATATCATTCTATAATATAAATGTATGGTAGAATTTGATTCATGATGTAATCATTCAAAATATTCATATACCGTTAAATGGGGTACATCCATCTATAATGGATAAGATAACATAGTTAAACCACTCTAACCATGTGAATGATCATGAATGACATTATATCAATGAGTAATGGTGGGAATAATATCTCTAATCAACATAATATTAAATCAACCTCATTATTCCTAATTGGAAACACCACCAGTTATATAACTCTAATGCATATAAATTTGAAAAAGAAGCAGAGTCTGGTCAATTTATGTTGTACATTTTTAGATAGATTGCAATGTAATGATAAGGGAATCAAATATTCCATCAAAACATGGAATTACTTTTATTTTAGTCCCTATAACTTCAAATTAGTCATTGAAACGGTAGTCTTGATATTTTATAAATACCCCTCTGGAACTTTTACACCATTAAAAAAATGAAAAATGAAAATTTTCTTATTTGGATAGAGTTTAAGCTACTAGAGGAAGAAAAACACGAATCTTACCCCTTACTAGTTCAAAATATTCCATATCCCCATTTCAATCATGAACAACATAAAATTGATTCCACATTTTGTTTTTCCTAGACCATTTAGTAACATACTAATAAAACTATCAAAAACATTTTTCTATAAATACATGAAATCATGAAAATTTATGACATAAAAACAACTCCAATATGGTAATTCAAAGATAATTGATATTTTTTCCAACATAATTTCATATTTTTTTAAAAAAACTGTTTACTATTTTTTTTTAAATATATATTAATTTATCAAAAATTTGATCACCTATTAGTGGAGATGGTGTTGCAACTTGTTTGGGATCAAAAGTTGTCATCCATGATTAGTATTTATGTCACCAAGGTAGAAATTTATGATTTCCTAAAAACATAGTATTTGTGGAATGTTTCAATTTAACTGAGTTTCTATATTATTCACAAATGGGAAATTCCAAAATCCCTTTAATACTACATCCTGACATATTTCTATAATAAGGAAAATAATTTATCATCTTGTACGACATGACCCTAAATGTGAATTATTCCCTTCTATTAGAATCATACATTGTAACACCGATATCCCACATCAATTTAGATCTTCAATTAATGGATCCAAATTGTCATCAATATGATTACTGGGTTGATTTAGTGTGGATATAAAAAGAGACCACATAATGTATTTTTTCATCATGTATAACCACAAATGCTAGTTATAATTTACCAATATAACTGGACATGTACTGTAAGTAATACTAAGTATATCAATGGGATTTTTTTCCATCTATTGATAACGCAAGATGGAAGTTTCTCAGTTCATTTCCAAATTCGAGACACTCATAATCAGTTTTTCCACTGAGGAGAGTATATTAGATGATGTGGTTTCCAATATTTAATTCATGTATTTGTGTTGCATGTCAATTGTCTCATGGTTTCTTTAGATCCATATAGTTTTCAAAACCATGTAATGATAGGGAATTACCATAAAAATTTCAATGGACTTTATTAAACTTTATTGCATTGATAGTTTCCACAATTAGGGAATTTTATGAGTGATTAATGGTCTTTAAAGAACAATATGTAATCGTTCGGACAACCATGTATTTTATTAGGGATCAAGACCACTGAACAATGAATTCATTTACATTCATACATTCAACAAGAAATTTAATTTCCTTATGGTATAATATCATTAAATAAACCAAGTAGTTCTATAAAGCTAGTTTCACTCCACCAATTTTCATCTTTCAAATTATATAACTTCAACATTGCTAAAAAGGTTGTGTATTTAGAACAACCAGTATACAATTGTCTCTTAGCACAATTATTTAACTTCTCAGAAAACTTTGTACAATCATAAAGTTCATATTCAATTTCCATTTCCATTTTTTATATGATATCTATCATCATTTACCCTAGTATTCATAGTAAATGATCCGTAAAACATAATTTAATTGTAATCAATGTGCATTCTCAATTTTCCCTATGTTTAGTAAAACACACACACACACATATATATTATCTATTCTATGAAAAATCTAATGTTCTTCTCAATATTCCACACTAATTTTTCTTCAATAAAAAAAATCTAAACATGGAAAAAGGATTTGAGAAGGGTCATATGCATTAGATATTGTAAACATGATGAATTCTTTAACTTCATATTCATAATCTTTTGTCATACGATTAGTGTGCACCCATTTTTAATTCATATTCATATTATTAAGTTCATAAAATATTATTTTTGTGAAAATAACAAATAAATACACATAATATATTCCTAAACAAAGGATAATGTAATAGATAATTATAATAAGGGGAAACCAACATTGGAATTTAATCGGTTATGATTTTTGACAAGTTATCATTTTACACTAATGTGAAATAAAAAGAAGAAAACTCAGGAAAACATGTGGCTACTGGTCTAGGTTCTCAATTTGATGTTGTATGGGACAAAATGGTGGTAAAAAATATATTTTTAAACAAAATTTATTTATTATTAGATAACATACTTCCCTTGAAGATTATTTTTATTTATTTTAATTTAAGTTTGACTTGGATTTGATTTTTTTTAAATATCTCCTTTAAGAACATACAAGGTCATGTAATCAGTAGATTTTTAAATAGGGTCAAGGACCTTATAATTTCATGAAACAAATGGATGAAACTATAATTTATGACATAAGTGAAGCTTATTAGCATGTATTTCACATCATTTAGATCCAAAACATTCTTATTACACCTCTAACAATGACACAAATCACTATAATAAATCTCCCACATACATTAGTCAAAACCATCAGAGGTATATCGAAAATAATATATCGATTATTAATAAAATTAATACTACTTGTATGGTTTGGTGATATTATAATAAACTTTATAAAATTATTACACTACATTATAGTCCTATATGTGTTCGATATAAATGTGTTTTAAATTATAACTTTTTATAGGTGACGCTCAAACCATTCTTAATGATACAAAATAGATCAAAATAATTATAATATTTTGTACATGGATTCTATGTGAAAATGAATTGTATTTTATATAACAAACATGCATATTATATTTCAATTAAAATTAAAGTAATGTGAATTTAAAATATACAATTCTATAAAATATAATAATGCATAACATATTAATATAAAATTTATCCATATAATATTGATGATGATATTAAAAAATTAATAAAATCACTAAACAATAAATAAGAAGATCCCATTTTTTATTGTATCTTTAAATAAACATTCTACCAACTTCAAAAGGAAATTAAGTCCATAATAAAACCATATTTAATTATATTAGGTTTTCTTAAAATAAAATAATACTGAAAGATGATACTCTAATGGTCCCCAAAAATAAAATATACAATGTAATGACATGTTTCAAAAAGACATTGTGGTTTTAATCCATGGGAGTAGGAGGGATAATTTGAAGAAAATGGGTAGAATATTATGATTTTAATCCATGGGAGAAAGAGGGATACTTGGAAAATAGATCTGATTACCATCTATGCACTGAAACAACTGACTACTTATCATTTTTAGTAACCACCTTAAATGGTAAGTGGTAAATGTTTTTGTTATGGAAAACTAGGAGCTCCCTGAAATCAAAGTGTGAAATAATGATGAATCAGTGAAAATAAATAAGAAGTCAAGGGAGAGGGTAAACCAATAATGGTTCAATGAAAAAGATATTAGGTGGAACATGAGAATAAGAGGGTTACTTGGATCTTAGAGCTGATAACTTTCAATTCACCTGAAAACACTACATACTTATCATTTTCATTCAAAATATTACATGATAAGTGGGAAGGGTTTTTGTAGGTGGGTCAGGTAGTGTATAGGCCCGGATAATGGGGAATGTCAGCCAGGTCATGTAGGACCTGGATTTGGGTGTGGGTTGGATAAAGCTTGTGGGAAGTATAGAGTGGGACAAGGGTCACATGGGCCTGAGGGACCATATTGGCATGAAGAGTGTGTGGGGGAGCCAATCCACACAATAGGCTTCTAATCTTAGGTTGAGGAATAATATTATAAAAATAAGTGTCTGAAAATACTCTATTTTATGTGGGTCTTATTCACATGATCAAGATCTATATAAATTCCATAAAATAACTAATAAAAGTGACCCTATATATACTCTAAAATAAAGAACTAACAAAGTTTACCATTATCTATGCAGAAAAAATCACCGATAAAGATTACATTTTATTAGTTATTATTTTGGCACAAATAAAAGGTACCCTTTATCAGGGATTTTTTATCACTAATAAAGGAAGCCTATATTAGTTTTTTCTATAGCACTGATAATGGCTAATGCTATATATTTCACATTTTTTAGTAGTGAACATTTGAAGTGACACCTCACATCTCTAATGGATCTGTGCTAAAGTAAAAATTAATTCTCCTTTCCTTCACATGGCCTAAATATATGAAGAGTAAGCCTCAAAAATATTGTGTGTGGCTTAAAAAATCCCCCTCCCCATATATTAGTCTAAAATATTTGTAAAACAGATTAGAACTAAGCAAGTATTTATTCTTATGGTCCTGAGATATGTAGTGAAACCTAGAATCTTTTAAACATAGGCCAAGATATAAAAAAATGTCCTTCAACCTTTTCTCATAAAAGTTAAATCTATGATGAGGGATATCTTTTTTATAGTTAACAACATCATGATTCTTGACCTTATTAAATGAATAAGTAAAACCATGGAGGACCAACCATAGAAACTATAATTACACCCTTATAACTGACAATACATGTACGATGTCTCTAGGTATACATTAAAAAAATCACATTGGTTCCCACATCTTTACTACATGACGTTAAACTTCACAATAGGTGCATCCCCACTACATGATACTAAACTATGAATATCATCATCCATCATCACTCCTCATCAAAAGACTTCAGGATCCTGACCTTGGTCAAACAAATTTCATGGTGTTTCCATTATCTTTTCGAGCACCTCAATCAATAAATCACACTTTAAGCCTTGGGAATATCAGGTTGCTACAAACCTTACATGGACCTTGGAAAAGAGAAAATATCCCTATATTTGTTGATGAATAATTTATAATTGCATTAGGTTCTTAAACCTTTTTACCAGAGGTATTTTTTCATTGCAATTGGGGCTTTATAATCCGTCTGAGCCTTGATATTATAATAATGGAACTTGTCATTATAGTGTGATTTAAAATCATACATATCATTAATGTCTCATACTATTAGTCATGATGTGAGAACCTTGATCCATAATTTACAACATTATAATTTTCTACACATAAGGGTATTTGAGTAATATTAACCTAGGGAATCATAATTTGGTTATTGTGTTACATCACCTTAATACAAGGTCAATATATATCATGAAATTAATCTGCAAGCACCTTAATCAAAGCTATATGACCTCAAACTTTTGCCTCTGATGGTCTAAATCACATGACCTTAAACTGCTGGTGAAAGTGACATAAAACTTGTCAATTTAAAAATCTCAAAAAGGGAGGTCTGAGAAAAAGTCAATTATTTTCTCTATAATCTCTTCATCTCTGGAGTTTAGGAAACATTTAGAGCATAAATTAAATAAACCATTCTTGTGGAACCCATCTTAAGACCCTAATAGAAGCTGATCCATGATTTATGGAACCCTTCTTATAGGAAAAAGTTAAAGTATTTATTTATTAAATAACCTCACCAGGATAACATGTTCAGTATGCAGTATAAAATAACTATAATTTAAAAAATATTATTACATAATTATAATCATAATTAACCATCAAATTACAATCCAAGGATCATAAAGTTTAGTGTATTTGGATGATTAGGTACATAAAATTGAAAACATGGATATCGAATAAAACATATTAATGTGAATAATCTATAAATAGTTCATAACTTACACTTATCTCCTAAAACATCAAAGGATAACCTGGGGAATACATAAAAAATGGGACGAGCTAAAAATCACAGTAAGGGCATAAACATAGGAATAAATAAAAGCACATGGGTTAGAAGGCTTAACACGATGGAATAGAATGGTGTAGATACTTAAATAAACACAGGGAAACATAACATATATAGAATTAGGATATGTAATCATGGTATCATAATAATATGTCAATAACACACAACATGTCATAATCATGATTCAAGGCTAACTACCAAGACAATTGCACACGGAGAATAAAGTCCCATAATAGAATCTGGTTCACTCCCTGTCACAAAATGACATCTCATGAGACTAAAAATTACCCAATGAATTGGAGAACTATCTGGGCATACTCATCATAACATGTTCATTTATATGTGTTCCATTTGAAAAATGAAGCAAAAGGGTTACCCATTGAAAGAATTGGGTATCATAATACTTCCATAAGGCATAACAAAAGGAAAAATCATAATGTTGTACATGAAAGAAGGGATTTAAAGAAAACATAGAAATTAATAAGTTAAAATAGGAATATATCATGATAAATTATGTCCAATTAAAATTTAAACATGTAAAAAGAGTGTTTAAGAAACTTTAGAAATGAAACAGTTCAGTGTGGTTAATGGAAAATATTAAAGTGCATTTAAAGAAGAAAAGGAATATTTTTTTCATAAAACCAAAAATGAAATATGATTGTTTTTCAAGATAAAATTATATATTCTATAATAATAATGGTTTCTTAAAATATATTTGGGAGGGAACTTGATAATGGGTAAGAATTCAGAAAGTTTACTTTAATCGGACTTTCTTATCAAGATGATTTGAGAAGGGAACCTTTTTAAAACATGCATTTCACCATCAAATAAGGATGAAATGTTTTGGATACATGATTTTAAAACATTTAAACATAAATTAGAAGAATTATATAAAAATAAAAAATAATTACATTCGGGTAAAGGGAGAGAAATTTTAACCTAAAGGAAAGATAGAGGTTTAGAAAGAATCCCTTACCTTATGTCTGAAAGTTTTGTGCACTGGAACTTAATGTCCTGGGTAGTGAAATTAAATCCATTAATTAATTAATTAATAAAATTTTATACAAGTATTTTACTTATTATAATTTAATTTTGTTCATTTAGGGCCTTTATTATGGATTACAAGATTCAATTTCATCATTCAGGAGTGTTGGTTTCCTTGGTTTTCATGATCAATTTACATGTATACATGTGAAAATCATGTAAATTGAGAATGAATTTCTAGAATTAAAGTTATATGTTATTAATTAAAATATTGATAATTTAAAGGTTATATAATTCATTTGGTTATTTTGGTTGAGTATGAATTATTAGATAATACATTAGTAATAATCATTTAGATTATTTTTGTGGTTTTTTGATCATGACAAACTAGTTTTGTTTTATTAATATTATGTATATATAATTTTTACAGAACATTAAATAATATTTAATAAATATATTATAATCTGTTTTAACCAAAAAAATGGTTTTATGACTATTCTTGAAGGAGGTAATGAATAATGAAAATGCATCGTCCATGGTGGTGGTAAATTGACAAACCAGAGATGTTATTTTCATGTTTGGAAAAAAATGAAAAGAGAAGAGAAATGGAGATGAATTATTCCATTAACATAATAAAATTACATTATATAAAAGATAATGGAGTTATCATGAAATTTGGAAAAGTGTAGGCGAGGAAAGGATAAGAAAATAAATGAAATTGAAAATAAATTAAAAGAATAAGAAATTGAATTTTACCTCTTGAATTTCCCCCCTTGAGAACCTGCTTAGGAAAAAATGTTTGGTTGGTTGATGCGAAAAGTGATCCTAGATGTGTGGGATGAGGTTGTGAAGTGTATTTGGAATAATTTGGACAAGGATCAAATCTTGGAAGGTGTGAGGATAAGAGGTATTGAGGGGCGGTATTTATAGAGGTGGAGATTGGTCTTTTCTCATTATTTAATTCATTGGTTTATTATTTTACTTTATGACTATGAATAGTTTGAAAATTATCACTAAATATATTAATATAATGAAATATATTTTGATATTACGGGCTTAAATCATCCAAACATCATATATGAATCAATAATTCATGTATTTTTTTAATACTGTAAATTACCGTATTTCACTATCCATAAAAAAATCACTAATTTTAGAAAAATCCCAAAAAATATCCCCAACCATTTTTAGACATGTAGAATTTAAAATGAAATCCCTTTTATGAAAATAATTTTTTTAAATATGAGAAATTTAATTTTAAATTAAAATCTTTATTTACTTGAAAAATACTGATTTTAAAATTATAACATGTTTTATAAAACTTTGAAAAATCAACTAAGATCTCATAAAATTATCTTATAATCATAAGAAAACGACATATTAATTTATTAATCTATTTAATGAAAATAATATTTCATTTAATTCATTAAATTAATTATAAAAATGTAAAAAAACATATTTTTTTTTATAAAAATATCAACACTTAATTTATCATTTTCGAAACATTTATTAACTTAAAATTTGATATAATTATACCATATTTTCTTTTATAATATTTATAAATTTTATTTATACTTTCATAGGTGAGGTTACTATTCTATTAGCCAGTTTACTATTCATAAGGGCCATGTTACTATTCTAAAAGTCAAGTTACTCTTCATTTAGCTTTAAATTCTAGAAAAACCTCTTATTTCATTCATTTTTCATTTACCAAGTTTTCATTATGTTATCTATGACATTTTATATGATTTATGCTATATGGAATAATTATAATAATGGAATTTCTATTTATAGAATTATGAGTTTTTACATTCTTCCCCCTTATGGAATTTTCCCGTTGATTATTTTACAAACTTTGGTGAAACCAAGTGAGGGTACTTCTATTTCATGGCCTACTTCGGTTACCATGGTACCTATTCATTATTATGGTTCCACCATATTACTATGACGATGTCAATAGTCTTATTGCATGGAACTTTATATCTATGTTCCCAGATCTTTACTGGCTTTTCCTTATAAGAGAGATCATTTTCTAACTGTACGACATCAATATTCCATACATGTGATGGATCTAGTATGTAAATCCTCAATAGGGATACATGGATTATACTGTGTACTTGGGATATGATAGGTGGATGTTCCAGTTGATAGGCCATAGCTCTGACATGGTCATGGATCATAAAGGGGTCGATATACTTGGAACTCAAGTTTACTTTCTTCCCAAATCTCATGATCCTCTTACATGGAGATATGAGGAGGAATAACATGTCTCTAGCCTTAAGATCTAGGTCCTGTCAAAGATTGTCTTCATAGATCTTCTGTCAACTTTGGGATGCCTTGATGTGTTGTTTCATGGTTTTCACCCTTTCCACCATTTCTTCGACTATTTCACATCCCATCAGCTTATGATCATTGGCTTCATCCCAGAATGTTGGTGTTATACATATTTTCCTATAAAGGTATTCATATGGATACTTTTGGTTGTTAGAGTGGAAATTTTTGTTATAAGAGAACTCATCCAGAGGCAGATGTTGGTCCCATCCTCATTTGATATCCATAGATCATGCTCTCAATATTTCATTTAGTTTTTGAATATTCTGCTTAGATTTTCCACTAGTTTGAGGATGATAATCCGTACTGAAGTTCAACTTATTGATTAGATTATGTTGGAGACTTTTCCAGAACTTTGAGTTTAATCTCATATCTTGATCAGATAAAATTGATAGTGGTGCTCCATACAACCTTACAACTTCTCTGATGTATATTCATACAAGTTTATTCAATGATAAGTCCTCTCGAATTGCGATAAAGTGATATGTATTTGTAATATGATCCACAATGAACCATATAAGATTGTTTTCTATAGATTTATTTGGAAGTCCAATAACAAAGTCCATGGTGGTGTTTTCCATTTCCATATTGTTATGGGTAATAGTTTCATCATCCCTTTATAATTTTTCATTCATCCTTTACATTATGACATACCATGAACTTTAATGTATATTCAACGACCTCCTTTTTCATAGTCCCACAAATAGTTCTCTTAGAGATCTTGATATATCACTGTGCTCCCTGGGTGAATAGATAAGGATGAGCTATGTGAATCACTCATAATCTCTTTCTATATATTTGGATTGGATGATACACATAGTCATGACCCAAATCATACAACTCCTTCCTCATAAAATTTCAACTATTAGGATTTCTACTTTCTCATGGCATCTACCTTATTCTGAATTTAGACATTATTTCTTTGAGAATAATTTATTTTCTACATGAGGGATGGTTGAATAATCATTTGAGAAAGGATTGATGATATTAATTCCATAATGATTCCTATGTCCATAATTTTATAATATAAGAATATTGGATCCTACTCAATTCTCATCATCAATAAATATATAGGATCCTTTCTAATTAGAACATCTGTCACCTTATTTTCTTTACCAGGATGGTAGTTGATTGAGAATTCCTAATCCTTGATGATATATAACCATCTTCATTGGAAAATATTAAGTTACTTTTTTGTGAATATATATTAGAGGCTCTTTTGACCAGTATATATCTCACACTTCTACCGATATAGATAATGCCACCAAATTTTCAACGCAAAGATCATAGCTTCCAACTAAAGATTATTTATGGGATAGTTTTTATGATGAATTTTAACCTACCTTGAGGTGTAGGCTATCACTTTATCATTTTCATCTGCACACATCTCAATCCCTTCATTGAAGAATTTCTATACACCACAAAGAGTTCCCCACTTATTAGTAGTGTGAGAACTGGTGTAGTGATAAGAATCCTTTTCAACACTTATTATTCACATTCATTTGTCCAGAGAAACATTTCTCCCTTTCTTGTCTACTTAGTTAGTGGGTTTTATAGTCATTATAATTTCTTCAAAAATCATTTGTAATACCCAGATAGACAAAGTGAACTATGGATCTCTATTATCGATGTTGTCCTGGTCCACTCTTCAATTAACCTTTTCCTATAATGGTCTATAGATATCCATTTTCTGGTGATAATATGACTCATGAATGATACTTCCCCCATCCATAACTAACATTTATTATACTTTGCATAAATATTCTCCCTTTATAAAGTCTGTAGAACATTATTGAAATTCTACTCATGTTCCTCCTTGCTCTTGATGTATATCAGAATATCATCTATAAATACTACAAATTTTTTTGAGGGAATCTATAAACACTGTAATCATTAAATACAAGAATCTTTTGGGGGGAATTAGTGAGTCTTAATGGCATCACAATGTATTCATAGTGTTCAAACATTGTTCAAAAGATAGTCTTGGTAATATCTTTCTTACTCACCTTTACTTGGTGATATCCCGACTGAAGGTCCACCTTAGGGAAACACTTGGCCCAATATAGTTGATTGAAGAATTCATCTATATGTGTAAGGTGATACTCATTATTTATCATGATCTTTTGATCTTATGATAATAAATTAAGAGGTGTAATGATCCATCTTGATGAAGAGGATAGGAACACCCCATGGTAATGCACCCAGGTGTATAAAACCATTGTCCAGATTATCCTATGACTGATTCTTCAGTTCTTCTAGCTTAATATTTGTGATTATATAATGTTTCTTTGATATTGGTAGAGATATGCTAATAAGTTACAATTGAGAACTGATTCTCTTGGTTAGGAGGAAGACCATGAAATGATTTAGAGAACACATCGGTGTGGTCGCTCACTACGAGAATGTATTTGATCATGATTCTATCCTTTTTCTCAATAATTTGAGGTAGATATTCTTTCTTATTAGGAAATAATATCCACACTTGAAATTATTTATCTAAAGAATATTCATCCTACTACTTACACTTTTACAAAAGTGGAGTATGCTTTAGGATGTGAAGTGTGATCTCCCTTTCTCGACAATTGATGTTTTATTTTTATAAATATACCTAATACATGCAAAATATAGCATCAAAATCCTCCAAAATAAGTAAAAAAATATTTTCTTGGAGGATAACTCCAAAAAAATTAACCATGGAGGAGTTATATACTTTAAATACAATAATTACCCCTTTTTCTATTTTAAAAGTTAACTCAACATCTACATTTTAAGGTGGTGTTTGAATATTATTACTAAACATAAAATATTTAAAAGAATGTGTATAAATAGTATCAAATTTTACGTTCTCTATTCTTGAATAAATAACCAACATTCCTATCACCACATTGTTTTTTGGTTCAACCTTAGTAGTGGTGATAGCATATTCCCCTCCTTGCTACCTTAGAGGTTTTTGTTGTTGATTTCCTCCAACAACCCTTGATTGAGGGTAATGGATTGCATATTTTCCATGTTACTTATAGTTAAAATACTTCACTATATGCAGAGTATTGATATGAACCAACCCTTATTTTTATTTATTAGTGGTATTCTTCATATAAATTCAGTAGTTGTTAGCTATATTCCCCTCTCTTACATATTTTAAGTATCTCTTGGTTCCCTTTAAGTTGTTTCCAAGATGAAACTTCCGACACATTTGACATGTGTGATGTTGGTTATTCCTTATATAATGGTATTTATCTGTTGATTCTACCATATTAAACATCATTTTATGATTTTTTTCGCTAGTCCCATGAGGCCACTAAAATTCTTCAATATCCATTTCAACCTTAAGGGAACAACATAAAATCTCTTCATATCAGTCAATGTCTCTAATCACCAACACTTTAATAAACTCATATTTAGTATGATGAAGAAGAAGTCCACCTTTATTTTAGCATCCATGAAAAAGATAGAGGTGTATCTTTCAAGCCTTGTGATGTTTTCTTCATATTCCCTGATAGACCCATCTTACTTTTTCTAAAGTACGAGGAACTCCCGTTTCATCTTAAGACTAAGTGTTTTGGGAAAATATTTATTAAAAAATATTTTAATTGAGATATTCCATTTCTATGGAATCAATTTTATCCTTGGACTTTTTGTTCTTGATCGGTGTCCACCACTGATAAGATTCCCCATAAAAATGATATACCACCTGCACAACTTTCTATCCTTCTGAGCAATGGAGGAAAAATAATATATTCTCAATGGATTTAATCCATTGTTATATGTGGAGGGGATTAGACGATCCACTAAAAATGGGAGGTCTTTTCATTATAAAGTATTTTACCACATTTTTCTATTTCTTAGGTGAATGAGGGCATTCCAAATGATTCAATTTATTATTCATAACTGGATCTTGTTGAGTATGTTCTATCCTGATGTTTTAAGCCCCCATTCCCATCATATTTGGAATATCATTCGGGAAATCATCACATTTCCTATCACATTGATTAATGGAATTGGTTAATCTATTTCCAACCATTAACTAATAAATATAAGGTAATATTATGGGGGATTGAATATTTATCTAATAAGCACGTAAAAAGAAAATTTTTAAAATAAAAGTATAAACTTGTAAATAGAAAGTACATCCTATATTATTATTCCCTATGATTTAGTATAGGTTATACATGGAGATATAATTATCATTATGTTTCTTAAATAACTTCTCTATTCCTAATCTCAAAAAATAAATATACCTTTATCTGATACCAAATTTAATGAACCTATAATTTTACATATATTATTATATAATATTAAAAATAATTAACCATCAAATTATAAGACAAGGATCGTAAAGTCTAGTGTCTATGGATTTGTTGGTATATAAAACCGAAAACATGGAAATATAATTAAACAGATTTATTTTAATTATCCATAAATATATCTTAACTTCTATTGAGATCCAACATCTACAAGGATAGCCTGGGGAATACATGAAGAAAATGGATGAGCTAAAAATCCCATTAGGGGTATAAACATAGGAATAAAAAAAATAAAATTGGTTATAAGGCATAACCTGATTACATAAAAAGTAATGGAACATGAATAAACATAAGGAAGCATAAAATTTATAGCATATTGATATGTAATCATGGAATCATAGGAATGAGGAAAAACACACAATATGACATAATCATGAGTTAAGGATAACATCCAAGACAAGTGCACATGGTAGAAAAAGTCCCATAAAGTAATTAGGTTCACTCCATATGCCAACTTGATGTCTCATGAGACTAAAAATTACCTAATTTATTAGAGAAAAATCTGGTCATAACCATTATAACATGTTCATGAATATGTGTTCCACATGAAGAATTAAACATAAGTGTTACCCATAGAAAGAATTGGGTATCATAATCATGTAATAAGGAATAACAAAAGGGAATATCATAATGGTGTTCATGAAAAAATGGATTTAAAACATATATGTACATTCATAAGATAAAATAGTTACATATCATTATAAATTATGTCCAATTTAAGTGGAAACATGTAAAATTAGGGTTTAAGAAACTTTATAAATGAAATATTTTAGTGCAGTTAAAGAAAAATATTAAAGTTGAAAAGGAATATTTTTTTTAATAAAACCAATAACCAACCAAGATAGTTTTCCATGATAAAATGATTGATTTTATATAAATAATTGTGTCTTAAAATAGATTATGGATAACACTTTAAAATGGGTATGAAATTGAGAAGTTTCCTTTAATTGAGCATGCTTATTGAGAAGATTTTAGAAAGGAACCCTTTTAAAATCTATATTTCCCCACAAAATATGGATGAGATGATATGGATACATGATTTTGGAAAATGGAAACATTATTTAGAGGAATTATTTAAAATTAAATAAGAATTAAATTGGGGTAAATAGAGAGAAATTATAACCTGAAGGAAAGATGGAAGTATGGAAAGGATCTCGTACCTTATGTTTGAATGTGTTATGCACTTGAACACAATATCCCAGATAATAAAATTAAATCCATTAATCAATTAATTAATATTTTTTTTACTTTTATTATATTTATTATAATTTTATTACATTCATTTATGGATTTTTTGATGGGTTATGAGATTCAATTTCATCATTTGGGAGCATTGGTGTCCTTGGTTTTCCTGATAGGTTTACATGTATACATGTATGGAAAATCATGTAAAATGAGAATGGTTGCCCAGAATTTAAGTTATATATTATTACTAAATATACATAAGATTAAATTTTTATATAATTAATTTGGTTATTTTGGGTGAGGATGAATCATTATATAAGATGTTAGTGATAATCGTTTAGATTATTTTGGTGATTTTTTGATCATCACAAACTATTTTTTTTAATATTATGTATATTTAATGGTTATAGAACATTAAATAGGATGTAATATATATATAATAATATCTTTCAACCATAAAAATGTATTTTTGACCAAACCTAAAGGATTAAATGAAAAATAATAATGCATCCTCCATGATGGTGGTAAATCCACACACCACTAATGATATTTTCATGTTTATAAAAAAAGGAATAGGGAAGAGACATGAAGATGAATTATTCCATTAAAATAATAAAATTATAGTATAAAAAAGATATTTGAGTTATAATTCCACTTGGTTAAGTGTATTTTATGAGAATATAATAATATAAATGAAATCGAAAAGAAATTAAAAGAAAAAGAAAGAGGATTTTACCTCTTGAATTTATCTTCCTTGAGAACCTCCTTAGTGAAAAGGTTTTGGTATTATTATTAGAAAAGATCTCCTGGAAAATGTGATAGGGTGTTGGGAATAATATCATTTAGAATTTTGATAAGGCTCAAATCTTATAATATGTGAGGAGAAGAGGTGGTGAGGGTGGTATTTATGGGGGCAGAGAGGGGTGTTTTCTCACTATTTTATTCATTAGTTTACTATTTTTAATCAAGAATATGAATAGTTTGAGAATAATAACTAAATATATTAAAATAATGAATGATATTTCTATATTATGGTCTTACATCAGACATACATCATCCATGACTCAATAATTCTTGTATTTTTAAATATCGTATTTCACTATTCCCAAAAATTCATCTATTTTATAAAAATACCAAAAAAATCTCTATAACATTTTTTTGAAGTTTATAATTAAAAAACTATTTACATTTTATGAAAATAATTTTCTTGATATGGTAAATTTAATTTTTAATTAAAATCATTATATACTTGAAAATATTTATTTTAAAATTATTACTAATTTTACAGTATTTTTAATAATTAATTATGGTCCCATAAAATTTTATTATAATTATAATAAAATGAAATATTAATTTTTTTAAAATATTTTATGAAAATAAATTTTCATTTAAATATTTATATTAATTATGAAATTGTAAATACACTTTTATGATTTATAAAAATACCAACACTTAATTTATCATTTTCAAAACATTTATTTACTTAAACTATGATATAAATATATCATATTTTTATTTATAAGATGGATAAATTTTATTTATACACTCATAGGTGGAGTTACTATTCTATAGTCTCGTTTACTATTCATAAGGGTCCTGTTACTATTCCAAAGGTGAAGTTACCATTCCTTTGGTAGATGTTCCATAACTTCTAGAAATACCTCTTATTTAATTCATTAAACATTTATCAAGTTTTTATTGTGTTCTATAAGTTATTTTACATGATTTATACTATATGGAATAATTATAAGAAAGTAATTTACATTGATAGAAGCATGGGTTGTTACACGAAGAGATACAAATTTTAGTGTGCTCGAATCCTCCTTGAATATTGTCTTTTATACAAACCACCATCATAAATTTAAAGTATTAAATCACAACAACTAATTGTTTGAGTTGATACACATATACTGGAATCCAATTATACCCATTCATTTTTCTTGGTTCTTCTCAATAGTGTTTTAGTAACATGGAAAACTAGATCTGAATAGACCCTGTTAGGATTCACTGGTGAATATAAAAACACCTAGGAGTTTGTGCCTAGGGAATGCTTATGTTCTGGAGGAAAGGTGCCCCTTAAATATATTAGTTATTTTCCCAACTACATGAGATAATCATTTTACCATTACTAATGGTAAACCTGTACCTACTATCCACCATTTTCAGTTTAATTAGATATCCCAAGACTATTATTTTCAATTCCCATAATTTAACTAATCATGTGGATTCAACATCTTTGACATTACATCACCATTTATTATAACTGTTATCAAATTAGGAATGCAGTACCTCATTTTTTAACCTTATCTAAATCATAATTATGTGGCCTAAAACCACATGATATAGGGCCCAAACTTCACAAACATAATCAAAACTTCTATAACCCTCCTTGGATAGTCTTCCCCATACCCGCTTTATTATACAAGAGTTCAAATTATCATAAATCATCACCAATAATTAGAAAGCAGTAAATTACCCTCTGTTTAACCATGTATGTGTTGGATCTTCAAAAGGTTCTTGGGCCTATAAACCATAGGTATCTTGGACTTGCATGAAGGACTCTCTGATCATTATGAGCCTTAGGAACATCGTGGTGGAACTAGACACCTCAGCGTGTTTTGTGATGATCCCCTAAGTGTATACCTTATCACATTAAATCTGATTAAAACTCCTTGAGGTATGATTTACAACAGTTTATAATCCAACTATCCAAGTGTTCTTTTCATCCTTGACATCATGTGTCCATTTACCATACCCATTCTAAGTATGGATGCAAGAAGTCCAAAAAATTCATGAATTTCAATCCATTAAACGATACAGGGTGTCCAAACCCTTCATGAATACCCATATTTTAAAGGATGGGGGGTGTTTGAACCCCTCATGAATATCTGTCCTTTAAAAGATAAAAGGTGTTAGAATCATTCACTAATACTAATAATTCATAACCCTAAACAAAATATCCATGCTAGAAGACCCAAAACTACAACAACAGAAGGTTTGAGCAAAAAGAACCTAAATTAGGGAAACAATAGGTCCTAGCTAAAATACTCTAAACTAAAATAAAAACTCATATGAGATAGAAGAAACTACACTAAAACAATAGCTGTTTTAAGCTTGAAGACCCTAAATTACAGTAATGGAAGGTATGAGATAAAAGACCCTAAACTACAACAATAATAGATTTGATCCAGAAGACCCTAAACTAAAGTAACCATTGGTACAAACTAGAATATCCTAAACTAAAAAAACTACTTGTATGAGTTTGAAGGACCTAAAATAAAAAAACCATAGGTATAATATAGAAGACCCTAAAATACATAAAAATAAGGTTTGGTCTTGAAGACCCTAAACTACAACAAAATAAGATTCAATCTAGAAGGCCATGAACTACATCAAAAAAAGGTATGTTCTAGAAGACCCTAAACTACAAAAGCATAAGGTTTGATCTATATGGACTTAAACAAAAATAATAAAAGTTGTGATCTATATAACCTTAAACTACAAGGCCTCATTGGTATGACTTATAATACTTTAAACAACCAATTGAAAGATACATAATTCTCTCGAGGTCAAAAACCTATAAAGGGAACCCTAGGTAAAAGTTGAATCTCTTCTAGATATACATGCACATTTCATGTTCTAGATAACATTGATAATTTATAAAATGGAAAAGATTTAAAACCTTCCATGCATAAATCACATAAATGGAGGCATGAGAAAAATACAATTCCATGACTACTATGACTCTCTCTTATAGTCTTAAGAAAATGTTATGGTAAAAATTAAGAGATATAAATATTGTAGGGACCATTATATAGCCCTAGAAAAATCAATCTATGCTCGCTAGGTCCACTAGACTAGGAAAAAATTTGAGCACATCTCTATTCATCACGACACATATGAGGGTAACTAGTCTTTTAATGTATTCAAAGTAAACGAGACTTGGTCTATCCTATAGTACCATAATCTACTTAGAGTGTCATACTATGTGTGGACCAAAATGTGACATGAGAGCTAGATCAATGCTATATCCCCATTGAATAATGGGTCTCTAACCAGATCCTGTCACAAAGTGATGACATAGAATTTATTACGTATGAGATAGATCTATATAGAAGAATTTGTTATAGAGTTCTTCAAACACGATCCTATATCCCCTATTCCTAAGCTTTATCTATATAGGATTATTCCATATCATAATTATGTAATTATTGATTCCAATTTCTTTGGGGTATGTAGAGAAGTCAATGTTTTTTATCTTGGATCCATCATAAAATTCCTTTAAATTCTAATCCATTTTTTAAACTAGAATTTTTACCTATTCTAAAATTCCTGATATCTATGACTCATGATGAAATTATTATTGTGGGAAGCCAAATTCCTCATGAATATTTTCCATCTTGTAAATCTAGATGATATCCATTCTAGTAACCTACACACCTTGAGTTTAGATTGTCCTCTTGATGGTTCTCAAAATCCATTAGTCAACACACTCATCATGACAAATCTTATCATAGTTTTTAGTACCAAATACTTTAATATATTCAATTATGTAGAAAAGTGATATATGTTTTCTATAGAATCAAATTTATTTCAATCTAAATGAATCAAATTCTAGGGGGGCATTTCGTTGGTGCCCATAGTTGTATACTAAGAACATTGTTGTTTATATTTAAGAAGTGTGATTCCAGTTAAACAATGTGGATGTATTTGGAATGAATGAGTAAAAGTTTAAAGGTTACATGGTTGATAATAATGGACTGGGATTCATCATATGTGGTCACACATATTTTGGTTCCTTTTATTATGTATCTCACTTAGATTTCTTTTCAATGTACTCTATGTTTTCTTACCCAATAAAATATGGTCAACCATGATAGCTAGCTAGCCAACTCAAATAAAGAATGTAGAAGTGACCACAAACATGCTTAAGAGCTATTTTATCTGGATAACATAGAAGAAACATGTGTGGTTGTGTGCATACATTAACTCACAATAGGATAAGAGTGATATCATAATTCATAAGTTTAGCGGAGGAGCATGCCAGCATGGGGTGGTGATAGTGAGTGTTTAAAGAGGACCCCATTACACCCTTCTAGATGGATGAAGGAGTGATTTGACCTATTAATCACTCCATGAATGAAAAAAAGTTTAATATGAGACTTTAGTGACACATACACTATTCCTCTATCAATTAAACATACAGATTAAAGCACAACTATCTAGAAAAGTTAGTTTTAGTCATCAAATGAAGTTTGTTCATTACATCCTACCTCTCATTGGTGGATTTTCATGAAATACACAACTTCATAGAATCCATAACTTAATATATAACCGAGAGATTAAGAAAATATTGATTGACCTAAATACATACATGAAATCACTATATTTCACAAATATGATGATATAAAGAATGTGTTTCAATAGTGAAAGGAAGAATCTATCACATGAATAACTTGACATGGATAAGGATAATTGTAGTTACACACTATCATATAAATCCATAGCATTATGATATATAAATTACATGATCATATGGAAATAATAAACTAAGAATAAGTGGTCACACATAATGGAATCCAGAGAATCATCGAAGCCATCATGTAAAGAACATCATATCATTTCATTATGTGAAGGTTCCATTGATTAAAATTTCTTTTCATATAGATGATGATAGTTTTTTGATCATTTGTTCACCAAGATGTTATGTAATCAATTGAAGGTATTCATGTGAGCCACATGAATCCATTGTGAGGGATTCTAATCATTACATGATTAAGTGGTGATAATCATGCAAAGCCATGATGACATCATCTTGGATTCACATGAAAAACAACATATATCCATTCAAAAGAGGCTTATATTATTTAAATATTTCATTATATGAATCTACTAGCGGTTATATAGTGTTTGATAATCAATTTTACACCACTACATCCCATGAATGATGCAAAAGATGAAGAAATGTGTAAAACTTTGTCTTATATACATATAATGTTTCAAAGAACAGATCCATCCCATAAAGCTGATCATATGAACTATATGAATCCATCACAATATGGACTATGGAACATGTGATAATATGATGAAGATTAGTTGAGGACATGCTGACACAACCATTTCTTCATATTAAAAACAATGCACATTACCTTCATGATAATATTCTATCATTTACTCCTTCCTATGAAATAATCCCTTTGATGGTTGTTATGATTTTTACCCTAACATAATGCACGACCATGTGAATCCCTTGATGTGATCATGTAAATACCGTGATGGTTGTTAATATTTTTTTGACCAACATGTCATGTGACCACACAAATCTCTCAAAGTGATTACGCGAAGCCTTTTAATTCTTTATACAAAGAAGGATAATACCTCTATAAAGAAATCATATGTTCACGTATGTACCTCAACATCATGTGGTCATGAAGTTCACCAATATCATGAATTCCTTGAAGACATATCACCCACCACCTCAAGTCAGTGCGTGCTTTAATTTCCCCCTGAAAAGCAGTGACACATATGTTCATCTTTTCCTATTTAAAACCCTACCACCGTCATTGAAAAAAAGATATCTAGAGATAGGGGAGACGTGGGTTTAATGGGAATAGAGGATAGTGAAGGGGAATGAGTGAAAATAAAGAGAACAGTAGAAATAGAAGTGTATAGGAGATGTGGGATACTACCTTCGACCTCCAGAGAACTTCTCTAGGAAATGGGGAGACCTCATCGTGAGAACCTATCGTGAGATCCACTCAAAAGACTCCATCACATTATCCCCTTAAGATCACATGATAAAATGATGATATAAACATAATGTGATCCCTTATATGACACCTCCATTCATACATTAAATATGAATTCACATGGGCATGCACCCTTGTCATGAGGACACATTTGACATACAACCTTGAGATGGATATGAACTCATATACATGCACTCCCCTTTTTCATTCCAAACATTATGATATGAAACATTAACACAAACCCTTGTACATGTACACATCCTAACATAAAAACTAATTTCTATGCAACCAATGAATGATACCTTTAGACATGCTCATGATACCCCACCGTGTGACCCCCTTTAGATCACACAATCATATAAATCCACACTGGTCTCATGATTTACTTATAAAACCATGTCCATGAACTGCTCTTTATCACACTATTACCTTCAAACATGTTAGTGAGATCAAGTGAAGGACTTTGTTCATGTCATCCTTGATCACATGACGACCTTCATACATGTGAATGAGATAATGAAAAGAAAACCAGAAATGTTAGTTTGATCATGTGACACCCTTGGATGTGTCTACCTGGATCATTCGAAATATTTCTTCCATATAAGGTTTGATCACGTGAAACCCTTGGATTTTTTAGCCTGGATCATGTTAATACTTATAGATATTTCCACCTTATCATGAAGAAGTCCTCATGTATTTCATGTTTGATTATGTGACACCCTTATACATATCAGCCTTGATCTCATGAAGATCCCTAGACAAGTCATCCTTGTCAAGAAGATACCCTCATACATGTCAACCTTTTTAGGAAGAAAACATTAGATGTGTAAGACTTGATCATGAAAAGGACCCTAGATATGTCATATTGACACCATTAGATATGTCATACATGTTAGATAAACACCATTGGACATGTTATCCTTGTCATGTAGATAGCCTAGACCTGTCAGCCCTGTTGGAAATACACCCTAGGACATGTAAAATTTCTTGGAAGACACTCTTAGACATGTCAGCCTTATTGGGTAAGCACACTTGGATATGTAACACGTGAACCTCCAATCACGGGTCTTCGACTAAGCTCCCCACTTTATAAGGGGAAGCGTACTTAATTATCTATGGTTATAAACTCACAAAATCCTATTCATGTCCTGATCTCGAAATGTCCTCTATACCATACAAAAATATTTGAATGATAATTAATGGAAATTATCTTTTTTTTCATCAAATGATAATGAATGAAAATGTGTCTCTTTATCTATCAGAGGATAAAAAAAATATGTGACTTGAGAATCCACTTTGGTGTAAATAACTGCATATTCCAAATACTATAACTCATGGAACAAAACACACCTATGAATATATCATCCTCTCTTTTCTATCAATAGATGAGATATTTGTTCATACATGGGAATCCACCTTTGTGTATTCCCCAGGATATTTCAATATTTTTAAGCTATGGGGAAACAATACTCATGAGAATTAAGTATCTTTTCACACCCATCTATGGGTTAGGAATAAAATAAACTACTAGGAAAATGATTCTAGTTATAAACAAGATACGTAGGACACCTTCATATGTCCCGAGGTCCATACCATATTCTCAATAAGACTTACAATAAAATAGTAGGGTTGTGTCAGTGTGTAATCCCCAAACAAATCTTCTCTCATGTGATGTGTCTAATCTTACTATATCTTTGTTTCTCACACCAAAAATGAATCTTTTCATATTATACACTAGAAATGGTTATACCAATAGTGTGATGTTGATACCACAATGTGGTCCCTTGTTTTGGTGTAAGTCTGATTACGTATTCTCTTTACTCAAAGGGCCATACTCATAATGAGGAAACTCAAGGTATCATTTCATACATAAGTCCCACTAAAAACCTCAATTTTGGCACATTTTATGCCACACATTCCCTTTTCAACATGAACTACATATACTTTGATTCCAATTTTTAAAGGATATACAAGAAAACTCTCCATGTCTTGATCCTTATAATCAATATTAAAATTCTATCATATACTTTCTTTCTACATGATGTTAAACTGCACTATGTATTCCATCTATATCACCTAAAACTATATCCAATGAACTATGTGAGTTTTGATTTAGGTTCTCATACGATATGTAGGAAACCTATTGAAGGTTTAATATCATCTCCAAAAATCAAATGCCTACATAGTTGGTGATAAACTCCAGAATTACAAAATACATTTATAAAACTAGAGAATCATAAATAGATAATAGAAAAATGGATAATTAGCTATACACATAGTTTTTCCTATCAACACATGGTTTTGATCAATTCATTAGTTCAGGGTTACCTCCTCCTATATTGGGGCTTGAGAAGGATTCATAAACATATCATAAATCAATAAGAGAGTTCTAGAGTAGGAAATAATTCCCCCCAAAAGGGTTTAATGAGACTATCCTCTCATCTTCTTGACCAATGTGAGTTATTAAGAATTGTTGGTTTTGATACCCCAACAAACTACCATACCTATAATTTGTTATAGATGTGGGAACTATTGGGAGTTTCTATTAGAGATAAAAAAGGTGTAACTGAGAATAATATCATTATAATTCTTAGCCACTTCTGCATTTTTTTGGAAATAACTAAATAAAAATTCATATTTACTAAACTTTAGAAAAAATTTCTTTTATTTAAGGGTCTATTGAAAAATAGTTATATTTTTCTCTTTGGAATTATAACTTTCAAAATATAATAGAATTTAATCAATGAATACCACCATAAATATACCTAAAAATTCATAATTTTTTTTCATTAGATCCATAAAATATAATGGGTGCATATGTTAAACTAAATGGAATAACCAAAAACTTATAAAAGCAATGCCATGTTTTAAATTCTATCCCCTGAATCTATTATTCTATTACCTTTAGTAGGTGATATCTAGATATGAGGTTAATTATTGAAAAATACTAAGCTCCCTTGATCTCTCATATTGATAATGTATCATCTTATTTCATTTTAAAATTTTAATTTTTTTACCACTATTGGTATAACTATTTACATTTCTAATTTCTTCACAATTATATTTCAAATGTCAGATTTCCCCATAATAATAAAATTTTACTAATATAATTAGACACCCAAAAAAATTATTCTTACCATATTTTGGAAAAAATAAAATTGAAATCTCTCATCTTTTTAAATCCATGTGGGAAATTTCCCCATTTCTCACTACTTTAACTAATTATTATCCTTATTGTTATGTAATCCATAAAATTAAACAAACTCCATAAAAATATTATCATCACATCTAATAATTTTTAAATAAATTTAAATTCATTAGTTTCTAAATCCATTCATAAAAATGATTTAAATCCTATGAAAAATATAAAAAATTTACTTTAATGGTCTATAATAAAATTTAGTAAATACCTATAAAGTATTTTAAAATTCGTTTCATATATAGTAATTAAACCCTCTTCCTCTAACCTTAACTCTAGAAATTACCTTTCCATCCTAATTCAAATAACTTTAGGAAAATACATTTCATGAAAATAATATTTAAATACCCTCTATTACGTGGAATCGTTCCCAATTTTACACTTGATATTATTAATTAGAGACAACCACCAATTTCACTTACCTTGATATATTGAAAACGTTTTTTTATGCTCCAAAAAACCCAAAATAAAAAAATATATTCTCTAAATCATTGATCCATCCTTCCGCTATGACTGGAATTGAGGTTCCACCAAAATTATCGGGTGATATTCATGAAATTGTCTAACATTTACATGTTCATATATAGATAATCTATTCACTCTTTTACACAGGTACCTCTAT
Source organism: Viscum album (assembly GCA_963277665.1). Classification (NCBI taxonomy): domain Eukaryota; kingdom Viridiplantae; phylum Streptophyta; class Magnoliopsida; order Santalales; family Viscaceae; genus Viscum; species Viscum album. The sequence goes on along the minus strand of OY728159.1, from coordinate 1,135,906,928 downwards.
TTATAGAATATTTTAATTAAATTAATAAAACCAAAAATTGATCATCTCTTACTCCAACCACTTCATATTTCTGATTCAAAAGGATATTTTACTATTATTTATTTCCTATATCATTCATCCAATTAACTATATGAATAAACATTCTAAAATAGACAGATATTAGAAGAATAAGAATGGCATCACTTAGAGTGATAAAAAACTCTCAAATTATAATATTTCTATAAATTAGAATCCTCATATTGTATTTCATTATCAACATCCATAAACCAAAAGTCGTCTAAAAACATATTTGATACCGAATATAATAGTCCTTATAAAAATAACCCATAATTTAATGATTTATTGAAAGAATTTAATTTCCTTATATTCACATGAACTTTTAGATTTAGAGTTATTTTGAATTAAGAAAACCAATAAATTATATAAGAGTAAACATCTATAAAATGTACATTTTCCCATAAAAAAGGTTCTTAAAAAGATAATCCTAGTTCATTCTTGACACACATTATTTATTCAAGACGAGTCTTCATAACTGAAATATTGACCTTACTAGTGTTCTAATAAATCCTTGAATCTTATAAAAAATTTTGAAAATATGTTATGAGAATATAGAGCACAGTAGTTGATATAAAAATAAAGAAAACAATTAGTTGAATAAAAAAAATAAAAATTCATGATTTTTTTTCTATTTTTAAATAATAAAATTTGAACTTCAATAATCACATATATACTCCTGAAATAAATTTTTTTGTCGAAATAATTTCACAAAACATCTCATAATAAATAATAAAGGAAAAATCCATGTAGGTTACATGGGACATCATAATCATTTAAATCTTACAAGAACCTTTATAATGGAATAACCTTCCTAGTTAATTCTAACATATTTTCTTAAAAGAATAACTTAACTGGAAATTCTTACATAGTCATTATATATAGTTAACTCCATCATCATTACTCAATTAATTATAGGGATATATTGGACCCACCCATCATCATATAAATATCCATGTACAATAACATTGATAAAACACATATGGTCTTTCAATTTAGTTCTAAAACTCCTAAAAACATCATTTTGAATGAATATACATAATCACTTATAGCTGTATCATAAAAACAAGAAGAAAAAACCATTCATTTGATAACTATTTAAAATAAAAAATTCATAGAATAATGGGACTTGGATTTACTTGGAAAAAACATGAATTATGAAAAAGGAATCATTATAATGGTGAATGTTCATGACATCTATAAATTTTGGTAAATGTTAAAAATATACTTTTCAAACCTTTATAAATAATGAAAAAAATGAACCATACAAAAAATGTAAAAAAATTCATTTTTAATACTTTGTAATGAGATTAAAAGATAATATAAAAAATATTTAGAAAAAATTAATGTTTTTGGATGTAAATTCTTGTAATAATTTATATATATATGAAAACTGGTGGAAATAAAAACTTTAAACCATTTAAAATAAGGTTTAATAGAAATATCTCTTCACTCAAGTCCGAAATCACATCGTAGTAATTATAACCTCATGAATAATAAAATTTTATTAATTATTTAATTTATTTAGATCCTTATTATGGTTTATTAATATATTATTATTCTTTTTATTCCATTTATTATAATTTTTCATTTAATTACTAAATTGGTATTGTTCATGTTGATTATTTTGCGGTCATTTATTTCATAATCTACAAAATAAATTCAATATCCTAGTAATCGTAAAAATTAATTATATAATGGTTATATAATATCTATATGTTTCAATGTGTAGGGTTCATATCATTCCAAAAATAATGTTCAATATTGTTTTTAAATAGTTACATTTCCATGAATCTTCATTGATAAACTTGTTCTCGACATCTTAAAATAACTATGATTTTTAACATTGAATTCCATTATTATGATGGATATTTGAACAATATATAATAATGGATACATCATAAATGTACCATTATTATATAAAATTTCTATTAGTTATTTTTAATTAATCAATCATGATATAAATATTAAAACATCATTTTTATAGGTGGTAACACCAACCTAAACCAGAATATGTCATAACAACTGAATGATTAAGAATATATTATTGTGTAATAATAATATTAATTTTAAGATTATTAATGATGTGAGAAACAGGTTTTAAAAGTTAAAAATCACATTCAAGAAATAATTTATATATAATATAAATGAAATATAATGTTAAGAAGTTATTACTTACAAAGTTTCTTGGTATACTGATTTTAGGTGATAAAATCTTATGATGACAATTTATTATTAATTTAATTTTTATATAATAGAAAATAAATATATAAAAAATGTTAATAACGTCAAAAACATCATATTAATTCATTAAAATCATTTTTATAACTACCCATGTATGGTGTCGGTCATGGAGGTTGTATTCTGCACGTAACATTGGAGATGTTTCCATTTTTCAATAGATGGGAATATGGTAGATATAGGGTATTATATCAACATAGTAACATTTAAGTATACTATTTATACTTAATTATTATATTATCATGGTTATAATAGATTTTTAACAGGTGTAAGAAGAAATAAACATGAAAGAACTCAGTTAAGACAATTTCCTCTTCCATGGCTATCTTACTTTAAGCCCATCCTTTTTTTATAAGATGTTTTTTGGGGAAAAAAATATAGGACATGGGAAAGAGAGTTAGTGAGGTATTGTTTTATTAATTGGATGAGATAAGGTTATAATACTATGTGGATAAGTGAGGTGTTGAAGTGATCCTTTTATAAGTAAGAAGAGTGACACTCTTATAGATAATTTATTTCTTAATAGATGATAAATTTCATAATCAACTAATGTGGAACCAAAATATTAAAATTAAATTATTCAATAATAAGTGCTGATATTAAAATAAATAAATCAGTTAAGGATAGCATTTTGAGTTCTTATCCCTTATTTTAACCCCCTTTTACCCTTTCAACATTTTGGGTGGTGACAAAATTTTACAATGGTAATTCATTTTTATGACCAAAAATTAAATTGAAATTATTTTGAAATTTAACCCTTTTGATTTCAAATATTATATTTTTTAAAATATTAAATATTTAAAGGTTTTAAAAGTAATTTTAAAGTAATTTCACATAATTAAAAAAAATCCATTTTTAGAAAATTCTTTTCTAAATGTAAAAATGATTTTTCTCAAAAATAATGTTCAATATTGATTATCAGGAAATTTATTATTTTATGATTAAAATAAGTGATTTATTAAACTTTTAAAATAACCCAAACAAACTAGTAAAATTTTAATACTTAATCAAAGGATAAATTAATTAATTTGAGTTTATTGTATATTATAAAATTCTCTTAAAGATTAAAAAATTCAGATTAATCACAAAAATTAACCCTAAGATAATTTTAATATGTTGAATCCAAAACAAAAGTTAATTTTATAAAATTTATATTATAAATTTTGAAATTTTACATTTAAATTAGACCATATAATACCTAGAAATAAATTTATATGGAATAAAACTACTTCTATTCCAAATGAAAAAATCATATTCTTATCCCATAACATAGTAAAATTATTTCTATGGAAATAATAAAAACTATTTATTTGAATCCATTGAATTAATACGAGCTAAATATAAAAATTATTCATTATAAAAAACAACTGGTTCAACATACATAGTCTATGGTACTACTATATAGATCATAAAGAATATGTATAGTAGGGTCTTTATAATCAATGGCTAAGAATTTTACATCAAACATGTTTTTAATGATGAGAAAAATCTTTTCAACTATATTTGAACCTTCCAACTTCTCTAAAAAGATTACGAAAATGCTCATAATTTAAATAAATCTAACAAAAAAGTCATCTAATGATTATTTATAATTCATCTTATGATCTTAATATTTTATTCTCTAAATATGAAAATTTTCTCATTTCACCTTGGTGTTTCCATTATAAATATTTTCAAGTTTATCCAAAAATCCTTTAGTTATATTTTCCCATTACAATTTTATAAATTATATCTATGATTAAAAATATAGTTTGAAATTTCAACCATACCCATAGTTCTCAAAATTACTTATATCATTTTATATCACCATATAACTTATAGTATGAGGAATGAAACCACAATTTATATCCTCCAAAACATCTATAAATAATTATACGATATTGAGAAAGAATAATTCATTCAGATGAGATAGTTCTTCCCATAAACCATGGGAGTCTCCTTTATATTCATTAAATTATAGTTATCTATAATTCTATATACATAAATCAGTTATATAATCTTGAATCATAAAAACACATTCACTTTTACCTCTAAAAAATAGTGATTCAATCATTGGGAACAAGGGATTGATTCCAATTTAAAATCCACTTGTAGAATAAGTAGAATCACTGGGGGTGAATTGGAAAATATCAATTATTTTTTATTTACCCTTTAAAAAACTGTTATTACCAGTTAATATAATAATTATTAGAAATTAAAACACACCCAACTGAACTAAAATAAAAGGAATAACATAATTTACAAGTCTCACTACTAAATAAGTGAAGTCATTCATTGGTATGATCTGGAAGCACTAGAGATCACAAAGTCCACTAGAAACAATCATATTGGTTATAAAAAGTTGGGGATAACCACAACTTGTGAAACACCATATTATAACTGTAAGAACCCAGATATTCAGGGTTTTTTAGGAAAAAAAGATGATTTTGAAATTTTCTAAGTACACACAGTGTACCTGGTTACCGTGGGTAACTGTGTACTGACTGTGTAACGACCAAGTATATGTCTGTGTGAGTGACTTGGTTGAACTCCTAAAGTGGGAGCTGGTTGAGGCTAGTACACGGAGTGTACATTAAATGAACACACCCTATATTTTTCTTTTTAATTAATGAGTCAGAGAGGGGTTATGTCTCATCTCTAGAACACTCTTTTTCTAACCTTGGTTAATCTAGGAGCAACTGGGAGAGATGATCAAAGTCCGAGCCACCGTTTCTCCGTCCAAGGTTTAACTCAAACTCCAGTGGGTGCGTTGGAATCCCACTGGTGATTTCTTCTTTCTTTTTGATCCTCTCTTCCTGATTCCCCTTCTCTCATGGGTTATTTAAGGTTGAACATTTTTAACCTTTTTGTTGATCTATGTTGTTTTAGGCCAATTCAAGGGCCTTATTTCAAGATTTTCAATCATAAAACATATAAGTAGATGGTTTGTGCCTTTATTTGGTTGTCTTTGGTTATATATGCTAAAAGTGCCGAATACCAATGTTTAGTGTATTAAGTGTTATGGAATTTAACCCTTTTTAAGACCTGTTATGGTGTGTTTTTTTTGAGAAAGGGTTATTTATTTGGCATAAGGTTTATTACCTTGATTATGGTTGGGTTTCCCATGTTTGATTGATTATGGTTGTTGGGTCTATAAATCATGTTACCATTGCTCTATTTTCTATGCCTAGTGTTGTTAGGATGGAGTTATTATTTATTTGAGATGCATGTGTTTCACATTGTGAAAGTATGTCCAAGGGTAATTGACTATGAGAGATTCCATAGGTAGGGTCATTTATATATAATTGTTGTTATGTTGCCCAAAGGTATTAACTATGAGAGTTTCCAAGTGGTCATTGAATAGAGGGGTTAGACCATGAGAGGCACCTATAGGGTAGTTAGTGAATGAATCTTGGACTATAGGGCATTAACTATGAGAGATGATAGGGGTCATTATATTTTATTTTTTCTATGTAGACTAAGGGAGTATTGACTGTGAGAGATACCCAGTTGGTCTGTTGTAAATGATTAGTGTCATATAGGACCAAAGGGGTTAGATTGTGTGAGATTTCCTAGAGGTTTATTGTTTATTTAATTGATGATATGAGAAACCAGAGGGGATGGACTGTGAGAAATTTACTAGAGGGATACTTATGAATGATTGTGATGAGTCTGCCAAGACAAAGCAAAAGCTTGGACTCGGTATTAAATGTGGTTTGGATGGTCTTTTGAGATGTCTGTGTGATATTCTTATACAGAGGGATACATATCTTAGGCTAGATCTCAAGGTTACATTATTCAATGGTCTAAATAATTTATAATCATAAAATAATGTAATAGAAAACTGTAGGATTGTTTACTTTTGAGTACTTACTAGTTTATTTCTTCATTTCCATATTTACTAGATTTATACATTCACTGACTATAAGGAACAAATGTTTTGGTGGTTTTCTACTGGGATTCATCTCACAACCTATTTGGGTCTTTATTTTGTGCCCAAATAGATTATATTTCTGCATGTATAGATAAGGGAAAGAACCCTTCTTCATCAGGTACTTTATTACTATTGGAGCTAGAGAGCATGGGACCAAGATGAGGTTTGTGATACTTCTTGAGTTTACCTATTTTCTTTTGTACTTGGTTTAACATTATATTTCTGACATTGTGACTCATTTTTGTATTTTCCTAGAGATATGTGACATGAATCATTTATATATATCCTCCAGTTGTTTATTTACTATCAGTCTTCTGCTATTTACTTTTGTTTCATGGTATTAAATACTCAACTATTGTTTATCATTTGTTATTCCACTTTATATACTCTTCCAATGAGTTTATAGTTTCCCCAATGTCTTATATTGGCCCTTAATTCTAGTTGGAAGCCTCTGGTGTTTGAGGAAATGTGCTTGAGGTTATGTGACCAACCGGGATCGGGGAACCTTTGGGCGGCACTCGAAACTGGGAAATTACAATCTCGATGGTGTGTGTCCATCCCATTGAGTAATAATGATTATTTAGTAACTTTGGAAACAATATAAAATTATTCCACCACTACATACATCAAGTATTTTTTCACTGTCATGTCTCCTTCATCCCAAATTCCACTATTACAAGTCAACCCATCTTCATATTCTTCAATTTTATTTCATTTTTGTAAGAGTGATAATTTTATTCTTCTTATATTTTTTCTCTCACTCTTTGATGCAACATATATATAGTGGAACAATTTATTGTTTCTCTAAAGAAATTCCAAAACACATATTTAATTATTCTTTTTCACCTTTAATACTCACTTAATATTTGTAAATATTTTTTATATAATTAATTATAGTAATCCCAAGAACATATACCTCTTCAAAAATTGGGACAAGAATTCTAAAATAATTCTCTCAATTTATCATGGATTTGAATTTCAAATATTCAATTTGGAAGAACCTCCTTTAATGTGTCATAATCTTCTCCTTTTTATTCCGTTACAAATATTAGTAACTTCTTATCTTCTTAAAGTTATAGTGAAACCAATATAGTTACCCCATATTAATATCCCTACCATGTTTATATGGATACCTACTCTCCAATGAAATGAAAAATATACTTTCAGTGTAAAGTCTCTATAAATCTAAATTATTCACAATATTACACTATGATATTTATTTTGATGAAGAATATATCACATTGCATCATCAGATTAATAGGTTCAAAATGTTAAATTTTTGAATTAATTTTTTTTGATATTTAGGTTAATTTGAAAATTTTATCCAATATGAAAGTAATTCTAAAAAAAATAACTCATTTCTTACAAATTTCAATTTTTATAAGACTTTATAAGTCTTACAAAATCCTAATTCATATGCTTCTAAGAGTAAATTCATAAATTGTCTGAATTCAAACACTAAAGTCATTCAAAGTCCCCGAAGACATACACTACATTCATAAGAAGTCCCCAAAGACATATATTGAAGTTATACGATGTCCCTAGAGGAATTATTTGAAGTCATACAATGTCCCCAAATTTATATGTTGAAGTCAAACAGAACCCCCAAACTCATAAATTCATATCAAATTCACACAAGATCTCTTGAAGCCTTATAAATTGTCTAATGTCATACAAAAAGCAAATGAATTTTCCATATTTACCCTTAAATCTAAAATATCAAAATTCTCTAAAATATGAATATAATCTCTTCAAATTTGATTCCAATAGATCCAAATCACCAGTATCCTTCACCTCACAAAAATAAACATTTTATATTGTGAGTTTGAGTATGATTTATTCATTGATAAAAAAAGATATCAGAATAGACCATAACCACTTAAATATTTTTCAAAACATTTTCTATAGATAATTTCCATATTCTAGAGGAACTTATTTAATCTCACAATTAAAGTAACTTTATCTTAGGACTTATACACTCACCTACAAGGATAATATTCTTATAAAACATTCCTTAACTAATGACTTGGTCACAAAAAAAGATATCCATTGGTACAATAAATACATTTTCAACTAGAGACATCCATGAATTATAATAAATATACCCTAATATATTTTTCTTACAATAATATATTAACTATGAATTTTGATTAAAAAATACATATATAATGTATCAAGGGATGATTCAACATTCTTGGAAAACATGAATGATATAAATGAATGTGTACATATATAATGAAGTATTTTAATATCTATATTTGAGTATATGATCAATATACCTTATATAATATCATTTAAGGATTGAAATTAAAATTTATTAATTTCAGAAGATTAAAATTTCTCCCTTAGAATCTTATATGGTTAATTTAATTAATACTAGGGCATTAATTAGAATTGATTCCCATCACCTTTAAATTATAACATGGTATATTTGTAGCTTATCTCATTCATTGTCACTCATAAGAAAAATAGAATTTACCTCTACGCTTGAAATAAACTCCCAATACTTTCAATAAATCACCACAGTTATTTTTTGATAATGATTTTATGTCATAAAATCTACCCATCCCTAGAATTTCATTGATTTTTTTTATATATGATACTTTTCATCTTTTTATTATCCCAATTTAATTTTAAAATATAATACATGGAGAAATTTTTCTTATACATGATAAAAGATGTCACTATATCCTAATATAATTAAAATATTTAGGAGAATAATGAATTTTAAAGTATTATCTTTAGACCATGAAATAAATAATAAATCCTTCTTTCAAAATTTTCTTCAAAGTTTGTAGTATGTATTACAAACAATGTAACTTTCACCTAAAAATTAGCAATAGTTTCCTCATCCTTTGGTCTCAAATTCAATAATTTCATATCCATTTTATCTTTTTTCTCTAGATAAAAATAACATTCAAGGAATATCACCTTAACATATTTTCATTACAGGGTTTATCTCTCTTTATTTTTCTTTCGGTATTGAATCAATGACCAAAATTCATGGAAATATAACCTTACATGATATACTAATATCATAAATTTCACTATTTCACAATATCTCAATGGAAGTAAAATATTCTCTCAATATTTTATCTGTTTATCAACCACTAATGTGTTACCATTTCCATTATAATTTTTGGGGTTGATGCCACATAAAAGGATCCAAATTTTTTACAATATATGGAGGGATAAATATTATTCAATAAAAGAGAGATTATTCTTAATAACTTTATTAAAATCCCCAATATATTGATAATATACTGATCTCAAACAAATATTTAATTAGTTTGTTTGGTAGTTTAATCTTTACACTGATAATGGGAGTTGATTTGGTTTCAATTCCTTATATTTGGAGGTATTTCAAAATAACGACATATACTTAATTAGATCATGACTAAAAATTTTAATTATGAATTATAGGTTATAATTTTAATGTATTTATTAAATTTTTTTATTTAATATTATTTCTATTTTAGATAAAAATTTAATATTTCCAAAGGGTTTTTCTTAGGAGTTTTTTTTTTCAAACTGTGTTCTTTTTATAACACCTCTAGATTTTATAATATATATTATTTTTAATAAATTTGATATGATAGATAGTTTTTTAAGACAAAAATGAACATACGTGAAAAATTATTACAGATTATGAAATAAATCACATTATATGGTATTTAAATGAAATATAATTTTCAAAAATAATATCTAATTAACTTAAGAAATATTATTGATCCTAAAGAACTCTTTTAAAATATTTTTTTTATGATCATTATATTTTAATATAATTTTTACATTAAAATTTATTTGAAGAATTAAAAATAATAAAAAAATGTGTTTAAAAATGTTCAAATATAATTCATTTGTTATCAATTGGTTTTAAATTAAAATAAAAGAATTTGAAGGTAAAAAAATATATTTTTCCAAAAAACCGATTTTGTGCACAAAATATTTTTTTTATAATAAATTAAATTGATAAATATTGATGAATAATTTTAATTAAAGTTTAATACAATATATTCAATCAATTAGTTTAACAATTTTCTAACTGTATTTACTAGGCAATTAATTTGATCAAATTTAGTGTTATGCTTAAAAAATAATTTTTATAAAAAATAGTTTATGTTTTGTTTTGTGTGAGTATTAAAAATTAAATTTTACCAATTATAGAAATTGATTTTGAAAAAATTCACTTCTTATTTGGATTCATAATTTTTAAATTTTTTAATGAACCCATTTTCATTTTTTTCTTAATGAATAATAACTTTGATAAAAATTTATCTCCTAAGATATGGTTAAAAAGGTTAATGAGGGGGTTAAATTAAATGAAAAGGTTAAAAATATAACATAAGATTTTATAAATTTTATTTTAAAAAAATATTTTTACCATTAATTATCTTATCTTGTAAATTTAAGTTACCTTGGTTCTACTTTCATTTGAATGTAACATTATTATATTGTAAAGTTTTAGTATTTACAATAGTTTCACTCCCTTTACTTATAAAGGTAAGCTTAATATCATATAATATTAAAATATTATTAATCCATTTAGCTTAAAAAATTTACCTAGATTTATCATAAACTTCCTAATATAATTTTTAGATGTTCTGGTGTTCTTAAAATACCAACCCAAGTTTCCTTAATAGGAAATCCAAATAAGGTTTCTTAAAGAAGAGGTAACCATATTTACCAAATCCTTTAAGATTATTTATTCTTCTACTTCCTAAAATACATTATAACTATAAAAACATTAAGAAATAAGTTTCATCACAATACCTAAATATATTTATATTAATGGTACAACCATTTTCTACTTCCTTTCCATCCTATGAGAAATGATAACGTAGTTCATGCATATGTGTTGACTACGACCTCCACAAAGCGATGAGATTTGTTTTTAATTTCCTCCTTAACATAATATTCATGTAGATATATTTAAAGAATTTATATGATATTTATGATATTATTATTATTATATAATTATATATTATTAATTACCTTTTATTCTTTCCATTCATTGGAAATTAAAACATTACTCGTTCATACATATGAACTACAGTCTCCACAAAGTGATGTTAATAATTTTTCATAACTACCTTATATGTATGGTTATAAAAGTGTATATAATGAATAAATATGATTTATATAAAATAATTAATAATATATAAATGATAAAACCATGAGAAAGGGGAAAGTACTAAAACCATCAATCCAGAATACGCATGGGAAGTGGGATAGTTAATACGCTGAATGTTTATTTTAATGAAGAATCATAAATAAATGGGTAATTGGAAATTATAATGGAATGAAATATTTAATTATAATTATTAATATTAGTTTATATATTTTTATAATAAATACAAATTTATTATATTGGATCTTAAGAGTGTGTATGAAGAATGTCAAGACTCAATGTAAGGGTTTATGTTTCAATCTCATTCATTTTTATGATTATCTATGTTAAAATTAAATTGATTAAAATTATATGATAATTATATTTTAATATCAATATATTTTCTTATAATATGGTTATTTATTAGGTTTAAATGATTTTCTTCCTAATATTTCTCTCTATTTCACTCAAATACCAAAATAATATTTAAAAAAACAGACCTTATTTTTTCTTTTGGGTCCGGAATATTTTTCTTCCATGTCAAAATTTTATAAAGTTATTCAATAATATTTTTTTATATTCTCCAATAAATTTTTAAAGTTATTTTATAATATTTTATTTATTTATTTTCAATGTTCTAAAAGGTGATCTTTTTAATGATTTCTGAATGGGTTGTTTTTTTACTTTTTTTACCAAAGGTTGAAAGGAATTTTCTTTTCAACTTATAATACATGAATGGATTTACTACCACCATGACCATTTTTTTGAAGACTAATTTACATTTTCGTATGGTTATTATAAAATAATTTATTTCCCAATTTCTTGGAATTTTTTAGTTTTTAAGATATTTAAGGAAAATGATATTTTCTAATATTTTTAATGAAAATGTCAAATGATCTTTCAAAAGTTTTATTCATCTATTATAGAATATTTTTAAGTTTCTTATGATTAAATGGGGATATTATCTTATGATAAAATCAATTTTATTTAATTTTATGGACAATGATTTTGTGATGATGAAATATTTATAAAATCCATTTCTTTTTCCCATTTATGAAATGATGAATTGATGAATGTTTAATGATCTTATGGATCATGTATGTATAATATTAATTATGTGTTGGGTGGATCTAGAATTATATATCTCTCCAATGAATTGGGTAGGGACTTATATCTCATGAGATAGCATGAAAGAGGATGGGGAGTGAACCCATTCTAGTGACGAAAATAGGTCAAGGAGATAACTCAATCCAATATGGGACTTTATCCACTCTGTGATGATGGTCTTGGTAGTGATCTTTGAATAATGAAATTATTTTATATGATTATGATTGTTCCAAAATATTCCTATGGGATTATCTTATACTTATGACATTACCTCTTGTATCATGATTTGTTAATGATTATTCCTCACTCTTATGGTCAAGTATTTATAATGGTAAAACATTATGTAATAACTCATTATTTATGACATATGACTGATTGGGTATGAATATCATAAGATATTGTCATTATTATATACCCTTAGGAATATCATATTCTTATATATGATTATCAACTAATATCTCCCATGTTCACCCATACTGATCATCTGAGCTCACCCTTTTTATATTTCAATTTCTCTAGATATGAAGAATGTTTCTAATTAGATTATTTCTAATAATGGTTTTCTGAGAAAAGATATTTATAGCCAATTTTAAAGAAATTTCATGAAGAAATTTGATTATGTGTATATTTTTCAAATACAATAAAAATTTATAGTTCCAGTATGTGAATTATTGTGTAATATATTATTTTTTCATCTGAAATGATGAAATATATATGTAAATTATTATCTGGTTTCCTCACATATAAATCTACATCCTATAGTTTTTATAATATTTTCTATAATGCCATATATATAAAAAAATGAATCAAATAATAAAGAGTTGGTGATTATTTATTACATTAGAATTGAAATAAAACAGATCACATTATAAAATATTTAGAAGTTTAGTTGTGTTTGGAGACTAGATGTATACACAAACATTACATTTCATAGAAAAATTAAATACATAATATAAATATATCAAAATTTATTTTCTATATTTTATTATCATTAGGTTTCATGTAATAATATTTTTAGTTTCGTAGGTAAATGGAAAAAAATATAATTGGTGACCTCATACGAATAATAAGGGGTAGCGTATAGTGGAAGCTAACAATGTATAATTTATACAAACATAATATCATAGGAATAAATAACCATATATTTCCATTTACCAAATATAATTTGAATAATATAACCATGGATGAAATATCAATTGAAAATAATAATTCTATGGATGAAAATAAATAATCTCATTATGTTGGAATACATAATAGCTAATATCATAATCATACAATCAAAGCCTCATGCATAGAATTCAGACATATTATTGAAGTCATTCACCAAAATCCCAAACTATATTGTCTCATGGGGTATTGAAATGAAACATAGTGATTTATAATTATATTCTCCCAACATCACATATTAAGTCCAATGCATCTAATGGATAAAAATAATAGTGAAAAATACATATAATATTATTCCCGAGGGAACCTTTTTTTTATAAAGATGACTATGTAATCAATAATAATCCATTTAGAAATATTTTATATGATGATCATAAATTTTTTCCAATAAATAGAATAATAGATACATATAGGTGAATATCTATATATCAAACAAGGCATCGTAGGATATTTATAATGTAATGGAAAGTACCCATACCAAGGAATGATAATGTAGTAAGAGGGTAGGTTATATTCAATTTAAAATGAAATCCATAAGGATTAATCATTTATTAATATAGTTTTCAATTCTAGTAGAACAAATAAATGATAAAAATATCCACTAAAATATCAAAGTGTAATGAACATGAATTTTTCACAAAATAGAGAAACCAAATTTCCTTATACTGAAATTTATAGTTTTATATGCTTGGATTCCAAATGTGAACATGGCCCAAAAATGATTTTTATCCATAATAACCCTGAAAAGGGATCCAATTCTTACATCAAAATAATACTTTATTAGATAAAGTTCCCCTCTTATAAATAATACATTCCTAATAGAAAAAAACATGGAATATATATTCATTGGATAAAATTTGTTATGGATATGGAAATATTTTAGCATTATAATGTTATAGGAACCCAGTATAACGAGGGGGAAAATATTCTATCATTAATATTATAGTAATATAGGAATAATAATAGAGTATAAATACATTTTATATGGAACTAAAAATGAATTTTAAAGGATTACGAATGATCAATTAAAATTAGAGATAAAAAACACTAACCAATCTATATTACTTCTTAAAAATTGAGAAATATCTCCTTAGATATTTAAGAGATTATTTAAAAGTCTCTTGAGTGGGATATTAAGATATTAATTAAGCTATATGATTTTGGAGAGAAGATGTATGTGAGTATAGGTAGGTGTTTATATATAATATAAGATAATTTCTTATTTATTTTGGGACATGGGATTTATAAATATATGTTGTGTAAAATTCAATACCATTGGATTCACTATGATTTTCAATAATGGTATTTTACATTTTTCTCATGGTTTTTACAAATTTTTTATTTAAATAAACTCAAAACACTTTAATTATATTACTTTTCTCAAAGAAGTATCATATTTTCATAAAGAAGTATTTTTAAAACCCAAATTTCCATTTATGGTTTTTGAAAACCCCATTATAGGTTTGGAAATTATTTTTAATGAATTTATTTTTTTTTTAAAAATTAACATATTTTGGATCATCGATTCATTCATATAAATTTTTAAATCATTTTTATATCAAAATAAAGTCATAATATATATCTTCTACACATACCATATTTTTCTATTCATCATTAAAATTTAATGTTTTAAAAATATCAATAATTCACTCTTAAATAAATTCCCCATGTTGGTTCTAAATTTATATTCATTTTCATAAAAATAAGTTTTTATATATGAGAAATGTAATTTATTAATTAAATATATAAATATATTTTAAAATCACGCATTCGTAGAAACTATTTAAATATTCATTTTAATGATTTTTTATATTATTTTAGGACATATTTATGTAATCACATTTCTACTCATTCAATAATATAAATTATTTTTAAATATAAATTAATGTATTATAAAATTATGTTATGTAATTTATTAGCCACTTTTATATTACACATAATGGTCATATATTATTAGAATTATGATATTGCATTATCACCATTCTAATGGCCACCTCAATATTATAATAGTTTGACTACCCATTAAAAATACACATCATTATATCAATCATTTCACTATCATAGTTTCCCTATTATGTCAATTACAATACTTATTATTAACTATATAATAGTAATATATTTTCTATTTTTTATTATTTATAAAATAGAATTATTTAGAGTTCTAAATTCTGGTGTCATGATATATTTTTATGCATTATATAATCATAGTTTTAGTCATTCATGTAAATATAACTCCTTAGTTTTTATTGTAATACTATAATGAAAAATGGGGTTTTATTCTATGATGACTATTGTAATGAAATGTTTATTTATAGTAGATCTTAGGTCTTACTTTATAGATAAATTATAATAATTTTTTGTATTTGTGAAATATTTTTATCCTTCCCAAATAACATGGTTATTTTGTGATGTGTTATACCTATTTTACCAATGTATAAACTTAGGGTGGGGGAGGGGGGTGAATCAGGTGTTGCCTATTTTTTCCAAAATTACAAACTTCCCAAAAACCCTTTGTAATTTAACCCCTATTTCCATTTACTACATATAGATTTATTTTATTTTAACTAATCAATCATTTAGTATGCGCATTCAAGTAAATTAGATAAAAATCACATGATATTTTTACAAGGATATATATAAAGACATACACCTTTTCATGGTCGGTTATTCTCCCAAATCACAAAATTTATACTATTTTTTTAAAGGTTGGGGCCGAAGCCTCATTTTATTATTTAAACAAAGCAAAGACCTGTTTTTAGCTGGGTAGAGGGAGACCCATTATATAGCCAGAAGGCCCAGTGGGCTTGTAGCCCATTACATATCCCGTAGGCCCAAATTTTTTAGCTTATGGCCCATTCTGTGAATAGTAACCCGGCTTCTACAGTGCCTACTGCTGCTATAATACTCTGCCGCCGCTACAGTATCCTGTCACTACTACAGTAGCCACGGATTAGCAGTACCCTCCACTGCTACAGTACCACTACAGGACTGCTACATTACCCTGCGCCCCATGGGTTTTGAATCCCCATTTTTCATTTAGGATTACGGGGTGCTTACCATTAATCCAAACCCCAACTACACAGAATTTATACTATAATAAAGTTTCAATTATAAATGGTTTAGATGTGTTCCAAACCCATAATTCCAACATCTTACTAGATTTAAAAATTCATGTTTCTAATAAGACTTCCCCAACCATATTCACATTGAATTCATGACTTTTCACCATGTTTTACAGGAATACATTGAGCGACACAGGTTCAACTATATCTCATTGTGAATATGAAAATATTTTCTTCGAAGAACCTCCTTTGAATAAGATCACCGATTAAGTATAAGATGCATTTGAATGCATAAGATTCGATCGCTTTCTACTTGTAGAAGTTTTCTAATTCCAACAACTATTCCATAGAAACATTTTCAAATCAATCACAACACAATTTCGATTTGTAGAATTCAACTGAATATGATCATATGGGTCTCTTACTTCTTCTCTCAAATCATTATGATTTAACAAAAATAATTCATAAAACTATAAGAGTATAGGAATCTTATTTTTTATTTTATACAACATTAAATACATCATTATTCTTTAAGATATCTTCGATTCATAGCTTTTAGAAACTAAAAAATTCACACATTCTAGTAGAAACATCTACCTTTTTTTGTATTTATTCCTCCCCGATATCCTCAATTTCTCATGTGCATGAGTGGGTTAATTTAAGATCATTCAATGGATTCCATCAAAATAAAAATCCTCAAATGGAATATCAAGGGAATCTTCTCAGTTTCATACATAAAGCATCGTCATGGAATACACATTTTAGGTCCCAAAATTACTTTATGCACTATTTTTGGAAATCAAGGGATATTCTAATAATACCCTAATTTAATGACTCTTATTTTAAAAACTCAGACCAAAAGATCATTATAAAATATATATTATATGAATGAATTATTCATACTCAAAATATCTATAATGAAAAATAGCAGAACACTTTTTCAACAGTTGTATAAAACATATAGAAAATATATCTATAGTTTGAAATTAATTTCATTTCTGTGTGGGAGTTTCCTTAAAAAATATTACAACCTTGAATATTGTATCTATACATAGTAGTGTCATCTCATATTCTATTTTAATAATCATCTCAAATGACTAATATGAATCAATTATTGATTAATAAATGATTTATGATCTTAATAATTACACAACATCATCATGATTTTTCATTCCTAGATTTTTTAAATCTGAAAGTCTTATCACTTTTTAGGCTTAGTATCATTCCCAACCTTCCATCTTAAATCCTTTGATCTGATTTATTATTTTTCAACAATATTAGTAAACTCAGCCAAGTATCTCTTATTAAATTGATGTAGAATTTGATACACAAATATACATTTGGTGGAATAATGTTTACATTATTCCTGAAAACCAAATAACATCATTTTTAACCCTCAAGAACTACAAACCTCATTGTAATATCATTTTTTATTTCTTGTAACAAGCTTGAATCATGGACAAACTGGGCCTCATGATTTTAAGGGCACATAAATTTTTTTCCAACATCATAAAAAAGCTATATGTTTTTCAAATTAAAAATCTAGAAACTTGATTTTTCAGTTAATAGAAACATCAAATTTCCACTAAGTGTTAAGTCTAACATTGAAGACTTAAAAGACTTACTTTTACCAACTCTTATAACAAAGGATATTTATCTGTGGTAGAAGTATTACACTTATTGGCTTTTCTAGTTTTATATATCAACCAGAAGTATTATGTTCAGCTCTTCAGAGGCTTACACTGAAGACTTACGCTCAGTATGAAGTCATAAGATCAACCTTAGAGTTTTTTGATAATGTCATATACTATTGAATTTTTAATTTTACTTCATTATGTTAAAGTAATATTATATACTAATTTACTATGAACAAGTCATATAATCTGCCTCAAAGACAAACATTTAGCGACAAAGATTTAATTTCAACAGCTGATGTTTTAAGTTTGTAGTGAATTCATACATTTGAGTAGGCAAACCCTTATGCTCAAAAGTTCACCATTTTCCACTTCTAGTTTTAAAATTATATACTTCATGAAATGTATTTAGAACCTCTTTAAGGTGACTATAACCCTTCTTATCCTTCATCCAAGTGTAGTTGTACATTGATATCAACAGTCCTTGGAAACAAAATGTTATAACATACTCCTCTTATCTAATGGATCTTCAAACTCTATTCAGCTAGCATTTTAACTCTTTTTAAAAAAATCACCTCATAATTTTAATTTTAGGCAACCATTCCACTCTTCCAAAATGTTGTAGAAATTTCTCTTCCTTCAACAATTTCTATTGAAATAATTATAATATCTTTCAATCAGTTTATTTTTATGCTTCTAGGAATCTGTCCTCATAGATATACCAAGAAACCACCTCTTTCCCCAGGTATCCATTATGGGAGCACCTAACAACACATTTACCCAAAACCATAGGCAGATTCACTTCATCCTTAATGGGTGGATACTATAATCCATCACCCATATGATGTGAATTGATAAGACCATTGATAACAAACAACAATTAATCTAAATGGAACTTTAGGATGCATTTTTATTTTCACCAAATAAAATTATTTGCTGGGATGGATTTTAATTTTCCTAATATATATTTTTTGGTTAAAAAATTTAATTTTTTATATATATAACATGATACTAATAAAAATATTTATTATTATTATAATACATATACATAATCTATGTAACATTAATATAGAAAATTTTATTTATATTATAATATAATTGTTTATATATTATTTTATATGTATATAAATAACATTAGTAAATTTAATAAATATAAATTATTTAAATCATATAAATCATATAAATTATATAAATTATAAATTTTATAAATAATAATGATTATAATGATATAAAATTTAATAAATTATAATATTTATAATATTTTTGATCAATTATTCTTCCTAAATAATTAGACTATTTGGGAAAAGGATAAATCAGTCCCAAATAACATTCTTAGTTTGGTATGATTTTTCTATCCCAAATAACATGGATATTTGGGATGAATTTAAACATGTCTGAGAAAATATTTTTTTAAAACATATAATTATATATATATATATTATATAGCTTAAAATAGAAAGAGTTATTTAGAATATAGTTTAAATTATATTATAATATATATTAACACACACATAGATATATATGAAATAAAAACATTGTTGATACTATAATATATCATTATATATTAAATTTAATTTATAATAATATATTAAAATATTAAAAATAATATATGTATATATAACTATATATATATATATATTTAAATACATATGTATCAATAACATAATTGGATTATATATATATATAAGTTATACAATGTTAATATATATTACCATATTTAATTTTGAAAATAATAGATGTGTGTGTGTGTGTGTGTGTTTCTATTTATGTTTTTATTTATTAATATAACTTTTTATAAATTTGGGAAGGATTATTCAACCCAAATAAATTAATTAATTTGGGTTAAATATTTTATCAACCTCAAATGATATTTTTAAAAAATAATGTATATACTATATATATAATTACAGAATTCTTAAAATTTTTATTTATATTATGTTATAAAATATATTATTACATATAAAGTATACTATATATTTTAATATATTTTTACGTAAATGTTAAAAAAATAATATAATATAAATTACAATATATTACAATATGGTAACGTTAATATATATTAACAAATTACATATTAAAATTAATATATGTATTTGCGAATTTATATATTTAAATATATCTATATAATAAAATTTAATTATATATATATATATATATTATTAGGTGAATATAAATAATGATACATACATACATATATATATATATATATAATATTAATAATAATAAAACTTAAAAAATATTACTATATATTAAAATTAGTACAGATTAATAAATGACATATAAAAAATATTATATGTGTGTATATTTTTTTTGGATGGTATATGATTGTGTGTGTGTGTGTATATATACATATCTAGTTATAATTACTATATTTTTACTTATTTTGGATAAAATATCCATCATAGGTGACATGATTATTAGGGATAGATCCCAAATTACTTTGTTATTTGGAGATGAATGTTTTATCAGTTTCAAATCTAACGTAGTTATTTAGGATAGATTAAAAATAAATTCGAAAATAAGTATGATTTTTTGGGATAGATTTAGGAAGGATTTTAATTCATCTAAAATGATTTTTTGAAATATTATATATATAGTGAAAATATATATAAACAATATATATATATATATATATCATATAAAGTAAATTATTATAAATATAACATTATTAATATATATTAACATATAACATTAATATTAATCAATTTTAACATAATAAGAAAAATAATAATTATTTAATATTATAATAAATATATAATGTTAATATATATTAATTTTATTTTTACAGTAAACACAATAATTTATTAATGCATTATAATACTGACACATTATATATATATATATTAGTATTTTTATTTTTTCCCATATTAATAAATAATGTCTTATATATATATACAATAACTAAATATTATTTTCTAAATATTTATACAAATTTATTTATAAATTTCAAACAAACACTTGTATAGACACATGACGTGAGCTATATATTTATATACACATATATAATTTAACAGAAATAAAATTATTTACATCCATTATTATAAATACACACACATATCTATAAAAATATATAGATAACAGTTTTAAAAAATTATAATTATAATTAATAAAATTATTATGAAATATACACATTTACAAAAATATGTATATAAATTAATATTTTTAATTATAATATTTTTATGTTTATAAAATGTTATTATTAAAATAATAATATTATATTTTTGTGTCTAGACGAACACACACACACACACACACTCTAAAACATATACATATGTTATCTAAATCAAGAGATATTTATGTGTATCAATTTATATATATTCAAATATAATTATTTGTATATATTAATTTACATACACAAATATGTGTTTTATATTTATAATAAATATATATATATATATTATACTTTTTTGTGGAATATTTCAAATTTGTATTGGATAAATGTGTTCACCAAACTGATCTGGGATAGTTTTTTATCCCATCACAAAAAACATCATTTGAATAGATAATATAGAACAATATTAAATTTATCCCAAATTAAAATTGGTGGGCATGTGATCCAACATATCTAAGATGGATCTAGACCTTCTTTAGGTAATGTGTCCCAAATATATTAACAATTACTTGTCTAGGATAAACATCAATTCCATACCTGGTAATCCATAAACAATTATCCTTCATTATGGATGGATAAGATATACGTCCTGGATGTCCCATCTTAGATGAATAGATTTCTTATAGTAGAATTATATTACATGATTTATCTATGATATTTTATGCTTGCTTTTATGTTTGGGATTGAGAGGATTGGACTAGGATTGAGAGGGTTTGAATTTGGTAGGGAAAATAGGCAGAGCCTCCTTTTCTCAAAATGAACAATCCATGTATGATTGGATGATTTTATGATTTCCCAAAATCCCAATTTCCATGGTGAGTAAAATAGTATCATATTAAGATCTTTAGGTGTGATATCAATTGTGATAATCATAAAAGAGGTATTATGGTCTAGTTAAATTGGTTTAGAAATAATATTCCTTTTTGTTGTTGGTTAACTCAATGGTTTTACTTAGGGATTGTTCTGAGAGAACATGAGTTTAATATATGAACATGTGTTACCTATTACAGTAATATAAGTGTATGAGTGTGGAATTGACTAAGAATAAATTATAATAAATTAAAAAACTTAATGAAAGGATAATCTCGGTTCATCTAAGTGGTGTGATAAACAATATATGATTTACCTATTGGGTTTAATAAAGGAAAAAGTGTTAACTAGGCTTATAAAAGATGTAATCATCTTAGGGGTGGTTGTCACAAGGATTATAGATGATAAGAAGAGTCTTTATTGGAGGATGATAATATTTTTTTCTTATAGGAACCATACAAAGTAGGTAAATTATGGTTATGTTCCTTCATCCATCTTTTGGTTATAAATGATGAGATTTTGTACAGGTGAAAAAACTAGGGAGTCTAGAATACCTCATTACCATATGAAGTATTAACATATTGAGTATAGAAGAATGAGTTGTTCCTAATAAAGGATTCTCCATAGAAGACATATGTTTATTTGTTATGAGTATTACATACATGATATAACATCAGCCTAGGTGTGATTATTTATGGATTTTGATGAAGGGTAGGACCTAGTATTAGTCATAAGATACACTGTTTTTAGACCATTCTCAGGATGTGGTCACTTATTGGTTCAGCAAGATAAGACATTGACGTTGGAATGTAGTGTAATAGGTCATGGCCTATCATCTTAATGATATTGTTTAATGATGGTGGGTATGGTGGTCTATGTTCTGGATTGATGAGTCCTTAATGTAAAATGTTAGGATATGTGAAATTATTTATTTTTTATCAATTACTATGGTCTAGGAACAAGTTAGGTACAAGTAGAGATCATAGGATGTGTTTTGTATTCTATGTTTTTGTTTTATTTTTTACGAACTATATTATGTTAAATGATATTTTTGTGTCGAAACATCTCACCCAAAGGTTTATTAGATACTAGGAGGTGGGGGTGGTATATGATATGTTTCCTGGTGTTTCACCCAATGAATGAACCTTCTTGGATCTAAAGGCACCATCTGATCGTTGTTTAACTAATCCTAATGGATTATGTTACTTAGAGCCGATGAAACCAACTAGGTATTCATCTATTACTCTAGATTTCCTGATTAGTTTTTAGACCACTTTACTAGTTTGTATTTATATTACTACCTTTAACAACTAGATTGTCTTATAATTCAGGGAACCATTTAAAAATTTATTTATTACTCTCAATTTATGTACCAATATAGATCATGGGGAACCATATAAGATTTAATCTGTTTCTCCTAATGTATGAACAAAATTAGATCCTAAGGAACCTTCTAGTCTTCATTCTATTACTCAGGATGGTTGAACTAACTTAATGCATGGGGCTCCATCTAGACATTATATCTAGCATGATTTGTGCGATTCTTCGACACTAGTTAATGTATGTAGGTTTGAGTGTTGTGGTTTATAAGTCATCACATGATTTTCAAACATCAATGACTGGATACTATGTTTTATAATATTCTTTTATAATATAAAGTATTCACACTGTATATTTTGGCATATTTTTAGGGCCTAGTTGGAAGTCCCCTACCGAGATATATTCCTACAGAAAATAAGTTCACCTCGATGGATGTTCATATGTAATGTTTGTTATAATAGTTGGGATAAGTCTCATTGTACTAATGATTATGCTAGTGTATTTTTATGGGGATTAGGGACAGAATATCAAGGGGAGGCTTGGGAATGAACAAAAATGAATCTTATATCTATTTTTATTCTTTTATTTAAGTTTGTATATGTTTGTTCGAATGAGTATGCTTTTCATGATCTATGAATCACATGATTAGCATGGAAACATTTTTTATTTAATTCTATAATTTTTCATTGGGTGGTATGATTTAGGTTGAAATTCTATATAAATTCTATGAATTTTTTTTATGGATGATTAAATTAATTATTTTTTATTGTATATTTATGATATTGATGACATGGTATCCTCAATGTTTCTCATAGAACATAACTACTAGTGAGTTTCCATTAGCATATTATGAGGAATAATTGAGGTTACAAAGAGCCATAGACTCGAGATAATAGTTAGGGACTTGAAATAGTAATTATAGGTTGTTTATTTAAAATATGGTGACTTGGAATAAAATTATTTTTTACTTTTTATTACCATAATATATTTATTCTTATCAAATGGTGACTATTCTTTTTTATAACAATAATGTAATAATATTGTTCAAATATTTTTCACATAAATGGGTAATATTAGTTCCCTACTATAATGAGAACATAGATATGTGATGAATATATTCTTAAGTAGTATTTTATATAGTCTAAATACATCAATTTAAAGGGACACATATGTTGTATGACTATCTGGTTCTTGGGGATCATAATCACTAAGGCATCATCTCATTAAATTCTCACTTGTGATCTCTAATGACAGTGGTCATGAGGAAAAAACATCCAATACGAATCCCAGATGTTTTATATGTCATTGAATATAACAATTTGTGAGATTTAGTGTCAGTCCTTTGACTTTAGATAAATATTAATGTGTATCTTGAATCAGTTACTTTGATGCATGGATGGAAATTATGTGGACATATGATCACAGAAATATAGCATATGTTTGTGGATTCATAAATGATATAGAATTAATTGAATGGGAAATAATGTATTTTTCACATCTATTTTAATGAAAAAATATATATTTATAGAACTTTGACTAATATGGAAGTGGATAACAAGAACCCATGGCCACAATAGTTTACAAAAATGTTCTTTTCAAATAAACCAAATAATGATAAATCAATCATATCAGGTGATAAAATATGAATGCATCATTTATGATGATGTATTAGTTAAAAAAGTGATTATAGGACATATTAGAGGCCATATGAAGGATTTTGTAGTTTCTATAATAACTTTTTATTAATAGCTACAATAAAGTGTTCCTAAATGCCAATCTTGGACCTTAGGTAAGTATAACATATTACCACTGAGAAATAGGCATAGTGGGACACACATTAAGTTTATCTTAAAACTCATTAAATTATATTAAATTTATTTTTAAAAATAAATATATTCCCTACTAGTAGTTTTTCATGTTAAAAATATATAAAATGGAAATCATGAGACATATGAGTTTTAAATATGTAATTTAAATATAATATCATATATATTTATACACAAGTTAATGAATATTATATTTATTCATTCATAAGTTTTTTGAAGATTTCAAAATAAATATTTTATTTATGTTAAATGAATATATATATATATATATATATTAAAATAAATATTTATTCATAATTTTGGTGAGTATAATATTTATTTTAACAAATTAATACATTTTTATCAAGGATAGGTATATTTATGAGAGTGTGTGGATCAAGTATAATGACATAATTGAATGATTTATTTAATTTAATATCAGTTAAATAAATATTTATTTATTTATATATGAAATTATATTATATTTTTTATATGCCATGAATAATAATAATAATTAATTATTTTATTAATCATGACTTGGGGTATAACTTATATTAAATACATAGACAAATTTTAATGTAAAAGTATATTATTTTAACCTGAGTATATATTCTAAAATATGTCAATTTTACACTATATAAATTAGATACAATTTTTAAACATTGTATAATATTCTCTCAATCTATAGAGAGAATTCTATGATTCTCTATCTCTCAATAAAGTAGAGAGAGAACAAGAGATTCTTGTTGAGTTCAATGACGAATGGAAAAAAGAACATGTCAATCTCATGCCAGAACTTAGGATAACATGAAAATAATTTAAAATTTTAGGGAGACTATGTGGATATTTTTATAGGGATCATAGATTGGGTTATTTAACACAACAATAATGAAATAGAGTGAAAAAACTATAAATTGATCAAGAATATTTCCAATATTGTTGTAATTATATTAAAATTAATTGTAAAATAAATGGTAATGATTGTCTCTTTTAAATTTGGAGGAGAATTCATCTTGTTCTTTGGATTTTAATTTTTGAATTTAATTAAAAAATGGGATTCCACCTAATATTTTAATTTCACCCTCGAAAACTTCAACTGATATTAGCATAATCACATTATAATTTATTATTATTTAAATTTATTTGATCATTTTTTGGAAATTTATTTCTAGTCACTACAATAGATCAATCATTTGTAAATTATATAAATGGATTTTATCATCACTAAAAAGTGATAATGTTGTAACCACCTTTAAACTATTATGGATTTTATCAGTATTAAAAATAGAGTTAATAAAATTTTTCTTCATCAATGCTAAAAATGGGTTAAAAAATGGATCCATTTATTATATTTTTTTACAACTGATGAAGGGATATTTTATCCACACTTAAAATAGCATTGATAAAAGATTTTTTTTTGTATTAGTGTGATGCTAAGATTTATATCACACTACAAAAAATATATATACAATTTAATTTCAAAATAATTTACATAAAAATATTATAAAAATTATTTTAAAAGGATTAAAAAAATTATAATTCAAACATTGGTATGTGTAATTTTATTACTTCATAAAATTTGTTAAAAAATTTAATCCAAAAAATTCAAAAACATTATATTATATATATTTTTAATCCCCTTATAAAAATGCCTAATTATGCTATTGATTATAGAAAAAACCACCCCATATTGTAAAAATAAGAATAAACCTATATTAAAATATTAATATATTATTAATACTATAATTAAATAAATGAAACATAAATAGGCTCCAATAAATTAATAAAATGTAACTTTTAAATAGAAAACACACACTTCAAGTCATACTGAGAACACCATATGTCAAATTAATGTTATGTTTAATCTTACACTATGATGAACCATGTTGTTATATGTCTAGAATTTTATAGGAAGAATTAAATTTTGATATGGTGGATGGATGTTTTAGAGAACTAGGTGAGAAACTAAGGTTATACTATTTGAACATTCTAAAGTGGTTATTTTACACATGAAAGGAAGCTAGATGGGTGGCCAAACCTCTTGTTTTCGGTGGAAGAGACCCGAAAAAGTCGAGGCTACTACCATAATGAATTAATATATCATGGGGAGGGAAGTATCCAAACTACCCAAAAAGACTCACTGGCTAGATTGTAGGCCCCAACTAGTCAACCGGGGAGGGGTGGGGGGTGTTGGGAACTTCTTTTGTAAGGGAAATTTGGTCATTTTTTCCATTGATCCCACATCATTTTTTACATACAAAGATTGAATTTATTAGGTTAATTAAACCATATAAATTTATCTTCCTCCCTCACTGTGATACCCTTAGTCTGGGGTGGATCAATATGAAAACTAATGGAGAATCTGGGTGAGATCTTTAATTCTTCACCAGTCTTGACCACATTCTTCCTCATGTGGTGCTAGATTGTTGGATTGTTCATCATGGTTGATCATAATAGTATGTATTGTAATTTATGATCCTTTTTTTCTCAATTATCTATTAACCCTATTTATATTTATTATATTGATCATCCATTTATCATTAGTGTGATCTTTTTTAGATCATTGGATGAAAATTCCATTGGATCCCGATGAAGTTTTCTAAGAACAATATGGATTTGGATCGACGTGAGTAGAAGAAATCTCTTGATGATTGATTCATAATTTTTTCTATAATTTCCATGATGTTTTGTCCCTTTCTTCTATATTTTAGGATTTTTGAGAAATTTGAGATGATTCATCCATTTTAACATAAAATTGATTGGGGGATTATGTTCTTCTTAGAATTTAAAGTGCACTAGGAGTGTCTCGAATTCCACTAGATAATGTTTACGATAAGGTATGCCACATTGTCCAATTATTCTAAAGATTCCAATTTAATTATATAAATTATGATTTTTTTATTGTTTCATGATATATATTTTTACTGGATTAATGTCAAAATTATGTTACAGACCTTCCTTGGGTGTTTGGTTACATTTATAGCCAGTTAGTTATATCCGATAGGTCTTTCTAAAAGTATTAATTTCTCCCTGGAAATAAATTTTCCTTATAAAAAATTCATTATTTATATTTTAGTTATAATTAATTAATTTTTAATAATTGGGAATGAGTAGGATATCATGGATATGAATTGAGTTTGAATGAACATGGATGGAATCAGAAAAGTTACTAGGATTTGTTTTGTTGGGAGTTGACTCTGTTTGATATAAGTGGTCCCATGTCAACTACCCTATGGTATTTTGAATGGTTTATTGTCATGTGGTATGAGGTACACCACCTTATCTGAACGACCCTTTAAATTCATAATGTGTTATGAATAAAAATTAATTCTTAATTAGTTAGTGATCCTTAAGTCTTTATTAATTAAAAGAACCTTGGCCACTGTAATTAGAAAAAGATACAAGGGAAATAATGAACCCTAGTGTACTGTCTTGATACTAGAAGTTGATGGATAAGGTTTGATCAAAAATGAGTTCCTTATATTACATTATGATATCCCACCTTTTTCATTACATAAACTTTTCGCTACATTATACAAAACCGAGGATCTTTAAGGTTTGGTGTCTTGGAAATAAGGAACTTAATACATGACGACATAAAACATATTTCTTAAACACTTTAAAGGATTCTTCATTGTTCATCCTAAGTTAATTACATCATCTCATAACCTGGGAGAATACATCAAAGGAATGGGTGAGCAGAAGGCCCCGTAAGGGAAACAAGAGAAACAATTTACATGTGAACTTGAGATACATCAATAAAGTCATGATAAATAACTTTAGGGCATGAGAAAGAGATCATTGGGCATATAATAATAAAAATAATGTGTTTTATAAATTTAAGATGTGGATACAAAATTTCACTTAGACAATGATTTTCGTATCACCAAGGTCCATACCCATGGTGCATTAAAAAATTACCAAGGTTATTCACCAAGGTATTGTTAAAATGGTCATCTCTAGAGATTAAGTCTTTACCCAATGAATTGGAGCACTATCAGGGCGCAACCTTAATTTTTCTTTATTATCATATGATCCAAATATATCATAATAATAATTTCATAAATAACCCATATAGCATAAAATAAATTGGTTTCATTTCATAGTCAAAACATTTTAAAAACTGCTTTGGAGACATGATCCTTATGTCACTTTAAACCCACGAAAAAGTAAAGCGGGTCTCATATATGTAAATACCAGAATTTAAAATAGAAAATTTTGATATATATGTGAATAACCCGTTATAATAAAGGGTTTTGAGTATTCACTTAACAAAATAAAATAATTTGAGAAAAAGAGAGAGACATTTTGAGACGAAAATTCAGCAGCATAACGGCCATGTTGCAGGGTTTTAGAAAACATTGAAAAGAGAGGAGACATGGGTCACCCACTCATAAATGATCCATAAAATAGTAGAGGGGAAGAATATAAAGGATATAAGAACATGGTAATGAAATTTTTAGGACATACCATATGAAATGAAAAACTTGAAAGGAAGACAAAAAATAAGATTTCTCTTATAAAAAATTCGGCAGCCTAACGGGGTCACTAAAAACTTAAAAAAATTTGAAGAGAATAAATAGGGTATCGCATCATGTGAACATAAAAGGACAGTATGTTTAATATAGAGATCATACCCCAACATGGAAAAAAGGAATGTGAAAGACTTGACATGAAAGTAGAACATTGAAAATGAGAAGAGTGAAAGAATCCCTTACCTTAAAACGTAATTCCTAAAACTCAAAGGTCGGGACCTTGGAGGCTTGAAGTAACCTTGGGAGGACTCTTTTGGAGGTAATTAGATCAGAGCTTTGTTGAGGGAGTGTTGGGAGTGAAAAATATAGGAGGAAAGGGTGGGTATTTATAGGGAAAGAGAGGTGATACTTTAATAATTTCAACGGACACCTCACAAGTAGTTTTCTCAAAACCATGGGATTTCCCATGGTATTTCCCATGGTGTTAGGAAACATGGGACCCCTCATACAATAATTAATCACCTTTGGTCTACCAACCCTCAAAAAAACTCATGACATCATGATGATGTAGTCAAGATATGATTAAACATACCGAAACCCTAATCTGTATTTTTACTATTCACTGGAAAATTAACTATTTCAGAAAAATACCAAAAATTCACCCTAAACATTTTTCAATGTTTAGAATACAAAAATTAACTCCATTTTTTGAAAACAATTTTCTAAATATTTTAAATTTAATTATTAATTAAAATCATAATTTATTCAATAATTATAATTCAAAATCTATAACTCATTTTTTTAACACCTTGAATTTTAGTCAACATTCCAATACCTTATAACACTGTGTAAATAAAATAATAATATGTTTTACTAATTATAATGGTCACATAAATATTCATATTACTATTCATAGGGGAAAAAATTACTATTCACCAAAAATTATTTTGATTTCAATGAACCACATTTTTCAGCTTAATTATAACCATGTGTGTCAGATTTTTTAAAATCAATTCAAAAAAAAGTTATTTAAAAATTAAACATCTTTTTACTATTCATAAAAACACTATTCATCAAGCACTATTCATCAAACATGAAACTTTTTAGAAAACTTCCAAAAATTCAGTGAAGATTAATTTTGACATTTCCAATTCAAAAATGATGTTTATTTTTCTATAAAAACTCTCTATGTGAGGGAAATATTATAAATACCATTTTAACTTCAAAAATCAATAAACTTATATTTTATTAAGAAAACCTAGTTATAACACAAAAATGATGAAACAATAATTTCATTAATACTGTGAGATTACATATTAGGGCTTTGGAACATAATCCCTTAAAACACCCGCATATGACCTAAGGATAAGGTGTTGGATGGTTAAAGAATTTTGGGGAAGCTTGGATAACATTTCCCTAGTAGTAATCTCCACTAACTTGAACTTCTCCCATAGGTGATACCATTCAAGCTTGAAACGCTGGAGTTTGTCTTGGGCTTGGACCAAAGTGAAGCCCAAAGATGCCACATCCTTCCCAAGCTCTGATAAGTGGGCTTCATATGGTTCGAGTCTACTGGATGAAGCTGTCAACTCTTCTTTCTGCATTAACCATTAACATCTCTATTAAATTGTTAAGAGTAAATTAATATACTATTCAAAAATTTTGGGTAATTACATTCTTCCCCCCTTAAGAAATTTCATCCCCGAAATTTTAAACCAAAGGCCTAGTTGAAAAGGTGAGGGCACTTTTGCTTCATTGTTTCCTTAGGCTCCCACATCGCTTATTCATACTTATGATTCCTCCACAACACTTTCACAAGGTGGGTAGTCTTGATGCATAGAACCTTGTCTCTACACTCTATGATCTCCACTGGCTGCTCCTCATAAGAGAGGTCATGTTCTAGTTGTACCACCTCTGGGTTCAGTACATGCGAAGGGTCGGGTATGTACTTCCTCAAGATAGATACATGGAAGACATCATGAACTTGAGCTAGGTTCGGTGGAAGTGCTAGATGATAGGCCACTGATTCTATGCGATCAAGGATTTCATAGGGGCCAATGTACCTAGGGATGAGATTCCCTTTCTTCCCAAACTGCATTACTCTCTTCCATGGAGAAATTCGAAGGAATAATTTGTCATCAACACCAAAATCCATGTCCATTCAACATTTGTCAGCATAGCTCTTTAGCCGACTCTGAGCAGCCTTTATGTGTTGTTGGAAGGCATGAACCTTTTCTATCATCTCTTTCACAAGATCAGGCCCAAGAATCTTTCTATCACCAGCTTCATCCCAACAAGTAGGAGTTATACATTGCTTTCCATACCGAGCTTCATAGGGTTCCATCTGAATACTCGAATGGAAGCTGTTGTTGTATGAGAACTCAACTAATGGGAGGTGTTGA
Organism: Viscum album; assembly: GCA_963277665.1. Lineage (NCBI taxonomy): Eukaryota > Viridiplantae > Streptophyta > Magnoliopsida > Santalales > Viscaceae > Viscum > Viscum album. The sequence goes on along the minus strand of OY728159.1, from coordinate 1,135,874,716 downwards.
TTCCATCCACCTTTAGATCCCATTGAGAATAATCTCAGCATGTCCTCAAGTGTCTGAATAGTTCTTTCAGATTGGCCATCATTTTGAGGATGATAGGCCATACTAAAATTCAATTCAGTATTCAGAGCATGTTAAAGACTTCTCCAGAATTTTGATGTGAATCTTGGATCACAATAAGATATGATGGATAGTGGTACCCCATGCAGCCTTACCAATTCCTTTATGTATATCTTGGAAAGTTGATCCAGAAAAAAATCTTTCCGAAAAGAGATAAAATGGGCGGTCTTGGTGAGATGGTCTACTATAACCCATATTGCATTGTTCCCTTTGGATGTTTTCGGGAGACTAGTGACAAAGTCCATAGTGATATTATCCCACTTCCATGCTGGTATGGGTAGCATTTGTAATACCCCCTTAGGAAGTTGTCGTTCTTCCTTTACTTGTTGACACACCAAGAACCTTATAGTGTAATCAGCAATCTCCCTCTTCATGTTATCCCACTAATAACAATCACGAAGGTCTTTATACATTTCAGTGCTTCCTGGATGTATAGAAAAAGTAGAGCTATGAGATTTATCCATCAGTTCTTTCTTTATCTCTATAATAGATAAAACACATTGGCTTGTACAAAATTTCAATACACCTTCTTGATCAATATTGAAATCATGAAACTTCCTATCCTTCACAGCTTCAAACATATCCTGCAACAAAAGATCTTCTTTTTGATCCTTCTTTATCTTCTCTAGTAATGAAGGTTGAGAAATCATTTGGGATAGGGTTGATGATGTCCCTTCCCTTATAATTTCCATGTCCATTTTTACTAGATCCTTAATCAAGAGATCTCCTAGGATCCTCATTGTTGCCAAAAAATAGGGTCTTTCCTGATTAACGCATCCACGACTTTGTTTGCTCTTCCAGGGTGACAATGAATTGAACAATCATAGTTTTTAATAAGCTCCAACCATCTCCTTGTCTCATGTTCAATTATTTCTGTATGAAAATATACTTTATACTTTGGTGGTCGGTGTATATATCACATTTCTCTCTATAAAGAGAGTGCCTTCATATCTTTATAGAAAAAACAACTTTCGCTAGCTCTAGATCATGCATAGGATAATTCTTCTCATGTTGCTTCATCTGATGAGATATATAAGCAATTACGTTGTCATTTTGCATGAGGACGCACCAAAGACCTTTCAGAGATGCATCGCTAAAAATAATGAATCCTTCTCAGATAGAGGGTAGTGTTAACACATGTGCAGAAACCAATCTCTTCTTCAGCTCTTGGAAACATTCCTCACATTCCTTTATCCAGATGAAATTAACCCCTTTTCGAGTCAACTTGGTTAGTGGATTATAAAGCCATGAAAAGTTTTTCATAAACCTCCTATAATATTCTACTAAACCAAGGAAACTAAGAATATCAATTACTATTGTGTTTTAAGGACACTCAACCACAACCATTGTCTTTGCAGGGTCAACCGAGATTCCTTCATTGGTTACAATGTGCCCCAAGAAAGCCACTTGTTGTAACCAAAACTCACACATGCTGAACTTTCCAAAGAGCCTCTCCTTCCGCAGAGTTTTCAAAATAACCCTCAGATGATCTTCATGCTCCTCACGACATTTTGAATATATCAAAATATCATCAATAAAAACTACCAAAATGTTATCAAGGTAGTCCTTAAAGACTCTATTCATCAAATCCATGAAAATTTCAGGAGCATTATTCCAGCTGAAGGGAATAACAATAAACTCATAATGCCCATATCTTGATCGGAAGGCAGTCTTTGGAATATCTTCCTTATTCACCCTCAGTTGATGATAACTAGATCGAAGATCAATCTTGGAGAAGAATTGAGCCCCACGAAGTTGGTCAAATAAATGATCAATTCTTGGAAGAGGGTATTTGTTCTTCACTGTGATCCCATTCGGTTCTCTATAATCAATTCATGGCCGCATTGATCCATCCTTTTTCTTCACAAAGAGAACTGGTGCTCCCCAAGGAGACACACTCAGTCAGATAAACCTCTTCTCAAACAAGTCTTGGAGTTGTTTCTTAAACTCATATAGCTCCATATTTTCCATTCTATTCAGGGTATTTGATATCAGTTGAGATCTAGGTATGAGTTCAATGGAGAACTCTACCTCTCTTTCTGTGGGAGGTCCAGGTAACTCGTCAAGAAATATGTCCATGTATTCCTAAATAATCGAAACATCTTCTATTTGTATACTCCCTTTTCCTTCTTCATCCTCACTGATTGACTGAATGGCTAAAAATTAAATTATTATTTAAAAAGAACTTTTGAGGAAAAAGTGGGAAATCAGAAATAAATCAAAGACATAAAACACAATCATGCCTCCATGGGATGAGATCATCAAGGCAAAAAACATCCAGTTCACAAGTAAGGAAAGTCTCTACCCTAGTAATAAGAACAATATGAATAACGCCCTCCTTCCCATCGCTGCTCAGCTAAGAGTCCCGTGCAATGAAGCACGGGCACGGTACCGATGGTGAATTCCATACCCTCTAAAAACATCCAATTCTGGATAGCGGTGATAAGGAGAACACTTCCTGCTCTGAATATCTTCTGAAGTATTCCCTAGAAAGTAAACTAAATTCATTGTCTTATGGTCCAAGGCCACATGGACAAAAGAGATTCAAACCAACAAAGACCAAGACCACCTTACCATGTCATAAGAAATCCATGTTTCAACATTAAAATACTATAGGTCTGTTCTAATAAAAAATACCACCCATAAATTCAAACCACACCGCCCAAACCAAAGGCACTGCCGGTTCCACAAAAAAACATCCGAACAAGTCTGTAGACAAACCAAAGGCACTGCTGGTTCTGATCGTTGCTTGGCAGGACCCAGTCTTGAATTCTACAAATCTTGAAATGTCCGTACTGAAATCAGAATCACCAACACTAATTTAACCCTCTAGTCTCTGTAATAGAAAAACCTCAGACCACAAAATCCACTTGAACCGACTCCATGGTTAAACATCACCAAAACCTCTAGCATTCAGATTGCAAACCACACTTGGATTCCCATCACGGCTAAGCATGGATCCCGAAGAAACCTCAATCCCTCCATCGATCAAAATCCCACGAACCAACATGAAACCGAGATGAATAGAGCCATATCCCAAAACAGAAATCCCAAGCAAAACGCAGATCCAAATCCAAAACAACTAGAGCAGCAACCAAATATGAGAACTAAAAACAAAGTAAACGAATAAAGGATCAAGAAACCATCACCAATTTTGCAGACACCCGAGCATCATAAATCACTGGAAAAGATCCCAAATTCTATCACCACCACCCAAATCGCCTCAGGGACCACAACAGACTACCCAAAGTATACACTAGAGGTGAGATTCAATCCTCAGACAAGGAAGCCGGAGCTCGTCCGCTGGACCAACATCGTGCCTCCAGAAGAACCCTATCCATCGAAGGTGGAGTGAGGCGAAGAGGGCCAGCAGTGGTGAGGAAAGTTGAGGCGGTCGAGTCCACAATGTATTGAAAGATAAATCTCCACAAGCCATATATTCAACACTGAGGGGAAGATCCGAGCTGACCTGAGGCGGAAATGAGGTAGGAGGCAATGAGGAAAAACCCTAGCTAGGAAGTTTCCCTTATGGGATCATCTCATCCTCACCTATTAACTCCATAAAGAAGGCTATAAGAGGTGCCTCTAGACAAAGATCAGGTCATGACATCTCTCCTTTGAAGATAATTATAGGTCATTCATTCAAGACTACTAAGATTTCCTTACTTCTGCATTTGATCTTAGCATTATACTTTGAGGACCAGTCTATCCCTAGTAAAACATAGAATTCCATCATGGAAATGACTACTATATTTGAAATAAGATTGTACTCAATAAAGTAAACACTAGAGTCTCTAAACACTATTGATGAATGGATAATCCCACTTGGAGTCTTGACTGACAACTCTACCTCTAGCAGTTTGAGGATTGATTCTATATTCCTTGCAAACATGGAAGAAATAAAGGAATGCGTAGAACTAGAATCAATCAAAGTACTTGTTAGTTTTGAGAGGACAATAAGAGTACCTGCTACCACGTCATTTAGAGCTTCAACTTCAGTTGTTATGATAGCAAAATCATGACCTTTCTCCCTTGGACTTTGCTGAGGTTGATGGTGATTCCCCTCCACTGTACCCAGATTTGGATAGTGATTAGAAAAGTGCCCAAGTTGTCCACACATGAAGCATTGGACTTTGGGTATGGCCAGAACCATATTTCCTCTATCGTTAGTGTTGGGGAGTTGAGGCTTCACTTCACTACGACAATTCCGAGCAATATGGCCTTCTCTTCCACACTTGTAGCACTTGCCGCATCTGATCAAGCAGTGCCCCGAATGCTTCTTCCCACATTTATTGTAGGTGGAAAGTTACATTTTCTTTCCACCTCTTTCCTGATCAAATCTTCTTCCTAGGCTTGGTTCTAGAGCTCTCTTCTTATTATTAGATTTTTGAGAGAACTATGTCTCACCAAACTCTAGTTTGACTTTCATTACACTTTGAACTATTTCTTCGTAGCTATCATAGTCCCTGTTGGCTAGATTTTTCTACAGATGAGGTCTTAGTACACCAAATAATCTATCAACCTTCCCATTAGGGTCCATGAAAAAGCTTGAGGTATAACGGGAAAGCCTTGTGAAGTTCATCTCATAGATTCCAACAGATTCATTCTCCTTCTGCTTCAGCTCGAGAAATTCTTTCTCCATTCTCGTTCTCATCGAACGAGGGAAATACTTATTGAATAATATTCCCCTGAACTCTTCCCACTCCATAGCTTCCATCTCTCTTATTGGCTTCGTGTTTTTGATCTGTGACCACCACTGATCACCTTCTCCCTCTAGGCGATAAACAATAAGGGTGACATTTTCTTGTTCTGAACAATGAAGTACAAAAAAGATCTTTTCAATGGAGCTTATCCATTGTTCTGCAACCAATGGGTCCGTAAATCCACTGAAGGTTGGTGGTTGTTGGCACATAAAGGACTCAAGAAAATCTTTTTCCATTTGTGGTGATATCTGCATCTCAGCTTGATTCAAGTTATTACTCATAACTTGAGTTAGTTGGTTCATCATTCACATGAATGTTTCCATTCCAGCTTCCATCGGATGGCAGTCAGCACATGGTCCATTGCGGTCACCATTTGCACGGTTCCTCCTATTGACCACCATTTTCTAAAAGAATAAAATCTTAGTGAGAAACTTATTTCATTTCCGAATATTTTAACTATAAAAGATTCCATTTCATAAAACATCATGCTTAAATAATTATATTTCGCTGTAATTCATTCATAATGATTCATAAAAAGCTTGCGATTAACCAAACATATCCCTCGGGAGTGTCGTAACCAAGAGTGCAGCAAGGTCCATTGTCGTGCACCGGTTCCCATTTGAGTCTAGCTCAAAGTGGTGTTTTCGGGGTTTACCCCTATAAACATCTATGCCAGAGCCGACTCTACCTGCTCATAACTAGACATGGATGTATTTTCTTGATAAACCACTTACTCAATACTCACAAAAATACCAGGAGATTTCCTATATTTAAGCTTTCTCTAGGGTTCTTCATAAAGTTTTCATATCCTAATTTCCATAAATAACTAAACCGTCCTTTGATACCAACTATGGCATCCCGCCTTTTTCATTACATAAAATTTTCACTACATTATACAAAACTGATGATCTTTAAGGTTTAGTGTCTTGGAAACTAGGAACTTAATACATGATGACATAAAACATTATTATTAAAAAATTGAAAGGATTATTCATTGTTAATCCTATGTTAATTATATCATCTCATAACCGGGGAGCATACATCAAAGTAAAGGGTGAGCAGAAGGCCCAGTAAGGGAAACAAGAGAAACATTTTACATGTGAACTTGAGATACATCAATAAAGTCATGATAAATAACTCTAAGAAATAAGAAAGAGATCATGAGGAATATCATAATAAAAATAACGTGTTTCATAACTTGAATATGTGGCTAAAAAATTTAACTTAGAAAATCATTTCCATATCACCAAGGTCCATCCCCAAGCTGTCATTAAAAAATTACCAAGGTTATTCACCAAGGTATCATTAAAATGGGCATCTCTAGAGATTAAGTCTTTACCCAATGCATTAGAGAACTATCAGGGAGCACCCTGAATTTGACTTTATTATCATCTAAGACACATATATCATCATCAATAATTTCATAAATAACCCATATAACATAAAATAAATGGGTTTTATTTCATAGTCATAACATTTTAAAAACTTCTTTAAAGAAGTGATATTTATGTCACTTTAAACCCATAGAAAAGGAAAGCGGGTATCATGTATGTAAATCCCAGAATTTAAAATATAAAGTTTTATATATATGTGAATAACCTTGTATAATAAAGATTTTTGAGTATTAACTTAATAAAATAAAATAATTTTAGAAAAAGAGAGAGACATTTTGAGACGAAAATTCGGCAGCATAACAACTATGTTGTAGGGTTTTAGAAAACATTGAAAAGAGAAGGGAAATGGGTCACCCACTCATAAATGATCCATAAACTAGTATAGGGAAAGAATATAATGGATATAAGAACATGGTAATGAAATTTTAAGGACATACCATATGAAATGAAAAACTTGAAAGGAAGACAAAAATAAGATTTCTCTTATGAAAAATTCGGCATCCAAACATCGTCACATAAAACATGAAAAAAAATGAATTGATGCGATTAAATAGGGTCTATAATCATGTTAACATAAAAGGAAAGTATGATTAATATAGTGATCATACCCCAACATGGAAAAAAGGAACTTGAAATACTTGACATGAAAGTAGAACTTTGAAAATGGGAAGAGTGAATGAATCCCTTACCTTAAAACGTAAGTCCTAAAACTAAATGGTCAGGACCTTGGAGGCTTGAGGGAACCTTGGGAGGACTATTTTTGAGGTAATGAGACCAGATATTAGTTGAGGGAGAGTTGTCAGTGAAAACTATAGGAGAAATGGTGGGTATTTATATGGAAAGGGAGGTGATACTTTAATTATTTCAAGGGACACCTCACAAGTGGTTTTCTTAAAACAATGGGCTTGCCCATGCTATTTCCCATGGTGTTAGGCCACATGGTACCCCTCATAAAATACTTAATTACCTTTGTTCGACCAAACCTAAAAAAAATTAAGACATCATCATGATGCAATCAAGATATCATTAAACAAACTGAAACCCTAATCTGTATTTTTACTATTCACTGAAAAATTAACTATTTTAGAAAAATCCCAAAAATTCACTCTAACCCTTTTTCGATGCGTAGAATCCAAAAAGGAACTCCGTTTTTAGAAAATTTTTTTCTAAATATTATAAATTTAATTATTAATTAAAATCATCATTTATTCAATAATTATAATTCAAAATCCATAACTCATTTTTTAACACCTTGAAATTTAGTCAACATTCCTATACCTTATAACCTTATGATAATAAAATAATTATATGTTTTACTACTAATAGTGGTCACATTAATATTCATATTACTATTCATATTAAAATTCATATTACCATTCTTAGGGGTAAAAATTACTATTCACCAAAAATTATTTTGATTTCAATGAACCACATTTTTCACCTTAATTAAAACCATGTTTGTCAGATTTTTCAAAATAAATTCACAAAAATATTTATTTAACAATTAAACATTTTTTACTATTCATAAAAACACTATTCATCAAGCAATATTCATCAAAAAATGAATCTTTTTAGAAAACTTCAAAAATTCATCCACGATTAATTTTGACATTTCCAATTAAAAAATGATGTTTATTTTTCCATAAAAACTCTCTTTGTAAGGGAAATATTTTAAATAACATTTTAACTTCTAAAATCAATAAACTTATATTTTATTAAGGAAAGCTAGTTATAACACAGAAATGATGAAACAATAATTTTATTAATACTGTGAGATTACATATTAGGGATTTGAAACATAATCCCTTAAAACACCCATATATGACCTAAGGATAAAGTGTGAAATGGTTAAAGAATTTTGGGGAGGCTCAGATAACATTGCCCTAGTAGTAATCTCCACTAACTTGAACTTCTCCCATAGATGATTCCGTTCAAGCTTGACATGCTGGAGTTTGGCTTGGGCTTGGTCCAAAGGAAAGCCTAAAGATGCCACCTCCTTCCCAAGCTCTGATAAGTGGGATTCATATGGTTCGATTCTACTGGATGAAGCCATCGACTCTTCTTTCTGCATTAACCATTAACATCTCTTAAATCGTTAAGAGTAAATTAATATACTATTCAAAATGTTTGGGTCGTTACATACATGGTCCACCTTTATTATGCGGTTGTGTTAGATATTACCTAATTCCTAGAAGACCATGTTTGATGATTGATCCGTTTTGTGTGTGTGTACAAGTGTCATGTGATACCACATTTTATGTATTGATAACATGTGTGTGTGCAGCCAATTAGGCCATGTTTTATGATAATTACTTTCATGTTTGTGTTCATGGTTGTGGGTACTCATGCTTTATGTGCTAGGTTGTTCCAATTTGTTTTCTTCCAGGATATGTATAGATATATTCCATTATATACATATATATATATAGCTAACTCATATATGATTATTGATTCTATGAGTGTTCTTAGATAGCCTAATCGACCATGTTTAATTATTGATCACATGTGTAAACTTGAATATGCTATTACCCAGGATGATATTCCATGTTCTGTCTTTATGAATGCTTTCCCCTATTGATTTATATATAATATTTCTTTTGTAGGTATTGTTATAGAATTGAAAATAGGTGGACCATCGTGTTATGAATTCCACTTAGAGGGGGAGTGTGCATGACTTATGATGACAATGATGATGGACCTATACATAGGGTAGGGAAATGGCAGCCTTAAGGCCAGACCCGTGGCGGGGGAATTAGGGTGAAACACCCTTGTGGATGCTGAGTGACATATTGTATCAATACCATGTGGGTTTTGAGTGACATTTCAGTTTGATTCCATGTGGATTCTGAGTGAAATTTCATTTGGATGCCTTGAGGATTCCAAGTGACATGTTGTATTTATTTTGTGTGGACGTTGAGTGACATGGAATATCGATGCCTTGTAGATGCCAAGTGACATACTATCTTGATGCCTTATGGACCATACTTGTGGTTATATCTTGATCACTTCTAATGTTACTTTTTATTAGCCTTCAATAATAGAGAAAAATTATGTACACACGGGATTTGTAGTTGCTTAGTAAGTGCACGACCACATGAAATATGGGTGTTTGTTTCTTACTTGTACATTGATGATTATATGATATGTTTTAAAATCAATGTATTATGTTTTTACATTCAATTGATCTTATCACATACCCATAAAGTAAATTTTATTGGTTAGGCATTGGACCATGTTAGTGGTTTCCTACTAAGTTGCATCCGCCCTTTTCTTAGGTATCCATGAAACTTGGGTACAAGATAAGCCCTCACTTGTTACAGGTATGGTTTTTGATAAAGCATAGGTTTGATAATTTAGTGGAATAGATTACTATCAGTCTAGAGACCGGGATGAGGCATGGCTTGAAGTTGGGTATAGATCCTTTTGTACTATGTTTTTTCTTTAGTTGTATATATGATCATCTAGGTGGGTGATCAATTTCCTTGTATTCAGGTACACCCATTTAGATTGATTATTTATATATTCATCCATTACTGATGGAATTTTATTAGTTCTATATACATTTAATTTATAATATTTACTTGTATGGATATTTATTTTTTATTTTTTACTATTATTGAGGGTATATTATCCCCATGATTCCATCTTAAACTCTAACAGTTAATCGGTAACCTCTAGTGTATGGGGATGTGTGTCTGAGGTCATATATTACTCCAGCTCCAACCTAGTGATCCAGGTCAGGTTGTTTCATAATTTTATAAAATCATATCTTTTTTACATGTTTAGATAGTTGTTCGAAATTCACATAGAAATGTATCAAATATTGTGAAAAATCTAGATCTGGTACATCGTTTACAACTTTATCAATGGAATTCTAGGTTATTAGGGAATGGGATTGATGTTATTGGTTCCCACTTTTATGATTATATTATTTCACCTTGTGTAATGCACATTGATTTTTACAGTCAGGATTTTATATATATTTGACTCCTGACCTTATCAGCAAGAGGTCCCACATGCATCATATTCATCATTTATGTTTCATATGACATATACGCTGCTTGTTTGTAATTTTACTAAAAACATAGGACTCAGATTCTCTATTTAAATAAATGTTATGGTGTTTTCACATATGATTACTTGATTTTAATCTTATGGATGAAACCATTTTCATGTATACTTATGATAGTAGGTCATGTGGGACTAAGGTACGATACACCTAGTTGATAATGATGATGGAGATGATGATTTTGTCCCTCCATGCACGAGTGGTAACATGTTCCTTGATAGGTCATTTTTAGGTGTTAGTTTACATAGTAAAGAACATTGTAAATGTATCTATTTTATAGTTCTTGTAAATTACAGTTCTAACATTATCCTATATAGAGTTATCTATCTAAAACATAGTGGAATCATGTTTTACCAAACCAAACATCTATGACCTCGAAAAATGGTTAGTATTGGAGTGAATCCATCCCATCATGTCTATAGAGATATTCCTAGATGATATTCTCTGAGATGTGACACTTAGGTAAACATTGTGATGTTATTATGTAATCCCACTTTTCCTTATAAATGTTACTATGGATACTAGTGAGTGGATGTATCACAATGTAAGAAGGTAACCTGAGCAAGGATATTACTTATGAATGAATAGCCAAGGTTAATTCCATATGGATAGTTTTCATTGGAGAAAATTCCTTATATAAGTGAGTAACCTTTATTAGTATTAATAGAAGGTGTATTTAAAGTTTTATTGTAACATGAGAGAATAATGAACCTCAAGTACTAGTAACCATGATACAAATTTGGGTTCTAGAGTGACAGGATGCCTATGGAATCAAGGGAATTACCTAAGGTTTCCTGGAATTTTTTTTAGGAATTAAAATCTTGTTGGATGATCTGTGAATATCCTAGGTGGTCATACCTAAGAGGGTACTATTATGAGTGTATTATTAAAGGATTTCACAGATACCCATATGATAAGTGTTGTGAAATTAATCTTAATAGCACAGGGATTCCAATCCTAGATAAGAGCACTGAGAGTGATCATGTTTGATGATATGAGGACTTGTTCTACTAAAATTTAAAATGTGATTGATTCCAACCCCAAAGTTTCATTAATCATATCAGTATGTTACGAGAAAAGAGCATCATCCTCATTAATTTCTAAAAAATCCTCAATTTGTGAGTGTTCATGAAGTGGATCCTTGATGTCTATTTAACTAGTGGAAGTAGGGTGGTGAATGGATCATTGTGAATGTTTTGAGTTTTGTAGATGAACTCGATAGAGAAACTGGTGGTAGGTTAATTAGGAATTAGAATCGAGGTCACCCTTTTAAATATAAACCAGTGTGTTGGGTGTGAATCTCACATGGATTATCATCCCAAAGTGGTTGTGTGAGAAGATGTATCTATATTGATAGTTATATTCAATAATGGATCATGGTACCATTGTGTAGTCAACCTAAGTTTATAATCTGTTGAGTTGGTGTGGTTTTATGTAACAAATTTTGTCAGGGAAAGACTTGTTTGAGTGGAAGTTGTAACCCATACCTAGGATGTTGGAGAGAATTATGCATATTAATAATGGATCATTGAATTTAGTGCACTATATTATGGGTAATATAGGTGTGTACAGTTCATTGGGTCATACTTGGAAATTAGGTATCTATAGAAAATCATGATCAGTCATTTTTTATGATAGAATAGGAGGTGGTTGAGTAGATCGATGTACAAACTGTAAAATGAAAATATTTAAAATTATATGGTAGAGAGTGTTTACTATTCTTTCTCCAGTACACAAATCCATATTTGGAGGATGTGTTGATTGTTTTTCCACATTAAAACTTTCCAATGGCGGGTGGAATGTTTAAGTTATTCAGGCTCATTTTCTCCTTGATCGAAATGGGATGATGGGATTTAGGATCCTCCTTCCGTGGATTCCTCCTCCGAACTCATCACCTTGCCTGGGTCTCCCATATAGATTAAGACGTTGTTTTTGAAACTCTTCCCAGTGCCATATCTTTGTGGCTTCCAGTTAATTACACAACTTCTGTCAGGACAATCCAAGGCGTCATGTAAGGTAAAAAACCTTCAGTTGGGGGTGTAGTCATGTTGGAAATCATTGGCGTGTCTAGACACTGAAACACTGGTGTGTCTGTGTTTCTTTTCATTATGATATAGCTTCTATAGGGTGAAGAAGCCCGATGAATCCCACATCGAGTGAGGGGAATTATATTCTATAGGCATGTCACTATGGTTTTACTATGTTTCCAATGTTTAACATAGGGTATGCCACAAGTTTAATGTCTTTCAGAGATGGCTCAGACTGATCAGAACACTGACGAGATTGGATTAGATGGGTGCATCCTCAAGAGGGAGAACCTAGGGGGTTTATCAGATGAGTGGATCAGAACATCCAATGATGGCGGATCCAAGGATTCTTGGGTCCTTCTATTGGGGATTCTGGGGTTTACTATTGGATGGTATTAAACCTCAGTGAGGTTTGCTATGCACCTCATCCAGAAGATAGGGATCAAAACTCACATAGTTCAACGAGTGAATCATGGAATTAGGATGTACACAAAGGACAGTGACCGAAGACATACTAGGTTTCACACATTGTTAGTGGCCTAGGTACTACTAGGAACAGTAAGGAGGTGGATGACTTGATGTCACCAGGATGTGGAGGCCTGGGTAAAACCAGGATGGACGATGAATGGTTGAGTGAAGTTGATGGATAATGATATAGAACGATCATGAAGGTGTCATTAGTGTTGGTCTTGAACCCATGATAGGCTTCATACGTATCCCCGGGGGCAGGGAATCAATGTCTTCATAGTTCTATAGGAGACAGGAAACCTGATGAGAAGGCCGAAGAGGATGGATGCAATAATGGGACCCAGATGAAGTAGAACCTCTAGGTTCAGAGATGACCCTTCTGAAACAGAAAGGGTCAAGGGGGAGACTAGCATAGAATATGAGTGATGGGATTGAACCTTAGGGAGGCTTCCTATATATCCCTATGGCAGGGAATCAAAGTCCACATAGTTCAAGATGGGGTAAGGAATCGGGGTGTGAATAGTGGACAATGAACCGATGACATGATGCTTCTTACGCGTGGTTAGAGACCCATGAGTTGGTCTAATGCCACTAGGACAGACCAAAGATGTGGATCCCAATAGGAGGAATACTGAAGTTTACCAATATTTGGGGTTGAACCTCAGGGAGGATTATTACGTACCATGTCGAGGAGACATGGATCAAGCCCACATAGTTCATTTGGGATTGAGGACTACAATAACTTACTGTTGGTTGCAGACTTCAACGACTTACCATTTATTGTGGAATACAACATCTTACCATCAGTTGGGGATTTTAATGGCTTACTATCAGTTGGGGACTATAATGGCTTACCTTCAATTGGGGAATTCAAAAGAATACCGTAGGATGGGGTTGAACCTCATGGTGGCTTCTTATATACCTGGTCTAGGAGGTAGGGATCAAAAACCACATAGTTTGAACATGTATAGTTTAGTATCATGCATGAATAAAAGGGAAAATATAGTTTAACATCATCCAGGATGAGGGAGAACTGACGTGGATTGGTAGGGACCGATGGGTTATGGGATTGAACCTCAAGGAGGATTCCTACGTACCTTGCTCAGAAAGAGTCAAGGATCAAATTTAATGTAGTTTGGATGTGGGGATGGGGTATTACACACTAAGGTAGCCCTAGAAGGATTCCATGGTCAGTTCTTACTCTAAGCCCACGTGAGTTGGGCTCTGTGTGAGAAACAAGAGGTAGTAGAGACCTAACGATCACATCGTGAAAGGTGTGTCTATGAGGAATAGAGCAGTGCTTACGCATGTTTAGAAGCCTAGGGAGATGGATATTGGGACTTACTCTAGTATGGAGGCTCGATGTTGATAAATTCCAAATGGAGATGGATGGTGTAACGAAGGTCCCTATGCCCGTATCTCCTCTATCTTTTGTTCACGGAAGAATAATGAAAAATAAAGGATGATACCTACCAAAAGAAAGGATAGGGGCTTAGACCATGATGGTTTCCCTTCCCTGTTGATATATTTCATTCCATGTGAGGTTGATCTTACTCCTGTGGAGAACAGTATGCATGGAGAATGTCTGAGATGGGGAACCCAATGTATATTGTAAAGGGAGGACACATTTTAACGTCATGTACTAAGGATGATAGTGCTTGGCCGTTTAACGTCCTATAGCTCAGATGAGGCGGATTCACTCTTCACCCCTAGGACTTACATAAATGAGACCCACCCAACCTTAAGGAAGGGAAGGAATCAACAATTCCATGGTGAGGCAGTGTTGTGGAGTGATCCATTTAGGGGATCACGTTAGCGTGGCTATGCGAAGAAGTAGTAGCCAATAGTGTGCCTTTGAGGTGAAGCATAAGGAGAAGAAACAAAATATGAAGCACTATACAAGGGACCATGAAATCACATCATACAAATTTGTAGGGCCATATGGGAGAAGGGTTTGTGAAGAAAATAGGTTCACAGGAAGGGACCTTGCGAAGTTCTAGTTCCCCACAAGGTGGAGAGACTTCACTAAGGGGTATTCTTTGTGAAGTGGAGTGGCCTAGACTTGGCATTGAGTATACATGCATATAAAGGGTGCTTTGTGAAGTGAAAGTTCTTTTGCGGAGTAGGAATTCACGGATCATGGGTGTCTTGAAAAGAATGGCACTGTAAAGCAATGTACTTCACGAAGCACATAGATAATTCCTTATCATGGAGTCCACATGTTCATGGAAGGTACTTTGTAAATCATGAGTGCTTGGCGATGAACTGAGTCCCCTTAGGGATATCCTTCATTCACAGTGGTCTATGGGCTCTGTAAAGGGAATCCCTTATTGTATAGGGGTTGAATTTGAGCTAAGGAAAAGGTATTTCTCAATGCTCAAATACCTAAAAGAGCTCAATTTTCTCAATTCTTCATATAGTATAGGTTACATTGTGATTTGAGAGCTGAGAAGGTGAAAGGATGGGGTATCCATCCTTTTGGTCTGAGGGAAGTTTGGTATTTATAGGAAATAGGTGGCGCGAAGCTCTTAAAACTCATTGTGAAGCCATGTGGTACTTTGCGATTGGCCACTGATTACATCAAGTTTTTCATAACCATGGAGTCGACTTTCATCCCCTCCTTGGTGAAGATGCCTCCTTAATTCCCTCCATGACACTCATGGAGGATTCCATCAATTTTCAAGGGATCACAAAGGCGATCTAGTTCCCTCTGTAGCATGAAGATCCCCTTCAATTGCATCGTAACCGTGGAGTCATCCACCTATTTTACTCTTCGGTGATCATAGAGGAGGCTATGGATTTATGTTCGATATAGTGATGAGGGGCTCTATGAGGGTTCTTCACAAATCAACCCCTTTGTAATTAGTGTGATCTTTGAAAATTGTTTCCTCTACACATATTTTGGGACCAACAAATTAGCCCCCCCCCCCTCAGACTTGGATTTAAGGAGAAAACGAGGGTCAAAGTCTAAGGGTCGAACACCAAAATTTTTAGGCCAATCACAAAGAAATATCATGAAGTAGGATCGCAATGCAGGGAGAAAATGCTCGGGTCGAGAACACTATGATGCTCACTGTGGCCAGGCGCACCACGAAGCTTATAGGTCATTGCCTATAAATAGGGGAGGAAGAACCTTTTTTTTATTACTCATCTCCATGTTTTTGGAGATTGAGCTGTCGATTTACAAATCTCTGAACGATCATTGAAAGTTATTTTCAAAATAGATCCTTTTTTATCTATGGTGCACAAATAGTCTTTTGACTCTGTGATTCTGCTCTCCATGGGTTCTGCTTGCGAGGTCTGGGTCAGGGCTCTCTGGCCTGTCTCTGTGACCAAGCTCTGTGAACAAGCTCCATGATCGAGCTATGTGATCCAAAATAGAAAATTTAAAAACTTTGAGATGAAATGGCTCATCTGGAAGGTTCCATGGGGGTCCATGCAGATGCTGCCTGGAGGGCAGAGATGGATGATAACCTAGGGATCAGGGAATGCATGTGGAGCCATTTGAACCACGAATCTTTAGTGGGGGATATTGTTGGATAGCCAGAAGAGCTACCCCCTTTGCAAGAGACTACCCCGATATGGCTTTGGTCTGATGGATGATGTTCCAATCCCATAAGAGAGTAGGGATGATCCAACCTACTGGTTCAGAAGCACTCAGTGCCAACTTCAATGGTTTAGGGAAGTCTATGGTCATACTTGGGAGGATTATACACTCGTCATTGCTGACTATTTGTATAATCATGTAAACAATGTTTATGGGAAGGAATTGCAGTTAGACATATCTCCCCCACATTACTTCACCATTGTGAAGGCGGACTTGGAGAACCTGGAGAAGGGATGGACGATTGGGTGGAACCTATGGTAGGATGATAGTTTTACAAATGATTGGGTGTTGGTCTATTGGGTCTGCACCTCCTGTGAGGAGTTTGTGGTAGAGATGAGGTGAGTGGGCCTGTATGATGTGACATGGGCTTCCCAGTTACACATTTTTCAGCCAAAGAAAATGATTCCATAGTTTCACAGTAGGTGGTCGTTGGGAACCAAAAATTTCCATTTTCACCATGGGGAGGTCGGTACTAGCCTCTGGGACCTTCAAAAAATCTTACAGATCCTTATATTGGGGGTGATTTATGATGATTTCATCCCCACCACTAATACCTAGGAGAACCTCGAGTAGATGAAAACACTAGAAAGGGTATTGATGGACCTGTTTCTAAGAGAGGGTAAGAAGTCAGTGAGGGGCGTCCAATTCAAGTGGCGGTTCAGTCGGTTCCTGAATTCCCTTGTAGGTGGGAAGTTTCCTGTGAGGCCTCACAATTTATCGAAGGGGAAAAAACATAGCAACGATACCTCATAATGGAAGATCTTATAAGACATCCAGTGGAAGACATGGGGATTTAGTGTTAGCACTGAGTAATAATTGGTGGTTAGGTTGGAATCATTCGTCTCAATGCTTATTTGTGGCTAGATTCTATGAGTAAGGAACACAATCATGTGCGTGCGTCTGAGCACTTTTATCATGGTGTCCAAGTTGGTGATGGGGGAATAGATCAATCTGGGGCTCCCGATGTTGGCTAAGATGTATAAAGTGCTATGGAATATAAGTGAAGGGAAGAATCCACATAGGGTGTGAGGTCCACTCCATCATCTATACTGGAGGATATTAGCACATATGGGCACCTATTAATAGCCAAAACCCATTTCCCCTCTAGGTTTAGACTTCCAACTAGCCATTATAAACACGGTGGGGAGTTTCTCGACCAAGCTGGCCCCGCCGGTGGTTCTGAACTGAGTCTGGAAGGTGGACGAGTTCAACTTACATCCATTCCCATTTCCAAAAGGTTTGTTCACTAATGATGACTAGGGAATGTAGGAACATCAGTCAAACCTCATAGCCTTATGGTATGGAATCCTGGTGTCATTGGTTGACCGTGAGGCTATCTTTGAGCAGTACACCCCATATCACTTCATGAGGCAGTTCCGGTGCATGTAGAGGCTCAACCTATAGGTCTAAATTGGGGTACTTCATGAGGAACATCGATGTGTGATGAGGTAGATGTGGCTAATGTTTACATGGGAGTATGGGAAGATGTGGAATGAGATGCCTTCACCCACAACTGTCTATGGGATAGTGAATGAGTATGAGAAGTATTGAGAGGAAGCCTACTCGGGGGAGATACTGAAGCGGCAGACCATACGTGAAAGTGACAGGGCCCCCCTTCAACCTTGAGGTCGGGGCTAGAAGGAAAAAAGGACATACCGTGGTGAAGGAATAATAGTAGCGGTGAGGCCTGAATTGATTGAGAGGCTAGAGACAGTAGACCCGGTGGTCCCTGAGGAACAAAGTCATTCGGAAGGGAGGCCACCTAGGGGGTTTCATAGGATACCCACATAGGCTCCTGGGAAGTGGATGTGCCACAATTATATGTCTAAGTATGTTGTATTCCCCAAGGATTGGGACAGCTCAAATTTAAATAGAAAACTCTTCAACCCTTCCAATATATAGAACCGTCTAAACAATCTCAGGATGGATTTTTCAGGGATTAGTCCTACTAGGGATGGATTTGTGGTATCGTAGGAGGAGTGGGAGAAATACATCTCTGAGATGGAGGACATTGTACACGCTTAGGGTGCTATACCTCTAATGATGGATCAACTAAAAGTTATGCTCGATCGAACAGTCCATCCACATCTATCTGCCATTGACTTGAGGGAGAACTTCCCCCTACCAAAAGAATCAAAATGGTCCTCCTCAGTGGAAGAGGCTAGTAGAGGGAGCCCTTTGGAGGAAGGTGAGGTCTCCACTTGGGACCTAGAACTAGAAGAGTTTGGATAGAATCTTGGGGGAAACATTAAACCTTCTTCCAATGATCCTCATGCAAGTCATTTAAGACTTCTTAACTAACATTTATCCTATAAAAGAGGGTCTCATATGAAAAACTAGCTCTCGCACAATAGTAGATGCTGTTATGGAAACTTCAGGATCTGTACCTCTAATGATGGCGATTTCCGCGCCTAACCGGGCTACGACACCGAGGGTTGTTCTCCCAGAGTCTTTGGATTTCCCTATCATATACAGAGGGCTGCACCTCAGGGTTCCAATGAAAACAACTTATGGGAGAGACCAATTATTTGATCTCTATAAGTATTCATTGCAAAATTTGTAACTTTCGTCCATTGATTTGGTCAAATAATGTATGTGTAATCTCACATGCATAGTTCATAAAATAGCATGGGCTGCATTAGAAAGGGTGACTGGGGCCCCTGGAACTACTTTTCCTAGGGGAGATCAGATGGTCGTGGAAGCGAATATCTATACTGTCCAATAAACAGTGCTCCCAATCACAGGTGGGACCGTCAGTAGGACGAAACCTGAAGTCATTGTGGTGGAATCTAACGATGGAGATCAATAGAATTACATGGGTCCTATCCTACCCAACCAAAAACTAGATAAAGATCCTACTGATGAGTTCCTGGAGGCATTCTCGGCATATGAACCCACTGACCCCGAGGACCGAGGCAAGACAACTTTCAATGAAGAGGATTGCAAGGTCAACTGTTACTGGTCATGGAAGCTGATCAAGTGCTTCATCAAGGAAACCCCTGAAGCTCAATGGATAAACTAGATGGGGAGGATTGGTTTCCAGATGGGAGAACTATGCACCAGAGGAGTGGATGCACAATAACCACATATTCCCATATGAGACTTCATGGTAGAGAATATACGAGAGCATGACCACAACCTTGGTGTGGGATAGAAGTGGAGGAAGTTGGTGAACATAAACATTCTCTAGGAGTCCGAAAATGAGATATAGTGTCTAAGGGAATGGGTGGATGAGTATTTATATTTTATTGAGGTGAAATTGGGGCTCATATTGTGGCTGAAGGCCCACCTGGTAGAGGCCAAAGAGAAGATGAGGTGAGCCTCTATGAAGATGGACATCATCCTAGCCAATGCGGATTGGTCCTGAATTGAGGATAATTAATTACGACCCATATCTACTTAGTATGAGTAGGATATTAATAGAATATAGTGGATCCAGGATGCTACCAGCTAGAGAGTGGTGAATCTGGGATGCTCCATTGAAGAGGTCAACCCATCTATGGGAGGGGCTAATCCTTGGGTGTTGTAATTTTCATGAACACATAAACTTTTTATATATTGGTTGTAGGCATGAGTCCCATTATTTATTTTTGTTTGCTATATTTCTATCACATTCATGAAATATCCAACGATCAATCCTTATGCTCAAGTGGGTCATGCTCTATGGAAAAAACAAGGGGTGAATGCATCATTATTCTACTTGAAGAGAAGAGTTCCAACCATGATCCAGGAATATGGGGTATGAAAAAACAATCTAGAATTCTTGGAATAATGAGAGAGTCCTAACTAGAGAATGAAATTCTCATAATAGTTGAATTTTTATTTTCCCAACGTGCTCTAGTGCATGAAAACTCCTAGGGCGTTAGAATCAATATGAACAGAGGGGAGTGGAAAGTGTGAATCATGATTCCAAAAATTTAGAACACTAAACAGATGGAATGACATTGAAGGATAGTTGGTGATCATTTTCTAAACACAGTATCTCTATTGTGTTAGCCTAAAATGGGGATAATAAATGAGGGCTGATAGCTAACCATGTTCGAAACATGTGTCCTGACTCGGAACTTCATCCATTAGTCTTCCAGAACATTAGCCCATGATAGTAGGTGAGCCATAGACCAAGGATTCATACCATTAGGGGGATCCTTCCGACATTAAATAGGACAAGGTTCCAAATAAAGGGCTCACAAATCATGGAGGGCAGAGTGATGGGTTGTTCGAACGGAGTCCAACACTCCTGAAATTACACCAACATGATTAAATCACATTAGTTGAGTGCATCAGTCTAATCATGGATCAAAATAATTTCCTAACAGGATATATCTAGAGAGAACCTACAGTGGATCACAGTTTTACATCATACTAATGATGATGATAAACACATAGTTTAACATCATACGGTGAGGAAAAAGGTGATGAAAGGTCCCTTAAGATGGGATGAGGCCAGGATAACAATATATATGGTATGAAAGCATGTGTCTAGATCTGGGAACTAGACATATAGTTGTCTCTACATATCCTTCTAGGGTATGAATCAATCAATACATATTTCTTGAGCATGGTGTGGCCATATACCAATGCTGGTAGGGGTAATCCTCTCTGGCGAGGAAGCTGACACATCCCATAATTATCATGGGGCATCCTATACTTGTTCTGGGTAGAACCACAATTTAATGTCACAGATCAACGACATGGATACTCAAAAAGGAAACGTGTGTTGTGGTACATATCTCGACATGAATGAGGAAAAACAAGGTCCTCACGACACCACGTGTTCCTGATGGGATTCTTTAGTCTATAGACCAGAGGTGGCCTAAAATGGGGCTGGACCCAAGGGAAGGTTCTTGGGATTTCCTACATATCCCAAGAGGATGGGAATAAATCAATACGTACTTCTAGAGGATCAGTGTATTTTAATGTCATACGGTAGGACTAAGAGTGAAAGAGGAGATCCCAAAAGGGAGAGAGTATGAGATGTGGTAGCTGTAAACCCAATGTAAATGAGGACCTAAGGAGTCCGCACCACACCATGTATCCCTAGGGGAAATCATAGGTTAAGAGACTGAAGATGGAAAAATTTGGGATGGGACTGAGATAAGGTGTTTAAGTATTCTTATGTATCCCATAAAAATGGTAATCAAGCCGTACATAGTTCTGATATTACAGTTTAACATCATGTGGTTTGAAAGACATGCGTGGCATGGCTATGCCAGTACACATGGAACCAAAACTACTATGCCCACATGAGTTTTTCTAGATATGGGAAATAAGAGGTAGGGATAGGATTTTCTTGGTATAGGGAGATACACATTGGGAGTAGTTGAATGCTAGGTGAATGGAGTCTCAATATTACTGAGCCACATACTTAACACACATAGATGTGCATAGGGGTAAAAGCTAGTACGTTGGAATTCCACTTGAACATAAGGGAGTGTAAATATGTGAATCATGGTGCTTTAGATATATACAACCATGATGTTGGCAAGGCAATAGAGGATAACTGTTGACTACGTTTGAAACAAAGAATCCATTTTGTGTTATCCTGGAATGGGTACAGACAAATGAGGGTCAACCGCTAACCAAGTTTGAAACACGAGACCTGTCACAAAATGTCTTCCGAGGTCTTCGGGGGAGTTTTCCCAAGATGATGTGTAATCCAATATGGCATGAGACCAGGTCTTAAAGGTAGTCCCTTCAGATGTGGAAGTGTATGGGGATCCAAATAAAGGGCTCCGGAAGATTGAACATGAAATGAGGGAATGTACATGCAAAAATTTAATGCTTTGGGATCTTTTACATGACGCATTTGAGTATTCCAATGAGACATGTGAGATAGAGGGATTCAAACCCATTTATAAGGAAAAGGGTCATGGGGACACATAATCCTAATTTAAGTTCATAGAGTGTACCATCAAGAGGGAACTTGGTTTAATGGAATGTGAACAGGGTGGAATAGTAGAAAAACCCAAAATGGGTGAGGACCAAGGAGGCCTCCCACCTTAAGTCAATGAGGACAGTAGGAGTCCACATCACACCATGTGATCCCAGGGCTGATTTTCGTTTGGGGGGACCAAAAATGAAATTTGGGTTGGGCCCGAGGCCAAGTTCTTGGGTGTTCCTACATATTACATTATGATGGGAATCATTTCATACATAGCTATGGAATTATTTCTCAGTAGGGAACCAATTCCAGGGTCAATATAGTCATATAGGTTTGTCCCATGAAACATGATAAGTGTCATTTGATGGATATTGTTAGTTTTTTTGGGTGGATGTGTTTTTTGTGAAGAAACAAATCTAAGATAGAGAATCTAGGCATCACCATAAGAATCAAGCCATATATAGGCCTTGAAAAATGGCATGGTGGATAACTGATAGCTAACATGATGTACCCTTGAGTGAGGTCACTGAAATGAAGTGCCATTTTTCTTCATGCATCCAGGAGAATAATTTCATAGTTTAGGGTCGTATGATAAGACCAACCCACATATTGTTGTGTCGTGTAGAAAAGATGCAACCTCTTAAAGTTATATGGGACCACAAAGCATAGTTTGAGGTCATATGTCCTAGATGCATATTGAAGAATGGGGTTTTAGATGGAATGTGCAAGGTGTGATAAACCATACCCGAATTGAATGAGGACATGGTCCACACCACACTGTGCACAACTCTAAAGAAGAAATATCTGGCCGAGCGGCGGGAGTAGATCATATGGTATGGGGATGGACCTATAGACGGACCATCTAGGTGTTCCTACGTATCCCATGAGGATGGGGATCAATCCATATGTAGTTCTGAGAGTGCAGTTTTACATCATGCGGGGGAAGAGGTAGGAGAGAATAACTCCTAAAAGGGGGGTACATGGGGACGCTATGGAAAACTTGACATGAACGAGGACATAGAGTCCACATCACACTATAAAATCCTATAAAATTCAGGGACAAAAGGCCGAATATAGAAGATAATTAGTGGATCCTGAGATGGACCTGAATAAAAAATGTCTGGGTATTATTATGTATCCCATAAAGATAGGAATCAAGACATACACATTTATTTCAAGGTACCTTGCAATTTAACGTCATACAACCAAGGTGTGGGGAGGTCTTAGTTTAAGGTCGTAGAGCTCGGACCAAAGAAAATGAGACTCTTCCAAATGGTCTTAAAACTAAACCAAATCCATAAGCCCATGTGAGTTGTGCTTGATGTGGGAAACAAGGTCATAGAAAGTCTTTGCAACACATGTAATGCAAAGACAAGGGGAAACAATGCGGAGATTTAAATGACACCTCACTATGGAATCATCCTCTTAACGTACAAACACACATTGAGGGATATCACAATGAGTGTTGAAGTTCCACTTGGGAATGATGTATTGGAAAAGGATGTGAACCATGTGACCATTATTTATTTGTTAATGGGGGTGGTGAAATGATGGAGGATGATTGTTGACCATGTTCAAACCACAACATCCATATCATGTGATGTGAAATGGAAAAAAAATGAGCGTCAACCACTGACCATATTCACAATGCGGTACTTGTATTAAATTTTCATATAGAATCCTTGGGGACGTTGGTCCAAGATGGTAGGAGAGACTTGAGGACTATCATCTATGCCATTTGGGGTTCCTTTTGAAGTTGAGAGATGATGAAAGACCAAATAAAGGGAAACATGAAGCATGGAAATGGATGAAAACATGTCCATGTAGAATCCAACACTCTAGGTCCTAAACCAAAGTGCTCCTGGGAATGTTAGTGGATTTCAAAAGAGGTCTGATGGGCCCAATTTGAGAGCAGACGACTTAAGAAGATGATTGGAGGACAAGGGGTGAAGAGCTCTCAAGATGAGGGTATGTGGTGTGTCTATTGCAAACCCGACGTGAACGAGGAAATACGCCCATACTACAACACATATATCCTCCCGGAGGGCTCAAGATAGGGGAAAAGAAAAATTAGGATGTTTCAAAAGAAACTAGGCTAGAAACAGATAAAAAAAATCCAAGCGTTCCTACGTATCCCATGAGGATGAGAATCAATCCACGCATAGTTCTAGAAAATGTTGTGCAGTTTAACATCTAGTGAAAAGTAAAAAGATAGGAGGGGGTACCTCAATGAGGAATGTGTATGGAATGGGGAATAACCTAATTTGAATTAGGGAATAAGACCACATGCGCCACACCATTCATAATTATTGGAGAAAACTCAGGCCAAGATGCCAAGAGAAAGGATGGATGAACCTAGTCTAGACTCGAAGAAAAAATGTTTGGGTTTTCCTACGTATCCCTTGAGGATAGGAATCAAGCCAAATGTGAAACTCGAGATGTTGTGCAGTTTAATGTATTGTATCAAGGACATGATATATCTTATTTTTTGGTCATCGAGTTTAGACCGAAGGTTCCCTGTTTAATTTCATGTGCCTAGGACATATGGGTGAAAAGGGTGAATTATCGTGTCAGTCTTTTGGGAGACCATAGAATGATAACAATGATTATGGATAACTAATGAACATGTTCTCAAAATAGTATCCATATTGTGAGAATTAGAATGGGAACAAAAAATGAGCATCGACCACTGACCATATTCTCAATGTGGGACTTGTATCAACTTATCATCCAAAATCCTCAAGGATGTTTCCTGAGACGGTAGGAGATCCCTAGGGACTAGCATCCATACCGTTCAGAGTCCCTTTGAATGTGAAATGTGATGAAAACCCAAATGATGGGACATGCAAAGTGTGGTGGTATCCATGCAGTTTAATGTCTTGTGGTAAGGATAATGGATGATGGAGTGTCTTAAGGGGTTGTATGCAGCATGGAAAAAATAGCCTGATGTGAACAAGGACATAGAGTCCCCAACACACCACAAAATATTAAGTGAGAACTTGGTCTAGGGGGCCGAAAAGGTCTTGGGACCTTAGGCTAGGCCACAGATAGAATGTGCCAGCCAGTTTTCAATTTATCATCATGCATGACAAGTGGTGAGTGGTTTTATGTCCTTCAATTCAGACAAAACACAATGTTTAACATTGTGAGATGAGGATGATGGTGATCTTAGTTTAAGGTCATAGTGCTTGGACCATGATTACTCTACCCTTTATGTGGGTATTTCCTTACCCAAGCTTATAATCCCACGCTAGAAATGCTCGGTGTGGGAAACAAGGAATGGGATCAAGTTCTCCCTAACATATAAAGGCATGAAAATGACGGAATGTGATCGAGCAAGGTCGACCCGAACTAGACCAACATCCTTAATCGAGGCATTATGTTCAAAGTGGTAACATGAAAAATTAATCAATCCACCCAACACATGGTACATATTGGGGTGGTGATAATGATGGAGGATGGATATTGACTGTATTTGAAACACAACATCCATATCATGTGGCCTGAAATGGGAAAAAATGAGCATCAACCACTGACCCCATTCACAACATGGGACTTTTATCAAATTTTCATCCAAAATATTCAAGGATGTTGGCCCGAGATGGTAGGAGAACCCTAGGGACTACAATCCATGCCATTCCAGTGTCCTTCAGATGAGAATGTTGATGGAGACCCAAATAAAGGGTACGTGTGAAGTGTGAATATGCCTATGCAGTTTAACGTTTTTTGTTACGGATGAAAAAAGTGGGGATCCCCGAGGAATGGGATACATGGTGCGATCTTGATAAACTCGACGTAAGTGGAGGTTAGAAAAACCTTCACCACAAAATGTGTTTTGAAAAGCATTCGGGCTAAGGGGCTAGACCCAAGGGAAGGTCTTGAAGTTTGGGGATCGGCCTATGGATGCGATGTCCAAGAGTTCCTACATATCCTATGGGGGTAGGAATTAGGTCATATGTAGTTTTGAAAGGGACATGTTGTTTAACAGCGTACAGTGAAAATGTGGGAGAATAGAATAATGGGAGAAACACATGGTGAGATCATCATAAAGCCAGCATAAATGGGGGCCAAAGAAGTATACCCTACACTGTGTGAGATCCTCCAAGAGAAATATACCCATGGGGGTAGTCAAAGAGAAGAATTTGTGGGATGTACTCTAAGACGAAGCGTACGAGCATTCCTACATATCCCATAAGTATGGTAATCAATCCATACATAGTTCTTGAGATTCTATTAAGTTTAACATCATGCAGGATGTGAATTTAGGGAGATATTAGTTTAAGGTCATAGATATTGGACCATTTTCCAATTTATCATCATGCAAGACGAGTGCTGGGTAGTTTTACTTCCTTCATCCTGGATGGATCAAGCAGTTTAACGTCATGCAGTGAAGATGGAATAGTTTACGGTCATGTAGGACCATTATAGATCTTAGTTTGTTGTCATAGAGATCAGATCATAAGTGTATATCTTCCACTCATATTTTTAATGTCATGTAGGAAAACAAAATAGTTTAACGTCATGCCTGACAGAATAATTTATGGTCATGTAGGAGCAGTATAGATCTTAGATTATGGCCATAGAGCTCGAAGTGTAATGGTATATGTGCTGATCTCTATTTTAACATCATGCAGGATGAAAATGTATTTTAATGTCATATAGTACATAACAATTTACAGTCATGTAGGATTGAGTATTACTCTGGAAAAGTACTGCTTGAGGCATTTGGTTCTGGTGGGAGGAGTTATACGATCCCCATCCATGGTAATTAGGGAGTACATGCCATTGGGGTAAACCTTGTGAATGATGTAAGGTCCTTCCCATTTGGGATATAGTTTGGGTAGTTTCTTAACAGGTATCATTGGTGTTCTTAAGGACAACACCATGTCACCTTTTAAGAAAGAGAGGAGGAAAACTTTCTTGTTGAAATCTATGGCTATCTATTTTGATGACTCTCCAGATTGTGAAGGGCACAAATCATGTTCTCTTCGAGAGATTATAGTTCATCCAGATGAATTTCAGCAACCTTATCTAGTGTCTACTGATCATATATATCAGTGCACAAAGAGGTAAACTAAATCTCAATGGGTAGGACCACCTCTGTTCCATACACTAGGGAATATGGGGTCACCTGAGTGGAATTACAAGTCCCTGTCTGATAAGCCCATAGAGCTTTGGGGAGATTATTTGGCTAACTATTCTTGTTATGACCAACTATATTATGAAAAATATTATAGAGGGATTTGTTTAATTACTCAATCTTCCTATTTTATTGATCATGATAGTAGGAGGTATGACTAGAACAAATAATGTACTTGGCAAACAACTTCTTTAGTTCGACTGCCTGGAAGTTGGTGTCATTATCAGGGAGGAAAATGTGAGGGACTCTGAATATGTAGATGATTTTGGAGATGAGAAATTCAATGATCGAAGGGGACTTAACCTCCTCAATAGGAAATACCTCTGCCCACTTGGAAAATAAAACCATAGCGGTCATGATGAACCTACACTGGCGATCTGTCGCTGGTAGATTGGGTCACATGACATCGAGTCCTCATACCATGAAGGTCTAAGAGTACTTGGTAGTGTGGAGAGGATCTGGAGGATAATGTACAAATCTAGCATGGATTTGGCCTGTTTTTCACCTCTTGGAAAACTCAATATAGTAATGGATCATTGGGGGCCAAGAAATACCCCAATCTTCAGATCTGGTGAGAAAGTTTCGGCCCTATCTGATGAGCCCCACAGGAACTGGCATGAACCTCCTACATGAGTTGAGAAATCTCACCTACTTGAATTAAATAGAGGATAATCCCATCAAACTCGCATTTGTAGAGGATCAGATGAATACTGAGACCACTCTGGAGGGTGAACTGAAATGCATGCCATAGAATTCTCTCACACTCGGTTCGATCTAATGGGAGATTACCTTTCTAGAGGAACTTGATTAATGGGTCCTCCAATCAAGAGTCACTTCTAACACTGCGGTGGGGGGAGCTAGGGGTCATAACATGGTGGAACTGATGGTAAGGTGGCTTAACCACGAGATATCATCATATTCCAGAGTAACTGGAGCGATAACTCTCCGATGTGCCACATGGATAATCAAATCATCCTAATCGGGCTTTATAAGAGATGCAGCCAGGGTGTCCAAGATGTTAGCTCGACCATTCTAGTACTGAAAGACCTGAGTAACTTTAGGCTGAGAGGGGAACTGGGCCATCAACTGGAGGGTACGCCCTAATAGTGGCATGAGCTCTGGCTTCTTGATGACGTAGTCACCGTTGACCTGATTGATGACTAGTTTGGAGTCCCCTTTCACATATATTTGTGGACCATCAATATCGAGGGCCAAATTGAGACTAGTAGTGTGAGCTTGTTATTCTGCTTCATTGTTAGTACAACCTTCTAGCAACAGTAACAAATATGGTAGAACAACTTGTGGTAGCATGATGATGAAAAGACCCAAACCCACTCTGTTGAGTCTAGGATCATTGAGTCTTCTGTCGGTAGGGCTCTTGGAAGCGCCATAAAAGTGAATTTTTCAACATAGAATGGATTTATCTACTAAGAGGATGGCCTCATCCAAAAAAATATAGATTCATAGACTGGTCTATGGAACCTAGATGGCTGGATAGTAAGTATGACAATGCCTGTTTCTTGATAGCCTTCTAGGAGGAAAGCTTGATGCCAAACTTTTGGAGGATGACTGCCCACCAAGCTAGAGGTCCTATCAACATGGGGGGGGGGTTTATAATGTACTTCAGAGGATCCAATTGAGACACTATCTGTATGTCATGGTGCTGTAGGTATTTTCATAATTCATTCACTGTGAACACCATCATAAGGAAACTTTTTTCGATAGATGAATATCTGATCTCTGTATCTAGGAGCATGTAGCTGAGATAGTATAAACTATTCTCCACTGCCTCGTTGTTTTTCTGGGAAAAAATGGCGACGAGAGATCATTCTAGAGAAGTCACATAAAGGACTAGTGAATTTCTATAAATGTGTGGCATCAAAACCAGATGCTATAATAGGTACTGCTTGATTTCCTCCAAAGAAGGCTGACATTCCTCATCCCACTTATAGTCTGAATCTTTCTTCATGAGCCGGGAGAAGGTATTACACTTTCCATCCAAATTTTCGATGAATTGGAATATATAAGCTAAGTGGCCTTGAAAGCCTCAAATCTCCCAAATGTTTCTTAGAGGAGACATCTAAATGATGTCCTTGATTTTCTCTAGAGCGATCTTGATGCTTCTACATCTGAAAATAATGCCAAGAAACATTCCGGAAATAACCCCAAAGGTGCACTTCAATGGGTTCATCTTCAAATGATTGTATTAGAGGAAGAGAAACAGTTTCTTTAGATCTTCGAGATGGTCCTGGAATAGGAAATAATTGACCACCGAATCATCCACATATCATTCTACCAATGTCCTGAGGTTCGGCTTAAATATGCGATGCATGATACACTGATAGGTGGAACCCACATTTTTTAGACTGAAGGGCATTACCTGGTAGAAAAAAGTAACTTGTGGTTCCCTGAAGGTTGTAGAATATTCATCCTAAGGGGTTATTCAAATTGATTTATACCCGGAATAGCTATACTTGAAGGAGAGATCCTAGAACCGAATGATGGCATCAATCAACTTTTCTATTGCAGAAAGGGGAAAATATTCCTTCAGACAGTGACTGTTGAGATCCCAGAAGTTCATGAAGACTCTAATATATCCATTCTTCTTCTGGATGGGAACAATGTTTGATAACTATATGGGGTACTGGACCTCCTTGAAGAAGATGGCTCTGATGATCTTATCTAACTCAAACTCAACTGTGGAACCATGAGAAGGATGCATCTTTCTGGGAGGCTATTTGAACCTGTGATGATTTTCTGAAAGACCGAGGTGGTGGATGACAACATGAGGATCTAGTTCTGGAATCTCATCATAACACTAGGAAAACACGTCATGATGATACTTTAGGAAGTATTGGTATTTCTTCTTCTCTTTGACAGGCATAATGACACTAATCAATATGTGTTTTGGATCCATCTCGTTACTGAGGTTTGACTGTACCAATTCATCGACCATGGTGGGGACACCCTCATCTAAAGTGGGAGGAACATCTTCTAAACCATCTTCTTCATTCATAGAGGTATTATCTTTAACATGAGGCGATTATTCCAAGTCAACAGTCCCTAACGGGACACTGGTTCTAGCCTGAGTAACTGTGGACACCGCATCGGGGAGCTCATGTACTACCGAAACCATAGAGATGAAAGCCGTCGACCCAATACCATCTGGACTATAACCCAAGGGGACAAACAAGATGATATTAAAGTAATAATGGCACACTGTCTTGATCCGGTTTATCCCAGCCAAAAAAAATAAGCAAGTATGACTTATTTCCATTGCCATTGTGCGGATATCCCGATACCTTATGGGAGTAGGAGGCTTTGGGATCCCCAGAGCCTGATTTGTATAGGAATACGAGGTGATCATCTGGAATCCCATATACATGGAAATTTTATTAACACTCATTCTAGAAATAATAAATCATTTCCCCAAGTACGGGGTCGTGGCCTCCAATCAGTAGATCTAAAAAATTTAAGCCTCATTCAGGTCTGTCCACGGGTCGATCACAGTTGTAGCATGTTCGACCTTGTGGGCATGAAATCACTTGTCCTTGATCTTGTAATAGTTATCATCTAGGTAGAAGGATTCACAAGAGATTAAGGGGGATGCGTCTCCTTGGAGTATGCCCACTCAACTGTTAAGGGAGTACTTAAGGCATTGTTGATACGAAGAAGGGACAGTTGTGTGTAGGTGGAGCCATAGCCTACCCATAAAAGTGTTGTCATATTTGTCTTGTGAGACAACCTTGAACTCAGTGTTAGATACCAGGCCACCAAACTAGATCATCAGGTTGATCTTTACAACGAATGACTTTTTTTTTCCTATCATAACCTTGAAATTTCTAGTCAGAGTGACTAATATCATCCTCAAAAAATCCCATATTTCGGAGTGTCTAGGTCGGGATATGGTTGATCCCTGACCCAATGTCAACAAGATAACAAAAAACCTCCAAAACATTGAAATTTCTAGAAATGTATAGTGGTAGAATATTCCTCTACATGGGAAAACCTTAATCTTCTCTCAAGAAAGAGATAATTGTCTAACTTTCTACGTTCTAGGCTTCCTCAACATGGAAGGATACTATGACTACTACATCCATCCTGAACTAAATGGGGATTATTAAATCCTTAGAATGGGACTCATGCATATCCGCTAATAGTTGAAGGGCCACAATGATATAGAGCCTAAAATGAATGGTGGAATTTTTTTTAAGAATATCATACTTCTATGAAAATCGTGAAATTATACTGACCGGAGGTTGTTCTTTGAAAGGAGGTATGATGAGCCCTTTTTGTTGAACCAAGAGATGATTGGTGCTAGGAATATACCATTTCTCACTAGTATAAACCCACGGAGAAACTTCCAAATGAGGGATAGATGACTGAGGCCGATCCATAAAAAATGTGGTTGATCACGACATGGTCGGGGTGGCTCTGCCTGATCAAGTAACACAAACGATGGTGAAGGTAGACCCGATGAAACAAGATGAGAATACTGTGTGTGTTGGGATCCACGTTGGGCCTATTGGGTGGTTTTAGTGGTATGGACATCCTGGATGTAAGTATTGATTGAGGTATTTCAATGACCCACATAACCAAGGCTCTGTCAATGCTGGAGACAAATTGGAATATTATGAGGATTCGTCTGACACTCCTCATCATTATGAACCATATAAGGGTTTTAGAATTCCACGGTATTAACCTAAGAGCACCCATGTTTTCACTTAATGAATCCTCCAAAACTAGATGGATTCTAGGAGAAATTTCCATCTCCAGGGGCATGAAATCACTGATATTATGAGATGAAGATGGAATTGGCAGGGGTATCTTATTTCACTTATGTTGCCAATGATTGCCATTTTAGGAAGAGGAAGACTAAGATATTGAATCATAAGTAGTGGTTGCGGGTGATGTAGTGTCTTTTGAAGGCTCAGGTAGATTCAGAAATGCATGGATAATACCATGGGAATGATCTAATTTCATATAGGCTATATAGTCTTCATATTTTTGGGACCCACAGTTAGAAACATACTGCCACTCACCTTCACTGTCGTTGTCACTATCAGGCTATATGAACACCCATTCCACCTGTGTCGGGGCCGGACCTAACCTGAATATGTTATAATCAACCTAGTCTTAGAGCTAGTATTTAAACACATAGCACTACTTGAGGGTGTTCCCCATGATCTGGTGATAATGGAAGTAATTAAGGGGGTCTGTGAGATCTGCCACTTCAGGCATCTTACATTTCCACAACGGTAGAATTCCCTGTTCCAAGGAACTTTAGAAATTACTGGGAACCAAAGCCTCATTAAATGGGTAGGTCTAGTTATTTTTATCTAGAAAGGGGAATCTAGGATCCTTTCCCTGACGAGGGGTTGGAGGAGCTTGTCTTGGAGGTTGAACCTGTTTATCTTACCTAAGTGGTGGCAGTGCGTTATGTGGGGGTGCCTGCCGATTCTGAGGTGGGTGCTGCTGTGCCAGCGGCTGCACCTAAGGTAGAGGGCCTCAATGAGGCTATGGAGGTGGAT
This sequence comes from Viscum album, assembly GCA_963277665.1. Classification (NCBI taxonomy): domain Eukaryota; kingdom Viridiplantae; phylum Streptophyta; class Magnoliopsida; order Santalales; family Viscaceae; genus Viscum; species Viscum album. Next base: position 1,135,841,779 of record OY728159.1, on the reverse strand, counting down.
ACACTAGTAATAACTCAAGATTCCTCGGGGACTCTATCTATGATACCATGGAGGGCTCAGCCTTAGAGGCTCTTCTCGTGAGAACCATAAGAAGAAACTAGCGTGCCTTCTTAGCATGTTATAGGGATTCCTCTAGACACTGAGCTTTATCAGATAAATCTTGAAATCCCTCAGGGTAATTCTGTGTGATGAGAGAGGGGACCAGTTTAGTTTTTCCATTCCCTACACTCATTATCAGCAGCTATTCCTGAGTCAGCAGCATATCCAAGGAGTAGGTGAGGCCTTTCCATCAGGCGTCAAAGTCTGCGGCACACTCATCAAGACTCTTCTTGCACTTAAAGAGGTATGCAATATTTGTCTTCCTGGTGATAGAGATGAACTGTTAAAGAAACTTCCAACGAAGATCTTCCCAACTGGATACTGACCCAATGGATATATGGTTATACCATACAAGCTTAGGACCTTTAAACATTTGTATGAAACACCAATGATTGGTGGCCTCCTACTACACTGGAGTTCCCAGCATGGGTCTACAACCTTAGATGAAGTGGGCCAGATTCTGCATTGGATCACCTATCCCATTAAAGGGAGAAAAGGTATGATTTCTGAAGTTAGGGGTGCTAGCATATCATCCACCCATGCCGGATATGGCTTGCCATCCGGCTGAATTTCCACCTGTCGAGTTTCCAAATCCTTGAGTCGGGAAATGAGCGCTACCATTGGATATTATAAGTGAGGATTCCTATATTGAAAAGGATCCATGACCACCTGTGCATTGAAAGGATTCAAAAAATGATAAGTAGGCCCAACGACTCATGGAGCGGCTGGTAGGATGACATATGGAACTACTGGGGGAATGACCTGTGGAGCGACTAGAGGAACCTAAGCCAGGTCCTGAAGATTATGGTGCCGCTCAAGTGGATTTGGTGATTCATATCACACCCTCTTACCATAAGCTATGGATTCTCCCCTATCTATGTGGGCAGGGTGGTCAAGGTCACCCAGAGGCAACTCACTAGGGGGAAGTAGTACTTGCCCCTACTGCACCGGTCGAGGATCACAGTAGTTGGTCGCCGCTCCACAACACATTCAGCAAGGAGGTCATAGACCATGTTCTTATTCTCCAAAAGTATTTGAAGTAACATGGCCTTCTCAAGATCATCTTCTGTCTTCTACACTGAGCTAGTATGGTCCAAGGTTTTGACAACTCCAAGATTTTATTTTCCCTTATTGGGATTCAGACCAAGGGATAATGACTCAGTTGGTATGGGAAGACTCAGTAAATTTATTTCATAGAGAGTAACTCTTACTAATGGATCCAATAGGTGTGGAACTACTATAGGGGGTAAGTTATCTTTAAGGATCATTATCTCATTTTATCCCTTTGAGAGGTCGGCCTTGTTAACCGTGACTCGGCCTGGAGGCATATCCTCAATATCCCCCGACAAGTTAGGCTGGGGGCTGATAGAACTAAAATGAAGGGATATATACTTACCCAAACCACATATATTGATGTTGGGGGAATCCTCCTTGATAATCTTACAGAGAACATTAATGATCTAGATGCACCACTGCTGGAGGGTTTGAAGGCGACTGGGTGACTCAGGGCACTGGGCCATTGGAAGCACATCCAAGTCGATTATATGGAATTGTCAGATAGTATCTTTAAAGTGTGCCTGACTCTTGGGGTAATCCACCCACCGATAATAGAGATATAAGTGAATTGTATAAAGGTTTTAGAAAAAGCACAAAAATTCCTCTTGGGTAAGATATTCCGGTGCACTGAAGTTCGTAGTTGCAACTAGCTAGAAAATCTCTGGGAAATTATCCATTGCAAGGATTTCCTACAAGATAATTGGATCAGAATTAGGATTCAGCCCTTGGTTGAACCATTCATCGAATTTTGGAGGATATGGTATCAGAAATGAAACTGAAGAAGACCATTGATATGGTAGATTGGCCAGTGGAGAATACAAAGAGCGAGCTGACAAACCACCACATCTTGGGATGTCCTCCAAAGAATGCAACAACTGCACCACCACATCTGGGTATGATAGAATGACAACCACAATTTCTGGCATAGTTGATGCAGTTAATAAAGGTGGAAAATGTTTTTTATCATCCCCTATTGGTCTCTATAATATCTCTATATGATTTCTGGTTGAGGAAGAGAATGACCCTATTGATGGTAGAGAGGATTGAATGACCATGCCCTGGAAAGAGGTCAAATATTCCTCCTCCTAGATGTATCTTCAGAGGGAGGATAGAATCCGATGGACCTCAAATTCTGGAAGGATGAGGCTTATATACCTCATTTCTTCCCTAACCCTTGACACAAAAGATCAGGGTGGGAGTTCCATTATTAAATCACATTCCACCTTGGAATCTGAGAAGCTGATGCGCTTAATCATGGTCTAAAACATCTCGGTATTCTTCTTATGGAATCAGTGACCCACCTGCGTGACCCACGATGGTTCTTTGAGATAGGGTAAGTTTCTGATTCAAGGAGGACCTTTGACCGAAATGTTCCTAGGGTGGAGAGGACTTCTTCCTGGGTGAGAAGGGGTGTGAATAGAACCTAGGAAAATGAAAAAGGGAACACGAGGAGGACCTCCATGTCAACTAATTAGCACAAGGATGGAATCTCTGCGAGAAGTGTGGGAGTGGGTAGGACCTCCACTGGAGTTGGTGGGAGAATGGTCAGTACCTCCATGTCTATTTCCCTTACAACGATAGGACGATGGGGGGGCTTCAAACTTGTGAAACAGAACACTGGGAAGACCACTGCGCTGGGTGCCAATGAAGTGAGGCAGACCTCCACTTCTCTAATTTTCGGGATGATTATGACCATCTTTTGTTGCTATAAGAACATGGGGAATACCCCCACACTGATGGTTTCCTAGATAAGGAGGATCTTCGCATTGATGACCTATGAGCGGAGGAAGGAATCCATATCTGGGGTAACAGGTGCAGAAGAAACATCTATGCTGGATCCCAGTGTGATGGGGAGGACCTTCACTTGGACTGATAATGGCATGGGGAGGACCTCCATGCCAAGAGTGGGAGTAGAGATGACATATGATCTCATTAGTGAAGGCATGTGGGTGACCTCCATAATGGATGTCATCTCCACGGGTTGGCCTGCAATGGACGCCACCTATGTTGGTGACTAGGAGATTCGTCCCAACATACCCAGGTGGTCATTGGGGCCTCAACATGGGCCGGGTTTATGAGTGACCCTTTTCAGTATAAATGGGGAATTGATGGTACACATCAGTAGTGTCACAAGCCACTATAGCCATCGATGATGATGCCCCCTGGAGGGATCCCTCCTCATCTTCCTCCTGATGTTGGTGTCGGGTTAACCGGATAGGGGCCGATGGTGTAGGCGTATAACTCACATGATCCTCAGCCTGTGGGGATGGGTGGTGGAACTGACATGGCCTGGTGTGATCCCTCTTTGGATTCCCTGAGGATAGGATTATAACTGGGCTTTCCTAGACATCCCCCACCTCAATGGTGTAGGGGAGAGAGTTGTCAAAGTGCTCCTGGGAGAGGCTCCCAAAATAATTGTAGGTCAGAGTGGGGAGAAGTGGATCCCTACACGAACCTTGGGGGTGGTGGTGATGATAATCTGCAGAATCCTCTAGGTCATATCGAGCCATATCCTGGGTTGGCATAATCCATTCTTCCTCGTATCGCTGGATGAGGTCGTTAATCACACTTATCTAAACATGTTTGGATAATGAAATAGGGCATGGGAACCCAGTATCCATGGATGCAGATACTGTTGTAGAAGATATGGTGCCAATATGGATTGTCACGTTAGTGTTTCCTTGGCCCCTACGTCGGTTGGTGGGGGGTGTGATTGGTTTCCTGTCATGATAGCTTAGGTCCTATAAGGCTGGAAGATTCAACCATTAGTACTGAAAGAATAAAAGCAACATCCAGTGTCCTAGTGCCATTCTATATTCCATGGTTGGTAAGAAGGATCCACGATAACAATGTCACAGGTCGGGAGGTCCAATGTTCAACTTCCCCAATCTCTAGTGAGTTTCATACCAGGCCTACTATTTTATTGGTGGGACTTGGACACAAATAGCTGGATCTGGTGCCACGCTTATCCTCTGATGTATCAAATGATACTAATCTATACATTGAGGAGAATAACTTCACATCGGGATCACCATTTATATTTCCGATGCTTTCGTTAGGAAGCACATCCATCTTTGGAGGATGCATTGATTGTTTTTCCACATCCCTGGTTTCCAAGGGTGGGCATCATCCATGCTTATTCATAGATGTTTTCTTCTTTATTGAAATTTTATGATGGGATTTCAATTCCTTCTTCCATGGATTCCTCCTCATAACTCGTTAACTTGTCCGAGTCTCCTTTAGAAATTATGACGTTGTTCGTGAAACTCTTACCATTTCTATATCTTTGGGGATGCTGGTTAATTAAAATACTTCTATTAGGAAATTCTAAGGGTTCATGTAAGGGAAGAAACCTTCGACCAAGGTAGTAGTCACATTGGACATCACTGGGATGTTTGGATGCTGAAACACTAGTGCGTCTAGGTTTCTTTCCCTTATGATAGGGCTTCTCAAGGGCACCGAAGCCCGATGCATCCCACGTTGAGTGCATGGAATTATATGCCAAAGGAATGTCTCTAAGATTTTCCTCAGCTTCCCTTGTTTAACCCAGGGTATAACACGAGCTTAACATCTTGCAGAGACAGATCAGAATGATCAGAACACTGATGGGAGTTGATTGTATGGGTGCATCCCCAAGAGGGAGCACCTAGGGGGTTTACCAGATGAGTGGATCAAAACCTCTAGGGAAGATGGATCTGAGGAAGCTTGGGTCCCCATAGAAGGGATGTTGAGGATTACCATTGGCTGGGATTGAACCTTAGAGTGGTTTTCTATGTACCCCATCTAGGAGACATGGATCAAAACTGACTTAGTTCAAATGGAGAATCATGTAATTGGGGTGTACAAAAAGAACAAAAACCAGAAGACATGTTGGGGCTTATGCGTGGTTAGAAACCCGGGTACTTCTAGGATAAGTAAGGAGTTGGACGACATGATCTCACTGGGATGTGGAAGCTCAGAAAAAACTTGGATGGATGATGAATGGTTGAGTGAAGTGGATGGAGAATTAGATGGAACTTTCATGAAGGTGTTGGTAGTGTTGGTCTTAAACCCCATATAAGATTCCTAAGTATCCCCAGGGGAAGGGAATAAATGTCCACATAGTTCTATGGGGTGATTGGACACCTGAGAAGATAGCCCATGAGGATGGACACATTGATGGGATCCAGAGGAAGTTGAAACTTTAAGTTGGGACATGACCCTCTCGAAACACAAAGGGTAAGGGGAGACTAACATGGGATATGAGTTATGGGCTTGAACCTCAAGGATGATTCCTACGTATCCTAGTGGTAAGGAATAAAATTCCACACAGTTTAGGATGGTGCTTGGAATCAGGGTGTGCACAGAGGAAAACGACCTGATGACATGATTGGGATTATGTGTGGTTAGCGGCCCGTGAGTTAGTCTGACTCCACTGGGTCAGACTAAATATGTGGACCCCAACAGGGGGAACACTGATGTTTACCAATGTTTTGGATTGAACCTTAGGGAGCCTTCCTATGTACCATTTCTAAAAGATAGGGATAAAACCCACATAGTTCATACAGGATTTGGGGCTACAATGACTTATAGTTGGTAGGTGACTTCAACAGATTACCTTTAGTTGGGGACTACAACGGGTTACCGTCAGTTGGGGACTTTAACTGATTACCTTTGATTTTGTACGACAATATCTTACCATTAGTTAGGGACTTCAATGACTTAACATTGGTTGGGGTTGAACCTCATGGAGGCTTCCTACGTACCCAGTCTAGGATATAGGGATCAAAACCCACATAGTTTAAACAAGTACATTTTAGCATCATACTAGACAAAAATGGGTCATACAGTTTAACGTCATGCAAGATGAGGGTGAACCAACGTGGAGTGGTCGGGACCTATCAGTGATGGGCTTGAACCTCAGAAAGGCTTCCCACGTACCTTTATTCGAAAGAGGTAAGGATCAAAGTCCACATAGTTCGAAAGGGGGGATTGGGGCTTACAAACTAAGGTGGCTATGGATGGATTCCTTGGTTGGTGCTTACTCTAAGCGCATGTGATTTTTTCTCTTTGTGAGAAAAAAGAGGTAGATGAGACCTAACAATCACGTCGTGAAAGGTGAATCCATTAGGAATAGAGTAGGGATTGCGCATGGTTAGTGGCCCAAGGAGATGGAGATTGGGACTTACTCAAGAATGGAGGCCTAAAGGTTATAAATCCCAATAGGATATGGATGGGGTCACAAAGGTCCCTGTGCCTGTCTCCCCTCTAGATTTTGTTAACCAAAGAAGAATGGAGGAGCAAGGATGCTACCTCCCTCAAGAAAGGTTAGGGGATTACACCATGATGGTTACCCTTCCTTATTGATAGATTTTATTCTAGAAATGAGTATCTCATTCCATGTGAGGATGATCTCACACTCACGGAGACCAGTGGGAATAAAGAATGTCTAATATGGGGAACCTTGTGTAAATTGCACAGGACAAGGCCACAATTTAACATCGTGTGATGAGGATGATGGTACTTGGAAGTTTATCATCTTACAGCTTAGACGAGGAGGGTTCAATTTCCAACCCTAGGACATACCTAACTAATACCCACCCACCATTAGGGATGGGAAGGAATAAAAAATCCCTTGGATAGCCGGTGTTATAGAGTGATCCATTGCGGGGATCATGGTAACATGGATATGCGAAGAAGCAATATTTGTTAGCATGCCTATGTGCAGAAGCATGAGGTGAAGCAATTCCATATAATGAATATCCCAAGGGACCTCGAAATCACATTGTACAAACTTTGAGGGCCATATGGGAGAAGGGTTTGTGAAGCAAAAAGGTTCACTGGATGGGACCTTACGAAGAACGTGTTCCCCACAAGGTGGAGAGACTTCACGAATGGGTATTATTCACAAAGTGGAGTTTCCTAGACTAGGAATGGAGTAAAATTTCATATAAACAGTGCTTCACAAAGTGAAAGTTCTTTCATGGAGTAGGACTTCGCGGAGCATGGGAGTCTTGCAATGCATGGACCTGCAAAGAAATGTACTTCACAAAGAACACTGATCCTTCCTTAGCATGTGGTCCAAATGTTCATGGAAGGTACTTCATTAATCATGAGTGATTGGCGATGAACCATGTCCCCTTAGGGATATCCTTCTTGCATAGGGGTCTATGGGCTCTGTGAAGGGAATCCCTACTTGTAGAGGGGTTGTATTTGAGCGAACAAAAAGTATTTATCAATGCTCAAATACACGAAATAGGTCATTTTTCTCAATTATTTGCAGAGTAGAGGTTGCTTCATGATTTGAGAGTTGATAAGGTGAAAGCTTGGGGTATTCTTCATTTGGGTCTGAGGGAAGTCTGGTATTTATAGGAAAGATGTAGCAAAAATCTCAAACAGCTCGTTTTGAAGCCATGTGGAACTTTGTGATCAGCCATGGATTGCGACAAGTTTTTCATAACTATAGAGTTTACTGTGATCCCCTACATGGTGAAGAGGCCTCTTTAATATCCTCTTCAGCTCTTGTAGAGGCTTCCGTTAATTTTCAAGGGACCATAGAGGTGATCTGGTTTCCTTCACAACATGATGCTCCTTGTCAATTGCGTTGTAACTGCAAAGTATTCCTCCTCTTTTAATCTATAGTGACTGCGAAGGAGGCAATGGATTTGTGCTAGCCGCGGTGCTGAGGGGCTCCACGAGGGAGATTTAAGAAGCATCCCCTTTGGCATGGGTGTTCTCTTTTTGATTTTTCTTCTCTACATATATTTTGGCACCATCAAGGAGTATCTATATTGTTATTAGTGATATGAACCTATCTTGATAGGGATAATGGTTCAATGCAAGATCGACTGTTGGATAATCATAGAGACTCTAGGAGATCATTCTTAATAGATTAGAGAGTATCTGGTTCCACAATCAATCCATGATGTTTAGTTGATATGTATCACTAGAAGGAGTCCAGATGTGGGATTCAAACTCAATAGATGGGGGAATCTTTGTGAATAAGGGGTGGGGGGATATTTAGCATGGTAAATAACATCTATGATCATTAGGGTTGGCATAAGTTGTTGGTGAAACAACCATGAAAATTCCTTCAATATCATTTAGACTTTGATAAAGATGTATGATCAATTTAATAATTCCTCCAAGGTCTAAGGTATACAAATCAATTGATTCATAATGTGTTATTTTTTTTTGCTGAGAACCGTTATTGTGATATAGAAATAAAATTACTTATTGGTGTTTTCTATATGAACATGAATATGGTGGGTAAAAACATTATCGATCTCATCATATTGGGTATGATTGATGTGTTTATGAATATGTTAGTGAAGTCTGGAAATTTTTTTGTGTTCAAGTTTTATTTGTTGGTAGAGAATCATTGGTTTGGATTAGAACTAGGAATGAGGTTTTTTTGTCAACTTATATCACATGTATTGTTTTCAATCGAGAATGATGGAACTTCACTACAATGGGAATATCATTGGACTGTTAGAATCTTATTATATATAATTATTCCTTTGATGGGGAACACCATGCCGTTTCAGGATGAATCAATTCAAGACACTAAGTCATGTTGAGATATATGGATACGATGATTGAGGTATCTATGTTGGATAATAGTTATCTTTTGGCTCGAATTTTTGTGTTTATGTTTGGAGTCACGTAGTAGGAGTTTGGTGGACCCTCAGGATTGATAATATCCTTGAGAGGGTGTGTTGTAATTTCAAAGATACAACATAGAGAAGTACTTGCAGACATTGATCATTGTAGATTAGGTAGATTTTATTTGTGTACTACCACAACTTTGTAATGAAGAGATGTGATATGGTGTGTAGAGTAATTACCCTCAATGTTATGTGTCTTAGATTTTAGATGATGTTTGAGATTTTCATCTAGTGGATCAATATTTTAAAGAATTGGTTTATAAAATGAGGTAAAAAATATTTAAATATACTGAAGATTTACTTTTACACTGGAAATAAATGTTATAGGGAAGATGGAGCTCATCTATTTAGTGGAGGATGTCCGAAGTAGCTGGGGCTACTGTTGCTGGCACCAGCTAGCCAGTGGGGTACGATGTAGACCTACTAGATAACAGGACTCACCAGCATTCAGTGGACCCTAACCGACTAACTGTTGGGGTGCACTAGGAACATTTTAATTATAAGGCCCTTTTAGAACATTTATGTATAGATTCCCCTTGGGTTTTACATACATGGATTGAGTTTTTAACAGCCATTCTCCCACCAACTATTTCATTCCTCGCTCCATTGGATCCCCTTGATTTGGGGTGGATCTAGATGAATAAAATGACGAATTAGGGTGATATCCTTTCTTCTTTATCAACTATGGACTTCTTTTTCCTTGTATATAGGTGGATCGATGTTCCGTTCATTGGGTAATATTATCTTGGTTTTTCCTATTATTCATCATGATTTTTTTCTCAATTCTCTTAAATTTTTTTTCCTATTGATTATATTTACCATCTATTTATTATTAGTGTGATCCTAGTTAGATAATTAAATGAAAATTCCATCAGATATTGACGTAATTGTCCAAGAATTATGGGTATTGGATCAATGCATCTAGAGAATGTCATGTGATGAGGAAATAATTAATTTTATGGTGTCTTATTGAATGTATATATTTTCGTGATATATTTTATGGTTTTTAGTAAATTTCAATTTAATTGGAAATTGGGCCATGAAATTGATTGTGGGATTTTTCTCATCATAGAACTGGGATTGTGCTAGGAGTGGATCAAACACTATTATACTATGTTTCTTTTAAGTTATATCACACGGTTGAATTCTTATGAATTTTCCAATTTAATAATATTAAATTTAACTTTGTTTTGTTACTACCTTATAGGGGTTTCCCTCTATTAATGTCCAAGTTGTGTTACAGAACATCCTTGGGTGTTTGGGCATGTTTTACCTTGGCAGTGACATCTAGTAATTATTTTAAAAGTATACCTTTCACATTTTAATGTGAGTTTCGTTATTAATAATCAATTAATTAAAATTTAGTTATAATTAATTAATTTGGAATTCTTAGGAATGAGTATGGACTTGGGGAGATCAATAGAAGCTGAATGGACTTGGATGGACTTGAAAAAATATTCTATGATTTTATTAGTAGGGAGTTGAATTCATTTGATGTATGTGGTCCCATATACTCTTCCCTATGGTATTATTCATGGTTCATTAGTATGTGATATGATATTTTAAACCTTGGGTGAAAAAATTTTAAATTCATAATGTGCTATTAATAAAAAGAAATGATCAATTAATTAGAGATCCCTATGTATTAATAAATTAAAGGTACCATTCAAAATATAATTGGAGAAAGTAATAAGGTCCATAATGGACCCATTTACACTAGCTTAATGCTGTATACTGATGGATGAGGCTTGATAAAAATTTAGTGCTTTAGATTATATGGACCCCTAGGGAGTGAATTTGTGTCAAATGAGATCAATATCCTAGAATACCATGTATGACTCTTGATCTTTTTTGTGTGTGTGCATGTGTAGTTCATGGGACTGTGTTTGATGATGATTACTTGTATGTGTGTCTGGATGTATATTTTTACTCCTGATTGATGTTCTAAGTTGTGATTATATGTGTTATTACCTACTTTTTATGGATATATTCTCCTATAAAATTATATATATATATATATATATATAAGATAGATATGATGATTGAGTCCACGAGTGAAATTAGATAGCATAATAAAAAATGTTTTACTTTTTGATCACTTGTATGTACTTGTAGCTGCTATGAATCATGATTATATTCTATGTTCTATCTATATGTATGCTCTCCCATATTTTGTGATGTACCATATTACACTTAGAGGTATTGTTATAGTATTTATTATGGGATTAACATCATGTTATGACTACCCCATAGAGGGGGAGTGCACATGGATTGCGATGATGATGATAAGGACCTAGAAATAGGGTAGGGGTATGATGGTCTTATGGCCAAACCCATGGAAGCAACATTGGGGCATGAGGACCCTGTTCATATGGAGTGACATGCCATCTTGATTCAATGTGGATTTTTAGTGAATTGTTTTAATGATTCCTCATGAATTCTGAGTGAAAGATTATCTCGATGCCTTGATGATGTTGAGAGACATGTTGTCTCGATGACTTATAGATGTCGAGTGACATGTTATCTTGAGGCCTTGTATATGTTGAGTGATATCTTTTCTAGATGCCTTGTGGATTAGCCACTTGGATGGTTCTTGATCACTTTTTATGATCCTTTTGAGTATCCTTTTGGTAAGGATCCTACGAAGGTATATCTAGGGTTCATGGAGGACTTGTAAGTGCATAAATTCAAAACATATGGGTTTTATTTTCTTACTTGTGAATTTTAAATTATATACCATGATTGTGAAGTTATGTACTGAGGATTTATTTTGTTTAAAGCATATCACATTCTTATAGACTACGATTTTTTGGTTAGGTACTAGACCACATTTTTGGTTCCCTATTAAGTTTCAATATTATTAGGTGACCATGGCCATTGGGTATATGAGAAATCATCACTTGTTGTTGGTATAGGTTGGGATGAGGACTAGGTTTAATTGTCTTGTGGGATAATTCACTATGAGTCTAGCTGTTTTGGTGTTGGGTATAAAGAATCTTGTACTTTGTTATTTTCTCAATTTATATATGTGATCTTCCTAATGGGAAGTTAATGTCGTTTTAGTTAGGTATGACCATTCATGTATTTTATTTCCATATTAATCCATTATTGATGGAATGTTATTGGTTCCTTGTATTCTTATTGTATGTTTTTTTTTACATATTTCATTATTTTTTTTATTTTTTTACTCTGATTGATGGTATAGTCTCCCAATGATTCCACCTTACAACCTCGCTACTAGTCAGTAGCCTCTGGCATATGAGGAGGCGTGCCTGAGGTTAGATGGAACTCTGGCTCAGGCTCGGTTATTTGGATTAGGATTTTACATACACATCAAAAATTATTTATGTATCTTTGTATTAATATTGAATAATAATATTGGTGTGTTTAGTTATTTATGAGTTTGTGACACACATTATGATATAAAATGTCAATTTTAAATAAAAATACATACTCTTAGTAATACTAGCCACACTATGTGTCAGTTTGAGGTAGAAATTATTCCTACACATATAGGATGATTTATGGGTCATTTTAATAAAGTATCAAGAAAATACATGTGAGTTGTATATGTCTTTAGTATAAGAAGTTTATTTTGAACTAAAATGTCATTTTAAGATAAAAAAATTTATTTTAAGTGACACAAGAAATATTGTGTGTGAGATTGATATTTTGTTGATTCCTACATGTCACAAATGACATATGGATTGTTTTAATAACATATTAAGACATTAAAAGTTATTTTTATTGGTTTTTAGTGAGTGATGAAATTTTTTAACAAAAACAAAACATTTTAACTAAAAACAATCACTTTGATTCATACTAGTTACACCGTGTGTTAGATTTATGTGCAAATTCTTCCTACACAGAAAAAATTATTTATAGATTTCTTTTCTATATTATTTAGACAATATGATATTTTTACCTATTTTGATTATCTGATTTGTATTTTCATCTAAAATTCCAATTTTAAACTAAAAACACAAACATTAAATCATAATATAAAAACCATGTGTTAGAGGGACATTTATTTGATTCCAACACAATGAAAATGGATTATGGGCCGTTTAAATAAAGTATAATGAAAATATGTATTTGTTTTATTAGTTTTTAGTGAGTTATGTATACTTTTAATGAAAATGTTAATTTTAAACTAAAAACACATATTATGAGTCATATTTCGTAAAAATTGCGTCAGATTGATATATGGATGATTCATACATGTTTAAAATGACTTATATATCATTTCGATAAGGTGCTTGGAAAATTGATTTGTGTTTTCATAGTTTTCAGTGAGTGAATCATGTTTTGAACTAAAATTTCACTTTTAAATGGAAAATACACACTTTGATTCATATTGGGAATAAAGTATGTTAGATTAATGTTTGGTTGATTCATAAAAATCAAAAAAATAATTATATATATTTTACCTAAAGTATTAAGACAATATTAGTTTGTTTCATAGATTTTCAGGGAGTGACACATATTTTTAAATAGAATGTCATTTTTTAATTAAAAACACACATTGAATTATCTGATCAAACCATGTATCAAATTTATGTGAGGATGATTCATACACATAAAAAATAAAATATGTATTATTTTTCAAATGTATCAATAGAATCTGAGTCAATTTTAACAATTTTTTGTGATTGCTGCATGTTTTTTTACTAAAATGTCACTTTTAAAATGTAAACAAACATATCATGTCAGACTAGTCACATGTATTATATTTACATAAGACTAGTTCATATACATAAAAATGAATTATGGTTCCTTTTCCTAAATTATTAAAAAAATATGAATGCGTTTACCATATTTTTAATGAGAGACATAGGTTTTTAACTAAAATGTCACTCCCAAAATAAAAACATGCACATCAAGTCATACCAGTACCACCATGTGTAATATTTATGTGAGAAAATTTCCTACACATAAAAAATGATTTATGGATTTTTTTAAATATTATAAATCAAATTTGAATATGTTTTCTCAGCATTGAGTATGTAACACATGTTTTAAATGAAAATATTAATTGAAAATAATAAAATAATCTTTTAATCAAGCCTCTCACATCATGCGTAAGATTGATGTGAAGATGATTCTAAAACATAAAAAATGATTTATGGATCATTTTTAAAAATCAAAAAGACAATATGATTCTTTTTACTCTATTTTCAGTATGTGATGTATGTTTTGAACTAAAATTCCATTTTAAACTGAAAACACACAATTTTATTCATAACGGACACACATTGGGTCATATTGACATGAAGTTGATTTCTAAAGATAAAAAATCAATTATGAAATATTTTAATATATTATTAAGTCTATATGAGTGTGTTTTCTTATTTTTAAATGGGCTATGTGTGGTTTCAACTAGAATGTAATTTTTATACTGAAAAAAAAACTCACTTTGGGTCATATAAGTACCACCGTGTATTATATTAATGTGAAGATAATTACTAAAAATCATAATTTAAATGTGGATAATTTTCATAAATAACCATGATAATATCGGATTGTTTAATTTTTGTTGTAGTTAGTGACACATGATTTCAACTAAAATATCACTTTTAAAATTTAAAATGGACACTTTGAGTTATATTAGGCACACTGTGTGTTAGATTGATATGCAATGTATTATTACTTATCATAAATGTTTTATGTTCCATTTTCACAAAAAATCAATATAATATCAAATTTCCCCTGATTTTGATTATGTGATGCATGTTTTGAACTAAAATATCAATTTAAAAAAACACACCTTTAGTTACATCAGACACACCGTGTGTTAGATTGATGTGAAGTTGATTAATGAGAATACAAAATGATATAAGTATCATATTCTTAAATAATCAAGACAATACAAGTGTGTTTACTTGGTTTTGAGCATATGATTCATGTTTTGAAATAAAATGTAACTTTTAAATTCAAAACACACACTTAGTGTCATTTTAGGAACACCATGTGTTAGATTGACCCGAGGTTGATTTTTAAAATTCAAAAATAATATTGTAATATATCAGTAAATCACAAATTTTTCTAGATAGAATGTTACTAAATGGTCTTGGACCCAAAATGGAATGTATTCCATCACTAATGAACTAAAAAAAATTAAATAATAGACCAAAAAATCTTTCTAGAGATCAAATGGTAGCTGAGTGCATCATCCTTATTGAATATTTCACCAGTATTTGATTTTATCTAAGTATTTTGTGCCTATAAAGAGCCGAAAAGTCTCTATATAGTGTTCAGGTCCCTTCTTGAAGGAAAATTGAAATTATCCTTTAGAAACAAACTTTATGCCAACTAATGGTTCCTGCTAAAAAATTTAGCGTTCTTATCCTTTAAAATTATTTTTGTGATAATGTTAGATCTTTAACTCTATATAGAGTCCTTTGGTTCTCATCGTAGGTATAAATTTTTGGGAGAAAAATTGGTAGGAAATCACTAATTTATGATCTCTATAAAAATTAAGTGAATAAGTAGTGGATAAAATTGATATGAAAATTTACAAATGAAATGATAGATAAAATGATATTAAAATCAACGAAATAAGTATTAGTAATTAACCACATCATGATGTATAAAAAAATTATGACACCATGTATTCTTCATCTTAATTTATAAAAAATATACTTATTTTTTTTAGTATATGGACTGATGAAATTTATTGTAATACTATACAAATTTAAATGAATGATGGATTAATAAATTTTTTAAATAAAATTTTAATTATCATCTAAAATTCACATTTAGGGATTCTAGTATGGTGATGTAATATGAAATATTTCAGAAATTTCAAAATCTAAAAACCACAATAATTTTCATTACATTATCTCAAAAAATTTAAAAATATTAATTAAACTAAGTAATTGGTTTCGATATATGTTTCTATCATGAAATATTATTATATATACTCTAATAATTATCCATTTATAAAATTAGATAGTATTATTTAGGCCAGGGTCCCTCCTCATTCAATTATTTTGATTATCTTTAGACACTGACCTATCATAAAACATTTCTCACTAGTATATAATATAAAAAGTTTAACATAATGCTTAATTTTAAAATGTAGAAAGTAGTGTATTAAAATTTTATAAATATCATCTTGTGTGGTTGATTTTTTGGAAATCCATGATTTGATTGAAAAAAATAAATCCTTAAAGTATCCAAATATATTGTAATGAGAAATCAATTCTTCTAAAAAACTAATTAATATGTAATGAAAGAAATGAAAATATATTTTAAATGATTAGATTATCGAGTTTTACACCAAAATTATGGGTATTAAAAATATACCTTATTTTCCATGTTTTGTTTTTCTTCCATTGAATACATTAGTTTTATAAATTATGTGGGGAATAATGATTATATATTTTTCATTATAGGGTTTTTATTTCACTTAAATAATAAAATTTCATGGGATTTCACCTGAATTGTCACCTAAAATGTTTATCCATATGGCCCAAGGCACGTTCTAGATTGCCTTGGGCTACCAAAAATCTCTAATGTATCATAATTGAGAACATGTGAATTAATTTACCTTCATAAAAACCAGGGTAAAAAATGGTTCCAACTAGGAACCTGACATGAGGTCCCCATAAAATGCATGATCAGTCTAGAATAATGAAAATTGAAACTACAACACAACCCCAAACATAGAATAATAGATAAAATAAAAATACCAAAAGCTATTTCCAAATTTTTTTTGTCATGTAAAAGATAACATTATTTATAAATAGTTGACAAACCATAATAATGAATATAACTAAAAAAAATCGGGATACCAGAGAGGTCGATACACCACATGACCCGAAAAGATCAAACAAACATCGGAGAAAAAACCTATCATAAACGAAGCTGGAGTGCCATCCTAACAACACCCAACCTATCCCAAAACATAGCCTGTAGGGAGTTCCCAATCCCCATAGGATGGAATCTTGTGAATAGGTATCAAAAATAAAATTTTGGGAATGACTCACCCTTGTATTTACTGATAACCAACAAACCATAATAATACATCATCACATAACTGATAACCATAACAAAAGAGGGATACAATAATTTTCAGATTAAACATTTTATAACATTAACCAAACCAAAAATATCAAAAAAGAATGGATAAAACTAAACCGAAACATAAAAATAACTATGTAAATAGAAGATCATCATCCTCAAGCCACCACCATGAACACCTACAAGAAGTGGAAAACTAGCAAACAGATCCACCATGGAACATCTTTCCTTTACCTGGGTCAAACATAACAGAGTCTACATACACCCAAGGGTGTATTTAGGGTGTTATCCAAATCCCAAGAGGATAAAAACAAATAAATATTTTTATGCCATAAAATTAGAAGAAAAATAAACATGCACATTTTCATAAGAACATTTGAAACATTTCTAATAATAAAATTCTAGGAAAACATTTTTATGGGAAACCTTTCTCAAAATAAACTTACGTTGAAAGTAAAATTTACACAAGGTCTACCACATACCGACAACGAGTAATGCATAATGAAGGACCATGTAACAAGAGAGCACCATAGGACATCTCTATAGGTAACTAGAACTAGTGGGACCCTATAAACCTTGAAACATGGTGATAATCTCTTCCAACCAAAACACATAACATCATTATGAGTGAGACACTAGAGTGGAATGCATCCCATGGTATAACAGTCTCCAATATAATACAAACCCCATAACTTTTAATGCACGAGCCACTATAGGGGAAAACTTCCCAATGTACAGTAGTATCTGATCAAATAAAATGTTTAGTTAGTGTTGTATCGTTAATCCTACTAAAATAAACCATTCCTCAGCCTTGCTGAATCAATTGACATACTAGTTCTAGTTCATCCACCTAGATATCTGATACTCCCTTTGTTCCCAATTTATATTTCACATGTCAGATAAATCATATCTTTTATATAAAAATTCCAAACATCATGAACCCATATTAAAATCTATTTCTTTCACGAACATGTTCATATAGAAATCAAATATGACATGGAAACCACCATTTTCCATAATCAAAACCACTTTTAAAACCACATTCACACCAAATACATTTGAAAAAACATATCAAACCACTAATACATTTTATAAAACCCATTTGGAAACACAACAAGAATACTATATATGAAATCAATTTTTAAACTTCCTTTGCATAACATACACAAATCATAAAACCCATTTCCTTTAGAAAACCAACTTTCAACACATATATACTTCAAATCTTTTTAAAACATTTTTTTCACTTTTTTCACAACCCATTTAACACATTTATAAAGAAAAAAAGTGTCACACATCAAACACAAAAAAATTATTTTATAAAAATATCTTCCAACACATACACATTTCAAATCACATTGAAAATTAATTTCTCACCACACACATAATCAATTGAATACATTTTTGAAATTAAGCAAGCATAAAAAATTCATTTAATAATGTAAAATCATGGAACCTCATAAATCAAGCTTGTAAACTTCTAGAATTTGGTGGAAAACCATAACCACACCTCAAATGAACAGTATAATAGAAATACCAAACCAAAAACATCAAGGTTTAACCCAATAACTGAAGATCAAACCATTATCATGTCAAATGACTCGTTGTAAAGGAACGACACAAAGAGGGAGGCTAAGAACCCCTAAAAAAGGAATAAATCAAGAGAATATTCATAGTTTATGATTCTATGAAGAAAAAAAATCCAAAACCACCCAAATAATAGAGTTCATGGGGTCCAAGAGGGAGTGGAGTAATCTCCCCCTAATAAAAATCTTATATGGATCAGATTAGGGGTGATTTGGGATTTAATCAAAGGAGGGAAAAAGAGTAAATTACAAATTTTTAATGACACTGATAGGTCACATGGTTAACATTCATGGTTTTACAAACCATTAGGCTACCGTGTGTCCCCAATGTACATGAGGAATGATTCCATATGGTTTCCTAGGGAAGGTAACATTACCATGTATCTTGGATGTCTCCAATATTCAAGGCATGCAGTTTCCTCTAGGATGGCATGTGATATCCTCTAACCATGCTCCAACCATGTGCCACCTACTATAGGCTCCAAAAAATCTATTTTTCATGAAAAAATATTGTCAAACCAAAGGATGAACATGAGACCACAAATAAACAAAGAAATACCTCAAAACAAAATCACAAATATGGCAATTATCATCACTATGAAAACTTTCCACCACATAAAGTTATTCCAAATTTTGATTTGAGAAAAAAGGGATACTCATTATCAAGACAATAATTTCTTTCCCATGTCTCATTCTTATCACTAACATTATTTCAAAAAACATATTTTAATGGTTTGTTATTCCCAATAATAAATTTCTCTTCAGAATCCATAGTCTACAATGGCTGCTAAAACACCAAAAAACCAAGATCTAACTCCAACTCTTCCAAATTCAGCACAGAAGAGAGAAATGGATTTTAATTTTTTATCTGAGATAAATGGAAAACATCATGAATTAAAATCAACAGAGAAGGAAAAGAAAACTGGAAATCCACCTTACAAATCTGCTTGATAATCTTGAATTGCCCGACATACCTCGATGTTATCATCCCTTTTTTACCAAAATGTCATTGATATAAGAAAGTTTACACTCTCAGAAACACCTAGTTACCAAAAAAATTCCAAATATCCATGCCTTTGATCATCATAATACTTATCGAGACATTGTACCTTCAACAGTTTCCTCCTAATTAGGTTGACTTTATCAGACGTTTCCTGCATCAGGCTTAGTCCCAACAATGAGGTCTCACCCACCTTAGCCCAACACAAAGGAGACCGAAATAACCGACCATAAAGAACTTCAAAGGGAGCCATTCATATTTATTATTGGTAACTATTATTATATGAAAAATCCATTAACCCCAAATGGATATCCCATATAACTACCCACACTTTACATACATTGTTAATACTTCATAATTGAAGCATACTTATTAAAACATATAACAAAACCACGAAAGGACCGTATAGGTATAGTGTCTTTAGAAACTGGGAAACATAAACAACTGGTTCATAAAGCATCAACTTTTCCTCTCACTTATTTCATCATATCTAGAGTCCCTTTTTGGCATATCCTACTTAATAACCTTCTTCCTGACCTGGGGAAATAAAACATACAAGGGTGAGATCAAATGCTCAGTAAGGGTAAACAAAAGAAATATCAATCACATCATATTCATAAGAACATAAAATTTTGGAAATCTTAACCTACAAAAGAGATCATAATTTCATAACATGGGATAAATCATGTCAGTGAAATGTAATCACAATAATCATAACTTAAAACATGAAACATTGTGGCATACACACATAATCATAGAGAATCATTTCTTGTTAGTAAAGACTCATTGCCAAGACTATCTTAGTGGACAAAGTCCCTTTCTGAACCAAGTCACCCTCGTTTCAGTCCTGTTTCACTGAACCGGTATAACCTACCGTTCCAGCCATGTCTATCTCATGAGATATAAAATCTTTAACCAATGCATTAGAGGGAGATATAGGTCCCACCCATCTCATAATGATACCATTCTTATGTGTGCCACAAAATCATAAATCATACATCATTGGATAACCCATGTAATACAAATGGTAATCTTAAACATCATGACATCATAAAAAAATTCATATAAGATAAAGGAATTCATAAAAATAATTCCATCACAACATAATAAAATAAATGTAATAATAGGGATAAAAACAGAACCCTTTATTATCTTATATGGAAAATAATTTTGATAAAACACTTGAACTCCATTCTTGAGGAAAATATCCTTTCTACTTCAAAAACATTTTTCCCTTCTTAACATGTAAAACAATTTTAAACTAAAAGAAGTTGATTAAAAATAAACTTGAAAACTTGTAAAGGAAGCTTCTTGGAAATAATGTTTTAAAAATCCATTCATGTCGTATAAGTTAAAAAAACATTCTTCTCGTACTTTTGTCGAAAAAGTCAAAAAGAACCACGTATGAAAAACGACAAAAGATTCCTTTCATATCTTTTACTAAAAACTCACCGAAGGGTAAAATTGGATTTAAAATATTTTAGAAGGATATAAATGTTACATATTGAGGAGACATGGATGTGGATGATAAAATACACCCCAGTAAATTCCAAAGTATAAACAATCTCAGATAAAAGTGAGATTGTGATATTTCTCTTAACATTGGTCTGACTTACTTTGTAAGTGTCCAAAACTACTTTATAATGATTTAAATAATGTTATTGACTTATTCCAGAATCATACTTATTTTTATGATATCATATATGGTCATATTATTATCTTCTTAGTAGTAATATTTCATTGTTACTTGTTATTCGGGTGTTCATAACTTTTTGTTCTTATGCGTGTCTTGTCGAATAAATTCTCATTCTTCTCTTTAGGTTATAGATACATCATTTACAGAATGGTATTAGTGTAATATATATCATATTCATTCATTCAATTCATTTATATAATCATTATGAAATGAAGATCATGTAGAACGAGTCGCATCACATCGTGGAGATGATATTCCGTACGTACGCACGAGTGATGATATCGTTCCTATGATCGTGGAATTGTATTGGAGTGTATGTATACTATTTAAGAATCCGTATTACTTTATAATAGTCATATATAGTAATTATTTACACCATTATACCCATCCAAGTAAGGTGGTGGTGGAAAATAGATTACACCACGACGTGGAGACGGTATTCCGTACGTACGCACGCGCGGTGATTTCTTTTTCCGTAGGATGGATAGATGGTGAAATAGGGTTGTTTCATACTTATAATATCACATCAGTATATGAGTGATACTGATGTTATTACTTCATAATGAAACAACTAAAGAAGAAGAAGTGGAAGAAGAAATAAAGATGAAAGAATCGGTAACGGACATTACCTCTTCTTTGAAGTGCTTATTTGAGACCTCATTTTAGGGCACTAAAATGGGTCTTTGAAGAAGAACAGAACCTCTAGAATGTCTCTAGGGAAGTGGAGAGGAGAAAGTGGAAGGGGTTGGCCGAGCTTGAAGGCTCAAAGTGGTGTGAGGAAGAGGGGGAGGAGGTGTCCTTTTATAAGGGAGGAGAGGGGCACCTTTGGAATAACTAAAACTATTATTTTATTATAGAGTCATGTTCTGTTTTAAATAGATCCAAATTGATATATTTCGAAGATAAGGTGGGTATGGGTCGAAATACTCTCATCCAATATAATTTAGACAGGTTTAGGTTCCTATTTTAACCTTATCATTTAGATTTAACATTAAGTTAAATAATTTTACTTTTACCATGTCTTCTTGTGTTCTTATACTATAAGGTTAATAAACGTACTATAAGCAGCCAAAAGAACCCCAAGTTGTTTATTATTAATATATATAACCTTATCTAACTCATTTGGCCGAACCTTATATTTTTTAGAATAAATAAAAATTACCAATATAATATTTTTTTTAAAAACTATTTTATTTCAATTTTGACACTATTTAGTAATTGATTTTTGTGAAAATCATAACAGAATTATTAGTTAGAACCATGTTAATTAAATCAATAATAACATGTCATATTAACCTAGAAAATTAGTGGGATTCATAAAAAGTCTCAAATTAAATTTATTTTGGTGTTTATAACATCAATTATGTCAATATTTCATTAATAAGATAATTACTGCATCATCATTGTGTCATAAATAAATTAGATTATTTAATGTCTAAAAAATTACAAATAAAATACCATTATGTATTAAATCTTTTTAGATTTCCAATGAATATTTATAGTCGAATTTATCTTATGTATAACCCCATATTAAAAATTATTTACTTATTAAACTTTGAATTTAACTATTTTAACCCTTCTTTAAATAAATTAATAATAAATGTCCTAATCTAATCCAAGTGGGCCTAAATGGTCATATTTTATTCCTAAGTTTGTTTTTGGTCGAATTACACTTGTGCAATAGAATTATGACATGTGTTAGGGTAATAATAATATCATCTTTACCCTTAATTACCATATTTACTTTTAACCGTGGGAAAAAAATGTAAAAAATTACTATTCACCAAAAAATTATTTTCATCTCATTGAACAAAATTTTACTTACTGACATCAACCGTGTCTCTCGGATTTTTGAAATTCCACTCACAGAGGCAGTAAAATTAAGTTTTTTGAAAAATTCAGTTTTTTAACTACCACTTAGTGGTTTCACTATTCATCAAAAATTGAAAGTTTTCAGAAAAATACCAAAATTTCACCCTAGGATAATTTCGATATTCCGAATCCAAAAATGAAGTCCATTTTGAAAAATAAAATTTATAAAATTTCAAAAAGTGGTTATTACTATTCATAACGGCTAGTTTTAATAATATTTTAATAGCATATCGTTGTTTAGTGAAACTCGGTATTGCGTAGGACGCAAGCTATCGAGGAAGGTCGCGATTTCGTGTGAAGCAAGCCAAGAAAGTGTTGTGTAGAAAAATATTCCTTTGATGATTTATATAACATAAAAGTCTTGGGTGTTACATTCTTCCCCCCTTCAAATGAATTTCGCCCTCGAAATTCGTCACTTTTTAACAAACAGATGAGGATACCTCTCCCTCATCATATCCTCAAGCTCCCATGTAGCTTCTTCTAATTGGTGGTTCCTCCATAAAACTTTCACCAATCGAGTGGTCTTGTTTCGTAGGGCTTTTTTGCTACGATCCAGAATCTCTATTGGTTGTTCTTCATAAGAAAGATCTTGCTCCAGTGGTACAACTTCTGAGCTGAGTACATGTGAAGGATCAGGTATGTACTTTCTCAGGAGAGATACATGGAACACATCGTGAACTTGAGAGAGATTTGGTGGAAGCGCCAATCAGTAAGCTACCTTCCCAACACGATCCAGTATTTCGAAAGGACCGATATATCTAGGGCTCAACTTCCCCTTCTTTCCAAATCTCATAACCATCTTCCAGGGAGATATTCGTAAGAAGACTTTATCACCCACTTAAAACACTACGTCTTTTCTTCGATTGTCGGCATAGCTTTTCTGTCGACTCTGAGCTGCTCTTATGTGTTGTTGAATAGATCTGACCTTTTCTTCCATTTCATCAACGAGATCAGGTCCTAATAGCTTTCTTTCCCCAACTTCATCCCAGCAAGTTGGATTCCTACATTTCTTTCCATAGAGAGCTTCATAAGGAGCCATCTGAATACTGGAGTGAAAGCTATTATTACAAGAAAATTCCACCAAAGGTAGGTGTTGATCCCAACCTCCTTTGAAATCCATAGAGCAAGCTCTCAACATATCTTCTAGGGTTTGAATTGTTCTCTCAGACTGACCGTCTGTCTGAGGATGATAAGCAGTGATGAAACTCAACTCTGTATCCAGAGTATGCTGAAGACTTCACCAGAACTTCGAGGTAAATCTCAGATCCTGATCAGATACAATAGAAAGTGGTACTCCATGCAATCTTACCACTTCCTTTACATATATCCTGGCAAGCTGATCTAGAGAGAAATCCTCTCTAATAACAATAATGTGTGAAGACTTTGTAAGACGATCAACTATGACCCAGATAGCATTATTGCCTTTGGATGTTTTAGGAAGTCCTGTGACAAAGTCCATAGTAATGTTTTCCCATTTCCATTCAGGTATAGGTAATGGTTGTAACATCCCCTTAGACTTCTGTCTCTCAGCTTTAACTTGTTGAAAAACCAAGCATCGAGAGACATATTCAGCAACATCTCTTTTCATGCCATCCCACCAGAAGTACTCTTTCAGGTCCCTATACATCTTCGTGCTTCTAGGATGAATAGAGAATGAAGAACTATGAGCCTCATCCAGCAGCTCCTTCTTTAATTCGGGGATGGGAGGAACACAAACCCGATTCCTAAACTTTATTATCCCATCACAATCAAGGTTGAACTCAGGAACATTTCTCACCTTCTTTTATAACTCGACATCTTCTTTTTGTGCCTCTTTAATCTTCACATGTATAGATGGTTGGACATTCATTTGAGAAAGATAAGATTTTTCCCCTTCCATTATAATTCCAAGATCCATCCTTTTTAAATCCATAAATATTGGATATTTTTTGATCCTCATCATGGATAAACTAGAATGGTCTTGTTGACATAATGCATCTTCCACCTAGTTTTCTTTCCCAGGGTGATAATGGATTGAGCAGTCGTAATCCTTAATCAGCTCCAGCCATCTTCTTTGACGCATATTCAGCTCCTTTTGTGTAAAAATATACTTTAAACTTTTATGATTAGTATAAATATCACAACTTTCACCATAAAGGTAATGCCTCCAAATATTTAATGCAAAGATTACCGCAGCTAACTCCAAATCATGTGTTTGGTAATTTTGCTCATGGATTTTCAACTGTCGTGAGGCATAAGCTATCACCATATCATTTTTCATAAGAACACACCCCAATCCCTTCTTGGATGCATCACTATAGATCACAAACCTTTCTCCACTACAAGGTAGTGTGAGCATAGGTGCACTGGATAACCTTCTTTTCAACTCCTTGAAATTCTCTTCACATTCTTCCATCCAGACAAACTTAACTCCTTTCCGAGTCAACTTGGTGAGTGGATTAGATAATCGTGAAAAATCTTTCACAAAACGTCGATAATATCCAGCCAAACCAAGAAAACTTCAGATCTCAGTGACTGTTGTTGGTCTCGACCATCTTTCGATAACCTCTGTTTTTGCTGGATCTACAGATATCCCCTCTTTTGAGATTATGTGACCCAAAAATGCAACTTTTTGAAGCCAAAATTCACACTTGGTAAATTTGGCATAAAGCTTCTCCTTTCTCAGGGTCTTCAATATAATTCTCAAGTGATATTCATGTTCTTCCTTGCCCTTTGAATAGAAAAGAATATCGTCTATAAAGACTACCACAAATTGATCAAGATAGTCTCTAAAGACTCTATTCATCAGATCCACGAAGATAGCAGGGGCATTAGTAAGACCAAATGGCATCACTATAAATTCATAGTGTCCATACCTTGTATGGAAATCCGTCTTTGGTATATCCTCCCTTTTGACCCTTAATTGATGATACCCTGAACAATGATCAATCTTGGAAAAGTATTGAGCTCCGCGTAGTTGGTCAAATAAGTCATCAATGCATGGGAGAGGATATTTGTTCTTGATAGTGATCTTGTTAAGTTCTTGATAATCAATGCAGAGTCTCATTGATCCATCTTTCTTCTTAACAAATAGAACAGGTGCTCCCCAAGGTGACGCACTAGGGCGTATCAATCCCTTATCAAGATTCTCTTGGAGTTGCTTCTTCAATTCCTGCAACTCAATTGGGGCCATTCTATAAGGTGTCTTTGAAATAGGCACAGCACCTGGTACGAGTTCTATTGAAAACTCAACTTCACGATTTGGTGGAAGACCCGGTAATTACTCCGAAAATACATCATCAAACTATTGTACAATGGGCATATTCTTAATTGTGAGTTTCTCACAAACCATTAGAGATAAATAACCTTCATTTAGTGGAATCAATACCCATAAAATGGAAGAAATTTCCACTGGAAGGTTATGTTCATCCTTGCATTGATAGACGATCATAGATTGATCTAGAATATGAAATGTGACTTCCCTTCTTTGGCAATTGATATGAGCTCCATATAAAGAAATCCAATCCATGCCAAGAATCACATCAAATTCCACTATAGGAAGGATCACAAGATTTGCAGGAAGCACTTTCCCACAAACTTCGATCGGAGAAGAATAATAAACTTTTGAATCGACTGTTGTTCCATTAGGTGTTGTCACAGCTAACTCAACATCTAATTGTTGAGGTAATACGGTGATACCCTTAGAAAATTCTTCAGAAATAAAAGAGTGGGTGGATCCAGAATCAAATAAAACATTTTCTACTTTAGAGTGGATGGTAAGTGTACCTTTCACCACATCGTTATCGTACTCCACATCGCTGATAGAAATTTCATGTGACTTTCCTTTGTCTTTAGCCTTAAGAGTTTGTTGACGTCGACCATCATCATCAACCCTTGGATTAGGGAATTTATTGGAATAATTCCCCATCTCCTTGCACTTGAAACATTGAAGTGTAGTAGGTTCATTCTGTGTATCCCTTCCTTTGTTTGCATCATTAGACATCTTCTTCCCATCATCGCGGCATTCAAATGCCCGGTGACCTTCCTTTCCACATTTTAAACATTTACTTGTCCATTTAAGACAACTCCCTCCATGTTTCTTTCCACACTTTGAGCATAAGGGAAAGCTCATCTTCTTTTCAGTGTGCTCTTTAGATTTTCCTTTGAATTCCATTTTCCTCTTCTTATCAAACCCATATGACTGATGGGTTACTCCAATCTCCATCTCGACTTTGAGAGCACATCGAACGATTTCCTCATAGCTATTGAAGTCCCTTATGGCTAATGCCCTTCGAAGACTTGGTTTTAAGCCACTAAAGAATCGATCGATCTTACTCTCAGGTTGGATAATAATACCAAAAGCGTACCTTGCAAGTCTTGTAAAATTTTCTTCATAGGTACCAAAAGATTCATCATCCTTTTGCTTTAGTTCAAGAAACTCTTTCCCCATCTTTGTTCGGAGAATACGAGGGAAGTACTTATTGAAAAATAAGTTCTTGAACTCGTCCCATTCCATGGACTCAATTTCATCCCATTGCCTCGTATTCTTAATAAGATTCCACCATTGATCAGCATCTCCTTCCAAACGATACACTGATAGGATGACTTTATCATGTTTAGAACATTGAAGAACTGAAAATATCTTTTCAGTAGTACTAATCCATTGTTCAGCAACTAATGGATCAGTAGACCCGCTGAAAGAAGGTGGACGCTGCCTCATGAAGGATTCAATAGAATGTTGCTCCTTCCTTTGCTCGTTTGGAAGTCCTGCATGATTCATAGCTTGAGAAAGTTGTGTGAGCATGGCTACAAGATTTTTCATTCCATCTCCCATAACGTTTGGTTGCTCAGGGGGACAATCATTGCATTGCCCATCGCATTCCGTATTAACACAATTCCTTCGGGTTCCAGCCGTTGACTAAAACCAAGAAGAATAGTGTGAGAAATACTAATTATAATAGGAAAAACACATAATCAAGAATAAAATTTCACACTTAAGGTCTTATCCTAGGTTATTCATGGCCATTTCTAAAACACTAATAATGTGTTCTATGCTTAGACTTATCCTTAGGGTTCTTACTAAGGCTTTCACATCCTAGTTTCCAAAGGTTGACTATACCTTTCCTCTGATACCAACTATAATGACCCACACTTTACATACATTGTTAATAATTCATAATTGAAGCATACTTATTATAACATATAACAAAACCACGAAAGGACCGTATAGGTATAGTGTCTTTAGAAACTGGGAAACATAAACAACTGGTTCATAAAGCATCAACTTTGCCTCCCACTTATTTCATCATATCTAGAGTCCCTTTTTGGCATATCCTACTTAATAACCTTATTCCTGACATGGGGAAAGAAAACATACAAGGGTGAGCTCAAATTCTCAGTAAGGGTAAACAAAAAAATATCAATCACATCATATTCATAAGAACATAACATTTTGGAAATCTTAACCTGAAAAAGAGATCATAATTTCATAACATGGGATAAATCATGGCAGTGAAATGTAATCACAATAATCATAACTTAAAACATGAAACTTTGTGGCATACACACATAATCATAGAGAATCATTTCTTGTTAGTAAAGACTCATTGCCAAGACTATCTTAGTGGACAAAGTCCCTTTCTGAACCAAGTCACCCTCGTTTCAGTCCTGTTTCACTGAACCGGTATAACCTACCGTTCCAGCCATGTCTATCTCATGAGATATAAAATCTTTACCCAATGCATTGGAGGGAGATATAGGTCCCACCCATCTCATAATGATACCATTCTTATGTGTTCACAAAATCATAAATCATAAATCATTACATAACCCATGTAATACAAATGGGAATCTTAAACATCCTGACATCATAAAAAAATTCATATAAGATAAAGGAATTCATAAAAATAATTCCATCACTACATAATCAAATCAATGTAATAATAGGGATAAAAACAAAACCCTTTATTATCTTAGATGGAAAATAATTTTGATAAAACACTTGAACTCCATTCTTGAGGAAAATATCCTTTCTACTTCAAAAACATTTTTCCCTTCTTAACATGTCATACAATTTTAAACTAAAAGAAGTTGATTAAAAATAAACATGAAAACTTGTAAAGGAAGCTTCTTGGAAATAATGTTTTAAAAATGCATTCATGCCGTATAAGTTAAAAAAAACATTCTTCTCGTACTTTTGTCGAAAAAGTCAAAAAGTACCTCGTATGAAAAACGACAAAAGATTCCTTTCATATCTTATACTAAAAACTCACCGAAGGGTAAAATTAGATTTAAAATATTGTAGAAGGATATAAATATTACATATTGAGGAAACATGGATGTGGATGATAAAATACACCCCAGTAAATTCCAAAGTATAAACAATCTCGGATAAAAATAAGATTGTGATATTTCCCTTACCTTAGGTCCGACTTGCTTTGTAAGTGTCCGAACCTCCTGTATAATGATTTAAATAATGTCATTGACTTATTCCAGAAGAATACTTATTTTTATGATATCATATATGGTCATATTATTAGCTTCTTATTAGTAATATTTCATTGCTAATTGTTATTCGGGTGTTCATAACTTTTTGTTCTTATGCGTGTCTTGTCGAATAAATTATTATTCTTCTCTTTAGGTTATAGATACATCATTTACAGAATGGTATTAGTGTAATATATATCATATTGATTCATTCAATTCATTTATATAATCATTATGAAATGAATATCATGTAGAACGAGTCGCATCACATCGTGGAGACGGTATTCCGTACGTACGCACGAGTGATGATATTGTTCCTATGATCGTGGAATTCTATTGGAGTATATGTATACTATTTAAGAATTAGTATTACTTTATAATAGTCATATATAGTCATTATTTACACCATTATACCCATCCAAGTAAGGTGGTGGTGGAAAATAGATTACACCACGGCGTGGAGACGGTATTCCGTACGTACGCACGCGCGGTGATTTCTTTTTCCGTAGGATGGATTGATGGTCAAATAGGGTTATTTCCTACTTATAATAACATATCAGTATATGAGTGATACTGATGTTATTAATTCATAATGAAACAACTAAATAATAAGAAGTGGAAGAAGAAATAAATATGAAAGAATCGGTAACGGACATTACCTCTTCTTTGAAGTGCTTCTTTGAGACCTCCTTTTAGGGCACTAAAATGGGTCTTTGAAGAAGACCAGGACCTCTAAGATGTCTCTAGGGAAGTGGAGAGGAGAAAGTGGTAGGGGTTGGTCGAGCTTGAAGGCTCAAAGTGGTGTGAAGAAGAGGGGGAGGAGGTATCCTTTTATAAGGGAGGAGAGGGGCACCTTTGGAAGAACTAAAACTATTATTTTATTATAAAGTCAAGTTCGGTTTTAAATAGATCCAAATTGATATATTTCGAAGCTAATGTGGGGATGGGTCTAAAGCATCTCATACAATAGAATTTAGACAAGTTTATGTTCCTATTGTAACCTTATCATTTAGATTTAACATTAAGTTAAATAATTTTACTTTTACCATGTCTTCTTGTGTTCTTATACTATAAGGTTAATAAAATTACTATAAGAAGACAAAAGAACCCCAAGTTGTTTATTATTAATATATATAACCTTAGCTAAGTCATTTGGACAATCCTTATATTTTTAGGAATAAAATAACAATTACCAATATAATATTTTTTTTAAAAACTATTTTATGTCAATTTTTGACACTATTTAGTAATTGATTTTTGTGAAAATCATAACAGAATTATTAGTTCAAAAAAATTTAATTAAATAAATACTAACATGTCAAAGTAACCTATAAAATTAGTGGTATTCATAAAAAGTCTCAAATTACATTTATTTTGGTGTTTATAACATCAATTATGTCAATATTTCGTTAATAAGATAATTACTGCATCATCATTGTGTCATAAATAAATTAAATTATTTAATGTCTAAAAATTACAAATAAAATACCATAATTTAGGAAATCTTTTTAGCTTTATAATGAATATTTATAGTCGAATTTATCTTATGTATAACCCCATATTAAATATTATTTACTTATTAAACTTTGATTTTAACTATTTTAACCCTTCTTTTAATAAATTAATAATAAATGTCTTAATCTAATCCAAGTGGGCCTAAATGGTCATATTTTATTCCTAAGTTCGTTTTTGGTCGAATTACACTTTTCCAATAGAATTATGAAATGTGTTAGGGTAATAATAATATCATCTTTACCCTTAATTACCCTATTTACTTTTAACCGTGGTAAAAAAGGTAAAAAGTTACTATTCACCAAAAAATTATTTTCATCTCATTGAACAACATTTTACTTACTAACATCAACCATGTCTCTCAGATTTTTGAAATTCCACTCACAAAGGCGGTAAAGTTATGTTTTATGAAAAATTCAGTTTTTTAACTACCACTTAGTGGTTTCACTATTCATCAAAAATTGAAAGTTTTCAGAATAATACCAAAATTTCACCCTAGGCTAATTTCGATATTCCGAATCCAAAAATGAAGTCCATTTTGAAAAATAAGATTTATAAAATTTCAAAAAGTGGTTATTACTATTCATAACGGCTAGTTTTAATAATATTTTAATAGCATATCGCTGTTTAGTGAAACTCGGCATTGCGTACGACGCAAGCTATTGAGGAAGGTTGAGATTTCATGTAAAGAAAGCCAAGAAAGTGTTGTGTAGAAAAAGATTCCTTTGATGATTTATATAACATAAAAGTCTCGGGTGTTATATCCCATGAGACTCAAAAATCCAAAACACATGCCCAAACCATGTCTTCCGAAATATGATTCACCCACTCCATCTAACTATCCATTTGAGGGTGGTATGTGGTACTCAGCATAACCTAAGACCCCATCACCTTCTAAAGGTATTCCCAAAACCATGAGTTAAAAAAGAGTCTCTATTTGAAACCATTTTTGATAGCACACAAATATGTCCTACTATATAATTAATTTAAAACCGACCTAAATCATCCACTTTGGATGAGTCCCTAATTATAATGAAGTTGAATGATTTATTAAGATGGTAAATCACTACCAAAATATCATTCTATTACCATGATGTATGAGTTAATCCCACAATAAAGTCCTTGGAAATCTTATCCCAATTCTAGGAAGGAATGTGTAATGGATGAAGCAAACTAGAGGGCCTTTGATGCTCTTCTATAACCTGCTGACAAGTATTGCACCATTTTTCAAATTATACTATACCCCACCTCATACCTAGACACCAGAACTGACAATACACATCATAAAACAAATTTTTAGTACTAGGGTGGATGTCCCACTAAGACTAATGTCTATCCTACATCACCACCTTCTGCAATTACAACAAGAGAACAAAGTGTCCCTTAAAGAAAAAAAATACTTTAGGAAAAAATGACCAATCACTATGAACCTCTCCATCATTTAAAAAGTGGAGAATATTATGGCACAACTCGTAACATGGATTCTATTGTTGAATAAACTCAATAAAGGAATGTTTTAGTTGAAAAATATCCAAGAACATACCTCCAATATACTCATGTATCTTAGAAAAAGAACCATAAAAAACCAATCCCCACTGTATAATTTCAAATCTTGCAATATAATTTTCCTCATCAAGGCATCTGAAACAAAATTTCATTTTTCTGGGGTGTAGATGATCTCAAAATCGAACCCCTGAAGGTACTTAACCCAGTGATGCTACCTCAAATTCTAGTCCTTCTAGGAGAAAATATAGTGTAATCTATTATGATAATAATAAGATAAAAACATTTCCACATAAAGATAATGACACAATTTCTTTAATACATACATCACTACCACTAACTACATGTCATGGGTTGGGTAATTATTTTCATGTGGTCGGAGTTGGCCTAAAACACACGCCACCACATGGTCATCCTATATCAGTACACACCGATGACCCATACCAGAATAATCACATTAGAACACATATCCCTTTACAGATTCTAGCATGATCAAAAAAGGGATTGTGGTCAACCGCCATGTAATCTTCTCGAAGGACACTTGGAATTCTAGGATCTAGACAACTTTACAAATTTTAGGGAAAGTGTTTCCATGGATGAATAAAGACCAGAGAAAAATTGAACAAACCACCTGTAATACCCTTCTATCAACAAAAATCCCCTAATTTCAAAAAAAAAAATTGGCTGTTCCCATGACATCATTTAAATGATCTTCTTAGGGTCCACCAAGACCCCTTGTTCTAAGATCACCTAACCCAGAAGCTTCACCTCCCTGATCTAGAAGGTTCACTTAGAAATCTTCTAATATAGATGATGATCCTGAAGGGTGCATGAAACAATCATTAGATTTAAATCATTAGTCGAGATACTGATGGAATACCTTGTTCATATGTTCTATAATGACCACTTAAGAATTTGTAAACATTAATGTAATGAAAAAATTCTCAAAATGTTCATACCTACTTTGGAAGGTTGTTTTTAGAACATCCACCTCTCTAAATCTGACTTGGTGATACCAAGAATGCAAATCAATCATGAAGAACCACCTTTCTCCCTTAATATGATCTAATAGATCATAAATATGAGGTAAAGGGTATTTGTTATTATTCATCATCATATTTAACTTCCTATAAAAAATAAACAACCAGAGAGACCCAATATCCTTTTTAACAAAAAGAACTGGGGTGGCCCAAGGTGAGACACTCAGGAAAATTAATACTTTGGATTCTAAATTGTCCAGATATAACATTAATTCCCTCAACTCGTTAGGGGCCATATGGTACAAGGGAAGAGATATACGCTGTGTTCTTGGTGCGAAGTCAAAGGTGAATTCCAAATCATGCTATCGGGGAAACCCTGAGAAATCCCCTGGAAATGCCTCTAGGAACTCATCCTACATGAGTGGTAATATAGTTCCCAAGCCGCTATCACCACCCTCCAACAAGAGTGATGATATTTGAAAAATGATATTTCTCAATTTCGGATGTGGAGGTCAATCACTTCCCGATTGAGGATTTCATTCATCTTGAAAAACATGGGTACTTCCATCAAGTGCCACATAACATACTCACCATCGATATCAATCAGTGTGAACATGAAAATCCACCTTCCCATATATGCTGAGGATCTCATCATAAAGGTCATTCTCTAAAACCCAGAAATCCCATTCCTTCCAAACCCTTATCGTTGTAAGTGCAGAAGATGGACACCTAAAACCATGATCTCCCTTCTTACCATGAAGAATTACTAACTCCATCACATAAGGCATGACCTTGGATGTAAACTATAACACATTCACAAAAGAATCATAAATAAAATAAATAGAGGAAATAATATCAAACAAAAAACAACTAATGATGATGTAATAAGAATGGTACCTTGAACTATCATAATCCCTGTATCTAATTGTGTTGGCGCTTGATCCACAACATGAAGGAGTCACATATATACTTATACTAGAGAATGAATACTAATATGTCGATCTAATTTGAACTAACTATACCAAGAATGGAATCCAGCCCCACCACCATGACCTCTAAACTGAGAACCTGCTGTCATGGACGGTTTTGGCAAGGATAAATTTTGTTTCTAATGCTAAAAATCCTACACCACCCTAATACAAGACTAAATGCTAGAAAAATCATTGAATGTTTTCCATAGTTCCACACTGATAATAAGGTTTGGGTGAAACTGAACACACCAATCCCATGTTCCCTACCTTTCCATACCAACAACATAAAAAATACATAACATCAGAAGACACAAATAATGACAGCCGAGAAGGATGTCTTGAAATACTACCTCCCCACTTCTCTTACTCATAACAATTTATATTCTTCTTAGATAGGATGAAACTTCCCTATCACACTATAGAAATTGATTAAAATAAATTAGACTTGCCTCTATTATCAACCTCAACCATCACATCGTGATCAAATGGATCAACAAAATTCATCATCATGAACAAGAAAAATTGGGATCAGATCACCGGTCATAGCCTCATCTTGATCTTTTGGGCCATTATATGCTCATTGAAATATTCCTAAAGTCTAAACCGAACCAACTCTACAAAGTGTTTATCATACTCCATCATGATATGGTATCCATGTTGAAGATCTAGAAACTACTAGGACTTGGAAAAGTATAGGGTATCATGGAAATAATTCTCATTGATGTTGAAACTAAAATCATTCCAAACCATATATTCCTACTTCTTATATTGAGACACTGAGTCCCGCCGCTTTCTAATGCAGCCTTACAACATGAACTAAGAATAATTCACCCTGACTACCTCAGTAGTATTAAGAAACTAAAATATACTCTCTGTTTTCACAATCAAATCCTTAGATTCATGGGGATCCATTCTACCCCGGAATGAAGGTGGATTTTTCTTGAGGAACTCTATGATTTTTCCAATCTAAGTCCTGGTTCATCTTCTCTAACCTAAGAAAGAAAAGAACCTACTCCCTTTTAAAAACCATGGAAATCCTAAACCACTACTGGCCTCTGATTGATTGGTGAGTGATAAGTCTATCCAACCTCTTCTCTTGGTTGCATAAGAAGTATTTGGGGAGGAATATTACTAAAACAAGAAAAAAATACAAAGAAAAACCATCAACACACCATTATTATTTTTTCTCAATAATAAAAAAAACCAAAAAATTACATAAAAAAATCATATCAAACAAAATAAAAATCCAAACCACATGACCCCCACCTAGTGTATTTATACATTCTGCAGCATGTACATCTCACCTAGGGGAGTATTCAAACCACAAACCAATATCCTATAGAGAATTAAGATTAGTAATAAGGTGTGTTTTCCAGAAACCCCACTCACAACTAGAACCTCATGCCCAATAAATCCTAAATCCAGTCTATCCAAACTCTTCCCGAATAACTTGACTGAAGGAAAATAGAGAAACCTTCATTTTTTAGCATTTTATCATGAACTAGGTCATTGTTCCATCCAACTGACAACCTATCGGGACCAAGACATTCCTCGAAGGGCATTCCCAATCCCTAGGAGCTGGAAACTAGTTCTTGGGTATTGAAAATACCCTTTTGGTAATTATTTCACCAATGTATTTAATGATAAACAACCACCAAGAATAATACATCATCACATAACTGATAATCATAACTAAAAAGGGATATAAAAATATTCAAATTCAACTTTTTACAACTTTAACAAATGGAAAAATACCACAAGAAAAAGGAAAACAATTAAAATATAACTAAAAAATATTTGTGCAATGATAGGGCCATCACCCTGAAACCACCACCACCACCACCTACAAGATGTGGAACACTATCATCCAGATCCACCACAGAACATCTTTCCCTTAACTGGGTCATACATAACAGAGTCTACATACACCCAAGGGTGTATGTAGGGTGTGAGACAAAGCCCAGTAGATTCCACCCAAATATTGATTCCATGAGATAATATTAGAAGACAAATCAACATGCACAATATCAAAAAAAAATTGAAATATTTCCAAGAAAACATTTTCAGGAAAGTAGTTTTAATGAAAACCTTTCTCAAAAGAAACCTACATTGAATGTAAAAAGTACAAAAGGTCCACTGCATACCAATGATTAGTACCACATCAGAAAGGATCACATCACAATATAGAACTATGGGAAATCCCTATAGGTAACTAGAAATATTGGGACCAATATACCTAATAACTTAGTGGTAATATCCTCCAACCATAACACATAGCGTCCTCATGAACAAGCCACTAGAGTAGAACACATCCCAAGGTTTAGTGGTCTCCAACATAAAACAAAACCCAAAAAATCCTCATGTATGATCCAATAGAGGGGATCACATCCAATGTTTTAGTATTCTATGATCATATCACAAGTTTAGTTAGTGTTGTAGCATCAATCCCACTAGATGAAACCGAGCCTCATCCCTACCATATGAACTAGCGTACTAGTTCTAGTTCACCCACCTAGAAAAATGAGATTCCCTATGTCCTCTATTTCGATTTCATATATCACATAAATCATCAATTTCACACAATCATTCCAATCATCATGAAAACACATGAAAGTCCATTTATTTCACAAACACATTCATCCAACAATAAATTATTACATGGAAACCACAATTTTACATAATCAAAACCACTTTTAAATCCACATTCATGCCAAATCCATTTGAAAACACATCTCACACAACTTTCATTGTTCATAAAACCCATCTTGAAATACAAAATGAAGTGTACATATGAAATCCATTTTAAAACCTATTGCACACCACTTTCATAATTCATAAAACCCATTTCCTTTAGAAACCCATCTTTCAACACATAAGTACATGAAAAAAATTTTAAAAAATATTTATCACCTTTTCCACAACCCATTGAACACATTTATAAAGAAAAATATAGAGCCACACATGAGACATAATCAAATTATTTTAGAAAACCTTATTCCAACATATAAATACTCCAAATCACATTAAAAATACAGTTCAAACCACACACAAAATACATGGAACACATTTATGAAACAAATAAAGCATACCAAATTCATATAATAATGTAAAACCATGGAACCACCTATATCAATCTTGGAAACATTCAGAATATGGTGGAAAACAAAAATTGCACCTCAAATGACCCCTATAAGGGAATGATCGAACAAATAACATCAAGGTTTCACCCAAAAGACCCAATATAAAGACCTTAATAGGTCAAAAAACCCATTGGAATGTAAGAACCCAAAGGGTGAGGGAGATAAACCCAATAATAAGGAAGAAATAAATTGAAAATAGAGTTACTTGATGATTTATTGAATTACCATGACCCAAACCACCCAATGATTCAAGTTAAAGGGGTCCAAAAAGGAGTGGAGGAAGATCCTTGGGCTGAAAATACTGTATGGATTAGATTAGAGGTGATTGGGGGTAAAATAAGAGGAGTTAAAAAGTGTGAATTTATGATTTTTAATGTCTTGAATAGGTTTCATGGTTAGCCCATACAGTTTCAAAGCCTTATGACAACTATGCATCCCTCTCTATCCAAGAGGAATGTTGCTGCACTATTTCCTATGTGAGGGTACACACCTATGTGTCTAGATATGTGGAATGGATAGTTCCACTATCCAATGTTCACAGTTTCCTCGGGGATGGCACATAGTTTCCCGTAACCATACTCCAACCGTGCACCACTAGTTGTAGGGTCCAAAATTTCAATTTTTTTCTCCAAAAACTCTGATGAAAGATAAAGCATAACCATGATACAAAAAATAAACAAATAAATATCTTAAAATGAAAACAAATATGTGATAAACCCCACCATTTCCATGTTACTTTGAAGTCACCACCATATCCAAAAGATCACACACTTCCCAGTTGATATTGGTAACAATACAACCTTCAAAACATAACCTAAAACCTATAGGGAAAATGAAGAATACATACCCACCAATGTATATAGGGTGTGATCCAAAGGTTAGAAGGATACCAAAATGATTCCTTTGATTTTATTTTTTTAAAGAAACCAAGTACATAAGATTTAAATAAACAATACAAATAATATTTTATTTCCTTTTTACAAAATAGAAATAAACATGAAATACCTAAATCATTTTTTTAAATACACATTTTATAAAAGATGACTTAAATAGAACTTAATAAGTTAATTTAATTTATAAAACCAACAATTAAAATTTTAAAACAACTTATATTACAAAAACGAAATAATTTAAACCTTATATTGACCTTACTTTTTCATAGATGACTATTATATAATTTTAAAGATAAAAAACATAATAATTATACATTAAAAGATGGAAAGGTTTAATATCTAGTATAAATTAGGATCATAAATCACTATTAAATAATAATAATAAACATTTATTTAAATCCTTATACTTTTATCCTTATAAAATATCAAGTCCTCTTTAGTAAATATAGCCACCATAGGATATACATCAATGAAATGGGTGAAGTAAAATTCCAGTAAGAGGGGGAATATGATGGATGAATCAATATATCATTAGTGAGAATAATAATAATAATCATATCATAATAATAGTTTCATCATCATAATCATGAGGGAAATATTTGATACTTTCATGGAATGTAGTGATGTGTGAAAATGAAACATCATGTCATAGTAGTCAAATACCATCCACAGTTGTGAAAAAATATATTATCACGTTCACACCTAAAATATGTGAATAATCATAACATCATCATTGTAAACAAACATATCAGCATTTTCACATATAAAACACATTATTTCATGAGATAAAACACATTACCCAATGCATTGGAGGGATATATAATTCGAGGCCCACCCCTCACACTATAATATTTATATAATAATTCATGCCCCCTAGAACGTATAAAAATTATAATTTTGAAATAACCCATGTAATGGATGGGTTTCAGAATAATTTCATCAACTATAATTTCATGAATAAAAATGGTATACCAAAATTAAAAATTTAAATCTTATTTTTAATAAACATCTTCAATTATGAGTGAAGAAGAAACAACTCTAGAAGTGTAAAAGATGAGTTTTGGAATGAAAAATATTTTTATTTTAATTATAAATCTAGGTGTTAATGTTTATATCCCTGGAATAAAATATAATAATAGATAATGGATATTTATGAAAAATTATTGGAATATCCATATTGAAAATGACATGAAAAAGATATAACCCAAAAAAGGGAGTTGGGTTCATGAATATCCCCTACTTTAAATGTCGCTTTATTTCATTTATTTTACTTATCCAAAATAATAAAATTATGAATATTAAAAAATATTTATAGAATTTAATTATATTGATTTTTCCACAATTTATCCATTATAATTATTGGATGTTAATTTATAGCACTCTTTGTAAAAATTTAATTGTTTCAAGATCATTTTTTAATTAAATTTTCCCATTTTGTTTACTAGTTTCTATTATTGTTTGAGGTCATTTATAAATTAGTATAATTAATTATATAATATTTATACCATTATATATAAAATATAATTTATTTTAACTAACCATATGTTTGATTATAATAAAATAATTTGAAATTTCCTTGATGGGAATTAACCAATAATTGACTATACTTTGTCGTAATAATTGGAAAGGGAAGTTTGAAATTTATGTAATAATTATGATACTTATAGTAGGTTAATATCATTAATATAATATTAAAATACTTAGTAATTAATTTTATAATATTTTTTTTGAATGGAATTGGGAAAAAATTAAGAGAAGAAGAAAAAAGAGAAGATTTGATAGAAACTTACTCTTTCATCAAGGTAGCTTCTCTTGTAAAATACTAAAATTACCTTAATATTTGGTGTTGGATTACTATAGAGAATACCTTGGTATTATAATGGCATTGATAAGGAGTAGTTTTCCACAAAATTTCTTTTTAATGTGAGTGAGGAGTGATTTGAAAGTGGTAGGGAGAGGGGTTATTTATACTTGAGGAGATGAGTATTTTTAGAATAAAATATTAAATAAAAAATTATATCAAAGGTAAAACATGTAATAGTAAAATTTTAAAAATATAAATCATATTTAAATATAATAGGATGGTTTGAATACTTTAAACCACTTTACAATTTGAACTCACTAACTTTATGAAAATTTATAGTGGAAGAAAATAACTTTTTTTTTATTTTAAGGAATCACTTTTGACATAAGGTTTTGGAAAATGATTTTTAGATTTGGAAATTAAGTTTATTGTATTTTAATGAACCATTTATGAAGTTATAAATTTTTTTTCCGAACATCGATTTATATAAATTATTTGTTCATTATTACATCATGAATTATATAATTTAAGATACACCGGTTACGTAAAAACTATACTTTTACTATTCACTTGAAAATTAATGTATTTATGAAAATTATAAAAAATATCCCGTGAAAAATTTTAATGTGATTACCTCAAAAGTTATATTCATTTTATCCAAATAATTTTAAAACATTGGTAATTTTAATATTTAATACAAAAATTATTATTTTTATAAAATAATTTATAATACAGTTTACTAAAAATGTTATTTTATTTTTTTAGTTTATTTATTCATGATATTTGTTTTTTTGGAATTAGAATATAAATATTCATTTAAATTAATAACTATAAATATTATTTATATAAAAATATATTATTTTGAGGTAAAATTAATATTCCTACTGTCAGGTTACTATTCTCAAAGGCCAGGTTACTATTCCCAAAAGTCAGGTTACTATTCAAATGGTCGCATTACTATTAAAATTATCACATTACCTCATATATAAACCAATTCATTATTTCAAAAAATATATTTTTTCAATTCCTCACAAGGTTATATATTTTCATTTTCTAAGGCGTTGATTGGTTTACTAATATTTTGTTTCATTTATGTAGTGTTGGATATAAGGGTGATGATTATTAAAGATTGGGCCAATCCATATTTTCCCATTATAGATGTCATATTTTATATTTTTTTTCCAATTATAATGTTTTGGATCTTCATTGGTTTTATAATGGACTAATGTAATGATATTTATTAATGAATTAAAGTATTTTTTGTTTCCCTAATTACTATATGTGTATAATAATTATATAATATGACATATCAGACATTTATTTATGAGATGCATATTAATAATGAACACCGATTCACTAAATTCTTCCCCCTTTAGAAATTTCAT
This sequence comes from Viscum album, assembly GCA_963277665.1. Classification (NCBI taxonomy): domain Eukaryota; kingdom Viridiplantae; phylum Streptophyta; class Magnoliopsida; order Santalales; family Viscaceae; genus Viscum; species Viscum album. The sequence goes on along the minus strand of OY728159.1, from coordinate 1,135,800,146 downwards.
CCCCAAAATTTCAACTCATATTCTTAGTTTAGAATAGATGAGGTTACTTCCGTTTCATTTGTTCCTATGGTTCTAATGTCTCTACTTCATACTTATGGTTCCTCCATAACATTATAACAAGGTGAGTTGTCCTGTTGTGTAGAACTTTTTATCTATGATCCAATATATTCAATAGATACCCATCATAAGATAGGTCATTATTTTGACATACCACCTATGGATTCATTAAATTTGAGGGGTCAGGTAGGTACTTCCTCTGGAGAGATACATGGAACACATCATGAAATTGGACCATATTTGGTGGAAGAGAATGTTGATAGGCCACTGATCTTATATGATCAAGTATCTCAGTGGGTACAATGTACCTAGGGAAAATCTCCCCCTTATTTCCAAACGGCATGACTCTCTTCCATGGTGATATTCAAAAGAAAATTTTGTTTCCAACTTCAAAATACAAGTCCCTTCTATGGATGTAATCATAGATATTTTAGATAATATAAGAAGATTTTATATATTATTATATTGATTGAACCTTCTCTATCATATCTTACATGATATCTGGTCCAATTAGCTTTCATTCCTTAACATAATCACAACAAGTAGGAGTTATACATCACTTCCCATATAGTACTTCATATATATCTATTTAGATACTCAAATGTAAAACGTTTTTGTATAAGAACTCAACTAATGGGATAGGTTCATCCCAAAATCTTTTAAATTTCATCGAGCAAGATCTCATCATGTCCTCAAGTGTTTGATTGGTAATTTTAAATTGACTATCAGTTTGGGGGTGAGATTTCATGCTATAATTCAATTTTTAATTAAAATAATATTGAATAATTCTCTATAATTTAGAAGTGAACCTTGGATTATGATTTGAGAAAATTAATAGTGGTACCACATTAAAACTCTCCACTTAATTTACATATATTTTGGAAATTATTTCATGTGAAATATCTTCCTAAATAGAGATGAAGTGGGAAATCATGGTGAGTTGACATTCTACTAACAATATCACATTGTTTCCTTTGGATTTCTTCAGGGAACTAGAGACGGGGTGTAACACCCTAGGTAAATAAATAATATGACATCTTTATATTTATCCATACATGTGAATCAAATATTAATATTACTTTAAAGGGGATACAATGCTCGATGGCGTACCCAATATGCAACAACGAGTTTCTTGGGAATCTTACGTTGCACTCTAATAATAAAATAATATTATTTTAAATGGCAGTTAACATGTAGCCGTTGTATTGGTGGGAATGGATAGAAATAACGAAAATATGATTATATATGGTTTTTAAATGTTTTTTACATTTATCCAAAGGCTTAAAATACGGAAAGAATTCAATTTTAGGCTTTTATACCCTAATTTTTCACTAAAGGTTCACTTATCACCTTCTGATGGAGAACTGTCATTAAATATAGTTTTGATCACTCTTATACATTATTTTGGACCAAATAAAACTCTTCTTTAGAATCGGGACATCAAATTTTACTTTGTGTAAATTTTTGGTATTTTTCTGATAAAGTTCATTTTTTTAATGAATAGTGTAAAATGTTGTATTTTAATTCAAAACCTCTTTTTAATATAATTTATTTATATGATTAGATTATCATTTGAATTGTTTTTAAAGTGAAATTAGAAAATATTCTTACCATTAAATCCAATAGTGGTCTTTGGAATTAATTTCACTTTGAAATCGGACTTAAACTAGTGTCAATCTTTTGATACTTATTGTTTCATAAAAACATGCTATTTGCTCTGACAACGGGAATTAATTATTAAATTAATTAATGTGACTTATATGTTTTTAATTTTTAAAATAGACTCCATTTTTGAATTCGTAATATCAAATATATCTTAGGGAAAATTATTGGTAATTTTCTGAAAAACTTCAATTTGTGATGAATAGTGAAACCACTAAGTGGTACTTATAAAAACTGATTTTCCGTTTAAATGAAATTTTTCCATCATTGTGTTTTGATTTTAAAAAATCCGACATACATGGTTGTCATTAAGAAGTAAAATGTGGTTCAATGGGATAAAAATAATTTTTTGGTGAATAGTAACTTATTAAGTTTTTAATCGCGATTAGTGGTAATTAGTATAGTTTAAGGTAAAAATAATGCTTTAATAAAATGAGATGAGCTTGAAACATGTCCTAACCCTATTGGTTGTGTCATGGCCGACCAAGAAAATCCATGGGTCGATTTAGGGGATCTCATGGAGCCACTTTGGTGATATAATGACTTTAATGCCTTTTTTTAAATAAAGGTGAAAATGACACTAACATAAATTGTTTTACTAAAACAATTTTTAGAAGGGGTTATAATACTCATATTTTTGATTATAAATATTCATTAGAAAGCTAAAACGATTTTCTACATCATAGTATTTTTCTTATAATTTTTAGACTTTAAATATATTAAATTATTTATGACATCATGATGATGCAGCGATGACTTCATTATTTAACGATTTAAATAAAATGGAAAGATAATGTAATATCTAAAACCTACACATTTCCAAAACCTATTGGATGGGAATATTTCGAAGCATTATCAACTTATCTTAGAAATATATCAATGTGGGACCTTATAAATTCTAAACACTTTTGAAAATAAAATAATAGTTTCATGATTTCCAAAAGTGCCCCTCCTCTCCTCTTATAAAAGGCCCCCACCTCTACCTCATTTCACAGACTACTCAAGTCTTTGGATAGGCCATCCCCTGCCCATTTACTCTCTACACATCCCTCTCCTCATCCTAGAGGATTCCCTTTGGGAATAACCCTTTCAAAGGAAGCCTTTAGGCTCAAATCAAAAGGAGGTACACTTTTAAAGGTAATTCATTCTCTCTTGTTCATTTGTTTTATTTTTCTTCTCCAACCCCCTAAACTCTTTTTATTAATTTTTTTTGTAACAAATAAAGTATCTTCAATATACTAGGATGTTGTTATAAGAAGTATTAGAGATACACTTACACACACCTACATATAATGGTTAAAGAACATACGGTTTCCGTGGATGGTGAATTTCTGCCTCACGAAATGATGATTGTTCAATACTCATATAACACCTTCAAAGGTGGCCATTAAGATGTCACTATATTTATATATGATATATAATATGTTTATGTTTTACTTAATCTTCGGTATTTTTCATTTTTGGCTTACCTTTATGGCTTCCATTATGGGTATACGCGATATCTTCATTTAAGGAAGTGCGGACTACCACCCCCTCAAAGTAATGTGATTCGTTAATGCCATATGTGGGACGTATAAAGGATGGATTTAAAGTTATTATATATGATGTTAATATACCTCTATATCATTATTATTTATTTTCATTAAAGTATGAGATATAAATGAAAGTAGCATTCATGCGTACGTACGGCTTACCGTCTCCATGAACAGTGCATTACATTTCTTATCCCCAAATGTAATGTACTATTAAACGTATATGTATATAATGGATATATATAATGAATGATACATCTAAATGATGAATATAATTCTGGAATTAAAATATACATACCTCTCATTTAATTTTAATTCCATTAATATGAGAAAGAAATGAATGTAGCGTTCATGCGTACGTACGACTTACCGTATCCATGAACGGTGCATTTCATTTCTTACCTCTAAATGATTATGTAATATTATAAATACATGTATATGCTGGATATATATGATATATATTCTATCCAAATCAGGAATGTCATTCTGGATATAAAGAACTTTTGACCACACGAACAACATGTAATTGTAAGAATTCCATTTTCGACTTAAGAACCAAATATCGACAAAACAAACATTATTAACTTAAATGGTTACATAATGTTTATAACATGGCAATAATTGATATAGAAGGAATAATGAACTTTAAAAAGGTTCTTAATCAAGTAGAAATTAACTCAAGTTTATTATTCAGGACGTTAAAGAACGATTGAGTCAAGTCGGACCCGAGGTAAGGGATCTTACTCCCCTCTTTTTTAAGTACACTCTTTTATGTCATTCCTTCTAAAACTCATCTTTATAGTTATTGGGATGTATATTCCTATTTCTATAAACTTTATGTTTATGTGATTAGAGACCCTATTTCCTCTCATCAATCCATTTTGGAAGTTTTAAGTGGCGCCGTTAGGCTGCCGAGTTTTCGTAAGAGATTTTTCATCTCACTTTTATTCCCGTGAGATTTATGCTACATTTGCCACAATTTCCTTTGAGTGGTTTATGTACTTCCCACTATTACACTCATTTTGTAATATAATTCAATTTATGGGTATTTACATATTCATTGTATGACACTTCTTCAATGGGGTGTACTTTTCGAAAGTTACCCAAGTCGGTGAGGGAACCTTTCACCCTCCTCTTTTTAAAAGACTTCGTTTGTTATGTCTTTTAATTCACATACTATTATGTTGGGATATGTTCTTCTATATCCTGATTAATTTAAATTTTATGTCCAAGTGATGAGATCCCCTTTTTATCTCTCATCAACTCATTTTCTGAATTTTTGAAGTGACGATGTTAGGCTGTCAAATTTTTGCAAGGGAACTTCTTAGCCCAAATTTGATTCATTGGGATAAACTTGTACTTCTTGAATATGTTGTTCTATGGATATTTGTGAATAACCTCTGATTGTTTTACACTTAATATCCACTTATATTTGGTTTATTCGTTTGTCAAACATAATTATGTAATTGATTTATCCTTAAACCAAGGATACCGTCTTTGTAAGGGACTTCGTCTCAATATCCTTTCATTGAGGCATATTTCGTTTTATACACAACTTTCTTTTATATGGTGTATAAACCCCTTTGACTTTTAATTTTATACAAAAGGAATCTTTTTCTACGAAGCGTTTTACAAAACGACAAAAAGGAATGTTTCTTTTAACGTACGCGGTGACAACGACCTTTTCCGCCGCCGTGAGTATTATTTGACTTTGGCTTCCTCAACAAGCCATAATGTTTTTCAAATAAAATAAATACCATATAATGTTTTTTTGTATTTCGGTATTGAAAATGTTTTTGATAAAGGATTATATTATGTCAATATATTTAAATGATATATTGTGATTGAAATGTGGAAATTTTATCATTCCTTTATGTTGGTTTTATGTGTTATGATTTTATAATGGTACTTGGACATTATGACGGGTTGTGCCGTGAATACCAGGACGGGTGGTTACGTTATAACCTCCAATGCATTGGGTATGGAAGTCGGCCGTATGGCTATTCCATTAAGTATGTATGGAAATTGGCCGTATGGCTATTACATTAAGTGATATGTGTGGGAGTCGACCGTATGGTTATTCCACTTAAGTATGTTTATGTCCCAAGTTACCTTTATATATGTTATGTGTTCTTTATATGGGTTTTATGGTAATCCTTTGGTTACAAAAAGGTAAGTAATGATATTTTATTCAGTGAAGAGTTTTTACTACTTCATAGAGGTGAAAAGTATTACTTTGATAAAGTATACATGATTTACTTTTTGTTTTGATAAACTAACAGTTTTTATTCTTTGTGTATCCCTTACTGAGTTTTTATGCTCATCCCATGTTTTTTGAAATGTTTTTTCACAGGACTTAGCATGGAATAGGGTCAAGGATGGGATCAAGGGAAAGTCATTCTTCCGAAAACATGAAACTAGACATGTTTCTTTTTAAGAGTTTTTATTTTATGGAAATTTAGTAGAAGAGACTACTTTGTAATCTTTTGAGATGTAATAGTTATGTCCTAATTCTCTAAAACTCTAAACCTGAAAATATCCTCAATGTGAATTATTCATTTAATTCAGTTTTAAGTAAGGTTTAAGGCTGGGGCCTTATAGTTGGTATCAAAGGTCGGTTTAGATAACTTTAGAGGTTAGGGTATTCTTTAAGCATAAGTGACATTACCATAATGGTTAGGATTTCAGACAGAGTTTTTGTTTTAGATAAAGTGAATGAGTAAGAATATTGTAGTGTTTATCTTCCTCATTAATACATGATGGTTTTGTTGTTATACTCACACTCACCCTTTTTGGTTTTAGTAAATGGCTGGATCTAGCAGGCACCAAGGTAACGGTGGATGTGAAGGAAACTGTGACAGTTTTCTGAGAGAGCAACTGAATGATATGGGAGCTGTAATGAGAACTCTTATGTTTATCCTCAACAAAATATCTGGAGTTATGATTGACCACCTAAACCTTGGTGATTTCTATAAGGCATCATATATGCGGGAAACAAATCCCTACAGAACTACAGGTAATAATCATAAAGGTAAGTGTGTTCAAAAACCCATGTGTCAAATATGTGGAAAGAAACACCTAGTAAAATGTTTCAAAGGGACAGAAACATGCTATAGATTTGGAAATGAAGGTCATAAAGCAAGAACCTGCCGTGGAAAAAGGAAGCATCCAGTTGACTCGAGGAAAGGGAAAGAAGTTATTTCTGAGGGATCAATTGAACGTTTTAAATGTGGTGTGCATGGTCATTATGAAAACACATTTCCCATGAAGAAGTTTTGTGAATGGGATCACCAAGATCATACAAATACTCTTTTACCAATACCTAATGCCATTCCGATTGAGGATGAAGAAACCGACAATGACCAATCAAAGGTATGGATTATTTCTTAACTTCTGTTTTCTATTTTGGGATCTTAGGATATGATTCATGATTTTGTTGGTAGGAAAGAGGTATTTCGGAATAAGTTGGAAAGGAATGGTTAATGGATCATGAAGAATGTTGAATGAGTAAGATGTCAACATATAAGGGCTTCAAGAGTTATGGTGAAATTCATAAGAGTATTAAGTGTCTTTTGATGATGGGGTACATTAGAAAACTTTTTATAGTATGTGTAACACTGATGTTTAATATATGAAAATTTTATTCAAGGAATAGTTATCTTTTCTTTTGTGGACATAGTTATAAAGAACCATTTGGGTTTATATGATCCTTACTTTTGAGGTAATTATGGGTTACTATATGTTATGATTGAAGTGAAAGGCATGAGATAAAATTGAGGTTAAATTATGTTATGGTTATTTTTGATTATTTTATACCTTTTTGGGGAATGATTTAAGAATTATATAGTTTTGAAAAAAGGAAAACACGCAGACCGTGTGACAACCCGTCGCGTCGGACAAAGCCGCGGGAATCAAACCCACAACCAAAGTGCGATTGGTATTTATCGCCTACCCCTGGACTATGTGAAGTCCCTGGTTAGTTTGACTGATTCTTTTTAGTTATATGATTTTATGAATTAAGAGTAAGTTGATTTTGGGTTATTTATGAAAATTATTGACCTATCTTGGAGGATATGTGATTAGGTTAATTACTTTTCAATACGAGACTTTAGGAGCAACTGATGTTGTTTGGAGATAAATGTTACGATTTAACTTGGAAGACTATGTGACTAAATCCTTCAAATGTTTTGGTTTTAATCTTAGATTGGTTTAATTTGAGGAATTTTATGGACAAATTGTTTATCGGATGGTCCTCGTTGATCTTTGGGTTTTGTCGGACAAATTTTGGAGATTAAGAATAGATTTTCTTTCTAATGTGTTATCCTTTTCTGGTTTATCTGATCTTGTACTAATCTTTTGGGTTTTGGTTTTGGTTAAAGTCTAAAGACATGGGAAGTATATAGTTCTCTTTTTTGGGTTAGGTAATTCTCTAGAAGTTGATTATAGTACTCTTAATGTGAACAAGTCTCCCTAAATATTCGTCTTTTGGAAAAAAAATATGAGTTTGTGTAAGGAATCTAATAAAAGTTGAAAGTCAACATGATAAGTGATTATATTTACTTATGAATAAATTCCTCAATTAAAAGTAACTAAAAAAAAATGTTGTCTATTAACTTTTCCTCCTGGGGAATCGAATACCGTTTAACCCATCACAAGTTTGTGATTTTCTCATGGTTAACTTTCTCATAAACATGTTTTCTATCACTCTCCATCAGAACATGACCCTATGTTTTCTCCTCCATGTCCATGTTTTCATACTTGGAATCCTAGAATGGGTTAACTCGGGTGACCTTTGTACTTATCTTTCTTTATTTTAAAGTGATTGTTTTACCGACTCTTCTTCCGATGTGGGACTTTCAAGGATGTTTCCAAGCCCAATTTTAAAATTGCGAGGACGCAATTCCCAAAAGGGGGAAGGATGTAACACCCTAGGTAAATAAAGAATATGACATCTTTATGTTTATCCACACTTGTGAATCAAATATTAATATTACTTTAAAGGGGATACAATGCTCGATGGCGTACCCAATACGCAACAACGAGTTTCTTGGGAATCTTACGTTGCACTCTAATAATAAAATAATATTATTTTAAATGGTAGTTAACATGTAGCCATTGTATTGGCGGGAATGGATAGAAATAACTAAAATATGATTATATATGTTTTTTAAATGTTTTGACATTTATCCAAAGGCTTAAAATACGGAAAGAATTCAATTTTAGGCTTTTATACCCTAATTTTTCACTAAAGGTTCACTTATCGCCTTCTGATGGCGAACTATCATTAAATATAGTTTTGTTCACTCTTATAAATTCTTTTGGACCAAATAAAACTCTTCTTTATAATCGGGACATCAAATTTTACTTTGTGTAAATTTTTGGTATTTTTCTGATAAAGTTCAATTTTTTAATGAATAGTGAAAATGTTGTATTTTAATTCAAAACCTATTTTTAATCTAATTTATTTATATTATTATATTATCATTTTAATTGTTTTAAAATTTAAATTAGAAAATATTTTTACCATTAAATCCAATAGTTGTCGTTGGAATTAATTTCACTTTGAAATCAGACTTAAACTAGTGTCAATATTTTGATACTTATTGTTTCATAAAAACACGCTATTTGCTCTGACAGCGGGAATTAATTATTAAATTAATTAATGTGACTTATATGTTTTGAATTTTGTAAAATAGACTTCATTTTTGAATTTGTAATATCAAATATAGCTTAGGGTAAATTTTTGGTAATTTTCTGAAAAACTTCAATTTTTGATGAATAGTGAAACCACTAAATGGTACTTATAAAAACTGATTTTCCGTTTAAATGAAATTTTTCCATCATTGTGTTTTGATTTTTAAAAATCCGACATATATGGTTGTCATTAAGAAGTAAAATGTGGTTCAATGGGATAAAAATAATTTTTTGGTGAATAGTAACTTATTAAGTTTTTAATCGCGATTAGTGGTAATTAGTATAGTTCAAGGTAAAAATAATGCTTTAATATAATGAGATGAGCTTGAAACATGTCCTAAACCAATTGTTTGTGTCATGGAAGACCAAGAAAACCCATGGGTCGATTTAGGGGACCCCATGGAGCCACTTGGGTGAGATAATGACTTTAATGCCTTTTTTAAAAATAAAGGTGAAAATGACACTAACATAAATTGTTTTACTAAAACAATTTTTATAAGGGGTTATACTACTCATATTTTTGATTATAAATATTCATTAGAAAGATAAAACGATTTTCTACATCATAGTATTTTTTTTATAATTTTTATACTTTATATAAATTAAATTATTTATGACATCATGATGATGCAACGATGACTTCATTATTTAACGATTTAAATAAAATGGAAAGATAATGTAATATCTAAAACCTACACATGTCCAAAAACTATTGGATGGGAATATTTCTAAGCCTTATCAACTTATATTCTAAATATATCAATGTGGGACCTTATAAATTCTAAACACTTTTGAAAATAAAATAATAGTTTCATGATTTCCAAAAGTGCCCCTCCTCTCCTCTTATAAAAGGCCCTCACCTCTACCTCATTTCACACACTAATAAAGACTTTTGATCATCCATCCCCTGACCATTTACTCTCTCCACATCCCTCTCCTCATCCTATAGGATTCCATTTGGGCAGAATTTTTTCAAAGGAAGCCTTTAGGCTCAAATCAAAAGGAGTTACACTTTTAAAGGTAATTCATTTTCTCTTGTTCATTTGTTTTATTTTGCTTCTCCAACCCCCTAAACTCTTTTTATTAATTTTTTTTGTAACAACTACAGTATCTTAAATATACTAGGATGTTGTTATAAGAATTATTCGAGCTACACTTACACACACCTACATCTAATGGTTAAATAACATACGGTTTCTGTGGATGGCGAATTTCTGCCTCACGAAACGATGATTGTTCAACACTCATATAACACCTTCAAAGGTGGACATTAAGATGTCACTATATTTATATATGATATATAATATGTTTATGTTTTATTAAGATTCTTTATTTTTCATTTGTGGCTTACCTTTATGGATTCCATTATGGGTATACGCGATATCTTCATTTAAGGAAGTGCGGAATACCGCCCCCTCAAAGTGATGTGATTCGTTAATTCCATATGTGGGACGTATAAAGGATGGATGTAAAGTTATTATATATGATGTTAATATACCTCTATATCATTATTATTTATTTTCATTAAATTATGAGATATAAATGAAACTACCGTTCATGCGTACGTACGACTTACCGTCTCCATGAACGGTGCATTTCATTTCTTATCCCCAAATGTAATGTACTATTAAACGTATATGTATATAATGGATATATATAATGAATGATACATCTAAATTATGAATATAATTCTGGAATTAAAATATACATACCTCTCATTTAATTATAATTCCATTAATATGAGAAATTAATGAATGTAGCGTTCATGCGTACGTACGGCTTACCGTCTCCATGAACGGTGCATTTCATTTCTTACCTCTAAATGATTATGAAATATTATAAATACATGTATATTCTGGATATATATGATATATATGATATCAAAATCAGGAATTTCATTCTGGATATAAAGAACTTTTGACCACACGAACAACATGTAATTGTAAGAAGTCCATTTTCGACTTAAGAACCAAATATCGGCAAAACAAACATTATTAACAAAAATGGTTACATAATGGTTATAACATGGCAATAAGTGATATAGAATGAATAATGAACTTTAAAAAGGTTCTTAATAAAGTATAAATTAACTCATGTTTATTATTCAGGACGTTAAAGAACGATCGAGTCATGTCGGACCCGAGGTAAGGGATCTTACTCCCCTCTTTTTTTTAAGAACACTCTTTTATGTCATTCCTTATAAAGCTCATCTTTCTTGTTATTGGGATGTTATTTTATATTCCTATTTCTTTAAACTTTATGTTGATGTGATGAGATACCCCATTTCTTCTCATCAATCCATTTTGGAAGTTTTAAGTGGCGCCGTTAGGCTGCCTAGTTTTCGTAAGAGATTTTTCATCTCACTTTTATTCCCGTGAGATATATGCTACATTTGCCACAATATCCTTTGAGTGGTTTATGTACTTCCCACTATTACAATCCTTTTGTAATATAATTCCATTTATGGGTATTTACATATTCATTGTATGACACTTCTTCAATGGGGTGTACTTTTCGAAAGTTACCCAAGTCGGTGAAGGAACCTTTCACCCTCCTCTTTTTTAAAAGACTTTGTTTGTTATGTCTTTTAATTCACATACTATTATGTTGGGATATGTTATTATATATCCTGATTAATGTAAATTTTATGTCCAAGTGATGAGATCCCCTTTTTATCTCTCATCAACTCATTTTCTGAATTTTTGAAGTGACGCCGTTAGGCTGTCAAATTTTTGCAAGGGAACTTCTTAGCCCAAATTTGATTCTTTGGGATAAACTTGTAATCCTTGAATATGTTGTTCTGTGGATATGTGTGAATAACCTCTGATTGTTTTACACTTAATATCCACTTATATTTTGTGTATTCGTTTGTCACACATAATTATGTAATTGATTTATCCTTAAACCAAGGATACCGTCTTTGTAAGGGACTTCGTCTCAATCTCCTTTCATTGAGGCATATTTCGTTTTATACACAACGTTCTTTTATACGGTGTATAAAACCCTTTGACTTTTACTTTTATACAAAAGGAATGTTTTTCTACGAAGCGTTTTACAAAACGACAAAAAGGAATGTTTCTTTTAACGTACGCGGCGACAACGACCTTTTCCGCCGCCGCGAGTATTATTTGACTTTAGCTTCCTCAACAAGCCATAATGTTTTTAAAATAAAATAAATACCATATACATTTTTTTTTGTATTTCGGTATTGAAAATGTTTTTGATAAAGGATTATATTATGTCAATATATTTAAATGATATATTGTTATTGAAATGTGGAAATGTTATCATTCCTTTATGTTGGTTTTATGTGTTATGATTTTATAATGGTACTTGGGCATTATGACGGGTGGTGCCGTGAATACCAGGACGGGTGGTTACGTTATAACCTCCAATGCATTGGGTATGGAAGTCGGCCGTATGGCTACTCCATTAAGTATGTATGGAAATTGGCTGTATGGCTATTCCATTAAGTGATATGTGTGGGAGTCGACCGTATGGTTATTCCACTTAAGTATGTTTATGTCCCAAGTTACCTTTATATATGTTATGTGTTCTTTATATGGGTTTTATGGAAATCCTTTGGTTACAAAAAGGTAAGTAATGATATTTTATTCAGTGAAGTGTTTTTACTACATTATAAAGGTGAAAAGTATTACTTTGATAAAGTATACATGGTTTACTTTTTGTTTTGATAAACTAACAGTTTTTATTCTTTGTGTATCCCTTACTGAGTTTTTATGCTCATCCCAAGTTTTTTGAAATGTTTTTCACAGGACTTAGCATGGAATAGGGTCAAGGATGGGATCAAGGGAAAGTCATGCTACCGAAAACATGAAACTAGACATGTTTCTTTTTAAGAGTTTTTATTTTATGGAACTTTATTAGAAGAGACTACTTTGTAATCTTTTGAGATGTAATAGTTATGTCCTAATTCTCTAAAAATCTAAACCTGAAAAGATCCTCAATGTGAATTATTCATTTAATTCAGTTTTAAGTAAGGTTTAAGGCTGGGGCCTTATACAGGGTCCATAAAGACATTATCCCATTTACAATTGGGAATAGGATATGGTTTCATTATCCCTTGGGACATATTTCACTCTTCTTTAACATGATGACATACCAATAACCTTGATATATACTCTGAAATCTCATTCTTGATGTTGTCTCAACAGAAAATCTCTCGAAGATCATGTTACATCAAGTTAATTCTATCATGGAAAGAGAAATATGATCTATGCACATTATCTAATATATATTTCTTTATATTAGGTGATCTAGAAACAAAATATCTAGTTACAAACCATAATACACCATCCTCATCAATATGAAACTCATGTAGCTTCACTTGATTTACCAATTTTACATTCTTTTTAAGCTCTAGATCATCCATTTCTGACTCCTTGATATTTTCTTAGATAAATTTTTAAACAAAAATTTCATAAAGGAAGGATATATTCTATAACATCCTGACCTAAAATACACTAACCCAGTGCCTCGAGTCTGGACAAAAAATGACCTCAAGCATTCCTCCCCATATGCCAAAGGTTTCTGACAAGCAGGGAGGGTCTAATAGATCACATGGGAAGACTATACACACTTTACTAGAGTAATCCCAAAAACATAACATATAAATATAAAGGAAAAATAATAAATAATCCAGAAGCATGCATTAACAACCAATTCCTAAACAATATACAGCCACAACAAAATAATAAATATTCCATGTCATGGTAACAGTACCAAAAGTGAATGAAAACCACAAATAAAGACCAACAGTTGAAACCCCAAGATGATCCTAAATCCAAGTCTAGATATTCAACCATGAACATCCCATGCCCAACTCAACTCCTTATCATAAGTCCCTTTCCCTTTCATTTACCTACAACCATGAAATCTATCCAGGTACCCAATGTAGGGATGAGAAGTGTGTGAGTACAACTTTGTAGGTTAACACCAATGGTGTCTATAAAATATATACTCTAAGAAGATATTACATGAAAGTTTTAAATATTTTACAAGGTAAGAGAAGTTAAATCTGGTTCTATTAGTTAACAATATTTAATTTAGTCATTAACATCATTATTTCCATTTTCATTACTTGATTCTTAAGTTTGGCATTTATATCATTTTCACCATGGAATAAGATGGTCAATACTATGCATAAGAGAATAAGTCAAGTTCCTTATCTCACTAGGGGACAAAATTTCATAAACAATTAAATAAAAATCACCTTGGTGCCTCAGTCCATGTAGTCTCATCAAATGCAACTATTTGTCATATAAAGCCTAAGTACCCATACCTAACCCATGCATTATGGGGTGGGGTTTAGAGACTCAGTTTAACTTTAGCTGTGGACATAGATCCTCAAATCCAATACCCTATAACTACCAATACATGTGGAAATTCTTATTAATCCATTAACCACATATACCATATCATAAATCCTAAAGAAACAATACACATAAAATTGTAAATTCACATTTAACTCAACACATGAATCATCATCAAGCCTTAACCCGTTAGCACATTTACCATTTACATATAATAGACCATTTAACCTATTTCAATTTTCATACCTTAACCCATTAATGTTATTCATAAATTTTCATACATTAAACCATTTCAAATTGTTCATCAATTCACATGAATTATCCCATTTACACAATTCCATTATAAACTCATAAGTCCTTTAACACATCCAAAATGTTCCATTTAAACCCTTTTCACATTTTTTCAAACAATTACTTATTCCATTTACAAATAATTGTCCCAACTACAATTATAAAATATTTATAATTTAAACCAACATTGAAACACACTTATCATGAGTTATATTTTAATACAAGCGAACTTCAGTCTTAACATTACAATTTTCCAGGCTTGGGAATATTGGCACACCCCATAGGTGGCCCTAAACTGGTGTAATTAATATCAATTCATCCCATGGGGATCATGAGAGGTTGAATTCATCATTTAGAAAAATAATTTTACCAAAATAACTAATGGAATTAAATTCAAAATATGAGATAACCAATAAATCAACAACACATGCACAAATCAACAATGAGACCATGGGATATAACTTGTAGACTACCCACCTCGAATCCGTAGATGAACTCTCATTTAACATTGTACTTAGATCCTGATTCAACCACCCTTTGAATACATAACCTATAATACACTGAAAAAGAGGGTTTTAGGGATTCCGATGAATAATGGATCAAAAATCCCTAATACAGAAAAGAGAAGAAAGATAAGAGTTAGACATACCCAGAGATTTAATTCTTAACCAAAAAACTCTAAAAAACATAGAATCAATATAAATTGATAATTTTGAGGTCTTGGGTATTTATGTTTTCAATAGGGATGGATGAGGAAGAATTAAAATGAAATGAAGGTGAGAAACTTAAAATCATGAGGGAGAAAATGGTAAATTCTTAATTTTTAATGGGGTTCATGGTTTGGCTATATGATTTTCCAAACCATGCACCAACTGTGTGCCTACCTCTATCCAAGTGAAGTACTAGTTAGGTGGTTACCTATCAATCTCACACAGTTTGAAACACCATGTACTAACCATGGAAAATGTGTTTGTCCATGGTCGTGCAGTTTGGATTTTCCCCCTTGCACGATTTACTCTAACCTTGGGCCAACCATGCAACATGCACTCGATGTCCAATTTCCCCTTTTTTGATGTCCTAAACCCCCCAAACACCACCAAACATACTCATACACAATTAAAAATTTAATTATACAATTTTTATTGATTCAAGTCAAAATTTAAATAAGAATGCACCTCCATGAATTATGGGATCTTAAATCCTCCCCACCTTATAATGGTTGGTCCTGAGCCGCTCTTCTTAAGAATCACTGAGCTTATAAGGAAAAAAGTTCAGGACCCTTGGCCCACATATCCATCTCCATCTTCCATGTTTCTTCTTGAACCCCACCATACTGCCATAACACCCGAACCAAGGGAACTGTCTTTTCCCACATTATTTTCTCACTACGATCCACAATATGAACTAGATGTTCTTCGAAGGATGAATCCACTTCATGTTCATCATCCTGAAATTCAGTCACATGAGATGGGACAGGGTGATAATGTCCAAACTATGACACATGAAATATATTGTGCATACTACTATATCACTATAGAATATCCAAATGATATTCCACTGGTCTGATCCTATCCCCAATCTCAAATGACCCCATGTACCTGGGTTCTAACATACCCTATTTCGGAATCCTATTGTGACCCAACCATTGCGACAACTGAAGAAACACACGATCACTCACCATAAACTCAAGATGTTCATGATGTCCATATTCATGGTAATTTTACCTACGATGATCCATATCTTTACATTTCTCAATAAACTAAATCTGTTTTGACATCTCTTGTATGAGACTCGATCCCAACAAATCTGATTATGCAGCATCTATACAATAAAATGGAGATCTATAGGGTATATCATAGAGCACCGACAATAGTGTCATCTAAATCATATCTTGGTAAATATTTTTTAGGAAAATTAGACTAGCGATAATTGATTTTCCCTATATCCACTAAAATCTAGGACATAGGTCCTCAACATGTCCTCTAACACCTAAATATTATGCTCTGACTTCCCTTCTATCTGCAGGTGAAATTCCATACACGAAAAAAACTTGGGTACCAAGTGTTTTATTTAATACCTACTATAATAATGATGTGAAAAAAAGATCATGATATGAAACTATGGTTCACAACATCCCATGAAATCTCAACACTTATTGAACATAAAACTCACCTAAATGATCCTCATTGAATGTATCTCAAATCAGAAAGAAATGAGATACCTTATCTAATAGATCCACAAGTACCCAAATCACATCATTATTTAAAAACATTCTTAGAAGAATCAAAACAATAACATTAATCACACCATCCCATTTCCATTTGGGAATGTGAAGAAGCTTCAACAAACTACCCAATCATCAATCCTCAGTGTTCACCTACTGGAAGGTTAGGCACCGTTACAAGAAATCTTCAACCTCTTTATTCATTCCTAGACACCAATGCATCCTATGAAGATCAAAATACATTTTTGTCTATCCAGGATTTATTTCCCACTTCGCTATATAAAACTCGCACACCAACAATTCTCCCATACATGTGGTAACAAAAACATGTTCATAAAAACAAATTATTTCATTATCACCAATGGTCCAACCGAAAGGTGACTCCCCACCTTTAATACATTCCCTTAAAGATAGAAATTATGGATCCTCACATAACCTCTCATTATTCTAACTCAGAAGTGGGGAATCAACTACTATGGATGAAAGGGTAATCTACCCTTGTCTATTTTATACCTTCAGATGAATCTGAACAAACAAAACCATCATTCTACACTTAGATTTGGATTCCTAAATCACCTAATTTTTAGTCTTCTAACTCAAATAATATAAAAAACTATTCCCCTTTTATGGTGTTTAAACTAACTCAATGTCGAAAGACTATATGGACTCGACCCATCTTCACTGACGAAGATTCAAATCATGCTAAGAGAAGATTTACTTAAGGATTTTATGTTAATTATACACCTTGAACCATTACAAAAATATGTAATGTTTCCAACAATTTAATGCATAAATCAACACGTCTATATATAGGTCATGTGTAGGGTAATTTCTTTCATGAGGTCTCAATCCTTGTGACCCATGTGCCAAAACCTGATCATCCTACACCAACACTGCCCAAGACCTACACCAAACACATCATATAATAGGGTATAATTCATACCATGTTTAGGTAAGGTCAGAACTAGTGCGGTAGTCAAAAAATTATTTAACTATTGGAAAGAATGATCAAATTCTTCAAAACATTAAAATTTTATGCCTTTATTGGTTAAGCCTAAATGCGGTGATGTAAAATGGGAAAATTATTTTATAAAACTTTAGTGATATCTAGAATGACCTAGAAAAATTCCAACTTCAGAAAAATTCTTTTTTTTCTCCAAAGATACCATGACCATCACTTTCTCTGGGTCTACAGAAACACCTGCCTCAGAGATAATGTGACCTAGGAAATGTACCATGTCAATCCAGAAGTGATATCTGGATAGCTTGGAGTATAACTGATGTTCTCTTAGTGTAATTTGTAAGATGTAAAGTTGTTTGGAACAATCATAATGAGTCTCATATTACACCAATATTTCATCAAAAAATACAACAAAAAACTAATCTAGGTATGTGTGAAATATTTGGTTCATTTGGGCTAGAAACAGTACTTGTGAATTTGTCAACCCAAATGACATCATGAAAAATTCATTCAACCCATAACTTCTCATAGAGGAAATACACTGTAAATAAAAACTTATAACCCTCATATTGTGATACAATGATCTTATATCAATATTTAAGAACACTGAACCTCCTCTTAGTTAGTCAAAGATATCACCTATTTAAGGAAGAGGGTATCAATTCTTAGCTTTCATCTAATTAAAATTCCAATAATCGACACATAATAATTAAGATATTTTGGCTTTATTGGAAAATAACATAGATATCCCAAAGGTGATTTACTTGGGTAAATAAACCCTTTACTCTCCAATTAATCCAACTGAGTTTTATGTTCACAGAGTTCTTCCATCTCCGTTCTATGTGGTGGAATGGAAACCATTTCTACTCCCAGCAATGACTCTATATTGAAATCAACATTTGTCTTGGGTGGAATCCCCAAGAAGTACATATAAATAATATCTTAAAACCAATCAACCGTAGTTGGAAATGAATTTTTCTCTACTCCCTCAACATCAAGAATGATACAAGCCACTTTGGCTATGAGTTCACTAAACTATTAAAAAATTGGACCTACACGGCCTACTCGAACGTCCCATTAACCATGATGGACATACGTGTATCCCTTAAGATAAGTGAATGTTACCATATGATACTAACCATCAATATGGGATTGGTAAACCACTATCTACTCTATATCCAACATTATATCAAAACCCGACATCTCAAGCACAAACATGGGCCAAATTAAATGGTACATAACAACTTCAAGGGAACACCCCTTTCATTTACTGATATTTTCCACTTTCACCCATAAAGGTGCATTAATCAACATGACCCCACACATACGTTACACTTCCAGGACCAACAAAACCACAAACTAAGAATACACAAAAGAACATGAGGATCCTATATAAAAAACACTATCCAAAGTAGAATCTATAAAAATTATACCTCAAACAGTTAATGGTCCATCCTCACCACCTCTAGGCATAGACTAAACTTCATGAAGTTGACCTTACCCTCTACCCTAGGACCATGTTCAATCTTGTGGTGCTACACTACCCTACTGATATGGAGGCTCTCATCATAGAGTACTATGTCAACCACCTCAATTGGTATAACCCTTCGGGCTCCAACTACCTACCTGATTTGGGGTAACAGGCCCCCAACCTACACTCTGTAGTAGTCTTGGTCCTCCATCCATGCCCATATATTGAGGGTTCTTACATAACCTCTACAAATTCCTTATTCATCTGCATGCTTGAAACTCAACTGATGGTCAATGGAACTGACCACACATGTGACCTAACCTACCACACTGATAAAAAACACCTTATCACCACCGTAATAGGATGATCCCCACTATAACTACTCTTCACACTACCACCCTGGTAGATATTCCAAAAACAATGCTTCCTTACATTGGATGTCACCCTAATGAAATGTCCAACTAGAACCGAAAACCCCCAAACTGAATCCTCCTTTATGTTCTATTCTAAAATTAGTGACTAATCCACCACCTCTATAAACATATTTAAACAGATGATATTAACTTAAGACATAATTTTATGTCTTAGTCCATCCTAAAAGAATCTATCCATAGTGGTATTATATCTTACTAAAATTGGATCAAAGTGTTGAAATTTTTCAAAACATCTCTCATAATCTATCCCTGGTATAGATCCCTAGTTCAGACTCATAAACTCAGTAGTCTTCTTCCGTCTCAATGTATGTGGATAAAATTTATCTAGAATGTTTTCTTGGAATTACTTCCATTTCATATGATCAACCTGCTATGTATGATCCAAGACATATGACAAGATCATTGCCAGTCCCTATAACATATATTCTTCTAACTTGACACTCTTCTTAGTAAGAGTATCCAAGTGATCAAAAATTGTCTACATGGACTCTATCCAAAACACTACAGCCTTGGGTCCACCCTCTCTATCAAACATAAAAGGGTTCTATAATTGAACCTCTATATTGAGATCAAACATAATCAACATCACCCGCCATAGGCCATGTTCTATCATCTAAATAAAAGAAGAAATGTTCTCACAAAACTGATCCTCTCATCTGTTTTCTTGATCCAATGGGTTTTTTTGCTCCATTACTGGTGTCAAATTCTCAGTGATATCCTATTTTCAACGCAACCAACACATGTCATCATGGTGTAATTACTCTAAAATGAAAAGAATGAGTCTTAAAAAACCTAATATAAATCTTTAAATACATACATAATTTAGGGATCTCACTAGCTATAAAAAAACCATTTAACACACTATCCCAATAAATATCATCAAACTAAGAAAACTACCCTCAACCATCCCTACTGCGATTCCAAGATAACCTAGGTAAACCAACCTACGTAGTCCCAAACCTTTCATCAAAATCCTTTTAAACCATTTCCACACTCACAATGTAAATATTTCATCTTAAATACATTTTCTATTTCACAAATTATAAAAAAAATATTTTAACTCATTTATAACCATTCATTGAGAAAAATTATTTAAAAATTATTTCACATTATTTCCATTTATCCTTTTCTATAATATTTATTATAGATCATTTTCTTAATTTTTTTGAGAAATTAAAATTCATTCTAGCTTTCATATCTTACACACCCAACCTATTTTTTCTTATCACGATGCATTACACCCATCTCCCTAGGTTCCTATAATGATGCTTGAATGAAAAATATCATGCCATTCTAGACACGATAAAAATATCATAAAATAGTCACATCAGACAACAAGTAAATTTCCCAATGATGATAAATCATTCAGCTATAACAACACACATCAAGAACAACAATTCCTACCTAAGTTACTTGGGTTTTCCCACATACATGGGTCAAATACTCTGATGAATGAGCTCATTTCCAAGGATTGAAAATTAGTAATCTCCTCTATACCATCCAAAAATATCAAGGCACAAAAAACAACCACTCTGATACCACTTTGTAACATCCCTGACCTGGAAGCCACTAAGCTGATTCCTCAAGTCGGGTCACCACAAGAACTCAAGAGAGCCTCCTTTTATACCAGAGGTTACTTAATAACAATGAGGGTTTAATATATCATATGGGGATACAATACCCCTTTTTGTAGAGAAAGGCATGTTAGATTAAATATAAAATTAAACGAATAATAATAAATAATCTAGAAATATGAAATACCAACCAATTCCCAAACAGGGTACAACCACAACCAAAAAATAAATATTCCTTGTCATGCTAACACTACTAAAAGTAAAATAGAAACAAAAAATAAAGACTAATAGATGAAACCACAAGTGTTTATGGACACCAAGTCTAGATCCTCAACCATAAAAATCCCAATCCCAACTCAAGTCCCTAGAATATGGCCTTTACTCTTGTCTTGACCCACAACCATGAAATATGCTCGGGGTGCCTATTGGAGGCCTGAGTAGGGTGTGAGTACAACTAAATTGGCCACCACCAATGGTGTCTACAAAATATCCTATCTAATAAGATAGTGCATGAATTTATAAAATATTATATATGTTAAACAAATATAACTCGAGTTCCATTAGTTAACAATAATCAATTTAGAGATTTACATCATTATTTCTATCTTCATCACTTGATTCTAAGGTAAGGAATTTATATCATTTTAACCATAACCTAAGACATTAAATACTCTGAATAATAGAATAATTAAAGTTCCCATTATCAATAGGGATAAAAATTTCCTAAACAATTACATCACACATGCCTTGGAGTCTATGTCCAGAAGTCTCATCAAATAAAACCGTTAGGGGTATAGAGCCTCACTTCCCTTCCCTAACCCATGAATTATGGGGTGGGCTTTGGAGCCTTAGTATAACCGGAGATGTGGACATATATCCTTAAGTAAAATACCCTAAAATACAAATACAAGATCACATTATTATATTTCCATTAACGACATATACTATATCACAACCATGTTCAAACAATACACATAACATTTACAATTCATAATTTAATTCAACACATGAATCATCATCAAGACTTAACCAGTTATCACATTTACCATTTAGTTAGCATATACCATTTAACCAATTACCTTTTCATACCTTAACACATTTTTCTTATTAAAATATTTCCATACATTAACCCATTTTACATGGTTCATCGATTCACATGCATTAGACCATTTACACAATTCCATTACAAACTCATAATTCATTTAACAAATTCACTTTATTCTATTTATCCCTTTTCACATTTTTCCAAAAAATACCTTATGAAATTTACAATTACTAGACACAACTACCATTAGATACTATCATTAATTTGAACCAACATGCCAAAAAATTTATCATGAGATCTATTTCAATACAAGTGAAATTCAGGATTAACATTACAATTTTCCACATTTGGGATTATTGTAACACCCCATCAGTTGACCTAAACATGTTTAATCAATTTTCATGAATCCCATGTAGATCATGAGAGGTTAAATTCATCATTTAGAAAATAATTTAACCAAAAATAACTAAAGGAATGAAATGAAAACAAGAGAGAACCCATAACTCAACCAAACATTCACAATAATGAGACCATGGGATATAACTCATAGATCACCTACCTTGAATCCGTAGATGAACACTAAATTAACATTGGCATTATATCCATATTAAATCACTCTTTAAAGACCAAAAACTATGATCGGCGGAAAAAAGATAGTTTTAGGGATTTCGAAGAAGAAAAACGAAACCACAATCCCTAATCTAAAAAATAGAAGAAAAAGAATCATTAGAATTACCCGGCTCTTCAATCCAAAACTAAAGGCACTCCAAATGGCCTATAATAAATGAATATTTATCCTTGGGTGGACTTGGTATTTTTGTCATCACTAGGGCTGGAGGAGGAAGAATGAAGAAGAATAACAGGTGAGTAACATAAAATCATGAGGGAGAAAATGGTAAATTTTCACTTTTTAATGAGGTACATAGTTTAGATACATAGTTTGACAAACCATGTGATAAACATTTGTATGAATCTATCGAAAAAGAGACCATGTCACCTGATTACATGGGATATCACACATTTTTACAAACTATTAACCAACCATGAAAAATGCCTCTATCCAAGGTCAGATGGTTTGGGTTTACCCATTTCATGATTTACTCTAATCTTGCACCAACAATATAACATGAACCGGATGGCTTGATTTCTCTTTATTTCATGTCAAGAACCCCAAATACACCCTTGAGCTTCCTCATACACCTGGTAAACATTTATGAATAAAATTATAAGGGATTAAAGTAAAAATTTAAGAAATAACTCACCTCTATGAAGTCTACAAGCTTACACATTCCATGTAGTTATGATTTCCAAATCCATCCTTTGTATATACATGAATATATGGTCTTTCCCAATCCGAATCATGGATGGTATTGTACGTTCATTTCTTCTAGGAGAAAAAACTATCTTGTTTAAATTTACTTGATGGTAGTGAAAATATAAGTCATAGTCCTTGATTAGATATGATGTTCTTTGATACATGTTTATATACTTCTCTGTGAATATACACTTTAGAATCCTGTTATTGGTATATATGTCACACTTATCACCATAGAGGTAGTGCCACCAAATTTTAATGGAAAAGATCACAGCTGGTAACTCTATGTCATGTGAAGGGTAGTTTTTTCTCATATATCTTCAACTATCACAAGGTATAAGATATCTTATCATTATAAAAGATTACACAACCCAAGACTTTCTTTAAAGCATCACTGTATATCAAAAAATATTATCAACTAGATGATAGTGTGAGTACATGAATAATTATTAGACTCTTCTTGAGCTCCATAAATATATCCTTATATTATTCCATCTAGACATGCTTTACCCATATACTAGTTATCTTAGTTAGCTGAATAGATAATCATTATAAATTTACCAAAAAACATCGATAGTACCTAGTTAATCCAAGAGAACTACATATCTTCATGAAACTAGTGGGTTATGACCGTTCCTCAATTGCATTTTACTTTTTAGGGTCAACATAAATTCCCTAACTCATGATAATTCTCCCTAAGAATGCTACATTCTATATAAAAAATTCACACTTGTTGAAATTACCCAAAATTTTTTCATTCATTAATGTTTCTATCACAATCCTTATATGCACTTCATGGTTCTCCTTTCTCTTTCAATAAATGAGAGTATCTCAAATAAAAACTAAAAAACTTTTAGTGAGGTAGTCTCTAAATACTATATTCATCAAATCCATGAATATTTTATGGGAATTAACAAGTCTTAAGGTAATCATTATGAACTCATAGTTTCCATACCTTGTACGAAAGACTGTCTTATGAATGTCTTACTTCTTCACCTACATTTTATGATATCCGAAATGAAGATATTTTATTGAGAAGTAATGAGATCCTAGTAGTTGATCTAACAAGTCATAAATACTTGGAAGATGATACTTTTTAATTATAGTTATCTTCTTGAGCTCCCAATAATAGATACACATCCACATTGATCTATCATTGTTATTGGAAATGATCATCAGTGAACGCCAAGGCGATGCACTAGGGGATATGAACCATTTTTGAAAATGATCTTGTAGCTGCTTATTTAAGTCTATAAGTTTGATCAGCACCATATTGTTGGGGGAATTTTGAGATAAAAGTGGATCCATTTATATATTTTATTGAGAAATCTACCTCACGATATAGGGGAAGTCTGAGTAACTATTCAGAAAATACATAATTGTATTCCTTCATAATGGGAATTTACTCTATGTTGATGCAATACTTTGAATCAAATATTTGGGAAAGTTATTCTTATTTATAGGGTATCAACACCCAAAAAATTGATATATTTTTCAAATTAGATATTTCTTACATTTTTATAGTATCATGGTATGGTTTAGAATATGAAAAGAGATTTAATTTTTCTCAAAATATATGTGTGGTTTATATAATGAGATCCAATTCATTACTAGTATAGTGTTTAATTCCAAAACAGAAAGAATAAAATATTAACTTGAAGAAACCTCACACATATGCTTTTAGGGAAGAGTCCAATAGTTGGGTTGTAATGATTATACCATTAGGTATTTTGACAAATATCTCTACATCAAGGTTTCAAGTCGTTGATTTAGAAGTTTCTAGAAAATTGTATTATAAAATGGAATGTATATAACCATAATCAAATAAAACCTTTTCTATTATTGAGTGATAATGAAGTGTAACTTTTACCACCTAATTTTTACTCTCTAATTCAGAAGTATTGATGGAATACGATTTCACTTTCTCCTTTGGATTTATTATTTGCTCACACTTATTACCCTCAAGGACCACTGGTTTAGTGAACTAACATTCATTGTTCCATTTCTCTCTAGTGTTGAAGAATTGAACCATGGGTGGTTCATTAGTATGTGAATTCCATTACTCTATCATGTTGGGAATATTCTTCAGGTATCTTCAACAATCATAGGCTTGGTGTAATTATCTCCAACACTTTAAAAATTTACCTATTCCTATACGGAAATTCCAACGATGTTTCTTGGTATATTATTGACATGTGGGAGGTTGGATCCTCTTTATTCCTTTTTCACTAAACCCACTAGCTTGAATATCCATTACTATATTCTTATCTCTATAACCATGCGACCATCCACCAAACTCCATCTCTACTACGAGACCACATCGAACTACTTCTTTGTAACTCCAAAACTCTTATAATTCCTAATCCCTTTGAAAGCATGGTTTCAGATCACTAAAAAATATTTTTATTTTGAAATAATTGTTGATAAAAAAACATTAGGTGTATCTAGAAATCCTTTTGAAGTTTTCCTCATAATTAATGATCAATGTAACATCCTTTGGATTTAGATTTAGGAATTCTCTCTCTATATTTAATTGAACAGTTCTTGGGAATTTTTTTTAAGAAATATTTTCTTAAACCCTTACACTCTATTTATTCTATTTTATCCTCCCACATGATGTCATTTATAAACTCCAATCATTGATTGAACTCTACACCAAAATGATCTGGGGAAAAATTTGCCTTCATCTTCTCAAAACATTAAAGAATATAAAATATCGTCTCTATCGAGTTAACCCCCTAGTTCTGCAATAAGTGGATTGGAAGAATCCCTAAATTTTGGGGGTCATTTCAATATAATGGAATCAATATCTAGTTTCTCTTTCTTGGGAAAATAAGTATGTTACACATGGTTCAGGTTATTATTTATATCATTGGTCCACTGGGTTAGAATAAATATGATGTTTTTAAATCCACCTCACATGGAATTGGGGATGAAATTTGTGAAATCGTTGCATTTTATTTCACATGGGTTATTGGAATAGTTTCTCTTGATTACCACCATTTTATAAAATATAAAATGTTTAAATAAATCGTAAGCCAAAAAATCACGAATAAAGAGTTTATTATTTTGTGTAATTAACTATAATGTAACATCTTAGGGTATCCCAACATTTAACATTTTTCTAAAAAAATATTTTTTCATGTTTACATATACCTATAATTATTCTAAGGGTTTTCATTAACTTTTCCTAATTCCCAAATTAACTAGACCATACCTATGATTCCAACTATACTTACTCTAATTTTTATTACATCACTATTACATATTTTTAAAGATAAACAACATAATAATTATACATTTAATGATCAAAATGTTCAATATATTGTAAAAAATAGGATCTTACATCACTAGTATATAATAATTAAATACATTTATTTAATTTATTTTTATTTATCCTTCATAAAGATCATTTTTTCCTTAGTACATATATCCATATGATGTTATAAATAAAAGAAAGGGTTGCACTAAAAGCCCAATAAGGGGAGGAATAAGGGACATGCATAAATATAACATAGGTGAGCATAATAATAATCATCACATCGTAATAATAGGATCATCATCATAATTATGATAAAAAAATTAAAAACATCCTCGAATGTGGAAATGAATAAAAATGAAACATCATTTCATAGTGGTAAAATACCACACATTGTTTTGAATGAAGCTAAAATTATGTTCATGCACCACATAATCATAACATCACTATTTTGAAAAAAACTAGTATCCTGTTTATGTGTAATTAACATTATATCATGAAATAAATCACATTACCCAATGGATTAGAGGGATATGTATTTTTGATCCCACTAATCACATCATAATATTCATATATTAATTCATGCCACAAAGAACGTATACAATCGTAGTCATGAAATATACCATGTAAGGGAATAGATTTTATAATTATTTCATCAAGTATAATTTAATGAAAAAACGTGGGGTTACAAAATGAAAAATGGAAAACACAATGACCATAAAAATAAACATTCTTGAGTAAAGAAGAAATATCTCAAGAGGAATAAAAGATAAGTTTTGGGAAGAAATGTCTATTTGGGAAATATTTGTATTTGGATTATAAATTGAGGTGTTAAAATGTATATATCCAAAAGAAAATGGAAGGATTGTGAAATAATATTTATGAAACATTATAATAATGTCCGTAAAAAAAATTACATTAAATATGGATAACCCAAATAAAGGGAGTTGGGTTCGATACTTCCCTTACCATAAATCCAAATTTATATTGTTTCTTTTATACCTCCTAAATAATAAACATAATATTGTCAAATAATAGTTTCATAAGTGAATTATGTTCATTTTCCCACTATTTATCAATTATAATTATTGTATTGTAATTTATTACACTCTTTATTAAATGTTACATTTTTTATGTCAGGTTTCCATTAAATTTTCCTATCTTGTTTTTACGTCTCTATTTTTGTTTGAGGTCATTTATACACTATTATAATTAATTCCAGAAGCTTAAAAATATATTTATACATTTATATATCATAAATAATTTATTTTAACCTAGCATAGGTTTGGTGATAATAAAAGGATTCAAAATTTATTCATTGATGATTAACTAACCATTGAAGGGACATTGATGAAAGAGCGGGAAGTCTTAAATTTATATATGGAATAATGAAGATACTTATAGTAGGTCAGAATCCATAACATAAAGTTAAAATACTACCTAATTAAATTTATATAATTTGGTTTTGAAATAAATTTGAAAAAAATATAGTGAAGAAGAAAAAAAGATATGAGTTGATAGAAACATACCCTTTCCCCAATGCATGTTATCTTATATGACAATAAAAATCCCTTAATGTTTGCAATTAGATCAGTCTAGAATAACCCTAGGTATTCTAAGGCGATTGATAGGGAGAATGTTTTAAGAAGTTAGTATTTTTAAAGTGTGGGAGAATTGCTTTTATAAGGTGTGGGAGAGTGGTTATTTATACTGGGTGATCAGAAAATATTTGGAATAGAATATTAAATAAAATATTTTATCAAAGGTAAAGAAATAAATAGTTATTTTTTTAAAATATAAATCACATATCAATATAATAGAATGGTTTTAATACTTAATCCCTTTATAAGTTTAATTTACCTAGTTTATTAATTTAAACTGGGGAAAAGGGGAAATTGTTATTTTAAGGATTCATTTTTGACATTAGGTTTTCAATTTATTTAGTTTTGGAAATTTATTTTATTATATTTTAATGACTCATTTATGAAATTAAATATATTTTTCCAAACCTGAAATTTAAGAAATTATAAGGTCATAATTACATATAGAAGTATTTTATAAAATAAAAAAAAATCAACCTTTCGAAAATTTTGATGTGATAATTTATAAAATGATATTAATTTTATTCAAATAGATTTATAAAACATGTTTATTTTTAATTTTTAACATAAAAATTATTATTTTTATGAAATACATTAAAATAATGTTTATTAAAAATGTGATTATATTTTCTTTGAGTTTTGTAATCATGATATTTATATTTTTGGTATTATAATATTTATATTTAAATAAATTAATCATCAAAAATATTATTTAAATCAAAATTTTTATTTTGAGGTAAAATTACTATCCCAACGATTAGGTTACTATTCCCAATGTTATGGTTTATATTCTAATAGGGACATTACTATTCCAATTGTCTAATTACCTCATATATATACCACTTTATACTTTCACTCAATATTATATTCAATTAGTCCAAAGGTTATATATTTTAATTTTCTAATATGGTAATTAGTTTATTAATATTTTATCTCATTTATATAGTATTGGCCATAGGGTGATTATTTTAGAATAATGGGGTTATCCATATTTACCCATTTTATATTTATAATTATATTTTTTTCATTTATAATGTTTGGTATTTTCATTGCTTTCATAGCTGACTAATATAATGATCTTTATTGTTGATTTAAATTATTATTGGTTTCTCTATATACTCTAAATGTATAATAAATAAATAATATTATATAAAAAAATTAGTTTTGAAGAAAATATTACTAATAAAAACTAATTCATTAAAAACCTTTTATTTTCTTTTAATCCACCCATTTTGAAAACAAACCCTCATAAGGTATAAAACACTTTTCAAACGAAACATTTCAAAAGTCTTGAATTAAAATCAACCACCTTTTTTTGCTTTTTAAAACTCAACACACACACAAACACAGACACTCAACATGGGTAAAACAAATGGAAAACATAATAAAATAAAATTCCATGAATATTAATTTAATTATGAAAATAAATATATGGATAAATATTCATCAACTCCAAAACTAAATCTCAAAAAAATACATCAAAGAACACCCCATCCATGAAATAAACAATTCACATTCCAATAAACAATAAATAAGAATAACATTGGTTAAATATTATTTGAAAATAGTATAGGGACAAACTATGAATTTACTAGACATAGAATAGTGAAACCAACTATAGTCACATTAATAGTCTCATAACCTAACACCCAATAGCACCAACATTTCTCATCAGTGACACCCCCTATCTATGTTATAACATTCCACAAGGGGCTTATAGTCAGTGTTTAAATCTCAACTAGAACAGATAATTTCCCTTGACTCTGCAATTATAAGCCTAGGGGTCCCCATATCAATGATAAAAGATGTGGATCACTATCAATCAAACACCAATTGCATGAAAAACAGAAATTCAAATGAAAATATAACATGATAATCAAATACATTACACCTCCAACACCACCTTTAAGAAAAATCCCCAATAAAAATCACATTAACATGAATAAGAATTCATATAACTATAAATCATGCACTCAATAATAATTAAAGGACAAAAAAGTTGGTCAAATAATGTGTCAAAATTCAATTAATCCAACAAAATCACAAAAGGTGCCGATCAAGACTTCTATTTATATATAGAAATTATAATATCTGTAGATCCATCATAAAAACCAATTAGAACCTAAAAAAATTATATATAAAATTACACATAACATGAAATCAAAATCAAAGTAACAACATTGAAAATAATCTTTAAAAATCACCGTCAAAATGTAAATTTTGGAAGAAATAAAAATGATATTAAACAATCAACATGACTAATCAAAAAAAAGATTAATCCAAAGAAACCGACACAATATTACACAAAAACAACTTCTCAAAAATTTATTTCCTTTTTAAAAAAATGTAAAACAAACCTTAAATATCTAAAAATTCTTAATCAACATGAAAAAATATTTTTTATTATAGAAATTCCTTAATTTTATTTTATCAAACCCCATGAATGAATAAAATAAAATGTGAAGACAAAGTTCTATTGAACTGAATAATTCATTCAATTTTTATGAAGGGAACAAAAAACAACATAGGTAAATTTTGATAACACAAAACATGTAATCATATATATCATTACATTAGTTAAAAAATACTTCTAACTAATAAAACAATGAAGTATCACTTTAATAAAAGTAATTGGAGTAGGAAAACCTACCTTAAGTGATGAGACCATGTCACCTATAATGTAAACCAACAGAATAAGTCTCATAGAATTATAAAAATCTTTTAGAAACCAAAAATATAAAAATATCTACCCTATATAATATAAATCAACTAATCTTGGCCAATATGTTTAGATAATATTAGATAAAATAAAGGAAACCAATAATAAAATGATGGATAATGCCTTACCTTTCGATCAGGATTTGATCCCATCAAGAAAGCACCAAGAATCGACCCTGGAGGGGCTTGGGAAGATGAAAAAGGCCATTGGTAGGCACCTAATTTTTGAGAGATATAATATAGTATATTATAAGAGAAACCTTAGTTAACTATAAGGTCACATAGTTGTCTTACACAATTTTCCAACCCGTGCATAGATCATGTGATCGCTACTATCCGTAGCTACCAAAGTCAGACAATCTCTACAGTAGTATTTCCAAACTTGTGCTCCTAACCCCTAATACCTAGGAAATCATAAAAACATCAATAATTTATCCTCAGACACCCAAAACTCAAGGGCTAAATCAACCACTTGAACAAAATAGGGAAATTGAATTTTGGGTGTCACAATTCTCTCCACTATTCCACTTTATACCCCAAAATGTTCATAAAAAATTTAGGTCAAAGGAAAAATGTAAAGAAGAACTTAGTAAAATAAATGATCCAAAATGGTTCCAAAACCCCAAATAAATAAAAGAACATAGGACATGAGTGGCCTACTCCTATGGAAAACTACTGAGATTTTTTTTTAATATTTACCATCTATTTGGGAACTATGATTCCTAAGAGTATATTCCCCAGAGAATGAGATTTTGGGATAAAATATCCTTTCGTAATTAGTAAACCCAAGAACTATAAAAAATGAACTCACAAAAACCAAAAAGATATTCTCATTTCTGATACCATGAAAAAGAAATATGTAACACCAAAACCTTCAAAATATCTGATGTCACAAGAACTAGAAACAATGACACATCCTAACCCCGAAAATTTATGTAATAGAACTCCATAATAATGAGTGAAGAAAACAATTATTGGAAGTATATATTCACACCATTAACAATTGATCTAAATATGTGAAGCCACATATAAAGAAGCCCAAAATAATGATAATCACCAAATAGGCATAATCCACCAACTATAAGCTACAAGATCGAAAAAATACAAAGTGAATAGCCTCGAGATGAAAACAAAGATCACCAAGATAACACACTCAAAGAATTGTAGAAAAACTTCAAACATGAACGTACCTCAACATGAAATGAAAAGGATTTTTCTTCGGGTCATCAAAATACACTAAGGGAAACACAAGACTAATGTTGTGAAGCACCCTCTTCCACTGATCTAGAAATAAAATCATAACTCAGTAGCACTCATGGTCTACTAAATAACTATAAATATTATCTCCATTTCTCTATCCTACAACCAACCCATTCCCTTTTCACCCAAAAAACAAAGCATAAAACATATTCCACACTATGATCTAATGATAATAAGAAAGAAAAGTAATAAAACATGAACATAAACAGGTTAAAAATACTCAAATGACAAGAACATGAGATATATTCTATTCATACATTAAAAATTAAGATATGAGGTATAAAAATTATATGAAACAAAGTCAAATAATAAAAGGTCTATAAAATAAAATACTCTCAAAACCACAAATGTTTTCCCAACTATTTCAAGGAAGAAACTAAAAAAAACCTCTCAGATCAAATATTGGTTCAAGACTTCTTCTTATAACCTTAATATAGATAAAAAACAATGAATGTGTCTAGGATTGGTACAATAATGATATGTATTAAGAGCTATTATAAAATGGGTTTTATTGTGCAGGGAATTCTCACACTGAAAGGAAAATACTAGATTTCTCTTTTCAGTAACTGGATCACTGTTACTGACACATGGTGGGGTTGAAGCATCACCTACCATAGTTATCCCTTCAGAAAATTCCTCAGTGAAAAAAATAATATACATAAACTCTACAAAGGTAGTTTATCTAGGATAAAACACCACTAAACTATGATATGAATGAGTGACTCTAGTAAAAAACCAATCATTCTTTGAACAATTAATATATTACTCCGGAGAGAAAGGTTCTAATCCAGTGAAACACTCAACATAGTCTTTCACTAATTTATTCCACCAATTAACCCTCAATAAATTCATTATCTTTGAAATTTTGACCTCTACACGATAAAACCATTTAATTAAAGTATCCTTGAAAAATACTAAAGGAAACTTCCAAAATAAGTTATCACGGATAGCTCACTTCCACCAATACAAGCCCAATACTTCAGAAAAAGGATTGGTAAACCTCACCCTATAAGTTTTTGTAGTATATGGTAACTTGAATAACTCTCAAAAATTATCTAGAAACTCCAACACCTACTGGAATTATTGGTCACAACTAAACACTAGTGGATGCCATTTAAAGAACTCTCATACATGATCCATGAGCCAAGAATTATAGGTAACTACCACTCCATTAAGAGTCTATATAGATCTAAGTACTAGGAAGACCATAGATGGATCACTATATTTAATAGATAACACATACCCTTCTTGACTTGTTTATTCCTTTTCAAGGGCCTCATTCTAAAACATCATCAAATCACTATATTCAATCAAACTATCCAAATCCAAAATCAAGGGGTAAAAATGTAAAAATAAGAATAATGTTGATAATAAAAACCTTTTTTAAACCTATTTAAAATGTTTTATACATGGCCTTATTTCCATTTCAAAACAACATGAGGTTTTATAAAAAATAACCATCAAGGATAAATTTCAAAAAAATTAAAACATTTTGATCCCAATAATAAAGGAACCCACCTTTAGAAAAATAGTCTCCTTTTTGAACCACACATTGAAAAATAATTCACCTTTTCATAATTAATCACATAGTTTTAAAATAAACAGAGTTACAAAACTATTTCAAAAATTCGAACAAGAATAAAACCCATGAAGTTATTTTTGGGAAAACCATTACAACCCCAAAGCCCTTTGATGCACTCAAATAATTTGTGTGAGAGTCCAAAAAACACTTTTCAAAATTAAATCTAACACCCTAAAAATGGTTTTCAAAAAAATAAAACTTTAATACCAAGGAATAAAATATCAGCTTAAAATTTTATCATATAAGCTTTAAAACCCTCAAAATATTCATTTAATTATTCAAAAAGAAGCCTCATCAAACACAAGGGGAGATAATAGAATCAAAGGAGGGAAAATAATAATAATTAAAAACATTCTCTACTGAACATGGTCTAAATGAGTTGTTTTTTAGAGCATGTTCCAACCATGAAAATGAAATTGGATATTTCATAGAATGGATTGTATATCCTATTCATGGTTTCATTGATCTTTTACCTTACCTTTGTATCCATATATTGTGTAAAATTTCACTCTGAAACTATGACTTTCACAAGATGTCTCATAGGATCTTCCTAAAACTCAGAGTAGCAAAAAAACCCATATAAAATATAAAAAAATAAACCATCATAGTTAAAAAACTAACGATTAAACTCTTAACCACCAATGAAAACTAATGGTTCAGCACGAGGAAGCATTGAACAAGCATGCCTCTCCACTCACAACATGATATATGATGATCCTCAATCCATTTTATCAAAAAAATTAAAAAAGATCTCATAGGCCATTTTATAATGAACCAGTATGTGATAACAGTATAATAGGATCCTAAAGCATTCCAACACAAAGACCAAGGATCATCCCCAATCACCTTGAGTTGGCAATAAGTTACATGGTATCCCAAGTGAACACAAGGGAAAGATTTCGCCCTCAAGAAAACCATGACCAATAATGGTTCCAATTGGGAACCCAACATGATTTATACGTATATAAGATAGCCATTCCATAATTAATAAAAATATACTAGAGAAAAAAACCAAACTTGGTATAACTAATAAATGAAAAATACCAAAAATAAATTCCAAATTGTTTTTATCTCATATAAAAAACCATTTTATAAAAATATTTTATAAACCCAATGAAAGAACATAACCAAATAAAAGTGTGAGTATAGGGAGTTAGATACACAATAAGACATAGGTTGGTTAAACACAAATTAGTGATAAACCCCACCATCTTCATGTGACTCTCAAGTCACCATAATTTTTGAAATATCACCCACGTCATAACAAATAGTGGCATAAAGAAAACCTAAAATCATTAACTTAAACCCCACAAAAAACATGAAGAATACATAATCACCAATTTGAGTATGAAGGATGTGAGAAAAAGGATAGTAGGATACCCCCATGATTCCATATAATTAATTTTTTAAAGGAACCAAGTACATTGGTTAGAAAGTAATAAAAAATAAGTTTTCATTAACTTATTGAAAAATGGAAACAAACATGCATTATATTATTTAATTTTTTAAACTCACAATTTATAAACATATCACAAAGAGGTCTTACCAAAGTATTCTCAATTCAAAAACTAACCATTACATTTTTTAAAAACTATTATTTTAGAAAGAAATAATTTAAACCTTATTCTTTTCATTTTAAGAACCTTTTTTTAAATAATCCATAACATGGTTTAAAATTCATTTCAAAAGGAACATTTACAAAAGATTGAATTTAAATCAAACACCACTTTTACCATTTTAAAACTAGACACACACATTCACACTCAACATGTGTATAATAAAGGGAAACCATAATAAAATGAAAATACATGATGAATCATAAAAGAATGAAAATAAACATATGGATTAAAACTAGTAATCCCTAAGACTAAATATTAAAAAAATATTTTAATACATTATATCACAATCCATAAAAATAGTAAAAAACACACACAAAAATAACCAATAAATAGGAATAACATACAATATATAACATGGGGTACCAACATAGGGAATAAGGGTACAATTACTAAATGTGTAACATGTTACAGACTATCGATAATCTAATAGTCACATAACCATCTCCTAAATCACTCTAACTAGTCTCATCGGTGACACAACCTTAATAAGTCACAACATTAAACAAGGGGATACTAGCCAGTTTATAAATATAAACTAGCATAGATAAATTTCATTGACTCCCCACATAGTAACAAAGGGTCCCTCATATCCTAGTTAATATTGATGGACCACTATCAAGCCAATGTCAATCATATGAAAAAAAATCCCAAGGGAAATATAATAATGTAATCAAATAATTTCTACATATAACATCCTCTTTAATAAAATTCCACAAATCAAATAACATACCCATGAATAAAAAATTACATATCAATAAATCATGTACATAACCATAAACAAAGGATAATAAAGGGTCTCATATAGGGTATACAAAATCAATCAATAAAATGGTATCATACATAGTTCTAAACTAAAGTTCTGTGTATATATATACATGATATTCTTTGGAAATACCATATAAAACCCATTTATGACAAAACAAATTCCAGTGGAAATCATATGTAATAAAAATGAATAATAGAAACAACAAGTTTTAAATTTCTCTTTAAAAATAACCATTAAAAATAAATTTAATTACTAAAATCACATAAACAATATTAAATAATCAACATACCCAATCAAAAAAGGATCCAACTAAGTAATCCTACCTAAGATGACACACCAACTGCTTTTTAAAATTGGAATTACTTTTTAAACCCTGAACAACCAAATTTTAACATTTGAATTTTGTGAAAATCACCACGATACAATAATTTTTCTTATATAAATTCATTAATGGATTTTTTTCAAACACTTATAATGGTTAAAATAACATTAGAAAACAAAGTGGCATTGATCTAAAAAATTAACAAATTTTTTAACAAGAAAAAACTAAAAAAACATGGATAAATTTTTATAAAAAAAGTAGGTGTCATATATATCATTACATTAGTTAAAAAAACTATTAATTAATTAAGAAACCAAAAATATTTAATAAATGGGTTTAAAATGGAAGTACCAACCTTTAGAGATGAGACCATGTCACCTATGATGGAAACAACAAGAATTGGTATCTTAGGATGGATCACAACGTTCAGAAACCTAAAACCCAAAATGATAAACCCTTAAAAACCAAAATCAACCAACCATAGACATTACGGTTATGGAAGATGAGAGAAAATGAATGAAACATGCACGATAATTAAAGAGAATCTCTTTCCCTTCGATCTGGATGAGATACCACAAGAAAAAACTAAGAATATACAATGGATGGGATTTTGAAGTGGAGAAACTTCCTTGAGATCTTTATAAGTTAGGTGAATTCTAATAAGGTGTCCTATTGGAGAATACTCAATGACAAAAATAAGTGAAAATGAAAAAAACTACCAAACCAAAGATAGTTGAAAGATTATATTGCATGGTTTACCAAACCATGCACAAACCATGCGATCACCACTGTGTGAAACCGCCTAGGTCACATAGTTTCCACTGTATGATTTCCAAACCATGATCAAATCCTTCGGTCTTAGAAAAGAATAAAAATCATAAAAATCTAACCCTGAGACACCCCAAACTCAAAGGAAAAAATAAATCATTTAAAAATAATTAGGTAAATAGTATTTTGAGATGTTATAATATAATAATGATATATATGACATGAAACAAAAAGGAATTATATTTAACTATAGTTAAAATAGTAGATCAACTATTAAAAAAGTATATTTTTGTACCCAAAATATGTTTGAGTTCTATTCATTTAAATGGAATTCCCTGTAATATGAATATTTCATTGATATAAATATATTAAATAAGTTTGAAAGAATATACCACTAAATATTCAAATAATGTATTTAAGGCTGAGTGAAAAGGTTAATAATTCTTGGATGAAGTAGGAAGGTTACTCAAGTTTTTTTGTAAGGAATTTATTTTGATGAATTTTAGTTCCCACCCATGATGATTGGTGTACTATTATTCATGTCACAATCATGTGAAAAGTCTGGAGAAGAATGTTTTTATTTTAATCATTACACAGATAATGGAGTATCCTTAAGAAGTCACTGAAGTTTACATAAGGGTTTTCATTATGAAATTTTAAAGGATGAAAAGATATTGTTAGAAAAAGAAATCAGACAAAAATTTCCTTGTGGAGTTGGTATATACCTATTAATTTAAGTTCTGTTAAGAAGTTTTAGAGAATAACGTTACCATATGAATAAGGTGGTGAAAGAAAAACCAAGAAAGGGGGATCATCATATTAACATTTACATTATGAAAATTATATGGTGATGAAAAGGTTACATTCCTAAGTATTTTTTCAAATCAAGTTCTATTAAGTGAAATTTTCTATATAATTCTCTTCTATAGAGTTTTCTATTGGACACATTTTTTAACATCCATGGGGTGAAAATGTTTTAAAAAATGAATTTATAGTTTCATTGGAAAACTAATGGTCAATTTTTTTTTTTATCTATGTGAAGTGTTCTTCTTGAATCTAGTAACACCTTGTGATTTAGAAAAATATATTTTTTAAAATAAATATAATTTCATTGAAATATTTTGTTAAAATCCACACTGAGATTTTTTAAACCAAAATAATCTATAAATATTAAAATTTAAGTGTGATTGTTATAAAATAGGTCTTAAATTAGAGGGTATGAATATTAATAAATAAATTATGAAAATTATATTTTTTAAAATTTATGAAAATAAATTCATTTTTTATCAATTGATTATAAATTAAAAAAAACTTTTAATGTAATAGAATTGAATTTATGAAAAGTTATTTTTATGAACACCAATTGTTTTTATCTAAATTAACTTAATTAATCACTATTAGTGAATGATTTTAATGAAATTTAAATATTATAAATTCAATCAAATGTTTTATAATTCATCTAATTTTTTTAAAACATTGGGATAGGAATCAATACAATTCTATGTTTAAAAAATAATTTTTTCCCAAAAAAGAGGTTTCTTCACATTATGCACACTTATTTTGAAACAAATTTTTATAGTTTTATAATTATTCTTGAAAAAATTAATTTTGTTTTTGGAATCATATTTTTATAATTATATTAGATTATATTTAGTAGAATTTTTTGAAAATATTAATATTTAAATGAATTTTGAAAAATACTAATTTTTATAGGAAACAATAATTTCATTAAATGTATTTCAAAAGTTAAATTTTATCTAGAAATGGTTTAAAATAAAAATTATTAAAACTATTTTTTAATTAATACAATTTATATCATTATAATAAATTTAATATTGTATTATTATATTTATACTTTTCACATTGAAAAACCTTTTTTTTTCATCACATTTTTAAGTTTCATTAAAAATTAAGTTATGAATATTATGTGAATTTAATTTTATAAAATGTATTAAATATATTTAATAATAATAATTTATGTTGTATAATAAGTCTAAATTAATTTTTGTTCATAAGTATTTGTGAATATAATGAATATTAATTATTGTGGTCAAGGATAGAACATAGTTTTATGCGTTACATATACCTTGGAAATTTATAATTTAAGATTAAAATTAAAATGATCATTGTAACACCCCAGCTACCATGATACGATTCTCTTTGAATAATACAATATCATGTGTTGTATGCAACTTCGAGTTTAACAGACCACAACCAAGAAAACTAGCTGTTATGAATAGTAATACCCACTTTTTGAAATTTTATAAATTTTAAAATTCAAAATGGACTTCATTTTTGGAATCAGAGTATCTAAATTATCTTAGGGTGGATATTAGGCATTTTTCTGAAAACATTCAAATTTTGATGAATAGTGAAAAACACTGAGTTATAGTTTAAAACCAAATATTTCTTTAAATAATTATTTATTTTATTTAAATATATTTTGGGTCAAAATAGATACATAATACCTATATAAGTTCAATTTAATTAATTGGAGTCAGTTTATAATAATTTTAGATATATAAAATTTTTATTGAACTTTTTACAGTCTTCTACCCTCCTCCTAGGAGAATTTACAAATTTATATAAAACCTAATTTTACCACTTATGTGAGCTGAATTTCAAAAATCCAAGAGACACAGTTGATATCATTAATTATAATGTGGTTTAATAAGTTGAAAATAATTTTTGGTGAATAGTAATTTTTTACTTTTTTTACCACGGTTAAAAGTGAATAGGGTAATTAAAGGTAAAAATGATATTATCATTACTCTAACACATTTCCTAATTCAATTGGATAAGTTTAATTCAACCAAGAACAACTTTAGGAATAAAATATGATCCTTTAGGTCCACTTGGATTAGATTAAAACATTTATTATTATTTAATTAAAAGAAGAGTTAAAAGTGTTAAATCCAATGTTTAATAACTAAAACATTTTTAATATGTGGTTACACATAATATAAATTCTATTATAAATATTCATTATAATTATATAAATATTTCCTACATAATGTTATTTTATTTATATTTTTTATACATTAAATAATTGAATTTATTTATGACACAATGATGATGCCGTAATTACATAATTAATGAAATATTAAAATATTTGATATTATAAATATCCAAATATATGTAATTTGACACTTTTTCCGAATTAAACTAATTTTTTGGTTAATATGACATGTTAGTGTTGGTTTGATAAATTGTTTTCGAAGAAAAAATGCTGTTATAAATTTAGCAAAAACAAAATACCAAATAGTGTCAAAATTGGCATAAAAGAGTTTTTAAAAAAAATATTATATTTTTAATTGATATTCAATTCCTAAAAATCTAAGGTTCATCCAAAAGACTTATATAATGATACGTCTATCCTTAATGAACCACTTTGGGTTCTCTTGGAGGTATATAGTATGTTTATTAACCATATAATATAAAAATACAAAGAGACATGGTAAATGCCAAACTATTTAACTAAGAGTTAAATCTAAAAGATAAGGTTAATATAGTGACCAAAAGCTATCTAAAACCTATTAGTTGTGGATTTTTCGACCCATACAGACCTTATACTTTAAATAATTTATTTTGGAGCCGTTATAAACCGAAAATAATTTTATTATAAAATAATATTTCTAGCTTTTCCTAAGGTGACCCTCACCCCTCTTATAAAAGGACACTCACCCTTTCTCTAACTCCCACCTAAAAAGCCATTTGGCTCGGCCAAACTTAGCCCAAATACCCTCTAAACGGTCCTACCATAATCCTAGAGGCCTTATTTTAGTCATAAATCCAACTTATGGATCCCTTTTGATCAAATCAAATGGAAGAACCCAAAGAAGAGGTAAATATTTCATCACATCTTTCAAGTTCCTTTGTTCTTCCACCTGCGTTTTCTTTGTTGTTTCCATTCTAAAATTATAACTCCAGTATCTTCTATATATTGTGATGTTATTATAAATATGGTAAAACTGTATTAATTATTCTATCCATCATTTGAATGACATGTCACCATACATGCGTACGTACGACTTACCGTCTCCACGTCATGGTGTAATTGTTATTCAATACATTATTATTTGGATGGGTATAATAATGATGTGTAACTTATGTAAAAAATAAATATAACATGATAATTATTATTTATATATTATATAAAATCCAATTATATATTATTTTAATATCAAAAGAATGATATTGTCTCTCGTGCGTACGTATGAATTACTGTCTCCACGAACACGATGAGATTCATTACCCATCATATCCATTCAAGAGAAATTTTCATTATATGATTAAAAATAATGTTTAAAGACTTAATATCATTCTGAATATTAATAATATACATACTATCCATAATAAAAATTACTTATGTAACAAAGCATATAAAAGAAAATGAATCAATTAACACTCAAAACGACGATAATACAAAGATATTATTAATAAAGCAATGATAAAAGATCATATATGATATCATATTAATGCATATGATTATTTTATAATTTAATAACAATTATTTCACCATTATAGAGGAGTTTAACCTACCCTATACCAAGGAAAAGTACAAGGTAAGGGTTAATTTCAGAATCTCTTTATTATCCGAGGTTGTTTTTACTTAAGTATCTTCTGGGACCTCTTTATCATCCACATCCATGTTTCTTAAAAATGTATTTCAAAATATTTTTACTATTTACAAGACAATGGGTTAAAGTCATTTATACCCTTATTTGACCTTATATGTTTTTAAAGGAATCTTTCCGTCATTTTCCAAACAAGGTACTTTATAACCTTTTCGACAAAATTAAGGTAAGAATGTTTTTTAACTTATATGGTGAGTGTGGCTATTTTCCGCCCTTATAACATCGTTAAAGATTCCCTTAAAATCTTATAAGAATATTTTCAAAATAAATTTCTTCTTTATAATTATGCAACTCTTAAATGATTTCAAAATAAAAAGATATATTCCTCTAAAAAAGGTTTTGATTTCATCTATGTCAACATCCTTTGATGAATTTTAAGCTTATGTGAAGTTGATTTATTATGATACAAAAATTACATACTGTATTGAAGGTTTTGTGATATGTTTGACTATGGATGTGTTATTTTTACACTATTCATGGTTATGGATAATGTATTGACATTTTTTATGCTAGTTTTAATACGAATGTTTATGTTATGTTTAAACCTTTTCATACGAGGAATGAATTGGACTTAGTAAGTGATAGGTGAAGCCAGCTATATCTCCTTGATGCATCAGTAGATCTCATGAGACAAACTAGTGTCTTGGCATAAGGCCCTATAAAAATATTATTTGTAGTCTTGGCACAAGGCCTTGACTATGTGGTTATGAAAGTCTGGCATTATGCATTCCATCATTATGAAAGTGGCTATTGATATTTCATGAGATTATTCAACTAGTAGAATATCCATGTGAATAAGTAAATGGAATTATTTGATTATATCTTTTCCATATTATACTGAAGTTGAAGTTTAAAAGGATTTTGTTTTAGTCTTATACATTGCCTTAAATGTTTATGCTTACTTATGAAAGTTTCCTCTATATTGTTATCCTTACTCAGTATCCGAGCTCACCCATTTCTATGTTTTATTTTTCCCAGGATGTGAAAATTATATTATGACTAACTTGCAGGGATAGTCTACTGGATCTTGATGTTGTGCATAGAAACAATTTTTTTGTAGTTTTCCATTTTATAATGTAATGTAAACCTTATAAATGTATCTAGTACTTCCAAAGATACTAAACTAATCATTCTTTTTAGACATGATATTTTGTGATCATGCAAATGATACATAATAAAGCACCAACTCTGGGCTTCTGGGGTCTGGGCATTAGAGTTGGTATCAGAGGAGCTTTACTAAAAACATTTGAAATAAGATTTAGATAAACTTTTACTAGATCACATAACTATAAGATATACTTTGAAGATTAGTTTAGAAGAACTTCCTAAAATTTTGGTATTGTAGAGATTTTTTGTGTTTTCCAAGAAATACATCCCTGTTTGGATATGAGTAGGTAGAGGCGGCTCTAGCATAAATGTACCTAGGGGTAAAACCTGAAAACACCACTTTGAGATAGACTCGAATGGGAACTGGTGCATGACAACGAGCCTTGCTGCACTCTTGGTTACGACACTCCTAGGGGATATGATTAGGATAATTATCATTTTCTTTACTAACCATTATTAAGGGTTTGTGAGTATATAATTCCTCATGGAAAACATTTTTTTATGCTTAAGGATTTTATCCATAAACTCTTCAGTTTATGTTAAGTGTTTTAAAAGTTTGGAATTATGTATTTCTATTCATAAACTAATGTAGTTTATGACATTATTTAGAAATGGAAC
This sequence comes from Viscum album, assembly GCA_963277665.1. NCBI lineage: Eukaryota > Viridiplantae > Streptophyta > Magnoliopsida > Santalales > Viscaceae > Viscum > Viscum album. The sequence goes on along the minus strand of OY728159.1, from coordinate 1,135,756,296 downwards.
CCAGTGGAAGGAATGGAAACCGTATCATTGCACGCACTCCATGTATGTATTTCCCTACTAATCAAGATAATTATAGTGGGGATGGTGATACAACTGGTGCTGATCAGCTTATCCCCATACTAGAAAAAATCACTCAGGTTATGAATAATAACCTTACCTGTATGGAGCACCCTGATCCATAGCATGGAGGATCAATGTTAGACCGCTTCACGAGGAAACAACCACCAAAATTCAATGGGGGTAATTATCCATTATTAGTTGAGAAATGGATAAATTCTTCAGAGAAAACATCCCCTTCCATGGGGAGTAGTGAAAGGAAAAAGGTTTTCATGACAGTTTACCACCTCAATGGGGATGCTGGTCAGTGGTGGTCATTGATTCAAAACACAAAGGAAGATGATGAAGTATCAAATATGGAATTTCGGGAGTTTGAAGATATTTTCCTAGAAAAATACTTACCTCATGACCATCTAGTAGATATGGAAAGATAATTTCTGAGTCTGAGGCAAAATGAGGATGAGAATGTCGCAAAGTATGAAGCTAACTTTGTGAGGTTAGAAAGGCATGAATTCGATTATATATGTAACCCAAAAAGTAAGATTGACCATTTCTTTGATGGGTTAAAACCATTTCTCCATCGAGTATTAGTCTCACAATCCTTCTCGTCATATGAAGACATTGTCTCATGTGATATCAAGATAGAAAATTAATTCTCTATGTCTTATGACTTTAAAGCAAAGAAAGAGAAGAAGAGATCTTTTGAACACTCTGGAAATGGAAATAAAGGTAATAAGGGAAAAGTTGAATATCCATCCTATAATAAATGTGGGAAGAAACACCCGGGTACTTGTCTGAAGGGAATGTATGTCTATTACAAGTGTGGTGAAAAATGCCACCATGTTTGTGATTGTATGGGGAAGAAAGAGGCTATCAATGTTGAATGATACAATTGTAGAGAATGTGGGAATTATGCAAAATAATGTTCTAAGTTCCAAGGAAACATACCTCAGAAAAGGCCAAGGGATCAAGTCCAAGCTTATGTTATCACTACTGCTGAGTTTAAAGCTCCGAAATATGTGGTGGAAAGTAATTTAATGGTTTCCTCATGTTTAGAAAATGCTTTATTTGATTCCAGATCATCTCATTGTTTCATATCTTCCCATTTTTCTATAAAAATTAGATATTACCAATTTGATTTAACAAGGGAGTTGTCAGTAAAAAATAATAAGGGAAGTATCATTGAAACAAAGTTTAGTTAATCAGTCCCCATTAGGGAATATAAATGTTCTTTACCTATTTATATCATCATCATACCCATGATTGAATTTGATATAATCCTTGGTATGGATTGGATTTTGGACCGTGATGTGAAGATTTATTGTAAGAAGAAAGAGGTTACAATTTTTGATGATGATGATAAAGAACACCTTATCTTTAGAGTAGAAATGTAACTACAGAATTCATATCTAGATCCACCCCGAGTAGCTCAAATAAATTTTATTATTGGGGAGGAAGAGAATGAAATTACTGTTGGGGAGGAAAATAATGTTCAAATAGAGGATGTACCTCTTGTAAAATAATATGTTGATGTGTTTTCAAAAGATTTACCTGGACATCCTCCTGAATGCGAAATTGAATTTTTCATTGAATTAATTCCTGGTTCAAGGCCCATATTGAAAACCACTTATTGAATGGACACTGTTGAATTAGTGGAACTAAAGAAAAAACTAGAGGAATTGAGTAATAAGGGATTTATTCACCCTAGTGTTTCTCCATGGGGAACCACTTTTTTTGTTAATAAGAAATATGGATTTATGAGGTTGTGCATTAACTACATGGAAATAAATTCTATAAAAATAAAAATAGGTATCCCCAACCTCACATTGATTATTTATTTGACCAAATTCATGGAGAAAAATACTTTTCAAATATTAACCTTCGATCTGGATATCAGCAGTTGTGTGTGAAGAAGGAAGACATTCCAAAAACAACATTTCGAACCAGGTATGAGCATTACAAGTTTACCGTAATGCCTTTTGGATTGACTAATGCACGCACTATATTCATGGATATAATGAATAGAGTTTTCAAGGAATATCTTTAAAACTTTGTAGTGGTATTTATTGATGATATTTTTTTATACTCCACAAGCTACGAAGATCATGAAAATTACATGCGGATTATTCTAAAGACTCTTAGAAGACATGAATTATATGGGAAGTTTATAAAGTGTGAATTTTGGATTTAGGGGATTTCTTTTCTTGGACATATTGTCTCTAAGGATGGAATCTCTATTGATCCTTCTAAGACCAAGGAAATCTATGAATGGACAACACCAATGAGTATAACCGAGTTACGCAGTTTTATTAGTTTAGCAGGTTATTATCGATGTTTCGTCTAGAATTTTTCCCAATTGGATAACCCACTAACGAAGCTCACACGTAAAGGGGTTAATTTTTTTTTTTTGGAAAAAAGAGTGTGAATAATGTTTTGAATAATTGAAGAGAATATTAGTCAATGCTCATATCTTGACTCTACCATCAGGGAATAATGAGTTTGTTATTTATAGTGATGCATCAAAGAAAGGACTTTGTTGTGTCCTTATACAGAATGATATGGTTATTTCCTATGCATCACGACATCTAAAAATTCATGATCAAAACTATCCTACTCATGATCATGAGTTATTAGCTATTATCATTTCTTCGATGATATGGAGACATTATCTCTATGATGAAAAATGTGAGATTTATACTGATCACAAGAGTTTGAATTATATTTTATCAAAGAATGAAATCAACATGAGGCAAATGAGATGGCTTGAACTACTCAAGGATTATGATTCCGCCATACACTACCACCTGGGGAAGGAAAATAAGGTTTAATATGATTTGATTAGAAAGTATCATTGAGTTTTAAACAAGATGTGATTTAAAAGGATCCTATATACATTTATCTAGTAAATATTGATATGGGAATAACCATATAAGGTGAAACACCAATGTTTTTTAAATGGTTTCAAAACCATCTTTACTATAAATGATAAAAAGTTATCAGGCTGATGATAAGGAATTTCAAAGGAAAATTAAATCTATAAATGATGGGAGATTGAGTGACTATGTGTATGAAGATGGAATTTTGAAATTTTGGAAGAGACTTCATGTTCCCAATAAACCTAATATAAAAAGGGAATTGTCAGATGATTCTCATTATTCTAATTTCTCTATACACCCTGGTAGCAAGAATATGTATGGATATTTGAAGGAAAATTTTAGGTGGGACAACCTGAAGAGGAAGATTTATGATTTTGTGTCAAGATGTATGGTTTGTCAACAAGTGAAAGCTGTAAGGCAACAGCCTGGAGGAGTCATACAACCTCTTCCCATACCTGAATGGAAATGGGATAATATTATAATGGACTTTATCATGGGTCTACCAAGGACTCCTAGAAGGAATGATGTAATATGGGTCATTGTTGATCATCTTATAAAGTCAACACATTTTCTTTTTATAAGAGAATATTTAGCACTTGAACGTCTAGAAAGACTATATATTAATAGAGTTCTGAGACTATATGAAGTACCCCTATCGATTGTTTATGATCGTGATCCACGTTTTAGATCAAGATTCTGGAAAAGTATTCAGAAAGCCCTGGATATTGAACTTTGTTTGAGCACTGCCAACCACCTTTAAACTGATGAAAAATTAGAATAGACTATTCAAACATTAGAAGACATGTTGAGATATTGCTCAACTGACTTTCAAGGTATGTGGGATAAATATTTTCCTCTAGTAGAATTTTAATATAACAATAACTTTCATTCAAGTTTTCAGATGAAATCATATGAAGCATTATATGGAAATAGATGTTTCACACCAACCTGTTGGGATTATGTTGGTGAAAGAAAACTCATAGGCCCAGAACTTGTGGAGGAAACAATGTAAAAGGTGAAGGTAATCCAAACACACATTAAAAAAGCTCAAAGTAGGCAGAAGAGATATTCTGATAATCAAAGGAAGGATTTGGTAGTTCAGGTAGGAGATCATGTTTTATTGAAGGTATCTCCAAGAAAGGGTGTTTTACATTTTGGTAAGAAGCGTAAATTCAGTCCCATGTACATTAGACCTTTCGAAATTCTAGAACGAATTGGGGTGTAGCTTACTATTTAGAAATTCCTCCAAGTCTCCCCAAAGTTCATGACATGTTTCACATATCACTGTAGAGAAAATACTTGCCTGACCCAACGCTTGTACTTACCTATGAAGAATTAGAACAGAAACCCAATCTGTCTTATTATGAAGATCCTTTCAAGGTTATTGATACATGATAACAAGTGTTGAGAAACCGGACAGCTCGTCTAGTAAAATTTCTCTGGAGAAACCATAAGATAGAAGAGGCAACATGGGAACCCGAGGAACTTATGATGAAAAACCACCTGAGTCTTTTTATGGATTAATATTCTAGAAATTTTGAGGACAATATTATTTGAAGGAGGGGAGAATGCAACACCCCAAGATTCCACAGTACGCTTCTCTTTGAATAATACAATAGCGTGGTTTGTACGCAACTTTGAATTCTAACACACCACAACCAAGCTAACTAGCTGTTATGAATAGTAATACCCACTTTTTGAAATTTTATAAATTTTATCTTTCAAATTGGTCTTCATTTTTGGATTTATAGTATCGAAATTAGCTTAGGGTGAATTTTTGGTATTTTTCGGAAAACTTTCAATTTTTGATGAATAGTGAAAAACACTGAGTTATAGTTTAAAAATGACTTTTTATTTAAATAATTATTTATTTTATTTCAATTATTTTAGGTCAAAATAGATACATAATACCTATATATGTTCAATGTAATTCATTGGATTCAGTTTATAATAATTTTAGATATATAAAAATTTTATTGATCTTTTTACCGTCTTTTACCCACCTCCTAGGAGCATTTGAAAATTTACATAAAACATAATTTTACCACTTCTATGAGTTTAATTTCAAAAATACTAGAGAAACAGTTGATATCAGTAACTAAAATTAGGTTCAATAAGATGAAAATAATTTTTTTGTGAATATTAACTTTTTACTTTTATTTACCACGGTTAAAAGTAAATAGGGTAATTAAAGGTAAAAATGATATTATTATTACCCTAAAACTTGTCCTAATTCTATTGGATAAGTGTAATTCGACTAAAAAAACCTTAGGAATAAAATATAGTCTATTAGGTCCACTTGGATTAGATTAGGACATTTGTTATTATTTAATTCAAAGAAGAGTTAACAGTGTTAAATTCAAAGTTTAATAACTAAAACATTTTTAATATAGGGTTACACAAAAGATAAATTTGACTATAAATATTCATTATAAATATAATAATATTTCCTACATAATGGTTTATATTTATATTTTTTAGACATTAAATAATTTAATTTATATATGACACAATGATGATGTAGTAATTTCCTAATTAAAGAAATATTAAAATATTTCATATTATAAATATCCAAATAAATGTAATTTGAGACTTTTTACGAATTAAACTAGTTTTATAGGTTATTATGAAATTTTATGGTCGGTTACATGAATTTTTTTTGAAGTAATAATGCTGTTATTAATTTAGAAGAAACAAAATACCAAATATTGTCAAAATGGACATAAAAGAGTTTTTAAAACAAATATTAAATTATTTATTGATATTCTATTACTAAAAATCTAAGGTTTAGTAAAAAGAATTATATAATGATAGGTGTATAATTAATTAACCACTTGGGGTTCTCTTGTAAGTATATAGTATGTTTATTAACCATATAATATAAAAATTCAAAGATACATGGTAAATGTCAAACAATTTAACTAGAGTTAAATCTAAAAGATAAGGGTAATATAGTGACCCTAACCTGTATAAAACCTGTTGGTTGAGTGGTTTTTGACCCATACCTACCTTTTCATTTAAAGGATATATTTTTTAGCCATTAGAAACCGAAAATTATTTTATTATAAAATAATATTTCTAGCCTTTCCTAAGGTGCCACTCACCCCTCTTATAAAAGGGCACTTCCCCTTCTCTCTAGTTCACACTTTAAAAACCCTTTGTCTTGGAATTTTTTTTCCAAAATACCCTTTAAAATATCCTCCCTTCAACCTAGAGGCCTTACATTAGTCAGAAAGCAAACCTAAGGAGTGATTTTGATTATATCAAAAGAAATAACCCGAAGAAGAGGTAAATATTTCATCACCTATTCCTAGTTCCATTTTTCTTCCACTTGCTCTTTCTTTGTTGTTTCAATTATAAAATAATAAATCCAGTATATTATATATAATGTTATGTTATTATAAATTTGGTAAAACCATATTTATTATTCTATCTATCCTTTTAATGACATGTCACCATACGTGCGTAGGTACGGCTTACCGTCTCCACGTCGTGGTGTAATTGTAATTAAATACATTATTATTTGGATGGGTATAATAATGATGTGTAATTGATGTAAAAAATAAATATAATATGATAATTATTCTGTATATATGATATACTATCCAATTATATATTATTTTAATATCAAAAAAATGATATTGTCGCTCGTGCGCACGTATGGATTACCATCTCCACGAACGCAATGGGATTAATTCCACATCGTATCCATTCAAGACTAATTTTCATTAGATGATTAAAAATAATGTTTAAAGACTTAATATCATTCTTAATATGAATAAGATACCTCCTATCCATAAAAAACATTACTTACGTAATAAGGCATATAAAGGAAAACGAATCAGTTAACACCCGAAACGACGATAATACTAAGATATTATTAACAAAGAAATGTTAAAAGATCATATATGATATTATAATAATGTATATGATTATTTTATAATTTAATAATAATTATTTCACCATTATAAAATAGGTTAACCTACCCTCGACCAAGGAAATGTACAAGGTAAGGGTTAATTTCCCGATCTCTTTATTATCTGAGGTTGTTTTTATGTAAGTATCTATTGGGACCTCTTTATCATCCACATCCATGTTTCTTAAAAATGTATTTCAATTTTTTTTACTATTTACTAGACAATGGGGTAAATTCATTTATACCCTTATTTGAAATTATATGTTATGAAAGTAATCTTTCTGTCATTTTGCAAACAAGGTACTTTATGACCTTTTCAACAAAATTAAGGTAAGAATGTTTTTATAACTTATACGGCGGGTGTGGCTATTTTCTGCCATTATAACATCGTAAACGCTTCCCTTACAAAATTATAATAATATTTTCAAAATAAATGCCTTCTTTAAAACTATGTGACTCTTAAATGATTTCAAAATAGAAAGAGATATTTCTATAAAAAAGGTTTTGATTTCATCTATGTCAACATCCTTTTAAATATTTTAAGTTTATTTGAAGTTGATTTATTATGATACAAAATATCCATATTGTATTGAAGGTTTTGTGATATGTTTGACTGTGGATGTGTTATTTTTACACTATTCATGGTTATGGAAATATTATTGACATTTAGTATGATATTTTTAATACGAATGTTTATGTTATGTTTAAACCTTTTCATATGAGGAATGAATTAGACTTAGTAAGTGATGGGTGGAGCCCGATATAGATCCTCAATGCATCGGTTGGTCTCACGAGACAAACTAGTGTATTGGCACAAGGACTTGACAAAATATTATTTGTAGTCTTGGAACAAGGCCTTGTATATGTGTTTATGAAAGTCTCGCATTATGCATTACATCATTATCAATGTGGCTATTGATATTGCATGTGATTATTCAACTAGTATAATATCCATGTGAATATGTAAATGGAATTATTTGATTTTATCTTTTCCATATTATGCTGAAGTTCAAGTTTAACATGCTTTTTTAGCCGTATACATTGCCTTAAATGTTTATGCTTACTTATGAATGTTTCCGCTATATTATTATCCTTACTGAGCATCTAAGCTCACCACATTCTATGTTTTATTTTTCCTAAGAGAGAAGAAGTATATTATGACTAACCTTCAGGTATATTCTATGGGATCTCAGTGTTTTATATGGAAAAAATGTCGTTTTAGTTTTCTATTTTACGATGTAATGTAAACCTTATGAATATATCTAGTACTTATAAGGATACTAAACGAATCGGTCTTTCAAGACTTGATCTTTTGTGATCATGCCAATGATACGTAATAATGCTCTGACTCTGGGCTTCTGGGGTCGGGGTTCTATAATCATAATTATATAATTGGGAGAAAATTATTCTAAATATTAAATCTAATTTATTAAAATAGAGTTCTACGCGTTACAAACACACGTGTTAATATAAATTTTCAACAAACATAGGATCTTTATTTAATAATTTTGATTTAATATTTAGGATAATTTGGTCCAAGTAAATTAATTAGTATAATTTTAATTTTAATGTTAAATTATAAATTACTTTGGTAAATAAAACGAAACTAGTTACTATAGGAAAAACTGAAATGGTAAAAGTGAGAAAAGATTTTGGCTATATAATAACTTATTCAAAAAAATTAATTTTTTTGTTGACTATTTTTTTAACCATATAATCCATTCAATCCATTATTTATCAAATTTGGAGACACATGGTGTCAGATTGAAATCCCATTATTGAATAGTTTTGGGTATTTACAAAAATGTCGCTCCTCAGTTATAAAGGGGACCTACTCCCCTCACTTATACACACATCATAATCCATTTTGAAAGAAAAAACTATAAAAATCCATTCCCATATTCTTAATAAAAATTATATACAATATTTTCATCCAAAAAGACCAACCCCAAGGTCCTTAATAAGAGATTCAATGTAGGTTTATTTAAGTGGGGACAATTGTCTTCAGTAAGCACTTTTTTTTACACTTCTTCTCTTACCACCTTCAATCATGATTTAATAACTATGATATAATAAAACCATTATATAACATATAATGATATTTTATTTTGTTTATGGAATATAAAATATCCATATCCACCTCCATCAAATGGGAAACAAAACATTTGGTCATGTGTATGAAAGACTACATCCTCAAGAACAGATGTAATTCATCTTCCATCATGACCTTTCATGAAAGTATATAATGATGGATTTAAATTTTATATGTTATAGTAATAACATAACTATACTTCTAGAATTATAATATAACATATACCTTCTTGATTAAATTTATTGGGAATATGATAACGTCACTCAAGTGTATGGAAGACTACCGCTATGCGAAGCAATGCAATTCATTTTTCACTTATAGTTTACATAGAATGTAAAAAGTTAAATTTAATAGATTTATGTTATATATATTACATAATAATGACTCTATATAGGTGATATATTATTTACCTTTATTTTTTCCATCCATTGAGAAAATGGAAATTGGGTTCATGTGTATGTAGGGCATACCATATCGATGAACAATGTAATTCATTTTAAACCTATAACATTTATAGATTACTATAAAGACATAAAAAATAAATATAAATGAAATTTTTATCATTTTTAAAATTCTATAAATTATGTAACCCTGATGAAAGTAAAATGAATAAAAATTACAAACCAAAATATATATGAAAAAGGAAGTAGTTATTACTCCAAACACGATTTTAAAAAATAATTGTTCATTAAAGCGTAATAAAATGCAATAAGTAAATAATATATATAAATATATATAATTATTATTATATAATATATTTATAATTAACCTATTTTTAATATATAAGAGGTTTGAATGTGTATTATGAATTTTGAGACGGGTAATGGATTTTCTATCACAAATTGTCTTATTTTAGAGATATGTTATGTTATAAATCTATCTTATTATATTTAGTGTTTTAATTAATGGTATTCTATCATATGTATTATAATTCAAATGTTATCAAATTATGTAATGGATTTCCATCTCACTCTTATAACTATGTGGCAAATTCCATATTGACCACCTATTTCTTTTGTGTAGTGTATATACTGCCCATGAATTTACATTATGAATATTCTTATTAATTTTATGGGTATTTACATATCAAACTAGTTTTCATTATATAATGTGTATTATGATTCAAAATTTTCCATTGTGGTAAGGGTTCTTATGTTACAATCATATTGTTTATGATTTATGCTTCTGATAATGAAATATTATGATGTTAGTATCAAGAAACTCACGAATTTTATTCTTCTCTTATTATATATGATGATTATATTTTTCCATAATATTTCTTCTATTTAAGAACCAATTATTCCAAAAGATTATTTTTAAGAAAAATCAGCTTTAATTATCTCTTTGGTCAACATTCATTTCTCTTCCATGCCCATGTTTTATAAAAATATTTTTTAAGAATTTTTTTTTTCTAAAATGATTTTTGAAAGAAATTGTAACATTTGTCTGACCATTTTACAAATTTTTAACGTAATATTATTATTATTTTTTGAATGGGTAAAATTTTCAATTTTATGATAAATATGATAGGAATATTTTTTTAATATGTACGACACCGAAACAATTTTAGGCCATCATGACCACTCAATTATTTTTATATTACATTACATGTTTTCAAGGTTCCTTTCAAATAAAATTTTTTATTTTATATTTTGAAAATTTATCGATTTTAAAGAAGTGATTTAAAGTTGAAATGATATTTTCCATAGGAATGTTTTAATGATCTTTTAGGGAATTTATATTCAACAATGAAAAAAAACCATTGGTTTTGGTTATGTTTTACCGTTGATATTATCCAATGGTATAATACTTATTATTTTTTATTTTTTTTTATTTTTATGATTATGATTAAAATATTTTTATGAGACCCATTCCTTTTTCATGGGTTATGATAAGAAGAATTTATGAAATTTTTATGAAACCAATTTCTTTTCCTCGGGTTATGATATAATGAAATGTTTATAAAACCCATTTATTTTTTCATGGGTTATGATATGATTAATGTTTTATTATCTTTTGAATAAGATTTGTATGAATTATTTTATGGGAGGGGCCTCTATCTCCCCTCTAATGAATTGAGGAAATTTTATACCTCATGAGATAATGATGGGAATAAATCCAATGTTCTTGATCCTCTACGGGAAACAAGTTGATGTACTTGATCCACTTTGGGAAACATGTGATGATAATTAATTCATTATGATATGGGAAATATGAAATGATTCAAAATTCCTTAAGAAATTGGAAACATGTGATGATACCTGATCCATTATAATTTTATGGTATTTTTTTTAACCATTATATATGAAATGGTGTATATACATATGATGGTGCTACACTTATTATAGAAACGCATGTATTTGATACAAATTAATTAATGATTTTTTATGTAAGAACACACATAATACAACTGAGAAGATAAAAAATTCGACTATCTTTGGGTAATTAGGTACATTACATGAAAAAATAACTAGGGGGGTACATCAAAATTATTTAAAACTTACTTAGCATACTCATAATTTTCCATCATTCTTAAAAATTCATGGGATAACCTCGGGACATACATAAGAAATGGGTGAGCTATAAAGCCCTGTAAGGGAATAATAAGATAATAACATAAAGAAATTATTACTTGTAAGATAATCCTAATTTATATGGTAGATAAAAGGTATGAGAATCATAAACAGGAATAATTAGGCATGTTTTAAAATGATATCATAAAGGCAATATGAGAATTGTGGAAACATCCTTAAACATGAAATAATAAGCATAAGTCAAGGTTAAACACCAATAAATCCTAACAGAATGTACTTAGGATAACCTCCCATGCACCATAAAGGGAATCCCATGAGGCAAAAACATTCCATGATGCATTGGACCACAATCTGAGCACACCCATCAAAATCATATCAAGTAATGAATAAGTGTGCCACATAGATCATATAACATAAAAATATATTTAATCACATTTGACCCCATGGGTAATTATTAGGTGTTAAATAAATGTAAGTACCAAATAAACTAAATATAAGTACATCTATGTGAATATCCTTGAGTAGATATGGGTATGAGTATACACGTAACATATTTTTAGCATGGAAAATCGCAGTGACATTTCATCTCTGTAAATAATGTGCATGAAGATTTATAAAATGGTTAAATGAGAGATAAATGGTTCTATAATAACTTGGAATTAAAAATAATTTTATTAAGGATATGTAAGAACATAATACAACATGAAAATTTTGGAATTAATAGGTATGAGATAAAGAGGGCACTTGAATAGAAACATAGCATATAAAAACTATTATATAATTTATGAAACATAATGCAGGTAAATAATGAAATTTTGGAGGGATTAGTGAGAGTTAAAAGGGGTCACTAGTAACATGGAAATAATATGTGTTATAATATCTATGTTAAATATCATATTAAATAAATATTAATTTGAATACAAAGCGCATTCCATAAATAAGGTTCTTGAATAAAGAGAAGAAAGTGAGGACCCCTTAGTAAATTTTAACATAGTAACTACTTAGGTAAAATCTATAATGAGAGGGTTTACAAGATTTATAATTATTCAGATATCAATTTTATAGTATTTGGATATTTATAATGTCATTATAACATAACCAATTGAGATTTAAAATTCTATATATAAAGAATGTGCTTGATTTGAAAAAAAAAGAGAGAGTTCCCTTAACATTCCCTTAGGGGATTCGAGAGGGTTTATGAGATGGGGAATCCAAGTTTGTGATGATTATTTCCATTGCACCGATACCTCCCCCACTAGTTAGGGAAGAACATCCCCCACTATTTGAGGGAGATTCATATTTCTCTTTATTCCACCTTTCCAACCATGATTTTCTTCCCTCCTTCCTATAAATTTCTATTATCCCTAACTTCCTAGATCTATTCGGTGGATTTCTTTAGATGTCAATATTAATCTCAAAATTCACCAATGATTTGGAACATATAAATATTACATAGGATTATTAGTTTTTGTAGATCCCAATTCGGTGAATGTGTTTGGTATATGCATTTTCGGGTCATGGGGCTTGTAAGATCATGAAACGATTGGTTTTCTCGAAAATAGGAATATAATGATTTGATTTTGATTAGAAGAAGAAATGATTAGGGCTTGGTCCAATTCCCCCTAATTCTACAACATATTATGATTCTACCTCTTTTGGTATACTTTTGATTTTCATATGAAGTGAGACTACTCAAAGGTGGAAATTTGGGTGGGCTTCCTTGAACATCCATTACTGTTTCAAAATCTTTCAATTATGCATATGCCCAAGAAACTCATAGAAAGGTATTTGGGTTTGTAAAAAATATAATCCATTCAGTTTGAAACCTTGTTTCTCCATGAATATGTGTGGAATTTTATGTCTCAAAATTACCAACTGATTATGTTTATATTTCTATTAGGGAAGAGTATTGATGTAAAAAAATTGTGGTGTTTGAGTTATGGTTTGATTACTATTCTTACTTTAGGAAAATTGGATGTGAAACATAAACATGTATGCATGGAGTGATGAAAATTTAATTTTATATGGTGGAAGAGGTAGGAGATAGTGTAAAGGAACAAAGGCCTCATGTTACTGAAGGTACAACCAGAAAAATTCATCTGGGAGTATATTCTGATCCAGCTTTGGAAGAAGTTGTGAAAAACGATACTCAAGAGGGTAACCATTTGGTAACTAATATATTCTATTGAATGATAGAGGATATGGGTAATCCCAACCATTTTATTCAAGATCTATTAGGAAAAGTGGGAATTGATGTGGATAGTATTGTTGCTATAAATTCTCTAGATCCTATACCAATTGAGGATTAAAATGGTGAGGCTATTAGTGACATCAATTGTGAAGTAAAAACATGAAATATAGATGGGGGAAATTAAAAATCCCTCAAGGATTATACCTATGAATAGGCAGTGCTTATATGGCTTGGTAACACTCAAAAAGAGTGATCTTGGGATAATGGCCCACTTCTAGCAATCAGGTCAATTCTGGGGAGGGAGTTTCCAACTATTTAACTTGGTAACTTCTTTGAGAGATTATGGAATGAAGGTCCTATAATTTAGTTTGAATCCGATGGGGTAGATAATTACAATAAGGAGCATGGAGTACCCAAGGACGAGTCTAGTGTTGAGTCTTCATGTCAGTTCTCAAGAGATAGTGCACACTGATTTCAAGGTAATGGACTCCTTATTATGAGAAGGAAGAATGGTGGGAAAGGCAATAATAAAGGAAAATAGGATTATTACTATTTACCATTACCAATGGATACATGATTTGATAAAAATCCACATGTAGATGTGATGGAATGTGATCTCCAGAATATTAATAATACTAATCCAGCTGAGGATGCAGACTGTGAGGAATCCCCCTAGGGTCACCCTCTTGAACAACCACTAATATTCAGTCATGGAAGATATGCAAATGATGGAGCTGCTAATGCATTCCAGAGAAGAAATGGAAGAGGAATTTCTCATAAAAAATTCCTCATTAGAGGATATTGATAGGATTATGGGATGGTATATTCTTATGGATACTAATAGTGAAAAGTGTGAATGTATTAACAAGAAGGACCTTATTCTAGTAAAAGGATTCAATGAATGGAATATCAACCAAGAGGATTACATTAAAACACGGGACAAGAAGGTTTATCACCCTGATGACCTAATAAAGGATGATCTAGAAACATCACTGAACTATATTTCCTGAAAACATTTTTAGGATAATAATTACAATAGGGTTAAGTTATAATTAAATAACTATGTATTCCCCTTTATTTCTTTCTCTGATTGAAACTTTTTTTTTCTCACGTCTCCCTAAAAAGTGTTTTTTATAATTAAAAATAATATTTCAGTGAGGTCCCTTACCCTGAGAAGGTGATTCCAAAAACATGGGATGGGATTTTTTTAGATCTTTAGGGACCCTTGGGCCGAATCAAGAAAGGTTAAGGTAGGTTAAGGATATTATCCATGATTTTTGAGGAAAGAGTAAGGGGATCTTGGTTTTTCTATATCTTAAAAGATAGAGGATTTATCTATTATTTTCCAAACATAAGTTTTGAACTCTATATAAAAATGTAATCAATATAACAAAACATCCCTTGGAGGTTCCCATGGTTTCTACCAAATTGGAGTGTTTTTATTATATTTATATGGAAAAGGGGATAATATAATAAAATATAAACCTTGGTGATATGGAAGTGCATCATGTTTTTAAGGAATTGATTTTATGGCCATAAAATATAATATATGATTTTTAGAATTCATAAAGTCATTATAAAATTAATAAATTAACCTCAAAACACATTATCTTAAATGGTAAAAATATATTTTTGTTTTATACCTTTTATATCATTTTGACATCAATTTTGGGTCATTATGATATCATAATACACACAATATATTTATAATGTATTTAATTTTAAACGAAAATTTGACTATCTCTGAAAATTATGAAAATTTCAAAATTGGACAATTTATACATAATAATACCAAAAGTAATATTTATTTTATCTAAATAGTTATATAAATATGAAAATTCTCACATTTAAAACAAGAATCAACATTTTTTTTGAAAAATTCAATATTTTTTTGACAATAAATTTTTTCGAACCCTTATAAAAAATTACATTTTAGTTTATAAAAATAGTACTATAATTTATATTTAATTTTATTATTTTATTATTATATAATTTATTTTTATTATACATTAATACATCAAAAAGAAATATATTAATTAAAATTACATTTTATACAAAAAATTCAAATATTTTTCATCATATAAAAATAAAAAAATTTACGAATTAATGAAAATAAGAAGTAAATATATTCATTATTATATAAAATATAAATATTCATATTATTAGGGTCTTGATACATAGAACTTTGTTACACCAGAAATTCCCTGATGTTAAGGTGCATAATGGTGAGATTTTCAGGGGTGGTTCGATGTAAATGGTTTGGGTCATGATATCAATGATATTGAACATCCGATGTAAGTGGTTTCTCTCATTATTTAGATGTTGGATATCATCTTGGGATTGGTCAAGAGAAAATATCAATGATGATATATCCCTTATAATCTATGATAAATGCACTTCATAGGGTATACTTATACTGGTCGAGGCCACAACTTCCTTTATCCGAGTCAATTTGATTTATAAAAACCTTATATTTATACTAATTATATGATCATTGATAAACAGATTTATTATCAATGGTAATGATTATTAATAGTATTTTAAAGTTGTTAGGATATAAAATTACAATAAGTTAATATATTTTCTATGACCATAATATATAATCAGGAATTTAACTCAATCACAAAATGGAATTTTATTTATAAAAGTTTTGGTTATTGCAATATTTCCCATTTATAAATTTTTACCAACACATTTTCATTTCATATTCTAAAATAGATTATGGTAATTCTAATTAATCACATCCTATGGTTCCCATGAAACTTCTTCAAACTTGTGGTTTCTCTATATCACTTTGACCAGGTGCATTGTCTTACTTCGTAAAACTTTTTCCCTATGAAATAAGATCTTCACTTTATTATCCTCATATGAAAGTTTGTTCTATAATGGTCCCACAAATTGATTTATCACATGAAAGGGGTATGATATATACTTTCTCAAGAGGGATAAAAAATATCATTTATTTAAGATAGGTTAGGAGAAAGTTCTTGTTGATAGGCTACCGCTCATATGCGATCGAGGGTCTAAAAAAACTGATGTATCTTGGAACAAGATTTCCTTTATTGATATATCTCATGAATTTATTCCATGGTTATATGTGTATGAATACATTATATCTAACCTTAAACTGTAGGTTTTATTATTGATTGTTAGCATAAATCTTCTATAAACTTTGAGAAACCCTGATATACAACTGAATGGTCTTAACATTTTCTACCATTTCCTCAACCATTTTAGGACCCAAAAGGTTGTGTTCAGCAACTTCATCCCATCATGAAGGTGTTCTACATCACTTACCATAAAGGGATTTATAGGGATCCATTTGGATGATTGAGTAGAAACTATTGTTGTATGATAACTTGACCAGTTCAAGATGTCGATACCATTATACTTTAATGTCCATTAAGCTTGATCTCAATATTTCCTCAAGTGGATGGATTGTCTACTCAGATTTCCAATAAGTTTGAGGCTGATAATCCATTATGAAGTTCAACCCAATATTTAGATCCGAATGGATAGTCTTCTGGAAATTATAGGTAAATCTTGTACCTTTATTAGATAAAATACATTGTGGTGTTCCATGCTGCGTCACTACTTCTATAATGTATATTTTTTTCAATTTGAACAATTGATAAGTCCTATTAAATTAAAATTAAGTGAGAAATATTTTTAAGATGATCTAGTACAACCCATATAGAATTATTTCATATTAATCACTTTGAAATACCATTTACGAAGTCCTTGGTTATGTTTTTCCATTTCCATGTAGGAATGATAAATGGTTCCATCATCCACATGGATTTTTACCCTTTTATCCATTACTTACTACTATAAAAGACAAATTTATGTGTATTCTACAATATTATTCTTCATATTGTCCAACCAATAGTTCTCTCATATATCTCGATACATCTTTATGATCCCTGGATGGATGGATATGGTCGACCTACATGCATCATCCAACAATTATTTCTTTAAATTAGGATTTGATGGTATATATAGTCATGAAAAAAATCTTATAACTCTTTATTCATTAAATATGAACTCTGGGGATTTACATTTTCTTATAGCTTCCACATTTTTATGAATTTACACATCATCCCTTTATGCATCATTTATCTTCTCTATAAGGGATGGTTGAGAAATCATTTGTTAAAAGACTGATGATGTTCCATCCATTATGACTCTCATGTCTATCCTTTTCACGTTTAAGAATATTAGATCCTTTTTAATTATTATCAATGATAAAAATTTTAGATCTATTCTACGTAGAGAATTTACTACTTTATTTTCATTCCCATAATGATATTGGATTGATCTATCATAGTCCTTAATCATATATAACCTTCTTCACTAGCTTATATTCTTCCTTTTTTGTGTTAATATATACTTAAGGATATTGTCATCCGTATATATTTCACAATTATCCTAAAAGAGATAATTCCATCATATTTTCAAGCTGAATATTAATAAATATAACTCTATATCATGTGTTTGGTAGTTATATTCATGAAATTTCAATTTCCTTGTGGAATATGCCATCACTATGTCATTATGAATTAGTACACTATCCAAGACCTTCATTGAATCCTCACTATATACCATGATAATATACGCACTTATAGGTAGCATAAGTGTAACATCCCAAGTATGTAATGAATAATAGATATTCTTATCTATGTGTATCTATGAACTAGATAGTGTTTTAGAGGCTTAAAATGAGAATAAATCCAATCTTAAGCATAGAATTATCAAATATTTTTTAAAGATTGTTTTACCGCCTTTTGATGGAAAACCATTTTTAAATATATAATTTGACAATTTTATAAGCAATACTTGTAAGAATAAACATATTATTTATTATTGGAACATTGAAATTTACTTTGGATAAATTTTTGGTATATTTCTGACAATGTTCATTTTTTTAATTAATAGTGAAAAATACCGCATTTTACATCAAAACTGCTTTTTCATATAATTTAATTATATGGTTAGATTATCTTTTTAATTTATTTTAAATTTTAATTATAATATATTTTTACCATTTAATACAATGGTGGTCATTATAATTAATTTCACTTTGGAATTGGGCATAAACAAGTGCCAAACTTTTCATAAATATTGTTTCAAAAAAACCCTCTATTTGTTTTGACAACGAGAATTATTTTTAAATTAATTATTTCAATTTATCTGTTTGGAATTTGGTAAAATGTATTCCATATTTGGAATCATAAGGTCAAAATTATGTAATTAAGTCTCTTTTGTTTTTGGATATTATGAATTGTAAAGACGGTAATTATCTTTAATTATCATGATTAATTAGTAATTGGGTAGTTAAGGGTAATAAAATAATATCATAATAATATAAAATGACTCCAAAATGTGTCCTAATGATACTGGTTGTTTCATGGAAGACCATGGTATGCCTTGTGCAAAACTGTGGGACCCCATGGAATCACTTTTGTGTGATAGTGACTTTTTATCTTTTTATTTTTAATGAAAGTTAAATATAACAAAGTATGTAACACCTAAGTAAATTTTTTTTAATTTTTTCTACATAAATTATCTATTAGAATATAAATATTAATTAGAAAGATAAAAATATTTCCTACATAATAGTATTTTTTTTTATAATTTTTAGACATTAAATAAATTATATTATTTATGACATCATGATGATGCAGTGATTACCTCATTAATGAATGATTTAAATAAAATGAAAATATAATGTAAACTCTCAGACTTAAACTTGTCAGAGACCTATTAAATGAGTATATTTCAAAAACTTAACACCTTATACTCAAAATATATTAATGTGGGATCTTTAAAATCCGAAACCCATTTCAATATAAAGTAACATTTTATAACCTTCCAAGATTGCCCCCCCTATCCTCTTATAAAAGGCCCCCACCTCTAACTATTTACACACACTTCTAAATCCATTGGCTCGGCCAATCTCTGCTCATTTTATCTCTCCACATCCCTCTCTTCATCTTAGAAGCCTTACCTTAGGCAGAAATCTCTTCAAGAAACCCGTTTGGTTCAAACCAAGAGGAGTTATCCGATTTAAAGGTAAAGTTTTCTGTAATGTTATTTTGTTTTATTTTGCTTCTCTAACCCCCTAAACTCTTTTTATTCATTTCTTTTGTAACAAAAAAGTATCTTAAATATAATAGGATGTTTTTATAAAAAGTATTTGAGCTATAATTACACACACCTACATCTAATGGTTAAAGAACATACTGTTTCTGTGGATGGCAAATTTCTACCTCACGAAATGATGATTGTTCAATATTCTTATAACACCTTAAAAGGTGGCCATTAATATGTCACTATATTTATATATGATATATATTATGATTATTTTTTCCTTAAGCTTATTTATTTTTACATTTATGGCATACCTCTATGGTTTCCATTATGGGGAAACACGATATCTTCATTTTAGGAAGTGCGGACTACCGCCCCCTCAAAGTGATTTGATTCGTTAATACCATATGTGGGACATATAAAGGATGGATTTAATGATATTATATATGATATTATACTAGAATTATAATATACCTTTATATAATTATGAATTCATTCCATTAAATATGAAATAGAAATGAAAGTAGTGTTCATGCGTACGTACGACTTGCTGTCTCTATGAACGGTGCATTTCATTTCTTACCTCTAAATGTTATGTAATATTATAAATGCACGTATATACTGGATATATATAATATATATGATATCTAAATCATGAATATAATTCTGGATATAATGGATATTTTACCACATGAACAACTTGTAATTATAAGGAGTTTATTTTTGACTCAAGTTCCAAGGGTCGACAAAACGACCATTATTAACTTAAATAATTACATTGTGTTCATGAAATGGTAATAAGTGATATAAAAGGAATAATGAACTTCAAAATGGTTCTTAATAAAGTAAAAATTAACTCAAGTTTATTATTCATGAGGTTAAATAATGATCGAGTCAAGTCGGACACGAGGTATGGGACTTCGTCTCAATATCCTTTCATTGAGGCATATTTTGGTTTATACACAACATTATTTTATACGGTGTATAAAACACTTTGAATTTTAAATTTATTCAAATGGGATATTTTTTATACAAAGAATTTTACTAAATGACAAAATGGAATGTTTTGTCGTACGTATGCAGCGACAATGACTTCTCCGCCATCGTAACAATTATTTGAGTTTCAGCTTCCTCTACAAGCCATAACTTTTTTTTAAAATGAAAAATAAATAAAATGTTTTACTTTTCATTTATTTTGGTATTGGAAATGGTTTTCATAATGATTTTATTATATCAATGTGTTTATTTATATCTTTTGATTGAAATGTGGAAATGTTATGTTTCCTTTATGCATGTTTTATGTGATAGGATTATGTTATGGTTCTTGGGAATTGTTATGAAGACGGGTGGTTCTGTGATAAACTAAGGGCGGGTGAGCCCGATATAGCTCTCCAATGCATTGGGTAATAGGAAGGAGTTAAACGCTAATGTTTCTCTAAAAATATTTAGGGAATATAATGTGATGGTCATTCCAAACGTAACCACGAGGGTTACTCCCTACGTAAGAATGTTACGAATGCCTCAAGTTACCTTTATGTATTATGTTTTCTATGATTTATTCATAAGTCTTTTGATTTTATGAGGTAGGATAAAGTGCTAATGTTTTATGAGTAAATTATTATTTCATTGATTCTTATGTATACATGGAATAATGTTTTCATTCCGTACTTTTATATCCCTTACTGATCTTTTTATGCTCATCCCATGTTTTTGAAATGTTTTTCACAGGCCAAGGGAAAGGTACATGATGTGATGATAGTGTCAAGGAAGTGTCAAGAAAGAATCTGTGTCTTATTTTAAATATGTTTCCATTGATGGTAAAAATGAGTACTATCTTTTATGTAACCACTTTGTTTAAATGTAGAATGTAATGCATGATTTATGATCTAATTCTCTAAAACTCTAAACCTAAAAAGATTTTCAACGTGTATTCTTGAAATAACTCAAGATTAAGTAATGTTTAAGGCAAGGGGCCTTATAGTTGGTATCAAAGGTCGGTTTAGATAACTTTAGGAGTTATAATTCTATTAAATGTTTATCCAAAAATATATTTTTTATGGTCAAATTGAAATGATATAACATTTGATGATTACCATGTTGCTTCAACTAAGACATGTTTGTTCAGAATGGTTTTCTGCAGAGGAAACAAGGAAGCAGTGCTAGGAAGGCATACAGAAGAAAATGACCTTCCAAATCAGCATCCTAAGATGGTCATAATTGGAACTGAATAGTTTGTTTCAGTAATGGTGTAGTTGAATCAAGAGATAAATGGTGGTGGTATCCATGCACAAGATCAGCCAGATCAACCGCAGAAGAACATGTTAGTGGTGGAACATTTCATGAGGCAACATCCCCCATCATTCAGGGGATCATTTGGCCTTGTGCTAGTTTAAGGGTGGATTAAATCATTGGAGATGATTTTCGATGTCATGGGGTGTTCAGACAATCAAAAGTTTAGTCTTGCAATTTACCATTTGGAGGGTGAAGCAGATCAGCGGTGGTCGATGGTTAAAAATATCAGGGACGCTGATTAGATTGATGCTCTCGATTGGGATGAATTAAAAGGTATGTTTCTTGAGTAGTATTTTCCTAAGGCTATTCGACTTAGGATGGAAAAACAATTCCTGGAATTAAGGAAAGAGGAAGACTCAGGGGCGACCTAAGAAGAAAGGTTTACTCGATTGGCATGGTATGCTCCAAATTTTATCTGAGACCTTGATAGTAAAATCAATCGTTTTTTCTCAGTATTAAAGCCAAAATATCAAAGGCCTTTAGCTTCCAGTGAGTTCAAGAGTTATGAAAATCTTGTTCTATGTGATGAGAAGGTGGAAATGGAGTTTACCGATGATCAAGTGTCCAATAACAACCAGCAGAAGAAGAGATCGAGGTGGCAGGAGAAAGGAAAGAATTCTTCAAAAAGGTCTGATGGTAAGAAAACTAGGTTTCATGTTTGTGATTAATGTGGTAAAAGGCATGCTGGGGAATGTCTTCTAAATTATAGAAAGTGCTATGGATGTGGTAAGATGGTACATAAGGCTCGTGATTTCACTAAAAAAGACCAGGGTGATGGTAAGACCAAATTTGATTTACCATTAGTGAAATGTTTTAAGTGAAATGAGATGGGTCACTATGCAAACGAGTGTCTGAAAAAGGGCTCGATTGATGTGATGTAGTTAGACTACAAGCAGAAAGGGGTTGTGAAATCCTTTGCAACTACTTCAGCAGATGTCGGGCCATCAAATGAAGTGGTATCATGTACTTTGTTTGTTTTTTCAGATTATGAAAGTGTGTTGTTTGATTCGGGGTCTACACATTCTTTCATCTCTGAAAACATTTCTAGTAACATGGGAATACCATCTCAAGAAATGACTCTTGAACTTGTGGTAAAAAAACCTGGGGGAAATGTTGAGGCAAAAAGAATTTATAAGAATATTCCTATCCTTATCCGTTGAAATAACCTACTTTCAAACCTTATTGTTTTACCTCTAGTAGAGTTTGATGCTATCCTAGGTATGGATTGGCTCTCTATTTACCATGCTAAGATTGACTGTAGAGCTAAAAAGTTTCTTTTCAAAAAGACTTTCAATTTGTGTACAAGAATGAACCCTTACTTTTGATAACATATCAAGAGGCCAAGAAACTTGTAAAAGATGGATATGAATGTTACCTTACACATATTGTTGAAAACAAAGGAACTATTCAGATTAATGATGTGCCAGTGGTAAATGGGTATCTTGAAGTTTTTACTAATGATTTTCCTAGAATAATACCATACCCGGATGTTGAATTTCTTGTTGACTTAGTTCCTGATGCTAATCCAATTTTAAAACCCCCTTTATTGAATGGCTCAAATTGAACTTTTAGAGTTGAAGGAGCAATTTCAAGATTTATTTGTGAAAGCATTCATTCGACCTAGAACATCAACATGGGGTGCTCCTGTTTTATTTGTTAAAAAGAAAGATAGTTTTATGAGACTTTTCATTGATTATATAGCCTTGAATAACATCACTATTAAGAAAAAATATCCTTTTCCTCATATCGATGATTTGTTTGATCAGCTCCAGGGAGCTCGGTTTTTTTCAAAGATTGACCTGAGATCGGGGTACCATTAGTTGAAGGTAAAGGAAGCAGATATTCATAATGCCGCGTTTCGTACAAGATATCGCCATTATGAATTTGTAGTTATGCCTTTTGGGATAACCAATGCACCTGTTGTATTAATGGACCTTATGAATAGAATTTTCCAGGAGTTATTGGATAACTTTGTGGTTTTTTTCATTGATGATATTTTGGTGTTTTCTAAAAGTAAAGAAGAGAATGAAAGACATTTAAGGGTGATTTTTCAAACCATAAAAGAAAATAAATTGTATGGGAAATTCAGCAAGTGTGATTTTTGGTTGCAAAAAATTTATTTCTTTGGTCACATTGTTTCTAAAGATGGGACAACTGTTGATCCTATAAAAACAAAGGTTGTTCAAGAATATCCAAGACCCAAAAATGTAACGGAGATTTGTAGTTTTCTTGGTTTGGAAGGCTATTACAGAAGGTTTGTTAGAAAGTTTTCATGTTTAACTAGTCCAATGACTAAGCTAACTCGGAAGGGTGTTATGTTTATCTCGACAAAAGAATGTGATGATTGTTTTTAGGAACTGAAAAGAAGTTTGGTGAATTTTCCAGTTTTGGCACTACCTGCCAGGAATGGGGAGTTTGTTATCTACAATGATGCTTCTTTGAAAGGAATTGGTTGCGTCCTAATGTAGAATGATCAGGTAATTGCTTATGATTCACGTCAGTTGAAAACTCATGAGGTAAATTGCCCTACACATGATTTAGAATTAGCTGCTTTTGTTTTCACTTTGAAAATTTGGAGGCATCCTTTGTATGGTTTAAAGTGTGAAATATATATTGATCAAAAATGTTTAAAGTATATATTCACTCAGAAATAATTGAACACGAGACAAAGGAGATGGCTAGAATTAATCAAGGATTACGATTGTACAATTCATTACCATCCAGGAAAAGCAAATTAAGTGGCTGATGCTTTGAGTCGAAAAAGTAATGCTTCATTAATAATGTTGCATTTGGAACGTGATACTTTGGTTAAGGATTTGATGAACTTTGGAATAGAAGTTGTTGGTGCAGTATGTCCTTCTGTTTTGTTTCTGTTATCAGTGATATATTCTCTATCAGACAGAATTAAGCAACCACAGAAGCAAGACAACGAGTTGCAAAAAAAGGTAGAGCTTTTTCAGAAGGGTATGTTGCCTGAATTCAACATTGATAATGATTGTGTTCTGAGATTTGGGAAGAGATTGTGTGTGCCTTGTGATTCACAATTTAAGAGAGAGTTGTTATGTGAATCTCATAGTTCTCTGTTTTCAGTTAATCCAGGCAGTACTAAGATGTATAGAGATCTTCGGGAGTATTACTGGTGGGACAGAATGAAAAGGGATATTGCTGATTTTACTGTGAAGTATTTGACTTGAAAACATGTAAAAGCAGAGTGGCAGTTACAGAAAGGGATGCTTCAACCTTTACCAGTACCAGAGGGGAAATGAGAGAATATATCCATGGACTTCATTATGTGATTGCTGAAGACACCTTGAGGTAATAATGCAATCTGGGTTATTGTTGACCGCTTGAATGAATATGCTCATTTATTTTCTATACGAGATACTCTTTCCCTATATCAAAATTCCTCGTTTGTATCTTAAAGAGATAGCTAGGTTTCATGGTGTTCCTCTCTACATTGTATCTGACTGTGATCCTAGGTTTACTTCTAACTTTTGGAAAGGCCTTCAGAAGTCGTTGGGTACTAAATTAAATTTTAGTACAGCTTTTCATCCTCAATCAGATGGGAAGTCAGAACAAACAATTCATACTTTGGAGGATATTATATGTGCTTGTTCGATGGATTATCAGGGAAGTTGGGACCAACATCATTCTTTGGTTGAGTTTTCTTATAATATGAATTTTCATTCCAGTATACAGATGGCACCATTTGAGGCATTATATTGGAAGCTGTGTCGAACTCCAACTTTCTAGGATGAAGTGGGTGAAAGGAAGTTGATGGGACTGAAATTGGAAGAAGAGTTGGCGGGAAAAGTTCTGATGATATAGAGACAAATGAGAACAGCTCAGAGTAGGCAGAAGAGTTATGTAGACAACAGGAGGAAGGATCTATCTTTTGAGGTAGGTGATCATGTTTTTCTCAAAGTCTCACCATGGAAAAGTGTGATGAGATTTGCTAAGAAAGGAAAGCTGAGTCCAAGGTTCATTGGACCATATGTAATTCTGGAGAGTGTTGGATCAGTTTCATACCGAGTGGCTTTACCTCCGAGTTTATCTCAGGTACACAATGTTTTTCATATTTCGATGTTAAGGAAGTACATGCCAGATCCATCTCATGTTTTGAGTCCAGAGGTAGTTCAGTTGGAAGAGAATCTATCTTATGAGGAACAACCAGTCCAGATTATTGACCACAGGGATCAAGTGTTTTGGAATAAGGTGATTCATCAAGTAAAGGTTTTGTTGAAAAACCACATGAGTGAAGAGGCAACATGGGAATCTGAAAATGCAATGAGGGATAAATACCCCCACTTATTCGATAAGTAAATAAATTACAGGGACACAATTTTCTAAAGGGGGGAAGGATGTAACATTACAAGTATGTGATGAAAAATATATATTCTTATCTATGTCTATTTATGAATTATATAGTGTTTTAGAGGCTTAAAATGAGAATAAATCAAATCTTAAGCATAAAATTCTCTAATATTTTTAAAAGATTGTTTTACCGCCTATTGATGGAAAACCATTTTTAAATATATATTTTGAAAATTTTATAACCTCTATTTGTCAAAATAAACATTTTCTTTATGATTGGTACATTGAAAATTAATTTGGATAAATTTTTGGTATTTTTCTGACAATGTTCATTTTTTAATGAACAGTGAAAAATAATGCATTTTACATCAAAACTGATTTTTCATCTAATTTAATTATATGGTTATATTATCTTTTTAATTGTTTTTAAATAATAATTAGAATATATTTTTACCATTTAATCCAATGGTGGTTATTATAATTAATTTCACTTTGGAATTGGGCATAAACAAGTGCCAAACTTTTCATAAATATTGTTTCAAAAAAACCCGCTATTTGTTTTGACAACAAGAATTATTTATAAATTAATTATTCAAATTTATATGTTTGGAATTTGGTAAAATGGATTCCATATTTGGAATCATAAGATCCAAATTATGTAATTAAGACTTTTGTTTTTGGACATTATGAATAGTAACGACGGTAATTATCTTTAATTATCGTGAATAATTAGTAATCGGGTAGTTAAGGGTAATAAAATAATATCATAATAATATAAAAGGACTCCAACATGTGTACTAATGCTACTGGTTGTGTCATGGCCGACCCTTTTAAGCCTTGTGACAAACTTTGGGACTCCATGATATAACTTTTGTTTGATAGTGACTTTTTATCTTTTTATTTTTAATTAAAGTTAAATATAACAAAGTATGTAATACCTAAGTAATTTTTTTTTAATTTTTTCTAAATAAATTATCCCTTGGACTATAAATATTCATTGGAAATATAAATATATTTCCTACATCATAGTATTTTTTTATAATTTTTAGACATTAAATAAATTAAATTATTTATGACATGATGATGATGCAGTGATTACCTCATTAATGAACGATTTAAATAAAATGAAAAGATAATGTAAAATCTAAAACTTTAACATGTAAAAGACCTATTTTATGAGTATATTTCGATCAATTATCACCTTATCCTCGAAATATATCAATGTGGGACCTTTAAAATCCGAAACCCATTTCAATATAAAGTAACATTTTATAACATTCCAAGAGTGCCCCTCCTCTCCTCTTATAAAAGTCCCCCACCACTACCTATTTACACACACTTCTCAAGACATTGGATCAGACAATATCTGATCATTTTATCTCTCAAAATCCCTCTCTTCATCCTAGAAGCCTTACCTTAGGCAGAAAGCTCTTCAAGAAAGCCTTTTTGGTTCAAACCAAGAGGAGTTATCTGATTTAAAGGTAAAATCTTCTCTAATGTTCTTTTGTTTTATTTCTCTCCTCCAACACCCTAAAATCTTCTTATTAATTTATTTTGTAACAACAACAGTATATTAAATATACTGGGATGTTTTTATAAGATGTATTCGAGCTACACTTACACACACATACATCTAATGGTTAAAGAACAAACTGTTTCCGTGGATTGAAAATTTCTGCCTAACCAAATGATGATCGTTCAATATTCTTCTAACACCTTCAAAGGTGGACATTAGGATGTCAATATATTTATATATGATATATAATATGTTTATGTTTTCTTTAAGATTCTGTATTTTTACATTTATGGCATACCTTTATGGTTTCCATTATAGGTAAACGCGATATCTTCATTTTAGGAAGTGCAGACTACCGCCCCCTCAAAGTGATTTGATTCATTAATACCATATGTGGGACTTATAAAGGATGGAGTTAATTATATTATATTATATATTATACTAGAATTATAATATAACTTTATATAATTATGAATTCATTCCATTAAATATGAAATAGAAATGAAAGTAGCGTTCATGCGTACGTACGGCTTACCGTCTCCATAAACAGTGCATTTCATTTCTTACCTCTAAATGTTATGTAATATTATAAATTCTTGTATATACTAGATATATATGATATATATGATATCTAAATTATGAATATAATTCTGGATATAATGTATATTTTACCACATGAACAACTTGTAATTATAAGGAGTTTATTTTTGACTCAAGTGCCAAGAGTCGACAAAATGACCATTATTAACTTAAATAATTACATAGTGTTCATGAAATGGTAATAAGTGATATAAAACGAATATTGAACTTGAAAAAGGTTCTTAATAAAGTAAAATTAACTCAAGTTTATTATTCAGGTGGTTAATGAATGATCGTGTCAAGTTAGACACGAGGTATGGGACTTCGTCTCAATCTCCTTTCATTGAGGCATATTTTGTTTTATACAAAACTTTATTTTATACGGTGTATAAACCCCTTTGACTTTTACGTTTATTCAAAAGGAATATTTTTTATACGAAGCGTTTTACTAAACGAAAATATGGATTATTTTGTCATACCTATGCGGCGACAATGGCTTCTCCGCCATCGTAACAATTATTTGAGTTTCGGCTTCCCCTACAAGCCATAACTTTTTTTTAAAAAAAATGAAAAATAAATACCATGTTTTACTTTTCATTTATTTTGGTATTGAAAATGGTTTTTATAATGTTTTTATTATATCAATGTGTTGTATTGATATCTTGTTATTGAAATATGGAAATGTTATTTTTCTTTTATGCATGTTTTATGTGATACGATTATGTTATGGTTCTTGGGAATTGTTATGAAGATGGGTGGTTCCATGATAAACTAAGGGCGGGTGAGCCCGATATAGCTCTCCAATGCATTGGGTAATGCAAAGGAGTTAAACTCTACGGTTTCTATGAAAATATTTAGGTAATATACTATGATTGGTATTCCAAACGTAACCATGAGAATTACTCCCTACGTAAGAATGTTACGAATGCCTCAAGTAACCTTTATGTATTATGTTATTTATGATTTATTAATAAGTACTATGGTTTCATGAGGTATGATAAAGTTCTAATGTTTTATGAGTAAAGTATGATTTCATTGATTCTTATGTATATATGGACTAATGTTTTCATTTCGTACTTTTATATCCCTTACTGGGATTTTTATACTCATCCCAAGTTTTTGAAAATTTTTTCAGAGGTTAAGGGAAAGCTACATGATGTAATGATAGTTTCAAAGAAGTTTCAAGAAAGAATCCATGTTTTATTTTAAATATGTTTCCATTGAAGGAAAAATGAGTACTATCTTTTATGTAATCACTTTGTTTAAATGTGTAATGTAATGTAAGATTTATGATCTAATTCTCTAAAAATCTAAAATTGAAAAGATCATCAATGTGTATTCTTGAAATAACTCAAGATTAAGTAATTTTTAAGTCATGGGGCCGTATAGTAAGTACTTGTGCAATGATAAGACTCTTTTTTATCTCCTTGAATCGATCTCCACATTAATCAATCAAAACAAATTTTACTCCCTTTTGAGTGATCTTTTTTAGAGGGTTTGAGAATCATTAGAAATTTCCCACAAATCGAAGATAGTTCCCATATAATCTATGGAAACAATGTATTTATGTCACAATGGTTAGTTTTCTATATCCTTCAATTACCTATGTTTTTTAAGGGTCTACAGATACCTGTGTTCTAGTGACAACATTCCCTAATAATGATACTTCCTTCAATGAGAACACAGGTTTGCTAAACGTTTGACAAAGCATATAATTTCATAATGTCTTTAATATAGTGCTCATATGACCATCATGATCATCATTTCATTTTGATTATATTAGAATATATTCTTTGAATACTACCAAAAACATCATTGATGTAATATCTAATGAATAAATTCATTAATTACATGAAGATTATTGTATAATTAGTGAGTCAAAATTACTATGAACTCATAGTGCCCATACCTGGTACCAAATGAAGTCTTGAGGATATCCTCCTTGTTCAACCATACATGATCATACCCCTGACTGAAGATCCACCTTAGAGATGTATTGGGCTCCATATAGCTGTTTAAACAAGTTATCAATCCATGGAAGTGTATAAATTTTGTTTATCATGATCATGTTTAGCTCATAATAATCAATGGAAAGGAACATCAACCCATCCTTCTTGTTGATGAAGAGTACTGACGCACCCCATAGTGAATAACTTGGGCATATGAATCCATTATTCATATTCTACTATATTTTCTTTATCAGCTCCTTAGGTTCAAAAAATACTATTTTATATTGAGTATTGGATATTGGAAAATATCCAGGTATAATCTTGAATGAAAATTCAACATTTTGAATAGAAAAAAGACTAGAAAATAATTCCAGAATCAATTTAGCATATTCCTTCATAATGGGAATGTCTTTAAGGATGATAGTTTCCTTAGAGTAAATTATTTAATCTATATACTATTTATTATAGGGATATCATATCCTTTCATTAGATGTTTGCAATCAAGAAGACTCATCCTCATCCTTTCACTTGAATATAATCAGATATCTATTCACAATTGAAATTGTGGCCGATTTTCACCTATCAACCGATCATGGTTTCTGTGCAATGCTAATGTGTACCGTAGAACTCCGGTCAAATCCTCTACAATGATACTTTTTAATAGTATATTGTTTTTAGTTGATTGTATTCTGATTGGGGGGGGGGGTGTTTTCATAGCTTATGAAATGATTTATTGATTGAGATTAAATTTACTAATTGATAAATATTGGGGTGAGTTAATCATTATGTAGTTAATCTTGTGATATCCTTAAACCTTGCTTTATATTGGATTAAATTAACACCCATTTCACAAGTTGATGTTGATTTTAATTCCCAAGTGTAAAGGATTTAATCCAAGCCTTATCTTAACTTAAGGATCTAATCATAATAATATCTTGTTTATAGTGGTGTATATATGGTTCCAATAATCCATGGAAACCACTCGTTAAAAAAACTAGTCATTAATCCATGACATGTTAAGTCCAACACACACAATGTTAATTCAAAGAAAACTCATCGAGAAAAATCTATCAATCGATTAACATCCCTAAATTATAACTCAACCCAATTAGAGATTTACTTAGACATTGAAATGATTAATAATTTAGTTATAATGATTATGATGATAAATTAATAAGAGTAGAAAAATAAATGGATAATAAAAGAGTGATGCGTCGAACACCCACACAAACGATAATGTGAATTAGAAACATAATTTCAATTGAACGAGGAAGCAAAATAAGGGAAGGGTTTTTATCTTCATTTAAAATATTTTAAGAGAATTAATATTTAAGAACATAGGGGGGATGATTAAAACATTATATGAATATGAAACTTTAATTAAAACTGAATTACAAAACAAAGACTAACAAGATTACAAATGAAGAAAAGAAGAAAAGCAAAGGAAATCAGAGGGAGAAGGAAGGGTAAATCAAGTGAAAACTAGAGTATGAAAGGTCCTCCCAAGAATTTTTAAAGGCCTTGGTCGTTCCAATTAATTCTCCTATTTTATGAAATTCCAAACCTTTGGAAACGAGAGGAGGGGATGTATTTATATCCCAAGGTGGTAGATTCTTTGTATTCAAAAGCTACCCCTCCACTTGGATCGACAATTTGGAAATCCAGATAACTAAATATCGAGATATCTCCTTCTTACAAGTTTTTGATAACAATGTTGTCCAATTACTCTCAAAATGTTGAGACATGTGGAATTATGGAGCCAAATTTAGGGCGGTTTTCATATATAATGTTAAAATTTCCATTTCTATCCATGTTTGTTTGATGACCAAAATGTGAATGGATTTTTGAATAGAAAGATGCCTTTAAATCTGATTTTTTTCTTCAAAAAAGTAAGACACGAATATCTTCTATTTCACACAACAGAATATCACCTTGATTTTATTAATAGATCAAGAGACATGTCATGAATACTATACTGATTTTATTTTCAGGCATGAATAATGTGATCAGTTTAATTGAATCAGTTGGGCACTATGTCTTCAGAGTTGGGACTTGAAACTTTTATATAATAATCCTTACCCTGTCCCCCGATATTTTGAGGAGAATGAATGAATTTGAACTTTTGGATTGAGCCTACAAATTCAATCTTTATGGACAGTCCAGTTTCTTCATAGATTTTTTGGGCCTTTATGTGTGATCCATATGACCCTTAAAATGGAATAATTAGCCCAAGATTCCTTCTAATGAAATGTTTTATATTGAATTTTGGAATCCTAAAAAATAAAAACCATTCCATTTTGATCATTAAGGTGATAATTATAAATAAAACAGTAAATATAATCAATTGGACTACTTCTAAAAATGCTCAAAAATAATATTTAGTATTAAAACATTAATATTTCACACAAATTATGCACATTTCATAAAAAATAAGTAAAGGGATTATACAATAAGTTATCAAAATATTAATAAAATCAACTCCCCCACACTTAGTCTTGTTAATGTCCTCATGTACCACATATATAAATACATATATAATAAAATCATTTTCACTCACAAAAAAATATTAAAATTTTCTTTTCCCTAATCAGTGGAGGTTTAGATAATTTCACTCATCCATATTGAATTCCACCACAATTTATTAAAGAAACAATGTTCCAAAAATAATTCATTTTTTCATGCTCAAATTTACCAATGGAAAATTGTGGCACACAAAACTTACTCCTCTCAAGATGATAAAATTAATTTAGGAATCTTTAATCATTCACCAACCAAATGTGAAAATATTAGAGTTTGTAAGAGATATTAGATTCCACTCCCTATCCTAATGTTCTAAAAAATCAGGAGGTATTTTTATGGGTTTTTCTGTGGCTATGAGACGATAGTAAGAAGATATCCAAAAGATATAAGGGGGGGGGGGGTAAAACATCAATATGGAAAAAACAGTGCTTAATTTTGTTTTGAAATGAAACATGGAAGGAAATGAAAACACATATTTACAAGGGAATGATTATGTGATGAAAGACACAGGATAAGATGAAAATTTAAAAGGGATGAGAAGATAAAATGTTTAAAAAAGACAAAACTTATCCCAATGACATAAGTGTTCTTGTTTTTGTTTTTTTTTCATTTTTTCTCTAAAATTTGAACTTGAAAAATATCTCACACGCATATCACAACCCATGATTGATATCCTCACAACACTAATTATAATAGTTAAAATAAGATCAAAGGTTGAGGAGGAGTTATTTTATACCTACCAAAGAAACAACCAAATTTTGTATTTCTATTTTTTTTATTTTTTGATATTTTTGAACACTTCTCAATAACGTTTACAAAATTACGTAAATGAAAGTACATTACATTCCCCAAAACACACTGAATGACATGCTCTCCTCCACACTAAAATTGATGCTTTCTTGAAAGCATATGATAAGATGGTGAAGTCAACAAAAGGCACCCAAAATGAACTCCATCCCCCCCCACACTTAAATTTCAAAAAAAAATTCAGTGAGAATCCTAGTTGATATTGGGTGGGAAATGGTATTGGGCTTGTAATTTTGCAATCAAAGAAAAGGTTTTCATAGGATCGAAGGGGCTTTTAAAAAGGGGATTAATGTAAGGGAAATGAGAGGCTATTTCACTATTTTGATTGTCATGTGGTTTAGAAAATTCCTCTATCATATTAATGCACACTAAAGTAGGAAATTCAGATCGAAGGTCCACAAAGTCAAGAATCACCGATGGGTGTGAAAAACACAAATTTTGAAAATATGTCTATACGTGGCCTTGGCATGAAAGAAAGTGGTATCCCCATAGGTGGGGAAAATCAGTTTCCAAATGAAAAATTGAGCATTCAAAATTTGTTGGTTTTGACACAATATTATTTATCTAAATATATGATGAAAACACAATATTTTTGAGATTAAACCAAGTCTTTTGACTCAAAAAAATGTTTGGATAAAATTTCAAAACTAGACAGTGAGAAAGTATGACTCGTTCGGTTTTTTCCCTGCATTTTTTTTGTTTTTTTAGTGCATTTAAATTACACGCCCACACAAAAGATAAATATTAAATAAAAAATAGAAAAAATATGATGAGGAAAGTGGTAAAAAACAAAATGATAATGAGGGAGGAAGAATAAGAAATAGAGAAAGAGAGAGAGATAGAGAGAAGTAGAGTTAAAAGGAAAGAGGTTCCCCCTAGTTTGGATTTGGTGGGTTTCCATTTCCATCCAGTGGTGGGTCAACTGCAGAAGTTGGGGATCTATTGGAAGTTGATGTTGTTCTTGGATTGTGTGTCCTCTCATGGTGATCCTTTAACTGATGTCCATTAACTGTGAATTTTGTTTTGTAATAGGGGTCTTGGACATGAATTGGACCAAATGGGAAAACAATAGTAATAATAAAAGGAACATCCCAACAAGAATTAATCTTACCAGGGTGAAGCCAAAATTGTGATTTTAAAAAGAAATAACTTTTCACCTTCATGGAAAACCGTTCTCAGGATGTGTTTTCCATGGAGTACCTTATCATCTTCTTCTTACAGACTGGGATTATCATAGGATTCAAGTTGAAGCTCCTCCAGTTCAGGTAATTGCAACAATATTTCTTCACCAGATTTTTCACAATCAAAATTATAGGTTTTCATAGCCCAAAATGACTTATGTTGGATTTAAACTAGAAAATGACACGCTTTACTAAAAAATAGCATAAAAGGAGACATCTGAATGGGTGTTTTAAAGGTAGTTTGATAATTCCAAAGTGCTTCACCAAGTCATTTAGGACAATATTTTCTGGTGGGATTAACAATTCTCTCAAGCACTCTTTTGAATTCTCTATTAGAAAGTTTAGCTAGTACATTTTTTTGGGGATGATATACATTTAAAGTTTTATGTACAACACCATTGTTTTTTAAAAGGGATTATATTGTTTTATTACAAAAATGGGTTCTTAAGTCACCTATCAAGGCACGTGGTGTTCCAAATCGGTGGAATATGTGTGTCTTTAGAAACTCACTAACAGTATTTGAATAATCTTATCTAGTGGGTTTAGCCTCAACCCACCTAGAAACACAATCAACTACAAGAATAATGTATGAGAATCCATTGGAAGGGGGAGTTGTCCCATGAAATCGAAGCCACAAACATCGATGATTTCATAGAAAATTAAAGGATTTTGTGGAATTTCATTTCTCATTGAAATTTTTCCAATCTTTTGGAAAGTGGGACATGATTGATAGATCTCAAGTGAGTCCTTGAAGTGTGAAGGCTAGAATAATACAGAGTCTAGAAAAACTCAAAAGGTCTTTGGTGGTCCAAATTGGCCACCACCAGGCATTGAGTGACAAAATTCTAAGATGGAAGAATGTTCATTTTCATCAACACATCTCATAATTACCACGTCTTCCCTAGTTTTTGAAAGCTTATTATCTTCCCAAAAATATTACTTTGAATCACTTTTCAAATTCAGTTTTTGTTCTTTTGAATTTTTTAGGAAAAACACCAGAAACCAAGTAATTTACAATTGGGGCATACCATTGTATTTTTGGAGTGAGGTATGAAAGGTTCTTAGTGGGGAATTCAGGATCCATGATTTTTGAAAGAGAGGAATTATAAATTATACTTAGGTGATCAGACAAATGGTTTTATTTTTCTAGTATATCTTTGATTTCATGGTCAAAATCATAGAGCATTATGATTCATCTTATTCACCTCAGTTTGTAATCACTTTTATTGAGTAAGATCTTTATAGTAGAATGGTCTGTAAAGATGATGACTGAAATTTATCTAAGGAAAAAATCACTTCTAGAAGTCCTTTTCCAGTCACAATATAGTGATATTGAGTTTCATCAAATGTTTTTAAGGCATAATAGATGACATGGGTACTATTTTCTCTTCTTTGACCTAGAACACCCCCAACAGCTCTATCAGAAGCATTACACATCGACTCAAAGGGTATGGACCAATCAGGGGGTTGGATTATTGGGGAAGATGTAAGAGTAGATTGGAGTTCTAAGAATGATCTCTTAGAAACCTCATCAACATGGGAAGTGACATCATTTTGTATCAATCGAGTGAGTGTGAGGGAAATCCTACTGATGTTATGGATGAATTTCCGATAGAAACTAGCATGACAGAGGAATGAATGGATGTCTTGAATAGTGGTGGGTTCAGGAAGTGATTGAATCAATTCAATTTTGGAAAGATCGATTTCAATACCATCTTTTGAAAGTTTGTGCCCTAGAAAAATCCCATTTTCAACCATGACTTGACATTATTTAAAATTTAACACAAGGATACACTTTACACACATTTGAAGGACTATAGGGAGTGAATGAAAGCACGATTCAAATGAATTACCATAAATGGTAAATTCATCCATGAAGACTTCCATGTAGTATTCAATGAATTCATAAAATATACTCATCATATACATTTTGAATGTTTTAGTAGCATTTTAATGGACAAAAGTCATTCTCAGATATGCATATATTCCAAAGGGGCATGTGAAAGTAGTATTTCTTGGTCGTGAGGTGTGATTGGGATTTGAAAGTAGCCAGTGTATCCTTCAATAAATCAATAGTGTTAGTTTCTGGAAACTTGTTATAGCATTTGATCAAGGAATGGAAGAGGGTGGTGATCTTTTCTTGCTTCAACATTCAATTTTTGGTAGTCAATGCACACACACCATTTGTTCTTCAATAGAGTTGTGATTACCTACCCATGTTCATTTTTGAAAATAGTTATCCCACCTTTCTTAGGTATAAATTGAATTAAAATAACCCATTCACTATAAAAAAATTGGATAGATAATACCAGCTTGTAGAATCTTGTTGATCTCTTCCCTAACTACCTCAGGTGTGAGTGGATCAAGTATTTTTTTGGTGGTCTAATTGGTTTTTATGATTTCTCTAGATGGATGTGATGCATGAAAAGGGAATTTTTGATTCTTGGTATTCCATATAGGGTTAAACCTAAGGAATTTTTGTTTTCCTCTAACACTTGAACATGTTTGGACTCCTTAGTTTCGGTAGGTGAAGAAGAGTTAATGACAGGATAAGAATGATCATGGAAAAGGAATGAATATTTTAGGTATTTAGGAAGAGGTTTTAGATCAGTCACATATTTCATTTGTGGGTTAAAAAACTCAAGAATGGAGGAAGGGACTTCAGTTGACTCAGATTAATTTTCCATAATACTGTCCAAGGTGGACTAGTAGAGATCAAAGTTGATGTGGGATTTAAGATATTTTTAAATATCCCATAGATTGGTGGAGTCTATGAATGAATGGTCCACATCAAATTCACCATTTATGACTTGGTTAATCATGGTGCATATTTCAGAAGATCCTCTCTTATTAGTTCATGATGAACATGATGGAATGAGGTTCAATTGAATCTTAGAATTTTCCTCAGAAACATGGATCGAGAATGCCTAGTGATTCTTAGATGAGTATCTCATGGTTCAGAAAATGTTGAAGTTGACCTGTTGGTCACCAAATGACATGGATACGATGCTTGAATGGAAATCAATATTGGTTCTCGCCATCATTGGGAATGTTCTTCCTAGAATTATGGGATATTGAGAAGAGTACATATCACCTTCCATGTCAAGGACATAGAAATCAGCGGGGAAGATTAATCATTATCTCAGACAAGGACTTCCTCAATTATTCCCTCTGGACTGGCTATGCTTTGATTGGATAACTGGATAAAAGCAATCATTGGATTTAAGGGACCCATACCATTTTTAGAGAATATGGAATTGGGCGTGACATTAATTGAGGCTTCTAGGTCGATGAGTGCATCATTGAAGTTGGAACATCCAATTTTTCAAGGAACCGTAAAGGTACCTAGTTCTTTGCACATTATGGGAATTGACTGCTGGGTGGAAACATAATTGAAGGTCCTAAGTTGCCTCTTTTGGGTACACAATTCCTTAAGAATCTTATAATACACAGGGATTTGTTTTATGGAATCTAAGAGGGGAATGTTGGCTTCAACACGTCTAACATTTAGATCATTTCAGGACTAGGTTCAAAGGACTTATTTGGCATAGAAATTGTTTGATGAAAAAGAATTGAATTGCTAAGTGGAATGGAAGGAGGTGAGGGAATGGATTCTGGTTCCTTTTCGAGTTTATTTTTATTTTCATTTTCTAGGTCTACGTTTAAAGGGGGTTAGAGGACTTTTCTTGAGGAATATAAATTTTCTTTCTAGATCTAAGTGGAATTTCACTTACATTACCCTTGGGGTTGGGTAATGGTTGAGCTGAGAGTTAGGAAGAATTGGATTATTACTGCTGAATTAGGTGGGATTCAAGTTGAATGATTTGGGTTTCAATGTTTTTAAGTCTGGAATGAGTGAAAGAGGTAAGATCTTCAAATTCACTTTCCCATGGTTTCTTGAAGTAGAGTCTTGTCCCAGATTGGTATTAACATGATTTTGGTTCTTGGGAAAGAAATTGTATTTGTTTCGGAATTGAGAAGGACCACTAGGATAGTGGAATCTTGGAGGAGAAAGAATAGGATTTCTCCTTTTCTGTTGAGAAAAAGAAGGGTAAGGTTGTTGGAAGTTACCAACACCTTGACCATAATGAAACTGGTTTTAGATTTGAGGTGGGAATTGAGGGGGATGAGATACGGGATTACCATACCTCATGCCTTGGTTTTGGAAGGAATAGAAGGGCTTAGAGTGAGGTTTTTTAATGTTTCTAACAAACTAACCTGATAGTTTAAGGTTGGTGTTCTTCTGAATATAGAATGCATTGTTCTCCATTGGTCCAGATGAATCAGAAGAATCATCTTGATGTTTTTGGAAGGTGTCTGTTGGATGAGCTGGTGAGTTACAGATTCCACAGTTTTTGATAGGTCTAAGAAATATCGATTGTGGAGAAGATGAGTTTGGGGATTAAGAAGCCACATCTAGTTGTCTCACAAGGCCTGTAAGTTCACTCATCCACTCAGTCATCTTGTTCAGCTCTATGTATTGATTCTCTTAGAATTTTTTGACTTGATCATGTGCTCGATATTGGAATTGTTGTGTGTTTGCAGCCATGTTTCTTATGTGATCTCTTGTAGCTATGGTAGTTTTATCAACAAGAGAACCGCCACATGGGGAATCAATTACGGTTCTCTCCATATCCAATAACCCCTCATAGAAGTATCGAATAAAGAGTTGGTCCAGTATTTGTTGGTTTGGGTAGGTTGAAACATGCTTTTTGAACCTCTCCCAATACTCATGGAGGGATTCATTTGGGAATTGATAGATACCTCTTATTTACTTTCGGATAGAAGCAGTACGAGAAGTAGGAAAGAATTTATTTAAACAGAGTTGCTTCATGTCATTCCATGTGTTTATGGAACTAGGAGGGAGATAGTAATGCAATGACTTGGAGGTGTCAGCTAAGGAGAAGGGGAATGCATGAAGCTTTATTTGTTCCTTAGAATCCCATTTAGGATTCATGGTAGAGAACACTACTTGGAGCACTTTATGTCAGAGATGTGTATCCTCACCGTCTAGCTCGTGGAAATGAGGAAGAAGATGAATCAAACCCTATTTGAGTTTAAAGTCAGCCTCTATGTTAGGATATTGAATACCGAGAGATTGGTAAATGATATTAGGGGCAACAAGTTCTTTAAGTGTCTTTTCCTAGGATTGGCCACATCTAATTCAATTTGTTGGACAAGGACTAGTTCTTGAATGAGTTGATTAACTCTTATGTTTCTCCTAATTTGGCGAAGAGTTTTCTCAATTTTAGGTTCCAAAAAATATGAGGGATTGTTTGGGAGGCTACAAGAAATTCAGAGAGATTTTTTAAGAAAGAGGTAGATGAGTTTTTCTTGGTGTTTTTTAAGTTAATTATATTTATGAGAAGGCGGGTTTTCTTTGAGATTTTTTTAATTTTTTTTAAATTTTATTTTTCTAAAATAACAAAAAACTAAATACTACATAAAGCACCATCCCCATAAACATCAACATTTGAAAGAACATCTTATTTCCTATTATCGATCGGTCAAGTATCTGGTGCTCTGGTAATGTGTATAGTCGCAATCGGGTCGAATCCTTGACAATGATACTTTTTAATAGACGATTGTTTTTAGTTCATTGTATTCAGATGGGGGGGGGGGTGTTTTTACAGCTTATGAAATGATTGATTGATTAATATTGATTTAAAACATTGATAAATATTGTAGAGAGTTCATAATTAGGTAGTTAATATTGTGACATCCTTGAGCCATGATTTATATTTCATTTAATTAACACTCATGTCACAAGTTGACGTTGATTGAAATTCTCAAGTGTTAAGGATTTAATCACAACCATAACGTAACTTAAGAAAATAATCTTAATCCTATATTTTATATGGTAGTTTATTTATGGTTCCAAAAATCCATGGAAACCACTCGTTAAACAAAACAAGTCATTAATCCATGACATGTTAAGTACAACATAAAAAATGTTAATTCAAAGAATACTCATCGGAAAAAAGATCTCAATCGCTTAACAGAACAAAATTATAACTCACCCAAATGAGAGAATTAATCATCCATTTAAATGATTAATAATATGGTTATAAAGATTATGATGATACATTAGAAAGAGAAGAAAAATAAAGTGATATAAAAAGAGTTGTGCATCGAACACACACACAAACGATAATGAGAATTAAAAACAGAATTTGGATTGAATGAGTAAGCAAAAGAAGGTAAGGGTTTTCATCTGGATTAAAAATATTTTATGAGAATTAATATTTAATAATATATTGTGGATTATTAAAAAATAATTTGAAGAATAAACTTTCATTAAAACAGAATTACAAAACAAAGAAATATAAGATTACAAATGAAGAAAAGCACAAAATTAAACGAAATCAAAGAGATAAGGAATGGTCTCTAAAGTGAAAAAGTGAGTATGGATGGTCCTACCAAGAATTTGGAAAGGATTTTTTCATTAAAATTGATGTTTCTATCTTCTTAAATTCTAACCCTTTTGAAAGGAGAGGAGGGTATGTATTTATAGCCCAAGGTGGTGGTCTGTTTGCATTCCAAAACTACCCCACCACTTTCCTCAACGATTTGAACATCCAGATAGTTGAATATAGAGATATATCCTTCTTAAAAGTTTTATATAATAATTTTGGACTTCTACTCTCAAAAGTTTGTGTCATTTGGAATTATTTATCGAAAGTTATGGCGGTTTCCATAAGCAATGTTAGACTGTCCATTTCTATCCATACTTCTTCAATGGCCAAAATGTGAATGGATTTTTGAATAGGAATATCCCTTCAAACCTTAATTATTTTAGAAAAAAGTAGACACCCTATATATATTATTTCACACTGTAAAATATCATCTTGATTTGATGAATATACCAGGATACATGTCATGAATACTGTACGAATTTTATTTCCTAACCAGAATGATGGGAGGAGTTTAAAGGAATCTATTGGCCACCTTTTATTTGGAGTTGTAACTTTAAAGTTTTATCCAAAACTCCTTACATTTTTCCTAGAATGTTTTAGGAGAATGGAGTAATTTGAACTTCTGGATTGATCCCAGTAATTCAATGTTTATGAATGTTCCAGTTTTATCACAAATTTTATGGGCATTCTTGTGTGACCCATATGACCCTTCAAATGGAATAATTGGCCCCAAATTCTTTCAAATGATATGTTTTATGTGGAATAATTCAAAACAAGAAACATTAATTTTGGATCAGTAATGTGATATTTATAAATAAAATAGTAAATAGACTCAATTGGACTACTTCTAAAAATTCGCCAAAATTATATTTATTATTAAAACAATAATATTTCCCACAAATTATGAATATTTCATATAAAATATATAAAGGGAGTATATAATAATTCAATAAAATATTAATAACATCAACAATACCGATATTTATTTCCATATCACATCAATTTATGTCAGCTCTATATATAGAAACCCAATCCATACCCCTAATTGCATCAAACCCCATTAAAGGAAGCGTGACAAAGTTTTCTTGGAATTTCATCACACAAATTTTTATTGGGGAGAAATTATATACATGGGATGCAATAATTACCAAATTTTTTATTTTCACCAACAACTCTATTTCCATGCTTTATTGTGGTGTCTGAATAGTTATACTAAACTTGTGGGACAAGAAATAATATATAGAACTAGAATCTAAAAGTACAAATGCTATTCTTGAATGAATAACTATAGTATTTATAACTATATATTATCGAGACCCACCTCAATGGATGTGATGGAATATGATTTACATTCCATCCCTCGAGGATGTTGGAATTTATTGTCTCTAACAACCCTTGGATTACAGAAGTGGTTCACATAGTGTCCTTGTTCCTTGGAGTTGAAAGACTAGAATATAGGCTGAAGATTTACTGGAACATTACACTTTTACATTACATTAGTTGATTTCTCCCATATGAAATTGATAACTAGGTTCCCTTCCTTTCCACTATTAAATAATTTCCACACCCCCTTCAATAAATTTATGGGTTACTTATTTTAAAACTTGTGGTTGGTGGGATGTTGAAATTTCTTACCACTATTAGATTTATCCATCATACTATTATAATTAAACTCACGTTATCACTTCTTATCCTTATGATAACCTTGATATTCATTGATATTTATTTTGAAATTGAGGTAATATAAGAAATTTTCCTCATAGTTTTCAATGCCAAGAGTCACTAGGTCTTTTTGTAGACTAGGTTTTCACCCACCAAAAAATTGGTCAAACATTTAGTTGGGGGTAATGAAAAAGAATGAGGAATATCGCTCAATTCTTGTTATTTTTTCCTTGTATACCAAAATGGATTTTTAATATTTTTTCATTAAGGAAAAGAAGTCCCTTTCCATTTTAATTCAAAGAGTGCATGGTAAATATTTAATTTGTTTTTGAAATTACTTCCACCCCATTAATTTAATCTCTTCATTAGAATTCCTATTATTGATCAATTTAGACCACTAATTAGATTATTCCTCTATAAAATAAAACTCTTGTATAATCATCTATTTCTTGGATCATTGAATAATGGAGATGATCTTTTCAATGGAGTTCACCTACTATTCCATGATTAAGGGATCAAATGATCTATTTAAATTTGGAGGCCTTTATCGCATAAAGGTATCGATTTCATCTTTCTCTATCATAAAGAGATTTGGATGTTCCTTAGGATTTAGATTTCTATTTATATCCTTATTCAACTGAGAGAGTATCATCACAATGTTCGCGATTCATTCTCCCATTAGGTTTCAAATCTCATTTTGGAATTCATTACTTTTCCCTTAACATTGGTTATTTACTAGGTTCTTTCTATTTTTTTACCATTATCAAGAATAAGGAGAGAACCAGGGATGAGTACTTTTAAACTTTTAAATGAAAAAATGGGAATCCAATAACCTTAATGGGATAATTTATAAATGTCATTTACTTTATTAATTTATGAAATTCTAAACATAAACCTAATTTATCTAGGACCTATTTCCCAACAGAAACTTTCATAGACACTTTTATTCCCTTAACAATGGTTAAAAATGAGCTAATGAAATTATCAAATCATATCTTATAGGAGCATCAAAATAGGTGTTCATCAAGGACTATTTTCATGCACCAGATGATGATTTATTCTAGATGAATGCACACCTTTTGATATTATTACACCTAGTGAACTCTATAACAAAGCCAAATAACCCTATATTATCCATAAAAGGATTTATTTTCTTGGAAACCACTTACTGTTTACCTTAAAAAACACAGCTATGATTTCCTTTACTTAGTATTATCTAAAATTATTTTTCTATAGTTTTCTAAGGAAAATTCCTACAATTACTAGAATTTCTTCTGACACCAAAAAAAACCCTTGTCTTTCTTACACATTAATACACAATTTATTATATAAGAATATAGATAATTAAACCCATATTATTGATAATTCTAGTTTATTTTGGTTATTAGGTACATTACTCTACAAAATAATAGGGGG
Source organism: Viscum album (assembly GCA_963277665.1). NCBI lineage: Eukaryota > Viridiplantae > Streptophyta > Magnoliopsida > Santalales > Viscaceae > Viscum > Viscum album. Next base: position 1,135,711,888 of record OY728159.1, on the reverse strand, counting down.
TACATCAGTATTATTGAAAACATCCTGAACATACTCATAATTTTCCATCATTCCTAAAACTAAGTAGGATAACCAAGGGATATATATATAAAATGGGTGATCTATAAAGAACAGTTAGGGAATAAAAAAATAATAACATGAAGGAAGTATTACATGTTATAAAATAGTCAATTAGACAGCACATAAAATGGGTGAGAATTATAAACATGAACAATGAGGCATAATTTATCATGATAACATATAAAAAAAATGGGAAAATGGAAACAAATTCAATCCTGAAATCACAAGAATAAATCAAGGTTAAACATAAATAAATCTTAATATAATGTTCTTAGGATATTCTTCTATACACCATACAGGAGAAATCATGAGAGTAAAACATTACCCAATGCATTGGAGTGCTATCAGGGCACACCCATGATAATCATATCATTTACATGCATAAATATGCTATATAGATCCTGTAACATAATAAAATAATTTATCAAATTTAATACCATGATAAAATATTGTGGGTTATATACATGGAAGTCCCAAATCAAAGATTTATAGGTTCAACTAGGTTAATACCACTGAGTAAAAATTGGGATGGGTATACCCGTCACAAATTTTGGCATTGAAAATCATAGTGAAATTTATACAAAGTAAAAAAAGTACAAGATGATTAAAAAAAGGTTCAATGAGAGAGAAAAGGGTATCTAATCACTTAGAAGATAAAATGAAATTTTGAGTTATATAAAAGAACACAATAAAATATTAATTTTTTAATTAATATTCATAAGGTATGGAGGGTTCTTGAATAAAAACATAGAATGGAAAATCCCAGGATAATTCTGAAAGTGTATTGAGGGTACATAATGAATCATTGGAGGAATTAATGATAGTGAAAAGGGGTTACTCATCACTTGTAAATCATAAGGTTACTAAGACTGATGTGTAATAGCATATATCATCAATGGTAATTGTAATAAAAATTGCATTACACAAATAAGATTCTTAAATAAAGAGAAAAAATAGAGGATCCCATACTAAATCTCAGTGCAGTAAAAACTTAGGTAAATTCTATAATGAGAGGGTAAAAGTATTCTATCCTTATTAGAACATAACCTGGATAGTATATGGATTTTTTAAAATTCATGAAAAGATAACCAATTGAGATTCAAAAGGCTAAATCCAATGAAGGTGCCTGATTTGAAAAGAAGAGAGTGAGGTCCCTTACCTTGAGAGGGTGATTCTTAAATTTTTGGAGGAGATTATTGAGATATTGAGAGAACCTTGGAAGAAATCTAGGGAGGTTAGGGTAGAAGAAGTATGTGATCCAATTTTTTTAGTGAAATATAAGTAGATCATGGGAGGGTTTATATAGGAAAAGAAAGGGGAGTTCTTTATTATTTCCCAAACATATGTTTTTGGACTCTATATTGTATCATAATCGAAAACAAAAACCTTGTAACTATATTTGAACATGGGTTATAAAAAAGAGAATAATTTTATTTATTTTATACATACATGGTCTGAAATAAATAAAATATTACCCTTGCTGATGTGGAACTGAGCTAGGTTTATAACGAATTGATTTTAAAACCATAAAATATAATATAGGGTTTGGAGGATTCATAATGGATTTAAAAATTAATAAAATAAATTTAAAAAAATTATTTAAAGGGGAAACATATATTCGTTAATGGATTCCATTTATATAATTCATTACATCACTTTTGGATCATTATGATATTATAAGACACTCAATATATTAATATCATATTTAATTTTGGCCAAAAATTCAATTATCTCAAAAAATTATGAAAAATTAACTATTGGATAATATAGACATGCAGATTCGAAAGTACTATTTAATTTATCCATATAATTCTCTAAATATTTTAATTTTCACTATTAAAACAATCATTTAAATTTATTAAGAAATTATGGGGTTTTTAAAAGTAATAACTGTTAAACCCTTATAAAAATTACATTTGAATTCAAAAAAATATATTATAATTTATATTTAATAAATATTATTTAATATTATTATTTTTTATTGTATAATTTATTTTAAAAAATGTGAATTCATAAAAAATGAATACCTTACTAAAAATAACATTTTAATAAAATATCATTTTTGTTTTATCATAGAAAAATAAATATTATTTTACAAGTAACAAAAATGAGATGTAAATATATTCATTATTAAATAAAATAAAAATATTCATATTATTGGGTTATTGATACATATCTTTTTATTACTACAGAAAATTCATTGTGGTTAAGGTATTTGATAGTGATATTTTCATGGGGTGGTTCAACATACATGGTTTGGGTTGTGATCTCGATGAGATTAAACTTATCCCAAAAATTGGTTTCACTCATGCCTTATTTGTTGGATATCAGATTAGTATTAGTCAATGGGAAACACCCGTTATTCAATCTCCCATGGAAGCACTGATAAATTGGCTTCATAGTGTATGATCCAACTATTTGAGGCTATCAACTCATTTTTCTGTTTCAATTGGATTTTTCAAACCCTATATCAATACGAATCATATGATCATTGTTTAATGATAATTTTATCAAATGTTATGATTCTTAGCAGTCTTCTAAATTATATAACATATAATATTCCTAATAATTTCAAATGTTTTATATAACCATAATAAACATTATGACTTTTAATTCATTCATAATGGTAATTTTATTTATAAAAGTTCAAGTCGTTACACTTATATAACATAACTTTATGGTTCATGATCAATTGAGGATGATTTATCATTCTTATGATTAATGAATTTTGAAATGATAAGGTTTTATTCAATGTATCATATTTATGATCAATGAAATATAAGATATGAAATTTTTAATTATATTCATAATATTATACCCTTATTATTACCTTATGCATTCATATGATCATTTATTAATATCTCCCATGTTTACCCTTACTATGAATCTAATATCACCCTTTCTTATGTTTCCTTTCCCCAAGTTATGAAGAAAGGATTATGTAGGGTACGTTTATGACGATTACTAAATGGTAATACCATTGTGGGAGTTATTAAAGTTGTTTCATGAAATAAAAGGATTGCGTACCTAGTTTCCAAAGGCACTACATGTCATGACCCCACCCTAGAAGCCCAGAGTCAGTTCATGAAACATGGTGTGTAATTTTATTCATAGAAATATGCATAAGAAAATTAAATATCTTCTTCCAATACAGAAGATCAATTCGGTTTAGGTTTTGGAAAACCATATGCGGCTTATACACTTCTTCTAAATATATGACAATGCCAACCTTCATATTGATGCCATCACATAAGAGTACTCAAAGCTCAGAATAATCTACTAAACCATGTAAAATAATTTGAAAGTGTAGGGGGAGAATAAGTATGCCTAGTAAGGGGTTTTAATGAAATTGGATAAATTCCCTTTTTAAAACAATAACATTTGAAATAATCATAAAACATTTTATTAAGAGGAAAACAATACTTCTTGAGGCAAGTCATCAATATTTTTAATGGTTACTTGAAATTGTTTTAAAAAAATACAATTTACACAAGATTAATATGTGTTTACTTAAAAAATGTAGGTAAAACATAAATCAGAGTGCACATATATGTACAAGAATTCATTAATGATGAATGATTCATAAATTGATCAAACCCACTCAAAAGCGAGATTCCAAATTGTAAATATAATTACATAAGTAATAATGTCATGATTTATTAGAACTTAAAATGAAATTCATGTAACCTTAACTTTAGTTACCCCTCCCTTGTATAACATTCAATTTGCATACATAATTATTCCTTATGAATTCATCACCATCATCATAGAAGATTTTTAACCAAGGGATATTTTATTAGTCGAATAATCCCTTGGTTGTTCATATACCAATACATAATGAGTGAATGTATAATTACGGACTCTGTCAAGGCCTTGCTCCAAGACCATAAAACATGACTTATTACAAGTCAAGACTCATCGCTAATCCAGTTTCTTATAGTAGTACAGGTCAAGGCTAACCTCATATCTCATTTCATATAGCAACACAAGCCAAGGATAACTGCCAAGACTGTCACACATAATGTCTCATGAGACTCAAATTTACCCAATGCATCAGGGCTCTATCTGAGAACTCCCATATTATCATTTAATTCCAACACATTCCCCATATGTCTAGTATGGTGTTATAATCATAGTGTTCCATACTACATTTAATACTTAAATTCTAACTCCATAACCCTGTTTAGATACATGTTCAAACTGAAATGTGTTATTTCATAAATGTAAAAAGGGCTAGACTTGTTGGTTTTAGATTTAACAATGACATGATTGAACTAAAGCGACATAATCTTGAATATTCAGTAAGAAATAGTACCCATAAAATAATGGGTTTCCACATAAAATAACAAATCTTGAATTAATCCCTTAAGAATGTGGGCGTTTTTATTCCATGAGTTACATGTTTTGAATTTGAGATACTTGTATAAAACCGTGAAATATCAATTATATAAAAATAGATTAAACATAATATTAAATAATCAAAGGCAATCCTTGTGGAAAATTGGAATACAATATATGGATTATATCATGTGAAGTATTTATGTATAAATGAAATAATTAAACACGTGTGTTCATGCATGAATGTTTATTTATGCTTAAACATGAAAACCAACATACAACCTTCTTGAGGAATCATGTTCAAAATACATATATGTATTCATGTGGGTTTGAAAATCATGTAAAACCTTATATATATATATAAAAACACAAAGTGTATTTTTGGGATCTTCATAACCCAAAACAATGTTTAATAAATCCTTATAACTGCTGTATTCTTCAAATAAACTAGGTTTTATTAAATCCTAATTCGAATTACAATTAAAACCCACATATATACACACACACACATAAGCATATATGTGCATATATGTTTTCTTGGTACAATTAAATAATTACTAGTTTTTTACTTAAATTATTTATATGATATTAATGACATTATTTTTAAAAACATATTTTCATCATTCGAAAACCAAAGAAGTAGATTAGGTTTCTTTTATAAATATACATAGTTTTTAATTTAATAAAAAACACAGTGAACCATTGTATGTATAATATGTATTGTGAACACCATATAGGAATGAATATCATTTAGAAATCATAAAAACCAAATAGACTTGTAATATAGAAAAACATATATATGTATAACCATATATACATAAGTCGTAAGCCAGTGTTTTTCATATTAAAACATGAAGAACTAATCCCATACATGTATTTTACTGTTTTATGAAAATCACTTTAAAACCAATAATCACAATTCAAAATTCATAATTCCAAATTTACTTTTTTATATAAAGAAATTTTATAAGTATAAATATATACAAATAGTTTTAATCATAAAACAATTTTAACCCTTTTGGGCATCTTATAGTTTAAAAAAATTATCTTGACACTGATGATGGTTTTTTTTGAAATCCATAAACGATATTGAACAAAATAATATATATAAATATATAACCATGAAATAAAAAAATAAACAACAAGGGGGTTTGAAAATTGAGAGAGATGAAAAATGATCCCTTACCTAGCTTCAAGAGAGAACCAAAGTCTAGGCAGGGGTTGTTTACACGTTGAGGAGAAGAAACCTGGTGAAATTATAATTAAAAATAGGGTTTATATAGGCTCTCTCTCTATATATATTTTATATACGGCCGTTTATACAAAAATTATAAACAAAGACTCACAAAATTGACTGAAACAAAAAAAGTCAAACATATTGCTTGAAATAAACCCAAAATCTAATGATGATTTTAATATATATATATATATATATATAAAGCTCATGGAAACTAAAATCGAAGAGAAATAAAATAAAAGAAAAAAAGAAGAAAGGAGGCCGAAGAAAATCTTATAAGTTGAAGTCGAGGGCCGATCCAAAGAGAAAGGTGGGGAATCTTGAAGGAGAAGAAAAAAAAAAGAAGAAGAAGGAAGAAGAAAAATACTGGGTGAGATGCTGGTTTTCACGAGGAAGAAGATGGAACACAGAGAAGAAAAACAGAAAGAAAATTGATGGTCCAGATCAAACAGGATATGATCGGACGGCTAGGGTGAATCCATGGTTTTAAAAAAAAAATATGATAGAGGGTTGAGATTAAATATTAGATATGATCTGATGGCTAAGCCATGACACGCAATTTAAAATTGATTGAACGGTGGAGATTAGTTGAGTCCGCGATTGGATTGTCCAAAGAAAAATGCGGAGGGAAACCCGCTGATTTATGGATTCAACGGCAGAACTGATAAGATAGTCCAGATCCTGTTCAATGAGAACAGATGGTCTGGATTTTGTTTTTCCCAAAAAACTCTATCCCACATCGAAACTATATGGGTTTCACAACACTTTTATAACCCTAGATCTCCCTTATAGTGCTCAGAAATCCCCCTTCCACCTCCCCAGTACCGCCCCGTACTAGATCTCTGTGGGTGTGCTCTCTGCCCAGCCCTGCCGCCATGCCACCCCGCACGGTGGAATGCTACTTGGTTCTTACATGCATACTTGAAGTGCACACACACACACACAAAGACACCCATGGATGGCATGTGCAAAGGCTGAAGGGTCTATGCTCGACCGCCTACTCCAATAGTAGCACGAGTTTCCACATTCATCCAAGCTAGAAAGCTGTCCCTAGGGTATATATTTATTTATTAAGGTAATATTTTAGTTCAATAAAATATCATAACACAATATAAAGATGTTTTAAAAAATAATGAACATAAATTTTTTCTTATAGTTTTTCAAAAACCTTCCAAACTATTACTCACATTAGTTTTCTTAAACATAAAAGTTCAAAATCAAAAATCAATGTCAAACTATACAGTATTATTATTATGAATGTAAAAGTGTGTACCTCTCTTGTTAAATACAACCATAGTCATCAATTTAGTTTGCCCAAAGTATGATTTCAAACTCAAAAACATATTTCTTGTACCAAAAACCAATGAGTAACAAGTGTGTACCTCTCTTGTTATTCTTTTTAAACACAAGGGTTATGATTTCAAATCCATTTTAAACTTTAATACATTATCCTTCAAAAATATAAATAAGTGTTAATTACAAACATGTTTAAAAATAAAACTTTAATTCATACATAAAAACATTTTGAAATATCAATATACTTAAATAATTAAAATAAAATAACCAGAATACCCAATGGATATAAGGCCCTATAGATATTATAGATTCAACGATAACCTATAGGTGGTAACAGTAGAATTAGTTTTAAGGCCTTATAATAATATGATTTGGGTGTTCCAAATTCAGGAAAACTTGGCAAAGATGGTGCTCATCATTTCTATGATGCTTACCATGGTTGCTATGGTTTTGGATATAACAGACTTTATATTGATGGATCCAATGGACCCCCACTTTTATCTTGGGATTTTTGTTGTATTTGGTGGTCTCTATGTGATTTTAATAGGTCTTTTTGTAGGAATCCTAGGGTAGTGAGGTTCTTTTGGCCTGGATGCAATGTAATCATTTTAATGATTAATTAAATAAGACATGAATTGTTTTTATTTTGAAAACATTGTTTGGTATGCATGAAAATTATACAATGTTAAACTATACAGTATTATTATTATGAATGAAAAAGTTTTGGGGTGTCACATTATCCCCCCCTTCAGAGAATTGTTCCCACCCAATTCTAAAACACTCTCACACTTCCACTAGAAAAACCAGACAAACTTAAAACCTGAGGTCCCCTCTACCTAGAAAACCACTACAGATAATCTTCTTATGTGACTAGGGGGATCCCCATATTAGATTCTGGTTTGTCGACCTATTTTTACCATATACACCAGGCGATTTTAGGGTCAAACCAATGCATAAAACACTAGATCTTCCAAAGAGATGCATGATAAGTGTGGAGGCCATAGATTTGAGAGTGGACTAGTTCCCTACAAATCCCTTGAAGTACATAATTATTGAAAACCTTAATGTCGTAAAGCATCCCATACATAATAAAACATTGGACTTGGAGCAAATAGGTCGCTCAAGGGTCACCCTCCAAAGCAGCTTCACGAAACATTCCCAAGGATCGGTAGTTCTCAGACAAAGTGAAACATAGGAAGATACCTTCTTAGTACTTCCCTCTTTGGCTGTACTCTAAAAATAGTTAATTTTTCATACAGTTATAGATATATCTCACTCTTTTGTAGTAATGGAGGATATTTGAGCTGGAGAACAATTTATAGAGGCGTTCTCAAGATAGGCGTAGGATCGAAAAAAGGGTTTTAGTCTTATGAACATGACTTGATGATTATTGAATCTAGTAATTCGATAGAAAGTGATAAGAGGTTTTTTCGTAAACCTACATATTCCCTCTAAAAATTTCAAGGGACATGATTTACTTATTAATGTATAATCATATTACAATAGAGACGTTATTTTGTAAAAAAGTATTAATATACCAAAATATAAAATACAACAATATCAATTTAAACAATGTTTATAAAACTCAAGGTGTTAAATAACCATTATCTCCCTCTCACAACTCATTGTTATGGATTTCTTGACATCCATCATGATGTCTCTTCATTGGTACCACTGATGTTGTTGATCTTCCCAGTTACCAGTGAAATGGATCCCCAAGGCGGTTCCAAATTCTTCGATCTCTTGGTTCTAAATACAACATGAGAAACTAGGATCCACTGTATGTAGACATCTAATGTTTAGTGTGAGAAAATCAAGACATGTATCAAGTTGATAGACATCAGTTTGATCTTGATGTCGATAAAACAAACAGGAAGACTCATCCCCACAAATTTCAAAGTCCATAACATGACCCGAAAGACCGTAGGTCAAGATTTGACAAAGGTAGGAAACTCAAAGGTCACCCTCCAAGGAAGCCTCTTGGAAATCCTATAGGGATGAAGCATTCCTAGCTAGGGTGAAGAACTTAAAATAAACCTCAAAGTATTTTCACTTCTATGCATAGAATAGTAATTGGGCGTTCACCATAAGAAAATAGTCAAAACCTGATCCTCGATGAAGTTGAAGTACACGAGGAGAATTGGATACATGGTAGAGGTGTTAGAATGATAAATTAAGGTTTTTAAAAGTATTGTAGCCTTATAAACATGATTTTCCACTGTAGTTTGTAATATTTCTATTGGAAGAGGCAGAAGTCTTGATAAATCTTTCATTTGAACATTTTATGAAGAATTCTACTTAGTAAGACACAATCAAGTTTTTAATGTTGTTCCAATTTTAAAAAATTTTCTAAATCGATCCTTAGATCCCAAATATCACACCCCATCCCAAGACTACCCAGAGCCGATGAAGTTTAAATAAAACATGGTGTGTAATTTTTTTATAAAATAAATACTGAAAAATTACGCATTATTTTCTACTGTAGAAGATCCCTTCGTTTTAGGTTCGGGAAACCCAATACAAATGATACACTTCTTCTAAAAACATGAAAAAGTTAATATTCATATTTATATCGTTACATAAGAGTACTTAAATCATGGAACAATCTAGTAAACCCTGTAATATAAATTGAAAATGTTGGGTGAGCATAAGTAAGCCCAGAAAGGTGTTGTAAAACATTTAGAGGAATTTACTTTTTAAAACAAAAACCATTGAAATAATCATAAAATTTTCAAGAGGAAAAAATTACTTCTTGAGGCACGTCATCAAAATTTTCAAAGGTTACTTGAATTTTTTTTACAGAAAGAACTTTTAAAAAAGTTTCATATGTGTTTACGTAAAAATTGTAGGTAAAACATAAATCAATGTGCGCCAACATGAACAAGAATGCATGAATGATGCTTGATTCGTAAATTGATCAAACCCACTAAAATGTGATATTCCAAATTGTAAATTGAATTACATAAGTAATCATGTCATGATTCGTTAGCACTTAAAATGAAAGTCATGTAACCTTAAATTTAAATACCCATTCCTTGTATAACTTTCCATTTGCATACATAATCAGGCATAATGCATTAATCACCATGATAATAGATGATTATTATCCACGGTATATTCTATTAGTCAAATAAAACCTTGGTTGTACATATACCAATACATAATGATGGAATGTATAATACCAGACTTTGTCAAGGCCTTGCTCTAAGACCATAAAAAATGACTTAGTACGAGTCAAGGAAAACTGAAAATCCCATTTCCCATAGTAGTACGGGTCAAGGCTAACCACATATCCTATTTTCCATAGCAGCACAAGCCAAGGATAACTACCAATACCATCGCACATAACGTATCATGAGACACCACTTTACCCAATGCATTCGAGTTCTATCTGGGCGCACCCATATTATCTTTTAAGTCCAATACATTCCTCAAATGTCAAGTATGTTCTAATATTAATAGTGTTTCATAATACATTTAATACATACATTCTTTCTCCATAACCCTTTGTACATACATGTTCATAACTGAAATGGATTTTTCCATAAATGTAAAAAGAAATAGACTTGTTGGTTTCAGATTTAATACTGACGTGCATGAACTAAAATGAAATACTATTGCACATGTAGTAAGATCTAGTACACATAAAATAACAGGTTGTCACATAAAATAACAACTCTTGCATTAAACCCTAAATAATGTGAGCCTTTTCATGCCATGGTTTACATGTTTAGAATTTGAGATACTGGTATAAAACCATGAAAAATCAATTATATAAAAATATATTAAAAATAATCTTAAATAATCAACGTCAATCATTGTGGAAAATAAGATTACAAAGTATTTATTTTTTCATGTGAAGTATTTATGTATAAAAGAAATAATTAAACACGTGTGCTCATGCATGAATGTATATTTATTCATAAACATGAAAAAAATCATAAAAATTACTTGAGGAATCATGTTCGATATACATATATGTATTCACGTGGGTTTGAGAATCATTGAAAACCTTATATATATATATATAAACAAAGTGTATGTTTGCGATCTTCATAACCCGAAACAAGGTTCAATTAATACTTATAACGATTTTATGCTTCAAATAATATAGGTTTTATAAATTCTTAATTTTAATAACAATTAAAACCCATATATATATATGTATACACATAATTTTATGTGTGCATATATGTTTTCATGGTATAATTAAATAATTCAATGTTGATTCCTTACATGATTTATATGATCTTAAGGAAATTATTTTTAAAAACATATTTTCATCATTTGAAAAGCACATAATCGGATTAGGTTTGTTTTATAAATATACATAGGGTTTAATTTATCACAAAAAATGTGATCCCTTGTATGTATAATATGTATTATGAACACCATCAAGGAATGAATATCATTTACAAATCATAAAACCCAAACAGACGTCTAATATAAAAAAGTGTATATATGTATAACTATATATACATAAGTCGTAAGCAAGGGGTTTTCATATTAAAAACATGACAAACTAAACCCCTATATGTATTTTCTTATTTTAAGAAAATCACCTAAAAACCAATGATCTCCATTCAAAAGTCAAAAATAAATATTGTTTTTTATATAAATAAATCGTATAAGTATAAAAATATACTCATAGTTTTAAATAGAATTTTTTTAACCCTTACAGGCATCTTATACATTAGAAACATTATATTCACTCTAATGAAAGTTATGTTTGAAATACTAAAACAATATTTGACAAAATTATAAATATAAACATATAATCATGAAATAAAAAAATAGATAATAAGGGGTTTTAAAATTAGAAGTGAAGAAAAATGATCCCTCACCTGGCTTCAAGAGAGAAACAAGGATGAGAAGGGGTTATACACACATTGATGAGAAGAAATTATGTGAACTTACAGGTGAAAATAGGGTTTATATAGGCTATATATATATAATTTGTATACAAAATCTTATACACAAATTATAAACAAAGACTAAGAAAATTTAATTAAACAAAACCAGTGAAACATCTTTCTTGAAATAAAACCAAAATCAAATTGTGATTTATATATATATATATATATATATATATATATATATATATATATATATGAAGACCGTGGAAGCTAAAACCGAAGACAAATAAAATAAAATAAAAAAAGAAGAAAGAAGACGAGAGAATAGATTACAAGTAGAAGTCGAGGGCCGGTTTGAAGAGAAAGGCAGAGAATCTCGAGGGAGAAGAAAAAATAAGAAGAAGAAGGAAGAAAAAAAGTGGATGAGCCACAGGTTGGCGTGAGGAAGAAAAAGGAATGCTAAGAAGAAAAAAATGGATAGTCCAGATCAAATAGGATATGATCAAATGGCTTGGGTGATTATGCGGTTTAAAAAAATGATGGAGGGTTGAGATTTAATCTTGGATATGATCGGATGACTAAGGCCTGACATAGGATTGAAAGTGGATTGAATTGTCGAGATTGGTCGAGTAAGTGATTAGTCGGTCCGTTGAAAAATGCAGATGGAAAGTCATGAGTATGGGGATTCGAAGGCTGAACCGATCAGATGGTCCAGATCCCGCGCGACGAGATCAGATAACTTGAATAATGTATTGCCTAAAACACCCATCCCACATCAAAATGAGATGGGGTTTCACCTCCTTTGTAACCCCAGTGCTTCCATATAGTGCATATAAATCCCCCTTCCCCCTCCCTAGTAATGCTCTGTACATGGTCTTTGCAAGCACGCTTTGTACCCACCACTTCTTCCATTCCTCCCCACACGGTGGCACGCTACTTGGTTCCTCTATGTGTGATTGAGGAATGCGCACACACACACACACACACACACCTATCGATAGCCTGTGCTGAGGATGAAGGGTTTAGGCTTGGCCGCCTACTCTCGTAGAAGCACGAGCTACCTCCTTTGGCCTAGCTAGATGTATGGCCCTATGATATATATATATTTTATTAATGTAAGAGTTCTCTTCTATAAAATATCATAACACAATATAAAGATGTTTTAGAAACCAATGAACATAAATTTATTCTTATAGTTATTCAAAAACCTTCAAAACTATTACTCACATTAGTTTTATTAAACATAAATGTTCATAATCAAAAATCAATGTCATAATAGAAATCTCATACCAGTAATATACTTCAAATTCAGAAAATATTTTTAATTAAAATAATTTTTTTATACATCTAATGAAGAGAAAATTTAAAGGTAACATTTAAAAAATTTGAAATACCCAAATACCTAATTCACTAAATATAGATAAAACACTAAATACAACTATAGTCATCAATTCCATTTTCCCAAAGTATGATTTCAAACCCAAAAACATATTTCCTGTACAAAAAACCAAGGAGTAACAAGTGTGTATTTCTCTTATTATTTTCATTGAACACAAGGGTTATGATTTAAAATCAATTTTAATCATTAAAACATTATCCTTCTAATATTTAAAAAAGTTTCAATTACAAACATGTTTAAAAATATAAATTTTATGCATACTTAAAAACACTTAAAAATCTCCATATACTTAAATACGTAAAATAAAATAACCAGAATACCCAACATCTATAAGGTCTTATAGCCATTATAGATTAAATGATCACCTAAAGGAGGAAACAATCAAATTATCTTTAAGGCATTATAAAAACATGATTAGGGTGTTCCAATTTCAAGATAATTTGGAAAAGATTGTGCTCATCATTCCTCTGAGGCTCAGTATAGTTAATATGGTTCGGGTTATAATGGTCTCAATCATGATGGATCTAAAGGACCCCCACTATTTTCTTGGGATTTTTTTGTATTTGTTGGTACCCTTGTGATTTTAATAGGTCATTTAGTAGTTATCCTAGGGTAATGAGGTTATTTTGTCCTTGATTTAATGTAATCATTTTATTGTATAATAAAATAAGAGATGCCTTGTTTTTGTTTTGAAAACATTGTTTGGAAAACATAAAAAATAAACGAATTAAAATAATACAGGATTATTATTATGAATGAAAAAGGTTCATGATGTAACATTAACCCCCCTTCAAATAATTTCACCCTCACAATTCTAAAACACTTGCACACTTCCACTATAAAAACTAGATAGACTTTACTCCTGACATCCCCTCCACCAGGACCACCACTGCGGATAATCTGTTGATGTCTCCAGGTGAATCCCCAGATTAGTTTCCAGTTCCTTGAACTCTTTAGCCCATATACACCATGAGAAGTTAGGGTCAAACCCATGAATAAAACACTCGGTCTTCCAAAGAGAGGCACGATAGGTGTGAAGGTTGGAGATTTTAGAGTGGACTAGTTCCCTGTAAATCCCTCAAACTCCATTGTTCTTGAAATCATAAAAGAGGTAAAGTTCCCATACATACTAAAAATTAAGACTTGTAATAGTTAGGTCGCACAAGAGTCACCCTCCAAATTAGCATTACAAAGCTTTCCCAAGGCTTGGTAGTTATCAGACAAGGTGAAACAAAGGAATAGACATTCATGGTACTTACCTATCTACCAATACTCTAAAAATTGTGAATTTGTGATACAATTATAGATGTAGCTCTATCCTATGTAGGAACTGCCGATATTTGAGCTGAGGGACACTTTATAGAGGCGTTTTCAAGACATGCATTGGTTCGAAAAAGGGTCATAGTCTTATGAACATGACTTGATGATTATTGACTCTAGTAATTCAGAAGGAAGTTATAAGAGGTTTGTTGGTAATCCTACATCTTCCATCTAAAAATTTTAATGGACATGTTTTACATAGTAAGTAATAACCATATTACAGCAGAAATTTTATTTTGTGAAAGCATATTAAAATTAAAAAACATAAAATACTTCATTATACTTTTAAAAAAGGTTTATAAAACTCAAGGTGTTACAAAACCATTTTCTCCTTCTTACTACTCACTAGTATGGATTTTCTGACAACCATCGTGAAGTCCATTCACCAGTACCACTAGTTTTGGTGATTTCCCCAGTACCCATTTCAATGGATCCCCAAGGAGGCTCTAAATTCTTCGATCTATTGGGTCCAAATGCAATATGGGGAACTAGGATCAACCGCATGTGGACATCTAATGTTCCTTGTGAGAAAAACATGACGTGTATCATGTTGAGTGACATCAGTATGAACTTTATGTCAATAAAACAAATGGAACGACTCATCCACAAAAATTTCAATGTCCATAACTTGACCAGAATGACCGTAGGTCAAGATTTGACAATGGTACATTGCTCGGAGGTCACCCTTCTAGGTATCCTCTTGGATGTCCTCTAGGGATGAAGCATTCCCAGCTAGGGTAAATAACTTAAACAAACACTTAAAGTATTTTCACTTTTGATTGTAGAACATGAATTGTGAGTTCATCAAAAGAAAATAGTTGATGCCTGATCCTTGGTGAAGTTGAAGTACATAAAAAGAATTGGAAACACGGTAGAGGTTTTTTCATGACAAACAAAGGTTTTCAAAAGTCTCGTAGCCTTCTAAACATGATTTTCCCACTATAGTTTTTAATATTATTGTGGGAAGAGGCCGAAGGCATGATTCGTCTTCCATATGAAAATTTTAGGAAGAATTCTACTTAGTAAAACACAATCAAGTTATTAATGTTGTTCTAATTTTCCAGAATTGTCTAAACCGATCCTCTAATACCAACTAAAACACCCCAGCCCTAGACTTCCCCATATCCAGTGCGGTTTAAATAAAATATGGTTTGTAATTTATTTTATAAAAAAAATATTAAAAATTACACATCATGTTCCCCTCCAGAGGATCCCTTCAGTTTAGGTTCTGGAAAACCATATACAAATGATATTTTTTTCTAAAATCTAGACAAGGTTAAGATTCATATTTATGCCATCACATAAGTGTACTTAAAGATTGGAATAATATTCTAAACCCTATAAAATAAATTGAAAATGTAGGGTGATAATAATTATTCCGAGTAAGAGGTTTTGAAACAATTTGAAAAATTCCCTTTTTAAAGCAACAACCATTTAAATAATCATAAAATGTTTTATTAAGAGGAAAACATTACTTCTTGAAGAAATTCATAAATATGTTCAATGGTTACTTGAAAACATTTTTCAAAAATACCTTTTAGACAAGATTCATATGTGTTTACTTAAAAACTACTGGTAAAACATAAATGAGAGTGCACATACATGTTCAGGAATGCATGAATGATGGGTGATTCATAAATTGATCAAACCCAATGAAATGTGATATTCCAAATTTTAAATATAATTACATAAGTTATAATGTCATGATTCATTAGAACTTAAAATTAAATTCATGTAACCTTAAATTTAGATACCCCTTACTTGTATAAATTACGATTTGCATACATAATTATGCCTTATGCATTCATCACCATCATAATAGAAGATTATTAGCCAAGGGATATTGTATTAGTCATATAATCCCTTGGTTGGTCATATACCAATACATAATGAGGGAATGTATAATGCCAGAATTTGTCAAGACCTTACGCAAATACCATAAATCATGACTTAGTACGAGTCAAAGCTAACTGCCAATCCCATTTCCCATAGTATTATGGGTCATGGTTAACCGCCTATCCCATTTTCTATAGCATCACAAGACAAGGCGAACTGCCAAGGCCATCATACAAAATGTCTCATGAGACTCAACTTTACCCAATACATTGGAGTACTATCTGGGAACACCCATCTTATCATTTAAGTCCAATACATTTCTCATATGTCTAGTATAGTCATATATTCATAGTGTTTCATACTATATTTAATACTTAAATTATTACTCCATAACCCTTTTAATATACATGTTCATAAGTGAAATGGATTGTACAATAAATGTAAAAATGACTATACTTTTTAGTTTTAGATTTTACAGTGATGTGCATGAACTAAAATGCCATACTCTTTCACATGAAATAATAACTAGTACAAATAAAATAATGGGTTTTTACATCAAATAAAAACTCTTTCATTAAACCCTTAATAATGTGAGCCTTTTCATGCCATAGTTTATGTGTTTTCAATTTGAGATACTTGTATAAAACTATGAAACATCAATTATATCAAAATAGGTTAATAATAATATTATATAATCAAAGGCAATCCTTGTGGAAAATTGGGAAAAAATGTATGGATTATGTCATGTGAAGTATTTATCCATAAAAGAAATAATTAAACATGTGTACTCTTTCATGAATATATACTTATGATTAAACATGAAATACATCAAACAACCTACTAGAGGAATCATGTAGAAATTTCATATATGTATTCATGTGGGTTTGAAAATCATGTAAAACCTTATATATATTCAAAACGATTATGTTTGGGAACCACATAACCCAAAAAAGGTTTAATAAATCCTTATAACTATTATATGCTTCAAATAAAATAGGTTTTTATGATATCTTAACTATAATTACAATTAAAACCCATATATATATATACATGTAACCGTATGTGTGAATATATGTTTTTATGGTACAATTAAATAATTCTGTGTTGATTCCTTACATGATTTTCATGCCCTTTAGGAAATTATTTTTAATAACATTTCTTAATCATTTGAAACCGATAGAATATGATTAGGTTTGTTTTATAAATATACATAGGGTTTAATTTAACACAAACATGGTGAACCCTTGTGTATAAAATATGAATTACGAACACCATCAAGGAATGAATATCATTTGAAAATAATAAAACCGAAATAGAATTGTAATTTGAACAAACTTATATATGTATAACCATATATACATAAGTCATAAGAAAGGGGTTTTCATATTAAAAACATGAATAAATAAAACCCAACATGTATTTTATTTTTTTAATAAATTCACTAAAAAACCAATGAACTCCATTAAAAAGTAGTAAATCTGAATTGATTTTTTTATAAAAAGAAATAATATAAGTATACATATATACACATAGTTTTAAACATAAATTTTTTTAACCCTTACGGGGATCTTATACTTTAAATACATCATCATTACACCGATGAAAGTTTTGTTTGAAATACTAAAATGATATTAGACAAAATTATATGTATAAGAATATAACTCTTTAATATAAAAATAGATAACACGGGGTTTGAAAATTGGAAGTGAAACAAAATGATCCCTTACCTGGATTTAACAGAATAAAAAGGCTGGGTAGGGGTTGTTCGCACGTTGAGGAGAAAAAATAGGGTGAAATTACAGGTGAAAATATGGTTTATATAGGCCATATATATATTATATGACGATTTATACACAAATTATAAACAATGACTCACAAAATTGGATAAAGAAAAATAAGTCCAACATTTTTCTTTAAAAAAAACCAAAAAAATATAGTGATTTTAATACATATATATATAAAGCTCATGTAAACTAAAACCAAATTCAATGAAAATAAAATGAAAAAAAGAAGAAAGGAGACCGAAGAAGAGTTTATGAGTAGAAGTTATGGGACGATTTGAAGAGAAAGGTGGGGAATATTGAGGGAGTATAAAAAAGAATAAGAAGAAGGAAGAAAAAAGTGGGCGAGCCTCTATTTGGCGTGAGAAAGAAGAAGGAATGTAGAGAAGAAAAACCGAAAAGAAATGGATGGGAGAAATTTAACAGGATGTGATCAGATGGATAGGGTGAATGCACAGTTTAAAAAATGATGGAGAATTAAGATTAAATCTCATATATGATCAGAGGACTGAGGAATTTAGTGGTATTAAAAAAGGATTTAATGATGGAGATTAGTTGAGTCAATGATCGTACGGTCCTGATCCAGTGTGGTAAGATCAAACGGACTGGATTACATTTCGCCTAAAAAACACCATCCCTCATCCAAACGGGATGGGTTTCATGGCTCCATTATAGACCTGGACCTCTAAGCCAGTGCTTAGAATCCCCATACCCCCACCCTGGTACTTCCCTGTACCGGGTCTCTGTGGGAGCGCTATGCGCCCACCCCTCCCGCCGTGCCGCCCCACATGATGGAACACTTCTTGGTTCCTTTATGAATGTTTAAGGAGCAATCACACACAAACACACACACAACTGTAGATAGCCTATGCTGAGGATGAAGGGTCGAGGCCCATCCTCATTCTCCCATTATAGTGTGAGATACCTCCTTCAGGCCAGCTAGTGGGCTGACCCTAGGGTAAATATTTTTTTGTTAAGGTAAGGGTTCACTTCTATAAAATATTATAACACAATATAAATATTTTTTAAAAACCAACGAACATAAATTTTTTCTTATAGTTATTTGAAAAAATTCAAGACTATTACTCACATTAATTATCATAAACATAAATGTTCAAAATCTAAAATTAAAGACATAAAATAAATATCATACTAGTATTATATTTAAAATTCAAAACATATTTTTAATTAAAATATTGTTTTTAATTCATCTAAGGTTGAAAAAATTTAATGTTAACTTTTAAAACATTTGAAATACTCAAATACCTAATTCAAAAAATATAGATAATACACTAAATAAGACCATAATCATCAATTTCATTTTCCTAAAGTATGATTTCAAACTCAAAATCATATTTCTTATACAAAAACTATAGAGTAACAAGTGTGTACCTATATTGTTATTTTCTTTAATCAAAAGGGTTATGATTTCAAATACATTTTAAACATTAAAACACTATCCATCCAAAATTTAATGAAGTGTTAATTAGTAACATATTTAAAAATATAACATTAATACATACTTAAAAATAAATGGAAGTCTCAATATATATAAATAATTAAAATAAAATAACAAGAACACCCAATGAATAAAAGGTCTTATAGAAGTTATAGATTCAACAGCCACCTAAAGAAGGAAACATTCAAATTAGCTTTAAGGCCTCATAAAAACATGATTTGGGTGTTCCAACATCAAGACAAAATGGCAGAGATGGTGTTCATAATTCCTCTGATGCTTAGCACAGTTTCTATGGTTTTGGATATAATGGTCTTAATCGTATCATACCTGAAGGAACCCCACTATTTTATTGGGATTTTTGTTATATTTGGTGGTCTCCCTGTGATTTTATTAGATCGTTTAGTAGGTATCCTAGGGTAGTGATGTTATTCTAACCATGAAAAAATGTAATAATTTTAGTGTTCAATTAAATAAGATATGATTTTTTTATTTTGAAAACATTGTATGGTCCACAAGAAAATTAAATGATGTAGAACCATACAATTTTATTATCTTGCATACAAAAGGTCCGCGTTTTCAAACTAAATCATTATGATCACCGGGATTGTGTTTTTGAAATTTATTGAATAATCATCTAAAAAGGTTTAATATTTATTTATGAAAATATTGGGACATTATAGTTCGGTATTAGAGACAAGGTTTTAACCTTTAGAAATTTGGTTGATAAAAAATTAGTGCAATATCTAAGGATATGTATAAGGATATATATAGGGATATTTATAAGGATAAGATTAAGAATAACTCTAAGTGTAAGAAATTGTACATGAATTATGTGGAATGATAGAGTGAGTGGTTTTTAAGTAATTAAATAATTGTATGGATACTATAAGTCCATTTGGATCTGGGATATATGTACGTAGGGTTAATAACTCAGAAAAGGGTGCATTGATCAATACATGATTATCAAATGGTGCATGAAGTCTAAAATTATTTTTCACCTAGTTTGACACTCCTGGGTGATATTATTTTTAAATTTAATTTTTTTTTATCATCCATCATGATTGATTATAATATATAATGATCATGAATGGTCTTAGTTGAACCTAAAGATTATTGGATTGAAAATAAGGTGTCATTATTTAAACATATTATAAATTATTTTTCATGATTATATGAATTCCCTCTATGAATAGTGTTTCTCCCATTGCATTTTTTGGTTTTAGTAAATAGAGAGAACAAGTTATTACTGGGTAAATATTGAATGTGATAGGTAATGTGTTAATGAGAAAAAAGAGGATAGTGATTGGTGTGACATATATTATGGTTATACCTAATGATTAAACATGATATATTGTTAAAAAAATTTACCTTATAAAACACTTGGACTCACCAATGAAGAGAGAGGTAATGATTTCTGAGAGCTTGGGGGGTGTTGACCATGAAGGAAATAAGATTAAGTTTCATATATACTATGAAGGTGGTAATAAATAGTCCAGGGAATGTCAACAAGGAATGAGAAGATTTTTTTTATGTGTGGAGAGGAAGGGTACATATTAAGTTATTTTTTATGAAAAAAATTAAAGGTTTAGTTAATTTAACAGAGGAGAATAATGGTTTCCCTATGGAATCATCAAAAATTTAATTTAATAATTGTGGAAAGTATAAGATTTAAACAAATCGATGAAGAAGGGGGAAATATCAAGAAGATGATCATCAAGGTGGTACAAGTAATTTTTTTTGATTATCAAGTTACTACAAATATCTTATGAAAATAAATTGGTATAAATGAATTAGATGATGAAGCCTAGTTAACAGTATAATAATTAAGTCGGTTGATTAAAGCATTTTTGTATTGGAACTCAATAATTGTATTATACGAATAATGGAATATATAATTATTTTTCCATATGAAATTTTCACAAATGATTTTCAAGAATATATTGAATGGTACTGATGACATAGAAAGTTGATTTAATTGAAAGGTGATATTTTGTGGAATACACATGATTTTGGGAAATATTACCCCTAATATTTTTTTTATGTTGGTATAATGGTTTTGAGTTCATATTAAGAGATGATTGATATGGATAAAGTAAATTTGATAGCATTGATGTGCTTCAAAATAATTAATGATTTATTAAAAAAGTGGTAAATTTTATCATTGATGGAGTTTAAAACATTTTGAATTTATAGAATATATTAAAAAATATATGGTTTTATTTAAGAAATGATAAATTATGAATGTTTTCATTGAGGTTTTATGGTAATTATGGTTATTACCAACTTTTAGAACAATAATTGTCCAATGTATTCACATATTTGGTACATGATAATTAAAATACAATTTATGATATCTGGGGGATTACTATTATGTTTAATTTTGAAATTTATTGACCTTATTTATAAAATTTTGAATTTTGGAAGGGTCTTAAGGTAAAACATTTATGAAATGGACTTAGTTGATAATTAGAATAGTTTTTTTGATTAATTTATTATTTGGTAATTTGAATATTTATCAATATTCGATTAATTGTGTTAACAATTTTTGTTTTTTTGAAAACTAGAGATAGAAGGGATGAATTACCATGCTTTTTTTGTATATTGTGATCAACTAGTGCATTAGGCGTAATAAATTCATATTAAATACTCAAATTTATAGGAAAGGATGTGATTGTGGTATAAATTGATTAAAAGATTAAATTATACATTAAAATTTAGTATGTTTCCCTATGTTCTTTGAATAGATGGTAAAATAATCCAAAAATTTAGAAAATGACCTTGAACTGATTTTTTTTATTTTCAATAAATCATTGGTCTCTCCTCTATTAAAGAAAAATGTATAAACACATATCCAAATAGGATATTATTTCAAAATCTATGTTTTAAATTTCCACTAATGTTATACTATATAGAAACCTATTTTTTTCAAGATGACCTTCATATTTTTCTTTTCACTCTTTTTACGAGGATATTTCATCAAGCCTTTATGATGTGGTTTTTTTTAAAAATAATTTTCAAATATCAAAACCTTGATTAAAAAGTTTAAGATGAAATTACCAGGGAATAATTTATTTAAGTGGGGGGGGGTATAATGTACCAACTATAGATTTTATGAAATATTATTTTCACATAAATATATTTTATTTGATAGCATTAATTACACACAACACTGAGTTTTAGTGAACCATCATATACTATTAATATTATTATTTAAACCTGACCATTAAAACATAAATATTAAATTAATGGGAATAAATAAGGCTAACTAAATTACTAAAATTATATTGTTTAATTCTAAAAAAAATATATTAAATTTTTATTAATTTATTTGAAATTAAAATAAAAAAATCATTTGAATGTAAACCAAATGTTTTTCTAAAAAATGAATTTTATATGCTTTATTTTTTCATCAAAATAAATTAAAGTAGTAATTATTGGTTAATGGTTTTATTTAGATTTATGAATTATATATACAATAAAATTTTTCATTATTCATATACTTTTTTTCTAAGCATGGTATAAGAATAAATCGAGTTTTATATTTTAAAAAATATATTTTTTCCTAAAAATATGGTTTTGTTATATTCTACACACTTATTTTAAAACTATTTTTTGTTAATTTTAGAAAATTTATTTGGAAAATTTATTTTAATTTTTTCAATAATAATTTTAAAACTATCTTAGTGTTATTTTTTGTGAATTTTATGAAAAGATAAAATTTTCAATGAATAGTGAAAAATGCTATTATTTATTTAAAACTCCATTCTCATTTATTGTATTTACAAAGTAAAATTATATATTAAAATGATTTAAAACTAAAATTAGTTAAAAAATATTATAATTATTACAATTTATTTCAATAAAATAAAATAAATATTTAATTTTTATATTTGATCTTTTTATACTAATGAAAATTTTCTCTTTGTAAAAATCGTTTTTCATCACATCTATGGGTTTCATTTTATAATATATCCTAATAATTATGTCAATTTAATTTGAAAAAATGGATTTATTTTAATAAGAAAAATTTATATTATATAAATTATTTGAATTATTTTGTTTCTCAATAATATAATTAAAAAAATAAAAACAATACCTAAGGCTAAGGTTAAAATAAGGTTTTGCACATTACATAAACACATGTTAAAATTAATTTTCAAAATATATAGGAATCATATTTAATATATTGTAATTAATATTTAGAATCATTGGGTATAATGTATCTGAAAATGATCATTTTAATTTTATTATTAATGGGTAAATTACCTTTTTAAATAAAAAGATATTAGTAATTATTGTGAAAACTAAAATGGTAAAAGTGAGTAAACTTAGAGGCTATGGAATAACATTTTTAAGCATGTATTTATGTGTTTTTTGGGGGTTTTAATTGACCATATAATCACTAAAATTATTTATTTATCAAATTTAGAGGCACATGGAATGCTATTGACTTCCCATTATCGAATAGTAATGGGTATTTACAAAAATGACACTCCTCTACAATTATAGAAGGTGACCTCCTCCCCTAACTCATTCACACCTCATAAACCATTTTTCTCTACGAAAAACTTAATTTACAACTAGCAAGAATACTTATATACATTCTAGATCTCCTAGTTATCCCAAATGACCAACCTAAGAATCCTTAATAAGAGATACAATGGATGCATCTATATGTAAAGGTAATTATATTCAATAAGCACTTTATTTTCAGTTATTCTTTTACCACCATAAATTATGGATTAATAATTACAATATAATAAAAAATTATCTAACATATACTTATATTTTATTATTCTTATGTAATATCCTATATACATCTGCACCTCTATCAAATGAAAAACTTAATCGTCGATCGTGTGTACGACAGACTACCGCCCCGCGAACCAATTTAATTCATTTTCCCTTACATCCTCTCACAAATGGATATAATGATGTATTTTAATTATATATATGTTATTAATAAAATAATTATACATATGTAGTCATAATATATTATATACCTTCTTACTTTCTATTCTGTGAGAATAAAATTACGTTTCCTGTGTGTACGATGGACTACCACTTCACGAAGCGTTTTGATTCATTTTTTCATGAATTATTTACATATAAGGTAATAAGGATAAATTTAATGTATATATGTTATATATATAACATAATAATTAATATTTAATGGTGATATATGACTTAAATTTCTTTATTTTGTCTATCGATAAAATGGAAACAACATTCATGCGTACGTATGACCAACCGTCTCCATTAGCAGTTTAATTAATTTCTTATCTATAAGTTTTATAGATTTCTCTAAATTAATATAAAATGATTATATATAATAATTATATAATGATTAATATTTTTTAGATTATGGAACCATGATCAATGTAAAAGGATTGAAAATACTAAGCAAAAACATACAAGAAAAATGAAGCAGTTATTATTCAAAACATGTTTTTACAAAGAATTATTAAAAAACATGTAATAAAATTTAATAAATAAATAATATGGGATATGATATAAATAGATATAGTTTTATAATATAGTTATAAAAAACGTATATTTTTTATATAGTAGGTTCAATCATGTATAAACGAGGTCAAGACTTTAAGTAATATATTTTTTTATCTCAAATTGTCTTGTTTGGGAAATATGTTATGTGGTGAACCTATATTATTTTATTATCTATATGTACTAACCCTTTGAAAGTTTATATCAATAATTTATTTATCATAATTTTATTTAAAATTTCAATTAATGTTATTCTTTCATGTGGAATATGATTCAAAATTTACAAAAGCATGTAAGGGATTTCAATATCATTTTTATCTTTTTGAAGACCATGCCATATTCACCACTTATTTCATTTTTATTGTGTATATAATACATAGGAATTTAATTTATTATTATTCTTATGAATTTTATGGATATATATATAAAACAAAATATGGATCTTTTTTATCATGGGTCTTATTTTTCACAATCTACCAATGTGGTAAAGGTGTTCATGATACAATCCCATTATTTATTGGGATTGTTTACCAGTATAATTTTGATGATGAAATATTATGATATACCACTCAATAATATCTTTAATTTTCTTATCATTTCGTTATTTCTATATAAAACATTATTTTTATTCATTTTGATCTAATTTAAAAGTAAATATACCAAAATAACATTTTTTTGAGAAATTCACTTCATTTCTCTGCTCTGTTGAAAATCATTTCTCTTCCATGCCAATGTTTAACAAAAATGATTTAGAGAATGTTTTTACTATTATATAATGATTTTATAAATAAATTATTTTCAAATTTTTACTTTAAAAAATGGCTTTAAAGTAATCTTATTAACATTTCATTAATGTGTATCTTTTAACTTTTTACTGAAAATGATAAAAACATTTTCATTTTAACATGTACTACGTGAATAGAATTTTCTACCATTATGAACACTCAATTATTTAAAGGATAAAATTAAAAGTTTAAATGAATCTTTTAAAAGAAAAGTTTCTATTTAATATGTTGGAGATTCTATAATTTAAATAATTTATTTCAGGTGAAAAGGATATTTTCCGCGAGAATGCTTCAATGATATTTTATTGAATTTATATTCATCAATGAAAACATATTTTGGTGTTTCTTAGGTTTTATTGAGGATATTATCAAATGGTACCATAAATAATCCTTGTTTGGATGGTTTCTGTTTATGATTAATAGGCAATTATTTTTAGGAAACCCATTTCTTTTCTAAAGGTTATGACATACTGAATTGATGATTTTTTTATGATGCCCGTTTGTTTTTATCGGGTTATGATATGAAGAAATGTCTCTGAAACCCATTTCATTTTTTATGGGTTATGATACTATGAATGTTTTATGATCCTTTGGAGCATAAATTTTTGTATTATGTGATATTTTGGACCTATATCTCTCTTCCATGCATCAGGTAATGTTTTATCTCATGAGATAGTGATGGGATACAAGATGTTATCCTTTATCTTCTAGGGGAAATAGTCCAATGTTCTTAATCCACTATGTGAAATAGGTGATGACGCCTAATATATTATGAAATAATAATAATGAATTTATTCTTTATCATTAATGAAATGGGAAACATGTGATTATTCCAGATCCAACGTGATTTTAGGATCTCAGTTGTTAACCTTGACATATGAAATAATTTTTATACTTATGAAAACATTACACTTATATGATTTTAACTAATGGTTCATGATTTATTTGTTGTGATTTATAACACTTATGATTAAAATATTTTTAAATTATAATGTTTTATTCTATGGATCATGTTTATGATCGAAGAGATATTGTGTATAAACTTTCAAAAGTTACATTTATAATCTTATACTCTTATTCTAATATTATGCATTCATATGATCATAGATTTATATCTCTCAATATTACCCTTACTAAGTATCTAATCTCATCCTTTATTATGTTTTTATTCCCCAATTTATAAGTAATGGCTTATGTATGGTATGTTAATTAATAATACTAAACATGAAGATCATTGTGGGGGATGTTGAATATCATTCATGAAATAAGAGGACTATTTACCTAGTTTTCAAAGAAACTAAACCTTTATGATCCTTGAAAATGTATTTTTGAAATATATTTAATATTCATTCAAAATGGTGTAATATTTATGTATTATAATCATAGGACATTATAGATCAAATATCACAAAACATTTTGATTGTGATTCAAGACAATACTTTACAATAAGAGCCGTATAAAACCCATCAGTTAGATTGGTACAAAGATTGATATGTGATGCAAAGAAGTTGAAACAGTGTTATAATTAGATGAATTATTGTTCAGTGAAAAAATTATTATATAGTTACCAAGAAAAAATTAATTCAATGTTTGATGAGGTTTTAGATGATGAAGAAAAGTATGAGGTCTTTCACAGATAATATTGCTAAGTATTTCGAATAAAGTACATCAGATATATAAATACTATCAGATAGATATAGTTGGGAGATTTTACAAAGAAACGTTCGTCATATGTACTAAGACCATTCTATAAGGATCTCTGGAAATTTAAACTGATAGAGTTTTTAGATGCTTTTATTAATTTGTCAAAGTGACGATGTTTTTATTTATTTTTTGAGAATTCTACAGGATATAGGAAATGTTTTCAAAGATAAATGTGAAATTGCTGAAAAATGGTGAAACAGACAAGGTCTATGGATAAATTTCACTATGAAAGGTTTTTATATAAAGACCATCATAAAAAAAACTACATAATCTCCATCATATTGGTATGATAGAGTTTTGAAGTTGATGTTTTTACAAGTTATTTAGATTAAATTTTGGTATAAATATCATGAATTAGAAATTTGGAATTTTTTTTGTTGTTTCTATATTCTTAAATTCATGGTTTTTGGAGTATATCTTTTTTATTCTTCATTTGAAAGGATGATAAATTTTATTAAACCAATTGGGAGAGAGATTTTTTTGTATGTTAAAATTACATACTATAAAGATTATGATAATATTTTATGAAGTTAGAAATCAATGAAATGTTACTAAATTCATAATAAGAAGGAGAAGTATTTTCCCCTAGAATAACACCTATATAAAGGGGGTGAAAAAATTATGGGTATTGTGTGTATACTGTTAACATGTGAATAACATGAAGTTATCAAGGATTTATAGAATAATAATATTTTTACAAATTATCTTTAGAGGAATATAATTGGGGTTGATGTTTTAGTACCATATAAATTCGGGGGACATAGATGGATCTAAAAGTATTGAAAAAACTAATGAACCATACGAATAAAATAAATGTTCAGAAGAAATGTAATAACATTAATTGTATGGAACATTCCAAAAAA
Organism: Viscum album; assembly: GCA_963277665.1. Taxonomy (NCBI): domain Eukaryota; kingdom Viridiplantae; phylum Streptophyta; class Magnoliopsida; order Santalales; family Viscaceae; genus Viscum; species Viscum album. The sequence goes on along the minus strand of OY728159.1, from coordinate 1,135,683,449 downwards.
CATTTTTTTAAGAAAAATAATAATAAGGATCATTTATATAAATAATAGAGTTTACTTATCAAGAAGGATTGATAGAAAAGAGGATAAGAAGTGTAATTAGATGAATTATTATTAGATTGAAATATCTGGATGAACAAAACCAGATTGATTCTTTTGAAGTAGGAAGAAAAAAATATAAACATTAATTTTATTGTAGAGAATAATAAAAAAGTTTAACCAAACTTAACCAGATGAACTAAACCAGATCTACCAGATTAGATGGTGAAACTGGATTAAAAAATTCCAGATAGTGGTAGAAAAGGAATTATCTTACCTATTAATGGGTAAAAAAGTATAGAATAAGTTCTGGAAAGAAATGAAATAGTGAATAAGAACAAATCAATATTGCGAAATCCTAAAAAAGTTTTAATGGGTGGAAGAATTATTAATGTTAAAATGTTTTTAAATAAGTTTGAAATGATACACAGTGGAAGCATAAAGAACTAACAAGGGGATGTAATATTTTATTAGTTTTTTAATAGTTTGGGGATGAGTATTGTTTCCACCACCTCTAAATTATAGAGACTCACACTTAGTCTATGTTTTTTTTTCAATCCAAACCACTATAACATATTATCATCATTATAGTCGAGAATCCATGTAGTAGTAATAATTTCACACCCGTCATTTTTTAATTTGTTTATTTTATTATTTTTTTGGGCATTGGGTAGTTCGGGATGAGGCCTGACATAGATCTTTTTTTGAGTTCTTATTTAAAAATGCATGTTTTGGCCTTGACTACGTCCAGTGCACCGCGGCTTTGCCTGGGTCACCTCGCGCCCTCGTCCGATTCACCCCACGCCCTACCCGGTGTTCAAGGCAATCAAGAAAAATGTAATGAATAATGAAATGGAAATAAAATAAAAGTAAGAGGTTTAATAGAATTGAAGAAAAATTGTTTTAATGATGATAATAATAATATTATTATTAATAATGTTAAGAATATAAAAATTTATTAAGTTATTAATATTGTGATAATAATTATCATTGTTAATATTATGTTATGTTATGACTTTTTATTATTATACAATTATTCATATAATTAAGGTTGTTATTGTTATTACCATAAATTATAATTAATTAATTAACGAGAAAACATAAAACTGAAAAAAATAAATAAATAAAATTTAATTGTCTTAATAATAATAATAATATTATTATTATTTGAGATTCTTATTCCTGTTATTAGTATGATTAATTTTATTATGATATTATTATTACTACTAATATTATTGATGATAAGTTACTTTATTTATTATTATCATTTTTATTTTTGTTTATTATGATTATGATTATTAGGTTAAGTTAGACTTTCTTTTTAGGTTTTATTTTATTTTTATTTCCCATCTATTCAATTTTATTTTATTTTATTCCATCTTCTTTTTTTATTTTTATTTTCTTTTATTTACCTTTTTCTTTATTTTCTTTTCATTTTTTTCCTTTATCTCTTTTCTCTTTTCTTTTTTTCTTCCCTCTCCCTTCCTTCCCCCCTCTTCTCGTCGGACTCTCCCGCCCATGTCCTGCGCACTAAACCCTAGCGTACCCTCCCTTTCATGCTGCTCTTCCCTAGCTCCCCATGGCCGACCTCCGTCCAGTAGCACCAGCTCATGCTGCATCACCAGCCGCTGGCCTACCTCTTCGCATCGTCGCCTCCGCTCCCGTATGGCCTCTCCTCCTCCCGTCACACCCTCACCCTAGCCCACAGTTTTTTCCAGCGCACAACACCTCCCCACTCGTTTTATTCCTCCCAGACGATGCCTTGCATCTCTCCCATGCCGGACCACCGACCTCCTCTGCCCGCCCATCCAACTTGAACCACTTCCCCCCATGGCCACCGACCTCCATCCCTTCCGACCCTGCATTTTTCTGGCACAGTGCGCCTCCGGCGGTCCCCTTTAAGCTCTGGCCAACCCCCAATATCCCCTCCATAGGTTCATTCTATTCAATTTGGTTGGTTTCTTCCTTTGGTAGATTAACCAGTGAGGCTTTAGGTGGTTTTGGTTCAGTTTTGATGTTTTATTTGGTCAGATTCTTGTTTTAAGGTTCATCTTGATTTTGTGGTGGTGCGTGGATGGATAATTGGAGTCGCGCACTGAATTTTATGGAATTCCTTCACCCGAGGTAGGTGGTTCCATGCCTTGACATCCTTTGGATAGTTTAATTTGGTTTTTAGTTAATTTAATATGTTATATGATTTAATTTCGTGATGTGATCTATGTTTAAAATGGTTTGGCATTCTCGTTTGATGAAATCGAATTTCCAAAATAGTATGGTCTTGTTGTTTATATGTTTGTTGTTGTATAAATGGTTGGACGTACTTTACAGGTTGTGTGAAATGTGTTTAAAAAAAATTATTTGACATGTATGTGTTTTGAAAATTTCTCTTTCTTTAGGAACGATCATGTCTTTCATTTTGACCTTATTGCGGTAAATCCTAAATTTTTTTAATGAATTGTTTATATGGTGCAAGTGAGGTTTTAGAATAGTTGAGTGTGAAATTGATTTTAAAATGGCCTTTGCACGTAAAAATCTGTGTTGTATTGGTGAAATGTTTTCAAGTTGGGTTCTAGGTGCAGATGGTCCAGATAATTGTGTAGTTGGTGTGAAAATAGTTTTAAGGATAATTTATTAAGAAAGTGGTTTGAAAGACTCTCTTGTTTTCAATTGGGTGTGTTTATTTGGGTCGACCCTTGTTGTTTTCTTTAAATAATTCTTTCTAAGTTGTGAAAATTGTTTATGTTCTTTGAGTGTTTCCAAATGGGGATTTGCGAAATGATTACGTAATGACAGATTTATTTTTGGAAAGGTATTTTGGTGTGCGTGAGTTTTTGAAATGTTGTTTGGGTATGAAAATGGTGACTTTTGTGTGCAATATCTTGTTTGGTCTGCGATATGAGAATGAAATATACTATGTGAACGTGAAACTTGATTGACCACAAGGGAAAACCCTGGGTATCTAGATGGGTAGACTAGAACTAGTGCGATAGTGAACCAGATGGGTATCGTCCTTGTTTCACTTAGCTGGATTGACGATTGCGACACTAACTAAACATATGATATCTGAGGTTCGTGGCCTTCTAAGCCACATTTCACCGAGACACGAGGCTCTAGGGTCCCACTCGAGCAAGATGAACCTTAGGGGATTTACCCATAGTGCTCTACCATCTATGGCGTGGTGACTTCCGTCAGCATATGGAGGACAACTTGGGTGTGAGTGTGTGTGTGTGTGTGTATGTGTTTGTGTGTGAGTATATGTGTGTGTGTGTGAGTGTGTGTGTGCGTGCCCATAATGAACTTTTCTCTTCCTCTTTAAAATATTGTTTGTGAAATGAGTTCTTTTTAGTGTTTTACTTTAGCATTTGGTTTGTAAATGTTTTCTTTAAAATAATTTCAAAAGTATAACTTGAATAAGCACATTAAATTGTCCTTTTGATGTTGTGGCATGAAACCTTTTTATTGCGTGACGTCCTACTGGGCCTTTTGCTCACACCCAGCATACACCTTTGGGTGTATGTAGACTTTGTTTCTTGTGTATTCCAGGTTGTGACATCGTGCTCAGCGATGGTGGTTCGAGTTGTTAGTGGCCTTCTCATGCAGGTTGGTGTTGTGGAATGAGGATGCTATACCACTCTTGTCGCTTGGAGGTTTGAGTTATAGTTTTAGTCTCTTTTGTTGCCGTTAATTTTTGGACGTTGGTTCTAGTTGTAAACCTTTAAATTTTGATTTTAGTTTAATGATCTCGTTGGTTGTCGATTCCTAGTTTCATTTTTATTTTCTTGTTAGTGTTTGTGTATACCATTTTGGGTAAACCATTCCCACAGGTTACTCTTGATACCCGGGCACTTGTGCCAGCCCGTGGGGATCAGGAATGCCCTTCGAGCCATGTCGCGGACCGGGTCGGGCGCCGGGGCGGATGGCGACCCGGCCTGGTTCGTGAAAAATGGTATCATAGGGCAAGGTTTTCTCTCTTGGGTCATTTTATTTTGGGATAGAGTCAAATTAGTCTTGAGTTAAAGTTGTCGGGACTTGACGTCCTGGCTACAAGGAAGGTGCCTGACCAGCACAACTCGTGGCGGGACTCAAGTTACCAAAGTATGTTGGGGTTTGTCTGAGTTTTTGGTCCTTGCGGTTAATCGTGTCTAAGGGAAATGAAAAGGAAGTGAGTTCAGTGGTCTTAGTGAGCTCGCAGGGTCTGGAAAGCCTTGTGGAGATGGGGACACTATCCTAAAATACTCTCCGTGGTCAATGGCGTGATTGGCGTATGACCGCCAACCATATGCTCCAATCACCCGCTGACACTAGTTTCCTGATGCATTGATTCACGTCTCTTTGTTTTGGATTCGTGGAAATTTGGTTTTTGTGTAAAAATGTTTTGGTCTTGGAAAATGTTTTCAAATGAAGAGCTTCAAAAATGAAATGAAGTGTGAGGTTTGAAAAGTGTGGGTCGGATGTTTTGGTTTTGAAAAATGGAAAGGTTTGGTTTTGATCCTTGGGGCCCTCATGGGAAACCACATGCATGAGTGTATACGAAAAGGGAAATGGTTAATGGCATGAGTAGATGAGTGCCTGGATAGAAATGAGGTGGGTTTCGGTGCAGCATAAGAACATGCATGTGCGAGGCTTATGGGACGCCATTGGTGTTTGTACAACCCACTGGGTTTGCTTATTTTTTTCAAAATGTTTTGTTAAAGTAAAAAAAATTTGGTGTTTTAGTAAACGGTGTTTGTTTGGCATGTCCTTGTGTTTTTGACATGTTGGATGTGAAAAATTTTGGGTTTAGAATCCTTTTTGACTGAATTGTGTCATGTGTTTGGATTTTAATTTTTAAATTAGTATGCATGCGTGTAACTAGTTATTTCTTTTGAAAAGTACATCGGGCAGCCCTTGCAGTGGTTTCCCCTGCACGCTTGGTGTTCGCTTGTGGTATGTCCTGAACATTGAACCTGTTCGGTTGGGTCCACGGTTTTCTTTCTCGGCTAGTGTACACCCCCAATAAAGAGTTAATGTGTGAATGACGTGCGACCACAGATGGTTCACCATTGGCCGACCCTCCAATTTACTAAAGTAAGGACTCTTCCTTTTTAGTGACAATGCTAAGTCTATTCCTTTTTTTCCATCAGTTAAGTGGATCCTCTCGCAGCGGAATAACAGATGCAAGGGGAGTTGAAGGGAGTTTTTTTTACTTTTGAGTTGTCTGACTCGTCAGGTACAAAGTTGTCATCATTGTGTCTAAAGGTTCCCTTGGAAGCGGTGAAAGAAATTCCAGTGGGGAATTTTGGAGGTGGTTCATAATTTTCTATGTTGACCAGTGTCTAGAACGGCTTTGTAGTATTTTTATCGGCTGCAAGGGTCATGTTCGGTGACGTCTTGCAGCATGAGGCCCCTTTGATAGTCAACGGTGGTTTGGAAGCGATAAAGGAGAATCCAGTGGGAAAAAGTTGGAAGGAACCCTAAGTTGTTGGTGCGGTCTATCGTTATAAATGACCTATGTTCTTTGGTTTGTTTCTTTTAAGGAAAGGTTCGTGTTAGGCTACTAGTTTGGCAGACCTAGTCGTATGAGGATGCTATTGTCGTTCGCAGGAATAATGTGTTGTTCAAAACACGGTTTAAAGTCTTTATCAGCATAAAGTTCCTCTCAACAGCAACGATCATGTTCAGGTGACGATTGGTGGCATCGTGTTCTGATTCAGGATGATAAAGGGTGATGTGCATGCACCATTTCAACTCTGGTGTTGGTGAATGTTCCATGTATGATCAGTTGGATGTCTTAATGTGCTGTGTTTTGCTGGTGTTATCTCGGTTGCAGTGTGGTCTCGTGTGACACCAAAAGGAGAAGCTCCGTTCGGGAGTCTTCCATGCCTGACTACGAGGCAGAAGATGCTTCAAACATCAGAGCTCTAGCCATAGGCCTCAGAGTGAAGCTGGAACGTGGTCAGGAACCTTGAGAGTGTACGGGACCCAACCTTATTTCTGTCATCGGGGTGGAAAGTAGAGGCATTTTATATTGTTTATATGGTTGTTCTGTTCCAAACGAACCATCTGGCTGTGTAAGGTTTCTGTGACTAGGTAGAGGTGTGTTCGTCGCGTTGCCTTAAAGTCATGGGGGTTGCATCCCACTGGATGTAATCGCTTTAGGGGTCTTTATGGGGTATGTTGGTTAAGTCAGTATCAAAGTTGAATGGGGCTCATCAAGGGATGTGGAGATACCGGTTTGTCTTGGGTCATGCTGTTGACGACCTAGTGGTCAGGCCCCTCCCTCCCCGCCCCTTGTGTGGGGTGTTTGTTCACCATCGGGATTTTTTTTCAATGTTCTGTATCCTTTATTAGTTCGAATAGCGGCGAGACCCACGATGGGTCTCGCACAAATGTCTCTAGAATAAATCAGTGTTGGCCTTTCCTTAATGGTGGGGAGTCCGCCCAGACCTCCCCATATTGGTTTTCCAGTCTCGTCCTGGGCATTGGTAGGTTCTAAATGGCCAGGAGACCCACATTGGGTCTCGCACGAATATCTCTAGAATGAATCAGTGCTGGACTTTTCTTTAATGGCAGGGAGTCCACTCGAACCCCCCTGTGTCGGTTTTCTAGTCTCGTCTCGTGCGTCAGTGAGTTCCTAATAGTGGGGAGCCCCTCGGGACTCCCCATGTTGATCCTTTTCTTTTGTTTTTAGGTATGGCTTGGTGATAAGTGATAAGAGCATTCTTTGGACGTGGTCTGACCTTGTCTGTTGATTCCAACCAAATGGTATGGTTTTCATTTAATAATGTTTTAGTATTTTCGTCTTCTAAGTTTGGTTTCCCCGGGTGCGAGATTCGTTTTCCTTGATCAGTCAACTGGAGGTGTTTTAGCCCTTTAGGGTGGGAAACACCTATGAGAAAGTCTTTCTACGTGTTTCTTGAATTCGCCATTGAGTCACTCCCTCTGAGCACGATGCTTTTTCCTCTCTTTGCTTGATGTTTATGGGGGTTCCCTTTGAATCTAAAGGGAGTATGGTTTTTTGGTGTGGGGTTTGGTTCTAGTTGTGGCTTTTCGGGGACGAAAAGCTTTATGGTGGGGAGAATTTTCCCACCCGTCATTTTTTAATTTGTTTATTTTATTAATTTTTTGGGCATTGGGTAGTTTGGGTCGAGGCATGAAATAAATCTTTTTTTGAGTTCTTATTTAAAAATGCATGTTTTGGCCTTGACTACGTCCAGTGCACCGCGGCTTCGCCTGGGTCACCTCGTTCCCTCATCCGATTCGCCGCACGCCCTGCCCGGTGTTCAAGGCAATCAAGAAAAATGTAATGAATAATGAAATGGAAATAAAATAAAAGTAAGAGGTTTAATAGAATTTAAGAAAAATGGTTTTAATGATGATAATAATAATAATATTATTTATAATTTTAAGAATATAAAAATTTATTAAGTTATTAATATTCTGATAATAATTATCATTGTTAATATTATGTTATGTTATGAATTTTTATTATTATAAAATTATTAATATAATTAAGGTTGTTATTGTTATTACCATAAAGTATAATTAATTAATTAGCGAGCGAACATAAAATAGAAAAAATAAATATATAAAATTTAATTATCTTAAAAATAATAATAATGTTATTATTATTTGAGATTCTTATTCCTGTTATTAGTATGATTAATTTTATTAAGATATTATTATTACTACTAAAATTATTGATGATAAGTTACATTATTTATTATTATCATTCTTATACTAGGTTATTATGATTATTATTATTTGGTTAAGTTATAATTTCTTTTTACTTTTATTTTATTTTTATTTCCCATCTATTCATTTTTATTTTATTTTATTCCATCTTATTTTATATTTATTTTTATTTTCTTTTATCGACCTTTTTCTTTATTTTATTTTCATTGTTTTCCTTTATCTCTGTTCTATTTTTTTCTTCCCTCTCCCTTCCTTCCCCCCTCTTCTCGTCAGACTCTCCCCCCCCATGTCCTGCGCACTAAACCCTAGTGTCCCTCCCTTTCAAGCTCCGCCGCCCTTGCTCCCCATGGCCGAACTCCGTCCAATAGCACCAGCTCACGCTACATCGCCAGCTGCTGGACTACCTCTTCGCGTCGTCGCCTCCACTCCTGTCTAGCCTATCCTCGGCCCGTCACACCTTCACCCTAGCCGACAGTTTCTCCCATCGCACAACGCCTCCCCACTCGCTGTCTTCCTCCCAGATGATGCCTTGCATCTCTCCCATGCTCGACCACCGACCTCCTCTGCCCGCCCATCCAACTTGCACCGCTTCCCCCCATGGCCACCGACCTCCATCCCTTCCAACACTTTCTTTTTCTGGCACGGTGCGCCTCCGGCGGTCCCCTTTAAGCTCCGGCCAGCCCCCAATATCCCCGCCGTAGGATCTTTTTATTCAATTTGGTTTGTTTCTTCCTTTGGTAGATTAACTGGTGAGGCCTTAGGTGGGTTTTGGTTCAGTTTTGATGTTTTCATTGGTCCGATTCTTGTTTTAAGGTTCATCTTGATTTTGTGGTGGTGCGTGGATAGATAATTGGAGTATCGCACTGAATTTTATGGACTTCCTTCACCCGAGGTAGGTGGTTCCATGCCTTGACATCCTTTGGATAATTTAATTTGGTTGTTAATTTAATTTAATATATTATATGATTTAATTGCATGATGTGATATATGTTTAAAATGGTTTGGCATGCTCTTTTGATGAAATTGAATTTCCAAAATAGTATGGTCTTGTTGTTTATATGTTTTTTGTTGTATAAATAGTTGGCCGTGCTTTACAGGTTGTGCGAAATGCGTTAAAAAAAAATATTTGGCATGTATGCGTTTTAAAAATTTCTCTTTCTTTAGAAACAATCATGTTTTTCATTTCGACCTTATTGTGGTAAATCCTAAATTTGTTTAATCAATTGTTTATATGGTGCAAGTGAGGTTTTAGAATATTTGAGTGTGAAATTGATTTTAAAATGGCCTTTACACGTAAAAATATGTGCTGTTTTGGTTCAATGTTTTCAAGTTGTGTTCTAGGTGCAGATGGTCCAGATAATTGTGTAGTTGGTGTGAAACTAGTTTTAAGGATAATTTATTAAGAAAGTGGTTTGAACGACTCTCTTGTTTGCAATTGGGTGTGTGTATTTGCGTCGACCCTTGTTGTGTTCTTTAAATAATGATTTCTACGTTGTGCAAATTGTTTATGTTCTTTGAGTGTTTCCAAATGGGGATTTTCGAAATGATTACCTAATGACAGATTTATTTTTGGAAAGGTATTTTGGTGTGTGTGAGTTTTTGAAATGTTGTTTGGGTATGAAAATGGTGACTTTTGTGTGCAATATCTTGTTTGGTCTGCGATATGAGAAATAAATATACTATGTCAATGTGAAACTTGATTGAGAACAAGGGAAAACCCTGGGTATCTAGATGGGTGGACTAGAACTAGTGCTCTAGTGAACCGGATGGGTATCGTCCCTGTTTCACTTAGCTGGATTGACGATTGTGACACTAACTAAAAATATGATATCTGAGGGTCGTGGCCTTCTAAGCCACATGTTATGAGGGTCGTGTCCTTCTAAGCCACGTTTTCGGAGGTTCGTGGCCTTCTAAGCCACATTTCACTGAGACACGAGGCTCTAGGGTCCCACTCGAGCTAGATGAACCTTAGGGGATTTACCCATAGTGCTCTACCATCTTTGGCGTGGTGCCTTCCGTCAGCATATGGAGGACCACTTGGGTGTGAGTGTGTGTGAGTGTGTGTATGTGTGTGTGTGTGTGAGTATGTGTGTGTGTGTGTGTGAGTGTGTGTGTGCGCCCATAATGAACTTTTCTCTTCTTCTTTAAAATCATGATTCTGAAATGAGTTATTTTTAGTGTTTTCATTTAGAATTTGGTTTTTAAATGTTTTCTTTAAAATAATTTTGAATGTATAACTTGAATAAGCACATTAAATTTTCCATTTGATGTTGTGGCATGGAACCTTTTTATTGGGTGACGTCCTACTAGGCCTTTTGCTCACACCCTGCATACACCTTCGGGTGTATGTAGACTTTGTTTCTTGTGTATTCTCGGTTGTTACGTCGTGCTTAGCGATGGTGATTCAAGTTGTTAGTGGCCTTCTCAAGCTGGGTAGTGTTATGGCGTGCGGATGATACACCACTCTTGTCGCTTGGAGGTTTGAGTTATAGTTTTAGTCTCTTTTTTTGTTATTTATTTTTGGACGTTGGTTCTAGTTGTAAACCTGTAAATTTTTATTTCAGTTTAATGGTCTCTTTGGTTGTCAATTCCTAGTTTCATTTTTATTATCCTGTTAGTGTTTGTGTATACCATTTCAGGTAAACCGTTCCCACAGGTTACTCTTGATACCCGGGCACTTGTGCCAGCCCGGGGGGATCGGGAACGCCCTTCGGGCCATGTCGCGGACCGAGTCGGGTGCCGGGGCGGATGGCGACCCGGCCTGGTTCGTGAGACATAACTATACTTGATTAGTACTAGAAACTATCATTGATTAGTGAACAATGTAAAAACATCTTTTCCATACTTATTTTGTTTCATATACTTTTATATGATAAGGAAAATCGAATAATAGAATCATGATCCTAATAGAATAAAAATGTAAAGGGATAAAAGTAGTAGTTTTTTTAATTTTCTAGTAGTGATTCAAAGACCTCTTAATTTTAAGTTTATCCCTAATTGGTCATGTCAATTGATATCAATGCTAAGGTTCAACTCTTTTGGATTCTATATAGTAAATCTACTATATTTTGAATATTTTAGTTTCTTTACTATATTAACTACAAAGTACAATTTTGATAAAGATTCAATTATCTATGATAAGAAGTTAATTTCTACTAAGACTATGCTGAACATGGGAAATAATGAGAAAAAAACCAAAAGAAGTCATCTATTACATAAAAAGAGTTGGAAGTATCAGTTTCTCCATTATAATAAAAAATGAAGATATATCAGGATCATAAATTGAAGAGAAGATGGATCAAGTTTACACCACAGATAAGGACAAAATTACTACCACAATTAAATAATAATGTTATGTAATCAAGAGGTATATAAAAATTCTTATAAAAATTGTCCTCAATAAAATATTCTATCATATTCTGAGATGGTGATAAATCTATAACTTCTCTAGATATATTAGTAGATAGATTAAGAGGTATTTTAAATTTAATTCTCAAAGAAATAATCACCTTTTTTGAGTTTTTAGAGCATTCTAGAAGATGTTACATAGTTGAATGAAAACGTTGATAATATTGAGAAGGTTTTGAAAAAAATAGATTTGTATAAATATATCTAGATAGGTTGGATCATTTCAAGTAACAATGTTGTATATTAAAATAAGTTCCTCAAAATGGATCGTGGAATTTTAAGGGAAAGATGGAGATAATAAAATTTAGAAAAAAATAACCATGATCTTGAAGAAAAGTTGGAAAATAGAATTAAATAAAATTATTAACAGGTAGAAGTAAAATTCAAAAAACTCAAGGAACATGACTATGTGTTAAAAAAAGTGTATGGATACTTGAATAATGAGTGTTTAGTATTCGTAATGTTTTTGAAGAAAATTTATAAATGATTGGAGACTGAAAAAGAACCCCCATCATGATATGTATTGAATTGGAAGTTCAATTGGAATGTTTTGAGAAGATACATATTAAGACTTTTCAAAAAGAAGGAAAAAATTGATACTTCTATACAATTATCACTAGATTAATCTTAGGTTGGAAGACCTCCAAAAACTGATAAGATGATATTGATATATTTCTATGATCTATCTCAAGAAGATATAAAGAAATAGGTACCATCCATTCCTTTGGGAAAAAATGTTTTAAATTTTTTTGTGAAGAAATGTGTAGTTTGAAAAAAAATCATTACTAATTATGGATGAAGAAAAGTGATAAGAATCCTACCACCATGACTAGAATGGACTATAAAAAGACAGTGGAAACTAGTTCCACACAAATATCCCCACAATCTATGAAGAATACCAAAAACATTTATATATAATGTTTTATAAAGTTATGATTTATGGTTAAATGATGGGGCTATAATATATTTGGTCATTTTTCATTGATTTTTCCTGTACAAACACTTTAATAAAAAAACATCAATGAATCCAATATCAAGGGATAGAAATTTAGAGATGAACAAGTAACATATATAGTTTATGAAAAATTTGAAAACATCAAATAGTTTTGGAATGTTTTAAAATATATTTAATAATAAAAAATTAGTTGTTATAATTTTTGTACATTATCATATCAATATGTATCAAAATATTATATGAAATCAAATATATATAATTTTATGAAGAAAGAACAAGAAACCTTGGTAAGAAAGAAAAAACTATTTAAAAAAAACTATCCCAAGAAGTTTTCAAGTAAGAAAAGTTGGAAGAGAATCGATTATAAATCCATGAAGTTGAATAAAATATTGCTATATAAAAATTAACATAATAATGATGAAACTAAAAGTAATCAATATCCAAAATTTCTACCAATGTTACTCATGATATTTTGGTGATATTTCCAGAATATTTGGAAATAATAAGGAAAATAGAGGAAGAATTTACAAAGGGTAGTGAAAAAGGGAAGAAAAATATTCAACATTATGAAGGAAAAGTATATGAGGGGTTGTTAAAAAAATATAAATCCCTAATTTAATATGTTATGTGTGAGATATTTAGTAATGTTTAGTATTGCATAAAAATTTATTTAATTATTTTTTCAGAATAATATCGAGTCCTTATAAAGGGTAAGAATATATCATCCATGAAGTTTGTAAACAATAAAATTTCTTTATGAAAATTTAAAAAAGTTAAGAGATCCATTATGCCTAAAAAAAGAATTTTTTTTTATGTATGTAAACATGAATACTATATGAGATAAAGAAACTTGGTTGATATAAAATATAAAACTTTCTATCCCCATTGATGAATAATGGAACATTTTCTTATTCCAAAAAATTTTGGGTTTTGGATTTTTTATAAGAAAATAGGGAAATATAGGTGAGGCACAATCTTATGGGGAGAAAAAAAGAAAAAGAAAATGGATATCAAAATCAGAAAAAATACATTAATAAAGTTTTCCACATAGTAATGTTTTCTATTAATGGTTTACTAAAAAATTTATGTAAGGATCATCCTTGGTGTATACACGGAAAATATAATTTTTTTAAATCCACATAAGAAATATTGATCTTGATGTTTTTCTCAACATGATGTGTAAGAAGGAAATATTTTAAATATACTCATCATTCTAATGTTCATAAGTAATTTCCCCTTTAGGAGGATACATTTGAAGAATATTGTAGAATCTTACAAATTTTTTATTTTATACAAATCAATCTGTTCTGAGAACTACTCCAAGATAATATCATTAGAATGGTATTCATTTCTTAATCTCTCAACCATGGTCAATAAAAATAATTAATCAAACAAAAATTGGGATAATTTTAATTAATAAGTGACATAAGAAGAAAATTATGGTCGTATAAAAATTATCCTAAGGCCACTTATGATACTTACTACACTTAAATGATTTTAATATATTTGTTAAATTGAGTTTTTTTATTTTTACCTTGAAATTTACAATAAAATTTTTGTATTATATTTCATACATATATCCTAGAATAAAATATAAAAAAACTAGAATACAAGAATAAGAGGTCACATACCTTGAGGTGTAATTTTTAGTTGGAAAGTGAAAAATTTTTTGTCGAAATCAAATCCTATTGTTTTTCACACTATGTATGAATCTTGTAGAATTAGAGTGAAATTATAGAAGGAAATTTTATTAAGAAATATCTAATACCCTTTTACCATTAAAATTTTTTTCTTGTAAATAAGTGGTTGAGAAAGTCCAAGGAATGTTTTTATTATTAATGGGACAATGAATGTTGAAAAAACAAAGATAGTGATTCCCATATTAAAATAATTATTTGAACATAATTGTAAAGGTTTTTTTAAAAATAAAGAAGGATATTTTTGGGTTCACTATATGTTTGATTTGTATTTCTTTTTAAAGGAAGACAATGAAATAAAAATATTCTATTAATTTCAATATGTTAATGAAGTTAGAAAGAATAATATTTTGATGATTCCATTAGAGTATCCAAGGTTATGTAATATTATTTTTAAATCACGGATAAAGAAATAAATATTATCATGTTTTTTCCTAGGGAATTCATTTTGAAGAAACTGAGTGTTTACTCATGACAATTGGTGTGCTCTTTTTCATGTGATAAACATGTGATAAGTTTAGAGAAGCATGTTTATGTTTTCAACATAACACATTTGATTCAATATCCTTAAGAAATTCATAATACTACCTTGATTATTTTCCTACATAATTTTGGAACGATGAAAATATGAATTTTGTCAAGGTTATTGGGAAAATATTTCTTTATAATGTCTTTAAAGACTGATTAAATAAAGATTCATTAAAAATATTTAGATAAGAAAGTTACTAAATAAAGAAGTCAGTGAAAAAAATAGATAATGTGAGAAAATTAGATGAAAAATTTCTTTTGGGAAATTATATGCTTATAGAATGGTTACTATCTATATGCAAAAGAAACCAATGGATTTATACTACTGGATAAGTATTAATTTATATATAATAAAATATTACTATCAAAACATATTTCAAATAAAATTACTTATATTTGACAATGATCCTTCACTTCTTAAAACCAAGCAATGAACATAATTGTGGTTACAATAATTTTATATTTATGAGAGATATCATCTTTCATCCACAAAATCGCATCCTAAAAAATGAATTTCCCAAATTCATCTTTTTAAATAATCTTTTATATGTGTGATCCATTGTCTCATCAAATGTTCCAAGATTTTCTAATTATTTATATTTTATATAATTCCAATATATGTAAACGAGTAATATATTATGAAAAACTAAAATAATATCATTGGGTTCATGAATTAAATAGTTAAAAAAACAAATTATATCTTGGAAATGGGAAATCACTGCATGGTTTAGGTGTTGATATACAATAATAATGGTTCTTTTCACATTAAAATATGAAAAGAGAATAAATTTAAGGAAATAATTCTTTTAGAATCAATTTAAAAATAATAAATAATACTTTACCATAAATATACATGGAATATGTGAAGTGAAATAAATGTAGATTTTGATTTTAAATTGAAATTTAGAGAATAAATATTGAAGAATAAATATAGATAAGATCAATAATAGGGGAAGATAGAATAAATTGAGAAGGAATTTTTGACGAGTTCATGACCATCAATAATTAATTCATAAAATAATATTTTGGGATCATTTGAGAGATCATTCCAAAAGTAGAAAAAGAATTTTAGTATTATGATAATTTTTTTTATTTTATACAATGTGAAAATAGATTGAAATGCTTCCACCCTTATTTGAATGGGGTAAAATTTTCAATATTCCTGATTGTATTAATCGATTATAATTGGTAGTGTATAAACCATGATTTGGAAACTAGATAATTTATATTTTCATGGTTATAAAACATATGTGATAGTTTATCCACTTCAAATCTAGAAGAAAAACCCAAAAAAATATTGAAGGTGAGGCCAAAACATCAAGACGATGAGAAGACAAGAAAAACCCATAATATAGGATCCCAAACACTGAGTTGTTGAGGAGAACCATAATAAATCATGAAAAAATATGAATGATTGATTACAAAGGTGAAAAGAATAACATTCCTTTGGTTTTGAGGGCTGATTCTTATAAAGGATTTGAAAGATGTGACAAAATACTTCAAATTCCATGAGAACTTGGATGATGTGGACAAGGAGTGATTTAGGTTAAGGTTATTTTAATAGATGGGAAGGGGATTATCATCTCTATTAAAAGGTATTGATAAAATATACTCTTATCAAATCAAAATTTAAAAATGCTAAAAAAGGTAATGTTTATGAACACTTTTTATAACTAATAAATACTTGAATTTATTAGCACTAAAAAGGCATTTATAAATGTTAACATTATGAGAACTATCTAAAAAGCAGTGAAAAAGAGCATTGGCATGGTAAAAGGTAACCACTGAGTTTCCTTTAGCCATGCAATTTTTTTATAAAATAATATTTGTAAATTATAATAAATTACTAAATATATAAAAATGAAAATGAAATATTTAAAAATTAAATTATAATAAAAAACCATAAAAAATAAATATAAATAAATTATTTCTTTAAAATATTAATAATATTAATTATATTAATAAATATGATGATATTATTAGAAAAGTATTATATTATAATGAATTTATTAATATTATGATAAATTTATTAATATTTACAAAATTATTAAAAGATTTATTAATATTATAATTTTTTTATTAAATGATATTAATACTTTATTAAATATCCTGAATAAATTATTAATATTATAATAAATTAAAAATTAAAAATTTACATTATAATAAGAATGAATAAATGTAAAAAATGAGTAAATCTAAAAAATGAGTAAATATAATATTTTATTAAGTACATTTCAAAATTTTCATTATCATTAAAAATATTGTACATAATATATCTGAATAATTATTCTATAAAATATTTCAGTAGTAAAAATATAAATAGTAATATAATTTATAAATTATTTCAAAAATTATAATTAATTAGAAAACTATAAAATTTTAAGTTTGATTTCAAATTTTTATATTTAGATAGATTTACATTTTCAAATATATATATTTATTATTACTAATAATTAATTATGTAGATGTATATATATTTTATTATATATATAATAAAATTAATTATTATCTATATTTAAATATTTTATTAGTATTAAAAATCTTATAATTTATATAATTGTATATAAAAATATATATTTATACATGTCTATGTGTGATATATTAGTGAACCAACACATACCTTTGTTTATCTAGCTACAACACACATAAACATAGACATATACATATATACATACACATACACAAGCATGCTCACACGCATACACATGCACAGACACAGTCACACACACACACATGAAAAGAAACAAAAACACACATATATTTTATATACATCGATGGATTAACCCCTAATTATTTAAACATACACACACATAAATTTAAATTTATATAAACACATAAATATATATGTGTGTGTCTATTTGAATATACATATAAACACAAACACAAACACACACATAAATATAAATTTACATGTATATGTATTTTAATTATTAATTATATAATATGAATATGTGTATATAAATATAAATATGATTGTATTTATATGTATATTGTAAAATCATATAATTTGAATTAAAATATATTATATAAAAAAATTATAAATTATTGAATATATATATAATTCATTTATATAAATATAAATATTTATTTTTATATAAATCATTTTTAAAATTATATAAATTAGTATAAATAAAATAATATATATATGGAACCCTTTATTAGTGGTTAAAAATCACTAATAAAGGGAATCATTTATCAGCTATTTTTTATGAAATAATAATGGTTACCCTTTATCAGTGATTTTATTTAGCACTCATAAAAGTCTACGCATTATCAGTATTTTTTAGTATTGATAAAGTGTATAACTAAATATCATAGTTACTATAGTAGTTAATATTAATGTTTTGGTTTCCGTTCTAAGTCAAATGGTCGATAAAATATATTTATCTAACATTTTAAATCCATGAAGAGGCCATTAATTAATGAAAAATTCTAAATAGACTCATACAACGATGTAAAGGTCAGTAGCTATATGACATGTGTACATACCATGAAGAGTTTGAGCACAAGCCCTATGAAAGATATCACTTGACACTAGGAATACGCCATAGATTACAAGGTTTCATTAACATGTCATGAATTGACCACTAGCTCATCACACAATGTGTATATTTCATCCACATACAATATATATCATTAGAATATCCTAAAGGATAAACAAAAACATTAATGGAATTTTGTTTAGTCTTAAAATCCACGTTGTATATGAAATTTCACCACATAAAGTGACATTACATGTATGAAATGGACTGTAATTTGGCAGTTAAATGACATGTAGTATGCAGAAAATGACATCATCCAATCAGTGTTTATATCAAATAAAGAATTGTGTTTTGTTACATTCTATGTAATCATTAAATCCTCAATCAATGTATTTAATTTATACATGATGTACATTTTTTACTTCCATACAACATATTGTGTGATTAATAAATCACCATTGAAGGGATTTAATATTATATTGGTGGTACTAGTGCAGATTCTATCAAATGGAAAATTGTGTACCTCATAATTTAAAAATAAAATAAATTATATAATAATAATAAATATAGTTATTTAATATGTCACCATGAGTTTTATTTAGATATATTTTAAGATAAAAAATTTATTTATATATTTATTTATTAAGATATCCTTAATGTGTTCAGAATGCATGCTATTAATTATCAAATTCTATTTTCATTGCATGATGTGAATGATCAAAAGATTTGAGTAACCTAGAAATGATTTAGGTTAATTTATTTATTTTAATTACTTATATAATGGTTAATTATTTTATAATTATTATTAAATTAAATATGATGATATGAGAATCAGCCCATACTCCTTTATTATGTATATTATTTCATATATAATGTTTATTTTATGTATCCCTAAACCCATGTTACCCCTCACATGTATGTGAGTATTCATTTGAAAATAATGGTGATCCTAGTTAGAGAAGACGATACAGTACCTGATTTAAAATGGATTTTAATATGAGGATACACAGAATAATTGCTAATGATGCAACTCAATCCAAAGTAAGTCCTATAGTGTTTCTTACATAGCGTCTAGTTTGGATTAGAATCTCACATTAAACAACTCTATAGATAAATCTATTTATTATTTAAATAATTTATATTTATTTTATAATTGCATGATTATTTTTTTATTTACATGATGCATGTCCTATTTATTTTATAAAATATATGTAATCACATGATATAAATAAATTATAATTTAATCATATAAAAATAGAATATATTTTTCAATATTTATTTTATCAATTATCGTTAATCAGTTATATAATTTCCCATAAAAATTAATCAATTAGTATATAATGGATAAAATATGATAACATATACATGTATATTTTAAAAAAAATTACATGTAACATATTTTATTAGACATATCAAATAATTTATATCATATTCACATAACAGTTAAGATTCATCTTAATAATGAAATATGGAAATTTATAAATCATTTAATAAAATTCCTAAACATAAAATATCAAGTCATTAAAAACATTTCATCAGTGAATTTATAATGAAACTATAATGGCATGTACTCTTTTCAACCTATAAATACATGATTAATAACCATTTTTGTAATTTATTATCTTTACAGAATCCTTCTAGTTTGGTGTTTTACTGAATTTGGTAAAAAATTACACAAAAAGTGGATATTTCCACAAAATGTCTATTTTTTTTACAAAACATGTTATTTATAAAGACACATTTTCCTCATTAAGGGTAACTCCCATAATTGTAATAGTGAAATTATGAACCTTTCTACTCCTTCTTAAGCCTTAAAAAATCATTTGAAAATAAGGGATAGTAAATAAAACTTAGTAAGGTACATAAAAAATACACATGTTAGTATAGAATATGGGAGTAACAGAAGTGCCCGTACGACATGGAAAACTATATTTTATTAGACTTAATTTATGAATAATCAATGATGTACATGAATAATAAAATCAAGAATAATTAATTAAAATCACATATCACTTGAATTTTTATATTTTAAAACTATAAGTGAAAGATCTTAACATGTAATTTATTATTAATTTATTAGTAGAACTATAATTAACTGAACATGTATTTATTTTTTTGGTTGATGATTTTGTTGACTCGATATCATTATATGATCATTTCCCTTTAGGATGAAATTATAGAATCCCTCTAGCGGTGATCCATAGGTTTACAAAAATCTTTGAACATCACCATATATTCAATGGGTGCGAGAACAGTTGATCTTGATCACTTGTGACATTAATGGTTGATCTAAACATAATAATAATTGAATAATTAACTATTTTATGTCAATTTTCTGAGAGAGGATGTAGAGAATATATCACTCTATATATCTATAACTATCTCTAGGGAATGAGAGAACTTATCTTTACATGTTGTTCACAACCATTGTGTTTATAAAAAGTGATATAATTGGATATTTATTATAGAAGGTTTAGGTTTGGCAACTTGCACAGAAGCCCCTTTATAATTTCTTAATTCTTAGTGAACCCCATGACATAATAATAATATAATTATTATTCACTTGACATGTACACCATCTAATAATAAATAATTTTAATTTTATATTATTCCAAATAAAATAATTAAACTCAGTCTTCTTATCCACCATGACATTTACCAAACCTTGAATAATGGTTGTTTATTTAGAAATTAATATCTTATAATTATTTATTGATAAATATAATAAATATTATATATGTAAAAAGTTTCAAATAAAAAATTATTATCATTATTTTACTCACTTATTCTTTCGATTAACTTATGGTTAAATATTAGAGATCAACCAAACCTGAATAAACATTAAATTATTACGCATGAATAATATTTATTCTCACTTGTATGATTAAATATTGGGTTTATCAGCTATTGTGGATACACTTATTGTGTTACCCTCTAAGACTCTTTCGTAATGAAAATAAGAGATGATGCCTAAGGTCCATGGTTAGAGTCTAGAAATATAAAAATATGGTCATTGAGAAAATAGTTAATATTTCAATGATATAAGACCTCATATGAAAACTTATTATGTAATATAATAAATTTATTATGAAATATCTAATCAAATATGTTTCATACTGGTGTCATCAACCAATTATCATGATGTTTCGTTCTTTTACTATTTAGAAATGAACATGATAACGGAACACCATGGTCATGGTTTTATTAAGGTATTTATATTCATATAATGGTACTATGATATCAAATTCAATAAAGGAATAGAAGGGATAAAATATTTTCTATATTATACATTAATGTGATATCACATGTGACACACCCAATATGTCGTACTTCCTCACAAACATATGACATCATCGTTTTCATCAATACATCAAAGTACGTTACTTGTGGTTTTTATTAACGATAAAATTAATTTTCTAATATCAATACACACATCCACATAAAATGTTTTGATGGAATATAAAATATGGATTTTTTACTAGTAGGTACATTCTCATAACATTGCTTCTTGGAGATTACTAAGGGTGAACACCATAATAAGCTATCATAATGTCTTCTGAGAATTCTACATCTGGAAGCATGTATTTTTTAATGTATCTTTAGAAAATATCATCCAATCACATAACATGGGTTTTAGGAATACGTCCTAGAATAAAAGTGTCTCATCATATTGTGGAAGTGCTATATATTTTCAATGTGACATGTATCCTTAAAAAATTATCTCATACTATGTCATGTAATGTAATGATCATTAATTAATAGGAAAATTCATTAAAATTGTGGGAAATTAATACAAGTAATCATAAATTACATATGAATTGGTTTTAGGGAACCGAATCCAAAAATAATCTCACTTTCACTCAATACAACATTGAAAATCCTTCAATCCACTAACTCTCACTTAATACTCATGCCTTTTCTAATATACATACTTCATCAAGGGGTCCATATTGTTTTTGTCTATGTATACTCTACTCACTAAAACATCCTTCACTTATAAGAATCTATCAGGAGATTAAACATTCAAATTATATGATTTTTCTTTTGAAGTGACCTTGTCTCCTTGGAGAGAACCACCACTTTAGTTTCATCATAATAAATTATGATAGGGTCTTAAATTGTAAGAACTGCATCAATATCTTGGAAAAAGTTATGAAACCAAAATTATTTCTTAGATTAATCAAAAGATGTAATATATATGGAATTCACTGTCGAATTGCAAAGAACTAGATTTTTCATAATATACTAGCATATAACTCCTCTATTGTGTCTAGAGACATATCTAGACTAAAAAATCATATTTTTATGATTTTTCTAAAATATAGTATCTATATAACCCTTAATGAATAACACTTCATCTCTTTCATATAAAAATAACATATAATAGTTTTTCTCTGATACTTAAGGATAACCAAAATAGTGGCCCAATGTTGTTCACTTGGATTATCCTTATATTTTCCTACCATGTTCAAATCATAGGAAACATCAATCCTCATACATACCATAACATACAAGATTGATCCTATCACTAACGAGGATGGGATCTTAATCATTCTCTCTCTTTACAATTATGTATGATGACACATATTCTTATAAATATTTATACTATTTGATAGTGGAACCAATCCACTCTTTTATTAATCCATAATAAATTTATTCATTATCTAGTCAATGTATATATTTTGACTTATTCCAAGAATCCTCTTTGGTATATTATGCATGATACTGATCCCTATAATTTTGGTAACTTCACCTAAGTCCTTTGTGGTGAAACACTTTTTTTCAACCATGGCTTAATATACTATAACGTTAGTATCTAAGTTTTAATTATTAATATGTCATCAATATATAATACCATGAAAATGACCATACTCCTACTAAGACACACATAAAAACATGTCTCCCATTTGTTCTTAATGAAACAAAATTATTTTATAGATTTATCAAAATTTATGTTACACGAGTTAGATAATTTATTTAATCCACAAATGGATCTATACAACCTGAACACACTTATAGAATTCTCAATAGTGAGAAACCATTCTAGTTGTTTTGTAGATAAATCTTCCTAAAAATTACCATTACGGAAATTAGTTTTGATGTCCATTTTTAAAATATCATAGTCAGGGAAAGATTCTATAGGATGTATAATTCTAATGGATTTAAACATGGAAAATTGAGAAATGGTTTATCATAGTCAATGAATTGATATTGTTTATACCATTTAGCCACTAGTTGTTCTTTATAGGTATTATCCTATTCATGTACAACTTTCTCTCGAATAACCACTTATACCCAACATACTTTACATATACTGGTGGATTGACCAAAAAACACACATGGTTTGGTACATGAAATCCATATTAGAGGTTATATCTTCTTAAAATTTTGTAGATTTTGAGAACTATGTCTTCTACTTTAAGGATATAGTTTATTTATTGATAAACAATGACGATTCACGATATTTTATGACAAGAAAATAATATACTTCCAATTTTATAACCTATTTGGTGATCATATTTAGTACTTGTGTTTTATAAATAAATTATCTCATGGGGCCTTATGGAATATATTCTTATACTGAATATTGTGTATCTTGAGCATATAATTTAGCAAATTCAATATTTATCCCAACATACTTCTTGAGGATGTGTTCCCTCTGAATGAATACAACTTTCATATTAGCTATAACCCTTTTATCTAAGGGATCATATATGTACCATCCCCTCATTTCCTTAGAGTAAACTATAAAGATTCACATCAGTTCTAGAGGTTATTGTTTGATCCTTAATCTGGACTTAACAAACACCTCACACCCCTATACACAATTATATGACAAAAATTGTTTCTTTACACTTCAGAACTCAAAGGGAATACTATTTTTCTCTTTAGTTGGTACTCCGTTGAGTATGTATACTTCCATGTGTAATTCATATCCCTAAAAGGATAATGAAAGGTTTTTAGGACTCATCATATAAGATATAATTTATATTTATGTATCGTTCCTTCATTCAATAACATATTTTCACTATAGTGTATAACGTATATTGGGTTGAGATAAAATCCCATACTCCCATAGAAATTAAACAACATATTGGTAAAAATATTCACCACCTAAATATGATTAATGTTCATATTAATAATATAATGATTATTAGCTTCATTATGGAACCCTTCAAACTTATTAAAGGATACATACTTATACCTCAATATTTATACACAACCTTACCTACTCAAGTCATTAGTAACATTCATAAAGTATGAAAATCCCCCTAAAACTTCTACATGAGAAGGTATATACACATCTGGCTGTACCAATTATAGAAGCAATGTAAACATTTCACATCTAAACCTGAATGGTGGGTTTTAATCTTTCATTGTAATCAAGAATAACATATCTTAAGTTATTTAAGATCAACATATTTTAAGTAACCATCATAATATATCTTCATCAAATGATTTTCATTTTCATGACAAGGGTTGTGATGCCACAATTGGGTGTAAAATGGGTAACATGAATCTAATTCATTATCAATTTCCAATATATTATTTTCTAAATTTAATACATAACTATTTTTATCTATCTATGATATACCATAATATATTCTATTTTTACCAAAGTATCAAATTTTATTTACAAAACTAAAAATAAGTCCATCCATGTATTAATAATAAATAGAGATGACGTTCTTTGTAATATTAGGAATATAATAAGAGTAATTTATAACAAAAATAAATATTTTTGGAAAGGAGAGATGATAATATCAAATGGAATGAGTATACAATATTTCCCCACTAGAATCTTATAGATCAACCTCACCATTAGAAACCTTATGGAATTTACCTAGTTCCTATATTTGGATTCAATAGTGAGAACCAAACATGGTATATAATGCCCAACATATATATATATATATATAATAATTAATCCAGAAAATGAACACAACCTAAGATTCCCATATCTTCTTTGGATAGGTTCAGTTCCTCTTACAATAGCCTTGATATCCTCTTGAAAAACATACGAAATTATACTACTTTATTTTTAATTGTATCTTATTTTTCTTGAAATAACTCTACTCTAAATCCTTATATATATAATGAGTCCTCATAAACTTTAACTTATCCTTTATTTTATTATTCACTATAAGGATAGTGGGTTTCCCCTTCCCCATATATTTATAAACTTAGAAATTGTGGGTAAGATGTTACAAAAGAGTGGTCTTTCTATTATTGATATTTTAATTCATAATGAAACTGGAGAATGTTTTAGTTAGTGAGGAAAGAATGAGATCCCTTTCAAAATAATCAAGGATATTAAAAAAAAATATTTATAATAATTTATAAATCCAATCATGTTAAATACTTGATCCCTAACTACTACTATCTCTCCATACATGTACATGAAGAATGCATTAGTTATATCATACCTCTCTTGCCATTCCTTCTCCTCATAGAGACCAAAATGGTGGGAAATTGTGTTATAAATATCCATATACCCATATTGGATTATAAAGTCACAATATATATAGAATAATATGAAAAAGTTTACCTAAATTACACCATTAAAATGTTTTAGTCCGAGAGAAACTTTTTGTTCAATATCCTCTTTCACAAGAGACTCACAAAGTGGGGTTTCTTGTACGAATAGTTTCCATTCGCGGTGTATTAAAACAGGTATGTTCCTATACCATTCCATGAAATTGACAATGGGGAG
The DNA here is from genome assembly GCA_963277665.1 of Viscum album. Classification (NCBI taxonomy): domain Eukaryota; kingdom Viridiplantae; phylum Streptophyta; class Magnoliopsida; order Santalales; family Viscaceae; genus Viscum; species Viscum album. Next base: position 1,135,657,955 of record OY728159.1, on the reverse strand, counting down.
AATTTTATAAATCACTTTTATAGATCTTAGTGATATTATTTATGTCATTTGGTTTTATATTTCTACAAATATTAAGATAAGATAATTAGTACTTCCTTGATTACCAAATTAAGTTAATACATTTAAATTTTATTAATCACCGATTTTTTTTGAAACCAAATATCATTCCTGATTCATTTTATAAAATCCTATTTTATAGTTATTCTTGTGGAAAAAACTCATATTCCACTTCTCATAATGAAAACATGGTATTTACAAATTAATTGATGGAGTTTAGGTAGGTGTAACCCACCAATTACATTAACTTATAGTTCATTGATCAGTTGAGTGGACTCCCCAATCGTGAAATTTTGGACATATATCTACTCAAACCTTCCTATTAATAACACCAAGTCATGATTTTGTAGTTCAGCATTGATGGTAACCATGTTAAGTCAACCAAAAAAATATAACTACAAGTTCCCTAATAATTTTAAGAACCCCAACTAGGAGAAGTAAAGTACTTCAGACTATGCATTCAACTATAACTCTCGTAATGAAAGGATATACCAAATTAATATTTTAATTTAGGTACTTTTATACTTATATAAAAAAATGAGTTTTGTCTTATCACATTCCTTATTAATATTTTGTGGATTTTAGTCTTGTAATTGAAAATGTATAATAAAATTTATGCATAATATAATTTAATATTATTCTATCTGTAATTATTGTTAATTAATTTAATAAGGGATCTCATAACATCAAAATACATAAATAATCAACTATGAAACAGATGTAAATAAAATATAAGTGGCATGATAACGAGGTTATATGATGGTTAGTTTATCTAGTGACTGACAAAAAAACCCTTGAACCGAAGGGAAAAATCCTTGAAACATATCTTGGTTTTTGTTTTAGAATTCCACCTAGGCTACTATATATCACCTCAATTGGTTTTTACTTGTACACAGGACTTGAAACACCTCCTCTCTCCTAAGAGCTCCATCCTTATATATTCATTTACTCACATGTATGTGTGGTGTTCCAATGGATTTAATAGAGTGGGTTTTATAAAAAATTGAGCATGGTCACACAAACCCTTACATAATTAGGAAGAGGATATGACATGTGTTTCATCATTTAAATTTATTGAAAATAAATTTAATTAAAACGAATAATATAAATACATATAGTCCAATATCATGATCATTTACACAACAAGAAATTGATATAGATTTGTAATTTAACCATTAATTACATAAATTTATTATTTTATTAAGATACATAACCATGGATTTATACCAAAATTTGTATTTATATTAAAACCATATAATAATTATTTAAATTCAACCATTCATAATTTTAAACAAATTAAATATTTTGATTTATTTTAAAATTAATAGAGTACATAAGTATACTTGGAGGAAAAAACATGGACTTGTAAAAACTACCTATAATGACCCTTGTTCTCATAAATCACCTTTTTATTGACCATACTCGCATGATAGGTAATTAAATGTCATTTACTATCAAATAAATAAATATAAATATACATGAAAATTAAATTTAATGTGATTATCTATATGCATGGGGAGTTAACTTTAAGGAAAGACCATACAGAACATGATGTTTTATAATTTAACATGGAAATTAATGACCTATATTATTAAATATTCTTTGACATGGTGTGTACTATAAAATAAATTAAAAATTGAACATATGAAAATTAGTTTACTTATATAATTTAATATTCTATATGAATTAAATTAATCACATTGTATATAAAAGACTACATGACATGTACTAGGTTACATAAAGTGAAATAAAGTTTTCATGTGTCTATTATACATACCTAGGGGTTGGGAGTGGTATCTTAACATGTACATGTATGAGTTACACATAATTAAATGTTCTTACATGACGTGTGTCATAAAAGATGCATATTGTTTTAGTCCCCCTAGATTATAAAAAATACATGTCATTCTTGGACTATCAAGCTCTCCATCATGAATACATGAGGACTACATGATATGTATTAATGTTATATAGTGTGTGTTTCTTAAAGTGGAATGCTATCCTATTTGTATATATGCGTCAATCATCTTTTATTGAATCACTGATCCAATTTTATCGTACTTATCCAATATCAAAGCAATATACATATGAGAAACCTGGGTAAAAAATGAGTATATTTGGGAACATGTGATGTATTATTGTGTTATCTAGAATGAACCTTTGGTATCTCAATATATAATTCTTGGATGTCTCTCCATTTTATCTTTACCCACTTATTAGTTATGTGAGTGAGAATGAATACAAGGAAGAGAAAAATATTTTTGGCTTTCAATAACAATTTAATCTGAATTAAACAAAATTTTAAATGAATACCATTCAATGAAATTATAATAAATAATTATTAATTTTACATGAAACCTCTTTGATGATAGGTGTAGGTTTTGGGCATAGATAATGTAATTGTATTGCATGGAAAACTTATATTTTATTTATAACTTTTTAAATAATAATTTTTTTAAATAATTAAGTAGATCATAGACAATGAATTTAAATCATGTATTACTTTACTTGTTAAATTATAGAACCAGAAGATGAGGATCATCACATGTAAATTTGAAATAATTTATAAGAAGATTTACAATTACCATAATATGTAATTATTTCTTCATTGATGATATGGCTAGCTCGATCTCTCAATACCATTATTGTGATATAGGATCCTAGTGAAGAATCCCTTTAGTGGTGATACATATGTGTGAAAAAATCTCTAAAATTAATCATATAATAACTAGGTTATAGCATGGTTGATCCCAACCACTTGTTTAATTCATGGTTGATCACATCATAATTAAATTCAATTAATTCTTGATGTTTTTATAGATTTCTTGATCGAGGGGGAGAAGAAGAGAGAACTCAAGATACATATAACTCTCTGTAGGGATTGATATATCTTCTCTCAGTCCATTTTGCACAACTAGTGTTTTTATTAAAAGTGATATAATTAGATATTTATTATGGTAGGTTTGGGGTTGGTAACTTTTCCAAAATCCCATTTTATATTACATAATTATTAGTGAACCCCATGTATCAAAAAAAATATAATTATTATTCCCATAACATGTTCACCAGCTAATAATAATAAATATCATTTATATTATTTCTAAATAGACCATTAAACTCGATCCTCTTATCCTCAAAATTTACCAAACCTCAAATAATCGATATTTATTTAACATATAAATATCATAACATTATTCATTGATAAATATAATAAATATTACATTCACGAAACATTTCAAATAAATGTTTATTATTGTTATTATTATTATTTAAATCACTTGTTATTTCAAATAAATTTTGACTAAATCTTGGTGATAAACTAAATCTAAATAAATATTAAACTGCAATGAAAGAATAATATTTACTCTATATTTTTAAATTAAATATTGAATTTAACCAATATTGTTGATAAACAATGTGTGTAATCCTCTATGAATTATAATCAGTGGAAATATGCATTGAATACTAAAGTGAAAGGTTAGAATATAGAAATATTCCAAAAAACATACATAGAACGAATTTAATCTCACAACAAAAAACAATATCTAGTTAATGATTATTTTTTAATATAATCTCTTTACATGATATCTCTAATTTAGGAGGTTGCATACTGGGGTCATTTACCTATGTTCTTGATGTTTTTTATTTGAATTTATGAAAATAAACAAGCCCAAAGAAAACCATTTCCATTGATATATCCATGAAATTATATTCCTATAAAAGGGCCTAAGAGGTCAATTTTTTTTAAGGGATATAAGTGTTAAATCTGTTCTCACATTATTAATTAATTAATTATCACCCGCGACACTGCCAATGAAACATATTTCATTGTGAACACATGTCGTCATGGTTTTTATCAATACATAAAAATATAAAACATATGGTATTTATTAATAATGATCTTAAATTTTACAGATAAATACACATGTATTTAGATAACATCCAATGACACATAACATGTGGAATTCGTATTAGTTAGTCTGATCTCATAACCTTCCTTCTTGGAGAATACAAAGGATGAAGACCATGAGAATGTGGCATAATGTCTTACGAGCCTCCAACCCCAGATATCCCATATAATATATGTACCACAAGTAATATCACCCATCAATAAATCATAGGTTTAATAAATACATTCATAGAATATAAAGTATCTCAATATAGCAGGGAGCTTCTATGTTCTTTTGTCATTCCATTTATCCTTAAAAAATTATCACATTCTATGTCATCAAGAGTATCATTCATGATATGACAAGAAAATATTTTAACATTCAAGATAACGAATTAACATAATCATAATTTATATAAAAGTTGGCTTTAGGGAACCGAATCAAATATTTAGACCTTTTTCAAATACAAAAAATAATAATAATTTTTTTCTTTTTATGAATAGATATTTTTTCTGAAATATCCATTTACCTTTCCATGAAAATAACATAATTTCACAATATCCATCATGAAAAATTTCCTATTTAATTCATTAAGGAAAAAATATAATCATAATAATCTCTTTGAAAACCTGAAAACTCATATATTCCTTTCATTGAAAAATAATACATTTACCTTTTTAAAAAAAGTAATACAAATATCTTAAAAACATAATCCCATTTTCATACCTTTGTAATCAAAATATTTTGTCTATAAACTATATCATGCATTTCAGATAGGTACCTTGAGACATTATCATTACATTCACCCATATAATAGATCATAAAATGAAATCACCTAACTAGATAACTCCAATATCTCTTAGGAGTACCCCATTACCAATAATCTTTTCCGTGTTACCCATTTCATTTGAGAGCTATATCAATCTCACCAGTAATTAGAGCTATATTGAGCTCACCCATAATTTATATAAAACATCAATGAAAAGTAAAATTAATTAGACACATATATATTGTAATTTAAATATAAAATATATCTGAATTTTCATTCCATCCCATTAGTAATAACACCTGTTTTCTCATAAATATGAGAACTAGTTTCTATTTCCTTTAAAAACTGTCTTTATAAAAATAAAAATTCCAAGAATATTGGGAGAAATATTTCATTTAAAAATAACTATTGAATCTATTGGAAGAATATTGGTAATAAATAATATATATGGAATTAGGAAAAATATGTGAATCCATATATGTTTAAACACTTGTTTTTTCACTTTGGAAGAAAAACTTCGAAATGACTGGAACAATTTTTTTTAAAGACTCATATATATTAATTAAAAATAAATTAACTATATGAAAATTATCATTTAAAATATTTTATATATAAATAATGATATTTATGGAATATTTTGAATAATATTGATATAGAGGAGAAATAACTGAAAGTATTACATTAAAACTAGGGTTTAAAGAAAAATCCCTTACCTTAAGTCTCATTTATCATCATAATTTATTTAACAATTGAATAATAAAATTATATTAAATTTTTACTCTGTGGTTTATTTAATTTTTATTTATTATTTCATTTATTTATTATTATAACTTATTTAGTTACTAAAATGGTTATTTTTACATTGGACGTTTTAGGGTTATTTAATTTATAACATCGAACCATCAATTGTTCATTCAATATATTCAAAAGGGTTATGGTTTACCTTACCTAAAGAATATATAAAATGTTATAATTATCATATTTATTCATTAAATACACTTTGAAAACCAACCATAAAAGGTGTTCATGGAATATTATTAACATCATTTCATGGATATGGTAGTCCATGCATATGCATGAACAATTTTTCAATTTTTATAATGAGTGGAAGATAAATAAAATAAATAATATTTTACATTTCTAAAATCATAAATATGTTATAACTTTTATATTTATTCATTATTTATATACTTTTTACCAACAATGTGAGTTGATAATGAAAAATGAATCACATCATTACGTGGAGGTGGTATTCCACATGTAAGCATAAGTGATGTTATCAATTTACAAAAGACAAATAGTGTAAGAAGATAAGTAATATATTAAATTTAAAAAATCATAATATTGTCATAAAAATATTATATATTCCTAAATTCTATATTTACCACCATCTTTGTGAGGTGGTGATATAAAATTAAACACATCTCTTTATAGAGGTGGAAGTCCACATGTATGCATGAGAAATATTTTCATTTAGCATAGGATGGAAAATAAATATAAAATATTACTTTCATCAACATATTATAATTTAGTTATATATGATATAATGACTTTATTATTTTATAGTGGTTATAAAAAAATTTATGGATGTTAAATAAGAAATAAACTTGAAATATTTTTGTTAGGACTTGTATCTCCTCATTAGATATCTCCCATTGGATTTCACCTTAAATTTTCTAGGTTTATTCTTTTTAGAATAATAGAACCTCTATGATAATGGTTGGGATGTGTGTCAGATATTTGGGAAGATATTTATCTAGGAAAATGGCTAAATTTATGTGATGTAGTGGGGATATGAGGATCCCTTTTATAACTTAGTGGAGTAGAATAACTGTAATTTTGAATGTCTTAAAATAATATAAAGTATAAATCATTGGAATGTGGCTAAAAGATATTAAATTTATAATATAAGTTTATTATATTGTAAGTAAGATAATTAAATAATAATTATAGTGATATTTTGTAGCTATATCACATAGTTTTTACCTTAATTAACCAGTTTTCTCTTTTAATCATTACTTTGGTGATAATGTTTTAGTAAGGTTAAAATTCATAAGGGAAAAAATTATAATGAACTAAAAAAAAAATTAACATCATGATTCTAAAAATGAATTTTTTTTAAAATATTCAATTATTATATGTGTGACAAATTAATTTTAATATAAAAATGAAAACTACAAAGGAAACAATTTTTAAAAAAATCAATTTGTAAGAATAAATATGATTTTATACAAAAATAAAATATAATTTTGATTACTATGTAATTATTTGGAAGTTTTTTTTATTAAAATTAGACTATTTTAACTTTTAAAACAATCCAAAATAAACTTTTAGTTTTCCAATACATTAAATTGAATTATAGTTATAATAAGAATCGATATTTTTCACTATTCACAAAATATAAGCCCTTTTTAGAAAACATTCCAATAATTAACCCTAAGATAATTTTAAAATTATGATTTAAAAAAATAATTCCATTTTATCTGATTCAATTTCTGAGATCAATAAATTTAAATTATAATAAGATCATTATAATACACAAAAAATCAATTTTATTCAATAAAACTAATTTTTTTATTAATAAATTTTATAAATTCATTTATAAAATTATTATGAATATGAATTTGTAAAATTAATAATTATAAATAATAAATTTTTTTTCTTGGATTACAAGGTTTTTAACATTATTACTCACCTGAATAAATTATGTCCAAAACATTTTATTAATTACTTAAACAATAATGGGTATTTTTTCCACATAAATTTTTTATGATTCCCGTGTTTCTTCCTCAATCACGTGATTGTTCCACAAAACCATTACCAGTAAAATTAATGTAGATTTAATTACCTACTATCTATGATGTTAAATTTAAATTGGATTTTCTTTATAAGATGGATTCTCCTTTAACTATACCACTTTATGGCTAAAAACATGAGATCCATCTAGTATTAACGTCATTATGAAAAAAATTTCAAATAAAACATATTGATGAATGAAAAACATAGATGTAAGGCTACCTGGAAATAAACTAATCCGACCTTCTATATAATTTGATATGATCTAATAAATTTCTGGATCTTATTTTTTTTATAACAAAAACATTACACCTTCCTAAGGAGATATTTTAAGAATTTCATAATCACCAACCTAAAATGAATGGTATTAACTTACTACATAAAGCCTATAAATAATCTATGTTTCAATTCTTAGGTATTAAATAATATTTATTTTTTCAACCATATCTTCTTCAAATTCTGATTCCAATAATTTTCTCTCACAAAATTTATCCCACCATGTTTGTGTCTGACACAATTTTCTATATAATCCCTTAAAAGGTGTCATCTGTATACATCAATGATAATTTTTATACTAAGAAACATTAAATAAAGATATAAATTGAGAAAAACATCCCTAATATTTTAATGTGTATGATTGAATAAAATCCCTTTATTTCGAAATTGTATTCTTCGATTATCCACTATATTGAGGATTAAAATCCGTATTAAAATTTAATTTAGTGTCCATTGACATTTTAAGTCATTTAAAAAATTTAATGTAAACCGTGGATAATGAATAGATATAATAGATAGGGGAACAATATATAACATGAATATCCCATTAAGATAATGTATTGAAAACTGATCCAAAGACATATTATCTTGAATATGATGAAAATGAAAAGATTTAGTCAAATGATAAATGATAAACCAAATCATATTATTACCCCATGATGTATCCGGTAATCCCACCACAAAATCTATGGATATATTATCTCATTCCCACTATAGAATTTATAAATTTCAAAGCATTCCCTTTGGTAGATTTTATTCAGCTTCAACCTACTGAAACATTAAACATTTCAGGGTTAAATCAGCAATATACTTCTTCATACCTTCCCACCAAAAATATTCATGAAGAACTCTATACATATTAGTGTTTCTAGGATGAATAGAAAATAGATATTTGTAATCATCACATAATAATTAATTCTCTAACTATGAATCAATCATAACACATAACCAATTTATAAATATAATATCAAATTCCATATACATATTAATCACAATAAACATTAATTGTTTGGCCAAGTATACACATTATTATGAATAATTATATTCTTTATGAGACTATATCATTTTGTTTCGAAATTATAAAATCACCGATACTTGAGTAAATATATTAGTTTCTACATAAAAAATTTCTAGTATAACATTAATTAAATTATTAACTAGCAGATCATATTATAGAGACAACACAGTTAACGATGCATTATATTTTTGACTCAGGGAATCATCTACATTTTTTTTATCCGGATGATAGTTAATTGTCTAATCATAATATGTAATCTGTTTTTCCCATGATATCAACATTATGTGATTTTTTTGAGTGAATATATAATTTAATGTTTTAAGATCAATATAAATTTAACATTTTTACCCAAATAGGTGATTCATCCAAATAATTAAAGTAATAACTACAATAACCAACACAGGGGATTTTGTATGATAATTTTTCTCAAAGGGATTCAAATGAAGAGATGCACACATAATAACATGATCACTATTCATCATGAAATAACTATGTACTTTAAATGAAGCATAAGTTTAAATAAAAAATTCCCCATTTCTTATGGCCTAGGATATCACTAAAATATTAACTAATATTCTTTTTAAATTCTTCTAAAATTATTCTCATTCATTTATATAGATGAATTTTACTAATTTTCATGTGAAATTAGTAATTGGGATAGATAACTATGATTTTTAAAAAAAAACCATTATTAGTAACCAATTAAACTAAGAAAAAATCAAATAAAGATGGTTTTTTTAATCCTTGGACAATATTATTAGACATTAGTTTTAGTAGGATAAAAAGTTATTTCATTATTAGAAACACTATTTATATTAAAAAATATTTTGTAACCCAAAATTAAATTTACTAAATTTTATATAAAACTTATATTATTTTAATATTTATAGAATAGTCCATAAATGTTTCTTATGATATTTATAAAATTTAGAGTATACTATAATATCGTCATTAACATAACCAAAAAATTATCCCAACACTCATGGAATACCATATTAATTAGTTTATTAAAAAAAATGGGTGTCTTTGTCAACTTGAAAAGAATAAAAAAACACATAATGGACATACCTAGTCCTAAATTCCATTTTTGGAATGATATTATCATTCAAATTTAGAAGACGATACCTAGACCTAAGATCAATATTCAAAAAGTACTTTTATTTCTAGAACTAATTAAACAAGTCCGAGATACGAGGTAGATGATACTTTTCTCAATAGGGATCTAATAGAGTGATATATAATCATTATAGAATCTCATTTAATAATACATATTTTTAACAAATATTACAAGAAAACTCGAAGGAAAAGTGATAGAATAGATGAAACTCTTATAAAAATTCCATATAACTACTTTTAAAATTTTAACAAATCAACTAAATAAATTCAATATAGAGGTTTTACAGAATGATTATCATCAATAAATAACTCAACAACAAACTCAACTTATTATTATGGAATAAAACTATGAAAATAAACTAAGAATAAATCCATATATTTATTTACTACTAGTATGTCATAAATTTGAATAATTATTTACTTTCGAAAATTATGTGTAAGATAACTCCCACTTCCATATTTTATTAGTTTCTCATATTTGAGATATATTATCAAAGGTATGGATTCATTATTACATACAAACATAACCTCATTGTAAAAAATAACTTCGTTAGATATGTAATATGTATTAGCATTATAATATTATGTCATTTTCATAGCTAGAATAAAATCAAATTGTAAAGTGGAAAAAACATGGTTTGATGGGAAATTTTTTCCACAGATGATAATAAGAATATTTTCTAAATTCTTGTTTTCTTTAGAAAACCATTAGGTGATTTTACAAGGAGTCTTGACTTCATATCTTGATATTGTATTTCCATTTTACAATAAATTTTCTTAGATTTAAAATAATTCATAGATTCTGAATCAAACAAAGAATTTGAATAATTTAAATAAACATGTAATATACTTGTAACCACTTTATTTTAGGGTCCTTAATCTACCATATTAGAAGAAAAATAAAATTTTCAGTTTATATTTCATATCATTATGATTCTCTCCTCGAGTAACTAACTTTATACAAGCATTGACATAATTTCTCAAATCATTAAAACTAAAAAATTTCAATACCTTATTTTCATTACTAGTCTAACCATTTCCTTTTCTCTTTTATTTTTAGCTATGATACAGGTTCCCATGATTTCTAAACCTATAAGTCTTACCATATAACATAAGAAATTTTCTATAATGATCATTTAAATACTAATCATAATAGGGTAAATAAATATTATTACCATCATATTTATTCATTGAATGAATCCTCATTTCTGATCACATACATTTTTTCTTTTTCATTTTATTGTAAAAGTACACAAAATTTATCTTAACCTTCTTAGAACACCATACCATTTCCTCATAACTTTTGTACTCAAAAGTTAACAAATCCCTTCATAATCTTGGCTTCAATACCAAGTTTAATTAATAATTTTTTCTATCATGGTCAAGAGTGAAATTCAATGCATACCAATCCAATCTAGTAAAACTAGTATCATATGTGGAAATAGATTCTTCCTCTTTGTCCCATTATATCTATAAATTTCCCTTAAATTATAATTTGAATAACTTTAGGAAAATACTTTTCATGTAAGATATCTTTAAATACCATACATTCCATGGAATCAATTTCTTCAGTTTCCCATGTGTTCATAAAAAAATAAAATCATTAATTGGATTCACAACAAAAACTATAAATAGAAAGGGTTATCTTATATATTTTAAAATATCCATGAACTTTTAATATATTCCCTAAATAATTTACCCTTCTTTAAGATTTCACTATGATTGAGGATCCTCTAAAATTATAATGGTTCTATTTCTGAAAATTGTATTCTATAAAAAGCTTCCTCTCTAGAGAATTCGGTATATCTATTTAAATGGTGTAAATATAAATATTATGTATCTATAGATTTATAAATTTTATAAACTACTCTATTCCAATCATTCCATCTTCCTGGTTTGGAGGGATATTATCATCCTGATGCATTTCTACATTATATACCATGTTTCCTCTATGTAAAACCATTATATAAAGAGAAATATTAGATGAATCAATGTGAAAATATTCAAAATATATGTCATGATAATTTAATGATAAATTATAATATATTAATATTATCCATTTTACATCATCATAATATATAATGTTTTCTAAACCATTCCTATAGTTCCTTCTATAATGGAACATACAATATTCAACAAATAAATACATCATTTATAATAGAAGTTTCCCTTAATTATATTAAAAATATTGTTTCAGTTTATAGTTTTAGAGAATTAAGAAAACCATTATATAAAAAAATTTATATTTCCACACAATGTCCTTTTTTCCCTCAAAGAAATTTATTATAATGATAAACTTTCTTGGTTCAATATAACTGCAATAACTAAAATGATTAATTTATTAATGTTTCTTCTCAACCATATGCCCTATAAAAATTATATTGAATATTTTGGATGAGAAAAAAAATTCTCAATAAGATAAATAAAATAAAAAACCAATTATATGAATTTTTGACCTAATAAATCTATTATTTACATTTTTTCATAATACACATTTCACCTAAAAAATATTTTTTCATTTCCATGAAAGAAATTAATTTATAAATATATTTAATGAAGGATTTCATATGAAATTCACAAATGGAATATCATAATTATAAGTTTTTATTTGAAACTATGAAAAATCATGAAAAACTTGACTTGAAAAAAATTTCATTGACCTTTATTTTAAAAAAAATCAAAAAAAATTCATAAAAACATAATTTCATTTTCATAATTTTTCAATTAAAAATATTTCCCTAATAACACATTTTAATAATTTAATATAGGTAAATTGATAAATGAACATTAAAATCACCATAGAAATTAATTGATCAGATAAGTCTCATATCCCTTAGGGGTAACTTATCAACGGTAAACTTTGTCACTTTTGAAAATTCATTTTAGAGGCATGTTAGGCTCACCCATGATTAGAGTTATATTGGGATCACCCATCATTAATATAAAATTTATATGAAATATGTAATGAATAAAACATATATATCTTTCACGTTAATCCCAAATAATAATAATTTCAATTGGCATTCAGTTCCATATGTAATAACACTTTGAGTAATCTCATAAAGATGGGAGAAACTTTTTGTTTCCTAAGGGATAATTTGTTTTTTAAAAATACCAATAATATTTATGAAAATATTTTATTTATAAATAAACACATAATTTTTATGTAATGTTGTTAATTAATAATCTATATAGGTAACTAAGAAAGTTTTATAGCTAAATATGTTAAAAATATTTGTTTTACACATTGATTAAACAAAATTAAAATAAACCGAATGATAAATGTTTAAAAGATTCTTATGTAAACGTTTAAAACTAAAGCTATATTATTTTAAATTTATGTCTTATAATATATTATTAATACAAAATAAAATTCATGGAACATTTTTAATAATATTTATATGGAGGAGACAGAATTTAAATGAATACTGTAAAATATGTTTTTAAAGGAAAATTCCTTACCTCAACTCCCTTTAAGCTTTATAAATTTTATAAATATAGAATAAAAAAATTAAATTGTATTTATATTTTCATAATAAAATTTTTCTTTTTACATTTATTATTATTCATAATTTTATTTAATGTATTACCATGACTTATTTAGTTACTAAAATCGTTACCTTTACATTGAATGTTTTGGGGTCGTTTAGTTTATAACCTCAAAACAATATTGGCGCGTTTACCATGGTCAAATGGGTCATGGATAAATAACCTATATAATATTAAAATTTTTATCATTATAATATTAATAAATTAAATAAACTTGTAAAACCAACAAAGTAAGGATTTCATGAAAAATGAATCACGTCATTTAAAGGAGACAATAGTCTGTATGTATACCTAAACATCATTTTTATATTTCAACTGAGTAGAAAAAAAAGAGAAGATAATATATTACACATATAGAATAACAAATTTATTATTAATTTCAAATTAATTCATTAGTTACGTAAACATGACCAACCATGTGAGGAATAAATGAAAAATGAATTGTATCGCATCATGGAGGTGGTATTCCACACATACACATGAGCAACATTATGAATTTTCAATAATTAGAAAATGTGAAAAGGTAAGTAATATATCATATATAAATAATCATAAAAATTTCATTAAAATGTTTTATGTTCATAAATTCCGTATTTATAACCATATTTGTGAGATATAATTGGAAAACGAAACACATTGATTCGTGGGGGTGGTATTCCACATGTACACACTAGCGATGTTTTTATTTACCGTAGGATAGAAAAGAGTTAGGAAATATATTTTACATTAACATAATTAAATTTATGTATATATAAGATACATATTTCCTTATATTATAGTGTTTATAACAAATTTTTTCGGGTGTTATATGAGGAAATAAAAATGAAATAGTTTTGTTAAGACTTATACCTTATCCTCAGATATCTCCCTTTGTCTTTGACCTTAAGCATTCTGTGATTGATATTTTGAGAAGAAAACAACCTATAGTTCTATGGTAGGTATATTAGAAATAAAGTTATTCTACTATTTTCCAAGATAAATAGATCAAAATGTGTGATGAAGTGGGGGGAGGTGCTTTCCTTTTATAAGTAAGCGGAGTGGCACATGGGTAATTTTTTAATGTTTTAAAATAATTTAAACTCTTAATAATTTTCAAGTGTCTCTAAAAATATAATATTTATAAAAAAAAGGTTTTATGGAATGAAATGTAATCATCTAGTTATATTTTAGATAGGATTATGTGTCCTTGTCACTTATTTGTTACCTTAATTAATATGTTTTACGCTTTTAACCATTATGGGAGTGATAAAGTTTTAACAAGGTTAGTATTCATATTGATCAAGAATAAAATTAAAAAAATTAAAATATTTTAACATAATGATTAAAAATAAGATTTTTTTAGATTCAATTTATATAATTGTTAGAAATTAAATTAAATATAAGAATTCAAATCGTAATGAAAACAGTTTTTATAAAAATTCTCTTTTTTAACATAAAATTGTGTTCTACAAAAATAAAATATAATTTTGATTATTATAGAAATAATTTTATTTTATTTTATTAAAATGGGACTAATATCAATTCCAAACCAATATAGTATAAAATATTAGTGTTTGTGTATTTTAAAAGAAATGATTGTTTTTAAAAAATAAGAATTTTCACTATTTACCCAAACTATCGACCCTTTCTGGAAAATCCTAAAAAATGACATTAAGATAAATTAGATATGATGATATCATAAATTAATTTAATATTTGTAATTTAAATTCCTAAAATATATAAATTTTACTTTTAAATAAATCTATGTAATTCAGGGGAAAAACATTAGTTAGGAAAAAATATTCTTTTTTCAAATGATAAATTATATAAATTTTTTATAAAACTATAATGAAAATGAATCCATAAAATTAATACATATAAAAAAATATTATTTTATTTCTGGATTACCTAGTTCGTAACAAAAACTATAGTTAAAAATTCTAGTTTTTACTTTGTCAAGGTAATTTTAATTATTGATGAGTATTAATAATATTTTTGGGTTGACATCCCCAAATTTTCATCAAGAGAGTATTTAGTATCATGATATATGTATTTTTCTAGAATTTGTTTAATGAAATACATGTATATGATTTTGTGATTGTGATTTCAACTCAATAGATCAAAGAGTTGTGAGTCAATATAGTTATAAATTATAAATATCAAAAACATTATATTCAAATAATTTTAAAAGGTCATAGTATGTGTTATGAGAAGTGAAATATAGACTCTTAACACTAAAAATTCATAGAAACTAGGAATTATTATTTCGATGGTTTGGAATTTTTGGATTTTATAAAATTTTGGGAGATATAACAAAATAATTAAATAATTATTCCACGATCCATAATCAAGATAATACACTAAATTTCTACTTTATTTGTTATAGAAAATTGACTTTAAAACCACAAAATCACAGTGTTAATTTTTTTTAAAAGATAATTCTTTCCTTGAGAAAAATTTAAAAAAGTTATATATGCACATACAGATAATACTTTTAAAATAAAATAATTTTTTAGGTTGGAATCACCTATAAATAATAATCCACCACAAGTAGAGTGTGAAGGTGAGTGATATCTACAGTAGACACATGGATGATACATTAGAAATTAGAGGCATCAAGTTACCATCTATATAAGGAGTGATGATGATTCAAAATAAAGACATGGATAAATACACCATGTTAACTCATCCTCAAGAAATTTATAATAATATAGAGAATAAAATGATAAATGTGAATACCAATACGTTATACACATGTAATCTAAAATATGGATACTTGGATAGTAGTCATGAACTCTATATTTTGTGGTACATTGATCAATTATACTATTTGAGGATTCATATGGATAATTAATTATCTATAAAAAGAATTCATTCATCTTCACCACCTAAATTCACTATTTTCAAAAAAAATACCACATTAATAGTATAGAGAAACAACTCAAGAATTATGTGACAAGGTTTTTCCATGATGATAATGATATTTTGTTATCCAATTCCTTAGTACATATGGTGAAAATGAATAAAGTTAAGGCTAAGAGAGTAGTGATAGATTAAATATAAAATGGTTCTATGAAACATTAATTTATGAAAAAAAATGTTAAAAGGGAGAGAAATTAATAAGATGATATCTTATTTTTATATAGTATAAAAGTTCATTATAGGAGTATTTATAATGAGTATGAGATTAATCACTAAAAATTTATACTTTTTATATATTCATCAATGCATGTAATTTTTTTATTTTCCTTCTAGGGAACTACAAACTACAGGTGGCCCAATAAATTATATACAATTATAAGAACCAAGTATGATCATAATGATAAATTGGGGGAATTTGATTTTGATGTTATTTATGGATATTTAATCCTATATTTGTTAGGGTATATTAGATCTTTAAATTTTAAAGAGGATAATTTTTTTTAATTAAAAACTATTTATGTATATTGTGTATATTACCAAAAACATTTTAAGTGCCAAGTATTGATATAATAAGATTTTTTTTCTTGTTTTAAATAAATTTTATTGTGGTATATCATCGATTAAATGTTTGTAAATTATATTTAAATAAGATATTTCTTATATATAAAACAAATGATGAATGTAAATTAAAAGGCTCAAATAATTATCAATTTTTAAAATATGATTCTTTGTAAAATAATACTAGAATTTAATATCACGGAGATACCAAGATGTTGGGTTTGAATATTTATAGGTAAAAGTAATATACATTTTACTTGCCTACTTATTATATTTGAAAATAAATAAACATTTTGACATTGAAGGTGATAAATCTGAAAAGGTTTAATAATTAGTTCAGGAAGATACATTTGAACTATTATAATTATATGATAAAGGTAAATTCATGTAATTTATGTGGTTACTCAAAGATATTGAAGGAATATAAATATAAATATATGAATTATCTCACCAGGATGTTTAAATATTTTTTAGAAGGGGAGTGAGATAATATCTTAAGGAACAATTATTTGAACATTAAATTATATTATAAAGTTTTTCAAAAACTCACATTATTATATACACATCAAAGTTATAGTTCTTTTAAAATGAGGAATTTCACATTTCTATTCATGGTGAAATTAATGACCTATATTTTTTGCCTTTTAAATCATCCAATATTTAATAAAACATTATTTAAAAATAATGGGGCTAAAAATTTACCACAATCCAACTATAATGAAAAATTGATATAATATATATTATAGCATGAAATATACCCATTATGTCAAAAAACATGTATTAAAATTCATAGTTTTTGTAAAGGATCTATAAGGAAAAACACAGTTATCAACAAAGACAAAAAGCGAATCTCAATTAATTATTATAATGGTTACTAAAGATATTAAAAAATTCAATAAGAAAAATTTATTTTTATAAGAGGGTAGAAAAATATACTTGAGATAGTGGGAAAAAAATATTAAATAATCATTTGTAACAACCAATTTACTTATATAAATAATATTTTCCATATTTATTGATATTATTTAATTAAATAGTTATATGTATTATAAATATAAAAGAAAAAGAGAAATAATTTTATTAAGATCATTTCATATAAGGTTATATTAAAAAGATTAATTTTATAATTATATATTTCTAATTTGTTAAAATTAAAATTAATTTCAATTCATTCTTTAAATATAATCTTATAATTAATGTTAATAAATTTCTTATAATATTTATTTTGCAATGAATAATGTAAATTATAGATTTTTTTAAAACTATATTATTTCAGCGTATTTACAATGTAAAATTATTTTTTATTAGTTTTAAAATATAATAAATTAATTTTTATTTAGATGAATCAAATTTTCGGTTTTAAATTGATCTTATACTTAAATTTAGTTTAAAAAATTTTATATTTAAAAAGTTATTTTTGAGAAAAAAATGTTTTTCATTGTGTATTTAATTAAAAATATTAAATTAAACTTTGCTAATTTTCTTTTTTAAAATTTGAAAAATATATTAAATATTTGGAATCATTTGTTCCAAATTTAGTAAATAGGGATCTTTTATGTTTAGTTAATATGAATAGTGAACTTAGTAATTTTTGTTAACACTGTAAAGGGTAAATTGTGTAATTGAAAGTCAAAAACAAAATGACAAGGATAATAAAATTACCAAATAATTTTATTAAATTTTATTTTATGATTATATATATACCAAGATCATATTAGGGTCTAATTTATGACCTTTTTGGGTCACTTGGATTGGATTATAACCTTTATAGTATATTATTTAATTAAATGTCAAACATTTCACACCATTGTTTTAAATAACGACAATATTTTAATGTATATTTATCTAAAGGATATATTATAATATAAATAATATTTTTAAATATAAAATATATATATATTCATCATGATAATTTTTTTATTATTTAGGGAAGAAATAATTGCTTTAAATTATTCACAACACCGATACAATAATTGTTCAATTATTTAATAAATAAAATAAATGATTTTAAAAATATTAAAATAAATAGATCATGAGTTTTTTAATATGATCCAAGAATTTTATAGTTTAATTTTATATTTTAGGTATGTATTAATATAATTTTTTAATTATAATTTTTATCATTAAATTAATAATGTCCATGTAATCAATATTTATAAAAATTGACATCATGAATATTTAATAGTAAATAATGATTTATTAAATGATGTATAATTCCAAAAAATTATAAATTTGGCCAATTTATTATTATAATATTTAAAATATAATACATGAACCCTTTATGTGTGTTTTATTAGTTTATAGTAAATATATTGTCCCTCATAGAGTAAAAATCCATGTTGTCACGATAAGACTTAAAGAGGTTAAAATTGGTTAAAACAAGAAGATAAGGGTTGAAATATAGTAAAACATTGAATATTATTTATCTTATGAGGTTATTTAGGTACAAATTTATATTATATTCTAAATAAATATCTTTTTATCCATTTGGAATTGAAATTTAGTTTATATTAATTTAATATTTTGAGAAATTCTAAGAATGACCTACCCCTCTCTTATAAAAGGGTGCATCATCTTCTATTTTCTTCCCATATATAAAAACATGTTATGTTGATAATAACTTCCAAAAAAATTTATTATAATCAATACCCTTAATAAGAAAGTCTTTTTTTAAATACAATAACAACCTTAGTTGTCTTATGGTGTTAAGAAAAAAAGATTGTCCAAGGAAGAGGTATCATTTTTAATCAATAATTTCTATTCTATTTCTTCTTATACCTCCATAAAATATTAATCACCAATGATTATATAATAAAAAAATTATAATAAATATAATAATGTGTTTTTATGTTAATTTAACACCCTATATCTATCTTATATTTCATCAAATGCGATACAAAATCATAATTCGTGGGGATGGTGCACTACCGCCTCACGAACCGATGTAATTCATTTTCCATCACCGTCTTTCAAGACAAGTTATAATTATGGAAATAATTGGAATATATTATACCAATGATATATATATATATATCATTCTAAAATGATAATATATCATTTCTGTTTTTACCTTTCGATGAGCAGAAAAATGATAATTATGTTTGTGCATTCGAGTGCACTGCCACCTTCATAAAAAGATGCGATTTATTTTTAATCACGAAATCAAACGAATGATATATAAAATTATATATAAATAAAAATATGATATATATTATATTATAATTATTTTTTTAAAAAGAAATAATATTTACCTTTTATCCATAATGATATCTAAAAAATAGAAACATTACTCATGTGTATGTACAGCCTACCGGCTCTATGATTATGACGTAGTTAATTTCTCAAAACCATATTAAATTGTTGAATTTAAATGTATAATTTATATATAAAAATGATAATTATGTGATGAATGTTATTATAGATATTTTTTTGGTAGTTACCACTTTGACTATATGCAACAGACTTAATTCATTTTGGAACTAAGTAATGAATATCATCAAAACATTCGATTTGAATTTAAGTGATTAATTAATTGTATATAACATAGAAATGAGAGATATAAAATGAATGATAAAATTTCAATGGTTATTAATAAATTACAAAAATTAAATAAATTAAATATTTTTATTATTCATGAAGATAAATAACTTATCTCATAAGTCATACATAGTGTAAGAGACTTTCTATTAAGAATCCTCTATTAAAGTTCCATTTGAAACGCTTATTACTACGATAAAATCGAATGTATTTCTTTATTAAAATATAAGTAATAAATATAATTTACCTCTATCATGATTCTAGATTAATTTAAATATTACTTCATAAAATTATTATTTTGTTTTCAAATAATATTTTTCCCTTTTTATGTGTGCAGTATTTCTAAAAATAAGTGATTTAAATATGAAAATTTTTATATACCATTAGAATGTTTTTATAATGAAATATTTCCTAATTTTGTTTTATGATATAGTACATGGGATGTTTTTTGCAGGATGGGTGGTTAAATTATTAAACTATGATGTTTCTTCTACGATAAATCATTGATGAGTGGTCATATTATAACCTCCAATGCATTAGGTACATTAGAGATGTAAGTTTACCATATTAGTTATCCTATTTGTCAGTGTGGTATGGAAAATGATGTCTCGAGTTACATGATTAAATTTTACATGATTTCCAGTTATTTTTCATGTATATCATTTTATTTAAAAAAATATATTAATCTTCTTGAAAATGTTATTTCTTTTTTGGGGTAATATTTATGTTTTTTTTAAAAATTTTATGGGATTTCACTGGACTAACCATTTTATTTAGTTTACGTGTGTTAATTTTATTACTATGAAAATCCCATGTTTTAATATATTTTTCATAGGGTTTACAAGAGATTAGTGATAAGGATGAGGTTAAGAATAAAATTGTGAATATTTATCATGAAAATCAATCATGTTTTATTTTAATTTTTTTGGTAGAAGAAATAGATACTGAGTAGAAGTGGCCACTTATATTGTATGGGTTTTCTATTTTAGATTATTTTACAAATTAATTAAAACTATAAACTAAAATTACCCTCAGTATTGTAATAAAGTTAATTATAGTTCAAAAACACTAGAATATGTAATGATTATGGTCGGGTCCTTACAGTTGTTATCAAAGGAAGGTTTATATAACTTTAGAGGATACTATAATATTAATAGAATACCATTAAAATATTTTACCTTCTGGTCTTGTTGATCTAAAATAACATTTTATGATTACCATGTTTCTTTATCTAAAATACGTTTTTGCATAATGGTTTTTGACAAAGAGAATAAGGGAGCTAAAGAAGGAAGTCACTGAGAGGATGATATCTTTTCGAATAAGTAATGTATAATGGTTTGAATGATAATATAATAGTTTGGTGGATTAATGGATTAGTTAAAGATGGATTTACATGGTGGTGGAATTAATGCTATTAGGATTCCAGATCTACATAGAAAAAACATGATGATAGAAGATAATTTTATGAGACAACATCATCCAGTATTCAGCTGAACCTCAATTGAAATGGTATTTGATGGATGTATCAACAATTTAGAAAAGATATTTAAAGTCATGGTGCATTGAGAACAAAAATTTTAACCCTTAAATCTATTATTTTTAATCCAAAGATGATCAATGGTGGTCTCTAGTTACGAATATCAGAGAGAAATATGATCATCATTCAATGGAATGAGATGTTTTTAAGAATCATTGTCTAAGAAAACATTCATAATACTATTTGAATTAGAATAGAAAAAAATTCCTGGAACTGAGGCATAAAGATGAATATTATATGGCTTCATATGAATACAATTTTACAAGAATGTACATGTATATACCAAATTTTCATGATGGCATTGATCGTAATATTAATATATTTACTCTGGTTAGATACAAATTTTATGATGGGAATTAGATTTCTGAGATTTTTAAATCTATAAAAAACGTATTCACTATACTGAGAAAATTGAGATCTGGTTTATGGATATGTGTATTCCCCATGATTACAAGAGTAATAACTCGTTAAGTTTTAATTAATTTGGAAAGAATTCATTAAATAATGTTGAAGGTTAGAATATAAAATTCCCATATTATGATAAGTATAGGGAAATTAAACCTTGGGAATGCCCCAAAAAATCTAGGAAATGATTTAGATAAAAAAATATTTGTCACATGGATCATGACCACAAGGAAAATGAGCCTAAAAATAATGAAAATATGATGATAAGATGATTTAATTATGGGGAGTTGGGAAATTATGCTAACATGTGCCTAAAGTAAGTAACTTAGGATATAAATCTCCAAGATAGAAAGCCAAATGGTGATGGAAAATATTTTTCTATTACTATAGACAATGTTGGGACATTAAATGAATTGGTGAAAAGCATGTTACTGGTTTATTCAATTTATGGGAATACACTATTTGATTCTGGACATTCACATTCATTCAATTTTTTTTTTCAAGAATACTAGAAATATTATCGAATGTACGTATGATATAAATCTTCCTGAAAACTCCCGGTGGAAGTATTAAATCAACAAATATTTATAGGAATATTCCTATTGTTATCGACAAAATGATCTTCCCTAGAAATATTTTTGAAACAACATTAAAAATGTTTGATATTATTTTTGTTATGGATGGGATTTTATTATATCATGCTAAAATATATATTTGAGAGAATAAATTTTTATTAAATGATTTAATACACTTTATAACCAACCTAGAAGCTGAAAAATTGATTTGAGATGGAAATGATTGTTACTGATATCATATTGTTGAAAAGAATAAAACTATTCAAATTAGTGATATTCTAGTTATTAATTAATATATAGATATTTTTTTCTAATTAATTTCTTAGTGCTGTTCCTAATATTAAGGTTGAGATTATTTTTGACTTAGTCTTTTATGCTATGACTATTTCCAAAACCCCTTATCAAATGGCCCAAGTATAACTTTAGGAACTAAAAAGAAATTATAGGAGTTTCTATATAAAGGTTTTATTCAACCTATCACTTCACCATGGGGTGATCCTATTTTTTTGTTTAAAAAAAGATAGTTCCGTGAAGATTTTAGTTTATTTTGGTTATTTTAATAATATCAATGTTAAGAACAAGTACCCTTTTCCCTATATAAATTAATTGTTTGATCAGCTCTAGGGAGTGTTTTACATTTAGAAGATTGATCTCAGGTTATGGTAGAATCATTTTATGGTGATGGAGGTAAATATTCTAAATAATTCTTTTTGGACTATACATGGGCACTATGATTTCTTATTACTCCTTTTGTATTTTCATATGAACCATTTTTATTTATGGATATAAATAATATAGTTATCCTTAAGATAATGGATATTTTTTGTGTTATTTTTATTGATTATATACTATTATATTCAAAAATATATGAGGAACATTTAAGGAACCTAAGGACTTTTTTGAAAACCCTAAAATGAAAGAAACACTTTGGAGAATTTAGTAACTATGCATTTTGATTTCAACATATTTCCTTACTGGGGAACATTATTTGAAAAGATGGAATTACTATTGACTCTGTTAAAACACATGTTTTTGAATAATGAAGGCCAAAAAATTTCATAGAGATTTCTAGTTTTCATAAATTGGTGGGTTAATAATGATGATTTTTGAAAACATTTATTGTTTGTCTATCCCATATACTAAATTAAATTTTAATGGATTTAAATTCAACTCAATAAAATAATGTGATGATTTTTTTTCAAGAACTAAAAAGATGGTTGGTGAATCCTCTATTTTTTTCCTTTCCCTTAATAAATGGTGACTTTTTGATATAAAATAATGCATTATTAAAAGGAATTGTTTTTTTATATTAAATATTATTCAGTAATTACTTATGATTTATTTTAATTGAATCCTCATAATAAAATTTATCTTACCCATGATTGGGATTTTGCTATTATGGATTATTGATTGAAAATTTAGAGGTAATATTTATGTGGATAATAGATTGAAATATATACTGATAATAAAATTCTGAAGTATATATTCACTTAAAATGGAGTTAAATTGAAGTAAAAGAAGATTATGTGAACTCACTATGAATTGTGATTGTATGATCCGTTACCATCATATGGAAAAAGAAAAGTTTCTGATGCTTTGATTCTAAAAAATAATTCTACCTTAACCAAGTTACATTTAAAACATGACCCTATTTTTAATTATATAATGAATTTTTCAAAGATGTTGTGGATATAGGAACATATATTCTTTTCATATTTTTGTACAATCTTCTCTATCAGAAAAAATTAAGAAATGATAGAAAGAAGGCCATGTTTTATAGGAAAAGGAAGAATTTATTTCATAATGGTATGTTACCTGAATTTAACGTTGATAAAGAAAGTGTTTTGAGATTTTGCAATAGATTATGTGTTCCTTATGATTCCCAGATGAAGAATGAGTTTTTAGGTGAAGATTTTAGTTCTCCATTTTCCATTCACTATGTTAGCATTAAGTTGTTCAGAGACCTTTAGGAATATTATTGGTGGGAAGGAATAAAAAATTATATTGCTAAATTTACAACGAAATGTTTGTCTTTTAAATATGATAAATAAAAAATATAATTACCAACGGGGATGCATCAACCATTCCTAGAGGGAGAGTGGAAGTATAAAAATTTATCCATGTATTTTTGTGGTGGGACTATCAAAGACATCTCAAGGTAATAATCCAATTTGTGTTATTTTTGATTGACTAAATAAATCTAAAATTTTTTGTCCCATTTGAGATACTCGGTCATTAGATCAACATCATCAACGACATATTAATGAGAAAATCTAGTTACATATAATTCCTATCTCTATTATATCTGAATGTGATATATGGTTTAATTTTAATTTTTGGAAATTCCTTCATAAATTTTTAGGCTCTAAGATAAATTTCATCAATAACATTCACCCTTAGTCTGATGAATAATCAAAAGGAAAATCTATAACTTGCATGACATGATTTATTCCTTTTCAAAATATTACTAGTTAATTTGCGATTAACATCTTTCTTTAGTTGAGTTTTTTTATAATAATAGTTTTTATTCCATTATACAAATTGTACCATTTGAGGCATTATATAAAGAACATTGTCAAACTCCATAATTTGGGGATGTGTAGGTGAAAATTATATGATCATAACATAATTGGTAAAGGAAATGCATGAGAAGGTAATGATTATTATGCATCATGTGAAGAAAAATCAAAGTAGGTAGAAATGTTATGCGAATAAAGAGGAAATACTTTTCATTCCAGGTAGGTGATCATGTTTTCATTAAAATATCACCATGTAAAAGTGTTATGAATTTTGGTAGGAAGGGAAATATAATTACATGGATCATAAGACCTATGAATTTATAAATAAATTTAGATTAGTTTCCTATTTAGTGGCCTTTCCCCCCTGAGTTTATCCTAGGTAAACAACATACTTCATGTTTCAAAGTTAAGGAAACAATTGCTGGATTCAACCTATGGTTTGAGATTTAAAGCATTTCAGTTGGATGATAAAATTTACTATGATAAAAATCCTATTAGTATTCTTGTACGTATATATCAATTATTTTGGAACAAATTAATTCAATATGATAATGTTTTATAGAGAAACTATATGGTTGAAGAAGTAATATGGGAATATGAAAATACTATAGAGGAAATTTATCCCAACATGTTTAATAAGTGAATAAAATAGCGGATAAAAAAGGTACTTGGGGGATTTGACAATCCATTTAATGATAAAATATTTTATTTTCATAATTATTAGTATTATTGAATTAAATAGTTAGACTCATTAAAAAAATAAAATAAAAATGAAGTAGTTTTATAAAGTTTATTTCATATATCGTTATATTTAAATGATTAATTTTAAGATTATTTAATTTTAATTTGAAAAATTACTTTTTTAATTCATATTTTCAAAATAACTTTATAATGAATTTTTTATATTTTTTTTGGAAATGTTGATATTTCAAAGAATAGTGAAAAATACTGATTTTATTGAAAAAAATATTTTATTTTTGTGAATTTAAATGGTCAAATTATGATTTATATTTGTTTTAAATTTTAATTAGCTCATTAAGATATAATTTAATACAATTATAGATATTTTAATTTATTTTATACTTACCCTAAGTATAAAATCATTTTCTAAAGAGGTCTTTGCTTTAATTAATAAATTGAGGCTTCGACCCCAACCTTTAAAAAAAATATTTTTAAAAATTGACAGTATAAATATTTTAAATTAAATAATAATTTATTAAATGATATAAAATTCACCAAAAATTTAAAAACATCTTGTTTAATAAGATAAGGTTTACAATATGAACAATCTTTTATTTCTGGTTATTTGTTCATTTTATAATAACTATTTTCCCCCATATATTTAAAATACATGTTGTCACAGTAAGAGTTAAAGAGGTTTAAATGGGTTAAAACTAAAAGATAAGGGTACAAATATACACAAAACATGTATAATTATAATTCAATTCCCATAATATTAACCATAATCATATTATATTTTAAATAAGTAACCATTACCCATATTTAATTGAAAATTAATTTATATTAAATTAATATGTTGAGAAATTCCAAGAATGCCCCTCCCCTCCCTTATAAAAGGACACATCTTTTTCTCTTTTATTTACACATAAAAATCCAATGTTTTGCAAAAAATACCACCCCAAATACATTTTTTTAATTCCCACACGCAATCTATTTGTATTTTTCGGGAATAAAAAGAAACACAGTGGTCTTAAGGGGTTATTGAAAGTAGATGGTCTAGGGGAGAGGTATCTTTTGTAATTGATAATTTCTGTTTTATTTCTTGTTCGAACACCATAAAATATTATTAAAACATGTTTGTAAAATAAAAATATAATTTAAAAATAATTTTTTTTCAGAACGTCAATTTCACAACCTATATCTACATCCTATTTTGTAAAATGGGAAACAAAATCATCATTCGTGTGTACGGTGGACTACCACCTCACAAACTAATATAATTTGTTTTCCATAAATGTATATCAAGAATGGTTATAATGACATGATTTATTTTTACAAATGATACTAATGACATATTTACCCTTATTAAGTTATAATATATCATTTATTTTCTCCGATTTCTATTCATAGAAATGTGATAATTTCGTTCGTGCGTACGTGTGGATTACCACTTCCATGAAGCGATATGAATCATTTTTCATCACCACATCACATGGATGATATATATAATTATATTTTTAAAAATAATATTATATATATAATATTATTTAAATTATGTAATCATAAAATAATATTTACCTTCTTTCCATAATGATCGTTGAAAAATGGAAACATCACTCATACATATGTAGGACCTACCATCTCTATGATTGTAACAAAAAATATTTTTAATAATCATTAGAAAATATTGATTTTAAAAATTCTATTGATTTATAAAAATTATAATTATGTCAAATATTTTTTTGGATATGGTGGAGTAATTTCAAATTTTACCATAGTCAATATACCTAGGTAGTTTTGGACAAAAAGTACTAATATTTTCAAAAGATCCAAAAATGAACATATGTTATTTAATAGTTGTATATAAAATGAAAATATATGATATAAAATGAATAGAAAACACTAATTTTTACTTAAAAATTTAAATAAATGACCTAATTTTATTATTTATGAACATAAGAATATACGTGATAAGTTAGACGTAAGGTAAGGTACCTCTTAAAATGCCAATTTTAAAGATCAATTTTCAACTCTTTTTAAGAAGTTCAAATGAAATTTGTTTTACATAAACAAAATAAAATTACTTTTATGATTTCATGAAACCATAATTCATTTAATATTAATTTAAAATTATAAATGGTAATTATAAAATAAAATATTTTTCATTGTAGGGGATAAATATTTATTAAAATATGTGATTTCAAAAATGAAAAGGCTATTTTATTTAAGAATGTTTTTATGATGAAATATTTCATGTTTTTTGTTTATGATGTGGTTCTTAGGAATTTTTTATAATGATTAGGAGTTTTGTTATTATCTAATTTCAAGTGGTTCCTGGATAAACTAAGGATGTGTGGTTACATTATAAACTCTAATGCATTAGGTACTCCAATGATGAATATTGACCATATTGTTTATTCCATTCGTAAGTGTGATATAAAACTTAACCAATTTACAGTGGTTCCTGGATAACATGAGTGATATGGTATTTTTATAATAAAGAAGTGTAACAATATTTATTAAACATTATGAACCCATATCATATAAAGTGTTTATAGATACCTTAGAACATGTTATTTGAAAAGAATATATGAATTATAAAATAGATTCCATGTCCGAAAATAAATTTTGAATATTGATAGATTCTCAAGGTGAAATAAAACATTTTTAATGCAAATGGAAATTCAAGAAAAAACTATACATGGATTATAAAGTTACGAATAAGTGTAAATTATTTTCTAAATGATTAATTCCATGTAATGTTATTTATTATTATGAAACATTTTCACTAAAAACATTGTTAATATCAATTACAATTTTCTTTCCATACATTATACTATGTTTATAATTTTTTTAAAAAAGATGTTAATACTGCTTTTTTTATATAAAAATAATATAATATGTCTATATGAAACAACCATAAGGGTTTATATAACATAAGTAAGACAATAAAATATTGAAGTGGTATAGATCAATTTTTGGATTAAAACAAGAATCAATATAATCGAATATTAATTCTGATGAGCCCATATGATAATTTTTTTATAAAGAATAAAAGTGAGTTATCTGTCTATAATAAGGTTATAAATAATACATTATTTTTCTTATTGATATATTTTGATGATATATTACAAATGGTAGATGAGATATTAGTCATATAGTCATTTTTTCCTGGTTAAACTGATGATTCTCTATGAATGACTTAATTAATGAAATTGATATTCTAGGTATAAATATATAAATATATATATATCTATTAGGATGTTTAAAAAATGTTAAATTATATATATTAATGTGGTATTATAGTATATTTTATGGATAAAACAAGATAATGTTGTTTCATAAGTCGCATAACATAATGAATGAGTATAATCTTTATCACCATGTTTAATAGATCTATCAGTTATACTATTATTTGTACAAGAAATTCATGAATAACTATTTTCTAATGTAGTTAAATATATAATTGAATATAGTGTATTTTCATAGAATATATAGGATAAGAAACTGGTTATGAATATTAATATTAATAGTTTCTATATTGATAAATTTTATATGATATAATAGTTATGTTAAGGATATGTAAATGAGTAGGAGAATATAATTATAGATAGTAGTATCCATGCATATAAAAATTTATGTATGTTATATATTATGAATAAAAAATAGAAGAGAAATAAATATGAAACATATTTCTTCCTATTCTTGGACTTTTACCAATAATGTTAACTATTTTTGAAAAGTATATTGTGATAAGATATTCAAAATGGTGTTAGACAATACTTCATCATTATGTGTAAGGAAAAAATGGTATATAATCCAGAATATAATATCTTAAAAATTTCACTCAAGTAGATGAATTTATATATAATATTTTATCCATGGTAGAAAAGATGGTAAACCCAATAACTACATACAAAACTCAATGAGAGCATAATTTTATCATATCTGAGTTATCATTTTGAAAATTGATATATGTTTGATCTAGTGAAAGTGGGAGCCTGCTGGGGTTGGATACCTATAACAAACTAATGTTTACTATCAATTAGTATATTATATTTATTCTTATAACATAATGATTATATTTCATTGTTACATTCATGTGATAAAGTCTTTTGAATATTAGTTTCATCAAATGTTTATAATATTTCTTCACTCTAATAAGAACCTAGAGAATCCATAGTAATATTTATAAATATCATATCCTATTTTCTAGATATATAAATATAATGGTGTATATATGATGTATTAATATTAGTCTATGGGGGCTTATAAACATTCAGAAAACTTCTCATGATGCTTATATATGGTGATCCTTGAGAAGGGAGGACGTGAGGATAAACTACCAATAAGAAATTGAAATGTTTTATGTGTCATTGGATATTCCTATCAATGAGAATGTTTATTATTCATTTGTCTTAAAATCATTATTAACGTATACATTGAATCACATAGTTTAATGTATGGATAAAAACCATGATGATACATTATCTTGGTGAGGAAAAATTTATTTGGTTTATCATTAGTGTTTTTTCATTATTTCATTGTTCGGGGTTTTTTTCTTTTTGAGTTAATGGGGTAGGATATCTCTAGAGCTTTCATTGAAAATGATTTTATATGAATAAATCCAAATACATTGTATTTTTTTTCATTATGAAAAACCTAATTATTGATTAATTTATCATACATGACAAAGAAACATATATTCATCACGTCATATGAGATATCGGTTGACACAGAGACTATATCACACAATGTCATTAATAGAATGGATATTCTAATTGTTATAGTAACTTATTTCTCTATAGTTTCCTTGGAATGATTCTAAACACAAATCCTAGACATCAGGCACGTTTAACCGATTTCCACTGCGTAAGGTGTATATAAATTAAAATTATTGGTTTATCCAAAAAAATATTAAATTTTATTAAATTTATGTTTAATAATAAATTTATTCTCAAATCAAGGGTTAATATTTATTTAAGTAAAGTTTATAATAAATATTGAATCATGAGACATTCAAGTATAGGATATATGATTTAAATATAATTTCTTATTTATTTATTCATAAGTTAATAAATTGATATTTATTTATAAAAAAATAGTGATTTTGGAAAAATAAATATTTTATTTATTTTAATTTAATATTTATAAAAATAAATTTTCACTTTCATTTTTGGTAAATATAATACTTATTTTGTCATGAAAATATATTTTATTCTTGGTCTGATAATTTTATGGGAAAATGAGAATTAAATGTAATTCTCTAATAGAAATTATTATTTTTATTTCATATCATTTAAAAATCTATTAATTTATTTTGATATGAGACAATATTAGATTGGTAACATGCCATGAAAAAGAATAATGACTTATTACTTTGATAATTATGAAAATGGGTATGACTTATATTAAAAAGGATATTATAATTTATGGTATTATCTAATTTTAACCACATTATATATTCTAAAATATTTCATTCTTCACTATAGAAAAAAAATAAATTCTTAAATATTTTATAACATTTTCTCGATCCCCAAAAAAAGTTATACTATTATCTATATCTCAAGAGTATAAAATGAGAACATGAGATCATTGCATTGTTCAATTAATAATGATGTAAATCACATGATCATCACATGATATAACCTAAGATAATGTGAATATTATTCAAAATTTCTTAGTGCATGTGTGGATTCATCTTGGGTTCTCCAACCTTGAATTAATCAATATAAAGGGAATAAGATTGGGTGGATACTACAATAAACTTATCAATATAAATTACATAGACAAGGAAATTAATTTTAAAGTAATTATACATAAATTAGCATGAAATTTTTTATGATATTATGGTGTTAAATTTTCATGATCTTCATATTTTAAGAATTAAATTTGATGAATAATAAAATTTGGTTTCTAATTAATAATTTTTCCATACTCTCAGAACCTACAACTCAAACCCAGAGAGACCTCTAAATTTAGAGATAATGATTAATTTAATTTTTTTGTTATTGAGATATATAAAATAAATGGTATATGTTTTTCTAGAATAATTTTTATTATGTAATTTATGTATTAGTTATACTTATATTTGAACATGATGTTATATTTTCATTTTCTATATTCTTATGGTATTGTGGTGATTTCTAGAAATAAAAAGGAACATTTCTTCAATATGATATTATATACCCATAACCCCATCCATCAAACACTAGACTATTTATGTGAGCTTATGGAATAATAATTCATACTTTATCCTTTTTATGGTTGTATTGAAGGGGTTTGGTAATGAACACCACTCCCATAACTATATGAATACATTGGTGTATTGATGTTAGTGTGGAGTTATATTTTTTCCCATATCTAAATCTTTTAGGGAAAAAAAATTCTAACCTTATAGGTTGGTTTTTGGGTTGGTTCTTCAATCTTATAAGGAATGAAACTCATTAAATATAGGCCCTAATATTTATATATATATATATATTTTAAAAAATATTAAATAGAATAAATTTATTATATATAAAATGTTAAATAATTTTTGTCACATAGATTTATTTTCATGGTATTTTTTATAACTCATGCATGGATGTATACAATTTTTATCATTTATAATAAAATGATGTAAAGTCATGGGAGAAATATTCTGTATAATTTATCCTTTTACAAAATAATTACATATTTTATCTATATTGATGTATGTTTTTATCTTCCTGATCCATAATAAATCATATTGTTATTATTTTCAGTCATTGTTTTAAATTTCCATAACATGATTGTATTTACCCAAAATATGTTAAGGTATTAAATTTATTTATATATTATAAATAATTATTATAAAAAAATTATATTAAATTTATGTTTGAATTATTTATATCATTATTAATAATGTTGGGTGTAATTTCTAAAACTTAATTTTTTAACAATGTTATCACCCAGGAAAGGAGCATTAATTGTCTAAATCATTGAAACTAAAAAGGTATAAAATGGTTTCATGAATAATGATTTAATAATATTATATAAATATCCAAATTTATGTGTTATAGTATAATATTATAATATCCTATAAGGACTTAATAGTATATATTTTTTGAATTAATGTGGGTTATATGTACTGATTATGGAGAGACCATCAAGAGGATCTAATAAATTTATATTATAATGAAAAAACTAGTTAGGGAAATTTTGTCCTAATATTAGAATCACATAGTGATATTTGGATTATTTTTATCACATTAAAAAAAGACCAATGTAAATTATAATGAGATAAAATTTTCTATTTTGGTTGAAGCTATTGTATATTCTGATATTATGTTTTCTATGAAATCTAATATGCACTTAAAAATATTTTTTATCATAACATTTTTCTTCTATCTCTATTTTTTATTTTTATCATATTAACTAATATATTTTTATATTAGAAATACACATGTGATTTTTTTGAGATTCTTCCACATAATATATCACATTTTTCATCTTATGCAACGTTAAGTGGTATAATAATTACATTTTACCATTTTTTTTAATCATTTACATAATTACAAACAGTTTTATAACATTATTTGTTTAGTTTCACATTTTTGAACTAATCAAACTCAATGATAATCATTCATTAATGTGGAGTTTTATAAATAGAACATTATTAATTAATTATTATATAAATTTGAAACTAGTTTGAGTCATAACATTCCATGACTCTGTTGGTATTTTTTCCCTATTTTCCATTGTGATATAACATCATATCTTGGGATATTATAAATCTAAATATAGTTATTCTATATATATCATAATTGGTGGATTTACATTGAATGAAATACTTAAAAAGTTGATTCTATTTGAGGAACATAAACTTTTTATGTCAAAGTACTATTAGACAAGAGGTATATCTTCATTTTATTCCCATAATTTTTTTATTCATTCATTATTTTAAATTATATGATCATTGATTTAATGTTTGAACTAGCTCAAAAAATATTTATTTCCATAAAACCTATTAGAGGTATCTGAGAAATATCTGGTTATATATTAAAAAATTGTCTATTTATAGAAAAATTAATATTATAAATAACATAAGAAACATTGAAGGTATTAAGATAATACCATTTCTTGTATTGTATTTATCACTATTATGGATTGAATATTTCAACATATCATTAATTTTGGAAAATGATATTATTTATCACTATAAGTGATATTCCTTGGTCTCTAATCTAAAATATTGGATCATATAATTATCATTATATGGAGATACAGTTGCACCTATTATAGTACTGAACCTATTTTTATATAAAATTCTGTGAGTGATATTAAGATATCACTACACAAAGTTAAAATTCAAATATTATTTTCAATTATTTATAATGAAATAATATATTTGTTTTTATTATAACCCGAGATATGTGATTTTTGTTACTACAATATTTCAACAAACGTTATATGATAACATTGAATTATAAGTTAAAACCCTTGATATTTGGCTAGTGTTAATGGTTTTGATTATATAAATGAAAATTAAAATGGAAATTAATCTAATAAATAGAGGGTTGGAAATGTATTTCCTCAAAATAGATTAAAATTTCATTTATTCATTTTATTGTGTATTTAGAAATTATTTTTTAAATTATTTTTTGAATATAAAAATTATTTAATTTAATTAGTTCTAATATACTCTTATAAATATTACTTCAGTTATATAAGGATATTATTTTAATTATAATATAATATTAAAAATTTCAACAAAAAAATCATTTTTTTATCATTTAAAATTGGGAATATATTATAACTATTCATACATATTGGGAATTAAAACTCAATTATAATTTAAGATAGATATAAATTAATATTCCATTGAAGGAAAGAATTTATGGTAGACATTTTATAAACCTGAGAGAATAGGTTGTGGTCTATAAATTTATTGGTTGGCTTCCGATAAAACCGTATATGTTATTGAGTATGATTTTGGTTTCATAGGTTTTTATTCTAATGCATGATAATAGTTTCACACACCATATGTATGAGAGGAATATGATTATATATTAAATAATACCACTTAAATTAAATTTTGAATATATAACACAAATTATTATTTTGGTTTTGGGAATGCGATGCATAAGTTAAATAATTATAAGAATGAATACATAAATGAATTCATGAAATTCATATAGGGAATTATGATATTTTTTTAAATTTATCATAATATTTAGTAATTAGAATTCATCTAGAAAATATCTTTACATATTCTTAATTATTTATTAGAGGTGAACCTAATGATTAAGTGTCCATGTATTATCTTATATAAATTTAGAATTATTTTTATTACCCTATTAGTATGATGCTAACAACTTAAGTGAAAATAAGGATACTATTTAATTGGTGATTATTATAGTTATGTTTCTAAAGGAATGATACTGAGAAAATTTATTAATTAAACTTGGGTAAGATGTTTTCTCTTCAATTATCCAAGATGTATATTAATTATAATTTATTTTCATGTATTTATTAGGTGAATAATGGGATACTATTTTTAAATTTCTTAAAATACTAACTTATTAGAATCCATTAAGATAAATATATCCCCATAATATCTATTATTTATTATAGATAAACCTAATGGTTTTGTGTGCATGGATTATCATATATAAAAAATAACTATTTTGGATAACTTAATGGTATGATTTCAATACAAAAGGTGAACATTGGAATTTTATTTAATTGGTGATTTTTATAGTTATTTTCCTAGAGGAATTAATTTGAAAATATTAATAGATAAATTGGGGAATTTTTTTTTCCAATTAAATTATCCAAGAGTATATATGATATATTTAATTTTACTGTATACCTAAATATATATGAAATGTGATAATTGTTAATGATTAACTAAATCCAGGTGATATAAAGATCTTATACCTTAAATATATAAAATTTAATGGTAACCATTTTTGTGGGAGTATATTCTGTATAAATTCTAATCAGATAATTATTTAAAACATAAAACACACTTGGTAAATAACATCTATTGCAGTTGAAAATGGAATTAAACTAAAAAATTATTTTAGGATTTAATTATGATATTTATTTGAACATTTTATATATTTATTATAATTGGGAAGTGTTTTTGTATATTAAGAGAAGAATCACAAGAATTAAAAATTTAGAGTTATAGAAATTAATTTTTTAAATTATGAATATTGTCTATTAGATA
Organism: Viscum album; assembly: GCA_963277665.1. Lineage (NCBI taxonomy): Eukaryota > Viridiplantae > Streptophyta > Magnoliopsida > Santalales > Viscaceae > Viscum > Viscum album. Next base: position 1,135,621,573 of record OY728159.1, on the reverse strand, counting down.
ACATTTTTAGATCAAAAAAATGTGTCTATATAAATGTGACCTAAAAACTAAAGTGATCTGGTTAATAGAGAATTATATTTACCTATTTAAAATAGAGAAATTGTGTTAGTATTAGAGGTTAGATCATATAATTTATATTTACCTGATGTATTTATTGTAGGATCATGAAAATGATTATTATCTTCTATAAAAAGTTTTTTATTGTTTATTGATTATATATAAAAGTATTTTATTTTATTATTAATAACAGAAGTTTTTAAATATTGATGAAAGAAATATTTTTTCCCATAGAATAATGTTAATAGTTTATATATTATATAATTGAATAATTAAGTATATAATATTTAATATATAAAAAAATGTTTATAATTTAAACAAAAATAATATTGACAATATACTTGAAACATATCCTTAATCATAGATTGAAAATAAATTTGATTAAATAATTGAAATTTATTCTTGAGGAAAATATCCTTTCTTTTTCAAAAAACGATTTCATTTTTCAAAATTATATTAAATTATAATAGTAAATAATTTATTTGAATATAAAATTGAAATCTTGTAATGGAATATTCTTGGAAATAGGGTGTAAAAATCTTTCCATGTTGTATAATTTAAAAAAACATTATCCTTTCACTTTTCCAGAAAAGACAAAAGTGCCTTGTATTGAATAATGAAAAAATATTAATTTCACACCATTTAATAAAAATTACCCAAAATGTAAAGTTAAATTTGAAGACATTTATATTAATATAAATAATATTAAATACTTAGGGAACATGGACATTGGTGATATATATACCCCAGTAAATTCTTAATTATAAATAATCTCAGATTATAATGAGATTGAAAAATTACCCCTTTCTAATTATAATCAGTCGAATCATATTCCTCATAACATATTGAAAATTATATACATATGTAAATATCATAACATTCCTTATAATAATTACAAAACATTCTTGGGTAAAAAAAACACCACCTAAAAGAAATAGGTGGTGTATAAGGCATATGTCCCACAAAAATAAAAGAGAGACAAAATAATCTCTCACCTTAGGCCTACTATCCTTTGTGTGTATCTAAACATCAAGTGCAATGATTTAAATTATGTAATTTAATTATTATATAATCATATTTATTTTTATTATATCATATATGATCATATTAACATGAGTTTGGTAATAATATTTCATTATTACTCGTTATTTGGGTATAAAATGATTTATTTTATTCTGCATGTTCTGCTAAATAAGTATTGGTTCTCCTTATTATGTCAAATTTATATCATTACAAAATAATATTAACAAAATAAATATCGTATTTATTCATTCAGTACATTTATATAATTATTGTTTAATGGATATCTTGTATAATGAATCCCATCACAACATAGTAACTATGTGTTTCTAAATTATTTTTCTAAAATAATTTCATAAAATATTTTATTATAAAATATCACTAGTTTTAATTTTACACTATTAATCTCATTTAATTTAAATAATTTTTTTATAGTGAGATAACTTATAACAAAATAATTTGATAGTATAAAAACATGTAATAGTAACCTAATAAATTCGTGTATGTAATAAATTAAGTCCCATAATATTGATTTTAATAATTATAATAAACATTATTTGATATTTATCTTAATAAAATAATTATTGTAGCACTGTTGTGTCAATATTTATTTTTATTATTTAATTTCTAAAAATTAAAAATAAATTAAAAGGATATATATAATTTCATTATATTTATGTAGTCTACTTATTTTTATAGTTTTATTTAGTTTATAACTAAATTAAAATTTTTATAGTTAGAAGAGGAAAGAGAGTGAGATGCTGTCACTTTCTTTTGAATAAATAATAATTACATCAATTTTATGGAAAAAGTCCATTAAAAAATCAATTTTGATCTTTAGGTGTTAGGGGTCTACTTTTATTCATCCATTAACATTTTTTATATTTTAGAGTAATTTTATTATACTTATCATATTTTTGTTACCCTAGTTTATCTGATTTACCTTTAACCGTGGTAAATAAAAATTACCAATGTTTCTATTCATAATATCAAAAAATAAATAAAAGGGACGTATTTTAATAATTTAAACCTAAATATTCCAAATATGGGATCCATTTTTCCCGATTAAAAACAGATAAAGTGTAGTAATTAATTTAAAATTAATTCCCATTGTCCAAGTGAGAAAACGAGTTTTTTTAATGTAAAAACAATAAAAATATTGACATGTATTTATATCAAATTTAAATGTGAAACTACCTAAAATGACCAAAATTGTATAAAATATTAAAATCATAATATGAATATAATTTTAAACCAACTCAATATAAAATCTATCAATACAAATAAACTAGATGAAAACGCAGTTTTAAATTAAAATGCATTATTTTTCACTTTTCATTAATATATGAATTTTATCATAAAAATAAAAAAAAATCAACCAATGTAAATTTTTATGTCCTTATTCCAAAGAAGAAGTTTATTTTTTTAAAAATAATTTATCACTTCGTAAAATGCATGATTTAAAATGGGTTCACCATCAAAAGATGGTAAAATATTATTTTTTTTGAAAAATAGTTCTTTTATCTGAAAAAATTAATGTGTTCTTATATCATGCAATGGAAATAGATACGATAGATTTTAAAAATTAAATTGAATATATTACATATAAATTTAATTAATTAAATCTATAAATAATGATATTATTATTTTATAAATTCAGTTATTTGTATTTAAATAGTTTTTCAGAAAAACATTTCCTTTTAATGGAAAAATATTTTATTTTCATTTATAAATAAATTTTCAAAAAATATTTAATTAAATAAATGTGTAAATAATATTTTCATAAATCAATTAATATTATTCATTCCCAGCCTTTTAATAGCCATTTCATAAGGTAACACAATAATATATATTTGTTCACTTATACTCTGTCTTACATGAAATGAATTATATAAAAATAACTTGAACTCGTGTACAACACAAGACAACAATAACATTGCATATACCTCAAGCTAAGAAGATTTTATGTATTACAGAAGCTTATCTTGGTGTATCATACAACACAAGACATTAAATAAATTAAAAAAAACTATATCTCATAAAAATCATGGGGTGTTACAGTTAAAGACCCTCTTTAACACCACTGTGAAATGAAGTGTTAAAAGTGTTATTTAGCTGTGCTATTTTAGTGCTGTTAAGGGCTTCTTTTATCAGAATTTTTTCAGTGCCAATAAAGGACTAGTTGATAAAGGGTATATAAAAAAATTCCACACCCCACCCACCCCTTTAATCAGCGCTTCCCCCACCCTTTTATTGACGCTTCCCCCAACACTTTATCAACGCTTTATATAATCCCACCCTACTGTGCCCACCATTACCTCCAACAAGTATTGAACCATAGACCTAAAATATATACCTTAAATCATTTTCCAATCTTCTATACTATTTTGTTTAACCTTTCATGATATATCTATATATTTATATATATTTCTTTACATTTTTTATCTACATATTTATATATATGTTTATATATATGTTTATATATTAATAAACATATTTTATATGTAAATATGTTTAATTAATTATTTATAAAATGAAATTTTGTGTGTGAAGATATAAAAAATATGTATATATTTTTATATATTAGATTATAAAAAATATTAAACTCTATTAAATTATAAAATTTCAAAACCATAATATCAATATGAATATAATACCAGGAAATAAATTCATACCCACTAAAAAGGAAAATAAAACCCCCATAAATAGGATTTAAACTATATCCAATGTTAAAAAATTGGGGTACACCGACTAAAAACTCAGTTTTAAAGGCCTTATTAGAGTTTTTTGGCCTTGCAAAATGTGAAAAAGTATTACTTTTCCAAGTGATGGTGTAGATCACATAACAAGACTTAATGTGATATGTGGTAGAGCTCAAAAGGTCACCCAGATCAAAATTTATGGTCGTTTGATGTTTGAGTAATGTTTTCAACTTATTTTAGATATTTTATTATTTTTTGTGCCTTCAAATTGTTATTAAATTATTATTACATGATAATAATTAGAAAATTATTAAATAAAAATATTGTTTTAGTTTTTTATAAGTTATTTCCACTTAATATCTTATATATTAGTTATAAATTCCAATTTACCTTATATAAAATATATTCCAAAAAATTTATATTATATTTATATCTATATAAATGTATTTTATATGTATATATTATTTTTTAAAAAATATAATTTTTTTGAAGTATAATTTTTTTAGTGGTTATAAAAAAGAGTTGATAAATAGTGTTATTTTATCAGCACTTCTAAAAAAGTGATGATAAATCCCCCCCCTTAAACACCAATTTTTTACAAGCTTAAATTAAAAACCCCATTTATCAGCGATTTTTTTAGATTTACTGATAAAGGGTAGACCTTTATCAGTGCTCATAAAAAAAAGAACTAATAAAGCCCCCCCTTTAACAACCTTTTTTTAACCTTGAAAAAGGGGGTATTTAACAATATTTATAGCTAGCATTGTGAAGGACATAACACTAGATAAACCCAATTTTGAAATAGTGAATATTCATGGGTATGTGTGACCAATTGTCTTTATGAATGTTGTGTTTCATTTATTATCAACATATTTAATGAATTATGATAAATACATATATAATAAATATATATGATATCTACATCAGGGTTTCAATTCAATAGATTACTAAATCATGATCAATGTAAGAGGAAAAGAAAAATAATAAGCCAAAATATAATATAAAAAAAGTAGTTAATTCTTGAAACATTGATTCTAATGAAATATTATTAATGAAATGGTAATAATAAATTATAAAAGGTCCATATATGATATTATAAATATTAATATGTTTATAGAATAAGTTAATAACATGTTTCATCAACCTATACACGATGATAAAGTATGTTTAACCAAAAAGAAGCATAAGGTAATGTATTTCAACACAATTTAATTTCATTGGGTCATTTTGTTTTGTCATGCATGAAATTACTTTTATGTGGGGCATATAATTCCATTTTTATAAGTAATATCATGAATAATTAATTATTCATGGTTTATTGAATTTCAATTATAATTATTTCATCTATATTTATTTGAAAATTAAGTTACCATGTGGTAAATAAATTTCATAACACAATTTATTTTCATTGGGTTATGTTACTTCTGAATTGTCATTAATATTCTATGAATATGTTTATAATTAATTTTCTCTATAAATTGTTTTATTTCTGGTTTTTTATATATATTTAAAGTTGATACACATTGTTGTTTCATTGATTAATTCTCACATCCATATTATGATCATTTTAAGGATTTGTTCCACGATCATATTCTAATCAAGAATTTTTATTATTGAATATCATTTGATGGAAATTGCATGACCATTTCCTAATAAACCCTTAAATTTTATTCTCCTATGGATATTCGTGATTTTTTCAAGTGACAGTAACATTTTTTAACTCTTTGTTACATAAAAGTATTGAGAAAATGTTTTAATAAAACCCATATTCATTTTTTTCTTTGGTCAATAATTCTTTTTCATACAAAAAATGTTTTCTAAAAATTATTTAAAAAACGTTTTCTTTAGTATTTTTAAAATGAGTTATTAAATTTTTTTACCCATTTTAACTTTTTGATTTTTTTTCAATGTAATATTCTTATCACTTTCTAAATGAAGAACTTTTATAACCATTTTGTAATGAAAAATTAATATTATTTTTACGCCGTATGAAATTACCCGTCATCATTTCATTGAATATTTTATTGTAATTAAATAAAGGTTCTTTTATAGAAAATGTTTTTAAAGTTATTTTCAAAGAAAATTATTTTTCAAATTAATTTTGAAAATGAAAAGGATATTTTTTCAACAATTTTTAATGACCTTTTTTATTTTATTTATATTCACTAACAACAAAAACACTTTATTCGTACTCAGATCGGTAAATGTTGTATTTATACAATCCTTATTATTCCCCAAGATGGGTTAAGATCATTTTGAACAAGGAATGTATTTAAATTCATTTCAATAATTTATTTTTGCAGTTAATTACATTCCTTTGAAATTTTTACATTCCTATGATCATTATACATTAAATTTACCCTAATTATTCACATTATTTATCATTGATATGGTTATTACCTAATATATATTCATTTTTGAAAAATGGTGTTCACGTTGAATTTTATTTTACTATATTGGGAAATATTGATACATATTTATTCTTTAATAAATATGGAAATTTGATACGGCATATTTTTTAGGAATTAAATCGATTATTTGATATGTGAGGATTGTTTGGGACTGGAATGACTTGGTGGGGAATGGTTATAGAAAACACCTTGATGCATTAGTAGTATCATCAGATGAATTGGTTGGATAGATTCAGATAAATAGGTTTACCCAGTGTGTTTTAAACCTTCTTGTAAATGGTCTTGACGGTAAAGGTACCATGTACATAGGAAACATATTGTCCAATAATTAATAATTTCCTACATTCAGAATTCAGTTATTATTATTCATGATATTTTTACTATGAAAAAACCTTTGTATGAATTTAATTATAGTTATGTTGATTTAATTGAATGTGTATTGATTTATTTACCATTCCATATGTATTATACCATATCTTGATTTTAAATGGCATGTATTTTTAGTTATTTTATTTACCAAATTAATTTTTCATTATATATTTCTTTAAATGGGACCTGTGATCAGTTATTTACCATTCTTTGTTTATTATTATCATTGATTCATAATTTCTTCCACTTTACTTAACCATTACTGAGCATTTGAGACCACCCTTATTTTTTTTCATTTCCTCAGAATTCAGTGAATTTGACTATGAAAAATATACACCAATATTCTAGAGGTAATAAAGTTGTTATCCAAAAAATATTCTGTTTTAATTTTTATATTAAAATTTAATGTAAGACACATTTTTATATCTAGTTTACCAAGACTAATAAACAATATGGTCCTTTGGTATATGATTAATTTTATTTTAAAAAAATGTAATGGTATTAGGCACCGACTCTAGGCTTACTTGGGTTGGGTCACTACAATTGGTATCAAAAGAAGTTTAGTGGAAGAATTTGGAAATATATTTAGGAAACTTATATTAGGGATCCTAAACCTATGATGGAATTTTAGGATAATTATATAAGAACATCCTAATGTTTTGGTAATGAAAAGATTATGTGGGCATTTCTAGTAATACATCCCTGTCTGGATAATACAAGTGGAAGCGGTTTTGAAATAGAGGTACCTATGTGTAATAAATCTAAAAAGGCATATCTGTCTTGACTCAAGAATTACCTGGTACCTAACAACAGGACTCACATCACACCTAGTTTTCCACTAATGAGGGATATGCCTAAGATAATTTACATTTTCTATTCAAAACATTTTGAATTATTTGAATAGATAATGATAATTAATGGCCTTGGTTAAACCCTAGACCAAGGAAAAACCTATGTGAAAATAAAAATGATGAATTACTTATGTTTTGGGGTTTAGAAATTAAATTTTATAAGTATTTTATCAATGGTATTATACTTATATGAATCATGAAACATATAAGAATTTTGTTATATTTTAGAATATTATATGTCTTCATTAACTTAAGAGTCATGGATACCAATATGAGTTTCTGAGTTGAGATTTTTAATATGTTCAATGTCTTAAACATCCCTTTTTAAGTATTATGTGGTTATTTCCTACCATATTAAAGAAATTTTAGAGAAATTTAAGGAAATATATATTTTAAGGAAAATTTATTTTAGTAATCATACATTTATAGTATATAGACTTAATTTTAATGGTATTGCTAAAAAATAAGGTTCATATGTCAATTAATGACACTTTTATAATAGTAAAATAATATTATTAGATTAAAAAAATATTATTTAAAACACTATTAAAAAGGTTATTAAATGATTAACTATATTTTAAGGATGTCCATGTTATTTTTGGGAAATTTATAGGAATAATTTTAATATAGTTTAGAAAGTTTAAAATTTGTATGTCGGGAGACAAACCACCATGGTTGGTAAGGTCATGGGGCTTGAACCCATGTACGAAGGAAGATAAGGATTTAACAACAACCACTATCCTACTTAAAGTGATTTTTATTATTTCATTTCGTTTAGAAAAACCATTTTAGGAATAAATATTTCTTATGAACTAGTAGTATTAATTTTGATGTTTATATATTAGCGTATTAACCAAATTGGATTTGAAAAATAATTAGAGATAAATAGAAATACTTTTTAATCCTTTATGGAACTTTAAATTGGTTGAAATTAAATTTTAGTGATTGAGGAATTAAAATAAATTCTTATTTTGAAATTCATTTCTTGGAGTAAGGGATGAAATAATTCTTAAAAAATAAAAATGTACCAAGTAATCATATTTAAATATATCCTTATATTGTAAAAGAGGTACTCAAATTTAAAAAATAATCTTGAAACCAAAATATTATCCAATGACATTCATATACTATGAATCAAAGGTCCATTTAGATCATCATATATTTATGGATTTGTATCCCATAACATTCCATTGATCATTCAATTTATTTTGATCAATTACATAAATAACGTTATATAAATATTTATACTTTTCATATATGTCCATATATTAATTTCCAAAAAGGCTATACTACTTAGAATAATATATATGTGTTATTCTAAATGAATTATTTACTTCCCTTTCTCTCTTATTAAGAATATATTTTATCGACCCATTTATGATGTATGTTTTTTAAAAAATGGAATCATAAAATATCAAATCGTTAATTATTAAGATCATGTTTAAATTTTATGGACACAATTGATTTATTTTGGGGAGAATGTAAAACCTTAAGACATTATATTATATTCCTTTTACATTAAATTTAATTTTATTGATAGGTTAATATTCACACAACAATGACTTTCTTGGATGGATTGTGTTACATAGAAAACCATGTTTTACCGAGTACTATTAGTGTTGTTATTTAAAGTGAAAATTATATACTAGTTATAAAATTGATAGTTATGAATAGGATTAAAAATTATATGAAAGTATATGGTTGAATTAATAGGTTATCAATTAATTAGAAACGAATATAATAACCAATTAAATATAAAGTAAATATTTTTATACATTAAAGAAATTTTATATTATTAAATTATATTAATTACTATTGGTGGATGATATTAATTAAATTTATATATCATATATTCAATATTGTTTTAAAATTCATCCAATAGATTTGATAGACATAAGATAATAAGAAATCCAATTTTATGCATAAAAATTAGAATTTTTCTATATGCTATAACCCCCATTTTAATGGTGCACTTGTTTCCAAGATAAATTTTGACACATTTATAAATTTTAATTGAAAAAATAGAATTAATTTTTGAAATTGTATTCTTAATATTATCGTAGGGACAATTTATTATTTTATTGAGAAGTTTAATTTTTTGAAGAATAGTGAAAAATGATTAATTTTAATTTAAAACCAAATTTTCATCAAAATAAATTACAATATTAAATTTTGTTTTGAACTGTTTTAAAATATAATTAGATAAATTTAACATATATAAATTCAATTTACATCACAAAAATAATTTTTATATTGAATTGAGATATAGAAACATACAATACTTTGGAACATTTTATCTTTAAAAACCCACCTTATCGTTATGTCCACAAGATTAATTTTAAATTAAAATTTACACATATTTTAATTGAATTTGAAAAAAAGGAATTAATATTTTTAATATTCATAATTTATAATTTATAATAATTTCAACATAATTCTTCACCATATTTATTAGTGAAAATAGTTAAAATTAATTATAATGATTAAGAGAAAAATGAGTTTATCGAGGGACTATACTGTAAATATAAGGGCAAACCTTGTATGATAGGATTTTTACCATTATTGGAGACAATTATCATGAAAAAATGAGGGATCACTCAACAAATTTCAAATATACCAAGTGTTTCCTCTCCATATCTTATAAAAGGCCACCAATCTCATCCTATATTCAGACCTTAAAACCACTTAGATTCATGAAATTACTTCTTAAATAACTCAAAAATTTCCATATACTAATAATAAATTCCTTATATTATTAAAAATATAACATATAATGGTTTTAGTGAAAACCAAAGAAACGTACTCGATAGAGAGGTAATTTAATTCAATAAGAATCTTTATCTTATTTATTTCTCCAACTACTTAAATAATTTTCAAAAAACTCTGATATAATATCCTCAGTATTTTAAATATACTGATTTGTGGTTATGTTATGGTTATTATCTAAAAAAACACCCTTCTATCAAATGGGTTATGAAATCGTTATTTATGTGTGTGGTGGAATACGACCCCACAAACCGATGTTATTCATTTTTTTATTACCACATTTTATGGTTGATAATAATGTAGAATTTATAGTTTATATATGTTATATATGATTTTATTATTCTTTTTTAATTATAATATCATATATTCCTTTAATCTTTCCATTTTTTTGGTAATACAATAATGTCGCTCATGTATACGATAATCTACCGCCTCACTATATGATGTGATTCATTCATGATTTAAATGGAATGTATTAAAGATGAGTTAAATTAAAACATGTGGAATAAAAATGATACTAGAATGATAATATATATATATATATATAATTTACTATTCTTTCTTCCAATATAATTACAAAATGGAAACAATTTTCAAGTGTACGTACGACAAACAGTCTCCACGAATAGTGGCTTTCATTTCATGCCACTAAATATTATAGTTTACTATAAATAAATCTTTAATGAATATATATGATATATATATCATGGTTTTAAATTCTGGATATGATTATATCCTGATCTAATTAAGAAGAACAAAAAAATAAAATGTTAATACTTAATTGAAAAATAAATTATTTATTACACAAAATGATGAAAATAATGAAAGATCATTAATGAACGAGTTATAATATGTTATAAAAGGATCATATATGAAATTAGAAATATTAATATGGTTCTAGGATAATTTAATAACATGTTTAATACCACTATACATGAGGTTAAATCATTGTCATATAAAAGAAAGTGTAAGGTAAATAATTTATTCTCAATTTCATTACATAAAGGAATATTATAATATTATGAACCTATTTACTTATATTTAGTGTATATACATCCCCTTTAACATGTAATAACTTTAATACTTCATTCCTGATGGTATCGTAATTTTCTATTTGACTTATTTCATATAATGGGTAATGTTCCAAACGATCAAATAATAATTAAGATAGGGGTGGGGGTTGAATTAGTTGATTGCTTTTTACAATTTTAAATATTTTTTAACATAACCCATGAATCCTATTAAATATTGCATCCTTAAAATATTTTAGTAAATAATCATTCATTAAAAAGTAATAAATTATGTAAACTACATGATATTTACAAGGTTCATCCTCAGTTTGAAAATCTATACCCTTGCCGTAGCCACTCCCATCAGTCTATAGAAATTCACTATAATGAAAAAGTGGATACAATCTATTCCATATAAAATTATACACATTTCATTCCCCAAGAGGAATTATTATTCATACATTTTTAAATTTATAATTTTATCTTATAAAAAATCAAGGCAAAAAAAATGTGTATATATATATATATATATTTCAATATGATCCAAAAAAGTTTCTGATTCCAACTTCCCTAATTATAATGAAAAAAATCCAATTTACACAATCTAATTGACTCAATATGATTATTTTTTTCTGAAATATATACTTCTCGAACACATATCACATGCCCAGTATGATATTCTTTAGTCTTATCTTCTCTACCTGATAAACAAAACATTAATGTGTTTAACCTTATTACGAGATCCCATTCTGAAAATTAATCTTGACAAGAATTATGTACTTCTCCACCTTTTCTACAGCCATGTAATATTTAAAAGTATGAATTTATTATGATTATTTTTATAATAAACTCAAAATTTCAAAGGAATAGAACTGAATAAAATTTCTCACATACTGAAATTTCAAATATTTGAAAATAACTCACACTTAAACTTCAACTTTTACTAATCCAAACATTCTCAATATTTCTACAAAATTATTCTTCTCATAATTAATAACTTTTCTTAAGTCCAATATAACATCCTCACCTTTAGTTTAATTAAGTTACTCTTATTTAATTTGTTGTTACAAACTTCATGTACCCATTACGATATGTATTTTCTCATCTAGTCATTATGATCTGACTATCATCCTCTTTTTATTACGATCTGAATTTATTTTTCTATACTGAATATGATCATAACTTTTTTCCTCAAAGTTAGTATGGTTGAATTTCGTCCACAGAGTTGGTCTAAGTAACTTTCCTTCCAAAACATAGTTTGATTAACGTTCTTTCTTAGAGTTAGTCTAACTAACATTCATTCTCAGAGTCAGTCTAATTGAATTTCATCCTCATAGTCTATTTTATGGAATCCTCATAATGATGTAATTATCATTATAATAAATTTCTAATTGGGATGGATACTCCAATATGAAACAATAAAAAAATTTAAACCTCATCATCTATAACTCATTCAGACTTATGCAAACTTCATTTTCTGGTAATTATAGATATGATGCCAACATCGTATTGATATTTAGAACTGATACAGTCTATATGATCCTCCCATTTATTAAAAACAATTTATCATGAGAATATTTCATTATTTATGAGAACTCCATTACTAGAGAAGCATCTCCTGAGTTTGTGTTAGAAATGTTAATAACGTTATAACTTTCGACATCACTTTATTCATTCAACCTCTTCAACAATATTATAACTTTCATTATTAGGAAATTCTTATTTCTCTAATTATAAAAAAGGAAATTTTATAGTAATCCATAATTTCTATCTCATATTTTTTTTGATATGATGATATATATATTTTATTTATAAGTATAAATCAAAACCAAATTCATATTGACATCCTCAATTAGAAAATTCAAAATTTCAAAACAACGTTATGTCTGATAAATCATGAACTTTATGCCAATAAATCTTATTTTTAAGATGTGTCTGATCCTAGGATTCATAGATCTATAAACTCCCATATTAATTAATCCTTGTGTATATGGTATTGATCAGTCCAAAACTAGTTTCTGGAAACCTCTCTCTAGAAGAATATTTTTTCAAAAACAAATAATTTTATCCCCTATGTGTTTGGATTTAAAATTTCAGAAACTGTCATCTTTCTTAAGAAAATCATTCTGGTGGAATGGGTCTAACCATAAGGAACAAAAACATTATTTTACATATAGCTAAGTTTACAGAAAATAATTTAAAAAAAACAACCCAAAGGATATTCATTCTATCCCTTTGTATTTTTTACAACACTCGTTAACAACATTTAAAATTTTCATAATTTATCACAACTCAAGTTTTATAACATTCTTTAAAACATATCCATTCTTAAAAGAGAGTTTCATGAAACAACAATACTGGATAATGTAATTTTTTTTGAAGGAATACCATCCCTAAGAAAAAGAATTATTTTCTACCAGGATAAGATAAACTCCTCCAATCATTTATATTTTCTCACTTTTATTTTTCTCTCAATTTTATTTTCATTTCTCCCATTATCTGAAAACCAAATCATTAGATTCATAAAAGGAAGATAGGTAAAAAAATTACAGAGTAAATATGTGTTCTTTTTTCTCTGCATTTGTCAACATAATCGAAAGAAGAGTGTGGGACTTCCTTATGAGATTTATGAAGTCATTAGAGGAGGCTAAACATGAATTTTTATCCTCAACTCAGAAAAAATTACTTTTGGAATTTCATATATGATGATATATAAAAATTTTTATTTTATTAAGATATATTCTAGAAAATCATCTCAGGCAGTAACCTTCTATTTTATAAATTGAAACATTATATTAATGTGCTTTGATATTGAATGTTGGAGAGAATTTTTAGAAATATAAATTATATTATTATCATCACAATTTATCTTAAATAGTTTAGAAAAATTCACTTTGATGTCTTCTATATGAAATTTCAACCATAAATTTTGAGTACAAGAGTGAGTAGATGCGACATATTCTGATTCTGTTGTGCTTATTGTTACTGAACATTTCTTACTATTATAACTCACTCAAAATTCTCCTTAGAAAAATCTTCCCACTAAGGATGATATTATATAATTACAGTCTCAATCCCAATATACATCATTATAGTTGTGAAACCTCATCTCACAATTTATTTTGTATAAGAAACCATGTCAATTTGTTCTTTTGACATATATAATAATTTTCTTTTTTTGGAAACATATGTGATTATTTTGGATTCTGTGAATACTCAGCACACAAACTCGCAACATAAGCTATATTTGTCCTTGAGGATATAAGGTAAATTAAATTTCCTATCAACCTTTTAAACTCATCATGATTCATAGTGTTTATAGACTCATATTTACTAAAATTTACTCACAGATATAAGAGAATAAATATATTTGGATTATTCCATACCAAACATCCTTAATAATTCATTGACATACCTTTCTTGAGATAAGAAAATTTAATTCCTTTTTTGTTAATCTTGTATAACAAGGAAGAAAATTAATTCTCCCAATTTTGACATTTCATAATTCTTATTCATTTCCTCTGAAAAATCATTACAAATATTTTCTTCCTGTACAAAAAAATTATATCATCCACATAAAAAATTAAAATTTGAGTTTTAGAGTTATCATTTTTAACATATATGTCTTTATCAACTTTTCATTTTGAAAAAATAAAAATTATCAAATAGATATAATATTTTTAATACCAAGAATATATGTCTTATTTAAACCCATACAAGGATTTCTAAAATCTATAAAACATGTTTTTATCATTATCTCGTTGAAAACCACAAGGTTGTTCAATGTAAAATTCTTCCTTAATCTCACCATTTAAGAAAGACGCCTTTAAATTCATCTGATAATTTTTTTAATTTATATATTTTTCCACTAATAGAAACATTATAATAGTTTATAATCTTGAATATAGGGAATAAGTTTCATCAAAATTCAAAACATCCCCTAATGAATATCCTTTAGAAAAAAGTATTGATTTGTTTCTAAAAACTTATCCATGCTCATTAATTTTTTCTGTAAACCCACTTCATTCATAAAACATTCTTATTTTATAGTCTTGTAAAAAGTTCCTATGTTTCCTTTCTATCAATATAATCCAAATCATGATTCATATAATCCATCCATTCTTTGTATTGAATTGTATTTGAAACTAATCCTGATTCCACTTTTGATATAAGTGAAGTCTGATTTTATAAACTCAACACTCTTCTGGTCTGAACTAGAGCCTTATAATTTCTAATAATGTTCTTGGATTAGACATGTTTTTGTAAGGTATATAATTTCAAATTATCAATTCTAGATGAACAATACTCATGAAAATATTCCATTTAATTTTAGTATGGATGTTTTGACTCAATTTCACTATCATTATTAATCTCCAAATTGTCCTCCTCATCATTCTCAACAACTTTTGGTAAGGTGTTTTTATTTTGAATTACCATAACATCATATGAGTCAACCAAACTTTGTATTCATTTGTTCTAGAATTTGTAAAATTTCCATTGGATGGATAACCCATAAAATTTCTTTACTCATATTTTTTTATAAAACATTCCAAGATCAAATTTTTTAATTTTATGTAATCATAGACTTTAAAAACATTTAGGTACTTATATAAAGGTTTTTTGTTATAACATATTTCATAAGAAGTCTTTTTGGCTTCCAATCACAACAAGAATCTATTTTATATATTAGTGAAAACAACTTCAATATAATATAACATTGAAATATTTTATTCTGCTAACATAATTCTTCCCAGTTTCACCAAAATTCTATTATTTAATTCTGATACTCTATTTTTTTATTATAGGGGAAAATATACTAATTTTTGATACCATGATCTCTCAGATATCTTTAAAAGTATTTCATTTGAATCCATTACCATTATATACTTTTATCTTCTTTATATAAACACTTATCTAATTTTCAAGTTCTTTTCTAAAAAACTTGATCATTTCCTCATATCATGATCTATGTTTCATAAACATGATGTTTTCTATATGAGTGAAATCATCAATAAACGTGAAAAATTATAAATCTTATTTTATTTATTGATGTCATATCAGCCCATATAAATTATAATGATTAAGTTCAAGAGGTCTGATAGATTAAATCTTAACTCTCTTATGACTTTTTTTAGTCATCATATCTTTTTGAAAATTAACAAAAAGATATTCAGATCTTCTATTAAATTCTAGAAAATAATTGACATCATCAACTTTCATATTTTTTTTTTATTTTTTCATCTCAAGTTGCCCAAACCTTTGGTGCCATAAATTTTATTATCATCAATAATCAAGTAACATGGGTTATAAAAATCTCTAAGTTGAAACAAATTAACACTACTTATTTCTCATTTTGTGATAACTTTTACATATTTTGTACTTATGATGATACAAAAATCCATTATAAAAATCACCTCTCTTCAATCATAAAAAAATTGTCTTATACTATATATGTTATCTTTTAGCCTATAAAAAAATAAAACAACATTATATTTCAACCTTTCGGATTAAATCTCAGCCATTCCAATTCCTTTAATTAGTAAGGGAATATTGGTACCAAATTTAATGGCTACTGCATCATAAATTTCAACTTGTTTCATGATTTTCATATCAACTATAACATGCGAATGAAACCACTATCTAGTATCCATTGTTTTTTTCTTTTACTTTCATTCAAAGATATATCAATAACAAAGTCCCTTTCTTCAACATTATTATATCCATCTTTCTTTTACTTTATGCCAAAAAATCTTATTCCTAAAGGAGAGTCATACATCTTTTGAAATGATGATACCTGATCTAATATTTTACTTAATTCTTCCATACATTCAATTTTTTTGATTATATGGTTTCTACCATCTTGTGTTTTTTATTTTTTATTTTCTTATTGGTTAGGTAAGTTACTCATCCTTTTCATTAATTGATTTATCATTGTTCATAACTTATTCTAGGAAGTTAAAGGTTATACCAACAATTGTATGTTTTTTTTCATCCATTACTCAACACCATTAATAGACATCAAATATTTATTTTCTACAGATAAAATATCTTTCTCTGTAAAAAATTTACTGATGTTGATAAATTCTATTTGTTCAATCATACACATGATATAAAACATGTTCCACACTGAAGATGTTTTCACCTTTTGTCAATCTGATAGGTTTCACACATCCATTATCAATAAAAACATTCCCAACATATTTTTTTTTCACCTATAATGTATGAAATATCATATGAAACATTATTTTTTTCGGTGATAATATCATCTGATTCTAAACTTGAGTTTTCTCAGAATATTTAGAAGTCTTAACTTTTACACCCAAGGATTTCTGGAAGTTTTCATTCATCAAACACAAGGTAATTTATGACATAATAAATTTTATTGAAACATGTTAACTTCTTATTCCTTAACTTATTTTATCTTACCGAGATCTTCAACTATCATACCATGTTGAAACGTTTATAGTTTGTAACTTAAGATACATTGGATGTATTCTTCTTATTTGTTTAAATTTTTTTATTTTAAGTATCTTTTCCATTATCCTTTTTATCATTATGACTTCTTTATTAAGATATTAATTTTTATTAAGATATTAAACATATTCTATTTTGAGCTAATAACCTCTATAATATTCTTCACCATCTTCTTATTCACTATTTTATGAGTATTCTATTATCTCGAATTTATCAATGAATTTTCTAACATTTTTTTAACTTTCATCTTCTAAAGAATTTTTTCGGTTGAGTTTTCTTTATCTTTCTTACTCAACATACTTTTATTGTTCCTAATAATCTTCTTCCTATAATATTTGGATGGATTTTCTTTTTTATCATTTTTTCACTTCTTTTACCAAGGATTACAATCAAAATATCCTTGATATTCACCAACTTTCTTCTTGTGTCAATTCATTACAAATTCTTTGATTCCACCACACTCAAAAATTTTTAAAGAAACTTTACCCCCATATTATCCTCTTCCTATTTGATAGTTCTTTGATATAAGATACATGATTTTTTTCATTCAAATGATCATACTATTTATCATCAGAGTAACATGGATTAATAACCTCATAGTCATGTATTTTAATTTTTTTCATGAATTCAAAATCCATTTAATCATTTATCTTATTTTTAAACACTAAATTTTTTATTATTTCATAGACAATAAGAATGTCTTGGAACTCATCAAGAGATATATAATATTTAACATCTAAAATAGAAATATTAGAGACAAACCTATATAGAAATTTTCTCAGAAGTATCTTTGAAATAGTTGAATCTTCTAGGAAGTCTCTAAATCTTAAGATGTGAGAACGACTTTCATTTACTCTGATGAAGTATTCACCAATAGTTTCTTTATCACTCTTTATGATTTCATCATACTTACAATACCATATTTGTATCCTTGATTCCCTCACATTATTAATTTCTTTGAAAATAATTTACCGCTTTTCCCATATACTCTTTGATGTTTTTAGAACCATAAAATTCATATAAACATTTTTTGATAAAGAAATAATGAAAAAATTTCAATATTTTCCATCAACATTGATATTTATCTAATTAGAAAATTTCATTAGGAAAAAATTCTTAATAGGTGTAAAACATATTGTAGAAGTATAAAAAACATCTTGGACAAGATACATGGGATAAAGAATCATCATATTTTTCCATACATAATATTTTTCCCATGAAATTCCATAATTCCCCTACATTTTACAGAATTGATGTTATCTATGATAATGAATAAATAAAGGATACATTTTGTTGGATACCAATTGAAGTTCCAAATAAATCAATACAAACTAAGAGGTGGGGGGGGGGGGTTGAATCAGTTTTTCAATTTTATAAGATTCAATAGTAAACACATTTACCCCTTAAACTAGTTAATGTTAATATCTTTATTATATTTAAATAAATACTCATGCATGAAAAATTACAAAAAAAAGTAAATAACATGATACATTTAGGGATCAACCTCATTTTGAGAACCTACATATTTTAGATATCCACTCACGTTGGTCTATAGAAATTAAATATAATGAAGAAGTGAATAAAACTTATTACAAAACCCATTATATGCCTTCTATCTTCTGATAAGAATGATTATAATGAAATTTGTTAGTTTAGAAATATTAATAATAAAAATTAATCCAAACAAGTATATTTTTTTCAATATGCTTTAAATTTTTTCCTGACTTTGATGAACCTAAGTTGGACGAACAACATCTAATTGAATCTTTTAGGTCGACTCAATACGATGCTCCCTATCTTAATATACACCTCTCAAACACTAATCAAATGTATTGTATGATCTTTTTTAATCAAATATTCTTATTCCAAAAAATAAAAACTTTTGGGGAATAAAATTCTTTCGAGATCCCAATCTTGAAGTAAAACATGAAAATAATTATGCAGTGATCTACCTTTTTTATACTCAATAAATGTTGTAATGTATAAATGTACAATGATTCTACTTATATGAAAATCATAACAGAAAAGGTAGGAAACTGGAAGTCCTTTCCTACTTACTAAAATTTAAAATATATAAAAATCACTCACATTTAAACTTTCACTTTGACTGCTTCAATACTTATCAATAGTTCTGTGAAATTAGTCTTTTCAAACCTAATAAATTCTATTCAATATATTATAACTTCCCCACCTACAGTATTATTAAATTCGTGAGCTTCAATATGATGTAACATACTTCCTCAACACATTTCAATCTATCTTTCTTCCATTAATCACTAGGATCTGAATATCATCATCTTGTCATTACGATGTGACTTTTATCTCCCACTCATTTTGATCTTACTTTCCTTCGTAGATTTATTTTGGATTAATTTTTTCCACCAAGTCAGTCTGATTAACTTTAATTCCCAAATTCAGTATTATTAATATTTATTTTTTGATTCAGTCTAATTAAATTTACTTCTTTGAGTGATTACAATTAACTTACATCCTTATATTTAGTCCAATGGAATCCTCATAATGATGAAATTATCCTTACCATTAATTTCTCATTGTAAGGGAAACTCTACTCTCTAACTTTTAAAAAAATCAAACATTATCAGCTATAAATCATTCAGACTTCTGGAAACATCTTTTTCATGTAAATCTTGATCCAATGAAAACATTTTATTGTTCTCAGAAATTGGATAAATATTTTTGATTCTTCAATTTCATCAAAATATTTTACCCATGAGAATGTTTATTGATTTATGATAACTCCATGACCAATAAAGCATCATCTAACTATGGGTTGTAATGTTTAAGATCTTTCCATCTTCTAAGATCACTTTGTTCCTTCAACTTCTTCAAAACAATTGTAAGTTTTATTCTTAGGAACATATTTCTTTCTCTGATTATAGAAAAGGAAAACCTACAACAATCAACAATTTCTGTCACCTATTATTTTGGATCTTATTTTTTATATATTTTATTTATCGGTTTGAAATAAAACTAGTATCAATATGAAATCCCCAGTATTCAACTTTTAAATTTCTAAACTATAGAGATTCTAATGAATATTGAACTTAATGCCGATAGTACTGATTCAAATGGCACGTCTACTCAGCATCATTATAGATTTTCCAACTTTATTATTTAATATTCATTTTTTACACTGTACTGCTCAGTCCAAAACCTCTTTATAGAAACCTATGTATGGAAACCAACATCCTTTATATAATTTTTCCTCCCCATTTGTGTTTGGATTAAAAAAATTAGGAAACTTCATCATTCTTATAAAAACCCATTCTAATGGACTTGGTCTGATCCTAGAGAACAAAAACATTCATTTAAAAAATGGTTAGTTGTCACCAATTACAAAACATTATTAAAAAACACCACAAAAGATATTTAATGGGATTTGAACATAAATTTTTAAATTTCTAAAGAAATTTAATAACTTAGTATCATTTCATTGGGTTATATTACTTTTGTGTTGTCATTGATATTCTTTAATTATATATATAATAATTTTTTAGTGACATGAATTTTCCATTTATAATTTTTTGATATTTTATGAATTATTTTCAAGACTAGGTTCTATGAAGATGTGTGATTTAGAGGCCCAATGTTCATGGAATCAATTTTTGAAATATATTAAATATATTAAATAGTACACACACAAAATTTTCTTGAAAAAAGGAATAAATTATAAATGGGTGTCTAGATCATAAATCTAAGGGAACCATTGAGTTCATAATGCATATTTTACCCTTAGTGTGAATTAACCTTAGTGAACATGGATTCTTTTTGGAAAAGTAACCATGGTTGTAAAATGAAGAAAATAATTATTTAAATTATTTTATTGATGCAGCGATGTAAAGAAAAATTCATCTTTTTTAAATACTATCTTATTGAAAAATTTCATGGTTAGAACCATAACCCTGCAAATCATTGAAGATCCATTGTATCCATTGGAGGAGATATCGCTGGTGGATGATGACTTGATCAGAGATTTATAAATGATTCAAGACATGATTAAGGATCTCAATAACAAACACAAGGAATATTTATTCTTCACCATTGATCAAGGCATGGAATTTTTTGAATCGATTCATTCCATATTATTAATTTTTATAACGAACGTGAATCTATTGAAGAATTGATTGATTCATAGATCATCAGTAATTCCTAATGGATTTTTCTATTGGGATTTATTTGGGATAGATACTTTGATATTATATATTTTTTCATTCTTAATTTTACAATAATGAAATGATATCGACACGTACATTGATTAGGGATCATTTCTCACTTTTTTTCTTACACTTTTCCCCTGGTTCTTTATTTATCACGATATTTCTTCATTTGGACCACAACTCTACATATCCCAATAAATTGATTGTTTCATTTTTAAACGTTATTGGACACGTAGTAAATTACAATGCTTAGATCTATTATGCGAGAATAGTTTAAAGAGAAACACATTTTTTGAAGAGTAAAACACTCATATGATGAGAGAACATTGATTTTATAGCAAGGTGGTCAATAGATCGTAGTCTGAAGAGTCAGACGAAGCATGAAGAGAAATAATATCGTATTTTAGAAAATCTTGTGTTATAAGTCATGTAAACTAGATCTATATGCCATGTGGGGAACCCTTGAATGGTGGCTAGGGTTTCAGAGGAACTTAAGTACCACCCGACGTGTGACATTTTTCACACAACAAGTGGTCCCTCCCAATATACTCAGTGTGTGCCTCGGAATTACATGGACACGGGGTGGGGTACATGAGATGGAGCACACTGCATACTCACATACACATACACTGGTTGGACTAAGAACACAGGTTGAAGATATTTATTGGTATATAGGTAGAGTACATTGGTAGATAACACATGGTGTACTTCTACAAAGACATGGGTTGTTTACATTGGTATGCACCAGGGTCAAGGTACATGACATGTTGCCCCTAATAAATGTTGTGTAGTGTTTTATACAAAGAATTGATCCCTTCTCCTTTTCATTTTATACATGTTTCATTTGGTTTTGTTTCCCTTATACTTTACATAAGGGTTAGTATGTAATGGTCTCATAAACCTAGTATAATGATCCCTTTACTATGACTTGTTAGATAAATTCATTAGAATCCCTCCCTAAGGTCCTGAGTGAGATCCTATATTCATATTTTTTCCCTAGGTGGAGTTCTTGGTATCCTTGTGACCAACAGTATACGGGCTTCGATCCTATATTTAGTGGAATATTCCATATTGAGTTTTTGGTATCTCCCCATGGCCTTAGTAGTGATCCTCATTTCTGTATCATATTCTATTAAAAAATTTAGCATGTATATTCTAATAATGAAACCTAAGGAGAAATACCTCTAATATAGACATAATCAGTGCTATCAGACACAAGAGTGTGTTCTCCCAAACAAGTTCTTTGTAAAATATTTGAGCTAGAATTCAAGGTTATTATACTATGATTATGACTTACTATTAGACTATGTGTGTTTTTTGAGTATATCTAGATATTCTTTTTATATGTTTTGTATAAATATACTTATGTAGAGAAGAATGTATTTCCATTGTTGTATCATATTTTTATTTTAGGTTTTCCTACTTATTATTTTTATATTCACCCCAACATTGTCTTTTCTTACACGTGTCATTTCTTGTGTAGATGCTCGTACCTTTGACAGAGTCCTTCATGGACCAGGACAAGAAGGTACTTTGTGAGATCCAAAAATCCGAGGTATGTTCTTATAGCTTTTGGACAATATTCCACAATACATACTTTCATGTTGGACATGTGTTTCATCTTATTTTTGGTGGTATTTTATTTGGAACTATTTACATTATTATACTTCCTATCATACTCTGGTTTTGGGATTTAAATGTATGCATACACGGTTGTTTAGTTGTTTTTATATTTTAGCATTTTATAGGCTTGGTGATGTTTCATGGTTACAAATACCTAGGCCAAGGCCTCCCATGTTAGTGATATTCCTACTCGGTATGAGTCCTCAGACTCTATCCTATTGGAGGTAGGATTAGGGAGTCACATCATAGACCACTCCGAGAGGTGTCGTGATAGTTTGGTATCAGAGAATCCGATTCGAAATTAGGAATGAGAGCTTGAGAGATTGGTTTGGGGTGATAGTGTTAAGTGTTTTGAGTTCCGACTTCAATCTAGGGACTCCAGTGTTGATGTAGTGGGAAAAGTAACCATACACCATGACTCTGATCACACATTTTTTGACTTGATATATAAGAACACTAGCTATAAGGGAAAAAATATTAAATTAATCATATAGAAATGAGTAGTTGTTTCCATGTCTTTATTGAGTCCACCCTCTAGATATACTCATTGACCACGGTACATCTTTTATACATTCATGATACCTCTATGATGTTTTCCATTTATGATTTAGCATTATCACAAGGATGATGCTTTTAGTAATGAGGTGGCGATTTAGGTAATAGTTCTAGATGTGTTACCTCTATGTGGTGTTCCATCTCTACCAACACTCATAGAGCAGCCCATGGTATCTGTAGTACATATGGATAAGGTCTGTAGGATGATCATACTTAATGTGTTTTAGAGGAAGCGACCCCTCAGGTTCTGAGGGGAGCCCGACCCAAAGGCCGATGTGGACTAGCTTGATGCCATGATTTATTTTTTTTGTCTAGAAAAGACATAATTATATCAGATGGTTTTCCAAGAAGCGATCCTTTTTCATGGATCAGCTGGTCGATGTTGGGGTTTGGTGACCTAGTTTGATAATGAGGTAAATATTTCATGGACAATGTTTGAGATCCTTTTTATAGATGAGTTATCACTAACTATTATGAGGTGTGTGTATCCAAGAACTTTTCTTTCTCTAGAAAGGAAACATGATAGAATATGATTATTCATCATGTTTTACCAACCACTCCATGTAATCAATGGAAATGCTATGTGATCGGTTCTTTAGTTTTCAAACATTCATTTTAGGTATACATAAAGAAAAATGAGCCAGTTTTATCAATCACTGAATTCCTACTCATACTTGGGTGCTTGAGTGAAAATTGTTGGTTGAGAGTTTTTTGACTGAACCGATACAACTGGTGGTTGTCAATAGTGGGAAAGCAAGATTAGAGACCCTAGCAGTGGGGAACCAAAATCATTCCAGGGGACCATGATGTGTGAGACATTTTAGGAGGATTTCCCAGTACAAAGGATCTTCAGTTCAAGGATCACAAGGTTGGTCTAGTAATCCCATAGAAAGGCAGTGTTACTAATGTGATGGAAGGGGACAAATTTCTCAAAATCATCTGACCCACTGTATACCCGATAGAGATATAGTATATGGGCCATAGAGGAAGAGTAAATAGTATGAGAAGAGAGATTTTAGAGGTCGTATACATGGTAGAGGGTCAGAGAGGGAATGAAGATGTATTTGATGATTTAAATTCTTACTACCACCACCAAGGTGGTCTATGTTAGGCTCAGGGAACTAGAGGATAAGGGTGAGGATAACTACAGGTGGTCGAATCTTACAACCCAGAGGCTCTGAGAATGATTCAATGTGTGATATATGTGTTTTCTATCATATATAGAGTAATAATAGATACAAGTTCGAGTCATTCCTATCATTGCACATTCCTTTTAAGAGACATAGATATTCTAGTTGATCCTTTGGATTGACCCTTACACATGATGATTCCTACTGGAGAGAACTCAGTGATCATGAACTTGTGTTGATAGTGTGACCTCTCACTTGGAGGTTACAAATTATATTGGAATCTCTTGGGATTAGCATCGATTCCTTACGATGATAATCTTGGTATGTTATGGTTTTCTATAGTTCATATCCAGATTTATAGATTTAGATTATGTATGTAGTGTGATTATAGTGACAGAACTAGTGTTTTTGTTGTTGATGAAAATGAAACCGAAAAAACATAATATTGACTCGTGGATAAAAGGGTACGTCTGATTACTCATTAGTGGTATTTCTAAACCCTTGGTGTAGGGAAGGTTATCAGATTCTAGTTTCATACTGTGGTGGTGGATTATAAGGAAATCTTTTCTATGGATGTTATAGGATTAATTTCCCACTAAGAGATATAATTCTACATTTATCTACACCTTGGTATGACACTTATATATATTCCACCATATAAGATGGATATTGTATAACTTCACAAGATAAGGGTAAAGTTATAGGATTTTAGAGAAATGGATTTGTTAGACATAGTGTTTCACCATAGGTAGCCCATGATTTATTCTATAAGAAAGAAGATGGGATATTGAGGGTATGTGTGGACTATCAATGCCTTGATCAGGTGAACTTGAAGAACATGTATCCACTACCAAGGATATATTACCTATTTGATAAGTTGAGAGTGGATCAATGGTTTTCAAATGCTAACCTCGGGTCAGGGTATCACTTGTTGTGAGTATGGGACAAGGATGTACCAATGATGACATTCATATGTCACTACGGTCACTATTAATACATATTGATTCCCTTTGGAATGAAGAAAACCCCATAAGTGGTCATGGGGTTCATGAGCTAGATCTTCCAACCATTATTCGAATGATTAATTGTAGTCTTCATCGATGATATCATTGTATAATCAGTGTCCAAGGAGGGTCACATAAGAAACATGAGGACAATTATATATGTACTTTTAGAGCATCAAATTGACAAAACAATCAAGAAGTTATAGATATAGATTCAAGTGGTCCTCTTTTGGGGACATGTTATCTAAGTTGATGGAGTGGCAATGTATTCAACCATTGTCAAGGCAGTGTTAGCTTGGGATCCACTCAAAAGTGTGATGGAGGTACATATCTTCCTTTTGTTGGTAGGCTATTACTATAGATTCATACCTAATTTTTATATAATATCCACACCCATGAAATCTTTTAAAAATAGGGACAACATTTTATGTGGATAGAGAATATCCACCTTGATTTTCAGCAGTTTAGGTAGATTTTGAAGAGTTCTCCCATCTTGAGATTTCCAAAGCACAGTTTTGAGTATGTAGAATTCTATAATGAATAAGGAATTGGTCTTGGTTGTGTTATGATGGAGAGTAAAGCCATGATTCTCTATGCTTCATATCAATTATGTCCACATGAGTAGAAATTCACGACCCATAGTCTTTAGTTAGTAGTATAAGTCTTCACACCAAAGATGCGGTGACTCTACCTCATGTGAAAGTAGTTTATCATCTATTATGAACATGAGAGTCTCAAGTAAATACTCTCTCATAATGATATTTAAATAAGATATAGGTTACAGATAGAGTTACTCAATGATTAAAACTTTTAAAGTATTTATACTCTATGGATGGGGGACATTGTAATATGTGCCCTCGATAAGAGATATTGTTCGCTGTTGCTGGACGAGGAATCAGAGCAGTTGGACTCATTATGGTTATCCTTTTTTGATGAAGATGGAGCATCTTACCTCTAGTTAATTTTTATTACAACTCCACTCTTGCAGCAAGTCAGGGAAGAACTACCAGGATATAGTGACTGTGAGACCCTACATACTCAGATATCCACTGGACATGCTGTTGAAAGATTTCTTAAATGTGAAGAGAATGTCATTATTTTCAGAGGATGTATGAGGATACCACTAATGTTATTGGAAGAGGCTCTGATGGGTTTCATACGTCTACTTTTCTGGTACATCTTGCAATGAAAATTATTTTCTAGGAACTCCAACATTAGTTTTTGGGACTTGGTTTAAATAAAGGAGTTATAGATTTTGTCTCTTGATGACTTACTTGTCAGAAAGTGAAGGCTGAGTACCGAGTTCCAAAAGATTTATCTCAACCCCAAGAGGTTCTAAAATATAAATGGGATGGGATATCAATGGGCTTTGTGACAATATTACCACATATGTATTGGGGAAATGATTCCATGTGGGTGATTGTAGACAGACTCACCAAGTCTTCCCACTTTATATCCTTCCGAGAGAAGAGTACAATATAGTTATTGGTATGACTCTATGTTTAAAAGATAGGATGACTCCATGGAGTTCCATTGATGATCATTTCTGACTGTGATGCATGCTTCACATACCGACTATGGATGAGATTATAAGAGGTGTTTGAGAATCAATTACACTTTAGAAAATTGTTTCACCCCCAAAATGACATCCAGAATGGGAAGACCATTTAGTTAATTGGGGACATACTATGATATTGCGTGTTGGATTTTGGTTGTAGTTTGGAGGATCAGATACCATGGGTGGAGTTTGAGTAAAAAAATATCTATAATTCTACCATCGACATGGAACCATATTAGGATTTGTATGGGAGGACATATGGGTCACCACTTTTCTGTACTGACACCTGATATTCAATATTCATGGTGTAAGAAAATATGTTTTTGAACAGAATGATTTTATGGGGGAATTTGAATTTTAGGTAATTAATGGTTGGGACATTTTAATAACATAGATTATGAGTGATGTTACATGGTTTGTAACATTTTAATGTGATATTATTGGGCTTGGTTAAAGTCTCTATGAGTTTCATAGGTGGTTAGATGGGTTTTAGGAGCATCAGATTGGGAAATGATGATTTTGTAAGGACCTGGAGAGGGCGCACAGTTTGTATGAAACCCTGTGGCCCATAGCGGGTAATTTTTTGGCTTAATTCATGTGGAAATAAGTGATCAAATAGTCTATTCATGGTTAGGATAGCTGTGTGGGATAGACCGTGTGAGGTGAGTTTCTTAGGCAGAGGGTTCCACACTGTTGGTGCACAGTTTTCCAAACTTTTTAGGTTAAACCGTGTGGACAAGTCAGTATTATGAATTAAAATTATTCGAAATGAAATGAATTTAAAAATAAAAAAATCATCTCACCCATATAAATAACTCACACAATGAAAAGGGGGATCCCCCCTTTGAGGCATGACACACCTACTAACCAGCTCCCCTCTCCCACTCCTTTTTATCCACTGAATCCACTGGATATTGGTTCGATTATCCTAGGAATGGGTTTATCCTCCCTCACTTATCCATTTCCATCTATTTTGAGGCATATTCTTTACCCTAAGATGTGTGGATGAAACCCTAGGGTTGGGGTTAAATCCGACTTCCATTATCTTTCTAGTTATAGGATGTGAAAAGGATATTTTGGGAGTCATTAGTCTGTGATTTGGAAACTGTCATTGATGGCGAGGCGGTTCGGGTGATTTTGGTCTGGTGACATCATTTTTTGGTATGGTTTTAAACCAATAGTTTCTCTCAAACCCTCTATTTAGGGTTTAGTGGTGTTTATGATACCGGGGTGAATTATTTTAGCGTTTCGTGTTAAATTTTCAAGTGTGCACACACATTTTTCCCAAGTATGAATATATATAGATTTATATATCTTCTGTGTGCGTGTTCCCTCATGACATAGGGAAAACGTAAATCGTTTTGATGATATATATAGATATATATTTATATTTATATATGGAAGTGAGTGAGGGAGAGCAGGGTAATACTTGAGTTTGAAAGTTTTTCATTGGCCATCCTTTGAGGTAGGGTCCTCAACCTTGGTTACATCTAAAAGTACCATAGTTTTTTATTTAACACATTGGATAATTTGGAATAAAGTTATCAAATGAAGTTCCTTTTGTGTTAAATGATTTTTTAGAGTACAAAATCATGTTTTTGTAATAAAAACCCTCAATTGAGGTGCACTTCCTTCATGCTAAAAACATATTTAGTAGACTTTTTATTTTGATCGTTAGGTTGATTGTCATTTTTCCTAGGATTCCCATGTTAGAGGTAGCTGTTGAAATTAAAGGGATGTGGTTTTATTATCTAGGATATTTTTATCCTCCTTTTTCTGTTGATGCACTTGAGTTAAATGGTTCTAGTGAACTAGATAGGGATATCAAGGTGGGAGAACCCATGTGGTATTATTGAGGCTAATTGATTAATTGAGTGGGAATACTCTGTAGGATGTATTGTATTTTTTAATGGGTTAATTCAACAACAATGGGTAAAGAGGGGGTATACTCATTTTATGCCTTGAATGGGAAATATATAAATGAGTGGGCAGACACATAGAATTTTTTTAGGCATGAAATTTCAATATGATAGGGTATGCTCATTGGTTAACCTGTCATGTATTCTAATTTTGAAATGGTGGTATATGGGTGGGTATACCCATATGGCTTGTGTAAAAGGGAATAGAATTCACTAGTGGAATACTCATGTTTTGTGGGGAATATGTGAATGGGTACTCCCACTATGTAAATTTATGTTGTTATAAGGGTGGGTATACCTTTATGAATGTGTTAAAGCCTCATTTTGACTTGATATGAATGGGTGGATGGCCCGATGGTAAATAGTTAAACATATTACATGAGTGGGTTTAATCCCATGTAATAGTATTTTTAAATGTTCATATGAGTGGCTATACCCATATTGTAAATTATAGAATGGATTATATGAGTGGGTATACTCATATGGTTTAATGTGGTAATTGATTTGAATTCAAGAATGATAGAGGCCATGAATTGCTTTATATAGATCATGAATGTGATATTGTATTCCTTTTGTTGATTATTCACCTTGGGTATTGATTATCTGAGATGGCCTGGGCCTTGATACCCTATGGATCCCATTTTCTTGGAATCATGTAGAAACGGACAGTACACATTCCCCTAGGACTACAAAAAGTTCCTAGAACAAGTTTCTAGTGGGACACCCATGGGAATATGATGTTTATTCCTTGGATGAGTTCCTTGAATCCTGCCCTTCAGGGTCTATATTTTGTATATGGATTCCTTGGATGCGTTCCATGGATCTTTCCCTTCATGGTGTATATTTCGTTATAAAGCACGACCATGAGGTATGTGATACACTTGAATATAGGGCTTGGTTGTGGTAAATTATGATATATGGTTATA
Organism: Viscum album; assembly: GCA_963277665.1. Taxonomy (NCBI): domain Eukaryota; kingdom Viridiplantae; phylum Streptophyta; class Magnoliopsida; order Santalales; family Viscaceae; genus Viscum; species Viscum album. The sequence goes on along the minus strand of OY728159.1, from coordinate 1,135,591,020 downwards.
CAACATTTTTGTGATGGTATGACATGTTTGGATGAATGGAAATGACATGTTATTGATTTTTTAATTACATATAGCTTCATTGTTATAGGATCTTGAAGAACATGTATAGGGAGCCTTGAGGGGCTATTTGGGTATCATAGTTAGTGGATACCTCCCATGGTCATTTGTAATTCATATTTACTACATTAGTGTTTACCTTCACATTTCCTATTTACATATTGAACATATTGTTTTGGTCATGACTCTATGTGTGTTAGCCTACCGAGATATTATCTCACACCCAACTTGGGTACCATTGGTGATTGAGTAGACTCTTCTTGTTAACATGTCTATGGATCTATGCTTACGTTGTTTTCACTTATACCTGAGAGTTATAAGCATAGGACTAATCTAGATCTCGAGATACTTGTGGTAATTCCATTTGGGTTTTCCTATATTTTATTATTTCTTATGCTAAAATGTAAATCATGTATTATTATTTACTTCTATCTAATTATGTATCATCACCAGCATGCATGGATTGTATAAATTTGTGGTGGTCAAGTTTCTATATTCATTTGATATTACAATTGCCTACCAATTCTCTAATTATTACATTATACTATATCAATAGATATTTGTTTCTTGCTATTACTATATGATTACCAATGTGAACTCAAAATATGATGATATAGTCTCCCCACTGACTATCCTTACACCTTCTTTACTAGTTTCCAGCCTCTACCATATGGGAAGTCATTCTTGAGGTTATGTGGAAACCAATATGACTACCGGTTTAGTGTTTAATCGGTCTAGGACGTTACACATGGGCCCATAGTTGGTGTGAGAAACTACCAGGAAGGTACATATCCTCCAAGAGAAGATGAAGACTTCCAAGAGCCATTATAAGTATTAATTGGATAGAGGACAAAGGCCTTTGGAGTTTGAGGGAGGAGGCTATGTGTTATTACTAGTCTAACCTCTACGGGGATTATATAAATTTTATTGGGTCAGAAATCTATCTCTAAGGTATATTGGGCCTTTCCAGATACTGTGTAGAGTTGGCATGGTGGCATACCACTTCACTCTAAATTTGTATTTTGACTGTGTAAAATACATCTTCTATATGTTGTATTTGAGGTCGTACATGAATAAACCATAAAAATTTATTGACTACAGTGATATGGGCATTGGGGATGGATCTATTTGTGGTGAGTACCTAGTAGATATTGATGATCGATTGGAGAAGAACCATTCAGGGTGATTAATTCCTTTTGTGCATGTTATGTGGCAGCACATGAATCTCCAAGAAAGCACATGGGATGAAAAATCTCAGATATATTCCCAGTAGCCACATCTCATTGTATGACCCTTGTTTTGTCTTTTTAGGGACATAAATCCCAAGGGTGTGGAGAATTTAAAGACTTAATTTTTCTAGGTATTTTATTGTATATTGTATATATTATTTTTTAGACCAGCCACTGAGGCGACGTGCCATTCCACAACCCAGTGTGCCTGAAATTAATATATGAAATATATTAAACATATTAAATAGCACACACATGCATTTTTTTATGAAAAATGAAAAAACGTCTAAATAGGTTCTCGGATAAAAAATATGGGGGAATCATTGAGTTTATAATTTGGATTTTACTGTAGGTGAGACTTAACCATAGTCGGCATGAGGAGTTTGTGGATAATCCATCGTTGGTGTAAAATGAATTAAATAACAAATTAAATTATAAAATTGATGCAGTGATGCGACAAACTAATTTTTATTCTTTAAATATAGGATTATTTAAAATTTGAATGGTTAGTCACATAACCCTGAAAATCACTGGAGAGACATTGGGGTCATTTGAGGAGATTTTGTTCACAAACGACGTCTGAAATAGATATCAATGAACGAATTAGGACTAGATCAAAGTATCTCACCAACGAATGCAAAAATCTTTGATCTTAGTTATCCATCGATCCAAATAGATTTATGAATTTTTTTTGAATTTATTCATTCCTATTTATAAATTTTTATGATAAACTTGAATATATTGTTGAACAATTTGATTCAAAGAACATGTGTAATGGGGGATGGTTTAATTTTTGGGGATTTAATCAAAATAACTACTTTTTGATTATTGATTTATAAATTTTTATTATCTTAGAAATGTATATATAACTATAGGAATATAGATAAAATCTCATTCCTCGCATCTTTTATCACACTTTTTTCCCTGGTTGTTCATTCATCAAGGGAAATCACTTTTTCCCCATGGTTCAACATATCCAAATTAATCAATCAATGTGAACCCATTTCAAGGATCAAAAAATTATCATAGATCTAGGATCATCACAACCCAATAGTGATGCGATGATGGAAGTGGTTGCGAATCAGATGACGGTGGATACATAATTTATCATTCTTCGACACACAACGAATAAAAATGATTAGATCTATTTTTTAAAAGATTTTATGTAAACAAACATTGTTCAATGATGGAAAGGCTCATTTGAGATGATATATTAGATTTCATAGTAAGGTGGATGAAAGATCCGAGGCTGGATAATTGGCCATGGCGCGTGGAGGAAGAATTTGGGATTCTAGAAAATATATTGTTGAACGGCATGTAAAATGGATCAACAAAACATGTAGGGTCCCCAGAGTGTCAAATATGTTTGTATATAAACTTAAGTTTCATATGGAATGTGATCAATGCCACATGGTGTATAACCCCTCCTCAGATACTCACTGGGTAGCTCAGAGGTACATGGACACAGGGTGGAGTACACAAGGTTGAGAACATCGTGTACTCCCCTACACAAACATGGGGTGGAACAAGAACATCAGTTTATGATATTTAGTAGAACATGATTGGAGTACATGAAAAGACAGAACATCATGAAATTCTATGTGGACATAGGTTTCTTAAACAAATTGTTTATATGGGTAGGACTCAGGGTCAAGGGAAACGATATGTGACCCTTAGTGCATATCATGTACTCTTTTATACATGGATTAGATTTCTTATTCAATGTATCTTGGAAATGTTTTTTTAGGGTTCATTCCTCTTTTCCTTTCCGTGAGGGTTAGTATGGAATTTTCTTTTACACATAGTAAAATGATCCCTTCAACAAGACTTCTTGAACTGAGAAATTGGATGTAACATCCAGAGATTTTATGAAAAATATTCTTTTTAATTTCATTAATGTCTTATGTTGTACGCTACACAAAAAGGAGCTTTCACAACATGCATCCTTGACTTGTCTTTCATTACACGCAATCGCGACCTTCCTCGATAGCGTGTGTAGTACGCAATACCGAGTTTCACTAAACAACGATATGCTATTAAAACATTATTAAAACTAGCCGTTATGAATAGTGATAACCACCTTTTAAAATTTTATAAATTTTATCTCTCAAAATGGACTTCATTTTTGGATTCGGAGTATCGAATTTAGCCTAAGGTAAAATTTTGGTACTTTTCAGATAACTTTCATATTTTGATGAATAGTGAAAATTACTAAATTTTAATTAAAAACATCTTTTTTAATCATAATAATTAATAGTGATAAATTATTAATTTTAGTGGTTTTAAAGTATATTTAGAATATATTTTTATAATTTAATACAATGTTGGTCATTGGATGTAATTTCACATTTAAACCAGTTATAAACAAGTGTCAATCTTTTGATAGTTATTATCTCTTAAAAACACGCTATTAATTTTGTGGACGGGAATTAATTTTTAAATTAGTTAATGTAACTGATATGTTTTGAATTTGGTAAAATAGACATCATTTTTGAGTTCATAATATCAAATATAGCTTAGGCTTAATTTTTGGTATTTTTCTGGAAATGTTCATTTTTTTGATGAATAGTGAAACCACAAAGTGGTGGTAAAAAAATGAATTTTTCATAAAACATAATTTTACCGCTTCTATGAGTGGAATTTCAAACATCCGAGAGACATAGTTGATGTCAGTAAGTAAAATGTGGTTCAATGAGATGAAAATAATTTTTGGTGAATAGTAACTTTTTACTTTTTTTTACCACGGTTAAAAGTAAATAGGGTAATTAAGGGTAAAAATGATATTATTATTACCCTAACACATGTCATAATTCTATTGTATAAGTTTAATTCGTCCAAAAAAACCTTAGGAATAAAATATGACCATTTAGGCCCACTTGGATTAGATTAGGACATTTATTATTATTTATTTGAAAGAAGAGTTAAAAGAGTTAAAATCAAAATTTATTTACTAAAACATTTTTAATATAGGGTTATACATAAGATAAATTAAATTGTAAAGATTCATTAGAAATATAATAAGATTTCATACATAATGATATTTTATTTATAATTTTTAGACATTAATTAAATTATTTAATTTATGACACAATGATGATGCATTAATTACCATAATAGTGAAAAATTATAATAATTGATATTATAAATACCCAAATAAATATAATTTGATACTTTTTATTAATTCCACTAATTTTATAGGTTAATATGACATGTTATTATTGATTTAATTAACTTTTTTAGAACTAATCATTATGTTATGATTTTTAGAAAAATCAATTACTAAATAGTTTCAAAATTGACATAAAATAGTTTTTAAAAACATATTATATTATTAATTGTTATTTTATTCCTAAAAATCTAAGGATCGGCCAAATGACTTAGATAAGGTTATATATATTAATAATAAACAACTTGGGGTTCTTTTTGCTTGTTATAGTAAGTTTATTAACCTTATAGTGTAAGAACACAAGAAGACACGGTAAAACTAAAGTTATTTAACTTAATGTTAAATCTAAATGATAAGGTTAAAATAGGTACCTAAACTTGTCTAAATTCTATTGGATGAGAGGATTGTGATCCATCCCCACCATTTCTTCGAAATTAATCAATTTGGATCTATTTAAAACCGAATATGACTTTATAATAAAATAATATTTTTAGTTTTCCAAAGGAGCCCCTCTCCTCCCTTATAAAAGGGCAACCCCTCCCTCTCTTCCTCACACCACTTTGAACCTTCATGCTCGGCCAACCCCTGCCAAATTATCTTCTCAACTTCCCTAGAAACATCCTAGAGGTTATGGTCTTCCTCAAAGACCAATTTTGGTGCCCTAAAAGGAGATCTCAAAGAGGCGCTTCAAAGAAGAGGTAATGTCCGTTACTGATTCTTTCAACTTTATTTCTTCTTCCACTTCTTCTTCTTAGGTTTTTTCATTATGAAGTAATAACATCAGTATCACTCATATAATGATATGTTATTATAAGTATTAGACAACCCTATTTCACTATCTATCCATCCTACGGAAAATGAAATCACCGCGCGTGCGTACGTTTGGAATACCATCTCCACGCCGTGGTGAAATCTATTTTCCACCACCACCTTACTTGGATGGGTATAATGGTGTAAATAATAACTATATATGATTATTTTAACGTGATATTGATTCTGAAATAGTATACATACACTCCAATATAGTCTGACGATCAGGAGAATGATATCATCGCTCGTGCGTACGTACGGACTACCGTCTCCATGACGCGATGAGATTCATTCTCCACGTTAACCATTCATGAATGATTATAAAGTATATATAATAAGTAATCATGAATTATATGACATAATAATGATATTGGATTTATGTGTATATATATGTATGTCATCTACTTAATTCCATTCAACTCAATAAGAAAACGAAAACAGCGTTCATGCGTACGTACGACCTACCGTCTCCATGAACGGCGTATTTCATTCCATTTATTGATTTATTATATATATGTATATTATGAATATATATTATATTTAAATCATGTTTTATATTCTAGAATTAAGTAATCATGATCTATGTAATCATATGAATAATTACATGTCAAAACACAGAGGACAAATGAAACAATTTTACCCAAAACACTCTTTAACATGGAATTTACAAAAGAACGGGTAATATAAAGTCATAAGTGAACCATACATGATATCATAACAATGTGTATGATTCTGGAATAAGTCAATGACATTATTTAAATCATTATACAGGAGGTTCGGACACTTACGAATCAAATCGGACCTAAGGTAAGGGAAATATCACAATCTCATTTTTATTCGAGATTGTTTATACTTTAGTATTTATTGGGGTGTATTTTATCATCCATATCCATGTTTCCTCAATATTTAATATTTATATCCTTCTACAATAGTTTATATCCAATTTTACCCTTCGGTGAGTTTTTAGTAAAAGATATGAAAGGAATCTTTTGTCGTTTTTCGTAAGAGGTACTTTTTGACTTTTCTAACAAAAGTACGAGAAGAATGTTTTTTTAACTTATACGGCATGAATGGATTTTTAAAACAATATTTCCATGGAGCTTACTTTAAAATTTTTCACGTTTATTTTTAATCATTTTCTTTGAGAATTGTATGACATGTTAAGAAAGGAAATGTGTTTTTGAAGTTGAAAGGATAATTTCCTCAAGAATGGAGTTCAAGTGTTTTATCAAAATTATTTTCCATCTAAGATAATATAGGGTTCTGTTTCTATACCTATTATTACATTGATTCGATTATGTTGTGATGGAATTATTTTTATGAATCCCTTTATCTTATATGAATTGTATTATGATGTCATGTTGTTTAAGTATCCCATTTTTATTACATGGGTTATGCAATGATGTATGATTTATGATTTTGTGGCACATATAAGAATGGTATCATTATGAGATGGGTGTGACCTATATCTCCCTCCAGTTCATTGGGTAAAGATTTTATATCTCATGAGATAGACATGGCTGGAAAGGTAGGTTATACAGGTTCAGTGAAACAGGAATGAAACGAGGTGTGAACTCGGTTCAGAAATGGACTTTATCCACTAAGATAGTCTTGGAAATGAGTCTTGACTAATAATAAATGATTATCTATGATTATGTGTGTATGCCACAAAGTTTCATGTTTTATGTTATGATTATTGGGATTACATTTCACTACTATGATTTATCCCATGTTATGATCTTATGATCTCGTTTGCAGGTTAAGATTTCCAAAATGTTATGTTCTTATGAATATGATGTGATTGATTTTTCTTTTGATTACCCTTACTGTGCGTTTTAGCTGACCATTTTTTGTTTTCTTTTCCCCTGGATATAAAGAAAGGTTTTAGGTAAGAAAAAAAGGAGGATCTTTATGGGAGATGTTGAAGATATTTCACCATGATTAGTAGATTACGTTTCACGTTTCCAAAGACACTAAACTATTACGGTCCGTGTGTGTGTGTGTTTGTTTTGTAATAAGTATTCTGCAAAAGTAATGTAATGTCCTTGTACGTCATTCTTCGGGTCTCTACAGTTGGTATTAGATGAAAGGTTTAGTCAACCTTTGGAAACTAGGATGCGAGAACTTTAGTGAGATCCCTAGTGATATTTCTATGGTATGTCTGGGGATGTCCCTAAGGTTAAGTATAAGTATAGGTTATAGTCCTAGAATTGCGCTAACCATCTTAGAATTAAACCTAATATGTTAGATATTGAAGGTAATCCCCCTTTATTATGTTGTTTTCCCTAGCATTATTTTTTCTTCTCATACTATTCTTTTTGAGTTTTAGATGATGGCTGGAACCCGAAGGAACCGTGTTGATCAATGCAATGGACAATGAAATGATTGTCCTCCTGAACAAACAAATGTTATGGGAGATGGAGTGAAAAATCTTATTGCTATACTTACACAAGCTATGAATCATTCTGGACTTCCAAATGAGCAGAGAAGGGAACAATATTTTATTGAGTCCTTCATGAGGAAACGTCCACCTTATTTCAGTGGGTCTTCTGATCCACTTGTTATTGAACAATGGATCAGTACCAATGAAAAGATATTTTCAGTTCTTCAATGTTCTGAACATAATAAAGTCATCTTAGCAGTATATCTTTTGGAAGGTGAAGCTGATCAATGGTGGAATCTTATCAAGAATACGAGGCAAAGAGATGAAATTGAGTCCATGGAATGGGACGAGTTCAAGAACTTATTTTTCAATAAGTACTTCCCTCGTATTCTTTGAACAAAGATGGAGAAGGAGTTTCTTGAACTAAAGCAAAAGGATGATGAATCTGTTGGTATATACGAAGTGAATTTTACAAGGCTTGCAAGGTATGCATCTGGATTTATCATCCAACCTGAAAGTAAAGTTGATCGATTCTTCAGTGGCCTAAAACCAAATCTTCGAAGGGAATTAGCTATAAGAGACTCCAGTAGATATGAAGAAATTGTGCGTTGTGCTATCAAGTTAGAAATGGAATTTGGTGTTACTTATCCATCTCATAGATTTGAAAAGAAAAGAAAGATGGAGTTCACGGAGAAATCTCAGAATAATGCTGAAAAGAAGATGAATGTTTCCTTATGCTCAAAGTGTGGAAAGAAGCATGGTGGAGATTGCCCTAAATGGACAAGTAAATGATTCAAATGTGGAAAGTAAGGTCATCTGTAATTTGAATGCAACAATTATGGGAAGAAGATGTCTAATAATTCTAACAAAGGAAGGGATACACAGAATGAACCTATTACACTTCAATGCTTCAAGTGCAAGGAAATGGGGCATTATGCTAATAAATGCCCTAATCCAAGGGTTAGTGATGATCGACATGAGCAACCAATTAAGGAAAAAGACAAATGAAAGTCACATGCGATCACCATTGGTGATGTTGAATATGATAACGATGTGGTGGAATGATTAAGTGTTTATGTAATGGGATTCCAAAATAATGTTGTATATAGTATCGTGGAATATTGGAATATTTATGTATTGGTCTATTATGAGTTTCAATTATTTTATGGTACCGGTAACCATGGAAAGTGATTGAGATATTTTTGGAAAAAAGGATGATATGCGCATAATGAAGGGAAAACGAGAAAATGAAATATTTGACAGTATTCATGAGCTCATGATTGATATAAGGACTAAGTGATATCATGGTTTATGTATACATAATTTTGAGGATTTTGGTATGTGGAAAGTGTTAACTTTTAACTGCATTCATGTTTTCACTAAGGTTCAATGGGTATTCAAGAGAATACATGATTAAGGCCTTTGAATGTTTGGAATGTGACCAACAGGACATATCTTATGATATATGGGGATCAATGATGGTATTAAATCTCTGGTAATCGTTTTCACTATATTATGAGAGTGGACTGCATTTTTATGGATAAGCCTAAAGATTGGAATGGATTATGTTGGACATAAGTTAGTATTGTTTAAGGATAGAAGTTTTTTCGATATTATTGAAGGGATGTAATAGTAATATAGTTTTAGAAAAAGGACAACCTGCAGGACGGGCGACAACCCATCGCGTCGGACAAGGCTGTGGGAATCGAACCCACAACCGAAGTGCGACTGGCCTTTATCGCCTACCACTGGCCTACGGTAAGTCCCTGTTTAGTAGAAACTAGTTTTATTATATTAAGAAGTATAATATATGAAGTATAAGTCCATTTTAGGAACCATATATGATTACTCTCACTATAGATGGACTTATGTATTTTTTGATAACTTTTTTAACCTTTTGTTTGAGACAGATGGAATGGCCCATCATTCTACCACATGATCAGCTAACACATCACGAATGAAAAATTCAACTTCATTTGATTAAGAGATAAAGTGGAAATTGTCCAAAGAATGACCAACGGTGACACTATACCGAAATCACGAAAGTATTTCATCTAATTCCAATTTCATCAACTTTAGGGAAATGATCGTGAAAACCAAAAATGTTTTCCTAGTGCTCTTATATCTGATGAATCAGATGGTACCTTAGATCATCACAAATTTATGGCTTTGTGATTGATGGATTTTCCATATCCATGTTCTCTACCACTCTCCATCAGAACATGATGATTAGATTTCTCTTCCATATCCATATTTTCACCTATGTGGAAATCCAGTGATTAGTTTATTTGGGTAACCGTTACGTTTCATACTTTTGTTTTTAAAGATTGGTTTTGGTATTCCTTTTTACGATGTGGGTTTCTATTAATGAAACTTTTGAATAGTAAACCATTTATAACCCCGATGAATTTCGAGGGCGAAATTCATTTTAAGGGGGGTAGAATGTAACACCCTGAGATTTTATGAAAAATATTCTTTTTAATTTCATTAATGTATTGTGTTGTACGCTACAACAAAAGGAGCTTGCACAACACGTATCCTTGACTTGCCTTGCATTACACGCAATCGCGATCTTCCTCGATTGCGTGTGTAGTCCGCAACACCGAGTTTCACTAAACAACGATATGCTATTAAAATATTATTAAAACTAGCCGTTATGAATAGTAATAACCACATTTTAAAATTTTAGATATTTTATCTCTCAAAATGGACTTCATTTTTGGATTCGGAGTATTGAATTTAGCCTAAGGTGAAATTTTGGTACTTTTTGGATAACTTTCATATTCTGATGAATAGTGAAATTTACTAAATTTTAATTAAAAACAACTTTTTTAATCGGGATAATTAATAGTGATAAATTATTAATTTGAGTTGTTTTAAAGTATATTTAGAATATATTTTTAAAATTTAATACAATGTTGGTCATTGGATGTAATTTCACATTTAAACCAATTATAAACAAGTGTCAATCTTTTGATTGTTATTATCTCTTAAAAACACGCTATTTGTTCTGACGACGGGAATTAATTTTTAAATTAGTTAATGTAACTGATATGTATTGAATTTGGTAAAATAGACATAATTTTTGAGTTCATAATATCAAATATATCTTAGGCCTAATTTTTGGTATTTTTTTGGAAACGTTCATTTTTTGATGAACAGTGAAACCACTAAGTGGTAGTAAAAAATGAATTTTTCATACAACTTAATTTTACCGCTTCTGTGAGTGGAATTTAAAAAATCCGAGAGACACGGTTGATGTCAGTAATTAAAATGTGGTTCAATGAGATGCAAATAATTTTTGGTGAATAGTAACTTTTTACTTTTTTTACCACAGTTAAAAGTAAATAGGGTAATTAAGGGTAAAATGATATTATTATTACCCTAACAGATGTCCTAATTCTATTGGATAAGTTTAATTCGACCAAAAAAAACCTTAGTAATAAAATATGACCATTTAGGCCCACTTGGATTATATTAGGCCATTTATTATTATTTAATTCAAAGAAGAGTTAAAAGAGTTAAAATCAAATTTTATTTACTAAAACATTTTTAATATAAGGTTATTCATAAGATAAATTCAATTGTAAATATTCATTAGAAATATAATACGATTTAATACATAATGATATATTTTTTATAATTTTTAGACATTATATAAATTAATTTATTTATGACACAATGATGATACAGTAATTACCATAATAGTGAAACATTATAATAATTGATATTATAAATAACCAAATAAATATAATTTGAGACTTTTTATGAATTACACTAATTTTATAGGTTAATATGACATGTTAGTATTTATTTAATTAACGTTTTTTGAACTAATTATTCTTTCATGATTTTCAGAAAAATAAATTACTAAATAGTGTCAAAATTGACATAAAATAGTTTTTAAAACAAATATTATTTTATTAATTGTTTACCTGTTCTTAAAAATCTAAGGATCGGTCAAATGACTTAGATAAGGTTATATATATTAATAATAAACAACTTGGGGTTCGTTTGGCTTATTATAGTAAGTTTATTAACCATATAGTGTAAGAACACAAGAAGACACTGTAAAAGTAAAGTTATTTAACGTAATGTTAAATCTAAATGATAAGGTTAAAATAGGAACCTAAACTTGTCTAAATTATATTAGATGAGAGGATTTAGATCCATCCCCACCTTATCTTCCAATTAAATCAATTTGGAGCTATTTAAAACCAAATATGACTTTATAATAAAATAATATTTTTAGTTTTCCAAAGGAGCCCCTCTCCTCCCTTATAAAAGGGCACCCACTCCCTCTCTTACTCACACCACTTTGAACCTTCATTCTCGGCCAAACCCTGCCAAATTCTCTTCTCCACTTCCCTAGAAACATCCTAGAGGTTCTGGTCTTCCTCAATGACCAATTTTAGTTCTCTAAAAGGAGATCTCAAAGAGGCGCTTCAAAGAAGAGGTAATGTCAGTTACCGATTCTTTCAACTTTATTTCTTCTTCCACTTCTTCATCTTAGGTTGTTTCATTTTGAAGTAATAACATCAGTATCACTAATATACTGATATGTTATTATAAGTATGAAACAACCCTATTTCACAATCTATCCATCCTACGGAAAATGAAATCACCGCGCGTGCGTACGTACAGAATACCGTCTCCACGTCGTGGTGAAATCTATTTTGCACCACCACCTTACTTGGATGGGTATAATGGTGTAAATAATGACTATATATGATTATTTTAATGTGATATTGATTCTGAAATAGTATACATACACTCCAATACTGCCCCACGATCATGAGAACGATATCATCGCTCGTGCGTACGTACGGACTACCGTCTCCACGACGCGATGAGATTCATTCTCCACGTTATCCATTCATGAATGATTATAAAGTATATATAATAAGTAATCATGAATTATATGACATAATAATGATACTTGATTTATGTCTATATATATGTATTTCATCTACTTAATTCCATTCAACTCAATAAGGAAACAAAAACAGCGTTCATGCGTACATACGGCCTACCATCTCTATGAACGGTGTATTTCTTTCCATTTATTGATTTATTATATATATGTATATTATGAATATATATTATATATAAATCATGTTTTATATTCTGGAATTAAGTAATCATGATCTAAGTAATCATATGAATAATTACATGTCAAAACACGGACGACAAATGAAACAATTTTACCCAAAACGCTCTTTAACATGGAATTTACAAAAGAACGGGTAATATAAAGTCATAAGTGAACCATAAATGATATAAAAACAATTAGAATGATTCTGGAATAAGTCAATGACATTATTTAAATCATTATACAGGAGGTTCGGACACTTACGAAGCAAATCGGACCTAAGGTAAGGGAAATATCACAATCTCATTTTTATCCGAGATTGTTTATACTTTAGTATTTACTGGGGTGTATTTTATCATCCACATCCATGTTTCCTCAATATGTAATATTTATATCCTTCTACAATAGTTTATAACCAATTTTACCCTTCGGTGAGTTTTTAGTAAAAGATATGAAAGGAATCTTTTGTCGTTTTTCGTACGAGGTACTTTTAGAATTTTCCGACAAAAGTACGAGAAGAATGTTTTTTAACTTATACGGCATGAATGGATTTTTAAAAAATTATTTCCATGAATCTCACTTTAAAAAATTTCATGTTTATTTTTAATCAAATTCTTTTAGAATTGTATGATATGTTAAGAAAGGAAAAGTGTTTTTGAAGTTGAAAGGATATTTTCCTCAAGAATGGAGTTCAAGTGTTTTATCAAAATTATTTTCCATCTAAGATAATATAGGGTTCTGTTTCTATCCCTATTATTACATTGATTTTATTATGTTGTGATGGAATTATTTTTATCAATCTCTTTATCTTATATGAATTGTTTTATGATGCCATGTTGTTTAAGTATCCCATTTTTATTACATGGGTTATGCAATGATGTATGATTTATGATTTTGTGGAAAACATAATAATGGTATCATTATGAGATGGGTGGGGACCTATATCTACCTCCAATGCATTGGGTAAAGATTTTATATCTCATGATATAGACATGGATGGAATGGTAGGTTATACCGGTTCAGTGAAACAGGACTGAAATGAGGAGTGAACTTGGTTCAGAAATGGACTTTGTCCACTAAGATAGTCTTGGAAATGAGTCTTGACTAATAAGGAATGATTATATATGATTATGTGTGTATGACACAAAGTTTCATGTTTTATGTTATGATTATTGGGATAACATTTCACTACTATGATTTATCCCATGTTATGATATCATGATCTCTTTTGCAGGTTAAGATTTCCAAAATGTTATGTTCTTATGAATATGATGTGATTGATTTTTCTTTTGTTTACCCTTACTGATCATTTGAGCTCACCCTCTTATGTTTTCTTTTCCCCAGGATATAAAGAAAGGTTTTAGGTAAGAAAAAAAAGGAAGATCTTTATGGGAGATGTTGAAGATCATTCACCATGATTAGAAGATTACGTTCCGAGTTTCCAAAGATACTAAACTATTACGGTCCTTGTGTGTGTGTTTTTGTTATGTAATAAGTATTCCACAAAAGTAATGTAATGTACTTGTATGTCATGCTTCGGGTCTCTACTGTTGGTATCAGAGGAAAGGTTTAGTCAACCTTTGGAAACAAGGATGCGAGAACTTTAGTGAGATCCCCAGAGATATTTCTAAGGTATGTCTAGGGATGTCCCTAAGGTTAAGTATAAGTATAGGTTATAGTCCTAGAATTGCACTAACGATATTAGAATTAAACATAAGATGTTAGATATTGAAGGTACTCCCCCTTTATTATGTTGTTTTCCCTAGCATGATTTTTGCCTCTCACACTATTATTTTTGGGTTTTAGATGATGGCTGGAACCCGAAGGAACCGTGTTGATCAATGCAATGGACAATGCAATGATTGTCCTCCTGAACAAACAAATGTTATGGGAGATGGAGTGAAAAATCTTATTGCTATACTTACACAAGCTATGAATCATTCTGGACTTCCAAATGAGCAGAGAAGGGAACAATATTCTATTGAGTCCTTCATGAGGCAACATCCACCTTCTTTCAGCGGGTCTTCCGATCCACTTGTTGCTGAACAATGGATCAGTACCACTGAAAAGATATTTTCAGTTCTTCAATGTTCGAACATGATAATGTCATCTTAGCAGTATATCGTTTGGAAAGTGAAGCTGATCAATGGTGGAATCTTATCAAGAATACGAGGCAAAGAGATGAAATTGAGTCCATGGAATGGGACGAGTTCAAGAACTTATTTTTCAATAAGTACTTCCCTTGTATTCTTCAATGAAATATGGAGAAGGAGTTTCTTAAACTAAAGAAAAAGTATGATGAATCTTTTGGTATATACGAAGCGAATTTTACAAGGCTTGCAAGGTATGCATCTGGATTTATCATCCAACCTGAAATTAAAGTTGATCGATTCTTCAGTGGATTAAAAGAAAATCTTCGAAGGGAATTAGCTATAAGAGACTTCAGTAGCTATGAAGAAATTGTGTGTTGTGCTATCAAGGTAGAAATGGAAGTTGGTGTTACTTATCCATCTCATAGTTTTAACATGAAAAGAAAGATGGATTTCAAGGAGAAATCTCAGAATAATGCTGAAAAGAAGATGAATGTTTCCGTATGCTCAAAGTGTGGAAAGAATCATGGTGGAGATTGTCTTAAAGGGACAAGTAAATGTTTCAAATGTAGAAAGGAAGGTCATCGGGAATTTGAATTCCACAATGATGGGAAGAAGATGTCTAATGATGCAAACAAAGGAAGGGATACACAGAATGAACCTACTACACTTCAATGCTGCAAGTGAAAGGAAATGGTGAATTATGCTAATAAATGCCCTAATCCAAGGGTTAGTGATGATCGAAATGAGCAACCACTTAAGGCAAAAGACAAAGGGAAGTCACATGCGATCACCATTGGCGATGTTGAATATGATAACGATGTGGTGGAATGATTAAGTGTTTATGTAATGGGATTTCAAAATAATGTTGTATATAGTATCGTGGAATATTGGAATATTTATGTATTGGTTTATTGTGGTTTTCAATAATTTTATGGTACCGGTAACCATGGAAAGTGATTGAGATATTTTTGGAAAAAACGATGATATGCGCATAATGAAGGGAAAACGAGAAAATGAAATATTTGACAGTATTCATGAGCTCATGATTGATATAAGGACTAAGTGATATCATGGTTTGAGTATATAGAATTTTGAGGATTTTGGTATGTGGAAAGTGTCAACTTTTAACTGCATTCATGTTTTCACTAAGGTTCAATGGGTATTCAAGATAATACATGATTAAGGCCTTTGAATGTTTGGAATGTGACCAACAAGACATATCTTATGATATATGGGGATCAATGATGGTATTAAATCTCTGGTAATCATTTTCACTATATTATGAGAGTTGACTGCAGTATTATGGATAAGCCTAAAGATTGGAATGGATTATGTTGGACATAAGTTAGTATTGTTTAAGGATAGAATTTTTTTTGATATTATTTATGGGATGTTATAGTAATATAGTTTTAGAAAAAGGATAACCTGCAGGATGGGCGATAGCCCATCGCGTCGGACAAGGCTGTGGGAATCGAACCCACAACTGAAGTGCGACTGGCCTTTATCGCCTACCACTTGTACCTGTTTAGTAGAAACTAGTTTTATTATATTAAGCAGTATGATATATGAAGTATAAATCCATTTTAGGAACCATATATAGTTAATCTCACTATAGATGGACTTATGCATTTTTTGATAACTTTTTTTACCTTTTGTTTGAGACACATGGAATGTCCCATCATTCTATCACATGATCTGCTAACACCTCATGAATGACAAATTAAACTTCATTTCTTTAATATATGAAGTCGAAATTGTCCAAAGAATGACCAATAGTGAGACTATACCGAAATCACGAAAGTATTTCTTCTAATTCCAATTTCATCAACTTTAGGGAAATGATCTTGAAAACCAAAAATGTTGTCCTAGTGCTCTTATATCTGATGAATCAGATGGTACCTTAGATCATCACAAATTTATGGCTTTTTGATTGATGGATTTTCCATAGCTATGTTCTCTACCACTCTCTATCAGAACATAATGATTAGATTTCTCTTCCATATCCATATTTTCACCTATGTGGAAACCGGGTGATTAGTTTATTTCGGTAACCGTTACGTTTCATACTTTTGTTTTTAAAGATTGGTTTTGGTATTCCTTTTTACTATGTGGGTTTCAATTAAAGAAACTTTTGAATAGTAATCCATTTATAACCCCGACGAATTTTGAGGGCGAAATTCATTCTAATGGGGGTAGAATGTAACACCCCGAGATTTTATGAAAAATATTCATTATAATTTCATTAATGTCTTGTGTTGTACGCTACACCAAAAGGAGATTTCTCAACACACATCCTTGACTTTCTTTGCATTACACGCAATCACGACCTTCCTCGATAGCGTGTCTAGTACGCAATACCGAGTTTCTCTAAACAACGATATGCTATTAAAATATTATTAAAACTAGCCGTTATGAATAGTAATAACCACCTTTTAAAATTTTATAAATTTTATCTCTCAAAATGGACTTTATTTATGGATTCGGAGTATCAAATTTAGCCTAAGGTAAAATTTTGGTACTTTTCGGATAACTTTCATATTCTGATGAATACTGAAAATTACTAAATTTTAATTAAAAACAACGTTTTTAATCGGAATAATAAATAGTGATAAATTATTAATTTGAGTGGTTTTAAAGTATATTTAGAATATATTTTTACAATTTAATACAATGTTGGTCATTGTATGTAATTTCACATTTAAACCAGTTATAAACAAGTGTCAATCTTTTGATAGTTACTATCTCTTAAAAACACACTATTTGTTTTGACGACAGGAATTAATTTTTAAATTAGTTAACGTAACTGATATGTTTTGAATTTGGTAAAATAGACATCATTTTTGAGTTCATAATATCAAATATAGCATAGGCCTAATTTTTGGTATTTTTCTGGAAACTTTCATTTTTTGATGAATAGTGAAACCACAAAGTGGTAGTAAAAAAAATGAATTTTTCATAAAACTTAATTTTACCGCTTCTGTGAGTGGAATTTCAAAAATTCGAGAGACACGGTTGATGTCAGTAAGTAAAATGTGGTTCAATGAGATGAAAATAATTTTTGGTGAATAGTAACTTTTTACTTTTTTTACCACGGTTAAAAGTAAATAGGGTAATTAAGGGTAAAATGATATTATTATTACACTAACACATGTCCTAATTCTATTGGATAAGTGTAATTCGACCAAAAACAACCATAGGAATAAAATATGACCATTTAGGCCCACTTGGATTAGATTAGGACATTTATTATTATTTAATTCAAAGAAGAGTTAAATGAGTTAAAATCAAAGTTTATTTACTAAAACATTTTTAATATAGGGTAATACATAAGATAAATTCGATTTTAAATATTAATTAGAAAGCTAATAATATTTCATACATAATTATATTTTATTTATAATTTTTAGACATTAAATAAATTAATTTATTTATGACACAATGATGATGCAGTAATTACCATAATAGTGAAAAATTATAATAATTGATATTATAAATACCCAAATAAATTTAATTTGGGACTTTTTACAAATTCCACTAATTTTATAGGTTAATATGACATGTTATTAGTGATTTAATTAACTTTGTTCGAACTAATCATTCTGTTATGACATTCACAAAAATCAATTACTAAATAGTGTCAAAATTGACATAAAATAGTTTTTAAAACAAATATTATATTATTAAATGTTACTTTATTCCTAAAAATCTAAAGTTCAGCCAAATGACTTATATAAGGTTATATATAATAATAATAAACAACCTGGGGTTCGTTTGTCTTTTTATAGTAAGTTTATTAACCTTATAGTGTAAGAACACAAAAAGACACGGTAAAAGTAAAGTTATTTAACTTAATGTTAAATCAAAATGATAAGGTTAAAATAGGAACCTAAACTTGTATAAATTCTATTTGATGAGAGTATTTCGATCCATCCCCACATTAGCTTCTAAATAAATCAATTTGGAGCTATTTAAAACCGAATATGACTTTGTAATAAAATAATATTTTTAGTTTTCCAAAGAAGCCCCTCTCCTCCCTTATAAAAGGGAACCCCCTCCCACTCTTCCTCACACCAATTTGAACCTTCATTCTCGGCCAACCCCTGCCAAATTCTCTTCTACACTTCCCTAGAAACATCCTAGAGGTTCTGGTCTTCCTCAAAGACCAATTTTTTTTCCCTAAAAGGAGATCTCAAAGAGGCGCTTCAAAGAAGAGGTAATGTCCGTTACCGATTCTTTCAACTTTATTTCTTCTTCCACTAATTCTTATTAGGTTGTTTCATTATGAAGTAATAACATAAGTATAACTCATATAATGATATGTTATTATAAGTATGAAACAACCCTATTTCACCATCTAACCATCCTACGGAAAACGAAATCACCGCGCGTGCGTACGTACGGAATACCGTCTCCACGCCGTGGTGAAATCTATTTTCCACCACCACCTTACTTTTATGGGTATAATGGTGTAAATAATATCAATATCTGATTATTTTAAAGTGATATTGATTCTGAAATAGTATACATACACTCCAATATAGTCCCACGGTCATGAGAATGATATCATCGCTCCTGCGTACGTACAGACTACTGTCTCCACGACGCGATGAGATTCATTCTCCACGTTAACCATTCATGAATTATTATAAAGTATATATAATAAGTAATCATGAATTATATGACATAATAATGATAATGTATTTATGTGTATATATATGTATGTCATCTACTTAATTCCATTCAACTCAATAAGGAAAAGAAAACAGCGTTCATGCGTACGTACGGCCTACCGTCTCCATGAACGGTGTATTTCTTTCAATTTATTGATTAATTATATATATGTATATTAGGAATATATATAATATATAAATCATGTTTTATATTCTGGAATTAAGTAATCATTATCTAAGTAATCATATGAATAATTACATGTCAAAACACGGACGACAAATGAAACAATTTTACCCAAAACGCTCTTTAACACAGAATTTACAAAAGAACGGGTTATATAAAGTCATAAGTGAACCATACATGATATCATAACAATGAGTATGATTATGGAATAAGTCAATGACATTATTTAAATCATTATACATGAGGTTTGGATAGTTACAAAGAAAATCAGACCTAAGGTAAGGGAAATATCACAATCTCATTGTTATCCGAGATTGTTTATACTTTAGTATTTACTGGGGTGTATTTTATCAACCACATCCAAGTTTCCTCAATATGTAATATTTATATCCTTCTACAATAGTTTATATCCAATTTTACCCTTTGGTGAGTTTTTAGTAAAAGATATGAAATGAATCTTTTGTCATTTTTCGTACGAGGTACTTTTTGACTTTTCCGACAAAAGTACGGGAAGAATGTTTTTTTAACTTATACGGCATGAATGGATTTTTAAAACATTGTTTCCATGAATCTTACTTTAAAAATTTTCATGTTTATTTTTAATCAAGTTCTTTGAGAATTTCATGACATGTTAAGAAAGGAAAAGTGTTTTCGAAGTTGAAAGGATATTTTTCTCAAGAATGGAGTTCAAGTGTTTTATCAAAATTATTTTCTATCTAAGATAATATAGGGTTCTGTTTCTATCCCTATTATTACATTGATTTTATTATGTTGTGATGGAATTATTTTTATGAATCCCTTTATCATATATGAATTGTTTTATGATGTCATGTTGTTTAAGTATCCCATTTTTGTTACATGGGCTATGCAATTTTGTATGATTTATGATTTTGTGGCACACATAAGAATGGTATCATTATGAGATGGGTGTGACCTATATCTCCCTCCAATGCATTGGGTAAAGATTTTATATCTCATGAGATAGACATGGCTGGAAAGGTAGGTTATACAGGTTCAGTGAAACAGGACTGAAACGAGGTGTGAACTCAGTTCAGAAATGGACTTTATCCACTAAGATAGTCTTGGAAATGAGTCTTGACTAATAAGAAATGATTATCTATGATTATGTGTGTATGCCACAAAGTTTTATGTTTTATGTTATGATTATTGGGATTACATTTCACTACTATGATTTATCCCATGTTATGATCTTATGATCTCGTTTGTAGGTAAAGATTTCCAAAATGTTATGTTCTTATGAATATGATGTGATTGATTTTTCTTTTGTTTACCCTTACTGAGCATTTTAGCTAACCATTTTTTGTTTTCTTTTCCCCAGGATATAAAGAAAGGTTTTAGGTAAGAAAAAAAAGGAAGATCTTTATGGGATATGTTGAAGATCTTTCACCATGATTAGAAGATTACGTTCCGAGTTTCCAAAGACACTAAACTATTACGGTCCTTGTGTGTGTGTGTTTGTTATGTAATAAGTATTCTGCAAAAGTAATTTAATGTCCTTGTACGTCTTGCTTCGGGTATTTATAGTTGGTATCAGATGAAAGGTTTAGTCAACCTTTGGAAACTAGGATGCGAGAACTTTAGTGAGATCCCTAGAGATATTTCTAAGGTATATCTAGGGATGTCCCTAAGGTTAAGTATAAGTATAGGTTATAGTCTTAGAATTGCGCTAGCCATCTTAGAATTAAATCTAATATGTTAGATATTGAAGGTACTCCCCCTTTATTATGTTGTTTTTTCTAGCATGATTATTTCCTCTCACACAATTATTTCTGGGTTTTAGATGATGGATGGAACCCAAAGGAACCGTGTTGATCAATACAATGGACAATGCAATGATTGTCCTCACGAACAAATAAATGTTATGGGAGATGGAGTGAAAAATCTTATTTCTATACTTACACAAGCTATGAATCATTCTAGACATCCAAATGAGAAGAGAAGGGAATAGTATTCTATTGAGTCCTTCATGAGGCAACGTCCACCTTCTTTCAGTGGGTCTTCTGATCCATTTGTTGCTGAACAATGGATCAGTACCACTGAAAAGATATTTTCAGTTTTCAATCTTCTGAACATGATAAAGTCATCTTAGAAGTATATCGTTTTGAAGGTGAAGCTGATCAATGGTGGAATATTATCAAGAATACGAGGCAAAGAGATGAAATTGAGTCCATGGAATGGGACGAGTTCAAGAACTTATTTTCAATAAGTTCTTCCCTCGTATTCTTCGAAAAATGATGGAGAAGGAGTTTCTTGAACTAAAGAAAAAGGATGATGAATCTATTGGTATATACGAAGTGAATTTTACAAGGCTTGCAAGGTATGCATCTGGATTTATCAACCAACCTGAAAGTAAAGTTGATCGATTCTTCAGTGGATTAAAACCAAATCGTTGAAGGGAATTAGCTATAAGAAACTTCAGTAGCTGTGATGAAATTGTGCGTTGTGCTATCAAGGTAGAAATGTAAGTTAGTGTTACTTATCCATCTCACAGTTTTGACAAGAAAAGAAAGATGGATTTCAAGGTGAAATCTCAGAATAATGGTGAAAAGAAGATGAATGTTTCCTTATGCTCAATGTGTGGAAAAGAAGCATGGTGGGGATTTTCTTAAAGGGACAAGTAAATGTTTCAAATGTGGAAAGGAAGGTCATCGGGCATTTGAATGCCACAATGATCGGAAGAAGATGTCTAATGATGCAAACAAAGGAAGGGATACACAGAATGAACCTACTACACTTCAATGCTTCAAGTGCAAGGAAATGGGGCATTATGCTAATAAATCACAAATCCAAGGGTTAGTGATGATCGACATGAGCAACCACTTAAGGCAAAAGACAAAGGGAAGTCACATGCGGTCACCATTGGCGATGTTGAATATGATAACGATGTGGTGGAATGATTAAGTGTTTATGTAATGGGATTCCAAAATAATGTTTTATATAGTATCGTGGAATATTGGAATATTTATGTATTGGTGTATTGTGGTTTTCAATAATTTTATGGTATCGGTAACCATGGAAAGTGATTGAGATATTTTTGAAAAAAATGATGATATGCGCATAATGAAAGGAAAACGAGAAAATGAAATATTTGACAGTATTCATGATCTCATGATTGATATAAGGACTAAGTGATATCATGGTTTGAGTATATAGAATTTTGAGGATTTTGGAACGTGGAAAGTGTTAACTTTTAACTGCATTCATGTTTTCACTAAGGTTCAATGGGTATTCAAGAGAATACATGATTAAGGCCTTTGAATGTTTGGAATGTGACCAACAAGACATACCTTATGATATATGGGGATCAACTATGGTATTAAATCTCTGGTAATCGTTTTCACTATATTATGAGAGTGGACTGCAGTATTATGGATAAGCCTAAAGATTGGAATGGATTATGTTGGACATAGGTTAGTATTGTTTAAGGATAGAAGTTTTTTCGATATTATTGATGAGATGTTATAGTAAAATTATTTTAGAAAAAAAGGACAACCTGCAGGACGGGCCACAACCCATCGTGTCGGACAAGGCTGTGGGAATCGAACCCACAACCGAAGTGCGACTGGCCTTTATTGCCTACCACTGTCCTACAGTGAGTCCCTCTTTAGTAGAAACTAGATTTATTATATTAATCAGTATGATATATGAAGTATAAGTCTATTTTAGGAAGCATATATGATTAATCTCACTATAGATGGACTTATGTATTTTTTGATAACTTTTTTAACCTTTTGTTTGAGACAGATGGAATGAACCATCATTCTATCACATGATCTGCTAACACATCACTAATTACAAATTCAACTTCATTTCATTAAGAGATGAAGTGGAAATTGTCCAAAGAATGACCAACGGTGAGACTATACCGAAATCACAAAAGTATTTCTTCTAATTCCAATTTCATCTACTTTAGGGAAACAATCTTGAAAACCAAAAATGTTGTCCTAGTGCTCTTATATCTGATGAATCAGATGGTACCTTAGATCATCACAAAATTATGGCTTTGTGATTGATGTCTTTTCCATAGCCATGTTCTCTACCACTCTCCATAAGAATATGATGATTAGATTTCTCTTCCATATCCATATTTTCACCTATGTGGAAACCCAATGATTAGTTTATTTGGTTAACCGTTACGTTTCATACTTTTGTTTTTAAAGATTGGTTTTGGTATTCCTTTTTACGATGTGGGTTTCTATTAAAGAAACTTTTGAATAGTAAACCATTTATAACCCCGACGAATTTCGAGGGCGAAATTCATTTTAAGGGGGGTAGAATGTAACACCCTGAGATTTTATGAAAAATATTCTTTTTAATTTCATTAATGTCATGTGTTGTACGCTACATCAAACTGAGCTTGCACAACATGCATCCTTGACTTTCCTTACATTACATGCAATTGCGACCTTCCTCGATAGCGTGTGTAGTACGCAACACCGAGTTTTACTAAACAACAATATGCTATTAAAATATTATTAAAACTAGCCATTATGAATAGTAATAACCACCTTTTAAAATATTATAAATTTTACCTCTCAAAATGAACTTCATTTTTGGATTCGGAGTATCGAATTTAGCCTAAGGTGAAATTTTGGTACTTTTCGGATAACTTTCATATTCTGATGAATAGTGAAAATTACTAAATTTTAATTAAAGACAACTTTTTTAATCGAAATAATTAATAGTGATAAATTATTAATTTGAGTGGTTTTAATTTATATTTAGAAAATATTTTTACAATTTAATAAAATGTTGGTCATTGGATGTAATTTCACATTTAAACCACTTATAAACAAGTGTGAATCTTTTGATAGTTATTATCTCTTAAAAACACGCTATTTGTTTTGACGATGGGAATTAATTTTTAAATTAGTTAATGTAACTGATATGTTTTGAATTTGGTAAAATATACATCATTTTTGAGTTCATAATATCAAATATATCTTAGGCCTAATTTTTGGTATTTTTCTGGAAACATTCATTTTTTGATGAATAGTGAAACCACTAAGTGGTAGTAAAAAAATGAATTTTTCATAAATCTTAATTTTACCGCTTCTATGAGTGGAATTTCAAAAATCCGAGAGACACAGTTGATGTCAGTAAGTAAAATGTGGTTCAATGAGATGCAAATCATTTTTGGTGAATAGTAACATTTTAGTTTTTTTTACCACGGTTAAAAGTAAATAGGTTAATTAAGGGTAAAATGATATTATTATTACCCTAACACATGTACTAATTCTATTGGATAAGTGTAATTCGACCAAAAACAACCTTAGTAATAAAATATGACTATTTAGGCCCACTTGGTTTACATTAGGCCATTTATTATTATTTAAATCAAAGAAGAGTTAAAAGAGTTAAAATCAAAGTTTATTTACTAAAACATTTTTAATATAGGGTTATACATAAGATAATTTAGATTGTAAATATTAATTATAAATATAATAATATTTAATACATAATGATATTTTATTTATAATTTTTATTCATTAAATAAATTAATTTATTTATGACATAATGATGATGCAGTAATTACCATAATAGTGAAAAATTATAATAATTGATATTATAAATACCCAAATAAATATACTTTGAGACTTTTTATGAGTTCCACTAATTTTATAGGTTAATATGACATGTTATTAGTGATTTAATTAGCTTTTTCGAACTAATCATTCTGTTATGACTTTCACAAAAATCAATTACTAAATAGTGTCAAAATTGACATAAAATAGTTTTTAAAACAAATATTATATTATTAATTGTTATTTTATTCATAAAAATCTAAATTTCGGAAACATTACTTAGATAAGGTTATATATATTAATAATAAACAACTTGGGGTTTGTTAGGTTTGTTATAGTAAGTTTATTAATCTTATAGTGTAAGAACAGAAGAAGACACGGTAAAAGTAATGTTATTTAACTTAATGTTAAATCTAAATGATAAGGTTAAAATAGGAACCTAAACTTGTCTAATTTCTATTGTATGAGAGTATTAGGATCCATCCCCACCTTAGCTTCGAAATAAATCAATTTGGAGCTATTTAAAACTGAATATGACTTTATAATAAAATAATATTTTTAGTTTTCCAAAGGAGCCCCTCTCCTCCCTTATAAAAGGGCACCCCTCCCTCTCTTCCTCAAACCACTTTGAACCTTCATGCTCGTCCAACCCCTGCCAAATTCCCTTCTCCACTTCCCTAGAAACATCCAAGAGGTTCTGGTCTTCCTAAAAGACCAATTTTAGTGCCCTAAAAGGAGATCTCAAAGAGGCGCTTCAAAGAAGAGGTAATGTCCGTTACTGATTCTTTCAACTTTATTTCTTCTTCCACTACTTCTTCTTAGGTTGTTTCATTATGAAGTAATAAAATCAGTGTCACTCATATACTGATATGTTATTATAAGTATGAAACAACCCTATTTTACCATCTATCCATCCTACGGAAAACGAAATCACCGCGCGTGCGTACGTACGGAATACCGTCTCCACGCCATGGTGAAATCTATTTTCCACCACCACCTTACTTGGATGGGTATAATGGTGTAAATAATAACTATATATGATTATTTTAAAGTGATATTGATTCTGAAATATTATACATACACTCCAATACAGTCGCACGATCATGAGAACGATATCATCGCTCGTGCGTACGTACGGACTACCGTCTCCACCACGCGATGAGATTCATTCTCCACGTTAACCATTCATGAATGATTATAAAGTATATATAATAAGTAATCAAGAATTATATGACATAATAATGATACTGTATTTATGTGTATATATATGTATGTCATCTACTTAATTCCTTTCAACTCAATAAGGAAACGAAAACAGCGTTCATGCGTACGTACGACCTACTGTCTCCATGAACGGTGTATTTCATTTCATTTATTGATTTATTATATATATGTATATTCTGAATATATATTATATATAAATCATGTTTTATATTCTGGAATTAATTAATCATGATCTAAGTAATCATATTAATAATTACATGTCAAAACACGGATGACAAATGAATCAATTTTACCCAAAACGCTCTTTAACATGGAATTTACAAAAGAACGGGTAATATAAAGTCATATGTGAACAATACATGATATCATAACAATGAGTATGATTCTGGAATAAGTCAATGACATTATTTAAATCATTATACATGAGGTTTGGACACTTACTAAGCAAATCGGACCTAAGGTAAGGGAAATATCAAAATCTCATTTTTATCTGAGATTGTTTATACTTTAGTATTTACTGGGGTGTATTTTATCATCCAAATCCATGTTTCCTCAATATGTAATATTTATATCCTTCTACAATAGTTTATATCCAATTTTACCCTTCAGTGCGTTTTTAGTAAAAGATATGAAAGGAATCTTTTTCGTTTTTCATACGAGGTACTTTTTGACTTTTCTGACAAAAGTATGAGAAGAATGATTTTTTTAACTTATACGGCATGAATAGATTTTTAAAACATTATTTCCATGAATATTAATTTAAAAATTTTCAAGTTTATTTTTAATCAACTTATTTTTGAATTGTATGACATGTTAAGAAAGGAAAAGTGTTTTTAAAGTTGAAAGGATATTTTCCTCAAGAATGGAGTTCAAGTGTTTTATCAAAATTATTTTCCATCTATGATAATATAGGGTTCTGTTTCTATCCCTATTATTACATTTATTTGATTATGTTGTGATGGAATTATTTTTATGAATCCCTTTATCTTATATGAATTGTCTTATGATGTCATGTTGTTTAAGTATCCCATTTTTATTACATGGGTTATGCAATGATGTATGATTTATGATTCTGTGGCACACATAAGAATGGTATCATTATGAGATGGGTGGGACCTATATCCCCCTCCAATTCATTAGGTAAAGATTTTATATCTCATGAGATAGACATGGCTGGAACGGTAGGTTATACCGGTTCAGTGAAACAGGACTGAAACAAGGAGTGAACTCAGTTTAGAAATGGACTTTGTCCACTAAGATAGTCTTGGAAATGAGTCTTGACTAATAAGAAATGATTATCTATGATTATGTGTGTATGCCACAAAGTTTCATTTTTTATGTTATGATTATTGGGATTACATTTCACTACTATGATTTATCCCATGTTATGATATTATGATCTCTTTTGCAGGTTAAGATTTCCAAAATGTTATGTTCTTATGAATATAATGTGATTGATTTTTATTTTGTTTACCTTTACTGAGCATTTGAGCTCACCCTTTTATGTTTTGTTTTACCCAGGATATAAAGAAAGGTTTTAGGTAATAAAAAAGGATGATCTTTATGGGAGATGTTGAAGATCTTTCACCGTGATTAGAAGATTACATTCTGAGTTTCCAAAGACACTAAACTATTAAGGTCCTTGTGTCTGTGTTTTTGTTATGTAATAAGTATTCCGTAAAAGTAATGTAATGCCCTTGTACGTCAAGCTTCGGGTCTCAACATTGGAATCCCTCTATAAGGCCCTATGTGAGAGACTCTATTCACATTTATGCCCTAGGTGGTGTTATTGGTATAAACAAGGCCAATAGTCTGCAGGTATAAATCCTCTACTTATTAGGTTAATTAATATTTAGTTGTTGGTATCACCCAATGGCCATAGAAATGATCTTTATGAGTGTATCTTATTATTTTCATACCTTTAGCATGTAATTTCTAATTATGACACTTTTTGAGAACTACCTCTCAGACAGATGTCATCACTTCTATTAGACTCAGGAGTGTGTTCTCCTGGATGAGTGCTTTATGGAATCTTCGATCTAGAATCTTAGGTTAGTATACTATGTTTGTGACTTAACTTTAAACTGTGTGTCCTCTTTGAGTATATTAGTATTTTTTTTATTTTTTTGGTTGACATATCCATCTGTAGATCTAGCTGTATATATTTTTTTTGTATGATGTGTGGTTTTGGGGTGTCCTAATGAGTATTTTATACTCACCCATTCATGCACTTTTCTCGTTTGTGTCATGTATTTTGTAGACCATTGATCATTTCATAGAGTCCTTGACATACCAGGAATAGAATATTCTTAGTGATATTAGATAGACCACAGTGTGTTCCTATAGATTTTTGATAGATGTCCCCAGTACTTAAATTTAGGTTAGACTTTTGTTCTAGACTCTTTTTGGTGGGCTTGTATTTGGACATGTTTAATTTACTATACTTCCAATCACACTCTAGTTGTGGGATTTGGATGTTTGAATGCATGGTTATTCAATTGTTTTTTTACATTTCATTATTGTATAGTCTTGGAGATGTGTGCATGTGTACATGTACATAGGATAAGGCCACACATATCAATGATATGAATACTCAGTACTTGTCACCAGCCCCTAGCCTATTAGAGGACGACTTGGGGAGTCACGACACATGAACCTCTAGAAAGGGTTATGAAAATTTTTACAATCTATTTTTTGTATTTCAACTTGTTTCATGTGGATTTAAATGTTATACACATAATTGATTTATTGATTAGTTATCACATGAACATTATGATAATATTAAGGGTTTATTTCACAAACTCATTCTAATGGAATTTATTTATTATTAAATATCATTTAAAGAAAATTACATGATCATTTAATAATAAACCATTCTATTTTATTATAGTTAATTGTTTCATGATATTTTTATGTGATAGTGCACTTTTTTCAACTATTTATAAATTTAAATAATTGAGAAAATGTTTTAATAAAATTTGGATTCATTACCCTGTTTGGTCAAAAATCTTTTTTCATACAAAACCTGCTTTCTAAAAAAATTCCCAATATTTTTATTTATAATTTTAAAAATTATTTATTAAAATAAAATTTTACCCTTTTAATTTAATTTTTTTTCAATGGAATCTTATAGTCACTTATAAAAACCAGCACCTTTCTATCCTTCACCAATGAAAAAGGACTAATTTTTATCCTTTTAAAAAATTACCCATAATAATTTTTTTAATAATACATTTAAATTGTATGAAAATAGTTTTAATGAATTTTTTTAAAAAAAATAATTTTCAATGAAAATGGATTTTTAAAAAAATAATTTTTTTTTCATTATGAAATGGATATTTTACTCAATAATGTTTTTTAAAAATTTTTGTTTATTATTTTTCTTCTTCTATGACAAAAAACATTTATTATTATTATAATGAGAATATGTTGTATTGATACCATCCTTATTCTTCTTTGGATTGCTGAAGATCATTGAATCAAAAGAAAGTATTTACATTCACTTAAGTCATTTTTGTAGTCAGTAATTTTACTTTGAAATGTTCACATTCATGTGATCATTAGAAATAATATTTCCACTAAATATCCACAATATTTATCATTAATATTATTATTTCCAAAACCGTATACCATTTTTACATATGGTATTCACTTTGAGAGTTATTTTATTGTTTAGGAAAATATTGATAAATCTGTGTTCTTTACTCAATACAGAAATTAGATAAGGTGTATTATTTGTGAATTAAATATATTATTCAATATATGGGGAATTATTTGGATTGGTATGACATGTTTGGGGCTATGTTATAGATATCCCTTCGATGAATCAGTAGTATCATGGGACAAATCAGTTGGATAACCTTAACTAAATGAGGTTTTACCTGATCTATTTTAAATCGTTGATTGAATAGTCTGGATGGAAAATGTACAATTTACCTAGGAAACATGGTTTCAAATAATTAAGCATTTCCTGAATTTATAATTTATTTTTTATTATCTATGAGTTTTAACTATGAAAAAAATCTATGGATACATTTCATTATCTTCA
Source organism: Viscum album (assembly GCA_963277665.1). Taxonomy (NCBI): domain Eukaryota; kingdom Viridiplantae; phylum Streptophyta; class Magnoliopsida; order Santalales; family Viscaceae; genus Viscum; species Viscum album. The sequence continues at coordinate 1,135,560,518 of OY728159.1, read as the reverse complement.
TATTGATTAAATGGATTGGTTGTTCTGTTATTTACCTTCCCATATTAGTTATTCTCTATCTAGTAATTTAAATTTAATATGTGATTAGTTGTCTTCCATTCCATATTGATTTTTCCTTAGCCAATTATTTAAACTAAATGTGTGATCAATTATTTACTTTTCTATGTTGATTATGATCATTAATTCATTATTTATCAAATTTTACATAAACTTTAATAAGAATTAGAGATCAACCATATTTTATTTCCTTTCCCCTAGATTAAATGAATTTTATTTTGAGGTATATATGGGGATATGATGGATAGAATAAATTTATCCTGGAAAAAATGATGTAGTATTGTTTTATTCGAATGTAATGTAAGACTCATGTATGTATCTATTTTACCAAAAATAATATACTATTCTTCCTTTCAAGATGTGATTCCTTATATTTTATGCTAATGTGATGGTAGTAGGAACAAGATTCAGGTATAATGTGGTTAAGTTGCTAAAATTTTGATAATATTTCAAATTTTGTTGTTTGTTTTATAATGTTCATTAAAGTTTAGTTTATATTTGATATTGAAATATTATATACACAAATTCTTATATCTCGGCCTCTAATATAGTTTATATCGAGGTCCATGATATGTATTGTATAAAGTGATATATTTTTATTTTTAAGTATGTCAATTTTATTCCATTTCACTTCATTATAATTCATATAACACTTTCTTTATCCTATATAACATTATATAAAACATTTATTTAAATTAGTGAATTCTTATTGATCATTAGAGTAATGAATGGAATCTTTATAAAAATATAAAATTTTTTGGTGTGTTTTTATGAGTTTATAAAACTATATTATGTTCCATCAAAAATGAATAAGTTCTATAAATAGGGATTCTAGATTTCAGTACTATATATAAAAGACATTAATTTTAGCTACACCATTCTATGGATCGCTAGTTATTTCATTCCTTTATCCACTAAAAGACATGCGAATAATGTGGAATGGAAGTAATATCCTTCAAAATAATTTATAAATTTATAATCTGGTTGATTTATATTGGAGGAAAATGTTTTTCTTTGTTTACAAAATGGAATTATCGATAATATTTTTTATAACTTCTATAAAATTAGAAATCCTTTATTCTGTGTTCTTCATGTTATGACTCCTTCAATATTATAGATAACCATTTCTTTGATTTTATATTTACTCTTCTATTAAAAAGGGTTATACCATAAAAAGCTATCATAATTTTGGTACATAAATTTTGTATTACAAATTAATATAATTATTTTATTAATATGATGATATGAATGGTATAATTTTTTGAAAAGTACATTGTGTTTTATAATTTTAATATGGATAAAATATAATATTTTTTTCATGAATGTATTGTAGAATCTAGATTTTTTTTTCATTTTTTACAAATATAATCTTATTAAAATTATGCACACTTAATTAATCCTATTTTTTTGGGGTGGATGGGGGTGGGGTTGAGGTATTTATTTTTATCAAGAAGGTTTACATTTCACCCCTTAAGTAGAACTAATTATGTTGGAGGGATTTATAAAAACTTAATTCTTTAGATTAAACCTATGAGATAATACAGTTTTTTTATAAAAAGATATAACCTAAAAATCTCATATCTCATTTTATTTGTTATTAGAAATATGTATTCAATAAAATCTGAATTTGGTGTAGGAGAATTATAACTCAAAACTTATAGCATGAATATTTTTTTATTAATTATAATTTTTTACTATTGTATTTATATATTTTTTTGATGATATTGAATAAATAAATTATGTGAAATATTATTTTCAATTCATTAATTAAATAAATTAATTATATGTATTAAATATTGATTAAAATATAAACTTAATTCATTTAAATAATTTTGAATTTTTCTATAGTCGAATTACTATTTTTGGTATAATTGTTTCCAATAATCATAAACCAAATAAAAAATATGTATTATAACAATTTTAAATCTTATATTATAAACAATTAACATAGTATAAATTTTTTCTATGGTTAATCTAAATTTTATTTATTTTTGAATAATTTTTAATTAGTATAAATTTGATTTTATAATTTACTAAAATTTATTCTCATTTATTTGGGTTTATTATGATAAATGGTGTCTAAGTATTATAAATATATATGCGACGATATTTATGGAATCTTATGGTTTGAAATTTGACATCAAATTTATTAAATGAAAGATATTAATATTTTCCACAGTTCATATCGAATAAGTATAGACATCTGGTAGTATCCTACATGGATTGCAGTGTGATGCTAAAGAGAAAACCAAAATAAGAGGTCAGTTACTATTAGTTAAATGTGTGTACTGGGTCCATGTTAGAGGAAAATTTAATATTATGAAATTGGTTACTATTTAAATTTTATACCTGTTTATTAAAATAATCCATCCATGCTTTAATATTTATTATGTTATAAAAATTTATTGTTATTAGTATTGAATTAATATAAAAAATTTTATAGTATTATCATTTTAATGGTGACACTGTAGAAATTTTTTCTTGGTCTAGGAAATTTCATTAGATATTAGATAAAAAATGATTCAACATTTATCAATAATGGGGTAGAATTATATTATCAATTTTCTAACATAATATTATGATAAAAATAGTTTCAATGAAAATGGATTTAGAAAATATTTAAATTCAAGGTATGTCAAGTATTGTCCCAATGAATTATTTTTGTGATAGGTTCTCCAAATTTCATGGATTTTGTTTTTATTTCTTCGATGTTTCAATTTATACCTCAATTATATTAATTTGAAGATTTTCTTTAATAATAATTTTTGGAATGAGATCTAATAATTTTATAGTTATGTCAATGTGAATAGGATGAATAAATTCTTACTATGATAATACTACTAGATCATTTTAATTTATTTACACCTTACAATGGAATTTTTGTGGAGGTGTCATTTTTGAAAGAGTATTATTATACTTAGATAAAAGTAATCATTTTGTTAATGGATTGATGATAAATGATTACTATATGGAAGGGAATATTATATAATTTCAAAATAATGATATAATATAAACCCTAAATTTTTTGATATGAATATAAATAGATAATTATATAAAGAAATATTACATTTCTAGACATTGGTATGATGATTATCTATCCATTACCAGGCTTTAATTAGATATTTTTTAATTGTAATGGACCATGTTTTTAAGAGAATATTATTTCTATAAACTATATGATTATAATTAGAAAATATATTTCTTATTTTTTTGTTTTAATGGAATTTAGATAGATTTTTAATTAATTCAAGCATGATAGGAATAAACCAAATAACAATTTATTCTTCTATAGTAAACTATTTCAAAAAAAGAACATGAAACTACCTATTACACTCCATGGATTATTAATTACCATGTATTATTGCATCCTTTAAATGTTCCTAAATTATTAAGGGATAATAAATAGAAATGAAGATAATATTCAATAATAGAAAATATCATAGGTTATCTTCCCTCTTTAGGATTGACAATAACCAAAATAAACTTATAACGTGGAAGATAATCCAAAAATGAGAAAGAATATTGTGAGATCTAAAATAAAAACAATATAAAATGTGAATTGTGACATTAGAAGTGTGAATGGAATGAATGAGTTTAGTAAGGATATATATTATAATGAAATATAGAATTTAAAAAAATGATCATTGGAAATATGGTTTTTGGATATAAATGTATCTAAAAGGTATACTAATGTTGTGTATTGTGAGTAGTAAATATAAAATAATTTCTATGTAATAAATAATGAAATGAAATTATATTATTGAAATAATATATATATATATATATATATGTGTGTGTGTGTTATATATAATTAATAAAATTTTAATTATTAATTAATTATATTATTTATTAACCAAATTCATCTAAATAAAATAATATGAATGGATTTTGAAAATTAATTTTTTGAATAGAAATAGTTAATTTTAATATAGTGTTATTTTGTATAAAAGTATTAATTTATGAGGAACTATTTTTCTTTAAGTGTTTTATAATTTATCTTAATAATATAAATGTAATTTTTTTCCAATATTGTATTAGCATTATTAGAACTATATATTGATATGAAATAATATTAAAATCAATTAATGTTTTAAATGTCCATTTTTCATTAAAATTTGATTTTCTTTAAATTATGTATTTATATTTTAAAACATTTAAAAATTTTATAATTTGAATTATATAAAATGAATATAATTTTTTAATTTATATTGTAAATATTTTTAGTATTATGTTTTGGGATTTTTCAAACATATTTATTTTTTAGGTGAATAATTTAATTACACTTTTTAACAAAACATAACCTTCTATGATTTATCGTTATAAAAGAAAGTCCTCGTTGTTTACACAACCAATTAATTGATCAAGGATTTATTTAACAAGTAAAAATAAACATTTTTAAATAATATTTTGATTTAAATATATTTTTAACATATTATTAACAAAATTAATATTTTCCAATAAAATAATATTTTTTCTTTTCATTCAATTTAATATTATTTTGGTAATTTTTTTGTATAGGAATAATTTGAAAGAAAAATTTATTTTATTTTATTTATAATAAAAAATTTTATATCATGAAAATAAAAATCAATGATACTTTTATCTTACACATATATTTATTCTTAAAAATATTCTTTTTTCTAAAAATGGTTCTTTAAACGTGACATGGGATAATATTAAAAATAATTTTTTAATATTTTTTAGAAATTTAATCTAATAAAATTATTTTATTATTTTTATTCCGAATATTTAAATAATTTAATATGGTATATTTAACTTTTTTTGGCATGACAGTATGTTAAGATGGAAAATATTTGTTATTAGTGTAAAATAATTATTTCTTAAAGAATTATACATTTCAAAATATTGTGTATTTTAAAATAAAATGAATATAATTTAAATTAATAACATAATATAATGGTTATCAATATGTAAAAAAATTCCCAAATATTTAATTTCAAATTAATGTAAAATAATATTAACAACACCTAATGATTGAAACATTAATTTTCTAAAATAATGTTTTTCAACACATTATATGTTTTAATTTAAAAGTTAGTTTTATAATATTTATATATTAAATTAAATGAAATTGGGTCCAAATTTTTATTATGTTCATAAAAATTTGTAATGTAGGGTCTTGTTATATTTGTATTTATAAAATATTTTCCATTATCAATATTTCATCAAGATTAATTACTATTAAAATGGAAAAAAATGAGCCTCGAATTTAACTAAATTAATTTAACCCTTTGAGATTATATAATATGACTTTTTGGATTGAAATTCATACCTATATGTTTGAAGAAAAAAATTCCCATCCCAATTCACCAAACCCACCTAACCCTCATGTGATACCACTCTTACCCCAAACCTAACTTCAGTTTCCTTGAAAAGCCTATATTTTTCACCTATAAAAAGTGATCACCCCACCCATTTTATCATCCATATCTACTTAAAAGTACTTGATCACGAATTTTACATTCCAATCCATAAATAAATCCCTCCTAAGGAGTTCTTATAGTTCAATGTAGTCCCCCCCGTGCTTTATGACTCTACTCAGTATGGTAATGGTTCTTCTCCTCCCTTATTTTAATAATGTAAAATATTTTTTGATAATACCTTATAGTTTCAATTAATTATTCTTTCATGTGTTCATAATAAATCAATAACTATCCAAATGATTCACTATTTATGATATACTACTATTCTCTCTCATTAAACCCATTCCATAAACAGTTTTTATTGTCGTCATGCAAAAAATTAACATTGGGATTTTTCATGCCATACCTTTATGTCATGAATATCCAAACCTATTCTCATATAAGGGTATTAACCTAGATATAAGTATACTTAATTGAATTGGAACACCCACATAAGATAAAAAAATTCATTAATCATGGGATTGAAGTAATGAAATATATTATTATGTTTTATGACTGATGTTTCAAACATGATGATATACCTATGTAGGGTGTGCCTAGAATAAACTCCAATACATTGGGTAAAAAATTAATCTATAGAGATGAAATGTTAATGAAATGTTAGAAAACATTGTTGGTAATGTTTTATGATACCTTGGTTAATAATTTTTGTATTACTCTATTATGATAAATTAGTGATGAACTTAGTCATATGCTTATGAATTCCTCATGCTTATGGTGTAGCAACACTTTTATATAGCGCCTCATGAACATATGATCATGTTACACATCCTGTTATTATGGTCATGTTATGAAACTTTTAATCATGTTAATGTTCTTATATTATACCTCATTTTTACCCATGACTTTCATTTATTCTCCTTTTTCATCATTTATCCCTTTCCGATCTTTATGATATATCTTTTATTTTGATTTATGTACCTATAATATCATATACAGTGATTATATTTTGGATGAGATATAAAATAATCCATTCAAGAGTGTTAAAATTTGTTAATGTTTTTAACTGATCCATGCAGGCTATAAATTATTTCCCTAGTTTCCAAGACACTAAACCGCAAAAATCCATGATGAAATGATCAGTGTGACAATTTTATTAATAAATAATATTTATTACATTGTATGAAATTATGAGCTCTTATAGTAGGAATCAGAGTAAGGATCAGTTATTTATGAAAATTAGGAATATATGTACTTATTGAAAATCTTTGTGATAAAATTATGGGATAAATATAAGTATATAAAAAAATTCTTAAATATTGGTTATGTGTATAATATTTGGTCTCCTAAGAAATACATCCATATCTGGATATTATATAGTTAATCTTATTATGGCATAAATGCACATAGGGGTATTCACCCTAGAAATGTCTAGTTGAGCACTAAATAGATCTTAACTTATGAGTGAGACGAATACTACACAATTAGATAGACACACCCATGAGATATGCTTTTGAAATTAATAATCTATTTATTAACCATTATGAGGGATTGAAACTTATTTATGTATGATAAAAAAATAACAAAATGATCACATATTACTTAGATTAAAACATTGATATTCATAAGATTTATATTTATTAAAATTTAATTATATTTATATAGTATATATTTAATCTTTTGACCATCAATTTTATTTTTTTGGGTTTATAATATTATAAAAATCTTAATTTTATTTTTTGATAGTTATTTAATAAATTAGGTTACGAAGTATTTGAAACCCTAAGAAAAAGAAACCTAGATTGAAAAATTATTAATACATGTTAAACTAAAATTATCCTATTATAAAATTAAGGAAACATAGATTTTTATAAGATATAATATTATAAATTTATTTATTTATTTAAAATTTTAAATTAATTCCCTGTAAATATTTTGGATCACTCTCAATCAACTATTTTAGTTTTATTTGATGACTGGAAAGAAGAGGCTTCTAATTATATTATCATTAAGTGGTATTTAGTTAATTTTATGTATTAATTATGTTACTTCAATATATTAAAAGTAATTTATTAATATATATGTATGTAAATATTATATAAATCTTCTATCCCTGTCAAATGTTTTAATTGATATAATACATACAAAAATATGTTTCGAGTTGTCCTACCTCATTTTCCTTAATTTATATCACTACAATGTTAAATTACAACATATCTAACTATCCTACTAATATTGGTTATTATTATGGGTCTTAAATTTTTTTTACCATATTTTAAAGAAATAACTTTCTTATATTACTAAATTTTTGAATTACAACAAGGGACCATATCAATTTGTTATAATGTCACAAACCAAATGAGGTCTAACCATCCTTAATAAATCCATAGAGGATGGTAATATAAATAAATCATATATATATATATATATTATATTACAAATTAGAGTATATTTTACATATATTAGCTACCAATAATGTTTTCAACTATTAAACTCAGATGATTTCTAATGGTTTTATGGAAAACCTCAATGCAATGATATTTGAATACTACATGTTAAAAATCTACAACTATATAGAACTATTTTTCGATGATAATGATAATTTAAATAATAATGTCACTTGAGTTCTCGGGAAACACTAATTAGATTAGTTAAAAACATTATTTTATACTATATAAACTCCTAGACATAGTTTGATAAACCTTTGAGCCCTCAAAATAGACAAGGTAATTATAGTAACTATTGACCTTCATATTAAAAAGGTATAGCTCTATAAACTCTTATAACATTTAACCATATATGGAGTCATATTTTTAATAAACAGTTAATAATCTTAATCTATTCTTATTATAAGAGAAAATATATGTTACCTTGTCTTCCCTATGATATTAGGGGTTTTATCTTTTTAGAATATATATCTTGATCCATGATCATCTTTATAGATACCCATGGGTATTATTATTTTAAAGTTATACTTACAACTTTTAAAACACAATTTATTTATGGGTGTATAATGTAATGAACTATGTTTTTAGGAAGCATATTATTTTGATAATCGTTATCTTTAAAATTCAAAACTATCATCATACATTTTTATTTGTATAATATAATTGAAGTAGATTATAAAATAATTCATAAAAGTTAGTAATTAAAGTAACAACACATTATTCAATCATAGTAAAACATTATAGAAAAATAACGTGAGACTACGTATTACACACTATGAATTATTAGTCACCATGGATTATTACATCATTTAAAAGTGAATAAATTAATTGGGGATAACAAATAAAAATAATAAAATCATTAAAGCTAGGAGATCTCATGGATTATATAAACCCATAAGGATAGCCAATATCCAATGAAAACCAGAAAATGAATAATAACATCATGAAAGGAGAAAACAATTTGAGATCCAAAATGAAAACTATAAAAATACGAAGTGTGAATAGAGTGAATGAGTTTAGTAAGGATAGATATAGGAATAAAATAAGATCATTATCAAATTTATCATTTAAAATATATTAATTAGAAATATGGTCATTGGATATACATTTATTTAATAGGTATACCAATGTTTTTTATATTTAGCAGTAAATATAAAATAATCCATGAAAGATAATTAATGAAAAATATATATTATTGAAATATTATATTAATTTATATATATATATATTTCATATTATTAAGATCATTATAATTATTAATTTTTTACATTATATATTTATAAATTAATATAAATTCATGAATATCAATGAATTGGTAATATTGGAATTTTTTGAATATAAATAATTAATTTTAATGGTAAAAATTATTTAATATAAAATTAATGTTTTTAAAAGAACTTATTTTATTTAAGGGTTTTATATTTTATCCTAATAATTAAAATGGAACATTTATGAAATATTATATTAACAATATTCAAATAAGAAATTGGTATTAAATAATATTAAAATACCTAATGCTCAAAGTGTTTATTTTTCAATAAAATTATTTTTCTTCATATTTGGATTTTCATTAAAAAACTAAATTTATAAATTATTGAAATTATAATAGATTAAATTATAAATATTTTTGAATTTGTAAATTGAAAATTATCTTAGTATAATTTTTTTGGGATTTTTCTAACACAATCATATTTTAGGTGAATGACGAAATTATAATTTTATAAAAACTGTAACTTTTATGAAATTATCCTTATAAAAAAGACCAATAAGATTATAAAACATTTTAATTAACCATGTATGTGTTTAATTAGTAAAAAATTACATTTTTATAAACTATTATTTATTAATGAAACCAATGTTTAACAATTTATGAACTTATGTAATATTTTATGAAAAAAGAACCTATTTTTGTTCATTTCTTTTTTATTCAATATTATCTTTTATAAAATTACTATTGGATTTATTTAAAATATAAATTGATTTTATTTTTCTTATAATAAAATAATATATTTCTTGAAAATAAAATAACAAAAATCACTACACATAAATTTTAATATTAATGCTACCTTTTCCCAAAAACAAGTATTTATGTATTATAATAAATAATAATAAAATTATTTTTTATTATAAAAATTAGAAATTAATTCAAATAAAATGACTTTCATATTCCTAATCAAAATATTTAAATTGTTTAATAATAGAAATTTTATTTTTCTAGAATAAAATCATTTTTTATGATAAATATTTGTTACCATGGTTAAATGATTATTATTCAAAGAATAATACCCTTTTGAATGACGTTAATTTTATATTAAATGGATATATTTTAAAGGGTCCAATATTATGTTTAAACATATATAAAATTAAATTAAGACTCATTTAAATTATAATTGATGTTTAATAATACAAATACAATCTAGTTATTTAAACTTAATTTTTTCTATAAAAATATTTTTTAAACACATTATAAGATTCAATTTAAAAATATAGTTTTAATATTTAGAGATTAAATTAGGTTAAATGGAGAAAACATTAATATTAATTAAATTTAAATGTGAAAATATGGGTCATATTTTATTATTATTGATAAAATAATTACCTTGTTTATATTTAAAAAAATATTAATATGTTTTAAAATGGGTAATCTAATGTGGCTCGAATTTCAATAAATTAATTTGATTCTTATCCCTTATATAATACTATTTATAGGTTATAAATTCATACATACAATTTTCACCAATATTTCCCTACATAATCCACCCAACTAACCAATCCCACCAAAACCCTATGTGATACCATTCATACTGGTTACTTAACTTTAGTTTTTAGTAAAAACCCACCTATTCAACTATAAAAGTATATCACTACCATTAATACTATGAAACCCCTTATCCCCAAATAAATTGATCATGAATTTATATTATCTCTCCCTATCTAAATACCAATGATATCCTATGTTTTTATGGATTGATCACAAGAATTAAGAAGCTACTAATCTAGGTGAGGTTTCTCCTCCTCCTCCATTTGATTCAGGTTCATCTTTTGTGATAATCCATTTGTGTTTTAATTTATTTTGATTTATTTTTTCATAATAATTAATTTATCTTTCAAACCTTTCAATATTTATGATATACTACCCTTATCTCTTAATAAACCCATTCCATAAACCATTTTGTATAGTTGTTTTACAAGTGAAATCACTACTTAATTTTCCATGCCATTCATTCATGATGTCAATACCAAACCATATTGTCATTAAAGGGTATTCACCTATATATTAGTATCATTAATCTATTTGGGCCATACATATATGTAACCCCCATTCCTAAATCATGGGATTGAAGTGATGAAATGCATTCATATGCTATACTATTGATGTGGCACACATAATTATTGAAATGTGAAGATTCCTCCCTAACAGTGATCAATTTCATTAGGAAAAGAATTACTCTCTAGATACTATTTGTTTATGATAAATTGGAAGTATGTATTAGTAATATTTTATGATATATTGGTTTACTAAAATTTTTATATTATTTTTACAACACCTTTTAGACATAATTTGCTGTTTTTATTTTAAATTTCTCATGTTTATGTTGTAAACACATTTCTTTTTTATTCCTCATGTACATACAGTCATATTATGACTCATGTTATTATGATAAAATTATGAATCATGTCCTTCGGCTCATGTTCTAATATTATGCCGAAATTTTGACCCTTGATGTACATTTATGTGTTATTTTTATTTTTGACCCTTTACTGGGATTTATTCTCACCTCTTTCTTTTGAAACATGCCCTATGAAATCTTATATATTGAGGTGATAAATTATGAAATAATCAATATCTCTTTAAAAGAGTGAATTATTTCAATTTTATTATGTGATCCATGTATTCCTCGGATTATGTTCTTAGTTTTCAAGATAGTAAACCTCAAAAGGCCTGGAGGAAATTATCAGTGTAATAATGTTGTTAAATAATTATTTATAAAACCTAGTATTAATTTTTGGACGATAAGAGAAATAAATTCTTTTCCTCAAAATATATGTTTGTAAAACTAAATAGGGTGAATTTGAGGATAAAACTCAACTTATAATTTCTATCCACTTAAATCTCTTTATTGATTAGGAATTTGATCTATACATAAAGTGATCATTTATAAGAATAAAAATCATAAATGTAGTGGAAATTAAAAAATTAAAAAGATAAAATAACAAAACTAAATTATTATTAAAAACAGAAATTCAGTTTTTTTTTTGAAATGAATAATATCTAAAAAATAAAAAAACATAATGGAAACTAAAATTTTGAAGAGGTTAAAATATTGGTCAAGTAAGGATTAAAATAATTAAAATATAAAAAGAATCTATTTAACAAAATGTACTTTTAACTCAAAATTTGAGGCCCATAAAAAACATTATCCAGGTTATCCTATATTTTTATCCCTGGTATCTATTAACTATAAAACTATCTGAAGGTTTAAGTGTCTCATTTTCCCTATAATCCGTAAATTATCTACCTAGAGTAAGGTGTATCTCTCTTAATATCCCCAAAATATCTTGATCAAGATGATCAAAACAATCTCTTCCTTCCTATCACTGGAAGCCCTTGATCACACAGGATCAAAATCCCACTATCTTCTTATTCCTGAAAGACAAATATAACACTATATGAAAGAAGAACAAATTTTTTTGAAAGTTCTAAATGGATTTAAAATAATAAACATATCATGACATTAGAACTTATAAATAAAACCAAGTCAAATCTTACAGTAATTAAAAGCACACTCGGATTCGAGAAGTTGAATAACATTAAACTGACTAAATGTTTTTAGAATTATCAACATTAAATTTTAATTTTCATTATTATCCTGATCCATGAAGTTGTGAATATATTTATGGATAATGTTGGAAAGAACTCAAATGATCATATTATTCACTCTTCTAGAATAGTTATAATGAATTAAAAATATTTAACTGAATATTTAGATGAAGATAGAAATGTTTTCATCCTATAATGGAAGTAATATGTGCCACCATAATTATTATAAATGATATGAATGTAATATCACATCTAACATTAGATATCCAAATTAACTTATATAAAACATTGTGCTCTGAAAATATGTTTACTATGAATTCATTATTTATAATAAAAAATTCTTAAAAATGACATCTAGTTATGTTATGTTCTTCATATGTGTATTTTTATAATAAAAGTAAATGAAGTGAAGTTGACATTAACTCAAAAATCTCCCCCTTTTTGAAAATAAAAATACACATGAGATAATTTATTTTATATATTACTTATAAAGAATTAAACCCTTTATTATTTGTGAATTAAAATTCTTCCCATTTAATCAAAAAATTAAAATCAAATCAACAGTCATATACAATGTATTGTAAATAAAACTCACTTTTATAAATACTTATCAATTTAAAAAAAATTCCCCCTTTTTAATTAAAATTAATAACATTCTTCAATTATATTTTAAAAAATAAATTCTTATTCAATTTTCGGAAAAAAACATAAAACATTATATTTTATAAAAAATTTCTCCCCACTTAGTTATTAAAAAATGCATAAAAATGTTAAAAAATTAGAAAATAGTAATAAAAAGTATAAATTATATTAATTAATTAAACACACACCCCATTAAGTATATATATACCCCACTTTAATAACTAATAAAACTATTTGGATAATAAAGGGTAAGTTCAAGAATTATGAAATTGTTGATAAGATAACATAAATTTAACCTTCCAGAATTTATATTTTGAGGACTATAGATGATCTTTTTCATTTGTATATGGATCTAGAAAAATTTTAGATTATAATTATTTATCTTCTATAGTGTTAAATAATTAAATTTGTTACAAAGTAAATAAATTATCCTATGAATGAAATATTCATTATATTTTAAATAGAAGTTATCTTGTGTTAGATATAATTCCAATGAAATAAAAATTATTTTTATTAAACATCTATAAAATAAAAAAAATTCCATAAAAATATAGTAAAAAAATCATCAATAAATGTCCACCCCATTTAATGAAGAGTTTATAAATTTCAATACATGTATTAAATTTTAATTGAATTTAAGATCATTTTAAATTAACCATCACAGACTTTTTTTTGTATTCAAATATTTTTTTTAATTTATAGTTTTAGTAATGATTTTAGTAAGCTCATTTCCAATTTCAAAAGATCATATAATAATTTATTTTTTGTGTAATCCTATAGGAAATTTTGTTTAATACATGTATTTTTGAAAAATAAATAGTACTTTTATTATAACAAATAATAGGAGTCTAAGTAAAACTAAAACAAAAGTCTATGAGTGTGTTTCATCAACAACACTTGAGTGTAACATCTTCAAGTTCTCACAGGCTCATCTTTAAGATTGGATAGTGAAAGTAAGAATTAATTTTTATAAGACCAAGAAACTAATACTTCTCTTAAAAAATTACATGTTTAAAATGTTATATTCCTATCCAACCTACAAAATAAAAAATTATTATACAGTTAACTCATAAGGATAAACTCATTTTAGGAAGTGTAAAATAAGCCAAATTATTTAATACTATTTACAATAAAATAAAAATATTTTTAAAATCATTTAAGCATGATTCCATCATCTCATCTTGGCATCTAACACATTAAAACACTAAAAAAATATTGTTTGGATAACTAGTTGTTAGTTATAGTAAAATTATGACCAGACTTATATGATGTTTTTGATTTACCAGTTTCCTATATTATTCATTGTCAAGTTTGGTAGAAGATTCTACTATAGGTCTTATAATTTAAGCATTATCAAACTGAATTTTTTTTTAATAATAAAAAATTTCATTAAATAGAGTAAATATATTTCCCTAAATTTTCTTAGGGATTTGAAAAGAAAATAAAAATGAAACTCACCTATCAATGTAATTTCAAATGAAAATTTTGTTAGATCTAAAAATAATTCGTAAAGATAATTTTTCCTCAAAAAAATGCTATCATTGACTTAAATTTTTACAACAATAATCCTTTTAAAAAATTAATCATAGAATTGTTTGGATAATCATTTCCCTTAAAGAAATTAATTTGAATTATAGTATCTAATATTTATATCATAACAATCTATTTGGGATTATTTATTTCTAAAGAGGGATTTGGTATTTATATATATATATATATTTTCAAAATATGAAATATTTATAACCTATGGGATATTCAACATAATCATACTCTAGGATATATATGCTATGAAATGAAATTTTATCATCCATTTTGAATAAATTAAAATTTAGGAGTACTATGAAGGATAATTGGATTGGTATATACTAAGGTCTGTCAATGAGTGTAAAAGTATATTTATATCTCATTCTATATTCCTGAAAATAAACATTAACAAAAAGTATGTCTTTATTCTTTAAAATAGTTCCATTTTAATCACATTTATTTAAAAAAACCATTTTACAATTATTACCTAAAGACCACTAGGTTGCTCAACCAGGGACTATACAAAATTCTTTTAAAATTTATAAGGCTATTCCAACATGTCCTTCATCGATAATTCATTCTTAAAGGAATCAATTATTGCCAATGAGATTGTACTTGAGTGGTAGAGTCTCCTTTTTGGTATCCATGAGCCCCAAGATAAAATTTGGGTGGGGGTGATTTTTGGGTTACTTCAGCAGTACTGCATAAGGTACTGTTATGTAACATAAAAACAAGAACTATTCACCCTATTTAGGATTTCGGGCCATTGTTTTGGGCCTACAGGTCTCAGGGCCTTTGGGATACCAAAAGCCTTTTGGCCTCAGGTCCTTCGATCCACCAATGGATTTTGGGACACAGGGCTTTCAGGCCACATGATAGACCAAGAAGTATAGTCATACCAAAGAAGAGTAGGCCTAGATGAATATTCGGAGAAAAAATAGCAACCACCTGAGAAAAGCTAACCGGGTTAGAAGAAAGAGAGGGTATTCCAACTACTATCAGGACAAGGCACTGTCCAGCTCTACACGAGGCAACTTTAGACAATCATCCATATGATGTGGGGTGCTAGGAACCTTTATGATGTTGATATTGGGGAGTGTTTGTTTCAAGTGTGTCTTGTCTTGGGCCATTAAGGTCATGTATTGGGTTGTGTATGGGCCTTATTCCTTGGGCGTACATGCCATATAAGGGCCCTCTTTCAGCCCTTAAATAGGGTATCACCCAAATAATAAATAAAAAAAGTCATTCATGCAATTTGGGTATGGAGTCATTTATTTTTTTTAGGTTTAAATTGATATAGGAATGTACTATGCTCACATTGATTTCATTGGGAACTTATAGTTTTAATTATTTTTCTTACATCTCTAATGATATAATCAGTGGGTAAATCCTTATGATATATTAGTTTCTATGTTAACAGGTATGTTGATTCTAAAATATTGTTTTTATTGTAGTGTTTTGGATATTTGATTTATTGTTTCTGCACATTTAGTTGATTTAATACTAATGGTTATGGTTTAAATTCTAGTGAATGAATAAAATAAATTTTAAAACCATCATATAGAGGATCATATTTTGAAAAAATTATAAAAATAAAAGAACTAGTTTCATCTTATTATACATAAATTATTTATTCAACAATATTTTTTCACTAATAAAAAAATCTATAATTCTTACTAGTTATAGAATAAATAATAAAAATTCCTTAATCTGCCTCATGATCAAATTTAAAATGTGAATATTTATTATTTAAAAATAAAACTCTGTAATTGAATACTACAATGTTTGAATTTTTTTATTCTATACCACAAATTATATGGATTGTTAAAAAGAAAATGATAATGCAAAACAATATTTATAGTATAAGATTTAGTACTCACTATTACAATAAAAACATTTCTAGAAATAGAATATTTATATAGAAATACCCAATTAATCTCATAAATAATCTTATTTCATAATTCACTACACCATTTATATTAATTTTTCTTAGAGCTAAAAAATTATGAGTAATTTATTTATTACTAAATCTTTTTTCAATATTCTCAACCTAGACCACTCAATATAGTAATTATAGGTTAGAGTTTTTATTTTTTAATAATATAATGAAACATTTTGAGACTAAGGTATGATTTTTTTGGTGTGATAAAATAGATCCATGTAAATATAGTGTACTCATCAATAAGGACATACACATAGTTCTTCTCCCGATTCTCTCAGTTTGGGTAATTTAGAATAAATCCACATGCACTAATTATAAATCGCTAAAAATTGAGACTTCACTAATAGGATTAATACTTGTATTATGTTGTCTACCAAATTGACAAGGATTAATAACTATATAGGAGTAAAATATATGTTCGGGTAGATCCCTAATATTAAATTTACTCTAATTTTTATAAAATGTCCATACTTTTAAACTACATATCATTCTATAAAAAATTTAAATATATCATTAGTTACAGTTAAACAGGGTGAATTAAAATTTCAAATTCCTTATAGTTCTAATTTTCATACATTTTCATATAGATCAATATATACAATTACAATAACTTTTGGACATTAAAAATACATCTATCAATATTAAATTTCACAATATGACTATCAATTCATAAATAACTAATTATGATAAGGTTATTCTTATGTAAAAAACCATATAGAACATTTGAAATTATTGTTTTTCAAATAAAAAATGTCGATGATTCTGATGATTTCACCTAAGGTGTTATCTAAAAAAGTTACTTTTACAACACTTATGCATTTCATGATTCAAAAGTTGGTATATTATCCTATCATATTTTAAGAATATCAACTATCTATATACCATTTTTATCGAAGATTGAACTTATCCTATTTTCCTGAAATTTAGAAAACTAAATTCAGTGTACCCTAATTTTCTTAGGTCTAGAAATGTTTGTAAATAAAATGGATAGAAAATAAATATATAAAAATATATCATGTTTAAAAGATTAATGTTATTAAAAAATAAAATCATTATTAAATTGAAATAATTTAACTATATTTAGATATTGATGAATTTTCTAGGGACCAACCTGTTTACATTTATAGCAGAATGGTTCACTTTGTTGTAAAAAATAGTTTTATAAAAATATTGATTTTCCTAAAGTAAAACATACTCAATTTTTTTTATGAACGTTTATTAATATTTATAAAAAATTGTTTAAATTTTTTATACCAAAAGTAAAATTAGGGAGATGTTTTATAAAACAAATAGATTTATATTTTGATTTAACAACTAATTTCTAATTAGAAAATATCAAACTGGAACAAGATTTAGCCAATGATTCAAATGAATGTTTTGAAATTTTATAAGTATGTTTTGAAAATATTAACTTTTCTTTAGAATAGTAATATTTATAAAAAACATACTTATTTTTGAAATTTTTATTTTATTTTACTTCATTATTTAAAAATGCATCCATTTAATCAGAAATATGAAAATATTCCCCAAATTTTCATGAATAAACTTTTTCATCATCTGAAGAAGCTGAAAAAAATAATATGATGTATAAGAAAAATTATAATTCTATGTTAAATTTGAGATATAATTAGCAGTCATCGTATCTAGGATACATTTTGAATCTGTAATAATATTTTTATAAAATCTAATAATCCTCTGATCAACATCACTATCATCCAATGAAATATTATAATCAGTATCATTGTTACTTGTGATCCTTGTTTCAAACACCATAATACATTTTAGTCATTAAATTTTTGGATATCTATTTCATTTCATTTTCATTTTCTTTAATATAAGATATTCTGGTCTTATATGACTGTCTTACTTACATAAAAAACATGTCACATCTAAAAATATTTTCTTCTCATGTATTTACTTCCAATATTTTTAGCAATCATATCATAAGTTTTTATTTATTTTATTTAATTCATTATACATAGAAGTTGAGAAAATTCATTCCCATTATCCTCAGAATCACTATAATTAGAATGAATCAAGAATTTCCTTTTAGATTTCGGCAATGTGTTATTTCTAGTATAAATATCATTGAATGTAATATTATAGTATGTAGATGAAAAAGCAACTCTATTCTTTATATTATATTTCTAACCATTTATTTTCAATCTAATATCTTATTTTATAAATTTTTTAATTAAATATTTAAGTGTAATTATTGTTAATGGATTTTTATTATCAATCATAGTATGTTTAGACACCCACTCTATTACAAAATATATCAATAACGTTTTTAACAAAATTATTATCCACCAATTCCCTCTCATTAAAGGATTGTAAACTATTAACTATATTAAAAATACCTCTGATGAATTTTATATGAATATTTTCAAATAATAAAATTAAAATATTGATAAGTCACATTAACCAAACCAATTGATGTTATAATATATTTTTCTGTTCCAAAATGTGTAATTTATATCATTTGATAAACCTAATTTTCTATTTTATAAGAAGATATCTACCTATATATATTTCTAATTATGATCAATAAGTAATTCAAATTTTAAAAGAATCATGGAAATCATGTTTCTCATCACTAGAGTATATAGAATCATCATTATTTAGAAATTTTTATGATCATCATCAAATAATTATCTATGCTAGTGTTGTTAAAAAAAATCTATATTCAATCACACCAATAATCATAAACATTTCTATTAAAATGACAAGATGATTTGGACTAAAATTACATATATATCTAACAGGTATCCTTAGAATCATTAAAAACCAATTATTTAATATATAGATAGTGTAATGAAATTAATATATTTTTGATTAACAAACATAAAATAAAAAATGTGATAAGTCTCACTCTGAAGCATATGGTTAAAATTTGATACCATGTGTTTTATAATAAATATAAGTTAGTAAAACTATAATATTGGTGAATTGTTGTAAAAACATGATTTATAATTTATTTCCACCTCAATGTGTATGTAAATAAAAAAATTAATCTTCAAATAAAATCCTAATTTATTAGAGTAAAAAGTGTCTATATATTGGAAATAAAAATAGTTTGACGATAACAATACTTGACTAAATCAATATAAACAATTGGTATTTAGTTTATCTGAAATTTATTATTTTTGAAAAATATAAGAACACATTGGAAATAAAAAAATAAATTTCTATTTAAAAAATGATGTATACGGTAAGGATCACAATCCTTAAAATCTAAAAATGATATTATTATTAGCCCAAAATTTTATCCAAAAGTGAAAATAGGATCAAAAACTAGATCCAGGTAATCATTTCTTTTTATAAATGAAATTCCTTGATAATAAACCCATAAAAGGTGTATCCTTATTATTATTCTCATAATCCATAAATAATAAACCTATTAAAAGGTGTATCAATATTTCTCTACCAAGAATATCTAAATCACGTTGATAAAAAAAATCTAAAACTTACTGTCCTTGGAAGACCTCGGTCATACATGATCAAAATATAAATAAATAAAATTATAAATTTAAAAGAAAATTTCTAATAGGAATCCTCACACTATATTAACTCTCAAAAAACAATCATAAAGAAAAACAATTATATTGATTGAAATGTTTCTCAATAAAAAAAGTTACATAAATTCAAAATTTCCAGAATATTTTAGAAAGAACAATATATATCGTTACATGTTATTAATCTCTTAATGCAAGATTCTATGGTTTTATTTATAGAAGATGTTAAAATAAACTCTAAGAGTCTCTATAGTCACAGAAATACTTTCTCCCACAATAATACCCAAACATTAATGAATCGAATCTATACTCCCTATATCGTTCAAAGGGGGGAGGTCCTTAGTCTCAATCACATGGTAGAGGTAATGTATTTATGTCGTTCACCACTCCAAACTATCTTCCTTTATTTCTGAGGATTTATCTCTCTTAAAAAGTCCCTGATCTATTCTAAGGTGCACCTGAACTCCTTCTGTCTTCATCAGAGCATAATGGTGCAACGAATATATGAAATCTCACTCTGGTGGCTCAGTTTCTCCATCAACATCCTTCAGTTTATGAGTTTGATCATTTTATGTTCCACTTGTGGGATCTTCCCAAGCACGTATTAGTCTGATTAATTGATAGGAGGCATCTAATCATTCCGTTTGAGATGGAAAATGACTTGATTACTACTTGGTTCAGATCCCCACAAAGTTTCATTGAAAATACCTTCTATTTGTTTCGATGGATTTTCGAGTTTCACATGCGGCGTGATCCCTTAATGATGGAGATATGGGTGAGTCTCTCTGGTATTCCACATTCCTTTCAAAACCCCTCAATTTTTTTTATCATTGGAAACATGATTGGATGA
Organism: Viscum album; assembly: GCA_963277665.1. Classification (NCBI taxonomy): domain Eukaryota; kingdom Viridiplantae; phylum Streptophyta; class Magnoliopsida; order Santalales; family Viscaceae; genus Viscum; species Viscum album. The sequence goes on along the minus strand of OY728159.1, from coordinate 1,135,539,335 downwards.
TATTTGTGTTATGATCGTCGGACGAAGGTGGTTTGTCACCCCATCTATCCATGGATTTGTGTGAAAATTGACGGTGTGAGGCCGCATTTTAACTTTCTTTGGATCAAGGATGGGAAGGAGTTTCGGTGGAAGAAAGTTGTCAGTTTTGAATCATGGGTGCAATATTGTGTTGCTTGTGGCTGATTCAGGCATGAAAAATAGGTTTTCCACAATAAAGGGTTGGATAGAGCTTCACCGGGGGTTTTGAGAATGGATATTAGTGGCTGTGATTCATCTGGTCCAGCTTTACTATTGGCGATGGATCTTCCAAGGGGTACTCCATCACGGTGTGATCCTGGTGAAGGCTTTGCGCGGGGCTTTCCACTAGAAAGGATTTGGCTGAGGAGCGATCTTAGGCTGCTATGGTCTTTGATGCAGAGCATATTAGTCCTGAGATCACAATGCATGGTAATTTTTAGAAGTTGGTGTAATGGAAGCCATATGAACTGATGGTTAGGAAATTATTTGATCACATAAAGTGTGATCTTGGTCATGAAAATGAATTTACATTGGATAATTTTATGGTATGCAGTTCCTTGCAGTTGGATCCTATGAATGACCAGCATTTGGACGTGGTTGTTTTTGACTTAGGGGATGTGGATGCCTATGCTGAGGAAGTGCATGGGCGGGATGATGATGCTGGAAGAATGGTAATCTTGGTCTCCACTAGAAATCAATTTGTAGAGTTGGATAATGAGGAGAAATCACATGAAGAGGAGGATGCTACAAGGCAGGAAGATGGTAATTTTTCGCCTGATTTCTCTTTTAAGGATGTTACAACCAAAGAAAGAGTTATGCATAATCTTGTGGAGTGGCCAAACTGTCTTTATATAATTAACTATAATACTCAAGTCCATCATGAACAAGGATTTCATGTGGGTTACCAATACATGACGATCCTGGGAAAGTAGGGAGAGACCACGAAAAGTGACAGAAATAATGATAGTGGTGTGTTCTGACCTTCCTATAGTGATGTTGTTCAGGGTGGGGGATGTAGGTGCACAAGAATGAGGATTCTAGGACTTCCCCACCATGAAAAAGGCCGAAGAAAGGCTATTCTTATCTTCCAAGCCCGATGTCTACCAGGAATTTTATTGGGAATGAATGTTGGGCCATGCAGTCCTCGAAGGATTTTATATAATTGGGGAAGATGAATCTTAGAAGGAAATATGCCAAGGTACATGAGAATTATGAAAGTTCAGAGTGGGAATCCGCTACAACAGAGAAAGAAATCAATAATGGATGTGGTGATGAGTATTATTTCTATGATATGTATTTTTATTTTTTTTCCTTGTTGTACTTTCTTAATGAATTTTCTTTTATTTAATAAATGGTCAAAGGTTTGACTATGACCAAGATTTCCTAGTAAAATAAACTATATTGGTCATATTATATACTCTTTAGGAATAATTTTAACATCCTTATAAGTTTCAATTCAATCTAATATTGGGCTTATAAATCATCTTTAATTCCATTAATGAGTTATGTTATTGTTATTTTAAAAGTGTTGAATCTTATCTGACGTGAAATTTATGTTCTCTATATTTTCACATTTCACTATAATGATATAAAAATAAATTTTCCAAAAACCATTCTAAATTAAATATACCCAAGATAAACATGGATTAAATAATAAATTAATCTCATTATTTGAATAATACATCACAAAAATTGTCAAATAATCCAATGATCAAAACATTTAGTGTCATAGAGATTATATATGTAAACATTTTAATTTTGTGTACTTATGAAAATATCTATATTACCAGGATAATCTGTGACCATTATATACATCTCACATGATATAATCATCTTGAAAACCTTGTTTCCATGTTTTGTTGGGCAAACTATATCATTTTTGGTCACATGATTTTTACCCTATAAGTTCCCTTGTAATTGACGTGAGTATGATTAATATTTGGGACTAGGATAATATGTTAGTGGGAGTGAGTTATAGGGAGATTCAAAAAGGAAAATTTTGAAGGATAAATTCAATGATGAGGTGTATCATTTAAGAGTGGTAGTGGTCTCCTTTTATAAGGGGGGAAAAGAGGAATTGTTGGAAACACTCATCATTTTTCCATAATGCCCTGACACTATTCTAAGTAAAATGGTTCCAATGCTAATTAATTTTTTCATTTAGGTATAATTTGAGTCTATTAAGGTATAACCATGTCTTTCCACACCTTTTTTAAAACATTTAATGTTTTTTATCATAAATTCTTTGCATTTTAACATTTTTCTTTTAAACTACATTTCTTGTTTTTAACAATGAGATTTTATTTTTAATTACACATATTATGTAAATAATATAACCAAATTAGGATGATATGGAACAATATTTAATATATATTTACTCATTTTGAAATTTTAAATATTATAAAATTACCTTTTAAGTATAAACATATAATATGTAGAAAAACTATATTAGTAAAAAAATACATTTTGGCCATTATGGTTTCCTATTTTTATTTAGTATTAATTACCAATTAAATGATTTCTTATATATTAATTTATTTGTTTATACATCATATTAGATTAATTATTTCAATTATTTTAATTTTATTAATTTGATATAAATTTATTGGTATTAAAAAATAATAATTTTATAATAATTGTTTAACCATTATCATGGTAATTAGTAAAAATCCTAATAATCTTAATTTTATAAATAAAATTGAAATGGGTCATATTAAATAGTAAGGAAACTATTATAAAAAACATAATATGCACTTTATAAAATAATCTTTATATTAATATGTAAATAAATTTTAATGTTAGCACAAATAATGCACAAAAAACCCAGTTTTTAAAAAAAGGTTATTTTTAAGAAAAATCATTTATGATTTAGATAGAATTATAAATGAAATTGATTCAAATGAATATAAAATAATTATACATAAAAAGAATTTATTTAATTATAAAATAAATAAAAAACTTCATTTCTTCATGTTATAATTAATTAATCAAAATATTCAAAAAATAGTGCTCATTAAGAAGATATATAAATTTTCAAAATATTGAGAAAGTTTCTATAAAGTTACCCTGGTAATTTAAAATGATTTATTATAATTTATAATATAAAATTTTATAGGAAAAAGTATTTAAATTTTTTAAATGATTTTATAAAATAAAACAATTTTATAAAATTGATTACATTAATAAAATCCATATTTTTTACTATTCTCTTAATAATTTATTATTTTTGAAATATGTCCAAAATATATCATAAACTAATTTTATTGGGGGAAATATTTTAAAAAATTAATTTATCAAATTTCAAATTATAAAACATGTAAATATATATATCTAAAATAAATTAAATAGTATAAATTAAATTACTTTTATCATGAATAACATTTTCAATATAAACCCATATTAATTGTTTACATTATAAAGTTAATAATTATTAACAATTTATCACATTAGTATTTATTGTAGATTTATTAAAAACATATTACTAAAGTTTTAAGGGTTTTGTACATTGTTTCTAGAACATAACACAAGTAATAAAACCTAGTGTGTAATATAAAGGATCCAAAATCTTGGATTGTTACATTACCCCCCCCCAAAGAAATTGAATCCTCATAATTTAAATTATCACTTTCTAAATGATGAAAAAGATTTATCCATGAGAAACTATATATATATATATATATATATATATTCTACAACGATATTCATCTCATTATCCTTAGTATGACTAGAAATCTAATTATCCCAATTATGCTACATAGGAGTTCCGAGGGACATATTCTTCACAACTTCATTTCCTTGAAATTTTTTTAACCAAACAATAAGAAAATAAAATATGTGATACTATCCAAAATAATTAGAGTATATGAATATGAAATCTCAATCATAAGATATCTTCCCCAATGACACCTTCATTTTAACCAATTGTACTTTCATTTCAACTATGTCATACTTGTTCAATCCTATACCTCCCTTAATTATACCTAGGTTATTTTACATTGTGTTATATAATTAATATTTAACTAATAAATCAATGAACTTAGAAATGTATCCTTCATAGTGGTTCTTAAAGAGTATATGATCAACCAAAACATATCCTCTAAGAGTTTCTAGTCAGGTTTAGAGTCTTAGGTTCCCTCATCTTGTATCATGGTGATGTCGAGTCGATTCTCAAGAAACTGTTTTCAAATTTATTACCTACATGATAATCTATTCAAAAACAATATTCAGTTTATTATATCTAGATCGAGATTTATTTCTAGGAAAACCACTTACTCAATACTTTACTAACACTTCATGACATCATCATATAGATAGACACATATCTAGGGTATTCACTATGATTAAATAAACTAATCTCTTAAAATAAATAAAAAAACCTCAAAATTAACTAAACAATAATATAATACCAAATGAAGTTACCCACGCTAAACATGTATTAAAGAATGAATTATTATCATGCCTTAAATAATACATCTCTCAAATATTCAAATAATTCAATGACTGAAAGGTTTAGTGTCTTCAAGATTATGTATATAATCATATTAATTTACTATACTTGAAAAAAATTTCTCTATAATAATTCTCCTCTAAAATAGTTCAATAAATATCACATGATATAATCATCTTCATAACCTTATTTTCATTCATAGTTGACTGAACTATAAACTCATTGTAGACTAGATTTTTTCTTTGGAAGTTCCCTTTAAATTTAACAGATTTGGAAAACTATGAGTGATAAGTGGATTATATTTGTGGAATAGGGTTATAGGGAGATTAAAAGAACATATTTTAATTTTTTAATTCAAAGGATAGTTTTACCTCTAATGGGTGGTAGTGGTATCATTTTATAAGGGAATAGAGGGGAATTTTTGGGAACACTCATCAATTTTAACTTCTGCGACGAGACTATTTGAAGGTAGATGGATCCAATGTCTTGAAATTATTGTATGTGGGTGTTTTTGGGACAATAATGGAATATAAATGTGTTTCCAAGTATGTTTTATACATTTTATAGGGTTTTTATAATTAAGTCTTTATATTTTACACATATTACTTTTAAACCGTGTAAATTTTTTTTAACGACGTGATGTTATATTTTATTAAACATATTACATAACCCATTTAACCAAATTTGGGTGATGTGGAAACAAATTTAAAATATATTTAAAAAAGTTAAATTTTTGAATATTATAAATTTAACTTTTAAATTAAGACAGAAAATATACAGAATATTTATTTTAGTAAAAAATCAATATGACCATTATGAATTCTAATCTCATTTACTTTTGATCACTAGTTAAATAAGTGTTAATATATTTATTCATATGTTTATAAATCATATCACAATAATTATTTTAATTATTTAATTTTAATTTATTTATTGTAAATTTATTGGTATTAATAAAACAATAATTTTAAAATAATTGTTTCACCATCATCGTGGTAATTATCATTAATCCTAAAATATAATTTTTTTTTCCTAAAAATGAATTTAAAAATATTAAATAGAATGAAAATTATTTTTTAAAATATAATAAAAAATTAATAAAACTACCTTTATATGTATAAAGAAATTAATCTTAACATTTAATAACATAAAGCCTAAACGACCATTTTTTTAAAAAGTTTATGTTTAAGAAAAAAAGATTTATGATAATGATAGATTTATCATGGAAATTGATTCTCAAGAATTTTGAATAATAATAATTACTAAAAATTATTTATTTATCTCTAAATGAAATAAAAAACTTAAATTCATTATTTTATAATTAATTAATAAAAAAAGTCAAAAAATAATTTTCATTAAAACTCTACATAAATTTTCCAAATATTTAGAAAGGGTTTATAAGTTTAGCAGAGTATATTAAAATGATTCAATATAATTAATAATACATAATAATATATTAAAAGGTTTAAAAACTCAATGATTTCATATAATAAAACAATATCCTAAAAGTGGTGTCATTAATAAAATCGTTATTTGTTCACTTTTCAATTAAAAATTGATTATTTTCAAATAAAAAATAAAAAATTTATCATTATGTAATTTTATAGCGAATAATTAAAAAATAAATTTTAATTTTAAATTTAAATTCTAAATTATTTAAATATACCTTTTTAAAATTAAATATTTAATATAAAGAAAAATACCTTTATTGAAAATAAAATTTTCTCTATTAACCCATATTAATTGATTTCCTTCTAATAGTAATAAATTTTAATAGTATACAACCTTAGTGTTTATTATAGCTTTATTAATAAAATATTTGTAATATGTTTCATTTTGTTTATGTTTTCAATAGCATGTAAAACATTTTATAGAAAAAAATTATGTATTTTAAATAATCCAAGCTCATGGGTCTTTACATTCTACCCCTAAATAAATTGTGTTCTTGAAATTTTAATTATCAATTACTAAATAAAGAATACAATATATCCATGATAAACTCATAATATATCTTCTAAAAAGACAGCCACATCTTTATCCATGACAGGACTAGAAAAGAATTTATCCTATAAATTCATCTTAGGAGTTTTTAGGGCATGCCTTTTATAACTTCATTTACTTGATATTGATTAAAAAAAATACTAAAACCAGAATGGTTATTATAATATATAATATAATTATATTATATGAATATGAAATCTCAATTCTAAGATGCTATCTGTAATGATACCTTAATTTCAATGATGATACTTTCATTTCTACTATGTCTTTTATGGTTAATCATGAAACATTTTTAGTTCTACCTAAGTTACTTTATGTTTGGTTATATCATACTTATTATCATAATTCCTCAATGTAACATTGAAATATATCCTTCATAGTGGTTTATAAATAATATATGATTAAATAATGTATATCCCCTAGGATTGTATACTTAGGTGTATATTCTTAGAAGCCCTCATCATTCATTAGGGTAATGACTGAGTCAATGATCAACTAATCCTTTTTATGGTGATTACCAATAGGTTCATATGTTCCACAATCACATCGACTTTATATAATCTATATAGGGATGTATTTATAGGAAAAACACTTACTAAATACATTACCAATAATTCATGTTATCAACATATACTTATACTAAACTCAAAGGGATTCACTAAGGTTATCTACACTAAAATCCCAAAATAAAAAAAATGATATATAAAATAACTAAAACATGGTCAGATACCAATTAAAGAACCACATGATATACATGTCTTAAATAATACATTAATCCCATGATTTAAATAATGCTTCTAACAAACAGTTGCATAACCCAAATAATGAAAGGTTTAGTTTCTTTAAGATTACCTATATACACAACTTAATTTACTACACCTATGAAAATTCATCCAAAGTCATGCTTATATATACCCATACTATACATCACAAATGATATAATCATCTTCAAAACCATGTTTTCTTTCTTGGATGACCAAACTTCAGCCTCATTGGAGACTTGATTTTTCCCTTGTAATATCCATGTAAACTAAAGATATTAGGATAGGTATGAGTAATTAGGGGATTATATTTTTGGGATAGTATTATAAGGTGAGGATAATGTCCAAGATTCATAGTGTAATTCCAAGGATATGTGCATTATTTTATTTTTATCCTTTTATAATTTAAGAAAAGGGACACTTTTTGGAACACTAACTATTTATCAAAAAACGTCATAACACTATTCCAATTTCAATTTCTCCAAAATTTATTACTTATTGAGTCAGAGATTTATTTTGGTTATGTAAGTCATTAAAATGTGTTTCCACACATGTTATAGGGTTTTTACTATTAACTATTTACATGATACCATTTTACTTTTAAACTAAGTTACTTTTTTTTTCAGAAATGTGACTTTATGTCTTATTAAAAATATAACATAACCCATATAACAAAACAAGGATGATATAGAAATAAATTTATTATAAATTTTATCCAATTTAATTTATGTGTAATATAAATTATCTAATAAATTTAAATAACTAATGTGTAGAAAAACTATTTTAGTAGAAGAAGACATTTGGACCATTATAAATTATTAATTTTATTTGGTATTGATTATCAATAAAATGATTGTTAATATAATTATTCATATATTTATACATAAAAATTGATTAATTATATAAATATTATCTATTTAATTTATTCGATATAATTTTCTTTGTATTAATAAAAATATAATTCTAAAACAACTATTACACAATTATCGTGGTTAATAGAATTAATCTAAATGATCATAATTTTAAAATTACAAATGATATTTCCACTAAAAATAATGAAAATTATTATCCTATATATTATAATAACATTATAAAAATTAATTTTATGTATATGGAGATTAATCTTAATGTTAGCACATATTACTTGAAAAAGCCATTTCTTATGTTTATTTTTACAAAAAAAAGATTTATGATTAGGATATAATTATCAATGAAATTGATTCCAAAAAATTTAAAATTTTTATACTTAATAAATTATTTATCTAAGAAAAAATTAAATTATAAACATCATTTAATCATGTAAAAATCAATTAATCAAAATAGTAGAATTTTTTTTCATCAAAACGCTACATAACATTTTAAAACACTATGCATGGGATTATAATTTTGACATTGTTTGTTAAAATTATATATTATACATTTTAATATATAATTTTAATAAATTATTTCTGAACATTCAATTTATTCATATAATAAAGCTTTTTCATAATAGTGGTCATAGCAATAATATATGTATTTTTTTATATTCACAAAAAATGATTAAATCTAAAAAACATGAAATAAGATCATAAATTAATAATTTTGTTAGGAATTAAAAAAATAATTTTAATTTTTAAAATTTAATTTATAAATTTTAAATTTTTAAATTTTAAAATATAAATTTTTTTAATAAAATTTATATCAAAATGAAAATTATTTTTATTATTAGTACTATCCTTTCAAATATTTACCTAAATAAATTTTTTCCCATATAAAGTTAGTAAATATTAATTATTTTACACCTTAGTGTTTATTATATATTTAGTAATGACATATTATTAATATTTTTTGGATTTTTATGTTTTTTGTAGTGTATAACACAAGTTATAAACTATAGTATGTATATAAAAGGACCCAAAATCCTAAGTTGTTACATACAAGAAGAAAAAAAACTATAACACTACTTCAAGTGAATTCATGTTTAATTATGTGGATTTTAATTTGAAAAAAAGGACTTTAAGGATTCATTGAATCAATATAAATCAATGATACCCTGTTTTTCGAGTTGCAAATTTTAGAGGGAATTTGATTTTTCAATTTACTTGACGGTTCAAATTTTTATTAATGATTAAGAATGCTATTTTTATGGTTCGAATGCGTATAATTGGTGTTTTTAGATGTATAATGAGTCTTGGTTTTTAACTTGGAGGTTTTTGGAGCATCCTATGGGTTTAGGACCCAAACCAGAGTTTGGAAAAAGTGCTGCAAAGGGCACACAGTTAGCACAAAATTACAGTTAACCGTATGATGAAACTATGAAGCCCAATTTGTATAGCCACATAGACCAGGGAGACTATAAAACACTAGGTAAAACCATGTGTTTGTTTGTGAATTATTATAGACATGTTGTAAAGATGGAACATATTCTGTTAAACCATATTCCATGCTCGTGCATGGGGTTAGTGCTTGGACAATATCAACCACATAGTTGGGGCACAATCCCACCATGAAACACATTAATAAGTGGAGAATAGAATTTCCCCTAGATGTATTAAACAGGGAACCCCTATTTTCTATCCAACCTCTCTTACAAAACCCATGCGGTGGTCCTTTCCTCTCATCCACTTCCCATGGATGTTTTTTCATAGCTCCTGGTCGAAATTTGATGTCATTAGGTGTGATGGAATCCTAAAAGTAATTTATTGACTATGATAGCCTCTATTGTGTTATTATTCATCTTTTTATCACTTTTGGTCCATTGGTTAGGTTCTTTGGGATTGTTTCCATCAGATCATAGAGGAATCATATAATAGACTTGGGGGTTTTAGTCTGTCTTTGAAGAGGGTGAACCAATATGTCATCTTCACTTTTACGCATGCCAATTAGTTGAGTTATGTCACCCCATTGAATTTCTAAAGTATAAATTATTTTAATTAAATTTTCTTGGTTTTTTGACACCATTTAATAGGGATTTTAAATTATTCATGGATTTTTTATGTAACAATTGTTGTTCGGGTGTGTTAATTCACCATTCCAATGTGACAAGATCAGAGAATGATATTTTTAGCATTATTTCCTTCTTAATAAGGTTGTTTTTACTGGTTTATAGATTTTTTTCATTTTATTAATTAATCATAACGTTGTTCTAATTAATTACTTATGATATTTTGTTTTTGAGACAGGTCTAGTATGACTTATATGAGATTGGATGAGCCTTGGTACCTATTTTAGGCACTTTGAAATTAGATTGAAAAATTCTTAAAGGTAGGTCATCTTTAGTACATTCCATTTTGTGTTTATGAAATTTTATAGAATTATGTAAATGCTCGAGATCCCCATGAGGGGATACATCATCAGTTTAAATTAATTTTTATTAATTTTTTAATTAAATGAAATAGTTATATTGTATTGGAGAAATTTCAGGGTCACTAACAACCTCAATGCACTAGCATCATCCTAAAACATGATTATATGACCATGACCATTGATCATGATGGTGGGCATAGAATATAAGGCCCCAGCCTTAAACCTTACTTAATATTGAATTAAATGATTAATTCACATTGAGGATCTTTTCAGGTTTAGAGTTTTATATAATTAGATCATAAAACATTCATTACATTCCACATTTAAAAAAAGTGGTTACATAAAAGATAGTATTCGTTTTCCCCATTAACGGAAACATATCTAAAATAAAACATGGATTCTTTCTTGACACTTCCTTAACCCTATCATCATATCATTTACCATTCCCTTGACCTGTGAAAAACATTTCAAAAACTTGGGATGAGCATAAAAATCTCAGTAAGGGTTATAAAAGTATGGAAAGGAAACATGAGTACATATATACATAAGAATGAAATCATACTTTACCCATAAAACAGAAGCACTTTAACATACATAATCAAATCATGAATAAATCATAGAAATCATAATACATAAGGGTAACTTGAGGCATTCATAACATTCTTACGTAGGGAGTAACCCTCTTGGTTACGTTTGGAATACCTATCATAGTATATTCCCTAAATCTCTTCGGATAAACCTTAATGCTTAACTCCTTCGCGTTACCCAATGCATTGGAGAGCTATATCGGGCTCACCCGCCCTTAGTTTATCACGGAACCACCCGTCTTCATAACAATTCCCAAGAACCATAACATAATCATAACACATAACTTAAGCATAAAGGAAAGATAACATTCCCACATTTCAATAAAAATATATCATTTTAAGATATTGAAATAATGAATCCATTCTAAAAACCATTTTCAAAACCCCTTAAAACATTTAATAAAGATATTTTTGAATCAAAGTGTCCCATACCACTTTGAAGATTTTAAAATTTTAAACCATTAATATCCATATAAATAAATCCATAAACCCATTTTGAAAACATGGATATTAATGAGAAATATTTAAAATATTAAATCATTAAAACATTTAAAATGATATTTTAGTTAAAGGGTTTTTAACAAAATAAGAGACACTTGAATACAATAATTGAGGAATAACATTTAATAAAAACTTTATAATATCATGAGAATAAAGTGATTCATGATATATTATTCCAAATGATAGTATATACACCATATAAGAGTGAATTGGTGCATAACAACAATGAATTCTCAATGGAAATGTAAATTGAGATGAAATCCATTATAAAGATGGTATCCTTAAATTAAGGATAAATCTATTACATAATTATGTGTGAGAAATAAAAATACACCCAATATAAGTGGATATTAAGTGTGAAACAATCATAGGTCATTCCAACATATTCATAGGATGACATGATCAAGAAGTACAAGATGAACCCAAAGAAATCGAAATTGGGTTAAGATGTTCCCTTGTAAAAATTCGACAGCCTAACGGCGTCACTTCAAAATTCCGAAAATTAGTCAATGAGGGAGTGAATGGAATCTCATCACTTGGACATAAAATTTACATCAATAAGGATATATAAGAACATATCCCAACATTATAATATGTAAATTAAAAGACATAAAAAAAGAAGCCTTTTAAAAAGAGGAGTGTGAAAGGTCCCCTTACCGAGTTTGGTAACTTTCAAAACGTACACCCCATGGAAGAAGGGTTATACAATGAAGATGTAAATACCCATAAATGAAATTATACTATACAAAGTTTATAATAATGGGCATTACATACACCACTTAAAGTAAATAGTGGAAAACATAGCATAAATGTCACGAGAATAAAAGTGAGATGAAAAATCCCTTACAAAAACTCGGCAGCCTAACGACGCCACTTAAATCTTCCAAAAAAGGATTGATGAGATCAAATAGAGTCTCTCATCATATTAAAATAAAATGTATATCAAGAGGAATATAAAATAACATCCCCCATCATAACGAAGAGGAGCTTAAAAGAAGTGACATAAAGGAGAGTACTTAAAAAGAGAGAGAGGAGTAGGATCCCTTACCTTGGGTCCGACTTCACCCGATCGTTCCTTAACATCCTGAATAATAAACAGGAGTTAATTTCCTCTTGATTAAGAACCTTTTTCAAGTTAATTATTCCTTTTATATCACTTATTTACATGTTATAAACATTATTTAATCATTTAAGTTAATAATGTTTGTTTTGTTGATATTTGGTTCTTAAGTCGAAAGTGGACTTCTTACAATTACATGTTGTTCGTGTGGTCAAAGGTTCATTATATACACAATTTTATTCATGATTTGGATATCCTATTTATCATATATATCCATAATATACATGTATTTATAACACTACATAATCATTTAGAGGTAAGAAATGAAATGCACCGTCCATGGAGATGGTAAGCCGTACGTACGCATGAACGATACTTTCATTTCTATGTCATATTAATGGAATTAAAACCAAATGAGAGATATGTATATTTTAATTCCAGAATTATATTCATCATTTATATGTAACATAAATCATATATAATAAATTTAAATCTTCCCTTTATACATCTCACATATGGCATTAAGGAATCAAATCACTTTGAGGGGGTTGTAGTCCGCACTTCCTAAAATGAAATTATCGTGTTTTACACAATGGAAACCATAAAGGTATTCCAAAAAAGAAAAATACAGAATCTTAAGTAAAACATAAACATATTATATTTCATATATAAATATAGTGACATATTAATGTCCACTTCTGAAGGTGTTATATGAGTGTTGAACAATCATCGTTTAGTGAGGCAGAAATTCACCATCCACAGAAACATTAAATTTTTTAATTATTAGATGTAGGTGTGTGTAAGTGTAGCTAGAATTCTTCTTATAAAAAAATCCTCGTATATTTAGGATTCTTGAGTTGTTACAAAAGAAATGAATTAAAAGAGTTTATGGGGTTGGAGAAGCAAAATAAAACATAAGAACACAAGAGAGGACACTACCTTTAAATCGGGTAACTCTCTTTGATTTGAGCTCAAAGGCTTCCTTGGAAAGGATTCTGTATACTGTGAGGCTTAAATGATGGAGATAGGGATGTGGAGAGGCAAAATGGGCAGATCTTGTCCGAACCAAAGGCTTGAGAGGTGTGGGTAAGGTGATAGTGGTGGGGGCCTTTTATAAAAGGAGAGGAGGGGCACTCTTGTAAAGTAAAGAAATGTTACTTTATTTTAAATTGAGTTTCAGATTTAAAAGGCCGAAAATTTTTATAATTCGAGTATAAGGTGATAAGGGTTCGAAATATACCCATAAAATAGGTTTTTGACAATTGTAGGGCTTATATTTTACATTATCTTTCATTTTATTTAAATCGTTAAATAATGTGGTAATCGCTGCATCATCATGATGTCATAAATAATTTAATTTATTTAATGTCTAAAAATTAAGAAAAAGTACTATGATGTAGGAAATCTTTTTATCATTCCAATTACTATTTATAGTCAAAAATCCGACTTGCATAACTCTATTTAAAAATTTTTTTAGTAAAACAACTCATGTTTGTGTCATTTTTACTTTTATATTAAATAAAAAGATAATAATGTCATTTTCCATCCAAAGTGCCTCCATGGGGTCCCCAAGCTGACCCATGGATTTTCTTGGTTGTCCATGACACATAAAATAAGGGTAGTACATGTGTCAAGCTCATCTCATATTATTAAAACATTATTTTTACCTTAAACTTCAATAATTACCTCTAATCGCGATTAAAAACATAAAAGTTACTATTCACCAAAAAAATTATTTTAATTCCATTGAACCACATTTTACTTCTTAATGAAAACCATGTATGTCGGATTTTTGAAATTCAAAACACAGAGGTGGTAAATTTTCATTTAAACGGAAAATCAGTTTTTATAAGTACCACTTAGTGGTTTCACTATTCATCAGAAATTGAAGTTTTTCAGAAAAATACCAAATCTTCACCCTAAGCTATATTTGATGTTCCTAATTCAAAAATGAAGTCTACTTTACAAGGTTCAAAACATATAAGTTGCATTAATTAATTTAATAATTAATTCCCATTGACAGAGAAAATAGCGTGTTTTTATGAAATAATAAGTATCAAAAGACTGACAGTAGTTTATGTCCGATATCAAAGTGAAATTAATTCCAATGACCACTATTGGATTAAATGGTAAAAATATATTCTAATTTTACTTTAAAAACAATTCAAAAGATAATCTAATCATATAAATAAATTAGATTAAAAAAGGTTTTGAATTAAAATACAACATTTTTCACTATTCATAAAAAAATGAACTTTATCGGAAAGATACCAAAAATTTACACAAGGTAAATTTTGATGTCTCGATTCTAAAAAAGAATTTTATTTTTTCAAATATAACACATAAAATTTTCAAAAAGTGGATTTAAAATAGGTTCTCCATCAAAAGGTGGTTAATCGACCTTCTAAATAATATTAGAATGTTTACGCTTAAAATTGAATTCATTCACATTTTTAATCCTCTAATATTTATTGTGAAAAGTAAAAATATTTGACAAACATATATAATCATTTTGTAGTTATTTCTGTTCATTCCCTCCATTACAACGTCTTGGCGTTAACTACTATTTATAATATTTTTATTTTATTATTATAGTGCAACGTAAGATTTCAAAGGAACTCATTGTTGCGTATTGGGTAAGCCATCAAGCATAGCATTCCCTTTATGTTAATATTAACATTTTATTCACAAATAGGGATAAATATAAAAATTTAATATTCTTTATTTACCTGGGGTGTTACATCCTTCCCCCCTTTTGGAAATTGCGTCCTCGAAATTTTAAAATTGGGCTCGGAAACATCCTTGAAAGTCCTACATCGGAACAAGAGTCGGTAAAACAATTACTTTAAAATAAAGAAAGAGAAGTACAAAGGTCACTCGAGTTAACACATACTAGGATTCCAAGTATGAAAATATGGACATGGAGGAAAAAAATAAAGGGTCATGTTCTGATGTAGAGTGATAGTAAACATGTCTAGGAGAATGTTAACCATAAGAAAATCACAAACTTGTGGTGGGTTAAACGGTATTCGATTCCCTAGTAGGAAAAGTTAATAGACAACATTTTTGTTTTAAGTTACTTTTCATTGAGGAATTTATTTTTGATCTTAAGGAAACATACTTACTTGTCGTGTATACTCTCATCTCCTACTAGATTTCTTACACAAACTCATATTTTCTCCAAAAGACGAGTATTTAGGAAGACTTTTTCACATTAATAGTACTATAATCAACTTTTAGAGAATCACCTAATCTAAAAAAGAGAACTATATAATTCCCATGTCTTTAGATGTTAACCAAAACAAAAACCAAAATGGTTAGTAGAAGATCAGATAATCCAGAAAAGGATAACCCTTTAGAGAAAGAAAATCAATTCTTAATCTCCAAAATTTTTCCAACAAAACCCAAAGTTCAACGAGGACCATTCGATAAACAATTTGTCCATAAAATTATCCAAACTAAATTGAAACCCAAATATTTGAAGGATTTAGTCACATAGTCTTCCAAGTTAAATCGTAACATTTATCTCCAAACAACATCAGTTGCTCTTAAAGTCTCGTATTGAAAAGTAATTTACCTAATCACATATACTCCATGATAGGTTAATAAATTTCCATAGATAACCCATAATCAACTTACTATTAATTCATAAAATCATCTAACTAAAAACAATTATTCAAACTAACCAGGGACTTCACGTAGTCCATTGGTAGGAGATAGATACCAGTCACACTTTGGTTGTGGGTTCGATTCCCACAGCTTTGTCCGACGCGACGGGTTGTCACACAGTCTACGTGTTGTCCTTTTTCCAAAACTACATAATTCTTAAAACATTCCCCAAAATGAGATAAAATCATCAAAAATAATCATAACATATTTTATCCTCAAGTTTATCTCATGCCTTTTATTTTCCATCATATCATAGAGTAACCCATAATTACCTGAAAAGTATGGATCATATAAATCCTAAGGGTTACCTTTATAATTATTACCTGAACTTCCACATCGATTGGTCATCTCGTACAAGATGCATTACAGAACATACCATGGTTCAAGTGGTTGATCATGACTCCTTGATAGTTGGTTTAGAACAACCACGAGTTTCTTCATTGAATCCCCCATTTCATCTAGTCTCTTAATCAGAGAACCACCATAGTTTCCGTCAAACCTATTGTCACTTTGGTTCCTGCTAGATCCATCCATTCACTAAAAACAGAAATGTCAGTGTTAGTATATCAACAAAACCATCATGTACTAATGAGTAAGGTAAACACTAAGATATACTTACTCATTCACTTTATCTAAAACTAGGACTCTTTCTGAAATCCTAACCATTATGGTAATGTCACTTATGCTTAGAGAATACCCTAACCTCTAAAGTTATATAAACCGACCTCTGATACCAACTATAAGGCCCTAGCCTTAAAAATTAAATAATATTGAATTAAATGAGTAATTCACATTGAGGATATTTTCAGGTTTAGAATTTTAGAGAATTAGATCATAAAACTTGCATTACATTCCACATTTAAACAAAGCGGTTACATAAAAGATACTATTCGTTTTCCCCATTAACAGAAACATATCTAAAATAAAACATGGATATTTTTTTGACACTTGACACTATCATCATATCACGTACCATTCCCTTGACCTGTGAAAAACATTTCAAAAACTTGGGATGAGCATAAAAAGCTTAGTAAGGGTTATAAAATGTATGGAAAGGAAACATGAGTACATATATACATAAGAATGAAATCATACTTTACCCATAAAACATAAGTACTTTAACATACCTCATCAAATCATGAATAAATCATAGAAATCATAAGACATAAGGGTAACTTGAGGAATTCATAAAATTCTTACGTAGGGAGTAACCCTCTTGGTTACGTTTGGAATACGTATCACAGTATATTCCATAAATCTCTTCAGATAAACCTTAATGCTTAACTCCTTCGTGTTACCCAATGCATTGGAGAGGTATATCGGGCTCACCCACCCATAGTTTATCACAGAACCACCCATCTTCATAACAATTCCCAAGAACCATAACATAATCATAGAACATAACTTAAACATAAAGGAAAGATAACATTCCCATATTGCAATAACAATATAACATTTTAAGATATTGAAATAATTAATCCATTCTAATAACCATTTTCAAAACCATTTAAAACATTTAATAAAGATATTTTTGAATCAAAGTGTCCCATACAACTTTGATGCTTTTAAAAATTTAAACCATTAATATCCATATAAATAAATCCTTAAAACCATTTTGAAAACATGGATATTAATGAAAAATATTTATAATATTAATTCATTAAAACATTTAAAATGATATTTTAGTTAAAGGGTTTTTAACAAAATGAGTGACACTTGAATACAATAATTGAGGAATAACATTTAATAAAAACTTTATAATATCATGAGAATAAAGGGATTCATGATATAATATTCCAAATGATATTATGTACACCATATAAGAGTGAATTGGTGCATAACAACAATGAAGTCTCAATGGAAATGTAAATTGAGATGAAATCCATTATAAAGATGGTATCCTTAAATTAAGGATAAATCTATCACATAATTATGTGTGAGAAATAAAAATACACCCAATAAAAGTTTATATTATGTGTGAAACAATCAGAGGACATTCAAACATATTCATTATATGACATGTTCAAGAAGTACAAGTTGAACCCAAAGAAATTGAAATTGGGTTAAGATGTTCCTTTGTAAAAATTTGACAGCCTAACGGCGTCACTTCAAAATTCAGAAAATTAGTCGATGAGAGAGTGAATGGAATATCATTACTTGGACATAAACTTTACGTCAATAAGGATATATAAGAACATATCCCAACATAATAAGATGTACATTAAAAGACATAACAAAAGAAGTCTTTTAAAAAGAGGAGGGTGAAAGGTCCCCTTACCGAGTTGGGTAACTTTTGAAACGTACACCCCATGGAAGAAGTGTCATACAATGAAGATGTCAATACCCATAAATGAAATTATACTACACAACGTGTATAATAATGGGAAGTACATACACCACTCAATGTAAATACTGAAAAACGTAGCATAAATTTCACGAGAATAAAAGTGAGATGAAAAATCCCTTACGAAAACTCGGCAGCCTAACGGCGCCACTTAAATCTTCCAAAAAAGGATTGATGAGATTAAATAGAGTCTCTCATAATATAGAAATAAAATTTATAGCAAGAGGAATATAAAATAACATCCCCGATCATAACGAAGAGGATCTTAAAAGAAGTGATATAAAGGAGAGTACCTAAAAAGAAAGAGAGGAGTAGGATCCCTTACCTTGGGTCCGACTTGACTTGATCGTTCCTTAACGTCCTGAATAATAAACCTGAGTTAATTTAAACTTGCTTAAGAACCTTTTTCAAGTTCATTATTCCATTAATATCACTTATTTCCATGTTATAAACATTATGTAATCATTTATGTTAATAATGATTGTTTTGTCGATATTTGGGTCTTAAGTCGAAAGTGGGCTTCTTACAATTACATGTTGTTCATGTGGTCAAAGGTTCACTATATCCAGAGTGATATTCATGATTTGGATATCATATATATCATATATATCCATAATATAAATGTATTTATAACATTACATAATCATTTAGAGGTAAGAAATGAAATGCACCGTTCATGGAGACGGTAAGCCATACGTACGCATGAATGCTAATTTAATTTCTATGTCATATTAATGGAATTAAAACCAAATGAGAGGTATGTATATTTGAATTCCAGAATTATATTCATCATTTATATGTAACATAAATCATATATAATAACGTTAAATCTATCCTTTATACATCTCACATATGGCATTAACGAATCAAATCACTTTGAGGGGGAGGTAGTCCGAATTTCCTAAAATGAAATTATCGTGTTTACCCACAATGGAAACCATAAAGGTATTCCACAAAAGAAAAATACAGAAGATTAAGTAAAACAAAAACATATTATATATCATATATAAATATAGTGACATCTTAATGGCCACCTTTGAAGGTGGTATATGAGTGTAGAACAATCATCGTTTCCTGAGCCAGAAATTCGCCATCCACAGAAATAGTATGTTCTTTAACAATTAGATGTAGGTGTGTGTAATTGTAGCTCGAATTAATCATATAAAAAAATCCTAGTATATTGAGGATACTGGAGTTTTTACAAAATAAGTTAATTAAAAGAGTTTAGGGGATTGGAGAAGAAAAATAAAACATAAGAACACAAGAGAGGACACTACCTTTAAATCGGGTAACTCTCTTTGATTTGAGCTCAAAAGCTCCCTTGGAAAGGATTCTGCCCAAAGTGAGGATTCCATGATAGAGATAGGGATGTGTAGAGACAAAATGGGCAGAGCTTGTCCGATCCAAAGGCTTGAGAGGTGTGGGTAAGTTGATAGTGGTGGGGGCCTTTTCTTAGAGGAGAGGAGGGCCACTCTTGGAAAGTAAAGAAATGTTACTTTATTTTAAATTTATTTTCGGATTTAAAAGGCCCCACATTTATATAATTCTAGGATAAGGTGATAAGGGTTCTAAATATACCCATAAAATAGGTTTTTGACAAGTGTAGGTCTTATATTTTACATTAACTTTTCATTTTATTTAAATCGTTAAATAAAGAGGTAATCGCTGTATCATCATGATGTCATAAATAATTTAATTTATTTAATGTCAAAAAATTATAAAAAATTACAATGATGTAGGAAGTCTTTTTAGATTTACAATTAATATTTATATCCAAAAATAAGACTTGTATAACCCTATTTTAAAATTGTTTTAGTAAAACAACTCATGTTTGTGTCATTTTTACTTTTACATTAAATAAAAAGATAATAATGTCATTTTCTTTCCAAAGTGGCTCCATGGGGTCCCCAAGTTGACCCATGGATTTTCTTGGTCGTCCATGACACATCCAATAAGGTAAGGACATGTTTCAAGCTCATATCATATTATTAAAACATTTTTTTACCTTAAACTACATTAATTACCTCTAATCGCGATTAAAAACTTAAAAGTAACTATTTAACAAAAAATTATTTTAATTACATTGAACCAAATTTTACTTCTTAATGACAACCATGTATGTCGGATTTTTGATATTCAAAACATAGAGGTGGTAAAATTTTATTTAAATGGAAAATCAGTTTTTATAAGTACCACTTAGTGGTTTCACTATTCATCAAAAATTGTTGTTTTTCAGAAAAATACCAAAACTTCACCCTAAGATATATTTGATGTTCCGAATTAAAAAATGAAGCCTATTTTACAAAGTTACAAAAATATAAGTTTCATTAATTAATTTAATAATTAATTCCCGCTGAAAGAGCAAATAGCGTGTTTTTATGAAACAATAAGTATCAAAAGATTGACACTAGTTTAAGTCCGATTTCAAAGTGAAATTAATTCCAATGACCACTATTGGATTAAATGGTAAAAATATATTCTAATTTTACTTTTAAAACAATTCAAAAGATAATATAATCATATAAATAAATTAGATTAAAAAAGGTTTTGAATTAAAATACAACATTTTTCCCTATTCATAAAAAAATGAACTTTATCGGAAAGATACCAAAAATTTACACAAAGTAAATTTTGATGTCTCGATTCTAAAGAAGAATTTTATTTTTTCAAATATAACACATAAAATTTTCAAAAAGTGGATTTAAAAGAGGTTCGACATCAAAAGGCGGTTAATCGTCCTTCTAAATAATATTAGAATGTTTACGCTTAAAATTGAATTCATTCACATTTTTAATCCTATAATATTTATTGTAAAAAGTAAAAATATTTGACAAACATATATAATCATTTTGTAGTTAGTTCTGTTCATTCCCCCCATTACAACGACTTGGCGTTAACTACCATTTAAAATAATATTATTTTATTATTATAGTGCAACCTAAGATTTCAGAGGAACTCGTTGTTGCATATTGGGTAAGCCATCAAACAAAGAGTTACCTTTAAATTAATATTAACATTTTATTCACAAATAGGGATAAATATAAAAATTTCATATTCTTTATTTACCTGGGGTGTTACATAGAAATCCTCACTATTGATGTGAAAAATACTTGTTTGATTATTATTGTCTCCTCAAGTGATTCTTTTGATTCTCCCTACGTTTGAGTGGATGCACCATTATTGCATCACCCAAAGTTACTTCTTGGGGAAGGGTATTTGGATCCATTTATTTGAATGGATGTTGAGTTTGTACTTAGATTCGGAGTGCATTCCATTTTTTGATCACCTAATGCTCAAGCTATTAGTGGTTAACTGAGATGAAATTTATTCATTTTTTATGGATTGAGACCTAATATTTAGACATAATACTTGATTCAAAGGTCATTAGTGGTATGGAATATAACTTAGTAATCATTTATAGTATTTTCCATTGTTATATGACACCCTTCATTACAGTGATTGGGGAAGTGTACGGGTGAGCCAAAGGTTAGGATATGTATTCCCATGGGAATATGTAGATTCTTAGGGAAATTTTTGGTGTTGTCTAAAGTATGTATTTTACATTAGGAATATAAACACAAGGGTCAACATAATTATACATGGGTTGAGTGGTAGGATATATAACTCCATGAAAGTTTCACAGGATGTCTGAATGGTCATGATTATGGACCTAAGGATAAAATATTGTTTATTAATGTTATTTCATTCATTATACTCTTGTATATAAAAATTTATTTATATATATATTGGAATATATATACACATATAAATATATATATATATATACAAGATGGAATATTTCCATGTAGACTAGGATAATGGACCCATGGATCGACTGTGGATCACTTGATTTCTTTATTTATCATTTTTTTTGTATCTCATTTTGGTCGAGAACTTTTTTTAGCTTGTATTTAAGAATTTACTTTTTAGTTAGTTATTGATGTTATGATGATTATTATTGTTATCTTAATTGGTAGGTCACTTTTACATACACTTCATATTATAGCTGATGTATGGGACCATGTTGGTGGTACCCTACTATGCTTTTTTACAAAAAACCCGTCTTTAGTCATTATGGCACTATGATACCTAAGTAGGCATTCAAATGGTTTCAGGTATAGGAACGGTCAATGTTCAGGACTGATCGACCAAGGTGGCTTAGAGTTATATTTGTATGTTGGTTATTTGTTTTGGATCTATTTTAGTAGTAGATACCCAAACATTTATTTCAATTTATTTTGTTTAATTCTATATATATAATCAATCTAGTGGGAAATAAATTTTGTATTCATGACAGGAATTTTCTATTTTAATAGAAATTATTTTTTTTATTATAGGATGATTTTAATTTAATTATTTACCACTTCATCACTCTATCACCAGATTCTATGTATGTTATATGTTTATTTCTACTGTTGTTACTCTTATATAATGGTATAGTATTCCAAATATTCCTCTTTTAGAATCTCGTTGATAGTCAGTAGCCTCTGGTGTATAGGGAGGCACACTTCAGACCTTGTGGTAAACATTATTTGGGCACCGTTTTAGTGTTTCATGGGACATGATGTTAAAAATTGATATTAGAGGTGTTCCATTACTTTTGATTTTTTGTTTGGTATTTGGTGGAGATGAGTATTCAAAATGTGTCAAATCCTGTGATTTATATCATACTAACATGTCATGAAAACATTATCCAATAGGAAGTCCTAGTCTCCAGGGTTATGGGATTACTATAAATTATAGGTGATGTTACAGTTGTATGTTACATTCAATATGAGAAACACACATGTTGTGTGGATTTTATGATTTATTATGGATTTATGGATCTTATCCATTGGAAGAAGGCTTGTGATTGATCCTGAATACTTTCTATAAAAGTCTAGAGGCATATCAAACATCATATTTAGGCCTTATAGTGTGTGTTTTTACTGAAGATGGACACAAATTGTCTTAAGATTAAAAAAAACCAAAACATTGTTTTTCTATATAGGATTGTGGTGGAATTATACTTAATTGGTTAGACTTGAGTATATATTTTATTATGATAAAAGGTTATGCATATATATTTTAGATGTTTTATTGTGACGCCGATGAGTCAATCCTTATACACAGAAGGTGCAGTGACCCTTGGAGATTGATAGGGAAAAATATGCATAAATTTTGGGCCCCTCATGGGGTGTTTTTTCATTGGATAGATTATTTAGTGTTTTATTAACCAAAGAATTTTTTTATTTCATATGTTTGAATGATTTTACAATTAACCAACATTGGCTTGTAGTTATCTTGTTAGATCATTGAGTACAATTTCGATTGGTACAAATGAATTTCATATAAAATAAACCTTGAGGGGTATTACTGTATAAGGATTCTTGTGAGTGTTAATTTTGTGACTTTTTTTGCATTGATATCATGATACTATAGGCGTAAGTCCCTGATAAGGATGCTTAGTGAGAATCAGAGCCCCAATTGGCTAGTGTTGGCAGTTTTAACCCTCATAGGTGTGTCTTATCTTTACATTCATTAGGGATGTATTAATTTTGGGATTAATTATTAGACAAAGATACCTTGTTATGAGACATGACCAGTAGGGGTAGGTGGGAGTCCTAGAGGCCCTTAGTTTTTACTCATACCCATGTAGTTTGATTGGTGCACACTTTTCATTGGGTGTAGAAAAAGGATATTATTTTCCTATTTCAATATAATGGATGACCGGGGTCCTCTCACATGACAAACTCTTCAATTTTATTGAATCACTTAATATAGTTTAACATAACTATTTTATTTTGTTGTTTTTATTATTTTATAAAAATAAAAATAAATCATTTTGGGTTTTAATATTTATTTTCTAAGATAATGAAATGACATGTAATATTATTATTTAATCTAAACTAACATGTTATGCTAACAAGAACATGTTAAGGAAGAAATAACATGGTTTCTGGTTTGGTTTTGTGTAAAATTTGTATTCTCTTTTATATTATGATTTTTATTTTTATAATCCAACCAAGAAATATCTATATGAATTTCTATTTTTTTATTTAAGAATTGTGGAATATTTGGAGGCCTCAAAAATATCAATTTCACCTCCTCCTATAATCAAGGATGATGAAATTACTTGACGAATGGTGTTATATTATCCATGACCTGGATCTATCGATTAGGTTTTCCCCATTGAGTCAATCAACTCCATTATTTAAAGAGATACATAATAATGATAGGGAAAATAGATTTAAAAAAAGAATGGAAATATATTGAGTTGTATGTTAGGGGGGCCAATAACAGCCCTGGGAAAATTTGACACACCCATTCATTCTACTCATATCTACCAAAAAAGTACAAAACGATTAATAAAATATTCAATAACACATTGGACTCCCCTAGGCCAACCCTCGGGCCATCCTCCCATTATCTAGAGTAAGATATCACTTTGGGGGATGAAAGAAGAAGATAGTAAGGTAATGAAATTGAATAGAATAATAAAAATAATGAAGTAATAATAATAAAATAAAAAATGTAAGAACGGGGTATGAGAATTTAGTGAGACAAAAGAATGGTAATAATGAAATAAGAAAATAAAATTAGATAAATAAAAAACAAGAAATATAAAAGAAGAAATATTAATAATATATATACAAAATAAATTTAATAAGAATAAAGGAAGGAGATAAAGATGGGTGGATAAAAAACTTGAATAAAATTCTTTCATTAATTTAATTAATTTATAAAACAAAATTAAAACTAAACATAAAAATAAAAAAACAGAATGAAATTAAAAATAAAATTAACAAATATGAGGAAAGGGAAGTGTAGCATCGAAAAAACCCTTCTACTACCTATGGGTGTCAAATATATCATTCTCAAGGAATTGGTTAGTGGTTTTTATAGGTAATAAGTGAGAGGAAATCAAACTACTATAGGAAATTGAAATATATTAAAATATTCAAAGATACTTCCCTTTTAAAATGATGAGATACCAACTGTTGAATTTGGAAACACCAGAAAATCAGTTGTTTAAACATTTTCTTCTAGATCGAGCCTTAACGTGGCCCAACCATCCATGAGAACAATAGGGTAACATGTCTAGGGGGCTTACATGAGCTCAGTGAGGTGCCTTAGTGTGGTAGTGGCCACTTAAAAGCTGACAGTGGTTCTCCTAATCCCGTTTGGCCTTTAATGTGGCTCAAGGGAGCTAAAAAAATGTTTTTATGGCGTCCATCTGAGTTGATGAGGTGATATATAGTGGTTTAGATGTATGAAAATGGAAGAGTAGCTCAATTTTATATCTTTAAGGGGTGGACATAGTGAATTCTGGGTGAGGAGCATTAGTGGGTGATAAAGTAGCGGGAAACAACATGGGAAAAGCATAGATAATTTGAGTGGGTATGAATAGTAACCCATAAAAATTTGATCACATGTTAAAAAAAGAACCAAACGGTGAGAACTTATATGTTTATGTTTAGATTCTTCTTCTCAGATTCCCTCACCAAGAATGGGCCCCTAACTTAACTTGCACAATGAACATAGGGGCTACATAGACATGTGGCCAACATAATCCATTTGGATCACTATATTCCTTATAGGGTTCCCAACATGTGAGCTATTATGCATAGGTCTGGATCACCTATGCACTCTTGATGCCCAATAAGGCCTTCCCTAAGTCTATCATGGATGTTCAGGACTCCTTTGGAATGGGTAAGTGTCTTGCTAGCATTTTAGGATTAGGGCTAGCATGGATAGTTATTTTTTTGATGAAGTCAAATTAATGATATAGAAAATAAGATTCATAAATTTCATAGGATTTATAAATAAAATTTAAAATTAACCAAAATTAAAAAAACTCCATTTTCATTAAAAAAATAAATTTTTTCATAATTTAGTGAAACATTTGAATTCAAGTATATTTTGAAAATAAATTAATTCAAAAAAACTAGAATTTGATAACAAAATATTCACAAAAAGTGAGTCTGTCAATTACCCCCCACATTTAAACTATACTTGTCATCAATCATAAATTCTCACCATAGAATATCATAGGTCAACAATTCTACCAATGGTCAAATTACATTTTAATAAAATAAAAAAATTATAAACGTTAAATATATATTTCAAATTTTCAAAAAAAATATCAATTAAATTCCCATTTTTCAAATAAATAATTCTTTCAAATGATTTTATTTATCCCTTTTAAAAAATTATGTATCTTATATTATGATTCATTCAATTTCATTAATTCATTTTTTAGACATGTAAAATAATTATTTACCTAACATTTTAATATTTTCACTCATCATTCATCATATTAATTCAAGTACTGTTATTCCCTTATCCTGAATACATTCTCCTTATTAATTTTCTTTTAAATAAAATACTTTCCCACCTTTGTAAAGTAAAAAAAAATAACATAATGATGTCCTATAACTAATGTTCTAATATATCTAAGTATTATTGTTCTTAGGAATTTATGTCTAAAATTAATGATCAAGGGTGAGGTTTACCGCTTAAATCATAAAATGTGATTTTAAAATTAAATGTGTTGGAAAATTATCCTTTTTAAATTGTAACATATCGAAAATTACCTAAATCTCAAAGTAAATATCATGATCAAATTAGGAATAATTAATTATATGTGCACTATCTTGAAATTTTCTCTACGTTTTTAATTGTTTTATTTTTCAATGAACCTTATCATTTTTTTATTTTTTTATTTTATTCTTAAATTAAACCTCAAATACACTTTCTAACAGCATATAATAAGAATCACAGGCCAATTAATGGTTATTTTTTGGTTTTCCAAAATTAGAACAAATTTTTCTCATTTTTGGTTCTTTTTTTCATTTCTCCTTTTTATTCAGGATGAAAAAACAATGATATACCATTATTGAATGAAAAAACATAATTTATTCACAATATATGAATACCCATAGGTTTTTCTTACAATTAATTTCATCCAATTTACCATGACTCCCTTCACTCTCACATATCAAATTTGAAATCTCATACATAGACTAAGGGGAGGGTAGGATAGAAAATAAAATTGATTGAAACACGGTTTATACCTAAGAAGGTAATTAATGGTTTATAATGGATAAAAATTATTTATGTAATGATTTTTTTAAGTATAATGGGTTTTAAAAATATACCTCAACCATTTTAAATATGGTTTTGTAAAGTCAAAGTTTTCACAACTTCAAATTCAAGTTCTGGTTGGTGACATCTTCCAAGATTAGTCAAGAAATATGATCCTGAAAAAATTGGAAGTACTTGGTCTAGAAATAATCTTGGGAAAAGAAGTATGATATTGGATAATTAGTCAAGGCATTAATAAAAACCACAAATAAATTCACATGAATTTCATAAATTTAAATCATTATTTTTATTTGGAAATTTCTTTTCCATGAATCAAAAAATTCCCTCAAATCATGATTCCACGTTTTAATATCCATGCTTAATTTAAATCATCTAATTGTCCATTTAAATCCTTCAATCTAATTAATATTGATATGTAATAGATAAAATCCTAGGATTTCAAATAAACTCATGTCTCCAAGATATGTCAAGTAAAGCATAAATCCAAATGTGGGTATGGAATTTTTAATAGAATGATCAAAACATGTTTTTAACACCAAAATGAAGAATATAAACAATAAAAGTGAATTCCATTTACAATTATTCATATTCATCTTCCTTCTACTATTTTAGGGGCTATCATGTTCCATTATGAACTTATAAAATAAAATAATTAAATTATTCCAAAGGATCATATCATTTAAGATAAAAAAGATAACAGTGAGTGCGATGGATGTTGAACTAATTCATAAAACATAAATTGAAATAGTAGAAATATGGTAAAGATAAATATTTTTATGATCCCCCATACAAGACCTGAATTTTGACTACCTCTCGAGTGAAGCACTATATTTTATCCAAATCCTGATGATGGGTTAATCCTCTTTAATTTGAACAACTATATATAGATTTTCATAGCTTATGCTTCTTACTTCTTGATGATGAATGATCCATTATTAGAGTATACTAGAACCCCTTTAAAATTAGGTATAACTTGAATTCAGGTGATACATTGAGGTATGAATCATTCTCTTTATTTTTATGACACTTTTAATATGTCATCTTACTCTTCTAGTGTTGTATTCATATAGGACGCATGAATTGAACACTAAAATAGTGAATAAGTGGGTATTTTTACTTGATCAAAATTTTTAATTTCAAATTTGTATAAGTAATTTCTCCCTTTTAATGTTAGAATCCTCTGTTTTGTTTTCCTCGAACTCAAAAACATGAATTTATTCATCGATTTATTCAAATCTCTATTATTCTAAATTATGAAGCTTCATGTTCTCTTAAACAAGTGAATGTCTAGTTTCTTCGTCTTCCTCTAAGGAATATAAATAATTTACCAAATATAAAATTTATAAATAATATTCATTTTTATTCAAATAATATTGAATAAAATCATAAATGAAAAATATCTTAAAAAATATCATCTCCTTGAGTTTATTTTGGTCTAATCACTGCCTTAGTGGTAAGGGCCTCTTGAAGTTGGATCTCTATGGACGAAGGTAGATAGTAAGGATCCTCCATCCTTTCTTATAATTTTGTAATTATTTTTGATTCCTCTTCTTTCAAGGATATAGTGATATGATATGGTCTTAGCCCTTCTACTTTGTGGGGATTAGAGGGATGAATTTGTATCTCATATTCATTCTAGAAGTCATCGAGATCTTGTGGATCTACCACAATTAACTAAGAAGGAAAGATTTTCTCATCATGAATCCACTATATCTTATCATAGTATTTTTTTTATTTAGATCATTATATGGTTGGTCTACGGATAATAAAAAATATGGTTCTCAAACTCTATTATGAATTGATTAAAACTGGTTAACTCTGGTGGCACATCTCTCTAGGTCTTCAGTCCTTGATATTTGACTTTTAATCAATCAACCATATCTTCTAGTTCATGGAATGAAATTCTAATGTCATTCACATTTATCATAATCTTGGCCAGGTCATTGATTTCATCGATCTTTTCTAGGATATCAACCTATTAATAATTTATAAATGCCGATTCTTATACCTGAGAGTAATTTTTCCATGAATTGAAAAAAATTCATTTAAAAACATCATGGATTTTTTTGTTTTTTGTAAAATAAATAAAATATAAAAAAATTGAAAATAAAAATGGTAATAAAATAAGTAATTGTATCCACATAAACTATTCCATTTTTGACACACTCATTTTATAGAGTGTTGAAAAAGAAAATTATTTTCCTAGTGCAGTGTAGTTGATTAACATGATCGTCTTACTTGGGGAATTTCATAATTTTGTTCACACACTCAATCAAATTCACCGAGTCTATTTATTTATTTATTTTTTATTCTTTTATGAATATAATGATAAATCGTTTTCGGTTTTAATATTTATTTTGAAACATAATGAAATGACATAAAATATATTAATTTAATATAAAATAACATGAAATGATAAACATAATGAGTTAAAGAAGAAAGAACTTGGTTTTGTTTTTGGTGGTGGGTTCAATCATTATTCTCATTTATTTAATTTTTTTAGTTTTATAATCTAAACATAAAATCTCAGGATGAATTACTATTCATTTTATTTAGGAATTCTAGAATCATTGAATCCCTCAGCGATCTCAATTGCACCTTCTCTTCTAATCATAGTTGACGACCCGCCTTATTTTAGCGTGTACCATCTCCCATGAACTAGCTCTATCAGTTTCATTTCATCAATTGATTCACTCATATCTATCATGTGAAGATCTATCTAATGAAGAGATGTAAAAGTGATTAAAAAATAGAAATAGATTGAATTGTTGGTCATGGGGGATAGTCACCACATCAGGACCTTCTCCACACACATGTATGCTACTCATATCTACCACAAACATTGAATAATATTAAGAAAAATTCAAGTACACTTTTATATCCCTCAGTCCAAGCCTTGGGTTAGCTTATCATTATTTAGAGTAAGAAATTACTTTGATGGAAGGAAGGACAAAAGAAAGGAATCAGAAAATAAAATAGAATAATAAAAATATTGAAGTAATAATAATAAAATAAAATTGGATGAATGGGGATGATAATAGAGTTATAAAATAATAATAATAATAATAATGAAATAACAAAACAAAACAAAATAAATAAATAAAATACGAAAATTAAAAGAAGAAATATTAATAATATATATATATTTAATAAAAGAAGAAGAATAAGAGAGAGTGAAGATGAAGATGGGTATAGGAAACACATGAATAAAATTAATTCTTTAATTTAATGAATTTTAAGAACCAAATTATAACTACACTTAGAAATAAAAATTAAAAAATTAAAAAAATAATAATAAAAATAGAGAAGAATAAGGGGTAGTGCAACATCAGAAGGACCCTTCTACAGCATGTGGGCGTCGACTCTATCATTCTCAAGGAAGTGGTTGGTCCTTTATAATAAATGAGTTGGAGAACATTGCACTCCATCAATCAATATAAATACATTAATTTTTTTGAAATATTTAATCCCTATTAAAATGTTTGGATATCCATGAATGATTTTGGAGGCATGTGTGAAACTAGGATTTTAAGTATTTATGTGTTGAATTGTCCTTGGCACATATTGAGCGTGCATTGAAATGGGTCATGGAATGTGGGTAGGGGACTTACATTGGATGCGTGTGGAACCTCAATGTGGTAGTGGCTGCATGCAAGGCTGCAGCGACACTCCTCATCGCCTCCAATCTTCAAATAAGATATAGGGAGATTAAAAAAATGTTTTCATGTGGTTTGTATGTGTTGTCGAGGGGATCCATAGTTTTTTAGATGAGGTAAAATGAAGGTATTGCTTGATCCAATATCTTCAATGGAATACATGGAAGATTTTGGGAGATGAGTTTGGATGGGAGATGAAGATAATGGTCTCGGTGCTGGCGGAGCAAAGTGGAGTTCAACGAATTTGAGTGGTCATGAATAGTAACAAAGAATTAGACCCCACATCAAAAACGAGAATTGAATAGTGATAAATTATAAGGCTGAGCATTGATTTTACTACTCAATAGATTAAACTATAGATGAGATATCGAATTTACTTGCACACATAAACATGTAGGCTGCATATACATGAGGCATTCACGAGCCCTTGGGATCACTAGACTCTACAGGTGGTTCACCTTCAATGGGACATTATGCATGAGGATTGATCACCTGTTCACTCTTGCCGCCTGAGAAGGACTTCCCTCAAGCTATCATGGCTGGTCGGGCCTCCATTATCTTGGCTATGTGGATGTCTAATATTTAAGGTTAATGGCCACCTTGGATGGGTTTTTTATGAATTCTTGTAAAATAATTAGAAAATAAGATTTATATATTTCACAAGATTTATAAAAAAATACCAAATTTTAAATTCCCCAATTGGTCATCTAATCAAATCCACTTTCTTTACACAGTTAAAATTTTCCATTTATTTTGGGAAACATTGATATTCAAGGATCAACTAGAATATGATAAAAAAATATACACAAAAAATGAGTCTATAATCATTGTCTTTTTTTGATCATGGGAATACTATGATTATTGTTCGATCAAGTTTATTTATGCCTTCTTAAGTAGCGATCTAGGTTATATGGTTGTGTAGGACCCATGAATTGTTTGTGCTTGTGTTTTTAAATATTTTAAAGTTAATTCCTTTGGATTTTGATGAAATCCCTAAGAATATTTGGTATCAAGGGTGGATTTTTTGTAAAGTAATGTTGACATTCTGGGGTTGATCAACTAGGGTATCCGCTATTAGAAAGTGGTTAAATCATGGATAGATGCTAGTGGCTGAAATGAAATCACATAACTAGCAATTGTGGAATAAATTATAACATTTTTGAGGTGTTGATTATGATTATGAGTTCTAGTATAGATATTGAAATGTTTAGACTGAAATTTTTTATAGCATGGTCATCATGGTTTTAGTACCAGATGAATCACTGGAGTATGAGTCAGGTGATAAAGGAAAACACTAGTTGTTCATGGTACCATTAGAATCATATACCAGTGAGTGGTTGTATATTATCCTAGGAAAAATGGTTTAAAAAAATTCCATGGTCATAATTTCTCAGAACATATGGTTAAAATGAGTAATGAAGCTCTCTAGTAGAAGAGATGTTTATATTTAATTAGGTTCCCGGATACGGTTGACCTATGTAAATATCTGGACACACATTGTTGGGATATGTAGTGCCAGGTGTTGGTTAAAGGTAATTATGGATTATTCTGAGGAGATTGTGGCTCGAAGAGAAATATAAATTACTTTTCATGAGATCTTAGTGTACTTCTAGTTATAGATGATTATGAAATATCTTAAAATCATCATGAGTACATTGAGAGAGCATCAATTATACACTAAGATTCATCAATTTTAAAATATCATTCTTGGTGGGTGGTGGAACCTATTTTGGTTATGCTCAAGGTGTTTTATAAGGTAAGCCTTATTATGGTGATCAAACCCTAGGATATTTGAGTTTGGTTACCCTCATGATGAGTTGAATTCCCTGGTTTCCATGAAAAAATTTCTTGGCTAGTGGCAATGAGAGATGTATGGATGTTTCCAGTAGACAGTCATGGATGAGTGGGTTCTAACCATTCCATTTTTATGTATATAAGTGGATTGGGAATGGGATGTAGTGATTGGGATTTAATTTAATTGATATGACAATAAGAATTATCTTAATGAGGGGTGGGGGACGTCAATCACAAGAGTCTGACCATCATGTGGGAAGGGTTATGAGATCATGAGACCAATATTATGATGGTGGTTTAGGAACTTGTATTCCATTTTATAAGTGAAACAAGTATGGTTGGAAATATTTGTGATATCTAAGTACATGTTTGATCATGGATTTATGTGAAATCTAGATGTGGGTGTTAAGATCAATGTATCTTTGACGATCCATGGATGTTAGATTTATTTTCCATTGATTATTGTGTTATAGTACCACTATAAGTTAGATCAATATACAGTTCTTTTAGAAGACATCACTAGGATTTAGGTATGAGATTCATTGTGTGTGCTCAAAACAATCTTGGTATGCCTTGAGATAGGGCTTCATAAATATAATTTTGAATACGCATCATTTGTGAGAGATGAATGTTCTTAGGAGTAGTCTATTGGAGGTGGGTAAACTTGAAATTTTTCCAATGGTTTGATTTAGTTAGTTTTTTTGATCCATTTTGAACTTGTTCGATGGCAGTTAAATCATTCTGATCAATTGAGGGATAAGGGTAGTCCCCTCACATGTAATTTTATAAACGCATCATGTGTGTCACTGGGAAACATAGAGAACGTTCTGGTAATAAAATATGATGGTGTATGTATATTGTCTTTAGTTTTGATGGATTTGGTATTGTATGTTTCAAATGATTATTACAGGCTCATTGGGGCTCGGAAATGCAACACAGCTATTTGAATAAATAATCTCCATCTCAAGTTGGTTAAGTGATATTTTCATTATCCATTTAGGCCTCCTGTGGATGAAAATTTATAAGGTGTGAGACTATAATATCGAATGATTTCCCAACAAATAAATTCCAAAGGAATTTTAATTTATCAGTTTACTGGATGGGTCAAATATTGATCCAAAATTTAAAATGGAATTATAAAGGCTCTAGTTCCTCTAAGTGATATTTTTAGATGTGTAATTCATCTTGGTTTGTATGGTGGAGATTTTAAGATCATCATAGAATTCCAGGACCTGAAAATAATGTTTTAGGAAAAAATGAAGTAGAAGGTGCATGGTTGGAGAACAATTATTATTAACCATGTGACCAAACCGTGAAGCGCAATTTTATAGAATCCTAGGCTTGGGAGACTATACGGTAGACTAGGGAAAGTGGTGTAGGTATCTAAAATTTATTATAGACATGTTTCATAGCTAGAGTATTTTTTGTTAAAATTTGTGTCATACCCATGTGTGGGGTTGGTGCTTTGATAGTTTGAACAACACAGTTAGTGCACGGTTTGGAAAAATGTACTACCACATCATGTATCGCCTTAAAAAGTATAAAACGGATTTTTACCCTTCTCTCTTAAACATGTTATCCCATAATTTTCCACCCCCCTCAACCATGGGACAAAGGTGGTACGCATTTCTTGTCCTCATCTTTCCTTGGGTGTTTCTCCCTCATTATCTGCTAGAAGCAGATGTCATTAGATGTGTTTGAATCCTAGAGGTAATGTATTGAATCAGTTAGCCTCTATTGTGTTCATATACATCTTCCTCTAAATTTTATTCCATCGGTTTTGTATTTTGGGATTTATTCTATTAGATCATGCTGGAATTAGATAACGGTGTTAGGGGTTTCACTCTTCCTTGGAAGAGGGTGACCATTGATGTCATCTTCACTTCACTAAATGCTAACTCATCATGGTAGGTCACCATGGTGAATTTATAAAGTGTAAATTCTTGTAATTAAATTTTTTTTGGTTTATTTGATGTAATTTCTAAATAATGTTTCCCAATTCATGGTTGTTTGGGTATGACTTGTTATTGGTGAGAATTAGGTCATCATTCTAATGTGATGAGATCAGTCGATGAGATTTTGAGCTTTATCCTCTTTGAATAATGTGGGGTTTCATTTTTTATAGATTTTTTGGATTTATTAATTAATTATAATTTTGTTACAATTAATTAATTATAATGGTGTTTTTGTGAGAATGGTCCAGTATGCATTTGAGGTGCTTGGACAGGCCGTGACACCAACTTTTGACCCTTAGAAATAAGTTACAAATATTTATAAAGGTAGGTGGTATTTTTGACACAATATTTAGTGTTTATTCATGTTTATTTTATTTTATGGATTCCCAAAGATTTCCCTTGAGGTTTAATCGCTCTATTTAAATTCATTCTAATGAATTTTTTAATTAAATGAAACATTTAAATTTTACTGGATAAACATCAATTTTACTAACATCCCCATTGTGCATGCTTGATCCCACGACTTGATACTATGACCATGAATGTGGATATCCTAGGGGATGCCTCTTATTATTTGATTCTAGGATTCAAAGAGGGATTCGATTATTAAATATTTTTTTCAGAATAACCCCAATGTGGTTCCTCTATTTACCTATGGACCTTAAGGATTTGGCATATGATACCTCTTCAATGTTATGATCTAGGGTACCCAGTGGGTGCCTTATTCGTGACAGACCCTGAGCTAATGAATTATTGGTTTGGAGAGATATGGTAGAGGATGTTATCTTAGAACCCATACAAAAATACTGATAAGGGAGGATATTGATGTAGTGGTGGGTTAGGCGTTCGACCAACCTCACTCTTTTATTTACGCATTCACGTTTTTAACTTCTAATGAAAGGATGAGTACCAGAGTTGATTCCTCATTATGGTTGATGTGCTTGGAGTGATGTGGATTTTATTATTGGGAATACCAGAATTATTTCTTGGGATCCAGCTTCTAGTCCATTATATATATATATGGATTCCAGGATGTATTCCCAGGGATCCGACTTTTTTACGATATGTTAATGATATTCAATGATGGCATACCTTAATTATGATATTCACACATGGAATCCCTTGATTATTGTTTCCGTTCATGGTGTACATTGATAATGATATTCAGGCATATAGTCCACTGATTATTATACATGGGAACAATTTCACCATTTAATGGATACTCATGGATGGTTATGTTCTCTCAAGTGATGGGGATGATTACACTCTTCTTGGTGGATTACTTGACCACGGGGCTAGATAAGGTCATCCTCACCATTTATGTGACATATTGTCATTGGATGAAAACAATCTCCATGTGTTATGCTAAGGATTATCCCTCGGGATGGGTGGACAGACTATTATTACATCGCCCATAGCTACATCATGGGAATATGGCTGATGATCCATTTATATAAATGTATATCAATAATATACATGGATCCAAAGGTATGGAATCTAGATGAGTTACCATTTAATGGATTTTCTATCAGTATACGACATCATTAATTATAGTGACTGGAGGTGAGTATGGGTGAACCCAATGTTAAGACATGTATTACCCTTTGGTGACATAGATTTCATAGAGACATTTGTAGCACTAGGAGAAACATTTACTTTATATTTGGATTATGGAAACATATATCCACATTATTATATGTATCTTGAGTTGTACACTACCTTGCTCAATTCCCTTTTCATAGGATGTCCATAAGGTCGGGATTTTAGGCCTAAGGATCTACTGCTATTGATTTATGTCATTTCTTTTAGCTTACTCATTTATATACACATTTATATATATATATATATATATGTATTAGAATATATTTATATAATTATGTTGATATAAATATATATATACTTATACAAATGATTGCACATTGCTCAGTTTTCTAGGAACATGAACTCAGGGTTTGACAGTGAATCACTTGATTTATTTATTTTTATATTCTAGTTGCTTCTCAACTTGGTCAAGCAATTTACTTAGGAATTAATTATAAAATTTTCCATTTTTTGTTATTTCTAATATTTATGATTCTTATTATTGATCATGATGGATTTTACATTTAAAAAAATTCCTATTATTGGATATATACGGGACCACATTAGTGGTTCCATACAATGTTTTTTACTCATACCCTACTTGAGATGTCATTTCACTAGGGTACCCGATAAGATGATCACATGGTTGTAGGAACAAGTAGGGTCGAGGCATGGGAAAGATTGAGCATGATGTCTTGGAGTTGTACATAGAGATTAGTTATGTGGTATGGATATGATTTAGTAGGAGATTCCTCTATAGTTTTTTTCTATTTTTTTCTCATGTATATTTTTTTCATAGTGGGTAATCAGTTTTTATGTATGAAATAGATATTAGAGATTTTATACCAATATATTTATTATTATAGATTATTTTATTTTAGTTATTTACTACTTTTAAACTCTATCATTTACTACTATGTATCTCATCTAGTTATTTTTTATATTGTTACTCTAACATGAGGGTATGGTTTATCCATTATTCCAACATTATACCATCTCTTCTAGTAAATAGCCTCAAGATTGTAGGTATGATTCCTTGAGGCATTGGGCCTGACAAGCTTAAGGAAACATTTTAGTGGTTCCTACGATAATATGTTATAATAAATATCATTTAACAAATCAAAATATGAAATAAAATTGAAAATTTATTATTTTTATATATACATTTGGATCGAAAATCTATTGGTAATAATGCATAATAAATTTAATCATAAAAAACATAATTAAATTAAAAATTAAAATTTTAAACTCATAAATAATTTAGTAATAATAAATAACTTTATAAAGAAAATTATTATTATTATAAAATAGTATTTAAATTTGGATTTATTACATTAAAATAAGGTAATGGATAAAGTTTTAGTAATTTTCAAAATTAATAAAATGAAATGTTGATTATTGAAAAATGATCAATATCATATCCATCATAAAAATTTATGTGATTGTTAAAAAATAACAATAATGATGGTAGAAATATACGGATTTATTCACATGATTATAATGATTTTTATAGAAACAATAATTATAAAAATAATATATTTTATTATAATTAATAAATTATTTAATTTTTTACCCATGTTTATTCAATTTTTTTGTTCATAAATTTCTCACATGCCTGTAAATATCCAGCTTTCCCTTCCATTTTCATCACTCTAAACCCACATAGAAATATTATATTTAGGATATTAATTATTAATTATCTATTTATGAATATATCAATCCTTCAGGGACCTTTATAACATGTAATATAAAAGATCTAGGTAGGGTAACCGCTCCCCCCTCTCTTTCTATTTTGATATTATGCACTGATATCCATTTCAAATTTTTTATTTTATTTAAATTAATTTTATTTAATTTACTAATATTTTATGATTAAATTTACAACAATCCATTCATACCTCTAAAATTTTATAATAATAATCCTAAAATATTAATTAAAAAACTCTTTAATGTCATATTACTAAAATTAATATGTATAAAAAATATTAATGGTATTATTCATTTTGAATTTAAAACATGGGAAATAAATATATTTAGATATATGATATATATGATTAATTTTTTATATAATATGAAAAAATAATATCATTTGTTTTGTAAAATTTATCCTTAGGTATCAATTCCATTAGTACTGGGGGTTATTCCTAAAAGGGGTTTGTATCACTAATAAAAATAAAATATTTAGGGTTGATAAATCAAATTTTATGGGATAATTTCTCCAAAGTTACCTTGGTATCTGAATAAAAATCCATTATATATAATTATCTTCTCATAGGAAAATATATTATTGTAATATTTAATATTCATTTATTAAAACATAGAAATTATTAATTTATATGTAAAATTTCACAATATACAAAATAATGTGTATCATAAATTTTATTACTATAATTATATGTTTTCATCAATAAATATTTAATTTTATTTATGTTGCAATATTACTACCAATTATTTATGTTACTTGTTTCTATATATAGAAACTCTATAATCTAATCTATGTAGAATTTTATTCTATGTATATGTATGTTTTTTAGTACTATACATTATTCCATGTATTGTTTATTACATTTTTTCGTATGATAGAGTACAAGAGAATATATATTTATATTTGGGTTTCAAAATTATATATCCCCTTAATATACCAGTAGATATCATTAGATAACTAAGATGAGGTAATGATATCATACATAAACATTATATAAGAAAATCTATAGGAATTCTTTGATTGTATGTTTAATATTTTTTATATTATCAATTTTGATCCTAATGGAATCCATCATTATGGATTCATTTTATTATGATAATGTATTCTTTGATATGGATCTATGTGGATTTTTAATTCATTATATATTATATATGCATTTATTTTATATGTGTACAGACACATTGTGCATTACCAATTATTTGAGCTTACCCCTTTATTATGTTTCTAGACTTTACCCAAAAATGAAAAAATATAATATATAATAAATATAACATAAAAACAATAAAGATATATCATATAATAATTTATATGTTTTATATTGTAATGTTATTAAATGTTATTATAATTTATATTAAAGTATCTAAATCATAAGAACTATGAAACATTTGATAATATATTTTTGAGATTTTATATCTTGTTTATATGTAATGGAGATCAATATGATCTAGTTTACTGGTGTTGAGGTTTATATACATATTTATTTCATGTTATGAAATTTTAGATACGAAGTGATTTAGACATTATTTTCAAGTGATTTCCACTCATTTTGTTAGACTAATGTATCCTAACAACAATTAATTTAGAAGGAAATTATATTTCAAGTTGATTATACAATATTTTCTCACCCAATGTAAGTTTTTATGCATAAAAATAAGATC
Organism: Viscum album; assembly: GCA_963277665.1. Lineage (NCBI taxonomy): Eukaryota > Viridiplantae > Streptophyta > Magnoliopsida > Santalales > Viscaceae > Viscum > Viscum album. Next base: position 1,135,499,226 of record OY728159.1, on the reverse strand, counting down.
ACATTGTTAAACGATTTATAGGATCCAAGCTTGTGGGAGTTGTTTCTCTAGATGTCGTATTCCTATAATAAATCTGATATAATGACTTAGTTTTTTTTCAGGTAAATTTTTAGAATATAACTAGTAATATTTTTATATCCATGAGACAATAAATCTTGAGATTCCGAGACTTAGTGAGCCTGAAAATTATTTTAAAATTGTATTAAATATATTAATATCACACATGTAAACTTTTAATGAAAAAAATAAAAAAAATCTCAACTTCTATCTTGAATATGGAATCTTTGATCACATTTATGTTCATAATATAGGTTTTACCCTATTTTCGACATAATCATTATGTGTGTAGGTTGTTTCTTCTTGGGAAATATCATGAGAAGATAAATAAATAATGAAATAAATAATTTTTTTATTTTTTTTAATATTTTCCATGAACTATCCCACTACATTAATGATATGATTATTGGAAAATTTTAGGGTTAGTCACATAGCCCTACATATTTGAGAGAGAAACCATGGAGAAATGTTTAGCATAAAAAACAGATAAGAGGATCAAATTGATACCACAAGTATCTTCTTTTCCAAAATAGTTTGGGGAATTCACCAAGGACTACAGTGTATATTTCTTAGATTCATCACATTTGATTATTTCTTGTTGAAAATGGATCAATTCAACCAAAATTAATTTATCCATGAACCAATAATGTATTTCTAGAATTATTTATTTTATTTATTTTTATTTATTCACTCATAATTTTAAAAAAATAATTTAGGAAAACCTATACTTGGGTAAGATTCATTACTCTATTATATTCATAGATTTATTTCCATGTTCGCCACACATTCAACATCGGAAATTTCTTTGGACTGCAATTAGATGAATACATGGTATTCGATTGTTGTTTAACCATTATTCAGTTCAATGGATTAGTACCATGGGTGTGGTTCACGATTGGGGATACAACCATTGTGTGATGATAATGGAGGATGATCATAGGCAGATCAACAGTCTACAAACATGGGTTTTGGGTGTGCAGAGACGAAATAGATATAGTGGTGTATTCTGGTAGAATCAGACTCTAAAATCATGTTATCAATGATTTTGAGGCACAATAGGCCTAGATCCTCTATTACGGATGATATTTGTGGTGAAATTTGTGAGTGGAATTAAGATAAGGTATACATGTGAATATCTACGAGTTATGGAAAATCCCACACTTCATAGCATATAATCTAGAGATAAGCTCTGTGTGGGGACTAGGTTGTGGTGCTAGGATTTCTGATAGGAAGAATGTGTCATATGTCATGTGACACATGACACATGTCATGTGAATCAACCTCAAAACTATTTATATAACCTTTGTTACAAAGCCAAGGATAGAGTACACATGATAACCCATGTACTCAGATATGGCCACAATACACATGTTGAGCTACACACTCATGCATAACTAGGTATACACAAGCATGTGAAGGAAGTCCTCCAGGAACATTATACCCCATGGGACATTCCATGAACATCAATGAGCATTCCATTTGATGTGGAAAAGACATGGGTAGACCCCAAAGAAGCAAGACACACTATATATCTCCTAGTACATGTAATGTACTTCCTTTGGGGAGGTTTGTGGTCCATATTCTCTTTAGTATGGACCATTTTCATTAGTGCGTATCCACTTGGTCCATTATTATGAGGGTATAATGCCAAATTAAACACTAAAAATATTATTTTTATCTCATCCAAGGGACTTATCTTAATTAGATTTCACAGTGTACCCCCATGAACCTGTGGGAGATCGTCTATTTGTTTTGTCCTAAGTGAGGATCTAGAAATTTTTTTGACCTAAATACATAGGAATTGATCCACTACATATAAATTTAATCTATATTAGGTTATTAGTTAACCCTGTGGAATTTGGTGAAATCCCATATATGTGTATCAATCTTATCAAGATTCTTGTGTGTACTTCTTTGTGGATATACCTAAGGAGCATGACATATGAAATGGATTCTATCAATGCTATTAGAACAATGGAGTATGTTCTCCCAAATGAGTGTCACAATGAAATCTCAAGAAAAATAATAGCATGGGAATGCGGTTGAGACCTTACCTTCAGACTCAGTGCGTACTATGAGAATATGTTGGTGTTTATTTCTATATGTCTCATATTTCTGATTGACATACACTCGTGCTGATCTAACTACTTTTATGATTTTTTATTCATAGGTATTTTGTGTTGTCCTACTTTCTATTGTTATACTCACACTTGTATGGGTTCTTCCACACACATTTCATGTATTATACAAATGGAAATCCATTAGACAAGTTTCTTTCTTGATAAAGATTATATAGAACTTATATTTGGATAGAAATACCATAGTTTATACTTGGAGTCACAATTTTCAATGGTCTAATATTTATAGTAGTGTATACTTTGTTACTATTTTTATGGCGTTTGATTTGTCCCTTTATGATTTTCAATGTTAGTCATTATATTTTGATTGTGGGATAAATATTTTTCATTCATTGGTATCCATTGTATTGTTTTATATTTTAGTATTGTATGGTCTTGGATGTTTTTGTGTGTGTATGTATAATAGGATAATGCATCTGATGTGTGTAATGTTCTTACTCATCACTGGTCACCATCCATTAGCCTATTGGAGGTGGGACTCGGGTAGTCTAACTTGGAACATCATCTTCTAGGGGGGCTAGTAGTTCAGGTTGTGATAGAGTGGTTACAACGGTTATCTGTCTTATGACTTTTTTGGATTTTTTTCTTGTTGTGATATTTGTTTGGGTTTTATGGAAATAGTGTTAATTGTTTTGATTTTGGATCTCTTCCTAGGGACTATAGTGTTCGATCTACAACAAACATATCCATTTACAAGAGATATGAAAATTATCTTGTTGACTTGGTACATGTTGGCACTAGTTAAATGGAAAACATTAGTTCATGAATCATATCAGAATGGTTTGTGGTTTTCATGTCCTTATAGATTCATCAAACTAGATATATTGATTTATCATATTATATCTTTTCTATTTCAAAATTTAGCTAGGATGATTTACAAAAAGGATTTAGTAGTAGGATCAAGTGGATGACCCCATTTGTGGTGAGGCATCGATACAAGGACTTGTTCTATAGGTGGTACCCCAGGTGGATCTCCATCCATACCTCTATCCATCGAATAGATGATGGAACCAGCAGTACCAGAACATGAGTTGTGTAGGCTGAGCATGGGTTAAGAGTTTTATGATTATATACCCCTTAGGTTATAGGGTTATTGAGACCTCGATGACATTGAATATTGTCATTAAGAAGTTAAGTAAGTCTTTTACTTTATAATCAAACTTTTATACAAGATGGTGGTCCTAGAAGTGATCCTTATTCATGGATATGCAGAGTGATAGTGGATCCTATGGTATATTTTTTAGGTGTTTAAGTGTAAAATTATATCTATACACGCCCACAACTCACCCACACAGACACATTCTAGCACTTCTACAGATTCAACAAGGAATCATGGTTGTGGATGAGTATTCTTTGAGGTTTACCAACCTCTTAAGATACTCAATGTATATAGTATGTGATCCATTATTCTTGGATTGGAAATTGAAGTGAGTACTTCACATATATATCTAGGCTAGTTTTATACCCATATATATATTCCTACCTATGCTTGGGTGCTGGAGTGACCATTGGTTGTTAAAGTATTTCTGGAAGAGTAGACACCGAAAATGGGTTTTGGTGGTGGGAGAAAAGGAGTTGAGTCTTTAGTAGTAGATACCTGATGGTAGATGAAGGGATAAAATCACGTGATATAATTTAAGAGGGGATCTAAAGACAGTGGTTTTTCGGTTCTGATATCTCAATACGGTTCTAGTAAACCTTGGGTGAGGTAGTGATACTCTTATGTTGGGCAAGGACATCATGCATGAGATTGTCCAAACAACCATGCAGCTGACCGAGAGATAGTGGATGAGATTCTTAGGTATAGTAATTGACATGAGGATGGAGTTTTACAGGGTGGTGGATGTGTAAGAGGAGTAGGGAGAGTATCTAGAGGCGATAGATGGATTAAATTTTTTTCCACCACAACACTAAAGTGGTCCACACAAGGATTATGATTTATTGGACATGGGAGAGGATAAATGCAGAAAGTAGATGCCTATGTCTCTGGGGATTCATAGATGATAAGAGATATGATTTTTTTATTCCCTTCCTTATCTTAGGTTATGATAAACATATTAATGAGACACCATTTTCTTCTTACATCCCTATTTTGCAACATATAGATTCTGGATAATCCCTTATCTCAATCCTTATGCTTGGAGACACTTACCAGAGAAGACATGGAGATCACTTTCTTTTTTTTTTGATAGTGTGATATAACACTTGGAGGAAAGAGTTTCTCATGTGATATCTTTTTGGAAGTGATGAGGCCTTATCATTTCATCTTAGGAATTGAATTTATATTCAAATTTAATACACATATTTAATATTTTAGGTAGAGGATGTGGTGTGTCCCCTTTGATGGGATAATGTTTTCTTTTGTAATTGAGATGGTGTGTAACACCCAGAATTTTTTTTTAATTTTTTTTAATATTTTGATATTTTCATGACGTAAAACACTAATTTTTTCTTTTATTTCACAAAACACTAACATTCACTTTTGATACAAACCACACCACATTTAAATGAAATGTGACCTACTATTTAAATTTTATTATTTAATATGGCAGTTATTTCATAACTATTAGAATAGAGGGTATGAAAAAGATTAAAAGATAATGAAAATATTTTATTTCAACATGTATATAAAATTAATTCCTTTGTGACCAATTAATTTGAAATGAAAATAAATAACTATTTCAAAATAAAGAAAATTCATTTTTGAAAAATTATTTTTATGAACCAAAATATGTTTTACCTTAATAAATTTTAAAAAATAAATTTTTTGAATTAATTTAATGAAATTTATATTTTATATATTAAATAAAATGTTTGACATTAAAATTATGTTTTTTCAAGAAATAATTAAGAATAAATAATATTTTATGTTTAAATTTATATTTTTATAAAAAATAGTTTCATCATCTTTTTCACACTTATTTTTTAAATTATTCTTTTCCAGTTTTATAAATTTTATTTGAAAAAAATAATATATATTTTTGAAATCATAATCTAAATATTGAATTTTGTTATTTTTTTTAAAATTTATGAAAAGAAATTTTTTTCAATGAATAGAGAACATACTGGTTTTATTAAGATTTTTAATTTCCTTTAAAACAATTAAAGAGATAAAAAATATTTTATGATGGTTTTAAAATTATAATTAGTTCAATTATAAATCTATTAATCCAATTTAGTTCATTGAAATCAATTTCGTATTTAATTTTGAGATAAAGACTTTAAATATTGGAAACATTTCTCTTTAAGGAACTACTTTTTCGTCACCTCTGTGGGAATAATTAAAAAATAAATATTGAATATTATGTTAATTAAATTTAGAAAAATTTATTCCATATTTATAATAAGCATAATTTATATAATTTAACAATTTAAAATTAATTTCTTACCATAATGAATATCTAAATCACTAAAAAATATTTACAATGGTTAAGGATAAAAATGGATTTATCAGAGGAAAATAAAATTATATGCGGTAAAATGAACTAAGAACTTGTAATAAACACATTTTATGTCCATATTTAGATCTTATAACCTAAAATGTAAAATAAATTTCCATTTTTGAGCCTCATCTAATGTGAAAAATGGGGTTACACTATTTTATTTTCCTAAATTACAAATACGCCACTCACTTCACCTATAAAAGGGAAACCCTCTCCTCTTCCCTTTACACTTAAAAACCACTTGGTATTTCAAATTACTGATCAAATTTAATATATTATTATATTAAAAAAAATTCTTAGATGCCATTTGGGATTATAAATCCAATCTAGTAAGGCTTCAGGTTTAACCTATTGAGGTTTTCTAAGGAGGAGGAGGTAATGTTTTTAACTATCCATTTTAGTTTTACTTCTTCTTATAACATCCTAAAATATTTTTAAAATATGATAAAATAACTACATCAGTATATTTATTATGCATATATGTTATTATGTTTATAGTAAACCTATACTCATCTCCACTTCTGTCAAATAAAATACAAAATAATCACTCTTGTGCATGACAGACTACCGCCACACAAACCGATGTTATTCATTTAACATCACCACCTCTCAAAGCTAGATATAATGATAGATTTAATTTTTATATATTATATTTATCATGTTATTATAATTTTTTAATTATAATATCATATTTAACTTCTTACCTTCTATTTTATAGGAATATGATAACGTCACACTTGTGTATGAAGGGCTACCACCTCACAAAGTGATGTGATTCATTTTTCACTAAATCATTGAATGGAACTTATTAGGGTAAATTTAATGAATATATGTTATATATATATGGAATAAAAAAACAATATTTAATGTTATTATATTATTTACCTTACTTTCATTTCATCCTTTGAGAAAATGGTAACAACATTCATGCATACATATGGTCTTCCCTCTCCAGGAATATTGTATTTCATTTTCTATATCAAATTTTTATGGATTAATATATATAAATATATACCAAATATATATTATATTTATATCATAGATAAAATTAGTTATATTATTGAACCATAAATAATTTAATTGGAACGAAAATAAAAAAATCAAAACATACATGAAAAACAAAGAATCTATTGCCTGAAATGTGATTTTAACAAGTAATTGTTAAGAAATACTTAATAAAAGGAGATAAGTAAAAAACATGTGGTATGATTATTATGAGTATGATTATATAAAATATTTATAATAAACATAAAATTATTATACATGAGTTTCAAACATTTATGAAGTAATTTGAGACTGAAGGTAACAGATTCCCATATTAGTTTAATATTATTTGATGCCAATGCAATATTCACCATGTGTTTCTTTTATAAATTGTATATAATTCCTATGAATTTATTTTATGAAATTTATGGTGAAAATTAACGGGATTTACATATCTATTTTAGGGTCTCTCTTTCATGGGGTTCACAGTTTCAATGTTACAAATATAGTTAGTTTTTTTGTCTCAATTTGTCTTATTTGGGACATATGTTATGTTATAAACCTACCTTATTTTATGAGGTGTATATATTGCCCCATTTTAATATAATATCTTGAAATAATTTATTCTCTTGGAATGATATTATTCATTTAAATTTTTTATTTCATGGGTATTATGTATAAAAGTTATCATAGTGATAAGGGGTTTCTGATATAATCTCATCTTTTAAGACATGATTACATTATCATCCGTGAACATGATTAAATGTTAATAGTGTTATGCGTGGACCTGAATTTTATTTCCATAAGGTTATGCATGAACTTGGTTTCATGTGTATAAGTTTATGTTAGGGTTTTATTTAATGTTCTTATATTAATGGGTGATTCTATTTATATTTATACATTTTTACAATGTTATAATATTTTGTGTATCCCACAAATATTTGTCTTATGCTAATGTTATATTCTCATGACCCATGTTCTTTGAATCTATTTTAATTCATGTCTTATTATCATCCAATATTTATGCCATAAAACAAGATTTTGATCTTTGGTATGCATGGTATAATTTTCAAATTTTATGAAAATGTTCTCATACCCTAATACTCATGTTATGTTTATGCATTTCCCATGTTTACCCTTATGGGTCATCTCATCTCACCCATCTTTATGTTTCCTATCCCATGTTCTGAAGAAAAGTTTTAATCAAGGTTTTAATAAATAGTACAAAAAATAGGACGATATTTATGGGATATATTGAAGATATATCACTAAATAATAATATTTTATATCTAGTTTTTAAAGGCACCAGACCATTATAATCCTATAGCATGGTTTTGTGTAATTTAATGAATATTCATCTGAAAGATGTAATATCTATATATGTGAAGTTTGCGTCTCAACAGTTGGTATCATAGGATAAGTTTAGTTGACATTTGCAAACATGGATTATAAATCCTTAGTGAGATCCCTAGTGATATTTATGTGGTTATTTCTAGGGAAATGTATAAGTACAAGTCTAAGTATAACCAAAATTATAGAAAAAGTTATTGGAATTTAAGTAAAGGATTGAACAAGTGGTTTCTAGGAAACTACATCATTTTATGGATAATACAAGTGGATTTTAATTTGGAAGAGATGCACTTATGGTTAATATCACTGAAATGGGTGTATTGAGATGGAATAAATCATCACTTACTTCATGAAAATGGGACATGATTCACACTGTGTTTGACACTCTTGTTGCTTATATTTTGAAATTCACAAACACTTTAAAAACCGTCATAAAATATTTGAATAATTTACATGAGTAACCCATATTAAACCTAAGGTTTCATATATTTAAAATAAGGATACATGATTTAAAGATCATATAAATTATTTTTCATGATTATGTGGTCCCCCACTATGATTATAATTTCTTACACGATGATTTTTAGTTATAAACAATTTATTCAACCTAAAGGAATCGTATTGATGTAGAGTGAAACAAATAATAGAATTATTATCCTCATGAAAAACCAAATGTTATGGAATATGGAATGAAAATCACATTAATATCCTCACATTACTTTTATTGTTATGAACCATTTAGAACTTCCAACAAGAAAAGGAGATAGCAATGTTCTATTGATTCATTTATAGGGAAATTTTGACATTTTTAGTGGTTATGTTGGTCATCTGGTTGAATAAAAATTGATCAATACCACTAAAAATTTATTTTTAATTATCCATTGTTTATTTTATTAAATTAATTTTGTATATATAAAATTTGGAAGTCTATATGGATCATTTGTGGGCTCTTATCAATAATACGATTCAATAATATGAAATTTACTCAATGGAATGTGATGATTTTAAGAACATAATTTTCAATCAATAATTTCCCTATATTCATCACCTGAAAATGAAGAAGTAATTTTTTATGATAAAGTATAAGGATGATTAATCTACTGGTACCTATGTGAATGCTTTTACAAGACTTTTGAGGTGAAAATTTGGTATTGTCATCCAAAATGAATGGGAAGTTGATCTATTATTTAGAAGATTAAAAACATGTCACTAAATGGTATTATCCATAAAGTTCTTTGATAGATAAAAATATATTATTCATTGTTAAATCATGGTGGAAATGGATGTTGGAGTTAACCATCAATTTAATGGCATTAATCAGTAAAGAAAGATAAAATTCAAGGGAAACTATAAAACCTGTGGATAGAAAAAGATAATCTTTCCCTTATACTTGATGTGTGGAATGAAACACGTAAGAATTTTGTTAAGTGGAAAAATATATTATTGATTTGTGAAAAGGATTGTTTTAATGTGTTTAAATACTAATGTGATGGGATCAGGTTATCTATAGATTAAAATATATACAAATATCTACATAATTAACCAGCCACACTCTAGTAAATCGAGTGCAAGAAGTTTTTCCATTATGAGAAACAATTCCCCGATCCATGGGATAATTTTTAAAATTAGATACAATTAAATTTTAAGACAAATAAAAATGTGTAAGATTATATAATCACAATCGATGAATTGAATCATAATAATATGGGAACACATATCCTTTACTATGTAATTGGGAACATTATGTTTTATTTTGTAAGATGGATCCCTAGGAAAATATCATTGATCATCCTTGAGTATAAATTGATTTTATTCTATGAATTTATCACATACCTTTATATGGATTACTTAATATTTAAATCAAATATGATATTCTATTGGTGAAAGGATGGACCCATAATTATAAGAGAAATGTTTTTTACTATATGATAAGAGATTATTTATAGAATAAATGGTGGGTTATCTATTGGAAGAATATATGTCTCTATGTAAGATTAAATTATGAGTTAGGGACACCAACACATGTTTATCAGTTTATGATTGATCATAATTTTAATGTCTTAGTCACCAATTTGAGGTTTTATATGAGGGATTTTTATCAAGATTAAAGATATTTTGAGGGAAATTTATGGAAACACAAAAAAATTTTTGTATATTTTTATATGGAAAAAATATTGGTGAGTAATTCCTTTACATTTTTTGGGAATATAAATAATGGTATTGGTAAATTTTAGGTCTTATCTTATCTTTTATGTTAAGGTAATTATGGGATATTATAATATCAAAACATTTTATAAACCATATTAATATAGTTTTGGAAAAATAATAACCCACAAATTGATAGATTACCTATTTCATTTAGCAAGGTTAGGGGTCTTAAACACATAACTGATGGGTGGTAAGGGTATATCTCCTAACACTTTCTGATGTGAATATTTATTTTTGTTCTTACAATTGAAAACGAGATAGGGTTGTTTATTCCTCTTATGTTAGTATGATAAGTAATAAATACAATGGTCTAAAAGGATACTACACCCATTATCTTTAACATAAAATAAATGGAAATAAATCACCATAATATTGGTTTTTAGGCTGACAAAAACACTTAATAGAAATAATTCTACATGTGTTATAATTGATCACCTTAAAAGGCCAGCACACATTATATCCATCAAATAATATTTCAATTTGTATTTGAATTAAAGGATATATATTAATTAAGTTTTCAGGTTTAATGGAGAAAAATATTTATGTGCATCTGATCAGGATATGAGGTTTACCTAAATGTTGTAGAGAAATGTTTATAATTCTCCAAATATGGAGATATGTTTTAGTACTATGTCTCATATTCTTACAGATGGTCAGTTAAACATAAAAAATAAAACCCTATAGTATATTATTATATATTGTCTATAGATTTAAATTGTGGTTGGATCAACACCTTCCTCTAGAAGAGTTTTCCTATAAAAATATATTTTACTTGAAAATTCAGATTTCTCTTTATGAAGCTCATTAAGGAAAGAGGTATTGAACTCTAACGCACTAAAATGAAGTTGTAGAAATAATCATTACCTGATCTAGTTGATGAAATGGTATATATGGTTATATCCATTTAGATAAAATAGGATCATTTAAAAGATGATAGAAATGTTACGTTAATAATCATCAATACAATATAGTATGTGAATTTTTTGAGAAGGTGTTCCTAATAATTTCTCCATGTAAGAAAGGAGGGAAAACTAATCCCTTAGTATGTTGGTCCTTGTGAAATTACTAACCATGTCAGGACCATATATTATCACATGGTGCATCCAATGAACCTATCACAGGTTCATGATGTGTTCTATATATATCTATTAAGGATGTATATACACAATCCATATCATGTATTGAACTCATAGTTCATAGGGTTGGAGAATGATCATTCTTATAAGTAACAACTGGTTGAGATTATTGACCGTACACAGAATGTTTGACGAAACAAGAACAATCACTTGGTCATAGTTTTATAGTGAAACCACCGAATTGAGGAATCTATGTGTGTTCATTAGAATTTTACTATGTAGAAGTATCCTCAATTATTAGTACCAAAGTGATGAACATTGAGGGAAAAATCATTTTATGTTGGAAAAAATTTAACACACTGAGATTTTGTGCAACATTTTTTTTTCAAATAAATTTAATCTCTTAAATATTTCACATTTCATGAAACACCATGTTTATCTTTTGTTACATAAAACATTGGGTTTATCATGTTTTACATGAAACATTGAGTTTTTCTTGGGTTATATGTAACACTGAGTTTAAACAAAACTTGACAAAACATTATAATATTATTATTTAATATAATAGATATCTCTTACAATTTGGAATGGTGGTTATGAATATGATTAATTGAATTATGAATATTTATGGTTTATATCTGTAAATAAATTTATTTATTTGGTGAGAAATTAATTAGAAATTAAAATAAAAAACGATTTTAAAAAATGAATATATTTTTCAGAATAATTATTTTTAGAACAAAAATGAGTTTTACCATAATAAATTTAACAATTAAGATTTTGTAAATGGTTTTAAGAAAATTTATTTTTTATATAATCAATAATAATTTTAACATTAATTTAAGGTGTTTTATAGACAATAAGTAAGAAAAAGAATCCAATTTTAGAATTAGAAAATGTATTTTTATAAAATATATATTTTTTCTTTTACAAACTTATTTTTAAAATGATTTTCACCAATTTTTGAAAATTTATATGGAAAATTAAACTTAATTTTTAAAATCATAATGTCTAAATTAGCTTATAGTGTATTTTTGATAATTTTTCAAAGAGTTATATATTTTTATTAATAGTGAAAAATACTGGTATTAAATGGTCCAATGTAAGGGGTAAAATGACAAATAAACGTCTTCAAAAACCGTTTTATGTAAATAGTGCAACCTTATAACCTAAAATGTTAAATAATGGCCCATTTTGATAATTTTCCTTGTAAAAATTGGGGTTACACTTTTTTATTTCAAAAATTACAACTTTTTAAGTCACCTCACTAATAAAATGACCACCCCATATCCTCTAAAATATACAATTACAAATGAATTTTATTAAACCAATACCTATAAAGATTTATTCCTTAATTCCCTCCCCAAATCATGGAGTATTTTTTGATAATATAAATACAATCTATGAATTCTCTAGGTTAAACCTAAAGTGGATAGAAGAAGAAGAGTAAATGTTTTTAAGTATGCATTTTTGTTTTTCTTCTTCTTATAACTCCTTAAAATATTATAAAAAAATGATAAAATATAAAAACAATAACTTATATATTTATATTATTTTATTTTAATTAATTACTTATATTTATATCCACTTCCATCAAATTGGATATGAAATCATCATTTGTGTGTACGGTGGAGTACCGCCCCATTAACTGATGTTTTTATTTTTTCTCCACAATATCTCCGATATGGATATATTGATTGATGTATTTTTTATATTATATTTATGATATTATTATAATTATTAAAATATTATATAATATTTAACCTTTTACTTTCTATTTTGTGGGAATGCATTAATGTCGCACATGTGTATGACAGACTACCGCCTTACGAAGCGATGTGATTCGTTTTTCAGTAATACTTTTAATAAAATATAATTTGGGTAAATTTAATGAATATATTTTATATATATTAAATAAAAATGATCATTTAAATGTAATGTATTTTTTATATTTAATTCATTTCATCTTTCGAGAAAATGAAAACACTGTTGATGAATACAAACGCCCTACTATCTTCATGAACAATGTATTTCATTTTCCATCTCTATCATTTGTGGATTACTATAAATAGATATATAATAAATATATATGATATTAATATCTAGGTTAAAATTCTTTATATTATAGAACCATGATCACTTGAAGAGGAATTAATATTGAAAATAGAAACATAACTAAAAAATAAATCAGTTATTGACCAAAATGTAATTTTAACAAGGAATTATTAATAAATTGGTAATAAATTGTCATAATAAAATTATATATAGTATCATAAATATTATTATCATTATATAATGTATTTATAATAAAATTATATTTTATATACATGCGTTTTTAACATGAATAATGGAATTTGATACTCATGGTAATGGATTCTCGTCTCAGTTTTATTTTTTGTGGGACAAATGTGATATTCACCACCCGTTTCTTTTATATGGTGTATATACTTACCATGAATGTAATTTCTGATTATTATCATAAAAATTATTTTTATTTAAATATCCAATTTATTATCTGTCTTTCATGTGGTTTATAGTTTCAATTGTACGAATTCGATAAGGCGTTTGTTTGTCATAAATTTTCTTCTTTGGGACATACGTTATATTATGCACCTAACTTATTATATGTGGTATATATATAGAAACATTAATGTGTAATATCATGATATTGTTTATTATCATGGTTGTTTAATTTTCATTTAATTTTATTCATTCATGGGTCTTATGAGTAAAAGTAACCAAAAATTTGTGGTTTTCATGATACATTCTCATAGCCTATTGGGATTGTTTATGATTAATGTTTTGTTGGTAAAATATTATGATATATATCTAATGAAACTATTGATTTATCTTATCATATTTTTATTTCATGGTAATACATAATTTTCCTTCATTATCCCCTATTTATGTACTCATAATTATAAAATGATTCTTTTACATAAAAAAAATATTATTTTTCTCTTCAATCGAAATTCTTTTCTCCCATATCTAGGTTTTCTAGAAAAAATTCAAAAATGTTTTAATGTTCCTCAGGGATTGTTTAAAGTAATTTCTACTTTTTTATTTAAAAAAAATAAAAGAAATATTTATTTAATTTTCAAAATAAGGCCTGTTTGGATTTTATAGAAAATGATATAGTAATATTTGTTTTATGATATACAACATTTCCCACTATGAAAACAAATCAATATTTTAAAAATTCATTTATAAAATTTAATGTTTATTTTCAAATTGAAATATTTTTAAAATGTTTCATATTTTAAAAATATATTTCTTCAAAGTGGAAAGGATATTTTCCTAATGAAAAGCTTTAATATATTTTTAATGCTTCCTTTATATGTTTTCATGGATTTTTTCAAAGAATGTTATTTGAAAAAAAAACATTTTATTAAAAAGTTTTTTTATATTGGAAAGTCTATTTTCATCATGAAATGTTCCAAGTAACTTTTTAAAACCATTCCCCATATAATATGACAACCTGTGATGCTACTTAATTTATAATGGGATATGATCCAATTATACTAGATTTATTGATTATATTATTGTTTTATGATTATGATTAAAATATTTTAATAAAACTAATTTTTTTCCATAGAATTTACTATAGTGAAATGTCTATGAAGCCAAACTCATTATTAAAAGTCATGATATGAGGTATATTTTATGTTATTGTGGAAAACAAATATATAAGTTATGTGATGGTCATTAATTATATATCCCTATAATGCATTGGGTAAGAATGGTTAACTCATGAGTAAATATGCCATGTGTTATCCAGATTATATATTAACAATGTTTTTCATGAACCTAATTACACATTCCTAATGTTACGCATAAAACAGATGAAATGATCAAAATTTTATGCTGAAATTTATTACATGATCATAATGTTATTTTTAGACATTAATTTCATGTTTATATTGTTATTCATGGACCTATTTTCTGGTCTATAAGTTTATGTGGGGGATAGATTTCATGTCTTTAACATGATGGCTGAAAAATTATCTATTTATACATGTTCACAATGTTATAATATTTTTTTTGTGAAAAATATATCTCTTATTATAATGATATGTTCTCATCACTCAGGTTCTTTTATTGCATTATGATTCATATCTTATAAATTGACAATATTTATGCCATTTCACAATATTTTAATCTTTGATATGCAGGGTATGGGTTTTATCTGTTATTCTCATATTCTCATAGCCTTAGGTTCATTTTATGTTTACATATTTCCCATGTATAAAATTAATGAGAATTATATCTTTCCTTTTCTTATGTTCAATTTCCCAGGTTATGTATAATGTTTTAAGAAGGTTATTCTTATAAAGAGTAGAAAAAGGGGAAGATACTTTGGAAAGATGTTGAATATATTTCACTAAAAAAGAAGATTGTGTACTTAGTCTTCAAATACAGTAAACCAATATGATACTTATGTTTTTGTTTTTATAGTGTACTGAATATTCATATAAAATATCTAATATCTATTTATGTGAAATTTCAGTCTATGAAAATAGATCTAGGAAGAGCAAGATGGACACACACTTAGGAGGGTGGAGATGATTAATACCATGTTGGATAGAATAAATCTTGGAATTGAGAATTCTTTGGTCTTTCAATTTCCTTCCACTGTGGATGATTATAAGGATGTTATAGGCTTATATCCCCACCAATATATAAAATTATTAATTGATGTTCACCCTGATATGACCAAGATATCTATTCCAATATATATAATGGATGCTGCCGAACTTTATGAGCTAAGCCAACATTTGGAAGACTTGTAGAGTAATATATTTGCAAGACCAAATGATTCCCACTAGGAAACCCAAGTGTTGTTTTCTAGGAAGGAATTTGGGATCTTTAGGTGACACATGGATTATTAGGGCGTAAACTAGGTGACCTTGAAGAATAAGTATCCACTACGGATGATATATGACCTCTTTGACTATTTGAGAGGGTAATGATGGTTCTTGAAGATTGAACTTGGATCAGGCTATCACTAGCTATAGGTATGAGGTTTTGGATATAACAAAAAATGATTTTTGAAGTCACTTCATTCACTATGAGTCCTTGGTGATTCCCTTAAGCTGGATAAAAACCCTACAAGTGTTCATAGTGCTAATGAAATAGATATTTCATACATTCATAGATCATTTTGTGGTACATGTTATTGATAACATCCTAGCGTACTTAGAAACCTAGGTGGGTCATGTGAGACAATTGATGATAGTCATATACATACTCCAAGGGAACAAAATTTAGTGGATTATCTTAAAGTGTATGTTATGGATTTAGTAGGTCCACATTCTAGAACTATCATCTCAATAATTAGAGTGGAAATAATCATTGTATTGGTTGAGGCGGTGACAACATAGGATCCACAAAATACCATGATGGATGATTAGAACTTCCTTATGATAGAATGCTATTACAGGGGGTATGTGTATGATTTCAGCAAGATATTTTTAACCATTAATTTAATACCTAGAAAGCAGAATCCATTCATTTGGATGGAGAGTTTCAAGAATATTTTCAAGAGTTAAGGTATAGGCTGACGAGAAACCCAATATTTATATTTCCATAGGAGGGTATCAAGTAAGTAGTGTTCTGCAATGATTCATTGACCAAACATGTATTTGTTTGGATATAAAAGTAAGTGGTGATTATCTAATTATCTATAAAGTCAATACATCATGAGAAATACTACATGAAACTTGATATATAGTTAGAAATGGTTTTCTTCACACTAAATGCACAGAGAAACTACATTATTAGTGAGTGGTTTTTCATCTATTCTAACCATAAGAGTCCCAAATATGTCTTCTCTTAAAAGGATATTAATTTGAGATAGAGTTGATGGATAGAGTTCATCTAGTATTATGAATTCCATGTATTATGTCCTCTTGGGAAGGGGGTGTGGAGGAAGATACTCTAAGTAGGAAATATTGTTATCTATTTTTTGGAAGAGACGTGGGGAAAATTATCCTCCTTGTATTTGTCCCACTTTAATTAGGATAGTGATAATTAACTCCATTCAATCATTTTTACCCCCACCACTTCTATATTTTATTATGGAATCTCATCTGATAGATATTGACTATGAGTCCTTATTTTCTCATATATCCACTAGATGGGCTCCTAATGGATATTCTGAAGGTGGGTAGCACATTATACTTCTCAAAGGACATAAGATTGTACAAGTGATATTTCAGAAGGTGGTTATGAGGTAGTTTCTGAATCCATCCTTGGTTGTACATAGAGGAGTGGAAAATATGATCTCAGAAATTTAGAAATAGTTTTTGTGGCCATGTGTGAAGAATTTAGTAAAAAATCGCATCTCTTTGTGCCTCACATGTCAACAAGTGAAGTGCTGAGCATGAGGGTACGTCTATTTTATCTAAATCCCTTAATGAGCTTGAGTGGAAGTGGGATGGGATATATATATATATGGACTCTATGATAAGGTTACCATGTATGTCTATAGGATATGATATGATCTAAGTGATTATAGATAAACTCACAATGTCAATCCACTTCTTAGATATCTAAGAGAAGATTTCATTAGAGAGATTATGACACTTTTATGTGAATAAGGTGGTCTAGATACTTGGAGTTTCCAAAATGATCATTTTAGACCATGATGCTCGCTTCATATCCCAATTAACCCTAGACTAAATGTCTGACTAAGTATACCATTATAGAGGATTTTATTCAAGTGTACATGATGTACTTTGTCTATAGTTGGGAGGACCACATACCATTTTTAAAGTATTCATACAATAATAGTTACCATTTCTCCATCAATATAGAACCATTTGAGTTTTCATATGGGATACCCATTAGGTCAAAACTATTTTAGACCATCCCTGAATAGTTGGTACTTATGGGTGCAGAGTTGGTGAAATCCATGACAAAGAAGGTGAAGTTCATATAAGAATGGATGAAGACTAAATGGAGACATCTGAAGTCTCATGAGGACCGACATTGGAGGCCTTCAGAGTTAAAGGAGGGATACCTTGTGTTCCTCAATGTGTCACTTTAACATTCATTTTGGAGTTTTAATAGGGAGGAAATATATATTTGATATTCCTTGGTCCTTTTTAGGTAATCTGTAGTGTCAGAAAGATGGTGTACCTCTTATATTTACCACAATAGTTAGACTAAGTACACAATGACTTCCACATGTCACATATGAGAAGGTATGTGTATGACTCATCTCATGTAATCTATTGGGTATTGTTTTTAATTGAGGATATAGATACCTTTTTATAATACTTGATTGGGGAATGAGGATCATCTTTAGAAGAACCTATGTGGTTAATAATTCTCTTAGTGCATGCTTGTTGGATTCACGAGAATCTTTAGGAGAGCACCTGGGGGTGGTAGACCCTGCTGCGATCTCAGTATCAAAATTTTTTTTATAGATTTTTTTACATTTTATAATTAAAATTATTTTGGTGGGAATAATATAACCAATCGTGTTCATTCATTTAGTTTCTTTTGAATATATGTAGTGATTAATTGTGAGTCATATGCTGAGACAATGTGAGATTATTAGGCCCAGTGAGTCCAGAATTGATATTTTAATTATATTAAATATATAATTATAATGTGCACACAATTTTGTTAAAAGAGTGGGAAAATCCCTAATGAAAACTTAAATCATATATCTAAGACCAATATTTCATTCAACATTTGGGTTATACCCTAGCTGTGATATAATACTCATGTCTATTGGGTGTTTGTCTTGGAAGCCAGCACGAGAAGAGATATAATCAAATAAAAAAATTATTTAATTAATTTTTTTTAATATTATCCATGTCCAAACCCAAAACAATAAATACATTATTGTGGGGAAACCCTAGGGTTATCCATATAAACATATGTATTTGAGAGTTATAGGCCATGGAGAAATTCTTGGCAGACAACCATAGATAAGAGGATCAGATTGATATCACTCGGATCATCAATACCAACAAAGTTTGTGGAATTAATCCATGACTATGATGATGGATCATTATTCATCATTTACCCTATGAACTTGAGGTAAGATATTTTTATTTTTTTGATAAATTTTATTTTTTATCCACTATCAATCATTGATCAATTCATCCAATAATAATTGATATGTGCATCGAAGGTTTAATTACAGATTGATTGATTGGTTTTTTGGTTATTCATTATTCATTATAATATAAAACAATCAAGGAGAATCCCAAAATGGTAAATATTAATTCCACTATTTTTTTCTTATATTTCTTACCCTATTATTTGTATGCTAATAATCGGTAATCTCTTTATCCCACAGTTTGACAAATACCTGTTATTCAATCACTTCTCATCCATTATTTAGAAGAATGGATAAATACCCTTAGTGCAGTTCACTATCAAGTATATTATTTAGGTTCAATAAAGACAAAGGAAAATTGTAGTTTTATTGAATATCTACATGTGTGGGTCTTGGTTAGGTTGTGACGACATTGCTACAGTAGAAATTTCATGATGAATTGGATGTTGAAACTTGTAAAATAGTGATAGTGAGGCTCAGTTTATGAAAATCATCACTTACTGGTGAGATTTGTGGAAAATATTGTTGGTGGAAGTGGAAGAAGATGTGGATGTGTGATTATCCATGGGTTCTAGAAAACATTACACCACATGTCCAGTAGTCTATATATACACATTATGTCGGGATTATGCTACAATGTTATGGTTTCCATGGGGAATAATGTTTCACACACTGTGTGAAATATATCACACTCCATGTGACCCCACCTATCAAATAGTCCTATACCCTTGGGTACATGGGTACATATAGAGTACATGGGCTAATTACTATATTCATGCATAGCCAAAGTACATTGGATGATCCATGTACTTAGTCATAGATAGGTATACCTAGGTATGATTTAACAGTCATCCATACATCATATGCCCCATGGGACACACTATGTACTTCATGTAACATGTCATGTGAGGTATAAAGGAAACTAGAAGACCTTGGGGAAGTAAGAAACCCCATTCAATCATATTACAAATCATGTAATTCTTTAGGCACATGTTATCCTTAGTATGGACAACTTTACTTAGGGTTTTTTCCCTCAGTTCATCCGTATGAGGTTATAATGTGTCATGACACCCTAAAAAAAGGTTTGTCACCCCCTCCAATAAATTTTTTAAGAATATAGTTCTCAGTATCTCCACAGAGCCATTGGTGGGATCAAAAATTATTTTATTCCTTAAGCGGTGTTCCATGAATTTTTGTGACAAATATACATGGGCATTGGTCCCCTAGTAAGAGAGTTAATCCATATTGGGTTATTAATATACCCCATAGATATGGGTGTAATTGAAAATTATTTTTAATAAATATATTCATAATTACCACATGTACTTATTTATAGAGAGACTCGATGACCATGACATATCAATGTACTCCATTAGTGTTATCAGATTCGCAAAGTATGTTCTCCAAGGTAAGTGTCACTATAAACTCTCAAGAATAATCCTAGGAAGGTAATGTAGTTTTAAACAAACCTTGAGACGTAGTTTCAACTATAATTATATCTAGATATGTATTTATTTATGTCTCATATTTATAATTTCTATTATCCATTGATGGGATGGAAACAATATTGATTATTTATGATTAGTGAGTTGGGGTATCCAACTATATACTATTATACACACTCCTACATGGGCTCTGCCAATGCATGTTGTGTCTTATACATATGATTTACCATTTTAAAGAGTTATTGGTGGATTAGTGGAATATATATCATTGACTTGGATAGATAGATTGTGGTTAATACCCAGAGTCACATTTGACTATAGTCCCCTATTTCTAGAAGGTTGGACTTCTTTATGGTTTTTGGTGGGCTTATATTAGGCCCTTTAATCATTCTATTAATATTCATCATAATCTAATTGTGGGAAATATATTATGCATGAATTGGTATCATTTATGTTATTTTTCATTTTAACATTCCATGGGCATGGATATGTGTGCATTAATACAAGTATATTAGGTTAATTTCTCTCGTGTGTGAGATATGTATTCTCAGTGTTGGTCACTACCCCCTAGCCTTTTGGTGGCGAGTTGGGGTAGTCACACTCTGCACATCACTAGCTAGGAGAGCCCCAATGTTTTAGGTCATGACATCCAACCTACACAATTTTGGGAAAATATAAATGAAAATATATTCAAGATCATATTATTGTACATTATGGGGAATTCATTTTCATCTTATAAGGATTCTGAAGACATTGACCCTAAAAAATGTAATAAAAATAGTACTATGGGTTGTCATATTTTTTTCTAGTGAATCAAATATTAGAGTTATAACCTTTAGTGATATATGATAATAAAAACCTAAATAAACCCTTTTCTCATCGTAAATAAACCATAAAAGTATATATTCTATATTTAAAATGGAAATCGTGCAAATGAAATCATGTTGAAGGTCCATTATATGCTACATGTACCAGTGAAAAATTATCAGAATATGCATTGTCTCCTAACAACCACTAAATTATATTAAAAGTGAAAGATATGAGTCCTATAGTTTCTAATCATATCACCTATTAAGGGTGTTGGAACACTCTCTATTGGGATTAATAACTACCTGATGTATATGAAGAGAAAATTTGACTATACGAGTCCACACACAGTGTAACATGAGAGACTTGTATCTTTGAAATATCTAAAGAACATAATATATATATATATCAATAAATTCTTTAATGTTCTATTAAACATAATTCACCACCATCATTAATGTCTTGACTAGGAAGGCATTGACATATATTAGTGTATCACTTATGGTTAAGTCAATCCATGAAACTCAAATCATATATATGAGATAATAATATTCATTTATAAACTATTAAAATATCTTAATTTGTATCACTATATTGTACCAAGTAAAAATTATATCTGGAGATGTTTTCTCTTTAAAATAACAACACGCTACCCTCTACAAGTCCCATTACCTGATAAATACATCCTATAGAGAATTATGATAAAATTGTAAACATAAGTTCTAAATTATTAATTTATATCTGAAAATACTCGATTTATTTTATATATATTAAACCCCTATAAAATAAAAATATTCCACATAATAATTACTCCGATATCAGTAATCACAAGGTCACCTTATCTTGTAAGATTTTAATGTTCTCCATGTCAAAAAATTTGATTTGTAGATTTTTAAATGGAATAAATATTAGGTTTTGAAATTGAAAACACTATTAATATACTTATATAAAGTTTCAATATATTTCTATAGGTTTGGAAATATTAAAAAATGTTTCATAAAAAATTAATGGGGGGTTACATATGGTAGATAGCTGATTAATCCTACCATCATTACTCAATTATTTAAATTAAGTTGATTAAAATGTAGAATATCTATAGATATAAATTTAATCATACGGTTCAGATTAACTTTAAAGGAATTAAATGATGAAGGAGTAGTTTTTTTAAACAATTCTACATGGATTTCATAATGTCTTCTTTATAATATCCCATGACTTTGATAAATTAATTACGGTGTTATTCAGGTGTCAATTGGTATATATAAATAGTTTAAATATGTATATTAAATAATTTTTTTATTTATATTGATATAGTGATAAATCTTTTCGTATTTATGAAGTTTAGAGTGATTATTGGGAGTTATTAATACGATTATAAATGGTGGGGATTCAAATTTAGAGTTTTATTCAGTGATAATTCAAAATAAATTTAATGTATTATTCCATAATATATTGGTAGTGAGCCTTGGGGTATTTAGTGATCCAATAAGTCATAGTATCCCTAGTGGGATATGATTTAAAACATAGTCAATCACTATATAGCTGGAGGAGGGCCGCTGGATGATTGGAGGAGGGCCACTGGTTACCCTCTGTGGGCCACCAGTTTTTTAGTTACCCTAGGATGAGTTTTTTTAATAGGAGATACATAATATAGTTATCTCATGATTGTAATTTGACCATATTGATAGATCCCCATGTCCTATATGATTCGAATCATGAATATGAAAGTGGATTCCACATTCCATGGTTCTCATTCATTATTCCTCTTATCCCTTTTTGATCAATGGAGTTTTAATGTTTTTATTTCCTGTTAAAGTTATATTATCCAATTTCTTCTTCATATCCTTTTATTATTACCACATTTATCATTGATATGTTAGGTATTTTGATTTTTTATTTGTATTAGTCATGGTGGAGTCACTTTTGATTATTATCACTTTTTAGTTTCATGGTTATAGGATGTCAATGAATGTTTATCATAAAGAATAGATCACTATTTTTTACTAGTAAGTTATTTAGTTGATTCATCTAGGGATTATTTCTATTTAGGGATTAAATTTATTCTTTCTAAGTTATATAATTTTGGTGGTTTATGATTTACATTGTCAGGATTCCATGTTGTGTTTTCTTCAAGGATTTCGGCCATCATTTAGGTTTACTTATTTATGTAATTTAATTATTTAGTCATCATTGGTTATGGAACAGGTTTTATTGATTTATTGGACTCAATTTGCGTTTATATTTTTAAATGGATTACCAATTGATTATGAAGGCAGGTGTCCTCAACCAAATACTTGGTTTAATTAATTTTCTTTAATGATGTTTCTTACACTTAATTTTTCAATAAATAGTAAATTCTTAAAAAATATTTTTAATATTGTAAGTGGTTGTTTTAATAAATTTATTATTTTATTAAATAAAATATTTCTATGTTACAGAGTTATATAAATATTTTGGGATTATTAATCTATTTGATTTTATTTATTATATTCTATTGTGATATGTCATATGGATTTCATTAGTATTGTAAATGAATTTGTTTTTTTCTATACCATGATATCTCAGTTTTTAACATTATACTCATTGGTATCCATTAATTTATGATTTATAAAATAAATTGTAATGATATGAATAGACTCTATTTATTAATATTTTTAATTTTAAAGGAAATGTTTTATGGACTATTTCATTTATAAAAGGAATGTTTATTGATTATGATTACCATTGTTTATTTAATTTTATTATTTATGTGATTTATGACTGGATCCTATACCAAGAATATTGGATAAATATTTTTCAATGATAAGAATATTCTTGGATTTTATAATATCAATGATGGACTAAACCAATACTTCTACTTAAAATAATTAATAATTTATATGTCAATGAAAAACACTTATCCATTGGACAATAGGTTTCATAGATGTTGATGTGAGGACGTGGATGGCCGTAAGGGAAAGGTACTATTTGATTACTTAACATTATATTGGAAATTCATAAATGATTAAAAAAATAATTAATATTTTTAAATGCATTAAAACTTATTCTTTTAGTTAGGTTTTACATAAGCAATATCCTTCTAAATATTAGTTGTTTAATATATCATAAAAATATGTGACATTAAATTACTTATTTCATATTAATTACTTGGATTTTTTAAAGAGTGATCTCTTTATAAAAATTTGTACCATTATTTATTCCTTACATGGTCTATAATTTTATTTTATATTTTAGTTGTTATCCTTTGTTACTCTTAAGCTGAAAGCTATATATCATTTTTGATTTGACATCACTTACTTTAATTTGGCTTATATTATGAATCCTTATTCTATTTTATTGACTTATTGATGGAATTATTAAAATGATATATATATATATATATATATATATTTGTGTGTGTGTGTGTGTGTTTAAGAATACATCCAGGTAGTTGATCATTATATTGTTATATATAGGTTTAAGGGTGTATTATTCTAGAAATAGAATGGTTTATTGATTTATTTCGGTGACACTATAGGTCATTGGGGTGTGTGTTTTCATGATTTTGGAATTCTATTTTTTTATTAGTTTGGTATTATATTATCTTAAGTCTTGGAATTCTATTAAATATAATTGGAATATAGTTTTTATTGTGTTTTTTTTAAAATTAAATATTCTTCAAGGGAATTTCATTGAACTTTTTTTTAAAACCATTATAAGAATTTTATTCATATTTTGACATAATTCATTGAGTTAATTTATTTTATTTATTATTTTTCATTTTATATGATGAAATGTTTTATTATTATTTTTTAAGTTTATATTATGATAACATTGGTAGAACTCCATGTGGTTTGTGTGTTTACTAGTATTATTTAATTGTTTATTCAGGCATAATATAATATTAATTATCATTCTTGTTACATATATTTTTATATAATATCAAAATGATATTGATAACTATTAATAAATTGTTTTATTATTTAAAAAAAATTAATGAACTTGTAACATCGATCTTTGAAGAACTGGTCTTTAATGATAATACCTACATTAACCATATGAGGGTTCTTATAGAACATGATTGGTTTACCCAATACTCTATGAAAGTGTGCATACTGGAACAAGATAAGATTATCCCTTTTCCAATTTATTTATTCATACATATATATAGAAATATTATTAGTTTCCCTATACATATGTACCTCATGAACATAATTATTATTTTTTCATATCTATCCACTGGAGGACAAGTTAATGTCTACAACAATATATTAAGTGAATGGATTGATATAGATAAGATTCCTAAAAGTTTCATACGATTTTTACAACATTATTATGTTATTAATATATTTACGAATCTAGTTATTTTACACGTTTAATTTTATTTCAATATGTCTATATGAATATAAATACCATATTCACATTCCCATGTAAATAATTTTTTACACTGTAGAAGGATTTCAATTTTTTTATTATAGCTACACAGTCATCATATGTGCACAATCTGATTAAAAATTGTTTGAAATTTAGTTCTATATTTTTTTGTATGAGTAGGTACTTGTATAGAAACAAGGATTATATAATATAAATTTTGAAATTGGGATTATATTTTTTAGTTAGGTCTTTATGGGGTGAATGATTATCGTTGGGGAGTTTTGGAAGGTAGTGTCAGTAACTTTTCGCCTCTTTGATTTAGTTTTATTTTAAAGTATCTTTATTCTTAGATTCCATATAAAGCATATTATATGATTTTTTATATAGAAAATTGTTGAAAATTGTAATAATTCATATAAAGTAGTCATGTTATATTTTTATGCATGTTTAATAGGTAATCCTTTTATTAAATATTTATAATATAATTTCATGAAATTTATAATATATGGATAGTTTTTACATTATTTTTATAAGATCTAGATTTGAACTAGATCAGAGAAAAAATCATGGAAATTCATCACTCATTTTTTCTATAAATTATCTTTGATAGTTTCATGCTCTTCGAAGTCAGAAATTGTAAATTGGGTTTATGGTGGTCTAATTTAGGTAGAAAGAAGATCATGGTCAGATGATTAAAAAGTGGTATCATAGTAGTGTTCTTGTTTTTTTTTGTATTTTAAAATATCATATGGGATTTTGTTACATAAACGGTATAGTTTATGTAAATCTAATCAATATTTTTTTATTAGAATCCTATATTACAAGGGATGCCATAGCATTTTGTCTAGGAACATTTACAATGAGTATGATTTTGGTTTGGGTACCTTAGGAATATAATCATAGTTCATTGGATTAGTCATTAGGAATTGTTTATAACCATTTTTTATATTTTTTTCATTCATCATCAAGATAGTATCACAAATTTCATATAAAATTTTTATTACCATTATTATATGTTAGTGAATATATTTATTTATATGAAACTTAAAATGTAATCGATGTTTTACTAAAAACATTATTAGGGGTGTCATAATGATATAAATTCACTAAAAGGTTTCATAATTTATATTGATAATTTTAATAACTATTAAGGGTCACGCTTCTAGAAATATGTTATAATTTTGATCCAAAAGATGTTAAATAAACATTTATTTTATTTTAAATGTAATACAATTATATTTGGTAATGAATTTTTTTAATGATATTTTTTTAGGAAAATATAATTTTAGTTGGGTCATTAATTATTAAATTAACATCCATTTTTTATATCATAAATAACAATGAAAGTTGTAATTGTAATATTTAGGGGGAGATTTGAAAAATTGAGTTGTGATTTATGAAACAAACCTAAATTTAGGTACAACTAATTTGTTTGTTGATTTTGTTGATATGATTTTAAAATCATGTGAAAGAAATTAAAATGCCAAAAGCTAGGTGATTATCATGTTTAGGGGAATGATAATTTTAGGATTGTGTTACATGTATAATGTTTTATAATAATAAGAATGTTAATAAATTTTAACTATAAATACACCCTTCGGTATTTTTTGTTAAATTTTATTTTGGGATTTTTGAATCCGAAGGGTTGTGAGTGTTTTGGTATTTATATTAGTGTATTAGTTGTGAATTTGATTAATGTAATAAACTTTCATGGACTATTAATCTATCATTTTTGGGTGTTGGTCGTACTAGGATAAAAAAAATAATATGTAATACAAAGTTGAAGATGAAATTTTAGTTGGAAGGATGTGTTGGGATATGACATGATATATTTCACCGTGATGAGTTGAATAGAGGTGGGGGTTTTGTTGTAGTTTACTGTTCCATGACATGGGAAGTTAAACTATATAATTTTTTATATTATGACATATGGGAGGAATCATGATATATCTATGTTACTCTATATCAAATTTGAATTATGGTAATAGTGTGAATAGTTTATGTCGTGGAATACAGATCAATGGATTATTCATAAGAGAAGAGGTCTTTAAGAAAATTTTATGTTATTTTTTTGGTGAAAAAATATAGTAACATCATAGAGTGTAGGGTGATTGGTTTTTCTTAGTTATAATTACCATGGTATATTTTTATATGGTATATTTGTTTTATTTTGGATTTGTTTTTGGTTTGTCAATTTTGACGAGAGAATGATGAGGATCACACTGTGATCCTCTAGTGTTCATGTTTTATGACAAGGTAATCAAGGTTATTCCATGACATTTGATAATTATATCAGTTTTTAAGAGGATTGAACTTTATATTTAAGAAATATAATACCCTAGTTTTTAGATCTGGATGGATTTATGTAATTGGCATACTCTTCATAAAAATATATTCAATTTTTATAATCTTATTATGAATTTAGGTGCTCACTAACATTCCTTCCCAGTACATTGATACATCCCAAAACTTATATGTTCAATGGATTATTTTTTGATGTCCTTTGTCACCCTTTTTATCTATTTGATTCTCATATTTGAGAGACTGATACCCTTTTAACTGATGATAGATTCTGATCCATTTTCCCTATAAACACCTATTATGCTTTTTAGGTACTTTCATGTTCATTCTTTGTTTATTGTCCTTGTTTGGGTGTGTTTATCAGTATCTTGGGGATGTTGAAGCTTTTCTAGGTAAAATAAACAATTTTTTGGGGATTTATGTTTAATTTAATTAATTTATTCCGATTATAAATGAGATAAAGTCCTTACTGGTTTCTCCTTAAGTTCGGTGAAAACTGAAGATAGTTTTGGGGATTTTTTAGAATATGGGTTGTTTTCTATTTTCTAGGAGATTACATTCCATGTAAATGGGTTTCATATTGATTAATTATTTTCAGGTATATTCTGTGAATCTAGTTTTTGAAATGACTTTTACACACATTTTATTTTGATTTCACATCGTGTAATGGCTAAAATCAGGTTTTTATAAAAAATGCAATGTGTTTTTCAATATTTTTTGCCTTTTTGGAATTGGCAATGTGTAATAGGATTACATGAAATTTAAATATCATCAATTATGTTCTTAATATGTTTTATAGGTGTTTATTCATTAATTACACTTTTATCCACCCTCTCTTAAGCTAGATAGCACCCTAGGTGATTTTGGAGATCTCAGCTCTTTCTGAATCACTTATTCGGCGATTGATCATTAGGACTGTTATGATGTGACAATATGGTTATCTTTCCTTATGTTTATCCATTAATTTCATCATGTACATAACATTGGATGTGTTTATGGTTAGACCATAAGATCCTATAGTCTTTTTTATCAATCCTTTGTAGTTTCTTATCGTACCTTCTCTTTCAAAATCTGATCTCATGGTTTCCAATCATTGTTTTTGAAGGGGGTAAGTTTATACCATTTTGAGTTAGTTGTTTCTCAAAAATGGGTTAATTAGATTAAATAATTATTTTTTTGGAAAAATTATAGTTTTTTATTTATGGAATATATTTGTTTTTAGTTTCAAAGGATTTCATGGAAAGATGAATATTTTTAAAGAGGTGTGCTTTAAAAACATATTTGTTTTGATTTTAAAATGATTTTTCAAATATAGAAGCATATTGGATTGGTTTATGAAAATATTTTATAAATTTAGAGAATTATTTTAAAAAATATTTTGAAAATATTGACACTTTGGTAACCATGGGTGTATCATGATATAGACATCTGCAACCTTAGTGTGTGTGGAACCACTAATTGGTTTTTAGTTCATTTCAACATACTCTATAGGACCTCATAACAATTGGATCCAACATTTGACCTAGTTTAAGATCTTTTATATCTAGTACATATGTTCTTATAAGATAAATCCCAAATTAAAGTATTCTTCTTCATTTATTTATTTTTATCACATGATGGTTTTTTTCATGGATTTTTTCTCATAGGTTTTTATTTGTGTTTGTATCACATAACATAGCATGATGATATTTCATGGATATGTGTAAATTCTTTCCCTTATGATGTATAGAAATGATTTTATGTTTTTTCACTTATACATTTCGTATTTATAAATTTGATAATATGGCAGTATTTTATGAAAAATACAATGGAAAATTATTTAATAATGGATTGCATCTATCAAAATGTATTGTAAAACTAGTTTTTAAGCCATAACATTTGAATTCTTAAAAGTAAAACTTATATAAATTCTAGGGTGGCATCCTACTTGGATTTATGCTCATACACAACTTTTTTAATTTTGTTAGTTTTAGATGTATTATTCCAGGATACAATTATAGGGAAGGGAATCTTTTAACATGTTAGATTCTCCTTTGGTCTTTGGCTTTATAGCAGGGTCGTTTAGAGGTGGTGGTTGGTCAGATGAAGATTTTTCCTTCTTTTAGGTTCATCATTTTAGGGGTTCGATTATTTGGTTTTTTTTATTTATTTTCTTATACAATTATATTTTGTCCTATGTACTGTTTTAGGTTATATTCAAGAATTTTTCCTTTATCTTTGTTTCGCCACACTAACCGATGGCCAGCTTAAGAGTATGTCTTGGTATACCTAGAATAGTATGTTATAATTTGTTATTAGAGTAGGCTCAACCTAAATTATATTAAAAATACATGATTTTTTATCTATGTATTTGGTATAAAGTAGTTAGGATGATCAAAATTTTGATAGAATTTTCATAAAAATGGATTGACCAGCTCACTTTCGTAACTGAACATAAATTACCATTGGTGGATAGAGAATTTTTACCAGGTTAGGGAGTTGGAGTTTAAGGAAATTGGAATGAAATAAGTGAGATGATTATTTTAATTAACCTATTTCTTTTTAATTAATGAATTTCATTGATACAGTTCATAATTTAGTTATGTTGCCACTATTTTAATGAATTGGATTGAATTTTGGATGTGGTATTATGATTTTTGAATTTGCGCATGATCTAATTGGTTACAGTCTTGTGCTTATGAAAAATTACTTTGAGGAGATCTACTAAAAACTAAGGGAGGAAGTTGGGTGATATGTTACATAGTTGAATCTTCCATTAGAACCATCTTTTAAAAGAAATATTAATCTACACAATTTAGACGAAAGGTTAAGTTGTTTTCGAGATCCTATAATTTGTTATGGATCATAACACTAATATCACTAAGAAACATCCACCCATATTCTTTGGTGACAAGTGACCATTAGAATCTATGGAGTCTGTAACACCCCAAGATTCTACGGTACGCTTCTCTTTGAATAATGCAATAGCGTGTGTTGTACGCACAATCCAGTTCTAACACACCACAACCAATCAAACTAGCCGTTATAAATAGTTATACCCACTTTTTGAAATTTATAAATTTTATTTTTAAAAATGGACTTCATTTTTGGATTCGGAATATCGAAATTAGCCTAAGGTGAATTTTTGGTATTTTTCTGAAAAACATCATTTTTGATGAATAGTGAAACCACTAAGTGGTAGTTAAAAAAACTGAATTTTTCATAAAACATAATTTTACCGCTTCTGTGAGTGGAATTTCGAAAATCCAAGAGACACGGTTAATATCAAGGAATAAAATGTGGTTCATTGAGATGAAAATAATTTTTGGTGAATAGTAACTTTTTACTTTTATTTACCACAGTTAAAAGTAAATAGGGTAATTAAGGGTAAAAATGATATTAATATTACCCTAACACATGTCCTAATTCTATTGGACAAGTGTATCTCGATAAAAACAACCTTAGGAGTAAAATATAATCATTTAGGTCCACTTGTATTAGATTAGGACATTTATTATTATTTAGTTCAAAAAAGAGTTAAAAGAGTTAAAATCAAAGTTTATTTACTAAAACGTTTATAATATAGGGTTATACATAAGATAAATTAGATTGTAAATATTCATTAGAAAGCTAAAAATATTTCCTACGTAATTATTTTTTGTAATTTTTAGAAATTGAATAATTTAATTTATTTATGACACAATGGTGATGCAGTAATTACCATAATAGTGGAAAATTAAAATAATTGATATAATAAATACCCAAATAAATATAATTTTAGACTTTTTATGAATTACACTAATTTTCTAGGTTAATATGTCATGTTAGGAAGGATTTAATTGACTTTTTGCGAAGTAATCATTCTGTTATGATTTTCCCAAAAATCAATTTTCCAAATAGTGTCAAAATTGACAAAAAAGAGTTTTTAAAACAAATATTATATTATGAATTGATATTCAATTCCTTAAAATCTAAGGTTCGGCCAAGAGACTTATATCATGATAGGTGTATCATTAATGTACCACTTAAGGGTATCTTGGGGGTATATAGTAAGTTTATTAACAATATAATATAAAAATAAAAAGTGACACGGTAAGTGTCAAACTAATTAACTAAGAGTTAAAACTAAAAGATAAGGTTAATATAATGACCCAAACCTGTCTAAATTCTATTTATTGAGTGGTTTTAGACCCATACCCACCTTAACTTTTAAATAATCTACTTTGGAGACATTAGAAACCGAACATGAATTTATTATAAACTAATATTTCTAGCTTTTCCAAAGGTGCCCCTCAACCCTCTTATAAAAGGGCACCCACTATTCTCATTAATTCACACCTTCAAAGCCATTTTGCTCGGCCAAACTCTTCCCAAATACTCTCTCAACATACCTCACTTCATCCTAGAGGCCTTCCTTTAGTAATAAAGCCAACCTAAAGAGCCCTTTTGATCAAATCAAAAGGAAGAACTCGAAGAAGAGGTAATGATTTCACCTCCCCTTTTCAAGTTCCTTTCTTCTTCCACTTCTTTTTTCTTTGTTATTACCATTATAAAATAATGAATCCAGTATCTCCTATATACTGTAATTTTATTATAGATATGGTACATCCATATTCAGTATTCTATCCATCCTTTGAATAACATGTCACCATACGTGCGTACGTACGGCTTACCGTCTCCACGTCGTGGTGTAATTGTTATTCAATAAATTATTATTTGGATGGGTATAATAATGATGTGTAATTAATGTAAATAATAAATATAACATGATAATGATTCTATATATATGATATACCTTCCAATTATATATTATTTTAATATCAAAAGAATGATATTGTCACTCGTGCGTACGTACGGACTACCGTCTCCACAAACGCGACGTGATTAATTCTCCATCGTATCCATTCAAGTATAATTATCATTTGATGATTTCAAAATAATGTTTAAGGACTTGATATAATTCTGTATGTGAATAAGATAAAACCTATCCATGAAAAACACGGCTTACGTAATAAAACATATAAAATAAAATGAGAAAGTTAACACCCGAAACCACGATAATTCTAAAATATTAATTACAAAGAAATGTTAAAAGAACAAATATGATATCATAATAATATATATGATTCTTGTATAATTTAATAACAATTATTTCACCATTATAACAAATGTTAACCTACCCCAACAAAGGAAAAGTACAAGTTAAGGGTTTATTTCGCAATCTCTTCATTATCCGAGGTTGTTTATACGTGATAATCTACTGGGATTTCTTTATCATCCACATCCATGTTTCTTAAAAATGTATTTCAAAACATTTTTACTATTTACTAGAATATGGGTTAAAGTTATTTATACCCTTTTTTCCTTTTATAAGTTTTTTATAAAGAAATATTTCTGCCATTTTCTAAACAAGGTCCTTTTTATCCTTTTTGACAGAATTAAGGTAAGAATGTTTTCTTTAACTTATATGGCAAGTGTGACTATTTTCTGCCGTTATAAAATTGTCGAAGATTCCCTTAAAATCTTATAAGAATATTTTCAAAGAAAATGCTTTATTTTATAAATATATGACTCTTAAACGATTTCAAAATAAAAAGACATATTTCTCTAAAAAGAGTTTTGATTTCATCTATGTCAACATCCTTTGATGGATTTTACGCTTATTTGAAGTTGGTTTATTATGATACAAAACTTCTATATTGTATTGAAGGTTTTGTGATATGTTTGACAGTGGATGTGTTGTTTTTATACCATTCATGGTTTATGGATAAAGTATTTACATTTCATATGCTAGTTTTAATACGAATGTTTATGTTATGTTTAAACCTTTTCATATGGGAATGCATTGGACTTAATATGTGATGGGTGGAGCCGATATAGCTCCTTGATGCATTGGTAGGTCTCATCAGACAAACTAGTGTCTTGGTACAAGGCCTTGGAAAAAATCTTATTTGTAGTCTTGGCACGAGGCCTTGGCTATGTTTTTATGATAGTCTGGCATTATGCATTCCATCATTATGAAAGTGGTTATTGATATTTCATGTGTTATTCGATTAGTAGAATATCCATGTGAATAAGTAAATGGAATTATTTCATTTTATTTTTTCCATACTATGTTGAAGTTCAAGTATAAAAGGATTTTGTTTTAGTTATATATTTCCTTAAATGTTTATTCTTAATTATGATAGTTTCTGCTATATTGTTATCTTTACTGGGAATTTGAGCTCACCTCTTTTCTATGTTTTATTTTTTCCAGGTTCTGAAGAAGTAATTTATGAATGACCTGCAGGGATAGTATGAGGGGATAAGAGTGTGGTCTATGGAGACTATATTGTTGTAGTTTTCATTTTATGATGTAATGTAAAACTTTATGAATGTGTCGAGTTATTCTAAGGCTACTAAACTAATCGGTATTTTGAGATTTGATCTTTCTTGTGATCATGCCAATGTTATGTACTAATGCACTGACTCTGGGTAACTGGGGTCGGGGCATTACAGTTGGTATCAGAGGAAGTTTAGTACACACCTTGGAAGCAAGATTTAGATAAACTCTAATTATATCACATAGATCTAAGATGGACTTTGAATATTAGTATAGAAAAACTTCCTAGAATATTGGTATTGTATAAATTTTGTGAGTTTACCGAGCAATACATCCATGTCTGAATACGATAAGGTAGACGCGGCTCTGGCACAGATGTATCTAGGGGAAAAACCCGAAAACACCACTTTGAGCTAGACTCGAACAGGAACTGGTGCATGACAACGGTCCTTGCAGCACTCTTGGTTACGACACTCCTGGGGGATATGCTTAGGATAATTCTCATTTTCTTTACAAACCATTATGAAGGGTTTATGAGTATATACTTACTCAAATGAGACATTTTTATGATTATGGATTATATCCATAAACTATTTAATTTATGTTATGTGTATTACAAGTTTGGGATTAGATATTGTTATTCATAAACTAATCTAATGTATGCCATTGTTTAGAAATGGTGCCCAATAGAAGGAATGAGAACTCCAACAATGCAGATGATCCAAAGAGAAAGAAGGATCATATCTTTCATGGTCTTAAGCCAGAATTTATAAGAGAAATATTCTTGCATATATTATCATCATATGAAGAAATAATATCATGTGTTGATAAGATAAGTAAAGAGTTTACTGAGTCCTATGGCTTTGAAGGGAAGCAAGAGAATAAAATGATGGAAGAGAGAAAGATAGATAAAGGGAAGAGGGAAAATAAGAATTTTTCCATATGTGATAATTGTCAAAAGAAACACCCTGGAACATGTCTGAAAGGAAGGGGAGTTTGTTATAAGTGTTGAGGAATAGGGCACAAAGTACGTGACTGCAAACGTAAGAAAATGGTTTAAAATGTACAATGCTTTATTTGCAAGGAGTTTGGACACTATGTGAACCTATGTCCCAGTCATCAGAATATGCCGCAAATGATGCTATCAGATAATAATCAAGTTATGATACTACCACAGATTAAGAGGAATGATTAGAGTTCTTATGTTGATTATGTCATTTGAGTGTTGTATCAACAATGTACTTGTTATAATAATTATGGAGTATATAAGGATTGTATTGCAGTAGTATTTCATTAAGGATTTGAGATTGTGTGGAACAAAGAAAAGTGACTCAATAACAGGTTAAATTTGTGGAAAATATATGGTTGAGAGAAAGATAAAACATAATATTGTTTTTATACCGAGGTAGTGATTTTATAATAATACATGATAGATTTGGATAAATTATATTGGATATTCTTGACTACATTAAAACTGATTAATGATTTTTATATTCCATAATTGTTGGGATGATGTTGGTGAAAGAAAACCTGTAATCCTGGAACTGGTGGAGGAAACGATAGAAAAGGTGAAGGGAATCCAAAAGCATATCAAAGCAGCTCAAATTAGGCAAAAGAGTTGTGCCGATAATCGAAGGAAGGATTTGGAATTTCAAGTCGGTGATCATGTTTTCCTCAAGGTATCTCCCTGGAAGGGAGTCATACGTTTTGGTATGAAAGGTAAATTGAGTCCCATGTACATCGGACCTTTCAAAATTCTAGAACGAATTGGGGCTATAGCTTACCGTTTGGAAATGCCGCCAAGTCTCTCCAAAGTTCACGATGTGTTCCACGTATCGCTGTTGAGGAAATACATGCCTGACCCAAAGCATGTACTCACCTATGAGGAATTAGAACTGGAAACCGATCTGTCTTATTGCAAAGAACCTGTCTGGATTCTTGATATGAGGGAACAAGTACCGAGAAACCAGACGACTCGTCTGGTAAAAGTCTTGTGGAGAAACCATAAGATGGAAGAGGCAATGTGGGAACCCAAGGAACTTATGATGAAGAACCACCCGAGTCTTTTCATGTGATAGTATTCTAGAAATTTCGAGGATGAAATTATTTGAAGTAGGGGAGAATGTTAAACCCCATTCTTCTACGGTACTCACCTCCTTGAATAATGCAATAGCATGTGTTGTACGCAACATCGAGTTCTAACACACCACAAACAATCAAACTAGCAGTTATGAATAGTAATACCCACTTTTTGAAATTTATAAATTTTATTTTTCAAAATGGCCTTCATTTTTGGATTCTGAATATTGAAAATATCCTAGGGTGAATTTTTGGTATTTTTCTGAAAAACATCATTTTTTGATGAATAGTGAAACCACTTAGTGGTAGTAAAAAAACAGAATTTTTCATAAAACTTAATTTTACCTCTTCTGTGAGTGAAATTTCAAAAATCCGAGAGACACGGTTAATATCAAGGACTAAAATGTGGTTCATTGGGATGAAAATAATTTTTTGTGAATAGTAACTTTTTACTTTTATTTACCACGGTTAATGGTAAATAGGGTAATTAAGGGTAAAAATGATATTAATATTACCCTAACACATGTCCTAATTCTATTGGACAAGTGTATCTCGACCAAAAACATCCTTAAGAAAAAAAATATTATCATTTAGGTCCACTTGTATTAGATTAGGACATTTATTATTATTTAATTCAAAGAAGAGTTAAAAGAGTTAAAATCAAAGTTTATTTACTAAAACATTTATAATATAGGGTTATACACAAGATAAATTAGATTGTAAATATTCATTAGAAAGCTAAAAATATTTCCTACGTAATTATATTTTATAATTTTTAGACATTAAATAATTTAATTTATTTATGACACAAAGATGATGCAGTAATTACCATAATAGTAAAAAATTTAAATAATTGATATTATAAATACCCAAATAAATATAATTTGAGACTTTTTATGAATTAAACTAATTTTATAGGTTAATATAACATCTTAGGAATGATTTAATTAAATTTTTTCTATGTAATCATTCTGTTATGATTATCACAAAAATCAATTTTCCAAATAGTGTCAAAATTGACATAAAAGAGTTTTGAAAACAAATAGTATATT
Source organism: Viscum album (assembly GCA_963277665.1). Classification (NCBI taxonomy): domain Eukaryota; kingdom Viridiplantae; phylum Streptophyta; class Magnoliopsida; order Santalales; family Viscaceae; genus Viscum; species Viscum album. The sequence continues at coordinate 1,135,461,558 of OY728159.1, read as the reverse complement.
ATTAATTGTTATTAAATTCCTAAAAATCAATGGTTCGGCCAAGAGACTTATATCATGATATTTGTATCATTAATGGACCACTTGGGGGACTCTTGGAGGTATGTAGTATGTTTGTTAACTATATAATATAAAAATAAAAAGTGACATGGTAAGTGTCAAACTAATTAACTAAGAGTTAAAACTAAAAGATAAGGTTAATATAATGACCCAAACCTGGAAAAATTCTATTGGTTGAGTGGTTTTAGACCCATACCTAACTTAACCTTTAAATTATCCACTTTGGATCCATTAGAAACCAAACATGAATTTATTATAAAATAATATTTCTAGCTTTTCCAAAGGTTCCCCTCAACCCTCTTATAAAAGGGCACTCCCCCTTATCATTAATTTACACCTTCAAAGACATTTGTCTCAGCCAAACTCTGACCAAATACTCTATAAACATCCCTTAATTCATCCTAGAGGCCTTCCTTTAGTCAGAAATCCAACCTAAAGAGCCCTTTTGATCAAATCCAAAGGAAGAACCCGAAGAAGAGGTAATGATTTCACCACCCCATTTCAAGTTCCTTTCATCTTCCACTTCTTCTTTCTTTTTTATTCCCATTCTAAAATAATGAATCCAGTATATCCTATATACTTTAATGTTAATATATATATGGTACAACCATATTCAGTATTCTATCTATCCTTTGAATAACATGTCACCATACGTGCGTACGTACGACTTACCGTCTCCACGTCGTGGTGTAATTGTTATTCAATAAATTATTATTGGGATGGGTATAATAATGAAGTATAATTCATGTAAATAATAAATATAACAAGATAATGATTCTGTATATATGATATACCTTCCAATTATATTTTATTTTAATATCAAAAGAATGATATTGTCACTCGTGCGTACGTACAGACTACCGTCTCCACAAATGCGATGAGATTCATTTTCCATCGTATCCATTCAAGTATAATTATCATTTAATGATTTCAAAGTAATGTTTAAGGACTTGGTATCATTCTGTATATGAATAAGATACAACCTATCCATGAAAAACACGGCTTACGTAACAAAAAATATAAAAGAAAACGAGTAAGTTAACACCCGAAACAACGATAATTCTAAAATATTATTAACAAAGCAATGTTAAAGGATCATATATGATATCATATTAATATATATGATTATTGTATAATTTAATAACAATTATTTCACCATTATACAGGAGGTTAAGCTAACCAAACCAAGGAAAAGTACAAGGTAAGGTTTTATTTCGCAATCTCTTCATTATCCGAGGTTGTTTATACATGATAATCTACTGGGATTTCTTTATCATCCACATCCATGTTTCTTAAAAATGTATTTCAAAACATTTTTACTATTTACTAGAATATGGGTTAAAGTCATTTATACCCTTGTTGACTTTTATAAGTGGTTTATAAAAGAATCTTTCCGATATTTTCCAAACAAGTTCCTTTTAACCTTTTTGACAAAATTTAGGTAAGAATGTTTTTTAACTTATACGGCGGGTGCGACTATTTTCTACCGTTATAAAATTCTCGAAGCTTCGCTTACACGATTATAAGAATATTTTCAAAGAAAATGTTTTATTTTATAATTATATGAATCTTAAATGATTTCAAAATAAAAAAAGATATTTCTATAAAAAGAGTTTTGATTTCATCTATGTCAACTTTCATTGATGGATTTTATGCTTATTTGAAGTTGATTTATTATGATACAAAACTTCTATATTGTATTGAAGGTTTTGTGATATGTTTGACTGTGGATGTGTTATTTTTATACCATTCATGGTTGATAGATGAAGTATTTACATTCCGTATGCTAGTTTTAATACGAATGTTTATGTTATGTTTAAACCTTTACATATGGGAATGCATTGGACTTAATATGTTACGGGTGGAGCCCGCTATATCTCCTCGATGCATCGGTAGTTCTCATGAGACAATCTAGTGTCTTGGTACAAGGCCTTGGAAAAATCTTAATTGTAGTCTTGGCACGAGGCCTTGGATATGTGGTTATGATAGTCTGGCATTATGCATTCCATCATTATGAAAGTGGTTATGATATTGCATGTCATTATTCGATTATTAGAATATCCATGTGAATAAGTAAATGGAATTATTTCATTTTATTTTTTCCATACTATGTTGAAGTTCATGTTTAAAAGGATTTTTTTACTTATACATTGCCTTAAATGTTTATTCTTATTTATGAAAGTTTCCATTATATTGTTATCCTTACTGGGCATTTGAGCTCACCCCTTTTCTATGTTTTATTTTTCCCAGGATGTGAACAAGTATTTTATGAATGGCCTGTAGGGATAGTATGAGGGGATAAGAGTGTGGACTATGGAGACTATATTGTTGTAGTTTTCATTTTATGATGTAATGTCAAACTTTATGAATGTATCTAGTTATTCCAAGCTACTAAACTAATCGGTATTTCGAGGTTTGATCTTTCTTGTGATCATTCCAATGTTATGTAATAATGCACAGACTCTGGGTAACTGGGGTCGGGGCATTACAGAGTCACTTGAGTATATTGAGAGTATATTTAACTACTTTAAGACACTTGATTACTCTAAGGTGGGTTTCTTCATGTACAAGCTCGAGGGACCAGGAAGGAGATGACATGATATTATAGAGCAATTTATGTGGCATGAGGACCTTACATTGAATTATTTCAAGAAAATATTTAATCATTTGTTTTACCCTAGGATGTTATGTGTGGAAAATACCCATGAGTTTTTGACGTTGGAGTAGGGGGATCATAGAATTCTGGAGTATTATACTCATTTTGTTGAGTTGGTGCACCTATCACAAGATCATTTTATTAATGAGTACCTAACAGATCAGAGGGTTCAGTTGGAAATAAGGAAAGACATCCGCATTTTTTTGATTCTAAGGTGCCTTCTAATCATTGTGGATATATTTGACAAAGAATCTTTATATAAGTTATAAATAGTTTGAGAGATAGGTTTGTGTGGAGCTACTGTTTCTACAGTTGTTAGACAGGGTGTATATTCTAGATAGAATATGAATCATAAAATCTTCCATTTTTCATCAGGAATTTCTTCAAGGGATTCATCACGACAAAAATAGTTTTATTGATATCAATTTGGGAAGTCTGGTCATACTATGCTTAGTTGTGCTGAGGCTCCGAAGAAATTTCTTCTTTCGGTAATATCTATGTATACGAAACACTTTTTTGACAGGATATCCTAGGGAAATAAGGCAAGATACACATTCACCAAGGGTTCTAAGGTTCATCTGGATTATTCCAATGGTCGTTGGTTCTATCCTGGGGATAAGGGGGATGTTCATGTGTAAAATAAAGTTTAGGGAGGGTATGAGACAAAATATATTTATGCAATGGATTACGCAGAAAATGAATATGAAAAAGGGCTAGCTACACGTATTGGTACTATGTTTATTTCACCATTTATTGTGAAATATTTTTTTATAGGTTATAATCATTCCCTTATATCTTCAAAGTTATTTGACTTGTTGTTATTTCATTTAGGACTTATGCCATACTTTTTTGATCTTTCCAAACTATTATGAAATACTTCCCAGAAAGGATTTATATTCCCCACATGTCAGGTGATTATTTCTGACTTCAAGGTGGTATTGTAATTTTTAGTTCTTGATATTTCCATATTTTGACATGATTATTGTCATGAATTGGATGATTAATGCTCTGGAAAAGATAGACTACTATCTCTATTGAGTTCATTTTAAATTTTAATATGGGGTCACTCATGTCTTTCAGGGTGATTTGGGACTCTAGATTATGAAGGGTAGGTAATGTGGTTCTTTATTATAGGATAATCTTATTGATATTTTCATAGATTTTTATTAATGTATCTGACCGTTTTTGGGTGGTAAAATCCTTGTAGTGGTGTGTTCATACACTGAGGTATTTGTAGATTATTTTTATAGGATACCTCCCTAGATAAATGTCATGTTTTCTATAGACCTTCTCCCTACTATGATGCAAATTAATATGATGTCTTAACGAATGAAACCTACTTAGTTGGTGTATTTTAAGGTCCGGCTGGAAGAAATAGTGGATAAAATATTTCTTCATCCAAGAGTTTCACCATTTCTTTTCCTTCCCTCATTTCTAATAAGGATGTTAAGATCCTTATACATTTTTACTATCTTAGTGGGATATGTTTATTTTCAAAGATTGATCTTTGGTCAGGGTACCACTAGTTGAGGTTCAAAGAAGTGGTTATACCTTATACTACATTTAAGAGTTGATATATGAATTTTGGGTTTCTGGTTATTCCAATCAATCTAACTAATTCTCCTACGGTGTTTGTGGATTTGATGAAATAGATATTTCATTAGTTTTTTTTACACTTTTGTAGTTGTGTTTGTGGATAATATTTTGGTGTACTTAAAGTTAGAGGATGAAAATAGAGACCATTTAAATACCATTTCTTAAACCTTAAAACAAAATTATCTTTATAGTATGATTTCCAAAGGTGAGTTTCAGATATAAGAAGTGAAATTTTTAGGTCATGTGATATATGAGAGGGTTGTCTTAGTGGATCCAGAAAAGATATAGGGTATTATATCCTAGTATTATCCATAAATAATATTTGAGATCAGGAGATTCTTGGGTATGGGTGGTTACTATAGATTCTTTGTTTATGTTTTCTCCGAAATCACTTCTCCATTGACTACTTTAACCAATAAGGGTGTAAATATTCAATGGAGAGACAATTTTAAGATATATTTTGAGGATACTAAGGTTACATTGGATTTAGTAATAGTATTTATTCCTCTAGAAAAAGGTTTGGGATATGATGTTCTCTTTTATGCTTTTAGTATGGGTTTAGGATGTATCTTGATGGAGGGGAAATAGGTTGTGGCTTATTTCATATGCTAGTTACTCCTTCATGAGAAGAACTATCATACCCATGAAATTTCATTTCTAGTAGTTATGAATTCACTAATAATGTAGTCACACTATGTTCTTTAGGAGTTTCTTACTATATAATATAATAATGTGATCCATAAATATATTTGTACTCAGAGGAATGATAACTTGCAATAGATACACCAGGTTGAATACCTTAAATTTTTTTATTTTGATAATGCGTACAACACTGGGAAGAAGAATGTAATTTTCGGTGAATTAATAAAAAATATCTAACATAATCCATGAAGTAATTGGTTAAGTAGTGGTCTCTGATGTCTTTATTAGCTGAGATGAGGTTGAGATAATAGGAGGTTGGTGGACAGGTAATTGTGGATTCGACAAATGATGACTCATATTTTAATGAAAATGTTTAGATTTATAAGGTGATAGACATCGAGTTCCAATTTTTGGGTAAAAGAATTTGTGTTGGGGAGACCTTAGGAAAGCATTATTGGACTCCTAGTGGTGTTTCACACTTCTATTGTATGTTGGACATTCTATTTTTCTTGAGGTAGGAGTTACTGAAAAGTAGAAAATGGACTTTTTATTACATGTCGTCTTGTTATAAAAAATATATATTAAAACTTGAGAAACTATTATTGGTTTCTGGGGATGAGGTAATTTATTGTGGATTGTGTATCGTGATGTCTTACTTGTCAGATAATTAAGGCATAACACCAAAAACATGTTGGTTTGTTACAACCGTTACCCATTTTAATATGATAGTGGAAAAGGATTTCCATTGATTTCATCATTGGTTTTCCTTGATCTTAAATTGGTAAGGACTCTATATGGGTGATCATTGATTGAATCATAAAATAAACACATTTTCTCCCTATCAAAGGTATGATGAAGGTGGAGAACATGATGAATTTTATGTCTGCTAGATTTTGAGGCTTTATAGGGTTCTCTATATGGTTATATCTGATAAGGACTCATGTTGAGGATTTAGAAAGTATTATGGGAGGCTATGGGTTCTGACACTAAATTGAGTGTGGCTTATCATTCATATATGGATGGATATATATAGAGGGATATCCAGTTTCTTGAGGATATGCATATGGCTTGGTTACTTGATTTTGGTGGATCATGGGAAAATCATTTTCCTCTGGTTGAGTTTTCTTATAAAAATTTCTATTATACATTGATTATGATGGTTCCCTAAAAATATTTTTATGGGTGTATGTGTAGATATACCATGTTCTAGGAATAGTCGGGATAGTGGTCCTTGGTTGGGATGAGTCTTGTTCATGATATGATAAAGATAGTGCAATTGATCTGGATGAGATTGATTATGAAAAAAATTAATTATAATGTTTACTCTGATCATCTTTGTCAATCACTGGAGTTTGAGACCCGTGCTAGAGTTTTTTGGGAGTTTCACCTCACTCGGGAAAACATAGGCTGAGAATGTAGTGTATATTGGCACCGAGGTTTGTATTTCCCTTTGAGATCTTTGAGAAACATGTAATGGTGCCCGATCAGTTGTACTTTACATCTAGTTTGACTTATATACATGATGTGTTTATTGTTCCCCATCTGAGGAGGTATATAATATATCCTTATGATGTGATTGTATGATATATTTTTTATATTGATTCCAACACCTCTATGGTTAAGCATCCAATTCAAATTATGGATCTCTATGTGAAGGTATTTCATGGTAAAATGATTCCATTGGTTTGGGTACTGTAGAAGTGTAGATGGGATATCCAGAAGACATGGGAGAGGGATTTTTTTAGGAAGTAGTGTCCTTCACTTTTTGTGAGTTTAAGAATTTGATTACTTTTGGGGGGACATGTTTTATGTTGGTTAGATTTTGAGACCCCATTTGTATTTTCAGGTACACCATTTTTAAATATTTTTTTTTATAATCCTAGTTTGGGTGTGTTTGTGGGATTCTCAGTCACATAGTGAATTTTTGGGGGTTAAACGACCTATATTTTAGGGATATATGTTTTTTAGAATTAATGGACTCTAGGTATAAATGTTTCAAATGTAAAGACCTCAACCTCAGTAGTTCAAATCCAGCACCTAAGTTTATTATATTGGTACTCAGTACAAGTGACCAACTCATAAAGGACCAAATAGTTTTGTAGTTTTGTAAAACTAGATAAAAATTTAGTATAACATTAAAACATGAAATGTAATTCAACCTAGAAGATACAATAGAAAATTACCTATTCTTTTATATTATCCCTTCATGTCAATCATAATATACATTATGGAATTCTGGGAAAAAATGAAGCATAATAAAGGGGAGATATCAGATGATTAGTAGGGTGAATCATATATTATAATCTATCATAAATAAAAATAAATAAAAAGGTAGGGTGAATAAATAAAAATAGAATCCATTAAAACACAATCGTGAGAATAATATGGAAAGAATAAAAATTGATCCACAGATTCCATATAGTTAATCAAATAATAATGAAACTTAACCATAGTTATTATACTAGTTGAATTATCTCATAGTTTATAAAAATGTTATCTCATGATGAGCGAGTAACTAATGTGGGACATTGTAAACATACCATCAAGGATTCATCCAAGAAACCATACATAATCAATTAAAATATTATCCAATATGCAAACTAGTTTTTTACCAAGAGAACTACCAATGCATTGAGGGGATATAATGGGCACTATCGATCAATTACTATGTCCAATATAGTCTTTAGATGAAAGAGGTGAAACATAATATACATTTTTATTGAAACAACATATGATATGTTAATAAATTTCCAAAAATAATTAACATAACCATAAATTTTCTATTGTAATTTGATCACTACGTGAAAGTTATACTATACCAATGGTTAAAAACTATTGGTATTGAAGGAAGACCATTGGAATACAATATTCCAATGGATTGGAAATCATTTGGTAAGTCTGGCGTAGGATAGATATATACCAAAGGTTTCTAAATAGCCATTGTAATATGCTACATAAAATCAAAGCTTTCCAACAGTTACCTAGAATGATTGGAAAAAATCTATACCAACTACTTAAAATCGTTGGTATACAAAGCATTCATTGTTTTACCCACGTTACAGAAACCATTGGTATTGATTTTTTAACAATGGTTGCTGAAAATCGTGTGTAAAATGCCGAAGTACTTTGATATACAGGGGGTGGGGTGTCTGGGGCGGGGGGTGATGTGGTGTCCAGGGGGTGGAGGGGGGGGGGGGATGTCCAAGGGGTAGGGGGACTCTAGGTGGGAGGGGTGGTGTCTAGCGGGTGGGGGTGTCCAGGGGTTGGGGGGTTGTCCAAGGGGGGTAGGGGGTGTCAAAGTGTGGGGGGTGGGGGGGGGAGGGGTCCATGGGGGGATGTCCAAGGGGTAGGGGTGTCTAAGGGGTGGGATGGTGTCTAGGGGGTGGGGTGGTGTCCAAGAGGGTGGGGGTGTCCAGGTGGTTGGGTGGTGTCCAGGGGGTGTGGGGCTGTCAATGGGGTTGGGGGCTGTCCAAGGGGGAACATGGTGATGTCCAAGGGGGTAGGGTGTGTAAAGGGGGTGGTGGAGGGTGTCCAGGGGGGGATGTTCAGGGGGTTTGGGGCTATCCAAGGGTGTGTGGGGTGTCCGGGGGGTGGGTGGGGGGTTATATTAGGAATTACCTTTTTTAGAAACCTATAACGTTCCATACAGATGTTTTTATGACATAATTTAGTAAATATATTTACACACTTAGGAAGATATTATTCATGATCTTGATTACCATCATTCATATATATACTTTTCTGTTGAATCCATATTTCATTTCATCATAACCTTAAACATGGAGTCGATGATTGTAGCTAATCTGGAATATAATAATACATTTTAATATAAAATTTCTCTAAAATCAAAAAACATATTATGAATATAAACCATAGGCATAAAGACACTTTATGAAATTAAAAAAAATATTGAAATCATTGTTTCATTTAATATACGTAAATAAAACTTCCATATATATAACTTTTAAATATATAATTGATAATATAATATATTAATTTTCTGTAAAAATCAAAATTTCCAATTAAAATATAGATTCCAGTAGTGGTTTCTAGGGGCGGGGTGAGTCCAAAGGGTGGGGTGGTGTCCAGGGGTGTGGTGGGTTGTCCCGGGGGATGGGGGTACTGTCCAAGGTGGTAGGGGGTGTCCAGGGGGTGGGATATCCAGGGTTTGGGGGCTGTCCATGGGGGTTGGGGTGGTATCTAGGGGGTGGGGCGGTGTGTAGGGGGGTGGGGGCGTCTAGAGGAGTGGTGAATCACTCACAAAAAATCATCACATCAAGGTTTATTATTCATAGATAAATAAATAAAGATAATGTGACCTACCTAATCAAACATATATTCAAGCACAACAAATAATCAAACCTCAATTGTTAGTAATATCAAACAAAAATGCAATGGATCAATCTGTCCTTCATCACCATCACTATCATCGCTGTCATCATCAGCCTTACCCCAGTCCTCATCATCGTCCCTATCATCATCGTTTCCCTCCTCAACGTCATCCTCCTCATCCTCGTACTCCTCTGTAGCCTCTTTTTCACCCTTATACTCCTCCTTGGCCTCCTCCTCAGCCTCCTCCTCAGCCTATTCATTTTCTGCCTCAGCCTCCTCATCACCATTCTCTCGACCACCACAAGAAATCCCACCTGGTGTGCCATATATAGAACTCATTGATGACATATATTCATCAAAAGATGTTCTGGCCTCTGGTGTAAGTGTTGGATGTTAAACTTCCATTAGTTTCATAAAATGCACTATTTTCCCTAGCAGACTGTTCTCTCCATCTCGGTAGCACTACAAATCATACCTGAAGAGGGACAATATCTCATTAGGACTTTACTCTTCCCAGGTTGGTAGCATGCACTTCTAGAGTGCTCATCTCCCAACACCTAATGTAAGTGATCATGGCCAAATATTGTCAGGTTCCTGGGCATCAAGGGCCTCTAAAGCAACCTGTTACAAATATAAATATATTATTATGTTACAAAATAAATATTAAAATTTTAAATATACATTGTAAAACTTATAATCTATTGGTGAATCTGTTCTTTAACCGAACATCCATCTTTCTTCCTTCGCCTCGAGTAAAGTAGTTTTTTCCCGGGGCACCCATCCTTCAATATTCAATTTTTACCTCTACAATGACATTGAATGTAACAAATCATAATTAAAAATAGGCTACCGATAATAAATTTTATAACTAAATTTATATAACAACTTTAGAAATCATCTAATTATGGATGAAATAATAGAATGTGCAAGTCATAATGAAAAATTATAAACAACTATCATACCTACTTTCTCTCATTACATGGCATCATAGTACGCCCCAATGTGTGGAGGTTTTTTTATCATAAATGTTTTTATATTTCTTCTAAACTATTCCTAAATAAAATTCAATAATTCAAAATAAAGTATTCACAAAAAACATGAAATTTTTCATTTAAATTACTCAAATGTGATTAATACCTTAAACTTGGTAGAAGTCCAATAAGTAATCAACTATCGATACTATTATATCAGATAGTCATCAATGGCAAGGACCACCTCTAACTCTGTGCCAACTCTAGCATGACAACTAGTATAGAACTAGTGCTTTTAGGCTCTCTAATACTCACATAAATCATTTAGACGTGTTGGCCATGCACCCTCACCATCCAGGAAATTAAAGTGAAGTTTACATAAAAATATTCATTCATATAATTATAAAAAATAATATATTGCATTAAATAAAAAATATTTTTTTACCCATATCTCTGCCCAAGAATTATCCTTGACATCATTTTAAAACTCTCTCCATGAAAGTGGTATAATAGTAATGATTTCGGAGTATTTCAAAAGCATCGCCAAAAACCTCCGACATTGTTGCCCTATTTTTTCTTTCGTCTAACTATCTTCATTATAGTCCACCATCATCAACGTGTGGCGGTTCCACATCGCATGTATTCATGTACACCGCTGCTCCAGCCACTTATCAGTAGATGTATATGTTATGAAATAAAAACAAATATTTTATCATTACATTTTATAATTAAAATAAATAATGGTATAATTTTTTTAGAGTTATATAAATATACCTGTGGTAGTCTGATCAATGGGCATCGCTAGATCCACAGAAACTAAAGAAACACCATGTGCATGTGGAGTGTGTCCCAATGTATGCTCCATAGGTACAAACTCTGGAGGAATAGGAGTCAAAGAATATGGAATATAAAAGCTCATAGAGAATAAATTATAAGTACAAAAAGATGGCCTAGATGACTGGCAGAATGATGGATGGGGAGTGGGAATCATCATTATATATGGTATAGACGGTTGAGGAGACTCAGATGTAAAAGGGGGTGAAATCATGGGAGACCTAAATATCTCGTGTGTCCCTAACGACACACTGAGATCAGAATGTGGGATAGTTGGTATGTCAGTGGGAAGGGCAGGGCCTAATCAGGTATGCCAACCAGATCGGCTAGCTCTTGTACCCCAACTATACGAAACCCTGAGTACTGGGACCACTACTAGGTTGCATATAAAATAATTGTCCCCTAAGAGGTGGATCATGCAAAAATGGTTATAAAAATAACCACATGAGATTATACATTATATATATATATATACGAAATAAAATACTCACTAGAGACAGTAGTGTTGGAATTCCCATCTCAGCCATGAGAAGATTATTGTCCATCATATTTTTCCGTTTCCTCTCATTAATTGGCTTCATTTTTTATGTTGAAAAAAATATGGAATTAATTAGAAATGGAAAACTAATATGTAACAAAAAAACAATATATATGAGAGGTAATAAGGGGATTCATGGAAAATTGAACTATAAATTTTTTTAGGTGAGATTGAATGGATGTATAATGAATTCCATAAATCCTACAAGATGTAATAAAAAATTAATTTTGAGTAGGATGGTGTCCAAGGGTGTACGGGGTGTCCCGAGGGTGGGAGGGATATCCCTGGTGGTTGGTGGCATTACATAGGGGGGAGGGGTGTCCATGGGCTGGGCGAGCTATCCATGAGGGGTGGTGGAGATGTCCAGGGTGGTAGGGGGTGTCTAGGGGGTGGGCGGGCTGTCTAGGGGTGGTGGGTTTTCCATGGGGTGGGGGCTTTTCCAGGGGGTACGGGGGTGTCTAGGGGGGTGGAAAGGCTTTCCATAGGGGTGGTGGGGCTGTCCAAGGTATAGGGGTTGTCCAGGGGGTGGACGGTCTATCCACAGTGGGTGGCAGGGCTGTCTAGGGGGTATGGGGTGTCCAAGGGGGTGGGAGGGCATTCCAGGGGGTGGGTGGGCTGTCCATGGGGCTTGGGGTTGTCTACATGGGTGGGGGTGTCTAGGGGGTGGGGGCTATCTAGGGGATGGGGGAATGTACAAGGGGGGTCAGGTTGTGTAGGGGTGGGGGTGTCCAGGGGGTGGGGGGTCTTTAGGGGGTGGGTGTGTCTTGGGGGATGGGCGGGATGTCTACGAGGGTGGGGGGGCAGTACATGGTGGTGGGTAAGGCTATCCATGGGGGTGAAAGGGCTGTGAAGGGGGTACGAGTTGTCCAAGGGGTGATAAAGATATCCAAGGGGTGGCAGGGCTATCTAGGTTGTAGGGGGTGTCAAGGGGAGTGAGAGGGATTTCTGTGGGGGTGGGGGCTGTCCAGGGGGATATGTGGTATCTAGGGGGTGGTTGGGATGTCCACAAGAGGTGGGGGTTATCTAGGGGTTGTCGGCTATCCATGGGGGTGGCAGGGCGGTCCATGGGTTAAATGGTATCCATGGGCGTGGACAGGCTGTCCAAAGGGGTTAGGGGTGTCCACATGGGGTGGGCAGGCAATCCGCGGGTGTGGCTGGGTAGTATAGTGGTATATGAGGTGTCTAGTGTGTGGGTGAGCTGTCCATAGGGGTGGCGGGGGCTATCCTGGGGTTAGGGGTGTCGAGGGGGTGGGTGTGTTTTCCATAAGGGTGGCAGAAATCTAGGGGGGTAGGGGGTGTCCAGGGGGTGGGTATGCTGTCCACTGGGGTCATGGGACTTTCCAGATGGTGGGAGGGTTGTCCACGAGGGTGGAAGGGATGTGTAGAGGGGTTTGGGGTGTCTAGGGAGTGGGAGGGCTGTCCACAGGGGTTGGGGGTGTCCATGGGGGGTAGGTGGGCATTCCACTAGTGTGGTGGGGCCGTCCAGGAGGTACGAGGTCTCCAGGGGGTGGGCGAGCTTTTCTACAGGGGTGGTGGGCATGTCTAGTGGGGTAGGGGTGTCTAGGGGGGTGGGTGCATTTCCATGGGGGTGGGGGATGTCCAGGGGTAGGGGGTGTCCCAGGGGTGGGCAGGCTCTCTATAGGAGTCACAGGGCTGTCCAGGGGGTAGGGGGTGTCCAGGTGGTGGGAAGGCTATCCACAGGGGTGGGGGGGCTGTCCAATGGGGTACGTGGTGTCTAGGGGGGTGGGCGGGCTGTCCAGGGGGTGGGAAGGTTGTCCAAGTGGGTATTAGGGTGTCCCAGGGGTGGGCAAGCTGTGCACGGGGGGTGGCGAGGCTGTCTAGGGGGGTAAGGGGTTCCAAGGGGGCGGGATGCCCACGAGGGGGGGGGGGGGATATCTAGGTGTAGGGGTGTCCTGGGGGGTGGGTGCCTATCTGTTGGGAAAAAATCCCTCAAGGTATCATTGCATCATTTTTGGTTTGATTGTGTTTGCTGACAATGTAGGTTTCTATGGATAATTTCGAGTTCTAGAGATTTTGTTAACAATCAATTTAGAAAACGAACCATGAAAAAGGTATAGAAGATATAGAGGCAGTACAAAAGAACAGATACAAGGTTGTGTCGTTTTCCAGTGTTTTCAAAATTTTTGTGGTCCAAAATTCGGAGTTTGGTGAGCATTGAGAATATGGATTTCCTTGATTATCTCATCAAAATATGGAAAATACCATGAGTTATGCGAAGATAGGCTTCAGGGATTGTATTTTCTAGAGACAAGAATAATGTTGATGGTGTTCTTCGTGATTATGATGAGCTTCATGAATGGTAGAGTGAAGGGAAATCAAAGTGTCCTTCATAGTGGCGGTGCGAATTAATTGACAGAATACTTTCAATTACAATGAGCTCTGTGATTTGAAAATTGTAGTGGTGCATTGAGATGTTGGGAGAATTTGGGTATGAATTTCAGAGCTTCACGATTTGAGATGGCGTGCGTTGACATTGCACGGATGGTTCGAGGGTCGATGAAATCGCCTGTAAATAGGCCTTGACACTCCTCGAGAGAAGTATAGAGTTTTCCAAAGAAAAAAATCGTATCTTTCAAATTGAGAAGGTGGTTCGTGAAGGTAGTGTTCTTTAGAAGGAGAGGATCTTCATGGAGGCTAATTTTTCTTGGCGAAACTGGTGTGCTCTACATTGGATCAGTGGGATTCGCGAAGGAAGTCATTATACAACGAATTGAGCACTGTGACAGCCTAATCTCTATGATGGTGTGATATTTTCAAAAGGGCAAGAGCTTTGTTATGTCTTGTTTGTGCTTTGTGAAATGGGATTTTCATGAAGTAGGGTGCTTTGCGAAGGTTCTTCCCAAAGGATGGTGCCCAGTGGTCAGGGGAATAGTGGTATTCATCAGTGGATGAAATTTGGACTTCAATAGTGTATCTACATACAGTGTATGATGCATTAATTAGTGGTAATGAAGTGACCTACATGTCCACAAACTGTGAGTGAATCTTCTGAAGAAGTAGTGAGCTCACTTCAGTTGAGAGATCAGTGAGTTCTCAAATTGTGTGTGGCTGTATACAAGGAGGGGCAGTGAGTCCACTTAAAAAATGTAAATAGAAGTGCGCTTATAATAGAATTGGTACATCAGAAACACTTCCAGTGTATGCTCATTGGACAGATCCAAGTGAGGGTGATCCCAGTAAAAATTGTTTTTTCATGTTCATGCTTTAAGGATTAATCATACTCTGCAACGGGAAGAAGATAGAATAATGTTTTTTTATAACATAAAAACAAGATCAAAAGGGGATGTTGTTCTAATCTTCTATATCATGATTCACCCCCCCCCCCTGAGGGTATCTATCCCATGGGACCTAACACTATTCTTGGTGGTGGGGGTATCCAGGGGTGGGTGGGCTGTCCATGGGGGTGGCGGGGCTGTTCGGGGGGGGGGGTATGGGGGTGTCCATGGTGTGGGCAGGCTATCCACGGGGGTGTTGGTGATGTTCGGGGGGTATGGGGAGTCTAGGTGGGTGGGCGGGCTATCCATGGGGGGGTGGTGCTTTCTAGGGGGAGTACGGGGTTTCCAGGGGGAGGTCAGGCTGTCTATGTGGGTGGCAGGGTATTCTAGAGGGTATGGGGTGTCCAGGGGGTGGGCAAGCTATCCACGGAAGTGGTGGGGCTATCTAGGGGGTGGGTGGGTGGTCCATAGGAGTTGGGCAGTCTAAAGAATAAGGGGTGTCTAGGGGGTAGGCGGGTTGTCCACAAGGGTGGGGGACTATCTAGGCTGGTGGATGGCCTGTCCACGGTGGTTGGGGTTACCCATGGGGGTGGGCGGGCTGTCAACATGTGTGGAGGGGTTGTTCTGGGGGTATGGGTTGTCTATGGGGTGGGCGAGTAGTCCACATGGGTGGCGGGGCTGTCTAGGGGTATGAGGTGTCAAGGGGGGTGGGTGGGATATCCACGGGTGTGGGGGGCTGCCCGTGGGGGGTTTCCAATGGGGTACGGGGTGTCCAAGGGTGGTGGGTGGGCTGTCCAAGGTGGTTGTGGTGTCCATGATGGGTTCGCGGGATGTCCACCAGTGTGTAGGGCTTTCCAGGGGGTAGGGGTGTTAAGGGGGTGGGTGGGCTATCCACGGGGGTGGAGGGATGTCTAGGGGTAGGGGTTGTCCATGGGTGTGGGCGGGCTTTCCATTGGGGTTGTGGGCTTTCCAAGGGTGGTGGGTGTCCTGGTGGGGTGGGAAGGTTGTCCACGGGGGGGGGGGGGGGGGTGTCCTGAGTGTACGAGGTGTCTAGGGGGGCTATCCATAGGGGCGGGAGGGCTGTTTAGGGGGTAGGGGTGTCCAGGGGGTGGGTGGGCTGTCCACAGGGGGGGATGTCCAGGGGGTAGGGGGTGTCCATAGTGGTGGGGGCTGTCTTGGTGGTAGGGAGTGTCTAAGGGGGTGGGCGGCTGTCCATGGGGGTGGGGGTTGTCCAGGGTGGTGGGAGAGCTGTCCATAAGGGTGGCGGGGCTGTCCAGGGGGTACGGGTTGTCCAGGGGGTTGGTGAGCTATCCATGAATAATTTAACTACCCATTGTTTTAGGTGAGTATGAATAGATATATAAAATGAATTCAATAAATCATAAAGGATGTAGTATGAAATTTAATTTTTAGTGGGTTGGTTATTAACTAAGTGTCATCAGTCTATTAAAATCATGAAACATTGATTTTGCAACTTTATTTCACTCAACACCCAAGAGAGAGAGCATCCAAAATTATGTTTCTATAAATTCATAAAAGTATATATGAGCATCATGAGTGATAGGTTACTCACATTCCAGGGATCCCATGATAGTTAAAGTTACATTTTGTGCATGTGACTATGGTTTTTAGTTTTTTATTATAGAAATTGGTTCATGCAGTGTATGTGTGATAAGTGAATTAACAAAGTGTGGTTAATATATGGGCATCAAGAGTGATTCAGGACTTGTATGAGCATTGAGTTTGATGTGGTATTTTATGAGCTTCTTGTATGGTGTGATTATGAAATAAGAATATGATGGAATTTGGGAATTTATGGTGTATGATGCTTCTAATATGGGTGTTATGGGATAATGGTTTCTATGGAACCACCATGATATTGATACCTTGGGTTGGGAAGTGATGAGGTAGGTAATTTTTATTAGGGGAGTTCCCACAGAAGGGATCCATTAATTATATTGAGTAGTTGGGATATTCTAGGCATGTGGGAATGATACATCTATATTCAATGTCATATAAAATTTTGGGAAAATAGAGATCTGGAACTTGATATCGAGGAGTTTTTGGTCTGTGTATAGAAAAAACAGCATAAGGATGATCTATTATATGTTTGGGATATGAAAAGTCACATGTATATTTAATGGATTTAAAATATTTTAGGGTTGGTAGTGTACAAA